>OY728126.1:1937920662-1947920662 GCA_963277665.1 Viscum album | reverse complement strand
CAAATATTATATTATTAATTGATTAATATTCCTAAAAATATAAGGTTCAGCCAAAGGACATAGATAAGGTTATATATATTAATAATTAACCACATGGGGTTCACTTGGCTTGTTATAGTATGTTTATTCGCCATATAATACAAAAATACAAAGAGACATGGTAAATGTCAAATTATTTAACTAAGAGTTAAATCTAAAAGATAAGGTTAATATGATGACCTAAACCAATCTAAAACCTATTGTATGATATTTTTTTGACTTATAGCCACATTATCCTTTAAATAATTTATTATTGAGACATTAAAAACCGAAAATGATTTTATTATAAAATAATATTTCATGCTTTTCCTAAAAGTGACCCTCACCTCTTTTATAAAAGGGCACTTCCTCTTCTCTTAATTTCATAACTCCAATGCCTTTTATCTTGGCCAAAACCTACCGAAATATCCTACAAACATTTTTACTTTCATAAGAGAGGAATTACATTTGTTATAAAGGCAACCTATGTAGTCCTTTTGATCATGTCAAGAGGAAGAACTTGAAGAAGAGGTAAATATTTAATCACCACTTTCAAGTTCTTTTCTTATTCCACATCCACTTTTTTTATTGTTTCCATTCTAAAATTATAACTAAAATATGTTATATAAACTATGATGTTATTATAAAATTTCTACAACCATATTCATTATTATATCCATCCTTTAGATGACAAAGTCACCACACATGCCTACGTACGGATTACCGTCTTCACGTCGTGGGGTAGTTTTTTATTCAAACACTTCATTATTTGGGTGGGCATAATAATGAGTATAACTCATGTAAATAATAAATATATCATGTTAATGATTATTTATATATGATATACCATCCAATTACATATGATTTCAACATCAATATAATGATATTTTCTCTCGTGCGTATGTATGTATTATTGTCTACATGAACGTGATGAGATTCATTCCCCATCGTAATCCTTCAAAAATAATTTTCATTTTATGATTAAAAATAATGTTTATGAACTTAATATCATTTTGGATATGACGAAAATACATTCTATCTGTAAAAAACATTGAATATGTAACCAAATATATAAAGGAAAACAGATGAGTTAACACCCAAAACGATGATACTACAAAACTATTATTAAATAATCAATATTAATGGTTCATATATTATATCATATTTATGTATATAGTTATTTTATAATTTAATAAAAATGAGTTAACTATTATAAAGGAGTATAATTTACCCTTGACCATGGAAATTAACAAGGTAAGGGGTTTTCATCTCACATTTTATTCCCGTGAGATTAATGCTATGTTGGCCTCTGTTCCCTTTTGTGTGGTGTATGTAATGCCCATTATTGTATTCATAGTGTAATATAATTTAATTTATGGGTATTTTCATCTTAATTTTATGATCCTTTTTTCATGGGGTGTGTGCTTCATGTGTTTCCAAATTGGTAAGGTAATTCCAAATTTCAATTTCCACTCATTTGGGTTTATGCATAATTCATTGATTAAATTACCCCAAGATTATGTGTGAACTCACTATTTATTTACATATAATGTAATTTCCATTATCCTTTGTGTGCATATAATTTTGAGACACATAACCAATCCACTGATAAATTTTCAAGTCATCAATATGAACATGATAAGAGTAATATTAACTCAATTCACATTCATTGAGTTAAACATCCAAGTCATTGGTGTTGTTTTTACAAAAATATGTGTGAATGACCTTTGATTGAAATTCACTGAATATCTACTAATATTAATTTTATTTATATTTGTCACACATAATTATGTCATTGATTTATCCTTAACTATAGGATACAGTATTTATAAGGGAATTCATCTCAACTTACGTTCCATTGAGACTTATTTGTTGTTATATTCCAATTCACATTTATTTGGCGTATATAATGTACATTGACATGGTATATCATGAATAAATTTATTCTAATGATATTATAATGTTTTTATTACCTCGATTATTTTTATTCAAGATTCTCTCATTTGGTTAGGAACTCTAACTAAAATATCATTTAAAATGTTTTAAAAATTTATTCTTGTAAATCATTCTCATTAATGTCCATGTTTTAAAAATGTTTTTAAGGATTTTTTTTATGGACATGTATTTTTTATGTTTAAAATTATTTTTAAAAGTTTTAAAGTGCGATGGGAAACATTGATTCGAAAATAACTTTTATACGACTTAATTGATAAATATTGTGACATTTAAATGTTTTCAAGAAAATGGGGATATTTCTCTCAAATAGTATTGAAAACTATTTTAATCTATGTCAATATCCATCAGTGTATTTTATTCTTTATTGAGGTTGATTAATCATAATAAAATAATCAATATTGTATTGAATGAGTTATTTTTAACTGTGGATGTGGTATTTTTATCCCATTCATGGTTTGTGGTTACAATATTGACATTTTATATGCTAGTTTTAATACAAATGTTTAGATTATGTTTCACCCATTCATATGAATAATGCATTGAACTTAGTAAGTGTAATATGGAGCCCATTATAGATCATCGATGCATCGGTAGTTATCATGAGACAAACTAGTGTTTTGGAATAAGGCCATGACAAAATCTTATTTATAGTCTTGGCACATGTTCTTGACTATGTGGTTATGATGTCTGGCATTATTCATTCCATCATTTTGAAAGTAGCTATTGATATTTCATGTAATTATTAGACTAGAATAATATCCATGTGAATAAGTAAATGGAATTATTTGATTTTATATTTTTCTTATTATGCTGATGTTTAAGTCTAAATGGCTTTTGTTTTAGTGTTATACATTGCTTTAAATGTTTATTCTTGTTTATAAAAGATTCCCCTATATTGGTATCCTTACTGAGAATCTAAGCTATAAGTACCCAGCCTTAAACCTTACTTAATATTGAATTAAGTTAATAATTCACATTGAGGATCTTTTCAGGTTTAGAGTTTTAGAGAATTAGATCATAACTATTACATGTCAAAAGATTACAAAGAACACACTTTTACAACGTTTCATTTTTTTTCAAAACATGAACTCTTAAAAAAGAGTCATGTCTAGTTCCATGTTTAAGAAAACATGACTTTTACTTGATCCCATCATTTACCCTATTCCACATTATGTCCTGTGACAAACATTTAAAAAGAACTTGGGGTGAGCATAAAAAGCTCAGAAAGGGGTACACAAAGAGGGAAAACTGTTATTTTTTTCAAAATATCAAGTAAACCATGAACACTTTATCAAAGTAATACTTTTCACCTTTAAGAAGTAGTAAACACTCTTTACTGAATAAAATATCCTTACTTACCCTTTTGAAACCAAAATATTACCATAAAACCCATATAAAGAACACATAACATATAAAGGTAACTTGGGACATAAACATTCTTAAATGGAATAACCAAATGGTTGACTTCCACACATATCACTACATGTAATAGCAATTAGGATGACTTCCATACCAAATTAATTGGAGGTTATAATGTAACCACCCATCCTGGTATTCACGGCACAACCCGTCATTTGGTTTATCACGTAACCACCCATCAAATGTCCAAGTACCATTTTAAAATCATAACACATAAAACAATTAAAAAGGAAAGAAAACATTTCCACATTTCTCGTACAATATATCACTTAAATATATTGACATAACAAATAAATTATCAAAACCATTTTCAATACCAAAATATATAAAAGATTATATGGTATTAATTTACTTTTAAAAATATTATGGCTTGTTGAGGAAGCCAAATATCAAATAATACTCGCAGCAGCGGAAAAGTCGTTGTCACCACGTACATTATAAAGAAACATAATTTTTTTAATCTAGTAAAATGCTTCATATATGAAATATTACATTTAAATAAAAGGGGTTTATACATCATATAAAATAAAATCTTTTATTAGAACAAAATATGCCTCAATGAAAGGAGATTGAGACGAAGTCCCTTACAAAGTCGGTATCCTTATATTATGGATAAATCAATTACATGATTATGTGTGACAAATATAAATACACCCAATATAAGAGGATATTAAGTCTAAAACACTAATAGGTCATCCACACATATTCATAGTATGACATAATCAAGAAATATGGCTTTAACACAAAGAATTGAAATCAAGTTAAGAAGTTCCCTCGCAAAAATTCGATAGCCTAACAACGTCACTTCAAAATTCAGAAAATTAGTTGATGAGAGAGAAAATTTTATCTAATCACTTGTACATAGAATTTACATAAATAAGGATATATAAGAACATATCCAAACATAATAAGATGTAAATTAAAGACATAACAAAAGAAGTCTTTTTAAAAAGAGAGGGTGAAAGGTTCCCTTACCGAATTGGGTAACTTCCGAAACGTACACCCCATGAAACAAGGACTACAAAACATTGAAGTAAATACCAATAAACGAAAATATATTAAAAAAAGAGTATAATAATGGGCAGTAAATACACCACTCAAAGGAAATGGTGGAAAATGTAGCATAAATCTCACTGGAATAAAAGTGAGATGAAAAATCCCTTACGAAAACTCGACAGCTTAACGACGCCACTTAAAAGTTCCAAAAATGGATTTATGAGATCAAATAGGATCTCTCATAATATGAAAATAAATATTACATTATGAGTAATATAAAATAACATCCCCAAACATAATAAATATGAGATTAAAATAAATGACATAAATGAGAGTACTTAAAATGAAAGAGAGAGGTAGCATCCCTTACCTCGTGTCCGACTTGACTCGATCGTTCTTTAATCTCCTGAATAATAAACCAGAGTTAATTTATACTTTCTTAAGAACCTTTTTTAAGTTCATTATTCCTTTTATATCATTTATTACCATTTTATGAATATTATGTAATTATTTAAGTTAATAACGGTCGTTTTGTCGATCATTAGTACTTGAGTCAAAAATAAACATCTTATAATTACAAGTTTTTCATGTGGTAAAATATTCATTATATACATAAATATATTCATGATGTAGATATCATATATATCATATATATCCAGTATATAAATGAATTTAAAATATTACATAACATTTAGAGGTATGAAATAAAATGCACCGTTAATGGAGATGGTAAGTCGTACATACGCATGAACGCTACTTTCATTTATATTTCATATTTAAGAAAATGAAATCATAATGATATAAAGGTATATTATAATTCATGTATAATATAATATATATATATATATAATATCATTAACCCTATCCTTTATAAGTCCTACATATGACAATAATGAATCAAATCACTTTGAGGGGGCGGTAGTCCGCACTTCCTAAAATGAAGATATCGCGTTTACCCATAATGGAAACCATAGAGGTATTCCCTAAATGACAAATACATAATCATAAGGAAAAAATAATCATAATATATATCATATATAAATATGGTGACCTCTTAATGGCCACCATTAAAGTTGTTAAATTAAGATTGAACAATCATCGTTTTGTGAGATAGAAATTCACCAACCACAGAAATTGTATGTTCATCCACCATTAGTCAGAGGTGTGTGTAAGTATAAATAAAAAAATTCTCATAAAAACATCCTAGAATATTGTATATACTGTTTTTATTACAAAATAAAAAAATAAAAATATTTTAGTGGGTTGGAGAAGCTAGGTAAAACAAAAGAACACAAGTGAGGACATTACCCATAAATTGGGTAACTCCTCTGGGTTTGAACCAAAAGGGTTTCTTGAAGAGCTTTTTGCCTACGGTAAGGCTTATAGAATGAATAGAGGGATGTGGAGAGATAAAATGAGCAGATATTGGCTAAGCCAGTGGCTTGAGAGGTGTGTGAAAGGTGGTATTGGTGGGGGCCTTTTATAAGAGGGAGGAGGGGCACTCTTGGAAAGTCTTGAAAAGATACTTTATTATAAAATGATTTTCAGATTTTAAAGGTCCCAAAATTATATATTTCGAGGATACATTGATACAAGTTTGAAATCAACCCATTAAATAGGTTTTTGACAAGTTTATGTCTTATAGTTTACATTATCTTTTCATTTTATTTAAATCGTTCATTAATGAGGTAATTGTTGCATCGTCATGGTGTCATAAATAAATTAATTTATTTAATGTCTAAAAATTATAAAAAAATACTATGACGTAGGAAATATTTTTATATTTCCAATTAATATTTATAGTCAAAAATATGACTTGTATAACCCCATGTAAAAATTGTTTTAGGAAAATAATACATGTTTGTGACATTATTATTTTAACTTTAAATAAAAAGTTATTAATGTCATTTTCTTAACCATGTTGCTCCATGGGGTCCCCAAGCTGTCCCATGGATAGTCGTGGTCGGCCATTAATCATCCAATAAGCGTAGGACATGTTTCAAGGTCATTTAATATTATTATAATATTATCTTTACCTTAAATTACACTAATTACACTTAATCGCGATTATTAAAACTTAAAAGTCACTATTCACCAAAAATTATTTTCATCCCATTGAACCACATTTTAGATCCTAATGACAACCATGTATGTCAGATTTTTTAAATTCAAATCACAGAGGTGGTAAAATTTCATTTAAACAAAAAATCAGTTTTTTAACTACCACTTAGTGGTTTCACTATTCATCAAAAATTGATGTTTTTTAGAAAAAAACCAAAAAATCACCCTAAGCTATATTTGATATTCTGAATTCAAAAATGATGTCTATTTTAAAAAATTCTAAACATATAATTTTCATTAATTAATTTAATAATTAATTCCCGCTGTCAAAACAAATAGCGTGTTTTTAAGAAACAATATCTATTAAAAGATTTATACTAGATTAAGTCCAATTTCAAAGTGAAATTAATTCCAATGACCACAATTAGATTAAATGGTAAAAATATATTTTGACTACACTATAAATCCAATTAAATATATAATCTATCCATATAAATAAATTATATTAAAAGGAGGTTTTGAATTAAAATAAAACATTTTCACTAAAAATGAACTTTATCGAAAAAATAACAAAAACATACACAAAGTAAATTTTGATGTCACGATTCTAAATAAGGATATTATTTGGTCCAATATAACATATAAAATTGTAAAAAAGTGTATTTAAAAAGGGTTCACCATCAAAAGGTGATTAATCGACCTTTTAAATAATATTAGAATATTAACACTTAAAATATGATTCATTTGCATTTTAAGACTCTAACATTTATTGGAAAAGAGTAAAAATATTTGATAAACATATATAATAATTTTTTTGTTAGTTCTGTTCATTCCCTCCATTACAAATGCTAGGCGTTTACTACCATTTAAAATAATATTATTTTATTATTATAGTGCAACATAAGATTTCAAAAAAAAACTCGTTGTTGTGAATTGGGAATGCCATCGAGCATAGCGTTCCCTTTAAATTAATATTAACATTTTATTCTCAAATATGGATAAATATGAAATTTACATATCCTTTATTTATCTGGGATGTTACATCCTTCCACCCTTTTGGGAATTGCATCCTCGCAATTTTAAAATTGTTTTCATAAACTTCATTGAAAGTCCCACATCAGAACAAGATTCAGTAAAACTATTACATTAAAATAAAGAGAGAGAAGTAAAAAGGTCACCCGAGTTAACCCATACAAGGATTCAATGTAGGAAATCATGGACATGGAAGAAAAAACAAAGGGTCATGTTCTAATGGAGAGTGATAGAAAAAATGATTAGGAGAAAGTTAACAATCCCGAAATCACAAACATGTGATGGGTTAAACTGTATTTGATTCCCCAGTAGGAAAATTTAAAAGAAAACAGTTTAGATTTATGTTTCTTTTCATTGAATAATTTCTTTATGAGATCCAATAAATCATAAGGAAACATACTTACTTGTCGTGTAGACTTTCATCTCTTACTAGATTTCTTACACAAACTCATATTTTCTTCAAAAGACGAGTATTTAGGAAGACTTGTTTATATTACGAGTACTATAATCAACTTCTTGAGAATCACATAATCCATAAAAGAGAACTATATATTTCCCATTTTTTTAGACCTTAACCAAAACCAAAACCAAAAAGGATATTACAAGATCAAATAATCCCCAAAATATATAATCCTTTATAAAAAATCTATTCTTAATCTCCAAAATTTTTCAAACAATACATAATGTTCAACAAAGTCCATTCAATAAACATCTATCTGTAAAATTATTAAAAGTAACCAAAACTAAGATTGAATCCCAAATCTATGAAGGATTTATTCACATAGTCATCCAAGATAAATCTTAACATTTATATCTAAATAACATCAGCTTCACTTAATGTCTCGTATTGAAAAGTAATTGGCCTAATCACATATCTTCCATGATAGGTTAATCAATTTCATAGATAACACAAAATCAATTTAATCTTGATTCATAAAATCATCTAACTAAAAATAATTAGTCAAACTAACCAGGGACTTCACGTAGTCCAGTGGTAGGCGATAAATACTAGTTGGACTTTGGTTGTGCGTTCGATTCCTGTAGTTTCATCCGACGCGACGGGTTGTCACACGGTCTGTGTATTGTCCTTTTTCAAAAACTATATAATTCTTAAAACATTTCCCCATAAAGAGATAAAATCGTCAAAAATAATCATAACATATTTTACCACAAAGGTTATCTAATAACATTCATTTTGCAACCCAAAGATTATTAACCAGTAATAGCCTCAAATTGATGGATCATATAAACACAAATCGTTCTTTATAACTATGTCCAAAAAGAACATATAATTATTCCTTGAATAAAATATTCATATATCAATCATTAGGGTTACACATACTATAAATATATTCTAATGTAACCCCATCATCAAAATAGGCTTAATACTTTTAAGAATTTCACCATCCTAAAATCTACCATAACTCT
This sequence comes from Viscum album, assembly GCA_963277665.1. Taxonomy (NCBI): domain Eukaryota; kingdom Viridiplantae; phylum Streptophyta; class Magnoliopsida; order Santalales; family Viscaceae; genus Viscum; species Viscum album. The sequence goes on along the minus strand of OY728126.1, from coordinate 1,947,911,752 downwards.
TGAATCCCTTATCTGTTGATTTCTTACTCATTCAACAATCTTCATTATCCATTAACCATTCCTTTCCAACTTATTCAGAAATAATTCTTTCCTACAAAAAAATCATGAATCGTATCTTAAGATTCATATAAAAGGAAAACATCTGTTAAGAAATAATCCATACCTTTCATTGGTCATTGTTAGTTTCTTCATCCTAAATTGGAATGGCATTAGGTATTGGTAATAGAATTTTTGTATGATCGTGGTGATCCCATTCCCAAAACATCTTCGTAGGACATGCGTTTGCATAATGACCATGCACACCACATTTGAAACATTCAGTTGATCCCTCAGATAGAACTTCTATCCCTTTCCACAAGTCAACTAGATGTTTCTTTTTTCTATGGAAAGTTCTTGCTTTATGACCTTCATTTCCACATCTATAGCATCTTTCTGTCCCTTTGAAACATTTTCCTAGGTTTATCTTTCCACATCTTTGACACATAGGTTTTTGAACACACCTAACTTTATGATTATTACCGGAACATCCGTAGGGATTTTTTCCTCACATATATGATGCCTTATAAAAATCACCAAGGTTTAGGTGGTTAATCATGACTCCAGATAGTTTGTGGAGGATAAAAATAAGAGTTTTTATTGAAGGTCCCATATCATTCAGTTGCTCGGTCAGAAAACTGTCATAGTTTCCTTCACATCCACTGTTACTTTAGTCCCTGCTAGATCAATCCATTTACTAAAACCAAAAAGGTCGGTTTGAGTATATTAGTAAAATAATCATATAATAATGAGGAAGATAAACACTAAGATATAGTTATCCAAGTTATCTCAAACTCATTCTAACTTTCAAAAAGAACAATTAATCCATCTAATATACTACTCATTGTGGTTATACACAACTTTTCACTTATGTTTAAACAACACTCTATCCTCTAAAGTTATCTAAACCGAACTTTGATAACAACTATAAGGACCCGGCCTTAAAACTCACTTAATATTTAATTAAATGAATAATTCACATTGAGTATCTTTTTAGGATTAGAGTTTTATAGAATTAGATCATAACTATTACATCTCAAATGATGACATAGAAGACACTTCCACAATGTTTCATTTTTTTCAAAACATGAACTCTTAAAAAATGAGTCATGTATATTTCGATGTTTGAGATAGTGTGACTTTTCCATGATCCCATCTTTGACCCTATTCCACATTATTTCCTGTGAAAAACATTTAAAAAAACTTGGGGTGAGCATAAATAGCTAATTAAGGGATACAAAAGGAAGGAAAACTGTTAGTTTTTTAAAACATCATGTAAACCATGAATACTTTTTCAATGTAATACTTTTCACCTTTAAGAATTAGTAAACACTCTTTACGGAATAAAAGATCATTACTTACCCTTTTTTAACCAAAATATTACCATAAAACCTATATAAAGAACACATAACTTATAAAGGTAACTTGGGACATAATCATACATAAATGGAATAGCCATACGGTCAACTTCCACACATATCACTACATAGAATAGACATACGGCCGACTTCCATACCAAATGCATTGGAGGTTATAATGTAACCACCCATCCTGGTATTCACGGAACCACCTGTCATTTGGTTTATCACGTAACCACCCGTCAAATGTCCAAGTACCATTGTAAAATCATAACACATAAAACAATTATAAAGGAAAGAAAGAACATCCACATTTCAAGCACAATATATCATTTAAATATATTTATATAACAAATACATTATCAAAACCATTTTAATACCAAAAAACATAAAAGAGTATATGGTATTTATTTACTTTTAAAAATATTACGGCCTTTTGAAGAATCCAAAGATCAAATAATACTCACGGCGGTAGAAATGTCGTTTTCACCACGTAAATTATAAAAAAAAATAATTATTTTCATCTAGTAAAATGATTCATATAGAAAAGATTAATTTTCAATAAAAGTGGTTTATACAGCATATAAAATAAAGTCTTGTATTAGAAAAAAATATGTCTCAATGAAAGGAGATTGAGACGAAGTCCCTTACAAAGTCGGTATCCTTAGATTAAGGATAAATCAATTACATGATTATTTGTGAAAAATATAAGTACACCCAATATAAGAGGATATTAAGTGTAAAAAAATAATAGGTCATCCACACATATTCATAGTATGACATAATCACGAAATAGAGGTTTAACCCAAAGAATTGAAATTGAGTTAAGAAGTTCCCTTGCAAAATTTTGACAGCCTAAAGGCGTCACTTCAAAATTCAAAAAATTATTTGATGAGAGATAAAATGGTATCTCATCACTTGGACATAAAATTAAATCAATAAGGATATATAAGAACATATCCCAACATAATAAGATGTAAATTAAAAAACATATCATAAAAAGTATTTATAAAAAAAAGGAGAGTGAAAGGTTCCCTTACCGAATTGGGTAACTTCCGAAACGTACACCCCATGAAAGAAGGACTATACAACATTGATGTAAATACCCATAAACGAAATTATATTACACAAAGAGTATAATAATGGGAAGTACATACACCACTCAAAGTAAATGGTTGAAAATGTAGCATAAATCACACGGGAATAAAAGTGAGATGAAAAATCCCTTACGAAATCTCGGCAGCCTAACGACGCCACTTAAAACTTCCAAAATGGATTATTGAGATCATACAGGGTCTCTCGTAATATGAACATAAAATGTACAGTATGAGGAATATAAAATAAAATCCCCAAACATAAGATATATGAACTTAAAAGAAATGAATAAAAGATAGTACTTAAAAATAAAGAGAGAGGTAGGATCCCTTACCTCATGTCCGACTTGACTCGATCGTTATTTAATCTCCTGAATAATAAAATAGAGTTAATTTATAATTTATTAAGAACATTTTTTATGTTAATTATTACTTTTATATCATTTATTACAATTTTGTGAACATTATGTAATTATTTATGTTAATAACGGTCATTTTTTCGATCATTGATACTTTAGTCAAAAATAGACATCTTATAATTACAAGTTGTCGATGTGGTCAAATATCCATTATATCAAGAAATATATTCCTGAAGTAGATATAATATATATAATATATATCTAGTATATAAATGCATTTATAATATTACATAACATTTAGAGGTAAGAAATGAAACGTACCGTTCATGGAGATGGTAAGCCGTATGTACGCATGAACGCTACTTTCATTTCTATTTCATATTTAATGAAATGAATTCATAATAATATAAAGGTATAATATAATTCCTGTATAATATCATATATATAATATCATTAACACCATCCTTTATATGTCCCACATATGGCATTAACGAATCAAATCACTTTGAGGGGGCGGTAGTCCGCACTTCCCAAAATAAAGATATTGTGTTTACCCATAATGGAAACCATAAAAGAATTACATAAATGAAAACTACAGAATCAAAAGCAAAACATAAAAATAATATATATCATATATAAATAGGGTAACATCTTAATGTCCACCATTAAAGGTGTTAAAATAATATTGAACAATCATCGTTTCGTGAGGCAGAAATTCACCAACCAAAGAAATAGTATGTTCTTTAACCATTAGACGAAGGTGTGAGTAAGTGTAAATCAAAACCTTCTCATATCAACATCCTAGTATATTTTAGATACTTGTGTTTTTACAAAAGAAAAGAATAAAAAGAGTTTAGTGTGTTGTAGAAGCAAAATAAAACAAAAGAACACAAGTGAAGACATTACCTTTAAATTGGGTAACTCTTTTTGGATTGAACCAAAAGGGTTTCTTGTAGAGCTTTCTGCCTAAGTTAAGGATTATAGGATAAAGAGTGGGATGTGGAGAGATAAAATGAGTAGAGATTGGCTGAGCCAATCGCTTGAGATTTGTGGGACAGGAGGTATAGGTGAGGGCCTTTTATAAGAGGGTAGAGGGGCACTCTTGGAAAGTCTTGAAATGTTACTTTATTATAAATTGATTTTTGGATATTAAAGGTCCCACAATTATCTATTTATAGGATAAAATGATAAGGGTTTTAAATACACCTATCAAATAGGATTTTGAAAATTGTATGTCTTGGATTTTATATTATCATTTCATTTTATTTAAATAATTAATTAATGAGGTAATCACTGCATCATCATGGTGTCATATTTAAATTGATTTATTTAATGTCTAAAAATTATAAAAAAAATACTATGATGTTGGAAATATTTTTATCTTTCAAATGAATATTTATAGTAAAACATAAGACTTGTATAAACTCATGTAAAAATTGTTATATAAAAACAATACATTTTTGTGACATTTTTATTTTAACTTTAAATAAAAAGTTATTACTGTCATTTTCTTACCCATGTGGCTCCATGGGGTCCCCAAGTTGACCCATGGATTTTCTTGGTCGTCAATGACTCATCCAATAAGGTTAGGACATGTGTCAAGGTGATTTCATATTATTAAAACAATATCTGTACCTTAAATTACACAAATTAACCTTAATCGCGATTAATAAAACTGAAAAGTTACTATTCACCAAAAATTATTTTCATCCCATTAAACCACATTTTACATCCTAATGACAACCATTTATGTCGGATTTTTGAAATTCAAATCACAGTGGTGGTAAAATTTCATTTAAGCAAAAAATCAGTTTTTTAACTACCACTTAGTGGTTTCACTATTCATCAAAAATTGATGTTTTTCAGAAAAATACCAAAAATTCACCCTAAGCTATATTATATATAATCCAAATTAAAAAATTATTCGTATTTTACGAAATTCAAAATATATAATTTTCATTAATTAATTTAATAGTTAATTCCCACTGTCAAAACAAATAGCGTGTTTTTAAGAAGCAATATCTATTAAAAGATTGATACTAGTTTAAGTCCAATTTCAAAGTGAAATTTATTCCAATGACCACCATTGGATTAAATGGTAAAAATATAGTTTAACTACACTTTAAAACCAATTAAAAATATTATATTTCCATATAAATAAATTATATTAAAAATAAGGTTTTGAATTAAAATAAAAAAATTTCACTAAAAATGAAATTTACCGGAAAAATAACAAATACATACAAAAAGTATATTTTGATGTCCCGATTCTAAAGAAGGATTTTATTTGGCCTAAAATAACATATAATATTTTAAAAAAGTTTATTTAAAAAGGGTTTTCCATTAAAAGGCTATTAATCGACCTTTTAAATAATATTAGAATATTTACGCTTAAAATTGGATTAATTTGCATTTGAATCCTCTAACATTTATTTCATAAAATTAAAAATATTTTGAAAAAATATATAATCATTTTGTTTTTAGTTATGTTCATTCCCGCCATTACAATGGCTAGGTGTTAACTACCATTTAAAATAATATTATTTTATTATTAGAGTGCAACGTAAGATTTGAAAGAAACTCGTTGTTGCGTATTGGGTACGCCATCGAGCATAGAGTTCCCTTTAAATTAATATTGACATTTTATTCACAAATATGGATAAATATGAAAATTTCATATCCTTTATTTACTAGGGATGTTACATAAGCTCACACCATTCTATGTTTTATTCTTACCAGGATGTGACGTTGTATTTCTTGGTCGACCTGTAGGGATAGGATAAGGATATAAGTGTGTTTAAAATGGGGACAAAATGTTGTTGTTGTTTTTATGTCATGATGTAATGTTAAACTTATGAGTGTATCAAGTACTTCCAAGGCTACTAAATTTATCTATTTTTTGGGTCATGATTCCTCGTATCATGCCAATGTATTGTAATAATGCACCGACTATGGGTAACTGGTGATGGGGCATTACAGTTGTTATCAGAGAAAATTTAGTATAATCCTTGGATGCTAGATTTATAAAAACTCTGATTAGAAAACACTACCCTAACCTAGACTTTGAGGATTAGTATAGAATAAATCCAAAACTTTTGGTAATGTAAATATTATGTGGGTTTTCCATAAAATACATCCATGTCTGGATACGAGCGGGTAGAGGTAGCTCTGGCACAGATGTACCTAGGAGTGATAACTCTGACTATGAGTTTCAGGCCTGACCTGAGGTATCTTGGTACACGACAACAGGCCTTGATTCACTCTTGGTTACGACACTCCCAGGGGATATGCTTTGGATAATTCACATTTTCTCTTCAAACCGATTTGAAGCATTTTAATATAAGGTGAGAATAAATAACCATGGTTAATCCTAAGGTGTTTTAGATTGAAAATAAGGTGTTACGATATTCTCTAAATGATTTTATGACTCACACTATGCTTTCTTGAGTTAGTCAATCCCTGGATTCAAAAGAAGGAATTGTAACATTGAACCTTATGTACATGGTGGGCACAATGGTGGAAATGATCAATGAAATGGAATGTGGGTAGGTTTAAAAGATATTGTGTTCATGCTGAATCATTTTTCCATAAATATGATCAATAACATATATATTAACCAACTCCAGGACTCAACAACGAAGTAAAAGGCGGGGAATAGTAAGAGCTCCGGTAGTGGAGACCATGGAGAAATGAAATCTCAATTTCCATCATGGAGGTTATGTGGAAGGAGAAACCTAGGTAAGTGTCTCAGTGGAACAAAGAAATGCTTTTTCTATGGGAAATAAGGACATAAAGTAAAGAACTGCCGATTAAAAATGAAATGTACTATGGAAGAAAATAAAAATGATCCCAAGAATCCATTTATAGTCATTTTCCATAAATATTGGGGACATTGGAACTAACTAATTTAATTCCATATTCTATAGGATAACCTCTTGGTCAAGGAAGAACATAGGTGGAAATAAATGGCTTATGAAATTTTTAACAGTATTAGTCCTCTATATTGATGGGATTACTTTGAAATAATTTTCTCTTGTATGTGTAACCCTGCAGTTTGTTATGTGAAAATGTTATTTTAGGAATAATTTTATTTTCTATTATTGATAGAGTTATAAATAACAATTTGGTTTTATATGATCCTTGAATTTGAGGAAATTATAGGTTATTAAATTTTGGGATGAAAATTCGAGGAATGAGATAACATTTGTGGTGAAAATCTGTTATAGTAATTTTTAGGAATTTATCTCATTTTGGGAATGTTATAAAATATATTTTTTGAAAAAGGACAACACACAGATGGTGTGAAAACCCATCGAGTCAGAAAAAGCTGCAGGAATCGAACCCACAAGCATAGTGCAATTGGGATTTATTGCCTACCACAAGACTACGTGAAGTCCCTAGTTAGTGTGACTAATTATTTTTATTTAAATGATTTTGTTGATCAATAATAAGTTTATTATTGATCTTATGCCTTATCAAATGGATATCCTTAGTATAGGAAAATGATTTGGTGATTAAGTGATAAATGATATTTTGGAAGACGTTCTCTCTGTTGGGAATACTATATGCCAAAGGAAAATATAATGTTATGGGATTTTATTTGAGGAGTAAGTGTGGATATTTATCTATTTTTTTATTGTGTATTTATAATAATTAGGGTTATTAATGGAAATTATTAACCTATCATAGAGATGTGTTATTAGGTTCATTACTTTTAATTATGTGACCTAAAGATTGGTCGATGTTATTTGGAAATAAAATTTAATGTGGAAGACTATGTAATCAAATTCTTCTATGTTTTGGGTCTCAATATTAGTTTGGATTATATTGAAGGATTTTAACAACAATTGTTTATTGAATTGTATTTATTTAACTTTGGGTATAGTTGGTTATATTTTAGAAATTAAGATTAGTATTTCATCCTCTAAAGGATTAACCTTTTTGGGGATAATCTGATCTTGTACTAACCATTTTGGATTTAGTTAATCTCAAAAGACAAGGTAAATATATATAGTTTATCCTTTTTGGATTATGTGATTCTCTTGATGTTTATTCTAGCACTTCAGGTGTGACCAAGTCATCTTGAATACTCATACTTTGAAAAAAAAGATGAGTTAGTTGTATAAATTTATTAAAGGATGAAACTCTACTTAAAAAGTAAGTATATCTCTTTATGTTCTTAGTCAATCTCACAAATAAATTTCTCAAATTTATGAAACATAAATTAAAACAAAAAATCTTATCTGTTTACTTTTCCGACTAGGAAAATTATGATTGTTTATCCCATCACAAGTTTGTGGTTTTCTTGTTTTTAATATTCTCCTTATCATATTTTCTATCAGTCTACACCAAAACTTGACACTTATTTTATCTTCCATATCCATGTCTTCCTATATGGAATCCTCGTGTGGTTTATCTCAGGTGACCTTTGTACTTCTATTTCATTCATTTAAAGATGTAGTTCAATAGACTCTTTTTCCGATGGGGGGCTTTTAATAAAGTTCCGATAACAAATTTTAAAAATTTAGAGGATGCAATTTTCCAAAGGGGGAAAGAATGTAACACCCAAAGATTTCATATTAAGTTATTTTCATTATAGTAATTCAACAGCTTTCAGTACATGCAACACCGAGTTCGAGCGCACCATGTCTTACCAAGGTAGTTGTTCAAATGCGGTTATAAATAGTATTAACTGAATTTTGAATTTTATATACTCCATATAATTTTAAAATTCATATTATGTGTCTCTTAGACAAAATATAAGAACAAAATAATTTTTCCTATAAAAGAAGTATTTTTCAAAATATGAAATTTTACCACCTTTTAATGGAAAAACATTCTAAAACCAATATTTGAAAATTTTATATATTAAATTTAATTAAATTAAATTATTCTTTAGAATCAGGAAAAAAAATTTATTTTGGATAAAGTTTTTTTTTGATAACTTTCATATTTTGATGAATACTGAAAAATGCTAAATTCTAATTGAAAACAACTTTTTAAATTGTAATAAATTATAGTGTTAAATTTAGTATTTTAATGGTTTAGAAGTATAATTAGATTATATTTTTATCATTTAATACAATTTATTTCAATACATGTAATTTCACATTTAAATTTTACATAAACACATGTCAATATTTTGATAGTTTTTACTATTTAAAAACCCACTTTACAGTTTTGACAATGGTAATTAATTTTAAATTAATTAATGAAACATATATGTTTTTAGTTTTGTAAAATAAAATTCATCTTTGAATTATGAATATCAAAATTTTCTTAGGAAATTTTTTTTGGTATTTTTCGGAATATACATAAATATTGATAAAAAGTGAAAAACACTGCATTATAGTTTAAAACCGACTTTTTATTAAAAGAATTATTTATTTTTAAGAAATTTATTTTAATTAAAAATAGATATATAATATTTATATATGTTTAATTTAATTCATTGGAGTCATTTTATATTAAAATTAGATGTATAAAATTTTATTGAACTTTTTTCCGTCCTTTACCCACCTCTTAAGAGCATTTGAAAATTTTCCTAAAATTTAATTTTACCTCTTCTATGAGTTGAATTACAAAAATTCAAGATACACTATTAATATTTTTAAGTAAAATGTGGTTCAATAAGATGAAAATAATTTTTGGTGTATAGTATCTTATGACTTTTACTAACAGTGGTTAAAAGTAAATATGCTATTAAGGGTAAAAATGATATCATAATTACCCTAACACATGTCCTAATTCTATTTCATAATTATAATTCTTCCAAAAACAACCTTAGGATTAAAATATTAACCTCTTTTGTCCACTTGGATTAGATTATGACATTTATTATTATTTTATATAAAGAAGAGTTGAAAGAGTTAAATTCCACGTTTAATAAATAAACAATTTTTAATATAGGTTTACAAAAAATATAAATTAGACTAAAAATATTCATTATAAAGATAAAAATATTTCCTACCTAATTTTATTTTATCTAAAAAATTTAGATATTAAATAATTTAATTTATTTATGACACAATGATGATACATTAATTACCTTATTAATGAAATATTAAAACAATTGATATTATCAAAATCCAGATAAATGTAAATTTAGAATTCTGATTAAATAATCTAATTTTTTAAGTTAACATGAAATTTTGTGGTTAGTGGAATAAATTTTATTCGAATTGATAATGTATTTATGGATTTCAAAAAAAATCAGATACTAAATAGTGTTAAAATTGACATAATTGAGTTTTTTAAACAAATATTATATTATTAATTGATAAAATATTACTAAATACATAATTTTCGTAAAAAGGACTTAGATAAGGTTATATATATTAATAATGAACCACATTGGGTTCTCTTGTCTTGTTATAGTATGTTTATAAACCATTTAATATAAAAATACAAAGAGACATGGTAAATGTAAAACTATTTAACTTAGAGTTAAATAAAAATGATATTGTTAATATTATGACCTAATCCTATCTAAAACCTATTGGTAGAGATTTTTTAGACCCATACCCACCTTACAATATAAATAATTAATTTTTGATCCATTAGAAACTGAAAATGATTTTATTGTTAAATAATATTTCATGATTTTCTTAATGTGTCCCTCACCTCTCTTATAAAAGTGAACTTCCCCTTCTCTTAATTTCACACCTCCAAATACATTTGGATCGGAAAATCCCATCCCAAATAACCTCTCAACAATCCCCCCTTCATCCTAGAGGCCTTCATTGGTCATTAATCCAACCTACGGAGCTCTTTTGATCAAATCAAATGGAAGAACCTGAAGAAGAGGTAAATATTTCATCACCTCATTCAAGTTATTTTCTTCTTCCACTTACTAATTAATTGTTGTTTCCATTGTAAAATAATAAATCCTATATAAACTATATACTATGATGTTATTATAAAAATTTTACAACCATATTCATTATTTTATGCATCCTATAAATGACAAAGTTATCATATGTGCATGTGTACGGATTACCGTCTCCACGTCGTGGTGAAGTTTGTTATTAAAACCCATCATTATTTGAGTGGGTATAATAATGATTATAAATGATGTAAATAATAAATATAACTTGATAATTATTCTTTATATATGATATACCATCCAATTTCATATTATTTCACCATCAATATAATGATATTGTCGCTCGTGCGTACGTACAGATTACCGTCTCCATGAACACAATGAGATTCATTCCCCATCACAATAATTAATGAATAATTTTCATTTTATGATTAATAATAATGCTTATGAACATAATAAAATTCTGGGTATAAATTATATACATCCTATCCATAACAAACCTGGCCTACGTAACAGAGTTTATAAAGTAAAACAGATCAGTTAACACCCGAAACAATGGTACTAGAAAAATATTATAAACCATGAAATATTAAAGGATCATATATGATATAATATTTATATATATAGTTATTGTGTAATTTAAAAACAATTATTTATGTATTTTAAAAATTTTTAATGTTCCATCGACCAAGGAAAATTACAAGGTAATGGGGTTTCATCTCACCTTTTATTCCCGTGAGATTAATGCTATATTTGCCACTATTCTCTTTTGTGTGGTGTATGTACTGCCTATGATTGTATTCTTGGTGTAATATAATTTAATTTATGGGTATTTAAATCATCATTTTATAATCCTTTTTCATGGGGTGTATGTTTCATAAGTTACCAAATCGATAAGGGAATTTCAAATTTCAATTTGCACTCATTCGGCTTTATGCATATTTCATTAATTACTTTACCCCAAGATTATGTGCAAAATCACTATTTATTTACTTTTGTAGAAATTTCCACTCCATTTTGTGTGTATATAACTTTGATAAACATAATCTCTCAATTGATAGATTCTCATGTCATCAATATGAACTTGATAGGTGTAATAGTCACTCAATTCTCCTTCATTGAGTTAAACATCCAAGTCATTGGTGTTATTTTTACATGAATATGCATGAATTAACTTTGATAAATTTACATAGAATATCCAATTATATTGTGTTTATTTATATTTTTCACGCAAAATATGTCATTCATTTATCCTTAACCTAAGGATACAGTCTTTATAAATGAATTCATCTCAACTTACCTTCCATTGAGACTTCTTTGTTGTGATGCACCAATTCACATTTATTTGATGGATATACTATAATTTGACATAATATATCATGAATCCCTTTATTCTAATTATATTATAATGTTTTTATTACATCAATTATTTTTATTCAAGCTTCTCTAATTTGGTTACGAACTCTAACTAAAATATCATTTTAAATGTTTTAAAATTTTATTCTTCTAAATATTTCTCCTTCATGTCCATGTTTTAAAAATGGTTTTAAGAATTTATTTATATGGAGATGAATGTTTTAAAATTAAAATTACTTTTAAAATTTTCAATGTGGTATGGGACACTTTTATTCAATAATTACTTTTAAACAACTTCTTTGATAAATAGTGCAACATTTAAATGTTTTCAAGAAAAAGGGGATATTTCTCTCAAACAGTTTTAATGACTATTTTAATCTATGTCAATAACCTTCAGTGCATTTTATTCTTGATTGAAGTTGATTTATCATAATACAATCATCAATATTGTATTTAATGAGTTATGTCTGGCTGTGGATGTGCTATTTTTATGCCATTCATGGTTTGTGGTTAAAATATTGACATTTCGTATTCTAGTATTAATATGAATTTTTAGAATATGTTTCACCCTTTAAAATGAGGAATTAATTGCACTTAGTAATTGACGGGTGGAGCCCACTATATCTTGTCGATGCATTGTTAGGTTTCATGAGACAAACTAGTGTCTTCTCACGAGGCCTTAACATATTCTTTTTTGTAGTCTTGGCACATGGCCTTGACTCTGGGGTTATGAATTCTGGCATTTGGCATTCAATCATTATGAAAGTATATATTGATATAGAATGTGATTATTCGACTACTAGAATATCAATGTGAATAAGTAAATGGAATTATTTGATTTTATCTTTTCCATATTATGCTGAAGTTTATGTTCAAAAGGCTTTTCTGTTTGTCTTATACATTTCCTTAAATTTTTTTTCTTATTTATGAAAGTTTCCCCTATATTGTTATCCTTACTGAGCATCTGAGCTCACCCCTTTCTGTATTTTATTTTTCCCAGGATATGAATAAGTATTTTATGGTTGACCTGTAGGGATAGGCTAAGGATATAAATGTGTTTAAAAAGGGAAAAATTATAGTTGATGTTTTTATTTCATGATGTAATGTAAAACTTATGAGTGTATCTAGTAATTATAAGGGTACAAAACTGATCAGTATTTTGGGAAATGATTCCTTATATCATGCCAATGTTATGTAATAATTCACCGACTCTGGGTAACTGGAGTTGGGGCGTTACACTCCCGGAGAGTCTGTCACCATCTCACACCTTACCATTAGGTCTTATGTAGGTGTTATATGGGGTTATGCAACAAGACCATAACACTATGATTATGTTATTTATTTTTTGTAAAAATTATATACATTCATTTCATTATTGTTATATTATAAATGGTTTTTAAAGAAAAAATAGTATTTTAAGTAAATATTCAATTAAGAAATCTGTTTTGATGAATTATTATATTTTTCAATTAAATAATATATTAATAAAATATTATGACTAAATTACCTTTTATTAAATACAATTGATCATATAACCTTTTATGAATACAATGTAATTTTTTATGGTTTTAAAGCTATTTTTGTTAAAACCTAATAATTTTCGATAAATTTTGGTTTTTATTTTTAATGAAAAAATTCACAAATTTTAAAAATTACTTAGATAAAATTTAAATCATTTTTTGATTCAGGATGTCAAAATTATCCAACGCTAAATTTTTCATAATTTTCTGAGATAGTTGAATTTTTCGGTTAAAATTAAATACCGTTTAAATATATAATGTGGTTTATGACTTCATAATGACCGAATAGTGATGTAATAAAATAATATAAAAGGTACATTAGACCAATATTGGTTTTACCTTTTAAAATATGTGATTTTAGATTTGGAGCTTGACCAACCACTTCTATCCTCTCTATGGAATCCTCATAATGCACCCCAAGCTCCTATAAGGCCTCTCTCAAGCCTCATCCAAGCCTTTGGGATCACACATCCAAGTAATGGATTTCTTCCTTTTACATTTTTGTCCAAATTTATTTATTTTCTTATACCCATTTATTTTCAATTAAAAATTTTGTGGTATGATTTTGAACCTCCATCATACTTCCCTCCTTATATTTGAATGATGAGAGGCCTCTTTATCTCTCATTAATTCCAACAATGTACACCCATTACCATGCCCAACATTTTTAACGAATCCTCACTTTCCTTCCATCTTTATTTATGTCCATGTTTCCTTATATCTTTATGCCCTTTTATTTTCAATTAAAAAAGTTTCGGTATGATTTACTACCTCCACTATACATCCCTTCGTATGTTTGACTGATGATATACCCCTTTCTATCCCATTAATTCCTCTCGTGTAAAATTGTTACTATGCTAAAATTCTATAAAGAATTTCCCCCTCCTTATTTACATTAAAGTAATTATTTTATATTATACATCTAAATTCCAATAAATATGTTGTTATATTATATTCCATGACCCTCTTACTATAAATTTCATGAATAAATTATTAGAGACCCATTTCTCTCTCATCATCCCATTTTACTATTTCTATTTTATGTCGTTATGCTGCAGAAATTTCCCATGCCAAAATAATTGTGAATGTGAATACCATACCCATTATATATCAAGGGTATTCAATTTTACTTCAATTTACTTTTTGATAGAGGAACTACATTCATTTATTCCACATCACTTATTAGTGGAATGAATTATTATTTTTAATGAATCTATGTTGTATGATCCATGTGGAACACTTATAAATGAAATGAAATGTTTATTAAGGGTGCGCTCTGATACCACTCCAATGCATTGGGTAAAGAATAGTATCATGATAAGTTAAGTGCAATGGGTGTTGACTCGTGATAATTCATGTTCAATGAGGGTTCACTCATGCTAATTCATGTTCAATGATAGTTTAATCATGCTACATGTGCAATGATCCATGGATCATGATAATATCACGTTAAATGTTATTATCTCTTTTCCATGTTGTGATGATAATGATATATCATGCCTTTATGTTAATGTCACCCTTGTGGTTCATTGATATTCCTATTTCTTAACATGTATAGTAATATTCATGTTATTCCCTTTTAACTTCCTTGCTAGGATTTATAGCTCACCCTTTTCTTATGCATGTCCTTAGGTTATCTCGTGCAATGGTTAGTACGAAGGAATGTTCTGGTCATGTAAAAGAATTTTTCAATAGAAATGTTGTGTTTTATGTGGAAATTTGTTATGAAGTGTTCCTAATTTCCCAATACACTAGACCTATCGATCCTTAGAGTTTTCTAAAGTGAAATTTTATATAATAAATCATTTTAAGTGTGTAATAAAGAGTAGGGTTTTTATCGTTGTTATCAAAGGATTGGTTTAGTTATTTCTGGGATTAGGATTAGAAAACCCTAGTGAAATCCTTAGGGATAATAATATTTATAATTAAAATATCCCTAAATCTTTGTGAGTATATTCATAGTGGTTTAATAATTAAATACATCCATGTATGGATATGAACATGTAGAGGCAGGTCTGGAACAGATGTATCTAGTGGTAAAACCCAAAAACAATGCTTTGAGCAAGACTCGAACGGGAACTGGTGCAAGACAACGGGACATGCTGCACTATCGGTTATGACACTTCTGAGGGATATGCTTTGTAAAATTCATAGGAATAGTATGAACCATTATTAATGGAATAAAAAATTTACCTAAGAATATATGCTGGGAAGTAGATAATGGATAACATGGACTGAGACCAATAAATTCATAAGTTAAGGAAATAAATGTAATTTATAAGTTATCCAATTTTGTATTTGGATTCCCCTTTCTGTTTTACCCCTAACATTCCCTTTATTCCAACCAATACACGATAGTACGAGTTTTCTGGATAATAACCGATGTGAAGATCAATGTGATGACTATTCTAATAAGATGCCCAATCTGATGGGAGAAAGAATTGTAAAATTTTTCACGAAACAATCTCAGTCAACTCATGTTTTGAATACAAACTTCCGTCTAGAATAATAATCACCCCCTGATAGAACAAGCCGCAATCGAGAGCTTCAAGTGACAGAGGCCTCATACTTTTAATGGATAATATGATCCCTCAATCGTTGATTAATGAATCAGCTCTATTGAAAAGAACATCTCCATCCTTCAATGTTCTGATAAAGAGAATGTTATTTTGGATGATTATAATATGGAGGTTGAAGCTGATAAATGGTGGACATTGATAAAAAAATATAAAGGTTGAGGAAGATATTGAGGTGTTGGAATGGAAGGATTTCAGGAAAAAAAATTTGATAAATATTTTCTATACACCCTCTAACTTAAGATGGAAAGGGACTTCCTTTCCCACATGAAAAAAGGTAACAAATCCATCAGATCGTATAGCATAAACATGAAAAGTATTGCACGATACACCTCTAGCTTTGTTTTTACCCATGAATGCAAGGTTTTACACTTTTTTGTTGGGATGAACCCTATTCTACAGGAATCCCTAGGGATCCGTTACTTTGATAGCTATGAGGGAATTGATTATTGTTCCCTGAAAGTCTAAATAGAGATTGGAGAATATCAGGGGTATCATGGGGATAACAATCATATGGTGGACATTAATTATATTGTTCTAATGGGTAAATCAACTTTTTCTAAGAAATTCTACCAACCATCTAACCAAATGTCCAAAAACAAGCGCCCTAAAATATTCCTAAAGGGGATGAAGAAATGATTTAGGTGTTGAAGAGAAAGGAACCTAGCCATTAACTGCTGACAAGAAAAACCAAGTACTGTGATTAATGAGAGGAGCACTCCATTCGACCATCAACCCATTGTTTATTTATTTAATAACAAATAATCAAGGCACTTCTCAAACCAAGGACCTAATCCAAAGGTTTTTAGAGGAAACCAATAACATCCAAGGCAGTAATGGAAGGATTTTTTTATCACTATCATTGAAGAGAAACCTGAAAACAAAGTGGTGATAGGTACTGTAGTTATTCATTCAAAAATTGAATTTGTGATTTTTTTATTATAGTTCTACTCATTTTTTTATATCCATAAATTTTAGTATAACAATCCCAACACCACCACAAATCATGGAAGTAAATATGTTATTGAGAATAGAAAATGGAGAAATCATCTCATCCCATGATTATAACTTCTCATCTATACAAATTTTTGGAATCAACATCCCTTGGAACCACATCATACTCCCTCTGGTGTAATTTTATGCAATTCATAGCATGGATTGGATTTACCTATATAGAGCCAACATAAATTTCTGTGAGAGGTAAATCTCTCTCCTTTTGGTGAATCGACCCTCTATTCTGTACATGTGCAAGGATGGGGACGAATCTTCTTTAGCCTCATCATCTCATGCATGGATATTACTTCCCTATGAGCTTGTGTATCTTGATCAAATGATTGAGTCTATATAAGAAACCATCCATGGAGACATGCCTATTGTGAGGGAATTCGCTAAAGTGTTTCTTGAGGAATTCCCTGGTCTTACTCCTAGAAGTGATATTGAATTCTCGATTGATCTTATACCAGGGTAATTTCCAATATCCAATAATCTTTGTATAATGGATGTTGTGGATCTTGGGAAGCTAAATAAACAACTGCAGGAGAATTTGGATAAGGGGTATATACACCCAAGTGCTACACCATGGGGTGCACTAGTCCACTTTGTCAAGAAGAAGGAAGGGTCGATGCACCTTTTCATTGATTATAATGACCTCAACAGACTCACGATAATGAAAAATTATCCTCTACCCTGAATTGGTGACTTTTTCGATCAGCTACGTAGAGCACAATACTTCTCCACGGTGGATTTGGAGTTAGTATATTACCATTTAAGGGTGATAAAAAAGGATCTCTCGAAGACTACTTTACGTACATGGTACATGCACTATAAATGAATATTAATGCCTTCCAGACTCACTAATTCTCTTGCAATATTCATGGACTAGAAGAATAAATACTTTAGATATTACCTAGAAAAAAGTTTGGTAGTATATATAGATTATATTCTAATATACTCTGAAACCATGCAGGAGTATGAGGAGTATCTAAGCACTGTACTAGATATCTTGTGAAAGAAGAAGCTCTATGAAAAGAACTAAATGAGTGAGTTATAGTTTATAGAAGTCTCATTTTTGGGTCATATCATCACAATAAATGGGATATATGTGGATCCATCCAAGATAGCTGCAATTTTGGGATGGTTGAGGCCAACATCGATGACAGATATATATAGTTTCTCTGGGTCAGCTAGATATTATCGCTGATTTGTGAGAAATTTCTCATGATGGTCAAAACCTCTTACTAAGATAACTCAGAATGGATTCAAGTTTTCCTGGAGTGATGAATATGAGGATAGTTTCGAGGAGTTGAAAATGAGGCTTATCACTATGCCTATGCTCACACTACCCACAAGTAGAGAACTTTTTTTTGTATTCAATGATTCTTAAAAGAAAGTATTGGGATGTGTTTTGGTGGAAAAAAACAAATTCATTGCCTATGATTCAAGGAAATTAAAATTTCATGAGAAAAACTATTTTGTATGCACTAATAATCGCATTATCAATTAGGGGATATTACCTCTTCTTGGAGAAGTGTGAAATATATACGGATCACAAAAGCCTCAAGTATATATTAACATAGAAAGAGTTGAACATGCACCAACGAAGATGGTTAGTGAAGATCAATGAATATGATTCCCAATCCAATACCACCCTGGGAAAGAGAACGCGGTGGCAGATTCTTTAAGAAGAAAGGACCCAACGATTCTATCCTTGATAAAAATTGAAAAGGATCCAATCTTCTTAGATTTCATGAAGATGGAAATGAGAATCAAAAATAAGGGAACAACATAAATCCTTTGACAAATGATTTCTCAACTGACACTTTTGAAATGTTAAAAGGATTCTCAAAATGATGATGGGGGAATTCAGAAGAAATTATAAAATATAAAAAAGGTAAATCCTTGGAGTTCAATGTTAATGATGAAGGAATTGTGATATTTGGGATAAGACTATGTGTTCCATAAAATCTGGAGTTAAAGAAATAACATTTGGATAATGCACATAGTTATAATTTCACCATTCCTCACGGAAACACAGATATGTATCGAGATATCCGAGAGCATTATTGGGGGGATAACATGAATAAAGAGATCACAAAGTATACATAAAATTTCTTGGTAGGTCAGAAAGTGAATGATGAGAGGTTAAATTCTAAAGGGATGATGCAACCATTACGCAAACCAATATGGAAATGGGATACCATCACAATTTACATTATCACTGGACTTCCAAATTCATCCAAAGGAAAAAATGCTATGTAGGTTGTTATGGATCATATTACAAAGAATGCACACTTCATTGTAATTTGGCAGGATTTATCCTTGGATGAACTAGACTGGATATACATCATAGATGTGGTAATGTTGTATGGAGTACCACTACCGATTTTATCTGATCAAAATCAAAGATTCAATAATATGTTCTTGAAGAGTCCTCAACATGCTAAGAATACTATGTTGAGCATCAGTACTACTTAGCATCCTCAAACTGGTGGAGAATCTGAGCAGAATATCGAAGAACTAGGGGAAATGTTGAGAGCATGATCAATGGACATCAAAGGAGGATGGGATCAACATCTTCCTCTCATTGAGTTCTCTTACAATAACAATTTCCACTCAAGCATCCAAATGACTCCTTATAAAGCCTTTTATTAGAATAGGTGAAGAACGCTGACATGTTGGGATGATGTTTGGGAGAGAAAACTCATAGGTCTAGAAATAGTCAATGAAATGGTGGAGAAGGTTAAGACCATCCAGTAACACATTTAAACTTCTATGAGTCGACAAAAGTGATATGCTAATAATCATCGATGAGAAACTGAGATTGAATATGGAAACATGGTAATTCTCTGTATATCACCGTGTAAGAGAGTTATGAGATTTTGGAATAAGGGAAATCATATTCTAAGGTACACCATTCCTTTTGATATCCTTTATTACATTGGAGTAGTGGCCTATCAACTAGCACTCCCACTAATATTATCTCAAGTATACGAGGTATTCCATGTATCACTCTTGAGGAAGTACATACCTGACCCTTCGCATGTAATCAATACAGAGGTGGTACCATTGGATAATGACCTCTCTGATGAAGAGAATCTAGTGAAGATCTTATATCATAGGGAAAATGTTCTATCGAATAAGAGAATTCCCCTCTTCATGTTGTTGTGGTGAAACCAAATGTTTGAAGAACCAACGTTAAAATCAGAGGAAATGATGAAGTAGAGTTACCCTCATAAGTTTTTGGGTGTGAAAAGAAAATTTCAATGGAGAAATTATTTAAGGGGGGATGATTGTAATGACCTAAAATTTTGTTTATGAAAATTACTATGGATCTAATTAAATATATTATTATGTAAAATGGTTATATAAAACATAGGAAATTCCTTATTTTTGTGTTTTTGGATTTTTAAATACCATTACGAATTATAAATTTTGCTAATATAGAAGTTGAATAGTGACCACTATTTTAGTATATATATAGGGCTTTAACAAATTAAATTTACTCAGAAAAAGGAAGTTATGACCACATCCAATAGAATTTCTCCATACGAAGCCCATTTTTCATAGCTTGGAAAGGAGGTAGAGTCACCAGGTTTCTCCCTTGACCAATCCCATGCTAAGCTTCAACACGTTAAGCTTGAACGTAATCACTTATGAGATAAGTGGATGTTAATATAGATGACCACCCGAGCAATGTTATCTGAGTCTCCCCAAGAGTTTGTCACAATCACACACCTTATCCTTAGGTCTTAGGCAGGTGTTATAAGGGATTATGTAACAATACCCTACCACTATGAATATGTTCTTTATTTTTTTTAAAGAATATACATTCATTTAATTATTGTTACATTGAAAATGATTTTCAAAGAAAAAAATAGTCTTTTAGTTAATATTCAGATAAGAAATATGTTTTAATGAATTAATATATTTTTTAATTAAATAATATATTAATAAAATATTATTACTAAATTAATTTCATTAAGTAAAAATGATTGTATATTTTTTTTATGAATTCAATTTTAATATTTATTAAGGTTTGAAATAATTTTTTGTCAAGAACCAAGAATTTTTTATAAATGTCAATTTTTATTTTAAAAGTAAAAATTCACAAATATATAGAATTATTTAGATAAAATTAATATCAATTTTGGATTCAGGATGTCGAAATTATCCATTGGTGTATTTTTTATAATTTTCTGAGATAGTCGATTTTTTGGTAAAAAATTAATACCTTTTAAACATATAATGTGTTTTATGACATCATAATTATCCAAAAGTGATGTAATAAATAAATATAAAAGGTATTTTCGGCCAATATATGTTTTAAAATTAATATAATGTGATTTTATATTTTTTTATTTATTTTAAAATGCAATAGTGGATCATCGATGACTTCTAAAATAATTTATCATTTTAAAATGATTTCTTTGAGAGTGTGATTCACCTCCACAAAAGCAAGACTAATATTTCAATAAGTTCTTCCATTGGACTTATAAAATAATTTTTTCTAATTCCCTTTTCCAGAAACCTCAGGAATAACCCATGGGTTTGTTTTTAGTTTTGATTAGTTTATTGTGTTGTGTCCAAAACCTAAATAATAAAGAATTCCCACTCCTTTCTTATATAAACCCACTCAATATCCCATTCCTATTCACTAAAACCATTTGGATATAGACCACCTTCTGAAATACTCTCTCTGTAATCCTCCCAATTCACCTGAATCTCAAAATAAGTCTCTCTCAAGCCTCTCCCTATCCTTTGGGATCACACATCCAAGTAAGGGATTTCTTCCTTTCTCATTTTTTGCAATTTTCTTTATGTTCTTATACCAATTTAATTTCAATTACAAATGTTGGGGTATGATTTTTAACCTCGCTCATACTTCTATACCTTTGTTTTAATAATTATTGACCTCTTTATCTCTCATTAATTCCCCATATGTATACCGGTTACCATGCTGAAATTCCATAATAGATCATCACTTTCCATCATTTTTTATTTATGTCCAAGTTTCCTTATATTGTTATGACCTTAAATACTCAATTAAAAAAGTTGGGGTATGAGTTCCCACATCCCTTATACTTCCCTACTTGTTTTTTTAATAATGAGATACCCCTTTATCTCTCATTAATGCCTCATGTGTACACATGTTACAATGCCGAAATTCCATAAGGGATTTCTCTCTCCCCATTTACATTCAATAAATTATTTTATATTATGCATCTAACATCCAATAAAAATGTTGGTATGTTATATTCCATGAGCCCATTACTTTAAATTTCATGTATAAAATATTAGAAACCCATTTATCTCTCGTCAAACCATTTTCCAATTTCTATTTGACGTCATTATACTGTATAAATTTCTCATGCCAAAATCATCATGTATGTGAATACCAAGCCCATTTCTCTATCAAGGTTATTCAACTTTACACACTTTTAATTGTTGAACGAGGACTTAAATTTATTTTTTACACATCTATTACGTGTGGAATGAATTATTTGTATAATGAATCCATGTTTTATTATCCATGTGGCACACTTATGCATGAAATGAAATGTTTATAAAGGAGGCCCCCCGATAGCACTCCAATGCATTGGTTAAAGAATAGTATCATGATACATCATTTGAAACAAGTGTTGACTCATTCTAATTCATGTTCAATGAGGGTGTAATCCAAATAATTAGTGTTCAATGAGGGATTACTCATTCTCAATTATAATGATCCTTGGATCATGCTAATATCATGTTAAATGTTGTTTCCACATTTCAATGTTATGATGAAAATTCTATATCATGACTTTATATTCATGTCTCTATTGTGCTTCCTTGATATGTTTATTTCATAACATGTACTATAATCTTCATGTTATGCCTTGTTTACTCCCAAACTAGGATTTATAGCTGACCATTTTCTTATGCATGTCCATAGGTTATCCAATGAAATACTAAGTATGAAAGAATGTTGTGCTCATGTAAAAGATGTTTTCAATAAAGATGTTGTGTTTTCTGTTCTATGTTGTTATGAAATGTTCCTAATATCCCAATACACTAGACCTATCTAACCATAGTGTTGTAGTCAGTTCAAGTTTATGTAATAACTCATTTTTTAGTGTGTAATAAAGAGAATGGTTTGTATAGATACGTTTTAATGGTATGATTTAACGTTTATAATATATCATGGTTTTTCAATTTTATTTGGTCTTTCAGGTGGAAAATTATATTAAAAAATAATTATTTAAATATAATATATTGTGATGTCTTAGGTAATTATGTTCTCACACCCCCATTAAATATATTGACTCATATAAATATTAATTATTACTTACAAATTATTTTTGATAATGGTATTTGTAAGATGAATCAAGAATTGATTTTCTAATGTGGTATCAATCATGTATATTTAATTATAGTAAGAATTATCCAAATATTGTGTTTATTTCAGAACATTTGAGTTAAATATCTATCATATTTTATTGTTACATATAATTTATTCTTCTTTGAGTTCAATGTTTATACATGTAGTGATATATTTTATTAAATTGGTTTAATAACTGAAATGTTATTCAATATTTATATAATTGTTATACCACAAAACCAATCTCTAATTACCCAAATTTCCTCAACATGTTGATGTTGGTGTAAACATGAGGTAGAATGATGATTTTGAAAATTAATACTCATACCCCTTATATGAAAAATTGAGAACCACACTCAGACCATTACCGAACCTTTCTAGAGTATCTATTTTCACTGCACCGACCTGAGAGATATCCATCTTATCCCTCACGTAATTTTCTAACTTCGATAGATAACCACCCATCATTACATTAACTATTTGAAAATTTCCTTTCACTTATTAATCTATAGAACCATATCAGATAATGATTGTTGGGGGATATAATCCTGACCATGTCTCCTCAGGGTCGATTTTCGTGTTCCCAAATAGGTCCTTCCAAGACTTAGACTATTTCTGGAACACGATTCATGGGACCGTGTGATCTGGGGAATCAAACAAGATTCTCGAAGTGTTCCAATCCCTAAGGTCACTAGGTTTCCTCTTTTTCCACTAAAACCTCATGTCCATTGACACTAGTCATAGTGGAGGGGGTTTCATTCTACATCCATTGTTGGCATGGTACTTGAAACTTCTCTTGATGCATTGATGAATACACTAAGCGGTGGTGTATTGATTGATGATGTTGAAGATGATTTATTATCATCATTTATTATTTTGGTGACATTAAATCTCTCTGTTGTGGCCACTATTTTTTTCTTTCACCTCCATCCCTTTTTAATATTGATATTGTTGTGGATAATATAATTATGATCTGTGAATATTGATTATATGATGAAATAGTTAATCCATTACATCAAATACATCTAAATGATCCGTATTAAGATTTATATTATCATAAAAATAAATTCTGAAAAGTACCCATCATTCAACAAGATATTCTTTTGATAAAATATAATTTTCATACACATAGAAAAATATCTAGGAGATTATAATGTTTAAGATAAATATCCCATATTAGTTATAACTATCCACTTCATCAAATGACATTAAATAAGATCCACCTTCTTACATTGGTTATAGAGGTTGTTCACTCATATCATTCTAATCATCCTTAGATTTATGACACTGGATAGGGTAATTTCAGTGATTTACACACTTAAGGAATCAGATCATTAGTATTTATTTTGGATACACATTTCCACTCCCATAATGCTAACAATCCTCTTTGTTTTCCTGCAGTAGTTTGATGGTTGATGAACCCCTATACTATAAGTAATGAATGTACCATTACCCTTAATGAAATTAACTTGGTGCATCGTCAAAAAAATTACACATAAGAAATTGAAAATTCATTCTTTCATCATCTTCACCAAATTCTATTTCATGAGACTCCATCCTTATCATCTTTATTACTATTATGATTTCGAATATGTTAACATTTTTTGTCATATTTTATTATTTCTAGTTTGGAATAATCACAAGGTTTCTCACTTAAATTCCCATCTATATGGGTTGTTAATTGTTGTATTCTCTAAATTTCCCCCAATATATATACATACATCTAGTTAAATTCATTTATAACCACAAAAGGATTTAAATGAGTCTACTAATAGAAATAGTTTAGGTATATAATCAAAAGAGGTATTCAAACATTTAATATCTTTCTATTTTACAGTATCAAATTGTATTATAGTTAATTTACTAAAACCTTTATTAATCTTAGTTTAACCTATGTTACGTTATAATGGGTTATCTTACACTTCCTATCATAACCCCACCATGTAACTAGGACATTAATCCTTCATATAGTTTTGAAAAGTTCATATGATCAACCAAAGAATATCCCCTAAGAGTGTCAAACCCATGTGATTCATTAGACCATTTCATTTTGCACTAGGTAACAATTTATTTAATACCTGACACACCCATTTTAAGGTTATTACCCCAATGTACATCTCTGTTAGAACCTATATCCAATTGTATTATAGAGGAAGAGATGTGTTTCTTGGTGAAAATATTAGTTTAAAACTTTACATATATTTCATTATATCATCCTATAATTAAAATCATCTCTATGGTTTTTAATAATTATTACTAACCCTAAATGTGAAGGTAACAAAACTAGTCTCCAAAAATAACTAAACCCTAATCTGATACCAACTAAATAAACCCAAGATAATAATAACTTAAATAATACATTAAAAAATGATTTAAATATTAAATCCCAAAAAAGTTACTAACCCTAAATGCATGAAACTTTGTTTTAAGATGATATTTTTAACTATCCTTTAATCATAATTTTTCTGCTTCTCTGTTTTGAATTTTGAAAATTGGTCATCTACAATTTTTTCAGTAAGTTATTTGGAGTGCAATGTAACAAACTTGTTTTTTGATGAATCATAACATACCCTTATGAACATTAATATGAATATTAATATTACCCTAATGAATAGTAATTGTTTTATTATTTTATTATCTTAAGGCTTTATGATAATGAAATCTTGGTTAATTTTTCAATGTGATATAAAAACAGTTATAGAATTAAAATCGTTAATTTTTGAATTAAGTGTTATTTTATATAAAACTTAAATTAATAATATTTAAAAAATTATTTTCAAAAAATGGAGTTTATTTTTTACTTCTAAACACCAAAAAATATTTAGGCTAAATTTTTGGGATTTTTCAGAAATTCTTGAATTTTCAATGAATAGTAAAATATAGTAAAATACCATATATTCAAATTATCAATAAAATACACTATTTATAAAATCATAAGTGATTTAGTGACACATTTTTTGAACTCACAAGACATTATATCGAATTTGGGGTTACATTAATTAATATTATTCATAGTATTGAGAAAAAATGTTAAAGTAATGATTAAAATAATGTAAACTACCTCCTCTCCTCCACTATAATACCACCCTCATTCCACTCTTCCTCCCACACATCTCAAGACTTTATCCATACCTAATTTATGCCCAATACTCCTCCCAAAACACTTCACTAAGTCCTAGAGATGCTGGTCTAACCAAAAGGCCAAAATCAAAGTCCTTATGAAGGATCTCAATGAGAAGAGATCAAGAGGTAAACATCCTCTTTTGTTTTCTTTATTTTATTTCATTTTTTGTTATTATTTTTAAATTTATTTGGATTATGTTGGTATGTATCATTCCATATCATTTTTACTACCCATATTATGTAATAATGATGACATACCCCTTTTCTATCATTAAAATTTTATAGGTAAATTTATGCGTTACGGTTAGGCCGCCAAATTTTCATAAGGGATTTCTCAACTTTTCTTTTATTTTGAGATTCCCTTATTGTTCATTTTATTTCCTCACCTCCCCTTATACAAGAAAAATAAATGATCCATTATCTAACATTTTCTAGATTTCATCATGTTTACTGAATACTCACCATTACATTTCTTCTTCACTCCCACTTATTCAAGAAATTAAAACATCGTCTGTGGTGTGTTGATTTACCTACATCATGGACGATGTGATTTCAATTTATTTTACTTATATAAAGAATTTTCATTAAACCATTTTTATGATTCAACTAGATTATAATTTATTTATTATATCTTCTATAAGGTTCTGGAATCATTTTGTACACATGTGATTAATTTATAAGACAAAATGAGTTCATTACGATCGAAAAATTGCCAAAATGAACTAAATAAATATGTATAATGTTTTAACTTATGAATCATTATCATTTAATAATTAAAAATGATTAATGGTATAATTTATTGTTCTAGAAATATTTAAATAACATTTCATTTCAATTTTGTTGTTTCAATTTCAATCGAAAAGAATATGCATCATGAACCGATCATGGTAACCATGTAATGAACACACCCGACATAATGTAAATTACAAAATATTACTAATAAATGTGTTGAATGATTTTGTAAAATGATATTATAAGGTGTTATAAAAAATAATTTGTTTCATTAATATATTATTTACACTCTTTTAACTATTATACTAGAGGTTTAAAAACATTTGAAGTAAGAATAACCCAATGGAATGGAATTATTAACCAAATTTCCATTCTTTGTGTTAACCCAATTCTTTATTAATTATGTGGTATTATGATTTTTGGTGTGATGATTTTTTGTGTTTTTATTATGTTTCACTATGTTTATTTATAGTATATACACATTTCTATTCCATTCTATTAATTCTCACTCCAATTAATTTTTAAGGGGATTTCTTTTTAAAATCCTTTTAAAACACTCATTAATAAATTTCAAAATTATTGTTTTTTATATGTATATGGAATGAGTGGTTTTTTATTATTATCAAGACACTTTATTACTATGATATGTTCCTTGGACATCATATTTGTTGGGTTAATCCCATTATTGCTCCAAATATGTTGGGTTGATCCCATTATAGCTCATGATATGATAGGTGATCCACATTATAGATTGCCAATGCATTGGGTACTCCAGAGATGGAAGTTAACAAAATGGTTATTCCATTTTTAACAGTGAATGTAAGAGTTATATGGTATATATTTCCCAAGGAAAAAATATGATGCTTCTATGCATATGAATTTTTATGATTATGTTTTTTATTGGTTTTTATGTTATCACTTGACTAACTCTTTATTTAATTATATCCCTTACTGAGTTATATACTCATACCATGTTTTTAAAATGTTTTTCATTGGGTTAAAGGATGGGTGAGGTAAATAAGGGATTAGTGATGTTTTTTATGGAGTTTTGTTAATGAAATTCAGTTTTAAGTTTTAATGTTTTATGTTTTGAAATAATGTATATTGATTTAGTAGTATCCACTTATATGGATGTGATATGGAATTTATGCAAGATAACCTAATTCTTTAAAACTTTAAACCTGAAAAGATCCTCCATTGGTAATAATTTATTATCTTCTGTAAAATTCAAGAATAAGTAATTCTTTAAGGTTGGGTCCTTATAGTTTGTATCAAAGGATGGTTTATATAACTTTAGGGGTTGGGATGATTTTTAAAGAATACCATAACAGATTTTTACTCTATGGTAATATGAAATGTTATTGAATTTGAGGATTAATATGTTGATTCATCAAAGTTATGTTTGTATAGAATGTTGTTTTGAAAAATAAACAGAGAAGCTGATGTCGGATGGCACCAAGAGGATGATGTCTATCCAAATCTGAAGCCCAAAATGGTTGGAATTGGAACAAAGAAGTTTTTGATAGTAATGGCTATGTTGAATCAAGAAATAAATTGTGGTGGTATCTCTGATATAGAGTAATGTGATATACCAAAAAGAAACATGTCTTTTTTAGATCATTTTATGATGAAAAAATCCTCCATCATTCAGTGGAACCACAGATCCATTGATAGCAGAAGGCTGTATCAATGCTCTAGAAATGATATTTTATGTCATGGGATATTCAGAATCAAAAAATGTAATACTATACATTTAGAATTTGGAAGGTGAATCCATGCAATGGTTGTCTAGGGTTAAGAATATAGGAAAAAGAAATTATCTTGATAGTCTGGAATGGGGTGATTTGAGGGTATTTTTTGGGATAAATATTTTACAAAAACTATTCGACTCAGAATGGAGAAATAATTCAAGGAATTGATAAAAAAATATGGCGATTATATGGAAGCCTATGAAGCCAATTTTATAATACTAGGAAAGTACGTACCAAATTATTCACAGGGTATTAAAAGTAAAATTAATTGATTTTACTTTGGATTGAAACCCTTTTTGCAAAGAGATTTGGCCACACATGAGTTTAAAATCTATGAGAAGCTTATTCATTGTGCTGAAAAATATGAGATGGAGTTTTCTGACACCCATGTTCCTCATGATGACAAGAATAAGAAGCATCCAGGTTGGCAGGCAATGGGGAAGAACTTGTCAATGAAGTATGGAGGTAAGAAAATGAATTACCCTTCTTGTGAAAAGCATGATAAAAGACATCCTTGTGAATGTCTTGTAAATTATGAAAAATGATACTGATGTGGAATGTTTGGAAACATGTCTCATGAGTGCATGTAAAATGATCACAAAATTAATGAGAAGCCTATGATGAGATGCTTTAACTTTAAGGAATTGGGTCATTTTAATAATGTTTTTTTGAAGCTAGTTACTCAAGCATGGAATCCGCAAGATTGGAAGCAGAGGGGTTTGGTAAAATCATTTTTAACCACTTCAGTAGATGTTGAGACATAAAATGAAAGGGTATTAGGTATATTGATTTTTTTACAGATTATTCAAAATGTGTTGTTTGATTCAGGTTCTACGCATTCCTTTATTTCTATGATTTTTTTTGAAAAAAATTGGAATTTAACCTCATCAAATGAAACTATATATCATTGTAAAAACAACTGTAAGAAATATTATGGAAAAAATAAATTATAAGAATCTACCTCTCCATGTCTATGGAAAGATTTTAGCTGTAAACCATGTTTTTTTCTGTCTAGTATAGTTTTATTTTATTCTTGGTATGGAGTGGATTTATTTTTATCATGAAAAGATAGTTTATAGAGAAAAAATATTATTTTTGAGAAAGAATTTATGTTTTTGTATAAGAATAAACCCATACCATTAATAATATATCAGGAAGCTAAGAAAATTATAAAGGATTTAAATGAAAGTTATCTTGCTCATATTTTTGATGATAAGGGAACTATCTAGATGAATTATGTTCCAGTGGTAAATGAATACATAGATGTTTTCCATGAAGAATTTCCTACTGTTATTCCTAATAGTGATGTTGAGGTTACTATTGAATTAGTTCCTACAGATAAGAAAATTTACAAACCCTCTTATCTAATGGAAAAAATGGAACTTTTGGAATTAAAAAAGGTAGTTCTAGGAATTATTAGATAAAGGATTCATCAGAACTATCACTTCACTATGGTGCGCTCCTGCCAAGTTTGTTAAGAAAAAAATATGGTTCAATGAGACTTTACATCGATTATATATCCTTGAAAAACATTACTACAAAAAAATTATCTTTTGCCACATATCAATGATTTTTTTTATCAGCTCCAGGGAAGATTGTATTTTTTGAAGGTTACCCTAAGTTTGGGATACCATCAGTTGAAAGTAATGGATGATGACATCTCGAAGACTGCATTCTGTACTAGATATGGTCGTCATGAATTTGTAGTTATGAATTTGGGTTAACTAATGTAGTTGTTGTTTTAATGGATCTTATGAATAGAATATTTCATGAGATCCTGGATATGTTTTTCATTCTGTTTATTGATGAAATTATAGTATATTCTAGAAGAAAAGATGAACATAGAAAACATTTAAGGGTTTTTTTGTAAACCTTAAAAGAAAATAAACTGTATGGAAAATTAAAAAAGTTTGATTTTTGGTTGCAACAGATCACTTTTATTGGGCACATTTTAAATAAGGATGGAATAATAGTTGATCATACCAAAACAAAAGTGGTTGATGAATGGCCAAAACCGACCAATGTAATAGATATTCGTTGTTTTCTTGGATTAGTAGGTTATTATAGATAGTTTATTAAAAACATTTTATGTTTATCTAGCCCACAGACTAAGTTAACTCGAAAACGGGTTAACTTTGTTTGGACTGATGAATGTGATGTTTTTTTTCAGAAATTGAAGAAGTTACTGATGAATGCTCTAGTTTTAACCTTGCCTTCCCAAAATGGTGATTTTTTCATCAATTATGATGATTTATTGAATGGAATTGGTTTTTTCAGATGCAGAATGATCAGGAAATTACAAATGATTTAAGAGAACTAAAACATCATCCGTTAAATTATCCCACCCATGAATTGTAATTATCATATTTGGTTTTTTTCTTTGATATTTTGGAGGCACCATTTATATGGAGAAATATGTCAAATATATACCGACCATAAAAGCATGTAGTATATATTCACATAGAAGGAATTAAACATGTGGAAGAGAAGATGAAATGAACTCATAAAGGATTATTATTTCATGATCAATTACCATCTATGAAAATAAAACAAAGTGGCAGATGCCTTGGGTCAAAAACATCATGCATCATTAACCATGTTAAGTTTGGAAAATGATCCCTTGATTAATGATTTGATAAATTTCGGCATATAGTTTGTCATTATAGGGAATATATCTATTTTATTTTAGGTTTCAGCGCAGTCATCATAATCAATCATAATTAAGATTTCATAGAAGGAAGACCATGAGCTACAAAAAAAAGTTAGAATTGGTTAAAATGGATAAGTTTCCAAAATTTAACCATGATATAGATTGGGTTTTAATATTTGTAAAAAGTATGGGTGTGCCTTTTGATTCCCAGTTCAAGAATGATTTGTATTGTGAAGCACATAGATCTCCATTTTAAGTTCATCCTGGAAGTATTAAGATGTATAGAGACCTTATGGAGTATTAGTGATGGTATGGAATGAAAAAGGATATTGCATAATTTATTGTGAAATAGTTGACATGTCAATATGTTAAATCATAGCAGTAGTTACTGAAAGGGATGCTTCAACATTTTCTAGTGCTAGAGTGGAAATGAGAGAATATATCCATGGACTTCACAGTGGGACTACATAAGACTTCTAGAGGAAACAATGTGATTTTTGTTATTGTTGATCAGTTGAAAAAATCTACATATTTCCATCCTATTCATGATTCAATTTAATTGGATCATCTTTCTCGACAGTAACTTAAAAGGAGTGTCAAGTTCCATTTAGTTACTCTTTCCATTTTATCTGATCGGGATCCCAAGTTCACTTCTAACTTTTGGAAGGGGCTTCCAGTGTTCTTGGGCATAGAATTAAATTTCAATATAGATTTTCATCCTCAATCATATGGGAAATCAGAACAAACAATTCAGACTTTGGAGGATATGCTTCTATTAGTTCAATGGACTACTAGGGAAGTTGTGATCAACATATTTCTTTAGTTTTGTTTTCTTATAAAAATACTTTTCATTCCAGTATATAGATTGCACCTTTTGAGGCATCGTATGGGAAGTAGTTTCGAAATCTATCTTTTTGGGATGAAGTCGGGGAAAGGAAGTTGATGGAACAAGAATTAGTATGGGAAGTGGTTGAAAAAGTTAAGAGGATCCGGTATTACATGAGAAAATCTCAGAGAAGGCCAAAAAGTTATGCAGAAAATAGAACAAAAGGCTTCTATTTCAAGGTTGGTGACCCTATTTTCCTTAAAATATTTCCTAGGAAAAGTGTGATGTGTTTTGGTAAGAAAGGAATAATATGTCCCAATTTATCTTTCCTTTTTATAACTTGGAGAAAGTTGGACCAATTTCATACCGAGTAGATTTTTCTGCGAGTTTATCTTAGGTACATAATGTTTTTTATGTATCGATGTTGAGAATGTATGTGCTAGATTCATCATTTTTCTTGAGCCTATAAGTAGTTCAGCTATAAGAGAACCTCACATATGAAGAGAAACTAGTTCATATTATTGATTGAGGGGATCATGTATTTCAAAATAAGGTAATCCACCTGGTAATGGTTTATGGAGAGACCACATGGTTTGAGATGCAACATGGGAATCTGAAAATTCTATGAGGGAAAAGTACTATCACTTTTTTGATGAGTAAATAAATTACGCAGACATGACTTCTAGAAGGTTAGGATAATGAAACACCCCAAGGTTTTAAAAATATAAATAAAATTAATGAAACATTATTTTATGTAGTTATTTATATATATCGTTTAAATATAATTTTACAATTTCCATGTTTTGAATTTATAAAAATTGTCATCTATAATTGTGTTCAGTAAGTTATTTGGAGTATAATGAAACCAAATTGTTTTTTGGTGAATAGTAACATACCCTGATAAATAGTAATATGAATTGAAATATGACACTAATGAATAGTAAATTTTATTATTATTTTATTTTCATAATGATTTCAGATAATGGAATCTTGGTAAATTTATCAATGTGATATAAAAGCAGTTATAGAATTAAAATTGTTAATTTTTATATTATATATGATTTAAATATAATTAAATTAATAATAGATAGAAATTTATTTTCACAAAATGGAGTTCATTTTTGAATTCTACATGTTAAGAAATTGTTACGGCAAATTTTTACAAGTTTTTTGAAATTTTTTAATTCTCGATGAATGGTGAAATATGGTAAAATATCGTATATTCTAATTATCAACAAAATACACTATTTATAACATCATAAGTGATGTAATAACACATGGTTCAATCTCAAATTCCATTATTAATACTCTGGGTCACATTAATTGATACTATTCATATTCTTGAGAAAAAAATATTAAAATACTGATTAAAGTAATGTAAAATACCTCCTCTCCTCCACTATAAATACCACCATCATTCCCCTCTTCCTCTCACACCTCTCAAGACTTGAACCTTACCTATTTTATACTAAATACTCATCCAAAGACTCTCCCCCACGTCTTCGAGTTTTTTGACTAACCATAATTCAATAACCAAAGGCCTTAAGAAGGTTCTCAATGAGAAGAGATCAAGAGGTAAACATCCTCTTTTGTTTACTTTATTTTCATTCATTATATGTTAATATTTTTAATTTACATTTTCTTTGTGTTGGGATATGTCATTACATATCCCCCTTACTTCCCATATTATGAAATAATTAGGAGAGAAAAATTTTCTCACATCAAAATCTTTTATTAATTTTATGCGATGCTATTAGGCCGCAAAATTTTCGAAAGGGATTTCTCAACTTTTCTTTTATTACGAGATTCCCTTATTTTATTTTTCATTCCTCACCTCACCTTATCCAATAGTAAAGTTGATCTAGTATCTTAAATATTGTTTATTTCACCATGATTATGTAATACTAACCATTACATTTCTTCCCCTCCCCCACTTATTCAATAAATTATAACACCGTTCGTGATATGTTGATTTACTGACATCGTGGGTGATGCGATTTCAATTTCTTTTACTATTTTCCAGGCGGGTCATGAAACCATTTTCACAGTTGAACTAGATTATAATTTATGTATTATATCCTATATAATGTTATGGAATCATTTTGGACTTATGTGATTAATTTATAATACAAAAAGAGTTCATTATGATCGAAGAATCGACAAAATGACCGAAACAAGAATCAATAATATTTTAACTTATGAATCATCATCATTTAAAAACTAAAAATGATAAATGGTATAATTTATGGGTCTATAATTATTTAAATAAAATTCCATTCAAATTATGAAGTTTCACTTCCAATCGACAGGAATATCCATTATGAACCGATCATGGAAACCATGTAATGAGCTCACCTGACACAATGTAAATAATAAAATACTACTAATAAATTTGTTGAATTATGTTGTAAAATGATCATATAATGTGTTATAAACATTAAAATATTTCATTAAGATATTCAAAACACTCTTTTAACCATTACACAAGATGTTTAAATACATTTGAAATAAGAAGAACCCATGGTAACAGAATTCTTTACCCAATTTCCATACATTCTGTTTACCCTATTCCATATTCATTATGTGGTATTAATATTGTTGATGTGATGATTTTTTGTTTATATTAGGTTTAAATATGTGAATTTACATTTTATACACATATCCATTCTATTCTATTAATTATCTCTCCAATTTTATTTAAAGGGACTTTCTTTTTAAAATCCTTTTAAAACTCTCTTTAAAAAATTTCCAAAGGATTGTTATATATATATAAGGAATGTGTTGTTTATTCTGATTTTAAAGATATTTTATTACCATGATATGTTCCTTGGACATTATTTATGCTGGTTTGGGTCCATTATAGCTTATGATATATTGCGTTGAGCCCATTATAGCCCAAGATATGACAGGAGATCCCCATTATAGCTCTACAATGCATTGGGTACTCCGAAGATGGAAGTTGACCAAAAATTTAATCCATGTGTATGGTAGAATGTACTAGTGATATGGTAAATATGTATCTTGGAAACTATATGATTATTCTATGAATATAAGTTTTTTATGATTATAGGTTTTGTTGGTTTTTATGTTATTACTTGACTAATTATTTCTTTCCTTATATCCATTACGGAGATTTATACACATCCTAAGTATTTAAATTTTTTTCACTTTATATAAGTATAGATAATATAAATAAGGGAGTCATGATGTTTGATATGTAGTGATGTTAATGTAATCATGTTTTACGTCTTAATATTTTATATATTGAAAATATGGATAATTTTTAAGTAGTGTCCTCTTGTATGAATGTGGTATTTCATGTTTGTAAGATATCCTAATTCATTAAAACTCTAAACCCTGAAAGATCTTCAATATTTAATAATGAATGGTATTGTGAAAAATTCAATATTGAGCAACTTTTTAAGGTAGGTTCCTTAAAAAAATACATCTTCATAATCATAATACATATGGTTATGTCATAAATGTGTGGAATACATTAAAAATAAGGGATAATCATCAATGAATGAAATTTCATGGAAATAAATACATCCTAAATTTTTTGAATAAAATTAAAAACAACTCGTAAATGTGTCACAACTATATGTATAGGAAAACCATTATCATTAAACCTCTTATTCCCTTTCTTATGTGATTAAACACATTATGTCCTCACTTGAAAATGTAAGAAAAACTATAATTTCCACGGCTATGTAAAGAAGCTCATTATTTACATTCCTACCTATCATGTGATATATAATCTTGAACTAATGAATTTGAGGGTGATACATGACCCCACATATCATCATCCATATATATTTGTTCCACTTAAATTTAATAATAATATCATAAATAACCCATTGAAAAAAGAATAAGCTTCTTAAAATTTATACAAAAAATAGATAACATAACCTTAAAACATAACAGGATATCAAAAATATCATTTTATAATATGAACCGTATGAAAATAAAATATATATATATGATTATAAAAACATTACATCTTGAGAGAAAAATCTTAGAGGAAAAATATAAGTAAGAATAAAAAATATTTCACAAACAATTTTAGACATTGTTATAATAGATGAAGTGAAAATTACTTTAAAAAACATAACAAGTGAAAGATAGTAATTTTGAATAACAAATTTTAAAGAGTTACACAAAAATATCCATTGAAACACATTTTTTTCAAAATAAATTTTATGTGGAATATAGAAGAAAATTTATTTTTAAAGGATGGAAAACCCCATTAAATATGTTGAAATACATTTTTTTGAAAACCCACATCATAAAAAGTTAATTAAATTTTCCTTTTTAGAAATGGGTAAAGATAATTATGAGAATAATAGAAGATAATCTATACTATCTGTCCCAAAAATAGAGGATAACATTGAAAAAATTAAAATCAGGGATAAGGAAGAAACATTTATTGAATGTAACAATAATTATTCTAAATTATATATATTTTAAAGAAAAAATATAATCATTAAGAAATAATACATTGTAGTGAAACATTATTTGACCTAAAGGAAGGTTGATATACATCATAAAATTATAATAGGTTATAATAGATCAATTTTTAACGATAGGAAAAGAGTGATTACAGCCCAATGCAAATATATGAGTCATGAAAACCACACTCCTTTTTTCTCACTTAGTCAAATGCTCTCTAAAATCCTATAAAACAAAAATAAATATCTTAATATTATATTTCAAAACAATATTTGTACATAAAACTAATTAAAATTTCCATTTATAGTCATTTTCAATATGAGAGTTAGTTTTTTCATATTTTCCCACGTTAGGGGTTTATAGTTTTGACCATTTGTATTAGTTTTATAGGAGAAATGTCGGTATTTGTTCCTAAAAAAATTTCATCATAACAACTTATTTAAGGTTACTGTAAATTATGAATTAAAATAATTTATTAAATATATTTTTTTCAAGTGTACTTTACTCATTATCCTATAATATGTAATCGATAAAGTACTTTTTTTAGTGATTTGTTCCTTTGGAAGGAGTTTTCATAATTAATGAGGTCAACATTGATGAATAATTTCTTGAAGAATATACATTAAATACATATTTATATCATAATATAGCCATATTTATGTTTTCCTAAGGACACCTGAAATAATTTCCGATCATTGTTCATGTAGGTTGTCAGACTAACCTAATCATGAACATTCCCTGATTATTGATGATTATGAGGTGATTTAGTTATAATTACATTACAATAGTAGAATAATGATATATTTTAGTTTTTATTAGTGTGATATAGTATAATTTTAAAGAAATTATAACAATAATTAAGGGAAATGGAAATATTAAATAATATTAATTGGTGATTTTCCTCATAGTATAATCATTTTATGTGATTAAATTCATGATAATTATCTGTTGATCATATAATTAATATGATCTATAATTTTTTATACCAAAACCTTAATGATATCCTAAAAAATATATTTATCCTCTAAAACCACTCTCATTATAATCCATATAAGGTGGTTATGAAATGAAAAATGTAAATCGATCATCTAGTGGTGGTGGCAGTCTATACGTATGCATAGATGACGAGTTCATTTTCATAGAACAAGGAAAATAAGTAATATTGTTTGAAATTTAATAATTTAAAATATATAATAATTGTATACTAAATTTCCTATTAATACCATACTTATAAGGTTGTGATTGAAATTGAAACATGTTGCATCATGGAGGCATCTGTTTTCACAATTCACGATTCACGTTATCATTTTTAATAATAGAAAAGGGGTGGGTGGATAATTATTATAACACAATTATAATAACATACTAATATAATAATGATAAAATTTTTATTATTTTATATGGGTATTATGTAATTTTGAAAAGAATAAAAACACATAAATAAATAGAAAAAAGAATAGATTCTTGAAACTTATACAACGCTTTTTGGATTATCTCCTTTTCCAATAAAGTTAAACATTTTAGTGAGTTTATTTTTATAATACCATAACTTCCATAATTATTCTAGGAGTGTGTATGATAGTTTTGGGTCTATTTTAGAATGGAAATAAAGGGTTTTTATGAGGGTATGTGAGGAGAGCAGTGACCCTTTTATAAATGTAAAGCATATGAATTTAGGTAAATAGCGGAATATTTTCATTGATGTAATGTCAATAAAAATGAAAATTGATCAAAAATAGAGAAATAATGGTGAAAATAATACATAAGTTTTTTACACACCTCCATAACTAAATTAAAAAATATTTTGAACATGTTAGGACCTTTACCGCTAAGGATACCCATTTCTTCTATTTTGGTTTTCAATATGGTAATTAGTTTTATTTTCAATTATATAATTTACATGTAATTATTAGAAATTTTAAATCCCATTTTTTGTATTTATTGATGTGATAAAATTAAATTTTAAAATACAAAATGTATAATGTATTAAAAATGATTTGATAAATATTACATAAATTCTAAAATGTCAAAAATGGGGTCGTAATTTAAAATAAAATTTCTTCAAATTATAAACTATATTATTAAATACATATTTTCTCTTATAAAATGGTTTCATAAATTTCCAATCCATACATATAACCTAATAATTTTATAAAGTCATGTTACTTGTTAAAACAATATTTTGCACTATTCAAATAAAAATATATCTTTTTAGAAAAAATATCAAAAAAAAATTATCTTAAGATAATATGTATATGATACATCTAAAAATTATGATAATTTTTCAAATTCAAATGATAATATTTATACAAATTATTTTTAATTAAAAACATAAAATATAGCAAAAACTCTTTTTATAGAAAAGTCACTTTTGGTATATTAACTATTATTATTTATATAAATTATTAATTCATAGAATTACAATATAACTTGTTATTATTCAATAAAAACTAAACCTATTTCCTTGAAATATAATTAAATTTCAGAAAAATTCATTTTTTCAGTATAAATAAAATTTCTTAAAATTTGATTTTTGAAATGTATAAAAAAACCATTACGTATATATACATATAAATATATAACTATATTATGAGATAATCCTAATTTATACCTAAATAAAAAATTATGATATTTATGTAATAAAAAATCATTAAATAAGATTTTTTTTTCAATTTTGGGTTGTAGT
Organism: Viscum album; assembly: GCA_963277665.1. Classification (NCBI taxonomy): domain Eukaryota; kingdom Viridiplantae; phylum Streptophyta; class Magnoliopsida; order Santalales; family Viscaceae; genus Viscum; species Viscum album. Next base: position 1,947,872,054 of record OY728126.1, on the reverse strand, counting down.
TTAGCTAGTGTAGATCTTGTGGAAATCAACACAAGCTTGGAATTCCACTATATATGATTTTTCTTTAACCATAATTACCCAAGTTTAAATTGGTGTTGGACAAGTGAAAACACAAGAAAATAAACCTCTGTTATAAGTTCCACAAAAAGGGCTTCATAAGAAAATATTCCACTTTTGACACCATTTATTCTTACATTCTTTGTCGATTTTTTTGATACCAATACTTCAATTTATTCCATCTAAGTTAATTATTATGTTTTAAATATCATATTTAATATTTAGACCACATCATGGTTTTTGATTTTAGTTATTTTTTTCTTGTGGAATACTTTATTGAAAAAATATATTTAAGGAATATATATAGTGAAATCTTCACTCGTCACAATCGTATTACAATTCCATAAATTCTTCTTGAAAGTAAAACTCAATTCCCGAATCCCATATTCATTAAGAAATAATTTAATATAACATAAAATGGTTTATGAAAATTTAATGAAATTTTTATTATTTTGAAAATGAAAAATAAGATAAATATCACAAATAATTATATTTTTTTTAATATTGTGGAATTTTTTATCATTTATAAATATGATAAACTTCTATAAGATCTCATTTAAAAATTAATAGTCTAAAAAATCCTGAATTTACAATTTCATTGACGTTTATCCTCTTATTTGAGAATGTAATTCAGATATATAATTTTGACTTCTAATTTAAAATCATAACTGTCTATATTGATAAATAAATCTCTATTAGAAAATTATTTTAATCATAGTATGGACATGGTTAAGGGGGAGGAATATAATTATAAATTATTATGAAATGAGGGTCTTGATATTATAAAATTTATATAACTAAGAGGCTTCAATGATAAAGAAAATAATATAATAATTGTATAAAAAAATTGTATACCAAAATATTATTTGGATTTAATATAAGCATTTCTCTATTAAATAAATTTGAAAATTTATTCAAAATATCTCATAGGAATCGATTAATTATTACGCAAATTTCTATATTTTATATTTTAAAATTTTAATTTATACTTATTTATATTTCATAGATAATAATTCTCTCATCTAAACATAATATAATTGTTAATAAGTTATAATATATAATTACTATAGTCCATATTGATTTAATTTTCCAATAATATTTCAGATATAAAAGATTTATTGTTTATAAATAACTTGAAAAATATTTCAATACCCTATCAAATGTTCCATGTCTTATGTCTTTTGATAAAAGTGGGGGAGAACATTGAGTCATGTTATGTTTTATTTCCCATAATTATATTTATTTTGATTCTTAATTTTTCATATTATTCTAATAAATTTACATATGTTTTTGTAAAAAAATAATGAATAAAGAACCTAACATAATTTATAGACTATAAAAATATCAAACAGTATATACCAAAGTATGGAATATGATTCACCTTACATAATTCTAAGGTATATAATTTATTTCATGGAATCTAGGAATAAAATTTTAAATTATTTATTTCCCAAATTTTAGGATATCACATTTTTTATATTCTAAAATTTAATATTTATAGACTAAGATGTAGAAGTTTAAAATTTGTTATGATAGAGGATCTCTTACCAAAATATATAGCCACATCATTGAAGATTAATGATTACAAATATATAATAAAAATATGGAGGGATGGGATAGTGTATTTGAGAACTCCCAATATTTAAAACCCACATGAAGACTTTGGAATCAATTAATTTAATGATTGAAAAATATCATCATAAAGGTTAGATTTCTCCAATAGTTTGAACTTTACAACAATATAAGGGGTTTAAGTGATAAAATTAACACATTAATTGATGACTCAAAAATTTTATCTTTGAAATGATCCCACTTAGATAAATTTAGAAAACAAAACCATACATTTTTTAAATATCATTTTATTACTAATTTTTTATAAATTATTTTTTACCATATTATATATTATTTTATATTTATTTAAAAATGGTATAATGTATTCCATCTAACATATTCTTCTTTTATTATCTCTGTTTTTATATGATTTATGGATATTTCAACAATAATATCATTTATATTGTAAACATTATTTATAGTATTTTGGGTTTTTAGAATCAAAAGATAATTTCCACCATATCATTACGATTTAGTAATGAAGTTGTTTTTAGGATAAGAACCCACATATAACATTACCTTTTTTTAATATTTTTTATAGAAGAATAATGATTCCTTGTCATAGAACATTTTTTGATTACATTATTTATTATATATTTAATATTCTTATATTTTTTTCATAATATTTGAATTTATTTTTTACAGTAAAAAATATCTATATTTCATGTTTAATAAAATTAACTATTCTTCCTAGTTACTAAACTACCAGAATTTAGTATTTTTACATTCTAGTATGTAATTTATAATTTTTTTATTTGTTCTATTTTCACTTAAAACTAATCTAATGTAAAATTTTAGTCAATCTATTTTAAGGGTATGTGTATTAAACATTTATAATATAAAATTAAACCCCATCTTGAAGCAATCCTACAGGTAAAACAAGAACTTATGTAATTCTTTTAGTATTATTTCTTGAATCATGTATGGGGTCTTGTTTTGTAATTTTTATGTGACCATGTATGGGGTTATAAATGTTTTTGTAGTGATAAATTTGAATTTTAAATCTTTAAATTATATATCATTGACTATATATAAATAGTTGGAATATATTTTTGAACAATCACATAAATATAAACATTATATATTATATATATCTATATAGATAGTGAGGGAGGGTGATATGATGATGATATTTTGATTATATGTGGGCATGATGAGATAATATGAGAAGGTATTGGTGATATAAAGGATATTATATTATATATTTCATAAGTGGGATCACCGATTAGAATTATGGATAATTCAAGTTATGTAGCTTTTATAACTCCAATAAGTGTAAGTCTAGACATAGTATATCAATAACAATCAATGTTTGGTTTCTTATTTATTGTCCTTGTAATATTTCAAGAGTAGTAAACATGGTGGCTTTTTCATTAGTCAATATATATAATTTAATGAATGTAATATAATCAAAATCATATACCTTCTTAGAAGAGTAATTATAGGGATAATATCTATATTCATTAAAATAACACTCAATTAAAATAGAGGAAGTGTTCAGAAATGTTTGTAAAAAAGGTGTTTTGAGGTTATATTCCTGGATAGTGCTATGTATAGTCCCACCCATGAAATAGTTTTAGGCTTAAGTGATAATAATCATATACTTGTGGGAAAGGATTAGATATATTATCTAAAATATATGGGTACACTTTATAATTTACTTTCATATTAGTAGCTGAAGTAAGTACACATGAAGATGATTGGACTAATGTATTGAATCTTATATAACTACCTTACTGACAAGATTGAAGGACTGTTGTAAAATATATATCATTTGGGGTATAAACTAAGACATATCATGTGGTGTATAAACTAAGAACAATATTAATATAATTATATCCCATATATGATATAAATTAAAACATTGTAACTATAGAATTTGTAATGTATTTATGGGATAAAGGGTGCTCTATATTTGATATGGTAATTACAAACCATATAGTGATTTGACATTATAATATTGGTCTAAGATATTTTCAGGTACTTATACTTTCATATTTTAGTTTTTATAATTATGGTATAAGTTTACTAAGACCATAGACTTGAATGGATATGTTAGAAAAAATTTATGGTTTTTTATATACATGTTAACTAAATTTATTTAGATTTTATTTAATGATCCAATTATCAAAAGTATATATTTTTCATGCATTTTTTATCTTAGTTTTTGAAATTTATTGTAAATCCTAGTAGAAATGTTAGTATTCACTAAGAGAGGGTTAATAAAGGTCATCGATATTTATAAAATTTTAATTCCATTAATTTATTTCAAATCATAAATATTTTCTAATGATGTTATTTTTTTAATCATTGTTGATTAATTTTCTTATTATATTTTATCTCACTCTTATACGTATTTTGGAATATAAATAAAACACAATGAATAGATATATTTATCTTTCATACCTTTAATATGGGGATACTAATCCAAAGTAGATGGGTAATTCACTAACTCCATGAAAAATTATCTTATGTAGATCTATATATTTTTTTGAAAAAATTGCATGTTCTTATAGGTTATTCTATTACAATTATATGGTAGTTCAATTCATATTATTTTATTCATATCCCCAAAATAATTTCACTCATTGTGATTATAAAATAGGAATATATTCATTAAATGAATATGAAAATATGTCATCATTGGTTTTTTATATTGTCATATGGTTTCTAATAAAATATCCATTGAATGTGTCTGGTATTCCACTTGTTCAATGAATCATATCAATTTGTGTTCTCCATTTTTTGACTTTTGGAATGAGGAATTTCTAGATATTTATTGTAATTAATTTAACTATTCATAATTATTATGAATCAATGATTCATATTGGAAAGAATATCCTCCTTCCAGGTAAAATTTATGAAATCTATTATATTCAACATACTGTTCCTTTTTTATAAAATATTTATATTAACTTCACATTGAACTATATTTTTTTAGATATGTAATATATCCATTAAAGTCATCTTCTTTTATCATTATAAATTTAATCTATCTAATATTTAGAATAATAAATCATGTTTTCCTTTTAAAAAAATTTAAAAATTATTAGGAATATATATATATAATTACCATGACATATAATTTATAATTTTTCCTTTTCCTTTGAAAATTTTGGAATTAATCAGATCCATCAATGTCACAACAAAAACTTTTCACTGAGTCTTTATTAATATATAAATTAAAATTTTATTTAATATTACACATGATTTTAATTCTATTATTCAATCCTTCTTTAAACCACATGATAAATATATTCCCCTTAATTTAAAATATTTAAAATATATCCATCCATTATTTAAATCAATTTTAAATTTTATAAATTTTATTTTAAAATGATTCATTATATTCACTGTAATTCATTATATGATTTGTTTCTTTAAAAAAAATAAAACTATAATTTAATAATATTTCATTTTATACACATAATTCATAATAAGATATTTTTCAATTTTTATTGAAATTTTAGTTTGAAATCTATATAAATAAATCTATGTTTGTAGAATAATATCTCCACACTCAATAGAGGTAGGGAATATATCCATAAAAATAGTTCTTCCTATAATCGATTAAATTTTTTAAATTTAATCCTTTTTTAAATATATGAATATATCCATAAATAATTTAAAATTTTATTCTTGAATAACATTCCAATTTTTATTATAATAAAAATATAAAACCCATATTAAAAACATTAACACTTGAAAATTGGGTTGCATACCAATTTTATTATATACATAATGTTATTGAAAAATATTAAAATATAATCAGGGGAAGATGTAATTTTATTTATATCATTTAGTGAAATATTGACACATTATAAATTGATAAATATTTAATCATTCATGATATCCCCAAACTATGGAATAAAAATACCAAGTGGTATATTTTTTAATCATATTTATCTAATCAAATATTGTCTATGGTATTCATTTTCTAATGACCCATGACGTTATATGTTTGGATAAACTTGAATATATTTGATTCCAGTGGATTGGGATTATGGAGGGATTGATATTTTGATAATTGGATAGAGGTAGTGGTTATTTTGAAGTATCATGGGAATTAAACCAGAGGTTTAAACATGGATCTAATTTTTGAAATGATTGTATAGAATAATTGATAGTGGGGTTGAAATAATTTTGTTTAATTATATGATACATAATCCATTAAAAAAATTTGGTAGCCCACTAATATCTTTATTATTGGGTAGTGGGGAAATACAATGATACATAACTTTGGGAATCAGGTATCCACCTAGAATCCCCATCTAGTTCTATCGAGACTCCAGTATAAATCCTAAAACTCTATTTAATGAATAGACCTTTTTATTCTATATGATTATTTTAAAAATTATTAGATGGATTATTTATTTACCTATTAAAGTAGATGAAAAAATTCAGCCCCCACCCCTGCCCCCATAATTATTTAGAAAAACTCCCCCATTATTCTATGGTCGATTGGGACGTGTTCATTTTCCTGAAGAAGTAGATGAACGCTAAAATTTCCCAAATTTGATATACACTTCCATGTGTCATATGAATTGTGAGTGATGGTAAGATGAAAAAACTTAATGGGAGATGATGTTACTTATATAGATATGATAAAATATTTGTGAGCTATTTATGATGCTTATAGTGAACCACATGAATTATCTTGAGTTAGGGTCACTTAAAAAAAATATTAAATGGAGATCCTCAGGTAGAATTGGAATGTAATCCAACTAAGGGTATCTAGATTTATATTATGGCTAGTGTTTCCCTGTGATTTCATGTGTGAGGTTGATTGATATGCTACCAAGAAAATTTGTGACCTAAGATTTGGTTTATGGGTTCATTGATCATCCTTATAGGATTTGTGTTCACTATATGGGAAACATAAAATATTTTAGAAGTACTATTCAAAAAGACAATACAAAAAAATATAAGATTAGTGGTAGTTTTTTAGAGGGGGTTATAGACATTCCCTATAAATTTTATATCATTGTTTTTGCATATATCATTAGATTTTATAAGTGGTTATGTTAACACCACTTCTATTTTAATAATTAGGGGCACCATAAGTTTAGTTGGGTATTAGAGGTGCTATATATATAATATTTTTTTGAATATTTGATTCAATATATATAAAATGAAATTTTTTATAAATGTAAATTTTGGGGTTTCATAACCCCCTTTAATATCTTAAATTAGGGGCTTCATGAACCACCACTAATCTCTTATATTACAAGGGGTTATTTACATGGGGTTATTTCAACAGAGTTATGAACAACCCTCTCTAAATTCATTTTTTGTAAAATTAGAGAGGGTTACGCACAACCCACTATAATCCTAAAATATAGAGGGGGTTATGAGACCCCTCTAAACTAAATTTCTATATAAATAGTGTTTTGTAGAACCCTTTCTAATCATCAAATTTATAGGGGTTATATACCCCATATAATTTCTTAAATTAGTGGGGGTTTTGAACCCCTTCTAAATTTTTTAATATCCTTTTGTATTTTATAGTGGGTTCAAAACCCCCTCTAATGTCTTTAAATTTGAGGGGCCTCAAACCTCCTTTAATTTACGAGATTAGAGGGGGTTGTGAACCCCTAGAAATTAAAAAAACAAATAAGTAAGATATATATATATATATAATTAAAACAACATATAAAACTTTTTTTAAATACATTATTTGAACATATTATATAAAATATTTATATGACGGTATTTAATTTTATTTATATGTATACAGAAATATAATTGTATAAGTATATATTTATTTTTATTTATTGAATTTCGAATATTATTAATTATATATAATATAAAAGCATAAACATATTATATAAATATATACAAAAATATATTTTATTTAAAAAAAATTATTATATAAAAACTCAAAATTATATTTTTTATAATTTATATTATAATAATAATAAATATATTTTAAATAATATTTTTTTGATTTTATATTATATATAATTGATATTATATGAAATAAAATTTATACAAATAAATGTACATTTTATTACACAATATTTTAAAATTATATTTATAGAAAGACATATATATTATCGTACATAATAACAAATATATTTATTGAAATATATTATATATATATATATTTCAATAATATTAATGAAATATTTTAAGAAATTTTATTTCATATAATACAAATTATATATAATAAACATATCAATTATATATAATATAAATTATATTTCATTTAACATTGTATAAATACTTATATAAATTTCATTTCATATAATATTAATAATATGTAATAAAAATATTTGTATAAATTTTATTTCATATAATATTAAATATATAAAATTTCATATAAATTAAAATATATTCATTTTAAAAATATTAAATATATGTATTAGAATAGATTAGATAAATATATTTGTAAATACATTATATAAATTTGTTAAATACATACATAAAAACATATAAAATTTAAATAAACATGTATATAATATAAAAATATGTATTTAACCACTTTTAAGATAATGATTCTAATAAACTCCCATCCTTCGGACTCATGTGACTCATTTTTTATATATTCAATAAATTTTTCCGTGGTCTTTGATTGAGGACCACCTTATCCTAAAAAAATATAAAAAAATATATTTATGTATATAAATAATTTACATAGATATATTTATAAATATATAAACCTGTGTGTATAAACATAAATTAAATGGAATTATAAATATATGTAAAAATATACTTACTCAAATATATATAAATATACATATAAATATATATTTTATTTAAATTTATATATAGGTTATATATTTTATTGTAATTAAATATATTATTTAAATATAATTTATATAAAAATCCTCATATATACATATATAAGAAAGAAGTCAAAATGTCATAGTTTTATTTCCAGGTTACATTATCTCTTCTTTCTGTAGGTGGGTAAGGGTTAGAATACTACCAGGAAATAAAATTTAATGGTGTGAGGTCGGTGGTACTTTTGCATGCACATTGGTTGGGGTTGTCCACTTCATTATGGCTATAACACGGGGGAACTGCTGGGGATGCATATGGATTGTGGGCAGTGAGGGGTGTTTCTATATTCAGTTTAGTGGGACGTGGAAGAATTATAATGTAATTGTGGGGTTATTATGTTTTCTTTTGGGTGGAGGGTGGAGGTGGGAAATGGGAGGGATGAGATGGGGGGTTTGGTGTGAGGGATTTTTTAAAAAAATTATTATTACAGATAATTTTACTAAACGGCCTCTAATATCCACCTCAATTACAGCCTATTAAAACCCCCTCGAATACTACCTCATTTAGATGTTGTTCCTCAAAAACGCCTCTAATATAGGCCTTATTGCAAGATTAGAGGCAGTTTTTAACCACCTCAAATCTGGTAAATAAATGAGTAGGGCTAAATCCCCCTCTAATATAATTTTTATGCCATTAAAAGCCATTTTAATTTCATCTAATCTAATCATTGATAATTTCAATTTACCTTACTATCGGTTTACCAAAGATGCCTCTAACCACATGTGGCGGGATTATTATCAGTGGTTTTAGGTAACAACCCCTAATATGTTTAGAGGTGGTTATAATGACCTCTAATCTACAAAATAACCCCTTATAACAGGGGCATTTTTGTAGTAATAATCCATGTGAATCCTTTTACTATCACTAAAGGGATGATACCGGGGACAAACTAGTCATTAAGAATAGAAATGATTAATTCACCATGGGAATTTTTCTATGAGATAAGTTAGTGATGGTTGATATAGGCCTTTTCACCACTCTATATGTGACCATATAATCATCAAATAATATTTGTATAGATCAAGAGTGGTCTCATTTAAATGTGAGGGATGACATACTTAAATGCACTGTGTTTCATTTGTTGTCAATGAGACATGATTTTGTCATGGAATGAATGGATGTCAAGGAATGTCAAGATGTGAATGACAAAGGATGTGATGGTGTTGGTGATGAATGGAGGATGGCCATTGTGTTAAGATGAATGTCACTTAGTAGATTCACTAAGTGGCATAAGTGTTTATGGTTGAAACATTAATCCATGTTGATATCAGATGATTGTAGAACTGATCTTAATGTTTCAATACTTGTATCAAGATGATACTAAGTTACACCACTTGAAGAATGGATGATGCTGGAGCATCATCATTATATCTGATGATTGTTGAGCTGATCTTTACGTTCATAGAACTTGTATCCTGATGATACAAAGTCACAACAATGTTAGAAGGCCGTGTATTGTATTCACAATGCATGAGAAGATGAAAGGGATCCATCCACATGTTCTAAGTGGATGAAGTGGTTTATTGAAGTCCATGCACTACCACTTAGTGCATGTGAATTAGATGTTGATCCAACTTGATCTCTGATTGGATCAATGAAGAACATTGGAGATTTATGTGATTCAGGAATTTCGGTTGAAGATGAAGAACCTTCGGGAATTCCACCCCCTAAGACTAGAATATATGTTAAGGAGGATGGGAGGAATTCTAATGAAGAAGTAGAGTTGATGAAGAAGAATGGCTTAGAGGAAGAAGTGGCATTTGGAATTTTCACTTGGTTACTTTGTTTTTATACAAAGTCCTAAGTGTTTTACTTAGCAAAAAGGAAGCCACCAAGGGCCAGCCACGGGTTCAACCCCAAGGCACATGTGGGCCTAGGCACCACGCCCATGTGGGATCCCATGGAGAAAGCCCAAGGCGGCAGGAGGCCACGCGGTGATCAAACCCGCGCGGCAGGGGCGCATAGCGCGCGCCCGCGAGAAGCAGCATGGGCACCGGTTGCGCACCTAAGTGGCAGGGGTGGGCGTAAAGCGCGCCCGCAAGAAGAACTCGGTGCAGGGCGGCACCGAGAGGGGAGAAGTCCAATTGAGGAGTAGCGAGGAGCGTGAGTTTGTTAAAGCGCGAGAAACCCGTGCACGGATTCGATGTGGGACACGATTAAAATCCCAGGATCTAATCCTGGCGGTTCGTGCGATCGCGCGGAAGATCTCGGCCGCCCAATGCATCACGCCGCTCGCGATCTAATCTGAGCCACACGCCTTCATTAAACACCGAATCTGACATCCTGCGAGTAATCTCCTACTTTGAGCTCAAGCCGAAGACACCTGCAGCCACCGTCGAACCAGAGGCCACCCGCACGACAGAGTTCGAGTTTCTGGTCACCATTTCTGAATATGAGGTATCCATGGAGTTCTTCTGAGCCTTCTGAACACATCCATGCATAAAAATATACATGCATGCATCAAATGGTGAAATTGGAGTTCGGCCGAGGCAAAAGAATGTGCCAAGGCCATGTGGAGTTCGTGTTTTGCATGGGATAGAATAGAAGAGGTCGTGCCTGAATTCTAAGTCGCATGCACGTAGAGAAAAATAAAAATGGAACCCGCGTTTGACAGAAAGATAAAAATCAAGATTTTGAAGATTTTAAAAGATCCGAAATATTCGGGATTTTGATGTTAAACCACGCGGATGTTTTGAGGCGTTTCTCTGCCTATATAAAGAGAGCTCGAAGCACAGAGAATGCTTGCTGATCTTTTGGAGAAAAACAAGAAGTCCTGCAAAGCTCTTGCCTAGCGAAGTATTGTCCTGCGTGCCACCTACGCGACGAAGTAGCCCGGAGCCTCCCTTGGCTCTGAGAGGTTCCTTTTTCACACCCCTTGCGCGAAAGAAGAGAAGATGAGGTCCCTGCGCGCCTCCCTTGCGCGAGAGGAAGGAGCTGAGCCATAAACTTGCGCGCTCAAGGCCATTAGCCTCTTTACCCACGAACTTACACGGTAGGAGGAAGCCATCGCGCCCCCTGCGCGGTAGGAAGGTGTTGCCACACCCTGCGCGACCTTGTGCTCTTGCACCCCTGCGCGCTGGCCACACTCTTGTGCCTTGCGTGGTTGAGAAGAGGAGGAGGTCGCTACACCCAATCAACTTGCGTTCCTCTTTTGAAGATTGGGTTCGGGTGAAGTGCATTACACACTTGGTGTTGTGTGTGCTAAGTGGAGAATGAAACCCAAGGCCTTGTGTGCTTTACAAAGGAGAAAGGTCGTGGGCAGTAGGTAAAAAAAAGGAGGTCGTTGCCCTTGGTTGTGCCAAATTGAAGAACACACTTTGTGTGTGCATTTGAAGAAGAGGTCGTAGCCTTTGGGGTGTGTAAGAAGAGGAGGAGGCCAAGATTACTTGTGTGCAAAGTGAAAGAAGTGTGTGCAATGAGAAAAGAGGCCGAACCTAGTGTGTGTGCACTAAGTGAAGTGAACACACCTAGAATAAGGAATAAAGAGATGACTCTAACACTATTGTAGAACACACTCTTAAGTGTGTAACCAAATTGAATAAACTGTGTGAAGTTCGAGAAGGTGTGTTCTAAAAAGAATTACACCCTCTGAGGGTTTACTGCACCAAGAAGAGAAGAAGGGGAGTGCATGCTTGCATGCATGCACGTGCACACGTAATCAAGTCAAATCTGCTTGTGTGAATTTGAGATGACCAAGACCAAGAAGATCTTGAAGAATTTGAGAGGACATGCAGTCTGTGCATGAAGAAGCAGAGTTTCCATGAACTCAGTGCATGATGTTGTGTTCAAGCCAGACTTAAGCCAGACTGAAGATAAAGAAATCATTTGTCTGAGTTTTCAGTAGATTGAGAAGAGCCTGATCAACAGAAGTGATCATAAGTGCTGAGCAAGACCAACATACCTTATCAGAGGTTGTTGAAGACTATTGAAGAGAGAGGCCAGGTCATCCTGAGAAGAAGGAGATAAATCCTGAGCAAGACGAGAAGACCTATTCATCACAAGTGAGCAGAGGTACAGAGCAAGTCCAGCAGTCTTTATCCCAGACTGCTGAATATATTTGAAGAAGCTTAAAGTGAAGAAGATCTACTCGTGTGACTCGAGGAGCCAGGAGAAGCCCCCTGTGAGACTCAGGGCGGAGGAAGTCTTCAGTGGGATTCTGGAGCAGGCCAGTGGGACACTGGTAACACTGTGGGATGCAGTATAAAGACCCTCCTGTGGGACTCAGGAGAGATACAGTGGGACTCTGTATCGACCATTGTAATACTAACAGATTATAATGGAAGAAACCATGTTGGGGAGTATCACCAACATGGCAAGGACATAGGCCTTTGGTGTCGAACCTTGTAAATCCTTGTGTCCGGTGCCTTTACATTTACTGCATCATTCGTGGAAAGGTGATAGATACAAGAAGAGTGGATCGAGGATTTAACCAGCCATAGAGGTTTAATTGAGAAAGAATCATTTAGTAAAAAGTTTTAAGGGATCACTGATTCACCCCCTCCCCCTATCAGTGATTCACACTGATCTGGGCACATCAATTGGTATCAGAGGGAGGTTGCCTCTAAAAGATCCAAGGGAGTCTTTATGAAGTGCAGATTTGAGGAAATGAAATAACAGCCTCAAATGGAGATATCTACCAAGACTCTGAAAAACAGAATGAAGAAACAGGAAAAGAAGATGTGGAAGAAGGTTTTTGCAATCAGAGAAACTCCTTCTATGGAAAGAAATGTGAAAGTCACATCAGATGACAATTCATTTTATCATTCTTCTGATGAAGCCTGCTCTAGTTATGATGAATATGGAAGAAACAATGATCTTCTAAATGCAATCAAATATCTTCAGAAGAAAGTCCCCAAGGAAGTGGCATTGTGTATAGCTACATGCGGCCTTGATCTTCAAGAAGAAAAATTACAGCTAGAAGATGATTCCAATTCTCTGGAAGTCCAATTGGCAAAAAGGGTTGGCATAACCAACACTCTCAGAAAGCTGGTGAAGGCTAAAGATGAAACTGTTTCTTTTTGCAATGAAATATATGAAGAAACTGCTGAAGAATTGAAAAGAAGCCTTTCTGAGAAAGAATTCTTTATGATACTGGTCCAAGATGTTTTACATGCACTAGAAAAGAGGCATAAAGTGTCAATGAATGTCAGAGATGTTCAACTCGAAGACAAAGTCAAATTGGTGAAGGAGCTTGACAATTCATTGCTAGAATTGAAGAAGGTGCATGAAGACCAGTTAGAACAGCTGAAAGAAAACTGGGAAGGAAGGCTAAGAACTATTGAGGATGAGAAGAACTCCCTCAATATGAAATGCTTAGAACTAGAGGTGATATTGAAAACTCAGCAATCACCCAAAGCCAAAGCCTCCCAGTCAGCTGAAAGGAGAAATGTTGCTACACATATATGCATTGAGCAGGATGATTTTAAAAGAAAGACATCCTCTAATAAAAGGGCAACAACTTCTAAAAAGAAGGTACCATCCATCCCATCTTGTACTCATGTTTCTAAATCTGTTTCCACAAAAAGTGTAGGATGGAAGAATAATTCCAAACAAGTATGGATGAAGACAATGAAGAAAGAGAGCTCTCTTGAAACAACACAGCAAGTCAAGAAAAGTACCCAACAATCAAAAGGACTGAAGAGGTCAAGATTTGTGGGTCAGTGTTGGTGTTGTAATAAGTATGGGCAATGTGAAAAGTATTGTTGGTACAATCTACTGAATGCCAAAGCACAAAGGAAGCCCATGCCAAGGGGGAGCAAGCTAGAGGAAAAGTAGCAGCATCCACAGGTCCAGAGACATCTGTTTACTGCAAAGAGATATGTATTACTTGACAACATCTTGGATGATTTCAAAAGTGGTCAAAAAGATACATGTCAATCTCCAACTGTATCCAGAGCTAAAAAGAAGAAAAGATCACAGAACCTGGCTCAGAAAGAATCATTGGGAAGCAATCATAAGAAAGTGGAAGATGCTCCCAAGAAGATTATGAAAAAGGAAGAGAAGACCTTGGAGTCTAAATCCAAGAAGGGTGATGCATCCAGAAGGACCACCAAGAAAACATGCTTCTACTGTGGAAAGAAAGGTCATACCATGGATCTTTGTGAACAAGAAATGGAACTGAATAGAAGCAGACTGGACTCAAAAAGAAAATCAATCCAGAAGAAGCAGAAGGGATTGATTGAAAACAAGTTGCCTAAGAAAGGTATCTTGAAAGAATCAAAAGAACCATGTGGAACTTCCATAACTGAGGCCACACTTCCAAGTGACTTACTTGTCATATGGCCAAATCAGTTGCAACTTGCCAGATAACTACAAAGAGCTGAAGATAAAGTTCTGGCAATTGCTATGGAAAAAGGGAAGAAGAAGATATCACATGAAGATCATGTTCTGTGTGTGAGGTGAAATCAAGCTGGACATACTAGTGATAAATGCATGATATTCATTCCAGCTCAGAAGGGATTCTTCAAAAGAATAAAGATTGAACCAGGAGACTCTAGTGCTCAGAAGGCACCTAGAAATAGAGTACTCACACACAAAGAAGTTAAAGAGGTGTTGAGATCCACACCAGCACAAACATCATTGAAGATCAAATGTGAAAGTGTGAAGAATGGTGAAAATGGGACATCTCGGTTGAGAGAATCTTCTCAACCTTGTTGTTCACATTGATAAACCATGGAGGTTCCATCTTATTCCCTAACCACTTATATTTACAGGTGCTAACATTTCATGGAATTGAAGATGATGATCATTCTCATCTGGAGAGTGGTTTGGACAGAATGGAATGCACCCCTTGAGGGGGAGCCAATCTGGAGAAGATGGTATTCTAAGATTTAATACCATCTTGAGAAAATATGAAGGTATTCAAATCATACATCATCCCTTGTTTCTTAATTGTATTCATCATGACAATTAAGGGGGAGTATTGATTGAAGGCAAATGGATGAAAGGGTGAGCTTTATCTTTTCACCTAAACTTTCTAATGAGTTTTGTGAAGTATGTGCAGGATTTAGCAATTCATTGTTATATCTGAAAAATTTCAAACCCCTGAAGCATGATTTCACATGTACAGTGAATGTTGGACAACATTCAGTTCCTTGGTTACATCACTCTTGTTTTCTACACCGGGTTAGCCCAAGTAGACTTAGAGATGATTTACTAAAGGTTCTTTGATAAAGTGTACATGTGAAATCATCCCTCTCTTAGTGATTTTTAAGAAGATGCTATTCAAAGGGAGGAATAAATATTTTGAAGAGAACCACACCACACCTTTGCATTTGATTGCCAATAAGGGGGAGAAAATATTGGCACACATATTGACCCATTCATATGTGCAGAAGTAGTGTATTGACAACAAATACAAAGGGGGAGATTGAAATTCACTGTGTTGCATTTGTTGTCAATGAGGCATGATGTTGTCATGGAATGAATGGATGTCAAGGAATGTCAAGATGTGAATGACAAAGGATGTGATGGTGTTGGTGATGAATGGAGGATGGCCATTGTGTTAAGATGAATGTCACTTAGTAGATTCACTAAGTGGCATAAGTGTTTATGGTTGGAACATTCATCCATGTTGAAATCAGATGATTATAGAACAGATCATAATGTTTCAATACTTGTATCAAGATGATACTAAGTTACACCACATGAAGAATGGATGATGCTGGAGCATCATCATTATATATGACGATTGTTGAGCTGATCTTTAAGTTCATAGAACTTGTATCCTGATGATACAAAGTCACAACAATTTTAGAAGGCCGTGTATTGTATTCACAATGCATGAGGAGATGAAAGGGATCCATCCACAAGTTCTAAGTGGATGAAGTGGTTTAATGAAGTCCATGCACTATCACTTAGTGCATGTGAATTAGATGTTGATCCAACTTGATCTCTGAATAGATCAATGAAGAACATTGAAGATTTATGTGATTCAGGAATTTCGGTTGAAGATGAAGAACCTTCGGGAATTCCACCTCCTAAGACTAGAATATATGTTAAGGAGGATTGGAGGAAATCTAATGAAGAAGTATAGTTGATGAAGAATAATGGATTAGAGGAAGAAGTGGCATTTGGCATTTTCACTTGGTTACTTTGTTTTTATACAAAGTCCTAAGTGTTTTACTTAGCAAAAAGGAAGCCACCAAGGGCCAGCCACGGGTTCAACCCCAAGGCACCTGTGGGCCTAGGCGCCACGCCCATGGGGGATCCCATGGAGCAAGCCCAAGGCGGCAGGAGTCCACGCGGTGATCAAACCCGCGCAGCAGGGGCGCATAGCGCGCGCCCGCGAGAAGCAGCATGGGCACCAGTTGCGCACCCGATTGGCAGGGGTGGGCGCAAAGTGCGCCCGCAAGAAGAACTCGGTGCGGGGAGGCACCGAGAGGGTAGAAGTCCAATTGAGGAGTAGCGGGGAGCGCGAGTTTGTTAAAGCGTGTGAAACCCGCGCGCGGATTTGATGTGGGACGCGATTAAAATACCAGGATCTAATCCTGGCAGTTCGAGCGATCGCGCGGCAGATCTCGTCCGCTCGATGCATCGCGCCGCTCAAGATCTAATATGAGCCGCACGCCTTCATTAAACGCTGGATCTGATGGCCTGCGAGTCATCTCCTACTTTGAGCTCAATCCAAAGACACCTGCATCCACCGTCGAACCAGAGGCCACCCGCACGACGGAGTTCGAGTTTCTGGCCACCATTTCGGAAGATGAGTTATCCATGGAGTTCTTCTGAGCCTTCTGAACACATCCATGCATAAAAATATACTTGCATGCAACAAATGGTGAAATTGGAGTTCGGCCGAGGCAAAAGAATGTGCCGAGGCCATGTGGAGTTCGTGTTTTGCATGGGATAGAAGAGAAGAGGTCGTGCATGCGTTCTAAGTCGCATGCACGTAGAGAAAAATAAAAATGGAACCCGTGTTTGACAGAAAGATAAAAATCAAGATTTTGAAGATTTTAAAAGATCCGAAATATTCGGGATTTTGAAGTTAAACCACGCTGATGTTTTGAGGCGTTTCTCTGCCTATATAAAGAGAGCCCGAAGCACAGAGAATGCTTGCTGATCTTTTGGAGAAAAATGATAAGTCCCGCGATGCTCTTGCCTAGCGAAGTATTTTCCCGCGCGCCACCTATGCGATGAAGCAGCCCGGAGCCTCCCTTGGCTCCGAGAGGTTCCTTTTGCGCACCCCTTGCGCGAAAGAAGAGAAGAGGAGGTCCATGCGCGCCTCCCTTGCGCGACAGGAAGGAGCCGAGCCGCACACTTGCGCGCTCAAGGACATTACCCTCTCTGCCTGCGAACTTACATGGCAGGAGGAAGCCACCGCACCCCCTGCCCGGTAGGAAGGTGTTCCCACACCCTGCGCGACCTTGTGCTCTTGCACCCCTGCATGCTAGCCAAACTCTTGTGCCTTGCGCGGTTGAGAAGAGGAGGAGGCCGCTGCACCCAAGCAACTTGCGTGCCTCCTTTGAAGATTGGGTTCGGGTGAAGTGCATTACACACTTGGTGTTGTGTGTGCTAAGTGGAGAAGGAGACCCAAGGCCTTGTGTGCTTTACAAAGGAGAAAGGTCATGGGTAGTAGGTAAAAAAAAGGAGGTCTTTGCACTTGGTTGTGCCAAATTGAAGAACACACTTTGTGTGTGCATTTGAAGAAGAGGTCGTAGCCTTTGGGGTGTGTAAGAAGAGGAGGAGGCCAAGCTTACTTGTGTGCAAAGTGAAAGAAGTGTGTGAAAAGAGAAAAGAGGCCAAACCTAGTGTGTGTGCACTAAGTGAAGTGAACACACCTAGAAGAAGGAAGAAAGAGAGGACTCTAACACTAAAGTAGAACACACTCGTAAGTGTGTAACCAAATTGAATAAAGTGTGTGATGTTCGAGAAGGTGTGTGCTAAAAAGAATTACACCCTCTGAGGGTTTACTACACCAAGAAGAGAAGAAGGGGAGTGCATGCTTGCATGCATGCACGTGCACACGTAATCAAGTCAAATCTGCTTGTGTGAATTTGAGTTGACCAAGACCAAGATGATCTTGAAGAATTTGAGAGGACATGCAGTTTGTGCATGAAGAAGCAGAGTTGCCATACACTCAGTGCATGTTGTTGTGTTGAAGCCAGACTGAAGCCAGACTGAAGATAAAGAAATCATTTGTCTGAGTTTTCAGTAGATTGAGAAGAGCCTGATCAACAGAAGTGATCAGAAGTGCTGAGCAAGACCAAAAGACCTTATCAGAGGCTGTTGAAGACTCTTGAAGAGAGAGGCCAGGTCATCCTGAGAAGAAGGAGATAAATCCTGAGCAAGACGAGAATACCTGTTCATCACAATTGAGCAGAGGAACAGAGAAAGGCCAGCAGTCTTTATCCCATACTGCTGAAGATAATTGAAGAAGCTTAAAGCGAAGAAGAGTTACTCGTGTGACTCGAGGAGCCAGGAGAAGCCCCCTATGAGACTCAGGGCGGAGGAAGTCTTCAGTGGGATTCTGGAGCAGGCCAGTGGGACACTGGTAACACTGTGGGATGCAGTATAAAGACCCTCCTGTGGGACTCAGGAGAGATATAGTGGGACTCTGTATCGACCATTGTAATACTAACAGATTATAATGGAAGAAACCATGTTGGGGTGTATAACCAACATGGCAAGGATGTAGGCCTTTGGTGTCGAACCTTGTAAATCCTTGTGTCCAGTGCCTTTACATTTACCGCATCATTCGTGGAAAGGTGAGAGATACAAGAGGTGTGGATCGAGGCTTTAACCAGCCATAGAGGTTTAATTGATAAAGAATCAATTAGTAAAAAGTTTTAAGGGATCACTGATTCACCCCCTTCCCCTCTCAGTGATTTACACTGATCTGGGCACTTCACATACTAATAATAGAGATTCAATTGAATCATCAGATAATAATATTATTTACCTTTGGACATGGAAATATCATTTTATGACCTTAGAGACAGTGTTATTTGAGTGGTTATCACTATTGGTGTGGGATTATGCCTAGGGTATCCATGATTTTTAACATGTGTATAGAGATACTAAACATGTTGGATATTATAGATATTGTTATCCATGGAATCAAAAATTAGTACATATGGACATGTAACACAGGAGGTGTGATATGTATTCATTGAGGATTAATATATTGTATAGAATAATTCCACTTGATTGTGATTATTTTACTAGAATCTTGTATTGTGATGTGCTATAAAGATTTACCCAAAAGATTTAATCAAATATGTTGTTAAACTTATCTATAAGACAATAAGTGGTTGGTATCTAGTTGTGTGATCTACCGACCTATGTTCCCAATATAGTATATAAAATTTGGGATGTCTAAAAACTTATTATTTAAATAGAGAATCTCCATGATGGGAGGTCTTCAAACCTATCATTTAATCAAAGTATTTTTGGTTAATGAGATCTAAAAGAAATTTATTTTGACCGAGTATTACCAGGATCTGAACACTTCTAACGTTTGATTTCAATTTAGTATTTCAATGTTGGGTTGAGTTACCCTATACCTAAACTATTTTATCTGATGCTAAAAAGTATTTCTTTAAACATCATCTTTCATACCAGTCGAGGTGTCCCAAGTAAAAGAAATTTTCATTTTTAATAATTTCCATATGTTAATAACTAAATCTCATAATTATTACATAATCCCATAAATGGAAATTTTACATTCAATGAGGATCAAAAACATAAACAACTACTATTATTAGGATTCTAAACATTTCTCTAAAATTGAACCATATTTGGAATCTTCACATGTTATACTCAACTTCACAGACCAGGTAATGGAAACATAATAAATTTCTGAGATAAAACACTCATTAAGGGAAACATGTCATCATGGTTTAGATCGTAATCACAAGAGATATAATGATCATGGGAGAAATATATTATTCAAAATATCATGGGACTAAAGGAGTTTTACCCAATCCACTGTAAAAGGACATCTAATATCAAATTAAATATGTATATATAATTTTATATGTGAGTGAAAACATGAGATAATAATCATTATTGATGGTTAATAATCTTATGAACATCATATCAATATGTGAAAAATAATAATAAAGATCTATGACATAAAAATAAGCATATAAAATCAGGAGAAAAATTAACCTACATCACGTTAACACAACATTCTAGGGAAAAATCTATTTTTTATCATATTCATGCAACAACATTTGAATGAAGACACTTGCAGCATTTTCACCATAAAAATATGTGAACAAAGCTAAACATATAACATTCACATAAAAATCACGTGAACAATGATACATAAATCATGTTCACATGAAAAACTGATGAAAAAATCTACCAAAATCACATTCACACAAAAATCAAATATAGAAATCTACCCATATCATGTAAACATAATAATTCATAATATTATTTGATATAAAACCTTCACCATTTCAATGTAGGGATATATAAGATCAAACATGTCATCAAAATATTTATACATACACATGTGATCCAAGGGAGCATAAAAATGGTCATATATAAAATGTTATATAATTAACTCATGGAATAGAGATGTGTTCTCCAGAAAACCACACTATAATATTTTATAAACAATCTTGGGAAATAATGTGGATGGTTTATTAAAAAAATTCCATGTGTAATAAAAAATATTCGATGAGTGATGAAAAAGTTGAAAGTATGTTCATAAGAATAACTGTTTGAAAGATAAAACAAAAGATTGGAATGATTATTGGATTATTTTATACTAAAAATTTAAACCCATAAAAATATAATAGAATTTATAGGGTAATTCATTTAAATAACTTAGAAATTAATAAAAAATTTTGAGAAAAATAATAAAATGGATATAATATTAAATAATTTTTAGAAATATTTATTAACAATAAATTAAAATAAGAAGATACATATTACATTAATAATTCATTTTTTAAAATGTGAAGTGGAAATTTTTAAAAAAAATTATTTTTAATGAGAATCTTTAAAAAAAATTCATCAAAAAGTGATAACATTTTTCTAATGGGAATTTTAGGTTAAAGATGAAAATTTTGATTATTAAAGGATGGAAAAAGATTTTAATGTTTTCCACACCATTGTTGAAATGTGTTTATATATGTTTAATCATGCCTACATATGTTTATCTATGATTATTTATGGTTTACTATTTACCTGGAACTATTCTGGATTAAACAGACACTTTGTGTGAATTTTATGTTTTTGACTCACCGATAGTTATATTCTTGATTCACTGCTAGTTAAAGGAATTAGACATTGATGAAAATGGTTGCAATGATGACAACGGTCGCACCGACGACAACAGTCGCACCTATGACAACGGTCGCATCAATGAAAAATGTTACACCAGTGATACAACTGTCTCACCGATGCTGATCAAATGACCTACTAAAGCCGATGCTGATCAAATGACCTACCGAAGCCTATGCTGATAAAATGACCAACTAAATCTGATGGTCAACAAATGACCTACCGAAGCCGATGCTGATCAAATGACCTACTGAAGCCGATGCTGATCAAATGACCAACTGAAGACAATGCTGATCAAATGACCTACCGAAGCCGATGCTGATCATGTGAGCTACCGATACCTATGTTGATCACATGCTATTAATTAATTTTTGTTGTTGGATGTTAGGGAACTGTACCTCATAACTTTCAAAAAGTAATCATTCACTTTACTGAATCTAAAGGAATAAAAAGGAATATTGATTTGTAGTGAAAAATATAGAAAAAAATATACACAGATAGAGATAGACAAGAAGAAGTTGAGCGTATGTGTGTGTGAAGGACCGAGAAACAAAAGAAGAACTTGAAGAACACCTGTGAAAACTAGAGAGAGTCAAAAAGATCATTCACCTAGAAAAAACCCTAAAGATGAGTTTTCATGCCTTACTAAACAACATATGAACAATGTTGAATAACTATAGATGGGATGAACAACGACACTCTGTTGTGTGTCCTATTCACCATGAAGGACTCAAATAACTTCTACAACATAGAAATGAGTCCAGAGCTCATCTAGAATCACTCAAAGAATTATAAACTAATTATCCATTTATTTACTCTATAGTATACCATTGTTTAATATTTTGATCAGTGTGTGAGAATATGACTATTTAGACACACACCGACTCTTGGGTTGAACTGGAGGATACTAAATCCTCACACCAAACTTTTTACACCTTATTTTTTCCCACTGTGAATTATGGAAGAGGTCATGTTTGACCAGGACAGCCTGAGTTCTATTGTTGTTGTTGTTGATTACCGACATTGAATTGCAGTAAAGGTCTGAGGAACTGACCTATATGAGTACTATTGTAAAACCTCGATCCAGGGTGTAGATCATAGTTTATATAAACTTTTTGAGAGGACTAAGTCTCAGCTTGAAACTGAACATCTTGTTTTAAAACATCTGTGCATTTTTCCATTGTTAAAAATATTTTCAATATTTTTCTTCTAAGTACATTAAAAATAAATTTGTTTTAAAGTTTCTCTGATAGTTAAACTAGCAAGTGTTTCTAACTATTGTAAACCAGTAAGTTTGTTTCAAAAGAAAATTTAGTATTATGTTTAAATTAACTGAGAACTAATCAATCTCTTGAGAACCTAACTGAACCTTTACTGTATTAAAAATTCTATAAAGTTTAACTCATTATTTATTTTGGGGGATTTTGATTCAAATATAATAAACAAAAATTTTCAATAGTATCTCAATTCACCCCCCCCTCTTGAGTATTCCTCTCTGACCAACATTTGGTATCATAGGGATTTACTAAAAGGTTTTCAAAAAACTCTGTTTGAGAAAGGTTTTCAACTTTGATTTTAGTTGTTTTTTAAATATCTTAAAATTTCTATTAATTCGAAATTTTTATATCTTTATATAACTTAGGTGTTGTGGATAATAGATTAAAGGTGAAACTACCAATAGGGCAACCTTATTTAATGGTGTTTATTATGTCCAATGGAAAATCAAAATTAAAATTCATTTATAAAGTATGGTATTTGACATCTGGAATCCTATAGAGACTCAGAATAAGATTCCATAATATTTTAGAAATACTTGGGAGGAACCTAATAAAGCTACTTATAACAATAATTGTAAAGAAATGAATTCCCTATATTGTGCCTTAGGAGATGAAGAATTGAATCGAATATCTTCTTGTAAAACTGCTTATCAAATATGGGATACTCCGGCTATTTCTCAAGAGGGAACAACCAATGTGAATGAAATGAGACTGAACAAATACAATATTAAGTATAATAATTTCAAAATGAAATCTGATGAATCTATTTCTGATATGTATCTCAGGTTTAATGAGGTAGTCAATTCAATGAGATCACTGGAAAAATATGATCCAGCAAAAGAGAAAATCATGAGGATACTAAGATGCCTTCCATAAAGATAGAGAGGAACATCAGTTTCAATAAGAGAATCTTGTGACATAACTTCACTACCTGTTAAAGATCTGATTGGTAAGTTGATGATGTATGAAGAAGAGATGAAGGTAAAAAAAACTACGATGATTAACCAAGAAAGAAATTCGTAGCCTTCAAGACTTATGCTTCAAAAATAAAATATAAAGAGAAAATTCAAGCTACAAGTGACATTTCAAGTAGTGAAGAGAGTGAATCTGCTAGTGATGATGAAATGGCTGAGATAGCTAGACGATTTAAGAAGTTTTATAGGAAAAATTCGTTTTCCAGAAAATCCAATTACAAGGGAATGTATGAAAACAATGGTCGTTGGAAGAAATATTGGAAATGGATAGATAAGAGTGATGACATAGTCTGCTACAAATACAAGAGGAAATGACATGTGAAACCTGACTGTCTGAAGTTAAAATAGAATAAGAAATATGAGTACAAGGAAAAAATATAAGAAAGCTACGAAAGCAACCTGGGGTGCTTCAGAAGACTGTTCATTTGATTTTTATTCCACTTAGGATGAAAAGTCTAAAAAAGATAGAATGTGATTCATGACAAACACATCTGAGGTATCATTGGATACTCCTGCTTTAAACTCTTATTACTCTAGAGATAATTCAGATTCTGAAAACATGTCTAGTGACGAATTATTTGAATACTATAACATTTTAGAAGATACTTGTAACGATTTGAAGGAAAATTATAAAACCTTAAACAAGAATCATGCATTAGCTAGCACTATTAAATCTTCACTTGAAGTAGATAAAGAAAATAATGCTCGACTACTCAAAGATAATACTGAACTGAAATTGTCTAATGAGAAACTCAAGAATGATTTGAAAAATTTTCTAATGGAAAGGACACACTTACAAAAATGCTAGGAAAATAAGTGGCACCAGATTATACTACAAGTTTAGGTTATCATCCTGGATAAAGACAGATTACAATGAATAAATTTATTCCTAAATCTGGATAGTATGCTGCTAGTTCTAGTTCTGAAAATTCCTATGCCTCAATGATCTATTCACATAGTTATAGATCAAACAAGGTTTCTCTATCAAAATCTCTTAATTTTGTTAAGTATATGAGACCCATTAGGAAAATATGGGTACCGAATGTTTTTCTTTCTAACCTATCTGGACACAAGAAAATCTGGGTACCAAAATCATTTTCTATCTAAAATTGTTTTGTAGGAAACCTGCTTGAAAAGTTCCTGTAGGAAGACAAGTTATTTGGACATTGGATGTTAAAGACACATGATAGGATACTTTTCAAGCTTCAAATTCTTAATCAAGGATGATGGAGGATATGTCACCTTTGGTGATTACTCTAAAAGGGAAAATCATCGGCCTAGGTTAAATTAGTAACACTGATTCAATTTTAATTTCTAAAGTTTTATTTGTATATGGATTAAAATATAACTTTCTATGTGTTTATCAGTTATGTGATGATGGTTTTAATGTCATGTTTTAAAATTATTCTGGTGATGTTTTTAATTCTAAAAATGATTTATTAGTTTCATCCATAAGAAATTAAAATGTATATGATGTAGATTTGAATTCTTTAGCTAAGTAGAATATTATCTGTTTAAAGGCTTTTCATAAAGAATCTTGGCTTTGGAACATAAGATTAGGAAACTGCAATATACATTCACATAGAAAACTGACAAGGAAGAATATAGTTATAGACCTAACTAAAATTAAATTTTTAGCTGATAAATTTTGTAATCCCTTTCAAAAGGGAAAGCAACATAAAATTTCTCTTAAATCAAAGAAAAAAGTTTCAACTTATCAACCACTCGATATGGTTCACATGGACTTGTTTGGACCTTCTAGAGTTTCTTGTTTAAATGAGAAGCACTATGTTTATGTTCTATTAGATGACTTTTCTCGATATACTTGGGTATAATTTTTATCTCAAAAAAGTGAATCTTCCTCTTAATTTATAAAATACTCCAAGTGTGTAGAAAACATTAGTGGAATTAAGATTAAAACCTTGAGAAATGATCATGGTCCTGAGTTTGAAAATCATGAGATTGAATCTTACTGCTCACATAATGGGAATAATCACAACTTTTCTGCCCCTATGACACCTCAATAGAATGGTGTAGTAGAAAGAAGAAATATAAACCTTCAAGAAATACCAAGAACTATGCTAAATTAATATGATTTACCTTTTTATTTTGGGGTTGTTGTTATCAATACAGCTTGTCATATTATAAATAGAGTCTTGATTAGACCTGTTCTTAAGAAACCCCCTTATGAGCTTTGGATTAATAAGAAACCTACACTTAGTTACTTCAATTTTTTTGGTTGAAAAGTCTTTATTCATAATACTAAATATAATTTATACAAGTTTACATACATGTGTGATGAAGGAATCTTTTTAGGATATTCAATTACTAGCAAAGCCTATAGAGTCTTTAATAAGAGAACCAAATGTGTGATATAATCTGTTCACATAAAATATGATGAAACTGAACCACATGAACCTAAACCTGTTGTTAAAAATCCTAATAAAGACTTGTCTATTCTAAATTTTAATGATAACGATAGTGGACATATTGTAAAGACAACCAACTCTGGAAATACACCATAACTTACTGCTGTTGAACCATAACCTATAGAAGAACCTGTAATTTCTAGTCCTAGATTTACAAGATCCACAAGGATTCTAAATAACCATCCTTTAGATGTAGTTGTAGGTATCCTGGACAGAGGAACAAAAACTACAGCTTCTCTGAGAAATTAGGTTGAACATCAAGCCTTTCTTTCACAGATAGAACCTAAAAATATCAATGATGAATTTTGTGTAATGGCTATACAAGAAGCGTTTAATCAATTTGAAAGAAATAAATTCTAGGAATTAGTAAAAATACCTAAGGAAACTATGACCATAGGTACTAAATGGGTGTTTAGGAATAAAATTGATGAGTCTGGAAACATCATTAGAAACAAAGAAAGATTAGTTTCACAATGTTACAATCAAGAAGAAGGAATAGTGTATGAAGAAACCTTTGCACCTGTAGCTAGATTAGAATCCATTAGGATCTTACTTGGTTATGCATCTCATATGAATTTCATGTTATATAAAATTTATGTCAAAAGTGCATTTATAAATGGTTTTATAATTGAAGATGTTTTTGTTGAACAACCACCTGGATTTACAAACCCCCATTTTAAAAATCATGTTTTTAAACTTTCTAATGCTTTATATTGTTTAAAATAGGCTCCGAGAGATTAGTATGATAGACTTACAAATTTTCTTATTTGTAAAGGTATTAATAAAGGAATTTTTTATCCCACTTTTTTTATTAATTTAATTTACAAAGATATTTTTATTGTACAAATCAATGTTGATGATATTATCTTTGGATCTTCTAAAAATTCTTTATGTACTGATTTCTCAAAGATTATGCAAAATGAATTTGAAATGAGTTTAATGGGATAACTCAAGTATTTTCTTGGATTTAAAAATTTTCAAATTAAATATGGTATTATTTGAAATCAAAGAAAATATAAAATGGATCTTTTAAAACAATTTTGATTAGATAGTAATAAGGGAAGTGATACACCTATGAGTAACACCTGTAAATTGGATGATGATGAAACTGGGAAACCAGTAGATCAAACCAATTATGGAGGTGTGATTGGAAGTTTAATTTAACTTACATCTATTTGACTAGATATCATGTTCAGTGTATGCATGTGTGAAATATTTCAAGCTAATCCTAAATAATCTCATATGTTTGCTGTTAAAAGGATTTTCAAATATCATAAACATAATACCAATTTAGGATTGTTTTATCCAATAGGACAACCTTTTGACATAATCTGTTATTCAGATGCTGATGTTGATGGTTACATGTTAGATAGGAAGAGCCCATCTAGAATATTTCATTTATTAGGAAAGTCCCAAGTATCTTGGTGTAGTAATAAACAGAACTATGTTGCATTGTCTACTGCTAAAGAATAATAAATTGCTTCTGGTAGTTGTTGTGCACAAATTATTTGGTTGAAACAAACTTTATTGGACTATAAATATCAATTTAGACATGTTTCTTTAAATTGTGATATCACTACTTCAATTAACATCTATAAGAATCACGTGTCTCACTCATGGACTAAGCACATTGATGTCAGAAATCACTTTTTGAGAGATCACCATCAAATCGGTGTTATTTCACTAGAATTTATTAACTATGAACAGCAATTGGATTTTATTTTAACCAATCCTTTATGCTTTGAAACATTAGATTTTATTTAACAGGAGTTACCTATGATTGATCAGTGAAACATATCAATGAAACCGATCAGTGAAACTAATCAATGAAACTGATCAGTGAAACCGATCAGCGTAACTGATTGGTGAAACTGACCAGTGAAACCGACCAGTGAAACAGATCAGTGAGACCGATCTATGCTACCGATGGAGTTATACAGTCTACATGAAACTGTTAGTGTTTCTCAAAACGACATTGTTTTACTTAATTGATATTATAATTAATATTTTAACCCTAAATTATATAATTAATGACCCAAAACTATTTCTATTCCTAAGAACTGTTGACCTTCCATCTTCCGAAAAACTCCACATCTTTTGAATCCCGAACTTTTTAACCTCTCAACCCTCTCGAACCTCCAAATGGAAAAGCAATAGCGGCAAGGCAAGGAATCTGAAATCTCCTCACCCTTGAAAAATGCTTGAGGGGAATCAATCGACATGACTCAAAAGTTTGTGAAGCTGAAATTAGAGACTCGGGTGGTCACTGAATTAAAGGAAGTAAGTTCCAAATGGGTGTTATCTTGTAGGTCTGTGCTATTAAATGTGTTAGAGAAGCAAGGATGGAAATAAAAGTTCTGTAATAATCACCGAGTCTACTACCCAATGCTAGTGCATGAGTTTTATTTGAATTTGAGTATTGCATTGGATAGAGCAGAAGCTGCAATAGTATCTTCCGTGATCAAAGTCAAAACATAACTTTTTCATCAAAGCAATGGTATGAGTGATTGATGATACCAAATAAAGGTATATATGAGGATTACACAAGTAATATTCCTCCTACCACAGAATATTTTTCATATGAATATGTTCTGGAGATGTTGACGGGAAAATCTGAATCGAAAATAATAACAGCTGCTGAGTAAGATGGAGAAATTATAATATTGATTAAGATTATATAGAACAAAATCATTCCCAAAAAAAGGTGATTTTACTTTTTTGAATGATTAAGATGTTCTATTGTTGTTTTTATTTCCAAGTGATGAGAAGATCAACTTGTGTAGATACATTACTGTTCATATTGATTAGATGGTAAATCCATCCTAGAAGGTGTCAACATTATTCTATTCTAAGTAAGTCTTTTCCATGCTAATGCTTTTGGATGGTGTGGAAGATGGAGATGAGTGTATCTCATATAGTAGTGGTTTTTTTATTTTCAAGGATATCTAAAATAGAATGAAAATAAACTAAAATCCATAGAAAAGGAATGGGTTGATGATGAAGATAGATTATATGAATCCTATTATCCTTATAACCACCCTAAAAGACCAAAGAGTATGATAGATCTTGGTTTAAAACCTGATGAGGAAATTGTTAATTCTGATGAGGAAGAAGAGACAAAAGTTCCTAAGGACACTGAAGAGTCCAGTAGGAAGGGAACAGGGGAAGCTAAAGCTGATAATGGTGTCGATACTAAAAATGAACCTGAGTCACATCCTAATGATAGGAGTGATCCAGATATAGTAAGTCCTATGAAAAGAATGGAATTTGGCCCAGCAAGTAAACCCCTTCAGTTACCTGAGTCAGAACCCCTAGTAGTTGATGAAGAAGAAGTTGGCACTGAATTATCCAATTCTGGCCAGTATGAGTCCAGAAACAAAGACAGTACCAATGAGACTTTGGTAAAAAATAATGGAAATAGTAATTGTGATGATGATGATGATGATGAAAGTACTGAAATAGAGGATGGTCATGATATAAATCATGCTGATCCACAACCACAATTTGTTGATCAAGACACTATTCCTGAGGTTGAAAGGACAGTGTAGACTATGATTGATGTAGACGGGGAAGACACTCTTGAAAATTCTGGTAAAGTTGATTTTGTAATGCCTAGGTATACCTCTTGTACAGTTTAATGGGAATAAAACCCATGTTTTGCGGTCATAGGTTTGGATTATTCAGAGGAGGAGGAAGACAAAGTGAATATTGCAAGAGTAATCCATCCAGTTGAGGCTAGACTAGTTTCTTAGGAAATGAAAGTGAATGTAGAAATACTTGTTTCTTCTATTTCATGAACTAATTTTGACAAGTTTAAAGTTGAGATGATCCATGTAGTAAGAGAAACAATAGAAGAGGAATTATCTAATGCTCCTGCTCCTCCTCCTGGGAATCTAACTGAGGCTTCTATGGATGCTATAACTCAAAGAGTGGGAAATATTATTAAGCCAGACCTGTGCAATACTGGTGAGATAATTGGCAGACACATTTCCTCCCTGAATCAAGTGCTCACGGATTTGAGTAGTGACTTAGTTTCTCTGTCAAGAGAATTTAGATTAACCATCACTGGTATGATGGATGTTTTGAAAAACATGATATAACACCTAAGGAAATCTAATTTGAAATGATTTCAGGCTGATATAACTTAGATTGTTGCTCTGGCTAGATCCTCCAAAGTGACCTAGATAACTGTACATGAGATTAATTCCTTAAGAGACGTGGTGAAAGAAGAGTTAGCGGCCATTGGACAGATTCTGGACTTTGATTCTTTGAAAATGATGATAAAAAATAGGGATCATATTCACAAGATAGTGAAGCTTTATTCAGCTGATGCTACTGATGCTTAGAAAGAGATCAAAGAAAAAGTGGATCACTTATTTTCTAAAATTTATACCAAGCATGAGTTGAACCATGAGTTTAATGTCAGGATGAGAATTTGAAGCTACCTCCAGTCACTGAAGCCTTTATGGCTCAGGTCCAACAGTTGAAAGAGTTTTCTCCCACTGTAGAGATTTTCATGCAGAACAAAGATGATTTTGAGAAGGCCATGCAATATGGTGGTGAAGTTATTCAGGATTTTATCAATCTGCTCAAACCATATCTCCATGTGAAAGGAAATTGAATTGTTCTTCATACTGATGAGCCTCTTAGTCCATCTAGTGATTCTCCTAGTCAGATATCAATTTCTCATGCTCTATCCAATATTCGACCATTCATTCAGTAGTCACCTTCAAGAGAATCTTCTGTTCACATGTAAGTAACCTTAGTGCCCAGTTTGCTTCCATCCAGAGTTGTCTTACCTCCTCTCTCCATCCCTCCAGACCAATCTTCCACCAAACCACATTATGGCCCATATATTCCTCCCTATGATAAAGGGAAATCACATCTTCACCCCCAGAAATAGATGTGCTAGTCATTTTTGACAGGGTGTAATTTCCATATATTTTTTCATATGTTATTTCAATGAAACCTTCTTCTTTTTCTCTCTCTGCTTTCTCATTTTCTTTTTGATAATCCCAAAGGGGGATAATAGTATAAATATATATCTAAGGGGTAGAACTATATATATAAGTATAAGAAAGGGTAGAACAATATATAAGCTCTAAATAAGAATTAATCTCTAATAGAATGATATAGATTATATAAGCTTCAATAGGCATATAGTTCTGATTTATTCTTAGCTCTGATGTCATATTTGCTAGCTCTGATGCTATGTTGATATACTCTAACTTTGTTTATGATCTGATGTCATACTCTGATTACATGTTTACCTTTAGACATATAATCCATTTATATAGGGGGATCATACTGATTGCTATATCATCTTCCGTCTTCATTTATTCCATAGATTTGTGATTATCAAAAGGGGGATATTTTTGAACCCTCTGTGAGATAGTTATTTTAATAATCACAAATAATTGTTGTTTTTTTAATAAGTCTATTTAGTCAATTACTCAATCAGTTCTGAATGAGTTTATATATGTTTAATCATGTCTACATATGTTTATCTATGATTATTTATGGTTAACTATTGACCTGAAAGTATTCTAGATTAAATAGACACTTTCAGAGAATTTTATGTTTTTGACTCACTGATAGTTATATTTTTGAGTAACCAATAGTTAAATGAATGAGGCACCGATGACAACAGTCGCATTGATGACAACAGTCGCACTGATTACAATGGTCGCACCGATGACAACGGTCGAACCGTTGACAACTGCCGCACCAATGACAACGGTCGCACCGATGACAACGGTCACACAGATGACAAGGGTCCCACCTATGACAACGGTCTCACTGATGACAAAGGTCGCACTGGTGACAAGAGTCACACCAATGAAAACGGTTACACCAATGATACAACTATATCATAGATGCTGATAAAATGACCTATCGAAGCCGATGCTGATCAAATGACCGACTGAAGCCCATGCTGATCAAATGACCTACCAAAGACGATGCCGATCAAATGACCTACCAAAGCTGTTGTAGATCAAATGACCTACCGAAGCCGATGCTGATCATGTGACTTACCAATACCAATGAAAATTCAAAGGACCTACCGATCTCATGACCCACCATTAGTCATGAAAACTACTTGAATTTTTATAAACACTTATTTAATACCAACAGTCATACTTGCTTAATTTA
This sequence comes from Viscum album, assembly GCA_963277665.1. Taxonomy (NCBI): domain Eukaryota; kingdom Viridiplantae; phylum Streptophyta; class Magnoliopsida; order Santalales; family Viscaceae; genus Viscum; species Viscum album. The sequence goes on along the minus strand of OY728126.1, from coordinate 1,947,839,528 downwards.
ATGAACCTACTATTAATTAATGTTGGTTGTTGGATTTCCGGGAACCCTTACTCGTACCTATCAACAATTAATCATTCCCTTTACCTGATCCCAATGAATAAAAAGGAAGATTGATCTGTAATGAAAAAGATGAAAAAAATACACAGACATAGACACACACGAAGAAGTAGAGCGTACATGTGTGTGAAGGTCCACGAAACAAAATAAGAACTTGAAGAACACCTATGAAAAATAGAGAGATCCAAGAAGATCATTCACCTAGAACAAACCCTGATGTCGTGTTGTTGTGCCTTACTAAACATCATATGCACAAGGCTGAATAACTGTAGCTTGGAAGGACAAGGACACTCTATTGTGTGACATCATCAACAGAAAGGACTCAAATAACCACTGCAACATACAAATGAGTCTAGAGATCATATGCAATCACTCAGAGCATTACAAACTCATTATCCATTAATTTACTCTATAGTACATATTTTTTAATATTTTGAGTAGTGTGTGTGCATCTGTCTATTTAGACACACACTGACTCCTAGGATGAATTGGAGGATACTAAATCCGCAAACCAAACTTTTTACACATTATTGTATCCCACTGTGAATTGGGGAAGACGTCAAGTGTGTCCTGGACAGCCTGGTTCCTATTTTTGTTATTGTTGTTTACCCATATAGAATTGTGGTAAAGGTCTGAGGACCTGAATAGTCTGAGTACTGTTGGAAAACCTCCATCTAGGGTGTGGATCATAGTTTATATAAACGGTTTGAGAGGACTAAAACTCAGCTTGAGACTGAACCTATTGTTTTAAAACTGCTATACATTTTTCCATTGTTAAAACTATTTTGAAGATTCTGCTGCTAAATACATTAAAAATAAATCTCTTTTAATGTTTCTCTGATAGTTATACTAACAAGTGTTTGTAACTATTGTAAACCAGAAAGTTAGTTTCAAAATCTAATTTAATCTTCTGATTAAATTAACTGAGAAATAATCAATCTTTTGAGAACCTAACTGAACCATTACTGCATTACAAATTCACTACAGTTTTACTCATTATTTATTTTTGGGGATTTTGATTCAAATATATTAAACAAATTTTTTTAATAGGAACTAAATTCACCCCCCTCTTGGGTATTCTTCTCTAACCAACATTTGGTATCAGTGGGATTTACAAAAATGTTTTCAAAACACTCTATTTGTGAAAAATTTTCAACTCTACTTTTAGTTTTTTCTTAACAATTATAAAATTTCTGTTAATTCTAAATTTTTATATATTTATATAACTCAGGTATTATGGATAACAGATTAGACGGTGTATCTAACAATAGGTCACCATTATTTAATGGTGTTAATTATGTCCAATGGAAAATAAAAAATAAAATTCATTTAGAAATTATGAGATTTGTCATTTGGACTGCTATAGAGACTCAGTATACGATTCCAGAAACTATTATAACTACTTGGGATAAACCTACAAAAGATATTTATAATAATAATTGTAAATAAATGATTTCTCTGTATTGTGCCTTAGGATATGAAGAATTTAATAGAATATCTTCTTGTAAGACTGCTTATGAAATATGGGATACTCTGGCTATTTCTCATGAGGGAACATCCAATGTTAAAGAAATGAGACTAAACACATACATTATTAAGTATGATAATTTCAAAATGAAATCGGATGAATCTATTTCTGATATATATCTCAGGTTTAATGAGATAGTCAATACAATGAGCTCACTGGGAAAATTTGATCCAGAAAAACTGAAAATCATGAGAATACTAAGATGTCTTCCAGAAATATGGAGAGACACATCAGTTTCAATAAGAGAATCGTGTGATATAAGTTCACTACCTGTTAAAGAGATGATTGGTAAGTTGATGATGCATGAAGAAGAGATGAAGGTAAACAAAGAAGAAGATGATAAACCAAGAAATAAATTAGTAGCCTTCAATACTTTTGCTTCAAAAATAATGATAAAGAGAAAATTCAAGCTACAAGTGACAGTTCAAGTAGTGAAGAGAGTGAATCTGCCAGTGATGCTAAAATAGCTCAGATAGCTAGATGATTTATGAAGTTTTATAGGAAATATATCTTTTCCAGAAAATCTAATTCAAAGGGAAAGTATGAAAATAATGGTCATTGGATGAAATATTGGAAAATGAAAGATAAGAGTGATGACATAGTATTTTACGAATGCAAGAGGAAAGGACATGTGAAAGCTGATTGTTCGAAGTTAAAATACAAGAAGAAATATGAGTACAAGGAAAAAATATGAGAAAGATATGAAAGACACCTGGAGTGCTTCAGAAGATATTTCATGTGATTTTGATTCCACTAAGGATGAAAAATCTAAAAAATATAGCATGTGTTTCACGACAGACACATTTGAGGTAACATTAGATACTCCTTCTTGAAACTCTTATTACTCTAGAGATGAATCAGATTCTGAAAACTTATCTAGTGATGAATTATTTGAATACTATAATATCATAGAAGATACTTTCAATGAGCTTAAGGACAAGTATAAAACCTTAAAGAAGCATCATGCATTATCCTGCACTATTAAATATGCACTTCAAGTATAGAAATAAATGAATGCTCGACAAATCAAAGAGAATATTGAACTGAAATTTTATAATGAGAAACTCGGGAATGATTTGGATAAATTTACTAATGGAAAGGACACACTTACACAAATTCTAGTAAAACAAGTGGCACCAAAGTATACTACTAGTTTAGGTTATCATCCTTGACAAAGATAGATTAATAAGTATAAATTTATTCCTAAATCTGCATAGTATTCTACTAGTTCTAGTTCTGAAAATTCCTATGCCTCAAAGAGATATTCACATAGTTATAGATCAAACAATTTTTATCTATCAAAATCCCTTAATTCTGTTAAGTATATGAGACCCATTATTAAAATTTGGGTACCGAATATTTTGCTTGCTAACCTGTCTGGACCCAAGAAAATCTGGGTACCAAAATCATTTTCTATCTAATATTTGTTTTGTAGGAAACCTACTTGAAATGTTCCTGTAGGAAGACATGGTATTTGGACAGTGGATGTTCAAGACACATGACATGAGACTTTTCATTCTTCAAAAGATTAATCAAAGTTGATTGAGGATATGTCACCTTTGGTGATAAATCTAAACGTAAAATCATCGGCCTAGGCCAAATTGGTAACACTAATTCAATTTTAATTTATATTTTTTTATTTGTATATGGATTAAAATATATCTTGTTAAGTATTTCTCAGTTTTGTTATGATGTTTTTATTGTTAAATATGAAAATAATTCTTGTAATGTTTTTAATTCTAATTTTTTTTTGTATTTTCTACCTTAAGAAATGAAAATGTATATGATGTAGATTTGAATTCATTATCTAAGCATAATATTATAAGTTTAAATGATTTTCGTAAATAATCTAAGCTTCAGAACAGAATATTAGGACACTGCAATATACTTTCACTTAGAAAGATGACTAGGAAGAACTTAGTTATAGACCTACCATGACTTTAATTCCCAGCTGATAATGTTTTTAATCCCTGTCAAAAGGGAATGCAACATAAAATTTCTCTTAAATCAAAGAATGATGTTTCAACTTCTAAAACACTCAAGTTGGCTAACATGGACATGTTTGGACCTTATAGATATTCTAGTTTAAATGGGAATCACTATGTTTATGTTCTGGTAGATTAATTTTCTAGATATACTTTGGTATATTTTTTAGCTTAAAAAAGTGAAGCTCTCTCTTAATTTATAAAATAATCCATGTCTATAGAAAACCTTTGTGGACATAACATTTAAACCATGAGAAGTGATCATGGTCATGAGTTTGAAAATCATGAGATTGAATCTTACTGCTCCCATTATGGCTATAATCACAACTTTTATGCCCCTAGGATGCCTCAATAGAATGGTGTAGTAGAAAGAAAATATAGAAAACTTCAGGAAATACCAAGAACTTTGCTAAATGAATATGATCTACCTGAACCACATGAACCTAAAACTACTATTGAAAATCTTAATGAAGACTTCTCTATTCTAAATCATAATGATAAAGATAGTGGACCTATTGTAAAGACAATTAGATCTAGAAATACAGAAGAACCTACTACTATTGAACCTAAACCTAGAGAAGAACCTGAAATTTCTAGTCCTAGCATTACAAGATCAACTAGGATTCTAAAGAACCATCCTTTAGATGCAGTTGTAGTTTACCTAGATAGAGGAACACAAACTATAGCTTCTCAGAGAAATCAGGTTGAACATCATGCCTTTCTTTCACATCTAGAACCTAAAAATATCAATGATGCAATCAATGATGAATTTTGGGAAATGGCTATGCAAGAAGAGTTAAATTAATTTGAAAGAAACAATATCTGGGAATTAGTAGAAAGACCTAAGGAAACATTGACCACATGTACTAAATGGTTGTTTTGGAATAAAATTGATGAATCTGGAAACGTCATTAGAAACGAAGAAAGATTAGTTTCAAAAGGTTACAATCAAGAAGAATGAATAGAGTATGAAGAAACTGTTGCACCTATAGCAAGATTAGAATCCATTAAGATCTTACTTGCTTATGCATATCATCTGAATTTCAAGTTATATCAAATGGATGTAAAAAGTGCATTTCTAAATGGTTTTATAATTGAAGATGTTTTTGTTGAAAACCCACCTGGATTTACAAACCCCCATTTTCAAAATCATGTTTTTAAACCTTCTAAAGCTTTATATGGTTTAGAATGGGCTCTAAGAGCTTATTATGACAGACATAAAAATTTTCTTATTTCAAAAGGTTTTACTAATGTAATTGTTGATCCCACTCATTTTATTAAAAGAATTAATAAAGAAATTTTTATGGTACAAATCTATGTTGATGATATTATATTTGGATCTTCTAAAAATTCTTTATGTACTGATTTTTCAATGATTATGCAAAATAAATTTGAAATGAGTATAATGGGAGAACTCAAGTATTTTCTTGGATATCAAAATTTTCAAAATAAAGATGGTATTATTTTAAATCAAAGTAAATGTACAAAGGATATTTTAAAACATTTTGGTTTGGAATGTAATAAGGGAAGTGATACACCCATGAGTACCACCTATAAATTGGATGATGATGAAATTGGGAAACCAGTTGATCAAACCAATTATAGAGGTATGATTGGAAGATTAAATTACCTTACTTCTAGTTGACCAGATATCATGTTTATTGTATTCATGTATGCAATATTTAAAGCTAATCCAAAAGAATCTCATTTCCTTGCTTTTAAAAGGATTTTCAAATATCTTAAACATACTACCAATTTAGGATTGTTTTATCTAAAAGGACAACCCTTCGACTTAATATGTTATTCAGATGCTGACATTACTGGTTGAAAGTTAGATAGGAAGAGCACATCTGGAACATATCATCTATTGGGAAAGTCCCTGGTATCTTGGTGTAGTAAAAAACAGAACTCTGTTACATTGTCAACTGCTGAAGCAGAATACATTGCTGCTGGTAGTTGTTGTGTACAAATTCTTGTGGATGAAACACACTTTATTGGTTTGTGGATTTCAATTTAGACAAGTGTCTATAAATTATGATAAAACTAGTGAAATTAAAATCACTGATAATCATCTGTCTTACTATAGAACTAAGCACATTGATGTCAGACATCATTTTTTGAGACATCATCATCAAAAGGGTGATATTTCTCTAATATTTATTGACTCTGAACATTAATTGGATGATCTTTTCACCAACCCTTTAAGCTCTAAAATGATATATTTTATTAAAAGAGAGTTAGGTGTGATTGATTAGTGAAACCGATTCGTGAAACCGATTCGTGAAACTAATCAGTTAAACCGATCATTGAAACCGACCAGTGAAACCGACAAGTGAGACCGATCTATGCTACCGATTAAGTTATACAGTCTATATGAAACTATTAGTGTTTCTCGAAATAATTTTTTTTAATTAATAGATATTATATTTAATATTGTAACCTTAATGATAAAATTAATGACCCTCGGCTATTTCTATTCCTAAGAACTGTTGACCTTCCATCTCTCGCCGAACTCCACATCTTCTGAATCCCGAACTTTCAAACCTCTCAACCTTCTCGAACCTCCAAATGGAAAAGAAAAAGCAGAAAGGAAAAGATTTTGAAATCACCTCACCTTTGAAACACAATTGAGGGGAATCGAGCTGCATGACTCAAAATTCTGTGAACCCGAAATTGGAGACTCGAGTGGTCACCACAAAAAAGGATGTAAGTTCTGAATGGATGTTATCTAGTAGGTATGTGCTTTTAAAAGTGTTGGAGAAGAATGTATGGAAATACTGGTTCTGTAATAATAACCGAGTATACTACCCAAATCTAGTGAATGAGTTTTATTTGAATTTGAGTATTGCATTCGATGAATCAAAAGATGCAAGATTATCTTTAGTGATCAAAGTCAAAAAGATAAATTTTTCATCCAAGCAATGGTATGAGTGTTTGGGGGTACCAAATAAAGGTAAATATGAGGATTACACTGGTAATATTCCTCCTACCACTAAATATTTTTCATATGAGTATGATCTAGGGATGTTGACTGGAAAATCTGAATCCAAAAGAATTACAGCTGCTGAGTTAGATGAAGAATGTAGAATATTGTTTATGTTTATTCAGCACCAAATCTGTCTCAAAAAGTTGATTTTTCTTCTCGGAATGATCAAGAGGTTTTCTTGTTGTTTTTATTGCTATGAGATCAGAAGATCATCTTATGTAGATACATTAATGTTCATATTGCTGATATGGTAACACCATCCAAGAAGGCTACAACCTTATTCTATTCTAAGCAAGTCTCTATCATGCTAAATATTTTGGACTCTGTTGATGATAGAGATGAGTGTATCTCATCTAGTAGTGGTTTTTCTATTATCAAGGATATCTGAAAAAGAAAGAAAATAAACAAGAATCCATAGAAGAAGACATGGGTTGCTAATGAAGATAGATTATATGAATCTTATAATCCTTCTGACCACTGTAAAAGACCAAAGGGGATAAGAGATCCCGGTTTAAACCCTGATGAGGAAATAGTTAATTCTGATGAGGAAGAAGATACAGAAGTTTATAAGGACACTAGAGAGTCCAGTAGGAAGGGAATAGTGGAAGCTAAAGCAGATAATGGTTTCGATACTGAAAAGGAACCTGAGTCACCTCCTGATAACATGACTGATCCTGATACAGTAAGTCCTATGAAAAGAATGGAATTTAGTCCAGCTTTTCCACCCCTTTAGTTACCTGAGTCAGAACCCCTTATAGGTGATAAAGAAGATGTTGGCACTGAAGTATTCAATTCTGACCAGTATGAATATTGTAACATAGACAGTACCAATGAGACTTTGGTAAACAGTAATGGAAATAGTAATGGTGATGATGATGCAAGTACTCAACCAGTGGATGGTCATGATATGATTCCAGCTGATCCACAACCACAATCAGTTGAGCAAGACACTATTCCTGAGGCTGAAAGGACAGTGCAGACTATGATTGATGTATATGGGTAAGTCTCTCATGAAAATTCTGATGAAGATGATTTTGTAAATCCTAGGTATACCTCTTGTATAGTTGAATGGGAAGACCACCCAGGTTTTGCGGTTCTAGGTTTGGATTATTCAGAGGAGGAGGAACAAAAAGTGAATATCGCATGAGTAAGCCATCTAGTTTAGGCTGGACCAGTTACTGAGGAAATACAAGTGACAGTAGAAAGAAATGATTCTTCTGTTTCTCGATCAGATTTTGACAAGTTTAAAGATGAGTTTCTCCATGAAATCAAAGAAACAATGGAAGAGGAATTATCTAATGCTCCTTCTCCTACTCCTTTGAATCTATCTGAGACTTCTATTAATGCTATAACTCAATGAATGGTAAATATTATTAAGATAGACCTATGCAATACTAGTGAGATAATTGGCAGACACATTTCCACTCTGAATCGATAACTCACAGATTTGAGCAGTGACATAGTATCTCTATCAGGAAAATTTAGTTCAACCATCTCTGGTATGATGGAAGATTTGAAAAACATGGTATAACACGTAAAGAAATTTGATTTGATAAGATTGAAGGCTGAGATAACTCAGATTGTTTCTCAGGCTAGCTCCTCCAAATTGACTAAGATAACTGGACATGATATTAATTACTTAAGATATGTTGTGAATGAAGTTTTAGAAGCCATTGGGCAGATTCTGGACTTGGATTATTTGAAAAAGATGGACGAAAATAGTGATCATATTCACAAGATGGTGAAGTTGTATTCGGCTGATGCTACTAAAGCTCAAAAAAAGATCAAAGAAAAAGTGGATCAATATTTTTCTAAAATTTATAGCAAGCATGAGTTGAACCATCATTTTAAAGTCCTGGATGAGAATTCGAATCTACCTCCAGTCACTCAAACCTTTAAGGCTCAGGTCCAAAAGAAGAAGGATTTTACTCCCACTCTAGAGAGTTTCATGCAGAACAAATATGATTTTGAAAAGGCCAACCAATATGGTGGTGAAGTAATTTAGGATTTTATCAATCTGCTCAAACCATATATCCATGTGAAAGAAAAGGGAATTTTTCTTCCTACTGCTGAGCCTCTCAGTCCATCCAGTGTTTCTCCTGGTCAGAAATCAGTTTCTCAAGCTCTATCCAATATTCTGCTAGTCATTTAACAGCCACCATTAAGAGAATCTTCGGTTCACCAGCAAGTATCCTTAGCACCCAGTCTGCTTCCATCCAGAGTTGTCTTACCTTCTCTCTCTCTATCTGGCCAGATCAATCATCCACCAAACCACCTTCTGGACCATCCATTCCTCACTTTTCTAAAGGGAGCGCACCTCTGCACCCCCAGAAATAGATGTGCCAGTCATTTTTGATAAGGTGTATTTGTATTATATATTTTCAGATGTTATTTCAATAAAACCTTCTTCTTTTTCTCTCTCTGCTTTATCGTTTTCTTTTTGATAATCCCTACGAGGGAGAATAGTATAAAAATATATCTAAGGGGGAGAATAGTATATATAAGTATAAGCAAGGGGAGAACAATATATAAGCTCTAAATAAGATTTAATCTCTAATTCCATGATATTGATTATATATGCTCCAATAGGCATATTGGTCTGATTTATTCTTAGCTCTGATGTCATGTTTTCTAGATCTAATGTTACGTTGATATACTCTATCTTTGTTTATGATCTGATGCCATGCTCTGATGACATGTTTACCATTACACATATATTCCATTTATATAGGGGGATCATATTGAGTGTTATATAATCTTCCATCTTCATTTATGGAATAGATTTTTTATTATCAAAAGGGAGAGATTGTTGAACCCTCTGTGAGAGAGTTAATTTAATAATCACAAATCATTGTTGTTTATTTATAAGTCAATTTAGTAAATAACTCAATTTGTTCTAAATGTGTTTATATATGTTTAATAATGTTTACATATGTTTATCTATGATTTTTTATGGTTTACTATTGACCTGGAAGTATTCTGGATTAAACAGACACTTTGAGTGAATTTTATGTTTTTGACTCACTGATAGTTATATTCTTGAGTCACCAATAGTTAAATGAATGAGGCACTGATGAAAACGGTCTCACCGATGACAACGGTCGCACCGATGACAATGGTCGCACCAATGAAAATGGTCGTACCGATGACAACTATCACACTGATGACAACAGTCGCACCGATGACAACGGTCACACCGATGACAATGGTCGGGCCGATAAAAAAGGTCACACTGATGACAACAGTCGCACCGATGACAACAGTTACACCAGTGATACAATTGTCTCACAAATGCTAATAAAATGACCTACCAAAGCTGATGCCGATCAAATGACCTACTGAAGCCCATGATGATTAAATAACCTACCTAATCTGAGGCTGATCAAATGACCTACCGAAGCCGATGCTGATCAAATGAACTACCAAAGACGATGCAGATCAAATAAACTACCAAAGCCGATGCTGATCATGTGACCTACCAATACCGATGAAAATTCAAATGACCTTCCGATCTCATGACCTACTGATAGTCATGAAAACTATTTTAATTTTTATAAACTCTTATTTAATTCCAACGGTCATAGTTGCTTATGTTAATGCACCTACTATTAATTAATTTTGGTTGTTGGATGTCAGGGAACCATGCCTCGTACCTATCAAAAAGTAATCATTCCCTTGACTGGATCTCAAATAATAAAAAGGAAGATCGATCTGTCGTGAAAAAGACGAAAAAATATACACAGACATAGACACACAAGAAGAAATAGAGCGTACATCTGTGTGAAAGTCCACGAAACAAAAGATGAACACGAAGAACACCTATGAAAACTAGAGGGCTTCAAGAAAATCAATAACCTGGAACAAACCCTAAAGCCGAGTTGTTGTGCCTTACTGAACATCATATGCACAAGGCTGAATAATTGTAGCTGGGAAGAACAATGACACTATGTTATGTGTCATCTTCAACAGAAAGGACTCAAATAACATCTGCATCATCCAAATGAGTCTAGAGCTCATATGCAATCAATCGGAGCATTCTAAATTCATTATCCATTTATTTCCACTGTATTATATGTTTTTTTAACATTTTGAGCAGTGTGTGTGAATCTGTCTATTTAGAAAAACACTGAATCCTGGGATAAACTGGAGAATACTAAATCCTCACTCTAAACTTTTTTACACCGTATTGTATCCCAATGTGAATTGTGGAAGAGGTCAAGTGTGTCCTGGACAGCCTGAGTTTTGTTGATGTTGTTGTTTTTACCCACGTATAATTGTGGTAAAGGTCTAACGACCTGAAAAGTTTGAGTATTGTTGTAAAACCTCGATCCAGGGTGTGGATCATAGTTTATATAAACTGTTTGAGAGGGATAAGTCTCGGCATGAGACTGAACCTATTGTTTTAAAACTGCTATGCATTTTTCCTTTGTTAAAACTATTTTGAATATTTTTCTACTAAGAACTTTAAATATAAATCTATTTTAAAGTTTCTTTGATAGTTAAACTAAAAGGTGTTTTTATCTATTATAAATCATTAAGTTAGTTTCAATAGCTAATTTAATCTTCTGATTAAATTAACTGAGAACTAATCAATCTCTTGAGAACCTAAATGAACCGTTACTATATTACAAATTCACTACAGTTTAACTCGTTATTTAATTTGGGGTATTTTGTTTCAAATCAATTAAACAGAAATTTTTTATACGAACTCAATTCACCCCCTCTTGATTATTCCTCTCCGAACAAAAATAACATCATTGATAATAGAAAATATAAACATATAATAGAAATCATCTTTGAAGAGAAAGAGAATTATTATAAACAATGTCATGATATTATGGAGAATAAAATCATCAAGGAGGAATATCTAAATAAAAAATATCATTTTTCAAATAAATAATTATAATTTCCAATATAAAATAATACAGTGAATGAATACTATAATATAATAAATATGTTCAAGATGAGATATTATAACTCAATGAAAGTGGGGTTGAGTTAAAAATTATATTCTAAAACATCATTATCTTTCGAATTATAAACTCATTACAAGTGTAACATAATATGGATTTTTCAATGACATGAATTTAAATAATAAAATTATAAAAATAAATTCAATGGTAGTATATACCCCACAAAAAATTAACAAGTGGTGAATATGACATCAGCCTTAAAGAAAGAAAATTGAGATGAGAATCCCTTACCATGTATTAATGCTTATTCAAACATGTTCAAGCTCACTATATAATAGAAATAACTATTTTAATCACTTATTTTAAAACCTTATTCATATCTATTACTATTTCAACTCTTAAATTATAATTATGTATTATAAATTTATAGTTATTTATAGTGTATTTCCATCATCAAATGTTTGTAATTTTAATTATTTTTCAAATAATTTTAATATAGATGTCAATCCCCATTCATTAATGGAATGTTAATCATTCATATATTATTTAAGGTACTATAATCTGTTTTTTTATAATGACTAATAGTTTTTAAATTTCATTCCATGGTATGTTATGTTAAGGTTCTTGGATATGATATCAGTGGTGTTCCTGTATCAATAATTTTTAAAGAAAAACGGTGGTATATTAGTATAACCTTTGATGAAACATAAACCAAATATTTTTTACTCATATATGTATAATAATACCATTATTTAATTTTCTATATTCATCCATGGTATAAACATATATAATTTTTCACAGATGTGGTTATACCATCCCAAAAAAGAACATGCTTTAATCAATGGGTGAGTATGATTAACAAAGTGATCCATTTTCAACAATATCATTATTAGATAAGTATAATAAAATTATATTATATTATTAATTTGTTTAACAATATTTTATGATACTTGATATGTCATGAAAATTCTAGATGAAAAACTAAAGACACTACTTCATGGGGATGGTAGTCCATACATACCCACGGGTGACATTAATTTTTTAGATAATTGAAAGAATTTATGAATTTGTTTATATATTATAAATCATATTATTTTTTAAAATGTCACATTTATTTAAAAACCCCTTTTAATCATAATTTTAATGCTATTATGAAAAATAGATCATGTCTCAGATGGATGTGATTGTCCAAACGTAACACAATCGATGTTTTCTTTTTACAAATGGTCATAAAGAATATGTATTATAGTTATCCCATAACAATTAAAATAATTATAATAACTATGAGACTTATATAATTAATCCAAAATTGATATATCATTTTCAAATGAGGTAAAATAATAACGAAATGAAAACAAATTAAAAAGGGGTAATTGATATTTTAAATTACTAATTGGAATTGAACCTTTGAAAATTGGATTAAGGATTTGATAAGAGGTGTTTTTATAATATAAAATCAAAAATGATATTAATAGGGGACGTTTGGAGTAATTTATGAATATTTTTTTTGAACATAATAGGCTTTGTGTGTGAGGAGAAGGAGGGTTGTGATGGCTCCTTTTATAAGGGGGAGAAGATGAATTTTGTAATAATATAAAAGTTAAAGTCAATATTAAATGGTCAAATGGATCCAATAATGGAAAATAATGGGTAGGTTATGAGATACGATCAATACAACTATCATCCACTCAAATAAAAATATTTTCTTAACATGTCTTAGGTCTATTTCACTTCACTAAATCCTTTTAAACATAATTTCCCATTACCATGTCAACTACATTCCTAAACATGGTAATTAATTTTTCTAACTAAAAATAAAAACATCATTATCACATAATTTTTACATTCTAGTATAAAATATTAAATTATTTCTCAAATAAAATTTTTTGGATGAGAGAAATATATTTTATTATTATCTCACATAGCATAGAAAAATATTTTTAGAAAAAAAGTTTATTTTTAAGCATAAATATTATATTTCGAATAAAATTATCAAATTAATTTATTAATACGAGTATATTTTATTTAATTTTAGAAAATAATAATCATGGTCCTATAAGATTTATTTAAATACCAATTTTAAAAAAATATTTAATTTTATGAAAAGTCCAAAAACAGAATGAAAAATTAGTTAAGTTCCAAAATAATAAACATATGTTTAATAAATCAAACATAGTATTATTTTTTTAATTCATAGTTTTGTTACCTAAATGTATAATTTATTAACTTAAAATCTTTTATAAACTTCTATGTATTTGTTATATAATGATAATTCCATAAGAGTTATAATATTGGTAAAAACTATATTTTTCACTATTCTCCTAGAAATCTTCTACTTATGAGAAATATGAAAAATTCATCCTATAGTAATTTTGATATGATTAATTAAAAATTAAAGATTAATTAAAAAATTAAAATACTAAAAATAAAAAATCCCTTAAATTAAAATAAAATATATAATGAATAACTAGTTTTTATATAAAATAACTTTTCAAAATATTAACTATATTTATTCTTATTTTCTATCAATAATTAATTTAAAATTGTGTAAGTATATAATTTATATCAAAAATATAGTTTAACCATATTATATTTTGTTTTTTAAAATAAAGACATAAAATTAATTTTTATTTTAAATATATTTTTTAACATAATATGATCTTATTAGTTATTAATTACATTAATTGTGTCCCTTCAATACATTATTATTAAAAATGAAAGTTCATTTTGTTAACTCAAAATATGAAATTAATAAAATATATTTGCTATATAAATAATTTATTACATTGATTATAATTTTTTTATATCACCATAATATCTACTTATATAAACCCTTAAGATCTCTATATAACATCTAACCATAATGTTTTCTCTAGTGGTTGTTGGTGGTGGTGGTTCAACTATCATGGTTTATATAGAGATTCCTGAAATCTTGAATCTCTATTTCATATGATTTTACACATACCATACTTTTTGGAGTTTATATGTAATGATCCAGACCCACCTAGTCCATTAATTTTCCATTTCTGGTGAATGGGAAACCCTAAACCCCATTAGTGAGTCTGTAGGGCAGCATGTTGATGGCAGGGTGTCACCGTGGCGTCACCCATCGGTGCCACCGATCGGTGCCACTGATCGGTGCCATCGGGGTTTGTTGGGTGTTTCCTTCCCCATTTCTCTCGAAACACCACTATCACCACCCGTCCTCGGGACCTGTGCTGTGACTACCCCAAACCCGCCTTCCATAGGCCAGGGGCTGGCGACTAGCACCAAAGGCATAAATCCCGATAACTGGGAAGACATTGCATTTATAAAACATAAACACATCCAACCAGAGTACAAGAGGAGGTAATACTCTTTATACAAAAGAAGTGATAAAAAGTAAATGGGCTAGAATACAAACCCAACTGAAAAGTACAGCTACAACTGAACGAAAGTACAACAGGAAAGACAAACAGCTGGAAGATAGAAGCAGCTCCTGGGTTGTCCACCATGGATCCTACCTAAATGGTAGATACAGATATCCTCCTCAACGCTCTCGCCCGCCAACCTCTTTTGTGTACCATCTCTTCGTGAAGTCCACCTCCGGGACTGACTCGTCGTGAAGTCCAACCCTGGGTACCATCCAGTCCTCGTACACTCGGTCTCTGTCAATGTTGTCTGTCGTCTGCATCGAACACAATGAGGTGCGGTCATAGCCCGTGCAGGGGTGCGTATAACAATACTCAGTAGGTACCCCGATACCCTCAAGGTCTCACTAAATCCAACAAAGATAACCACAAAGAAGGATCTCAATTGATAACCCTTACTTAGGTATAAGCCCGTAATTATACCTAAGTTATAAAGTAACCCATCTCAAAAATGAGGAAACACAAAGGTTATTAAATCAATAGATAACCACTACATAGGTATATGCCCATACATATAACTAAGTTATCAATCTCAGTACGGCCTTACCTTCTGAGCCCAGGCACAACCAGTCCACATAAGAAACAAGTAAATCATACCAAGGATAATGATTGAAAGGTAAGACTCAGCTCACACATGTATACTCCTAACAAAGAGGGGTGGAGATGATTAGTTGTAGCCTCTGAATCATCTCCTCTGCCGAACCCACATAAGATCCAAGTACAGAAGTTGTTGCTGCTGAACCCATGTAGGATCCATGTACAGTAACCATCGCTGCCGAACCCACGTAGGATCCATGTATAGTCGCCATCACTGCCGAACCCGTGGAGGATCCAAGTACATTAACCATCGCTGTCAAACCCACGTAGGATCCAAATAAAGTTATTAACACTGCCGAAACCATAGAGGATCCAAGTAAAGACGTCATATTTACCCAACCCACGGAGGATCCAAGCACAGTTGTTCTCGCTACCGATCCCACATAAGATCCAAGTAGAGTCATCATCGTCATCGCAGCCACAGCCAGCTCTAGGGTTTTTGCACACAACACGCTCGATTCCCGGAGGGTCTGCTCTATGATCCAAGAGGGTCGATACATCAACTATCACAAAGTCTAGATTTCATGTATCCCAATGTTCCTTCTCGTCAGTAGGAACTTTACGCGACAGACATCGCGTCAATCGGATGCCCGGTCTGAGAGATAAAGGCTTTTCCATTCCAGGGGCCCGGTTAGAAATATGCTCGTTTCTAACCCGGCTGATTTCCATAGTCTTCCAAAACTCACATAGAGTATCAAAAAAGAACCGTCTCATCGAAGGGGTCTCAACACAATAGACGGCGCATCAATCGGACACTCGGTCTGTGAGTTATTAGCCTTTTAGTCCCGGCGGCCCGATTGGTTTTGTGTACAAACCAACATGACCATATCTCAATTGTACCCCAAACTCCCATGGGATATTCTCAAAGGAATAATTTCTCAATGTGATTACCAATGCCGCTGACAGTTTTTCAAAGAAACATCTGGTCTAAGAGTTATTCATATTTCTGTTCCAGGGGCCTGGTTGGATTTTGGGTACAATCCAACCTGGTCATTCTCCAACTGCATCCAAACCTCAGGTGAAGTATACCAAAATAATTTTCTCATCAAGAGGAATCCAACAAAGTCGATGACACGTCAATCGGACATCCGGAGCTCAAGTTATAACCGTTTCTACTCCGAGGGCCCGGTTGGTTTCAGGTTCGAACCAACCCAGACATACCGATACATCGCTGAAACCTTGTGTGTAATATAAGGAAACGAACCTCTCGATCCAAGGAATCCTACGAAACTGAAGGTGCATCGATTGGAGGTCCACAACTCATGTTATGGGCGTTTAACTGAAGGTGATCCGAAAATAGGGGGTTTGGACCCGGTCCGACCCGGCCCAACACCCCCTAGGTCGGCCCAAAATGGGTTGATCGAACCCGGGTCCAGGTCTGGTCTAGTTGGGTGTGGCCCGGCCCGAAAGGTGCGGCCTGGCCACATGGCCAGCCATGGCTCGGCCAGCGTGGCCGAGCAGATGCCGCAGGGCGGGGGGCCCTCTAATTGAATCCGGCGGCGCAAAGCGCTGCCCCGGTCGTCACAGATCCCACCGCCGTGGGGAATCTACAGACTCACCGCTGTGGCATAGCCACGATGGGGCTTCTCTAGCGGTGCGCTAGGGTGCCGCCACCTCCAGGCAGCTGGACGACTCTGGCCGCTTCCTCCGGTCACCGGCGCTGCCATGCCGGCGTAGCGCTCCGCAGCCACCTTCTGCAGACCACCGGACGCGCTCCAGTGGCCCCTTTTACACACCATCTTTGCCAGCGGTTATCCCAGGACCTTCTATTCACTGAGACGACTTTCAAACTCTGTTTCGGTCCCATTTCATCATTTTCCTCAATCCGCACATCAACAAACAATCTTCAAAGGGCAGTCGGGGCGTGTTGGTTCGGCCCGCGCCCTCCGCGTTAGGCGTTATCAAAAGGTCGAACAACAATGATGTTCAATGACTAACAAGGCACAATTTTAATCAATTAAAATTCAACTTAATTACCAACAATAACCCCGTAAATAAATATTCCCAACCCTCAAATAAAAACATCCGCGTATCAACTTGAATATGAGGTGATCCACGTTCTTTGTTTTAGAAGGGAACAATCATAGGAATATTAACATTCTCTAATTAAACCCCTACCTCGAGAAAGATCGGCAGTTGACCAGCGTCATCGAGCTGCAGAAAGAGAATGGAGTTTACATTGATCATTGCACCCGCCTCACACTTTATATCAGAGCTTGAACGTCAGAGACTCGTCGGAATCCGACATCCGTTGAAGGATTGTTCTTCGTAGAACATCTTGGATGGCCCGTCATTGGAGAACCATTCTTTGTCGGAGGTTTAAATATCTCTCTAAATTTCTCCAGAGGTTAACCACGAGATTCTCTAGAATATTTTCCAACCCATATTAAAAAGGGGCTTCCCCTAATAATAAACATGCCATGCCTTTTCAGATTTAAAACACTTAATTATAGTGTTGGTACCATTAAAGAGGGAGAGATATGGTTTCTTTATTAAGAGGGTTGTCTCATTAAATAGATGGGTTGTTAAAGGGGGTTGGAGAGTGTTATGGGAAGATGAGAGGTTGGGGATCATGTGGGCCCCACCTCTCATATATCCACACTTGAGAGAATTTAACTTTCTTAGATATAAATTTGTTTTAACAAATTATTTAACCTCTTTACTAAACTCCAAAATTTTATCTCACAACCCGCTTTAAACGCAACTGTGGTAAAGGTCCCCTTAATCTATTACCAGCGTTGCGAGTTCATCAGTGCCCTTGGATTTAAATTCTGAGCACCATTTCAAAATATAGAAAAATCCACTCGTTTGTTTACTGAACGTACCTGAGCTTCTTTGGAAATTTTTTCCGGGCACACCAGGCCTCAGAATCAAATTCTGTCAGAATCCACAGACTCGTGAAATTCCAATGTATTTAAGAAAAAAATTTCCTTCAAATTTATAGGTATTTAAATTAATCCCACCTTAGAGATTTAGGTCCCCATAAAGCTATAACAGAAACTAGGGAAACTAAAGGAGGTACCGAGTACGCATATGAGCCTCCCGCTCCATGTGCTCTCCTAGAGGATCACGTTCTTCTAGAGAAAGTGCACAAGAAGAATCGACCATCCTCCTAGGACCCACTCCTGTCGATCCTTATCCTTTTCTGGAACCTCTGTTAATGACGCCCCATCATCAATGTTCGTCTCCCTATGGTCGATTATGTGTGAAGGGTCGTGCACGTATCTCTTCAACTTAGATACGTGGATGACAAAGGGCACCCGGTGCAACTGAGGTGGAAAGGTCAAGCGGTAAACCACCTCACCTACCCTGTTGAGGACCTAGAAAGGTCCATTGAACATCGTAGATAACTTTCCGCGTCGGTGACATCTCTGTAGACCTCATCGAGGTGAGACCTGTATGAAAATGTGGTCACCATCCTCGAACTCCATTGGTCTCCATCTCTTATCAACAAAGGATTTCTGCCTGCTCTGTGCGGTCTTCATCCACTCCTGGATGATTTGCACCTTCTCCGGTAGCCTCAAAATGAGTACACTAGTCAACCTCTACCTCAGCTCTTGAAAATCTCAGCTGGCATATCCCTGACCACACGAAGGGTTTTTCCCTTCTTTTCCAATGCTAAAAGTAGTGCAACAACTCTGGAGAAGTGTGGCTCAAATATAAGGCTAGCCGACTCATGAGTGATTGAGTGCACCCACTTATGCATGATTCCGTCATGTGCTTCCTGGGGTTTTCTTTTCATCGATCAAGTAAAACACATCCCAATGTTGTATGTAAGCCACAACCTTTTTTCCTAACACAGTCAATATGTGAATGAATTGTGGTTGTCCAGTCCATACCCAAACTAACGTCGTAAGGCCTCGACGCTGCCACCAAGAGGTCCTAACCGAAACTCTCGCCTCAAGGGTCAGATCACACCATTGTCATAAGCGTTATTATTGATTCTCCACCCAAGGGTATCTCCAGACATTAGGGTCAAGTCAACGGCATAACCGAAAACTCTAGGTCTGGGAAAAGATTCATGGAAGGAAGGGATGATTCATATCAATGCCTGTTGTTACGAAAACTATTAGTGGACACAGACCATACTTGGAATCATTACTAGAGCCCTTGGGTCACACTCCCTAATAGTATACAACTTCTCTCTTCCCCTACCCTCCTTCTCCCCGAGCCTGGTGGGGACTACCATGGTGGGTGGTTGTAAAATGTCGAAATTTACACTAACTCATTCTTCTCCCCCATCTCTGCTTCCATGTCTGCTACTCTACAGATTCATCTGTCCTTAATAAATCCTATTCTTGAAACATTTTACACACCCAAGTCTCTAAGACTGGAACCAGTTTCTTGTTTTCCCACTGCTAACATTCACTGGTTGTATCCATTCAATCAAAGAACATTTAACCACAAAGGTTTTCTCTAGCACCCTAGCATAAATAGTAATGCATAGAGGAAAAGTGATGGCTCAGATGTCCTTTATACACTCCTCTTTCTGAGGTCCAAGCATGAAAGCACTGATCGTATTGTAGTAATCAAGTATCAAGAATGATCGGTATGCCTCGATGACTACACCGTTTCCGACATGTTGTCCTGCCAAGCTGTAAAACCTCTAGAAAAATCTCAGCCACCTCCTCAAGCCATTCCTCAGCCGCCTGTGTGTCGGGAATGCCTCGGAACCTGAGGGGTATCTGATGCTAAAACACGTGTAAGGCACTAAGTCTACATGTGTCAACTACCGGTACCGTCGGTTGAAACTACTGACCAATAGGTAGTGATATAGCTGGCAGACTATCCGAAGGTACTATCTCAGGAATCAGTCCACGTATCGAAGTACCATCACAATAACGACCATCCTCATGGTCACTCACTATGAAACACCAGTATCAAAGATCTCCAACTACTCTACTAGTGTCGAAACTAGGAATAGAACTCTAGAAATCGCCACCATCCAGTCCTCAGCTGCCTGGGAATCTGTCTCACCTTGTCACATCAGAGACCTCTGCTGTAGGAACTCGTGAAACGTGCTCTGTCAGCTTTCACCGTCCAGTAGTATGGATAGTGGCAACTGCTTCCTAATAGGTGTTGGTGCTTCTGGTACACCACCCGAAGGTGCCAACAAAGAAAGAGGTCCATGCACCAGAGTATTATCACACGGTGGGCCGTCATAGAGTACTCTCTTGGAACTCCAACTGATTGTCTGCGTGGAGAGATCCTAAACAGATGTTTCATGGTCAAATGATTAAAACCTGGAGAGCTGACCTGGTTTGAACTGACATAAATTTTTTTGGAAACACACACACAATCAGTGTTTTCTAGCACTCAGTCGGAAATCAGAAGTTAGGGTCATGGTGTATGGATACATCGGCCGCCGCACCAACACTGGACTCCCTGAACTAAAGACCACAATCGGCACCCTTAACACTTTTTATTCACATAAAATAATTATCAGAGTCCAATGTTCTACGGTATAACTGACTCCTATGATACAAATTTGTCATGAACTGTCCACGGGACCTGTGCTGTGACTATCCCAATCCCGCCTTCTATTGGCCAGGGGCTGGCGACTAGCACCAAAGGGGTAAATCCCGATAACTGGGAAGGCATTGACTTTATAAAACATAAACACATCCAACCAGAGTAAAATCAGAAGTAATACTCTAAGTACAATGAATGTGCTGAAAAGTAAATGGGACAGAACCCAACTGAAAAGTTCAGCTACATCTGAACGAAAGTACAATAGGAAAAAACTGCTGGAAGATAGAACCAACTCTGTGGTCATCCACCATGGGTCCTACCTGATTGGTAGGTACAGATAGCCTCCTCATCAGCCTCTCCTGCCAACCTCCTCTGTGTACTGTCTCGTCTTGAAGTCCACATCCGGGTACTGACTCGTCGTGAAGTCCACCTCTGGGTACCGTCCAGTCCTCGTACACTTGGTCTCTGTTAGCGCTGTTCGTCGTCTTCATCCAACACAACATGGTGCGAGCATAGCCCATGCTAGGGGGAGTATAAAAATACTCAGTAGGGACCCCGAGACCCTCAATGTCCCACTAAATCCAACAAGGATGACCACAAAGAAGGATCTCAACAGATAACCCTTACATAGGTATAAGCCCATACTCATACCTAAGTTATCAAGTAACCCATCTCAAACATGAGGAAACACAAAGGTTATGAAATCAACAGATAACCACTACTTAGGTATATTCCCATAGACATACCTATGTTATTAATCTCAGTAGGATCACCACAACTTAGGTATATTACCACACATATACCTAAGTTATCAATCTCAGTACGACTCCAACTTCCAAGCCCATGCACAACCAGTCCACACAGAAGAGAAGTCAATCATACCAAGGATAATGATTGAAATTCAAGACTCAGCTCACACAGGTATAATTCTCTTGAAGAGGGGTGGAGATGATTAGATGTAGCATCTGAATCGTCTCCTCTGCCGAACTCACATAGGATCCAAGTACAGAAGTCGTCACTGCCGAACCCACATAGGATCCAAGTACAGTAACCATCACTTCCGAACCCACGTAGGATCAAAGTATAGTTGTCATCGCTGCCAAACCCACAGAGGATCCTAGTATAGTAACCATCGCTGTCGAACCCAAGTAGGATCCAAGTACAGTCGTCATCACTACCGAACCCACGGAGGATCCAAGTACAGTCATCATCACTGCTGAACCCACGGAGGATCCAAGTACAGTAATCATTGCTACCAAACCCATGTAGGATCCAAGTACAGTCGTCATCATCGTCGAAGTCGCAGCCAACTCTAGGGTTCCCACACATTGCATGCTCGATTCTGGGAGGGTCCGCTCCACGAGCCAAGAGGGTTGA
This sequence comes from Viscum album, assembly GCA_963277665.1. Classification (NCBI taxonomy): domain Eukaryota; kingdom Viridiplantae; phylum Streptophyta; class Magnoliopsida; order Santalales; family Viscaceae; genus Viscum; species Viscum album. The sequence continues at coordinate 1,947,817,203 of OY728126.1, read as the reverse complement.
TTCATCAACTGTCAAAAAGTCAAGAGTTGATGTATCCCAAAATTCTATCTCGTCAATAGTAACTCAACGCGACATACGGCACATTAATCAGACGCCCGGTCTGAGAGATAAAGGATTTTCCGTTCCAGGGGCCTGGTAAGAATTACGCTCGTTTCTAACCTAGACGATATCCATAGTCGTCCAAAACTACCTTATAGAATCACAAAAGAACCGTCTCATTGAAGGTGTCTCAACGCAATAGACGGTGCATCAATAGGACACCCGGTCTGTGAGTTATTAGCCTTTTAGTCCTGGGGGCCCGGTTGGTTTCGTGTACGAACCAACATGACCGTATCTCAATTGTACCATAAACTCACATGGGGTATACTCAAAGGAATAATTTCTCAACGTGATTACCAATTCCACTGACAGTTCGTCAAACAGACGTCTTGTCTGACAGTTATTAATATTTCCGTTCTAGGGGCCCGGTTGGATTTTGGGTACAATCCAACCAAACCATACTCCAACTACGTCCAAACCTTAGGTGAAGTATACCAAAAAAAACCTTCTCATCTAGAGGAATCCAACAAAGTCGAAAGCACGTCAATCGGACGTCCGGAGATCATGTTATAACCGTTTCCACTCCGAGGGCCCAGTTGGTTTCGGGTTCGAACCAACCCGGCCATACCCATACTTCGCTGAAACCTTGATTATAATATACCAAAACGACAAGCTCGATCCATGGAATCCTACGCAATTGATGGTTCATTTATTGTAGGTCCACAACTCATGTTATAGGCGTTTAAGTGAAGATAATCCTAAAATAGGGGGGTATGGACCCTGTCCGACCCGGCCCAACACCCCCTGCGTCAGCCTGAACCGGGTCGACCCGACCCGGGTCTAGTCCAGTTGGGCATGGCCCGGCCCGGCCGGCATTACCTAGCCCGACCGGTGTGGCCTGGCCGCGTGGCCGAGCGGATGCCGCGGAGCGGGTCAGCCCCCCTGCTAATTGATACCGGCGTCACAAAGCGCCTCTCCGGTCACCCCAAATCCCACGGCTACGCGGGATATACCGCCTAGCCGCCGCAGCATAGCCACACTGGGTCTTCTCTGGTTGAACGCTTGGGCGCCGCCGCCTCCAGGAGGCGGGATGACTCCGGCCGCTTCCTTCCATCGCCGGTGCCGCCGCACCGGCAGGGTGCGCCGGCCCCACCTTCCGCGGACCACCGGACGCACTCTGATGGTCTGTTTTTCCCACCGTCTTCACCAGTGGTTATCCCGTGACCTTCTATTCACTGCAATGGATTTTAAATGCCATTGTGGTCCCGTTTCATCATCGCTGCCAATCCGCACATAAAAAAACAATCTGCGGAGGGTTTTCGGGCCGTGATTGTTCGGCCCGCGCCCTCCGTGTTAGGCAATATCAAAAGGTCCAACAACAATGATGTTCAACAACTAACAAGGCACAATTTTAATCATTTAAAATTGAAAGTAATTTCCAATAATACCCCTGCAAATAAATATTCCCAACCCGTAAATAATAACATATGTGGATCAGCTTGATAATGAGTTGATCCACGTTCTTTCTTTTAGAAGGGAACAATCATAGGAATGTTAATATTCTCAAATTAAACCCCTACCTCGAGAAAGATCCGCATTTGAAAAGTGTCATCAAGCCGCAGAAAGAGAATGGAGTTGACGTCAATCATTGCACCCGCCTCACACTTCATATTATAGCTTGAGCGTCGGAGACTCGTCGGAATCTGACCTCCGTTGAAGGATTGTTCTTTGTCGATGATCTAGGAAGGCCCATCGTTGAAGAACCGTTCTTCGTCGGAGGTTTAAAGTTCTCTCTAAATTTATCCAGAGGTTAACCACAAGATTCTCTAAAATATTTTCCAACCCATATTAAAAACGGGCTTCCCCTAATAATAAACATGCCATGCTTTGTCAAATTCAAAACACTTAATGAAATTGTTGGCACCATTAAAGAGGGAGAGAGATGGTATCTTTATTAAGGGGGTTGTCACATTAAATTGAAGGGGTATTAAAGGGGGATGGACAGTGTTATGGGAAGACGAGAGGTTGGGGCTATTGTAGGCCCCACATCTCATATAACCACACTTTATAGAATTTAACATTATTAGATATAAATTTGTTTTATCAAATTATTTAACCTCTTTACTAAACTCCAAAATTTTATCTCACAAACAACTTTAAATGTAACAGCGGTAAAGGTCCCCTTAAGCTATTAACGACGTTGCGAGTTCATCAGTGCCCTCAGATTTCAATTCCTAGCATCGGTTCAAAATATAGAAAAACTCGCTTGTTCGTTTACTAAACGTACCCGAGCTTCTTCGGAAATTTCTTTTGGGCACACTGGGCCTCAGAATCAAGTGCCGTCAGAAGCCACTGACTCATAAAAATCCCGGGTATTTATGAAAAAAATTTCCTTGAAGTTTCATGGCCTTTACAACCAATTTTAAGTCTTTTTACATTTTTAATGTTTTTTAAGGATGTTTTTATCCCTGTAAACAATTTTTTAAATCCCCTAAGAGTTGGTCGACCCTCTACAGACCTATTTTCCTCTATTTAAATGAAATACTTTAATGAAAAACTATTATGGCCTCCTATCACATGATAATTATAAAATAAAAATTAATTCCATCATGTGTAACTGTCCAACCGTGTTGTGAAACCATGATCTTCCTTTAAATTTCTTCCAAATTCATATCCTGTAACATCAAGATCTCGCTATTTATCGCACATGAATTATTTCTTTTTCTAAGATGGTCTCTTTTCCTTTCCTTGGTGGGAAGGGGTGTGAATATGTTGGAGACTTTACTGCTCAGTCTTGGATTCCACAGAGTTCCTCCACATCAATTTGTGCATTCCCAATTTTTGAAACTAGGAGAAAAACATTGATCGTCGATCATCAAAGTAGGGTTTTTCCATCATCTCTCTTTAGTGTGTATCATACAGGGTGGGTATGATAATGTTTCCCTTGGGTATGGATGAATCCAAATCATAATGAAGATAATAAATGGGTTTTAAAGAGTGAAGGGTTGTGTTTAATGGTGCTACTACACTATTTTATCATTGCCTATATATTGTGAATTTTATGGGCTTATGTCCTCTAAAAATCATGGCCTTTGGTTGTCCTTTCATGCACACTAATGAACCTCAATTTTCTGGATAATTCTATTATTGAATGGATGTAACAGGAAAACTGGTAAATCATGTATTCTTATTTGATTAAATGGTGTCCCAATGAATAATAATCCTTGTGCGGTCACCCTGGTTAACCAAACCGAAGAAGGAAAATTAATGAAAGGTGTGTTTGAATATGAAAACTCCCCTACACTATATTGGTAGAATGTGTGGTTGTTTAGATTGATGCTTATGGGTTGACGTGGATAGTGATTGGATCCTCTATTTTTGAGTTATTGGTTGTGGACCTGAGGTTGTGTAGGGCTGTATTATGGTACATGGGTTGGGTCCAGTGCATCAAGGGATCTCACAGATCCCTTTTTTTGTTGTTACTTTACAAGAGAACAATGTGTGAATACTTAAATTACTGCTTGGCTTTTTTTCATTCCTTGGCTTATGGCTATACATGTTAGTTTCTAGATAGTGAAGAAATATTTAAAGAGAACCACATGAATGTGATAACAAGAATGGGTTCAATGGGGGATTGTTTTCCCGGGATGGGCTTTGACTTTTTTGTAGCTGTGGTACTTCTTATGAATAAATAGTAACGAGGGTGATTGTGTATGAGTTGTTTTTGGAACTCCTATGTTGGGATGGGTTCTTATTTACCTGAATGTATAATTAAGTTATTACTTTTATTATTCATGTGCCACCCAAGTTGTGAACTTCATTCCGAGCACCCCCATTTAATAGGGGAGGGTGTTTTTCACAACACTCCAATGAGTGGATGATTATTAGCTTCTTTTATTCTCCCTTTCTCGAGTGGCCTAAGATTCTTCGGGTAGGCTGTGACGACCAGAGGACCATTATTGACAAACATTATTTGGGTAGGGTAGTTGTGGTGTTTTTCCTAGCTGTGTACGGGATGTTTGTTTCCCAAGTTCCATTGAGATGAGGCTCAACTATCTTCGCGCATGGCTTTAGTTTTTCTAAACCTGGCGTCATTAGATGTCGACATAGTTGTTATGTCCCAAGTTTTTGCGGTCGTGGTTACGTGTGGTTGTTGTAGCCCAGGTGTTTGTAGGTGGGTTGTGTGGTTGTGGTAGCCCAGGTGTGTGTGGGTGGGGTTTGGAAGTGGGACTGTGGTGAGAATGGTGGGGGAGGTATGATGTGTAGGATGTCTTCAATAACCTGTGGGAATGTGGCGCGGGGTACCCAAACATCTATGTGTTATTACCATTACATTAATTGACATTTTTTTATTTGGGGATTGTGCCTTGCTGAGGTTTTGGTGGATACTTTCCTTGCTAGGTGCATTGGTTATCTCTTTTTATAACGGGGCATTAGATATTCACCCCGCTTGTTCACGAGGGCTTTTGGTTTTCCCTAATGAGTATACAAGTATACTCACCCTATGTATATAAAATGCTTTTAGGTTTTCCGCAGGACTTCGGGGATCACATGGGGTCATACTAGTTCAGACATTGAGGTAGTTTTTATTGTTGTTTTTGTTTTCTTTGGTAATTTCCTTTGGATTTTTCATTTACTTTTGTGGCATTTACTTTTGGGACATGTATATGGGAATGGTTTGTTTTTGATTTACTTCTACCTCCAGTTTTGGTGCTGTTTTGGATTTACAATCTTATCTAATAATCCTACTAAATAAAAAGGATAATTCCTTCCATTTTTCTATGATTATATACACTTGGTTATTATCTCCACTTTGGGACCTATTGAAGGTGGGTTTTTGTTGGTCACTATCTATCCTTCAACATCAGGATGGAAGGGTTGGGAAATCCATTTCCATTCCCTCATCTTGGTGAAGGTGGGCTGTGACAGAATGGTATGAGAGAGAGGTTGAGAGATAGTATGGCGTTTGGAGTTAGGCACAGCGAGGATTTCATGGGATGGTAGGGAAACAGTGTTAGGAAATATTGGCATGTGAAATAGTCCAGGGAAGACTTGCTAGGAAATGAGATTTTAGGGGGTCCTATGATCCGATGAAATAACCCTAGACCAAATGACCGCACAAGTGAGGCAACACTTATTATAGGTAAAAGACCCAAGGAATGGTACATGAATCATAATGACTTGTGTTCTTGTGTTCCTTGGGTAGTTTGGGGATCTAAAATAAATAAAACATTTAAAAAAAATTAAAAGCAATATTCTACAATACTTGGGCTTAGGAATCCTAGTTTACCTTATAGCTATGACACCCGGACGACGACCATGAGTAGTGTAAGTGATCGAGGCCCAGGAGGATGATTTAGCTGATCAACATAGGGATGATTGAGGGGAGGAAGACGACCAATGGAAGAAGAAACTTCGTATCTTTCATTGATAGAACCTTGAGAAGTTTGAGGGAAGCATCTCAGACCTGGAGACCGAGATCTAGCTCGAGGATCTAGTGATAGATTTCATCTGGATTCAGGCTTCGGTGGAGTACTGGGTTCCACTATCTGTAAGAAAGATACGGGGAGAGGAGTGTTAGTGGCGGATTCTCCATCATGGGGAGAACAGGGAGGTGGAGGTTTCATAGACTAACTTCATGGGGGAGTTCCAGGTAGAATCCCTCTATTCCACAATAAAGGTGGAGAAGAGGGAGGAGATAGTCTCCCTTCCGTAAGAGAGAATTCCAATGAGGGATTTGGGGATCAAGTTCAAGGATATACTTAATTTGTCTATGGACCTTTTTCCAGATGTGGAGTCTCAGGCGAGGTGCTTATAGGAGGAACTCCTACTTTATCTTCAATATGTTATTCTCCCTTCACCATACCGACGTACTTTGAGATCGAAAAGAAGGTTGAATTAGTGGAGAGGATGCACACGGTGAGAGGTGTTCCGTGAGAGGGGATCCAGTTGGGATCATCAAAGGGGAAGTCCTTCCGTATCAGTCCTCTAGCATTAGGGCCTTCCAGGTTTCTTCTAGTGTGGAGTAGCCCCAGCCATTCCAGTTTCGATATCCCGGTCTTCACCACTTCCATGTGGGTCTAGGACCGAGATGATTCATCTATGGTAGTCATGGAACCATATAAATTAGTTCCCGAACCGAGTGCAGTATAGTGGGGGTAGGCAGGTTCAGTTCCCACCTTAGCAGCAGCAGTTTCCAACCATGCCCTTTCAACAATATTAGTAGGGATGGCGAGCTCTCACTCCTCTAAGAGAAGATATTGCCGGAAGAGGCCTACCCCTAGGTTCTCCTCAATGACCTCAACCAAGGCATGGTCGGGGAGGCAGTCGACAGCAGAGAGGTAGAGGAGATGGGAGTGGGTAGTTGCACGCTGTAGAGGCAACAGTTCTAGTAAGACCAAAAGTCATTCGTGGTACGATATTCTTGTTTAGAACTCCTGCATGCACCTTGTTTGATTCAAGATATTCGCAATCCGTTTTTACACAAAGTCTAGCCCATGCCTTGGGACTAGACATAATGTGACTCTCCATTCCACGGGTGTTGAGTACACTAGTTGGGGGGTCATACCAGCCTGTTTGATTTTGGTCGATGATGCAGACTGATGTTGGGGCCACATCAGTCTAGTGTGGATCTCCTTCTACTGAAAATGCATCCATACGATGTCATCCTAGGAATTGACTTGCAATTTTCTATGCATGCTGTTATCGACTACTTCTGGAGAAGATTCATTTTATCCAATGAGGATGATGAGTGTGTGGCATTTTTGGTGAACAGAGTGGTCAGGTGGGGAGACAGTGTGTGGAGCCTCTTTTTTCTATGTTGGCCTATATTTCAGCAGAATCATTGGATGCTGAGATGATGGATGTTCTGGGATTTTTTAGAGAGTTGCATGATTTTTTTCCTGAGGAGGGTGTAACTCTACCCCTCAATGTGACATTGGGTATGGGATAGACTTACAGCCCAATGCACATATGATTTTAATGGCTCCTTATCAGATGGTGACTTCTTTGTTACAGGAGTTGTGGATTCAAACTGAATAGCTGATGGAAAAGGGTTTTTTCTGACCCAGAATGTCTCCATGGGGTGATTTGGTCTTTTTTGTGAAGAACGAAGATGATGGTCTCAGGCTATGCATACACTACCGAAGACTGAATCTGGAAATAGTCAAGAACTGTTACCCTCTCTTGGGGATAGACGATCTCTTTTACTAGCTGAGGGGATCACCCATTTAGGGTGAAGGGTATTAATATCCCAAATACTTCTTTCAGGTGAAGGTATGGGAAAATTGAGTTCATGGTTATGTCGTTCAGTTTTACAAATTCACCTGATGTGTCTCTAGGGCAGATGAACTCTATTTTCTGTGAGTTTCTGGACCGGTTCGTCATTGTGTTCATTTACGACATCATGATCTACTCAAGATCAGAGGGGGACCACACCGAGCATCTGAAAAAGGTTTTAGAGGTCCTATGACTGTACAAACTCTATGGGAAGTTTTCCAAGCGCATGTTTTATACATGAGAGGTGCACTTCCTTGGATACGTGTTGTCCATGTAGGGAATAACAGTTGATCTATCAATGGTTGAATCTATTGTTTCTTTTGAATCACCAAAGAGTGTGATGAAGGTTCTTAGTTTCTTGGGTATGGGAGGTTGTTATCGGAGTTTCATACCTAAATTCTCTCAATTTGTAGCTCATTTGAAAGCTTTGTCTAGAAAGGAATAGGCCTTCATCTTGAGTGAGAAATGCACAGAATCCTTCAATTTTTTAAAGGGGATGTTGGTTAGAGCCCCAGTACTAAGGTTTCCATAAGAAAGGGTGATTTTTGAGGTCTTATGTGTTGCATCAGGCCAAGGCTTGGGGTGTGTGCTGATGTAACCATAGGGGTGATCTCTTATGGGTATGGGAAGTTACATCCCCATGAGTGTGACTATGCCACTGATGATTTGAAACTTGCGGTGGTCATGTTCACACTAATGTTGTGTCATAATTATTTCATCGACGAGAACTATTTGGTCTTCATAGATCATAAGAGCTTGAGGTATATCATCTCTTTTCAGGACCTGAACTTGCGGTAGTAGAGGTCTATGTAGTTTCTCCATGACTATGACTTTGAAATTTCCTACACCTCAGGAAAGTAGATTGTGGTGTCTGATGCTTTGAGCAGGAAGTCACTAAAGTATGTGGTTCGATAATCAGTAGATTCTTGGAAGGAGATAGAGGAGTTGGATTCCCAACACCTGGAAGCAAGGGTGGACGATGTAAGAGGTTGTCCATTCCAAATGACAGTGCAGTCCACTCTGCTATAGTAGGTGTAGGAGTCCCAATGGGGTAACATAGAGGCTGATGTGATACACGATCGTGTTATCCTGGGTGATTCTCTAGAAGGATAGATCGAAGACTTGTAGAATTAGATGATGTTTCATGGACTGTTGTTCGTCTCCATGGGAAATCTTGAGAGAGTTATTGTTGAGTTCTAAAACTCAGCCTTGATGGTTCACCCATGAGTTTCCAAGATGTACTGGGGCTTGGGGTCTGTTTTGGTGCCCTGGGGTGAAACAGGCTGTGGCAGAGTTTATGGCAAGGTTCCTAGTTTGTTAATAGGAGAAGATTGAACACCGCATCCTTGGAGGTTTTTTGTAGCCTTTAGAAGTTCCCAAGTGGATTTGGGATGACATCTCTATGGATTTAGTCACAGGACTACCCCGGGTTCAAGGAGGTTGTGATGCTATCTGAGTAGTGGTAGACCGGCTGACAAAATCATCTCACATCCAGGCGATTAAGTAGTCGAGTGTGGTGTACGCCTTAGCTAGAAGATACATGGAATATGTGGTGATGTTTCATGGAGTTTTGAGGTCCATAGTCTTGGATAGGGATGCATGGTTTACCTCATGAGTCTGGAAGGGATTTCAGCATGAATTTGCCACCCAGATACACCTTAGAACTTCTTTCCATGCCTAGATAGATGGTAAAATAGAGCAAACCATCCATACATTAGAGGATATGATACGGGAATGTGTCTTGGACTTTGGGGGATCATGGGTACGACACTTTACACTTGTAGATCTTTCCTACAAAAATAGATATCACTCTACCATTGGAACGGATCCGTTCGAAGCTTTGTATGGGAGGCTGTGTTGCTTACTCGTGTGCTTAGAAGAGGTTAGTGAAAGAGGTGCACTTGTCCCAGAGGTAGTGCAGAGCATGTCTGAGAAGGTTCAACTTATACGGGAGAGGATGATGGATGCTCAGGACCAGCACAAGTCATATTCCAATCATAGAAGGAGACCCTTGGAGTTCGAGGTCAGAGACCACATGTTCTTGAATTTCTCCCCTTGGAATGCGCAACGGAGGTTCGACAGGGGGAGTGATCTTTATCATAGGTTCATCAAAACCTTTGAGGTGTTGTGGAGGGTCGGAAAAGTGGATTATCATCTGGAGATACCATCGCCACAAATGAGGTTGCACGACGTCTTCTATGTGTCCCAGCTCCATCGGTATCTACACGATGATTCACAAGTCCTCTACTAGGGAAAGGAGGATATCAAGGACAACAAGACATTCGTAGAGAGACTAGTGAGGATCAAGGATCGTAAGTAGAAGGTGCTTCGTAGATGAACTATTCCATTGGTTTGTGAGTTGTGGGGGAATGGTGGCCTCGACAAGGGTACCTGGGAATGGGAGGTACAGATACACAGCTAGTTCGTAGAGATGTTTTGTGTTTTTTCTGTTTTGTTCCATACTTGTTTTTAATGTAGTGGTTGACCCTATTAACTATGAAATGAGTTGTTTTTATTGTTCCCTGAGTGTGTATGATGATTCCTGACTGTGGAATGTGGAAGACCTGATCCCTAATCAAGACACATTAAAGTGGATGCGATTAAACCCGTGCGGGTGAGTCAGTGACACAAAAGAAGATAATATATTGACATGAGGGAAGGGACTACCAAATACATATGACTAGATGGTGTGAACATTATATGATTGTGTGACCACTTGAGGGAGATGTGTTCTTAGATGTCTAGGGTGGTTCGGCCGGGAGAGGTATCTTTTGATGTGGTCGTTCGTACCCCTCTCTATAGAACATGGTTTAGTTTTGATTCTTGAGGATGAGAATAGTATAATAGGTATCTAATGTAATGCCTCGGACCCTCCAGGTCCATTACTTTTCAATTTATGGTGTTTGGGATGCCCTGGACCCCCTTTGCGGGTCTGGAGGGTGGCGTGTCAGTGGTAGGGTGTCATTGTGGTGTCACTGATCAGTTCCACCAAGGTTTGTTAGGGTTTTCCTTCCCCAGATCTCCCAAAATGCAACTTTTAATTATTTTACTCTTTTTAAAGTGGAGTTAGGACGTTTTTAGCCCCGTAAACAATGTTACAAATCCCCTAAGAGTGGGGCTACCCTATATAGACCCATTTTCCTCTCATAAATGAAATCCTTTAGTTCATAGCTTTAATATCCACCTCTCTGATTAGAATTATTAAATAACAATTAATTCCATCTTGTGTAACCATCCAACTATGTGGTGAAACCACGATCCACCTTTATAGATGTTCAAAATTCATATCTCATAACTCCCGGATCTCTCATTTTTATCACAATGGAATTATTTCTTCTTCTAGGATGGTCTCTTTTTCATTCCTTTGTGGGAAGTGGTGCGCTTGTACTAGATCCTTTCCTTCTCACACTTGGATTCCTCGTAGTTCCTCCCCTATATGATATGCATTCACAGTTGATGGAACGAGGTGAAAAACTTTGATCATTGATTATCATAGTATGTTTTTTCTTTCTCCTTTCTTTAGTGTGTATCATGTTGGGTGGGTATGATAATGTTTCATTTTGGGATTGATGAAACCAATCCTTAATGAAGATAATAAATGGATTTTCAATAGTGAATTGATTTTTTTTGATGGTTTTGTTGTACACTTTTATCTTTTCCTATATGTTTTGAATTTTATTGGATAATGTCCACTGAAAATCGTGTCTGTTGGTGGTCCTTTCATGGGCACAAATAAACCTATTTTTTTATGATTGAATGGTTGTAACATTCAAACTGGTTAATCACATAAAATCAGTAGATTAAATGGATTCCCAATGATTAATAATCCTTGTGTTTTCACCTCAGTTAACCAAACGAAATAATGAAAATTAATGAAAGGTGTGTTTGAATATGAAAACTCTATTTCTCTATCTTAGTAACATGCGTGGTTGTTATGCTTGATGCTTATGGGGTGACTAGGATGGGGAAGATATCCCTTTTTTATGAGATATTGGTTGTCGAATTGAGGCCATGTAGGGTCGTACGATGGTTCTTGGGTTGGTTCTAGTACTTAATGGGATCTCATAGATCCCTTTTATTTTCATAACTTTACAAGAGAATCTGGTGTGAATGGTTAAATTGTTGATTGGATGTTTTTCCATCCTTGGCTTGTGGCTATGCCTATTAGTTTCTTGGTAGTGAAGAATTATTTTAGGGGAACTAATTGAATGCGATAACAAGAAAGGGTTCAATGGTGGATTGTTTTCTAGGGATCGGTTTTGATTTGTTTGTGACCATGGTGCTTCTTATTAATAAATAGTAAAGATGTTGTCTGTGTATGGGCTGGTTTTGGAACCCCTGCGATAGGATAAGTGCTTGTTTACCTATATGTGTAATGACCCGAAATTTTGAATGAATATTTACTTCCTATTTTTGTGTGTTATTTTAGTTTATACTCAAAAAAAAACTATATTCTTTAATTAATTATGTGACTATTATTAAAATGGGACCATTTGGATTCGACTATTATATGATCATAGGTCAATATGACCTTTAGAAACTAAATGTTGCGCTTTTTGTCTCTACATATAAGTGACCTTGGTTAATTAATATAGAAAGAAGATTTGATGGCCTCACCATGTAGTCTCGGGCTAATCGAAGCCCATCTAACGAAACTTGGGAAGGAGGTAGCACCATTGGCCATTGCTCTATATCAAACCCAAGCTGAATATCACCATGTGAAGCTGGAGTAGAATCGCCTTCGAGAGATGATCAAGCTTATAAAAATCACTACTCGGGCAATGTAGGCCGAGCCACCCTCAGATTATCACTCATTATCACACCTTACACTAATGTCCTATGTTTTGGTTATAAGGGGATATATAAAGACACCATAACTACTTTGTGTAATCCTTTGAGATAAATAAAATTGTGATTTCTTCCTATGGTGAAGTTTGTGTTTTTTGCAGATGTTCAAATAAATATAGGATCTACATTGAGGAATTTTGGAAACAAATAATATTTTGAAATATTTATGTAAACCTTAAATAATTAATGATGTGTAAGGATTTTCAAAAAATGGTCTTCTGGAAATGTGTTCAGTAAGAAATTTAGAATCTAATAAGATCAACTTAATTTTTGTGAATAGTAAATTATGAATAGTGATTTTACCCTTAGGATTAGTAATGTGACCAAATGGATTAGTAATCTCACTAAAATAAAGTATTAATATAATTTACGCCCCATGATTAAGTAATGTGATTCAATAAAATAGGTAAATAACTATTTTGGAAATTATTAGTCACGTACTAGTTTTTTCGAGTGAATAGTTTTTTTAATTAAAAATTAAAGTAAAAATATTTAGAAAATCATTTTTATAAAATGGGGTACTTTTTTGAATTCAGATCATCGATATTAGGTTAAGGTTATTTTTGTGGGCTTTTATGAAAAAATGAATTTTCAGTGAATAGTGAAAATATAGTTTTTGTTTTGTGTGTTTAATGACATCATTAAGGATGTAATAATTATGTAATAATTCTGGTCGACTTATGAATACTAAGATAAGGTATGAACTGTCACATGTGGCCAATACAATGGGACAATACCATGGGAAAGCCCATGGTTTTTCCAATACCACTGATGAGGTGTCCCTTGGCCATTAATGACTTGTCCCCTCACTTCTCCTATAAATACCAAGCCTTTACCTCATTATTTTCATTTCCAAATCCTCCTCAATTAAGTTCTAGTCTCTTTATCTGCCATGGAGTCATCCCAAGGTTCCCTCAATCCTCCTAAGGTCCTGACCTTCAAGATTTTGAAGTTACTCTTCTAGGTAAGGGATCCTTTCACCCTCCTCTTTTAAGTCATGACTTCCTTCATGTTGTGTCTTATAAATTACATCTCTTTATGTTGAGGTTATGTTCTTATATGTTCTCAATTATTTCCATTTAATTTCTAATATTTTAGAGACCTTTTCCACAATCATTAATTTGTTTTCAGAATTTTTAGGTGACGCCGTTTGGCTACAAAATTTTTCGTAAAAGAAACCACATCTTCTCTTTTCATTCATGTTTCCTTTTTCTTGAGGTATGTCATTTAAATATCCATAACACGATCTTATTTAGTAACCATACTTTATTATGATTTATTTATTAATGGTTGACCCTTTTCCCCTCTCTTTTCAATGTTTTCTAAAACTGTGTTATATAGCAGTTATGCTGCAGAAATTTCATCTCAAAATTTCTATTTCTTTCTCTCAAGAAATTATATTGTTTATTAATTTGAATTCGCAGACTTATTTAGTTTCCATGGGTGTTTATAAATATATAATTATGATATATTTGATTCTATAATTGACATACATATAACCCTCACTCCCTTTCCATGGGTTATAAATGATATAATGATCTTATTTTTAAGCTCTTTTTAAACGTCACGATTTTGACATTAAACCCATTTATTTGATTCTATTTGCGTTATTTATGAAATGTTTAATTATGATATATGTCGATCACATGTATTTAATGAAATATTGAGGTTTTGACCTAATAGCACTCCAATGAATTGGGTAATGATTTAATCTCTAGAGATGAAAAGTTTCACGATACCTTGGTGAATAACCATGGTAATGTTTATGACACCTTGGGGATGGACCATGGTGATATGTTCATGAATGTCTAAATGAGATATTATAGCAACATATTCAAGTTATGTTTCATGTCATTTTTATTATTATATTACTATACTTCCATTGATCATATCTTTATTTTGTTATTCAAGTTCTTATTGATAACACAAGTACACTGATTCCCTTGTTTACCCTTACTGGGCCTTCTTCTCACCCTTTCCTTTGATATATGTCTCCAGGATATGAAAGGAAGTAATTGTACTTAGGATGATATTAAGATGAATCCTTAGAAGTAGATTAAAAGAATGTTTTATGTTGTATTAAATTTTTATTGTTCCTCATTTCCAAGACACTAGACTTTAAAGATCCTCTGTATGTAAAATGTAATGAAAAGTTATGTATTAAAAATGTGGGATGCCACAGTTGGTGTCAATGGATAGTTTAGTTATTTATGGAAATTAGGATATGAAAAATTTTGGAATAACCATATAGAAAAGAATAAATATAGAGAAAACATCCTAGTATTTTAGTGGGTATTTATTAGGTGGTTTATCAAACTAATACATCATGTCTAGATACGAGCATGTAGAGGTGGATCTGGCACAGATGTACATATGGGTAAAACCCGAAAACACTGCTTTGAGCTAGACTCGAATAGGAACTGGTGCATGACCATGGGCCTTACTGCAATCTTGGTTATGACACTCCCAGGGGATATGTTTGGTTAATCGCAAGCTTTTTAGGAATCATTATGAAGGAATTATAGAGAAATATAATTGTTCAAGCAGAAAGTCTTAAGACGTAGAATCATTTATAGTTAAATGATTTGTAAATGAAAGAAGTTTCTCAGTATGATTTATTCTTTTAGAAAATGGAGGGAAATAGAAGGAACTGTGAAAATGGTGAACATAATGGACCATGCGCTGATGACCATCTGATGGAAGCCAGAATGGAAACATTCCGGAGAATGATGAACCAATAGACTGAAGTTACGAGTAATAACATGAATCAAGCTAAGAGGCATATCTCACCATGAAGGGAACAACATTCGGTTGAGAACTTTATGTGCCAACAACCACCAACCTTCAGTGGATCAACTGTCCCATTGATTTCTGAGAAATTGATCATCTCTATAGAGAAGATCTTTTTTGTGATTCGTTGTTCAGAGAAAGAGATGGTCACCCTGGCTATCTATCACATAGAGGGTGAAGCTGATAAGTAGTGGGAACTGATAAAAAACACGAGGTAGAGAGTGGAAGTTGAAGCTATGGAGTGGGAAGAGTTCAGAGGGATCTTTTTCAGTAATAATTTTACTCGTTCCATGAGAACAAGAAAGATGAAGGCGTTTCTCGAGCTGAAGTAGATGTAGAATGAGTCTGTGGGAAGCTAAGAGATGAACTTCACAAGGATTTCACGATATGCCTCTAGTTTTTCATGGATAGAAATGTTAAGGTTGATATATTCTTTGGTGGATTGAGTCCTCATCTGCGGAAGAATCTAGCCAACAAAGATTATGATAGAAATGAGGAGATGATGTGGAGTGCGATGAAAGTCGAGCTAGAGTTTGGTGAGATGTTGTGGTCTAATAAATTCAACAACAAGAAGAGATCGATGGATCCTAGATTAAGGAGGAATTTTGATCAGGGAAGACAAGGAAATAAAGTGTAACTTCCCGTGTGTAATAAATGTGGGTAGAAGAATTTGGGGAAATTCATGCTCGGGAGTGGGAAGTGCAACAAGTGTGGCAGAGAT
Source organism: Viscum album (assembly GCA_963277665.1). Lineage (NCBI taxonomy): Eukaryota > Viridiplantae > Streptophyta > Magnoliopsida > Santalales > Viscaceae > Viscum > Viscum album. The sequence goes on along the minus strand of OY728126.1, from coordinate 1,947,801,527 downwards.
GGCCACATTGCTAGGAATTGTCATGGTGAGGTGAGGCCTCAACATAAAAAAACAAATGACAAGGGGAAGATGGTGCAGGCCCTACCTGATGTCCAATTCTTCCAGTGTGGAAAATGTGGGAACTTTTTAAATCACTGTCCAAATCTGAGGGTAGTGGAGGGGAACCACCATCAGCCTCAGCAAAGGCCATGGGATCATGGCCATGCTTTTTCTATCATGACAGCTGAAGTCAATGCTCCAAGTGATTTGGTAGCTGGAACTCTTTTTTTCCTCTCAAATCTAGCATGTACTTTGTTTGATTCCGGTTCTATGCATTCCTTTATTTCCTCCAAGTTCACAAATAAATTAGAATCAACCCCTGAATTGCTAAAGGTAGAGTTGTCAGTCAAGACTCCTGGTGGGACTATCCAAGCATCGTTAGTGTTTAGAAACTCTAGTATTTACCTTAGTGATCACAACATTATCGAAAATCCAATTGTCATTCCCATGATGGAATTCGACATTATACTAGGGATGGACTGTCACTCAATGTATAATGCTATGATCAATTGCAGAAGCAAGGAAATATTAGTAGTATTGAATGGAAAACCTACAGATATATTCCAAGGAGATATATCTCAACATCATCTTTTTCTAAAAGAACCCCCTATATCCTTCTTTATGGATTTGATCAGTGAAGAAGAAGAAGGAGATTAGAGTTTGATGATAGAAAATGTCCCCATTGTCTAGGAATACATTTATGTATTTTCGGAGGAGTTTCCTAGACCTCCCCTAGATTGATATGTGGAGTTATCTATCAAACTCGTACCTGGATCTCATCTAATATCAAAGACCCCGTATAGGATGGAAATTGTGAAGCTAGAGGAATTAAAGAAACCAATCCAAGATCTTTTGGAGAAGGGGTTTATCCGAACAAGTGTGTCTCTTTTGTGATCACATGTTCTCTTTGTGAAGAACAAGGATGGATTGTTGTGGCTATGCATTGATTATAGAGAACTGAATGGGATCACATTGAAGAAAAAATACACTCTTCCAAGAATTGATGACTTAGATGACCAACATCATGGGGTTCAATTCTTCTCTAAGATTGATCTTCGATATGGTTATCATTAATTGACGGTGAAGAAAGAAGACATTCCAAAAACTACCTTCTGATCAAGATATGTGCATTATGAGTTTTTTGTTATGCCCTTCGGACTGACTAATGTACCTGCTATTTTTATGGATTTGATGAATAGAGTCTTTATATAAAATTTTGATTACTTTGTGTTAGTTTTTATTGATGATATGCTGATATATTACAATATTCACAAGGATCATGAAGATCATCTGAGGGTTATTTTTCAAACTCTGCGGAAGGAGAGGCTTTTTTGGAATGTTTAGTAAATGTGATTTCTAATTAAAACAAGTCACTTTCTTAGGGCACATTGTAACCAATGAGGGAATCATATTTGACCCTACAAAGACAAAAGTTGTAAGGGAGTGGCCTCAACCTACAATAATAACTAAGATTCATATTTTTCTTGGATTAGCAGGATATTATAGGAGGTTTGTGAAAAAAAATCTAGACTTTCTAATCCATTAACAATGTTAACTCGAATAGGGTTCAAGTTCATCTGGAAAAAGGAGTGTGAAGAAAGATTCCAAGAGTTGAAGAAGATAATGTTTACTTCACCCTTGTTAACTCTGCCCTCAAGTGGAGAAGGATTCATTATTTTTAGTGATGCATCTCTAATAGGGATGGGGTGGGACCTCATACAAAATGAAAAGGTCATTGCTTATGCATCTCGATAGTTGAAGATTCAGGAGCAGAATTATCCCATGCATGATCAAGAGCTACTTGTAGTCATTTTTTCTCTGATGATATGGAGGCACTATCTTCATGGGGAGAAATGTGATATATAAAAATACCATCAAAGTTTTAATTATATTTAAAAAAAGGAATTGAACATGAGACAAAGGAGATCGTTGTAAATTCATAAAGACTATGATTGTTCATTTCATTATCACCCTGGAAGAGCAAACAAAGATGTTGATGCATTAAGAAGGAAAGACCCAGTTTTTCTTTCCATGATGAGGATTCAAAAAGATCCTTTCATTAATGACCTAGTAATGTTGTACATGGGAATTATAAGGAAAATGACATCATCAAACCTAACCCAAATTATTTCTCAATCGTAATTACTTGAGACGATTAAGAAGGATCAGAAAGAAGATCCTTTGTTACAAGAGAAGTTTGAGGCTATATAGGATTGAAAGTTTCCTGGGTTAAATATTGATCAAGAAGGTGTACTGAGATTTCGTACAAGACTATGCGTTCCATCAATTCTGGAAATAAAGAAGGAGATGATGGATGAAGCTCATAGCCCAACATTCTCTATACATCCTAGAAGCACAAAAATGTATAGGGACCTTCGTGATCATTAATGGTGGGATAATATGAAAAGGGAGATTGCTGAATACACTTCAAGGTGCCTAGTATGTCAGCAAGTGAAGGCAGACCGACAACTTTCTAAAGGGGTATTGCAACTACTACCCATACCAGCATGGAAGTGGGACAATATCGCTATGGACTTTGTCACTGGTCTTCCATGAACTTCCATAGGAAACAATGCGTTATGGGTTATTGTGGACCGTCTCGCCAAGACTGACCATTTTATCTCTATCCGGGATGACTAATATCTTGATCAACATGCCACGATTTACGTGAAGGAAGTGGTAAGGATGCAGGTATTTCCACTTTCTATCGTATCTGATCGTGATCCAAGGTTCACATCAAAATTCTGGAGAAGTCTTCAAAAAGATCTGAGCACTGTATTGAATTTCAGTATGGCCTATCACCCCAAAACTGATGGCCAATCTGAAAGGACTATTCATACACTCGACGACATACTGAGAATGTGCTCAATAGAATTTAAGGGTGGATGGGATCAACATCTCCCTTTAGTTGAGTTCTCTTACAACAACAGCATCCACTCAATCATTCAAATGGAACCCTATGAAGCTCTATATGGGATGCGATATAGAACTCCTATTTGTTGGGATGAAGCTGGAGAGAGAATGCTTCTTGGGCATGATCTTGTGTAAGAGATGATAGAAAAAGTCCTTTCCATCCAGCAACACATTAAGGTTACTCAGAGTTGGAAAAAAGAGCTATGACAACAACTGTCTAAGGGACTTAGTTTTTGATGTCAGTGACAAGGTATTTCTTCGAATTTCACTTCGGAAGAGAGTCATGAGGTTTGGTAAGAAATGGAAGCTCAGCCATAGGCACATTGGCCCCTATGAAATCCTTGATCGATTGGGAGCAGGGGCATATTGGCTTGCAGTTCTTCCAAATCTAGCCAAGTTCATGATGTCTTCCACATATCCCTGTGGAGGAAGTACATACCTAACCCTTCCCATGTACTAAATTCAGAGGTGGTACAACTGGAACATGAACTCTCTTATGAGGAGCACCTGGTGGAGATCATGGATCGTAGAGACAAGGTTCTATGCAACAAGACTACCCACCTTATTAAGGTGTTGTGGAGAAACCACAAATATGAAGAAGCCATGTGGGAACCAGAGGAGTCTATGAGGTAGAAGTACCCACACCTTTTCTTTTCTGAGGATACGAGTTAAAATTTCAAGGAATAAATTTCTTAAGGGAGGTTTGAGTGTAACGACCCATAATTTTGAATGAAATTTTATTTTCTAATTTTGTGTGTTATTTTAGTTTATACTAAACAAAACTATATTCTTTAATTAATGATGTAATTATAATTACAATGGGACCCTTGGGTTTTGACTGTTATATGACCATTAGTCTATATTGCCTTTGGAAAGTAACTGTTTTTATTATTGTCTCTAAATACAAGTTATCTATGTTAATTAATACAAAAAGAAGATTCGATGGCCTCATCTAGTAGTCTCGGGACGATCGAAGTCCATCTGATGAAACTTGAGAAGGAGGTACCACCACTGGGCATTTCTCTCGACCAAACCCAAGCCGAACATCATTGTGTGAAGCTAGAATGGAATATCCTTTAGGAGAAGTTCAAGATTATAGAAATCACTACTCGGGAAATATTGGCCAAGCCACCCTTGGATTCTCTCACCTTTGCACACCTTACACATAGGTCCTATGCTGGGGTTATAAGAGGCTATGTAACGAGATCGTAGATACTTTTTATAATCCTTTGAGATAAATAAAATTTTGATTTCTTCTTATGGTGAAGATTGTGTTTTTTTAGATTTTGGAATAAATATAGGGTGTATAATGATGAATTTTGTAAAAAGGGTATATTTTAAAATATTTATTTCAACCTTAAATAATTAATTATGTGTAATGATTTTAAAAAAATGGTCTTTTGGAAATGTGTTTAGTATGAAATTTAGAATATAATAAGATCAACTTACTTTTTAGTGAATAGTAAATTATGCATATTTATTTTACCCATAGGATTAGTAATGTGACCAAATGGATTAGTAATCTCACATAAAGAAAGTATTAATATAATTTAGGCACCTTGATTATGTAATGTGATTCAATATAATAGGTAAATAATTGTTTTGGAAATTATTAGTCACGTATTAGTTTTTTCAAGTGAATAGTGTTTTTTAATTAAAAATTAAATTAAAAATATTTAGAAAATTATTTTTGTAAAATGGAGTTTATTTTTTTATTCAGAGCGTCGATATTAGGTTATGGTGATTTTTGTGGATTTTTCTGAAAAAAATTGAATTTTCAGTGAATACTGAAAATATAGTTTTTAGTTCCGGGTGTATAATGACATCATTAAGTATGTAATAATCATTTATTCATTCTGGTAGATTTATTAATAGTAATATAATGTCTGCGGTGTCCCATGTGTCCAATACCATGGGAAAATACCTTGGGAAACCCCATGCTTTTTCCAATACCACCGATGAGGTGTCCCTTGGCCATTAATGACTTATCCCCTCAATTATCCTATAAAGACCAAGACTTTACCTCATTATTTTTTTTATAATCCTCCTCAACCAATTTCTTGTCTTCTTACCTCGCAATGAGTCCTCCCAAGGTTCCCACAATCCTCCCAAGGTCTCGACCCGCAAGATTTAGAAGTTACTCTTCAAGGTAAGGGATCCTTTCACCCTCCTCTTTTAAGTCATAACTTCCTTTATGTTGTGTCTCATAATTTCCATATCTTTATGTTTCGAGTATTTTATTATATGTTCTCATTTTTCCATTTCATTTATAATTGTGGAGAGACCTTTTACACTCTCATCAATTTGTTTTCTGAATTTTTATGTGCCGCCGTTAAGTTGCCGAATTTTTCGTAAAAGAAACCGCATCTTCTCTATTCTTTCATGTTTCTTTTTTCTTGTTGTATATCATTAAAATATCAATACCATGATCTAATTCAGTACCCATACTGTATTATGAGTTATTTATGAGTGTTTTACCCTTGTCCCCTCTCTTTTCAATGTTTTCTAAAAATCTGTTATATAGCCGTTATGCGGCAGAAATTTCGTCTCAAACTTTCTATCTCTTTCTCTCAAGAAATTATATTGTTTATTTATGTGAATAACAAGACTTATTCAGTTTCCATGGGTGTTAATAAATATATAAATATGATATATTTTATTCTAAAATTGAAATACATATAACCCTCACACACTTTCCATGGGTTATAAATGATATAATGATCTTATTTTTAAGCTCTTTTTAAACATCACGATTTTGAAATTAAACCCATTTCTTTGATTCTATTTAGATTATTTTGAAATGTTTTATTATGATCTATGTGGGTCACATGTAAGTAAATAAATATTAATGGTTCTCCCTAATATTTCTCCAATTTATTGGGTAAATATTTAATCTCGAGAGATGACAAGTTTCACGATACATTGCGGAATAACCTTGGTAATTTTTATGACACCTTGGGGATAAACCTTAGTGATACGTTCATAAATGTATAACTGAAATGGTGTAGCCACATATTCATGTTATGATTCAATTTCTTTTTATTATGATATTCATATACTTCCATTGCTCATATCTTTATGATTTTATTCATGTTATTATTGATATCACAAGTACACTGATTCCATTGTTTACCCTTACTGAGCCTTATGCTCACCCATTCCTTTGATGTATGTATCCAGGATATGAAAGGTAGTAATCGTACTTAGGATGATCTTATTATGAAGTCTTAAAAGTGGATTAAAAGAATTTTCTATGTTGTATTTATGTTTTATTGTCCATGATTTGGAAGACACAAGACATTAAAGATCCTATGTATGTAAAATGTAATAAAAAGTTTTGTATTAAAAAGGCGGGATGAAATAATATGTATGCATTAGTTCTTATGTCTATTATTAGTTCCCCAACCAAGATGAGAACTTTGTGTCGAACAACCACATTTCAGGGGGGAGGGGGGTTTTCCCAACACCCATATGAGTGGCTGATTATTAGCTAATTTTCTTCTCCTTTTCTCAAGTAGCCCAAGATTCTTTAGGAAGGTTGTGAAAGTCGGAGGACCATTATATCCCAATATTCATCAGGAAGTGTAGTTGTGGTGGTTTTCCTAGGTGTGTACAGGAATGTTGTTTCCCAAGTGTCTTCAGGATGAGGCCCAAGTGTCTTCGGGCATGGCTGCATTTGTTATGGCCCAAGTTTTTTCGAGCACGACAGTAGTTGTTCTGGCCCAAGTGTTTGCGGGCGTGGTTATGTGTGGTGTTTGTGTCCTAGGTGTTTTCAGGCTAGATGTGTGGTTATGGTAGCCCAGATGTTTGTGGGCGGGGTATTGCAGTGGGACTGTGGTGAGAATTGTGTGGGAGGTCTGACATGTAGGATGTATTCAATAACCTGTGGGAAAGTGGCGTGGGGGACCCAAAAATAGATGTGTTATTCCCATTAATTTACTAGAATTGTGTTATTTGGGGAGTGTTCCTTGGTGATGTTTGGGTGGATAGTTTCCATTATTTATTTGGGGAGTGTTCCTTGTGGCAGTTGTTATTGTTGTTTTTATATTCTTTGGTAATTTTCATTGGTGTTTTCTTGTACTTTTTTAGAACATTCTTTTGGAACATGCATATGGGAATTGTTTGTTTTGGATTTACATCTACCTCCATTATTTCTTTTTTTTTGGGATTTACTATCTTATCTCTCAATCCTACTAAATAAAATGGGTAATGCCTTCAATTTTATGGGTGATTCTATAACCTTGGTGCTAGCCACCACTCCAGTTCCTATTAATAGAGGGTTTTGGGGGTCATTATCTCTCTTTGATCTTGGGGAAGGAAGTGTCAGGTAATATGATGTCCCTTACCTCATCTTGGTGAAGGTGGGTCGTGACATTAGAATAGTCTTGATATATATAAAACTCTAGTGATGTTAATTATTTTCTAAGATCAGATAGGCGGGCCCCATAAGGAAGACCCATATAGCTCAATGGCATTTATTTTGTTTTTTAGATATTTTTTACAGTGTGGTTACTATCATTTATACCCAAATATTAAATTGATATTTTATAACTAAAAAATCATAATACTTATAATTTTTTATTAATAAAAATATCACATTTTTTTCTCAGTTCATTTTTTATTGTGAACAATATATTCATCATTTTTTAAAATTAATAATAAAATCTCAGGGTGATGCATTCTCCACAAATAAAAAAAATGTCTCCTCATAATTTTAATTATCACATACTGATGAAAATTATTAGGGGTGTCTATAATGTACACATGGCTAAATATATACTACCTACCAAAATATATTCCTTATAAACATAAGAACCATATATTTTTCATCATATTAGGCATATCCCTAATATTGAGTTTTTTCTACACCCATTTGATCCATGAGTCTTTCATTATTTAATATCAGGATCCACATTATATCATTTTCTTATAATAGATGTTCAAAACCATCCTTACATTGATAGATAATAATAGGTTGATATAAAATGTTATTTCCCTATTCCAATAAATTATTTTTAATCTATGTATAAAAAACCAATCCAATTTTTAAAATAGCATTAAATTCAACAAAATGATGGATAATAAAATTTTCACATGTGAAATTCTCAGAATCATCACTTTACGATACAATAATCATGAAACTACTAGTTTTATCTAAAAATAAAATCGTCAGGGTAGTTATTTAATGAACTTAAAAACATTATATATACAAAGGAGTAGGTTGAACAACATAAAAATACAAATCACATGGTTCCCGAGTGTATGATCAATATACCTTAATCCACATAATTTTCTAGACCTACTTCAGTAGTTCCAATTTCATAGGCTTTCCCTTGTACCTTTGGCCTAAGAATTAATCATTGATTATTTCCCTCATTAACTCATTGATTAAATCATTATATTAGAAAATTCCAAATTCCCCACATTTAATAAATTTAAGTACTAGTTATACCATAGGATGGGAATTATTTCCCTTCATATTGTTAATCAAACTCATTATTTTCATTCAGTAATTATTTTATCTATTCCCCCTTTTCTAAATATAAAACATCTTCTGATTCCATTGATACAAGTCCCGATGTGATTTTTCACACATGTTTGACATGTACGAAATTGAATATTCTTTATGTAGTCGTATATTTCACCCAACCATTCATGATAAGCCATCATTCTCTTATTTATTTGAATTGGAATTCAAAGATATTCATAGAATTAATTACAATTCATGTTTTTTGGTTTATTATAATTGCAAAAATTATCACTCCATCTCTTACCCCGTTAGGTTCCTCAATGGGACAATCTTTGCCTTTTCCATATAGCTCATTATTAATTTGGTTTCTTCGGGCTTCAACAATTACTAAAACCAATTTGTGTTAATCATGATTGAAAACAACATTGGATAATTATCTTAAATAACCAAATAATAACTCAACTCTATACTTCTTAATCAATGACACTATTATTTGAAACGATAATTCTATATGTTTATACTATATAAATTTTGGTTCCACCTTTGTTACATTTAGTTGGGTTCTCTCATAAATTATAAAATAATAACCTAAATTAATAATAAAATAAATCATTCATGATAGTGTGTAAAGAGAATATGGTCATCCAAAGCATATCCCTTGGCAGTTTCAAACTACATGTGCAATTAGACATTTTTCACGAGTTATGTGATGATCAAGTTAATACATGACCAAAATTTCCAATGTTATTACCCCAAGGTACATCTATTCATGATCCTTCATCAAATTCTTTTTATCCATACATGGTTTTTTTAGGAAAGCACACAATATCTACATTCCAAAAAATTTATGATGTTATTCTATACCAAAACATATCCATGGGGATTTTACTAAATTTTTGAAGTCACAATTCCCAAAAATAACTAATCTAACCCCACAAAACAACTAAAACATTCCGCAAAAATAAAAAACCCTTCTCTAATACCAACTGAGTTTCCCCATACCCACACCCTAGGATTTGGTGTTAGACATACTTTCTTTAAACACCATATTTGATACTAGCTGAAACAACTCATGCTAAAAAAATTTACATCATTTCTATAATTAAAATTTTAAATATCACTATAATCACAAAACACTATGAATGGAATGTTTATTATCTTTGATGATTATCTATATAAGTAACATATTTCATGATACTTATGAAAAATTCACTATAATGAAACCACACCAAACTCCCTTATAGATTCCTCAAATGATATATTAATCTATATTAACTAGGGAATAGAAACATAATAAAGTTATGATCTTGAACACTTAGTAATGGAATACATGTCATCAAGGGTTATATTACAAGAATATAATAAAACATGAGCATGGGAGAAATATATTTCCAAAATACTTGGGAAAATAAGAGTTTTCCATATGTTAGGATATAATGACATGTAATATCTAATGAAAAAACAATATACCATAGAATAAGTGTGTGGAAACATGAGAAAATAAACATAATCCATGGGAAATAATAATAATAATGTGATATAAATATGTGGTAAAGAATAATAATTAACTATATAATATAAATAATGATAAAAATCATGTGAAGAAAGTTACCCACATCGCGTTCACACAAAAATACATGTGAACAAAGCCATCTACATCATGTTTATGCATCAACTTTTGAACAAAGCTACCTGCATCGTGTTAAAAAATAAATGTCCTGAAAAAAGTAAACACATAAAATTCAGACAAAAACCCAATAAACAAATTTATCAACATCACATTCATACAAAAAACATATGATTATTGCTATATAAATCGTTTTCAGCGAAAAAACATTGAAAAAATATATCTGCTGCATGTTTTTCATGACCCAACCCCAACTGGGGCTTGACCCACAACTACCATATGTTTGAATCTGTAGGCATGTGGAGGGATACTAGTGTTGAAGGAATAACTAGAATGATGAGGCCTCTTTCTACATACCTATATGAACACACACATGACTCTAAATGAATAAGTTCTATGGAATGAAAGTAAAAGATGAAAAATACTATGGGAAAAAACATGCATGTAAAACCTCTAGATAGTACAAGAGTACGATATTGTAAAATAAAAATTAATAGAGGGAAATACATGCCCAACCAGAATGATTTCCCAATATGAGAAATTTGGAAAGTAAAATTCTAAGAGATCCCAGCTCTTAATCTCCAAACTGGGACCACCATATGTGGTCCAAAGTTCCAAGTATCCCTAGGCTCTTCTGAAGTCACCGAGGGCCTATTTTAAACCTGCGTAAGACATGAAACATGTGGGAAAATCCCATGCATGGGTGAGTATGTACATACATACTAGGATGCCTCTAATTTTTTAGGGGGAGAATTTAGAGATACAATAGGAATTGAAATAAAACAGGTAGTAAATAGAAATCAGATCAACCCCGATAAGAGAAAAAGTAACCTCATCCAAGCAAAAGGGGTTTAATAATATAGAATATGTAATTCACATTGATTTGTTTTCCACATATAGAAGTAGAGTATCCTCATCCATCCATGAGAACTATAACATGGAAAGTAGCATGAGGCATAGGCATGTGCATCTTCCCAACCTATGACAGGAGAGGAACCCAATCCAAAGTTTTGGATATATATATATATATATATATATATATTCTTATTCAAAAGAATCCCAAATAAGGGAGTAAGGGGATCCCAATATCAAATCTCAACCCAAGAAAAAGTGACTCCAATAGTTCCAAAATCTGTTCAATGATGCCCAGTATCTCACGCATCTGCCCAGATGTAACCATGTGAAGACCTATGCATCGCCACAGGGCCATAGAGTCGAGGGGGAACAAAATACAAGTAGATAATCCACTCCATAGGGTTTGGGGGGTGGTCCACTATTTAATTATCTAGAGAAGACTTGCGCCCTGATGTTCCAGGGAGGTTCCAATCTTCTATAATGAGAACCCACACCCTATCTGATAGGGGGTTCTAATCGGTTGGTAGAGGACTCATGCTCAAGAAGATGGGGGTTACATTCTATAGTTTGAGGACCCACACCCAAGTTATATAAGGTGGTTCCACTTGGGTTTTGTGAGGACTCATTCCCTATACAGGTTTTCCACTCAGTAGGTATCCATAAAGGACCAGAACCCATGCTGATGGGGGGGTTTAAACTCTATATGTCGAGGACCATTAGCCTGGTGTGATAGGGAGGTTCCACTCATGTTATATAGGACCCAAACTTTATCTGATATAGGAATTCCACGTGGTATATAAGGGACTCATGCATAAGATGATGGGGGGTTCCACTCTAGTGTCTTTGATGATCCTCTTCCTGATCACTATTGTTTTCAGGCATCACATGAAAAAGAATTGTGCCTAAAACATTTCGTATCATCTCCCAAAATATATAACGGATGGAACCATCTCATTTTAAGTTGATAAACTCTCAAGATAGGCTAATCATGGGCTAGAATCCATGTTCAATCAAAGGGGATATGGTTGATTGATGTTTCCTCAAATGGAACTAATGGGTTCACGGTGTGTGTTCTCGCTCCGTCACCTAGTTATGTCTCAGGAGGTACACGGTACATCGACTATGTAGTGACACATGACATGTGGGGTTAATACATGAAATTCACATGCCATATAGGCTCCCTCACCGGATCTTGGTCGATTCCTTGTATTAAATCCATGTATATGTACTTTAGTACACAACATGCCTCTACACACAAGGTGTCTCCAATGTTCTGTCATGCCTGTTTATTTAGGCACCTGACATGTGCTTGACCCCATGCTATTCCACATGGCTCTTCCACTTAGGGAAACTGTATATGTCGTGTAGTGATTCTACAGAGTTTTCTATCCATATAAATTCCCAAAACCTTAACCACTAAAATATAGGGGCTACACAGTGCGTGTTCATCATGGTACATAGCGTGTAGTCTCACATTTCCTAGAAATTCAGACCAACATTATACACTTTCAATACTACCATTCATCTATAGATATCGCCTCTACTCCATCCCAAATTGGTGTATCGAGTCACCATGGTGTGTTTCGGACCATCTGGTGGCCGAAATCATTATTCATCTCCATAGTCGTTCTTCTCTCAATTTTGCATGCCTCTGTTTCCCCCATTGTTTCTAATTTGATCTATGATTCTCAAAAAAATCACCCACATCTCATAATGAACCTAAATCTTTCCCTAATTCATTTTTTCTTCCCTCATATATGAATCTGTGATGATTTTGAGGGTCTGATGGGGCTCAGTACCACCTAGAAATGTCGAACCTGAACGGTAGGGTCCAACTGGTGAATAACGCAAAGCAATTGAGGGGAGGAAGTAAAATGAATAATGGTTTATTGACTGCTACAAAATGTTCTTATACAATGATCAATAAAGGGTATATCTTAGGTAAAAATCCAATAACTAATCAATAAATCCAGTACACTAGCTCAGCAAAAGGCCACAATTGACACAGATCAAAGGAGGGGATTGATATGCTCCATCAATTTAATAAAAAAGGCATAATCCACATTTGGACGCGACCTACATAGATATCGTATTGTTCATAATTTAGGAACGCACTCAAAAATTATTTAAGGAATTCATTATGTTTGATACACTCCAAAATGATTTTATCTAGAGTTTCGGCATTATATGATATGATATTCCAATTTAAGGAGGAATTATAAGCTTTGGAATCCTCCTAGGGTATATGCGGATAACATTGGAGGATTCACCAAAGCATTGGATTTATAGACATTCATTTAGGTTAAAATAATAAATTAAGTTAATTAATTAACCAACTGAATGTACCGCCAATGGGAGAGATATATGAACACTTTTTGCTAACCTACTTTATGTCGCGCCTAGGATAAACATAATTGTTCAAACTCAACCATGATCTCATATTTCTAATTCGATCATTTTTTTATGATTTATCACATTTTATTTAAGAATCTATATTTGTGTTATATAAAATATGTTTAGTATTTTTATAAAATTAATTCCGGGAACATCGGGCCTTGGAATAACATTTCATCTCAGTTTCAAGATTTGAAAATATATGTCGAAATATTTCAAACTCTTGAAAGGAAAACATTAGATCTCTACATCATTCCCTCCTTCAATATTTTCAACCCATAAAAAAACTAAACAAAAAACTAGGGATACTGAGCTCAAATATTTCTCGCTCAGTCCCTAGATCTCAAATTCACATTTCTATGAAACCACAACATGCCAACAAAGGAGAGTGTTTGTCCATGCAGGGTCCTCTCATGTCGATCCTTGATCACCATCAGGTTCTTTGTAATGGTGGCACCATCCTCGATGTCAACCTCTCCCCATTCGATGATATGTGTGGGGTCATATGCATATCTCCTGAATTGAAACAAAAGGAATATATCATGTACCTGCTCTAGCTATGGGGGAACAGCGAGGCAGTAACCAGCCTCACTAACCCTATGAATGATCTTGAATGACCTGATGACCCTCAGGTATAGTTTTAATCCCAAACTAAACCTCCACAATTATCATTGTGGGGAGAATCTTTGGATAACATGGTCTTCCAACTCACACTCCAAGGGCCTATGATGGTGATCTGTATAATATTTATAACTTCTCTGGTGTATCCTCATCAGTTTATAGATGACCTTGTCCTTCTCCATCATTTTCTATACCAATTTTAGACCCAAAAAATACATCTCACTATTCTCTTTCCACCACTATGGTGACATGCAGGGTCTCCCATATAGGGCCTCAAATGATTTCATGCTGATGGAAGAGTGGAATCTGTTGTTGTACAGAAATCTACCATGTGTAAGTGATCCTTCTAGCTCCAGTCGAATTCTAACCTGAAATCCTTCATCATATCCTCCATCACCTAGATAGTGTTCTCAGTCTTCCCATCCTTATGGAGGTGAAAAGATGTACCCATCCCCATTTGGGTCTTGAATTATTTTTTTATGCCTATCCACAGTTATTATGTAAACTTTACCTCACAATCCTAGATTATCTTTGAGGGAACCCCATTATGGTGAACCATATTTTGTATGTAAAAGTTCCCCAAACTCTCCACAAAACATTGATCTCTGATAGTAAGGAAGTGTTCCATCAATGATATTATTTCAACTATCACCCAAATAGAATCATGGCCCTTAAATGTTTGCCGATTCCCTATCACAAATTCCCTCGATATTTCATCCCACTTACACTCTAGGATCTCAAGGGTCCAGAACAAACTAGCTTGAACCTGTTGCTCAACCTTTAGTTGGTGATAGGTGAAATGCCTAGATATGAGATTAGATATTCCCCACTTCATTTTGGATCACAAAAGCAACCACTGAATGTGTTTATAAATCTTCCTCACACCGGGAATTGCAACTAGAGGAGAAGTGTGGATATATTGCATCACCTCTTCACACATCATGACTGGGGCCATCAACCGTCCCTAGAAAAGGATTGTGTGATTCTTTCCTTTAGAAAATCCATTTTATGAGTCCCATATAGATAATGATTCATGTAATACATTTTAGTAAATGTATCCCATCATAGACTATCTCATGTGACAAAAAAATGGGGGGCTAAACACCATTTATTGTAGAAATGTTGCATCCTCCTGCTATACCATGGTTGGGTATATGGAAGCCAACCGCTCAAAATATTCCTACACTAATAAAGTCTATGAATTCTAGATAATGGATCCTTATATCACATTTCCCTTCCCTATAGTATATAATATCTCAAATTCATAGGTGTCTAAAATCTCCAACTAGTGTTGTTGTACCAGGTTCAACTCTCTCTATGTGAAGATGTACCTAATACATTGATGGTATTAATAAACCAGAAAGCACTCCTGCAAAATTTAGTTTCTCCACATACTTAGGAAGAAGACTACCGCTACCACCTCAAGATAATGAGCCGCATAGTTTTTCTCATGGGGTCTGAACTCCCTTGACCTATATGTGATGATTTTCTGTCTCTGCATCAACACACAAATAAGCCCATATCACAAGGCATCAAAATTCACTACGTAGTCCTCCCCCTCCTTCAGTGGTCTCGATATAGGATCACTCATCAACCTTAGTCTCACCGCCTTGAAGGCCCTTTATTACTATCCAGTCTAGGTAAAAGGCTACCCAATCTGTGTCAGGGAGTTCAAAGGGGATGAAATCCTTGAGATTTTTTCCAAAAACCTCTTGTAGTATTCTTCCAAGCCATGAAAATTTCGAAACCCTGACAAGTTTTTGGGTGGATACTAATAAATCACAAAATCGATCATTTTTGGGTCCATGGATAAACCATGATAATAAATTAAATTCCACATAAAGTGAAACTCATGAATCTAGAACTATAACTTCAAGAGATCCCCATAAATCATTTTCTCTCAATGAAAATGTAGAATCAACCTCTAGTTCTCTACATGTTCCTCCTATAATGTAGAGTAAATGATTATTTCATCGATGAAGACAAACAAAAAACTATCCTTGTATAATTTTAAGAACAATTTCATCAAATCTATAAATAGTGTAGGGGAGTTCCTTGTAGGAAATTGAATCCCAGGGAACTCATAGTGTCTATAGTGACATTGGAATGCGAGCTTTGGAATATCCTCTTTCGGAACCCTCAACTGGTGGTAGCCAGACAAGGGATCATTATTTGAGAACCATAT
This sequence comes from Viscum album, assembly GCA_963277665.1. Taxonomy (NCBI): domain Eukaryota; kingdom Viridiplantae; phylum Streptophyta; class Magnoliopsida; order Santalales; family Viscaceae; genus Viscum; species Viscum album. Next base: position 1,947,785,423 of record OY728126.1, on the reverse strand, counting down.
TTCTCCTCAAAAAAATTCATATAGGTTTTCCACCATTGGTAATGTGTACTTGTTTTTATCATTTTCTGCTTTTTGTGATGATAATTCACATATAGCTGCAAACTCGCATTCGTCTTTTTCAGGAACAATATTGGATATGCTAATGGGTCACACTAGGCCTGATAAATACATTATCTCAAAGTTCCTACAACTATAACCATAGATATTGGAGCTTGGTAGGGTCTACATGATATTTCATAGAAGATATTGGAGTGGTCTTGGGAATACAATTGATTCAAAACTCCATCTACCACCTCGAAGGTAGTCATGGTACATCCTTGGGGAAAATATGAATGAATTCCTACACAACTAAAGGAATCCATGTGAATGAAGTGCATGAAAAATCAAAGGTAATACTCTTCAACTAATGGGTGATTGGATTTAGACTCCTTCTCACATAACTCACTCAACCCACCATGAGATCTCCATTACCAAAAAAAGGTGAATCTCATCACATATGTGTGAATGAATCTGAATCATTTGTGGAGATAGTAAATCAGGGCTTAGATGATGGTCATCCAATCCATATGAATGAGAAAATCATAGGGTTCTATTATAATTACCAAAATTCCTGTGTAAAAATTTATCAACCAAGTGATTTCTCACACTGCTGAAAGATAAAAGACATGGAATAATTATTCCTTATAGGAACTTCAAGATGATGTAGCAGGTCTATAACCTCATGTGGGAGATCTAGCTCTCACAAAATGACTATATAGATGAAGAAATCATTGTATCATATGTCTAATAACACCAAATTATGAGTATAAAAGACATATATCATACCTCTAATCATATAAGGCTCTATATGTACATAGGCATCTAGATCATGTATTTGTCTGTTACACCAACCGACAGATCCCTAATACTAATGTTACCTACCTAGTGGTGGTGGTGGAAAGATCTCATAGAGTTTCCCACCACCCATAACACTTCCTACTCCTCTACTGGATCTTCCTCTTAGGGTACCACCCTTCCATCTCTTAATGGATCCCTCATAAAAGTGATGTCAATGTCCATCCGGTCTGTCAACTATCTTCTTTTCCTCCTCAACATGTATGATTAGGCAGTCTCACACCATGTGACCCTACCCATCATAAGAATAGTACTTTCCCTCTCTGGTATTCCTTTTTCAACTTCATTTACCCAAACCACATGCCTAATTCTGATCATGAGGAGTTCTCTTATGTCAATATCCTATCATATGGTTCCACCTAGCCTCTGTAGATGACCCAACCTTGTGACTCCCACTACCAACTCTATCTATCTGGTATCCCTATGACATAAATATCTATATCATTAGTTCCTTATCTAAAACCCCAATATATGTTGGGTTACACAAGGGGACATTTCTCATGAAAATCTTTATACGAATCCCCTGATCAAACTTCAATGGTTAGAAGTATCCATATCAGATCATGTAAAGGGAGTAACATGTAAATTCTATAAACCTCAGTGTATAATAATACACTATCAACCCTCCCTGATTCAGCTCTAGAAGATCTTGAATCTAAACTTATAGTAATATGAAGGTGTAGTTCTTCTCACAGATCCACTACTAGATGTCGCGGCATGTGAGTGTTGTCTCATCGTGCATCTAGGTAAAGAGACTCCACCTGTTCCAAAATACTATGTGGAAAAGGATAGATGAAATAAACAAAACTTAATCCATCGGTGTCCTGATGATCCTGAACACACATACTACCAACTCTATCCAATCGTCTACTTCCAAAAGATCAATCTCTCTGCGGAACCTCAATGGCCTATGGCGCTAGAACCCATAGACTGTGAAAAGACTAGGGAAATCCTCAACCTTCCCTATTGGTATTATATACTACTTAAATTTTGGTGATTCTTCTACCTTCCCACTCTAAGAAGAATCTCATGGGATAGTTCTTGAAATAAGGCCACGTCACTCATCTAATTTTCATCATGATTCATAACTGGTATCCTGGATGGCAGTCATCACGTAGGCCACCTAAAATTTAATCAAACTGTACCATGGTCAAATGAGTGTGTGAGTGTGTGTCTATATATATACATGAACATAACAATGGGGAGATGACTCTAAAAGGATAGTCATAGACCCAATCCAATATGATTCATGAAACATTGTTTGCTGAAACCAATGTATTGTTATGAGCAGTCGACAAGCAGGTATTTCAGGTCCAGGAAAATGGATATGTCGGTTTCCCGTACCAACACTAGGTTCCCTGGCCCGAGATCCATGCTCAAGACACTCTAACATTGTTTTCCTAATCCCAACTAAATCCTCAAAAGGGGACTACTCAAAATACGTTCCTAATGATGGAACCACATTTGATTCCAATATTTCATGACCCGAACCTAACTAGGGATCGAACCAAAACTAACTCAAGCCCACCTCTATAGGCTAGGTGTAAGAAACCAGTGTTGGAGGAATAACTAACTTGGGGAGGCCTTTTCTTAAGTACTTATATATAGAAAAACAACCATATCGATTTATATGTGAAAAGGAAAGAATTTAATATATAAATAAAATACTAGGGGAATATCCATATATGTTAAAACTCTAGGAAATACAAGAGTACAATTGTGTAAACTAAAATGTAAAGGGGGGAACAACCAACCATAAATATTTCCCTACCTAAAAAAACTAATAAGTGAAATTCTTAAGAGAACCTTGCTCTGGTTCTCTATGTTGTGATCACCATACGTGGTCCAAAGTTCCAAGTATCTCTAAGAGCCTCTAATGTCAATGTTGACTTATTTGTCGTCTACATATTACACGACATGTGCGGAAAAATCCAATACTAGTGGGATTATATACATACCCAGATGGATTTCCCAAAAGATGAAGGGGGTGTGGTAAGAGATGCAATAGGAATAGAAATATATCATGTAGTAAACTTGACGCATCTTAACCCAGGAAACAGAAAGAATAACCTTGTCCAAGAACAATGTTCTAAACATGATGTGTCGATGGACTATACATACAGTCATTGCATCTTATAAATGGGGAGTTATATCATCCAACAATAAGAAGCTGAACACGGAAATCATGTGAAATACACCGTGCATCTTTGCATCACATGGATGAAGAGTAACCAAATACAATGGTATGGATACATATATATGGTTAGTAAAAATAATAACAAATGAGAAATAATGGGATCTCCATCTCATAACTATGAATAGGAAAAAGAGTCTCTAACAGTTAAAAAAATCCCATCAAAGATTCCCAACATCCCAACATCTGCCCAACATCCATGTATCATCCCATAAGTATCAGTGTGAAGGCCCATCCCTCAACACTATTCCATACAGTATAATGGAATAAAACTCCATGTAGAGGACCCACGCCATAGTTCATAAGGGGTTCCATTCTATAAGTATCTATGGAAGTCCAATGCCCTGATGCATCCAGGGGATTCCACTCTAATATAATAAGGACCCACACCCTATAATATAGGGTGGTTAAACTCGGTATGTAGATGAATTATGCCCATGATGATGGGGTTTCCAATCTATAGGTCAAAAACCCACATCCTGGGGTAATAGAGGGGTTCCAATCAGGTTTCATGAAGACTCATGCCCTATTTGATAGGTGGTTCTACTCGGTAGGTATCAATAGAGGACTCGTGCCTAAGCTAATTGGGGTGCCACTCTATAGGTTGAGGACCCGCGCCCTTGTGCGACTGGGGGGGGTCCAATCTAGTGTCATGAGGACATGTGTTCCATCTATTGGGGGTTCCACTCTGGCCATAGAGGACCTGCACCCTATCTAATAGGGGGTTCCATTTGGTAGGTAGTGGAACCACACCTAACTTGATATGGGTTCCAATATAGTGTCTATGGGGATCTTTTCCCTGTTCATTTTCATTATCAAGAATCATTTAAATATGTGTTGTGCCTAGAATATTTCAAATTGTATCTTAAAAACCAAAATGGTGTGAACCATCACATTCGTCGATGAAACAAAATCAGGATAGTCTACACATAGGACAAAATTCCATTTAGAATGAAGTAGATACTGAAGATTGACGTTTCCTCTAAAGGAACCAAGGTGTACATGGCCTATGAGGGTACCCACATGACATGTGATCCAGCTCTATCACATGGTCGTGTCCCTAGTGGTACATGGATCTCTAAATTTGTAGTGATACAAGTTGTTTAGGGGATATAAACAGTGTTCCAATGCCACTTGGGGCCCCTCTAGTGTGATTTTTTGTATCTATATATTCAATCTATGTATGTGTACTTTGGTACATGGAGTGCCTCTCCACATAGAGTGTTTCCTATGTGCTCTGTTTTTTACCATCTACTTGGGTACATGTAGTGTGTCTGGTTGTGTTCTTTACTACACTTCTCGTCCATCAGGGATTTGGTACATGACATGTAGAGATTATACATGGAATTTTATCCCGAAAATTTTCCAAAAACCTAGTCATTGTAGAATAGGGCTACATTGTGTGTGTTTATTACGGTATAAGGCATGTATTCACATTTTCCATGGAACATCATATCCATGTTATATTCTTCCGATTTTTTTGTTCTTCTGTAGATATCACCTCTAAAACATTTGAAATCGGTGGATCATGTAAATTTGGATTATTTCTAACCCTTCAGATGCTGGAAATCATAATCCATCGCCATAGTGGCTCGTTGCTCAATTATACATGTCACATTTTCCTTCAGCATGAATGCTTTGACAATTTATTGTCAAAAAGAACACGCAATTCTCTTAAACAGTCCATATTTTTCCCTAATTCATCAATGTTTTCCTCTTATGTGAATCTATTTTAATTATAGGGGTCCAATCAGGCACAGTACCCCCCAACAACGTCGAACCGAGACCACAAGGTCCAATAAATGAAGAACGTGAAGAAATTGAGGGATAAAGGCACACGAATAGAGGTTTATCAATAATTTCAAAGAATTCTTGGAAAATGATCAAGAATCGACATATCCAATTTTAGAAAACAAAGAACTAATCAATTATACTGATACATGGGTGCATGTAAAGGCCAAAATTGGAGTAGATCAAAGGAGGGGATTGATATACTCAATCAATTTGAGAAAAAAGTGCATGATACACAATTTGATGAGTCCTACCTATAGATTGAATCATTATTCCTCAAAGAAAATGCTCATAAATGATTGAAAGAATTCATTGCATTCACCATGCTCTAATATGCTCTGTTCTAGAGTTTCTTCATCATCCGTGATTGTCCTCCAATGAAAGGAGGAAGGAAAATATATGGAATCCTCCCGAGGTTTATGTGGATAACCCTAGATGATTCTCCATAGAAATGAATTTATAGACATTCAGTTAGGTTAAAATAATCAATTAATCAATTTAATTTAATTAATTCAATAACTAAAGAAATTGTAAATGAGCGATATATCTGAATACCCCATACCAACCTATTTTGGGTAGTGCCTAGGGTAAACATCACATTACAAACTCAACTATTGCCTCAAATTTCTGATCTGAAATTCCATTTTATATTTGTTCTATTTTCATTACGAAAATATGAACATCTAATATAAAATATATTTAATATTTTTATAAAATTAATTTTGGGAACATTGGGTGTCATAATCACATGTTGTCTCTTCTCCTGGCTCAAAAAATACATACCGAAATATTTCATAGTATTATAAGGAAAAAATAAGGTCTCTAAGATGTTCATGAAACAATTCATCATCTCATGGGATATAAAATCTTAACTAATTCATTTTATAATAATTTTAGACCCCTCCCTTTATCATAATAATAATTTGTACGCATGAATACCATGGGATCATGAAATGGTTCATATTTAAAACATCACATTATTAACCCTTATAAAAGAGATAGGTTTCCAAGAAAAAACCAATGAATATTTCATAATATATTTATAGAAACGAGGTGTATAGTTCCATAAGAATATATCACCTGATAAATAATATAATCCTTGAAGGATGTTGGAATTGATAAAAAATTCCTTTATAAGGAGAAAATTTTGAATGGTAAAGTATATGAATGTATCGAACATTAGAGAATTCATTACTATAAGTTTACCCCCCATAGAAATATATTATAGTCTAATTTAGAGGTAAATTCCTTAAAAAATATTTCCAATTTAATAAATCTTTTTGAGATTAATAATAAATCCCATAGTGTTCAATTTCATCTCATTTCATTTCTATATGTGTTAATATTATGTTTACTATCATTTCTACCTACTAATTTATCACCTTTATTATAACTGTTAAATTATATTACTTATAATCATATATTAATAAAAGTATCATGGTGCTCATTCGAATTTTATATTTCATGTAAAACAGTTATTCAACATTTTTTAAAAAATTAATACTAAAATATCTGGGTGTTACATGGGATATCAAATAACCAGTTATTTCAATATATTATTTCTAGGTTGATCACTCCATAAAAAAATGGTTCGATTGATATTTATCGTGTTTGAAGATCTTCCATCATTTTATTTTATATAATAATTTTATTATTTTTCCTTAAGCCTCAAAAGTACATTACTTCATGATTTTAAACATACTTTTCGAACAATACATTCCGAGGATATATACATATAGTTTATTGGGTATATTAGACCTACAATTACACTATCTTAAAAATAAAAACATCATAATTTTAAAAAAAACTCTACATAGTGATTTTTAATCCCAATGATAATATAGTACTATATATGATATCCTAGGAAAAATATATAAGTAAATGGGTGAGAAAGAAAGACTCGTTACTAAATAAGAATGGAAATAAACCATAACACGAGATTAAAAATTAATAACAGGATATCATAAAGATGGTTATCATAATTGTAGAAATATTTCATATGTAAATTATATTATAATATCATAGAATCATAACCATGTGGAAACAAAATATAAAATGATATCATAAACATAAGTAGAGAGATAATCCCAAGACCATCATTATAAAGTTCATAATGCCGTGTGATTTATTGGTTTCACTCCCCATTCCCATAAATACAGTGCACAAAATCCCATTGTGGATTGGGTTCACTCCACAATCCCTTAAATAACATCTCATGAGTTATAAAGGATTACCTAATTCATTGGTGGGATATATAATTACATTAACACACATAAAAAAAATTAAAACCATACATGTATCTGCCAAATGAGAAAAATAAACCATACATAAATCATAATAATGATAAAACCAATGACATAGAAGTGGGTTTCATAATTTTTATTCAAGGCATAACCAATGGATAAAAAATAAAGATGCCAAATAGGAGAAGGAATTAAATCATTGAAATTTTCCTAAATGAAAAAGTACATTTTTCTTGAACATGGTTATCAAATATAGAAAATTAATGAGAATGACCAAGGAGAAGAAATAATAAAAAATGAACCACTTGGGTGGCGCTTTGTGAAATAAGTAAATGATCATGTAAAAGATGTAAAGAACATATTATTTTATATAAAAAACGAATTTAAATAAAAGTGATATCCGTAAAATAATGAGTTTTTATAATATATTTTAAGGTTGAATATCAATTTATGGGGTGATACATGATGTGAGATAATAAATACAAAAGTTCCATTAAATAGAATTTTGTTAAAAGAAAGAGTTTTTAAGGGAAAAAAATTACTACCCTAGTAATGAAAAGTCTATTTAAATATTTATAAATATAAGGGAAACATATATAAAAACAATAGGTTCATGAAATGAACAATGAATAAAATTGATAAAAATATAGATAACTTGTAACTAACTAGTCATAAAGGAGGTACGGAAGATCCCATTTAATGTTTTATTACACATTTTTTGAAACCCCATATCATAATAGAAAATAATAAAACTATATTTTGAATGTAGGACGATTTAAATATGTGGATCACCTTTTATAAAACATAATTAAGTTTTTGATTAAAAATTAGAACATTAGGGGGAAGAGAAATTATGGACATGGAGGGGTAAGTGTCGTTTAAAGGGATAGCAATTTTTCTTTAACATATTTTCATTTTCAAAAAAGATTAAAAATCACTACTAAGGAATAATTTCATTAAAAATTTTATATCAATATAGAAATATGTTATTAAATATGAAAAGAATTAATAAATTCAAGAAAAAATATTATAACTCATGAAATCTAATTATGTTAAAAAATACACTTGTATTTTAGGTAAGATATAAATCAGAACCCACAATACAATGGTGAATGAATAGAAATGTATTTAAAAGGATAAAAAATATTATATTATATTATTATTCTTTAGTTAGTAGATATAACATAAAAATTCATATTTGATCATATTATTAAATCATGCCTTAATGAAGGGTTATTGAGATGTAACACTTATTTATTAAGAAATTATTTTAATAAAAAGCCATTAGAATATTGAAAATTACATGGTTCAATAAATACCATGTATTAAAACATATATTATTAAAAAATACATTCATGGGTGGTATATACTCCATAAAAATAATAAATTGATGGATAACATTAAAACATGTCCTAAATAATAGGAATTAAGAAAGAACCATTACCTATTTACTGAATGTGCTCTTAATTTGAACTTAACATCCTAAAATAATTAAATTAATTTCTTTAGATATATACCTGGTAAAATTATTCAAATATTTTTCATTTTTAAAATTCGGTTAAATATCACATGTTTTTTATATATAATATATTTTTTTTGGCTATGCCAGTCACTTGAGGTTGTTTTGTAAATTTATTCACAAATATTTGTGTATGTCGACCATGGTAAAAATAATTGAAAAATAGTTTCATAATATCTATAATATTAATATTGGTATTGAAATAATTTTTATATATTAAATATATTTAAAAGTATTTCCACTATGATTGTTGATGATAAATTAAACTCATTACTCATGGAGGTGGTAGTTCGCACAAACATACGATTAATGTTTCCATTTATCAATGAATGTGAGGGGAAAAGGAGACATCTAATTAGAAATTTTATAATCATAGTTATATTATATAAATAATATTTATTCAAAATCCCTTAATTAAAACCAACCATGAGATGTGGTACAAAAAATGAAATGTGTCGCTTTGTTGAGGCACTAGTCCATGAAACGTACAAACGATGCTTTAATTTTCCTTATTGGATAGAGAGGAATATAAAATAGTTATTCCATTTATATAATCACATATATATTTATTTTAATAATAAGTTTTTAATTATATTATTATGTATATATGAAATTTTGAAGATATATATTAAAGAGAAAATTTTATTAATATGGAAATACTTACATTGGAGACTTGGACATCCCTTATAGTTCACTTTGGAAGTGAAGGGGTTTTTCTATATTAGGGTCACTAGGGGATTTAGAATTTGGGAGGTAAATAAAATGTTGTAAATTTTGGTATATGTTCTAGGATATTTTGAATGAGATGTGTATGTTTTAAAGGGAGTTAGTAACACCCATTATGAGAGAGGAAATGAAGCTTTCTGAAACACCCTTAATATTATAATAATTACGAAACATTATTCCAAAGAAAAAGGATACAAAGATTATAAATAATGAATTTTATGGTGTATTTTGGACTATAAATACTAAAAAGATCATTAAAAACATGTCTAAAATATGTTACGTGCTTTTTTCCATTAATTATTTTTATTTTACTCTTTTACTTTTAAATTAGGTAACTAGCTTGTAGCAAAGTGATTTTATGTTTTATTAAAAATATAACTTAAACCATATAAAAATTTTGTATTTTAGGGGAGAAAAATTTAACCTATATTTAATACTAGTAAATTTATAAATATTATAAAATTAATTTTGAAAATAAAACAGGTAATGTGTAGAAAATTTATTTAGAAGAAAACATTATTTTGATTATTTTGTATTATTAATATTATTTAGTATTTATTACCAATTAAATGAGTCTAAATATATTTGTTTATGTTATCATAAATCATATAAGATTCATTATTTGAATGATATTATATTAATTTATTAGATATAAATTCTATGATATTAATAAAATATCAATTTTAAAATTATAGTTTCACTATTATCATGCTAATTAGAATTAACCTTTATAATATTACTTTACAAATAAAACAAGAGGCCATACTAAATAATATTAAAGTTAATATCTCATATATAAGAATAATTTTATCAAATTAATATTCTATGTGAACATAAATTGATTTGAACACTATCCCATATAATTCATAAAAATCCTTTATTAAGAAAAGTGTATTTTTAGCCATAATATTTATGTATAGGAAAAAATTGCAACATTATATATCATAATTATATTAAATATATTATTATTTATTAAATATGGGTTATTTTACCTTTAAATAATTAGGTAAACAAATTTTCATCATGTTCACACTTAAATAAATATATAACATAATTTTCTTCATCTTCACACTTAAATGAATAAAATTATGCAAAATATATTTCATAAAATATAAAATATTATAAAAAGATATACATTGATTTTAAAAATCCAATAGAGTTTTTTAAAATTCATCATATACCATTGTAATATATATTTTTTATTATAAAATTGTTTCAAAAATCTAAAATTTTATGGTCATAAAATAACAATATTAGAGATAATTGGAAAGTTTCACTATTTACCTAAAAATAAATTAATTTATAAAATAAATAAACAAAAATACTATGTTAATTTTGATATTAAAATTATAAATTTATTTTAATTTTTCAAAATCCAATTTCTACATTTTTATATTCTAAATTTAAATAAAATGAGTAAAATAAAATGAGAATCTATTATTATAAGAAAATAAATTTTAAAAATAATGGTTGTTCTTATTCTTAATTTACATAAAAAAATAATAAATCCATCACTAATCAATAAATGATATATTTTATTATGGTTATAATTTAACAATAATATACTCAGTTTTATATATATAAAGCACCACACATAAAAATATAGACTTTTAAACTGAATAATGAATTAAGTATATTTATAATAAAAAATATTTATATATAAATATATATATATATAAGTATATATATTAATATATTTCATAATTCAGTTACTCTTATTCATAACTACTAATTCATAGGATAGGTGTTTATGGTATAAAAATATTATGGTGTTGTTTTAGTTTAGTGTTTCATATGGTGAAAGATATCGAGTATATTTAACATAATTAGAGAAAAAAATTAAAATATCATGTCATTATGTGTAAGTTTTGTGACTTATTAACTATTGATTTTATAGGAAGATCTAGTGTTTTTTCTCTCCAATTATTCATATGAATATTCTTATGGATAACAAAGTCTTTAAACAAACTATTAAAATAATAGTTGTTGATATAGGAGAATAAGTGAGTTGAGGTGGTGCAACCATAAAATTATGAAAAGATGCATTGACTCATAACCTAGAAATTACCATCGCCCTTACTATATTTGACCGATATTGGTAATTTCATTCATTATATTATCTTCATAAGTACCTGATGATGTGACTTGTGGGATATTTGTGGTTTTTACTACATTTATTTCAATTGAAAATGTGTGAACATATATTATTGATTATATTAGTGGAAAATGGGTGGAGTTGTATATATTCTTCTACTTACACCTTGAATGATCACATCTATGAATGTAGTGACCTCATGTTTCCCATATAGGTTTGGGTACTGTCCCCAACACTGGTGGTTGACCTAGGAATCTTGATGAGGATGTGAAGAAAATATTAAGTAAAGGATAGTATCCTTATTATATAGTCCATTTTACTTATTTATATTTCTTTTACTATATTATATTCATGATCAATATAATGAGAGATATTTTTATGATGAATGACCAATATGGTATGTCATATTGATTGAATCATTTTCATAGAATGTTGTGGGTTTTTATATTGGACTAGACACTAATGTTTTATATTATAATTATTTTCTTCTTTTATTTTTTTATTTTTTTATTATTGATATTATATTGTTATTATAGTAGCCCATGATTTTGGACTGGTTGAAATTTCAACGAAATTTGTGTTTTTCGATTGGTGGATGGGTTGAATTATAATATGATCTTTAGAATATAATTCAGAGAGTTAAATCACATAAATGTGTTATTTATGATGAATTTTAATGGCTATGATTCCTCTTATGAGTTATAATGAGTTTTGGGAACATTGGGCTCTAAAAACACACTTTCTAGGAGGAATAGGAAGGGGTGTGATGTAAGTTTAAATCATATAGAAATTTAAGAGAAATTTTGTCTCCATTATGTGGGTGTCAGAATGTTTGTTAAACCATGATGGGTTAGGTTAGTAACGTAAAATCTCTATAAAAATTGAAGAGGTATGTATAGGGGATACTAATGGTTTTCCAAAATGCACCTAGCCTGCTTGGTTAGTGCCACTTAATCAGTAGCACCACACAATTGGTGCATGAATAGCCCAAACATTGTGGAAAAATTGTATGGTGTATGGATCATGGCAGTGTGGGTTTTATGATTGTAACATGGTTAGAAAAACCATGAGGCCTTACTATACACCTCATTAAATGGGGAAAATATATTTTCCCCCTCTTGACCATAAATGGTTTTTACACCTTTTCGCTTCTAATTAAGCTAGGAGACCCTCCTATGTGCTCCTATTTAACTTCATCTTCCAAGGGTGGGATATACCTTGTTTGAGATCTGAATAAAATTTCATCAATTTCATTAGAATTGTATCATTAATTCTAAGTCTCCTCTTTCTTCCTTATTTTTTTATCTTTTAATATGGAATGTTGAATCCATGTGAGCTAATAGAACTTATTTTTTGGGTTTTGATGACTATTTTGATTTCCCACATTCAAGATCAACTCAATGACAAATATTGAATGAGTGGATTGTCCTATGGACGAGGTTATTAGTTTTAATGCCTTTCCATTAAATTTGTACTTCATAAATATTAGCACTGTTTTGGTCACTAGATTCTACAAGTATCGCTCCTAAATTGCATAAATTTTATATTTAATTTCTAAGACTACAATATAGATCCTATAGGGGGCCTTTGACATTTATATAAAACAAGACTTTTACTTCACTGGCATATATTAGGGATAGAAAACTGTGTTGATAAAGTCAATCTTTATCATCACTGATAAAGGGCACCATTTATTAGCGCATTTTTTAGCAATGACGACAGAGAACATTTATCAGTGCTTTGTTTTAGTGTTAATGAAGGATAATATTTATCTTCACTTTATTGTTGCTGATAAAGGTATATAATAAAATGAAATAATTAAACAAATAAAAAACAAAAAAAAATCATTAATTAAAAAATTATTGTTAAAAATAAATAAGTTGAATATATATATATATATATATTTTAAAATAATAAATAGTATATATTGAATATATAGATATATAAAATTAATAAAATGAAATAATTAGACAATTTAAAAATTTAAAATGAGAAAATTAAGAAAAATATTAATCATTTTATTAATTAAATAAATATTTATAAAAATGAATATGTTGAATATGCATATATATAGATCATAAATATTAATAAAGATTATATATTAAATTTAGATATATTAAATAAATAGATTTTAATAATTAAACAAAAAAAATTAAAAATGACTAAATTACCGAATTATTAAAAAATTATATATTAACAAATTGTTTATAAAATTTAATAATTATAATATATATACATATATATATATTATAAATAGTTATAAATAATATATATTAAATAAAAATATACATTAAAAAATATAATGTTAATTAAAAACACATTAACATTTTATTCATTTTTATTGTTGTTTTATTTCTCAATTTAACATAGGTCAAACACCATGTGTTACATTGATTTCCCCAATATATTTATATATAATTAATTTTTGTATAGAAATTCATGCAAAAATATATTTATGCAATATATAGAATCACATACTACTAGTATTTATGTAATTTATTCAAAATTTATTATATGTTAGAATTTAATTCTAACACGATACATTTAATATATTATGTGTTTAATAGGTCAATTTTATTTAATTATTTATAATACTATTACAGTTAAGGTATTCATTTTTTATATTTTTTATTTTTTATTTTCTTTCTGAATTGGATCATTTTCCCTTATTTATTAATATATTTTTATTTACTATTTTTAGACTTTTTAATATGTATTAATCTATACTTCAAAATATATATCCAATTTTTTAAAAATGTATATTTAATTAATAAAACTTATCCATTTTTTCAATATTTTTAAAGTGTACTCATTTTGAATTATTCAATTTCATTCACTTTTAAAATGTTTGTATTTGAGATTATATATCCACTAGAATTTTTAAAAATATATTTGAAAATAAATATTTATAAATATATATATTTATAAATGTATATTTACTATATTTATAAATTTATAAATTTATAATTATCATAAATAAATAAATATTTTTTAAATAAGTATTTATATAATTATAAATAAATAATTATATATATCTAAATAATTATAAAATTATAATAAATCTATTTAAATATTTATAATTATATATTCTTTAACACTACTAATGTCTTTGTGCTAATAAAATGATTATTTATGTGCACTAATCAATTTAGCATAGATAAAAAGGGATGGCGATTTCAAATGCTCCCCCCGTCATTCCGGCGAACCCGGAGGCAGCTCCATCCTTCGATCCAGACCATCTGGCGACGGGTGTCAGCTTGGAAAGGCCCCCGGTTCTCTCATTCAAGGAGGCTCTCCTTCATCAATGATGAGTGTGTGCAGATCTAGACCAGAATGTTGCGGCAGCGGCCCCTGTGGTGGTGACATATTTCTTGGAGCTAGGGCACCCAGTGATAGAGGTCTCTGCGTCTTCATTTGCAGCGACGAATATGGATCTCCAATGGACGCTTGTTCCACGGTTTGCCATGGAAAAGCCTCCTCTAGCACTCTTCCAGGATTGTGTTCAGTGTTGGGGCCTTGATCTTCCTACTTCGGTTTCTCATCTGGGTTGCTTATCCTACTGTTTCATCTTGGAATCTAGGGCATACATCATCACTGCGTGGTGCATGAGTCCCTGCTCTATGGGTCGATGTATGTTCTCCCCCTCAAGAAGGTCCATGGATGCACACCATGTCCATGAAAGCTCTAGTTCTGTGGTGTGGATTTCTCTTCCCGGCCTCCCCCTCCCCCTTATGAATGAAGTCTTTCTCAAAGTCGTTGGGGATTTGATGGGCCACTACCTATGTGTGGATCTTCGCAATATCCGTCGAGTCGAGGATTCAGTGGCTCAGATTTACGTGGAGATGGATCTCACTCGACCGCTTCAAAAACATATGGTGCTCAGGATAGAGGAAATGGAGGATCTTCAGCAACCCATGGTTTTTCCGGTATACCCCATGTTCTTTTCCTTTTACCACATCTCTGTTCATTCCTTATAGGTATGTCAAATGGCTCGCTCGAAGGGAACTGTTTATAGTATGCGGTCGAGGTCTCATGAGCAGACTCCGTCAGATGGCTCTATGAACTTGGAAGGAGCAGTGGACTCGGGGCCCCATGATCAGTGTTCTGTGGCTTCTTCTTCTAGACAGGCAGGGGAGGGGAGGGTCCATTCCAAGAGTGATCTCATTCCAATGTGGGGCTCTGTTGGCGGTTACCAAATTCAGGATTCTGAGGATGACCCTCGTGTCCAAGGTTTAGATCTCGTATGGCTTCTTCTTCATATGACATTGTTGGAAGAAAAATGGATCCCCATGAACACTTGTTTTCCTGCTTTTACCTTGATTTTATCTGAATGGAAGGAGATCGAGGTTTGCATGTCCTCTGAATCTAGCGGGCTGAAGTTCTTAACCCTGGAATATTGTCCATGGGAGTCGTCCTTTTTTCCATGCCCCGTGGCTCCCCCAGATGAAATTCTGCCAGCACTGCTCATTGCCTCATCCCCTAAGCCTCCTGTTATTTCCCCTGATCAGAGTACGGGACTGATTGGTCTATTTGACTCTCCAAAAGTCCTAGGCAGGTTGTCGACAAAGGGTGGTGCCTCTTTCGTTTCACCTTCCTCGCAGACGGCGCTAGGGGTTACTACTATATCATGAGCCAGAACGGAAGTTAACATATGTGCATCAATTTATTCTGATGGAAAGGGCCAAGTGTCTGGGGCCAAATCCAGACAGATAATGTTTAATGTCTAAATCCTTAGTGTGGAATGGCCACGGTCTTGGAGCCAGGGTCAAGTCCGACTTTCTTGTCAATTAATTGGTTAACAAACAAGATTCCGTGGTGGCCTTTTTTGAACAAAAACATGTTCCCTGTAGGATTTTTTAATATTTCCAAAAGCTTAAGGATCGTGGTTTTTTACATGGGTCTCCTCTCAATTGAAACATTTGTCTATCCTGGAAGGATCACATACGTGTGGACCTCATAAGTGCATCAGGCCAGACACTGAATACTAAGATAACTATGCAAATTCAAGAGATCTTATTCTCTTTAATACAATCCAAGGGCAACCCGCATGATCATGAGGTGTTATGGGGTGATCTGGAAGGTTTCAACCCATATGGAGCCCCCTAGGTCGTCTAAGGGGATTTTAACATCATGGCTAGTTTAGAGGAGAAGAAAGGGGGCATAGTGTTCCCCCTGAATTCTAGCCAGGATTTCATCTCCTTAATGGCTAGAAGTGGCATGTTGGATGCAGGGTATGATGGTTGTATTTTCACTTAGTCTAACAATCTACAGGGGAGAAGATCTTATGTCCATATTGATAGATGTCTGATGAATGATGCAGCTATTGCTATGTTCCTGGATTCCAAAGTCACTCATTTGACCCGAAGTCTCTCAGATCATTCTCCATTATGTATTTCTCTTCATGTAGGAGCAATGAGGGAGGACCATGTCTATTTCTCAGAATCATGGGTGCAAGAACTGGGGTTCATGGAGGAGGTCAGGGAAGCTTTGGACATGCAGCATCAGGGTAATCCTTCGATTACATTCCACAATAAGCTCAGGTGGGTCAAGAATAGGCTTTGTGAATGGCAGAAAACCATACCTGATCGTGACCACAATGTTCCTGGAATCAGTGTGGAGGTGGAAAGACTGGAAGCTAGACTGGAACAAGCATGGGATGAGCTATCATTTACTGAGCTCAGAGCTAAGAAAAATGCTTTAGCAGATATTCTAATGAGATAGGAAATCCTGGAAAGAGAAAGCGCTCATGTGCGATGGCTTTAGGAGGGAGACCGGAACTTGGGGCACTTCCATGCTTGCACTAATGAGCATCGGACAATACAGTGGCCAAACATTCGGAGGGAGGACGAATACTTCTCTTATGATCGTGAGAAAGTTGGGGCTATGGAAAGTGCATAGATTCAGATTTTAATGGCTGGTCCAAATACGGGCATGGCAGAGGGATACCCGAGGGGGGAGGAGGAGTTTTTTTAGGGTATTCTTAGTATTGTATCATGGGTCATTGATGAGGGAATGAGGAGACTTCTGGATGAGGATGATGTGCATGAGGAAGTTTGGTCTTTGAACCCAGATAGTGCTCCGGGACCTGATGGTTTTCCTGGGTCTTTTTATAGGGAGACTTGGGACATCATTAAAGGTGATCTTGTTCATGCTGTTTAGGACTTCTTCCAGGGAGGGTCTCTTCCTCATATTTCTTGTGAAACCTAATTGGTTCTCATTCCTAAGGTGAGTATTCCTCAGTCAATTGACCTATACAGGCTTATTAGGATGTGTAACTCATCATACAAGATCCAGGCCATCATACTCAATAGGAGAATGGCCACTCACTTGGATTCATGGATTAATCCTGAGCAGCAAGGATTCATTAATGGTAAGACAATCCAAGATGCGGACAGTTTGGCCCATGAAGTGGCAAGTGGAATCAATAACAAGTCCTTTTGGGGAAATCTTGTGGTCAAATTGGATACGAGAAAGGCGTACGACTGAATGGAATCGTGTTTTGTCCTAAAAGTTTTAAAATGCATGGGATTCACCAACTAGACAATTGATCTCGTATTTCGTTTCTTCAGCTCTGCGTGGATCTTTACCTCGTTCATGGGTAAACAATTTGGCTTCCTCAATCCCTGCCTAGGTCTCAAGCAAGAGGATCCTTTGTCTCCAACCATCTTCATTCTTGCACAAAATGCCTTCAGCTGCTACATTAACAAGGGCATTAACACATGGAAAATTCATCCCTATCATAATAGGCATGCCATGATGGGCATCTCGCACATGATGTTTGTCGATGATACAGTCATGTTATTTAATGGTAGTAGAAGATCACTGAAGGGGTTGAAGAGGATTATTAAGTAATACTAAAAGTGGAGTGGGCAGGTGGTGAATAATGACAAGAGCCTTTTCTTCACAGCAAGGAGTGCCTCTCTGAGGAGGGATCAGGACATAAGAGCTTGGTTGAATATGAGTGATGGACTCTTCCACATGGATTACCTTGGATCCCCAGTCAAAACATCTTGTCTATGGGTGAAGCATTTTGATAAGATCATTAGAAAAATTACTAGGCGTATTCAAAACTGGAAAAACGGGTTTTTATCCTTTGGAGGCCGTATCACCCTGGTCAACTGTGTGCTAGTTTGCATGATGATGCATGTTTTTTCTACCATAAAGGTCCCAAAAACTGTGATTTCAAACTTGGAAAGAATAATGGTGTCCTTCATATGGTATGGGAAGATGTAAGTCTATCATAATTGGGCTTCAAGTAAACGGTTGGCTAGACCCCTTTCAGAAGGGTGAATTAATTTAAGAAGCGTGTCTTCAACCATTCAAGGACTGCATGTCAAGCTCGCTTGGGAGGTCCTGGAATGCCGATCTCTTTGGGGTAGAACAATGAAACACCTCCATGGCCTTAATGGGACTAGCCAAAGAATTCATCCCTCAAAGATATAGAACCCGATACAACCGCATCTGGAGATTCTGTAAAAACTCTCTCGATGGATTATCGGAAAGGGGAACATAAACTTCTGGTAGCAGAATTTGGGGGTGGGGAGGCTGTGGTTCCCAGGCTGCCCAGCCCCGGATATCACCTTCAAAGAAGCATCCTATCATCTGAGGTTCCTCAAGTCCATCCTCGACGACAATAAAATGGAGTTGTTTAACACTATAGTCTCAAATGATGACGATGACTAGATATTTTTCACAGGTATATAATCTGGTGATTTCTCCATCAAATCCTACGATAATTTGACAAGGGAGGTGGTGAACGTTGATCTATAGGGGGATATTCTATGGTGAAAAGTGATACCTTCTAAATTCAATTTTTTTTGATGTGGAGAGTGCAAAAAAAGTCTCTACCAACAGATTCCAACCTTCAACAAATGGGAATACCAACGGTTTCCCGGTGCTGGTGTTGCAGGTCTCCTACAAAAAATATATGGGGAATCTTTTTTATGAAAGTGAATTGGAAAGGGGGGTCTAGCTGACCTTCTGAGGATGTTTGGGATGGAATGGGTATGATGGTAACAGATATGACTTTCTACACTCCTGGTTTAGGGGAGCTGAAATCCTTGTTGTTGAAAGGAAAGTAAGGACTCTCATACTCACTACTAGGTGCTAGACTATATGGAAGACCTGGATCAACAAGCACCATATAAAAGGACCGGTATCTCAGGTCATTATACACTTCAGATTGAAAAATACCATGATGGATCTGCTTCAACTATGCCCAGACTTCAATTCTGCTTCCTCCATGCATGCCATTTCTTATGGTAGCAGTGCATAACATCTGGTCGTCCATCCTGGTCATGGACAGTGGGTGAGATGGCGGCCATCAACACATGGATAGAAACATAACATTGATGGTTCTCTTATCAGAGGGGAAATGCTAGGAGGGGGCGTCCTGCGTGACCAAACTAGTTCTGTCTATGTAGCATTTTCTGCCTCGTTCGGGGGAGGCAATGCACTTCAGGCGGAAGCTCAGGCCATGGCAGCAGGTCTGCAGATGTGTGTGTGCAGAAATCTGGTGGTGTCTTCGGTGGAGACAGATTACCTGGTGTTGTTCAATTCACTGCAAAATAGAGGCATGATTCCATGGAGCATAATTTATACAGTCAGGCGATGTAAGGCTTTAGTGGGGGCATCCATGGAGATCTCTCATACTTGGAGGGAGGGTAACATGGTGGCAGACTTTATGGTGTCTACGGAAACACCAAACAACACTATTTCTTCTTTCTCATCTTTGTGGTATTTTCCCACTGGAGGTTTGAAGTTAGTCGAAAATGATTCTTTGGGGTTGCAATATTTTAGACCCTCGTGACTCTCCTCTTTGTATTTGGATTACTATTTTTAATAAAAAATTCATCCTTCAAGTCACACATAAAAGGGATCTTTATATATGCATTTTTGAAAGAGCTGTTAAAATTTACACAATTCTATTTAAAAGAACCCGAACCGTAACTCATTTACTTGTGATTCTATAGATCTCGTGTAACTCCTCTACTGTCGGTGCAACTCCTCTATGTTCTCTTGGATTACTCAAGGCTAGAATCCAATAGATGTTATTTTTTACTTTTCCTCACACTTTGTTTATTTTTTTTGGTTCTGTATTTTTGTTTTGACACTGTTTTTAACCATTATAATCCCTACATCTCATCTCCTCACCACTAAAATACAACGACTGGTTCTATTTCATATATTTCCTTTATATAAAATATTTTTGATGGATGATAAGGATGTTTTTGTATGGTATGAGTAGTCAACATAAATGTGTGGGCCTGTATGGATAAATAAAATAGATTTTTCACCACATGCTACTGCACAGGTAATGGTGGATTTATAGTATGATAAAAAAAAATTTAGTTAAACATTGATGTGATTAACCCATTTCTAAAACATTTTATTTATATCCATTTTCATTGACATAAGACTTTAGTGATCGAGATGTGTGTCTGATGTTATGTACTGACCATAATTGATAACTATTTTGGTATACTAGATCAAAAATGTTACAAAATGGAATCGGAGTGAAATTATGGATATTGGTATTGATTATATTCAGAAGAAAAAAATTTCCAAGAATAATAAGTAATCCATAAATATGTTTGGATAGAATAATTATGTTGGATAATTAAGTTACCATCTAAATTCTAGGTTGTTTTTTGTTTACTTTTTCCTTGACCTAACTTCTTGAGCCTCATGACTCTTATTTAGATGTTGATAGGTTGGAATCGGTAAGAATATAAGAAATGTCATGTTATTATGTGTCTTTGATTAATTTTTTTCTAGAATAAATTTTAATTTTATATTAATAGAAACATAAATAATATATAAATATAATATTATTAATTACTTATTAGTTATTATTATGTTTATATAGCTTATTAATTGATTGGGTTTGTTTATTAAACCCGTTTATCGATACAATTAGTTAGTTGATTCATAATTATATTTAAAAGAATACTTCTAACATATTTGAAATAATATTTAATGTATTAAAATTATTATTTAAAAGGAAATGAATGAGAGGGAGGGGCATGAGGTTCAAATTTAATATAGATTATTTTGTTACTGTTTCAGAAAGATTATAATTTTTTGGAAGCGGAAAATTATGTGAATCACTACATTAATATAGAATATGTCACCACTATGACACCAAGATCTCCATAAAAAGGAACCAATGAATATTCTATGTATGCTAGAAATTATATTAATCCTTATTTCCTATAGGTAATTATAGATCTACTTCAAGCAATGTGGTATAGTTTTCAATGACAGGAACATATACTATCTATGGTTCCTATAAGATTTTCGGGTAATATAACATAATAATAAATTTAGGATTTCATTTAAATTATACATTTCATTTATAAGTTTATAAAATATTCTAGTTCGATAACAAAAATAAGATGAAAAATTCACCCTTTAAAGGGATCTATGTTATAGGAGAGATCTTATGGTGGATTAAAAAATATCGAAAATTGGAAGGTGAGGAATCCTTACTCTAATTCATTTTTTATTTTATCAAAAAAAACTTTAAGTAAAAGTGGGAACAATACAAGACATTCACTGCAAAAACATAAATGACACTCCAAAAACAATGTTCACCTTACAAATTTCAAAATTCAAAAAATTCAACCTACACAAACATCACCACGCCTAGCACTCAAACCAAAAACTAATCCAACCATTAATCCCACCCACATCACAAATAAATTCATAGAAACCCAAATGATAACAAAAATTCAGAAAAAAAAATTCAAAAGGAATCATAAAAACCATTATTGAAACACAAGCCTCTCCTGTCACATCTTCACCTTTTGTCACGTCACTTCCAACCCCATCATGACCATCACTAGAGCCGAACCCATCCTCTTTGGAGCCGAACACAACCTCACCAACAAGGATCAAAGTGTCATCCCCCTATAACTCATCCCCCTCACAATCATCCTTCCACAAACACACCATTTCCATGAATCTGAATTGAAAACCTGTAATTCATCATTAGAAGTGCCATCCTCCATTGCACTGAACTACCAAGCAAAGAACTCATCTCCTGGAAATTTGTTGGCCACCCGAATATCACATCCCAATGTCCCTAAGAACCATTTCTCCTAGACAAATTGGGAAGTAGAAATGGGACTTAAGCCTAGGGATGATTTCGTGCCATAAGCCCCCATAGAGAGTTGGGATCTTACCCTTGAACTAGAATCAAACCATAACAAATGAAAAACATTCCGCAGTAATTCAACATCGACCACGCCCCCAAAAACCACCCAGACACATGAATGTCATGAAAAACTAATTAGTCAAACATAACCAATCACTCAGTAGAAATAGAATCGCAACCCACAACCACCATGAAAAAAGGAAGAAGATAACACGAATATGACACTAGTACGAACAAAGAGATATGTAACCAGTAAAACCCACGAACCATAAGAAATGAAAGTGGGACAAAACCTAAAATGCAGCACAGGTTTGAAACACTAGGAAGAAGATGCAACTACTGTAATGCTTATAAATCTATCATCTTCCAAATCACTTTTCCAAATCCTCAGTGAATCCCATGATCTAAATAAGACCTAGAGAATAGCTAAGGAATGCCAGAATAGAGTGCAAAGAAATGGATGGGGGAAAGAGGTCCATCACAGTGCAGAGAGAGTTGAGTGGTAGAGAATGAAAAGAAAAAAGGGAGTGTAACCCAATGAGTGTATTATATATGATTGGTAGACTATCAATGTGGTTAGTTGGGGAACATCCAATGGTCTTTTGGTGATATTCTATCTAGGAGGGATTATTTGATATGATTGGTAGACTATTTATGGATGAGTAGTCTATGGATGATGATATGAAGGGTTATTTTATAGTGATTGGTACAATAATAGTATATTATACTCTTTTTTATGGTCACCAGACCCATAAGATTCCTATTATTTATTTATGAGTATCTTATATTTCATCTGGGATTGAAATTATAACTTATTCAAAACATTGTTAAAATCAATATTATCTATAATTAAACATATGGAAAAAGCGTAATAAGTGTCAATTTTATTTATGAGTATCTTATATATATATATATCTCTCTTACCTATAACTACAAAATTTCTCCCCTACTCTGTAAACTCATTCCAACTTCATACGAGACCACTAAAAACGTCATCTCCATCTACTGTTATGAAGATGCATAAAAAACATAATAGTTGTGAGCAAAATAATTAACTTTTTTATAAAAAAGGACCATGGGTTTCAAATTTTTTTTTTAAATAAGGATTCATTTTGGTAAGATATATATACAGTACAATACACTCCATGCATCATAGTCCCCAATTGAATGCATCTTGCATGAAAATTTTTACTGTCTTGAAAAGAGTTATAATACTTCAATACTATGGTACAAAAAAACCTTCACTACCATTATTTAATCCATAATTAGATGCTTGATTTCCTTCCATATCGTGTTGATAGATTGTAATCCATCGTTCAATCCATCCTTCCTCACATCATTATAGTTCCAAAGTTCCATGATGACATGCCACCCGCTCGGATTGTAATCATTAATCTCCATAAAATTCTCTTACATGGATTTGAATGTCATATCTCCTAAATCATTTTTTAAATCATTAATCATTTCATCCTACTTATTTAAAACTTCCTAAGAACACAAAATATGACACCCAAAAGTTAATCAAAACATAATGAATTAATTTTTCTGGTTTCTTGATATGCATTTTCTTATATGACTCGCTTAGTTACATTTGAAAAAACTTAATCAAAAATTACTTTTACTTCTAGTGTGTCTCATTGGATCATATTTTAACATCATTTTTAAGCATAATTTGATGAGAATACTACTATAATTTTTCATATAATCTGAATCTCCAAGGCATTCCTACCATAATGAGTAGATCTCTCCGGCCCTAATTTTGTATTTATCTTAAGGATGTGTTCTCTTGGAAACATGGAGAAATGGTTTGTTGTCATGATCTCCAATCTGCCTCATATAAATACCACCACAAGTTTGTTTATCCTATAATCCATACATGAAAAAGAAACATTTCAAAGAATGTGGGGAACAATAAATGATTTTGAGTTGTATTAAATGATTATGAGTGGAATTTATTTATATTTTAATGTATATTCGTTTATTTTTTCAATGTAATATGTTAGAATCCATAACTAGACATTTATGTTATTTTTTAACCTCAGTAGAAACTCGACATTCATCTCTGAAACTATTATTATTGAATTTTTCTGATTGATACTCATCCCCCATTTCTTATATGTTTCTTGAACTGCTCTAGGAAATAGTTATAATAAATGACCACATGTACATGATATGGGATGACTTTTTGTTAGTGTATTTCGAGTAATATAGGTTAATGTACACAAAAGATGGAAGATAAATATCAAACAACATAATAAAATAATGACTGTTCAAGAGGTATGTCATCAAAGAAATTTGGAACCACAATGACGAGAGGAAGGATAGTCTGAAAGAGAGAGTGAAATCCATAATTAAGAGATGGAGGAAAATCAATGTCTGAGGTGAGATTAAATAATGGTAATTAAAGTAAGTCGTACTTTCATATTGAATTATTATATCTATTTTCAAGATACTAACAATTTTTACATAGGATGCAATAAAATGTGGACTTTTATGCATAGAGTGTGTTGTATTGTTGTTATTAAAGAAAAATTAAATGGTTTACTACTCCTACAGATAATGTCTTCAACACTTGATGATGTTACCAATCCCAAGTATGAATAGACTATTGATGATGAAACTTTGGAATTATTAATGGATCTACAACATGTTGATTAAAGAAAAAAACAATATGTTGAATCCTAGTAGTGAATAAAATTATCAAGGTAAGAATTCATGTCATAAAATTTTAGGTTGGTTGGAATCAATGTGACCAAACTATTGACCCTGAAAATTTCATTTTCATTAGTTATCTTAGGTTTAGAACGAGGATAAATGTGTTGATTGATATTGATTCATGGTTTTGTGTCCAACCTATAACAAAGTAAATACTTTGGAAATATATGGTGGTAATGTTTCAATATTGGTTTTCTCATTTAATGAAAAATTTTATAAATAACCCTTCATTTAGTTTTCATTATTGTTGGTAGAATTCATTTATATTATAATATTGCCATAAGAAAATTGTCTTCGTGGTTGCCAAAACGTCCCACAGAGGCTTCCAGACTCTCTTTACGAAGTTACATCATATGGATGCTGAGGATAAAATTAATCCCCACCAACCACTTAGTTACAAACTACTTATAAAATAGGCAACAAAGAAAAAGTTCATCAATATCTGCAATGAGAAATCATTTCAGTCAAATTTCAGTCTATAATATATTATTTTAAATTATTTATTTTATCCAACTTGATTTAAAATTGTTAATTTATGAAACAATAAAAGAGTGTAGAAAATAAAGAACATGTATCTAAACCAACATACTCCTCTCACAATGTAACACCCGAAGATTTCATGGAAAGTTATTTTCTCTAAAGTAATTCAATAGCTTGTGCTACACGCAACACCGAGTGTGAGCGCATCACAACATACCAAACTAGCTGTTCAAAAGAGGTTCTCCATATAATTTTAGAATCCATATTGTGTGTTTTTTTAGACATAATATAAGAACAAATTCATTTTTTCAAATAAAATAAGTATTTTTCACAAAATGCAATTTTACCACCTTTTAATGGAAAATCCTTTTTAAAACCAATATTTGACATTTTTACATATTTAATTTAAGGCAATTAAACTCTTTTTTAGAATAAAGACATATATATTCCTTTTGGATAAATATTTGGTACTTTTCTGTTAACTTTCATATTTTGATGATTACTGAAAAATACTAAATTTTAATTGAAAAAATATTTCTTAATAGAAATAATTTAAAGTGTTAAATTATGTATTTGAACATGTTGGGTGTATAAATAGATTATATTTTTATCATATAATACAATTTATTTCAATTATAAGTAATTTCACATTTAAATTTGATATAAACACATGTCAATCTTTTGATAGTTTTTACTTTTTAAAAATCCACTTTTCAGTTTTGACAACGGGAATTAATTTGAAATTAATTAATTAAACATATATGTTTTCAATTTGTTAAAATATAATTCATTTTTTAATTCTTAATATCAAAATTATCTTAGGGTATATTTTTGGGTTTTTTCGGAAAACATTCAATTTTTGATGAATAGTAAAAATCACTACGTTATTGTTTAACACCAAATTTTTATTTAAATAACTATTTATTGTATTTAAATTTATTTTTGGTCAAAATAAGTATATAATAACTATATAAGTTCAATTTAATTCATTGGAGTAATTTTATAATAAAATTAGATGTATAAAAGTTTATCGAACTTTTTATTGTCTTTTACCCACCTCCTAGGAGAATTTTCAAATTTTTATAAATCATAATTTTATCACTTATGATAGTTTAATTTAAAATATCTTAGAGACACAGTTAATATCTGTATGTAAAATTTGGTTCAATAAGATGATTTCTTTTGGTGAAAAGTAACTTTGACTTTTGTTTACCACAGTTAAAAGTAAATAGGGTAATTAAGGGTTAAAATGATATCATAATTACCCTAACACATGTCCTAATAATATTGGATAAGTATAATTAGACCAAAAATAACCTTAGGAATAAAATATGATCCTCTTGGGTCCATATGGATTAGATTAGGACATTTATTATTATTTTATTTAAAGAAGAGTTGAAAGAGTTAAATTCAATGTTTAATAAATAAACCATTTTTAATATAGGGTTACACAGAATATAAATTTGACTATAAATATTAATTAGAAATATAAAATTATTTCTTACATTATGTAATTTTATTTATAATTTTTATAAATTAAATAATTTAATTTGTTTATGACACAATGATGATGGAGCAATTACCTTCTTAATGAAATACTAAAATGATTGATATTATAAATATCCAGATAAATGTCAATTGAGACTTCTGAGGTATTAAACTAATTTTATATGTTCATATGACTTGTTAAGTTCATCTGAATAAATTTTATTCTAAGTGATAAATTTTTTATGGCTTTCAAAAATAATCAAATACTAATTAGTTTAAAAATTGACCTAATTGAGTTTTTTAATAAAATATTATATTAATAATTGATATAATATTCCTAAAAATATAAGGTTCGGCCAAAGGACTTAGATAAGGTTCTATATATTAATAATGAACCAAATGGGGTTCTCTTATCTTTTTATAGTAACTTTATTAATCATATAATATAAAAATACCAAGAGATATGGTAAATGTCAAACTCTTTAACTAGAAGTTACATCTAAAAGATAAGGTTAACAAGATGACCTAAACCTATCTAAAACCTATTGGTTGGGAGGGTTTCTACCCATACCCACCTTATCCTTGAAATAATTCATTTTGGATCCATTATTAAATGATAACGAGTTTATTATAAAATAATATTTCAAGCTTATCCTAAAGTGACCCTCACCTGTCTTATAAAAGGTCACTTCCCCTTCTCTTAATTTCACACCTCCAAAGCCTTTTGGCTCAGCCAAACCCTACCCAAATATCTTTCCAACATTCCTCCATTTATCCATGATGCCTTCCTTTGGGAAAAAAGCCAACCTAACGATCCCTTTTGATCAAATCAAAAGGAAGAACCTGAAAAAGAGGAAAATATTTTATCACCTCTTTCAAGTTCTTTTATTCTTCCACTTCCACTTTATTTGTTGTTTCCATTCTAAAATAAAAACTCAAGTATCTTATATATACTGTGATGTTATTAAAAAAATTGCAACACCATATTCATTAGTCTATCCATCCTATAATGACAAAGTAACCTTATGTCCGTACGTACAAATTACCGTCTCCATGTCGTGGTGTAGTTTTTTATTCAAACACTTCGTTATTTGGTTGGGTATAATAATGAGTATAACTTTTTTAAATTATAAATATAATATTTGTATTATTCTTTATATATGATATAACATTGAATTACATAATATTTTACTATCAATATAATGATATTTTCACTCATGCGTACGTACAGATTACCATCTCCACGCACGCGATTAGATTCATTCCCAATCATAATCATTCAAGAATAATTTTTAATTTATGATTAAAAAATTTTTTTAAACTTAATATCATTATGGATATGAATAAAATACATCATATCCATAACAAACATGGATTATTTAATTGAGTATATATAAGAAAATAGATCAGTTAACACCCGAAACAGTGATACTACAAAAATATTATTAACAAATCAATATTAAAGGATCATATATGATATATTATTTATGAATATAGTTATTGTATAATTTAATAACAATTATTTAACTATTATACTATAGGTTAATGTATCCTTTACCAAGGAAAAGTAAAATGTAAGGGGTTTTCATCTCCCTTTTTATTCCTATTAGATTAATGCCATATTGGACACTATTACCTATTGTGTGGTGTATGTACTACCCATGAATGTATTCTTGGTGTAATATACTTTAATTTATAGGTATTCACATCTTCATTGTATGTTCCTTATTTCATGGGGTGTATGTTTTGTATGTTACCAAATCAGTAAGGGAATTTCAAATTTCATTTTCTACTCATTGGGCATTATGCATACTTTATTGATTACTTTACCCCAAGATTTTGTGTGAAGTCACTATTTATTTATTTATTTAGTAACATCCAATCCCATTTTTTTGGATTTACTTTTGATACACACAATTACTCTATTTATAAATTCTGAATTCATCAATATGAACTTGACAAGGGTAATATTAACTCAATTCCCATTCATTGTGTCAAACGTCCTAGTCATTGGTGTAGTTTATAGAAGAATATGTCTGAGTGACCTCTGATTGATTTAAACTGAATATCCAATCATATTGACTGTATTTATATTTTTCATACATAATTATGTCGTTGAGTTATCCTTAACCTAAGGATACAGTCTTTATAAGGGAATTCATCTCAACTTGCATTCCATTGAGACTTATTTGTTGTTATGCACAAATTCACATTTATTTGGTGTATATACTATACATTGACATAGTATATCATGAATCCATTTATTCTCATGATATTATAATATTTTTATTACCTCAATTATTTGTATTCAAGTGTCTCTCATCTGGTTAGGAACTCAAACTAAAATATCATTTTAAATGTTTTAAAAATTTATACTTCTAAATCTTTCTCATTAATGTCCATGTTTTAAAAATGGTTTTAAGAGTTTATTTATATGTTCATTAATGTATTAAAATTAAAATTCCTTTTAAAATTTTCAAAGTGTTATGGGACACTTAGATTCAAAAATAACTTTTAAACTACTTCTTTGATAAATAATGTAACATTTAAATGTTTTCAAGAAAAAGGTGATATTTCTCTCAAATAGTTTTAAAAACTATTTTCATCTATATTAATATCCTTCAGTTTGTTTTATTCTTGATTGAAGTTGATTTATCATAATACAATAATCCATATTGTATTGAATGAGTTATTTTTTAATGTGGATGTGCTATTTTTATTCCATTGATGGTTTGTGGTTAAAATATTTACATTTCATATGCTAGTTTCAATACAAATGTTTAGATTATGTTTCACCATTTAATATGAGGAATGAATTGGAGTTAGTAAGTGATGGGTGGAGCCTTCTATAGCTCCTAGATTCATCGATAGGTCTTATGAGACAAACTAGTGTCTTGGAATAAGGCCTTGAAAAAATCTTATTTGTAGTCTTGGCACAAGGCCTTGACTATGTGGTTATGAAGTCTAACATTATGCAATCCATCATTATGAAAGTAGCTATTAATATTTCATGTGATTATTTGACTAGTCGAATATCAATGTGAATATGTAAATGGAATTATTTGATTTTATCATTTCCATAGTTTTCTTAAGTTTATGTTTAAATGGATTTTTTTAGTCTTATACATTGAATTAAATTTTTATTTTTATTTATGAATGTTTCCTCTATATTTTTATCCTTACTGAGCATTTGAGATCACCCATTTCTATGTTTTATTTTTCCCAGCATGTGAAGAAGTATTTTATGGTTGACCTATATGGATGGGATATGTATATAAGTGTGTTTAAAAAGGGGACAAAATGTTTTTGATGTTTTTATTTCAAGATGTAATGTAAAACTTAAGAGTGCATCTAGTACTTCCAATGATATTAAAAATATCGTCCTTTCAAGATGTGATTCCTTATATTATTCCAATGTTATGTAATAATTCACCAACTCTAGGTAACTGGGTTCGGGTTTTTATAGTTTGAATTAGATGATGTTTAGTACAAACCTTGGAATCTAGATTTAGGAAAACTCTAATGAAAAAACACTACACTAAGGTTGACTTTGAGGATTAGTATACAAGATCATCGAAAAATATTTGTAATATAAATATTGTGTGGGTCTTCCAAACAGTAAATCCATTTCAAAAAACAAGCATGTATAGGTGGCTCTGAAACAGCTTTACCTAGGAGTGAAATCTCTGACAAGGAGTTTCGGGATTGACCCGGGGTATCTTGGTACATGACAATGGGTCTTGCTGCACTCTAGGTTACGACACTCACGGGGGATATTCTTAGGATTATTCACATTTTATTTAGAAACCGATTTGAATGATTTTAATATAATATGAGAATAAAAAACCTTGGTTAATCCTAAGGTGTTTTTATTGAAAATAAGGTGTTACTATATTATATAAATGATTTGATGTCTCACACTATGATTTGTTGTGTTATTCAATGGCTAGATTCCCATGAAGTCATATTAAAATTAAAAATGATATACAAGGTGGGAATAGTGGTGGAAATGGGAAACAAAATGGAATATTGATAGGTGTAAAATATATTGTGTTCATGCCGAATCAGTTTTCCAAAAATATGATCTACAACATATATATTAACCAACTCCAGACTGAACAAAGAAGAGAAAGGTGGTGAATTATAAGCACTTCGGTAGTGGAGACCATGGAGAAACAAAATATCAATTACCATCATAGAGGAAATGTGGAAGGAGAAACCTAGGGAAGGCTCTCAATGGAACAAATAAATTCTTTATGTGTGGGAAATAAGGATATAAAGTAATGAATTTCTGAGGAAAAATGAAGATTACTATGGAAGAAAATAAACTTGATCCCAAGAATACATTTATAGTCATTTTCCATAAATGTAGTCGACCTGGGCATTACGTGAGTGAATTCCATATTCTATAGGATATCCTCTTGGTCAAGGAAAAACTCTGTGGAAATAAATGGATGGTAAAATGTTTAAAAGTTTTAGTCCTCTTTGTTGATAGGACTACTATGAAATACTTTTTTTCTTGTATGTGTAACCCTTTAGTTTGTTAAGTGAAAATGCTATTTTAAGAAGAATTGTAATTTATATTGTTTATTTAGTTATAAATAATGATTTGGGTTTATATAATCCTTGAATTTGAGGAAATTACAAGTTATTAAATTTTGGGGTGAAAATGTGAGGTATGAGATAACATTTGTGGTGAAATTATGTTGTAGTTATTTCGAGGAATTAATCTCATTTTTGGAATATTATAATATATAGTTTTTAAAAATGGACAACACACAGACCGGGTGATAATATGTCGTGTCGAACAAAGTTTCAGGAATCGAACCCAGAACCATTGTGTGGTTGGGATTTATCACGTACCACTAGACTACGTGAAGTCCTAGGTTAGTGTGACTAATTATTTTTAGTTAAATGATTTTATTGATCAATAATAAGTTGATTAGGAATCTCATGTCTTATCAAATGGATATCCCTAGTACAGGAAAATTATTTGGTGATTAAGCGATAAATGTTATTTTGGAAGATGTTAGCTCTGTTTGAAATACTATATGCCAAAAGAAAATAGAATACTATGGGATTTCAGTTGAGGAGTAATGGTGGATTTTTATCTATGTTTTTCTTGTATATTTATAGCAATTTTTGTTATTTATCGAAATGATTAACCTATCATAGAGAATATGTGATTAGGTTAATTACTTTTAAGTATGTGAATTTAAGAGTAGTCGATGGTTTTTGGAAATATATTTTAATGTCGAAGACAGCGTAATCAAATTCTTCTTTGTTTGGGGTTTCATTATTATTTTGGATTATATTATAGCATTTTAAGGAAAATTGTTTATTGAATTGTATTTATTGAACATTGGGTATTATTGGTTTAATTTTAGAAATTAAGATAAATATTTCTTTCTCTAAAGGATTGTCCTTATTGGAAATCATCTGATCTAGTTCTAACCATTTTGGTTTTCTTTAATCTCTAAAGACAAGGAAAATATATATAGTTTATCCTTTCTGGAATATATGATTCTCTAGAAGTTTATTCTAGCACTTCAGGTGTGACCAGGTCATCTTGAATAGTCATCGTTTGAAAAAAATATACGAGGTAGTGGTATAAATTTATTGAAGGATGAAACACTACATAAAAAGTAAGTATATCTCTTTAATTTCTTAGTCAATCTCATAAATAAATTCCTCATCTTTAAGAAATAGAACATAAAACTAAAAACAATATCTATTTACATTTCCTACTAGAAAAATAATGATCATTTATCCCATCACAAGTTTTTGGTTTTCTTGTTGTTAACCTTATCCTGATCGTGTTTTCCATCACTCTCCACCATAATTTGACACTTAGTTTATATTCCATATCCATTTTTTTCTACATGGAATCCTAGTATGGGTTATCTCGGGTGACCTTTGTTCATCTCTTTCTTTCTTTTAAAGAGATAGTTTTATTGACTCTTTTTCCGATTTGGGACTTTTAATTAAGTTACCAAGCCTAGTTTTAAAATTTGTGAGGGTGAAATTTCCAAAAAGGGGAAATAATGAAACAGCCCATCATTTTATAGTGCGTTATTTTCATTAAAGTAATTCAATAGATTGCGCTACACGCAACACAGAGTTTGATCGCACCACGACATAACAATCTAGCCGTTAAGAAGTGGTAACGAATAATATTAACAGAATTTTGAATTCTATATACTCCATATAATTTTATAATCCATATTATGTGATTCTTAGACAAAATATAAGACCAATTCATTTTTTCTGATAAAAGAAGTATTTTTCAAAAAATGAAATTTTACCACATTTTAATAGAAAACCCTTTTTAAAACCAATATTTGACACTTTTATATAATAAATTTAGTGAAATTAAATTTTTTTAGAATCAGGACATAAAAATTTGTTTTGGATAAATGTTTGGTAATTTTCTGATAACTTTCATATTTTGATGAATACTGAAAAATACTAAATTTTAATTGAAAACAAAAATTTTAACCGAAATAATTTATAGTGTTAAATTATGTATTTGAAAGGTTTGGAAGTATAATTAGATTATATTTTTATAATTTAATACAATTTAGGTCATTAGAAGTAATTTCACATTTAAATTTGACATAAACACATGTCAATCTTTCGATAGTTTTATTTTTTTAAAACCCTCTATTCGATTTTGACAACGAGAAATAATTTAAAATTAATTAATCGAACTTCTTTGTTTTTGAATTTTTTAAAATATAAATCATTTTTGAATTTCGAATATCAATATTAGCTTAGGGTATATTTTTGGTATTTTTCTGAAAACATTCAATTTTTGATGAATAGTGAAAAACACTACGTTATAGTTTAAAACCGACATTTTATTTAAATAATTTTTTATTTTATTATAATTAATTTTATTTTAAAATATATATATAATACCTATATTAGATCAATGTAATTAATTGGATTCATTTTTTAATAAAAATAGATCTATAAAATTTTATTGAACGTTTTACAGTCTTTTACTCATCTACTAGGAGAATTTTCAACTTTGCATAAAACATAAATTTACCTCTTCTATGTGATGAATTTTAAAAATACGAGAGATATGGTTAATATTAGTAAGTAAAATTTGGTTCAATAAGATGAAAATAATTTTTGGTGAATAGTATCTTTTGACTGTTATTTACCACGGTTAAAAGTAAATAGGGTAATTTAGTGTAAAAATGATATCATAATTACCCTGACACATGTACTAATTATATTGGATAAATATATTTTGACCAAAAACAACTTTATTATTAAAATATTAACCTCTTTGGTCTACTTGGATATGATTAGGACATTTATTATTACTTTATTTAAAAAAGAGTTAAAAGACTTAAATTCAATGTTTAATAAATAAACTATTTTTAATATAGGGTTACACACAATATAAATTCAACTATAAATATGAAATATAAATAAAATTTTTTTTCTACATAATGGTATTTTATTTATAATTTTTATACATTATATAATTTAATTTATTTATGAAACAATGATGATACAGTAATTAAATTATTAATGAAATATTAAAATAATTGATATTATAAATATCCAAATAAATGTAAATTTAGGCTTCTGAAAAATTAATCTAATTTTATAGCTTAATATGACTTGTTAATGTAAGTTTAATAAATATTAATCTAATTTACAAAGTTTTTATTGCTTTTAAAAAAATAAAATTCTAAATAGTGTCGAAATTGACATAATTGAGTTTTTAAAACAAATATTATATTGTTAATTGACATAATATTCCTAAAAATCAATGGTTAAACCAAAGGACTTAGATAAGGTTATATATATTAATAATGAACCACATGGGGTTCTTTTGTCTTGTAATAGTCAGATTATATACAATATAATATACAAAAACAAAGAGACATGGTAAACGTCAAACTATTTAACTAAGAGTTAAATGTAAATGATAAGGTTAATATGATTAACTAAACCTATATACACTGAATTTGTTGAGAGTTTTTAGACCCATACCCACTTTATCTTTTAAATTATTCATTTTGGATCCATTAGGAACCAAAAATTATTTTATTATAAAATAATATTTCAATCTTTCCCTTAAATGACACCCACCCCTCTAATAAAATGGCACTTCACCTTATCTTAATTTTAAACCTTAAAAGACTTTTGGCTCGGCCAACCCATGCCCAAATATCTCCCAAATTTCATCCCTTCATCATAGAGGCCTTCCTTTGGTCAGGAAGACAACCTAAGGAGCCCTTTTTATCAAATCCAAAGGAAGAACCTGAAAAAGAGGTAAATATTTCATCACCTATTTCAAATTATTTTCTTCTTCCACTTCATCATTATTTATTGTTTCCATTCTGAAATAATAAATCCATAATATTATATATACTTTTATGTTGTTATAAAAATTGTAAAACCATATTCATTATTATATATATCCTATAAATGACAAAGTCACCATACGTGTGTATATATGGATTACCATCTCCATGTCATGGTGTAGTTTTCTATTCAAAAACTTCAATATTTGGGTGGGTATAATAATGAGTATAACTAATGTAAATAATAAATATATCATTTTAGTGATTATTTATATATGATATACCATCCAATTACATATTATTTCCCCATCAATATAATGATACTGTCACTCGTGCGTACGTATGGATTAACGTCTCCACGAACGCGATGAGATTCATTCCCAATAATAATCATTCAAGAATAATATTCATTTAATGATTAAAAATATTGTTTATGAACATAATATCATTCTGGATATGAATAAAATACATCCTTTCCATATCAAACATGGCTTACAATACCGATTATATAATGGAAAATAGATCAGTTAGCACCCGAAACGATGATACTATAAAATATTATTAACAAATCAATATAAAAGGATCATAGATGATATCATATTTATGTGTATAGTTCTTTTAGAATTTAATAAAAATTATTTAACAATTATATAGGAGGTTACCATACCCTTGACCAAGTAAAAGTACAAGGTAAGGGGTTTTTATCTATCTTTTTATTCCCGTGAGACTAATGCTATATTGGACACTATTCCCTTTTGTATGATGTATGTACTACGCATGATTGTATTCTTAGTGTAATATAAATTAATTTATGGGTATTTAAATCTTCATTTTATGATCCTTCTTTAATGGGGGGCATGTTTCGTATGTTACCCAGTCGGTAATGGAATTTCTAATTTCAATTTCCACTCATTGGGCTTTACGCATACTTCATTGATTACTTTACCCCAAGATTTTGTGTGAAGTCACTATTTATTTACTTATGTATTAACTTCCTCTCTAATCTGTGTGGGTATACTTTTGATACACATAATTACTCCATTGATAAATTCTCAAGTCCTCAATATGATCCTGATTAGAGTAATGTTAACTCAATTCCCATTCATTGAGTTAAACATCCATGTCATTGGTGTTGTTTTTACAAGAATATGTGTGAATGACCTCTGATGATTTACACTGAATATCCAATCATATTGATTGTATTTATATTTGTCACACATAATTATTTCATTGATTTATCTTTAACCTAAGTATACAGTCTTTATAAGGGAATTCATCTCAACTTACATTCCATTGAGACGTCACTATTGTTATGTGCCAATTCACATTTATTTGGTGTATATACTATACATTGACATATTATATCATGAATCCCTTTATTCTTGTGAAATTATAATGTTTTTATTACCGCAATTAATTTTATTCAAGCGTCTCTCTTTTGGTTAGGAACACTAACTAAAACATCATTTTAAAATTTTTAAAAAAAATTTCTTCTAAAAATTTCTCATTAATGTCCATGTTTTAAAAATGGTTTTAAGGATTTATATATATTTACATAAATGTTTTGATATAAAAATTTATTTTAAAAGTTTCAAATTGGTTTGGGACACTTTGATTCAAAAATAACTTTCAAAAAACTTCTTTGATAAAAAGTTTGACATTTAAATGTTTTCAAGGAAAAGGGGATATTTATATCAAATAGTATTAATGACTATTTTCATTTATGTCAATATCCTCCAGGGTATTTTATTCTTGATTGAGGTTGATTTATCATAATACCATCATCCCTATTGTATTTAATAGGTTATGATTGACTGTGGATGTGCTATTTTTATTCCATTTATGGTTTGTGTTTAAAATATTGACATTTTGTATGCTAGTTATAATATGAATGTTTAGATTTTGTATCACCATTTCATATGAGGAATGCATTGGACTTAGTAAGTGATGGATGGAGCCCTCTATAGCTCCTCGATGCATCAGTAGGTCTCATGAGACAAACCAGTGTCTTGGCCCAAGGCCTTGACAAAATCTTATTTGTATTCTTGGCATAAGGCCCTGACTGTGTGGTTATGAAGTCTGAATTATGCATTATATCATTATTAAAGTATCTATTGATATTGCAGGGGATTATTAGACTATTATAATATTTATGTGAATATTTAAATGGAATTATTTTATTTTATCTTTTTCATATTATGCTAAAGTTTGAGTTTAAAAGGATTTTGTTTTAGTCTTATACATTGCCTTAAATGTTTATGATTATTTATGAAAGCTTCTTCTATATTGTTATCTTTATTGTGCATCTGAGTTCACCCATTTCTATGTTTTATTTTTCCCAATATGTGAAGAAGTATTTTATGGTTGACCTGTAGGGATAGGATAAGGATATAAGTGTGTTTAAAAAGTGGAAAAAATGTTGTTGATGTTTTTATTTCATGATGTAATGTAAAACTTATTATTGTATTTAGAACTACCAAGTCTACTAAACTAATTGGTCTTTCAGGACACTATTCCTTGTATCATGCAACTATTATGTAATAATGCACTCACTTTGGGTAACTGGGGTTGGGGCGTTACACACAATGCAAGGATGGGGTACACTTTATTTGTGAAGAAATTAGTATGTATAATAAATCTACAATTAATGTTTATTTATGGGATATGTAACAAAATATATTCCCTTGTTTATATGATGATTTATGAATAAAAATCATAAGCCAGTTCTATCCCACATCATGTGTTACGGAAGGAGTCTCGTGTAAATAATTAGGGTAAATAAGTTGATGAAAACAAAAAAACAGTATAAGAAGCATGTGTAAGTATGACATAATTGTAATTATTTATGATTAAAAAAAATATTACATAAAAATATCTATTTATATTTATATTTTTTATATGGTTTAGACTTAATAATCGACAAAAAACATACCAGAAGAAAATATATTTTCAATAGCTTTGAAGCAGCCTGAACAATATGGTTGCATTAGAGGATTAGTTTTTGGGGTCTCTCCTCAAATATATTTCGAGAAGATAAAACCACATGAATAAACATATAATATGGTTAGTCGATTACACACATAAATGGACTCACTACAATATATTATTTTTCATTCTTGTTTGGTAGACTAATGTAAAAGACATAATCAACACAAATTAGCTGTGGAGTAAATATTTTCAGAAGAACCAAATGATCCCACTTGGTTTGAGGCTAGTAATTCCACCCCCCCCCAATGCATACCATACTCAGGGTAATGAATTTATTCTTTACCCTCTAACCAAAATATGAATCAAACAACTACTGATAACATTATTTTAATAAAATTCTACATTGTACAGTTATAAATGATTTCTATCTGTCAACACCCATGTACCACTGTGTTGTGACGGGTACAATGTATAATATCCTAGGACAGCATATAAAAATCCAGACACCCCAACAGATAATATGAGGGTGGGGACTAAGGGAACTTTGATCTGACTGTGGAGTTTCCTATTCCACTTGATGGTCCAAATATTACAATGGTCAAATATTCTATTGGATATTTCATAGCATGGTTGTCTAATCTTATAAAGATACATGAGGTATTCATTTAATAAATTTTTGGTATGAAAAAATGTAATAGTTGAGATAAAATGTATAATGTGAGGTATTATATTATAGATGGATAAAGTGAGAGAGAAATGGAAGTTAGAATCTAGAAAATATAGTGAATCAACCAAGAAAACAAAATGACCTTCCTAGAGTAACATATCCCCACCAGTTCCAGAGAATCATTTATTATCACTAAAAAATTGTGTAGATACCACATTAAAAGATAAAACTATGTCTTACATTGAATGTCAAGAAGAAATATAGGGATATAACATAATATAATGAATTAGTCTCAATACTCTAAATGAGATTCTCACTCCTGAATAGTTGGGAGTCTTAGTTGTGAATAAGTACATAAGGTAAATTTTCATAATACGCAGGTCCAAAAAGTAAGCTAATTTGTCTATTAATGTTAACAAGTATTCATATTTTGTATATGCATTTTTATCAAAACTATATAAAGGGAAGATCCTGCGAAGCACGATTTGAATTCATTAATCCCTCTATAATTTCTACTCAAGAAATTAATTTGAGTGAGGAAGTCATTAATAAGAAAAGGCACTACAAAAAACTATAATTTACAGACGCATTTTTAGAGACATTTTTTAGAAAGTCATGAATTTTAAAATATAGTGACATTTTTCAGGAAATGATGCTAATTTGTCATTGTTTCCTAAAAACATTTCTATATTAGAAATATTCCATGAAAACGATTCTATATTAGATACCCTTCCACAGAAGAGTAGTTATTTTAGTGATTTTTTTTATAATATGACTCTAATATAGGTACATTTCTTTAAAATTGTGGCTAATTTTGCAATGTTTCCTATCAGTAATTTAATGAAATTTCCTCATATTGTTGCTCATTTTGCAGAATTTCCTCACAATCACTACAAATTTAGTGATGTTTCCACAAAAGCGTTTCTAATTTATCAACATTTCCTCAAAACCATCGTTAATTTACTAATTTATCCTCAGAAATGTTCCTAATTTATCCACGTTTCTCAAAACTGTCAGCAATTTACCAACGTTTCATCCAGAAAATCACTAATTTAGCAACATTTCATTAAAATGTGGATAATTTAGGGCCATTTTATTTAAAAGAATTGCTAAATAAGAGAGGTTTTTCAGAAATCATCACTAAAAATAAATAAATTTATATATCCCATTTCCTTGCAGTGATGTAAATATATATTTAGATATTCATTTATATATATTTATAAACACATACACATACACATAAACATATATATATAAATATTTATATTTATATATATTTAAACACAAAAATATATATATATACATATATATACATATATTTATATATAAAAACTCAAATATATTATAAATTTAGTCGTGTTTTTGAGAAAACCTTTCTGTTTTAGTGACAATTTTATCTGTGTTTTAAAATGTGACTAATTATATATATATATATATATTTATTTATTTATAATTATTATTATATATATGTATACATACACATCTATATTCACACACACACTTCTATATATATATATTAATATAAAAAAATACTATATATAAAATATATACATATATATATATCATATATTATTAACATATAAACATAATATATAAACATAAAATATAAACATATATTTATATAACATAAAAAATATATATAATATAAACATAAATATATATATATAAACATATATGTAAAATATAAACCCACACATAGATATATATATATACATAAAATCTAAAATCTAAAATCTAATATCTAATATCTAAAATCAAAAATTTAAACATATATATATATATATGTTAATATATATATATTAATATACATATATAATATTTATTTTTTAATACTGAAATCTATTTATATATATATATATATGTCATAACACAATTAAATAATTTTAATTTAATCATTTTTTAAGAAAATGTGACTATATTTGGGGCATTTTTACTTATGTTTTAAAATGTGGCTAATTATATTTGTTTGTGTGGGTGAAGGTTTGTGTGTGTAATTTTATAACTGTAATTATATATATATATACACACAAATATTTTTTTAAACACACACACAAAAACATATAAATATATATATAAATATATATAACATAAACACACACACACCCAAACACATATATAAAATATAAACATAAAATATAAATATATAAAAAATAATATAAACACACATATATAATATATAATAAATAAAAACATATGTATATATATATTTAAACATAAAATATAAATATAAACATATAATTTTGTATGTATATATATTTTGATATAGTTGTATATATATTATTAATTTTTTAAATACTAATATATATATATAAGATAATAAAATTACAAAAAACAAATTGTAGCTAATTTGGTTAGGCCTTTAGATGGTGTTTTTGGAAAATTGTAGATCAATTCTCAGTGGAATTATTTTTTTAAGGATGTGCGCAATAGAAAAAGGGAGTCGGGTAATGCTACACAAAATTGAGGGAACACAATGTAAGGGGAAGGAGGATGTAATAGGAAACGGGAAAGGGAGGGGGAAATGGAGGGGGCGAGATGTGGGAATTCCAGTAAGATTGGAGGTAATGGTAAATTGGAGGGAGGGGGAATTAGAAGGCGATTGATAAGGGTGGGAATGTTGGGAATGGGATGGGGTGGAGCAGGGGCAGGGACTGATAATTGTAGGGGGGGTGGGAAGCAAGAAATTGAAGGGGGGATTAGAGGGGACCGGGAAGGGTGGAATGCTAGGCAGGGAGTGGGGTATGAAATATGAAAGAAAAGTTTTACATTATTTTGATAAATTCTATATAAATTATGAATTTTTTTTATAAACTGATGAGGTCTAATTTACCAATGTTTTCTAAAAAACAATGGTAAATGATGTGCGATTTATCGATATTTATAAATCATCAATAAATGACATGCGATTTACTAGTATTTTTTTAACAAAATTTCTAAAAAATGTTGCTGAATGAGGTGTTGGTAAATAGAGATACTTATAAATGTCTCTAATTTAGTTATGTTTATTTACTAACATCTATTCCATGCATTATTAAATATGGAATCTCTAAATAGCAACTTTTCAAAAAATAAACAATTTGATGACACTTATAAAAGTCGCTAATTACTAAAATTTAAAAACATTTCTAAATTAGTGTTGTTTATAAAATTATATAAATTAGAAAATCCTCATTTACTGACATTTCTAAGAAACATCACTAATGAAAAAAAAGTGTCACTAATTAGAGTTTTTTTGTTATGAAAGATTAGTTATTTGAAGCATTTAATAAAAAGGAATATAAAGAAAGACTTTTTTCCTATATTGTAAAGGTAAAACTCTACAATATAATCACATAAAAAAATTTTGTAATGTTTTCATTACTTATTTGTTTTTGTTTCTTTAGGGCGCACTGGATGGTGATTGCATTCAATATGGACACCCCTGATATTTAATTTTTCAATCCAATGCATCGATATGAATCCAACTGATCACGCATGATGTGTATTGGGAATATGTAATAAACTATGATAAATATTTTATAGATGAGATTCTAATTATATGTTCATTATATGTTTTAATAAGAATTTTGTAATGATAGTGCAGTCAGTCAATACCGGCAAGATTATGGAATGAAGTTGGTTTCTAAAGGGATAAAGTCTTTGGATTACAAAAATTAGAAAAACATTAAGGAATATATAAAAATATTTAACTCTCAATACATTTCAAAATAATTTAATTATTTGTGTCAATGTTTCTATAATGTTAGAAACAAGATAATGGCATCGATTGTGGCTATTATATTTCCAAATTTATGTGAGAAATCATAAATCAGAAAAAATTCAAGCATCCCCCAAAATGTAATTTATGAAGGTAATTGAAATTTCATTAAATATATTTCATAATCATTTTTTTGTGTATATTTTCTAAGTAATATCATGATTTTCTATATCATAGTTAATCAAAATAATAAATCAATTTGTTTAGAGATGAGTGGGAAGTGTACATTATGTCAGAATGTCTGTTGACAACAAATTTAGTTGATTACAAGATATGTTTCTGATCTAGTATGAGTTATGACCTTCAAAAGTTATTGAGGGTATGAGGAATTTGTGTTAGAATGATTATATATTATTTTGATCTCTTTTTCTAGGATAGTATAATGAAGGAATCAAATTTGTTTTAAAATTATGACCTACAAACCAATAAAATTTTTGGAAAATCACGGAGTTAGAGGTGGAGGTGAAGGAAAAAGGAGAGGCGGAGGCAAAGGTAGAGGCTGAGATATAGGAAAA
The DNA here is from genome assembly GCA_963277665.1 of Viscum album. Taxonomy (NCBI): domain Eukaryota; kingdom Viridiplantae; phylum Streptophyta; class Magnoliopsida; order Santalales; family Viscaceae; genus Viscum; species Viscum album. The sequence goes on along the minus strand of OY728126.1, from coordinate 1,947,741,923 downwards.
TTTGAAGTTGGAGACCGATGAGGGGTTGGAGGGAGAGGATATTACTGAGGTGCAGACCAAGGTAGAGGAACATAAGAAGATCTGTCTTGTAAAAAATAAAATTGTTTGGAAATAAAGTAGAATGAGGATCATACCAGGATTGGGCTTGAGAACAATTGATAAAATGTACACACTACACTCATTACATAAGAAAAGATCTATTTTTAAAGTGTCTCAGGTGGCTTATTGAAATAATGTTTTCACCCTTTGTTTATGTGATTTTATATAGTGTAGTAATCCACCTGTAAGATCATACCATGTTGGAAGCTTCAATTTCTCCACTAGTGTGGTTGAATAAACATATATACAACTCTCAATCATCAAAAAAGTATACAATCCAACTTAAAATTTTGAATAAATATGTGTCTAATCAACCACTAAATTTAGCAGGTGTATCAAAGAACTGTTGGGGGAAAACCATCATCAATATATCATGGTCATCAGGAGGGATGGTATCAAAGTGTCTATTATCAGTTTAAAATAGATAGTTTAATAAAAAATGTGTCACTCACAGAAAACTAGGAAAACATGCTTTATTTTTCATGATAATTTTGTATAATGATTCAAAACTCATTAGTGACATGTATGAATATTTCTCAAGTCAAACCCACCCATGATTCCACCTATATGGATCAAAGTGTGTGTTTACCATTTAAAATGAAATTTTAGTAAAAAACAAAATATTCATACTCAAAACTAATGAAACTAATTATAATTATTTTCGCACTTTTGTAAAATAATCTGTGAGTCATTTATGACATGTAGGAATCATCATCACCTCAATCTAATGCACGAATTGAATAGAATGACTCCAAGTGCTTATTTTTATTCAAAATTAACATTAATGTTTGTATTGATAATTTTGGAAAATTATTGATAATTCATTTTTGACATGTTTGAATCAGCCTCTTTTCAAATCCAAACATGATTCCACCTATATGGATCAAAGTGCATGTTTCCAGTTTAAAAGGTTAATTTAGTAAACAACACAAGTTAAATATTCAAAAACTGCGGAAGCACTTTCCTATTGTCTTGATACATTAGTAAAATGATCTATGAGTCATTTGGGATGTGTATAAATCCCCATAACCTCAATTATATATACAGTGTGATTGGTATGACACCAAGTGCATCTTTTTATTCAAAATTGACATTAATTTTAGTGAAAAATATTAATTAACATTCTCAAAACTGAGAAAATGCATTTATATTGTATTCGTAATATATTGAAACGATCCGTAATTCATTTTTAAAGTTTATGAATTAGTCGCACCTGAATGTGATGCATGGTATGACCAGTATGACTTCAATCTTGCATTTTTATTCAAAACTGACATTAATTTTAAACAAAAAACAACTAATATACCGAAATTGAGGAAACACATTCCGTCTTTCTTGTACATTAGGAAAATTCTCCATATGGAATTTTTGATGTATAGGAATTAGTCCTACTTCAATTTGACTCACAATGTATCTATTATAACTCAAAGTGCACCTTTTTATACATAATTTAAATTAATTTTATTAAAAAAATTAAATACTCTATAAAAGATTTTATTTTCCTGTATTTGTTTTAAAAATTTTACTTCATTCAACATCAACATTAGTATCTTATTTTTGAAGTTTATGTTGTTGTTTCTGGTGATGTAGTGTATAGTTACCACAAACTGCACCTATTTTTTGTTGTAGTGTGGTGTAGCATCACACTATAGTTTTCACATAAATTTGTTCTACTAAATGCACTGATAATGATATACTTTATCAAGGCTTTTTCAATACCCATTAAAGTAATCATTTATCGACATGTCTTAAATCACTGATGACGATATCCTTTATGAACACTTGTAGAACCATCGATAAAGTAATCCTTTATCAAATATTTCTAAAGCACTGATAAATGAATATTTATCAGTGCTATTAATAGCTCTGATAAAGGGTCTCTTTATCATTTCTAAAAAAACTGCTGATAAATGGTGTCTCTTAAAATCTCATTTAAAAGTGCTAATAAAAGTACGCATTATAAACTCTTTTATTTTCAATGATAAACCTTCCCTTTTTCATCTCTTTTCTATCACTGATAAAATCATTGGCCTTTTAACCTCACTGAGGTATTCTGCACATTTCTAGAACTGATAAAGGCATATTCTAGCACTATTAATGTCATGTTTTGTAGTAGTGTAAATTCAGACTACCCCATTGGTATATCAATCACATTCTCTTGATGACGAATGTCTGTAATTATCAAAAACACCGCTAAGTGAGCATGGATTGTGATGAATCTTGAATATTCACATATTATATACTGTATTTCAACGTTTTAAATCCCACCAAAGTGTTATTTTATGGGAAATTGTCACATTTTTATGTTTTAGTGGTATTTTGAGCTCAAATGCAAAAATGGCTTAATTTTGGTGTTTAACTATTTCATATCACTTCATTATTTCGGACATATAAATTTATACACTGACCCGAATTGTGAAATTACTTTTTATAGGTTTTCTTATATCATTGGCTGAATTTAATCCTTATAGAATTCCCAGCTCAATAAATCATTTGGAGGCCCAAAATTAGCTCATGATCCGGACCTCGAAAATGGTGCACAAATTTGGAAATTTTTAAATATGAGCTTGTATATCTAAGTATGCCAGTTATATGGAGCTGAAATTCAACAGCGATCTGGAGGATTAATTAATGCACATCGTTCATTAAGGATTCCACGTCCGAATCGGATGGTTTCAAGGAATTAATGGCATTGGAACTCGGAGTTGTGGAAGATGAAGAGTCACTTTGGAAGATTAAATGTTCCGCACTAAATCTTCCATACCTCCTTCATACGTGGACCAATCAGGCTGAAAGTTTGTGGACGGACGCGGAGGAGTATATGGAACAACGTTCAAGAAGGGAACAAGTACCTAATATTCCATTTAATGGGCCGAAAAGTCAATGAAATATGGCGGACAGAATTGAGAGATATTTCTTGACCCATTTCCCTGTAAATATGTACCTCCTCTCTCTTTTACAAGGATAGCCATTTAAAGGGGGAAATTTTGAGTTTAGTTTTTTGTAATTGTTATTTATAGTTATAATATATATTAGTGTAGCTATATTCTTCTTCTATTCATTTCTTCTTTTCTTTCATTTCTTTTATTTTATGTGTTTCTCCCACTGTGCTTCTTTCTAAATCCATGTTTGTGGAGAGCTAACCCTTACTGTTGTTCAAGGGGGGAATTGGTGGTATTTGATTTTTATGCGATTTAATGATTTATCATGTTTTATTCGAAGGAATAATTTGTGGTTAAATTATTGTGGTGAGCAGTTTCCCCACTTTCTCTACTATTGACTTCTCCCTCCTCGTTTTATAATTTTCTTTCTCATTGGTATCTAATTCATTCAATCGTTGGAGTTTGGATTGGGTATTGATGTGGAAGAGTTTACTCCTACATGAAGAGGTCTCGGTGTAGGGTAATATATTTCAAATGAGAGGGTGTGGAGTGACAGTTCTTGATCTCCACATTGAATAACACCTTGATTGATATTTTGAATAACAATGATAATTCCACCATGAAACCCCAAGAACAATGGTTCTCTTCTACTAACATGTTTGTATCTTTTCTCCCATTTCTTTGTATTTTGTATTTTCCTGTATTTATATATTTATATTATATTTCATATTTTACTCATTTAAATTTTTCCCCCCGTTGACATTAGTATTTTATTTTTATATTAGTTAGATTTTAAATAGTGACAATAGAATGATATTGTGTGTGAGCGGCCTCCTTGTGATCGACCCTAGGGTGTGCCACTATGGTAAATTTTTAGGTAAATAAGATTTTAATTGAATTGTGGTTCACAAAAAAACCACTCTCTTTAATTTGGCACCATTTCTGGGGAGGTTAATTTCTTTCACACTATATTTTTCATAAAAACCCATAACAAATTAAAAATTTCAAAAACTAAAAAAAGTGCTTCATTGAATATCATTCTATTTTTTGGTCGAGATGGATTATTTCAGTAATTTTTAATATTCTTGGCCTAGTACTGCATTGTCTAGTATGGAAGAGTATTTTATGCTGAAGATGGAAGAAGATGCAGCGATGATTCGAAATAATTTCAAAATTCTTAAACAAGAAAGAAAAATGGAAGCATCGCTGGCGGCTGAACTTGAAGAAGTTAAAGTTCTATAGCCGGAACGAAAACAACAAAAGAACCAAGCTGAAGAAGAAAAGGTAAATGTTTTTCCACCTACATTTTACGTTAACGAACCCAAGGAGGACTTGAAGATTAAATTTGAAGATACAATCGTCTCTCCTTGGCCATTGCTTGAAGAGGTTCCTGAAGATGAAAATCCAACTGATACAACTGTGGGAGATCGACATTCATTCAATGTACAATGGTTTGATTTTATTGAAGATCAAAAGGTAAGTGATCCTCCCAACTTTGTCAAAAAATAATCAGTACCTCTATACATCTCTCTTGCTTTGGAAGAATATAATGAAGTCCCAGTTGAAAAAGAGTTCCCAGTGGCCTTGCCTGAAGAGATCACATTTCAAGCTGACCTACACGAAAGGGAATATTTTTAAATTGATTGTTCATGTTTTAATCATATCCAAGTGGAATTATTTTCTAGATTCCCTTCTGAATTTTTTGACATGGCATCACATGTGCATGACCTGGATGTTAAAGTCAAAGTGGCCAAAGAAGTCATGGCTGGAGAAGTGGAGGACCCATTCTTCCTCCTTCCCCCATCATTCCAGTTGTACGACAATGAAATGGTGAAGGAGATGTTGTAATCCATTTATGGGTTGCTCTATGGATGTTGTAGGCTGAAGAGCATTGGAAGAAATAATTTTTGGTTGTATCTATGAATGAAACCATACCCACCAACGGATTGGGGTTAAACCGCTGAAACTGCCTGCTTAGGGGTAGTAAAAACCGAGAACCCTCTTGGGGGTCAAACCAAGCCTTATCCTATTTCTTTTCCATTCCTATTTCTCTTCCATTACTCTTTATTTTTATTTATTTTTCTTATTTTTTAATTATTTCATGTTTTTAGGTTAAGTGGTAGTATCTAGGAGCTTAACTCAAGGATGCCACTGTAAAATAATGTCAAGATGTATCTTTCCTTCCTTTTATTTTCCCGCCCTTATCATTCTTTTGTTGAGCTGCAATGGGGTTAGTGAAATTTAGGTGTGGGGGGAGTGTCAACCTACTTAGATGTTTTGTGTGGTTTATTTTTATTTTTATTTTTCATCTTTTTAGGATCCTTGATCTTTAATGAATATTCTAATATTTTTTCACACACTAATTGATTTTGAGATGATTGAAATGATTTTTGAAGTAATGGATTTTAAATTGTTGTTGATGTGATACTTTTTCCTTGAAATTGGTTTTCCATAATTTTTATGAGATTGACCAATTTTTGAAATTCATGCCGATGAAACACTGACTCAATACATTTTCCTGTCCTGTGAGGTATTCTGAACCACATTGAAATATTCTTTCTAATACCCACATATTCTTGAGAGAAGCATGGATTTTGTGTGAGAACCAGAACTTGCGATTTTTCTCTTTCGAAGCATTGGATTTCATGGAATTTTTTTGATATGATTGAGGCATTTGTTTGGCTAGGCATATTCTATCTTGAGACCTATCTTTACATCTATCTGTCATTAGCTCTTAGATACCATGAATTTCCTTATAGGTTTAAGCCACATTACAAGATGAATATTCCATACCTACCCACACTCTTGGTAATTTTGCATGGATATTTCAAGATTGAGTGTGGGGGAAGGGCCTTTCATGTGTGTTATTTGGGATGTGTTTCATTTTTGGGTGATGTGAGGTATGTGTCAACATTTTGGGTAGTGGATGATAAAGATAAAATTGGGCATGAGTAATCCTTTCATTGAGCATTATTTGTTTCATCTGGTTCTCCTTCAAAAAAAAAGGAAAAAAAGAAAAAATGGAGATGAGATTGAGTTTATCATTGTAATAAATTGTTTGACTCATGTACCTATATAAATTAAATGAAATTATTTTCATTAACTCATTGTATTCAATTGTCATCTCATTCTCCAAAAAAATCAAAAAATAAAATAAAATAAAGTTGTGCCTTTCTGGAGCTTTAAAAAAATGAAAAAAACGAAAAAAGGGGAGAACATGGATGAAATCATTCATTGGAATTATTTTTTTTCCTAATGTCCCATGTCATACAAAATGGGGTTTGGTGTTTCTTTCACACTGTTATGGGCATTGAGTGAGGTTCATCCTGTGTTTTCACTTGATTATTCCTGCATTGTGCTTAAGAGTCTAACCTCATCCTTCTAGCCTTAATTTTTCAATAATTTTCCTACCAACCCTAAGCCATAGAATTCACCTTGAAAAATTCCTCATGATTGAATTAATTTTCAGGTTTCACACTGTGGAGAGATGAGAATTGTCACAAGCCTATGATGATACATTCACTTTCCAAGTATGAGCATAACTCTAGATTTAATTTATCTTGAATGAAGAGTGACACAAAATTCAAGGTGAGTTAGGTTATGATTGGGCCATGGATAGATTTATTAGGTTGAATAAATTTAAATCTGATCAATGAAAATGATTGGGAATTGTTTTCCATAGAGGAGACATGATGGAATTTTATTTCTGAAGAGATCAATGATGTTTTCTCATTGTTTATTTTTGTATGAATTTTGATTTGGATATATGATGATTGCTCGGGAGTGCAATGAATAAGTGTGGGGGAGTGATGAAGCTTGAATATTCACATATTATATACTGTATTTCAATGTTTTAAATCCCCCCAAAGTGTTATTTTATGGGAAATTGTCACATGTTTATGTTTTAGTGGTATTTTGAGCTCAAATGAAAAAATGGCATAATTTTAGTGTTTACCTGTTTCATTTCACTTCATTATTTCGGCCATATAATTTTATACACTGACCCAGATTGTGAAATTAATTTTTTATAGGTTTTATTATATAATTGGACGAATTTAATCCTTATGGAGGCCCAGCACAATAAATCATTTAGAGGCCCAAAATTAGCTCATAATCCGGACCTCGAAAATTGTGCACAGATTTGGAATGTTTTAAATATAAGCTTTTATATAGAATTATGCCAGTTACATGGAGCTCAAATTCAACAAGGAGATGGAGGTTTAATTAATGAACATATTTCATTAAGGAGTCCACATCTGAATCGGCTGGTTTCAAGGTCTTAATGGCATTGGAAATCGGAGTTTTGGAAGATGAAGAGTCACTTTGGAAGATTACATGTTCCGCACTAAATCTACCATACCTCCATCATACGTGGACCAATCGGGCAAAAATATTGTGGAGGGACGAGGAGGATTAAATGGACCGACATTCAAGAAGGGACCAGGTACCAACTATTCCATTTAATGGGGAGAAAAGTCAATGAAATCCGGCGGACAGAATTGAGAGATATTTCTTGACCCATTTCCCTATAAATATTCAACTCCTCTCTCTTATACAAGGATATCCATTTCAAGGGGAAAGGTTGAGTTTAGTTTTTTGTAATGGTTATTTATAGTTATAATATATATTAGTGTAGCTATCTTCTTCTTCTGTTCATTTCTTCTTTTCTTTCATTTCTTTTATTTTATGTGTTTCTACCATGTGCTTCTCTCTAACTCCATGTTTGTGGAGAGCTAACCCTCACTGTTGTTCGAGGGGGGAAGTGGTGGTCTTTGATTTTTATGTTCTTTAATTATTTATCATGTTTTATTATAAGGAATCTGTAGTGGTTAAATTATTGTGGTGAGCGGTTTCCCCACTTTCTCTACTATTGACTTCTTCCTCCTCGTTTTATAATTTTCCTTCTAATCGGTATCGAATTCATTCAAACGATGGAGAGTGGATTGGGTATTGATGTGGAAGAGTTTACTCCTACATGAAGAGGTCTCGGTGTATGGTAATATATTTCAAACGAGAGGGTTTGGAGTGACAGGTCTTGATCTCCACATTGAATAACTCCTTGATTGATATTTTGAATAACAATGATAATTCCACCATGAAACCCCAAGAACAATGGTTCTCTTCTACTAACTTGTTTGTTTCTTTTCTCCCTTTTCATTGTATTTTGTATTTTCCTATATTTATATATTTATATTATATTTAATATTTTGCCTCATTTCAATTGTTCCCCCCATCTACATAAGTATTATCTTTTTTATATTAGTTAGATTTTAAAAAGTGACAATAGAAAGATATTGTGTGTGAGCAGCCTCCTCATGATCGACCCTAGGGTGTTCCACTATGGTACATTTTTAGGTAAATAAGAATTTAATTAAATTTTGGTTCGTGAAAAAACCACTCTCATCAGCACAGCCATTAAATAAAAATAGTCTATTGATGTTAAAATTAATTTGATGAATGGATCATGATAATATATCCATACTAGGTTTGTGATAAATTTTGTGGTGTGACCTTTAAATTTATGGGGTGGTAATGAGATACAAGACTCGTATAATCAAATTCGTATGATCATGATGTCACCTGTTTAACCAAACACCCTTCTATGTCAGGTTGGTTTAATTATTCAGAAAGATTATCTAGATTACCTTAACAAAGGGAAAGTGTTATTCTATACACACATGGACTTTCATTAGTTGTTATCAATGTGATTATTTTAGAAATATTAACTATGTCATAAGAATTTTTTTAATTTCATGACCATTTATATTCCCTTTTACTTCTTGTATATGATGAAAAAATTAAGTGAATTATATTATGGAATGGGTGTTCCTACGACCTTTAGTATATCATAATGGAAATATCATAATTACATAGTGAAATTATAAATGAATATTTTTCTTGGGAATGGAATATATTATTTCTCATGGGTATGGAATCCCTTATTTTTTAGGAGAATTGTTCCCCTTTTGACTCAAAGTCATGGCATCCCTGGGAATGGGATCCATTATATTATGATTTATGGGTATTGAGTCCCAGGGTATAGAATCCCTTATATTATTTTACATGGGCGTGGTGTCCCTTACATTATGATACTTAGGTATAATGTCTATAAGCATGGTGTCTCTTATATTATGATACAAAAAATGGCATCAATTACATTATGATACATGGGCATGGGGTTCAAATTCATGTAATACCTTTTTATGATTCATCTATGATTATTGGGCATGAAATCCTCTAATAAAATTGGAAACTTATTTTATTTTTATGAGTATGACTAGGAGCAAAGCCACCGGTCCTCACTGGTGCATTTTTATATGTGAAGATATTAGTGACTAAAAATATTAATATATATATATATATATATACAAGATACAATATATTTAGAGACATTCTGTCTTAGGCTGAAGCAGGTATGGTCGGCCAAATGTCCTTGAAGAACCTGATCTGAGGTTACATTTATTTTTTTACCGAACTGCGTAACATTTGATATTTTTAAACACAAGTTTATTATATGTACATGTATTTTATTACTTTATCCTCAGTTGGTAGTGGCATGTTGAGTATATCCCTCAACCTGTTTGGGAAACCATTTGGTCACTATACATATATCTTCTGACTGTAGGCTCAATTCCATAGTTTATGATTTATGTTGTTCCACTTGTGCATGGGTGCTCAGGAGCATAACAATGAGTCGATGCTCAAGATTTTCATAGGGATAGACATTGAGTCCCTTCATTTTATTTCATTTTCCATTTATTATATGTACCACCTATTGTTTCTTGTAAATTGAAATCGGTTCATACATAAATAGTTATACATTTATTATTTATTGTTTACATTTTTTATATTGCTTCCATAGATGATTATCATTTTCACCACTATTATTCTTTGATCACGAGTGTATAGTCTCCCCATTATACCATATATAGACCCTCACTATTAATCAGAAGCCCTTAGAGTATGGGGATGTGTGATTGAAGCCAAGTGACCTAACGGCTCAGGTCACCGTTTTAGGGGCTCCCAGGTTGGGATGTTACAAATTGGTATCAGATGTTATTTTCCATTGTATTAATATTCTAGATTTTATATATGCGACCAGAAACATATAAAAACGTAGTAAATATCTTGTGTTTGGGTCCATCAAAACCACGCATGGAGTAAAGATCATGTTTTCATGGATGAGATGTTTTATATTTTTTTCATTATTTTTTATTATTATTTTACCTTGAATGATTTTAATACATCCATAGGTTATTGATTTATTGATTAATGATATTTACCTCTTCATGTAATATGATAGGAGACAAGGTGTGTTCATGAATCATTGTAGGCACCTAGATATTCACACGCCATGCATATGTCATGCCATGTAGATTTCATTATTGGTTTCTGAATCGTGATGATCTATATAACATATTATGTGATTATAACAACATTATTTGTTTTATTCCATTCATTTAGGATTATTTAACATGTATGATTATATTACATGATTCCATGTTTTCCTAAAAACATGAATATCTTCCCTTCTTATGTAGTGTCTTGCTAGGATTTTTTTTTCATGTTTATTTATATTATTGTTGTGATTGAATTCCATATTATAATCATGAAATATGGTAAGATAAATAATTTTTTTCAAACAACAAAAACAATGGTTTCTCATATATCTTGATGGTGGAATTTTATTTAAATGACAAGTTATAACAAATTTGCACTATAGATCACTATTGTCATGGGATGAAACATTTATGGTTGTGAATAAATGGGTTCTAATCATAAAACATATAAAGTTTATCAGAACATTATAAATTGCTTAGGGTTACCCATATTATAAAACTATTTCACATGGATTTTATATATTTTGAAACCGAAGTTAAAATCTAATTATAGATACATGAATACTAATTATAACTTATAAATTAAACTACCTTTTTAATTTAGAAATGTTTATTCATATATATAAACCATGATTTATATATATATGTATAACTGATAAAATGAAAATTTCTATTGAAAACGAATGTTTTTAAATAAATTTTAAATTGTAACTTAAATGGGCATGTACCATTACAACTTGGGCATGAATACCCATATTACTAAATTTATAAATTCACATCTATGCCTAAGTTGGCTAGTCAGTGCATATTTCTTATGAGATAAATTAATGAAGGGTTTGTTAAATCATGAATAAATAATTTTATGGGATTAATTTGAATGGGAAGCCATTATAATTTATATTGTGTAACTCTATATGTTGGGAATGACATCCGATATAATTTAAACCATATTGAAATGATGGTACCCTCATATGTCATATTATTCTTTTTATTCCTTAGTACTTAACTCCATTGGTGTATGATTATGTAAATGGTATCATTAATTAAAGTGACCAAAACCACTTATTTGGTGTTACATATAAATTTATGGTGTTATCTTACTTGTACAATCCCCTTAATTAATAAAATACCCATTTTATTATTTTTAGATTTATTATTTTGAAGGGTCAATGAATTAAAATTCCAATTAAAACTAAACAATGTTTTTCACTCTATATTTGTTGTGAAAATTTTCTTTAGCTAGCCTCAGTTCTAATAAACATAAGGGTAGATTAAAAAATTGGATAAATATGAAATTATGATATATTTTCTTAATGTTGTATGGAATAAGTTAAAAAAACTCTTACTAATGTTGGTCTTAATAATTGGTACTTATAATCCCTTTTTTATGAACATTCTAAAATGTGGTAATGAATAATTATCAGTTAAATTCCGTAAAAATAACCTTTAAAGGTGTTATAACTGAACATATATATAGGGGTTATCTTGAGATTTGTAAATAGTAGGAAAATGAATGTTTCCTATATGTCTCTGTTACCTTATAACTTATTGTTTCTTAAACATAAAGGACGGGTGGTAGAGCCTAGTGACTTACTAGGAATGACTTTAGTTTATAAAGATGACATGTGACATTAAAATGAAGTGTTATCCATATAGAAGTTCCATTATATATGAGAAATCAAATGATCCCAAATAAAATTTTATAGGGACACATGCTTATCATATATAGATATTAAATCATATTTTAAGAATATTCATAACATTGAACAAGAAAACGACTTCGGACAAAAATAGTATAGTGATTTTAGAAATTTGGAAACATAATCAGTTGCTTCATAGTTGAGATACATCATCTCCAACTAATATCATAATATCTAAAACCATTCTTATTAAAATAATACCTAAGAAATATATACATAACATGGGCAAAATAAACCTAACAAATCGTGAGATCATTTTATCATAAAGGGTAAATAAGGGAGATACCAAAGAATTATATGATCACGAATGTATGATAACATGAGTATAATATTTTAAAACCATACCCTTAATATCAAAGATCATAATATTGATTCATGGAATAAATATTAGCATTTCATAATACACAAATCATAAAAAAAATCAATTAACATGATCCAAGATGTAATAACATTAAAATAACACATAAATTTGCAGTGTGAACATAAGAATCAAAAATATTATATCAAGAATACCCACCAAGACATTCATGACATGATAATATTGGGCTAACCACATGTGTAACTTCTTGGGGCTTGGGATGACCACCCATGTAGCCTCTATTTGGCTTCAGCTAATAACTTGGTTACCCGGCTTTTTGGGCATGGGATAACTACATGTTTACCCTAGATTTTGTTCTTCGTCTAATCATCCATGTAGCATTGGAGCTCATAGATCATTAACACAGTCATTGAAAATATTATTTAAGGATACCCACTAAGATATTGATAACATTATAGGGTTTGGATAAACACACATGTACCATTTTAGGGCATGTTATGGCCTCCAATTTACCCTTTTTAGGGATTTGTCAACCACCCATGTATTGTCCCTTTTAGGATTGGGTTGACCACTTTTGTGTCCTACTTTTTGGTCCTCGGATAACCACCCATGTACCCTCTGAGATCATATAACATTTAACATTACCCAATAAATTTTAGAGATGTATAGGTCCCACCCATTGCATAATTAAAATCCTATATGTGTGTTTCACAAGATTATGAAACGTTTAACATTTCATAACCCATGAAATGAATTTTGTCTCCTAATTATTATATCATATAAAAACATGTGGAAAATAAATATGTCTCATAATCATCATATTATAACCCATCAAAAAAGAAGTAGGTTTCATAAAATTCTTATCATGGTATAAATTGTGGTAGAGATATGGTTTTTATAAAAATCATGCAATAATTAACATAAATAACATGGATTAATAATGAGAATGGTATCTTTATATCATATTCCTATTAAGGAATAGGTAACAACAATAGATGTCATCTTAGGTAAAAAATATTTTTAAAGGATCATTTAAGTCATTTTTGAGGAAAATATCCATTTTCATTTGAGAAATACCTTTAAAAATATATAAATATTTGAAAATAATTTTCATTTAAAATCAACATCATTTTCTATAAAGGAATCTCTAAAGTAATTAATGGTTATGAAAATGGGAAGTTCTGTTCATGTTGTACACATTAAAAAAATATTACTTTCACATTTATTGTAAAATCCAACTTGGAATTGTTGTGAAAATGATATGAATATTTCTTTCTAAAAAATTGTACAAAATGTAAAACATCAGTAAAAATTAATTTTAAAAATCATAAGGTAATAATAAAACAGTTTTTTGTAATATTTTTTGAAAACATGTTTTGGGAATAAAACTAAATTCCAATTGAAGACATTAATAAATTTGGATTTTCTTTAAAAGATTTTCTTAATTATTTTAATATCCAAATAGTGGAAAATGATACTATTACATAAATACACCATGAATCACCAAAGGAGAATAAAATTCAAGTGCTTATTGAGATATGGATCATAATATTTTATCATCAGAAACATAATAATAAACAATCCCAATAACAATAATATTGTATCGTAAAATCATTACCAATTTGGTATCTTTGAATCATGAACACAAGAACAAATAAGATAAAATTGAACATAAAATATCATGAGGATAAATAAATTCATGATGTTACATATTTAATGGAATGTATATACACCTCATGAAATAATATAGGTTCATAGTATAATGTACATCAAATTGATTGAAAATTGAGACAAAAATCCCTTACCTTATGTCCTGACTTCTACCATATATGTTCAAACCTCAACTTCTTAGATTATCATCCTTAAATTTGCACTAAAATCATATCTAGGTAAAATTTTTATCCAAAATAAGAAATACTTAATTAGAGTAGATACATTTTGTATTGATTTTGGTAGGTCTTGGATAAACCAATATGGTTTGAAGCAGTGAAGAGGATAAGAGAAGTCGTGCCCTCTTATAAGATATGTGAGTACTACACCTGTACTTTTTTTGAGAGAAATGATTCAAATCATGTTTTTTTCATTTCATTAGGATCTAGAATGGATTATTCTCAAGAATTGAAGAGAAATATTTGAAACATATCCATTTAATTGTTTTTATGAAATTTTTTTCTGTTATTTTTAACCCTGATCTTTTTTGTTTAACCCCCACCGCAACCCAGTAAACCAATTTAATCCATAACAACTGTAAATATTTTTAATTTTTGTTACTATTAATTTTGGTAAAAAATTTATGTTGATCTTAATATATATTATAAATTATATTTATTCTAAATATGGAACCCATTTTTCAAAATTTCATTAATAGATTTATAAAAAATTAATTTAAAAACAATCTCATGGTCGCAATGAGAATGTGGGTTTTTTAAAGGAAATGATCAAAATTTTGACATGTTTTTACATGAAAATTCAATATAAAATTTTTCATGGTGACCTAAATTGGATTAACAGATGTATAATCGAACTGATTTTACTTTTCAAAAAATATAAAATATAATTTATCTTGATAGAAAATTAAAACTAAAATACAGGTTTCAATTAAAATTACGTATTTTTTATTATTCACCAATTAATGAAACTTTTCTTAATAATACCAAATAATAACACTAAGATAATTTTGATATGATGATTGTAAAAATTATGTTTGTATATCATAATTATTATATAAAATATTCCTAAATTAATTTCTTTATTATTCACCAAAAGACATAAAAAATAATATTTATGATAAAATAGTTTTTTTTAAACATATAAGGACTTTACCGAGAATGATTAATTTTATTATCAAAATCTTATATTTATAAGAAAAATAATATATTTAATATTTAAAAATTATTTATTAATATTAATATCTCTATGTTTAATGGCTTGGTAATATTGGGGGATTTTAAATAATTATAATAATAATATATCAAAATTTTATTAAAACATATTGTTGTGTGTAATGCTATCTAACACTGTGTTGTCTGTAGTGGAAGATTAACTTGGTGTTGAATTAAATGAAATCTATCAAGGAAAATTAATTTATTTTAAAAAATTAATTAATACATCTTTGGGGTGTTAGAGAGTTTCTAAGCATGGTGAGTGCTATCAGTTTGGTTGGGTTGAGCCTTGTAGAACCCTTTTCAATTCCCGGAGTAGGCAGGTGGTTTTTTAGAAAGTTGAAACTATACTTTATATTACAATATAAAGATACCCTGTTATTTTTTTCTCTTTATCCTTATACTTTATTATTTTAACATTTCAACTTGTACCCCTATATAAATTGTTCATGAGGATCAATGTCTCCTAGCCCGATGTTTAGTAGGTGATGTCGTTATGCCGATGTCGATAGATTATTACCTTGTAGGTGGATTCTTCCTTACCATTTTTAATTAAAACACTTCTAAAAGAGTGATTATATATGTGTTAGGTATCTTTTAACTAATTTTCATAAATGGGATATGCTTCTTGTGTGAGAGATCATAAGACTTGGAGGACTGACCTACTGGCTCTATTTTGGAACATTATCAGTAGGTTTAGATGAATGACCTAGATCCCTTAACATTGATTCAAACCCTAGTAGGTTAGTTTCTCTTTTTTTATTGAGGGAAACCCATAAAGGAGGTTATCCTGGGTTTTACATTTCAATTTATAGAGATGAAATTTTTTTTATGACTACTTGTAAACCAATGCATAGTAGGTGGTCGCATCTTTAAAATCATACATGGGGGTTCCATTACTCTTGAAAATAAAATTGAGTGTTTGTTTATCATAACTGATTTCTATGGGAAATACTATTTCAGTTACTGTCCCAATTCCTTAGTGGTTTCAAATTTAGAAATTTATTCTATGAAATAACGTCGCGATGTGGACAATAATTTGTAAAATAATGATATAGGTGGGTGCTACATTTTGGAGAGGATTTACAAGGGAGACACTAGCATGTGGAAAATGAACCTTCCATATAGCATGGTCAGTTTAGACTTGTTGGTGGATAACTCATGATAGCATGAGTTTGGTATGAAGCGGGTGGTATGGTTTGTACACCTACTGTGTATGGTAAGTTTATCTCATACCTATAGTGTGATGTAACTTTTTAGAACTATACATCGATGAGTGAATGAGTAAGGGTCTAAGATCAATGGTTTCAAATAGGTCACTTTTGGATAGGGTGACATGGTGGTTGGGTAAATTAATATATGTTCTGGAGATGAGTTATAATATAGGAATGATTGGTGACATGAGATGTTAAACACACAGTTTCACAATAACTCCCTTTTTCAGGAGACATTATGTCTATTGTTAGGTATGGGAAATATTTACTAGGTTGTATGAGTGAGGATTGTGAGAGATATACAATCTAGTTGATGAAATCTCTGGGTATTCCTAGTTTAGAAGTGATCATTACCTTTATCATGATATCTCCTCGAATACGCTAAGAGAGATAATCAGTTAAACATTGAGACACTTATCTAAACATCCTTATAGATTGAAAAATGGTCTCCTTGGGTGTTTTTCTCTAATATTTATTTATTGGAATGCCACATGGTGGATGGTACAAAAGTTTCTATTTAAGGGTAGTGACCCTCAAAGGGTTTTTATTTTTGTCAACAATCCCAAGTAACTATTCTTGAATAGCGGGAATGAGTGATTGGTTGAGGTATGTTTTCTCTTAGGGATAAGAATATTTTTTCCATGTCATCGATATATACATAAATTTATGGGACATGGGCTGCAGTTTTAGTTTATCTTTTAGTTTTTCTAAAGATAAATATTCCCCTAAGGTGAGGAGAAAAAGATAAATCATTAGAGGGAGACCCTAATGTGGGAAGGGATATGAAATATTAAGGTTTATTTTTTAATTGTCTTTTTGGCTCTCCTATACTGTTTAATTAATGAAACAATGTATAGATAAAAAATTCCACATTAGGTTTTGTGTATTTGGTGAAACAAAATTTGGTAATTATTCCATGAGTACCTTATGATGATCCATGTGTGTTGGATCAAGATAATATAGCAGAACAAGTTATATCATGATGACGTATTATCATAAGTAGACTGTTTAGTAAAGAGACATCATCAGATTTCGAGTAATAGATTTGGTGATCGTGCCGAGAACAATCTTGGTATGCCTTGGACAAGTCTTTGGAATCTTGTTTTTGTGGCACATTGTCTATAATAACCAAGCGTTCTCCTGATAATCGACCAGAGGAAGTTAAATCTGGGTTCTCTAACATAAATGGTTTCATTCAATGAGTTATCAGATCAAGCATGCCTTCAGGATGAAATGGGGGTAGCATAATGGGTTGGTTAGGGTATTTCAAGGAAAATCCCATTTGACAAGATTGAGTTAGGTTGATTTTAATTTTATATCACAATTAATTTGATAATTATTTTATCAATTTTCTCTATGATTCTCTGGGTGTTTTTAAATAGAAAATTTTGATGGTGGATATATCGTAACTCAGAATTGGTTGTTAAATATTGAGCTTATGATCTAGAGAACCATAAGAAAATGGTGAAGGAGATGAAAATAAGATCATGTCTTAGGTTAGAAAATATTGGGTATGCCCTATCTCAATGTTTTAGTTCTCATTATGAGCATTGGATAGAGTTTTTATGACTTATGTACCACACACATTTAGTTTTTAGTAGAGGTATATAGGGACATTGTTCCTGGGGGATTTATTGGTGAGTATTATTAATATCTATCATTTTCTCCACATGCAACACAAAAACCAAAAAAATATAGACAATTGTGAGGTATTCATAAAATTATCTTGTATAAAAATGTATATTAGAATTATGATATATATTTATATATAAAGAAAAAAAACATAAAATTCACATTAAATATCATCATAATTAGTATGGTTAAGAAAATAAAAATATATTTTTTATATTTAAAAATTATTTTATACCATGGATATTTTTATGTATTTAATATTTATTCTTAGCACTAGTTTTAGAAGAATAAAAAATTTACCAAAAAAATATTTCCAATTAAAACCGTTTTCACTATTTTGTATGATTTTATTTTAACGTGAAATTTTTAAATTTTAGTGTCTGAATTTTAAAATATTATAATCATTATTTTATTTTTCATGTCTATATTTTGTTAATAAAAAAATTTATATTTTTCTAAAAAAATATTATTTTTAGGTGAATATTAAAAAATAACGTTTTTTAATGTAATGAATTTTATGAAATAATTATTATATAACTATGAATTGAAAATTTGTGAAACTTTTTTTTATGACCAAATATGTATTTCATAAAAAAATCTTATTTTTCCACCTGTATTTGGCATTTTAGAATTTAAAATATAATTTTTTCCAAAATATGGTTTTTATACATTATACTTTTAATATTTAAAAATAATTTTTTATCACTTGAAAAAAATGGATCAAACAAAATAGATTTTAAATTTTGAATAATTAGTTCCAAAATATATAAAAATTTATATTTTATTTCTAGTCATAAACAACAATTAACTAGGTAAAAACTTGTTACTGTGGTCAAAACTGAAATGGTAAAAACGAATAAATTTAGATGTAAAGAGCCTAAAATGATTAAAACATATATTAAAATGTAATATTGTATCTTTTTATAAAAATATATATTACCCACTCTATTATTTCTCAATTTTGGATCCATTTTTTTTGAGAGTGACTTCCCATTAATGAAATGTTTTGGGCATTTAAAAATTTTCCACTCATTTTTAATTATAAAAGGGTAACACCTGTCCTCCCTTCCCCTCACACAAAGACACACTAATTTCTCCCAACAAATCCACAAACTACTAATAAAAATTAATATACACCTTAACAACGTTTTTTTTCTCAAAGGACCATATCTCAATGGTGTGATCCCCTTCACAAATGAGATAATCCATGAAGTGAAGAATAAGTTCCTAACCTATCCTTTTTTTTTCTATTTCCTTATGTGATTCTATTAGTCATAAAACTTCATTTCACCATAAGAAAATTTTAAAATATTTATAATTATTCTATTTTTAATTTCTTAAAATTATGATACATGAATTATTAATCCTCTCTTTTTTCATTAACAAAAATGAAAATGTGAATCATGTGTTATGTGGTCTATCACTTCCATGACACGATGTGTTTTTTTCCTTCACTGCCTTAAAATGATGTTAAAAATATAGAATTTCATAAATAATTAATATATTTAGGACATATTTTATATTCTTAAATGATAATCCATATTACTCTTTTTTTATATTCTATGGAAAATGAAATCACTATCTAGGAGTACATTTAGACTACCGTCTCCGTGAAATGATCAATTTCCATTTTTCATTTCATCAAAACCATAAATGGAAGTTCATGAGAATGATTTTATGAGATAAATATTATATAAATATGTTTATGGAAATATAAATTCAAAAAACTATTAACAATATAAATAATGGAGAATAATTATAAAAATAATTGACCTAAATAAGAAAACTAAGAAGAAAAAAAATATTTTGATCATATTATGGAATATTTTAATATCCATTAAATATAATTATAAATACTTAAAATTATAATATATCACATTAAAAACACTACATTAAAACATTATTTTTTTTGGAATAGTGATATTACAACTAAATCATCTTATAACGGTCAATAACCATGGTTTGTTCCTGGTTGGGTCGTTTTGACCACCGACAAGAATAATAATATAAAATCATATCTTGGATAATAATGAAGGCTTAATTACTATTATAGCATTAAATAAATACATTAATAATAATAAATATTTTTTGTGGAAGGGATACATCAATATTTAACTTGTTAATTTAGAAAATGCCATTGGTAGGTTGAAAATCACAAAAAATTATTCATTATCAGTTTCATATTCCAGGATAGAGGCACAATTACTCCTGAATGGAAATTAAAATTTCATATATCATTATAATTCATCAATTATGTATATTTATTGAACATTGAGTGAATAAATGTTCATAAATAATGAATACCGACACTACTTCTCCAAATCTACTACAAATGATAAAACAATTAAATACAGAATTTGGGAAAATTAAAAAAACAAATAACTGATATAAAATTATATAATGATTATAGATTAAAATTATAAATATCTTTATGTATAAATATTTTTCTTGCCTAAAATAATAAGGTGTGTATTTTTAATAAAATTGTAAAGTGAATTCGGCAATGCAGGATTAATGGTAAGGGGTTTTCATGACTGAAACCTTTCCCATGGGTCATAATCACTATTATATTACTATTATCATTAAAGATTGATCAATTTTAACCAATGATGATGTTATATTATATATAAAACTTTTTCTTGGAAAATAAATTGTCAAACTAAATTAGTCTTCCTTGATGATTTTAATTTTTCATGAAAATGAATTTTTGTTAAGAATAATTATCGTTTCTTTTAATGAATATTTATAACATATCCATGTTTTTTTACATCCCACCATTTTTTCCTTTATATATTATAGAATAAAAAAAAATATTTACTATTATCCTTTATCTTTAATTTATTCATTTCAAAACCAAAATATCATCATTCCTTTAATGTTGTGGCTTTTCAACAAGGGTAATTCAAAATGATCAAAAATATTTTTCCCATTTTTCAAAATACAAAGTTTTATCATCCAATCCAATTTTATATTCATAAAATTTATTAATTTATAAGTACATTTTAGTTGGAACTATTTATAATTCCATTTACAAAATAATTTACTTTCCCTTTACAAAATTATTTTTATACTTTATCATTTTACAAGGTTTACTGAAAACTATTTTATTTCCCTCTTATTCAACCTCTATATTTTATATTTTATGAATTTGTGTATTAATAACCCTCTATATGATATTATGATATTATTTTTTATAGAAAATGGAATTTTTTTATCCTATGATTTCTTAATTTCATGTATGTGATTTTTATGAAAGGTTTGAGAAACCAATTCATTTTCCATGGGTTCATTAAGATATATTTATGATTACTTTTAAGTTTCACACATACTTATGGTTTATGATGGTCAAGCACCTATATCACCATAAAATGAATTAATTATGGTTTCATAACACATGAGGTGATGAAATGTTGTAGGAATGAGATGCATAAATATTTGTTCATAATTTTGTTGTGTGAATTTTGTATAAGAAGATCTTTTCACATGTTTGTTGTGTGAATGAGATGTGTAAATATTGTTTTAGAAATTTTATTATGTGGATGAAATGGTAGAATATTTGTTCAAAATTTTTATGTGAACATGATGTGGAAATCATTGTTGATAATATTTTACGTTCTCATGATTGTGAAAATTTCAATGTTTTTTATCAAGTTATTCCAAATTTTCAAGAGGAATTTCATTTTAATGAAATGCATTATTCTATGATTATAAATTATTTTTAAATTATTTACCAGTTTTTTTTCATGCTCACTTGTTATATGATTATTGAGATATCACTTGTGCTGTGGAATATCTTTTATGCTTCTTAATGATCTTTTTATGATCTTATATTTCTTGACCCTATTTTATAACTGTAACTTATTGTATTTTGAACTTTTATAATGAAATTTATGTCTCCCTCATGTTATAAATTATTTTTTTATATGTTTTTCACTTATAATTAATTTGAGATCACCCCTATATTATGTTTCTATACCCCATGTCACGAAGACTACTATACTATGTAAAATCTTAAGAGAAGGGTCAATATGAGAATTATTGCAATGAAATATTTACAAGAGTTGAAAAATAAGTTTTTTATATAGATAATATTCAATAAAATAAACCATTAGTTCCTTGGGTTGTGAAACAATTTGAAATATTTACTATTTAAATTGTTAGAACAAAGAATAATTTCTATTTTTTTAGCTTGGATCACATTAGTTTTTATTAGTGATGAGTTTAGTTATTTATTATATTTCATTATAGAGATTTAGATAAAAAACCTAGGGAAATGTATATGGGATGAGTCTATGTACAAGATAACAGTCTTATATTTTAGTAAAGTAGATATTGTGTGGTTCTCCTCCAAATTATATATCTATCTAGACACTAAAATTGGATGCAAATCTTATATAGCTGTACCTAGGGATAATAACCTCAAAGAGGGTTTTTTGGGTATTAAATCAACCATGACCTATTACACAATGAATAACCCTAACATCATACATGGTTTGAAACTCCTGGGGGATAGACTTTGGTTAATCACATTTTGATTACAAACAATTAAGAAATATTTGAATATATATGACTAGTTTAGTTAAAAATATTATTATCGATAATCTAGATTAAAACCTACTTATTTATAGGCAGATGTATACATGTCTTTTACGAAATAAAACTTTTGATTTAGTAAATTACATTTATATACAATCACTAATATGAGTATGCTTATTTATAATTTTTCTTTAATCATTGTAATATGGGGAACTCAAAAGAACAGAGTTAACAATGGATATAATGGAAAATGTGAGTATTGCATCAATGGGGAAATTAAGGATATTTCAAATAGAATTCAAAACCTATTTTAAATTCTCACTCAACTATCCAATGTTTTCGGAAATAACCCAAATCACGTTGATCGTCCAAATACACTAAAGATGGAGAGGCTCTCTATGCAGTCGATTATGAAACATCATCCACCCTCTTTTAGCGGGTCGTCTAATCCAATAGTTGTGGATTAATGAAATGGAAAATATATTTTATGTTCTATAGTTTTTAGAATATACGAATTTTTTTAAAATTCTATCATTTAGATGGTGATTTTGACTAGTGGTATAGTATCCTTATGAATTCCCTGAAAAATTTGTATGTAGATTCACTAGATTGGGAAGAATATTAGAAGGTGTTATTCACAATGAATTTTCTTCATTATCCTTGTAAAAAAATAGAGTGAAAATTCATTTAATTTAAGAAAAAAGTGGATGAATATATTTCACCATATGAAGAAAATTTCACAAGACACACTAGGTATGCCTCTAGTTTCATATCTGATTCTACAAGAAAAATTGAAGGATTCTTCACTGGTTTAAAGCTTAAACTTTAAAGGGAAATATTAATAATGGACTTTGGCAGCTGTGAAGATATTGTTTGATGTTCTATTAAGGTTTAAATAGAAGATCGAAGCACCCCTTATTTCAATGGTTTTGGAGACATGAAAATAAAAATGGATTCCCATGGGAACACAATTGATTAATCACATAGAGGGAAGAAATATCAATCAAATACAACCCAGAAATTTGGGAAGAAACTTCTATAAACTTGTCAAAGAGTAACATGTAAATGTTATATGTGTGATAATAAGGTACATAGAGATTGTGATTTTCATAATGGGATGGGTAATGTGATGAAGGTAAAGAATTTCCACTATTTAAAATGCAATGATTATGGGAATTATTCAAACTGATGTAATATTCGATGGGATATAGAAGAAAATATATATCAATAGACAAAAAAATGGAGAAAAGAAATTACTTCACAGTTACAACCATTAATGTGTATATTAGTAATTAATTTACACTTAACCACTACTCTAGAGCTCTGGATGGGCTTTTAGAGTTTCATTTTAGAGCCCAAGTATATTAAGGATGTTTGTTAATGAATAAAATCACCACATTGAGTATTTTTTTCCCATATGAGATTTTATTCTGTCTCCTTATTATTTTTATTAGAATATTCTTCATGTGAATCTTATTATTATTTCATTTATAGAAATAAAATATGATTTTGGACATTCAATATCTCTCTATATGGATCTATATTGCAGTACAATCGGTTTCTAGTAAGTAACCCTTTATTTTTTATTGTCAATCAAGTAAAGTGTTTGGGTGATGTTTGGGAGGTTTTGGAAGGCATTTGGAAATTTTTTGGGGACATTATAGAGGTTCACAGTTTTAGAATGCTTAGTAGAAACTATGAGACTCCTATAACAAATTGGGAAATGTGAAACATGGGATTCTAGCGAGGTGCACGGTTTATCCAACCACGTGTCCACCTAGGATTAACTATGCAGTGTGAGGTAGAGGGCTTATGCATGGTTGGTGAATAGTTTATCTAACTATCCATGGCAACTATACGATGTTCTTCTTGAGGTAGTGGTGGGTGCACGATTGGCACATGGTTTTCCTATACGTTAGAACCAACCATGAACGGTTAAAAATTTAGATCCTAAAACATAAATCTCCTGAATTTTATCCTCTAAGACTCTCATTTATCATTTATTTTTACCCTAAGTGGGGTTTTTTACCACCCAAAGGATTTAGAGTCTCTCCCCATTAAACCAAAGAAATCAATTGGATAATCATGGTGCGTTAAAGCCTAATTCATTTTATAAGTCTTCATTTGTGTCAGTTTTCCATAGACATAAATCTCTTCCTTATCATGGATTAATATATCAAGTCTAATGGGTATGTATCTATGCTAATTAGGGCTAATAATGATATAATATGGTTATGTTCATGTTTTTTAATGAGATCTTTGGTTGGTATTTAGAGATTTAACATGGTTTTTAATAATTTATGTCGTTTGTAATTTTATACATTGTTTTAAGGTAGGTGGAATCACTATTGAATACCCTTCCTAGAAGTAGATGGATTTATTTAAAATTGATAATTTTTTTATGAATTAAAATGTGAAAATGTTGTGAAATTCTTGATTGAAACCCTCTTTACTATAGATTTATGAAATTGTAATAATTTCTTTTTTTTGTGGAAATTTAATTTGGAAACATGGTTTTAAAATGATGATTTTAACATTATTATTTTTAGTTTTGATGCTTTGAAAAATTGGTTGGAAAGTGTTTGAAATAAATAATTTATTTTATTTAAATGGATTGGGAATGATTTTTTTCATGGTTTTTGGAATACTTGTTTGTGTGTGTGTTAATGTTGCATACATGGCCTGGTAGAAATATGACGTAATGATCTGGGTCAAAGGTGTAATGTAACATGATACTAGTCACTTTGTTAAGACTTGGTAGATTAATGAGATATGGATCATGAGTATAGAACTGTCACCTGGGCATGCATTTGTGGGTGTGTGTGAATCACAGATTTTATATTCCAAAAATGAATGTGAAATGATTTAAAGAATAGTTTGGTCACTTTCCATGAAAACTATTTATGTAAGGAAATTGTTTTATTTTTTGATATAAACTACTAAAAAATTAATTTGTTTATATTAATTATTTTATATAAATGTGATTACTTTTTCAATACTACTGGAGTGAGTGGGGAATTCATTTGGGAAAAACCATCTGAGTTTCATTACTCACCCATGCATTGGGACTTTTGTACTTCAGTAGATATTGTTTACCATGACACTAGTAAAGAGGAATTATAACATCTCATTAGTGGTAAATTTTGATTAATGATATGTATTATGGATTTGAATCATGGATCAAGTTGAGATTATGGACATTATTTCGTTGGAGTCTTTGAGATTTGTGCTTTTGTTTTTAGCTCTATGGTTTGGTGTTAGTTTTCTTCTACTTCTGTACAGTGGGATAGTTTGGTTTTGATATAAATTGGTATCAAATTGAGTTGTGCTACATTGTTATCATGCATCATATAGTGGTTTTGTTTATGTTATTTTTAGTTTTCTTTGTTTTACATTAAATGGGAAAATTTTCCCCCAATTGTTTTAAAGACCTTGGCGTTTATTTCCAACCATTGGTGACTGGGTGATTGTAATGACCAGAAAATTCTCATTGGCTTGAGAGATCAACGAGTCATTACTAGGCCTTAAGTGACATCCCCACGGAGCCAAAGGCTGGCAATAAATGCCGAAGGGTTTCAAAACTTGTGGGGGATGATTTACCCTTTTTGATCATAACACATAACCAACAACCATAACCAAACTAATCAACTATATGATGAATGATAACAGTTAAGGGAACTCAGCCATTTATATTATCATAACCAACCAAGAGTACCACAATAGAAACAGACACTAAATACAAGTAAACAGTGGAAAGACAAACTCAAAGACTACAAAACAACAACCCAACTCCATGCTTCACAAACTCCAATCTCCAACATCATGAACCATCCAATGCATCACAAAGTAGTATTCAACACTTTATCTTTTCCAACATCCCGGTACATGACATCTGCAAAATCTCCAATGTGACAAAGTAGGGGGTGAGTAATGAAACTCAGTAGGTTTTCCCCGATGACTTCCCAACCCATGCCTCTAGGATAAAACATGTTAGCACATTTATATAAAACAATTTATATAAAGAAATTCCATAACAGTTCACAATATAACAAGTTCCATGTCAAAAACCATTTTCTAACAAAAATCATATTTTTCAAGAAAAGCAAGCAAGCAAGTTTCCAACCAAATTCCCATTTCCATTTTGGCACATTCATTCCATTTTAAAAATCCACACAACCAACCATGCATGCAACCCAGACCTCCCAATACTCGCGAGTGGTGATTTATCCTTCCACTAAGTCATCACTTAGTGAACTACCTTGATGGGGGGACTTCACAAACTTATCTGTCCCTTTTGTTGGGGGGTACTTCTCTCCCTTATCCATCCCAACCTTTTTGATGAGGGTACTTTTCTCCCTTACCCATCCCAATGCATATGAACACACACCACCACCCATGAAAGTCCATGCCCAAAACCATGTGTGTTCAAAACCATTCAATAAAGCATCACCCCTTTTATTGAAAACCTTTTCTTTCAAGCAGAAAAACCATAACCAATTTAAAATCACCATTTTAAATTTACTTCAACCACCACCTTCCAAAACACACAATTTCCATCACACATTACTAAAAAGGGGTTTCAACCATTCTTTCAGAACAAATAAACAAACCATTTCAATCAAGGAAAACTATTTGACACTAATCCTTCATGTTCTAAGAGAGAGGAATCAAGAGTGAAGGCACCTACCTCAACAAATTAGGCGAAACCAACAACTGATGAAGAACACAAAAAAAAACCGAGTCAACTAGTCCGCAAAACCTCCATAGATTCCATCCACTAGAAACAACAAAACCAAAACCCGACATAAAAGTCATCCACTACCTTAGTTCTACCCACCTTGGGAATAGATCTAAGGATCCATCAAGAGGTAATAAGGAGATCTAAGAAAACAAAAGGAAACAATACTTACCTTGATCAACCGGCCTCTAAACACCAAGGCAACCCTCCAGATCCCTTAAAAAATGCCTGGTAAGTATTCTTCCACCTTCACCAGAGTGAAATCATGAGTTAGGGTCGTTTAAGAGAAAAAACGAGTGGGTTTAAGGATAAAATAGATTAGATACTTCAAATAGGATATATGTTGACTTCACGCATGGTTAGTCCGCCTGGTTAGTCAAATTGTGCGCTAACCGTGAGGTAGTAATTGCTTGGAAGAGGCGCTCTGAGCGGCCTTCTCGCACGTTTTACCCAAACCATGTGCACACTGTGCATTCTCCTCTGTCCAAATGACCACCACCTGTATGGCTTTCACATGGTTTGGTCAAACCGTGCGCAGCCCGTGCTTGCCCACATGTTTCTCTTTTACGTTTAAAAGTTTCCAACATTCCCCAACCATTTATCGTTTGCTTCATATATTTAAAAAGCATAAAACATGGGTTACTTACTAGAAAACAGGGGTACTACATTCTCCCCACCATTGGCTTTTCCATCCTCAGAATGTAGAAAACCATTTCTTGCACGGAAGAGTTCTGGCCATTGCTCTTCCATTTATTTCTCGTGTTCCCATGTCTCTTCTAGAATTTGACCATGATGCCACAAAACCCTCACTAGACTGATGCTTTTCCCATGCAAGAATTTGTCCGGCCTATCCAAAATTCGTACCAGGATATGTATGAATGAAGCATCCAGCTCTAGGTCAACGTGATCCCATCTGATCACATTGTCAGGATAGGGAAGATACTTCTTCAACTAAGATACATAGAACACATTATGCACTACACTGAACAGTGGTGGTAATGCCAACCGATACGCCACCTCACCAACCCGTTCCAGTATCTCAAAAGGGACTATATATTTAAGAGATAATTTCCCGGCTTCCCAAAATGATGATGTCCAAGCCTTGGATAGATTCTCAAAAAGACATGATCACTCACCACAAACGCCAACGGTCTATAGTGATGATCCGCATAAGATTTCTGATGACTCTATGCCATCTCCATCATCTTTTTTATCAACTAAATCTTCTCTATTGTTTCATGGAAAAGGCTCGGCTCAACTAGTGAAGTCTCGCCTATTTACAGCCAACAATGTGGAGAATGACCAGGATGCCCATACAATGCTTCAAACGGAGCCATGCGTATCGAGGCTTGATAGCTTTTATTGTATGAGAACTCCAATAAGGGTATATGCTCCTCACATGAGCCCGCAAAATCCATTACACAAGCCCGAAACATGTCTTCTAACATTTGTATCATCTGATCGGATTGACCATCCATCTGAGGATGATACATTGTGCTTATCATCAGACGTGTACCAAGGGCTTGCTGTAATGATTTCTAGAAATGAGATGTGAACCTTGGATCAACATCTGAGACTATGGACACTATTACACCATGCCTCTTTACCACTTATCGTATATAGATTTTTGAAAGATCTTCCACTGTATGAGTATCACGAATTGGGATGAAATGGGCTGACTTGGTTAGAATATCCACTATCAACCAAATGGAATCGTGTTTCTAGACCGTTCATGGAAGACCTGTAAAAAAATCCATTGCTATCTGATACCATTTCCACACTGGGATAGATAAATATTGTAACATACTAGCTGGCCGCTAATGTTATGCTTTAACTTACTGACAAGTTATGCACTACGAGACAAACTCGACCACTTTCCTTTTCATGACGCTCTACCAAAACTGTGCCTTCAATGACTTATACATCATATGTGTACCTGGGTGTACGACACATCATGAATGGCGGTAATCAGGAAGGTGTTGTTCTTGAGCAGTTAAAGGTACAACAATCCGATCTCGAAACCATAGAACCAAACTCTCACCAGCTTCCATCCCTTAATGGTCTCCCCTCCATTGAGTTTTGAACTCATTGCAACACAGTCTACATCGGATGCCTGTGCCTCCTTTACTATCTCCACCCAATCAAGAAAAAGCATAACTAGAAATAACACTGCAACATCAGCTCAATCTTCACATTCCACACGCATGTCATCTAGGAATGACATTAACTGCCACTCATATGAAGCTTCTTTCACCAACTGAGCATAAAAATTTCTGCTTAATGCATCGGCCACTGAATTTCCCTTACCTGGTGTATACATCAAGTCAAAGTTGAACATTTAAAGATACTCCATCCATCTCCTCTCCCTTAAATTCAAATCTCGCTGTGAGAAAATGTGTTTAAAGATTTTTTGATCCGTAAACACAATAAATTTCTTACCAAAGATATAGTGTCTCAATGTTTTAAAGGCATGGATGACTGCACCCAACTCCAAATCATGTGTTGGGTAATTTTTCTAACGCACCCTCAACTGTCTTGATCCTTAAGAAACCACATGGTCTCCTTGCATGAGAACACAACCCAAACCTATTCCCGAAGCATCAAAATACACCACATGCCCCTATCCTGATTCCAGAAAAATCAAGATGGGTGTTGATGTTAGGTGAACTTTCAACTCCTGAAAAGATCTCTGACAATCGTCTATCCATTAAAATGCACGGTTCTTCTTTGTCAATGCTATCATAGGCAAATCATGTCGTGAGAAGTCACATACAAAGCATCAGTAATAACCGTCTAGACCTAGAAAACATCATATTTCAAAGAAATTCTTCGGTGGTTTCCAAGAAAGAATAGCTTCTATATTTTCTGGAACCACTGAAGCACCTTTCTAAAAAACAACATGGCCCAGAAAGTGTACCTATTGTATCCAAAAATCAAACTTTGATACTTTGGCATACAACTGATGGTCTCTCAAGATTTCCAACACAATCACCAAGTGTTTCTCATTCTTAGCCCTTGCTCTTGAATACACCATTATATCATCCACAAACACCACAACAAAAGAACCCAGATATTGCTGAAATATTCAATTCATCAATTCCATAAAGACTGCTAGTGCATTCATAAGACCAAAAGGCTTGACTACATATTCGTATTGGCAATATCTTCTTCTGAAGGCTATCTTTATAATATCCTCCTTCATAACTTGCAACTGGTGATATCCTAAATTCATGTCAATCTAGGAGAACCACTGAGCTCCCCTCAATTGATCAAAAAGGCCATCAATGCGTGGAAGTGGATATCTATTCTTTATCGTAACATGGATAAGTTTACGATAATCCAAAAATAGCCTAAATGTTCCATTTTCTTTTTTTACAATCAAAACTGGTGCTGCCCACGGAGACACGCTTGGCCAAATGAAACCCTTGCTTTCCAACTCATCCAACTGCACTTTCAATTCCCATAACTCTGTTGGTTCCATCATATAAGACGGAATGGAAATATTACTAGTCCCTAGAAAGAGATCAGTCGTAAACTCCACTTCCCTCAGAGGTGGTAACCCTGAGATGTTTTCAGGAAAACATCATAAAATTGATCCACCACCTCTGGGAAACTAGTTTCTGAAATCTCATCCATTGATTCCAAAGTCAATTCCACTAATTTTTAAGAAATCATTCACATCATTGGTGGAAACAAGCTCTTTGTGCCTTTCTTTACTATCCTTTCTCCTCTAAAAAGGTGGTCGATTCCGTCCTCAGTCGTGAAACTAATTTTTATCCTATAAAAATCGATGTGCGCCTTCAAACATGTCAAACAATCGATACCTAGGATTACATCATAGAAATACATATCCAACATAGAGAAGTCCCATTTCATTTCAGCTCCATCAACAGTTATTGCACATTCTCTACAGATGAAGGCTTGAAATTTACTTTCACCAATAAGAGTTTGTAGTTTCAAGATTGAAGGCATTATTTCCAGTTTTAAACATAGCAAGTCAACAACACGAGAAGAAATGAAGGAATGTGATGGACCAGTATCAAACAACACTTTCATAGAAGTATAATTAAAAAGAATCATATCAATTACTGTTGACGGTCCAGCCAGATCATTAAATTTCATCTGCTCAGTGCCATACAATTTCTTTGTCACTGCAATGTTCTCCTTGTTTCCTTGCTACGATTTCCCTGGTTGGGGAGTCATTGTATTTCGATAATCACCATGGCTATCTCTGTTATGCTGATGAGACTGAATCTACTGTCCTCTTCCTATCGAAGCATACGATGCTTGCAATGCCTGGGAAGCGTTACGTGCACCCGACCTCGGAGTATTTCTACAACAGCACTGTATATTCCCCATCTTCTTGCAACTATGAAATTGTATAGGTTGCTCCATACAATCTCGCTTTATATAATCAATCGAGCCACATTGAAAACTCCCGGCTTTCGTCATGGGTCGTGGAGGAGGATTCACCGACCCAGTCATCTGATTCTGATTCGCACTCCCACCTTGGATATAGGTGTCCCTCTTCCTCTTGTTACTACCATTAGAGTTCCCACCCATTCCCATTGGTATCATCATACTTCCTCCTCCCATAACTCCCGAGATGTCTCTTTCATCTACTATTTCTCTATTTACCATTTCTGTATAATCCATAATTCAGAGCACAACTATCCTCGAGCGAATCTCCTGTCACAACCCTGATTCAAAGATGCGTGCCTTCACCGACGCACTTGCAGTAACTTCTGGTGGAAAGCGCACTAAATTCATGAATTTAGTTGAATATTCCATGATAGATAGATTCTCCTGCTTCATGCTGAAAAAGATGGTTGTCCTCTGGATCTTGAACGTGTGAGGATAGAATTGTTTATTGAACAATTCCTCAAATTCCTCCCAGCCCTGGCCTTGATCCACCTTAGCCTACACAACTAGCTCGCACCATTGTCGTGAAAGATCCTCCAGCATATACGTCTCCAACTTTACCTTCCATTCTGTGGGTGTACTGATCAAATCGAAGATATGATTCATCATACTCAGCCATACCTCCGCACGTTCATGTTCATAATCACCCTAAAATATGGGTGGATTATGCTTCTAAAACTGGACGGAATGGTCTACATGACTTGACTCATCCCTCTGATTCCCCATGTCCACATCCTGGAACGATTGAACTATACTTTGGAATAGCTTCTGGTTCACCTGAGGCTAAGGTGTAACCACATTCTCCATATCTTCTTCGGGTTGGATTCTACGATTCCTAACAGGTGCCATTTTCTATACAAACAATGCATGCTGTTAGTCTCTCTTACTAGAAACTGAAGGCTTAGCATTTGAAATTCTATCACATTATCTGTCACAAAATTGTTCCCAAAACAACCTTTTCCCCATGTTCAACCATTTTTGAAAACATTCAACATACTTTTTGAAAATCAATCCATTATCAATATACACCAAATATCTTGTTTTCAAAATCATTTTAGTTGAAAATAATTTCTTCATTTTTCAAAAATTTGTTCCTTTCCTGATATCCTTAATCATTCCTCACAATGAGATATGAAATACTAGTGGGAATTAATTTCTCTTCAATGCATGTCATGCTCATCTCATTGGCTAAACCCATGACAATGAGATTTCTAAGATTCTAAAAGTGTATCCAAAACACTAATGTACCCAACCCCCTGGTTAATTGAAGTTCAGCATAAATGGGTTAGTTATGTCTTTTTATGATATACATTTCATGTTACAACAATCCTACACCTGTGTAAGATTCCAACACAAGGAATAGATAAAAAGGAATTTCAACTCCATCACCGAGAACATCGATGAACACTTGTTAGGGAAGGACCGAACAAGCTGATACCATTTGTAACGACCCACAAATTCTCATTGGCTTGAGATCTCAACGAGTCATTACAGGGCCTTAAGCGACATCCCCGAGGTGCTAAAGGCTGAAATAAATGCCGAAAGGGTTTCAAAACAATTGGGGGATGATTTACACTTTTTGAACATAACACATAACCAACAACCATAACCAAACTAATCAACTAATTGATGTATGATAACAGCTATGGCAACTCAACCATTTATATTATCATAACCAACCAAGAGTACCACAGTGGAAACCAACACTAAATCAAAGTAAACAACAGAAATACAAACTCAAAAACAACAAAACAACAACCCAACTCTATGCTCCACAAGCTCCAAGCTCCAACATCATGAACCAGCCCATGCATCACAATGAAGTATGCAACACTTTACCTATTCCAGCAACTCAGTACATGACATCTTCAAAAGCACCAACGTGCCAAAGTAGGGGGTGAGTAATGAAACTCAGTAGGTTTTCCTTGAAGACTTCCCAACCCATGCCTCTTGGATAAAACATGTTAGCACATTCATATTAAACAATTTATATAACGAAATTCCAAAATAGTTCACAATATAACATGTTCTATGTCAAAAACCATTTTCCAACAAAAACCATCTATCTCAAGAAAAGAAACCAAGCATGTTTCCAATCAAATTCTCATTTCCATTTTGGAAAATTCATTCCAGTTCACAAATCCACACAACCAACCATGCATGCAACCCAGACCACCCTATTATTGCGAGTGGTGAGTTATCCTTCCACTAAGTCATCACATAGTGAACTACCTTGACAGGGGTACTTCATGAATTTATCCGTCCCTTTTGATGGGGGTCACTTCTCTCCTTTATCCATCCCAACCTTTTTGATGGGGGTACTTCTCACCCTTATCCATCCCAATGCATATGAACACACACCAC
The DNA here is from genome assembly GCA_963277665.1 of Viscum album. Classification (NCBI taxonomy): domain Eukaryota; kingdom Viridiplantae; phylum Streptophyta; class Magnoliopsida; order Santalales; family Viscaceae; genus Viscum; species Viscum album. Next base: position 1,947,707,795 of record OY728126.1, on the reverse strand, counting down.
AACCCATGTAAGCCCTTTCCCAAATCCAAGTGTGTTCAAAACCATTCAATAAAGCATCACCCCTTTTATTGAAAACCATATCTTTCAAGCACCAAAACCATAGCCAATTTAAAATCAACAATTTAAATTTCCTTTAACCACCACCTTCCAAAACACACAATTTCCATCACCCGTTACTAAAAAGGGGTTTAAAACATTATTTCACAATAGATAAACAAACCATTTCAATCAAGGAAAAAAATTGAAACTAAGCCTTCATGTTCTTATAGATAGGAATTGAGAGTGATGCCACCTTCCTCAACAAATTAGTCTAAACCAACAACGGATGAAGAACACCAACAAAACTGAGTCAACTAGTCCGTGAAACCTCCTTAGATTCCTTCCCCTAGCACCAAAAAAACCAAAACCCAACTTAAAAGACATCCACTACCTCAGATCTACCCACCTTGGGCATATATCTTAGAATCCATCAAGAGGGAATAAGGAGATCTAGGAAAACTAAAGGAAACGAGACTTACCTTGATCAACTGGCCTCTAAACGCCAAGGCAACCCTACGGATTGCTTCCAAAACAACAGGTATGTGTTCTCCCACCTTCACCAGATAGAAATCCCAAGTTAGGGCCGTCTAAAAGAAAAAACCAGTGGGTTTAGGGATAAAATAGATTAGATCCTTCCAAATAGGATCTATGTTGACTTCGTGCATGGTTAGTCCGCAAGGTTAGTCAAACCGTGCTCTAACTGTGCGGTAGTCACTGCTTGGAAGAGGTTCTCTGCATGGACTCCTCACACGGTTTTCCCAAACCGTGCACACACTGTGTGGTCTCTACTATCCAAATGACAACAACCTACATGGCTTTCAAATGGTTTGGGAAAACCGTGCGCAGCCCGTGCATGCCCACATTTTTTCCTTTTACGCTCTAAAAGTATCCAATCCTTCCCCAACCATTTCTCTTATGCTTCATATACATAAAAATCATAAAACAAGGGTTACTTACTAGAAACCGGGGGTACTACTTTCTCCCCACCATTGTCCTTTCCATCCTTAGATCATAGAAAACTATTTCTTGCATGAATGAGTTCTGGACACTAATCATTCATTTCTTTCTTGCGTTCCCATATCTCATCCTGAATCTAACCATGTTTCCACAAAACCAACACTAGACCGATGATTTTTACACGCGAGACTTTATCCTGCCTATCCACAATTCGTACAGGGATATGTATCAATGAAGCATCTGGATCTAGGTCAACGTGATCCCATCTGAACGCATGGTCAGGATCGGGCAGATACTTCTTCATATGAGATACATGGAACATATTATGCACTTCAATGAACTGTGGTGGTAATGCCAACCGATACGCCACCTCGCCAACCCGTTCCAGTATCTCAAAAGGGCCTATATATAGAGGAGATAATTCTCCCTACTTTCCAAAACGACAATTTCCAAGCCTTCGAGAGATTCTCAAAAAGACATGATCACTCCCCGCAAACGACGATGGTCTTCGAAAACGATCCACAAAAAGATTTATTACGACTCTATGCCATATCCATCCTCTTTTTTATCAACCGAATATTCTCTGTTGTTTCTTGGACAAGGCTCGGACCAACTAGTGAAGTCTCACCTTTTTCCACCCAACAACATGGAGAACGACAAGGATGCCTATACAATGCTTCAAAAGGAACCATACGCATCGAGGCTTGATAGCTGTTATTATATGAGAAATCCACTAAGAGTATATGCTCCTCCCATGATCCCCCAAAATCGATTACACAATCCCACAACATGTATTTTAACATTTTTATCATCCGCTCGGATTACCCATCTTTTTGTCGATGATATGTCATTCTAATCATCAATCGATTCCCAAAGGGCTTGCTGTAATGATTTCTAGAAACGAGATATGAACCTTGGATAGCTATCTGAGACTATGGAAACTGGAACACTATGCCTCTTTACCACTTCTTGGATATATAGTTTTGAAACATCTTCCACCGTATGAGTTTCACAAATTGGGATGAAATGGGATGACTTCCTTAGACGATCCACTATCACCCAATGGGCATAGAGTTTCCAAAACATTCTTGGAAGACCTGAAACAAATTCCATTGCCATTTGATCCCATTTCCGCATTGGGATAGGTAAAGATTGTAACATACCAGCTGGCCACTGATGTTCTACTTTAACTTGCTAACAAGTTAAGCACCGTGAGACGAACTCGACCACTTTCCTTTTCATGCCGCTCCACCAAAACTGTTCCTTCAATGCCTTATACATCTTATGTGTACCTGGGTGTAAACCCATCTTGAATGGTGGTAAGCATGAAGGATTTGTTCTTTAGTAGTTAAAGGCAAAACAACCCGATCTCAAAACCACAAATCTGAACATCCATCCATCTTCCATCCCTCAATGGTCTCCCCACCATTGAGTTTTGAACTCATTACAACACAGTCTACATCGGATGCCTATGCCTCCTTTACAATCTCCACCAAATCAGGAACAAGAAAAAGTGGAATGAAAACCGCAACATTAGCTCGGTCTACACATTCCACAAGCTTGTCAGCTAGGACCGACATCAACTGCCACTTATCTAAAACTTCTTTCTCCATCTGAGCATACAGCGTTTTACTTAATGCATCAGCCACCGAATTTCCCTTACCCGGTGTATACATCAAGTCAAAGTAGAACATTTGAAGACACTACATCCATCACCTCTACCTCAGATTCAAATAATGTTGTGAGAAAATTTGTTTCATGCTTTTGTGATCCGTAACCACAGTAAATTACTCACCGAAGAGATAGTGTCTCCATGTTTTCAAAAGATGGACGACTGCAGCCAACTCCAAATCATGTGTTGGTAAATTTTTCATATGCACCCTCAACTGCCTTGTGCCATAAGCAACCACTTGGTCTCCTTGCATGAGAACAAAATCCAACCCTGTTCCCGAAGCATCACAATACACCACATAACCCTATCCTAATTACATAAAAATCAAGATGGGTGCTGATGTAAGGTGAACATTCAACTATTGAAAAGATCTCATACATTGTTTAGTCCATTGAAATGCAGTGTTCTTCTATGTCAATGCTGTCATAGGTGAAGCTAGTCGTGAGAAGTCATAGACGAAGTGTCGTTACTAACCAGCTAGACCAAGTAAACTTTGGATTTCGATGACAGTCTTCGGTGGTTACCAAGAAAGAACAGATTCTATCTTTTCTGGATCCATTGAAACAAATTTATTAGAAAAAAAATGTCCAAGAAAGCTTACCAGTTGTATCCAAAAATCGCACTTTGATAATTTGTCATACAGATGATGGTCCCTCAAGATCTCCAACACAGTCCCCAAGTGTTTCTCATGCCCATCCCTTATTCTTGAATACACCAATATATCATCAACAAACACCACAACAAAAGAACAAAGATATTGCTGAAATATCCAATTCATCAATTCCATAAAGTCCACTGGTTCATTAATAAGACCAAAAGGCATGACTACATATTCATAGTGGCCATATCTACTTCTGAAGGCTGTCTTAGGAATATCCTCCTTCCAAACACACAACTGGTGATATCCTGACCGAAATTCAATCTTGGAGAACCGCTGAGCTCCCCTCAATTGATCAAACAGGTCATCAAGGCGTGGATGTGGAAATATATTCTTTATCATAACTTGGTTAAGTTTATGATAATCCACACATAGCCTTAAAGTTCAATCTGCTTTCTTTACAAAAAAAACTGGTGGTACCCATGGAGACAAACTTTTCTGAATGAAACCCTTGCTTTTCTGATCCTCTAACTGCACTTTCAATTCCCATAACTCTTTTGGTGCTATCCTATAAGACAAAAGGGAAATAGGACTAGTCCCCTGAAAGAGATCAATCATAAACTTCACTTCCCTTAGAGGTGGTAACCCTGAGAAGTTTTTAGGAAAAACATCAGGAAATTACTCCACCATAGTTGGAAAACTATTTTCCACGATCTCTTACATTGATGCCAAATTCAATGATTCCAATTGGTAAGAAATCATTCCCATCATTTGTGCCAACAAGCTATTTTCACCTTTCTTTACTATCATTTCTCCTCCAAAGAGATGGTCGATGATGCCCTCAGTCGTGAAACTAACTATTCTCTTATAGCAGTCGATGTGAGACGTAAACATTGTCAACCAATCCATACCCAGGATTACATCATAGACATCCATATCCAACATGGAGAAGTCCCATTTCAGCTCAGCTCCATCAATAGTTATAGCACATGCTCTATAGAAGATGGCTTGACATTCTGTTTCACCCAGAGGAGTTTGAAGTTTCAAAAATGAAGGAATAATTTCTAGTTTTAAACATAGAAAGTAAACAACATGAGAATCAATGAAGGGATGTGATGAAAAGGTATCAAGAAACACTTGCATAGAGTTAGAATTCAAAAGAATCGCACCTCTTACTATTGATGGTCCAACCTGATCATTAATAATCATCTGCTCAGCGCCATATAATTGCTTCATCGCTGCACTATTCTACTTGTTGCATTACTGAGATTTCCCTGGCTGGGGAGTCATGGTATTTCAAGAATCACCATGGCTATCTCTGTTATGCTGATGACACTGAATCTACTATCCTCATCCTGTTGAAACATACGATGCTTGTGGTTCCTGGGAAGTGTCAAGTGCACCCGAACTCAGAGTATTTCTACAATAGCGTCATAGATGCCCCATCTACATTCAATTTTAACATTGTCTAGGTTGCATCGTACACTCTCGCTTTATGTGGTCATTTGATCCACATTGAAAACACCCGGATTTCATCATGGGTCCTGGAGGAAGATTCACCGACCCAACTGTCTGATTCTGATTCACACTCCCAACTTGGAATTAGGTGTCCCTCTTCCGCTGGTTCCCAACATTAGAGTTTCCACCCGTTCCCATGGGTATCATCATATTTCCTCCTCCCATAACTATTGAGATGTCTCTTTCAACTACTGTTGCTCTGTTTACCATTTTTGTATAATCCATAATATATAGCACAACTATCTTTGAGTGAATCTCATGTCGCAACCCTAATTCAAAGATGTGTTCTTTTAGGGACGCACTTACAGCAACTTCAGGTGAAAAGAGAACTAAATTTAGGAATTTCACCATATATTCTGTGATAGATATATTCTCCTGATTCAGGCTGAAAAATTCCGTCGTCTGCTAGATCTTCAACGTGTGACGATAGAATTGTTTATTGAATAATTCCTAAAATTCCTCCCAGCCCAGGCCTTGATCCACCTTAGCCTGCACCACTAGCTCCCACCACTTTCATGCAAGATCCTCCAGCATATACATCACCAAAATTTCCTTCAGTTCTGCTGGTGTGCCGAGGAAATCGAAGATATGATTCATCCTACTCAGCCACACCTCTACCCGTGCTGGTTCAGAATCACCCTGAAAGATGGGTCGATTCGGCTTCTGGAACTGGACGGAATGGTCTACATTCATGACTCATCCCTATTATTCCCTGTGTCCATAGACTGGAATGCTTGAACTATAATTTGGACTAGCTGTTGGTTCACCCGTGGCCCAGGTGCTACCACATTCTCCACAGCTTGTTCTGGTTGGTTTCTACTAAGCCAAACAGGTTCCATTTTCTATACAAACTATGCATGCTGTTAGTCTCATTTCCTAGCAACTTAAGGTTTATAATTTCAAATTATATCACATTATCTATCATAACATTGTTCCCAAATCAACTTTTTCCCCATGTTCAACCCTTTTTGAAAACATTCAACATAATTTTTAAAAATCAATCCATTTTCAAAATAAACCAAATAACCTGTTTTCAAAATCATTTTAGTTTAAAAAAAATTCTTCATTTTTCAAAAATTTGCAACTTGCCCGAAATCCTTACTCATTCCTGACAATGTGATATGAAATCCTTGTGGGAATTCATTCCTCTACCATGCATTTCATGCTCATCTCATTGGCTAATCCCATGACAATGAGATTTCCAAGATTCTAGAAGTGTATCCAAAATACTTATGTACCCAACACCCACGTAACTTGATTTTCAACATAAACGGGTTAGCTACGTAATTTTATTCTATAAATTTTATGTTCTGAAAATCCTACTCATGTCTAAGATTCCAACCCAAGGAATAGACTAAAGGTAATTTCAACTCAATGACTGAGAACATCGATGACCACTTGTTAGGTAAGGACCGAACAAGCCGATAGCATTTTTAATGACCAGAAAATTCTCATTGTCTTCAGAGCTCAACGAGTCATTACTAGGCCTTAAGCGACATCCTCGAGGGCCAAAGGCTGGAAATAAATGCCAAAGGGTTTCAAAACAAGTGGGGGATGATTTACCCTTTTGAACATAACACAGAACCAACAACCATAACCAAACTAATCAACTATATGTCGCATGATAACAACTAAGGAAACTTAACCATTTATATTTTCATAACCAACCAAGGGTATGACTATGGAAACCGACACAGAATCAGAGTAAATATTATAAAGACAACTACAAGACATCATACCAACTCCATGCTCATCATGTTCCAAGCTCCAACATCACGAACCAGCCCAACCATCACAATGCAGTATGAAAATATTTACCTTTTCCAACATCATGGTACATGACATCTGCAAAAGAACCAACATACTAAAGCATGGGGTGAGTAATGAAACATAGTAGGTTTTCCCTGATGACTTACCAATGCATTCCTCTAGGATAAAACATGTTAGCACATTTATATAAAATAATTTTTATAAAGAAATTCCAAAAGAGTTCACAATGTAACATGTTCCATGTCAATAACCATTTTCCAAAAAAACCATATTTCTCAAGAAAAGAAACCAAGCATGTTTCCAATAAAATTCCCATTTCCATTTATGAACATTCATTCCATTTCACAAATCCACACAACCAACCATGAAAGCAACCCGGACCTCCCTATAATCGAGGGTGGTGAGTTATCCTTCCACTAAGTCACCACATAGTGAACTACCTTGCTAGGGGTACTCTACAGCCTTATCCATCCCTTTTGATGGGGGGGGGGGGTACTTATCACCCTTATCCATCCCATCCTTTTTGATGGGGGTACTTCTCGCCCTTATCCATCCCAATTCATATGAACACACACCACAATCCATGAACGTCTGTGCCCAAAACCATGTGTGTTCAAAACCTTTCAATAAAGCATGACCCCATTTATTTAAACCATTTCTTTCAAGCAGAAAAACCAGAGCCTATTTAAAATCACCATTTTAAATTTACTTCAACCACCACCTTCCAAAACACACAATTTCCATCACCTGTTACTAAAACGGGGTTTCAACCATTCTTTCATAACATATAAACAAACCATTTCAATCAAGAAAAACAATTTGAAACTAAGGCTTCAAGTTTTAAGAGAGGGGAATCGAGAGTTGAGCCACCTACCTCAACAAATTTAGTGAAACCAACAACGGACGAAGAACGCCAACAAAACTGAGTCAACTAGTCCCCAAAACCTCCTTAGATTCCTTCCTCTAGGACCAACAAAACCAAAACCCAACTTAAAAGTGATCCAATACCTTAGATCTACCCACATTGGGCGTATATCTAAGGATCAATGAATAGGGATGAAGGGGATCTAAGAAAACTAAAGGAAACGAGACTTACCTCGATCAAACGACCTCTAAACACCAAGGAAACCCTCCAAATCACTTCCAAAACGCCTGGTAAGTGTTATCCCACCTTCACCAAAGGGAAATCCCGAGTTAGGGCCATCTAGGAGAAAAAATGAGTGGGTTTAAGGTTAAAAAGGATTAGATCCTTAAAAATTGGATCTAAGTTGACTTCACACACAGTTAGTCCACACGGTTAGTCAAACCGTGCGCTAACTGTGCGGTAGTGACTTCTTAGAAGAGGCTCTTCGCACAGCCTCCTCGCACAGTTTTCCCAAACTGTGCGCACACCCTGTGGTCTCCTATGTCCAAATGACCCCCACCTGCATGACATTCACATGGTTTGGGAAAACTGTGTGCATCCCTTACGTGCCCACATTTTTCCTTTTTACTCTATAAAAGTCCCCAAACATTCCCCAACCATTTCTTGTATGCTTAATATACTTAAAAATCATAAAAAAAGTTTTACTTACTAGAAACCGGGCTACTACATTTTACCCACCATTTTCCTTTCCATCCTCATAAAGTTGAAAACCATTGCTTGAATGAAAGAGTTCTGGCCACTTCCCTTTCATTTCTTTCTCGTGTTCCCAAGTCTCTTCCTAAATCTGACCATGTTTCCACAAAACTTTCACTAGATCGATGCTTTTTCTATGCAAGACTTTATCTTGCCAATCCACAATTCGTACAGGGATATGTATCAACAAATCATCCATCTCTAGGTCAACATGATCCCATATGATCAGATGGCCAGGATTGGGCTGATACTTCTTCAACTGAGAGACATGGAACACATTATGCACTGTGATGAACAATGGTGGTAATGCCAACCGATACGCCACCTTGGCATCCCATTCCATTGTCTCAAAAGGGCCTATATATCGAGGAGAAAATTTTCCCTACTTCCCAAAATGACGATGTCCAAGCCTTGGGGAGATTCTAGAAAAGACATGATCACTCACTGCAAACGAAAACGGTCTTCAGCGATGATCCGCGTAAGATTTCTAATGACTCTGTGCCGTCTCCATCCTCTCTTTTATCAAATGAATCTTCACTGTTGTTTCTTGGACAAGGCTCGGCCCAACTAGTGATGTCTCACTAGTTTCCACCCAACAAAGTGGACAACGACAAGGACACCCATACAATTCTTCAAACGGAGCCATGCGTATTGAGGCTTGATAGCTGTTATTGTATGAGAACTCCACTAACGGTATATGCTCCTCCAATGATCCACCAAAATCCATTTCACAAGCCCACAACAAGTCGTTTAACGTTTTTATCATACTCTCGGATTTCCCATCCATATGAGTATAATACACCATGATCATCGTCAACCGAGTCCCAAGGGCTTTCTGTAATGATTTCCAGAAATGTGATGTGAACCATGGATCTCTATCTGAGACTATGGACACTAGTACACCATGCCTCTACCAATTCTCGGATATAGATTTTTGAAATATCTTCCACCGTATGAGTTTTACAAATTGGGATGAAATGGGCCAACTTGGTTAGACGATCCACTATCACCGAAATGGAATCGTGTTTCCGGACCATTCTAGGAAGACCTGTAACAAAATCCATTGTTATTTGATCCCATTTCCACAATGGGATAGGTAAAGATTCTAACATACTAGCTGACCGCTGATGTTATGCTTTAACTTGCTGACAAGTTAAGCACCGCGAGACAAACTCGGCCACTTTCCTTTTCATGCCGCTCCATCAAAACATCGCCTTCAACGCCTTATACATCTTCTATATACCGGTGTGTAAAACCCATCTTGAATGGTGGTAAGCATGAAAAAATTGTTCCTGAGCAGTTAAAGGTACAACCATCGGATCTAAGAACCACAAAACTGAACTCCCATCCATCTTCCATCCCTCAATGGTCTCCCCTCCATTGAGTTTTGAACACATTGCAACACAGTATACATCGGATGCATGTGCCTCCTTCACTATATCCACCAAATCAGGAACAAGCACAACCAGAATGAAAACAACAACATCAGCTCGGTCTTCACATTCCACATGCATGTCGGCTTGGACTGGCATCAACTTCCACTCATCTGAAGCTTCTTTCGTCAACTGAGCATACTACTTTCTTCTTAATGCATGAGCCACCGAATTTCCCTTACCTGGTGTATACATCAAGTGAGAGTCGAACATTTTAAGATACTACATCCATCTCCACTGCCTCAGATTCAATTCTCGGTATGATAAAATGTGTTTCAAGATTTTGTGATCCGTGAACATAGTAAATTTCTCATCAAAAAGATAGTGTCTCCATGTTTTCAAAGCATGGATGACTACACCCAACTCCAAATCATGTGTTGGATAACTTTTCTCATGCACCCACAACTTCCTTGATCCATAGGCAACCACATGGTCTCCTTTCATGAGAACACAACCCAAACATGTTCTCAAAGAATCACAATACACCACATACCCCTATCCTGATTCCGGAAAAATCATGATGGGTGGTGATGTATGGAGAACATTCAACTCTTGAAAATATCACTAAAATTCTTAGTCTAATGAAATGAACTATTCTTCTTTTTCAATGCTTTCATAGGCGAAGCTAGTCGTGAGAAGTCACAGACAAACCGTCGGTAATAACCAGCTAGACCAAGAAAAATTCGTATTTCAAAGACATTATTCGGCGGTTGCCACGAAAGAACAACTTCTATATTTTCTAAATCCACTAAAAAATCTTTCTCAGAAATAACATGCCCCAGAAAGCGTACCTCTTGTATCCAAAAATCTCACTTTGATAATTTGGCATACAATTGATGGTCTATAAAGTTTTCCAACACTATCGCCAAGTGTTTCTCATGCTCAGCTCTTGTTCTTGAATACACCAATATATCATCCACAAACACGACAAAAAAAGAATCTAGATATCACTGAAATATCTGATTCATCAATTCCATAAAGTCTGTTGGTGAATTCGTAAGACCAAAAGGCATGACTACATATTTTTAGTGTCCATATCTACATACGAAGGCTTTCTTCGGAATATCCTCCTTCCGAACATGCAACTGGTGATATCCTGACCACAAGTCAATCTTGGATAACCACTGAGCTCCCCTCAACTGATAAAACAGGTCATCAATGTGTGGAAGTGGATATCTATTGTTTATCGTAACGTGGTTAAGTTTACGATAATCCACACATATGCTCAAAGTTCCATATACATTCTTTACAAAAAAAACTAGTGCATCCCACAGAGACACACTTGGCTAAATGAAACCCTTGCTTTCCAGCTCCTCTAACTGCACTTTCAAATCTCGTAACTCTATTGGTGCCATCCTATAAGATGGAAGGGAAATAGTACTGGTTTCCGGAAGGATATCAATCATAAACTCCACTTCCCATAGATGTGGTAACCCTGAGATGTTTTCAGGAAAAACATCAAGAAATTGATCCACCACAGCTGGAAAAATATTTTCCGCGATCTCTTCCATTGATGAAAAATTCAACGCAGCCAATTAGTAAGAAATCGTTTCCACCAACTGTTCCAACAAGCTCTTTTCACCATTCATTACTATCCTTTCTCCTCTAAAGAGATGGTTGATGTCGTCCTCAGTTGTGAAACTAACTGTTCTCCTATAACAGTCGATGTGATCCTTAAATCTTATCAACCAATCCATACCTAGGATTAAATCATATACTTCCATATCAAACATGGATAAGTCCCATTTCAGCTCATCAACATCAATATTTATAGCACATGCTCTACATACAAACGCTTGACATTCCCTTTCACCCAGAGGAGTTTGCAGTTTCAAGACAGAAGGCATCATTTCCAGTTTTATGCATAGAAAGTCAACAGCATGAGAAGCAATGAAGTAATGTGATGCACCAGTATCAAACAACACTTGTAGAAAGATAGAATTCAAAATAATCATACCACTTACTATTGATGGTCCATCCAGATCATCAACAATCATCTTCTCAGCGCCATAAAATTGCTTCGTCACTACACTATTCTCAATGTTTCCTTTCTATGATTGCCCTGGTTGGGGAGTCATGGTATTTCGAGAATAACCACGGATAGCTCTGTTATGATAACGAGACTGACTATGCTGTCCTCATCCTATCAAAGTATACGATGCTTGCTACACCTGGGAAGTGTCACATGCACCCAACCTCGGAGTATTTTTACAATAGCACTGTAGATGCCCCATCTGGTTGCAATTGTCACATTGTATAGGTTGTTACGTACACTCTCTCTTTATGTGATCAGTCAAGCCACATTGAAAACACCAGGCTTTCATCATGGGTCGTGGAGGAAGATTCACCAACCCACCCGTATGATTCTGATTCGCACTCCCACCTTGGAAGTAGGTGTCCCTCTTCCGCTTGTTCCTAGCATTAGAGTTCCCACCTGTTCCTGTGGGTTTCATCATACTTCCACCTCACATTACTCCTGATATGTCTCTTTCAACTACTGTTTCTCTGTTTACCATTTCTGTATAATCCATAATACATAGCACAACTATCCTCGAGAGAATCTCTTGCTGCAACCTTGATTCAAAGATGAGTGCCTTCAGCAATGTACTTGCAGAAACTTCCGGTGAAAATCACACTAAATTCCTGAATTTAGATGCATATTCTGTGATTGAGATATTTTATTACATCAAGCTGAAAAAGTCTGTTGTCCTTTGGATCTTGAACTTTTGAGGATATAATTGTTTATTAGACAATTCATCAAATTCCTCGCAGCCCAGGCCTTGATCCACCTTAGCCTGCACCACGAGCTCCCAATAATGGTTTATAAACTCAATGAAATATGGATGATAGTGGATGAACTCACAAATGTCATCTCATTTTGTTCATATTTTTGAATCTCGTATGGTGGAGGACTTGTCCAAAATCTGTATTCAATAAGCGGTAAAGAGGAATCGAATACCGGTTTTGATAGGCGTAGACAAAAGTCTGAGGTTCATATCTAACTTTGATATTTCCTTACATGATGACTTGTAACTCATTCTTCAATGAGTATGGCATATCATCCTTATATGGATTCACAAACTGAAAGGATCATACAAACTCTAAAATACATGATGTGGGCTAGTGTGATGGATTTTAGTGGCTCGTGGGAGGAGCACATTCTATTAGTGTAGTTGATATTAGATAGTATTTATCAGGAATCACTACATAAGGATACTTTTGAAGAATTTTATGGGTATTCTTTTCATTATACACTTTTTTGGGTGGAAACATGTGAGACGTCACTAGTTGGGTTGAGCCGTGTCCAATAGAAAACAAAATTGATTCAGATGATCGGGAAGAGAATGGGGAAGGCTCAAATTCATCAGAAATAATTGGCATATCATCTTCTCCAATAATTTTCATTCAATGTGATTGATCATGTGTTCTTTAGAATCTCTCCATGGCTTGGGAATCATTGTTTTAGAATGCTGGGAAAGTTATCTCTATGATACATAGGCCCTTTGGAGATACATGAAAGTGTTCATTAGGTGGTATATAGGTTGGATTTTCCCCATAGTTCAATACAGTGCATAATTTTTTTCACATATCTCAATTGAAAAAGTATCATCCTGATCTTGACCACATTATTCAATGATATCACATTGACCTAGAGTGGGATGATTTGTTAGTACATGTGTGGATATAGATTGTGGGTATGCAAGAGAAAGTATTTTGTTTGAAAATAATCACTCTGGTTCAGGTTTCTTGGAAACATGGTTTCTTTTCGGAAGTGGCCTAGGAACTATAAATAGAAATATATAAGAATTATCCCAATATATTTCAATCCAATTATGGTTTTCCACATTCCAGTGATGTAAAGGCTGATGGTGGGGAGAATGTATTACCCCATATTTCAAGTAAGTTACTATTTTTATGATTTTAAAGTATGTAAAGTGTTTGGGTGAAGTTTGGGTGGTTTGGATTATTTTTGGAGATATTATGAGGCTTTTATAGAGGTTCATGATTTTTGAATGATTAGGTGAAACTGTGAAACTCCTACAGGAAACAATGCGATGTGAAATAGGGGATTCTACGGAGGTGCCTGGGTTGGCGTACATTTTGACCAAACCATGCGACCACATAGGAGTAACCATGAAATATGAGATAGTGGAATTCATTATGGTTGGAACATGGTTCATCTAAACCTACGGTCCAACTGGGTTAGGTTCTCTTTGAGGCATTGGTCGATGCATGTTTAGCATACGGTTTTCTTAATCGTGTGATCCAACCATGCACGGTTAAAATGTTAGATCCTAAAAAATAGATCTTGTGTGTTTTCACCAATAACTCTATTTTTTCATTATTTTCAAACCTAATATAGTTTTTATTCCTCCCAAAGGCATTGGATACTCTTCCTTTCCAACTGGAAGCAATCCAATGGAAAATCTTGGTGTGTTGAAGATGGATTACCTTGGAAAGTCTTTTTTGTGGTAGTTTTACATAGATCTACTTCTCTTCCCTATCATGGATTCATAGATCTTGTTCATTGAGGATATATCTATGATATTTTGTTCCAATAACGATGGTATCAGGTTCTGTTGATGGTAGGTAATTGGATCTAAGGTGGGGTTTTTTGTGATTTGACCCTGTTTTTTTAAGAATTTGTGTCGTTCCTCCCTTTCTCCAAGTTTAACAATGTGGGTTTATTTACACTTAACTCCAATTTCAATAACTATATATATTGATTTCATTTTTATTTCATTTCTTGAATTTAATTATGAACTTATTGTGAAATTCTTGATAGAAACCAACTTCAGTGTGGATTTATGAAATTGTGATAAGTTGTTTTTTTGGTGGAAAATAAAATTAGTAACATGGTTTTAAAATGATGATTAAAAAATTATGGTTCGGTTTTGACGCATGCAAAAGAAAAATTTGGAAATTTTTTTCAATAAATGTTTTGTTTTATTTAAATATTTTCGGAAAAAATTTTTTGGAACTATTTTTAAGCATTCTTGGTGGTGTGTGTTCGTGTTGCATACAGAGCCTTGTTGAAATATGATAGGTTCTCGGTTCCAACTGTGTAATGGAATATTGGGTTGGTTACCTTATAATGACTTGGTAGATTGACGAGAGACCACTCATGAGTATGGAACTATCTCATGGGCATTCATGTGTGGGTGTATGTTTGAATCACATATTGGATATTCCAAAAATGGTATGTAAAATGGTATAATGATTTTTTTGATCTCTTTGTTTAGAAAATATTTTAGTATGAATTTTTTTTTTGGGTTTGATATAAACTACTAGAATGTTTTAATTTTTTCTATAGAAATTTTTTTATATAAATATGCTATCTTTTTCTATCCTACTTGAATTCATAGGGAAGTAATTTGGTGAAAACCAACTATGTTTCATTACTCGACCCTACATTGGAAAATTGTTTATTTTGAACATATTGTTTTCTTGGGAATAGTTAAAGGTAATATACCACATATATTCAGCATTACATTGTGATTATTGGGCTATATTTTGAAGTTGGACCATTGATAATGTTTGGAGATTTGGAGTTTATTTATTTAGAATCTTTGATTTTGGATGTTTTGTCATATGCTTTATACTTTGGGGTTGGTTGTCTTCAACTTTGGTACATTGGGGTATTTATGTTTTTATATCAATTGGTATTACATTGATTTTTCTAACATTGTTATCATGAATCATATAGTGATTTTGGTTATGCTATGTTTAGTTGTGGTTGTTTTACTTTCAAAGGTAAAATCATCCAACATAGTATTGAAGCCATTAGAATTTATTTCTAGCCAATGGTGCCTTGGGGTTATTGCCTAAGTCTAAGTAGGAATTCAGCGACAAATGAATCCAATGAAGAGGGGAAGAATGTTACACATATAAAAATTGAGAATAAGGAACACAAAATTCATATTTTAGACCAACCCTTGATCATCAATCTGTGCAATGCTGGATGTTAAATCTCTATGAAAACTAATTCTATTATATGAGTCATGATACCAAATAACGAGTGATTTTGAATTCATATTATTAGAGAAAAATAAATATCTAGATTGACCATTTTTGTGAAAAAAGAGATATATACTTCTTACATTTGAATGATTGGTATATCTTTTGATATTGAATTCGGAGTTAACTTTTTAATTTAGATGCCCTTTATTATTTCCATTGGTATGTGTTAATTGAAATTATGATGGTCAAATTTATTTGAGGTAGATATTGTGACAAACCCGGATATCCTGTTTAAATAAATATTTTATTCAATGTATTTCTCTACATGAAATACCAAAACCAAAAAATATATACAATGTTGTAATGTAATTATAGAAATAACAATTATAAATAGTGGTAATGGAATTTTTAAATATATATATATATATATAAAGAAAAATAATTAAATTCACATTAAATATATACACAATTAGTACAACTATGAAAACAATGAAAATTGTAGACATAATTTATTTTATAAAATGGATATTTTTCAAGTTTGACATATTTGTTATTATCAATAATTTTTGAAGAATGGTTAACTTAAAAGAAAATAAGTCTAATGTATAATTGTTTTTCAAAATATTTATGATTTCATTTTATAGTTAAATTTTTAAATTTTGGAATGTTAATTTTAGAAAATTACAATAATTTTGTGATTTATCATGGCCATATTTTCTTAAGATGAATTTATGGGATTATTTTAAAAATATAGATATTTAGTTTAATAGTGAAAACACCATTTTTACAAATAACATGGATTTTGTTACATTATTAGTATATAAGTATGACATGGAAATTTATAAAAAAAATATTAAGACAAGTATTTATTTTATAAGTGATATTATATTTTTTTTAAAATAATTCTATATTTTTCATTTTCTAATTTATGTTTTTTTCCAAAATATTGTTTTTCTTACAATATTAAATTAGAATATTAAAATTAAATTTTATCACTTATAAAAAATTGAATCAATCACATTGGATTAAAAATTTGGAATCATTAGGTCCAATTTTTATAAAAAGGTCCATTTTATTTTTGGTCATAAACGATAAACTATCTAGGTAGAAATTTGTTATCGTCATGGAAACTAAAATTTGTAAAAATGAGTAACTTTAGAGGTAAAGGTTATAAAATGTTTAAAAGATGTTTTTAATTGAGTGTATGATGTTTTGATCTACCTTATCACCTATAAAATACACTATATACCAATTTTTTATCCTATTTACTTAATAATGACTTCCTATTATTGATAGGTTTTTGGTATTTACAAATAATGACACTCCTTTATACTTATATAAGGGTAAATTATCTCCTCACTTTCCTTACACCAAAACTCATTAATTTTTTCCAAAATATAAAAAAACCAATCTTACACAACAATATACAACTTAATGAGGCTCTTTAATTCATAAATTAGCATCCATTAATGGTTTAATCCCCCTTGCAAAGAATATAATTCCACAAGTAAGGTATAAGTTTCTAACCTCTCTTTATTTTTTATATTTCATTATGTTTTTTTATTATTTCTAAAATTTCATTTCACTATCATAAAATGATAATATCTATGTCATTATTTTATATTTATGTTATTATATTTATCGCACAAGCATTAAACACCCTCTTTATTTCCATTATTAAAAATGTAACTGTGATTCGTGTATTGTGCGGACTACGGCCTCAACAACACAATGTTTTATTCATTAAAAACCGTTAAAGGTTGAAAATAATATATAATTTATTACATAATTTTCATTTTTAGTACATGTTTTAAATTCTGAAATGATAAACTTTGTTAACCCCTCACCTCTTTCTATGAAAAAAGAAATCATCATCCTTTCATACGCATGGACAACGACCTCAATAGAACAATCAATTTATACTTTTCATTTCATCATCACCATATATGGATATTTATGATAATGGTTTAAAATAATAAATTTTGATATAAATAATTTTATGTCAATTAAAATGAATAACTAGTAAATAATGAATGATAAACAATTGTTGTAAAAAAATCATCTTAAATATGAAAACAGATAAGAAAAAACAATTTATCCCTATTGTATAATATTCCATTTCTGACTGTATACTAGTTCTAGGGTGATAATTAGTACTCAAATTATGCTTAGTATTCAATGATTTCTGAATACTTTTCCAAAATTTCAATGTAAATCTTGGATCACGATCAAACACAATTGATAGAGGTGCCCAAATTAATTCTTATAATATCATCAATATATAATCGTGTAGGGAACTCCAGTAAAAAATACACCGTTATATCAAGGAAATGTGCATATTTAGTAAGTCAGTCAATAATCACCCATATTGAATCATTATTTCATGGTGTTTTTGGTAATCTAGTGACAAGATTTATAATTTTTTCATACCATTTCCATATAGGAACATGAATAGGTTTCATGAATCCTTTAATATATTTTCTTCCATCCTTCACTTGTTTACTGACCAAACATCCTGATATTTAATCAGCAATTTTCAGCACTATATTATCCCACTAAAAATGTTTCTTCAAATATCTACAAATTTTAGTTCTACCAGAGTGTATAGTGAAATTAAAACTATGGGAATCATCCAATGAATCCCTTTTTAGCTCTGGTATAGAGGGAACACATATCTTCTTACCAAATTTAAGAATTCCATCCTAATACATGAAGTCTGGAAACTTCCCATCATTCATAGATTTAATTTTCTTTTGAATATTTTCATCATCACTATGAGAACTTTTAATTATTTCCAATAAATATGGTTGGGAAACCAAGAGAAAAAGTAAATATGTTTCACCTTCCTTGATAATTTCAATTTCTATCTTTCCTAGATCCATGTACACATGATCCTTGTAAATAATCGTTTTAATCATAACTTCATTATCCTTACTACTCAAATCATTCTGCTACCTTATTTTCTTTCCCTGTGTGGTAGTGTATTAAATAATCATAATCCTTAATTAGCTAAACTCACCGCCTTTTCCTCATGTACAGTTCCTTATGTGAGAAGATATATTTCAAAATCTTGTTTTCTATATATATATCACATATTTTACCATAGTGATAGTGAATCCATATCTTCCTCGAAATGATTACAGCTACTTACTTAAGTTCATGATTTTGATAGTTCTGTTCATTACTTTTTACATTCCTTAATTCATAGGCAATAACTATTTCATTCTTCTTAATGACACAACAACGACTTTTCTTTGATGAATCGCTATAAATCACAAAACCACCATTTCCTAGTGGTAGATATAGGATCAAATAATTCAAAAATATCCTCTTTAATTCTTCAAAACAGTCTTCACATTCTTTTTTCTATACAAACATAAACCCTTTATGAGTAATCTCAGTTAATGGGTCAACTAATCAGGAAAAGTTTTGAATGAATCTTTCTATAATAATCTAATAAACCAATAAAACTACATACCACTGTTTTTTTCATTTGTATATTCCACCCATGAACCACCATTTTCTTTATAGGATCTACTAAAATTCAATCGTTAGAGAAAATATGGCCATGAAAAGAATCATTTTGATGCCAAAAATCACAATTAATAATCATCAAATATAACTCATTTCTTCTAAGAGTCATCAAAACTATGTGCAATTGATTCTTAGGATATTTTTAGATTTTGATGTATATAATGATATCATTAATAAAAACCACAAAAAATTTATCAAGATGTTCCTTGAAAATTAAATTTATTATTTCCATGAAAATAGATGGTCCATTAGTCAATCCAAATGGCATTATTTTTAACTCGTAATTTCCATACCTGGTTTAAATTTTTTTCTTTGTAATATATTTATGAATTGCAAGCTATTTATGATATCCAAATGGATGATAAATATTTGAAAAATATTTGGCACCTTAAATTTGATTGAATAAACTATCATTGTGAGGTAGAGGATACTTTTTCTTTATCATAATTGCATTGATCTCCAAAGTTTCAATGAAAAGTCTCATAGATACATCTTTGTTCTTAAAAAAAGTACAACATCTCCACATGGATCAACAATAGGGTTGATAAAACCCTTACTACTCAACTCCTCTAGTTGTTTCTTCAGCTCTACTAAATCCACTATGGCCATTCAGTAAGGAAACTCTCATATAGGCCTTGCTCCATGAATTAAATCAAAATAAAACACAATTTCATGCTCTAGAGGATGTTCAGGTAAATCATATAGAAATGCATCAATGTATTACTGAACAATAGTTATATCATCAATTTTAAGATTTATTTCCTCAATAATATATATTTAATTATCTTCCATCCCATGAATTGAATTCATCAGAGCTACTGTGTCACGACCCATCCCCTGGGGCCCGCGCCATGACTACCCCAAGCTCGCCTTCCATAGGCTAGGGGATGGTGACTAGTACCAAAGGCGTAATTCCCTAAAGCTGGGAAGGAATTGCCTTTATAAAATTTAAAAAACACAATAGATCCCAAAGCTGGATACAAAACACTTGGTAAACTGTATAACATAAGAGTGCTGAAAAGTAAAAGGGGCGGGAAATGAAAGCCCAGATGTAAAGTACAAGTACAACTGAAAAGGGACAAAACAGCTGAAAAGTGAAAGCAGCTCTTGGATCATCCACCACGGATCCAACCTGAAGGGTAGGTAAAGATATCCTCCTCAACCATCCACGTTTATTGGTCTCCTCCGTGTACAGACACGTCGAATGGTCCACCTCCAGGTACCATCCAGCACTAGAACACTCAGCCTCGGTCAGCGATGTCTGTCGTCTACATCCAACCCAATGAGGAATGGGCATTTCCCGTGCAAGGGTGAGTATAACGATACTTTGTAGGGACCCCGAGACCACTAAGGTCACTCAAAATACACTAAGGATAAACTACATAGTATGAAAACAATAGAAATCAATTACATAGGTATTTTCCCACACATATACCTAAGTTATCTAGTAACCGATACCCATCATGAGGAAAACACAAAAGTAGCTAACATAGCTCACAAAATAATAAAACTTATGTAGTGAGATGGAGATGTTCATATGTAGCCACTGAATCATCTAAGATTTCGGAACCACATAGGATCCAAGACCAGCAGTTAGAACTGTCAGACCCACATAGGATTCGAGAAAAGTAGTCAGAGCTGTTAGACCCACACAAGATCCAGGAATAGCTATTATGTTGAACCCACACAGTATCCAGAAATAGAAGTCAGAACTTTTGGGCCCACACAGGATCCAGGAACGGTAGTCAGAGCTGTCGGACCCACACTGGATCAAGGAACAGTCGCCAGAGCATAGCCAGCCATAGGGTTTCCACAAAGCATGCTTGATTCTAGGAGGGTCCACTTCTCAAGACAAGAGTTGATACTTAAACTACCACAAATTCCTACGAAGAAGTATCTCCGAGGTATTCCACGTCATAGACGTCTCAACGCAATAGACGGTGCGTCAATCGGACGCCCGGTCTGTGAGTTATTATCCTTTTAGTCCTGGGGTCCCTATTGGATTCGTGCACGATCAAACCTAACTAAATCTCAACGATACCCCAAACAATGATGGGGTATTCTCAGAGGGACCGTTGCACTCCATGAATACTAGAACCACTGACAGTTCATCAAACAGTCATCTGGTGCCAAAGATATGGCCAAAGGAAGTAAAGGCTGGTAGTGGGCCCAGGTCTGATCCGACCTAGTCGGACCGACTAGGCCTGTCTTAGCCTAGGCGGACCCGGTCTGGGTTGAACCAGTTAGACCTGTCGGGTCTGGCTCGGCTCACTGGGTGTGACAACCAGTTAGGATTGGCCCTAAGTTCACTGTAGGGGGCGCGACTCAACCCCAAGAGCGTGGCCGGTTCGTTTCGTCCAGCACCGCGAGAGGTGCGGTTCGGGCGGCTCGGCTAGCGGCGCCGTGAGGGAGGCTGAGGGCCAGCTCTGTATGCTGGCATAGATCGACTTATTTAGCTAGGAACAGAGGTTCGGCCTGGGTAGGCTGGCGGGGCAGCCGAGCAAGCCGGGGGGCGTCCGGGGCTTGCCGGGTGGCGGCCTGGGCAGGCCGGTGGGGCGGCCAGGAAGGTCGGGTGGTGGCCTCAGCGGGCCGGCGGGCCGGCGGGAGGCAGGTTTGGTCAGCAGGGGTATGGGGTGCTGCGGGGGTGGCGCGGTTCATGGAGGTCACAGGTAGCACGACCTTTGTCTTCTGTCGCCTTCTTCGCCTCATTTCTTCGTCGCCATGCCAACAATTACTATAAAAAAGATTGGAGGAGGGGTTGTGCCATGTTGGTTTGGTGCGCACCTTCCGCGGTTAGGGTGGTTTCAAGAGGCTCGCATGTATGAAGCACAACAACCCTCATTCTTATTTTTGAGAGAATAATGAACATGGGAAAAGATCATACATAGATAAAATTAAACCCATACCTTTGTTCGTTGTTCTTCATTCGTTGACGGAGTCGAGGAAGGTGGAAGAAGAAGTTTGTCGTTCATCATGTCCACCACACGCATCAAATCCAGAGCTACGTCGGCTCATGGAAGATGCTCCACTTTGGTAGGTGTCTGGGGAAGAAGTCAAAGAAGGATCGTCGATGAAGTTATTCGTTGGAAGAACGCGTTCTTCATTCCTCATAAAGAGATTTCTAATCCTTCCAAGCTCTCCTCTTTCCCAACTTCCACCCAAATTCCAATGTTGTGCCAAATAATAGATTACTGAATCTATTAATTTGTTGGAATGAATTCAAAAAAAGAATGAATTAACTACTTGGATCCACCAAATTAATGTGAAGGGTTGGCACAAATTAATTAGGGGAAGTTCAAGAGGCTCTCCCTCGTTAATGAGGGAGAGTTGAGAGGTTTCCGTCTCCTCCACCAATAGGGGTTAATCCATGTGTGGTCCCCACCTCGTAACCTCTCACGGGAGGTTATGATCAGGTGGGCCCCACCACCATAACCTCGAATGGGAGGTTAAGGTGTGGTAGTCCCACCTCCAACTTCAATGAGGATTTTTTAACAACCAACATCCACATGGTGGCTCAAATTAAATAAATTGTCCCTCACTTTATTTTATTATTTTTTTCCATGAAAACTGAAGAACTAACTATTATTCATGACACACTACCATCGATGTGAATGTCTCCTTAAGAAAATACCAGTGTTGCGAGTTTAACTGTGCCCTCAGATTTCAATTCCGAGCACGGTTCAAATGTAATAAAAACTCACCCGTACAATTAATGAATCTTCCAAAACAAAACATTAGAAATTGATTTCGGGCACACCAGGCCTCGGAATCAAGTGCCGTTAATTTTTTCAGACTCAAAAAATTCAAATGTATTTAAGAAAAAAAAATTCCCATGGAAATTCCATGTCTTTACATTCTCCCCACCTCAGGGCTCTACGTCTCCGAAAGCTACAACTTGAACTAATGGAACAAATGGGGGTACTGAGCACGCATCTGAGCCTCCCACTCCCATGTTATCTCTTGTAGGTTCCCATGCTGCCAGCAAATGCGCACCAGTGGTATCGACTGTCCACATAGGACCTGCTTCTATCGATCCTCAATCTCCATTGGAACCTCCATGAATGTTGCCTCATCGTCGACGTCCAACTCTCCAATGTCAATATTGTGAGAAGGGTTTTGCACGTATCTCCTTAGCTAGGATACATGGATGATGTTATGCACACGATGAAACTGAGGTGGAATATCTAAGTGGCAAGCCACCTCGCCAATTATTCTAGGGACCTGGAAAGGTCTGATGAATCTATGAGATAACTAGCCACCTAGGCCAAATTTCTGTAAACCTCTTCATGGTGAGACACGTAGAAAGACATTGTCGCCATCCTCGAACTCTAGAGGTCTCTGTCTCCTGTTGTCATATGACATCTTCCATCTCTATGCAGTCTTCATTATCTCCTGGATGATCTGCACCTTCTCTGTGGTAGCTCGTATCATCTCTGGTCCCACCAGTGCTGACTCCCTTGGGTCGGTCCACCAAAAGGGTGATCTACATGGTCACCCATATAATGCCTCAAATGGCATCATCCCTATGGTGGATTTATAGTTGTTGTTGTAGTCAAACTCCACCAAGGTTATGTGAACCTACTAGCTGTGACCGAAGTCGAGGACACATGCACGGAGCATGTCCTCGAGGGACTGAATGGCCCACTCAGTTTGACCATCTGTCTGAGGATGGAAGGCGGTGCTCAACCGAAGCTATCTCCTAAAAGCCTCCGACTACCCCTTCCATAGCCGAGAAGTAAACCGTGAATCACGATCGGAGACTATAATGGAGATTATACCATGTAAATGAAAAATATCCTACACATAGAGGTTTCCCAATCTCTCTACTGAACCCTTCTCTCTGATCAGTAGGAAGTGGGGTGACTTGGTGAGTCGGTTGATGATCACACAAATCGAGTTGTGACCCCTATATGTACGTGGACGACCCATCATATAGTCCATGGATATCCCATACCACTTCCACTCTGGGACCTCTAAAGGTTGGACCAAGCCTACCGGTACCTGGTGCTCTGTCTTCACTTGCTGACAAGTGAGGCATCGAGAGACAAACACTGGTACCGCCTTCTTCATACCTTTCCACATGTGCTGTCTCCGAAGGAACTGGTACATCTTCGCCACTTATTGATGTACTACTAGAGGGGATGCCTTGAACTCTTGTAGATACCCGAAGCTTGACGTACATAGATATTACATTACTTTTTCAGAATACTTAATACATAACAAAAATAGATACACAAGAACCGTAATAGTTTAGTGTCTTTGGAAACATGGAATGTAATCTTGTAATCATGGTGAAAGATCTTCAACATCTCCCATAAAGATCTTCCACTTTTTGTTTCCTTACCTAAAACCTTTATTTTAATACTGGGGGAAAATAAAACATAAAAAGGGTGAGCTCAAATGATCAGTAAGTGTATGCATGGATAAAATAAAACATACCATATACATTTGAACTTAAAAACATGAACATAATGATTAAACATCAAAATCTTGAGCAACGACATAAAACATGGAAGTACATAAGGCATAGATCATAATGGAACATAAATCATGATAAAATAGCATGGGAATAAAACATGTAATTGTGGCATCCATTAGGCATATGTAATGATTTCCATAGTAGCCAAGGCATTGCTTCCAAGACCATCATAGTGGACAAAGTCCCTTTCTGAATCGAGTTCACTCCTCATTCGAGTCCTATAATACTGAACCGGATTAACTTAACATTCTAGCCATGTCTATCTCAGGAGATATAAATCTTTACCCAATGAATTAGAGGGGGATATAGGTCCCACCCATCTCATAAAAAAATCATTCTTACTTGTTCCATAAAATAAACATACGTCATTCATAATAACCCAACGAATAAAATGGGATTCATAAACATAATCCAATCATCACATAATCCATATAAAATAAATGGATATCATTTCATAATAAGAAAAGTGAAACCATGTAAATCATAGAGACATTATACTTGAAACATACAGATATAAAATAATGTCATCTTAGATGGAAAATGGTTTTGATAAAACACTTGAAATGAATTCTTGAGGAAAACATCCTTTCTTCTTCAAAATCATTTTCTTTTCACAAAATGTCATGAAATTTTAAATGAAAATGATTTTGTTGAAAATAGTAATGAAATTTTTTGGAGTAAGCTTCATGAAAATAAGGCTTTATAAAACAGTAAAAATCTGTTCACGCCGTATAAGTTAAAAATAAAAATCTCCTTGTACATTTTTCGGAAAAGTCAAAAACTACCTCGTATGTTAAACAGAAGAAAGATTCCTTCCATACGATGTGGTAAAAGTAAGAAGAGGGTAAAAATGTCTTAAACTTACATGGAAAGAAAGTAAAAATTTTATGAAAACATATTGAGAGGATATGGACATGGATAATAAACATAACCCCAGTAAATATATACGAGTAAACAATCTCAGATAAGAATGATATTGGAATAATTATCCCTTACCTTAGGTCTAATATGCTTCGTATGGATCCGAACCTCCTCTTCCTTGAAGCGCCTCTTTGAGACCTCCTCTTAGGGCACTAAAATTGGTCTTTGAAGAAGACCAGGACCTCTAGGATGTATCTAGGGAAGTGGATAAGAGAATTTGGCAGGGTTGGCCGAGCTTGAAGGCTCAAAGTGGTGTGAGGAAGATAGGGAGGAAGTGCCCTTTTATAAGGGAGGAGAGGGGCACCTTTGGAATAACTAAAAATTTTATATTATTTAAAAGTCATATTCGGTTTTTAATAGCTCCAAATTGAGTTATTTCGAAGCTAAGGTGGGGATGGGTCGAAAAATTCTAATCCAATATAATTAATACATGTTTAGGTTTCTATTTTAACCTTATCATTTAGATTTAACTTTATGTTATATAATATAACTTTTACCGTGTCTTCTTGTTTTCATACACTATAAGGTTAATAAACTTACTATAACAAGCCAAACGAACCCCATGTTTTTTATTATTAATATATATAACCTTTTCTAAGTCATTTGGCCGAACCTTATATTTTGAGGAATAAAATAACAATTAATAATATAATATTTGTTTTAAAAACTATTTTATGTCAATTTTGACACTATTTGGTAATTGATTTTTTTGAAAATTATAGCAGAATGATTAGTTCAAAAACAGTTATCTAAATCAATAATAACATGTCATATTAACATATAAAATTAGTTGAATTCATAAAAAGTCTCAAATTACATTTATTTGGGTATTTATAATATCAATTATGTCAATATTTCATTAATAAGATAATTACTGTATCATCTTTGTGTCATAAATAAATTAAATCATTTAATGTATAAAAATTATAAATAAAATACCATTATGTAGGAAATAATTTTATCTTTCTAATGAATATTTATAGTTGAATTTATCTTATGTATAACCTTATATTAAAAATTATTTTCTTATTAAACATCGATTTTAACTATTTTAACCCTTCTTTAAATAAATAAATATTAAATGACCTAATCTAATCCAAGTGGGCCTAAATGGTCATTATTTATTCCTAAAGTTTTTTATGGTCGAATTACACTTATCCAATAGAATTAGGACATGTGTTAGGGTAATAATAATATCATATTTACACTTAATTATTCTATTTACTTTTAACCGTGGAAAATAAAAGTAAAAAGTTACTATTCACAAAAATATTTTCATCTCATTGAACCACATTTTAGTCCTTGATATTAACCATGTCTCTCGGATTTTTGAAATTGCACTCACAGATGTGGTACAATTATGTTATTTGAAAAATTCAATTCTTTAACTACCACTTAGTGGTTTCACTATTCATCCAAAAATGAATGTTTCCAGAAAAATACCAAAAATTAGGCCTAAGATATATTTGATATTATGAATTAAAAAATGATGTATATTTTAAAAAATTAAAAACATATCATTTGCATTAATCAATTTAAAAATTTATTCCAGTCATCAAAACAAATAGCGTGTTTTAAGAGATAATAACTATCAAAAGATTGACACTTGTTTATGTCCAGTTTAAATGTGAAATTACATCAAACGACCAAAATTGTGTTAAATGGTAAAAATATATACTAAATATACTTTAAACCCACTCAAATTAATAATTTATCGCTATTAATTATTAAGGTTAAAAAACTTGTTTTTAATTAAAATTTAGTAATTTTCACTATTCATCAGAATATGAAAGTTATCCGAAATGTACCAAAATTTGACCCTAAGGTAATTTCAATATTACGAATCCAATAATGAAGTCCATTTTGAAAGTTAAAATTTATAAAATTTCAAAAAGTGGGTATTACTATTCATATCGGCTAGTTCAAAATAATATTATAATAATATCTCATTTAGTGAAACTCGGTATTTCTTACTACACAATCTATCAAGGAAGGTATTTATTGCGTGTAATGAAAGCCAAGTTAGTGAAGCGTGAAGTGAAATCTCTATTTGGTGTTGCGTATATCATAATCAAGACTTATTTCATTTATACATTAAACAAAACATATACATAATGTTGCATAGAATAGTTTCTACAAAACAAACTTGAAATTGTGTATAACGCGAGCCAAGAATAGTGTTGTGTATACAGCAAGAAAATACAGTGTTGCGTATATCACAAGATAATTTTAGTGTAGCGTACAACACAAGACATTAAAAATAATATTTTTCATAAAATCTCAGGGTGTTACAACTCTCTCCATACTTCCTCCTGAAGTGAAACTAGAACCATAGTACGTCATCTGAAGAGGCTGACATGCTACCAATCTTCAGAAAATCCATCAGGTTCCCACCCAGTGGATATCTGAGCACGTCGTGTCTCAAAGACATCATCCACATGTTGTGCCTCCATGACTCACTGAAGATGTGGAGGATTGACTATAAGAGGCTGAAGGAAAGCTTCTCCATCTCGGTCCACATAAGAAATTTGTAAAGCCACTAGTTTTTCTATCGCCTCTCCAAGCAGTTGTTTAACAAATTTCATGATGAGCGCATCAACAACAATGTTTCCCTTCCGAGGTGTATAGACTATCTCGAATTCATAGTCCTAGAGAAAATCAATCCAACATCGTTGTCTCCTGTTCGGGTCCTTCTGAGAGAAGATATACCTGAGACTCTTGTGATCAGAGTATATGGTAAAACATTCACCTGTAAGATAGTGCTGCCACATCTTAAAGGAAAAGATCACTGCTGCTAAATCCAGGTCATTGGTAGTGTAGTTATGCTCATGATGTCTCAGCTACTGAGAACCATATGCGATCACTACTAGATCCTGCATCAGGACACATCCGAGTCTGGTCCCTGATGTGTCACAATAAACTACATATCCCACACCCTCCTCTGGAAGCCTCATGATGGGGTCACTAGTCCGCCTGTGCCTAAGCTCTTGAAAGCTCTTCTGGTATCTCTCTGACCACACAAAGGGTTTCCCCTTCTTCTTCAAGGTTGATAGTGTTGCTACAACTCTAGAGATGTCTGTTATGAACCTCAGGAAATGTTCAACCAAACCCATGAAACTTCATACCTCCTTCACACTCCTAGGTGGCTCCCAAGAATGTACCGACTTAATATTCACTGGATCCACTAAAAATCCAGCCTCCGAGATGACATGTCCTAGAAAGTGAACCTCTCTGATCCAGAACTAGCACTTCAAGAGCTTACCATATAGCTGGTTCTCTAGGAGTGTGTCCAGTACTACCTGCAAATGGTAGGCATGCTCATCCTCAGTATTCGAGTAGATCATAAGGTCGTCAATGAAGACTACGACAAAGTGATCAAGGTATGGCTTCAAGAGCCTATTCATGAGTCCCATGAACACTGCTAGAGTGTTGGTTACACCGAATGACATAACCAAGAACTCGTAGTGGCTATACCGACATCTGAAAGCCGTCTTCGGCATATCCCCATCCCGAACTCTGAGATGGTGATAGCCTGATCTGAGGTCTATCTTTGAGAACCACCGCACTCCCTTCAGCAGATCAAAGATGTCATCAATCCTCAAGAGTGGGTACTTTTTCTTCACGGTGACCTGGTTCAGGTGACAGTAGTCAATATAGAGCCTCAATCTACCATCTTCCATCTTGGGAAATAGAATCGGGGATTCCCAGGGTGAAGTAGTGGGCTGGTTGAATCTCTTCATCTACAAGTCCTCTAGTTGTACCCACAACTCGCGAAGCTCTGTGGGAGACATCTGATACGCTGATGTAGATATTTGTGTCATCATGGTTTACAAGTCAATGTAGAAGTCAACCTCTCTTTGAGGAGGTTGACCTGGAACATCATCCGGGAAAACATCTGCGTACTGTTCCAGCACTACAGGATAGCTCGGACTCTCCACAATAACTACTCTGAGGGTAAGGTAGGCCAACTGATGAGTGATCGGCTGCACCCTCCTCCATGTAAGTCTTTCATGTACTGCAAAGGATCCCTTCTTGATGGTGAAGGTGAACCGGGTCTCATCCATGTGGACACACCACACATTGTGCATAATACAGTTTATCTAAGTATGGACTTTAGATAACCAGTCCATACCTACGATGGCATTGTAAGGATTCGACACCACTATGAGGAGATCCCAACCAAATCTATCTCCTCCTAGAGTAATCTCATACTTCTGGAATCAGTGCATAATCGTCGAATCAGCTCGCATAGGAGTCTCAAGACGTAAGGATTGAACTAACGACTCCTTCAGAATCTCCGAGCTCTGAACGAGGAAAGTGGAAATGAAATAGTGATTGGAACCTATGTCTATAATAACTACATCTATGGTGGAGTAGACACAAATCATACCTCGAATCATCTCTAGAGCATCGTGGTCATAAGCCTCAGCTGCCTGGAGCTGAGTTCTCCCCTGTCCACCTGCTCCTTGTGTTCAGGGTGGACCTCCTGGGGGTGGTGGTAACTCCTCATAACGTTGTCCACCACCAGATGCATGACCTTCTCCTCTGCCACGTTCTCCTGCTCCCTGCGGACCGCCTCGATCAAACTTATACCTCTTCTTGGGAGGTCCCTCAACATTCTGATGATCATCAGAATGGCAGGTCGGACAGTCACGAGACATGTGACCCTCCCCAGCGCATGTGAAACACTATATGTTCATCAGATGAAAGGCTCTATCTCATGTGCCTCGAACAACCGAACCAGTGTCCTGAGGTCATCCACCAGATGGTCTGGTCCTCTTGGACTTCTGCGACATCTATCTACTTCCAGTTCCAGAAGACTCTGCTATGTGATGCCCGGTGGTGGGTCTCACTCCTTGTGACTGCTCAGCAAGGAAACTCGTCACTAAGAGGGCTCGCTCCAACACCCCTTCCTGCATCAAGATGCTGAGGGAGATCATCGAAGCTCTGATCTCTCGCCTGATACCCTTCTCGAATGTTCGGGCCATGAAGAATGGGTCCCTCCCCATGTGTGTGGAGTTGTGTGAGAGGTCAATGAACCTCGCTGAGTACTGTGCCACCATCATGCTACCCTGATTTAGATGTAGTAGCTCATGTATCTATACCGCACATAAGGTGGACGGGAAAAACTCTGCCGGAAATAAGCTCTCGAAGTCTGCCCAGAGAAGTGTCACCTCGTCATGCCACTGGAGAATCAGGCTCCACCATCTGCATGCTGCTGCCTGAAAAAGACTCACAGCAAGGATCACCATAAGGTCGGCTGGTGTCCCTACTAGTCTGAAGACTCACACTATAGCGTCCAGCCAATCCTCAGCTTCTTGCAGGTCCATCTCACCCCTGAACCTATCGGACCCACACAGGATCAAGGACTAACAGTTAGAACTGTCAGACCCACACAGGATCCAGGAATAGTAGTCGGAGCTGTCGAACCCACACAGGATTAAGGAACAGCTATTCTGTCGATCTGACACCGGATCCAGGAACAGAAGTCAGAACTATTGGACCCACACAAGATCCTGGAATAGTAGTCTGAGCTGTCAAACCCACACAGGATCTAGGAACAATCCTCAGAGCGTAGCTAGCCACAGGGTTTCCATAAAGTATACTTGATTCTGAAAGGTTCATCACCTTAAGCCAAGAGTCAATAAATCAACTGCCACAAAGTCCCATGAAGAATTATGTCCGAGGTCCTCCACGTCATATGGGTCTCAACACAATAGACGGTGTGTCAATAGGACACCAAGTCTTTGAGTTATTAGCCTTTTAGTCCCGAGGGCTAAGTTGGATTCGTGCACAATCCAACCAGACCATATCTCAAATATACCCCAAAATCCTATGGGATATTATCAAAGGGACCTTCATGCTCTAAGAATCCTAGTGCCATTGACGGTTCATCAAACGGTCGTCTGGTGTGAAAGATATGGCCAATGGAAGTAAAGGCTAGTAGTGGGTCCAGGTCTGGTCTGACCCGATCGGACTGACTAGGCCCATCATTGCCTCAGCTGACCTGGTCTAGGTCAACTCGGTCAGACCTGTTGGGTCTGGCTAGGACCATTGGGGGGGCTAACCTCTTTGGTTCGGCCCAGTGTGTTGGGCCCTGCCCTGCAGACTACGAGGGAGGTTCGGCCCAGAGGTTTCCGTGGGGGCAGGGGCTCGGCCAAAAGAGTGCGGCTGGTTCGGTTCGTCCCGCGCCACAAGAGGCGTGGTGTGGGTAAATCAGCCAGTAGTGCCGCATGGGTGGCTACCGGTCGGCCCGTAGGCTGACGCGGAGCGGCCGGTTTGGCTGGGAACTGGGGTACGACCTAGGTAGGCCGAAGGGGCGGCCGAGCTAGCCGGGTGATGTCCTGGGTAGGCCAGCGGGGTGACCGGGCAGGCCGAGTAGAAATCTGGGAGGCCGGGCAGGCCGTCTGTGTGGTAGAGGAGGCCGGGGGAATCCTGGTTAGGCCGACGGGGCGGCCGGGTATACTTGGAAGGTGGGCCGGTGGGCGGCTGGTTCAGCCGGCGGTGGTGTGGGGTGCCGTAGGATGGGCGTGGTTCATAGAGGTCGCTGGTACGGTGTACTTTTTCTTCACCTGCCTTCTTCGCCTTGGTACAACATCTCAATGCCAAATATTACCATAAACAATATCGTCGGAGGGGTCGGGCCTTGTTGGTTCGGCCCACACCCTCTGTGGTTAGGGTGGTATCAAGAGGCTCACAAGTATGAAGCACAACAACCCTCGTTCATCATTTTTAGACAATGAAAGGATATGGGAAAAGATCATACTTAGATAAAATAAAAAACGTACCTATGTTCATCATTCGTTGTTCGTTGAAAGATTTTTTGAAGGTAGATGAAAAAGTTTGTTGTTCATCGTGTCCGTCATACGCTTCAAATCCCGAGCTGCATTTGCTCATGGAAGACGCTCCACATCGGTAGGTGTCTAGGGAATAAGTCAAAGAAGGATCTTCACTGGTGTCCTTCTTTGGAATAACATTTTCATAGTTCTTCGTTGGGAGATTTCTAATCCTCCCAAGCTCTCCTCTTTCCCAGCATTCACCCAAATACCAAAGTTGTGCCAAATAATAGATTAGTGAATCTATTAATTTGATGGAAAGAATTCAAAAAAAATAAGGAATTAATTACATAGATCAACCTAATTAATGTGACAGTTTGGCACAAATTAACTAGGGGAAGGTCAAGAGGATTTCCCTCATTAATGATGGAGAGTTGAGAGGTTTTACTCTGCCCTATCAATAGGGGGTTATGCCCCGTGTGGTCCCCACCTCATAACCTCTCGCGGGAGGTTATCTTCAGGTGGGCCCCATCACTATAACATCTCATGTGAGGTTAAGGTGTGGTGTTCCCACCTCCAACATCCATTAGAAGGTTTTTACCACCAACAACCACATGGAGGCTCAAATTAAATTATGTATTGCTCACTTTATTTTTTTATTTTTTCCATGAAAACTCAAAAACAAACTTTTATTCTTGACCCACTACCGTCGATGTAAATGTCTCTTTAAGTGATTACCAGGTCTGTGAGTTCAACGGTGCCCTCAGATTTCAATTCTGATCATCGGTTCAAATGTAATAAAAACCCGCTCGTACGTTTACTTAACGTACCTGAACAAAACTTCAGAAATTGATTCTGGGCACACCGGGCCTTGGAATCATATGTCGTCAATTTTTGCGGGCTCAAAAAATTCCCATGTATTTAAGAAAAACAATTATATGGAAATTCTATGCATTTATGTACTAGGGGAGGATCTAGATTAGAATTAGATAGCTTGGTTACGACTCTAAAGATAAGGGACTCTAAATAATTCTAAAAAATTATAACTTCCTTCCTTGATAATATATTTATCATTATAATTTTAAATCCAATTTATGCATTGTATTATATAAAAAATCATGGGAATTATGATAAGGGTAGAAACTAAAGAAAATTCTGGTGTCATAAAGGGGACATATCGATACATATTTGTTTCAATGATACTTCCCTTAAGAGTTCCAACTGAAAAGTCATTTATTAAATCAAATGATAAATTTATAATTTTTTTGGAAAATTGAGAAGATTAAAATAATGATATGATCTAGAATCAAATAAATCATTGGTTATGTTTGGGGAAATTATTAAAGTAACTTCCACTATATTATTAGGAACTTCATCCTGAGCATTTGTGACTGCATAATTTTTCCATGCTCCCATAGTCTTCTTTGGGGAAATATTCCTTAGTTCTTAGGACAATCATTTCATAATGTATAATATATTTGAAATTGTATCATTAAACATTGGTATCTTCTTTATTTAACTTGCAATCACGGGCTTGGTGGCCTTTTTTTCCACATTTTTATCAAACAGTAATACCCTTTAGGAAATTAGAGGGTATTTCTTCCCAAAATTATCACTAAATAGAAAATAAACTCTATAATTATTCCCCTTTTCTTTATTTCTGTTTACAAAGTATTAAGTATTCATCTTCTTCACTTTCTTTAGTTTGAATTCATATGACTTATAGAAGTATTTTCCTCTCTTGATATCACATGAGACTATATCTTCATATGATGAGAAATTTTGGGAGACTAGTTATAACGACCCATACTTTACATACATTGTTAATACTTCAAAATTGAAGCACACTTATTACAACATATGACAAAACCACAAAGGACCGTATAGGTATAGTGTCTTTAGAAACTGGAAAAACATAAACAACTGGTTCATAAATCTTCTACAGTGTCTCCCATTTATTTCATTATATCTAGGGTCCCTTTTAGCATATTCTACTTAATATCCATCTTCCTGACCTGGGGAAAAGAAAACATAAAAGGGTGAGCTCAAACGCTCAGCAAGGGCAAATAAAGGAAATAAAAATCATATCATATCTTTATGAAAATCAAAACCTGCAAAAGAGATCATAATATCTTAACATGGAATAAATCATAGAAGTGAAAATGAGATCCCCATAATCATAACATAAAACTTGAAACTTTGTGGCATGCACACATAATCATGGAAAATCATTTCTTGTTAGTCATGACTCATTGCCAAGACTATCTTAGTGGACAAAGTCCCTTTCTGAACCGAGTTCACTCCTCGTTTCAGTCCTGTATCACTGAACCGAAATAACCATCCGTTCCAGCCATGTCTATCTCATGAGATATAAAATCATTATCCAATGCATTGGAGGGAGATATAGGTCCCACCCATCTTATAATGAATCCTTTCTTATGTGTGCCACATAATCATAAAACATACATCATCGCATAACACATGTAACAAAAATGGGATTCTTGAAACATCATGACATCATAAATCAATTCATATAAGATAAAGGAATTCATAAACATAATTCCATCACAACATAGTCCAATCAATGTAAAAATATGGATAGGAACATAACCTTTTATTATCTTAGATGGAAAATAATTTTGATAAAACACTTGAACTCCATTCTTGAGGAAAATATCCTTTCTTCTTCAAAAACTCTTTTCTTTTCTTAACATGTCATACAATTATAAACTAAAAGAAGTTGATTAAAAATAATCTTGAAAACTTATAAAGGAAGATTCTTGGAAATAATGTTTTAAAAATCCATTCAAGCCGTATAAGTTAAAAAAAAAATTCTTCGTACTTTTGTCGGAAAAGTCAAAAAGTACCTCGTATGAAAAATGACAAAAGATTCCTTTCATATCTTTTACAAAAAAACTTACCGAAGGGTAAAATTCGATATAAACTATTGTAGAAGGATGGAAATAATATTACATGTTGAGGGAACATGGATGTGGATGATAAATTACACCCCAGTAATTACCAAAGTAAATACAATCTCGGATAAAAGTGAGATTGTGATATTTCCCTTACCTTAGGTCCGATTAGCTTTGTACGTGTCCGAAGCTCCTGTATAATGGTTTAAATAATGTTATTGACTTATTCCAGAATCATACATATTTATATGATATCATATATGGTCATATTATTAGCTTCTTGTTAGTAATATTTCATTGTTACTTGTTACTCGAGTCTTTATAACTTTTTGTTCTTATGCGTGTTTTGTCGAATAAATTCTTATTCTTATCTTTAGGTTATAGATAATTCATTTCCAGAATGGTATTAGTGTATTATATACCATATTCATTCATTCAATTCATTTATATAATCATTATGAAATGAAGATCATGTAGAACGAGTCGCATCACATCGTGGAGACGGTATTCCGTACGTACGCACGAGTGATGATATCATTCCTATGATCGTGGAATTGTATTGGAGTATATATATATTATTTCAGTATCAATATTACTTAATAATAATCATATATAGTTACTCATTACACCATTATACCCATCCTTGTAAGGTGATGGTGGAAAATAGATTACACCACGGCGTGGAGACGGTATTCCGTACGTACGCACGCGCGGTGATTTCATTTTTCCGTAGGATGGATAGAAGGTGAATTAGGGTTGTTTCATATTTATAATAACATATCAGTATGTAAGTAATACTGATGTTATTACTTTATCATGAAACAACTAAAGAAGAAGAAGTTGAAGAAGAAAGAAATTGAAAAGATCGGTAATGGATATTACCTCTTCTTTGGAACGCCTCTTTGAATCCTCTACTTAAGGAACTAAGATTGGTCTTTGGAGAAGACCAGGACCTCTAGGATTATTCTAGGGAAGTGGAGAGGAGAAAATTGCAGGGGTTGGCCGAGCTTGAGTGCTCAATTTGGTGTGAGGAGGAGGGGGAGGAGGTTTCCTTTTATAGGGGAGGAGAGGGGCACCTTAGGAATATCTCAAAATATTATTTTATATTAAAGTCAAAATCGGTTTATAATGGTTCCAAAGGGTCTTATTTCGAAGATAAAGTGGGGAAGGGTCGAAATCCTATCAACCAATAAGATTTAGACAAGTTTAGGGTTTTATTTTAACCTTATCAATTAGATTTATCTCTAAGTTAATTAATTTAACTTTTACCGTGTCTTTTTGTTTTCTTTCACTATATGGTTAATACACTTACTATAACATGCCAAACGAACCCCAAATTGTTTATTATTGATATATATATCCTTATCTAAGTCATTTGGCCGAACCTTAGATTTTTAGGAATAAAATAACAATTAATAATATAATATTTGATTTAAAAACTATTTTGTGTCAATTTTGACATTATTTGATATATGATTTGTTTGAAAGTCATAACATAATTATATGTTCGAACCAAGTTGATTAAATCAACACTAATATATCATAGTAACCTAGAAAATTAGTGGAATTCATAAAAAGTCTCAAATTACATTTATTTTGGTGTTTATAACATCAATTATGTCAATATTTCATTAATAAGATAATTACTGCATCATCTTTGTGTCATAAATAAATTAAATTATTTGATGTCTAAAAATTACAAATAAAATACCATCATGTAGGAAATCTTTTTAGCTTTCTAATTAATATTTACAATCGAATTTATCTTATGTATAACCCCATATTAAAAATAATTTACTTATTAAACTTTGATTTTAACTATTTTAACCCTTCTTTAAATAAATTAATAATAAATGTCCTATTCTAATCCAAGTGGGCCTAAATGGTCATATTTTATTCCTAAGTTTGTTTTTGGTCGAATTACACTTGTCCAATAGAATTAGGACATGTGTTAGGATAATATTGATATCATATTTACCCTTAGTTACCCTATTTACTATTAACCGCGGTAAAAATAGTAAAAAGTTACTATTCACCAAAAAATTATTTTCATCTCATTGAACCACATTTTAGTCCTTGATATTAACCGTGTCTCTCGGATTTTTGAAATTCCATTCACAGAAGCGGTAAAATTAAGTTTTATGCAAAATTCGGTTTTTAACCTACCACTTAGTGGTTTCACTATTCATCAAAAATTGAAAGTTTTCAGAAAAATACCAAAATTTCACCCTAGGCTAATTTCGATATTCTGAGTCCAAAAATGAAGTCCATTTTGAAAAATAAAATTTATAAAATTTCAAAAAGTGGTTATTACTATTCATAACGGCTAGTTTTAATAGCATATTGTTGTTTAGTGAAACTCGGTATTGCGTACGACGCAAGCTATCGAGGAAGGTTGCGATTGCGTGTAAAGCAAGCCAAGCAAGTGTTGTGTAGAAAAAGATTCCTTTGATGATTTATATAACATAAAAGTCTCGGGTGTTACATTCTACCCCCCTTAAAAAGAATTTCGCCCTCGAAATTCGTCACTTTGCAACAAACAAATGAGGATACTTCTCCCTCATCATATCCTCAAGCTCCCATGTAGCTTCTTCAAGTTGGTGGTTTCTCCATAAAACTTTCACCAAGCGAGTGGTCTTGTTTCGTAGGACTTTTTCGCTACGATCCAGAATCTCTATCGGCTGTTCTTCATAAGAAAGATCTTGCTCCAGCGGTACAACTTCTGAGCTGAGTACATGTGAAGGATCTGATATGTACTTTCTCAGGAGAGATACGTGGAACACATCGTGAACTTGAGAGAGATTCGGTGGAAGCGCCAATAGGTAAGCTACCTTCCCAACACGATCCAGTATTTCAAAAGGACCGATATATCTAGGGCTCAACTTCCCCTTCTTTCCAAATCTCATAACCCTCTTCCAGGGAGATATTCGTAAGAACACTTTATCACCCACTTCAAACTCTAGGTCTTTTCTTCGGGTGTCGGCATAACTTTTCTGTCGACTCTGAGCTGCTCTTATATGTTGTTGAATAGATCTGACCTTTTCTGCCATTTCATCAACGAGATCAGGTCCTAATAGCTTTCTTTCCCCAACTACATCCCAGCAAGTTGGAGTCCTGCATTTCTTTCCATAGAGAGCTTCATAAGGAGCCATCTGAATACTGGAGTGAAAGCTATTATTATAAGAAAATTCCACCAAAGGTAGGTGTTGATCCCAACCTCCTTTGAAATCCATAGAGCAAGCTCTCAACATATCTTCTAGGGTTTGAATTGTTCTCTCAGACTGACCGTCTGTCTGGGGATGATAAGCAGTGCTGAAACTCAACTCTGTATCCAGAGTATGCTGAAGACTTCGCCAGAACTTCGAGGTGAATCTCAGATCTCTATCAGATATAATAGAAAGTGGTACTCCATGCAATCTTACCACTTCCTTTACATATATCCTGGCAAGCTGATCTAGATAGAAATCCTCTCTAATAGGAATGAAGTGTGCAGACTTTGTGAGACGATCAACTATGACCCAGATAGCATTATTGCCTTTGGATGTTTTAGGAAGTCCTGTGACAAAGTCCATAGTGATGTTTTCCCATTTCCATTCGGGTATGGGTAATGGTTGTAACATCCCCTTAGACTTCTGTCTCTCAGCTTTAACTTGTTGACAAACCAAGCATCGAGAGACATATTCAGCAACATCTCTTTTCATGCCATCCCACCAGAAGTACTCTTTCAGGTCCCTATACATCTTCGTGCTTCCAGGATGAATAGAGAATGAAGAACTATGAGCCTCATCCAGCAGCTCTTTCTTTAATTCGAGGATGGGAGGAACGCAAACTCGATTCCTGAACTTTATTATCCCATCACAATC
The DNA here is from genome assembly GCA_963277665.1 of Viscum album. Classification (NCBI taxonomy): domain Eukaryota; kingdom Viridiplantae; phylum Streptophyta; class Magnoliopsida; order Santalales; family Viscaceae; genus Viscum; species Viscum album. The sequence goes on along the minus strand of OY728126.1, from coordinate 1,947,668,741 downwards.
AAGGTTGAATTCAGGAACATTTCTCACCTTCTTTTGTAACTCGACATCTTCTTTCTGCGCCTCTTTAATCTTCACATGTATAGATGGTTGAACATTCATTTGAGAAAGACAAGATTTTTCCCCTTCCATTATAATTCCAAGATCCATCCTTTGTAAATCCATAAATATTGGATCATTTGTGATCCTCATCATGGATAAACTAGCATGGTCTTGTCGACTTAATGCATCTGCCACCTTGTTTGCTTTCCCAGGGTGGTAATGGATTGAGCAGTCATAATCCTTAATCAGCTCCAACCATCTTCTTTGACGCATATTCAACTCCTTTTGTGTGAAAATATACTTTAAACTTTTATGATCAGTATAAATATCACACCTTTCACCATAAAGGTAATGCCTCCAAATCTTTAATGCAAAGATTACCGCAGCCAACTCCAAATCATGTGTTGGGTAATTTTGCTCATGGATTTTCAACTGTCGTGAGGCATAAGCTATCACCATATCATTTTGCATAAGAACACACCCCAATCCCTTCTTGGATGCATCACTGTAGATCACAAACCTTTCTCCACTACAAGGCAGTGTGAGCACAGGTGCACTGGATAACCTTCTTTTCAACTCCTTGAAATTCTCTTCACATTCCTCTGTCCAGACAAACTTAACTCCTTTCCGAGTCAACTTGGTGAGTGGATTAGATAATCGTGAAAAATCTTTTACAAAACGTCGATAATAACCAGCCAAACCAAGAAAACTTCGGATCTCAGTTACTGTTGTTGGTCTTGACCATCTTTCGATAACCTCTGTTTTTGCTGGATCCACAGATATCCCCTCTTTTGAGATTATGTGACCCAAAAATGCAACTTTTTGAAGCCAAAATTCACACTTGGTAAATTTGGCATAAAGCTTCTCCTTTCTCAGGGTCTTCAATATAATTCTCAAGTGATCTTCATGTTCTTCCTTGCTCTTTGAATAGACAAGAATATCGTCTATAAAGACTACCACAAATTGATCAAGATAGTCTCTAAAGACTCTATTCATTAGATCCATGAAGATAGCAGGGGCATTAGTAAGACCAAATGGCATCACTATAAATTCATAGTGTCCATACCTTGTACGGAAAGCCGTCTTTGGTATATCCTCCCTTTTGACCCTTAATTGATGATACCCTGAACGAAGATCAATCTTGGAAAAGTATTGAGCTCCGCGTAGTTGGTCAAATAAGTCATCAATGCGTGGGAGAGGATATTTGTTCTTGATAGTGATCTTGTTAAGTTCTCGATAATCAATGCAGAGTCTCATTGATCCATCTTTCTTCTTAACAAATAGAACAGGTGCTCCCCAAGGTGACGCACTAGGGCGTATGAATCCCTTATCAATATTCTCTTGGAGTTGCTTCTTCAATTCCTGCAACTCAATTGGGGCCATTCTATAAGGTGTCTTTGAAATAGGCAAAGCACCCGGTACGAGTTCTATTGAAAACTCAACTTCACGATTTGGTGGAAGACCCGGTAATTCCTCCGGAAAGACATCATCAAACTCCCGTACAATGGGCATATTCTTAATCGTGAGTTTCTCACCAACCATTTGAGATAAATAACCTTCATTTAGTGGAATCAATACCCATAAGATGGAAGAAATTTCCACTGGAAGGTTATGTTCATCCTTGCATTGGTATACGATCGTAGATTGATCTGGAATATGAAATGTGACTTCTCTTCTTTGGCAATTGATATGAGCTCCATGTAGAGAAAGCCAATCCATGCCAAGAATCACATCAAATTCCACTAAAGGAAGGATCACAAGATTTGCAGGAAGCACTTTCCCACAAACTTCGATCGGAGAAGAATTATAAACTTTTGATGCGATTGATGTGCCATTAGGTGTTGTCACAGCTAACTCAACATCTAATTGTTGAGGTAGTACGGTGATACCCTTAGAAAATTTTTCAGAAATAAAAGAGTGGGTGGATCCAGAATCAAATAAAACATTTGCTACTTTAGAGTGGATGGTAAGTGTACCTTTCACCACATCGTTATCGTACTCCACCTCGCTGATAGAAATTGCATGTGACTTTCCTTTGTCTTTAGCCTTAAGAGTTTGTTGACGTCGACCATCATCATCAACCCTTGGATTTGGGCATTGATTGGCATAATGCCCCATCTCCTTGCACTTGAAACATTGAAGTGTAGCAGGTTCATTCTGTGTATCCCTTCCTTTGTTTGCATCATTAGACATCTTCTTCCCATTATCACGGCATTCAAATGCCCGATGACCTTCCTTTCCACATTTAAAACATTTACTTGTCCCTTTAAGACAACTCCCTCCATGTTTCTTTCCACACTTTGAGCATAAGGGGAAGTTCATCTTCTTTTCCGTGTGATCTTTAGATTTTTCTTTGAATTCCATCTTCCTCTTCTTATCAAACCCATGTGACTGATGGGTTACTCCAATCTCCATCTCGACTTTGAGGGCACATCGAACGATTTCTTCGTAGCTATTAAAGTCCCTTATGGCTAACGCCCTTCGAAGACTTGGTTTTAAGCCACTAAAGAATCGATCGATCTTACTCTCAGGTTGGATAATAATACCAGAAGCGTACCTTGCAAGTCTTGTAAAATTTGCTTCATAGGTACTAACAGATTCATCATCCCTTTGCTTCAGTTCAAGGAACACTTTCTCCATCTTTGTTTGGAGAATACGAGGGAAGTACTTATTGAAAAATAAGTTCTTGAACTCGTTCCATTCCATAGACTCAATTTCATCCCTTTGCCTCGTATTCTTAACAAGATTCCACCATTGATCCGCATCTCCTTCCAAACGATACACTGCTAGGATGACTTTATCATGCTCAGAACATTGAAGAACTGAAAATATCTTTTCAGTAGTACTAATCCATTGTTCAGCAACTAATGGATCAGTAGACCCGCTGAAAGATGGTGGACGCTGCCTCATGAAGGATTCAACAGAATGTTGCTCCCTCCTTTGTTCGTTTGGAAATCCTGCATGATTCATAGCTTGAGAAAGTTGTGTGAGCATGGCTACAAGATTTTGCATTCCAGCTCCCATATCGTTTGGTTGCTCAGGGGGACAATCATTGCATTGCCCATCGCATTCCGCATTAACACGGTTCCTTCGGGTTCCAGCCATTGACTAAAACCAAGAAGAATAGTGTGAGCAACACTAATTATAATAGGAAACCACATAATTCCGGAATAAAATTTTCATGCTTAAGGTCTTATCCTAGGTTATTCAAGGCCATTTCTAAAACACTAAGATTGTGTTCTATGCTTAGACTTATCCTTAGGGTTCTTACTAAGGCTTTCACATCCTAGTTTCCAAAGTGTGACTATACCTTTCCTCTGATACCAACTATAACGGTCTAGAATTACTTCCAGTGGACTACAATTGATACCTGTCAGGGCACTCCATGGGCGGCTACACCCCCTGGGCGGGACACACCACCATCCCCAGTGGCAGCCATTTCCTCATGAAGCCCTTGGGCGGAGAGCCATGCTTCGTCCAACGCTCACATGTGAGAGTTCCCAAGGATCGGATACATTCCTACCTCCTTTTCCTCTGATACCAACTATAACGACCCATACTTTACATACATTGTTAATACTTCAAAATTGAAGCACACTTATTACAACATATGACAAAACCACAAAGGACCGTATAGGTATAGTGTCTTTAGAAACTGGAAAAACATAAACAACTGGTTCAAAAATCTTCTACAGTGTCTCCCATTTATTTCATCATATCTAGGGTCCCTTTTAGCATATTCTACTTAATATCCATCTTCCTGACCTGGGGAAAAGAAAACATAAAAGGGTGAGCTCAAACGCTCAGCAAGGGCAAATAAAGGAAATAAAAATCATATCATATCTTTATGAAAATCAAAACCTGCAAAAGAGATCATAATATCTTAACATGGAATAAATCATAGAAGTGAAAATAAGATCCCCATAATCATAACATAAAACTTGAAACTTTGTGGCATGCACACATAATCATGGAAAATCATTTCTTGTTAGTCATGACTCATTGCCAAGACTATCTTAGTGGACAAAGTCCCTTTCTGAACCGAGTTCACTCCTCGTTTCAGTCCTGTATCACTGAACCGAAATAACCTTCCGTTCCAGCCATGTCTATCTCATGAGATATAAAATCATTACCCAATGCATTGGAGGGAGATATAGGTCCCACCCATCTTATAATGATTCCTTTCTTATGTGTGCCACATAATCATAAAACATACATCATCGCATAACACATGTAACAAAAATGGGATTCGTGAAACATCATGACATCATAAATAAATTCATATAAGATAAAGGAATTCATAAACATAATTCCATCACAACATAGTCCAATCAATGTAAAAATATGGATAGGAACAGAACCTTTTATTATCTTAGATGGAAAATAATTTTGATAAAACACTTGAACTCCATTCTTGAGGAAAATATCCTTTCTTCTTCAAAAAATCTTTTCTTTTCTTAACATGTCATACAATTATAAACTAAAAGAAGTTGATTAAAAATAATCTTGAAAACTTGTAAAGGAAGATTCTTGGAAATAATGTTTTAAAAATCCATTCAAGCCGTATAAGTTAAAAAAAACATTCTTCGTACTTTTGTCGGAAAAGTCAAAAAGTACCTCGTATGAAAAACGACAAAAGATTCCTTTCATATCTTTTACAAAAAAACTTACCGAAGGGTAAAATTGGATATAAACTATTGTAGAAGGATGGAAATAATATTACATGTTGAGGGAACATGGATGTGGATGATAAAATACACCCCAGTAATTACCAAAGTAAATACAATCTCGGATAAAAGTGAGATTGTGATATTTCCCTTACCTTAGGTCCGATTAGCTTTGTACGTGTCCGAAGCTCCTGTATAATGGTTTAAATAATGTTATTGACTTATTCCAGAATCATACATATTTATATGATATCATATATGGTCATATTATTAGCTTCTTGTTAGTAATATTTCATTGTTACTTGTTACTCGAGTCTTTATAACTTTTTGTTCTTATGCGTGTTTTGTCGAATAAATTCTTATTCTTATCTTTAGGTTATAGATAATTCATTTCCAGAATGGTATTAGTGTATTATATACCATATTCATTCATTCAATTCATTTATATAATCATTATGAAATGAAGATCATGTAGAACGAGTCGCATCACATCGTGGAGACGGTATTCCGTACGTACGCACGAGTGATGATATCATTCCTATGATCGTGGAATTGTATTGGAGTATATATATATTATTTCAGTATCAATATTACTTAATAATAATCATATATAGTTACTCATTACACCATTATACCCATCCTTGTAAGGTGATGGTGGAAAATAGATTACACCACGGCGTGGAGACGGTATTCCGTACGTACGCACGCGCGGTGATTTCATTTTTCCGTAGGATGGATAGAAGGTGAATTAGAGTTGTTTCATATTTATAATAACATATCAGTATATAAGTAATACTGATGTTATTACTTTATCATGAAACAACTAAAGAAGAAGAAGTTGAAGAAGAAAGAAATTGAAAAGATCGGTAATGGATATTACCTCTTCTTTGGAACGCCTCTTTGAATCCTCTACTTAAGGAACTAAGATTGGTCTTTGGAGAAGACCAGGACCTCTAGGATTATTCTAGGGAAGTGGAGAGGAGAAAATGGCAGGGGTTGGCCGAGCTTGAGTGCTCAATTTGGTGTGAGGAGGAGGGGGAGGAGGTGTCCTTTTATAGGGGAGGAGAGGGGCACCTTAGGAATATCTCAAAATATTATTTTATATTAAAGTCAAAATCGGTTTATAATGGTTCCAAAGGGTCTTATTTCGAAGATAAAGTGGGGAAGGGTCGAAATCCTATCAACCAATAAGATTTAGACAAGTTTAGGGTTTTATTTTAACCTTATCAATTAGATTTATCTCTAAGTTAATTAATTTAACTTTTACCGTGTCTTTTTGTTTTCTTTCACTATATGGTTAATACACTTACTATAACATGCCAAAAGAACCCCAAATTGTTTATTATTAATATATATATCCTTATCTAAGTCATTTGGCCGAACCTTAGATTTTTAGGAATAAAATAACAATTAATAATATAATATTTGATTTAAAAACTATTTTGTGTCAATTTTGACATTATTTGATATATGATTTGATTGAAAGTCATAACAGAATTATATGTTCGAACCAAGTTGATTAAATCAACAATAATATATCATAGTAACCTAGAAAATTAGTGGAATTCATAAAAAGTCTCAAATTACATTTATTTTGGTGTTTATAACATCAATTATGTCAATATTTCATTAATAAGATAATTACTGCATCATCTTTGTGTCATAAATAAATTAAATTATTTGATGTCTAAAAATTACAAATAAAATACCATCATGTAGGAAATCTTTTTAGCTTTCTAATTAATATTTACAATCGAATTTATCTTATGTATAACCCCATATTAAAAATGATTTACTTATTAAACTTTGATTTTAACTATTTTAACCCTTCTTTAAATAAATTAATAATAAATGTCCTATTCTAATCCAAGTGGGCCTAAATGGTCATATTTTATTCCTAAGTTTGTTTTTGGTCGAATTACACTTGTCCAATAGAATTAGGACATGTGTTAGGGTAATATTGATATCATATTTACCCTTAGTTACCCTATTTACTATTAACCGCGGTAAAAATAGTAAAAAGTTACTATTCACCAAAAAATTATTTTCATCTCATTGAACCACATTTTAGTCCTTGATATTAACCGTGTCTCTCGGATTTTTGAAATTCCATTCACAGAAGCGGTAAAATTAAGTTTTATGCAAAATTCGGTTTTTAACCTACCACTTAGTGGTTTCACTATTCATCAAAAATTGAAAGTTTTCAGAAAAATACCAAAATTTCACCCTAGGCTAATTTCGATATTATGAGTCCAAAAATGAAGTCCATTTTGAAAAATAAAATTTATAAAATTTCAAAAAGTGGTTATTACTATTCATAACGGCTAGTTTTAATAGCATATTGTTGTTTAGTGAAACTCGGTATTGCGTACGACGCAAGCTATCGAGGAAGGTTGCGATTGCGTGTAAAGCAAGCCAAGCAAGTGTTGTGTAGAAAAAGATTCCTTTGATGATTTATATAACATAAAAGTCTCGGGTGTTACACTAGTTCTCTCCAGAGGAATGGTTTTAAAACCTAAAATAATCGATCAATCTTTCTCTTTCGATTACGTACGTATTCTAAGAAATGTGTTCCTAACCTTGAAAAGTTAGATTCATAGTTCTTTTCATTTTCATCCACTTTCTATCTTGGACTCAAGAATTTCATCTCCATATCTTCTCATTGTTCTTGGGGAAAACATTTTTCTTGGAAAATTATCGTTAAATCCCTCCATTAAATATTTTTATTTTCTTCCTCCTCCTTCTATAATTAGTGACCACCATTGATCTACAACTCTATATAGGTGATAAAATTCCATGAAAACTATCTCCCTTCCTCTGATACCAACTATAAATGTCCAAACACAATTTTCCAGATCTAGGGCCTTCATTAAATTGGTATAGTTATAAGGAAGTCATATCCTGAAGGAATGAATAGTTTTTTAGAATTGGAAAACCAGATACATACATAATAGTTTCTTTATTTCTTTTTATGAAGTATAACATAGTAACTATATTGGAAACACTATTTAACTTCTATATTATCCAATAAAGTAATTTTATAATATACATCTTCACATAATGAGGAAAAATAAAACATAACAATGTTTTGAGATCATATACTCATTTTGGGAAAGTAATATAGTGAATGCATAAAATTAAATCATAGTGAATAACTAAAATTGCACATTCTATTAGAACATAATCTAGAGCATAAAATGGAAGGAATACAATATGGTTCAATAATTCCATAATAAGACATAACCATGGATATTTTAGAAGTCAAATAATCAAATGTATAATCAATTACTAGTTTCATAATTAGGTAATGATTAATAGCAGACATCGTAAACATATCATCAAGGCCTTAGCTAAGAATCCATACATAATGGGTAAAAAATGAGTTTAGTTTGTCTCATGAGACCTACTGATGCATCGAGGGGCTATAGTGGGACCCACCCATCACTTTCTCAGTCCAATTCATTACCCATATAAATGTGGAGAGACATAATAAAAATATACATTCATATTGAAACTATCCTATGAAATGTAAATATCTTTCCCCAAGAAATAACATAATCATGAAACATTCTTATTAATATGGTGAATGGTATCAAGATAGAACATCTACAGTCAAACTAATAAAAGGTGATTGATGATAATAATAATTGATCAATACCAATAGGGAATAAAATTAATCTTATTTTTTTTAAATATAATGAAATGCTCTAATAAAATCAATATTGAATTCTTAAGAGAAATACAACATTTACTTTGAAAACAAGATTTACTTTGGAAAATCATTCTTATTTGTCATGATTATTTATATAAAACAAAAAATGGGAAAATATAGTTTTCCTAAAAAAAGTGATTTTAGATAAATAATAGTTTCTTAAAATAGTTTATGGATGATACATGAAATTGGGAAAGAAATCAAGATGTTCTGTTTAATCGGGCTTGGTTATTATGCTGAATTGAGACAGAACCTTATAAAACATGTGACTCCCCATAAGTTAAATAATGAATATTATTTTTACACATAAATAGAATAATAAAATATAATGTAGGAGGATTATATTCTAATAACTAAGAATTTAATTAGGGTAAATAGAGAGACATTGTAATCCCGAATTAAAAATAGATACCTGAGGAGAAAACCCTTACCTTATGTTTGAATGTGTTATGCACTTGTCCATAATGTCTAGGATAATAAAAAGAAATAAATTAATTAAATAATTCCAATCTTTATAGAAATTGTTTATTATAATTTTATTTAGTTTATTTATGTTCATTTTATGAGTTATAAGATACAATTTTATTGCTTGGGAGTACTCATTTTCTTGTTTTTATGATTGGTTCACTTGTATATGAGTATGGAAGATCATATGGAATGGGTATAATTGTCCATAATTGAATTATTATGATATAATTGAACATAGATAATACTAACTGTTTATATAATTCCTTTTTTATACATTATTAGGATGATTCAGTGGATAAAACATTAGTGATAATCATTTTGATCATTTTGGCGGTTTTTTTATCATTAAAAACTAGTTTTGTCGTATGAATTAATATTATGTATCTAAACTGGTTTTAGAAAATTAAATTGGTCTTAATACATAAATTATAGTATGTTTTAATCCTAAAAATTGTTTTATATCCAGCCTGGAAGTAGAAATACAAGAACAAAAATATATCATCCGTAAAGGTTGTAAATTGTCAACTCACGGACAATGATTACGTTTTTTAAAATAAAAGACAGAAAGAAAGGCATTTGAGGAAGGATATTCCATTAATTTGATATAATTATATTAAATATATGATAATGGAGATATTTATCAAATTGGGATATAGGTGGTGAGGATATAATAATAAAAGAAATGAACATCAAAAGAAACTAAAAGGAAATGGAAGATGATTTAACCTCTTGAATACTCCTCCTTGAGAACCTCCTAAAGAAGATTGGTTTTGGTATTTATGTTAAAACCAATAGGACCTAGATTTTGGGGAGAGGCTTGGGAATAGGTTTGGGAATAAATTTTATATGTCTCAATGCTTGGAAGGTCTGAGGAGTAGTGGTGGTGAGGGGTGATATTTATAGTGGAGAAGAGGGGTGATTTCTCATTATTTTATTCATTATTTTATTATTTTGATCAGGACATGTAATAGTGTATATTATTGTGAATAAATATATAAATATTAGAATGTCAATATGAAAAAATGGTTCTTACTTCATCCAAACACCACATATGTCCCAGTAAACCGTGTATTTATCTATTATCACAAATTAATGTATTTAACTATTCTCCAAAAATTCACATATTTTAGAAAAATCTCCAAAATCCACCCTAACCTTTTTCCAATGTGTATAATTAATAGAAGATCTTCATTTTATAAAAATAATTTCTAATTATGATAAATTTAACTCTTAACTAAAATCATTATTTACTCAAAAAAATAACGTTTCTAAAATTATAACTGATTTATTAACATATTAAAAAATAACTAAAGTATAATTAATTTATCATAATATTATGAGAAAACAAAAATATTATTTTATGTATACATTTTATGAAAATAAAAATTCTTATTAAATCATTTTAATAATTATAAAATTATAATTATATTTTTATATCTTACAGAAATACCAACACCTAATTATTAATTTTTAAAATATTCATATACTTATACTATGATATAATTGTGTCATACTTTCTTTTATAAGGTGCCAAAATTTTATTTATAATTTCATCAGTGATTTTACTATTTATTGATCTGATTTACTATTCATATGTGTCATATTAGAATTCCTAATTTCAAGTTTCTATTTCATTGGTATGTGTTTCTTAACATATAGAAAAACCTCTTATTTCATTCATTATTCATTTATCATGTTTGTATTGTGTTCTCTAAGTGACTTTAAGTGATCTATACTATATGAAATAAACATAAGAAGGGAAATCTAATTGTTAGAGTTATGGGGCATTACAGAAATACCATTTCTAATTTTTATAAGTAGGTTATCAAGGAAATAATATTCCAGAGCTAAATTCCACCTTCGTTTTATTTTAAATTATTTATCTCTTCTACATTATTATAATCCCTATAAAATATTTTATGATAACTCCAATATCATATATAAAATTTTATTTTATTTTTTTAATGGAATATCAATCATCAAATCTCTTTTTTCCCCTTTTATTCTTAAAAACTAAAACATCATCAATGGTATATATATTAACCACCTTTGTGGATGATGAGTTCTCAGTTCCCATTACCGCATCCATGAAAATTTTAAATTAACTTATAATTTCTTAAATTGAACTAAACTTTGGGAGGTTCATGGTTCGAATCCTAGGAGTCCGCTTTCAGGGTGAACTGTTCCCCCGGGATCCAGCCATCTTGTCGGGTCGCTCGGTCTCAACTGGGCGTGAAAAATGAGGCGCGACCCAATATGCTGACAGACTACTTTGACGGACCATCACTAAGCAGGTTGTTACCCTCCCGGATGCTCTGCCTCTCGGCTGGCAACGGTACCTTCCCGACTGGGGCTCTCTCTGGAGTAACCCCTTCGTGGGGAGGGGGGTTTCCTTGTGTGGAGGGTTCGAAAAGGCCACACAGGGAAATTACTTCCTGAAATAAAATAGAGATATATTATATATGATCTCCCATTATAAAATTAATATTGGTCTATAAAATTAAATAGAACAAAACTATTTTGTGATTGTCATAAAAACCACAAAAATAAACTAAAAAAATATCATTAATGTTGTATCTAATAAATCGTCCACATTTAAGAAAGAAAAAAGATATATGGGGCTATTTAATATTATGTAGGAACAAAAATACCATATAATTTCACTTATAAAGTTGTATTACCATTTTACTAGAGAATCCCTAAAACTACACAAGTAATCCAACCATGAAAGTCATGAAATGAAAACAACCAAAATAGTTATAATAATAAAGTGTTATTAATAAATAGGTGGAAATATATTATACAAATATCATTTAATGTATTATAAATATTAATATAGTAATGGTATAAATTAATAACATGATTTAAACCATTATACATTAAGTTAAATCACATTCAATTAAGGTAAGGTGTATGGTAAGGGGTTTTCATGTAACTATTATTTATGTGGGACAAATGTTTTATTCACCACTTATTTCTTTGTATGGTGTACATACATCCCTTTTGAAATGTTTTATCATGAAATTTTTTATTCTTATGATATTTAATTTTTTTAATATTATTCTTATTTAGAGCATATGATTTTACTAATTATAAGTGGTAAGGGATTTCATAACTCAATTTTCATTCATTAGGTTAAACTTCTATATAATTGATTATAAGATCACGTGTGAAGTAAAATTTGAATATATTTTGTTTTTTTCACATTTATATTTGTATTTATAGTTGATAAACATAGTCTATTCATTTCTTCATTGTCTAAACAATGTACCACTTTTACATATGGTGTTTACTTTGAATGTTATTTGAATTACTGGGGAAATAATGTAAACTCTATTTCATTTACTTAATACGGATAATTTTTTATAAGTATTATTGATTAATGAGTTAAATAGATCATTCTGATATATGAGCAATTCATTAGACATAAAAGAATTGGTGTGGATCGTAATCCCCTCAATGCATCAGTAGTCTCATGACATGAATATGGTTGGAAAAATTACATATGATTTTCACATAATTATTAGACTATCTTGTGAAAGGTATTGATAGAAAAATTATCATGTTCCTTGGGAACATGGCCTCTAATATTAAATCATTTCCTTTATTACGAACTCCATTATTTTTTAACATGAGTTTTTTACTATGATATTATCTATGGATTTCATTTTTTAAAAGGTTATTATTTAAATGGAATGTGTATTCATTTTTTTAACCTTTCCATATTGATCATGAATTATTGATTCATGATAGAATCAGTTGTATGTTACTCTTATAAAGAATATAATATCACCATTTTATTTTATCTCTTATACCATTATTATGAAGATGAAATTTTTGAATGATTTCATGGATGAAATTATTTTCCTTGGATATGATTCATATTTTTCTAATGTAATAATTGAACCACGTATGTATCTAGTTCTTCAAGACTGATAAAATGATTAGTCTTTTGGGATTTGATTCTATTTATATTATCCAATTAAATAAATTAAAGGCATAAACTCTAGGATATTATTGTATGGGTCTTCTCATTTGGTATGAGAGGATGTTTAGTAGAAAACTTGGGAACTAGATTTTAAAATAAACATAACCAATCTGAGAAGTGCGATAATTAATTTTAGTATTTAAAAATATTTTCCACTAGAGGAATTTTTATTTTTGTGTCCCAGTACTCATGATAATTATGGGATAACTCAATGTGCATCATTATTTGATGATGGTTACCAATATAATGAAGGGAATCAACACTCGTAGAAAATATAGGGATCCCCCCCCCCCCGAGCAAGCCAACACATTTGGTGTTGAAGTTGAATAGATGATGATAGAATCAGGATAACTTACTCATGTTATGATTAATAACCATGCTACACCTATGTTGGATCATTTCATGTTTAAAAAGCCCCCATATTTTAGTGGTACTACTAATCTTTTAGTAGGTGAGAAATGGATCAAGTCCCCTTAACATATATTTCTAGCCTTGGGATATAGAAAAAATTAAAAGTTAGAGTGAAGTTGATCAGGGGTGGTCATTGATTAATAAAACTATAGAGGAAGACAAAATAGAGCACATGCAAAGGATAGATTTTAAAGAAACATTATTTGAAAAATATATCTCTCATAACCAATGAATTGAAATGAAGAGAAAATACCTTAGGTTAAATAAAAAGGAATAAGAGAGTGAAGCAAAGTAAGAGGCTAAATTTAAAATGAATTTAATGTTGTCCTATAGATTATATATAAAAATCAAAAATAAATTTTTATCATTTATTTGAAGGTCTAAAGCTATGTATTTTAAGGTAATTGTATTCTCAAACATTTTCATCATATGATGAAATAGTGTTATGTGACATAAAAATAAAGAGGGAATTCGCTAGATCCCATGTCTTTATGGGAAATCAAGAGAATAAGAGGTTAGATTAGAACCATGATAAAGGTAAAAACAATTAATAATAAGGGGATAAAAATATCTTGTAAAATTTGTGGCAATAAGCATTTAAGGAAATTTTTAAAGGGAATGGGAGTGTGGTACATGTGTGGAGACAAGGTTCATCTATCTTATGAATGAAAATAGAAGAAACAAACTAATGACAATCCGTGCTACAATTATAAAGAAATAGAGATTTATTAAAATAAAGGTCCCAAGAATTATATGAATCCACCATAGAAGAGGCCAAGTAGAGATGGCCAAGCTTTTATGATTACTATAGCTAAGGTACAAGTACCTAATGATGTGGTGGAAGGTACAATAATCATATCTTCAAATTTTTCCAATTCATTATTTGATTCCGGATCATCACACTCGTTCATATCTAATCAATTATCTTAAAAATTATCCATTTACCATTTGATTTAATAATAGATTTTTTATTCAAAACTATTAAGGGTTGTATAATTACAACAATGATGGGTCTAGATATCCTCATTATGACACAAACTATTCTTTATTTGTTGACCTTCTCATCATACCTATTGTTTAATTTGATGAAACACTTGTTAAGTATTGGATTTCAACATACGATGTGAAAATTTATTGCATGAAGAAGGAAATTATGATTTTTGAGGAAGATGTAGAATTCCATATCGTTAGAGAAGAAACTTCATCATCTGAATCTTATTTATATCCACTCCTAGTATCTTTATAGAATGAAATTATTCAAATGTTATAAAAAATAGTATCTAGTAATTAATAAGGTAATCATAAAATTTCATATGTATTTATTATAAAATAATACTTTGATATATTTATAGAGTAATTATCTTATCACCCCCTAGAGCGTGAAGATGAGTTTTCCATTTATTCAATCCCTAATGCAAGATCAATATAAAAGTCTCCATATAGAATAGACATTATGGAATTAATTGAGATAAAGAATCAACTTTAGGAGTTGAGTAATAACGCATTTATTCACCCCTAGTGTTTCTATATGTGGAGCCCCTATTATCTTAGTTATAAAGAAAGGATAATGCATGAGGTTGTGCATTGATTATAGATGAATCAATATTATTAAAAATAAAAAATCAAGTATCATCTGCCTCAAATTAATGATTTATTAGATAGAATTCATGGATATCAATATTTCTCGAGGATAGAACTTTGTTATAGATATCATCAATTGTGATTAAGTAATTAAAACATTCCAATGAAATATTTTCAGACAAGGTGTGGAAGTTATGAGTTTATAGTAATTTAATTTGGATTAAATAATGAAACATCAGTTTTTATTGATCTAATTAATAGAGTATTCATGGAATATCTTGATTATTTTTTGTGTTTTTAATTAATGAAATTATATTGTATTATAAAATATATGAAGACCAATAGAATAACTTTTGGATAATTATTGAGTCTCTTAGAAGGAACAAGATATATTCTAAATTAAGAAAGTTTTAATTTTGGATTCAACAATTTTCTTTTCTTGTCCATTTTGTCTCTACAGATGTAATCTAAGTAGATAATGTGAATATAAATTGAGTCCAACAATTTACTATAGTAAATAGCATAATTGAAGTGCATAGTTTCATTGGTTTATCAGATTACTATCATCATTTCAATCATTATTTTCCCAATTGGCTAACTTGTTAACCAAGATGACGTGTTAATGGGTAATATTCATATGGAAAAAAGAATATGTAGAATAATGTGAAGAATTAAAGAGAAGATTGGTCAACATTTCAATTTTTACATTACCATAATTAAATGATCATTTTATGATATACAGTGACGCATCTAGAAAAGGAATTGATTGTTTCCTAATGAAAAATGAAAAAGTAATTTCATAAGCATCAATATAATGAAGACTCATGCACAATATTTCCCAGCTAATGATCTTGAGTTAGCAGCCATAATCATTACTCTGAAGATATAGATACACTATATATATGGTGAAATTGGTGAAATATATATGGATTATGAGAGTTTAAATACATATTTACACAAAAATAACACAGCATGAGGCATATCTGATGGGTTAAGTTACTCAAAGATAATTATTTCTCAATACACTACCACCCAGTAAAATCAAATATGGTAGGAGATGCATTATAAAGGAACAGTTGTGATGTTTTGACCCAAATGATTATTTATAGAGATCCAATATTCATGGATAAAATAAATATGGATATAGGAATTATTAAGTAAGGGAAAGCACCACTCCTTTTTCAAATGATTGTGAAACCATATTTTTTGGAAAAGGTAAAAAATTATCAATCTGATGATGAGATTTTTTGTAATAAAATTAATGTTTTGAATGATATAAAATTGTAAGGATCTATTTATAAATATGGGGTTCTGAAATTTGGGAAGAGATTATGTGTTTCATCAATACCTGATATAAAAAGGTATTTATTGGATGATGTTTATAAAAAAATTCTCCATACACTATGGTAGCACCAACATGTATAAGGATCTAAAGGTACATTTTTGTGGGATAATATGAATCATAAAATTACTAAGTTATGGCTAAGATACATCATCCTAGAGGATTAATGTAACCTATTCTTACACCATTGGGTAAAATGGATGACATTATGATGGAATTTATCGCATGACTACCAATGACTCCTAGAATGAATAGTGTGATATGGGTTATTATGGATCACCTTAAAAAATAGGTAACATTTCTTGCTATAAGTGAATATTTACCTATTGATATCCTAGAAAGACTCTATATAAATTATGTTGTGAAACATCATGGTGAACCATTATCAACTATTTTTATCAAGATCCTTATTTTACATCAACATTCAACGAAAGTATTATGAAGTCCCTCGATATTGAACTTCTTTTGAGAACTTCTTATCACCCTCAAACGGGCAGATAGTCAGAATGGACTATGCAAACATAAAAAAAAAATTAAGGTCTTGATAACTTTACTTTAAAGGTATATAGGTTAATTATTTAACTTTGGTAGAATTTTCTTATTACAACATCATCCATTCAAGTATTCGAATTGAAAAATATGAAGCATTATATGCAATGAGATGTCATACACCAACTTGTTAGGATGAAGTTGGTGAAAGGAAGATCATAAGACTAGAACTTGTTGAAGTGATGATGAGAATTGTAATTAAAATTCAGGCTCATATTAAATCATATCAATGTAGTAAAAAGTGTTATACTGATAACCAGAGAAAAGATTTGGAGTTTTAAGTGGGATATTATGTCTTTCTAAAATTATCTCCCTGGAATGGTTTTATATGTTTTTCTAATAAAGGTATGATAATCCCAATGTAAATCATATAATTCAAAATTATATAAATAATTGGAGTTATATCTTACCTATTTCCAATTCCTCCAAGTCTCTCTGATGTTTATAATGTGCTCCACATATCATTGTTGTGATAGTATATTCCAAACACAACACATGTACACACATAATAAAAAATATAAATAGAACATTATCTATATTAATATAAAGATACTATTGAGATTCTTGAAACTAGAGAGAATGTGTTCATGAATCGTATGAATCGAATGGTCAAGGTTCAGTTTAGAAACCATAAAATAGAAGAACCTACAAGGGAACCTGATGGTGTTATGAAGAAGAACCACCCTCATCTGTTTGGAAGGTAATATTCATGAAAATTTTTAGGATGAAATTTTTTATATGAGGAATAATATATCACCATAACATTTTATAGGATGTCTCTTTAAATAAATTTAATTTCATTGATATATTTTGTTTCACGAAATTCCGAGCATAAAATGAAAAACACAGTATTATTATTTAAAATGTGAATGTGATAACCAACAAGTTAAATTGCTAGTTCTGGATATGGATAACTCATTTATGAAATAAATATATAGATCATAATAAATATAAATATGTTGATAAATGATTAAAAAATAATGACATTATTTTTTAGTAAACTCATTTTAATCATAAAAAATAAGTTTTCTTCAAAAATATTTTTATTTATTTTTATGAATTAATATTATAATTAATTTCAAGAAGTTTAAGAAAATATATTTTATATAATTAAAATTATTTTTTAAATATTTATATCAAAATTAGTCTATAGTGAATTTATTATTATTTTTTGGAAAATCTAAATTTTTTGTGAAATGTAAAAAATACAGTTTTTTAATAGAAAACTGTATATTTTGTGGTATCACCAAGAACTAATTAGGTTATAAAATTTATTAAAATTATTTAATGAATAAAGTATAAAATTATAATATAAATATTGTATAAAAATAAACTAGAAAAAATAAACTATTAATTATTTAATGATAAACATGAATATTATTTTTAGTGTCGATAGAGTGTCTGCACAGCATTGGAAAAGTCAAAATTGGTGCCTAATATATATTAATTGGGTGATAATAAGTCATTACATGACATTTTTATTAAATATACTTAATTTATGCTGATTTATTCTAATAATTTAAAATTTTAGATTTTATAACATGAATCTTATCCAAATGAATATACAATGCTTGTGCAAAGAAAGAAGAGTTGAATTAAGAAATTAAAGATGTTGTCATGATATGGTTATGAGTAAATATAAATAATGAAGTAATCTAATATATTATCATGAAACAAATGTATTTATTTTTATTCCATTAATTTTTTTTATTTTAATATAAAAAATATTTACCTTTAATTGTAATGCAACACCGATGCAATGATTGTTCATGGAGAAGAAAAATCAATAAAATGAATCATTAAAATTATAAAAACCATTAAATGACCCAAAATTTTGTCTAATTCATAGTTAAATCGTATTTTTGAAAAATAAATATCATTGGTTTTAATTTAAGGCCATTTTTAATCTACTTGATTGAGATGAAGTACCTTCTAATATTTTATTTAAAAGAAAGTCAAATTTCTCACACTATGGTTTTAAATTAGTATAAAATTTTGATATATTGCTTTCTAGATTATATATTAGACTATAAATAGTTTTCATAAATCCAAAAAAACTTCTTCATTAGGGGAATTTTTTTAAAATTTTAGGCGAAAAATATATACCTTTAATTCTTATACAATGATGATGAAGTTATTATTAAATTAATGGAAAAATAAAATAAATGATATTAAAAATATTAAAAAATAATAATTTGAGATGATTATGATGATAAATGATTTCTATAGATACATATGATATTTCTAGGATATAAAAAAATAGTATGTTGTATTTTGAATTTTTTAATGTTTTTTAATAGTAATGAATAGTGTTGAATTTGACAAAAATGATATTTCGTGAATATAATATTTGATTGTAATAATTGAAAAAATAAAATTTTGAAGAAGGAAAATGGGATAATATTTGGTCAAAAATGTAATACACATATATTTATTGGACTTTTTTATGTATTTACCCCTATAATAGACTTAATATGTTTTAATAGTTTACATAATTCCAAAATTTCCCCTTACCTCTATTATAAAAGAAAACTCCTTCTTCACTTATTTTCAACACCTTGATCCTTCTAAATCAACCACACTCTAAGACATTTTATTCTAATATTAGCTAGACACATTCCACTATTTCTAGTCTCACCAAAAGACCATTTTCAAGTGCATTAAAGAGGTTCTCGTGGAGATGATATTCAAGAGGTAAACTCCTCATTTCAAATTTAAATTATTTCTTTCTTCTAACATATCTTCACCCCCTATAGAAATATTAATTATTACTATAGTATCATATATATATATGGTAATTTTATTTTTTTAATGTAACATATATCATAAAATATCTTCTCTTCAAGTTTTATTCTTAAAAATGGTAACGAAATCCATGGTATATCGATTCAATGTCTTCACAGTTGATGAGTTTTCATTTCCTTTTACCGTATTCAAGAAAAGTTTATATTAAATTATAATTGTTTAAAATTATATATATATATATATATTATGTTATCTCCTTCTGGAGTTAATATATATTTCCATAATATTCAACAGAATAAATCCAGTTCATGATGGTCGAAAAAACTGCGAAAATAAACTGAAATTTTTTCTTTAATGTTTTATTAAATTAATCATATGAATGTGATAAACAAAAATGACATATGAGACCATTTAAACTTATGTAGGAACCTTAATACCATATAATTTCACTACTATAGTATTATAACCATTTTACATTAAAATCCTTAAATATACACAATGTAAGAAACCATGAAAACCATGAAATGAACACACAAGAAACAATGATAATAATGAAAAATTATTAACAAATGGGTAGAAATATAATATAAAATGATAATTTAAGATATTATAAATATTAATATTGTTCTAGTATAAATTAATAACATATTATAATCTATTATACAAGTGGTCAAAGCATGTTCAACTAAAACAAAGCGCAATGTAAGGGTTTTTTGTCTCACTTTCGTTTCTGTGGTACATATGCTTTATTCACCACTAATTTATTTTTTTGGTATACATACCTTCATTTTGAAATGTTATATCATGAAATTATTTGTTCTAATTATATTAAACGTTTTTTAGATGTTTTTATTTTATGGAACCACTAATTTGACTGATTATAAGTGGTAATGGATTTTTTAACTGAATTTTCATTTATTGGATTAAAATTTATCTCATTGATTATAAAGATATGTGTGAATTGAATTTTGATTTTATTATTTTGTATGTAAAATTTTATTTTTTGTATTTATGTTTTATACACATACTCACTTCATTTTCTAAATTCCAAAACACTATAACATTTTTACATACATTGTTCACTTTGAAACTTATTTGAATTACTAGGATAACTATATTAAATAATTACATTTTACTGAATAATGATACTTATTCATAAGTATTAATGATTAGTGATTTAAATTTATCATTTATATATATTTGGAATACATTAGAAATGAAATAACTGGTGGGGACCGTATATATAAAATCCTCGCGATGCATCCGTAGTCTTGTGAGAAAAAATAAAGTTGGCCAAATTAAATGGTATTTTCCCATAATGATTAAACCATCTTATGAATGGTATTTATGGTAAAGGTATCATGTTCCTAGGAAAAATTAATTCCTATAATTAAGAATTTACATCATTACTAATTTCATCATTTTTTTCCATGATGCATTCACTATGATATTATATGTGGATTTAGATAGTGAAAAAGTTATTGTCTAAATGACAGATGTGTTAATTTATTTTACCTTTACATATTAATAATTCATTATTCATTTAATATATATTCTAATTTATGTAACTATTAATGGGAATATGATATCAGCCTTTTATTTTTTCTCTTTTACCTTGGTTATGAAGAAGAAATTTTGAATGAGTTCAAGATTGCTAATTATTCTCCATTGTTATGTTTTATATTTTTTCAATATTATAAGAGAATTATTTATATATCTAGTTCTTCAAAACTACTCATCTGATCAGTAATTTGGGATAAGATTACCCACAGCTTTTTATAGTGTAATAATGTAATGAACCAACTCTAGGCTACTAAAATTTGGTTATATACAATAAATAAGAAAAAATATAAGAAAGTAGATAATAAACATAAATTTGTTATTCTGGAAGATAAATAATGAATGTGATGAATTTGGATCAAGGTAGGGGATCTCTCTAAACTATAATTTTCTTCAGATTATGCACATTATCTCTCTAAGTCACTTTTTCTTCTTTAAATTCATTGAATGACTCTAAATTTTGAATCCAGACCTAATAAATATATACCTAGTTTATTCTCCTTTCCTTTTGAGGGTTATATTCATTTATTAAATGCATTAATTATGAAGTATGATTTCATTGTGAAATAAATAAAGATTATACAACACATTTTATTTTTATGGGTAATTATTATGTTTCTTCCTTATTATCGATTTTGTTTTTGTGGCACACATTAATCATGAACATGTTATGATGAGTGTGTCTAGATAGAATAACAATATTTTGGGTATTTTTTTTTCTCATGATAAATTTTTTCTATGACAAGAGAGTAAACCTAATCCTTTATTGGATGTTTTCCACCATGTAATATTTTATATGAAGTTATCCTACTCTCATTTTTGTATCATTTTGTATATTTATACCACCATTACTATGTTTATATGATCTTATGATATTAGGTTATTAATGTCATGCTTCAAATTGATTACACATAAACCTTCTCATTCATTATATCATGGTATACCTTTGACTTAAACAATATGTATTATTATTATATTTATTCACTTACTAGTCTTTCCATCTCAAAAATTTCTTCTATGTTTTCCCCATATTATCATATATATTTTTAGAAGATCAAATATATTTATGAGCACATTATGAATATTATAATAACAATGGCATGTTTTAGTTTCCTTTCTATATATTATTTACCTATTCTAATAAATACGCTATGCATTTTCGATCCTTGTTTTTTGTAATGTACATTGATGTTAAAAATGAATTAATAATATGAATAAATGTATTGTTTTTATATATATTTATATTTTGAGGATTGATAATGGAATAGAATATACAATCAATGAATTTGGGTCGTATCTCCCAAAACATGGTATCAAACATATGTTATTTACTCGATATACACAACTATAAATTAGACATGATATAATAAATAATATATGTTTAGTGGAAATGGAAATGAAAACGTTAGATTCAATTTAACCCTCAAAAAAATATAGAGATTATTTTTAAACTCTTATAATAAATAAACATTTTATGTTATTCGTAGGTCTAATATAAATGCCTATATTATGTGGTATTAGAAGAAACTGTTAGTAATGTAATTTAAAGTGTCTGACAAACATAATTTTATGATGTTAAATAAGATATAGATTAGATAAAAGTTCATGGGTAGGGGGGGGCTGAGGATAAAATTTGTTTGAGATATTTATATTTTGGAAAAGGTTAATAATTGAAAAAAGGCTACATTAGACATGTATATTGCTGTTATATGATGAAAATTTAATATAATCCTATTATAATTCCCTTATGTGATAAAATTATAGAAACATATGATGAATATTTATAGAATTAATTAAAAAATTATGGAATATGTGTCTAAGTATTTATCAAATACCAATAAATTTAAATTGGAATTTAGAGACATCTCTTCAAACTAGAAGAATGTTGAAATTCAACAAAAAGAAATATTTTTAATATCCCTTATTAAAATATATTCTATTATAGATTCTGTTGAACATAAATAATTAATAAATTTAATGAATGATGATTTAGATCAAATAAAAAGTAACTTAACTTGGGATATAGTTCCAAGAAAAAAATGAATTTATGCAATTGGAACCAAGTGTGACTTTATAAACAAACTCAATAATAAATGGGAAGTTATAATAAATAAAGTAATATTAGAGTACCAATAGTATTCTAATATTGAGGGAATTAATTTTAAAGAAATCATTTTCTTTATTATAAGATTTTTTAACATTTATATTTTCTTACCTATTATAGTGCATTAAAATAATAGAATGTATCTTTTAGGTGTTAAATTTCTATTCCTGAATGGTGATCTCAAGTAATAAGTGTTTATTAAAGAACCTGAAGGATTTATATTTGATAATTATGGAATAAAGGTATTCATGTTGAAGAAATATTTGTATATATTGAAATAACCACCAAGTGTCTAGTATAGAAAGATATATTATCACCTAATAGAAATAAATTTCTCCATTAGAAATATTAATACAAAAGAGATGATGACCAGTATTCCCATTATAGATATTTATATTGATGAAGAGATTATCAAAGATATAGGATATTTACATAGGAAGAGTTATAGATTTAAATGAAGATAAAATTTATGATTAATCTGTCATGATAAATGAGATTTTTTCTAGGATTACAAGTTTTTTAAGAAAATAAATGTAGTTTTTTAACATATGAAAACATACTGAATAATTGTTATATAAATTTATAATTTAATATTAAAAATAGGTTACCGAACTATTGTTGGTTAATATGAAGTTGAAAAATTATTTTGTAAGTTAAAGTATGACTCAAAAATAATTTATAATGTTCATTGTAAGAATTTTAGATCTCAAAAAACATACTCAACACATAATATGTATTATGAATTTTAGTGAAAGATTTCAATGTGATACAAAAAAATCCCACATTAAGGCTAATAAATGAAATAATAGATATATCATTTGGATTATGAATCATGAATTACAATATAAAATATGTAAAAAGATATTTTTATTTTGATATAATAATTTTTTTCAGTTGGAAATAGTGACGATAAAAAATTCAAAACAAAAGTGATATTATTTTTATGGAAAACCACTATGAGTTGGTATTATAAGTAAAAAAATATATCAATACTCTGAATTATAGAACCTAAGTTTTTTTTGGTAAAACTACAATGTTTAAAAATGATTTTCTTGAATGACGAGATCATTTTTTTTAAAATAAAAAATTGGTAAACCATTGAGTATTAGGTATGAAAATTATACTAAAATAATATTTTCAAGGAACCCAATATATAATAACCCAAGAATGACGTATATAAATAATACATGTTTTTAAATGAAGATTCATTACATTTTAAAAATGCATGATAAAGTATCGTAATATTTTAGTACCTATGGAAACCTGGAATGCATTCTTTTAACTTGTGAAAAATCTTCAACATCTCCCATAAATATATTCCCTTTTAGTACTCCTACTTAAATGAATTATTTATAACATGATAAATGAAAACATAAAAATGGTTATCTTAAATTCTAATTAAGGGTATGAAAAAAATATATGAACATATGAATGTAAAAAACATTAACATAACTTTTGAATATCAAAATCTTGAGTCATGAAATAAATCATAGAAGTTTTTAAGGAATAAATCATAAAGAAACATTAACCATGATAATATAAAATAAGCATAAAACATGAACTTGTGGAAAACACATAATCATTGAAAATAATTTCCATATTATACATGGACCATATCCAAGACCATCATAGCATAAAAAGTCCATGTCTGAACTGAGTTTACTTCCCATTCCATCCTTATATTACCAAACCAGATTTACTTGTTGTTCCTTTAATTTCAATATCATGATATATAAATCTTTACCCAATGCATTGGATGGATATATATGGCCCACCCACCTCATAATGAAATCATTTTTACATGTGCCACAAAAACATAAACAATTCATCATAACATAACCCAAGGAACAAAAACTGGGTTTCTTAAAAATCATTCCATCACAATCCATATAAAATAAATGGATTTCATAAAAATAATTACATTATAAACAAAATAAAATAAAAGTAATAATATTTATAGAAACATAACCCCGTGAAATCTTAGATGGAATGTTATTTTGATAGAATACTTGAAATTAATTGAAAATATACATGAAAAATTTAAAGTTAATATTCATGGACATAAGGTTTTTTTAATTCATAATAATCCATTCATTTTATATACGTTAAAACAACATTCTCCTCGTACTTTTGGAGGAAAAGTCAAAAAATCACCCTATATCGAAATAACGACAATATATTCCTTTCACAACGTTTAATAAAAATACAAAAAAATTTAAAATGGAATTTATAAAACTATATAATAATATAAATTTTATTACATATTTATGTATGATGGATGTGGATGATAAATTTAACCTAGTAAAAAATTACGTATAAAAAATCTTGGATAATAATTAGAATGAAACATTATCCCTTACCTTAGTTTTGATATACATTATATGTATCTGATCCTCCTTTAAAATCATTTAAATAATATTATTCAATTTTACATAATCATAAACATTCTTATCATATAATATATGATTATATTATCATTAGTTTGTTAGTAACATTTCTTTGTCACTCGTTATTTAGATATTATCTTCTTTCAGTTCTTATGCATGTTTTGTCGAATAAGTTCTTGTTCCAATACTTATGATATAGTAATATCTTTTAAAAAATAAAATTATCAAAATATATATCATATTTATTCATTCCATTCATGTATATAATAATGTTTTAATGAAGACTATGTAAAATTAATCGAATCGCGTCATGGATATGGTTGGTCGTACGTACGCACGAATGACGATATCATTTAATTAATGGTTAAAGAGTATTGAATTAGATGATATATTAATTATATAGAACCATTTTCATCTTATAATTATTATTTAAATCCATTATAATAATAATTATACCCATCCAAATTACGTATTGTAGAATAAAAAATTATACAACAGCGTGGAGACGGTAAGTTGTAAAAACGCTTGCATAGTGATATTGTTATTTGTATGGGGAAAAAATGATTTATAAGTTTGTATCAAAATTATAATAACATCTAAAAATGTTTAATATACTATATTTATTACCATATTATAGAAACGCCTTAATAAGAGGAAGTATAAGAAAAAAATTGAAAGAGGTGATAAAACAATTACCTCTTTTAGAAGTATCTCATTTTGATTTGAACAAAAGGTCTCCATAGGATGGAATTATGCCCAAATTTTGGTCTCTAGGAGGAAGGGAGTGATGTTGAGAGATTACTTGAGTAGAATTTGGATGATCCAAGGGGCATGTGAGGTGTGAGTAACTTGGAAAATGTGGTGGCCTTTTATAAGAGGTAGGATGGGAACATTAATAAAGTCTTGAAATATTATTTTTTTATAAATTTGTTTTCAAATTATAATAGCACTAAATCCCTATATTTCCTGTATATGATGATTATAGTTCGAAATAATCACATCCAATAACTTTTATAAATGTATTTATTTTATTTTAATCCTTATCTTTTCATTTTACACTTAATTACTCTCTTTTAATTTTATTAATTTAACAACAATTTAATTCTTAAGGGGATACTAACTTTACTTATATGGGGTAAATTTTAGATAATTGTATAAATAATTAAATTTTAGGACTAATAAAAGAAACTTTGTAATTTTAAAATATTTTTAGTTTTTATAAATATTTTAATTAAATGTTATTTTTATAAAATATCAGTAGTGTCAATTTTTACACTATTCATTTCATTGAATTTAAATAAAATAAAAAAATATATATAAATTTAAAAAAATAATTTAATAGTATTATAAAATGTCATATTCCCATCGAAAAATCATGAATGAAATAAATTATTTCAAATAATATTTATTTTACTATTTATAATATCATTTATTTGATATTTATCTTAATAAAATAATTATTATATCACTATAGTGTTAATATTTATGGTAGTTATTTAATATCTAAAAATTATAAATAAATTAACATTATGTAGATAATTTCATTATATTTATTTAGACTGTTTATTTATGATTTTTTATCAAGTTTATCACCACATTAAAATTATTATACTTATAAGACATATGAGGGAGATATGTGGTCACATTCTTCTGTTCGTATTATAATTACATAATCTTCCTGAGAAAAAGTCCATTAAATAAATCTATTGCAGCCCTTAGGTTATATTGGTATAATTTAATTCAACCAATATGATTTTTTCAATTGCTAGAATATTTTTAACATAATTATCATATTGTTTATTACCCTAATTTAAATGATTTACATTTAACTGTGGTAAATAAAAATTATCGCAGTTACTACTCATAATATCCAAAAAACTAAAAGTAACCTATTAACCAAATTTGGACCCACTAATTACAAAATATGGATTCCATTTTTCAAAATTTATAATCCATAAGTTATGTTAATAGTTTAAAATAAATTCATGTTGTCAAAGTGAGAAAACATGTTTTTTATATAAAAACCCTTAAAAGATTGATGTGTGATTATATCTAATTTAAGTGTGAAATTGCATAAAATGACCAAAATTTGATTAATTGATAAAAACATAAAGTAATTTTACTTTAAAACTAATTAAATTGATAACCTTTCTTTATAAATAAATCATATGAAAATGTAGTTTTACATTAAAATGACGTATATTTTACTATTCATTAAAAATGAATATTATGGGAAAAGACAAAAAATTCCACCAAATTAAATTTTAATTTCCCAACTCCAAATAATAATTTTATTTTTTCAGAAAAACTTATAAAAGATAATAAAACTAAATTTGAAATTGGTTTTCTATCAAAAGGCTGTAAAACTGTATTTAAAAAAACCCTCATTTTATTCGATAAAATTTAATATGTTCTTACATCATGTCTAAAAAACATATAAAATTATTTTTAAACATTAATTTGAATATATTACATATATATTTCACTATAAAATCCATAAAAACTGATTTTATTTTTTTAAATACTCACTTATTTTCATTTAAATAGTTTTTTAGAAAAAAGTTAATACTATTCATACCCGTCATTATAATGACTAGGTTATAATATTTTTTATCCCTCATACTTGGTATTGTGTGAATAGAATTCTATAAAAATAATTTGAAATTTTTTGTAACACAATCGAAGAATAGTTTGGCGTATACTGCAAGCTAATCTGGTGTTGCATTTAGTGCAAGCTAATCATGGGGTAGCGTACAACACAAGATATCGAAGAAATTAAAAGGAATATATCTCATAAAATATAGGGATGTTAAAATTTACCTCCCATAAAATAAAAGTTTCCCTTTAAATTCATTGGGTTATAAAAGGTTTACTACTTGAATGTTTCATTCATAGAAACCCACATTGTAAAAAGGAATACGAAAACATAATTTTAAAATGTAAAGTTAGAAACATAATGGTTTCACAAAGTAATTAATCAATAGTTTTACACATATAAGAACATTGGTGGGAAGTGAAAACATGGATATAGAATAAAAATATAACCATCATGTTCTGATGCATAGTGATAGAGAACAAGGTTTAGATAAACATAATCACTAGAAACCCATAAATATGCCATGATTTAAGGTACCATCAGATTAATCGGATAAGAAGGTACTATGATAAGATTTTTGGTTATAAAGATCCTTTCCCTAAAGTTTATGAACTCCAGAATAAATACTGACTTCATTTCAGTATAATCTCACCGTTGGTCATTCCATGAAAAAATTCCACTTCATCTCTTATTCAATGAAATGATGTTGAATTTTTTATTCCAGATGTGTTAGCAGATCATGCGATCCATAAATAGAATGATAGGTCATTCTGTCAGTCTATCTCAACTAAAAGATTAACACAAATTATAAATTATGCATAAGTTTTCCTATAGTGAGATAGTACATTAATTTAAAAAACTTCAACGAGAGTATAAATTATACAATCCAAAATTGGATAACCTTACAATCCTTCAAAAAACTGATAATATTAAACTTTAGAAAGATGTGAACTAAATCGATTTAACATTTATCTTTTATATCTCATAAATTAGTTTATTTTTTCGACTTTAAAACATGTGAATTCCTTAATAATGTATTCTCTTGAGTCATGATTGTAACACCCGAGACTTTTATGTGAAATATATTGTTTTTATGTTATATAAATCATCAAAGGAATCTTTCACTACACACAATAGTAGATTGGTTTGCTTTACACGCAACCGCGACCTTCCTCGATAGCTTGCGTCGTACGTAATACCGAGTTTCACTAAACAATGATATGCTATTAAAATATTATTAAAACTAGCCGTTATGAATAGTAATAACCAATTTTTGAAATTTTATAAATTTTATTTTTCAAAATGGACTTCATTTTTGGTTTCGGAATATCAAAATTAGCCTACGGTGAAATTTTGGTATTTTTCTGAAAACTTTCAATTTTTGATGAATAGTGAAACCACTAAGTGATCGTTAAAAGACTGAATTTTTCATAAAATTTAATTTTACCTTTTCTGTGAGTGGAATTTCAAAAATCCGAGAGACACAGTTGATGTCAGTAAGTAAAATGTGGTTCAATGAAAGAAAATAATTTTTTGGTGAATAGTAAATTTTAACTTTTTTTACCACGGTTAAAAGTAAATAGGGTAATTAAGGGTAAAAATGATATTATTATTACCCTAACACATGTGATAATTCTATTGGAAAAGTTTAATTCTACCAAAAACAAACATAGGAATAAAATATGACCATTTAGTCCCACTTGGATTAGATTAGGACATTTATTATTAATTTATTAAAAGAAGGGTTAAAATAGTTAAAATCAAAGTTTAATAACTAAATCATTTTTAATATGGGGTTATACATAAGATAGATTCGACTATAAATATTAATTAGAAATCAAAAAATATTTCCTACAAAATGGTATTTTATTTGTAATTTTTAGACATTAAATAATTTAATTTATTTATGACACAACGATGATGTAGTAATTATCTTATTAATGAAATACTGACATAATTGATGTTATAAATACTCAAATAAACATAATTTGAGACTTTTTATGAATTCCACTAATTTTCAAGTTTAATATGACATGTTATTATTGATTTAATTTACATTGTTCTAACTTATCATTCTGTTATGATTTTCACAAAAATAAATTACTAACTAGTGTCAAAATTGACATAAAATAGTTTTTAGAACAAATATTATATTATTAATTGTTATTTTATTCCTAAAAATCTACAGATCGGCCAAATGACTTAGATAAGGTTATATATATTAATAATAAACAACTTTGGGTTCGTTTGACTCGATATTGTAAGTTTATTAACCTTATAGTACAAGAACAGAAGAAGACACGGTAAAAGTAAAATTATTTAAATTAATGTTAAATATAAATGATAAGGTTAAAATAGGAACCTAAACTTGTCTAAATTATATTGTATTAGAGGATTTCGACCCATCCCCACCTTATCCTCGAAATAAATCAATTTGGAGCTATTTAAAACCGAACTTGACTTTATAATAAAATAATATTTTTAGTTATTCCACAGGTGCCCCTCTCCTCCCTTATAAAAGGGAACCTCCTCCCTCTCTTCCTCACACCACATTGAGCCTTCAAGCTTGGACAACCCCTGCCATTTTCTACTCTCCACTTCCCTAGAGACATCCTAGAGGTCTTGGTCTTCTTCAAAGCCCAATTTTAGTGCCCTAAAAGGAGGTCTCAAAGAAGCACTTCAAAGAAGAGGTAATATCCATTACCGATCCTTTCCAATTTCTTTATTCTTCAAATTCTTTGTCTTTAGTTGTTTCATTATGAAGTAATAAAATACGTATCACTCATATACAGATATGTTATTATAATTATGAAACAATCCTATTTAACCATCTATCCATCTTATGGAAAATGAAATCACCACGCGTGCGTACGTACGGAATACCGTCTCCACGCCATGGTGTAATCTATTTTCCACCACCACCTTACTTGGATGGGTATAATGGTGTAAATAATGACTATATATGACTATTATAAAATGATATTGATTCTGAAATAGTATACATAAAATCCAATACAATTCCACGATCATAGGAACGATATCATCACTCGTACGAACGTATGGAATACCGTCTCCACGATGTGATGCGACTCGTTCTACATGATCTTCATTTCATAATGATTATATAAATGAATTGAATGAATGAATATGATATATATTACACTAATACCATTATGGAAATTAGTTCTCTATAACCTAAATAGAATAATAATAATTTATTCAACAAAACACGTATAAGAACAAAAAGTAATAAACACCTGAATAACAAGTAGTAATGAAATATTACTAATAATAAGCTAAGAATATGACCATATATGATATCATAAAAATAATTATGATTCTTTAATAAGTCAATAACATTATTTAAAACATTATACAAGAGGTTTGGACACGTACAAAGCATATCGGACCAAAGGTAAGGGAAATATCACAATCTCATTTTTATCCGAGATTGTTTATACTTTAGTATTTACTGGGGTGTATTTTATCATCCATATCCATGTTTCATCAATATGTAATATTATTTCCATCCACCTACAATTTTTTAAATCCAATTTTACCCTTTGGTGAGTTTTTAGTAAAGGATATGAAAGGAATCTTTTGTCGTTTTTCGTACGAGGTACTTTTTGACTTTTCTTACAAAAGTAAAAAGAATGTTTTTTTTAACTTATACGACATGAATGGATTTTTAAAACATTATTTCCAAGAATCTTCCTTTACATGTTTTCAAGTTTATTTTTAATAAAATTCTTTTAGTTTAGAATTGTACTACATGTTAAGAAAGGAAAAGTGTTTTTGAAGCAGAAAGGATATTTTCCTCAAGAATGGAGTTCAAGTGTTTTATCAAAATTATTTTCCATCTAAGATAATAAAGGGTTCTGTTTTTATCCATATTATTACATTGATTTGATTATGTTGTGATGGAATTATATTTTTATTAATTCCTTTATCTTATATGAATTTTTTTATGATGTCAAGATGTTTAAGATTCCCATTTTTATTTCATGGGTTATGCTATGATGTATGGTTTTCTGATTTTGTGGCACACATAAGAGTGGTATCATTATGAGATGGGTGGGACCTATATCTCCCTCCAATGCATTGGGTAAAGATTTTATATCTCATGAGATAGACATGGCTATAACGGTAGGTTATACCGGTTTAGTGAAATAGGACTGAAACGAGGAGTGAACTCAGTTCAGAAATGGACTTTGTCCACTAAGATAGTCTTGGAAATGAGTCTTGAATAATAAGAAATGATTATCTATGATTATGTGTGTATGCCACGAAGTTTCAGGTTTTATGTTATTATTATTGGGATTACATTTCACTTCTATGATTTATCCCTTGTTATGATATTATGATCTCTTGTGCAGGATAAGATTTCCAAAAGTTATGTTCTTATGTATATGATGTGATTGATATTTCTTTTGTTTACCCTTACTGAGCATTTGGGCTCACCCTTTTGTATGTTTTATTTCCCCAGGTCAAGAAGAAGGTTATTAAGTAGAATATGCCAAAAAGGGACTCTAGGTATGATGAAATAAATGGGAGGCAATGTAGATGCTTTATGAACCAGTTTTTTATGTTTCCCAGTTTCTAAAGACACTATACCTATACGGTCCTTTCTTGGTTTTGTTATATGTTGTAATAAGTGTGCTTCAATTCTGAAGTAATAACAATTTATGTAATGTATGGGTCATTATAGTTGGTATCAGATGAAAGGTATAGTCAACCTTTGGAAACTAGGATGTAAAAGCCTTAGTAATAACCCTAAGGATAAGTCTAAGTATAGAACACAGTCTTAGTGTTTTAGAAATAGCCATGAATAACCTAGGATAAGACCTTAAGTGTGAAATTTTATTCTTGATTATGTGGTTTTCCTATTATAATTAGTGTTGCTCACACTATTCTTCTTGGTTTTAGTCGATGACTAGAACCCGAAGGAACCGTGTTAATGCGGAATGCTACGGGCAATGCAATGATTGTCCCCCTGAGCAACCAAACGTTATGGGAGTTGGAATGAAAAATCTTGTAGCCATGCTCACACAACTTTCTCAATCAATGAATCATGCAGTACTTCAAAACGAGCAAAGGAAGGAGCAACATTCTGTTGAATCCTTCATGAGACAGCGTCCACCTTCATTTAGCGGGTCTACTGATCCATTAGTTGCTGAACAATGGATTAGTATTACTGAAAAGATATTTTCATTTCTTCAATGTTCTGAGCATGATAAAGTCATCCTAGCGGTGTATCGTTTGGAGGGTGATTATGATCAATGGTGGAATATTATTAAGTATACGAGGCAAAGGGATGAAATTGAGTCCATGGAATGGGACGAGTTCAAGAACTTATTTATCAATAAGTACTTCCCTCGTATTCTCCGAAAAAAGATGGAGAAAGAGTTTCTTGAACTGAACCAAAAGGATGATGAATCTGTTGGTACCTATGAAGAAAATTTTACAAGACTAGAAAGGTACACTTCTGGTATTATTATCCAACCTGAGAGTAAGATCGATCAATTTTTTAGTGGCTTAAAACCAAATCTTGGAAGGGCCTTATCCATAAGGGACTTCAATAGCTACGAGGAAATTGTTCGATGTGCTCTCAAATTTGAGATGGAGATTGGAGTAACCCATCAGTCATATGGGTTTGATAAGAAGAGGAAAATGGAATTCAAAGGAAAATCTAAAGAGCACACTGAAAATAAGATGAGCTTTCCCTTATGCTCAAAGTGTGGAAAGAATCATGGAGGGAGTTGTCTTAAAGGGACAAGTAAATGTTTCAAATGTGGAAAAGAAGGTCATCGGGCATTTGAATTCCACGATGATGGGAAGAAGATGTCTAATGATGCAAACAATGGAAGGGATACACAGAATGAACCTATTACACTTCAATGTTTCATGTGTAAGGAGATGGGGCATTATGACAATCAATGCCCAAATCCAAGGTTTGATGATGATGGTCGGCGTCAACAAACTCTTAAGGCTAAAGACAAAGGAAAGTCACATGAAATTTCTATCAGCGATGTGGATTACGATAACGATGTAGTGAAAGGTACACTTACCATCCACTCTAAAGTAGAAAATGTTTCATTTGATTCTGGATCCACCCACTCCTTTATTTCTGAAGAATTTTCTAAGGATATCACCTTATTACCTCAACAGTTAGATGCTGAGTTAGCTGTGATAACCCCTAATGGCACAACAGTCGCATCAAAAGTTTATAATTCTTCTCCGATTGAAGTTTGTGGGAAAGTGCTTCCTACAAATCTTGTGATCCTTCCTATAGTGGAATTTGATGTGATTCTTGGCATGGATTGGCTTTCTCTACATGGATCTCATATCAATTTCCAAAGAAGGGAAGTCATATTTCATATTCCAGATCAATCTATGATTGTCCATCGATGTAAGGATGAACATAACCTTCCAGTGGAAATTACTTCCATCTTATGGGTCTTGATTCCACTAAATGAAGGTTATTTATCTCAAATGGTTGGTGAGAAACTCACAATTAAGAATATACCCATTGTACAGGAGTTTGATGATGTCTTTTCGAAGTAATTACCGGGTATTCCACCGAATCGTGAAGTTGAGTATTCAATAGAACTCATAATGGGTGCTTTTCCTATTTCAAAGACACATTATAGAATTTCCCCAATTGAGTTGCAGGAATTGAAGAAGCAACTCCAAGAGAATCTTGATAAGGGATTCATACGCCCTAGTGTGTCACCTTGGGGAGAACCTGTTCTGTTTGTTAAGAAGAAAGATGGATCAATGGGACTCTGAATTGATTATCGAGAACTTAACAAGATCACTATCAAGAACAAATATCCTCTCCCGCGCATTGATGACCTGTTTGACAAACTACAAGGAGCTCAATACTTTTTCAAGATTGATCTTCATTCAGGGTATCATCAATTAAGGGTCAAATGGGAGGATTTACCAAAGACGGCTTTTCGTACAAAGTATGGACACTATGAATTTATAGTGATGCCATTTGGTCTTACTAATACCCCTGCAATCTTCATGGATCTGATGAATAGAGACTTTAGAGACTATCTTGATCAGTTTGTGGTAGTCATTATAGACGATATTCTTGTATATTCAAAGAGAAAGGATGAACATGAAGATCACTTGAGAATTATATTGAAGACCCTGAGAAACGAGAATCATTATTCTAAATATACCAAGTGTGAATTTTGGCTTCAAAAAGTTTCATTTTTGGGTCACATAATCTCAAAAGAGGGGATATATGTGGATCCAGCAAAAACAGAGGTTATCGAAAGATGGTCGAGACCAACAATAGTGACTGAGATCCAAAGTTTTCTTGGTTTGGCTAGATATTATCGACGTTCTGTGAATGATTTTTACCGATTATCTAATACACTCACCAAGTTGACTTGGAAAGGAGTTATGTTTGTTTGGATGGAGGAATGTGAAGAGAATATCAAGGAATGGAAAAGAAGGTTATCCAGTGCACCTGTGCTCACACTTCCTTATAGTGGAGAAAGGTTTGTGATCTACAGTGATGCATCCAAGAAAGGGTTGGGGTGTGTTCTTATGCAAAATGATATGGTGATAGCTTATGCCTCACGACAGTTGAAAATACATGAGCAAAATTACCCAACACATGATTTAGAGTTAGCTGCGGTAATCTTTGCATTAACTATTTGGAGGCATTACCTTTATGGTGAAAGGTGTGATATTTATACTGATCATAAAAGTTTAAAGTATATTTTCACAAAAAAGGAGCTGAATATGCGCCAAAGAAGATGGTTGGAGATGATTAAGGATTATGACTGTTCAATCCATTACCACCCTGGGAAAGCAAACAAGGTGGCAGATGCATTAAGTCGATATGACCATGCCAGTTTATCCATGATGAGGATCACAAAAGATCCAATATTTATGGATTTACAAAGAATGGATCTTGGAATTATAATGGAAGGGGAAAAATATAATCTTTATAAAATGAATGTTCAACCATCTATACATGTGAAGATTAAAGAGGCACAGAAAGAAGATGTCGAGTTACAAAAAAAGTTGAGAAATGTTCCTGAATTCAACCTTGATTGTGATGGGATAATAAAGTTCAGGAATCGGGTTTGTGTTCCTCCGATCCCCGAATTAAAGAAGGAGCTGCTGGATGAGGCTCATAGTTCATCATTATCTATTCATCCTGGAGGCAAAAAGATGTATAGGGACCTGAAATAGTACTTCTGGTGGGATGGAATGAAAAGAGATGTTGTTGAATATGTCTCTCGATGCTTGGTTTGTCAACAAGTTAAAGCTGAGATACAGAAGTCTAAGGGGATGTTACAACCATTACCCATACCTGAATGGAAATGGGAAAACATCACTGTTGACTTTGTCAGAGGACTTCCTAAAACATCCAAAGGCAATAATGCTATCTGGGTCATAGTTGATCGTCTTACAAAGTCTGCACACTTCATTGCTATTAGAGAAGATTTCTCTCTGGATCAACTTTCCAGGATATATGTAAAGGAAGTGGTAAGATTTCATGGACTACCACGTTCTATTATATCTGATCGGGATCCGAGATTTACCTCGAAGTTCTGGAGAAGTCTTCAGCATTCTCTGGATACAGAGTTGAGTTTCAACACTGCTTATCATCCTCAGACATACGGTCAGTCTGAGAGAACAATTCAAACTCTAGAAGATATGTTGAGAGCTTTCTCTATGGATTTCAAAGGTGGTTGGGATCAACACCTACCTTTGGTGGAATTTTCGTATAATAATAGCTTTCACTCCAGTATTCAGATGGCTCCTTATAAATCTCTCTATGGAAAGAAATGCAGGACTCTAACTTGCTGGGATGAAGTTGGGGAAAGAAAGCTATTAGGACCTAATCTCGTTGATGAAATGGCAGAAAAGGTCAGATCTATTCAACAACACATAAGAGCAGCTCATAGTCGACAGAAATTTTATGCCGAAAGCCGAAGAAAAGACCTAGAGTTTTAAGTGGGCGATAAAGTGTTCTTACGGATATCTCCCTGGTAGAGAGTCATGAGATTTGGAAAGAAGGGGAAGTTGAGCCCTAGATATATCGGTCCTTTCGAAATACTGGATCATGTTGGAAAGGTAGCTTACCGATTGGCGCTTCCGCCGAATCTCCCTCAAATTCACGATGTGTTCCATGTGTCTCTCCTGAGAAAGTACATACCTGATCCTTCACATGTACTTACCTCAGAAGTTGTACCGCTGGAGCATGATCTTTCTTATGAAGAACAACCGATAGAGATTCTGGATCGTAGCGAAAAAGTCCTACGAAACAAGACCACTCGATTGGTTAAATTTTTATAGAGGATACACTAATTAGAATAAGCTACATGGGAGCTTGAGGATATGATGAGGGAGAGGTATCCTCATCTATTTTTTACAAAGTGACGAATTTCGAGGGCGAAGTTTATTTTAAGGGGGGTAGAATGTAACACCCAAGACTTTTATGTGAAATATTTTGTTTTTATGTTATATAAATCATCAAAGGATACTTTCACTACACACAACAGTAGATTGGCTTGCTTTACACGCAACCGCGGCCTTCCTCGATAGATTGCGTCGTACGCAATACCGAGTTTCACTAAACAATGATATGCTATTAAAATATTATTAAACCTAGCCGTTATGAATAGTAATAACCAATTTTTGAAATTTTATAAATTTTATTTTTCAAAATGGACTTCATTTTTGGTTTCTGAATATCGAATTTATCCTAGGGTGAAATTTTGGTATTTTTCTGAAAACATTCAATTCTGATGAATAGTGAAACCAGTAAGTGGTCGTTAAAAAACTGAATTTTTCATAAAACATAATTTTACCACTTCTGTGAGTGGAATTTCAAAAATTCGAGTGACACGGTTGATGTAAGTAAGTAAAATGTGGTTCAATGAGATGAAAATAATTTTTTGGTGAATAATAACTTTTTACTTTTTTTTACCATGGTTATAATTAAATAGGGTAATTATGGGAAAAAATGAGATTATTATTACCCTAACACATGTCCTAATTATATTGGACTAGTTTAATTCGACCAAAAACAATCTTAGGAATAAAATATGACCATTTAGGCCCACTTGGATTAGATTAGGACATTTATTATTAATTTATTTAAAGAAGGGTTAAAATAGTTAAAATCAATGTTTAGTAAATAAATCGTTTTTAATATGGGGTTATACATAAGATAAATTCGACTATAAATATTAATTAGAAAGATAAAACGATTTCCTACATAATGGTATTATATTTTTAATTTTTAGACATTATATAATTTAATTTATTTATGACACAACGATGATGCAATAATTATCTTATTAATGAAATATTGACATAATTGATGTTATAAATACTCAAATAAATATAATTTGAGACTTTTTATGAATTAAACTAATTTTATAGGTTAATAGGACATGTTATTATTGATTTAATTAACTTTTTTCTCACTTATCATTCTTTTATTATTTTCACAAAAATCAATTACTAAATAGAGTCAAAATTGACATAAAATATTTTTTAAAACAAGTATTATATTATTAATTTTTATTTTAGTTGTATAATTATGAAGTAATAACATCAATATCACTTATATACTGATATGTTATTATAAGTATGAAACAACCCTATTTAACCATCTTTCCATCATACGGAAAATGAAATCACCTTGCGTGCGTACGTACAGAATACCGTCTCCACGCCGTGGTGTAATCTATTTTCCACCACCACCTTACATCGATGGGTATAATGGTGTAAATAATGACTATACATGACTATTATAAAGTGATAAAGATTATGAAATAGTATACATACACTCCAATACAATTCCACAATCATAGGAACGATATCATCACTCGTGCGTACGTACGGAATACCGTCTCCACGATGTGATGCGACTCGTTCTACATGATCTATATTTAATAATGATTATATAAATGAATTGAATGAATGAATATTATATATATTACACTAATACCATTCTGGAAATGTGGTATCTATAACCTAAAGAGAAGAATAAGAATTTATTCAACAAAACACGCATAAGAACCAAAAGTAATAAACACCCAAATAACAAGTAGTAATGAAATATTACTAATAATAAGCTAAGAATATGACCATATATGATATCATAAAAATAATTATGATTCTTTAATAAGTAAATAACATTATTTAAATCATTATACAAGAGGTTCAGACATGTACAAAGCATATCGGACCAAAGGTAAGGGAAATATCACAATCTCATTTTTATCTGAGATTGTTTATACTTTAGTATTTACTGGGGTGTATTTTATCATCCACATCCATGTTTCCCTAATATGTAATATTAATTCCATCCACCTAAAATTGTTTAAATCTAATTTTACCCTTCGGTGAGTTTTTAGTAATGTATATGAAAGGAATCTTTTGTCATTTTTCATACGAGGTACTTTTTGACTTTTCCGAAAAAAGTACGAAGAATGTTTTTTTAACTTATACGGCATGAATGGATTTTTAAAACATTATTTCCAAGAAGCTTACTTTAAAAGTTTTTAATTTTATTTTTAATAAAATTCATTTATTTTAGAATTGTACAACATGTTATGAAAGGAAAAGTGTTTTTGAAGTAGAAAGAATATTTTCCTCAAGAATGGAGTTCAAGTGATTTATCAGAATTATTTTCCAACTAAGATAATAATGGGTTCTATTTTTATCCATATTATTACATTGATTTGATTATGTTGTGATGGAATTATATTTTTATGAATTCCTTTATCTTATATGAAATTTTTTATGATGTCACGATGTTTAAGATTCCCATTTTTATTACATGGGTTATGCTATGATGTATGGTTTTCTGATTTTGTGGCACACATAAGAATGGTATCATTATGAGATGGGTGGAACCTATATCTTCCTCCAATTAATTGGGTAATGATTTTATATCTCATGAGATAGACATGGCTGTAACGGTAGGTTATACCGGTTCAGTGAAACAGGACTGAAACGAGGAGTGAACTCGGTTCGGAAATGGACTTTGTCCACTAAGATAGTCTTGGGAATGAGTCTTGACTAATAAGAAATGATTCTCTATGATTATGTGTGTATTCCACAAAGTTCCAGGTTTTATGTTATGATTATTGGGATTACATTTCACTTCTATGATTTATCCCATGTTATGATATTATGATCTCTTTTGCAGGATAAGATTTCCAAAAGTTATGTTCTTATGTATATGATGTGATTGATATTTCTATTGTTTACCTTTACTGAGCATTTGAGCTCACCATTTTGTATGTTTTATTTCCCCAGTCCAGGAAGAAGGTTATTAAGTAGAATATGCCAAAAAGGGACTCTAGATATGATGAAATAACTGGGAGGCAAAGTAGATGCTTTATGAACCAGTTGTTTATGTTTCCCAGTTTCTAAATACACTATACCTATACGGTCCTTTCTTGGTTTTGTTATATGTTGTAACAAGTGTGCTTCAATTATGAAGTAATAACAATGTATGTAAAGCATGGGTCGTTATAATGATAATAACCTGAACTATCAGAAATCATCATTGAAATCATTCTTGTTTTCTTATTCTTAAGTAAAAAAAAGATGTAATCTTCATCTGAGAGATCATAACCCATATGTCAATAAATAATTAACTAGTTACAGGGTATCTAATATTGTAAAATTTACATATTACTATCCATCATTCCTTTAATGAAATATAATTATCTCAACATCATGTTCATATTAAGGGTCATCCTTCCCTAAATCATGTGTTTACCAAAGAAATCACATTATTACCTCAATCAATTTTCATAGATACCATTAATACATAAAATATAAATTCAAATACATGTGGAAAACCAAAGTGGGGCCCTACATTGATATTTATTTATTCTACAATTCCATAAAAGACATTATACAACATTATTATAGAATCTCATTACATAAACAGTCAATCATTCCACCACTTCATTTTCATATTCAACATCATCCATATGGATTACATGTGATTTTCATTCATCTTTGGCATTAATAAGCTTTTGACGTTTTTCATCATTGATCACCCTTGTATTAGGTCATTAGTTAGCATATTTCCCTATTTCCTTGCACCATAGCATTGAAGTGTGGGTGGTAAATTCTCTATATAATTTTCTCTATTCACATAATTAGCTACCATTTTCTCATTACCTCAGAACTTAACTACACAATTAACTTCATTTCCACTCTTAAAACATTTTGTAGTCTTTTTAAGATAGTCTCCACCATGATTATATTCACATTATGATTATAAGCAAACACTTATCTTCTTTTCACCATTGTTTTGAGATTTTCCTTTAAACTCCATCTTGAATTTCTTGTCAAAACCATGAGATTGATATGTAACACCAACATCTATTTCTACCCTGATTTCACAACACATAATCTCTTCATAGAAACTAATGATTCTTATAGATAATACCTCTAGAATACTTGGTCTTATGCCACTGAAGAATCAATCAAATTTACTTTCAGGATGGATGATAAAGCCATAAGAATACCTTAAAAGTCTTGTAAAATTTTCCACATATGTTCCAACAGATTAATCTTCCTTTTTCATAAGCTCAAAGAACTCCTTTTCCTTTTTTGTTCTAAGAATATGAGGAATTTACTTATTGAAAAATATGTTCTGGAACTCATCTCATTCCAAGGATTCAATTTCACCTTTTTTCCTCATTTTATTGATTAGAATCCACCACTGGTCTACTTCACCCTCTAAATAACAAACAACCAAAATAACTTTTTCATGTTACAAATAGTGAAAGATGGAAAATATATTTTAAGTGGTACTGATCCATTGTTTAGAAACAAGTGGATTAGAATACAACTAAAATAAGGTGGATATTGCCTTATGAAGGACTCAATAGAATTTTGTTCCTTTATATACTCATTCAGATGTTCATAATTATTCATAACTTTTGTCTGTAAAGCAATCAGATTATCCATTCTATCTGCCACATATTTTTTCTGTTCAAGAGTAAAATCATTTCATTTCCCATTGCATTGATCATTAACATGGTTCCTTCAAGTTCCATCCATTGTCTAAAACCCAATAAAAATAGTGTGAGAGGAAAAGAAAACTAATAAAACAACATAATCTGGGGTTTTATTTTCAAAATCTAACATCCTATGTTATTCACGATCGTTACCTTAATTCTAGGATTATAAACAATAATGATACACAATCCAATCATGATGTATATGAATAATACATATTTTTAGATGAATCGTCATTACGTTTTACAAATTCACCCTAGAGGACTGTAATAGTTTATTGCCTTTGTAAACATAGAATACATTATTATAACTTGTGAATGATCTTCAACATCTACCATAATGATCATCCACTTTAATACTCATACTTAATTGATTTTTTTATAACATGGGGAATGGAAACATATGAAAGGGTGAGATTAGATGGTATGTAAGTGTAAGATAAAAATATATGAACATATGAATGTATAAAACATGACCATAACTTTTGAATATCAAAATATTGAGTCATTAAATAAATATTAGCAGTGCGTAAGGCATAAGTAATAAAGTAACATTAACCTTGATAAAATTTAATTGGAATAAAACTTGAACTTGAGGAAAACAAAAAAAAATATAAAATCATTTTCATATTATCCAAGGATCATATCCAAGACCACCATAGTAGACAAAGCCCATTATTGAACTGGGTTTACTTTTCGTTCCATCCTGTTATTACTGAACCAGATTTACATGCCATTCCAGACATGTCTATCTCATTAGATATAAAGTTTACCCAATGCATTGGGGGGAGATATATGTCCCACCAATCTCATAATGAATCATTATTACGGGTTCCACAAAAACATAAACCATTAATCATAGCATATTGCAAGGAACAATGAATGGGATTCTTAAACATCATTCTATTATAATCTAAATAAAATAAATGGATTTAATGAAAATAATTCATTCATAAAGACCATACAATATTAGTAATAATAGAGATATAAACATAACACCATGTAATCTAAGATGGAGAATAATGTTGATAAAATAATTGAAATTAATTCTTGATGATAAATATCCTTTCTTCATCAAAAATAATTTTCTTTTCTCGAAATGCCATGAAATTTTAAAAGAAAATAATTTAACATAAATAAACAAGAAATATTATAAAGGAAGATTCAAGGAAATAATTAATTTTTAAATATTAAAAAACATTCAATTTTTATAAGTTAAAAAAACATTCTCCTAATATTTTTTCCGGAAAAGTAAAAAAAGAACCTCGTATCGAAATAATTACATAATATTACTTTCATACAATTTAGTAAAAACTCATCAATGGGTATAATTGACTTTATAAAATTTTATAGGAATTGAAATTGTATTACATATTTAGGTAACATGGATGTGTATTCTAAATATACCCCAGTAAATAATTACTTATAAATAATCATAGATAATTATGATATTTCAAAATTATTCCTTACTTTATATATGATATCCTTCATATGTATTCAAACATCCTGTATAATGATTTAAATAATTTTATCTAATTCTTCCATAATCAGAATAATTTTTATGATATTATATAAAATTTTATTATCATTCGTTTATTAGTAACATTTCATTGTCACTCGTTAATCGGATACTAACTACTTTATGTTCTTATTTATGTTTTGT
The DNA here is from genome assembly GCA_963277665.1 of Viscum album. Classification (NCBI taxonomy): domain Eukaryota; kingdom Viridiplantae; phylum Streptophyta; class Magnoliopsida; order Santalales; family Viscaceae; genus Viscum; species Viscum album. Next base: position 1,947,624,899 of record OY728126.1, on the reverse strand, counting down.
CAGATAATTTCTTATTCCAATTCTTAGGTTATAGTTATATAATTTAAAAAACGATATTACTATAATATGTATCATATTTATTAATTCCATTCTTGTATATTATCATGTTCTAATGTACATCTTGTAGAACGAATTGCATCACATCGGGTAGATGGTAGGTCGTACGTAGGCATGAATGATGATATCATTCACTTAATGTTTAAAAGTCATGGAATTGGATGGTATATTAATTATACATAATAATTATCAAATTCTTTTCATTATTTAAATACAATATAATCATCATTATACCCATAAAAATTAAGTATTATTGGATAAAAAATTACACCATGGTGTGGAGGTAGTAAGTCGTACGTACACACGCATAGTGATATTCTTATTCAAAGGATGGATAAAAAGACGTACAAGGTTGTCCCATAATTATAATAATATCTCATAATGTAATATATTCTGTATTTATTACTTTATTACAGAGACAACATAAGAATAAAAAGTATAAGAAGAAAATTATTTTGATAGAGATGATAAAACAATTACCTCTTTTTCGAGTATCTCCTTTTGATTTGCACAAAAGGTCTCCATTTGATCACTTTCTGCCCAAATAATGATCTCCAAGTGGATGTTAGGGATGTTGGGAGATTATTTTAGTCTGATTTGGGTGAGACAAGGATCTTGAGAGGTGTGAGTAAGTGGGTAGATGTTGTGGCCTTTTATAAAAGTGAGGAGGGGCACTTTAGGAAATTCTTCAAATATTATTTTATTATAAATTTATTTTCAAATTATAATAGCTATAATGTGATATATTATTAGGATAAGACGAGTATATTTGAAAATAATCTCATAAAATAAATTTTAGATATATATTTAGTTTATTTTAAACCTTATCTTTTCAATTTACCATTAATTACTCTATTTTAATTTTAATTAAGGTAACAAAATTTTAATTATTAAAAGGTTATTAAGTTTACTTATATGGGTTAAATTTTCCATAATTAAACAATTTATTAACTTTTATACATTATTAAATCCACTTGATAGTTTTAAAATATTTTAATGATTTTTAAATAATTTAATAAATTATTATTTTAATAAAATATCAATAGTGGCAATTTTTACACAATTCCATTCATTGAATTTAAATAAAATAAAAAAATAGTTATAAATTTTAACCAATGAATTTAATAGTATTATCACATGTCATATTCATGTATGAAAATATTATATTATATAAATTATTTCATATAATATTTATTTTACTATTTCTAATATCTTTTAATTTATATTTCTCTTAATAAAATAATTATTGTATCACTGTTGTGTCAATATTTAAGGTAATTATTTAGTATGTAAAAATTCAAAAAAAATTACATGATGTTTATAATTTCATGAAATTTATATATACTATTTATTTTCTATGTTTTATCGATTTTATCACTATATTAAAATTCTTATACTTGTAAGAGATAAGAGAGTGATATGTTGTCACTTTCTTTTGCTTTAATTATAATTACATCACTTTCATGGAAAGAAGTCCATTAAATGAACCAATTCCTACCAGTATGTGATATTGGATGAATTTCATTCATCAAATAGGATTTTGGTCGGAGTTAGGATAATTTTATTATCTTTAACATATTGTTTTCTACCATAGTTTACCTGATTTACCTTTAATATGGTAAATAAAATTTACCATATTTACTATTCATAATATACCAAAAAATAAAAGTAACCTATTAAAAAAATATTTACCCACTAATTCCAAATATTTAATACATTTTTCAAATTTCAAAACATAGAAATTTCAATAATTAATATAATATTAATTTCGATTTTCAATGAAAGAAAACAGGTTTTTAAGTAAAACCCACAAAAATTTTAATGTGTGTTTATATCTAATTTCAATGTGAAATTAAATTCAATTACCCAAATTGGATTAAATGATAAACAAATTAATCTAATTATACTTTAAAACCAATTAAAATAATAACCTTTTTGTATAAATAAATCAGATGAGAAATAAATTTTAAATTAAAATGTAGTATTGTTCATTATTAATTAAAAAATGAATATTATTGGGAAAATAAAAACAAAAAAACCAAATTAAATTTTAATGTCCCACTTCCAAATACAAATCTTATTTTGTCAAAAATAACATATAAAAGTGTAAAATACTAGATTTAAAATGGGTTTTCCATCAAAATGAGGTAAAATTGTATTTTTAGAAAGAACACTCATTTTCTTTGTAAAATTGAATTTGTTCTTATATCATGTCTAAAAAAATATAAGATTAATTTAAAAAATTAAATTGAATAAATTACATATATATTTCAATAATAAAATCGATTAAGAGTAATTTTATTATTTTATACACTCACTTGTTTTCATTTAAAGTGTTTTTTATAAAAAAGTTAATAATATTCAAATCCGACATTATAATTAATGTGTTGTAATATTTTGTTATGACTTATAATTAATCTTAAGTGAAATGAATTATATCAAAATAAATTGAAATTGTGTGTATGAAAAACCAAGAATAGTGTTTTGTATACTGTAATCTAATACAATGTTGTGTAATGTGCAAGCTAATCTTGGTGTAGCGTACAATAGAATACATCAATGAAATTAAAAGGAATCTATATCATAAAATCATGGGGTTTTACATAGTATATTAGTAAGGTAAAAACACATGGATGTAAAAAACACATTATAAAAGTGAATTTTCAAATGAAACTAAGATATTTGAATATATTTTAATAATGATTCACAATAAAAATATATTGATAATGAATTTTTAAAAACATAAATTTTATTAAATAAGTATAAAATGAATGTTTTGTCTTTCAATCTTAATTAATAGGTGTTAATTCTACCTCAAGGTTATTTATAATTTACTGTAAATAGGTGAGAACTAACATTACTATTATGATGTGATTTAGGTAAAATAAATGTGATTTATTTAATGTTAGTATATTGTTTCCATTACTAAAAATGTTTTGTATTTAAATTTATTATTTGGATAAAATTAATATTAAAATTCAAAAAATATATATTATATAGTGATGAAATTCACTTAAAAATTTAGGTTATATAACAATTTAGGGTCAATATGTTTTATATCAATGAGAAAAGTCTTTGAGTTGATATAATGTTTCAAATTGATGTTAAATATAAATTGGAATATTAAAAACCCCATGGATTTGAAATTTTGTATTTTTTTAGATTTTTCATTGTATGTTTTATTAATTTCAATTAATAATAATTAAATAGAAGTTTTAACTAACAATGTAGAAATAAAGTGTATATTTAACATATGATGTAATGTTTAATTGAAATGTAAAATTTTTATATAAGTGTGATCAGTGTCTTTGTGGGATTAATTAAAACATTTAAAAGGGCATATAATAATAATTTGAATCCTTCTAGATATTTAAAAGATATTTTGAAGATCACATGAGCGATAACTAATTTAATTTTAAAGTAAACATTATTTTTTATACATGCCAATTTTTTGAATTTAGGTAATTTTTTGTGGTTTTTTAAATTTTATGATATATAAATAGATCAAAAATAGTAAAAAAATATAAATGACTATTTAATAAAATTTATGGATATTTACATAATTTTATTTATCTCCATAGTTTAAGGACTAATGTATAATGTATTTCAGAATGAGATTGAAATGGAATTGATTAATGTATTTGGTAGAGATTATATCAAATGTATTTCATGGTGTTTCTAACATTTAAAAAGTTAGAAACTATCAATGTGAATTTAATTGAGGATTTAGAAATATTGATATCATGTTTCAAAAATATATAGAGGAAATGATGAAGTAATTATTACAAAATTACTATATTAAAAATGGAGAAAATATTATTTCTCTATTATTTATATTATTTTAATTTTTATCGTGATTGAAATCATATTTTGGATGGTTTTTGTGTAAATATTTTACTTTGATTAACTTATTGGAATGAAAATAAGATCTAAAAGTTGATGACAAATCATTTACGTGTTTTGGGAAGATATTTATTAATCATTTTTTAAAACATTCAAAATATGTAGTATAAAAAATAACCTATCATTAGACATAAAACTATAAGGAAACATCTTACTATTCATAGATTAAACCATTCTATCAAATAATCACATAATGATATTAGTGATTCATTTAGGGTTCAAATTTTATTGAATACATTAAGGGAATATTCACTCATATTAGAGGTAAGACTTATAAAAAAACTAGCGTGATTTGTATCCTAATTACCTTTTATCATATGACTATGCGTGAGATTAAATATATAAGAGGATTTTTAATTTAATTATTCATGAGGATTGATTTTAAAAATAAATCTTGAATGTAGGAAATGGTGATTTAATCACCACCCTCTAGGAGTTACAAAAAATCATAGACATATAATATATGATATTCTCTTAGGGAATTCAAAATTATTGGGTCATATAATATAATATTTATATTTCAAAATATTCAAGAGATAATAATAAAGGTTAATATTATGTCATACATAAATTTTGGAATATTACATATCTATTTTGTCCATATATCTTATTTAAATCATGTGACCTATAATAAAAACATTTTATCTAAATTGAAAATATCATTTTGAATATAAAACCTCCTCTAATATAAACAATTATTTAGCCATTCACTTATTCATAATTAAAAATTTCATAATATGATAAAATTGTGTTTTAGAGTATATTATTAACTCAAATAACTTCAACCCATTTATCATACATCTAAACTCCTCATGTTTACATAAAAATAATATAAATATATACTAAAAACCATATATATCATACTTATTTATGGTCACCTCTATGATTATAATCAATAACATAGATTACGATTGTTCATGTAGGTATTTGAACCAATCCTACCAAGAACATGTGATAAGGAAAGAGTGATAATAATCTGTTCAAAATATTATTAATATACTATAATTATATAATTTTATTGATATTAATTCTATGTTATTATGGTTTTTAGTAATATTTAATAAGGATTATAAGGATAAAAAAATAAATATGTAATAAAAACAGAATTCCCTACTTTGAAGAAGTTGTATTACGACTTATAAAACTTCATTGAAATGAAATATTTGGGACTCCATCATGTGATCAAAGACACAGATTCTTGAATTATGATGTTAAGGATATATCATGGACTAATTTTGGAGATTAAATCAAACATGTGGAGTGGTTTGAAATGGGTGATGGAAGGGTCCTTCTATAGATAATACTCAGAGACATTTTCAAAAATAAAAATTAAGTAAAGGTTAAGAAAACCAATTTTGAAAGGAAAGTAACCCATAAATAAAAATTGAAACTAGATCATTTTTTTCCAAAAGTTGGGGTCGAATCCACTTTTTATTATTTTTTAGAAAAATTTCAATATTCACATATACAAATTATAGTTTAAATAAAATTCATTTTTATCCTCTTAATTAATCTCAACATAATTATTCCAAATATGAAATCTAATTTCATATATTATCAAATTATATGTGTCAAATATAATTTCTGAATAAAAACATATAATATATAGGATTTTTTTTTCAAATGATAAATATTCTATTGAAAATTATTGATTATTTTATCTATTTTTTAAAATTCCTCATTTATTCCTTAAACATTGTCAATTTTTTATTTATGAAAAATATATGAATATTATTAAAAATAATTTTACAAATTTTTTCATAATAATACTCGTAAGAAAATACTTTTACAAAGAATATCTTATCATATTAATAATTATATATTTATAATGTCTAATTTTAACTTACATAACACCTCAATACATCCATATAATCCCTAATAATTAGATAATAAATGGTTTTATTTATAGATTATGACTTAGTTGGAATAGAAATCATTATGATCTCTACTAAATTTAACTTCTCCAATAAACAATTCCATTCAAACTTCCACTGTTATAGTTTAGATTGGGCTTATTTATATAAAATAATAATGACGCTACCCTTTCACAAGATTAGAAAGACGAGCCTCATATAGAAGACTTATACTACTTAATTACATACATTATCAATTTGTACATCAATTTCAATGTGTGATTAATCTGATGTATAATAATTATATCAACAACTATATTATAACTATTATATCTCATGGTTCCTTTATTTGGATACCTAATACTCACCAACCAACAACCTTACAAAATAATTTATCTCATAAATCATTTATACACAATAGATGTATATATAACAAATTATTATATATACTATGTACGTATTTATAACCATTGAAAATATAAATCAATTGAAAATATATACTAATACACCCTTGAGTACGTCTATCACCTACTCATCTCAATATCATATTTCACCCTTAAAGTTGTAATAATATTTTTATAAACATGAATTATTTTTATAATTAGTCTTTTAAGTATGGTTATCATGTGATACTATAAGAAAAAATATTTAAAAATGATTGTCTTTTTATTTTATTATATTTATATTTTTCTTGATATCTTAATATGTATATTTCCCAAAAGTTGCATATAATAATGTCTATTTTATTTTTAATATTCATCTTTTATGAAATAAGGCATGTGTAATTATATATATATATATATATATTATGAGGAATATTTTATTCAATAACATACCATGGTAGTTAAATATGAATAATTTATTCTAAATTCTAGGGAGTCCCCCCCACTAAAAAAATGTGTTGATGAAATTACATAACTCAATTTAGAATGGGTGAATTTAAAAAAAATCATTACATCTTTGAGTTCCCACATTACTTCATTGTAATAACAATCTTTCCATAGAACATTGAAAAGTAGTGTGGTCTTACTTCATCGTAATTCATCTCTATGATTCAAGATCTATCGATTATCCTTTATTAGATAGATAACACTCGATTTTCCTAACCCTTGTATTTATTACATATAATGGCTCTAGTTTTTTAATTTTTTAAAATTGATACCTGGAATATATTTTCTACTAATTTATGTCTTAGTAGAAGTATCAGTTGATATGTTACATCACCAATGTGAAAAAAAAATTATATTGAGTGATGTAGTTTGGGATGAACTTTACCAACTGTTTGAAATATATGGATCCTATTTTTGGGTCCTATTCAATGGAATGTGTTTTCCTTAGCATAAAACTATATATCTTTTAACGAATTATTAGAAAATATATTTTACTAAATATAAAATATATTAAAATTTTAAAAAAATTGTCCCTCTCGATAATTTTTTTAATTTACAGCCCCAACATCTTCTACCTCAAACTTCATCCAAGTATGTTATAATTTCTCATCAATTCCCATGCATATATTTATTTGGTTCCATTTATAAGATTCATAAGATACAATTTTTATATAAGAACTTAACCATTTAATGTTGTTAAAACCAAAATACGTTAAAATATATCAAATAGTATCTCAATATTTTCTTAACATTTGAATAGTTGATTTATATAGACCATTGGTTTGAGGATGGTAAGCGCTATCAAATTTCAATTCTCTATTTTGTTCTTATTGACAACTTCTCATGAATTATGAGGCCAACTACTACTATTTATCTGATAAAACTAAAAATAAAACTCTATATAGTTGAATAGATAAAATCTTTTTGGAAGGGTTTTTATTATGAAATATAATTTAAACATATCCCATGAATGTAGCTAGGGAGTTAGTCATGTGTTTTTCTTGTGAATAACATTACTACATAATCATTGATCAGTTATTATTATCGCTTATTATTAAATTTTAGGGATTTTAAAAATAATTTTTTTAAAAAGTGGATGTTAAAAGGAAAATATAATAAAAAATGAAATGAAATGGAGAGAATAAATAATGATGAGTTTTATTAAAGAAGCAATCTTCCCTTAAGATAAATATTAATAAGAATATCATTACATCCTATTGATATATCTTACTCCCAGAAAATGTGTATTTCCATAGTAAAAATATACATCCATAAATCACTATTGTGTGAATATATAATAGATATGAAACAACATTTTACACCACACACACACACCCTTTACATGTTTACATGAATAAAGTAATCCTCTAATGATAGAGCACAAAATTTTGATAGGATAAAAACCATGTCGGTTGGTTTTTATCGTCAAATAAAATAAAAAGACCCCCCATGAATGTAAATAGGAAATTAAACATGGGTTTATCTCACCAAGAGCATCACCAACCACTAATTATTCCATAGTTTTTATCTCTTATTATGGTTTATATGGATTTTAATAATTAAATAATTGCAATAAAATGGAAATAAAATTTAAATAGAATAAAAAGTAAAAATAAAATAAGACATCAAAGATTAAAAAATGTTAGAAAAAAATCATCCGTTAGGGGAAATAAAAATATCAATCTAATGACTCCTATTGATTTATCTTACTCAAAAAAATGTGTATTTGAATTATATAAACACAAATACATTAAATTATATTGTTTGAATATGTAATGAATAGGATACCACTAAGTACGTTAAACGCTAACTAATTTCATGTGTAAGTAAATAAAGGACTCCTATAATGAGACAATCCCCTACTAACCTCCCTTGTGTACAACCACACCCATTCTAAAAAACAAGGATTACCATCCAGTTGATAAATAGGAAGAATGAAATATTTATAATTAAGTGAAAGGAACTATAAGAACTAAGGGGAAGATCTAGTTTCACTTACCAACTCCCTTGAACCTCCCTAAATTCCCAGAGCAAAATTAAAATAAAAATGAATAAAAAATAGCTTATAACTCAAGGTATTCGACCTTTATTCAAACCTAGTTGACCAAACATTATATAATAGAGGTAATAAATCGTTGTTATATGGGTATAAATTCACATCATAGAATTAAAATAAAAAATGAAGAATAATAATAAAGGCACTATATTAGAATAATAATTAAAATTGAAAATTAAACTCTATTTTAAATAATTCCCCAAATTCCATGATGATAATATTTTAAAATGGAATTATAAATAAATTAAACAATATATGGCCTATCCACATCTTAATTATAGTGTGTTTTAATTCCACTTGCTTCATATCTGGGTTATTTTCATATTGATTGGTCTATGTAGTGAGATTCTTCTATATATTAATTTTCATGAACCTCCATTGGTGTTTTAATTTCTCCACAGTTACTCTCTTATTAATTTACTAGATATGAGATTCATGGAAGCATCAAGATATTTTTTCAAAATTTTGGTAAAAAAATGGAATGTTAGTTTTGATTTTAGGTTAAGGCTCCCATTTTTTTCTTTATAAATACATTTTAATCTCATGCAAGCATCAGAATAAAAAAGTTTAATCTCAAAATTATATCAAAATCATCAATCCTAGTCTCATTTATGGATTAGATAAGCTAATTAGTCTACAATGATTGAATAATGATTCATGGGTAATCACATTTAAGAATAATTTTAACTAAATTGGGTGTATTTTAATATGATTTGTGCACTTGGTCATAGTTTATTATTCTAATACAAGGGAGAATTTTAATATGATATTTTCCCTTTCATCCCAAATTCAATATTATGTGAGCTCATTCCCCTTTCATTCAAATACATGTTTGGATTTCCTAGAAGTTTTTTCACACACAAAATATCTAAATATAATCTAATCGTATTCATCTAGGAAAAAATTAATTTTATTCCTTTTTTCTTTTAAAATTGGAAAAAAAATCTTATGGGACTGCTGTATTCTCCTAAAAATAATTAGGACACTAAAAATTAAAATGGTTTCTTAAAATAGTTACAAAAATAAATAATCCAATTAAGAATAATTAATTCATTCTATTTCCAAATTAATTACAAATTATTCCAATATATCACAAATGCTTTAATTTCCCTTAAAAGGAGAGAATTTAGGTGAATGATTGGAAATGATTATAAAAAAATTAAATTTTATACATTTAACTATATCTATACCACTTCCTTTAGATACATCGAGTTATGTTAATCAAGATGGAAATTATATGATATAATACTGATGTGTGATACCTTTTTGGGTAGATTAACCACATACAAAATGGTTGGTAAGACCAATAAAAAATAATTTGTGATGTTATTCCCATTATAGATGCCTATGTTAAATGGTATCACCATCCATATAGACATGTAACATTCAACCATTACTTGATATAAGATGAGACATTATGATGTATAATCTATAATATATATCATTATGTAATGCCTCTGGAAGTTGTCTAGAATATCACTCCACATTATTAATCTTCATGGGTGAATAGAAAATGAGGTTTTAGAGTTCAAAATTCTCCTAAACATATACGTTGTTATTTTAAGGTATTTTATGTTTTGGGGGTTAGTTTTGATATGTATTTCTCAAGGTAAGTTGTCTTGGAGATAAATGTTTAACTAAGACAAGAATCTTGCCTTGAAGATTGTCCATTGTGTCATGATTTGTTGTTTGGTTGGGTTGTAGTTTATGTGTTACCATTGTATGTTACAGATTGTCCAATCAATAATTATTTATGATATTATAATTTATTATGTTACATTAAACCATTATTGGTTATGGTGGCATGATTTAGTGTCGTGGTTGGACATTATGGATGAGTAGCTGTGATTTCATTTTAATCTATTAGTTTTTTACCTAATAAATATGATATTATTATTGTGATTTCATTTTAATATATTAGTTTTTTATCTAATAAATATTATTTTTTTATTATTGTGTTGTAATTTTATGGTATATTTTATATTTAAACATTAGTGTAAGTGATGTGATGTTTTCATAGTGAAATTTAGTAGATTGAACACTATTACATAATGAATACCATTAAACCAAAATATGAATTAGTGCCAAGAAAATTGAATAATTATTTTCTATGAGATATAAGGTTTGATAAAGGAGTTTGTATGACGATTCCCAAAATTTCCATTGACCGGACAACATTTTACCACAATGTTATATGTAAGAACATGGATTTTTTGTTCCATTCTGTAATTATTAATTCATATAGAATTATGAATTTCCTTTAGTTTCTCTTTCTTACTTTTGGGTTTTGGTGGCTCTAGTTCCTTCTAAGATGTTTTAAATTAATTTCTACCTACATTTGATTTTTTTTCTATCTTAATTCATCTAAATTATACTTCCTTTATATGTTAGTAGCCTATTTATGTCTAGTATTATAATTCTTTTTTGATGGAGTTTTGATCTATTTTAGGTTTGGTGGAATATTATTAAACATTTATTGGCATTGGATCATCATTTTTCTATATTCTTGGTGTTGAATCGATCAATAAACACTCAAGATTATTGATTTGGATTATATCTTTTGTTTTTCTCCATCAATATGTAATTATAATGATTTTAATTTTGATTATCAAGGAGATAAAATTATAGTTTGTGAATATAAAAAATTGAACTGGTTTTAGAAATAAGTGAATCAAATATTCATATGATTATTTTCTTATTATTATTATTATGTCATAGTTTGTTGTTTTGATAAGAATGGTGTTGTGATGACATGTTATTGGTAATTTCTGGGAAATGATAATAGTTCTTTTATTTTATTATTTTTTTGTATGAAATTTTAAATTAATAAATAAGATGTGAGTAAGTGGGATTTATGGTTGATTCTTATCATGGTAAAAATATGTTGCTGGAATTATTATTATAGTGGAATTTTTCTTTATTTCAATATTTTCTAAATGGAATATGTTTTAATGTGATTATTTGTTTCTATACACTGATGTGTAAGATATGGTTAGTTTGGATATTGTATGGATTTTTAAGAATATTTGGATGTATGAAAATTCTTATAAATGATTACGATAAATATAAAAATAGAATCATATACTTTTGTTTTCAATACCTTGAATTAACATATAGAAAATTTAATGAGGTTAATAAATTATAAATGATGAATATTATTAAAGTAAATATTATTTATAAGGAATAATTATATAGTATATTGAGTTAATTTTTTCATTGAAACATAAACTAAGGAGATCTCAATGAATTTTATATTGCGATATTAACCTTACTGGAGAGGATGTCTCACGTTCAGAAGATCTCGAAAAACCCTAATCTGTTGGAAAATGCTCACAGCTCTTCGTCTCCTTCTTAATCATGCTCGAAATGGCTGGATTCAACCCCAGTTGGGAGCTCCCCATTGCTTTACAGAGTTATCATGTGAAGTATTTCTCAAATCTGGGAGTATCTGAACTGGTGAAACCTCTTGAAGCTTCTTCTCTAACACATGCATCGAACATGGCCCCGTGAGGTATTTAATTTCTTAAAACCCTTAAAGGTTCCCATTCAGCTTCTTCTACAGGTTTTAAATATCACTCGATGGTGAAATGTCTGGATGATGGAGGTTTCACCATCGAAGCTGACCCATAGGTGATTGTACTGTGAAAAATCCTTTGTATGTTCTCTGTGATGGGTCATGTTTTTTATGTTAAAGGGAAGAATCCCAGGTCTTACATTGAATTTATGAAAATAATTTCTATTTGCTGGGGTATTACAAATTGGAATTTGATCACTCTAGGAAGAGGGTTTTTTCATTACCTCCTTAATTCGCAGGAGTATCTTGATAGATTCTGGAGAATAGTAAATCTTAATCTAAATCCTTTTTTCCTTAGACTATCTGAATGGGACTTATCCTTTAACCCAAATACATAGAGAGGAAAAACTACCCAGGTTTAGATCAGATTCCATAACAAAAATTGGTTTTTTTGGTACCCTAGGATCCTTAATGATATATCTTCTTGTATTGTAACTCCATTAAAAATTCATCAAAGGACCATAAATGCTGCTATTGGAATGTTTTCTAGGCTCGTAATTGAAGTCAACCTTGAAAATAAGCCACCTAAAACCATTTCTTTCAATGTTGGGGATTATAAGACTTTTATCAATCATGAATATGAAAACCTACCTTCCTTCTATGATTTTTGTAAGATTTTTGGACACTCCATCCTAAATTGTAGAATGGTTCATAGAGTCCCCAATCAATAATAATTCCTCTAACTGGACTGAAGTTAGAAAAAATAGAAAAGAGAAGGCCCCTTACCCTAATAAAATAGTACCTCCTAAAACTATCACTGAAAAATGGATTACTAAACCTAAGGATAATCTTAGGGTATCTTGGGATGACTTAGTGGAATAACAGGAAAAATAAATGGAGGAACAAGACATCAAAACAAATCTAGAAAATGAGGTCATTCTGATTCTTCAGAATCCTCTTACTGAAATAGAGTATCCCTTAAAACCTGATCTTGAGTCTTCTCTAACATTGGGTCATCGTAATATACATGAATCTTCACCTCTGTCTTCATCTTCATAGCCAAACATGCTCAAGGGAGAGACCCCTATGAAAAAAAGTGAGGTTGGGTCTTCTTATGGGACCCAGCCCTCCCCCTCACCCCTAGTTTTGTTCTAAACATCTCTCCTACTTGGTTACAAGAGGTTCCCATTTCTGATAATGTGGATTTGAATAGGAAAGAAGTTGGTATTAATCAAAGTGATGTCCCCACTAATCTGGTGGACACTGACAATAAATATTATTCCCTCAACTGTCTTTCCTCATATAAAGAGCATGTTATGGTCTTTTCTGCTTGTATGGACATTGAAAGCTTGCTGGTTCACACCCCGACTAAGGTTGGAGACATCTCCCTAGATTTTTCAGCCTTTGGAACCTCTAAAACTGATACATTCACAGAGGTTCTTTCCAACCTGGTTAACGATGATTCCATCCCTCGACAGGCCCTTTTCCAGGGTCCCTCTGAAACAATAACAGTTTCAGGGGCACTCTTTTTCCCTAACTCGATCTCTTCTTGAAACCTGACTATTAGTAACAAGGATGGAGGTAATGTTCAAAAATCTTCTTATCCATTAGGAAAAATTGAGAAAAACTACACTCCTTGTAAGAACACATCCCCTAGGAAAACCAGAGGACAAAATGCAGGAAATAAAAATAAAGGGGGGTCAAACCACAGGAATAATCATTAATGCATATACTCTCTTGGAACTGTCAGGGTATTGCTAACCCTGACACCCTAAATGTCTTTAAAATATTTAATAATATTCATCTCCCTATGATTATTTATATTTATGAACCTAAGGAGATTTTGTCCACTTGATTCATGTGTCTTTGCAAATTTGGATTTTCCTTCTTAGGTGCCTGTAACAATAGTAATGTTGCAGACTCTATTTGGATCTTTTATCACACATCTCTTTAGCAAGTAAATATTTTCAGCCTTTCTGAGCAATATTTGACTTGTGATTACTACCTAGATAGCACTTATCTTTTCAATACAATTGGTTATCCCCAAAATAATTACCAGGATAGAAGACCTCTTTGGGATGAACATTCCCCTATCAATGCCAAAATTCAAGACCCCTGGGTATTAGTTGGTGATTTCAATAATATTCCCTCGCTAATCGAAAAACATGGCCAATATTTCACTTCTATTTCTTCTAGAGAATTAAAAGCCTCTATAGAGGACATTAATATTATTAAGGTTAACCTAGTAGGTTCCCAATTTACTTGGTATAGAAATCATTATAATCGAGTTGTGGTAAGTAAGCTTGAAAGAGTTTTCATTAATGATTTATCCATTAATAAATGGAACAAGATCTCCAGGTTTACTCTGACCAAACATTCCTCAGATCATCACCTGATCATAGTCAATATTGCACAAAGTCTTTAGAAACCCTCTTTTCCTTTCAGATTTAATTTGGCCTGGTCCTTGGACCATGAGTGTGTCACTTTAATCAGTTCTTCCAAGGATAACATGGGTAACTCCAATGAATCCTTTTCTTACACCACTAAGTTGAAAAATCTCAAACTTATTCTTGAAAAGTGGTACAAAACCAAATCTGACTTAATAGACAATGGAATTTTAGAGTTTGGATAGCAATTTGACTCTTATTCAAAATAATAACAATATAACCAGATTTAATACTGAATCCAAAAATGAAATCAACATTGCTGCTAAATTAATCTCCTTTCTCAACTTTATAGATAACAAAAAGAAGAAAATTTTAAAATCTAAGTGGCTCATCGATGGTGATTAGAACACCAAATTTTACAACTCCCTTTAATGAGCTAGGAAAGCTAGTAGACCTCTTTTCTGGTTAAGGGTTGAGGGTAACCTCATTAATATGGAAGAAGGGATTTCCAACCATGTTGTCTCTTATTTCACTTACATTTTCATTTCCCCAATTCCAAAAATGAAATTTTGCCTAATATAATTCCGAACATGGTTACTTTTGAGGATAATCGTTTACTTAACATCATCCCTCATGATTCTAAAATAAAAGACACTATTTTTTCCATAATCCTGATAGTTCCTCTATATATGATGGTTTTAATAACATATTTTACTAAAATCACTGGGATGTCATTCAAAATGACTTTTATAACTTAGTCAGAACCTTCTTTGAAAGAGGTCTTATTCCTCATGGTCTAAATTCTCAATTTCTCACTCTTATTCCCAAAATTTAAATTGCCGATGAAATTCACCTTTTTTGACCCATATCCCTCTTAAACTCTATTTTTAAAATTATTACTAAGATCATTTCCAGTAGAATCTATTCTATTATCAACATAATTGTTTCTTGGAACCCGTTTGGCTTCATTAAAGGTAGATCAATAAAAGATTTCAATTGTCTTGCCTCTTAATCCACTAATATATTGAATAGAAACACTACAGGTGGAAATGTAGCTCTTAAAATAGATATTACTAATTCCTTTGACACGATTGACTGGGACATTATTTTTAAAGTGTTATCTAGTTTTAGTTTCAATGACACTTTTTTCAATTGAATCAAAACCATTTTCAACTCGGTCCATATTTCTATTCTTATCAATGGATCTCCTAGAAGTTACTTTAATTTCTCCAAGGGCATCAGACAACAGGACCCTCTCTCTTCTATCATTTTTTATATTGCGGAAGGCTATCTTAGAAGATTTCTCACCTTTAAGGTTGATCAAGGAAAAATCCAACTGATTCTTGCCTCTAGGAATTTACATGCTCCTTCTCATCTTCTTTGTGCTGATGATATCATTTTCTTCCTCTAGGGGGACAAAAGAAATATCAATAACCTTAAATCCATAATCTCTAACTATGAAGAGGTGTCTGGTCAGCGTGTTAACTGGCATAAATCCTTTATCTATTTTTGGTAAAAATTTCCCCCTAAATAGGAAAACTCATTTCACATATGTTTTAGGGGTTAAGGAAGGTTCTCTACCCTTAACATACCTCAGTGTCCCCATCTTTTGGGGACGACCCAAATCCTCTTATTTCTAGAACATAGTGGATCAAATTCATAAACAACTTTCATCCTGGAAAGGAAAAGACCTTTCAATGGTAGTAAGGGTTTGCCTTGTGAAATCAACCATTGTTTCTAAGTTGGTTTACTCCATGATGGTCTACAAGTGGCCCGAAGGTCTTATTAAATGTTTAAATACTCCTATAAAGAACATCCTCTAGAACGTAAGAACTCTAGAGTGAAAATTGGTCACAGTTTCATAAAAATCTTGTTTTAAGACTATTGAAGAGGGTGGTATAGGAATTAAAAATCCGAAAATCATTAATGAGTCTCTCCAGGCTAAATTTACGTGGTCCCTCATTAATAATAACTCTCATTCAATGAAATTTCTCAGAACTCATTTTCTTGATAGAAAGAAATCTGGTATTTTTTTCACTAGATGACTTTCTCTATCTATCCATCGATTAAATCTACTTATTCTTCTATCTTGGAAAATTATAGATGGATTGTTAGTAAAGAATCCACCTTTAATTTTTGGTTTGATAACTGGACCGGATCCCCTATTATACCAGAGAAGCCCAATTCTTTTACTCCTGATACATCAAACTGCTCTATCAGGGACGTGATCACTTCTTCTGGTTCACATATTTCAGATTCTATTAAAGATATTGTCAAGAATTATTAGTTCTCTTCCAATTATGAATTTATGGTTTGGGAACCTGCTAAAAATGGATTGTTGAACTCAGAAATATATTATAATCAACATTTCTCTAATGTTGATGATAATCTTAGCTCGATCGCCAACTTCAATAAGGCTTGGATAAAACCTCCTCGTCTTACCCTCATTTGTCGAATTTCTCACCAAAATGCTCCTACCGATGGTTGTCTATAGTTTTATGGTTTTAATCTTTTCTCTAAATGTAGATTGTGTAACCATCATCGGGAGGAAATAAACCACCTCTTTTTATCTTGTGAGACTGCTACTGCTCTTTGGCATTACATATTTGACCTTTTTGAGTGTAGATGGCTTTCAGATAACTTTATTTTATCATAGTTGAAAAGGATGATTGAGCTTCCGTGGTCACTGCAAATTAGAAACCTTTTTCTCAATACTATTGCAGAGCTTCTGCATATCCTCTGGTATGGTAGAAATGATTTAATTTTCAACAATATCTCATTTAAACTAAATGCAGGTAAAATGAGGATACTTATTGCTATCAAAGAGGCATCCATGATCCAAAAAGACCATTGTGACCATTCTGTCATTGATCATGAAACCCTCCACCGGATTGACGTGAGTGGAATATACACAAAACCGAATTACACTATTGATGTCTTATGTAATGATCCTCCTCCAGTCAGGATTAAAGTCAATTTTTATGGAGCCTCAAAAATAAACCCAGGTCCCTCGGGATGCGGAGGTGTTTTCATAGACCATATTTATCAGATTCTCGGATGTTTATATAGAAGTTGCAACGTTGATTCTCCTCTGGAGGTTGAAAAGTTGTGTATCAGTCATGCCATCTATTTTGAAAAAAATTTAAACTTGAGAAACATCTATATTGAGAGTGACTCTTCTTCCATTGGACAAGCCATATGGAAGGGTGGGACTCACCTATTATCGTCTCTCACCCCCCCAATGGATTGACTACCTCACCTCGCTCAACAGTCTCAACTTCATTGCAACACACACCTTCCGTGAAGGAAACAAGATCACCTACGTTCTCGCCAACATGGGAGTCTCTCATGAGATCACATAGAGGAAGGATCTCCCTTCGGATTTGATAACTTTTTTTATTATAGATTCTGTAAAATATCCCTCATTTAGTCTCATGTAATTTGTATTCTCCTTCTGTTTGAATAAATTGCAGGGTTTTGGTCATTGACCATAACTCATCCTTATAAAAAAACATAAACTAAAGAGTAAGGTTAATTATATTAAAAATAAAAATAAATGATGATTTATGTTAAAAATGGAAGGTAAAATTGATAGCTTCTTAAATTAATTTTTATTGAGGAATCTAAGGAGATGAATAGAAGAATTACATATAATAGATAAAGAAATTTTAAATTTGAAAGAATTATGTGTTCTTATTTTAAAGTGTCCTAACATTCATGTGAGTTGAACACTTTATAAATATTTAAGAATGAAACTACAAAACACTATTACTACTTGAGAGTGGAATAGGTAATGAAATTCCCAATATTCAACCCATAGAGGAAATGTAAAAGTGCCACTTTAATTTAATATTAAAAAACTACAATCATTAATGAAGGATATTTAAATATACATGAATTTTTTAAGAATAAATAAATATTAAAAGGTTTTGGGTAAATGAAATTCCACGTCAATGAAATAATAAGGCATAAAATAATAAATTGGAAAATATTTAGTTGTCAAAATCGACTCTGTGTGAATACATTGGTTTGGGTCAATACTCCATATCTTTAAAACTACATTTTCCCCGTGGTCGTGTATTTTGATTCATTAATGAAAAAGGTACCCAAAATAATTTTTCATCACAATGCGAAACTCACCCAATGGTTATATTGAAATTAAACATTAGTTCATATATTAAAAAACATTTCATCTTCCCAAGAAGAAATGGCCATGTATAATGACTTTATAGGACATTTAGAATGAATGAATATTCAATAAACCAAAAAATGAATAGATATTAAACAAAAAAATAGACCTAAATCATCAAACCACATCATTACAATCAGCTTATAAAAATTAGTGACCCCTCATTCTAGCCATGAGGAGATAGAAAAATAAAAGGCATACTTCAACCATCAGCAGCAGCTTCAGCATCAAGTTTCTATTCAGTGTTGTCCAAACTAAATCCCCTTTCCTTAAACATAAACCATCTTATTTAGGATCATAAATAATTCCAATTTGTTTTTATTTACATGTTAATATTTCCCCATTCCACGTGCATATATCATGTGGAAAACAAGAATTGAATCCTCATAATTATATGGGGAGAAATTATTTATAATTTTTGTCACAGTGCATGTTTGGGTTGGATTGTGGTCTTAGGGTGGGAACCAAACATCAGTAGTACTTCTTTTCAACTACCTAAAATAACCATCCTCCTTTAGTATGAAATCATGTATCACCATGGAATAAGACATTGAATGCCTCGTCATCTTTCATTGTGAAAACATCCCTGATATCCCTTCATAATATATGGAATTCTCATGCATTTAGTGGTAACTTGATACAATATTCATCAAGGTTATATAAAATTTTAGTTATCCTCTAATTTAATTTCATTCATTAATTTCATCATTAAGCTCTAGTGTAGGAAGATCGAGCTTCATTGTGGTAATTATTCGAATTTAGTAATACATCAATGGTGATTCAATCCTTTATAGTGGATCGATGAATGGTATTTAGCTTTTTTTGTTGTGTCAATATAATATCCTAGTATATTTCTATTCATTGTAGTTCAAAAACATGATACCTTGAGCTTTCATATTGTTTGATTGGAATGATTACATCAAATGATAGTTCATCACTGAATAGATCCATGGTACAAACTCTTGTGTGTGAAGGAGATACTCCAAATGGAACTGTTTTGGTTAGTTAATAGTACCTACAAGATTATTATTAACAAATTGAACATTAAATGATAATTTCACTACCTCATTACCCAAGAAAAAACTGACATACCTTAATTATCATCATATAGATTAGATTCTCTATGATCATGAACTATTTATCTTTCCCTGCATTATTTTTCATCTTCTTCATTGTTTCCATTCTTTGAGAACTCCTTGATTTCTAAATTAACCAAACCAATTCCACCTTTATTCTAGGTCTCTGTTAAAATCAATTTGTTTCCTTTAAGGTTGATGGCTACTTTATTGTGCTAGTCTGGGTGATAGAATAAAAATAAACTTCTACATGAATTTCCCTTATAAAAATTTCTCTACTTTATTCTTTAATATTACATCTACATTATTATCTTTAATAATTTCATTCAATATAATCAATACGATATAAAAATTAAAATATATATTAAAATATTGAAAAATAATTTATTTAAAAACTAATTAATTAAGTATTGAAAAATTATGAATAGATTGTAACTATAATATCCTCTCACACATAAAATCTTGTTTTTACTTAAATATTTAATTTCAAAACCATTATAAAAAACCCATAATACCAATATTTAAACAACAGGTTAAGTAATTTTTAAAAATTATGAATAAGAGATAAACTTCTGTGTTTCACAAAAAGGGAATCTCTTTGAGTTCTAATTTTTTCAAGGAAACGAAGTATCCATGAATTTTACTCTTCCTCTTGTAGTGATGATACTATTACTAACCTATATTCAAGTACATTAATACATAATTACTATTAATTATAATTATGATCTAAATCACCATGAAATTATTTTCTCCTATCACTCAAGGTTACAATTTTTCTAGAGTTATGTTCATGCCTCAACTACATTCCTCATAACCATAGGCTTGCAATGGATATCAAATATCTACCCCATAAATAAAAATCAACAATAATCATGAGGAATTCATAATAAGGTTAAAATGCCTCTTTGGTTCGGTTTTGTTTTGTAATTATTATAAATGATATTGATATTTAAATAATGTTCACTCTAAATCAAATTTTATAATTAAAAAAAAGAAAATTTCTATTGAAAAATCATCAAATATGGTACCACCCACACTCACCAACTGAAATAAAGGCTCGTAAATCATGATAAGTGGAATAATTAAATGTACTTTCTCTTTATTTTTTATTTTTTTCCCTTTTTTACCTTAATAGTTTTCAAGGATTTTTAATTTAATTTTTTAAGAGGGTAGACTATGAATTTCAATGAAAGATAATTCATGAACATTTTCTAAGACATAAAAACACACCCACATCACCACCCCAGTACATGTCATCCCATTTAAATTATAGAAACACTTGTTCCCACACAATTAAATCAGTATATATCTTGAAAAAGTACCTAGAGTGCGGTGGGAAGGATATAATAGGATTATCATGTGGCTCTTCATATCAGGGTAATTCTTTGATTCCAATGGATTTAAAATATGATTCAATGTCAAGGTAGGTCTTAAGGAATAATATCTCAAAAAATAGGGAGTCAATAAAAAATAATGTGACTCTATTATTTCACAATTTTCAAAAAATATAAATGTATATTTTAGTAGGTATAAATCCCTAGGATTATCTAAAAAAATGGGTATTAGAATGAATATAAATATTATGGATATAAACCCTCTTTAGAATAGGAAAT
The DNA here is from genome assembly GCA_963277665.1 of Viscum album. Classification (NCBI taxonomy): domain Eukaryota; kingdom Viridiplantae; phylum Streptophyta; class Magnoliopsida; order Santalales; family Viscaceae; genus Viscum; species Viscum album. The sequence continues at coordinate 1,947,603,361 of OY728126.1, read as the reverse complement.
ACATAAAATAGAACAATCACTCATAGAATTAACACTAATAACAACAAAATCAATATAAATTTTAAAAAAGAAAACTACTAATCATTTTAGAAAAATAGCACTGACATAAATTAATTAATCCTCCCCAATAATGGTTTTTTAAATTTATACCCTCGTGTTTATCTATACTCGTCTATCACCTCATATTACTCATTCAGTATTACATAAAATGACATATAAGACAATGAATTATGGGATTTCTAATAAATTTTGAATCCTAGATAATATATATATATATAAAGTCTAAATATAGAAAATAATTTCCCTTAAAACCTAAAAACAAAAATTAAAAAGAATATGGGAGAGTAAAAAATAAATATTGAAAATAAAATATTACCCATCATTCCATTGATGTTTTTTATTTCCTTTTCCTCATCTTTATTTATTACTTCATCATCATCAACATATAAAAGTAAATAATCAAGTTAAACCCCAGGACCCATGAATTTGAAGCATAAAAATATAAGAGGAATGAAACTAATTCCCAAACTAAATTCTAAATATAGTTCTAAAAAACTAATTAATTTTTTCCTAGAAATAAATAATTACTCGGGTTGCCTTCCATAAAGACTTTTATTTAACGTCTTTTATATGGAAAATAACTCTTATCATGATAATATTAAAATGATATAAAGTTACCCACCTTGGATTTAGCCATGTATAAATTTGTTTCCCATCCTAGGTATATATTATTCTCATCCTCACTAAAATCAACATCTTACTTATTTGAGGACATAATAAAGTATTATAAAGTAAAAATAATAAAGTAGAATCTCGTGGATTTTTTATACTTTATAGAACTCCTCCTTTTCTTCTGGATTATATTTATATTATATAATATTCTCATAGTTTCTAGCAGCTATCACTTCTCTCTTTTTTTCTTCTTTTGGGGTAGCATATTTTCATTCATTTTTTGTGTGTATGAAATGAAAAAGGTGTCTTCCATTGGATTTTCATAGTAAGATTCATCATTTGAATTCTCATCAAATTCAACCTTGTTGATGAAATTATTTTTTCACTCCTACATGGAATAATCAACTTCTTTGTCCATCTTCTCTATGTCTTGACACACTTCATTGAAAATGAATTATAGTCCATAAAGGAGTGAATTATTCTCACTCAAGTGTCATTATGGGATACATCACCCTTTCATTTGGTTATTTTCCTTATATTTATAAATTAGGTGTGATATATCCATTACTTGGATAAAAACTAACTCATATTCAATCACTACACAATACCCACCCACCATCAAAACCAAAAATACTTAGCATATATAAAGAAAGAAATAAAACCTATTCTAAAATTAGAGAATAGAAAATTAGGATATAAAATATATATACTATCTTTTGAAATAATTTTCTTCTACACAAAGCCCCCAATAATGGTTCATAAAACATGGTTGGACTGGAAAACATAATATTTTTTGTGGGTAAAAAAATATTACAAATTTATTTTCATCAAACAAAAAAAATACTAAAAATAATGGAGAGTGGTGAAAATAATGAAAGAACCAAGGTTCAACCCATAGATACAAGATGAAATAAACACTTTAATTCAATATTAAAGACCTATAATATTAAATTATGGAAATATACTTCTACATGAATATTTAAAGAATGAATAAAGATGAAAATGTTCGGTGTCATTAAACATCTAGGTCCATGAAATAATAAGGAATAAAATAATGAATTCAAAATCAAAAAATTATTGAAATCATGTTTAAGTGAATCCATTGGCCTAGGTAGAAAATAGATATCCCAAAAACTCTCCTCTTTTCATGTTGAGGTAAATATGTTCATTGAGTAAATTGGTTAAAAAATCATTTTCAAACATTGTGTGAAACACACCCTTTTTTTGGAGAAAATTATACACTAGATTATGAATTAGAAAAGAACTCCAATAATCCATAAGCAATGTCTATGAATAGATAATTATGTATAGTATTGTATAGAGTGATAATTTTATAAAACTAATATAAATTAATATTAAACAAGTAAATACCTCAGGAACATCAACCTTACTTCATTATAATCACCTTGGCACAAAACATACCACCTCTTACTAGTCAAAAGTTATAAACCTAATATCTCCAATTAATTATTAGAGATTTTGTAGTCTACACACATGAAACCCCCATATGGATATTTATTATTTTATTTTTAAATTACTATTGACTATGCATGTATTAATGGGAGTGTGTAATTGTGGTGCAAACCAAACTCCAATGGGACTACCTTAGTTTTTCCTAAAATAATAGACCTCCTTCATGATGGGTTAATGAATCATCATGACATAAGAACTCAAACACTTCATCAGCTTCCTTTTTTTATAAATTTCTAAGATCCCATCAACATTCATTACATTATCATACTATTTCAAGAATCCTAGTCTAGTATTCTTTGATATTTCACTAGCTCATAGCCACAATACACTAGAGTTTCCATCCATGATGGAAATTATAAATCTCCCATGTAGAAAACCCAATATTAATGGTGGAAAGTATATGGATTTGGTGATGCATTCATGATGAATCCATTCATCATAGTGTATTAGTGGTCAATGTAGAGATTCATCTGTGGCATCAATAATGTCTCCTTGTCTCTTTTGGTGTACAAAAGTTCAATCACAAGCTCCCTTGAGCTTTAATTGTGGTTCTCTAGTGTAGTTCCATAAAATGGATGGATGAAACTTAATAGATCCATAATAAAAACACTCTCATGTGATTGAGAATCATTCAAAAAATTCATTTCAGTATGCTCACAATTCCACCCTTCTCTCAACTCCTAAATCAAACCATCGATGTGAATTTCTTCAACTCATTACCGAGGACACAGTTACTATACATTTCTTAGCACCATGGATCCACCTCATTATATGACCATAAACCTCGGATATTTACCACAGGGATTAACCTCTTCCTTGGTGCTTCCATGTATTGGATTTTACTCAATGATTTTATTTTCCCAACCAATTCCAGCTTAATTAAATGCCAATGTTGATCTCTATTGGCTTCCTTTAAGGTGGATGGCTTCTGTAGTGTTCTATGCTAGAGGGCTAGCCAATTTTTTGGCACATCAAAATTATATTTTTCTGTAAGAATTCAACATCATCATTATTTAATATTTATTTTACTATTATATTGACAATAATTTGATTTGAAATAACTCCTCCTATAACAATGTGAAAATCAAATAATGTAAGGGAAAATTCTAAATTAAAATATCTTTATTTTAAATATAAATTTATTTTCATGAATTGTCCCTATAAAATCTCCCAAACATAAAATACTTCTTGTATTCAAGAATTTTATCTCAATGTTATTCCAATGAAATAATATCCTACCCATATTTAAACATCACAGTCAAAAAAATAAGAAAAATATTAATAAGAGATAAACATTCACGTTTTACCAAAGTATGATGTCCTTAACAACTTGATTTTTCAACGAAACTGAGTCGATCATATAGTTTTATCTTCATATTGTAATGATAATTCTACTCATAACAACCACCCATATTTTTAATCTCAAAATTAGTATGCATATAAATTGTGATCTACCTTATCATGAAATTATTTTCTCACATCACTCAATATATCACTTTAAATAGAGTTATGGTATCACCTCAAGCACATACATCATAATCATAGGATTTCAATAAATATAAAATCTATACCCCATAAATTCAAATATAAAAAATAATAATGAGTACTTCATAATAAGGTTAAAATGAATATACGGATAAGGATGTAAACATAATTGATGTGAAAAAACACATAATTTCAAACTGAGGTTAACTCCAAACCACATATTATGATAAACATAAGAAAAAATAAATGAAAAGAAATCATATTAATGTTGGTATCACTGAGAATCCCCAACTCAAATTAATATAAAAAAATTCATTACATGAAAAATAATGAAATGTTCCCTCTTTAGATTTTTTTATATTTGATTTTTTCAAGGATTTTACATTTTTTGAAAGAGTTACATGATGAAATATGATAAAAAAATTAAGGAACCATTCCACAACACATGAAAACACCCCACATATCCTCTTCAATACAAATAATAATATTTATTCCAGGGATATAGATCTTCCCCTAATCATAATTAATTGTATGTTATGAAAATATATCTAGATAAATGGAGAACGGATAAAATAGTATTGTTAAGTGGAACTTCCAATCAAGGACATTTATGGTTTTATAGGATTAAAATAGGAAATAATTTTTAAAATAGGTCGCAAGGAATATAGTTTCAACATAAAAATCCCTCAATCATATTAATGTGACTTTTAGGGATTGATAGACTTGAGATTGGTTCATTAGAACTTGGGTTTCATGATGCACTTGTGTGTGGACAACACTTGTTTAGAAGACACCCAAGTTACAAGGTTTAGAAGATTGTTTTTTTATAGTTATGGTTTCAATATTTTTCTAACAGTATTTTTTTAATAAAGATTTATTTACTTACTCTTGACCTGACAAAGAAATATGGAATTACTAAATGTGTCATATATGACATAAAGGTTTTTAAAAAAATGTAATGATTGTATACGATTAGAGAAATAATTTAAAAAAAATGGGGGGTTTTATTAGTTAATTTCTAAAAATGAGTTATTTTGAAATATTAATGAATATGTAATTAGTTGATTTCTAATTAATTAGAACCTATGTTAATATACTTATATATGATTACTAATTTCAAATATATATAATAAAAATAGTTATACATTATGTGAACACAATCATCAAGTTGAAAATAAATTTTAGATTGCTCAGTTCCTATGAAAGAAAATCCATGATAATTTAATCATGGAGTATGATTGGTTTTTATAGTAGGTGGAGTTAGTGATTTGGGTGTATCATTTCATAAAAGGTGGGATATTAATAGTGACGTAGAATTTTTGATGGGTGTGATGGTTATAGTAATGTATTCCTACCCTACTTTAAATATTATTATCATTTAAATAGTATTCAAAATATTTATAAATTAATTATTTTTATTTTAAAATAATTATTCTAAAATGACGTAATTTGGAGAAGTAAATAGATAGAGTTTAGCATGATCCTAATATACCTCTAGCTATGTATAATGGATGAGTATAGTTTTCTTTGGAATTTGTCCCTATAGTATAGTTAGGAGAGATGCTTTAGGAATGATATTTTGGTAAGTACCATTGGGTGGAGGAGGAATACAATAGGGTAAGGCCATTAGGATTACTTTACAATATATTTTTATATTCATCATCCTTCTATCTTCTAGGGAAATGGTGTCCCATAGGAAACATATGGATGAATTATTATGATCCTATGTTTTTTCATATTACAAGAGACACTTGAGGATAAATGGGTGATATATGACACTTTTATGGTTTAGTTCACATCTTATAAATTTTGGGTGTTATTGTTTAGTAAAAGAGGCATGAGGGCCTCAAATGGGATGTGTTTTAAACTATAGTTTTTGAAGAGTTTCTTCCAAAGGCACTCAATATAGATAGAGAATAAATGTTTATGGAGATCCATCATAGAAGAAACTTATTATAAAATTAATCCAAATATTTCGTAGAGTTTTTATTCTAAGAACCATTGTTAGAGATTAATGAGACTTTAGAAGAATGTAAATTTGAGATAGGAATGTAGTCATATCATAGTAATAATTGAGGATGTTTAGTTTTATTGAATACTCCAAGGTGGTTTTTAAGGTTCTTATTACTAAGTATGGCCTTTTGGAAGATGTATTATTGGGTGTTCATCTTCATTTTAGTGGTGTCAGTGGTAGATCTTTTAGTAATAGAAATTCGAGAGTAGATTCTATGAACTAGGTTTGTGAGTGTACTCAAAGGTGATGTAAACTTTGAGAAATACATGATGAACCACCAATAGTATCCAAAAAGATCGAGGAAGATATAAATATCAAAGTCATTTGGTGGATCATCCTTCGATAATACATCATTCACCTTATTTGGATAAATGAATAATCCATTTTTATAAATAACATGTATTAAGAACTTCACTTCTTGAATCTAGAAACTAAATTTCAAAGAAAACCCCATAAAAACAATGAAACTTCTGGATTTCATAAACCAAACTCATTTGATGATCATGCTCATTATATGATATTTAATAAACCAGAATATCGTTCAAAAACACTACCAAAACTGTGTTGAGATACTAATGAAATATTCAGTTCTTCAAGGACATAAAAACACAAGGTGTGTTATTCAGACCAAATGGAATAATAATTTATTCATAATAGACATACCTACTCCTAAAATTTGACTTTGGTATATTAGACTCCCAAACCCGAAGTTGATAATACCCCAACCGCAGATCTATATTTTAATACCACTTCACCCCTTTAACTAGTCAAATAGATCACCCACATGGGGTAATGGATACTTATTCTTAGTTATTACCAAGTTCAACTTTCAATAGTATATGGATAATCTAATTGAAACATCATCCTTCTTAGAAATGAGATGTGGGGATTCCCAGGGTAAAATAATGGGTGGAATGAACCATTTTTTCATCAAATCATCCAAATTAATCATTATCTCTTTAATTTATTCTAATTTCATGTGATAAAATGGTATCAAGATATTATGTGTACTAGTCACTAGTTCAATCATGAACTCCACCTCCCTCTCTATAGGTAGACCAGATAATTAATATGGATAAATGTAAAGAAAGTCCTAAAAACCCTGGAAAGATCAACTTGAGAAGAAAAATCACCAGTGTCATCTGGAACAATGATAAAACACTATTTTATTGAATATTTTATTTATAATAAATGATATAATTTCCTCAAATTGTGTTAAATATGTTTAATTAGAAAGTATTTGGGATTAGATCATTCATTTGAATATTTGATGAAAATTCCAGTTTTACCCTTTATAGTTCACTATAGTATTTCAAAGATACATGTTTTTATATTTATTGTTTGAATTTTAAATTTTGTAACAGTTTTCCTAACATATTTATCTACATACTTTATTCAGGACACTAGAGCTAACGAGTGCATTTGGTTGTTCAAAATAGACCTTGAAGTCAAAGTTGGGCTGGACTCTCCCGAATGACGAAGCTTTTGTATTTCAGCCATAACTCCATCATATGGGCCTGGATTATTCCCAAATTTGGAGAGGAGATAGAAGACCCATATCCTCACATTGTATCCTTCTGGAAGGCCGGACAAAGCACCCGTTGTGGTGGTCAAATGGGCGGTTCAAGTTGGAATAAAATATTTGGCCGAGATTCCCCATTCACACTTGAAACCACATTGAACCTAGCCTCCCCACCACTCAATAAATTGGTGTTTTTATAATTTTGTGGGGTTGGTACGTTCTTTTGGAAGTTGAGGGAAGAGGAGAAGTGTATCCACTCCAATTCTCCAACCATTTAAATAAGGGTAGCTCTTGAATCAAGGATCCCTTCGACGAATCCTTCTTCTTCTCCTTCATGTTGTAATGATTTTGTTTGTGTAATAAACTTCTTTGTTCGTCTTTTATTTATTCTCTTTTATTATGTTTTGTTTAAATTTATTCTTCTCTTAATATTCCTCTTTGGGCTGGAATTCTTGAGTAGAATCGTTATTGGGTTATACCCATTATAAACATTTTCACATGCAAAACTCTTCTACGATGATTACGCCACCCATGGAAGAGTAGTCTTTTAGTAATCGATCTATCTTCTACACTATTAATTTAATTATTTTGAATAAATGAGATACTGTAATTCACATAATATGATCCATGAATTGTGTTTTTAAATTACAAGAAACTAAGTAAGAAATTGAACAATTAACACAAAAACATGCGAGGTCGGGATTTTGTGTAAATTGTGAGAGTGTAATATTAATCGGTAATAAAAGACCACACGGGATAAATTTGTAGAGTTCAAATATAATCCCTAAGAAAAATTAATCCTCATTTCCAGAATGGATATGTTCTCTAATTAACCACTAACCATATGCTATCCTTAGAACAACAATCAATGCAGGGTGATGCGATTGCGTGTTCCGAAGCTAGCCTAGGGTTTAAGTAATTTCATCTTCGTGGTTAAGTTTACTCTCGTAGGGTTCGAGGGATAAAAAATTAGGGGATCATAATTAATTGGATATTTATTTAAATGATAATTATTAATAATTCAATGAAGAGGTAGAGTTAGATCGATTACTCCTTTTAAAGTAGATTTCTAAAAAAACATCTTCTTGTTGTGTCATTTTAATCGAAATTCATTTCAAAACAAAAAACAAAAAAATATACAATCTTATTCTAGAAAACTTCTTATAGATTCATAAACTATAAAAAACCCCAATCCTTTAAAGTAGTGTTTTTATTTTATTCTCTTTTATTTTATTTTTAGAATACCTTTAATAAGTTGTTAAATTCACTTCCTCCTTTGATAGACGACCTTGGTCAGCCACTCTGCTGCACCTAAGTACCCCAAAATCAAATTAATCATTTGAGGGTGCCCACGACAGCGCTATTTTAAATTGGCGCCGTTTCTGGGGAGGAAAGTAATTATTTCAACCCATTTTAGGTATTTATTTTATTTTACATTTTATTCTCTTCCTCTCTTATTTCTTCCTTCTTTACCCAATCTGATTCTTCTTCTTCATCTTATATTTTCTTCTACTTATTTTTGGACCATAAACTCAAACTTCTAATTATTATTTTACTATGGTCCACTTTACTTATTTTCATCTTTCATTGATTTATGAAATGAACTATTCTCGAAGACCTCTTAGATCATGACCCTGAGATTGAACGTAGCCTTAGGGGTCGAATCAGACACTTTCAGTCTATGGGATGTTTCAAGTTTCAACCAGTTGGTTAATTCCTCTCTTCTGGAAACAATGTAATTAGAAGTTATTCAAATTCAAACAGAAAAGAAGAATTAATGGCTGGAAATAATGGAAATGAAATCAATAGAACCATTCGAGAATTGGCTGCACCTGATATTAACTATCAACCGAATTATATTGCATACCCGAATCTCGAATCAGACTTTGAGTTAAAATATGCATTAATTCACCTTCATACAAATTTTCATGGATTATCTGGTGGGGATCCCACCAAACACCTTAAAAAATTTAATTTTTTTTCTCATCTTTAATACCATGAAATGTTTCTGAAGACTAAATCAAATTAAGAGCATTCCCATTCTCACTTGATGGAGCTGCAAAAGATTGGATGTATTATTTGAAACCTGAAGATGTAAAATGTTGGAATGATTTGAAACTTCTTTTCTTGCAAATATTTTTTCCTGCATCAAGGACCACATCCATTCGAAAGTTGATATCGGGGATAAATCAAGCACAAGGGGAGTCAATGTATGAGTATTGAGAGCGATTCAAGAAGTTGTGTGAAAGATGCCCACCTCACCAAATTAGTGAGCAATTACTCATTCAGTACTTTTATGAAGGACTCACACCTATGGAGAGAAGCATGGTGTCTTCTGCAACTGGAGGAGCATTGTTGGACAAGACACCAGTAGCTGCACGAGCATTGATCGACAAAATGGCCCAAAACTCCCACCAAATTAGTGATAGAGGTACAGCACATGTCAGGGGAGTAGATCAGGAAAGTCCGTCTTCTCTTGAAAGTCATTTTATTGACACAATGTTGGATGAATTGACCACTATGGTGAGGCAGATTTCTTTGGCTCAAAAGACATCCCAAACCATCTCTTCAAGGTCTTGTGGCATTTTCACTGAGACAAGCCATCCAACTGACTGATGCCCACAACTATAATAGACAGATGATTGTGTAGCAGTATTCCCTGGGAGACCATTTTAGCAGTAGCAACAACCATATCCCCAAAAGAAGTTTGATTCATTTGCTCCAACATAAAACCAAGGGTGGAAGGATCAATCAGACATAAGGTATGGATCTGGACAACAACAAAGGCCCCCTTTTCAACAAAACTTCCAGCAGCCTCCGCCTTACCAGGAGGGTTTCCAACAACCCCAAAGGAGATTTGAAGCTAAACATCAACAAGCCAACAATAAGAGAATCCCCCACCTAAGGTAGATTCTAACACTGATGATCTTTTGAAGAAAATTTTTCTTAATCAATAGAATGAACTGAAGAGTCAAGGTTCGGAGTTGAGGGAGTTGAAGACTCAAATGAGCCAGATTTCCACTGCCCTCCATGAACTTGTAAGTAAGAATTCTGGAAATCTACCTTCCCAACCCACTCCAAATCCAAAGGGGATTTTTAGTGCCATCACAATGAGAAGTGGGATGAAAATGAACGATACATCTTTACCTAACATTCCACCGAGATTCACCTCAACTCTAGAGAAGCCACATTCCATACCAAATGATGAGAAATCCAAGGGGAAAGAAAAAGGTAAGAAAATGATTGGAGATGTTCCTCCTAAACCCCTTCCTTTTCCAAACAGGGTTGTTCAAACCATGAAGATTGGTGAAGAAGCAATGAAAAAATAGGTTTTGGACACCTTGAAGTATGTGGAGATCAACATTCCTCTAGTTGAAGCCATTAAGAAATTTCCAAAGTATGCCAAATTCTTAAAAGAACTCTACACCAATCGAAGAGGGCTCAAGGGACATGAGAGGATCAATCTTGGAAGAATGTGTCAGCACTCATTACACCAACTCTTGTAATGCCGAAAAAGTGAAAGGATCTAGGGACTTTCACCATCCCATGTACCATAGGGTATTTTCACTTATCTGATGCAATTTGTGATTTAGGAGCTTCAATAAATGTGATGCCTCACTCTGTATTCTCTTCTTTATAGGTCGGTGAGTTGAAGCCGACGAGAGTAGTGGTGCAGTTAGTGAATAGAGTTACGGCATATCCAGCAAGAGTTCTTGAGGATGTACTTGTCTGGGTAAGAGACATGTTCTTTCCAGCGGATTACTATGTTCTTACCATAGAGGATGATCAGGTAATTTCTCATGCCCCCATTATCTTAGGTAGTCCCTTCCTCAAAACTGCAAAAAACTATCATAAATTTTAACGAGGTTACACTTTCCATGGAATTTGGGGATGAAGTTGTGATATTTAATGTTATGGATTCCATGAAGTACCCCTCAGAGGATCATTCTGCATTTGTTATCGCCCATTTTGAACCACCAAGTAAAAACACCATGGAATTGGATTGTCCTATGCTTAGGGAGATTATGAGTATTGGTTCTATTTTGATGTGTAAAAGTACTTCCACACCCGTCTTTAAGGAACAAGACTCTCTAATATTTGATTTTCAAATGGAATCATATTCTGATTTTCATTATGTGAACTCTGATTATAACATCTATATATAGTATGGTGATGGATTTGATGCTTTATTCACTGATTTTGATGATGTATATTCTGATACCGATGCTCTTTGTGCACATATTTCGGTTCCGTCAATGTGTCCATCCATACTACACCCTCCTTTATTAGAACTCAATCCTTTGCCACCAAATCTGAAATACTCATACTTGTTGAGTGGTGAGAGATTACATGTTATCATTGATAACAATATCCCTTGTTAACACGATGAAAATCTTTTGAATATTTTGAGGGAGAATATCAGGGAGATTCGATGGACCTTTGCTGAAATATCAGGTGTTAGCCCTTACATTTGCATGCATAGGATTCTCTTGGAGGATGGGGCAAAACCGATGAGACAACCACAAAGGAGACTCAATCCCACCCTCCTGGATGTTGTTAAAAAAGAAGTGGAGAAATTGCTCGAGGTAGGTACAATCTTTCCCATTTCAGAATCTCAGTTGGTAAGTCAAATTCAGGTTGTGCCTAAGAAGATTGGTGTTACTATTGATAAAAATGAGAAAGATGAGTTAGTTCCAATGAGGGTGAAAAACAGTTGGCGTGTGTGTATTGATTATAGGAAACTAAATCATTCCACTCGCAAGGACCATTTCCCCCTCCCGTTTATTGATCAGATGCTTGAGAGACTTGATGGGAAGACACACTGTAGTTTCTTGGATGGATTTTCAGAATATTTTCAGGTTCCTATACCTCTACACGACTAGGATAATATGACATTCACCTGCCCATTCGGTACCTTTTCTTACCCAAGGATTTAATTTGGACTTTGCAATGCCCCGGGTACCTTCCAGAGATGCATGGTGAGTATTTTTTCTGATTTTATTGAGACTTGCACGGAGGTATTTATGGATGATTTTATAGTGTATGTGTCTTCATTTGATGAATTTATAAGTAGTTTGGGAAAGGTGTTGAATCATTTTATTGAGAAGAATCTGGTCCTGAACATTGAAAAGTGACATTTTATGGTAGAGAATGGAATTGCTTTAGGGAATGTAGTGTCAAAAAATGGGACAAAGGTTGATAGATATAAGGTAGACATTATTTCATCCTTACCCTATCCTTAATATGTGCGTGTTGTTAGATCATTCCTAGGGAATTCGAGATTTTATCGGTGCTTCATCAAAGATTTTAGTAAGATCGCTCTTCCTATGTCACGATTACATCAAAACAATTCTGATTTTGTGTTTGACGATTCTTGTAGGACTTCCTTTGATGAGATAAAGAAGCTTCTAACCACTCCACCTATCTTACATCCCCCACGGTGGGATATTACTTTTGAGCTTATGTGTGACACCTCTAACTTCGCGGTTGGAGCGGTCTTATCTCAGAGGGTGGAGGGACATTCACATGTGATCACCTATGCATCGAGGACACTGGATTCAGCCAAATAAAATTACACAACCACAGAAAAGGAGTTTCTTGCTATCATATTTTCTTTAGATAAATCCCGTTCATATTTATTGGTCTCTAAAGTAGTTGTTTTTTCTGACCATGCAGCATTGAGGTACCTCCTAAAGAAGCCAGATGCAAAGCCACGACTTATCCGTTGGATGCTCCTTCTTTAGGAATTTGATATTGAGATAAAGGAAAGGAATGGATCAGAGAATTTGGTGGCAGTCCACCTGAGTAGGCTAACTCACACACTAGAGGATGTCACCTTGGACCAGGTACCACTTCGGGGAAATTTCCCCGATTAGCATCTCTATACCATCTTAGGTATGCAGCCTCGGTATGCTGATTTAGTTAATTACATTGTTTCCTCTAAAATCCCAACAAATTTGAAGAAGCATCAAGTCCAAAAATTAAAAAGTGAGTCTAGGTATTAGGTTTCAGATGATCCTTACCTCTGGGGCATGTGTAGTGACCCTGTCATTAAGAGGTGTGTTCCCGATCCCGAGTTTGAGTCTGTTTTTCATTTCTGTCATGCACTTTCTTGTGGTGGACACTTTGGACCCCAACGGACAGCTAGGAAGGTTTTAGACTATGTATTATATTGGCCTAGATTTTTTCATAATGCCCATGTGTTTTGTAAGTCATGCTCTCGTTGCCAACACACTAGGAATATTTCTAGGAGACATGAGATGACCCAACTACCCATACTATTCTGTGAGATTTTCGATGTATGGGTAATTGATTTTATGGGTCCTTTTCCTAGTTCATTTAGATTTTTGTATATTTTGGTTTCTATAGATTATGTGAGTAAATGGGTGGAGGCCAAGGACACCAGGACTGACGATTCTCATGTTGTTGTGGACTTTGTCAAAGGACATATTTTTTGCAGGTTTGGAGTACCAAAGGCCATCATAAGTGACCAAGGGACACACTTTTGCAATAGGAATTTTTCTTCCCTCCTTCTAAAGTATGGGGTGACACACAAAACATCAACACCATACCACCCCAAACAAATGTCCAGTCTCGGGTTTCAAATCGTGAGCTGAAACAAATATTAGAGAAAACCGTGCATCCAAATAGGAAGGATTGGAGAAAGCACTTGGAAGATGCATTGTGGGCTTATAGGACAACATACAAGACACCCATTGGTATGTCCCCATTTAGGATTGATTTTGGGAAAGCATGTCATCTCCCAGTGGAAGTTGAGCATCGGACATATTGGGCTATAACGAAATGCAACATGGATTTGGCCCAAGCTAGAATTCAAAGGAAGTTGCAAATTCCATAGATTAAGGAGATTCTACTGTCATCATATGAGAACTCAAGGCTCTACAAGGAATGATCAAAAGCAGATCATGACAAAATGATATAACAAAGGGAGTTTCATGTTGGAGATAAAGTCCTTCTCTATAGTTCATGACTCAAGCTGATGCCTGGTAAGTTGTGTTCCATATGGTTAGGTCCTTATATTGTGACTAATATTTTTCCTTATGGTGCAGTGGAGATCACACAAGAGGACACTAGAAGGAGCTTTAAAGTCTATGGGCATCATTTGAAGAGATACATTGAGGGAATTCCTACTGATGTAGTTGATTTTATCACACTGCATGACCCCATCATCACTTGATCACATCAGGCTGTTCCTAACCCTTTCACTTTTATATTATTTGTCCTATTTAAAAATTATGAATTTCATGTGCATATATCATCTCATAGTTTCACATTGAGGACAATGCAATATTTTAAGTGTCGGGGAGGGAACCTTTTAGTTTATTAATTTCAATTTTTTTCCCTGTTTAAAAAAAACAAACAAAAAATTGTGTGTTTTTTCAAATTTTGTGTGTTTATTTTTTTCAATTTTCTTTGTGTTTTTAAAATTTTTGAGCTAAAATTATTCTCATCACAATTTTGAAATGCATATCAACGAGTGAAACAATTTATCCCATGAAATTGAGCTTAAATGAAGGATGAAAATGACTTTGTTTCAAGTTCAAATATTTAATAATTTCATGAAAAGTACACTGAATTTTGAATCCCATGCCACATCTCACTGTCTATATATTTGAAATCACTTTACTATGGGGCTCCTGAACCATTATTTTCATATTATTTACATTCACCTCAATTCTTGAGAGAACCAAACCATGCTTGATTTAACCAGAATTTGATCTATTCCTGTCAAAACATGAGGGTTTGAGGTACTTATGTTTAAATGATTGAGGCAATTGTTCAGTATTAAAGCCCCTATTTCAAAGAATCCTTTTTTATAATGGCCTACCTTGAATATTTAATCCTTTTATCCCTTAGAAGACATGCACATCCTGTTATGTTAGCCACATAATAAGCCAATTTTCCCTATCAAACCAACTCTTGAAGTGAAATTGCATAATCTTGTTGAGCTGAAGTGTGGGGGAATCTATCTTGTGTTGTGACACCACATTCTGTGATACTTTATTTGGAAAATTAAATTCATAAGAGATGTGTTTTCTATTGAAGAAAGTCATTATATTTAAAGCTGTTCCTTTTCTAGAGCTTTCATGACAAGTGAAGTTGTGCCTTTCCTAGAGCTTCAAATTGAGGTGGAAAGTTGTGCCCATCTGGATCTTTCAAAAAAATCATGTTTGAGAAGATTGACACTTCTGATTCTAAAATGATGAATGGTGTAAACTTTTCATGACGTTTCATGATGATGGAGCATAATTGATACTATGGGGATTGAGGAGAAGACCATATTTAAGTGAAAATAAGATTAATGCAATTTTTCTTCAAAAAAAGAGTCAAGCCCTCCTCATTCAGCCTCAGAGTTTTTAACATCTTAATCCTACCAACCAAAAGCCACAGAACAACCCTGAAAAGGCCTCATGATAAACATATGTCCTTGACTCACATCGGGTAGCGATGTAGGAATTTATAAATCCTATGGTGACCCTTGTATGAGTTTGGATGAGAGAGAAATTGCAAGAAAAAATTGATATTTGAGTTATGAGAGAAAATTCAAGCGAAGTAAGTGTTTTGTGCATGGGAGGATAAATAAAGTGGAAATATATTGAATGTTATAAATTAAGAACTTTAAATAATGGTTTTTTATAAGTCATGGTATGTTTTTTTTCTTGGTGTGTAATTGTTTGATCTCAAGGATATGTGTTTTAAAATTGGTTTTGATTTGATAATAATGTTTACTTGATATGAGGTTTTTCTCAGGAGTGCAAAAGGGTAAGTGTGGGGGAGTTGATAAAACACTATTTCATTTAATATTTTATTGATAATAAATGATATAATTTCCTCACATTGTGTTAAATATGTTTAATTCGAATGTATTTGGGATTAGATCATTCATTTGAATATTTCATGAAAATTCCAGTTTTACCCTTTATAGTTCACTGTAGTATTTCTAAGATACATATTTTTATATTTATTTTGTGAATTTGACATTTTGTAACAGTGTTCCTACCTTAAATATCTACAACCTTTATTCAGGACACTAGAGCTAAAGAGTGAATTTTCTTGTTGAAAAGGGGCCATAAAGTCAAAGTTGGGATGGACTCTCCAGAATGAAGAAGCTTCTGTAGTTCAGACATAACTCCTTAATATGGGACTGGATTAAGACCAAATTTGTGGAGGAGATATAGGACCCATATTTTCACAATTTATCCTTATTGAAGTCCGGCCAATTCATTCTTTTCGGTGGTCAAATGGGCGGTTCAATTTGGAATAAAATATTTGGCCGAGATTCCCCATTCACACTTGAAACCAATTTGAACCTAGCCTCCCCACCACTCTATAAATTGGTGTTTTTCTCATTTGGTGGGGTTGGTACGTGATTTGGAAAGTTGGGGGAAGATGAGAAGTGGATCCACTCCAATTATCCAACCATTACAATAAGGTTAGCTCTTGAAGCAAGGATCCCTTCGACGAAGCCTTCTTCTTCTCCTTCAAGTTATAATGATTTTGTTTGTGTAATAAACATCTTTGTTCTTATTTTATTTCTTCTCTTTTATTCTATTTTTTTTTAAATTTCTTCTTCTATTAATCTTCATATTTCTGATGGTATTCTTGAGTAGAAGCGTTATTGGGTTATACCCATTATAAGCCTTTGCACATGCAAAACGCTTCTACGATGATTACGCCACCCATGGAAGAGTAGTCTTTTAATAATCGATCTATCTTATACCCTCTTCATTTAATTATTTTGAATCATTGAGATACTGTAATTCATATAATATGATCCATGAATTGTGTTTTTAAATTCCAATAATGTAAGCAAGCAATTGAACAATTAACACAAAAACAAGCGAGGTCGGGATTTTGTGTAAATTGTGAGAGCGTAATCTTAATCGGTAATACAATACCACACGGGATAAATTTGTAGAGTTAAAATATAATCCCTAAACAAAATTCATCCTCATTTCCAGAATGGATATGTGCTATAATTAACCACTGACCATAAGCTATAATTAGAACAACAATCAAAGCAGGGTGTTGCGATTGCGTGTTCCAAAGCTATCCTATGGTTTAAGTAATTTCATCGTCGTGGTTAAGTTAACTCTAGTAGGGTTAGAGGGATTTAAAAATAGGAGATCATAAATAAGTGGATATTGATTAAAATGATAATGATTAATAAGTGAATTAAGAGGTAGAGTTAGATCGATTACGCCTTTTAAAATAGATTTCTAAAAAACATCTTCTTGTTGTGTCATTTTAATCGAAATTCATTTAAAAACTAAAAACAAAAAAATATACAATCTTCTTCCAGAAAACTTCTTCTAGATTCATAAAATATAAAAAAAAACATTCCTTTAAAGTAGTGTTTTTATTTTATTCTATTTTATTTTATTTTTAGAATACATTTAATAAGATGTTAAATTCACTTCCTCCTTTGAGAGACGACCTTGGTCAGCCACTCTGCAGCACCTAAGTACCCCAAAATCAAATTAATCATTTGAGTGCGCCCACGACAATGCTCTTTCAAACAAAAAATAAATAACTCCTAATCTCTGGGAGGAATGGAGCTGCATGAATAGACATTAGATCTCACTCTCTGTGGAACACCTGAGATCTCCCATTTACAACATGTGACGAGATGCATAGATGATAACAATAAACAACATCATGTTTAGAGAATATCCAATACATATCGATGATGATATCGAAGAAATCCATCTCAAGAATAAGAAATCAAAAACTAACTCTGCATCATCTATCAATACTGAACATGGACACCAAACACTCAACTCTTTCCTCTTCCAAGGAGGTGACAATAACTCTATAACAAAGTTCTTGAGTTCCATTAGAATATTATTAATATAAAAAAATATAGAAATAAACAAGTGGGGGGAATCAATATCAAATAAAGAAATCACTATAAAAGATACAATAAATATGGTAACTCTCACTATTGTTGGACCTATGTCAACCTTTATTAGAAACTCATCCATAATGTGAAGGAAGTTCACTCTTGAGGCCTTTTGTTGAATCCCTATAGTCATTGAAGAATATGAATTTGTCATAGAAAATATTAGGGGAAATGATTCCTATCCATAACATGGAGTACAAATATCCTGTTATAATCATTATAGGTGGTTGTAGTGACTATAACAATTGGACATCTTTTCAGGTGCAGAATGAGTATAGCAGGCTTACTCAACCTTTCCACACTGGTTGAAAGTTAAGGTTCACCATACTAGATGAAACTAATAGTGTACAGGAAATCCTCTATTGAGAACCACCTCCACCACCCCAGTGAGGATCATGGCACATCCTCTTCTTCTCACACACACTAATGAAGCTGCCACAAGGTGGAAGAAATGTTACAAAAGGGGAAACCATTCATTTCGTATCTTTCATTTTCATTATTTCACTATCTACTATCTCCACATAGGTATAAATATTCTGTATGAATAACTTTTATATGATATCTAATTGAAAACCATGTAGGTACTTTTTACCTTTTAGTTGGAAACTCTTCACTAACTCTTGAGAAAATAAACCTTCTCCTGAAACCAATTGGTGTATGCCAACACCGATCAGTCTCCTTCATTTCAAGAAAGGATCTCTAAATGCTTTTACAACCTAAAATACTCCGGATGGAATTGTTGGGAAAAGAGTGTCTTCAAATCTATCCCATCTAAGATGACATGCTTATCTTCCTATTCCATACAGTCCCACCTTCTCTTGTTGGCACCATTTAGTATAAAAATTGTGCACTTCACCTTGATATTATCATGTGTATCTATGAATTTGAAGATATGATCCATCTTGTATATAAATTCCTCCACATCTTTGGGAACATTCATACACTTAAAGGGTGATTCTCTCCCATGTAATAACTCCCAAGATTGGTCCATTTCTCTCTTAACACTTGGTTATACCTCAGAAAATATTTTCTATACTTGTGGTACATTTTATTCCTCAATAACAAATGCTCTCATGATAGTCTCTATAAGATTATAGTGAAATGGAAGATTATTTTGAGTTTAATCCCCTATAACCCCCAATAAAACACATGGAAGATGTATCAGAGGTCTATCACTACAAACTGAAGACATAAAAAATGAATAGATGATAGGATATACTTAGTTCAGACTAGAGAAACATAAGAAAAAACTGATATTAAGATGAAGAATAGAAAAATAAGAGACACATATCCCAAAAACCCATGGTATTTTGAATCTCAATATAGAAAGAGTAGGCCAAACACTCACCACAATGTACTGCTCAAGTCAGAGTAATCATATCTATAGTCTACCAACTTCCCAAGACTGAGTGTAATCAATCTACGATACCAAACTATGAATAATCGACATGGATACCCTCACAAAATGGTACCCAACCCAACCCATCACATACATAAAGGGATTTCTCGATCCTTATAAGATGGTGAATAAAACTAGGGAATAAATTAAAACTACTGGGAATGATTTATCCCAACCTATAACAGACTACATGGAATATATATAGTCGAAATAAATAGTGCAAGGGAGAGTAGTAAAAAATATATAATCCATAACTAATGGAATAAATCCAAATGAATAGAACTGTAAAGTAGTTAAAAAAATTCTAAGGTATGAGTCCAATAACAAAGGAAAAACCAAAAATTAGAAATAGTTATTCCATGCGATTCCATGGAAAAACACCCACCATATAGCAACCATCTAACCAGAAAAAGATAACAGAAACCCCACTGCTACACTACAGTGCCTTCCCTTTCCCTTCATCAAAATAAAAAACAAGATCTATGGACCATTGAAGGGGTGGGCAAGGTCTGAGTTAAACAGGCTCAGTAGGATCCCACCTAGGTGTTCTATAAAAGGACTTTTTATAAGAACACAAACATACTCAAACATAATGAAAACAAGGTATGTTAATCAGTTAAATATTTTTTTATATCGAAATCATGATAGATCAATTCCCCTTCTCCACATTTCCAAATGATATTGGAAATACAATTTCAAAGAATATCTCATAGTTCAAAGCTATTTTAATCATGAATCACATATCATATCATATCTAGAATAGAACAAACCAAAAACATAGGTAACATCACACAAAAGATCAATATTGGTTAGGAAAGCTACAACACTCAATCCCAAACAATGAAAATCATGTGAATCATGTATCTAGACCTGTGCATCAAATATTGAGAGAAAATGAGCACCCCAAAAAGTAAACCACCCAATAGGTCTAAAGGTTCTCTAGAACAATGACCTAGGGAGCATAGGAACACCCCATGAGTAAACCCCAGGATAATAAAAAATAACATGACTTATAATCACACCATAAACCAAAGTACACGTGTCTTCCCATGTGCAACATCTTACAATCCATTTCAACAAAACCATTCTTTGAAAACCATTTCATAAATCCATATTTCAATGATTTGAAAATACCCTTTTATTTAACCAAAATATGAGGGAAACTGTCATTTCTAAAAAACCCATTTTCAAAGATACAAAAATAAATAAATAAATCAAGTTTTTTTATTTATAAAACAATTTATCAAAACCAAAATAATAAAGGGATATCCAACATAGGCTAGAGGTGAAACCACCAACCTCAACTTGAGTCACACAGGCCTACAACAGAATCCACTGACAAGAAAGGAATGAAGAGATGGAAATAGAGTTTTGAGAACTTATTACCATATTTTATAATCAATATTACAAGAAACTATGTTAGTTCATAAGATAAACGAATCATATCTCAAGGAACTCAAATTTTTCACCACAACAAACACAAAGTTCATCCTCCATAATAAGATCACATAATTTCCCTCATATAATTTACCTAGAATGGATCAAAATGAAAATAAAAACAAGGTAAAATAGTCCACAATCATATTTCCACAACAATTCTATGATCCATTGTAATAAATAAGAAGAAATATTTCTTACCCATTGAGATTCAACACAACTATTGAAAAGGTCAATCATTGAAAACAACAATCTGGGAGTGGAGGTTCCAAAAATTGACCTGGATATCTCCTTTGTTCCAGTATAAGAGATCACATTTTAAATAAAAAATAATTAAAAATGCATCTCATAAAAAAACTGGTCATTCACAATTTTAATATGTGAATCTTGGGATCGTGATTTAAAATCAATGGAATGCATATACTCTGAAAAAGGAATCACCTTAGTGAATAAAAAACCTATAGAACTTTTCACAATCTATACCAGTTCACATAATCTTCCCATTAATAGATTCACATACTGTAACTAGTTCATGATGTGAATATGTCTAGTGGAAATATTCTACTAAAAATTTAGGAGAATCGTCATGGTCAACCCAAACCCCAAAGTACATCTTTATAATCATTTTAAAAATTTATAACTGGAATCCATTGATTCAAAAAATCATAAAAACCTGAACATTAGGTTATTTTCCTCAAAAAAATATATCTATCCTCAGAAGAACCAAAACACCCCCAAACAAAAAAAAACAAATAAAATTAAATATGATAAAAATATGAATGAAGGTAACGAAATTACACGTCTTCTAAGTTGAGAAGATATTCACCTCCTACATAATTTATCTATGATAGGGAAACTAAATAACATTGTTTAATATATGAAAATGGTTATTTATGGGAATATAATTCCTTTTCTCTATGTTATATGTATTCATGGTTCTAATTATGATGAGATGAAGGAGCACGATGTGCTGATGAGAGACTACTAGACTCATCTAATTTATATGGAATCTTCCTAACAAGATTTTTGGTGATATAATGTGTATATATTGGGGAGTCGGTAAGATATTGTTACATTCTTTCAGGTAATTCTTGAATCTAGTTTTGGTTTAATTTTTTTGGTGTGTCTCAGGCCTTCCATGGATATAGATCATTTTTTAGGGAAAATGACCTACTGTTTGGGGATGCATTTTTTAATTAATTGATTCTATATATAAATTTTTCAAAGGTTTTAGAGGGTTGTCAATGGGTCTATGTAGAGTTTTAGGCCTTTCTATGTTTTTTCCAACATGTTCTGGTTGTGTACTATCTAAAAGATAGATCCAATCCATAAATTTATTTCATGATGTGAATATATCTCTTGACTGGAGGCATGAATCAGTTTCATGGACTAAAGGATTTTCATGTCATGAATTGAGTTCACAATGTGAAATGTTCTAGATTAGTGTTTTTACTATGAGCTAACACCATTTTGGACATATACACCACCCAATATAATCTTGTCATCAATCAAGGATTCACAATGTGAACTCCTTTAGTCCGGGGTTTTTTTCATAGTAAATATTGAAAAATATTTCATTCTTTGTGCAGCCTAGCCTATAAAACCTTAGGTTAAATGTAGGTTATTTTTGGGTAATTCATTTTCTTTTTCACATCTATATTTTCAATTTTATATTGATTTAGTTGACCCCATTTTTCTATTTCTCTCTACTATACCTCTTTAGCAGTAGTATGATATCATGTTTTCTAATGGAATTAAAATTTTTTCTTGATGTTTATTATATAGTGTTTTATTTTCAACCCTATGCACCTTTATTAATATTTTGAATTTATTATTGAAGGTATTGATTTGATCACTGATTTAATGTAAGTGGTTCCGTATTGTTTTTCCCAATAATTGAAAACATAAATTATTTAATTGAATTTAAATGATTCTTTAAAATATTTAAAAACTAATATTTTAGATTAATGATATATTATTTTGATAAAGGCATGGAGATTGTTAAAACCCCCTAGTTTTAATGGAATTGAAATAGTTTGATGGTTTTGAGAAAAATCGATGGATTGGCATGGAAATTTATTTTGACATAAATGGATTAAATTTATAGATGATTTGAAAAAGAAATAATTGATAAAAACCAATTATTTTGTTTTGAAATGATAATTACTTATAGAAAAGTAAAAGTGGGAAATTATATTTTTAATTTATTTAAAATTATTGATTTTCCCATGATTAATTGATTTACTAATTGACAAAAGCAGAAGTGATCTTGGGTAGTTAGTGTTATTTAGGATAATCACACATGGATCTAACCCCCAAGTAATATATTGATGATGAAAACATTAGCATTAACATACTATTGTAATATTTTTCCCCATAATGGGGTGTTTAGTCTTGATGGCCTATGTCACGAGACGTGTGCTCATATTGATATGAGATCACTGACTGAGTAGTGTGATGATCCTATTACCAAATAAGATTCATTGTAGGGTTAGAAACTTAGTGTTATTATATACTTGATTTGATGATTTCATGACATTAATTTTTAGAACTATTTTATATATGGAAATTGTTTTATTTAAATTTTTTATATAAACTGTTCCTTTAAGACTATATTGACATATAAATTTTTTTTAAATATGAATGATTTTTTTCATGAAAATATTTAAATTTCATACCATGACTTTTATTATTTAAATTGAAAGCATATTTGGATTAATTGTTATTTAATTGATTATGGAACACATGGAGGGACCCTACTAGGATTTATAGCTCACACCATAACATTTCTTTTAGGCATTTTTAGATTATCTTATACTACTTACAAGGAAAGGGAATGTTCCCCTTTCTGTTGGGGGACGTTCTTTTTTACTTGGGAATAAGATTGATGGAGGTGACCAGTGGTGTTTTGATCCAATTTTTTCATAGGAATATTCTATTTTCTTTCCTTGGAAGATGTTGTATCCTTTAATGAAGTACTATTTTGATATTGTTCTTCCTATTTGGTTCGTGTAATATCTTCCTTTGGAGTGTTGAGAATACTGACTTTTATATTTTGTCTTCAACATGATTTTTAGAAAATATTGTTCCATTTATTTCTTATATGATTCCATTTTCTAGTCTAAAACCCATGGGAATTAACAATTCCCTTTGGTCCAAGTTAATGTTGGCTTAGGTGTCATTGTAACTGGGTATTCAGGCCAGTTCGTAACATCCTCAGATTATAAAAACTTATACCACCCATATCATATGAAGGTAGATAATGATGTCAACATCATCCCCATAATTTGTTAATAACTACCCCAGATAGATCTTACCATTCATCATTGTCACCGATGTTGTACATTCTTGGCCTCTCATGAATATGATGAGCTGACCTTTTTAAAGATTTCAGTCATGTTGGTCAGAACTAGGGAACCCAAGAGGATGTCTAATTATGAATACAGGTGAATAAGGAATCGAAATATGT
Organism: Viscum album; assembly: GCA_963277665.1. NCBI lineage: Eukaryota > Viridiplantae > Streptophyta > Magnoliopsida > Santalales > Viscaceae > Viscum > Viscum album. The sequence continues at coordinate 1,947,578,966 of OY728126.1, read as the reverse complement.
GTATATTCTTGTTCCCACTCATTAAGTTTTCCAGTATAATCTAGTGGTGACTATAATATAGAATCTTGTCTCTCTCATCACCAAAAAAATCCCATCAACATGTATTGATAGAAATATGCTAGAATTTTTGTATCCCTAAACACCCTAATGAATCCTACAAGCATATCATAGTGGAATCTATTGAAAAATATAATATTTCATACCTTATAAATGAATTTATTGGGTATATTGAAATAGTGACTGAGAATAAGGACCACATTTATGCTTTCACTCAAGAATCCAACTAGCATACGCTGGGAGAATATGTAGAGTAGAAATATATCTCTAAATTCATTAAATAAGTTTATTGACATATCCAAGTCATGGTCAAGGAGAAAACCCATATTCCATCTCTCACAAGAAAAAAATACAGATTATATTTTGAAATAATTAAATATGTCTCCATGAATAGGTCCATCTCATGAAGGTCATTTCCCATATAGTACCGTCCTTCTCATGATTGAAGTTCTAACCCTAATCACTCTATCAAGAGAATATTGAAGGACAGGTCACCATGGGTAAGTTGTAATTATATAATTTACTCATATTCACATTACCATTAATATTATTTCGGTTCTTCATCACATAATAATAGTGTTCAAAGAAAATTATAACTCCTCATCAGTAGGATAATGAATTTAATGTAATAAAGGTCCCCCTCGTAGTGTCATGATCATCAACTCTGGAGGTCTTCCAAAAATAACCACCATGAAGTAAATCCATATCTAAATATAGAGATCAACCAGGGTCATCCCCTATATTTTGTAGGATATTAAGGCCATCCCCATAGAATGAATATCATCCAATATATATGTACTACCTTTTCTAACTCGTCAATAATCGATGACCACATAGGCCTTCCCTTTGGGAACCAAGCTAGTAACTCTATACGGCCTCCCTGGGTAGCAATGATTTACATTCTTAACATGAAGATTATACTCATGTCATAAAAACTATAAGTTATCCCTCATTTCAAGAGGAACTTAAGAAATATAATATATTGAAATAATGCACTTTATCTTTGACATGTGAAGTTTCATCCTAATCATTGGATATCTTCAGGTGATGGTCATAATCTAAACCTCCACTACACTTATCACACTCTGATTCAATAAATTATATTCTAAATAATTTCAATCCTATAAATAAATAAGTAGATAAATGAAATTTATGTTCAAATAAGGATAAAAAATCCCTCATATAGGATGAGGATTGTGATATGGTCATGTGGATAGAATTATTTAAGGAAAAAATATCAATCATGTTATAGCCCATAGACACTCTTCAATATGATAATCCTTATACTATAAAAACGGAATGAATATCCTATATACACCATAACTTATGAGATACACTCTTCCTTATAGTGTCTAAAAACATGTATTATGGGAAATCTCTCAATCCTTCAATACATTGGAGGAGATTTGATTCAATAGTGACCATGACTCATTTTCAGTGTCTGGTACTCAATTACAGGGAGATAGTGCAAGTTCCTCTAGTATTATTTCATTAATAGTATCAAGGAACTATACTAGATGATTGTTAATATCCCTCATGATGTGCACATCAATGTATGGGATGAATATGGCCCTCTTTATTTCATTCCACTTTTTGGTAAACAAGGATAACCAGGGAAGGCAGATTACAACTTTATTGCCTCAAGATAAGTATCAGAATATAGATTGACATATTCTATTTGGAGGGTTCTCTTGTTAGAGCTATCTGGTATCGATTATTTCCTATATTTGGTTTTGTGTTGGAGTTTGGAGCTGTGCTAGATGGGGACCAGAGCATGAAGGCTTCACTGGAGCTTGTCATTTGGATTGGGATGACTTAGAGGGCATGGCTTTGCCATCGGTATCGAGCCCGCACTTTTTCATGGGAAACTTGCCATTTGACATACTTTGGTGAAGGCTTATCATCATGATGAAATTTATAGTGAGGGATAGCTCTAGATTTTCAGGTTTTATCTGTTTTGGTTGTTTTTGGTTGTTGTGTTGGACGTTGAGGTTCTCACTTCCCCTCAATGTGTTTGATAATAAAAAATTAATTTTCAGTCAGTCATACTTCTTCATTGAGCTACTAATACGGAAAACAAGCATACCATTTTAGAAAATAAATTCCTATAAGTTTAAATAAATCATTAACAGTGGGGAACTCTCCATTGAGACCAAAAATAATTGAGATCATGCTTAAATAGAGTCATGTAATGTAAATAAGGTTGTGATAGCAGTAACCAAAATTACATTATGGGGAAAACCTTATTTTTACAAGAACCACAACCGATGGAATCATCAATTATATAGTGGTACTTGGATTTAATTGTGGTAAGAAGACACCAACCCTAAACCTCTGGTCAAAGATAATTATTAAAACCTCCTCCTCCTTTCCCCAAGAAATTAGTGTTTTCCCTCTTTGGATAAGGATCATAGGAAACACCGTAATAGTTCCTTTAACTGTTTGATTTATCATTATTATTAAGAAAACAATCAATGAATTAAATGATAGAGTCCCTCTAGATCAGCATCCAAATAAAAATTCATTGTTAATTTAAGTGAGATAATGTGTAACCATAAAAGTTTTATAATCCAAAATGTTCCACCAATAATGAAAAAATATTGGTGGACTATGATATTTCACTGAATGGATTTTTTGATGATTAAAAATACCCCTATAACTTCAATGAGTATATGATCCTTATTATGTGATATGCATCGAAAAAATTCATCAGTATCAACCCCATATTTAATACTAATCAAGAACCTAACATTTAAGAATATGATAAAGAATCATCCATTCAAAATTTGGTCTTCACTAAATCCTATAGATAAGGGGTGTATTCCCAAAATTAAAGGCAAGATCACAATCATGGAAGTCCTATAAATATTCAACTACCACTAATATAGTTTAATTTAGCTAATGATCAAGGGAAACAAATTTTTTCATCCCACACACTGCCCAAATATTCTTAGCCTAATTATATCAAGGAAAAATAAACTCAATAAAAATATGAGTTGGATGGATTGAAGAGACATGAAAAAAATAAGAGAAGATAATAATATTAATTAAAAATCCCAGATAGAGGTCGAAATCTCTCACGTAGTACATATCCAATTGGGAGAGGTGACTCAACACATGATGAAAAATCATATTCGTCAAACCAACTATAGATCTATAAAACTGATTTATCTAAACATGATGGATAACGATTGTCAAGATTTTCTTTACTATGGTGGTAATTACAATCACATCAGACATGAAACCCCAATCAAAATCAAACATGATACCCGCAATAGATAAAGGATATCCAACCATAGTAGTCTCCAACAATTTCTTCTACATGGGTGTTTACCTAGGAGATGGTCCCACCAAATCCCCTTCACTTTTTAATTCATGTACTAATCAAATGGAATGCATAGAGAAAAATTGTGCACCTATATAGCCTGAGAGGAAAACCTTACCATGAATAAGTATTCTTGACCCCTCCACCACAAAATTTCTATAATTCCTCATTTATAGTATTTAATAACATGGGTTATCAAGATAATCATGTCATGATCTTTGTGTCTTTGATGAAATCCAATGAAAGAGATTCCAGGAAATAAAGATGTCGACAAACTCTTATAGTTATTTAAAAATCGAGAAGGGTCAATAATTTTCTATCACAATTACTTAATGAGTGGGTATATTTCCATCTTAGAAATTTTTATGTAATTTCATATACTAATTTATCTCTATATGAAGGAATATGATGATTCTTTTTCTCTAAAAATACAATAATTTTGAAGAAAAAAGAGTGTTTTACTTCATAACCTAGAGGAGAGACTTCAACTATTCATAAAATATGTATATTCTATAACAAAAAACTATAGGAAATATGTATGGAAAACCTCAATGAAATTTTTTATAAACTGATAATCCATTCGAAATATCAAAATTTATTTTTAGAGTTTGCATTCATCGATCATTTTCATGAGGATTCCATATGATAGTCTAAGTCCATGTCTCTGACAATGCCACCGACACTAGGGAAGAATCCTTGTATAGTAGAGGGAATATCCATCATTATAAAACTAGCACTAATGCTAGCTAAAACTATTGTTAGAAATTTAATATCATTTATTTCCTCCTATAAATGAAAACAACATAAATATTACACTCATCAATACATGAAGAGTGAGAAAAGTCACCGTAAATTTGAGTATCGTAAGATTGAATTTTAATCATTTAAAATGAACAAGTCTTATAATACATTCTTTATTTTATGGGGAATAACCAATTTAATATTCTGGAGGACATAAAACCTAAATAATATGTCCAAATAACTACCATAATTATATCCAATGTCATCAGATGTTGGGATAAAATATCCAAGACTGCATCATAATCAAGGATACATTCTAAAAGATTATAAAGCCAATGTAGGTTAATTTTTTTAAACCACTAGAACAAGTATCACGTGTCTCTAATACCTTAACTAAAGAATAAGGATAATGGTAGAAATTACCACATATAGATTTTATGATTGGATAGCAAGGAAATTAGTCATTTGGGAAAATGTCATACATAGGGCTCAATTGAACTTGTCAGTTATGAACCTAGATCGCCCTGTAGTGTAAGATACATTATCTTCATCAACTCAATTTTCTAATAGCCAATGAAATCAACATTGATATAGAATAATATAGGATGAATATAATTTACGAATACATAGTCCATTTCAAACACTCTTGGACTTATTACCCCCATCATTTGGAGGATATGCCCCATCTCACCAAAAAAGAAAAATAAGAATCACCCTCACCAACTAATATTCTTATCAGATGAATATTATCAATATGGTTTAGTAAATGTTTCCTACACGATAGGCCCCATCTTTAATAAATAATATTCTGACAGACTAAGGACTACTATCTCTAATAGAGGAAGAGGTCACAATGTCTAAATATTTGAGGGGGGATAAGGTCATAATAGATATCAATTTTAGAGAATAATTTCATTTAAATTTATATATATACTTGAAACCCATATGCATGATCTCTAATTAACACAATAATAACACTGATCCTATATTATTTTATCTGAGGCATATTTAGATCCAATTATTTTTGGATGACCAATTAGTGTGCATAAGGTTGTCCATACAACATTTGGGTACAAGGATACCCATTTAGACTAAACTAAAAATATAAAAATAAATGTATTCGAATCCCAAATGGGGAATTATTACATAAGAACAATAAAATTCATACCTATAGACTAAACCAATAACTCATGAAAAGTAGAATCATCCCCTAATCTAGAAATATGTCATCATGAAGAATTTAGACCACATTTTTTCTTGTCTTTCAATCATTGATTCCCTTTAATTGTCATAAAAACATAGGTAATCCATAAACTAAGCCTTTTTAACCCCATAAGAGTTCTAGGATAAAATATATGCATCCAAGACGCATCTGGAAAAGACTAGCTCCACTGAATTCTATATTTTTATTTTCTTCATGGAAAAATACTAGGAGTATTCCATATCATGTTACCTCAAAACAATATATATATCAGGACCGATCAATGATATTGATCCAAAAAATGCATTATTGATAACGTTTTTTGGATAAATCTCATCTTTATTATAACACTCAAGTTCAAAGGCTACATCATTGATAACTTTTCCCCTTCCAACCTAAAAATCTAGGGATATAACAATAGAGAACAAAGACCCATTAGGAAAATCAGGTTGAGGGTCTCTTTTGGATACCTCATTTCAAATTATGGCTTCATTATGGTTCATTAAGATATAGCTTTCAACATATTCATGGGAAGTTCATGTCTCTATATGAATGTATATATAACCCCATCGTACCACTAGTGACTAAAATACACATATAACAAGAAACTTAAGGTACTGTTAAGTGACAATGAAACCTTTGTGTCTTTAAAATCTCACTAAATATATATATGTATCTATAAAATGGAGGGAAAATATCAATGGTAGATAATTTCATTCAAATTAATGCCCCATGTAGCCTCTAAATTGATCCCATCAATCCATAGAGTGAAATCAATGATGAATATATGTTATTGATCAATAAAATTGCATTGAATATTCCTAATCCATGAAGTAACTAGGTCACATGGGTTACATTGGGAAAAAGTGAAACATACAATCATATTCCACTAATATTCTAGTCAAGAAAACATCTCAATTGAGAAATATCCACCATGAAATGATATAGCTTCCAAATATTCAATGTGTATCATCCTTTATCTTAAGTGTATTTATAAAAAAGTAGGTCTAATTTATACTTAATCAATATATCCAAGATTATTCAATAAACATGATATGGAACCCATGAGGAGAATTAAAGCATGGGGTTTTGGAACATTCTCTCTCGTTCTTGTGTTTTCAATTACATAAGATGAGACCATCCATTTCGAAGAAGGATTCCATTCAAATGAGAATAATAATAATAACCTTGCATCATCTTGGTAATATAAATATATCCTCATATCATTTAATGAATCTAAAAATTCCCATATATGTTCTAATTCTATCAATAGTGAAGCATAATTATATGAATAAGAGTAAGAAAAAAAAGAAAATGAGGAATAATAATAATAATAAGGATAAGAAATAGAATAAAACATTTGGTATTTCCCTCTATTATTATAGGAAGGTGTCTTAGGCACTGTCAACATGATTAAATAGACTAAATGGGGTATGTAAGAATATACATAGCCAATATTGATTCATGTATTCATCACCCTTATGGAATAAAATGAGTATATATCATTCGTGGAATAATATCATGGTTTATTTGTGTGAAAATATAATAAAATTCATTGATTGGATCGTGATGGGTATACCCATCATTTGGGTTTGTTTGAAAACTATTGTGGAAACATATAGGATTACTGGAGAATTCATAGAACCTATTATACCAAAGAACCAAAATTTAAAAGATCAACATAGTCCAAATAATTCATAAAATTCAATTCCCAATGTGTCTCACTAATGTTATCCATTTCTGGAAGAATAAGGAGAATGTAAATGTTTTATAAGGCTTCAAGGATCTCCACCAAAACCACCCAAAGAATGATTTCCCAATATATATCATATAACTATTGATCAATGTGATGGATGTCTTCCATGACCATCCCTCCATTGGTAAATAATCTGGATATAACCATATCTAAATTTACCCTAAGGATGATCAGTTCACCACCTTTAGAACACCGTAAGTGGTATATTGGTACCAATTAATTCCCATTGGAATAAAAAAAGTGATCTCCACATATAAATGTTCTATGAATCATATATCAAAACCCTCAAATGGATGTCTTTGAAGTTCTATTGGGTGACTTTATAGTAAAGTTTCAACTATCCTATGATCAAATTTCTAATATTGAAATATTTTTTAATAAATTATGATATTATATATTGAGCATGAACCCATTGATATTCACTTTAAGGTTTAGATTAATTAAATTATTGGGCTTCTTGGTGCTCCATTTAGGCATTTAATTCAACCATGAGAATACCATAGTGATACTTAATATACCACCTCCTTGAATGCATAAAGAGTTTAGAGGACTCTAGGGGTGTCTCTAGTCTATTATAAAAATTATAACCAAACTCACTGGAAAATTATTCCCATCACTAAGTTAATAAACAATAGAGTCACTAATTAGAAGGATTAATATTATCTGAAGTCCTTTAATGATCTCAAGTAATATATTTTTTAGTTTTATGTCTTTATTCCTCATATAGAAAGAATTTCACTCATTATATATGTGGAAATGATGAGGGGTTTTCTTAGTTCTCACCATTCTTATAAAATTTATATAGTAATTGGAGAAATTTATTTACTATCTCAATATAAATATGTAAGAAACAAAGACATGATAATCTGATATTGTAGAGAGTTGACTTTCTTTGATTTTCATAGTATAGAAGATGATGCACTACCAATAAAATCAGGAGGACCACCATATTTATCAAGTTATCTCATTCATATATATCATCTATCTCATAATGGTTACAGAGTTCCTATCATGATGGAAAGTAATTCTATTGTAGTTAGATATCCATTTTTTATCTCAAAAAGTGATCAAAGGGAAGGAATTATCATGTTTCCTCGCATCACAATATGTCCTAAAGAAATCACTAATGAACACAGAGTTCCTCAATGAAGAATTATTTTCATCTATAACACTCCCCAGTCATGGGAGATGTATTTTTATAGAACCTCCAAGATTATAATAGGAATAAGGATGAAAATTCTAAATAAAATGAGAGTCATATAAGATATTATATTTATATCTCCATTAAAAAGTAGTTCTACCATATTCCATCAGGCTTCTGTAAGGATGCACCAATAATGAGGTAAAATACCAGGCACTTGTTGCAATATTGGAGCTAGACTTGAATTTATAGTCAGATATATTTAAATTACATGGTTATTTAGAGTTGGTTATCAAGGAAATAAATGGTGAATTCACCATAAAAAAGGAGTAGTTGATTCCCTTCCTTGATTATGCCTAGGGTTAATGGTTTCATTCTCTTCATTTCAACAATTATTTCACATACTTCTTTCACCAAAATGTAAATAAAATATATTCTACAATGTATCTATGACCCTAGTATATACAAACTAGGACAAGACAACCATTTTCATCACACATAATATGGCTGGAATACTATTCGATTAGAATGATATAGAAGAGATCGTTGAGGTTAACACTACTCTAAATCCTAGAAATCACATAGCCTTTCAATCCAATTCCACCATTGGATATATGTTTTCTGTAATTGACTTCCTCCAATATGGAATTATACTAATAGATCTACCCAATAAGGAATGTATCCACTATTAGGTAGTAAATTCATTCATTATAGAGTTATTCTTAGGTGAGTTGACGGAGGATGGAGCCTTACTGTTAAGTAGGAAATTCATGTTTCCAAATAACGCACCCACCAGTTAGTAAACATGATATTTTATAAAATTAATATAATTGGATAATAATTTCCATAAATTTAGAATGATTGGATGTAGTTTAAAAAAATGTTCCAATCTTGTAAGATACATGACAAATTCATCCATAAACCCCAAGAATTGTTCAATACCTTCCAATATTTTTAGTCTTTTATTGGGTAGTGAATATATGAGATGGGTCTGTATCTTCTATTTAAATCCATGTATGTTAAGTATATAATTACTTATACCATCTTCTTCTCAATGTGGTCTTATGTTATATCCCTCAAGAAATTCATCACAAAGGCAATCATCAACTTTTTGAATTCTAACATCATCCCCTTTTTTAGTGTCCTAAGCACAATATTGACATAAAATGGAATTAATTTAGTTTGTTCTATGTTTAAAGGGTTTATTTGGAGTATAATATTTAGTACATCCACTCATATCACTATCATATAGTGGTGAATGGATAGACAGAGGCCTTCAATAAAATTTCTTAATATCCTTCAATATATGGTGGGAAAAAATATATCTTGTTCAGATAAGATCATGTATACTCTGTGGGATTATCTCACCATAACCCAAACAACCATATAGGAATTTCATATTCACTGGAATATGGGACAGCTGACATCAAGCCAATTGGGGTATAATTTCACTCACTTTTTATCTCCATCTATAATCATTTGTTTAAAGATGAGCAGTCCTAGATATGGATGTGAAAATTTGAGTTATATAATGATAAATTTTTGTGTACAATTAACAGCCTATAGATCCATAATAATTAAGTCGCGTGATAATTTAACAAGAATTTTTACATACACGAATTCATGTAATAATAAGTAATGATTTCTTTGATAACTGGTGAAATATTAAGGAATAAACCCCTAAAATGGAGCTAAAATGGGAAAAAACTTATGTTATATATAAAGCTAAATCCAATGGGATCTATTCCATTATCAATATGGATAGGGAGCATATAAATCCTCCAACCAATGAATTAATTAATAAGAAAGTATTTTAATAGAATCAAATTGGGTTCATGAATCCTTATCGCATGATGTTAAATTATGGGATATGAAGTCCTCATCACATGACTCTAAATTATTCTATGTAAATGTCCTCATCACATAACCTGAAATTGTAGAACATTTGAGTCAAAATCATAATACATTAAACTACACAACATATGGTTCCCCATATATAACCCTTCTAACTATTGGATATGGGTTTTTATGAGACATTGTTTCCTTACATGAGATTCAAATGCATGGAAAAAATTCTTAGTACATGTTTCCCATAAATTTTTAATCATAAAAGAGGTAAAATGACATCATAAGATAAAAAATACATGTGGATTGATACATAATATTTTAGAATAAATAGTGATGATCAAATTCCACATTTCAATCCTAGTCACAAATCCTATTATATTTACTTCTGGTGCTCATGCTCTTACTTTTTCTTGTTGGGCTTCTTATAATAGTCATACACTAGAACAAAGACGCTCGTCTTCCGTTATAAATGATCTAGATATATACATAGGCTATATAATAACTATGTGTTTATTTTTTCATATTATTCTAGGACACAGAGTGATTTCCATAATATTATATTAAGTTTAAATTATCATCCCAATTAAACCCCTACTTCATCCAGGTGATGGAGGCCTCATTCATTCATGAAGAGTTTCCCTACATGGGTTCACCACTAGGATTTAACCATTTCATTTTTAACATGTTTCGGATCTAAAAAAATCATTCTATATTGGGGTTATATTAATAAAACATTCAGCAATATAATATTCAATTCCTTTTCTCATGACATTAAACTATGGGCATACATTCAATCCTAAAATACCTTAAATGATATTCTTCGGTGACGGTGGTCGCTAGAAACCCTAGGATGCATCTTCTTCAGTGATGGCGGCATTGGCCCGAGGTTCCCTCCCCCTCCACCGGGGGATGGATCTTTACTTGAATACGAAATGAATCCATTCTGGACTTTCTCAAATCTAGATCCCCTACCTTCTTTTCCAAAAATCGATCGATTCCCAAAGGCCCTAGAAATCATCGAGGGTTTCCCAAATCTAAAAATATAGAATTTAGAGTTTACTGAATCGTCTGTGCTTCTTAAGCTCACTCTTGCTGCGTGTTTTAATCATATAATACCGTCTATTGATTCCTTCTATCATATAGTCTTCAACACATGTGATCTCAAGGATTGGGATACGATAGGCTTTCTCGATAACAAGCACATCATGATCCAGTTTTCTTCAGAGGAGGATCTCATCCTCTCTTGTTCAAGGGCACCTCAGAGCTGCAATGGATGCTGCTTCTTCATGTTCTGCTGGTCATTTGAATTCCACATGAACCGTGACCCGCCATCTACAGCGATTTGGGTTAGTCTTCCGTAGATTCCATTACCATTTTAAAACCCCTCAATCATCAAGACGCTCGGTAATCTCGTTGGAAAATACCTCTGTTCGGATAGCCGAACAGAGTCAGTTTTCCATCTTGTAAATCCGAGAATATGTGTTGATATGGATGGGTCAAAGGTCCCCTTCGATTTTCCCTGGATTACGATAGGTGAGGAATATAGGTGTAAACAATGACTTGTCTATGAGGATTGGACAGATATTTGTTCTTCATGCAGGAGGCTGGGGAATGTCTCAGTTGGGTGCTGACAGGGGTCTCCATCGATAGAGGACAAGAGAGTTGGCCTCCAATAAAAGAGAGCTTGGCGCAAGGGTGGGAAGGTCGAGAATCAGTTGGCGGATACTGAAAAGGTCAAGGAACCTGGGGTTTGTGAGGTTACGGACCCTGGATAGTAGACCATGCCTCTATCACGCCGACTAGTTGAGGGAAAATGACCTGCGGGAGAGGCAGTTGATTGCATTGTGATGGCGGATGTGTTCAATAGACTGAGGGGGGATCTCGTGGATCCTTCAGTCGGTAGGGTGCATGATGAAGAGGGGAAAGGCCAACAGATGGTGGTTCAGGTGGAAGTCGAGGGGAATAAGGGAACACAGGTCCTGGATTGCTTGTCGGGCAGTGGGGTCATGGACGTGACTGGATTGGCTGCTGATAAGGCATGGAAGGGCAGTGTTGATGCCAGTAAGGGGAGGAAAGGGGCTGATCGGGATTTTCTTGTTACAACTGGAGGTAGGCAGAAGGGGGACACTGGCTCGTTTCAGATGATGGTTCCTTTGTGAAACAGGTTTGAAGGACTCTGAGAGACCGATTTGAGTTCTGATTATGCTGGTACAGGTGAGGATATCATGGTCAATGTGTTAGCGAACAAAATTATTGAACACCCTCACTCTGTAGATGAGGAATCATGTCAAAAATGTGATAGGAACTCTAGGAGAAGGAAGGGGAGGTAGGACTATTCCTCGTTACCTCCTCCCATGGAGACCTGCTCTACAATGAAAATGAGAAACAAGATTATGGACACGGAGGCTCTGAGACACCAGAAGTGTGAGGTACAAGATGATCACCCCCTGGTTAAACTGTTAAGTTCCGAAGACCAAGTGATAGATCCGACATTATTTCTCAATGTTACTGAGGAGTAAGTAGCTAAAATGATGGTGCGGTCTCTTGGGGTTCCCCTCAATGAGGGGAAATGCACATGAATTTACAAGAAGGATTCATTTTTGGTCGGAGGTTTCAATCAATGCAAAATCAGTGTTGAGGAGTACATTAAATTTTGGGACCATTTGGCTTTAGCATTGGATTTTCTGATTTTAGAAGGATCTGATTTTCAGATGGCTTCCTTATCGTGGGAATTATTTAGAGAAACTGATTCGGGCAACATCAGGTTCATCTTTAAATCTGTTTTCTATGTTTTTATCTTAGGTCGTTGGCTCAAGGTAATGCTTGTGTGAACTATGCTTGTTGTGAGTTTGTTCTCATTTCCAACAATGTTTTGGACCTGCATCAGAAGAGGATCCGAGCATGGATTATTCATTGGTGCATGCCTTTTGGATTGGAATGTTGAGAGGGAATGGCGTTGTCATCGGTTCTGTGCCCGTGCATCTCTGCATGGGACTGTCTACTAAGGGGTCCTGCATCGTTGAAGCCTTCTCATAATGGAATATGTGCTACGGTGGGGAAGGGCCGGTTGATTTTTTGGGTGTTTTGATTGTCCAATTTATTTGTGCGGTTTCTCACTTTTTCCTCAAAAGTGTTTTCTTTATATTAAAAAAAGTAATTTTAAGCTAAAATAACATAAACTAATTAGAGTAGTCCATTCCATCAGGCCTAACCCACTATCATGACATTTCCCTTCAATAAAGTCCCAATCTATACAGAGGATACCATATAACAACAATGTGTGGATTTATTCATGTTATCATAGGATAATTAGTGATTTCTATTTACATGGGCCAAACCATACTACAAATGTCAGTTTTACCAATAATCCCCCTCCCAATGTACTTCCATCTTATTTGTGTCGAGAATTTCTATTTTAGGCCATATGTTGGGATGATGTATCTTTTTTTAACAACTATGTACAGATTAATTATTATATATAGTGACACCTTTATCACTTATTATAGGCCCAAATGTAAATACCAGTCAAAACCCTTGTTTTTCTTTATGTTCAAGCCCTATAAATTCATGTCGGGTTTTCCTCCATTGGTTCAGCATTGAGACAAAGCCATTTTATTTTTTCACATGATCAAGATCTATATAAAAAACCTATATTAATATCCAAATTATATGAACATATAATAAATGGAATCTATGTTAAACCTTCATGAACTTAAACTATTTGAAATTGGTCCTCATCATACGACCCTAAATTTGTATGAAACTTAAGACCTTGTCACGTGACATTAAAATCCATGGAATATTATCTATCTTGAAATACCTTAAACTTATTTGAGTCTTCCTTCCTATATGTCCCAATTTCCTTGCATGAGATCAAGGTTCAAGTAAGAGTGTATAGTGTATGGACTTTATCCATAAACTTATGATAGAGTATGATTCCTCATTACTAAGGAAAACCAAATCTTCTATCCTATGTATAATCCATGCAGCTTCTCCAAGTTCCAATACCAAATTAGGATATAAAAATTCCCATTTCCTACATATGGTCTACATCTTTTTACATACTATCTTTGATAATAACAATGTATTACATGATTCCCAATTCCATGAGATATGTACTGCTTCCCAAATCACTTATCGTAGGCCCTGTCACAAATTATTCAATGTACAACCCCTCCCAGTGTATTGTATTCTCATTCACATTGACTTTTTTAATATTCGAATCAATTATGGGATGAAATATATTTTATAAGTATAATTTATGGCTTGGTATCTATTGCATTAGGATATTTAGTGACATTTGGAACATATATTTTGGACCCATGCATATATCATCATCCATTTCCATTCCCTATTTAACATCCTAACCAGGGTTACCTCAGGGCTAAAATCTTCCCATCACTTTTTTGAATATCACCTCCCCATAAACCACCCTTCAAAACTCAAGTATATTCAATTCCAGAAAACCTTATATAGATAGTGGTAATGAGAACATTTATCACCAAATGGAACCACTTTTGGGTAATGATATTCATTCTTCCCTATTCAACATTGCCAAGTGGAGATATGATATCATCCTATGGAGATGTTCATCTAATCCCCAAGTTAACCTAGTAATATTGTTGTGGAACCCATCATTCAAATTTAAATCAATGGCAATCCTTATCATTTTCGTCAAATTTCATAGTTTGGAAATTCAAATACCATTGGTTATGATTTATATTATTATCAATCCTTGTTCAAGAGGATTTTTCACTCTAATATCTTAAACCATATCTGGTGTTTCATATCATATCCTATTAATTGATTGAACTCTATGACTATAAAATATATTAAACAATATATGGGATAGTCTATAATAACTTCGAGAATCCATTCACATTAGGTTCTTCCACAATATTTCTATATAGATTATCTCAGTATATAGTCAAAGTTGTGTGACCATAAACTATAAAAATCCTTGGTCTGAGGGACGTGAACTTAAACTACAACCACCACCTCATTATGATAGTCTAAAGAGGAATTGGTATTTCATTCACATAAATTTTATCATTGTTCCCTTGTTATAAATCCTATCTAATCTTTCATTCAAATCTATATAACATTAAACCCTAGTAATCTATGGTCCAAGTATTACAACCTTAACCTATGTAAACCTCCCCATAAATAATTATATAATAGTATTGTTATTTACATTCATTTCAAGATTTATTATACCTTGTTTTATAAACCATCTCATCCATTTTTCAATGTTTTATGACCTTAAACCATAGAATCATTTTTTCAAAGTTGTATGGCCATGAATTGCAACCCACAAAGGCTAATGTTTCAAGGAACATAAATAGAAAGTGAAAGAAACTTAATGATCTATATTTTTGAAAACATTTAATGTGACCCCTATTAGAAATTAAATCCTCATCTAGAAAGGTCATTCCCAGTCTTTAATCAGGAGAAAATTATAACACAAGATGAAAACATGCACAAAGCTTGTGGGGATAGCTGTATACCCCAAGAAAAATTCAAGTTATTATAATTGGAACCATTGGCCCATGAAATTTTTTGATCAGAACCTCTTCCTTATCTACTATGTTTTTATCAATAAAATTTGTTTTATTACCCTTTTCCCAGATAAAACACTCATTACATGACAGTGTAAACTTTAGGGTTCTCAAACCACTCATAAGTATCCTTTTCCCCATAAGACTCCTTTATTCTTTAAAATTTTTAATATAAGAAAACATCTCTTGGATATTAGTACTGGGAAAGTCAATATCACAAAGAAAC
Organism: Viscum album; assembly: GCA_963277665.1. Lineage (NCBI taxonomy): Eukaryota > Viridiplantae > Streptophyta > Magnoliopsida > Santalales > Viscaceae > Viscum > Viscum album. The sequence continues at coordinate 1,947,563,113 of OY728126.1, read as the reverse complement.
CACTATATGGTAATGATATTCCATCCACTATATTCATCATTATCAACTATATTGATGTTTTTATCCTGGGTTGAAGACCCTCTAACATTATATTCCTTAAAAACATCATTATGGAGCCTATCATTTAAATTTGGCCAACATTAATCCCCTATACACTTATTTCATCCCATTATTCCCAATTTGAATGTATTGGGTTATGATTTACATGTTCCAAAACCATGGTATTCATGTGAATTTGAATACCCTTAATGTTATAAATTTTTGCATCATAACCATTTTCAAAGAAATAATATGACATTTTTTTCATAAACCTTAAATTTTTTTTTCACAAGAAACATAATAACAAGAAATAATAGTTTGATAACTATATCCTTAAACTATTTATACCTATTAATGGAATCTTTGATATAAAAATTGAGCTCCCCATTAATGTTGGGTTATATCTCCAATTTTTATGCATAATATCACCCCAAAGACAAATATTTCTAACATTAAACATAATAAAACTTTAGTCTAACCACTATGATCTTAAAATATGTGCCCAATTAATGTATTATCCGTATATTTTTGATATTGGGAATCCATTCTTGCATATTATACAACACCCTTTATACTGGGAAGATTGCCTCATATTTTGATCAATGTTTTCTAACATTAAGCACCAGCTTCATTTCTCTAACTTTAAAATCCTTAAACTTACAAAGGTAGAAGGTATACCAATAACCATGATAAATAAACATAAGTGAAAACATAATACAAATTCATGTATCTTGTTACTATGTTTTTACTTTGTTTCACCTAGGAAGAAAAATTATGTTTAAGAAAATGAATCGGCACAAAACTCATAAGGTTGAAATCTCATAAAGGGAGGCTTGAGAAAAAGAATATTTCATGCCCACTATGGCTTTATCCATCCATATATTATGAAAAAATTAGGGAAAATTTGAAAATGCAAAAATATTTTTTGATCTACTATATGACCCTTAATAAATTCAATCCATGCTCACTCGGTCACTTAACCTAGGAAGAAGTTAGATCAACCTAATGTTCCTTTAATATCAATGTAGGGGATTTTTTTAAAATTAATGAGTGTTTATTTAAAAATAATTGATGTAATGGAATGACCTAAACCACCAGGTTCAATCCAAATATCCATATAACCTCATGTGTGCCTCCCCATATGTAAGTGGATGAAAATAAGTAGTGAGAGTTTAAACATCATCAATGGGTAGAATATACACCTTGTACCATATCATTGTAATAACAATATAAATAAATGTAACAACTCAATGTATTCATGTCAAAAGTTATATGATAAATATTTAACATCATATAACACAAATTTCGTAAAATAAATAAATATATATAATTTGGGATCCCAGTGTGGAAATCCAAACAAGAGTTAATGTAAAAACTGATAAATTAAATGTGACACTATGAAATCCTATAGAGTACATCATTGTACTGCTCCATGTACCATGCTCCTTAACTCAACCATCATCCATGGGACCCTTTCCCTTTCTTGGATCACTATACATGAATTATTCATACACATCGAGATTATCATGAATGGTGTGAGAGATAAAACTTTTTAGTATTCAAAAAATGTGTCCTTAAAAAGTTTAAAAAAGTATAATGGGTTTCTTCCATGATAATAATAAATGTTTAAAAATATCATAATAATAATATACCTAAAACCTGGGTGCTAACCACACCACCATGACACCCGACCGTACCTTCATTTTCTCCATGATTGAAGGATAAATGTACGATATCATAAGTGACCAATAACAATCCACAAGTTGTATAATAATGTCTCCCTATAATCTGAATGAATTTAGTTGGATTAGAAATCTAGTATAACATATCCTGACTCTATAATGGGTAAGTCATCCAAGACATGATACCCCATTATTGCCTTAGGTCAAGCCTCTAGGCCATTATTACCCTAATGTCATTGCCTCAGGTCAGGCCTCAAGTCCATCATTCCCCTACCCTATGCTGATGTCCATCATCTCTATCGTATCAAGTAGTGTCCACTCCCCCGATAAAGGATAATCATATCATGATGGTATTCTTGTTCGAAGTACCATGAATAAACCCCTATGGAATGGTAACACACATTACTAGGTAGATAATATGTGTAAATCATATTATATCATCATGAGACTATAATAATAATGAACAATACATGTTAATGATGTAAAACATGTTCAAACATTATATAATGATAATCATAGTATTAAGCATTATAAACGGGTCTTCCGGGTTATACACACGCCCACATGAGATCGCTATCAATAATAGTCAAAAAAATTATGCCAACCTAAAAATGATTCTAAGGGAAATAAGTGTATACAAGAAACCCAAATTCTAGGTAACATCATACCTAAATTTTGTTGATGATGAACTACAAAGTTTTTCAAATGATCGAATTTTAATAGTGTTACAGACCCATAGAGAAAGGTCTTACATGTCCAGCATATCTATCAAAAGTTCTGTTTTATCAAGAAAGATGTTTATAAAGGAGACGTGAGAAGATTCCATGTCAATAAGATTATTATAGAATTATATACCATATAAATTTCTTCAATGGAACTAGTTCAAGTTTATATCAAATAAGAGGATATCAATTCACTGGATCCTTTTTTGATTAAATAACAAATCATGAATTCAACTTCAATTCTTGAAAAAATACCCAATTAAAGCCAATTACCATTGATCCATCATCAATCCATCAATGGAATGGGCTCCAAATTGATATTAAAGAATAAGATATTATCAATATGATAAATATATATACATTTACCCTAAATTTTCTATTGTTAAAAAGAGATATAGCTCTAGTCAAAGGTGATATTATTGACATGTAGAATCAAACACTATTCTTGAAATGAAATAAGAATTCATTATTATTTATTATTTGAATTCAAAAATAAGGTAGAGACATTCCAAATATATGAATCGTCTCAATATAAAAGATGTATATCAACATGTAACCTGAATAATGGATGGTTTTACATCACATGATGCAATTTCAAATCTTCATCACACTTGGATTATTTGGAAACTAGGTTTAGAAGAGGGGATCTCTAAGGAAGGCTAGAAAAATATAATAAATTGAGATGGATTCTTATACAAATATTAATAGGTCAAAAAGGACATAAATGGTCATTAAAGAGGATTGTGGATCATTAATTTCATGAGAATGTGGTTTGGTTTCATGGTTTGTTAATCATTTCACCAATTGCTTACACTTTTTAGGCTTTTAGACAATACATAAGGTCTGGATGTACATTTTGAAAAAATGTGCACCAATCATTAAAGGAATTCTTCCTCTTCTTAGGAAACAACATGATTATGGTGAATTCTTTCTCAAACCATAAACCATCCATGATGTTGTCACAGGAGGATGTCAATAGATTGTTAAGGGGTGACCCCGTTTGTTAAATTATGCACATTAATAGTGCAGTGCCCTAGGTGCTCCAATAATGGGGTCCATGGTTTCTTATAGAAAATTCATGGTTTAGACAAACCATACCCCATTAATAATTCCTCTAAAGCACTATAAAACCCACTAGAAACTCTCATAACATATCCCAATCAATTTATATCTCAAAAAAATATGATTAAAGGATATAATTAAATCATAAAACACCTAAAAATATTATGTCCATTACAATCTCCCCTCTAAATACATTTTACCCCTAATAAGAATCTCTAGTAATTTTTCCTGAACAAAGTGGGCCATAGAACATGAAAATATACCTATTGATCTCATGTATCCTCTTGGATTAGTACATAAATCCATTAAATTAGAAAAAATGGAACACTCTTCCCTAGTAGACCTTTCTCTCTCCAATATGTATTCTACTCTGGGTGTTATACATATAATGTGCGAACCTCTAGATCATCAACCTCATAGTAAATAACATGAATTGGTTCAGAAAGGTGACTTTAGAGATGTGACACATGAATCAAATTATTCATACCTTAGTAGTGAGGAGAAATATATAGATAGTATTCCACTATAATAATACCTTTAATTATATAGATGGGTCCAATAAAATATTTTAGTAGCATCCCTTTCTTCCTTAAATTTTAGTATCCTAATTGAGTATTCACTCTAAGAAAACATAGTGACCTTTAGTAAACTCTAAAGGTCTCCTCCAACTATTATCATAATACTTATACCCACTATAAGTTGTGATCAACCTCTTAAATTATCTACACTCTCTCGGATGTATCTTGTACTATACTGGGCCCTACAACTGCTACCTCCCCATCCCCATTCTATCAAATAATTGAAATACATGAACTACCATAAGGATCCTTAGAATATTCCCTCAAAATAAAATCCTAGAAACTATTATTGTATGTGAAGTAAACCATGGAAATGTGATCATCCCATTTTCCACCAATGTCTATGATTCAAGACTGATGCATATCCTTCAAAATACAAAATGAATTCTCAAATTGTCCATCCATATGGGGATGGTATGCTATTCTAAATCTTAGATATGTCTCTAAATCCTTCTATAAGACCTACGAAAACTGAAAATGTAAAAAATGAACCTATTTTTTTATATCATTCTCAGGGTAACTCTATATAGATATACAATAGATATTTCTTATCTCATTGATGGAGTGAGTCTCATAGATCATTAAGAAATGAGAATTTTTTATCCAATCAATAATCACCCAAACTACATCATGGATCCATAGAGTCTTGTGTAAAACCAACAAAAATCATTATGGCTTTCTTCCAATCCCACATAGGTAGATATGTGGCTGGAGAAAACCACCAGATCAATGGTTCATAGACTTTATCCTCATGAATGTAATGAATTGGGAAATGAATCCAATAATTTTCTTCTTCATTCATGGCCACAAGAACAATCTCCAAAGGTCATGGTACAAATTTTTCACCATAAGATTTACCACCCACATATAAGTATAGAATTTCTTCATCAGTTCAACCATAAAGGATGTTGGGAATTCAAATATGTCATGTACTAGGATGACATTATCATCATCCAACTACCACCCAAGTATCGGGTCACCACCTTCTAGTTGTTCCCGCATCACAAAAGACTCTTAATTAGTCACCTGACAATCCTTCACCTGATATAATACAGAATATATTTCAACTAATCAGGTACAATTAATTTATCTCTAGTCTTCAAAAACATCCATCCCTTAAATTGGCCAACAAGAAACTAGCACATTAGGTGCCACTATTCATCTTAAGTTAATTTTACAAGATCCCAAGATACCTGCATATAATGTATAAGAGTGCCTAAAAAATGATACCATTACCAAATGCATAGTATATCTAATAGTCAAATTTATTCTGGTACACTACCCAAACACACTACCAAAAATCATGGACTCGTTGCATTAAGATATATTGGAGGCTTTTTTGGTCGTTGTAGACAATAAATCTATATCTAAAGAGGTAGTGACAAAAACACTTTAAATCATAGAACAAAACTGCCTTGACTAGGTCATATTAAGGATTGTTCTACTCATGGGGTGGTATTTTATGTGACCCATAATATACTATCCACACCCTTCTTATCGGTACTACTCCTAAACCAATTCCCAGTGTATCACATTATATGACCTATCTGATCCTAGGCTTATGAAGAATCAATATTGGAGTTGTATTCAACCTCATATTCTGATCACTAAAATACTCTTCACACTATTCTAACCATTAAAACATCAATTCTTTATTTTAAAAAAAATAAATGGTAATGATAATTAGGAAACTTCTTATAGAAAACCACATGCCCCATTAATTTAACCTCTAAAATCTGAAATTGTCTCTTGGATAGCTTGGCATAAAACAGATGTGCATGAAGTGTACTCAGGACTAAATTGGGATTTTTATAATGTTGCTCTATGGTTTGGGAGGAGATGAGTATATCATTAATGAACACCACAATGAACAAGTCAATGCATAAATACCAATAATTCCTATAAAAAATATAACACATTATTTGATGAATACATAACATTACAATCCAAGCCATAATCATATAAGTTTAGTGTCTTTAGAGACACGGGTACATAAAAAACATGTTCATAGGAGATCTACATCATATCCTTCTATGTTCTTCATGACTATAACCCTTCTTATAGAAAACATAGTTAAATAATTTCTCCATGTCTATGGAGAAAACATAATAAATTGTGATCATTGATGCTCGGTAAGGGTGATCAAGGGAGATATCAATTATCTCTTAAACATAACATGAGTAATAGTTGTTTGAGAACATGCGATCAGCCTTTGAAAATAATACCCATCAATTCTTCGACCATAATCCTGATTAATGGAATAATGGTTAGATGTTCGTAAGAAATTTACCATAAAGGGATTAAAGAATTTTATCCAACATAACATGAAAATAGGATAAGATCATGTCATAATATAGTTTAATAAAGTGTGGTATAATCATAATCATAGAAATAAAATGTTAGGGGTACCCACCAATACATTCATAACATTATAAGATTGGGAGAACTTCTCTTATACCTACATCAGACCTAGGATAACCTCCCATGTTCTCTATTTAAAACTTGGGATAACCTCTCATGAACCCTATATAAGGCCTGTTATCACTTATTGTGTACCCTTTAAGATCCTATAACATTAATATTTAACTAATTAATTGGCTGGATATGTAATTTTGGGCACACCCATTGAAAAGAGAATGGGTTTCATCAATATTTCATCATCATATCCATAAATCATCCAGAATAATAATAATAATTTATCATTGGATGATATTCCCATTAAATCCTTTGTGACGTCAAAGTATTTTTTTATAGATACAAAATTATTTTAAAAGATCATAGGAATATTTCTGGAGGAAAATAAACCTTTCATTTTTAAATCACATATTAAAATTAAAAATTTATATATAAATACTAAGGAACAAATTATCATTGAAAACAACTTCCAAAACCACTAAATTAAGATTCAAATAATTTCTCAATAATGATTGAGGGAACAGTTTTTCATTTCGAGTGTGTTAAAACAAATATTCCTTATACATTTTTGGTAAAAATTAAAATATGCTTCATTATAAAAATTCTATGAAGATTCCTTTAAACCCCTTTTTAAAAAAATTAATCCTGGGTAAAAATTAATTTTAAAAAATAAATTTAAAATATTAAAAAATATTAGAAATATTTTGATAATGTATGGATATGGAAGAAAACGGATTTTTTGCTGAAGAGATAAGTAAAGTCGTTTTTCCTTAAAAATGTCCATTTGGTATCTTGTGTAATTAAAGTGAGGAATATGAAAGGAAGAAATGTAATCTAAAGAAATAAAAAGATGATATTAAAATTCATGTGATTATTGATATATATATATATATCTTGAAATTTCATCATGATAAACCTTATCATAAACTCTCCCAATAAACAATGAGACTGTAAAATAAATCTTTTACCTTGAGTTCATCTTCTTTAAAAATAACTTTGTCAATCTATATGATAAATATAAAATTCTTTTAATTCTATAAGATATTTATTTATATAATCATGGTATCATATAAGATCCACTTATAATATATCAACCAACATTTTTAAATTTTTTTTTAAATCTGTATTTGCAAGTGTTAACTCTTTTATTTTTCCTAAAAATTTATATCCATCAGTTTCAGCCCTTTTAAATTTATCCTAGCTCCATCATATCAAAAAAATTATTTATTATATAATTAAAAGATATATAAAATATATAAATATTATAATCATCCATAAGAGGTATTAAAATAAAAAATAAATTACACCTTTCATAGATATGGTAGGTCATATGTATGCATGAACATTGTACTTCCTTACTGACTGATAAAAAAACAGAAAGGTAAATAATAATTAACCTTAACATAATAATTATTGTATCATTAATATAATATATATTCATTAAATCATTCATTATAACTATCCATGAAAATTGACAACCAAAAATGAGTCACTTTGCTTTGTGGTGGTGGTAGTCGCACTTACGCATCAACGATGTTATCATTTTCCAATGGATTAGAAGGAATGAAGTTCAATATTATATTATAATTACATAAGAATAATTGTGTCATAAATATAATATATAGACTTTAAATCCATCAAACAAACATCCATGACATATATCGATGGAAAATGACTTATATCAGTACGTGGAGGTTGTTGTCCACACATACGCATGAGCGATACATTCACATACAATTTAATGTAAAAGAGGGTAGATAAAAGTAGTTTGATGATTATAATATATTTTATTAATATTGAGTATATTGAAGTCATTATTATATGATTAATAACATATATTATTAAAGGTGGAATAATAAATAAATTAAAAGAGGTTGGGTAAGACAATTACCTCTTCTTCGGTCGATCTCCATTAGATACATTTTTAAGAACCCATGGAATGGTCAATTAAGGATATCAACAAATATAATTAATGTAAAGGGAAGTTTATATAATAATTTATTATGACTAGGTCAATCTATATGGGAAAATTTTATTTAATGATAAGATATATGGTGTGTCCTTTTATAATGGACTGGAAAGGACACACATGGAATTACAAAAAATATTAAAATATGTTTAAGTCATTCAGAAGACAAATTCTTCTAAATGTATATATATATATATATAATGATTATAATCCACATATATCATTATCCAATCAATTTATATAGGTCACGGATCCATTTTGAACCTTATCTTTTAGATTAGCCCATTCGTTAACCAATTTTAATCTTAACCATGGTATGAAATTTTTTAATATAAAAGGGTTATAATCATCCTACTTCACCAAATTCAATATTTTTATGATTTTTATGTAATTTAATAAAATATTTTTATCATTAAATACAATTAAGGAAATTTTATGAACTATTCACATAATTTGACTTTGAAAACTACATGACAAAAATAGAATTAAAATCTAAAACTATCACATAACTCTAATATTCTATATTAATCTATAAAATTAATGGTGTACTATAACTCACCAAGAAATATTAATTTTTTTATTTTTAAAAATATTTACATATAATTTATATTAATTTTATAGGAACTGTGTCAGTGTTGTGTAAGCAATTAAGGTAATTATTTTGTCACAAAAAAACAAAAAATTACCATTATAATCAAATAACTTATATTTTCAATAAAAATTTAGAACTACACTTATCCTATTTTTATCCTTTTGTGAAAAAAGAGATTAAATTCAAGAGAGTGAAATTTTGGAATTTTAATTATCTAAAATAATATAAATTTCATTATCAATGGAAAATGGAACCAAATTCTAGAAATTAAAAATTGGGGTATCAATGGCTTAATTTATTCCCTAGAATAAAAAAATCAACTTCTAAGTTTATTTGAGAACTTATCTCGTTGTTTTAACCTTGTTCTAAAAATTTTACACTTATTGAGGAGACAAATATTTACCACAATTACTATTCATAACGACAAAAAATAAACGGGATGTATTCACCATATTTAAACCCTGTTATTTCATATATGGTATCCATTATTCAATATTCGATCTCTATATGTGGAATAAACCATTTTTAATATAAATGCATAAAATGTGACGATAAACGGTTTTCAGGAAAAAGTGTTTTAAATCATAAAGACTGCCTTATATAAAAATAATGAATATTGGTTATTCAAATGGAATTAATTTGATTATTATAAATCAAATGAATCATATTTCCAATTAATACTAAATAAAAAATATATTAGAACCCTTAAATTAATTGATTATTGAATATAAATAATAGTATTTGAAAAATATGTATTTTTTAATATTCACTAAAAATTAAATAATTTCATAAAAATAATAATATTAACCACACGTTAATTTTGATATAATGATTTAAAAAATAAACATTATTTTTTAAATTAATATTTCTAAAATTTGTGGTAATTAGTTATAATTTCCACGCTAAAAATGCACTAAAATCATTTCTAACTAAAATTCAATTTGGAAGTATAAATTGGATTCACTAAAAATGGAGTGATTATTTCCAGACCATAGATAAATAAATTTTTTTTGAGTAGGAATACTATATATATTTCATAATTTGGTTACTCATATTCCTACCCATTAATTTATTGGCTAGTTCACGTTTAATTAATAATGTTTTTATAATAAATCTTTATTTTTTAATTATTGGTGTAATGTGTTAGGATATCTATCTAGATTGTATTATATTGAACTAAATTTTCAGTGTGTTTCATTTTCCCACCATTAAATAAATTACACCCTTAAAATTTTATGATCTTCATGAAATGTTCAATATTTGATAATTATTTTATTAAATAACCACATTGTAAAGAGAGATAATAAAAATTATTTTAAAAAGGGGACGTGGGAAGGATACTGGATACTTAAGATATCACATAATCATATTCTTATATAAGGAGAAAATTGTTTTGAAATTAAAATATAGTAATAGAGGATAAAATTACCATCCATGGACTAATAGTGAGTGAGAGAGAACATGTTCCGGAAAAAGTTATCTACCAAAAAATAATAAATCAATGAAGAAAGAAAATAGAATCAATTAATCTGAAATTAAGTTAAATTGTTAAAATTATTTTTTTTAAGAATTGTTTCCAAAATTTTATGGATTCTTTTCTATTAAGATATAGAAAAATATAAAATTATATTTCTGGATTTCTTTCCATTTGATATACACAATTTCATCATTTTGTAGTGCTTATTTGAATTTCAACTTCATCTCTTATTCTAATAAATTAATATTGAAGATTAATTTTTCATGCCTCAACCACTAAAATTTACATTTAATATATCATAAAATCCATAAAATATTGTAGGGTCATTCTTTTTGTCTCCAAATATTTAACAAAATAAAAAATGGTTATCAAATTTTATCCCAAATGAATAAATATAATAAATTATTCTTTAAAACAATAAAAATAACTCCCAGAGTTAATCTTAACCCATTCCAAAAATCGTTAACCATAAGACTCCTCTAAAATATGATTGAAAAAAATTAATAATCAAAAAATCTAGAAGATTTTATCAAACCATTATCCTCAGAAAGTTTAAATTTTCTCATACATTAATATACCAAACATGTGAATAAGTTGACTATATATTCTATTAAAACAAACTAAAAACATGAACCACCATAAAAAAATAATGAAATCATAAACTATTGAATGTATTCCATAATTCCAAAAATAAAAACATTATAAAATATGAGATAAATCACCTTGTTATCAAATCACTAACCATTTACATGGTTACCAATACTATCCCATATACTTCATCAATGGAAATCATCTCTATTTTTTTCAAAAAAAAAATTATTAACTCAATATAAAAAACATATTAACGATTATTTATCCCATAATAATGTGTTCCCAAATGTTATCACTTTACCAATAAATAAATTTTTTTGTTTATTGGTATCATTTAACATATAATTTTAAATACATAAGGAAAAATTAATATGGAACAATAATTAGATGTTTCATGATTCTTAATACCTGAATGTCACTGTTATAACACTTCTAGAACATAATTCGTGAATTCCAATTCATAAAAACATCCATCATATCACTTAAATTATTGGAATAAAATAGGTTACTCCTTTTTCTATTATTTAACCTATGTATTATAGTACTGACTCGAATAATTCCCTTGTTCCTGAAACCTAATACATTGGATTAAAAATGGGTCCTTTGGATAAAATCCATATCCCTCCATAAAACTTTTAATTATCAGTTGAAAATTACTTTATCAATTCCTTTATTTTATAGACATAAAACATATTCTCATTTCTATGAGGAATTTCCCTGAGTGAATCTTTCCACATACTTATCATGATGAAAATGGAATCTTCTTCCTTCTATGGTATTCATGTTAATCTACTTTTCTCTTAATAAAAGTGTTGAAAATCTCACGAAAATTTATGTTGTTAATCATATAATGATATAGGTGACTATGAACAATAATAATTCTTTACATTCAATCCCATTTCACTTAGTTTCTAAAGAGGGAAATCATTCCATTGTCCATAACATTCAATATTAAAAAAATCCAATTGGTCCTATTCATTCACTAAAACCAAAAATCATAGTGTGATTAGCAATATTAATTGTGAGAAATCCATAAAAAATAATTCATAGGATGTCTAAAATCATGAAAAAATATTTTTAGTATATGAATCCTTGGGTTTATACTATGTCATACATGGTCATTATTTATCTAAATCAGTCATAATAGTTCATCAAAAAATTTGAAATAACCAAAGAATATCCCCCCCCCCTTATTGTGTCAAACCAGGTGTCCAGTAAGGGTACAATCACTGTGTCCTAAAATTATGGTTGAGATTTAGTTAACCATTTATTTTTTGGGTGATTAATCCTAGATGCATATATTCTAAAACCACACCCACCCATAGTATCTAAAAAGGAATTTTTTTTCTCTAGGAATCCCACACTTCGTTCTTTAACATAACATAGAAAAGTATACTATGCCTATTATTATCCTAATGGTTATCATTAAAATTTTCTCATCTTGGTTTTCAAAGGTAAATAATACATAATCTGATACCAACTATATAAACTCATACATTTACTACAAAAATATTACATCTTATTATATGGATATAAAACAATATGATCCATGACAGAATATTATAGGTTTAGTGTATTTGGAATATTGGATGCATAAAAACTTTTTAATAAGATATATAAATCATCTTCCACCAATATTTAATCAACATTCAACCTTCTAAGAGACATCATACATAAAACGGTTTTCCATATCATGAGAAAAAACATATAAATTGGTGAGATCAGATGCTCAATAAGTGTAAAAAACGGATATTTCAATGATCATTTAATCATGAAATGAGTATTAAGGGTGTTATAACATGATATTAACCATTGAAAATTAAAACTAGAAATTATTAAACCATAAATATGAGTCATGGAAAAAATCATGGCATTTCATAATAAATGAAGCATAAAGGGATCAAAGAAGAGGATCCATGAGAATGTATCATTGCTATAATAATCTATCCTTAAGTAGTATAACATGGTGTGTAATAATAATAATAGAAATAATATTTCATGAATACCCACAAAAACATGCATAATATGTAAGGATTCTATTAACTTCCCATAAACTTGTTTTGGTCTTGGAGTAACCTCCTAAGAACCCTCCTTTGGGGATGGGATAACATCTCATGTACCCACATGTAGACTTGGGATAACCTACCATATACCCATTGATCTCACAGAAAATTAATCATTTCACAAATCATTAGAGGGATATATAATTTCAGGCCCACTCACCACATAATCTTAAATATATTCATGTGTATTCCATTAGATCTTAAAAAAATTCCTCATAACAAAACACATGGATAAAAAAACATGTTTCATCAATTTTTCATTATCATGACCATAAATCATCCTAAAAATATATAATTTTCAATCATTATATTATATCCACAGTAAATACAGAGTAACATCAAATAATTTTGTCATATGTTAAAAACATAAAAGATCATTGGAATATTTCTTGATAAAAATTCCATTTTCTATTTTATATCACATATTAAAATCTCAAAATTTACAAAATATCAAGTAAGTAATTTTTTATGAAAAAAACATAGAAAATAATAAACTAATATTCAAATATTTGTGTGGTCATTATGGTGGGAAATTTGGTTCATTTCATATATGATAAAACAAACATTCCTTTAACATTTTCTGTAAAAATTCAAAAGTACCTCATTCAGAAAATGACAAGAATTTTTCTTTTGAACCATTTTTTAAAGATTAAATTAGGCAAAAAAATTAAATTAAAAAAATCATAGTATATTTGTAAATACCTCTACCAAAGTAGCTCAAATATGATTCCTTACATATTTAGATAGGTACGATTACAAGGAAGTTGTATCTTAAAGGACAAAATAGCATAATAATTTTAGAAACCCAAATACTGCATAAGTTTTACATTACAAATTTGAAAGGAAATTCAATATAAATATTCCATTGGAAACATTCATAAATTATAGATTATCCCTAAAATTAATTCATAATATTCATATTCGTATCCTGGGAAAAATAAAACAAAAGAAATGGGTTATATAGATGCTCATTAAGGGTATGTAATACAGTAGAATCATAAATAATAAGGCATAAAGAATAACTAAAAGTAAACATAACATTAAATCACAATCTTGACTATAAAATGTTAGGAATAAAATATTATAAAATAATTAAAGAATAAAATATAACCAAGGATATTATAATATTTTAATAATCACATGGGCAATTAATTACTAGTTTTATAAAGAGGGAATCCATAATGTTGTACGTCATAAACATACCATTAGGGCATCAGCCAAAACACCAACATAATGGGTAAAAATCTAGTCTAATTTATGTCTTGAGAACTATTGATGCATTGAGGGGATATAGTGGGCCCCACACATCACTTAATAATTTCGAATCATTCCTCTTATTAATGGGGTTATACATGAACAACATATACATATGAAATTTAAATGACTTCCCTAATATGTAAACATAATTACTAACTATTATAAGTAGCATGGTGAAGCATATCAAGATTGAACATACAATAACAAAATAATCATAAAAAATTTAATAAGATATGTTAGATTGTAATCATGATATATAAATCTAAATAAAGCATGAAATTCAATATAGGTGTTGAAATAGATGAAAATACTCTAATAAAATCATCAAATAATTCTTGACAGTAATGCTCTTTAACTTTGAAAATAAGATCACTTTTCAAAAACTATTTTGTTAAAACCAAAAATAATTTGATATAGGTTTTACATGATAAAATTATTGATTTTTTAAAAATAATTATGTCTCAAAATTTTTTATTTAGTTCTCTTTAAAATAGGTAAGAATTCGGAAAGTTTCCCTTAATCAGGCTTGTTTATTGTGAGGAATTGAGAAAGATCCTTATAAAACAAGTAACTCCCAATAAAGGAAATAATAGATCTTAATGGTTCATATGTATATAAAATTAAAAAATAATTTAAGAGGATTACAAAATAATAATTAATAATTACATTGGGGGTAAATAGATAGAAATCGTAATCCTGAATGAAAAATGGAGGTTTAGGGGGAAACCATTACCTTATCCCCGAACGTGTTCTTAACATGACCTTAAATTCCTGGAAAATCATATTAAATCAAATAATTAAGAACCTTATATAAATTTATTTGATTTATTATAATTTTATTAACTTCATTTATGCCTTTTTATGAGTTAGAAGATACCATTTTATTGTTCGAAAAAGTTTGTTTCCTTGGTTTTCACGATCGGCACACTTGTATATAAGTATAAAATTTCATGTATAATGGGTATAATTATCTAGGATTTAATTTCAATAATATTAATTACCATGTGAATGATTAAATGGTTATATATTCTATTTTTTTATATGGTATGAGGATGAGTCATTAGATAAAACATTAGTAATAATCATTTATATTATTTTGGTGTTTTTTTATCGTTATGAATTACTTTTTCATATGAATTAATATTATCTATATATACTAGTTATAGATCATTAAAATGGTTTTAATAAATATAATATAGTCTACTATAAACCTAAAAATGGTTCCATTTCCATCCTTCAAGATCAAATTGAAGAATGAAAATCTATCATCCACGAATGTTGTAAATCATCACCTCACGGTCGATGATTTTGTTTTTAAAATAAAGTAGAGAGATAGGATTTTGATAAAGGATTTTAAAATAAAAAGATATACTTATAGTATATAAATGATATTGGAATTTTCATTATCATTTTGATATCGGAGTTGAGGAGATAATAATATAATAATAGAACATTTAAAAGAAATTCAAATTAAGAGGAATTTGATTTTACCTCTTTAAAACTTCTCCTTGAGAACCTTGTTAAGAGTAGTGGATTTATAATTTTATTAAGACCAATAACTCTTGGATGTGGGTTAGAGTCTTGGGTAGAGTACTGGGAAGAAATTTTACACGATTCAAGGTTTAGAGGTGTGAGGATAAGTGGTGGCGAGAGGTGGTATTTATAGTGGTGGAGAGAGGTCATTTATCATTCTTTTATTCATTATATTATAATTTTTCTCAAGACAAGAAGTAGTGTTGGTTATTATGAAAAAATAAATTGAATGTGAGTTGGAACCAAGAGTGCGTACATCATCCAAGAATCAGCTATGATAAAATAAATCATGTATTTATCATTTATCGTATATTATCGCATTTCACTATTCACAAAAAAAATCATGTATTTTAGATAAATCCCTAAAAAATTACCCTAAACATTTTTTGATATGTAGAATTAAAAAATGAACTATATTTTATAAATATAATTTTATAAATATGAGCAATATAATTTTTAAATAAAATCATCAAACATTTAAAAAATGTTGATTTTTATATTATAAAAGTTTTTATGACTCTTTAAAAAATTAACTAAGGTCTCATAAAATTATACTAAAATAATAATACATAAGAATATTAATTTATGAATCTATTTTACGAAAATAAATTTTCTTTTAAATCATTATATTAATTATATAATTTTCATTAATTATTTAGGACTTTCAAAAATACCAACAATTAATTGTTAATTTTTAAAATATTCATTTCCTTATACTATGATATAATTATATGATACTTTCATTTATAAGGTTCTTAAATTTTATTTATACTTTCATAGGTGATGTTACTATTCATTAGTAAAAATTTTTATTCATAAGGGTCATAATATTATTCTGAAGTTAAATTTATTATTTCATCGGTATAGGTTCCTTATGTTCAATAAATACCTATTATTTCATTTATTATTCATTTATGATGTTTGAAATGTGTTATATAAGTGAAATTCTATAATATATACTATATGAAATAAACATAAGATGAGAAATTTCATCGATAGAGTTTTGGGTCGTTAAATTCTCCCCTCCTATAAATATTTTATCCTCGAAATTTCTAGATTTTCACCCCTAAAAAAGATTTCGGCAGTTTTTTAACATAATATCCTCAGGCTCCCATGTCGCCGCTTAAGATTTATTATTTTTCCAATGTACATTTACCATATGAGTTTTATAATTACGTAACACATGTACTTTAGTTTCTTGATTCTCAATAGGCTCTTCATAGTAAGATAAACCTGGTTCCAATTCTATTCCTTGAGAGGTGAGTACATGTGTCGTTTCTAGCATGTACTTCCTTAATAAAGAGATGTGGAACACATTTTACTCCTTTTAAATGATATTAATCATTGAAAAATGATAAGCCAAAACTCTAATTATCTCCATAATTTAAAAAGGGACAATGTACCTTGGGCTTTGATTCCCTTTCTTCCCAAATCTTATAACACCCATCCATATAGATACTTTCAAGTAAATATGATCTCCCACATAAAATTCCAAATACTTCCTTTGATTATCAGAATAACTCGTGTTCCCATCTAGAGCTGAATTTATATGGAATTGTATATCCTTTACCATTATTGGTTTCCTCCACAAGCTTTGGGCCTGAATGCTTCCTTTCAGGAACATCATCCCAACATATTGAAGTATGATATCTATTTCCATTCAATACTTCATATGGTGCCATTTGAATACTATAATGTAAAGTATTTCTTTAGGAAAACTCTATCAAAAGTAAATATGGATCCCACATACCTTGAAAGTCATTTGAGTATGATCTCAACATTTCTTATAATATTTGTATCGTTCTTTCAGACTACCTACCAATTTGATGGTTATAAGAAGTACTCAAACAAAGCTAAGTATCCAAAGATTATGAATGAATTTTCAATAATTTCGATTTAAAATGTGGATCATGACCAGAAAAAATAGAAATAGCTACTCCCTTAATTCTTAAAACTTCATTAATATAGTCTCGTACAAGTTGATCTAGTGAAAAATACTTCCTTATATAAAGGAAATGAGAATATTTTGAAATTTGATCAACAATTACCCATATTACATCATAATTTATTATTTTTTTGGTAATATAATAGAAAATCCATAGTGATGTCATCCCATTTCCATCTATGAATAGTTATGGGTTGTATAAATCCTCTAAGATGTTGTCTTTAAGCCTTCACTTGTTGACAGACTAAACATCTTGATACATAATCATCAATTTACCACTTCATGTTATCCTACTAGAAATGTTCTTTAAAATCTCAATACAACTTAGTGTACCAGGGTGTATAAAGAAATTATACCTATGGGAATCATCCAATAAGTCCCTTTTTAAATTCGGTATAGAGGTAACATAAATACACTTCCCAAATTTCCTAATTTTATCCCCATACATTATGTCTTACAACTTCCCATCATTCAAAACATTCATTTTATTTTCAATATTCTCATCATCAAACTATGAACTTTTAAACCTTTCCAATAAATATTGTTAGGAAAGAAATTGAAAAGGTAATTATTATTCATCTTCCTTGATAATTCCAATATCCATATTTGTTAGATCCATATACACAGTATCCTTGTCTATCTTCATTTTTTTCAGAACTCCATGATCCTTCCTGCTCAATTCATGTTCCACTTTAATCAACTTCCCTAGCTGGTAGTGTATTGTAAAATCATAATTTAGGAGTAGTTAGATGTATTCCTCTTTTCCTCAAGTTTATTTATCTCAATGAGTATATATATTTATAGCTCTTGTGATCTGTATATATCTCACATATTTTTCCATAGAGATAGTTCCTCCATATCTTCAAATAAAATATTGTAGTTGCTAACTCATGTCCTTGATTTTGAGAGTTATATTCATGAATTTTTAAATTACTTGATGAATAGGAAGTACCTCTATCATTCTGCATAAGGACACACCCAATTCCTTTCTTTGAGGGATCACTATAAATCCCAAATACACCATTTCTTGATGGTAGATTTAAGACAAGATAATTCACCAATCTAGTCTTCAATTCTTCAAAATATTGGTCAAATTATTTTTTCCGTATGAACTTAACCCATTAATGAGTACTCATGGTTAGTGGGTTAGGTAATCGGGTGAATTTATGAATGGATCACCGATAGTAACCTGCTAAAAAAACTACGTACCATAGTTAGGTTTCTTGGTGTAGGCCATTCCAGAACCACATTTTTATTCATAAGATCAACTAGTATTCCATACATTGAGATACTATATCCATGAAATGAATCTTCTTGAATCCATAATTAGAACTTTTTAAATATCTCATATAATTCATTTCATCCAAGAGCCTTTAGAATAATCAATGATTGATTCTCACAGTCTTCGTAGCTATTGGAGTATACCAATATATTATTAATAAATACGACAAAAAAGTAATCAAGATATTCCTTGAAAACTCTATTCATTAGATCTATAAAAATAGATGGTTCATTAGTCAATACAAATGGAATTACTATAAATTTTTATGTTTCATAACCAGTTCAAAAAGTTTTCTTTAAAATGTATTCCTTCCTCACAAATAACTGATGATATCCAGATCAAAGGTCAATAATTGAAAATTATTGGGCTCCATGAAGTTTATCAAATAAATAATCAATGCATGGAAGGGTATAATTATTTATTACAATAGCATTTATTTCTCTATAGTCAATATAGAGCCTCATGGATCCATCTTTTTTCTTGACCAAGAGAACAGGGGCTGCCCATGGAGAAACACTAAGGTGAATAAATCCTTTATCCCTTAATGTCTCTAGTCTTTCTTCCGTTGTAATAATTCCATAGTCTCCATTATATATGGATTAATTGACATAGGCCTTGAACCAGTAATTAAATTAATAGAAAACTCAATTTTCCAGTCCAGAGGATATCTATGCAAATCCAATATAAATACATCAATTTATTCTTGCAAAATATATACATCTTAAATTTGAATATTTAATTACTCACCCTTAGATATTACATTCTATTACTCCCCAATAATTTCATTTAGTAAACCTACTAGGGTTGGATCTAGATAATAATCATATAGTGAGGTTTCTATTCTAATGACAAGGGACTCTACATCATTCTCCAAAATTGTAACTTCCTTATTCTTGTAATAAATTTCTATATCATAATTTGAAAAAAAAATCATACAGAGTATTATATAAAAATAAATCTTGGGTATGATGATATAGTTAGAAAAAAAATCTCATTTATGTGTCATAAACGGGACTAACCAAAACAACATCATTACAGTGATACATCCCTTATTTTTTTTAGTGACAACTACTTCATTAAGTCAAAATGGAAATTTCTATTCTTTATAGAAAACTAGCACAATATAAAATAATTTGATTATCCCAAATCAAATAAAGCATTGGATACATTTTGGGAAATGATTAAATTACATTCCTCCACTTTATTATGAACTTCAACCTCTATAGTTATTACCTCATAAGACTGGTCTTTCTTACATGGGCTTCATTAGTTAATGATTCTTTGATTATTAAGACCATAATTTTCATCATTTACCATCTCTTGGAAATTGTATCATTGAAAATTGGTGGATTCTTTCATTCCCATATAGACATTGGCTTGGTGTCCTTTTTCTCCACATATGTATCAAAACCCCATTACCTTCAAGAAAGTACCAAGGTGTTTAGAATCCCCCTTCTTATATTTTTTAACTTTCAATTTATATAACTTAGAGTATTATTTTTCTATATTGATAGCATATGAGACTATATCTTCATATGACGAGAAATTATGGGAGACTAGTTATCATAATAGAAATGGTTTTAAACCATCAATGAATCAATCAATATCGCTCCATAGATTATGTATGCAGTCTGTGGCATGCCTTTGTGACATTATAATGTTGCTGTCATACTTTGAAATGTTTTCATCCTCTTTTTTTCTCAGACTCAAGAATTTCCACTCCATAGTTTCTCACTATTCATGAAGAAAAAAAATCTAAGAAATTTCCCTTAAAATCATTCCATTCAATATTTTCAATTTATTACTCCTATTTTGTGTTTTTATTAAATGACTACCATTGATCAATATCTCCGGAGAGATGATACACTTACATGATAACCTTATCCTTTTTTTACTTCCCAAGGATAGAAATATCTTCTCTAACAAACTTATCCACTCCTCTACTACAAATGGGTTTTTAGTCCAACTAAATGATGGTGGTTTTTATCTCAAAAAGTGGTTTAACATTTCTCTTCCACATTGTGGATGAGGATGCTTTATACAGGTATTTTGTTTTATTCATAATCTAATTCAGTTGTCCCAGTATGGTTATATGTTTCATAGCTCGAGTTGTAGCTTTTATTCTAACATCATTATCCTTTATATGGAGGAAATCCCTACTTTGGAAACACTCATTGATTCATTTTATATTCCTTCCACTATAAGACATTTCTAAACAATGTCATACACTAAGTTATGTTATAGATAATTTTGAACACATTACAGAAATTGAAAATTTCTGCGAATGTAATCACATAATCATAAAAGTGGTTTATTTGGGGAAATATTTTATTGTAAATCTATCATAATAGTTGTTAAATTTTTTTTAATTATCCTAAGCATATCCCCATGATTGTCAGCCCATGTGTACAGTAAGGAACTTTGTTTTGTACCAAGTTACAGCAAGTTATTCCATGGAAAACTTATCAGTGTTGTTACACCGAGGTAGAATTGTTCTAGAACTACGTCCACCAATACTATCCATACAAGGATGTATTTTTAATAAGATCTACATAATCTCTAACCTTACCAAAATTACTGTATTTTTTTATATTTGTATCCTAAAAGATTATCTTATAGTTAATCTATGTTTTCTAAATTTAGTTTCAAAGGTTCCTACTAAACATCCTCTAATACCAACTGTAAATACATCAACCCTATTAGACCAGATTTGGTGCCTTATTTTATTACATTGGTATGCTTATAAGGAATTCGTATCCTGAAGGAATGAATAGTTTAGTTGTTTTGGAAAACCAGATACAATATATGTTTTACATTACAACATTAAAATGAAATAAAATATAGAGATTGAATTAGAAACATCCCTAAATCTTAGATTATAACAGAAAGTCATTTATAATAGTCATATTTTCATATGGGAGGAAATAAAACATAATAATGGGTTAATCTCAGATCCTCTGTAATGGTAAGTAATAAATAAGAATCATAAATAATAAGGCATAATGAATAACTAAAAGTACACATGCTATTAAAACATAATCTTGAGAATAATAAAGATAAAATAAAAGATGATTAAATAATGACATAACAAAACATAAAAATGGATATTATACTAGTAGAATAATCACATATACTATAAATTAATAGTTTCATAATGTTGGAATGAATAATTTGGGGCTTCATAAACATATCATTAAGGCATCAGTCAAGAAACCATACGTTATGGGTAAAAACACAGTTTAGTTTGTCTCCAGATACCTACTAATTCATCGAGGGGATATAGAAAGCCCCACCCATCACATAAAGTGTCCAATACACTCCTCATATTAATGTGTTTAAACATAAATTACGTATAGATATAAAATTTAAATAACTTCCACAATCTGTTAAAATAATAACTAAACATTCTGAGTAGTATCGTGAATGGTATAATGATACAACATCTAGTGTAAAAATAATCATAAACCATTTAATAAGATATGATATATTATAATCATGACATATAAATATCAATAAATCATAAATTTAATACAAATTTCCAAATAGATGAAGATAATCTAATAAAATCATCAAATAATTCTTGGGAGTAATACTCTTTTACTTTGAAAAGAATAGTTCTTTTAGAAAAATATTTTTCAAAAACCATAAATGAACTAAGATAGTTTTCACATGGTCAACTTAATTTGTTTTGGAAAATACTAGTGGCTTAAAAAAATCATATATTGAACTTAAAAATTGGTAATAAATCAGGAAGTTACCTTTAATAGTGTCTTTTTATTATGAATAATTGGGAATGATCTTTATAAAACATGTAACTCTGCATCAAATAGGGAAGCACTTGGACTGGTACCCATATATAAAATATTAAAACATAATTTATTATTATTATATATGAAGAATTAATAATTTAATTGGGTAAAGGGAGATAAAAAGTAATCATGAATTGAAAAAGGGAGGTTGCGGGAGAAACCCTTATCTTATGCCTGAATGTGTTCTGCACTTATCCTTAAGAACCTAGAATAATAAAATTAAATAATTTAATTAATTTATTTATTTAATTTATTAAAGAATATTATATACATTTATTTTATTTATTTCAATTTTATTAGGTTCATTTATTTCATTTTTGATGAGTTATAAGATACAATTTTATTTCTCGGGAACGTTCATTTCCTTTGTTATCAAGATTGGTGTACGTGTATATGAGTATGGAACTTCATGTGGAATGAAAATAATTATCTATAATTTAATTTATATGATATTAATTAACATAAATATTATTAAATGGTTATATAATTCATTTTTTATACATGGTATGAGTATGATTCATTATATTAAACATTACCAATAATCATTAAGATTATTTTGGTGGGTTTTCTATCATTACGAACTAGTTTTTCATTAAAAACTAATATTATGTACATATAATGTTTATGAAATATTAATCAGGTTGTAATACATATATTAAAGTCTAGTTTAACGTTAAATACGGTTTCAATAACATCCTTGAAAGAGAAATTGAAGAACGAAAATATGTCGTCTATAAAAGTTGTAAACCGGCACCTTAAGGACAATGATTTCGTTTTTAAAATAAAATAGAGAGAGCGGAGTTTGAAGAAGGATATTCCATTATAATGATGTAATTAAATTATATATTGTAAAATGTATTTATCATTCTCATTTGGTATGATGAGGTGAAAAGATAATAATAAAAGAAAATAATTTGAAAAATATATTAAAAGGAAAAGAAATAGGATTTTACCTCTTGAATACTCCTCCATGATAACCTCCTTAAGGGGATTGGATTTGTTATTTTATTATGAAAAAGAGCTCCTAGATGTGAAGTAGAGTATTGGGTAAAGGATTGGAAATTTTCTGAAAATATTTGAGGCTTAGATGTGTGAGGAGAATTGGTGTTTAAGGGTGGTATTTATAGTGGAGGAGATGAGTGATTTCTCATTATTTTATTCATTACATTACTATTTTGTTGAAGATAAGAAATAGTTTTGATTATTGTGACTAAATACAGTAATAAGATCATGTTATTTCAAACCAGGGAGGCTTACATCATCCAAACATGATTTATGAATCAATAAATTGTGTATTTATCATTTATCGTAAATTCTCAAAGTTCACTATTCACCAAAAATTCAAGTATTTTAGAAAAATCCCAAAAATGTACCATACCCATTTTTTGAAATATAGAATTAAAAAAATAACTCCATTTTATAAAAACAATTTTCTAAAAATGAAAATTATAATTTTTAAATAAAATCATCATTTACTCGAAAAAACCAATTTTAATGTTATAACTGTCTAATGATGCTTTAGAAAATAAACTATGGTCTCAAAAAATTGTCCTACAATAATAAGATTTAAAAAATAATAATTTTTGAATCTATTTTATGAATATAAATTTTATTTTAAGTCATTACCATAATTATAAAATTGTAATTAAATATTTATGACATACACAAATTCCAACACTAAATTAATGATTTTTAAAATATTCATTTACTTATAATATGATATAATTATATGATACATTAATTTATAAGGTGCCTAAATTTTATTTATACATTAAAGGGTGATGTTACTATTCCTTAGACCAATTTACTATTCATAAGGGTCATATTACTATTCCTAAGGTCATGTTACTATTCCATCGATATAGGTTCCTTAACTTATATAAATACCATTAATTTCATTCATTCATCATTTATGATGTTTTTATAGTGTTATATAACTCATTTTATGATATCTATAATATATGAAATAAACATAAAAAGGTAAATTTTATTGATATAATTCTAGGTCATTACAATAACTACAGAAACATTCTCGAAAACATTTTTAGAAAACATGGATGTGGAAGAAAATGAATTTTACACTAAAAAGAGAAATAAATTACATTTTCCTTAAGAATTTTCATTCAATATCATAATTACATAATGTGTGGATAATGAAATAAAAACATTTAAGGAAACTTACTCTTAAAAATTCTTGATAAACAATGAGATTGTAACAAAAATATCTTACCTCAAGTTTTACATGCTTATAAAATGTTTAAAATTCGTGGATAATAAATATAAATTTATTATAAATCTTTAATAGAATAATTGACATACTCATTATATCATATATTTTCAACTTATAACATTTCAACCCGAATTTATTACTAATTCCTTAACTTAATCGTTGTTTTAGGTGTTAACTATTTTATATTTCATGAAATTTATTGTTTAGTAGTTTTGATTCGTTGAATTGATTCTAGTTACATCATCTAAATAATTTTATTTATATTTTAAAAA
The DNA here is from genome assembly GCA_963277665.1 of Viscum album. Taxonomy (NCBI): domain Eukaryota; kingdom Viridiplantae; phylum Streptophyta; class Magnoliopsida; order Santalales; family Viscaceae; genus Viscum; species Viscum album. The sequence goes on along the minus strand of OY728126.1, from coordinate 1,947,537,595 downwards.
TTACATATATTAATTATATAAAAATATTTAATGTTATATAAAGGGTAGGGATAGAAAATTAATTTACACCATTCGTGGAGATGGTAGGTCGTATCTACACATGAATTTTGTTTTCAATTTTCAATTGATGGAATGAATTAAAGGTAAATAATAATTCACCTCTGTAGAATAATTATTATAACATAAATATCATATATAATAACTAAATATATTCGTATTATGACACATTTGAAATGAAAATGAAAAATGAATCGCATCGCTTCATATAGGTGGTATTCCACTAGTACACACGAGCGGTATTATCATTTTTTAATGAATAATAAGTCAAGAAGTTAATTATGATATTTTAAATATATTATTATAATTATATAATAAAAATTTATATGGAGTTTTCATTTTTGGAGATTTTATATATATTTCTCAAAATGGTGTAAAGAAAAGAGAGATGGCTTGTCCTTTTTTAAGGGAGAGAAATGACACATTTTGAATTACAATAAAGTTTAAAATATAACTAATACATTCAAAATAAAATTTCTTCCAAAAGGATAAAAATTTAAAAAATATGATAATTTTAAAATACCATCATCCAAGTTAATTTAGATAGGTTTTGGTGTCAATTTAAATCTTATCTTTTGGTTTAAAACCATGGATTACAAATTTTAATTATAACTATGCTAATGAAGTTTTTTAATATTAAAGGGTTATAATTTTACTTATAAGGTAAAAATTGGTAAATAAATGAAAAATTGATGAAATATTAGTCCATTCATAATCCTAATTTATTTATTTCAATATTTTTATGGTTTTAAATTAATTTTATAAAATATTTTTGTCATAAACAACTATTAATGTAATTTTAGGAACTAATCACATAATTTCAATTTTAAAACAACATGATAGAAATGGAATTAAGATATAAAAATTTCACGCATATCCAACAAGTTATATTAATTTATAAAATTCTTGGGAAACTGTAACTCACACAAAAAAATATTTATTTTCGAGTTTTAAAATACATTTACATGAATTTTTTATATCTTACTCAAGCAATAAATTGTAATTTTATAATAATTTGAGGTAATTATTTTACTACTAAAAAATTATAACAAATAATCATGATAAATAAAAATAATTTATCTTTAAAATAACTATTTAGATCCTAACTTTTCCTCTTTCTTTCTAATATAAAAAATAGATATATTAATTTCTAGAGAGTGCCTTTTGAATTTATCTTTACATAAGATAATATAAATTTCATAATCAAATTAAAATGGATCAAAAATGAAATATATTCTAATTTGGGTTTTTTATTGTAGTGTCCCTCCTCGTAATCCACTTGTAGGTGCCCCAAGATTATGTTTATAAGACCGCATGTTCCCCTCCTCCTGTACTGGAGGCGACCAACTAGTATTGAGGGATCAGGGTGTGTCTTTGGGAAGAATTTCCCTTCATAGATAACAGTGGATCAAATTGGTATAAAATAAAATACAAATTGTGGAGAAAAAATAAATAATATATGGTAGTGGAATAATAATAAACCATGCAGTATAAATAAACAAGAAGAAGCTAAATAAATAATAGATACAAATTGATGATGATGATCACTATCTATAAGATGAGTACGTGGTAATAAAAATGGATATAGGCATATACCACATAGTATCAAAAATACAAAAAGACCAAAAACAATCTACTGCAAGATTCATGATCACAGGCTCATTCCTCTTCCTCCATAATCTATCCTAGAACTCAGAATCACACATCAGAAGTTGGGTGCTTCCCTTTATCTATACATACAATCATGAAGTATACTTGGGTACCATAGGTTCCCTAAACAAGGTTTGAGATATTCTTAGTAGGCCACCACCAACGCTGTCTAGATCAATATAGGCCTTGAAATATAAAATTAATAGTGTATCTATAATTGTAAATACAAGGAAATAATTAATTAAAACATGACAAATTTGGTTCTAACTAAATGTCCAACCACCAATAACTCATTAATCATAATATGGATGTCTTTGAACTAAGGGAACCTATAAAATAGTGATGTAGTGTTTACATGGGTCATCCTAAATAAAGAATCAATTTTGGACCAACACCAAAGGTGTGATTTGGCTTGGAAAACGTCTTCATATAACATCAGTTAAACATTCTCATAATATAATATTATGGAATCACATGTAATCTATGAAATGGAATTCATAAAATCTAGTGTGGAATTCTGAACCTGTCCAAGTTGATCCATAAAGTAATGATAGTGTTCACTACGGTAGCTCCCAAAATACCAAATATTGTAGAGTCTACCCAAGGTGACCCATAAAATGCATGCCACATATCACTCTCAACATAGTGTATACATGAACCTTTGAGCCAATTCTAGGTATCTCATATAGGGGACTTAGTACACCCGAGGCATGGTATAACCATATTTCCAATGATCCCATATGTGGTACCTCCCCTAGGGAACCTATATAACTCGTGGTTATGAATAATCCACCCAGAAAGCCCATAAAAGGAAATCCATGTGTCTCTCTATGTATGTCCAACAGTTCTAAAACCAAGCACGGTGTTCCCTTCCACAACATCTTTATACCCAGACCCATGTTCTCTCTTATCCCATAAGAAAAAAAGGTATATAATTCAATACCACATAACATCATCAAGGTATTTCATTCACAAAAAAAATAATCCATCAATCCAATTCATTTTATTCAATCCAAAAAACTATGGAATAATCCAACAAGCATAGAGCATACAGTATAAGAAACACAGAAAGAAAAAATCATGAATCATGAGGCATAATTGATAAGAAAAAAGCATATGGAATTGGTATTTACATCCAAACTCTTGGTCTGCCATTCATCTTAATTCAATCCATTAATTTAAGGAATTTATAACAAGTAAAACACACCTCCAGAGGTGTTTACACAATATTAGGTAAAGGGAATTAAACCACTAAAGGGGAAGAAAACCCATTGGGGTGGATTAAGTCAAGGATATAAACCAAATTGTTGATTCACCACTCACTTGAGTTATATTGGGAATATCAGAGCACCCAATTTAATTTATTTAAAAAATTATCGGCTTCATCGAAAGGCTTCAATTTGAAACACAATGGAGAATGATATAAAGGTGATGAAAATTGTAGGAAAGAACTATATCTCCTACCATAGGTTCTTATAATACCAAACATCAATTGTTGACCATCAAATAAAGTTACAATAAGATATATCAAAATTATATTCAAATTTCCTAAAATGGGGACAATGAAGTTCCACCCAAATAGTGAAATATAAGAGAAGATAAACCAAGAAGATAAGGTAGAGGAATGTAGAGCATACCTTAAGCTATCCAACACACCCGGTGGTAAATGATTTTTAGATTATATCAAGGAGAAATCAAAATACCTTAAAGGAGGAGAGTGGGAGTTCTTGGGTGTGTGTTGCACTAGAAAATAAAGGGAGGAGAATAAATTTTGGGTTAAAACATTTCAATGGAAAATGAGTAATTTCCCCTTTAATGATTGAACCACACTGTTTGGCCATGTGGTTGTCCAAACTGTGCACCAACCATGCACCCAGTTTTGCCTATGGAGGGACCCTACAAGGGTTAGACACATGGTTTGGCTAATAGTGCACATGTTGTGTGGAAGAAACTATCAAAAATGACATAACCCCTCGCACAAGTGTGTACCTTGGCTCGCATGGTTTTAGAATACCTTGTGGACCCCTACTCCATTATGTCACACTCACGTAGAGTTCAAGAAATCATGTGCCTGAGATTGTTTATCCCAAAATTGAAAATCCAAATAATCCATGGAACCCCTCATGACATCCATGACCTCATTAGGTACCACCACAGGGGCCAAAAATGGAATTAAAGTAAAACAATAGTTCATACATTTGAGAATGTTTGAGACATTACACCCTCCCCTACTAAGATAACGCATCCATGAGATTCCTATATAAGGGTGATAAGATGTCATATACGAAAATTTCTCGCTACTTCACATGTACATCGGCCTCCCACTCCCTAGTCTCATCCTGAACACGGACATACTTCTATAACACCTTGACCAATGGGAATAACCTACCTCAAAGAGCCTTTGTGAACCAATCAACGATAGTCATCGAATGCTCCAAGAAGGACTCATATTCCTCTATATCTATATCCTTAAATTCAAATGAATGAGATGAGTCTACATGATACTGGAAAAGATAAAACACATGGAAAATGGTGTGCATGGAACGATACCTATGAGGTAACTACAACCAATTGGTTGTCATCCCAACACTCTCCACTATCTCGAAAGGACAAAAATATCATGGGGACAAATTTCCTAGTCTCTAAATTAGTTTATGAACTAATCAAGGTGATACACATGGAAAGAACAGATGTCCCACATCAAACTCTAGAGGTTGAAGGAAATGATCGGTATAAGACTTCTTCTTGGATTGAGCTGTTGACATACATTTTTGAATCAATTTTACTATCTTTGAAGTATCCTGAATGAGACGAGAACCTAGTAGTGTTTCATCACATACCTCAAACCAACACAAAGGTTATAAAATGGCCTAATATAGCAGGAACCATTCATATCCATCTGAATCATTTCCTAGAAGATTTTATAGTAGGAAAACTTAATAAGAGGTATGTGTTTCTCCCATGAACCTAATGAAATAATGTTTACGTGATTAGAGAATTTCCACTAACAACTGTATCGTCTAATCGGATTGCCCTTTTGTCTTAGGGTGATATGTTGTACTCAAAAGAACCTATGAACCTAGTGTCTTTTGCAACCGATGAAAAAACAATGATGTAAAGTGAGATTCTTTGTCAGATATGATATAATTGGGAACACCATGAATGAAAACATTCTCCAAGATAATAATACTCCCATGTTCATCAATTTAGAATGTCTCTTGTATCAGTAGAAAGATCACAATATTGGTTATCCTATCTATGATTACCCATATTACATTGCTGAGTTGAGGGAATCTTGATAATACCATCATGAAATCCATGGTGGCGTTGTTCCATTTTCACATAAGAATGGAGAGTGGTTTTAAAATTGTAGCATCTTGCTGGTGATCAACCTTCACTTACTGACAGGTGGAGTAATGAGTGATAAAACCTACAACCTTCCTCTTCATTCCCATCCATCAATACTGACAATGTACATCTTAGTATATTTTGGTAATCTAAGGTTGAACATCCCAAACAAAGGCATGATATTAACGCATCAACACATCTAGTACATCCAAAGGAACCCAAACACACCCACGGAAGAGAAGGATCTCATTCTAGTCAAAAACCAAACATAGAGGATGGTTCTCCCCTGAGACACTCTCCATTAAGACCAAGAATTCAAAATAAAAAATCTATCTCATGCACACCCACTCCAGAAGATAGGATGTCACTTCTAGAGTAGTCAAAACATGTTTCCCATGTATTTCTTGAACCTCTCGGTGCATCTCAAAAAATAAGTCCATTAACGTCCACTCGCTAATGGTCTCTTGGATGATATGTATCTAAGTCTTCCAGCTTCGGGAATCTGCCATAGCAATAACCTCTCAAAGTGTATATGCAATCTCAAAGTCGAATGAATGTAGGTACTCTACCAACATGTGCTTCTTGATATTCAAATCTCACTCTATGGATATGTATTTGAGAATTTTATGACCCATGGAATCATCAAAACACCCACCCAATAAATAATAACACTAATAGAATAGTTTATAAACCATGGATTCTTTGTCAAGGTCATGAATAGGGTAATTCCTATGATGAGGTCTTAGATGGAAGGACCTATACACTACAACCCAAACATCCTGCATCAAAACGACTCCCATCCTGAACCCTAGAGTATCAAAAGAGACTGTATAGCTTCTTCCTAACTCTGGTAGGATAAGAATCAATACTAAATTAATTCTTCCCTTCAACTCCTAAAAATTATTATCACAATAATCAGCCAAGAATAATTTCACACCCTTATTTGTCTGGATCATAAGAGGATATCTGGAGTATGAAAAATCTGGAATGAGTTTCCTGTAATATCAAGTTATCCTCATGAAAATTTGTATATCAAATACATTATTGGGTTGCTCTCAGGAAACCACACTATTCACAATCTCTATGTCAACAAATATGCATGCCTATGAAATTATATGAACAAAAAAGTGAACATTGTCGATAAAAATATGGAAATTTACTTAGCTTCTCAAAAATCTAGTTCCCTCTGTGTACTCATTATGATCTCAATATAGTTGGAATTTTCATTTCCGGTGTGAGAATGCTCTAAGATGACGTCAATGAAGATTACCAAAAAAGAAACTGGGTATGGGTGGAAAACATGACTCATCAGATCCATAAAACCAATCCGTGTGTTTGTAAGTCCAAAAAACACAACCATATACTCATATAAGTCATATATACTTCAAAATGTTTTATTTTATATTTTTGATGGACTCGTAATCAACTAATGGTATACCAAACTGAAATTGATATTAGTGAAAATTGTCACTCCATGGATTTGGTCAAAGAGGTTGTCTATATGAGGTGGTGGATACTTGTTTTTCACCATAAGCTACTTCAAATATCTATAATCCGCACACAACCTATGTTTATCACCCACCTTCTGGAATAAAAGAATCGGTGAACCCGATTGAGAAATGTTGGGTCAGATAAAACCCTTTTCCTTAATTTCTACCAATTTCTTCTCCAGTTCTTGGAGATTCCTAGATGCCATCCTATAAGGAGAAATGGACACTATTTTCTAACCTAGAACTAGTATTATGGTGAAATTAACCTTCATCTTAGGATGAAAAATATATAAATCTTCAGGGAAGACAACCCTGAAATGATACACAACATGAGGGAATTTCACTTCCTATATTTTCGAATCATTGATGAAGAGATTCAAAATTTAGGTTGTCACTCTACATAGCCCATGATTCTCAGTTCAATCTCAAATTTACTGGATATACCATTCTCCCTTATGATATACACACAACCCTAGGGTGATGTGAATGACACCCTTTGGAGATATCAATCAACATGGGCATGATAAGGCCCAAGACAGTATATACGGAGAATTATGTTAAGGCTAGTCATCTCTAATATGAATAAATTCCACAATAAATAATACTCACCTATATCAATGAGGAACTCTCTGTACTAGAATATTCTCTCTGATTAGACTCCTATTGTTGTATCAAGTGACATAATGCCACAAGATTATTCTATCAATAGTCCCACACTTTCCATAATCGCAATAGATGTGAAAGAGTGTGATAAACCTATATTAAAAAAGGTTAGAAACTATGGTAGATGATACCATAATATTAAATTGTATTATAAAAGACCTTAGACTCTCTGTTACTCAAGTATAGGTTGCACTACATAAATATGGCCTAATCTATGGGCTTGATATGCTTTCTGATTAGCTTGGGAAGGTTCGCTCTACTGATGCTAATCCTCTGAGTCTGGATTACCTCAAACACAACCACCTATTGGACTAATAATTTGGTAGAATATCATCTTCCAATCATAAATGGTGTCACTAGTACTGTACTTAAAAGAGGTGACGATATGAGTCCTCTCTCACTAGATACTGGAGGAAAGGATCGGAATAAGTGTTGATGGTGACCCATCCTGCTGCAAGATAATAACTCAATAGGGTTCCTCGTTCCCCAAGGCTTCTTATGGAAGGTTCTACCGTAGTGGTGAAACACCACATAGCGTTCTGTTTGTGTGTCAGTTGTCTAGTGTCTCCTCCATGTGAACCATTGAAATTACACTTCCTACAGCCTGATAATCCATCACCCTAACGTAGAACTGAACCTCCTGGGCTCACATTTCCATATTCCCTCAGGTTCTATTTTGTATGAGGTCCTAGTTCATTATCATCATAATGGTATTCATACATAAGATATTCACCTATGATTAGACATCATAAATAAGACTATCCTCAAGCTATCTCATAGTCATCAACTCCTCACTAGTCAGACATGAAGAAAATTATTGAATCTTGGTGGATCATGGGGAATACACAAACCTGAACATAGAACCCCACTGAAGATGTGTAATGTTCTCACCGTAGTCTTCTCTCAATATTTAAAGAATTAAGTGATCATATATTTACATCTGGAATTCTTCCCAGACTATACCCTGATGAAAATAACCCTAAGAGACGATGTCCCTCCAACAATTGGCAGTCAATTAGCATATAGTTATCAAGCTTGACCCTATACTCTATATCCATACCAATATGATCAAAGACAGTCATCACAAACTCCATTCATGACTCAATTGCCTTAGTTCCACCATCCCCTGAGAATGTGGGAGGATGGTACTACTGACACTAATGGGCCAGCTCTTCCATAATATGTGTAGGTCAATGATTACACTATATATACTACATAAAATGGAAGAAGCTGTCTGGGAAATGAGAATCAGTTCCCAGTGGAAGATCAATAGGAGGTTCCTCATGTGGCACTATAGGAGGTACCACAGGTGTCTTTGGGAAAACCACTTTAGAGCATGTGTGTCTCCAATTTCTTTATATATGATACAATAATGTCATGGTGGCATAACTAGACAATTTTCAAGCACACTACTCAAATTAGATTTAAAATATATTGGAAAAGTGATAATAATAAAGGACTGGTAAAATCCTTTCTATGAGCTAGTCACCCCTATCTATCTGTTCGGAAGAAATGTATAGGTGATATGAGAGGTCACTAAAGCCTCAAGATACATAGCCTATTTCCCACTACTAATTTCGGGTCAGGGTCAAGGTCTCATCTAACACAAAAAAGGTTATGGTATATAGAATTTAAAAATAATGGTATTGAGAAAAACATTGCTTACTTTTCATTTGGAATCCCCATCTAGTAGTAAAAAAATTTCTTAAAACATTAATTATTTTAAATTAATTATTATTTATATAGATATTTGCATCCTAATTTGGTTAATTAAAACACCAATTAAAAATTTACCAAGTTCTATACTCTTTATGAATTTTAATTGGAACATCATGTAAATGTGATCTGACATTTACTTCGGGTATCAGGATGTAATAGGTCATGCATAGTAGTTTGATTGAGTGAAAAACCATCCCAAATTTTATAAAGGACTCACTCAATAAAACCAACTAATAATCATCATGTAGAACAAATTGTTCATGGCTAAAATATGGTATAATTGGTTAAATATGTTTTCACCATCAATATATGCGGGAAAACCCCATTTATGCTGATGTTGGAACTTTAATTAAGACACTTATATAATCCCTATAAGAATCATTATCACACTACAATTTAGAAAAAATAGGTCACACATGATAGGAACACGCAATGAAGGAAATGAAAATATATAAATAGACATGGTATGGAGTAATTTGTGAAATTTAATTTCATATTGTTCCTAGTATGATGCAAGAATGATATGCCCTCATATCAACGAGCCATGGAAGAAGATATCAAATTATAATAACACCGACATTAACAGCATCACAAAATAAGCCTGTCACCCAACAGTCAAACCTGTAATACTATAATAGTGTAACCAATAATATCATTTACCCATCCAATTTTATTTGGATTTCCCCTATACATGGGTTAGATTCTCCCGAGAACAGGATCTTTACTAAATTCCAATACTCATAGTCTCTTTTCTAAAACCTAAAAAATAAGAAAAAGGAGAAAAGAGCTCTGATACCATGTTTTAGTGACACACCCTATAATCCAATTAGTGGTTCCCTAATACGACAGTTGTTATACCTCAAGTATGCCTCCCCCTATTCCATAGGATGTCGAATAACATTAAGGGCCTAGGGTGTGTCAATGGGGAGACTATTACCTTGTAGAACCTAGTGGTACATAGCGGGATAAAATAAAAGAGAAATAGTGGGAGCACTAAAAATGGATAGACAATAGTTGAATAATAATTAACCATGAAACATAAATAAACAAGAGGAAACAAAACAAATAATAAATAAAAAATGGAGATGCTAATATTGTAGCTATAAAAAATGAGTATGTGGGGATAAAATGGTATATCGGCATATACCCCATGCAAAAAAATACAGATGGCCAAAAATGAGATACTACCAGAGTAATGAAAATATTCAAGATCCTCAACCCCCATACTCCATCCTATAACTCAAAATCATGCATCGAAAGTCGAGCTCTTCTCTTTACCTATACCTTCAATCATGAAGTCCAATTGGGTACAATAGGTGGATCAAGAAGGGTGTGAGATATATTTTGTAGGCCACCACCAGCGGTGTCTAGATCATTCCAGTCTGTGGAATATTAAATGACCATTTTTTCGATGATAGTAAATACAAGGAAATAAATAAATAAAATAGGATTGAATGGGTTCTTCCTGAATTATCGACTTCCACTACCTACTTTTTTCTAAGTCGGATGTCTTTGAACCAAGGTATCTTATACAATAGTTCTATCATATATAAATGGGTTATCATAACTGAGGCATCATGTTTGGATGAACCCCAACCGTGTTATTTTTCATGTCTTATGTGTCCCTATGACATCACCTAATCATTCTCATAATATAATATTAATGCTCAACATGTAATCTAAGAAAATTAATCCATCAAATCTAGCTTGGCATTCTAATCCCATCAATTTTGAACAATAACGGAATCCAAATGGTCACTACAGGATCCCATGAAATACCCAATAATAAAGATTCCATCCATGATTATCTATAAAAGGTGTGCCTCATATCTCTATCAACGTGGTTTAAGAATGAACCTCTAATCCAATCCTAGTAATCTCACATAGAGGACCGAGTATCACACAAGTCATGGTATAACCATTTTCCTGATGAGCCCATCCATGATGCCTCACCTAGGGAACTAGTGTCACTCATGGGTATAAATAATCCTCCTAGAGGTCATGTACAATGAAACCCAGGTTTCATTCTTAGACTATCCAATATTTCAAATACCAAGCATGGTGAGCCCATCCATGATGTCCTTATGTTGGGACCAAGGACTGATCTCATACCATATGAAGAAAAGGAATAACATTTAATATCACCATATCATCAATAAGGCATTGCATGCACAACAAGATAATATAGCAGGATAATTCATTTTATTCAATCCAAACAATTATGGAGTAAAGAAATAAGAACAGGGCATGAGGTAATAAGAATATAGTGTAATGTATAAGTAAGTAATAAAGAACAAAAAATAAATATGAAACATTTGTGATAAGCACAAAGCATAGGGAATAGTTATTAAGGGTCTAACTCATTTTCTACCATTCATATTATTTCAATTCATCAATTTAAGTAATCTATAACAAGTAAGACACACCTCAATAATTATTTACATAATATTTGGTGAAGGGAATTATGAATATAAAGGGGAAGAATGATCCTTGATTGGATTAAGTCATGTTGATCAACCAAAGGGTCGATTCACCACTCACATAAGTCATAAAGGACATAAAAAAAACTCAATTTAATTTATGTATCAAATTAGAGGTGGTTTCGAAAGGGAATGTCACACTTCATAATGGCACATGATATAAAGGATATGAAACTTATGGGAAAGACCTCAACCACCTATCATAGTTTCATTGAAGGCCAATTGTCCGTTGTTGGCCCTTTAATCAAACTACAATGAGAGATATCATAATTATAATAAAAATACATAAATATGGGGAAAATGAGTTCGTACCCAAAAAGTTCAATAGAGGATAAGAGAAACCAAGAAATTAAATAAGAATGTAGTGTTTACCTATAGATATCCAACACACTCTGTGGTGAAGGATTTTGATATCATATGAGGGAGAAACCAAAATATATGTAAGGATGATATGGGGAGATCTCGGGAATGTGGTCTACTAGAAAATAGAGGATGGATAAGAAATTTTGGGTTTAATAAATTTCAGGGGAAAAAGAATAATTTCTCCTATAATTACAAGGTTGCACTATTGGCTAAACCATGCACCAATCAAATGCCCATTTCTACTTAATGATGGACCCCACATGGGATAGGTTCAGAGTTTGTCTTACCATGTTCAATCCATGTGGAATCCACTATAAAAAATGATAGAACCCCTCACATGGGAGTACACCTTGGCTCACATAGTTATAGACAATTGTGCAGCCCCATGCTCTATTCTGTCACACTCCTACATGTTTAGGGAAACCATGTGGTTTGTTCTTCATGGTTTCTCCAAATTATGTGTCCTAGTCTATTTCTCTTAAAACCAAGTCTCTAGGCTCTGAACAAGTCCCAGACACCCACATGACTTTCCTGACCTCATTACATGACCCCACAAGGGCCAAACCATGGAATTAAAGTAAAAAAAGGTATGTACCATTGAAAAAGTTCAAGAATTTACATATAAAGTATAATTTTTTGTATACTATTATATAAATACATGTTTTGGGTTGCTTTCAGTACCTTATCTCATGCTTTTATTCCTATTTTATCCATTTTACCCTCACCATGGTGAAAACTATTTACCATGGTTACTATTCATAATGACAAAAAATAAAAGGGTCCAATTTACCAAATTTTAACATCTTATTTCCACATAGGGTATCAATTATTCAGGATTAAAGATATATATGTTGTAGAAATCAACTTTAATATAAATGTGCAAAACATGAAAAAATAAAAAAAAATTAGAAAAATATATTTTTAATCATAATAATTATCTTATATTAAAATCATGAGTATTACTAATTAAAATGGAATTTATTAAATTATTATAAATAATATCTATCATGTTTCACATTAAGACCAAATACAATATATAATGGTACCTTTAAATTACATTATTTAATGAATATAAATGAAAGTATTCGAAAAAATTATATTTTCTAACTATTCAGAGAAAAATCAATCATTTTAGAAAAATCCCATAATTTCACTCCACTTTAATTTTGATATTATAATTTCAAAACTAAATTTCATTCTATAAAAAACAATTTATAAAAAGTGTAAAAAATTATTTATAATTTCCAAGAACAAAATATAATAAAAATCATTTTTCATGATAATTATTTTTGAAACATTAAATATATTCACTAAAAATTTAGTGATTATTCATAAAAATTAATCCATTCATTTTTATTTTGTAATAATAAAAAATATATATATTTCAAAAAGTGGTTACTAATATTTATAACATCCAATTTAGTTACTATGTCCCATTTAAATAATATTCCTTTTATAATACATCTAAAATCAATTCATGATTAGTGATGCATGTTAAATAAGCTATCAAGCTTTTTATTCTTTTAAAGTATATTTTTAGGATGTTACACAAGGTTTGTGTTGAATATTTTTTCCATGAGATCCTTAAACATATTTAATTCTTTTTTTGGGCCAAACAACATCAACAAGTACTCATATATCCCATACCAATTCTTAAGTTCCATCTTTAGGATGTCCTCCTTTCTAAACATCAATTGGTGATAGCCCCAAAAGGGATCAATCTTAGAGAACCATCATGATCTATGTTACTAATCAAAATGGTATTCAGACCCGGGAAAGGGGTATCTATTCTTTACTATCCCCAAATTAATCTTCAGGTAATGTATGCAGTGTTGAAGACTATAATCCCCCATTTTGGAAAAAAAGATGGGTTCACCAAATAATGATTTACATAGATTGATAAATCCCATCTGTTCTAAGTCCCCATGTTATAATTTGAGTTCCTTCAACTCAGCTTCATTCAAATTATAAGGGGGAATAGAAATGTGTTGCCCACCTAGAAAAATAACTATCTCAAAATCAAGTCTCCTATCAAGGGAATGACAAAAAATTTCATCTAAAAATCTGTCATGACAGATATCCACAATTGAAAAAAATGATATGGGGGATACTGCTGACCATGTTGAAAGATCCATGCATGTAATATTCATCACAATCATCCGAATATATATCATGTATGGACCCACTCTACCTTTTCCTAACTCTAATTCTTTGGTCATCATGTATATAGCTCCCTTGGGGAATGTAAAAAATACTCATCTCCTATTGAATTCTATGGGATCTCAAAGGCAATTAAACTAGTCAATTATAAGAATCACATTGAAGATTTTTATCTCTAGAATCATGTTTTACCAAATATTTAAATGAATTCCAATGACTATAGGACACTCCGGTCATCACTGATGAGGGCATACTTTCTTTCTCAATAGTGTATCGAGGGACCGAAACATAGAATATAATTTCAATAGTGAGTCATGTCCATTAAAAACTTGTTCAAATATAAAGGAATGGGAAGTATGAGTATAAAAAAGTGATATTCAATATATAAGGGATCGATATTATACCTCGAATAGTAAAAGGTCCCTCACTATTGTCTTCTAGAGTCTGATACACCAAATAAACACTATTTTCCTGAACTTTATAAAATTTTCCCTAAGGTATCATCATATAATAATTTTGATGAGGACTGTGTCTAGATCCCTATATCCCTATCCATATCTACCTTGATCCCCTACTAAATCATTACTTTAAATAGCTATGGAAAATGTACAAAAGATTCCCCATCTTACCATAATGTCGATACTTCCGTAAAGGTTCATTGTAGACCTTTTAGTGTTGTTTGATTTTTTCATTGTAGAATCACTAGGGATATCATCATCCAGGTACTAGAAGTGGATCTCATTGTACAATTGGTAGATCCTCCAGCCTGTGAACATAATGGTAGATGAAAAAAAACTTGATCCACCTCCATACCCTTCTCAATAGTCAAGGCCATGCACATAACCATTTGGTAAGTCATTAGGTAAAGAATCCTAGCATGTCACGTAATGTTTGTAAGAATTCTAGTCTCTATATTCCTAGACTAATGTGCATCATTTCATTCTAAGAGAGGAGAAAACATAATTAACCTAATATAATTAGTATAATATACGAATACATTCACAGATCCCAAATGCAGGTCTATGCAATACTATGTCTGATTTAGCATCTATCTATGAAGGAAAAATTCCCTAAATAATGGTCCAAATAGATATCCCATGTGATAAAATCACATCTTTTAGCCTATCTCATCATTCCCCCCACCTTCTGGCAGGTCCCTTTAGCATGAATATTGTCATCTTCTATCATCAGGTACCTCAGTGAGGTCAAAATCAACATTGATGATTTCTATATTCTATATTTTATACCACATCCCGTTAGATCCCTGAAATTATAGTATATTATAGAGATATAAGTCACTATCATAGTTATCCATGATCCTTAATTCCCCTCTTCCCTGGGTAAGAACAACTGGAAGGACTCCTGAGTGTGATAGGCCCACTACATGCACCACCAAATCTATCTTGGGAGCATGATCTGTTGCACCCTCATTCACATTAGATGTTGGGATAGGGGGATCCTCATAGTGAAATCATCATGGACTACATCTTTTTGAGGTTCCATTAGTCTCATTCAAGGAAACATCTTCTAAAATGTGAAGCAAACATTTAGAAAAACAAACGTTTTTATGATGGATCCCAATATTTCTAAGGGATCAAAAAATGGTTTACCTAGGAATATACCTATAACCCATTCTAAATACCTCTTATAACTAACCAAATATCTACTTCCATACATTATAGTCTAATTCATATATATACAAAACAATGTATCATTATCATGTTCAACTAATTATTTCCAACAAATATATAAAAGAATCATATAACAAGATATATCACTCAATAAAAGATAAAAATCATATCCCAAATAGATATCATGATTAAAGGAATTAAATTAAAGAACTAATATATAGTACACAACAGGTGTATATATGGAATTTGATCCTTGGTACATAATCATGATTCAGGATCACACCCAAATCCCATAAAATGGTAATATAAATCCAATCAATGGTAACTTGGATATTTACTACACATAACATTTCTATGAATAATGAATCTCCCTAACCTAGGCTTCACATAGCCTATCTCTTTCTATAATTTACTATGTTAGTCTAAAGAAAATAATAAAATAGTGATTTGATACTATTTTGTAATGATCCAACTCAAACCACTAAGTTCGAGCCATAGAGCCATATAACCTCAAGAATTCCTCCCAATACACAAGTGATTTACAACCTAAAGTGAGGGTCTAAATATCGGCAGTGTGGAGACTCTACTCACATTATCATATCATTATATCAATAATATAACTAAAAGTAACAACTAAGAGTATTAAATGTGGATGATAGAACATAAAAATAAAATATCAAATATAACCCACGTAATAAAATAAAAAAATACAAATAAGCTAGGCTCCATATGTGAAAATCCAAACTATAGTAAATGTGTAATAAGATAAATAAAAATTAACATTGTGGAATCTTATAGAGTATGTCTTGGTAACGCTCCTGGATTCATGTTCCATAGCTCAACTATATACTATGGTCCCCATTAACATTCCTAGATCTTTATACATGAAGTATTCAGGAAAATAAATATGTCTATGTAGGGCTTGAGTAACAAACCCCTATAGGATACCACCATTAGATCCTTAACAAGTGCACAAGTATAGAAGGTTTATTCCTTGATAATAATAAATTTTAAAGCTTGAATAGCAATCATATTTCAAGAACCCATGTGTTAAACAAACCACTATGATCCTTAGCCAGACCTACTTCAACTCCATTCTAGAAGGATATTTATAGGATATCACAAGTGACCAAAAACCTGCCCCAAGTAAAGTAATAATATCACTTCATTCTCTTAAGGAATCAAGCCAGATCTTTCCCGGAAGCCATGATATCCCATATCCATTAGGGGTCAGGCCTCTAGGCCTTCGTACCTCATTTATTTCTTAGTTTAGGCATTCTCCCCATCATGATCCTATTTCTTCTACCTCAGGTCCGACCTCTTGGCCTTAATGGCCCTACCCTATCCCCAGGTACATCATCAACATCATCACAAGCCATGTGAATTCCTCCTATAACAGATAATCATATAATGATGTTTTACCTGTTGTGAGTGCCATGAAAAAATTTCCTAGGCATAGTAACACACATAACATGCTTGATTGTAAAAGAAAAATCATATAATATCATCATAACAATATCGTAAAGACATAATACATGTGATAAATATCAAAAAATTTCATATAAGATACAAGTATATCCATGGTATCAAGCATCAAAAATGGGTCTCATAGGATATACACAAACATTCATGTGATCTCTATCAAGGAACGTCAAATGACTACTACAATATAAAAATAATACAAAAGAAAAAAGTGTCTACAAGATCCCCAAATGTTGAGGAACTTATTACCTAAAGGTTATTGATAGGGGACTCCGTATTTCATCAAAGGGTCAAAGTTAAACCACATTGAAAACCCACAAATAACACACTCACATTTCAAGGATGTCTAAGTCTACTTATGAATAATCTAGAATGAGTTTTAGAAAGAATAAGTGAGAATATTCCATCTCAATAAGGTGGTTCTATAACGTGTACCTCATGTATTCTACCAAAAAAACTATTTATGAGTTATATAGAATAATATGAAATCAACTCATTGGATCCATTTTTTATTCAAGAATTGATCAAGAATTCTAAATCAATTATTGAAAAGAGACTTGGGTATTGACAAAGAACATCAATCCATCATCAATTTTTCAATGGAATGAGATCTAATATTATATTAAACAATTAGAGATTATCAAGATATTATTTCAATGAAATTTTACATGGAAACATTCATCATTCATGATATATCTTTCTTTGGTAAAAGGGGATGTCATTGGTAGGTTAAATTCCCCACCATTACTGTAATGATCTAGGAATTCATTATTATTTGGCATTAGAATTCATATATCAGGAATTGGAATTTCATATCTATGAATCATCTTAAGAGAAAAGTGGTAGACCAATAATAAACTCAGATAAAAGAGGTTTCTTTATCAAATACCTTAATTAAATTTCTTCAACACACTAAGAATCACCAATAAGATTCTTTGGAGGGGAGGAAATTGTTGGGTAAATCCATAGATGTTTCATAAATCAAGAGGGCTTCCTATGAAAAGAATAATGTGTCAAAATGGTCCATAAGGTTTCATTAAAGAATATTTTGTATCATTAATTTCATGTGAACATGGTTTTCTAAAATGGGATATCCAAATTTTCACCAACTATGCACCCTTTATGGGATTCTAGATAGGTCTCACGGTTTGGATACATGGTTGGACAAACTGTGTGCCAAAATTGTGATGAATTATACCTATTCATAGCAACTCACATTACTATAGCGAAAATAATGTCAAAAAATGAACTAACTATTTTTTTCACAAGAGGATGTCTCATGTATTTTCAATCCATGCACCTTAATTATGCACCACCCCAGGTTTAGCTTCCATATTTTGAACCTCTTCGAAGAGAAAACTCATGGTTTGGACAAACCATGCTCGAATTTTTCACATTTAATATGGTCTCTAAACTACTTTAAACCCCTTGAGAAACTCTAAAAACTTATCCATATCAATTCATATCTAAAAAAATATTAATAATAGATGAAATAAAATCATAACACACCTAAAATGTAAAAGGTTATTACATTTGATGCCTGCTAAAAAATGGAATCTTTATTAAAAAATCCCCCTTAATGATTTATATATTTTTTATTCATTCAACTCTATAATATCTAAATAGACTAACCTTCACTTATGGGGATGGTACATATGTCACCACATCTATCCCACCTATACCCATATAAGAGAAAATGTCTAGAAGGATCCCATATCTAATATCTATGTGATATAAACGTAACATATAGTGATAGTGTATATGAATATATATATTAACCAACAACATATTTCTAAGTGAACCAGATCAAGATAAAATTAAATCTCACATTCCTTTATTTCATGGATGTAGCATGGGTTATGGTGTTGGTACACATGTCTCCATATCTGGCCAACCTATATCCATCCAACAGTACTTGTCTATGTTATAATGGGTCAATCAATATTTCATCATTGGATCATGAAATTAAAATATTTAATTTAATTGATCCATGAAATGTTAATATTAAGATGTGTTTATTTATCTCTATATTACTCTATATAAGTTTTTTATAGTTCCATGATTTGATAATTGAGATCATATGGGAGTTAGAATATTTAAAATGGTTCAAGATATAACGTTTTCTCATTTATTGAACAAAATAATAGGATAATCAACTTGTTCGATTCTATATTTTTCCATTAAAATGGTAAGGATGTTATATATAGTGATTTACTATAGACTATCCTCTACTGAATCTGGGATTTGGAAAAAGAGATCTCCCAACTTTATTAATATTGTGTGGATGTTTGGCCATCACTGTAGCTTTATCTTCCATATTAGGTAATTAGCATTCTTCCCTTGTAATAGTATCATCATTTCACTCCAAAGAGTCATTAATTAATCATTAGTTAATTTTTCATAATTTACCGTCATATATACTCAATTCTTGAAAGATATGGTCTACTATAGATACCTACCTTTTGCTAAGAACGTCTACTATAGCACATAGTTTGTATAGTGGGATTTATCTTATACAACTACAAATCTGAAATTTGCAGTGAGTGTCGCTAAATCCACTTAGTAAATGCATATATGGGATACCCACTATTAGTCTCACTCCTAAATGACTTCCATTATGACATCATGGATGGCATGGTAGTAAAACCCATCATATCCAATGATCATGAATAGATAGTAAATCCAATACAGTTTCATTTTCAGGACATATATGGAGGTATTGGGGATACAACTATATATTTTATTCAATTCATATAATATTTAGGTGCATCTTATGTCAATAAAAATATTATTTAACATGTAGTATCTTCTAGATAATGAGATATATTCACAAACGAGGTCCCTCGGTGAGATTATCTGATCGACACCATTTGATCACATTGCAATTGAAACAACCCTATCCTCTATGCACTCTAGAATCTAGAATCTGGGGATGTTGGATACCTAGACTAGATCCTCTTTTATGATGTTATAATTTTAGGTGATGTAGATATCAGATGTGTTAGAAAATGAGGGAAAAAAATAAACTAATGGTACTATAAATTCTCACATATTTCCCTTCAATCACAAGCCTCTTAAACTGTTGAAACGTCCTATGATGGTTGCATATAAGAGTCCCCACTAGATAATTTTTCCTAACCTATCATGATAGGTACATTATATATTATCCTCATCTCATTATTGAACACTTCCAAAACATATTCTCCTCCTTCCGTAAACTTATTAGGAAGTAGATATCAACCATATCCCATGAAGATGGTTTCTTTAATTTGAGGGGGTGGGGATATCTTGATGTCGTGAACCTAGTAGAGAGCTCCCAAGAATAACCTAAGGTAGGTTAAAGGGATCCATCCTAACTAGTTATTGGTCATGGAAACCTCATCCAAAAGGGGGTAGATGGTCCTAGTATACCAAAATTGGATCAACATTTCTATTTTTACTATAGACAATGTTTTATATTACAGGGGGTTCATATCATCACAATTTGTAGGGAAACAAATAAATAAGTATGAGAAATAAAAAAAATAGTATAATTTTTTACCTTATTAAATTCATTGAACTTTTCTATAGAGGATTGGATGTTATTTTTTTGATAAGAAATCTTCCACTATGGTTATAGTTTTTGTGAGAATGATGAGACTTTCTATTAAATACAAAGTCAATAGAGTTATGTAATATGTACATACCACACATAGGGGTTATAATTAATTCATTCACACCTCTACTGGTAGGGATGGTTGAGGATGTTTTTTCTGATTTCCCCTCCACCATGGGTGTAACTACTTCTATATTAGGAGACATTGATTATTCTTGAGATTCACCTATGGTATCCTCTGAGCCATCCTTATGAGGATCCATTTCAAATATATAAGATTATATAATAATATAAATGTTATATTATTACTTGTATTTGGAGAAATAATAATGAGATCCGAAGTTAACTTCATTCACCCAACAAAATATGCTTGGTCAATATCTCATCATTCCACCAATGTCAGAGCATTAAAAATGGGGTATCTTGTCTCATTAATAGGGTAGAGGCTCTCATAAGTGGGAACTAGGAAAGTTGATCTTGCACTTATTATTTATTCATCTTCCAATTACTAGAAGACATATACTCTTCCAAGGTGTTTATATAGAATCTATTAAAGTTTCACACATGGTGTTCTCTAGAGATTCCATGGGTACATATTCCATCATTGTTCTATGGAAGAAGGGAAGAGTGGGGTTTAAAAGTGGATTTTGTAATCTAGTGAATATATTATTTAAATGAGTCATTATAATACATATTTTGGGTTTGTGAAATCATCATATTCATCATCAATGGACTGATTAATAACCCCATTGGATCTTCCTCAATCTATCTGATCCTATACTCATCCCATAATAAGGACCATCTTATCTTTGATAAGTACTGAAATTCCAATAAGGATCCCTATTATACTATATTCCACACTAAAATCCTCCATGTCAACTAGCCAAGTTGTGTCCAAAATCCTCTCCACTTTCCATGAGGCAGTTAATGTCCCCTACCATCTGGGAATTTTTTATTCTACCTCCCCTGTAACACAAACTCGATTCTATTGTCATAACAACCCACTAAGGATAATTAAAAGTATCACTGAGCTAATGAATTAGTGTTTTATATAATTCTATTTGATGGTATGTTATTCAAGAGGTCATGTGTTTGAGTAACGATGGAGATGAAATAAAAAAACCTTGATGGATGGGGAGAGTACCTTCCATGTGGAAAGCTGAGAGGTGTTTGGCCACCACTAAACTCATTGATATGTACTATTTTGTACTTTCATATGTACTAATGATAACAGTTTAATAAAAGTACATTTTATATAATGATACTCGGTAATCCATACGCCACACCACAATCGGCCTCGTCAGCTCGCCAACTGGTGGCCAAATTCCTTTCCACTTTCCATGTGGCATGTACTATCCCCTACCATCTAGGGATTTTTTATTCATACTCCCCCATAACATGATCTCAGGACCTCTACCATAACATCTCGCTAAGGAGAATTAAATGTACCACTGGATTTTATGCCAGAGGTCATGAGTTCGAGTTATAGTGGTGGTGGAATGAAAAACCCCAGATTTAAGGGGACAATACCTGCCACGTGGAAAGTGGAAAGGTGTTTAGATGCCACTTTTCCAGTTAACATGGCCTATTTTGGTGTGGAGTATGGCCTAACAAGGATCATTAAATAAAAAAACAACCTCCATTGAATACCAAGTAGTTAATAAATTTATATTAACCATGAAATTCAATTTTGTGGCATAATTAATAATATAACTATTATTATCTAACCTCTTAATAAACAGTAAATGGTAAAATTCATCTCATCCATTTAGTGAATTCAATATTATTTAATTTATAATTTAATTTTCATTTTTATAAACCAAATAATAATAATAATATAATAATTATTACCCTTATGTGTGATGTATCCAAACACCCAATACACCTAAAGCTTATGTGTTGCATAAGGTAAACCTCGTATTCCGGACATAACCGAAATATCACATTTCACATATAATAATCCATTTTATTGATATACCATTATTTTCATAAATTATGTATTAAAATATTTAATTAAATTATCCTCATGTGTGATCTGACAAAACGTCCAATGTGGCTTACTGTTATGTGGAACCCTGTGTAAACAAATCATTCGGGACGTAATAGGGGTCTCATATTCCTCATAAGAGACATAATTTGAGATATAAATAATTTTTTGGATAAATAATGTTTTTATAATATAATATATTTAATATTTTAATTTCATCCATGTTTCATCTCAACATGACCCAAAATCTCATACTAACTCATCACCTAAATTTGATAATATTCCATAGAGTATTCCAAATTATTCGAAGGAAAAGGGTGAATTTATTAAAAAAATTCATTTTAAAAATATGAAAACTCATAAATTATTAATGAAATTGGTTTTATTTCCATCCAAAATTGAGGATGTTATAATCTCTATCTGATAAAGACACTTTCATAACTCTTCAGGATTAGTCCAAATGTCAATGATTCCTGATTTCATCTGGTTACTGAGTTTCAGAATATAGATCCAACCTTAAAATTTATTCCATTGACTAATGATTCCATTAATTAGAGACCAGTGGATAGCCTCAATGAACAAAAAATCAAAAGTGGCACTACTGGACTCCCATACATGTTTTGAATAAGTCACCATGTCATTTGACTTTAGTTTCTTCTCAGGCCTCTCATCCTCAATCGAATAACAACCCCATTTTCCTCATCTTTAACGTCATTGTTCTAAATCCTGATAAGGAATCTCTTCATTATGGATCTATTTGGAATCTTGGGGGAAATATTGGTATGGTGGAATGGATGCTTCCCTAATTGTCCCTTTCCTATAGGGAATTCTAGTATCCATTTCTCTTCTCTCTAAGGTCAATTAAATCAATATTTAGGGACACTAATCACTAATATCTCTTTGGGATAAGATGATATCTTGGATTTAGTGTACATGGGAATCATCCTAATGAGGAAATCAAAGGAAGGAAGCCTTATTTAAACCTGATTGCTCTCCTAGGCCATCATTATTTATATTTATCACATTTTCATTAGGTGTTCATTCATATCGACTTTCTTCATGGGTAACACTACATGATTTTTAATTCACCAAAATTGATGTTTAAATCAATATGGTTCTTATACCTCACATATAATTTCATAACAAATTGGGGACACCATAATGTAATCTTTTATGGAAATATTGTATGGCCATGCCTTGTAGTCATTGTAACCATCATCTTTGATTCTGTCAATTGGAGGGTTACTATATGGAACAAACATGAACTTCGAGTTGATAATAGTGATCTTTAAGGACTTACCTACATTTAATTATAATAGAATAATTCTTGATACTTCATGGATAAATGGACTGAATTTTTACCTTGGTATTTTCACTTCACCCAAGAGCTCATATTTATTAATGTGTGCCACTCAATCACATCAAAAGGAAACTGTCAAGTTGGATTTGAGGATGGATATTGGGGTTGACAAAAAATTGACACTATTCATAAAGGACCTTCTTTAAGTCTAGATAGTACATGCCTATATATCATATTTTATGCACAAAAGGTAGAGCAATTGGTCATTTTTTGGTTGTTTAATCTCTATATGGAATCATAAAAATCATTATCCTATTTTTAAAGTCAATGTATATCTATGGGAATTGATCCTTCCCTATGGAATTGATGGATTCTTCGAGCAATGACTGACCTAATGAAGAAATTTTTCTATGTTAACCCTAGGAATCAATTAGGGTAACTAGTTCATCATACATGGATCTAGGGATGGGTTCCCTGGAAACCTTGTATATATCTCACAGACTGATACCCCACTCATTATGGTCCAAGTGGAACATATTCATTTTTATTCTACAACACTTAGTATTTGGGAATGGATATTGATGTTAATATATACATAAGTCTAAAAAATACAAATGGTTTCATATATATTAGTATCCTTCAACAGTTCCTCAAACCTAGTGCATGTCATGTGAATCAAGTATGCCGACATCTACTAGGGATTAGCACTATCTTTGATATTAAAGTCCCAATCCTCTGCCCTACCTCAGAGTTGTTTTGATCTTTGTTGGCGGTTGACTAAAAATTATCATTTTTTAGGATCAAATTTATATTCATGTTTTTACAATGACTATTAAGTGTTTTTTAGTATATATTGTAGGTGACCTCCCCATCATTGAGGTATACTCTACTTGAGAATAAGTTGGGACACCATAGATGGGTGTATCCCATTATTTAGGAGCATGTTATATTGGAATCAGTCCTTATAAATTCCATTTCTATCAAAATGACATGATCATGTAGTGAAAGGAAGTCTGACTTCAAATATCTCTGGTAATTCTTTGGCATAACTTGTGATAAAGAAAACATATATGGTATGCACATTCATATATTTCCCTTCCCATCATCATGGGTTATATAATAAATGTTGGAAAACATTTTATGTCTGTGGTGGTGTTTTAAGAGTGGGATATTTTATTTATACAAGGAAAGACTTATAAAAATAATTTTGTAAATGAAAAAGTAGTGTAGATATAAAATATCCACAAAACGTGAACCTAACAAGAATATGATTTGGTGAAAATTAACAAAGAAAAAAATTCCATGTAGATTCACCAAATTCGAAAATCCCATCTCACTTCACTTAAGGATCCTTTAACATCCCCTTCACTCAGTACACATTAAAACATCAGAACAGTTGTATAAATCCTTTACACGCCCAGGGAAATGGCGCTAAGGGTAGGGACAATGAATAAGGTTTTCTACTTATGATGAGTAGTCTATGATACTTTATAGAATATAGAGAGAATATCTATATGAATCAATTTGGTTTTTGGGTCCTGGAATTGAATTGGTCCCCCATTATTTATGGAGAAGTTGTATCCCACACCTAGTTATTAACCCACCTCGCATGGGAAATTATCTATATTAACAACATGTTAATATCCAACCTAAGTGAAAATAAACTCCATCGACAAATCATTCATTCTAGAATATTATTTACTAAATAATTAGATTATCATTGTTCTAATAGAATTCAATTATTAGGGGAGTAATTTTTTGTGATCCTTTTTGTGAAGTATAGAAACCATAGTCAGGTGGGGAGAATTATTTGTGAATAGGTACTTGAATAGTTCCCAGGGTCAGTCAGTCTCCTAGGCCACTTTTCCTCAATCCCAAAGAATTCAAATAGGTCTCCTCACCTATACCCCTAGGTTTCCACCTATGTTTCTTTTCCTATCCCTCCTCAGGTACACTGGTTTGCATGTATGTGCACTCATCTCTCCTTTAAAAGAACTTTTTTTGTACCAAGATTTCATGAACTTGTGCTTCCATGATCTACCTTTCTCTCTCGACCCTTATACTCCCTACTTACTATATTTATCTATAAATAAACTCCATGGGTCCCCATTTGGAATATAATTATATAGGAGAGAGAATCGAATGATCCAAGATTCCCCTCCATATTATCAAGTCTTCTCATCCCCTTTTGCAGACATACCAATTCAAATAATCATATGGAAAAAACTAAAATTCAGGTAAATTGAGTTACCAGGGTTTAATACATTAAAATTATAACGAGATACCAATTATCCCCTAGTTATCAAAATCTAGGTTGAATAAATCTATCTATGATGATAATATGGGGATCTACATTCTCATCTTACACTAGGAGGGTAGTTCTGGGTTACTACATTGCCAAGTCACCTAAGGATGTCTAAGAAATGGTGATACCTGGACCCACCAATACTAGAGTGCAAATTATCAATTCCATCTACAATAAAGAAACACATTTACCTTCCTTACAAACAAGGGTGTCACTTTTCTCAGTATCCCAAAATAATGTTACATGTTTCTATACCTTCTAAACAACTGATACATTGCACCTAATTCCCCATATTAATTCAAGTTATCACACAAGTCATGCACCTGGTCATGAATTTTTTTAACTACCATGTATGGGATTTAATTTTTCATAGTTCCAAACCATATGTGCATACTTATCTAGGACTCATCCATGCCCTCTTGAAGTATATGATCGAGCCGTGTCTATCAAAAAATATCCTCTCGAACATGTATTCCCTTGATAGTGGGCCGCACTCGGGTTTTCCTCTCATGTTTATGGGATTATCAAGGTAATAATAATAGGAATTCTATTAGTTTTGTTGATTCCTATCAGGAGGATACTAGGGAAACCTTCCCTAACTCAGGCTTCACAACTTGGATGACACATATCTAGAATATGATAAGCTCTATCATCTAGAAGACTAATTTATTCAACTCAATAATACATGGATAATTGATGTACTCATACTATATATAAGCCAAAAATCATAAAAACATAACTTGAATCACTGACTAAGTCAATAACATCCAAGAAACATATTTTTTTTCCTACGTGTATCGTTATTATTCCTAATTAGTACCAGAGCCACTCATGCATAATCCCTAAATCCCTCCCCATTATGACTCTATTCTTAATGAGTTTAGTTGTCCTTCCTTAACTTATTATAAATAGATAGGAGGTGGACATATTCTCCTTAGGGTTCCCTATGAATAAGCCCATACTCATTTCTCAATGGTTTATTTTCACTATAAATGGTCCTCCTCAATGGATTATATTCCTTATGATTCATCAATCCATTATGGGTTATATTGTTGTAAATCTATCTCTATATCAATGTGACATATTATATACAACACATGAAAATTTATCATACATATATAAGTCCAACAAAAACTTCTTTTATCCACCCTTCACCTAATATTCTATGTATTATGGATTTAAACTACATATCATACATCTTTTCTGCACAATAATAAACTTCATGGGTTGGTCCTATCATAAGACCATAAATAGTGAAAATGAAACTTAATGGTAATTGATTCATGTTCACCAAGATATATAGGATAACTATATAAGGTTCACTCAAAAACCCCAAAAATCATAGAAATATTACCTACAAAGGAACCACACTAGTCCTTTTCAAATGACCTTAAAAGGTATAATGTGTTCCATTAAGAGGCACCAAAGTATGTGGGTTCTCATTCTATTCATAGGAATATGTAGGAATCTCCCTTCTGGTGACCAATCTTAACATCACAACAACTATCTCCTTCTTGGATAGTAGTAAATTCCAAATATCCCAGTTTCATATCTTTAAACAATAGTATATTCAACTAAAAAACAATAATGGATAACATATAATATAAGCATATTTTTAAGTAAATTCATGGATTAGATTGATAAAATAAAAATGGTAAATTATATTGTTCTGGGATTTTCAAAGGATTCAAAAAGAAAACATAAATCATTAATAGATTCTAAGAGTATGAAAAAATTCCCTCATTAAAGGTGAGATGAGCCTGACCTCAAATCCTCTTTTCTAATGTGCACCCAATATGTTACTAAAAATGTTATAGTGGTCACTTACCTTTTAATATCAAGTCTGCACAGGAATAAGACACGTATGGGCACGGTGGAATGTTTGAAACTCTCTTTGAAGGAAAATTTTGGACTTTTGAAGAGTTTATTATTATGCATCCCATATTTTGGTATTATATTTTAGATAATATTGAGAATTTTGATGCAATGATATATTTTGAAAGTCTCAATAATGTTTTTAGACTATGAGTTTCCTTATATTATTGGTATATTATAAAGCATTCATTCTGTATACCTGTCAATTAATATTTTCTATGAATGTCTTGAACATATGGGGTGAAATTTGAATGTATAGATAACTGTAAATCCTAATTTCATGACTTTAATAAGAGGATAATATCCTTCCCAATTTTAAATATACAATCTCTTTAGAGAAAAATTTTTAGTTTGTAACAACTATAATATCTTATGATATATTTTTTATAATGGTTTTTCAATATGTAATAGTGGATTAGGGTTGAAAAAATCCATTCATTATATTTTTAGATGGAATATTTTTTGGGAAATGGAATGTTCATGGATGATTCCATTAGTAGGAAAACCCAAGATGTGGTGGTGTGAGATTCCAGTTGGAATGGTAGTTGGTGAACCATTCCTAGAAGTGAAACATTGATATGAAATAAGAGTGAAGGTTTGTAAAATTTTATCCTCTTTTTATCACTTCCACATTATTTTTCTTGGTAAATTATATCCAAAAAACCAATTCAGATTACTATATGATGTGAGATAAACACTTTGATGTTGCACCTATTATAAGATGGACTTTGGATGAATATTAGGTACTTTATATACATGTTAGGTTGGTAGTCCCTATGTTAATGAGTGGTGAGCTGATGGAAGAATATATCACCTCTTAGTGAGATGTGAATCTAAGATTAGAAAAGATATACTATGATATTTGATTCCATTTTCCTGGACCAACATGATTTAGTACATTAAAGGTTATGTGTCATGATGCCTCACCTATAAGAGGGTGAATTCAGAGCACTAGAGAATGACTAGAGATCTTTTTCAAATTCAACTACCCACATGGAACTGAGATTAGGTAACCATGGACTAATTCACATGACGTATAATATTTCACATGGGTCTTGATACAGTATAGTTCATAATAGAATAGATGAAGAATTTCTTGGATTTATTTCCCATCCAAGATACCCAGTCAGTGGATAAGACGGGTAAGATATATGTGTGGAAGATTGCTTGATAATAAATGATGATTATAATTATATTATCATATATAGAATGTTTTTTTCATTCCTCAGTTATATTGGGGTCATAAAAGGTGTTGGTAACTCTATTAAATTTAATTACTTCTTATCACCATCTGATAGAAAGGCCACTGGAGGAGGAAATCAATATACTATTGGATATGTTTGTGTCTTACATGTTAGATTTGTATAAGTCCCCATAGAATTGAATAACTTTTTAAAAGATAGTATAATTCAAAAAAAAGTAGTCTTCGATCAATATGGATTCCAATGAAGCAATATATTTTACACAATATCCCTCACTTATATGTTAGTTAGAGGTAGTTGAGTCAGTGATCATTAATTTGATCCTAGTGAAGGAGACCTTAGAGAGAGAATAATTTATCTAGAAGTTGATAACCATTTCATACAGTGAGAATTTCTCATAATATGGCTATAGTAATTATCTATTGTAGTAAATGGTAGGTGATAAATAAAACTTTTGGGTGTTAATTTGAGTGGGTCATCATTAAATGAGGAGTGAGAAATCTCCAGTCATGGTTTGCAGTAAAGTTCAAAATTTTAAAATATATCAATTTCGCAACGTAAAATCTATCCCATCCTATAAGACATCAAGATATGTATGGAATTTTTCACATGTTTTGGATCTAGAGATATAGGTTATGACCCTCACACATAATTTATTGTGAGGATAATGAACTATAAGTGTTAAAATTTTTGAAGAGAAATCAGTATGATAGTGGATCATATTAGATCATATTGAGAAAGTAATTTTTTGGGGATTTTCCTATGGTATATGAGTTCTGTTAGTGTGGGAATATTATGGATGATATATGGAACTAGGAGTTAAATATTATATCTTATTGCTCAGGATTATTTGATGAGGAGGCTTAGGGATGCTTATTGGGGATAAGAATCTCATAAAGGAATGTTTATAAAGTCCTATATATTTGGATGTGTTTTACTTTAAATTTAGTTTATTCATGTGTAACTATTGGTTTTCTAACTGAAAACAGAGTTTGTTCTATGTAAATATTAAAAATGAGAAAGAAGTATAAACATTAACAATCTGTGAGAGGCTATTAACTCCAAGAAATAATCTAGTGAGTGAAATGAACCAATGTTTTATCAATGTAATTCCCTTATTAAAAATATGTCTTATAGTATAATCCAAAAATATTATATGTAGAAAAAAATATAAAACTTATAAATGAAGAATGTGTAAAATTAAAGGTATCTCTAGAAGTTAAGCAATGTATACTGATAAAATAGTAACTTGACCTTTAGAATAGCAATGTGACCATTATGAATAGTAAAATATCCAATTTAATAGTAACCTCACTAATGAAAGTATAAATAAAATTTACCCATCTTATAATTGTTAATATGATATAAATATTTCATAGTATAAGTATGTAAATATTTTACAAAAATGATTAATTAATTGTTGGTATTTTTGTAAGTTTGGTATATTTAATTATAATAATTTCATTAATTTAATAATTTAAAAGAGAATTAATTTTAATTAAATGTATTCAAAAATAAGTATTTTTCTAAATTATGATTATTTAAAAATTTTAAGAGGCCTTAATTAATTTTTCAAAGTGTCAGAAAACAAGTTTAAATTTTAAAATTTGTATTGTTCATGTAACTTCCGATTTTAATTAAAAAATAAATTTCACATATTTAAAAATTTATTTTCATAAAATATAGTTCATTTTTTAATTCTAAACATTGAAAAAAATTTGGCGTAAATTTTTGTGATTTTTATAAAATACCCAAATCGTTTTGGGAATTGTAAAATATGATAATGTATGATAAATGCTAAAAAATGAATTTCTACATCATTCTTGTGTTATGGATGATGTAAATTTCCATTGGTTCGAACTAAAAGAATATATTTACTATTTTTTGTCATAATAATCAGGACTATTCATAGTCTTGATAAATAAATATTAAAGTACTTATTAAAATAATGGGAAACCCCTCCTCTCCTCTACTATAACCCACCCCCCTTCTCTTCACTCTTCTCAAGCCTTGTTCTCAGTCCATGTTCGACTCAAATATCTCCATAAGACCCTATACAACTTCTATCAGCCCTTGGTATATTTAAAATAACAATTTATCTCCCCTAAAAAGGTTCTTAGGGAAGATATATTCAAGAGGTAAATTCCTCTTTTCATTTCTTTTAATTTCTTTCAAGTTCCTTTCGTTATTTTTATTTACTCACCTCCTTTCAACCAAATGTTTTGATTAATTCATTATGGTACATGTACTAGAGTTTTTGTGTTAATTTAATAATTTATCATCATTTATCATTTCCCTTCCTTTTATACTCTAAATGAAAACACCATCTGAGATTTGTTAACGACTCATATTAAAGGACGACTGGTTTTTAATTTCTCTTTTCATCTTCAATTCATGTCATGAAATCATTTTTATGTTTGAATTAGACTATAATATATGTAAAATTTCTAATGTACGATTCTATAATCTTTTTTACTCACTATATTAATTTATAAAACAAAATGTGTTTATTGTGATCAAAAACCACAAATTATCCAATACAGTTATCATTAAAGTTTTATGTAATGATTCATCCTCACTCAAAATAAAAAAAATGATTTTTAGAATAATTTACTATTCTATATTTTTCAATTATAAAATAAAACTTTAATTATGGGCATCCATTATCATATTACATGTTTATCCTTACATGTATATAAGTAAACTAATCATGAAAACCAAGGAAACAAATGCTCCCAAACAATGACACTGAACCACTTAACCCATTAAAAACGTCATTAATGAACTTAATAAGGTTATAATAATTCTATTACATGAATAATATGTTCTTTAAATATTAAATAATGAATTTAAATTGGTTATATAGTACATTTAGATCATGTGAAGGACACCATCATACATAAATTAAGGGATTCTACCTGAAACTCCATTATTCCTTTGGGTTTCTATATCTTTCTATTTACCCTAATGAAGTTATCTATTATTTTTATGTACATACTATAACATTTGTGTACATGCTCCAAAATCATTTATCAAGTTCAATTAATCATTCAATTTTGAGGATATACATTTTTTAAGTGGTTCCCTCCTCAATACTTCTCCATAAGAAAACCTGTTTAAGGGAACTTTCTGAATTCTTACCAATTTTCAAGTTCACTATATAATGACTTTTTAAAGAACCATTATTTTTATAAAACAAATATTTTTATTATAAAATCCCACATTTTTATTTTTTGGTTTTATATAAAACATTATTCTGTTTTATGTTTTAAATGACCTTTAATATTTTCCTTTAACTGCACTAAAATGGTTTAATTCTAAAGTTTCTTAAATACTCTTTTTAACATGTTATAACTTCAGTTTGAAATCACTTATCATGATGTATTCCTAATTAAACATATTAATGTCCAATAAATATTTAGTTTTTTTCTTCCATGGAAACTTGTACGATACTTCCATTTATTTTTCTTTTTGAGATGATTATGATACCCATTTCTTTCCATGGGTATCCTTATGTTTATAGATGATTGATTATGTAAGATTTTTTATGTGTAAAGAATATTCATGAACATTTTATAATGGGTGTTCCTAGATATCTCTCCATTTATTTTGGTAAATTTTAGTCTCATGAGATGTTATGGGCAATAGTCTTGGTAGTTAGCCTTGACTCATATTATCATGTGCAATGGTATTGGTAGTTATCCTTGACTAGTGATCCTCTGTGAAATGAGCCTTGAATCATGATAATTTCATGTTTTATGTTTCTTCCACATTACTGTGACTCCATTTTTATATGATCCCATGTTCATATGTTATGATTTCATATGTTCCATGCTTTTTTATATCATTATGACATACCTTCTAACCCATATTCTAATTCATTATTTTTATATTTATTCCATTATTGGGATTTTTAGATCATCCCTTTGTTCATTCTATCCCCAGGTTATCCTAAAAATAAGTATAAGAAAAATGTATGTTAGGATCCCTTTATGAAGATTAAATAATTAGATTTTTATTTAGTCCCTTTTTTCTATTTTATGTACATAGTCTTTCAAGAAACTAGACTTTACGATCCTTTTCTTGCAATATAATGATTTATTATTCTTAAAATAATTTAATGATATGTGTAGAAGGCTAGGTTCACTATAGTGAGAGTGTTAAGGGGTTTAGAGAAAACCCCCTACTGATATCTATGGCCCATAAAAACTATATTGGGACCCCCATTGAGTTTACATTATGAAACCTAACCCCATTGCTTATGGTTATCCTGATCGTTTAACCCCTTTATTTATTTTTCATTAATTTCCATCCCCTCCCCATGAAGGATGAATGAAACCCCTCCACACATTGGCACTCCCATGATCAAATACCATTTGGCTTCATTTCTAATGTGGTTCAAGTTTTATTAGATGTGTTCTTCCTCTCATTGTAAGGATATTTAGCGAACCATATTTTTTATGCATAAATATCACATATTATTAAATGATTTTCAACTCATAACATTAGGAACCACACCAGAATCAGATAGGTTTGGTGTCATTATAAAATCTGATACATAAAAAACTTATTCAAAAGATATCTAAATCATATCTCACTAACTTCTTCAAAACTAGTGCCCTTATTAGACATATCGTACTTAAAACCATTCTTCATAACCTGGGGAATGTGAAAAAAAATATGTCCTTAGATACTCTATAGGGGTAAATATGGGAGATATCAATAATTAATTAAATATAACATTAGAATAATGGTATAAGAACAAATTATTAACATATGAAAACCATACACATTATATCATAGATTAGAATCATCAGTAATGGAATAAATAATGGAATCTCATAAGACGTGAATCGTAATGGAATCAAGAAACCTGATCCATGAGATCATAACCCTAGAAAGTGACATAAGTTTGTAACATTAAAATAAACATAACAATATTCCTTATTCAAGGATCACTAAAAATACTATCATAATAGATTGGGTTCACTCATCATTCCATTGTATCCTTAGTCATAGTTTACCCCATGCCTATCATAGTGGATAATGTCCCTTACATAATTGTTCCACTCCCCATTTTAGTCCTTATTATCTTCTGAGATACCCATATTTACCTGATGCATTGCATGGATATATAATTTTATCCCCACCCATCAATTCATATGTCTACCATAATATAATAAAACATTCGTCATATATCATAAACCATGGAAAATAAAAAGGTTTCATAATCATCTTAATAATGCATCATAGAATGTCCCATGAAAAATAAACTAGTTTCATAAACATATCATTCACATACTCATAAACCATCTATTGAAATAATAAGGATATTATCCTCAGATAATATCCCATGTAAATCATAAGTAACATCAATGTATTTTATAATAAATAATAATTCCTTTAAAATATCACATTGAATATTTCTTGAGGAAAATTGCATTTTCATATAGGAATCACTTATTTAAAATATAAATAATTCCAAAATTTTATGGAAAATATTTTCTTCAAAAATATTTTTAAAAACGTGTAAATGTTTTTTAACTTCCTTAAGTGGTGATGATAAATGGTAATTATATTCATGTCGTTTATGTTAATAAATGATTATTTTCATGTTTCCAACAAAAATTCAAAAGTAACTTGTTCTAAAAATGATAATAAGACATATTTTAAATCATTCCATTATATGTTAAATAATTGATACAAATTAATTTAAATAATTATATGATGTAATAAAAACTATTTTTTAAAAACATTACATTTGAAGAAAAATATTATCAACCGAAAAGTAACACCTAATCGGTTTTCCTTAAAAATTATTCTTTTAGCCTCTTGAGTGCTTAATGTGAGGAATAATAAAGGAAAACATGTAATCTAAAAAATGAACTAGAGGAGAGAAAACTAAGGAGATTATTGAGGGTTATATCATGAAATTTTATCATCTTAAACATAATCATAAATAATCTTGATAAACAAATACATTGTAACATAGAACCTCTACCACATTGGTAAATTTTTAATCAAAACCTCATAAAAGATATAACCTTAAATGTATTGGTAGATGTCTATAATGTTCATGAGATTTATTATAAAATAGATTCATGGGTAGTGTTTACACCATATAAAATAAACAATTAGAGAATATGGATTGTGTCTCATAGAAATAAAAGTTATATGAAAATACCTTACCTAAAGCTTGAATTGAATCTTAAGTGATATAACATATTGTATAATAAATTTATATTAATTATAATTATATAGCCAAATAATTTGTATAATTATAATATCATATATTTTGGAGATTCTATTTTTCTATTGTAAGACTTTGAAATATATTAAATAATATATTCATATCCAGGTTCTGAGATAGAATTCTATTTCGAGGACCAGTGCACTCTGAATTAATTTTATAATACTATTAAATATATTTTATATCACACATGAAAAAATTTTAAGTGATGATGTAATATATACTGAAAGTAGTGTTGTATTGAGAATACAATACAATAGTTGAATTTGTACTACGGTATTTACCCTAGGTATGACCTGCTGTTAGTTAATGTCGGACGTTCAGATAAATATATCATCGGTGGATAAATTTAATTAATTAATTAATTAATTTAATTCATTAAATGAAATAAATTGAATTCCATATATTTAAACATTTTTATACTGAATATTCAGGATTAGCTGCATAACCTTGAGACCATTAAGATAAATTTTGCCACTATTTTTTATTGGACAATAAAGATTAGATGATGATCAGATTCGAGATCTTGGTGAAACAAGGCGTTGCTATTGAAATGGGTCATCTCATTATTTGGTGGTCACTTTTTTCAAAAAATATTGATATTAATCAGGGTAGGACTTTTAATCTATGGTTTCTACCCTTATGATTAAAATATTGAGCATGATCAATTATTTTATTCTTTGATACGAATTTAAATAAATCACTCACATGATCCCATGCATTATATTTCATTTTTATTCAAATTATCCTTATTTTGATAGTTTTATCACCTTTTATATCTGTAATATTTGTTACATGGGTATAAATTATTGTCCTGTGATTTGTGCACCCTTGTGTTTGTGCTTTTTTGACACTTTTCTTTAAATTATTTTACAATGACACATGGGACCATGATTTGACATTTACAGGAGAGTTCATACAAGAAAATACCCTCTTATTCCTTGAATATTAACATAAACTGGGTGGTTTGATGATTTGTGTATGGATTAGGATTGTTTTCCATGATTTTACTGATACGAGTAAGGATTGGTAATCTGGTGAGGCAGCAAAAGGCACCACGGGTGATGGGAGGTGTGTACGGGCTTCATGTGGAAGTATCATGATTTGATTTGAGGCCACTGGTGTGATGAAATCATTATCTGGAGGAGAATACCTTCAATAAAATTCAGTTAAAAGGAATTATTTGAGGTGGAGGAACCAGATCTAGAGAAATTCATGGAGATCCATAGTTCCTATGAAAATTGTGACTACACATCATATATTTCAGAAGAACACATGGTGTGTTCTTTAGAAATCTATAACACTAGCGTTTTTTGGATATCATAGGAATCACACACAATGTATTACCCCCACAATTTAGGTGATCTAGAGATAGAATCCCACCATGTACTACAAGAGTACATGGACATCGACATGGGAAAGACACTTGTAGTGTAATGGAACATGAATCATGTTCATGGACACACCATGAAGGACATGGGAATGAGCAAGAGAACACAGATCGACCCTCTTTGGATGAGACATGTAGTGTAATACCATTACCCATCATGTAGTAAAAATTGGATAGAGAGTCCTGTGATGTATATTACATAGTCTGGAAGAGGAGTGGGGCCACACGTTGTGTGGGAACCCTTACACACCGTGTACCTCCGTTTTTAGGAAACTTCTACCTCTCAAATATCCATTGTTTGGAATTTTATTTTTTTATACAGGTAGTATATTATGACTATTTTTCTATATAGAATGTGATGTAATCCTTCATAGTGGATTTTGAGTTACGATGAGAAATGTTCTAAACATGAAACTTTTATAGGTGGTGCCCGATGATGGTAGTTATTAGGAAGGATCATCATAGAGTGGCACCCTGCTGTGGAGTCAGATCATGGGTCCTCTATCTATTTAATGTAACTCTCTTACAGATTTAGGGAAATGGTTATCTACCTATTGAGTAAAACCCTCCAATATTGATATAATCATTTTCCTAGGCATGGATGTGAGATAGAGATCCCCTTTCTCTCTTATCTTGGTTTCTTTTATGATAATATATATATTTATATCTCCATTGTTGGTTTTTTTCTCCCTTTTTATTGGTTGAGATGTATAATTCTTTCATTTCTTCTATTTCTCTCATCTAGTTTTTTGGGTTTCATACTAGGTATGTATATACTCACCCCTATATGGGATTTTCCTACGCTTTTCATATCTTATGAATATGATAGATAGGCCAGTGGTGATTCCCATGGAACATAGGTTTACCTAAGAGAATTTGACCATGTACATTGTTTAGGGATTGGTGGTCAGGATTAGGGCTTTCTTAGAAATTTATTCTCCAGTTATTATCAGGTTGAGACATATTTTTGGTTGGGCTTGTATTTTTCCTCTTTACATATCGCAATATGTTTTCATATTATTTTGTATTCCATAGAGGTTATTATATGAATGGTTGTTACTCTAGAAATTATTTTCTTTTATATTTATTCTTCTAAATTTGTTCATTTATATTTTCGAGTGCATGTATATAGGTTCATTAGGCAATGACCTCCCCTATTAGTTATGCGTTTCAGTATAGCGACCTCGACCCTAGCAGCCCAAAGTCAGTGCCTAGTACCATTACATTAGCATAAGATATAAGGAACTGCATTATAAGGTACTAATCATTTTTATAGTCTTGGTAAACAAGATATAGACATAATAAATATGAAATGTATAATTAAATAACACACATTATGTGGAATTAATAAACTGATAAGTGTGTAAAAAATATTTCAATGTAAATGACTAAAAACACATGTCATTTAAATAACATGAAAATCAAGATAAGATAAGGTGGAAAAAATATAGAATGGTAAATAACTGAAAAAAGTTACATTTAAATAACCTGAATATCATGAAAACATAATGAATAATCAAAATGGAAAGGTAAATAATTAAATAAACATGTCATCTAAATAACATCAATATCATGATAAGATAAAGTAGAAATAAAATGTCATGGTAAATAACTGAAAAAACATGAAATTTAATCAATAAAATCAGGATGAAATGAATCCCCATATTTTTTTCAATGTGAAAATATCATGGACAGTAAAAACTAAAATTTTAATGTATGAAATGCTTAATTATTAGACACCTTGTTTCCCGGGTACATGGTACCTTTACCTTCAAGACTACTCACAATATGGTTTAAAGTATACTAGGTTAAAAAACCACATACCTAAGTCTAGATAACTTATTATTCCCATTATACTATCGATACATTGATGGGATATCTATAAATGGCCCCCACCTATGTCGTACGAGTCTAAATAATTCCTCATATATCGAATAATCTATTTATAAATAATGTGACTTATTGTAAAGTGTCTGTATTCAGTAAAGAATATATATTTATCAATATTTCTAGATATATCAAATAACTTTCAATTTTGAACAATATATGTATAAATGACACATTTTTTATGTAATAAACATACCCATGATAAGTAATATAGTTATTTATGGGAAATTTACTTTCTAATGATCATAGGAGAGTAAAAATTTCACAAGAAAGTTGTTGACTTCAAAATTGTATCAAGGAATTGAATGTCAATAATTTCCATAGTAAAAATGATCATAAAAAGTCTAGAGGGAAAATAAGGCTAACTACAATACAACATATCAGTAGTGTAAAATAAAGGGGTTTTTTATGATGAATATAAATACCATAAAAATATACTTAAAAACGTTATTGAGGAAATATCCTTTTCATTTTGAATAACATTTTTAAAATAATTTTCTTTGAAAATCACTTTTGAAAACATTTTCTTTAAAAATAAACTCATAATCTTACAAAAGAAGCTTCAAATAAGTGATGGTCAAAATAGAGGTTAAATAAATACATTCCATAAAAGTAAATTAATTTTCAACAATAAAAATTAGGAAAGTTCCTTGCTAGGAAAATGATAAGAAGATTCCATCCATGTTTTTTGTAAAATCCCTATTAGCATTTTTTTAAAAATGACATAAGATTCCTTTTAGAATATTTTATAAGGAGTTAAAATGGGTGAAAATTCCATTAATATATCATTGTTAAATTTCAAAAAAAAAATTAAAAACATTTTTAGAAATAACATGGTTTTGGAATAAAAAAAATTTCTTGCCAAAGAGAGAAATAAAGTCAAATTATATTAAAACAATCTCATTAATTTTAAACACCAAAGAGTGTAAAAAGTTACAATTACCTATAAATATCATTAATAACTAGAATATAAGTAATTTCATGATTTTTTGAGAGATGAATCATAATATCTCATCTCTAAAAGTATAAAAATCCAATTGATGAGTGATATTATAACATAATACTCCTACCACTTAGGAATTTTTAAATTTTAATCCCCATTTAAGCTTTATAATTAATGGAACTTAAAATACCATTAGAATAAATAAAATCATGATATTACATATCAAATGGCATATATATAAACCTTATAAAATAATATAGGTGAATAACATGAAATAAGTCTCAAATACAGAAAATTGTTACAAAAATGTAATACCGATTTAGATGAGAAGGAATTTTTGAGTTAACATTTAGTATTTTTCATTATTAAAAAAATGAAAATTTTGAAAA
The DNA here is from genome assembly GCA_963277665.1 of Viscum album. Taxonomy (NCBI): domain Eukaryota; kingdom Viridiplantae; phylum Streptophyta; class Magnoliopsida; order Santalales; family Viscaceae; genus Viscum; species Viscum album. The sequence goes on along the minus strand of OY728126.1, from coordinate 1,947,497,429 downwards.
AAAATACAAAAAAATCACCCGAAGATAATTTTTCAATTCCAATTTCAAAAATGAAGTTTATTTTTTCAAATAAATGTTTTCAATGTGTCAAAAATTAAGTTTAAATTATTTTCACCAAGTACGACTAAACTATCTTTTAGAAAAATATAGTTTTTCTAATTTCTTTTTAATTTATAGGATTCTGATTAATAGTTTTAATAAAAAGATAACCAATAAATGTCTATAAAATATATATTTTCAGAAGTTAGATAATCCTATTCATATCTATCATTCTTATGGATAGGTGATGACTACCATATAAAATAATATTATTAATAGTATATTGTTGTTTGGTAAAACCAAGTCCTATGTGTAAATAAAGTTATCAAAAAATAATTTCTTTTGCATATAACGTCAGATAACATAGTATCGTGTAAATTAAAAGCTCTAGAATATATGGAATTTATTTAAAGTATTAAATATATCATAAATTCTCAAGATTATATATTCCTTTCTATGCTTGGCATTTCATTCCATACACACTATCTAATATGCTGTTCATATTTTAATATTTTGGGGTGTTGCATTCTCTCCATCTTAAATAAATTGTGTCTTCGCAATTTAATCATGATATTGATAATCAAGGGTTTGATATTTGGAAATACCATTTTTTAAAATCCTACATCAAAAAATAGTTAATAAAATCTCCCCTTAATAAGATAGAAAGGAAAGTACAAAGGTCATATGGAATAATACATATCTAGGTTCTTATGTTAGAGAACATTGGTGGAAATTGAAGATATCGACATGTTGGAAAAGAGTATATAATGATAGAGATTGATTTTGTTCACTGATCATAAGAAGTTAAATGATTGATCGAATGTTAAGGGGGTCAAACCCATAAATATATAATGATTTAAAAATCTATATAATTCATCAGATATGAATTTTATAAGATAACATTTTTCTTTTAAGAACCTTTTCCTAAAGCTATGGAATTATTTAACTATCTGATAATATAAAGAAATATAATTAATTAATATGTGTCTATTTTATAAATTAAATTTCATATTTTGTTTTTCCTTTTCTCAATTTCCAATTAATCACTTATTCCATGAAATAAAAAAAATTAATTTTTTATTCCTATACCACTAAAATTTACTTTTAATGGATCGTAAGATCCATAAAAGAGTGAAATTTCATTCGATATCCCTCTAACTAATCTCTAAAACTAAAAATATTAATACATTAACCTCTAAACAAAAATATTAATACTTTTGGTGCATCATTAATATTTATTCATCAAATATTTTCACTAAAAACAATTACATATTAACCAATATATCACGAAGGCTAGTGGTAGGTGTGAAACCCAAATCGTATTTTGGTTGTGGATTCATAACCCACTATAACTATCCAACCTATAATATTATATAATCTTGATTGTATTACAATAATTCATTCTCTTACATTTTAGGTTCTTTTCATCTATCGGTTTCTATAGAATTCTTCCATAAATCATTCATAAAAAACCATAAAATACAAAGTGGACACTTCCCATTAGTATCCATTTTTCTTATAATATAAAATATATAATTATTTAATTTCTTCTAAAATCCCCATGACATTAAACATGAATTCTTCCTTTCCCTTACATGTCATTAAGTCCTAAAAAATAAATTAAAAATATAGGATGTGTACAAAATCCCAGTAAGGGGTAGAAAAATAATCAAAACTTTTAGTATAATAAATACATAAAAACACATATGATGTTTACCATTATATTAAAATTTAATTAAGAATATTAAATAAAACCTTTAAACATGAAAAACACACATTTTTCTCAAATTTAATCATTAAAATCGTTAAAAATCAATTAAACACTTTTAGGTGAGTTAGAGAATCATATTAAAAAAACCCTTTAAAACCCCTTTTAATTGGAATAAAAATATAAAAAACGTTCAATATAATAATTAAAAAATTAATTGGATATCTATAATGAGGATAAACCATTGTATGAGCTATATAAGTCTCACCTATGAGCTATAATGAGGGTAAACACTTCGTATAAACTATACTAGGCTAAACCATTTCTAATGAGCTATAATGGGGCTCAAACCATTGTATAATATTTATTAGTCTCACCCATTTCATATAATTACAAATTAAAATTTCATGAATAAAAAACATTCATCATTAAAACCTTTTAAAAACTATTTTTAACTCATATAAAAAACACTTTAAAAAATTACCATTTTCTCTTAAAAACCCATTTTCAATACCAAAAAACAATTTTCTTTAAAATACCATTTTCAATACCAAAAAATATAAAAAACAGAAAGAGTTTTTTACATTTAATAAAACAATTAGGATTTTAAATTAATCCATAAATCAAATAATGACCACGGTGGTATAATTTTCATTATTTTCATGTATGTTAATAATAGAATATTGTTTTGGTCGTTTGTCAAAACATTTCGTATAAAACACATTAAATGATTCCTTTTCAAAAACATTGAAATAAAGATAAAAAATAGACATAAAATTTTATTTATAAATATTTAATGTCAATATAAGAAATTAATAAATTTATTTTAAAAATATGGACATAGAAGAGAATGATTTCGAAGGAAAACCTTAAAAGATGATTCTTCTTAAAATAAAAATCTCTTATCACTTGTGAAACAGATGAATCATGAAAACAATTAAATAATAACATTGACAAAAAATTAAATATCATAATAGTTGATGAATTAATTATATAAAATGTAAAATTGTCTTTATATACACCATATAAATGAATATTTTTGTGTAACGTCAAAATATTCCTCAAGGAATGGAAATTAAGATGCAGTCCCTTACCTTGAGTCTGATTCATCACATGTGTATTTAACTTCATAAAAAGTAAACTTATATTAATTATTTACATGGGTTTTATTATTTTTCTAGATTATTATTAATTTTATTTCACTTATTACCAAGTTATACACAATTAATTAATTAATTTTGTTTAAGATGGGTGTTTTGACCATATTCAGTTTATGTATAAAAAATTATTTTGTTAAATTGATTGTGGTCAAAGGGGTAATTATTTAAACATATAAATATTTATAATCATAAAATAATTATCTTATTTATACATAAATTATACTTTTAAAACCAATCATTGAATATGGTAATGAAAGTTTAACTAAAATTACGATCATGGAGATGGTAGGTCATTCATACACATGAGTAACATTTCCATTTTTCAATAATCATTATGGAGAGAAGGTAAGTAATATTTTATCATTATAGAATTATAATTATATCATGAATAATATATTATTTAATTATATATAATTAAATATAACATTCATGGGATTTAGTGATGAATAAAAAGGATACACATCTCTTCGAGGAGGCAGTAGTCCACAGGTCCACGAACAACGTTATCGCTTTTCTAGTGTGTGAAAAGGTAAGAAGATAATAACATATTATATGTCTAGAAAGATAATTATGTATTTAATATCGTAAATATGACATGTATATAATATAATTTCATTATAGTTACCCTTATTACCTTCCATGTATCATGTTAGAAAAAAATTCCTCACATCACATCGTGAGGTAGTAGTCCACCATACACATGAGCGATGTTATCATACCCCCTATGGTATGTAATGTAAAAAAGATTGTATAAAATATACTAATTCAAATTGTATTATTTTTCTATAAATATAATAAATATCATATATAATAATTATGTACATCATAATGCCCTACCGTTAGAGGTGGTAATGTAAAAAACGAAGGACATCGTTTCGTGAGGTGGTAGTGCGTCATACACATGGATGATTATTTCACAACCCATTTTATAGAATTGTGTGGGGGTGTAAGTAATACCGTTAATATAAAAAAAATATCATTATATTCATGATTCATACTTTATTATATAATCATGGTATAATTATAATTTATTGGGGTGGATAAAAAAAATAAAACAAAAAATACAAGTTGATGAATGTTACCTGTTCTTCCGATAAAACCTTTTGGTTTAAACAAAATGAGTTATTGGTTACCTTTCTGCCCAAATTGAGAATTATATGATTTTTGTAGGGATTTTTTGAAACAAATCGAAGGATTTTATGATAAAAATGGATTTTTAGTTATGAATATAGGAGAATAGGTGGAATCCTTTTATAAGTGGCGAATAGGACACAATTGGTATTCTTTAAAATAATTGTATGCTCCCCACATATTACTTGTGTCATAATGGTTCAAAGTGGACTATTCAAGGAAATTATCGGTTTAATGCTCCAAATATTGACATAAAATAGTTTTTGGATAATTTTTTGGTTATTTCAATATCTTATATTTTTATTTTTAGCACTATGTAAACTAGTTTCTACCGTAATCCCTATAATTAATTTTATCTAATCTAGCTAACCACTTTGGACCAAAATTATATTGACCTTATAAGATATTATAAATTATCATCATTAAAAATATTGAATTCATTCTTCCAAATTCATTTCACATAAATGTCTAAAATTAATTTAAAATTAATCATGTATATAGGAGGAGAAATTGTGTTTTTAAAGTGAAAGTATTCACAAGTTTATAACGTTTTTATACTTAAATTCATTATAAAATCGATTCCAATGAAATAAATTATATTAATAGATTTATAATACATATATTATATGTTTGAAACAAATTTAAAATATAATTTAACATTATAAATTATTTAGAAGAAAATACTTCTTTCAACTAAAATTTATTTTTTCCAATATTCATCAAAAAATGAAACCTCTAAAAAAACCCAAATATTAACACTAATATAATCATCCTAATCATGAAGTGTTTATTCAAGAAAAATCGTAAAATTAAACACAACATAATCACAAAGCACCCCCCCCCCTTATTCCCCATAAAGCTGAGAGCTAAGATTATTTTGACATTATTATATCAAAAAATTAATTTATTTATTAAAATATAATTCATAAAATTTTTAAGAAAATTTAAAATAATTCCTCCATTTGAAGTCAGAAAAACTATATTTTTGAAAAATATAGATTTTTATACGTAAATTTGGGTTTGTTATTATATTATTCTTATAAAATCAATTGGATGAATGTCAAAAAATTTATAATATATAAATTTCACTAAAATCACATAGTAATGGTGATTAATTTAATATATTGAGATAAAACACCTTTGAGGTAATAAAAATAGTTTCTTTTTAAAAATACTTCCTTTATATTCAATTGGTTTTTATTTTAATTTCTAATTAATTTATAACCAATGAATTTATTATGTATAAATTTTTAAACCATATTTTCACAATTCTTTTAATACTATTCATTCCATACATTCCATTGGCTGGGTGATTACTATCATATTAAATAGTCTTTTTATTTCATGGTTCATTGAAACTTGGTGTTGCGTGTCATGTTCTCTATCGAAGAAACTCGATGTTGTGTATAATGAAAACAAATCATGGTGTTTCATGTAACACGAGACAAACTATGTATTTCTCGTAACACATATATTGAAGAATATAAATTAATTGGAATGAATATATTTAATAAAATCTCAAGATGTTGCATCCAACCCCCTTAAAATGAATTTATCCCTCAAATTTCATCTTGTTTATCAAAGGTTTTACATTTTAAGAATTATGTTTATATAAAACCACATTGTAAAGGGTTAATAAAAAATAATTTTAATAATAAACACAATGATCTATGAAATTCATCTAGAAATACACATTTCATATTTCTAAATTACAGAATATAAGTGGTAATATTGGAAAAGCGTAAATAATTATAGTGTGATTGAGGTCATTGATCACAATAAGTGAATCATCGATGAAAATTTTAGGGTTTTCAAACAATAAATATATTATGATTGAAAAGATCCATTATTCTTCAGAAATGAAAGTACTATGATAACATTTTCTCAGGGTCATTTTTCTAGATTTTGGGAATTCCCTTACTATCTATAGAAAGGGAATTATAAAATATACTTACTAGATGAGAATAATTTCATCCTTTATTAAATTTCAACCACAGTAACTTATTTTTCTCCAAGTAGTGAGTATTAAGTGTGATTTTATCAGTCTCGAAGAACTAGAATAAGCTTTTAATGAATCAAATAATCATCAAAAGGATAAAAACTAATTTTTCCTATCTTTAGATATTAACCAAAACCCAAATGATTAGCATATAGTAATATAATTCCCACAATTATTAAACATTCATGTGATGAGATAGTAAATTAATCTCTAAAGATTAATGGTAATAACCAATCCTAAAACTAAATCATTTCATTAATATATTACCCTAATGGTCATTGATACCATTAAACATATCTACAAAAAATTAATGGTATTCTTACTCAAATAAATTTTAAACATATACCTCAGACATCTATTAAAATTAAATAAATGGATCCCAAGTTATTTCAATTATTTAAAACATAAAAATAAGTGTTCCTAAGAAAACATTATTATGATAAAACTTCAAAAAAATACAAATCTTCCTAGATCTATCTCTACTATACCAGATGGACTAACATCAATAGTATAATTAAAAATTTATTTTTACACCCATTTTTTCTTTTGATCTGTATTATTTCTAATCTGTGTAAGTAACTTCTGACACACATTATCATAATTAAAAAACTCATTTCAACTAAAACATCTAATTATTGATTGGTTATTTATCATATCATTATTGTTTTGTACATGACTCTTTTCATTGCAATCACAAACCTTATAACCAAACATAACACCCATATAACATTTTATAGAACCTAACATAAGTTCCTTGATATTTACTTAACCCCACTTGGAACAAGAGTTGGGATTAGATATATAATTTCGAGTTTGTTGATTCTATATTTCCTACCACCTTGACCATTTCTTACTCTTATCATCTTGTGTCACATTGGTGTTGACAAACTCTATCTCAACATTCTCACCACATTGAAAAACTTTCTCATGACATTGAAATTCTCATTTGGCCAATACTATTCATAATCATGGTTTTAATCTTAAAAAAATTATATTAGTTTTACAATAAATGTCTCAAATAATGTATGGAAAATATTTGAAAAATATTGTGAACGTTATTTCATGTGTAGAAAGAAAATCTTCATCTTTATACCTCAATTACAAGAATTGATTCTCCATCCTAGGATGAACAACACAAGGAAAATATTTATCAAGTAAAATTTTATTAAATGTGTAATATTTAGTATTATCAAGATCATCATTATCTCTAGTATACATCACCAAATACCACTATTGATCAGCTTCATCTTCAATACAATAGATGGAAATAGTTACCTGTTTAAGTTCTGAACATCTCATGACATTAAATATCTTATCCAGGTAATTTATCCAACATTAAAACTCCACTTGGTTAAATGATCCATTTAATGATGTGGGTTATTGCCTCTTAAAATGCTCTACTACAGGCATGTTCCTTTTTGTTGGATCGGGTTACTCACTATCATGGTTACCAACACCATTTATAGCATGTGTCAACTAATCCATCAATGTACCAAACTATTCTATTCTATCTCTACCCATCATGATATACTAATTTGGAAGAACATTTTCCTCTAGGTTCCTTACCACTAATAATTTATTGTTCCTCTCCAGAAACTCATTCTAAAGATACATAGTTTACGTGGTAATATTAAAATAAAATATATCATTTCAACTTAACCATAAATTAAAAACATCAATGGAATACTATAAACATTATCTTAACCTTTAAATTTATCTAAACCATCATCTAATAAAAAATATAATGCCCATACCTTAAACATTACATAATATTTAGTGTATGATAATAATATTTTCTCTTAAAATTGACAATCTATTCGTGTTATTTGTTTAAAAGAATTTGGTAATGACTCATAAATAACAAAATCATAAAATAAAAACTATGAACATTTTATTAATATCAATTTTTTGATAATATAATACTTTTAAAATAATGCATGACTTCATTTCATAAAAAAACTCCATGACTTTCAACTTGACTTCTTACTTTACCTTACATATCCTTATGTCCTGATAAAGTCAATTAGAAATGTTAGATGGGCACAAAAGCATAGTAAGGGATACAAAAATAATGAAAATAATTAATCAAGTGAACACATGAAAAATAATATAAATTTTACCTTTCTATTCAATGTTCATTGAGTATATATAGTAAAACATTTTCACATGAAAAAAAAACATTTTTCTGAACTAAAATCATGAAAACCCATAACATGCAATTAAAACTCGCTTACATGACATAGGGCATCAACTTAACAAAACCCTTTCAAAACACATTTAATTGAAATTAATATATGTTATATATCAAATATAATCGTTACAAAATTAATTATAAACCTATAATAGGGATCTCCCTTCATATAATCTATATCTGGGTCACTCGTGAGCTATAATGGGCCCCAACCATTTGTATAAGTTATATTGGGTTCACCCATTTCTTAGGAGCTATAATGGGGCTCAACCCTTCTTATAAGTTTTATCAGGATCACCTATTTAAAATAATTCTCCAATTGTATATCATGAATAAATAAAATTCATCATGAAACCCTTTTAAAAACTATTTTTAAGCTATCCTAAAAACACATTAAAAAATACCATTTTCTTTTAAAACCCCATTTAAAATACAAAAACACAATTTTCTTTGAAAAAAATTTCAATACCAAAATTCCAAATAAAGGGAAATAAAATTTTTAATTTAATAAAACATGTATGTTTTAAAATTAATCTTGAAATAAAATAATGGCCATGGTGGAAAAAAATTCATTGGTATTGTGTATATTAAGAATAAACTACTCATTTTTTCATTTATCAAAACATTCTGTAAAACACATGTAAAAAGATACCTTTTTGAATCCGTTGAAATAAATTAAAAATAGAGATAAAAATTATTTTATAGATATATTATTTTAATATGAAAACATTAATAAATTTATTATAAAAAAATTGACAAGGAACATAAAGAGTTGGAAGGAAAACTTTAAAATATGATTCTTCTTCAAAGAAAAGTCCCTTATCACTTTTGAAACACCTGAATCATAAAAAACATTAAATAATAACATTAAATAAAACATTAAATATAATTGAAACATATAAATTAATTATATTACTTATCATAGGGGTTTTTTATACCCCATATAAATGATTATAGTTATGTAACATCAAAATATGCCTCAGTGAAAGGAAATTGAGATGAAGTCCCTTACCTGAAGCCTCATTCATACTTGTGTCTTTATCCTCTTGAATAATAAACTTATTTTAATTATTTCATTTATTGATAAATTTTTTGAAGTTTATTATTACATTTATTTCACTTATTACCAAGACATATACAATTAATATATCAATTATGTTTATGTTGGGTGATTTAACCATATTCGGTTAATGTGTCAAAAATGACTTTGGTAGGTCAAATATGGTCAAAAGGATTATTATTTAATCATATAAATAATTATAATCATCAAATAATAATTATATTTTTACATTAATTATACTTTTAAAACCAATTATTGAATATGGTTATGAAAAATGAACTAATATTGCAATCATGGGGATGGTAGGTCGTATGTACTCATGAGTAAGGTTTCCATTTTTGAATGATCATTATAAAAAGAGGGTAAGTAATATTTTATGTTTATATAATGATAATTATATCATAAATACCATATTATATAATTATATATAATTATATTTGTCATTATTTTGATATTTTGATGAAAAAATAGTATTCTCATCTCTTTAAAGAGGAGATAGTCCACACAACCAGAAATGATGTTATCACTTTTTTAGTGTGTGAAAATGTAATAAAAAAACTATATATTATATTTAAAAAAACAATAATTATGTCATTAATATCATGAATATTTAATTTATACCATATATATATTTGTTATAGTTACCCTTATTACCTTCCATATAACACATTAGTGGAAAATTCTTCACATTACTTCATGAGGCGGTAGTCCGCTATACACAAAAGCAACGTTATCGTATCCCCTATGGTATGAAATTTAAAAAGGGTTTTTATGATATAATTACTCCAATGGTATTATAATGTTATAAATATCACAAATATAATATATAAAAAATTATTTCCATCATAATTTACAACAACGAGGGGTGGTAAAGGAAAAAACCCAAATACATAGTTTTTGCGAGGTAATTGTCAGTTGTACACACGAATGGTGATTTTATAACCCATTTGAGTTAAGTGTGTGTTGGTGTTAGTCTTACCCTTAACATAAACAACTTTTAATATATTTAATAAATTTAAATTATTATATAATCATAGTATAATAATAATGGAAGTGGGTGGATAAGGAAACAAAAAAAATCATGTTAACAAATTTACCTCTTCTTCAGGGAACTCTTGGTTTTTTCATAAAGACTTCATAGGTTATCTTTTTTCCCAAAGTGAGGAATCTTGGATGAAGGGAGGGATTTTTGGAAGTACTTTTTATAGGTATTAATAGATCTAAATTGCTTTATAAGTGTGAATAGGGTAGGAGAGGTGGATGCCTTTTATAAGCGTGAAAGTGGACACACTTGGTATTCATGAAAAGAATTGTGTTTTCCCCACATTTTTTTTTTCCCAAGTTTCAACCCTGAAATATTAAAGAAAGTTATAGGTTTAATGGTTTAAATATTTTTATGAAATATTTTTTAGATAATTTATATTTCGTTTTTATATCTTTTCTACTAATTTAAACCACTATGTAAACTTGTTTTTACCTTAATCACCGTAATTAATTATAATTATTTCCACTAAAAATTAATTTGAACCTATTATACACTATGAATTATTTGGATTCCGAATATTGAATTCATTTTTCTCAAATTATATTCACATAAATGGATAAAATTATTTTAAAATTAATCTCACAGACTAGATAATAAAGTATGTTTTTAAAGTGACAATTTAAAAAGTTTACTTTGTTTATAAATCTAAATTAAATATAAAAATGATTAAAATAACATAAATTTAATTAGTTGATGTATAATGTATCTAAAATAAGATAAGAAATTATTTTAAAACCTAACATAACATTATAAATGTTTTATAATAAAATTCGGGTTTTAATTAAAATTTAGTTTTTGTTACTTTCATCAAAAAATGAAACTTCTCATAAAAACCTGAAAAACTCACCCTAAGATAATTTTTAAATGATTAATTAAAAAAATATTTTATTGTTTCAAATATAATTTATAAAATTTTAAAAATATTTTATTTACAAATAAGTCCTCAATTAAAGGTTTTCTAAACCTCTTTTTAGAAAAAATATAGCTTTTATGGGTAAAATTGTGTTTGTTTCTATCTTATGTTTATAAAATATTTTGAATTAATTTAAAAATTTATAAAATATAAATTTCATTAATATGTATCATTAATAGTAATTAATTTAATTTATTATGATAAAGTGCCTTTCTGGGCATAAGAATGGTTTTTTGTAAAAACATTTACTTTATATTCAATTGGTTTTTATTTTCATTTCAAATTAATTAGTAACCAATGAATTCATTATATATAAATTTGTAAAGTGTATTTTAAAAAATTTGTTAATCTTATTCATTATCTCCATTCTAATGGCTAGTTGATAACTATCATATTACAAATTATTATAATTTCACGGTTTGGTGAAACTCTGTGTTGTGTGTTATGCATGCTATTAAAGAAACTTCATCTTTCATATAACGTAACATAAACTTGTTGTCTTTTGTAACCCAAGATTATATTTTCATTAAAGGTAATATAATCTATTAAATAATTTAAATTAATTTTAAAAAACATATTTCAAAAAATATCCGGATGTTACACCCACTCCCTTATCGGATGTAATGAGTTGTAACCCTACATACAGGTTTTCCTTTTTATAACCAATATTAATATAATTCTTATAAAGTTCACAAAAATATGATAAATATATTTGAAATAAATTTAATTATTATATAACCTTTTCATTAATGTTTTCAACAATTTATTTTAAAAAAAAGTTTGAAAATTTTATTTGACTATTATTACAATGTCATTAATGATCATCTCAACCCTAATGGTTATCAATCCCTTTAGACTTATGTCCATAAAATTTAGTTACTATTCCTCAAATAAATTTTCTACTAAAATATATTCTTGGAATATTTTTTTTAAAAATATCCTTAATCTTCTAAAATTCCTACCATATAAGACAAAAAAATAATTATTACAAAATTTGAACATATGATCAATCATAAACTCATTAACCCATGATGGTATCCATATCTCTTATGTTATTGAATACACAATTTATTAAGAAATTTAATATAATACTTTGATGTCCCATGATTCTTGTAAGAAAAATAATACTGGTAAATTGATTTAAAAATTTATCTCTTCAATCCCAATACATAAATACTTCATCTATTTTATTTCTATGTAGATTATTTGAGGGTATTGGGTATAAATTTTAGAAGATAGAATTGATTCAAGTAATTCTTAGGTTCCCCACATTTAATACAACAAACTGTAAATGGATCCATAGGATTAGATTAATTTCCTTACATTATACTCTTCATTTTTCCTTAGAAATAATTTTCTTTATACCCATATTTTCCACACATAATGCATTTACCCTTTCAATTGAGACACTTTACTAAGTATGTCCTTCCATGTTTGTTTTTTGAATGAAATTTATCATTATTTTCTCCATGGTTCCCACTACTCGATCTCTTATAAAAACTTCATCCTTCTCATCTTTGGTGAGTCTCGGAGTTGGTTAAGGTATATGTTGTTAATAATATTTTGAGATAATTGGTTATCTATAAACTCGATGCCTTTCACTCCAATAATCATCTTCTTTGGTTTCTCATTATCACCTCATTTTCCATCATGTTCAATATCAACATGATTCTTTCGTGATTTTTCCATCAACTAAAACTAGAAATCATTTTGTGAGAAAAAAATTATAACATTGAGAAGACCATATAATCATTTTTTGGATTTAAAAATCTTGACACATTATTTTCAATCTACAACACAATATGATTAACATAGTACATTCATTATCATTATCTATTCAAATCCATAATAAAGGTTCTTAAAGAAAATGTGAATTATCTTATGAATATAACATGGGAGTGTCAAACCAAGTGCATAGTAAGGCCTATTTTTAGGTACCAAGTAATGATTGAGTCAAACCTGATTCACTCTTTTCAGAGTTACTATACCTAGGTACATCTATGACAATACCATGTCCACTTTTAGTATCTATACAGTGTTTATTACAAGGAAAAATCACATAATATCTATCATAACAAAACATTAGGATGTTATTCTATACATATCCTCAAATTCTATCATTGGGTTATGTTCCCTAAGAAATGGTTTTCGAAATCTAGTTCCTAAGGATTCTACTATACTTGTTATGATACCAAAAATAGTGGCCCTAACCTTGAATACCCAAAGTTGGTGACTACTACCATTACATTGGCATATGACCCGAGGAATCGCATCCCAATGAACCAATTAGTTTAGTAGACCTATCTAACTAGATATATTCATAAGTCTTACATTACATCTAGAATATAAAAATTACAAGATAGTTTTTTAAATAAATTTATTCCATATAATGTATCCCATAATATCATTCATAGTAAACTTCATGGAATCTTTGGGAATGGAATAAATTAGCGTGAGCTCAAATTCACAATAAGGATTAAATACAGTGGAAAAAATAATGCATCAATAAGAATAATCAATATAGAAAGGTAAATAACTGAACACACACTCCATGTAACCAATAAAGTGAGAATGAAGTGTGTATACAATATACAATGTAAATAACTGAAAACACATTTCATTTAAATAACATGGATATAAGTATAGTATAGTGAATAATAAATATATAATAGAAAATAACCGAAAACAAATTCCATTTAAACAACTTAACTAACAAGATAAGATAAATCAGAGTCAATATAGAAAGATAAATAACTAAAAGCAAAGGCCATTTAAATAACTTGAATATCTTGATAAGGTAAGGAATAACCAATGTATCAAGGTAAATAATAGAAAGGATATCAAATTTAATCAATAAACTAAGACGGAAATGTATCCATATATTTTTTCATAGAGAAAATATCATGGGTAATAATAGATGAATTTTGAATGCCTGAGGTTTTTATTTATTGGACACCATATTTCTTAGGTACATGGTAGCTTTAACATCAATACCTCTTATAAGATGTTTTGAAAAACACTGGGTAAAAGCACCACTTAACTAAGGTTATCCAACTGACTTTACCCATGAGACTTATGATACATCAAGTGTATATCTATAACTAGGCCCCAACTATATTTTACCTTTCCAAATAATTATTCATATAACTAATAAATTGTTAATAAAAAATGTGTCTAATCATGAATAATCTATATTGAGTAAAGAATATGGATTTTTCAATATTCCCCCATATTTCAAAAAACATTAAATTTAGTGAACTGTATATTGAAATGATATATGGTTTATGAAATATCAATATACCTTAAAAGTAATATGGAAATTTTGGGGAAATGTAATGACTAATAATCATAGTAAAGTAAACATTTCAAGGGAAAATTATTTATTACATAAATGAATCAATGAAGTGAATTTAGATATGTTCCTTAATCAAAATGATCATAAACCTTACATAGGAAGAATGATGATAGTATCAATATAACATATCCCTATTGTAAAATATTATTTTTTATTGATTAATATAAATACAATAAATATATCACTAAAATAATTCTTGAGTAAAATATCCTTTTCATTTTGAAAACCCCTTTGGAAACCATTTTCTTTTAAAAACATTTTTAAAAACATTTTCTTTAAAAAAAACTTATAAACATAAAAGGAATATTAAAATAAGTGATGGTCATAATAGTTTGTAATTAAAAACATTATATAAAATAACATTCATTTTTTACTATAAAATTTTCTGAAAGATTCTTGTTCAAAAAATGATAAGAACATTCAATTAGCAATTTAAGTAAAATCCAAAAGAGAAATGTTTTGAAAATAAAGTTTTATTCCTTTAAAAATATTTTTTAAAGAGAAAAAATTGTAGAAAATTACTTTTATAAATCATTTTTAAATTTTTAAATATAATTTTGAAAACTTTTTTTATAAGACATAGTTTTAGAAGAAAACATAACTCTAACTGAAGAGACATATGAATTCATATTTTCTTAAAAACATTTTTAAGATGATTTTAAGTACCAAAGATTGGTAAAAAAGAAATATTAATTCTAAATATCATGAATTACTATATGATAATAAAATTCATTATTTTCATGAGATATGGATCATAATATCTCATAATTGGATGCATAATCATAAACAATCCTAATATAGGATGAGATTTTATCATAAAACTCTTACCACTTTGGTATCATTGAATCATAAACCCTATAAATAAATTATATTAAATGATATATAATGTTACATGAGAATAAAAAAAATAACACTATTAAATTTCAAAGTATATGTGTATAGACCTCACAAAAGAAGGTAGGTTTATAAGATGGCATAAGACTCAGAGAACGAAAATTGTGATCAAAATCCATTACCAGTTTTGAAACATTGAAATAGTAAAACCTTTGAAATAGAGATCCTAAAATGGATATTTTTTCCACAAAAATTTTAGTAAAATAATAATAAAATACATTCATGGTAATTATATAAACCACATAATAATAATAAGGTTTTAATATGGTATTTATCAAATAGAAATAAAAGTCATATGAGAAAAAACCAATACCTCGGGTTTCCTTTTGAGTGAGAATAATTTTACAAATTGTATATTTTTTTAACCATGTTATTAACTTATAAAAAATAATATTTATATTTATGGTATCATATATGACTCTTATCACTTTTTCACTTATAATACCTCATTATTTGCATTGTTTTTTGTGCTAATATCCTGGGTTTTCATGTATATTTTGACCTGTTATTTTTTATTCCTATAGTTTGATCATGATTTAATCTTCTGCATAATTTAAAAAATGTTATCAATATCATATATATTTAGCATATATTTATTTATATTAATCCCAAAAATATTGTGATGGGAAATGAAATACACCTTTCATGGAGAGGGTGAGTCGTATATACAGGTCAACATTGTTTCAATTTTCTTATCATATTGAATGAAAGAAAAGTAAATTATATATATATATATTCAGTATAGTATAATTTTTATTTTATATATATCACATATTTTTATCAAAACCGTCCTTAATACATTCCATATAATGTGTGAAATAATCACATCGCTTCACGAGGGGGTAGTCCATCGTATAGACAAGCAATGTTATTGTATTCCCACAAAATTGCAAGCATAAAGTTATGTGTGATATAAAAATTATAGAATCATAATAACATAATAAATACCATATATATAATATATAAAGTAAAAATACATTATTATTATAAACCTTTAATGGTTTTAATGAAAAAATGAACGATATCATTTCGTGAGGTGGTAGTTCACTGTACAAATGAAAAATAATTCCATCGACCATTGGATAGAATTTTGTGAATTTTTATGTTTTAAAATTAGCATAAAAACATCTGAGTAAACATAAAATACTTATTTTAATATATAATCATTGAATAATTTTAATTTAAGTAGTAGTAGAAGGAAATAAAATAAGAACACTTTTATAGAACATCACATCTTCTTCAAGTATTCTCATTTGGTTGGCCCTAAAACCAATAATGGATGGATATATTCACAAAAAATTATTATATGATGATTAGAATTAGTTTTTAAAGTTCTTTTTTCAGGTCTTGGCTCAATCAATATGGCTTGAAGGTTTGATTTCAAGATGATATGGGGGTGGCCTTTTAGAATTGGGGTGAGTGGCACACTTGTCATTTTTTTGAAAGAGTTAATTCCACCCACATTTATTTCAAGTCCCCAAGACCCAATAATGGTTAAATACTTATAATATATGTGAAATGGTCTATATATTTCAATAAAATGAGTTCTGTACATGTTTTGGGTAAATTTTACTCAATTTTTTCTTAGTATAATCACTAAGAAACACATTTTTCTATTAATCATTGTAATTAATTTTAACTGTTCTCAAAAATAATGTTTGTAAAATATTAAGTTGAAATTATTAAAAATTATAAATTGTTATCATTAAAAATATGGTATCCATTTTTTTAAAATTCAACTAACATAAATAAAAAATTAATTTAATATTAATCCAACGGATGTGATGAGAAAACTGGTTTTTAAATTAAAAATATTCAATGATCACGATGTTTTTATATCTATATTCAATATAAAAATGATTCAAATTACATATATTGTATTAATATATTCCAAATTTAAATATTTTTACTCTAAAACTAATTAAAAATATAATTTAACATTACAAATTATTTAGTTGTAATTACATTTTTAAATTTAAATTTAGTTTTTTTACTATTCATCAAAACTGAAACCTCTCAAAAAAATACCAATAATTTACTGTAAGATAATTTTTTTTCAAAGATGAATTTTATTTTTTCAAATAAATTTTATAAATGTTTTTAAAATTAATTTTAAATTTTTTTCTCCAACGCGACGAAGTCATCATTTTAGAAAATACAATTTTTTTGAAAACACCTTTTTTCCTTTTAAATGATTCTATTTATAATTTATAACAAATATATAACCAATTAATGTGCGTAAAATATATATTTTAATAGGTTATATAATCATATGCATATCTACCAATAAAAAGGTGAGGTGTTAAGTATTGTATTAAATAATAATACTAATAGTGTATTATTATTCAGTAAAACCTTATCTAGTGTGTAATGCAAGCCATCGAAGAAACTATTTGATTCATGTAATACATGATAAATCTGTATTACATTAATTTAATTAAATATAATAGATTTAATTTATCTATAACATGAAATATAACATAAATTCATAGGATTGTAGGTTTATATCTATGCATTGTGTCCCATGTGATACATTTTATCGAATATGATGTTAATATTTCAAAATTTTGGTGTGTTGAATTTGGTGCTTGTCTCAAGACTCGGGCCAATGGAAGATGGCATGGCATAATGGCAGCTCGTCTCTTTACTAGGTAGGTGGGTTTTACTGTTCTGAGTTTTGAATAAATGGTATCATAGGTGATTGAACCTCGAGATGATGTTTTTTTATGTACCCCTGAGAGGTTTGGTTGGGAACATAGGGAAATAGTGCCAAAGTGTCTCAAGTGTAGAATTTAGGATATAGAACCTAGTATTGGTGTGGCTGCCAATGTATCTATTCTCCAGGATCTGACTACCTTCTTGTCAACTCAGCATACCAAGACATTTGTTACAAAGAAGTTTGGTATATTCATTATATATGATTAATTCTTTTGACTGTTCTTTTGATATATCCCCCCATATTTATACATATATATTTATATTATCATATGACCATGGTAGGTTATGATTAAATTTTTAGGATTCCTCCAGGAATACAACCTTCCAGGTTACCAATTTAAAATTATGACGACAATCTGTTGAGTGATGGGGCATCCGTTCATGGGTCATCATGCGTTATCTTTCCTCTGGATGAGTAGGTAGTGGAACCCCCACCTAAAAATTAGTAGATTATTCTAAAATGGTAGGATGAGGATGTTTCTATTCGTAGTGCACTCTTAGAGTTCCAATACTGGATGCTTCTAAGGTTCTATGGTGATCCATATCCCCAAGCAGTAGTAGATTAACTTGAGTTAGTGATCTAAGTATTTAGACTTATCATGAAACCAAATGATCTGGTGGTTGCATTGGAAGACCATATTTTCCATAGAATAGCTGGGTGTTGGTGGATTATGGTCACGTAGATGCATGATGATTTGAAACTCTCATGTATTGACTTCCATCAGGTGTTTCAGGAGGATTATTACACTCCTTTCCTATGCTTAGTTTGGATTCAAGAGCTATTGGAGCTGCGGCAAGTAGGGATGATAGTTTCTGAAAATTTCATGAGGTTCACAAACATTATGAAATACTAATTCAATATGATTTGGGATGGATAGTTTTAGACAAGGATGTTTGAGTAGGTTCTCCAAGTATATATCTATTCTAGTGTGGTAACCTTGTGTATTCTCACATATGTTGGAGTGTTAGAGAATGAAATTGTGAAGGAGACCTTCTTGTTATAGGGAATCTATACAGATGGAGATGGAAGTGGGAGTTATATGGCTAAGACATCTGAATCATCTACTAGGTGCCCATAAGAAGGTTCTATCTGCAAGAGATCTTATTAGAACCAAACTCGAGCACATGTTCATATGGAACAATGACCTAACAGTGGATCATGGTAGCCTAGAGAGGGGTGGTATAGTGAATATGTAGGGTGAGGTCATATAGAACATGATTTTCCAACCCAATGTGTTGAGGAGTGAGACATATAACAAATAAACCCCAATAATAGAGGAAGCACAATGATTATAATTCTCCTAGACATGGCTAGGGCAGAACTTTGGGAGGTGGAGCTCAAAGTGGAGTAACTGGGGATCCAGAAGGATGATCTCTAGGTGGGGGAAAAGGTTATAAAATATTTTCACCACCACCACCAAGAAACCCATCCCAGACATTGGGATATGGTGTTCGGGGCCTGGTTAGTGGTAGGAAATTAAGGAATATGAATTGGAAGGTCACGAGATGATTATAGGTACGATATATGTATATTCTAATCTTCATTTATTACAAGAGTACACAGGTGTAAGTCATTCCTTCTTCTATTTAACTCTAGTACGGGTGTTGGGGATCCCCGTTGATACTTGAACCCATCATCTTTTCCTTGGGGGACCTCCAGGGAATGTCTCTTCAAAAAATTATCTGCAAGTAGTGTGAGTTATCTCTTGGTGGAGATAGTTTCTTATAGGTCATCTTCGTCACCACGATGAGACCTTATGACATCTTTATGGGTATGGACAGGTTTTCCATGGTAAAATCCCAGATCGAATCTCACTAAAAATGATTTAGATGTCATCAGATTGATGGGATGAGATTATTCATTATGGGTAAGTGATATCTCATAAATGAGCATGTGGGACTTACGAGAAGGAATCCAAAACCAAGCACCCATAATTTGGAAAGTTTATCCATTAAAACAGTGGGCTCTTAATGCCTTGATATTCCATCAGTCATGTTGGATTATATGTAAGACTTCCAAAAGGATGTTTTGGGACTACCTTCAAGGAGGAAGATATAGCTTCTCAATGACCTACACCCTGATAACACTCTGATAAATTCTACAAAATATCAGATAGCCCCTACTGAGCATAAGGATCTAAGTGTAAATTTATAGGACCTTAAATAGAAGGTTTTTCTTAGAATCAGTATCTTCGTATGGGTATCACCTGTTTTTTTTTGTAAAAAATGTAGAGAGTATTATATCTTTTTGTGGACTATCATCACTTGAACTAGGACATAATAAATAAAAAGTACACATTTATGAAAATTGATGGTCTTTTTTATTAGTTTTTAGACATCAGATGGTTCTTATAGATCAATCTCAAGTCCAGCCACCACTAGTTGAGAGTTTACAAGGATACTATTCTGATGCTTGAATTTTGATGTCACAATAGACACTATGAGTTACTGATGATTCAATTATCTATGAAGAATTCCCCCACTATGTTTACGGATCCAATGAACTAGATCTTCAAGCCATAATTGGACTAATTTTATATTTTTTCATTTAGTAAATACTCATTCAAATAATGATCAAGTAATGAACCTACAGTTGGTATAAGACTTTCATCGAGGGAACCATCCTTATGGAAATAACTCAAAGTGTTAATTTTGGATCCATGAGGTTCACTTTATGGGGAATACCCTCTATAATAATTGATTAGATATAGACCTCAGTTACGATCAATGCAGTACTTTCTTAGGATCTACTCAAGAACATTTGATATGTGTGAAGTTTTCTTGGGTTAGCGGGGTACTGTAGGAGATTTTTGGTAGACATATCTAGTATTTCATCCCATTATACCACCTATAAAATGAATTTAATTCCATTCACATGGATTGAGAAGTTCCAAATATACTTTGAGGATTTTAGGCTGAGGCTGATGATTGACCATATTTTGAGACTACTATAGGAGGGAATATATTACGTAGAATATTTCGATGCCTCTATAGAAAGGCTCATTTATGTGTTAACATTGAAGAAAAAATTGATTTAATATGTTCCTAGTATATTGAGACCCCATGATAAAAACTATTCAACTCATAACCTAGAGTTGATAGTAGTAGTCTTCACCCTGCGGATGTGGAGGCACAATCATCTAGGAGAGTGTTGTATTGTTTATTCAGACCATCATAGTCTCAGTTATGTCTTCTAATAGAGATACATGCACTTATGAAATAAGAAATATTTAGAGTTCATGTATGACTATGGATTTGAGATATTATAAACACTTAGGAAGGGAAATGTGGTGGCATATTCCCTTAGTGGGAAGTCTCGTTCTCACCTTGTCGAGGAGGCATTTGAGTTGTTGGTTTCCATGTAGATGACACAAGTAGAGGAGTATTTGTCGTCTTTTATTTTGTTGATGGTGTTGGCTCCACTACTTCTATAGTATTTGAGGGAGCCTTAGTTTGTTTACATCGACTTGGAGGATCTACGTGAACAAATTTCATCAATATATACACAAGTTGGATTTTCTAAAGGAGTTAATCATGTCATCCTATTTGAGGTATAGATGGTGGTCTTAGTGATAATGTGAGATGAGGTGATGAGGGAGTTTCACACCACTCCCTTGTAAGAACATCATGGTGTGGGAAATCTGTATAGATTCCTCCATCGACACTCTTTGTGGTTTGGAGTGCAGTAGAGTGTGGCCAAGTTCCTATCTCAGTGCCTCACATTCCAGCAGGTGAAGGCTGAGAGACATATTTTAACAGGTTTCCTGCAGCCTCTTGAGATACTAAAGTGGGGATGGGAAAGAAGATATATTTACTTCATGAAAGGGATTTCATAGATAATGAGAGGACATGATTCAATCTAGGTGATAGTTTACTGACATAAAAATTTAGTGAACTTTCTTTCTATCAAGGAGCAGAGTTCGATGAAGTTTTTAGGGACGTTTTACATGTGGGAGATCATCCTCCTTCATGGGGTTCCCTCAAATACTATCTCTAATAATGATTTTTTATTTACATCATTGTTGTGGAGAGTCCAGTAGGGGTCATTCATAATGAAAATGAGGAAGATTAAACACTTTCTCCCCAAGGATAATGGGTATAAAAAGAGCATTATCTAGGTGATGGAGGTTACTCTATGGGTTTTCATGTTAGTCCTTGTTTAGATATGGGATGATCACATACCCTTGTTGTAGGTTTCCTATAATAATATCTACCACTTTACTATTTCCATGTAACCTTATGAGGCCCTATATAGAATACACATTAGGTCACCCTTTTTGGACTGAGATTAGTGAGTCATCTCTTGTTAGATATATATATGGTACATGTAAAGATGATTAAGGTCCTAGTGATCCATGAGTCGATGAGGAAAAATCAAATCAGGAAGAAATTTTATATAGACCGATGTTATAGACCCATGGAGTTCGATCAGGAAGACCATGTTTTCTAACGTTTCTCCCAATGAAGAGGATTAAAGAGATTTATCTAAGGAGGAAAATTATCCCCAAGGTTAATCAGGTTGTTTGAGATATTGTAAAGCATTGGAAAGTTTTCATATCACCTTGCCTTACCCCCATATTTGGAGCGGGTGAATGACATCTATCATTTGTTATAAGTGATGATATACTTGGAAAAACCCACAAACATTATTGAATGGGGTGAGTTAGTCATGGAGGATGGATTCACCTTTATAGAGTACCTAGTGGAGATCGAGTACTGGAAAGAGAGGACTATACATGGATGGACCATTCCCTTGGTTCGTGTGTTATTGCAGAATGAGATTATACAGGAGACCTCCTAGAAGTGGGAGAGCTAGATTAAGGTTTAGTATTCCCACCTTTTTTCTTAGTTTTTATTTTTCAAGGACATTATTATTGAATGATATAATAATTATAGACCATTTTATACCTTTTAAGACTTTGAAATATATCATGGAATATTTTGAGATCCATCCACTATGATAGCTCATGATTCTGATGCCTAGTGTGACTAGAATTAATTTCATAATTATATTCAATATATTTTATATAATACTCACAAGGTTGTTCACAAATTATGGAATATCTCCTAAATAGAGTCTTGAATTTAAAACTGAGACCACAGTTAAATCCATAGTATGTGATTTACCCTAGGAGTGACCTCAAGATTGTCGGTGCTACAAGTTCAGTTAAAGAGGGTGTTGGTGGGTACGTTTAGTGAATTAATTAATTAACTCATTTAGATAATAAATAAAATTTTCTTAAAATGATTTTCTTATATTTATACACTATTATGGATAATCTACAGTGTTAGTTATATAACCTTGGGACCGTTGAGGGGAGTATTCAACTGTTCTTCATTGCTGAATCAAGATTAGACAACAACTGACTTCTGGATCCTGGTTAATCAAAGCATAGTGAATTAAATGGGTAATCTCCTTCATTGGGGACTAAATTATTCTCTGATAATTGATATTAATTGAGTTAGGACTCATCATCTATGGTTTCTTCCATTATTATTAAAATATTGAGCATGATTAATTATTTTATTCTTTGATCAATGTTTAAATAAATACCTTTCATGATCCCAAGTATCTAACTTCTTTTTTTATTCATATCATCCATTTTTTTCAATGTTTCTCACCCCATATATACCCAATTTATATTATTTGGACAATAATTCTTGTCTAATGATTCATTCACCTTTGTTTTTGTTATTTTACACTGTCTTTCTACTTGTTCTTCACCATTGTCTCATGGGGCCATGGTTTGAAATTTCTCGGTGGGTTCATGAATGATCAAACCCCCAGATCTGTGGAATATTATTGTTTGATATACATTTTGACCATTTATGATGTATTGGGGATGTTTTTTTGGATATAGGTGATACCACCATATATAGGGAATTCAGTGAAGCAGTGGGAGGTGCCACAACTGATGGGTGATGTGTATGGGCTTCATGCAAAAGTATTGAGATTTAATTTCCACCTACTAGAGGGTTAAAATCATTATCCAAAGTATAATATATTCATTAAAGGGAATCCAAAAGGTTTGATTTCAGGTAAAGGTACTAAACATGGAGTAATAAGTGGATATGTAGAGTTTTTGCAAAAATTGAGACTACACAACATGTAGTTTAGAAGAAAACACAAAGTTTTCCTCAAAAATATGTAGAGATAGTATTTTTGGGAGATCGTAAGTATCACATGCCATGATGGTCCCCACATTCTACATGAACTAGATTTGGAATAACATCATGTAATCTGAGGTTACAAGGGTGTACTAACATGTGGCCATTGTATAGAGACACGACCTAAAGGACACAAGCACGACTAGAAGAACTTATCTTATCCTCGAGTGGCTAAGACATGCTATGTAGTACCCTTACATTTCATGTAGTACTACATGGACAGTGATCCATGTGAGGAAATGTCCAATCATAGGAGTGGGGCCACATATTGTGTATACCCCCTTACACATCATGTACCTCCTTATTAAGAAACTTATACCTCTCATATATCCTTTGTTTAGACTCATATATATGCATGTGAGTATCTTATACAAAGTTATTGTTTCCATATAATTTGATGGTGTCCTTCAAAGTGAATTTATAGTTATTATATGAGATGTTTTGAGTGTGATACTTCCTTAGGTGATGCTCAATGATGGTAGTAATAAGGCTAGATCCGGAGAGAGTGGCACTCTCCTATGGATTCATGGCATGGTTCCTCTATATATTGAGTGTCTCCCTCTAACAGAGTTATTTCATGGGTCTTAGACATATTAATTTACACCCTCCTACTAGGAAAGGGAATGGCTTCTCTACGTACTTAGTGGTACACTCCGGGTGGGATAGGGCATGGTTCCTCTACCTATTGAGTGGAACCCTCCTTTTGAGACAGGGAATGTGTCTTCTATCTACGTAGTGGAACCCTCCAACAGGTATAGGAAATGGTCCCCTTAACTATTGAGTGGAACCCTCCTTCTAGTATACTACACGAGTCCTCTATCTATTTAGTGGAACTCGCTTATAGATTGAGGGAATGGGTCCAATACCTATTGAGTGGCACCCTCTTTTTATACTATGGTTTGGGTCCTCTGACAAGATATTATGTCCCCATAACTATGTGGCATATTTGTAAGGTGTGGATTTTATGGATAATTCTTTAGATAGACCCATGAAATGTTGGGCATTATTAGTGGACCTCTTTGGAACTATTGGAAAACTCATCATTTGAGGTTGCACTAAGAGATAGAGATCCAATTTTTCTCTCATGTGGGTTTCTTTTATGATAATATATATATATATATATCTGTTGTTGAATTACATTTCTCTTTTCATAGGGGTTCATCTATCTACTTCTATCATGTCTCATGTTTCTCCACCTACACTTTCTAGGGTAACCTACTGAGTTTGTATATACTCACCCTTGTATGGGACATTACTATATTTGTCGTGTCTTTTAAAGATGATGGATAGGTTATAGGTGATTTCATTGGAGCATAGAGATACCATGGTGAATATGACCACATACAGTGGTCAGGGCTAAGAGATATGAATAATTTCTCTCTCAGCATTTACTTTTTCTGTTATTGTTGGGTTGAGATATATTTTTGGTTGGGTTTGTATTTTTTACCTTTACTTATTTGATTATACATTCGTACTCTTTCTAAATCCCTGGAGGTTGTTACATTAATGATTATTGATATTTATTTTACTATCATTTATATTTATTCCTCTTCATTTTTTCTTGGAGACAGTTGGGTGTGTGCGTACTTGTATATTAGGCAAAGGCTGCCCATATTAGACATGTGTTTCGGTACTGGTCTACAACCTCTAGAATATGGAGGTAGTCTTAGGGTAGTTTTTGTAGGGATCTCTGGTATCCAAGAAGGCTATTATTCATTAGGTCATCATATATATGATCCATTTATAAAATTCCAACACCCATTTGTTAATAATTCCATATAAAAATTGTTGTTTCTGGTTATTAATTGTTTCACCTTTCATGAGAATTTTGGTTTGATAGTTCATGTCCTTATAATTTCATTATGATAACATAATATCCAACTTATTAATCATGATATAAACTTCATATATATACATTATATATAAATTTATATTCATCCATAATATGTAGATTTATAAAACTGAAGTGTACCATCCATGGAGATGGTAGGCCATATGTATGCACACAGTTAGAAATTTATGCTATAGCCACGAACCTATAGACACAGTTTTATATGTCTTTGGCTATAGTTTGTTTATAGCCACGATTTAATTAAACACCTCTGTCTAAAAATCTTCATTTCGATTTTTATATGTGTCGACCTCTCCTATCCTCCTCCCCCAATCTATGACCCTCCTCTCCAATCCATATACATCTCTCACTATGCCACCCTATTCCTAACGATTCCAATAAACACCCTCTCTCATGCTATCGTCGACCTCTCACATTGTGACCCTCCTCTACGAACCATCAAACTCTCTCATTATATTCACAATGGCCTTCTCAACATGGCATCCTCCCCCAATTCTGACACCCAACATTGCCACCCCACGGATGCTGCCCTAAGATAGCTTCCCCACCTCCTCCTATGGCACACCTCTAATGTGGCTATCCCACCTCTTGGGTATTATCCTCCTCCTCATCCTGTCAGACCTTGTGATTTCCCACCAATGGTATTTAGGGTTGTAATCCCTCAAATATCACCCATGTGTATTTTCTCCAATGGTTGTAATTTATGTGTTTATGGGATTTTAGGTGGTCTACAATATCAAATTATGTATTAAAAAATAGATACATTTGTGTTATTCAAATCACGTGAGTTTGGGTGTTAGGGTGGAATAGTTATCACTTGATTACGATATGTGATTTTCTGTATATTATTTTTACTATTTTTTTATTTTTCATGCATGGTCGTATGAAATATTATGATATATATGAGGAACCAAAATTGAAGTTCCATACTGATATGTATTTATTAGACCATGTATGGTAACCTTGGTGTGGGTGTAAAGTTTATCATTTTATTTTGGGTAGCAGGCCATACAAGAGACCTAGTTGGAGGTGATGGATTGGTATTGGGAGACTAGGCAAGGGAGGGACTTGGTTTTTTGGACATATCTCCACTATTTATTTTTTATTTTTTCTATATTGTACTTCATCAACATAGTTTGTGGTCCTATTGATGTTTGTATGTATGTTTTTATATGAGCACATTTTTTTCTGAATTAAATATATATTTTCAGTATTGTTGGTTTACCTTAATTTTAATTCCTTGAACTTACTATAATGTTTTATATTTTTAGTTATTTATTCATTATTTTATGTGTGATGATACTAAGATCATAGTCCCACAATGTTAATTATTTACTCTTACCAATAGTTGAAATCTTCTACCACACAGGGAGGTACCTCAGAGGTTATATAGCATCTTCGACATGACCACCGTTTGGACAATACCTTTCCAAGAATATAAAAAATGTTATCAATTTTTTTTGGTTGTTTTACTCTTTGGGGGATTTAGTAGATAACTTTTGAATTGGTTGGATTTTAGGAAGTACACCGGTTGTATGCACCAAGAACACCTGTATAGTGGAAACCCATATAACGAACCAAAGTTTTCAATAGAAATTTACCTTCTAATAAATATTTTATAAAATAAAATGAAAAAAGAAAATAATGGACTACTATTTTCTAAGTGACTTTAAAACATAAGTTTGTCACTTTTGTGTTTGGAATTTTGAAAATCAGGAATACACGATTGTAATCAGTAAGTTATTTGGAGTCCGATAAGTAAAACATAAATTTTAGTGAATAGTTACCTAACCTAATGAATAGTAACATACCCGTATGAATACTGATATACCCTAATGAATAGTAACCTTACCTATGATAGTATATAAATGTTATTCAAGTTGAAAGTATGATATATCTATATTTTAGAATAAGAAAATAAAATGTTTTAAAACTATTTTTAATAATAAATTTTGATTTTAATTAAATATTAAATAATAATATTTAGAAAATTATTTTTGAAAAATGGACTTCATTTTTGGATTCTACATGTTGGAAAATGGTTACGGTGAATTTTTGAGAATTTTAAAATACTTGATTTTTTTATGAATAGTAAAAATACGATAATTTACAATAAATGCTAACTATGGATTTATTGACTCATTGATGATGTTCTACCGATGTAATTCCACATGGTTTGTGATCACATGATAAAAATAATCTTCTTGGTCAAGGAATACTCATTATTCCTTGTCTTTTGGGAAAATAATAAATTAATGAATTTTATATTGTGAAATTCCCTCTCTCCTCCACTATAAAAACCCCCCTTCACTCCCTCTTCTCTTCACTCCTCTAAAGCCTTGAGATGTGCCAATATTTTTCCCAAAGCTCTCCCAAAGATCCTCCCACATTCCCAAAAGCGTCTAGACTCATTAAAATACCAAAACCTCTCCCCTTAAAAGGTTTTCAAAGGAGGAAGTCACAAGATTTAATTTCCTCTTTCCAATTCATTCTTTTCTTTTATGTTCTTTTCTATTAAGTTCATTTCATTTAAGTTCTTTTCTTTTTGTTTCTTTCCAAAACACCATTCACCAAAATGGTATGATAACTCCAGTATCATACATGTACTGTAATTCTATTATGCTAATGGGATACTTCATTATCTTCTCTCCTTTCCTCACATTTTGTTTGAAAGAAATGAAAGCACTGTTTGAGTTGTGCTAATTTAGCACATTCAAGGACAACAGTTTATCAATTTCTATTATCAACATAAAATTTGGTCATCAAACCATTTTTTATAGTTGAACCAGAATATATATATGGAATATGTCCTATTTGGATTCTTTAATCTTTTTTGTACAAATGGTATTAAGTTATAAAGAAAAATATGTTATTTGTAATCAAACCAAACAATTAATAAAAATAGTTGTCACATTTGTTTTATATAATAATTTAATGACCCTAGGACACCCTGATAGGGGAGGGGTGAATCAGGGTGTTAATGTTTCTTTTAAACTGATAGCTCTTGTTCCCACGTTGGTAGGAACTAGTTAAACTTATATGATGTATATGATCAGAAATCAAACATTCACATGCAAAAAGATGACACAACACTTTTTACTTGTTTCACCGCTAAGGGCTACATCCAAGGAGCATAGGTCGATAGGTTGACGGTCGTACGTAATTCCACTATTCTTCACTAGTTTTGGATTAAAATGGTTTGAGAATAGTCACTCTGTCATAGACTCCTTTCCTTTACAAATGTTTAGGGATAGCCCACTGCATCCCTTGGGTTACTCCCGTTGACTACCCCTGGCTCACTACCTTTGGTGAAGTCCCAGTCAGTTTATAGACGTGATGGTCTCTTCAATATATTCTCATTGAAGTCTTTTCCTCTGCTTAGCATTAGACCATGCTTACATCAATGTCCAGAATTAATGCACTTGAACACACTGAACCACTAAACCGGATAATCAGAATGTGAAAATAGGTTACACAGATGATTTCACACAGCACCTACCCTTTGCGTGCAAGTTCTAACTTTAGCGTGAAATATATGATTTTCGTGTAGAAAACTATTTCGCGCAACACCCCCTCTATGCACAACTTTGATTTTTTCATGTAACCTAAAATTCTACGGACACCTTCTACTTTTTTGTGCACATTCATCTTTTTCGCGCAACTCGGATTTTTTTCACGCAGCTCAAACTTTTTCGCACAGCTCAGGGTTTTTCGCGCAACTCCCTTTACATGAACCTTCTACGTGATTCAACCCTCATATCTTCTCTAATTCATCAACCATATAGATTGATGGGGGTAACCTATTATTTATAGGAATCACCAACCTCTGCGCGCGAAACCCATCGTTGCGTGAAAAACCTCTCACTCAGCACGCAATACATTTCGTGCAAGAAACGTTTTCCGTACACATCTTCTTGTTTTTTTGCAGCCCATCCCTTTACCATTTTTAGACATTATGATTCTGAAACACCTCTTGCGTGAAAAAACTCTCTCCACTATTTCATGCACCTTGATGTTTTTCACGCACCACACTATTTTTCGCACACCATGTTGTTTTTCAAGCACACCTCTCTTATTTCATGCACCACTTCCTCTTTTCGCGCACCTCCTCTGGCCAACAACTTATTCCTTTATTCCTTCAGGTTTCTCTATCTTTATTTTTACCAAAATATATTTGTATTTTATTTTTATGTAAAACTTATAAATTCTGTTTATATGCTCCAAAATCCTATTCTAAGTTCCACCTCTCATTCTCTTTCAGGGATATACATTCTCTTAAGTAAATCCCTCCTCGATACATCCATAAAAGAACACATGTTTTAAAGGAACTGCCCAAATTTTTACCCAATTTCAAGTTCTCTCTATCCTCTATTTTATGAAAAAATTGTCTTTATAAAATCAGTATTTTTATTATGATAACCTTCTTGGTTCAATTCTGTTTTTATATAAAATAATTTCCTCATTACTATTTTAAAATCTCTATAGTATTTTCCTAAAAACCGCACAAAAATGTAATAATGATAATGTTTCTCAAATAAATTTCTTATATGTTGTCACTTCTATTTGTTAGAAACTACCATGTTATATTCCAATATAACCTTATGAACGACCATGTATGTTTTAATCCCTTTCTTTCATGGGTACTTTCATGATACACTCATTGGATATGCTTTATGTCATTGTTGTGGTACCCAATTCTCTTCGAGGGTATCCTTATGTTTATGAACAATTGATTATGTATGATTATTTATGTGGAAATAATATTTATGTGGAAAGAATATTCCTGAAAATTTTGAGATGGGTTCGCCTAGATAGTACTCCAATGCATTGGGTAAAGTTAGGTCTCAAGAGATGTGATGTGAAACGTGATTGACAGTTATCCGTGACAGATACTAAAATGGGAAATAGGATTTGCGGTTAGCCTTGAACTGTACTGAAAATATGTTTTATTATTATGCCACATTTATATGATACCATGTTTATATGAACCCATTCTTATATGATATGTTTTTATATGTTCCATGCTTTGGATATCTTTATGTCTTGCCTCCAAACTCATGTTCTTATGAAGTTTCCTTATGTTTATTCCCTTACTAGGATTTTCTCCTCACCCCTTTGTTCATGTGTTCCCCAGGGTACCCTATGCATATGTAAGGGCACAAAGGATGTTAGGATCTATTATGGAGACTAAATAATGACGTTTTTTTAGCCCTATGTTTTATGTTATACGTACCTAGTCTTCCAAGACACTAGACATAATGATCCTTGGCTTGTACGTTGATGATTAACTATGCTTAAAATCTTGTATTGTTATATGTAAAAGGCATGGGTTGTTATAACCCAAGTCACGAAGGGTGTAGTTTTCCATTATAGATTTATGCTGTTATGATTATGATATTTATTCAAGTATTATTTTTGGGTTGAGACTGTTATTTTTTGTTTGACTCTTGGCATGGGGAGGAAATAGAATCAGATTTCATGAATCGTACTTGAAATATAGGGATTTTTCTATTTGTTCATGACAACTTGTCTATGAAAAATGGTTTTGAAAAAGAAAATTGGGTTTGAGAAAGTAATATTTTTTGTCATGTTTTTGAAAATTTAATTTGAATGTGGTTTTGATTATTTAAAACATCAATAATATTTGAATTGGTGTTTTATATAAAAACATATTGACAATGTAATAATTAATAGAATCTAAAATAGCGGTTTTCACATGTTTTTTTGGATTAATGATATATTAATCATGTTTATATGGTATATGGGAACCTTTATTTGGTTTGTTTTGATATTATATTCATATTAGTTTTGAGTATAATGGCAATATATTGGGTGTGGTTCGGATTTGCCTTTGGAAGTTTGGGTTGGTTGTAATCCATCAATTTGGTGGATCATTTGGGGTTTTTTCTTCATGTTTTAATGTAAATCTCTTGATATAGGAAATTTTGGTTATTTATGGGTTATTTGATTGTGTATTTTTTGTTAGGAAGATTTTTGATAGATCAGTTAAGGTGGTTGATGGTTTCTTATTATCAAAGGTGAATGTGTGGGGTTTGGTTGTTATACCTTTTGTGTAGGAGAGTAACCCTTAGATTATTTTGTAACACCTTAGGGTTTGTAGTTTTGAAAAATGAAATTTTGTTATGAAGTATGGATTAAATGTAGTTTCATGATTTTGTGGTAATAATGCTTGCTTAGGATTGTGGCGTTATGGGTTTATACTTAGTAATGTTGTTATTATCAGATGATGTTGTGTCAAAATTCATCAAAAAAGAATCTAATTAGGATGGATTTATGTTCACATGGGAAATATTTTGAAGTGGTTGTTTCCATTATATTATAGTACAACTACACTCATCCATTGACTAAGGCCTTAATAAAGGAAAATAAATAGTTTTTAAGTTATCCATGTGTTCTAGGAGGATTAGTATCTAATTTTTAGTAGTGACATGGGATTGTAGGATGTTTAAAATATGTTAAAGAAATTGTGGTTATTATTTGAAAGGATTAGAACTTTAGACTATATATGGGTGAAACTAGATGTTTCTAAATTAAAATAAGATGAATCAGAATGGATAAATACATTTGATCGTAGAAGAAGGAATGAGGGTGTTCTATGGATCGAGATTCATTCACTCTTCTATGAGAGGCTATGATAGATTTACAGAATCAGATCATGTTTTGGGAATTCATGGATCTATATCATTATGGGAATCAGAAATCGATTATGCCACTAACTTGGAAAGGTTTATTCATATCAGGCCATCCTTCAAATTAATTTTATTAAAAATGGAATTCAATTTTTTAAATTGTCCTATGTACTCATTATGGGTATGAGTAGCTTCGTTTTATTTGGATACCTATAAGGAGATATTCAATAAATAATGAACTATCTATGTAGATACATACATTTCATATCATTGTGCATGGAGAAGGATGGAAACTGGGTAGGAATGAATGATGGTTGGTGAGCCTCAGTTTGAGGGTGAGAGAGTAAATTTACTGAGTAATATCTCAACTCATTATTAGAAAAATTAATGAACTCTAGTATATTTATCATGTATCAAGAATGTTCAGGCATTCCCTTAGTATTGGGATGGGAAAAATAGGTTTCACGTAAGTGTCAAGATGTGGGTTTCTATAGATATTATTCAATTGGGATTAGCCATCCTATGTGAAGGGGCTTTTAGTACCATATATTTTGAGGTATTCCAATAGTTATTTTTTTTCTAGAATTTGGATTTATCAATCTAATATATTTTAATGTATTATTATTTTTGGATATAATGTGTGTTTGAAAGTTGGTAGTTTTTAAATAAAGAAATTTTTTTTGAGATTATTGGGATTGGATCTTCTATAGTGATCATAATTTGATATGAGGAACTAGACATGTGTTTGTAGGATTGATGACGGAATTGATAATACTATAGTGGGGAGGTTTTTACTCATATTTTTTAGTTAAATTCAAATCAAGGGATAGTGATCGTTATAAAGGTTGTGAAATTTATGAACTTAGACAATAAATGGATGAATTTAGTGTCTGGAGATTAATGTTGGATGAACCATATTTGGTTCCAAGACTGTACCAAAATTAATGATTTACCTATAGTGGTTGGTATAGTCAGTGTTTTCAGTTAATTATGAGGAGTTTATATTTGTTAATATGCTATTTAGAGTGTCTGTGTTTATAATATTTCATTCAGAACAATTTGTTGGGTTAAGTATCAATGTTTGATATTTTAGTGGGCTAGTGCATGAAAATTATAGATTGTAGATTGAAAGGGAGACTAGAAAATGGAACTCTAAAGGTTGTGGAATGTGTGTGGGGAAGAAAATCAAGTAGTCCAAATTGTAAAGAATTTAGGACATATATTCCATTACAATAATAATTGTTGATGTTAAAAGGAAAGAAAAAATTATCACATGTTCGGAAATTGTTTCTACAAAGAAGCAATATACAATCAATATGAAGCAAGATCATGCACCAAAATGTTTTCTAATCATATTAGAAAACTAGTTTGAAAAATACAGGTAGATTGAGTAATAATTAAAGAAGGAAAATTCTTTACTTTATAAAATTTAAAAACCTATATAAACTAATAATAAAGATGAATTCAAAATTAAGAACATGCTAAAATATGTGGTTTCAATCTATAAAATTAAGAAGGATATAGGAATGAAGAGTATTAGGTATTTTATACATTCATGTAACGGATTTTCTAGGTTAAGAACAATGTATAATCCCTATTTCTCAATTTTAAGTGCTGATGGAAGTTTACATTACTCCCATAATTTGGTGATTTTTGATTTTTTAATACGTAATTGAAGGTGATGTTTGAAAAATGAAGAACATTATTAATGATCATGTTATTTAGTATTGTGATTTATATATCAATATAAATATTATTTTTTCGTTGTTGGTAATTTATTCATGTATCATTTATCATGTACAATTGACACACTGATCACATGTATATATGAAGTCGTTATATCTCATTTATTTTCCCATTATTTTCTTATTGGTAATTTCTTATTATGAGGCTGGTTCTGTCCACCACCATCGAAGATAGTGAGTTAAACATCATATTTGGGTAAGGTTTATTCCATTTTAATTCTTTGGTCCAATTTTAATTATTTATTTTTTGATTTTTTTAGTTCATTATATTTTTGTACTGTGTTTTGGATTTCGTTGAGGTGGATTCGATTTGTCAATGATGAAGGCTTAAATTTGTATGCATAGGTCGGAATATACATATATAAGTTCCCCCTTTATATATATATTCACTCATGGAAGTGTGAATATATATATTGGGGATAGTTGTGCTTATATATAGATATGAAAAATTCATACATGTTTAAGTGTAAAGGGGTACATGAAGTATAAACATATATCTAAGGACCCCCTTGTGCATATTTTTTCATGAAAATAATTACATAGGGGATAGGTGTCCTTATATATATGTGATGTTTCATATGCATGAAAGAGGAAAAAAAGAAGATTCGAGTTGTCGTTTTCAAAAGAAATTCATCATGATGTTGAGGTAGGTTCCCCTAGCATAAACCATTAATTTGAATTCTATAATTTCCGGATTGATTTAAAAACGTGTTTCTATAATTTCTTTATTTTCAAAAAAAATTGTTTTTTGATAACCACTAGCTTTGTCAAGGATGAATTTCAATATAGACCTTGAACTTGTTTATAGACCTTGTTCAAAGAGGTTAAGAAATGATCATAGTTTCTAGATACTAGAACAAGAGATAAAAAACCATACATTGATCATCCGTAGAGACATTCATGATCTCATTAATAATACCATTAAATTCACCACAAAGGACCACTACTTAATTTAAGGATCTATTAGGTCTAGTACCAATCTTCTTTACATCATCCCTGGTATCATGGATCTCACCCATAATATTCCTCTTGAAGTCTTGTATACAGAATGGTGTGAACATATCACACTACAGGGACTAAATCTGTAAGGATACATAATTCAATTTTGAGACACTCCTTCCCAACTAACTAGCTTCAAGGAATTTGAGTTGGTATCTTAGAAGTACCCTAGGTATTCAAAAGAATTGTAGATTGGGTATTACACTTATGGAATCCCACTACCTCTCCCTCATTCAAATCAACTTCCATATTCATTAAAACTAGTGAGGTTATCTAACCATAAAGATAGTAATTTGTACTATATTTACCTTTACAGTAGTGATCCATGAAAAAAATCTAGTAATGCAATTATTTAGTCACTTTACATATTCTGATTAAGATATATAACTTGATATGTCTCATATATAATCTCTCTAACTATTATATCATGTTATATAGATCCCAGAAGCCAACCCATTTTATCTGGTATATGGAAACAATGCACCTTCTCTAGATTATTCAAAAAAATTATAGGCATTATACATGGTTTTAGTATGGTCAAACATATTATTTTATTCACATAAATTTTCTAAATATTTATCCATAAATAGATAATTTTTACATCTACATTGTAATGGTATTTCGTGAGTGGTCTTCCAGAAAAGTTTTAGGTCAACTCACAGATCATAGACTTTTATCTGTATTTTAAAACATAACAATATCTATAATTTTCTACATATATTCATTATCCATGGAAGGTATTTTTTCAATAACAAGATCCATGAAATTTGGTTAATTATTATATTTAATTCTCACAAAAATTTAAAAATTGTTACTCTAATATCTAAACATGCAACGATGCTTTAATTATCACAAAATAGCACTCTTTCCTAAAACAATCCAATTTAAATTCCTATCACTACAGTCATTATGTGGTTTTGGTCGTAGATCCAAAACATCTAACACCCAACAAACCAAATTACATGATGAAAGGGTCTTACAACATCTCTCTTTAACACACCATACATGAGTCTACCATGATGAACAACATTCCGATAATTTGCCTCTCTATTTCCCATAGGTACTTTAGAAATGAACTATGGTGTTCACCATATAAGGTCCTCCTCCAGGAGCTCATTATGTCATATTTAGGCTATAAAATAGATTTATTGATCTTCTATTCATTGATATTCTTTCGACTATGTACTCCAAAATGATCATTGTTGGTTGGAGTTGATACTCAAGAGGGGGGTGAATTGAGTTCCAATTAAAATTTCTGTTAAAATATTGTCTATTTAAAATCCCCCAATTTATAAAACAAATTAAACTATATTGAATTTATACAGATTGTAAATGTTCACTTAGCTTCTCAAATATTGATTAGGTCTCAGTTAATTTAACCACAAGATAAAACTAACTTTTGAAACTAACCTACTGATTTACAATAAGTGTAAAAACTTGCTAATTTAACTATACAAGTAGCTTTAAAATAGTTTTGTATTTAAAATTAACAACAGTGGAATAAATAAGATATATGTAGTAAGCTTTGATCTTAACCTAAAGGTGCACAACAGATATAACAAGAGGTTCCGTCTCAAGCTGAGACCTAGTCCTCTCAAATGTATATAAAATTTGATCCACACCCTGGATCAGGGTTAACAATAGTTTACAAAACTGTCCAGGCCACGCAGGTACCTCTACCACTGTTCTTCGTGGGAAATAAAAACAGAGACCAGGCCACAAAAGGACCTCTTCCACAGTTGACGTGGGTAAATAAGAGACAAGGGATTTGGAGTGAGGATTTTGATATCCTCCAGTTCAGTGCAGGAGACAGTGTGTGTATAAGAAATACAGAGTACACCACACTGCTCTAATGTTAATAAATAAATCACTTAGAGAGAGAAGATAAGAGTTTAGAAAGATCTAGTGATTATCAATGCAGCTCTGGACTCATTGGATTCAACAATAATTTTTTTGAGTCCTTCGCTGGTTTTTCTATTGAAAAACATAGTATTGTAGTCAGCTTGTCTTCTTTAGGAATGAAAAAGATCTCTTGATTCATCGTGTGTTCTTTAGTGGTGTTGGATTGTATTCATGAGAATTCTTTGAAAGTCTGGAAATCTCTTTAATGATCAGGATTGTTCTTCTTGTTCAGCACAGTGCTCTCGGGTGTATGTAAGTTCTTCTTGTTGTATATTCACACTTGCACACCTCACTTCTATTCTATGTCTTGTACTACATCTTAATCTTCCTTATATTCCACCAGTTCTGGCAGTAAGAATGATTCCCTTTTCATAGGTACGAGATACGGTTTCCTGACATGCCAACAACTATCATTAAATAACATTAATTGCATTAAAAACATCAAATATGACCGTTAGTATTATTTAAATAATATTGAAAAAAAGTTAAGAACCGGTGTCACAGTGATTAAGTAAATGGTGTCTTCTTCACGGTATGAGGTTCACGGTATGAGCTTCACGGTATTTCTATGTCACGGTGTCTAGATCACAGTTTTTCCATCACGGTGTCTGGGTCACAGTTAGTCCTTCATGGTGTTTGGGACACGGTGAGTCCTTCACGGTGTCCGGGTCACGGTGAGTACTTCACGGTGTCTGGGTCACGGTGAGTCCTTCACGGTGAGTCCATACATAGACAAATATATGTATTTGGACTTAGACAGTAATATGAAGAATATGGATT
This sequence comes from Viscum album, assembly GCA_963277665.1. Taxonomy (NCBI): domain Eukaryota; kingdom Viridiplantae; phylum Streptophyta; class Magnoliopsida; order Santalales; family Viscaceae; genus Viscum; species Viscum album. Next base: position 1,947,459,120 of record OY728126.1, on the reverse strand, counting down.
ATGTTTAACCATTAGAGATAAAGAGAACTTCAATCATAAACATAAAGTCTTGATAATATATGTGAGATTTGTGATGATGCATGAGACTTGTAAGTAATAAAAAGAATAATTAACATCCATAAGATTTGTTATCATTAAATCACGATGAGTAGTTATTATTGATATTGAAGAGCATTATAAATATATGCAATGAAGATCAAGATTAATTAACAATAATAAGATTTGTGATCATTAAAACATGATTAACACATGAGGAGTCCAACAATCTCCGCATTTTTGATGATCAAAAATAAGATATAGTCATAATATAAATGAAATGTAACATTAAAGATACTAGCATAGAAAAAAACATTATAGAACTGACACTTGTAGTTTTTCTCCCCCATTTATACTTGTAGATTTTTCTCCCCCTTTTGGGTTTATCAAAAAGTAGAGAAAATGAAATGAAACTCGGCATTTTTCATTAAACCAATGGTTCCGAATAGAACATACAGGAGAAGTACAAATAGTAAACAAGAAATTACATCCCATCAAAAAGAAAATAGTCACTATACTCTTCAGGGATCCGTCTTTTCCTTGCCTTTATCAGTAGTAGGAGCTGGTGCTGATGTAGAAGAAGGCATAGTTTCACTAGACAAAGAGGGTAAGGGAAGAACTTCAAAAACAGATGGATCCAATGTGGGAGTAGTAGATGATCTAGGCTTAGGTTGGTCAGGAATGATTGGCCAGATCTGAGGAAGAGATTGGCTGACTGTTATGGCAGTTGAGGCTAAGGTAGGTAGACCAGGTCTAAGGGGTGCAACAGCTGGAGCAACTATAGAAGTACTCTACACATGAAGATACAGCTTCAAAATATTGATGAAATTAGTAATGATTTCACCACCATATTGAATAGCATTTTCAGAATCATCCTTATTCTCTATAAACGTGTCCAACAATCTGGTGAACTCTATAAGTTTCTGAACATGGGCTTTAAAATCTTTAGTCATTGGAGGGAATCTCGAATTTTCAATAGGATATCTAAAGTGATCTGTCATATCACTTTTAGATAAAATCCGGGAGAGATAAAGATCTATTTTCTTGGTGATATCTTGTTGAGCATCATTGTCTATCTTAGAATGAATCCTAACCATGTCCAATGCTCTATCACTGTTCTTAACCACTTCTGACAAAGATGATAGATCCAAGCCACTGAAGTCACTCTGACGTTCTTCCTTGATTATGGATCTCAGAATAGAATCATCCAAAGAAAATGTGGATGTCTGACCAGAAGCAAGTGAAGCATTGACGGCTTCGGTTAGAACTTTGAGCTATTTCAACACTTTTTGCAGGAATCTGGTGTATTCATCTGTAAGCTTATTCAGATTTTCCACAAACTCTCTCAAGCATTCCAGCATCTTGGTGTGTCTTTTTCCAATATTTTCATCAAAAGAAAGCAGGTATGGATAAACATGAGACACAATCTCCCTAGCAAGGAGGGAATCAAATGTCTCCGGAGAAGCAGCAACAGGTGACGGAGCAGAAATAGGAGCAGGCTCTGATCTCAAAGATAACTCATTCTACAAATTTTCAATCATATTTTTCAGTTTTGCAACATCAACAATTAGAAGATTATTCTCAACTCTAACTTATTGAATTTCTCAGAGCATCCTTGGTTGAATATGCAAGATAATATTTTCCTAGAGAATTGATTCATCTTCATTACTTAACTGAGTTACTGAATGATGATGATTGGAGACAATTTTCTCAACTCCAACTAACAATGTTTCCCCAAAAACTTCCAGATCATCCTTAGTCACAAAGGAGTGATGCTCGGGTAAGGGTGCAGGTAAAGGTAGTGGTTTAGATTCTAGTTGATGTTCAGAGTCATCTTCAGACTCAGATTCTGATTTGGTTTAAGGTTGGGGCTCTGGTTCTGGTTCTGGATGAGCTACCAACATTAGTTGAAACAGAGAATAATGAACCAATCTAGTTGTAGATACTTACTCTGACTCCTCCACATCATAAAATCTTGGAAAAACAAATCAGGTGTGCACAAAGTATGAGACAGAAGGTTGAGAAGATTTAGTAGATCCAGCTTCTGTAATCTCAAGGTTTTGAGGTTCCTCCCCCTCAAATTGTTCTTCCCTTTCAGATTCTTGATGCTCAGGAACATGGACAAGATAAAAAGGATCATCCCTGATCTCCTCAGCAAAATCTTGACTTTCCATGTGAAAGGAAATTTCTATCCTCTCTTCAGTAGAAGGAATATTCTCAGGAACCGATTGTTGCCCTGGTTGAACTTCTAGACTAGCTTTTTTTTTCACAGAAAGATCCTCTTCAACAGGATCTGCTTCTAAGGTTACCTGCTATTCTGAATCAGGAAAAACCAACTTCATTTCAGCATTAAGATGAGCTTCTGGATTTACATCCACACTAGAAATAGGAGCTTCCTATTTTCTCAAACTAACACCAACTTCCTCTCCTTGAGGTATTTCAGCAGGGATAACAGCAGGGACAACATTCCTTTCTTTTTCAAGAAGATCTGTTTCCATTTGAGGCCTTCCAACTTCTTCTCTTGGAGATAATTCAATAGTTAATTCTTCTTCTTCTTCTTCTGAAAACTCATCCACATCATCTGGTTCCAAACCAGGATCAGATAGATTCTTAGGCCTTCTTAGATAGTTTACAGGAGTAACCCTTTTATACACATGATCATTATCCTCAACCCACTGATTCTTCCAGGGGTTCCAGCTAATCGTCATCCTTCTGATGATAGGAATGGATAGACAGAAATTAAGGTCCTCTAACTTTTCTTCATTTAGTCCAACCATCCCTTTGGCAACTAACATAGCAGAAATCATCCTTGAGTAAAACAAGGAGGTGGATTTGGAAGTGACTTTGATCAGCTCAAAGATATTGTTGATAATATACTTGCATAGGTTGATCTCATGACCATTCTGCAACAGATGAATCAGGAACACATCCTGATACTTCATCACAGCAAAATATCTTTTTCGCAGGCTAATAAAATTTTGGACAAAATTGAACAGAAGTCTAGTCTCCCCATCTAATTTAGCAGCTATGGCCCTTCGGTTGGTGACATTTCCAGTCAGGCTTTCCAAAGCCGTCTCCAGGTCAAAGATTTCAGTTGTTGGAGGAGGGTCTCTCTGGTAATCCTCAAAAACTCCTTCATGGGAAATCCCTAGGCATACAGCCCACAGACTCGAAGATAAAGATAACTTTTGACCATTTATCCAGCTTGTCACTTTAAATATTTCTCCAAAATCAAAAGAAAACTTCACATACACATAGAATTGAGATACCAATCTCGGGAAAATTGGTCTATTTTGTCCAGTGAACCATCCAAGCCATCCTTGTTCTCTTAAAACATTCAAAACTAGAGATCTACTAGATAGAAATCACCTTGCACAAACCTCTTTTTCAGGTACAACTGTACGACTTAAAAGGATTGGGTTTAGAGGTCCTTCGGGAGCTATCCTCGGTATCCTCTTCGGTTTCTTAGAGTGATGCTTCTCAGAAGAGGGTGAAGATGGATGTTTCATACTTGGAGTCCACTGAAGGTTCGGGTGAGAGGGAAGAGAAGGTTCAGGAGAGATTTCCGGTAAGGAATCGAATGAATCCCTTATGTTTTATCATTTGGGAATGTCAAACGTCATAAAAACAAAAACTCGGGAAATCAAATAGTGGTAAAATAAAAATTACATGATAAGGGATAAAATAAGAATATAAATAATCTTCACGGTGAGACCGTGAGTAGGCGTTACGGTGTTATGAAAACTAGTCATCACGGTGAGACAGTTGGTAGTCGTCACAGTGAGACAGTGAGCATAAAACAGTAACTTAAAAATAGTGACCATGAAACCATAAGGTAAAATATAGTAAAGTATTAAACATTAATATCAGTAGGATCTTTACTTGTGATTAATCATACCAAGATCATGTATGATGTAGTCTAATCTTTGAGAATTTAATGGTTTACTGAATTTATCAGCAAGTTGATATTTAGTACCAATGAATTCCAAAGTGATATCACCTTTTTGATAATGATCCCTCAAAAAGTGATGTCTCACATCAATATGTTTTGTCCTAGAATGAGAAACATGATTCTTAGAAATGTTAATAGCACTTTTGGTGTCAAAATTTATTGGGACATTTCTGAATTGATAGCCATAGTCTAGTAATGTGTGTTTCATCCACAAAATTTGTGCACAACAACTGCCAATAGCTATGTATTCAGCTTCTGTAGTAGATAATGCAACAGAATTTTGTTTCATACGACACCATGATACTAGTGACTTGCCTAAAAGGTGACATGTTCCAGAGGTGATTTTTCTATCTAACTTACATCCAGAAAAATCAGCATCAGAATAACTAACTAATTCAAATGATTCTCCTTTGGGATAGAACATCCATAAATTGAGAGTATTCTTTAGGTATTTGAACATTCTCTTTACAACATTTAAATGTGACTCTTTAGGGTTTTATTGAAAATGAGAACACATACAGACACTAAACATAATGGCAGGACGACTAACAGTCAGATAGAGTAGACTTCCAATCATTCATCTATAAGTGGTTTGATCAACAGATTTACCATTTTCATCAAGATCCATCTTACAGGTCGTACTCACGGGAGTGCCACTACGTTTTGTGTTATCCAATCCAAAATGTTTTAAAAGATCTCTAGTATATTTACTTTGAGTTAAAAAAATTCCATCATCATTCTGAATGATTTGAAATCCAAGAAAGAATTTAAGTTCACCCATTAAACTCATTTCAAATTGATTTTGCATCATTTTGGAAATATTAGTACCTAATGTAGTTTTTGAAGATCAAAAAATAATATAATCTACATAAATTTGTACAACTGAAACATTTTTTGAAATTAGTTTTATAAATAGAGTATTATCATCTATTCCTTTTGTAAAACTTTTAGAAATTGGAAAAGTAATTAATCTATCATACCAAGCACTTGGATATTGCTTTAAACCATATAAATCTTTTGATAATTTGAAAATATTCTTTGGAAAATAAGGGTTTTAATATCCAGTTGGTTGTTTAACAAAAACATCCTCATCAATATATCCATTCAAGAATGCACTATTGACATCCATTTGATATAGTTTGAAATTTAGATGAGTAGAAGAAGCATGTAAAATCCTAATAGCTTCTAATCTGGCTACTAGAGAAAAAGTCTCCTCATAGTCAATACATTCTTCTTGACTATAGCCTTGTGCAACTATCCTAGCTTTATTTCTAACTATGATTCCATATTCATCTACTTTATTTCTAAACACCCATTTAGTTCATATTGTGAAAGTGTCCTTAGGTCTTTCAACAAGATTACAAAATTTATTTCTTTCAAATTGATTGAGTTATTCTTGCATAGAAATTACCCAAAATTCTTCATCAATAGCATCATCAATGTTTTCAGGTTCAATCTATGACCAGAAGTCTTGATGTTCGACCTGATTTCTTAGATAAGCTCTAGTCTATGTCTCTCTATCAAGATTTCCTACAACAGCATCTAGAGGATGATTCCTTATAATTCTAGTTGATCTAGTAAAGGTAGGACTAGAAATTTCAGGTTCTTCTCTGGGTTCAGGTTCATTAGGAACAGATTCTGGAATAAGTCCAAAATAGGTTTTCTTTATAGCAGGTTCATTAGATTTTTCATTAAGGTCCAGAATAGATAAATCTTCTTCAAGATTTTCAAGAGAGGTTTTAGGCTCATGTGATTAGTTTCATCAAACTTGATGTGAACAGATTCTTCCACACACTTGGTTCTTTTATGAAAGACTCTGTAGGCTTTTCTGGTTCAAGAATATCCTAAAAATATTCCTTCATCACTCTTAGATGAAAACTTATAAAGATTATCTTTTCTATTGAGAACAAAGACTTTGCAGCCAAAGACTCTAAAGTAACTAACTTTTGGTTTCCTATTGTTCCACAACTCATAAGGGGTTTTCATTAGAACAAGTCTAATTAAGTCTTTATTAATAATATAACAAGCTGTATTGATAGATTCAGACAAAAAATAAACAGGAAGGTCATATTAATTACATATAGTTCTAGCAATTTCTTGCAGGGTTCTATTCCTCCTTTCTACTACACCATTTTGCTGAGGTGTCCTAGGGGCAGAGAAATTGTGACTATAGCCATTGTGTGAGCAGTAGGATTCAAACTCATGATTCTCAAACTCATGTCCATGATCACTTCTTAGGGTTTTAATCATAAGTCCACTATGATTTTCTACAGATTTTGAGTATTTAACAAAGTAAGAACAAGCTTCACTTTTGTGAGCTAAGAAGTATACCCAATTATATATAGAAAAGTCTTATACTTGGACATAGACACAGTGCTTCCCATTTTAGCTAGAAACTCTAGATGGTCCAATCAAATCCATGTGAACCAACATGAGAGGTTGAGAAGTTGAAACATCTTTCTTTGATTTAAAAGAAACCTTATGTTGCTTTGCCTTTTGATAGGGATTACAAACATTGTCATTTGGAAACTCAAGTTTAGGTAGGTCTCTAACTAAGTTCTTCCTAGTTAGTTTTCTAAGTGAGTTTAAATTGCAGTGTCCTAATTTTCTATGCCATAACAAAGACTCTTTATGAAAAAAATTTAAACAGGTAACATTTTGTTTAGCTAAGGAATTTAAATCAACAGCATAAACATTTTCATTTCTTAGAGCAGAAAAGAGTAAAATGTTTTTAGAATTAAAAAAAATTTCAAGAGTCATTTTCTAATTTGACATTAAAACCATCATCACATAATTGAGAAATACTTAATAGATTATATTTAAGTCAATAAACAAATAAAACTTTAGAAATTAAAACTGAATCAGTGTTACCAATTTGACCTAGGCCGATGATCTTTCCATTAGAATTATCACCAAAGGTGACATGACCTCCATGAACCTTTATTAAACATTTTAAACACGAGTAATCCCCATACATATGTCTTGAACATCCACTATCCAGATACCATGTATTCTTGTGGGAAATCTTCAAGAAGGTTTCCTCAGATGTGTTTGTCATGAAACATATTTTGGAAAGTTTTCTTTCAGAAACAAAAATTTCAGATTCACTTGTGTTGTCTTCAGAAGCACTCCATGTAGCCTTCATATCCTTTTGTACTTACTGCCCTTGTACTCATACTTCTTCTTGTATTTTATCTTGTTACAGTCTGCCTTTATATGTCCTTTTATTTTGCATTCATAGCAGAAAACTTCATCAATTTTATCAGATTTCTTCCAGTCCTTTTTCCAGTGTACCTTGTTGTCGTACATTCCTTTGTAGTTAGATTTTGTGAAAAATTTCTTCTTCATATAAAATTTCATAAACCTTCTGGCTATTTGAGCCATTTACGCATCACTATCGGAGTCCGAATTTTCCCAGGATGAACTGTCAGTTTGTATTTGAGCTTTATCATTGTCCTTACTCTTTGAAGCAGTAGTCTTGAAATCCATGTATTTTCTCTTAGGTTCATCATCTTAATCATTATTCACCTTGAGTTCTTACTCATACATCATGATATTAGCAATGAGTTCTTTGACAGGTAGAGCAGCAATGTCACATGACTCTCTAATTGAAACAGATGTGCCTCTCCACCAGTCTGGTAAACATCTCAAGATTCTCATAATTTGTTCCATTGCTGGAATAACCTTTCCAAGTGAATTCATTGTATTGAATATCTCATTAAACCTGAGACACATATCAGAAATAGGTTCATCAGCATTCATTTTAAAATTATCATATTTAATAGTATAAGTATTCAATCGCATTTATTTAACATTGGTTGTTCCTTCATGAGAAACACCCAAAGTATCACAAATTTCAAAAGTAGTTTTGCAAACAGATATTATATTAAACTCTTCATCTCCTAGAGCATAGTACATGGCCTTCATAGCTTTACAATTATTATTATAGGTAGTGTTTTTAGGTTCATCCCAAGTTATTCTTTTAGTTTCTGGAATTTTATATTTACATTCTATAGCAGTCCAGATAACAAAACCCATTCTTTCTAAATGAATGTTCAATTTATGTTTCCACTGAGCATAGTTTGTACCATTGAATAACAGTGGCCTATTAGTAGTAGCACACTCTAGTCTATTATCCATAGCTAGATTTTAGAAAGATAATTTAAAGAGAAAAAATTTAGAACTAACAGAATTTTAAGATCTTTAAAGATGCAACTGAAATCACAGTTGAAAAACAGAGTATTTCAAAAAAATCCTTAAACAAAAACAAATCCTCTGACACCAAATGTTGGTCAGAGTGGATACTCAATAGGGGTTTGAATTGAGTTCTAATTAAAATTTCTATTAAAATATTGTCTATTTCAAATCCACCAATTTATAAAACAAATTAAACTGTAGTGAATTAATACATATTGTAAATGTTCACTTAACTTCTCAAAGATTGAATATGTCTCAGTTAAATTAACCACAATATTAATATAACTTTGGAAACTAACCTAATGATTTACAATAAGTGTAAACACATTCTAATTTAACTATCAAAGTAGCTTTAAAATAGTTTTGTATTTCAATGTAACAGAAGCGGAATAAATAAGATATATGTAGTAAACTTTGAACTTAAACTAAAGGTGCACAACATATTTAATAAGAGGTTCAGTCTCAAGCCGAGACTTAGTCCTCTCAAATTTATATAAAATTTGATCCACACCCTGGATCGGGGTTAACAAAAGTTTACAAAACTTTCCATGCCACCCATAGACCTCTACCACTGTTCTTCATGAAAAAAACAAAGGCCAGGCCATACAAGGACCTCTTCCATAGTTGACTTGGGTAAACAAGGGATAAGAGATTTAGAGTGAGGATTTTTATATCCTCCAGTTCAGTGCAGGAGATAGTGTGTTTATAAGAAATATACAGTACACCACACTGCTCTAATGTTAATAAATAAATCACTTACAGAGAGAAGATAAGAGTTTAGAAAGCTCTAGTGATTATCAATGCAGCTCTGGACTCATTGGATTCAGCAAGAATTCTTCTGAGTCCTTCTCTGGTTTTTCTGTTGAAAAACAGTGTGTTGTAGTAAGCTTGTCTGCTATAGGAATGAAAATGATCTCTTGATTCATCGTATGTTCTTCACTGGTGTTGGATTGTATTCATGATAATTATTTGATATTCTGGAAAACTCTTTCTTGCTCAGGATTGTTCTTCTTGTTCAGAATAGTTCTCTCAGGTGTTTGTAAGTTCTTCTCGTTGTATATTCACACTTGCACACCTCACTTTTGTTATGTGTCATGTACTGCATCTTAATCTTCCTTATATTCCACGAGTTTTGGTGGTAGGAATGATTCCCTTTTCATAGGTATGAGATACAGTGTCCTGAAATGCCAAAAACTATCATTAAATAACATTAATTTCATTAAAACATCAAATATGACCATTAATATTATTTAAATAATATTTACAAAAAGTTAAGAAACAGTGTCACAATGATTAGGTAAACGGTGTCTTCTTCATATTATGAGGTCCACGGTATGAGCTTCATGGTATGTCTATGTCATGGTGTCTGGATCACAGTTTGTCCTTCATGGTTTCTTGGTCACGGTGAGTCCTTCACGGTGTCTGGGTCACAGTGAGTCCTTCACGGTGAGTCCATACTTAGACAAATATCTGTATTTTGACTTAGATAGTAATATGAAGAATATGGATTAAGTTTAACCATTAGAGAGTAAGAGAATTTGAATCATAAACATAAAGGCTTGATAATATATGTGAGATTTGTGATCATGCATGAGACTTGTACGTAATAAAGAGAGTAATTAACATCCATAAGATTTGTTACCATTAAAACATGATGTGTAGTTATTATAGAGATTGAAGAGAATTAGCAAGATGTGCAATGAAGATCGAGATTAATTAACAGTAATAATATTTGTGATCATCAAATCATGATTAACACATGAGGAGTCCAACAATCATGATTCCACTATTTTATAAATCATTTAAATGGAACATTACATCCATGGTTTTTACCATGATATGGTGAAAAAATACTATCCAATTTTTATCCACTAGGATCATGGTCCATATCCTCCATGGGGTGGCCTTCCTCTCATTGTTGACACCATATTTCTTAGTCCCAAATTAGACTTTGATGAAGATATCCAATATTTCATCACTCTATATGATACATATACCACCTTTTAAGTTATGTGGTACTAACCTATACTAAAACCACTAGTTCTTGAATACAACTTGGTTCCACTTCTCAATGGGTTCGTATTTCACCATCATAGAACCACATTGTTCTAATGTTGTGTTCCTAATTCACCACCCAATGCTTGTGGAAATTGATAAGGCTCTTGAGATATAACCATGAGAGTAATCTTCTTCTTCTCTGATCTCCATATTTTATTGATAATTTTTTTTTTCGTTTTTTTTTGAATATATTTCAGATACATAAATCATGAAATCCAATACATGATCATAGTAATTGAAATAAAAATATTCTTGGAAACTATTTTTGGACCTGTAGTTCTATCAGTATTGATGTGTTCATTGAAAGATACGATGTGTCCAATAAATGTAAGATATGAAAAAATCAATTAGTGACTGATAAAGAATATGGAAGATAGCAGTTCCAAAAGAGACACATCATCATCCCCAACCTACTCTCATCTTGTATGAAAACATCATTCCAATACTATTTACAATAATTTCATAGCATTTTTTAGACACTCACCTACCCCCAGTGGAACACTTCCCCACACTATTCTCTAAATATAAAACCCAATTAAATGTTCCCATCATCACCACTCTCTTCAAATTACAACTTTTACTCAAGGTGGAATGACTAAATAATTCAAATAGAACTACCACCTTTTTATATATTATAAATTTCTTGATATAGTTCCATCTTCCACTTTATAACATCACAAAACCTGACCTCCTCCATTGATTTTTTTATGATATTTCAACAATATGGTATTCCTCTTCACATTTCATTCCCAAATAGAGAAAAAAAGTACTCAATGATAATTTGAATTTTAAGAAATGTTCTATTTGTTATACCTGTTGAATCCAAATGGTGGAAGTGTTGTTCTTAATCACTAATATTATAGGATTTCTCATCTCCTTATAGTTGACTTCTTCCTCAACTAGCTTTTAAAACATCAACCATAGCCCCAATAATCCCCCATTTGGATTTAATTTCAAATTTCCCCTCGACATCTGAACCATTCCCACAACCAAACATGCACCTATAGTAGTTTTTTTACAGGAAAAACTAATGAAAATAGACAATTAAATTAGATTTTTTATTTGAGATAGAGATAAGGATTAAAAACATTATGAGGTATGATATCTATAATTCCTAGTGAAACCATATCATCCATGTTTAAATTGTAAATTTTCCTCATTAAGAATTGTTTTGTCATTCCAAAATTTGTCAACTTATAGGAATATGAAGTGATCCTTCAAGAATATTTCACTTATTTTATTCTCTGAGTGAGTAATATCTTAAACTATTAGAGATTTCAAATATGTATGAACCATCTTATTTCTTAAAATATAATTACCAATGATGAATATTCTATTTTTAAATTCCTAGATTTCTTACTGGATCTATGGTTTTGAACAATTGTTTCCCAAAGCTAAAAAAACTAGACTGGACTATTCCGAATCACTTCCCTTAATAGCCTTATGCTTGGAAAGGATATTCACATTATTGTATTTAGAAAGGGGATAGGGGTGTGCAGGGGTGGTGAAAGGGATGTTTAAGGGGGTGATGGGGGGGGGGGGTTGTGCAAGGGGGAATGGGTGTGCAGGGGGTGTCCCACTGGGGTGTTGCAAGGGGTGTCCCATAGGTGTGGTGCAAGGGGTCTCCAACAGGGGTGTGCAGGTGAGCAGGGGTGTGTCTGCAAGGGTATAGGGGGTGCAAGGGGCAGTGCTGGGGGGGTGAAAGGGTGTTTGTGCAGGGGGGTGTAAGGGGGCATTAGTGTGTTGGGGGGCGGGGGGTGCAAGGGGGTGTTTGTTTGGGGGGTTGTTGTCTAGGGGGTTGTTTTCCATGGGGTATTTGTCCATGGGGTGGGGGTGGAGGTGTTGTTCATGCGGGGTGTCTGGCCAGGGGGTGGGGGCTGTTGTCTAGGGTGTGTTTGTCTAGGGGGTGGGAGTGCTGTCTAGTGGGTGTTCGTCCAGGGGGAGCTGTTGTCTAGGGGGTTTCTGTCTATGAGGTGGGGGGTTACTGTTGAGGGGGGTGTCTCTCCAGGGGGTGGGAGTACTATTCTGGGGTGTGTCTATCCAGGGGATAGGGGTGTCTGTCCATGGAGGTGTGGATGTCTGGCGGGGCTGTTGTCCAAGGGGGTGTCTGTCCATGGGGTGGTGGGGTAGGTGCTTCTATCTAGGGGTGTTTTTATATGGTGTGGGGGTCCAAGTGGGTGGGGGAGATGTGTAGGTTGGGCTGAAAGGGGGCATGGGTGGGTAGGGTGTGAAAGGTGGTGTCCAAGAGGGGTGGTTCAAGGGGGTTCTGCAGGGGGTAAGGGGTGTGCAATGGGGGTGTGTAGGTGTTATATGGGGTGTGTACAAGGGGACCGGGGGTGTAGGGGGTTCATGGGGCATAAGGGATGTGTAAGGGGATGTATGGATGTGAATGCAGGGGGGGTGTCTGTCTAAGGGTGGGGTGTTGTTATCCAGGGGTGTCTCTTCAGGGGGCAGGGGGGAGGGGGACTATCCAGGGGGTGTCTTGGAGGGGGGATATCTAGGAGGGGGGTCTGTCTAGGGGGTGGGATGCTGTCTATGGGGTGTTTGTCGAGGGGGTTATCTGTCTAGAGGGGGTGTTTGTCCCGGGGGTCGGGTGGGGGGGTGTTTAGGGGGGCTATTGTCTCGAGGGTGTCTTTCCAGGTGGAGGGGGGATGTTTTCCAAGGGTGTGTGCGTCTAGGGGGAGTTTTTACAAGGGGGAGGGGGTGGGTCTATGCAGGGGGTGTCCTGCAGGGGTGATTCAAGGGGGTCCAGATGTCGGGGTAAGGGGTGTGAAGTGGGGGTTTGTAGATGTGAAAGGGGACCACATGGTGCTAGGGGGTGTGCATGGAGGTGTAAGGGGTGTGTAAGGGGTGGAAGGGGGATGTGCAGGGGTGGTGTCTATCCAGAGGGTGTGGGTGCAGGGGGTGGGGTCTGTGACAGCGGAAAAGGGGTCATGGGTGTGAAGGGGGTGCAAGGGGGTGTCTAGAAGCGGTGGTGAAAGGGGGTCTAGTAGGGGGGAAAGGGGTGTGCAGTGTGGGTGTGTAGGTTTGAAAGGGGATCAGGGGTAAAGGGGGTGTGTAGGGGGTGAAAGTGATGTGTACGGGGGTGAAAGGGGGACCATGTAGGGGGTGTGTCTGTCTAGGGGGTGGGGGCTGCTATATAGGGGGGTGTCTGTCTAGGGGGGAGGGGGTTTCTGTCCAGGGGGTGTCCAGGAGGGGGTGTATGTTTATGGGGTGGGGGCTGCAGTCTAGGGGTATGTCTGTCCAAGGGCGTGCTTGTCTAGTGGGCGGGGTGGGGGTGTCCAGGGGGGTTGCTGCCCAGGGGGTGTCTGTCTAGGGGGGTTGTGGGGGAGGGGGGTCTAGGGGGTGTCTATCCAGGGGGGAGCTATGTAGGGGGTGAAAGGGGGAATGGTTTTGTAGGGGGTGAAAGGGGTGTCCAGCAAGGGTGGTTCAAGGGGATCTAGCAGGGGTAAATGGGTGTGTAGTGGTGGGTGTGAAGCTATGTTAGGGGGACCGAGGTTGAAAGGGGGTGTGCAAGGGGTGCAAGGGATGTGTTAGGGGGTGCAAGGGATGTGTAAGGGGGTGCAAGGGGCTGTGTAGGGGATGTCTGTCTAGGGGGGCAGTTGTACATGGGTGGTATCTGTCCAGGTGGGGGGGGGGGGGTTTGTCCAGGGGGTTGTACAGGAGGGGGTGTCTTTCCAGGGGGTGGGGGAAGAGGTCAATCCAGGAGGGGGTGAAGTGGGGGTGTCCAGCAGGGGTGGTGCAAGGGGTGTGTAGGTGTGCAAGGGGGTGTGTGCAAGGGGACTTGGGTTGTGGAGGGGGTGCAAAGGGCGTGTAAGGGGGTTCAGGGGGGCTGTAAAGTAGGGTACATGGGGGAATGGGTGTGCAGGGTGTGAAAGGGGCCAACACCAGCTAAATGGTGTTGGTTTTTTATGAAATGTGAAGACATATAGAAATGGTTTGGAACTGTTGCTATAGATGATGAGTGATTTTATCCTATGCCCTGGTTTTCAAACTTTGGCTATAAGGTTGTAGCCATAGTTTGAACTGTGGTTATAGGCTTATAGAAACTGTTTGAACCGTGGCTATAGGATTATAGCCACTCCAATACCATCCATGGTTGTGTAAAATGTGGCAATAACCTATAGTCGTGGGTTTTGGTCCTGTAGTCACGGTTTAAAACTGTGGCTATAGCCTTATTTTATAGTAGTGGTAGGAATGTTGTTTTCACTTTTTGAAGAATAGAACGGAATAAAGGTACATAATAATTCACTATTAAAGAATAATTATTAGAACATATATATCATATATATTCATAAAATCTATGCTTATTACCATTCATTTATATAATATTTGAAAAATAAATCATGCCACTTAATAGAGGTGGCAGTCCACACGTACACATGACTGACATTATTCTATTACACTGGATGTGAGGGTATGAAGGTAGATATTATATAACAATTAAAAAAATATAATTACGAAATAAATATAATTTACAAACAACAAAACCCATCATAATAACCATCCATGAAATATGGTGATTAATAATGAATTGTATCTTTATGTGGATTTTGTAATCCACACATATGTTTGAGCAATACTCTCATGTCACATTTTATGGAAAGAAGGTGAATAATGGTTGTTCCAAAATTATAATAACATTGTAGTATATTTAGTATTCATAATTTATTATTTTATAATAAATAAAAAAGATTAATTGGAGTCAAAATAAGAAATAATTTGAAATATGATGGGTAGGATGATTAACTATCCTTTGGTTGACCTCCTTTAGATCCGTTCATAAAGATATTTGGAATGGTATTTTAAGAACAGAACATTAATTTTTGTATCGAGATGTTTAGAATATAATTGGGTAGTTTTTGGTCAAGCTAGATGTATCAAAGTGGTGTACATAAAAGAAAGGATGGGTTCCCTTTTATAAGTGGAAAGAGGAAAAACATGGAATTTCTTAAAAGATTAAAATAAAATAATGTAATCATCAAGAAAGATTCTAAAAAATGGAGATATATTTGAATTTAATATAGGATGATATTTAAATATTTCCATAAATTAGGATTTCGAAAATTTCAATTGGAAAACTTACCCATATCTATTAGTTTAACCCCATGGTAAACCAAATTTAGCCTTAACCGTGATAGCAAATTTGTACTATTTTTACTGTTCATTATGACAAAAAAAGAAAGTTTCCTAATTACCAAATTTGGGAATTGTGATTTAAAATATGTAATAAATATTATAAAATTCAATTCAATGAAGTGGTTGAATTTAATTTAAAATGAAACATAGAAAATGTGATGAAAAGCACTTTTCAAAAAAAATGTTTTCCAAAGTATACAAATTCATTATACCAAAATCCAACATAAAATTATTTATGATGAACCTATTTAAATAATGTAATGTTAAATTTATATCCATTTAAAATGTAAGTTTTTAAATTCATTAAATGAAAACATTTTTACAATAAAAATATTTATTTTAACTATTCAAAAAACAATCAGTCATTTAAGATAATTTTCAAAAATTCACTATAAGCTAATTTTTTCAAGAAGGTTTGAAAAATTAACTTCAATTTTTCAAATAAAATTTCTGAATGTGTCATATATTAATTATATTATTTTCTCACAAACATATATAAATCCTATTTTTGAAGAAATATTTATTTTTAAAGCATATAATGACTTTACTAAAAATTGAGTACATATTTATCAATATATTTTCATTATAAAAAAATGTATATATATTTTTTTTAATGTAGTTATTCTTATTCACTAAAAAAATTATTGGCCATGTTTTAATGTTGTCATATATTAAAGTTCATTTAGACTCAGGGATTCATGTATCACAAGCTATTAAATAAATTTAATTTATTTGAAATGTAATATATCATAAAATCTCACGTGTTACACTATAACCCCATAAAAATGAATTTCACCCAAAAAATTCTATCTTTGTGATATAAATAAATGATTATATCTTTTTTTCATAACATCCTTAGGTTCCCATGTAGATTCTTCAAATTTATGATTCCACTAGAGAGATTTATCCAAGTGAACATTCTTGTTCCATATCACTTTATCACTATGATATATTAAGTTTACCAATATTATTCATATGAAATATCTAGACCTAGTGGTATAAACTATATATTAAATACATGTTATGGGTCCAGTATGTTATTCATCATAGAGATACGTGGACCACATTAAGAATTTGAGAATGTTTTGGTGGAAGTGTTAATCAATAAGATATCATCCCTACTCGATCAAGAATATCGAAAGGGCCAATATAACTAGGTATCATATATCTATTTTTTAAAAATATCATAACCTTATTCCATGGATAAATTCATAGGATTAATTTCTCATTGAATTCAATTAACAAATTTCACTAATGATTTTTATTATATATTTTTTATCAAATTCAAGATACCTTGATGTGTTTCTGAATAGTTCGGACATTATATTCCATTTCCTCAGCTATCTCAGGTCCCAACAGCTTTCTTTCTCCAACTTCATCCCAAAATGTTACAGTTTTACACTTATTTCCATAGAGGTCTTCATTAAGAGAAATATGAATGCTTGAGTGAAGGATATTGTTGTAAGGAAACTCAAAAAGAGGATGGTGTTGATCTCAACCACCTTTGAAATCTATAGGACAAGACCTTTACATATCCTCTGGGTTTTTAAGGGTTATCTCAATGTAACAATCGATATGAGGATGAAAATAATTATTGAAGAAAACTCTAAATCCAAATATTGATAAAAACATTACCAAAACATCCATGTAAACCTTGTATACTAATCAAATACAATATATTATTATACTCTATACAAAATTTCCATTTTCCTAATGTATATTATGGAAAGCTGATCAAGAGAGAAATATTATCAGATATCAATGAATTATACGGGATTCTTCCGGTGATCGGCTATAAGCCAAATAGTATTATATCCTTTAGAAGTTTTGGGGAGTCTGATGACAAAATCCATGGTGATGTTTTCTCATTTTTATTATGGTACATGTAATGGTTATAACATCTCCTTATACTTCCATATCCCATACATAAATTACTAATATACCAAATAGTAAAATATATGCTCTATAATATATTTTTTATTGTTATCCCACAAGAAATACTGATTAAAATATATATATCATCATAATTCTTGGATAAATAAATATTAAATAATTATGATCTTTATCTATCAATTAATCCTTCTAAAATAGTATTTAGAAACAAATACTCAGTTCCAAAACCTTATCATTCCATCACAATCTAGGTTTAAATAAGGAACATTTATCACCTTCTTTAGTAGCACTACATCATTCTTTTATTCCTCTATAATATTCACATGCATAAATGGTTGTATTCTCATTTGAGAAATATAATATTTCTCAACTTCTTTCATGATTTCCATATTCATTCTTTGAAAATATAGAAATACTCGTTCTTTTCTGATACTCATCAAATATAATACTTCAAGTTACTTTCTAATCAGACCATCCTCCACCTTATTCCCTTCCCTATCTTGGAAATGTATTCATCTTTTATAATATTTAATAAAATCTAAACATTTTCCCTAGAACATATTCAACTCTTCCGGAGGGAATATATTCATTAAAATTTATTATTAGAATATATGTCACACATTTCTACATAAATATAATGCCTCCATATATTTTATATAGAAATTACAATAGGAAACTCTAAATCATGAGTTGGGTAATTTTTTCCATGAACAATCAATTAGATTGAGGAATAAGATATCATTATATAATTCTACAAGAGGATCCATCTTTGTCCCTTCTTCAATACATCACTATTGATGAAAAAAACTTCTCTACTGTAGGGTAATGTGAGTACAGGTGTGTAGAACAATCATTGATTAAATTAAATAAAATTTTACTCACATTAATCTATCCAAAGTAAATTGACTCCAATCTTTGATAACTTGGTGAGTGCGTTTGATATAAATTACAAATTATGCACAAAGATTCAGTAATTTCTATCCAAATTGTGAAAACTATAGATTTCAGTCACTGTGGTTGTTAAGGGACAATGTTAAATAACCTTCATTTTTAATATATCCATAGATATATACTGTATTGAGAATATATGGCCCAAAAATAAAAACTTTGGTATCCAAAATTCACCCTTTTAGAATTTGTATACAACTTCTCTTTCCTTAAGGCTTTCAATACCATCCTCAAGTGATATTAATACTCTTAATTACACTTCTAATATATAACAATGTCATCTACAAAGACTACCACAAACAAAATTTAATATATAAAGTTTCTTTTAATTAAATTCATGATTATATTAGGGGTATTAGTAAGAATAAATTGAAACCATATAAATTCATTGTATATATACCACGTATAGAAGATTGTCTATAATATATACTCCTTCATGAACCTTGGTTGATGATATCCATAATGAAGGAAAATCATAGAAAGGTATTGAGATACACACATTACAACAAATAAATTATCAATGTGGGATACTTGATATATATTCTTTATTGTGATCTTGTTAAGTTCTTTGTAATCTATGTAAAGACACATTTACCAATCATTATTCGTTAAAAAAGTAATAGGTTCACCCTATGGTGTTTCACTAAGGTGTTTAAATACCTTATCAAGATTATCATATAGTTACTTATACAATTCATGAAACTATATTGGGACCTTTCTATATAGATTCATTGAAATTGATGTAGCACCATGCATGAGTTCAATTGAAAACTAAACTTCATGATTTGGAATAAGAGTATAAAACTTATCTATATAAACATAAATAAACTCTTGTATAATAGTAATATATTTAAATTTTAGTTTCTCTAAAAACATTTGAGATAAACTCCCCTTTTTATTTGGATTTAGACCCATAAAACAGATGAAATTCCCATTGAAAATTCACATTTATCCATGAACTAATAAACAATCATAGGATGGTTCGGAATATCAAATGTCACTTCCCTTCCCATTAAATTGATATGGGGTTTTTATAACAAAATCAAATACATTCTCAAAATAACATCAAATTTAACTATAGGGAGAATAACAATATATTAATCAAGCACATTCCCACTAACATCATTCAATGAAGAATCATAAACGTGAGATGTGATCATCTTACCATTATGATTTTTCACTACTAATTAAAAATCTAATTGTTGAGGATATGAATTAATATTCCTTGATACTTTTTCTAATAAAAACGATTTCATATAACTAATATAAAATTAGATACCTAAATATTTAATCATACCTATCACCAACACAACTTATTTTTTAATCTTTTAATCCCCTACTAAAACAAAATGGTTTTCATTACCATCAAACATCATTAATCATAGTGATCAGTCAAATAATAATGAAAATGATTCACCAGATATATAAATGTTAACACATTATTTTCAAGCTATGAAGCATTAGGCTCAACCTTCATTATCCTTGTTTTCATCTATTCAAATCATTAATAATGTTTTTTAATTAAAATGCAGTTTAACCTATGCATTTCCCCTGGGAGTGTCAAACCATGTTTTTAGTGAGAGTAAACTCACCGTATATAATGATGATAGATAAGATATACTTTATCAAATTTTTTTGGGTTTATAACCCCAATATTAATCTTTTCCAAAACCACATCCACTTATAGTATCTAGATAAGGATGTATTTTTTTGTGAAAATCACCCCATTTTATTTACCATAAATATGGATATTCTCCTATAATTAGTCATATCCTAAGAGTTCTCACTAAATTTATCACATCGTAGTTTCTAAAGGTAATTATACCCTTATTTCATACCAAATATATATGAACCCTTACATTTCATATATAAATATTAAATCTTATTAGATGAATATTCAAAACATAACAATATGATATATGCTAGAAACGTATAGGTTTAGTGTCATTGGTAACTTTGATATATAAAAAACTTTTTCATAATATATAAACATCATATCCCACTAATTAATTCATAACTATCACCCTTTTTAGACATTTAATACATAAAACCATTCTCAAAACCACTAGAAAGGGAGAGCTTAGATGCTTAGTAATGGTAAACAAGGGAGATATCAGTGATCACTTACAAATAACATGAACATAAGTGAATGATAACTTGAAATTAATAGTTGAAAACCATACCTAGTATATCATAGATCATAATATTGAGTCATGAAATAAATATTGGAAGTTTATAAGACATAAATCATAATGGAATCAAATAACATGAGTCATGAAAACATAACATTGTCATAAGACATAAGTTTTTGTAATAAAAATAAGTATATAAAATCATTTCCTTAGTCAATTACCACTAACAATAATATTACGTTGGATTGGGTTCACTCTCTATTCCATTGTATCCTTAGTTAGGGTTCACTCCCTAGAATATCAAAGTGTACAGAGTCCCCTACTAAACTAGTGTCACTCCCAAGTATTGTTCTTATTTTCTCATGAGATATCCATATTTTCCAAATCCACTATAGGGAAATATAATTCTATTACAACCAATAAAATAATCATAATCCATTAATATGAGTTCCACAAGATCATAAAAAAAAATTGTATATCATAACCAATGGAAATGAAACATGATTCATAAATATTTCAAAAATTCATTATAGAATAACTCAAAGAAAATATATGGGTTTCATAACCATATCTTCATAATAATCATAAACCATATATATAATGAATGAGTATTTATCCTAGGATAATATCATAAATAATGAATAATAACTATTAAAGGATGTAATCATAAATGAAAATTCCTTTAAAAGATCACTTGAAATATATCTGGAGGAAAATTACTTTTTCATTTTAGAATCACTTATTAGAAATATAAAAAACTCAAAAATATAAAGGAAAAAATGTTATTTAAGATGAATCTATGAAACATTTAAAGGAATATTCAAATCATTAAGTGGTAATTATGGTGGAAAACTATTGATACTATGTACATTAAAACAAATATTCCATTCACAATTTTCATAAAAAGTAAAAAATAGCTAAATAGGAAAATGATAAAAAAATCATTTTAAGTGAGTTTATAAAAATATAAAAATAAATAAAAATGAATTTAAACAATCATAGGATACTATAACACTTCTGAAAAAAAGACATATACCCACGGTTCAAAACCATGGGTCTAACCTATACCCATAGTTTTGAGAACCGTGGGCTAGAATGGCGTCCGTATAGGGGTCTCATCCTATACCCACGGTTTTGCTAAAACTGTGGGTATATGCTTGTCAAATGGTAGACCACATTGTTCCAGCATGGAACACAACAGACCCCACGGTTTTCAAACCGTGCCTCACGGAGCGCCTCCCAGCCACGCCTCACCAGTGAACCACCCGAGCTGCCTGTTTTAATTGTTAATTGTAATATATCTAATTATATATATTAATATACACCACGTTTTGAAAATTAAAATAAACCACTTTGCGGAAAATTTTGTAGATAGCAGGATTCGAACAGCGCCTGAAAACTAGACTCAATGCAGCGGATCACTAAGGGACCAACCAGGATAAAAAAATTTGGTTATATGAACATACATAAATGTATATATATTAGTACGATCTGCATTTCAAAAAAATGTGAATGACAGGAATCGATCACGCGACCTACAGCAGGTACCTTGAAGCGTTAACCAACCAAGCTATAGAGTTTTTGAAAATATATATTTATATTTATGTAAATATATTAATCTAAACCATGAATAAATATCTTCTCGCCAAATTTTTTTTGTGTCCTGCCTAATTTTATTTCCCCACCATAAGCTATACCCACGGTTCATCAGAACCGTGGGTATAGGTCCTCATAAAAAACCCAATACCCATGGTTTGGTGAATTGTTGGTATAGGTCTTCAAAAAATACTCTATACCCACGGTTTTCTCCAAAACCATTGGTATAGGTCTTAAAAGAAAACTTTTCCCACGTTTTTTGGCACAACACTGGGCATAGAGGGCCTATACCCATAGTTTTGGAAAACCGTGGGTATAGGAAGCCTATACCCACAGTTTTCCAAAAATGTTGGTATAGGTTCACACACTATACCTATACCCACAGTTTTTTTCAAAATAGTGGGTATAGACCCATTTTACTGTAGTGTAAAAAATAATATAGAAAAAAAAATTATAATATCGAATAATAATATTCTTGACCGAAAAAGTAAAACATTGTCGATTTTCTTTAAAAACATTCTTCTACCCTGATAAGTAATTAATGTAAGGAAAAAATGAAATGCATGTAACCTCCAAAAATAAAAAACATAATAAAAAATTTCACAATATTATTAACTGGTAAATCATAAAATTTCATCATCATAAACCTAATCATAAATAATCACAGTAATAAATTGGATTAAAACATAATATCCCAACCAATTTGGTATCATTTTAATCAATAACTCATAAAAGAGAGAACCTTATATGGATATATAAATTTACATAAATTTCATGATAATAATTGTAAAATATATTCATGTTCATTATACACATAATATAAAATAAAAAAGTTGTTAATATGGAATGTGTCTCACATTAAAAAAAGTGAGATGAAATTATCTAGCATCAAGTTCAACATACATCGAAAGTGCTCTAGAATGTGATATAAAAAAATTAAATTTATTATAAATATATAATAAAATAATTTTATTAATTATCATGTAATATATTGTCCACTTAATACATTGAAATACTGATTTATTAATAATTCATTTTTAAAATCTTCATTTCCAGGTGTTAATTGTTTCCCTTTTCATTAGAATTTCAAATCTGTAATTCTAGTCCTTGTACATTGACCATGATTCCATCATCTCAAGGATTTTAATCATGAAATAAATAACTTATATACTAATTATATTTATTTATTTATATTCATTCCTAAAATATATAGATAGAAAATTGAATTACGCCATTTATCGATATGGTATGTCATATGTACCCATGAATATGGTTTTAACTTTTTGATGGATGGAACAAAATTAATTTAAATTAAAAAAATCTTCCAAAAATAAATACTTATTATATTTATCCTATATATTCATAAAATATATCCATATTACTATATATTTAAATCATAAATTAAAAAATAATCACATCTCTTCGTGGATGTGGTAGTCCACACATACGCACGAGTGATGTTATTGTTTTCTAACGGATTATAATGTAGAAAGGTAGATATGAAATTATAATTACATAAGAATAATTATATCTTAAATTTTATGTACAATCATTAAACCCATTATAATAACCATCCAAGAAATATGGTGATTTAAAATTATTTGTATCACTACATGGAGGTGGTAGTCTACACATACGCATGTGGGATACGTTCACTTCCCGTTTGATGGAAAAGAGTGTGAGTAATGGTGGTTCAGAAATAATTATAACATTTAATTATATTGAGGACAATTAATTTTTTAATTTTTAACGAAAACCATATATTTATAAAAGTTAAAAGAAGAAATAATATGAAAAAGATCGAGAAGTATGATTACCTCTCCTTCAGTTGGGCTCCTTTAGATCATTTCTTAAGGATACATAGAATAGTTATTTAAGAATGTTAGAAACAATAATTAATGGGTATTTGTGTTTAAAATATAATTGGATAGTTTTTGGTTGAGATATATGGCTCAAATTGGTGTAACTGAATTAAAGGAGAGGTGTCCTTTTATAAGTGCGGGAAAGGATACACTTGGACTTTTTTATAATATTAAAATATAATAATTTCATACTTTAGAAAAATGCTTACATATGTGTAGATATTCAATTGTGGTATAATTTGAGTATTATATAGGTCCATAAAATATGATTTATACATGTTTAATTGGTAAAATCACCCTTATATATTGGTTTAGCCCCCCCCCCCCCCCGGCCAAAAACCCATTTGAACCTTAACCATAGTATAAAATAAAAATTATTTTTAATATTCATTATGAATAAAAATGAAATTCTCCTAATTTAAAAATTTATAATTGTTTATTCCAAATATGGAACCCATTTTAAAAAAATTATTCACAAAATTAGAAATTTTTAATTTAAAATTAAAATAACACAACACGATGAAAAGATGTTTTTCAAAAACAATAAGTATAAAAACTTTTTATACCAAAATAAAAAATAAAATTTATTATATTGAAATAAATTGGATGAAATAATTTTATATTTAAAACCATTTAAAAAATACCATTTAAATTCCTTAAATAAAATAGGGTTTTCAAAAAAAATCAATATTTTTCACTATTCATCAAAATATCAATGTTTTAAAAAATTATCAATATGATAATTTCTAAATGATGATTTAAAAAGTAAATCTTATTTTATCAAATAAATTTTCTAAAAGTGATAGAAATTAATTATAATACGTTCTCATAAAAAATCAATAAAATCCATTTTTGATCAAAAATGAATTTTAAATCATATAATGACTTTACAAAAAATTAATTACATAATTATAAATATATTTTCATTATCTAGTACCTTTAAAAATATATCTTTCAAAAAAAATTGTTATTCCTTTTTAATACATCAATTTTATGGATAGGTTATACCTTATACTATATTATATTTCATTTAAACTTCAGGTGGTGTGTATCGCAGGCTATTGAAGAAATTAAATTTAGTAGAAGAGAAATATATCATAAAATCTAAAGGAGTTATAGATAACCCATTAAAAGCTTAAATAATGAGTTTCCCTCATTGTTTCATCTTTATCCAACTCATATCACTAATTTAGAGGGCTTATCTTAGATTTAATTATTTCATTGGTTCAATCCTAAATTTGTCGATTTCCGTTAATGTTATTGATCCTTGAGGTATGGGCTAGGTTATCCCAAAAAATTACTCATTGTTTATAAGGGAATATATAAATTAAAATATCTTTGGGGTCTTATAAGCTTGTGGTGTGAATTTTTATAGTATTCTAAAATGACTGTATTAACTCTTCAAGGTGGGGTGTACCCCTTATAAACATTTTGAGAGTATTCCACTATTTTGAAACCAACATGTGAGGGTTTTAGTGGATAGGCATTTATAGATTTACACCGAATAAAATGGGTATTTAATATGAGGGTATAAACATAATATAAGTACAAATTGTTCTTATTTTAGAACACAGGCTTTGTTAGTGTCCTCCTTTATCCCTGGGGTAGAATAACCCTAGAAGAAAATTATTTTTCATTGGGTTGAGGTGGTTTACGAAATGAGAGTTATCTAATGGGATTAAATTATTAGAAGAAGTTAATTAGTTGATATTCTAGGTATTTTCAAGGGATGACTATGATATATATGAGTTTATAGGATTTGTTGAAATTAGACTCTAAGTTTCCACTCATTGCATCAGTGTTTTTTTGTTTTGAGAATTATTTTTCATTGATTAATTTGTCTTAGGAATAGTAATATTTCCTTGTGAATTATGTACTACTGTGTTCATAAAAGGTTGGATATGTTTTACCCCACTAGGATTTGAAATAATTTTCTATTATAATGGATATTCGGAAATGAAGGTGGGTTAATTTTTAATTAGTTTTTTTAATTATCATAGGGTTTGTTTGTGTTACCACTTCGTTAAAATCATATTCACTTTTTTGATCATTAGGATGCTAAGGGTCGGCATGAGTATCAATCCCACCCATTGTATGTTCCTTTTCTAATAATTTTTCTATTTCATTACCTCATCATTATTCATATTCTCACATTATGATTGGGTGAAACATTTTATGTAGTTTTTTCCATTGATATATGTTCTTAATTTTCCACTTATGCATAACTACTTATCCAACTACTATTGACTAATATAGGTAAGATCATGACTCATGGAATCCTAGTTAGTGCATAATGAAAAATCTTAGACTTTTATTGGATATTTTTTATATATTTTTATCTATATTAACTCAAATATGTTATTTTATTTTTGTTAAGGTACCTTTATGGGGGTTCTACTATGTTTTTTACTCACACCGTGACTATTCCCCCTTTAAGAAAGTCTATATTTCCTTGAAAAAGATATAGGGAATAGAAAATCCTCTATATATAATGGTTGAACATAGATATATTTTATATGGATTGATATAGTATTGGGATATCTTCTTAGAAAAATATTAATAGTGCCTCTAGTATTATTTTTTGTTTTTTTACATGACAGACCATCTGTGGTGATCATTATTTTAACTATGGATTCATGAATAACTTGGGTTTAATTTTGTTACTACTTGTTGAAATTGTTATATATATTTCATGTAGTTAAAAATCCATATATTTTATATATATTTTTTGTTGTATCTAATTTTTTATTTGAGTAGGCATGATATCAAGGGTATAGTCTCTCCACTATATTGACATGGACTTTCCTAATAGTTAAGAACATCCATTTTATAGGGAGATATATGTGAGTCTATTTAAAACTCTGGATCAGACCTTGTAATCTAGTCCATGGAGTTATAGTAATGAATAAACCATAATATTCTTATAAAATTGGGTCTCTATTAATTTAAATTTCTAGAATATAATTCCTATAAATCATGTTCAGTACCTCTACATTTTAATTAAATAACTAAATATAATTCCTATCAAACAACCAACATTGGTACTCCAACTATCTCATGAGATTTTATTATTCATAAGTATTAAATTGTAAAAATAAAAAATAAAAACAGTTTCACCCTTTAACAAACACAAAGATAATTGAGGAATATGACCAAAGTCGTAATCATAAAAAAAACCTACCAAGGGACTCCCACCAAGTTAATAAAATTCCATAATGATTAATAAAATATTTATTTAACACATACTATTTTCTATTTATTTATATACATTAATATTATTTCAAATATATCACTAATATAAATTTTACTTCTTAGTATTCCTTTAAAAATATTTCTAAACACA
This sequence comes from Viscum album, assembly GCA_963277665.1. Classification (NCBI taxonomy): domain Eukaryota; kingdom Viridiplantae; phylum Streptophyta; class Magnoliopsida; order Santalales; family Viscaceae; genus Viscum; species Viscum album. The sequence continues at coordinate 1,947,431,964 of OY728126.1, read as the reverse complement.
TTATTTTCATTTAAATTATTTATAAAATTTATTTAAAACCCATTTATAAAACCCATATTTTATAATTTTCATATCAAAATATCCTAAAATGAAATATAATCCTCTTTCAGAGATAACATACAGAATAAAAAATATATCCATGATAAAAAAATTTATAGTAGTTAAAACAATAGTAACTAAAAATCCCATTAGACCATTATATTTCTGATAGATTAAATAAATAAAAAATTATTCATTTAGCCAATAAACATAATATTTTTCAAAACTAACAATTTCATCAATAAAATGGACACATATATCACATTTTTATCTAAAACAAACAGAGAAATCAAAGCCACCAACTATTACTCCCTTATATAAATAAATATTTATACAATTTAATCATAAGATCACCGTGAAACAATAAATCTATAACAAACCACCAAATGTATTTTCAAAAACATCCACCAACAAAATATCTGGACTAAAAAAAGAGAAAACTCACTAATATGTGATTTATTATAAATAAATCATCAAAATTGGTGTGCTTTTATCTTATTGGCCACCTAATGAAACCATAAAAAAATTTCACATCATTCAGTAGGGTTTCATAATTATTAAGAGAAATTATTTCTCTACAAGAAATTTTAATTTAAAAAGTTAATTTCAGAAGTGGAATATATGGACAAAGATAATGAAATTGAAATAAATTTATGGTCTTACATTTTTTTCGGGTAAATAATAAAAATCAACCAATAAGGATGAATGTGGAACTAAAGGGGGACCTAGTGTTTTTTGTGAAATGTATGAGAATAAAGGGTTTAATTGAAAAGGTTTATTTATAAAGTGGAAAGTGTGGACAAGGATACTGAAATAAGAATAAATGTATGCTCTTACATTAAATTTGGGTAAATAATAACAAAGAACAAATAAGGATGAATGAGGAACTAATGTGGTGACTAATGGTATTGGGTGAGATGTGAGATAATAATAGGGGTGAATACAAACTACCAGAGAATATTTGGGAAATAATGTAAAATATAATAATGGTGTTCTTACGTTGAATAATTTAGAATCCTATATAACCAATTGTTCTTAACTATTATACAGTCTAGATTGAATATGCACTAGTTATCAAACTATATTTTTAGATTCTAATTTTTTTATCTTTTTTTGTGAGATATATAATAATATAGATTAAAATGTTTTATTTATATAGGATATTGAAATAATAATATTTATTTTTTAAAGGTAATTTAGAGGGAAATTTTTTTTATGACGATATATTATTTTAAAAGAGATAATTGATATCTTCGAAATTGTGTTTTCTTATATTCTATATTTTATTGGTTGATGTTATATAAATGAAAAAATACACTTTAAATATATTAGATTAAAAATGTTTAATATTAATAGTTTTAAAATGTAACAAACACTAATTTACCATTACCTCATTAGTTGATCTATATCATGAATAGTTACTAAAATTGGTATCAGTGTATTCATGTTCTTCTATAGTGGGTTCACTATTTAAAAATTTTGAATTATTTTGAATTTTTTTAATAGGTAGTGTGGATAGTTTAAATTATGTTGATTGTAAAGGAATTACAATATTAAATGATAAAAAAAGAACCATAGCTATAAAAATGGGATGTATCGCTATTTATTGGAATTGGGATTGAAAATACTTTAATCTAAATGTAGTTGATTATCCCTATTCAGAATGGAGATGTTATAACTTTCATAGATAAGAAAAATATTTTTAATTATTTAAAAGTTAATAATAAAATATTTTAACAATGATATTTTGGAGGATATTTATATGACCAAACGTTATGGGAAAATAAATATAAAATATCCCACCATAAGATCTCCCATGTGATGTTGACAATAATAACATAAAACAATTAAAATCATTCCAATTATTAATTTATTAAAACATTGTTAAATATTGTTGTGGAAGATACCATTGGGATAATAAATGACTTCTCACCTCTAATGGTATCCGTAAGAAGTAGGAATCACCGTTAATGCATCTTGGTAGAATTTATCATTCTCTCCCCAATCATCTAGAACCTTAGGTTAAAAGTGATTGGGAAAGAATAGATGTATTTAGATGTTTTAAATAAAAATATAAAATTACGTATCTCAATTAGACACAATTATATGGGAAACCCTTAAACACACTACGGTTCTATATAATAGTTACTATACATTACAATATTTGTAGCATAGACTATATTTAATTAATATATCGGGTAAAAATGTTTTTTTAAATTAATTATGTTACCTAAAATAATGTAACATTTTTGTTAAGTTAAACTCCCAATATAATATTTAATATATTTCACTTCAGTTTTGGGGCCGATAGAGGTCATCTTGGAGTTTATATAGGGAATGGGATCTATACTAGTTATAGGAGCCTGTTCACACTAGGAATTGAAATTTCATGAAATGAGTAAATACTAGGTAGAAGACATGATATTTTTTTCAATACATGATAATCATTCCCGATTTAAAAATATATTATCATCATGAACTTGAATTTTATGACTTCATGTTGTAGAAATTGTTTTTTGGCATATCATCAATTCCGAAAATTCACATCGTGAAATCGTAATTCATAACATGAATTATATGTGCTCTAACACATTATATGTGTTTAACACTCAAATACTTTATCATTAACCTTCATACTCTATTCAGAAAACCATAGATATAATCCATTTGATTTGGGGTAATTCATCCCCCTCTATCCTCTTTCGTTTGGCACTTTGATCCTCTATTGGTTGGTGTCTCCTCTTTTGGTAAGTTTGATCTAATTACCTCTATTTTCTTATTTTTATCATGTAATTGAAAATAGTGTTGGGAATAATTTAAAAGACCTATTTTCTATTTTATGGTCCTTCTATAATCTCTTTTAAATCCATTGTGTGATTTTATTTTGGACAATGAATCTTGTGTTGCTTGTTGTGAGAAAAATGAGATTATCATGGTATGTGTTAATCTAACTTCTCCACTAACTTTTTTTCTTTTGTAATAATGATTACGATATTTGAAAATTGATTTTAGGACCTCTATTTATTTTTTAGTCATTCCTTCCCTTTTAGTGTGTGTGGATTTCATCATGACTAGTTTGTGACCCAAGTTTGAGGTAGTTGGTCCTACATGTTGCCTATATTCTATGAACCATGAATGATCTTAATTTATTAAATAATTTTCTAAATTAATTGGAATGATTCTTCGTTGATTTATTTATGTGAGTAAAATGGTTTTGATAAAATATTTTTTCCCTCCATTTGGTAAAATAATTTTTTTTGTCAAATCATTATGAAATGGATTTTGAAATTAGTTTTCAAATAATGTTTTTTGATGAATAATCGGTTGTTTTGAATTTCATGTGAAATGTGATGAAATATTTGAAATTTATTTGATATATTCCACACATGGAATACTTGGGTACCTAGGTGGAGGGTTTAATATTCGTACTTCTCTATTTTATTTATAAGTGGATTCACATTCTGGGGTGTTACTTCTATTTTATATCATAGATACATTTTCTTTAGGATAATTATTTACAATGTAAGGGGATTCAATATCTAGGGTGTTCTTCAATTCCTAATTTACGGATGACTTGAATCTAGTTACTTGAGTTTGAACTAGTCATTTATTGGTTATTGAGGTACAAGTTACCTATATATCCCTCCCATTTTCATCATAGGGGTTTTTACCATTGTGCTATGGATTTATACTATTTTAGATTTGAGATTATATGATATGCAACATGATTTGATATATGTAAATAGTTTATGAAAATAATGCATTGAAATTGTATTAGATGGATTTGAGAAATATTTGGAAAATGAGGAATAGTTTACCAGGATTTTGATATAAAACTGTGTAACTAAATATCATTCCAGGTTTTCCTTAAATTGAGAATATTGTAATTATAATATAAATATTTGATATGGAACACCAGGGTGAGAGTCTACTGATCATGTTTATCTCACACCCTACACTCTCCCTCTGGGGTGTGTAGATTTTTATTTATCTGATGTGGGAAAGGTAAAGGAATCATTGTGAGGTGTTGAAGTTTGTGTTAGCTGGGTATCGGTATCCGGTGGTAAGATGGTGGGATATTTCCCACGTGTCACAGGATGTTATATTTGACAGTTCGGATGTCGCTTTTGTTGATTTTTTAATACATGTACCTTGGTTTTAACTTCATAATGTGGGTTGTATGACTATCATTTTCACTCTTGTATTTTAGAATATTTATTTTACATATTAATTTCATTATATGTGGAATGTCACTTGTTTGAGGTTGTTAAAATCATTCTCTATGTTTTTTTTTGGATTCTTGAGTGATATTCACAAGCCCGTGGGGATTACGAATTCCCTAGGGATCTTTTGATAGTCTGGTTCGAAGCCTAGTGGAATGGGTTTTTAGGCTAGGTCGTGAAAATTTTGAATCAAAATATATTATGCTCATTATTATGAATTTTTTAGACATGAGATAGTATTTTTGGGACTTTATAGATAGGTTATAGTGATTTCCTGACCATATCATGATATGATGACCTTAATTCACCATGGGATGTTGGAATGTGTGTCTCTTATATTGGGTTTTGACAATGATCTCAATTTTTTCTTCATCTTTTCTTGTTTAAACTGTGTTTTTTTATTATCTAATCATTTCTTTCTTCTTTTGGTTTATAGAAATATCACTCCATAACATATTCTTTGGTTTCTTTAAGAGGGCGAATAATGACATTCCCCTTAAGGTAGTCCTCCTTTAGATCCAAATATCATATACATTATCATACAAGTAGTTTATGCTATGGGAAAAAAATGTTTCATGAGATCAGAACTAGCCCGTTAAGACCTGAACAATAGAAATAGGTTATAGGGATTGATCATGAGAGTTTCTATGCAATATGACCATATACCATAAGGGTGATAATGAACCCCAAGAGGAAAAATATTTGTTGGATAAGATCGATCAGTTCTTCAACTTTCAGGAGATACATGATTTTTTTAAGTTGAAATGTTTTATGTTTAATATTGAGGGTCCTAGAAAGTGGGATTAGGATTCCATGATTCAAGAAAACAATCATGTGGGCTTAGAGTATAAGGTAATAAAGGCCCTTTTAGTTTAGTATTTATTTCTAGAATCTCTGAATATAGTGAATTCCTTGGAGTTCCATTCTTTGTAGTAGAGAGATCATTTAGTGTTAGAGTACAACATCCATTTTGTGGAGATGGTTCATTTTTCACCATATGTGGTGGTCAATGATTCTCTAAAAGATCATAAATATGTTTGGGTCTAGTGATTATAAATATTATTCCATGTATATATAATGATTCTTTCCTCCTGTGTGGATAAAATAAATAGGTCTATGATGGTGGCAATGGATATGGTGGTAAATATTGGATTCTATAGAAATTATATTTCACCTAGTGCTAGTTTCAATAGAATGTGGGTAAAAAGGAGTGTAATTATAATCACAATGGTGGTGGAGGTTGTTCTAAGTAGTAGGCCTCCTTTATACAATCATCAGTAGCTAGTAGTGTTCCCCTGACTTGTTATCAGTGATATAGGGTTGTGAAAACTACACATTATTGTATTATACTCATGAATATTCTTAATTCAGGATTCCATTGAAGCCATCTATATTGGTTCTTCTTCAATTTCCCTATGCCCAGTTCTAGTCAATGATTTTTAGCTCCAGTAACACTGTAACATAGTCAAAATCATTAATGTTCATAGGGCTCTATCAGTAGGTATATAGAATGATGTAACTTAATACAGTGGTTGATTTTTTGGTGTACATTGATGTGATCATAGCTATGGTGATAGGTTTTATATTTGTTGTAAATGTTATAGAAATTAATATATTTGATATTGGGTACTATCAAACATTCATAAATTCCTATTTTATTAATGTCCTAATCCTTCTGAGAGAACTCATATCCTTTTGTATATGTTTGGTGATGCCTCTTAGAAAGATAAAGGATAATGGGTTTAGGTTTCAGGAATTTTCACCATTAATATATAGTACATATTAATTCTGGGATTTCTTAGTTATCAATTTGGATTTGTTTGATTTCATCATTAGGATTTTATTGGCTATTTTTTCATCATGCTAAAATTTATTTTTTTCATTAGAGTTCTACATTATTGTATGATGATGGCAGATATTGATTGTTCAATGGAGAGTGGGACCTAATGTCTGGTTATACAAGACCATCCATCCTAGAGCTCATGAGTTTTTTGTCTGCAGATGTAGTTGACCCTGATGATATTTTCCTCTTGTTGATCTTCAAATGGTTTTTCTGGTATTCCCCAGTGCATTCCCATATAAAATTTCCATTATTCCATAATATATTGAGTTATATTTTTTTATCGATCTAGTATCTGGTAAAGGGCTATTTTTTATACCCTTTTATCATATGGATTCTATTGTGATGAAGAAGTTCAAGGTTTAGTTGGATGATCTTCTTATAAAGGGATTTATTCATCTCATTGTTTCACTGTGAGAAACCCTCATTCTCTATTTCAAGAAGTTAAATGGTTCTTTGTATCGTTATATATACTAAAAATAGTTGAACTAGGTGAATATTAATAATAAGTAACTTTTACCTAATTTTGATTACCTATTTCATTAGTTAAAGGGGAGAAGTGGTTTTAAAATATTCATCTATAGTCATTTTATCATCAACTCATGGTTTGTGAGTATGATATTCTATCTGTTTCTCAATAACCTTATAATGGTTTTTTGGTTGATATACTGGTTTTTTCAAATCTAAATATGTTGATGAAAACCATCTGAAATTAGCTCTAGAAATCTTGAGGATTATCCACCAATATGGGAAGAAATCAAAATGAGATTTTTTTCCAAATAATCAAGGTTCTTGGGGAATGTGATTTCAAAAACATGGACCTTTTATTGACCCTTAAAAGGTTAATACTTTCTTGTCATGGGAAGAACCGTGAAACATCTTTGAGAAATGGATATTTCTAGGTATGGATGAATATTATTGGTAGTTTTTCAAGGATTTATCAATTATAGCATCACCATTGACTTCTATTACCATTAAAGAGGTGAAATTAAATTGGGATGATAAGTTTCAGACTTCTTTTAGATATTAAAAATGATTATGACATCTAATACAATTTTGATATTTCTTAAGCCTCGTACGGTATATGAGGTATATTGTGATGATTTTAGTGTTGGTTAGGGTTGTGTTCCAATGAAGTATGAACATGTTGTGGCCTAAGTTTCAAATCATCTTCACATACATGAGAAAAACTACCCACACATGATTTTAGTTAATACAGATACACTTAAGTGTTTTAAATATTGTATATTTGGAGTGAAGATCACAATATTTTATGATCATAATATTCTAAGATATATCTCTTCATATAATTTCATGAATCTTCAATAGAGATGCATTATAAAATATCTCCAAATGGTTAACTTCAACATCACCTACACCCTATGAAATTGAAATGTAACATATGGTGCTCTCAGTAGGAAGGTTCCACCATAGGTTTGGTTGGAATCAAAGGAGGAGTGGAACCTTATAGGGATTTCACTCAGTTTCGTCTAGATTCATAGTAGGATGATTTAGGTGTTATTCAAACCTGTGTTAAATTATAATTATCTATCATTAAATATATTCTATAGAACGAATAGTAGCATGATTATTTCAAAGTAATTACGGAACCTTATCTAGTGGGGACACCATTTCTACTTTGTATCTTCTATAAGATGGTATTCTATACCTTTGGGGATCGATTTATAATCCCATCATCCATGTGGAATTTATTTTCATATTATTTTAATTTTTCTTCATGGATTTTTCACCCTTGAACTATTAAGATTTATTATAACATGAGACAAAATTTCTTGTTGTTGAGTACGAAGAAAGAAATTGATGATGATTTATCTCACTATTATACCTTCAAATAGATAATGGTATGGCACATAAATCATTCTAGTCTACTCTAGAATCTTCTAGTTCTTATTTGGAAATGGGAAGAGGTCTCCATGGACTTTATTATTGGATTACCATAGACTCCATAAGAATATAAATATATCTATATAGTGACTGATCTATTTATGAAATAAGATCTTTTTATTATGATCAGGGACACCACTATGTTTAGAAATCTCACTAATCAATGTGCATTGGAGATTGTTTGGATTTGTGGGGTCACATATTTAATTATCTCTAACAAGGATCCTAGGATTACCTCCTAGTACTGTAAGAGTCCACAAGAGGTGATGGGGACTCAGTACAAATTGAATCAACACACCATCCATAGGTAGATAGCCAAACGAAGGGTGTTATACAAATTATGGATAAAATTTTCCATTCATAAAACGTGGAATTAAATGGATTTTGGGATAACTATATGGGTTGGTCATGTTTTATTATAATAATAGTTACTATTTTTCAACTAGATGGATCCCTTCGAGGCCTTGTATGGTTTCTCAAGAAGATTACCTATTTTGTGGGTAGATATGGGAGATGCGTCTCTTATGGGACCATGTCTTATTTTAGAGATGTTGGAATTTATTTATGATATATTTTAACTCTTGTTTATAGGACATATTTGACAAAAACCATATGTATATCATCAGTGTTATCCTTTGAATTTTTATGTTAGTTACCATGTCTTCTTGAAAGATTGTTCTAGTTTATTTCACCATCATCTTGGGAAATAGGGGAAGTTAGCTACAATATATGTAGGAATATTTGATAACACAAATTCATTTGGATTGTTTTATAATAAGTTGTTGTTATTATATCAGTTGATATTTATTTATTATGTTTTCCACCTATCTCAACTAGAAAAAAAAAATCCTGGTCCATCTCAAGTTTTAAGTTATGAGGTTGTTGAATTCAAGCTAGAGGTTTTTAATTGTGGGGAAACTAGTGGAGATAATTGATTCTTAAAATAAATTATTACATGGGATTACTATTTTGTTGGTCAAAGTGTTGCAATGACTTGGATCATATTCTCACGATACTTGGGAATGTGAATCAACGGTGATGGAGTAGTAGACTCAAATCTTTGTAGAGAATACATCTTCTTTGGGAATTTATGGGGATAGAAAGACCTACGGTGTAGATAATTGTAACATACTAGTTAAGCTAAACTCTCTTTTTAGTGTTTAAGAGAGTGTACTTCAGTTTTAACGGGTGTCTAAGGTGATCTAGGGATTTTCTTAAGGGATTGGGTTGGAATCAATCTATTGGAGCATGTTGCAGCCACGAATTGTATATTTATGAATTGAATTACTTTCGGTTAGAATCTAGGATTTTCATTTTATAAACATGAAAGGATTTCATGATGTGAAATTATAACCACATTGTTAACCTGGTTTTCCGGATTTTAAGTTGATGTGAGATTTTTTCAAAGTATCATTAATTAATACAATTATCATCATTAAATCATAATCCATTCTATGAAATATATATTATATAGTGAATTATATGTTTTTATCAATAAAATTATTTCTAATTTTCATTCCTCCACTCTTACAAAAAACCTAGGTATTATCATGGTGATATTCGCCAATCCATCCCCCTCTAAACTCCATCATTTGGAAATTTGATCCCACATAGTTTGTTGCTTATCTTTTGATAAGTATGATTCAAATTCATCTCATTTATTATTTTTATCTTCGAATTGGAATCTATTTTGGGATATGTCTTTGGGTACTATTGATCATGTTATATTTCTTATCCAATATCTTCTTAGATCCCTTCTATAATTTTCTTATGGAATGTCGAATCTTGTGTTGGGTATTTTGTGAAACATGACATTCTCGAGGTATGTATTATATAACTTATCAACTAACCTTTTTTATAATGTAATATTGATTCCAATATTTCATAATCAATGATTTATCCCTTATTCGTTATTCTATCATTTCTTCCCTTTTGGAGTGTGTGGGTTCCATCCTAGTTAGTGTGCGAATATAGTTTGTGGTTGGTGGTTTTGTCTCTAGCATATTTTATATGAATCTAGAGAACAATTGATTTATTAAATGATTTTATATATTAATTATAATGATTCTTGATAGATTTATTTGTGTGTGTAACAAGATTTTTTGAGAAAATATGATTTTTTATCTCAAATTGGTAAAGTAAATGTGTTTTCAAATATATGTGAAATGGATTGTGAAATTGGTTTTTAAATCATGTTTTTTAATAAAGGGTTCTTTGGAATTACTTTCGAAATGTTATAAGACCTTTTAAATTGATTTTTTGTACTCCTAACATAGTATTCCTAGGTACCTAGTTGGAGGAATTTTTATTGGGGCTTGTCCGTTGTATTATTTAGGGGGTTCATTTTTTGGGTATTCTTCTATCCATAGTTTATATGTGCATTGACTCTTGGGGCTTGAGTGTGTGCTAGTTGTTGATTGGTTATTGCGGTATGAGTGACCTAGCTATCCCTAAAAATTTATCTTATAGATTTTTACAATAAAAATAAGTGTTTTTATTATTTATTCATTGATATGATATGCTACATGACATGATAAATGGAAAAGGATTATGGAAATTATTATTTTAAATTCTATTACATAGTTTTTCGAAATATTTGGAAGAAGAGGAACAATTTACTGTGATTTTGATATAAAACAGAGTACCTATTTTTCTTGCCATGGTTTTTATAAATTTATTATTTTAGGATTATTGTATAAACACCAATTATGGGGCAACTAGGTGATATCCTACCGAACCTATTTAGATCACACCCGGCAGACACCCTTAGGGGTGTGGAGATATTATTTTATCTGATCTAGGAATGGGAAAGGCAGTGCAATGATGTGGCAAGGAATATGTTAGCTATGTATAGTTATATGGTGGTTCGATGGTGGGATGTTTCAAATATGTCACTTGGAGTAGCATTTGTTAGTTTGGGAGTCCTTTCTATTGTTTTTTAGGACTTGTACCTCGGTTTTTATCTTGTAACCATGGAATGTATCACTACTTTATTTAGTATTTTATTGTGGAATATTGATTTTATGGTTTACTTTATATATATATATATATGAAATTTGAATTATTTTATTTTGGGAAAATATTTTCCCTTGGATTTTATTGGATAACTAGGTGTTAATACCCAACCCATCGAGATTGGGAATGCCCTTCAAGTCATGTGGTAGTCTAATTAGAAGCCCAGTAGAATGTGTTTTCTTATTTGGTTCATGAAAAATATCATTAATTCATAATACTTAAACCAATTTATATTCTATAAGTGTAATATTCAAGATGCCTAAATATGATATTTCACATCAAAAGAAAATCATAGAAAATGAGATGTATCGACCACTCCCTATGATAAATCATTATAACTACCCACTAATAAAACTATATTGTTTTCCCATGATTCCATGCATACAGTGTTTTGATCAAACCATCACATGCATTATGATTTAGTTCAAATAGTATATTTCAATCTCCCACTTTTTCTAAATATATTAAGTATTTATGCACATTTATTTTTATGTCACATCTTATTTAACAATTTTTGAAATAATGCCCCAAATATCCATTTAGAAATCCTTAGAACATGTTTTTTGATAATTTATTAAATAAAACTAGAAATTTTTTATTAAAAATTTATTAAAAAAATTAATATTTATTCATAAAACATTTTTGTGTGGCCCTATAAGCATTGGTAGCTCTGAAAATGGATTATAAATTACAAATCAAAAACTATAAGCCTAGTGATACTTCTTGTTATGCAACAATTATAATAAGGATATAATGGGATCTAGTGTGACCACCATCAAGATCTTTAATATCTATAAAAATTTCCTATAAAAGTATCACATACATTCTGAATAATTATATAATCCCATTTATCAAGATATAGAGTTGATGTATGAGACATGGAACATGTATCTCTTATATTGGACTATTAAAAAATTCATGGGTTTCTAAGTAAAAATTAACCAAGTTTGATGAATACATATGATGGAATTCATATAAATGAATATATATAATTTAATTTATCTATGTAGATGATTACATCACATATCAATCATCTAGTTATGTTCAAACATGTTTTCAGTCTTTATCATCAGGGGAAGAGATTTCATACTCATCATATTATAGGAAAGTCTCACCTTATTTAAGAAAATTCATCCATCTAATTAATAACATACACAACAACCCCTGATTATCTCATCATAAATGATGGTGTAATAAATGTATCGAAGTATGAGTTTTTATATGTAAGGTAGCTTATTAACTGCATGTAATAGGGATTACTATGAAATATACACCCCTAGATTACTAGTAACATTATATATGAAATTATATTTGGAATACCTAGTAAGTCAAATGAGAGAAAAAAAATATTTTTTTTATAACATGAGTGAAATTTTTATCTCCATATAACATTATATATGAAATTATATGTGGCATGTCCAGTGATTATCATTCCATTATCATGATATAAGTGGAATACATGAATGAAAGATAAAGTATAAATTCCTATGTATAACATGGTGCATTTTTTTAATGTTAAAAAACTTTTTAGAAAATTAGAACAAATAAATATAAATAACTAACAGTTTTGTTGAATTAAAATTCTTGGAGACCTTAACAACCTTATACTTTACTATAATCATTAGTTTCAGAAGCTCATGTTACATCCCCATGTAACACTTGTTACATCACTCTATAACACTTACTATATCACTATATTGACACCTGATAAATAAATTATTTTAGTGATATAGAATATTTAAAGAATGTAAATTTAAATAATGGTAAAATTATTATTGCTAATATTTTTTAACGCTTGAATATTCTAACTAAATAACTTCACTTCTCAATATACTATATTATGAGGAATTTATCTTTTGTAATAAAAAATCATCAAACATATTAATCTTATTTAGGATAAAATATACTAAGATAATTGGTAATAAGAAAAAATATTTCTCTTCATATTAATATTATACATCACCATTCACATTCCAGATATTTATTGAAGTAATTAGAACATTTTCTGTGGTAACATTCACTTGGGATTAATTTAGAATATCTGAAATTACTATTTCTATTTCTTTCATTATATGGTTTAAATATTGAACATAAAATTGATAATATATCCAAGTAAGAATTTATAAAATATATTTCTTATATATTTAAAAGACACACAATGAATTTTTTCACATAAAAAATATCTCAAATGATTTTCTTTATAATACAATAATGTGATTCATAATCATCTCATTTTAATTTCATACATGATGTGTAATTTTTTACTTAGATTAAAAACCCAAAAATAAGACTAAAATATTTAGCAGTTTCATATTTCATTACTGGGATAAGTAGTTCATTTTAATATCTAAAAATAAAAACTGTCATCAATGGTTTTATCTTATTTTTTGTAATATCTTATAGTGTGGATAAGAAACTAAATCATGTGTCTCCATCCAAACATTATAACAATATAAAAACCTTTTTTAGTATACATTATTTCATCCTCTTATTATCCACTAGATAATAAAATAACAAACATAATTACATAAAACCTAATACAATAAACTAAATCAATCTATATTTTCTGTAAAAAGTATCGCTTTCATACTACATAGATTTCTATTTCTATATTCCAATATTAACCCTTCCAAAATATTTAACTCCTATACATATTCAAATAAATTTTATAACGTATTGTTGTAATTATATACCATTTAAAATAGAATAATTTTTTATAACATTAATACCATATGAGGAATCTACACAATGTTTTTTATAACCCTTTAGATATTCTGGGAAACGTTTTTCCAATGTATATCATTTACACAGTTGAATAATCCTCTTTCTTTAGGTACACCCCCTTTCTATTTTAAAAAACTATGTGTGGACTATCCATAACCATTTTTCTTTTTATTCTAGCTAAAAATTTTAACGTTACCATTCTCTACCATCATCATGGTACTAGAGATTGTACTTATGATATCCTACATAGCCACCCTAAAAATTTTAATAATATTTGTTGATTTTTTATTAGTTATTATAATTCATGATAAATTGATAAAATATATTTGAAAAAAAATATTGGATAAATTACTTATCTAGATCAAGACTGAGCAATTATCTTAGTCTCTAATTTATATAACAAAATATATCATTTACATGTGTGGATACTAATGTACCCTCATTCATCTTTAACCAAAAGTTTTCCTTCAAAATAGCATATCTATTATGTCTATCTTATTCCTTACAAACACTTTTATGTTATCTAACATAAAAATATCATTTATATTCTCAAATTAATTATAGTTTTGGGTTCTAAAGAAACTAATATCAATATGAATATTCTAAGAGAGTCCTTCTTATACATAACCCTTTTATATTTTTTTATTAGTGGTACACTATTAATATTTTACTACAATTGGTTTAGATATAATCTTATCCCACTATATAGTTATTTTGGTTATAAATCATGTCAATTATATCATATATATATATTATAGTTGAGAAAGAAATAAATTTACTTAATCTCTCTTATGAATTATTATAACTCCAATATTCAAGTTACCTAACTTTTCAGGTTACCTTGTTAAGTGTATCACATGTTTCACAATAGGACAGGTTTACCTAACTTTTGGTTTTTTCATATCATGTATTCCTTATACATGATAATCCATGGAAACATAAATTTTAGGTTACCCTTACTAACTGATCGAGATTTTAACATGATGTTTTTAGAAGGAATCTAACACTATGTATTTTTTGTGGATTTACATTATTTCACAAATTTAATTCCATATACATCTCATGTATATTTCAACCCATGAGCCCCATATATATATTAATATATAAATTCTATTTATTTTATACATCTCATGTTTTTCAACTAAATTAACATGTTCAGATCCTGTTAATTTATAAATATTTATATAACAATTAATTTGAGTAATGAATCTATAATAAAATTTTAATTTAAAAAATTTCACATATCTATATGAATCATAAAAAAAATAGTACATGAAACACTCTTTTTAAAATGATTCAAATTATCAGAAACTTAAATCCTACATAATAGCATAAATAGTTTATAGGTTGCCAATATATCCATTATAATAAGATCTTTGGTCCCCAAATAAGTATAAGTCTATCATAAAATCTCATTGGTCATAGATTAATACTCTATAGTGATTTTTTTTCAACCTTATTATAACTCCTTAAATGTAATAATACTTATAATAAAGTATTTAATTATGAATTATAAACATAAAATCACTAATATTTGTATAATAAATTAAATCTAATGTTATTCCATAACTTGAAACATATTAAATTCATAGTATGATATATTATAGTAGCATTTTTAAAAAATAAATCAAGAATAATATAATCATAGTATAAAAAAAATTTATTTATCAAAAAATGGAGAAAATAAATGAATAAAAAATCAAAAATATAAACATGATATATAACAAGAATTTCGAAAAAAATTATAAACAACTTATAATTATTATAGAATATAAACTCTATACATTATAGTATTTTTCAAATAATATATCTATATATTTTTCATTTACATGAAAAAAATATGTACTCCTTTATATTAAGATATGTGATTTATGAATTTCTCACATTTTATATCTATATAAAATTTTCATTTTAATAATGTTAAAAATTTACCTTATATAAATACCAAATATTTTATATATTCTTAGACATTGATCAGATCCCCAAAAACTATTCTTATATGGTTTCATCAAATTCCTAAAATAAGTCATTCAAAATAATCATTTCATATTATAACTAATAAAAATTTCATAAAACAACATAAACGCTTATACTCTTAATTATTTTTTAATTTATAAATGATATATAAATTCACATTATAATTTTAAGATAAACATATTATACTAGAATTATAATAATAATACCATTTAAATATAATTAATTATATTTTAATAATTAATAGTATAAAATTTATTTTATAAAACATTTCATGATAATTTAGAAAATAATCACAATATATTCTTAATTAATTTATGAAGACTTTCATAAAATGTTTTAGTATTTTAAATTTCATTTCTTAAATTTATAAATAATTTTAATGATTTTGAATAATTTTAAAAATGATTAATAAAATATAATGTAAAAAATTTAATATCAGAAATAGTGTTAGATATTTGAAATTTCTTATGATATAGGAAACTGGTGTAATGATGTAGGACATATCCTTTTATCGTTTCTGAAAGTTTTGTTGATATATTTCTATATTTTTTACCTTAACACTACCCATGTTTAGAATCACACCTTGTGATATCATCATATCTCTGATCTCATTTCGAAACCTGATCATGCATGGATGGTGGTATCTATGTATTATGATTACATCATATTCCTATATTTCACATGAATAGTGACTTGTCACCTTGACAATTATATTGTATTTTTTCTTCAAATGTTGTGATCAATGATTCTTATTGTTCCATATATGACTTTTACATAAAATGGAAAATGATATAAGTATATATTTACCTGTGTTATACTTTTTCATCATATATAATCTGAATTTTCTTAGAATGTATAAAATTATTCTAAACTGAATGAAAATTATAGTAGTATCACTAAAGGGTTTTTTAGAACATATTCATACACAAAATTTACCTAAAAATTAAATAATAATCATGACATAAGACTTACTATCAGAGGATTACAAGAATAATATAAAACAGAAAATAACATATATTTAATTGATGAATTCGATCCTTCTTCAATGTTTAGGGGTATATACTATAGTGAAAAGCATAAAATTCTCACTTCCAAAGATATCCACAAGAGGTTTGAATCACCAAGATCTCTTCTGGGTTGGATTTATCCTTCACACCCTGTTATATTAGATAATTAATTTTTAGGTGAGGGACAATGAAAATAGAGTTTAGGTTAGTTCAAATAAAAATTTATATCACACCTCTCAATAATCCATCCTTATATAGTCATCCCTTTGATGAAATAAGGGTCAAAAAATTACAATACATTGTATAATTTTTACATTCAATGAAATTATTAAATATGTTGGTTTAATGAGTAAAAATCCATTATAATCTCATAGATATAATAAAATGAAAATTTCAAATCATTTGATTTCCTTTATGTGTAAGATATGATATTTTGAAATGTGATATCACATATCACATGAAAATCATTGACAATTATATGTATATATCACTCCCTATATAAATATTTATCTCTACCTATAAAAAAATTTATCACTTCAAGCCATATAACCATACCATATTCCAATGCTTTAATGTGTATAGTTTTATGGTTATAATTATACCTAATTTATGTTTTAGATTATATAATATATTTCAATGAAATAATTAAATTTGGGGTAAAAGTGAGAATATATATGATGGAAAAACTAACATAAAGGACGAATGGTAATAGATTTTAAGAAATGAATTTGAAAATACAACGATGTTGTTCTTTTAAAATTTGATTCAAATTATTTTTTATTACATATGTGAAGTCACTAAACCCCCTTTTTTACATTTTAGGGTTAAAATTTTAGGGGAGGCCTACGACCTATTAATTTAGAGGGGGTTTATTAGAGGGAATTCACAAATATTGTTATATAAAAGTGGATTCATTATAGTATATATTCAAAACCATTATTACTAGAGGAATAAAATTCCCCAAAATACCATATCAAGGGATATTTGAAAAAAATACATAATTATTGGATGTTATAACTCCCATGTATTTATTAATTCATTTTCCACTTAATGATTTCATAAAAAATTAGGCACTCCACTATTATGAAAAATAATTATGAGAATATTACACAAAATATGTAACTCTAACGTTTCAACAATGGAATATATATATATATATAAATGTTCATATTATGGATGATCTTGAAACTATACCAAGTGCATAAAAATGATAAAATTAATTATTTTTAAGATGAATATTAGTGAGTGGAAATAAATTTCATTCAATGAAAAAATATAAAGATTAAATAAATTGAAGATAAGTCTTCAAAAGATTTAGAAGAATATGATGATAGTGATGCTTCTTAGAAAATTATTCCCCTCATTTAAAATAATGTCATATGAGTTAAGGAAATTAAAAAATGAATAATACCATTTAAATTCATTATTTATATATGATTTTTTAACTTTATTAAAGAATTTATAAGAATGAAGGTGAAAATTTTGATAAAGAATATCAACCCGAATAATTTCCAAGAAAAAAATCCAAATAAATAATATTTTAAAATTAATAAATCTTATCCAATGAGAATAAATTATTATCTAAAAAAATAAATGAAAAATTTTCTATCCAAAGATGATGACAAAAAATACTCTACAGATTAATGTGAATTAAATGGTGATGGAGAGAATAAATGTAAGAATATAAATTTCAAGGATCATGTAAAAAGGAAGTTGATATATCATGTAGTAAATATATAAATACATACACAATTAGAATTATTAATGAAAATCTACAATATAGATTTTATTATTTTAAAAATATAATGAAAAATATTACAAATTAATAAATGAATTTATTTAAGTATTATGATTAGAGCCATTTTGTATCTAGGCCCACGGTCCATGTATTCTAGAATTTTAGGTCATGTATGGGTACCCTCTCAAGCTATTTAAAATGAGGTATTATCTTGACATCAAATAAAAATATAATTTAAGGTATAATACTAGATAAAAATTATATAGAGGAGTTTATTTCAAAGAAAATGAGTTGTTAAAAGAGAAATACAATTATATAAAAGTATAATAGGCACCTAAAAAGATGAGGATGGATTTTAAAATGCAATGGAATTAAAATATGAATCATAAAAATCCAATTTGAGTAAATTTTATTCAATTAAATTTACTTTATGAGTGTATGGTATTTCAAATACCTAAATTTATTGGAAAAAAGGATTTAATTTTCATAGTGAATTTCATATAAAAATCAATAAATGAAAGCTGTAAAATCTATATTATAATTCATTTAATAAATTTTAACAATTTAAACTTATAATTAAAATCTAAATCTAAATATTATAATGAGTTTTTTTATGAAAATTTATTGACAGTGCATATGTGAAAAAATTTCTAAAAAATAAGCATCCAATATTTAAATCTACGTAGGATTTAGTTGAGAATGAAAAAACTAAACCCACTTCTATTTAACATATGTTTCAAAATAACTCCTATAGAAAAACTATCACTTTAATAAAAGATATAAAAGTGAATATACTGACTTTAAAATCTCAAACCATTGAAGTTAGATTTAACATTCCTTAAAATATAATTTATTAATTAAATATCCACAATTGTTGTCATATTGGCTGTAAAAATATGCCTTATATTTTTTGGCATAACGTGTCATGTATAATAAGTAAAATAAGGTAAGAACACATGTATATTCAATCTTCTATGAGAAGAAACTTTATAAATATTGTGTATTCCATGGGTAAGATGTATAAATAAAATATGAATAGATAAAATTTGTATAGTTGTATGGTTAATATATATATATACGATGTGATCACATTGATTACTTTGATAAAAGATTATTAATAATATTATGAAAAACATTATAGAAAACATGAGGTATTTAAATAAATATACAAAAATAATAAATGATAAATAATATTTTTTTGAAGTGTATTAAAAGGATAGTATGATGAGTAAGACAGGAATACTTGATAATGGTTATAACTCTTAAAAATTTCGAGACACTATAATATAAAATAATAAAATACATAGTGGAGACTATATAAAATTTGAAAATAATAGTGATTTCAATATAAAAGGGGTTAGTTATGCTAAGATTGAATACCAAATGTTGAAGTCAATAGAAGAGTTATATTTATAAATTAAAAAAATTTCTAGTGTTATCCAATTATGTGAGGATGTAAAAGAATTAATTTTTAGAAATAGATTTCATAAAATTAATATCATTATGAATTGAAATGTTTTCATGAATATTGAAAAAGAAATAATAAATTTTTTTCAAATAGTAAATTCATAAAATATAAGTTTTTCAATGCTAAATATGGACACAAATTATGGAACATAAAAAATATTTTCCTTATCTAAGGAATCATGAGAAATATTTTTAAAAAATATGTTGTAAGACACATTCCTAAATGGATGATAGAAATATATTTTATCAATTAAATATTTTCAAAGGGGAAGGTGGATTAAACTATCCATAAAAATTAGGATATTAATTCCAAATGTCCACTAGAATTATTAAATTCTAATAAAGGTCATTATTTCCTTATCACATTATTTGATAATTTTACAGGAATTAGAAAATTAATGTCAATGAAACCTAAATATAATGCTCTTATGAAATTTAAATTTTTTAAATATATGTTCACAATAAATTGCGGTTTTTTATCAAGAAGTTGATATGTCAGGATGTAAAATAATTTACTTCTAATGTTGTTGAAGATTATACTACAAAACATTGGATTGTGTTTAGATATTTTACTCCTCCATCTCTTTAATAAAATTGAGAAAATAAGAGTAAAAACACAATTTTAGTGGAGATAGGTATATCAATACAAACTAAATATAATCTCTTTAATAATTTTTAGAGAAGATTTATATCTAGCACCATGCATATTTAAATTAACTTCTTATAGAGGGATAATTATAGTAAAGCATCCTATACCTTTTGGTATAATAAAAGAAATCAGATCATTATTTTAGAGTCTTTGGATATCTCTTATGGATTAATATCAAAAATCATAATCAGTGAATTTTAATGAAAATTAGGAATAAATATTCCATATAGTTTTTATCTAATGTAATAGACAAAAAATGATACGAAAAAACTAAAAAACATATTTGGTCATTAAAATGTAATTATTACTAAAAATAATCTAGTAGAGATTAAATAATATATAATTATAATGGATATTTAGATCTTCGTATCTAGAAGATTTTTTGGAATATATCTCATGTATAATATTGTGATGAGAAAATTTCAAAATATATTGACTATACTTACGTAATTGATAAGGATATTGAATAAACTAGTTCTAATTTTTTTTGTTAAAGACGTAATGGGAATTTATAAATATAAAATATCATTGGAGATCAATATACATCAGCTAAAACCATAATATGATTGTAAATATCAATAAACATGAATCTTACTTCAAATATTATGTCATATTTAGTTACTAAACTTGATAATAATTAATGTGTAAATGGTATAAAAATGAGTTGAATCAATATGAAAAATTGAAACATAGATTTAATTCCAAGAACAAAATGAAATAATTTCATCAAAACAATCTTGGTGTTTGGAAATAAAAAAATAATTGATATAATTCATAGAATGAATCATGATTAGTTTAAAAAGGATAAACTCAATTGGAATGGGTAAAATATACGTATACATTTTTTATAATTTGATGACTTGAGATGATTAATATTTTCTATCAAGTGGAATCATAGAGACAATAAAAAGTGTTTTATAAGTATTTTCAATTAGTATTCTTGAATGGGGAACACTTAGATGAGGTATTTAGAAATATAATTTCTTTTATTTATTATGAATTTATAGAGTGTGTGAGGTGAAAAATTCACTTTGTAGCCTACAATCATCTCTAAGTATATGGTACCCTAAACTTACATTTTATTCACTTCAATAAGTGAACAATGTTAAATAATATCTATATGAAAGTGATGTCCAAAATTACATATATAGTAATTTTATATGTTGATGAAACATTTTTTACAGGAGAACATGATGAAATTTAAAAATATTTTATTGATTAAGTAAAGAAGAATTATGGTGGTTATATTACCAGATATGCAGTTATTTTGGGGATTTTATTTGGTGTAGGGGAATAATTTAATTTTTCTATTAGAAAAAAAATGGAAAATATTTTATATAAAATATTTGGAATGGATAGATTCAATCTTGTTCTCAAAACTATAAATAATAGTGTCAAACTAATTAAAGATAAGTTTAATTGGGGTGTTAATCTTGTAGATTAAAAAAATCACATTTAAAACCAATAGTATTTCCGATGACAGCACAACCACCCCGCCTTAACATGGTCGTCGGATCCTGGCCAACCAGGTACCACCAGTTGCCCCACAGACACGTGGGGCCCACCCTAGGGTCCACCCACATGCCTGAACGGGTCATCTAACTAATGATAGTCTCTACAGGCCAACACATGTCCTTTCCAGTGTGCTTTTTCCTCACTCACACACACCCTGGGAAACTTCCTAGAAGGCCACCCATCGTGATCACTACTCTAGGCCAAGCACACTTAACTATGGAGTTCTAATCAGACAGGCTCCCGAAAAAGAAGGTGAACCTTGTTGACATGAGTCATATCATTTAGCCATTTAACCCTTTATCATTTGAGTATGTTACAATCACCCCCCCCCTTTAGAGCACAATGCCTTCTTTGTGGGCCCTACATCTCAACCCAGGCAGTGCACCGTGCACATAAGGAGGGGTTCCTCCTCTGATACCAAATGTGACTACCGGGTCCCAGTGACAGCACAACCACCGCGCCTTAACATGGCCGTCGGTTCCTGGGGTGGGCCCCACATGTCTGCGGATGGATACACAATGCATAATATTTAAATTAATTAAAAAAATCCCACTTAAAGATAGAAATGTAAATATTATGATACTTCAACTGAATAGAGGATCCCATAATTTTTAATGTAATAATATATCAAAAATAGTTTTTTAGATAAATAAATAATGTTTGGGAAGTTAATGTTGATGATTATAAGTCCACATATTGTGGATCATTATTTTAGGGAAGATATTGTGTGTGTTCTCACTACAAGAAGAAAAACTCAAGGGAAAATAATACTATATGGGATGGATTTGGGGTTGTGTAATATTCATGTACACAAATTTTATAGATGAAGGGGAAAATTAAATACATAATTGTGTATATATAGTTAATATTATATATTTTTTATGATAATTAAAGTGTAATAAATTTATATAAAATAGGTCTTATCTATAAAATAAAATAAATATAATGTTTGAATGAATATTAAACATCACTTCATCAAGGAGAAATTTCCAAATAGAATTAAGAAATTTGAATATGTTCCTAAAAAGGAAAAAATTAAATATATTTTTATAAATTCATTTCCATTTAATATATTTTATAAATTATTATTGATGATGAATGCTCAGTCTTCCTCATAGTATACTTATGGTTATTTAATAACACATTCAGTCTATATTTATTTGGATTTTTTGCTGAAGAGGAATAACACATAAATCTTATGAGACTTAGAACCTATGAAATAATGCTTAATTCACATTTTAATTGGTATTTATAATCACTTGGTATTTAATTGGTATGTATCGATTATTTTTTCAAATTTTAATATCTATATATATACTTTTAGAAAACATGAGGAGTTAAATAGGTAATTCAACCGAGTGATTTTCAAATAAAGAGGTGTGAATCAATGAAATAAAAAAGTCTCCACAATCTTTACAATTTTGATTATAGATTGACAGAGATTCCTCAAAAATGTCACTCAGTCTAGCGCTGTGGATCCTAATGTTTATCAATGAGATAAAACTATGCATGTAGTTGAGTTTTCAATTAGTGGGATAACTAATATTTCTATTAGTGAAAGAGAAAATTGGGTTAAATATAATTAGTTATAGAGATAATGGTTTCAATTCAATTGGTGATGATCAAATAAGACTAAGATTTAGTTTCTCCTAAATATTAATTATATATAAAAAAAGTACAAAGTGGGGGATTGAAGTGCCCTAATGGGAGAACCCTTGGAATAATGAAGAAATTTTCTAATGTGCAAGATAAAGGATCGCAATAATTTAATGTGTTTTATTTATTACCAATATTATGGTTGAAGACAGATGGTTCATTTCAGGAATGTGGATAGTTTTACCCCATTCACTTTTTTATGTGTAATAATTCAATATATTTCATTAAAAAAATATAGTAATGACGTAATTGGATGGTTGTTTATTAATCATAACTATATCTGAATGATATATTTTATGAGACATTATATTTTATAGATACATGTTAAATTAAATTTTAGATCCCAAAAAAATTAGAAATGCGAATATATTTTTAGTGGGGTCTATTTAAAAATCATTGAAAATGTATTTTCGTTAAATAATGAGTTTTTGAATAAGGTTGATAGCTTTTATTTGTTTTGAAGAAAAATCATTAAAGAAAATAAAAAATATTTTTTTTAAGTATAATTCATATTATACCAAATTTACTGAATTTATTAAATTAATATAAGTAGTATGCCCAACATAGATGTTGGAAATTATTATTGTGTTTTTGCACCCATGTTTTGGGTTTCATTTGGTTTTCCATTATTTTGATGTATAAATGATGTTGATATATATATATTAATATATAAATGAATGGGTGATATATAAAGATAACTTTGACTGCTCCTCTAGATCATGAATTGTACATTTTTTAACATCCACAGTTTTAATTATTTTTTATTTATTTTAGTTTTCTATTAATTATCTAAAAGTTTGAAAAAATATTATATTTTATTAAGAAGAACGGTTAAATTCGAAAATTAGTATATGGTTCTTATTAACCATTCATGGTGTTTTGGGGGGATATAGCTCTTCATGTTTAGGCTCATGATTTTTATAACCGTGTGTGTTAAGTATTCCACCCATGAATTTTGACCCATTTGTTTTATGTCCCGACTTCTCAAGATCCTCAATAGTTAAATTATAGATAATTGCAGTGATTGTATTGAGTGTTTATTATGGTTATAAAATTTTAAAAATTATTTTCAAATGATTTATTTTATATTTTTACAAAATTTATATGTTAATAGTTTTTTACTATTGTAAAAGTATTAATTAATATTATTAAAATTATATAATTACACAAAATTGGTAATTGACATGTGAATGTGGGTGTGTGATTTAGGTTATTTTTAGTTAGTAATAATATGTAAATGGATGGAACTGTATAGAAAATAAAATTATATTATTTTTATGTTTTTATATTATTATTATTATTATTGGAGTATATTTAATATAATAAACAATTATTCCTCCCCCAACCCCTTCTTTTGATTCCAATAAGTATAGATAAAGGGGGACTCTCTGTTTCTCTACTTTCATATTTTCATTATTTTAAAGAGGAACTTTAATGGATTCTAGTTAATTTTGGTGTCTGTCTCCTCAATCACATCGCCTCTTCTAATTCCTTTATCCTCAATCTGATATCAAGTAAGGAACATGAAAAATTTAGGTGTTTTCTATATCATGTAAAAAAACTATGATCTGAAATGGAATTTGATAATGGTGAGAAGCTAAAATCATTCATGGGAATGATCCTTCATTCCTTCATAAGAGATTTATGGTTTCATCATCATGTAAGTAAGGTTCTTTATATAATACATTTTATTTTCCATTATCAATGGGTTTGAGTTTTTTAATTAATATTTCTTCTCAATTAGCAGTTATACTAAATGAATTTGAAAAAGTTTGGATTAAAATGGTTTTTAATAATTACATGATTCATATAAAGAAAATTTCATGGGTATTTGGTGCTATATTTATAAAACCAATTTCCATTCAAATAAGGTGTTTGATAAAATGAATTTGAGGTATTTTTTTTAATCAAGTTGATTTTATAAGAAATATTTGAATGAAGTTTGTTTTCTAAAATAATATATTTCAATGGTTTAGAAATTTTGGCTTCTAAATATTGAATTTATGCATGTAAAGTGCTCAATGAAATACTCATGAGAATTATTCTAGAGTAAATGTTTTAATAAATTATTTTTTTATTTTGTTTGGTATTTTATAAATGGTTTTACTTTCATTTCACATTATTCTATGGTTCATAAATTCTTATTTGAAATATTTTTAATTATGATTGATTTTGAGGTATTTGTTAGCCATTCCACTCTATGTAATTATTATGAATTTATGAATCTATTATATTATTAATTATGTTATGGGATTTATAAGGGTGAATGGTTTGAGGTTTATGGTTTATAAGGGATCCTCAAGTGTTGAGTGTGAAATCAAGGATGAGTGTAATCTTTGTTATGATTTTTCTCTTTCTAGGGGACTAATGTTATCATTTATTTTTATCTAGGTTTTCCCACCTGGTGATTCCATGGGTGTAAGTTGAGATCTAATTCTATCAATATTACATTTGAATAGTATCAATCAACAATCATGGTCCTAGGTTTTCCAGAGTAGACTTGAGGTTGTAATCAATTATGTGTCACTTTTAGTTAATGACTTTCCTTATAAATTTTTTCCTTGTTTTTTCTTATTTATGATGTTACTAACTTCATGTTATGGTTTAATTTATGTCATATTTTACCTTAAGTCTTATTTTATAATTTTAATATTTTAGTACTTATCTATTTATTTCTTGATTATACTCTTTCTCAATGATAATTAGTTTTAGATATAAAAAGGTAAAATGATTGGATCCCCCTATTATGAAAAGGGAATAAAATTATTTTCTAAATTATAGTTAAAACTAGAGAGATGATTATATTTTATAAAAAGGGCTATATAGATTCTTGATGGCATCCAAGTAAGCTTTGGCACACACACACCCTATATACACATCTCGGTGTGTGTATAGATCAATGTGCTCTTTACTTTTTTTACAAGTATGCTCATTGATTATGTTCATAGGGGTGGAATGATTTCTTATATAGTGAGAAATTTAGGTTATAATATATTAAGGATCATCTAACATATGGTGATAGTTTTGTTTTTTATTTTATTTTTGGGGTCTTTTTATATTATATGTTGTTTTTTTCATATAATTGATATACATGTTTTGACTGGTATATTATATAATTGGATTTAATTTTATTATTTTAATTTCGGTTAGCCTCCTTTATTTTTTATAGATTATAAAGGGTAAATAATTACCTAGTGTCATGAAAGATACCCTTACCACTTGTTCCAAACAATGGTGGTTTGGAATGTGATTTAGGTTTGTAACACACCACTTCAGGTATGATGGTCAGTTATCCAAACTGTTATGTTAAAATTTATCATTAAAGTTTTAGTTATTTGGGAAACAATGTCTCTATGTGTAGTTAAGAGGGTTTTTTCTTGGTTTATGCAATCTACTACATTGTCCAAGAGACTATGCATAAGATCTATGAATGATAATAATTTTAGAGTATAATGTTTTTTTGTCACCCTCATAGTCTTAGGGACCATGTATGATGACCATGTGTTTTGGATATTTCAGACCAATAAATAATTCATGGTCGACTGCACAATACCAAGGACTATTCATAACAATCATGTAGTGGAGTTTACGTAATTTGGTTTCATAAATTATCACCTAATTATCCTTTTAAAATCCATGTTCTCTATCTCAATATTTCTTGGGTAATTCTACAGGTAACTTAGCAAAATTTCTGAGAACTTACACCCTCTATATAATAGATCATGAGAATGGTTCATTGAATTAACATCATATTTAGGTAATACATAAATCTATATTGTTTCTCTTATTACTTTGTTCTATCTCTAAAATATGGATATATTAGTGGTGGATATTTGGATTTATGTATATAGATTGTTAATTTTCATCCATCTTATTATGTATTTAAGGATATGTCTTCATAACTTTATCATTGACTAATAACTTCAGGTATTTTTCAAAAATGACGGGTTTAGGTGTGTAGATTCTATCCCTCTTATGTGATTTGATAATAGTATAAATTTTTTTAATGGATTTTGATTGATTGCAGACTAAAATTGTAAGATCTATATGATATTTTACTTTCAGCATAAATTTTGGGTTTTTGACTTAAATTGATTTTCATAAAACATTATATTTTTAACTCCAATAATATTTTTGAATTGGAAAAGGGGGTTTTCAGTGAAATTGTTAGATTTTCTAAGAAAATGGGATAAATATGCTTTATTTTTTATGATTTTTTTTATAAAAATGGGATTACATGGTTTGTATTTGAAATGGGTTGGATTTTGGGTGAATATATTTTTATAAAAAATGTGAGTATTCATAGATAAATTGGTTTTAATAAAACAATGTTGAGTAGATGATTGGTTTCAGGTGATTGATTTAAATAATTTATTTTGATTTATTATATGGTTTGGATGCCTGTGTTAAATGGATTTTGGTGAGACCCTGTTTTGAAAAATCTAATATTCATTTATAATAAAGAATAGACTTTGAGGGAATACATTAAGATGAGTAATGGTTGAGGTGTCTAGGATCAAAACATGACACAAACTATAGTGAGAGTTTGGGATATAAATTGGAATTCAGACCTTCTTGATGCAAGATTGTAATGTATTCTTGGATAACACTCGAGTCTACCTCAACATGAGAAATTTATTTGTAAAATGGGTGGTTTTCATCAAACATGGGTAAAATTTAGATTTTATTCAGGATTCTATAAAATAAATATTTCTATTGGTTTTTTTAAACATGCCATTTTCTTAGAAATTTGAGAAAATAAATGATTTTTTCTAAAATGGGTTTTGAGAAAGGAATCATGAATTCTGGATTTTTTTGCAATCATACACGTTCTTATTATTTCTATACAACTATATAATTTTTAAAATTATGATTATAATAATTTTGAAAATAAGATAAATCAATATTTCAATTCAAAACTATTTTTATTTGAAACTATTTACTTGAATTTCATATTGATAATTAGAATGCATGAGAGTGAATTGGAGTCATTGGGGAAATCAAATTGAGTTTATACTCACCCCCTACATGTGCACGTAGGTCGGAATTCATACATGATTAGATAGAATACTGGTAAGGGGAGTTTTTTATTAATAATTAGTGGTTATTTGAATATCAAAAATATAGTTATAATAGAGGAGGTGATTTCTAAAAAATTAAGATCTTCATTAGTGTAATCATGTTTGATTATTTTCATTACATTTTATTATGTACTTATAAAAATAGATTATTTCCTAATCATATATGTATTAAATAAATTTTTTAGATCTTAATAGTTTTTAAAAGCATTGTTACATTTTATTTTCATAATGTAAAATCATTTCATAATGGTTTGATTTATCTATCACTGCTTTCCAAGAGCCTCTGGTGATCAGGGGGCATTCTTGAGGCTGTGTTCTATAATTAATTTGGTATAAAGATTCAGTCTCCTATGTTAGGGTGTTACAAAATGGTGTCATCACATTTTTTTGGGATAATTATTTTAAATCTCAGTATGTGCAGTGAATATGATCGTTGGAACTCAAAATATACTCATAAAAAAGTAGTAACCAACCTCTTTATTCTGAACCTGAAGTCATCATAAACTCTGAGTATATAGGGAAGTTGATGATGAACTCATGGCAATGTTATGTGTTCCTTATTAAGCCATTATGATAAGAAATGGGTAATATTTCATTCACCCTAGTAGGCATAATAAGGGTTGCATCACATGGCATGGTTTTAATGAAAAAATATTTTTATGGCATATATTTGATTTTTAATAACTCACTTGTTTTTTACCTTTTGGAAGAAATCATTGAAATGAAATATTATTATGAAAATAAATTACATTTTTGTTAATGTTATGGGGAATGTAATTATATAAGGTAGTAATAATCCACCACAACATAGAATAAAATGCTAATTAATCTCATGATGAATAATAAATAAATCTATGTGGTGTTAGTAACATTCTATACATGTTATTGAATACACCACATAGAAGAGCAGTAGTTGGATGTGGATAAGGGTAAGAAGTGGTTGATTATGATTTTATAGACCCACTAGATAGTGGATATTATTATATAGGTCATCCAAGGGATTTGTGAAAAAACCTAGCCCATGTTCCACTAAACTGATTCCCCAAAATGGTCCACCTTATGACCTCAAGCATGCCTCTTCGTATGCCAGAGGTTGTTAACTAGCAGCAAGGGTCTAAAATAAAACAATAAGGAGATTTTTCCCCCACTAAAGATTTCGTAGACACTATAAAATAACCAAATATCATACACATATGATTACATGGAAGGAACAAATAAACTGAAACTACAAAAACCTATAATAAAATGAAATGCAAAAAAGGGATTATACAACCATGTCATTCATACCACCAACCACCTTTTAGGATGGTTACATAACATACCAAAATAAAATAAACTACCAAAATTCTCCACATAGTCACCAAGCCAAACCCATCAATCCATTTTATGCCACTCGTTAAATCCTTCGCAACCAAAAATACAAAACTCGGGCCTCATTCTAAACATGTGACTACAATAAACATGTTAGAGATACTTGGGTACCCAAGTGCAAAGGTGGCCAGAGTCAGGTGTGAGTAAAACTAAGTGGGCTACTACCAATGTTTTCTAAAGAAAATACCACTCAATATAACAATGTATGAAGGAGAAAGAAAACTATAGGAAAAAAGGAAATAAAATAAGTTTTATTATTTAATGTGGTTCAATTGATCAATTTTATTATTTGTTTCAAATGTTATCTGTTTCCATTAAAAATCCGCTGCCAGACCCGATAGTCTGAGCCACATATCAATGAGGTCACTAGTTGGAAATCAAGGAGTCTCAGTCCAAGAATCCAATCAGGATCTGGTGTTCCATATCTGGCCATCCCAAGCACAAGATCACAAGTCAGAAAACACAGATCATCAGTCCATGCATCCAACCAAGACATGGAATTCCATGTCTGGACATCCCAACCTTTAGGTCACAAGTTAGAAAACATGGATCAATATTCCATGAATCCAAAATAGACTCGGAATTCTTTGTCAAACCATCCTAAACTTGATATGGAACCCCATTCTTATACCCTTGGTAATAGGAAAATTAGTCATTTCCCTAATTAATTATAGTGCACTGGGGAGTGGAGCATTTTTCCAACATCCCAAACCATTACTCGCAGGTCTAAAGACTTTTAGAATCAATAAAATAATCCAATAGAGATTTATTACATCATGTCCGACCATCCCCAATCAATTTCATCATTAACAATTACTATTCTGATCAACTTTTAAATAATCAATTACTTTAATTATAAAACTAAGTCCACAATTAAACCAATTTACCTTTTACCAAAATAAAAATTATTTAAATTTTATTTAATAATTTAACAATTAAAATAACCCTTTTTGACCATTTCAATTTACATTATTAATCATAACACTTATCATGGTCCCAATAGACTTATACGTAAATTCAAGCATCACATAAAACCTAATATTTTATCACATTTCAAAATACATAAAAATAAACCATTCTCATTAAACATTTTGAAACCACCCTTTAAAAATGGGGTTTCCCTTTGAGAACCCAATGATGAAAAAGGCCCCCATATTCTATGAAAACCATTTAATGATTCACCACACAACCATTTCAAATAAAAAATTAAAATACATTTAAAATACTTTTAAAATCACCATGAGGTAATAACCTCGTTTCAAAACAATAATCATTTCAATAGATAGCCTTCCCCCTTTGACACCCAATACCAGCTCAAAACAGAAATAAAATTTTTAAACCTTTTCAAATTCCATATTGTAATTTTCATAAAAATTTAACACATAAAACATTACAATCCAAATGGTTGGCACAACCCATGGGTGACCATAATTACATTCTCACATCACCACAGATCCAACAGGAACTGTGTAAGGTCCAAGGAATCAACCAAAATAAAAAAAATTTCTTAAATCATGGGAGAAAGAATATCACTTGTGGAATTAATGAAAATATTGCAAACACGTGAAAATAAAATAACAAAACTATTGGTAAAGACCGTAGAACACCTACCTCATTAATGAGGTTTTCCAAACCAATTCCAAACCACGATGGTCTTGTTAATTCTCATCCAAGAATCATACAAACCTCTTGGAATCCAACACATCTCATCATGATCACAATATATCTAGTCTCACTACGAAAAAATAATAATTAATTAATTAACCAAAACCCAACTTTCTAAAATATCATAAATCTCATCAGGACATTATGATGCATAGAAACCAAGGAAAACCACTCACTAAAAGCCTTGGGCATTACCCTGACCACATTCTGAGCCAAATACCAAAAATTCAACACCAATTTTTATAATAATTAAAATAAACCATTAGTAAAAACTTTTAAAATTAACTATTGTCACATACCTTAACAAAATGCCACATTAAGACATGAAGAATCCACCTAAAGATCATCTATACCAAATCCCACCAAAATCCCCATGAGAAATGGACAATTACTCCATGCTATAATGGAATCATCAATGATCCCAAAACTAAGGATCCCCAAAATTAGATAGAAATTGGAACTGAAGAAAGAAACAGCAGAATGAGAAATTTCATCAAATTCAAAAAATTTCCCATAAACATCCCAAAATAAAGGGTGGGAAGAGGGGTAAGGGGTTTTGGAACCCCCTAGTGCATGCGCCTGGAATTGGGGAGAAAGGGGATGGAGAGGTAAAATATCCTAAGGGGGAATCTGGTATAATCCCCCTTTTTAATGAAATCTAGGAATACGTAGAGTGTGGCCGCACGATTTGTCAAATTGTGTCCAAACCATGAAGTTGGCTCTATCCAAGGCTACCACTCGCATGGATTGGAAACAAAGTTGGAAAAATCATGCGTCAACTTTGAGCACCACTACTATCCTACACCCTCATCTTTACATGGATTTGTCAAATGTTTTGAAAAACTATGTGCCAACTATGATTTTAGCACTTCCTTCCCTATACTGCAAGGCATATGGCTTGTCTAAAACCATGCACAGCCCATGCACCATGTCTCAAAACCTCCTTATCCTCACATGGTTCCTACGTTTGACAATCAATGTTTACACCTACCATGCTCTAACCATGCATCCTAATTATTCCTAGTTCAAATTGAACTAAAAACCTCTTTATCATAAAATTGTCTGATGGATTCACCTAAACTGTGCACACCATAACGTACACCCTTTCCAGAAGAGTCTGAAACTCTTGAAATTTTACCCATTGCCTCCAAGGATCAACCAAACATACAAACCACCTCCTAATCATCAATACGATTATAAAAACTCCAATTCAATTCATCCCAATACTTGTAATCTCATTATGAATCATAATTAAATCTGTCTTATAACAAAAATTCAAATTCCTTCAAAAACATTGATCTATACAGACATGTGATCTTAACATTTACAAGGATTCTAATCATGATTGAAAATATATGCAGAATGAGCCTCAAAATTCCAAAAGAAAAACCCGTCATCATTCAACAGTGAGGATAATACATATTAATATGAGGGGTGGTAGGAAAATATAGATTATATATTTTAGTTCATGTGACTATCAAAGACCTCTAAGGTTATGTTTTGTACATTATATTATAGAAACTAACTAGGAAGTGGTGGGATTAAATCAAAAAGTGGAATATGATAGAGATATTGACATTAAAAGATTATAAAAGACCTTTAATGACCAACACTAACTAAAATACTTTAAGTTGGATTGGTCTTAAGAGTTTATGGACATCGAGACGGGTATCATGTATGTTATACAATATGCCTTGAAATTTTATAAACTTCTGAAGTATGTTTTGAAATTACAAATGAATGAAATTATTATGGTGACAATATTGGAGATGTTTCATTTGATGGATATTTAATCAAGGATTGTTTTACTAAATATACCTACAAATATAGAGGTAGTTAATATGAAATCTGCTACGTATTCTTATATTAAATATAGCTAAAGGTAGTAATTAATTCATTAGTCGGAAGAGGAAGAGGAAGAACTCCTAAGGAAAATAGACGTAGTAAAATTATTATATATTCTATGGAAGGGGATCAAAATTGGTTTTCCACTACGATGAGGTAGGAAACTAGATTTCAATGTGTATGAATACCCATCACATATGTTCCCAGTATAGGATGTTGGGCCATATTTAGAAATTTTGTAAGTTGTTTCTATGTGTGAGGGGTGGTGGAGAATCCAACTAAGTGCAAGTATGAAAAATAAATATTGATAACCCAAATATGTGTGAGTAATGATCCAATGGTAGTTTGGTATTCTTAGTTAGATGGAGAGGTCATTACCTTAGAAAAATCAAGACAAAATTTCTATTATAGATCATCTATCAACAGAGGATAAATCTTTGTAATAACCTTCTATAGTCTGGGGAACCATTTTGATATATTTAAAAAATATCTATCCACCATTTTATTTTGGAAATTGTATTCATTTATCTTTGTTAGAATGATTGATCAATTAGGGTCTTATATAGAGTTTACATTATATTAAACGGGATTATGCACTCCACTAGGTGAAAGAATTTAGAAAGGATTTAAGTATCCATCTAGCTAAAATATGGTTGTAAACCTGGACATATCATGGTACTTATTAGTTCTTGATATGTAAATGTATGACATAATAATTGGCATGGTTTGTTTTATTTAATTGAAGGCTCAAATTGATTATTATAGTTGATATGTTCCTTATGTAGTATTGGATGGAACTATCCATGTTTTCAAGGGAGAGTTCGATGTTCTTAGGATCGGTGAAGGTATAATGTAAATTATTATTAGATCAATATCACTTTTTTTAATGGGATTTGTTCTTAGATCAAATTAAAGGAAGGGCTAGGCTTTACTTATGAGTTTTGTGCATCAATATCATGATGTTTTCTCAGAATATTTATCTAGATTAAAACCAATGGGGGACATGGAATATTTTATTAACTAGGTTACTAGAATTTTGAATATTTCATTTTCATATTATCATATACCCAAAAAAATATGTGAACATAAGGTGTAGTTCGTTGATCATGAGATTAAGGAGTTCATTTGACTAAGTATATCTGATTCTTCGATGATGATTTTGTTTTCCTAGAAATGATAGTGAATGTACGAGTTAGAGGTTATGGAATATGGATCTAGGAAGTATGCACCCAATAAGAATAATTTCCCCACCCATTAATTGGAATCAGATATTATTTCCATTACATTGAAGAGTTGGATGCATTACCTTTTATGGGAGAGGTTTTTGGTTTCTATAGATCACTGTATTTTGAAGTATATTTCTTCAAAGTGTTTCCTCAATCTAAGATAGAATCAATTCGTGGAATGTCATAAAAAAATTATTTTTAGAACATATACAGAAGAATAAAATGAAATTCAGTTATCATTTTCATTGAGTAGAAAAATTCATACCCATGTAATAAAAAAAGCTAAGTAATAGTGCAAGTGGATGGGGTTAATAACAATTTTCAACATAGTGATGAAGGAGAACAAAAATTATTTATTTCTCACTATCCTCAATTTCATGTTAGAATTAACAGAATTATTATTAGAATGAATATTTTATAATGGTTATTGTAGGAATATGTGGGATTCCCTAAATAGTAAATAGGCCATCAAATGTTATGTAGTTACATTGGAATCAATCATTTTTTGCATAGGATAGATGTTGGTTCCTGTGAAGATATTGAATGATATTTTGAAATCATTCCACCATTCAAGTTGGGATGTCAATACTAGAACTACCAAGATTTATCATGATATAATGTTCTAATTGTGGTGTTCAGGGATGAAGAGGGTAATACTTAATTCTTTTCTTGCTATTTGATTGTATAAAATGAGAAGGCCAATAATAAATAAATAATTTTATTATTAAAACATTTACATCTTTTGAAATTTAAATGTGAGGATGTTTCTATATATTTTTTATTAGGTTTCTGAGATCACAAAATAAGTATGATGGTTTTTGGTTATTGTGGATCAACTCATGAAATTAGTTGATTTCTAACCCATATGAGAGACATTTGTTATTAATGATCTTGGTAATTTATATGTCAATGAGGTTATTAGATGTTTATGGGGAACTAATGTATGTCATCTTGTTTATAGATCAATAGTTCATGTCAAGGTTCAAGAGAGTTATTTATAATGATTCGAGGATGTAGTTAAATATAAGTACCATGTATCATCCTTGTATGAATGAACATATTTGGAATATATGTTTACGGAATGTGTGATTTATATGGAAGATATTGGGATGGTCATCCTCCACTAGTAGAGTTTTTTAATAAAAATAGATACAAATCATCGATCTGTATCGAAACATTTGAAGTATTTTATGGTAAAACAATTTGGTCACCAATATGTTCGATCGAGATATGTGGGAAGAATATTATGGTACCCATTTTAACATAAGAAAGGTTGGATGAAGTTAAATTATTTAAAAACAATTTTATTTATACTCAGATCTAGTAGAAGTCTTATATTGATCATCATTTATGACCCTTGATGTTTGAATTGGGAGATCATTTTTTCCTGAAGATGGCGCCTAGGTTGGGTCATAAACAATTTGGAAATTAAAGGAATTTGTTTCTATGATATGTGGGTATTTATTTGATCATTTAGAAAAATAGTGAAATGAATTATTGATTGGTGTAACCACAATGTTATGTACTAGTGGATAACATTTTATATGTATCTTAGTTATGGAATATTCACCAGACCCAACCCATATGTTGGAATGGGAAATAGTTGATTTGGAACCGGACACAACTTCATTGTAGAAACCTATTTTTTTAATGAATTACAAAGAGATGGTTTTCTTGGGAAGGAGTATCACATTTATTTAAAATTCTATATTTTAATGAGATGATCCATGAAAATAATTGTTAGGGAGAGACTAAGATTAAATAGAAGTGGAAGTATTATTTGGATTGTGAGGGTACCAATATCATTTTTGGGATTCAAATTAATATAGTGGGGATAATAATAACACCTGGGTTTTGGGTTACGTTTTTTTATTTTAATTTGATGTATAAGTGATGTTGTTATGAAAATATTGAGATATAAATTAATGGGTGATCTGTAAAGTGAATTTTGACTATTCAACTAGATATGGAATGGGTTATTGGATTTGTTATCCATGATTTGTGGGAAGCAAAGTCACAAAGTGATGTTGGGGTGATTTTTCCTACATTGTATGATCTTGGATACCATGCATGGGGACCATTAATTTGTAGAATTTAGGAAAATGATTTGTTTCATCATCACATACATTCTACTAGGGGAAATGAATCACTACCATACATTTTTAAAATTTCAATACAGTAAGGAGTTCATGGTTGAATTTATGTTCTCGGTGACTATTAACAGAGACCATATAGATGGTGTTAAGTGAAATTTTTTTACCATTCCCCAATTCTCTCTCTCTGATTCAAAGATGTTTTTATTATAGATTTGAATATATATATATATATTGTATTTTTTTGTCTTAGTAGGGGTTTGATGATATAATTTTATGATGTGATATTCAATTGAGGAAATTAGGGATTTTTTAAAGACAACACATATTGGATGT
The DNA here is from genome assembly GCA_963277665.1 of Viscum album. NCBI lineage: Eukaryota > Viridiplantae > Streptophyta > Magnoliopsida > Santalales > Viscaceae > Viscum > Viscum album. Next base: position 1,947,394,592 of record OY728126.1, on the reverse strand, counting down.
CAGATTTGATCCCCTATATAACATTGGATAAGTTTTTGTATTTTATAAATTTATTTTTATTGATCATGGAATAAAATTTAAAGACTTTTAAGTCATTTTTCTCTATTCATAAATGTATTTTTATTATTATTTTTTTCCTAAAAATTAGTTTTTTTCATTCCCTATGTTTTTTTAATTTGAAAATAGGGGGTTTAAAATGGAATTCTATAATTTCAAAGAAATTTGGTGAAATTTGTTTTATCAATTGATGATGTGTTTTTAAAAAATTGGATTCCATGGCTTGTATTTGAAATAGGATTGATTTTGGGTGAATTTATTTTTATATAGAAGGTGTATATTTTGTGATATATTGGTTTGAATTAAACTTCCTCATGAAGAGGGTTTGTTTTTGGTAATTAATTTAAATGATTTATTTGCACATATAGCATGTTGTGTGTGTGTGTAAAATGAATTAATTTGAGTCCTTTTTTTAAACCATGAAAGTTTCATAGTTGGTAAATATGAGCCTTATAGACAATGATTGAAGGAATGAAATGGTTGGGATAACTAGGGTTGAATGGAAACACCCATGATGGTGTGTGTGTGAACATGTATGTGGGGATTCACATTTTGGTAAATATAGTTATAAAAAATATTATTGTATTAGGTTTTTTGTTATCATAACATTAAGAATTTCTTTAGGAAATGGGGTTTTTTCATTAGATATGGGAAAAACAAGTATTTTTCTTTGGATTTTGGGAAATAGTGATTTCTATTTATTTGTAAAAATTTGATGTTTTCTAAAAAAATTCGGTGAAGGAATGATTTTTAGAAAAATAATTTTTTAGGAGAAAATAAAAAGACATGGAGATTCCATGTAATTATATTTTTAATTAATAGGGAGTTTTATGAGTTTGTGAAAAATAATGGTGCATCATTTCGAGGCCTGGTGTGCCCAGAATAGAATTTTAAACTTTTTTTAAGGTATGTTCAGAAAATGTGTTGGTTGCATTTTCTAACATTTGAATCAGTGCTCAGAATTGAAATATGAGGACACTGTTGAATCTGCAGTTCCAAGATTCTATTAAGGGAGACTATACTTAAACCGATGTTTTTTGGGAGAAAAATATATTTATTAAGACTTTGAAAAGAATAATAATATAACATGAAAATGTTATTTTATTTCACTCTAGAGGTTGAGCGGTAGTGGAAGGACCATTGAGTTGTAAGACATTAAATGGATGACTCTTTTTATATGTAACCTCAACATTGGAACAATAAATGAGCTTCATAAACGAACTGAATTAATGTTGTGAAACTCGGTTGTTTCCTCAGTATATTTAATTCAAGCTCGGGCGTGGGGTTTTGGAAGGCTGTGGGGAACCTCTGACGAAGTGACGTAGGGACATCCACCGACGAGGAATGAAATCTTAGACGTCATTGGAGGGATTGAAACAAGATTAATGAACGCTGGTGTCTTCAATGGATGGGGACGCTTCACCCTCCACAACCATGACATCCCCAATGATTCCTGAGGTAGGGGGTTTATTATTAATGATATATTTTAGGAATTTAAATTTTTCCCGCTTGTTATGATGTTAATGTGTAGGGTGCAGTCCAAACAAAAAAGGATCAAACCCTCCGCCACCTTGTTTCTTGATGATTTCTTCATGGGACGATTTTAAAATCACCGAAAAGCGGAAATCGGGTGGCATTAAATGATGGAGGCATCCCTGGAGGGCCGCAGGCACGTCTGAATGGAGAAATGGACCACTATAGCTCACTCGGTGGCCCGCGGAAGATCCTCCAGCGTCACACTAGCACAGTGGAACTGGCGACCAGTGCCGACGGTGAAGAATGCGGCTGGTGCTTACTGGATGCAGTTTAGGGTGGCACCGCTCGATTTCGTGGCAGACGGACAAGCAGTTGGCTCTCGGTCAGCCGCGAAGGTGGGTGGTGGTGCGCTGTAGAGAATTGTGGTGGTTCATGTTGTGGCTTCGAAGACATGTAAAAGGGATGGGACCCACTACCTAAGTGTCCTACAGACTACCAGACAGCACCACCTTGTGCCTCCAATCAAATAGCTGAATGGAACTTTGAGACGTTGTGAGGCATACTTTGTGACCCCCACGCGGGTCGTGCAAGCCGGTGAGCTGAGCCGCAATGGCCCAGCCCATCCGGGGTGGGCCGGGCCAGTCCATGGCCTAGCGGGCTGAGCCCACTATGGCCCAGCCCAACTGGGCTGGCCTGGGATGGTTTGGGCAGGGTCGGGTCAGACCCGGAACGGGTGGGTCGGGCGGGGTTGGTCCGACCTGGTCAGACCATAACCGACCCCTTTGGGGCCCAATTTCACTTAAAGAGATGTATCTTGCAAACTAGACATATGTTTGACGAACCGCTGGTGGTTCTGGGAACCTTGGATTATGACGGTCCTTTTGAGATACTCCACCCGAGTTTTGGAGAATGTTGGTGTACGACCATGTTGGATCGTACCTGAATCCAACCAGGCCATCAGCGCTAAAATTCCAATAACTCACAGACCGATCATCCGGTTGACCTTCCATCTATTGCATTGGATCCCTTATAAAATGACAGTCCTTTAGGATACTCCTTTGAGGAACCTCATGGAATTTGAGGCATGACGTGTATGTTGAGGATCAGATACTATGGAATTCAAGGGCACCGTGTGCGGTGAATCTTGTGGTTGGATGTCATCTGAGTAGCGACCCTATGTGGATCATCATCTAGTGATCTTGTGTGTATCGGAATCATAGATAACCTATGTGGATCATCATTCATAGCGACTCATTGTGGATCAGCATTCATAGAGACCATGTGTGGATCAGCATCTTAGAGACATTGTTTGGATCAGCATCCTAGCGACCCAGTGTGGATCAGCATCTAGAGACCCAGTGTGGATCAGCATAATAGCGACCCTGTGTGGATCAGCATTCTAGAAACCCTGTGTGGATTAGTATTGTGTGACCTAATGAGGTCCAGCCTCCTAGAATCCCATTGTAGATCAGTGATATACGACCCTGTGTGGATCGACAATTGAACAACTCCTTTGTGGTTAAGTTGTGGGAACTCCCTAATATAATAATATTTTATAGCTTAAGACTAGTCATATTTATTCCAGAAATCCGTGTTGTATACCTGGTTTAAGCTTAGTATTTTTCTTTTTGCATTGTGTTTGAGATCATGCTTTGTGGTTTTCCTTTCTGGAATTCTAAGAGATCTTTGAGGGTCTCGGGGTCCATACTTGGTATTGTTATACTCACCCCTACATGGCCTTTGACCGAACCTTATTGTGTCTTGTGTAGAAGATGGGGAGCCTTTAGTGAGACTATATGAGCTAGGATCTGATGGTATACAGTAGTGACAGTTGATGCAAAGAGCTGTGGAGTTGAGCTGTACCAACCCTACAGGTAGGATCCATGGTGGACGATCTCAGGAGCTGTTTTCTGTTTTCTCTTATAGTTTTATCTTTCAGTTGGGTATGTATTCCGGACCCCTTTACTTATAATACACACTTTTACTACTATAGTTTTAATTTGTGGATGCATATTTTTGTCTTCATGGACTATGTGTTTGTACTTGTGAAAAGTCAATGCCTTCCCGTTTTAGGGATATGCCTTTCCAATGCATGTTTCCAACCCATGGCACATGGAAGGAGGGTTTGGGGTAGTCACGACATGGGCCCCGGGGGATTAGTGGTGAAATAGTGGTATCAGAGGATTCCGTTCTAATGAAGAACTTGGACTCTGATATTTCCAATGGAGAAATAGTGTTAAGTGTCTTAAGTGTGTTTTTCAGTATGGGGAGTCCAGTGTTCGTGCGGCAGCCGACGAGTCCATACACTATAACCCTATATTCTGGTTTGCAACTCAATGAAAAAAACACTAATTGTGTGTGTTTTTTAAATGTTTTGCTTGATCTCTTTTAAGACATCTCACCTATTATACCTTATTGATCGTGGAACACCTATTTTTTTCAGGATGCCACCACATAGACATCCATGCAGGATTCCCGAGAGAGTTCATGATGACGACCCACCGACTGATGAAGATTCAGTGTAGATCCATATTACTATGTTATCACCTTCGGGTGTTGCACCAGCTGTACCACCACCCATTGGGTAGTATTTTCCTCTAGCCCCATAGGTGGACGATGCTTTCTGACTGAGTGCATTGCACGAGTTCCAAAGAAAGAGGCCTTTGAGGTTTCAAGGTAAGACAAATCCCCTGGTGGTTGATGACTGGCTAGAGGCTGTGGTCAGAGTTGTCCGCCTAGTTGGGACACTAGCATAGAAGATGGTGATCCTAGGTGCTTGTATTTTCCAGGGAATGGAAGAATAATGGTGGAGCATGATCCTCGAGTCGCATGAGGAGGTAACATTTTTTTGGTTGGACTATGAGACCTTCTTCAGGGTGGAGTTCATTCCAGCGACACAATGCTCTATGGTTATTCAGGAGCCCCTCCACTTACAGCAAGGCAGCCTGATAGTAGTCCAGTACTCGGAGAGATTCACTAACCTCTCATGCTACTCCACTGACATGGTACGGGACCCATTCTGTAGGGAAAAAAAATTTATCAGGGTCTCTAGTGGAAGATTATGTTGTCAATGATATCGTTGAATATCCCGATGTAGGCAGGAGTGCTTGAGCATGTATTATTAGTGGAGAGCTTCATAGTTGAGCATGTATCAATGGTGAGAGCCACCATCGGTAAATAGGAAGATGAGTCATCTGTAGAAGGTAGTAGGCAAATGACATAGAGGTCCAAGCAGTTCAAACCCTCAGGTGAATAACCCTAGAATGTAGGGTTGGTGGTGCAGAGCTCACAAGGCAGAGGGGGTCAGCTGGGAAGCAGATTATGCTTCACATGCGGTGGGCAGGGCCACATGGCTCGTGACTACCTAACACACCGTAATAAAGATCAGTATATGGTCGAGGGACCACCGAGGCAGAGGCAGATATTAATGAGAGGAGGTCCGTAGGGTGGTAGATGTGGTAGAGGAGAAGGTATTGCAGTAGGTGGTGGATGACTTTTTGAGGCTCAACCATCACCACCCCTAGGTGGTCCACCCCAACCATAGGTAGCAGGTGGATAGTGGAGAGCGCAGCTACAGACCGTAGAGGGCTATGACCAAAATGCTCAAAAGGTGGTTATAGGTATGATGTGTGCCCATTCCAACCTAGTTGCAGTACTTATAGACACAGGTGTCAGTCACTCTTTTACTTCCATATCACTCGTTTGGAGATTGGAGATTACGGCAGAGATGTGGGATCAATCCTTATCACTAAAGACTCTTACAGGAGATGAGTCTATGATTACACACTAGTGAAGACAGTGTGAGCTCACTCTAGGTGGTGAGAGCTTCAGCTGGGACCTCTTAGTAACAGCGTCGAGGCCTTACGACATCATTTAGGGAATGGACTGGCTATCCACATTCCATGCCCAGATCGAATGCTTTAGGCATAAAGAGAGGTGTATAAGTGAGGATGGGATCAGGTTTTCCTTCACCGGTGAGAAGGAAACCTTTGTAGCACATGATGTGATTTCTTTGAGGTGGGTACAACTGATAACTCGTTAGTTTTCTAGACTTACCCTCGGAGTAGATGACATGAACAGTCTGAGATATCCTATAGTGGTGGACCAGTATACTAATGTCTTTCCTGATGATGTTCCAGGACTACCTCCTCGTAGAGAGGTAGACTTTTACATTGAACTATACCCTGGGATGGCACCGATATCTACACCAGCATATCAGATGGCTCCTGAAGATCTACATGAGTTGTGGTTATTGCTGGAGGAATTTAAGAGGAAGGAGTTGATAAGGCCCAATGTTTCTCCATGGGCATCCCTGGTTTTTATTTTCCAAGAAGGAAGATGGGATTCTAAGGCTTTGTGTGGACTATCGGCACCTGAACTATGTGACCGTGAAGAATAAGTATTCACTCCAGAGGATTGATGACCTCTTCAACAAGCTAAAGGGTGATCAATGGTTTTAAAAAATATAAATCAAATGAGGCTATCAACAGCACAGGGTACGGGATGAGGATGTATCGAAGACAGACATCAGGTCTCGGTATGGCCATTATGAGTTATTGGTAATTCCCTTTGGTCTGACCAATGCTCTGGAAGTGTTCGTGGGTCTCATGAATAGGATCTTCAAACCTTATCTTGGCCACTTCATGGTGGTCTTGATGAAAGACATCTTGATATACTCGGCAATAAAGGAGGAGTAGGCCTCCCACCTACAAATAGTTATGGATACCCTCAAAGAGCACCAGCTTTATCAAAAGCTCTTGAAGTGCTAGATCTGGATACGGGAAGTCCACTTCCTATGTCTAGTTATCTTGGATGTGGGAGTTTCAGTGGATCCGGTGAAGATAGAAGTGGTGATTTCTTAGGAGCCACCCAGGAGTGTGACTGAGGTGTGGAGTTTTATGGGATTGGATGGGTACTACCAGAGATTTTTACCTGACTTCTCGAGGGTAGAGGCACCCTTGTTAGCATTCATGAAGAAGGGGTAGCCTTTCATTTCGACAAAGAATAACCAGTGGAGTTTTCATGATCTGAGACAAAGACTGAAGAGTTCCCCCATCATGGGGCTACCAGAAGAGGTTGTTGGGTATGTAGAGTATTGTGATTCATTAGGGACCGAACTAGGTTTTGTCCTAATGCTGGAGAAAGTAGTAATCACCTACGTCTCATGGCAGTTTAGATAGCATGAGCAAAACTATGCTACCCAAGACCTGGAATTAGCAGTAGTGGTCTTTGCGGTGAAGAGGTGATGACACTACTTGATGGGTGAATGGTTTACTGTTTACTATGATCACAATATTCTCATGTATATCTTATCATAGAAGGACCTGAACCCGAGACAATGGTAATGGCTAGAGTTCATCTAGGACTATGAAATTGAGATAATCTGTACTCTTAGAAAGAGGAAGGTAGTAGCAGACACACTCAGTAGGTGGTCTGGTCTATAGTTGCTGAGTGAGGTGACAGAGCAGCTATCCACATTGCAGATGTCCTTTGTGGATAGAGACGGAGTAGCTTATCTCTAGTCTATGACTATCACTCCAACACTTCATTAGTGATTTCGAGAGGCTCATCTTGTGGACGTTGACTACGAGACCCATGTGCTCATATATCCGTAGGATAGAATCCTGAAGGATATTCTAATGGTGGGGAGTATGTCTTTCTCTAAAGAGGACGCACTATGGTACTAGTGATGCTTCTAGAGGAGGTGTTGAGGGAGTTCCACACATCAACTTTGGAAGTATATCATGGGGTGGTGAAGATGTACTGGGACCTACAACATCAGTACTGTTGTCCAGGGATGAAGAAATAAGTGGTAGAGTTTGTATCCCGATGCCTCACTTGTCAGAAAGTGAAAGAAAAGGATCAGGTGCCAGCAAGCTTGGCTCAACCACTTGAGGATCTGGAGTGGATGTGGGATGGTGTATCCATTGACATCATGACAGGGATACCACATACGTCCATGTTCCATGAACCCATCTAGGTTATCATTGACTAACTCACCATGTCAACCCACATCATACCCATCCGAGAGTAGGGATCAATAGAGGGCTTGGTATGCCTTTACGTGAAAGAGATTGTTCTACCTCACGGGGTGCCATTGATGATCATCTCAGATTGCGATGAATTTTTTAAATCCCATTTGTGAAAGGTATTAAAGGAGGTGTTTGGGACTCATCTATGCTTGAGCACTGCCTTTCACCCTCAAATAGATAGTCAGATGGAGCGAACTATACATACACTCGAGTACATGCTTCGTGCTTGTGTCCTTGATTTTGGCCACATTTGGGGGGACCACCTACCCTTAGTGGAGTTTTCATACAACAATAGATATAACTCCACAGTTGGCATGGCTTCATTTGAGGTCTTGGATCGGTGACCATGCATATCACCTCTTCGCTAGACAATCCCAGTGGAGTCAGCACTTGTGGGTCCAGAGTTGGTACAGGTTACCACTGAGAAGGTGCGGATCAGACCAAAGGGGATGAAGACTGCACAGATCCAGCATAAGTCTTATACCTATAAGAGGCAGATACCCTTGGTGTTTGAGGAGGGAGACCATGTTTTCCTATGGGTCTCAACCCGATGAGGATTACGAAGGTTTGGATGGGGAGTAAAAATTTATCTGATGTTCATTGGACCCTTCTAGATCCCCAGAAGAGTTGGTGATGTGGCGTACCATATATCTCTTCCCCCATAAATGCATTGGGAGCATGATGTTTTCTAGGTTCCGCAGTTGAGGAGATATGTGCATGACCCATCGCATGCTATCAATTGGGGTGAGCTGGACCTCAATGATGGGGAGATGTTTTTGGAGTTCCCAGTGGAGATAGAGGATCGACAGAAGTGGGTCCTTCATGGGCGTTCGATTCTTCTGGTGCGAGTTTGTTGGCAGCATGGGAATATCTAGAAGAGCACATGGAAGCGGGAGGCTCAAATACGTGCTTAGTACCCCCATTTGTCCCCCTAGTTTTTTTGTTGATTTTTGGTGAAAAATCCCTATGGTGGGGAGAATGTAATGAATGGAAAATTCAATGGAATTGTTTTGAATTAATTATGTTTATTACGTGTCTAAAAATATTGACGGTGTGTGATTCCAAGACCCGGGGTGCCGAAGGAGGAAATTTAAAATTTTTTAAGGTAAATTACGTAAATGTGCAGGCAATTTTTTTAACTTTTAAACTCATGCTTAGAACTAAAATCATAGGACACAGTTGAATATGCAGTGATGGAATTTTCTTAAGGGAAGCTTCACTTCGACCATAGTTGGTTAGGAGAAAAAGATAGTTTTTTGGACTTGTATATGAATAATAAAATTACATGAAAATGTTATCTTATTTCACTCATGTGGTTGAGCCATGGTGGCATGACCATTAAGTTTCCAATCCAATAAATGGATTGAATCTTGGTTTTTGTAACATCAACATTGGAACATTAAATTCAGTTCATAAATGAACCACATTTATATTGTGAAATATGTTGTTTCCTCAGTCTGTTTAATTGATGATCAGGCGTGGGATTTTGGATGGGTATGAGGAACCTCTAACGAAGTGACACTAAAAATTCCACTAACACGGAACAAAAGATTCAATGTCTTTGGAGGGACAGAATCGGGATCGACGAACACCGGCGACTTCCACATACGAGCACTCTTCACCCTCCACCATCGTGATGGCCCAAATGATTCTTGAGGTTGGGGTTTATTATTAAAGTTATATTTCATGAAATAAAATTACTCCATCTTGTTATCATGTTAACACGGAGGGTGCAGGCCAAATGAACAAGGCCCAGACCGTCCACTGCCTCGTTTCATGATGCGTTCTTCGTGGGACGATTTTCAACATGACAGAAAGCAGAAACCTGGAGGCGCACAATGAAGGCGACATCCTGGGAGGGTCGTAGGCCCATCCAAAAGGATTAACGGACCACAAAAGCTCACCCGGTGGCCCATGGAAGATCCACTAGCACGACCACGGTGCATGACGGTCTGCTGCCTCTCGCCTTCCCAGCAAGCCGAGAGTTGGATGCTTGTCCATCTGCCATGGTTTAGAGCTGCGACGAAGGGATAGGAACCGATCCCTGTGGGTCCCATGGATGACCAGGTGGCGCCACCTTGAAATGAGAATAAAAGATCCAAACTACTCTTTGAGCCATTCGGGAGGTGGACCACGCAACCCCCATGCAGGTCGCGCCAGCCGGCGGGCCGTGCTGTCGCAGCCCCACCCAGCCAAGGCGGGCCGAGCCCGTCATGGCCAAGACTAACCGGGCCGGACCATGCCAATTCGAGTTGGACCGGGATGGTTTGGGCTGGTCCGGGTCAGGTCGAGATGGGACCGGTCGGGTCGGACCCAGACTGGGTCGGGCTGGGCCAGGTTGGATCGTACCCCGAACCCTTTCTTTCCTAGTTTTTCTTAAAGAGCTATATCTTGCCAACCAGACATCCATTTGACCAACCGTCTATGGTGATGGGATCCCTCAAGAAATAAGTTCATTTTTATATACTCCAACTGAGTTTTGGAGAAATTTGGAGTATGGTCGGTTTGGATCGTACCCAAATCCTGTAACACCCCAGAATGATAAAGGGTTGAATGACTAAATGATATGACTCGTGTAAACAGGGTTCACCTTTATTTTCAAGAGCCTATCTGATTAGAACTCCACAGATAAGAATTCTTGGCATTGAGTAGTGATCTGGATGGGTTATGTTCTCAGAAGTTTCCCAGGGTGTGTGTGAGTGAGGTCAAAACACACTCGAAAGGACATGTATTGGCCTGTGGGGACTGTCATTAGTCAGATAATCCGTTCAGGCATGTGAGATTTCACATTTGGTATCAGATGTGGTACCCAACCTTAAGTGTGATGCACCTATTGCGTCGAGATGTAGGTCCCAAAATGAGGATGTTGTGCTCTAACGGGGGGTGATTTTAACACCCCAAAATGATAAAGCGTTAAATGAATAAATGATATTACTCATGTCAATAAGGTGTATATTCTATTTCGGGAGCCTATCTGATTAGACCTCCACAGTTAAGCTTGCTTGGTATGCAGTAGTGATCAGGATGGGTGACCTTCTGGGAAGTTTCCCAGGGTGTATGTCAGTGAGGACAGAACACACTGGAAAGGATATGTGTTGGCCTGTGTAGACTCTCAATAATCAGATAACCCGTTCAGGCATGTGAGTTTTCATGTTTGGTATCAGAGCCAAGGTTTAGTTAATTTGGGAATTAAAATTAGTTAACCTTAGAGAAAACCTTATGCATGTAACTAAGTACAAATATGCACACAATAATATTTACATAGGGATTCCATATGTTATGTTTTTGGTATAAATTACTTAAATGAATAAGTTATTCATGAATTGTTTACCCATGTTTTGTTATATCCTTTTCTATTTTAGAAAATGGTGGGAACTAGGAGAAATCAGGCCAACAAATACTACAAGGGCCAATGAAATGATTGCCCGAAAGACATCCCCAATGATTTGGGAAGTAGAGTTAAGAACATCACAGCGATGCTTACCCAATTATCTCAGGTCATGGAAAATAACCATAATAATGGGGAACATCCTACTTCACCAAAGAGGGAGAAACTGGCTATCGAATGTTTTATGCGGAAATGACCACCAACGTTTAATTGACCTTTTGAGCCACTAGTTGCGGAGCAGTGGGTCAACTCCATGGAGAATATCTTTTTTGTTCTTCATGGTTCTGAGATGGAGAAGGTGCCACTGGTCGTTTATCGTCTAGATAGAGAAGCCGGTCAATGATGTGATTTGATTAAGAACACAAAGACAAGGGAGGAATTTAAAGATATGGAATGGGAAGACTTTAAGATAATATTTCTTAACAAGTATTTCCCAAGAACTTTTCCCACAAAGATGGAGAGAGAATTCATAGAGCTCAAGAAAAAAGAAGGAGAATCTATCACAACCTATGAAGAGAATTTCACAAGTCGTTCAATGTACACATTGGGTTTCGTTATCAAAAATGATACTAAAATTGTTAGATTCTTTAGTGGACTAAAACCACACCTTCAAAATGCTCTTGCAGTTTGAGACTTTTGGGGTTATGAATAAGTTGTTCGATGTGCTCTCAAAATGGAGAAAGAGATTGGAGAATAGTCCCATGGCTATGAGAAATGAAAGATGGAGTTTCAAGCTAGTGGATATAATGATAAGGGTGGGAAGAAAACTCAGCAACCCACATGCCAAAAATGTGGGATGTTTCACCATGGGAACTGCCTCAAAGTGACGGGGAAGTTCTTCAATTGTGGGAAAGAAAGACATGATGCACAAGAGTGTCGAAAAGACACGAAAATGAAGGAGAATGTAGTCGAATAATGGAGAGAACCAGTCATGGTTCAATGCTACAACTATAGGGATCTAGGGCACTATGCATGTCAGTTTTCATGTTTCGTATCAGAGGCAAGGTTTAGTAAATTTGGGAAATAGGATTAATGATCCCTAGAGAAAAACTATAGCATGAGACAATGTACAAATATGTACACAATAATATTTACATAGGGATCCCATATGTTATGTTTTTGGTATAAATTACTTAAATTAATAAGTTATTCATGAATTTATTACTTATGTTTCGTTCTATCCTTTTTTATTTTAGAAAATAGTGTGAACTAGGAGAAATCAGGCCAACAACTTGTCAGAGGGAAAATGCAACGATTACCCAAACAACATCCCCAATGATTTGGGAGGTGGAGTTCAGAACTTCATGGTGATTCTTACCCTATTATCTCAGGTTATGAACAATAACCATAATAATGGGGAGCATCCTCCTTCACTAAAGTGGGAGAAACTGGCTATTTTATTTTTTATACAGTAATGACCACCGATGTTTAATGGACCTTTTGATCCACTAGTTGTGGAACAGTGGGTCAACTCCATGGAGAAGATATTTTCTATTCTTCACTGTTCTAAGATGGAGAAGGTGACTCTAGCCATTTATCATCTAGATGGTGAAGCCGGTCAATGATGGGATTTGATTAAGAACACCAAGCCAAGGGAGGAAATTGAAGGGATGGAATGGGAAGACTTTAAGATAATGATTATTAACAGGTATTTCCCAAGAACTATTCGCACAAAGATGGAGGGAGAATTCATAGAGCTCAAGCAAAAATAAGGACAATCTATCACAACCTATGAGGCGAATTTCACCAGGATTGCAAGGTACGCTTCAGGTTTTGTTGTCATCAATGATAGAAAAATTGATAGATTCTGTAGTGGAGTATAACAACACCTTTGAAAGGCTCTTACAATTTGAGACTTTGGGAGTTATGAAGAATTTTTTCGATTTTCTCTCAAAGTGGAGATGAAGTTTGGAGAATGGTCCCATAGATATGAGAAAAAAAATATGGAGTTTCAAGCTGGTGGATCTAATGATAATGGTGGGAAGAAAACTCAACAACCCACATGACAAAAATGTGGGAAGTATCACCATGGGAACTGCCTCAAAGGGATGGGGAAGTTATTCAAGTGTGGGAAAGAATGACACCATGCACAAGAGTGTCGAAAAGAGACGAAAAGGAAGGAGAATGTAGCCGATGAAAGGAGAGAACCAATCATGGTTTGATGCTACAATTGTAGGGAGCTGGAGCACTATGCTAGTCCGTGCACTAAACCTCGAGTTCTATAGGGTAAACAACGTCAGCATCCACCAAAGGCAAATGAACAAGGGAAGGATTATGCCATCACTATTGTGGAGGTGGATCATGATAATGAAGTCATACAAGGTACACTTCCTATTCACACAACAATGGAAAAATCCTTATTTGATTATAGTTCTATGCAGTCCTTTATATCATGCACGTTTTCTAGAAATATAGAATCGAAGCCCCGAAACCATGAAGTAGAGATATCTGTAAATACACCAAGTGGTGCAATAATTTCAACCCAAGTGTTTGACTCACCTTTTGTTGGCAAATGTGGGAAGATTCTTCCAGCAAATCTTGTAATACTTTCTTTGGTTGAATTTGATGCTATAATGTGAATGGATTGGCTCTCATTATATAGAGCACATATCAACTTTCAGGAAAAGGAAATATCATTTCATATTCTGAGCCATCCCATGATCCTATAAAAATTCAAGGAAGATCATGAACCTCCTATGAAAAAAACTTCAATGGTGTGGGTGTTGATTCCCAATGAAGAATAACAACACTCCAAAATGGTTGAGTGAAAGGAAAGTTCCAACCTTGAATAAATGCCTATTGTGAGGGAATACTGTGATGTATTTCCTGAATAGTTACCCATAATTCCCCCGGATCGTGAGGTAGAGTTCTCAATTGAAATCATACCTCGAGCTAATCCTATCTCAATGTGTCCCTGTAGGATGGCACCAATCGATCTGGAGGAGTTAAAGAAGCAGTTGCAAGAGCATTTGGACAAAGGGTTCATACACCCTAGTGCATCACCTTGGGGTGCACCAATGTTCTTTGTGAAGAAGAAGGTTGGAACAATGCGGTTCTGTATCGATTATCGGGAACTCAACAAGATCACCATAAAGAAAAAACATCCTTTCGAAGGATTGATGACTTGTTCGATCAGTTAAGTGGTGCTCAATACTTCCCAATGGTGGATCTTCGTTCTGGATATCATCACGTAATGGTGAAGAAGGAAGATATTCAGAAGACAAACTTCTGAACAATGTATGAGCACTATGAGTTTTTCATGATGCCCTTCAGAATTACTAATGCCCCTGAAATCTTTATGTATTTGATGAATATATTCTTTAGACATTACCTCGAAAAAATTTTGGTACTGATTATTAGTGATATTCTCATATACTCTAAGAGCAATGAGGAACATGAAGAACATATAATACCTGTGTTGGCGATATTAAGAAAGGAGAAGTTGTACGCAAAGTTCAGCAAGTGTGACTTTTGGATGAATCAAGTCACATTCTTGGGACATGTGATCAAAAGTGAGGGAATTTTTACGGATCCTTTAAAAACAAAGGTGATTGAAGAATAGAACAGGCCCTCAAGTGTCATAGATTTATGTAGTTTTCTTGAATTAGATGGGTACTACCGATGTTTTGTGTGAAACTTCTCAAGATTGTCAAGCCTTCTAACTAATTTAACAAGTAAAGGGTTAAAGTATGTATGGATTGAATAATGTGATGGAAGATTTAAGGAGAAAAAGAGAAGGATGATCACAGCACCTATAGTCACACTATTGAAAAGTGGAGAAAGTTTTGTGATATACAGTGATTCTTCAAAGAAAGGCTTGGGTTGTGTACTCATGAAAAATGAAATTGTGATAGACTACGCCTCATGACATTTGAAGATCCATGAGCAGAACTACCTGACACATGATCTAGAGCTGGCATCCATGATTTTTGAATTGAAAATCTGGTGGAACAACCTTTATGGAGATAAGTGTGACATATACACCGACCACAAGAGCCTAAAGTATATATTCACATAAAAGGAGCTCAACATGCATCAAAGGAGATGGGTAGTACTAATCAAGGATTTTGATTTCTCTATTCACTATCATCTTGGAAGGGAGAACAAGGAAGCTAATGCTCTAAGAAAAAAGGAACCTGCTACTCTATCCATGTTGCCGATTGAGAAAGACCCTATCTTATTGGATATGCAAATAATGGATTTGGAAATCATAAGGGAAGGGGATACATCCTAACGTTCCCAAATGATTGTGCAACCATCCATACAAGAGAAGAATAAGGAAACACAAAGGGATGATGTGGAGATACAAAATAGGGTGAATGCAGTAAAAGAATGAATGATACAGGAGATTCATGTCGATGATAATGGAGTGATTCGGTTTGGAATGCGGCTTTGTGTGCCTTTATCACCCGGGATAAAGAAGGAGCTTTTGGACAATGCACATAGCTCAACATTCTCTATCCATCTTGGGAGTACCAAGATGTAATGTTATCTTCGAGAACACTTATGGTGGGATAACATGAATAATGAGATTGCGTAATATATATCAAGGTGATTGGTATGTTAGCAAGTTAAAGCTCAGTGACAAAAGTCCAATGGTATGATGCTGCCATGGCCTATACCCATGTGGAAAAGGGAAAATGTTACTATGTACTTTGTCATGGGTCACCCAATGAGGTTTAAGGTAAATAATGTGATACGGGTTGTGGTTGACTGACTCACCATGACTACCCATTTTATCATAATTTGAGAATATATCTTTCTTAAACAACATTCAATGATATATGTGAAGGAAGAGGTGATACTGCATGGAGTTCCTCTCTCGATTGTCTCTAACCGTGATCCAAGGATAACATCTAAATTTTGCAGGAGTCTTAAAAATTATTTGAACACTGAATTAAATTTCAGCACAACCTATCACCCCCAAACTGATGGCCAATCTGAAAGGACTATTCAGATGCTTGAAGATATAATAAGATCATGCTCTCTTGAATTCAAAGGTGGATGGGATCGGCATCTCCCATTGGTTGAGTTCTCATACAAAAATATATTCCAGTCGATTATTCTATGGCTCTGTATGAAGCTCTTTATGTCATGTAATGTAGAACACCGTCCTGTTGGGATGAAGTTGGAGAAAGAAAGTTACTTGGTCCCGATATTGTGCAAGAGAAGACAGAGAAGGTTCAAGTCATCCTGAAACACATCAATGCTACTCAAAGTCGTAAAAAGAGTTACGTTGAGAATCGTCGATGGAACATGGAGTTTGAGGATGGAGATAAATTCATCCTTAGAATATCACCATGGAAGAGAGTCATGTGGTTTGGAAAAAAAGGGCAGCTAAGCCCAAGGTACATTGGCCCCTTTTAAATCCTTGACCTCATAGGATCTGTGGATTATAGGCTTTCACATACACCAAATATGGATCATTATCATGGCGTGTTTCATATATAACTACTGAGGAAGTACATTAAAACCCCTCACATGTACTAAACTCAGAGGTGGGGTAGCTGGAAGATGATCTCTTCTATGAGGAGCATGCAGTAATCATTCTGGATCGGAGAGATAATGTTCTACGCAACAAGACAACCCATCTTGTCAAAGTGTTTTGGAGGAACCATAAACTTGAGGAAGAAACATGGTTGCTATAAGAGGTGATGAAGGATAAGTATCCTCACTTGTTTGTTTAAATCAAAATTTCAAGGGTGAAATTTCATAAGGGGGGAAGAATGTAACAACCCAACGTTTTTCAATGGAAATTATCTTTTTATAATTTTGTCATAAAATCACATGAAAACACAAAATAATGAACTACTAAGTGCTAAGAGACCTCTAAAGATAAGTTTGTCACTTCTGTATTGGGAATTTTGAAAATCTGACATACACGGTTGCGTTCAAGATGATTTTTGGAGTCTAATAAAAACAATTGGTGAATACTAACCTACCCTTATGAATGGTAACCTACCCTTATTAATAGTTATATACCCCAATTAATAGTTATCATTCATATTATAGTATAAAAATATTATTCATGTTAAAGTATGATGTACCTATATTTTAGAATAACTAAATGAATGTTTTAAAACTTGGTTTTTAGTAATAAATTATAATTATAATTAAATATTAAATTAATCATATTTAGAATATTATTTTTGAAAAATGTAATTCATTTTTGGATTCTACACATCAAAAAATGTTTGGGGTAAATATTTGGGATTTTTCTGAAATACTTGAATTTTTGATGAACAGTGAAGTTCTGTAATTTACAAAAATAAGCTAAATAAGATAATTATAGAGTCAAGTGTGATGTTCTACTTATGTAATCCAACATGTTTCAGGATTAAATTATAAAATTACGATTCTTGGTCTTGGAATACTCACTATTCCTTGTCTTGTGGATAAATAAAAATCTAAGGAATTTTATATTAAGAAAACCCCTCTCCCCTCAACTATAAAAACCACCCTTCACACCCTCAATTACTCAATCCTCTCAAGATCCAAGACATATGTGAACTCTTCAAAAACATATTAAATATCCCCTATCCGACGTCCAAGAGCTTATGGTCTCATCAAAAGACCAAGCCTTGCTTCCTTAAGGAGGTTCTCAAGAGGAGGATTTAAGAGGTAATTTCTCTCCCTCTTCTCCTTTAATTTCCTTTCAATTTCAAGTTCATTTATTGATCTCTCCGCACATATCCTCATCCAAATGGTATTTTAACTACATGATTATACATTTAATATAATGTTATGATTCTAATGGGATATTATATCATCCAACCCCATTTCCCTCTTCCATTTATATTATTAAAGAGAACATTGTTCGTGAGGTGTTAATTTATCACCTTTAAGAACGACATGTTCTCTTATACCTTCAGATCTGGCCATGAAACCATTTTTATGGTTGAAAAAGAATTTTTTATATTTATTATGTCCTTTTTAATGTTCTGTAACTAACTTATGGCCATATTACTAGTGATAAAATAAATGAAGTTCATTATGATCGAAAAACCATTCGAATTAACCCAAACAATCATCATTTAATTCTTATGTAATGATTCATCCACATGGATATAATATGATTCATTATAAGATCATTAAAAATACTGTAATATAATTAATAACCTGTAATATAATTTCTGGATATTTACCTATGTTCTACTCGAACATAAATTTAAGAATACAAGTGAACCACTCAAGAAAACCATAAAAACAAACATTCCCGAACAATGTTTTAAAACTCTATAACTCATACAAATGCACATAAAATCACTTAATGAAACCCTAATGAACCATATTAATGTACACATGGTTCAAGATTTCTAATTAATGAATATAATTTCATTATACAGGACATTAAATAGAAGGAATAATTCGGATACAAGGTAAGGGGAAATTCTCGAACCCAACATTCATCCTCCGGGTTCTCCCTCTTTCACTCCATATCTATATGGTTACTCCATAAAGATCATTTTTTCATAATTGTATTTAATTTTCCTAGGATATACATTTTTTTCAATGGTTTTTATGTCCAAAAAAAATTTCCAAAAAAACTCTTCTTTTAAGAACACACCTTTTACTTCTCTCTCAAAGTGGACGGTTCTTGTAACATGTATGTTATTCCCTCTTTATTTTGAGAACCCAAATCATATAAATGTGTTCTTATGATATGTAACCCATTCATTTACATGGGTTAGTTATGTTCACTTTTGATATATGTTCCATGTGGAAAGAATGAGAATGATAATGTTATGATGTAACTGGTGCACCCGAAATTATATAGCGCAATATTAATGTTTTAATGTGACGGGTGTGCCTAGAATTATACAGTGTTCCAATGCATTAAGTAAAGTGATGAATCTCATTATTAAATGTGAAATTATGTGTGAACAAGATGTTATATTGGATCACCAGTATGTGTGGTAGTTAACCACTAAGGCATGATGTTTCATTTTTATGCATTTCCACACTTTTAGTCTTATATTTATGCTTCTTCTCATGTTCATGATATTTTTTCTATGTCATGATTATGCTCACCCCATGATATATTCTTCTTATCTATCCTCTTACTAGGCTTTAATCTCACCCATTTTTATGTATATCCTCAGGTGGAAACATGTACTGAGGAGAGGACAAGTTATAATAGGAATCTAGAGAAGAAGAAATTAAATAAATGTTTATGCTTGATGTTGTAAATGCTATGTATAGTCCTTGTTTTCCCAAGAAACTAAACCTTTGGATACTCTATTTGTAATAATATTATGTTTTCATCCTAAAATAATGTAATTGTATTGTCAGAAATGAATGGGTCGCTATAGTTGGTATCCGAGGTGGTACCCGGCATTATGTGTGATGCACTTCATGGGTTGAGATGTAAGGCCCACAATGAGGATGTTGTTCTCTAAAGGGGCGTGATTGTAACACCCCAAAATTATTAAGGGTTAAATGAAAAAATTATATGACTCATGTTAACATGGTACACCTTCCTTTTCAGAAGCCTATCTGATTAGAACTCCACAGTTAAGTGTGCTTGGCATGGAGTAGTGATCAGGATGGGTGAGCTTCTAGAAAGATTCCTAGGGTGAGTGTCAGTGAGGATGAAACACACTAAACGGCACATGTGTTGTACTATGGGGACTATCACTAGTCTTATTACCCATTCAACCATGTGAGTTGTCACAAATCCAACTGGGCCCTTGGCACATAAATGCCAATAACTCACAGACTGAGCGTCTGGTTTATGTGTCGTCTATTGTGTTGGAACCCTTACAACATGATGGTCCTTTCAGTTACTTCTTTTTGGATCTTAATGATATTTGAAGCATGATGGATATCTAGAGGAGTAGATAATACATAACTCAAGTGCACCAGATGCAGGGAATCCTATGGATTACTATCATCTGAGTAAAAACCTTGTGTGGATTAGAATCTAGAGATCCTGTGTGGATCAACATTCATAGTGAACCTATGTGGATGACCATTCATAGTGAACCTATGTGAATCAAAATTTTAGTGACCCTGTTTAGATCAGAATTTTACAGACCCTGTATGGATCAACATCATATCGACCCAATGGGGATCCAGATCTAGCGACCCTGTGTGGATCAACATAATACAGACCCTCTGTGGATCATCATTCTAGAGACCATGTGTGGATCAGTAGTGTGTGAACTAACGAGGATCGGCCTCCGAGAAGCCTATTTTGGATCGACAATGGAAAAAATCCTTAATGGTTAAGCTGTGGAAACTCCCAAACTGAATAATATGATATATCTTAAGAATAATCATATTTATTCCTGAACTCTAAGTTGTATACCTGGTTTGTGCTGAGTATTTCTCTTTGTGCATTGTGTTTGTGATCATGCTTTGTGTTTTTCCTTTGTAGAATTTCTAGGAGACCTTTGGGGGCCTCAAGGTCCCTTCTGGGTATTTTTATACTCACCCCTACAAGGGATTCCCCTACACCTTGTTGTGTCTTGTGTAGATGACATGAATCCTTGACTGAGACTCAAGGAATTAGGATTTCATGATGGATGGAAATGACTATTGATGTAGAGAGATATAAAGATGATTTTACTTACCCTTCTGGTAGGATCGATGGTAGACGATCTCAGGAGACGTTTTCTATTTTCATTTTTAGTTGTATATTTTAGTTGGCCTTGTATTCTGGCCCCCTTTACTTACAATACACACTTTTATGACTATAGTTTTACTTCATGTTTATATCATGTTATATTCTTGGACTGTGTGTTTGTACTGGTTAAAAGGAAATGCCTTCCTGTTTTAGGGTTACGCCTTTCCAGTGCTAGTCTCCAACCCCTGGCCTATGGAAGGCAGGCTTGGGGTAGTCACAACATGGGCCTCGGGGGACAGTTCATAACAAAAAACATGAATTTTGATTTTTTTTAATCATTTATGGGTTTAGAAAATTATGGAATTTAAAAATCGATGATTTTTAGTATTTTAGTAATTTGATAAATCAACATTTTCTTTCATATCTGTTTTGATTTATCATTATTTATTAGCATTTTATATTCTACTTTCTCATGCACAAGAGTGTGTTGTAGTCATAAGAGAAATCCTACTAATGTTGAATACACCCCCTGCATGTTCATTTCAGAGGACATATATACATAATTGGATATGATAAAAGTAAGGTAAATACATAATTATTTATTAATGGTTAATTATAGATCCACATTAAAGTTATGGTAGAGGATATAGTGGATCAGGGTTCAAGGTCTTTATTTATGTTTCCATGTGTCAATTTTTTCTCTTATTTTTATATTGGATTAGAAAAACATAATTTTTTCACTAAAAATATATTTTAAATGGATATATTTAAATATATCTTACATTCAAATTCATTTTATCAATTTAGATTCTATAGTTAGATTCATTCCATAGTGTTTCACATTATCCCTTGATGCTTTTTGGTAGCCTCTGGGTATTAGGGGTTGCACATCAGTTCATAATAAATCCCAACATATTTCTTGGGATATAGGATCTTGGGATAGGGTGAAACATGTATAATGTATTTCATTAAATTTACTCAATTCAAATTGTATATAAAAGATCTAAATGATTTATGTAATAAAGCATAAAAAATATACTGAACATAGTGGGTGTTATCCACTCAATACACGAAAAAAGTTAAATGTATGGTAAAAAAATATTTTACTTTAAAAAAAGGTGTACAAAAAAATTACCCACAATAAAATAAACAAAAAAATTATATTTCATACAAGTTTTAAAGTCTATGATTTCAAATATGAGTTAAGATTTATATGGAACTTTTTAGGAAGATAAAAACAAAACATTTGATCTAAGATTTTTGGAAAATTAAAAGAAGTATTGAATGCATTACCCTTAAATATATGATCTCGATATAATTAAATTAATTTCATTATGATATATATCTATAGTATTATAAAATGAAGAATACTTTTTTAAAAAATCAGATTCAAAAATTTAATCTTTATACTAGATATTTGGAATAATATGGAAGATCATGGGATATTACAAAGGGATACTATAATGATAAAATATATTTTTCAAAGAGGATTGATAATGATTTAGTTTTTCTGTAATGATATAATATTTTCTTAGAGATTGTTGTTATATTGGAGAATATTTTTTTAATCGTTTTATAAACATTAATGATTAATCTGTTGATGAAGAAGAACATATTGTTTTCACTATGACCTTCTTATACATGTATTAATATTTTAAAATAAACTAAGAGTCTCAATGGATAAATTAATGGGACAGAATTTCTATGGGTAAGGGATTATAGCTATATTAGATTTGGTGTTCTAAAACCATTTATTTTTACTAAATATTGAATTTATTATCAAATAAGTGAATAAAAAATCTTATTAAATATTTTTTAGTGTTTTTCATGTCATTAATATAATAATGTTCTAAACTATATGTTTCATTGAAAAGGTTATAACAGTTCCACGCTATGATGAAATCCATGAAATTCTATGAAGATATTCGTAAATATTGTTCTATGATTGGATAACATTCTATGATGGAACATTTAATATATTTATTGTCAGGTGTAAGTACTCATAATAAGATAAGGCTTCATCTTATGAATTTAACACTTAGTAATCTTCAAGATAAGAGATTATGTGAATAAACCTGCCATGAGGAAATCAATATGTTTATATGTCTTTGTAAATTTCTATCTGTGAGTGTGTGTAATGCTCCTTAATATTTAAGATTATTAATAATTCAGTTCATGACTTATCCACTTTTTTGTATTGTAATAAATTATAATATCATATGATTGAGGGGAATTCAGGTATGTTGGGTGCATAATGAATGATATAGTAATAATGAATAAATAAAGGAAGTTTTTTTTCCATCCATTTTTATGAAATATGATATCTCAGAAATTTGATTGCAATATAACTATCACAGTAAATTCTATTTCCATGGTGTATCATCATGTTAATTTCAAATATCCAAATAATGATGTTTCAATAACCTAGGTTGATGACACATGTATCCAACCATCCTGATGAGATATCTCTAAATGGGATTATATTACATAGTGAGTTTTCATATGTGGATATTATTATTATGATAAGTATTATTTTTCTGTGGGTTCCATGAACTGTTAGTAGACATTAATATTGGATTTTAGTAAATGATGCCTAATGTAACTAAGGAATAGGCCTAGAGGGTCTCACACAAAATAGATATCAGTTAAAAAATATTTGTATTAAACAAATGGAATAAAATTTTTCTATAGAATATGATGTAATATATATTTAGGTTTTATTAAGATATCCTAAATTTACAGTAAATATTTAATTATCAGGTAATTTTTTAATTACATGAATATATAATATTTATTTATCTCTTATTATTTTCATGGTAATAAATAATTATTTATTTATTATATGAATAATTTATTTTTTTATGTGAATATTAGTTAATTATTTAATCACTTTACTATTAATAGAATATTTATTTATTTATTTAATGAATTATATTTATTTAAATATTTAGTCAAGAAATATTGAGGAGTGGATCAGATTTTTCATATTGAAAAATATTTATTTACCAAAATGTAAGATAAATATTAATCATTGTGTGGGTTTTTGTATGTCACAAGTAAAATAAATATTATTTTTATATACATGGCATGGGGTTTATTAGGGATTAATTAAAATTTGACAGCCTTTGGGAAATTATTTTGAATTAAACCCTAACCTTGGGTCTATTTATAGAATGCTATATCAATCCGAGAAAGGATAATAATTGTGAGGCATAATTTCCTCTTAAGATTACTCATCCCCTCTTCCTCACAATGTTAAAAAGAATCAGATAAATTCATTCAAATCGAAAGGAACATGAAGTGGTCAAAGATAATAACAAAAGACAGTTAATTAGTCATGCTATCACTTGATTTTTTATCAGCATTGTTCGGAGATCAAAGGAGAACTTATGGATCACCAATATAGGGGATCTTCTATGGGTTCTCACTACTCAGTATTGACACAAATATTAGGTTAGAATGATCAACACCTTAAATGAATAAATATACTAAGACTGAGGTAATATTTATTCTTCTATTTTAAATTAATTAGAAATTAATGGGAAAAGATCCCATCTTTCAGTTTTAGTAAAATCATTTGTCAATAATATTGGGAAAAAAAATTCATTGGTCACGAAATTTATGTCATGTACATTATGAATTAACAATTTAATATGAAAAAAATTAATTTTTCATAGGCCCTATAGGGGTATATTCTACCTTTAGAACAAACATTTTGTATCATACTGATCTCATTTAATTTATAATTATTTATTCTTTTATAATAATGTATATATTTAAAAGTTATTTTTCATTTTAATAAATTCATTTTTATGATATTATAATTGAAATAACTTCTTCCACCCTTTTTTTATCAACCATTTAGTTCATATTTAATTAAATTTTAATGAATGAAATTATAAGAACCCATCCATATGTGCCAAGAAGTCTATCCTAACAACATGATATTATACAGTGTGTAGCTAGTGTACACGCTATGTATCCCAATTTAGTTCACCAAGGGCTTTCATGAATTAATTCCCCTCATAATTTAATGAAATAAATGTGGCTCGATAAATGCTCCATGTTTTTACAATTCAATCCTCACTCACGAAATATTGGACTACATGTCATGAAAATGGGTTACGCGTCTTCTAAACCATGTGTTTTCACAATATAAAAATAAGAGACATCTATGTAACAAGGAGGATACAAATAATGTTCTAGTTGTACATATAATGTACCCCACACATGTTTTCATTGTGATAGATTCACAATACATCATCATGTATCATGAACACATAGCAAGAATGATTAAGTGACCATATCTTGTTGTACATGTCTTGTACCCAAAATACTTTATACAAAAAAAATAAAATTAATTTATCAAAGAATAAGCATCATCATTATGTTTTCTATGTGTCATTTATTTGATTCATACATTCCACATTCAATTTTTTATATGATATTAAATGATATATTAATTTCAATATAAAATTTGAACTACATACTATTTATAGTTTCAATACATAAAGTACTCTATGTGCATTAAAATAATTATACACAATGTTTATTAAAATGTGTTTTTTGTGTAATTTAATCTACTCATACATTCCATGTAATTACATGATAAAATATATATTCTAATTTTTTTATGAGTATATTACATATGATCATAATACAAACCAAGTATTTCAAACAGGTACTCACTGTGTTGCTTCCAAGTACAAGTTGTGTACTTATTATATTAAATTTTAAATAAAATTTATTTTATTTTCTTTTTTTATAATCATATAATATGGCTATCTCTAAGAAATATTTGATAGATATTAAGATAAATTAATTAATTTTACTAATTATACAATTAATTTAATTAATTCTTATGTGTTTAACTTAATAAAATAAAAAATGAAGATGAATGTAATACCATTTATTAAAGGTGTATTTTTTTCACTAGTAGATTGTATTATTCTTAGACTGACCTATGTTTGAGTATGGTTTATTTTAAATTAAGTATTTCATAGATTTTTTAAAAGTTTAATTAAATTTAATTGATTTTTTTGTGATTCATCCATCCCTCCTTATTATGTATAGTCTAGAATTCCCATTATTTCGTTTATGTAAACCCTAGTTTTAGTTCTGTTAACCTTCGACTGAAGTAAATGCAATGTAAGGATAGAGCTCCCAGGAATACGGACTTGGTTGGAGATAGATCAAATGAAAAAACCAAACTAAGGATATACAGAGGATAGAGGTGTAAAACTACAAACTTGATCTCATAGTAACTCAAATGAATTTCTCTCCTATGGTTAGTGGTTTGTTTATTGTTAACTCAATAAATAAACCTCCAATTAAATATCATGATCATGACATGTTTTATTTATTTTATTTATGTCTATTTCATGATTTATTTTATGGATACAAGATCGAGATCTCATAAATAAATTAATTAATATGAAAATATAGAATTAAAATATAATGATTATGTATAAATATTGTATCAATTTATGGTTAATCACTTAAGTAAATCAACATAATATTCGCATGGAATGTAAAAGATAAAATAAAAAATTATATGCATAATAAAAAAATACGTCAATTTAATATTAAATAAATACACATTATAATATATAAATTAAGAAGAAACCATAGTTAAAGCTTTGGTTCAACCTCCATCATGGAAAATTTTAATTATTTGGAATTCTTAATATATATAGTGGATCAAATTATATAAATATGTATTTGTTTTAATGGCCTTAGTCTATTTATTACAAATTTTGTAGAAACTATTAAGGAAATATAATTCGGGATTTATAGATTTGGGATTCTATTAAACGTATCAACGAGCAACCCATTTCCAATTTATAATAATACACACCTAAATACATTCTTATAATTTTCATGGCCTCTAACTAGATTATAAAGAAGGTAAATGTTGATCCTTGTAACTATAATGTCCATGTGATGGGACATTCTATCATCAATGAGAGCATCAGTCAATCTTAAAAAAATAGTGTGAGACTAATAAAAATTTAAATATTTTGTCTATTATAATTTTTAATCAATTAAATTAATAATAATATGGTTTTATATCATTGTATAATAATAAAAATTTTATCACCCAAACTATCCCAATGATAAATTCTAGAGAAATACCATATCCTAACTTGTAGTAACTTTTAGGAATAGTTTAGATACCTATGGGTAGTGTTGGGCCATGAATAAAAATCTTGCATACTAGAAGCCTCAATCCTTGATCTCCTTGATTAGAAGTCGAGTGATAAGGAGTTTACTATCTTTGAGAAATAATTTAATGATGAATTATATTTTTAGAGTTTAATTATGTCATCCAAGTTTAGTAAACTCATAATATTTCATAACAACATGTATTTATATAGTATGCTCCAGAATCTCCCTAATCTTTATCAGAAGATAGATAGATATGAAAGAATTGAGATATCCTAACAACTATTCACAAGAAAAGTTTTATAAGGTATTTTTGACATACCTCGTGTTGTTAAATTCATTGGCTAAATTGAGTTTCTGAAGGTTTTGGTGCTTAAGCTACATGAATAACTACATACCGTTCTAATTGTTTCATCACTCCCTCAAACCTTCACTGTTGTTTTGTAAATTTCTATATGAATAACTTAGAGAAGAGTCTCCTAGATCATCTCACACAAGTTTTTTAACTTTTCAAGGATATAAAGTGTGAAAATCCTTTTAATATTATGGTGAATGAAATATAATTTATGGGAAGAGCCCCAAAACTCATTCCAAGTATAAATATTCTTCACAATTACATTACAAAAAGATGTGGATCTGTGGAAAAGTAAGAGAACATGACACTATATTTTTGATGTAGCAATATGGGACACTTGAAGAAAAACTACACCTGGTCAAATAATAAATTGGAAGATTCATGTGAATTTATTATCGAGTTAAATTTGTCTATTTCAAAAACATTTCTGTTATATATTTTATGTGGTGATCACATGTCTTTTCAAATATTGTAACCATGATGGTTTTGAATGATTTTATATGGTGATATAGATCTAAAATTATCCAATAAATCCAAATATGCTAATGTGGCTATTGGAGATTACCACATGAACTTTTCATTTGGAATGATATTGGCTTTGAAATATTGTTATTATGTGCCTTTAATCACAAAAATTGTTTTTTATTCTATACATGATACAAATATATTTATTTTCAAATTTGGAAATAATTTTTTCTTCTTTTATTAAAAAATAATGCATTACGGTAAGCTGTATTTAAATAATAGAATTTATATATTAGATTACACAGACTTATTAATGGAAATCGATAGTGAAAATAATTCCCATGATTCATATCACATCAAACTATACCATCACATACTATTTCATGTTAAAGAAACTCATCTGAGAAAATTAAAGAAAATATATATTTGGATTCATTTTAACTAATACCACTTTGTGTGTTTTATCCATGTTTGGGAGGAAAAATGATAAAATCCCCATTTAATGGAAAAGGCGAAAGGGATGCAGATCTTTATGAGTTGGTCCATACCATTGTGTGTGGACCATTTCCAATTAAATATATTGGTGGTTACTCATTATTCATAATTTTTAGTGATTACTTTAGTATATATGTATATGTATACTTAATGAGGTGTAAGTTATATATTTATAAAATATTCAAGGAATATAAGAATGAATTTTGGAACCATATTGATAAGAATATTATGAATCATTTCTCATATAGTGGTGAACAATATCTTAATCAAGGATTCATTGATGATTTGTGGTAGTTTGAAATCCTATCCCAACTCATATCTCCATATACACCACAATGGAATGGTTTAAGTGAAAGGAGGAACTGTATCTTGTTCGACATGATGAGATCAATAATGAGGTGTGTCAGTCATCCATTATCTTTTTTGGGATACACATTACATTCAAGTAAAAACATTCTAAATTTAGTTTCTACTAAATTTAAAATGGTATTCTCTATGAACATTTATTGGAAATAAAATCATGTTATTTAATGTATGAGTTTGGGGTTGAAAAATGTTTTTTATGATTATTTATTATCAAAAACATATACTCTAGTGTAATAAGTGTATCTTTAAAGGATTACCTAAGGAAATATGTTGATATTACTTGTATTATCCCTTAGATAAAAAGTTTTTGGTTGAAAAATTTCACAAATTCATGGAGAGGGATCATATCTCTAAAATAGATAATGCGAGTGAGATGGACTTTGAGAAAGTCATGGATAAAGTTACAAAAGAGTTTGAATAGGAAAATATTCCACAAATCCCCATGGAAAATGATGTTTTGAAGGATAAATTATTATTTAGGATTTGGATAGATTTTAGATAACTATAATTATATGGTTTTATAGTCACTAAGGATGGTGACTAATTATTAGTTGATAATGATGGTCCTCTAACTTATAAGGAAGTAGTAAGTGTCGTGAAATTTTCCCAATATAATGAACCCATGAATTTTAAAATGGATTACATATAACAAAACAATGTTTAGTTATTGGTATATCCTCTAATATATGTAAAAACAATTGTTTATAAAGAATAATTCAAGAAGAAACTGGGTTTGGAAGGAAAAGTAAATACCTTTATGGCACTACTGGTTACAAAAGGGTTTAAAAAGAATCAAAAAAATTTATTATGATAAAACTTTTTTATAGTTTCTATACCAAATGCAGTGAGAATTATTCTTTCTAGAGTATATTAACAAGATTATGAGATTAGGAATATGGATATAAAAATCTCTTTCCTTAACGATAACCTTTTGGATGATTTCTATATTACAAAACTGAAAGTGTTTGTGACTCTGATGGATGCCAATGAGGTTTTTAAATTATAGAGATCCATTTATTTATTAAATAAATCATCAATGTTATGGAATATTTGATTTGATAAATATATAATAGAATTTTATATTATAAATAATGAATGTAATCCTGGATTATATAAGAGGTTTAGTGGGAGTTCGTTTGTATTCCTAATAGTTTATGTCGATGGAATACTACTTATTGGAAATGAAATATGATTCTTACAATCTATTAGTGTATGGTAAAATGTGTGATCTTTTTTAAATAACATAGTCAAAGTAGCATATATTCTTGAGATTAAGTTCCATCATGAATCATCCATGAGTTTATTTGTACTAATCCAAAGTATGTTCATTAACATGATACCAAAGATATTTGGTGTGGAAAATTTTAAGAGGAGATTGTTTCCAATGTCACATGGAATTCAACTCTCCAAGAAGATGTGTTCTCAAACACATGAGGAGAGATAAAGGATTTAAAGGAATCTATATACATCTACAATTGGGACTAGAATTTATAATAACCTATGTACTAAGGTAGATGTAACTTATGCCATAAGTGTGATAGGAAGGTATCAAGATAACCCAAGTGACCACCATTAGATGAAAGCCAATACTATCCTTACGTATCTGAGGCATACTGAGATTATTTTCTTGGTCTATAGAGGATATAAGGAGCAATCCATCATAGGATATATAGATTCTAGTTTCCAAATAGATCAAGATTATCTAAAATCGTAGTCAATATATATATTCACTCTTAAAAGAGATGTTGTGAGATGGAAGAGCTCAAATAATGTCATAGTCTCTGATTCTAAAGTGGATTATTCTAAGTATATTGCAACATCTGAGGATGTTAATCACGGTTTTTAGATTCAGTACATAATCAAATATCTTAACATGATACCAAGAAGTAAATACCCTCTCCCATTGTAATGTAATAATAAGATAACACTAGATCATGTAAATGAGATAATTTCACATCAGCGGATTAAGCACATACTATGAAAATGTCACCTCTTAATGGATATTTTGTAGAGAGGTGATGTTGTAGTGAGAAGATTTTTTCATGGAAGGTATCTTGGAAGACCCCATAACTAAAGCCTTAATTCAGTAGAAATATTATCATCATGTGAGATATAGTGGACTAAAATTCATTAGCAATTGGATCTAGTCCAAGTGGGAGTCTGTTAGAGTTGGTTTTCTAGACCTAACATTTTTTACTTTAAATTTATTATATATTCAAAGAAGTGAATGAAAATATCTTATTATATATTTTTCATTATTTTCTGTGTGTATAGTTTTTGTAATAATTTCCTAGAGTATCTGTTGCATTGAAAAGGTCATATCAATTCTCCATTATGATGAAAATATTTATATAATATGACATTATTTTAAAATATTACTCTATAGTAATATAAAAATCTATTATTGGATACAGAGTATTTTGAATGTCCTTTGTGAGTACTCATAAGCAGATGATACTTCATCTCATTAAGATCACACTTGGTAATCTCCAAGATGGTAGATTATGATACTAAACACCTGTAGGAAGTCTACACGATTCTATTTCATTTTTAAATTACTATCTATGAGAATGATTAATGATACTTGGACATTAAGATTATTATTAAGGAATTTAATGACTTTCTTACTTTATGGTATTTCCATAAACCATAATGAAATATGATTTTCGTGTAGTTGGATATATTGGGTGTGTCATGATTGATATGTTATTAATGAATAAGTTAGTGAAGGATTTTTCCTTTCCATCTTTATGGATGAGTATATATCAACCATTTGATTGAAATGGAACCATCACATTGAATAACATGGTTAGGGTGTATTAATGATTTAATTTTGGATATTCAAATAAAGACGTTTCAAGAATATAGGTTGATGACATTGGTGTGAAAATTACTTGATAAGATATCATGTAAATGGGATCATATAACATAGTGAGAATTTGTATGTGGTTATTATTGTTTTAATATATATTTTCATTATATGGACTCCCTGACCCATTATTAGAAACTAACATTGGACTTTAGGAAATCCTATGTAATTCCACTAAGGAAGAGTCCTAGAGGGTCACACACAAAGTATTTTCTTTTATCTCAAATAAATATTGTTTATATTTAATTATTGGAATAGAAATTATTCTCTAAACTAAGAAGTAATATTTATTCAGGTTTTATTACATGACACAAATATTAAATAAATATTTATTCACAAATTAATTTTTTAACTCTGTAAACATGTAATATTAATTTATCTCTTATTATTTGTATAGTAATAATTTTTTTTATTTATTAAGTAAATAATTTTCTTAGTTATGTGAATATTAAATATATATTTATTCATTAGTCTATGAAAATAATTTTTATTTATTTATTTATTGAAAAATCTTCATTTGATAATTTCATAAATGTTAAGGAGTAAAAGAAGGCTATATTTTTATGACAAAAATTTATTTACCAGATAGAAAAATAAATATTTATCATCATCTAGATTTGATCACGTCACAAGTAAAATAATATTTTTTTCATTATTTTCATGACATGAGGTTTAGTGTGTATTAATTCACATTTGAGAGACTTTGGATAACTAATTATAATTTAATCCAAAACATTGGTCTATTTATATAATTCTATGTTAATTGATTAAAGGCTAATCATTGTGAAAAATAATCCCCTCTTAAGATCTCTCTGACCACATCCTCTCAAGACCGAAAAGAACAATATAAAATTATTCAATGGGGAAAAAATGTGAAGTGATCAAATTGAAAAATAAAATCTAAAAAATCATTCATGCAAGAGTTTGGATTTTCATCGATATTGTTCATTGATCAATGGATCGTTTGTGGATCATGGCTATATGGACTCTATAGTTGGTCCTTGATTCGAAATGATGATGCACTGATCGTGTTAGAATGATCAACACTATCAATAAAGAAATATATCAAGTAAAAGATAATATTTATTCTTTTGTTTTAAACTAATTATAAACTATGATGAAAAGTCATCACTTTCTTCATTTTAGTAAAATAATTTAACAATATTTTTCAAATAAAAATCATTGGTCATGGAATTCACATCATGTACATTAAAAATAATTTATTAAATTGAATAAAGAACTATTGGTTTAGAAAAAAACAAGCAAAATAAATTTATAACATATATACCCATTTATTATATTCCTTGGTTCTATTATAAAACTAACCTAGGAAAGATTTTGTTGTAAACCATTTGAGGTTGTTCGAGGAAAAGGTATAGTTCTTAACCACGCATTTTAGTTTTTTTTATTTTATGACTTATTCAAATATTCATAAGGCTTGCTGAAATAATAAAACCAATATCTCCCATATACATAGATGTTAATATTTTAATTTCATAACCAATATCCATCTTCTCCTCCAAAAAATGTGAAATTTAATCATCCTTTGTGTGTAAGGAGGATTACAGCCTTACGAATTGATGTCATTCATTTTCCACCACCTCCTCTTAAAAAAAGTTACAATGATGGATTTCATTTATATATAAATATATATGATATTAATGATATATATATCATTTGAAATAGATAATATATCATTTACTTTCTTACTATTCAATTCATTTAAAAATAATAAGGTTGTTCATGTGTACATGTGGACTACCACCTCTACGAAGCGATGTAATTAATTTTTCATCACAATAACACATGATTGATATATGATGATTTATTTAAATGAAAAATATTTTATTTCTGATATTATTATAATTATTTAAATATAGAATAATATTCTTATTCTTTGCAAAATTATCAATGAAAAATGAAAACGTTACTCATCCTTAAGTATGACCTACTGCCTCCTTGATTATAGCATAGTTTATTTCTCATAACCATATTTTGTCGTTGGTTTTAAAATTATAATTGATGTATAAAAATCATAATTATTTTAATATTATTATGGATATTATGGATTAATTAACACTTTGTTCATATTCAACCTAAAGAATCCATTTTTGACATATGAGTTTAATGTCATAAAAAATATCTAATGTGAACTTAACTGATTAAGAATCTATATATAACATCGTATTAAATAAAATAAAATAATAATGATCATTAAAAAATTTCTTATGAAATTAAATAATTTATATAAGTATTTTATTTATGAATATAAAATACATATCTGACAAGTTAGACTCAAGGTAAGGGACTTCCATTTTAAAATCCTTTTTCAAGTATCTCTTTTAACACATTATCTTCCATGTAGATATTTAAAAAAATATATTTAATTATATGGTAACAATGGAAATTTTAGGTCAGTTTATAATTTCATTCAGTGGTTTTAAAAATGAATATTTTTTTCATATTTTATATAATAATTTTTGACTTTCCTTAAAAAATACAAAAGAAATATTATACTTTAATGAATACATAGACACCATCATTTCCCTCCATCATAAATTTGATTTTATATATGGATTAATTTATAATATTCCACATATTATTCAAAGAAAAATCGTCCTTCCCTTGTTTTGGGTATTTATGTTTTGAAAAATGGGTTTTTAAAAGGAATGTGTATTACGATATCCGAAAGTGTTTTTTATATGGGTTTAAAAGATATTTTAAAGTGGTTTATTCATGATATGATATTTATACATTGATTATGAATAAAGGAGTTCCTAATAGGTCTCATGATGATGTGTTATCCTAAAATATCTTATATGATAGGTATACTAATATAGCACTCCATTGTATTGGGTAATGACTATGTTCACTAGAGAATTATTTTGGAATTCAGTTGTATGGTTATTCCAATTCTTAGGGTTTTTGTAACACCCCAAGCTTCCATGGTACGCTCTTCTTTGAATAATAGAGCAGCGTGTGTTGTACGCAACCTCAAGTTCTAACACACCGCGACTAATCAATGTAGCCGTTATGAATAGTAATACCCACCTTTTAAAATTATAGAAATTTAATATTTCAAAATGGAATTCATTTTTGTAATCCTAATATTGAAATTAGCCTATGTTGAATTTTTTGTAATTTTCTTAGAACTTCAAAATTTTTATGAATAGTGAAAAATACTTAAAACAAATTTTTTAATCAAAATAATTTATAGTGATAAGTTATACTATTTTGTGGTTTTAAATTATAATTAGAATATATTTTTACCATTTTATCCAATGGTGTTCATTCGAATTAATTTCACTTTGAAATTGGACATAAATAATTGTCAATCTTTTGATATATATTGTTTCTTAAAAACATGCTATTTGTTGTGACAGCGGGAATTAATTATAAAATTAATTAATGCTACTTATATGTTTGGAATTTCATAAAATAGAAATCATTTTTTATTTCGGAATATCAATTATATCTTAAGGTGAAATTTTGGCATTGTTCTGAAAAACATCAATTTTTAATGAAAAGCGAAACCACTAAGTGGTAGTTAAAAAAACTGATTTTTCGTTTAAATGAAATATTACCACTTCTGTGATTTGATTTTCAAAAACACGACATACATGGTTGTCATTAAGAAGTAAAATGTGGTTCACTGGGATAAAAATAATTTTTGGCGAATAGTAACTTTTATGTTTAATTAATCGCGATTAAAGGTAATTAGTGAAATTTAAGGTAAAAATGATGTTATAAAAATATAAAAATACCCTTACACTTGTCCTACCCCTATTGGATGAGTAATGGCCGAAGAATACAATCCATGGGTCAACATGGGGACCCCATGGAGCCACTTTGGTGGGAAAATGACATTAAAAACATTTTATTTAATGATAAAATAAAAATGTCACAAACATGAGTTGTTTAAATAAAACAATTATTAAATGGGGTTATATAAGTTAAAATTTTGACCATAAATATTCATTGGAATGATAAAAAGATTTTCTACATTAGAGTTATTTTTTTAGAATTTTTAGACATTAAATAATTTAAATTTTTAATGACACAATGATGATGCAGCGATTACCTCATTAATTAACGATTTAAATAAAATTAAAATATAATGTAATATCCAAGGCTTACACTTGTCCAAAGCCTATTGTATGGGTAGATTTAGAACCCGTATCACCTCAGCCTCGAATTATAGAAGTTTGGGACATTTGGAATCCAAAAATCATTGTATAATAAAGTAATATTTCATGACATTCCAAGAGTGCCCCTCCTCTCCTCTTATAAAAGGCCCCCACCACTACCACTTTACTCACACTTTCAAAGCCTTTTGGCTCGGAAAACCTCTACCCAAATACTCTCCCAACATCCCTCTATTACTCCTAGAATCCTCAATTTGGGCAGAACTCTTCCCAAGTAAGCCTTTGGCTCAAATCAAAAAGTGTTACCCGATTTTAAGGTAATGTCTTATCTAATGTTGTTTTGTTTTATTTTGCTTCTCCAAACACTTAAACTATTTTTATTCCTTTATTTTGTAACAAAACCATTATCCTAAATATACTAGGATGTTTTTATAAGAAGTATTCGAGATACACTTACACACACCTACATCCAATGGTTAATGAACATATTGTTTCTGTGGATGGCGAATTTCTGCCTCACGAAACGATGATTGTTCAACACTCATATAACACCTTCAAAGGTGGCCATTAAGATGTCACTATATTTATATATGATATATAATATGTTTATGTTTTACTTAATCTTATGTATTTTTCATCTATGACATACCTTTATGATTTCCATTATGGGTAAACGCGATATTTTCATTTTAGGAAGTGCGGACTACCGCCCCCTCAAAGTGATTTGAATCGTTAATACCATATGTGGGGTGTATAAAGGATGGATTAAATGGTATTATTTGCTATATTATACTGGAATTATATTATACATTTATATCATTATGATTTTATTCCATTAATTACGAAATAGAAATGAAAGTTGCGTTCATGCGTACGTACGGCTTACCGTCTCCATGAACGGTGCATTTCATTTCTTACCTCTAAATGTTACGTAATATTATGAATGAATGTATATACTGGATATATATGATATATATCATAACTAAATCATGAATATAATTCTGGATATAATGGATATTTCACCACAGGAACAACTTGTAATTATAAGAAGTTTATTGTTGACTCAAGTACCAAAGATCGACCAAACGACCGTTATTAACTTAAATAACTACATAATGCTCATAACATGGTAATAAGTGATATAAAAAGGATAATGAAATTGAAAATGGTTCTTAATAAGGTAGATATTAACTCTATTTTATTATTCAGGAGGTTAAAGAACGGTTGAGTCAAGTCGGACACGAGGTAAGGGAATTTCTTAACCCAATTTCCATTATTTGGGTTAATCTCCTACTTTCAAATTATGTCATGATATTATTATGTCCTATGTTGTATTTGTACTTTATTTATGTGTACTTATAGTGAATACACATAATAGATCTATTATATTTTAAAAATTATCTTTGTAAGGACTTCGTCTCAATCTCCTTTCATTGAGGCATATTTGGTTTTATACACAAATTTCTTTTATACGGTGTATAAACCCCTTTGACTTTTACGTTTATTCAAAAGGAATATTTTTTATACGAAGCGTTTTACTAAACAACAAAAAGGGAATTTTTTTCTTTCCGTACTTATGTGGCGACAATGACTTCTCCGCCGCCGTGAACATTATTTGAGTTTCGGCTTCCTCTACAAGCCATCATTTTTTTTTAATGAAAAATAAATAAAAAGTTTTAACTTTCTTTTATTTTGGTATTGAAAATGGTTTTCAACGAATTTTTATTATATCAATGTTCTGTATTGATATCTTTTGATTGAAATGTGGAAATGTTATGTTTACTTTATGCATATTTTATGTGATACGATTATGTTGTGGTTTATGATATGTTTAAACCTATTCATATGAGGAATGCATTGGACTTAATAAGTGACGGGCGGAGCCCGCTATAGCTCCTCGATGCATCGGTAGGTCTCATGAGACAACTAGACGTTGAATTGGCCAAGGACCTTTCCCAATTTGATTTGTGATTTTGGCCGAGGCCTTAATCATTTTAGACGTCTTGGTCGAGGCCTTGACAAAATGTTTCAGAATGTCTGGCATTATGCATTCCATCATTAAGAAAGTGGTTATTGATATTTCATGTGATTATTCAACTAGTAGAATATCCATGTGAATAAGTAAATGGAATTATCTCATTTTACTTTTTCCATATTATGTTGACGTTAATGTCTAAAAGGCTTTTTTTAGTTATACATTTCCTTAAATGTTGATATTTATTTATGAAAGCTTCCATAATATTGTTATCCTTACTGAGCATCTGAGCTCACCCCTTTCAATGTTTTAATATTTTCCAAGATGTGAAGAAGTATTTTATGAATGACCTGCATGGATTTTTAGAATAGGATATGAGTGTGGTCTATGGAGACTTTGTTATTGTAGTTTTTCACTTTATTATGTAATGTAACATTTATGAACGTATCTAGTGTTTCCAAGGATACTAAACTGATCGGTCTTTCGAGACTTGATCTTTTGTGATCATGCCAATGTTACGAAGTAACACACCGGCTCTGGGTAGCTGGGGTCGGGGCGTTATAGATGGTATCAGAGAAAGTCTAGTACAAACCTTGGAAGCTAGATTTAGACAAACTCTGATTAGAGCACGTAGACCTAAGATGAACTTTGAGGATTAGTATATAAGAACTTCCTAAAATTTTGGTATTGTTGAGATTTTGTGAGTTTTCTGAGAAATACATCCCTGTCTGGATATGAGAAGGTAGAGGCGGCTCTGGCACAGACGTACCTAGGGGTAAAACCCGAAAACACCGCTTTGAGCTAGACTCGAACGGGAACTGGTGCACTACAACGGGTCTTGGTGCACTCTTGGTTACGTCACTCCCGGGGGGATATGCTTTGGATAATTCTCATTTTCAATACAAAACACTATGAAGGTTTATGAGTATATACTTCCTCAAAGAAAACATTTTTATGATTATGGATTACATCCATAAATAGTTCAATTTATGTTAAGTGCTTTACAAGTATGGAATTATGTATTTTGATTCATAAACTAATCTAGTTTATGCCATTGTTTAGAAATGGTGCCTAGTGGAAGGAATGGAAACTGTATCAATGCACGAACTTCGTGTAGGGATTGCCCTCCTGCTCAAGATAATTATTGTGGATCTGGAGATACAACTGGTACTGATCAACTTATTACCATACTGGGACAACTCACTCAGGTTATGAATAATAACCTTACTCGTATGGAGCACCATGATCCGCAACGTGGAGGATCAATGTTAGACCGCTTCATGAGGCAAAAACCGCCCACATTTAATGTGGGTACAAATCCATTAGTAGCTGAGCAATGGATAAATTCCTTAGAGAAAATATTCCACACCTTGGGGAGTAGCGAAAGGGAGAAGGTTATCATTGCAGTTTACTGCCTTACTGGAGAAGTTGATCAATGGTGGTCATTGATTCAAAACACAAAGGAAGATGAAGAAGTATCTTGTATGGAGTGGAGAGAGTTGAAAGATCTGTTCTTAGAAAAATACTTTCCACATGACCATCGAGCAGATATGGAAAGGCAATTTTTGAGTCTGAGGCAGAAGGAGGATGAGAATGTAGCATAGTATGAGGCTATCTTTACAAGGTTAGTGAGGCATGCTGCAGATTATATACGTAACCCAAGGAGTAAGATTGATCGTTTCTTTGATGGGTTAAAACCATTTCTTCGTCGAGCATTAGTCTCATAATCCTTCTCGTCATACGAAGATATTTTCTCATGAGATATCATAACAGAAAAGGAATTCTCTAAGTCTTATGACAACAAAGTAAAGCAAGAGGAGAAGAGAAAGGTGGAACAAGAGATGGATAAAGGGAAAAAGGGAAAGATCGATTTTCCATTATGTGATAATTGTGGGAAGAATCACCTCGGTGCTTGCCTAAAAGGAATGGGAGTTTGTTATAAATTTGGAGAAAAAGGTCACCAGGCTCGTGATTTCAAGGGAAAGAAAGAGACTATCAATGTTGAATACTACAATTGTAGGGAAATGGGGAATTATGCAAATGAATGTCCTAAGTGTCAGTTAAACTTACCTCAGAAAAGGCCAAGGGATCAAGGACAATCTTATGCTGTTACTACAGTTGAAGCAGAATAATTAATGTATTGATGCTTTTGGACTCATGGATTATATTCTGGTTATTAGAATAATGTGATATATATATAAGGATTGTATTGAAGTACTTGTTGGTTATCATTAAGGTTTTAATATGATGAAAGAAATCATATTTTCAGTATGTGAAAATAAGATAAACTTTACTTTGTTTAGGGAATCTAATGTTACAATTTATTTTGGAATTTAAGGACCCTTTAGAGAAAGGCTGGACGGAGGTATTTTGGATAACTATAAAGGTTGGAATGGATTAAGTTGAACTTTGGATAGTATTGTTTAAGGTTAAAACATTTCTGAAGATTATTTTTGGAATATTATAATACTAACGTTTTAGGAAAAAGACAACCTGCAGGGTGGGGCATAAACAGTGGCGTCGAACAAAGCTGCTGGAATCGAACCCACAACCATAGTGCGACAGGCCTTTATTCCCTACCACTAGCCTACAGGAAGTCCCTGGTTATTACAATATAATTTTACTAATCTATATGGTATGTGTTAACATTTGGAACATTATACAATTAGGATAAGTATAATATTTTTGAGTTCTATTATCTTTTTGAGTGAAAGATGAGTTGAAGGTTGAAACTCTAATTATCAAGCATAAATATATATATACCTATCTCTTATTCAATGAATAAATTAATTCTTAAACATTAGTAAAGGGATATTAAAACAAAAAAATGTGTTATCCTAATACCTTATGTCTTGTTGAACTGATGATATTTTAAATCAACATAGATTGAAGGCTTTGAGGCCCTCAATTTGACAGTTGATTGTGATTGATGACCTCAATCACTCCCTACAAATATTTACGTTTTTCCTCCAATTATATGTCTCCAATTACCACCAATGTTCTCCTTATCGAGATCATAATTTGGTGGGGACATTCTTATTTCCATTTCCCTCTTATTAAGGCTAAATTTTATTATCCTTATTTCCGATGTGGGTTTTCCACAATTATATTTTCTATTTTCAACCTTTAATTTTCAAAGAAAAATTTCAAATTGCGAGGACGCAATTTAGGGAAGGAGGGGAGAATGTAACACCTCAAGCTTCTGTGGTACGCTCTTCTTTGAATAATAGAGCAGCGTGCGTTGTACGCATCCTCGAGTTCTAACACACCGTGACTAATCAAAGTAGCCGTTATGAATAGTAATACCCACTTTTTAAAATTATAGAAATTTTATATTTCAAAATGGATTTCATTTTTGTATTCCTAATATTGAAATTCGCCTATGTTGAATTTTTTGTAATTTTCTGAGAACTTCAAAATTTTTATGAATAGTGAAAAATACTTAAAAAGACTTTTTTAATCAAAATAATTTATAGTGATAAGTTATACTATTTAGTGGTTTTAAAGTATAATTATAAGATATTTTTACCATTTTATCCAATGGTGTTTATTAAAATTAATTTCACTTTGAAATTGGACATAAACAATTGTCTATCTTTTGATATAAATTATTTCTTAGAAACACGCTATTTGTTGTGACAGCGGGAATTAATTATAAAATTAATTAATTCAAATTATATGTTTGGAATTTTTTAAAATAGAAATCATTTTTGAAATTGGAATATCAATTATATCTTAGGGTGAAATTTTGGCGTTGTTCTGAAAAACTTTAATTTTTCATGAATAGTGAAACCACTAAGTGGTAGTTAAATAACTGATTTTTCGTTTAAATGAAATATTACCACTTCTGTGAGTTGATTTTCAAAAATCCGACATACATGGTTATCATTAGGAATTAAAATGTGTTTCAATGGGATAAAAATAATTTTTGGTGAATAGTAACTTTTAAGTTTAATTAATCGTGATTGAAGGTAATTAGTGAAATTTAAGGTAAAAATGATATTATAAAAATATGAAAATACCCTTACACTTTTCCTTCCCCTATTGGATGAGTAATGGCCGACCAATAAAATCCATGGGTCAACTTGGGGACCCCATGGAGCCACTTTGCTGGGAAAATGACATTAAAAACATTTTATTTATTGTTAAAATAAAAATGTCACAAACATGAGTTGTTTTTATAAAAAAATTATTACATGGGGTTATATAAGTTATCTTTTTGAACATAAATATTAATTGTAAAGCTAAAAGGATTTCCTACATTATGGGTATTTTTTTAGAATTTTTAGACATTAAATAATTTAAATTTTTAATGACACAATGATGATGCAGAGATTACCTCATTAATTAACGATTTAAATAAAATGAAAATATAATGTAATATAAAGGGATTACACTTGTCCAAAGCCTATTGTATGGGTATATTTCGAACCCTTATCACCTTATCCTAGAATTATAGAAGTGTGGGACATTTGGAATCCGAAAAGCAATGTATAATAAAGTAATATTTTATGACATTCCAAGAGTGCCCCTCCTCTCCTCTTATAAAAGGCCCCCACCACAACCACCTTACTCACACATTCAAAGCCCTTTGGATCGGCCAACCTCTTCCCAAATACTCTCCCAACTTCCCTCTCTTACTCTTAGAATCCTAAATTTGGGCAGAACTCTTCGCAAGGAAGCCTTTGGCTCAAATCAAAAAGAGTTACCCGATTTTAAGGTAATGTCTTCTCTAATGTTGTTTTGTTTTATTTTGCTTCTCCAACCCCATAAACTCTTTTTATTCCTTTATTTTGTAACAACACCAGTATCCTCAATATACTAGGATGTTTTTATAAGATGTATTCGAGCTAAACTTACACACACCTACATCTAATGGTTAAAGAACATACTGTTTCTGTGGATGACGAATTTCTGCCTCACGAAACGATGATTGTTCAACACTCATATAACACCTTGAAAGGAGGCCATTAAGATGTCACTATATTTATATATGATATATAATATGTTTATGTTTTACTTAAGCTTCTGTATTTTTCATTTATGGCATACCTTTATGATTTCCATTATGGTTAAACGCGATATTTTCATTTTAGAAAGTGCGGACTACCGCCCCCTCAAAGTGATTTGAATCATTAATACCATATGTGGGATGTATAAAGGATGGATTAAATGGTATTATATGCTATATTATACTGGTATTATATTATAAATTTAT
This sequence comes from Viscum album, assembly GCA_963277665.1. NCBI lineage: Eukaryota > Viridiplantae > Streptophyta > Magnoliopsida > Santalales > Viscaceae > Viscum > Viscum album. The sequence continues at coordinate 1,947,352,018 of OY728126.1, read as the reverse complement.
ATCATTATGATTTCATTCCATTAAGTACGAAATAGAAATGAAAGTTGTGTTCATGCGTACGTACGGCTTACCGTCTCCATGAACAGTGCATTTCATTTCTTACCTCTAAATGTTACGTAATATTTTGAATGAATGTATATACTAGATATATATTATATATATTATAACTAAATCATGAATATAATTCTGGATATAATGGATATTTTACCACAGGAACAACTTGTAATTATAAGATGTTTATTGTTGACTCAAGTACCAAAGATCGACAAAACGACCATTATTAACTTAAATAACTACATAATGTTCATAACATGGTAATAAGTGATATAAAAAGGATAATGAAATTGAAAATGGTTCTTAATAAGGTAGATATTAACTCTAGTTTATTATTCAGGAGGTTAAAGAACGGTTGAGTCAAGTCGGACACGAGGTAAGGGAATTTTTTAACCCAATTTCCATTCTTTGGGTTAATCTCCTACTTTCAAATTATGTCATGATATTATTATGTCCTATATTGTTTTTTTACTTTATTTATGTGTACTTATAGTGAATACACATAATATATCTATTTTGAAAATTATAGTTTTATGGGACTTCGTCTCAATATCCTTTCATTGAGGCATATTTGGTTTTATACACAACTTTCTTTTATAAGGTGTATAAACCTCTTTGACTTTTACATTTATTCAAAAGGATTCTTTTTTATACAAAGCGTCTTAATAAATGAAAAAAAGGGAATGTTTTTCTTTCCATACTTATGTAGCGACAATGACTTCTCTACCGCCGTGACCATTATTTGAGTTTCGGCTTCCTCTACAAGCCATCATTTTTTTAAAGAAAAATAAATACGAAGTTTTAACTTTATTTTATTTTGGTATTTAAAATGGTTTTGAAAGCTTTTTTATTATATCAATGTGTTGTATTGATATCATGTGATTGAAATGAGGAAATGTTATGTTTCCTTTATGCATGTTTGATGTTATATGATTATGTTATGGTTTATGATGTGTTTAAACCTATTCATATGAGGAATGCATTGGACTTAATAAGTGACAGGTGGAGCCCGCTATAGCTCCTCGATGCATCGGTAGGTCTCATGAGACAACTAGACGTAGAATTGGCCGAGGCCCTTTCCCAATTTGATTTGTGATTTTGGCCGAGGCCTTAATCATTTTAGACGTCTTGGCCGAGGCCTTGACAAAATGTTTTAGAATTTCTGGCATTATGTATTCCATCATTATGAAAGTGGTTATTGATATTGCATGTGATTATTCGACCAGTAGAATATCCATGTGAATAAGTAAATGGCATTATCTCATTTTACTTTTGCCATATTATGTTGATGTTCGCATTTAAAAGGCTTTTGTTTTTGTTATACATTGCCTTAAATGTTGATGTTTATTTATGAAAGCTTCCGCAATATTGTTATCCTTACTGAGCATCTGAGCTCACCCCTTTCAATGTGTTAATTTTTTCCAGGATGTGAAGAAGTATTTAATGAATGACCTGCAGGGATAGTCAGAAGAGGATATGAGTGTGGACTATGGAGACTTTGTTATTTTAGTTTTTCACTTTATGATGTAATGTAATGTTTACGAATGTATGTAGTGTTTCCAAGGCTACTAAACTAATCGGTCTTTCGAGACATGATATTTTGTGATCATGCCAATGTTACGAAGTAACGCACCGGCTACGGGTAGGTGGGGTCGGGGTGTTATAGTTTTTATAAGTGTTATATTAATATTAGGTCAAAATAAAACTACATGAATTATTTGTGATTTCTAATGAGTTTTTATGGAAATCATTTTATTTGAAAAGATTATATAATAATTCTTTTCAAAAAAGAATGATTATTGCCTTTAGGGTAAAAAGGTATGATTTCATGAAATTGTCTTCCATGGGTTCTCATGTTTTATAAGAAAACCTCATTATTATGATTTTTCCATTATGTATTCTTATATATTATTTTCTAAAAAAGTTTTGGTAGACAATATATTTTCAATTGTAAGTAAATAATTATTTGAGAAGAAGGATTATTCTGTTAAAGGTAAACTCTCTTTTTGATATCATTGTTTTAAAATGGGATAACATGTCTATTTATTATTTTTTATTTCCCTTAATAATATTTTTGTGATCATAACATGTGTTTGAAATGATTTTAATATGGATTAATAATGGTTAAGAACAAATAAGAATCCTTTTTTAAATTCATAAATATTTTTCATAAATAAAAAATGTCTATCTTTTTAAAAATTTTGTTTTTTGGAAAAAATAGATACTAAATAGATGTTTCCACTTTGTAATATATTGGTTGTTATGTAAATTTTATGACCTAACTCTCTAAAACAATTATCCTAGAAGATCCCTAGGAATTCTAGAAGTTTAATTTTAGTTTAAAGATAATAGAATATGTGATGTTTAAGGTGATTTCCTTATAGTTGGTATTAGAGGAAATGTGTATATAATATTTGATATAAGGATGTTTTTATGTGAGTTAACCTAGGATTTAAAGATACCATCATGGGTTTATAAATTTAATTTTGATAAATAGTTCAAAGTCTTAGACACACATTTTATGGTTTTAAGTGGGGGTATTTTAAGGTGATTATTGATATTATGGGATATGTTTTTTTAATCCATAGTTTTAAAAATAATGATTATTTCATAAGAATGGTATTAAATTTTTTGGTATGAATGCTGAAAGGTATGAAATAACCTTTCATGTTGAAAAAATGTTTAATATTGAAGTTATAAATTTTATTTTGGAGTATTTCCATCTTATTTTTTATAATGTTATAAAAAATAAGTTAATATAGTTTTAGTAAAATGATATCCCAAATTATGGGAGACCACTCAACACATTTGATAAGGCCATAGGGATTAAACCAATATCTAAAGGAACACAAATGTAAAGAACCAACCATTTCTCTAAATTATGTCCTGGTTAGTGTAATTCCCCATGTTTTTAAAAGATAAAACTATGTTAGATAGTGTGTGTGATATGCAACACCAAACCCCAAAAAACGATGATTCTTTAAATATGATCATTTTTACCCTTCCATTAAATTTTAGGAAATAATTTTTATGAACAAATTTATGAAATATATTGAGAAATATTTAGTAAATAATCATTCTTTTTTTTGTAATGTCTTTTTGTTCTCCAAAAGAAGTTTTCTTCAAAAATTATTTTTTATTTTTATGAAAAAAATATTATTATTATTTTATAGAACATTTATAAAAAGTAGTTTATAAGTATAAATCCATTTTTTATATCATCATATCAAAATTAACTTAGGTTTAAAATTCTCCATTTTTCAGTAAATAGTGAATAATTCTATTTTTATGTAAAATATCTCATTTCTTTTGATAAATTATGTAATATAAAAGTCCCATTATTATTTTAATTTATTTAAATGTAAAAATATTTATTTAGTTATATTTTATTCAATTAATTACATTTAAATCATATTTATACCATATTTTACTATAATATTATTTTTAGGATTAAAAATGCATTTTTCTGAAAATGGTTTTAAAATGCATAATGCTTCTCAATTATAATTAAATAAAATAACCCCTAATGGAAAAATGATATAAATTAAATTTTTATATTATATATATATATTTATGAATTTAAATTAATATAATGATGATTACATGTTATAGAGTTTAGGTAAAATCATATTTTCCTTAAACAAATGAATTTTTTTAGAAAACCGCTTTCTATCGTGCATGCGGGATTTATATTAAATTACATTCTTCCACCTCTGTGAATTTATTTTGAAAAAATAGAATCAATTTTATTAATCAATATAATTAATATTAGTTAATAAGGTCAAATTAATTTTTGAAAAATATGAATAGTAACAATTTTAAATATTTATTACCACGGTAAAAATAAAATAGATTAATTAATGGTAAAACTAATTTAACAAATAATAGAAAAAAGTAACCCTAATATTATTAATATTTATATTTATCTTTTATTTAAATTATTATATATTTATTCCATATTTTTTGACTTTATAAATTATTAAGTAATTTGATTGATAAGAAATTATATTGTGATAAGATTAAACACAAATTGTATTTTTTTAGTAATATGCAATTTCAAATAAGGCATTCATTTTGATGAATTAATGGGTTTTTGAAATAAAATATATTTTTGGTAAACTATTATTATGAAATATTTATTGATAAATATATGGGTTAGTATTATTTTTATGATATAAAATGTAATTTATCTAATTGTTTGAAAATTTTTATTGTCAAAAAACCAATCATTTCTCAATAAATGTCAATTATACTTGAAAAATGAAAATTAATATATTGAGAAAATTATTTTAATAATTTATATATAATTTTTATAATAATTTTATCAAAATTATCTAATTTTTAATTTTTTATAATTTTATGAGATATTCAAGTTTTTAGGTGATAATTAAATACGGTACAAATATATAGTGTGTATTATGACATCATAATGGCCAATTAATTATGTAATAAATAATTTAAATTTTATCCATGACCAAATATATTTTTCCCTTTAAAATAATATAATATTATGTTTATTTTATTAATATTATAAATCCTTTATGAATCCTCCAAAACCTATATTATATTTTATGGGTTAAAATCGTTTCATTAAGGACATGACTCACTTCTGCATCATCAAGGGTATTATTTTAATATTTTAGGATCTCTACCTTATTAAATAATTAAAAAAAAACTTTGGAATAAACCATGGTAAAAATCATGGGAATTTTTAATTTTTTTTATTTTATTATAAAGAGTCCAAAAACTATGTTTGGGAAATAATAATAACTCCCCTACCTTTTAATATATAAACCCACACAAGATCCCATTTCTCTTCACTAAAAAACCACATATCACCTCCTTACTAATACCTACTCTATATAGATTCCTAAAAATGTTCCCACATGTTCTCAATATGTTTTTTCCAAGCATTTGGAATCACACACTCAAGGTAAGGGATCTACCTCTCTTCTTTTTATTCAAGAACCTCTGTTATGTTATACCTCTTAATTTCCATTTGTTTTTGTTTGGGTATGTTTTTATACATCCATATTACTTACTATTTTATTTCCATGTGAATATTTTCTATTTTAACCATCATTATTGACTCCCATGAACCTTTATATAGACATGTTACCATTCAAAATTTAGTATACAATCTCCCTCTCTTCTATTTATTCAAGAACCTCTTTTATGTTGTGCCTATTAATTTCAATTTGTTCTTTTTTGGTAATTTTTTTATATCCATATTAAATAAAATTTTATTTCCATGTGATTATAAGCCCCTTTAACTCTCATTATTCCCTCCCATTAGCCATTATTTAGACCTATTACCATGCCAAAATTTAGTAAGGGATCTCTCTCTTTTTATTCAAGAACCACTTTTATGTTATGCCTCTTAGTTTCCATTTGTGGTTGTTTGGTTATGTTTTGCAACAACATTATTACTATCCTTGATATTACCACGTGATTATAGATCCCTTTTAATCTCATTAATCCCTCCAATAAACCTTTATGTACACTCATTATCATTCCAAATTTTATTAAGGGATTTCTATCTTCTTTTTATTCAAGCACCTCTTTTATGTTATGCCTATTAATTTCAATTTATGGTTTTTTGGGTATATTTTAATACAAACTTATTACATTAATTTTTATTAACATGTGATAAGAGACCCCTTTCACACTCATTAATCCCTTTCAAGATCCTTTATGTACACTCATTACCAAGCCAAAATTTAGTAAGGGATCACCCACTATCCTTTATTTTCAAGAACCACATTTATGTTTTATATCATAATTTAAATTTGTTTATATCAGGATATGGTCTTCTGTACCTCCATTACTGTAAATTTTATTTCTAAATGATGATATTCCACTTTTACTTTCATTAATCCCTACCATGATCCTTTATGAACATTTGTTACCATACCGAAATTTAGCAAAGTATCCTCTCATTTTCCTCTTTATTCAAGCATCTTCATTATATTGTGCCTTTTATCTCCAATTCCTAATGTTGGGATATATTATTATATATCCCTATTACTGTCCATTTGATGTATAAATTTTTACCAAACCCTTACACTAATATTAATCCCTCTAATGAATATTTATATGCCCATGTTATGTTGATAATATCTCACCATCATTTTCCTTGAAAAACAATTTTGTGGTGAATACCCATACCCATTTCTTATCAAGGTTGTTCTAATTTATGCACTTATACTCATTTGATTTGGTAATTACATATATTTATTACACACTCCTTTATTTTTAAATAAAACATGATGATAATTGATTCCATGTTGTACGATCTACGTGACACACTTTTTCATATGAATGGAATGAAAGTGATGGGTGCACTTGGGATTATAGTGTTCTAATGCATTGGGTATTCTTTTAGTCTCCTGATACATCATGAAAGGGATTAGGGAGTGAACCTAATCCATCATGGAACATTTTCAATCATTATTACATGGTAGCTAGATTTTACATATGTTTATGATTCCACATTTTATGTGGTTTCAACATTTCCCATATTTCATGTATGTTATCATGCTATATGATGCCTCGTTGTTCAGGTTTATGATTCTTTCCCATACTATATCTCCTAGAAGTTCCTATTTTATAAAATTTATTCCTTTATTCATGTTATTCCATGTTTATTCCTTTACTATGTTTTATAGAACACACCTTTCTTATGTATGTTCCTAGGTTATCTCATGCAGTTCTAAGTACAATGGAATAATATGAGCATGTTATTGATGTTTTGGATAATGGTGATGTATTACCAATTTTAAGTAGGTATGTAGTGTACCTAATTCCAAAATACACTAGACTTATTGATCTTTTGAGTTGTATTATGTGTAATCTTTTAAAATAAATCATGAATTATTGTGTATCAGAGAGTAGAGTTTTCATAGTTGGTATCAAATGGAAGATTAGTTATTTTCGGATTAGGATTAGACAACTCTAGAAAATCCCTTGGGGATAAGACTAAACGTAATAAGAAACGCCTAAATTATGTTAAATTATAGAGTATATGGTTTCCAATAAAATAAATCTCATTATAGATACTACAACTAGATGTGGATCTAGAATAGATATACCTAGGTTTAAAACCCAAAAACACTTCAATATAATAGAATCGATTGGGAACTGGTGCATGACAATGGGACTTATTACGCACTTGGTTTGATAGTATTAGGGAATATTAGTTGGTAAATTTACAATCTCATTATGAACTATTATTAAGTGAAAAAATTATGATAAGTTTCTATATTATAAAATTCATAATGGATAACATATATTTAAGCCAAGAATTATTTATGTTAAGGAATAAATGTCATTTCTAAGATATTCCATTAATCTTTTTTGGATTCTCATTTCTGTGTTTTATACATTGAAAATATTTATCACTAAGTTTATTTTTATTCTATTCTATGGATTGAAATATGGGTAATATCTTGTAATTCTTTGGTGGATTATGTGATCAATTAAAAGCATATTCTAGTTCTACAGGCATAAAAAATCATCTTTAGTACTCATCATTTAGTGAAAAATGAGATTATAATGGAAATTTATAAAATAATTAAATTATACATTTCAAGAAAGAATTATTTCTATATATATCAATTCTATATTTTAAAGTAATTCTTTAACACTAGGTAAATAATATTAAAAAAATGTTGTCATATTACGATCATTCCTGATGAATTGATGGTCATTTTACCCATCATTGATTCATGGTTTTTTTCATTGAATTTATATTGACCATTTTCTATATCAAACTCTATTAGTTACTTGGTTTTATATATTTATTTCATTTTTATGTTTTCACTTACATATAATGTTATCATACTTGGAAATATGGTTATGTGATGACCTTCATACTTCTTTTTCTCTCTTTTCAAGAGGATTTTTTATTAATCATTTTTATGATGTGGGTTTTTAATAAAGATATAATGAAATCTCAAAATAATATATTACCGAGTTCAAGTTTAAATTTCAAGGATATAATTTATTAAAGGGGGAATAATGAAACACCTCTAGTTTTTAAAAGATAAAACTATGTTTGATAGCGTATGTTATACGCAACACCAAACCCAAACAAAAAAATGATTATTTTAATATGATCATTTTATACATTCCATTAAATTTTATGATATAAGTTGGATTATATAATTAATTAAATATATATATGACCTAAATTTTTTGATAAATTATTAGTAAATAATCAGTTAATTGTTTGGTAATGTCTTTTTGTTCTCCAAAATACATTTTCTTCAAAAGTGTTCTTTAATTATCTTCATAAAAATAAATATTATAATTATTTTATATAGATCTTATATAATGTAATTGATTATAAGAACTCCATTTATATATCAAAATATCATAATTAAATTATTGTTTGAATAAGTTATTTTTTTGAAAATATATATTTTTTAGCGAATAGTGAAATATATCGTTATTATTTAAAACTACAATTTCTTTTGATAAATCATGTAATATATATGTCCCAATATTTTTATAATTTGGTTTAAAAGAAAAAAAGAAATTTTTTAGTTATATTTAATTATATTAATTACATTTAAATCATCATTATACTAGATTTTAGTATAAGATTATTTTGATGATTAAAAACACATTTTTCTGATAAAAAAATTTAAAATGTATAATATTTCACCATTATAATTAATTAAAATAACCCAAATGAGAAATAATATAAATTATTTTTTTATATCATATATCTATCATTATGAATTTAAATTCATATAATAAAGAAATGTATTTATAGAGTTAAAGTTAATTCATTTTTTCCTAAAAAATGTATTTTTCAAAAAAACTATTTTCCATCATAATTGGGAGTGTTCTATTAAATTATATTAAATTATTCCACCTCTATGAATTTATTTTGATAAAATGTATTCCATATTTTGAATAATCATAATTAATATTATTCATGAAGGCCAAAATAACTTTTAAACAATACAAATAGTAACTATTGTATATATTAATTACCATTGTAAAAGGAAAATATGTTAATTAAGGGTAAAGATAATTTAATAAAGACTAGAAAAAAGTAACTAAAATAATACGAATACGAATATTTAATTTTCATTTAAATTGTGATTATTTTTATTCCTTATTTTTTTTAATTTTTAAATTATTAAGTAATCATTTTGCTAAAAAATTATATTATGATATGACAAAACTCAAATTCTATTTTTTAGTAATATCAAATTTCATTTAAGACATTCCTTTTGATGAATTGATGATTTTTTTAAATAAATTATATTTTATTACATTATTATTATTAAATTATTATTTATAAATTCAATTTGTAATATAATTTTTATGATGTAAAATGTAATTTCTATAGTGGTTCGAAAACTGTAATTGTCATGAAAACCCAACATTTCTCAATAAATGTAAATCCTATTTTAAAACTCAAAATTCAAGTATTTAGAAAAATATTTTGATAAAATATTTATTATTTTGGGAATGTACCTATCGAAATTTTCTAATGGTTTATTTTTAATAATTTTCTATGACCTTCGACTTTTTGGGTAAAAATTAAATATGGTATAAATATACAGTGTGTATTATGACATCATAATGACCCAAAAATGATGTAATAAACACTATAAATGGTATCAATGACCAAATATATGTTTACCCTTTAAAATAATGTAATATTAAATTTGTTTTATTAATTTTATAAAGCCTTTATTGACCCTTGAAGACCTGTATTATATTTTATGGTTTTAAAATCATTTATTTATAGACATGACTCACTTCCACATTAGCAAGGGAAATATTTTAATATGTTAAGAAATTTTCCTAATAAAATAATTAAAGCCACCAGTATATTTCATAAACCAAGGTAAAAAATCATGTGAATGTTTTTGGTTTTAGTTATTTTATTATATACAGTCCAAAAACTATGTTTGGGAAATAATAAATAATTGTCCTATCTTTTCTTATATAAACCCACCCATTCTCCCATATCTCTTCAATAAAAAACCATTCAACATATAATTACTTTTACCTTTCCTTACTATATTCCTAAAAATGTTTCCCCAAGATATAAATAATATCCTCCAAAGCACTTGTAATCACAATCTAAAGGTAAGGGGTCCCCCCTCTTCTTTTTATTCAAGCACCTCTTTTTTTGTGCCTCTTAATTTCCATTTTTGGATTTTTTGGGAATGTTCTTATATATAAATATTACATATCATTTTATATACTTTTTATGTGATACTAATTTCACTCTTTTTATTCCCAACATGAAACTTAATGTATATCTGTAACCATACCAAAATTTAGTAAGGGATTTCCCTCTCATCTTTTTATTCAATCACCCCATTTATGTTGTGCCAATTAATTTTCATTTTTTCTTATTAGTGTGTTTTTATATATCCCAATTAATAAAAAATACATGTCTATGTGATGATAGACTCATTTCACTCTCATTATTTCATCTCATGAACCTTTATGTACACCTATTACCATGCGGAAATTTAGTAAGGGATTTCCCTTTTCTTTTAAATCAATTACTAATTTAATGTCATACCTCTATGTTTCCATTTGCGCTTGTTTCAGTATATTTTTATAAAAAATTATTACTTTAAATTTTATACCATGTTATGATATATCCTTATAAATCTCATTAATCCCTCCTATGAACCTTTATATATTCCCATTACCATACCGAAATTTAGTAAGAGATTTCCCTCTTCTTCTAATTCCATAACCTTTTTTATGTTATTCTTATTAGTTTTCATTTTCTGTTGTTTGAGTATATTTTTATACAAAAAAATTATTATAATTTTGATTACCATGTGATGATATACCCCTTTGACACTAATTAACCCCTCCCAGGAACATTTATGTACATCCATTACCATGCTGAAATTTAGTAAGGGATCTCCATTCTTCTTTTTATTCAAGAACCTATTTTATGTCATGCATCTTAATTTCCATTTTTTCATGTTGGGATATATTCTTCCATATCCCCTATATATTCCATTTGATTTATAAATTATGATATACATTTTTCACTCTCATTTATCCATACCATGAACCTATATGTACACTCATTACCATGCCAAAATTTAGCAAGGGATCTTCTCTTCTTACTCATTATTAAATAAACTTTCTTATATTATGCCTTTTAACTCCAATTCCTAATATTGACATATGTTATTTTATATTCCTCTTAGTAAAAATTTTATTTACAAATTATGAGATACCACTTTCACTCCCATTAATCCCTCCTATGAACACTTATACAGCCCTCTTATGCTACTGAAATCTCAACATAATTTTCCAAGCCAAAAAATTGTGTAATGAATACCCATACACAATTCCTACCAATGGTGTTCAACTTTATATACTTATACTTATTTTATTTTGGAATTAAATTTATATATTCTACACTCCTTTATCATGGAATAATATGTGATGATAAATTATTTCATGTTGAATGATCAATATGGCACACTTATACATGTGAATTAAATTAAAGTGAGGGGTGAACCCATGATTATATAGCACTCCAATGCCTTGGGTAAGGTTTTAGTCTCATTATAGTTCATGCATGGGATTAGGGAGTGAACTTAATACATCATGGGACTTTTACATCATTATTTATTGGTATATAGACTTGACCTATGGTTATGATGCCATGTTTTATGTTGTTGCCACATTTCCCATGTTTCATTTATGTTTCCATACTATATCATGCTATATTGTTCATGATTTTTATTCTCACCTCTTTCATGTCTCCATGATATTTTTATTTTCTAAAATGTATTAATTTATTAATGTTATTCCATGATTATTCTCTTACTAGGATTTATATCTCACCCCATTATTATGTATGCCTACAGGATATCCCATGCAGTTTTAAGTATAATGGAATAACATGAGAATGTTAAGTAAGTTTTCAATAATGGTGATGTATTACCTATTTTAAGTTATTATGTAATATACCAAATTCCCAAATACAAAAAACTTCTTGATCTTTCAGGTTATATTATTTGTAATCTTAGGTAATAAATCATGAATTAAGGTGTAATAAGAAGCAGGATTTTAATAGTTAGTATGAAATTATTTTTTATTTAAATTATTTGTTATATAAAGTTTAAGGTGATTTTTGGAACATGTTTTTTGTCTTAAATATTAAAATGGGATTTAAAAGTGATTTGGTGATTAAGTGATTAATGTTATTTTAGAAGAATATCACTATAATTTTGGAAACATTATACAATTTTGGTAAGTATAATATTATGGTTTTTTATTTAAGGAATAATAGAAGAATTGTATTTGAAGAATATATGATTTTAATAAGGTTTAAAAGGGATTCAATGGAAAATAATTGCATATCAAGGAGATTATATGATTTTGGAATATGCATTTTTGGGTATATGACATTGTGAGTGACTAATGTTAATTGGAGATTAATATTAAATTAATCTCCAATGAATATGTGATCAACAACTTATGATTTTTTAATTCGTCCTTGGTCGCAAATATTTTAAATAATTTTTAGGTTTCTTATTTATTAAATGATCTAAGTTAAACTTTGGGTGTTATTGTTGAGGTTTTGGAGACTAATGTTATATTTCTTCATATGAGGGATTCTTAATATTTTGAATTTTTATACCTTCTGTTGACCATTTAGTTCATTTGTTAATTTTTTATAGATAATAAGAATGTATTATTATCCTGTTTGGAATTATATGATTCATTAGAATTTTATTTTAGTGCTTCATGAATGAAAAAAGTAGCTTGAATACTCCCCATTTGGAGAAAAATATGGCATTGTGGTGGAATTTGATTAAAGGATGAAATTATCCTTATCAAGTAAGTATATTTCATTATGTTCTTTGTCTATATGGTAAATCAATTCCTCAACTCTAGTAAAATTATCTAAAAATTAAAAAAAATGATCATATTACCTTCATTTTTGATGAATCGATGGAATTTTCTTACCTCTTTGGTATACAGTTTCATAGTTGTTAACTATCTCATCATCATTAACTTTCTTACACTCCATCATTATTTGGACATTAATTTTTTCTTCTCTATTTTCACATTCCATTAATAGTTTCCTATTTAGAAATGTATTTATGTTTTATTCCAGATTACTTTACAATTTATATTTCTCCCTTACTAAGAATAAGTTTTATTAACCCTTTTTAAAATGTGGGATTTCAAAATAAAATTAAAATATTAAACTTTGATTTCTTAGATAATGTTACAATTCTAAGGATATAATTTATTAAGAGTGGGGATAAAATATCCTGAAAATATAAAATAAAGATTGTGTTTGATAGCATACAAGATATGTAACATAAATCTTAAATGAACCATGAGATATTATTATTTGAATACGCCATTATAACATAGTTGTCAAATTGGTGGGTATGAATATAATTTAATGATTTATAAAATATAAATAGCTTTTCTACTAAATATAAATTTATTGTTAAATTTTTGGTAAATAATCACTCATTTTTTAGTAGACATTTTATTCTTCAAAAATACATTTTATTCAAATATGGTTTTTATTGATTCTTGTGAGAAAATATTAAAATTAATTATTGGAAATTTTTGAAATTTTATTTGATTAAAAAAATAATGTTTAAAAAAAATATATAAATATTATCTTATGATGAAATTTTTATAATTTTCAAAAACAATTTGATTTTTCAATGAATAATGAATAATTATGATTTTTAAATAAACATATATTTCCCTTTCATGTTTTTACAATGTAAAATTATATTTTGGATTAGTTTTGAAATTTTAATAGATCAATTTTATTATTAAAAATCCAATTTTACTATTTGGATTAGATTTTATACTTGAATTTACTATAAAAACAGTTTTCTAGATAAAAATGTATTTTTTAAAAACCAATTCATCACATTTTATGGGATTAATTTTAAAATAAATTATATCACTTGTGTGGTTTTAGTCATAAAAATTGATTAAATATTTAGAATCCAGTGGAAGTTTTTTTAAAAATTTCACTTATATTTTTAGTCATTATATATTGTAATCATAGTAAATTCTCTTATGAAGGTAAATGTAAAATTGGCCAATTAAGGGTAAATATTAATTTCATAAGGATTAAAAAGTAACTTTAACCCTTGAATTAATTGTATTTTATGTCTATATATAATCCATAATCCCCTAAAATATAATTTATGACCTTTTATTTCTATTTTTCCATGATTTTGACCATTATAATATTTTATGAAAAGAAAAAGTCAAAAATGCCAATCTCATTATTTTATCATCATTAAATTTTAGAAAAATGGATAAAAATATGGTATGTTTGGTTCGAAATATTAATTTTAAATATAAATTATTTTTCTTTTTTATTGTCATTAATTTCCATTTTTTAGTAATAAAAGAATTACATTAAATTTCCACACAACACTAATGAAATATTTAATCTATTAATAAAAAATTAAAATGAAAGATTTTTAAATTTTTAAAATTAATAATATTTGAAGGAATTATTGTTTTCTAAAATTTCATATGAATGAAATGAAATATTAAAGATGTTTTGATTCATTATAATCAAATTTATTTGTTTTCTTGTAGTTTTAAAAGTCAAATTAAATAAATAGTTTCAAATTATAATTAATGTTATTTTATAATAAATGTAATTTTATTAATTGATTTAAAACACCCAAAAATAATACTATATTTGGATATGTAATAATTATGTGGTTTAAAATATTAATAATTGTCTACTTATGGTTCATCTTTTTTTATCGTAACTTTCATGACCATTAAAGTGTAAAATCTTTGATACTATAGTAATTGTCCAAATGGGTTGAAATGGTTTAAAAAAAGATAAGAGATAAAACAACACCTATACTTGTCTAATTTTTATTGTATGAGATTATTTAGACTCAAAATCATCTTACAATAAAATAATAACAATTTTTATCCATTTAAATAGGAAAACTAATTTATATTAATTTAATATTTTATAAAATTCCAAATGTACCCCTCCCCTTTCTTATAAAAAGGAATATATTATCATTTATTCACACTTAAAGAACCATTTAGTTCAGATAATACCTACCAAAATTGCTTCCTAACATACCTTCAATTGTTCTAGAGGCCTTTTTTATTATAAAACCATCCTTGGAAAGCTTTTGGTGTAAATCATAAGAGGTTGTCTAAGGAATATGTATCGACATTAACCAAGAATTTTTATTTTATTTATTTTTATAACTTGTTAAAATATTTTTAAAACATGCTGATCTAATAAAACCAGTATCTACCAAATGATTATATTTTATTTTTCATATTTAATTACCTATATCCATCTTCTTTCCATCAAATGGGAAATAAAACCATCATTCGTGTGTGTAGTGGATTATCACCTTGAGAAATGATATAATTATATTTCCATCACATCATATTAAGTATGGTTATAATTATAAATTTAATTTATATATATGATATTAATGACAGATTTACCATTCTTAAATGAAAATATAACATTTAATTTCTTACCTTTCCATTCATTGAAAAATGAATGAATTTTTTTTCATATGTATGGACTACCACCTCCATGAAGTTATGTGATTCAATTTTCATCAAAACATCACATGAATCATATATATATATATATGTTTATTTAAATAAATGATAAATAATTAATTAAATAATTATAACTTTATAAAAATAAAATAATACTTACCATCTTTCCATAATGATTATTGAAAAATGAAAATGTTACTCATGCGTACGTATGGTTTACCATATCCATATTTCATGGTTATTTTTAAAATAATAATTGATATATAAAAATGATAATTATTTTATTATTATTTTGGAGATTATAGAATATAACCTCTTTGACCATAGTCAGCCTACCGAAGTCATTTTTGACATATGATCTGAATATAATAAAAACATATAATGTAAACTTAATTTATTAAGTAATTGTATATAACTTAAACTGTAAAAACAATAATGAAAATAAAAAAATTTATTAATAAATTATATAAGTAATATAATTTTCTTATTTATGAAGATAAATAACATATGTTACGATTCAGATTCAAGGTAAGAGATTTTATTTCAAATATCCTCTTTTAAAGTCTCTTTTATAACTCTTTATCTTCCATGTCCATATTCTTAAAAAAATATAGATGGATTTATATGAACATAAAGTAATTATAAATGTTATTTTATTTCAATTTTGACTTTATTAAAAAAAATAAAAAGGAATCTGTTTAATAATTTTATACAAGATGTTTTGATTTCCCATACTAATGAAAAAAGGGTTGTTCTGTTTTAACAGATATCGTGCCATTGAATTTTCCATCCACCATAATCATTATTTGATATTTGGATTCCTAAATAAGTTTCCATGTATTATTCCAATAAAACCCCTCCTTACCCTGTTCTAGGTATTTTTGTTTTGAAAATTGGGCTTTAAATGGAAAGGGTATTTCAATATCCAAAAGTGTTTTCCATGTGAATTTAAAAGATCTTTTCAAGGGTTTCATACATGATATGGTCCTTGGATATTGTCTATTTCGATGGGTGATCTCAATATAGATCATGATGATATGTGATCCTAATATGCCGTATGTGATGGGTGTGACTATGTAGTTCACAAATACATTAGGTAATGATTATTTTCGTTGAAGAATTATGTTGTAAGTGAAATGTATAGTTATTCAAATTATAGTATCTCTTGTAAGGGTTATCTAAGGGTTCAATGAATATGATGTCCTAAGGAACCTACATGACTTTTCTATGCTTACTAATGATTTTTTATGGAAATTTTTTGATTTAAAAAGTTATGATAATAATCCTTTGTTTAAAAAAATGCTTATACCCTTTTAGGGTAAAAGGTCTATTTTTCAGAAAAAAAAATTCATGGGTTATCATGTTTTATAAGAAACCCATATGATTATGATTTTACAGTTATTTTCTTATATGTATTTTATGAAAAAAAATTGTGTAGAAAAGTTATTTTCATTTTTAATTAAATGATTATTTGAGCTCAAGGTTTATTATATTAATTGAAAACTCCCTTTTTGATCTCATTGTTTTAAAATAGGATAATTAGTTTCTTCATTAATTTTATATCTCTTACTAAGATTTTTTTTCACACCACTTGTTTTTATAATATGTTTCAAAGGGTTTAAGGATGGTCAATAACAAATAATAATTCATGTTTAAAGTCACAAAGACTTTTTAGGAAAATAAAACACATTTTTTTAAAAGTTTTGTTTTTTAGAAAAAAAATCTAAATAGAAGTGTTCACCTGGTAATATATGTGTTTGTTATGTATGGATTTTGAGAAAAAACTATAAACATATAAACCTAAAATATCATTAGTAATAAAATATGTTTAATTATATTTTAAAGACACAAGATTTTTCAATGTTTAAGGTTGGGTCTTTATAACAGAGAATTCTTCCATTTGTGAACTTTATGGCCAACTCGGTAATTATTATTCTTTCTCTTTCTATGTGAAAAAATATATACACAACAACATGTTCTTCTCTTCTCTGTTATTATTACTTATTTTTCCCTTATCTTTATTCAGTTAATATGGTATGCATTAGTTCTCTTCTTTTTGTCTTTGGCTCAGAACATATATGATGAATCCTAGTGATTTTGATCTTCTTCTTCTAGACTCCAAAAAATATTCTCTCACAATGTAAAACTTCTCTCACATGATTCTTCTTTGACCTATAATAATATTTACAATAATAAACAATTTCATCATTGGTTTCTTCTTTTATCACACTTCTTTAATTTTTTATTCAATATCCCACATAAATGTTTGATTTGAAACACCATGATTATCGATAATTCAAATCCCTTAGATCTAGGTCTCCATGATCTTTCACTAGATCCAAAACATCACACAGAACTTCTTCCCATTGAAAATGCATGAAGACTCAACATTAACTTCTCCCATTATAACAAAAATTGTTTCATAACATCCCCTATGATAACCCAACATAATAATAATATATTAATATACAGTAACTGACACGACATCATCGTTGTTTGTATTTATCTAATAAATATATACATGACTTATTCATTCGCTAAAATTCACTCAAAAATCATTTTTCATTACATGGTTTCTCTTTATTCTTCTCTCCATGATTTGTATACATTCATTTATGCTCACCATGAATACACTGTGATATTTATGAAACATTGACGTGTTTGGGACTTTCTTTATTCATTCATGACATCAGATATTCCATAAAAATTATTTATTCATCACTCCATAAAAGTAAATTCATATTTATTATCTTGCATGAATGAATACGTAATCTTTTTATTGTTAGGGAACCATCATCGCAGAACAAATCTCATGGTACATAGTCTTATTGATGCATGAGAAATAGATCATGCATTCCTTTGATATTTATATATGCCTAAATCAGGGCTAGAACTGAATCCTCATAATTTTCATTTCAATGAATGTCGTGTTACTTGGAATCTCCCAGATTATTATTATGCCCGAGGTTTTTAGAAATCATATTCTTTTATAAACCATGTGATTTTAATTATAAACATTTTTTCCATTTTTTTAAAAGGAATTGGAATTTATTAGAAAAAAATTCATATAAGTTATCAATTAAACTAACAAAACTTTATTCATTACTATGTGAAAAATTAAAACAAAAGAATATAAAAAAATTTATTTCACATCATAGATTATTACTGAAGATAGATAAAATAAATCATTAAAACTTCATGAATATATTTTGGATAATGAATAAAAAAGAATAAAATCATCATGTATATGAAATCCCCCAGACCATCTTCAACATTGAGGATCAGGAACATCCATAAAACTGATAATGAGGAATAGAAACATGAAAGGATAAAGAATTATCAAAAATATATAATATGAAATAATAATTGTTCTTTGAAAATTGAGGGTATAATGAATGGATGATTTAGTATGTTTATATATAGAAATGAAATATGGCCATTAATAATACGTTCATTGAAAATATCTTCATTGTAAGTAAGATCTCTACAAATATGGTTGTTGTCTATTTATCCAATAGGTATATTTAATTCATGAATTCTAATGTATTAAATCTGAAATAATATAACTCACAATGAAATAAAATTATAGTATTAAAATATTATATATATATATAGATTTATGAATTTTATATACATATATATATAAATTAATATAATTATTATAAAAATATGATATGTTGTATATATAAAAATAAAATAAATATTTTAAAATAAATGGAGATGTAAAATTAATTTTTAGAATGTAAGTGAATAATTTAATTGGTTAAAGATTATTTTGTATAATGGTAATATATATATTTTTTAAAGAATAGTTTTGCAAAGTATTGTATATGTTATCATAATAGATTAAAATGAACACATTTAAAATATTATATATGTAATAATATATTAACAACATTTGTAACAACCCCCAATCCGGAACTCTCTAACAGATAAAAATCAAGTTGGTTGTGAGACCTCAAGTGTGCCTCCCCATCAACCAGAAGCTACTGACTAGAAGTGGGGGTGTGATTAATATAGTGGGGGGACTATACCACTTGGTTTAGAGTTAAAATATAGATGAATAATAAAATATTACTAAAAATTAGAGTAATGACATAGTTAGAATTATAAATTAAGAAACTATGAAGTAAAAGGAGGAACTGATAAATTAAAAAATAATGAATCATGTAATGATATGTTGAAATGTATTTGAATGTAAAACTGAAAAAAATAAAAATAAAAGATTCAGAAGACATAATGTCATCTTAAAAGACCATGAGACTGAACCTCATGTTGTTCTCATCTACAAACTCCATCCCATATAGTAAGAAACAAATGAGAAATAAGGTTACATGCCTTTTTCTAAAGCTGTATCCATGTAATCTGATTGAGTACCAAATGGTGCTAGAATAGGGTGTGAGTTAAACATAGTAGGTCGACACCAGCATGTCTAAATATAACCAGTCTGGTAATAATTGTACTCAATTAGCATTAAATGCGTGTAATAATTAATCAATTAGTACAATATAAAAATAATCCTACTTTGTAAACATGTCGTAATATCTCTTGGAAAATAGAACAACCATGTCAATAAACAACCATATATCCATGGAAAATCGCACAAATCTGGGTCAAGCCCACTACATAATAATTTCTGCATTGGAATGGGTAGAGACCGGTCCATATTATAATTATAGCATGGTACTAGGTTGATCTCTCGTAATATAAGTATTACAGCATAGGACTTGGAAGAGCCCTCTCAATATAAGACTTAGAGCATAAGATAGGGAAGATCCAACTCAATAAAAGAATTAAAGCATGGCACTAGGAAAAGTCATCTCAAAATAATCATTACAACATAGTAATGGGTAGAGACTACTAAATATAAGCATTAAAGCATGGGAATATATAGAGACCACTCAATATAATAATTATAGCATAGTTCTAGGTAGATCCCACCCAATATAATCATTACAGAAAATGTTCACAATAAGTCATAATAGTAAGGATATCATATCATAGTCCATAATTATTAATTCTAAATATTACCATTTATATTTCAATTACCCCTCATATTTATTAAGTTGGTCTTAAAACATTAACATGTAATTCCTTTCAATAAACAAATCCATTTCTATGTTGAATCTATATCTAGCAATCACCTGAATCATATGTCATGCTAAATATACATTAATCCATGATCTAGTCTATATATATATATAGTCAATGGTTCACTCAACAAAGGGTATCTATAGTACTTGTCACAATCAATTGGATAGAATCCCTGATTAACTGTTAATCAATGAATAAATTAACTAGATTACATGTCATGTTAGTGAAATTTAAATATTACATATACTTCACAATTAAACAGACCATAGATTTAGTTTTTAAACCCCTTACCTTTATCTGGATATTGAGAAACACTATAAATGGGTATGACCAATGGGAATAAAGGTGATATAGATCAACAAATAAAACCTAGATCACACAATATCCAAGTTAAAATAGATCCAAACACAGTCCAAATATTCCACTGGTAGAACAATGAAAAAGGGGGATAAAGTGGAAAACCTAAGAAAAGAAACTCACTAGGGATTATATGTGGAATCAGGATATCTGAAATGGATTGTAACACACCAAAATTTCCTATAAATTATCATAGTGACCAGAGGAGGAAGTTCTTCATCAAAAAATTGAATAATCGTATTCATGAATGTCTTAAAACAAATGGACCAGAAAAAGAAATTTTGTGTAGTCCATTCACGTCATTTATTTCTCAATTAATGAAATATGTTGAAAAATGTGTCACCTATGGTTAATATTTAACTTTCTAAAACATTACATTGTCTGTAATAAAGATTCATAGTGTTTATTCTTTTAACATCATGAACCAGTTCAGGACCTAAAATGGATCATGGAAAGTTTCTAGTGATGTTTACATGTCATTTAATACATTTACAGGGCGTGTAACAGTTCGACAGAAACATTTCATCCTTGTTTCTACATAATGATCAAATAACCACTAAATCCTTCCAAAACGTGGAAAACACTCATAAACCCATTTAATACATTTATATCTAGATTCCATTAATTCATAAACTTATACATACATAAACATTAGGTCATTTTACCCAACAAATTCTCTCTGTATCTGAACAAGACTCAGCCAAAAATGTTTAAAGACAATGGAGAACACGATGAAATATGTTTAATGAAAAACAAAACAAGGGACACACCGTGACAAAGATGGTATCATACAACCACTCCACCATATAACATCGCTTCCCCAATTTTCTCCAAAAATCACTTTGGGGTCTTGACAAATAAGTTTTTCTACTATGATCACATATCAGACTCCATATCCCATGTCTCATCATTAAAATTCCCATTATGCCACTACAATTGAACTAGAGCTATATTCCTACCCCTAAGATACTTATCACTATGGTCCACAGTCTGTATCTCATTCTCCAAGAAGGATACATCAGCATAAATATTGATATCCTTGATGTATGCCACATGAGAAGTGTCAGAATAATATCTATGAATATTGAACACATGAAACACATCATGCATGAAACTATAACATTGTGTAATAGATAATTGGTACGCCACTAGAAAGACCCAATCCACTGTATCAAATGGCATAATAAACATGGGAACTAAATTTCCGTGATTCCTAGTATGTTGATTTCTCAACATAGGTGAAACTCAATATAAAACAAAATGACCAACCTCAACCTCTAAGGGGTATATCTGGGGGTCATCATAAGATTTATTCCTACTCTATGTGGTCACCAACCACCTTCTGATAAATTGAACCTACTCTAACATCACCTGTATGAGACTAGGTCCCATAAGAACTGACTCACTTGCCTAAAAAAATGTGAATGACATAGCCTATCATACAAATACTTTAATGGAGCCAACTATTTTATGTCTGGATGTTATTAATATATGGTAATGGAATGAAATAACTAATCTCTAGCATTGCATATTTCCTAATATGACATTTCCCCAACCTAGGTAACACTTGAAGGAAAAAACTATGACCATTATTGAACTCTAAAGGTCATCTTCAATGTGTAGCTTAAGATTTATTCATGCTCTATATGGTCACCAACTACCTCCAGATCCACTAAACCTAATTAGAAGTCTCATGTATTAGACTCGGTCCAACAAGTGCTAACTCATTTTCCTATAACTAACTTCAAGGTGAATGAAATGATACATTATATAAATCCTCAAAATTTTCCATATGGTTTATTACTGGAAGTTGTTATTATCTAAAAACACCATGAGTTCCTATCTTTCTCCCATAAACTACTGAAATACAAAACAAAGGCTCATAACATATCCTCTATGACCTGAATATTCTACTCAAATTGATCTCCAGTCTAAGGATAATAGGTTCTACTCAAAATAACATATGATCCCAACATCTTTTGAAGACCCTTCTAGAACTGTGATGTGAAATGAGGATCTCTATCAGAAACAATACAAATCAAAATAATGTGCAACTGAAATATATAGAGAACATAAATACAACACGGATCAACAACACTAAGGATCTCTCTAATAGGTGATAAGTTATCTACCTTCATCAGTCGATCCGTGATCACCCATACTAGATCACTGTTATATGTTTTCATGGGTAATCCTATAACAAAATCTATAGTGACGCCATCCATTTTCCACTCTAGAATGGGAAAATTTTATAATAGTCTAGTTGGCCTCTGATGATCATATTTCACCTGATAACATGTGAAACATATTTCCACAATTCCCAATTCCTCTTTATTAATTCTTGACCACCAATACTATATGTGGAGATCAGGATACATATTTTTCAAAATAGGATGTACCCCCAATATAGATGTATGAAACTCTCTCATAATCTCATCACATAAACTCGTACGAAACCATAATCAGCTATAGAAAAGAATAGAAATAAAACTTCCAAGTGACCATCCCACTGGTGGGTCCCCAACATATTTTCAGTCTCTCATAACTAATTCCTATGTATTAGATAATTTATCTTCCTTGATCTAGTCAAGAAACAAAGATATAATAGATGTCAATGTCAGAGCTACTCAACCCTGAGACTATTGGCCATATAAATGGATATCTGCAAAAAGTGACATCATCCTCCACTAATCAAAAGACACCATTATTTTTTCTATATATGAAGTTTTGTTCAAATAATTGATAATTCCATTTCCCTTAACCAATGTATAATCCAAATTGAATCCAAAATTTTGCAGATACTCGATCCACCACCTCTACCAAAGGTTCAGGACCTGCTATGAAAATATGTACCCAAGGCTCTTGTAGTCGGTGTAAACCAAAAACCTCTCTACCATAAGATATGCTCCCTACAACCTCATGGAAAGTACTACTACAGCTAACTATTAATTTTGAGTATGATAATTCCTGTCATGTGGTATTGGTTGTCTAGATCCATAAGAAAACACTTGATTTTCCTACATCATAATTTCTCTAATTCAAACTCTAGATGAATCATAGTACATGGTATATAATTAGCCTTACACATGTAATGTGGTTATAGGTGATGATTTCAACCTACTCTTTATCTCTAAAAAAATATCCCTCGTAAGCATTCGACCAAACAAACTTCACCCCCTTTTTGGTCAGCCCATACATTAGTTCTTCCATGTGAGAGAAGTCCTGGATAAAATAGCTATAATAAATTTCTAAACATGGACATATCCAAATCTAGATGAAATTATTGGGCTTCTCCCAAGATACCATAGTTGAAACCTTCTTTAGGTCCACTTCCACTCATACCTATGTGATGACATGATCCAATAAATTCACTTTTTCTAACCAAAAACTTTATTTTGATTTCATGGAATAAATCCAATTCTCTATTAATGTACTCGGGACAATATCAAGATGTTTGGAATCATTTTCTACTAAATTGGAGTACATTATTATTTCATCGAAAAAAACAACCACAAATCAATACATAAAATTATAAAAGTTATGACTCATCATGATCATGAATACTATTGGTGCATTTTTCAAACCAAACAGAATCACAATGATATCATACAAGCCATACCGAATCCAAAAATTAGTTCAAGGTATTTATGATGACCTCACCATAAACTGGTGGTACCCTAATCATAATACAATCTTGAGGAATATTTTTTCACCTATCAACTAGTCGAAGAGATCATCGATACATAGAAGGGGATTATAGTTCGTGAGCATCATCTGGTACATTCATCGATAATCCACACATTAGTATAAGGTACCATCAGCCTTAATGGTGAAACGAATTGTAGAACTGCATAGAGATGTAATTGGATGTACGAAAACTTTAGCTACCATATCTTTCAACTGAACTTTCGAATCATAAATATCAGCTGATTCCATTCTATAAGGTAGGATATAAACTTGCTCTGCTCCTAAAACCAACTCGATTGTGTACTCGATCTCCCTAAAATGACGAAACTCATAGAACTGGTCAATAATGACATCTTAAAAATGGTCTACCACTAGTGGAAAAGAATCATGTTTCATTCCACCCTCATCTAGATTAAGAATTATTATCTGATCTATGAGATTTTCCAATCCTCACTAAATTAAACTTGCATAACCATCATAAAGATCCCACTAAACCTGGTGAGAACATTTTCCTACTTCTTGAGATAGAAAATCAACTCCCCTTGATAATATTCAATATGATCTTGGTATATAACTAGAAAATATATATCAAGAATCAAATTGAATCATATCGTTTCCAGTACAAATGGTTCACAAAATAAATAGTAACCACCAATATCTAGAGAACATTCCTCATAATGTTTGATATTCTATTACCACACTCCAAACAATGTATTAATGGTTAAAATATGATCTAATATTTTCACATCCAAGAACAAACCAGTTATAAAAATAAAATAAAAAAGGAATGTGATGCTCCTATATCAAAAAATACACAAGAAAGGGTAGATGATACAAGAATCATACCTCTGACAGTAGATGGTCTCATATGTATAATAGCTAGAGTAGTTTAATAACATGCAACTGACCATCCCCTATTCCTTGGGATCCATTCTGACTCCCCTGTGTTGTTATCTTGGCCTAAAAATTCCTCTCCTACACTATGGTAGCATATCCTCTACCTCGACCTGAACGTACAATGGAACTCCAACTACCACTATACTATGGAGTAGATCATCCATTCCCATAAAATGGTACTTATCATGGTTACCTACCACTTCTCTACTACTACATTCCCCAAAAAACCTCCACAAGTGTCCCATACTATTGTAATAAAAATACTCCAAATTGGGGTATGGGCTCTAAGGTCGCATGTGGCCTAACTTCCCACAATAAAAGAACTGTAATGGAACATAGTCCTGAGATGGGTATCCATGTAGAGACCCAAAGCTTGACTTACATTGACATTACATTACTTTTTCGGAATACTTGATACTTAACGAAAACAGACACACAAGGACTATAATAGTTTAGTGTCTTTGGAAACTCGGAAAATAATCTTCTAATCGTGGTGAAAGATCATCAAAATCTCCCATAATGATCTTCCCCTTTTGTTTTCTTACCTAATACATTTCTTTATTTCTAGGGGAAAATAAAACATAAAAATGGTGAGCTCAAATTCTCAGTAAGGGAAAACACAGAAAACATAAAACAATCCATAAACATTTCAAAGCAAAAACTTGAACACGAAATTTAAACATCAAAATCTTGAGCAAAGACATAAATCGTGGAATTACGTAAGGAATATATCATAATGGAACATCAAACATGATAAAATACAATGGGAATACAACATGTAATTGTAGAAACCATTCAGAAAATGTTATGATTTCCATAGTAGCAAAGGCATTACTGCCAAGACCATCTTAGTGGACAAAGTCCCTTTCTAAATCAAGTTCACTCCTCATTCCATTACAGTATTACTGAACCAGATTAACTTACCAATCTAGCAATGTCTCTCTCAAGAGATATAAATCTTCACCCAATTCATTAGAGGGAGATATAGGTCCCACCCATCTCATAATGAATTCATTCTTACTTTTTCCACAAAATAAACATACATCATTCATAACAACCCAACGAATAAAATGGGGTTCATAAACATCATCCCATAATCACATAATACATATAAAAGAAATGGATATAATTTCATAATAAGAAAAGTGAAACCATGTAAATCATAGATACATTATACTTGAACCAAACACATATGAAATAATTTCATCTTAGATGGAAAATGGTTTTGATAAGACACTTGAAATGAATTCTTGAGGAAAATATCCTTTCTTCTTCAAAATCAATTTATTTTCACAAAACATCATGATATCTAACAGAAAGATTTTTTGAAAATAGTCAAGAAATATTTTGGAGGAATCTTTATGATAATAAGGCTTTAAAAAAACAATAAAAATCCTTTCATGCTGTATAAGGTAAAAAAACATTCTTCTCCTACTTTTTCTGGAAAAGTTAAAAAGTAACTCGTAAAAGAAATATTCCTTACAAACCATGTAGTAAAAGTCAAAAATTGGTAAAAAGGACTTTAAACATACATGCAACCATTTTTAGAAAATTGGGACATGTATGATAAATATAACCCCAGTAAATACTAACGAATAAACAATCTCAGATAAGAATGAGATTGGAATAATTATCCCTTACCTTAGGACTGATATGCTTCGTACGTTTCCGAACCTCCTATATAATAATTTAAATAATGTCATTGAATTATTATAGAATCATATTCATTGTTATGATATTATATATGGTTCACTTATTACGTAATATTACCCGTTCTTTTGTAAGTTCCACATTAAAGCAGCGTTTTGGGTAAAATCGAATTATTTATCATACATGTTTGGACTTGTTCTTCTTGATATTATTACTTATATCCTGATTTACTTAATTACAGAATGTAAAACATGATTTATATGTAATATATATTCTGTATATACATATATATATGACAGATCGATAAATGTAATGAAATACACCGTTCGTGGAGACGGTAGGCCGTACGTATGCATGAACGCTGTTTTCGTTTCCTTATTAAATTGAATGGAATTAAGTAGATGACATACATATATATATACTTAAATAAAGTATCATTTTTATGTCATATATTTCATGATTACTTATTATATATACTTTATAATCATTCATGAATGGTTAACATGGAGAATGAATCGCATCGCGTCGTGGAGACGGTAGTCCTTACGTACGCACGAGCAATGATATCATTCACATGATCGTGGAATTATATTGAAGTGTATGTATAATATTTAAGAATTAATAAAACTTTTCAATAATCATATATAGTAATTATTTACACCATTATACCCATCAATGTAAGGTGGTGGTGGAAAATATATTACACCACGGCCTGGAAACGGTATTCTGTACGTTCACATGCACGATGATTTCATTTTCTATAGGATGGATAGATAGTGAAATATGGTTGTTTCATAATTATACTAACATATTAGTATATTAGTGATACTGATGTTATTACTTCATATTGAACAACTAAAGAAGAAGAAGTGGAAAAATAAATAAAGTTGAATGAATCGGTAACGGACATTACCTCTTTTTTAAAGCGCCACTTCTTAACCTCC
Organism: Viscum album; assembly: GCA_963277665.1. Classification (NCBI taxonomy): domain Eukaryota; kingdom Viridiplantae; phylum Streptophyta; class Magnoliopsida; order Santalales; family Viscaceae; genus Viscum; species Viscum album. The sequence continues at coordinate 1,947,323,777 of OY728126.1, read as the reverse complement.
TCTTGGGGCACTAAAGATGGTCTTTTAAGAAAACCAGGACCTCAAGGATGTTCCTAGGGAAGTGAAAAAGAGAAATTGGCAGAGGTCGGCAGAGCATGAAGGCTCAAAGTGGTGTGTGGAAGAGTGGGAGGAGGTACCCATTTATAAGGGAGGAGAGGGGAACCTTAAGAAAAACTAAAAATATTATTTTATTATACAGTCATATTCGGTTTTTTAATAGCCCCAAATTAATTTAATTTGAAGATAAGGTGGGGATGTGTCGAAATCCACTCATCCAATAGAATTTAGACAAGTTTAGGATTCTATTTTAACCATATCATTTAGATTTAACATTAAGTTAAATAATTTTATTTTTACCGTGTCTTCTTCTTTTCTTACAATATACGGTTAATAATCTTACTATAACAAGCCAAAATAACCCCAAGTTGTTTATTATTAATTTATATAACTTTATTTAAGTAATTTTTCCGATTCTTAGATTTTTTAGAATAAAATAACAATTAATAATATAATATTTTTTTTAAAAACTATTTTATGTCAATTTTGGCACTATTTGGTAATTGATTTCTGTGAAAATCATAATAGAATAATTAGTTAGAAAAAATTAAATTAAATCAATAATAACATGTCATATTAACCTATAAATTTATTTTAATTCATAAAATCTCTCAAATTACATTTCATAGGGAATTTATAACATCAATTATGTCAATATTTCAATAATAAGATAATTATTGCATCATCATTGTGTCATAATTCAATTATTTAATGTCTAAAAATTAAAAATAAAATACAATTATGTAGGAAATCTTTTTATCTTTATAATGAATATTTATAGTCGAATTTATCTTATGTATAACCCTATATTAAAAAATTTTTTGTTATTAAACTTTGATTTTAACTATTTTAACTATTCTCAAAATAAAATAATATTAAATGTCCTAATCTAATACAAGTGGGCCTAACTGGTCATATTTTATTCTTAAAGATGTTTTTAGTCAAATTAAACTTATCCGATAGAATTAGGACACGTGTTAGTGTAATAATAATATCATTTTTACCCTTAATTACCCTATTTACTTTTAAACGTGGTTAAAAAAAGTAAAAAGGTAATATTCACCAAAAATTATTTTCCTCTAATTGAACCACATTTTAGTCCTTGATATTAACTGTGTCTCTCGGATTTTCGAAATTCCACTGACAGAAGTGGTAAAATTATGTTCTATGTAAATTTTCAAACTCTCCTAGGAGGTGGGTAAAAGATGGTGAAAAGTTCAATAAAATTTTTTATATCTAAAATTATTATAAAATGACTCCAATGAATTACATTGAACATATATAGGTGTTATGTATCAATTTTTACCTAAAAAAAATTAAATAAAGTAATTAATAAATTAAATAAAAATTCGGTTTTCAAATAGTAACCCAGTGTTTTCACTATTCATCAAAAATTGAATGTTTTCAAAAAAATACCAAAATTTCACCTTAGGCTAATTTCAATATTCCAAATCCAAAAATGAAGTCCATTTAGAAAGATAAATTTTTACAAATTTTAAAATAATGGGTATTACTATTAATAACAGCTAGTTTATATAACATATCGTTGTTTAGTGAAACTCGGTATTGCGTACAACAAACACTATTGTGGAAGGTTGCGATTGCCTGTAATTCAAGCCAAGTCAGGGATGTGTTTAGTGAAATATCCTTTTGGTGTAGTGTATATCAAAAGACATCAATAAAATAAAAAAAATATTTTTCATAAATTCTCGTGGTGTTACAATCCACTAAACAAACTACTTTTCTGACTATTTCCTTTCTATTAATTTTCATAGTGATTCTTCATTGCCCAAGAAGAATGGTTACTAATTCACTCTGATGAAAAAGCCCAGTTACTGCTTGAGGCCTCTCTTAGATTCTCTCCCGTGATGAGTGCCTGATTCATCTTGTTCGAAAAGCTACTCAAATAAAAAAAAATTCACCTATGACCTAATATCATAATAAATCCCATCCTAAAATTACCTCATCATAGAGATCTCATTAGCTTCTAATGATATTTAAAATCTCTTGAGGTCAGTGAAATGTTCATCGTAGTCCATAACTGGCATGCCCTCTTCTGTCAGATGCATGAACTCACAATCCTTCTCACCCCTCAAAATTTTTAGATAGAAGTGACTCAAGAGAATCACATTTAATTCCTTCCAATATAAATCCTCCTATTCCCATCCTTCTCTAGAATAACCCACCAATTCTTGGAAGGTCCACAGAGCATTTACACGGGAAGATTCTCCCTCAAATCTGTGGGTGTCTCAAGATGCTTGAAGATCATCAGGACTGAAACAGTCCAAAACTCGGATTCCTAGTGACCTCCCTCCCCAGTGAACATAGGTGGATGAAATATTTGAAACACTCTCATTATCTCAAACATCAAAGGAATGGTGTTAATAGTCTCCATTTAATTACATCACATAAACCTCAATAAGTTGTTAAAAAGATGAACATCCATATGATCCTCATGAGCTACAATAATCTGTAGCTCAACTACATTAGGACCATACTAATTTTCACTCTCTTGATGCTCTACTTGAATAAGAAAGGGATTAATTTTCTCTACAAGATAAACACACTCATTAGAACATTGACTATAACAACAATTTCAACCTCTACATGTGACAAAAATAGAGAACCATAACTCCTGGTCTCTCTAAACATTTCTTGCATGTTTTTTAGCATGATATAGAAGTTCTTTTATTTCATTTGTCAGATATAATAGATATATCATTTCATAGTTCATATAGGAAATTATATATATCGCATTCAATAAATAATATGTTCTTATAATGTAAAATGTATGTTAATATATATTCCAATATTCCTATCATGGTTCATGAATACTCATCTCAGGCCATCTCAAGCCATGAGTATAAAATATAAGAATCAACAACATCACATGAAATGTGAATCACTCAGAGTTAAATAACATTCATTTTAACTGGAGAACATCATGAATATAAATCATATGCATGTGCACTTATATTTTCCCCCATACATGGGCTAAATACTCCCAAACATAAGCTCATTTCCATTTCCATATGTATCCTAGTCCCCTTTCAACCTTTTCTAAATAGTAAAGCAGAATAAAAAAACTAGATCCTATGATACCACTTTTTAACATCCCCCAATATAGAACTCTCTCACATATAAAAATCAGGTTGGTTATGATACCTTTATAACACCTCAACATACACTATAGGCTTCTGATTAGAACTGGGTGTGTGATTAATATAGTGGGGAGACTATTTTCCCTAGTTTATAGTTACATTATAACATAATAATAAAATAATAATAAATATTATAGTAACAACATTATAAAAACAATACACAAAACAACTGGGAAGTAAAAGGAGGAACCAATAAACCAAATAATAATGAATCATGTAATAATATGACAAAATGCATCTAAATGTAAATATGAAAAAATAAAAAAAAAATCAACAGACACAATGTAATCTCATATGACCCCTATCCTGAACCCCATGTTAGTCCCATATCAAAACACTAGGCAATTCAAGAAGCAACAAATCAGTAATACGGTATCATTACTTTACCCAAACCTACATCCATCTAATCTTCTTGGGTACCAAATGGAACTTGAATAGGGTCTGAGTAAAACTCAGTAGGTTGAAACCACCATGTCTAAACATAACTAGTCAAATGATAATTATTTGAAATACGTGATAAATTAGTATATTAATTCATCAATTAATACAATATAATAATCAACCTTCTTCGACACCATAACAGAATATCATTGAACATGAAGCACAACAATTCCTACCAACAACCATATATCCATAGAAAAATCACACAAATCTAGGCCAAGTCCACTATATAAGAATTTTAGCATGGTACTGGGAATATCCCACTAAATATAAATATTACAACATAGTACTATGAAAATCCATCTCAATATAAGAATTATGGCATAAGACAAGGTAAATCCCTCTAAATATAAGCATGTCATCATGGGGTTGGACATAGATTACTCAATATAATAATTACAGCAATGGACTGGGTAGAGCCCACTCAATAGAAGAATTACAACATAAGAGTGGGAAAATCAAGATCAATGTCAGCATTATAATATAGGAGTGGGAAGAGCATGATCAATATAATCCTTACAACATAGGACTGGAATGATCCTGCTAAATATAAGAATTATATATTTTTAACATAATAAGTCATAGTAATAAGGATATCACATCATAGTTCATAGTGTTAAATTATTCAAATTTCTGTTTATCTTTTAATTACCCATTTCATTTATCAAGTTTGTCTTAATCCATTAACATACCATCAATTTCTAAACAAACAATGTCATTTTCAGGGTGATTCTATATCATGAAATCACTTGAATTTTTGACATTATAAACACACTTTAATCCATTAACCAATTCATATATATATTCAAGGGTTTTCTCACTCAAGGGTAGCCAAAATCATTTTCACTATCAAATAGATATAATCAATGATTTACCACTAATCAATTAATAAATTAACTGGAGAACATGTGACATTTGTGCAGTCATAATATTTTATACAATTTACAATTAAACAAAACATAGGGTAAGGTTTTAGACTCCCAGGCTTTATCTAATGATTGAGAAACCCCAGCAATGGGTAACACTAATGTAAAAGAAGGAGATTAAGATAAACAATGAAAACCTATATCACACAATATCTACTTTAAACCAAATCCAACTATTGTCCAAAGATTTCACCTCTATAATGGAGTAAAATGGTATAGATGGGAAAACCTAATCAAAGAAACTCACTAAGGATTAGATGTGAAATCAGGATGTCTAAAAAGGAATGTATGACACCAAAACTGCCTAGAAAACATCCTACGGTTTAGATGAAGAAGGTATGGAGGAAAAAAATTATAGAATTATTCACACAATGGGATTATAACTTTTGGAGCCAAAAAATACATGGTGTGTAACCCATTCCCATCAGGTAATTTCAATTAATGAGATACATTGAAATATACATCACCTAAGGTTAATATTAAACATTCCAAAACATTACATGGTGTGTTTTGCAGATTCACAACATGTATCATTTTTACATCCTGTACCACTTCATAACCTAAAACTATTCATGGAAAGTGCCTCATGATGTTTACACACCGTGTAATACTTTTACTTGGTGTGTAAATGTTCTATAGATAGTTTTCATCTCAGTTTATGCATAAGGATGTCAAACAACTAAAAATACTAATAAACCATGTACAATCCTCATAATCCCATTTAATACATTTATACCCATACTCTATTAATTCAAACAAACCTATATCCTTAAACTATAAGTTATTTTCCCCAACAAAGGATCTTCATCTCTGAACATGACTCATCCACCAAGGATTAATGATAAATGAAAACCAAATGAAATATGTTTAATGAGAAACATAAATAAGGATGTACTAGGAAAAATAAGGGATATTACATCTTTTAAATGATAAATTTACTTGAAATAATATATAGAACTTTTAATGTTTAAAATTTTCATTTATCAAATAAAATCATATTTTTATTTTTTTGTATCTTTATTGGAAAAAATTACAAATTTTAGAATAATAATTTAATAAATATAAATTAATTTTTGAATTTATCATGTAAATATAAATCTATAATAAATTGTTTATATTTTTTGAAAAAGATTGACTTTCAGGTGAATATTGCAAATATCATTTTTACAAATGACTTGACTTTTATGAAATTATTAGTATAAAAGAATGAATTGTAAATTATTGAAACCTTTTTCTATGAAAAAATATATATTTTATAAGTGACTTTATAATTTTAAAAAATTTTGGTTTTAATTTATAAACCCATATTTTATATGTTGGAATTTAGGTTATATTTTTCAAAAAAAATATATAAGACATTATATATTTAGTCTTTTAAAATTAATTTTTATCACTTAAAAAATTTAATCCAACAAAGTGAGATTGAAATTTGGAATAATTATGACCAAAATATATAATTAGTATCATTATATTTTTGGGTATAAAGGATAAATTAACAAGGTAAAAACTAGTTGTCGTAGTGAAAACTGAAACTGTAAAAAATGAGTAACCTATGAGATAAAGGTACAAACATAATAAAAATATGTTTTAATTGAGTTTTTGAGGTACATATCGTCTTTATATATTATCCTATAGAATATTTCTCAATTATGGATATATTTTTCATGATAATAACTTTCCAATATTGAAAAGTTATGGGTATTCACAATCAAATGCCACTGTTTTTCAATAATAAAAGTGGCACTCCTCTCTACATTTCTCCTCACAATAAAACCCCATTAGTTTATCCCAAAAATATCCTAAAAAATACTATACACCTTAATTAGGTTATATTATTCTCAAAATACCATCGTTTAACTGTTTAACCTCATTCAAGAGGGAGATAAACAAAGTAGATTGGAATATATTAATAATCACTTCTTCATCTTCAATTTTCCCTGAATGCATTTATTATTTCTCACATTTATTTTCACCATATTATAATGATAACATTATTATAATTTTTATAGTATTATGTTATTATAAATATGATATAAACATTAACCACCCTTCCCTTTTTTCTGAGGAAAATTGAAAACGATTTTTCTGTCTGCAGACTACAACCTCCACTAAACATCATGTTTCTTTTTTATTAACCTCCTTAAATGTCTAGTAATAATTTTGAATTTAATAAATAACTGTGATATTTATAAAATATTTTAGACTCTAAATTGATAAAAAATGTTATTCATTTCTATTATTCTATGTTACTGAAATATTGAACAATGTGTACATGTGGACTACAGCATCTCTGATACAATTAGTTCCCATTTTTATTCTCATCACTTCCTTACATGGCAGTTTGAGAGAGTGGGTTGAATGGATAATTTATAAAATAATTTAGGTTATGGTATGATGAATTTTATATCCAATTAATGATATGATAAAAAATGATTATCATTAATTTAATCATTTAAAACAAGCATACTATGGGTGAAATATTCATTTCAAATTATGTAATATTTTCACATCCGCTGATTATTCTTATAAATAATTTATAATTCAGATATATCAAAAAAAATAAACACTAAATTATATAATTATTCTAATTTTTTAATGATATTCCAACGAAATCACCTTATAATAATCAATAATCCATTAATTTAACTTTAATTAAATTTTAATGATGACATTTGGGATAAGAGTGAGTAACAACCCTATTATTATGAAGCTTGTTTAAAATGATCAAGATTACCAAAACCTAACAGCAATAAAAGGTATAAAATAACTAATATAAATATATAGAATAATTATAAATAGATCTTATAAAAGGTTATATATATTCAAAAGGTACAAATATAGGATATTAAGTTATTTTTTTTGGATATAGGATCTTTGAGTGTGTTCGACCAAGCATGGAATCATGGTAAGGTATATTTGTATAAAATTTACTTTCATGAGTCTTTTTTCATAATGTTAACCATTAAATTTATAATATGTTGTGATTACTACTGAATGAATTTATTTTACCATATTCATCGGTTTTTAAGAGCCATATCATGTACTTTATTTAAATGGTCATCTATTCAAAATTTACCAACTTGAAAGTGGTTTTGATCAAAATGTTACTCAAACTATAAGGGTTTAATCTAAAATCTTATTTTCAAATCAAGGTTGTTTTTGAAAGATAATTCATCTGGAAAATTATTATTATTTATAAAACCTATCATAATTTCCATTTTATATTAATGGTATTTTATATTTTCCCTCGATATTTCATTTCCCCTTAACTCAAATTTTTCCCAAATTGTTTCTTATAATTAAAACCAATCTTGTCTATTCTTATCGATTGATAAATTCTTTTTACCATCTAAAAATTCATCAGATAATTTTTTCAATATCCATATATTTTATTGTGGTTATTTTCTACTACTTTATATTCTTTACAAGTTTTAAATATATTTTTAATGTTTTATATATGGTTCATCTAAATCAAAGTGTATAAAGAATATCTTTTTAAAATTCTCTATGGGAATAAAAATTTCTACCACCTTGTTATTTTTATTTGAAAATTATATTGAAATTTTCAGGGATTTGAACAGAAAATTAATTTTATCCTAAATTTAGAAAATATCACTTTTAAAATTAGTTTATTATATCAATGTTATTTCTCATTCCCAAAGTTATTCTTTTCCAAAATACATTAAATGTGTTTTTCATTTAATTAATTATAATTATATTTTCGAAATGATATATCACTAAATTTTTCTTTCCTAATCATTTTTTGTATAATAGTAAATTTTCTTCCAATGAGTTTCCTCTGTGAATAACCTATACATGATTACTTCAATTGAAGGGTGTTCACCTATATTCCATACATCGATTGATTAGGGATAATTATTGTCTAAATTTATATCCTTTATCTGTATAGTTTAAATACCATGCACTATATTATCTTTTTTGAAAGTTATTTACCTAAAAAGTTACACATTATCATTGTATACCTAATTATTTTCCATGGGTTTATCTTTTTATGATTATTTATGGAACTATGATTGATTTCCTTATGTGAATACATTTTAAAAGGATATGAAACTCGTTTTCTATCTATGGGTACCTTATGATATTATGGATGAAAATCAGTTTATTCCAATGGGTTCTTTATGATGTGATGAATTACTAATTTGATTATGTCACCCATATGTATGAATGATGATAGGTCAGGTCTTATATCACACTTAAATGCATTGGTTAAGAGTTTGTATCTCTTGAGATATGTATTTATGAGTATGTTTAAGTTGGTCATAGTAATGGGAACATAGGGTATGGATCATGAAAGTTATGGTCACTATATTGATGTATGTTCAATATTTGAAAGTTGTTTTAAAGTTTCATTATTATTCTACTAGAAATTCTATCCTCTCATCTCTCTTGTTTATTGACTCACTCTTTTATTTCATTTCTTATTTAATGTCATTATTTATTACATAATTTATGACCTATGATTTTCTGGGAATGATTTTCTTATATTTCTTGATTATACTCATATACCCCTCTTATTATTAATTATGATCTTTGACTGTTATCACTTATATTTACCCTTACAAATAATATGATTTCACCAATTTATTATGTTTCTATTGCCCCAGGATATGGAGAAATTTAATACATGATATGTGTTTTTAAGGGTATATTATAAGAATAATTTAATGAATATGTTGAAGATTAATTTTTGATTACATAGTTTCTCTCACAGTGGAAAGAAATATTCCCATTGTTGAAAAAATAAGAGTTTTGTTAGATAATTTTTTTTCCCAATTCTCTAAAATTATAAGTATAAAAGGTCTTGGGATTGTATTATAATTAAATATTTTCTTTTAAGTCACATAATTACTATATTATTATGTATATAACATCATATTTTGTATCATATTAGGGTTTAGAAATATTTTTATTTTATGATGTTATCATTTGAGGATAATTTTGGAGTTTTAAATATACTCAAAGTATAATAAGTTAAGGATTATCCTGATTTTAAATTGGTAGATAACCCTTTAGCTTAGTTGACAAAACAACAAATATTTTGGGGATTAGGATAAGAGAAATTTAGTGAAATCTATAGGTAAAAGTCAAAGGGATATGTCTATGTAAAATATAAAATCCTATTTTTTAAATTAAATGTTATGTGGTTTTATAAGAAAACACAACCCTATTTGGATACTTTAAAATAGATACAGGCTCAAGAAATATTATACCTAGTTGTAATTATCTTAAAGATGCCATGTTGGGTACAAAATTAACCGAAAATTAGTTCAAAATAGAGGTCTAACTACACATCTATGTAGACACTCCTGAGGGATATTTTTTGGTTAATCACTTTCTCTTCATAATCCATAATGAAGGATATATTTATTAATTGATTTAAGGGAGTATTTTAATAATTATGAGAGAATAAAATTTAATGTATCCTAGATAGAACAAATAAAGTTATAGTATTAACAAAGTATAACATAAGCGAACTAAACTTATCATCGGTGAAATTAAGGTGTAATTTGAGAATGTATATTATGATTGATCTTTCATATTCATATATGTTGATTCTGTTAGATATTATCATGACCATTTTTGTTTTAATATCTGGTTCAAACCAGATCATGAAGATGAAGCTAAGAAATTTATGTATAAAAAAACACTATGTATTATAACTGAATAAGGGGAATTATTAAATGTTTTATCATATTAGTATATTATAGTTATGATAGAAAGGGTGAGTTTCCTAGCCTCCCCTAACATAGTGATGTTGACACCATAATAAAAAATATTTTTTTATAATCATAAATATTTTCATAAGTTAGTGGTATTTATCGATGGTATTCTGGTATGTTCTAGAATTTATGGGGTTTATTTGAAACATATAAAGATTTTTCTTTAGTAGTTCTATTATAAATATTTTTAAACATATAATAAATGGAATAAATAACCTTGAAATGTAATTTTATGACAATGTTATATTTTTTGGGATAACTATTGAGGAACATATAATTGAGATATAGATAACTCTTATAATTAATATAATCTTGATGTATAGGTAACAAAGGGTTGATTGATTTTGATAAATGTAAGAAAGAGAGTATTGTAATTGATTATTTATTTAAATAGAAAGTAATCCATGATATTATTTAGTGATGTTTATCTAATTTTTTGTATTATGATACATATTGACTAGTTTTTAACCCTATAAACTAGTTATTAATACATTTTAGGGTTAAAATATACTTAATTTTAAGAGGAATATATAATCTCATCAAGTTTTAATTTTTTCAAATGGTATTGGGAGATAGAAGTTATGATGAATATCTGATTAGGTTATATACATATTGTAGTACATGATGGTATGAATAGTCAATGATTGAGGAAAGATCAGTAACATGGTATGGAATAAGTAATTAAGATAGATGTTGTATTAGAATTTATATCCACAATGACAAATATTACAAGAATTTATTCGCCTACTTTTATTATTAAGGAATAATTAAAATTGTTAGAACAAATTTTATTTAAGGGGAATAATGTAACACCCCTAGTTTTTAGGAAGCTTATTCTTTTATAGACCATATTTTTTAATACTAAAATTTTATATATATATTTTAAAGTAATTTAACTTTACTATTAAATAATTCATATGAGATATGAATTAAACTAACAACACTTTATTCATTCATTAATTGAATGTTACAACATAAGTGCATAAAACTAAGTATTGCACACAATGGATTTTTACTTACCATAGATAAAATACATCCATTAAAAGTTCATAAACTAATAGAGTATAATAGATAAAAAAAGAAATAAAATCTTTTTGACTACGAAATACCTAGGATCATCTTTATCCTTGGGGATCACCACTGGAAAAAAACCCAATAATGAGTAAGAGATCCATAAAAGGATAAAGCATTGTGAAAAATCTATAATATGAAATAATAGTTGGGAATTTCAAAGTGATAGTGGAAGAATTGAATGATTTAGTGATTTTATATATATGAATGAAATATGGACGTTATAAATATAGTTGTTGGTCATATATCCCATACGTATACTAATCTCTTGTTTTTTTTAAGTTGTAAATTTTAAATAATATAACTCACAATGAAAAACATTATATTAAAATATTATATATATATATATATGAATTTTTAATAAATATTATTATCATTATTATTAAAATAAGATATTATGTATATATAAAATTAAAAAAATTAACATCAATTTAGTAGTACAATTAGATTTTAGAATGTAAATAATTAATTATATTGGTTAATGTGTATTTTGTATAAAAGTAATATTTTCCATCAAAGAACCATTTTGTTATGAATTTTATATTTTAACCTAATAGAGTAAATTGAACACCATTAATATATTATATATGAAATAATATTAAGAACTCTTAGTATTTAAAAACATCATTTTTTTCAATAAAAGAAATTTGACTTTTTACTTTTTATTTTAATTTTTAAAAATATATAATATTCAGAATCATATTTATAAAATTATAAATTAATTTTTGGATTTTTTCCAAGAAATAAAATACTAAGATGAATTTTTGAGAATTTTCTAAAAAATTATTTTTTGGTGAATAATACATATACTATTTTAATAAATAACATGATTTTTATGACATTATTAGTATAAAAGTATGAATTTTAAATTCATGAAACGTTTCTATAATTCCAAATATGTGTTTTATACCTTAATTTATTATTTAAAAAAATTAATTTTTAACCCATATTTGACATTTTAGAATTTAAAATATATTTTTCAAACAATTATTTTTAATACATTGTATATTTAGTATTTTGAAATTTATTTTTTCACTTTAAAAAGTGATTAAAAAATTTTATTTCAAATTTTGATTCATTAGGTAAAAATTATAAAATAATTTCAATTTTATTTTTTGGTATAATGAAAAAATTACCTAAGTAAAAACTAGTTATCATGGTGAAAACTTAAATTGTAAATAATGATTAGCCAGAGAGATAAAGGGGGAAAACATGTAAATAATGTTTTAATTTGGAGTTTGAGTTATTTATATACCATATATCTTCATATATATATTATTTCTCTTTTTTGGTATAATTTTTCTTGAAATTGAATTTCCATTATTGAAGTGTTTTTGGTATTTACAAAAATGTCACTCCTTATCACATGTAAAAGGGGAACTCCTATCCTCACTTAACTACTCCAAAAAACCCACTTCTTTTGGATCAAAATATTACCATAACTCTATTAATCACTAATATTTACCTTAAGTTGTTTATTATCTCCATAAAATACCATCCTTAAATGTTTTAACCCCCATCGCAAAGAATATAGCTCAAGTAGTGTGGTATATATTTCTAATCACTTCTTCCCCTTTTATTTTTCCGTAAATGAATTTATTATTTATAAAATTTATTTTCACTATATTAAAATTATAACATAATTATAATTATTATACTATTGTGTTATTATAATTATGGTACAACATCTTACCACCCTTCCCTTTTCCCTAATAAAAGTGTAAATGATGTTTGTGTGTGTGCGGACTATTGCCTCTACAGAACATCATGTCTAGTTTTCCTTAAATAGCTAACATATTTAACAATAATGTTTAACATAATAAATAAATATGATATTTATAAAAAAAATTATATTCTTAAGTGATAAAACATATTAATCATTTTTAAAATTCTATGGAAAAAGAACTCAACAACCATGAAAACGGGTGGATTATTGCATCCATGGGATGATGGATTTCCATTTTTCATTTAATCATGGCCTTACAATGATGGTAATGAGAGTGTTATTTATGGATAAATATGGTTTTCATGATAAAATTAATATTATTTTTGGAAAAATCGTGAATCCAATTAATAATTAGATTAATAAATGATTAATGTTAATTTAATCATTTATAACAAGTGTAAGAAAGGGAAATTTTTTTATTAAAATTGAATAATATTATTATATCGAATAATTATTCAACTAAATCCTTTATAATTATGAATTATCACATAGTTAAATACTAAATTATATCATTATTATGCTTTTTAATGTTATTGAAACTAAATCACCTCATAATCGTCAATAATCATGGTATATTAATGTTTATGTTAGTTTGACCTCCTACTTAAATAATATTATGTAAATATATTATGTATTATTATGAAAAATTAATTACCACTATAATAATATATAAATATTTAAATGATTATTATTTTTTGGTATTTGAAAAAATACACCAATACTTAACACATTAATTATGAAAACACTCTCTATTTTTTAAAAACCCTCAAAAGAAAAGTTTGTTATTGATTTCATCTCCAGGAAAATGACTAAAGTACACATGAAATAAAATTTAAGCGACATAAATCATTATAAGTAAGAAATTAAAATAAATCAAATGAATTTGAAATGATGAAATTTCCTAGAAGAATGAATAACAATGCTAATATTTTAAAACTATTATGAAATGATCAAGATTACCCACACCTAACGTCCAAAATATGTAATAACTAACTAATATAAATATAGGGAATAATTATAAACTAATTTTATAAAAAAATTTATATATGGAAAATTTTATTTAATAGGTGATTAATAAATTTATGTTTGTTATACTGGATCATAGAGTGTGTTTGACTAAGTAATGAAATAAGGTAAGGGGTTATTTATCTCACATTAAATTTCTTGAGACATATTTCTTAAAGTTCACCATGATATCTGTAATATAGTGTGATTACTACCAAATTAATGTATTTTATAATGAAATTGTGGATTTAATATCCAAATCATGTACTTTATTTAAATGTGAATCGATTTAAAAATTTCCCATCATGAACGTGGTTTTGGCCAAAATGTTACTCAAACCGTAATGTTTTTATTTCCAATCTTATTATAAAATCAATATTGTTTTTGAAATATAATCCATATAGAGAATTTTTATTATTTATGAAACATGTGATCATTTATATTTTTTATTCAAGGGGTTATATATGTTCCTTCGATATTTCATTTCCCCTTAACACATTTTCATTCATGAACCTCCATTTTTTCATGTCCCAATCCATTGGATTATTTTTTAAATGTCATTGAAATTTATTGATGAAATTATATACTACTATATATTCTTAAAATGTTTAAAAAAAATTTAAACATGTTTTATTGGTTATTTTCAACAATTTTAAAAGAGAATTGTTTTTTAACATTTTTTTGGAACACAACATTCTGCCACAATTGTAATTTTATTATAAACTTTCTCTTGGAATTTACATTGTTTATAAAAGAAACTTATTTTTTCCTATATTTAAAAGATATATATTTTTAAATAAATTCAAAAGATAAAGGATATTTCTTATTTCAAAAGTGATTTTTTCCCAAAACCCCTTAATTGTATTTTCCATCTATGTCTTCACCCTTTGACATATATTATGCTTAATCAAGGATGTTTTTCAAATGTAACCATCCTCCTTATTTATATGGGTGGATTATTTAATGTCCTTCCCTTTTGGAGGAATGATCCATCACATAATTTTTCTTACATAATCATTTTTTATATTTATCCATAATTTTTATACTAATGGTTTTCCTATGTTAATACCGTATACATACTTCATTTAATTAAAGGGTGTTCACATGGATTCCTTAAATCCATTGATTGGTCAGAATTATTGTCTTGACTATATATCATTTATCTATATATTATAAATTATATAAGATTTATTATATGTTTTTAACTATAGTTACCTATAAAGTTACATTATGTCATTAGATACACATTTGTTTCCCATGGGTTTATCTTGTTATGATTATTGATAGAAATAAGAATTATTTCCTTATATGAATCCATTTTAAAAAGTTAATAAACCCATTTTCTATGCATGGTTACTTTGTGATATATTGAATCAAACCCATTTTATTTATATTAGTTATTTATGATATAATGATTGATTGGTTTTCTTATGGCACCCATATGTATTAATGATGATGGGTGGGGTCCTATATCACTCTCCAATGAATTAGTTAAGAGTTTATAACTCATGAGATAGGTATTCATTAGTATGTTTTAGTTTCTTGTAATCATGAGCATTGATGGTGTGGCTCATGAAAGCTATGTTCCTTATATTAACATGTGTTCCATATTTTAAATATGTATCATAGTTTTATGCCTATTATCATGATGATGTTACTCTCTCATGGATCATGTTTATAGACTCAATATTTTGATTCATGTATTATTTAATGTCAAGATTTATTATTTAATTTATGACCTAAGTTTTATTCTTTATTATTTTCTTATAAATCAGGATTATAACAATGTTATAATATAATTATCACTTATGATATTTTATTGTTACCGATTATGTTTACCTTTACTGATAATTTGATCTCACAACTTTCTTATGTTTCAATTTATCCATATAATTAATAAACATAATACATAAGATGTGTCTAGAATTTTATCTTATGAGAATAATTTTTTATAGATGTTGAATACTTGTTATGGATAATGTAGTTTACCTTGTATTGGAAAGAAAAATGTTCATTAGTTGAAAGATATGTGAGATTTTTTTGTTAATTGTTTTCCTATTTCCCTAAAACTATAAGTCTAAAAGATATTTTTAATGTTTTGCATTGAAATATTTTGTTTAAACCATGTAATTACCATATAATTAAATCTAGGATATCATGATTATTCTACCCATGAATATTCACTAATTAATTCCCTTATGTATGGATTCATATACATAGATTTAAATATATATATTTGCACATGAAGATATTTCCATACATGTAGTACATATATAGGTACATATGTCTGGTCCAATCACATATACTGATTCATTTCCATACACAGTCTATTTATATAAATGAAAAATTTGTAAATTCAACAATGAATTTGTCAAAGTAAATACCATTATATAGGAAAACCCATAAATGGATGTTTTCATAGATAACATCTTGTATGGGTAAATATATTTTTATATATAAGAAATCCTATAAAGGGATATTATCTTATGTTGAAAACATATGAAGATTAACATGTGTGGTTCTACATTTCTTCAAACAGCTTCCCAAACATTATATTTTCCCATTTTCTCCACTTCTCCCTTCATTAATTATTTATCAAAGATTCCATTTTCAAGAATAATCATAACCAATATCATGATATTTGATCTTTAATAATAAAACTTTACTTTTCATTGTCTAATTTAAATCTCTTCCTCTTTATCTTTATCTACACACTTTCACTTTTTCAAGTCTTTCACTCATGGTAGATTCACTTTCTATGAGAATCCTATGATCACACATAATTACATTAATGTCTAAAGTAACATAATTTTACCATGTGTGTCTGATGACTTCCATGTCTTTCCACTACCTTCCATGCATGTCCATAGTCACTTAGTGTGTGAACTCGAGAATCCAACCTTATAGAGTTGAATTCACAAATTATCCTCCCCACAAAATCATTTTTCATAGAATCTTATCTCTATAGAAGCTCCTCTAATAATCCACCACAACGTGTTACTTTTACAAATCTTACAAGGCAATAACATGTGAAAAACTACTCTAAACAAATCTTTCAATATGTATTGCATAGATTATCAATTAATATCATGTTCTAAATAGTGTTGGAACTTTTTATCCATTAATCCTGAATTCTTCAAAGAATCATCAAATATAATCCATCACTAAAATATTTTTTTGACATATTGACACCTCTTGAAAGAAATACAAATCACACAATGCGGCGTCAATAATATCCCCCTTTGTATTTATTAGAAAAAAAATTGAGTTGTACATTGGATTAAATTTATATTCAAATAAGTGAATATTAATTTAAATATCCTATTACATATCATTTGATGAAATTTCAGACATTAATACAATAATGTCGTAGAGTATATGTCACATTAAAATGACAAATTAGTTCCCAAATAATATGGTAACCTTGAAATGACATGATGATATTCTTAAACCTAGTCCTATAGTCGAATAACATTCTATGATAGGGAACATAGCATGTTGATGGTTGAGTAAAAGAACTCATAAAAACATGAGAAATATTCTCATGAAGTTCACACTTGGTATTCTATAATATGGGAGATTATGACAACAAACATGCTAGTATGAATTCCACGTGTTTATGTGTCATTGGATATTCCTTTATGTGATCATATGCAATAGTACATTGACTTTAATATTATTATTATTCCATTCCATTAATTCTTAACTTATATTTATTATAATAAAGCATAATGATAATAGATAATGGTGAATTTGGGTATATTTGTTGTGTTGTGAATGATTTTTTATCAATGAATAAGTTGATAGAGGATTTATCCATTTTATGTTTATGGAAGTAGATATCTTGACCCTTTGATTGAAATATAAGTTTGAAAATAAATTCTAGGGACATAGTGTAATGATGAGTTTATTTCAGATAGTCAAACAACGAAATGTCAAGCATATAGTTTTATGACATGGGTGTGCAACCTTCTTGATGAGATATTCTGAAAATATATTATATTAGAAAGTGAGATCTCATATGTGGTTATTAATGTTGTGAAATTAAATTCATAATCTTGAGTTCATTGACACATTTATTGATAGTAATCTTGGACTTTAAGAAAGCCCACCAAATGATAATGAGAAATATGCATAGAGGGTCCCACAATAAGTTTTTCCATTGATCTTAATACATTTTTATTTAAATTTCATTATTGGAATAAATATTATTTTCAATACTGAGGAATAATTTTATTCAGAATTAATGATCATGAAAATTAAATAAACAAATATTTTCAAATTAATTTTGAAATTACACAGATATATAATTTTATTTTTTATTTATTGAATAAATATTGAATTTATTTAGGTATTTTATAAATACCGAGGAGGACTAGTGGACCATGATTGATTATGGTGATAAATAATAATTTAAAATATGGTAAAATAATATTTATCATTGTGCTAGTTATCATATTCCATCGAATAAAAATAATATTATTATTTTAATACATTATAAGGGTTCAGACATGGGTTTAACATTTTAATTAATGGTACTTGTACAATTAATTTAATTACAAACCCTACAACTACGACTATAAATAATCAACTAATATATTCTAAGAGAGTTTAATTGTGAATCATTGTGCACAATATATTGCGCTCTAGAATCTTCCTCTTCCAACTCAACATCTTCTCAAGGACAAGAGGATCGAGAGAATATATTCAATATTGAAGAAACATCAAACGATCAAGACAAACAATGAAAGATGATCAATCAACCATTCTAGAACTCGGTGACTCATTGGATTTGTTCAAAGACCATAAGAGCATGTTTGGATCACTACTATAGAGATTATATACTTGGATTCTACAAGAACAATCATGGATTACCAAAAGGGGATTTAGAAAATCAATATCTACTATGAAGAAAGATCAGAATAATGATGTAATATTTCTTTAAGTTTAATTTAATTATTTTTAAATTTTATGTTATAATATATCCTCCTAGTTATGGACCACTTAATTCTAAATATTATTTGGAAAAATTACATTTTTCATGACATTTAAATCTCATACAATATATGAAGTATCCATTAAATCTAACATTTTCTTATCGATATTATACCCGATGAGCAGTTCTCTTGTGCATGAAACCATCAAGTGGTATCAAAGGGAGGCTACATTAAAATTCATAATTATTATTTTTTCATTTTTTAGTATTACACAATTAAAAGTTAAAATTCCTTTCATTTTTTAATTCTTTCTTGATCCATCATTGAAATATCTACTTCTTTTCTCACTCATATTACCAAAATTAAAAAATAATTGATGAATCAAATATATGAAGAACTCATACGGTGGTGCTAATAATTATCGCTAGATAATGAAAGACAATATAGTGTTTTTTCAACACCCAAATATTTTATAAAATATATTTATTTTTCAAATAAATTTAATAACTTCTATAGATTTTTTTATACACAACACTGAGTTTAAAAGAAACGTGACATACTACTAAAATATTATTTTTTAATATGATAGTAATCACCTATCTAATTTAATTTTACGTATGTAATATATTAAATAAATTATGACAGTATATGGTTCAAAAATATATATATAAAATTTATTATTTAGATAGAAATTAATTTTAAATAAAAAGAAGACCCATTTGAAAATAAAGAAAATCTTTTTTTCTAAAAACCAATTTTTATGCGCACAAACATTTTTTATATCTATAAATTAAATAAATCACTTTCTTTGAGTGATTTTAATAAAATTTATATTTTATATATTCAATAAAATATTTTAAAATTCATATTATGTGTTTATTGGGTATGAGATAAGAATAAATCCAATTTTAGGCTGAAGAAATGTATTTTTCTAAAAAATAGCTTATCACATTTTGCACAATTGATTTAAAATTAATATTATATTATTTTAGAAGATTTAATTTAAAAAATTAACTTCATTTTGAAATAATTATTTCAAATTTATCTTAGATCAATTTTTTGATAATTTTTAGAAAAGGTAAATTTTATTGTGAATAGTGAAAAATACTGGTTTGCATTAAGAAATGCCTTTTCGTTTAAAGAATTTAATAACATTCAAAAAAATTTAAGATGATATTAAATTTAAAATTCTTTTAATTATATATTTATAAAAACAATTTATGTCATTTTAATCAATTCCATATTGAATTTTATATTATAAATTTCTATGCTTTTGAAAATTTTCTCTTTGGAAAACAACTTTTCTGTCGTATCTACGGGATTAATCTTAAATTAAATTCTCGATCTTATATATTTTTAATTTTATAAAAAATATTAAATATTTATAATCATAATAATCTATATTATATAATAATTTCAAATTAATTTTTGATCATAAAGATTAATAAATTCAATAAAAATTAATTACCTTGATTAAGGACTAAACGGGGTTTTGCTCACTCCATACGCTTGTGTTAAAATTGATTTTCCAAGGAAAAAATATTTTTTATTTAATAAATTCTATTTAATATTTATAATTAGTGGGTATAAATTATCTAATAATTATCTTTTTAATTTTATCATTAAAGGATAAATTACATAGTTAAATAAAAAGATATAAGTTACTCTGGTGAAAACTGAAATAGTAAAATTACGTAAACATAATCATTATAGGATAACCTATTTAATACACATTATTTTTTGTTTTTGAGGTTTTTATAAACTATATAATCCCTAAAATACATTATTTATCAATTTTTGAGACACTTAGGGAGATAGTGACTTCCCATTATTGTATAGTTTTGGGTATTTAATAAATTGTAACTCGTCCATTATAAAAAATAACTTCTTCCCCTCACCTATTCACAACTCTTATGCCATTTGGATAGACCAAACCAGGAAAAAAATATCTCTCTAAAATCCTTATACATGTTCTAGAACTTCTAGTCTTCCCAAATAACTAATCCAATGGTCTTTAATAATAAATCCAATGGTGGTTATTCTTAGAGAAGGTAGTTGTCCTCAATGAGCTATTTCCTCTTTACTTATTTTCGTACCACCTCCATTCGTGTCCTAAGAATTCCAATATAATAAAACCATTATATAAAATATACTATGATGTTATTATGTTGATTTATTAACCTATATCCATCTCCTCTTCCATCAAATAGTAAACTAAATTGTAAACCGTGTGTAAAACGGACTACCGCCTCACAAACTGAAGAAATTAATTTTCCATCACCACCTCTCATTTTTGGATAATTTTACAAGTATAATATCACATATACCTTGATATGACCATTCCATTGGAATATGATAATGTCAATCGTGTGAATGATGAACTACCACATCGTGAAGCGATGTGATTCGTTCTTCACTTACACTTTACATGGGAGGTAATGAGGATAAGTTTAATTAATATATGTGATATATATGAAATAAAAATTATTCGGTAAATTTAATGTATTATTCCCCATTTTTCAGTTTATCCATTGAGAAAATGGAAATAGTGTTCATGTGTATGAATGGCCTACCATCTCCATTAATGGTGTAATTAATTTTTATCTCGAAATTTATTGGATAACTCTAAATATATTAAAAATGAATATATATTATATTTATAACATTATTAAGATTTTTATATGTTTGAACCATGACCAAATTAAAAAATGACAAAAAATTCCAAACCTGACTGTTGAACCCTCTGGGAATCTAGTTGTTTTATTATATTTTGATAATCCCAATTATGATTTTTTGTAGTTTGATAATCCCTAGTTGATAAACGGTTAAATACTTATTTGGGAATCTAGCTATTTATTTGATTTATGTATTGTTCTATTTATTATGTTTAAAAATTAGTCTTTCGGTTACTGGATGTTTGTACACTCTGACTAACCTATTCTGCCAATAGAATGCTTAAACAGAACAGAGCTACCGATACAGACTAGTCACTGTTACATTAAAGTCCACCATTACAGATAATAGATACTGTTACAAGACAAAGCTACCACTACTGATAGAAATGCTACCGTTACATCAAAGCCCACCGATACTCGAAGGTTACCGATATACTAAGCCTACCGATATAAGAAGGTTACCGATATACTAATCTTACTGATATAAGAAGGTTACCATCAGACAAGCCTAACGATACGAAAAGGTTACCGATACGGAAAGGTCAATGTTATGAAAAGCCTACCGATATAAAGCTACCGATACAAGACCAGCTACTGTTACACATCAAGTCTACCGTTACACAAGAAGTCACTGATACAAGCAAGCCGACCGTGACATCTACCTACCGATATCCAAAGCTACCGTTCCAAAGACAGAACCCGACACTTCTTTAATTTGTTTATCATTATTTAATCTAACCAATATTCATATCAGGTATATTTTAATACACTGAAATTTATTTAATTTGTGTTGTTGGATGTTAGGGAACCGTACCTCGTACCTACAAAAAGAAATAATTTCTTTTGTCGGAGATCATGCTATAAATGAAATAAGGATGTGCTGCTAAAGAGAAGTGGGAATGAATATACAAATACAGTGAGACATACATACCATGAGCTGCGCTTGAAGAACAACCGAGTGTGCATGAAAAGAGATGACTGAACTTTCACGAAGAACTCATTCATTACTACATACCAGTGAAGAGCTAAGAACGAGAACATAACACAAGAACATCATCAACTACTATCTCCTCTTTCTGTACACCTGGAAGTCATGGAAGCATACGACACTTTGTTTTCTAGACAAAAACCAGAAGAGTACTCAAAACCAATTCTAATCAATCCAAAGGAGCCCAGAGCTGCACTCCAATCACTAGATCAATTTCTAAACTCTACATCTCAGCTATGTGATTCAATATTTTACATTTTGAGCAGTGTGTGTTATCTTCTATATTTTACACACACATTGTCTCCTATAAATTAACTAGAGGATCTGTAAATCCTCACTCAAACTCTTACATCTTTTATTTCCCACTAGGATAGTGGTAGAGGTCGTGTGTGACTTGGACAGCTGGAGCTGTTGTTTTTGTTCCCACAGATAATAATGGTAGAGGTCTTGGACCTGGACAGTTGTATACTATTGTAACCCCGATCCAGGTTGTGGATCACTTTTATATAATGTTTTGAGAGGACTAAGTCTCAGCTTGAGACTGAACCTCTGGGTAAAACCTACTGTGCTAATTTATTTTCTTAGTTATTTTTATTCCGCTACAAACTACTTTAAAACCAAAATCGTTTTAAAGTAACTTTGATTATTGAACTCGTAAGTGTTTATATTAGTCGTAAATTAGTAAGTTTGATTCAAAAGTTAATCAATTCTTCTGATTTGATTAACTGGGAAATAATCAATCCTTTGAGAACCTAACAGATCCTTTATTTTGATATAAATTCACTACAGTTTAATTGTATGTTTTATTTGGGGGATTTTAAGACAATGTTTTTTAAACAGAAATTTTAATTGGAACTCAATTCCCTACCCTCTTGAGTATACACTCCAACCAACATTTGGTATCAGAGGGTTGTTTAAAATATTTTGTACTCTGTTTTTCAACTGTGATTTTAGTTGTATTTTAATGATCGTAAAATTTCTATTATTTCTAAATTTTTATCTCTTTTAAATATTTTCTTTAAGTAAGTTATCATGGATAACAGACTTGAAGGTCTTGCTACCAATAAACCACCATTTTTCAATGGAAACAACTATGCTCAGTGGAAAATCAAGATATAAATTAATTTAGAGAGCATGGGTTTTGATATTTGGACTGCTATAGAATTAGAATATAAAATACCTACTTCTATTAGATCTACTTGGAATGAAGCTACTAAGACAGCCTACAATAATAATTGTAAAGAAATAAATGCTCTGTACTGTGCTTTAGGAGATGAGGAATTTAATAGAATATCTTCTTGTAAAACTACTTATAAAATTTGGGATACCTTATCCGTTTCTCATGAAGGATCAACTAATGATAAGGAAATGAGATTGAACACTTATACTATTATGTATGATAATTTTAAGATTAAGCCTGATGAGCCCATTTCTGACATGTATCTTAGGATCAACGAAATTGTCAACACAATGACTTCTGTAGGAAAGGATGATCCATCAAAGGAACACATTATGAGAATTGTGAGATGTCTACCTGAAAGATGGAGAGGAACTTCTGTCCCAATTAGAGAATCGTGTGATATAGGTGAATGGACAGTCAGGGAACTAATTGGAAAATTGATGATGTATGAAGAAGAAATTAATGTGAACAAAGAAGAAGAAGATGAACCTAGAAGAAAGTTTGTTGCTATCAAATCTTCAACTTAAAAGAACAAGGATAAGGAGAAACTTCAATCTATAAACGAGAGTTCAAGATGTGAAGATAGTGAAAGTGCTTCTGATAGTGATGCTGAGATGGCTCACATTTCCAGAAGGTTTAAGAAGTTCTATAGGAAGAAGAAGTTTTTCGAAAATCAGATTACAAAAAAAATTATGACAATAAGGGAGATTGGAAGAAGGATTTGAGAAATCTAGATAAAAGTGATGAAGCTGTCTGTTATGAGTATAAGAGAAAATGACATATAAAAGCGGACTGTATAAAGATTAAGTACAAGAAGAAGTATGAATACAAGGACAATAAGTATAAGAAAGCCATAAAGGCTACTTAGAGTGCTTCTGAGGATAGCTCCAGTGAGTCTGAAATTTCTGAGAATGAATCCAGAAATAAGGAAAACATGTGTTTCATGACAAACACATTTGAGGTAACATCTGAAACTCCTGCATTAAGTTCATATTATTTCTGGGATGATTCTGACTCAGAAAACATGTCAAATTCTAAACTGTTTGAATATTGTGATATGTTAGAAGAAACATGTAATGATCTGAAATACAAATACAAAGGTTTAAAGAAACAGTATGGTTTAACGGTTAAACATAAATCTGATCATGATATTGAAATAGAAAATAATTCACAGTTGCTTAAAGAAAATACTGAACTAAAATTATATAATGAGAATCTTAAGAAATATGAAGAAACTTTTACAAATAGTAAATACAATCTTACTCAAATTCTAGGTAAGCAAATAACACCTAGATACACTAATGGTATAGGATACCAACTAGGACAGAGAAAATTTTCCAAAACTAAATTCATTCCTAAATCTGGACAGAATACTGCTTGTTCTAGTTCTGGACATTTATATGCTTCAACTAGTAATATTCATAGTTATAGATCTAATAATGTTTACCTTTCAAAATCTGTTGATTCAAAAAATTTAATGAGACCCATAAGACAAATTTGGGTACCTAATGTTTTGTTGTCTAACCTGTTCGGACCCAAGAAAATCTAGGTACCAAAATCATTTCCTATCTAAATTTGTATTGTAGGGAACCTTCTTAAATTTCTCATGTAGGAAGACCTGGTACTTGGACAGTGGATTTTCAAGACTTATGTCAGGATACTTTTCATGCTTCAAGAGTTTAGTAAAAGTTGATGGAGGCTTTGTCACTTTTGCTGATAACTCAAAAGGGAAATTCATCTGCTTAGGCCAGATTGGTAACACTGAGTCAGTATTAATTTATAAAGTTTTATTCGTCGATGGACTGAAATATTATTTGTTATGTATTTCTCAGTTATGTGATGATGGTTTTAATTTTAAATTTGAAAATAATTCTTTCAATGTTTTTAATTCTAAAAATGTTTTAGTGTTTTCTGCTTTAAGAAATGAAAATGTTTATGCTATTGATTTAAATTCATTAGCTAAGAAAAATATTACTTGTTTAAATGCTTTTCATAAAGAGTCTTGGATTTGGAATAGAATATTAGGACATTGAAATGTACATTCACTTAGAAAACTTTCTAGTAAGAACTTAGTTAGAGATCTAACCAAACTCGAATTTCCAACAGACAAAGTTTGTAATCCCTGTGAAAAGGGAAAGCAACAAAAAGTTTCTTTTAAATCAAAGAATGAAGTTTCAACTTCTCAACCTCTCGAGTTGGTTCACATGGATTTATTTGGACCTTCTAGAGTTTCTAGTTTAAATGGGAAGCACTATGTCTATGTTCTAGTAGATGACTATTCTAGGTATACTTAGGTATATTTTCTAGCACACAAAAGTAAATCCTGTTCATACATTGTTAAATATTCCAAGTTTGTAGAAAATCTTAGGGGACATAAGATCAAAACATTGAGAAGTGAACATGGAGGTGAGTTTGAAAATCATGAGTTTTAATCTTATTGCTCACACAGTGGCTATAGTCAAAATTTCTCTACCCCTAGGACACCCTAGTAGAATGATGTATTAGAAACGAGGAATAGAACCCTTTTCGGAAATTTCTAGAACCATGATAAATGAGTATGATCTACCTATTTATTTTTGGGCTGAAGCTGTAAATATAGCTGGTTATGTTATTAATAGAGTCTTAATCAGACCTGTTCTTAAGAGGACCCCTTATGAGTTGTGGAACTATAGGAAACCTAAGGTTAACTACTTCAGAGTTTTTGGTTGAAAAGTATTTATTATTAATACTAAATATAATCTTGATAAGTTTGCACCAAAGAGTGATGAAGGAATTTTCCTAGGTTACTCTATTTCTAATAAAGCTTATAGAGTTTTCAATAAAAGAACCAAATGTGTGGAAGAATCTGTTCACATAAAATTTGATGAAACTGATCCACATGAACCTAAGACCACTCTGAAAAATCTTGAAGATGATCTCTCTGATTTGAACCTTAATGATAAAGACAGTGGACCTATAGTTAAAACATCCAGTTCTGGAAATTTTCCAGAACCTGCTTCTGTTGAACCCCAACCTGTTGATGAACCTAAAATCTCTAGCCCTACCTTTTCAAGTCCAACTAGGACTCTAAAGAACCATCCTTTAGATGCTGTTTTAGGTAATCTAGATAGAGGAACACAAACTAGAGCTTCTCTAAGAAATCAGGTTGAACATCAATGTAACACCCCGAGCTTCCATGGTACGCTTCTCTTTGAATAATACAGTACCGTGTGTTGTACGCAACTTCGAGTTCTAACACACACCACAACCAATCAAACTAGCCGTTATGAATAGTAATACCTAATTTTTGAAATTATATATATTTTATATTTCAAAATGGACTTCATTTTTTCATTCGGAATATTGAATTTAGCCTTGGGTGAAATTTTGGAACTTTTCGGATAACAGTTATATTTTGATGAATAGTGAAAATTACTAAATTTTAATTAAAAACAACTTTTTAATCGAAATAATTTATATTGATAAATTTTGAATTTGAGTGGTTTTAAAGTATATTTACAATATATTTTTACCATTTAATATAATTTTGGTCATTGTACATAATTTTAAAATTAAACCGGACATAACATGTGTCAATCTTTTGATAGTTATTATCTCTTAAAAACACGATTTTTGTTTTAAAAATGACAATTAATTTTAAATTAATTTCTTCCACTTATGTGTTTTGAATTTGGAAAAATGGATTCCATGTTTGGAATCAGGATGTTCATATTTTGTAAATATGTAACTTGTATTTTTAGACATTTTGAATAATTACTGTGGTAAATATTTTATTTACCATAGTTAAGGGTAAATCTGGTAAATAAGGGTTAAAAAATAATATTATAATAATACTAAATTACCCTAAAACGTGTCCTAACCTTATTAACGGATACCTATCCGACCATGGGCATATTTGGGATGATTTTGGGACCCCATGGAGCCACTTTTAGGTGATAGGGACACTTTATTTTAATTAAGTTAAAATAAGTACAAAAATGACATAAGCATATATCGTTTAGAAAAACAATTTTTACATAGGGTTATATATGTTGAATTTTCGACTATAAATATTCCATAGAATGTAAAAAAGATTTCCTACATAAGGATATTTTATTTATAATTTTTAGACATTAAATAAGTTAGTTTATTTATGACACAATGATGATGTAGTAATTACCATAATAGTGAACAATTAAAATAACTGATATTATAAATACCCAAATAAATATAATTTGAGACTTTTATTAAATTAAACTAATTTTATAGATTAATATGACATATGAGGAATGATTTAATATACATTTTTAGAAGTAATCATTCTGTTATGAGGTTCAAAAAAATCAATTATTGAATAGTGTCAAAATTGGCATAAAAGAGGTTTTAAAACAAATATTATATTATTAATTGATATTAAATTCCTAAAAATCTAAGGATCGGCCAATAGACTTATATCATGATAGGTGTATCATTAAGGGACCACTTGGGGGTCTCTAGGATGTATATAGTAAGTTTATTAACCAAATAATATAAAAATACAAAGAGACATTGTAAAAGTGAAACTAATTAACTTAGAGTTAATACATAATGATAATGTTAATATAGTAACCCAAACCTGTCTAAATTCTATTGGTTGAATGCTTTTAGACCCATACCCACCTTAAAATTTAAATAATCAACTTTGGAGCCATTAGAAACTGAATATTAATTTATTATAAATTAATATTTCTAGCTTTTCCAAAGGTGGCCCTCACCCCTATTATAAAAGGGCACTCACCCTTCTCATTACTTCACACCTTCAAAGCCTTTTGGTACAGCCAACCCCTGCCCAAATACTCTCTAAACGTTCATCACTACAACCTAGAGGTCTTAGTTTGATCATAAATCCAACCTAAGGATCCCTTTTGATCAAATCAAAAGGAAGAACCCGAAGAAGAGGTAATGATTTCACCACACTTTTTCAAGTTTCTTTCTTCTTCCACTTCCTCTTCCTTTGTTGTTACCATTATAAAATAATAACTCCAGTATAATATATATACTCTGATGTTATTATAAATATGGTACAACCATATTCAGTATTCTATCCATCCTTTGAATAACATGTCACTATACGTGCGTACGTACGGCTTACCGTCTCCACATCGTGGTGTAATTGTTATCTAATAAATTATTATTTGGATGGGTATAATAATGATGTGTAAATCATGTAAATAATAAATATAACATGATAATGATTCTTTATATATGATATACGATCCAATTATATATTATTTTAATATAAAAAAAAGATATTTCCACTCATGCGTACGTACGGATTACCGTCTCCACGACGCGATGAGATTCATTTCCAAGTTCACCATTTATCGACGATTATAAAAATATATATTACTAATAAGTATGTAATATATGACATAATAATTCTACTGGATATATATATGTATATATATATATAAGGATTTATGTAGTTACATATATCTTATTCACTTACTTCCGTTCAATACTATATGAAAACATAAACAACGTTTATGGGTAAGTACGGACTACCGTCTCCATAAACGGTGTCTTCAATTTCATATATATGTCTATTATACATATTTATATTCTAAATATATATGATATATTTATCATGTTTTATATTCTGGATGTATCTAAATCATGATCTATGTGATACAACGATGAGTGACAAGTTAAAACACGTATGATAAAGAAAGTGATTATTACCCGAAATGTTAACTTAACATGGAAATTATTAATAAATGGGTAATATAAAGTCATAATTGAATCATGTATGATATAATAAATATTAATATGTTTCTGGTATAATTTAATAACATACTACGATCTTCGTACAGGAGGTTAAACTTACCCTCGACAAAAGGAAAGTGCAAGGTAAGGGGTTTTCATCTCACTCCTTATTCCCGTGAGATTCATGCCATATTGCCACTATTACCTTTTGTGTGGTGTATGCACTGCCCATAATTATATTCTTTGTGTAATACACTTTAATTTATGTATATTTACATATTAATTCTATGATACCTCTTTCATGGGTTGTATGTTTCGTAAGTTACCAAACTGGTAAGGGTTAATTTAACAATCTCTTTATTATCCGAGGTTGTTTTTACATAAGTATATACTGGGACATATTTATTATCCCTGTAAATGTTTTATGAAAGAGTTTTCAAAGGGATTATTTTAAGGTACTTTTTACTAAAACATCATTTCAAAAGTCTTAAATATTTATTCTTATAAATCTTTCTTATTAATGTCCATGTCTTCAAAATGGTTTTTAAGGATTTATTTATATGGACATGAATGTTTTTTTAAATGTTAATTACTTTCAAAAGTTCCAAAGTGGTACAGGACACTTTGATTAAAAAATGTCTTTAAATGACTTCTTTGGTAAATTGTGTGACTTTTAAATGTTTTCATGAAAAAGGGGTATTTCTCTCAAAGAGTTTTACAAATCAATCTCATCAATGTAAAAATTCTTTAATGTATTTTAAACTTTTTTTGAAGTTGATTTATAATGATACAAATCTTCCATATTGTGTTGATGGTTTTGTGATATATTTGACAGTGGATATGTTATTTTTATACCATTCATGGTTTATGGGTAAAGTATTGACATTTCTCATGCTAGTTTTAATACAAATTTTTATGTTATATTCCATCCTCTTATTAAGATGAATGTGTTGGACTAGTATGTTCCGGGTTGAGGACCGGTAAAAGTAAGCCCTCCGGGTTGGTGTCTGGTTATTAGAGGCACTCCGGGTTGGTGTTCAGTTATTAGAGGCACTCTCGGTTGGTTTCCGGTTATTAGAGGCACTCCTGGTTCGTGTCCGGATATTAGAGGCACTCCGGGATGGAGTCCGGTTACAGAGGCTCTCCAGGTTGGGTTCCGGTTACAGTTATCCCTTAGGTCTTGGCACGAGGCCTCGACAACTAAATTAATGTTTGGAATCATCCATTCAATCATTATGAAAGATGTTTGTGATATTGCGTGTGATTATTCCATTAGTAGAATATCCATGTGAATAAGTAAATGGCATTATATCATTTTATTTCTGCCATATTATGCTGAAGTTAAATTTTAAAAGGATTTTGTTTTATTTTTATACATTATCTTAAATGTTTATGCTTATTTATGAAAGTTATCACTGTATTGCTTATCCTTACTGAGCATTTGAGCTCACCCCTTTCTATGTTTTATTATTCCTAGGATTCCAAGAAGTGTAATTTGATTGATCTCCAAGGTTAAGCCAAGGTAATAATGGCATTCATAAAGAATATTTAGGTTTTTTTGTACGTCATAAAGTGAAAATGTAACATTCATGTATGCGATCTATGTTCCCAAGACTGCTAAACTGATCAGTCCTTCGGGACTTGATTCCTTGTAGCCATGCCAATGTATTAAAATAATTCACCGACTCTAGGTAACTGGGGTCGGGGCGTTACAGTTGGTATCAGAGGAAGTTTAGCAATAACCTTGGAAACTAGATTTAGATAAACTCTAATTAGAGCGCATAGCCTTAAGATAGACTTTGAAGATTAGTATAGAAGAACTTCCTAGAATTTTGGTATTGTAGAGATTTTATGAGTTTTCTGAGCAATACATCCCTGTCTGGATACGAGCAGATAGAGGTGGCTCTGGCACAGATGTACCAAGGGGTAAAACCCGAAAACACCGCTTTGAGCTAGAATCGAATGGGAACTGGTGCACGACAACGGGCCTTGCTGCACTCTTGGTTATGACAATCCCGGGGGATATGCTTAGGATAATTCCCATTTTCATTACAAACCATTATTAAGGGCATATGAGTATATAATTACTCAAAGAAAACATGTTTTTATGATTATGTATTATATCCATAAACTGTTCAATTTGTGTTAGGTATTTTACAAGTTTGGTAATTATTCATTGTAATTCATAAACTGAACTAGTTTATGATATTGTATAGAAATGGAACCCAGTAGAAAGAATGTGAACTCCCGTAATACGTATGATCCAAAGATTAATAAGGATCATATCTTTCATGGTCCTATGCCAAAATTTAGAAGGGAAATAGTTTCCCACGTATTATCATCATATGAAGAAATAGTATCATGTGTTGATAAGATGAGTAATGAAGTCTCGGAGTCCTATGTCTTTGAAGGGAAGCAAGAGAAGAAAATGATGGAAGAGAGAAATATGGGTAAAGGGAAGAGAGAAAAGAAGAATTTTCCCATATGTGATAACTATGGGAAGAACCACCCTGGAACTTTCCTGAAAGGAATGGGAGTTTGTTATAAGTGTGGAGGAAAAAGGGCACAAAGAACGAGACTGCAAGGGTAAGAAAATGGTTTCAAATGTACAATGCTTCATTTTCAAGGAGTTTGGACACTACGCGAACTAATGTCCCAGTCATCACACTATGCCATGAATGATGCTATTGGATAATAATCAAGTTATGATACTACCACAGATGAAGAGGAATGACTAGTGTTCTTATGTTGTCATTTTAGACTTATTTCATTTAACTGTTGTATCAATGATGTTCTGGAAATAAATAAGGATTGTACTGCATTACTATTTAATTAAGGATTTGAGATTTTATGGTACAATGAAAAGTGACTCCACTGCTAGTGATTTTTTTTTGGAAATTACATGGTTGAAGGAATGATAAACCATAATATGGTCCTAATTTTGAGGTAGTGATTTTGGAATAAGAGATGGTTGATTTTTTCAATTCAGGATGTTCTAGTGTTTTAGAAGAATATATGAGGAAGGCTTCACATGTTATTACCTGGAAAAAAGGATCCTCATTATGTTTAACTTCATTGTAAATTTTGGACTATGAGTTTGGATAATATTATTTTGGATAAGTGTAATGGTTGGAATGGATTAAGTTTGAAAGGTTAGTTTTTTTTGATTTTTATAAAAGGACAACACGTAGACCGTGTGACGACCTGTCGTGTTATACAATGCAATGGGAATCAAATCCACAACCATACTGCAATTGGGATTTATCACCTACCATTGTGCTACATCATTTTCCTGGATGGTATAATGTAGTTTCTTTACTTAAGGGGTCTGATATGTGAAATATAAATTCATTATATTTGAAACCCTATACGATTAGGATAAATAGAGTATTTTTGAGTTGTATTATGTTTTGGGGTGAAAGATGTGTTTATGGTAGAAATTTATTAATGGATAAAACTCTAATTATGAAGTAAGTATATCTCTTTATGATCTTAGCCAATCTCTTAAATAAATTCCTTAACATTAAGAAAAGGAACTTAGAACAAAAATGTTGTCCTAGATGGTACCTTAGATCATCACTAATTTATGGCTTTAGGATTGTTGGCCTTTTCATAGCCATGTTCTCTACCACTCTCCATCAAATAATTGATGGTTAGATTTCTCTTCCATATCCATATTTCCCTACATGGAACCCTAGTATGTGTTATTTTCAGTAATATTCATACTTTACACTCATTATTTTAAATAGAGGCCTCATTAATACATTTTTCTATGTGGGATTTCAACTAAGATATTTTTAAACGTTATGGCGCTCAAAGATCTAGAAGGCGATTACGTTGAAAACCCTAATTGGGCCGGTGATGTTGGGATTCCCAGGGAGAAAGAGGTGATAAATCCTGGCGATGAAGATTGAATTGGTCACTCTGATCTCTTCAGTCTATGTGAAAAGCGCAAGTCTGAGAAAGCGGCGGGTAAGGATCCCTCTTAACACGGCAAAAGTTTCACGGATGTGGTTATGCGGGCTGGAGGTCTATCGTTCCTAGACTGCGAATCGTCTGGCTCGGGTAGAGTTATAAGGAAAGGCCGTATTGCTCATGTGACGGCTAATCAGGATGCTGTTGAAAAGCGTGTTAAGCTGTGCATGTTTTCAATCATTGCTTGTGTCATAGTCCCAAAGGGTGTCCGGCCCCGGATGTTCCATGATCTTACAAACAGGCTGGTGGAGTTATGGGGCTTTAGCGACTGGAAGATGACAACAATGGGAAGGGGCTTCTATCGTGTGGTCTTTCCCTATGATGACTGCAAAAGGCGTGCGTGGAGCTTGGGGTCGCTTCCGTTGCATCCTGGATTTCTGCGGATCCATGAATGGGATAGGAATTTTGACCCTAATATGGTCAAAAACACCTTTAACCGGGTATGGATATGAATTCATAATCTTAGTTGTCTTTATTGGCATCTGCAATTGTTATGGGATATTGCCTCCTCTGTTGGTAATCCAATCTGGTTAGATAAACAAACAGATAATCCTAGATTTGTCCATTATGCTAGGATTCTTGTTGAGGTTGATATGTCTATGGTTTTAGTGGAAGAAGTGGTCTTCACTACTAGGGATGATAGTATTAACCTGGAAATAAGTTATGAAAGAAAGCCAAAATTCTGTTCTAACTGCCACAATTTTGGGCATGTTCTCTCTGATTGAAACTTTAACAAAATCTGTTCTAATTATAACATTAGAGGACATGATTCTGTAAATTGTCAAAAAAAGGACAAATAAAAATGGAGCCCTGAGGGATGACAGTAATGCACAGGACCTTGTTGAGAAGGTTAATCAACCTAATCAGCCTGGAAAAGTGATTGTTGCTGGCCCTTCGGATACTGTTGATGTTGCTGCTGCTGATGTGCCCATTACTGAAAATGAAGAGGATAAACAGGACTTTGAGGTGGGTCCTGAACATGATATTGATGATTGCAGACAGTCTGAGAATGAAAAGGGACCTGTGAAGACTAGCTGTAATACACAGGCTTCCCCTTTGGAAACTACTGCTGAACCTGCTGCTGATAAGGACAAGGTGTACACCATTGCAGAGGATAAACATGATTTTGAGGTGGATTCTGAATAGGAATTGCCTGATCCCTGTAAGGGAAGCTCACAGGATGAGGTTATAACACATGAGGAAGGCCAGACTCTTCAGATGGTCCCTAAAGATCCCCTTCTGAGGTCCAATGAGAGACTAGGAAGACTGCCATTACCCATTGTTGAGGCTCCTGGCTTCCAGGTCAATAACCCGGTTGTTATGGGACCCCAAGAAGATGTGCTGACATGCCTCCCTGCTGAGGCAGCAGGAGAGTGTTCACAAACTCATCCATCTAAGGTTGCTAAAAGGAAGCTACCCCCTAGTCTCACTATGCCTATTGAATCTGGGAATAGGTTCAGTACCCTTTCTGATGACAATTCTGAAGCCTCCATGGATGAGAAGGTTTTCAACACTGAAATGGATGACATCAAACCTCATTCTGAGGAATGTCTTTCTTCAAGTTATACTGGACCCTGTACTAGGAAGAGGTCCTCCAAACAATGAATATTGTCTTTTGGAACTGCTTGGGTCATGGGAATTCTCCCACGGTCAGGACTCTGAAGCACTTTATTGTGACCAATAAACCCATGTTGTTGGGAATTGCTGAACCAAGGCTGAAATTTTAAAGTTGGATGGCTTTTAATTGGAATTATTTGGGGTATTCCCTTATCTCAAATACTCATTTGGTGAATGATAGTGAATCCTTATGGGTGCTCAAACATAATAATGTCACTATTGAATCTTTTCAAAATGACCAGCAGTCAGTAACCATTTTCTGTTGTATTCGCTCTAATTCAGTGTGTGTATCCTTTGTTTATGCTTTCAATCAATATATTAGAAGGAGATCTTTATGGAGCATGCTGACCACCATTTCTGAGAGTATGTCTACCAGATGGATCCTTCTTGGTGATTTCAATGCCATTCTGAGGCCTGAGGAGAAAACTGGACAGAACTTTTGCAGGGCTTCATCTTGGGATTTTGCTTCTTGCATTGATCGTTGTAGGTTGCTTGAAATTCCCATCTCTGGTTCGGAGTTCACATGGTTCAGGCACACTATTAATGGGAGGCAAGCTAGAAAATTAGATCGGTGCTTTGTTCAATTGGATGAAAGGAATGATATGATGGAAATCTCTGGCATGACCCTTCCCAGAACTCATTCTGATCACAATCCCATTCTAATTGATCTTTGCTTTTCTAATCTGAGATCAGCACCTCTACCCTTTAAATTCAACAACGCCTGGTTGGTTGTGCCAGGCTGTAGGGAGGTTCTTTTGGAGGCTTGGGAATCTAATACGAATGGCAGTTTTTTCACAGATTATCTTACAAACTTCAAGCTGTGAAATCTAGGCTCAAGACGTGGAATAGAATTTCTTTTTCAAGCATTGAAAAAGATATCAAGGAGGCTGAATCTCGTCTATTAGGCTGTCAGCAGATGAATCTGATTCAAGATTCCCCTTCTTCAGAGGAAATTCAAGCTGCTGCCAACCTGGATAAACTCTTAGTTCTAAAGGAGAATCTGGATCGTAATCAGTTGAATGTTAAATGGCTCAAGGATGGAGACATAAATTCCAGATTGTTTCATTTCTTTCACAGGGAGATGAAGGCTAGTAGGACTCTCAAGGCCTTAAGAATTGATGATGATTTGTTTACATCTGAAAATGAAATTGTCAATGCTGTCACATCTTACTTTGAGCAGCTTTATTCTGAATCTGGTGGGTGCAGCTCAAGCAGAATTCTAAGTCGTATTGATTCCAGTGTTGATGAGAGTCAGAATAAATAGCTTTCTGAAGCTCCTAATTTAAAGTAAATTCATTCTGCTCTTTTTTCCTTAAACATTGACAGTGTGCCTGGACCTAATGGATTTACAAATAAATTTTTTATGTTCTACTGTGATATTATTCATGCAGATCTTATCAATGTTGTCAGAGAATTCTTTCATCGCTTCTTCTTGCCATTTGGGATGAATTCCAATTTTATTACGTTAATTCCTAAGAAAGATAATGCCCTGGATATAAAATACTTTAGGCCTGTTGCCATTGGGAACACGATCCCTAAGATAATCAGAAAGATTATGGCCATTCGGCTTGGCGAAGTGGCTAAAAACATCATTACTAACAATCAGTTTGGCTTTGTTCCTGGGAGAAACATTCAAAACTGCTTGTTTACTACGTCTGAAGGTGTCAATATTTTGAATGGTAAGGTTCCCAATGGTAATATGTCTATAAATATTGACATTTCAAAGGCTTTTGATACAATAATGTGTGAGTTTATCTTCAATATCCTTAGGATGCATGGTTTTTCAGAGAAGTTCATTTGCTTGATTTTTTCTATTTTGGAAAGTGCCAGGCTTTCTATTCTGGTCAATGGTTCCCCTAGGGTTTTTCTAAAATGCACTAGAGGGGTCAGTCAAGGTGATCCCCTATCTGGGATTCTTTTTGCGATAGCTGAAGACTACTTAAGTGTCTGCCTACATGACCTTATCAAAAGTGGGATTTATCAAAGAATGAGGGCAGGAAGGAATTA
Organism: Viscum album; assembly: GCA_963277665.1. Lineage (NCBI taxonomy): Eukaryota > Viridiplantae > Streptophyta > Magnoliopsida > Santalales > Viscaceae > Viscum > Viscum album. Next base: position 1,947,286,543 of record OY728126.1, on the reverse strand, counting down.
TTTTGCTCCTTCACATATCTTTTATGCAGATGAAATCCTTATTTTCTATGAGGCTGACAGGAAGACTATTTCCTCCATTAAATTGATTTTCTCTCATTATGAAGATGTTTCAGGTCAGGCAATCAGCTGGATGAAATCCTTTGTTGTCTTTGGTCAAGGTATTTGGAACTTGAAGAAGATCAAGATTGCAAGAAGTCTTGGGGTTAAGAAAGTCACATTACCCTTTCATTCTCTTGGAATCCCTCTGTTTTGGGGAAGGGTAAAGCATGCACATCTTGAGGGTATTGCTCTGAAAATCATCAAACAACTGGAATACTGGAAATGAAAAGCTATGTCCCAGGCTGGGAAAATCTGTCTCGTTAATTCTGTTATTACCTCTATGTTCTTCTACTCATTCTCTGTCTACAGATGGCCAGCAGCTCTCCTCAAGGAGTTGAGTGGCCAGATTAGAAATTTTATATGGACTGGCTCTGTCCAGCAGAAAAAAATTGTCATTGTTGAATGGAAAAAGTGCATTAATCCCATCAAGATGGGAGGAATGGGCATTAAGGATATTAGAGTATTTAATAGTGCTCTCATCCAGAACATTGTTTGGAAACTTATTTCAAAGCCTGACTTCTCAATGGAATTCTTGATTGACAGATTTGTTTCCAGGTTACAGAAAGGGAAGTGTCTATACCTCAAATCTTCGGTTTGGCCCTCAATAAGGTCTGCCTTTTCCAGTCTTATGTTTCACTCAAAATGGATTGTAAGTCATGGCTCTCATCTCAACTACTGGAGTACTTCATGGTTGTCCTCTCCCCTAAATGAACATGTTTCAGTTTCAGGATCTCTTGCGCAACTGTCTATTGCTGATTTACATGATCATACGGCTACTATTAACCTCATTCCATAAAATTTTAGGCTATAAATTGCAGATTACATTTATGTGGATGTTGATATCATTGTTTGGAAACCTGCACTTATTGGTTGTTTTTCTACTCGGGATTGTTATAACTTGCAGTTTGGTTTGGTTAATTCTCTGCCCGCATGGATTGAAGGCTTACGGAGGCCTTTTATACCGCCCAGTGACCTGCTGCTTCTCTGGAGGATTTGGCAAAACAGATTGCCCCTCCAAAGCGCACTACAGCGAAAAGGCTTCATCCTTTCTTCGATATGCCAGTTTTGTTTCAGAAGCGATGAGACTTTGATTCACACCTTCATCCACTATCAATTTGCTGCTCGGCTTTGGGAGCATGTGCAGTTGGCTTTCCATTGCTCCCTTAATACTTGCTCTGTTGATTCCTTGGGTATGTAGTCCTTCAAAACTGGTTCTAGCGAGCATGTTAATTCAGTGCTCCTCTCGGCTGTTGTCTCGATTTTCTCATTTATCTGGAAATCTCAGAAAAACATTGTGTTTAATAACATTAGGCCCCCTTTCAGAGATGGTGTTCTGTTGATTCATCGAGCCATCATATTTCCCTCGACAATTCAAACTGGATCCATGCATAATGATGTATCTGACTTTGTTCTCTTGAGAGCTCTTGGTGTTCGTGGAAGGGAATGGAAGCCCCGAATGGTAATGTTTATCCGATGGATCCCACCTATCCGTGAATGGTTGAAGGTGAATGTTGATGGGGAGGCCTCTGGCGCAGCAGGTCCTGCTGGCTGTGGAGGGGTCTTCAGAACTCATCGGGGCTTCGTTAAAGGCTGTTTCTTCCATTATGTTGGACATGCTCAGGAAATTGAGGCAGAACATTGGGCGATGATCAAAGCGATCAGGTATGCTGTCCATTATGGTTGGCATAGAATTTGGCTGGAGTCGGAATCTGCTGTTGCTGTGAAGATTTTGAAAGATCGGCCTCGGAATGTTCCCTAGAGAATGATGTCCTCCGGGATTTCCTGCCTTAAACATGCTGAACAGCTTTTCTTGGATGTCTCTCATGTCTACCGGGAAGCAAATCAAGTCGCTGATGTTCTCTCGAAGAGAGCCATTACAGAAGCTATCTCCAGTTGGTCTTTTACCTTACCTCCATATTGTGACTCCTTGGTAGGCAGGGACAGGGATGGTGTCTTATATTCTCAGTTTTGCAAGAGTCCCTGTATTTGAGCTTCTTTGTACAGTTTATTTCTTTTTTTGTTATAATATTTTGTTGGGAGCAGGCCTCTTGCTTGTCTGTCGGACCTTCGGGCTATTTTGAAATGTCAAAAATGTGTTATCCTAATACCTTAAGTTTTTTTTGAACCGATGGTATTTTATATCCTAAAAGATTGATCAATTTCAGGACCTTAATTTTAAACTTGTTTGTGATTGATGACCTAAATAACTACCTATAAATATTTACGTTTTTCCTCCAGTTATATGTCTATAATTTCCACCAATTTCCTTCTAATCGAGATCATAATTTTGTGGTGACACTTTCATTTCTCTTTTCATACTGTTAAGACTAAAATTTTATTAACCAAATTTCCGATGTTGGTTTTTTCCACAAATATATCTTCTATTTTCAACATTTATTTTCAATGAACAATATCAAATTGCAAGGACGCAATTTTTTGAAGGAGGGGAGAATGTAACACCCCTAGTGTCCACGGTACGCTTCTCTTTGAATAATATAGTACCGTGTGTTCTACGCAACTTCGAGTTCTAACACCCACCACAACCAATCAAACTAGCCGTTATGAATAGAAATAACTAGTTTTTCAAATTATATATATTTTATATTTCAAAATGGACTTCATTTTTGGATTTGGATTTTCGAATTTAACCTAGGGTGAAATTTTGGAACTTTTCGGAGAACACTTATATTTTGATGAATAGTGAAAATTACTAAATTTTAATTAAAAAAAACTTTTTTAATCAAAAAAATTTATATTGATAAATTATGAATTTGAGTGGTTTTAAAGTATATTTAGAATATATTTTACAATTTAATATAATTTTGGTCATTGTACATAATTTTACAATTAAACCAGACATAAACAAGTGCCAATCTTTTGATAGTTATTATCTCTTAAAAACATGCTTTTTGTTTTAACAACAGGAATTAATTTTAAATTAATTTCTGCCACTTCTGTGTTTTGAATTTGGTAAAATGGATTCCATATTTTGAATCAGGATGTTCATATTGTGTAAATAGGTTTCATTTATTTTTATACATTTTGAATCATTATTGTGGTAAATATTTCATTTACCATGGTTAAGGGTAAATCCTGTAAATAAGGGTTAAAAAATAATATTATAATAATACTAAATTACCCTAAAACGTGTCCTAACCTTATTGGTGGATAAATGTCCGACCATGGGAATCTTTGGGTCTATTTTGGGACCCCACGGAGCCACTAGTAGGTGATAGGGAAACTTTACTTTAATTAAGTTAAAATAAGTACAAAATTGACATAAGCATATATCTTTTAGAAAAAAATTTTTACATAGGGCTATATATGTTGTATTTTCGACTATAAATATTACTTAGAAAGATAAAAGTATTTAATACATAAGGATATTTTATTTATAATTTTTAGACATTAAATAATTTAGTTTATTTATGACACAATGATGATGCAGTAATTACCATAATAGTGAAAAATTAAACTAATTGATAATATAAATACCCAAATAAATATAATTTGGGACTTTTATAGAATTAAACTAATTTTATAGGTTAATATGACATATTAGGATTGATTTAATTGACTTTGTTAGAAGTAATAATTTTGTTATGAGGTTCACAAAAATAAATTATTGAATAGTGTCAAAATTGACATAAAAGAGGTTTTAAAACAAATTTAATATTATTAATTGATATTAAATTCCTAAAAATATAAGGTTCGTCCAAGAGACTTATATCATGATAGTTGTATCATTAATGGAACACTTGGGGGTCTCTTAGATGTATATAGTAAGTTTATTAACCATATAATATAAAAATACAAAGAGACATTGTAAAAGTGAAACTAATTAACGTAGACTTAATACTTAAAGATAAGGTTAATATAGTAACCCAAACCAGTATAAATTCTATTAGTTGAATGATTTTAGACCCATACCGACCTTAAAATTTAAATAATAAGCTTTTGAGCCATTAGAAGCCGAATACAAATTTATTATAAATTAATATTTCTAGATTTTCCAAAGGTGACCCTCACCCCTCTTATAAAAGGGAACTCCCCCTTCTCATTACTTCACACCATCAAAGCCTTTTGGTTCTACCAAACCCTGCCCAAATACTCTCTAAACTTCCCTCACTACAACCTAGAGGTCTTAGTTTGATCAGAAAGCCAACCTAAGGAGCCCTTTTTATTAAATCAAAAGGAAGAACCCGAAGAAGAGGTAATGATTTCACCACACTTTTTCAAGTTCCTTTCTTCTTCCACTGCCTCTTCCTTTATTGTTACCATTATAAAATAATAACTCAAGTATAATATATATAATGTGATGTTATTATAAATATGGTACAACCATATTCAGTATTCTATCCATCCTTTGAATAACATGTCACCATATGTGGGTACGTACAACTTACCGTCTCCACGTCGTGGTGTAATTGTTATTCAATAAATTATTTTTTGGATGGTATAATAATGATGTGTAAATCATGTAAATAATTAATATAACATGATTATGATTATGTATATATGATATACCATCCAATTATATATTATTTTCATATCAAAATAATGATATTTTCACTCATGCGTACGTACGGATTACCGTCTCCACGATGCGATGAGATTCATTTCCAAGTTCACCATTCATCGACGATTATAAAAATATATATTACAAATAAGTATGTAATATATGAAATAATAATGATACTGGAGATATATATATATAAGTATTTATGTACTTACATATATCTTATTCACTTACTTCCGTTCAATACTATATAAAAACAGAAACAACGTTTATGCGTACGTACGGACTACCGTCTTCATAAACTGTGTTTTACATTTCATATATATGTCTATTATAAATATTTATATTCTAAATATATATGATATATTTATCATATTTTATATTCTGTATGTATTTAAATCATGATCTATGTGATACAACCAAGAGTGACAAGTTAAAACACGTACGATAAAGAAAGTGATTATTACCAGAAAAGTTAACTTAACATGGAAATTGTTATTAAATGGGTAATATAAGGTCATAAATGAATCATGTATGATATCATATATATTAATATGGTTCTTGTATAATTTAATAACATACTACGATCTTCATACAAGAGGTTAAATGTACCCTCGACTAAAGGAAAGTGCAATGTAAGGGGTTTTCATCTCACTCCTTATTCCCGTGAGATTCATGCCATATTGCCACTATTACCTTTTGTGTGGCTTATGTACTGCCCATAATTATATTCTTTGTTTAATACACTTTAATTTATGTGTATTTACATATTCATTGTATGATACCTCTTTCATGGGTTGTATGTTTCGTAAGTTACCAAACTGGTAAGGGTTAATTTAACAATCTCTTTATTATCTGAGGTTGTTTTTACATAAGTATCTACTGGGACATAATTATTATCCATGTACATGTTTTATGAAAGTGTTTTCAAATGGAATGTTTTAGGGTAATTTTTACTAAAACATCATTTCAAATGTTTTAAATATTTATTCTTCTAAATCTTTCTTATTAATGACCATATCTTCAAAATGGTTTTTAAGGATTTATTTATATAGACATGAATGTTTTTTTTAAACGTTAATTCCTTTCAAAAGATTCAATGTGTCATGGGACACATTGATTAAAAAATGTCTTTAAATGACTTCTTTTCTAAATTGTGTGACTTTTAAATGTTTTCATGAAAAAGGGGTATTTCTCTCAATGAGTTTTACAAATCAATCTCTTCTATGTAAAAATCCTTTAACGGATTTTAAACTTGTTTTGAAGTTGATTTATCATGATACAAATCTTCCATATCGTGTTGAAGATTTTGTGATATATTTGACTGTGGATATGTTATTTTTATACCATTCATGGTTTATGGGTAAAGTATTGAAATTTCTCATGCTAGTTTTAATTCAAATTTTTATGTTATATTTCATCCTCTTATTAAGATGAATGTGTTGGACTAGTATGTTCTGGGTTGGGGACCGGTAAAAGTAAGCCCTATGGGTTGGTGTCCGGTTATTAGAGGCACTCTGGGTTGGTGTCCGATTATTAGAGGCACTCCGGGTTGGTGTCCGGTTATTAGAGGCACTCCAGGATGGTGTCCGGTTATTAGAGGCACTTCGGGATGGAGTCCGGTTACAGAGGCTCTCCGGGTTGGGTTCTGGTTACAGTTATCCCTTAGGTCTTGGCATGGGGCCTCGACAAAGAAATTAAAGTTCGGCATCATGAATTCCATCATTATGAAAGTGGTTAGTGATATTGCTTGTGATTATTCGATTAGTAGAATATCCATGTGGATAAGTAAATGGCATTATTTCATTTTATTTCTGCCATATTATGCTGAAGTTAAATTTTAAAAGGCTTTTGTTTTAGTTTTATACATTGCCTTAAATGTTTATGCTTATTTATTAAAGTTACCGCTATATTGCTTACCCTTACTGAGCATTTGAGCTCACCCCTTTCTATGTTTTATTTTTTCCAGGATTCCAAGAAGTGTAATGTAATTGATCTGCAGGGTTAAGCCAAGGGAATAATGGTGTTCATAAAGATTATTTATGTTGTTTTGTACGTCATAAAGTGAAAATGTAACATTCATGTATGCGATCTATTTTTCCAAGACTGCTAAACTGATCGGTCCTTCGAGACTTGATTCCTTGTAATCATGACAATGTATTAAAATAATGCACCGACTCTGGGTAACTGGGGTCGGGGAGTTACAATCAAGCTTTTCGTTCACAGTTAGAACCTAAAAATATCAATGATGCTATCAATGATGAATTTTGGGTAATGGATATGCAAGAAGGACTAAATCAATTTGAAAGAAACAAAGTCTGGGAATTAGTTGAAATACCTAAGGACACATTAACCATAGGCACAAAATGGGTGTTTAGAAACAATGTTGATGAATCTAGAAACATCATTAGAAACAAAGCTATACTAGTTGCACAAGGTTACAATCAAGAAGAAGGAATTAACTACGAGGAAACCACTGCACCAGTAGCTAGATTAGAGGCTATTAGGATCTTACTTTCTTTTGCATCACATCAGAATTTCAAGTTATATCAAATGGATGTGAAAAGTGCGTTTCTAAATGTTTTTATTGTTGAAGATGTTTTTGTAGAACAACCACCTGGTTTTTCAAATCCTCTATTTAAAAATCATGTTTTTAAACGTTCTAAAGCTTTATATGGTTTAAAACAAGCTCCAAGAGCTTGGTATAAAAGACTTACAAATTTTCTTATTTCAAAAGGATTTTCAAAAGGAATTTCTGATCCCACTCATTTTATAAAAATAATTTCAAAATATGTTTTATTAGTACAAATTTATGTTGATGATATTATTTTTGGATCTTCTAAAAATTCTTTGTGTACTGATTTTTCAAAGGTTATGCAAAATGAGTTTGAAATGAGCTTAATGGGAGAGCTTAAGTATTTTCTTGATTTTCAAAATTTTCAAACTAAATATGGCATTATTTTGAATCAATGTAAATATACTACGGATTTATTAAAACGTTTTGTTTTGGTTAGTATTAAAGGAAGTGATACACCTATGAGTACCACCTGTAAATTGGATGTTGATGAAAATGGTAAACTAGTAGATCAAACTAATTATAGAGGTATGATTGGGAGTTTACTTTATCTTACTGCTAGTCGACCTGATATTATTTGTAGTGTATTTATGAGTGCTGAATTTCAAGCTAACCCTAAAGAGTCACACTTACTTGCTGTTAAAATGATTTTCAAATATCTTAAAAATACTGCTAATTTGGGACTATTTTACCCAAAAGAACAATAATTTGATTTAATAAGTTATTCATATGCTGACTTTGCTGGATGTAAGTTAGATAGGAAAATAACATCTGGAATATGTCACTTACATGGAAAATCCCAAGTATCATGGTGTAGTATGAAAGAGAACTCAGTCGCATTGTCTGCTGCTGAAGCAGAGTATATAGCTGCTGGTAGTTGTTGTGCACAGATTTTGTGGATGAAACACACTTTACTAGACTATGGATTTGTTTTTAAACATGTTTCAATTAACTGTGACAAAACTAGTGCTATCAACATCTCAAAGAATCATGTGTCTCACTCTTGAACCAAACATATTGATGTTAGACACCACTTTTTAAGAGATCATTATCAAAGAGGTGATATAACACTTGAATTTATAGGCACTGAACTTCAATTAGCTGATATTTTCACTAATCCTTTAAGTTCAGAAACATTAAGTTTCATTAGACACGAATTAGGAATGATAACTTACCCTTAAACCGTTAGAATCCTCACTGTTAGAGAAACCTCACCATTAGAATCATCACCGTTAGAATCCTCACCGTTAGAAACCTCACCATTAGAATCCTCACCATTAGAAACCTCACCATTAGAGAATCCTCACTGTTAGAGAAACCTCACCATTAGAATCCTCACCGTTAGAATCCTCACCGTTAGAAACCTCATCATTAGAATCCTCACTGTTAGAAACCTCGCCGTTAGAGAATCCTAACCGTTAGAAACCTCACCGGTAGAGAATCCTCACTGTTATAAGACCTCACCGTTAGGAGACTTTACCGGTACATCTCGCAATGTTTTTAACTTCTTTAAAGTCAAGACATCGATCTTTTTTTTATATATGATTTATTTTATTTGTGAATCCTAAATGATATTTAAACCCGATATTAGACTTCACTCAATCTCACTGTGAACTTGTCTGTTCGAATCCCTCCAACCTAAACCTCTCAATCCGCAAAACCCTAATCCTCGAATATGTAATGGCACACGTCAAGAGACCCTAGGATACATATGGGAGTGATGATCCGCAAGCGAAAAGATAGAAAGTAACGAATGCTAGTACTAGTGGAAGTGGAAGTGGAAGTATAGCTCGAAAAAATGCAGTAAACCCGCATCTCTCAAAGTGAGAGATTGTCGTTGAGAAGGAGGTGTGTGTAGAATGGCTCATAGAGAGAAAGTCCTTGGTTCTTAATGGTTTAGAAGAACAAGGTTGGACTGAGTTCTTTGCAAACAACAATGGACCTTATTATCCAGGACTGGTGAAACAGTTCTATGAATTCGTTCATTTTGAGAAGTCTGAAGAAGAAAGCAGAATGATTTCTTATGTGAATGGACAGGAAGTTTCTTTTACTTCAGTGGAATGGGCTGGGAACTTAAGAGTTCCGCATGAAGGAGATTGTGCTTTCTATTCAAAATCTATTCCCTCAACCAGTGATGTGTTTAAGTATGAAGATGCCTTATTAGAGCTAACAGGGAATAGGACCCCTAGAAAAGTAATAGCTGCAGAGATGGAAGGGTAAGATAAACATCTTTTCAAGTTTATTCAATATGTAATTATTCCAAGGAGAGGAGTCTTTTCTACACTGAGATTCCAAGATATTTATTTGATGCATCTATTGAAGCATGGAGTTAAGGTAAATCTGTGTAGATTGATTATCATTCAGATTGAAGAGATGACTAGACCAAAGTCTAAGTCTAATGAACTTTTATTTTCTAAAATTATTTCTAATATGTTGAAAAAAAGGATGTTGTTGGACCTCAGGATGAAATGATAGAAGTTAAGGATAACTTCTGCATCACCAGGACTATCTGTAAATACATGAAGGTAAGTTGGAATCCTTGGAGAAAATCATGGGTGAATGATGATGGAAAAGTCTATGACAAGTTCACTCCTGTGGTTCATCTATCTAGACCAAAGGATGTGAGGGATCCTGGTAGTGGACCAGATGAGCTAGAACCAGTCTACAGTGATGAAGCTGAAGCTGAATAGGAAGATACATCAGTAGAGGAAGGAGGAGACCCAGACTTACCCCCTAGTCCTGTGCATCAAGTTATTTCTTATGGAGCAGCTAGACCTCCTAAAGAACTACCAAAGAGAGAAACTGTCTTGAAGGACAATGATACAGAGACTATAGAAGAAGGAGAATAATCATTCTAGTATGTTTTCAAGGACACCTCTGAGGAGGATGAGGCAACTGAATCTAGTCATGATGTTAATAGAGAAAAGGAGGCTGATGGTGAAGCAGATAATGAGGAAAATGTTTAAAAAGAGCTCAGTTTGAGTCCTCTAATAGTCAGTACAGTCAGAACAGTGCATGATCAGGAAGAAGCAGTAGTAGCACCTATTGATGAGAGAGTCATTAATGACTCAGAAAAAATGGCTATTGAATCTGCTGCAGTTGTAGAGGAAATTGCAGAATTACCTCAAGAAGAACAGTTGGAAGAGATACCTCAGGAGTGTGTTCCAAGTGAGGGGGAGAATCGTGGTTCATTATCAGTGCTATATGACATTGAAGTTTGTACATCAGATCCAGGATATATGATTCTTGTACTTTCTTATGGAGAATCTGATGAGGAAGACCAGCCCCAAAAGGAATCAGTTACCCTACCCACTATGGCTGAAAATGTGGCAACCAAGGAGGACCTTGAGTCCTTAAAAGTTGAATTGAAAGACACAATAATGGAATTAGTGGAAGATATTAAGAAAAGTATGGTTGAAGAGATAAAAAGTGTGAAGAAATACCTTGAGTTATCCATTGGATATGGTGTATGCAGTCCTGGGAAAGAAATGATGGATGAAATTAAATTCTGCCACACTCAGATTGAGAGTTGGAAAGGAGCTGTAGTTGCTTTGAGACAATCGATTGCTTCTCTGGCTGCCATGCATAGATCTCAAACTCAAGTAAACTCTGACATTCGATATATCAAAGAAGTGGTCAAGAAATATGTGGATGTTTTTGAGGAATTTAAGAAGTCAATCAATGAACATCTAAACAGTCAGGATGCACTTGTTCAGAAGGTAGTTAGTAGTCTGACTCAATCCTTCAAGGAAACAATGGACTTCTCAATGAATCCTCTTCCCTCATCTAGCACAAGTACGAAACTTGATCTAATCCGGACTATTATTCAGGAAGAATTAGCTAAGGCCAGTCCCAGGGATGCATCAGATACTCAGATTCTTGCTACCACCCGTGAAGTTTGTAGTTTTGTTCGTGATCACCTGCGGGCAGCTACTGCTTCTCAAGAGGAAATCAAGAATAAGGTGGATTCTTATTTCAAGAAGGTTTATACCAAGCAACAAATGACAAACCATTTCAAGATTTTTATTGAGAATCTGAAGTTACCTCCAGTGACCCAAGCCTACATAGAACAGGTTAGTAAGCTCAGGGAGCTTACTCCAACTTTGGATAAATTCATTGAAAATTGAGATTATTTTGTGTCTGCAATAGAGAGAGGATGAAGCATTATAATGGATTTCAGAAACTTGCTGCTGCCCTTCTTGCATGTGGATGAAAGACCTGTAATTGTACCTCCTTCCCTTTCTGCGTCTGCCTCTGGGAGTACACCTCATTTGACTCCAGTTCAAGCCATCAGGAGCTTGACACCAATGATCACTCAGAAGGGCACAGATTTCAGATCTGGTACTGTTTCTATAGCTAAACCACCCGTTGTGCCTTCAGCTATTCTGAAACCCTCTAATGATCCTAAGGATAAGACACCTATTCTAGAGGATGATTGAGTGATTCTAGTTCTTGTTTGATAGGATTCACTTGTATTTCTGACATTTTGATTTTATCGGTGTATCTTATGTATATTTATGAAATCCCTATTCATTCTCTACTTTACTGAGTTTCTTTTACATTGCCATTTGTTCTCTGACTAATCGTTATCTTTTCTCTGCTACCCTTATTTTTGTTAATCACAAAGGTAGAGAAAATGAGCCAATGAGAGAAAATAATAAATGAGACCAAAGAGTTAACAAAGGGGGAGAAACACACAAAGGGGGAATGAGAAACAGTGACTTGAGAAACAGACTTAAGAGAGAATCTTGCAGTACAATCGAAAGGGGGAGGAATATGGAAGTTATGTTCTGAACAAAACAAATAAACCTTTTCCTTTGATTCTAATTTCATTTCCACTTTTTCCTGTGATACTATTTCAATTTTTCTTTGGCATAAGTTGTGATTATAAAAAAGGGGGAGATTGTTGAACCCTTTGGGAATCTAGTTGCTTTATTATATTTTGATAATCCCAATTATGATTATTTGTAGTTTGATAATCCCTAGTTGATAAACGGTTAAATACTTATTTGTGAATAGATCTATTTATTCACTTTAAGTATTGTTCTATTTTTTTATGTTAAAATATTAGTCTTTCGGTTACTGGATGTTTTTACACTCTAACTTAAACTATTCTTCCAATAGAATGCTTAAACAGAACAGAGCTACCGATACAGACTAGTCACCATTACATGAAAGTCCACCATTACAGATAATAGCTACCGTTACAAGACAGAGCTACCACTACTGATAGAAATTATACTGTTACAACAAAGCCTACCAATACTCGAAGGTTACCGATATAATAAGCATGCCGATATAAGAAGGTTATTGATATACTAAGCTTACCGATATAAGAATGTTACCATCAGACAAGCCTACCGATATGAAAAGGTTACCGATATGGAAAGGTCACCGTTACGAAAATCCTACCGATATACAGCTACCGATACAAGACCAACTACCGTTACACATTGAGTCTACCATTACACAAGATGTCATTGATACAAGCATGTCGACTGTGACATCTACCTACCGATATCCAAAGCTACCGTTCCAGAGACAGAACCAGACACTACTTTAATTTCTTTATCATTATTTAATCTAACCAATGGTCATATCAGGTATATTTTAATACATTGACATTTATTTAATGTGTGTTGTTGGATTTCAGGGAACCGTACCTTGTACCTACAAAAAGAAATCATTTCTTTTGACAGAGCTCATGCTTTAAATGAAAGAAGGAAATTCTACTGAAGAGAAGTGGGAATGAATAGAAAAATACAGAGAGACATACAAACCACGAGATGTGCTAGAAGAAGAACTGAGTGTGCATGCAAAGAGACGACTGAACTTTCATGAAGAACTCATTCATTAATACATACCATTGAAGAGATGAGAACGAGAACATAACACGCGAAATTAATCAACTACTATCTCCTCTGTCTCTACACCTGGAAGTCAAGAAAGCAGACGACACTCTGTTTTCCAGAAAAAAACCAGAAGGGGACTCAAAACCAATTTTGATCCATCCAAAGGAGTCCAGAGCTACACTGGAATCACTATTGCCATTTCTAAACTCTGCATCTCTGATCTGTGATTCATTATTTGAAATTTCGAGCAGTGTCTGTTATCTTCTGTATTTTACACACACACTGTCTCTTGTACTTTAACTGGAGGATCCGTAAATCCTCACTCAAACTCTTACATCTATTATTTCCCACTAGAATAGTGGTATAGGTCGTGTGTGACCTGGATAGCTGGAGCTGTTGTTTTTTTTCATGGATAATAGTGGAGAGGTCTTTGACATGGACAGTTGTATACTGTTGTAACCCTGATCTAGGGTGTGGATCACTTTTATATAATGTTTTGTGAGGACTAAGTCTCAGCTTGAGACTGAACCTCTTGGTTAAACCTGCTATGCTTATTTATTTTAAATGTTATTTTTATTCCTCTACAAACTACTTTACAATCATCCTCATAAAAAGGGAGCATAGTCTCAGGAAGGGTATCAGACCAGGTAATAGGTTCACCAACCCCAATGCTTGAAAGACCATTCACAACCATGTTCACCTCTTGATAAACATGTGTGATGATGAAGTTGAGAGTCGAAAGATTCTCCATGAAATGCATCCAGTTTGCTGTGAGCCACCAAGAGATATGCATTTCACCATTTCTGATGTCGTGCACAACGGTAGAAGAGTCACTTTCAAACCAGATATTAGTCCAAAATTTCTTTTTCACAAATGAGACAGTGTGTATGATCCCATGAATCTTTTCCTCAAGATAACATGTCACACCACAAGAACCATAGAAACATCCTTTAATAGATTCATCATGGGACCTAAAGACCACACCACAACCCAAAGGTCCAAGATTCCCTTTAGATGCGCCATCTATATTTACCATAATCCAAATAGGGAACAGAGGGATCCAGAACACCTCATATGTACCCGAAGATGGTATGAAATTCCCTTGTATACCCAGATTTTTCATAATCATAATATCCTGAATATTTTTGTAACATTCACCAAAAAAACATCGAACATGTCCCCTATAGCCTTAAAAACCTGCTTCGTGACAATATTTAAGAAACAATCCTTTCTATTGTGCAAAGAAAAAAATTTTATGCCTCCAAATTGTATGCAACACTTCAGCAATAGCTACGTAGAGGAGAGACCAAACCTGAGGTGAGAGATGGATAACCAAACAACAGCAAAGAAGGGTTTACAATCCCAAAAATGTAAGATCATCCAGATCAAAATCACCCAAAACCTCCTTCCATAAGGCTGAGGCCATTTCACATGTGAGGAAGACATGCTCTACATCTTCCCGATACTGATGACAGATAACACACATTGAACAATGCTACAAACCAAACATTTGGAAAACCACACCAGTGGGTAATTTTTTGTAAACCAGCCTCCATATAAGAGTTAGGCGTGAAGGCCTAATACATGTTTTATTGAAAACAGAAAACCATTTATAATCATAATTAAGACCCTTGGTCACACGACTATAGTATAATTTTCTAGTTAGAACACCATTTATAGCTAGTTCCCAAGCTAGAAAATCAGGGTAGGAGACAAAATTGTAATAGTCAATCAGATCATGGATTTCATCTCACAAAGTTGTTAGAGGATCATCCAACATGTCCTTGATAGAGACTTGCTTACCTGAACCCTGTGCAGCGGGCTGAAAACCATCAAAGAGAATATCACATGTCCAATTATTAATCCTGAACTTAAGGTTGGAGTTCCTATTCACAATCCATCTAGAGAAGGTCCTAACATTCTGAAATGATGATGTAACTGCTATCCAAAGGGAGAAGATAATGAAACCTTTTCTACCCAGCCTCAAATTATCAACAAACTGAGATTTAAGGAAACTCATTGATTCTGAATTACTGTGAATGATATTCCTGGCTAGGAAGGCTTGAAGGTAATCATTAAAGAGTGAAATATTCTTCATACCCATGCTGTCAGAGTTTAGAGTTCTGCAATAGGCCTTCTAGGGAATAGTGAAAAACATCCTCTCATGGATGTTACAACTCAATGTAAAATTATTTATGGACATGTTAAGGCGTTTGAGTAGTCCCCTTGGCCATTTACAGACCATAAATGAGTAAACCAATTTAGAAATGCTAACCGATTTTCCCAAACTAATTCACCCAGCCATAGAGAGACTGTTCCCTTTCCAGACTGAGAGCAGGACATTGAACTTATCCCCAATTTCAGAGAAAAAATAAGCTCTAGTTAACCCCAATAATAATGGAAAAACTAGATATTGAAATAGAAAATATCATTTCCTAATTTTCAACTCCAAAAGAATCCAGTGCTTCCTAGAAATAGAGAACCTCTCCCTGAAGTGAATGGAATATTTTTCCCTATTGATACACTGACCAAAGAAAATTTCATAATGCTGAAATATTTGCTTCAAGACACAAACATTCTTCTTTCGCCCCTACTGAAATATAATGATATCATCGGCATATAAAAGACGAGAGGGGGTTATGAGGGACTTGGATTCTTGTATCAGCTTAATATGACCCTAAGAGACCATGTGAGTAATGAGTCTACTAAGATAATCTTCAAAAATGGAGAGATGTAGGATTGAGAGGGTATCCCCCAGTTGGACTCCCCTAAAGCAAGAAAAGTTTCCCTTAAGGTGAGCCATTTAGAAGAACTGAGACATGGTCTGAACTAAATATGATGTTAATCCATATAATAATAATGACATTGAAACCAAATTTTCCAAGTAAATTATATATAAATTAGAAATCCATAGTGTCAAGGGCTTTTATAAGGTCAAGATTGAGGGAAATTCTACCCCCTCGGGTAGGATTTTTGAGCATATTAAGACACTCTGAGGTAGTTCAGATACATTCCTGGATAGATCTAACTTTGATGAATCAAAATTGGTTCCAAGAAACAATCATAGAAGAAATACATGACAAATATTTAGAAATAATCTTATTTATAACCTTGTAACTTTTGTTAACCAAGGAAATTGGCCTAAAAAGATGGATCTCATAAGCATTCTTAACATTAGGAATAAGTGTGATAAACTGGGAATTCAGTACCTAAGGGAGTTCCCCCGAGGAAAAGAAAGAGGAAACTAACTTGAATACATCACTTTTGATGAAATCCTAATAATTATAATAAAATAAATTATTGAAGCCATCTGGACCCGGAGCACTGGAGGTGTTGAGGCTGAAAAAAAAACCTTAATCTCAAACTCCAAAGGTGGAAGTGAGGGTGATATTATTAGAAGCAATAGTTAGTGGGGGAATGATAGCATCGATTAGAGTTCCCCCCAAATAAGTTCCATTGAAAATATTAGGTAAATACTCAACAATATAATCAATAATATACTTCTGATTGACTAAAATCTGATCATCATCTTTTAGAACGGAGAAGGGTTGACTAGCCTTTCTAATTATGTGTAGAGAATTAATGAACTTTGTATTATTATCATCCTCTTGGAGACACTTAATTTTAAATGTCTCTTTATGAACATTCTCTTTGATAGCAAGAAGAGAGTTCAATTTGGATGCAATAATGACTTTCTATGATAAATACAGATTGAAATCTACTTTAGAGGCCTTATATTCAAGTTTCTAAAGAGTGTATTCAAGAAAAAGAATCTCCTTGTCCAACTCACTATAAGTCTCTTTTCTCCAAGCTTTTAATTTTCACTTAAGAATTTTCATTTTAAATATAAAATCAGCACCTTGCTTGTAGTTCTAGGAGCTTTTAATCAGTTTACTACAATCACTTTGAAATGACCAAACATTGTTAAAATGAAACGGGAGGGCCATGCAGAGCTATCTACCCTTAAAAATAACCCGGATAAAATGGTGGTCAGAAGAAATATTAGGTTGTGTAATGATGGAAATTGTGTCCCATTTATCCAAAATAGTGTTGTTCACAAAAGATCGTTCAAGATTACAAGCAGTCATGCGGCTGAGACATCTTTTGTACCTGTTGTACTTGGAACAATCCAAACTAACCTCAGTTAGATCATTACCATCAACACATTACTTTAATTTTATAAGAGAAATTTGAGAATGAAAAGGGCTTGTTTTTTCACTAGAACAAAGGATCATATTGAAATCGCCAATAACAAACCAAGGGGAAGATATGCCTCTTAATTTTCCCAGTTCCTTACACATCCTTCTTTGGTCCTGATATCTACTTATATCATAGAAAAATGATCCCACCAACTAATCATAATCCCATTGAAAAAAACAAGAGATCTCCTAGCCACTAATGGAAATGATATCGACTGTGCCAATAGAATAATGTGAACAAACCCATACACTTTCATCCTAATCATCTGAACCATTGGAAGCGACCTTAAGTAAACCATATTTGTTGAGACCCACAAAACCCAAAGAGAAGGAGGAATTAGGTTCATAAATTCCAAGTAACTATGGCTTGTGAATTTGAATGTTCCTATTCAGGGCATTAAAAGTAGAGGAATTAGAGAGACCCTAACAATTCCAAAAAAGGACATTCACTTTGAACATGACTTATAATTGAAAATTCCCTTACTGTTTTTCTCTTTTCCTTCTTCTTTCCTAAAGAGTATTTGGAACCGACAGGGAGCATGGTGAGACTCCTGGTTTTAATTCTATAAGCTGAACCCTCATCAATACCCAGACAAGAAGTGGGATTCACTACCTCCATTGACGATTCATTCACCTCCATGGAGAACGGGGGGCACTTCTCGCCTCTAAAGCTTCTTCCTCCTCAACCATGTCACACCATTTCTTCCTAGTGGGACTTTTAGATTTGTGAAGAACCACAACCACTAGAGAATCCATGTCATTTTCATTACCTTACTTTATGACACTATCCTCCAAAGGAGCATCCACACTGACAATTGTACCATTTACACATCCTTTGAACTCATCCTCCATAGAAGTAATTGCAACCGCAAGATAACTACAAACTAAACTAATAACTTCCATATCTATCTTGGAGTCATCACAATCAATTGAATTAGAACAAGGGCTGTAGGGGTTTCCACTATCTAGAACAACAGGTAGGGTCCAACCCTCTATTTAGACACATTCTTATCCTTGAGAGAGTGTCCCCCCTTCTCAGTTGGAGGAGCCTTGGCCTTGTTATTCTTACCAACCACCTTCCATTGATTTACTTTATCAGCAGTAGAGTCTCTAACATGTTGCTATTAATTTTGAATATTTCTGCAATTAGAGACACCATGAACTACTATTTTATAGTAGTCACATAATGGAGGCTTTTTCTCATACTCAATTTTGATTTCAAACTTTTGATCATTATCAAAAAAATTGACCATGTCTACCAATTTGGATTCCATGTTTACCCCCATAAGAACACGAGCATAGATTCCAAGTTCCCTATTAATAGTATACTGGTCCATCTTCAAAGGAGTCACCACACAATAAGAGAGGTCACTAAGTAATTTAGGATGCCAATAATACCAATTAAGACCATTTATGAAAATCCAAATTTTGGCTGTCGTATGGTTCTGAGTGGATGGGTTGAAATGCCTATCCCATTCGGCCAGTTAGAAGCTACCTAGATTAAGAGAGATCACCCCTTATTCTATGCCATAAAACTTTCGTCCCTACTATCAAATACTATGTGAAAAAAACCTCTTCCAATCAGGATTATTTTGAAATCACTCAACCCCAAGATTAATAAAGCCTCAACTTAAGATCAGAGTTAATCCACGATTAATCTCCCTTTACAAGGGAAATGCGACCTAAAGCAGAAAACTTACAAGTCTCAAGCCACTATTTGACCACATCTTGATCATAAATAACTCCAAATACCCCATCAACAATTCTAGGAGGCAAGCTGTATTGTGATTGAGGAGCATCCACGGTGCAGGGGACACCCTTCAGAGCATCCGAGAAGGAGACCCATTTTTCCCTTGGCACATGATCCAAATCCATGACCACAACCACCACATTATCCAAGGCCCTACGAGGGAGTGCAGTGAATTCCCACTACAGATCAATGAATACCATGATAGATCTCTACTAAATCTGATTTAGGGATAGCAAGAAGCTCCATACTCGGGTAGAGCCTTTCATCTCACCTCAACATTTGTTCAATTAATATAATATCAATTAATATATTTATACATTATAGTATGATAAAATGGATATTATTAATATTATAATATAATATTATAACAATGGAGAATTAAATTTATACCTTCCTTCAAAACCTTTCAAAAAATGAAGATGTCATCATTTGTACATGTGGACTACCCCCTCTAGAACCAATATGTTCTATTTTTCCTCACCACCTTTCATGGCTAGTTAAAATATGTTATTTACTAATATAATATTGTATTTTTAAAAAGTTAGTGATTATAAAGAGATAAAATATTTTATTTTATACATTCCATTTATTCTGTAAAAATGAGAGTTTCATTTGTGTGTGTGTGCGGACTACCGCCTCCACTTCATGATGTTTCTCTTTAATTTTCCATACCGACTAACATAGGTGGAATAAAACATGTATTTAATGCATAAAAATTTTACTTAATAAACTATTAGCATTATGTAATGATAATATTGTACATTCCATAAGTAATATTAAAAAAAATGGTTTTAGTGAATTTAACTGCTAAAAACGACATATCAATGTACCTTTTCTAATTTATGCACATTCATACATATTTACCTGTATACATTATGTGATAATAGAATAAAAATTTATACAATAATCTACACTTCTAGATATTATGAAACCATTTTACAACAATTTGACCTTGGTCAACATGCCATGGAAGTTTTTTAGAAATTGACTGATGAACTTCAAGTAACCGACATAAGAAAATATTATGCAATAAATTGGTGACACATGACGATAAATATACCTTAAAAAATAAATATACAAGTTTAATTTTATTATGAAATATTTTAATAAACATAATTTTATGATTCAAGAAGTTAGGTGTTATTTAATAGCACTTTTGGATAATAGGTAAGAGTTTATATCTCAATCACACTTTTTTGAGGCATGCTTTGATATTATGAACCAATATTTATTTTTATGGTGTAACAACTACCCCCTTGTTTTATAATATCATAAATTTTTATTTAAAAAGGAAAATTTACTTCAATTCATGAACATCCTTATTTTGGGATACAATTGATGTCTTCTCTAAAATATAAGTGTCTTTCATAACTCAATTTGATTTCTTATGTTGTAATGTTTCTCCATGAGTTTTTTATTTTAATTAATGCGGAATAATATATTTATATCTTTTGAGATAATTTTTTATTAAAATATTTTTTATATATTATTTATAATAATTATTTTAAATTAAACTATATTAAGAATAATTCACATCCTCGTAAAAAAGAGTTTCCCCTTATTGTCCAAAATTTACCTTCCCACTAATTTTCACCATTTTAATTGGAAACCTAAATAAATTTTATCTTATAAAAACTTAATATTTACCTTATACACTTTTCAAAGTAAAGTTTTATTTTTTTTATGATGATGGATTTCAACAAAGGTGTTTTAAAACATAAAAAATGATCTTCTATACCTCCTTTGTGACTTGCTGGTTATGCATTATCTTCTTTTTCCCCCATTTTTGAAATATTATTCACATGATAATCTTATATTATTGTATATATGTCCCTGAAATATATACCTAGTTAAATATCCTTTTCATTTCTAAGTTTCTATAACTTTTTTAGTTACCTTCGAATTTCCCACTTTTAAGGAAACCCAGTTTAAGGGAACTTCCCTATTTCTTACCCTGCATCAATAAATATCCCAATCAAATGTTTTTAAACCATGAATAGATTCTAAAATTACTCATTATTTTATGAATAACCCACTTTTTTCAATTATAGTTTTATGGAAAACAATATGTTCATTATTTATTTAAGAATATTCGTTATTTATTTTAGAAAACTTCACCCAAGTGGTGTGTTATTATTATTTACTCTCCTAGATCTTTCGCATGAAATCTCTATATTGGAACTAAATGATCTAGACCTATGTTTAATTTTCAAATATCAATACCCAAATGATTTAATTCCTTATTCTGTTGGGAATTTTTATGATTTATCCTTCGGTTATTCCGTGAATCCGGATTATAAACCCACTTCCTTCACATGGGTTTGATCATGATTGTGATTTATGTATAGTTTATTTTCCTCTTCTTCCATGCATATGTATGATTCTAATTTATGTGATGGGTAGGAACAAAAATATATATCCGTCCAATGCATTGTGTATGGATTTATATCTCATGAGATGTTATTCAAGGGATTAGGTAGTCAACCTAATCCACAATAGGACCTTGTACACTTTATGATGATGGTCTTGGGAGTGACTCTTGACTTAGGATTATGATCTGATTTTTTATATTGTTTCCACCTGTTTATGATCTTTTGAAATCATTTTCATATTACATTGCTCCATGATTTTGATCATCCTCTTTATGATATCATGTTTTACCTCTTAACTATCATGTTATTCTTTATTCTCATGTTTATTCCCTTACTGGGTTTTTTAAATCACACTTTTTTATGTATTTTCCCCAAGGTATCCTATAAATTTTTTGATGATATATGTGATTTAGGAGCACTATGTGTAGATTTAAATAAATATTTTTTTATGTTTAAGATGATTTATTTTTATGTATAATATTCATAATACACTATACATATAGATCCTTGGTGCGTATTTATTGGAAAAGTATGTAATGAATTATGAAATAAAAAGTTTTTAAGAATCGTGTCGCTATAGTTGGTGTCAAAAGATGATCTAGTTATTTCTTTTAGATTTGGATGATGGATACATCGTGAAAATACAAGGTATAAGTCTCATAAATAATCCTAATTATAAGATATCATCCTAAAATTTTGGTAATGTATATATTGTGTAGTTTTTCATATAATTACATCCTTTCCTGGATACTGGAAAGTGGATTCATACTCTCGAACAGTTGTTTCTATGGGAAATAACCTCAAAGAGGGTGTGTTAGGTAATAAATCAACTATGACCTGGTGCTTGATAAAGAGGCTTAACCACGCACCTGGCTTAACACTCCTGGGGGATATACATTGGTTTTCATGAATTCCTTTACTTCAACCTGTATCAATCATAGTACAATCATGGTTACTTTAGGTTGGGTTATATTATACATGATGCACCAAAGAAGATATGGATGGAGTATCATGAAAATTTAGGCCATGTAGATGAAAAAACAAGGGATATTAAACCACCTATATGTTAAAGATAATGGAATATGGACTAAGAAAATTGACTCAAGGGAATTGGAAAATGCATTAGTTGTGGAAGAGGGGGGAATAGAGCATCCAAATTACATAGGATTATGAAGAGGTTGGATAGTATGATGGGATTGGAAATAATAAATCAAAAAGCACCACTAACAGTCCAATTACTTAAGTGAAAAAACTTGGACACTACCCAAGATAGTGTTATAAATCCAAGGATCATATGAATGATGAATAACCACCAAACCCATGAGAAAAAGGTGGAGAATGTTTAATGACTACTGATTATATGGTTTAAGATAACAAAATCCATTACATTGGAATTATGAATATATGATATTTATTCTAGTCACTCTAAGCTGGATATATTTTTTTCTAAGTGTACCAAACTGATGTTCTGTTTATCAAATAAAATATCTAGTTATATAATGTTTTCATTTCATAATTTATGTTTTGATGGATACAATTCTTAGTGTGATGCATTTGAAATGATTCTAGTACTTGAATAACAATCATGGAAAAATTAATACAACAACCATCAACTACTGTGGAGAGATCATAATGTCACTATAATAAAAAATGATTTTAATATATCATCTTTTTGACCATCTATCAATGCAACACTACCACATGTAGGCCCTAATGTTTCTAGAGTGATTTAAAGAACCATTTCAATGGTGGAAATATAATACAACCCTCCACCAACAGTACTAGTTCAACATGACATATTGTGTAGGAGAAAAAGGGGTAGATCACCTAGTGACCTCAATAATGGGATCAGTTTGAGAATTAGTTTTGATTACCCAGAGAACACAACCCCATAATGATTGTGTGGGAAATAGTTAGTGTAACGCCCTGACCCTAGTTTTCCAAAGCCGGTGCATTATTTTAATACATTGGAATGATTATAGGGAATCAAATCTCAAAGGACTGAGTAGTTTAGTAGTTTTGGTAAACTAGATACATACATAGGTTCACCATCACACTTTGAAAATAAATACAACATATAATTTTTATTGGAAACATCCACAACTCTATTTTTATCCTTGTAGGTCATTCATAACAAAGTTCTTCATGTCCTGATAAAATGAAGCATATGAAATGCGTGAGCTTAGATGATCATTATGGGTAATCAATACAACATAATATATCACAAACATAAACATCAATCATGTTAAATAACTAAAAATACATAACTTTAATAATAAAATTGAACATAATATGTAAGTAATAAGAGATGTGTAAATATTTTCATAAAAAAATAATCAGGGGTATTCTACTAGTTAAATAACCCCATGAACTATGGTTTTATATATTCATAATGAGGGAAATGCATATTTTGGATATTCTAAAACATTTCATCAAGGCCTCATCCAAGAAGTCTAAAAATGATTAAGGCCTCGACCAAAAACATTTATCAAAATGGGCTAGGCCTCATCCAAGTCCACATCTATTTGTCTCATGAGAGGTACCAATGAATAGAGGGGGTATATTGGGACCCACCGATCACATAATAAGTTAAATTAATTCCCCATATGACTTGGTATAAACATAAAAAATGTATACATTCATATTGAAACTGACATATGAAATGTAAATAACTTTCCCCAATCATTAAGCATAAACACTAACCATTCTGAGTAAATTGATGAATGGTTTTAACATAGCACATCCACAGTAAAACTAATCATAAACCATTAAATAAAACATTTTGGATGATATCATTGGAGATAAAACTCAATGAAGTAATAGATTCAACAATGTATGTTGACATAGATGAAGATACTTTTAAATGAGACCATTGAAAAATCATTAAGGGAAATAATCCTTAAACATTCCAAAGTGTCAAACAGCACCTTTAAAAATTCGAATCATAATCCCTTAGAATATCATGAGAAAAATGAAACTCTTGATATTATATAACAAGGGGAAGTACATACACCACAATAAATAAATAAGTGGTGACCAAAACATATATATCATAAAATTTAAAATGAGATGACAAGAATCATTATCACTTTGGAAAGAAAAGTTCTTTTGGACAATCATTTTTATTTTTCATGAAATCAGATTGTAAATATTAAAATACCATAAAATAAAAGTGAAATTCATTGAAATTATATTTTAGGATTAAATAATGTCTTATTTAGGAGAAATCATTTAAAAAGTGTTTTTATGAAGATTTAGAAATAAACATTTTAGTGCGGTTTAAAGAGAATATTAAAGGATTTTAAAGAGAAAATGAATGTTTTCATTCATAAAACCAAAAATGAACCAAAATATATTTTTCATGTTAATGTTTATTATTTTAGAAAGATTAATATGGCTTAAAACATATTATATAGTGAACATGAAAATAGGTATGAATTCATGAAGTTCCTTGAATCAAGCTTGTATTTCGGAATTTTTTTTGAAAAATCCTAATAAAACATAAAACTCACCATAAAAAAGAATGAATATGATTAGTAATGATATATATAATATTCACATATAATTTATGAGTAGTATATAAGAATAAATAAGAATTTCATTAAGGTGAGTAGAGACTAATAGCAACACAAATGAAAATAGAGGGTTGGAAAGAAAATTCTTAAAACATTGTAATCAATTGAATCATATGCCCCTAAATTAAATATCATAAATGATAAATTTATTATCATTAAAATAAATAGATTCATGACATGAAACATCAATGGGATGTATACATACACCATAAACAAGTATAATGAGTGAATACGGAATATCTCACTAAAATTGAAGTGAGATGAAGAAACCCTTACCTTAAGTTTGAATGTGTTCTGCTCTTGAACTTATGTTCATGGAATATGAAATTAGACTTATTAATAAATTAATTAAGAAAATATTAAAAATTTAATTATTTTATCATGATTTTATTAAGCCCATTATGTCCTTACTGACTAGTTATAAATAAATTTTTTTCGTTCTGGAGTGTTCGTTTTCTAGATTTTCATAATCAGTTCACCTGTTTTTTAAGTAATGGAGTTCATGTGGAATAGATGTAAATATCCAGAAATGAATATAAAAATTATTTAGGAACATAAATTTGTTTTAGTGGTTATCTATATAATTTTGTTACATGTAATGAGGATGAATCATTAGATGAAATATTAATGGCATTCGCACAGATTGTTTATTGGTATTCTAATTATTATGAAATAGTTTATTCATATGATTTAATAAAAAGTACGTATACTGGTTTCATAATATAAATTAGGTTATAATACATATATTTTTAGCTTCTTTCAACCATAAAAATGGTTTCAAAACCAGTAATGAATGAAAAATTGAATAACGAAACTTTGTCGTCAACAAAGGTTGTAAATTGGAACCTCACGGATGAGGATTTCATTTATAAAATAAAAGTGGGAGAGTGAGAATATTGATGAAGGTTATTAAGTTAATATTAAGTAATTATATAATATAGTTGATACTGTAGTTATCATGATAATTTGGAAAAAGGATTGAGGAGAGGAAAACAATAGAAAGGAACTTGAAACGAAAATGAATGAAATAAAATGTGAATTTACCTCTTGAATCCACCTCCGTGAGAATCTCTATTAGGGAAGGGGTTTTGGTCTTTAGGGAAGAACAAGATATTATTGGATGTATGGAGTGACTATGGAAGGGTATTTGGGCAGAAAATTGAGGATCTTAAAGGCTTAGAGGAGTGAGGAGAAGAGGGAGTGATGGGGGTTATAGTGGAGGAGATGAGAATATTTTTGAATATTTTATTCATTATATTAATAATTTACTCAAGAAAACCAATATTTTTATTTCATGTGACCCATAATAGTAATAAATTCACGTGATTTCTATCCAAGTGTCCTTACATCACTCATGATGTCATAAATAGTGTATTTAACATATAATTTGTATATACAGTATTTTACCGTATTTCATTATTCATCAAAAATTCATGTTTTTAAGAAAAATATCAAAAATTCACTCAAACCATTATTTGACATGTATAATTAAAAAATGAACTCATTTTTTAAAAAATAATTTTTTATAAACTTTTAATTTAATTTTTAAATAAAATCATAACTTATTCGAAGAAAACAACATTAAAACTATAACTATTTTTATAAAAAATTAAGAAATTAATAAAGGTCCCATAAAATTATTTTATAACCACAAGACAATAAAGTAAAAAATTTATGATTACATTTTATGAAAATACTTTTCCATTTTAAATTACTAAATTAATCATAAATTTGTAATTGAAATTCTTATGACATATAAAAATACCAAAACATATACTATGTATTTTCACTTTTAAGATGTCTAAATTGTATTTATACATTCATGTGTGAAGTATCTATTTTTTGGACGATTTAATATTCATTAATATTCATAAGGGTGTGTTACTACTCATTAGGGTATGTTACTATTCATCAAAAATTTTGTTTGTCTTATCAGACTCTAAATATCTCACTGAATGCAACTGTGTAAGTCAGTTTTTCGAAATTCAAATCATAGAGGTGGAAAAATTATTTTTACTTGGATAGGTTATAATAAAGTGGTGTTTTTAGAGAATCAGTGTTTCATGCATTCTATATTAAATTTATTTTAAAATTCTTTGAGTGTTACATTATCCCCTCCTTACAAAAATTTCATCCTCGATATTTGAAATTGAACATCTAAAGTTAATGGTTGATATTTGAAAATTCACATGTGGGAAAACCACATCTAGAATATGGTTAAAATATCCTATTAATAAGAGGAAATGTAAATGCATTGGTTACTATAAAAAATGCATTATAATTGGACAACATAGTCATGGAAGAAAATTCAAGCCATCGTGTAGTTACATTAAACTCTAAAACACCATATAATGATCAAATTGAACCATTTTGTAAATGGTTAAAAAATTTAAAATATAATGGTTCTGCACATTATAATTAAGGCCTCTAAATTTCCATGATGAACTTATGATTAACCCTTAATCAACAAGAAGCCTCTCAAAAATTCAAAATCCAAACATTTTAATAAATTCATCATGTATCCTCTTGAAATATTGTAATAACATGAATTACCATAAAAAAACATATTGGAAACATGTATTCTTCCATGTTTCTTAAGTAAGATACATATTATTGGATATATTCCTTAAATCCAAAAGTGTTTTAAACTCCATCGATGGTAGCACAGACCACTTCTTGACAAGTTAATAATCAGTTCCAAGGTAGTCAGTACTTATATGAATCATTTATTTCATCATCATTATCTCAACATTAGATATATATTAATGGTTGTGTTTCCCTCAATAATTTTTTTATAAATAATTTAACTTTCTAATGAATCTATTTTCCTTTGTACCATTCATCATAGGACCTCAAATCCTTAATGAAATAGTACTACAATACAATCCTTATATATCTCAAAATTCATAAAACCAATACATTGTGGACAAAATATTCAAATGACATGATTCTTGAATAGTCATATTAATCATTCTACTTCATCTATGATAGCATCATAACTTGATCATTATCCAGAATCATCATTTTGGGTATATTCCATTGATGCTTGGGACATGGAATCTCATAGTGTCCTATCTCCTTGTAATAGAAGCATTGAATATAGGAAAATTCTTTCCTTGTCTTGCAATTTTGAGTATAGTGGAAATTTTCCCCACACACGAAGAAAAATCCTTTTCCCCTAAACCATATACCAAGGTGTTTCCATCCACAATTATAACATGTGGGAAAATACATCTTTACCTTCTTCCCTTTATCCATTTTTTTTCTACCATCATATTCTTTTTTTTCTTCCCTTTAATTCCATAGGACTCAGAGAAGTCTTTACATACCTTTTCAACACATGATACTATTTACTAAAATTATGAGGATACTAGGGAGACATTATTCCGTTGAAATGAAGTCTTAAGACCCTCATATATATGATCCTTATTACTCTTCACACCACGTGCATTAGTGAAGTTCTCATTCTATAGAATAGGAAACATTTATAATCAATTCCATAATATATATTAGATCATAAAATTATGAAATATCTATATCTCTAAACTTGGTATAACACATAGCATAAATTTATTCATCATAAATCCGAAAACCATATACTTTGGATACTTTGGGGTAAAAATAATTCATAATTGTTTGTAATATACTTATGAATTTACCAAAGCATATCCCCTGAGAGTGTCAAACCGGAATTGCAACAAGGCCCGTTTTCATGCACCAGTTCCCATTTGAGTCTATCTCAAAGAGGCATTTTTGGGTTTTACCCATAGATACATCTGTGCCAGAGCCTCCTCTACTTATTCGTATCCAATTAGGGATGTTTTGTATTGATAAACCACATAATCTATTCCTTACCCAAATTATAGGATGTTCTTGTATTCTTATCCCCAATGTCTATCTTAGGGTTTTGTTCAGTAATCTACTTTCTATATATCTAGTTTCTAAGATTTCTACTAAACTTTCTCTGATACCAACTGTAATGCCCCGACCCCAGTTTCCCAGAGCTGGTTCATTATTTTAATAAATTATCATGATTACAAGGAATCAAATCTTGAAGGACTAAGTAGTTTAGTAGTTTTGATAAATGATATACATACATAGGTTCAACATTACAACTTGAAAAGAAATTCAACATATAATTTTTAATGGGAAATCCACAACTATAAGTTTATCCATGTAGGTCATTCATAATAAAGTTCTTCATTTCATGAGAAAATGTAACATAAGAAAGGGGTGAGAACAGATGCTCAGTAAGGGTAATCAATATAGCAGAAGATATCATAAATATAAAAATTAGGCATGGTGAAAAACTAAAAACACATTCCTTCAAAAATAAACTTGAATATAATATGAAAGGAATTTGTTCTGTATAAATATTTACATAAAAAAACATAATCATGCATATTATACTAGTCGAATAACCCCATGAACTATGAATTTATAGCGTCATAATGATGTAAATTCATATGTCAAACATTCTAAAACATACCATCAAGGCTTTGACCAAGAAGTATAAAAATTATTAAGGCGTCGGCCAAAACCATATATCAAAATGGGAAATGCCTCAGCCAAGTCCACGTCTATTTGTCTCATTAGACGTTCTCATGCATATAGGGGCTATAGAGGTCCACATACCTCACATAATAATTCCAAATCATTCCTCATAAAAATGGGGATAATCATAAAAAACATATTCATATTGAAACCAAAATATGAAATGTAAATAACTTTCCTCGAACATTAAGCATAAACACTAACCATTCATAGTAAATTGGTGAATGGTTTTAAGATAGAACATCCACAGTAAAACTAATCATAAACCATTAAATAAAATATTTTGGATGATATAATTGGTGATAAACCTCAATGAAGTAAAATATCCATCAAGGTATGTTGACATGATGAAGATAATTTTGAATGAGACCATTGAGAAATCCATGAGGGAAATAATCCTTAAACATTCCAAAGTGTCACATACCACCATAAAAAATTCCATTAATAATTCCTTATAATATCATGGGAATAAATAGAATATTTATATAATATAAAAAAAGGAATTACCTACACAACAATAAAAAAAATAAGAGGTGAACAAGACATATATCTCATAAAAGTTAAAGTGATATGAGAAAAAATATTTTTACTTTAGAAAGAAGATTTCTTTTGGACAATCATTTTTATTTTTCATTAAATCATATTTTACACATGTACATCCATTAAAATAAAAAGGTAAATTAATTTAAATTATATTTAATGATTAAATAAAATCTTGTTAAGGTGTAACCATTTAAAAATATATTTTAAATAAGCTTTAGAAATAAAACATTTTAGTGTAGTTTAAAGAAGATATTAAAGGATTTTAAAGTGAAAAGGCATGTTTTCTTACATAAAACCATAAATTAACCTAAATATATTTTTCATGTTAAAATTTTATATTTTATAAATATAAATATTTCATAAAACAGATTATAGAGTGAACTTCAAAATAGGTAAGAATTTGAGAAGTTCCTTGAATCGATCTTGTATTTAAGGAAGAGATTTTAAAAGATCCTTTTAAAAAATATAACCCCCCATAACATAAATAAGGAATATAATTAGTAAACATATATATAACATTAAAACATAATTTATAAGGATTATATAGGAATAAATAATACTTTAATTGAGGCGATTAGAGAATAAGAGAAACCCGAATGAAAATGGAGGTTTGGGACGAAAATACTTAAAACTTTGTAATCAATTGAATCGTATGAACCAAAATTAATAATCATCAATGATAAATTTATTACCAATAAAATAAAGATATTTTCGATATGAAACATTAATGTTAAGTATACATACACCATACACAAGTAGAAGTAGTGAATACGGAATATCTCACAAAAATTGACGTGAGATGAAGAAACCCTTACCTTAAGTCCGAATGTGTTCCTCTCTTGAAACATATGGTCCTGGAATACGAAATTAGACATATTAATAACTTAATTAATAACATATTAAACTTTTATTTAGTTTTTCCTGATTTTATTAAGCCCATTATTTCCTTATTTATTAGTTATAATATTGAATTTTGTTGTTCCCGAGTGTTCGTTTTTTTTTTCATAATCAGTTCACTTGTTTTTAAGTAACTGATTTCATGTGTAATGCATGCAAATGTACATAATTTAATTTAAAAATTATTTATTAACATCCATAGGTTTTAATTCTAATTTATATCATTTGGTTACATGTAATTAGGATGGATCATTTGATTAATTATTAATGAAATTTGCTTATATAATTTTAGTGGTATTTTGATTATTAGGAACTACTTTGGTCATATGATTTAATAACAAGTACATATACACGTTAATGAATATTAATTTGTTTATAATAAATATGTATTAGTCTTCTTAAACCATAAAAATTATTTCATTACTAGTAATGAATGAGAAATTGAAGAATGAAACTTCGTCATCCACGATGGTTGTAAATTGGAACCTCACGGACGATGGTTTCATTTATACAATAAGAGGGAGATAGTAAGAATATTGATGATGTTTCTTCCATTAACATGATATAATTTCAGTATATATTTTATAGTATAGTTATCATGGTGATTTAGATAGATGATTTTAGGAGAGGATAACAATAGAAAGGAACTTGAAATGAAAATGAAAGAGATAAAATGTGAATTTACCTCTTGAATCCACCTCCTTGAGAATCTCTTTAAGGGAAGGGGTTTTGGTCTTTGGGAAAGAACAAGAGATTATTGGAAGTGGTTAGTGACTAGGTAAGGTTATTTTCGAATAAATTTAATGAGCTTCAAGGCTTATAGTAATGGCGAGAAGAGGGAGTGACGGGGGGTTATAGTGGAGGAGAGGAGTAAATTTTGAATATTTTATTCATTATTTTATTAATTCCCTCAAGACAACCAATAGTGTTGTTTAATGTTACCCCTAACAGTAATAAATTAATGTTAGTTCTAACAAAGTGGCCTTAAATCACTATATATTTCATAAATAGTGTATTTAACTAATAATTTGTATATACGGTATTATACCGTATTTCACTATTCATAAAAAATTCAGGTTTTTCATAAAAACACCAAAAATTCACCATAAACATTATTAAACGTGTAGAATTAAAAAAATGAACTCCATTTTTTGAAAATATTTTTTAAATTTTTTAAATTTATTTTTTAAATAAAATCAATATTTATCCAAAAAAATAAGATTAAAACTATAACTCATTTTATAACCCATTTGAGAAATTAATCGAGGTCCCATAAAATTATCTTATAAACATAAGAAAATAAAGTAAAAATTTATGATAAAATTTTATGAAAATAACTTTCCATTTAAAATTATTAAATTAATCATAAAATTTTAATTAAAATATTTCTGACGTATAAAAATACCAATACTTATACTATGATCATTTTTTCAATTTTAAGACCTCTAAACTGTATTTATACATTCATGGGTGAAGTTTCTATTTTTATTAAGATTTACTATTCATTATTTTCATAAGGGTATATTACTATTCATCAAAAATTATGTTTGTCTTATTAGACTCTAAATATCATACTGAACACAGTCGTCTATGTCATCTTTTCAAAATTTAAATCGTAGTGGTGGAGAAATCTTGTTTACTTGGCTAGGTTATAATGAAGTGGTGTTTTGTAGAGACTCAGTGTTTCATGAACTTTATATAAAATATATTTATAAATTCTTGGGGTGTTATAGTTAGGGTCTTGGAAGGCCATGTTTGCACACTTTAAGAGCCATCTGAAGTGAATGTGGTAGGGCATTCATCCCTCCACCAAACTTTAGTCGGAAGGGCTTCATAGAGTAGGAAACACATGGAATGTTTTAGCAAGTGGGTGAGGATATTGTTGATCATTTTTTGAGGCTAGTTTCATAGGTGAGGGATAATCTGGAGAGGGTGAGGGCCGATGTGGAAAAGGACACTCTAAAAAGGGTCGAGAGGGGTCTGAATGTGGATCTCAATGAGCCTTAGGAAGAGGAGGATCATTCTTCATTGACTTCATTTTAAAAAATAAACTTTTCATTAGCACCACCAATTTTGATGTACCATGACGGATAAGAGATATGTGCATGTGGTTTATATATTATTAAAATAGGGAATCACATTTTATACCTCATACTGATTTATTATAAACCTGTACTACATGTCTAACTATAAACTTAAGGAAAAAATAATGTAGGTAGTAACACCAAAATAATGAGAGGTATTTAACTCAAATGGTAATTAAGAACAACAATATAGGTATTATTCTTATTATAGGCGAACATATATTATTTTTACCTCTTTAGAAAATTAAATCTTGAGTCACCTTATAAATACCCTTATCCAACTTCATTAGTAAGTCTAGCATCCCACCCCAAGTCATTGGATTGTAAAGAGACAAAGTGACACTAACCGTAGGTGATATCCCCAAGGCACAAAAGTCTGAAAATAAATTCTAAGGTCCTAAGAAACATTGGGGGATTATTTTCCTATAATGATGAATCAATCCAACAATAGAAAATATAAACATTAAATCCCCCTCCATTATTCATGAGTAAATGTAATAAAACTCATATAATAAACCAATAAAACAAAAATATCATATTTATAATACAACATGGAATACTAAATGATAAATCCAAAATACAATCATACTCAAATACATCAATGTGACATCCTACCAAGAATCACCTAGATTACCTCCAAGCTCTAACACCACCTTTGATTCTCACAGTATCAAGATGGATCTCCAGAAATGTAAGACACCTTTTCATTCCTTTAATCTCGGTATATGAAATCTATAAATGTACCAAAGTTACCAAGTAGGGGGTGACTATAAATTCAGTAGGCATTCCTCAAATACTTCCCAACATACAACACTAGGAGAATAACTAGTTAGTATATTTTATATAAATAGTTTAAAATTATTTAAACAGTTTATATAAATCCATGAGATAAATCCTTGTGATAAAACCATAAAAAACTCAATATCATTCAATAATATTTAGAAAAACCCTTTCCATGTTCATACACACACACACATTCAAATCCATATACACAAAATCATACACTCAAGCTTGGTGTTACCATTTATGGTGGTACTCCATGACCATAACCCATCCAACCATGGCATTAGAACTTCTGAACATAGCTATCCACTTTGACGACATGCCAACCCATTAATTCCAAATTATATTTTAAAACATTTAAGTTAAAACAATTCTTCCTTTTAAATAATTTTATAAAACAATTTATGTGCATGAAAACATGACATAATTTTAAAATCGTCAATTTAAAATCAGGAGGAAAGGGGGTTTTCAAAATCCTTCCAATTTTTCATAATTACAAATCACACACCAAAATTGTTTCCTTCATGAAATCACACAAAAACCCATATAAAATTCACGAAAACCAATTTAAAATCCAAGAGTTCAAGATCTAGAATAATGGAGATGATAGAGAAGCCACTTCTAAATGGATGGTGAAAATGAATAATGGAACTTAAAATATCTAGATCTAATTTCACAACATATTCCATTCATTTAATTCAATAAGATATCATAAATATTCACATAAAAAATCATATATATATCCGTAACAGACTATATCCATGGTTTTGAGAGAGATAATAAGAGAGGATCTAGGAAGAACAAGCACTTACCAATGATTATAGATCTCCAATTCACTTTGATTCACATAACAGTTTCATTCAGAACTAATGTAATTGGCTCTCAAGCCTAGGGAGGGAGAGGAGTTCAAGATCCTGGAATATTTTAAGATTAACGAGGATTTTAGGCGATAATATTAATTCAAACCACAAATTTTTTTGTGTTAATTGTACATCTCATGGTTTGGCTATGAGTGTTATCAAACTATGATCCAACCATTCAAATAATACTAAACATGATCCAGATATCAATATGATTTGGAAGCACTATTTGATAAACCATGCACTAACCATGTGATACTATTGTCTCTAGGACAATGCCTCACATGGTTGGAAGGCACGGTTTGAAAAATCATGTTCTAACTGTGTTTCTCCCCTTATGACTTATCACATGGTTTCACATGGCCAGTTTCATGGTTTGGAAAAAATTTGTACTAACCATGCACCTACCCATGGACTCCCATCCCCAATTTCACATATTTGTAGAGAGGATACATGGTTTAACATGGCCACTTCCATTGGTCTTTCCATACTCATAAAGTATAAAATCAATGTTTCTTTGAAAGGGATCAGTCCACTTCTCTAACATTTCGTTTTCATGCTCCCATGTCTCTTCCTAAATCTGACCATGTTTACATAAAACACATACCAAACAAATGTCTTTTCCATGAAGGATTATATATTTCCTATCCACAATTCTTATCATCAAATGATTTAATATAGCATCTGATTCGGGATCAACAAGGTCCCATAGAATCCCATGGTCATGATTAGGATGATACATCATTAATCGAGAAAAATAAACCACATTGTGCTCCAAATTAAAATTTAGTGATAAATCCAACAGGTATTTTACATCACCCACTTGTTCATGTATCTCAAAAGATATAACATATTTTTGATAAAATTTTCCTTTCTTCTAAAAATAATGATAATCCGACCTTGTAGAGATTTTCAAGAAAATATGATCATACACCTGAAGAAATAAAGGTTGTTGAAGATATTCATAAAATGATTTCT
The DNA here is from genome assembly GCA_963277665.1 of Viscum album. Classification (NCBI taxonomy): domain Eukaryota; kingdom Viridiplantae; phylum Streptophyta; class Magnoliopsida; order Santalales; family Viscaceae; genus Viscum; species Viscum album. The sequence goes on along the minus strand of OY728126.1, from coordinate 1,947,250,903 downwards.
AATGACTCTGAACCATCTCGATTCAATTTCTGATATTTTGAATCTTATCTATTGTATACAGAACAAGGTTAGGTCTGATATGTGTTTTATCACCTATTCCCACCCAAAAAAGTTGATAATTACAAGGTTGTCCATACGACGCAATTTAAGGATCCATATGTATCAAGTCCTAATAACTATTATTTTTTGAGAACTACACCAGTGGTATACACTACTCCCATGAGCCTCCAAAATTCATTACACAATCTCTACGAATATCTTCCAATGTTTGGATCATTCATTCATATTTTCCATCCATTTTACGATGATACGTTGTGCTCATGGTCAACATAATTCCAATGGAGTGCTACAAGGATTTTCGGAACTAAGATATAAATATGGGGTCCCGATCCAACATAATTCAAACTAGAACTCCGTGTATCTTTAAAATTTCACAAATATAGATTTTGTAAAAATCTTCCACCATTCTTGATTCATGAATAGGGATGATGTGAGCTGAATTATTAAGTTGATTATGTGCTCCCATTTCCATATTGGAATTAGTAAACAATTCTACATACCAACTAGTTGTTTATTCTCTTCTTTGACCCACTAATTAGTGAGGCATCTCAAGATGAACTATATCACTTTCCTCTACAATACACCAATAGTTTCCTCTTATAACTTTATATATATTTTTTATTTTAGGATTGATATCCCATATAAAATGGTAGTAGGACGAAATATGTTGTTCCTAATAGGTTTGAGGAACCATAATTGGATCTCTAAAACATAGCACATATCATCCATATACAATCCACCCCTCAAAGGTCTCCCCACCAATGATTTTTAATGTCATGGATAAACATTCAGGATCAGATTTCTAAGCATATCTAATATTATAAATTAATTAGGAAAAATGAAACTAGAACGAAAACTAAAACATCACCTTTCTCATCACATTCCAAATGAATATTTTCATTAACTGATATGGAATACCATTGATCTGATTCCACTTTAGCCAACTGATTATATGAATTTATTCTCAATGAATATACTATAGAATTACTTTTCCCCAATGTATACGTCAATTTAAATCCAAACATCAACATCTATTCAATCCATTGACATTATCTTAGATTCTAATCCCTTTTACGAAAACTTCCTTCAAGCTCTTATGTTCTCCAAACACTATAAATTTCTCACCAAAATTATAATGATGCATAGTATTTAAAGCAAGGAACACCATAAGGAATTCTAAATCATGTGTCGAGTTGTTTTTATCATTAACCCATAAATGTTATGATCCATAAGAAACAATATTACCTCCCTATATGAGATCAAAACCTATTCCAAATTTTGATTCTTCATAATACACCACATATCCCAATTCATATTTTTGAAATGCTAGGATAAGTGACGATGTAAGTTTCCATTTATACTCTTGTAATGATTTATGGATCTCATCATTCAACTATAAATGAAAACCTTTAATTTTCATCAAAATAATAGGTTAGGTAAGATTTGAAAAAAATAATCAGTGAATTATCTGTAGTACTATAATAATCCAAGGAAAATGCATATCTAAAAAAAATAATTTTATGGTTTCCAAGAGATAATAGATTATATCTTTTTTGGATCTAAAAAAATTATCTTGTCGAAATTACATGACCAGGGAAACGTACTTCTTATATCCATAAATCACACTTTGAAAACTTCACATAAAGGTGATGTTCCCACAAGATACCCAACACTATAGCCAAGTGTTATTGATAATTATTCTTAGTTCTAGAATACACTAGAATATAATCAAGAAATACCACTATAAAGGAATCAATATACATCAGAAATATATGACTCATCAAATATATAAATACCATTGGTGAATTTATAATACCAAATGGAGTAACCGCATATTCATAATGGTATTCATGGATCTTGAAGTATGTCTTCAGAATATCCTACTTTCGAAACCGCAATTGGAGATACCCTAATCATAATTCAATTTTAGAGAACCACTAGGATCCCATAAATTTATCAGATATACAATTTATTCATGAAAGAGTATATTTATTGTTTATTATAACTTGATTGAGCTTATGATAATTCACAAAGATTCTAAGAGTTTCATCCACCTTCTTCACCAAAAGAATCGATGCTCTCCATAGGGATGTGCTTGGTAGAATTATACCATTTCTTTCAAAATCATCCAACTAGGTTTTAAATTCCCTTAATTCTGTTGGTGTCATCCTATAATATGAAATTGAAATAGTTTTGGTCCCTGGTAGGAGTTAAATCATAAACACCACTTCTATTTTTTGTGGTAACCCAAATAAATTGTCTATAAAAAATTCGGAAACTAGTGAAATATAGTTAAAAAGTTATTATCGCCAATATCATTAAAAATTTCCAAAGAAACTACTACATATGATAATAGATTCTTCCAATCAATCATACCAAAGGGACTGATCTATTTTCATTCATATCTGAATCTCATTTGAAGAGATATTTAACACCATCAAATGATTTGAAACTGTAACGACCAGTAAAATTCAAGGAAATTTTTTTCTTAATTTTCTTTGGAATTTTACAAGAACACAGTTTCTGACGGCACCTGATTCTGAGACGCGGTGTTCCTAGAATCATTTTTCCAAAGTTTGGCTTGGGTACGTTCAGTGAACGAACGAGCGGGTTTTTCTAACTTTTGAACTGGTGCTCGGAATCGAATTCTGAGGGCACCGATGGAATCGCAGCACCGGTATTTTCGTAGAAACACCTTTTCTGGAGTTGCGTTTGTTCGGGTGTGGTTTTTAATTTTTGGGGATAGGTTAAGCGGATAGGGTAGAACCCAAAATATACTACCCACATGGTAGGATATTTGTGAGGTGGGGCCCGCATGAGCCCCGCTGTTTATTTTCCTCTAAGTAACGCACCCGTAAAAACTCTTCTTTAATTAAAGTCCACAGGTGCATTTTCTGAACTCTTAACACTCCAATTAATTGGACAGTTAAGACGTTACCATTAATTCACAGAATTAATGATTCGTTTCTTAAATAGTTTATCAAATTGTTGGCATGTAAATAAAAAAAGACCAATGCATGTCTTTCTTGAGGGTTTCTCGTTGAGAGGATTTGGAGAAGACTCTAAGGCTTGAGATCTTCATCCTCCTTCACGAAGAACGCGAAGAACGCGAAGAACCCGAAGAACACCGAACCCTCAGAGATCGATTACGCGACGCCGTGTTCTGCGATGCCGACGATTCTCCTTCCGCGACGCTTCTTCCACGACATTTATTCCCCGCAAAAATCTCTCATCATCAACTTCTTGAGGTAGGGGATTACATTTCTCTAATTCTTTGTGGATTTTATCCTCAACATGGGTTTAAAAGTGCAATTAAATCTGTGTGTTTTCTTTAACCCTCAGAGATCATCGACGCGACGCCGTGTACTGTGATGACGCGACGCCCCCTTCCGCGACGCGACAATCCTCTTCTTCCACAATGGTCAATCCCGTGAAGAACTCACGTCCGACGACAACGATGAGGTAGGGGTTTTAATTCTATAAATAATTATGATTTATACCTGTGGAATTTGATTAAACTTTTGTTGTGAAATATTTAGAACCGCTAATGTGGTGGGTGTGGACCAATGAACAAGTCCGAACCCACAGCCCCTTTCGATCATGTTGTTCGAAACGACGGACATCGACAAAGCAGGCCGCACGGGCGACACAGGGTCCTCGTAGTGAAGGACGGACCCCGGGAGGACCTTTTGCGAAGACGACATGAATTTACGACCACCAGAACTCGTCCGGTGGTCCGGGAAGCGACCCTCCTTTGCGCCACGCCGGCACGACAGCGCCGGCAGCTGAAGGCGGCAGCGCCCGGTGCGCAGCCGTGTAGAACCGCTGCGGCTGAAGCCGCCGCTGCAGCAGCACGGTCCCGCGAACGCACGGGACAGGAGGAGAACGGGACGCGGTGGCCCAACCATGTCCTCTAGAAAGGGGGGCCCCACGTGGGGCTGTGGTTCTCTAACGCGGGGGCAGCACGCCCCCCGCTCAGCTCGGTCATAACCGGCCGAGCCGACCCGCCGGCCGGGCCGGGTCGTGCCCAGGCCGGGCCGGGCCGCGCTGGTCGGGTCATGCCCAGGCAGGGCCGGGCCGGGCGGGTCGGACCTGGACCCGGGTCGGGTCGACCCGGTTAGGGCCGACCCTGGGGGATTGGGCCGTGTTGGTCCATGCCTAGACCCCCCGTTTTCAGACCTTTTTGGTATTTTTCTCATAACTCGAGATATGACCCTCCGATCGAGGCATCGTCAGCGGAGATGTGATCCTTGGACCGAGACGGTCTTTTTGACATATCGGACTCAAGGTTTCGGAATAATTTGGGTTCGACCGGGTCGGTTCGTACACGAAACCAACCGGGCCCTCGGAGCGGAAACACTCGTATCTTGAGCTCCGGATGTCTGATTGACGTGGCGTCGACTTTGTTGGATTCCTATAAGTGAGAATGTTCTTTTGGCTTGCTCTGCCCGAGGTTTGGACCCTGGTGGAGTATGGTCGGGTTGGTTTTTCCTTAAAAACCAACCGGGCCCTTAGAACGAAAAGGCCAATAACTCTCAGACCGAGCGTCTGATTGACGCGCCGTCTGTGGCGTTGAGTTCCTATTGACGATACAGAACTTTGGAATACATCAAATCTGGACTAGGTGTGAGTTGATGTGTCAGCCTCTCGGCTCGTGGAGTAGACCCTCCCGAACGAGTTTGCTGTCTACGGGAACCCTAGAGCTGGTTACGTCTGCGACGACAATGAAGACAATACGAGAATCCTCTGTGGGTTCGGTAGTGACCACTATGGTACTTTTTGGGATACATCAACTCCGAAAAACATGTCAATTGATGCATCGACCTCTTGGCCCTTGGAGCGGACCCTCATGGAACGAGCATGCTGTGTGCGGAAACCCTAGAGCCGGTTGATACTTGACGACTACGGATCGAACGACTCGGTGTGTTAACGGATAGCCCAGTGGGAAGCGCTTGGATGTAGCAGCAGACCCACGGTAGAGGAGCGCTTGGTTGTAGCGGCAGACCCGTGGTACTTAACAGAAGGAGTACCTCTAGAGGTTATGAGTGGTAGCACTTGGTTGTAGCAGCAGACCCACGACGGAGGAGTGCTGGGTTGTAGAGGAAGACCTATGACGGAGGAGCACTTGGTTGTAGCAGCACGGGGGAGCGCTTGGTTGTAGCAGCAGACCCACGGTAGGGGAGCGCTTGGTTGTAGCGGCAGACCCGTGGTACTCAATAGAAGGAGTACCTCTAGAGACTATTAGGGGGAGCACTTGGTTGTAGCAGTAGACCCATGGTGGTAAGTGCTTGGTTGTTGCAGTAAGCCCACAGTGCTCGATAGGTGGAGTACTACAGCATTCCAAGGTTAGAGAGAAGCACTTGGTTGTAGTGGCATACCCACTGTACTTGATATAGAAGGAGTTTCCCAATAGGTGTGGTTTCAACTTCATGATCGATCCTTTGTGGGTCATTGTGGGGGTTAGTACCTACCGATCTTTTGTGGGTCATTGCGGGGGATAATACCTACCAATCCTTTGTGGGTCCGGCGGCTTAGATGAATCAGTGGCTACATCTGATCATCTCTATCATCTTACGAAGAATTATACCAGAGTGAACTGAATCATGTTTGCTTTCCTTTGTAGATTGTGTTGTGTTATCCTGTGTGGATTACGTTTAGCTTTCCTTTGTGGATTGTGTTGTGCTATCCTATGTGGATTACGTTTTGCTTTCCAGTGTGGACTGGGTTGTGCATGGGCTCGGATGTGGGAGCCGAATGAGAATTTATGACTTAGGAATATGTATGGGCATATACCTAAGCAGTGTCGAATGTTACTTCCTGATTGTATATTTCCTTTGTGGATTATCCTTTGTGGATTCTGGGAGACCTTTGGGTATCTCAGGGTCCCTACTGAGTAGCTTATAATCACCCCTGCACGGGCTATGCCCGCACTATGTTGTGTTTTTTGCAGATGACGGACAGCGCTGATCGTGGTTGAGGATTGCGGAGCAGGACGGTACCTGGAGGTGGGACACTGGGTGGGACGTACACAGAGCGGTCAGCTGGACCCGAGGAGCAGTGGAGGCTATCTGTACCCACCCTTCAGGTGGGATTTCCAGTGGACATCTCAACGTTTCGGCTTTACTTTTCAGTTTCTATTTTTTCCCTTCCAGTTGTACTTTACTTTCTGTTTGGTTTTGTATACTGGCCCACATACTTTTCCGCACTTACTGTTGTACTCAGTTTTTACTTAGTGTTTACTTATACTGCTTTCTTTCTCTGTGGTGTTTGATTACTTTACAAAGGCAATGCCTTCCCTTTTTACCGGGATTTACGCCTTAGTGCTAGTCGCCAGCCCCTGGCCTATGGAAGGCGGGCTTCGGGTAGTCACTGTACAGGCCCCGAGGGTGGGTCGTGACAAATTGTTATCAGAGGAGTTTGGTTCTACCACAGAACTTCAGACTATGATCTTTTTCTATGTGAAGCAATAGTGTTTATCATATTGGGTGTGGTTATCAGTCTAGGGAGTCCAGTGTTGGTGTGACGACCGACATATCCGTACACCAGGACCCTGACTTCGGATTTCCGTCTTAATGCACAAAAACATTGATTGAATGTGTGTTTCAAGTTTTCTTTGTGATTACTTTGTGTCAGCTCACCAGGTATACTGTTCTGACCGTGGCGCACCTGTTCCCTTTTCAGGATAGCCCCACGATGGCAGCCAGCTAGGCTTCCGAGAGTTGAGCATGACGACAGCCCACCGAGCGATGAGGCCTCGGTGTAGGGCCCTTTGACAGCTAAGGCACCAGAGGTACCTCTACCCACCGAGCCACCGATGCTTCCAACCCCAGCCGCTGAAAATGCATGTCGCCTTAGTGCACTGCTTGAGTTCCAGCGCCAGCGACCGGCCGGGTTCTGCGGGGAAACGGACCCCCAGGAAGCCGAGGACTGGCTGGAGGCAGTGGTGCGAGTTTTCCGGTTAGTGAGGACACCAGCAGACCTCAGGGTGATCCTCGCAGTGAGCCTACTGCACACAGTAGCGGGCTGATGGTGGAGCTTGATTCTCTAGGTGCACGACGAGGCATCTCTTCTTTGGAAAAACATTGAGAGCCTCTTCCACTCAGAGTTCGTCCTAGACACCCTTCGTGCGGTACCCATCTAGGAGCTTCTTCAGCCGCAGTAGGGCAAATTGACGGTCGCCCAGTACTCGGAAAGATTTACCGATCTCTCGTGCTACTCGACAAAAATGGTACGGGACCCATTCATCCGGGCCCGGACCTTTGAGAAGGTATTGAGACATTAAATCAGGGAATCACTGATCTCCCTCAGCATTCCGACTCAGGCAATAGTACTGGAGCGAGCCCTTTTGATCAAGAGCATTCTTACTGATCCTTCTTCAGCAGCGAGACCCACCGTAGGGTGGCACATGGCAGAGTCTTCTGCAGCAGGCAGCAGACAGATGACGCAGGGGTCCATGAGGACTATACCTACTGGTGGTCGACCTCATTACACATGATCATTTGTGCGAGGCAACCGGGGTCAACAATGATTTACCATGGGCGGACAGTGTTACTCATGCGGTGAGGTTGGTCACATGGCTCGTGACTACCCGACCCGCCTTGCTGAGGAGTATCAGACGGTTGAGGGACCACCCAGGAAGAGGCAGAGGGTCGACAGTGGCGGTCCGTAGGGGGCAGGCGGACGAGGCAGAGGAGTCGGCCGTACAGCTAGAGGAGGACGACGCTTCGAGGTGTTTCCACCACCACCAACAGGAGGTCCACCCCGACTGTAGGGAGCTGGTGGACATGGGAGAGCTCAGCTTTAGGCAGCTGAGGCCTACAATCATGGAGCTCCGAGAGTAGATGGACAGGAGCAGGACTAGCTCCTGACCTGGAGACTTTTGTTTATGCTGCTTCTAGCATTGTTGATGTTTGTTCTTGGATGATTTGTGTCCTTGTAATTTAAGCTGCAGTAATAAAAGATACCTTTCTTTTGGCGTTTACCTTCCTGTCTTCTCTTTATGTTGTTACTAAGAGGTTCCAGTTTAAAAAATATTGACTTGACCTTCACTTTGAGACACCTACTGGAGGAGACCTAGTTACCACACACAGATGCCGACAGTGTGACTCAACCCTTGGTGGTGAGAGTAACGGTTGGATCTCTTGGTAGAGGCGTCGAGGCCTTACGACCTCTTCCTTGGTATAGATTAGTATCATCCATGTTGAGATTGATTGTATTAGGTGAAGAATGTGGTTCATCTAGGGGATGAGACCGGATTTCTCTTCTCAACAAAGAATAAATCTCAGCAACTCTTGTAGGACCAGAAAGGTTCAAGTCATCCATGAGCGGATAAGGACATCTCAGAGCCGGAAAAAGTCTTATGCTGACAGGAGGCGGAGGCCACTAGTGTTCGAGGATGGCGACCACGTTTCCTTACGGGTCACACCTCGACGTGAGTCACGAGGATGTGGTCGAGGTGACAAGTTATCACTGAGGTTCAACGGACCTTCCTTGGTCCTCGGTAGGGTAGGCGAGGTGGTTTACCACTTGACCCACCAACCTCAGTTGCACGAGGTGCACGACGTCTTCCACGTATCTCAGCTGAGGAGATACATGCATGACCTGATGCACATCATTGACCATGGGGAGCTAGAAGTTGATGATGGGGCGAGTTTTGCGGAGGTCCCGGTGGAGATCGAGGATCGACAGGAGAGAGTCCTACGTGGACGATCGATTCCTCTTGTGTGCATCAGATGGCTACACGGGAACCTTCAGGAGAGCACTTGGGAGGGGGAGTCTCAGATGCGTGCTCAATACCCTGATTTTTTTCCATAGTTTCTGATGTATCTTTACGGGGATGTAAAGCCCTAAGGTGGGAGTGATGTAAAGACCCGTAAAATTCAAGGAAATTTTTTTCTTAATTTTCATTGGAATTTTACAAGAACGCAGTTTCTGACGTCACCTGATTCCGAGGCCCTGTGTGCCCAGAATCATTTTTCAAAAGTTTGGCTTGAGTACGTTTAGGGAACGAATGAGTGGGTTTTTCTAACTTTTGAACCGGTGCTCGGAATCGAATTCCGAGGGCACCGATGGAATCGCAGCGCCGGTATTTGCTTAGAAACGCCTCTTGGGAGTTGTGTTTTCTTGGGTGTGGTTTTTAATTTTTGTGGTTAAGTTAAGCGGATAGGGTAGAACCCAAAATATCCTACCCACTTGGTAGGATATTTGTGAGGTGGGGGCTGCAAGACCCCCACCGTTTCTTTTCCTCTAAGTAATGCACCCGCGAAAACTCCTCTTTAATGAAAGTCAACTAGTGCGTTTTATAAACTCTTAACGCTCCTATTAATTGGATAGTTAAGATGTTACAATTAATTCATCGAATTAATGGTTCGTTACATAACTTGTTTTTCAAATTGTTAGCATGTAAATAAAATAAATCCAACGCATGTCTTTCTTGAGGGTTGCTCGTTGAGAGGATTTGGAGAAGACTCTATGGCTTGAGATCTTCATCCTCCTTCTTGAAGAACACGAAGAACGCGAAGAACGCCGAACCCTCGGAGATCGACGATGTGACGCCGCCTTCCGCGATGCCGACGATTCTCCTTCCGTGACACTTCTTCCGTGACGTTTCTTCCCCGCAACAATCTCCCATCATCGACTGCTTGAGGTAGGGGATTACGGTTCTCTAATTATTTGTGGATTTTATCCTCAACATGGGTTTAAACATGCAATTAAATCTGTGTGTTTTCTTTAACCCTCAGAGATCGTCGACGCGATGCCATGTACCGCGACGACGTGACTCCCCCTTCTGCGACGCGACGATCCTCTTCTTCTGCGACGGTCAATCCCACGAAGAACTCCTGTCTGAATACAAGGATGAGGTAGGGGTTTTAATTCTTTAAATCTTTGTGATTTATACCCGTGATGATTGATTAAACTGTTGTTGTGAAAATTTTCAAAGTGCTAATGTGGTGGGTGCGGACCAACGAACAAGTCCGAACCCACCGCCCCTTTCGTTCTTGGTGTGAGAAATGACGGACGTCGCCAAAGCAGGTTGCACGAGAAACGCAGGGTCCTCACAGTGAAGGAAGGACCCCGGGATTACCTTTGGGGAAGACGACGTGAATTTCCGACCACCGGAACTCGTCCGGTGGTCCGCAGAACGACCCTCCAGTACGCCCCAACGGCACGGCGGTGCCGGCGGCGGAAGGCGGCGGCGCCCGGTGCGTGGCCGTGGAGAACCGCCGCGGCGGCAGCAGCACGGTCCTGCGACTGTGTAGGAATGGAGGAGGATGGCACACATCGGCCCGGCAGCATCCACTAGCAAGGGCAGCCCCACGCGGGGCCGCGGTTCTCTCACGCAGGGGCAGCACGACCCCCGATCAGCTCAGACGTAACAGGCTGAGCCGACCTGCCGGCCGGGCCGGGTCGCGCCCAGGTCAGGCCGGGTCGCGCCTCGGCCGGCCGGGCCACGCCGGCTGGGTCGGACCCGGACCCGGGTCAGGTCGACCCGGTTCGGGCCGACCCAGGGGGGTTGGGTCAGGTCGGTCCGGGCCCAGACGCCCCGTTTTCAGACTTTTTTGGTCTTTTGCTCATAACTCGAGCTACGGGCCTCTGATCGACGCATCGTCAGTGGAGATGTGATCCTTTGACCGTGACGTTCGTTTGAACATCTCTCACTCATGGTTTTGGAATAATTTGTGTTCAGCCGGGTTGGTTCGGACACGAAACCAACCGAGCCCTCGGAGCGGAAACGCTCATATCTTGAGCTCCGGACGTCCGATTGACGTGTCGTCGACATTGTTGGATTCCTCTTAGTGAGGCAGATATTTTGACTTACTACGCCCGAGGTTTGGACCTAGGTGGAGTACGGTCGGGTTGGTTTTTCCTTAAAAACCAACCGGGCCCCTAGAACGAAATAGCCAATAACTTTTAGACCGGGCGTCTAATTGACGCGTCGTCTGTGGCGTTGAGTTCCTGTTGATGATACAGAACTTTGGAATACATGAACTCTGGACTAGCTATCAGTTGATGTATCAACCTCTCGGCTCATGGAGCGGACCCTCCTGAATATGCATGCTATGTGCGGGAACCCTAGTGCTGGCTGCATCTGTGATGATAATGAAGACAATACGGGAATCCTCCGTGGGTTCGGTAGTGACCACTACGGTACTTTTTGGGGTACATCAACTCCGGACTACATGTAAGTTGATGCATCGACCTCTTGGCTCATGGAGCGGACCCTCATGGATCAAGCATGCTGTGTGCGGAAACCCAAGAGCCGGTTGAGACTTGATGACTACTGATCAAACGACTCGGTGTGTTAACAGATAGCCTAGTGGGATGCACTTGGTTGTAGCAGCAGACCCACGGCGGAGGAGCGCTTAGTTGTAGCGGTAGACCCGCGGTATTCAACAGAAGGAATACCTCTGGAGGTTATAAGGGGGAGCGCTTGGTTGTAGCAGCAGACGCATGACGGAGGAGCTCTTGGGTGTAACGGCAGACCTACGATGGAGGAGCGCTTGGTTGTAGCAGCACGCGGGAGTACTTGGTTGTAGCAACAGACCCACGGTAGGGGAGCGCTTGGTTGTAGCGGCAGACCCGTGGTACTCAACAGAAGGAGTACCTCTAGAGACTATGAGGGGGAGCACTTGGTTGTAGCGGCAGACACATGGTGGGAAGTGGTTGGTTGTAGCAGCAGGCCCACAGTGCTCGATAGGTGGAGTACTACAACAGTCCAAGGTTTGAGAGAAGTGATTGTTTGTAGCAGCATAACCACTGTACATGATATAGAAGGAGTTTCCCAATAGCTGTGGTTTCAACTTCATGATCGATCCTTTGTGGGTCATTGCGGGGGTTAGTACCTACCGATCCTTTGTGGGTCATTATGGAGGATAATACCTACCAATCCTTTGTGGGAACGATGACTTAGATGAATCAGTGGCTACATCTCATCATCTCTATCATCTTATAAAGAAGTATACCTGTGTGAGTTAAATCCTGTTTTCTTTCCTTTGTGGATTGTGTTGTGCTATCCGGTGTGGATTACGTTTAGCTTTCCGTTGTGAATTGTGTTGTGCTGTCCTGTGTGGATTACGTTTTTCTTTCCTGTGGGGACGGGGTTGTACTTGGGCTCGGATGTTGGAGCCTAATGAGAAGTGATGACTTAGGTATATGAATGGGAATATACCTAAGCAGTGTCGAATGTTACTTCGTGATTGTATCTTTCCTTTGTGGATTTTCCTGTGTCGATTCTAGGAGACCTTCGGGGGTCTCGGGGTCCCTACTGAGTAGCTTATAGTCACCCCTGCACGGGCTATGCCCGCACTATGTTGTGTTTGTTGCAGACGACAGACAGCGCTGTTCGTGTTTGAGGCTTGCAGTGCAGGACGGTACCTGGAGGTGGGCCACTGGGCGGGACGTACTCGGAGCGGTCGGCTGGACCTAAGGAGCAGTGGAGGCTATCGGTACCCACCCTTCAGGTGGGATTTCCAGTGGATAGATCGATGTTGTGGCTTTACTTATCTGTTGCTGTTTTTTTTCCTTCTAGTTTTACTTTACTTTCAGTTTGGGTTTGTATACTGGCCCACTTACATTTCCGCACTTACTGTTGTACTCAGTTTTTACTTAGTGATTACTTCTAATACTTGCTTGCTCTGTGGTGTTTGTTTACTTTACAAAGGAAATGCTTTCCCTTTTTAAAGGGATTTACGCCTTGGTGCTAGTCGCAATCCCCTGGCCTATGGAAGGCGGGCTTGGGGTACTCACGGCACGGGTCCCGAGGACGGGTCATGACAGAAACTCACCTATCAAGTATAATAATTGATAAGTGGATTAAATGTTTTCAACCAACACATTCCCAAAATCTGGTCATAGATTTCCATCTCAAGAATACAGAAATCCCAAATAAATTTAACCTCGCTGATTGTTATTAATCTCACATCACAAACATGTGTTCGACAATCCTATTGTCCCAAAGGAGTTTGAATTTTCAAAAAAAAAAGTCATCATTTTCACATGAAACCCCATATGATCCACTATATGAGAAGTGATAAAAGAGTGGGATTCACCGATACCAAACAAATATTTCCTATGGTTAGTATTACAAAAAATCATACCTCTGACTATTGAAGGATCATATTGATAATCTTTGATCATCTGATCGACAACATAAAGTTTTTTAGTTGCTCCTCCATGTTCCTTGATTCCTTTTTGATGTTGCATAATCATAGGTGTCATAGGGTTTCTAGAATCATCTTAAATATATTGATTCTTGGGATGAGATTTATTTTTAGGAGATCCCCCCCTAATGAATTATAGGATGTTTGAGAAATAAGAGACACATCTCCCATACCAAACATTAGAGCATTAAGACAATAACATTGAAGGTGTCCCATATAATTATAGTAATGAAATACTATCAATGCTTCTGTATAGTCTCACTTCTTATAAGAAGTAAAGACACATTGGAAATAAATAGGGTTTATATTGTGTCATGGAGGGTAATTAATTGATCTTATGGTTTAATTCTGAGATTCCCCATCACTAAGGAAATACTTGTCTCTCTTTTTCTTATTCCCACTGTTTGAGTTCCCACATATTCCCATGGTGATAAACATACTCCCTCAATTTAGATTTATAAAAATATATATTTTCACTATCTTTTCTCTATTCACTAACTCTATATAGTCCATCATAAAAAATAACATATATCTTAGAGAAAATATCTAGTCACAATATAGGCTCAAAGATATGTTCCTTTAAGGATACTCTAAAAAAATTATAGGAAAAAGTAAACCAAATTCAGGGAATTAGTTTCATAATATATTATGATTATATTTTCTTATTTCAAGCAAAATAAATCAGTTGTTCTATAAATTCTGAATGTGTGAGGATACAATTATTGTTCGTGATGTTCTTCAAAGTCCTCCAATTTTAAGTTTTTTTAACTTTATCATGAGTAGTCAAATCCCCCCACTGGCATCAATGATCTTCAAATATATACATTTCTAGCTTAACTTCCATATCAATCAGTGTACCCAAGAATTTAATGATTTGACTTATCAAATTCATCCTCACCTCTACTTTTTTAAGCTCAGAATCCCCCCAAAATATGGTTCGATTCTACTTTTGAAACCGAACTAGGTGCTCAACCTATCGAGGTTCTTCACTAGGACAACCTCTATCTATAGATTGAAAATATTTAATGCTGCTTTGGAAAAGCTTTTGGTTCACCTATGGCTCATGTGTAGCCAAATTTTAGACTACCTCTTCTTGCTGACTCTTATGACATATACCCAATTTAATTCTCTATAAGTAGAAAAAAAACATCCTCTATTCATCACTCACTTTTAATTAAATTATTAATTAATTCAAAATAACCATAATCAATAATAATTACAACCATCATTTTAAAAAATCCATCATTTTAACCATGTTTATAAATCATTAAACTCATAATATATTGTGTGGTTCTAGTGGGAAGTCTCACTAACAATTCATTCTATGAATCACTTGTTAGTTAAACCCCCAATAATGAGATGAAAATTCATAGTAGTGTCTTCGAAAACTTTTTTGTCCTAAACCACCACTGTAACATGAAATTCCACATAAAAAGGATTGATACATCATTTTAATATATAAATTTTAAGTTATGACATTTCAATATCCGTGCTAACATACCTATATAAATACAGACAAACCAAGACTAATACTATTTATAACATCCCACCACAACTCATTATCTAGAGAAGAGATGAAGTTCCACTAACCTTAGGTTACATCCTCAAGGAACCAAAGGATGGTAATAAATACCAAGGGCTTAGGAAACATTAGGGGATCATTTTCCATTAAAGATGAAACAATCAAACAACATGAAATATAAACATCCAATCCTACTCTATGATGCATGAGTAAGAGTAAAAAAACACATATAATAAACAAAATGAAAAACAATATCAAAGGAAAGACAAATCATATAATATTAATTGATAAAACCAAAATACAATCAGACTCAAATACATAAAAATTGGAATCCTCCCAAGTATTACTCGGACATTCCCCAACATCTAACTCCGCCTATGAGGTCCAAAATATCAAGATGCATGGCTAAAAAAGTAAGTCACCTTTACCTTCTCTGTATCTCAGTATATGGAATCTATAAATACACCAATGTGCCCATGTAGGGGGTGATTATTAACTTATTAGGAATTCCCTAGATACGTACCATCGCATTCCACTATGATAACACTAGGTTATTACATTTTATATAAATTGTTGAAAAGAAGTTAAATGGTTTACATAAATCCATAAGAGAAATCCGTGAGAGAAAATCATAAACAAAATCAATAACATTCATCCATATTTGGTATAAACCATTACATGCTCACACACACACATGAAAATCCATACACACATAACCATACAATCAAGCATAGTCTTACAATTTACTATTGTACTCCATGACCATAACCCATCCCACCTTAAAGATGGCCCTTCATACCATACCCATAAACATTGAACACATTCCACCCATTAATTCCAAATTCAATTCCAAAACATTTTTCTTAAAACAATTATTTATTTTAAATAATTTTATCAAACATTTTTTATGTATCAAAAACATGGAATAATTTTAAAATCATCATTTTAAATTCATAAGCAAAGGGAGTTTTTGAAAAGGCATCTAATTTTATAAATTTACAAAGAACACACAAAAATAGTTTCCTTCAAAAAATAATGCAATAAAACCATAGAAAATATAATAAAACCCATTTAAAACCCAATACTTCAAGTTATATAATAGTAGAGATGATAGAGAATGCACTTACCTCTAAACAGATCGAAAAAAATAAGAAAAAAACTAAAAACTTCTCGATCTGATTTTAAAACGCATTCCCTTCAATAGATCCCAAAATATCTTCTCAAGATTCACATAAAAAATAGATTTATCCATAAAATACTAGATCCATGGTTTCAAGAGAAGTAATAAGATAGGATCTTGGAGGAAAAAGGAAGAACAAACACTTACCAATGATTTTGGATCTCTAATTCTCATTGATTTTCCTAAAAGCTGCTTCCATGTTGAAGGGAATTATCTCACTCTTAAGGAGGGATATGAATTTTAGACCCTATAATATAAGAATAAAAATGAGGCTTTTGGTCCTTAATCCTAATTAAGATGAAAAATTTCAGGGAATTAATTTTATGTCATATGATTTGGTCCCACGGTTTGTCAAACCGTGCAATAAGCATGCACATTCTACTAGACAAGATCCAGAAAGATACATGGTTTGGAAAACTATTTAGAAACCACATGAGGATACTATCTGAAGGACAACACCTCACATGGTTGAATCAAATAGTTTGAAAATCTATGTGCCATCCATTCCTCTCCCTCTGTCTCATGTCATACGGTTTCCCCTAAGCACTCGCACGATTTGAAAAAATGTTGTGCCAACTGTGACCCTACATAATGACCACCATCTTCAGTTATATGATTCCTTAGAGAGGGTTCATGGTTTCAAATAAATTGAAACAAACATTGAACCTCTATAAATTCATCCAAGACACTCTATAACTCTCCAAAAACTCCAAAAACTTAACTCAATCCATATATAATCTTAAAATACATAAAACAAGGGTAAATTACCTGAAGCTAGGGGTGTTACAGTAAGTAATAATTTAAAATTTTTAGGATGTAATTTATTTAAGGTGGGGAATGTAATGCACCAGGTTTTGGGAGCCATTATTATTATTATTATTTATGTATATAATTTTAAATAATGTTTCTCTATTCATTTCTATATTCATTCAAAAGGATTGAAAATTGATTAGAAAATGCGCGATATAAGATATTAACTAAACTAAATACACATTATTCATTCATAAGTTGAGCATTAAAAAAATTAATATCATACTAAGCATTGGAAACCTTGGATTATTACTCAACATGGATGAACTATATCCATTAAAAGTGCATAAATATATAGGGTACAATAGATAAAAATGAATAAAGTCATCCCGACTAGGAAATTACTTGGATCGTCTTCAAGATTGAGGATATCCAATATCTAAACAAAACCTATAATGAGAAATTTCACAATGAAATGAGAAATAATTATAAATAATATATAATATAAAATAAGAATTATTCCTTATAGTGAGTGTGGAATGACTGAGTAATTTAGTAAGTCTGTATATAGGAATGAAATATGGTCATTGCAAATATGGTTTTTGCCAATGTGGTCATTATAAATATGATGGTTTCAAATATAGTCATGGGATATACATACAATAAGTATACTAGAGTCATGTATTATATAAAATATTACTCTAATAAAATAAAAATATTATATTAAAATATTATATATATATATATATATTCAAGCATTACGTAAACATATTATTTTTAATATTATTACAATATGATATGATGTATATAAAAAATTAAAATAAATATTTCAATATCAATGGAGTAAAAAAATTATATTTTATAATATAAATAATTAATTAGTAGTATTTGTAATGCACATTTAGTATAAAAATAATATTTATTTTTGAATAACTAATATATTAAGTATCGTATGTTTTTTCCAAATATTTTAAATTGATACTTTTAGAGTATTGTTGTATATGAACTAATAAATTAACATTACATAAAATAAAAATCAACCCGAAATAATATTAATGACACATAATGTTTAAAAATATCATTTTTCAATAGTATTTATTTTATTTATTATTTATATTTTTTATTTAAAAGATAAATATATAAATTTTATAATTTTAATTTTAAAAAATAATTTTTTTGAATTATTTATTTCAAAATTAACTTGGTATGAAGTTTTTAGTTTTTTTCTAAAATAATCAATTTTTAGGTTAATAGTAAAAACTACTACTTTTATAATACAAGAATGATTTAAAATTTTAAGAAATTATTTTATGATATGAAATATATTTTATAGAGTTAAATTATATATTTTAAAATACTATGTTTTTTTATAAAATCAACTCTATACATTTTAGAATATATAAGTGATGTTTTAACAGAAACTGTTTTTCAACTATATCTCCTAATAAACATTATACATGGTGAAATTAGGTTTTTTAATTCTTTTATTGCTAATATGATATTATTTTAAAAATAATAAACCTTATAATTTCAACATAATCAGTAACATTGATATTTTTTTGTGGACTATTAATGTTTTTTTAGCATATATCGTGTGCTTTATATTTTGACGTTCTCAAAAACCCCTCACATATTTAAAATGATTATATTTTTAAGAGTTTTTATAATTATTTTATCTTATTTAATATTATTCTACTCTAATATGAAATTATTTTGATTTTTTTATAAAATTTGGATAATTCTAGAAAATTAGGCTACCTGAGGACTTTGGCTCTGTGGATTTTGGAAACATCAAGAAATCGACTACATTATAGGATTTCTTATGTAAGTAATCTACATTGTAGAATCAAATATGTGAAAACTGACCACATGAATGAATTTCTTATGTGATAAATGACTATGTTTATGAAATGGCTACATGAATAGGCTATTTAGAGAAATCAACTACATGATTTGGATTCATGGAATATTTGGCTACGTGGTTCCAATTTGAAACATGATTCAATCAGCTCCATGACTTTCAGCTACATGAGAAATAAGAATATGATTTTTAGTTACTTGAATAAATCAGCTACATGAGTCAATTCTACTATATGAATTCGAATATGTGGATTTTATCTTAATGGTGCTCCCAAGTCATCTATGTCATTCTGCAACTTGGGTATTTCTTATCATTGAAGTATTTAAAGTAAAAATTAATGTTTCCATTTAAAAATTAATCAATAGACTATCTCTTTGTGGAAAAAATAAATTTCTAAATGGTTTCAAGTACAATGAAAGAAATATCATAGATTAATTTATTACTCTGTGTTTTTTCCTAGGGTAATTTTCAGAAAATGACATATGGAGCTTTACCTCAAGACCAAATTTTATTAGATATCATGATATGAAATAGTGATTGAGAAGATATACAATAGTATTCAAACAATAAAATAACTTTACCCCTCTATCACTCTAAAATATTTCTATGTTTCTTATATGTGCTAATAAAAAGAAGAAGACGAATTTAGGTTCTACAGTTTTGTTATCAATATCAATATTTATGTGTTTATTAAGACTCTACTTGAGCTATACATAATTATTATATTATCTCCTTGAAAAATATTGTCTTATGTCAATTTCATCATACAACTCTGTGATTTATTTTATAATATATCATTATTATCTAATTTTTTATGAAGTGAGAACTCCATTTACTAATTTTTAAAGGTGATTATTTTTATAAATCTACATAGGAGACTAGAATGATATCCTAGATTTATACTAAGTGATGGTTATTTTCACTCATTGGGGCATTCCTTAGAAAAGAGATCGGTACTATTGAAATAATTGAGCTCTAAAATATAATCATTGGTGGAGAGGACTAGAGGATATTTGTTCCCTAGACTACTATAAATCTTATTTTTAATAAATTTTTTATAGGGAGTGAGTATGGAGAAATAAACATAAACTATAGCTGGGGAGGCTCAAACCCAATACCTCACCCACACCACTACAAGGGCATAACCACTAGGTTGTGCCCCATGGGGAACCACTATAAATCTTCTATATTTTATATTTTTATTAATACTTTTGTTTTTTGTTTCTTTGTTATGACAAGAAAAGATCACAATCTATTATACCTTAATATAGGGTGCTTTTATGTGAAGAAATATTCAAGAACATAATTGACCCCCCCCCCTCTTGAGTCTTTGTGTAGTTATTCTCCATCCAACAATTGGTATAAAAGGTTGTGAGTTTTTATTTCTCAACTATAAAAGGATTAATTCTTAAAGATCATCATCAAATGGGTGTTATGGGTGACAATAGATAAGGTATGTTTATAGTTAGATGACCATATTTCAATGGAGAAAATTATAGATTTTGGAAGTCATAGATGATTATTTACTTGAAGAAACTTAGTATAATGGTTTTCTTAAAAGTTTTTAGGACTTGTAAAATTACTAAACGAGATCCAAAAAATGTGATGCTACTGGAGAAGGTGAATATGATATGAACTCCAAATCTATGAATGATATAATCTATGGACTTAGACTGGATGGGTTCAATAGATGTTTTTAAGATGTAAAAGCATATAAGATGTGGACAACTATATCAGTGGCTTATAAAGGTACTGATAATGTGAGATTACTCAGATAAAACATTGAAAAGTTAATTTTTGACACATTTATAATGATTGATCGTGAATTCATAATAAGTATTAATGGAATTTTAACATAAATTTTGAATACTGTTAATTCTCTAGGATCACCATTTCCCAAATATGATCAATATCTAAACGTTCTCAGAGTGCTACCATCCAAGTGGAATGGAATTTTATCTTCCATTATAAAATCCACTAAAGTGTAAGATTTGAAAATAAAAAATTATCATTTGAACACTCATGATGTATGAGGTAGAAATAGAATTTGAAGTCAGTGAGCATAAAATGGTTTAAAAGGAAAATACTACTTTTAAAGTTTTTACTTCAAAGGATGATAAAAAGGGAAAAGGTATATGATTTTTTGAATCACCAAATGAAGATAATTAAAATGTTTCTACTTATAATAGTGATATTTCTCAATTTTCCAATAATTTCAACAAAAATTACACTATGATAATAGGATTCAAGAAATCCTCTTAAAATTATAGAAAATGTGATGAATGTTCTAAATAATTCAAGTGTTATTAGTGAAAGAAGATTGAAAATATCAAACCATATTGTCGAGAACATCCAGAAAAAATTAAATCCAATAATAAAAATGAATTTAAACTAGAATTCAAGAAATGGTGTAAAATAGCAATAAAGCATAGATGGAATGCTTTTGAGGATTTTAGTTATGGAACAATATAATGAGGTATACTAATTCTATACATTAAATCAAGAATCAGATTTTAAAACTAAAAATTTATATTATGAAGAACTGAATAAATATTCTACCATTCTTGAAACTAAATATAAATGAATCAAAAATGGAAATAAATCCCTAAAAAATTCTTATGATGTTGTTGTAAGTGAAAATGTGGAATTAAATAGAGAAATTTTAGACTTTAAAGTTAAACTAGACAATTTTGTTGTTTCGTATGCCAAACATAGTAGGAAAATTGAAATCATGAAAAAAAATGTTCAAGGCATTAAAGATATAGGTAGAGTTTTAAAAAAAGGATAAATATACCTAAATCAAATCCTTGGTAATAATAAATATCAAAAAGATAAGTTTTGAATAGTAAGAAAAGGTGGAAACCAAAGATGTACAAAAAATATAATGTTCTCAGTTCAAATAAAAAAACTTTTCTAAGGCTATTTTATTCATTGGCGATAACTTATATATTATTCTAATGGTTATAGTAAAAAAACCTTAAGAATTGTGTTGTTAAGAATGGTTTTTTTATAAAAATTTTCAAAATTAAATGATGGTATTTCAGAATAGCACAAGCATATTTAGATTCCCAAATCATTAGTTTCTAACATTTAGTGACCTAAGAGAATATGGGTACCGAAACAATTTCATTTTTTATTTGTCTTGTAGCGAAAAAAATTCAACAGTGTCAATGAAATTTGGTATATGGATAGTGGAAGGTTATGGTATATGAGTGGATATTTATAAAATTTCCATTATTTATCCATAATTAAAGGGGGATATGTCATATTTGGTGGAAGTACTAAAGGGAAAATTATTCGAGTTAGATCAGTTGAAAATCCAATATCATTTATTATTAAAAACGTTTTTTATGTGGAAGTATTGAAACACAACCAGATAATTATTTCTCAAATTTATGATGTAGGTTACTCTATAAATTCTATAAATAATTCATATTCTATTATTAAAGAAATATTTCTTAAGTTTAAGGTACCTATTACTGAGAATGTCTATACTTGTGAACATAATTCTTTATATAGAGAAAAATTAAATTTCTTAAATTCTAAGATAAATGAATCTTGGATTTGGAATATAATACTTGTACATTGTAATTTTTACTCTTTGGGAAAATTGCATAATAAAAATCTAATTTTATATTTAACTCAACCTAAATTGAATAAAGTGAAACTATGTGATGCATGAAAAATGGGTATGAAACACACATCATCTTTTAAATAAATTAAAGTGTTTCTTATATCTTGTCCTCTAGAAGTTATTTACTTGGATTTTTTTATACCATCTAGAATAACAAGTCTAAGAGAAAAATCATTTATTTATTTTTTAGTTGATGATTTCTATACATTTATATGGGTTTTATTTTTGAGTATTAAAAGTGAAGATTGTTTTGTTTTTATATGTTTTTTTAAATTGGTTAAAAAAGTGAAATATGACAAAATTATTTCATTGAGAAATGATTGTGGGGGAGTATTTTAGAACCATGAGTTTGATTATTATTTTTCTAAACATGGTCTCAAAAATAATATTTATTCCCATGGGATACCTCAATATAATTTTATTATTAAAAGTAAGAATAAGACCTTATCAGAAATTACTCGGACTATGTTTTCTGAATATAACCTTCCTATTCACATTTGGGATGAATCTTTAAATACAGTATGTTATTTCATTAATATAGATCTAATGAGGTCAATTTTGAAGAAAACACCCTATGATCTAAGGAATAATAGAATACCAAAATTCAGTTACATGAAAGTGTTTGGATGAAGGTTTACGTTTTGAACACCATGGAAAATCTAGGAAAATTTTATCTAAAGGATAATAAAGAATTATTTAATAGTTATTCTATCACTTCTATGGATTATAGTGTTTTTTAAAAAGGGTCAAATATTATTGAATAATAAACTCATAAAAATTTGGATTAAAGTGATATGTTTGGTCATAAAATGATTCAAGTTTATGAGTTAAGTAATTCTTTAGAAAACATGTAACATTGACCTCTCCTTGAAAATAGAAAGGTTGATGATTTAAAACATGATTTTGGTTAACCCAATTTAGAATGTATGGATATTAGTGAACCTGATGGTGTGTTGCCTATACATCCTAGAAACTTAAAAAATAATCCCTTAGATATTGTGATAGGAAGTTTGTATGAAGTAATTATGACTAGAATGAGTATAGTTAACCTTGTGGATTTATCTTCCTTTGTATCTC
The DNA here is from genome assembly GCA_963277665.1 of Viscum album. Lineage (NCBI taxonomy): Eukaryota > Viridiplantae > Streptophyta > Magnoliopsida > Santalales > Viscaceae > Viscum > Viscum album. The sequence goes on along the minus strand of OY728126.1, from coordinate 1,947,227,659 downwards.
AACTTGAACCTAAAATCTTATAATTATCCTAATCTGATGAAAGTAGGGATTTATCCATGAAATAATATTTAAACCAATTAAAAAATGGAAATTTATAGGAATTAGTTTATAAACCATCTTATTTCTTTATAATGGGAAAAAAGTGGGTTTTTAGAAATTAAAAAATGATCAAGGTGCAATAAATAGGAATAAGGTAATATTAGTGGCTAAAGGGTGCAAACAAGAAGAAGGAATATACTATAAAGAAAAATTTTCACCCATAGCAAGATTAGAAATCATTAAGATTCTTCTAGATTATGAATCTCATATATAATTCAAATTATATTATATGGATCTTAGATTTTTTTTAAATGGATTTCTTGTATAGTAAGATTATTTTGAACAAAATCATGGTTTTTAAAATCCCAATTTCCCAAATTATATTTTAAAACTCACTAATTGTATTTATGGTCATAAACAAGAACTTATACCTTGGTATGAGCATTTAAATTATTTTCTCTTATCAAGTGGATTTTTTAGTAGGACTGGAAGATCTTAGTCTTTTTAAGAAAACTCTATATTTATGTATACTTTTTTGTTCAGATATATTTTCATGGTGTGTTTTATGGATAGACAAACAATAGGTTGTGTAATGATTTTTTAGACCTCATGAAAAAAGAATTTTAAATGAGCATGACAAGTGTGTTACATTTCATTATTGGTTTTCAAAACTATCAAAAAGACTTTGGGAATCTGCCAAATCAAATAAAATAAATAATTGATTTACATTAAAGGTTTTGACTTGAAAATGGTAAAGTACATGCAACTCTTATGAGTTCTAATGAAAATATTGATTTGAATAAAGCTGGGAAACCCATTGACAACAAGTTATATGGAGGAATAAATATGATTCTACTATATTTGACTACATAAAGACTATACAATAAGTTTGTGTTATGCTTATGCGCAAGATTCAAATAAAATCACAAGGAAGCACATTTAAAACCTTCAAAAATAATTTTTATGTTTTTAAAAGGAAAAATCTCTATTTAATTTCTTTTTACAAAAACTTATGATTTTAATTCAAGTTCATATTCTAATATTTAAATTATTGGGTGTAGACTAGATGGGAAGAGTACCTTAGGAACCTGTCACTTTTTGGTAAATCTCTAGTATCATGGTCTAGTATGAAATAACACTCAGTTACATTATCTACTACTTAAGAAGAATACATTTCTACTCATAATTAATGTGTACAAGTGTTGTTGATATTTTTTTGGATTTTGGATTTAATTTTAATCAAGTATCAATCCAATGTGATAACACTAGTGTTATCAACATTTCCAATAATCCAATAAATCATTTGAGAATAATGTATATAGATCTGAGGCTTCATTTATTGATATATCATGCTCATAAAAGTTATATCACTTTTTATTTTTTCTCTACTAAAAACCAATTAGTTAATATCTTTACGAATACCCTTTCATGTGAATGTTTTTATTTTATTAAGTAGGAATTAATTTTATTTGAATTAAAATGAGTTTAACTTGTTTTATTTCTCTTTATTTTAATTATATTTCAATTTTTTGATTTATTTTTAATTTATTTATATTTTAATGCATTTTGAATATACTATATTCTAATTTATCTTCAAATCCTTTTCTTCTTTTATATTTATTTGTGTCTTAATTTAATTTTAAAAATTAATTTTTTTTCCTTTCAGAAAAAAGAATTATTTGTTTTTTCTTATTTTATTTTATTTTCTTTTTATTTTGAAGTTAGGTTTGACACTAAAACCTAATATGATACATATAATTCACCCAAATTAGATATGTGAATGAACCCTAAATCAACTCTTTCTTCTAAATCCATTCAACAATGTCCTTTCTCTCTCGAAACTGATCCATAATCCTTCATGTCTCTCAAACTCCAAGTAAAATTTTATATATGGGGAAGTATAATTATTGACATAAAAGTGGTTTTGTATTTTCAAAGAAATTCATGGAAGGTGGTGCACCAAATCATGTTCTTACAATTAAAGATGTGGATATGGAATGGTTAAAAGGAATAAATATATTTTTTAATATGGTATTTCAGTTCTAGGGATGGTAGTTTTTTATAATAATAAATAGAGGTTCTAATTAAATGGGAGGTATATGAGGTTATAAGAAATGTTGAGTTTTGGTTCATCAAAATGGAGGTTGTGATTTTGAAGAATGTGAAAGGAATAGATCTGTTTGTTTATTTTGTGGATATAGAGAATATCATACACAATTCTTATAAACATGAGTATAGTTTCAGTTATAACCTTTTTGGGACAACCTTCATAGGATCCTCTGATATCATTATATTTCCCTTTGATTTATATTATTTTGAGAAGAAAGTATTAAAGGATTTATAAGTTGACTAGAAAGTTCTCGAAAGTTAATTCAGACAATAATTTCATAGATAAAGGGGGAAATGGAGAAAGTATTGTTTCTAGGCATGTATGTCATATATGTCATGATCAATAATATGAAACTGAATATGGGAAGGTGCACGATGAAGTTCATACACTATTGATATCATGGAAAGGGGAATCTCAATTACTAACCTTATTAATGGAGGATATCTCTAATACTAAATAATAAAGAAGTGGAATTAAATGAAGGAGGGTAGTTAAGTGACACAAAATAAACACCATATCTCTAGTGTTTCTGAAGACTTTTAGATATAACTGGGATGCTACCTTAAATTCCTTCATAACTTTTTCCAAGAGGGTTATCCTCAGGTGGTTGTACCACCTCTTAACCAACTCAAGGGGTTAGTCTATAACTTCAATTCTTAGATATGAATTATCTACTGAGATGGTACCTTCTAAGGAAGTGGAGGGGACAAATTTTGAGAGATCTAAGCCTCATGTGTTGGAAGTAAGACCTAGAATATAAATTGGTCAAGTTATACCTAATAGTTTTACCAAGTAAATTCTTCAAGAAGTTCATTTTCTTTAGACAACTATTGGATGTCATGTGTAAATGATGATTGAGAATATTTCTAGTGTGTTTACTACTGATGTTAGAGTAGAATATGACCCTGAGAACACAGTGGTTGATGTAGGCCATGTATCACCCAATACTAATAGAGATGGAATTGGGAATGAAATTATGGAGTAAGATAATGATCTTTCACAAACCCCATTGCCCATTCCATCTCCCCCTCATGTTCATGAGGAATCACCTTCAATGATTAAAAGTTATAAAAGATCTCATATTGAAAAATAAATTCATACTTTTTCATCAGCAGTCATGATTGAGTATGATAATCTCAAAGTAGATTATGATAAGCTGAGAAATCATTTGATCTCCTTAAAGGATGATATTAGATAGAAGAAGTAAATTTCAATGTCTTGGGATTATATTTACAAGATGGTTGTGATGATGGATTCCCATAACAACTTCATCAAAAATCTCTAACTGGTGCTACTGGTTTCATTTGATATAAGTATTGGGAAGTTTGTGGCTATGTAATACTAGGTAAGAGAGCTTAAAATATGTGTGCCACCAAGTGTAAAGTAAATGAACTTTTAAATCATGTGTCCTCACAAATATACATGATTTATAACCTACAATTGGTTCAATGAGACATTTATGAGACTTTCCTCGGTGAAATTTAGTGCTTAAAATTAGATATGAAGGAAACCCAAAAAACGTAGAAGTGTATGGTGGTGAGAATATTTTTTTATTAAGATTTTTTATCTAAGTGTCACACCAAATTTAGGGACTTCAATAGTTTCAGATATCGAGACTATTTTTGATCAATTTTCTTCTAATCTGAGTTTAATTTTGAAGATCCAAAGGATTGAATAACAATTGAGAAGGGGGTTGAATCAGTTGTTCACTTTTTATAAGTTTCAATATTTTTTAAAATATAACCCTTGTAACCTATTAAATATTACATCCTTATCATTTTTTAAATACTCATGCATTAAAAAATTATAAACCAAGTAACGAACATGAGATTTACAATGTTCATCCTTACTGTGATAACCTATATCCTTTCCATAGCCACTCATGTGGGTCCATGGAAATTCACTATAATGAAAAAGTGAATACAACTTGTGCCAACTCCCGTTAGACACCTTCTATCTCCTAATATGAAATATTATACTGATACTCATCAGTTTACCAATTTTTCTTATAAAACAATTGATCAAAAAAAAAGTAAAAAAAATGCATTTGTTCAATTTTATCCATAAATTGTTATGGGTCGGATGACCGTGAGTCTGATGGCCTTCAGTGCAACTAACCCTGTCTAATGGACTTAGTATGATCCACTCAATATGATATTACCTTTCTCAATCTATACTTCTCAAACTCTACTCAAGAAATCAGTCTGATCTTCCTCACTCCAATTAACTCAATAAAATCTTCTTAAAATTATGTTTCTCATTCTGGTAAATAAAAACAATAGATGTCTGATCTTCTAATGAGATCTCTATCCGGAAAGAACTTTCACTCAAATTCTTCATCACTCCATCTTTTCCACTTTGGTGAAATGTTAAAAAAATTTAAAAAAGTTTGATTCTATTTATTGAATATTAGAAAATAAAGTGAGGGAAACTGAAAAACCATTCCCGCTTACCCAAAATTAAAAACTCTAAAAAACACTCACATTTAAACTTTTACTTTTACTTCTTCAATACTCCACAATTTTCCTTCAAGATCAATCTTCTCAGAAAAACAAAATTTTATTCATCCTAATATAACATCCTCTATATTATAATCCTCTGTACATTATGATTTTTCTTTCATTCTCATCCCATTATGATCTACTATTTTCCTCAACTCATTATGATGAACTTCCTCAACAAATGACTTATTGGTTTCACAATCTTATTAAATTGAAATCATGAACATTAAATTTTCTTATTCTTAATCGAACACATCTCATTTAGAATCATCACGTCTTTTCAAAACCAGTATTCCTTTGATAGATTGACATCATCAACTTTGATCACTCCAATGTTCTGCATCATATGTGTTATCATTGTGAGACATTCATTTGATGAATTGATTCTTGTTCCTGATCATACTTATCTTACTCCACAGATTCAGTTTGGTTAAAATCATCATAATGATGGAATTATCATTACGATCGAATTATCATTATGATGTTCTATATCAGATGATGACTCTACAAAGAAACATTAAAAATTTTCAAACTTCATCAAATTTACACATTTTGACTTCTGACAACTTCTCAGTTCGGTACTTCTATATCTGATTTTTGTTTTTGGGTTACTAAAATTGATACAATCTTTACAATTCATCCATTTTTTCAAAATATTTTACCATGATATTTTTCATGATTTGTGAGAACATCATGGCGTGCAAAGCATCGTCTGATTTTGAATTTGAAATTTTGGAACTTTCTAACATCTAACTTCACTTTATTCAACAATCTTCTTCAATATTATTATGACTTCTTCACTCTGTAACTTCAGACATTCTAAAAAATTCCAAATCCAATGAATATGAACTTAATTTTGATGGATATGAGACCAATGTTACACCCAATAAACTACTTTGTGTTTTTGAAGACTACTGTGACTAGTTCTTCTCATTCATACATTCTGAGTCTGATGATTCTTATTCTGATATTCTTTGTCTGAAAATTTTTGTATGGAAAATTTTTTTCACAATGATAAAACTTTTCTCCCCCATTATGTGTGGATTCAAACATTCACAAACTTTCAACTTTCTTACAAGTCCTCATTCCGATGTACTTGGTCAGATCCTGAAAAACAAAAACATTCTTAGACAAAATGATTAGTTTACAAAAAATAAAAAAACATTGTTAAAACAAATTATCACAAATTTTCTTCAATCTCCCCCTTTGTACTTGTTGAAAACCGTTGTTAATAACTATTAAACCTCTGAGAAATTTTTCAAAACTCAAATTTTGTAAACAACTCTTGTTTTTTTACTTTTTCCAAAATATATCCTTTCTTAAGAAAGAATATCTGGACACCATACTACTATATAAAATATTTTTTTTGAATTAATTTCATCCCTCGATGACAAGAAAATTATCTGGCCATTTTAAGATAAACTCGCCTCACTTTTACCTTTTCCTCTCATTTTACTTTTTATCTACCTTTTCTTATTATCTCCCCCATTTTATGATAACTGAATATTAATATTCACTAAATAAAGATAAGTAAAAAACTTATTACATAGTACAAATTTGTTACTTTATCTCCCCCTTTTTCAATATAATACGAAGCATAGTGGGGTTTTTCCTTATGAAATTTAGGTCGTCATGGGAGGAGGATAAACATGAAGTTATAACCACAATTCCATAAATATCTCTTTTAGTATTGCCTTTGTGATGATATCAGAAATTTGATACTTTATTGATATATATTGAAGAAAAAAACTCCAACAACAACTTTCTATTTTATAAAGTGAAACTTTATTTCAATGTGTTTTGATCATGAATGTTGGACATGTTTTTTATAAATATCTATTTCACTTTGATTATCAAAAATTATCTTCAATGGTTTTGAATCATTTCATTCCAAGTATTATAGCTAAACATTCATCCACAACATTTTATTAAATTTTTGAGAAGCTGCAATATATTCAGATTTAGTTGTGCTTGAAGTTACTAAATTTTATTTCTTACTATGCCAACTCACACAAATTTCACCTAAGAAAAATGTTCTTCATGAAGTTGATTTTCTACCATTAAAATCTCAATCCAAAATGGCATTATTATAACCATGAAACTTCATCTCACTATTTATTTTTTACAACAACTCATGTGAATTTTTTCCTTTAGCATATCTTATAATTTATTTTATTTCCAACAAATATGATTCTTTTAGATTACTTTGATACCAGGCACACAAAGTCAAAACATAAACAATATCAGGAACTAAGGTTGTAAGGTACATTAGATTTTATATCAGCTTCTAAAAGTCTTTATAATCCACACTTTTTCTAGAATCATATTTACTCAACTTTGTGCTCATAGAGAATGGAGTAGAAACTTCTTTGGATTTTACCATGCCATACTTTTTTAACAATTCCCTAGCATACTTTTCTTGAGATAGAAAAATGTATTTTTCATTTTATTAAACATATAACAAAATGAAGAAAGTTAATTCTCCCAATATATAAATTTAAAAATTCTTCTTTATTTATTTAGAGAATGTTTTAAAAACATATTATCAATCCCCAGAAAAAAATTATATCATCCTCATAAAAAAATATGATTAGAGTATTGAAGTCAACATACTTAACATAAAATTTTCTATAAATTTTTCCTTTATATAAATTCAATATTATCACACAATTTTTAAGATTATAATATAATGTTCACAGAGATTATTTCAGCCCGTAAAAGGTTTTATTCAGTATACAAACGTTTTTTTCATCATTATCAAGTTGAAAACCACAAGGTTGTTCAATGTAAACTTGTTCCTCGGTCTAACCATTTAAAAAAGATGAATTTACATCAATATGATAATTTTGTGATTATAATGTACAACCACTGATAGAAACATTCTAATAGTTTCTAATCATGCAACTAGGGGAATTTTTTTATCAAAATCCACACCCTCCACTTATTCATAGCCTTTACAAACATGTCTCTCTTTGTTTCTTGAAACTTATCTATGATCATTAAATTTGTTTCTGTAAACCCATTATGTTCAATTAACATTTTTATATGCTTTTTGTGGAATAATTTCCCATGTTTTATTTTTATGAACATGATTAAACTCTTCATTCATCGAATCCACCCATTCTTTGTGTTTAATTGCTTATAAAATTGATTTTAAAACAAATTTTGAGATAAGTAATGTCTGGTTTTCTAATCTCAACTTTATTATAGTATGAAATAGAGCCTTCTAATTTCCAATAATGTTTTCAAAATCAACATGTTTTTTTATGTTTGGAAAACTAAAAGTTCATTTTCTATCTTAACTTTCCTAGTCACACAATTCTCTTAAATCTTGGTAAGGATGTTTTGAAATACTTTCACTATCATTGGAAATCTATAGTTTATCCACCACAGTATTCTCAAAATATTTTTTATGTTATTTTAATTTTTAATTACTTTCATATTATATGAGTCCACAAAATTTTGTAAACATTTGTTACATCATTTGTAACTTCTTCCGTTTGGTGAATAGACCATAAAAATTCCTTTCTAATCTTTCGCATCATACTTTCCCAGATCTGTATTTTTTATTTTAAGTAAAAGTGGACTTCCGAATATATTTAATTACTTCAATGAAGTTTTTTTTATACCACATTTCATTAGAAGTCATGTTGGTTTCCTATCTCAACTAAAATATATATTGAACATGTACAACAAAATAACAACTTCTTTCCAAAAAAAATTGAAATATTTTATTCTTCTAAGATACTTCTTCTCATTTCCACCAAACATATATTATTTCTTTATGAAACTCCATTTTTTTGCAGAGTATAGAGAGAACTATACTGATGTTTGATACCATGATTTCTTAGATAATTTTAAAATAATTTCTTGTGAATTCGGTTCCATTATTTGTTCTCAACTTCTTTATCTAAGCCCCCATTTATTTCTTAACTTATTTTCTGAAAACCTAAACATTTCCACATCATATATTTATGTTTTATAAACATGATGTTTTTTATCAAAGTGATGTCTTTAATAAAAGTAAAAAATTATAAATATCTGTTTGTTTATTGACATCTAATCAACCCACATAAATCAAAATAAATAATTTCAAGAGGTTTGGTATACTGAATCTCAACTCTTTTATGGCTTTTGTTCTTCATATTATACATTTGACAATTAACAAAAACATCTTCATCTCCCCTTTTTAATTCTAGAAAATAACAGACAGTATCAAATTTTGTATGTTTATTCATATTTTTCATCCCAATGTGCCCAAGCCTTCGGTGCCACAACTTATTTTCATCTTCAGCACCCAAGTAAAAGGATTTATTAAACTCCATTATATTGATGATATTACCACTTTTTCTTTCTCCTTTTGTAATAACTCTTCCATAATTCACAATTTTGATAAAAAAAATAATCTTTTATAATGATCACATCTTTTACATCATTACAAAATTGACTAACACTAAGTATGTTTTGTTTTATCCCACCAAAAAATAAATCTTCCTTATATTTCAAATTTTCTTCTTTAATATCATCCATTCTGAATCCAATGATTTTTAAAGAACTATAATTACCAAAGGTAACTGCTCCTCTATCTTGACTTTCAACATTTTTCAAGATTTTTATATCACCTATCATATGTGAAGAACAACCACTATCAAGTATCCATGTTTTCTTCCTTTTAGTTTTTTTGACGTTGTCTCAACAAAAAAGGTTATTTATTGAATTTTATTCTTTATAGATTTCTTTTCTTTCATTCCATAAGAAACGTATTCTAGAATTTGTATTATACATTTTTCATCATGATGACTATCCATATCATATCTTCCACAAACTTCTTTTGGACATTCAAATTTATTTTTGGTTGGAAAGTTTTTAACATCTTGGTTTTTTCCTTTTCTAACTTCATATGGGTTAGGAAAGTTACTTATCCTTCTTCCACCATTGCTTTCTCTTTATTTAAACCTTCTTTTTATAATTAAAAGGTTATGATAATAATTACATGATCTATTCCCATGGATTCTATAACACCTGTAATATCCATAATGTATTTTCTATTTAAGAAATATCTTTCTCTACATAGATTTTGTTGAGGTTGATAACTTCTTTCTGCTCTATCATTCTTAGAATGCAGTCCATATTTCCTTATCAGTGGGTTTTGAACTTTTGTAAATGTGATAGTCTTATCAAATTATTTTTCCACCAATTATTTTCTTTCCCCTTTTATGAAAACTTAAATGTTTCAAGATTGGATAAAACATTGTTTTTGGTGGGTGAGGATTTCACTTGATTCTTGTTTAGAGCCTTCTCAGCAACATTAGAAGTCTCAGCTTTTACATTTGAATATTTTCTAATGTTTTCATTCATATTCCTCAATGTAATTTAATACTCAATATGTTTTATGGAAACTTATTAACTTATTCTTCCTTATCTTCCAGCTTCTTGCTGAGATTTCAATCATCTTTGACTATTCAGTAATTCTGTTTTTGTCACTAAATTTAATTCTAGATGTATTCTTCATACTTCTTGATGAGATATTTTTTTTGTTCATCAACTTCTCCAAAATATTCATCCATTCATCTTATTTCATTCTTGATTGTATTATTTTTCTCAATATAAGAAACAAGGACTATTTTGAATTGATACTCTCTATATTATTCTTCACCACCTTATTCATTATCTAAGGAATAATTTTTTTTCAAAAAATTTTCAATAAAGGTTATGAATTTTTCTAAACCTTCATTTTCTGAATAATTTTTTTCAGTTGATTTTGATTCAACTTTCATACTCAACATACTATTTTTTTTCAGTTAACTTTTTCTTATATTTTTGGGATGACTTTTCTTCATTATCATTTTCTTCACTTCTTCCATCATGTTTTTTCATCAAAATCATCTTGATATTCACCAAATTTCTTCTTGGGTCTATTAATAGAAAAGTTTCTAATTGCACCATACTCAAAACATTTGAGAGGAACCTTACATCCATACTTTCCTCTTCCTATTTGATATTTATTATATATAAGAGCCATGATTTTTTTCATTTATCACCACATCCTATTTATCATAGGAGTCACAAGGATTGATATATTCAATATCTTGTATTTTAATTTTTCTCATGGCATCAAAATCATTCCATATTTCATATTCTTTTTAAACATTAGAGCTTTCTCCATTTCATAAGCATCAATAAATTTATTCAAATCACCAAGAGATAAATCATCCTTATCTTAGAAAGAGTAAAATATTTAATCAAAATTGATCATAAATATTTTCATAAGTTTCTTCACAATTTTAGAATCGTACAAGACATCTATAAATACCTTAATGTTGAAAATAATTACATTTACTCTGGTGAATTGTTCATCAATACTTTCATCTTCTCTCATTCTGATGTCTTCATACTTAATATGCCATATTTGTATCATTTATTCCTCAATATTAGTATTCTCTTTGAAAATTAATTTCATCTTGTCCCACATACTCTTTGATGTTTTGAGTCCCATCATCATTATATAAACATTTTATAATAAGGAAATACAGATAAAATTTATATTTTTTCCATCAAGTTTTATATTTCACTTATTATAAAAATTTATCAGGGCATCCTTCTCAATAGGTGGAAAACCAATTATAGGAGTATCAACAACTTCCAATCTAAGAGATGGGAGATTAGGAATCATCCAATTTTTTCATCCATAATAATTTTTTCCATCAAATGTAGGAATTCCTATATTATTTATAGAATTGATATTATTTATAACATGTATTTAAGAATGGAACCTTCCCTATGATACCAATTGAAGTTCCAAATGATTGAATAACAAATGAGAAGGGTGGGTTGAATCTGTTTTTCACTTTTTATAAATTTCAATACTAATTATAACTTAATCCCTTTAACCAGTTAAAGTTCATATATTTATTATGTTTTTTAAATATGCATGCATGAAAAAATTGGAATTAAATTAAATAACATAATATTTACATGGTTCGGCCTTAGTGTAAGAACCTACATCCTTTGCATAGCCACTCCTATGGGTCTGTGGAAATTAACTATTAGGAATATGTGAATACAACTTTTTCCAACTATTATTATACACCTTATATCTCCTAAAAGGAAATATTATACTAACTCTCATCAGTTTACAAAGTTTCCTTATAAAATAAATGATCCAAAACAAAAGTAAAAAAAGGCTTTGTTCAATTTTCTCCCCAATTTGTTTTGGGTTCGATGACCTTGAGTCTTATGGCCTTTTGTATGATTAACCTAGTCTGATTGACTAGGTATTATCAACTCAATACGATCTTCCCATTATCAATATACACTTCACAAACAAGGATCAAGAACTCATTACAATCTTCCTCAGTCCAATCGAATCAATACAATATTCTCAAAATGATGTTTCTCAGTCCGGTAAATAAAAACAATTGATGTATGATCTTCTAATGAGATCTCATTTGGGAAGTAACATTAACTAGATTTATTCAGTGATCCACCATTACCCCTTTTGTGAAAATTTACAAAATGAAAATAAAGTGTTATTCTATTTATAAGTGAAATAGAAAAGAAAAAGAGAGAAACTAGAAAAATTTTCCATTTTACCCAAAATTCAATACTCCAAAAAACAGTTGCATTTAAACTTCATCTTTGACTTCTTCAAACCATCTCATGATGCCTAAAGATTAGTCTAATCAAAAAAAATAACTTTTATTCACTATGATAATACTTCCTTAGATTCATATTCCTCTTCTCATTAAAATCAATCTTCCTTTCTCAACTCATTTTGATATGCCTTTCTCATCACACTACGATGAACTTCCTCAGTAGAAGACTTATTTTTGTCACAATCTTATAATATTGAAAACACGAACTTTCCCTTTGCTTCTTCTCAACAAAATAAAGATCATTTAGAATCTTCACTTATTTTAATAACTAATCTCCCTTTTATGGAATAGAATTAGAAAATCAAATCACTCTGATGTTCTGCATCTGGTGTGCTAATAGTTTGAGACATTAATTTGACGAATTGGTGCTTGTTGTTGATCTAATTGATTTCCTCCTTAGATTAAGTCTGTTAAAAAATATTGTAATGATAGAATTGTCATTATTATTGAATTACCATTATGATTTTATATATCTGATGATGACTCCTGTCAAAAAAATTGAAATTATTTATACTTTATTATCATTACACATTATGACATCTAAAAACATCCAAGTCTGGTACTTTTATATTCAATCTTCTATTTCAAGGTTTCTGGAACTGATATAATCTTTAAAATTCCTTCATTTCTTTAAAATATTTTATCATGATATTTTTCGTATTTTTATAACTTCAGGACTAGAAAATAATCATCTGATTTTTCATTTAAATGTTTTAAAACTTTAGAACACCTGAAATAACATTCTTCAACAAACATATTCAGCATCATTATGACTTCCTCACTCAATAACATCAGACATTATAACAAATGATAAGTCCAATGAATCTAAAATTCATGCCAATAGATCTGAGACTGATGTTACGTCTGATCAACAACTTCATCTTTCTGATGACTCCTCTGACTGGTGTTTCTCATCCAGACATTCTGAGTATGTTTGTTCATAGTCTAATCTTCTATGTTCGAAAACCTATCTCTATAAAAAAATCACAAATAAAAATCTTTACTCCCCCTTTATGTTTTTTTTCAAACATTCAGTATCTTTTAACTTTCATACAAGCCTTAATTCTGATGGACTTAGTCCAATACTTCCAAACAAAAACTTTCTTATACAAAAAGGAAAGTTTTCAAAAAATACAAAAAAATGGTTAAAAAAAATTATCACAAAGATCATCATGTTTTATCTCATATATAGTCACTACAATGTGACATACTCTCTCCTATGATTTTTCAATCTTTTAGGGAAGATATTTTAGTTGATTTGGAGGGTGAAAAAGAAGCACTAAGAAAAGTAACACTCAGAACATATGTTTCCATGAATGATATAGTTTTATTTCTCAAAGAATAATCGTCGTCAATCAATGATAAAGTGGATGAGACTATAGTGGTGTATATGAAAATAAAGAATATGGTTTTATCCTCCATTAAAATAATTGGCATGAATCATCAATGCTTTTCCACTATGTTTAACAAGAACTAGGAAAGAGTTGTATATCTTTATACAAATTATTCTGAATATGATTATAGTTCTTTAGTTCCTAAAGAATCTCCAATTGTACCAAAAACAGATAAAGTCAAAGATCTTGCATTGTATAGACCAATCAGACATGTTACTCTTGTTCCAATTGCTTCCAGTGCTCTATTAACTCAAGCACCATCTAGTAATGTCCATGAGTTTTCTCAAGTGATCATAGAGAAACAAAAAAATTACATCACATGTTAACTTCTTTAGAAGGTAGGATGACCATGATATATGTTTTAGCAGGAAGGATTCAATCCAAGTAGTTTAAAGAACCTCCTAGAACTCTATCTATTCCTCAACCAGCTATTGTGGTTAGTGCTTATTAGATATTTTCCACTATAAATATTGAATCCTTCAATGGGTTATTGAAAAATGGTATCTCTTTGGTTTCTCAGATGTATCAATAATATTGTACAATAATTTTGGACTTATTCATGTTATGCACCGTCAATTGGGTTTATATGTGTGTTGATACACTCTACTCTCTTAGAGGCATATGATCCATTGGGACAAAACCTCATGATACCTAAAAAAGGTTTAGGATGACATTAGACACAATGTTTAACCCATCTGATATATACAATTTAAAAGAATCATGGTTATAAGATTCAACTAATGAACCTAATGGATTAGAAGTTTAGTATTCAGTTCCTGATAAGAATATGGCCTTTTTATGCTCTGGTTCATATGGATTTAGAATAATTTCAGGGAAAATTGAAAGGTGTTGAGCATGCCTACAAAGTATCATAAAAATGGATGAGGTTTTACATCTGATGATAGTTCATTTGTGGATTTTTGAAGATTAGTTATACCTCTTATGGTTAACCCTCCTACTACCTCTTTATCCTCTCCTATCCATCCTTTAAGAAACAACTATCTCAATTTGAACACATCCATTAATCTAGGGTAATTTAAATGATGTAGTGTATTTGTAATTTTTGTATGGAAGGAGTCTTTTTATTTTTTTTATAACTTTTCAGGTTTAATAAAATTCATTTTTAACTATTTGTTTATGTATATACAAATTGTTTTCATTTAATTATTTTCAACTTTTTTAATGTTTTACTTACAATAATATATGAATTTTAGGGATTCCATATTCAAATTTTGTTTCACCATTATATTTAAATTGTCTATAACTCAAGTTTCAACATTAAATGTATTTTTACTATCTTTGATCTTCCTTTTTAATGTCACAAAAGGGGGATAAGAACAATAAAGTGGGATAATATATGATAAACACAAAATTTTAAAAGAATTATATATTAAAAAAGATATGAAAAACACTTGAAACCTTTTAAAATTTCATGTTTAATATTTAATGGGTTTTTTATAATAAAAAAGTGGGAGATTGTTGGACTACTAATGCTGTTCCAATATATCCCATGTGATTTATGTTTTAATGATCTCAAAATAATTTTTATTTTTCTAATGATTCTATTTCTAAGTGTGTTTATCATGTTTTTATCTTATTTAAGTATATTCTGTTATAATATACAATTCTATTAATGTTTTCTAAAATTTGTATAATTCTATTAAATTCAGCTACATGAGGATTTTGATTATGTGTATTTTTTCTGCATCAAATAATTAGCTAAATAAATCATCTATGTGATAGAATCTCCTATGTAAATAAGCTACATCACAAAATCAATTATGTGAAAATCGTCTACATAGAAAAATAACCAATGTATGAAATAACTACATCGATGAAATGACTATGTAGAGTAATCAACTACATGATTTTGATTCATAGAATATTTGGCTACATGGTTCCAATTGGCTATGTGATTTAGTCAGATATGAAAATTTTAGCTACATGGGAAAGATGGATACATAATTTGTCTATGTGAAGAAATAAACTACATGAATAACTTATATGTGGATCAATTTGGCTACATGAATTTGAATACAAGCATTTCAAATATGTGGTGATCCAAAATCCTACTATGTCATTCTAAAACATCAGTATTTATTACCATTGGAGAATTTTAAGTAAAAATTAATGCTTCTTTCAAATCCTTAAACTAAAGACTACCTATTTATTATTAAAATTGATTTCCAAACGGTTGTAAGTACTAATAAATAAAGAGAATAGATTAATTTATTTCTTAGTTCTTTTTTCAAGGTAATTTCATAAAAAGGACATATGGAGTTTTACCCTGAGGCAATATTTTATTGGATCTCAAGATATGCAATAGTGATTTAGAAGATATACAATGGTATTTGAACAAGAATAACACTTTTTCTCACCCTATCTCTCTTATATTTCTATATTAATTCTCTACACTAAACATAATAAGAAGAAGAATCAAGTTGTTTATATTTTTGCTATAAAAATAAATATTATTGTGTTTCTTAAGACTATACTCAAGGTATATTAAATTATTATTTTCTATAATCAAGAAATATTCTATTCTATTAGTTTCATCTGGAAAGTGTGTGATCCATTTTGTAATATATCATTATTCTCTCTCATTGTTGGAAGTGAGCACTCATCTTACTGAGTGTTAAAGGCTGTTTTTTTAATACCTTGTAGGAGCACATAAAAAGTTCCTAGATTTTTACCAAGTGATAGTAACTTCCACATAGTCAGTAAATCCTGAGAAAAAGGACTATTACTAGTGAAATCACCAATCTATAGGAGTTAAAATTTGGTGGAGTGGACTATGGGATATTTATTCCCTAAATCGCTATATATATTGTCTATTTGATCTTTAGCTTATTTTTTTTATTTCTGATTCATTATTTTTATAAGAAAAGATTAAAATATACCATACCATAAAAGTGGGTTGTTTTCTATGAATAAATTTTCAGGAAATCAATTCACCCCATATTGATTCTTTGTCTGTATATTCTTCAATAATTAATTTTATATTCTTTCTTTTAAAAAGGAAATCCCGAGAAGTGGCTGTTCCTACTAATAATTATATCCTAAACAAAAAACATATGCTTAAAAATACTCTTTTTATACAAATGTGTTTTATGAATTAGGTGTGCCAATATATAAATTTATTTTCTTTACAATTAGTGATTTTATTTGAAAAATTGGATTTCATATTTAAAATTGATATGTTAAAATTATATTATAAAGATCATTTTATTTTTAGGCATTAAATATAAATTACTTAGTTAAAAATTAGTTACCTTGGTAAAATTGAAAAATGGTAAAATTAAAAAACTAAGAGTAAATTTATTAAAAACATTTATAAAACATGTGTAAAATAGTTTGGATAAGGATTAATCGACAATATATATTCCCATAACCTATTATTATCCACATTGTCTTCACATTCCACGTAAAACATGTGATCTCGGCATATTAAAGAGTTATATGTGCCAAAAATTCAATTCTCTTGAATTATAAAAGGAACCACAAAACCTTCACATCCCTGCACATAAAAATCTGCATAATATTAACCCATAATATATCCTATTCTCTCCATAACACTCTCCCCATTCAATAGAAGCTATGATATTTCCAAAATACCAAGCTAAGGTACCTTAAGTTCGTGACCAAAGGAGAACATCCAAAGTGAGAGGTAACATTTTCCACCATACCTTATTAATTATTTTTTACATCTACCACCCTAAACCTATTCTATAAATTAGAGTATGATAAAAAAAGTATTTTTAATATTTTTTTATGTTTTTATACTAATAGAATGTCCATTTTATACCTTCCTCCAAAACCATTTGAAAAATAATGATATCACCATGTGTATGTGTGGATTATCGCCTCCATGACCAACGTCTTCCATATTTCTTCAACACCTTTCATGGATGGTTTTAAAAGTATATTTACTAAGATAATATAATATTTATAAAAAATTTATGATTTTAAAATTATAATATGTTTTATTTTCAACCTTCCTTCTATGTTGAAAAAACACTTAGTGCGTCATTTGTGTCTATATGTGGACTACTAACTCCATGATATGATGTTTATCTTTCATTTTCAATACTAAATAACATGAGTGGAATAAAACATTTATTTAATATATAAAAATTTTATTAAATAAACCATTGACATTATGGAATGGTAATATTAGACATTATTTATGTAATATTAACAATAAATTGATAATGTAAATTTAACCACTAAAAAATACATATCAATGTACCTTTTCCAATTTGAGTCCATTCATGGAAAACCTATTTACTTATATAAATTATGTGATAATGTAACAATCAAGGACATAATAACATAAAATTACAAATATGAATGTCTTCAAAATATCCATACATCTTGTCCTATGTATGAATGTGCTCCTCCATGTTTATCTTCTTTCATTGAAACATATTGTCACAACAATATATTTCTTGTTTATCCATACACATTTCTCATTGTTAGTGCCCACTGAAATCACCATTTTATAAATCTTACCAAAATCTTCATGTGAGGCATTAATGAAGAACACTTCCTCCAATATATCATCCTTATAATACATAATCAGATCCAAATTTTGTTCATTTTTTTGTGTCCTTTACACATTTCTCTCATTTCTATTCATATAGAACACACATAGCAATGTCACCCATACCCAAAATGACCTCACTGGTGGCATGTTCCACTACTTAAAATTCTCCTAGCATCTTATATTGAGCTTCCACTGAACCACCAACCTTCCCTTGATCTCCTAAATCACCATAAACATCCCCTAGTTTTCCTTGTTTAAGGTTCTCCATTTTTTCCTTCTCATAATCCTTCACATAGATCTCGCAATCCAACTCATTTATTCTTTACTTTTTGGAATACATTATTTCCATTAGCTTCAGTAAATGGTAATAGTTCTTATGCCATTTAGTCTTCCTCTCTATTTTAGGTGTTTCAACTATTAAAATTTTTAAGTCTGTAATTATGGAAACTTTAGATGAAATTTTCTTATATCTAGAAAAATTGGCTACCTGAGGAATTTATATATATAAAAAAACAAATATATGAGAATTTGATTACATAAATCACCTATATAATGGATTTTCCAATGCAAATAAGATATGTCACAGAATCTCCTACATGTAAATTGCCTACATCATTCAAATAGATACATGAGTAATCAACTACATAGATTAATCGGTTATGTAAATCGGTTACATAGAGTAATTAGGTATGTAAATTAGATAGGTGCTGAAATTGGTAATATGGATCAATTAAACTATATTATATTTGGATACGTGAGTAAAAATCCTACATAAAGAAGGCCTATGTGGATTTGGTTACATAGTTAATTTTGATATATAAATTCAAATGAGTATTTGGCTATGTGATGATCTGCAAATGGCTACATTGTGCTATAATTTGTATTTATTACCATTGAATCACTTGACTTTTATTTTAATGCTATCATGTAATATTTAAATCATGGATTCCCTTATTATTATAAAAATGATTATAATAAGAAGCAGGTACCAATAATGGTATTGAGTATAAAGATAATTTATTTTTCATTACCGTTTTTTAGGTATTTATGAGAAAAGGACATGTAACTGATCTCGAATTTTATAGATCATATATTGTGAGTTTATGTGAGAAGTTTTTTTGTTTTTTTATATATATCACTGAATAAAATAAGAAATATATTGAGAAGAAAAAAGTTCCTAAATACAGTTAGAAGAAGATCTCTCTCTCTCTCCCTCTCAAAACTCTTCAAAACTAATATGTTTTACTCGAGAATAAGAAGAATCTTTTCAATATACAGTTGTGATTTATCAACCATATTTGATATCATTTTATAAGACTCTCCTTGAGATATATTCTCTTATAATAATATCTCATATTGATTTATTCCTTTTTTCAGTTGTATCTTACAACTGTGTGTTGAACATGTAAAGTCTTTATTTTCTTATATCTTATTGTAAAAGGTTCCTGGAAAAAGAACATTTAAGGTTATTGTTTGTTAAGACATTATGGAGCCCAATTGAAAGATCATGTGATATTTTACAATGTATCAATTGATTTAACATAGTCGTGTAGTCCCTAGAAAAATGATCGGTAGTCCCAGGATGAAGAAATAGTCTTGTGAAAATCACCAAACTCATGGAGAAGAGTGTTGGTGGAGTGTATTGGGAGACTTCTATTACCCAAACCACTATAATTCTATGTTTCATATTCTTTTCTTCTCTATGATTTTATTTCTCACTCTTCTTATGCTTATGAAATGATTAGAATATATTCATATTCAAAAGAGGGAGGTTTTCAAACCAATAAAATTTCAAGAACTCAATTCACTTCCCTCTTGAGTATTTTGAAGTCCTTTCAAGACCACAATTAATATCCAATATTGTGACTCTTGAGTTATCATCTATCAAAGGTTGAAGTCTAAAGATAATTTTACAAATGGATATAATGACTAAAAATAGAGAGGTTATGTCAATGAGAGGATCTTCTTATTTTAATGGTGAGAACTATGGCTGGTAGAAATAACTAATGATTCTCTATTTAAAGAACCTTAGTCTAAAAGTTTATCTTAATGTCATGGAGCCTTAAGAAATTCCAAAAGTAGAACTAGAAATATGGTATGTTATTACCGAAGATTGTTATGATTTAAATTATAAATCTATTAATTCTATAATTTTTGGACTAGGTTTGTAAGGCCCCGACCCCAGTTACCCAGAGTTGGTGAATTATTTTAATATATTGGCATGATTACATGGAATCAAGTCCTGAAGGACCGATAAGTTTAGCAGTCTTGGAAAATAGTTTACACACATGAACGTTACATTACATTATAAAATGAAAAACAACAACAATGTTTTCTTCATTGAAAACATTAATATACATTATACTATCCCTGCAGGTCAGTCATAATATACTTCTTCAGATCCTGAGAAAAATAAAACATAGAAATGGGTGATCTTAGATGCTCAGTAAGGATAAAAATATTGAGAAAACATTCATAAAAAATCATAAATATTTAAGGTAATGTATAAAACTAAAACAGATGCCTTTTAAACTTAAACGTCATCATAATATGGCAACGATAAATCAAATAATTCTATTTAATTGTTCACATGGATATTCTATTAGTCTAATAATCACATATAATATCAATATCTAATTTTATAATGATGGGATGCATAATGTCAGACTTCCTAAACACATAGTCAAGGCCTTGGGCCAAGACTACAAAAAATATTTTTTCAAGGCCTTGTTCCAAGATAGTAGTTTGTCTCATGAGACCTACCGATGCATCGAGGAGCTATAAAGGGCTCCACCCATCACTTACTAAGTCCAATGCATTCCTCATATGAAAAGGATTAAACATAACATCAACATTCATATTAAAACTAGCATATGAAATGTCAATACTTTATCCATAAACCATGAATGGTATAACAATAACACATCATCAATCTAACATGTCACAAACCCTTCAATACAATATGGAAGTTTTTTATCATAATAAATGATCCTCGATCAAGAATAATTTCCCGTAATGGATGTTGACCTAGTTGAAAATGATCATTAAAAATATTTGAGAGAAATATCTCTTTTCATGAAATTGTTTAAAATTCATATAACGGAAGTCATTTAAAAGGTATTTTTGATTCAATGTGTCCCATAACACATTGAAATTTTTTAATGAAATTAACATTTTAAAACAATCATTTTCGTATAAATAAATCCTTAAAACCATTCTGAAAACATGGACATTAATGAGAAAGGTTTAGAAGAATAATTTTTAAAACATTTAAAATGATTTATTAGTAAAAGGTACCTTAAAATAATCCCTTTTTAAACACTTTTATGAAACATGGAAATGTATAATAACTATGTCTCAGTAGATAATTACGTAAAAACAACCTCAGATAATAAATAGATTGTGAAATTAACCCTTACCGTGCACTTTCCTTTGGTAGAGGGTACATTTAACCTCCTCTATAATGACCATAGTATGTTATTAAATTATACTAGAACCATATTCATATTTATTATTTCATAAATGAATCATTTATGAATTTATACTACCCATTTAATAATTATTTCCATGTTAAATTAACATTTTGGGTAATAATCGCTTTATTATCGTACGTGTTTTAACTTGTTATTCTTGATCGTGTCATTTAGATCATGATATAAATACTTCCAGAATATAAACCTTGATTTATATATCATATATTTTTAGAATATAAATATTTATAATAGATATATATAGGAAATGGCATGCACCATTTATGGAGACGGTAGGCCGTACGTACGAAAAAAAATGTTGTTCCCGTTTTCATATCGTATTGAATAGAAGTAAGTGAATAATATATATGTAAGTAAATACATACATACATATATATATATCCAATATAATTATTATTTCATATATTACATACATATTAATACTATATATTTTTATAATCATTGTTGAATGGTGAACATGAGATTGAATCTCATCGCGTCGCAGAGACGGTAATCTGTACGTACGCACGAGCGGCAATATCATTATATTGATTGAAAAATAATTTGTAATTGGATGGTATATCATATTTAATGAATAATTAACATGTTATATTTATTATTTACATCAGTTATACTCATTATTATACCCATCCAAAAAATTAATTGTTTGAATAACAAACTACACCACGATGTGGAGACGGTATGCTGTACGTACACACGTATGGTGACTTTTTCATTTAGAGGGTGGATAAAATAATTAATATGGTTGTACCATATTTATAATAACATCACAGTATGTATTAGGTACTGTAATTATTATATTGGAATGGAAAAAACAAAGAATGAGGAAGTGGAAGATGAAAAGAACTTGAAAGATGGTGGTGAAATTATTACCTCTTCTTCAGGTGTTCCTTTTTGAGTTGATCAAATGGGATCCATAGGATGGGTTTTCGATCAAAGTAAGGACTTGAGGTTGATTTTCGGGAAGTTGGGAGGATATTTGGGTAGGGTCTGGCCAATCCAAATGGCTTTGGAGGTGTGATTTTGAGAGAATTGGAAGTACCCTTTTAAAAGAGTGGTAAGGGTCACTTTCAGAAATGACTGAAATATTATTTTATAATAAAATCATATTTAGTTTCTAATGGCTAAAAAATGATTTATTTTTAGGATAAGGTGGGGATGGGGAAAAACCCACTCAACCAATTGGTTTTAGGCAGGTTTAGGTCACCATATTATCCTTATCTTATAGATTTAACCCTTTGTTAAATATGTTAACTTTTTCCATTTCTTCTTGTATTCTAACACTACGTGGTTAATAAACATACTCTAAACATTCAAGAGAACCTATAGTGTTTCATTAGTGACATATATAATATTATTTAATCCCTTTGTTGAATCCTTATATTTTTATGAATATTATATCAACCAATAATGTAGTATTTGTTTTAAAAATTAATTTATGTCAATTTTGACATTATACGGTATTTGGTTTTTGTGAAAGTCATCACAACTTTATTACTTCAAACACGATACATTGAATAAACCCTAAAATTTAATATTCACCTATAAAATTCTTGGATGTCATAAAAACTTTGAAATTATATTTATTTTAATATTTATAATACCATTTATTTGATTCTTTCATTAATAAGGTAATTATTGCATCATCATTGTTTCATAAATAAATTAAATTATTTAATGTCTAAAAATTATAAATAAAATTCCATTATATAGGAAATATTTTTATCTTTGTAATGATTATTTATATTCAAATTTATTTTGTGTTTAACCCTATATTAAAAAGTGTTTAGTTATTATAATTTGAATATAACACTTTTAACTCTTCTTTAAATAAAATATTTATAAATGTCCTAATCTAATAAAAGTGGACATAAAGGATCATATGTTATTCATAAGGTTGTTTTTGGTCGAAATACACTTATAAAATAGAATTAGGACATGTTTTAGGGTAATTATAATATCATTTTAACCTTTAATTACAATGTTTACTTTAAACTATTGTTAATAAAAGTCAAAATTACTATTCACCAAAAATTATTTTTATCTTATTGAACCACATTTTACTTAATGATATCAATATTGTCTCTCAAATTTTTTAAATTCAACACACAGAAGCGGTAAAATTAAGTTTTATGAAAATTTGCAAATGCTCCTAGAAGGTGGTTAAAAGAGGTTTAAAAGTTCAATAAAATTCTATACATCTAATTTTATTATAAAATGACTCCAATGAATTAAATTTAACATATATAGGTATTAAATATCTATGTTGACTTAAAATATATTTAAATAAAATAAATAATTATTTAAATAAAAAGTCAGTTTTAAAAAATAATGTTGTGTTTTTCAATATTCATAAAAAATTGAATGTTTTCAAAAAAATACCAAAAATTCAGCAAAATCTAATTTTGATATTCCAAATTCAAAAACGTGGTCTATTTTTCCAAATTTAAAAAATATATTTTTCATTTATTAATTTAAAATTAATTCTCGTTGTCAAAACCAAAGAGCGGGTTTTTAAAAAGTAAAAAATATTAAAAGATTGACATGCGTTTATGTCAAATTTAAATGTGAAATTACTTATAATGAACTAAATTATTTTAAATGATGAAAATATAATCTAGTTATACTTAAAAACCTTTAAAATTAATAATTTAACACTATAAATTATTTCCATTAAAAAAGTAGATTTCAATTAAAACATAGTATTTTTCACTATTCGTCAAAATGTGAAAGTTATCAAAAAAGTACCAAAAATTTATCGAAACTAAATTTTTATGTCCCAATTATAATGAAGAATTTAATTTCATTGAATTGAATATATAAAAGTCTCAAATATTGGTTTTAAAAAGTGTCCACCATTAAAAGGCGGTAAAATTGATTTTTTTGAAAAATACTTTTTTTATCTAAAAAAATGAATTTGTTCTTCTATTATGTCTAAGAAAACACATAATATTGATGTTAAAATTATATAGAGTATATAAGATTTAAAATTCAGTTAATACTATTTGTAACCACTTTTTGAACAGCTAATTTCTAATTTGTGATGCACTAAAACTCAGTGTTGCGTGTAGTGCAAGCTATTGAATTACATTAATGATATAATGTACTATGAAATATTGGGGTATGACAAGTTCTAAATGAGTTTATCCAAGTTTATTAATGTAAAACTGTCTATGAAATGTGGAATGCAATTTTATTTATTTATGATGGTATAGATAATGTGAGAGCCCTCTGATATAATACCGCCAAGCTGAATCTTGATACATTAAAAAGATAAAAGGTGAGATAATCACAAAATTAAATGGAATGCTTAAAAAGATTGTAAACAATGTTTCTACATTAAGAACACCTATTTATGAGTAATATCAAGAATTAAAATTTCTTAAAATCCTACTTCTAAGATAGAGTAGGACCTTGGTTGCTATTAGACAATCTACAAAGGTTAATAATTTAAAAAATAAAAGATATTATTAGAAATCTTATGATGTATGAGGTAGATATGGAAGCTAAAGATGATGAACACAGATTAGATATGAAGGATAATAATTCTTTAAATGTTTCAACTTTAAAATATGATAATAAGTGAAAATATAATTTAATTGTTGAGTAATATGATGATGATACTTCTAGATGTTCTATTTCACAAAGTGAGCATGCTCACTTATCTATTAAATTTAATGAATTATATGATAAGAGAATAGATTTTAAGAATCCCTTAAACAATTATAATAAGTTTGGTTGTAATTATAAGGAAGTAAGATTCTATGAATGTAAGAATATTGGAAATATCAAGCTAGATTTTCCAAAGCTATAAGGTAACAAAAAATAAAAGAGAAGGTATTTCAAAAAATTTGGTTAAAAGAATAAATAAATGAAAGAAACATTGAGTTCTTCAGAAGAATATAGTGATAAAAAACATCAGAATCAGAAGATGAACATTCTAATCAGATGTCCAACATGTTCTTTATAGAACAATCCATTTAGGTATATTCATATTATTCTTTTGATCATTAGTTTGAATATGGAAATGAAACATTCTAATATGATTAATTAAATGAATACAATACTATAGTGGAAACTAATTTTCAATATTTAAAAAAATATCTTACAATTTCAACTAGTGATATGGTAATTAAAAAATAGGGCTTATAAAAACAAATTTCATAATTTAAAACCAAGATAGAAAATTCTGATGCATCTTGTATTGAACATTGAAATAATATTTAAAATTTTCAAAAAGAAGTTTGATATTTCAAAGATAATGTTGTTATTTTTATGAAAGTTGAAAACTATATAATCAAATCCTTGTAAACAACAATTGCAAAAAAATAATTTTGTAATATAATGCTCCTGTGAGAAGAGAAAAAATATTAAAAACTATTTTTTCCAGGTGATAAGAATAATAACTTCTCAAAAATTACTTGTTTTCATTATGGAGAGTTAGTACATTATGACAATAGTTGTAGTTTGAACACCACACAATTTTTTGGATTCAAACAATATTTTATTTTTAAAATTTGTCAAATTCTAGTGCTAGTTTTTATGAAATGAACAACTAGATTTGGGTTCCCAAATCTCTAGTTACAAATACTATTTGACCCAAGAAAATATGGGTACCAAAAAAAATTATTGTTTGATTATCCTTTGTAAGGAAACGTATTCGTGAATATCAATGAAAAATGGTACATGGATAGTGGATGTTCAAGGAATATGAGTGGATATTTCTCTAATTTTCACTCTTTATCAAATATTGATGGAGTCTATGTCACTTTTAGTGAAAATTCCAAATGAAAATTTATAGGAGTTGGATCAGTTGGTAATAAAAGCTCAGTCCTCATAAAAAAATTAATTATGTGGAAGGATTAAAGCATAACCTGATAAGTATTTCTCAACTCTGTCAGGAAGGTTATTTTGTTTATTTTTCAAATAATGTATGTTCGGTTTTTAAATGATAAGATCCTTAAATTTAAGGCCGCTGAAGTAGAGAATGCCTACACTCAATATCTTAATTCTTTGAGTTAATAAAAATTGAATTGTTTAAATGCTAAAACAAATTAATATTTCATTTAGTATAGAATATTGGGAAATTTTAATGTTTATTCATGGAGAAAAAATATAAAATTAATTTATTTTCAAATTTACCTTAACTTAAATTGAATAAATATAATTTTCCTGATGCGTGCCATATGGGAAAACAACACAAGTCATCATTTAAACCAATTAAAGAGGTTACTACTTCTAGACCCCTTGAACTTATTCATATGGATTTTTTGGGCTATTTAGAGTTTCAATCCATAGAGTTAAACCTTATGATAATGTGTTAGTTGATTATTTCTCTATATTTACATGTGATTTCATTTTAAGTGTTAATATTCAAGCATATTTTCAATTATGTTTTTTCAAGATGGTTTAAAAATAGAATGATTCCAAATTTATTTCTTTAAGAAGTAACCATGGATAAGATTTTGAAAACCATGAGTTCAATTCATATTTCTCAAAACATTGTATCAAAAAAACTTTTTTTACCCATGGGATGCCTCAACAAAATGATGTTGTTGAGACTATGAATATTAATTTTTAAGAAATTTCAAGAATAGTGTTATGTGAATATAACTTGCCTACTCATTTTTGGGTTGAAGCTATTAATGCATCCTGTTATTTCAGAAACATAGTTATAATAACACATATCTTAAAGAAAACACCCTATAAGATAAGAATTAATATTAAACCAAAAGATGGATTCTTCAATGTATTCAGATGCGAGGTTTATAATCTAAAAACTAAGGATAATCTTAATAATTTTGATCCAAAGGTTGATAAATGAATATTCCTTGTGCATTCTACTACTTCAAAGTCATATAGTATTTTCAATAAAAGGCCATATATTATTGAAGAAACGACTCATGTGAAATTTGATGAAATTGATCCTTTTGATGACAAAATGACTCAAATTGATGAACTAAGTGATTCATTTGAACACATGTGACTTAAACCTCTCTTTGAAAGTAAAAAAAGGATGAAGAATTGGAACTTCATTTTATAGAACAAGATCCTGAAAGGATATATGCTAGTAAACCAAAAATTGTACGACATAGATACCTAAACACCTTAATAACCATCTATTAGAAAATTTTATAGGAAGATATGATGAAGAGATCAAGACTTGAAGGAGTGCAGTAAACCTTGTTGAGTTTTATGGATTTTTGTCTCAACGTGAACTTAAGACTATAGAATAATCCTTGGTAGATGATATTTGGGTTACATGAATGCAAGAATAATTAAATTGGATCAAATGAAAAAAGGTTGGTGAATTATTTGATATACCCTCTAACTATCCTTTTATTAGAACAAAATGGTTTATTAGGGATAAACAAGATATTCGTAGTGTGATCACTAGGAATAAGGATAGACTAGTAGCTAAAAGTTATACTTAGGAAGAAGGTATATATTACGAAGATACCTTTAACTTGTAGCTAGATTATAATTATTTGGAATTATCTTACCCTATGCATCACATATGAATTTCAAATTATATCATATGGATGTAAAATCTTCTTTTCTGAATGTTTTTTCTATAGAGTATGTTTATGTTGACCAACCTCCTAGTTTTGAAAATCATTATTTTTCAAATTCTGTTTTCAAACATACCAAATCTTTTTATGTCCTTTAATAAGAACCAAATTCTAGGTTTAAGTGATTAAGTTAATTTCATTTATCAAACTTTTTTTTATTTAGTAACGAAGATCCTGATTTATTTAATGAAAAATCATCTTCAAATATATTTTTTATTTCATATATTTTTTGATGATGTTATTTTTGGATCAATAAATAAAAAAATATATAATGAATTTTCAAAACTCATGCAAAAAATAATTTGAAATGAGCATGATGTGTGAGTTAAATTTATTTATAGGTTTCCAAATTTATGAAATAGCCTTTGGGAATGTGATGAATCAAATAAAATTCATACTTGACTTACATAAAATATTTATAACCAAAATTGGTAAATTACATAAAATATCTATGATTTATAATAAAAATCTTTACTAGGATGAAGCTGGGAAACCAGTTGAAAATATGATTTACAAAGGAATAATTGGAATTTTATTGTATCTAACAAATATTATACATGATATTATGTTTTCAATATTACTTTGTTATAGATTTCAATAAAATCCTAATAAATATAATATAAAATCTTCCAAAATAATTATAATTTATTTAAAAGGAATAATTTCTCTTTCCTTATTTTTCTAAAAACTTTTTATTTTAATTTAACTTCATATTATAATGTCAATTGTAGTGGTTGCAGACTAGATAGGAAAAGTATCTCAGCCACCTATCATTTTCTAGGAAAAACCCTGGTATCATGGTCTAGTAAGAAACAACACACTATTGTAATATATATTGTCAAAGCACAATATATTATCATTGGTAGTTGTTGTGGACAAGTATTGTAGATTAAACACACCTTAATGGATTTTTGATTCTATTATAATCAAGTATCAACTAAATTTCATAACACTAGTGATATCAATATTTCAACAAATTCAATATATCATTCTAGAACCAAGAATATAGACCTAAGGAATCATTTCTTGAGAGATCATTCTCAAAAGGGTTATATTACTCTTGAATTTATCTCTACTGAGAATGAGTTAGTAGATATTTTTACTAATCCTCTTCTATGTGTAATTTTTGATTTTAACAAAATATAATTGGTTTTATTTGATTTTAAGTGGATTTAATTTATATTATTTTGATAAATTTTGGTTTAACTTTTTTAAAATATATATATTATTATTCATTATTTATTAATTAATTAATTTTTAATTAGTCTACTCATATATCTATTTAAATTTTATGGGTTTATAATATGCAATTTATTTATTTTAGATTTTATTTCATTTTATTTATTTATTAGTTATAATCGACTAGAAAACCATTTGGGTACATAAGCATTTTTGGATTTGGGTCCCTGACCAAAAAAACGATATGGAACTCGATCCTTTTTCCATTCGTGTATGTATCTTCTCCCAAAAGATAAACCATCACCTCTAACCTTTTGATCCTTAATCAAGCTCCAACCAACCTTTTATTACAAGGGAAACATGAAGCAAAGTGATGAGGTAATTTTTGGTTCTTTTAATAAATAAAAATATAGCATGCCACACAGAGCTCTTACTGAGAAATCCTTCAATATGGAATGTATAAAGAGTACCAAGATGTTTCTAAAGAAAGTGATTTGGTTTCAAGGTTGGGATTTCATCTTTTAGGGGAATAAATATGATTTTATTTTCTAGTAATAGGTAAATGATTTTATGAGTAATGTCGAGTTCCAATTCAATCAAATAAAAGATGTTATCTCTTCATGATTCCATGTTAAAGAAGTTTTGTTTTATTCTACTATGTTGGATGATTTTATTCCTTGTCCCCATGAGGGGTGGTTTCAATTTAAGCCAGACCATGGTGGTTATAATCCTAGTTTGACTGACAAAGGCATTAATTTTTTTGTTTGGTACCTCTTCCTTTAGAAGAAACATGTAAAGGATTTACCCACAGACTAGAATTTTTTGTGTATGTTTGTGAAAAATGGGACATATTAGAGAGATGTTGAAATGGATAAGGTTTTATTTTAGTACATTTACTTGATGTATATTCTGATAAATAATTTGAATCTCAATTTTCTTAGGTACATGATTCATTTTATTCATCATTGATGAAAAGTAAAGGGTATGATTAACTATTATCCTTATGGTAGACTGGTCTCTTTAGTTATAAAGAGAAAAGAAGTGGATCTTAATGAGAGAGATGCAGTGAAGTGTCACAAAAGTAATTCCTTTTCTATGGTTCTTTAGAAGACCATATGATACTTTTTCGTATATTCTTCAAATTCCTTGAAACCTATAGGTCGGGAAAATATGGCACAGGGGGATCCATCACAAGCCTCACTACCTAGGGATGCAGCACCTGTCGAGATGGTTCCTACTAGGGAAGTGGAGGAGACAGTGGATACCAAATCTAAACATGTGTTTTCAGTTGTAAGACTGGAAGTGTAAGAGGCTACTCAGAGACAAGATTCTAATGTTTTTGAAGTTGGTCAACATGAGTAGCCATTTATGAAGATATTTGTTGTTGTTCCTAAATAGAGGCTGGTTGAGACTATGCCTAGTGTTTCTAGTATTGAAGATTGAGCTAATGTTGAATTAGGGCATCAAACAATTGATACAATTATTCTTGGATCACCTGTTGATGGAGACCAGGCTGGTGATATGGTTATGAAGATTTTTGGGCACTCTCATAAACCACCTATTCCATCACCACTTCCATTTGTTCATGAAGTGGCATCCTTAGTTAGTAAAATCACATATATCTCAAAAAATAAATATTTTAATTTTTCTTTAATAGGGAAGTTTGATAATCTCAAAAAAGATTACTATGATTTAAACGTGGGGCTTATTTCTTGTAAATATTAGATCGGATAACACAAGGATTCCTCTATCTCGAAGACTGATTTTGATTAGTTGGATGGGTTATTGGATACCCAAACAGAGTTGATAAGGAGTATTCAATAATTCACCTATATTTAGCATGCATATTTTGTGGAAATTTATAAGGAACCTGAAGAAACGAAAGATCTTGTAAGAGGATTGGATGATTTTTTTCGTACCAAATCAGAGTTTGATGAACTTGGTGTTATTGTTTCATCTCAAAGAGAGTCCCTTAAGAATATTTCAATGTGGAAATAACGTATTTATTAAGAATTATTTGATAATATTAAATACATTGTGGAAGAAATGAAAGGAACCTTGCAAAATTTACAAAGTGTTTATAAAATCCAAACTAAATTCACCCAAAAAGTTCATCCCTCTATATCTACCACCTTATAACATTCAATTGTTCTATAATTTCATAGTGAAGTTGATCAGGTTCTATCCAAATTGAATTATGTGTCTTCTCAGATCCAATGTCTTCAGTGTGGCCAGATTACACTAATAATTTTTCGAGAGTTGAAAAATGATATGATGCTTGGTTATAAGAAACCAAATAAGTTTTAAGGAATCTTATTATTGTAATAAACATGTGTTTTAATGACTATGTGGGACATCTTCAATAATCTCTTGGTACAATTGTAGAATACAACATGGTATTATATAAGAAAACAAGGGATATGGTATCATGATCCATTATACTAATCAATAAAAACACACAAAAAAATTCAAGAGGATTAAGGATATCTATCTAGAAATTTGGATCAATATTCTAAATCATTGTAAAAGGAATCAAGTTCATAATCAGAAGGAGATTCAGTGGTTCCAATGTCTCTTACAGGTAAAGAGTTAGTTGTCTATAAATCTTAAACAATTTTTCCTTTTGTGGCATTAGTTCCACCTTATCCTACTAAATCTATTCGAGTTGAACTTGAGCATGTTTTGTTAAGAATGTTGACAAAAGTTTTATAGAGAATGTGTAAGGTGTGGATATAAATATTTAGTCTATGAATGGATTAATTTTTAGCATGAAGAGTTTAGTGGAGCGGATATTGAAGAAGCTTTTAGTGGAAATGACATCATATATAACTACTGCTAACATTTATCCTTTTCTTAGTCCTCCTATAGTCAGTGCTCCTTCAATTTGTTTATCAGGACAACTTGAATCCTTTAAATGAATTTCCAAAAGTGGTTTATCTTCTATTTATAAAATTCATAAATAGACCTATATAATTCTTCTTAAATTTTTCAAGTCATAAATTATTCCAAGGATTGACATGTGTGTTGAAGCCTTATTTAATATAAGAATAAGAAGGCCTCTAATTCTAGATTCTCCTGATACTATCATAGGTACTCTACAAAAAATAATAGTTTGTTTATGATCCATACTAATTCAATCATAAAGATAAATATAATATTGATGCAACCATATCTTCTAAAAATTATAGGGAAGAAACCTCATCATTTGAACCTCTCAATATATTACCTTTTCAGAATGTTAAAACTTATTATTTTGATGTAGGTCATGAGCATCTTAAAAAACTTCTCAATGGTCTTTCTCAACAACTACAAGTAAAAGATGTTTTTGGATCAAAAATTGGAGCTACTTCAACACTGGTAAAGGATGTTTTTTCATCAGAAATGGAAACTCCCACAACATCCTAGACCGCATATATTTCAAAATACCTCCCCCCAAACCGCCTGATTAGTTCAAACCCATCCATAATTCTTGTCCTTATAACTAATTTATTTTATTTTTGTTTATATATGTGTTGAGTGGATATAATTTTTTATACTTTGGATCAATAGAAGAAATATTTATTCTTTTATAATGTTTCTCTCAGTTTTTTTTACTTAATGTTATTCATTTCTTATTTTTTCATAATAATTGTTTTCATTTAAAAAATTTAATCACCTTACTTTTTTTACTGAATTCTATTCATGCCGTAATTTTATCCTCAGTTTCAGTACAAAAATAAAATAGTTCATTTTTGACACCCTGATCCCGGTTCATTCATAAATAATGGAACATGGTTGGCCCAATAACCTCAAGCATGCCTCCTCGTACACTAGAGGTTGTCGGATAACAGAAAGGGTCCGTGGTGGAATAGTGGGGAAACTATACCCTCATGATCAAAGTGTAACACAATGGTATAATAATATCAATCAATACTGAAAACATAAAATATAACTGAATAGAGGGTGAGTAAAAAACTGTCATACAAATTACCAAGTAATCACATCCATCAATGTCATATAAAAAAATTTATGACCGGGGTATGCTATACAAAAAGGGAAATACAGGGGGGTTCAGGGGAACATTCATATACAACATGCTATACGAAAAAATAAAAAAAAATACCCAAGGATACCTCTAGTATCATATCGATCATTGACTTGATCTGGAACCCCCCCCCCCATACACTCTCCTAGCATGATGATCAAACATTCATCGAAGGTCACTTTCCCTTTTCCCTACCTGCATCCAGGAAGTCTGTTCGAGTACCCAACGATGGCCCAAATAGTGTGTGATATATACCCTGTAGGCCCCCACTAATAGTGTCTAATTCCATCTACTCTGTGTATATATAATTAGTAGTGTGAAGGTAACTGTGAAAGATGAAAATGAAGTGTGGTAATAAATAAACCACATAGGTATGAGTTACCATGGAACACCCATCCACTATTACATGCTTCATCCTATGAAAAAATATCTCTGACTAAATGGTCAGTCATGATTTAATTTATAATAAAGTATCGAGACCTTCATCATAGCCCAAGAATCCCCTATAGATTATATCTGCGTAAGATATGAATAATAACCCAACCATAAAAATGTAAGTCTCTAAATAAATCAAGATTTTTCTTTGGGTTTGAAGTCACATTGTGTAATTAATTTATTACCTAATTTGAAGATAACTTGAGCCCATCCTTGTAATTCATATTTTAGAACCTAGGTATTTCTATAGGAATTTCATGAACTCATCACCTTACAAGATCATCCTATTAATTCTTCATAAAAACCCTAGTATCACTCTAACTGTGTTATATAGTTACCGCCCTCTCAGTTCGTCCTTGGTAGTCCACAAATGGATCCCATGTGTCAGTTGTGGAGTATATAATGGTCTTCCCTCCAAGTCAATCATTATCAATCCACATAGGTATTCCAAGTATCACGGATGAAATATATAAAGGTATTACCTCCAAGTCATTCCTTGAAAATCCACATATGTAGTCCAAGTATCACTTGTGGAATATATAAAGGTATGCCCTCTGATTCAGCCCTTGGAAATCCACATATGTATTCCAAGTATCACATGAGGCATATATAAATTCCCGCCCTCTAAGTCCATCCTTGGATGTCCTCATAGGGAGTCTAAGTATCACATGTTGATTATATAATCTACTTCCAAGTGAGTCTATCCATGGATTTCATAAGAGAACACATGTGTCTCCCATGGTTCATGACAATTCATTTAATTTAATAATCATGATGAGTCTGTTTATGGTGTGCTGATTCAAACCCAATTTTTTTACTCTTGGTGTGGAGATATGAATGTTCATGGGCTTGAAGTCTAACCATTCCATTTAAGTTCACATTTAATTCAATTATCGATCATATTTATATAAAAAATTTACTAACTAGATAGATAGATCGAATCATAGACTAGTATTAGAAGGCATAGAATCCAATGAATCCTCACATTCATCTTAATTGGGCATTTTACTTTTTAAGAACATCTCAAGCCTACGTGATAAGGGGAAATGGACAAAGGTGTAGGACATGGGCTTTCATTTCATCTTTAATTTTATTTAATTTACACATTAATCAATTCATTTGACACCCCAAAAGCAAGGTATAAAGGAACAAACCTCCATATGAGAATCATTTTCATAGACCACTAATGGTGGTTTCACCCAATTTAATAACATTCCTATGGGGTGGTTCAATTCCATGTCAATAACCTCCAATTATATATAAATGGGTTTTTTAATTATATAGGTTGTGCCTATTCATTTAATTGTTGGAAAATTCCATTTAACAAGTGTCGCTCAGAAAATATGGCATGTGGCATAATGAAGTAATACATAAACACCAAGACTTTGAGGGAAAAGCATGAGACCACCTCTTATAGCGTGGTAGTCAACTCATCATCCATTGTTGGCCTCTAATCTACAATAAAACATAAGAAATAATGTAAATAGAAAAATTTCCTAAAAACTAGGTGTATTATCTTGCACCAAAATAACTTCATCAATAGGAAGATAAATGAAAAACATTGCAAGAGTAATGAAGAGCTTACCATTACACGTCCAATGAGATGAAAAGTGGCTCGATTGGAGTTCGGATAGAATAGATACCATAATTATTAGGTGTATTCTATGGTATAGCTCTAAAAAGAGAGGCCTGGCTTTTATGTAAGTGAAAAGAAAAATACTGTAGAAGTTAAATAATAAAGGAGGATAAAATCATCATTTCACCCTTTTTAAACGGTTTCACAGTTTGGCCTCATGGCTGGAAAAACTGTGTGCCAACCATGAACCCAACCCTGCCACAAGATATCCCTCACATGGGCTAGGTGCACAGCTTGATTAACTGTGTACAACCTCTGCAAAACCCCTCTACAACGGGGTCTGCATCACTCACACATCCTCGAAACCTAGGATACATAGCTAGGAAAACCCATTCATACCTAGGTAAATTATTGGACCATCCCTCATGGTTTAACCAAACTGTGCAGACTAGATGGGACAGTTTATACTAGCTATGTGGCCCACCTGTTCCTTCAAAAATATGGGGATTCGGGCTTCTTATAAGCCCCAAAAACCCTCTAATATCCTTTTATCTCATTAGTAACTTCCATTAGGATAAAAATAAATAATAAAAATGAAAATAAAAGGATTCATTCTTTGATGAAAACCCAGGTTCTTAAATCATTATTGTAAGTTCTATATTAAGAGTGTTTTTCTCTTTACCCTTCCTTTTTAATGACACAAAAGGGGGAGAAGTCAGATATGTTTACCCTGAGGTAAATCAAAGGGTAGTAATTCTTTAATTAATAAAAAATTGATATGTGTCAAAATAAGTTGGATAAACAATACATTTTAAAATTAATATATATATATATATATATATATTATAGGTGATTGAAAAATCATGTTTAAACCTTTTAAAATTTTGGGTCTAATATAATATGGGTTTTGTAATCATAAAAAGGGGGATATTTTTGGACTACTAATTTTTTTCCAACTATCCCATGTACTTTAGGTTTTGATGATCTCAAATACCCTTTATACTTTATTAATGATTTTGTTCTTATGTATGTTCATTATGTTTTATTTATATTTTTAGTGTGTCATCTATTAAAATTATTAAGTTGGAAATTCAAGACACTTTGGTTGATGTTTTCTTAATTCTAGAAAAATACGTTATGTAAGGAATTAGGCTACATAAAGAAATTTCTACATGAGCATTTGGCTACATAAATCGCCAACGTGAAGGATTAACCTAGGTAAATCAGCTACATCGTGAAATCACCTATGTAAAAATCATATATGTCCTTAAAACGGCTACGTGTGAAATCATTTGTATAGATCAATAGGTTATGTGAATTAATTACATGGAACAATTGTCTACATGAATTAGATACATGGTGAAATCAACTACGTGGTTCCATTAGGCTATGATAGATTTGGCTATGTGGGTAAAAAGCCTACGCGAAGAAGGCCTGTGTAAATTTGACTTTGTTGTTAATTCAACTACGTAAATTAAAATGAAGAATTTGGTTGTGTGATGATTTCTAAAAGGATACATCATGCTGCAACTAGTATTTATTATCATTGAATCACTTGAGTGATATTTTAATGTTTTCAAAAAATATTTAAATGTTTATTACCTCTTTATGGTAAAAATTATTATAATAAGAAGCAAGTACTGAGAAAAGAAATAGGTATAAGGATGATTTATTTGTCTTTATTGTTTCTAAGGTATTTCCAAGAAAATGACATGCCACTAATCACAAATTTTATAGATCATGTGATGTATTTTTAAGTAATAATTTTTTTCATGCATTTATATAATTCTTTTAAGAAAAAGAATAAATATATTGATAAGAATAGATGTACCCAAATAAAATTTGATGTAGATATATATATATATCTCTAAAATATATTCAATGATACTCTATTTTACACAAGAAGAAGAAGAATATTTATGATCTATATCTATTCTTTATTTACCATCTTTTTTGTCACTTTAGAAGACTCTCCTTAAGCTACATTCTATTCTGATCATCTCTCCTAGAGATTTCTTCCTCCTATCAGTTGTATCTTACAAATAAAAGGATCTTGGTAAAATAACCTTAAGTGATGTTGTTTTTATGGCCTTGTTGAATCCTAGTTGATATCTCCCGTAATATTGTACCATGTTTCGAATTCTTTCACTCAGTTGTGTAGTCCCTGGAAAAAGGACTGCTAGTCCACAGGAAAAGGACTAGTCTAGTGAATATAACCAAAATCATGGGGAAGAGTGTTAGTGGAGTGGACTTAGGGACTTGTATTCATTAAATGACTATAAATCTCTATGTCTGATTATTTTCTTTTCTGTGATTTTATTTCCTTTTCTTATTGTGTTTATGAAAATATTAGAAGATAGTCATATCCAAAATAGGGTTTTTTTCTATGTAAGAAATTTTCAAGAACTAAATTCACCCCATAATGAGTTTTTTGTAGACCTTTCAGGACAATAGATGGTATTAGGATAGATCGTTAACCTATGTTTATTATATCTTTTTTTACATTGTTGCTATATCTTTTTAATCTTATGAAATTATTTTCTTATGTCATGTCTGCATGATTATAATCATCCACTTTATGATATCATTTTATGCCTCTTGACTCTCATGTTATGATTTATTTTCAAATGTATTCCCTTGCTGGGCTTTATAGATCACCCTTTTCCATATATATTTTTTCTTGGGTATCCTATATTGTTTTAAAATATCTATGGTATTTATGAGAACTATGTGAAATTTTATGTAAAAATTACATTGTTATGTTTATGATGGTGTATTATTATATCTAATCTTCCAAATACACTAGACCTCTAGATCCATTGCTTGTATTTATTAGAAAATTGTGTTAAGAATTATTTAATAGGGTATGTTTAGGTATCGGGTATCTATAACAGAATTATGCAAGAAACTCTTCTTCTTCTTGTCCTATGTGCACAATAGTTCACACAACCTTCTTCCTTTTCACATTAGAGAACTATAATACTAAATTTCGTTCATAGGTGCAAGACATATTTTTCTCCTGTTTTTATTTTATTGAATTGGGTATAAGATAATTTTTTCCATATAAAAACATCACTGCTCAAATACTTCTTACTCTTGTGAACATCACATTAATCTTAGTAAATTCTTCTCATTCTTCCACTTCATACAGATATACACATCACTTTCTTTTTCTCTTTTCTCTTTTTCCCTATTATTTTCTATTATTATTATTTAGTTCCACAAGTCTAAAATAGTTTTCTTCTTTTGGGACTTGACTCATAGTATGTATGATGATTCTAATTAAGTTAGGTATTCTTTTTATTGACACCAAAAAATGTAGTCTCTTCGAATTACAATTTCAAACCTATCATTGTGATTCTTCTTTGACATGCTAGAACATTTATAATAACAAAAAATTACAGAATTGGTTACATATTTCCTCTATATTCTTTATTTTTTATTCACTATCCCATGTGAATACTTAATTTGAATTACCAAGACATTCAACAATTAAAATCCCTTTTATATCATCCTTCGTGATCATCCACTAGATCCATAATCTTTGATATGAATTTATTCTCATTTAAAAGGCATAAAAACAAGAAATTAACTACTTCCATAATAATAAACATTATTGCAAAACATCACCTATGATAACCACACACGGTAATTGTATGTAAATATAAATTAATTGATATGGATCCATTATTGTGCATGATTCTATAATAAATATAGTAATTTCTCTTTCGTTGGAGGCACAACCCTTTCAGACTCTTCATTTTTTATTCCATGACTTCTCATTCTTCATCTCTCTACGATTAATATGTGTTCATTTACGCTAACCATGCATGAACTAATATATTCAAGGAAGAGTGGTGTGTTCATGGATTCTTTTATTCATTCAAAACATTAAATATTCCCCATAAATTATTCATTATTCACTCAATGAATTTAACTTCATATTTATTGGCCAGCATACACAAATGCATAAACATGTTACAGTCATGTAACCTCCATCGCACCATAAATATAGCGGTATTTCTATCAATTCATGAATGAGAAATATCTTCTACATTCATGATATCTTTATATCTTTATAAATCATGGTGTACACTAAAGCCACATGATTATCATTTCAATGAATGTCATCTTACTTGTCATCTCTTGGATTATTCTCCTCACCGAACTTCACTCATGAACTCCCTTACATGTGGGTTCATATACAATGATTTATATACATAGATTCATATATGAGAATATTTGCATAAGTGTATCACCTATATAGATTTCTATATGTGGTCCAATCTCATACTCAAATTCATTCAAATGCGTGGTATATTCACATACGTGACCAATTCATGTATGCAACAATGTATCTGACTACACAGATCCCAATATAAAGGAAAACCCATATATGAATGTTTTCATATGCAGAATTCTATTCGAGTATGAATATTTTTATATATAGTAAATCCAATAAGTATATGTAGATATTCCCTTACATTGATAATGTATTCAAATTCACATACATGGTTCTTTTATCCTTTAAACATCTTCTCAAACAACATATTTTTCCATTTTCTACACTTATCCCTTTATTCACTCTTTATCCAAGAATCCCTTTACAAGAATCATGGTAACAAACATCATGATATTTGATCTATATGAAGAAAAATTTACTTTAATCATCTAATTTAATCTCCTCCACTTTATCTTCATCTTCACACTTGTGCTTTCGTAAGTTATCCACTCATGGTTTCATCAATTTCTGTGTGAATCCCATGATCACACATCCTTATGTGCATGCCCAAAATCACTCAATTATTCTTTGTGTGCTCTCTAACTTATTTGTGTGTCCACGTCCTTTCATGGGTTTCTATGGTCTCTTAGCATATTGACATAGTCATCCTACCTTGTGGATTTTGATTCACGGAAGCTCCTCTCCATATAATCTTATTCCACAGAAGCTTATCTCAACGAATGAACCTCTAATATTCAACTACAACTATTTCCTTTTCGAAACCTTATTAGGAAATAACATGTGATAAAAAAAATCTAAACTAGTCTTCTAATATGTGTTTCATAGATCATCATTTAATATCAAGTAATACAAAGAAAGAAAAAATATTCTTCTTTAAGATTGTATTTTTTAATGAAACTTCCATGCTACTTGATCACTCAAATTCTTCTTCAACATATTGAGATCTCATAACAACAAATAAAAATAACACAAATTGGTTTCAAAATGAATTATTATTTGATTGTTACTCAATGAAAATTATTCTTTTAGAAAAATGTTAAATTAGATTCTCAATACATCTTGATAAATATATTGAAAACAATGTTCACTATGCACTCAATTCAAGAAAAAATTATCAATACATGGTTGACATAGCCATAATTTTCATGCTTATTTGATTATAAAACACACTTTTTTTATACATTAATTAATTATTCTTGTCCGCATTTAATTTTATTTGTGATTTATGGTATGATACCGTAATATTTTGGAAAACAAACAAAAATAATGAAATATGCATGTTGAAGACACTTCACATTATGATGATTCATGTTGTGGAGTGACATATGAATATTGAAGGTGGAAGACAAGACAAGTGAATTAAGCAGGAATACGATGTCCTGTGATATATGGAATTTCAAGGACCAAGTCTGAAGCTTAAAACTGAAGAATTGGGTTGAATCTGAGTGAGACTAGCTGGAAAAAACATTACACGTCGTGTAAATCATTCATGACTTGAAATACCCAAAAAGCTTACAGGGCGTGAAACAATTCATGAAAATATTTATGGCCTCACACATAACACATCATGAACACTATTAATGATGTGAAACTATCTTACATACTCATAAATTGTTATTTTGATGGAAATAATTGGCAAACTTTCTTTTTTATGACCCATAAAGCCCCATTATGACCTGTTTCATGACTTCACCCATGTCGGGCTTAAGCCGAAACTACCCCAATCCCAACTCCATTGGCCAGGGGTGGCAACAAGTGCCGAAGGAAAAAAC
Source organism: Viscum album (assembly GCA_963277665.1). Lineage (NCBI taxonomy): Eukaryota > Viridiplantae > Streptophyta > Magnoliopsida > Santalales > Viscaceae > Viscum > Viscum album. The sequence goes on along the minus strand of OY728126.1, from coordinate 1,947,186,122 downwards.
TAAACTAAAGGAGGCCTTTGCCTAAGTACCCACACACTCACGCACAACCAACTCAATGCAAAAGTGCAGAGGGAAATAAATAAAATATGAAATTCTACTATAAATAAACAAAATATTCATGGACCACTAAATAGTATGAATTATTGTAGTGTAAACTAAAATGGAAAGGTAAAAATACACACCCACACAGAAATATGCCCCAACTTAAAAAAATTGGAAAAAAAGTAAGCAATTGTGAGCCCATATCCTATAACCCAAGCTATGACCATCGTACGTGGTCCATGAAGTCTGTATCCCTAAGCTCCTCTGATGTCTTGATCGACATGTCCACCATCTACAAAAGATACAAAATATGTTGGGAAAATCCCATGTAGGGGTGAGTATAAATATACCCAGTATAATGCCCCAAAAACATAAAGGGGGAGGAGTAAGAGATGAAAATGAAGAGGAAAGCAGTAAATAGAACAATGTACCTTAAAAGAGTACAGATCAACCCAACAATAGAGTGAAATTAAACTCATCCAAACACAAGGAGCTCGAAATGGTGAGAATATGGACTTATCATTGAGTATTTTCTACCCATAGAAGGAGAGTAGACTCATCCAACCACAAGAAGCTAGAAAAAGAAATCATGTGGCATACCTCACGTTTCTTCGCCTCTCCTAGAAAGAGAGTATCCAAAACCCAAGGAGTTTGTATTAAAATAGGATATATATATATATATATATATTCATTAAATGAATCCCATATGAAAGAGTAAGGGGGTATACATCTCACAGCTCAGCCCAAGAAGAATAGTAGCCAATAGTTCCAAGAGAATCCATCAATGATGCCCAACATCCCACGCATCTTCCCTGAACACGCAAGTCAAAGGGACGCAATCACAACACCTTGATATTATCCTCTTTGTGCATCACTGACTTGCCCTCATGGTTTTAAGTCAAATCACAAAAAAAATTCTTGGTGGGGAAAGTTTCCCTCTTCCTTGTGAGTCCAAAGCTACATGAAACAGTGTCTCGTCATTGTTTTGCATAGTCGAGAGGTCGTGTCTCAAGGTTTAGGACTCATGACCAGCCCGATTGGATGGTTCCACTCTAGTGTCATTGAGGACCCATGCCCATCCACTGGAGGGTGATGCTTTAGTGTCTTGATGACCCATTCACATTCTGGTCAGATGGTTCCACTCAAAATAGGTTTAGGACTCATGCCTAGCCCAACTGGAGGGTTCCACTCTTGTGTCGTCAAGGACCCATGCCCAGCCGGACTGGAGGGTTCCACTCAGAAATCACTGATATGTGTTCCCAATCACTTCTATAATCAAGAATCACCTATTAAAGTGTCATGATCAAAACACCTCACATCATATCTCGAAAGTCACATCAGAGGGTACCATCACGACCTATATAAAAAACATGTAGGATATTCTATTTACGTGACCAAATTGGTCAAATCGTGTGAAAGTTTCATTTCACCGTAAAACGCACAAGGGTTACTTCGTGGGGACCACCCAAAAATTTGATAAAAATACCAGAGACTAGTCCATAAAATTCAGCCACATCAATGGCGGCATCATTCCATAGATGGCACATCATTTGGACGTCTTATGTAGAAGGTATGTCAGGTACATGTTCTTCAATAATAATAATTATAATAATAATATTATTATTATTATTATCTTCTTTATTTTTATAAAAGAGGAACTATGTGAACTCAAACCAGGGACCCAAAAAGAATACCCAAAAATTGGTATTAAAAATATCATCTTGAATTTAGGGACACGTAGTCGCTGATGGCACATCATTTGGACTCCCCATGTGGGAGTTATGATAGTTAAAATATTTAATAATATTATTTAATCCATTACTTCATGGGAATTTCATGGGCCCAGATCATGGATTAGGGAAAATTAACTAAAATGATCTTAAAATGACTGTATCATAAATGGGGTCACGCCACCACAAACGGTGCATGAATCGGACTCCCCAAGTGGGGGTTATGGGGGTTTCAATATGTTCATTATTATTATTATTATTATTATTTTCTTTTCTCCCCACACATTTTACTTTACCCCTCCCCATGAGAAACCACAGTCTCCCCACATCCACTGCCACCACGTTCTCCAACACTCTCAGGATTTGTCGCCTTCTGCATGCAGCGCTTGGGAGCCACCATCGATGTCGTGTTCGAGAGTAACCACCTCCGTCTTGGCCACCTGCTCTGCGAGCCACCTTCTACCTCACCTGAATTCTCACTGAACCATCACTACAAGCCCCAAATAGACCACACCACCTTTTTCTCATTTACACACCTCCAATCCAAGTAAATACAATAAACAATAACAAATCGGTGATCCTCGTACCCTGGGCTACCTAGATCCATGCCCCGCTTGATGATTCATTGTCATTTTGACACGTCAAAAATTGTCACGGTCTTTCGTTGAATCTCTATTTGATGAACGAAATTGACAATGATTTCTTCAAAAATAGAGTAAGATAAGAAATATGATATCCACGCATAGATCAATTGATGGACGTGTTATTTTGGCCATCAACATTGAGGTTCAAGGACAAGGAATTTACCAAAACGAGTATTTTTTATCTTCCAAAAAAAATTCAATTGGGGATAAGATACCCAAAGATAAAAGTCATACCTAGATTTTGATCCATTATTTATTGATTAACATTCCCTATAATGATCATGGTGTTTGTCGTGATCCGATCTGATTGGATCTTCATCATCATTGTGATCCCTCGAATTTTGATTATTGATTCTCCAAAGGGTGGAGGAATGAGCGCTTTGCCGTTGGATTTATGGAATAATGATCCAACCGTAGTCAAAATCCTTTAGCGACCAATTTATAACCAAAAATTAGGTTAAATTAAATTAGTTAATTAATTAATATGTTGATTGATTAATTCACTTATGCATATCTCTAATAAGTGAGAGGTCTGAATGTCCTGCGCCGACTCATTTTATGCCACACCTAAGGTAAACACTACGTTTCAGACCCAACTGTGGTCTTGGATTTATGATCCAATTAATCATTTGGTAGTTATCTCATTTTCTTAAATTAACCACAAGCGTTCAATATAAAATATATTTAATATTTTTATAAATTTAATTCCGAGCACACCAAGACTTTGAATTGCACACCGTCTAAGCGCTTAGCTTTTGAAATATATATTAAAATATATCAAAGTCTTACAAGGAAAAACAGACTCTCTATAACCAGAGACATATTAATGGGATATTAATAACATCTCATCCACCATCTAAATCCTATAAATAAGTAGATAAGGTTGGATTGAAAAGATATCGGTTCCTGAAGATTTGCTGATGCACTGCACAGTAGGGATACTACTACTTTAGGATTTTGTTTTCTTTTCATTACTTTCCCATGTTATTGTATATTAAAATTTTAATACAAGTTTTTGTTCTTCTTTCATTCTCATATCTTTATCTCTTTCCTCTTTCTCCACCATGAATGCTTGCACTAATGATGATTAGTAAGTAGCCCAAGGAATATCTCAGGGGAGTATTCTAGTGCTTGAACCCGAGGTCATTTCTCAATTCTACTTTGGGTTAATATAAGGATGATTTATAGTGTGTATAATCCTCATTTTGGTTAACTAAGGATTAAACTCTTATTCTACAACCATTCTCCCTAAATTTAAGAGATTGATGTGGATTGTTCTATGAAATTGTTAAGTGAACTTTCATTCATGATTGGGATAGATTAAGGTGTGCACACATACAATGAAGTGTTTTCACTAAGTAGATTTAAAATAGGAAGATGTAGGTTCCCTAGAAAACTCTCTTAGGAGAACTTCATTTCTCCCCTAATTTTATTATTCATTGCATCTGTATTTTTTTTCTTCTACATTGCATTATTTTTTCAAAATATAAAACCCAAAAAATAATTTCTTTCATAAAATAATCTAAAAAAACAATGAGATTATGTGAATTAAAATTAGTGTTTTACTGAACATTTGGTCCAATATTTGTGGAAAATTAAAAATGAGTGAATGTGTTATCTTTGAATATATGATCTAGATATAAATAATTGAATTTTAAGGTTATATATGTCTAGAGGATTATATCATGATGAATAAAGAATTATTTCGTGTTTTTTGGATTCAAATTTATTTATCCTTTCACTAGAGATTTGGAATAAGATGGATAAACATGGGATATTACTAAGGGATACTCGAATGATAAAATATATTTTTTAAAGGGGATTAAGAGAGTTTGAGTTTTTTATGAAGAGGTTATATTATTTGAAATACTGTTGTTATCTTAGTGAATATTGTTGTACTCTTATTATAATGAGGAATAATTAATCTGCTGATGAAGAAGAACATATTGTTTTGACTATAATCTTCTTAAAGACATAATATTATTTTGTAAGAAATTAAGAGGCTCATTGGATAAATTAATGGGACGCCGTTTCTAATGGTAAGGGATGACACCTTCTCATACATCGTTGTAATTTACTTTATGATATTCTTGGATTAATATGTTATTTGGATTTTTTAAATCACAACAAGGGAGTAGTCACCCACAATAGGGGAAAACATTGCATATCATATGTTTGTTATGTTTTTTTACTAATCTACATTTGGGTGGGGTCATGATCTAAAATAAAAGAGATATAGATTTACTCTAATAAGTAAAGAATGGTTAATTGAGAATAATTGTAAACAATTAGCATCACAGAGTCACCACCTCTCTAGGTATTTGAACCACATCACTCATAGGAACTATAATAACATATTGAAGTCGGTAACATCTTATCCATATAATTTTATTTTTTAACATTATTTAACATATAACAAAATTATACTCAATTATTGACTTGAAGTCTTTGGATTTTGTAAATAATTCCATTCATAACATGTTTTTTCTAACATTACCAACATCAATTAGTAATGCCTATGTTTGAGATTTTTCCACATGTTTATAGGCTTTTGATGGAGATATATTTGTTGTTTGGAATCTTATAGAGATGCTGATAAAGAAATATCCAGAAGTTGAAATTATCATATGTGGAATCTTTATTTGTCACTTTATTTCACAATGATCATTTCCATCTAGATGTATTTCAACATCCAAAATTCATGACATATAGTTTTTTCCATTGTTACTGAGAGTAAGGAAACTGAACATGCTAATGTTTACCATGAAAAATAGGATTTATTCAACAAGAGAATCATCATTGGGTAATGGGAACTCCTGGTGATAATATGTTGAAAAATCAAAAGCAAAAAAAAATTGAAAATGATATAAAAATGATGAACAATTGCAATGGTCATGTATAAAGGAGATATAAAAATAAAATAATAGAGTTAAGATTCTACTCCAATTATCATCTCGTTTTATGTTTATAGGCAACAACATATATAATTAGAAATTCTTGTCACTTCGTAGTCTCTAAGATAACATCTAAGATAACATTCTTAATAACAAATGATAATATAATATATATGAGATTCAGAAATAAAACTCTTAGTAATCTCACTTGCAGAAGATGGGGCATTTGCGGAGAGGTTAAATGAGAAACCGCCATTGGTAATAGAAAATATTGGCTTTCATTGATGCTAATGACTGTCGCTAAAGCTAAATGAATTTTTCACCAAATTATGTTCTCACCTTGATACTCATTCATCATATCTTCCCTCACATACCTCGCCATTTCCAAACCACCTCCCTACACCTGTCATTGTCACTTACTCATATTGTCATCGTCATCACTTTTTCACCAGTCATCTACTCGCCTATCATTGTCACCTGCTCAGATCGTCGTCGTCGCTCACCCACTCTCATCCCCCATTTCTTATCATCATCATCAATCATTCACATGTCATATGCTCTTCTGTCACCTAACTCCCATGTCATCGTTGTTTCATGCATTCTTTCTCATCGCTTGTTCATCATCGCTTTCACTAGTCACAATTGCATACACATTGTCGTCACACCGCACCTGCACACCACCAACTTGATGGCACACACATCTGTCATTATAACACAAACTTTTTCTAATCATTGTTGATTTTCCCCATTGCAGACCTGTCACGTCGTTGCTCGCCCCTCACACTGCCCGTTGTGTTGTTTCCTACCCCCATTATCGTCAACAATTCATTTTCAACCACCGGTGTTGTCACCCTGTCTTGCTCGAGCATCACCATTCCAACAATGTATTTTTTAAAATATGAAAAACAAAAATTGGGTGGACACTATAAACAATCATGAAAGTGATATTTGCAACCTCATCTACCACGATAATCAAAAAGTGTTCATGGAGTGGTCACTCATGTTGTGAAAACCCATGTTGTGACCGCTTTGACGTTTGAAGAAGATTATTTCTCTACCATTGTCTCCACTTGTGGGACTCGAGGCTGAAAAATAGGCCCAAACATGTCTCTAAATACTTATTCCATACCTAGACCCTCTAATTTGGGGCTACCTGACCTAAACTACAATCCTCTAGAGTCTTTAAATATTTGACAAGACTTGGATCCATTGGTATGGGTCTAGGTCTGGATAGACCAATACCTTGTTAAATATTATATTATATATATATAATTACATAATATTATTAGTTTATATATATATATAATGTGAAAATAATGTCCTGACCAGAATTATACGCCGACGATTTGAAATTCTAAGACCTGATGGGTCAGGATAGAGCCAAATTTATATTTATAAATTATATTAAATATATAATATTATATAATATTATTAATAATAAATAATTTAAACAGTTCCATGTCTAACAGGTTCCAGGAAATCAAATCTATACCCTAACCCTATTAGGAGTGTCTAAATGGTTCTGGTTCTAGGTCCGAGTCCAGGTGCATAGATAAAACCCAGTTATAATGTTTAGAAAGGCATCCCAAACTAACTAAAAGGTTCAGTAAAATAAGATATCTCATAACATATAATTTTCATGTATATGAAATATTTATTAAAAAATAATGCCAACTTATTCAATGTTTTATATATATATATCATTGATTAATGTGGGATAAGATTATGTTGAAGATAAAAAGGCTATTACTTTATTGAATGTCCTAAAAAATTATAGAATCGTGATTGGGAATAAAATTTTGATTTTGATTTTGGAGCTTTATAAATTCCCCCCTTCCCACTTTTTGACGACACTATGAAATTATAAAATTTATTTATTTAGTTTTATATTAATTCATTTTAATGTTATAAATTAATTTTAAAATTTTAAAACTATAAATGGTTATTTCAATGGGCTATAAATGTTAAATGTGTATTCTAAAATGTAATGAGATAAAGTTAGAGTAATAAATTTAAAAAATAAATGGGTTTTGAATAATTAGAGGGGTTTTAATACTTCTAATTTAATGGGTACTTTACTGGTAGTCATCTATATTCATTCATAATAGATCAACAAACAATATTTCAAAATTATTTATCAACAAATTAAAACATTTAAAAAAAATTAATAGTGCATTAATGATATATGAGATTTGGATTATAAAAAATACAATTAGGTAAACAAATTCATAAATTCCAAACCCATTTTGTGCCAAAAAATCTCCCTAACGTTAAATTAATCTTTTCTTTCAAGTACATTAAAAATGGAAGTTTGACTTCGATTTATGTTTTATTTATGTACATATTGCTTTTATTCGAACAAATATATATATATAATGTTGATTTTATTTAAGAATTAAATTGGAAAGGTGATGCGGCAAAGGTGTGGCGAGGAACAAGGAGACAAGGAGGAGACAACAGAGGTGACTGTAAGCCACCAAGGTGACAGAGGCAGGAACATGTGATGACCGACAACATTGAAGAGTTGAGGTGGGGGAGGGCGACGTGACAGTTGAGATGTGATGGTGTACGGGGTGGATAGGGTTTTCAATGTGTGTACGGCCACAAGATTTTATAAGATGGGGCAAAACATGGTGACCGCCCCAATACCCACTTTTAGTGATCACTAAAGGAAGTCGTCTGACTGATTTCTACTACAACATTTTCAAATTATATTATTCCTATAAATTTTATTTTTAAAAATGGATTATTTGTGACAAATATCAATCCATCATTCTTTTACATTATTTGATGTGGTCAATTGTGATAGATCATTATACATCACCATTATTTTTGTTTTCACATTTTTTCCCAACTTTGTGTACACCGATTTTTTTAGGGTGTTTCTAGTTCTCACAGTATTACTTTAACATTTGACATCCTAGAACACCTAAGGAGAATTTACCATAGCCTTAATTTATCATTACCGACAAGGTTACCATAAATAAGTGGGAGTTTTTAAAACTCATGTCTAATCTTTCACCAAACACACACAACTAAAAATTGAGCTTTTATCAACACTAGAAATGACATTTATCAATGATAAAAAGGTGTTGTTGTTGTAAGCGCCATAAAAAATATGTCTCTTTTATTAGTGCTAGAATTTGTTCTGATAAAGTCTGTCTTTTACTACTACAGATCCAGGTTTCATTGGAATAATAAATAGTATTAATCAATTCTAAAAAATGATGATGTTCTTTTTGTCTTTAAAAGCCAATGAATTTTTTCAAGACTAAAAATAGAATTGAAAAAATATAGTCTCCAACTGTATGGTGCTGAAATTAAAACACACTACATAAAATACAAGATTTAGTTTCAATTAAATATTTATCAGAAATGAAACAAAACAAACACTATTAAAAATATTTCAAATACCATTTTATACAATTTCATTAGTGCATACAATTTATAAAAACATCAAAAAATTCAAAAACATTAATGTTTCATTGTCATTTTCCCTCGACCCCCTCTCAAAAGAGTCTGATCATGATACTGATTTCTGAAAGAACCACCTCAACTTGATGAAAAAGTACATCTGTATAAATAAATAATTCTTATGTTAGGAATAAAATAATGAAATAAATTAAACATAAATATGAATCAATCTGTTAACAAAATGTCACTTTTAAACTAACAACATACTATTAGAGTCATACAGGGTATACCGTATCTCTGATTAATGTGTGGTTGATATCTACATGTCACAAATGATTTATAAATCATTTAACTAAAGTATCAAGAGAGTATGAGCACATTTTCGGGGTTTTAAGTCTATGACATGTATTTTGAACTAAAATGTCAATTTAGAACAAAACAAATACACTTCAATTCATATTAGACACATCGTATATCTTATTAACATGTGGTTGATTCCTACACATCACAAATGATTTATGGATTATTTTACTTATATATCAAGACAATCTGAGCGTATTGGCTTATCCTTAATCATGTAACTTGTATTTTGATATAACGTGTCAATTTTAAATAAAAACACATACATTGAGTCATATCAGTCACACCATGTGCCGGATTGACGTGCAATTGATTCTTACACATCAAAAATGACTCAAGGAATGGTTTCATAATGTTTCAAGACAATAAAAGTGTGTTTTTTTTGGTTTTCAGTGAGTGATACACATTTTTAACTAACATGTCATTTTTAAACAGAAAGGACGCACTTTGGATAATATCAGTCACACCATGAGTCAAATTGATATGCGAAGGATTCTAACACATTAAAAATGACTTATGAATCATTGAAATAAATTATCGAGACAATCTGAGTTTGTTTTCTTGGGTTTCAATGAATGACACATATTTTTAACTAAAATATCAATTTTAAACTAAAAAACATTTTGGGATATACTGATCACATAATGTATCAGAAGGAAGATCAACTATTTCTTACGCATCACAAATGACATTTGGAATGATGTCCTAAATAATTAAAACAATCTTAAATTGTTTTCTTAGATTTGAGTATGCCACATGCATTTTGAACTAAAATGTCAATTTTATATAAAAACACATATTTTGAGTCATACCAGTAACATCGTGTGTCAGATTAACATGTGTTTGATTCATTGACGTCCCAAATGACATAAGGATTGTTTCCCTAAGGTATCAAGACAATCAAAGTGTGTTTTCTAGGTTTTCAGTGAGTGACGCATATTTTTAACTAAAATGATATTTTTAAATTGAAAACACGCATTTGTGTCAAGTAGTTCACATCAGGTGTGAGTTTGACGTTCGTCTAATTCCCACACATCATAAATTATTTATGGATTGTTTTCTTAAAGTATAAATACAATCCAACCACGTTTACATGGTTTTTAGTGAGTGACATGTTTTTAACTAAAATGTCAATTATAAAATGAAAACACACATTTCGAGTCATACCAGTCACAATGTGTTTCATATTGAGGTACGACTAATTCATATACATAAAAAATGTATTATGTATTATTTTCCTAAACTATTAAAATAATATTAATGTGTTTTCTTAGTTTTGATTATGTCATACATCTTTTTAAATAAAATATCATTTTAAACTGGAAACATGCATTTTGAGTCATATCTGTCACACCGGGGGTAACATTGATGTGTGTTTGATTCATACAGATAAAAATGACATAAGGATCATTTTCCAAAAGTTTCAAGACAATTCAATTGGGTTTTCCTAGTTTTTAGTGAGTGACGTGTGTTTTAACTAAAATGTCAGTTTCAAAATGAAAACAATCATTTTGAGTCATACGGATCACACTATGTATCAGATTGAGGTACAAATGATTCCTACCTATCACCAATGACTTATGTTTCATTTCATTAAATTATCAAAATAATTTTAATGGGTTTGTATAGTTTAAATTATGTCATGTATCTTTTTAACTAAAATATCATTTGTAAATTGAAACCACACATTTTGAGATATATTGATCACACCATGTATTAGATTGAGGTGTGACTAATTGTTACACAAAAAACTGACATATAGATTGTTCTCCTAAATATAAAAATAATTGGAATGCGTTTACTCTATTTTGAGTATGTCACATGTCATTTGAACTAAAATGTGTATTTAAAATAAAAATACACTTTGAGTTGTACAAGTCACACTATGTGTCAGATTAACATGAAATTGATTTTTACACATTTCAAATGACTTAATGATAATTTTCCTAATCTATCAGGATAATAAAATTGTGTTTAAATGGATTTTAATGAGTTACAATAATTTCTAACTGAAATTTCATTTTTAAATTGAAAATGCACACTTTGATTCATATAGGTCAAATCATGTGTCATAATTATGTGCGCCTAATTTCTACACAACAAAAATGACTTATAAATCATTTTCCTAAAGTATCAAGACAATTAGATCACATTTTCTTGGTTTTCAGCGAGTGGAAAACATTTTTAACTAAAATGTCAATTTTAAACTAAAAACACACATTTCGAGTCATACCAGTCACATTGTTTATCATATTGTAATAGAAATGATTCCTACACATCACAAATGACTTATGGATTGCATTCCTAACATATCAAAACAATACGAATTTTTTGGCTCAGTTTTGGGTATGCCATATGTCTTATTAACTAAAATATCATCTTAAACTGGAAAAGGATCTTTGATTCATAATGGTCAGACCATGAATCTGATTGACATGTGGTTGATCCCTAAACATCAAAAATGATTGAAGGATCGTTTTCCTAATGTATTAAGAAAAATAAAGCGTGTTTTCTCGGTTTTCAGTGAGTGACATACATTTTAAACTAAAATGTTGTTGTTTAACTGAAAACACTCATTTTGAGTCATACCGATCACACTATGTGTTAGATTGAGGTATGACTGATTACTACACCTTAAAAAAAGACTTATAGATCATTTACAAAAAGTATAAAAACAATATGAATATGTTTGATCAGTTTTGAGTATTCCCTATGTAATTTTAACTAAAAAGTTGTTTGTAAACTAGAACCTGGCATTTTGAGTCATACCAGTCACATCATGTGTTAGATTTAGGTGATTTTGATTCTTATAAATAAAAAATGACTACTGTATTATTTTTATAAAGTATCAAAATAATATGAATGTGTTTTCTCAGTTTTGAGTATGTCACCCATATTTTGAACGAAAATGTCAATTTTAAATAAAAACACATACTTTGATTCATATTGGTCACACTATGGGTCGAATTAATTTCAGGTTGATTATTACAAGTCAAAAATGAAATAATGAATGTTTTCCTTAAGTATAAAGATAATCTAAGTGTCATGACCCATCCCTACTGGTCTCGATCCGCAACAAACCCAAGCCCGCCTCCATAGGCTAGGGGTTGGAGACAAGCGTTGAAGGCGTAACATTCTCATAGAGGCCTTTTCCTAAGTACCTGTACACACACACAGAACCCACTCAATGTAGAAGTGTAGAGTAAAAAATGAAACCAAAGGACAAATAACTATAACCCAACCATAGACATGCATCACCCTCTAAGTAGGAAAAAGTAAAGTGTTGAAAAGTGCTGAGAGATACAGAACAGGAAAAGGGGAAAAACATACGCCCTACTAGAAAAGTGCCACAACCCGGCAACATGTAACAAAAGAAAATAGCTGGTGAGTCTCACACCTGAAAGACCTACTATGACCATCGAATACAGCCCAAACTCTTGTGTCCTCTACGCTCTTCCGTAGTCTTCATCAACCTATCCATCGTCTACAAAGGAACACCAAGTGCGGGCAAAGCCCATGTAGGGGTGAGTATAAGGATACTCAGTAGGATGCCCTAAAATCTCAAGGGAGCAACAAAGGAGACACAAAAATGGTGAGCAGTAGACAAAATAAGGAACAGTGAAAGAGAACAGTAAATAGAATGCAGCTCAACCAATAGAAGAAAGTAAGTAGACTCATCCAACCAAGAGAAACTGGACACAGAAAGCGCGTCGCATACCCCGTGTGTCTTCGCTCATCCTAGAAGGAGAGTAACTGAACCCCAGGAGTGGGAAAAAAATTAGGGTGTATATATATATATATTCTCAATAATAAACCTGAAAAAGTGCATAAGGGGATCTCCATCTCCAAGCTCAGCCCATGATAAGTCGCCAACAGTTCTAAAAGTACCCATCACTAATGCCCAACAGTCCCGCGTATCAAAGTTGCCTCATCGCTAAACCATACCTCCAAAAGTCCCGATTCTGTAAACATAGAGAAAAACCCCTGACTAGTGTCATCAAATGGGGCAGAGTCTGAAATATGTCATCGGGTAACCCGCTGCCCAGCCCAACTAGATGGTAAAACCCAAAAGGTTGTCAGCAGACCCACTGCCCGCCCTACTAGAGGGTAAACCCTAAAAGATCGTCGTGTAACCCACTGCCCAGCCCAACTGGAGGGTAAACCCTAAAGTCAATGGGTAACCCACTTCCCAGCCCCACTGGAGGGTAAACCCTAATTTAAATGGGTAACCCACTGCCCAACCCTACTGGAGGGTAAGCCTAGAACTGGTTTCATAACTCTGCGATGCCCATGCCATCACTAGGTGTCGCTAACATCGCGACCGTGCATTGGGTCGGAATGTGTCAGAGAAACGTTTTTCCAATGTCCTTTCATATTTCAACATTTAATGAGATCTTGAAAGAGGCTCCGCTCTCCTGAAACAATTACACCCTTTTAATCCTCACAGAAAAACACGTGAGATAGACTACTCACTCGCTGGAAACAGGTTCCCGATGAAAATGATACTCAACGCCACTTTACACCCACACTGTGTCTCATGGGGCCCACACCTTGGTCCTGAAAGAGGTCAGGCGAACTACTCCATGACAAGGCTCTCAGAAAAACATGCCAAAACGACTACTCATTTAGCCCGAATGGACATCTGATGAAAAGGTCGCAAAACGCTACTCACATCTTAAAATACGGCTCGTGGGGGCCACACCGCAACTCTGGATTAATTTCCTAAAACCACCCTTGACCACTTCATCTCGACTCCAAGGTCACGACATCGCTAACGGTGCCTTAATCGGGCTCCAAATGTGTCTTCTCCATCCGAAAGATGAATCCCGACATACTACTTAATGAGCGTGGCGCGCCACCGAGCCCCCATCACGGGATTTAAAATTTTCCGAGTCCATCTCAAGAGATTTGTCTCGATTCGAGGATTTAACTGTCATGGACATCATGAAAAAAGGACAATCTTGGTGAAAGATACTGGTGTCCGATGTTGAGGGGGCGAACCCCTTTGGCTGGACTGGCCTGGGTCAGTCTGTCCGCCCAGCCTGGGCCTGCCCACGGCTCAGCAGTGTGGCCCGGACACTGACCCCTGGTCCATGCACGTGCCGACCGACCCTCATCGTGGGTCTTGGTCTCTCTTGGAGACCCTCAATAGGTGGGTCTTGGTCCCATCACGGGGTCGCGCACCGCGACCGCCGTCTTGCCTTGCTCCATCGACCTCGCCCGCCGCCTGGAGCCTCCGCATGGAGCCGCTGCCTGAAGCCGCTGCCTGGAGCCCTTGTCGTTCCACGCGAAGCCTCCGCCACTAACGAGTCTTCCGCCACATTGAGGAGCCCACTGCCACATCGTCATCCCGAGAACTGTCACCACCACTGGAAGCCCACCGGACCGCCACTCGAACCACGAAAAAAAAGTGGCAATGGCCGGAAAACATCCTAGGGTCACCCTAGACACCCCGGGACTCAAAAATTCGATCTGAAAAGATTGTTGGGAATATAAAATAAAACCTTACGCAACCAGGGGCTTAGATCGACTATCAGATAGCATTTAGATGCTAGAAAATTCATTTGAAGTGGTTGAGGGAATTAAAATTTAAAACGCACGAGCCCACCTCACTGGGCGTAGCCCGTAGATTTGTCGACTATCCACCGGAACTATTGAGCCTTTCCGGAGAGGTTGAGGAGAGAATATTGAAGGTTGGTTTCTCCCTTTGTTGAGAAAACTCCCATCAGAGAAGATTTAAGGGGAAGAGGAACGGTGGGGGTGGTTGTGTTTAAATAGAAAAACACTTAAACCCCCATCCCGTAGACCCCATACCCAAACTTTCGACGGGGTCAGGGTTATGCCGTCTCTAGGTTAAATTCTACTCTCTGAATTTAATAGAGGTCTCAGAATTTTAATCCAAGCCTCCATTCAGATGTTATAAATTTCACACCCGAGGCAGCTAAATTACGAAAATTCCCCTAGTGGCGTTTTTCACAGAAGGGTCGTGCCCGCGAAAGTTACACCCCTCCTAGGGTAAATGGAATGCTCCAAACTCAACAGTGCCCTCATTTTTCCCATACGAGCAAATATTTATGATTTATTTTTATTATTAGGTGTGTCTTGTGTGAATGCACTTAATAAATTAATTTTGGCCACACCGGGGCTCAGAATCACACGTCATCGAAACACCTTTCTCTAGAATAACATTAATAAAATTTCAAAGTCTTATAGGCTCAAAACTCGGGTTATTACATCATTCCCTCCTTCAAGTTTTTGGTCCCCTAAAAAAAACTACAAAAAAGAACTCGGGATACTGAGCCCGAATCTGGATCTCCCGTTCCAAGGTGCTCTCCTGCACTCTCACGTGTTACCACAGCACACGAACAAAAGGAATGGTCCATCCACACAGTGTCTGCTCGTGCCGGTCATCAATTTATATTGGGTTCTCCGAAATGGTGGCTCCATCCTCAATGTCCAAATCTCCCCAGTCGATAACGTGCATGGGGTCATGCACATATTTCCTCAGTTGTGACATGTGGAAGACGTCATGCAGCCTCTCCAGCAGTGGGGGTAGGGCAAGATGATAAGCTACCTCACCAACCCTGCACACGATCTCAAAGGGCCCGATGAACCTCGGGGACAGCTTTCCTCCCCAGCCGAAACTCTGAGTACCATGCCATGAGGAGACCCTAAAAAAGACACGGTCCCCCTTCTCAAACACCAAATGCCTATGACGACGATCTACGTAGGACTTCTGTCTGCTCTGAGCCATCCTCATTCGCTCACGAATGACCTGCACCATCTCTGTCACTGCCTGCACCGACCTTGGGCCCAGGAGGGAGGTCTTTCCATCCTCCTTCCAACACAACGGTGACCTGCACTGTCTCCAGTGGAGTTTCTCAAAAGTTTCCATGTTGATATTAGAGTGGTAACTTTTGTTGTACGTGAACTCCACCAAGGGTATCTGATCCTCCCAGATCAGGCCAAAGTCTAACAAGAATGCCCTGAGCATATCCTCCAACACCTAGATAGTGCACTTAGTCTGCCCGTTCATCTGGGGGTGAAAAGTTGTACTCATCTGTAGCTAGGTCCTAAATTCCTCCTATAGGTCTCTCTACAATCGCGACGTAAACCACGCGTCATGTTCAGAGATGATCGTCGAGGGTAATCCATGAAGGTGGATGATCTCTCAAACGTAAAGCTACCCCAGACTCTCCACCGAGCTCTGCTCCCCGATGTCATGGAAGTGCACCGACTTCATGATTCGATCCACTATCACCCAAATGGGATCGTGGCCCTTCACTGTGTGTGGGAGCCGTCTGACGAATTCCATTGATACATCATCCCACTTCCTCTTCGGAATATCATGGGGCTGCAACAACCCTTCTGGAACATGATGCTCTGCCTTAACCTACTGATAGGTAAGACACCAAGAAACAAACTCAGCTACGCTCCGTTTCATGCCAGACCACCAAAAATACTGCTAAAGGTCTCTGTACAAATTCCCCACACCAGGATGTACAACCAAGGGAGACATGTGGAACTCCTGCATCACCTCCTCCCGCATCTCCACTAGTACTACAGCTCACCCCTGGAATAGGATCTCATGATTCCCTCCTTCATAATACCCATCAGGTGAGTCGCCTGTGGATATCTGGTCACGTAGTACCTCAATGTTGACATCCCCCAGCTGTGAATCTCTCACACTCTCAAGGCATGAAGGAGTCAACACCATCGACTGCAGAAAATCCATACCCTCCTGATCCACCAAGTTCAGCCGTAGGGAATCTAACTGCTCTGAAGCTTCCCACACTAACTGATCCTGGGACTTCCTGCTACAAGCATTTTCTACTACATTTCCCATACATGGAGTGTATACTATCCCAAAATCATAGTCCTCTAAAATCTCCAACCAGCACCTCTACCTCAGATTCAAATCCCTTTGATTGATGATATACTTGAGGCTCTAGTGGTCTGAGTAGACCACAAAACACTCACCTAGAAGGTAGTGTATCCATATCCTCAAGGAGAAGACCACTGCTGCCAACTCCAAATTGTGAGTCGCATAATTCAACTCATGGGGCCTCAACTGCCTCAACCCATATGCAGTCACTACTCATTGTTTCATTAGCATGCACTCGAGCCCAGCTCCTGAAGTATCACAGGATACTATGAACTCAATTCCCTCTTCTGGCAGCCTCAGCACTAGATCACTAGTTAGCATCTGTCTCAACTCCTCAAAGACCTTCTGGCACTGATCAGTCGAGGTGAACGGTCATCCCATCTGCGTCAATGCGTTCAAAGGGGTGTAAATCTTGAATAAATATTCCACAAAGCTCATGTAGTACCTTGTCAAACCAAGGAAGCTCCGAACCTATGACTCATTCTTGGGTGGCTCCCAAGCAAGCACTGCCTCTATCTTTGCGGGATCTATATCCAATCCTTGTTCCGTAATGACATGCCCCAGAAAGTGAACCTTGTGAATCCAAAACTGACACTTAGAGAGCTTCCCAAATAGTAGGTTCTCTCAGAGTAAGTCTAATACCATCCTCAAATGCTCTGCGTGCTCCTCTTCCATCATGGAGTAGATGCATATGTCGTCAATAAAGACAACAACAAACTGGTATAAGTACGGCTGGATGATCTGGTTCATCAAATCCATGAAAATGGAGGCGACATTCGTCACGCCAATGGACATCACCAAAAACTCGTAATTCCTATATCGACAATGGAAAGCCAAATTCGAGATATCAACCTCATGAACCCGCAACTGGTGGTAGCCGGATCGAAGATCAATCTTGGATGACCACTTCACATCTCTCAACTAGTCAAAGAGATCATCGATCCTCGGCAAGGGGAAATTGTTCTTTATCGTGGCCTGATTCAGGTGACGATAATCCACACAAAGTCATAGTCTCCCATCTTCCTTTTTCAAAAACAAAACTGGAGCTTCCCAGGGGGAAACACTGGGCCTGATGAATCCCATCTCACGAAGGTCGTCCAGCTAAAGTCATTGTTGAAGCTCTGTGGGTGCTAATTGACAAGCCGCACATGATATCGAGGTAGTCCTTGGCTGCAAGTCAATGCATAACTCCACCTCTCACCTCAGTGGTAGTTTCAGGACATCCTCGGGAAGACGTCCATGTAGTCCTATACAATGGTTGGGATCCAGGTGCCTATAGCATCCGCTGCTCCGAGAGCCACGCTCGCCAACTTTTGCGAAAAAGGTCGGGGTCTCCTGCTCATAGTACCAATCTACTCTGCCATGAGGTCTCGTTCACCAAGGATGGTTAACCTCTTCCCATCACAAAACATGCCCTTGACTCGTCTGTGATGATAGTCGATCTAGGAGTGAACCATAGAAATTCAATCCATGCCCAGGATGACGTCGTAAGGTTCCATCGTGACGACGATCAGGTCCCATGTGAAACTCCCTCCTCCAAACAATAGTTTGCACTGTATACAGATAGAGGTCACTAACAAAGTAGTTCCCATAGGAACCTCAAGGCTATATTCCAGTGTCAGTGCCTCTATAGAAGCTCCAACTCCCGTACCAACAACAGCGATACAAAGGAGTGGCTGGAGCCTGTGTCTACTTGTACTGAAGAAAGTGTAGAGTAAAAACAATGTGTTCCTCAAACCATCTCGTGTGCTGGGGGTCACAAATACCCATAGCCTGATGTTTTCCACGGCCCCTACCACCAGCTCCCTGAGCCTGGCATGGGTCTCCCACTGATGGCGGTGGAAGGACATCAAAATTCCATCCCAGGACTCCAGGTCCTACTGCTCTTCCTGTGATGCCTCCCTGAGGACCACCGTGTCCTCTCCTAGGGGATCCCTGGTCACAGCGCTAACTCTGCAACTACGGTGCGCCCACTTCCTGCCACGGTTTTGCAGTAAGCCTTGTCAGGTAGTCCCGTGCTAGGTGGCCTCTTCCGTCATAGGCATAGCACCAACTCTCTCCTGCCTACCCCGGTTCTCCACTGTGCCACTGTGGTGTACGAACCTACCCCTGAGTTTTCTCACAGAAGGGCCTCCTCAACCAAGACTCTGATCTCTATTGCCTTCATGTCACCGAAAGACTCTTTTCTAAAGGATCCACTACTAGGCCCTATCAGCTGGCCTCCCTCATTAAAGAATCTCTCAGTCACGAGCACCCGCTGTTTCGCCCCGACATAATTACGAATGCACATGGGCACAACACTAGAACGGATCACCCTACAAAGACCCTGCTCAAACTTTCACGCCTGAATGTAACTATCATGGATCATATCCTACGAGTAGCATGTCATATCGATAAACTGGGCCGATTACTACGCCAAGGTCATTCCCCCTACTTTAGCTCTAGAATCTCTTGAATCTGAATGGATCATAAGTAAGAGGGGGAGTAATCCTCCCAGAAGAGCTTCTGGAATATATCCCATGTGAGAGATGACTCGTCGTTGGTATGTGTCACCAACCCCCACCAACACCCGGTCGTACCATGGAAATGGCTGGTAGCTAGAGAAACCATCTGTTCTACTGGTTTCCATACCAGCCTAAATAGTCAGTCCACATAATCTTGCTAGTCTTTCGCTGCCTGGGGATCCGACTCTCCACGGAACTTCTACAGTCGCTGACGCTGAAAGTCTCGGATCGCACTCATCCTTCACTCAACCTCCACCTGTGCTATCTGTACTAACTACTTCTCCTTAGGTGGAGGGGCTGCTGTTGATGCACTGGGTGGAAGGGGATCATGTGATGGTCCCTGAACTGATTCCTCATTTCTCGCCAAGTCGTCATCATGCACTAGAGAGGGTAACCTGGCTGTCTTCTATCGTGGGGGCACCCAGAACATTTTCAATGATTAACGCGATCAGATGAGCATATATATATATATATATATAACAGTAATCACAAAGGGGATTTTACTCAACAAGGATGGTCAAAGAATCAATCCTACTAGATTCATGTTCAAAAGTTCCCTGCAACATGTGTCTCAGCTTGCTGAGTCGACAAGCGGGTTATCAGGGTCCTGGTGAATGGATACGTCGGTCGCCCGTACCATCACTGGACTCACTGGCCTGAGAGCCGCTCTCGAGATACGTCAACACTATTTCCCTAAATCCCAACCAATTCCTTTTTAGGGACGTCCTAACAACTCCCTAAGGAATGAACCATCTTTGATCCCACTTTGTCATGACCCGACCCTACTGGTCTCAAGCCGCAACTACCCCAAGCCCGCCTCCATAGGTCAGGGGATGGAGAAAAGTGCTGAAGGCGTAATAATCTTGGGGAGGCCTTTGACTAAGTACCTGTACACAAACACACACAACCCACTCAATGCAGACATGCATAATAAAAAAGGAAACCAAAGGACAAATAAATATAACCCAACCACAGACATGCATCACCCTCTAAGTTGGAAAAAGTAAAGTGCTGAAATGTTCTGACAGATACTGAACAGGAAAAAGGGAAAAACATGATCCCAACTAGAAAATTTCCACAACCCGGCAATAGGTAACAAAATTAAACAGCTGGTGAGTCTCACACCTGAAAGACCTACTATGACCACCGAATTCAACCCAAGATCATGTGTACTCTACGCTCCTCCGTAGTCTCGTTCGACCTGTTCATCATCTGAAAGGGCACACCAAGTTTGGGAAAAGCACATGCAGGGGTGAGTATAATGATACTCAGTAGGATGAACCAAAAGCTCGAGGGAGAAACAAAGGAGATACCAAAATGGTGAGTAGTATATAGAACAAGGAACAGTGAAAGAGTACAGTAAATATAATTCACCTCAACCCAACAGAAGAAAGGAAGTAGACTCGTCCAACCAAGAGGAACTAGACATGGAAAGCATGTGGCATAAAACACGTGTCTTCGCCCCTCCTCGAAAGAGAGTAACTGGACACCAAGAGTGGGAAGAAATTTATGGTGTATATATATATATATATGCTCAAGAAGAAACCCGAACGAGTGCATAAGGGGATCACTATCTCCAAGCTCAGCCCAAGATAAGTCGTCTACAGTTCTAAGGGTATCCATCACTGATGCCCAACAGTCCCGCATTTCAAAGCTGCCTCATCGCTAAACTGTACCACCAAAAGACATTTTCCAATAACCACATAGAAAAACCACTGACTATCCTCGTCAACGGGGGCGGAGTCTGAAAGAAGTTGTTGGGTAACCCACTGCCCAACCCAAATGGAGTGTAAATCCCAAAAGTTCATTGGGTGATCCCCAACCCAGCCCTGTTGGAGGGTAAACCCTAAAAGATCGTCGGGTAACCCACTATCGAGCCCAACTAGAGGGTAAAACCTAAAGTCAATGGGTAACCAACCACCCTTCCCCACTAGAGGGTAAACCCTAAGGTCAATGGGTACCCCACTGCCCAACCCTACTAGAGGGTAAACCCGTAACTGGTCCGATAACTCTGCGATGCCCGTGACATCACTTGGTGTTGATAACATCACGACCGTGCGAAGGGTCGGAGTGTGTCAAAGAAACCTTTATCCAATGTCCTTTCATATTTCCACATTTAAAGAGATCTAGAATGAGTCTCTAATCTCCCGAATAGATTAAAATGTTGTAATCCTCGTGGAAAAACAGTCGAGATAGACTACTTACTCGCTAGAAATGGGCTCCCGATAAAAAAGTTGGTCAACGCCGCTTTACCCCCACACGGTGTCTTGTGGGGCCCACACATCCGTCCCCAAAGAGGTCGGGCGAACTGCTCCATCGTGATGCTCTTGGAAAAACACACCAAAACAACTACTCATTCACCGCGAACAGACGTCTGATGAAAAAGTTTCAAAATGCTGCTCACATCTTAAAAGACGGCCCATGGGGCCCATTCCGAAACTCTGGATTCAATGCCTGAAAACACCCTATACCACATCGTCTCATCGTCAGGGTCACAACTCCACTGACGGCGCCTTAAACGGACTCTGGATGTGTCCGCTCCATCCGAAAGAAGAATCCCTGAGTAGTACATAACGAGCGTGACGTGCCACCGAGCCCCCGTCTCGGGAATTAAAATTTTCCGAGACCGTCTCAAAAGCTTAATATCGAGCCGAGTATTTCACTGTCATAGATAGAACACAAAACGGACACATGTGGTGAATGTTAAAGGTGTTCGAAGTCGAGGGGGCGAACCCCTTGGGCTGGACCGGCATGGGCTGGCCGGTCCGCCCGGCCGCTAACCCCCGTTCCACTCCCATGCCGACTAACCCTCATGGCTGGTCATGGTCTCGTGTGGATACCCGCAGAAGTTGAGTCTCATTCTCTGCCCGGAGTCACGCGTTGCGACCCCCGTCTCATCCTGCGCCGTCGACCTCGCCCGCCGCCTGGAGCCGACGCCTGGAGCCCCTACCGCGCTGCGCCAATCCACCACTGCTAAGGAGTCTGCTGCCGCTCTGAGGATCCATCCACCACGCCGCCATCCTAGAAACTGATGCCACCGCTGGAAGCCCGCCGGACCGCCATTGGAACCACCGGAAAAAGGAGGCAACTGCCGAAAAACTTCCCGAGGTCACCCCGGACACCCTGGGATTGAAAAATTCTATCTAACAAGATTTTTTGGAAGATAAAATCAAGCCACACGCAACCAAGGGCTTCCATAGAAAATTATACAACATTTCTATACAATAAAATGCATTTAAAAAGGATTTATGGAATTAAAATTTAAAACGCACGAGCGTACCTCGCTGGAAGTAGCTCGTAGCTTTGCCGACGATTCGTCGGAACCGCCGTGCCTTACCAAAGAGGTGGAGGAGTGGAGCTTGAAGGGAGGTTTCTCCCTTTGTTGAGAGAACTTCCACCGGAGAATAATTAAGGGGAAGAGGAAGGGTGGGGGTGGTTGTGTTTAAATAGAAAAACACTTAAACCCCCCTCCCGTAGACCCCGTACCCGAACTTTCGGCGGGGTCGAGGTAAGATCGCCTCTATGGTAAAATCTATGCTATGAACGCAATGTCTATCTCAGAATTTTAATCCGGGTCTCTGTTAAGAAGTTATAAAGTCCACAACTGAGGCTGCTAAATTACGGAAACGCCCATGGTGGCATTTTTCACAGAAGGGCCACGTCCGTGAAAGTTGCACCCCTAATAGGGAAAACGGAATGCTCCGGACTCAATGATGCCCCCAGTTTTCCCATACGATCAACTGTTTAGGAGTTATTCTATTTATTTGTCATATCTAGTGTGAACACACTTAAAAATTTAATTCTGGCCACACTAGGGCTCGGAATAACACGCCATCTAAACGCCATACTCTGGAATAACATTAATAAAATTTCAAAGTCTTACAGGCTCAAAAACCGAGTGCCCCATGTTTTTAACTAAAATGTCATTTTTAAATTGAAAACACACAATTTGAGTCATATTAGTCATATCATGTGTCAGATTATCATTCAACTAATTCTTACATGTCAGAAATAATATATGCATCATTTTCCAAAATTATCATGACAATCCAAGTAAGTTTGCCTAGTTTTTAATGAGTAACACATGTTTTTAAATAAAATGTCTATTTTTATCTAAAAGAACATATTTTGAGACATACCGGTCATATTGATTGTTGGATTGAGGTACTAATGATTTCTATATGTCAAAAATGACTTATGTATCATTTTATTAAAGTATCAAGACAATCTGAATGTGTTTTCTTTGTTTTGAGTATGTCACGTTTCTTTTTAACTTAAATGTAATTTTAAACTGGAAACACACACTTTGAGTCATACTAGTAACACTGTACATTATATTGAAATACATTTGTTTCCAACATATCCAAAAATGTTTAAGGATTGTTTCCCAAAAGTATCAACACAATTCAAGCATGTCTTCTTGGTTCTCTGTGAGTTACACATGTTTTTAACTAAAATTTCATTTTCAAACTTACAACACTCATTTTGAGTCATACCGATCACACTGTATATCAGACTGTGGTACAACTAATTATTATACATTAAAAACGACTTATGAATCATTCTACAGAAGTTTCAAAATAGTTTGAATGTGTTCACTCAATTTTGAGTATGTCATGAGCCTTTTGAACTAAACTGTTATTTGTAAACTGAAACGAAACATTTTGAGTCATACTGGTCACATCGTTTATCATATTGAGTTGAGACTAATTCACAAACATTTAAAATGACTTATGTATCATTTTGAAAATTTATCTAAATAATATGAATGTGTTTTATTGGTTTTGTGTGCGCCAAAACTCCTTTGAAATAAAATGTCAATTTTAAATAAAACACATACTTTGAATCATACAAGTCACACTGTGTGTCAAATTAATGTAATGATTATTTATACAAGTAAAAAATGAATTACGGATCATTTTATTAAGGTATTAAGATAATACATGTGTTTTGATAGGTTTTTAGTGAGCAAAACATGTTTTTAATGAAAATGTCAATTTTTAATTGAAATCATTCATTTTGAGTCATAAGGGTCACATCGTATATTGAATTGACACATGGATTATTCCTACGTATAAAAAATGACATATGGTTCATTTTACTAAAGTAAAAAAAATAAAATATGAGGTTTTTTTATTTGTTTTGAGTGATTGAAACACATTTTTAACTAAAATGTCAATTTTAAACTGAAAACACACATTTTGAGTCATACCGGTCACACCATATATCATATTGATTTAAAACAATTATTATACATCAAAAATGACATATGTATTATTTTAATAAAGTATCGAAATAATATAAATATTTTTTCTTGGTTTTGAGTATGTCACAGATCTGTTTTACTAAAATTACATTTTAAACTAGAAACATGCACTTCGAGTCATAATGGTCACACCGTACATTAGATTAATATGTGGTTGATTCCTTCACATCATAAATGACTTAAGTATAATTTTCATGATGTATGATGAAAATTAAAGAGGTTTTTATTAGCTTTCATTGAGTGACACACATTTTTAACTAAAATGTCATTTTAAAACAAAAAACACTCATTTCGAGTCATACTAGTCACATTGTGTGTCAGATTTAGGGAAAAATGATTCATGTATGTTATAAATGATTCCTAGATAATTTACATAAAGTATCAATAAAATATGAATACATTTTATTATCTTTGATCAGGTCATGTATCTTTTTAACTAGTTTTTTTATAAACTGAAACCAAACGTTCTGAGACATACTAGTCACATAGTGTATCAGAAATAAGTGAGACTTATTCCTACACATCAAAAATTACTTACGGATCATTTTAAAAATGTGTGAAATTAATATTAATGGTTTTTCATTGTTTTGAGTATGTCACACATCATTTTAAATAAAACATCATTTTAAACTGGAAACGTGCACTTGGAGTAATACTGGTCACATCGTTTGTCGGATTGATGTGAGGTTGAATACAACAAATCCAAAATGGCTTAAGGATCATTTTAATAAAATATAAAGTTAATTTAAGTTCATTTTCTTAGTTTTTAGTGAGTGAAACATGTTTTCAACTAAAATACAATTTTTAAAATGAAAAACTCATTTCGATTAATATCGGTCACACTGAGTGTTAGATTGAGGCATGGATAATTTTACATGTGAATAATGACTTATGGACCATTTCCCTAATGTATCATAATATTATGAATCTGTTTTATCATATACGACTATGCCTTGCATCTTTTAACTAAAATATCATTTATAAAATGAGACCACACATTTTGAGTCATATCAGCCACACTATATATCAAATAATGGTTATACTATTTATTACACATCACAAATGACTTATGGACCATTGTCATAAAGTATAAAAACAATATGGACTCATTTTATCAGTTTTTAGAAAGTCACATGTCTTTTGAACTGAAATGTAAATTTTAAATAAAAACACACACTTTGAGTAATACTGGTCACACTATGTGTTAGATTAGCAAGCATTCGATTCAAACACACAAAAAAATACAAATGGATAATTTTACTAAATTCTCAAGACAATACAAATATATTTTTAGGTGTTCACTTATTGAAACATTTTTTAACTAAAAATTAATTTTCAAATTGAAAACACACACTTTGAGTGATATCGGACACATCATGTGTTGTATTGACATTTTAAAGATTCATGCACAACAAAAATGAAATATAGACCATTTTACTAAAGTATCACGTCAACCCGAGCACGTTGGATTAGTTTTCAGTGAGTGACAAATGTGTTTGACTAAAATGTCAATTTTACACTAAAAACACACATTTTAATTCATACCAGCCATAACATGTATCTGATTGAGGTATGACTAATTCTTACATGTCAAAAATGACATATGGATCATTGTTTTAATGTATCAAGACAATCTCAATGTGTTTTATCATTTTTTAGTATGTCATGTGTCATTGGAACTAAAATGTTATTTTCGAATTGGAAGCACACACTTTGAGTTGTACAGGTCACACCATGCATTGGATTAATGTGTGGTTGATTCATAATGACCAAAACTATATTAAGGATCCTTTTAATAAATTATAAAGATAATTAAAGCATGTTTTCCTGTGTTTTAGTGAGTGACACATGTTTTTAACTAAGATGGATTTTTTTAACTGAAAACACTCATTTCGAGTCATACCGGTCACACTGCATATCTTATTGAGCTACAAAGAATTCATTCACATAAAAATGAATTATCGATCATTTTCCTAACAGATCAAAATAATATGAATGTGTTTAATCAGTTTTGAGTATTTCATGCAGCTTTTAAACTAGAATTCCATTTATAAACTGGAACCACACATTTTGATTCATACTGGTCACACCATGTATCAGATTGAGGTCAAATGATTCCAACACTTCACAAATGACTTATGGATTGTTTTCCAAATGTTTTAAAACAATTTGAATTTGCTTACTTAGTTTTCAGTATATAATAAATCTTTTGAACTAAAATGTCAAATTTAAATAAAAACACACACTTTGAGTCATACCAGTCACACCGTGTGTCATATCAATGAACAATTGATTCCTACACATCAAAATTGACATAAGGATCATTTTTCTAATGTATTAAGACAATATGATTATCTTTTCTAGGATTTTAGTGAAAAACACACATTTTTAACTAAAATTTTCATTTTGGAATTGAAAACACGCACTTTGATCCATACCCATCACATCATATGTTAGATTGACATGTGGTTGATTCCTACACGTCAAAAATGGATTTTTTTTATTTTTTTTCTTCAAGTAACAATATAATCCAAGCTTGTTTTATTGGTTTTTAGTGAGTGACACATGTTTTTGACTAAATTTTAAATTTTAAACTGAAATCACACATTTAGAATCATATCGATCACACTGTGTATCAGATTGAGGTATGCAAGAATCCTACACATCAAAAATGAATTATGAATTATTTTTCTAATGTTTACAAATAATATGCATGTACTTTATCAATTTCGAGTATGTCATTCATCTTTCTTACTAAAATGTAATTTTAAACTGCAAACACACATATTGATTCATATCGATCACAATATGCATTGAATTGATGTTTAGTTGATTCCTACCCATAAAAAATTACTTAAGGATAGTTTAAAAAATGTATTAAGACAATTAAAGAGTGTTTTTATAGTTTTCAGTGAGAGGCACACATTTTTAACTGAAATTTCATTTTAAACTGAAAACAATAATTGTGAGTCATACTTGTCACATCTTGAATCAGATTAAGGTATGAATAATTATTATACATCAAAAATTAATTATGGATGATTTATCTAAAGTTTCAAAACAATATTATTTTTTCTCATTTTGGATTATTCCATGCTTCATTTTAACTAAAATGTAATTTTTAAACTAAAACCACACATTTCGATTCATATCAGTCACACCATGTATTAGATTTAGGTGAAACTGATTCCTAAAAATCAAAAAAATACTTATGGATCATTTTAATAATGTATAAAAAAATTGAATGTGTTTTCTTGATTTTGAGTATGTCATGTTTCTTTTAAACTAAAATGTTAATTTTAAATAAAAACACACACTTGGAATCACACCAGACACACTATGTGTTAGATTAATGTGTGGATGATTCCTATACATCATAAATGACTTAAGGATTTTATTCGTAAAGTATAAAGATAATTTGAGATTGTTTTATAGTTTTTCAGAGAGTGACATACAGTTTTATCTAAAATTTCAATTTTAAATTGAAAACACACACTTTGTGTCATATAAATCACATCATGTGTCAGATTGATGGGTGACAGATTCCTACACATCAAAAATAACTTATGAATCATTTATCAAATGTATCAAAACAATTCGATCATGTTTTTTTAGTGAGTGAATCTTTTTTTTCTAAAATGCCAATTTTAAATGGAAAACAAGCACTTTGAGTCATTTATAAACTAAAAACACACATTAATGAACTTAAAAAGATCAAATAAAGAACAAATAGATCTTTAAATAGAACAAATATTACTTGAGTGTAGAATCTCGACCCAACTCACACATTAAACAATAACGAGGTCGGTCACCATGTGGCCTCATGCATGCGTCCCCATATGCCTAGGGATGTCGACTGGCAGTAAGGGTCCAATAATGGTATGGTGGGGAGATTATACCCTCATGATCAGTTTAGCATAGTGGTATATACAATAAAAAATAGACGAAGAAGATAAAAAATAATAGAATAGTGGAAGATAATAATAACTGATAAATATCTAATGCCAAATATATAACCATGCATGTCCATGGGATGCTACAATATATAGGTGGAAGACCTATGAATGGTAATAAAAAAGACTACACCAAAAATAATAACATCCCCAAATGGTATTTCAATGAGCATCCTAATCTTTGGATTAGTCTTATGATCCTCATCTCCCAATGATGATGGCACAAAATGAATAACAATAAGTAAATTTAATACATAACCAAATCCTACAACCATGAGGTTTTCTTGTGTACCAAACGATGACCGAAACAGGGTGTGAGATAAAATCAGTCAGCCACCATAAATGGTGTCTAATACTATCCTGTATGTTAGTATAAAATAAAATAATTTTTAGGGGTATCAAATAAAGTAGTGATTAAAATAAACATAAACAAGTTAGACTCGAGTTCCTCAAAGGATACCCGACCATCAATACCTACATCGGCCTAATCCGGAATATCTCTGATGTAGTGTCACCATGTGTGTATATATAAGTAATTTAATATACATATATATGAATATATATGCACTATATATAGTAGCATATATTTCTATATATATATATACCTAGTACTATCCCAGACCCGAGGCATAACTCTTGTGTCCATGCATAGTCACAAAAGTCTCCGGGAATAATGAGGGATGTTATACCTAAGTATCAAAATATATTAGGGACACCATTCCTGAGTATCATCATTTACAACTGACTATATTCCCATGATTTATAAGGGACTTCGTACCCAATAATAATAGGGGATGTCATACCCATGAATAATAAGGGACGCCTTTCCCAAGTATCACAAATTAAAAGGGGTGACATGCTTGAGTATCACAATTCATAAAAGAACACAATACCTAAGGATCACATTTAATAAGGGAATTCATGCATGAAGATCACATTTCATAATAAGAAAAGTTTTTTAAGGTCATGTTAATATTCATGCCACGAAATTTATAAGGGCCAACTGAAAAGCACTTAGATGGTAGTTTGTTCACTAGAAGTGGACATCATGTATAAAAGGTGTTTCATAGGACATGATAGTTCCCATGACATTCATCCATTTAAATATAAGTAATAATGAATTTAATAGTAGTAAGAATTTTATATTATAGTTCAATTATACAAGTAGGGTCCATCCATTTACAAGTAATTAAAAAGGTTATGGGAAGGTCCATGCCTCTTTTAATTTATCAAGAGAGTTGAGTTAATCAATACATTAATTAATTGACATAGTCAAAGTGTATATATTTTTTGTTAGCCTTTCATTTTATTTAATTGTAAACTCCTTATGTAAGGTATGGTTTTAGCATAATATAATTAATTATCTTAATTCAAGGGGGAAACAACCAAACCATTTATCATTTATTTAATCACATTTAATGATTTATTCTGGGAGGGGGAAGTCACCACACCTCAAAAGGTGGATTTAATCCCAATCCTAAGTATAAAGGTAAAGGCATATGAGTGACACACCCCAATGGATAGTTCGTGTCAAGATAAACACCCTATAATGGTGTAATTTAAAATCACAATGGTAATATGAATTTTGGCATAAGAATTTATAAGTTAAAATTCAAAATTTTGAGGTGACACATGAAAGGTCAGGGGTGTAGCACAACAACAAATTTTATAAACATGCTTGACTTTAAGGAAAAATCATGATACCCCCTACCTTGGACTTAGGATTCTTCACTCATCCATTATTGAGATTCTATTTGAGTAAATTCAAGTGAAATATAAGAATTCAAAAAATTCCCTGGCGATAGGGTAAAAGAGATCACGTTGATTTAGAATCAGATACAGAAATATAAATCAAGAAAATAAATAATAGGAGCCATAGTCTTACTGAGGGTGATCAAACATGATTGGAGATGATTGAATCTAACATTGGATGAAGGATATTCATCCATGCCTAGGAGAGGCCAAGGGGGAGATCCACAGCTAGGATGAGGTTCTTTATGAATGGAGAGTTGAATGGTGGGAGGGAGAGGTTAAAATAAATGCAGGGAAAAAGAGTAATTCTACCTCGTAAAATGAGGTGCATGGTTAGGCTGAATGGTTTGGCTAACTGTTCAGAATATATGCATCTTTCATTGTCCAAGGGTTACACCTTGCATGATTTTTGCACATGGTTAAGAAAACTATGCACTAACAAAGCCTTTGGAACTACCTCACCTCCACACCCCACAAAACTAGGCACACAATTAGAAAAAACACAAACCAGACATGTAGTTTACCTCTAAAATAAATTGGAAAGGTCTTTTAATACCATGAACCTCCTCCCGCATGGTTAGTCCAAACTGTGCTCCCTCAATATATGAGCCACACAGTTTGGGTGCATGGTTCTCACTAACCTTTTGAAAACTGTGTTCCCCCTTTACCCTATAAAAAAATTATTTTTTGAGGTTCAAAAGACTTGAACCTCAATGGAACACCTGAAAAACCTCTCATGCCTTCAACCCAATCTAAAAACAACACATTTAAGTGTTTTAATTCTTGGATTTCTATTACAAATCTAAATTTTAAATTTGGACCATCCACCAAATGAAAATTTCAATCTCCATTGGAAATTTCAAAATAAAAAAAATATGGAACCGTATAATATCCCAACCTCAGAACATATCATCCTTGAGATGCCTTTGGGAATAATGAAACATCACCTGAACTACTAGGGTTGAAGAGCTTCTGCTAAAATGGCCACGTTTCATTTTAAATTCCCAACATGCTTTCAAGAATTAATTATAATACATGATACTTAAGCCATGAAATTAAATAAAAACTCATATTAAAAACTAAAACATCATGATGAAACATACATAGGATTGTTCAACCTGAGACTTGATCACGTCATCTTCTCTTCAACCAACCGACCATGGTGATCTCCACTATAAATCCTATCTTGAACAACCAACTATGAATCATGGTGTTTCCACCATAAAAATTTCATAATTAAGCATGCACTTATAATTTTATTTATGTAATTAGGAACATTTCTCAACTTGATCAAATGGTTGATTCTCAAACAACATCATTGAGCTTCATCCAGCCATGAAAATCCTCAGCTGTCCTTTGCACCGCACTCTTCTTATCCCGAAAACATTCCTGATGAAATTCCTCTCCAACCACATCTAACCTGATTTTGACACCATTAATATAATGAAACTTTATATTTTATCAATTGGAAGTGGGCAGAGATAATAGTGAAGAGGAACCCCAGTTGTTGCGGCCAATGGAGAGAGAACGATGCCACAACACTTCAGCCGACTGGGATGCGAGTGTTGAGGTTGCTTTGGGTTACAAGGTGGGGAAGAAGTATATGTACCATCAGCTAAACCCACAGGTATCCGAGGTTTTTATCAGGCTTAGGGATGATATTGGGGGTCCTTTCAATTGTAGTGTGCGGAGAGCCGAGGGAATGTCTCAGTATGAAGGTGTCTAAGTGGAAATTCAGAAGAATGAGATGGATGTGAACCTGTAACAGACGACGGACGGTGTGAAGGTGGTTTCAATAGCTTTGTGCATAAAGAGTTAGGGGCGAGAAGTGGGGATGTCAGTAAGGGGAAGCGGAGACTAGCTACGATTCAGACTGTTCCTAACAGAGGAGAAGATACTGGAGGTTCGGGTTTTCTGAAACAGACTCCAATCCACTAGAGCAACAGGTTCGAAGGTGTCCTATAGGAAGATGTTCGATCTAATTCAGAACTCATTGGGGTCAAACCCGAACTCTTGGAAGATGAAGCATCATGCCAAATGAGTAGCAGGAGTAGCATGAGTGTTAGGAGAAGGAAGGGGAGGAAGGATTACTCCTCACTCCCTCCTCCTTTGGAGACTCGGTTGGAAAAAATGTTAAATGGAATTAAATTTTCCAGTGAGAACCAAAGTCCTCAAAGAACAGGTGACCACGATGATCAATATTTGGACATGATTTTACGTTCCAATGAGGAAGTGCTTGAGAAGGTATTGGTTCTGAATTCAAATGAATAGGAGGCAGCAAAGATGATGGAGAGTTCCCTAAAAGTGTCTCTTAATGAGTAGAAATACTCTTAGATTGAAAAACAAGATCTAATATTGGTATGGGGATTAAATAGTGGTCTGATCATTATGGAGGTGTATATCCAGCCTTGGGATCAGATACCTTTTGAGGTTGAAAAGCTGATGACTAAGGTACCTGACACTCAGGTCTGATCTTTATCATGGAAATTGTTAAGGGAAGCTGGCTCTGGTGATCTTGAGTTACCTTTTTATTATTATTTTTGGTTAGCTTGCTCAGTTTGGTTGGTTTGGTGGACTGTTGTGCATTATATACTTGAGTTAGGTTCAATTATCTAGTTTGTTATGCTGAAAATATTTTTCTTGCAATAATAACTTTAGGTAGATTTTCTCTATATGGGGATTAGATCACGGATTCTTCACCGGAGATTTCCTTTCTAATTTGGTCATTGAGAGGGTATAGCTTCGCCATCAGTTCCATGCATGTGCATTCACACGAGACTGCTCATCGAAGGGTCATCCTATGATGAATGTTGCGACATGATGCAACTGCAGGGGAGGAGTTGTTCTGCATTTGTTCTTTTTTTTTTGGTTTCATTGTGGTTTGTGTTGGATCCCATGGTTTCTCACTTTTCCTTAAAAAACTTTTATAATAAAAAAGTAATTTTCAGTCACGTGGTGGCTGAGTTAAATAATTATCTAGTGTTCATGATTCCTTCTATGGAATTCATTGATGGGAATCCTTGTATTACTATAGATAGTCCACACATTTTTATGTAACTATGCTTCCAGAGTGCAACTCTCAAAGAGTCTATTTATAGATCAAACCACATCACAAAACCCTCCCTCCAAAGATATTGTAATGAGGTGAGAGAGATAATTACCCCTGTGTCTCACATCCGGTAGGACCTGAGTTAGGAACTAGCATTTATGGTATAAAAATATCATGAAATTGGAGGCATTACCCTCTAATATAATGTATGATTGGGAAATA
This sequence comes from Viscum album, assembly GCA_963277665.1. Lineage (NCBI taxonomy): Eukaryota > Viridiplantae > Streptophyta > Magnoliopsida > Santalales > Viscaceae > Viscum > Viscum album. Next base: position 1,947,152,407 of record OY728126.1, on the reverse strand, counting down.
AGAATAATTATCCACAAACAACTCAAATTCATAATATAAAAATAAAATAAAATGATCCCACATGCATGTTTAAATAAAAATGACATAGATAAAATTCTCCAATGTAAATACCCGAAAACAAACCTAATGTAACGAAACGGTAGCGATCTAAGGTCTGAGCTAGTAATTTCTATCACGGTCTACATAATCCTCTAAGAAACCTAAAAACAGTTAATATACAAAGGGTGAGCATACAAGTATACTTAGTATGAGAATCAAAGTCTTTCATGCACATGTGAAAAGAGCATACTAATTCACCGATGAGAAAACAACAGAACTAAATATTACCTATACAGGTATACTAACCAATCCCAACCTCACCAAAGTGTGCCCACCAAATAATTAAAGACAAGTAATATAATATAATAATAATCACAATGATAAGGGTACCCCACACCACTTTCCCACTAGTATACCTCCCTCTCAACCCAATATAATAAATCCTGGATCTCCCATATCCTTATTATACCACACCGACCCATAAGCATGGTCATAACACACCTCGCTCAAATACACCTTGGCTCACCACCCCACAAGCAGAACTACATCATTCCTCACCCAAACTCACATAGGCCACAACAAAACCACTACCATAACCAGAGTATTAGGGAATCATGAACATGTAGGAAATCATCAGCATTCCCTCATCCTTCCATGCAAGACCCCAACCAGAATCTACCCCACAAGAATGGTCAAATCTCACCTGAAAACACCTGAGCTATCACATCTTTCCCGAAAACACATGGGCTATCACAACCACCATATAATACACTAACATACCTCTATCCATACCATCCTATAAAATACCGAAATCACATAGATGAGAGAGTAGGAAACAGTGGATACTCATCCATCCTTCTTTCTCACTGGATATAAGGAAAAACACCCTCCACATGACAATATGGGTGTCCGCACATTGTGCTTGACATGGGTGGGGTGCGTATAGAAATAAAAAAGAATATACCAATTTATTCTATCACCCACCAAGTATATAACCTCTCGTGGTCCCCTATACCCCATGTGGAACTGGCCTAAATGCCCAGGTGTCATTACACATGGACCTACAGATGAGGAAGTACATAAAGGTGCTTGGTGGTGGGTGACTACCCACCTATACCTTTTAACCCCAAGGGCCTAAAAACTTGGTGTACTTTTTTATATGACATTATAACCTCTTATGGGTCCCTCTAGCCTGTGTGAAACTATCTTGAAAGCCCAGGTGCCATTACACTTGGGCTTGCGGCTAAGGAAGTACAAAAAGGCGCTTGGTGGTAGGTGATGGCCCGCCTATAACTTATAACCCATGGGCCTAAAAACATGGAGTAATTTTTTCCACGGGGGATGGGTGAGTTGGTTAGCAGTGGTGGCGTCCTGATATTGAGGTTCCAAGTTTGATTCTTCAGAAGGAAAAGAACACTATATTCCATTATAACCTTTTGCAGGCCTCTCTACCCAATGTGGGATTATACTGAAATCCCAGGATCCATTAAACTTGGGCATGTGGTTGGGGAAGTTCATAAAGGTTCTTGGTGGTGGGTGACGACCCACCTATACCATGTAACCCCCTAGGCCTAAAAACAAGGTGTACTTTTTTCCCCACGGGGCATGGGTGAGTAAGTCAACGGTGGTGGTGTCCTGACCCCAATGTTATGGGTTCGAGTTCTCACAAGGCAATATGTACTATATTCCATTATAACCTCTCGTGGGACCCTCTACCATGTGTGGAACTGGCCTGAAAGCCCAGGTGTCATTACACTTGGTCCTGTGGTTGGGAAGTATATAAAGGTGATTAGTGGTGGGTGATGGCCCTCCAATACCTTGAAACCCCCTAAGCCTTAAAACCTGGTGCACTTTTTCCCACAGGGCACGGCTGAGTTGGTTATCGGTGGTGGCGTCCTGACCCCGAGGTTCCGGGTTCGAGTCCTCATAAGTCAACGCACACGGTATGCCATTATAACCTCTTTTGGGCCCCTCTAACCCATATGGAACTGTACTGATATCCCATGTGCCATTACACTTGGGCCTACAGCTGGGGATGTACATAAAGTTTCTCGGTGGTGGGTGATGGCCTGCCTATACATTGTAACCCCCTAGTCCTAAAAACCCAATGTACTTTTACCCATGGAGCACGAGTGAGTTGGTTTGCAGTTGTGGCATCCTGTACCCAAGGTTTTATGTTCGAGTCATCACAATGAAACACACAATATATGCCATTACAACCTCTCCTGGGACCCTCTACCACGTGTGGAATAGACCTGAAAGTCTAGGTGTCATTACACTTGGGCATGAAGCTGGGAAAGTACATAAAAGTTCTTGGTGGTGGGTGATGGCCTGCCTACACCTTGTAAACCCCTAGGCCTAAAAAAACAGTGTACCTTTTTGGGATAATTCACACCTCCCAAACTCCACTCACCTTGTCGGGTCACTCGGTGTCTCAATGAGTGGGAAGAAAAGGTGAAGATCACCTAGATGATATATTTCTATGTCGAACCATCATGGATCAGACAGTTACCATGTGGGATGCTCTGTCATCTTGGTTGGAAATGGATCCTTCCCAACTAGGGCTTCTCTAGAGGACCTCTTCATGGGAAGGCGGGTTCCTGTGTTTGGAGGGTGTGAAAAGGCCACTCCATGGGATTCCATTTTAGTTAAATAAGTATATACATATAGCCACACATAAGACCAACATGTGGGTTTACAACAAAACACTAACCAACTCACAACCTCATCACTTTTGTTGTCGCCTCTAAATGCATAACACCACACATTCCATAATCCACATTTTACATTTCCAACCAATTCCCATTTTCCAAAAAATTCATTTCATTATTTAGCATCAACCACATTTAAACACACAACCCATCATTTATTTATTCATTATCTTTTTCCTTCCCAATAATCAAACTAAACCATTCAATTTCAAACATTATTAAAATATTATTTATTCTATCACTATCCTAGAATATAGCACAAAAAATTGACACATTATAAGTATCTCAATATTCCCATCATACCATCGCCCAACTGCCCCAAAATCATGACCAAACAATCACCTCACCACCCAAAAAATAGACCAAATAATAACCAACTTGCCATCCTAAAAACATGGCCAAACAAAAACCACCTTGCCACCCTAAATGTATGTCCAAACAACAACCACCCCACCACCCCTAAAGTAATACCAAAAAAATTACCTCACCGCCCCAAAAGCACGGACAAACCACCATCAGCCCAACATGCCCCAAAAACACATCAGAATCCCACAAGAACGACCACACATCATAACACATTAAGATCATTCTATAGATTTACAAAGGTATTTTACCCCATTCAACTTTATTTTAGAGGCACTATCACACAATACATAATCCTTGGACAACCATTTCATTAACTAAATATATGTATTTAATCAATTTCCATTTAAGAATGATATCACAAAAATAAGAAAACAAGTAGTCACAAAACGTATATCAAGCACAAAAAAACTTAATAACCATATTTTTAGTAGGGCATCAGGCACGTACAATCAAAATATCACAAATAATAAAAAAGTTGTCCAATCATGTGTGTAAACCCCTTTTACACTTCAATTTAAGTTTAACTAATTCATTATATTTGATAAAGAGAGAAGAACCATAACCCATAGATAAAAAATAAAACCCTCCAGTATAATACACAATAATGAGAAATGAGGGATTCCCTACCTCAAGGAAGGTTTTCTGTTTCACTTCGCACCGTGGGGAAAAGAAGAAAACCTAAAAGCCATAAACACACTATGAAAAACCATGGATCAACCTATACCACACCAAAGGATCATCAAAACGAAGCCCAAACACACAACCCAAACCAAACTACACCATCACAGTGAATCCCCAAGACAAGAACAAAAGGAAACACACCCAGAAGAAGTATGATCTCACCACATATTGCTAATGAATAACCGACAGAACAAATGGATCAAATCATGAGTAAGGGGGACTGAAGAACTCATCAGGGAACCTAGGGATTTTCAAAAATGAGAGAGAAGGGAGGTGGATGATTGAATAAAAATTTATCCAAGAAAAAAAATTTAAAACCTGTAATTCAGGAATTTTCATGTCGTGTAATATATACATGACATGTAAGTCATGGGATTCCAAAAATTCTATCATTTTCCAAAATCTGCATGGCCTTTTTATTATTTAACCCCAACGATGTACACATCATGTAACACCCTGTGAACTTGCCTTCACAATCAATGAACCACACTTACACGATGTGTAAGCTTTACACATCATTTATTCACCCTGCCTCCAGCATTTGACAAACAAACTCCTCTATGTCCTCTTTGGGGCTCATCTAAGAACTTACAACACCAAAACTAGTAAAATAATGGATTGGTAAGGCACAAGTTGTTACATCAGATACCTCTCAAATGATTCTCTACCATGATAATCTAAAAATAATCCTAGAAGGAAAGGGGTATGAACAACCAACCCCTGAGATACCTCTCAAGGATGTCGTCATGCATCAATGCTACCACAATCCAAACACACCAAAAAACGGCCAAAATACATCTCACACAACCTCACCACACTAAACCACAAGATGCATCCTCTCACTCAACCACACCACCACACAACCAAAACAAACAATTGTATTAACCAGCTAACTGCAATATTTCGAACACATGAATTAGGTAATTCCATACTCTACGTAAAGATAATATCATCTATTAGCAGCACTGACTCAATGGAATGGGTTTACTTGCATCACAGTTAATGAATAATGATTTGGAATTAGGTTCTCCAGTTTTCATATATCATGACATTATGACACATCACACAACACACACTGTAAAATAAGGAAAGAATATTATAAGATAAAACAATAAGGCCTCAAACATCACACCACAAGAAAAATAGAGAAAATATAAATAAAAAGACACCAGGTATTGGGCATGCATCTACCTCTCTTGATCCCAAGTACTCTTCTCCAGGCCACCATGCCTCCACAAAACATGATACTAAAGAATGGTCTATCCACATAGAACCATATCTTTGTGATCCTAGATCTCCATTGGTTATTCAACAGACATCACGTTGTCCTTGATATCCAACCCTCCCCAGTAAATGACATGAGTGTCATATTGAAGATAGCGATGAAGATGAGATATGTGAAAGGCATCATTGATCCTATCCAGCAATGGTGGAAACACCAACCGATATACCACCTCGCCAACTTTCCCTAATACCTAAAAGGTCCCAACAATCTTGGGAGATAGCTTACTCCCTGATCCCAACCTATGCCATCCAAATTTAGGGTAAACCTTAAAGAAAACATGGTTCCCAACCTAATAATACATGGGAATCATCCTACGATCGACATAAGACTTCTTCAAGTCCTGCATTACTTTCATCCTCTCAATAATAAGTTTATCCTTCTCAGTTGTTCTCTATAGAATATCTAGACCAAGAATTACTTCCTCCCCAACCTCCATCCAACACAATGAATAATGACATGGTCTCCCATATAAAGCCTCAAATAGAGCCATGCCAATGGAAGAGCGATAGATATTATTATAAGAAAACTAAACCAAAGGAAGGTGTTCTACCAAATATCCACCAAAGTCCAAGATGCACTCCTACAATATATCCTCCAAGGTCAGTATAGTTCGCTTCGTCTGCCCATCCATCTAAGGGTGGAAAGTAGTGATGAGGTGTAACTGAGTGAAAAAATAATGTTGTAACCCCCTCTAGAATCATAAGGTAAAACATGAATCCTGATCCCAAACAATGAACCATGGATCTCCATGCAACTTCACCCCCTCATCCACATACCTCTTGTCCAAGGCATACATTAAGCCCGACTCCTTGATCACTAAGAAGTGGTTGATTTCATTAACCAATATTTGATCATCTAGATAACATCACAACCACACTATGCTATGGGTAAACCTATGAGAAAATCCAGTGAGACGTCATCCCATTTACACTCAGAATAATCCAAAGGCTACAACAAACTACTAGGAACACGATGCAAAACATTTACTTGCTAAAAAAACAAGCACTTTTCCACAAACTCCTCCATCGCCCATTTCATCATGAGCCACCAAAAATACATCCTCAAGACATGATACATCTTGGAAACTCCAAGGTGTACCTCCAAAGGTAATCTATGAAACTCATGAAGGACTTCCCCACACATATATATTGGAATAAATGACCTCCCATGAAACAACACCCAGTTCTGACCATCCCCCAACTATCCCTCTAGAGTATCACCGTGACCAATATGATCATGCATCAACTATGCCTCTAGGTATCCCCACTAGGAATCCTCCACCTAGTATATCATAGAATACTAAACAATCATCTAAAACATTAATCCTCTACCTCTATCAACCCTTGCATCTACGTGAAAGGCTTCAAACTCCTCTATCGCACTCCAAGTATCCCCAGACTCCTGAACAATACACTTTCACGAATTCATACTCAAAGCTTTAACAAAAACATTCCACATTCCAAAGTTATAAGAGATCTCAAAATTTTAATCCTATAGAAAATTCATCCATCTCCACTTCCGTATGTTCACATCACACTAATAAAAGATATACCTCAATTAATTATGATTCATGAAGACCAAAAAGGATTTCCCAATGAGGTAATGCTGCCAGAACATTAGCACAAACACAATTGATGCTAACCCAGATCATGGGTTCCATAGTCATTCTCATGGGTACATAACTACCTAGACACATAAAAGATCAATGAACTATTTTGTATCAACATGAATCCCATTCCCATACAATAAGTGTCACAAAACACCTCAAAGATCACCCCTCCTCAAGAAACTGATGCAGTGTAGCACTGAACAACTTCCCCTTCAGGTAACTGATTCCTTCCTGACAATAATAATTCAACACATAATATTGGTCTTTCCTAGTAGAAGTTGTAAATGGGGCTGTAACATGATATATTTTGTGTAAAAACGTTTGATAATAGCCTGCACGACCATAGAATCTACTAACCTCTACCATGTTCTTGGGTGTTTCCAAAGAAACAACTACCTCGACCATTGATGGGTCCACTACCACACCCTATTGAGACAACACATTCATATAAAAATACACTTAGTGTGTCCAAAACATAGACTTGGACAACATTCCATAGAGTAGGTGGTGCCAAAGAACCTATAAGAGAGTTTTGAGATGCTCGACATGCTCCTCCTCTATCCTTGAGTATATCAGTGTGCCATTGATGAATATGATGAAGAAATGATATAAGAACTCATGGAAAATGGAGTTCATAAGCCCCATGAACAGAATTGGGGAATTTGTAACATCTAATAGAATGGATACAAACTCAAAGTGTCTATACCTACTTCTGAAGGTAGAAATTGGCTTATCTCTCTTCTTTACACTCAACTGGTGATATCCTGACCACAAATTTATCTTAGAAAACCAAATTACCCCTCTTAGTAGGTTTAAAAGACCATCTATCCTCAGAAGATGGTAACCGTTCTTGACACCACCATGTTAAACCTTTGGTAGTCTATGAAAACCCTTATAATACCATCCTCTTTCTTATAGAATAATGTTGGAGCACCCCTCAATGACACATTGGTCCAGTTAAAACCTACCTGTATCAGATCATCTATCTGAATCCTTATCTCCCACAACATAGAATTTTCCAATCGATAAGGATCCATCAAAATTAGAGAAACACCAAGTTGTAATCCTATCTTGAACTCAACATAATTTTTAGGGTGTATAATCATAAAATCCCTATAAAAATATCTAGAAACTCCCCAATGACCCTGGGAGCTCCACTTTCCTAGCATGAACTGATTCTATAGATAGCTCCACAACCATCGAAAGAAGTGGCTCAACACCCCATGATCCCACCTAAAAACACTAATCACCAAAGAAAACCACACGCTGTACATCCACATATGAAAACAAAACTCTCCTCTGTAAGTAGTCGATAATAGAATGAACATAATACAACCAATCAATGATGAGGTTAACATAGTATGACTACATCTGTATCAAGAAAAGATCTCCATGAGACTGATGTGGCCCCATCATCAGTCTACACCCCAACATACATTAAGAAAGATGGTCTAACCTCTGATAGGTGTAGTCAATACTCGGGGAATGGGAAGCCACACTACGCCTAGTCCCAGAGTATAGACAAGAGTGGGTTCAGCAAAGGATTTTGAATCTTCTGTATAAAACAACTCATAAACAAGGGTACTAAAAAAACTAATTGTACCTTTGAAGGTATCTGGCCCCTCTGGCACTACTGCCTCCATTGCATGCTACTGACTTTACCTAGCTCCTTTACCTCTATGATGATGACCACCTCTATGACTACGCTCAATTCAGGGCCCCTAAATATAAGGAACATCCCGAGGTTGACCTCTACATGCTCCTTCTTCACTGGAAGGAGTATTACCCTATTTACTCTGGTTTTGAAATGGTCTCACTGACTACTAATGTTGAGGCTTTCACTGAACCTACCCATCTCCAGCAAATTGATCTTAGGGAACCACTAGAAACTAGTTTTTGAAATGACAATGAACCCCACAACCAAAACCCACTGGCACAAATACCCTATGAAAAGTACATAAACTATAGGTCCAAGAAAGACGGAAAGGAAGTTGCAGAGGTCAACTCCCTATATGTCAAAACCTTGAAGGTCCTGGTGTTTGAGACTTTCCACTAGCAACTTTACTCCTCGAGGAACCCTAATAATTCCCCTTTCATAAAAAACCACCTCATCAGTGCATCAGCTCGATCACATCCACCTTCTTCTGAACCTTTAGAGGCATTGGAAATGTAAGAGGTGTAACTGCATACTAGAGAGAAAAATGGAGTGTATCCTCAATACATCTCACACAAGACTCCTCAGCTGGAAAAAGATCTTGGGAAAAGTGAAAAAAGTCATTGAACTGGATTCTAAACTCCTGTACTGACGTACTCCCCAACTGAAGAGAAAGAAGATCATGCCTTTTCCCTGCCTTTATGGTCGATGATAGGAACTCTTCCAGAACACTATATGAAATTTCACACATGAAATATCTACCTCCTTATGCTGCCCTAGTTATATCATCCCCCATTGATGTACAGATCCCCGCATCTGACTGACTGTAAAAGAAACCTTGAATCCCACCTGGTCCAGGATCATACTGAAATCGATCTCATGCTCCTCTAGCCAGATCTTTTTCTCCACATCTGTAACACTACCCATCATACTTCCCCAAAGCATGTCACTGGAAATAATGAAATAACATCTTCCAAGACCCATCCTCCTCTATCAGATAGACACTATGACGTTCAATCAGATCATCATTTTGAACCTCTATTGCATGAGCTACACATCCACGATAAACAAGAGCCATAAATGAAAGAAGAAACAATGATTTCTTAATCCCAGGTAATATACAATTTTATTAATATTCATTTTATTTACATTAACCTTCCCCCAAAACCCAAATTCCAACAAGAACACAAGTCATCATGATGCATGTACCTCACCTAAGTCTCTACTACACAAGAATGTCCTTGTCACTTGGTTATTAATTAATCTTAGAGTCTGTGCACTGGATCATAACAACCCCCCTCCTAAAATCTCATTTCCTAGCCAATATCACTAGCCTATGTCACACACCAAGGTAAAATATCTCTATTTTCTTACCAACCCATGAAATCCTCATTAAACATAACTCCAAACTCAATCCTATCTCTCAACCACTCCTTTGATAACACTCTGTCATAACCCCTCCGTCCAATGATATTAAAATAAGGGTAGAGAGATATTGACCCCCACGTCCCACCTCAAGCAAGCCCTGGGTTGGTGATTATCTATGAGGGTATACAAATCTCATGAAATGGGAGGCATTACACTCTAATATAATGTATGATTAGGAAATAAGATAAATCATCCACAAAAAACTCCATTAAAAATATAAAATGAAACCAAAACCATCCCACATGCATGTATAAATAAAACTGATATAGAGAAAAATATCCAAGGTAAATACCCAAAAGAAAAGATAATGTAGATACACAACAAATATCCAAGGTCTAAGCTAGTAATGTTCAACATGGTCCATGTAATCTTCTTGGAAACCTGAAAAAAATTTATATATGTAGGGTGAGAAAATAATTACACTCAGTAGGAAAACCAAAGTCTCCCATACACATGTTAAAAGAGAATACTAATTCATCTGTGAGAAAACAACAGAACTAAACAACAACTATACATGTATACTAACCAATCCCAACCTCACCAAAGCACGATCACCAAATAATTCAAGCTAAGTAATATAATATAATAAGATTCACATTGATATGGGTAACCCGCACCACTTTCTCACTAGTATTTCACTCTAAAACTCCAACGTCGTACATATTGGAACTCCCATATCTTCTGTATACCACACCGCCTCATAATCATGATCAAAACACACCTCAACCGAAGACACCTGGGATCACCACCCCAAAATCATGGCCACATCACACCTCGCCTGAAAACACCATGTCCACAACACAACCACTACCCTAACCAGAGTAGTAGGGTATCATGAACATGTAGTAAATAATCCTCATTCCCTCCTCCTACCATGAATGCCCCCCACCTGAATCCACCTCACAATCAAAGTCATATCTCACCAGAAAACACCTCAAATATCACATATCACCAAAATACCTAGGCTATCAAAACCACTATCTAATACACTAACATAAATCTATCCATCGAAGCCTATGTAATAACCACCACTACTGGAAGAGATATATAGGGAAAGAGTGAGTACCCATACATCTATCCTTCTCCTCAGATGTCAATAAAACACCCACATTTGACTATATAGGTGTAATCACATAATTATTGATGTGGGTGGGGGCGTATAGAAATCAAAAAGAATAAAAAAATTATATAAATATAGCCACACAAAATCCCAACATATGGGTTCACAATCAAATGATAACCAACTCACAACAGCATCACTTTTTCTTCCACCTCTAAATGCATAACACAACACAAGCCACAAGCCACATTTGATATTTCCAACCAATTCCCATTATCTAGCCAATTCATTTCATTATTTAGAATCAACCACATTTACCCACACAACTCGTAATTTATTTATTCATTATACATTTACATCCCATTAACCAAACCAATCCATTCCATTTCAAACTTTATTAAAAAATTATTTATTCCATCACTACCCAGGCATCTAGAACAAAACAACCACACATCATAAGAATCTCAAATTTCCCATCATACCATCGCCCTTCCCCCAGAAAGCATCGCCAAAAAACCACCTCTCCACCCCAAAATCATGACAAAAAAACAACCACCTTTCCACCCTAAAATAATGACCAAAAAACAACCACCTCACCACCCTAAAAGCATGGCCAAACGATAACCACCTTGCCACCCCAAAAGCACAGCCAAAAAAATCACCTCACCGCCCCAAAAGCATGTCCACACAACCATAATTCTTTCATTACCGAACCACACATCTCGGTACCAAAAGAAAAACCATACATCACAACACATCAAGAAAATTTTACAGATTTACAAATGGATTTTATCGTATTTTACATTATTTTAGGGGTGTTATCACACAAGACGTAATCCTGGGGAAACCATTTCCTTATACATATATAAGTGGATAATCAATTTCAATTTTAGGGTTATATCACAACAATTACAATAGAAGAAGAAATCGATACACATATATCTAGTGAGAACAAAGCCCCCAATGACCATAATTTTCAGCAGGGCATCAAGCCCATACAAACACAATAACAGAAATAATAACAAAGTAGTATAAACATGAGAATAAAACCCCTTTAGCCTTAAATTAAAATTTATCCAATTATTTATTTTTAATTAATCAATAAAAACCAGAACACATCAATAAAAAAAGTAAACCTCTCCCATATGATATACAATAAAGTGGAAAAACGGATTCCCTACCTCAAGAAAGCTCTAACAACTCACTGGGCACCATAGGGCGAAGACGAACATCCGAAAACCACAACTTCACCATAAGAAACCATGGATCAACCTTCACCGCACCAAAGGATCATCAAAACAAATCCCAAAAACATAACCCAAACCAAACCACACCATCGTAGGGAATCTGTAAGATAAGAACAAAAGGAAAATAACTATGAAGATGGAAGGTCTCACCACAAATTAACAATGAACAACCACCAAAACCAATAGATCAAATAAGGGGGGTGGGGGATTCAAGAACTCCTCAGGGTGCCTAGGGCTCTTCTATAATGAGTGATAAGGGAGGATACGAAATGAAAAAAAATCCAACTAATAAAATTATTTCAACTTTTTAATTTATAAATTTTCACATCGTGTAATACTTACACGATGTGTAAGTCATGGGTTTCCAAAAATACCATCTTTTGGCGAAATTCACACCACATTTTTATTATTTAACCCCTAAAATATACATGTTGTGTAACACCCCATGAAACTACCTTCACAAGTTGTGAACCACACTTATACAACATGTAAGCTTTACACATTATGTATTCAATATATTTCTAGCATTTAATAGCCAAACTCTTTGAAGCCCACTCTAGGATTCATCCAAGCACCTCCAACAAAAAATTTGAAATGTAATAGTCTGGGAAGGCACGCACCATTACATCAGAAATCTCTCAAATGATTCTCTCCCTCGAGAATCCAAAACCAAGACTAGCAGGAAAGGGGTCCAAACAACCACCCTGGTAGATACCTCTCAAGTATCTCGTCATACATCAATTCTATCACCATCCAAACATTAAAATACAAATTACCAAAAGACATCTCACACAACCCCACCACCACACAACCACTAGCTACATCCTCTCACACAACTACATGAAGACCCCAACCAAACATCAAACTAGTGTAACCAACTAACTCCACTACCCTAAACACAATAATTAGTGTATTCCATCCTACCTTTCAAGATATTATCCACTATGGCCAACACTAACTCACACAAATAGGTTTAGTCACATCACTGTTAATGTGTCTCAATTAGGAATCATGTCTTTCCCTTTTAATATGTTGGGACTTTACCACACAACACACAACACACATCATGAAATAAGGAAAACAACTTATTAGATAAAATAAAAAGGTCTCAAACATCACACCACAAGAAAAATAGAGAAAACAAAACACAAAACAAACTCTGGGTGTTGGGCATACATTTTCATATCTTGCATCCAAGTACTCTCCTCCGGGCCACCATGCCTCAAAACACGTGAACCAAAGGAATGGTTCATCCACACAGCAGTTTCTCTTGGTGATCTTGGATCTCTACTGAAAATTCCATAAATTTTGTGTCATCCTCAATATCCAACTATCTCCTATCAATGACATGGGAGTAATCAAGAATATATCAATGAAGCCAAGATACATAGAAGACATCATGGATCCTCTCCAGTCACTATGGAAGTGTAAACTGATATGCTACCTCACCAAATCACCATAACACATAAAAGTGTCCATCAATCCTAGGAGATATCTTACTCTCTCTCACAAACCTATGCTACCCACGTCATTGGGAAATATTAAAGAACACATGATCCCCATCCTCAAACTCCAAGGGAATCCTCCTATGACTAAAAGAAGAGTTTTTAAAGTCCCATGCTTCCTTCATCCTCTCATGAACAAAATGAACCTTCTCTGTTGTGATTTACACCACATCATGACCAAGAACCACTATATCTACAACCTCCATCAAACACAATGTATAATGACATGATCTACTATATGAAACCTCAAACAGATCCATTCCAATGGAAGAGTGATAGATATTGTTATAAGAAAACTCAACCAAAGGTAGTTGTTATACCCAAGATCCACCAAAGTCCAAGAAGAGCACCCACAACATATCCTCTAACACCTAGATAGTCCACTCTCTCTACTCATACTTTTAAGGATGGATAGAAATACCGATGAAAAATTGAATTCCAAAATCACTATGTAATACCCTCTAGACTCACGAGGTAAAATATGCATCCTAATTTGAAAAGATGGAACTCATAACTACATGAAACCACACCACCTCATCCATATACCTCTTGACATAGGAATCTATTGTGCCATACTACTTGATTTCTAAGAAGTGGGATAATTTCATCAATTGATCCATGATCACCCAGATAGTATCCTAACCTCCTGAATCTCTCGGAGACCTTGTGAAAAAATCCCTTGATATGTCATCCCACTTCCACTCTGGAACATCCAAAGGATTCAAAAAATCACTAGGAACATGGTGTTCAGTTTTTACATTTTAGAAAAAAATGCTCTTTGTCCCAAACCCTTCCATAACCCATTTCATCCTAGTCCAGAAAACCTAAATTCTTAATCCATGGTTCATCATGAAAATTATTGGGTGTACTGCCAAATTTGATATTTAAAACTCATGAAGGACTCCCCTACACATCACAAATGTAATAAATAACCTCCCACAAAACAACACTTGAATCCAACAATCCTCTGAAAATTCCATTGGAGCATCACCATGGCCAACACGATCACACAACACCTATGACTCTAAGTATACCCATTGAGACTCCTACATCTAATGCATCATATAAGACTGCACAATTATCTGAAATAATATAACTCTACCACTATCCAGTATTTCATCTAAGTGCAAGGTTTCTAGCTCCTCCATCGATCTCCAAGAATCCCCAAACACCTGAATGAAACCCTACCTAAACTTCCTTCTCAAATTATAAACCACAACATTCCCATTTCCTAAGGTGCATGTGATATCAAAATCATAATCCTGAAGAAACTCCATCCACCACCACTACTTCATGTTTAGATAATGGTGAGAAAATATATACCTCAAGATATTTTAATAGGTGAAGATCACAATGCACAACCTAATTAGATCAGGATTCGACAACATTAACAAAAAACTACTGCTGCTAACCCTTGATCATGGGTGGAATAGTTACGCTCATTGGGATGTGAATTCCTATATCCATAAGATATCACTTCCATCTGTTGCATCAACACACATCCTAAGACCAGACATGAAGATTCAAAAAACATCAAAAACACTACCTCCTACTTAGGGAACTGAAGCACTAGAGTTATGATCATATTCCCCTTCAGGTAACCGAATGTTTCCTGGCACTGGATAGACTACACAAAATATTAGTCCTTCCGAGTCAAATATTTTAGTGGGGATGAAACTCAAGATAAATCTAGTACAAACCTTTGATAATATCCTTCAATAACAAAGAATCTACAAACCTATACCATTTTCTTAGGTGATTCCCAAGAAATGGCTACCACGACGTTCAATGGGTCCACTACCAAACCCTGCTAAGACACCAATTTCTTGAGGATATTCACCTATCATGTCTAAAAATTACACCTGGAAAAAATTCCATAGAGATGGTGGCATAGAAGAAATTTTAAGATAGTTATGAGATTATAAACATTCTACTCCCATTAACTTGATTAGATCAGTATGTCATCGATGAATATAATAAATAACTGATCCAAAAACTCATGGAAAATGGAGTTTATAAGACCCATGAACACAACTGGTGTATTCGTAATATCAAATGGAATGAGTAAAAACTCGAAGTGCCCATACCTGCATTTGAAGGAAGTATTAGGAATTTCACCCTTATTCAATCTCAATTAGTGATATCCAAATCCCAGATTGATCATAGAAATCTAACTTGCCCCTCTCAACTGGTAAAAAAGATCATCTATCCTCAGAAGAGGGTAATAATTCATTACAATTACCCGGTTCAACCTCTGGTAGTCTATGAACAACCTCATAATACCATCCACCTTCTTGGTGAAAAAATATGGAGAACCTCATGAAAACACACTAGGCTAGATAAAACCCTTTTACATTAGATAATTTATATAAATCCTCATCTCCCTCAATTAAAAAGGTTCCATCTGATAAGGATCCATTGAAATGGGAGAAGCACCAGGCTGTAATTCTATCCCAAACTCAACATCGCGTCAAGGGGGTAGCGTCATAACCTCCCTAGATAAAAACATCTAGAAACTCCTCAATGACCTAGAGGACCTCCACAATCTGAGTGTCTACTAATATTAAAGAATAATTATCCACCAAAAAAGGGGTTATGCAATGTTGATTTCCCACCTGACAACCCCTCTCACTAATGAAAACCACATGCTGGTCATCTATATCTGAAACAACGACTCTACTCAATAAGCAGTTTATAACAAAATATAAGGAATAAAACCATTATATTCTGAGGATAATTTTTTTGGATATATATGTATTAAGAAAATATACCCATAGGATAGATTTTTCCCCATCATCAGTCTACACCTTCGGCATATATCAAAAAAGCTAGTCTGGCCTCCTATTAGTGTATTAAACACTAGGGGCATGAGACAAATCTCTACATGTTTACCCAAATAATGGAATAGAGTGTGTGAAATAATGGATTGTGAAGCTCCTGAACCAAACAAGGCACAAACAAGGGTACTAAATAAACTAAATTTACCTTTGAAGATATCTGGCCTCTATGGAACTACTGCCTCCATTACATGAAAATAACCATGCCTAGCTCCTCTGCCTCTCCGACGATGACCAACTCCATTACCTTTCTCGGTTCAAGGTCCTAAAATACGGACAAAATCCTAAGGCTTTCCTCTACCTATTCCGTCTCCCCTTGGTAGAGCATAATACTACTGCTGAAACGATCTCACTGAAAATTAATACTAATGTTAGTACTAATCCTATCCACCTTCACCAAACTATGTTTTGGGAACCACTAAGAATTAGTTTTTGGAAATTTCCATGAACCTCGTAACCAAAAAACACTAGAAAAAATCCTCCAAGAAAGAAAAAAACCCACCAATCCCATATGGTCGGAAAGGAAGCTTCTGAGATTGACTCCCAACTAGTTAAAACCTTGAAGGTCTGGGTGCCCGAGACCTTCCACTGAAAAATCTTCTCCTCAAGAAAACTACTGATTCCCCTGTCATAGAAAAAATTCTCATGAGTGAATCCACTCAATAACTATTACCTTATTTTGAACCTCCAAATATGTTGTCAATGTAAATGGAGTTACTACATAATGGATAGAAGTATGAAGTACCTTCTCAAGATTTATCACATGAGACTCTTCATCTGGAAAATTATTTGGGAATAAGCGTAGAAGGACATTGACCTTGATTCCGAACTCTAGCAATAACATACTCCCATGTTAAAGAGAAAGAATCTCATCCCCCTTCACTACCTTCATGGTTGATGAACGGAACACTACCTCAAAATCATTATAAAAGTTGAACCTTGAAGTATCTACCACCTTCTGCTCCCCCAGATACAGTGTCCAGCACTAATGTGTAGCTCCCCACATCTGAATGACATCCAAAAGAACCTAGTATACCACTTGGGAATGGATAAAACTAAAATTGATCTCAAGATCCTCTATCCAACTCTCTATCTCCACAAATTGAATACTACCCTCATAATTTCCCAAAGCCTACTAGTGGAAAGAGTGAAACAACCTCTACCAATCCTCATCCTCGTTTGTTAGATCGAATCTACTATGATCAAATGGATTAGTCTGCAAAACCTCAACTGCATAAGCTACACATGCACAATGAATAGTATCCATAGTTGAAAGAAGAAACAAATATTTACTAAGCCCTTATTGTATATAATATTATTAAGATTATTTTTAATTCATTTTATTTACTTTAACCTTCCCAAAAAAACCCAAATTCAAACAAGAACACAAGTCATCATGATTCATGTACCTCAAGTAGGTCTCTACTCTGTAAATAGGTCGACATCACTTAGTCATTCAATAAGCTTAGAGTCCATGAACTTGATCATGAGGGGCCTAAAATCTAATCTTATAGTCAGTCCCCTTGGTCTATGTCACACACTATGGTTAGCTAGAACTGTTTCCATACCAACCCATGTAATTCTCATTGTGCATTACTCCAAACTCCATCCCATCTCTCAATCACTTATTTTATAACACTTTATCATGACCCCCTCCATATAAAGTTACCACAATGAGGGGAGAGAGATAATGACCCCCATGTCCTGTCTCCAGTAGGCCCTAAGTTGGTGACTGGAACTAAGGGTATAAAAATATCATGAAATGGGAGGCATTTCCCTCTAATATAATGTAGGATAATGATATGATAAGATAAATCATTCAAAAATATATATAGAATACTATAAAAAGAAACCAAAAAGTGTCTGACATGCATGTATAAATAAAACTGATATAGATAAAACTCTTCAATGTAAATACACAAAATCAAAGCTATAGTGTTGATACGGTAGTTATCCAAGGTCTGAACTACTACTGTATAGAATAGTCTACATAATCCTCCTGGGAACCAGGTAAAAGTTTATATACATAGGGTGATAATAAAAATATATTCATTAGGAAAACCAAAGTCTCTCATGAACATGTGAAAATAGAATACTAATGCACCCATGAGAAAATAACATAACTAATCATCACCTATACAGACATACTATCCAATTCCAAACTCACCAAGAAATGCTCACCAAATAGTGCGAGAAAATTAATATAATATAATAAGAATCAAATTGATAAGAATACCCCACAACACTTTCCCACTATAATGCCTCTCTCACACCCCAACATCTTACATGTTGGTGTTTCCATCACTTCTCCATACCATAACATACCACACAACAAGAATGGTCACAACACACCTCACCTAAAGACACATGGGATCTCCACCCACAAGCATGAACACATTATGCCTTTCCTGAAAACTCATAGTCCAAAACACAACCAATTATATAAACATAGTATAAGGGTATCATAAACATATAGGAAATCAACCCATCTCCATCCTCATACCATGCATGACCCCCACCATAATCCACCTTACAAACATGGTCATATCTCACTCGAAAACATATGGGATATCACATATCACCTGAAGAAACATGGGATATCAAAACCACCATATAATTCAAATACATACCTCCATCAATTATAGGTTTTGAAATTCCTACTTCTCTCATAAATGATAGTGGGAAAGATTTGGAACCCATTCGTCTGTCCTCTACACCAGATATTTGAAACAAACCCCCCCCCCCCCACATGACCATGTGGGCTCGTCACATATTGCTCGAGGTGGGTGGGGTATATAGAGAAATAAAAAATAATATGCTATTATATAAGTATATACACAGAGAATTCCAATCTATAGTTTCACAACCAAATGATAACCAACTCACAACATCATCACTTTTGTTACCTCCTCTAAATGCTTAACCCCACACAAGCCACAAGGCACATATCACATTTCAAACCAATTCCCATTATCCACCTAATTCATTTCATTACATGGAATCATCAAAATTTAACCACACAACCCATCATTTATTTATTCATTATCCATTTCCATCCCATTAAACAAACCAACCCATACCATTTCAAACATTAATAAACAATTATTTCTTCCATCAGTATCGGGGAATCTAGAACAAAACCACAACACATCATAAGCAGGTCAACATTCCCATCATACCAAAACCCCACCACCCAAAAATCTTGTCCAAACCACCACCTCTTAGCTCTAAAATCAAGTCCAAAAATCAACCACCTTGATTCCCCGAAATCATGTCCAAAAAAACAACCACCTCGCCTCCCAAAATCATGGCCAAACAACAACCACCTCATTTCCCCAAAAGCATAACCAGAAAATAATCACCTCACCACCCAAAAGCACATCCAAACAACCATCATCCCCACATCCCACAACCACACATCACTATCCCACAATAATGACCACACATCAAAACACATCTAGATCATTTTACAGATTTACAAAGGGATTTTATCACATTCCACTTTATTTTAAGGGCACTATCACATATGCCATAATCCTGGGGCAACCATTTCATTATCCAAACATATGTGGTTAATCAATTTACATTTTAGGGTGATATCACAATAATCACTATAAAAGCAGTAGTCACAACACATATATCCAGCGCAAAAAAATCCCATAATGTTCTCAACTATTAGTAGGGAATCATGCCAACAGAATCACAATATAAAAAATAATAAAAAAGATATAAAAATGTGAATCAAACCCCTTTACCATTCAATTTAAATTTAATCAATTATTTATATTTTATTAAGCTAACACAACCATAAATCATAGATAATAAAAAGTAAACACATCCTACATGATATACAATAAAAAGAGATGAGGGATTCCCTACCTCAAGGAAGCTTTATCGACTCACTGTGCACCAAAGGGAAAAGAAGAACACTCGAAAACCAGAAACGCACTACAAGAATCCCTGAATCATCCTATACCACACTAAAAGACCATCGAAACAGAGCCCAAACACATGAACCAAAACAAACCACACCACTATAGTGAATCCCTATGTTCAGAAAAAAAGGAAACTAACCAAGAAGAAGGTAGGGATTAACATGGGTTTCCAACAAACAACCACCAGAACCAATGGATCGAATTGGGAGGAAGAGGGCTTTAAGAACTCCTTGGGGAACTTAGGGCTCTTCCAAAATGAGAGAGAAGGGATGTGAGGTGGCCAAATAAAATAAATGTTGGAGGAGAAAAAGGATTTAAAACCTAGAATTTTTGGATTTCTATGCCATGTAATACTTACACAATATGTAAGTCATCGGTTTCCAAAAATCCCAGATTTCACAAAAATATAGGCTACATTTTTATTATTTATCCTTGAAAATCTACACATCATGTAACACCCTGTGAACTGAACTTTACAAGACATGAACCACACAAAAGTAATGTTTAGGATTTACACATCGTGAATTCACTCTGGTTCCAAATTTTAACTACCAAACTCCTCCAAGACCACTCTAGGCTTCATCCAAGCACCTCCAACACCAAATTTGGAAAAGTAACAGACTAGGAAGGAACAATCAATTAAAAACAAGATTTTTAATTTCTTTATTTTTCATGGTCTATAACCAACGCTCTCTTATGGTACCCTAGATAATGTTAAGATAAGGGGAATGATTATCATTAATCCTAGGGTACACTAAGAGGATATCAAGATCACTAATAAGACCCAATACATTAATGTCAAATATAATATAAAGTTCCCAACATGTTTTCTGCCCAATCATATCTAATTATTGATAATAAGAATTGTTAAAACATCACTAGTGGACTTCTTTCAGAAGAATTCTGTTGAACATTTTGACGTATCACCATTACCTAATGATGATTCCCCTACTAACAAGTAATAATTTTATTGGTTAAAAAAACTCCCAAAATATTATAACCTCATCTCACATTTTCGACAAAGGTTTAATACATAAAAATATATTTCATCATCATGTTTCTTTTCAAGAACAGATATTCCATAGAATTATTATATTCACTCGGCCACTCGAACATCCGAAACCTGAATCTAGAATCCAAACTCTATCGTGACACATATCCATGTTTTATCTTGAGTATTTTTTCATGGTCTAAAACCTGAACATACCAGCCTCATGGTCTTCCAAAACATGTTTTTACCATGTTCAAATGTACTTTTTTTGGTTGCGGTCCCTCTAATTATAAGGATACACTAAAATACATCTGACATGATGCTCCCACCTTAAGAGTTTTCTAGTCATTATTTACTAAAAATGGTAACTCATCCCATGACACACACTCCATCCACCATTGAATACAGGTTATGGATGTGTCCAACATTATTTTACCATGCACTAAATTCTAAAATAGAGGAAAACCAACCACTTAAATGTGCAATATATAAAATTTACTCTGTACATACATGTTATACTCTCCTGATACACATTCACACAAATAATTAGTATCAAGAATAAATGTCAAAAATAAACCTATTCGCAGAGTTATGTAACCTGATTTTTTGCAACATTATCCTGAGTATTGGGACACCCCAATTTAATATAACACCCATGTCACTCTACTTTAGAGATAACCTGAGAACATAGAATGATATCTAAAGGAATTAATGATCTCCACCACACCCATAATATTTTCTATACCATTTTAAAAAGTTGAAGAGAATCGTATGCATTGACGCACATTACCCTGAGATTTCAGCATCACAACGACACATCATTTGATATTATAAATATTCTTATAATCCCTATTCATACAAGTATCCAAAGGCCCATATAAAAGATTTATACCATATTTGAACTACCTCTTAAGAGTATTAATCTGAATGAAAACCTCTTGAGTCATCCATTGTTGAAAAAATAATGGTCACCTGACCAAAAAAGTGGTTGACTATGCCCTAGGAATTTCTAACTCACTAAACTGGAGCTTTAAATTATGCACAGAAACATAACAAGGCACAACTTACCGAATGAAAACCCATCAA
This sequence comes from Viscum album, assembly GCA_963277665.1. Taxonomy (NCBI): domain Eukaryota; kingdom Viridiplantae; phylum Streptophyta; class Magnoliopsida; order Santalales; family Viscaceae; genus Viscum; species Viscum album. The sequence continues at coordinate 1,947,129,973 of OY728126.1, read as the reverse complement.
TCTAGGGGGTTTCATCTCAATACTATGATTCCTACTCATGAAAAATGGCACTCGAATGGTACCTTACTTCTGAAAACTGAAAGCAACATTTGGAAATATTTTTAATTTCTTATGATGCTCCCTATAATGGGAGATCCCCTTAATGAAACATAAAGTGTCGATCCTATAAATTGGTCATGTAAAAAAGTTCCCTAGTCTTAATATCATAACTCTAGATCAATAAAATGGAAGGTCAAATAAATCCATGGGGTATGTCAACATTCACGTTCAAGTAATATTAAGGAAATATTTAAAATACCCTTATATGAGGTTCGACACTAAAACACCACTTATGGAATTATTTAATCCATTTAACTGATTCACATTTTATTTTTAAATATTTTAAAGGATAAATTTAATGAATATCGAGTACCAATTATAAAATACAACTAAACTCGCTACTTTATTTAGCTGACACCATAAGGAAAAATAGGAATGTTATATCAACTTCATTCAAGAAATATTTCTTTAGATAAAATCTTGTAAAAATTTAAGTAATTAATCTAATAAATTACTCTATCCATTTCATTTATACATAAATATTCTCACAATCAAGCTTAGATAAAGAAAATTTCAACTCCATGCTATAGAGGAATGCACCCTTTTGGTTGTAATTTGAATTTCATTTTACTGATGCCTCATAATAATTAATCGTAAAAGTAGTTTAATGATCTCTTATTATATAAGAAGAATAGGTTCAGTAATATCCCACCATACATTTATACACAACCAATATAAGTGGCTGATGAAACATTAAATAACCACCCCTAAGTGGCATGATTATATCACTATGGGGTTATGTAATAGAGAATATATAGGTAAAATCAATCTACAAGGGTCCGGTTAATTAATCCTAGGTTGAGTTATATGGAAATCCATTCCCATTTTTTGGATGCTCTATAAATTAAAATTGGAATACCATTTAAATGAAAACCATAACAGTTACATCATCAAAGATTTAACACAGCCTAAATGGGTTGATCTCACAAGCAACAATCCCCAACTGAACTATATTCGTCTAATTGTGTATTTAGTAAATTAGTCATATGGGTCATCATGCCCAATTATAGTTGTACAAGACTTTATAATGGAAACCATTTCCTCTAAATATTTCAATTTAGCATGTACCATGGCTCAGTTAGATGCATCATCATTCCAAAGTTACAAATGTACTTACCTTTATAAGTTACACTTTTCATATATGTAGATACAACCCAGTTTTTTCTTTTATTTCATAATATAATAGGTTGATATACGATGGTTCAATTATATGGGCGACTATTCTCCAATATTTAAAGTCCAAAACCCTTTATAAATTAGACAATTGGTTACCATTTAATTGTAACTAGTAATGTTTCGTCCCATGAAACCAATGGTTCATGGCTCAAACGTTACTTGATTGGTTAGTGAAGGTTCCACCATCATGATATATAAGAAAACACCATTTAGGTTAATTCATACACTTTAACAACCAATAACATATCATAGTTATAATAATACATGATTTCACATAGTTGTAAATATAGGTGATTGCGGACATTTATCACAAAATAGGGTGAATAAGTAATCATGCTAGACAACTAACCAAACAAGGTATATAAATAATCATGATGATAATTCATATAAGGAACATTTAAAAAGTTTTAGGCACTCATGCAATGTATCATACATGGTGTGGTATATGCATGGAATGTTAATCTATATGTACCTATAATGATGCATGTAACAATAATTCCTTATCATACTAGGACAAGGATAAAATACCATAAATCTCAAAAATCAGTATGCACTGGAAATTACATCAATCGCTCAAGATAAAAAATAATAAACTGTAATAAAAAACAATAAAAATAATAGTCCCTTCAATGGAATATTATTCATTCCCCCATGTGTGGTTTGATAAATCTCGGAAATGGGGTATTTACCAAGTGCCAACACATTTCTAGTCTTCTTTCTACAAGCAAAAAAAAATAAGATAATGAAAACCAATCAATAATACAACATTTTAACATCCATCCCTGAATCACTTTATAAACAGTAACCATATTGGTTTCCACCTGGTCTCAAGCGCACCTCCCCATATGCTTGTGGTAGCTGACTAGTAGTGAGGGTCCAATGATGGTACAGTGGGGAGATTATACCCTCCTGATCATAGAAGAATAGTGGTATATACAAAAAAACAACAATGGAAGCTGATGAAAAATAATAGAGCAGTGGATGATAATAATGACTGTAAAAATTTCCAACACTAAATATATAACTCTACATGTCCTCTTGATGTTATATTATGAGGGCAGAAGACCTACCAAAGGTAATAAACAAGACACAAGTAAAAGAATAAAACCCACAAAGGTTATCTCCTTGAGAATTATGAGCTCTAACCCGATTCTGCTCTCTTATGATCCCAAGGACACAAAATGATTAAAAGTAATAAAATCAAATCTAGAACCTGAACCTGCACCATTATGTGTGCTCAGGTACCATATGATGGCCCAAAAAGGGTGTCAGATAAACTTACTAGGACAAAAACAATAATGTTTAATTATATTCATTTTGTGAGTATAAAATATAGTAATGTGAAGTTATATAAAATAAATAGGTGAATAAAGTAAATATAAACAGGTAAGGCTCAGGTTCATCAAAGGATACCTGGACATTAATACCGGCTTCAGTTTAAGCCGAAATATCTTTGATGTAGTGTCACCATGTATATATATATACTTATGTGTATATACATATGTATATATATATGAACTATATATGTAGTACATATATATATATATATATATTACTATCCAGTACCTGAGTTATAACTTTGGCGACCATTCATAATCACAAAAGGCTCAGGGAATAATAAGGAAATTCATTCATGAGTATCACAATATATAAGGGACTCCATACCTGATTATCAAAACTTATAAGGGATTCCATTATCATGAGTAATAATGGATTCCATGCTAATTAATAATAAGTGATTACATGCCCACAAATAATAAGGTATTCTATTCCCAAGTATCACAAATTAGAATGTGAACCATACCTGAGTATCATAATTCATAAGGGACACTATGCATAAGCATCACATTTAATAAGGGACACCAAGAAGAAAGATCACATTTTATACTAATAAATTTGTTTTTTATTTTTTGTTAATTTTTACACCATGATATTTATAAGGTTCAACCCAAACTCAATTAGAAGGTAGTTTGGTCAGAATAAATTGACATCATGCATAAAAGGAATTTCTTAGGCCATGAGAGTACCCATTCCATTCATCCATTTAAATATAAGTAATAAATAATTCCATGCTAGTATAAATTTCATATCGCATTTCAGGTATAAAATTAGGACCATTCCATTTATAAGTAATTTAGAAGGTCATGGAATGGTCCATGCCTTTGTCAATTTACCATGCGATGCAAGTCAAGAATTACGTTCATTAATTGATATAGGAAACGTGTAAATATTTTTCATTATCCTTTAATTATAATTAAATTGTTCACTTTATCTATAAGTTATGGGTCTAGAATATTATAATTAATGTTATTAATCCAATGAGGAAACACCCATAAAAATTGTCATTTATTTAATTTCACTTAACATCTCTTTATGTGAGAGAGAAAGTAAAAAAACCTCGAAAGGTGGATTTAATTCCAAGCCAAAGCATAAAGATCCAAGGCATATGAGTGAAACACCCAAAGGTTTGGTTCTATTCAATTTATAAATCATATAATGATGAAATTTAAAATCTCAAGGAAAATATGAATTTAAGATTAATAATTTACAAGTTAAATTTCACAATTTAAATGTGACACAAGGAAAGTATGGGGCATGATAGAATAGAGTATTTTATAAACATTCCAGTTTTTAAGGAAAAATCATAAGACAACCTACCTCATTATTATAATTCTTCACTCACCCATTATCGATATTTGATTTGAAGTGATTCGTGTGAAATTGAAGAAGTCAATGAATTGCCTGGTAATAGGGTAAAAGAGCTCGCATGGATTTATCATCTGATACAGAAAGATAAATAGATAAAACAAGGAAGAAGAGTCATACTATTTCTGAGGACAATAAAACATGATTTGTGGTCCTGGAATCAACCACTAGATGAATGAGATCCATCCATGCCTCAGAGAGGCCTAGGGAGATCTCCATGGTTGGGAGGAGGGGTTTTGAAAATGAGGGGGAGAAAAGAGGGAGATTGGTTAAAATAAATTAAATCAAAATGGGTATTTTTACCTCTTTAAATTTGGTTCATGGTTAGGACACATCGTTAGGATAACTGTTCCCCAACCATGAATCTCCGACTATTTAAGGTCCACACCCTGTATGCTTTGTGTGTAAAGTTAAGCAAACCTTGTACCGACCGTGCCTTTGGAACCGCCTGACCTCCACATTCCACATGACTAGGAACATGGTTATAAAAACCATGCAAAACCTTTGCAGTTCACCTATATAATAAACTATGAATTCCTTGTATGATCATGTGCCTCCTCACACATGGTTATTCCAAACCGTTCTCCCCCCATATATGGGATACATGGTTTGGGTCCACAGTTGGCACTAACCATGTGCAAACCATGTGCCCCCTTTACCATTTTCAAAAATTGGGGTTTTTAGGTTTGATGTAACCAAACCTCAACAAAACACCTGAGACTCCTCTTAGGATATAAACCCCATTTAAAAACAACACTATTAAGTGTTCTAATGCTCAGAATTCTATTCCAAATTTCAATTTAACATTTGGTCTGTCAAACAAATGAAAATTTCAAACTCCATTTGAAATTTGCATGGTCCAAAAACATAGTACATTATAATATCTACACATTAGAAATTATCGTCCCCAATTATCCTTTGAGAACAAAAAAACATCACCCGACATAGTAGGGTTGAGGAACATCCATTGAAATATCCATGTTGCATTTTAAATTCCCATCACCCCTACAAAAATTAAATATAATACATGACATTTATTCCTTGAAATTCAAGCCAAGGATCATATTAAAAACTAAAAATAAAGGTTATTTTTACTGAATAATCTTAAACTCAATACATGATCACATCATCATCCCTTCCATCAACCATCCATGGAACTCCTCACTATATATCCTTGGTTGAATGACCAACACTAAGTCATGGTGTTTCCACTACCAAAATTTCCTACTTAGGCACTCCTTTAGAATTCTAATGATGTACTCAGACATGTTTCTCAACTTGATCAAACATTCCATTATCAATCAACCTCATTGAGCCTATATGATCCATGAAAATTCTTGGTTTAACTTTTCACTATAGTCATATCATCCTTACAATGTTCCTGATGAAATTCCTCTCTGACCACATCCAACCCAATTCTGTTTCCTTCAATCAAGTAAACTCGAGATTGCTTCAATAATGCTCACTAAATCCTTTAACTAGCTTTAAGTGACATCTCTATCCCAAAAATTTATTTATGTTTTCATTCCAGAACACAAATATTTGTTTTTAACCAATCCAGTACCCATGGATCATCACACACTAATCAAACCAATAGTGCATGAATATTAGTTTGGGGTAACCTCTAACTCAACTAATGGAGTCAAAGGATATCTCCCAAGGTAGTTTGTACTCTAGGGTTTATAAGTGAGGCCTCAGTACAAAGTCTAAACATCCATATATCAAAACACCAACTAAGACCAAAATTTTTATTCAACTAGAAGTATAGTTAAAGAATTAGCTTGTGTGTTTGAGTCCATCCATGTCCATCCTATACGATAATTCAAGTATTACTTTGCATAGTATATTCCACTTTATGTAACCATGATTCTATAGAAAAACTCCAAAAAAGTCTATTTATTGTGCCAACAATGAATTGAATTTATTTCTTTTTCTCGACATATAACTGATGCTCTCTTAGGGTACCCTGGACGATGTTAATATTAGGGGGATGATCATCACTGAGATAAGGGTAAAACAAGAGGATATCATGATCAACAATATAACCTGATACATTCCCCAGTATATCCAAGATGAAGTGCCTAACATGGTTTCTACCCAATCAAATCCAACTACCGATAAGAAGAATAGTCAAACCACCACTGTCTCACTCCTTTTCAAATAGATCAGGTGTACCTTCCGACGTGTTGTCACTACCTAACCATGATGCCCCAAATGTAGAGGAATTCCATGATTATTTCAAAACCCCCACAATATTCCAACCACATCTCCTGGTTTCCAAATAGGTTGTGTATATAACTAACCATTTTCTCACCATTCTTCTTTGTAAGAACCTACATGACTCATATGAATTACATTCTCTGGGTCACTCATGCACCCCGAGCCTGAATCTATCATCCAAACTCCAACAAAAATCATAACTAGGTTCTATCTTGACCATCAATTCAAGGAATAGAACCCAAACTTACCAGCCTCACAAGCTTCCAAAATCTATTTTGACCATGTTCAAATATCCTTTTTCAACAGTGCTTCCTCTATTTAGAAGGATATGCTAAAATACATTGGACATGATGATCCCCATATTATGAGTGTCTTAGTCATCATTCACTAAGAATGGGAGCTTATCCCATGGACCATTCTCCATCCACCACTAAATATGGGTTACTTTGTGGCCAAAATTATTTTACCAAGCACGAAATTCAAAAAAGAGTGGAAAACCATCCACTTAAAATCACACTAGATACAATTTACTCTAGATGTAAGCATGATGATCTCTTGAGCCATCCTCACAAAAATCATTAATATCAAGAATATAATTCAAAAAGAAATTGATCAGTAGTGTTACAAAACCCTATTTTTTGCAACATCATCCCGAGTATTGGGACAACCCAATTTCCTCTAGCTCCCAGGTCACTCTACTATGAATATGACTCGAGAATGTAGCATGATGGTAGAAGGATTTAATAATTTCCACTGAAATCATATGGTTCATTGCACCATTATGACAATTTTATGGGTACTATATGTATTGATGAGAATTACCCAATATTTCGTCATCATAATAAAACATCATTTGATAATATCCATAAGCTTATCATCCCTATGAATCCTAGTATTTAAAGGCTCATAAAAAAGATTTATCCAAATTTTAATTATCCATTATAACTACTAATCAATACGAAAACATCCAGAGTGTATCATCATTGATAAATGAAAGGTCACATGACTAATGAAGTGGATGAATCTTCCCTAAGCATGTATAACCCACTACAATAAATCATTACATGATGATAACACCCTCAACAAGGCTGAACTTAGCAAACGACCACCCATCAATTTGTGGGGGTGGGTGTCGTCTCATAACTAAGAGTCTTACTAGTAACAGAGGACTCCCAAATGGCACCTTATGTCTGAATACTAAAAGAAACATTTAGTAAGGTTTTTAAATTTTGATGGAACTAACTACATCGATCCAACCAATTATTGAAACATAAAACATGAATCCTATAAATATGTCACATTAAAAAGGTAACTAAGCTTAAAATCTTATCTCTAGATCAACATAACAGATGGTCAAATAGATCCATGAGTTTTTTATAAATTCCCATTCAAGGCATCTCAAGGAAATATTTAAAAAACCATGCATGAGCGTCAAAACAAAGAACACCACATAAGGTTTTATTTAATCCATTACACTAATTCACATTTTTTTTTAGATATTTAGAAGGATCAATTTAAAGAATATCATGTATCAATTATGAAATAAAACTATACATGGTAGTTTAATTAGCTAACACCATAAGAAAATATAAGGAAGTTATATCAAACAACATTTAAGAATTATTTGTTTAGCTAAAATACTACCGCATTTTAGGATATTTGTCTTATAAATTATTCTATCCATTTCATTTATCTATAAATATTCTCACAATTGGGCCTAATTAAAGTATATTTTAACTCCAAGCTATAGAGGAAAACATAATTTAGCTTGTAATTGTAATTTTAATTAACTAATTCCTTATAATAATAATGCTCAAAAAAAGATAAATGTTTTCTTATTATTAAATGGGAATAAGTTTAGTATGATGCTACTATACATTTATATGTAACCCATATAAGTGATTGCTGACATGTTAAATAACCATCCATATGTCACACGGTTATACCCCCATGGGGCTAAGTACTAGAGCATATATAGATAAAAGTGACCTACAAAGGGTCTTATTAAGCCATCCTGGGATCAGTCATATGAGTTTCCATTCCCAATTTATAGATTAAATGCTCTATAAATAACAAATGAACATTATATTTAAATTTTTATAGGTATATATATATTCATAAATATAAGGACCCGCACTTTTTTCATACAAAATCTTGAATTTATTTAAGAAAACACTTCATTATACATTGAGGATCTTTTCATGTTTAGAGTTTTAGAGAATTAAGACAAAACATTCATAACATTACACATTGTTACATAGTGGATACCATAAAATCAGTTTCCATTATCCTTAGAATATAAAACATTAAAACACAAAACAAGACTCCTTGACAATTCTTCAACATTTAACATGTCTTCCTTCCTTGTATTACTCATCATTATCCTGTGAAAAATCATTTAAAAACTTGGGATGAGCACAAAATCTCAGTAAGGTATGAAAAAGAAGGAAAAATCACATTAGTCCATGAATACGCATGACGTATGAAAACATTTTCAAAAGACATGCTTTCCACCCATAAAATCGTACTTAGCGTAACATGAGATTTACACAAGATCCACACAAACATAATTATAATTATAGAGGTATATTGGGGCATTACTTACATAATCTTGTAACCATCTTGGCTACCTTAAAATTTGTAACCCTCACGGCTACCATACTTTGTGTAACCATCACAGTTACACTTGGAGTAACCATACGGCCGACCTCCAACTTACTCATACCCAATGCATTGGAGGGAAATATAGGTCCCAACCTTCATCATAAAAAAATTCCCAATAACCAAAACATAATCATACAACATAAACAATAGCATAAAAACATTGCCTTTGAATCTTATAAAACAGAATTTTAAAAGAGGATTTTAGAAGAAAAGTCCCTTATAAACATCATATACTTGAAGTGAGGCTTAATAGAGTCGATGTAATATGTATATACTCTATAAATAAACATAATTAAACATAATATAAATAGAACCCATCACACAAAAAATTTAAATAGCACATAAATTATAAAGTAGAAGGTTAACCCAAAGAATGGAAATTGGGTTAAGAATTCCCTTACCTTGGGCTTGTCTTACTTCAAAATTGTTTAAACCTCTTGTATAATGGTTAAAAGAGTTTTATTATTATTTTAAAGAAACATGTTCATGTTTATAACATCTTATATGGTCATTTAATAACATCATTTCACCCCTTAATTGTTAGTATTTTGTTCCTTGCATTATTTTGGGTGAGTTCTTTTGTGATTTTCACGATCGGTTCATGATGAATCGTTCTTGTTGATTGGAAGTGAAACTCCAGAATTGGAATGGAGTAGTATATACATATTTCCAGTACCATTGTTTATACCATTTATCACTTTGATTCTTTATATTATGATGATTTATAAGTTAAACATTAATTATGTTCTGGTTCTTTGATAATTACAACTTCACTTAGTCTTGTAAATTTGAATCATGAGTACAAAAGAATTCCAGAACCTTATATGATTCATAAAACATATATTATAACCTGGTTCAACCATTTAAATGGTTTCATGACCAGACCTGAAAGAATTAATGGAGATTGAAAATACATCGTCCACGATATCGGTAATTCGACACAAATGGACAATGTTTTTTCATTCTTTAAATAAGTGAGAGAGGAGAGGAATAATGATTTGTAATTTTCAATAAACATGACAACATCCAGAATATACATGATTCTGGATATTTCATGCCTCTTGGATAAGAGTGGGTGAAGAACGAAGAGAAGGGAATCTTGAAATGAAGAAAACATGAAAAATTTCTTACAAAAACTCGGCAGCCTAACGACGTCTCTTAAAATTTCATAAAAATAAGATTGATGAGAGGAATGGAATATCTCATCATTCATACAAAATTTGGACAGTAAGGGGAAATATTAAATGAAATATCCCAAAAAAGGCAAAGGGAAAGGAAGAGAATAACATAAAATGGAAGGAAAGAATGGAAATGAAAGAGGATGTTTACCTCTTGATCTCTTCTCCTTGAGATCCTTCTTAAGGGCTTTGATTTTGGTCTTTTGGTGATACCAGCAGCTCTAGGACGTGGAGAAGAAGATTGGGGATGGAATTTGGCAGAAATTAGACAATGATAAATGCTTGAGAGGTGTGAGAGGAAGAGGGGAGTGAGGGTGGTATTTATAGTGGAGGAGGGGAGGTGTTTTAGATTATTTTAATTATTATTATAATATTTTTATCAAGACTATGAATAATCTCAAATCAAGTGGCCCTAAATAGTGATAATATCATGTGATTTCTAAGCAAGTGGCCTTTCATCACTTATTATGTCATAAATAGTGAATTTTTACTGATAAATTGATTATAGGGTATTTTACCGTATTTCACTATTCACCGAAAATTCAAGAGTTTCAGAAAAATACCAAAAATTTACCCCAACCATTTTTCAATGTGTAGATTTCAAAAATGAACTCCATTTTTCAAAAATAATTTTCTAAATATTATTAATTTAATTTTTAAATAAGGTCACAGTTAATTCGAAAAATAACAAAATTGAAGTGCAATTAGTTTTATGTGACATTGGAAAATTAATTAAGATCCCATTATCCTATTGCCATGGGAAAAAAAATATTATTATTTACTATTCATGAGGTCATATTACTATTCATATTACTATTCATAAGGGCATGTTACTATTCACAAAAAAAACAAGTTTGTTTCATCAAACTCTAAATAACATACTGAACACAATTGTAGATGACAGTTTCTTGAAATTAAAAACATAGAATAAATAAAATTATGTTTAAAGTATACTTATAAATATATACCTTAAACAAAATTTCAAGCATTTTCAATTTATTTTTAGAAAACATTGGGATGTTACATTGTCCCCACCTTCTTGAAATTGCGTCCTCGCAATTTTATTTACTTTTTAAACAACTGAGGGTATTTTTCCCTCATAGCATTTTCAGACTCCCATGTTGCTTCTTCAACCATGTGGTTTCTCCACAAAACCTTTACCTGGTGGATTACCTTATTCCGCAATACCTGCTCTCTTCGATCAAGAATCTAAACCGGTTTTTCTTCATAAGAAAGGTTATCTGCTAGCTGAACTTCTTCCGGCCTCAAGACATGTGATGAATCTGGAACATACTTTCTCAACATCGATACATGAAAAACATTGTGTACCTAAAACAAGCTCGGAGGCAAAGCTACGCGGTACGCAACTGTTCCAACTTTATCCAAGATTTCAAAAGGACCGATGAACCGTGGACTTATTTTCCCTTTCTTACCGAAACGCATCACACTTTTCCAAGGAGATATTTTAAGGAAAACATGGTCACCTACCTTGAAAGAGAAGTCTTTCCTTCTGTTATCTGCATAACTTTTCTGCCTTCTCTGAGCTGTCCTCATGTGTTGCTGGATCATCCTCACTTTCTCAGCCACTTCTTTTACTAATTCTGGCCCCATCAACTTACTTTCACCGACTTCATCCCAAAATGCAGGAGTCCGACACCGCTTTCCATACAAGGCCTCAAAAGGTGCCATCTGAATACTAGAATGGAAACTGTTATTATAAGAAAACTCATCTAGTGAAAGATGCTGATCCCAACTTCCCTGATAGTCCATTGAACAAGCTCGAAGCATATCCTCCAATGTTTGAATCGTTCGTTCTGACTGCCCATATGATTGCGGATGAAAAGCTGTACTGAAATTCAACTCTGTGCCCAAAGACTTCTGAAGTCCCTTCCAAAATTTAGAAGTGAACCTGGGATCTCGGTCAGACACAATGGAAAGAGGAACTCCATGTAACCTGACAATCTCTTTGAGGTACAATCGAGAAAGCTGATCTAATTTCATTGTATCTCGAATAGAAAGAAAATGAGCAGACTTTGTTAGCCGATCAACAATAACCCATATCGCATTGTTACCTCGAGAAGTCTTTGGTAGTCCCACCACAAAATCCATGGATATATTCTCCCATTTCCATTATGGCACTGGAAAAGGCTGAAGCATCCCCTTCGGTAACTGTCGCTCTGCTTTAACCTGCTGACATGTCAAACATTTCATTGTAAAATCAGAAATATCTCTTTTCATCCCATTCCACCAGTAATACTCCTGAAGGTCTCTGTACATCTTAGTACTTCCAGGATGAACAGAAAATGGAGAACTATGAGCTTCACACAACAATTCTTTCTTCAGCTGGGAATCACAAGGCACACACAACCTTTTTCCAAACCTTAAAACACAATCTTTATCAAGATTAAATTCTGGAAACATACCCATTTTAACCAATTCTACCTTTTTCTGTAGCTCACGGTCTTCCCTCTGCACTTTCATAATTCTGTCTGACAACAAAGACTGCACAGAAACCTGAAACAAAACAGATATATTCCCTGCACCAACAACTTCTAAGCCAAAATTTATCAAATCATTAATCAAGGGATCACGTTCCAAACGTAGCATTGTTAATGATGCATGATTTTTCCGACTTAAGGCATCCGCTACTTTGTTTGCTTTTCCAGGATGGTAATTAATCATGCAGTCATAATCCTTTATCAGTTCTAGCCATCTTCTCTGCCTCATGTTTAATTCTTTCTGAGTGAATATATACATAAGACTTTTATGGTCAGTATATATTTGGCATTTGGTTCCGTATAGATGATGCCTCCATAATTTCAAAGAAAAAAACCACAATTTCCAATTGCAAATCATGTGTGGGATAATTCAGCTCATGAGGTTTACGTTGTCTCGAAGCATAGGCAATTACCTGATCATTCTGCATCAAAACACAACCAAGTCCCTTCAAAGAAGCATCACTATAGATGACAAACTCACCATTCCGGGAAGGTAAGGCCAAAACTGGAGAATTCACCAATCTCTTATTTAGTTCCTGAAAACAAACATCACATTCCTCTGTCCAAACAAATTTAACCCCTTTCCGTGTTAACTTAGTTATTGGGCTAGATAACCGTGCAAAGTTCTTAACAAAGTGTCGGTAATAACCTGCTAATCCCAGAAAACTACGAATCTCTATAACATTTGTGGGTCTTGGCCATTCATCAACTACTTTTGTTTTGGCAGGATCAACTGTTATTCCATCCTTATTTACAATGTTCCCAAGAAAAGAAATCTGTTGCAACCAAAAATAACACTTGCTGAATTTTCCATATAGTTTCTTTTCTTTTAATGTTTGTAAAACAACCCTTAGATGTTTTTCATGCTCCTCTTTATTTTTAGAAAAAACCAGAATGTCATCAATAAATACAACCACAAACTTATCCAAGAACTCATGAAATACTCTATTCATAAGATTCATGAATACAGCAGGTGCATTAGTTAACCCAAATGGCATAACAACAAATTCATAATGCCCATATCTAGTACGAAAGGCTGTTTTCGGGATGTCATCCTCCTTCACCTTTAGCTGATGGTATCCGGATCTCAAGTCAATCTTGGAAAAGTACTGAGCTCCCTGGAGCTGATCAAACAAGTCATCAATACGAGGAAAAGGATACTTGTTTTTAACAGTGATGTTATTCAAAGCTCTATAATCAATACAAAGTATCATGGAACCATATTTATTTTTAACAAACAAAACAGGGGCTCCCCATGTTGAAGTACTGGGACGAATGAAGCCTTTGACAAGCAAATCCTGCAACTGATTTTTCAATTCAAGAAGTTCTATTGGAGCCATACGATATGGGGGTTTTGAAATTGGATTAGCATCAGGAACTAAGTCAATTGTGAATTCGACTTCTCGTTTAGGTATGACACTGGGTAACTCCTCAGGAAAAACATCAAGGTATTCATTTACCACTGGCACATCATTAATTTGAATAGTTCCCTTGTTTTCAACAATATGTGCCAGATAACATTCATTTCCATCTTTCAGTAGTTTCTCAGCTTCTTGATATGTTATCAATTGTATGGGTTCATTCTTGTATACAAACTGAAACTCTTTCTGAAAAACAACTTCTTTAGCTCTATAGTCAATCTTACCATGATAATCAGAAAGCCAGTCCATCCCCAGAATAACTTCAAACTCGACTAAGGGTAAAACAACAAGGTTTGAAGGTAATGTCTTTCCACACACCACAATAGAAATATTCTTATAATTCCTCTTTGCTATAACATTTCCCCCTGGTGTTTTAACAAAAAGATCAGGTATCATTTGTTGAGGTGATATTTCCAAGTCACTAGAAAATTTCTCAGAGATGAAGGAATGTGTAGACCCCGTATCAAACAAAACTTTAGCAAAATATGAGTGAACAAACAAAGTACCTGATACAACTTCATTGGATGGCCCAACATCTACTGATGTAGTCGCAAAGGATCTCACTACACCTTTCTACTTGTAGTCTGGCTTCTTTGCATCATTTGGATCCCTCTTTGGACAGGCATTTTCATAGTGACCCATCTCACCACATTTAAAACACTTTACAGTTTTCTTATCAGGATTAGTCTTTGGATCATTTTCATTGCAATCTCGGGCCATATGTCCAAACTTACCACATTTAAAACACTTCCAAGTTTTAATAAGACATTCCCCAGGGTGCTTCTTGCCACACTTTTCACAAACTGGAAACTGTATTTTCTTACCACCAGATTTCATTGGTTGATTCTTACCCATTTCTTTCCAATTGGACCTCTTCTTCCCTTTGTTTCCAAATTGCATGTGATCATCAGCAAACTCCATCTCTACCCTCTCCGCAAATCGGACAAGTTTCTCGTAACTTTTGAATTCACGGGAGGCCAACGCCCTTCGGTACCTTGGCTTCAATCCTTAGTAAAAGCGGTTGATTTTTCTATCGAGATCCAGAATAAGATTTGGAGCATACCTTGCCAGTCGGGTGAAGTTCGCCTCATACATATCCACTAAATCTTCCTTCTTTTGTTTCAGTTCAAGGAATTGTTTCTCCATTCTAAGTCGCACCACCTTAGGAAAATATTTTTCAAGAAAAAGACTATTAAATTCATCCCATACTAAGGAATCAAAATCCTCTTTACCCTTGATATTCCTTACCATTGACCACCACTGATCAGCTTCCCCTTCAAAACGATAAATGGAAAGACTTACCTTTTGATTGTCTGAACATCCCATAACATCAAATATCTTTTCAAGGGCTTTAATCCATCCTTCTGCTGCCACTGGGTCAGAAGATCCATTGAATGCAGGAGGATGTTGTCTCATAAAATGTTCCACCACTGTCATGTTCCGTTGGGGTACTTCTATTTTTCTTCTTGTGTGGATGCCACCACCATTTATTGCCTGTGTTAGCTGAGCCATTACTGTCACAAACTGCTAGGTTCCAATCCCTACCATTCCGGGCTGTTGATCAGGAAGGATTTCATTCTGTCGGTGCCTATCCTCTTCAGCATCCATGTTCCTTCTGCGGACAACCATTCTAAACAAACATTTCATAGATGAAGCAACATGGTAATCTTTAAATGCTATAACAAATTAAACATAGGGTGAGAATTATTTATGGTATTCTATTAGCATCACCTTAACCCCTAAAGTTATCTAAACCATCCTCTGATACCAACTATAAGGACCCGCACTTTTTTCATACATAATCTTGAATTTATTTAAGAAAACACTTCATTATACATTGAGGATATTTTCAAGTTTATAGTTTTAGAGAATTAAGACAAAACATTCATAACATTACACATTGTTACATAGTGGATACCATAAAATCAGTTTCCATTATCCTCAGAATATAAAACATTAAAACACAAAACAAGACTTCTTGACAATTCTTCAACATTTAACATGTCTTCCTTCCTTGTATTACTCATCATTATCCTGTGAAAAATCATTTAAAAACTTGGGATGAGCACAAAATCTCAGTAAGGTATGAAAAATAAGGAAAATCACATTAGTCCATGAATACGCATGACGTATGAAAACATTTTCAAAATACATGCTTTCCACCCATAAAATATTACTTAGAGTATCATGAGATTTGAACAAGATCCACACAAACATAATTATAATCATAGAGGTATATTTTGGCATTACTTACATAATCTTGTAACCATCTTGGCTACCTTAAAATTTGTAACCCTCACGGCTACCTTACTTTGTGTAACCATCACAGTTACACTTGGAGTAACCATACAGCCGACCTCCAACATACTCATACCCAATGCATTGGAGGGAAATATAGGTCCCAAACTTCATCATAAAAAATTCCCAATAACCAAAACATAATCATACAACATAAACAATAGCATAAAAACGTTGCCTTTGAATCTTATAAAATAGAATTTTAAAAGAGGATTTTAGAAGAAAAGTACCTTATAAACATCATATACTTGAAGTGAGGCTTAATAGAGTGGATGTAATATGTATATACTCTCTAAATACACATAATTAAACATAATATAAACAGAACCCATCAAACAAAAAATTTAAATAGCACATAAATTATAAAGTAGAAGGTTAACCCAAAGAATGGAAATCAGGTTATGAATTCCCTTAGCTTGGGCTTGTCTTACTTAAAAATTGTTTAAACCTCCTTTATAATGGTTAAAAGAGTGTTATTAGTATTTTAAAGAAGTATGTTCATGTTTATAACATATTATATGGTCATTTCATAACCTCATTTCACCCCTTAATTGTTAGTATTTTGTTCCTTGCATTATTTTGGGTGAGTTCTTTTGTGATTTTCACGATCGGTTCATGATGAATCATTCTTGTTGATTGGAAGTGAAACTCCAGAATTGGAATGGAGTAGTATATAAATATTTCATGTACCATAGTTTATACCATTTATCACTTTGATGCTTTATATGATGATGATTTATAAGTTAAACATTAATTATGTTCTGGTTCTTTGATAATTACAACTTCACTTAGTCATGTAAATTTGAATCATGAGTAAAAAAGAATTCCAGAAACATATATGATTCATAAAACATATATTATAACCTGGTTCAACCATATAAATGGATTCATGACCAGACTTGAAAGAATTAATGGAGATTGAAAATACATAGTCCACGATATCGGTAATTCGACACAAATGGACAATGTTTTTTGATTCTTTAAATAAGTGAGAGAGGAGAGGAATAATGATTTGTAATTTTCCATAAACATGACAGAATCCAGAATATACATGATTCTGGAGATTTCATGCCTCTTGGATAAGAGTGGGTGAAGAACGAAGAGAAGGGAATCTTGAAATGAAAAAAACAAGAAAAATTTCTTACAAAAATTCGGCAGCCTAACGACGTCTCTTAAAATTTCATAAAAATAAGATTGATGAGAGGAATGGAATATCTAATCATTCATACAAAATTTGGACAGTAAGGGGAAATATTAAATGAAATATCCCAACAAAAGACAAAGGGAAAGGAAGAGAATAACATAAAATGGAAGGAAAGAACGGAAATGAAAGAGGATGTTTACCTCTTGATCTCTTCTCCATGAGATCCCTCTTAAGGGCTTTGATTTTGGTCTTTTGGTGAGACCAGCAGCTCTAGGACGTGGAGAAGAAGATTGGGGAGGGAATTTGGCAGAAATTAGACAATGCTCAAGGCTTGAGAGGTGTGAGAGGAATAGGGGAGTTAGGGTGGTATTTATAGTGGAGGAGGGGAGGTGTTTTAGATTATTTTAATTATTATTATAATAAATTTATCAAGACTATGAATAATCTCAAATAAAGTGGCCCTAAATAGTGATAATATCATGTGATTTCGAAGCAAGTGGCCTTGAATCACTTATGATGTCATAAATAGTGAATGTTTACTGATAAATTGATTATACGGTATTTTACCGTATTTCACTATTCACCGAAAATTCAAGAGTTTCAGAAAAATACCAAAAATTTACCCCAACCATTTTTCGATGTGTAGAATTCAAAAATGAACTCTATTTTTCAAAAATAATTTTCTAAATATTATTAATTTAATTTTTATATAAGGTCACAGTTAATTCGAAAAATAACAAAATTGAAGTGCAATTAGTTTTATGTGACATTGGAAAATTAATTAAGATCCCATTATCCTATTGCCATGAGAAAATAAAATAATAATATTATTTACTATTCATGAGGTCCTATTACTATTCATATTACTATTCATAAGGGCATGTTACTATTCACCAAAAAAACAAGTTTGTACCATCAGACTCTAAATAACATACTGAACACAATTGTAGATGACAGTTTCTTGAAATTCAAAACATAGAAGAAATAAAATTATGTTTAAAGGATACTTATAAATATATACCTTAAACAAAATTTCATGCATTTTCAATTTATTTTTAGAAAACCGTGGGATGTTACAACAAATTTTTATAAGGTAATTAAAATGATTATATTTTTAGTTTAAATAAAATGGATAATAAATATTTATTTCCAGAAGGTTAATATATTTAAAAATATTTTTTATTATTAAATATTTTTAAATATTTATATAAAAATATATACAAATATGTATATACATATATATATATGCATATATTTAATTATAAATTACACTATAATAAGAAAAAGTGTAAAATTTCAACGCTATAGTATCCATATGAGTTTAATCCATAAATATAAATTTAGTATCCACCTAAAAAAGAAAAATAATATCCTCTTAAAAAAAGCTAAAATGACATTGAATATTAAAAAATTAGAACATCTCAACTAAAAACTCTATTTTACATGAATTTTAAGCTTTTTTAACCTTAAAAATAGTTATCAAGGTCCCAAAAAATCAACATGGCATAGATTACTTCACAGAATTTGATTTGGTATCCCGTGGAACCCAAACAGATACTTAGATCAAAAGTTATGGCCATTTGAAGTTCAGGTCCTCTTTTCAACTTATCTTAATATATTAATTAATTTTTAAACTTTTCTTACACCAAATTATTATTAAATGTATTTTACTCAATAATTATTCAAAAATTATTAGTTAATAATAATTATAAATTATTTTGAATCATTTTTTCACTAAATATATTATATATTAATTGTAAATACATATTTAGTATTATATAAATAATATTTAAGTAAAAAAAAATTGTATATTAAAATATTATTTTTAATAATATATATTAGTATTTATAAAGGTAACCTTTTATCAGCTCTACGAAAATTACTAATAATGTCTCCTTTTATTAGTGATAAAAAAGTGATGATAAAGGAATCCTTTATCAGTACTAAGTAAAAGTGATGATAAATGAGGCTTTTATCCACACTTTTAACTTGTACAAAATAAAAACACCCCTTTATCAACACTTTTTTAGTGTTGATATATGTTAGCTCTAAATAAATGTGATTCTATAGTAGTGAAATGTAAATAACAATAATCAATCGCAAATCATAAGAACAAATTCAGAGAGATATTCCCCATATCCTTATATATTTTTTGTTCACTTAGCTATATTGTATTCTATTATATGAGTATATCATAAAGCATGATATATGATATAATGATATATTTTATGGCGATGATGTGAGTAGAATTATTTGATATGATTGACTCCAAGACTCTATGATTGATTCTGTATCAAATTATAAGCATTATCACTCAGTGATTCGTTCATTCTAGCTATCATAATTGTGAACATTTCTTTCACTAAAATTCATGGGAGGATCTTATGCGTTTTGGGAGATCATCACATGATTTTGGTAGTGAAATAAAACTATAAAAGTTCATGACCTTTTATCACTGAAACATAATTTATTATTGATAACATAAATATAAACTTATATAAGATTATTACAATGATCTTCATCTATTTTGACCTTTAATGGACTTTTTCGGATTATGATCACTGAGCAAAAGCCATCAGAATCTTTCCTCCATTGGAAAAACATTATAATCCTTGTATTTCATTTGAGGAATCCCCAAAACCAAAGGTTTACATGAACTATCTTTGTAATGATTAAATTTTGAGCTAGATAGAATATAGTCACAACTATAGATATAGGCTTTATCGGCACCCAAAAAGGCCTTAGTCAGTGCTAAAAAAGCATTGATGTTATAATTGCCATTAAAATCAAAAAACATCTATCAATTCTATCAATAGCACTGATATTATCTTCCTTCATAAAAACTAAAAAAGGAATAAAAAATAACATACTTAGTCAGTGATTTTTTATCACTGAGGAATAGGGATTTTATCAACGCTAAAAATAATGCTTATAAAAGTCATGGGTTGTAGAAATATACTGGTACATTTACAATGCATTCCAGAAACCCATTAAAAATAAAATTATAATTTAATTTAAAATAAATAATATATTAAAATTATAAAAAAATATATACATTTCAATATACTACAATCTAATTGGTTTTTACCATTTACTACAAACATTCCATTTTCCAAAGAATTTTAGAACACCATGGGTTCCACTAATTTCAGGACCCCCTTTCGAAAGAGATTAATAATGCCATGAGTTTATAAATAAATTATCCCAAATCAAGAATAAAATAAGAGTTAACCTATAATAAAAAACAATTTTTATATTTTTAATACTATAAATAAATAAATGAAACTTTAAGATGATATAATGCATTAATAAAATGACACTTTTAAACCAAAAACTTGCACTTCGAGTCATGTCAAGCACATCGTGTGTCAGAATCATGTGTGGTTGATTCTTATACATAAAAAATGATTTATGGATTTTTTCCTAAAATATTAAGGCAATTTATGTTTGTTTGTTTTGTTTTTAATATGTGATATTTGTTTTGAAAAAAAATGTTAAAATTATACTAAAAATACAAAATTTGAGTTATATCAGGCAAATGGTGTACATGATTGACATACCGTTGATTCCTACACATCAAAAATGGATTATGGATTATTTTCATAATGTATTAAGGAAATTAGAGAATATATTATTAGTTGTGAGTATGGGA
This sequence comes from Viscum album, assembly GCA_963277665.1. Taxonomy (NCBI): domain Eukaryota; kingdom Viridiplantae; phylum Streptophyta; class Magnoliopsida; order Santalales; family Viscaceae; genus Viscum; species Viscum album. Next base: position 1,947,108,917 of record OY728126.1, on the reverse strand, counting down.
AGTGTCTTTTTCACTAAAATGAAAATTGTAAATAAAAACATGCACTTTTTGTCATACATGCCACACCATGTTTCATATTGATGTGAAGATGATTCTTATACATTGTATATTACTTATGGATCATTTTCCTAAATTATAAAGACAATACAAGTATGTTTTCTTGGTTTTCAATGAGTGACACATGATTTGAAGTAAACTGTTACTCTTAAACCAAAAACACATGCTTTGAGCCACACTAGACAAACCATGTTTTAGATTGTTGTGTAGTATATTATTACATGTAAAAAATGATTTATTGTTCATTTTCATGAAATATTAATACTATCTAAGTGAGTTTTCATGGTTTTAAATGAGTAATGCATGTTTTGAACTAATATGTCACTTTTAAACTAAAAACATGCACTTTGAGTTATATGAGGAACATCATATGTCCTATTGATGTGCATCTAATTCATATACATAAAAAACGACTTATGTATAATTTTATTGAAGTATCAATGGAATTAGAGAGTGTTTTCTCAAATTTGAGTATGTAAAGTGTTTTTTCACTAAAATATCACTTTTCAACTAAAAACATGAACTTTCAATTATATCGATAACACTGTATGTTGGAATGATGTTAAGTTGAATCCTAAACACAAAAAAATGATTTATGTAATGTTTTCCTAATGTATCAACAGAATATGAGTAGGTTTTGTTTTCATCGATTGATTTATGTTTTGAACTAAAATGTAACTTGTAAACTGAAAACGCGTACATTGAGTCATTATAGGCAAACTCTATTTCATATTAACATAAAGATGATTCTTAAATTTCAATAATTAATTATGGATCTATATCCTAAATTATAAATACAATCCATGTACATTTCTCAGTTTTGAGTATGTTAAGAATGTTTTTTACTAAAATGTCAATTTTAAATTAAAAAATGCACTTCTTTATCATACCAGCCACACCGTGTGTCAAATTGGTGTGAGACCTATTATTATATTTTAGAAATGACATATGGATCATTATCCTAAATTATCAAGATAATCCATGTCTATTTTCATAGTTTTTAGTTAGTGATGTGTGTTTTGAATAAAAATATACTTTTAAACTAAAAACACGCACTTTGAGTCATACATAATACATCATGTATCATAATGAAATGTGGATGATTCATATAAATCAAAAATGAATTATCAATCATTTTACAAAATCATCAATAAAATCTATGTGTTTTTTCTCTGTTTTTAGTCAAAGATATACATTTTGAACTAAAATGTAACTTTTGAACTTTGAACACAAACATTGAGTCATACTAGGAACACCATGTATCATATTAATGTCTGATTTATTCCTAGACATCAAAAATTAATTATAGAACACTGTAATAATGTATTAATATAATCAGAAGATATTTTATTAGATCTAAGTATGTGGAGTGTGTTTTTTACTAAAATATTACTTTTAAATTGAAAACATGCACCTTCAATCATATTGAGAACACCATGTGTTAAATTGATGTGTAGTTGATTCCAAAAAATATAAAATTATTTATGTATAGTTTTCCAAAACCATAAAGACAATATGAGTTGGTTTTTTATATTTTCAGTTAGTGACACGTGTTTTGAACTAAAATTCCTATTTTAAATTGAAAACATACACTTTGAGTCATACCATGAACACCACGTGTTGGATTGACATGATAATGATTCATACACATAAAAAATGGATTATGGATCATTTATATATTGTATAAAATTAATCCAATCATTTTATCTCTATTTTGAGTATGTGAAGTGTGTTTTGTAAAAAAATTGAGATTTGAAATAAGAATATAAAATTTTAGTCATAATGGTCACACCACATGTAATATTAATCCAAGGCTCTTTAATATTTGACAAAAATGACCTATTGATCATTGTAATAAATTATCAAGATAATCCAAGTGTGTTTTCATTGTTTTTAGTCAGCGAAACATGTTTTGAACTAAAATATTTCTTTTTATTGAAAAACATGATCATTGAGTCATATATTACCCAACATGTTTCAAATTGATATGTGGATGATTATTATACATAAAAAATAAATTATGGACCATTTTACTAAATTATAAAGATAATCAGATTAAGTTCCGTTAGTTTTTAGTTAGTGACACGTATTTTGAACTAAAATGTCACTTTAAAACTTAGAACACACACATTGAGTCATACCGGGCACACCGCGCGTTTGATTGATGTGAACATGAGTAATGAATGTCAAAAATTATTTTTTTATAATCTTCATAAATTATAAATAAAATTCGAGTGTATTTTCTTAGTTTTGAGTATGTGAAATTTTTGTGTACTAAAATGTCAATTTTAAATAAAAACACAGACTTTAAGTCATATTAGCCACACTATATGTCAGATTGATGTGAAAATGAATTATATATGTAAAAAATGAATTCTTTATCATTTTAAATTATTATAAAAACAATATAAGTGTGTTTTTATGGGTTTTTATGTGTGACATGCATTTTGGACAAAAATATTACTTTTTAACTGAAATCACATACGATGAGTCATATCGAGCATATCATGTATTAGATAGATTTGTGATTGACCCTTAAAAATCACAAATGAATTATGGATAATTTTACTAAAGCATCAAGAAAATAAAATTTTGTTTTCTTAGTTTTGAGTTTGTGAAGTTTGTTTGTACTAAAATGTAAATTTTAAATAAAAACACACACTTTCAGTCATATCAGTGACATCATGTGTCAGATTGATGTGTGACAAATTTCTATACATAAAAAATAATTTATGGATAATTTTCATAATTTATTATGATAATCCATGTGAATTTGATTGTTTTTTAGTAAGTGATGTTCATTTTGAACTAAAATGTCACTTTTTAACTAAAAGCATACATTTTGATTCATACTAGGAACACCATGTGTCATCTTTAAGTGAATTTTTTTCCCACACATAAAAAATCATTTATCAATTATTACTATATGTATTAAAAGAATATGAGTGGGTTTTATCAGTTTGCAGTGAGTGATGTGTGTTTTGAACTAAAATATCACTTTTAAACAAGAAAATATGCACTTTTAGTCATATCGAGCACAACATGCTTCAGATTGTCATGCACCAAATTTATACATGTATAAATAACTAATGTATTTTTTCCTAAATTATCATGAAAATAAAATCACATTTTCTCATTTTTGAGTATGTGAATTGGTTTTTGTACTAAAATATCAATTTTAAATAAAAACAAGCACTTTCATTCATACAGAACACAACGTGTTTATATTGATGTTAGGATAATTCTTATACATAAAAAATGTATTATGTATCATTATACTAAATTATCATGACAATATGAGTGTGTTTTCATATATTTAACTAGGGGTGTGCATTATGAACTAAAATTTTAATTTTAAATTGAAAACACACATTTTGAGCGACACTAGGATGCGCAGAAGATTCTTACGCATAAAAAATTAATTGTGGACACTTTCCATAAATTATTAAGACATTATGAACAAATTTTATCAGTTTTTAGTATGTGAAATATGTTTTGTATTAAAATGTCGATTTTAAATAAAAACACAATCTTTAAATCATACTATCCACACTATGTGTGAGATTGATGTGAGGTGATTCCCATACATCAAAAATGACCTATTGATTTTTTTTTCCTATATTATAAATAAAATTTTTGTGTGTTTTATCATTTTTCAATAAGTGATTAATGTTTTAAACTGAAAAGTTATTTTAAAACTAAAAACATGAACATTGAGTCATACAGGGCACACCGTGTGCTTGATTGATTTGAGGCTGATTTGTACGCATCAAAAATTATTTATGAATTTTTTTATTAAAGTATCAAGGAAATATAAGCATGTTTTCTTGATTTTATGTTTGTGACATGTGTTTTGAATTGATATTTAGATTTTAAATTAAAACATGGACTTTAAATACTAATGGGAACAACATGTATCAAATTCAAATGTGATTAATTCATACACATTGAAAATAAATTATGAATATTTTTTCCTAAGTATCAATAAAATATGAGGGGATTTTCTTGGTTTTCAGTTATTTACACATGATTTTATCTACAATGTCTCTTTGAAACTAAAAACACACACTTTGAGTCATACCGGACACACCATGTATCACATTAACATAGTATTGATTCCTACAAATCATAAATGACTTATTGATTATTTTCTTCATAATGTTTGTAAACATTCTGACACTGTGTATTCTACCTACTTGTTCCTAAAAAATCTATTTCCACTATTAAATACATAGACTATTGATAGTCATAGTAGTACTAGAAAAACAAAAATAAACAAATAATTAATAAATATTTTAAATGAAATTATAATTATCATCAGAAAAACATCTTTAGGGATACTAATTTGTTGATAGTATATGATATCTTTTATAAATTTAGAAATGAAATAACCATAATCAATTCCATTTGTTTATTTTGGAAATTAGAGAGACATTGAGAAAAATAAGTAATTTGGTTTGACATATTTTTTTGGTATAGATATATTATTATATATACACTAATACATATCCAATTTTTGAAATTGATAATGCTCATGGTATTCCCTCATACCACAATTTTGATGATATTTAAACATCGCCCATCAAAATTGTTTTTCATTAAAACATAATATAAAACATATAACATGACGTTTATTTGTAAAATTTTTAATTTAGTGCAATAAAAATTGATATATATCATCTTGTATAATAGATTTTTTGGTAATATATGTAATGAATCTAAAAAATACTTTGGAGTATAAAAAATTGATTGTAATGAGAAACTAATTCCCCTTAAAACAAAGAAAAATGTAATTAAATAAATATAAATATATTTATATGATTAGACTGTAGATATTTACCCATGTATCATGGGTATTAATATGATTTTATTATCTATAAGTTTCTTTACTAAAAGTGAAAGCAGCCGGTCCACTATTTCTAAATATTCATCTTATTTTAAGGATATTTTTATGTAAAAGTGATGTTAGAACTAGTGAGACTAATTTTTTATAGTATTTCCCCTTCACATAGTACTTATATATAATCCTAGAAAAAATATTATAGTATTTATATTTCAATATCAAAGTAGATTAGTAATTGGAAAAATAGATTATGAAAATACACCGGATGTATAAATTTACAACTGAGACTCCCATTTACCACGCTTGATGATTTAATCTACATTATCAAGAAAAATAAAGTCTGAAAGTGCATCTTCAAAAAAAATTTATTCAAAATAAATGATGATAGTAACTCTATATTTGAATGTTTTATCTACATGAACTAGTAATATTAAATAATGAAGTAGTTGAACTAGTGGGGTGAAGGTACTCTTTGAGGGTCTTTTCGATTGATCATTGGATCCCTGAGAATTTTTTAATTTTAATTTCAGTTTCCTCTTCTTTTTCTCCATCCGTAATAGAATTCCCTGATCTATACCTTTCATCATTAATTATTAATGGGTTTTTATAAAAAATAAATTAGAAAGGACATACCTGGTTATCAGCCTGTATTTTTACAAGATAAAAAAATGATATGAAATCCCCAATAATAAATTTGGCCATGTTAATATCCAGACCATGAAGGGGAAGAGGTATCTCAGTGCTCATCTCGTGTTCTACATTAATCCCAACTCTCACATGAAGTTTTAGAAGTTGTTTGTTGTGTAGAGTATCACCTTGTTTATTGTACACTATACCCCTCACAATAACGATATGGGTGGGTGATGATATATATAAATAACAATCAATTTCACCATATATATTATTTGTATAAAAAAGGTATCATTATTTTTCTGATTCATATTTCATTGAAAAAACTATGAAAAATTCTATTACCTCTGGTAAGGTAGAATTTTGATGGGAGTGGATAGCCTCGAAGCTTAGGGGGGATGGATCTTCATGTAGTGGTTTTTTTATTCATATTCTTCTCTTCGATTCATTTCCATAACATTCTACAAAAAATTATTTTTCCAATTATTAATTTTTTCTAGAACATTTATTAATGATTTTAACTAATAAATTTTATTACATTTATTCCCTTATGAATTTTTGTTTTTCATAATATGCTCAGGTGAAACTCTAAAAGCCAAACGTATGATGAAACCATATTATTAAATCCACTTCATGTTCATTGAATTTAGTTGTTCATCAGGTAAAACTAGTAATGATTCTTACATCTAAAGAGGATAAAGAAAATAGTAAAATAAGTAGTCATTTTTATGCAATACTGATCAAAAGTATAATTTTTTAATTTCATAACTATACATGATTCCCATACCCTGTGTTTTAAAATATTGTTTTTTATATTTATTTACATGATCCTCATTCTATAAAACATTATTTAGAAGGTTAGAATATTTGTATTTTGATTCATTAATCTATATATAAACAAAAGAACATAATTATTTTTTTGTTTCATACCACATTAAATTATTACTATATATTTAAAATACATACCATTTTTTCAAGTGAATTATACCCTTTATTATTTTACAGTAGGGGTATAGTTTTTTTGATGTAAACTGCATATTTTCAGCACCAAGTTGCTATTTTATAAATTAAAAATTATTAATTAAAGTTATTAATACATGTATTTACAAGTAAATTATTACAAATTTCAATGAATATGAAATTTTTCCTCCTTATAATGTCTAATAAATTCATTCTATGTTTCTTGGATTATCATGTGTGCATATATCTATGGTTGGTGCAAGTGTATATTCCCTTCAACATCCCTAAGATGATGCTTTATAATAATTGTTTTAAAGACACTATGACTGACAATCATTTTTTTTTTATTTTCAAATAGCCGGTTTGTGGGTAGCCGGTTCCCATGAGCCCGGTTTGAGGAGAAACCGGAAACCATACCAACATTCCAGCATTCCAACGATTACAACAGGTTAACAAAAACAAAAAAAAACATCTGGTCCGACCACGTGTCCCCCCTCGAGCCACACCCATTTCATAATTCAAACACAAAAAACTGTGTCGTGCGCCTGCCAAATCTCGTGCCGCGCGCCTGCCAACTGCGCTGACAAAGCTCGTGCCGTGCGCCTGCCAACTGTCCCCCGTCTCAATCCGTCAGTCCGCATGCTAGAGTGCCACGCGACCGCCCGAGCCACATCACGCGCCACCCCACCGGCGACAGGATCGTCGTCATCCCGAGCTGCGAGAGCACCGCTTACTCCGGCCACCGTCGACACCGCGATGCCAACGTCCCTCCGGCAACACCACATAACACCACCGGCAGAAACACAGCGGGTGAAAAAACATACACAAACCTTCTACAACATCACCGGCGAACGTCAAACGACGTCTCTTAAAGACACTATGAGAATTTATAGTGACCCTTAATAAAAAATTTATTCAATATACCGATAGTATAAATGCACTCAATAAGGGATAAAGAAGAGTAAAATAATATTTAATTTTTTTTTTATTTTTAGTTAAACAGAGTATGTATATCAAAATTTTACCCTAATACCTTCCCAAATTAGTGCCTTCATTACAGGAAAAACATTTTTCCATGTATCTACATCATTCAACATGTTCATTCATGTTTTGAACCCAATGTAACTAATGAAAAATAGACTTTTGGGGTTAAGAGTCTAGTTGTGTGCATTCTATATAACCTTTAATTTTATTCCTTTGGTTATTTCCATAATAATATTTTAAAGATTATCATACAATGATACACCTGTTTTTCATAGGCATAGGATTCTCACCTGCTATCATTTCAGTTGCGGAAACAATGAGATTAAGTGCGAAATTTTTTTCTACAAATAAGATTAAATGGGTGAAAAAAGGAATAAGATGAATATTTCAATGCACAATGATTTATTTGGTTTACGAAATGATACATATTTTCACAGAGATGCATAAATATTTCATTAATTTTGGAGCAGTATTGTAGGGTGATTTTCTAGATTATCACACATATATATTCCTCTACTCAAATGAGATCCTAATGTAATGTGGAAATACTATAACCCATGTTTCTATAGTTCCACCAACCACATAGTAAATATATTATGCTATAATGACCAACAGATTAACATTTTCAGAGCTATAGTGACTTGTTGATGTCACTAGTCTCATGCTACTACAATTCTATATAAAAGTACACACTAATATAGTTCCCTATTAGTGTATTTATTTAGAAATGGTATAATTATTTAACATTTCTACAATTCCCTGACATCATCCAAAAGATTAAGTTATATCATTCCAACATCTTCCTCCATTTCAACACTGTAAATATATTATTCCTTGGGATTGTTAGCACTATCATGTAGAGAAACCTATTATTCTTCAGGATTGGGAGACGAATCATGAGGAGAAACATATTTTTCCTTAGGATTGAGGGAATCATAATGTGGAGGATCCATTATCTACATAATTCGTTGAAAATTTAATTTATATTATGAAAATGTTGTAGTGAACACATAATAAATTGTTGTAACACAATTTATACTAAAAATAATTAACCTAGTTTTTGAAATATCTATTTTTTATTCGAAGGTTGAATCGATTTTTAACCCTATATTGAGCATCCAAATTCCCTCCATTTAGCTTCCTCTGACCTATAATACCCCATTTACATTGGGGATACCATAAATTGATTGTGACATCCCAATGAAAGGGTCATCCTTAGTTGAATTGACATATGACCCTATAATGGTTTTTGTCAATAATAGTATAATTGACCACATTCATTTTACAGGATCCAAGAGGTAAAATACTTTTACTTCCTATTATTCCTTTATGAAGGGTTTGTCCTTGTACCCTTCATTATTGAAATCCACTTTCATAATTCCTAATTCACTGATTTTAACATCACTCATATTATCAACCCACTTTCATTAAAAAATCAGCACTTGGAATGTTGTATAATCCAACTCCAATATTTTTTTAAGATGAAAAAGTATGTCATGTTCATGTAAATTGGGTTTTTCCCTGGGTACTAGATACATGAATCACTTCCACCATAAGATTTACTCCATTATTTTTTAGGTTACTTTGTTCATCATGTTCCCTTTTATATAACTTATAAACATTAATTACATAAAAATTATATGATAATAAATGCTAACTTGGTCCCTTGTAAAGACATCAATGTCATTATAAAATTGAATTCATATTTTCAGTTGACTTCATAAAAATAAAGTCCCAAAACGATCCTATAAACTGTCAATTATGTGTATTTGATATTTAGAATTTAGTCAATGATGGATTAAAAATCTTATGAATTAATTTTTTGATTAAATATATAGTTAAACCTCTAAACTATTATGTAAAATTTAATTTTGATCCTTCTCCCACTCTTTAATTGTAATTATGGAAATAATTGTTTTGAAAATTTTTTCACCACTAATTCACCCATTATGATGATATTTTTCTGGACCAATGCTCTAGTAAGACCCCGCCCCATTTTGAAGCTACACTAATATTTAGTTTTTGGGTAATAATCATTCAATAACCTATTCGAGTCTTTATTTTGGATATTTGAGAGGTTTTAGGAGAATTTAGAAGGTATGGGTATTAATTTATTAGTTTTTAGGGGAAATGGAATACGGAATATAGTTAGTGTATAGTTTGTAATAATCATGAAACCAACCACGTGACTTGAAAAAGGAAGAGAAAAGTTTTTTAAAACCATGTAACGAGGCCTAGGAAATCATGAAAACACCAAAAATTAATTGTAGATCCATTTTTCATAGTTGGCATAAGAGTTTTCAAACCATACACCTAACTCTATAAAACAAGACATTTATAGGTAGAGTGGTGCACATAGTTGACAGACGATTTTTCAAACTATGTGAAAAGCTTCCCACCCATTTTAAAAGTGAAAAATTATAAATTTTCCATTATGAATGTTCACCCTTTTTTACTTGATTTTGGGTTCATTCTTATCTAGAAACACCATCACATTGCACCCCTCCTTGCTCCCTTGGTTCTTGGTGGATATCCTTTGTTCTTCACCCAATTGTCCTTTTGTTTGAGGCTGTTGAAGGATACATGTGATTATAAGAGTCATCTTCCACTCTTTCCATATTTATTTCATTTTCAAGTGTCTTCACACCATTTATGTGTGTTATATCCTATTTTTAGGGTGTATGTATGGTTCTTAAATTTCTATTATTTTAGCTCTAACTGAAGGTCAATACTAGATGAGTGGTTCACCATAAGGTTAAGTTAGGTGGTATAAATGCCTTTCCCATAAATTCTTGTAATCATATTACATTTTGTCTTATATAGTTATTCTAACTCATTAGTATCTTTTCGAAATAATTAATTTGAGTTATTAGTTGAACTTTATTGTCTTCAAAACCCCCTTTGGGATTAGATAATTTGTTGGATTAGGATGGAACATACTTAAAGAAATTAAATAATTGTTTTTAGATCATTCCATATAATTGGGTAATTAAATTGGGTGTTTTAGGGCTATCCTTAGAAATGAATGATTGAATTGGGAATGTCATCTGCCTAAGATGACCCCTAGGAACTAATAGTGCCTATGGATTTGGAAATCATAAATTAATATATAATTTTATTTCAAATGGTAATTTTCTTTTAATGTTTTAAATTTTTTAATTTTTGAAAGGAACCCAAGCGGTGGTCATGACTTAAATTTTAAATTCTTTTTTGTTTTAATTTTGAAAAAATGACTTGTTTTATAATATGATAACTAATTGTGTGAATTGTAATACATTGGGAATCCCCTTGGTTTCCATATGAAATGGGAGGGTGTGGAATTTATTAGAGAGATTCTTTATATTCCTTATGTTTTGTATTGGTATAAAATTCCATGGAAGATACTTGAATTACATTAGGGGATTCATGTGAATGATGGGACTAAATAATTCCTTAGATTCAAGGAGGTATGATTCTATAAAATGCCTTGAGTGGGCCAATGGATTCTGCTTAGATTAATTACTATGATTCCATGGGGTGGACCCCCCACCCTTAGATTTAGTTAATCTATACACTTATTGAATGTCATAGATTAATTTCATGGATTCTTGAGGGGTACCCTTGTTGAATGTCACTAGATGAGATCTTCATAAACAGCTTGATTATTATTGGTATGTAATACATTAGATGTCATCCTTAGTTTAAAATCATGATATAAATATGAATTTCAAGGGTGGTCTATTGAGTTCAGAATCGACTAATGGTTTTACTTGGGAATTGATGGGAGGGAAATCTTATAAAATCTATGTGGAATCCTATTGGGCTACTGGATTATGGTTGTGCCAATGATTCACCTTGGATCCATATTGAGAAATGATACTCCCACTGTGATCAGAGTTACTAGTGTTGGTTCAACTGCGTTGTTTAGGCATAGGTTATCCTCTTGTGGCCCAAGGATCGACATGGTTATAGTTGTTTCTATATCTCATTATTATTACTATTTCATTTATTTATGGAATACCATTAAGATTTACATATATAGACTAAATTTTCATTAAACACCATTTGTGGTATCCTACTGAGTTGTACTCTCACACTACTTGGGCCTCCATGGAACTTGGTTACCTTAGCATCTGTTACTGGTCATAGGTTATGGGGTCAAAATTTGGCATGATATCATGCTTGATTGTATAAATATGATGGATTTAGGATCTCGAATGCAGGATGTAGCTCAAAACATCATGTGGTTATGCTATATTCTACTCTTTTCCTTTTATTTACTATTGGTGTTATTATACTCGATTTGGTTGATATGTATACCCCACCTATATGTTTTTATAATTCATTCTAATATTTTATGGAATATGAATTATTGTTTTAGCACCTTTTATTTATTTTTCAGGATGCGACTCTTATTTATGATGATGTTCTGATTTATATATTTACTATTCTATTGTTAACTCTTGTAAAAAGGGAATAATCTCCCTATTGTAACTTCACAAGCCATTTCCACTAGTCAATATGCTTTGTTTTATGTGGAAACATACTTGAGACTGGCCCAGGGCATTAGTTTTCTGATATCTGAATTAGGTCATCTCAAAATGGTATATAAGGATGTTTTTATCTTACTATTTGGGAATGGAATACGAGAGACTAGGTTGTATCGGGGCTTGGTAATGCGATTATTACTAGGTGATTTATACTTATTCATAGGGTAAAATCCAATTTTCTAGGGTTTAAAATTATGTTTCTTACTTTGTGCTTTTGCAATTGACTGATTTCTACCTTGAGTGGTGTATATGTGTGTGATGTTATCAATTTATGGGTTTTTTGTTCTTGGTTAGTATAATAAGAGGGTGTGTGCTTCCATGTATCATACTAGGCACATGGGATTTATATTTCATATGTATGTTTCCTATGATTGATAGTTTCCTATAATTCACATATGCTAGTGTTTTATTTACTAAATGTTGTCTATATATGCCTATGGCTTTAAATAATTAGTAGTGGTTGGTTATTTAAAGTGTATGCAACTATCTATATGGAGTTTTCCACATATAAACATATGGTTTCAATTTACTTTACCATCACCTTGGGTGAATTTTGGTCAGATGGGTAGACATAAATGAGTTTCTAAAGTGATGGTTTGACTAAATAGTGTTCCGGTGAGAAAATTTCAAGGTGTTTTCCTTTATACCTTGTGAATGAAATCCTACCTAACCAAACCTAGGTTATGATATTTAAATAAGTAATGAATAGTTAAAACATTTAATATTGATGAAAATGAAAAATAATTGAAATGTAAATCCTTTGGAATAATGGTACATGGATTTAGACAGTGAAAGAGGATCAATAGAGTTCCGGATTTATAAGAGCATGGATTGATATTATATAAAAGTACCCCTAAATTATAGGAATTTATTGTTAATAAAAATTGATTTCAGTTTAATGGGGTTCCAACCACAATATAAAGGGAGTTTTCCTCTAAAACGTTCTATTGAAACTTAAAATAATAGCACTATGGTGGTGTACATTGAATGTTTAAGGGAGTTAAAAGTGATAAATACCTAAACATTTGTGATATGTGACTTGGATCAAATTAAATTATGGCTGTGGATAAATAAATTCCTATTAAGAAACATATCATGAGTTTTCCCTCATAACATGTGATTGATATCTTATTTATCCAAGCTTGGGGATGTGTTATTAGGTATGTAGACTGAACTATGTGAATACTTTTAGAAAAGCAGTTTGTGTCCGAGAGTAGTAGTTGGAGATTGGGGGAGTACTTGTGTTTGTGAAAATGTGTAAGTGATATTGAACTTATTATGTGTAAGTTGGGATAGAGTGCAAGCTCGAGTTATGATACCTTTATGGTGTACATGTTTCTAGGTATATGCGTGATATATTTGAGATCAGTGGTTGGTTTTGTTATGTTAATTTCCAAGTGATCTTGAAACATTTTTGAGGATGTTTTCCAAGGGATATGTATTGATAATTTCTAGTGTCTGAGAAAGCTAGAAGGAGTTATAGACCCTTATCCATGTCCCTAGTTCCTAGTGAGTTGATACTTAAGGATCTGTGAGGGTGACGACAAGAGGTATTAACCATTTCTTATGGTTGGACTAGATATGTGAAGCATGACCAGATGATTTAGCTTGAGGTGTCAGTGCATAGAATGTGTTATCAAGTAATAGGTCCTAACAATTTAAGTGCCTTGGGTTTAGGGGGAAGAGTTCTTAGTATTCTATAACACCTATCATAAAATCCATATCTAGAAGGTAAGATCATTCATATTCATTTTTAGTTATCTCATGGTGGGGTTGTAAATGGTGTGGATGATGATGATATTAGATGTGTAATTTTAGGGCTAGTAAATCATGGTGAAAATCTCTGGGTTGGGACAGTGGCATGGGAAGTGCTTGGAGGCATTCGGTTTAGGCAAGGAGATTCCTTTAGAATGATCGATCTATGTGAGTTAGTTTTTATGTGGGGTTTTTTAAGATCTAGATTCCCAATGCATGAGTTTTCCTTTATATGGGTTTAGTGAAGTCTTATGTTTTACCTAATCTTTTTTGGTTTAGGACACCCTCTGTGCTAGTGATCACAATGTCTAGGCTTTTTTCGTAAGGGTGGTATCAAGGTAATACCTGGACCCAGGGTTTCTAAATAAATTATGGTGTGTGGAGAGTGTGGTTAGATGCTCAGTAGTGAAAATGAAACCTAGGTTATGGGTGTTCATAGTGCGAGTTATGGATTAGTCAGATTCTTGACCCAGTGTGTGAGTGGGTCTTGACATTGTACGACATAATGGGTTGTTAGTTGAGATTAGGAAGAGGTTATCGGGGAAGCATGCTATAACTTCTTATCTTATTTTGATGTATTTTATAAATTTATCTATTCTCTTTCGATTCATCTCTATAATGGTTGTTTGGAGGTTGGTTTTTAGTGTAAAGGAGTATGAGAAATGAAGGCTAGAGTGTGAGGTAAGGGATGTCTATTTTGGGGATGGAAGGACACCACAGACATGGTAGAATCCAATTTCTAGCTGGTGGGGTGACACCAGTTGGTCGGTGGTGGTAGGAAAGCCCATGTGGTTCTACCAATAACTACAGTCAGCGATGATGCCCACTCCAATGATACATTTAATTCACCCCATGAGATTTTATTACCACTTTGTTTTTACCCTCATTAACCCCCAATTATGATCCCTATAGAAAAATTCTAAATTCTAAACATCCCCTATTGATATTGGATCCCTTACATTCATATCCCCTTAATTATTTATGCTTGGATCAATCTAGTAATGCTTAAACAATGATTTTTCTCTTAATCTACACCAAATTCTTCATCCTTTTTGAGAGATTAGTGTGGACCTATGATGGATTTATGTTTTATATGATGACCCTATAATGAATTTTTACCTTGTTAATTGATAAGTGGTGGATCTAGTGTGTTGATGATTTCTCTTTTTCAAAATGAGATCTACCATCGATAATAATATTTTATGTGTAAGTGTTTATGAATCATCTTACTTGATGTCTTCTTTATAGAGGATTGATGATGGAACTAAAATATATTAATGATAATTTGGGATATTGATTGTGTAATTTTCTTATTGATGGGTTCCCTTTAATCATAATTTTATTCCTTTATAAATAGTGGACATTTCTATGTAAGATATCACAGTATGATCATATTAAGATCTTCTTCTCCTTGAATCTCATCTTGGATCTCTTTTCCATTGATGAATATTTTTTAATCAATGTTTATTGTAAAGGCTTGAGATTATCTTCTATAATTAATGAGTAATTCACAATCCGCTCTTGTATTGAAAATGGATCTGGTGAATTAGTGTCTTAATTTTTGATATATATTTGAATTAGATTAATTGATGGAATCTGTGAGTTATTAAATTATAGAATAACCATCTTGACATAGAATCTTCATGGGTATTATTTATAACCTTTTTCTTCAATGAACTAGAATTGAAATAGTAACCACTGTCACGTGAGAAATCTCTACATGGGTGTGAATCATGATTCGAGATTCGATCATTTAATGAAATTTGGAGTTCTTTGTGAACAAACATGAGGTAGGAAGTTATTTACCATTTGATGCCATTTTATGCACTTGTTTCCTTGATTCATATTGTGTTGGTATAGTGTGTTTTCCAAGTTTAATGGTGTTTTCTTATGGGTGTGTGTGTGGAAAATGACACACCCATATATGATTATTGATTCTATGTGTATTACTAGATTATCTTGTTACCATGATCGATATAATTCACATGTTGTTATATGTTGCTACCATATTCTCTTAATAACATTCTATGTTTGTCTTATTTTTATCTACTATGTTATGTATGTTACCAAGTCATTTGATTTTTTTTCTTGGTGTTTGTAATATATGGGCCATCGTTGTATGTTTACCCCTAATAGGGGAAGCATGCATGATGTGCAGAGATGATGATGGTTGATCCATGCACAATGTATGAGCATTAAAACATTTAGACTCGGTCGACACTCATTGCTTTGAGGATACCGAGTAACATTTCAAAACTCGATTCCTTGTTGATATTGAGTTACAAGTTCACTTGATTCCTTGAGGATGTCAAGTAATCATATGCACATCATTAATATGTGCCTAGTTTAATTATTTATAAACTCCTTCTAAAACTAATATAGTGGAAGTTGGTTATCAAACCCAAGGAAAGGATGTGTACCAAATTTTTAAAAACTAACCCCCTATAAACCGTGGGTGAAAATATTTTTCAAATTTTTTAATATTTTTTTTATCTCTATACTAGTAATGATATACTAGAGATGGGGTAGTTTTATACCATTGGATATATCCAATGGTGACTAATGACCTACAATTGGATGAAGTAAAATGATGGCATACCAGAAAACCAAGACCACTATAAATAGTGGTTGAAATTTATTTTTGTTGCTGTATTTATTAAGGAAAATAATTGAGAACAAAACACTAATTTTTGAAGAACAATTTGAAGTAGGAGAAATGATAGAAAAATAGTGAGAAAAAAATGAATATAAAAAATGAGAAATAGATATTGACTAAAAACTGATCTAGATAGTCACATGTGGAATTTTAATACTAATGGCTCGAAATGTGTTTCTTCATTAACAGAAAATCAATTAAATTTTCATTCATGAAAATGAGCTTGGTTAATCTCCCTCTCAAGGAGATTAATCATGTAGATTAATTAATCATGAATTTTTCCACTTCAAGAAACATCAAAAACTAAACCGGAGTTTGAAGAAAAATCATTCATAAACTATCTCTCTGATCATTTCTAAAGTTTTGAAATAAAGCGTGAGATACACAAAACAATTTTATAGAATTTAGAATCAATATCTATGATCGATTCTAATTCTTGAAAGATGACATAAAGAAGAGAAATATATTTAAACCAGCATAATCATAACACCACAGAAAAAAATTTCATCCTGTGATCATAACAAAGAAATGATGAAAACAAACTGAATTATATATAAACGAATGAAAATAAAAGGGAGAATAGTTCTACCTTGATCATGATCCGTGCTCCTGTATATCTCCAGTCTCTGTGTTTTTGTCATGCTCCTCCCAAAATTAAGAATATGAAAAATGATTCCTCCATTGTGTTTGACTCTGTATTTTATGTTACGTCATTCTCTAGTAGGTCACTAACACTATTCACCAATTAGGTCTATTCTTCTTGAAGCCACTGAATGTGTGTTTCAATGTTGGTAAATGATTCACTTTTATGTGACTCGAGCAACACCTTCTATGCATACCATATTTTTTTGGTGAACTTGGACCAATTCCCAGGCTAGCTCTTCAAATTAAAAATAGAAAAAAAAATTATTATAAATAACATTAATATATGTATATATCATATATAAAATAAAAAAATTTATTAGAATAAATATAAATATATTATTAATATTATTAGTTATTTATATTATTAAATATATTTATATCAATATTTATTATAATTTATTATTATTACTAAAATAATTACATATTAAAAATATATAATTATTACCATTATTTATTATTTAGTAATAACTTAATATTAATATGTTTAATATAAACGTATTATTAAAGATATAATTATAAATTTATAAAAATATAATAAAATATTAGTTTGATGATTATTAGATTAAAATATAAATTATAATATTATTCTGTTTTATTTAAATTTATATATTTTATTTTATTATTAATATACTATTTTATCTCTTTACTAATTTTATAAATTGTTATTATATTATATTACATTATTTATTTTCATTCTTGTTTCTATTCTTATCCAATTAGTTTCTGTGACTTTCTTCTCCCTCAAAGGGAAATGATCATCCAATTTATAGTAGGTGGTAGTGGTAGCAATGCTCTAGTGGTTGGTGGTAACTGGTTCATCGGTGAAAACTTCATGAAGAAAGCGACGGTGACTCGAATGAATATCCATATTGACTCGGTAAAGGTTTCGATTTAGATGTCTGCTGCAAAGGTTCATTATCATTAGTGGAAAGTCATCTGTGGATTATTTGAAGTTGAGGTGGGCGAATCGTGGTAGTGCCATAATGGTTATTCTTCAACAATGCAAGTGGGTTCTGGTTCTCCATCAACAGCTGCGGCAACGACTTTAGGTAAGATTTGGTTGAGAGTAGCTTTGTCTAGATATGGTTCTTCCATCCATGGATGGAGACAGAGACTCCACCAACTAATGGTGAATCAGTTTATAACGGTGAGTCGAGGGATTCCTGATGATGGGTTGTCCATGGGAAGCTATTTTAGTAGGGGAGGGTTTGTCGGTGACTCACGTGAAATAGGGGAGGCGCTAGTAGTGAGTCCACTAATGGTGAGTTGGCTGATAGTGACTCCCACTACAACAACTAAAAAAACATTTATATAGATAAAAAATTAACAAATAACAATAGTATCTAACCATTAATAAATTATCAATTAAAATAAAAAATAAAAATTTTAATTATTTAAATGAAACTCAAATTAAAATTTGATTTAATTTTATTTAAAAACTACTGAATGTTTAATTAAATTCAAAAACTGTATGTATAAATTAAACACTAAACTGTAAACAAAACTGAAATAAAAACAGAGCAATTAATTAATTAATTTGAAACTCAAATTATCAGTTAAAATAAAAAATTAAATACAAGAGTTAATTTTATAAATGAAGAAAGATTGATTTATTTAAATTATAAATTAATGATAAAAAATATTTAAAGATGAAAAAAGTGATTTTAAATTAAATTAAAGTTCAATTAACTAAAAAATTTTATATGGTTAAATCATTAATTACAAAATGTGTATATAATAAAATTAAAAACATAAAGTTAAAATTAAAATATAAATTGAAACAAAAAATAATGAAAAACTAAATAAAAAGACACAATAATTTAAAAGTAATAATAAATATTTAATCATGAAAAAGGATAAATTTATTATTTAAAAAACATAACTAATTAAGTTCAGTTATTTAACAGTTACGTGTCAATTAAATAATGAAATAAATAAAAACATAATAAAAAAATATGTAAATAATTTCAATTAAAGGCAACCTTAGTTTAACCTATACATAATCAGGGATTATCCTCAAGAAATTATTAATTAAATTCAGTGGAGAAAATTAATCTCCAAGTTGAGAAATTGAAATGCCAAAAATAATTGATTAATGAAAAAATATTTACCCCCATGAACTCTTTTAAGTATAATGTGAAAATTACATCTCAAAAGAAAGAATATTTGTGGCAAGATTAATTACTATTATACTATATTAATGTTTTTGATTTTTTGGAATTGAATTAAACAAAAATTAACTTGAATTTAGCTAAGACTTCCTAACTCCCCTTTACCTCTGAGTGAGAAGACACACAAAATTATCACTCAAATAAATAGACACAACTGAATGGATGAGTTGGTTTAATAATTATATGACGTAATAAATAACTCATCCAACGGTTTTATCTTAAATAAAAAAATATTAATATAAAAAAGGAAACAAGCTCAACCCAGATTATGATATTCATTTCATATCTTAGGTAAATTCATGTCTTATAAGTTTGAATCAATCAAAAAGTTTCAATTCAATCATAGTTGTATAAAATTTTCTAAAAACTCCGACCAAGAACATATGATTTCAAGAGGGGAAGAAAATATTTACTCAATTAAACTCATGAAGTAATTAATATGTATCCTTTTCAAAGTGGATTCACAGCTTTCAATATTAAGAATAATTTTGACCAACAAAAAGTGAAGATAAAATCATGAAAAACAACTAATTGTTTTTTTGAAAAATAAAGGGATTTCATGGGATTACATTAATGAATATATTATCTCAAATGAAGGCCCTCTCTCTCACACATAGAACCCAAATTTTACCCGAAGAATTAATTCAAAGGTGGATAAAAGACTTTTTCTTTTAAAGTTCAATATTGATTCACAATTTCAACAGTTTGATGAAAAGTTCAAGGGATAAAATGATGTTCGAAAAATATGTTTTTTGACACAATAAATATTTTATAAAAAATTCACATTCATCATTATTAAGGCACAATGATAAGAATTTTTTAATTAATCTCAAAAAATTGATTGATAAATATTGAGTACACAGTGAATTTGGTGTTAATAATTTTGAATATTTGACTAAATTAGATTTTTCAGTAGAACGTAAAATTGGTATGCTAATCACCCAAAAAATTCATGTTTATTCTCCAAAATACAAACAGCTAGGGGTTTAATTCTTCCAAAATTAATTTCACACAATGAGTATATTTGAAATAATTGAAGAACAATTTCTAGAAGCAGCATGAGAGAAGTCAGTAAAGAAAAGATCCAAAAATTGATAGAAAAATAAAAAATCATTCGTAAAATTAAGGTTTATCATTTGATTGAGGCTATAAAATAAAGATTTTAGTGAGCTGAGAAATAATGGGAATCATCCTCATCTTTTGATACTAGTAGTAGAAATCTTCTAAAAGAACAAAAGTACAGGAAGACTTAGAACATAAAACCAGAAGAAGAAAAAAATACAGTGCAGCAACAACACTTTATTTCTAACAAAATAGAAGGTAAAAGCAATAAAATACCATGTTTTTACTCCCACATAGAACTGAATTTAATTTCATCAATTAGTCTTCAGTTAAAATCATTTTTCAAGAATGAAGTAGAATCCAAGCCCTTTGGATTCCCTTAAAAATAAAGTTTGATTCTTTGACCATTCACCCGCATTGGCCTATTTTATTCTCCTAAAATATCAACTACTCTATTATAGAATATTAAATAGTCTAGAACACTTTGATTTTTATTTACCATGAAGGATCTTAAGTCTGGAATTAAAGAGAAGGATCTTCTATCAATCTCTGAATTATCTCTTTAGAATGAAGAAATCATGAAATACCTTGTCCCTCTCTTTTTAAATTCTAGAATTATCATAAAACATTATCCTAATATCATCCAACTCACTATGTTCTCTTAGGATCTTCTTCAGTGTTAAAATCAAATTTTGTAGACTTTACTACCCAAATTGACTTGTGTTTCAACTCAATAGGTAAATAAAAAAATTTACCAAATAAAATCTTATATAGAGATATACCAACTAGGGTTTTGAATGTAGTTATATATTCCACTAAAGAATCATCCAATTTTAGAGACCAATCCTTCCTAGAATTAGATACATTTGTCTCTAAGATTTGTTTTAGCTCTTTATTTGATATTTTTACCTGTCCATTTTATTGTGGATGGTTGGATGTTCCAGTTCTATAGTCACAACAATATTTCTTAATGAAAGCACTAAATTTTTTATTATGAAAATTGGTGATATTATCAGTTATCAAAATTTAGGAACTACAAATCATGACAAGATATTATTTTTAATTAATTTTATTAGACTACTGTCTTCATTTTTGGGAAGATCTATTACCTAAACCCACTTAGATACATAGTAAAAAACAACTATCATGAAATCATTCCCATGATATTTTAGGAAAGGTCTCATAAAATATAAGCCCCAATCATAAAAAATTTCTAATTCTAGAATACATTTTTAAGGTAGCTCTTCTTTTCTCCCAATATTCCTTATCCGTATCATAGGAAAAAACATTAATCATAACATCATTGAATATGGTAGGCCAGTAAAATTCAGATTGAAGGAATTTTTGGGCTATGATATCTCCACCATTATGTCCTCCCCAAGGTGAGGAGAGAAAAATATATAGAATTGATAAAACTTCCTCTTTTGGAACACACCTTATTAAGATCCCATCAACACATCTCTTAAATAGAAATGTATCATCTCAAATATAGTACTTAATCTCTAAAATGAATTTATTTATCTACTTTTTTGAAAAATACTTATGAATTATACTTTCTCTAAGAAAGATTGTAAAATCTACAAACTATGAAGATTATTTAACAGAGATAGTGAGAAGCTTCTCATTTGGAAAGGATGAATTAATCTCCCTTGGATCTTCATACTGGGTATTTGATGGCTTATAAAGATGATCTTTTACTGCATTCTCAGCTTCTTTTTTGCCTCTAATATCCATAAAAAATCTTATAATAATATAATCTACCTAGTATGTCTAGGTTTTTTCAACTACTTTGACAGTAGATACATTAAGGTTGAATGGTCTGTAATTATTTTGAATTTGGATCCTAATAGGTACTGACTAAATTTTTCTAGATCGAAGATCATAACTAATAACTACTTCTCTATAGTGGTGTAATTACCTCATGTTTTATCTTGTAGTTTGTTATAATAATATACCGAATGTAACCTATTTCCTCTCATATTCCATAAGATTACTCCAAAAAACATGTCACTACATCACACATTATTTCAAAAGGAAATTTCAAATTAGTTGTAGCTATGATGGGTGATGAAGTGAGTTTTTATTAAAGAAAATTAAATGATTCAAAGGAATTTTCATCAAACATGAAGGGTGCATATTTTACAAGAAGATAACACTAGGGTTTTGTTATTTTTAAAAAATATTTTATAATCCTCAGGTAAAAACTGGCATTCCATAAGACGTCTATAAAACCCTTAGCATTTTTAGGAGGGGAATTTTTGGAATAAACTCAACTACAAAGTGTCAACCTCTAAACCCATATTTTACACCGTATGTCCCAACACTATACCGCCAATGACCATAAACTGGCATTTTTCCTAGGTTAGAACTAAGTTGGTCTCTAAGAGTCTCTCTTAAACAAATTCTATATTCTCTAGATGTGTCTCAAATGTGATACTGACAACTTAGAATTCATCCATGGGTACCTCAATGATCCTCTCTATCATATCTGAAAATATATCCATCATAAATCTGTAAAAGGTAGATGGTGCACCACATAATCTAAAGGGAATCCTTTGGTAGGAAAATTCCCAAAGGGGCATGTGAATGTATTTTTTTATTGATCCTATAGAGATATATGAATCTTTTGGTAACCAGAACAGTCATCTAGAAAAAAAAATTAATTTCCAACAAGCCTTTAAATAATTTGATATAATATTGTCATTGGAAAATGATCCTTCCTAGTGGATTAATTAAGTTTTTTTGTAATAAATATAGATTCTAAATTTAGTTAATTTTATCACTTAAAGTTGATCATTTTTTTCATTAGGGACTACACTAAAACCTCCTTTTTTTGGGAACACTTAAACTAGGATGACACAAGAACTTTCATACGTGGGATAAATAATACCAGTGTCTAGAAACATGATAACCTATTCTCTCAAAACCACTTTCATATTTATGTTTAGCCTTATTTGACGTTCCACTTTCAGTTTGTGGTTTGTTTCCACAGGAATCTTGTGTATGCAGAAATAGGGACTTTTCTATGTTCAGATAATGGTGGTGGAGTTTTGATGATTTGAAAGGTATTTCTCTTGGAATCAAATGATGAAGAGGTTAATGGTTTCAAGAGGCGCATTAATGGGGTTTCATAGAGGTTCTACTTCATCATCATCTGGATTAATCAGATTTAGTTGTAGATCAAATTCTACGCAAATAGGTTGTGACTCATCTGGCTTTGGGGTTCTTCACAGTAGTGGATTTTTTCAAGATCCAAGAAAAGGAAGGCGACTGTAGATTTTTTTTCAAGTAGCGATGGCGGTGGTTGATGTATGTGTTTTCATTTTTGCAGTTAGTCAATGGAAAATAGCGAGTCATTGTAGTGGAAGGTCCTTTGGAGGAAGATCCTTTGTCTGTTCCTATAAAGGGAAGAAGTTGGCGGTCCCTCGATTTTTGGCGGTGAGTCATGGTGATACCAGTGGAAGGCAGGGCTTGCAGTGACTCAATTGTTGGATATGTTAAAACTAGGAATATGCAAGTGGCTATGTTTTGGTGGATGATCGAACTGGTTGGTTAGTGGTGAATCAGTTTTTAGCAGTGAGTCATGGTTTTTTTATGGTGGGTTATCCGTGGGATGTTGCTAGAGTAGGGGAGGGTATGGTGGTGACTCATATGAAATTGGGGAGGCACTGGTAGTGAGTCAACTGGTGGTGAGTTGGCCGATGGTGACTCCCACTTCAATAGTTAAAAAAATAATTATAAAGATAAGAAATAAACAAATAAAAATAGTATAAAAACATTAATAAATTAACACATAAAATAACAACTTATAAAATTAATTATTTAAATGAAACTCAAATCAAAATTTGAATTATTTTTTTAAAAACTACTGAATTTTTAATTAAATTTAAAAACTATAATTATATATGAAACACTAATCTTTAAACAAAACTGAAATAAAAACAAAGCAATTAATTAATTAATTTGAAACTCAAATTATTAGTTAAAACAAAAAATTAAAAACAATTGTTAAATTTATAAATTAATCAAGATCGATTGATTTAAATTATAAAATAAAGTTAAAATATATTAAAATATGAAAAAGTGACTTTAAATTAAATTAAAGTTCAATTAATTAAATAAATTCAAAACAGTTGAATATTTAATTAAAAAAAAATTCAATAATAAAATTTAAAACATAAAGTTTAAATTTAATGATAAATTAAAATAAAAAAATAAAGAAAATCCAAATAAGTAGAAACACTTATTTGAAGGAAATAATAAACATTTAAACATGAAAAAGGATAATTTTATTATTTAATGAACATAACTACTTAAGGTCATTTATTTAACAATTAAGGTTTAATTAATTAATTAAATCAATACAAAAATAATCAAAAGATATGAAAAAACATGTCAATTAAAGGCCACATTATATTACCCCATACTTAATCGTTGATTATCCTTAATAAATTAATAATCAAATTTAATGGAGAAAAATAAATCTATAAAATTGAACAATTGAAATACCACAAATAATTGATAAATGAAAAATCATATCCTCCCAAAAACTCTTTTAAGTAGAAAGTGAAAATTTCAACTTAAAAGAAATAAGATTTGGTGCAAGATTAATTACTATTATACTAAAATTATTTCTTTTTAATTTTTTTGAATTGAATTAAACAAACATCAACTTGAATTTAGCTGAGACTTCTAAACATTTCATTACCTTTGAGTGAGCAGACACAGATAATTATCACTCAAATAAATAGACACTACTAAATGGATGAGTCAGTTTGATAATTATATGGAGAAATAAACAACTCATTCAATTGTTTTAAATTAATGAAAAATAATAATTACAGAAAGAAGGAAATAATCTCAACCTGGATTAAGATTTTTCACTTCATATCTCATATAAATGCATGTATTATAAGTTTTATTCAATCGAAAGGTTTCAATTCAATGATAGTTTTATAACATTGTCTAGAAACTCTGACCATGAACATATGATTTCGAGAGGGAAATAAAATATTAACTCATTTATACTCATGGGGTGATTAAGATCTAACCTTTTCAAAGTTTCTTCAGTGATTTAAAAACTAAGATAAATTGTGACCCACTGAATGTGAAGATAAAATCATGAAAAAAAACAATTTTTTTAAAATAAAGGGATTTTATGGGATTACATCAAATCATATATTATCCCATATGAAGGCCCTCTCTCACACACTTGGAACTTAAATTTTACGTCAAATTCCATCTCAAAGGTGGAGAATATGAGTTGACTTTTAAAGTTGTATATAGATTTATAATTTCAAAAGATTTATGACAAGTTCAAGGGTCAAAATGAAGTTCAAAAAATATTTTTTTTGATACAATAAGTATTTTATAATAGATTCACAATCATTTTCATTAAGTCAAAATGATTTGATTTTATTAATTACGTTTATATAATAACATGTTAAATATTGAGTACACAATGAATTGGGTGTAAATAATTTTTAATATTTGATTAAATTAGATTTTTCAGTAGAACATAAAATTGGTATTCCAATCACCCAAAAAAGAAAATCTTATTCACTAAAATACAAACAAGTAGGGGTTTAATTCCACCACACATAATTTCACATAGTGGGTAGATTTAAAATAATTGAATTACAATTTACAGCAGCATCATGGGAGGAGTTAATAAAAAATAAGAGCAGATAATTGATTGAAAAATAAAAAATCCTTGGTTAAATTAAGGATTATCATTTTATTGAGGCAACAACATGAAGCTTCTTGGGAGGTGAGAAATACTGGGAAGCCTCCTCATTTTTTAACACCAGTAGTAGCAATATTCTAAAAGAACAAAAGAACAGGAATACTAAGAATATAAAACATGAAGAATAAGAAAATACAGAGCAATAATAAAACTTCATTCCTAATAAAACAAAAGGTAAAAGCAAGAAAAGACTATGGGTTGACTCCCACGAAGCACTGAATTTAATATCTTTAATTAGACTTCAGTGAAAATAATTTTTTATGAATGAAGGTGGAAGCCATTCCCTTTGTATTCCCTTAAAAATAAAGTTTTATTCTTTGACCAATCACCAGAATTAGTATATTTTATTCTCCTAAAATCTCAATTTCTCAATTATTTAACACTCATAGAATAGTGAACGGTCTAGACCACTTAGATTTCAGTTTACCAAGAATGATCTGAAACCTAGAATTAATGAGAATGGCCTTCTGTCCAAATTTTAATTCTCTATTTTGAATGAAATAATCATGATATATCTTGTCTCTCTCTCTCTTTAAATTCTATAATTTTAAAAAAAAACTTCTCCTAATCTCATCCAACTCACTACGTTCTATCAGACTCCTCTATTCAGAAAATTTAAAATCAAATTTTGAATTCTATTCTACCTAATATGACTTTTGATGCTACTCCATAGGTAAATAAAAACATTTCCAAAATAATAATCTGTATGAAGATATACCATTTACGGATTTGAATGTAGTTATATAGGACTACAAAGAATCATCTAATTTAAGAGACCAATCCTTCCTATAATTAGATATATTTGTCTCTAAGATTTGTTTCAGCTCCCTATTTGAAATTTATACCTATCAATAGGAAAGTGTATGTTAAGAAGTTCCAGTTTTATGGTCACAATAGTTTTTCTTGATCAATGTTTTGAATTTTCAATTCTTAAAATGGGTGCTATTATCATTAATGAAAGCTCTAGGAACTCCAAATCAAGAAAATATATTCTTTTTAATGAATTTTATTAGAATTGTTTCGTGATTTTTGGGAAGTTCTATTGCCTCAACCCACTTAGATACATAGTTAACTTAAACTAGGATGCACTCATTCCCATGAGATTCTAGGAAAGTTCCCATAAAATCTATGCCCTAAACATCAAAAATTTCTACATCCAAAATATCTTTATGGGGTAACTCTTGTTTTCACCCATAATTTCTTATCTCTTGTCATCTATCGGAGCCAAAAACAGAACTTATAGAATCCTTGAATAAGGTAGGCCAATAAAATTCAGATTGAAGGTTTTTTTGGGCTGTCATCGCTGCACCATGATGTCCTCCCCAAGGTTAAGAGTAAATACTCTCTTGAATTGACCACATTTACTCTTCTGAAACATAACTTATTAAGATCCCATCAACACATCTCCTAAATAGAACTGGATCATCTCAAAGATAGTAGATAATATATAAAATGAATTTATTTAACTAATTGTTTGAAAAATATTTAGGAATGATAATTTCTGTAATAATGTTAGTAAATTCTACTAACTAGGTAGACTATTTAACAGACATAGTGAAAAGATTCTCTTTAGGAATGGAAGAATTAATCTCCTGGGTATATTCACATTAATTATTTGATAGCATAGAAAGATGAGTTTCTACTACATTATCATCTCTCTTATTGGATCTAATATCCATAAAAAAATATTATAATAATAGAATCCACATAATAAGTATAGGTTTTCCCTACTTCTCTGGCAGTAGATACTTAAAGGTGTAATGGATTGTAATTTTTATGAATTTGTTTCCTAAGAGGTACTGAATAAATTTTTCTAGATCAAAGATCATAGATAATAACTCATTCCTTATGATGGTGTAATTACTTAATTATTTATCTAGTAGTTGGTTAGAATAATAGACAAAATGTATCCTAATTTATCTCATATTCCCTAAGAAAACTCCAAAAACTATGTCACTGCATCACATATTATTTCAAAAGGAAAATTAAAAGTAGGTGTAGTTATGATGGGTGAGGAAGTGAGTTTTTTTAAAAAAAATTTAAATTATTCCATGTAGTTTTCATAAAATAGGAAGGGTGAATCCCTTAATTGAAGAGAACATATGGGTTTTATTATTTTTTAAAAATATTTTATAAACCTCATGTAAAAACAGGAATGCCCTAAGAAGTTTATAACACCCTTATAATTTTTAAGAGGGGAATTTTTTGAATAAATTCATATGAGAAGTTTCAACCTCTAAAACCATATTTTACACATTATTTCCTGAAAATATACCTTTACTGGCCATAAAATAGCATTTTTCCTTGGTTAGAACTAAATTTATCTATAAGAATCTCACTAAAACCAATTCTATATTCTTCAGATGTGTCTCAAATGTGATACCGATAAATGAGAATTCATCTATGGATACCTCAACAATATTCTACATCATATCTAAAAATATAGCCATTATAAATCTATAAAAAGGTATAGGTTGTACCACATGATCCAAAGGGAATCCTCCAGTAGGAAAATGTCCTGAAGGGGCATGTGAATGTAGTTTTCAATTGATCCTCTAAAGCTATAGGAATCTATTTGTAACCAGAATAGTCATCCAGAAAACAAAATAAATCCTTTCTAATATTACTTTCAATAATTTGATCTAATAAGTTAATTGATAAATGATACTTCCTAGTGGATAAATAGTGTTCTTTTATAATCAATATATACTCTCCATTTATTTTATTTTATCACTTGAAATGTTTCATTTTTTTATTAGTGACTACAGTGAAACCGCCTTTTTTTGGGACCACGTAGACTAGGATGACCAAATCACTTTTATTGGTGGGATATATAATACTAGTTTCTAGAAACATGACGAACTCTTCTCTCACAACCACTTTCATATTTGTGTTTAGTATCCTTTGATATTCAACTCTTAGTTTGTGGTATGGTTCCATAGGGACCTTGTGTATGCTGAAAGAAGGGGTAATCCCTTTGATATCTTCTTTAGACCATAAAATTTATCTTATAAATTTATTAATAACACCCAACATTTTTTCCTCTTTATAATATTTTAGTTCAACAGAAATTATTATAGAAAATGTATAATTCTCACCTAAAAATAAACATTTTAGGTGTGCTGGGAGAGATTTTAGATCCAAGTTGTATTATTATTCACTTGATGAAAGGATATTGGGCCTAACAGGTCCAGAATGTTTGAAATTTTTCTTATAAGGAGTTTAAAAGTATAAATATATTATATTTCATAATCAATTTTTAGATTTCCTTCACTACTATCTAAGGTGGGAAACTCACTCTCTTAAGTATCCAGATCATAAATCAGAATATTTATCAATGAAAAATCATCCAATGGTTTTAAACATTCTCCCTAATACAAATAAAATTGATCAGTAGTGTTTTTTTAGAAGAATCAGCCTCAAGTTCTCTCAATACTAATTTATGTTTAGAAATATAAGATACATCTGAAGCTATAATAGAAATAGGACTACTTTCATCTTTTGGAAAATTCATTAGATTATCGCACTATAAAATTTCAATATTTTGTGAAATATCCTTTTCTACTTAAAAATTATTTTCTTTAGCCAAATGTTGTTTTTTAGATTTTTCATAATTTTCTATTGATTTTCAACTTCTAACCGCTCTACCCTGGAAAAATTTTCATAAAATATTTGTTATTTAAAATTTTAAAACACATTGAATTCTTCCCATTACTCACCAAATTTAAAGATTATTTAACCCTTAGATACATATATAATAGATCATCTAGTGGACAAGTAGGGCCAACCCAGAATTATGGACACCTTCTGGTCACACTCCATGTATAGAACTATAAATTCATCTGACAGAAACAACTTCCAAACACCAACCATAAGATCATCTACCCTTACTATAGGATTTTTGAATGATCAGTCAACCAAATATTAGATGAAAATGGTGGGGTCATGTTCTCCCAATCTCAACTCTTTAATTTGTGAGAATATGAGAAGGCTAATACTTTAACCTAAATCACATGGATAATTAAGTTGATCACTATTACTTAAAGTGAAAGACATAAAAAATCTACATGGACCATTAAGATTGGGAGGGATATATTTTTTAAGAAAAACAGTACACTAATTAGGGAAGGTTTTTGTAGAAAATTATTCAAGTGTATTTTTTTTGATTTTGTTTCTAAGAGATTTAAAATAATAATAAATTTGAATCAAGACTTGGATGAATGGAATATTACCTTGGATCTTGGTAAGAGTCCCATTGAACAAATGAAGTTCACACTTATTGTTACTATTGTGTTTCATTTTTTTTGGGAAAGGCATGGGTGGGGTATAGTTCCTAAGAACATATGTCATGTCCCCAATTTATTCAAAATATTTCTCCGTACTTTTATTCTTTTTAAATTATGAAATATTTTATGATTGAATTTTAGGTGTAACATTGATATTTTCTCCATTTTTAGGATTTTTTCCTCTCATTTTCAGATTCTATGTACTATAATTTTTTATTTCAATATTGACATTGTTTCTCATTTTGGTAACTCCTATGTTCTCCTCCAGATTTTATTTGTTTATTTATCCCCCTTATTGTGACAACAACCATGAAATTTTCTTAAGGATTTATTTCAGTTGTACGATGAAGCTTATATTTTTCCCTTTGATTGATACCCCTAGTAAGTTGGCCCATTTTAGTTTCCTAATTTTTTATTCCAGCATAAGATTTAATTTTATTAGAATCATATTGAGATTTTTATTATTATGTTGAGTCTTGATCTTTTCATCGTGATAATCCATTCTATTTATTATTTGATCCATCTTAGAGAACATTTGTTCCTAAAAGATCCCTTGATAATTAGAATTTTTTTTCTCTTGGTTAATTTTGATAAGGCTTTATAGGTTACAATTGGAAACCAGGGGAAGCATTAGGGTTGAAAACCCCCTAATAATTTTATGAATGATTATTGTCATTTCTATAACCTTGATCGTAGTTATTAGAGAAAGGATCATCCATTGGATTCAACCTTGGTGAATAACTAGAAAAGTTAGCATTATCATATTGTTGGGTAGGAATATTAAAATTATTGAAGTAGGAGTTTTAATTTCCAAACATGAAAAAAATGTGGCACTACTTGTAACACCCTGAGATTTGGTGAAATATTTTTTTCGAATTAATTAAATATTTTTGATATTATTCATTTCATGCCACAATGAAAATAGTTTATTTTATATTCAATCACTATGTTTGATTTGCATTATAAGATAATCCAAGTTATTTTTTCACTACATGCAACATAAATTTTTCCTTTCTATATATGGAACACTGAGGTTAGATTACGTTACACGCAATACTAACTTTACTCAATGGCTTGCGTAGCATGCAAGACTGAGTGTTATCGAACAATAATTCATTATTGACATATTATTATTTCATAGGATATAAAATGTACATTAAATTTAATATAATAGTATTAAATAACGCATGAATATATATATTTTATTTCATTGGTATCCTATTAATTGTAAAAGAATATAAAAACCAAATGAATATAAAGGGATTGATTTTATAAAAGTCCATTTTTATGTGAAAAAGTTGATTTATATTAATAAGTTAAATAAATTACTAACAGTGAATGATATTAATTAAATATATATTTAATATATTCAAACAAATATTTTTCATAATAATCTAATTAGTTTTATAGATATAAGATAAGAACAAACTCAATTTTATTCATCAAAATGTATATTTTTATAAAGGTAATTTTACCACCTTTTAATGGAGAACGCATTTTAAATCCTATTTTTGAAAATTTTACAAATTTAATATGTAAAAATAAAATTCATATGTTAATGAGAAACATAATAATTAATTTAGGATAAAATTTTGTTATTTTTCTGTATGGTTTTAATTTTTAATGAATAGTTAAAAATATCGAAATTTAATTCAAAAATAATTTTTCATCTTATTAATTTATAAGGTTAAATTATATTTTTATATTTCTTGTAATGTTTATTTAGATAATAATTTTATAAATTAATTCAATGTAGCTCCATTGAATCAATTACAATTTGCAATTGGGTATTGAAACATTGCAAACTTTGGGACGTTTTTACTTTAAAAATCCACAGTGTCGTCCCGTCAGCAGGATTATTTTAAAACTAATTTCTACAACATCTGTAATTAGCATTTTGAAAAGTGGATTCCATATTTGGAATTATCATAATTCATAATTTATAATAATTTCATCTTTTTTTGATTAAAATAATAGGGGAAGTGATTAAAATTAATTACAATGATTAAGAGAAAAATTTGGTTAAAAAGTACTAAACCCCAAATTTAAGACCCAAAAGAACCTAGAAACATTTCCAAAACCCATTGGTTAGATATGAATCGGCTAGGAAACTTTTATTCTTGATATTTTTGGTTTATTATGACTTCTTTAGGTACAAAAATGGGTACACCTATCTTGTTTTCAAAAAATGTAAAGTGTGTTTATCCCCTTCCCTATAAAAGGACACAACCTCTCCCTATTCTTCACACCTCTCAAACCACGTAGTTTCGACCAATATATTCACAATAAACTTACCAATATACCTAAATTCATTCTAGAGGCCTCTACTTGGGAATAAATCAATCCAAATAAGTTGTTCGGTAAAACAAAATGTGTTACCCGATTAAGAGGTAACGTCTTCTTTCAAACTCCTTTCTTTTATTTTCATTATCCATGCTTCCACTATCATTATTCCATGATTTTATAAAAACACATGTATATTCAGTATACTAAGATTATTTATGAAATTATTTTTACCTATACTTACAAAAATATATATCTAATGGGTAACAAATATATTGTTTGTTAGTACGGAGAACTATCGCCTCACAGAACCATGATTGTTCATTTTTTACCGCCACTCATGGTGAACATTATAATAGAAACCCTGTTTATATATATTATATATTTTATTTATTAAGTCTTTAAAATTCTTTAATAATTTTAAAAAACATACCATTATGCTTTCCTTTTGGTTTAAATATGATAACTTCATTTGAGAAAGTGTGGAGTACCGCCCCCTAAAAGTGATATGATTTGTTCACACACTACATGGAATGTAATAAGTACGAGTTTAGGAAACATGTATGATATATATGATATAATAATTATAATGGAATAATTATATATATATATACATATACATACAAAAATTTCATTTACTTTCTTTCATTTAATATGATAATAAAAATGGAAATAACGTTCATGCGTATGTACGACTTACCATATCCATGAATGGTGTATTCTATTTCATACTTCTATATTATATAGATTATTATAATAGAAATATAATAAATATAAATGATATTTATATCATGATTTACATTCTGTAAATCATGATATAAGTATAAGTACAAAATATATTGCAAATTAAGACACGTGTGAAGAACAAAGGGAATATTACTCGAATTGATA
Organism: Viscum album; assembly: GCA_963277665.1. NCBI lineage: Eukaryota > Viridiplantae > Streptophyta > Magnoliopsida > Santalales > Viscaceae > Viscum > Viscum album. The sequence continues at coordinate 1,947,075,419 of OY728126.1, read as the reverse complement.
CCTTAACATATGATTCATAAAAAGAGGGTAACATAAGGTCATAATAAAATAAAATATGGTATTAGATATAAGAATATTTTTCTTTAAAAGGCTTATAATAAATTTATATTTATTATACAGTGGGTTTTAAGGAGTATTATGAGATTCAATATATTAGGTAAGGGAATTCCATCTCACTTTTTATTTCGGTGAGATACATGCTTTATTCATGACCTGTTCCTTTTGTGTGTTGTGTATAATTCCCATGAATGTATTATATTATTATTATTATATTTATATTTATTTGTAAGTAAATATATAATCTTGGATATTTATTTCTTTGTGTTTATGTTTCAAATGTTACCAAATTTGTAAGATAGTTCTGTCTCAATTTACCTTCTTTGAGACACATACCATGTTATGCATCTATATTTTTATATGAGGTGTACATTCTGAATGTGATATTTTATATCAAAAATCTATTTTCTTTCATGTTATTTTAAGCTTCATGTAATTTCACTTTCTTACATGTGGTGTAGGGTTTAAAGTAACTAAGTGATAAGAGTTTATTGAACCAACATCATCACTTTTAAAGATTGTTTATGTCTATGCATCCTTTGATGAAATATTATGATCCACCTCTCAAGAAAATTCATAAATTTTATTATACTATTTTTATTCATAATATATTCTTGTTTTGGTACCATTTTTCCATATTTTTTTAAATTTGATATTTAATAAAGTTTTTTTATGGAAGCCCGACTTTACCCTCTCTTCGGTTAGAAATCTGTGTTCCATCAAAACTTTGTTTTCTAAAAAGGGTTTCCATGAATATTATACTTGTAACATCCCAGGTAAAAAAAAGAATATTACATTTTCATATTTATCAATATTTTTTAATAAAATTTTAATATTGCCTTAAAGGGAATTCTTTGCTCGATGGCGTACCCAATACACAAAAACGGGTTTCTTTGAAATCTTACGTTGAACACTAATAATAAAATAATATTATTTTAAATGGCATTTAACGCCAAGCCATTGTAATGGTGGGAATTAACAGAACTAACTAAAAAATGATTATTTATGTTTGTTAAATATTTTAACAATTACCCAATAAATTATAGAGGCTCAAAATGCCAATGAATCCAATTTTAAGCATAAATATTCTAATATTCATTAAAATGTCGATTAACCACCTTTTGATGGAGAGCCCCTTTTAAATATACATTTTGAAAATTTTATATGCTATTTTGACAAAATAAAATCCTTTTCTAGAATCAAGACATCAAAATTTACTTTCTGTAAATTTTTTTTATTTTTCCGATAAAGTTTATTTTTTAATGAATGGTGAAAATGCTGTATTTTAATTCAAAACCTCTTTTTAATATAATTTATTTACATGGATAGTTTATATTTTTAATTTAGTTTAATTTGTAGTTAAAATAGGTTTTTACCTTTTGATCCAATATTGGTCATTGGAAGTAATTTCACTTTGAAGTTGGATATAAACAAGTGTCAAACTTTTGATAGATATTGTTTCTTAAAAACACACTATTTGTTTTGACAACATGAATTAATTATAAAATTAATTAATGCAACTTATATGTTTTGATTTTTTTAAAATAGACATCATTATTGAATTAGGGATATCAAATATATCTTATGGTAATTATTTTGTATTCTACTGAAATACCTCAATTTTTGATGAATAGTGAAACCACTAAGTGCTACTTAAAAAACCAATTTTCCTTTTAAATGAATTTTACCGCTTATGTGAATTGAATTTAAAAAATCATACATACATTCTTGTAATTAGTAAGTAAAATTTGGTAGAATGGGATGAAAATAATTTTTAGTGCATAGTAACTTTTGAGTTTTATTAACCACGATTAAAGGTAATTAGTGCAATTAATGGTAAAAATAATGTTATAATAATATGAAATTACCTTTACACTTGTCCTACCCTTATTTTATGAGTCATTTCCGTCCAAAAAAATCCATGGGTCAATATTTGGTACCCCATGGAGCCACTTGGGTAAGATAATGATATTAATACCTTTTATTTAACGTTAAAATAAAAATGTCACAAACAAGTATTGTTTTACTAAAACAATTTTTACATGGGGTTATATAAGTTATATTTTAGAATATAAATATTTATTATAAATATAAAAAGAGTTCATACATCATGATATTTGATTTATAATTTTTATACATAAATAAATAATTTTATTTATGACACCATGATGATGCATCGATTACCTCATTAATGAACGATTTAAATAAAAAGAAAAGGTAAGGTAAAATATAAGACTTAAACTTGTCAAAACCCTATTGGATGGGTGGATTTAGAACCCTTATCACCTTATCTCTAAATATATCATTGTGTGACCATTAAAATCTTAAAAGAATTTCATAATAAAGTAACATTTCATGACCTTTCAAAGTGACACTTCTCCCTCTTATAAAAGGCCCACACCTCTAACCCCATACCTACACCTCTCAAGCCCTTTTATCAACCAACACCTTATAATATTATCTCTACACATCCCTCAATTCATCCTAGAATCATTTCCTTAGGCAGAAAGCTCTTCATGAAACCCTTTTGGTTCAAACCAAGGGGAGTTACCCGATTTAAAGGTAATGTCTTCTCTTGTGTTCTTTTGTATTATTTTGATTCTCGAACCCCCTAAACTCTTTTTATTCCTTTATTTTGTAACAAAAATACTATATTATATATAATATGATTTTTTAAGAGAATTATTATAGCTGAACTTACACACACCTCAGTCTAATGGTTAAAGAACATACTGTTTCCATGGATGGCGAATTACTGCCTCATGAAACGATGATTGTGCAATCTTCTCCTACAACCTATCATGGTGGCCATTATTATGGAAATATATTTATATATGATATATAATATATTTATTTCCTCTCTATGCTTATGTATTTTATAATTAAAACATACCTTTATGATTTCCATGTTGTGCAAATTAGATAATCTCATTTGAGGAAGTATGGACTACCACCCCCTCAAGTGATGTGACTCCTTCATGAAATACATGGAATGTATAAATAATGAAATTAATAAACATATGTAACATATATAAAATATATATTATACCAGAATTATAATATATATCTCTCTCATTTAGTTTTAATTCCATAAATACGACAAAGAAATGAAAGTAGCGTTCATGCGTACGTACGACCTACCGTCTCCATGAATGGTGCATTTCAATTTTTATCTCCAAATGTTTTGGAATAGTATAAAATGAATACATACTACATATATATGACATTTAAATCATTAATACTATTCTGGAGATGATGTACTTATAACTACATGGACAATTCATTTCAACAAGTTCATTTTTGACTCATGTACCGAACATCGACAAAACGTATGATATTAACTCACATAATTAACTAAATATTATAGCATGATAATATGTGATATGAATTGAATAATAAACATTAAATTATGTCCTTAAAAATTATAAATTGACCTATGTTTATAATTCAGGAATATAATGAATCGAACAAGACAAGTCGGACTTGAGGTAAGGGATCCTACCCCTCTCTTTCTTTTAAGTACTCTCTTTTATGTCACTTATTTTAATCTCTTATTTATTATGTTGGGGGATGTTCTTTTATATTCCTCTTACTGTAATTTTTTTTTCATATTATGAGAGACCATATTTGATCTCATCAATCCATTTTTTGATGTTTTAAGTGGCGCTGTTAGGATTCTGAATTTTCATAAGGGATTTCTTATCTCACATTTAATTCTGTGAGATTCCCAATGTTCGTCAAATATTTATTGCATGTGGTGTATTTTGTACTGTCATTTCATATATATTATCATGATTACATTTATATTCATGGTATTAGGTGATTCATTTGGTGTTTATTATCTTTTGGTCATACGACTCTATTGATCACAACGAGGTAAGGGGTTTTTATCTCACTTTTTATTCCAGTGAGATTCATGCTAAATTTGACACTATTTACTTTTGTTTGGTGTATGTACTGCCCATGATTGTATTATTTTTTTAATATACTTTAATGTATGGGTATTTACATCTTCATTTTATGACCCTTCTTTTTTGGGGTGTACGTGTCGAAAGTTACCCAAATTGGTAAGGGAACCTTTCACCCTCCTCTTTTAAAAAAACTTCTTTTGTTAAGTATTTCAATTTACATCTTATTATGTTGGGATATGATATTATATATCAATGTTTCTATAAATTTTATGACCAGGTAATGAGATACTTTTTTTATCTCTCATCATATCATTTTCTGATTTTTAAAGTGACGTTGTTAGGCTGACAATTTTTTGTAAGGAGGCTTCTTAACCCAATTTCAATTATTTGGGTTAAACCTCTACTTCTTGATTATTTCATGATATGAATATGTATGTATGACATATTATTGTTTTTCACTTAATATCTACTTATATTGGTTGTATTTATATTTGTCACACACAATTATGTAATTGATTTATCCTTAATCTAAGGATACCGTCTTTGTACGGGACTTCGTATCAATCTCCTTTCATTGAGATATCTATTTATTTCTACATGACATTATTTTATATTGTGTATAAAAACCTTTTTAGGTTTAATTTCCTTCATAGGTAATCTCTTCTCTATAAAGAGTTTTACTAAAAGACAAAAACGAATGTTTCTTTTTTAACATAAGCGGTGACAAAGACCTTTTCCGCCGTCGCGAGTAATTTTTTTTTTGAGAAAATCAAGAAAAGATTCAAATATATAAGGCAAATTACAAGAGTCTAAAGGAGGAAATTTTACACTTGCCTCTATTATGAAAATCAGTAAAATCCTCATCAGGTGTGGTCATGTGCACTCTAGAGGCTTCAGAGATACCCTTGGAAGCAAGCCTATCAGCAATAGAGTTGGCTTCACGATATACATGAGTAATGATAAAGTTCAAGGAGGCAATAATTTCAAAGCATTTGATCCATTTTAGGGTGAGTTTCCAGGAAAGGTGGATCTTATTTTTCCGAACAGCTTGCACTATAGTAGAAGAATCACTTTCAAACCAGAGATCATTCCAATTTATTTGATGAGCCATATCCACTGCATTAATAAGGGCCGTCATCTCTGGCTTCCGTAACGAGTCATAATGTTTTCAAAAGAAACATAAATACCATATACTCTTTTTACGTATTTTGGTATTGAAAATGGTTTTTAGAACGGATTTATTATTTCAATGTTATATTTTTATTGGAATGTGGGAATGTTATCTTTTCTTCATTCTTATGTTATGTGTTATGATTATGTCGTGGTTCTTGGGAAATGTTTATGAAATTAGGTGGTTTCGTGATAAAATAAGGGCGGGTGAGCCTGAGTTAGATCTCTGATGCATTGGGTAACATGAAGGAGTTAAAATCTATAGTTTATCCAAAGAGATTTATTGAATATACTGTGATGAGTATTCCAAATGTAACCACGAGGGTTACTTCCTATGTAAGAATGTTATGAATGCCTCAAGTTACCTTTATGTCTTATGATTTATATGATTTATTCGTAAATATTATGATTTCATGAGGTATGTTAAAGTTATTAAGTTTTATTATTAAAATATGATTTTATTGATTCTTATGTATACATGGACTAATGTTTTCATTCCATATTATTATATCCCATACTAAGTTTTTTATGCTCATCCCATGTTTTTGAAATGTTTTACACAGGACTAAAAGAGGAATAGGGTCAATGATGGGATCAAGGAAAGACATGAAATCTAAAACATGGAACTAGACATGTTTCTTTTTAAGAGTTTTTATTTTATGAAAAAAAAGAAAACTGAGTAGAAGTGTCTACTTTGTAATCCTTTGAGACGTAATAGTTATGTCCTAATTCTCTAAAACACTAAACCTGAAAAAATCCTCAATGTTAATTATTCAATTAATTCAAATTTATGTAATGTTTTAAGGATGGGTACTTATAGTTGGAATCAAAGGTCGGTTTAGATAACCTTAGAGGTTAGGGTATTCATTAGGCATAAGTGACATTACCATAATGGTTAGGATTTCAGAAAGTGTCATAGTTTTATATAAAGTGAATGAGTATAAGATAACATGAATAATTATATCTTAGTATTTACCCACATTATAATATATTATATAATGATTCTAATGATATAATCGCACTTACCTTTTTGGTTTTAGTAAACTAATGGATCTAGCATGCACCAAAGTAATGGTGGATGTGAAAAAATTGTGATGGTATTCTGATAGAACAACTGAATGATATGGGAGCTGCAATGAGAACTCTTGTGGTTATTCTCAAACAAATATAAGGAGTCATGATTAACCACTTGAACCTTGGTGAGTTCTCTAATGCATCATGTACGAGATAACCAACTCGGTGTGGAAGTTCAGGTAATAATTATAAAGGTAACCATTAGGGTTTATATGATCCTTACTTTTGAGGTAATTATGGGTTACTATATGTTATGATGGAAAATGAAAGGCATGCGATAAACATGAGGTTAAATTATTTTATGGTAATTTTTGAATATTTTATCTATTTTGGGGATTTTTTTACGAATTATAGTTTTGGAAAAAAGTACAACACATGGACCGTGTGACAACCTGTCATTTTGGACGAAGCTGTGGGAATCGAACCCACAACGGAATTATCACTGATATTTATCACCTACCACTAGACTATGTGAAGTCCCTGGTTATTCTGACTAATTATTCTTAGTTAGATGATTTTATGAATCAAGAATAAGTTGATTTTGGGTTATCTATGGAAATGATTATCCTATCATGGAGGATATGTGATTAGGTTAATTACTTTTCCATATGAGACTTTAAGAGTAACTGATGTTATTTTGAGATAAATGTTAAGATTTTCCTTGGAAGACTATGTTATTAAATCTTTCAGAGATTTGGGTTTCAATAATAGTTTATAGCACTTTTATGAATTTTATGGATAGTTGTTTATTGAATGGTCTTTGATGAACATTGGGTTTTGTTGGAAAAATTTTGGAGATTAAGTGTAGTTTTTCTTTTTGTAAAAGATTTTCCTTTTTGGGTATTATCTGATATTGTACTAACCATTTTGGTTTTGGTCTAATGAAATGGGAAATATATTGTTCTCTTTTTTTTGGATTAGGTGATTCTATAGAATTTGATTGTAGCACTCTTAATGTGAACAAGTCATCCTAAATACTCACCTTTTGGAGAAAATATGAGTTTGTGTATGAAATCTAGTAACAGATGAAAGTCTATATGACAAGTAAGTATGTTTCCTTATGATTTAGTTAAGCTCATAAATAAATTATTCAATGAAAAGTAACTTAAAACAGAAATTTTGTCTGTTAACATTTCATACTGGGGAATCAAATACCGTTTAACCCCTCACAAGTTTGTGATTTTCTAGTTGTTAACTATCTCCTAAAAATGTTTTCTATCACTCTCCATCAGAACATGATCCATTGTTTTCTCTTCCATATCCATTTCTTCCTACATGGAATCATAGTATGGGTTAACTCGGGTGACCTTTGTACATCTCTTTATTTCTTTTAAAGTGATAGTTTAATTTACTCCTTTTCTGATGTGGGGATTTCAATGAACTTTCCGAGCCCAATTTTAAAATTGTGAGGACGTAATTCCCAAAAGAGGGGAAGGATGTAACATCCAAGGTAAATAAAGAATATGAAATATTCATATTTATCAATATTTGTGAATAAAATGTTAATATTACCTTAAAGTTAATGCTATGCTTGATGGCGTACCCAATACACAACAACGAGTTTCTTTGAAATCTTACGTTGCACACTAATAATAAAATAATATTATTTTAAATGCTAGTTAACACCTAGATGTTGTAACGGCGGGAATGAACTGAAATAACTACAAAATGATTATATATGTTTGTTAAATATTTTAACAATTTCCCAATAAATGATAGAGGTTTAAAATGATAATAAATCAAATTTTAAGCATAAATATTCTAATATTCATTAAAAGGTCAATTAACTGCCTTTTGATGGGGAACCCTTTTAAAATCTACTTTTTTACAAATTTATATGTTATATTGACAAAATAGAATCATTTTCTAGACTAAAGACATAAAAATTTACTTTGTGTAAATTTTTGTTATTTTTCCGATAAAGTTCATTTTTTAATAAATAGTGAAAATGCTATATTTTAATTCAAAACCTCCTTTTAATCTAATTTATTTATATGGTTAGATTATCTTTTTAATTGAGTTTAAAGTGTAGTTAAAATATATTTTTACCATTTAATCCAATGTTGGTCATTGGATGTAATTTCACTTTTAAATTGGACATAAAAAAGTGTCAATCGTTTGATAGATATTGTTTCTAAAAAACATGCTATTTGTTTTGACAATGGGAATTAATTATAAAATTAATTAATGCAACTTGTATTTTTTTAATTTTTTAAAATAGACATCATTTTTGAATTCGTAATATCAAATATATCTTAGGGTGAATTTTTGGTATTCTTCTGAAAAACTTCATTTTTTGATGAACAGTGAAACCACTAAGTGGTATTTAAAAAAACTGATTTTTCATTTAAATGAATTTTACCACTTATGGGAATTGAATTTCAAAAATCAGACATACATGGTGGTAATTAGTATGTAAATTTGGTTCAATGGGATGAAAATAATTTTTGGTGAATAGTAACTTTTTTGTTTTATTAACCGCGATTAAAGGTAATTAGTGTAATTAAATGTAAAAATAATGTTATAATAATATGAAATTACCTTTACACTTGTCCTACCCTTACTGGATGAGTAATTTCCGACCAAAAAAAATCCATGGGTCAATTTGTGGGACCCCAAGGAGCCACTTGGGTAATATAATGAAATTAATACCTTTTATTTAAAGTTAAAATAAAAATGTCACAAACATGAATTGTTTTACTAAAAAAAATTTACATGGGGATATATAAGTTGTATTTTTGATTATAAATATTCATTAGATATCTAAAAATATTTCCTATATCATGATATTTTATTTAGAATTTTTAGTCATTAAATAAATATATTTATTTATGACACCGTGATGATGCAGCGATTACCTCATTAATAAACGATTTAAATAAAATGAAAGGATAAGGTAAAATATAAGACATACACTTTCCAAAAACCTATTATATTGGTGTATTTCGGACCCTTATCACCTTATACTCGAAATATATCATTTTGGGACCTTTAGAATCTGAAAATTATTTCATAATAAAATAACATTTCATGACCTTCCATTAGTGCCCCTCCTCCCTCTTATAAAAGGCCCCAACTCTACCACCTTAGCCACACCTCTCAAGCCGTTGGATCATCCAAACCCTTATCATATTGACTCTCCACATCCCTCTATTCATCTTAGAGGCCTTACCTTAGGCAGAAATCTCTTCAAAAAACCCTTTTGGTTGAAACCAAGGGGAGTTACCCGATTTAAAGGTAATGTCTTCTCTTATGTTCTTTTGTTTTATTTTGCTTCTCCAACCACCTAAACTCTTTTTATTCATTTATTTTGTTACAAAAACAGTTTCTTAAACATACTAGGATGTTTTTATGAGAATTATTCGTGATAAACGTACACACACCTCCGTCTAATGATTAAAGAACATACTATTTCTGTGGATGGTGAATTACTGCCTCACAAAACGATGATTGTTAAATCTTCTCCTACCACCTCTCATGGTGGAAATTATGATGGAACTATATTTATATAAGATATATATTATATTTATTTCATCTCTAATCTTATGTATTTTTTATTCAAAACATACCTTTATTCTTTGCATGTTGTGAAAATGCGATAATTTCATTTGAGGAAGTGTAGACTACCGCCCCCTCAAGTGATGTGACTCGTTCATGCAATACATGGAATGTATAAATAATGAAATTAATGAACTTATGTGACCTATATAAGATATATATTATACTGTAATTATAATATATATGTCCTTCATTTATTTTTAATTCCATTAATATGACAAAGAAATGAAAGTAGCGTTCATGCGTACGTACGGCCTACCGTCTCCATGAACGATGCATTTCATTCTTTATCTCCAAATGTTATGGAATAGTATAAAATGAATATATACTCGATATATATTATATTTAAATCATTAATACTATTATTGAGATGATGTACTTATAACGACATGGACAATTCTTTTCAACAAGATCATTTTTGACTCATGCACCGAACATCGATAAAACGTATGATATGAACTCACATAATTAACTAATTATTTTAACATGATAATATGTGATATTAATTAAATAATAAAATTTAAACTATTTCCTTAATCAATTATAAATTTACCTACGTTTATTATTTAGGAATATAATGAGACGAACAAGACATGTCGGACTTGAGGTAAGGGATCCAACCTCTCTCTTTCTTTTAAGTACTCTATTTTATGTCACTTCTTTTAAGATCCTATTTCTTATGTTGGGGGATGTTCTTTTATATTCATATTACTGTATTTTTTATGTTCATATGATAATAGACCCTATTTGATCTCATCAATCCATTTTTTGGATGTTTTAAGTGGCATCGTTAGGATGCTGAATTTTCGTAAGTGATTTCTTATCTCACTTTTAATTTGGTGAGATTCCCATTATTCACCACTTATTTATTTCATGTGGTGTATTGTGTACTGAAATTTCATATATATTATCATTATTATATTTATATTCATGTTATTATGTGATTTATTTGGTGTTTAATAACTTTTGGTCATACGACTCGATTGATCACAATGAGGTAAGAGGTTTTTATCTCGCTTTTTATTCCCGTGAGATTCATGCTACATTTGCCACTATTTCATTTTGTGTGGTGTATGTACTGACCATGATAGTATTCTTTGTGTAATATAATTTAATTTATGGGTATTTACACCTTCATTGTATGACCCTTCTTTCATGGGGTGTACGTTTCGAATGTTACCCAAATCGGTAAAGGAACCTTTCGCCCTCCTCTTTTTAAAATATTTATTTTGTGAAGTATTTCAATTTACGTCTTATTATGTTGGGATATGTTCATATATATCCATACTTCAGTAAATTTTATTTCCAACTGATGATAAACCTTTTTTATCTCTCATCATCTCATTTTCGAAATTTTAAAGTGACGCCGTTAGGCTGCCGAATTTCTGAAAGAGAACATCTTAACACAATTTCAATTCTCAGGGTTAAACCTATACTTATTGATTATGTTGTTCTATGAATATGTGTGTATTACATCTTATTTTTTTACACTTAATATCCACTTATATAGGGTCTATTTATATTTTTCATGCATTATTATGTATTTGATTTATCATTAATCTAAGGATACCGTCTTGGTATAGGACTTCGTCTCAATATCCTTTCATTGAGGCATCTGTTGATTTCTACATGACTTTATTTTATATAGTGTATAAAACCATTTTGAGTTTTCATTTCATTCAAATAGAATCTATTCTCTATGAATCGTTTTACTAAATGACAACAAGGAATGTTTCTTTTTTAACGTAAGCGGTGACAATGACCTTTTTCACCTCCGTGAGTATTATTTGATCTCTGGCTTCCATAACAAGGTGTAATGTTTTCAAAAGAAAAATAAATACTATATAATATTTTTATGTATTTTGGTATTGAAAATGGTTTTTATAATTTATTTGTTATTTAAATGTTATATTGTTATTGAAATGTGGGAATACTATATTTCCTTCATGCTTAAGTTATGTGTTACGAATATGTTGTGGTTATTTGGAAATGTTTATGAAATCTGGTGGTTCCATGATAAACTAAGGGTGGGAGATCCCGAGATAGCTCTCCAATGCATTGGGTAACGCAAAGGAGTTAAACCCTAAGGTTTCTCTGAAGAGAGTTAGGGAATATACTATGATGGGTATTCCAAACGTAACCATAATGGTTTCTCCCTACCTAAGAATGTTATGAATGCCTCAAGTTACCTTTATATCTTATGATTTCTATTAGTTATTCATAAATATTTTGATTTCATGAGGTATGTTAAAGTGCTTATGTTTTATTAGTAATTTATGATTTCATTGATTCTTATTTATACATGGAATAATGTTTTCTTTCCATATTTTTATATCCCTTACTGAGCTTTTTATACTCATCCCATGTTTTTGAAATGTTTTCCACATGACTTAAAGATGAATAGGGTCAAGGATGGGATCAAGGAAATACATGCTATCTAAATCATGGAACTATATATGTTTCTTTTTAAGAGTTTTTATTTTATGATAAAAATGGAAACTGAGTAGAAGTGTCTACATTGTAATTCTTTGAGATGTAATAGTTATGTCCTAATTCTCTAAAAATCTAAACATGAAAAGATCCTCAAAGTGAATTATTCATTTAGTTAAAAATTATGAAATGTTTTAAGGACATGTCCTTATAATACAATTATCCTATTATTGTTAAAATAAATTTTTACCCTTTTTTCTTTTAGAAATGTTTTTGAAAAAATATTTTATTTCTGAACAAGATATTTTTCTAACCTTTTACTGTAAAAAGGAATGTTATTCTTACCTCGTATGACAAGTACAGATTTACCAACAATCATTTCGGTGAAGCTTCTTTTACATGTTTTAAAGGATAATTTTTAAGTAAATTATTTTAAAAATAATTTTCAAAAAAATGGTTTTCAAAACATTTTTATGATTTCTTGATAAATTTTGGAAGTATTTTTTAAGTAAAGGGCTTTCAAAAAGGTTGTAAAGCTTAATTTATATGTTTTTAAAAAATATTGTTTATAAAAATGTTTTCAAATATTATTTTATAATTTTTTAGGAAAAATTGTTTTTAAAATGTTTTAAAATATTGTTTTAAAATTTTTCATGGAATTTTTTTTTAAAATATTTTCAATATCCTTTTATAATTATCAAGGAAAATGGTTTTCAAAACATTTTCAAGCTCTATTTATATATTTTCAAGGAAAAATGTTTCTAAAATGTTTTCAAATCATTATTTATAAGCTCTAAATATTATTTCAATGAAATAAATTTTAAAAGTTTTTATGTTCTAAATAGTTTTTTTTCAAATAAGAAAGGATATTTTCCTCCAGAAATGCTTTTAAAATATCTTTCCATGATATATTCCATATAAGATGAATTTTTTTTATGTTACTCGGGATATTTTACGAAATTTTGAAAATGTTTCATTCATATTCTCTCATGAAACGTATATGTTTTAATGGAATGGTGATTATGACACCCATTTCTCTTCCATGGGTTTTATGGTTTGGAAACCCACTTCTTTTCACAAGTTATTTTTATGATTAAATAATTATGAAACCTATCTTTTTTAATAAGTTATGATATGATTTCATTTTTATAATACCCATTTAATTTCATGGGTTATAATATGATTAGTTATGATCTAGTAGAATATGTATTTATGATTTAACTATGAGATGGGTGGGGCCTATATCTCCATCAAATGCATTGGGTAATGATTAATATCTCATGAGATAGACTAATATGGTCTTCAGAGTAACCATTGACTTCTAGGATGGCCATTTGGGTGAACCATGACAACCAAGATGGTATGGGGAATGAAATCATGATACTAATAAGGCCATGAGAGTGAACCATGACTACAAAGATTGTATGAGGAGTGAACCCATGCTATTAAGATGGCCATGGGAGTAATCCATGACTACCGAGATAGTAAGAGGAGTGATATTATATGAATAAGATGGTCTCCGTAGTGATGCCTTAGATACTATGGAAATAATATAATATACATTGGTGTTTTTCAAAATTCCATGTTTTATTCCTTTGTAATGCTTTCATGGATTATGTTCTTTATTTCCTAATGATTCATGTCTTATGAAATACAATGATTTATTAAAAGATTCATGTATATAATCTTCTATATGGAGGGAATGATCTTTTATTTTAATGATAATGTATTCATACCCTTATGATCATAATTATGCTTACATATCTCCCTTATTTACACTTACTAATCCCTTTAGCTCAACCATTTTTATATATCCATCCTGGGGTTATGAAGATATGTATTATGTTCATTGTGTCTAAGAAGTGTTCTAGTCAAGAAGAACCTAATGGGAGATAATTTATCTAATTTATGTACTAGTTTTTATGCTTCCATGTTTCCAATAGCACTAGACAAGAATGGCCTTTGGGCATTTGTTTGTATAATGTTTTAGGTATTATGAAAAATTTATGCAATGTTAATATATGAAAAGAAAGGGTCTCTACAATTGGTATCAGATCAATGGTTTAATTAAACATTGGAATCTAGGATAAAAAAATTAATGAGATCCCTATGTATATTTCTTAGGTATGTCTGGGTACATCTCTATGTATGAGAATAAGGATGAGTCAAATTTTAGGAAAATGTCCTATAATTTTCGTAAAGGGTAAGTGAGTGTCTTCCATGAAATAAATCCCTATTTGGATACTAAAACTAGATGTGGATCTAGAAAAGCTGTACTTTGGGGTAGAAAATTTTAGAAGATGTCTCATGCCTACCTTAGGGTAATCTGGTACACAAAAATAGGCTTTGCTACAAACCTAGTTTGACAATCCCATGAGATATTTTTTGGGAATCCACAGAATATTTAAAAACCTTCATAAAAGAAATAAACAGAGGATGACTATGAATAACCTAGGATAAACCTAAGGTGTCATTTATTAAAGAAGTAGGATACATTATTTAAGCACTGTATAGGTAATTTTTCTTGATTATATGGTATCCTAATATGATAAATATTTTTGACATTATGTTTTCTAGTTTTTGTTAATGGTGAGAAATAGAAGGAACATGGTTAAAATTTAATGTTTCACATGTGGAATTTATGGGAATTATGCAAGTCCATTTCCCTAGTGTAAATATCATTAAGATAATCACGAATATGGTATGATTATTGGTTATACATCTGAAGATAATGAGACCGAAAATGACATGTGAAAGATATGTGATGTTTTTTCAAAATTGTTTACATTAAATATAAGAGGCATGATTAGATTGAGGTTGAATAAATTTAATAATGATTCATATTTCATATTCTAGGAAAGAGTTATTAAGGAATATTTTTGATGAATCCTGAGTAATGATTTAAGAATAATGTTGGATTAATGAAGTATTTATGTTTTGGAATTCAAATATTATGTTATAGGAATATTGAAATATATCTGTATTTTTAGTATAATTTTTAATAAAGGATTGAAAAGGACATGTTAAATGGTGATGAAGACATAGAAAAGGATTTCACAGAAATGTAATATTTTTATTTGGGTAAGGGAACCATTAATTAATGCATAATATTGATATAATGATGTTTGGATAAAGATATGCTAGATATGAAAAGTAAATTGGATGTTGCATATTATCTGGGAGTTGATTATTGACAAAGTGTTATATTTCATAATGAATTAAGTTTAAAACATCTTGGGTGTAATGAATATATACATTAATCATTAGAATAAGGAAGCATTAATGTTTTACAAAATTATTTATGGTAATTAATGTTATTACCATGTTTCACGAGAATATATGATGAGGGTATTCACATGTTTGGAATGTGACAATGAATATTAATTTTTTGATATATGGGGGATCAATGTTAATTAGATTTTATAACATTATTTATAATGATATGAATTTTCATCTTTTTTAAGGTTTAAAAGGTTAATAATTTATGGAATATTTATGTTAAAATTAAGATAAAGTCAGTAAGATTAAAGTGGTATCTATCCGTATGAGTATTTATGCATATTGGATAGTCTATTCAAACTAATCTATGTTTTTGATAACAGATGAAAAATGGGATGGAATATCATGAATCTCATTATCTGTTAGTACTTCAGGAATGAAAAATTAAGCTTCCTTTTTAGAGAAAGTGGTTAAGTGGATCAATAAAAAATAAAGGGTGATATTATCCTGAAATCATGAAAGTATATCTTTTCATGAAAAATATTAAACTTTTGAAAGAGAATTTTGAAACCAAAAATGTTGTCCTAGTACCTTAATTCTCGATGATTCAGAAGGACCCTTATGTCATCAAATAATTATAGAATTGTGATTGTTAACTTTATCCTGACCTTGTTCTCTATCACTCCATATTAGAACATGATGGTAATATTTCTCATCCATGTCTAAGTTTTTACTTACCACCTATGTTCAATTATGTGGGAATCTTGTTATGAGTTACTTTGGGTAACTTTTATTGTTCCAACAATTACTTTTTAAGGGAATTTTTAGTAATCATTTTTACATTGTGGGTTTATATGAATGAAAATTTAAAGTATTAAACCTTTGTTAACCCTGATCAATTTCTAGGGAGAAATTAATTTTAAGAGGTGGGGGGAGTATAATTTAATACCCCAATATTTAGTGAAATAATTTTTTTGAATTAATTTAATCTTTTTGGTATTTTTCATTACACGCCGCACTGAAAATAGTTAATTTTATATTAAATCACTTTGTTTTTATTGAATTGTAGACAACAAAAAGTTAATTTTTCACTACACACAACATAAATTTTATCTTTATCTATATGAAACATTCAGGTTAGCTTACATTACACAAAATACTGACTTTCTTTGATGGCTTCCATAACATGCAAGACCGAGTGTTTCGGGACAATAATTTACTATTAAATTTTTTTATTTAATATGACATAACATGGCCATTAAATTGAAAATTATATGATCAACTAAATTATGAATATATTAAGTTTAATTAACTAGTTACCTATTAATTATAAAATAATATATAAACCAAATGAAAATAAATGGACTAATTTTATAAAAGTCCATTTTTACTTGAAAAAGACTCTTTATATTATTAAGTTAATTAATTTCTAATAGTGAAAAATATTAATTAAATTTATATTTTATTTATTCAAAAATATATTTTATATTATCATTCATTATATTTGATAGATATAATATATTAACAAACTCAATTTTCATCTTAAAACGTATATTTTTTAAAAGGAAATTATACCGTCTTTTAATGGATAACCCATTTTAAATCCAATTTTTTGAAATTTTATAGATTTAATATGTCAAAATTAACTTTATATTTTAAATATAAACATAAAAATTTGGTTATAATAATTTTTTTGTATTTTTCTATAAGGTTTCATTTTTCAATGAATTGTTGAAAATACAAAATTTTAATTCAAAACTGTTTTTTCATCTAATTCATTTATAAGGTTGAATTGTTTTTAAATTTTAATTAGATAATAATTTTATAAAATAATCAAATTTAGTTAATTTTAATCAATTTCACTTTAAAATTTCTTATAAAAACTTAGAAGACTTTTGGACATTTTTACTCAAAAAATCGCAATGACGTCCCATCAACGGGATTATTTTTAAATTAATTTTTCCACTTACATGGTTAGAATTTAGAAAAATGGATTCCATATTTGGAATAATAATAATTTATAATGTATATTATGGTCAATTGTTTTTACCAAAATGATTAGTGGAAGTGATTAAAATTTATTAAAATGATTAAGAGAAAAATTAGGGTAAAAAAGTACTAATCATAAAATTTAACACCTAAAATGACCTTGTAACATGTTTAAAACCCATTGTATGACCATTAATCGTCTATTAACCTTACATTTTTGAGTTTTTTCCAGTTCTTTATGACTTTTTTTAGGTAAAAACTTGGGTACACCTAACTTGTTTTCAAAAATGACAAGTGTGTCCTTTCTTTTCCCTATAAATGACCACCACCTCTCCCTCTTCTTCTCTCCTCTCAAACCAATTAGGTTTGGAAAATATATAAAAAATACACTTCTCAACATCCCTACCATCCTCCTAGAAGCATATCCTTGGTAACAAAGAAATCCAAGGAAGCATTTAGGTACAATCCAAGAGGATTTACCCGATTAAGAGGCTACATCTTCTTTCAAGATCATTTATTTTGTTTTATTTCTACACAATTCCACCCCCTTTATTCTTCGATTTTACAAAAAAAATATTAAATATACTAGAATGTTTTTATGCTAAGTTTTTGTCCTAAACTTATAAACACCTCAATCTAATGGGTATGAAACATATTATTTATGTTTACGGTGAACTACTGCCTCACAAAACGATGATTGATAATTTTTTCTTATAGCCTCTCATAATGGATATTATGATGGAATCATTGTGATGTATGTCATATATTATATTTATTATGTCATTAATCCTCTATAATACTTCCAAAATATATACCTTTATGATTTTCGAACTTGTGTTAATATGATAATTTTGTTTAAGAAAGTGTGCACTACCGCCCCCTCAAAACGATATGATTCGTTCACACACTACATTGAATGTATTAAGGATAGGTTTAGTGAAATTATATTATATATATAATATAATAAGTATAATAAAGTAATTATATAAATATATATACATATATATATATATAAATTGTAGAAACAAACCCATTGTAAATAGTCTGTGAAAAATATTTTTCATAATTTTAATTTTTTTTATTTATATACTAGTGAAGATCTACTAGAGATGAGAGAGTTTTCTACCATAGTAGATTTCTAATAGTGACTAACGACCATCTATTAGATGAAGTATTATAATGGAAAACCAAAAAAACAAGACCACTATAAACAGTGGATGAAATATCCTTTTGTTAATGTATTTATTATGGAAAATGATAGTGTAAGAACCTGGTTTTTTCTGTAAAAGACTTTGGAATATTCTTGATGTTATTACATAGTAGCACCTTCAGACGGCGTGCGATTCTGAGCCCCGGTGTGGCCGGAATTAAATTTTTAGTGCGTTCACACTGGTCACGCCAAATAAATGGGATAACTCCTAAACGGTAATCTGGATCCTAAATCTGAGAGTACTGATGGGTCTGAAATTAATTGTTTACCCATGGAACGACATAAATCATGTCGGCGCAGGACGTTGGGACCCCTCACCCGTTACCGGAACATTAAATGGATAAAAAAGTAATTATTTTATTTGTTTAATGGTTAAACTCAGGTATCTATTAAATGGTTTCTCAGATGATAAAACCGAGGGAAACGTTGATTCTGGAACGTGATATTTACCCGAGGAGGAGTGCAATTTTTGTGGGCGTGGGCCTTCTGTGGAAAATGGCCCCAGGGGAGTTTTCATAATTTAGCGGCCTCGGACGTTAAGTTTTATAACTTTCAAACGGAGTCTCGGATTAAAATACTGTGACTGGCGTTGTGCTTTGGACTTAGTTTCTACCCAAGGGGAGGCTTAATCTTGACTGAGCTGGAGGTTTCAGAAGTGAGTCTTTTTGGGAGAAATTCCTTAATAAAAACATAATTTCTATTTCAGATTACTTTTCCTCCCATCTCTCTCATTTCCCCTTGGCACCTCCCCCTGGTGAAAACCCCTCACCCTCAACCTCCCATCCTCTTCCATCCCCCCATTCCACCTCCCTCCTCCGATCAAGGCAGCATCGAGCAGCGGGTACGGTAGCGGCACGTGCGGCGAAGCTCCGAGAAACACCCAACAAGGTAGGATCGTGCGTTTACATTTTTAATTCCTGCACCCACTTCGATCTCATTTTGTAGCATCATATTTCAGTCTAATCTTCGAGTAAATCCCATAAATGATTAGTATACATTCTGTGATTCCCAACGCACCACTCAGATTCAAATTTGGAGTCCCGAGGAGTCTGCGGCTGCTTGTCGAAGTTAGCGGGTTTTTGGGTGTTTTCCATTGAGGTTCCGGCGGACCGAGGTGGCGGCGGCGTAGGTCCAGGCAGCGGCCTCCAGCGATGCTCCAGGAGGCGGCACCAGGCCACGGGGTTGAGGGTGATGGCGTGAGGTGGCGGCTCCAGTCGGGGCGAGGCGACGGCTCTAGGTGGCGAGGCCGAGCTCACCTGGGCACGACGGAGAACCAGGGTCGCGGTGCGCAACCCTGCAGGGGAACAAAGACCCGCCCTCAGCGAGTCTTCACGCGGCGGGACGACCGGCCATGAGGGCCGGTCTGCGGGTGGACCGTAAGTCCCCGGCCGACCAGCGCAGTTGAGCCGCGGGCCGGCCTAGACTGGGCGGACCGGCCGGACCAGGCCGGTCTGGCCTAAGTGGTTCGTCCCCTCTGATTTCGGACACCCGTATCTCCCAATACGGGTGTCAGTTTTGCATTCCGTCTGCGGCAGTTCAAACATTGGCTCGAGGTGTAGAATATGAGAAGGTGTCATGGATTTTAACTCCCATGATGGGGGCCTCGGTAGAGCGATGCGTATGTTAAGTGGATTAGCGCTTTTCCCGAGGAGTTTGTGGCTGCAAGTCGAAGTTAGCTGGGTTTTTGTGTTTTCTGGTGAGGTTCTGGTGGACCGAGGTGGCGGCGGCGTAGGTCCGGGTGGCCGCCTCCAGTGGTGCTCCAAGCGGCGGCACCAAGCCGCAGGGTCGAGGGTGTCAGCACGAGGCAGTGACTCTAGGCGGGGTGAGGTGGCGGCTCCAGGCGGCAAAGCCGAGTGTGCTGGGGTGCGACGGAGAACCGGGGTCACTGCGCACGACCACGAGGGGGAACAGAGAGCCGCCCTCGGCGGGACTTCATGCGGTAGACGACTGGCCATGAGGGGCAGTCTGCAGGTGTATCGTGGGTCTTTGGATGGCCCGCGTAGCTGAGCCGCTGGTCAGAGCTGCGAACCGAGCGGGCCAGTGTGGGCCGGCCCAGAACGGGCGAACCGGCTGGACCAAGCCGTTCCAGCCCAAGGGTTTCGTCCCCTCTGATTTCGTACACTCGTATCTCCCACTAAGAGTGTCCATTTTTCATGCCGTATATGGTAGTGACAACCTTGGATCGAGGCGGAGAATATGAGATAGTTTTGGGGTCTTTAACTCCCGAGATGCAGGCCTTAGTAGAGCGACGCGTAGGTTAAGTGGCTTAGCACTTTTCCAGAGATTCTTGTTTTGAGCGGCGTGGACACATCCGATGTCTGTTTGGAGCATCGTAAGCGGCGTTGTGACCCTGCCGTCAAGAAAAAGATTGCCAGGGTTTTCAGGTGTTGAAACCAGAGTTGAGAAGTGGGCCACACTGGCTGTCTTTTAAGCTGTGAACAGCGTTAAGAAAATTTTTCATCAGGTGTCTGTTTGGGGCATGAGAGCAGTCGATTATGGGTGTTTTTCTGAGGTAATTGCAATGACACAATCTTCCCACTTTAATTATACACGATGGTTCGGACCCCATGAGGGATGTTTTGGGAGTTGGCGGTGATTTCTATCTTTATTACCAGGTTTTCATTGTGGGCGAATGAATAGTAAATCTTCTGTACTTTTTCAAGAGGATCACAATGGTGTGATCCATTTGCAGCGCTTTGGGACCAGGGTGTGGGTCCCACATAGAACCGCTCATGTGCGGTTTGACGAAATGAAACTTTTTATCTGGATATTTGTTCCACACAAGTGAGTAGACCTTTTGGCGTGTCTTCTCGTGGGGATCGCAATGGTGTAATGCGCCCAACTGTTTTTGCGGCCGAGGATCAGGACCATGGGACGTCGTTTAGGTGTAATGTAGTGTTCAACGACTTCTACGTCGAATGTCTGTAAGAGGTGAGTAAATAGTCTATGTCGCATGTTTTCCTGTGAGGATTACAACAGTATGATCCCACTTGAATGTTCAAAGTTGCTTTTGAGATCTCATTAAATGGGGAAGCATGAAAGGTGTACCGGTGTTGGTTCTTCCTGCGGTGTTTGTAGACAACCCTTGGAGTGTGATCGTATTCACTCCTATGAGAGTGAAGATAATGTTTGAAGAGATGTAGTTGGATATTCCTGGGCCGTGGAGGAATTAGGTTGGCGAAATTACGTTTTCACCCTTCGCGTTAACATAGGGTGTCGTGTGCATGATAGCCTTGGGCCAGAGATGCGGTATACTCTCGGAGTATACAGGAATTCTTGGAGGTACATGTTGTAGTTTGTACCGGAGAATGTTTGTGCGCTTGATTTGGAGATGAGTTTGGGACACACGTTGTGTGGGACCCATGTCTGCGTCGTGTACTTCATCACGTACCTTTGACCTCTCATGACGTATAGGGTTCTCCTACTCTCGATGGTTTCGACTAGTATGGTTGAGTGGGTCCCTTGGTTCTCTTCTCGATGGTTTCACTGGCAGATTTGTTTTGGTTCCCTTGTTCTTTCAGCTGAGGGGGTTTTCAATGTTGGGTCCCTTTCACCGGACTGCGACATCGTTTACGACTATGTGTATTCATACAGTGTGGGTGTTTTCCAACTTTATGGATTGAGTTGTCTCGGTCCGCTTCAACAGTGACTCAGCGGATTGGAGCATGATCGTCCTGAGAATCCCGGGGAGATCCTCACATCCCTTCGTGTACCCAGGTAGAGTTATTTGGGTATAGGAGTGACCAACACATTACGTGGGCCCCGATCCACTACCCCGGAGGTTGTTTCCAATTGGGTTAGGAGCCCCAAGTGATCCCTGGGTATAGACTCCCTAGCTGTGTATCAAGATCATATCTTACTTCCACGATCTTTCTCTACGTGTTCCAGTTACCAGTGGTGTACCATCCAGCAGGGATGGATAGTGAGGTACCATCCAGCAGGGATGGCCAGTGGTGTACCATCCAGCAGGGATGCCTAGTGAGGTCCTATACAACAGGGATGGCCAGTGGTGCACCATCCAACAAGGATGGCCATTGGGGTACCATCCAACAGGGATGGCCAGAGTGGTCCAGGTCTCCATCCAGCGCATTACCCTTTCGCTGGGTTGTGCAGCGGAAACCCTTCGATTTTGAGAAGACATCTCGACTGTGTGACAGTGACGAGGTGTGGCTTGACTCTTCCCCCGATCTCTCAAGTACGAGGGGTACTCTCCCCATCGAGACAAATCCATGTGACGGGACCTAAAACCATGCGGGCGAGTCAGTGCCACCCTAAGCGGATAGTGTCATGGTGCGGTGATTTGGGCCTCTTAACTTGCAGTTCGGGGTAGGCGTGCAGATACTGGGCATCGATGGTGTTTACTTCTGGGACTTTTGGATACTCACTTTCTTGGGCTGAGTTATAGTATGGAGATCCCCTAACGATCTTGTTTGGGTTTCTTGACAAAGCACACACACATATATACCTTCTTCTAGTACCCACTTTATGGGTTTTGGTTACTTTATTTCAAGAGAGGAGAAGACGTGCAGGGTATGCCACCTGCTTTCTGTGTCTAGCTTCTCATGGTTGGAAGAGTCTACTCTCCTTCTATATGTAGCGAAGACTCGACGAGAATTTCATCTTCTCACCATTTCTAGCTCCTTCCATTTGGATGAGTCTACTTCCTACCTCTTGTTGGTTAGAGCTGTACTCTTTACTACACTCTCTGTTGTACTCCTTTAATTTTCCCTGTTCGATCTATTGATCACCTCTTCAATACCTCCATTGTTTCTCCCTCGAGCCTTCGGGCATCCTAATAAATATTTTTATACTCACCCCTACATGGGATTTTCCTGCACTTGGTGTGTCCTTACAGACAGCGGATAGGTTGTTCGTGATGTCAGAATATCTTAGGAGTTCGGGAGCATGGACCGCCTATGGTGGTCATTGTCGGGTTCCAGGTGTGGGACTCTCCCAGCTATTTTACTTTTGTTTACCTGTTGCTGGGTTGTGGCGCTTTTTTGGGTGGGTGAGTGTTTTTCCCCTTTTCTTTTCAGTTTACCTTCAGCAATCTCTTTCTTACTATTTAGAGGTCAAGGAACATTGTGGTTTTTTTATAGCAGTTGGTACTTTACTTTTCTTCTTACTATGAACTTCTGCATTGAGGGGGTTGTGTGTGTGTGTGTGTGCAGGTACTCAGGCCAAGGCCTCCCTGATTTGTTTAGCCTTCGGCACTTGTTGTCAGCTCCTGGCCTATGGAGGCGGGCTTGGGATAGTTGCGGCTCAAGCCCGGGTAGGGTTGGGTCATGAAAATGTGGTATTAGTGGTCGTTCATTCCTTGGGACATTGTTCAGACGTCCCAAAAAAGGAATTGGTTGGGATTTTGGGAAACAATTTCGACGTGTCTCGAGATCGGCTCTCAGGCCAGTGAGTCCAGTGATGGTGTGGCGAATGACGTATCCATTCACCAGGACCCTGATAACCCGCTTGTTGACTCGACATGCTGAGACACTCATTGCAGGGAAAATTGTTTTGTTAATAACATATGATTGATTCTTGACTGTCCTTCTTGAGTCAGATACCCATTTTTGTTACTGTTATATACATATATTCTCATCTGAATGCGACACTCCTTTTTAACATTTAGGATGTCTCTGTGAAGACATCCAGCCAGGATACGAGCTTCGGTTCATGACGATGACCCTGTGAGATACGACGCCTCAGTACATGACCCATCATGCGAGTCCCTTTCTCCGGGTGGGCCGGAAGCAGCACCCCCACCTTTTGAGCAGGAGACAGCTTCATTAGAGCAGAGTGAGCTTGATCGCAGGTTGAGCGCACTCCGTGAGTTCCAACGACATAGACCGCTGATGTTCAGTGGTGAGCCAGACCCTCAGGAAGCAGAGGTTTGGCTTGAGGTAGTGGTTTTCCATTTCAGGCTTGTGCAGACACCGGCAGATCTTATGGTGGCTTTGGCTGCCAGCCTTTTCCACGGAGCAGCACGGCATTGGTAGACTCTGGTGACTTAGTTTCTTGGTGAGTAGTACCTTCCGTGGGGTGACATTCATCTGTTGTTTATTGAAGAGTTTTACCCCTCCTGCTTATGCTCCGTTCAAAACTAGGAGCTCCTACAGTTTCTGCAGGGAGGGATGATGGTGACCAAGTATGCGACTAGTTTAGCAGATTGTGAATGTTTTTACCCAGACATGGTCTATGACGGCAACTTCCAAGCACAGAAGTTAGATCTGGGTCTCCGTAGATAGATTCCTGCTATCATAGTACCCTTGGACATTTCCACATATGTCGGGGTGCTAAATCAGGCACTGGTGAAAAATATATTCCTGTAATGCTCTACAGTTGGTGTTGGTAGAAGGGTCGATAGAGCTGAGATGTTTTCTACAGCTAGCGGGCATCGGGTGACAGGACCTCGACGTAAGTGGCTTTCCAATAACTGGACTCAGGGGAGTGGTCGTACACCACAGTGGTCCCTAAGGGCACCTTTGCAGTCCGGGGAGAGTTGGTGTCATGCTTGCGATGAGCAAGGTCACATGGCATGAGACTGCTCGACCAGGCATACATAGAATATCGGGCAGGCAGTAGGTGCACCACCACGGCAAAGGCATCGCCTTGATCGGAGTAGCACCCAAAGATGTGTTGCTAGGAGAGGATCAGGGGAAACTGTTAGTGGGGGAAAACATTATGAGGCCTTCCCATCACCACCAGGAGGTCCATGTCAGTCTACGGGAGCTGACAGTTCGGACCAAAGACAATCGTGAACTTGTGATGTCTATGATCCTGCAGAGCATGAGGTTATAAGAGGTACTCTCTATAGCTCTTCAACTTTTGGAAGTAGAATTGTTAGGCTCTCTGTGTCAAATTATTTTCACCCTTCACCTTGCTTGAGTTATTACAAGGGTGATGCGGGGCATCAGTGTAACCCTGTGTCGGAAAGGTAGAAGGTGTGGGACCTTTTTCTTAAGTTGATGGTGACGAATCGTTCGCTCTCCGAGCATGTAAGTGAGTCTGGGTAATGGGACATTGACTATGAATTCTTTCGTGACCCAATATCCTTGGATGTTTCACCATATTTATATTCTGATGAAGGGAGTCACTGGGCTTTGTCCCAGGTCCAAAGCGTGATTCTCGCGGTGTGCGACGTAGGGGTTCGTTCGGGGAGGCGAGCTACCCCGAGTGCCATCGGGCCATTTGAGAACATTTGAAGTGATGGTGAGGTTCCCTACCACCATTCCCTAACCCCAACGGCTTCTTTGGGTGCATAGCATCTCCCACGTGACTCAACCAAGAAGTAATGTGCGTTCGCCTATGCATGTAATCGGCAAGGGCAGACCGCACATGAACCGATCAAATCCTTTGGTCTGTGTACAGTGACGCGGGACTGTGCAAGAGTCCATCTGGGTATGGGAGGGCCAGGTGTGGGCTTAGTTCCCTATGTTTTCCCCTGGTTTTTCTATTTAGGGATGAAAATATTGAAGGATTTAATGATGTAAGAAAACGGTTTTTTCCAAAAAAAAATACTTTTGAATATTCTTGATGTTATTCCAGAGTAGTGCCTTCAGACGGCGTGAGATTCCGAGCCCCAGTGTGGCCGGAATTAAATTTTCAGTGCATTCACACTGGGCATTCCAAATAAATGGGATAAATCATAAATGGTAATTCTGATCCTAAATTTGAGAGTACAGATGGGTCTGAAATGGGGTGTTTACCCCAGGAACGACATAAAGCATGTTGGCACGGGATGTTGGGACCCTTCTCCCGTTACCGGAACATTAAACGGATAAATAAAATAAATAAAATAATTTATTTATTTTTTAATGGTCAAACTCAAGTATCTCTTAAAATGTTGTTCATATGGGAAAACCAAGGGAACCTTTGAGTCCGTAACATGTCGTTTACCCTAGGAGGGGTGTAATTTTCGCGGGCGCGACCCTGCTATGAAAAATAGCCACAGGGGCATTTTCTTAATTTAGAGGCCTCAGATGTTATGTTTTATAACATTCGAACGGAGTCTCAGATAAAAATTAAGAGACCTACATTGCACTAGGGATTTGGTTTTTACACTAGGGGAGGCTTAGTCTTGACTGCACTGGATGTTTCAGAAGCGGGTCTTTTTTTGAGGAATTCCTTAATGAAAACGTAAATTCTATTTAAGTTTATTTTTCCTCCCATATCTCCCATTTCCCCTTGGCACCTCCCCCTGGAGAAACCCCTTCACCCTCAAAATCTCCTCCTCTTACATCCCCCTCCACCTCCCTACTCCGATAAAGGCAGCATTGAGCGGCGGGTTAGGTAGCGGCATGTGCGGCGAAGCTCCTAGCAATGCCCAACAAGGTAGGATCGTGCGTTTACATTTTTAATACCCGCACCCAGTTTGATCACAATTTGTAGTATCATATTATTGTTTGATCTTCGAGAAAAGCTCATAAATGAGCATTATACATTACGAGCTTCCCAACGCACATCTTAGATTTAAATTTGGAGTCCCAAGGAGTCTGCGGCTGCAAGTCGATGTTAGCATGTTTTTTGGTGTTTTCTGGCGAGGTTCCGGCGGATCGAGGCAGCAGCGGCGCAGGTCCGGGCGGTAGCCTCCGGTGGTGCTCCCGGTGGTAGCACCAGGCCGCGGGGTCGAGTGTGTCTGTGCAAGAAGGTGACTCTAGTCAGGGCGAGGCGGCAACTCCAGGCGGCGAGGCCGAGCGCAGCGGGCCGTGACGGAGAACTGGGGTCACGGCGCGCGACCCCGCGGGGGAACAACTACCCACCCGCGGCGGATCTACACGTGGCAGGAGACCAGCCACGAGGGTGGGTGTGTAGGTGGACCATGGGTCCACGGCCGGCCTGCGCAGTTGAGAAGCGAGCGGGCGCTACGAACCGGGTTGGCCGGCGCGGGCCGACCCAGACCGGTCGGACCAGGCAGACCAGGCTGGTCCAGCCCAAGGGGTTCGTCCCCTCAGATTTCGGACACCCGTATCTCCCACTACGGGTGTCCGTTTTGCATGTCGTCTATGGCAGTGTGAACCTTGTCTCGAGGTGGAGAATATGATATGGTTTTGGGGGTTTTAGCTCATGAGATGTGGGCCTCGGTGGAGCGACACGTACGTTAAGTTGCTTAGTGCTTTTCCAGACATTCTTGTTTTGAGCCGCGCAGACACACCCGATGTCTTTTTGGAGTGCCATAAGTGGTGTTATGACCCTGGTGTCAAGAAAATGATTTCCAAATGGTTTTGGGGCATTGAAACGAGAATTGAGGCATGGGCACCACAAGCTGTCTTTTAACCTGCGAGCAGCGTTTAGCAACGTTTTCATGGGACGTCCGTTTAGGGTGTGCGAGCAGTCGATTTTGGGTATCTTTTCAAGGGAATTTCAATGGAGCAATCCAGCCTCTTTAATTCTGCATGATGATGTGGGCCCCACGAGGGATTTTTTGGCAGTTGGCGTTGATTTCTATCTTTATCACTGGGTGTCCGTTGCGGGCGAATTAATAGTCAATCTTGTGTAATTTTTCGAGAGGATTTCAATGGTGTGATCTGTTGGCAGCACTTCAGGACCATTGTGTGGGTCCCACATTGAACCGCTCGTGCGCGGTTTGATGAAATGCATCTTTTTCTCCGTATATCTGTTCCACTCAATTGAGCAGTCCTTTTGACGTGTTTTCCTGAGGGTATCACAATGGTGTGATGCACCTGACTTTTTTTTGGGCCGAGGCTCAGGACCACGGGACACCGTTCAGGCATAAAGTAGTGTTGAACTACTTTTACATCAGATGAATATTGGAGGAAAGTAAATAGTCTATCTCTCATTTTTTTATGCGAGGATTACAACGGTATGATCCGTTTGGATGTGTGGAGTCTCTTTCGAGATCTCATTAAATGGGGAAGTATGAAAGGTGTACCAGTGGTGGTTCATCCTGCGGTGTTTGTACGGAACCCTTGGTGTGTGATCGCGTTCACTCCTGTGAGAGTGAAATTAATGTTTGATGAGATGTAGTTGTTCATGCCCTGGCCATGGAGGAAGAAATTTGGTGAAATTACGTTTTCACCCTTCACATTGATGTAGGGTGTCGGGTGCACGATAGCCTTTGGGCTAGAGATGCGGTATTCTCTAGGAGTATACGGGAATGCATGGTGGTACATTTAGTAGTTTGTACCTAAGAACGTTTGTGCTCTTGGTGTGGAGATGAGTTTAGGCCAGACGTCATGTGGGCCCCATGAGTGTGTCTTGTACTTAGTCACATACTTTGACCTCTCGCGATGTATAGGGTCCTTTTACTCTCAATGGTTTCGACAAGAAGGGTTGAGTGGGTCCCCTGTTCTGTTCTCGATGGTTTGACAGGCAAAGTTGTTTTGGTTCCCCTATTCTTTCTGCTGAGGGGGTTTTCAGTGTTGGATCCCTTTCACTGTACTGCGACATCATTTACAACTACGTGTGTTCGTACAGTGTGGGTGTTTTCCCACTTCTTGTAGTGAGTTGTCTCGGACCACTTCGATAGTGACTCAGCGGATTAGAGCTTGATCACCCTGAGAGGCCCGGGGAGATCCTTGCATCCCTTACTATACCCTGGTAGAGTTATTTGCGTATAGGGTTGACAAACACATTATTAGGGCCCTAATCCTCTACCCAGGAGGTTGTTTCCAGTAGGGTAAGGATCCCCTAGTGAGCCCTGGGTGCAGACTCCCTAGCTGTATATCGAGATCATATCTTCCTTCTGTGATCTTTCACTATGTGTTCTGGTTAACATAGGTGTACCATCCAGTTGGGATGGCCTGTGAGGTACCATCCAGCAGGGATGGCCAGTGGTGTACCATCCAACAGGGATGGCCAGTGAGGTACCATCTAGTAGGGATGGCCAGTGGCGTACCATCTAATAGGGATGGCCAGTGGGGTACCATCCAACAGGGATGGCCAGAGTGGTTCCGGGTCTCCCTACAGCGGATTACCCTTTCGCGGGGCTGGGTAGTGGGAACCCGTCGACATCTAGAAGACCTCTTTACTGTGTGATAGTGACGAGGTGTGGCTTGATGCTCCCCCAGAACACTCAAGTATTAGGGGCACTCTCCCCACCGAGATGCATCCTTATGATGCGACCTAAAACCATGTGGGCGAGTCAGTGCCGCCCAAAGAGGACAGTGTCAAGGTGCGGTGATTTGAGCCCCTTGACTTGCATTTTGGGGTAGGCATGCGGATACTGGGCATCAATGGTGTTTACTTCTGGAATTGTTGGATACTCACATTCTTGGGATGAGCTACAGGACTGAGATCCCCTTACAATATTTTTTGGGTTTCTTGATGAAGAATATAAATATGTATACCTTGTTCTTGTACCCACTTCTTGGGTTTTGGATACTCTCCTTCCAGGAGAGGCGAAGACATGTGGGGTATGTCACGTCCTTTCCGTGTCTATCTTCTCGTGGTTGGACGAGTCTACTCTCTTGCTATAGGTAGTGAAGACTCGAAGAGATGTTCATCTTCTCGCTGTTTCTAGCTCCTTGCGTTTGGATGAGTCTACTTCATTCCTCTTGTTGGGTTGAGTTGTACTCTTTACATCACTCTCGGTTGTACTCCTTTACTTTTCCCTGTTCCATTTACTGCTCACCTCTTCATTACCTCCTTTATTGCTCCCTCGAGCCTTCGATGCATCCTATTGAGTATTTTTATACTCACCCCTGCTTGGGCCTTGCCCGCACTTGGTGTGACCTTACAGACAACAGACAGGTTGGTCATGACGTTACAGGAGCTTAGAAGTTCGGGAGGTTGGACCACATGCGGTGGTCGTTGTCGGGATGAAGGTGTGGGACTCTCCCAGCTGTTTTACATTTCGTTACTTGTTTCCTGGTTGTGACACTTTTCTGGTTGGGCGCATGTTATTTCCCTTTTCATTTCAGTTTACCTTCAGCACTCACTTTGTACTGTTTAGAGGTCAATGCACTTTGTGGTTTATTTATAGTAGTTGGTACTATATTTTTCTTTTACTCTGCACTTCTTCATTGGGTGGGCTGGGTGTGTGTGTACAAGTACTCATGAAAAATCCTCCCAGATTTGTTTAGCCTTCGACGCTTGTCACCAACCCCTAGACTATTGAGGCGGGCTTGGGGTAGTTGCGGCTCAAGCTCGGGTAGGGTCGGGTCGTGACAAAGTGGTATCAGAGGTGGTTCCTTCCATAGGACGTTGTTCAGACATCCCTAAAAATGAATTGGTTGGGATTTAGGGAAACAATGTCGACGTGTCTCGAGAGAGTCTCTCAGGCCACAGAGTCCAGTGATGGTGCGGTGGTCGACGTATACATTCTACAGGACCCTGATAACACGCTAGTCAACATGGCATGCAGAGATAATCGTTGTAGGGAAAATTGGTATGTGCATCACTTAAGATTGAGTCTTGACTGTCCTTCTTGAATCAGCTCCCCATTGTTGTTACTGTTATATACATATAAGCTAATCTGACTGCGACACATCTTAATAACATTCAGGATGTCTCCGTGAAGATAGCCATCCGAGATACCAGATTTGGTTTGTGACAACGACCCTGTGAGCTACGAGGCCTCAGTCCAAGACCCATCATGTGAGTCCCTTTTTTGGGTGGGCTAGTAGCAGCACCACCACCTGGTGAGCAGCAGACAACTTCAGCAGAGCAGACTGAGATTGAGCGCAGGTTGAGCGCGCTCCATCAGTTCCAGTGACAAAGACCGCTGAGGTTTAGTGGTGATTCAGACCCTCAGGTAGCATAGGTCTGTCTCGAGACAGTGGTTCGCCTTTTCAGTATTGTGCAGACATCGGAAGATCATATGGTTGCTTTGGCCGCCAGCCTTTTCCATGGAGCAGCTGGGCATTTGTGGAGTCTTGTGACTCCGTTTCTTGATGAGTCGTCGTTTTCGTGGGGAGAATTTCAGATACTGTTTCATGAGGATTTTTACCCCTCCTACTTACGCTCTGTTCAGAACTAGGAGCTCCTGCAGTTTCAGCGGGGAGGGATGACGGTGACCGAGTATGCGACTAGTTTCACAGACTGTGCATGTTTTTACCCAGACTTGGTCCACGACGGAAACTTCCGAGCGCGGAAGTTTGAGCAGGGTATCTGCAGAGTGATTCATGCTATCATAGTACCCTTGGGAATTTCCACATATTCTAGGGTGCTAGAGAAGGTGATGGTGACATAGAGCTTCCTGTCATGCTCTAGAATTGGTGGTGGCAGTAGGATCGATAGAGCCGAGACGTATGCCGCAGCTAGTGGGCATGGGCTGACAGGACCTCGACATTGGTGGCTTTCCGATAAGCAGACTCAGGGGAATGGTTTTACACCACAGTGGCACCGGAGGGCACCAGTGTAGCCCGGGGAGAGTCGATGTTGTGCTTGTGATGAGAAAGGTCAATTGGATTGAGACCTCTCGACCAAGAATACAAAGAATATCGAGAAGGCAGCAGGTGTACCACCACGGTAGAGGCAACATCATGATCGAAGTAGCGCCCAAAGAGGTGGTGCTAGTGGGGGATCAGGGGAGACTTGTAGTGGGGGATGACTTTATGAGGTCTTCCCATCACCACCAGGTGGTCCACATTAGGCTCTGGGAGATTACAGTTGGGACAACGGACAACCGCGTGCTTTAGATGTCTACGATCCTTTAGAGCATGAGGTGATAAGAGGTATGCTCTACAGCTCTTCGACTTTTTGTAGTATAATTCTTAGGCTCTGTGTGTGAAATGCATTTTCCCTGCTTCTTTCTTGAGTTATTACCAGGGAGACGTGGGGCATCGGTGTAACCCTGTGTCAGAAAGGTATAAGGCATTGGACCTCTTTCTTTATTCGATGGTGTCGACTCCTTCGCTCTCCGAGCGTGTAAGAGAGTCTGGCTCGTGGGACATCGACAATGAAATCTTGCATGACCAGATATCCTTGGGTGTTTCACCATATGGATATTCTGAAAGAAGGAATCATCAGCCTTTGTCCCAGGTCAAAACGGTGATTCCAGTCGCGGCGTGCGACGTAGGGGTTTGGTCGGGGAGTCTAGCTACCCACGAGAGCCTTCATGCCATTTAGGATCGTGCGAAGGGATGATGAGGTTCCCTACCACCTTTCCCTAACCCCAATGGGTGGGTTGGGTACATAGTGTCTCCCACGTGACTCACCTGAGAAGGAGTTTGCATTCCCCTATGCACGTCATCAGCAAGGGAAGACCGTACGTGAACTGATCAAATCCTTTAGTCTATGTGCGGTGACACGGGACTGTTCAAGAGTTCTTCTGGGTACGGGAGAGACATGTGTGGGATTAGTACCCTAAGTTGTTTCCTGGTTTTGCTTTTTGGGGATGAAAATCTTGATTGAGGGAATTATTTAAGAACCCATTTTTTTATAAAAGTCATTGGAATATTCTCGATGTTATTCCAGAGCAGCGCCTTCAGGAAGCATGCGATTCTGAACCCGGGTGTGGCCGGAATTATTTTTTTCGTGCATTCACACTGGGCACACCAAATAAATTGGATAACGTCTAAACTGTAATTCAGATCCCAAATCTGAGAGTACGGATGGGTCCAAAATGGAGTGTGTACCCCAGGAACAACAAAAAGAATGTCGGCGCAGGGTGTTGGGTCCCCTCGCCCGTTACCAGAACATTAAACGGATAAATAAAATAATTAATTTACTCATATAACGGTTAAACTCAAGTATCTCATAAATGGTTGCTTAGATGAGAAAACCAAGGGAACCTTTGAGTCTAGAGCGTGCCGTTTACCCTAGGAGGGGTGTAATTGTCATGGGCACGGCCCTTCTATGGGAAATGGCCCCAGAGGCGTTTTCATAATTTAGCGGCATCAGACGTCAAGTTTTATAACATTCAAACGGAGTCTCGGATTAAAATTCTGATATGGCCATTGTGCTCGGGAGGTTGTGTTTTCCCTAAGGGAGGATTAATATTTACCGCGCCAGAGGTTTTGGAAGCGGGTATTTTTGTGAGGAATTATTTTCTAAAAACCTAAATTCTATTTAAGTTCATTTTTCCTCCCATATCTCTCACTTCCCCTTGGAACCTTCCCCTAGTGAAACCCCCTCACCCTAAACCTCCTCTACTCTTCTATCCCCCTCCACCTCCATCCTCTGATCAAGGAGGCATCGAGCGGTGGGTGCGGTAGCGGCACGTGCGGCGAAGCTCCGGGAAACGCCGATAAAGGTATGATCGTGCATTTACATTTTTAATTCCCACAACCACTTCGATCTCAATTTGTAGCATCATGTTTCTGTTTTATATTCAAATAAATCCCATAAATGAGTAGTATACGGTCCGAACATCCCAACGCACCTTTCGGAATTAAATTTGGAGTCCCGAGGAATCCGCGGCTGCATGTCGAAGTTAGTAGGTTTTTGGCTGTTTTCTGGTGAGGTTCCGGTGGACCGAGGCGGCGGCAGTGCGGGTCCATGCGACGAAACCATACCGTGGGGTTGAGGGTTTCGACGTGAGGCAGCGGCTCCAAGAGAGTCGAGGCGGAGGCTCCAGGTGGCAAGGTCGAGCTCACCGGGGTGCGACGGAGAACAGGTGTCGCGGCACACGACCCCATGGGGGAACAAAGACCTCCCCTCGGCGGGTCTTGACGCAATGGGACGACTGGACATGAGGGCAGTCTGCGGGTGGACCGTGGGTCCCCGGTCAGCCCGCGCGGCTGCGCCACGGGCCGGTGTTGTGAACCGGGGCAGCCCAAACCGGGCGAACCAGCCAGACCAGGCCGGTCCAGCCCAATGGGTTCGTCCCCTCTGATTTCAGACACCTGTATCTCCCACTACGGGTTTCGGTTTTGCATTCCATCTATGGAAGTGTGAACCTTGTCTCGAAGCCGAGAATATGAGATGGTATCATGGGTTTTAACTCCTCAGATGGGGGCCTCGGTGGAGAGACGCGTACGTTATGTTGCTTAGCGCTTTTCCCGAGATTCTTGTTTTGAGTGGCGCAGACACATCCGATGTCTGTTTGTAGCGCCGTAAGAGGCGTTGTGACCCTAGCGTTAAGATAAAGATTTCCAAGGGGTTTCCGGACGTTGAAACCAGAGTTTATTCGTGGGTCCCATGAGCCGTCTTTTAAGATGCGAGCAGTGTTTAGAAAATTTTTCATCGGACGTTCGTTCAGGGCGTGCGAGCTGTTGATTCTGGGTGTTTTTCCATGGGCATTGCAATGGCGTAATCCGCTCGCTTTAATTATTCCCGATGGTGCAGGCCCCATGAGGGCTGTTTTGGGAGTTGGAGGTGATTTCTATCATTATCACCGGGTGTCTGTTGCGGGTGACTGAATAGTCAATCTTGTGTACTTTTTTGAGAGGATCACAACGGTGTGATCTGTTGGCAGTGCTATGGGACTAGGGTGTGGGTCCCACATAGAATCGCTCATGCGCGGTTTGACGAAATGCATCTTTTTCTCCGGATACCTGTTCCACTCAAGTGAGAAGTCCTTTTGATGTGTTTTCCCGAGGGGATCGCAATGGTGCGATGCACCCGACTGTTTTTGGCGCTGAGGCTCGGGACCACGGCACGACGTTCGGGCGTAAAGCAGTGTTGAATGAATTTTATGTCGGATGTCTGTTGGAGGCGAGTAAATAGTCTATCTCGCATGTTTTTCCACAAGGATTGCAATGGTATGATTCATTTGGATGTGTGGAGTCTCTTTCGAGATCTCATTAAATGGGGAAGCATGAAAGGTGTACCAGTGGAGGTTCTTCCTACGATGTTTGTAGGGAACCCATGGCGTTTGATCGCATTCTCTCATGTGAGAGTGACTTTAATGTTTGAAGAGATGTAGTTGGCCATTCCTGGGCCGTGGAGGAAGCAGTTTGTTGAAATTACATTTTCCCCCTTTGCATTGACGTAGGGTGTCGTGTGCATGACAGACTTTGGGCTAGAGATGCAGTATAATCTGAGAGTATATGGGAATTCTTGGAGGTACATGTTGTAGTTTATACCTAAGAACGTTTGTGTGCTTGGTTTGGAGATGAGTTTGGGTCACACATCATGTGGGCCCCATGTGTACGTCTTGTACTTCTTCACGTATCTCTGACCTCTAGTGACATAGAGGATCTTCCTACTCTCGATGGTTTTGACCAGCAGGGTTGAGTGGGTCGCCTAGTTCTTTTCTCGATGGTTTGACTGGCATAGTTGTTTTGGTTGCCTTGTTCTTTTAGCTGAGGGGGATTTCAGTGTTGGGTCCCTTTCACCGGACTGCAACATCATTTACGACTATGTGGATTCATAGAGTGTGGGTGTTTTCCCACTTTATGGAGTGAGTTCTCTCGGTCTGCTTCGACTGTGACTCAGCAGATTGGAGAATGATCGCCCTGAGAGGCCCGGGGAGATCCTCTCGTCCCTTTGTGTGCCCTCGTAGAGTTATTTGTGCATAGGGGTGACCAACACATTACGCGGGCCCTGATCCTCTACCGAGGAGGTTGTTTCCAGTAGGGTATGGAGCCCCTAGTGAGCCCTGGGCGCAGACTCCCTTGCTGTGTATCAAGATCATATATTCCTTTCGCGATCTTTCTCTACGTGTTCATGTTACCTGTGGTGTACCATCCAGCAAGGATGGACATTTAGGTACCATATAACAGGGATGGACAGTGGTGTACCATCTAGCAGGGATGGCCAGGGAGGTACCATTCAGTAGGGATGACCAGTGGTGTACCAACCAGCAGGAATGGCCAGTGGGGTACCATCAAGTAGGGATGGCCAGAGTGGTTCCGGGTCTCCCTACAGCAGATTACCCTTTCGCGGGGTTGGGTAGAAGGAACTTGTCGACTTTGAGAAGACCTCTTGACTGTGTTATAGTGACAAGGTGTGGCTTGATTCTCCCCAAGAACTCTCAAGTACGAGGGGAACTCTCCCCACTGAGACGTGTCCTTGTGATGTGACCTAAAACCGTGTGGGAGAGTTAGTGCCGCCCAAAGAGGATAGTGTCAAGGTGTGGTGATTTGAGCCCCTTGACTTGCAGTTTGGGGCAGGCGCACGGATACTGGGCATCGATGGTGCTTACTTCTGGGACTGTTGGCTACTCAATTTCTTGGGCTGAGCTATGGGACCGAGATCCCCTTATGATCTCGTTCGGGTTTATTAACAAAGCATATATTTATGTATACCTGGTTCCAGTACCCACTTCTTCAGTTTTTTTTACTCTCCTTCTAGGAGAGGCGAAGATGCGCGAGGTATGCCACATTCTTTTGTGTCTATCTTCTCATGGTTGGAGGTGTATACTCTCCTGCTATAGGTAGCAAAGACTCGACGAGAAGTTCATCTTCTCACCATTTCTAGCTCCATGCGTTTGGATGAGTCTAGTTCCTACCTCTTGTTGGGTTGAGCTGTACTCTTTACTACACTCTCTGTTGTACTCCTTTACTTTTACATGTTCGATCTACTGCTCACATCTTCAATACCTCCTTTGTTTTTCTCTCGAGCCTTCGGGGAATCCTACTGATGATTTTTATACTCACCCTTTCCTGGGCCTTGCCCGCACATGGTGTGACCTTGCAGACGAAGGACAGGTTGGTCATGACATTAGAGGAGATTAGGAGTTTTGGAGCTTGGACCGCGTGTGGTGGTCGTTGTCGGGTTCCAGGTGTGGGACTCTCCCAGCTATTGTACTTTTTTTTACCTGTTTCCAGGTTGTGACACTTTTCTAGTTGGGTGCATGTTTTGTCTCTTTTCTTTTCATTTTACCTTCAGCAATCACTTTGTACTGTTTAGAGGTTGATGCACTTTGTGATTTATTTATAGCAGTTGGTACTTCACTTTTCTTCTTACTCTACACTTTTGCATTGATTGGGCTATGTGTGTGTCAGCAGCTACTTAGGCAAAGACCTCCACGAGTTATTTAGCCTTCGGCGCTTGTTTCTAGCCCCTGGTATATGGAGGCAGGATTGGGGAAGTTGTGGCTCGAGCACAGGTAGGGTCGGGTTGGGGAAAATAGAAAATGAAGATTTTTTTTTCAATAACTACTCGAAGTAGGATAAATGATAGACAAAGAGTGAGAGAAAAATTAATATCAAAATGTATAAAAATAGATTGAATAAAAACTGATAAAGATATACACCCAAGGAATTTCAATACTATTTATTTGAAATAAGTTTCTTCATTCATGGAAAATTAATCGAATTTTCATTATTAAAAATGGGTTTGGTAAATCTACCATGCCAAAATTTTATTCATGAATATTAATGAATCTTAAAGGTAACAACATCAAGAAACATTAAAAAATTGGGTTTTGAAGAAAAAGCCATCAGAAACAATATTTTTAATCATTTATAATGTTTTTAAATAAATTTTGAATTACGCAAATCAATATTAAAGAATTCAGAATCAATCTCACCATCAATTCTGATTCCTGAAAGATGACATAAAGAAGAGAAACATATTTAAACCAGTATAGTCGAAACCCCCCAGAAAACAAATGTTTATCCAATGACCATTACAAAGAAAAGATGAAAAAAATAATTATAGATATCCAAATATAATAGAAGGGAGAAGAGTTCTCCCTTGATCACGATATATGATTTTGTCTATCTTCGGTCTCCAGGTCTCTATCCTACTCCTCCCAAAATTAAGAATGTGAATGTTGAAACCACTATTGTGTTTACCTCTGTATCTTATGATCCATCATTATCTAGTTGGACATCAATGCTATTCATCGACTCAGTACATTCATCTTGAAGCCATCAAATGCATATTGCAGCCTTGGTAATTGATTCATTTTTTAGTGACTCAAGAAACACCTTTTAAGCATACTCTATTTTTTGTGGAACTAGGACCACTTCCCTGGTTGTTTTTTTAACTTAAAACAGACAAACAATAAATAACTATTATAATTAATAATATTATAAATATATATCATTTATGATATAAAAAAATTTATTAGAATTAATATAAAAATATTATTAATATTCGAAGTTATTTTTGTTATTAAATATATTTACATAAATATTTATTATTATTAAAATAGTTATATATTTTCAAAATTATAATTATAATCATTATTTATTAGTTACTAATAATCGAATATTGATATGTTAAATATAAACTTATTATTAAAGATAAAATTATAAATATATAAGAATATAAAAAATATCATTTTTAAGATGATTAGATCAAAATATAATTTATTATATTATATTTATTTATTTAATTTTAATATTAATATACCATTTTATTTACTTATTTATTAATTATATTGATTTTGATTATTTTTATTGTGATTAATTTTTTTTATTTTTTTATTTTATTTTTATTCTTGTTTCTCTTCTTATCCACTCGTCCACTGTGATTTTCATCTCCACCAAAGGTAATGGCTCGACCTATTCGAAGGAGGTGACAGTGGTCCCGATGCTCTAGTGGTCGGCGGTAATGGGTTCATCGGTGACAACTTCACAAAGCAAGTGGCGATGGAGAGGATCAAATTGAGAGGTTGGCAGTGACTCAATTGTGGCGAAGGGTTGAACTGGGAGGCCAATTGTGGTAGAAGGTCAAACTGGGAGGTTGGACCAGACATAGTTTCTATTCATGAGTCGATGGTTGCCTGATGGTTCGTTGTCTGTGGGAAGCGGCTGGAGCAGGGGACGTTCTGGTGGTGACTCACGTGAAATAAGGGAGGCACTGGCGGTGAGTCAGTTGATGGTGATTCCTGCTACAACAGTTAAACAAAAAATGATACAATATAGGTGAAATCCATAAGAGACTGAAGATAGGTGAAATCCATAAGCGACAAGACCATCTGCAACCTCCTTATCTTCACAAAAGGCATGAGTGACAATATAGGTGAAATCCATAAGCGACTGAAGATAGTACATCCAATGGGTTGCAAGTGGCTATGAAAGGTGCACTACATCATTCCATAGAGCTTGCACGATGTTAGTTGAATCACTTTCAATCCAGATATTATTCCAACCGTGTTTCTTCATGAAATAGATTTCATGGATCAAACTCATCATTTCTACCTCCAGATATGAGTAAATGAAATAAATGCCCTAGAAACTCCCAAGAATCTACCCACGGTGTTTTCTATAAATTGTGCCACAACCTAAGGCGAATAGGTTTCCTATAGAGGAACCATAAACATTAACCTTAATCTAGCATGGGAGTAGAGCTTTACATAACACATCAAAAGTGAAACTAGGATAACGATAAATACCATTAATCCCAAGACATCGTAGAATCCCAAAGTCATTCACCATGTTAAGGAAAAGTCCCTTTTGAATTGAAGCACCTTCAAAAATGGAAATAAGGATCCACATCTGACCTGCATTTATACTAGATAAGGAATTTTTATTAATACGAGAAATTCTGTCATACAAGATCACATGAAGAAGTTCAAAAATGACAGCTAAGTAAAGATTCTTGATTTTCTAAGAGGCTTCTATATCCACACAAAATTGATGATGAGCATTGAATGAGACATTATGTAACTATCTGCGCTCAAAATGATCAAAAACATAATTTCAAAGAGCATTAGAAGTAGAAAAAGAAATTAATAAGTGGTTAATGTCTTCTTTATACTGGTTAAAAAGGAGATATCTAGAGAAAAGTTGAATCTCGAAAGATTAAAGAAAAAATCCGTTTGAACACTATT
This sequence comes from Viscum album, assembly GCA_963277665.1. NCBI lineage: Eukaryota > Viridiplantae > Streptophyta > Magnoliopsida > Santalales > Viscaceae > Viscum > Viscum album. The sequence continues at coordinate 1,947,035,233 of OY728126.1, read as the reverse complement.
ATGAGAAATACGCCAAATAAGAGTGAGTCTTGAAGGCTTTAACCATAATTTATTATTTTTTTAAGCCAGAAAAAATCATTATCAGGATTGCTAAAAAATGGTTGTAAAACATTTTTTCATCATGGATGTCATAATTTACAGGTTACCAAATTAAAAGAATCCTCAGTGTTGGTAAAGTTGTAGATATCAATGACATGGCTAATATTGTTAGGTAAATTAAATCTGTGAGAGTTTAAAACAACCTTAAAAGAACAATTATTGTGCTCAGGTAATTGATTGGGGTGAACCATAGAGATTAATGGAGCACTTGTATAGTTGTTGAGCAAAACAATCATGGGAGAGTCTCTGCTAACCATTCATCTAGAGTTAGACATGAGGATAGAAAAGGATTTTTTAATCGATGTCCAGATAAGAGAACTCCTATATTTCAAATTTCATTTCATAAATTTGTTAAGAAACCTATTTTTAAGGAATTAAATGGAATCAGAGTCATTATGAGGTAAGTTCCAAGGGATTCAGTCTTATAAGGCATCATTAATGAATTTAAGATTTTGAATTCCGAGACCACCCTTCTCCAACGGTTTGAGATAGGTAGATGAAGGAATATTCAACAGTTTCCTTTCAAGGGTTCTTCCTCTCCAAAAATGTTTTTAATGAAGACATTTATTTTTTTAAGAGACTAGCAGGCCATTTATAAACCATCAAGGAAGACACTATTTTAGAAACAATTGTTGATATTTATTCCTTGACTGTAACATCTATTAAATATAGATATATATTACTTGACTATGTGATATATCTATATTCCATGATATTGTGATATATATGTTGTCAATAATTAGTTGAACCTGAGAATGCTATTATGTGATATATATATATATATATATGTTACTTTGACTAATGTGAAATAATGCGGACCATGGATAGTTATAAGAGGAACATTCCTTGGGTTATGGGTATACTCTTAAGATAACCTTTGTGTCATCCCATAGTTTGATTAAGATTTTTAAAAATTATTTTAATTTTTCCATTTGTTTACTTCATGTTTCAGAAGATGCTTCCCTGAAGGAGACTAATGTACCACCAGCTAAAAAGGTTTCGGATACTCTCTCTAGAGAGTACAACCCTTCTCCATCACATACTATATAGGAGGGGGTAGTAGCGCATGCCCTCGAACCTACCTTAATGGTGTAGGATGTGATCCCACCTTAGTAGGGTGCCCTTTCATTTGTTCCTGCATATGGTGGAGGGGTACCGGGGTCCACTGTTGACGATTCCATATAATTCCATCTCTAGTATCCACCAAAATTTCATGTACTTGGGGGATAACATGATATAGATGTCTATATAAAAATCATCTAGGGTGTCTTTGATCTCTTTGATGCACTCGATGATAGGAAGGTGAAGCTGGAAATGTTCATGCTACAGGGACCCTCCATGAGGTAGTGGGGTGTGATGGCATAGGATGGAAGACATGAGGGTCTCACCTAGGAGGATTTTAAGGGACTTTTATTTTAGGAATTAATTCCCAATATACTAAAGATAAACTAAGTACAAGCATTCATAGAGCTAAAATAGGGGTTCATGATGGAATATACATATTGCACTCGTTTCATGAAGCTATTCATTCCTCTTATTTAGATAGAAGTGATGCACTGAATGCACGAATTTTGATATCAAACGCCATCTTAACATCAGAAGACATGTTTTGAGTTTTTACCTAATGATAGACTCCAAGGTTCTACCCAAGTATTTGAATATAGGGCATCTCATGTGGGTTTTCTCTAGATAATAAAGGCCTAGGTTCCACAAGGGTGGAGGATAGATAAAATCTGTGACCCAAGGATTTGCCCAGGGTCCTCAGTAGTAGAATCAGATGATAATGACTCAGGTGGGTCATGTGTCTCATGGATAGGGTCATGGATATGAGGAATGATGAGTACTTGTAGTGTATCAAACTCTCATAGACTTTGGTGAGGGTATTTTTTCTATTTTAGGTATGGTCTTGAACACTTCTATGTTTTCTACCACATTGTTTGACATTGATTCTTCTCATTCATTTATATCTTCCCAAGTTATTTCGGTACATTAATTACCAATCAATTTATCTTTTGAGGTAATTTCCCTTGATACATAATTGGGAAACAAAGTGGATCATCTTTAGGAATTGCTAGATTTTTTATAGTAATTTTTAGTTATGGTAATCTATTGGACTTCATGGTTCTATATATACGATGATATTTGATGTAATTCTTGGCATGGACATGTTGAAAAACTTACGAGATCACATTGATTATTATCAGAGATGTGTGTCATTTACATCACCCAATTTAGAGTAGTATATGATGACTATATACTGGGAACTAGATGCCAATAGTGTTAGTCCATAATTGATTCATCTTGGGATGCTCATGATGTAGATTATAGGCTTCGATCTTTCACTAGGATCGGTGGTATCCAATTATTATTTTCTACTAGTTGGGGATCCCTATCAGGACATCTTTATCAATTAATTAATAGGACATGCCCTAATAGAGATTTTGACTTTGATATAGATCCCATTATTAGTGAAAAATCTATTTTGATACCCCTTTATTGTATGGAATTGACCGAGTTAAAGGAGCTCAAGTTATAACTCAAGTAATTAGAACATAAGGTTTTTCCAGGATGAGTACATCATGGTGGAATGCAACTAGATTGTTCATAAAGAATGTGGATGGTATTATTTGACTCTACATAGATTATTAGAATCTAAATGAAGTGAAAATGAAGATCAAAGATTCTTTTCCAAGGATCAATGATATATTTGATTAGTTTCAGGGATCGTTATGGTTCTCCAAGATTGATCTCTAATCGGGCTATTACCAGTTATGGGTTAGAGATGAAGACATCCTAAAAATAGAGTTTATGAGTAGGTTTTGACTATATGAGTACTTTTTTATTCCAGTTTTACTAAAAAAAGTGTTAATGGACCTCACAAACATGATCTTTCACACATATCTTGACTCATTCGTTATAGTGTTTGTTAATGAAATCCTTGTTTCTCCATTGACCCCAGAGCATCATGCTAGACAACTAGAGATAGTATTGAGAACACTTTGAGAACATCATCTTTATGATAATCAATAGAAGTGTAACTTTTTGATATAGGAGTTATGATTTTTGGGGCTTGGGGTTTCTGAGATAGGTATAGATGTGGACAAGGAGAATGTGGAGTTAGTGATATCTTGGACAAATCTTCAAAATATGTTTGAGATCAAGAGATTTATAGTTTAATTGGATACTACAAATGCTTTATCTAGGACTTATCATATTTATCAACACCCATGAATGCACTGAAAAGGAAGGGAATTATGTTACAATGGTCAGACCAATGTGACAAGGAGGTAAATGGGATAAAGAGAAGGTTTACCACTACTCCAGTGTTTATATTTCCTAAGATAATATCAGTAATGTCATATACAATGATGAATTAGGTGATAAAATGGGAGAAATACTGATGCCAAGAGAGTGGGTAGTAGCTTGTTGTCTATGTCATCTATGACCCCATGAGAGGAAATATCCTACACATGACTTGGGGATAGAATTCATGGTGTAATCATTGATGTATTGGTGACACAATGTTTCTGGTTAGAGGTTTGTTATCTATATGGACCATAAGATCCTTTTATATATCTTTTCATAGTAGGACATGAACTTGATAAAGAGGTATTGGGTATAGTATCAATTTTGTTTTAAATTTGAAATGGCCTATGTACATGTTAAAGGTAATTTCATTTTAGATGCTCTTAACCATAAGATGCAGGTAGCTCAAGATCTTGGTGATCATACTTCATAGGAACAGTGACACCTAGAGTGCTCGTTGGATTTTTAGAGTATGAATGGTTATAAATACCAAGGACCAATGAAATATACCCTATTAGGGGTCACATATTCTTTAGTAGAATAGGTAAAGGCTAGATTCAATACTAACCCAATGTGTGCAATGACGCGGGAACAACTAGAAGGTGCTGACCGGATACCCAAGTGGTTATTAGATGATGTCAATGTGGTACTAACACAAAGAAGAGTTTTAGTCCCTAATTTCATTAGGTAAGAGTTGATGAGGAACTTGCATAACTCTATGTGGGATGTATATCCACGTATGAAGAAGATATTTCATTAATTTTGGTGTCATTTCTTGTTCTCATGATAAAGCATGACATTTCGGGATCGGTTTCTAGATTACATACCCTCCAGAGGGAAAATTACAAGAACCAACATCATGGTGGTTTACTCCAACAACTTCTTATTCCCATAATGAATTGGGAATACATCATGATAGACTTTGTGATGAGGTTACCGAGGACCCCAAGGATCCTTGACATAGTTTGGGTGATTTTCAGTCAGTTGAAGAAATGTTTCTTATTTCTCACCAATCCATAAGACTCACTACATTGATGATATAATAAAGATATATGTCCATGAGATAGTATGATTACATATATTTCCATTGATAATTGTATCTGTTAGAGACACATGTTTTACATCATATTTTATTAGGGATTCTAGGATGCCTTAGAGACTAAATTAAGATTGATTATATCATACCATCCCTACACAGTTGGAAACCTAGAGAATAAAATTTATATATTAGAGAATCTACTCTAAGAAATAATTCTAGAATTCAAATGAGATTAGGACAATCACCTATACCTAATTGAGTTCACATACAATAATAGTTACCATGACTTGATTCATATAGAACATTAGGAGGATCTTTATAGTTTTCCAAGTAGTTCACCACTTTTTTAGTATGAGGCTGGTGAAGTAACAATTATGGTTCCCTATATGGTACAAGAGACCATTGATAGAGTATAGTTGATTCAAAAGAGGTTGATCATAACTCAAATAAGGCAGATGTATTATTTCAACTACAGGAGGAAACCTTTGGAGTTTGCTATAGGTGATTGGGTTTTTCTATGAGTTACTTCTTGGGGATCACATTGACATTTTAGGAATAAAGGGAAGATAACATCGTACTATATTGGGCACTTTAATTTCATCAGGTGGATTGGAACAATGGGGTACCATATAGATATTCCATATCTCTACAAAGGTCTTCATTGCATGTTTCATGTGCCATAGATCCATATGTACATGCCCAATCTTATAGATTTCATCGACTATGAAGATTTTGAGTTAGAGAATTTTCTATTATACATGGAATTCATGGTAAGAATTGTATAATGGAGAATGGAAGTCCTTAAAGGTAAGATGATACAACTAGTGTTGATTCTATGACATCGTGGATGGATCCAGGAGGAGATTTGTGAGAAAGAGGCTATTGTTCAGGCTCAATGGATTGAGTTTTTTATAATAACCTTTGAAGGTCCTTTTTAGGATGATAAGCCATTAGAGAATAAGAATTATAACATATTCTCTTATTTTGATGTAAGTTATATTTTAAGTTTATAAAATTCTCCATTATATTTTTATTATTTTTTATGGTTATTAGGTGGTTGTTATTTTGTGGAAAGAGGTCTAGGAATTGAATTTTGGTGTGTGAGGTAAGTCATGGTTGTGTGGTAGCTTAAATCTACCACTATTTAACCTATGGAACCCACCAGCTATCCGGTGGGGTTTTATTTGGTTTGTAGGTTTATGTAGGAACCAAAAACTAGCCATTGGGGTGACACCATCTAGTTTGTGGGGTTCCACTATCCATCCAGTGGTTCTAGAAGTTCCTAGATGGATCATCTCTGCACACCGACCATCTAATGTGGCCCAACGGCTTACTGGTGTGCCTTGTCCAAGGGTGTATTTAATTCACCCTTAGAGGTTTTATTACCAATCTATTTTGACCATATTTAACTCCAAATTCCAACCCATATGGAGCTATTATGAATTTTAAACTTCCCCTCTTAATATTGGAGCTCTTCTATTCATATCCCCTTGATTTGTTAGCTTGGACCAAATCAGTGATTATTAAATGGTGAGTATTCTCTTGATCTACACCAAATTATTCATCCTTCTTGAGATATAATCATTGATCTATGATGGATCTGTGTTTTTTATGATTATATAATTAAAAATTAGTCATATCCTCATAGATCAATGGTAGATCAAGAATGTTGATGACATATCTTGATCAAAATAAGATATACCATCGATAACCGAGGTTTTATTCTAGAATTGATGAGGAATTCATGATTTGTTCTTGAATTGATAACAGTTCTGATAAATTTGTGTCCTCTTATTTTAAATATCTCAGAACTATTTTTATTGATAGAATTTGTGAGGTATAAAATTCAAGAATGAAATTATTAGAATTGATTCTTCAAAGGTATATTTTCTAAGCTTCTTTCATTGATTAACCAAAACCAAGATAGACATCCTTGATGTGAAAGAATGTTCTCTATGTGTGTGTAATGTGGTTTGGGATTTTCTCCTTCGATGAAATTTGGAGTTCATCATCATTGAACTTAATTTCAGAAGTTATTTACCATTTTAATACCTTATATAAACTTGTCTCCTTGATTAATATTATGCTGTCATAGTATGTTGTTCATGTTTAACGGTGTTTTCTTTTGTGTGTACATAGCCCATGATACCCATATATGATTCTTAATTATATGAGTATTTCTGTAGTATCTTATAAACATGTATGATATTTTTTACAAGTTGTTATATGTTGCTACCATATACTCATTATGACATGCTATGATGGACTTATTATTCTCTACCCTGTTATATGTGTTATTTTGTTATTGATGTTTTTTTCTTCGTATTTGTAAGAAGTGGACTATCATGGTATGTTTACCCATTTGAGGGGGAGTGTGCATGGAATGCAGTGATGATTATAGTGGACCCATACACATGTTATGAACATGAATACCTTGTGGTATGACCAATACTCGATTCCTTGAGGATATTGAGTAACATGATGGAACTTTATGCCTTGTGGATAACGAGAAGCCTAATAACTCATTTCCTTGAGGATGCTGAGTAAAATTATTATATCCTTGTTGATAGTTCTTGATCACATTTAATATCATTGATCATCATATCGACATGGTTCCAAAGTAGGCTTAATTTGGGCTTGTGGTTGCTTGGTTAGCACATGGGTTCTTAATGTTTTATTGGTAATACTTTCTTATACATTTATTATTATCATGGAATACATATGTTATTTGGTTGAAAACTTGTGAATGATACATTGGTGGTGTCCTACTAGGTTATAATACTCAAACCCTATATGGTAATCTTTATTCCCATGAAGAATTCATGGAAGCCTACCCAATAAAGGGAAAGGAGAACATGGGAGATGATTGAGCTGAGGATACTAGAAATGGGTGCGGTACCAGGGTATACTCTAGAGGATGTATAATTTTTATTTATTTGTCTCGTTAACATTTAAAATGGTTTTTCTTTTCACTTAGGAAGCCTATTTATTTATCTTTATTCATTTTTATAACATGTGTTCCATCCGATATTACATTATTATATCTTATTTTTCTTTTTATTGGCTCTATGTTTTTTTAATTTTTGTTATATTATTGTTGTAAGGATATGATATTGAGGGTATAGTATCCTCTCTAACATCATTTAGACCACATTTACTAGTTGAGATCCTCTTTCATATGATGAGGTGTGCATGAGGTCATGTGACTCTCTATCCCAGACCTAGTGGTTTGGGTTAGGGAATTACATGTGTGACCTCTGTGAGTCAGAAAAACCAGAGTGGAAAGTGTCTATTTGAGGGGTATGTTTTCATTAATGTAATTTTTTTGATGTATTAAAAGAGAGTACACATTTTTTTAATTGTTTTCTAGGAAGTTCACATTGGAAACACATGAGGTCTATTATTTTGGGAGTTATTGAAGTATTCCACATATGGGTCTATGGTGAATCATTGGGGTCCTCGATGACCTCAAGAGTGGAGACAACAATAGTGTCATAGTGAGTGTGGGTACATGATTTCTTATAGGAGATTCATGGAACCATTGAGGTTCTAATAGAGAGGTTATCATGGGGTGGGGTGACCTATAATATATTAATGCTTTTGGGAATAGTTGACTGAGACTTTTGATGAAGGATAATATATCTCCTTTGAGGTGGTGGTGTTTTGGAGATTGTCCAAGACATGCTAGTGCTGCTGATCCCAATTAATCTTGATGGACGCATTGCAGCTAGATGATGTGGGTAAGCATGGATTGAAGGAACCAATAAATGTATGTTGTGGTTAAGATAGATTGGATTGTTTATAATGGTGGTGTAGGAAGCACCGTGTGGTGGGGTGTGAACCATAAGTTGTTGGGGTGTGAACCATAATATAAATGAGGTTTTAATGGATTTTTGGATGGCATTATTATTATTCATGGATGGGCAGTAAATGACGTATCATTTTTTATGCTCAATTTGAGTGGGGAAACCACATAAAATCACTATGTTTGGTGATGAATTGGGCATGGGACATAGAGATATATAGTTTATTTTTTTAGTGACTATAAGGACACTCCTTTATTCGGGAGCATCAATAACTTATTGAATTATGGACCCTTATGATTAGGTTATTATCTATGTGGTGAGACTAACTGTTGTTCTGGTGGATCTGAATTATTTACATTTCTAGGAGGATAATGTAAACTAATTTAGATATTATGTGTAAGGGGGTTAATGAATATAAATTTTCTTGATACATTTTAAAGATGGTCTGATAGTGACTCCTATCGATGGGTTGTCGATACTTGTGGTAAATCATGATGACAAGTTCAGGTTTTTGGTTGTTAAACTATTATGTTTTACTGAAGGATAGTGTTGAAATTTATTACACATGTTTGGATAGTCATGGAATACATTTTGAGTATAATTCATTGTGATATGGTGATATGGTGACACGTTAGTGTGTATAATTGAGTGTTCATAATAGCCAGCCAGTGGTGGTCTAATTGTTGTTCTCATATATAAATTCTCATGGTAGATTGGAAACTACTTAAGATACATTTTATTTAATATAATGGGTGTTTTTTATTATCGAACTAGGTTTCCAATGAAAACTCTTTTTTTGGATTCTATGAATAGAGGGTGATGAAAATAATCGGTTTGGTATGGGATTATGAGACAAAAGTTGTACCAACTTTTGACTAGTGTTATGATCGAGAGTTGGGTATTTCTTATTAGAACCCTGGAAAGAATGTCCTAAAACTGGAAACATTATGTTTCGGTGGGTGATCCCAATGGTGGAAAGTACCATAGTATGAAATGAACATTGTTGGTTATGTTATATGAAAGGGAGTTTTGTAGGCCTAGTAGTAAAATGGTTGAAGGTTTTGTAATGTTCTAGTGTATGTGGGTATAATGAGTGTCATCTCTATTGTGGAAAATATTGTGGGTCTGGGTAAGGCCACATTGGAATAGGATGTGTGAGTTCTTTGGTGGTGGATAAGGTTATGAACCATTTGTAGACCTATCAAGACCAATTGTATGGTTGTAATTTGACTTAGTTTGGAGAGTGATAATCTAAGACATCATTGTGTTAATAGAACATGAAGTGCATCTATGGTTGATGAATTAATCAAGTAATGTCAGTAGGGATCAAGAATTCTACTGCTTACCAGTAATGAATTTTAGATAGGTTTGTTCTATTAGATTGGTAATAAAGATGTAAAACGGTGGAGAGTATGTATTGGACATGTTGAACTATTAATTATTTTTATGAGAGGTTTTCCAATAAATGTATGGAGTGATGTGTTGAAAATCCCAAAAGGTGAGGGTTCAGTTTTAAAAGAACACCCTGGTGTGGGTATCAATTGGTTATTTTTGGTTAGAATTGGTTGGTTCAATGTTGGTGAACATATATTGTTGGATAGATGTTGGATGGTAAGACCAAATGGAAACAAAGGGAGGAAATCTAGTTGGGTGACTGGGTCTATGAGACTATGGTGTTTTTAGGTGACATTTCAATGTTAGTTTGAGGTGATACCTTGAGTTGCAGATAGTCTCATAGGGGAGACTACACTATTGGATACTGTTATGAGTGAAAGTGGTTTGGTGAACACCTGTGAAATCAACCCCTGAGGTGTGACATGGTGAATAAAGTGTCTAGGGATGTTGTTAGTAGTTGGGAATTGTATTAGGTTGAGTGTTTTATCAGCACTATGGTACATGGGATAATGGGGTTTTAAATAGGGAAGCTGGTTTGGATGCAGTTTTCACATGACCATTTCTAATGGGGCATTTGTGGTTTGATTCGGTTTTGAGGATTAGTATTCTTGGGAGTGAAACTCATGGATGATATCTTATATGGTGGGGAGGTTGAAAGACCCACCCTTTTTTTGAGATACACACCTATTTAATTTTTGGTTAATATTATTTCAATAACCTCCTTTATGATTAATTTTGGATAGTGGAGTACTTTTGGGAGCATTTGGAGTGTCTAAGGCTTGAAGGTTTAGGTTTTTGGGGAAAAAGAACATGGTTCACAATGTGTGAATGATTTTTGAAAACCATTCATCCAAATTGTGTGAATTTATAAAGGAGGTGCATGGTTTTTTGAACCATATGAAGAGGATTTGGAAATAATGGATACAAAAATAATTAATTATAGAGATATTTCACATGGTTGGCACATAGTTTTTGAAATTGTTCCCTTAACCATGTAAAATGGGGAATCTCTAGGTAGAGTTGTGTGAATGGTTGGTGCATGTTATTTTTGAAATTGTGTGATCAAACCCCACACACCACTAAAAAGTAAAAAATGTAATTATTCACTTACATGATTTCACACCTTTTTACCATATTTTCGTCATTTTCTTGTCTAGAAACACCTCCATCAGTTTCCCCACCTTGGTCCCTAGGTTCTTGGTGGATTGACCTTATTCCTCACCAGATTCTCATTCCATTTATGTCAATTTAAGTATAGAGGTGATTCTAAGAGACAAATTCTAGAATATCCTTGTTTCTTTCACTATCAAGTGTCCATACACTATTTATGTGGTTTATTATATATTTTCATTAATTTTTTTGGATCTTTGATTACTCACATTATGGCTCAAATCGAAGGTCGATACCAGATGTGTGCGTCTCTATAAGGTAAAGGTAGGTTGTATAAATCATTTTCCTTTAAATTCTCGTAATATTATTTTATTTTATCCTGTGAAGTCACATTAGATTGTTATTCAATTTTACTAATAATTAAATTGAGTTGTTAGTTTACCGTTTTTGATTTTAAGACCCCATATGAGATTATATAATCATGTTGGCTTGGGGAAGTCCTTCCTTAATGAAACTAAATAAGTGGTTTTAGATTGTACCATAGAATTTGATAATTAAAATAGGTAGTTTAGATATACCCTTGTAAATTAATGGTTTAATTGTAAATATTGATTTCCTAGGACGATACCTAGGAATCAGTAGTGATTATGACCTTGGAAATTATACATTAAGTTGTTATTTTAGATTAAATGTTGAATTTGGATTAAATAGTTAAAATTGATAATATGAAAAATTAACCAAAGTGGTGTCCATGGCTTGAAATGTTAATTTATTTTATGATTAAATTAATGAATAATGATTTTTTTATAATATTTGAATTGATAGTGGAATTATAATTCCTTTGTAAGTCCCTTGGATTACTTATAAAATGGGTGGGTGAGGAATTCCTTTGAGAGATTAATTAGATACCTTATGTTTTTTATCAGGGTGGAATGTCATGAATAACCCAGGGATTACACAAGGGGAGTCATCTGAATATCGGGAGAGAAGACATCCTTGGATTCAATGAGGTCTGAGGCTATAGAATGCCTCAAGAGAGTTAGTGGATTATACATAGATTCATTATTGTGAATTACATGGGGATTATACAACTTGTATTTAGGTAATGTTTATACATATTTAATGCCACATATTAATTTCATGGATTCCTGAGGGGCTTCCTTGTTAAATATTGTGGGATGATTTACTTAGATTTAACATGATTATTATTGGAATCTAATTCCTTGAGTGCGATCCTTTGGTTCCAATTAATCCATGATTATAAAATTCAGGGGTGGTACCCTAATTTTAGACCCAAATGATGGTTTTACTTGGGAATTATTTAGAGGGAATTCAAATATGATACACATGGTTTCCCTTCAAGCTACATGATTATGGTTTACTCAATGAATCACCTTGGAACTGAATTGAGACCTGATACTCCCACCATGATTAGAGTTACTATAATTGACCAGAACAAATAATTTTGACCTAGGTTGTCCTATGAAGACCTGAGGGTTGACTTGGTTTTAGTTGTTTTTGTATCTTATTATGTTTACTCTTCATTTTTTGTGGAACACTATTAAGATTTACATATATTGACTGGATTTTCATTACACACCATTAGTGGTGGCCTACTGAGTTGTACTCACACCCTGACTAGGCCTCCACGACACTTTGATACCGAAGAAAAAGTTATTTTTCATAGTTTATAGGTCCAAGGTAAGTCCCAATGAGATGATTGATTGTATGACTAGGATAGTGTTGGGATCATAGAGTCAGGATAGAGATCGGGACTTCTTATGGTTATACTATCTTCAAAACTTTTTTCTTTTTTTATTTTTGGGATAGTTTTACAAGGTTTGAGTGATATTTATGCATTTCATGTTTGTTTGTAGCATCCATAATTATATTGTATATAATGTGACTTATTTTTTTATCACCTGCTATTTATTTATCTTGATATGATTCTTATCTATGACGTTATTCTATTTTACTTATTTACTCTTACATTGTTCACTCTAGTAACAAGGGAATAATTCCCAATGGGAACCTCATAAGACCTCATCGCAAGTCAGTAGCCGCTGGAATAAGGGGAGGAACAAATGTGTTAATATGGTTCACAAGCCTATGGAACTGATTCAGTGTCATCTGGTTCGGGGTGTGATATTTATCCACACCGAATAGGTAGTTGGTATATAATTCACCTTCTTCCTCAAAAAAATATTTCTCTATAATATAAACTTCTAGTTGTCTTCAATGAATTTTGGTATGGGATTTCAGTAGCTTCTCAATGATGATAAAATATTAAGAGGTGATAGAAGTGTGGTATATGTTTTTTCTGTGTCAAATGAGACTGGTGGATTCGATAGAGGGATCAGTGACAATGGATGAAGGCATCGATGATGAGCTGTCTCAGATGAAGACATCAAGCCAGTGAGAGGAAACATAATTGGGGGTTTTCATCAGTAGAATTTTAGTTTGAAGGAGTGGAGGCCCTCAGTGGAACTGACAGTCGAAGATAGGGAAACCAACATCTTCAATGGAGGAGGAAAAAAACAAGAAAAAAAGAATAGGTTAGATAACCCGACACAGTCCCAGATGAGATTCAGAGCTAGAAGAAACCCCCAAAAATGAAAATATTATTTGATTAATGAGTGGGTATATCTTTTACATCAGTACCAGGTACCATGTAGTCCTATATGGGTAATTTCATTTTATCAACATTATAGGTTGGGCGCTTTGGTGAAAAAATTTAAGCAACTACTAGGCTGAATTTCTGCGGGGTGTCTAGTATTTATGTCTTAAATGCCATGTATAGGGCCAAGTTATTCTGGTTATATGGGCCATATCAGGATACCCTAAACCCAATTAATAAGGGTATTGTCCAAAAATTAATTTAAAAATAATGACCTTTGGTATTTCAGGTAGAATTACTTCAATTTTAACATACCCATTCAAAATCTTCATATATTGTTCAATCAGTTACTTCCATATACAATGTACATGACCACCTAGCCAGATCTATCAACCCAGGTGAACCATTAAGTGAAACAAAATATAAAATAATTATGTGGAAAATAACATCTCTAATTCACATAATATGATAACAATTTACTTTTCCATAGTTGGAAACAACACTGCGTCTATAAATTTATTGCAAATAGCTTTAAAAAGGAAACAAATCTTGGTTAATGTATGATGGAAATTTTTAGAAAAAATTAAATATAAAGTTGAATTAAATAAATATTTCATCAATACATTACCTTCATGTTATTTTAGGATCTCTAAATTTAAAAAAGTCATTGACATGATATTCTGGATATTTGATGAATACCCATATAAAACCCTTTCATCATCTAGGAAGCTATATAACTGATATATCTCTTTAATAGAAAGAGTGTAAGGATCCAGAGGAATAAAAATATTCCTTTCACCCTTCACTAGTGCTAAATATTCATATATCATCATGTTAATTAGTTCTAATCTGGCCTTAATACCATATTTTATTTTTTGGGTGCATTTATTAACATGCCAATGACTCTATCACATATATTTTTCAACATACATTGTAACAACCCAAAAAAATTATGAATGAAATCCCCTTATTATAATTATTTCATATAATATAATCACATAAAATCACATTAAGAACCCAGTAAAAACTTCATAAGGGAGTAAATGATGAAAAAAGGCATTTCTAGAAGCTAAGGAACATATATGAAAGGAATAGTAACTTAATCTTTGGAATAGTAACATGGCCCTTATGAATAGTAAATCAGACAATTGAATAGTAACCTCACCAATGAAAGTATAAATAAAATTTATCGATCTTATAAGTGAAAATATGATATAATTATATCATATTATAAGTAAATAAATATTCAAAAAATTATTAAAAAAGTGTTGGTATTTTGGTAAGTCATAAATATTTAATAATAATGATATGATAAATTTTATAATTTAAAAGAAAATTTATTTTTATAAAATATATTAATAAATTAATATTTTTATGTATTATGATTTTAAGAGAATTTTATGAGAACTTAAGTAATTTTTCAAAGTGTTACAAAATCAATTATAATTTTAAAATTGGTATTTTCTAGGTAAATGAATATTTTGATTAAAATTAAAATATCTCATATTTATAAAATTATTTTCATAAAATGGAGTTCATTTTTTAATTCTAAAGGTCTAAAAATGGTTGGGGTGATTTTTTGTGATTTTTCCGAAATACTTGTATTTTTGGCAAATAGTAAAATATTATAATTTAAGATAAATGCTAAATACATGATTTATGGACTCATAGATGATGTAATCCTGATGTAAGGAAAAAATCTAAAACCATCATTTATAATTTTATCATATTCAATGATAATTCAACAATTATTCATAGTCCTGGGAAAAAATAATAAACTAATGAATTAAATAATGAGAAAACACCTCTATCCTTCATTATAAATACCACCCCTTACCACCTATTTTCCCCACACCTATCAATCCTTGACCATTGTACAAATTCTACCCAATAATCTTCCCAAACCTCCCCCCACCACATCTATGAACTTTTGGTATTAACAAAAGTCCAAAACCAACCCCCTAAAGAGGCTCTCAATACGAAGGAACCAATAGGTAAAACCCTCTCTTTTTTCTTTTAATTTCCTTTCAAGTTCCTTGATTTAATTTTATTATTCTCACTTAACATTTTTCAAGTGAAATTTAAACAAAATTATATTAAATATACTATAATATTATCATGTTTATGGAATAATTCTGTATCAAATCTCATTGCCTCTCTCTTTTATTTTTAGAATGAAAACATCATCTGTGAGGTGCCGATATACCACCTTTGTGGATTACGTGCTTTCATATTTTAATTCAACCTTCAAGGATTGTAATGAATAAATTTTTACAGTTAAAAAAATTATAATATATTTATTATATCTTATGTATTGTTTTTTAATCATTTTATATACATTAATTTAATTTTCAAAAAAAAAATCATTGTGATAAAAAAACGCTAAATTAATATAAATGATTATCATTAGTGATTTATCTAATGAATCACCATTTAATATGGAACCAAATTGATATTTTAATTTTCTATAAGTTCATCAATAACATATATGTTTATTTCTAGACAAATGTTCTCATAATACAAGATGTTTGATACACTTATACAAGTAAACCGATCCTGAAAACCAACGAAACTAACAATCTTGAATGATGAAATTGAATGTAATAACCCATAAAAAAGGGACATGAATGAACATAATAAATTTATAATAAATAAAATAAATGTATGAAAGGTTATGAATTTATTAATTAATGTATTTAATTTTATTATTCAGGACATTAAGATCAAGTGCTGAATTGTTTCAGACATAAGGTAAATGATTCTACCCAAACCTCCATTATTCTATCGGGTTACTCTTATTATCATTTTACCAAAATAAAATTCTATTTTATTTTTATTTACATATTCTAAATTCAATTTATAAGTTCAAAAATTATGTATCAATATCCATTCATCCTTCTTTTTGGAGGCATACATGTTTTTAAAAGGTTCCCTACACAATTATTCCTGATAAGCAAGCCCGATTTAAAGAAAAGTCCTGAATTATTACACAACTTTATGTGCCCAATATAATCTTTTTTAGGCCAAAATTATTTTAATAAAATCCTTCATTTTATTATGAAAACATTCCTGGTTCACTTTTAGTTTTATATAAAATATTATGCCATATTCTTCTTAAAATACTCCTTAATATTTTCCTTAAACCGCACTAAAATGTTTTATTTGTATTGTTT
The DNA here is from genome assembly GCA_963277665.1 of Viscum album. Taxonomy (NCBI): domain Eukaryota; kingdom Viridiplantae; phylum Streptophyta; class Magnoliopsida; order Santalales; family Viscaceae; genus Viscum; species Viscum album. The sequence continues at coordinate 1,947,018,688 of OY728126.1, read as the reverse complement.
TTTAAATGCCATTTTTACATGTATTAACTTCAGTATGACATAAATTATCCTGACATATGACTATTTTCCATTACTAATGTTCATGTATGATTAAAATCATTTATTTTATGGAAATCATTGTGATATTTCTTTATGTTCTGTCTTTTTGATAAGATTATGATACTTAATTCTTACCATGGGTAAACTTTATGTTTATGTTTGATTCCATGTGTTTGATTATATATATGGAAAAAATATTCATGAACATGTTATGATGGTTCCACCAAGATAATTTTTCAATCTCATTGGGTAATGTTGTGTCTCATGATACATTATGTGTAGCGGTTTTGGTGGTTAGCCTTGACTCATGCTCCTTTATGTGCAACGAGCCTTGACTCATTCTACTCTATGTGAAATGACCCCTGAATCATGCTAAAGTCATGTTTTATGTTGCTTAAAAATTACGATGAATCCATGATTTTATGATCCCATGTTATCATTCCTTATGTTTAATCATGTTCCATGCGTTTTTATATAATTATTTTATGACTTCTATCCCATGAGATGAGCATTATTTTAATGTTTATTCTATTATTGTGATTTTTAGCTCATCCATTTTTTCATGTTATCCCCCTGTTAGAATATAAATATGTACGGGATCAAATTATGTTAGGATCTCTTTATTAATATTAAATAAATTATGTTCTTATTTTGGAATCATGATTTTTAATTATGTACCTAATCTCCAAGACACTAGACTTTATGATCCTTATCTTTTAATTTTATGTTTAATTAGGCTTAAAATAATGTAATGTTATGGGAAAAATGTTAGGGTCACTATAGTTGGTATCAGAGGAAAAGTTTAGTTATTTTTAGAGACTAAGAATAATGTACTTTAGTAAGAGTGCTAAGGATAAGACTAAGTATGAGAAAACATACCTAAATTTTGGTTAGTATATATTAAGTGGTTTATCAAGACATTACATTACTGTATGTATACTATAAGTGCAATTAGTTCTAGGAAAAGTGTACCTATGAGTAACAACTCCAACAAGGTGTCCCGTTCCAGACTCGGGGTAACCTGGTACACGACAATGTCCCTTACTATGAACCTGGTTTGAAACTCTTGGGGGACATTCTTTGGTAAATTCATATGCTCATTATGATCCATTATTAAGGGAACACAAAACAAATCCATAAGAATATAAGTTTTTAAACCGATCATGGATAACCTAGATTAAAACCTAGGGAATCACAAGTTAGGATATACTTTTCCTTTAAGAGTTGATCCTTTTATGTTTAATGTTTTATTTTTATTATTATTAGCTAAGTATTCAAGACCCCCAATTACACATTATTTTTTCTTAGTTAATGGTGGTAAATAGAAGAACATGTGCTAACAATAAATGTGATAGGAAATTTGACATTGTCACTACTGATATTCCAAATGTGATGGAAAAAGGTGCTAGAAAATCCATTACTATACTTGCTCAACTGGTCCTAGTTATGAATAATATCTTGAATTGTGTGTAACTCTCTCCTTCTCCTAAGACAGAGAATGTATCCATCAAATACTTTATATGGAAAAGGCCTCCCATGTTTAGTGGATCTTCTGATCCACTCCCTACCTAATAGTGTATTAACTCCATTGAAAAGATATTTTGTATCTATAGTGCTCAGAAGAAGAGAAAGTTGGGTTGGCGGTCTATCGTTTTTATGGGGAAGCTGATCATTGGTGGAAACTGATCAAAAATAAAAAGTCAACGGTGGAAATTGATTCCATGGATTTGGATAAATTATAGAAAATGTTTTCAATAAATATTTTCCTCAAATCCTCTATATCAAGATGGAAAGAGAGTTCCTTAGACATAAGTAAAAGGAAGATGAGTCTATTGGGGTGTATAAAGAAAAAATTTTCAAGGCTGGTAAGATATGCCTCCGAATTTGTCATGAACACCAAAAGAATGGTGGATCACCACTTCAATAGACTAAAGATGATCCTACGAAATGTGTTGGTGATTCATGATTTTAAATTTTTTGAGAATATTGCCCATTTTTTCATCAATGGTGAATTGGAGATTAGACACTCTTTGTGGTCTTGTGGGACTGGTGAAAAAAAGTAGAAATAAAGTATAATATGGGTGGATCATCAAATAAATTCCATGATGGAAAGAAGACTGAATATCCCACGTGTCAAAATTGTGGGAAGAATATCCTGGGAACTATCTAATAGGACACATGAAATGATTGAAATGTGGAAGAATGGGGCATTTGAATAAGAACTGTTGAAGGGATATGAATAATTCCACTAATGTGGAAGAAGAATGGAAGGTTTAGATCAACACTCAACTTGTAGCGCAGTGTTTCAACTACAAATAATATCGGAAATTTTTAAACCAATTACCTAATCCTAGGATTGTTGGAGGTAATAAAATGTCCTCCATAGAAACAAGGAAGTTCTTGTACTATCACTACTAATGATGTGGATCCAGAAAATGATGTGGTGATAGGTAAACTAGTTATTCATTAAAGAATAAAAAACATTCTATTTCATTCTAATTCTAATCATTCTTTCATATCATTCAAGTTTATCATAACTATTCAATATTCACCTCAAAATTTGGAGGTTATGTTTTCTATGAGAACAACATATAGAGAAAGTATGGCATCAAAAATTTATAACTCCTCCTTAGTTAATTTGTAGGGACTAAACCTCCTAGAAAACATTTTCATAAACCCATTTGGTGGAGCTTGATACTACATTGGGCATGTATTAGATATCTTTATACAAATCCACCATCAACTATTGGGAAAGGGAGATAACTCTTCACATCCCGAATCATCCTCCAATTCATTACAAGTGAATAGTGTAAGATGAATTTGCTTCATAATCATTGTCTCAAGTGTGGATATTACTAACTTATCAGAAATAATATCTCACTCAAATGATTTAGAAAAATGAGGTGATTATGCTCGAAGACATGCCCTTCATGAGGGATTACACTGATGTATTCCTTGAATAATTTCCTAGTCTTACACCTGAAGGAAAGGTTGAGTTCTCAATTTAACTTATTCCTAGAACTCTACCTATATAAAAGACATATTTTAGAATATCCACCATTGAGCTGGAAGAACTAATGAATTAGTTACAAGTTAATCCGGACAAGGGTTTTATACACCACAGTGCTTCACTATGTGGTGAACCAATCCTCTTCGTTAAGAATAAGGACGGATCAATGTGCCTCTCCATTGATTATTTTGAGCTCAATAAAATCATGATTAAGGGCATGTATCTCCAGAGATGGATAGATGACTTGATTGATCTACTAATTGGGGCTAGTTATTTCTCTAAGGTGGTACATCAGTGAGGATATCATCAACTAAAGATGAGAAAAGAAGATATTCCAAAGAATCTCTGTAGAACAAGGTATGGACACTATGGGTTCATAGTGATGCCTTTCAGAATCAATAATTCTCCCATAATATTCATTAATTTAATGAATAGTGACTTTATATATTAACTTGACTAATTTTTGGTAGCCTTTATCAATGATATTCTGATATACTCTATGAGAAAGGAGAAACATGATGAGAATTTCAATACTATACTGAAGAATCTATAAAGGGAGAAACTCTATGAAAATTATAGTAAATGTGAGTTCTGGATGGAGGATGCATCATTTATGGGGCATTTAATCCCTAGTAAATGGATATCTATAGACCCTTCCATGATAAATTCAATCATAGAGTGGACCAGACCAACTTCTATAATATTGATCCGTACTTTCCTTGTCCAAGCTGTGAATTATCGATGATTTTGTGAATAAATTCTCATGATTTTTAAACCCAATAACCAAGATGAAATGGAAGGGAGTGATGTTTTTCTCCACTCAATAATGTGAGGAAATATTTAACAAGCTAAAATAGAGGCTTTCCACTACGCCAATACTCACACTCATAAAAAGTGGAGAACAATATGTGGTGTACATAAATGATTAAAATAAAGGATTAGGTTGTGTACTGATGAAAAGTTATAAAGTGATAGCCTACTCCTCAAGGAAATTGAAAATTTATGAGCAAAAATATCCTCTACATTATCTTGAGATGGTGACTGTGATCTTTAAATTGAAAATCTGGTGGCATTATCTCTATGGGGAGAAGTGATAGATATATATTGATCACAAGAGTCTAAAATATATACTCACTTAGAAGAAGCATAATATGACACAATAATGATGGTTAGAGATCATCAAATATTATGACTACTCAATCCACTACCATCCTCGTAAGGAAAATAAGGTGGAAAATGCTCTAAGTAGAAAGGATCCTTCATCTTTATCAAGGATGAGAATTGAGATGTATCCAATCATTGTAGACTTACAAAGGATGGACATGAGAATCATTAATGGAGGAACATCATCAATCCTTTATAAGATGATTTCTACAACATCCATTATGGAGGAAATACAAGATTCTCAAAGAAATAATGTGGAAATTAATAAAAGGGTGGAAGCTATCAAGAATAGGGAATCCTATGAGTTTAAGATCTATGAGGATGGAGTCATAATATTTGGGTCATGACTATGTGTACCATCCAATTTAGAGATAAATAAAGATCTTTTTAATGAAAAACTTATCTAAAACTTCTCTATTCACCTAAGGAGTACAAAGATGTATCGAGTTCTCTCGGAGAAATTTTGGTGGGACAATATGTAGAAGAAGATCACTGAATATACATCAATGTTCCTAGTATGTCAGAAAGTGAAGGCTAAAAGGGAAAAGTATAAAGGGATGATGCAACCATTACCCATACCAACAAGGAAATGGGAAAACATCACCATGGACTTTGTCACTGGACTTCCAAAGTCATCCATAGGAAACAATTCACTATGGGTTATTGTGAATTGACATAAAAAGACAACTCACTTTATCATAATTAGGGAGGAATTCTCATTGGATCAACTTGAAAAGATATATATAAAATAATTGGTAAGTCTACATGGAGTACCATTATCGATTGTATCCGATCGAGATCTGAGATTCAACTCAATGTTCTGGAAAAGTATCAAACATGATCTATGCATTGAGATGAACTTCAGTATGGACTATCATCCTCAAACTGATGAACAATATGAGTAGACTATACAGACATCAGAATACATGTTTAGAGAATGTTATATGTACTTAAAACGAGGTTGGGACTAACATCTTCCCCAGGTCGAATTATCCTACAATAATAGTTTCCACTCGAGCATCCAAATTGATCCATATGAATCCATTTATGGGAAAAGGGGAAGAACACTGGCATGGTGGGATGTAGTTAGTGAATATAAGCTGCTAGGATCTGAAATCATCCATGAAATGGTAGAGAAGGTAAAAACCATTCAGCAGAACATCCTGACAGCGAAAAGTCAACAAAGGTTCTATGTAGCCAATTGTCGATGGGACTTGGTGTTTAAGGTAGGAGACATGGTATTCCTCTTCATATCTCCATGGAATAGGATCATTATATTTTTGAAGAAAGGGAAGAAATTCCCTGGTACATCATCCCCTTTGAGATCCTTGATTATGCCAGAGTTGTGTCCTATCATCTAGAAAATCCACCAATAATGTATCAAGTACACGATGTATTCTACGTATCCCTCTTGAGAAGTACATACCAGATCCTTCACATGTACTGACTATAGAGGTGGTATGGTTGGATAATGATCTTTCTTGTAGGGAGAAGCCAGTGAAGATCTTGAATCATAGAGATAAAGTTTTATACAACAAGACCACTCACCTGGTCAAAGTACTTTTAAAAAACCAAAAGTACGAAGAGACAACATGGGAACCAGAGAAAGCGATCCAAGTGAAGTACCCACACTTTTTTTCAAGTTATAATGTAAAATGAAATTTCAAGGGAGAAATTTAATAAGGGGGAAGAATGTAACAACCCAAAACATTTATGAATGAAATCCAATTCTTATAATTATGTCATATAATAGAATCTCATAAAATCACATTAATAGTACAATAAAAACTTTTTAAGTGAAGAATTAATGAAATCAAATGCATTTCTAGATATTAAGAAACATATACTAAAGGAATAATAACTTGAACTTTGGAATAGTAACTTGAAACTTATGAATAGAAAACTATACAATTGAATAGTAACATCACCAGTGAAATTATAAATAAAATTTATCCATCCTTCAAGTGACAATATGATATAATTACATCATAGTATAAGTAAATAAATATTTTAAAAATTATTAATTAAGTGTTGGTATTTTTGGAAGTCATAAATATTTAATTACAATGATATGATTAAATTAATAATTTAAAAGCAAAATTATTTTTTTAAAATGTATTCATAAATTAATATTTTGATGTCCTACTATATTAATACAATTTTATGAGACCTTAAGGAATTTCTCAAAGTGTTATAAAATCAGCTATAATTTTAAAATCTGTATTTTCCAATTAAATGACGATTTTAATTATTTTTTTTCTCATATTTAGAAAATTATTTTCATAAAATGGAGCTCCTTTTTTAATTATACACACTGAAAAATTGTTAGGGTGAATTATTTGGATTTTTTTAAAATACTTGAATTTTTAGTGAATAGTAAAATATGATAATTTACGATAAATGCAAAATACAAGATTTATGGAGTCATATATGATGTAAGCCTAATTTAAGACCTAAATCAATAACCATACATCATTATTTTATCATATTTGATGATAATTCTCTATCAATTCGTAGTATTGATCCAAAATATTAATGTAATGAATTGAATAATGTTAAAACACCTCTCTCCTCCACTATAAATACCACCCCTCACCACATATTTTCATCACACATATCAAGCCTTAATTCTCATCAAAATTATACCCAATAATCATTCCAAAACTCCCCCAACATTAATAAGCTTTTGGTCTTAACAAAGACCAAAACCAATCCCCTAACGAGGCTCTCAAGAAGAAAGAATCAATAGGTAAAACCCATTACTTTTCTATTAATTTCTTTTCAAGTTCCTTTATTTTATTTTTTTCTACTCACTTACCCTTTTACAAGTGGAATTAAAACTCAAGTATATTAAAAATAATATAATTTTATCCTATTTTTGGAATAATTATTCAAAAAATATCATCTTTTATCTCTTTTATTTTAAGAATGAAAACATCGTCTGTGAGGTGCCGCTCTACCACCTTCATGGACGAAGTGCTTTTATATTTCAGTTATACCTTCAATGTTGGTCATGAAACCATTTTTATGGTTGAAACAAATTATAATATATTTGTTATATATTATTTAATTTTTTGGAATTATTTTTTACACGTGATATTAATTTTAAAAGAAAATGAGTTTATTGTCATAAAAAATGAAAACTTAATCTAAATGATTATCATTAATTATTTATCTAAAGAATCATACTAAATTATGAAAAAATAGTATTTTAATATTTTATAATTCAATTAATAACATATAAGTTCATTTATGTAAATCTATCCTCATTCAATATGATTTTCCATAAACATACACAAGTAAACTGATCATAAAAACCAAGGAAACTAACACTCTTGTATGATGAAATTGAATCTCATAACCCATACAATGAAACACGAACAAACTTAATAAAATTATAAAAAATCAAATAAATTTATAAGCGGTTTCGAATAAATTAATTAATGTATATTATTTTATTTTTCAGGACATTAATATCAAGTGCAGAATCATTACGTACATAAGGTAAAAGATTTTACCCGAACCTCCATTAATCTTTTGGGTTACTCTTCCTCTCTTTTTACCCAAATGAAATTCTTTTTTTATTATTTAAATATTATAAATTCCATGTATATTTTACAATTTCATGTATCAAGATCCATTAATCCTTATTTTTGGGGACATACATGTTTTTAAAAGGTTCTCTACTCAATTCATCCTAATAAGAAAGTCCGATTTAAGTGAATTTCCTAAATTCTTACCCAACTTCAAGTGCACTATATAATCTATTTTAGGACAACATTTTTTTTTAAAATAAATCATTTTATTATGAAAACATTCATGATCTACTTTTTGTTGTATATAAAATATTATTCCCTCTTCTTCTTTAAATTATCTTTAATATTTTCCTTAAAATGCACTAAAATGTTTTATTTATAAAGTTTGTTAAACACTATATTTACTTCTATTCACATAATTTTGACATAAATTTTCATGATATATACCTATTTTTCCTTATTAATGTCCATGTATTATTTAAATCCTTTCTCTCATGGACACCATTGTGATATTCCCTTCTATTATGCCTTTTTAACAAGATTATGATACCCAATTCAAACCATGGGTAAACCTTATGTTTATTTTTGATTCCTTATCTATAATTCTTTATGTGGAACACATATTCACGAACATGTTATGCTGAGTGTGACTATATATCACTCTAATGCATTGGGTAATTTTTAGTCTCATGATATGTTATGTGCAACGATCTTGGTGGTTTTCCTTGACTCATACTTCTCTATCTGTAACGAGCCTCGACTCATGCTCCTCTATGTGCAATGAGCATTAACTCAAGATCCTCTATATATAATGATCCTTGAATCATGCTAAAGTAATGTTTAATTTTTCAACCACATTACTATTTATCCATGATTTTTTGATCCCATGTTATGATTCCTTACGTTTAATCATGTTCCATGCCTTTTTATATCATTATGTTATGCCTTCTAACACATATACTAAGATTTATATTAATTTTTATTACCTTAATGGTATTTTTTATATCATAACATTGTTCATGTTATCCCCAGGTTATCCTATATTGATGTAAGGGCTCAATGGAAGTTAAGATCTCTTTATGAAGATTAAATAAATTTGTTCTTATTTTGGAATCATGATGTTTAATTATATACATAATCTCTAAGACACTAGACTTTACGATCCGTGTGTTTTAATTTGATGTTTAATTATTCATTAAATTAGATAATGGTATGTGAAAAAGGTTAGGGTCTCTATATACATGACATCAAGAAAATTTCCTAACTACAAAAAATTTGTGTATAGTAATTAAGAAAAACTAATCTCTTTTTACAACCAATTTTCATTAGATTTTTGGAGGTTTACTAAAAGTGGTGACCACATCCTTTAATTTATCAATTAGTTGATCACATGTTAGTGGAGATGGTGTTGCGCCTTCTTCTGAATCCTTATTAAATGATTTCATTCAAGATCAGTATTTATTTCATCAGGCTAAAAATTTGTGGTTTGCAAGAAATAAATTCTTTGAAGAATGTTTCAACCTAACTAGGTATGTACCTTGTTCACATGTAGGAAATCCTATAATTCCATTAATGACGTATCTTGAAAAAAATTTAAAAGAAAAAAAGTATTTTATCTTCTTCTACAACATGGATCTCAATGTGAAATCATCATATCTATAAGAATCATACAACATAACCCTTGAATACCATATTAATTTAAGATCGTTGTTCAATGGATCCATATAAAACATCAATATCATTAAATGGTTTTTTTGGTCCTGTTATAATAATAGACAATATATTGTATTTTCTTTTAATACAAAACCATAGTGGAAAGTTATAATTTTCAAACATAACTTCCCATAAAATGTGAGGGTTACTTCATACACCAAAATGATTCAATCCATCGATAGATAGTGTAAGATTGAGGTTTCTTGGATCATTTCCAAATTTTGGATACCCATGATTAATTATCTTTAACTAAACAGATTCTTCTAGGTGATGATGTTTTCTTTATTGTTTTCTTGAATCTGCATGCCATATAGATTTCCTTACAGTCTTTCTACTTCCATCACTACTAGAATATTAAACTTTACCAATGGTTCAAAACCATTGGTAAAGGCCTGGAAACCATTGGAATATAGTATACCAATGGATCCCTCAACCGTGGGAAAGTAAGGCGTGAAAATATGCCTATACCAATGGTTCTATGAAAACCGTTGGTATAGGTGTCAAAATAGGAGGTATACCAACGGTTTTCTACAAACCGTCGGTACATTTGTGTAAAAGTATAACATATACCAAAGGTTTGTAAACCGTTGGTATATATATGTGACAACTCTACCAACGGTTAATAAGTGTTGGTATAGAGGGCATATACCAATTCATAAGGCTATACCAACGGTTTGGTTATAACTGTTGGTATAAACCTATATCAACGATTGTAACAAACAGTTGGTATAGCTTATATAATAGTATCTTTACCAACGGTTACAGAACCATTGTTATAGCCTTGTATAAAAAAATCAATACCAACGGTTGGGGAACCATTGGTATACAATTTCACAGATCCACAATAGCAGGCCTCTCTCCCCTCTCCAGACCTGCAACAACACACCAACCCCTCTCCGGACCTGCAACAACACACCAACCCCGCTCCAGACCTGCAACAACACCGATACAGAATCCCCAACCAATGTATTCAAAATTTTGAATTCATTCCAGAATTTAGAAATTTAGAAATTCAAATGCAATAAAACTCAAAAGCGAAAATGCCTACATGTTATAGGAAATTCAATAACACCCATAACAGTATTGAAAATTTAGAATTTATTCCTCACTCAAACCACAACACCAACACACATAAGAGTATTCAAAATTTAGAATTCATTCCTCACTCAAACCACAACACCAATACACATAAGAGAAAAATCCTACAAGTTATAGGAATCACATGGGATGTTTAGTCATGGTCTTGGGTTGATTATCTTAAAACCATCATAAAAACATGGGTAGTGTGGCAAGGATCATGATACCCATAAGATAGAAAATGGTAGTGCTCAGGTGCATAGACATAGGATGAGTTATAGGAAGTATATGGGATGTTTATATTCCTCTAATGACGTTCCATCTCCTCATACACATCACGAATAATAACTAGGGTGATTTCGTGTGATTTCAAGTAATTCTGATGTTGTTCGACATGTATTTGACTGTAAAACCCATGTTTTGGCCTTTTACGACAAGACGAGTGTGTTTTAGTCTAGCACGGTCACACGACACCTCTGATTGAAGTGTCATCTGGCCAAAAATGTCACAATTCACCCACCCTTTGTTGTCGTCCGATTTCATGGCATTTCGAGGTCTTTCGGCCAGTTTCAACCACCCCACGCATGCTTTTCAAGCGTGCCAAACACCTAAAAACACATATTCAGCTGTGCAGTGCAAACCGCGAGTCCGAATGATGTTCCATCTCCTCGTACACCTCATGAATAATAATTATGGTGTTTTTGTGTGATTCCAAGTAATTCTGATGTCGTTCCTCATGCATTTGACTGTAAAACCCATGGTTTGGCCATTTACAACACGCCAAGTGCGTTTTCGGCCAGTGCGGTCACATGAAACCTCTGATTGATGTGATGTATGTCCAAAAATTTCACAATTCACCCACCCTTTGTTTTCGTCTGATTTCAGGGCATTCTGAGGTCATTCGGCTAGTTTCAACCACCCCACGCATGCTTTTCAAGCGCACCCAACAACTAAAAAACACATATTCAGAAGTTCCATGAAAACCGCAAGTCCGAATGATGTGCCATCTCCTCGTAAACCTCACGAATAATAACTAAGGTTTTTTCATGAGATTTCAAGTCATTTTGATGTCGTTCGGCATGCATTTGACCGTAAAACCCATGTTTTTAAATTTAGGACACGACGAGTGGGTTTTCGGAAAGCACGGTCACATGACACTTCTGATTGATGGTCAATCTGGCCGACAATTTTACAATTCTCCTACCCTTTGTTGTCGTCCAATTTCATGGCATTACGAGGTCGTTCGGCCGGTTTTTGAGAACCCCACGCACGCTTTTCAGCCGCGCCTAAAACCTAAAAAACACAGATGCAATCGTTCCGTGCAAACTGCATGTCTGAATGACGTTTCGTCTCCTTGTACAACTCACAAATAATAACTAGTGTGTTTTTGTGTGATTTCAAGTCATTCTGATGATGTTTGGCTTGCATTGGACCGTAAAACCCATTTTTTGGCCATTTACGACACGTCATGTGCGTTTTCAGCCAGCGCGGTAACACAACACCTTCGCATGATAGGCTGTCTGGCCGAAAATTTCACAATTCACCCACACTTTGTTGTCGTCCAATTTCATGGCATTTTGAGGTCGTTCGGCTGGTTTCGACCACCCACGCATGCTTTTCAAGCACTCCAAAAACCTACAAAATGCATATTCCGTCATTCCGTACAAACCGTGTGTCTGAATGACGTGTCGTCTCCTCTTACACCTCACGAATAATTATTAGGGTGTTCTCATGTGATTTCAAGTCATTCTGATGTCGTTCGCCATGCATTTGATCGTAAAACACATGTTTTGGCCATTTACGACACACCGAGTGTGTTTTCGGACAACACGGTCACACGACACCTGCAATTGATGTGTCGTCTGGCCGAAAATTTCACAATTCACCCACCTTGTGTTGTCATCCGATTTTATGGAATTCTGAGGTCATTCGGCTAGTTTCGACCACCGCACGCACGCTTTTCAAGCGTACCGAACACCTAAAAAACAAATATTCAGTCGTGTCGTGCAAATCGCATGTCCGAATGATGTTCCGTCACTTCATACACCTCACGAATAATAACTATGGTGTTTTCATGTGATTTCAAGTCATTCTGATGTCGTTCGTCATGCATTTGACTGTAAAACCCATGTTTTGGCCATTTACAACACGCCTAGTGCGTTTTCGGCCACCGTGATCACGCGTCACCTCCGATTGACGTGTCTTCTGGCTGAAAATTTTACAATTCATCCACCCTTTGTTATCGTCTTATTTAATGGCATTATGAGGTGGTTCATCCCGTTTTGACCACCCCACGCATGCTTTTAAAGCGCGTCGAACACCTAAAAAACACATATTCATCCGTGTTGTGCAAACCGCACATCTGAAGGACCTGTCGTCTCCTTGTACACTCATGAATAATATCTAGGGTGTATTCGTTTGATTTAAAGTCATTCTGATGTCGTTTGTCATGCATTTGACCGTAAAACCCAAGTTTTGGCCATTTAGGACCAGCCAAGTGCATTTTCGGCCAGCGTCGTCACACGACACCTTCGATTGACGTGTTGTCTGTACGACAGTTTCAAAATTCACCCACTCTTTTTTGTCTTCTGATTTCATGGTATTCTGAGGTCGTTCTGCCAATTTTGACCACCCCATGCACGCTTTTCAAGTGCTCCTAACACCTAAAAAACACATATTCAGTCGTGTCGTGCAATCTGTGAATCCGAATGATGCACCGTCTTCTCGTACACCTCATGAATAATAATTAGAGTGTTTTAGTGTGATTTAAAGTCATTTTGATGTCGTTCGGTATGAATTTGACCGTAAAACCCACGTTTTGGACATTTACGACAAGTCGAGTACGTTTTCAGCCATCGCGGTCACACGACACCTCCGATTGACATACCGTCTGGCCGAAAATTTCAAAATTCAACCACCGTTTGTTGGCATTTGATTTCATGGAATTCCGAGGTTGTTAAGCTAGTTTCGACCACCACACGCATGCTTTTCAAGCACGCCAAACACCTAAAACACACATATTCAGCTGTGCCACGTAAACCGCGTGTCTGAATGATGTGTCGTCTCCTCGTACACCTCATGAATAATAACTAGGGTGTTTTCTTGTGATTTAAAGTCAATTTGATGTCCTTCGGCATGCGTTTGACCATAAAACCCATGTTTTGGCCATTTACGACACGCCGAGTGCGTTTTTGGCCAGCACGGTCACATGACACCTCCAATTGACGTGCCGTGGGGACAAAAACTTCACAATTCACCCACCCATTGTTGTCTTCCGATTTCATGGCATTATGAGGTCGTTCGGCCAGTTTCAACGACCACACACACGCTTTTCAAGCGTGCCGAACACCTAAAAAACAAATATTCAGTTGTGCCACGCAAACCGCATGTCCGAATAATGTGTCGTCTCCTCATACACCACACAAATAATTATTAGGGTGTTTTAGTGTGATTTCAAGTCATTCTGATGTCGTTCGGCATGCATTTGACCGTAAAACCCATGTTTTGGCCATTCACGACACGTCGAGTGCATTTTTGTCTAGGGCGGTCACACTACAACTACGATTGACATTCCATATGGACAAAAATTTAAAAATTCACCCAACCTTTGTTGTCGTCTAATTTCATTGCATTCTGAGGTAATTAGGCCGGTTTTGACCACCCCACACATGCTTTTCAAGCGTGCCGAAAACCTAAAAAACACATATTCAGCCGTGCCGCGCAAACCACATGTCCAAATGATGTGTCGTCTCCACGTACATCTCAAAAATAATAATTATGGTCTTTTAGTGTGATTTATAGATATTATGATGTCGTTTGGAATCCATTTGACCACAAAACCCATGTTTTGACCATTTACGACACGCCGAGTGCGTTTTCACCCAGCGCGGTCACACGACACCTCCGATTGACGTGCTGTTTGGAAAAAAATTTCAAAATTCACCCACCCATTGTTTTCATCTGATTTCATGGCATTCCGAGGTCATTCGGCCGGTTTCGACCACACCACGCGTGGTTTTCAAGTGCGCCTAGCACCTAAAAAAATCATATACAGCCGTGCCGCGCAACCCGCGCGTCCGAATGATGTGACGTCTCCTCGTACACCTCACTAATAAAAACTATTGTGTTTTCGTGTGATTTCAAGTCATTTTGATGTTGTTCGGAATGCATTTGACCGTAAAACCCATGTTTTGGGCATTTACGACAACACGAGTACGTTTTTGGCCAGGCGATCACGCGACACCTCCGATTGATGTGTCTTCTGGACGAAAATTTCAAAATTCACCCACCCTTTGTTGTCGTCCGATTTCATGGACTTCCAAGGTCATTAGGTGGGTTTCAACCACCACAAGCATGCTTTTAAAGTTCACCGAACACCTAAAAAACACATATTCAGCCACACCATGCAAACTGCGCATCTGAATGACGTTACATCTCCTCATACATCTCAAAAATAAAAACTAGAGTTTTTTCGTGTGATTTCAAGTCATTACGATGTAGTTCGGCATGCATTTGACCGTAAAACCCATGTTTTGGCCATTTACGACACGCTGAGTGCGTTTTCAGCTAGCGTGGTCACACGACACCTCCGATTGATGTGCTTTCTAGCCGACAATTTTACAATTCACCCACCCTTTGTTGTCGTCCGATTTCATGGCTTTCTGAGGTCGTTCAGTTGGTTTTGACCACCCCACACACGCTTTTCTAGCGCACCGAACACCTAAAAAACACATATTCATCCGTGTTGCGCAAACTGTGCATTCAAATGACATTCTGTCTCCTTATACAACTCACGAATAATTACTAGGGTGTTTTCGTGTGATTTCAAGTCATTCTGATGTCGTTCGGCATGCATTTGACCATAAAACCCATGTTTCGGCAATTTACGACACATCGAGTGCATTTTGGGCCAGCGTGGTCACACAACACCTCCGATTGATGTGCTTTCTGGCCGAAAATCTCACAATTCACCCACCCTTTGTTGTTTTCCGATTTCATGGAATTCCGATGTTGTTCAGCCGGTTTCGACCACCCCACGCACGTTTTTCAAGCGCGCCTAACATCTAAAAAACATAGATTCATCCGTGCCGCGCAAACTGCACATCCTAATGATGTGTAGTCTTCTTGTAAACATCACGAATAATAACTAGGGTGTTTTGATGTTATTTCAAGTCATTCTGATGTCATTCGACATGCATTTGATCGTAAAACCCATGTTTTGGCCATTTACGACACGCAGAGTACGTTTTCGGCCAGCGCGGTCAAATGACACCTCTGATTGACATACCGTCTGGCTTAAAATTTCACAATTCACCCACCCTTTGTTGTCTCCTCGTTTCATGGCATTCTGAGGCCTTTCGGCTGGTTTTGACCACCCCACGCATGTTTTTCAAGCGCGTTGAACACCTAAAAAACACATATTCTGCAATGCCGCTCAAGCCACACGTTCGAATGATGTTCCGTCTCCTCGTAAACCTCAAGAATAATAACTAGGGTTTTTTCATGTGATATCATGTCATTATGATGTCGTTCGATATTCATTTGACCATAAAACCCATGATTTGGCCATTTACGACATGCCGAGTGCATTTTCGGCTAGCGCGGTCACACAACACCTCCGATTGATGTGGCGTCTGGCCGAAAATTTCTCAATTCACCCACCCTTTATTTTCATTTGATTTCATTGCATTCCGAGGTCGTTTATCTGGTTTCGACCACCCCAATCATGCTTTTTAAGCATGCCGAACACCTAAAAAATGCATATTCAGCCATGCAGCACAAACCGCACGTCCGAATGACGTTCTGTCTCTTCGTACAGCTCATGAATAATAACTAGGGTGTTTTCATGTGATTTCAAGTCATTCTGATGTCATTGGTCAGGCATTTGACCGTAAAACCCATGTTTTGGACATTTAAGACGCGCAGAGTACATTTTTGGCCAGCGCGGTCACACCACACCACCGATTGATGTGCCGTCTGGCCGAAAATTTTACAATTCACCAACCCTTTGTTGTTGTCCAATTTCATTGCATTCCGAGGTCATTCAGCTAGTTTCGACCACCCCACTCACGTTTTTCAAGTGCGTCGAACACCTAAAAAAGACATATTCAGCTGTTCCACACAAACCGCGCGGCCAAATGACATTTTGTCTCCCCTTACACATCAAGAATAATAACTAGGGTATTTTTGTGTGATTTGAAGTCATTCTGATGACATTCGGCATGAATTTGACTGCAAAACCCTTGTTTTGGCCATTTATGACCTGCCGAGTGCGTTTTCGGACAGAGCAGCCACACGACACCTCCGATTGATGTACCGTCTAGCTGAAAATTTAACAATTCACCCACCCTTTGTTGTCGTCCGATTTCATGGCATTTGGAGGTCATTCGTCTGGTTTCGACCACCCCACGCACGCTTTTCAAGCACGCCGAACACCTATAAAACACATATTCAGCTGGGATGCACAAATCGCACGTCGGAATGATCTGATGTCTCCTCATACACCTCAAGAATAATAATTAGGGTGTTTTCGTGTGATTTCAGGTCATTCTGATGTCGTTCGAGATGCATTTGACTGTAAAACCCATGTTTTGGCCGTTTACAACAGGCCGAGTGTGTTTTCGGCCAACACGGTCACACAAAACCTCTGATTGACATGTTGTCGGGCCGAAAATTTCCCAATTCACCCACCATTTGTTGTTGTCCAATTTCATGGCATTCTGAGGATGTTCGGCTGGTTTCGATCATCCCACGCACGCTTTTCAAGCACGCCTAACACCTAAAAAAACACACATTCAGCCGTTCCATGCAAACCACACATCCGAATGATGTGTTGTCTCCTCGTGCACCTCACGAATAATAATTAGGGTGTTTTCTTGTGATTTCAAGTCATTCCATTGTTTTTTGGCATGCATTTGACCGTAAAACGCATGTTTTGGCCATTTACGACACGCCGAGTGCGTTTTCAGCCAGCGTGGTCACACGACACCTCCGATTGATGTGCCATCTGGCCAAAAAATTTAAAATTCACCCTCCATTGTTGTCGTCCGATTTCATGGCATTACGATGTCGTTCGGCCGATTTCGACCACCCCACACGTGCTTTTCAAGCATGCTTAACACCTAAAAAATAGATATTTAGCCATGTCGTGCAAACCGTGCGTCCGAATGACGTGTCATCTCCTCATACACATCATGAATAATAATTAGGGTGTTTTTGTGTTATTTAAATTGATTCTGATATCTTTCGGCATGCATTTGACCATAAAACCCATTTTTGGCCATTTATGACACGCCGAGTTCATTTTCGGCCATCATGGTCACACAAAACCTCTGATTGATGTGCCGTCTGACCAAAAATTTTAAAATTCACCCACCCTTTGTTTTCGTCTGATTTAATTGCATTTGGATGTCGTTCGGCTGGTTTTGACCACCCAACTCACGTTTTTCAAGCGCATCGAACACCTAAAAAACAAATATTCAGTCGTGCCGTGCAAAACGCACATTTGAATGACGTGTCGTCTCCTCTTACACCTCACGAATAATAATTAGGGTGTTTTAATGTGATTTCAAGTCATTATGATGTCGTTCGGAATGCATTTGACCGTAAAACCCATGTTTTGAACATTTACGACACGTCGAGTGCGTTTTCGTGTAGCGCGGTCACATAAAACCTCCGATTGACGTACCTTCTGGCTGAAAATTTCACGATTTACCCACCCTCTATTGTTGTATGATTTCATGGAATTATGAGGTCATTATGCTAGTTTCGACCACCCCATGCACGCTTTTCTGGTGCGCCTAACACCTAAAAACACATATTCAGTCATACCGTGCAAACTGCGCGTTCAAAACTGATCTTATATTATAAAAAACAGACTCTTGATTCTGTATTATGGTATGATAAATATATATATTTTATATTCATTGTTTTTAAAAGTGTTACTAGGTAGTTGGAACTACTAATTTAGAGTCAAATTATCAACACAATTAGAATAAGTTTGGTCAGTTTTCTGTATGGATGTTGTTTTTACACAAAACTGTGTCCATTTTAAACAAAATACAGACACTTCAAGTGATACCTGCCACACCTTACCTCAGATTGATACTATTTCTATTTATCCTTCCAACCTTCTGGTGGTACTGGATAATGTTTATTTTGCTAAAGAAGACATATTTGGAAGGGTAGACTTTGGAAGAGCTTTAGTGGATGCAATAATTATTCAAAGTTCTTATTTTGGTTATAAAAGGAAGTACAAAGGTGTCTAGTATTTGGTCAAAACTAAAGGGTTATACTGAATTCAAAAATATCCATACTAGAGTGAAAAACTAGGATAAAAAATAAAGAGTTATACAGAATTAAAAAATGTAATGGACCAATCTTCCCCTGATGACCATCGCCATCACCACTGCCATCATCAGCCTCATCCTCGCCGCCATCTCTATCCTCATTGTTGTCCCCGTCATCATCCCCATGCTCATCCTCGGCCCCATCTTCGCCCTTGGCCCCATCATCACCATCGACCCCATCCTCGCCCTCGTCATCATCCTCATCCTCTCCCTTGTCCTCTTCATCATCCTCATCATCACCAGGAACATCATCATCTCGACCGCCACTAGAACTTCCGCCTGGTGCATTGGATTATTCACCCATCGATGACATATATTTATGACAAGCCGTGTTGGCCTCTGGTGGATGTGCTGAAGATAAAGCTTTGATCAGTTTCATAAATTCCTTCTCCCTTGTTTGAACCAGTTCTTCCAACTCTATGACCCTTTTATCAGGCTTTCTTGCATTCTCCTTGATTTGTACCAACTCGGTGGTACTACAAAGGATACTTGGAGAGGACGAATACCTCGTCGGGACTATATTCTTACCAGGTCAGCAGCGTACTCGACCATAGTGCTCATCTCCCAAAACCTGATATTAATGATAATGTGACCCTAAATTTCTAGGCTCCTGGGAATCAAGGGACTCAAAAGCATCCTGTTAAAAATATTAATAGATTATTAAATTTCAAAATAGAAAATAAACTTTGAAATAACCAAATTAAAACTTAAAATCTGTTCTTGTGTTGGTTCATTAACCGCAGTTCCATGTTTTTTCCTTCTACTCGAGAAAAACAATTTTTCTCAAGGGATACGTCCTTCAATATTCAATTTGTGCTTCTATAATGACATTGAAACAATATTAAGTGCAAGTGTAATCATATATTCAATATTCAATAAATCACATTATTTAAGAACGAAACAATAAAAAGGGAAAGTCCTAAAGAAAAATTATAATCAACTATATCGTACCAGCTGCCTCTCATGATCTGGCATAGTAGAGCACCACATAGTGTGGAGGTATTTCATTGAATCATTTTTTTTGTTTTTTTAGAAGATTACTAAATTGTGTTTAATAATAAATAAGATAATATTAATGAAAATTATGAAAACTGTCATTTAAATACCTCAAATGTGATTAATACCTTAAATTTGATAGTCTCCCAATGGGTAATCATTTGGCGATATTGATAAATCTGACATTCATCCACGACAGGTAATGTCTCCAACTCCATTCCCACTCTATCACACTAGCAAACATATAGCTCATGCTTATAAGCTCTCCAAAACTCTCTGATCTCCTTTAAACGCGCTGGTCGTGCACCTTCGCCCTCAGGGAAGTTTAACTGAAGCTGACACCCAATAGATTAATTAATATAAATACAAAAATATATTGCATTAAATCCAATATGTATTTACCCAAATTTGGGCCCATGAATTATCCTTGACTTCGTGTGGCAGATGTCTCCAAGAAAGAGGGCTGACCGGAATGATGTCAGAGTACTTGGCTAGCATCGCCAAAAAACTCCAACATTCTTACCCAGATTTATCAATCATCTATCCATCATCATTGTATTCAACCATCAACTGTGTCTGGCGGTTCCATACCACACGCAATCGAGTACGCCCCCACCCCCATCTCCTATCGTAGATGAATCTGTTATTAATGAAAAAAATATCAGTATAAGTTACAATAAAAATAAAATTTGGTATAAATTTTTTATAGAGTTATATGAATATAAATGTGGTCGGATCAATGGGTGTCACTGGTTGTGCAGAAGCAGATGGAATATCCTGTACAGGTGGAGTGTCGCTTAGTGTACGCTCCTCAGCCACATACTGTGTCGGAGCAGGAGTCGAAGAAGTAGGAATATAATAGCTCGAAGATAATGAACCACAAGCAAAAGATGATGGCACAGACGTCTGGACAACTTGTAGTGTAATCATCGGAGGCCTAAATACCCCGTCTGTCCCTAAATACACACCAGGATCAAAATGGGGTGTAGAAGATATGTCTGTGGTAGGGGCATAGTCCAATCGGGTACGACCAGTGGATTTTATAACTCTCGCACCATGAGCCCTCGTACCGTCAGCCTCTATACTAGGACCACCAGATGATCCTCTAACTCTGACACCACCCCCTCCTACCACTAACCTCTGTATTGGGAGAAATATCAGGCTCCTCATCAGATATATCTCGTCTAGGGGGTGTATTCTGAAAAAAAGTTCAACACAAAAGTAAACACATGATATTATAAGTTATTGAAATATATATATTTGAAATACAATACTCACAATATGGATGAGTGGAGGAACGCCCATCTGTGTCATGTGACGATTATTTTCTGTCATCATTTTTCACCGCCTTTCTTCGATGGGTGTCATTTCCTACAATGAAAAAAATAGGGAAGTAATTAGAAATAGATAACTAAATCCATGAGTAAATGGGACGTTTTTAGCACCCCATTTGGCCAAATATACTTTTCACCATAAGGGATAGGCCATGTATATTTACCTGTCTATCCAAGTCATGTACTATGTGTACATTCCCATGTAAATTACCAGGACACTAGATTATCGTATACACCGTGTCAACCATTATACACACCATATGAACACTTGTACCATATTTTCATTATTACAACAATTAAAAACAACTTATTAAAAAACATCACTTGTTAAATATAATCTAATTGAACATAAATAAATAATAATATTAAATATATCAAGTAAAATAAAGTCATACTGTATTACATCCGAAATGAACACCCACAACCATGATTAATGACCACAAAGATCCCCTTTCAGCCAAATCAAAAGTGAAAAAAACACCACTTGTAAAAAAATTGAACATAAATCAATAATAATATTGGATATATCAAGTTAAATGAAGTAATAATATATTTCATCCAAAATGGCCACCCACAACCATGATTATTGACCACAAAGATCCCCTTTCTGCCAAATGAAAGGTGAAAACAAAAACACATAATTGAAGAACAACAAAATCAAAGAATCACTTAAAGATTTGATGTGTAGAAGAAAAAAATTCCTTGATTGAAGATGGATAGATATGTGGAATAAGTTTGGCTGGAGGAAGATTGGATTTATGGTGTGGAGTAGAACTGCAATCGAGCGGATTGGATTTAGGGCATGGAGCGGAACTGCAATCGAGCGGAGGGGGAATGGGTGCTCGATCTGAATATAGGTAATTTTTTCCCAACAGTTTTTAAAAACCGTTGGGAATATAGGGTAATTTTTTACAGTGGTTTTGAACCATTGGGAATATATGTATTTACCAATGGTTAACTTAAACCGTTGGTAAAAAAGTGATATGAAAGGCCTTTACCAATGGTTTTGCAAAGCCGTTGTAAAAGCTTGTATAAATTCATCTATCCCAACAGTTTACATAAACCGTTGGTATAGATAGCCATTCCCAACGGTTTATGTAAACCGTTGGGATGTAAGTGTTGGTAAATCCAGCATTTCCAGTAGTGCGTATAGGTTCATACACTTTAGAATGAATAGAATGTACTATATAAATTTTGAATTACTTGATTCATCTTTCTTATATCTAAACACACTACACTTTGGGAAATTTTATGTGATTTTCAGTCCTTGAGAAACAATATACAACCATTTAGATATGCATGTATTCTTTTAGAGATCATACCCATTGAATGTATCATTCTTTTAACATCATATGTTTGAAAAGGAATATCATTTTCTTATAATATCATATCATTCAAGATAGAATATAGTTTAGTAAAGTTAGAGTCACTCCACCTATTTCCTAATTTTACATTATATAACTTTAGTATGGCTGAAAATGTTGTATATTTAGTACAACCAGCATACATTGACACTTTGAACAACTCTTTAACTTTTGAAATAGTATTGAAAAATCACAAAGAATAAATAAATATATAATGATTGAAGTAAAAATTATTAAAATAACAATGAATATATTAGTTATTTAACTTACAAACAGCTTAAAAATATTAAATATCAATAAATAAAAACATATAAAAAATATTAAAAAAGAATAAATAAATGAAATATTAAATGAACAAATATTAAAAATGAATAATGTACAAAAATATTAAAAGTGAATAAGTATTAAAATCGAATAGATAATAAAAAGTGAATAAATATTAAAAATTAGTAAAATTTAAAAATATAAAATTAATAAATTGTAACAATATTAAAAAAATTAAATAATAATTTTTTTATATAATTTTATAAAATATTAAAAATGAAAATATATTAAAATAAAAATAAAAATATTAAAAATTAAATATAATATTAATAAAATTATAATAATGTACTCATTATAAATGAATAAATAATAACTATATAAATATCTAAATACAAATATATTAAAATAATTAATAAATATTAATTATATAAATTATCTACATATTAAAAGAAATGTATATAAATATTTCCAAAATTATAAATAAAAAAAATTAAATGCATTAAAAATAATAAATTAATAAATATTAAAAATAAATCAATATAAAAAATGAATAAATTACATGAAATATTAAAAAATGAAGAAATATTAAAAAATAATAAAAAATATATAACTAATAAATGTTATAAATGAATAAAATTTAATAATTAAAATTAAATAAATCAAAAATATATTAAAATATAACTAAATAAATAAAATATATCTATTAAAAAAATACTGAAAATGAATAAATATTAAAATAAAAATGAATAAATATTTAAAATTACATTTAAATACAGGATATTCAAAATAAATTACTAATTAAGAATGAATAAAGATATGAATATAAAAAAAATTCAAATAAAAATAAATAAATATTAAATATATAAATTACAAACATATTAAAAATATTAATCTTTAAAAATTAAAAATGTATATATAAATATTAAAAATTGAAAAAATTACAAAAATATAAAATGTATACAGACACATATTGCATTAATTAAATTTGAAAATCATCTAACTTCTCCTATGACTGTGTGAGTGTATATGTATGTGCGTGTATATATACACACATTTACTATAGTCAGATATGTCCAATTGAAACATCAAATCACTTTTATTATTATATAATGATATATTCATATATATATATATACACATATATACTCATTACATTCACACACATACAAACATACACATTGACATACACGTACTGACACACACACACATCCACACTCATGCACATACACTTACATATAAACATACATAATCATTCGTACACATACATACACATACATACACATGCATACAATCACATACAAGTATATTTTTAATTATTTAATACGAATACAAAATATATATATAAATTAAAATAATATAAATAAATAAATAAATAATTATTTATATATTAATATAATAGTTTATTAAAATATTAAAATATTATATTTATTTATACATTTTCTAATTAATGTATATAAATATACCATTAAACATTATTATTGATCAATATAAAATCTAGAAACTTATATATAATAAATTATGAAAAATGCGATTGTTAATATTTCTTTATTATAATATAGTTATATAAATATTATATATATATATTATAGTTTCATATACATATTATTATATAAATCATATTTTAAAAAATAGAAATACATATGTATAAATTAAATAATTTACAGTGCGCTTTTATCAGTGCTAATTAAAGCACTGATAAATTATACTTTTATCAATGCTAAAAAAAATTGATTATAAAGGTCCAATATATCAGATCTTGTAGTTAGCACTGACACAAGGATCCCCATTGTCAAAGTATTTTTATCGCTAATAAAGGGCAGTGCTAAATAAAGCAGAATCTGCAATTGTGAATGCTTCTGCTAAGGCATAATAATTTCTTACATCTCTAATAGTGGGATCACATCCCTTTACATAGGATCTCATTATTTAATGATGGGAGTTTAATGTCGAATTCTTTCACATGGAAGCTGGTGCATATTACCCATAATGCACAACTATTGATAATACTATCATTTGAACATTTCAAAATATTTTCCATACAATAAATAAATCAGCCCATTGATTCATAACCAAAGGAAATTGAATGGAATACATTTCAGTTTCTATGCAACCATTTCCTAATCCTATCATATAATATGATAGAGGCATCACATGCCTTATATAATATCAAAATATCATAATATGTGATATTCATAATTGAATACCACAAACCATGAATATCGGGATATCATACCATACACTATTCCTATTTTAGTTCATTTACATTATTCTCCCGCATTAACTAAAACCCCATAATTACATTATAAAAACATCACTACTTGTTATATATTCAACCAAACTATTTTTTATTTGGTTGATCAAAATCTCTTCCTTCTAGAAAAAAACACTTTATACAAAATTTAATCTTTATTCTAAGGATACAATACAAGACCCAATGGTATTTTGTAACATTGAAAAAAAATATTAAATCCCAATTTCATATATATATTAGAAAATGATATCCCCTATGAAAAAATTAATTTTACTCAAGGTACAAAGTGTTCTGGTGCGATCTCGATCAAAAAAAATCATATCTCTACATGAGCATGTCCACAAAAAGATGTGTCATATACAACATATATATACCCATATAATAACTTTTACCATAGAATCAAGTGAATAATAGAAAAAGAACATTTCAATCTTGTATAGGCCATCTGATACATTCATTTTGCTCTGAAATAGATTGATGGAGCCAATGAATACAACACATGTCATTCATCTAAAAGACAATTACATTAAATGTCCATCATCCAAGTAGTTGAGAACATCACATGTCATTTAACCAATAATGGACATGTATTTACTTAGTCTAATTAAATCAAAGGCCCAAATTTATGTACTCATCATAGAGTGGAATAATATCATATTGGTTGAGCTCCAACTGATGACATGATCAACAACGTACCCAACCACCCCTGACTAGATAAGCCTCAAGGATTACATAAATATGGAATAAATGTATGATGTTTATAATTTTGGAATATATCCAAACATAGAAAATGAGGATTCATAATAATAATACACCCCTAAGCATATCAATAACCAGATGAAATTCCATGTGATATACTTTAGCGAGTCATTCCAAATAGCCAGTGATGAATTATTATCTTATGAGTATATTCTTTATATCATGTATACATGTCTTTGTATCATCTATAAAGTTCTTTGTATTAATTATAATAATATTCTAATGACATTCATAACATATCATAACAATCCATAACACTCCATGATTATCATGGATTCGGGAAAACTCAAAGTCATTCTTTGAGGGAATAATTATCATTTCAATTCATGAAAAATATACATCCAATGTGAAATAATGATAATGTATATATCCAAAATTTTAAAACATGATAAATTTTTTACTCTTAAACGTTTTTAGAATAATTAACGAATCCATACATAATAACATTCCAAACATATTATATATGATAGACTTCTATATTATCCAGATGTTTCCTGCACTTTTAGGGGATTTTTTTAATGTCATTACATCTTTATATAATTATTGTTATATATTTATGAGACCATATAATAATAACTCTAACACTAAACTCTTTATAGAGTAACAAATATTAATTAATCTAATTTGAATAATGGTGATTTTTAAGAATCATATTCCTAATGTTCAACTCCTTGAAAGTATTCAAACTCCTTAACTATATAATATCAAATGTAATGATGTTAAAAACTTATACTCCTTATTTACACATCATCATATATAGAATTATTTATATCAAAAATTTATCTTGAAATATTTAGTAACTAATGTATATTTTTTACAATAATATTATACTATCACATCCTACTGTTTTAAGGATAAAGTAACCACCACTTTGTACTTTATCTAGAATAATCTTTTACTTTTTTAACATAGAATTTTTCTTAATAAAAATATACCCCCAATAGAATCTTAGACACAATATTATATTCAAAATATAATTCTAAGATACATAAAATCCTTTATTTTTGTAAATAAAACTTATATCATCTTATTATAAATACTCAATAAATAAAATATCATATATTTAACATATATGGTATTCCATGTGTTTGGATTATTTTTTTTGAAAATATGAGCATTATTTAAAATTTTTCTTTGATGGGTGACAAGAAAAACATACCTCATGTGGTTCATATAATGGTTCATTAATTAAAATTAATTTTTAAACCTTTAATTGAAATCAAGGAAATGAAAAATAAGAAATAAAAAAATAAAAAAACATTATTAAAAAAAGTAAAATAATCAAAAAAAAGATGATGTATTTAATTATTCTATTTATCATTATTTTTGATATTTTTCTTCGATTCTCACATTGTGGTTGATAAAATATTTTAGGAGTTTTTCATTAAGCTTTTCTTTTTTCTATCATGCAATGTGCATAAGAGTTAACCTTGTTTTTGAGTTTTTTTCACATTAATTACCTACAATATCTCAACCTAAGAGTCATTTAAATATTTTTGTGAATCCTCATGATTTATTATTATATTTATATTTAGGGTTTGGGCATTTGAGATTGTTTTCGGGGCTATAGTTATGATTCATGCACTGTGATATGGTATGTGAGTATGATATACTATATAATACCAAATGTAGGATCGAATATGAAAACATCTGATGCAAAAATACAAGAGGTGGGGGGTGAATTTTATACTTTAAAAATCCCTAAAGAAAATTTTCATAACCATAATTCCCAACAAATCTAAGTTCTAATAACTAGATTGCTTCCTGAACAATGATTCTGGAAATGAAACCTAACAAAAGTTTACACCAACTAAGATGCTACCATAAAGTGTATCGAATCCTATAAAAACATAGTACACATTTAAGGAAGTATATGAAAGTTATACTTTCCTTAACAACTAAAATAAACAGCGGAAAACAAAGTAGTAACACTACAAGTAACAAGTAGAAACTCTTTTAACCCAAAGAGGAGGGCATCCAACAACCCCAGATAAGAGGTCCCTTGGTTTATACTTTCATGAAAGTGTGTCTTACCCAAACTCAGGTAATCCCTCAATCCGAAGAACGGTATCTATCTTGCAATCCCGCAAGCCCTCGATTTGTAAGGAAATCGGCACCTCTGACTTCACAACCCGAAGTATCTGATTTTAAGGAAATTTAACTCTACACTAAGAAAATATGCACTAAGAAAAGTTTTAACATGTATTTCAAACTATCTGCACGAATCCTGAGAGTTTACAAGAGCCTCTCTCCAGAAATCACTTCAACAGCATGTAAGCACAATTGTCGAAGTTGTTCTCAAATCTGTGAGCTCTTTCCAATGAGCTCTTATTTATAGGGACGACTTCAATGGTCGGATCCCTCACCCAATGGTCATATTATTACTTGAATTTCAGAGGGACCTATACACATGTCACTCAGAAAATGGTTAGTGAGTATCTGAAAACACGACATCGTTTTATAACTGAACAAGTGTAAGAATAACTAAATTCTGATATTCAGAATGTAAGTAAATATTAATGATTGGAGTCTGACCAAAAATGGATTCAGATTCTATAGTAAATAGATATTCAGATTCCGTTTTGTAGGAATTTAGAACCTGAATTCAATTGAATTTCGGAGTCTGAATTTCAAGGATATTGAGAATCCGGAATCACAAGAATTTGGAACCTGAACTTTAAAAGTTCGGAGTGGTAGTTCATGAGAATTCGGAGTCAGAACTTAGAAGAGTTCGGAGTCTATATTCAAAGAACCCAGAGTCAGAACTCAGAGAAGTTTGTAACCAAAATTCGTAATCATAATTCGTAGTTGAACTTTACATAAGTTCATAATCAGAATTCGGAGTCGATCTTCATGAGAGTTCATAACCAGAATTCAGAATTGAACTTCATGAGAGTTCATACATAGAATTTAGAGTTGAACCTAATGAGAGTTCATATCCAGAATTTGGATTTGAACTTCATGAGAGTTCGTAATAAGAATTCAGAGTATAACTTTATAAGAGTTCTTATCCAGAATTTGGATTTGAACATCATTAGAGTTTCTAACAAGAATTTGGAGTAGAACTTCATAAAAGTTCGTAACAAGAATTCTGATCCTAAAACAGAATGATTCATATCTATGTATTATACGATTTTGAGGTTTTAGAAAAGACACTAAATTTTATACTTAGACAGGATAAGAAATGAGGTAAAACATGGTAAGTAAAAATTTCCTTGGGAAATGAATGTTTTCCTTATAGAAGTAAAACATAGGGTAAAAATATATTTTCCTTAAGAAAAGGTGTTTATTATTTTCAAAACAAGAAGAAATGGTAAAGTCATAAAGAAACCATAATGACTCAAAAATCTCCCCCTTGAAAGAAGGAATGGAAAAGTCATAAGGAAAACATTATTGACTCAACAATATCCCCCTTTTTGGAATGCACAAACTTTGGGACCAGGTTGAATGAAGATGAAAGTTTGAAGAGTTAGCTTTTGTAGAGTGTTGTATTTTGTTGTCAAAGGCAATAAATCAATTCACTTTGTAGAAGGATCAAAAATCAGACGATGCTTTGCTGGTATGTATTTCACACAAATCATGAGTTAGGAGAACTTGTGATGCAAGCCTTATGAAGGAAAGAGGGAGAAATGATGATGCCAGTCATATAATGGTTTGATTGGAAGGAATGATGCTGCTGGAAGATAGGAAAGATTCAGTTCCCATTGCAACTCTGACGATGCTTAAGCTGATCTATCAAAGGACAAGTATCACGACAGTGGGATTCGTGATAAGAGCAGAGTAATGGTTACGGGAAGCAGTAAAGAGATAAAATGGAAAAGCAATAGACAATCTGGGGATGGCAGAAAAGCACAGTTTAAGGTGACGTCGTTTTCCAGTGTTTGCCAAATTTTAGGGCCTGAAAATCGGGAGATGAAGAAATGTGCTTGGCAATGGATGTTGCGCATAAGATTGAAGATGGTTTATACGTGCAAAGAGTTATTCAAGGTCAGAACATTGAAAAATGACAAAGTAATGGAGTGCGCGGAAATTTAGGCACGTTTCGCGCAAAAATAAAGTGGTGCGTGCAATATCTGCGGGATGCGCGAAATAGTAGCGGGTTGCGCGAAAAATCTGCGGGATGCGCGAAATATTGGAATGGTGCGCGAAATTGAGGAAGGAAGTTTGCGTGCAAATGATGGTTCGAGATCAGAAGATCGAAAAATGGTAAAGGCATAAAAGGCGCGAAATATTGGAGCAGTGCGCGAAATCTGATGTTGCAGGAAAGATTGGGTTTGCGCGCAATATGGAACGCGGTGCGGAATTTTGCGCGCAATTGGTGCCTCGTGCTTAGAAGGATGAAAAATGGCAAAGGCATGAGGTGCGTGAAAACTTGAAGCATTGCGCGGAATATGAAGTTGCATAAAAGAGTTTTTACGCGCATGGAGGAGGTTTTACGCACGGATTAGTGTTTTCCACACGGGTTCAAAAATGCCTATAAATATGAGGCTAACCCTTGATTAGTTATTAATGCTCGACACATAGAAGAAATCACGAGCTCTGGTGCGCGTAAATTATACGCTAAGTGAGTTACGCGAAAAGAGGAAAAGATGCGCGTAAAAGGAAAGTTGCGCGAAAACGTTTTTCGTGCCAAAAGGGGATTTTACGCGCAAGCCATTTGAATTGCGCGCAAGGCACCCTAAAGGCTGCGCGAAATATCTGGGGTCTTCGCACGTATTCAGTTGTGCACAAGAGAGTTCTTACCAGCTTCTGGGTAAGAATGTGAAGATTTGTACTTCGGAGAATACATCTGTTTAATTGTAAAGAAGCACTGAAACATTGTGTTATCCTATTTGTGCTAAGAGAGAGCACACGCACTATTGGATTGTTTTCAAAGTGCTGCACGAGTGTAAGGGTATATCCTACTCATTGTATTCCACATCAAAGGATTGTTTTCTAGTGGATTGTGTGGTACTGGATTATTTCCGTACCATACCAGGGACGTAGCTACTCTTGTTGAGTAGTGAACCTTATAAATCTTCTGTTCCTTTGGATGTGTGTGTTCAGCAGGGAAGAAACCCTTTAACAGGAGGCGAAGGTTGTTTCAAAAAGGGGAAACATAAAAAGAAAAAGATATCACTGATTCACCCCCTCCCCCTCTCAGTGATACTTGGATCCTGATTGGGAACTTCACAAACATCCTTAAGAAAAAAAATAAGGATTTAGAAAATGTTTTGAAGACTTTGAAAATAAAACTTATCTCCATTTTCATAAGAATAATGGTGAATACAATTAACTCCCCCTTAGGATTTGGAACACTATGGATCGTATTCAAGATTTCCGGAATGGGATTTTTCATTTTAATGTTCAAATCTTCGTAATGATAAATCCCCCTTAGATAAACTCCCCTTTAATTAGGGATATATCTTATATACTTATAAATCTTTTTCCTTATACCCTTTAGAATTATTGTTCCTTCTCCCCCTTTGCGAGTTTCAAAAAGAGTTTGAGGGAATGGGAAAAAAATATGATACCTGAAATATTAGTATAGACATCCAAGGAATACAAGCAACCATAATTTCATTATGATTGGAAGAATTAGTACAAGAAGAAAAAATAGATACAACAAAAGATTGTATTTGAGTATATTTTGTTTCGTTTTCCATGGGGATCAGCTTCTTCACAATTGTCTTCATATTTTTAAGCTCTTTGTGATCCTCCTATTATTGCTTTTCTAGGGCTGTGATCCTATCCTCTTGAGCCTTCAGGGCCTCTTCCTGAGTCTTCAGCAAGTCATCTTACTTCACAAGCTTTTCTTCCATCTCGCTCTAGAGATCCCTCTCGGTTTTCCAACATTGGACAATATAACTCACCTTCCCATTCAGATCTTTAACATCCTGAAGTTGATAACTTTGTCCAAGATTTAGTTTTTCTTGAAAGATGTTTGTAATATTCCTGATTTTGGTGTCTTCGGTGTCAAAAGATTCCTTTAAATCTTAATGAAATTGATCAAGATCTTCCAAATCTACAACAATTTTCTTCGACCAGCTGGTCATCATCTAACAAGATTTTCTGTGGGCTTCATAGTTGTTAAGGAAATTCTTGTGTTCGGACTCAATCTTAACACACCAATCGATCACCATGGATACAGAGTCTGACATCAGATTCATACTATGCTTAAGCATCTGTCATCTAGAATCAATTGCTGGTGGATCAGAATGGTTCCACCAACTTCTTCAGGGACTGAACAACAAAATAATTTCCTAAAGCTGATGACTCTGAATCAGACATTTTTCTTGGAGATAGTTCATCCTCTATCTCTACCAGCTTCCTCTTAGAGGATCCTCTGTCTTATTTCTTTCTCAAAATATCATTGGTTGGAGTATCAACAACCACTTTTTTACCCTTACGGATTTTTGGAATAGGTTCTTCATCAGATGATTCATGCTCACTCACAGAAAACTATACAATTTTATCTTCATCAACTTGTTATTTCTCAGTTCTAGCCTCAATGTCTTCTAGATGAATAAATTGATGATTAGAACTCTCTTATTCAGACAACTTGTTTACTTTCTCGTCTTCACCCTTCTCATCCGCTCCAAGAGTATAATGTTTTGAAGATCCGGCATGAGTAGTCCAGATTGAAAATTTCTCGGAATCACTTTCCATTTCTTGAAAGTCTTCAACTTTCTTAATCAAATCATCAGAGCCACCACTAGTCTCAGCTTGTTGTAATTTTTCTCCAGCTTCCTTCTCTTCCAAAATCTTATATTGTGGTTTTTCCGGATTTATAAACCTCTTACCCGGAGTCTCAGGTAATGGTTCAACTAAAAAGATTATCGGTACGAAAATTTGTATGGATGTAACTTCAGTATCCTTTAATAGAGATTTCACAGTCTCTGCCTCTGACATATTCTTCTTATGCTTTTTCTCTTTAGCTTGCTTCTCAAGCTTCTCAGCAGCTGATTATTTCAAGGACTTAGCCTCAGTAGAATCCAAACCGAACTGTGGCTCCCCTGCTTTTCTATTCTTCTTATCCTCCCTGCATTTTTCTACCACCTCATCTAGGTAGGATTTTTTTCTTCTTGGGTTTAGTAGGTGCCGATTGGACTTCATTAGAATTCGGGGTTTTCCCTTCTACTTCCACTTCCTTTTACTTTATTTTCTTTCTGGACTTCTTTGATGGTTCAGCTTTCTCAACATTTTCCGGAATGTCTTGTGCCTCATCCTCAGGTAGATCATAGAACTGACCTGACTCTTTAGAGAAACCAACCTTCATTCTCTTTAGGGTATCATCACTGATCAGCATTACATTTCAATTCCTCGGCTTGGAATTTCAAGGGATCTTGAAATATTCAAGTCACCGAACTATCAACTTTGAAAGTAAAGCAGGATACAAGATAATATGTTCTCTTAGATTCCCATTCTTGATATTTTCTATCGAAATGAGAATATGCCTCATCAGATTTATTTTCCTTAGATTTACTAAAAATTATAAGAAATACAAATCACTTTTCTTAAGAGTGTCCTTGTCACCCTTTCTCGGTATGATAAAACCTTGAACCCATAACTTTAGGATCAGATTTTTGGTAGAATGATGGGCAATCTTTGCGGTTTTGACATCAGTAAGTCCAAGGAATTCAATAGCCTTCACCATTAGGAAACTTCCTTGAATATCTAGCAGCTTGTGGGAGAAAAACTATGCCTCCCCTTTGTATGAAAGCCCCACCAAAACAGCAGCCTTGGTGTAAGAGAGTTTATATGTATTTCCATTACTCTTGAAGGAAAATTTTTCCCTACCTTCTTCCTTAAAGAAACAAGATGACTCATCAAACTCTATGAGGAGATCCTAATACACAATATCTTGAGCCCTTTCTCTTTGAAATGGATACACTCTCCAAACCACTAAGCTTGATATTCATTGAAATAATAGAATCAAATTTCTTGAAGAAGTTCGGATGCACCAACCTCTCCCTATATATCTGCCACTCCACAATCGGCTTGATAGTAGAAATCCCTTAAAAAGGAGCTTCACCAGACATTTAGAATTGAGTATTTATAAAAAGTTCTGAATCGGATTTTGTAGAGGGACAGAGCTTCAGAACGCAAAAGATTTGAAAACTGATGTGGGACAACCGTCGGGGGTCCCCTTTTATAGGTGTTGAAGTGACAGTTCATCTTCCCATTTCAATCCAATGGATGAGAATTCCTCTGATCTGATCTGACGGTTGAAATAATAGCCGTAATTAAAATTTGGTAGGATCCGATCATTTGAGGTTTTTAAAAGAAAACAATTGGATTTAAGGAAATGAGAGTCTGAGAAATTTTAAAAACAGAAGAACCTAACAGCAAGTAAAACGTTATTACGAAATCTCAAGAAAGAAACATACCATTAGGATTTTCAGGAGAATTATTCTTATTGAGGAAAATTCTTCTTGAAGGTCTTTAGATTCCGAAAAAAACTTGACAATAAAAATACTTCACTACGAAAGATTTTGGGTACATAAGTTTTCATTTCGAAAATTTTGATTAGAAATCTCTATTATGAAAATTTTTAGAACATCATTACGAATGTTTTTGAAAACATCATTACAAAATTTTTTGAAACTTCATTACAAAAAATTTTGAAAACATCATTATGAAAAATTTTGAAAACTTCATTATGAAAAATTTTGAAAACGTCATTACGAAAGATTTTGAAAACTTCATTACGGAAAATTTTGAAAACTTCATTGCAAAATTTTTTGAAAACATCATTCTGAATTTTTTTGAAAACATCATTCTGAATTTTTTTGAAAACATCATTATGAAAAATTTTGAAAATTTCATTATGAATTTTATTGAAAAATTCATTATGAAAATTTTTGAAAACTTCATTAAGAAATTTTTTGAAAACATCATTACAAAAAATTTCATTACAAATGTACTCCCCCTATGAAAAATATTTTATTACTATAAAGAGATTGGTTCAACAGGAAGTTAATCAAGGAAGATTACCTTACAATTATCATCCATAAATTATGTTTAATGTATTCAAATCTATCAGAAGGTAATGATTTTGTGAAAATATTATCAAGTTGATCTTGCGTTCCAATAAACTGAAGAATGATATCTTATTTTTGTGTGTGATCCATAAGAAAGTGATGCCTAATATCTATGTTCTTTGCACGAGAGTGATGTGCAATGATTTTACTAAGGGAAATGGCACATGTATTATCATACAAAATTTGTGTTTTGGTAAAATTCAAGCCATAGTCTGTGAGTGTGTGTTACATCCACAACACTTGAGCACAACAACTTCCAGCTACTACATATTCAGCTTCAGTAGTGGAATGTGCCACTGAGTGTTTTTATTGCAAGACCAAGAAACTAATGAATCTCCTATGAAATGACATGTTCCATATGTACTATTTCTATCCATTCTACATCCACCAATGTCAGAATCTGAAAAGCTTTTTAAAACAAAATCATTTCCAGAAGTATAAAATAGTCCTAAATCCATGGTTCCCTTTAAGTAATGAAAATTCTTTTCATAGCCTTGAAGTGAGATTTTTTAGGATTGGATTGATATCTTGCACATAAGAATACTGAAAACATTATGTCTAGAAGACTGGCTGTCAAGTAATGTAGACTTCCTATCATACCTCTAAATTTTTTTATCTGCTAGTTTCCCAGCTTCATCAAGATCAAGTGTGTTTCAGGTACCAATGGGAGTACTTATACTTTTAGTGTTGTCATATCCATACCTTTTAAGAATATATTTAATATAATTATGTTGAGATATATATATTCGTTCTGGTTTTTGTGAAATTTGAAAACCAAGG
Source organism: Viscum album (assembly GCA_963277665.1). NCBI lineage: Eukaryota > Viridiplantae > Streptophyta > Magnoliopsida > Santalales > Viscaceae > Viscum > Viscum album. The sequence continues at coordinate 1,946,983,030 of OY728126.1, read as the reverse complement.
AAAAAGGTTAACTCACCCATCATACTCATTTCACACTCAGATTTCATTAGATCTGTAAAGGAATTAGTTAAAGATTGACGAGTTGAACCAAATATAATTTCATCAACATTTATTTGACCAATAAAAACATTTTTCTTATCTTTATTTGTAAAATTGGTTGTATATGAATTTCCCTTAACATAGTTATTTTGAAGCAAAAATCTTGTAAGACTATCATACCAAGACCGAGGGGCTTGTTTAAGGCCATACAAATCTTTGGTAAGTCTAAAAACATGATCATGATGTTTTGTATCTTCAAAACCAGGAGGTTGTTCAACAAAAACATCATCTTGAACATAACCATTAAGGAAAGCACATTTCACATCCATTTTAAAAAGTTTGAAATTGAATAATGCTACAAAGGCGAGTAAAATATGAATAGATTCATGTTTAGCTACTGGAGCATAGGTTTCTTCATAGTTTATTCCTTATTTTTGATTATATCTTTTAAAAACTAACCTAGATTTATTTCTAACAATGATTCCATTTTTATCACACTTATTTCTGAAGACCCATTTTACTCCTATAATAGAAGTTTCCTTAGGCCTTTCAACCAAGGTCCAGACTTTATTCCTTTTGAATTCATTTAGTTCACCTTACATGTCTTTAATCCAATCATCACCACCTAAATCTTCATCAATGCTTTTTGGTTATAATTAGGAAAGGAATTGTAGATGTTCTACTTCATTTTTTAAGGAACTTATATTCCTCATAGGTTGATTCACATCACCAATGATACTATCACTGAGATGATTCTTTAGAAACAACTAATTTGGGTTTTGTAAAACCTGTTCATCAACATAGGGTAGGAAATCTTCTAGGGTAAATGTTTCAGAAGTATCTTCTTGAACATTTTCCTTATCAGAAGGATCTTCTATCAAAGGTTGACAAATAAATTTGAAAACACATCCGAGTATGTAGGATGGGGTTGTTTAAAAACACAAGGATCAGTTTTATCAAATTTGACTTGTACTGTCTCTTCAATAGTACAAGTTTTTTTTGAAAACTATATATGTCTTAGAAGTTGTGGAGTAGCCTAATAAAATTACTTCATCATATTTTAGTGTAAATTTATATAGATTATATTTAGTATTCATAATTAATACCTTGAAACCAAAAACCTTAAAGTAGGAAAGTCTAGGTTTTCTACCATTCCTTAACTCATATGGAGTTTTATTAAGAAAAGGTCTAATCAAAACAGGATTTATAGTATAACAAGAAGTACTTACAACTTCATCCCAAAAATGATTGTCTATAGAATACTCACTCAACATGGTTCTAGTTATCTGTTATATAATTATATTTCTTCTTTCAACAACACCATACTGTTGAGGTGTTCTGGGTGTTGAGAAGTTATGAGTAATTACTTTTCTACTGCAAAAAGTATCAAAATAGGAATTTTGAAATTCACCTCCACAGTCACTATGAATAGTTATCAAAGGAATGTATTTCTCATTTTTAACTTGGGCTCTAAAAATTTTGAAATAATAAAAAGCTTCATACTTATTTTCTAGAAAATAGACCCATGTAAATATAGTGTAATCGTCAACTAAGACAAATACATAGTACATTCCCCAAATGATTCCAGTTTGTGTTCGACCAAAAAGATCCATATGCACTAGCTGTAAGGTATCAGTAGTAGATACTTCACCGACTGATTTAAAACTTTATTTGTGTTTCTTTCTATATTGACAAGGGTCAAAAACTTTTGAAGAATCAAATATAAGCTCTGGTAGATCCTTAACTAGTCCTTTCTTAGAAATTTTTCATAAGTTATTAAGGTTACAGTGACCTAACCTTCAATGCCATAACCATGAATGATCTTCCATTTCACTAAGGCAAGGTATATCTTGTCTCCTAAGGTCTTCTAAGTTTAGTGTGTAATCATTCTCTTGCCTATTGGCAAAAAGAATAAATTCTTCCTTGGAATTGTGTACTATGGAATTCTCATTCCTAAAATTCACAAGGTAACCTTCATCACATAACTAACTTATGCTAATGAGGTTGTGCTTAATACCCTTAACAAATAAAACATTTGAAATCAATGTTTTTTCAAGAAGAATGATGTTACCTATACCAATAATTTCTCCCAGAGAATTATCTCCGAAAGTTACTTTTCCTCCTTTCGTCTTGATAATCTTTTCAAAATTGTTTTTGTTACCAGTCATATGCCGAGAACATCCACTATCCATGTACCATGTATTTCTATTGGTTCTTTCCCTATTTTCATGAAAACAAAATAGTTAGACTTTCGGAATACAAACTTTCTTGGATCCAGAATTGTTAGAAAACAATATTTTGGGTATCCACATTTGTTTAGAAAAATAATCTATATGAAACCCAAGAGATTGAACATTATTCAAGGAGCAATTTTCTTCTAATTCCCACCACTTTGACATTTATTACAAAAAGGGGCTCTAGAAGGAACAACATAGTTGTTTTTGAAAACCGGTTTTTCGTGAGTATAACCTACTCTAGTAGAGTTTCCTTGAGGTTTCATTTGAGAATACATCTTTTCAAAATTTTCTTTCCTAGAGGTAATGTTTGCAAGAAGCTTCTTAAGAGAAAATATTTCAAATTCCAGTCTGATGAATAAAATCCTATCCTCGGGAATCATTTCATTAGAGTTATATTTTTCCTCACAGACTTTTATTTCTAAAATAGCATTCTTATGATATTTAGAAATTTCTTCCTTAACAGAATTTTAATTCTCAAGGTCTTTATAAGGTTTTTCTAGAAACTCTTCTTTATCTCTAATATCTCTAGAAATATCTGAAATCTATTTTGTAAGAATTTATTCCCTTGATTTTTCCTTGTCTAATTTCATAGAAGTTTTACAATTTCTCTCTTCATGTAACATGGATAATCTATAAACTTCTTCATATGAAGGTATTTATTCATTATCTGAGGATTAAGTATCTTCATTAGAAGTACTATTTTCATAATAATAATTCTTATTAAGAGATAAATTTGTTAAAGCCTCGATACAGCGTACCATGGACATGAGACATGAATTGGATAAAGACGTAGGAGCAATGAATCCCATATTCGTCTTTGCTGATGAATCATATTCAAAAGATTCACTTTCTGAAGAGTCTCCACAGCTAGAACTCCATGTATCATTACCTTAAAGGCTTTTCCTGTGCTTTGATCGATAGAATTTTTTATTGTTCCTTTCTGAATTCCTTTACTTCTTTTCCTTCTTTTTCAACAAAGAAAAATTAGGCCTGATATGACCTATTCTTCTACATTTATAACAAGTATCTTCTCTATATTTCTTATCTTAGTAGTATTTTTTCTTGTACTTATTTTGAGGGTTCTTTGGATCGAAAATCTTGTTCATTCTCCTAGCAAGATTAACTAATTCATTCTTAGAATTTTCTGTGTCACTATATTCTGACTGAATAATGACTTTCTTTGTCTCTGATCTAGTCTCTCTTTATGGGGTCTTGGCTTTAATATGTTTAGAAGTGGCTGTAAAAGAAACACCTCAATTCAAATTTTTTTCTTAATATTTTCAGCATCTCTCTTCATTCTAGTTTTATGATGAAGAAGAGTTCCAAACAACTCATCTAAGGAAATCTAAGTGAGTTTCCTATTTTCATCAATAGCTGTCCTCTTGGACTCCCATTCATTTGGCATGATATCTATGATCTTGTCTACAAGATCCACATCATCCAAACCTATTTCTACTATATATTGTAATATATTTGCGATAGTTATAAACCTTTTCTGTACTTTTCTTATAGGTTCTCCATAAGTAAAGTTAAAGCTATGGTATTCAGCTCTCAACATAGCTCTTCTTGTCTATATGACTTTAGATGTACCAAAATGTGAAACTTCAAGTTTATTCCAGATACTGTTTGCAGATTCACACGTTGATATTTTACTATAGATGTTCTTAGTCATGGAACATAACAATGTATTTCTGACTCTGAAGTTTGATTGATATTCTGATTTCTCCTAATTCCTAAAGGTTCTCAAATCCTTATCCGGAATCTTATAATCTCCAGTAAGCATTAGATTGTTATCAACTCCAGTATTGATAAAAAAAGTCTTCATCCTATCTCTCCACTACTCATAATCATTTCCATCGAAAACAGGAGGTCTGGTAGGATTTAGATTATCAATAAAACTAACATTTAAACCTGCCATCCTTAAGATAGTCTTTGACACACAAACTTGTTAGTAGAATGAGTTTTTAAAGAAGATAAAATATCTTAATAAGGGAACTAGATATTTTATCCCTAAGAAATAATGAGTACAAACTTTATGGTTCCGAAAAACAGATTCCAAAAAAGTATTAATCTAGAAATATGAATTCAAAAATAGTAATCCGAAAAATGGTGAATCCGAAAAATTCAATTCTGAAAGTTTCCATTTGAATCTAATCGTGAGATTAATTCAGTATTAACCAATGCTATGATACCTATTGTGAGATGGTATGTGAGTATGATATACTCTATAATACCAAATTTAGGATCGAATATTTAAACATGAGATGCTCAAATACAATAGGGGGGTGAAGTGTATACTTTAAAAATCCGTGAGGAAAATTTTCATAACCAAATTCACAACACCTCTAAGTTCTAATAATTTTATTTCTTCTGAAGAAGTGATTCCGGAAATTAAACATAACAAAATTTTACACCAACTATGATTCTACCTTAAATTGTATATAATCCTATAAAAACATAGTACAAGTTTAAGGAAGTATATAAAAGTTATAATTTCCTTAACAACTAAAATACACAGCGGAAAACAAAGTAGTAACACTAAAGTAGCAAGTAGAAACTCTTTTAACCCAAAGAGGAGGGTATCTAATAACCCTGGATAAGAGGTCCCTTGATTTATACATTCAAGAAATTTTGTCTTACCCAAACCCAGGTAAGCCCTCAATTCGAAGATCAGTATCTATCTTGTTATCCCCGAAATCCCTCAATTAGTAAGGAAATTGGAACATCTGACTTCACAACCCGAAGTCTCTGGTTTTAAGGAAATCAAACCTCCGCACAAAGAAAATCCGCACAATGTAAAGTTTGAACAGTTCATTGAATCTTTCTACATGATTCCTGAGAGTTTATAAGAGCCTCTCACTCTCTAGAAATAACTTCAATATCATGTAATAACAATTGTCAAAGTTGTTCTCCAAAGTGTGAGCTCTTTCAAATGAGCTCCTATTTATAGGCGTGGCTTCAATGGTCGGCTCCCTCCTCCAACTGTCATATTTTTCTTTGAATTTTGGAGGGACCTGTACACATGTCACTCAAACAACGGTTAGTGAGTAACTAAAAGCACAACATCATTTTATAAATAAAAAAGTCTAATCATAACTAAATACTGATATTCATAATGTAAGTATATATGAAAGTTCGGATTCTAACCAAAAATGGATTTGGATTATATAGTACAAGGATATTCAGATTCTGTTTTGTAGGAATTCAGAACCAGAATTCAATATAATTCTGGAGTATGAATTTCAAGGAAATTCGGAATCTGGATTCACAAGAATTCAGAAACTGAACTTACAATGTTCGTAGTCAGAGTTCATGAGAATTCAGAGTCAGAACTCAGAAGAGTTTGAAGTCTATATTCAGAGAACTCAGAGTTAGAACTCCGAGAAGTTCATACCCAGAATTCTTAATCAGAATTCATAGTCGAACTTTACAGAAGTTCGTAATCAGAATTCGGAGTCAAACTTAATGAGAGTTCTTAACCCGAATTCGGAGTTGAACTTCATGAGAGTTCATATCCAGAATTCAGAGTTGAACTTCATGAGAGTTAATATGAAGAATTCGGAGTTGAACTTCATGAGAGTTCATAATAGGAATTTGGAGTAGAACTTCATAAGAGTTCGTATCCAAAATTCGGAGTTGAACATCATGAGAGTTCGTAACAGGAATTCAGAGTAGAACTTCATAAAAGTTCGTAACAAGAATTCAGATTCTAAAACAGAATGATTCATATCTATGTGTTATACTATTCCAAGGATTTAGACATAACACTAAATTTTATACATAGAATGGATAAGAAATGAGGTAAAATATGGTGAGGATAAATTTCATTGGGAATGGAAATTTTTCCTTATAGAAGTAAAACATATGGTAAAAAGAGATTTGCCTTAAGAAAAGGTGTTTGTGATTTTCAAAACAAGAGGGAATGGTAATGTCATAAGGAAACCTTAAAGACTCAACAATCTCCCCCTTGAAAGAAGGAATGGAAAATTCATAAGGAAAACCTTATTGACTCAACATATACTTGAGGTATGAGTATACTCTAGTTAAATATGTTCCTTGAGTGATGAGAATTTTTTCCTGGTGTGGTAGATCAAAAATTATCAAGTATACTAATAATGATGAGAAAAGTAAAATATATGGTTACTTGAAATCACTTAGAAATGAGGAATTAAAGACATTTGTTTATATAATTCTTCAAAATTTGTCTCTTCTAGATAATTGATTAATATTTTTGATGATGATGTTTAATCCTGCGTAAGATGGGTGTTCTTTCTAATGGTATTATAATTTCTTTCTTGCGTACAATAAAGAATTTATGTGTAGAGTATTTAATAGCTATAAATAATTCATATAGTTTTGATATTAAATTTAATGATGTTTTTTAAAATAATTATTCTCACTCAATTTAAAATGGTTTTTTATATTATATAATTATTTTAAAATTTGGAGAAAATGGATTAAAAAAGTAGTTGTGAGCCCTTAATTAATAAAAGGAAGAATATTCTTTAAGGCATGGATTTTTGACCAAGGGAATAGTTTTTAAGTGTTAAAATTATAGCCAACCCTCATGGAGAACCATAGAAGTAGCCATTTAGTATGAGTTAACTAGCCCATATGGAGTATAGTTTCCCAAGTGTGACATGAAGATGATGCACAAGACCCAACATGGAGTGGAATTAGGTGAGTTATAGAGAGCCAGTATTGGGAAACACTAATGAGTATGTGACTGTAGAGAAGGTCAGCTCTATGTTACTAATTGAGGATCGTAACCACACCATAATTGATAAAGAGACGAACACATGACTATAGTTTTTATGTGGGATGAAAAGGATGCATTTCACTAGGCACATACCTAAAACTATCATTTTAGGGACTTATTATTCCTATTTTATAGGTTTTTTGTCATAAGAACTATTAACATGCCATACATAAGAAAACCAGTGGAATGCCTTGTTGGGCACCAAGATATCTCAAGCTCAAATCATCGTTTGTAGATAATGAACTATCCAATGTAATGAAACTAATAATGAGCACCTTGTTGCCATTATAAAACCCAAAACAACCATGGAAGCACCACTGATGCTCGAATGATGCCTCTATGAAAATCAATGATCCATGAGTTCAAAGGAAACCTATATACAACCAATATAAAGTAGAGGATCTATCTACCACCACTGTAAAGCTGAGTATGATTTTCATGGATGAATAAATTCTTTTTTCTCACTAGCCTCATAATGTTTAAAACCTAATATGAGGATATGTCACACCTATAATGATGGATTAAGTTCAATATATGCATTGGGATATGATATCACACCGCATTTAGTTCCATTTTTCCTTTACTGAAATACAATAGAAGTTGATTAGAGAGTCTAAATTTATGAATATATTCATACCATAGTGGATAAGTTCTCACTAAAAGAAAATTTCATAAAGTTCATTGAAAGAGTGTATATGTATTAATTATGCCTTTACTATGTTTTTGAGAAAATTATATCATGTCTTGTTGGTCTTTCACATGATGTGACTATTTTTTTTCTTATAATCATGGAAATCAATGTGAGATCCACAATATAGTGAGGGTTTTTGTTTATTTCACATTGTAATATGTATAAGATAAGAATATTTAAGGATATTGGTTCAAATCAGCAGGATAAATGGATATAGTTCAAACATCAAGATGAATATAGAAGTAGTTTGGGTTGAAGAGTTGCTCGTGCCACAAGCCACACTCATGCCATAAACCACAATTTTGGTTCGGGAAGGAGTGGTCAAAAATATATTAAAAATAATATATTTTGATATCTTCTAGTGATTTGAAACGTTCATAACCAAGATTATATTATGAAGATTTAGGGGAGATAATTTAATATAGAAATTTAACCCCATTGTTGGAATTTATGTCTATTAATAGAGGGACTCATCTGCACACACAAAGGGATTCACATAACCCTTCAAAAAATGAGTTTTCTACTAGGTTTTATTGGATATACTTCATTTTTATAGTTTTCAGATTTTATTTTTCTACCCTCTTAAGGTTATCTTGATGGGGTAGGCTTTATTCCAAGGTGATTACAATTAAAATTGATTTAATGCTTTTGTTGTATTTATATTTTTAATGTAAATTCATGTTGGGTTTTTAAATAATTCATTATTTCTAAATATTGTCTTAAATTCATTATGAATGACCTTTGTTGGTGTATTGGAAGAGTTATATATAATTCATGAACATGTGTGCCATTATATCCATGACCATTGAGTAAATTATAAACTATGTTCAAAAAAGTATTTGGTTTACCCATTTCCATATCAAAATAATGTAGCTGACCATTTGAAAAGGTGAATTTTAGATATAAAGAACATTTAACAAGACTAAGGGATTCACTTAGACTTTATTTTTATAAATTCATTATTTTATTCTTCATTACTTCATGAACCTAGAATTGAAATTTCCTAACACTTTTTATCTTTATTGACACCTTAAAAATCATTATTATTCTTTATTATTTTTGAATTAAAATTAAATTATATTTCATTCATATTAGAATATTTTATCTTAAATATCTAGTTATAGTATCTCTAATATATCATCTTCATGGGTTCTATATTTAAAAATTCATTACCTATACTACATTTTAGTATTTTATGGTTTCATGATATGAAATTTGAAAATGGATATCCCAAAAGGAAATAAAAATGTTTTATGGGTGACTAGGGAGTTTAATATCCTTGGCTCTGTAAGCCTTTGAGATTTTAAAATGAACACTCTGATCGATATAATATAAGATACACAACACCGACCCTAAACGTTCAGTAAAATATTATTATTTAAATTTGAACTTTATAACCAATAAGTTAAATTGGTGGGTATGAATAGGATTAAATTATTTTAAATATATATATAATATTCTTGGTCAATATAAATTTATTGATAACTACTTAGTAAATAATCACTCAATTTTTAGTAAAGACATTTTATTCTTCAAAGATATATTTTCATTAAAAATGGTTTTAATTATTTTTATGAGAAAAAATTATAATTAATTTCTAAAATTTTAGAAATTTTATTTGATAAAAAATATAGTAATTTTTAAATCACTATATCCAAAATAGTTTATGATGAAATTTTGATATTTTTTTAAAAGTTTGTTTTTTAATGAATAGTGAAAAATACTAATTTTTTTGAAAGCTATATTTTCATTTAAAGTATTTTGAAATTAAAATTCTATTTTGGATTAGTTTTAAAATTTCATGAGTTCATTATAATTAAAAATTATCCCATTATTTTCTTTGGATGTAATTATATACTTGAATTTTGTACAGAAACATTTTTACACTTTAAAAGGAATTTTTTTATAAACTCTTTTTCATTGATTTTTTGTTTTTAATCTTAAATTATCTTCTACCAATTATATAAATTGAATCATGAAAAATTTATTATATATTTATAATAAATAGTTTCAAATTGTTAAATATTTCTCTGTTATTTTTTGTTATTATGAATAGTAACCATAGAAAATAATTTCCATCATAGTAAGGGTAAATCCTGTAATTAAGGACAATATATAATTTGATAAGAATTAATAAATGACACTAAAATATTTTAATTTATCATATTTAAAGAGTTTAGTTTTGAAATTTCTGAAAATATTTATAAAATGTTTCAAATTGGTGCCATATTTCTTTGATTTTTAACTTTATATTATTTTATTTAAGGAAAATTAAAAACTGATATTCTCTATGTTTTACCACACACTTCTTTTTCACAAATGAAACCCATTTCGTTCCATTGGTTTTTTATGTTTATGCCTTTATATTTATTTCCAATGGTGGCACACACAAACATTTACATGTTATGATGGGTGTGCCTAGATAGTTTTAAAATTCATATGGAAATGATTTTCTCTCCTGAGAAATTATATTAGGGATTAGTGAGTAAATCTAATCCATGATGGGACATTTTCTGCTATGTGATGTTGTCTTGGTAGTTATCCTTGACTTAAGATTATCTCATGTTTTGTGTTGTGAATATATTTCCTATATTACCATGATCTATGATACAATGTTATTTATGTTATGCTACCATGTGATTACTCATGATCCACCCCTTTTATGGTGTCATGTTATACCTTTAACTCACATGTTATGGTTCCTTAGTATATTTATTCCCTTACTAGGCTTTTTTAGCTCACACCACTTTTGCCTATGTATTCCCCAAGTTATACCATATTGTTTTAGATGGTCAAAGGGATATAAGAGATTATTATGGAAATTAAAATAAAGACATTTTAATTTCATATTGATTTTTTATGTACTTAGTCTTTCAAAGATGCTAGGCCTTTCGAGCCCTGTTTTTTATTTAATGTATATTTATATTAAAAGTCATGTAGTATATGAGTAAAATGGATTGGGACACTACCAGATCTAAGAATACTCTTATGGGGAATTTTAATTTCATATAATTATAAACCTTTACTAGAAAGAGTGTATCTATCATTTACATGTGATTTATTTAAATATGTGTAAACATGTTTGGATTATATTTTAGATTGAGTAACAAAAACTATGAGTTCTATAAATTGTTACACATTAACATGGTTTGAAATTATTAATTTGTTAGATAAAATAGTGATTCTAAAACTAAATTTAATGAATCATGTATACATAAATGAATAAAAAATGAGATAATAAATATTTCATGTGATGTAATTGTTATGAAATTAATATGCATATGATTTATATTAAAATTGTGATATGAATATAATAACTAGACACTAAATTTGACATTCCTTCCAAATAAAACACTTTTTAATAAATTGATTATTCAAAATGTGTAACCTTAACCATTTGATGCAAACGAACTATCTTGTGTAAGGAAAACATATTATAGGTTACTCTAGAAATTAGGTTCCAATATCTAATATAAATATTGGTTTATATTTAACTGGTGAACCCTAACCATTAGGATAACAGAGGAATAGATTTTTGTGTATCCATATAATGGGTTAGGATAAGAAGTTATTATCTCAACTATCTTAGATTTATATGTGATATTATTGATAATATTGCCTTCGAGATTTATTCATGACTTATTTATATGATTAATCAATTAAAAAATATGATGAAATATGATTCTTGGCCCCCTTAAAAGTTATGATGTATGGGGTTATCATTTATAGTAGTAGAATTTTCTTAAAGAAAATATATAAAACACAATACACACCCATAAATATGTCTTTGTTGTAGTTTATGGAATGCATATTGATTATCATTTTGAGATCTCTTATATGGGTGAATTGTGAAATAATGAAATATTGGAATCAAATGTCAAGAATATTTCTCAAAGTAAAAATTATATGTACTTGACTGTGAATTTTATACAAATAAATTTCATCAACTCTAGTTTTGGGTTATTAGATGTCAGACATGCATCACACATGAATGCTGATAAATATAGACTCAGATAAAGGAGATTTTGAAGGAAGGTAAATTATATATATATATAGGTAATTAGGAAAGTGTTTTTTGATTATAGATTAGGACTTATGATATAATTCTTCCTAGTGGATTAGTTTTTTATGCACAAAATAGTAATTTTATTCTTTACATAAAGATAAATTTTATTTATGCATCTTGTTTTGACAAGATGGGGTTTTTATGCATTATTAAGAACAAAATTATATATATATATATGAATGAAATATTTTATAGAACTAATAATATGGTAAATGGTGTATATATTATTGATGTAGATAATGAATCTATAAAATTCATAATAATAAGGTCAAGGTTGATTCTAACCAGAATTGCCTTTGGAATTATAACCATGAACATAAAAATGAGACAAATATTCAAAGACTCTATAGAGATGGATTTTTAGAATCATTGGATTATGAATCATTTAAAACGTGATAATATTTTTTAATAAGAAAGTTTACCAGAACATTATAGTGGAAAATGTGAAAGGGCTAGTGGGATATTGGATCTAATACATAGTGATGTATTTTTACTAATGAGTGATCAAAATAGTGGTGGTTATAGGTAATATGTATTCCTTATAATACCCCAATATTTTGTAAATTTTTTCGAATTAATTTAACCTTTGGGATATTTTTCATTTCACATCCTGAACCAACCCATGTCGACCTTGAACCAGTCACCCGAGCTGGTCCACAAAATGAACCAAAGGGCATTCCCGATCCCCACGGGCTGAGAACTAGTGTTGGGAATCAAAAAAACATTTGGTAATGATTTAAGACAATAATAAATAACCAGGACCAAATAAAAAATTGTACAAACTAAAAACTAAATATGACTAAAAAACTGAATCTCAAAAAAATTAACAACTGATTCAGTTACAATATACAACCAAAAAGATTGAAAATCAAAGTAAGAAAAACTAAACTTATACCATGTGATCTCCATGTGACCTCTTGGTCACCACCAACCACAAGACCTTCCTTTATCAAATAATGGGATACTGAACCTAGAGAACCTGGGCAGAAGGAACCTATAACTGAAAAGATAAAATAGGCGCGAGCATCGAAATAATTAGTAGGAGTTCTAATGATAAACCATGGGATCCAAGTGTTTTCTTTCCCAACATAGTCCAATAACTATAGTTTTAAATACCGTAATAAAATAATATTTTCTACAATTTTAATAAACGACCATACCATTCCCTTTTTGAAATCCAACACACTCCACCATCCATTTCCAAAAAAAACTTCCAATTTTTAAATAAAATCCCAAACCAAAAGATACTAGGGTTGTGCTGAAAATAATCGAAAGGGGTAAATAGAAAAATAAGTGCAGAAAAATAATAAAAAGAGAATAAATACTGTAAGGATTTAGTAAAAATAATAACCATGGGAAATCATAAACATCTCTAGAAGACCTCTAGACGCAGTCGGTTTCAAACCACCTATCAGAATATGCTGAATCCCCTAAGTCAATGACCAACAAGTTGTCCTAACCTGGGCTCACTAGAAGAAAATCATTCATGCATGTCTACACATCCAGAAGGTTACTAACAATTATAATAGAGGATAACAAGAAACTATTACTTGATTATCTAAAAGACGCCCAGGTACCCTTGTTGGTAGTAATACTGTGTAAGTAGAATCCCCCCACATGCATGTCTCAACTTACCTATCGTCACCGTACTTGCCTACCCTACACACGGACACCACCTATATGATAACCCATGAATGGGAACCCTAGATAGGTGTTCCCACTATATTGATATGTATGTATTCATTTCAAATCACAAAATGTGCCAACTGGGCCACTATATTGCACAAACATTCAAACAGTTTCACAAAACAGTTTGGTTGCTAATCGAGCACACACACATGAAAAATCTGATTCCTTTCAAAAAATCTACACAACACCACTTTTGAGTTGTAAGTGACAAACATGCATTTATCTTGACTAAACTAAATTAATTTACCAAAACATCCTACAAACATTTCTTTTATATTTCTGATGCCAAATGGGAACTTAAGTTCCAAACACACACCCAAACATTTCACAACTACCAATGAAGCCTTTAACATTTTCAAAATCACACTAAAACATGTTTCCAGTCCAAATGGGAAAAATAAAAAGGAACACATTTAAAACCATTTCTTGAAATCACACAAGGTAACCATCATTATTTAAAAACTAAAATCCATTTAATAAACTGATGTTTATATAGGACACCATTTTATAATTACCGTCTTCATTTGAAGGCACATCCATGTGTACTCCCTGTATACCCAAGGATGTGACAACATATAATAGAACACTCCATCATCCAAGGATGATACTCAAAACCATTTCCACAAATTCACCATTCTCTTTCAAACCAAATCCAAATTCACACCAAAACAACTTGCACCCATGATTCGCATTTCAAACATCATTTAATAAGTTGTTTATAAATTTAATAAAATACTTAAAAAGAACACAATGAATGATTACTTCAAGATTTCACCAATTTCATATGTGAATTCCATTCTAAAATCAATTTCATATCCAAACACCTAAAAAACTACTTTTCCACCACACTTATAAATTATAAAACATGATAAAGAACACAAGAAAGCCTAATAAATTCATCAAGCAACATTTAAGCATAGAATTACATCTACATAATCAAATAATTATTTCAAAATCCATTTTTACAATTTTAACTAATATAACAATAGTACAATAAGTTAACCATGATACTTATGGAGGTGAGAATGACATGTAAAAATAAATTTCAAATAAACAAGTTCCCATGGGATGTGCTAGAAAGGAAAAATTCAGAAACACCTACCTCAACCATGTATGAATGCAATAAAACTACAATGGAAGGATGAATACACCCAGAGGGACCTTATTCACATCCTAGAAAATGATAAAAACACAAAAACAAAAACCCTGATTATTAGGGTTTGGCCAAGATGAAGGGAAACCCAAAAAAGAAAAGAAATTCAAACAAAACAGAGAAGAGGGTTATTGGTGAGGGGGTTGTGGCCACTCTAGATCAGGGTAGAGCAGTGGGTTCGAGCCAGGCTAGTAGAGGGTGGATTGGGGGGGGTGCTGAAGTAGAGAAGAATAGGGCGAGGATGCTCGGAGCAGGGTGGTCAGGCTACCGGGAGTAGGGTGGATGAGGGAGGTCAGGCCGCCGGGAGCAGGATGGACCAGGGAGGTCAGGCTGGATTGGTCGCATGTGAATATGGGGAAGACCAGTTGTGTGGCTCTATACATGATGAGGGGGAGGGGAAAACTAGGGTTTCAATTAATTTTTTTATTTTATTTTTCTTTAAAACCCTACTAATTAAATAATTTAATAATAATAACAATAATATAATAATAGTAACAACATAAAAATAAAAATAATACCAATAATATAATAATAAACATTCTAATAATAATTATAATAATTTTTATTAATAATAATAATAATATTATTATTATTATTATCATAATTATTATTATTAATCATTCCTTAATTTTTTTTATTTTCAACTAATTTTTATTATTTTTAGACATCAAGCATGCCAGGAAGATTGGTTGAACGGTCTTCTAGACTATGCATAGGCCAGAAAATCTCACATAACTTTTAAAAAACCAAAAATAATACTCGAGACTAAACCGGAACCATATCTGGGAAAAATTCAAATCCACAGAATAATCAAATAAGTGGTATAAGAGGTTGGGGTGTGACAATTCTCCCCACCACAAACACTTTCAACCCCCCAAAAGTCACCAACCCGATAATTAACCAAAACTCGAGTCCATGCCTAGAAAAAACCAAGGAAAACTGTGAATCCTAGGATGACCATACTCTCCACAGGTCACACCCGACTGATTGAAGGAGAAGATGATGCCTGATATTTAGGGGAGAACACAAGATAGTTCTCACTGCCACAATAAATCCACTAGCTTGAATACCTCATGACCCCCAACACACCACCATGTGGGGGGCGGGGCAACGTGGGAACTCCCAACCCAAATTTACCCAACCTCTTCATACTAACCAAAAAATAGCCTTACCACAACAAAAAACTAAGTAACTATTAACTCAGACTAACTAACTCCTTTAGAATGAGAAAAATGACACCACTATAAGGATTCGAACAGAAAACCTCCCACGAAACAACCCGATATACTGGTGCACCTAAATTAAGGAAACTTTCAACAAGAATTGAAATTACTCAGCATAAGGGAGAGAAAAAATTACACTGAACCAAATAGAACAATTCATACTATCCCAAAAAAGTGGGAAAAAAACTCTACTCATCCTCGTCACAAAACTGAAAAATTTCTCATACAAGCCCCACAGAAACCAAAACCAAATCCAAGACCCCAAAAAACATATTTATCCACAAGTAAAAAATTCCCTTAATGAAACGAAATAATTCCAATATCCACATTCATATTTAATTAATAATATTAGATTGAGGTAGAAGATGTACATCATACTATTACAGTTAAATATGAAAACAGCACAACTAGAAGAATGAAAATTTGGAAATGGAAAACTAGGTTGGGGCTTCTCGTACCCTAGGAAACTCCAGACTATGCGTGAGATTCACCCCGAGACCTGTGGCTGGGGCTCTGATGGCTGAAGCACCTTTTACCTCATAGTTAGGCATGAGCATCCCCCAACCTTAACCCCTTCTTTGGGAAACACTTCCGGCAGAACTTCTCCAGATGACTAAAATAGCCATAATTATGGTAGGTCTTTGGAGGGATGTGACAAGATGGATTCCAGTGTCCCAACCGATAAAACTTGTGGAACATAATAGAATGGTCTGACAAACTAGATGTCAGAACTGACAAAGGAGTATTTTCAGAAATTAGATTCTCTCGCACACCATACTCTCGAGATGGGGAACCTTCACAACCGATGAGGGGCATCCGAATACCAACCACCACAGGCTGCATCCTAGAACCAACTTATCCATGAATGATTCATTTATCAGCTTCTCAAAATGACGTTCCCCAAAAGATATGACAAACTCCTTGTTTTCCAGAGGAAGATCCTCGATGAATAGATAAGTCTTCATCAAAATCTACGACACTAACTTTGGAGAAAAGGGAACCAGTTTCTTAAAATGGTCAACATAAACCTTCACCGACCACTATCCTTGATGAATACCCACAAGATCCTACCTTTTATTCATCTTCACCTCTTTAGGGATGACCCATTGGATGAACATGGATTTAAAAACATCTCATGTCATCCCAACTTTCCAAGATGGTTGTGTGAAAAACTCCCATTCATCCAAATATGGACCTTTGAATAGACCCATAATGACACACACTCTAATAGCATTAGGAGTTACCAATACCCTAAAGATATGATCTACCAATTCAAGCCATATAGCTACCCCTAATGGACCTCAACCACTATGCAGAAAACGCAACGTCTGAGAAAGACTATAAACTAGGCATGACTCATTGACAACTTTGGAAACCATTCTTGGTGGAATTTTCAGAGTGAAACGAGAAACAAAAACCAAGTCCATCATCAATCCAAGGAATAATTATAAATAACGCATCGAGATAAGAACAACTGACCTAGAATACAAACATATAAATTCACCATGAAAACAATCATTTCAAAAAATCCTATTTAATATTAATTTTTAAAATCACCAAATTTTCAAGCCACTTCCAAAATACTGGAACCCTTTTTTTAACCAAATTCAATTCTCAAAATTTATTTCCCCAATACCAAACCATGTTTTCAAGGAAAAATAATTTCCGAAGTCATCTTCTCATTCAAATTCATTTTAGAAAAACTAAGCCAAACCTTTGATCCCAAAACCCCACCCATGGAATCCTATGAACCATCACACATGTGTCTATCCATTTCCATTCACACATGTCAATATTCACATCCCATACATACCCCTACACATGACAATGTTCATAAGGAACACAAAGTATAGCAAAAACTCAAGATTATCAAACCCAAAAAACTTTCAATTTCAAAACCCACATAAAAATTTAAAACCATTTACAAGAAATTATTCCCATTTCAAAACCATTTTCATTTTAAAAATAATGCTTACACCAACTGAATCCAAAAAAAATGAAACCAAAAAACAACTACCGCAATGAGGAACTAGTAACTATGCCTAATCTAGTGACATGGTAGTGAGGCACACCCAAAGTAAGGTATAACACTAAGAGGATCTTAAACCAGGCACTTGGACTACATATGGATCACTAATCCATGAGAATCCACAACATGACACTGGGGAACCTCCATTGCCATCCCTTAATCAAAATAATCCCAAGATAAAAGGATCATATCTCAGACTACCCCTATTGACTCCAAGATCTGTTTAAGAAATAGTTCATGATGCTATTCCCACACCAATATCCTGAGTCCCAACAGTCATAATCTCTGTCTACAAGACACCCCAAACAACACAAGCCTCCTCTGATTCCATTTGTTCATGAACCAACTTGATTCGACCCTGAACCGGTCACCTGAGATGGTCCACAACATGTACTAAAGGACATTACAGATCCCCACATGCTGGAAATGAGTGTTAGCTATCATAAAATACATTTGAGAATGATTTAAGCCAAAAATAAATAACCAATACTAGATAAAAAAATGGTACAAACTAAAAACACAACAATACTAACAACTGAATCTAAAATAAATGAACAACTGATTCAGTTATAAGATACAACCAAAAAGACTGAAAATCAAAGTAAGAAAAACTAAACCACCACCACATGATCTCCATGTGACCTATTGGTCACCACCAACCATAAGACCTTCCTTTCTCTAATAATGAGAAACTAATCCTGGAGAACATGAGTATAAGGAACCCGAAAATTAAAAGATAAAATAGGTGTGAGCACCGAAATTCTATGTACGAATGCTGAATAAAAACCTTGGGATTCATGTGTTTCATTTCTCAACATAGTCCACTAACTCTACTTTTAAATACAATAATAATAATAAATTTTCCACAATTTTAATAAATAATGATAACTTTATATTTTTGTAATCCAACACACACACCCTTAAATTTCCAAAACAAACTACCAATTTGTATATGAAATCCCAAAACAAAAGATACTAGGGTTTTGTTGAAAATAAAAAAAACAAGTTAAATAGAAATATAGTTGCATAAAAATACTTATAGGAAAATAATGAAATAAACCAAGAAGCATAAATAATAACCATGGGTGATCCAAAACATCCCAAGAGGACCCCAAGATTCATTCGGTTCAAAACCACCATCCAACGTATGGTGAAACTACTAAGTCAATAACCAACTTGCTGCCCTAACATGGACTCACTAGCGGAACATCCCTCATGTCCTGTCTATAACTACCAGAGGGTACTAACCCATCTAGTCAAGGATAGAAAGAAACTATCACTTGATCATCTAAAAGACACTGAACCCATGGTGGAAGTAATACTATGTAAGTAGAAGGCCCCCACACGTGTGACTCACCTTTAGTTCCATCACCTCACTTTCCTACCTCAAAAAATACACAACCTATAAGATAAACCTTTAAGGGGAATCCTAGATATGCGTTCCCACTATATTTATATGTATATATTCGTTTCACATCACAAAAGGTTCCAACTAGGCTACTATATAGTATACAAATTGAAACTATTTCACAAAACAATTTGGTTACCAATCGGGCACACACACTTTTCAAACCCCATTACTTTCTAAAAATCAAAACAACACCACTTTTGAGATAGAAGTGACATATAGGGATTTAGATTCACTTAACTAAATGTATTTACAAAAACATCCTAAAAACACTGCTTTTATATTTTCTATTCCAAATAGGCCCTTAAGTTTCAAAGACACACCCAAAAACATCATAACTACCAAACATGATTTTACCCTTTTCAAAATCACACCAAATCATGTTTCAAGACCAAACGGTCCAAATCATGAGGAACATCTTTAAAAACATTTCTATAAATCACAAAATGGAACTAAATTTATATAAAAACTAAAAGCCACTTACGAATGTGTAGTTTAGAGAGGACACAGTTTTAAAAGTACCATCTTCATTTAGGGGCACATCCCTGTGTGCACACAGTGCACCCATGGATGTGACATCATCTAAAAGAATACTCCAACATCCAAGGAATATACTCAAATCCATTTTGAAAAAGCCATTGTTCTCTTTAAAAAAAACCCAAATTCACACTAAAACACCTTTCTAATATGATTCTCATTTCCAACATCATTTAATAAATCATTTACTCATTTAATAAAATATTTAAAATGATCTCAACAAAGGCTTACATCAAGATTTCACCAATTTCACATGTGAATTCCATTCTAAAATCAATTTCATATCCAAAATCCTTAAAAACTACATTCACACCACACTTATATATTATAAAACATGCTAAAGAAAACAAGAAAGCCTAATAAATTCATCAAAAAAGGTTTAAGCACATAATCACCTAGACATAATCAAATAATTTTTCAAAAGTTGTTTTTAACAATTATAACTAATATAAAAACACTAAAATAAGTTAACTATGATTCTTATGGAGGTGAAAATGGAATTTAAAAAATAATCTAAAAGTAAACAGTTCCCATGGGTTTTGTTAGAAAGGAAAAATTCTGAAACACCTACCTCAACCATGTGCGAATGTAACAGAACTCCAATGGAATGATGAATACACCCTGATGGACCATTCACAAATCATAGACAAGGAAAACACACACACACATGAACCGCGATGATTAGGGTTTGGCCAAGAGGAATGGAACCCCCAAAAAGAATTTAAATTCAAACAAACTAGAGCAGAGGGTTGTCGGTGAGGGGGGTCATGTCTGTGACAGAGCCGGGGGGTTTGGTCTGTGCCATAATAGGGTGGAGAAGGGGGCCGAGCCGCAGGAGTATGGAAGAGCAGGGGGTTTGGGTTGCGCCAGAACAGGGCAGAGAAGGGGGTTTGGGCTGTCAGTAGTAGGGTGGAGTAGGGAGGTCAATCGGAGTTGGTCATGGGCACATAGTTAAGACCATGGGGGTGGAATTGTGAAGCTATAGGGGGAGGGGAAAACTAGGGTTTCAATTGTTTTTTCTTTCTTTTCATTAAAACCCTACTAATTAAATAACTTAATAATAATAATATAATAATAATAATAGTAAAAACATAAAAACAATAATTTTTATTATAATACCAATAATTTAATAATGAAAATTATTATAATTATTATAATCATTTTTCTTAATAACAACAACAATAACAACAAAACAACAACAAGAAAAATAATAATAATATTATTATTATTAATCATTCCCTAAATTTTAATTTTTGTTTTCAACTAATTTTTATTATTTTTAGACATCAAGAATGTTGCGCGGTTTGGCTACACGGTCTTCTAGACCGTGCTCCAATGGTGCGCATGTCAAAAATTATCCCATAAGTTTTTTCAAAAAAGCCTGAAAATCTTACTCGGGACTCAACCTGAACCATAAATAGGAAAAATTTCATGCCAAGGAAAAATAAAATAAGAGGTATCCATGGTCGAGGTTTGACATTTCACATAAAACTAAAAATAGTTTATTTTGCATTAAATCACAATATTTGAATTGTATTATAAATAAAACCATGTAAATTGATCATTACACGCAACATAAATTTTATCTTTCTTCACATGGAATACCAAGGTTATCTTGCATTACACGCAATTATGAATTTCCTTGATGGACTTCTTAACATGCATGACAGAGTCTTACCAAATAATAATATATTATAAAAATGTTATTATTTAACATAATAAGATATAACCAAGAAGTTAAATTATCTATTATGAATAGTATTAAAAAATCTATTAAAATATATGATTTATAAAAATATAATATGAATTCATAGGTATTCAATTAATTAGAAATGAATATGAAAACCAATTGAATATAATGGAAGATATTAATATATTTATGGTCACAAAGCTATTTTTCCCAAATAAATTAAACTAATTAAAATTGGTGAGTGATATTAATTTAATATATATGTTATATACCAAATCAAATATTTGGGGTATTCATCCAATAAATTGGATTGACATAAGATAAGAATAAACCTAATTTGATTCATAAAAACTTATATTTTTTTATAAAGGTAGTTTTAACACCTTTTAACAGAAATCCAATTTTAATAAATTTTTTGAAACCATTATAGATTTAATATATAAAAATAAACATTATCTTTATAATATAAACAAATAAATGAGCTTAGGATAATTTTTTGGTATTTTTCTGTAAGGTTTCAATTTTTATGGAATAGTTAAAAACACTAGATTTTAATTCAAAACTACTTTTTCATATACTTTATTTATATGGTTAAATTATATTTTAATATTATTTAAAAGTTTAATTAGAAATTTTTTTATCAATTAATCCAATTTTGTTCATTTTAAGTAATTTCACATGGAAATTGGATATAAAAACTTAGCTAACATTTGATCATTTTGACTTTAAAAACCCACAGTATCGTCCCATCAACATGATTAATATTAAATTAATTTCTTCAACTTATATGATTGGAATTTGGAAAAAAATGGATTCTTTATTTTGAATAATAATTTATTATGTATTGTAAGGTCAACTTATATTTTTACCAAAATGAATAGTGAATGTAATTAAAACTAATTACATCGATTAAGGTAAAATTAAGCTTTAATAAGGACTAAACCAAAAATTTGAGACCCAAAATAACCTATGAGATTGTATAAAATCCATTATATGGAAATATTTCGACCCTATAATCCCATGGATCTAATTTTTATAATTATTGGATCCACCAGCATCATGAAAAACTTAGGTAGAATTCTCTTTTCAAATATTTACAAGAGTGTCACTCCTCCTCCACTATAAAAAGGGATAATTTCATCCCAATTCATCACACATATCAAGCCACTTGGATAAAATAAAATATTCTAAAATATTATATAAACTCACATCACTTTCTCCTTGAATCTTCCATTGGGGGTGGAATGTCTTCCAAGGAAGCCTTTTGGCACAAACCAAAAGGAGTCACCCGATTAACAGGTAATGTTTTCCCTCAAGTCATTTATTTTATTTTACTTCCCCACCCCCTAAAAAATACATATTCTATTATTTTATAAACAAAATTTAATCCTAAATATTCTAGGATGATTTTTTTAAATGGTTCAACCAACACTTACACACACCTATATCTAATGGTAAACGAACATACTATTTTTGTGTATGATGGACTACTGCCTCACGAAATAACGATTGATAATTTTTCCATTACCACCTATGATGGGGGACATTATTATGGAAATTATGTTTATATATGATATATATTATATTTATAATTTATTCTTGAATCTATAATTTTTATTTAGAACATACCTTTGTGCTTTCCATCTTCTGTAAATACAATAATTTCATTTCAAGAAGTGTAGACTACCGCCCCACAAAGTTATATGATTAATTAATAGACTACATGGATTGTATTAAGGTCGGTTTTAATTAATATATATAATATATTTTATATTATAAGGATACTATAATAATGATATACATATATACATATATGTCATTTTTTCATTATTTCAATATGACAAGGAAAACAAAAACAACGTTCAAGTGTACATACGACTTACTATCTCCTTGAACTATGTATTAAATTTTGTACTTATATATTATATAGATTAATATAATATACATATACTGAATATATATAATATTTATATCATTTTTTACATTATGTAATCATGATATAAGTATAAGGACCGACGATAAAAGAAATTAAGATACATGCGAAGAATAAAGTGAATATTACCCAATGTGAAACCTTAAAATAGGATGGTTAAAAGGGGGGTAATATAAGGTTGTAATAAAACCAAATATGGTATTATATATAAAAATATGTATCTTTAAAATATTTATAATAAATTTATATTTATTATACTGGTGGTCTTGATGAGTACGACGAGAGTCAAGACCCAAGGTAAGAGGATTTCATCCCACTTTATATTTCAGTGAGATACATGCAATGTTCGCCACTCTTTCATTTTGTGTGCTAAATCTACGGACCATTATTGTGTTCTATGTATCTTATAATTAAATTTATGGATATTAAAATATCCATTTTATTTCCTTTCTTTCATGGGGTTTATGTTTAAAAATATTCTAAATCTGTGAAAGTGTTTTTTCTCAATTTTCCTTTTTTGAGACTCATGTATTGTTATGATCCTAAATTATCTTTTGAGGTCTTTATACTTCCATTTTACATGTTATATCATGAATTTAATTATTTCAATGATATTTTATGTTTCATTTAATTTTCTTTTCTTACATAGAGAGTGTGATCCCATGTTACCAAGTTATAAGGGTTTATTGAAACAATCTCATTTCTTTTCAATATTGTTTATGTTTATGATTTCTTTGATGAAAATTCATGATCACTATATCAATAAAATTCATGAATTATCATCTCCATGGAAAATTTCTGATTTATTCAAATATTGGTATCATTTATTCAAATTTATGGAATATAATATAGTTAATAAAATATTTTTTTAAGATAGACCGACTTTACCCTCTCTTTAGTCAGAAATCTACGTTCCTTAAAAAATATGTTTTCTAAAAATGGTTTCAAAGAATATTATACCATTATCCTTTAACCTTTAAAATTAGTTTTTACCCTTTTTCTCTTTTACCATTTCTTTCAAAGGAATCTTCTTGTCACTTTCCAAATGAGTCATTTTTTAACCTTTACTATGCAAAATGAATGTACTTTTTATCTTGTACGACATGTATGGATTTATCTGCCATAAATCCTTTGAACTTTTATCTTCATATTTAAAGGTTAATTTATAAAATATATTTTTTAAAAACTTTTATCTAGGATAATGGGTTTCAAAATTTTTTCATTTTTATTTTATAATTGTTCAAGGAAAATTGATTTTCAAAAAGTTTTCAAACTCCTTTTATTAGTTTTCATGGAAAATGGATTTCAAAATATTTTAAAGCGTATTTTATATGTTTTCAAGGAATATGGGTTTCAATATAAATTCAAGATTATTTTATAATTTTTCATGGAAAATGGTTTTCAAAATGTTTTGAGGCTTATTTTATAAATTTTCAAGGAAAATAGAATCCAAATTTTTTTCATGTCTTATTTATAGGTTTTTAATGTATTTTCAAAGAAATGGATTTCAAAATTGTTTCAAGAATTATTTATTAGTTTTCAATGTTTTTTTAAATAAAAAAGTTTTTAAAATATTTTGAAGCATATTTTATATGTTTTCAAGTGAAATGGTTTTTGAAATGATTTCAATTATTCATTATAAATTTTCAAGGTATTTTATAAGAAAAAAATTTTCAAATGGTTTTATGTATTAAAAAGGCATTTTCAAAGAATAAAGAAAATTTTCCTGAAGAATTTTTTTTGAAAGATTTTTAAAACTTATTTTCCATATAAGAGTAAATATTTTTATGTCACTCATTCCATTTTAATAAATTATCTAAAGGTTTTATTCATATTATTTCTATGAATGGGTTAGCATAATGTCATGGTCCGTATGAAATCTGTTTCCTATTCATGGGTTATATGTTTATGAAATATGTTTCCCTTTCACGGTTTATATGTTTATAATATTTATCTCTATTTTATGGGTTATATATTTATTAAATATTTTTCTCCTTCATGGAATATGATTTTATGAAATTATTATGAAATATATTTTTTCCATAGGTTATGATATGTTTATATATTTATGATACCCTTCATGGGTTATGATATGATTATTTATGACCTTATTGAACATGTATATATGATTTAATTATAAAATGGTTGAGACCTATATCTCTGTCAAATGCCTAGGGTAAAGATTTACATCTCCTGAGATATACTAATATGGCATTGGGAGTAAACCTTGACTACTAAGATGGCCATGGGAGTGAACCCAAACTACCAAGATGGTATGATGAGCGGACTCATGCTACTTAGATGGCAATGAGAGTGAACCATGACAACTAAGATGGTATGAGGAGTATACTAATGATAGTAATATGTTCATAGGAGTGAAACATGATTTCCAATATGGTAAGGGGATTGAACTAATGCTACTAAGATGGTCTTGGCAGGGATGCCTTATCTACTATATAAATCATATTATATGCTTATGTGTCAACCAAAATTCCATGTGTTTATTACTATTTTGTTATTTCATGACTTATTATCTTAATTATATTATGATCCATGTCTTATAAATTTCCAATATTTATTATGATATCCAATATGCGAGTTATGATCATCAAATGTTATGATCAAGTTCCATACCCTTTGTTCATGTTATGATTTCACATTTTGTTTATTTATCCTTACTGATCATCTGAGCTTACCCCTTCTTATGCTTCCTTTCCCCATGTTTTGAATAAACATTTTAGGAAGAATTAATAAATGTGGATATATTTATGTGATATGTTGAAGATCATTCACCAGGATAAAATATTTTGTTTCTAATTTTTGAAAGACACTAAACTATTATAGTCCTTGGGAATGTATTATTGTAATGTACTCAATATTCATGTAAAATGGTGCAATGACCATTTATGTTAATCCTGGATCAATATAGTTGCTATCAAAGGAAAGGTTTATTTAACATTTGGAAACTAGGATGAGACAAATTTAGTGATATTTCTAGGTATATTTCTAAAGATATTTTTAGGGATGTCTCTAAGAGAATGTTTATGGATGAGTTAACGTATATGAAAATTGTCATGAAATTTCGGTAAATGATAGGGTGAGTGGATTACTAGAAATACATCCCTGTCTAGATACTACCAGTGGACAGGCTCTGGCACAAATATACCATGGGGTAACAACTCTGACAAGATGTTTCGGGCTCGAATCGTGGTAATCTGGTACACAACAGTGGTCCTTGTTGCGCACTTGGTTTGACACTCCTCGGCGATATGATTTGGGAATTCAAAAACACTTCACAAACTATAAAGAAGTTTTTGAATATAGTTTGGATATTAAAAACCATGTATTAACCTATTTTATCATAGATTAAAGAAGGTTTCATGATTTATACATCCTATAAGTAATTATTTTCATGAGTATGTGGATTTTTGCTATGATAAGTAATTATTACACTATGCTTATGGTTTTATTAAATGGTAGGAACTGGAAATATATTTCTTAATGTTGACTATGATGGAATATTTACTAAGGAATTGTGATGTGGGATAATAAATAGAGAGATATATTTTTTGATCATGCCAAATCAGTTTTTATGGAACATGATTAACAATGTGTACCTTGACCAACTCTCGGACTCATCAAGGAAGACAAAGAAGGAGTTTGTTGAGAGTTTAGGTAATGGACACAATGGGGGAAAGATTATTCATATTAATTTGTGTCAAGAATGTGGAAATAATAACATAAGTGTATTTATTATATGAATAAGAAGATGTTTTGACTGTGGTAAGTTAGGACACAATGCAAGTGACTATATGGGAAAAATTAAGAGTTCAGTTAATGAAATTAATGAGAATATTGGCTTCCCTAACGAATAATCAAAGGTTAAGTGCATTATGTATAGAATAAATGGTCCTTATGCAACTCAATATCCCAAGTGAAACTATCCTAAAGAGGATCATCAAGGTGGTATGAGTAATTGTCACAATGCTGATGATGAATAGACTACAGATGAAACGTGAGGGGAAATATGTATTGTGTAGTAGGATGAGGTAACCTTGATAATGGCATAAGTATGAAGTGGAATAATAATTTTTTTTATGTATTTAGATTCAATAAGTATTTTATATTAAAGGTTAAATATATAAGGATTTTTTAGTATTATGTTTTTTACTACAAATTTACAAGAACACATTGTATGGTTCTGATGGAATATAAAAGTGATATAATGGACAGGGTTTGTCCATAAAAAACACATGATTAATGGAAATATAACCCTTAATATGTTCGTTATGTAAGGATAATTTTGTTTAGATAAATATATGTGGGATATGAATAATTAAATTGGATGATACCTATTACTTTAGAACTAATTAAGGACTTGTTGTAAAGTAGTTTATCCTATCATGGATGAAGTTTACAACTTCATGGATTTATGGAATATATCAATTAATCAATTTAATAAGGAATAATGCATGTTTTATAGAATTATTTATGGTAATTAAGGTTATTACCTTGTTTCAAGGGAATATATAAAGAGGTTACTGACATGTTTGGAATGTGACAACCAAGTTATACTTTTCAATATACTGGGGAATCAATGTTAAGATGATTTCAAAAATTTCATTCTAATGTTCTAGATTTTCATCATTCAAAAGGGTTATAAGGTTATCCATTAATTAAAATTTTATATTTAATGTCTAAGGAATTATTTAGGTACTGCGTTTATTTTGAAAATCCTGGTTAAATGCCTCTTTTGTGATTCACCTTATTTCAAGGATGTCCATCTTATTTATTTTGGAAATTATATTAGTATGGTTTTATAAAATGATATAATGTATGTCGGGTGACAACCAATAAAGTCCCACAAGGCCATGGGTCTTGAAATCATGACTTAAGGTCAATAAGTGTTTCACCCCTACCACTATCTTATGCGATGATAAGGTTAATGTGTAATTATTTTTGTTGAATAATTATTAATGATGAGTCAGTAGAGTTACTTTTTCTGTTTATAGATTAGTGTATTAACCATATTGATATTGAATAATAGCTAGTGGAAAATAGTTATAAATTTCATTCTTTTATGGGCCTTAAGATATGATAAATGTGTTTTTTAGCACATCAGGCATCATTGTTAATTTTTGGAAGTCCATTACACAAAGTAATGGATTAATTAGAAATTGATAAAATCATAACCAAACAATAATTTTTTTTATAGAAATATATCACAAAAGTATATTTCCATATTTTACTGGTCAATAAAAAAATTTCTCAATGTTAGGATAATGATCAAAAGAAATTTTGTTTTCCTAATACATTAATTTTGTTGAACTGACGACCTTTTAAATCATCAATGATTTATGAATTTGAGGCCCTAAACATTTCCTTGACCATTCACTTGTTCTTGGTTGGTGACTTCAATAAATCCTTCTAAATATTTACAATTTTCCTTCTGGTATAATATTCACTACCAACCTATGTTCTCCTATTTGGAAACCCAGTTATATGTTACATTGGTTAATAGTTATGGTTCCAAAATTCCCTTTTTAAGGGATGTTTTAGTATTCATTTTTATGGTCTTTGTTTTTATGAATAAAACATTAAAATATTAAACCATTGAAAACCCTAATGAATTTAAATGGGGAAATTCATTTTAGGGGGGGTAGAATGTAACACCCCAAGATTTTGGGATTTTTTTTCAAATTAATTTAGCCTTTGTGATATTTTTGATTTCACATAACACTAAAAATAGTTTATTTTATAGTAAATCACCAAGGTTATCTTGCATTACACACAAAAATGACTTTCCTCAATGCCTTGCCTAACACACATGATCGTGTTTTACTTAAAAATAATATATTATTAAAATATTATTATTTAATATAATAATATATAAACTATTAGTTAAATTAGTGATTATGAATAGTATTTACTAATTTATTAAAATATATGGTTTACACAAATAAAATATTAATTCATAGGTTATTAATTAATTATAAATGAATATGAAAACCAATAGAATACAAAGGAAAATATTAATATTTTTATTGTGATAAAGCTATTTTATCTTAATAAATAAAATTAATTTAAATTAATTTGTGACATTAATGTAATATATATGTTATATATTTAATAAATTTTTATGGTATTAAACTAATATATTGGATTGACATAAGATAAGAACAACCCAAATTTTATGCATAAAAACATATATTTTTTATAAAGGTAGTTTTAACGCCTTTTAATGGAGAAACCATTTTAAATCCAATTTTTTTTGTAACTTTTATAGATTTAATAAAT
This sequence comes from Viscum album, assembly GCA_963277665.1. Taxonomy (NCBI): domain Eukaryota; kingdom Viridiplantae; phylum Streptophyta; class Magnoliopsida; order Santalales; family Viscaceae; genus Viscum; species Viscum album. Next base: position 1,946,953,279 of record OY728126.1, on the reverse strand, counting down.
CAAAATAAACTTTATATTTGGAATAAAAACCTAAAAATTACGTTAGGATAATTTTTTGGTAAGTTTTTATTTTTAATGAATAGGTAAAAATACTGGATTTTAATTCAAAGCTACTTTTTCAACTAATTTATTGATAAAATTAAATTATATTTATAGTTAGTATAAAAGTTTAATTAGATAATATTATTATCAATTAATCCAATTTAGTTCATTAGAACCAATTTCACATTGAAATTTGATATAAAAACATAGCAAACCTTTGATCATTTTTACTTTAAAAACCTGCAGTGTCGTCCCATCAGCAGGATTAATTTTTAAAATAAATTATGGAACTTATATGATTAAAATTTGGAAAATTGTATTAAATATTTGGAATCATAATAATTTATAATTTATAATATTTTTAACTTAGATTTTGACCAAAAGGATTAGACAATGTAATTAAAATTAATTACATTGATTGAGGTAATATTGAGCTTAACTAAAGACTAAACCATATATTTAAGACCCAAAACAACTTATACACTTGTCCAAAAGAAATTATATGAACATATTTAGACCCCATAATCCATTTTATATAATATTTATTATTATTGGATCCACTTTTAACATGAAAAACATTGGTGTAATTTTCTTTTCAAATATTTAGAAGTGTGGTACTCCTCCTCCACTATAAAAAGGTATCCTTTCCTCCCAATTTATCACACATCTGAAGCCCATTGGATCAAAAAAATCTAATAAAATAATATCGCAAATTCCATCATTTACTCCTTAAATCCTCCCTTTGGGGATAAAGTCTTACAAGGAATCCTTTTGGAACAAACCAAAAGGAGTTAACAAATTAAGAGGCAACGTCTTCCCTAAAGTCCTTTCTTTTATTTTCCTTCTCCACACCCTCCACTATCTTTTTTCAATTATTTTATAAAAAATAAGAATAAATAATATACTAAGAGTTTTTTATGTAAATTATTTTACCTAAACTTACACACACCTCCATCGAATGGTTAACAGACATACTGTTTCTCTGTACGGTGAACTACAGCATACGAAGTGATGATTGTTCATTTTTCAATTAACACCTATCATGGTGGATATTATGGTGGAAAATATGTTTATATATTATATAAATTATATTTATAAAGTCATTATAATTTTTTATTTTTTATTTAGAAAATACGTTTATGCTTTCCATCTTGTGTAAATACGATAGTTTCATTTGAGGAAGTGTGGACTACCACCCGCTCAAAGAAATATGATTCGTTCACACACTACATAGATTGTATTAAGGATAGTTTTAGTGATTATATATAATATATATGAAATTATAAATCTAATTTAATAATTATATTCATATATACATATATGTCATTTTTTTCATTCTTTCAATACGTTAGTAAAAACAGAAACAATGTTCATGCGTACATACAACTTTCTATCTCCATGAATAGTGTATTCCATTTCAATATTCTATATTATATATATTATTATAATAAAAATATACTGAATATATACGATATTTATTTCATGTTTTAAGTTCTATAATCTTGATATATGTATAAGGACCACGATATAACAAATTAAGACACATGCAAAGAATAAATCTAATATTACCCAAAATGAAACCATAACATTGGATAGTTAAGAAGTGGGTAATATAAGGTCATAAAAAACCATATATGGTATTATATTTAATAATATTTTTATGTAAAATATTTATAATAAATTTATATTTATTATAATCATGGTTTGAATGAGTATGATGAGATTCAAGACACATGGTAAGGAGATTTCATCTCACTTTTTATTTCCATGGCATACATTCTATGTTCTCCACACATTAATTTTGTGTGGTGTATGTACATCACATTATTTTGTTATATTTATATTATACGTAAATTTATGGGTAATCATGTATAAATTTTATATACTTTATTTCATGTGGTTTAAGTTTACTTTTTTTTTCAAATCGGTGAAATAGTTTTGTCTCAATTTTCGTTCTTTGAGACTCATTTTTTGGTATTCACCTAAATTATATTTCAAGGTTTTTATAAATCCATTTTAGAAGTTATATAAGGAATTTAATTATTTTAATGATATTTTATGTTTTATTTAATTTCCTTTTCTTACATGGAGAGTATGATCCCATGTTACTGAGTTATAAGAGTTTACTGAAACAATCTCATCACTTTTTGAGATTGTTTATGTTTATAATTACTTTCAGGAAATTTTATGATCCACATCTCAATAAAATTCATTTATTTTATTATATTATGGTTATTAATTATTTATTCATAAATTGGTACCATTTATTCCACTCCTTGGTACTTAATATTGATAATAAAGTGTTTTTTGATGAATTTCTGACATTACCATATCTTCGGCTAGAAATCTATGTTCCTTTAAAACCATGTTTTCTAAAAAGGGGTTCTAATAATATTGTAACATTATCCTTTTAAAATTTATTTTTACCATTTTTATCATTTATCATTATTTTCAAATGAATAATCTTGTTTCTTTCTTAAAGAGGCATTTTCTAAAAATCACCATGAAAAATTAGTTTTTTTTGTTACCCCATACAACATATACATATTTATCCACCATCTATTTCTTGAAGCATTATTTTAATGTATAAAGGTCAATTTTTAAAATAATTATTATAAGAGATATTTTTCCTGAAAAAATGGTTTTAAAAATGTTTTCAAGCTTATTTTATAAGTTTTCAAGGAAAAATGGTTTTCAAAACGTTTTAATCTACATTTATAAGTTTTCAAGGAAAATGGGTTTGAAAATATTTTCAAACTTATTTTATAAGTTTTCATGGAAAATGGTTTTCAATATATTTTCAAGATTATTTTATAATTTTTCAAGTAAAACGGGTTTAAAAATGTTTTCAAGCATATTTTATATGTTTTCAAGGAAAATGGGTTTCAAAATGTTTTGAATAATTCTTTATACGTTTTCAATTTTTTTTTGAAGGAAATGGATTTTAAAAAGTTTTGAAGATTATTTTATAATTTTTCATCGAAAAATGTTTTAAAAATTATTTCAATTGATATTTACAAATATTTAAGGTATTTTATAAGAAATTGATTTTTCAAATGGGTTTATGTATTAAAAATCCTTTTTCAAATAAAAAGGATATTTTATTCAAGAATCATTTTTTAAATGTATTTCAATGTTATTTTACATATTATATGACATCTGTTAATGTTAATCCTGTCATTCTAGGAAATTATCTGAAGGTTCCCCTCATATTATTTTTATGAATGGGTTATGATTAATGTCATGTTCTTTATAAACCCCATTTCTCTTTCATTATTTATATTTTCATGAGATCCATTTCTCTTTCACAGGTTATATGTTTATGAAATATCTCCCTATCTTTCACAGGCTATATGTTTATGAAATCTATTTCCCTTTCACAGGTTAATCTTATTATGAAATGATTATGAAACCTATCTTATTCAACAGGGTATGTTGTATTTATATGTTTATGATAACCATTTATTTTAATGTGTTATAGTATAATTATTTATGATATTGTGGGAAATATAGGTATGATTTTTTTATGAGACAGTTGAGACCGATATCTCCCTCCAATGCATTAGGTACTGATTTATATCTCACGAGATAGATAAATATGGTCTTGGGAGTTAACCATGACTACTAATGTGGCCATGGGAGTGAACCATGACTACCAAGATGGTTTGAGGAGTGGACTCATGCAACTAAGATGGCCATGGGAGTGATCCCTAACTACAAATTTGGCATGAGGAGTGAACTCATGCTAAAAATATGGCTATGACGAAGAACCATGACTACCGAGATGGTATGGGGAGTGAACTGATACTACTAATATGGTCTTGGAAGTGATGCCTTGGATTTTAGGAAAGTGATATTATATTTTTATGTGTTTTCCACAATTCCATGTTATATTCCTATGTTGTGAATTCATGACTTATGTTATTAATTATATTATGATCCATGTCTTATGAATTTAAAATATTTATTATGATCTGTAATATGTATGGTATGATCTTCAATGTTGTGCTCAAGTTACATACCATTTGTTCATGTTACGCTTACAAATTTCCTTTATATACCCTTATTGAGAATCTAAGCTCACCCCTTATTATGTTTACTTTCCATAAGTTATGAATAAAATTTTTAGTTATAAGTACTACTGGTGGATATAATTATGGGGAATATTGAATTTCTTCCCCTAGGATATTATTTTTTTTAAATGTTTCCAAATACACTAAACTATTATGATCATCGGGCATGTATTGTCATAAGGTAACAAGTATTCATCTAAAATGGTATAATATCCATGTATATTAATCATGGGTTAGTATATTCTTAAAACCCCCAAATAGTGTTTTCCATGAGAAGGATTTTTTTGTAGGAGTTAGTGGGTGGAAGGCTGAACTTGGAGATGTTAAAAACCAATAAATATAAACTATTCCTGAGTTAGAATATGAGCCTATTCCACATTTAGATGTTGAAGAAGAACTGACTATGGTTTTAAAAGAACCTCTATGGTTTGGAAGTATTCTTAATGATCCAAAGGTACATGGATTAATTTAGAAAATTATATTAAAGTAATGTTCATGGATGATGAAATTACTGCCTACTAAGGGGCCATTGAGTGTTTTGATTCTAAAAAAATTATTAAATTCCTTGAAATATGAGATGGAATCTATCCACACTAACCAAGTTTTAAACATATAGGATGCACCTTAAGGGATGAAACCCATAGGATTCAAGTGGGTTTTTCAAAATAAAAATGACATGGATACTAATACATCTATATATAATTCTTCTGTAGTGGGGAAATGATATAAAAAAAAATTCATGGTATTGATTATGAAGAAATATTTTCTCTATTTGTGTTGATTATATATATTATATTACTGATTTACATAACATCTGATTATGATTAGTTGACATATTAGATGGATTCCCAAAGCGGTTTGCTTACTGGTAATTTTGTATAAGTTTTGTATATGATACAACCTGATGGTTTTAAAGTTCTAAATGAGTCTATTAAGATTTTAAAGTTACTATTATCCATTTATAGATTGAATAAATCTTCTAGAAGTCAGAACGTATGGTTTTATAATGAAATAAAATAGTTTGGTTTCATTATAAACCTGGATGATTCTTGTGTATAAAAGTGGATTAGTGGTAGTGTTGTGGTATATCTAATTTTTATGTGGATGATATAATACTTATCAAAAATGATGTTTCCACTTCAAATTCTATAATGTCATGGTTAGGAAAATGATTCCCAATGAAAATAATGGGTGAAACATCCTACGTACAGGGTGTGAAGATCTATAGAAATATATCCGAGTCGTAGATTAGACTAAATCAAAAACATATATAATGTTAAAATACTAAAATGGTTTGTAGTGGAGAACTATAATAAGGGGTCATTAACAGTGTTTCACGGCATAAATCATACTATAATTGAAGATCCCTTAAAATATTTAGAAAGTATGGATAAGATTAATTATATGTTGCCAATATGATCATTCATATATTCCATGTTATGTACTTGGACCAATGTCTATTATCCATTGAGAATAACAAATTGATACCAATTCAATATGGGTGGGAGTTCCTAGATTTTATTCAATAACATATTTAAGTACTTTAGAAGAAGTAATGCTATATTCTTGGTATTTGGAGGTGATGATGAGACCATTATAAGGGGTTACACAGATGTTAGTATCTAGTCCAAAAAAGTGAATTGAGTTCTCAATTTGGTTTTATGTTTTAAAAACAAATAGTGGTGGTCTATTCTGGAAATGTTTAAAATAATCCACTATAGTGTATTTGTAAGTAGAGGTGGAGTACGTCACAACATCAAATAATACGAAGGAATCTTTTTTGATCAATAATATCATCACTAAACTTAGTGTGTTTCCTAGAATTAATGGAGTAATTTATTATCTTATAAATACTTTGATGTTATTATAAATATGGTACAACCATATTCGTTATTCTCTCTATCCTATAAATTAAAAAGTCACCATACGTGCGTACATACGACTTATAGTCTCTACATCGTGGTGTAGTTTGTCATTCAACAATTCACTATTTGTATGGGTATAATAATGATTATAAATGATGTAAATAATAAATATAACATATTAATTATTCTTTATATAATATATACCATCCAATTTCATACAATTGAATCATCAATATAATTATATTTTCACTCGTGCGTACGTACGGATTACCGTCTCCACGACGCGATGAGATTCATTTCGGCATTCACCATTCAACTATGATTATAAAAATAAATATTATTAATAAGTATGTAATATATTACATAATAATTCTACTGTAAATATATATATATATATATTCATTTACATTCATCTCATTCACTTACTTCCATTCAATACGATATGAAAACAGAAACAACGTTTATCCGTACGTACGACCTACTGTCTCCATAAACAGTGTTTTCAATTTCATATATCTATATATTATACATATTTATATTCTAAATATATATGATATATAAATCATTTTTATATGTGGGATGTGTTTAAATCCTGATCTAAATGATATGATCAAGAATAACAAGTTAAAATTTGTATGAAAAAAGCGATAAATACCTGAAATGTTAATTTAACATAGAATTATTTTTTAAATGGGTAGTATAAAGTCATAAATCAATCACGTATGATATAATAAATATGAATATGGGTATGGTATAATTTAATAACATACTATTGTCATTATACAAGAGGTTAAACATACCCTCGTCCAAAGAAAAAGTACAAAGTAAGGGTTAATTCTATAATCTCTTCATTATACGAGGTTGTTTATACATAATTATCTATTGATACCTCTTTGTAATCCCCATCCATGTTTCTTAAAATGTATTTCAAAATATTTTTAACATTTAATAAGTAATGGTATAATGTCATTTATTCCCTTATTTGAACTTATATGTTTTTGATAGGAATTTTTCCATTGTCTTCAAAACAATGTACTTTATAACATTTTCGACAAATTTAAGGTAAGAATGACTTTTTTTACTTATACGGTTGGTGAAGCTATTTTCTTTAATTATAACATTGTTGAAGCTTCCCTTAAAAGCTTATAAGAATATTTCCAAAACAAATTTTTTCTTTATAATTATGTGACTCTTAAATGATTTCATAATTGAAAGATATATTTCTCTCAAATAGTTTTGATTTCATATATATCCACATCCTTTGTTAAATTTTACACTTGTTTGAAGTTGATTTATTATGATACAATTCTTCCATATTGTATTTAAGGTTTTGTGATATGTTTGACTGTTGATGAGTTATTTTTATGCCATTAATGGTTTATGGTTAAAGTATTGACATTTCATATGCTATTTTAATACGAATGTTTATGTTATATTTCAACCTCTTCTTAAGATGAATGTGTTGGACTAGTATGTTATGGGTTGGGGACTGGTAAATGTAAGCCCTCTGGGTTGGGGTCCAGTTACAGAAGACCCTTCGGGTTGGAGTCCGATAAGAGAGGCTCTCCGGGTTGGAGTCCAGTTATAGAGGTTCTCCGGGTTGGAGTCCAGTTACAGAGGATCTTTGGGTTGGAGTCCAGTTACAGAGCCTCTCTGGGTTGGGGTCCAGTTACGGTTAGCCCCTAGGTCTTGGCACGAGGCCTTGACATAGAAATTATAGTCTGGTACTATACATTCCCTCATTATGAAATTAGTTACTACATGTGATTATTTTACATGTAGAATATCCATGATCATGTTAATATGGTAATTTTTGATTTATTTTTTCCATATTATGTTCATGTTTATGTTTTAAAAGGCTGTTGTTTTTATTAAACATCTTTCCTTAAAAGTTTATAGCTTCTTCTATATTATTTTCCCTTATTGAGCATCTGAACTCACCCCTTTCTTATGTCTTATTATACCAGGATCCGAAGAAGTGTTTTATGATTGAGATGCAGGGTTAAGATAAGGGAACAATGGAATTCTCAAAGGATTATTTATGTTGTTTTGTATGTTAGAATGTGTAATGTAACATTCATGTATGTAATATTTTTTCCAAGACTGCTAAACTAATCGGTCCTTCAGGACTTGATTCCTTGTATCCATACGAATGTATTCAAATAATTCATTGACTCTGGGTAACTGGGGTCGGGGAATTACACCCCTTATTCAGATCTTCATTTCCTTTCACATCTGAAGGAACCCCCTAATAGTAATGATGCTCGACTGATGGCTTTCCTACTATCCTTGGACAATGTTCTAGAAGGACATAGATGAAATTTTGTGTCAGGAACCATGTTTTGAACATGGTCAATGGTCCTCCATTTTCCCCCATTTTAGGATAACCCAATAGGGATACTATGTTTCGAATATGGTAAACAGTTATCCTTCATTTTCATGCCAATCCTATAGTGTTCCAAATTTTGGGTATCGTGGTTCACAATTTCCACTCCCCACTGTTTGGATTGATTCCAATGCCCTTAGAATTACCCTTCTCGTGCTCCAGAGCACCTTTTGAGTCAGTAGTCTATTCATAGAGACATGTTATCCAGTTATAATTCCTATAGTTCTGGATACTCCCAACAGTGATTGATTTTCCATTCTGATCCCCTCACATTTTCCGATGTTTAACACTCTCTCACATGTGGATGATATTCTATTATCTCTTTTTTCCCACACTGATCATTATTCGCACGGGGTTAAGGATTTATTTGATTATATCCTCAATACGATCGAGATATAGTGGACCCAATGATAGGTTTTTTCCTTAGCTTTTTCCTCAGAACTAGGTCCGTCTTTCCCTCCTTTTCCTCGTTGGACCCCATTCTTTGAGGGGAAGTTGTTGGTACTGGAAAATGAATCCACAAGATATTACAAATGCTTAAATACATGATATAAGAGAATATCCCATTATAAAAGCTTCAATTTTACTAGTCATAGAGCCCGAACAGAGTTACGGATTATGAGTTATTGACATTTGAAGTTGGGTTGGAAAACTGGTTCACAGAGCCCATTCGCAGAGCTCCCTCCATGATTGCGAAGTAGAGTAAGTTGACCAGAGCCTCCACAAGTGCCATGAAGGCTATGATGGAAGCCTCTACGAGTCTACTAAACTTGAACAAAGCCTCCATGAGCATGGTGAAGGCTCATGTGGAAGCATCCGTGACACAAAGAAACTTGAGGGAACTTCCTCTCGTAGCGGAGCGTCATTTCCTTCCTGACATCATTTTTTATTCACGGTGCACATATTTTCTCCATGTAAAGCCTCAAAAACCTCCATCACCTATAAATAGTTGGCTCCCCTAATTTATAAGGATGGTTATTCCACCCCTTCAGTGGCCGATCTCCCATTTCATGGTGATCCCAAGCACCTCAAATTAATGCCATTCACGAAGGCTCCTCCCTTTGCCAAGGGGGGATCCCCATTCAGATTACTCGAGGCTCCGTGAAGTTTAAAGACACTGTGGAGAACTCTATTAATAAATATGACTTATTCTAAGGTAAGGCCATGCTCTGCGATCTCTATTGCTTCATGAAACCCTGAGCACTGTGAAGCTCCCTTCTTCGTGATTCCCTGAGCCCCGCAAGCGCCATTACTCTGTAGGACCCTGAGCACCCATTAATCTCCCTTCTTCGCGAGACCCTAAGCTCTAGTGCCCATTTTCTCCCTGAGACCACAATTTCTGTGAATACCCATGCTCTGCGACACCCTAAGCTCTATGGAGCTCCATTCTTCGCGAGACCCTAGGCTCCGCGAACACCTTTCCTTTGTGAAGCTCTATCCTTTGCAAAGGTCCTACCTTCATGTTTATTGGTCCATACCATGGGGGATGCACCCCCATACCCCTATTCGAGATTAGTGTCAGGCTATAGTCCAGGCCCTATGCGTCAGTCCCTTTACTATCATCACTAAACTCCATGATAAAAAGGAGAGTTTCACCATGAACTTTTTTGGCCGTGACATCGACATTTCCCATTGCCCCCTTATGCGCATCCACCTACCACTGATGGAATACCATGAGTTGAGATACTCCTACGCACTCCATGAAACACCTTAAGTTGTAATATTCCACTTGGTCCCTTTCACATGGAGATAGTTGAGATTCTCATCATCACTTCAATGAGTACCTTAAGTCAAACCATTCCTCAAGAAACTCCTCCAAACCCCACCACCCGAGTCCTATGCCAGGATCCACCAGAAAGGGCCTCTCTTGCATAATTCCCAACACCAGCCACTTTTAGGACCCTTATGCCTAATAGTCCTATCTATATGAATTTAAACTATAGAAAAACCTATTTTACAAACATATTAAGCCTCTTTCTCTAAATAATATATGCCTTATGTGCCCAACATAAGATGCCAATAGTCCTCTCTACACGACTATAAACTATAATAAAATCTATATGAAAATCATAGGATTGATCTTTCTCCAATCAAGAGATGCCTTTTTGATAGAGATAATATTTTCTCATTTTTTATGTGTAATTAAATGTTTTAATCTCTAAAAATATAACATGATGAGTTAATTACATCAATTTTGGATTTATGATGTCTTTTGGGCTAAAATAGGAAAACTGCTTAATTTTGAAATACTGACAGATTTTAATCACTTTGGTAATTCATTCATATCATTTAAAATATAAATCCAAGTAATCTGATTATTTTTTTATTGGGTTAAAATATTTATTTTATACATATTTTTTCTTTGAACTAGGATTTAATTCGGCCATCCATGGTTCCTAACAATTCAATAAATTTGGAATTTTATTCTGGAATACCTTGTGGACCCCACCTTAATAAATTGATCATAAATAAGTCTAAAGAAATACAATTTATGTGATTACAATTGTATAGGAACTATAATTAAATGTGGAGCTCTGATGTTGAGTATTATGAAGATTTAAAAACATTAAGGCGGACCATGGATGCTAAAATTTTGGGAAATGAAAAAAGAAACATTCATCCAGAATAAATGCTGCAATTATGTTGGTCATATATCATGCTATACAGGGGGGATGAATATGAAATTTTGGGATGAAACATTAATGATTTTTTATAAGATCTTTAAATAAGAAACCATCTGAAATTTAGGCCATTAAATTGGCCGAACATGGTAAAACATGTGATGGACAGAATTTGCAGGAAATAATAAAGAGGAAATATGAAGATCTTAAATTTGAAGACCGGAGGATGGCACCCCCTTGGAATATATAAAGGGGATTTCACCCATTCTAGGGAGGGGGTTTGACACCAACATTGAAGATGGGAGGAAGCCAAGGGACACTCTGGGAAATTATCCTTCAACATCATTCTGTTTCTTTCTTTTATTATTCTTTACTTTACAATGTCTCTCCTCTCCCGTATCATCTTTCTTACCCCATCAATGGAGGGGTAGTTTCATTTGAGTGATCGGAAAGTGGTGAGGATAGATCTATGTGTTTTGTTTGATTTCTTTTTCAAAAAATTAATAAAATTTCTTCTTCTTTCTTATTCTAGGTTCCATTCTTAATTCAGTATTAAATTCCAAATGCGGTAGTGTTTGTTTTTGATTCTGAAATTATAAATTTCATTGGTCGATGATCACATCTCCCTCCACCAAATTCCAATATGTATATTGTGGAACAAGATTAGGTTTGGGTGGTGATTTCTCAGCAGTTTCCAAGCACATGTGTTGGATTGTATGTCGAAATCATGGTTTATTAGAGAACATCAATTCTAGGTCTGGGATTGCTCTAATTAATAAAGAGACCTTCTACAACCCTAATCACATTGGAAGGAGGATAGACCAATCTAAGGGGTTAGAAAGGAAAATTCTCATAACATCTATCTGACCAAGGGATAAATAGGACTCGGTAGATAAATCTCTCTCTTACCAGTTTAAAGAGGAAGAAGAGGTAAATTTGGAAACTGTGATGGCACAACACTAGGTATAGCCAAACCCAATCCAATCACCATCTTTATCATTTGTTAAAATCAATAAATTAATTTTTTTCGATTCTCGCATAGTCATTAAAATTAATTAAAACCAATATTTTACAGAAAACCAACAAAAATTGAAAACCTTGTTTTGTGTGCACTCCTCTTCGGGAGACTACCTATGATCTACTGATATACTATACTTAGGTAAATAAAATATTGTTTTTCCATGCCCCGTGAAAGACGTGAGTAAAACATGGTACCGTTTCCGGGGAGGTAGTTCCAAAACCTAACTGTAAATATTTGACCTTTTTCAAATAAAAATAAATTAAAAAACAATATTTTCATGATGTTTTCAAATGATTATTTCTTTAATTCACGAAACAGTTACCCACTGGTGAAAGAACTAATTATCGATTCACCCTTGTCCAGGAGGATAGTGTTTCTTTTCTTTTAAGATAGGTCAGGTTATTTTGGAATTCAAATAATGGGGAACAAAAATTCAATGAATTCATATCTGGCCTATGGGAGAACCTAAAAAAAGAAATTTTTGAAGCAATGGCCTGAAAACTAACTGAGTTCTCCCATTACTTTCAGTAATTTTATGAAGTTTCCAATGTCTAAGGATATCCCCCCTTAGACATCCTTGATTTTTCTATGTTGATCCCTGAATTAGTAGAGACTGACTCCCTACCTCTAACTGCTACTACTCAACTCCAAGAGGTTCTTTTTATTGAATATGAGATTGAAGATGAACAAACTCAGGGAGATAATCATTTCTTGAACTCATTATATTTTGATCATGTTAGAACTGACTTGAGTATTACCTCCCCATGTTTTATTTTATCAGAATCAGACAACAATTTTATTTCCTTGGAAGAGGATGATGAAAAAGAAGATTTATCTAAAGAGGAACATCTGGAGCTCCCCGAACATGTTGAAAACTTATTGGACGGTGTTCAAGAATGGAGGAAAGTGTCTTTTCCTGAGGAAATAGAGACACAATGCGTAGACATTGAAAGGGATGTATTTGATATTGATTCTTCATGCTATAATTTTGTTCAAATAGACGTACAATCTAAAATTCTCTTTAATTATTCCATTGATGCATCATATCTTGAGAAAGCATTGGTGAATGAAGAATAAATTATGCAAGTGGAAGATATGAAAGAGGAGGAATCATTCATTTTCCAAACCCACCATACATGTTGTATCTAAATAAAATGGGGGTGTAATTGGTATACTAAATCCATGGGTTCCTCAACAAAAGGAAGAACTCTATTCTGGAAATAAGAATTTTTGTTGTTTTAAGAGCAAGAAATGTCACCCACCATCAGATTGGGGACAACCGATTAGAATAGCCCATCTGGAGGCAGTAAAAACCCATGGCCCACTTGGGGAATTAAAATAAGAATTATCATTATTTTCTTATATAAATTATATTTTCATTTAATTTAATAAATTTCTAATGTTATCTTTTTACCTTTTTAGGTTTTAATATATCCATACATAAGAGACTAACTCAATGCTGCATTGTCAATATTTCAGGTCGTAGAACTCCTTTACATTTTCTTGATTGTTGTGATTAACTTTCAAATATTCTTACATGTTAAATCCATTTGAATGAATTGAGGACACTACATCAATTAAGTGTGGGGGAGGGAATCTTGTAGTCTATAATTTTTTAAAAAATTTAATTTTTTTAGTCGAGCCAATAACAATAAACAATGGTGCTACCGGGAGGCAACCGGCATTTTTCCCCCATTGTCTACTTGTCCTATTTGTAATTTTCTTACATGATTGAACAGGATTGCACTATCAATTGTTTTAATTCTTATATATCCGGTCCATTAATGAAGAGGCTATAGTGGGATTACACTTCGTGAATAAAATCATTCATTTGAAATGGGAGTACGAGTTTCAATTATATATTATCCAACTTTATTCCCTATATTTTTATTCTATTAATGATTTAATTAAAAAATGCATTCCCACACTTGAATTATTATTTACTTGACTTATATAGGAGACATGAGTTTCATAGGAATCAAATGATTCCATGTTTTAAATTTCAAAGTTAATAAGATTGAATGAGTAAAATAGATAATTAGATAATTAAAGTGAAGCATGAATATTGAAATGAGGACTCATGATTTGATGGAATTAAATGATTCATTTAAATTAAATTTCCCAAACAGTTTTCATGCTTTGAATTTTTGAAATTCATGTGAATTAATTTGTTACTATTAATCATACCATGATTGATTGTCCAATGTTATATTCCCATTTCGGAGAGGATTTCTAGACCAAATATTTCCTACTTTATCTTGATTATATTTCATGAGTGATCATGGGACATTCCACCTACCAGAACTTGTATTGAAACATGTAAAACCTATGACTGTACAAAAACACATTTAAAATGATTGAGGAACTACATTGGCTAGCCACATATTTACCAGATACCCACCCTTACATTTATCCTTTGTTAGCCCATAGAAGCCATGAATTTTCTTATTGGTTTAAGACAGATTACAAGATGATTTTTCTTTACATTCCCACTCTTTTTGTATTTCTGCATGGATTATTCAAGTTGAAGTGTGGGGAAGGTCCTTTCATGTGCGTTCATTGGTATGTGTATAATTCTAGGGTTGTGTGAGGTTTGCGTAATCATTTTGGGTGGTAGTGTATTATTAGAAAATTGGGCATGAGTCGTAATTTTATTATGCTTCTTTCATTTCTTCCATTTCTCCTTAAAAAATGATAAAATAAAGGTGTGCCTTTCTAGAGCTTTAGAAAAAAGAGAAAAATAAAGTTGTGCCTTTCTAGAGCTTTATAAAAAAATAAAAAAAGAGGATTACTTGGATGATATCATTCTTTGTAATCATTTATTGACTCACAACCCATGCCATTAAAAGGGGTTGGTGTTGTGTTTCACATTATCAAAAGGGATTTGAGTGAGGTTCATCCTGTGTTTTCAATTGATTAATCATGAATTGTACTTAAGAGTCAAAACTCCTACTTCTAGCATTAAATTATTCCAATCATTTACCCTCCAAACCTAAGCCACAGAGTCATTTGAACCTTTATTGCAAGTCTCCAATATTTTATGTGCGTTTTGTCTTTACGAATTATAGAAAGTATTTCCTTTGCAAGCCTATGGATAAGGAGCATGTTATCATGATATGAGAATAACTCCACTATTAATTGTATCATTAGTGATGAGAGAAAAGATTCAAAAGAGAGGTAGATCAATATTTAGAATGTTTAATAATAATAAATTGAGAATCATGAATGAATGAAAGGAGAAGCTCCATCATTTTTCAAAGGGGAAAAGTAAAATGCATGAATTGATTGTTTCTTTGAAAAATGGGAAATTAAATTGATATTTTTTTGGAACTTGAAAATTTTATTGGACATTGATAATTTTTTGATTTTATTACATTGAAATTTGAATATTGGTAACATTGGTTCCCTTTGAATTCCATGTTGAGATTTTATGCTTGAGGACAATCATAGTTTAAGTGTGTGGGAATTATGTTTGACTCACTCCTTTCGTGGGGTGTGGAAAAACATTATTTTATTTACCTAAGTATAGTATAGCAGTTGATCCTAGGTAGTCTCCCGAAGACGAGTGCACACAAATCATGGTTGTTACTTTTTGTTGGTTTTCATAACAATATTGGTATTAATTAATTTGAATGACTATGAGAGAATAAAAATAACTATAATTGATTGATTTTAGAAAATGATAAAGATGGTGATCAGATTGGGTTCGGCTAGACCTAGTGTTGTGCCATCATGGTTTCCAAATTTACCTCTTCTTCTTTCTTAAACTGGTAAGAGGGAGATTTATCTACCAAGTCCTCTCTCTCCCTTGGTTAGATATATGTGATTATAATTTTCTTTTCTAAAACCTTATATTGGTCTATCCTCCTTCCAATGTGTTTAGGGTTATAGAAGGTTTCTTGATTAATTAGTGCAATCCCCAACTTGGAATTGTTTTTCCCTAATAAACCACGATTTCGACATACAATTTTACACACGTGCCTGAAAACCGCAGAGCAATCACCACCCAACAAAAATCTTGTTCCACTGTATACATATTAGAATTGGGTGGAGGGAGATGTGATCATCAACCAAAGAAATTTATAATTTCATAATCAAAACCGAACACTACCGCATTTGGAATTTAATACTGATTTAAGAATTGAAACCAAAATAACAAAGAAGAAGAAATTTGATTCATTTTAAGAACAATAACTCAAACACAACACATAGATCCATCCTACCCTATTTCTGATCACTCAATTGAAACTACCCCTCCATGGATGGGGTAAGCGAGATGATATGGGAGAGGAGAGACAATTTAAAGTAAAGAAAAAAAGAATGAAATAGAATGATGCTGAAGGAGAATTTCCCTGAGTGTCCCTTGGCTTCTTCACATCTCCAATGTCGGTGTCGAACCCCCTACCCATAATGGGTGAAATCATATTTATATTGGCCAATGTGGTTCCATCCTCCGGTCTTTAAATTTAAAATCTTCATAATTCCTCTTTATGATTTCTTGAAAATTCTATCCATCTCATTTTTGACCGTGTTCGGACAATTTAATGAACAAAAATTTGAGATGGTGTATTATTGAAATATCTTCCAAAAAATCATTAACTTTTAATCCCAAAATTTCATATTTATCCTCTCTGTATAGCATGAGATATGTCCATCTTAATTGAAGTATTTATTCTGGATGAATGTTTCCTTTTTCTTTTCCCAAATTCACAGCATCCATGGTCCACCATAATGAATGTAAATCTTCATAATACTCAACATCAGAACTGAAAATTTAATTATCGTTCCAATACAATTGGAATCACATAAATTTGATGTATGTAGACCGAGTTATGATCAATTTATTGAGGTGGGGTCCACACGGTCTTCCAGAATAAGTTTACAAATTTATTGAATTGTTAGGACCCATGGATGGCCTAATTAAATCTTGGTTAAAAAAGAAAAGATGTAGAAAATAAATCTATGAACCCAATAAAAAAATAACCACATTAATTGGATTTATATTTTAATCAATATGCAATAATTACCAAAGTGATTTAAATATTTCAATATTTACAAATAAAGCAGTTTTCCTACTTTTGCCCAAAACACATCATAAACCAACATTTGATGTGATTAACTCAACATGTTCAATTTTTAGGGACTAAAACATTGAATTACATATAAAATATTAATAAAATATTATCTCTATCACATATTCCCCAAGCATAATATTCCAAGAGTCCTCACTATATTACTTTAAACTGTATCATTCCCTATTATTCATTAATAGGATGCATTTTGTTCCAAATAAGAGATGCCTTATGTGATAAGCATAAAATACCTCATGCCAGGATTATAGTTGAATAATTTCAAGAGTGTTGGAATATGTTCAAACATTCTATCACTCCACCTCATGCTTCCTGTTTCTTTCATTCGGATCATCATCCCTTTTCATGTCTGAGGGGACCCCCTAACAGTATGGTCCCATGCCTCTTCGGCTCACCTACTAGTATGGGCCAATGACCTGAAAGAATTTGGACAACAAGTTGAGTACGGCCTTGTTTTTCAAATACAATTAGAGGTTAGACATCATTTGTTTGTTTCCATATCAAGAAACATGATCTGGATGATATGTTTTGAACATGGTCAACAATCATTCTCTCTTGTCACTCCACTCTCATTGTGTTCCGAATACCAGTAATGTGATTCAAACTTTTCACCTCCCTTTGTTTGGAATGATTCAAATTCCCTTGTAATTATCTTGCTTGTGCACTAGATCATAGTTTTATGCCTCAATTATAATCCTAAACCCACCAGTGACTTGGGATTCTCTCATGGCCGTACATGAGGAAGACAATACGAGTAGCTTCCATGCGTAAGCCCGATTCACCATTGCACGCTCCTTAGTGCCACCTGGGCAGCTTCCATGTGTAAGACCCATTCACCATTTCTACTCTTTAGCAGAACCTGGGCAGCTTCTGTGCATAATCCCCATCCACCATTTCTTCTTCTTAGTGGAACCCGGGAAAAATCCATGCATAAGCCCCATCAACCATTTCTGCTCCATAGTGGCACATGTGCTGCCTCCCTGCATAAGCCCCATTCACCATTACTTCTCCATAGTGGATTGAGGCATCCATCATAATGTAAGTCCTATTCACTGTTACCATGAGCATCTAACCAAGCATAAGCCCTACTCTATTTCTCATGGAAACAACTTTCTCGATGTGATCATCAGGTCTTTTCTGCCTCTTGTTTCTCACACTGAGCATGACTCGCGTGGTCTTAGAGTATGTATCGACCATGACATCATCTCTGGTGTTCTTTACTATGTATTACCAATTCCTTCCACAACCGAACTATGTGGACTTTGATCCTTTCCCATTTCTGAGCAATGTACATAGGAAACCTCTTTGAGATTCAGGTCCAACACCCATCAGTCCCAATAACTTCATGTCGGTTCAACCTTGTCCCATATGATGTTAAAAAATATGCCCCTAATTGTCCTGCATGGTATTAAAATGTATGGACTCAAACTATTGGGTTTTGATCCTTGTAACCTAGAAATGGTACATTGGAATCCTCCCTAAGGTTCAACCCCAACCATCAAACTAAGTGGGTTTTGATCCATCTCCTTGGCAGGGTACGTAAGAAGCCTCCCTGAGGTTCAACACCAAACATATTTGATCTACATGGGTTTTGATCCCCATATCCTAGAAATTGTACATAGGAAGCCTGCCTAAGGTTCAACCCCAAACACTGGTAAACTTCAGTGTCCCCTTTACTGGGACCCACATCCTTGGTTCGTCCCAGTTTCATCAGACCAACTCCTGGGATGCTAACCACGCATAAGCCCAAACATTATATTTGGGTTGTTGTCCTCCACGCACACCCTAATATTATGCATCATATAAACTACATGTGTTTGATCCCTATATCCTAGATGGGGTACATAGAAAGCATCCCCGAGGTTCAACCCCAAACAACAGTAAATTCAATGTCCCCTTCATTGGGACCCACATATTCGGTTAGTCCACTAGTGATGTCAGACTAGCACCTGGGCTGCTAACCAGGAATAAGTCCCACCGTGTTGTAGGGTTGTTGTCCTATGTATACACCCTTATTCCATTCCCCCATTCTAAACTAAGTCGACTATGATTCCCCAGCATAGGGATATGTAGGAATCCTCTCTGAGGTTCAATCCCATCACTCATGTCTCATCCTGGTCTCTCCCTTAACCCCTTTGCATTTTGGGAAGGTCATGCCCCTACCTAGAGTTTATACTCCCTTCGGGTACCCTCCAAGAATCCATTAACACAGGACACATCTTTAGGTGTCCCATCACCCCACCAAAATATATGGACTTTAATTACATTCCATGAGGATATGTAATAAGCCTACCTGAGGCTAAATCCCAACATCATAATCATCTCCACGTCAGTTCCACCTCATTCCTTCTATCCACTTTGTCCAGCCATTCTACATCAATCCTAATTTTTACCTTGGCTGCCACATCCCGATGAGATCATATCATCCATATCATCGTCACTCATTACGGCACCCGGGCAGATAACCACACATAAGCCCTGCATAATCCATGAACATCCAACCAAGAGTGTTCCTCTTGCAATGGGAAGATATCAATGTGTAAGCCCAAGAATGAATCCAGGTTGTTGTCCTTTTCATACACCCAGATTTCAAACCTCACACATTCTAACAAGATGGGATTTGATTTCTATATTCTAGAAAGGGTACGTAGAAAGCCTCCCTGAAGTTCAATACCACCTAATGGTAAACCTTGGTGTTCCCCACTTTAGGGACCACCAGCCTAATCCACCCTTTTTCGTTTCCAAACCAGACTTCACGATGTGACATCGTCCCTTTATGGGACACACCATCCTGGGTTCACTCGTATTGGGTGTTCTAATCCATCCACCCATTAAACACTCCTTGTGCTCCCTCCTAGGGATCCACCTCTCCAATCCATCTCTATAGGGATTTCTGATCACTCTCATTATATCCCTGCAAAATGGTAAACTCGCGACCTACCTCAGGTTAAACATGATATTCCAGAGGAAAACCTCAGAAGACATGACTTTGTAATATCCGTCTCCAAAAGATTTTAAACTCGTGTCCTACTTCGTGCTAAACATGATATGCTTGAGGAAAACCTTGTAAGAGACTCCTTTTGTGTAATTATCTCCACAATATGTTGAACCTTCATCCTACCCCGTGTTAAACATGAGATTCATGTAGGAAACATCAATAGAAATGCCTTTGGCCTAACCGTCTCTACAAGAGGTTAAAATCATAGATTACCTCATGTTAAACCAGAGATACCTGAGGAAAACATCCGAAGACATGCCTTTGGCATAACTGTATTCACAGGATGTTAAACTCACGACATACCACGTGTTAAACATTAGAAGAGGAGTAAAACCTCAATGACATGACTCCGGCATCAGATAACCCATGACCAATAAGGTATGCCTTGGGTTCTATGCCCTTGAGATGCCCTCTTAGGAGGAATAATACATGTATTCTAATGTCCATACATCCCGAGATTCCCCAACATGCCTAATGTTGTCATCTACTCCAACAGAATGTTACTACCTTGTCATGAACCCATGGAATTTCTAGATGGAAGTAGCATAATTAATCAATGTCCACAAATATATGGCACCTCGATTGAGATTCACAAAAAATGTCTTAAATCTATGAGGGATACTCGGACTGTGCAACGACTTCCGAGAAGGAATCCACAGAATGATAGACTAACATCCCATCATCCCATTTTTATCAAGGAGAATATGTCCCTGAATAAGTGACGACTGTCGCCTACCATTGGAAAGTGGGAATGTGGGGAAATAGCTAGAACGTCCACACAGACGAGTGTGCACCCCGAATAAAGTTAAGACACAACCCCTTTATAGCTTTAGTAGCACTAACATTTTTCTACAGGCCACTCTTTTCTTAAATATATTAATTTAGGAATTCATTTTCATTTTTAATGATACAAAGGCTTATAGGGTCACACATGTAATAATCACTAGTCCGTAGACACTATATAGTGCATGTACTGGTGAGGTTACATGGATCTGAGGTATGCCTCCCCATATACTAGAGTTTTCTGACTTGCAGTGAGAGTCTTGGGTGTTACCATGGGGAGCCTATAACCATATATCGGATTAAACAATGTAAAAAAAGAACCAATGAACATTCATAAAAAATAATCATAGTATGAGGAATAAATAAAACATAACTTGCTATAAAAAATGTGAGGTTCCTTAGGATAATGAGAACTACAGAGAATGAGGGGGGGGGGGTTGAATTAGTAGTAATATTTTTACAAATTTATTTTCACTTAATTAACACCTATAACTTATTAGAGTTATTATTCTTACCAAATTAATATAAAAATATCACAAACATGAAATAATGAAAATGTAAATAAGGTACACAAGATTTATAAATTTCAAACTTAGTGTGAGAACCTACATCCTTACCAGGAGATTTCTGTCAATTCATAGAAATTCACTAATAATATAAAGTGAATAAAACATGATAAAATTTTGTTATAATTGTTATATCTCTTGATAGGAATGATTATATTTTCTTATTTCATTCAAAATAGTTTTTATTATGAAAATGAGCCATCAAGAGTATAAGAAAACTGGTAAGAAACTCTATACAATATCGTTGTGATTTCCTCCATATGGCAATGTCTGTCTGGTGTGGCCTCTCCTAGTCCGGGGGGCTTCGTGAATCATGCCTCACTAAAACTACACATATTTCCTTACTTGAGTTATATTTAATGAAAGAAACCATTATTCATCACACAATTCTTGGAGACACTATTTGATATATAGTGTTAGGTTCTCAACTTGATTCTACTACTTGGTAAGCCTTTGTTTGGTAACTTAGAACCAAAATGTTTTCCAGTATTTTTTAATTTGACTACTCTATTTGATACGACTAGTTTCTCTATTCTTCAACCAAATTGTTTGGAAAATTATACTATTCTAAAAATCGGTATTTCAGCTTTTCTATAATGATGAACATTGTTTGTATGACTAAAATTTACACCCCTTCATATAAGTGCCCCCAATGTAGAAAGCTTGGGAACTCAATTTTGTTTTTCCCACTCAATTTAAATTCCCTAATAGCTTTTAAATAATTCTAGAGTATTTTAGAAAAATATAGAACCTTTATGAAAAATATAGATATTTCAATCTTCGTTAAAATTCATTAACTTCAATCTTAATGAACTTATATAATGTTTATTATCCCAACTAGATAACAAAACATTGATTTAATAGTTTAGTATCATCATTGTAATGGGTTTTACAATGTTATGAAAAGATTATCAAGATATCTATTTGGTGGAATGTTTTTCTGGTGTCATCTGTTGGAATTCCTCAATTTATTGAAATATACTTAATTCTCTAATTTTCTTTGACTGATCAACTTTGTCAAGTGATACTGCATTATCTCAAACTCTACTAAAAAAATTCTCTATATCATCCATCTGATGACATTAATAATGTTAATCTGATGATAATCTATATGATGGAAATTCATCCAAGGGATCTTCATCCAGTGGACTCGATCCATTTAATTCATAAATTTGAAGTTCATTCGGCATGTAACATAATCATTTTACACTTTAAAAGCATACAAACTATCTATCAAAAACATCCAACTTCCTATGTCCATTGCACTCATTCTATTGATGTTATTTAAAATTATGGAAACTTATAAATACTTAAATCATTAAAGACTTTCTTCATTTGGATAAAATAATACTTCTTTTTATATTTTTATAAACACTTTATCAAAAAATATTACAATGTTTCATTTGATAACATGAGTTTATATAATTGGTGTACCATTATGCACTAGAAATACTATCCTTACATAAGGAAAAGTGTCAGATGAGCCTCAACCCAATTAGTGAGGACTTCTTAAGTGAATCCACAAGACCCATGCTCAAAACTAGGTAGAGGAATAATTCTGGGTTAATATAGAAGTAATGTGTTGGTACTATTGCAGGTACTGTTTGATACTGTAGCATCCAGAACTATTCAGCTTGGGCCACCAGTTTTGGCTTTGAGTCCTTAAGGAATTCGGGACTCCCAGGACTTCAGGCCAGTAATGCTTTCGGGCCACCTTTCAGGCCTTCAGGCCACCTCAAGACCTTTGGACCACATTATCAGTGATGTTTCTACAGACAGACTCTACTAAAATAGAGCATCCCCGAAAGAGGATTTAGAGCAATTGCACTACCAGAGCAGAGCCAAATGGAATTAGATGAATGAGAGGGTATGTCTAAACCGTCGGGACTAGACTGTGCTTGCATGAGAAGCCTAGCTAGGTGACCATCTGATGGTGGAGATCTACAATCATGATGCAGATACTAGGGAGGTGCAGTTCTTTGTAGTTATAGTCTAGTTAAATTCTCTAAGACCTTCCGGTCATGTAATCTCATAAGCCTACATGCTAAGTAATCTCTAAGAATACAGGCCTTGTAAGGGTTCCCACTCATCCCTTTAAAGGGGGATTATCAAAAATCAATAAAGATGAAGGCCTTCAGGCAATTAAGGTACATAGGTAAAAGTGGAATTTACCCCGATGATAGATTCTTATACCTATACATATCATTAATAACTCTACATTATTACATTATTCTCCCCCTTTTTACTTATTTTAACATTTAAAAAAAATTAAAAACGCATCTCTGTATGATCACATTAGTAAGACGATCTTTTAATGGTATCCCACATTCAATGATAATGTTGTAATTATCACCCCATGGAGTTTATACCACTACATCTATTTCTAATAATAATGTGTCTTGTCTGTCTAAATAATTTCATCCATAACATTGAGTTCGGTGATATTTATCTAATAAAAAATTTGTTCATCTCTCCTTATGTATCAAAATATTGTATCATGAGATTTTTCATGATGTTGGAAACTTTGGGAATATTTAACAATCATCTGAATTTTTTTGAATGTTACTTAACAATGATAAGTAAACATTCTATCCTCTTCCAAAATCTCTCAAAAATAGGTTAATTAAAAATTTCACCAACTCATTCTAACCTATTTGATAGAATTGTTATTTTAAAAAAGTTTTTCAAAAAATAAAATACTTTGTTTTCAAAATATGATAAATTACCTTCAATACCCCAATTTTGAGTTTTTGGTAACATTCATAACAACTTCTCAAAATCAAACTTTTTTAAAAATTCATTTTTAAATGACTATTATCTCAAATTTTTAATCTTTTATCAAATCACATCCTTTCTGAAAGAGAATGTCCTAAAAATACAATACTAGAAAATGGAATGGTTTTTAATGAATTATATCCCTAAATTATAAGAAATTTTGTTGCTATGTTAAGTAAAACCCCCTAAATTTTATATTGTCCATTTTTCGTTCTCTCTCACTATCTTTGATTATTACAACCTTATATTAATAAGAAAATGAGTTGTAAAAATTCATAAAAAGTAGTTACTTACTCTCCTCCTTTGTCAACATTATCCAAAGCATAGTGGGGATACTCCCATAAGTAATTTAGGAAGTCATTGGTGGACGATAAACATGAATGCACTTCCTCAATTACTCAAATATTTCACATGGCATAAATTTAGTGAAAACATCATCAATTTGACACTTTATTGAAATGTACTCAAGAATAAAACATCCTTCAATAACTTTATCATTTATGATGTGATAATTTATATCAATGTGTTTTGATCTTGATTATTGTACTATGTTTTTAGTGAGATCAATGGATATTTTATTATACAATAGAATCTTCAATGGTTTTTCAATATCCATTCTTAAATATTCCTGTTGAAATTTCATCCAAATCATATGTTTATAGGAATGGGTGTAAAAAATATATTCTTCTACCGCTATACTAAAAGTAATAGAACATTGTTTATTACTTTACAAGATCACACAAAATTTGAGAAAGAAGAAAGGTCCTCTTAATGATGAATTTAAATCATTACAATCTCTAAGCTAATCAACATTATTATATCCAATAATGTTCCGATGAGAAATTATTTTACAAAAAAACCCATAGGAAGATATTTATTTAACATATCCAATAATTATTTTTGACCCCAATATATATGATTCCTTAGGATGAATCTGATATCTAGTACACAATTTAATAACATAAACAATGTCTATCATTAAAGTAGTAACATAGAGAAAACAACCTATCAAATTCTTGATTTTCTATTTAGTTCACTCTTTCCAAGATTCATCTTTACTAACCTTCATCCCAACAAAAATAGGAGTAGAAGCTTATTTAGAATCTTCCATGTGAAAATTTTGTAACAAATCCCTAGAATACTATTATTACAATTAAAATATATATATTTCCTTCTGTTTAACTTGTAATCCTAGAAAGAAATTTAATTCTCCGAGCTATTACATTTAAAAAAATTTCTTCAATTATTCATCAAACCCGTTAAAATTTTTATCCTAATCATCAGAAAAATAGTATAATTAAAGTAAAAAATGACTATGAGGGTACCTATTATCATTTCCATAATATACAGTTTGTTATCAAAATTTCCTTTAGAAAAGATCAACTTCTTTAGATATTTATATTGTTTTGAATATTATGCACATGGAAACTATTTCATCCCATAAATATATTTCTCCCACATACTTCCATGGTTCTATATTTGTCAAGTAAAAACCCACTAGATTACTCAATGTAAACTTATTCCTCAATATCCCCATTTTAGAAATCCTATTTAACATCCATCTAATAATGAAATTTCGTATAATTTTTTCAATGTAAACCCTCTTCTTATAATTATGTCATGTAGTATAAGCACACACATCACATAGAGAAACCGAAAAAACATTTTTATCATAAATGAAGAATCATACATTAGTCAGAAAATAAACCTATAATAATTCAAAATATTACAGCGGGAAAATAAATATAAAATAAGATAATAAAAATAGGATAATTTGGATATGATGGATCCACCATAATGGTCATGCTCATGAACAAAGATGTAGAAATAAAACATAACATTAATAATACAATACTAATTCTAAAGATGAATGAATATAAATAAAATTTTGAGAAAGTATAAGTGTATGGATAATGAATGAAATAAGTGGTATTTATAAGAAGTAGTAAACCCATATGACCATTATAAATCAGAACGTTGGAATAGTAACCTGAGCATTGTAATAGTAATATGACCATTAGGAATAATAACATGACAATTAGAATAGTAACCTCACGTATTTTAATGTAATATAATATTTATGTATCCAATAAAATGATAATTTGACATTTTTATGTCAGGGAACATGTAAATAAATGTTTTAAAAAAGTTAAATTATGAGTTATTATTTTTGTAAAATGTAACTCTTTAATTTAAAATTTTATACTGAATATAATAATTTAAGAAAATTATTTCATAAAAATGAATTTATAAATTATTAAAATGTTTTATTATAATGATAATATAATTTCATGAGGCTATATATAATTTTTCAAAGGGTTATAAAATGGATTATATTATTAAAATCGATATTTTTCGAATAAATGATGATTTTATTTAAAAAATAAAGGTCACATAGTTTAAAATTATATTAAAAAAATGGATTCCAATTTTTAAATATACACATCAAAACATTGTTTGGGTTAATTTTCGACATTTTTCTAAAATATTTGAATTTTTAGTGAATAGTGAAATATGGTAATTTATGATATTTAACATTAAAAACCAAATACATGAATTTTAGAGTCATATATAATGTAAGAACCCATTTATTTGAACTAAAATTTACTATTTATTTTATATAGTCACAAAAATAAATACTATTGATAGTCTTGAAGGAAAATAATAATCTATTGAATATAATAATAAAAAACAACCATCTCCTCCCCTTATAAATACCACCCCTTACCACCCCATATACTCCCACATTATCATAATTTAATCTTAACAATATTCTACCCAATTAACTTAACAATCCTCTTCCCCACTCTCTAGGGTTTTTGGTGTCACCAAAATACCAATTCCATGTTCCTTAGAGTGGTTCTCAGAGAAACAACATTCAAGAGGTACAATTCTCCACTATTCTCTTGTAAATTATTTCCTTATTATACCTTATCCTAACCACCATAAAAGGTGAGATGATAAATCTAGTATCATATAAATACTATTATTTAATTATTTTAAGGTAATATCTGTCATCAAATCCCTTCTCTCTCCCTTTTATTATAAAAACAAAAACATCATTTGTAATATGCCGGTTCACCACCTTCATTGATGACCAATTTTGTTTCCATTAACTCCATCAAGGTTGGTCATTTAAACATAATTATTGTTAAATAATATTTTAATATGTATATTTTAACTTATTTCATGTTATAGAACTAATATATAGACATAAAATTAAATAAAATGATATTAGTTTGTGATGGACGTAAAAACCTCCAAAATAAACAAAACAATTTTCATTAATTTTTTATCAAATTAATCATCTTATTTTAAAAAAAAAAGATATATGGGACCATTTAAACCTATATTTGTTTATTAATACCATATAATTTTACTTATGGATAATTATTAAAATTTTAAAAGAACTTCCACAATTATACACAAGTGAACCGATTATGAAACCATGAAAATAAAACTCCCAAAAAGATGAAATTGAAAATTAAAAAAAAATAAAAATGGGAATAAATGAACATAAATAAATTATAATAAATCAAATATATGTTTAATATATTCTTAATTAAATTATTAAATATTCTAATTTTATTATCGAGTACATTAAGTGAAAGAGGATAACACATTCAGACATAATATAATGGATCTCTCTGAACCTCTATATTTCCATTTGGTAATGCTTTATCTCTCTTTACCATAGTTTATCTCTTATAAATTATTATATTATTCACCTATATTCTGTATATATTTTCCAAACATACATATCTATCTCAATTCATCTTTCTTTTATAGGGGCATACATGTTTAAAAAGGTTTCATTCTTAATTCCTCTCGATAGGCCAACCTAATTAAAGGGAAATTTTATGATTCATACCCACTTTTATGTACACGCCATAAAATGTTTTAAGATAACTATATTTAATAAAATCAAAACTTTTATCATAAAACTTTTTTGTTTTATTTTTGGTTTTATATTAATAATTATTCCATAAAGGATCTTTATTATTTTCCCAAAAACCACACTTAAGTGGATCATTTATAAAGTTACCTAACCACTATTTTTCATGTTTACATTTCAGTTGAACATCATTATTAATGATATATTCTTATTTTTAATTTATGAACTTCCAAGAATGATTTAAATTCTTTGTTTCATGTATACCAATATGATTAACACTTTGGTTATTCTTTATGACATGATTATGAAACACATTTCTTTCCATGGGTAACCCTTTTGTTTATTCCTTATGTTTGATTATTCATGTGGAACACATATGAATGAAAATGTTATAATGGGTGAAAAAATATCACTTCAATTAATTGGGTAGTGTTTTTTATCATGAGACATTATGTGTGAGAATAGGGAGTAAACCAAATCCATCATGGAACTCTATCCACTATGTGATACCCTCTTGGTTGTTATCCTTTAATAATGTTTATGTCATGATATATGTTATTTACACATTCTTATATCACCATGATCATATTATTTCATATTTTATATGTTATTTATACATATGTTTATTAATTATACATGACGTACATGTTATAATGTTATTCCTTCTGACTCATGTTCTATGAATCTTTTCCATGTCAATTCCCCCACTCGACTATTTATCTCATCCCATTTGACTATTTATTCCCAAGGTTATCTTATATAGATGTTTAATATTAAATGAAGTTTGGAGTTCACTATGGAGATTAAAAAAATGTTTGATTTTATTTTCATGTTTTCTAATTATGTACCCAGTTTTCCAAAGAGACTAGAATTTTCAATCCTTGGTTTGTGTTTGTTAGATAATAATGAATAAATTCATGTAATAATATGTGTAAAAGGATAGGGGATCTATAGTTGGTATGAGAGCACAAATTTGTTATTTTTATGGATTAGGTCTAAAAAATTTAGGAAGAACTATATGTATAATTCTATCACCAAAGAAAACCAAGATTTTAACATAGTGAATCATAAGTTAGGATATACTTTTCATTTATAATTTTATCCTTCTATGTTCATTGTTTCCTTTTTATATTATCATTAAAGAAGTATTTAATACCCCTAATTGTATTATTCTTTTTTTTAATGGAGGGAAATAGGGGAACCCATTTTTGAAACCAATGTGATAAGAAATTTTATTATTTCCCTAATGAGATGCCAAAATTGATGGGAACAAGGGCAAAAAATTCATGACAACACTAGATCAAATGGATCATGTTATGAATAAAATCATGTATCATTTATAATTCCCCACTTCCCCTAAGAAAGTGAAAGTTGTGGTCAAATCCTTAATTTGACAAAGGCCTCCTATTTTTAGTGGATATTTTGATCCCCTTGTCACATAGAAATGTATTAACTGTATTGAGAAGATATTAACTATCACATAGTTCTCAATAGAATATAATATTGTGTTAGAGGTTATTTTTATGGGGAACCTGATCAGTGGTGGACACTATTAATTAAAAGGAAGACTAAAGATGAAATTGATTCCATAGAATGGGAAACACTACAGAAAATATTTTTCAATAAATAATTTTCCTAAACTATATATATTAAGATTGAGAGAGAGTTCCTAAAACTAAAGAAAAAGTAATGTGAGTATATTGGGGCGTATGAGGAAAACATAACAAGGATTTCATGATATGCCTATGAATTTTTCATGAACACTAAAATCATGGAGGATTACATATTTACTGGATATAATATTAGTGTATTAAATTCATTAAGGATTATAGACTTTGAAAACTAGGAGGAGATTATCCATTGTGCCATTATGGTTGAGATGGAGATTAGAGACTCATAGTGGTCTCATGGAATTTGATAAAAATGTAGAAAGTTAGAGTTTAATAAGAGAGGATCAACAGATAAATCCAATGTAAGAGAGAAAACCTACCATCCAATGTGTTAAAAGTGTGAGGAGAAGTATCCTAGGAACTGTCTAAAGGGAACTGGGAGACGGCTCAAATGTGGAAAAGAGGGGCATCAGGATAATAATTTCCAAAGGGATATGTAGAAGCACAAAAAAGTGGAATAATAATGGAAGGTTCACATAAATAATCATCCAAAATAATAGTGTTTCAAATTCATGGAACATGGGAATTATGCAAGCCAATACCCTAATACAAGGGCTTCTAGAGACAATCAACTATATCAACCTCTGAATTAGCAAGAAAGTGAATATTCTATCACTACTATTAAGGTGTATTCTGAAAATGAAATGGTGACAGGTATACAGGTTATTCATTTAATAATAGAAAACACACTATTTGATTTTGGTTTTATGCATTTTTTTCATATCTTGCATGTTTAGTAGCACTATTCAAAAAAAACCTCAAAATATAGTGGTCTAGTTATTTATGAGAAAAATAAATGGGGAAATTATTTCTCCAAACTATAAAACTCATCCACAATCAATGTTTTTGGAATATACCTCTCAAAAAATATTGTCTTACTTTCTTCGGTAGAGTTCAATGATATATTGAGCATATATATTCTATCTTTATATAAATCCAACATCAACTATTTGGAATGGGAGATAACTATTCACATATCGAGGAGTCCTATAATTCTATACAAGTGTAATTAGGGGGATGAATCTATTTCATAATCATCATCTCAATTGTTGATATTATTGACTTATGAAAAATAATATAAAGCTCGAATGATTGAGAAAAAGGAGAGGACCATGCATGAAGACATGCCTATTATGAGGGAATACGCTGATCTGATCCCTAAAGAACTGTATAGTCTTCCTCCAAACTGATAGGATGAGTTATTTTTTGAACTTATACCTTGATCTCTGACCATATCGAAGACTTATTATAGAATGACCACTATTGAGTTAGAGTAACTAATGAAGTAGTTACAAGATAATCAAGAAAATGTTTTTATTTTCCTGAGTTCTTCATTGGGGGGAGAGCTGGTCTTCTTCCTCAATAATAAATATTGATTAACATTCTTATGAATTGATTAACATTATCTAAACAAAATAATTATAAAGAACAAGTATCCACTGTAATAGATATATGAATTTGTTGATCAATTTTGTGGGGAAAATTATTTCTCTAAGATGAACTTTTTGTCCTGATATCACTAATTAAAGGTAAAGACGAAAGATATTTCCAAGAATACATTTTGAACAAGGTATGGACATTTTAATTCACAATTATTCCTTTAGGACTCACTAATTCTCTATAAATTATCATGGAATTAATGAATACTTTCTCTAGAGATTACCTCAACAAATTTATTGTAGTCTTTATAAATGATATTTTGATATAATCGATGTATAAGGAGGGGACTGAGGAGAATTTGAAGACCATTCTAAAGACATTGAAAGGGCATAAAATATATGATAAGTAAAGTAAATGAAATTTATGTATGAAGGAATTATCATTCTTGGAGTACGTTATCACCAGAAAAGTGATATATGTAGACCCTTCTATGACAAAGGCAATCTCTAAACAACATTTGTTAAAGAGATACAAAGTTTCCTTGGTCTATCTAGGTATTATCGATGACTTTTAAAGAAATTATTTTTATTTTAAAACCCACTAACAATGATAAATTAGAATGGGGTAAAGTTTGTTTTGAAAATTGTGTGTGAATACTACTTCAAAGAATTTAAAAAGAGGATTATCACTATAACAAAATTGATGCTAACCAAAAGTGTGGAACTCTTCATGGTATAAAAAGTTGAATAAAAGAAGGTATTAGGTTATTTACTGATGAAAAATGATAAAATTTATATCCTATGCCCCAAATAATCTAAATGTTCATGAGAAAAAATATCCCACACAGGATATGGAGTTGGTGGATGTGATATTCACGTTCAAAATTTGGAATCATTTTCTCTATGGGGAGAACTATGAGATATATAATGATCACAAGAGCCTAAAATATATATTCACATATATGTATCTTAATATGCACACATTACTATGGTTAGAACTCATGAAGTATTATTACTACTCAATGTAGTACCATCCTAGTAAAACAAATAAAGTGGTAGATTATCTATGTAGAAAGGATCCTGAAACATTATAAATGATGAGAACTGAGAAGGATCCAATAATATTATACTTGAAAAAGATATAATTTGGTATCATAAGGGAAGGAACATCAAAAACAACATGATTTATCGACCATAACTTTTAGATAAGATCGATGATGATCAAATATATGACATGGAAATCTAAAATAAGGTGGAATCTATCAAAAATGGGAAATCATAAGAGTTCAAAATTGATAAGGATGGAGTCATAAGATTTGGGTCATGAATATGTTTGGATTCAAGTCCTGATATAAAGAATGGTATTTGGAATGATGCAAATACCTCATCCTTCTCTGTCCACCCAGGGAACATAAAGATGTATCATGATATTCAAGAGAACTATTGTTGGAAAATTGTGAAGAAGGATTTCACTGAATTTACATCAAAGTTCTTGGTATGTCAACAAGTTAAGGTTGAAATGAAATACTCTGAGATGATGATGCAACCATTACACTTACCTACATAGAAATTGGGAAATGTAACCTATAAAATTATCATTGGATTTACAAATAAATCAGGAGGAAATAATGTTATATGGATTTATGTGGATCATCTTATAAAGATCACTCAATTTTTTACAATTCTAGAGGACTTATCACTCTTTCAACATTCAAGGATATACATCAGATAAGTGGTGAGTCTGCATAGAGTGACATTATTGATTATATCCAATAAATATCCATGATTTATCTCCATGTTTTGGAAAAGTCTCCAACATTCCATAAACACATAGCTGAGATTAAATACAACTAATTACCACCAAACTGATGGTTGGTCTAAGTAGACCATTTAGACATTGAAAGATATATTGAGAGAGATATCAATGGACTTCAACGGAGTATGAGAGCAATTTATTACTTTAGTTGAATTCCCATAAAATAATAGTTTCCACTAAAGAATATAAATAGATCCATATGAATTCGTTTATTTATGGGAAAATATGAAGATCACCTAATATGCTTGGATGAAGTTAGGTAACATAAGCTTTTGGGGCCTTATATGGTTAAATAAATGGAAAAAATGGCAATACCATTCAACAACACATTAGGGAAGACTAAAGTAGACATAAAATCTATGAATATAATCGTCTATGATACTTAGAGATTGAGATTAGAGAAAAGTTATGCCTTCTCATATCTCCAAGGAATAGAGTCCTTTCATTTGGGAAGAAGGAAATGCTAAGTACTAGGTAGATCATCCCCTTTGATATTCTTGATCACATCGGTGTTTTGGCGTATCGAGTAGAACTTCCAAAAACCATGTCTCAACTACATCATGTATTCCATGTATCTCTCTTAAGGAAGAACATACCACATCCCTCACATGTATTGAATTTTGAGGTGGTACAATTAGAAAATGATCTATATTATTAGGAGAAATCAGTGATGATCTTAGACTATAGAGATAAATTTATACACAATAAGACTACTCACCTGGTCAAAGTACTATAGAGGAACCATAAATATGAAGAGGCAACATGACAACTAGAGAAAGTGATGAAATAGAAGTACCATGGACTATATTCACATTACTATTTAAAACAAAATTTTGATGGTGAAATTTGATAATGGGGGAGAATGTAATGAACAATAATTTTATCAATGGAAATCCCCTTCTTATAATTATATCATGTAGTATAAGCACACAAATCACATAAAGTAACAAAAAACATTTTTTATATAAATGAATAATGATAAATTAGTCAACAAATTAACCTCTAATAATTTCAAATATTACAATGGGACAATAAATTGAAAATTAAAGAATAATAATAAGATAATTTTGATCTCCTTGATCCGGCAGAGTGACCGCAGTCATGAATAATGTTGTAGAAATAAAACATAAAGTTTAAAATACAATATTCATTATGAATATAAAAGTATATATATAAACGTGATAGAAATAATAAATGACTGAAGAATGAATTAAATAAAAGTTAATTATAGGAAGTATTTTACCCATATGATCGTTATAAATATTACAATTGGAATAGTAATATGACCATTGGAATTGTAACGTGACTGTTGGAATAGTAATGTGACCGTTAGGAATAGTAATATAACATTTAGAATAGTAACCACACCAATATAAATGTAAAATAACATTTAGGTATCCTATAAAATGAAAATATAAGATATTTATATCATGGTATAAGTAAATAAATTTTTTAGAAATGATAAATTAAGTGTTAGTAATTTTTTAAAATATAACTATTTTATTTTCAGTTTTATAATGAATATAATGGCTTAAAAATTAAATTTCTCATATTTAAAAAATTATTTTATAAAATTGGATTCTATATTTTAATTATAAAAATTAAAAAATGATTTGGGTGAATTTTTGATATTTTTCTAAAATACTCGAATTTTTGTTTAATAGTGAAATATAGGAATTTAAGGTATTTGACATTATAAACCAAATACATGAAATTTTGAGTCATTAATGTTGTATAAACTCACTAGTTTGAACTGAAATGCACTAGTTACTATATATAGTAATAGTAATAAATACAATTGATATTTCTAATCCAAAATAATGAACTAATGAATTTAATAATAAAAAATCCTTCTATCCCTACAAATACCACCCTCACTACCGCTTTCCTCACACCTTCTAAGATTTTAAGATTACCAATTTTCTACAAAATTACCTTCTAAAGTATCTTACACATGTCCTAGTGTTTCAATTATCATTAAAATACCAATTACAAGTTCTTTAAGGAGGTTCTTAATGTAGAGACCCGAAGCTTGACGTACATAGATATTACATTACTTTTGCAGAATACATAATACATAACAAAAACAGACACAAAAGGTTCGTAATAGTTTAGTGTCTTTGGAAACATGGAACGTAAACCTCTAATTGTGGTGAAAGATCTTCAACATGTCCCATAAAGATCTTCCACTTTTTGTTTCCATACATAAAACCTTTCTTTAAATCATGGGGAAACGAAAACATATAAAGGGTGAGCCCAAATGATCAGTAAGGGTAATCATGGATAAAATAAAACAAATCATATACATTTGAACATCAAAACATGAACATAAGATTTAAACATCAGAATCTTGAGAAATGACATAAATCATGGTAGTACGTAAGGGATAGATCATAAATAAACATTAATCATGATAAAATAGAATGGGAATTAAACATTTAATTGTGGAAAACCATTACGCCCATGATATGATTTCCATAGTAGCCAAGGTATTACTTCCATGACCATCTTAGTGTACAAAGTCCCTTTTTGAATCGAGTTCACTCCTGGTTTCAGTCCTGTAACACTGAACCAGATTAACTTACCGTTCCAGCCATGTCTATCTCATGAGATATAAATTTTTACCAAATGCATTTGAGGGAGATATAGGTCCCACTCATCTCATATTGAAATCATTCTTACTTGTGCCAAAAAATAAACATACATCATTCATAATAACCCAACGAATAGTATCGGTTTCATAAACATCATCCCATCATCACATAATCCATATAAAAGTAATGGATTTACTTTCATAATAATAAAAGTGAAACCATGTAAATCATAGAGACATTATACTTGAAACATACACATATGAATTAATGTCATCTTAGATGGAAAATGGTTTTAATAAAACACTTGAAATGAATTCTTGAGGAAAATATCTTTTCTTCTTCAAAATCAATTTCTTTTCAAAAAACATCATGAAATTATAAAAGAAAAAGATTTTTTTGAAAATAGTCATGAAATCATTTGGAATAAGCTTACTAAAAATAAGGATTTATAAAACCGTAAAAATCTGTTCATGCATTATAAGTTAAAAAAACATTCTTCTTGTACTTTTGCCGGAAAAGTCAAATTGTACATCATAAAAGAATGATTTCATACATACCATGTAGTAAAAGTCAAAAATGATTAAAATTGATATTAAAGAAACATGAAACCATTTTTAGGAAACATGGACATTCATGAGAACCATAACCCCAGTAAATACTTATGAATAAACAATCTCGGATAAGAACGAGATTGGAAAAGTTATCCCTTACCTTAGATCCGATATGACTCTAACCTATCTGAAACTCCTGTATAATGATTTAAATAATGTCATTGACTTATTACAGAATCATATTCACTGTTATGATATCATATATAGTTCACTTATGACATTATATTACCCGTTCTTTCGTAAATTCCATGTTAAAGAGCGTTTTGGGAAAATCGTTTCATTTGTCGTCCGTGTTTTGACTTGTAATTATTCATACAATTACATAGATCATGATTAATTAATTACAGAATATAAAACATTATTTATATATAATATATATTCAGAATACACATATATATAATAGATCTATAAATGGAAAGAAATACACCGTTCATGGAGATGGTAGGTCGTACGTACGCATGACCGTTGTTTTCGTTTCCTTATTGAATTGAATGGAATTAATTGGATGAAATACATATATATATATATATCTAGTATAATTATTATGTAATATATTTCATGATTAATTATTATATATACTTTTTAATCATTTATGAATGGTTAATCATTGAGAATGACTCTCATCGCGTCGTGGAGACGGTATTCCGTACGTACGCACGAGCGTTGATATCGTTCCCACGATCGTGGAATTTTATTGGAGTTTATGTATACTATTAAAGAATAAATATCAATTTAAAATAATCATATATAGTTATTATTTACACCATTATACCCATCCAAGTATGGTGGTGGTGGAAAATAGATTACACCACGGCGTTGAGATGGTATTCCGTACGTACGCACGCGTGATGATTTCGTTTTCCGTAGGATTGATAGATGGTGAAATAGGATTTTTTCATAAATATAATAAAATATCAGTATATTAGTGATACTGATGTTATTACTTCATAATGAAACATCCTAAGATGAAGAAGTGGAAGAATAAATAAAGTTGAATGAATCGGTAACGGACATTACCTATTCTTTGAAGCACCTCTTTGAGACCTCCACTTAGGTCACTAAAATTGGTCTTTGAAGAATACCAGGACCTCTAGTATGTTTCTAGGGAAGTGTAGAAGAGAAATTGGCAGGTGTTGGCTGATATTGAAGGCTCAATGTGGTGTGATGAAGAGAGGGAGGAGGTGCCCTTTTATAAGGTAGAAGAGGGGCACCATTGGAAATCTTAAAATTATTAATTTATAATAAATCTAACCCCACTTAAAAACCTCCAATAATGACTCATATTCGAATATTAGATGAGATAGGGTTGTAATCTCATCAACCAATAAAATTTATACATGTTAGGAAATTATTTTAAACATTATCAACTTGATTTACCCTTATTTATTCAATTTAATTTTATTTGTGGTAATAACATTCTAAATATTAAATTATAACAAATAACTACATATTTTTTGTGAATTTTCCATAAAATTTTTGACCATATAAATTTAAATTTATAATTTTTAAATATTTTTGTGATTTTTAACAATTTTATAATATGTTATTTTTATAAAATAACAATAGTGTCAATTTTGACACTATTTATTTATTTGAATTTAAATAAATTATATACAGAAGATATGTTTGAAATAAAAGCATTATTAGATTCATAAAAGGTAATATGTATCTATAAAATTAATGGAGTACATTAAATAGTTCATATAATATTTATTTTATTATTTTTAAAACCATTTATTTAGTTTATCTTCTAATAAAATAATTACTACAGTATTTCTGTATAATTATTTAATATACTTATTTGTGGCATAAAAATTAAAAATAAACTCCTATGATGAAAATAAAAATATTACCTTTAAAAATAATACTTTTAATCTAATTTATCATCTTAAAATCACAATATTTAAATTTTTATATTTATTAAATTATGAAGGTGACAACTTGTCATCATTTAAAATAAAATACTATAAGTGTCATAATAACTTTTATAAGACTAAAAACGGTTATATATTAGGTCATTGGATGATTATGGTGTATATATACACTACCAATAAATTTTGGTCAGGTTTGTGAGTATTTTAATGGGTATTATTATTTCAATAAAAACTATATTACTGATTTTTCACTTAATAAATAATTTATACATCATTAATATATCACCATTAATGACAATTATTTAATCCATAAAATTCTAAATAAATTATCATGATGTAGATAAGTTTATTAGATTTTTGGAGACTATTCATGTTGATGTTTTATGATTTTTATCACAAATTTAAAATTATTATACTTATAAGATTTAAGAGACTGACATGTTGTCACTTTGGTTTTAATAATAATAAAATTATTTTCATTGTAAAAAGTCCATAAAATGAATCTAATCTGACCCTTAGGTGATATGGGTATTCTTTTAGCCATCCAATGGAATTTTGGCATGTGTTATGGTAAATTTATAATATTATATTTACCCTTAATTACTCTATTTACCTTTAACTATGGTAAATAAAATTTACCGTAGTTACTATTCATAATTTCCAAATATAAAAAGTAGCGTATTAACATAATTTGGACCCATTGATTCCAAATATGGAATACATTTTTTCAAATTCAATACACATAAGTTGTAGAAATTAAATTAAAATTAATCTCGTTGTTGAATGAAAAAGGGTTTTTGTTTAAAACATTGCAAAAGATTGAAATGATTTAACTTACGAATTCAATGTAAAATCAATGCTAATGACATAAATTATGTAAAATTGTAAAAATATATTATATTTATACTTTAAAACCATTCAATATTATAATTTAACCATATAAATTATAACGATGAAAAAAGTTGTTTTAATTAAAATATAGCGTGTTTTTACTATTCATTAAAATATGAAAGTTATCAGAAAAATATCAAAATATTATCCAATGTAAATTTTTATATCCTGATTCAAAATAAAAATTTATTTTGTCAAATTGAACTTATAAAAATGACAGTAACTAGATTTCAAGTGGGTGCGCCATCAAAAGGAGGCAAAACTGCATTTTTGAGAAATACATATTGTACCAGAAAAATTTATTTTGTTCATATACCATGATCTAGAAAATGTGTAAGATGAATAATAATGTCATAAAATTCAAAATTTAGTTAATACTATTCATAATGGCTAGTTCATAATAATATTTTAATAATATATCATTGTTTAGTAAAACCCAGTATTGTGTACAACACACACTATCGAGGAAGGTCGCGACTGCGTGTAATGAAAGCCAAGTTAGGGTTGCGTGTTGTGAAAGACTCTTTTTTTGTTTCATATAATAGAACCCAACCATTTTTCATTTATACATTGAATATATATATATATATATACACTCAATGTTGTGTAGAATGACTACTATCAAACGAACATGAAATTCTGTGTAACACAATCTAAGAATAGTGTTGCGTATACTGCAAGATAATACATTGTTGCGCATAGAACAAGATAATCTTCTTGTAGCTTACAACACAAGACATCAATGAAATTAAAAAAATATTTTTCATAAAATCTTGTGGTGTTACATTCTACCCCCCTTAAAATGAATTTCTCCCTTGAAATTCGTCGGGGTTATAAATGGTTTACTACTCGAAAGTTTCATTAATAGAAACCCACATCGTAAAAAGGAATATCAAAATGTGGCTTTAAAAACTAAAGTATGAAACATAACGGTTACCAAAATTCACTCATCATTGGTTTTCCATGTAGGATAACATAGGTGAAAATATGGATATGGAAGAAAAATCTAACCATCATGTTCTGATGGAGTGTGGTAGAGAACATGGCAATGAAAAAGCCATCAATAACAAAGCCATAGATTTCTGATGATCTAAGGTACCATCTGATTCATCGGATATAAGGGCAATAGGACAAAATTTTTAGTTTTCAAGATCATTTCCCTAAAGTTGATGAAATTGGAATTATAAGAAATAATTTTTTGATTTTGGTACAGTCCCACCATTGGTCGTTCTTTGGACAATTTCCACTTCATCTCTTAATGAAATGAAGTTGAATTTGTCATTCGTGAAGTGTTAGCAGATCATGTGACAGAATGATGGTTCATTCCATCTGTCTCAAACAAAAGGTTATAAAAGTTATGAAAAATAAATAAGTCCATCTATAGTGAGATTAATCATATATGGTTCCTAAAATGGACTTAAACTTCATATATCATACCGCTTAATATAATAAAACTAGTTTCTACTAAACAGGGACTTCCTGTAGGCCAGTGGTAGGCGATAAAGGCCAGTCGCACTTCGGTTGTGGGTTCGATTCCCACAGCCTTGTCTGACACGATGGGCTGTCGCCCGTCCTGCAGGTTTTCATTTTTCTAAAACTACATTACTATAACATCCCATCAATAATATCAAAAGAAGTTCTATCCTTAAACAATACTAACTTATGTCCAACAAAATCCATTACAATCTTTAGGGTTATCTAAAATACTTCGGTCCATGCTCATAGTATAAATAAATGATTACTTGAAATGTCATCAACCAAACATGTGAATACCATCATTTATCCCCCATATATCTTGTCGGTCACATTCCAATCATGTGAATACCTTAATCATGTATTATCTTGAAAAATGAATGCCCATTGAATCTTAGTGAAAACATGATTGATGTCAAAAGTTAACTCTTTCCACATACCAAAACCCCAAAATTATATATACTCAAAACATGATATTACTATTCCTTTATATCAGTCATGAGCTCATGAATAATATCAAAAATTTCATTTTCTCCTTATCCCTTCATTATGCGCATATCATATTTTTTCCAAAAATATCTCAATCACTTTCCATGGTTACCGGTACCATAAAATTATTGAAAACAACAATATTCCAATACATAAATCTTCCAATATTCTACGATAATATATACAACATTATTTTGGAATCCCATTACATAAACACTTAATCATTCCACCGCATCATTGTTATATTCAACATCACCAATAGTGATCGCATGTGACATCCCTTTGTCCTTTTCCTTATGTGGTTGGTCATGTCGATCATCACTAACCCTTGTATTAGGGAATTTATTAGCAAAATTCCCCATTTCCTTGCACTTGAAGCGTTATAGTGTTGGTGGTGCGTTCTCTGTAGTCTATTCTTTATTCACATCATTAGCAACCCTTTTTCCATTACATCGACACTCAGCTACTCGATGTCCTTCTTTTCCACACTTAAAACATTTTATAGTCCCTTTAAGACAATCCCCACCATGCTACTTTCCACACTTTGAGAATAAGGAAACATTCATCTTCTTCTCACCATTATTCTGAGATTTCTCCTTGAACTCCATCTTTCGTTTTTTGTCAAAACCATGAGATGGATAAGTAACACCAACTTCCATTTCTAACTTGATAGCACAACACACAATTTCTTCATATCTATTGAAGTCTTTTATAGCTAATCCCCTTCGAAGATTTGGTTTTAAGCCACTAAAGAATTGGTCAACTTTACTTTGAGGTTGGATGATAAAGACAGATTCATACCTTGTAAGCCTTGTAAAATTCGCTTCATATACACCAACAGATTCATCATCCTTTTTCTTTAGTTCATGAAACTCCTTCTCCATCTTTGTTCGAAGAATACGAGGGAAGTACTTATTGAAAAATACGTTCATGAACTCGTCCCATTCCATGGAATCAATTTCATCTATTGGCCTCATATTCTTGATAAGATTCCACCATTGATAAGCTTCACCTTCCAAACGATATACTTCTAAGATGAAATTATCATGTTCAGAACATTGAAGAACTGAAAATATCTTTTCAGTGGTACAGATCCATTTTTTAGAAACAAGTGGATCAGAAGACCCACTGAAAGAAGCTAGACGTTTCTCATGAAGGACTCAATAGAATATTGTTCACTTTTCTGCTCATTTGGAAGTCCAGAATGATTCATAGAATATGTAAGTATAGAAATAATATTTTGCACTCCATCTCCCATAATATTTTTTTGTTCAATAGGACAATCATTGAATTGTCCATTGAATTGATCAACACGGTTCCTTCGGGTTCCATCCATCATCTAAAACCGAAAAAGAATAGTGTG
The DNA here is from genome assembly GCA_963277665.1 of Viscum album. Taxonomy (NCBI): domain Eukaryota; kingdom Viridiplantae; phylum Streptophyta; class Magnoliopsida; order Santalales; family Viscaceae; genus Viscum; species Viscum album. The sequence goes on along the minus strand of OY728126.1, from coordinate 1,946,911,004 downwards.
AGAGGAAAAACTCATGCCAGGGAAAAAAACATAATAAAGGGGGAGTACCTACAATATCTAACATCTTAGGATTAATTCCAATATCGTTACCGTAATTCTAGGACTATAACTTATACTAATACTTAACCATAGGGACATCCCTAGAAATGCATTATAAATATCTCTAGTGATCTCACTAAAGTTCTCGCATCCTAGTTTCCAAAGGTTGACAAATCCTTTCCTTTGATACCAACTGTAGAGACCCGAAGCTTGATGTACATAGATATTACATTACTTTTGCAGAATACTAAATACATAACAAAAACAGACACACAAGGTCCATAATAGTGTAGTTTCTTTGGAAACATGGAACGTAATCTTCTAATCGTGGTGAAATATCTTCAACATCTCTTATAAAGATCTTCCACTTTTTTTCCTTACCTAAAAACTTTTTTTAAATCCTGGGGAAAAGAAAACATATAATGGGTAAGCTCAAATGCTCAGTAAGGGTAAGCATGTTTGAAATCAAACAAATCATATACATTTGAACTTCAAAACATGAAAATAAGATTTAAACATCAGAATCGTGAGAAATGACATAAATTATGGTAGTACGTAAGGAATAGATCATAAAGAATCATTAATCATGATAAAATAGCATTGGAATTAAACATGTAATTGTGGAAAACCATTAAACACGTGATATCATTTCCAAGTAGCCAAGGCATTACTGCCATGACCATCTTAGTGGACAAAGTCCCTTTCTGAATCGAGTTCACTCCTCATTTCAGTCCTGTAACACTGAACCGGATTAACTTACCGTTCTAGCCATGTCTATCTCATGAGATATAAATCTTTACCCAATTAATTGGAGGGATATATAGGTCTCACCCATATCATATTGAAATCATTCTTACTTGTGCCACAAAATAAACATACATCATTCATAATAACCCAACGAATAAAATGGGTTTCATAAACATCATCCCATCAACACACAATCCATATAAAAGTAATGGATATAATTTCATAATAATAAAATTGAAACCATGTAAATCATATAGACATTATTCTTGAAACATACACATATGAAATAATGTAATCTTAGATGGAAAATTGTTTTAATAAAACACTTGGAATGAATTCTTGAGGAAAATATCCCTTTTTCTCCAAAATCAATTTATTTTCACAAAACGTCATGAAATTTTAAAAGAAAAATATTTTGTTGAAAATATTCATGAAATATTTTGGAGGAAGCATACTGAAAATAAGGCTTTATAAAACTGTAAAAATCCGTTCGTGCAGTATAAGTTAAAAAAACATTCTTCTTGTACTTTTGCCGGAAAAGTCAAAATGTACCTCGTAAAAGAAATATTCCATACATACCATATACTAAAAGTCAAAAATGGGTAAAAAGGACATTAAACAAACGTGAAACCATTTTTAGTAAACATGGACATGGATGAGAACAATAACCCTAGTAAATACTTACGAATAAAAAATCTCGGATAAGAACGAGATTGGAAAAGTTATCCCTTACCTTAGGTCCGATATGCTTCGTCCGTATACGAACCTCCGGTATAATTATTTAAATAATTTCATTGACTTATTATAGAATCATATTCATTGTTATGATATCATATATGGTTCACTTATGACTTTATAATACCCATTCTTTTGTAAATTCCATGTTAATATGCGTTTTGGGTAAAATCGTTTCACTTGTCATCTGTGTTTTGACTTGTAATTATTCATATGATTACATAGATCCTGATTACTTAATTACAGAATATAAAACATGATTTATATATAATATATATTCAGAATATACATATATATAATAGATCGATAAATGGAAAGAAATACACCGTTCATGGAGATGGTAGGCTGTACGTACGCATGAATGTTGTTTTCGTTTCCTCATTGAATTGAATGGAATAAATTGGATGACATACATATATATATATATATATATATATATCCAGTATCATTATTATGTAATATATTTAATTATTAATTATTATATATACTTTATAATCATTTATGAATGGTTAATCATTGAGAATGAATCTCATCGCGTCGTGGAGACGGTATTCCGTACGTACGCACGAGCGATGATATCATTCCCATGATCGTGGAATTTTATTTGAGTGTATGTATAATATTAGATAATAAATATAACTTTACAATAATCAGGTATAGTTATTATTTACACCATTATACCTATCCAAGTAAGGTGGTGGTGGAAAATATATTACACCACGGTGTGGAGACGGTATTCCAAACGTACGCACGTGCGGTGATTTCGTCTTCTATAGGATGGATAGATGGTGAAATAGGGTTGTTTCATGCTTATAATAACATATCAGTATATTAGTGATACTGATGTTATTACTTCATAATGAAACAACCTAAGAAGAAGAAGTGGAAGAAGAAATAAAGTTGAAAGAATCGGTAATGGACATTACCTCTTCTTTGAAGTACCTCTTTGAGACCTCCTCTTAGGGAACTAAAATTGGTCTTTGAAGAAGACCAGGACCTCTAGGATTTTTATAGGGATGTGGAGAAGAGAAATTGGCATGGGTTGGCCGAGATTGAAGGCTCAACGTTGTGTGAGGAAGAGAGGGAGGAGGTTCCCTTTTATAAGGGAGGAGAGGGGCACCATTGGAAATCTTAAAAATATTAATTTATAATAAATCTAACCCCACTTAAAAACCTCCAAAAATGACTCATATTAGAATATTAGATGAGATAGGGTTTTAATCTCATCAACCAATAAAATTTAGACATGTTAGGAAATTATTTTAAACATTATCAACTTGATTTATCCTTATTTAATCAATTTAATTTTATTTGTGTAATAACAATCTAAATTTTAAATTATAAAAATAATTACTTATTTTTTGTAAATTTTCCATAAAATGTTAGACCATATAAATTTAAATTTATAATTTTTAAATATTTTTGTGATTTTAAACAATTTTATAATATGTTATTTTTATAAAATAACAATAGTGTCAATTTTGACGCTATTCATTTATTTGAATTTTAATAAAATATATACAGAAGATATGTTCGAAATAAAAGCTTTATTAGATTAATAAAAGGTCATATGTATCTATAAAATTAGTGGAATACATTAAATAGTTCATATAATATTTATTTTATTATTTTTAATAACATTTATTTGGTTTATCTCTTAATAAAATAATTACTACAAAATTTTTTTATACTTATTTAATATACTTATCTTTTGCGTAAAAATTAAAAATAAAATCCTATGATGAAGATAAATCGATTAAATTTCACAATAATACTTTTACTAGAATTTATAATCTTAAAATCACAATATTTAAATTGTTATATTTATTCAAATATGGAGGTGACAACTTTGGCATCATTTAAAATAAAATAATATAAGTGTCATAATAAATTTTTTAAGACTCCAAAAGGTTATATATTAGGTCAATGGATGATTATTGTCTATATATACACTACCAATAAGTTTTTTTCAGGTTTGTGGGTATTTTAATGGGTATTATTATTTCAATAAAAACTATATTACTGATTTTTCACTTAGTAAATAATTTCTGCATCATTAATGTATCACCATTAATGGCAATTATTTAATCCCTAAAAATTATAAATAAATTATCATGATGTAGATAATTTTATTATATTTCTGGAGAATATTCATGTTCGATGTTGTATGATTTTGATCACTAAATTAAAATTATTATACTTATAAGATTTAAGAGAGTGACTTGTTGTCACTTTTTTTGGTTTAATAATAATTAAATTATTTTCAAGGTCAAAAGACCATAAAATTAATCTAATCCAACCCTTAGGTGATATGGTTATACGTTAACCATCCAATAGAATTTTGGCATGTGTTAGGATAATTTTATAATATTATATTTACCATTAATTACCCGATTTACCTTTAACTATGGTAAATAAAATTTACCGTAGTTACTATTCATAATTCCCAAAAATAAAAAGTAGCCTATTAACATAATTTGGACCCACTAATTACAAATATGGAATCCATTTTATCAAATTCAATACACAGAAGTTGCAGAAATTAAATTAATATTAATCCCGTTGTTGATTGGAAATATGTTTTTGTTTAAAACATTGCAAAAGATTGAATTTATTTAACCTACGAATTCAATGTAAAATCAATGATGATGACATAAATTATATTAATTGGTAAAACTATATTCTATATATACTTTAAAACTATTAAATATTATAATTTATCCATGTAAATTATTACAATGAAAAAAGTTGTTTTTAATTAAAATATAGCGTATTTTTACTATTCATTAAAATATGAAAGTTATCAGAAAAATATCAAAACATTATCCAATGTAAATTTTTATATCTTGATTCAAAAGAAGAATTTTATTTTGTCAAATTTAACTTATAAACTTTTCAAAAACTATATTTCAATTGGGTGCGCCATCAAAAGGCGGCAAAACTGCATTTTTGAAAAATACATATTTTACCTGAAAACTTTATTTTGTTCTTATACCATGTTATAGAAAATGTGTAAGATGAATAATAATGTTATAAAATTAAAAATTTACTTAATAATATTCATAATGTCTAGTTAATAATAATATTATAATAATATATCGTTGTTTAGTAAAACCCGGTATTGCGTATAATACAAGCTATCGAGGAAGGTCGCGATTGTGTGTAATGCAAGCCATGTTAGGGTTGCATGTTGTGAAAGACTCCTTTGTTGTTTCATATAATAGAATCCAACCATTTTTCATTTATACATTGAATATATATATATACACTCAATGTTGTGTTGAATGACTACTATCAAACGAACATGAAATTGTGTGTAACACAATCTAAGAATAGTGTTGCGTATACTGCAAGCTAATACGGTGTTGCGTATAGCACAAGATAATCTTATTGTAGCTTACAACACAAGACATCAATGAAATTAAAAGAATATTTTTCATAAAATCTCGCGGTGTTACACATAAAGAGACGACATTCAAGAGGTAAAATCCTCCATCTTTCTATTTTTAATTCCTTCTTTCTTCTACCTTATCCTCAAACACATATAAAAAGTGACATGATAACTCGAGTATCTTATATATACTATAATAAACTTTGTTTAATGTAATATCTACAATTAAATCCATTCTCTCTTCCTTTTTTTGTAAAAACATAAACATCATACATAATATTTTAGTTCACTACCTTCGTGGGTAACAAGTTTTCATTTTTCCATTACTACATTCAAGGCTTGTCATAAAACCATTATTATGATTAAATAATATTTAAATATTTATATTATAACTTATTTCATCTTCTAGAACTAATATATTGACATAATATTAAAGGCAACGACACTAGTTCTTGATGGTCGTAATAACTGCCAAAATAAACTAAACACTGGTCATTGATGTTTTATCAAATGAATCATCCTCATATAAGAAAAAATGATATATGTGACCATTTAAGCTTCATGAATTTCATTAATACCATATAATTTTACTTTTTCAGAATTATTCAAATATGAAATGAACTTCCATAATTAAACATAAGTGAATGGATCATGAAACCATGAAACAAACGCTCCTAGAACAACAAAATTAAAATTTATAACTCATCAAAAATTAATATAAATGAACTTAGTAAAATTATAATTAATCAAATATTAGTGTAATATTTTCTTATTTAAATAATTTTTGAATATAATTTTATTATCTAGGACATTATTTGAAAGTGTAGAACACATTCATACATAAGGTAGGGGATCTCTCCAAACCTCTATATTTCCTCTGGGTGATGCTTTATATCTCTTTGACTGAGTTTATCTATTAATTATTCTTATATAATTCACCTATATTATGTATATATTTTTCTAAAATATATATCTAGCTCAATTTATATTTCCTTTTTGGGAAACACATGTTTAAAATGGTTTCCTTATTAATTCCTCATGATAAGCCAACCTGATTAATGGGAAATTTTCCGATTCCTGCCCATTTTCATGTAGACATCATAATTTTTTTAATCCACCCACATTTTATAAAATGAATAATATTTTCATAAAAAACATTTTAGCTCATTTATTTTTTTATGAAAATAATTATTCATTAATGTATCTTTATTATTTTCCCAAAAACCACAATTTAGTGGAACATTTCTAAAGTTACCCAACCACTTTTTTTCATGTTTTCACTTCAGTTGAACATCATTTTTCATGATCTATTATTTTTCCCTTATGAATTTACAATAAAGTTATAAATTATTTATTTCATGTATACCATTATTATGAAACTTTTATTTAAGACCTATTACATGATTCTAAAACACATTTACATTGATGTGTATCCCTTATGTTTATTCCTTATGTTTGATTATTCATGTGGAATACATATGCATGAAAATGTTATGATGGGTGCACCTAGATACTCATCTAATTATTTTGGTAATTTTTTCTATCATTAGAAATTATGTATGAGATTAGGTAGTAATCCTAATCCATTATATGTCTCCTTCCACCATGTGATACCATCTTTGGACATTGACTCAAGACTGTGTCATGATAACTGTTGTTTCCACATTCCTATATCACAATGATCATATTATTTCATGTTTTATATGCTATTAATCCAAATTTTTATTAATGAGACATTCCATATATTTTATCAATTTATCCCTTATGACTCATTTATTATGCAAATTTTTCATGCCTATTCCCATATAAGGATTTTTAGCTCATCCCTTTTGTATACGTATTCCATGAGTTATCCTATGATGATGTAGGAGCTCAATGGAATTTAAGAGATCATTATGGAGAATAATAAAAAAAAATTTATTCTAGTTTCATGTTTTTTCATTATATACCTAGTCTTCCAAATTACATAGACTTTTCAATACTTAGTTTGTATTTTATGGATAATAATACTAAAAATCATCTAATAATATGTGTAAAATACAAATGTCACTATATATAAAGTTTATAACAATGATGAGTAGAAACTAATAGGAAAATTGTTAATATTTTAATTCATGCAATAGGGGAAAAGGCTTATTTAAAATCGAATCTTTTCACATATGAGTAACCTTATCAAATTAGTCGAGCTTTGTTTCATACGATTTATCTTTGTTCATTCCTATTATTTTTGAACACCCACCTTGTTCATATAATAATATTTCCTACTATATATAGAATAAGTTCCTAGGTTTAATTTTTCTCAGTCCAACTTAACTTGTAATCTTTATATCCAACAACCTCTAAAACCAGTTCCTGTTCAACATATAGGACAAGTAATGTTTTATTTTCTAACATCATCTTTCTTTTGATATGAACTGAAGCTTTTTAATTTCCAATGATGTTGTCTATTTCCAACATCTTATATAGGGTAATAAATTTTAGATATTTTCATCCCATCTCACATTCCTCTTCACAGGATTCATTTGACTCACTTTTTGTATGTTTTGGTTCACCTTCATCTCAAAATATTTATTCTCATTGGAAGTCTTCAACTTATCATCCAAATAATTTTCAACAAATTTTTCTAAAGATGTTGTATTTTCAACAACTTTCACATCATAGTAATCCAATATATTTTATAAAAATTTATTCCAATATTTATAACTTATTATATTGAATTAATATCTAATTAAAATTAATTCCTAATAGTTTTTATCAAAATTTCCCTGATCCATATTTTTGATATTTATTATGAAATGACTCCCAAACACTTTGAAATATTTCAATAACGGTTTTTTTATGATAGAATATATTGTAGGAAGGAATTTTTTATTCTTGCCATAAAAAACATCTGTTCATTAATTTAATAACAACACTAACCAATTCTCTCTAAACAAAAATAAAAAGATTATATTTATCCAGCATCTTTTTCTGATTTCCACCAAACTTCAATTTTTTCCTTTACACTACTACATTATGTTGTTAAGTGTATGGAGAGATTTTTTTTGATTCAATGAATCTTCATATAGAGTGTGAAATCATTTCTGGTTTACTCCATTTCATTTTTATTTCTCAACTTTAGTTTATAAACTCTCATCTCCCTTTTTTTACTTTCCTTGTGAAAAATATAAACATTTCTATAGACTTTTTTTGTGCTTTATAAACATTATATTGGTCATATGAGTTGATTCATCAATAAAAGTTATAAATTAAAAATATCATTTTGTTGATTAATGTCTCATCAGACCATATAGATTAAAGTGAATGAGATCAAGTGATCTGGTGTAATGATTTTCAAATTTTTTGGGCCTTCTAATAACCATCTTCAATTTTTGAATTGTTCTTCAAAAATAAACTTATTTCCTCTTTAGTAGTGGTATGTTTGTTATAATATCTACTATGGAAAGTTTTTTCAGACTTTTCTTTCTAATATTATCATGTCTTCAATTCTATAAATAATTTTCCACTTTAGCACATGAGTAACATGAGTTAAAATTCTCTAATTTAAAAAATATCCCCTATGGTTATTTCTCCATTAGTAGTGTTTTTTCGGTATTTCAAACTTTTGATGATATAAGAATATTTACAAAAGAAAAATTCATCACTATCATCACATATTTTGATAAAACTCCATAATTTGTGTTTGATCCCATTAATATATAACACTTCTTTTGATTTTAATTTTTGAGATACAATCTTAACGGTTCTTATTACTCTTAATTTTAAGGAACTATCAATTCCTAATGTAACATGCCCACCTTCATGCTATTAAATATATTTAATGATATTTATATCACCTATTATGTTTGAGGAATAAACACTATCGATAATCCAAGGGTTGTTCCTTTTTCTATATTTCAGAGTTGTCTCAACAACAAAATCTATTTCCTAAACCTTGATCTATCCCACATCCTTTTAATCCCAAGAATATTAAAATTTTCCTATAAGAGTTGTTAAATAATATTATGAAAATCTACCCTATTGGCATCATATTTAATAAATGTCCTTTAAGTAATAAAATCAGTTATATAAATGGAACTTTTGAATATCTTATGATTTTTCCTTTCTTTCTTCTTATTGCATAGAAAATTTATTCTATTTTCTTCCACTATTTATCCCCTTTATTCATGCCTATTTATATAGAGAAACATATTGTTCTACAAGTTATAATATTTTTCCCATATATTCCATATCACAAAAAAACATATTGAATCATAGTCTTTTATTGAACCAGGATCTTTCTTTGATGAATATTAAGTACTCATCAATAGTTTTATGATCTTTTATTTAGATATCTTTTAACTTGCTTCACCATATTTGTAACTTTTCTTGCTTAATGTTTGTGTTTCCCTCAAAGATACATTATCCCAAGTTTATTTTTATATTTTGAGACCCATTACCTTCATGAAAAAATTTATAATAAAAGATATATGAATGTAATTTATAGTTTTCCCATCAACCGTAATATTTCTTTTGTCAACAAACATCACAGGAGAATGTTTTTTAATGGGTGGAAAACCAATTTTTGCAACTTCAATTACCTCCAGAACTAGAGACATAAGATATGGTATCATATTATTTTTAGAACCAAGATAGTTTTTTCCATCGATGGTAGTAATACATTTTTTCTTTACTGATTTAATATTATCCATGATAGTGACATAATAGGGGAATGTTGGCTCTAATAGCAATTGAAGATCCATAGGATCATGAGAACCAATTAAGGGTGGTGGGGGGGGGGGGTGAATCAGCAGTGATTTTTTTTTTATAAATATCCTTTCACTTATACATTAACACCTATAAATTGTTATAGTTTTTATCGTAATCAAATTATTATAACAACCTCAGAAGCATGCAATGAATTGAAAGTATACAAGATACACATGATTTAGAATGTTTGACCTCAGTGTAAGAACCTATATCCTTTCAATGAAGACTCCATCAGTATAAGAAAATTATATAATAATAAAAAGTGGATACAACTTTAAATAAGTCCCATTAGAACTCCACAATAAATTGAAGCACCAAAAAGGTGACCTTTATATCTGGTCCAAAAAAACCACCATAGAATCACGGTCTAGATTAATTGGCTAAGGAGGTGGAGCACATGGAAATTATTTTGGATATTTCATGAGATGAAGTCCTTTTCAAAAAGTTATAAAGGCTCAAAAATGAAAATGAGGATAGCCTATTGGCCAAGGAAAGAATTGCTCGAGATCACTCTCGAGATAAATTATTGAAGGAAGGTGATAAAATTCCTTTTACATTAAAGCTTGTATTAAGTGGAAGTGCTATATCATCATTACAAACATACTTAGGGAGGATGGTTCTTACACCTCAGATTGAAGAGAAGTATGAGAAATAGTTTCTTTATTTTTCCACTATCTCCTTGCAGGTCCTAGTGCTCATTTTTCCAATGGATATCCTTTGGGAATTGCGAGGATTTTTGGTGCTATAAACCATGTGTTTTCAAACACTATTAATTAATCTTTGGAAGAAGTTTTAAAAAAACATGAAATTCACTATGAAATTCTTAACATGGATCCCTCTAGTGTTCCAGGTCGAGATGGATTTCCTGGTATCTTCATTTACTCCTCTTGGGGTATTATAAAAATGTTATGGGTGATGTAGTGTAGTATGTCATTCATGGAGGCAAAATTCTTAGAGTGGAAAGGGCTTGTTCTTTGGTCCTCTTCCATAAGATCAAAGAGCCTTACTCTATAAATCATTATCATCCTATTGGTTTATGAAACATTCCATAGAATTTCCTAGCATGTGTTTATCAGTATGAATATTTCCCCTCTCTGCTCTTAGTGGGTTTTAGTTGAGTAACATGGTTTTGTTAAGGGAAGTTTTATTAAAGGAGCGATTAGGGTGGCTTAAAAAATGATCTATGACATCAACAAAAAATTTCAAGGCTCAAATGTTGTTATCATACTTGATATGGTATAAGATTATTATTTTATTGAATGGTCCTTTATCATCAATGTCCTCTCATTCACGGGTATCTCTAATAAAATGATTGACATTCTATTTAGATTCTTTAGTTCTCCTTGACTATAAGTGGTGTTTCTAGGTCAATTTTGGGGATTCTACATATCCATTCGTGGATTAAGGAATGGGGATCTACTTTCACCAAGTTTGTTTATTATCATGAAAAACCCTCTCAACAACCTCATTGACAAAAGAATCCAAGAATGTTGTTTATCATAGTTTCATTGCAGACCTCATTCTCATGATGTCTCTCATTTTATTTTTGCGGATGACATGATCCTTTTGATCAATGGAAGAAAATGTTACATTTTGTATATCAACAACATTATTGATGAATACTAAAAATGTATTAGGGAACTGATAAATAGGGTTAAAATAGATTATTTGTCTCCTCCAGGTGTGCGGGCAGTAGGGTAGCCTCTATGGAGTCCTCCTTGGTCATTCTCAAGACAGAAATTCCAATGAAATACCTGGGTGTTCCCATATCCTCATTGTGTCCTCGCATTCATCACTGTGATAAACTTTTCCAAAATATCACCAACCTAATTAGAAATGGAATGATCCACCATATATCTTTTGGTGGCTACATGACCCTTATTAATCATGTCCACTCCTCAATTCCCATGCATGCTATGTCTTCAATTATGGTTCATAAAGTTATTATATCTCACCTTGAAAACATCATGTCTTCATTACTTTGGGATGATCAAGGTGAGGTTAAGCATTATTGGGTGGCATAGTTGAGACTGACTAAACCTATAAAAGAATTTGGCATCAATATGGTTGACATATCTGCCTCTGTTCATTCCATACACGCCATCATTTCATGGGAGGCTATGACACATCACTCCCTTTGGGGAAAGATTAATAGTAATAAATACGAATGTTACAAGGAGAATCAATGTGGAAGGAACTCTACCTTATGGTGCAAGATGCTTAACTTCATTCTGCTTCTGGATCCCTAGACGAGATGGAATATCAGATGTGGTGATTTTTCATATTGGCATTATTACTAAGTGGGGACCAAAATAGGTTTCCCAATTCATGGTTTTTCATACAAATAAGTGATATTGTTCCCTGAGATCATCTAGACTACCCTTAGTTCAGATAACGAGTCATTTTGGACCTATTTTAGTTATCTTCAGATCCATATCAATGAATTTTTGTTGGTTTTGTATCAGGAAAATTTTCATCCCAACTACCTATAATATTTTATGTTCTCTGGATTAGGCATATGTATAGATTGATTTAATTTGGTCCAAAAATATTCTAGTGAAGTTAATCTTTCTTATATGGTGTATGAGGCATAATGTAGTGGCCCATGATGATAACATCAAATGTATGGGTATTCAGATGGTGTCCAAATGTTGTTTTTATACAGTTCCCTACATGGATTCCTTAGTCCACATCTTGTTCTAATTCAAGTGGAATATTCATGTTTGTCTCCACTTCATTAGTTTCATAGGATTCCAGGCACCAGATATTACTATTCATGATTTCTTGGATGAATTGTTCCTCGGGTCGAGTGGTAATTCCATGAAATAGAAAGAAAGATCACCCATTAATGTAGAGGAAATTTAGATTTTCTGGAAATCTTGAAACATGGAAAGGTTTGAGGGAACATCGATCTCTTCATTATCTATCATATTCAGAGTCAAGAGCCTCCTTCTAGAGCTAGTTTAGTCGCTTCTCCCTTAGAAATAGGCTACCCCGCTCAAATTTATCATTACCTCTAGAAGATACCTATATACCGATCACAATCGTTAACATGGCCACTGGATCAACCAGAGCCTTCCCATCACAGGTTTTACGCTTAATATTGATTGCTCGTGAAATAGGGGAATGATGAGTAGTGGAGGCATGTTTTTTGATTAGAAGGGTTCTATTATTATTGTTTTCTAAGACCCCTATGTAATGGGTGACTCTTTGCAAGAAGAGGCTAATTCTATGATTTCAGGTCTTCAAGAGTGGAGTATGAGAATCATGTCTCTTGATATTATTGAAACTGACTCCCAGGTTCTCTTTAATGAGACTAAATGAGTCATCTCCTCCTTGGACTATCTCTTATGACATTTTCAAATGCAGAAGAATGACCTGGAGTTGTATGCTCATTTTTCATACCTATCTTGAGGGGAATAGAGTAGCTGATTTCTTTGCTTCTAGAGCTTCTCATCATACCCCATACTTTTATCTATAGTACAGGTTCCATCCCCATGGAGGGTAATAACATTATCATCTATGATCCTCTTAGTTTAAATTTTTAGGCCCCCTTAATTTCCTTCCTATTATATGTACGATGTACTCTTTATGTTCAATAAAAATTACATTTTCACTCAATCAAAACTTCTGTATGTCAGCTTTTCTATTTGGATGAACAACTTTAGTATGGCTATGAATTGAAACACCCTTATATAGGTTTTCTCAAAGTATAAATGGTGAGAAAAATTTTTTCCTCCCATTGAACTTAAAGTCACCAATATCTTCTCAAGTGTTTTAGAGTATTATAGAAAAATCATGAACCTTATTGAACACTCTAGTGATTTGAACCTTATTCAAACTTCCTTAACATTAGTGTTAAGAAACTTCATCAATTTTACTTATCTCAATAAGATAACAAAACAATGATAGAATAGTTCAACATCATCATTATAATGGTATTTAAAACGTTTTGTAAAGATTCTTGAGATATTCATCCATTTGAATGTCTTTAGGTGAATTTTTTTGAATCACCGTATCTGGTGAAAGAAATTCACTTTTAAAATTTTCTCTGAATGATCGACTATGTCTGGTCATCTTGACTCAAATCAAAATATACTGAAAAAAACATCCCAGTATATTCCATTTAATGACATTGATAATGTTCATATGATTCTTGTATATCCTATGGATGATCGTTGTGTGGATCTTTACCCAGTGGAATCAATCCTTTTCCATCATAAATTCTAACATTATTCAACATATAACCATTTTTTCCACTTGAACATTATTAATACTATCTGTCCAAAACATTCATATTCCTCTGCCTATTTCACTCTAGATGTTAATGGGATTTAACATTTTCATAACTACTAAAGACAACAATCATTGGAGACTTTTTGTTTCTAGTTACAGTCATCTAGCTTCGCAGCTTTATAAAAAATATTCAATGAAAAACTTTACTTATTTTCATATGATAACATGAGTTACTGGAATCATGGTACCTTTACATAGTGGAAATATTACCCTTATAAAATAAATAAAGTAATTTACCTTTATGCAAGATTCCTCATCCTTTACTCGAACTTTAGAAATCTGTCTTCTTATATTCTTCTACCCCTTTTTACAACTTTTATCATTTTTATGTATTAAAAAACATCTCTTAATTCGACCACCTCAGTCCAGTGATCTTTTTTCGATATCTTGAATTTTGTGTTCATGTTGTACTTCTCTCTATATGGACTGTATACCGTGTTATCTCAATCTAATAATTTTTTCTGGTCCATCCCAAGAACTACATATATATCTTTATATTCTTATGATCTTTTTATGCAATTTTTTTTCACATGTCTCCCTTTATATCAAAAGTTTGGATCATTAGTTTTTTCATGATTTTGAATACTTTGATGACAACAAAGAACCATATGAGTTTTTAAGAAAGTTACTTAATAAATTTAAATAAACATTATTACCATCTATATCATCTTGTATGAAAAAATTTGTTAAAACAATTCTGCAAATCTTTTTCACCTATTTGAAAAAAAAAATCTTTACCAAAAGTTTTTTAAAAAAATAAAAATTTTGTTATGAAAAAAATACAACGGATACTCAAAATGTATTGAAGAATCAAATAGTCACACACTCATGTGATCATACCGGCATAAATCTACTAATTGGCTACCAATCTGATCACATATAATAGATAAAATAGAATAATAAAAGTAAGTAAACTAAAAAACCATCCAAATTTATCTAAATCATTATATCTGCACTATATCTAAGAAATCTCGTATGGTCTTGTAACACTGGTCCTTTAACATACTTGAACCTGTGAATTGTGAATTATTCTCGGGTACCCCATATTCATGGATGCCTGAGAAGTGTGTATGTGAAACTTAGTAGGAAACCACTAATGGTGTATACAAAATAAATATTAAATATTTTTTATGCACATTTGATATACTAACCTAAATAAATAAATACAATGAATAAGAGATAAATACGTAACCACCAGTTATACTCATGATCTAACATGACACCTGATATTGATTATACCTACTTAGACCAGTACTAGAGTGTCTATGAGAATAATACCATCATATTAGGCTTATGGGTACACACACACCCTTCTAGGAATCATATATTAGGTAATTTAAATCTTAGGGGTATACTCTACCAGTCAATAAACAAGTTTCGTTTTCTACAATGTAGGGGAGGGACCACACCCTCCTAGGAAACCAAGTTATCCAGAACTCATGGGAAGACTCTCCCCACCAGGAATCACATCACCATTAACTCAAGACATTTATTCCATGACTAGAAAATGTATATCATATGGAAACTTATGGGTATGACATATGTTTCTTGGAAACAAGTATAATATTTTAAGAATCCAGGGTGAAACCACACCCTATAAGGAAGAACATACATATCATTTGGTAACTCAGGGGAATACTACACCCTAATGAGAAATACATACAATTAATACACCAAGGGAATACCATATCTCATGGAACATCAAAAAACTTAATCAAGGGAACACTCTCTCCCTAGGATTAGAAGTCCCTAAAAAATTCTAGACACACTCTCTCCCTGGGATTTCACATCAAGAACCACTCAAGTTGGCCACCAGCTCATACTCATCAAAATTCTCCTTTGAGGATTTCATAGATCATAGATCATACCCATTATAGAATCCATGTTAGAAAATCAATTTAAATCCTTGGGTTATTTATTAATATAAAAGAACAATGATACTAACTTCTCAACACTTTCCTTATCAAAGGTTAGGATAACACTGGAAAACCCAATGAGGTCCCCAAATTCCTACCATAATATGGGCACTAAACTTGGGCCCCACTATCATATTCTAACATCTCTATTCAAACCAATCACTCAGATGGTAAAAATTCCCTCAAAATTTCGATAATCAAAATTTTTCCTCACTGAACCTATAAGAAAGTCTATATGAAATCATATTAGAGAGATGCTACAACAACCATCTCAATTCCTAAATCCTCATAGGTTGGTACTCTCACCAAAAATATCTATAACATATCATGGATTTCACATCAAATAATTCACACAATAGAGGGGGTGGAAAACTCTTTCCAATTATGGATCTACTAGAACAATGACTATTCGTTATCTCACAATTTCACTATGGACTATACAGGCCAAACGTCAATGTTTGACACCCTCCTCTTTAAGGAGGTTTCTAAGGAACATATAACAACACCACTATATTCATTAATTTAAACTATTTATACACCTATGGGTCTATAAATTTTAATTTATATGTTTCTATGATCAGTAACTCATATATCGGTGACCAAAGAATTAAAGACAATATACAAGGGTTTTTCATGGACCATGGTATGTTAAATATTTCATTCCATTTAATTAAAACAATTTCATTTTTATATAATGATACATGTTATTTAAAAATAATGTTAGTATTCTTTAGTGGTGAGACAACATATCACATTCCACATATCAGAAATTCATTTACTATAGGGGTATGTTAGATGATGTACTTAAATTTTACACGATGTTATTCCATTTAAAACAGGACCGACTGCCTCGCTGAAGATCTTCCATGTTTGAAAAAGAACCATTCATCAACATAGGTCCTATATTTCCATTTATAGAACACTAAATAATTAAAAAATAATTTCACAATTTATTTTATAATTAATTCTATAATTATTTATAAAACTATTGATAATTAATCTCACAATTCATTCGATAATTAATTATATAATTAAATAATACAGAATAAATAATAAATTACACATCACAAAACATTATTTTATGCCTAAATATAATCAATTGAATAAAGTCAATAAGGTACTCATTTTTTATTTTTTTTATAATTTAGTTACCCATATTCACTCCCTTAATGTGTGTGTGTGTGGGGGGGTGCCTATGTAAAGGTAAAAAAAACGTTACCCTAATGAAATCCCCTATTAAAGCCCCTATGAAAGGGTAAGTTGTAACCCTTAAAACCCATCTTACTGATTTTCTTCATCTTCATAGAATATAAACTCTCCTAAAAAAATTACTAGTCCTTTTCAAAAAACAAAAAACCAAATAAAATCATAAAATTAAATTCCCATTCCACCAAAAAATCACCTCACTATAGCCCTAGATCAAAACCCCACAACAAAAATTCGATAATAAAAATCTAAATAGTGATCGAAAATGGATTTTTGAAAGAATCAAAATCCCCATCCTACCACATGATGAATCATTGAATCTTTGAGTGTGGACCAACACTCCATGGCCTTTGCAATCAGATTTTCTCTATAAGAGAATTCATGAATTCACAAGGTTGAGAAGGCTAAATGTTAATGGAAAATTCAAGACACCAGTAGGGACCACATAGGTTTTCTAGTATCCACATTACCATAATTGGATTAATGTTAATTTTTATGGTGCTTTAAAAGGGAACTGTAGACCTTCAGGATGTGGTTCTCTTTACTACGATGATAAAAGGAATATTCTTGGTTGTTTCTTTAGTTCATGTAGATCAGTATCATCTCTGAAATCTGATATTCTTGGAGTTATCCATGAAGTGACTTTTTCTAAATCCAATGGATGTAATAATATTTT
Organism: Viscum album; assembly: GCA_963277665.1. Classification (NCBI taxonomy): domain Eukaryota; kingdom Viridiplantae; phylum Streptophyta; class Magnoliopsida; order Santalales; family Viscaceae; genus Viscum; species Viscum album. The sequence continues at coordinate 1,946,893,249 of OY728126.1, read as the reverse complement.
TTTTGAAAGTGATTCTGTGAAAAGTTTAAGAGAAATAAGAAATGGAGCATTGCACCTTTCATGGAATCTTATGGCTAGATGGATGGAATGCATTAACTCTCCCTCAGGAATTAATTATATCATCACACATGTCTATCGGGAGGCAAATTTTGTTGCAGATAGTCTTTTGAATAAATTTTTTATAATGAATCTTACTTAGTTCGATGATATTACATCTGAATTTTACTCTCTATATGTTATGGATTGTTGAAAAATAGAATATTTCATACTTTTATAACACTTTTTATCAATCTATAATCCTTGGACTCTTTGTCCAAGTAACCGCTTCAAAATAAATTATTTAATAAATTTTAATATATTTTGAAATGTTCCACCACCTCATAATTTCACCAAATCCATCCCTATGGTAAAGACCACATTATTATATCAATGTAATCGTCATAAAAATATTGTAATATCTTATTTAATTGTAAATTACCATTTTACCCCTACCCAACACCAGAAATCAGAAAATCAATTTTTTATCATTTTCAACACCTGTAATGATATGGGTCTTCCAACCACTATAATATCGTAATTATCATCCCCTGAATGATTTGGAGGTAGTACAACAATAAAAAATGATCCATATTGATCTTTAATTCAAATGTAACTTGTTGTGTTCGACTCTAGAATGAAAAACAATATTTCACTATGCAACTCCCAAAATTAATGTGAAAAATTCATAAAAATCAAGCCACCCAATCATCAACATCACACATAATGATATGGAACTAATTAACACACATATATATTAATACACTAAGGATTCATTAAAAAATTTATCTCTATGATTTTGGAACTCCCACCATAGGCTTCTAATTATATGGGTCAATTTCGATCCACAATGCACCCCACATTTGAAATCACCTACCAAAACAAATTTCTCACAATCTAATGATCCAATCGATGTGGATTCCATCCCACTACACAGAATCTCATGAAAAAACACCAATATGTCTTTTTTTGGGTAGCATTTCCCAAAATCACTTAGCCATACCCATCAATTCACTATTACATTATACGATCACAATACCTTAACTATCAAAATCATTGTGAAATCTTTCAAGGACTCACACAGATTCCTATAATCGATACTCGGTGTAATTATGTAGTTGGATCCCCAACTAGCCAAAACAAAAATCATGCTCCCACATTGAGCACCAAATCCCCTCTTACCGGACCAACCATCAGATCATATACAACTCATAATAAGTCTAATTCTAATACCAACACTCCATCCAATACTACATCATAATCCCAAATTATGATTTACCTAATTATAAAAACACTAGTTCCATCTGGAATATCCATCTATTAATCACATTTCCTCCTTGATACTTCCAATATGAAGGCATTTAATCCACAAACCGCACTCTACTCTTTAGTACAGATAATGGTAATACATGACATTCCCCCTCATACTCGAGAACCAACTCAAAAACATCAAACACAACCCACACTTGGCTTACATGAAACATCATCTTCAACAAACATTGAAATTACATTTAATGAAATGATAATCTTCCATCTATCAGGTTACCCTCATATACATCTCATTTCAAAAATATCTTGAGTGAAACTCTATGTAGGTGGATATCCCATCTATCCCATGCACCAAATATCACATAGTTTGTAAATAATGTGAAATATATTGGCTCCCACAACATATATCACAAGGTAAATCACATTCAAAAACACACACTTTATGCTTCTAATGTCTATATTCATATTAGATATCATATTCCAAGTCATCGGCCTACTAGGGCATTGATACTCACTTGGAATAGGTATATGAGACTACGCCTTAAGTTCAATAATATCATACACATATATATAATTCCGTCGTATGATAATTATCTATATCTTGCATACCATAGTCATATGATTTAGTAATGTAGTATTCTACCCATAAGATATAACAGAAAATACCATATAGGCACTTGTTAACACTTTAAATAACTGAACCCTTTTTCTCTCAAAGCAAGTACCAAGGCATCAAATGAAAATATCAACCCAATGATGGTCACTATGAAACCGTTACATAAATTTTCTACATATTATTCATCAAATAGAATCCCCTATAATATCCACATATCCTATCATAAGAGAAAATATATAATGGTACTACTGACTATAATGAGACTGAAAAGTTATATGGGATAACATAATATAAGTTATGATTGACACCTTAAATAATGGAACTCTCGTCACCATTGCTATCAATCACAGACATGGATACATTTTTTATGTGCCTCATATATACCAAATATTATGCATATATACAAGAATATTTCTAGTGGAATATGATCTAAAAAACCATAAATTATAAATCCACTACCCATGTGTGTTACACTAGGTGAAAACCTATAATTATAAAAGTGAAAACCTAGAATAATAGACCCTTATTACTGGTAACCTACACTTTCCATTAGAAAATATATTCAAAATTCATCCATCTGAGGTCCATCATATGTCTTTAAAATCTCTATATCAGATGTCTACAATCTCTATAAATAGAAAGAAACAAAAATCTTCTTTAATACCTCTTTGTAATGTACCTTTTATCATGGAAACTTTATAATACTCAGACCAGTGAGGTTATAGGGACCTTAGGTGAACCTCCCCATCTGTCGATGACTATAAAAAAGTAGCAAGGGTTTAGGGTGTTACCCTGGGGATATTATACCATCATATAAAATTAAACACAATAGAAAAATAACCATGAAATCATTCATCATAAATAATCAGAGTACATAGAATCAATAAAATATAAAATGCTATAAAAATGAAATATGGAATCAAGATTTCATACAAAAACATGAAAATTATAGACTATATCAACTTATTACCCATTGGTCCAATCGTATATTAAAGTTAAAATAGAAGAATAATCAGATGGAGGCATTACTACCATCCTCGAGACTCAATATCCCAGTCTATAAACTTCATCTGATCTATTTTTCATGATCATGTAACACTATGACTTTTTCTTACTACCCAAGTGACATGGAATCTTGAGAAGGGTGTGATTAAAACTCAGCAGGGAACCACCAATGGCATCCCTAACACAACTAGTAAATATACTGTATTCACATGTGATATTCTTAACTGAATAAAGAAATATAATGAATAAGAGATAAATAAGTAATGACCATAAATCCTCGAGTTCTAATGTAAGAATCAATATCCAATATATCTAAATTAGAAAATTCCATATTTTCTCATTGCATAATTCCATTATCTAAAACTCAAGGGTGTATAAGAACTATACTAGGAAACTCATGTTAGCTCATCAAAAACATATGGGTTAGAATCTCCCAATTAAGAAACAAGTATCCACATGTAGAAATTAAGGGCAGACCCATAATGCTAGTTTAAAAAGTCATTTGGATCTCAGAAGAAGGCACTCCCTACTAGGAAACACATCATGAGGAAATCATGTTAAATCTACCTTACCTATAAAACATAAATCATTTGAAAAATCAGGGGAAAACCAATATAGGAAAAAAATTATCATCATCGAAGACATAGGGGAAAAAGCATACCCTACCAAGAAGCACACACATATCATCTATTAACTCGGGTTTAGAATGGAACCTACTAAGAAACACATACAATTCATACACCAGGGGAATCCCAGATCCTTGAAACTACCACACAAAGTCATTATGGAACACTCTCTTATCGGTATCATAAGTCTCAAAAACATCAGGGACATTCTCTCTCCCTATGATATCTAATCAAGAAACTCTCATGTCTACTTCCTACCCATACCCATCATTTGTATCCTATATTTCCCCTCCAAAGTAAAAAACCTAGACCCATCATATCATCCATTCTAGAAGATCACCATCGATCCTTATGTTTTAAGGTGACAAATAATATTTATAATACTTGTTTCCCCATAATAACCATATCTAGGGACATCTTAACATTAGGGAACCAACCCATGTCCCCTAATTATTTATATAACCCAAGTATCCAACTGGGGCCAATCTATCATCCTCTACTCTTCCAAGTCAAACCCATCACTTAGATGGCATAACATCCCAAAAAATTACCATATTCACTTTATGGCCACATCAAATTCACAAGAAAAGACACAAAACATCACTTTATAGAGATTATTCATGGTCCATAAAAATTACCAAGTCATCCTAGGTTGGATTTATCACCAAACTTATCCATAATCAATATAGGATATACCCACCAGGTTGCTCATATACTAGAGGGGAAGGAACACTCACCCAACTAATGGATCAATTATCTCAATGATTATAAGGTATCTCATAGTTATGTTATGGACTACTCAAGATAGGTATCATAACCTAACACGCTCATATACTAGGAGGTATTTAAGGTACCTATACCAAGTCTAATAAATTAATCTATTTTACATAAATTATACCATCAAGGGTATATAGATTTCAAGGTATGAATTTATGTGATCAATCCCTTGACCATCGATGGTCGAAGAATCAATTTAGTATACAAGGGTCCATCATGGCCCTTGTAACTTTTTCTATTTCATGCTATTTAAAAAAATTATTTTCATTTTGTATGTAAGAAAATAATTTATTTATATAGAAGTTTGTCCACCCTCAGTGATGAGACCACATATTACATTCCACTTATCAAAACATAATTTACTAAAGGGGATATTTGGGGGACTACGTACCTCGTACATGATGTTATTCCTATTAAATATTTCTCAAACACCCTCACATAAGCTCCTCAAAGTCCGAACTTCCACTATACATCAAAAAGTGTCCCAAATTTCCATTTATAGTACTCCAATTTACTATAAAATAATTTTACAATTGATTTTATAATTAATTTCACAATTAATTATAAAATAATCATTGATTAATCTCATAATTTATTCCTTATTTATTATATAATTTTTTAATATGGAATAAATAGAAATTACGCATCCCAAACCCCCTTATTATACAACATAAAAACTAGTTAAGAAAAACAACAAAAAACTCATTTTTTTAAAAGTAATTAATACACACTACCCTTAGATGGGGGTATGGGTACTTGAATAAGGGGTTCCTAAACCTTACCATGTTGTAGGTCCCCCAGTTTTTGGTTAGTTATAACATTAACCATATGTAATTTGTAATGACCCAAAATTTGATAAAAAATAACCCCGTTGTGATTGAAATAAATGGCCTATTATGGTCATAGGAAACACTTGAATTTCTTTGGTTTTATTATATCCTATTGCATGTAAAATTCCATTAAAAATCATAACCATTGATAATATATCTGTTGAATAGTGATCATATGATTATTATAAATAAAGGGATTTGATAAATTGAATTGCACCGAAAAATTAAGTGATGGAATTGACTAGTAGGATAATAGCCTATAAATCCCATTTATTAAAGATTTGAAGGAAGATAACTTCACCGGGATTTTTCTTTGACTAAGAAAAAGATAATATCCAAAAACTAAAGCATGATAGAATGCATCTATTGGAGAATTTCAATCCCATCAACATCATGGCCAAAACCATGTATACCAAACCATCCCATGAAAATCTTATCATCATGCACCTTACCCTTAGGGTGTTTGCAAGTGTAATAAATGAACTTGTATCAAGACCATAAGAATATGAATATGCATATTTTTTAATAGAATAATGTTTATATATACTTGTTTTTTTATTACTTTATAAATGATTATGATTTTTAGGTGAAAAAAAAAATTGAATTTTTGTGTAATATGCAATTTATCTTAAGATATTTCTTTTTGATTAATTCCTTAAATTTTAAATATAAATTATATATTAATAAAATAATTAAATAAAACAATTTTTATTAAATATAAATGACAATATAATTTTTATAAAGCTGAATGCAATTTTTATAAGGGCTCGAAAACAGTTTTTTGTCAAAAAAACCATCATTTCTCAATAAATATTTATTGTTATTTTAAAAGATAAAATTTTATAATTTAGAATTTTTTTTATAAAATAAATATTAATTTTGTAATCATCATGATGAAATTATACATCTCGGAATTTTTTCATAAGTTTCTAATGTTGTGACCGTAACACCAACATCCCTGAGTCGGTGCATGCCATCATAACATTGGAATAAGATACAAAAAATCTCATCCCAAAGGACAGAATAGTTTATAAGTATTTGAGAGACAAATACAAACATGAGTCTTACATAATATTGAAATAAAAAAATTACAACATATTTTTTTTGAGAATAAATATATTCCCTCATCCATATAATTCTATAGAAAACACAGTACAATTCAAGGATTCTAGAGAAAGGAAAAAAATAAGGGTGAGATAAAATTATTAATAAGGGTTAAGTGCATTGAAGATTTCAAAAATCAATAATCATAATCATTTTTGAATGTTAATAACTGAACACACATTCCATGTAATTAATAAACTAATAAGGAAGTGCATCCAAAAATAATATTAATGCAAAAATCTCATGAATAATAATAAATATGGATATCTAATGCAATGACCCAGTCTTAATGTATAAAGAAATTACATAATTTTTTTAGAATACTTAAAACATTATAAATACAGAAGCCCAAATACTGGACTAGTTTAGTGCCTTTGGTATAATGGAAACATAAACACTAGTATATAAATGAGCTAAATTATGTCCCACTAGGTTATTCTTGACCATCACCCTTCTTAGACACATCAAATATAAAACATATCTTCATAACCTGGGTAAGGAAACATAAAAGGGGTGATCTCAGATGCTCAGTAAGGGTAAATAAAGTATATATGTAAGAATAATATTGAGAATCAAGGTATGGGAACTTCATCATGAAAAGAGAAGGTGACACCATTCATATCAAAGATCATAAAGATGAAACCTGGAGTAACGATTAGCAATTAAAAAGACATGAATCCTAAGGAAAAAAAAGAACATAATCCAACAAAGTATAACAGAGGAATAAAAATGGAATTATGGAATACATAAACATGTGGTATCATTCCCTATAAGTCATGACACATTCCTTGAACATATCTAGGTGCTTGATGGGAACTCCACCTACTGGACGGGACACACCACCATCCCTAATCACCATTCCTTCCATGTAAGGGATTAGTTTTCCCCATATTCACATAATGTAATAGGTTTCCACATCTTCCTTCTTCATGGTGACGACATATACTTGGTGAGACACACCACTATCTACAATCACAATCCTCTCCTTATAAGGGATCAGGTTTCACTATCATCCAATAGTGGATCAAGCCAGTCAACTTGATTCCCATCATTATCTCAAGAGATATGAATCTTTACCCATGGAATTAGAGGAAGATTTACATATCAACCATCAAATGATGAAATCATACATGTATATTCCACAAAACTATCATCATATCATGACCCATTAAAAGATATGGGTAATATAAATATTAAATTATAACCCATGAAATAAAATTTTTATAATTAACATTTCATCACATCATAACCTATGGAAAATAGATTGGTTAATAATTGTTTCGTCTATACATAGCTCATGAAACGAAGTGGGTTTCAAAAGAATATAACCTATGGAAGAGAAACAGGTGTCATAAACATCATTAAAAAAACATAAACCATTAACGGAAGAAAATTAATTAAACCTTTGGATCATTTACTATAAAGGAATTAGTAACATCAATGCAAGTAATCTTAGATAGAAAATAACTTGGAAATATATTTTGAAAACATTTCTTGAAGAAAATATCCTCTCTTCTTTGAACAAGGCTCTTTAAAATGTAAAACCATTTGAAAACCATTTTATTGAAAATAAACATGAAAAGTTATAAATAAATATTTGGAAACATTTTCGAAACCTTTTTATTCAAACTAAAATAAAGTTAACTTGAAAATTTTTTGAAAAATATTTTCCTTGAAAACATATGAAAAAGTATTCAATACATTTTTAAAAAAATTTCTTCAAAAGTAATTTTGAAATATATAAATAATCATCAAAAATTTCTTAAAACAAATTTCCTTGAAAACTCAAAAAATATTTTTGATTTTTTTTAAAAAAAATATTAATTTGAGAATCATTTAAAAACATATAATTAAAGCTTGAAAAAGTTTTGAAAACCATTTCATTTAAAATACATTGAAAATTTTGAAAGGAAGCACTGAAAACGATAAAATATTTTTAAAACCCTTTATCATTGAAAACCACTCTAAAAATAATTAATGAATAAAATATTAAGAATTTTGTTCCTTATAAATAAAATTGTAAACTTACAATGTATGCTTTAGAGATATAATGGTCATGACATCCAGTATGTCCGTACGTGACAACTGTTCATTTTTTATACCTTAAATGATCATAAAAGTTTATTGATTAGAAAATGACAATAATATTATTTATAAAACCATTTTTTTGAAAGTTAAAACATAGTTAAAACATTCATTTAACATCATAGGATAAAACTAAAACATTTTTAAATCATTTTTAGAAATCTCAGTTTTGAAAGAACACATATTTCCGATCGAAAGGATAAATAAAGTCATATTTATATAAAAAAATTTCTTAGTTATATTAAATACAAAATAGTGAAAAAATTGATTCTTTAAATGGATACAACATTCATATCTATAGGGTAAGAAAATTCAAAATATTTCTTAAGTTATGGATCATATGACTTTATCAAATGGAAGCATAATCATAAACAATCTCAGTAAACAATGTGATTAAAGCGCTAAACCATTACCTAATTGGGTAATATTAAATCATGATAGAAATAATAAAATTAAATGAAGATCCAAAATATCAAAAAAATAGGTATATTATTGATATAACATGTTAAAAAGTAGTATATACACTTCATAGAATATATAGGTTCATAACATGTCATCTTTTTCAAAGAAGGCAAATTTAGAAAAAGTTACTTTACTGATTTGGTTGCATTTGAAACATCACCCCATGAAATAAATACCAAAAAATGGATATCTAAAAACACATAAATATATTTATAAAATACATATAATATATTCATGGTCAGTATACACACCATATGAAGGAAGTGAGTGGTGAAAAAGGAACACATCTCATCGAAATGATAAATGATACGAAATTCCCTTATCTTAAGTTTTAACTCTCTTTAAACTCATTCTAAACTCATGTATAATAAATATATGTTTATTATACATATTTAAAAGAACCATATTCTTATATATAATAACATATATGGTTATATTATGACTTTATATTACCCTCTTGTTGCTAATTTTATGTTAAGGTTACACGTTAGGTAATATACGCTTTGTTTTATACATATGTCTTAACTTGTTATATATTTGGTCATTATACTTATATAATTATTTATAGAATTTAAAAAGGATAAAAATATCATTTATATTCATTTTATGTGTGTTATAATAATCTATATAATATATAATTATAAAAATTGATTAAACTGTTGGTGGAGACAGTAGGTCATACGTACACAAGAATGCTGCTTCCGTTTTATAAACATATTGAAAGAAATAAAGTAAATGACATATATGTATATATGTATATATTATAATTCTAGTAGAATTATTAGTCCATATATATAATATAATTTTAATTAATTCATCAATATTAAATTCCATGTAAGGTGTGAACTAATCATATCACTCCGAGGGGGCGATAGTCCAAACTTCCTCAAATGAAATTATTATATTTACACAAAATGGGATATATAAAGATATGTGTTGTAAAATAATTAAAATATTTTAAGGACATAATAATTATCATATATATCATATAAAAATAAATTTTTCTATCATAATTCCCAACCATGAACGGTGGTAAATGAAAAACGAACAATCATCATTTCGTGAGCCGGTAGTTCTCCACACTCATAAACAATATGGTTGTTACCGATTAAAGGGAATTCTGTGTGAGGGTAGGTAGATAACATTGCATAAAAACATCTCATTATATTATGGGTATATGTTTTTTTTAAAAAAATTTAATAATAGGTGTTGAGGGGGTGAATTATGAAAATAAAATAATGGATATTGAGGGAGGGTGTTACCTCTTAATCGGGTAAATCCATTTGTTTTTCACCAAAGGAATTCCTTGGAAGGATTTCTATTACAACCCAAAATGTTATGAATAAAATCACCCTTTTTTGTTTTAATCAAATGTATTATGGTTATGGAAATCACATGAACTTCATTTAGTATTTCCAATTGGATTTTAAATAACGTTATGTATCATTACCATTGAGAATATAGCCTTTGAACACTGATCGCATGACTTGTATAAATATAGGGTTTTAACAAATCCTTTTTTCATAGACGAAGGAAGTGATAGAATCAACTAGTACGATCATACCCTATGAAACCCATTTATCAGAGATTATGTGGGAGATATCATTTTTTGGTTTTTCCCTAGACTAAGACCAAGTAGACATCCAATAACTTAAGCATGAGAAGAACCATTAACGGGAAAAGTTCAAGCTCATTGAGATCATGACCCAAACCATGTTCAATGAATGGCCCAATGAAAGCCCCCCCATAACACACCTTACTCTTTAGGAATATGGTAGTGTGATAAATTCATATTTATCAAGACCCTAGGAATAAAAATATGTATATAAGTTTATGTATAAAATAATGAATATGTTTTCTTCTAATTATTATTTCTTTGTAAATAGTTTTGGTTAATTTAGAAATCTATTTAGTTAATAATTTTTTTGAAATAAATAATATTTTATTAAAATATAATTATTAAATTAATTTTATAAATAATAAATTACTATATAATTTTTGTGAATTCAAATGTAATTTTTTTACTAAGCTTTGAAAACTTTTTTTGTCAAAACCCATCAGTTTTGAATAAAAGTCAGTTTTTATATTAAAAGTGAAAATTCACATACATATAAAATTATTTAGATAAATTGAATATTATTTTTTGTATCAGGACATTGAAATTATCCAATTGTGAAATTTTCATAATTTTCTGAGATAGTCTAATTTTTAGGTAATAATTAAATACTGTATAAATATACGGTGTGTTTTATGACATCATATGGACCAACAATGTTGTAATAAATACTATAAAAGTTATATTAACCCTAATAAATGTTTTTCATTTAAAATAATATAATTTAAGGTTTATTTTATTTATTTTGAAAAGCCTTAGTGAATCCTCGAAGACTTGTAGTATATTTTAAGATTTTGAAATCATTTCCTTGAAAGTATGACTCCCCTTGACATAATCAAGGTAAATAATTTAATATATTCATCCTTTATCCTTATAAAATAATTATTCCACTCCCATTTTTCATAAACTATGGGAAAGAACCATGGTATGGTTTGTGTTTTTGAATATTTTATTGTGTAGTGTCCAAAACCAAAATAATAAAGAAATCTCTCTCTTTTCCTTTATAAACCCTCCCAAGCATCCATTTTTCTTCACTCAAACTCATTTAAACTTGAAAACCCTATTACCCTAGTCCCTAGAGTCCTACCAAGGTTCCACAAATCTCCTAATAAGTCTGTCCCAAGCCATTGGAGTCACACATCCAAGTAAGGGATCCTCACCTCCACTCTTCCTTTAAATTCATGTAACTTTTATGAAATTAAACATTATAATTTAAATAGGATATATTTTCATACTTTTATAATAAATTTCCTATTTTCCTTTTTATGTTATGTGAATTAGGGATCATTTATTCCCCCTCATTTGGACCCTCACCTATGATATTACCATGCTGAAATTTCATAAGGGGTTTCTCTTTTCTCATTTCCATTCAAACACTTATATTATGCATCACAAATTCCATTTCATATATTGGGATATTATTTTACATGACCCCATTACTATAAAGGTCATGTATAACATAAGATATACCCCTTTCATTCTCATCAACCCATTTTATTAATTTCTATATGACGCTGTTATAGTTCCAAAATTTCACCACGATTTTCCTTTCAAAAATCATCATGTAGTGAATACCATTCTCGTTACACTATCAAGGTTATTCACCTTTATGTACATATACTTGTTTATTGAAAACCTACATGTATTTATTTCACATTTCATGGTCATGGGATAAATTATTATGATGAATGAATCCTTGTTATGTGATCTACGTGGAACACATAAGCATGAGATTGAAATGATTATGAAGGGTGCTCCCAGATAGAACTCCAATGCATTGGGTAATGTTTAGTATCATGATAAATAATGTTGGGATAGGGGTTTTCCTGATAACATTATGGGCCATTATCCACCGTGATTTCTTTGTGGTTTAAATTTGATTTATATTTTTGAATCAGTGTTTTAAGTTGTTTCCACATTTCCATGTTAAGATTATCATGTTATATCATGCCTTTATATTAATGTTCCTTTATATCTCATTAATATGACTTGTATAACATGTATTAGTATCCCCATGTTATTCCTAGTTTTTCCCTTACATGGTTTCATAGCTCACCCATTTCTTATGTATGTCCTTAGGTAATCCCATGCAGTGTTAAGTACGAAGTAATGATGTTACCTTTTAAAAGAATTTTTAAATTATGATATTATATTTCATGTTTTATGTTTTTTGGGAATGTACCTAATTTTCCAAATACACTAGACCTATAATTCATCTGAGTTGTATTATGAGAAAATCTATGTAAAAAATCATGTTTAAATATGAAATAAAGAGCAAGGTTTTTATAGTTAGTATCAAAGAATAGGTTTAGTTATTTTTTGGGATTAGTTTTGGAAAACCATAGTGAAAACTCTTAGGGATAATACTATGTGTAAGAAAAAAATACTAAATTTTTGAAAGTATATAGTTAATGGTTTATCAATAAAATACATACCTATCATGATACTATAAGTGGAAATGGTTTTGGCATTGATTTACCTAAGAGTAATAACTCTGACAAGGTGATCAGAGCTTGACTCAGGGTAACCTGGTACCTGACAACATGCCTTTCTGAACATTGAGTTTGAAACATATAGGTTATATGCTTGGGTAAATTCATAAACTCATTAAAAACCATTATTTAGGGAACAATGGAAAAAAATACCATAGGAATATATGTAGGAAGTAGATCATGGATAACATAGACTGAAGCGTAGAAACTCATAAGTTAAAGAGATAAATGTAATTTATTTTGTTGCCCCTTTAATGTCATTGGATTCTACTTTATGTGTTTAACTTGTTAAGAAACTCATTAATTATTTTTATTTTATTCTATTCAATGGTCATAAATAAGTGGAATCGTGCTAAAAACCGATGTGAAGGGTAGTGCGAGGATTGCCCCAATGAGATTACCAACCCATTGGGAGATGGAATCACATGATTTGTCATGTTACTCTCACAGTTAACTCAATTTATAAATATAAATCTAGACTAGGAGGAGTTCCAAACCCCCCATAAGGGAGAAGAACCGACAATAGATAACATCATGTGACAAAGGCCTCCTACTTTCAGTTGATCATCAGATCCCATAATCACAGAGTAATGGATAAATCCCACCAAAAAGATATTATATATCATTAAATGATTTGAAGATGATGTGGTTCTTCTAGATGTTTATCATATATAGGGTAAATATGATGAGTATCAGACATAGATCAAGAATACTAACCCTGAGGAAGAGATCAATATAATGGATCAAAAGAAATTCTATAAAATATTTTTTCATAAATATTTTCCCCGCACCCTCTATCTTATGATCTAAAGTGATTTCCTTGAACTCAATAAAAAAGGATGATAATTCTATAGGTACATAGGATGAAAAATTCATAATACATGCGTGATACACCTTTAGTTTTTTCGTTACAACATAATTCAAGGTTGAACACTTCTCCGGGGGGATAATTCTTAGCCTATGATAATCTTTGGAAATCCATGAATTTCAAATATATAAGGATATTGTCTGATGTTACCTCAAAGATGAGATAGAGATTGTTCAATATCATGGGTATGATGGAGATAAGAAATGGAATGTGAAATTAAATTCTGGTAGTCTGATGGATAAATCCAATGGTGCTAAGAAATTCCACCACCCCAATTGTCAAAGGTGTGGAAAGAAGCACCCCAGAAATTTTCAAAGGGGAACAAGTAAATGCTTTAGGTGTGGAGGAGAAGGGAACCTAGAAAATTATTTTTGATAGGAGAAAACTGATAATGTGATAGAGTAAAGCAACACTCAGGTTAATCATAAATTCATTGTTCATTGATACAACTGCAAAGAACCGTGGCACTTTGCAAACAAGTACCCTAAGACAAGGGTTTTCAGAGGCAACCAACAACCTCCATGGCAAAAAATGTTTTCTTTTTTAAATCACTATTACTTAAGTGAATCCCGACAACGAAGTGGTAACACATACTCTAGTCATTAATTCAAGAATAGAGAATTTACTTTTTGATTTTAGTTTTCCGCATACCTTTATATCACAAATTCTTTGTATAAATATTCATACACCACCACAAAGAATGGAAGAAGAGATTTCAGAGAAGGCGAAAAATTTAGAAATTTGTGCATCCCATGAATATAACTCCTCCCTTGCCGCTATTTATGGATTGAACTTCCCAGTGAACCTTATTATACTTCCCTTCATGAAATTTGATGCAATTAAAGGCATGGATTGGATATCCCTATATAGAGCCTTCATACATTGTTAGGAGAGGTAAATCACTCTCTATTTGGAGAATCGAACCTCGATTATCTACAATTGCGTGGAGGAGGATGAATATTCTTTAGCAACTTCATCCCAAGGATGTATATTATTTTCATATGAGAAAGCATATATAGATAAAATTGTCGAGTCAATGGAATGAACCATTCTAGAAGAAATGCCTATTGTGAGGTAATTCACTATTGTGTTTCTTAAGGAATTTCTTGATCTTCTACATAATCGAGGGGTCGAATTTTTAATCAAACTTATAGCTAGGGAGTTTTCAATATACAAGAATCTATATAGAATGGATATTGTAGAACTTGAGGAGATAATGAAACAACTAAATGATAATCTAGATATAGTGTTTATATTCCTAAGTGCTTCTCCATGGGGTGAAATAGTCATTTTCAACAAGAAGAAGTATGTGTCAATGCACCTTTTCATTGATTATCGTGAGCTCAAAAACAATTATGATAAATAAAAAGTATCCATTTCCAAAAATTGATCACTTGTTAAATTAGCTAAGTGATGCACAATAATTCCCTAAGGTGGATCTATGGTTGGGATATTTCCATGTAAGGGTGAAGAAGGAGGATATCCCAAAGACTTCTTTTTTGCAATGTATAGTCATTATGAGTTCATAGTGATGCCATTCAGACTCACTAATGCTCCAAAAATCTTCAAGTATGTGATTATTAGAGTATTTAGAGATTAAATTGAAAAATTTGTAGTATTACTTATATAAGATATTCTAATATACTCCAAAAACCATGGAGTATCATGAGGATCATCTGAGCACTGTGATAAAAACCTTGAGAAAGGATAATATATATGAAAAGTAAAACACATGTGAGTTCTAATGGAAGCAAGTCTCAGTCATGGAGAATTTCATAACAAGAAACGGAATATATATGGATATTTACAAAAAATGCAATTTATGGATAGAAAAAGCCAACATTTGTGACATATATCAAATATTACTTAGGTTAGCTAGATATTATCACTGATTTGTGAGAAATTTCTCACGATTATCAAACCCTCTTACCTAGATAACATAGAAGGGAGTCAAATTTTCTCAGAATGATAAATGTGAATAAATCATCATGGAGTTGTAAAGGAGTATTTTCATTGCCCATGTCCTCACACTACCCACATGTAACACCCCATGATTTCATAATATGTAATCTCTTTAAAGTAATTCAATAGTATGCACCACACGCAACACCGAGTTCGAGTGCATCACAACTTACCAAACTAGCCGTTCAAAAAGTGTTTATGAATAATAATAACTGAATTTTGATTTTTATATACACCATATAATTTAAACATACATATTATACGTTTTTAGATGTAATATAACAACAAATTCAATTTTTTCAGATAAAAGAAGTGTTTTTCAAAAAAATGTAATTTTACCACCTTTTAATGGAGAACCATTTTTAAATATAGATTTTGTCCCTTTAATATGTTCTATTTGACATAATAAAATTATTATTTAGAATTGGGACAATAGAATTTAATTTGGGATTTTTTTTGTATTTTTCTAATAATGTTCATTTTAAATGAATAGTGAAAAATACCGCATTTTTATTCAAAACAGCATTTTCATTAAATTTAATTATATATTTTTATTTTTAGTTTAATTGATTTAAAAGTTTAATTGGATTATATTTTTACCATTTAATCCAATTTTGGTCATTGGATGTAATTTCACGGTTAAATTGGATATAAACAAAGGTCAATATTTAGATAGTTTTTATTTTGTAAAAACACGCTTTTTGGTTTTGACAATGGGAATTAATTTTAAATTAATTAATTCAACTTATATTTTTTTAATTTGGTAAAATAGAATTCATTTTTGAATTAATAATATCAAAATTATCTTAGGGTAAAATTTTGGGTATTCTCTGAATACTTTCAATTTTTGATGAATAGTGAAAAACACAGCGTTATTGTTTAAAACCGCCTTTTTAATTAAATATTTATTTTTATATTTAAATTTCATTTAAAGTAAATAATAGAAACAAAATACCTATATTAATACAATTTATTTAATTAGAGTCATTTTATAATAATATTAGATATATAAAAGTTTATTGAACCTTTTAATATCTTTTACCCACCATCAAGGCACATTTACCTGCCTTTTAGTCACATTTGCAAATTTTCATAAAACATAATTTTTCCACTTCTATGAATTGTATTTAAAAAATAAAATATATATGGTAGATATCATTAAGTAAAATTTTGTTTAATTGGATGAAAATAATTTTTGGTAAATAGTAACTTTTGAATTTTATTTACTGCGGTTAAAAGTAAATAGGGTGATTAAAAGTAAAAATAATATTAAAATTACACCAAATCATGTAATAATTCTATTCGATTAGTTTATTTCGACCAAAATAGTCTTTAGGACGAAATTATGATACTTTTTTATCAATTTGGGTATGATTACGACATTTATTATATTTTATTTAAAGAAGTGTTCAATTCACATTTTATTAACTAAATAATTTTTAATATTGGGTTATTCACAAGATAAATTAGACTATAACTATTAATTATAATGTTAAAAATATTTCCTATATCATGGTATATTATTTATAATTCGTAGACATTACATAATAAAATTTATTAATGGCACAATGATGATGCAGTATTTTCCTTATGAATGAAGGAATCAAATAAATGATTTTATAAATATTACATTAAATGTGATTTTAAACTTTTTAATATATCAAATAATTTTATATGAGAATATGAAATTTTAGGGTTGATTCAACGTATTTTTTTTGAAGTAATAATGTTTTGTTGACTTTCTAAAAAACTAAATACTAAATAGTGTCAAAATTGATATAAATGAGTTTTTTTAAAAAATAATATATTATTAAATGATATAATATTCCTAAAATTATAAGGTTTTTCTAAAGTAATCAGATAATGATATATTAATATGTCATTAATGAACCAATTGGTGTTATCTTTTCATTTTATAGTATGTTTATTAACAATTTATTATAATAATAGAAGTAGAGATGGTAAAAGTGAAACTATTTCACTAAGGGTTAAATCTAAAAGATAAGAATAATATGGTGACCTAAACTTGTCTAAAACCTATTATTTTAGATTATTTAGACCCATAACTACCTTATCCTCAAAATAAATCCATTTTAAACTATTAGAAACTGAAAATGATTTTATAATAAAATAATATTTATAGTTTTTCCAAAAGTGACACTAACCTCTCTTATAAATGGGTACTTCCCATTTTCTTAATTTCACACATCCAAAGCCATTTGGATTGGAAAAACACTAACCAAATCTCCTCAAAAATTCCCTCAATTTAACCTTGAGTCCTTCCCTTGAGCTGTAAGCCAACATAATGATCCCTTTTGTTCAAATCAAAAGGAAACACCTGAAGATGTGGTAATTATTTTATCACCTCTTTCAAAGTTCTTTTCTTCTTCCAAATTCTCTTTTTTTCTTATTTCCATACCAAAATAATAACTCCAGTACCTTCTACATACTTTCATGTTATTGTAAATATGTTACCACCATCTTCATTATTCTATCCATCATTTGAATGATGAAGTCACTACGCATGTGTACGTACGACTTACCGTCTCCAAGCTGTGGTGTAATATGTTATTCAACACTATGTTATTTTGATAGATATAATGATGAGTATTATGTATATAAATAATGAAAATAACAAGATAATGTTTCTGTATAAATAATATACCCTCCAATTCATCACCTTTTAATCATTAAGGAAATTATATCATCCCTTATGTATACTACGACTTAACGTCTCCACGACGCGATGAGATTCGTTTCCATGTTCACCATTCAACGATGATTATTAAAATCTATATTATTAATAAGTATGTAATATATGAAATAATAATTAAACTGGATATATATATACACACACACACACACATAAATCTAATTCACTTACTCCATTCAATACGATATAAAAATGGAAACAATGTTTATGCGTACATACGGCCTACTGTCTCCATAAACTGTGGTTTCCATTTTATATATCTTTAAATTATACATATTTATATTCAAAATATATATGATATATAAATAATGTTTTATATAATATAATCAATTAAATCATGATACAAATGATACGATCACGAATAACAAGTTAAAACACTTAGGATAAAGAAAGCGATTCTTACACAACATATTACTTTAAAATTGAAATAATTATTAAATGGTTCCAATAAAGTTATAAACGAATAATGTATGATATCATAAATATTAAAATGGTTCTGGTATAATTAAATAACATACTAGGATCATTATACATGATGTTAAACATACCCTCAACTAAGGTAAAGTACAAGGTAAGGGTTAATTCCTTAATCTCGTTATTATCCGAGATTGTTTATGTGTATGAATTTTCTGGGACATTTTTATCATCCATGTCTATGTTTCATAAAAATATTTTCATAATGAATATTTTTAGGTTTTGTGGAAGGTGAACTTTAAAAATATCATCATTTTAAATGTATTAATGATTTATTTTTATAAATATTTTTAATTAATGTCCATGTTTTTAAAATGATTTAAGGATTTTTTTATATGGACATGATTGTTTTAAAATGTTAATTCCTTTAAAAAGTTTCAAAGTGGTACGGGACAATTTGATTCAAAAATATCTTTTAAATGACTTCCTTTATACAAGCATGACTTTTTAAAGATTTAAAAAAATGGGATATTTCTCTCAATGAGTATTATTGATCATTTTCAACTATGTAAAAATATTTTATAGGATGTAATTCTTGATTGAGGTTGATTTATTATAATAAAATCTTCCATATTTTGTTGAATGAATTATGATATGTTTGACTATGGATGTGCTATTTTTACACCATTCATGGTTATGGTTAAATCATTAACATTTCGGATTCTAGTTTTAATACAAATGTTTATGTTATGTTTCAACATTTTCATATGAGGACTGCATTGGAATTATTAAGTGATGGGTGGGGCCATCTATAGCTCCTCGATGCATCAGTAGGTCTCATGAGAAAAACTTTTTTCTTGGAACAAGGCCTTGAGAAAATTTTTATCTGTAGTCATAGCATGAGGCCTTGACTATGTGGTTATGATGTACGGCATTAGGCATTCCCTCGTTATTAAATTAGTTATTACATGTGATTATTTGACTAGTAGAATATCCATGTGTGTGTTCATACAGTAATGTTTGATTTATTTTTTCAATAATATGTTCAAGTTTATTTTTAAAAATTCTGTTGTTTTTATTACACATATTTCCTTAAAATTTTATAGCTTCTGTTAAATTATTTACCCTTACTGTGCATCTGAGAACACCCCTTTATTATGTTTTATTTTAACAATATTACAAGAAGTGTTTTATGATTGATATGCAGGGTTAATATAGGGGGTTAATGGAATTATCAAAGGATCATTTCTGTTTTTTTTATTTTTGAATGTGTAATGAAACATTCATGTTTGCAATCTATTTTCCAAGACTGATAAACTGACCGGTCTTTCGGGACATGATTACTTGTATTCATGCTAATGTATTAAAATAATTCACAGACTCTAGGATTCTGGGGTTGGGCCATTACAATTGGAATCAGAGGAAGTTTAACAATAACCTTGGAAACTAGATTTAGATAAACTATGATTAGGAAATAATACCTTTAGATAGACTTTGGGGTTTAGTATCAAAGGACATCCTAAAATTTTGGTAATATTGATATTATGTGGATTTTCCAAGCAATAAATCACTATCTGGATATGAGCAGATAGAGGTGGATCAGGCACAAATATACCTGGAAGTGAAAACTTTGATAAAGAGTTTACGGCTTGACCTGGGGTATACAGGTACATGACAACTGACATTGCTAAACTCTTGGTTACGACTCTCCCAGGGGACATGCTTAGGATAATTCACATTTTATTTACAAACCATAATAAGGTATTTATGTGTAAATATGACAGAAAGGAAACCATTTTTATGATTATGGGACTAGATGTGTGGAAATATTAAATTAATTTTGAAAAAATTTCCTGTCATTGGATTATAAAATATGATATGATCTAACCTAGTGTATGTCATCATTTTGAAATGGCACCCAGTAAAAGGAATGAGAACTGCAACAATATGCATGATCCAAAGAGTAATAAGGATCATATCTTTCATGGTCATAAGATATAATTTAGAAGGGAAATAGTCTCCCATGTATTCTAATTATATAAATAAATAGTATCATGTTTTAACAAGATAAGTAAAGAATTAACTTTGTTATATTGATTTTAAGGGAAGCCAGAGAAGAAGAGCACGGTGGAGAGAATGATGGATAAAGGGAAGAAGGGAAAGAAGGATTTTCCTATATGTTATAACTGTGGAAAGAATCACCCATTGAAGTGCTTGATAGGAATGAGAGTTTTTTATAAGTGAGGTGAAAAAGGACACCAAGTTCGTGATTATAAGGGTAAGAAAAATGTTTCAAATGTACAATGATTTCTCTGCATGGATTTGGGTCACTACATGAATCAATGTCCCAAATATCAGAGTATTACAAAATGATGCTATTGGATAATAATCATGTAATGAGAATACCATAGATGAAGTTGAATGAATAGATTTTTTTGTTATTATTAAAAAATTATGTCATTTGAATGTTGTATCGATGATGTACAAATTATAAGAATTATGAAAATAAATAAGGATAGTAGTGTAGTAATATTTCATTGAGGATTTGAGATTATATGGTACTATGAAAATTGACTCAATAGCAAGTTAAACATTTTGGAAAATACATGGTTCTTGGAAATATAAACCTCAATATAGTTCTGATACTGAGGTAGTGATTTTGGAATAAGAGATGGTTGATTTGGATAAATTATATTGGATATTAATGACTACCTTGGAACTGATTAATGTTTTGTTTATTTCATAATTGTAGGAGGATTAAAAAAATTTTGTTATAAGGAATATATCTATTATTCTATAAGAAATAAGGGAGCATGAATGTAATCAATAAGGTTTATGGTAATTCAGGGTGTTACCATGTTTTAAGAGAATACATGATGGAGGTACTCACATGTTATTATGTGAAAAAAGTGATCTTCATTATCTTATGTTGACCATCCTTATAAATTTTTGGACTATGTGTTTAGACACAAGTATTTTGGATAAGTCTAATGGTTAGAATGAATTAAATTTGGAATTGGATACTACGGTTTAAGGTTAAAACCATTCTTAATGTTATTTTTGGATTTTTTTATAAAAAGTAAAACCCGAATGTTGGGTGACAACCCGTCACGTCCGGAAATGTGACGAGACTTAAACCCGCAATCGAATGACGACAATGGTGCGTCACCTACCACTAGCCTACGTGATGTCCTAGTTTCTATAATGTTCTTTTTTAAATGGTTTGACATATGAATTATAAAATCTTTTTTTGGAACCCTATACGATTAAGATAAATATAATATTTTTGAGTTCTATTATCTTTTTAAGTGAACGATGAGTTTGTTGTAGAAATTAGTTAAAAGATAAAACTCTACTTGTAAAGTATTATATTTTTCATATTCTATGAATAAAATTAATTCTTAAACTATAGGGAAAAGATCATAAAAAGAAAAATGTGTTATCTTAATAGCTTATGTTTTTTTGAACTGATGATATTTTAAATAATCATAGATTTATGGCTTTGAGGCCCTCAATCTTCCATTTATTGTTCACTTGATTGTGATTGATGAATTCAATCACACCCTATAAATATTGACGTTATTCCACTAATTAGGTGTCTCTAATTACCACAAATTTTCTCCTATTTGAGATAATAATTTTTTGGCTACTTTTTCATTTCTCTTTCCCTCTTTTTTAGACTAAACTCTATTTACTATATTTCCGATGTGGGTGTTCCACAATGGTATTTTCTATTTTTAACATTTTATTTTTAAAGAATAATTAATTGAAAGGAATAAATTTATTGAAGGAGGTGAAAATTTAACACCCCAATATTTCATAATATGTTATCTCTTTAAAGTAATTCAATAACTTTCGCTATACAAAACACAGAGTTCGAGTGCACCACGAATTACCAAACTAGCCGTTTAAAAAGAGGTTATGAATAGTATTAAATTCATTTTGATTTTTATATACACCATATAATTTTAACATCCATATTTTGTGTTTTTATACATAATATAAGAACAAATGCAATTTTTCAGATAAAAGAAGTGTTTTTCAAAAAAAATGTAATTTTACTACCTTTTAATGGAGAACCCTTTATAAATCTAGTTTTTATAACAATTTTTTATAATATTTGACAAAATAAAATTCTTCTTTATTATTTGGACATAAATATTTACTTTGGGTAAATTGTTGCTGTTTTTCTGATAATGTTCATTTTTTAATGAATAGTGAAAAATACCTATTTTTTATTGAAAACTACCTTTTCATTTTATTTAATTATACAGTTAAATTTTACTTTTATTTGGTTTTAAAATTTAATTGGATTATATCTTTACCATTTAATCCAATTTTTTCCAATGAATGTTATTTCACATTTAAATTGGACACAAACAAAGGTCAATCATTTGATAGTATTTCTTTTGTAGAAACAGGTTTTTTAGTTTCGAAAACATGAATTAATTTTAAATTAATTAATGAAACTTATATGTTTTTAATTTTTTAAAATAGACATCATTTTTGATTTTTTAATATCAAAATTATCTTAAAGTGAGTTTTTGGTATTTTTCTGAAAACTTTCAATTTTTGATAAATATCAAAAAACACTTCTTTATTGTTTAAAACCGAAACGTTATTTAAATTATTATTTTTAAATATTAATTTATTTTAAAGTAAAAATAGAAACATTATACATATGTTAATAAAATTTAATTCATTGGAGTAATTTTATAATAAGATTATATATATAAAATTTAATTGAACCTTTTAACTTCTTTTACCCACCTTCTAAGCACATTTACCTACCTTCTAGGCACATTTACAAATTGGCACAAAATGAAATTTTACCACATAAATGAATATAATTTCAAAATTCTGAAATAAATGGTTGACATTAGTATGTAAATTTATGTTCAATAGGATGAAAATGGTTTTTTATGAATAATAACTTTTGAATGTTATTTACTGCGGTTAAAAGTAAATAAGAAAAGTAAAGGTAAAAATAATATTAAAATTACCTCAAAACATGTCTAAATTATATAGGATTAGTTTATTTAGACCAAAATAAAAATTATGACAAAATTAAGATTATTTTTGACACATTTGGGTTAGTTTAGGACATTTATTATATTTTAATTACAGAAGTGTTAAAAGTGCTAAATTCAAATTTCATTAACTAAATCAATTTCAATATAGGGTTATACATAAGAAAAATTGGACTATAAATATTAATTATAAATATAAAAATATTTCTTATATCATGATAAATTATTTATAATTTTTAGACAATATATAATAAAACTTATTCATTACACAATGATGAGGCCACATTTACCTTATTAATGAAGGAATCAAATAAATTTTATTTTTAATATTAAAACAAATGGTATTTGAAAATTTTGATTCCATAAAATAATTTTCTAGGTTAATATTGAATTTTACGTTTGATTGAATGTATTTTATTCATAGTAATAAAGTTATTTTGACTTTCACAAAAACCAAACTCTAAATAGTGTTAAAATTGACAAAAATAAGTTTTTAAAACAAATATTATATTATTGAATAATATAATATTCCTAAAAATATACGGTTCTGTCGAAAGACTCAGATAATGATATATATGTCATTAATTAAACACTTTGTGTTCTCTTGGAATTTTATATTATGTTTATTAACCATTTATTATAATAATACAAGAAGACATGGTAAAAGTGAAACTATTTAACTAACTGTTAAATCTAAAAAATAATGTTAATATGGTGACCTAAACTACTATAAAACGTATTATTTGAGATTATTTAGACCCATCAACCCCTTATACACAACATAAATTTATTTTAAACTGTTAGAAACCGAAAATGATTTTATATTAAAATAATATTTCATGCCTTTCCAAAAGTGACCCTAACCTCTCTTTTAAAAGGGTACTTCCCCTTCCATTAATTTCAAACCTCCAAAGCCATTTGTCTTGGAATAACCCTACCAAAATCTCCTCCCAAATTCCCTCAATTCAACCTAAAGTCCTTCACTTGAGAATAAATCCATCCTAAGGATCCCTTTTTCAAATCGAAAGAAAACACCCGATTAAGTGGTAATTATTTTATCACCTCTTTCAAAGTTCTTTTCTTCTTACAATTTATTTTTCTTTGTTATTTTCATACCAAAATAATAACTCCGATAGCTAATAAATAATATTATTTCATTATAAATATGGTACAACCATATTTGTTATTCTATCCATCCTATGAATGATAAAGTCACTATGCATGTGTACGTACGACTTACCGTCTCCACACCGTGATGTAATTTGTTATTCAACACTATGTTATTTGGGGGATATAATGTTGAGTATTATGTATATAAATAATTAAAATAACATTATAATTTTTCTATTTAATTAATATAACATCCAATTCTACACGTTTTAATTATTAAGTAAATGATATCGTCGCTCGTTTGTATGTACGACTTACCATCTCCACGACGCATTCTGATTCGTTTCCACGTTCAGTATTAAACAATGATTATAAAAAAATATATTATTAATAATTATGTAATATATGACAAAATAATGATACTGGATATATATATATATATATATATATAAACACATAAATCTCATTCACTTACTTCTGTTCAATACGATATGAAAACGGAAACAGCGTTTTTCCGTATGTACGACCTACTGTCTCTATAAACTGTGGTTTCTATTTCCTATATCGTTCAATTATTCATATTAATATTCTGAATATATATGATATATAAATATGTTTTAATATTCTAGACGAAATTAAATCATGATACAAGTGATACGATGAAGAATAACATGTTAAAACACTTACGATAAAGAAATTGATTATTACACAAAATGTTACTTTAACACAGAAATAATTATTAAATTGGTCATATAAAGTCATAAATGAATCATGTATGATATGATAAATATTAATTTGGTTCTTTTATAATTTAATAACAAACTATGTTCAATATACAAGAGGCTAAATGAACCCTCGACTAAGGTAAAGTACAAGGAAATGGCGAATTTCTCAATCTCATTATTATATGAGATTGATTATGTGTATGTATTTACCAGGAAATTTTTATCATCAACATCCATGTTTCATAAAAATGTTTTCAAAATTAATATTTTAAGATTTTTTGTATGGGAATATTTATCAATATCATCATTTTAAATGTTTTAATGATTTATTTTTCTAAATCTTTTTAATTAATGTCCATGTTTTAAAAATGATTTTAAAGATTTATTTATATGGACATGATTGTTTTAAAATTTTAGTTCCTTTAAAAAATTTCAAATTGGTATGAGAAAATTTGTTTTAAAAATATCGTTTAAAATAATTCCTTTATAAATGTGTTACTTTTAAATGATTTCAAAAAAGGGATATTTCTCTCAAAGATTTTTACTGATCATTTTCAACTTTGTCGACATCCTTTAGAGGATATTATTCATGATTGAGGTTGATTTATTATAATAAAATATTCCATATTGTATAGAATGAGTTATGATATGTTTTATTGTGGATGTGATATTTTTATACCTTTCATGGTTATGGTAAAAGTATTAACTTTTTTGAATCAGGACGTCAAAATTATCCAATGGTGAATTTTTCATAATTTTCAAAAAATGTCAAATTTTTTGATAAAAATTAAATATCGTATAAATATATGATGTGTTTTATGACATCATAATGGACTAATAATGATGTAATAAAGACTATAAAAGTTATATTACCCCAAATAGATTTTTTTTCTTTAAAATAATGTATTTTTAGGTTTATTTGAATTATTTTGAAAAGACATAGTCAATTCTCCCAGATTTATAATATATTTTCAGATATCAATGTCATTTAATGGAAAGTATGACTCAAATTTACATAATAAAGGGTAATATTTTAATATATACAACCCTAATCCTTATAAAATAATTTATACCATTCCCATTTTCTAGAAACCATGTTCAAAACCTTGGGATGGTTTGTGATTTTGAATATTTTTTTGCGTAGGGTCCAATACCAAAATAATACAGAAATCCCTCTCTTTTCTAATATAAACCCACCAGAGCTCCCATTTCTCATCACTCAAACTCATTGAAGATATAAAAACCTCTTCCCCATACTCCCTAGGGTACTCCCAATGCACTTAGACTTCCAAGAAGCATCTCCCAAGACATTAGAGTCACACATCCAAGTAAGGGATCCTCACCTCCTATCTTCCTTTCAATTCAAGAACATGATGGAATTTTTTTTAATTTCAATTGGATATATTTAAATCCTTATTTAATAAATTTATAGTTTTCCATTTTATTTTATGTTAATTATGTTTTATTTATTCCCTCTTATTTGGACCCTTACCTAAGCCATTACTATACTGAAATTTCATAAGTGATTTCTCACTTCTCATTTCTGTTCAAGAAAATATTTTATATTATGCATATTAAATCCCATTTAATATGTTGGTATATTATGTTCCATGATACCCTTAATATCCATTTCATGTATAAATGATGATATACCCCCTGATCTCTAATCAACCCATTTAAAAATTTCCAAATGACCACGTTATGCTGTCGAAATTGCACTGTGATTTTCCATGCCAAAATCATCATGTAGTGAATATCATATCCACTCCTCCTTCAAGGGTATTCACATTTATTAACATATACTTATTGATTTATTACATACATTTATGTATTCCTCATTACTTGGTCATCGAATAAATGATGATGATGAATGAATCCATGTTATATGATCTATGTTGCACACTTAAGCATGATATTGAAATAGTTATGAAGGGTGAACACTAATAGTGATCCAATGTGTTGGGTAATGTTTAGTATCATGATACGTCATGTTGGGATAGGGTTTTACCTGATTCTTTTATGGGAAATTTTTCCACCATGAAGTCTTTTTGGGTTTTCTTTGACTTATGTTTATGATGTTGTGTTTTAAGTTGTTACCACATTTCTATGTTATGATTATCATGCTATATCATGCCTTTATATTCATATTACTTTATTCATCATTGACATGTTTTGAATAACATGTATTATTATCCTCATGTTATTCTATGTTTATTCCCTTATTGGGATTTGGAGCTCACCCATTTCTTATATATGTCCTCAGGTTATCCTATGCAGTGTAAAGTACGAAGGAATTTTGTGGTCATATAAAATAAGTTTTCAATAAATATTTAGTATTTAATGTTTTATGTTGTTATGTAATGTTACTATTATTTCAATGACACTAGACCTCATAATATTATTAGTTTTATTAGGTGAAAATCTATGTAACAAATCATTTATATATATGAAATTATGGGAAGGGTTTTTATATTATTTTACTAATGGGAGGATTTAAGGAGGAATGTAGGGTTGTTTGGAAGTGTATTGGGTAGAGATTGGATGATAATATGTGATTTTAGAGGTGTAATGAAGAAAGAGATTTGGTGGCCTTTTATAGGTAAGGGAAAGGACACACTTGACATTTTTTAAAATAAGTTAGGTGTACCCACGTTTTTACCTTAAAAATTTATAAAAAAACAACCAAACTCAAGATTGTAAGGTTTATTGCTGAAATATGGCCACACAATGGGCGTTGTAAAATTTTATAGATCATTTGGGACCTTAAGATTAAGGTTCATTCCATTATTATGATTAACATTACATTAATCACTATAATTAATTTTAGCTACATTCACTAATATTTTTGGTAACAAGGTAAGTTAGACTTATTAGAAATTATAAATTATGATGATTTTAAATGTGGAATCCATTTTTCAAATTTCAAATAACATAAAAGGCCAAAATTAATTTTAAATTCATCCTACTGATGGGATAACATTGTGTGGTTTTAAAGTAAAAATGATCAAAATATTTCGATTTTTTATATCAAATTTCAATGGGATATTGGTTACAATGACATAAATTGGATTAATTGGTGTATGTTTGAACTAATTAAACTTTGAGACCAATTTCTGATATAATTTAACCTTGTAAACAATTTATATGAAAAAGAAGTTTTGAATTAAATTTTAGTATTTTCCAATATTCATTAAAAAATAAAACTTTACATAAAAATACCATAAAGTAATCCTAAAATAATTTTTATGTTTATATTTTAATTATTAAGTTTATTTTGACAAATATGATTTATAAAATTGTAAAAATTGTATTTAAAATTAGTTCTCCATTAAAAGGAGGTAAAAGTGCTATAATAAAAATATTGTATTTTATTTGTAAAATTTTGTTGGTGTTTATCTTAATCCTATCAATTCTTTTTGATAAATATAAAAAATATTTGATTGAATATATAATAAATATATTGAATTAGTATCTATTAGTTATTGTAATTACTTTAATACATTAGTATAGAATATTTTTTTTTGAGAATAATAATAATAATATTTTCATTTATATTCAAAAAAATTTCATATTAATTTCTATTAAATTTGTAACCAATGAAATCATTTAATATTTTATTATCCAAATATTTTTCATAACTTAGTTAAACCTTTTCATAACTACTAATTTAACAAATAGTTTATGTATCATTATATCAAATAATATTTTAATAACATTTCATTATTCATTAAAACCCAGTTTTTCATATTACACAAGACATTGATGAAATTCAATCTTGCATGTAATGTAAGCAAACCTCAGTGTTCTATTTAGGGAAAGATAAACATTATGTTGTGTGTAGTGAATGACTAAAAAAGGGTTGTGTATAATAAAATCCAAACCTATTGCAATAAAATAAACTATTATCAGTGTTGCATGAAATGAAACATATAAGGAAGATTAAATTAATTCAATTTTTTTTTACAAAATCACGAGGTGTTATATTCAACCCACCTTAAAATGAATTTCTCCCCCAAAATTCATCTGGGTAATTAATTTTTTAATACTTCAATGTTACTTTCATAGAAACCAACATCATAAAAATAAATACTAAATCATATTTAAAAAAAATAAAGATGAAAAAAATAATGGTTACCCAAAGTAACTCATAACGAGTTTCGCATAAAGGAGAACGTAGGTGGGTAGTGAAAAAAATAACTTAGTGGAAAAAAAACTATTTGTTGGGAGTGATGTAGGTTATCAATCACAAAAAAGTGAATGAACAATGAAAATTTTAGGGCCTCATTGTCATAAATCTATAATGATTTTAAATTCAATCGGTTCAACAAAAATTAATGTATTGGGAGAAAATATTATTTCAAAATAGTTTTCATAATGCTAAATAATTATCATGAAAATATATACTTACATGATTTCAGGACAACCTTGCACATTGTTGTTCATTGATCCGCATCACCTCTTTCCCCAAAAGAGGTGAATTTTCATTCCTAAATTACAAATAGATCATGAAATCAAGGATATGACATCCCATTTTTCATTAAATACCATCAATAAAATTTTGTTAGATCAGGTTATCCATTTTGAAAAAATCCACATGTGGTGAGATAACACTTTAATCATATCCACTTAATCCAATTTTTAACTTAAACTTTCCATAAATAGTTAACCTTATAACCATTTTGAACGATAAAAATACAAATAATTAGAAATAATTTCATGAAATAATATTATCATTGAACACTCATATATCACAATTTTTCTCTTGGTTATCAGTTTCCAAACATGGGAATAACCTCACAATAAATTCTGTTGAAACATGGTGACAACCTGCATTACCATAAATCCTTTTGGAAAACTTTCACGGTTCCTTATTCCAAACATTACTGGATATATTCTGTAAATCCAAACTAACATAGACCATTTTTTCAAAAAAATTTTTAATTTTGAGGCTATAAATACTATTCATTCAAAATAATGCATCTCTTTATCCATGATAAACACAATTATATTTATATCAAGAACACATTAAGGGTTACCTTACCTTAATCAAAATATCACATTCTCTTTAAATACATTTTATATATCTTCATCACCATTCAATATATCCTTTTCAATACTTAATGAAAACTTATACTGAAAATAATTATATATTTCATGATTCATATAACATAATATTTTAATTCCAAAACATAAATACTTCATTGATCAAACATTATTATTAAACCATTACTCAATATTCAACAAATTACTCCTTAATACCTTTTCCTTGAATTATGAAATATGAATCATGTATTAAGGTTCCAAAACCTCAATATAATCAGATTCTTAGGTTTAATGTTAACAATACTAGAATAACATCATGTAGCTCTCACATGTCATTTGCAGTCTATCTTCAGAAGTATAACCAATACCCACATAACATTCTTAATTATCATTATCAAATTTCTAATTGGAAATTTGATTCACATAATGACTATACATTCCAAATCAGAATAATTTTTATGTTAACCATGATCTTTCTAATTCCTTCCATTTACTAAAACCAGAAATCACGGGGTGGGAAAAAATCACATAAGACAACCACATAATCATAGACAATTACATATAGTATGTCTAAATAATGAAAACTACTTTTTAATCGATGACACCATAGGTTTACCTTAATTTAATCAAAGTCAAATTCTATTCAAATCCTTCTCGATTTTTTGTAATGTCTTTTTGAATTTCTAAAGAATATCCCCCCTAGAGTTTCAAACCGGGTGTGCAGTAACAACCCTTTTCATTCACTAGGATACACCGAGTCAGGCTTGATGCACCTTGTCAAATTTGTTACACCTAGGTATATTTGAGAAAAATCCACAACCTCTTATAATATTTAAAAAGGGATGTAATACTAGGAAAAAACTCACTATAATCTTTACCAAAATTCCAATTCATTTTATTAAACATTAGACCATCCTTAGACTTCTCCTTAGAGATATCCTTAGAAATATCTTTAGAAACATCCCTAGGGATCTCAATAAAGTTTTCACTTCCTAGTTTCAATGGATGACTAAACCATAACTCTGATATTGACTACAACGGCCTATAATTATTTCCAATGGACTATAACTAATTCTAATCAATGCACTGCCTGGGAGGATATACCTCCTGGTCCAGACACACCACTATCCCCAATGGAATACCTTTCCTCATAAATGGCTTCGTTGGAGAGTTGTTCTTTTTCCAACACTCACACATGAGAGTTCCAAAGTATCAGATGAATTCTTTTACTTAGATATTAACTATAACGACCCAGTCCTAGTATGGAAAGTCATTAAATCATTTTTTGGAGAATACATAATATATTACACAAATAGTCACCCAAATTCCATATTGATTTTGTGCCTCTAGAAACATAGAAAAATAAAAAATGGTTCATAAATTAGAAACATTATTTCGCACTAGGTTTTTCTTGACTAGAACCCTTCTTAGACTCATCAAACATAAAACATATCATCATAAACTAGGGAAGGAAACATAAAAAGGGCTGATCAAGGATGCTCACTACGGGTAAAAAAGAGATATGTGTAATTATAATCATGAAATTAAGTGTCTGAGAACATGATCTTAAAAATAGAAGATCATACCCTACATATCAAAGATCATAAACATGAATCATGTCATAATTATTGGTAGTTAATAAGACATGAATAATAAGTAAATACGAACATAATCCATGAAAGAGTATCAATGGAATAAAACATGGAATTTTGGAATACATAAACATGTGATATCATTCCCTATTAGTCAAGATGAATTGATAAAACTTATCAAGACACTTCATGGGAACTACACCTACTGGGTGGGATTCACAACCATCCCCAGTCATAGATCATTCCATGTAAGTGATCATGTTTCAACATATATTCATAGTGGATTAGGTTTCCCCATATTCCATCTTCACAGTGACTATGCCTACTGGGTGGAACACACCACCATCCCAGTCACAATTCTTTCCTTGTAAGGGATCAGGTATTAGGTCTTCCAACATTCCCATAGTGGATCAAGCCCATAAACTTGATTCCCATCATTATCTATAAGATATAAATCTTTACCCAATTCATTAGATGGAGATATAGGTCCCACTAATCACATAATGAAATAATACATGAAGGTTCCACAAAGAATTCATTATATCAAGACCCATGAAAAGATATGAGTTCTAAAACATCAAATAATAACCCATGAAATGAAAAAGGTATCATTATGATTTAAAAACTTCAAAACCTATAGATAAGAGATCGGTCTAATTATCATTTCATCAAAGCATAAACTATGAAAATAAGCATGTTAATAAAAGTATATAAACTATAGAATAGAAACGACTTCCATAAGAACCATTTTATCCAAACATAAACCATTCGAGGAATAAAATGAATGGAACCGTTGGATCATTTCCTATAATGGAAAGAGTAACGTCAAATGTTGTAATATTAGATGGAAAATAAC
Source organism: Viscum album (assembly GCA_963277665.1). NCBI lineage: Eukaryota > Viridiplantae > Streptophyta > Magnoliopsida > Santalales > Viscaceae > Viscum > Viscum album. Next base: position 1,946,860,019 of record OY728126.1, on the reverse strand, counting down.
TTGGAAGGATATTTTGAAACCATTTCTTGAGGAAAATATTATTTCTTCTTTGAAAAAGTCTATTTAAAATTCCAAAACCTCTTAGAACCATTTTCTTGAAAATAAAATTGAAAATTTATAATGAAATATCTGAAAACCTTTTGGAAACCATTTTAATTTATAAAATATAAATAGATTTTGAAAACTTTTTGAAAACCATTTTCCTTGAATACTTTTTGAAAACCATTTAATTTAAAAAATCATAAAATAGTGTTGATTTTTTTTGAAAACCATTCATTTAAAATAATTCAAAAACATCTAAATAAATCTTGAAAATGTTTTGAAAACCATTTCGTAGAATATACTTTAAAAACATTCAATGGAATCATTGATATCCATAAATTATTTTTGAATACCATTATCATTGAAAAAAACATAAAAAATAAAAATAGATAATATTAAAAAAATCCCTTAAGAACAAACATGATAAAATATAATGATATATTTAAGGAAATGATAGTCATGATGGATAATATGTCTGTACATACAAAATATCCTATTTTTACCTTAAAAGTTCATAAAACTGTCTTAATCAGAAAATGAAAAGAATATTTTTTTATTAAAATTTTATTAAAAGGTAAAACATGGGTAAAAATATCCTTTCACGTCATAGGATAAAATTAAAAAAAATTGGAGATCATATTTTGAAATCATAGTTTTGAAAGAACACAAATTTTTTACTGAAAGGAGAAATAAAGTCATATTTTCATAAAAACATTTTCTTAGTTATATTAAGTAATAAAGAGTTTAAAAATTATACTATTACCTAGATACGACATGAATATTCATAGGGTAATAAAATTCAAGATATTTTTTGATAGATGGATCAATGTATTTCATCAATAGAATCATAATCGCAAACAAGCTCAACAAATGATGAGATTGAAGCTATAAACCGTTACCTAATTTGGTAACTTTAGATCATGATGGAAGGAATAAAATGACATGAAGCCTAAAATATCATAAAAATAATAATATTCCTGATATAACATGTATAAAAGTCAATATATACACTTCATAGAAGATATAACTGAATAACATAATCCATGTCCCATAGAAGGAAAATTGAGATAAAGTTACTTTATCGATTTTGTAAGTTTTGAAACATAACCCTCATGAAATAATAAAATTTAAATGTATATTTAAATACTCATGGATTTAATTATATGAGAAATATAATATATTCATGGGAAATATATACACCACATAAAATAAGTGAGTGGTGAACAAAGCATGTGTCTCACAGAAATAAAAAAATGAGATGAAATTTCCTTACCTAGCATTTTGACTCTCGTCGTACTCGAAAAAAACAACCTGTATAATAAATATAAGTTTATTATAAATATATAAGAGAACTATATTATTATATATAATATGATATATTGTTCTATTGGGACTTTACATTACCCACTTGTTAATAATTTCATGTTAAAGTTATGCTTTTGGTAATATCCAACTCATTTTTTCATGTGTATTAATTTGTTATATCATTAGTCCTTATACATATACCATGACTTCCAGAATTTAAAAAATTATATAAATATAATTTATATTCATTATAGGTGTATTATATTAATCTATATAATATAAAATTACGAAAATGGAACCCACCATTCATGGAGATGGTAGGCTATTAGTACGTGAAAATGTCGGTTCCGTCTAGTTGATGTATTGAAAGAAAGAAAGTAATTGAATTATATGTATAAATTTAGATAATATAATTAAATTATTATTATTATTTTATATATATCATATAATATAACTATATTCAACCTTAATACATTCCATGTAAGGTTTGAATGAATCACATCACTTTGATGGGGCAACAGTCCACACTTCCTGAAATGAAATTATCATATTTATATAAAATTAAAAGTATAAAGATATTTGTTAAAAAATAATTAAATAAGATTAAAGACATAATAAGTATGATATATATCATATATAAATATATTTTTCTTCATAATTCCTTACCAGGAATTATTTTAACAGAAAAATGAACAATCACCATTTCATGAGGTGGTAGTTCGTCGTACACATAAATAGTATGTTCGTTAACCATTATATGGAAGTGTGTGTGAGTATAACTAGAACAATTAAAATAAATAATTCTTAATATATTTATTATATTTTTTTGTTGTATAATAATATAATTATGAGAGTTTATGTGGTGGAGAAAGAAAGTAAAATAAAGGATCTTGAGGGAGGGGGTTAGCTCTTAATCGGGCAAGTCCTTTTAGTTTGCACCAAAGGGATTCCTTGGAAGTATTTTTGAAATAGGGAGGCTTTAAGGAGTAGGGAAGTGTTTTTGGGATGTTTATTAGTCTTATATTGGCTAATACTATGTGGTTTAGAGGTGTGAATAATAGGGATTTGTGGTGGCCTTTTATAAGGAAGGGAAAGGATACACATGGTATTTTTGAAAACAATTTTAGTGTACTGATGTTTTTACATATAAAAATATATAAAAACACAAAAAATAACTATTTTATTTTTTATGGACTAAAAATTTTAAGAAAATTGGTGTTTTACATGTTTATAGGTCATTTGGGCCCTTATTTTTAATATTTATTCCCTTATTAAGCTCGATTTTACCATAATCACAGTAATTAATTTTAAAAGCATTCAATAATAATTTTTGTCAAAAAAATTTTGACCATATTATAAATTATAAATTGTGTTTATTAGAAATATAGAATCAATTTTTCTAAATTAAAATCACATAAGTGGCATATATTAATTTAAAATTAATCCTGCAGACGAGATGACATTGCGGGGTTTTAAAGTAAAAATTGATCAAAAGATAGCTATGTTTTTATATACAATTTCAATGTGAAATTGTTTCCAATGACCTAAATTTATTTAATTTATATATATTTGATCTAATTAAACTTTTAAACCATTTTAAATTATAATTTATCCTTACAAATAAATTATATGAAAAATCAGTTTTAAATTAAAATTCAATATTTTTCAACAGTCATTAAAAAAATGAAACATCATAGAAAATTACCAAAATATCACCATAATCTGTTTTTTATGTTTTTTTTCAATTATTATATTTATTTTTAAATATAAAATTTATAAAGGTGTCAATAATTGGAATTAAAATAAGTTCTCCATAAAAAGGTTTTAAAAGTGCATTAATAAAAAAATAGAATTTTATATATAAAATTTGGTTTGTTTTTATCTTAAGCCTATAAAATACATTGGATGAATATTAAAATATTTTATTAAATTTATAATATATATATATATATATATATTTTATAATAATTGTAATTACATTAATTTATTAGGATAAAAATTCTTTTGCAAGCATAAAAATAATAATATCTTACATTATATTCAATCGGTTTTTATATTTATTTATTATAAATTTATAAGAGAGGAATTAATTTTATTGTTTTATGAACCATATACTTCCATAAGTTAGTTAATCCGATTCTAAAATACTAATTTATCATGTTGGTTATATCTTATTATATTAAATAATATTTTACTAATATATCATTATTTGATAAAACATGGATTTTCATGTTATAAAATCTATTGAAGAAAGTCAGATTTATGTGAAAAGTAATCTAACCTCGATGGTACATTTAGGGAATGCTAAAAATTATTTTTTGTACAGTTACAATTATCTTGGGGTTGCGTATAATGAAATCCAAAAATAGTTCTATAAAATTAATTTTTCAGTGTTGCATTAATTGAAAAATATCAAAAAAATTAAATTAACATGACTTTTTTCCACAAAAACATAGGGTGTTATGAGTAAATAATTTAAATAAATTCAAGTTAATCAATAACATGAACATCATAACTGGATGACTCATAATCAATATGGAAGGGTGAATAACTGAAAACACATTCCATTTATTTAATAAACTGATAATGAAATGAATCTAGAGATAATTTAATAGTGGAAATATCCTTGATTGTAATAAATGAATACTGAATTAAAGAAATTATTAATAATTATATGCCATGATTCCTAGGTACATGATAAATATACATTAAATACATTTCAAAAGACAATTTAAAACATACTAAGTGAAAACATATTTAACTAAGGTCGGAAAACTGATTTGTCACATGAGACTACTGATACATAAAAGAGATATCTATAACCAGAAACCACCCTTATTACACTTATAAAAATAATTTTGCATATATTAAATAATTTATTTAATAAACAAACAATTTTCATTATCTAGTATCCGCATTGAGTAATGAATATAAATTTATTAATATTTCCCTAGTAAATCAAGTAATATTCAAAGTAAACCCTATATGTAAAAATAGTATATGTTTTAGGTAATAATCATATCAATGATAAAAATAATTATATTAATGGTAAATTTAATTACCAAGGATAATAGGAAGTTTAAACATATAAGGGGAAGTTAATAACTATATTAATGAAATAAGGAAGAAAATATCGATACTACCCTTAGTAAGAAAAACCACAAATCATCAGAGGAAAAATAAGGATGGTATCTATATAACATTACCCATTAGAGTAAGAATAAATGGTTTTGTCATTTATGTGTGAAAATAAAATAAAAAGTATATTTCAAAACATTCTTGAGGAAGAAATCTTTTTCATTTTTAAAATACTTTTCTATTAAAATCAATTCTAAAAATATTTTTTTAAAAAAATACTCATAGAATTACAATGGAATATTTAAAGAAACGATATTCATGATGGATGGAAATTACTTACATACCATAAATGTAAAAAAAGAACATTATTTTTTTACTATAAAATGGTTTGGAAAGTGCCTTTTTCAAAAAAAAAATATATAACAAGACTCCTTTCACATTTTCAGTAAAAGCCAGTCACACCCAAACCCCGAATACTCCCTTATTCAATAGTTTCCTTAGTCTAGAATTTTTCTGGATGAGGTTTTCCTTGAGTCCCAGGTAACATTTTTTTGATTTTAAAACTTTTGGGTGAGTTTTTGTCTTATGGACGGTTGGCGCATAGTCTGGTAGATCGTGTGACCCAACCATGATTCCTGCTTTGAGACTAAAGATAACAAAATTAGATTAAAAATAAAAATAAATTAAAATTAAAATATGGATTAATAATAATAATAATAATATCTATATTATTATTAAGAAAATTATTATAATTAAAACTATTATTATTATTATTATTATTATTAGGATTATGATTGTTAATATTATTAAACTTATTAATATTAATTTTATTATTATAATTTTATCTATTTTTTATTTTTTTTCTTTTTTGTAGGGAAAACCTAGAGGGTCTCCTCCACCCCTTCCCTCACCACGCGTCTCAAAACCCTATACATCCACACCCTACTTGCGACCCCCACCGATACTCCCTCCTTCCAGCAGTCATGCTTCTTCCATTGGTGTCCCCCTCCTCCCTCACATGACTGAAACTTCCATTTCCCTTCCCTACTCGTGCATGACCTGCCTCAACCAATATCTTCCGGCATACCACCCCACTTTCCATTCGAAAATTCTCCCGGATTCATCTCTGTTGTGCAGTTGGCTTATCGAGGTAAACTATTTTCTTTCTCATCTTCCCTCATTTTGGTTGATTATACTCCTCCTTATCGCCCCATTCAGTTCGGCTGGACCATAGGGTTTCACGTATAATAATTTTTGTGTTTTCTTTTGTTTTTAGGGTTTGTGGAGGGTGTCTTGGGTCCCATTGGTCCATATTCTGGAAACTGACATTGAAGGTGAGGCAGTTCTGGCCGATTCACTCTACCGTTGTTGATTTGGGTTATGTTTTTAAACCTGTGAATTGTTTTACACCCCTAATTTGATAGTGTAAAGGAGTTTATGGGTGTACAGTTTTATGTGTAGGGTGTTGAAATCTGTTTTGGTGGTGTGAACACTTATACACTCAGGTATGAATATATATATATATATATATATATATCCCATGTGCATGTTCTCTCATAAAGTGGGGAAAACATGCATTGGGTTAAGGGTATATATATATATATGGATGTATGTTTAGGAAAGTGGGCGGCTACTGGAGTTAGAAAGCATTTCATTGACCATCTTTTGAGATAAGTGTTTCCATTTTCTTCCTTTTCAAGGCATTTCCTTTGCCGCTTGATGTCTTTAATAAATTTATAAACATTCTTACCACCTCTATGGTACCACTATTTAGTTTTTTGTCATATTGTGATGTTCTTTGATTTTTTTAAAAATACGTTTTATGAAGAATCTTTGTTTATTCCCATGTATATTAGTGCTAAAGGTGAATGATAAACTTCCAATTGATATTTTTGGGAGAAATTGGATGGTTGAGTTAGGTTTCACTGATTTTAAATGTTATGTTAAATTTATTTGTATCATATCATGGATTTTATATATGAAACATGGTGATTTATTTTAGTGCGGATTAAAACATGCTTTATAAAGGGTTCACGTGGTTTTTCAACTTGTGTTTCATTTTATGAATGAGTGAAATGGATGGATTTGTGTTGAAAGAAAATAGTGGTTTTATAAAAAGAGGTTTTGAGTATTTTCATTAACATTAGATTGTTCCATTAGATGGTTCCACATTCAAGGGTTCACTAGGTGCACACATGGATGTGAAATGAAATGAATATGGCATGCAAGAGTTAGTCTCCCTCAAGAAAACCTCTTCTCTTCTTTCTTCTATTTCCATTAAATTGGTTCTGTGTTTTCCAAAATGGGTGAAGTGGTGTTTTCTTTTTCTTGAAAATTCTCAAAATTGTTTTCTTTATGGTTTGTCTGGATTGGCCTTAAAACATACTTAGGTGAGTGGATGGGAAAGGTATGGCTTGTTTGGCATTTGAGGTGTGTATGGGTGAAGGTTTGTTTAAAGGCCCGTTTAGAAATGATAATATAAAAATGATGTTTGATGTTTTTTAGAAATAGTTTCTAAGTATTTTTGGTATATTCTTAATGTTTAAAATCTTAAGGCCCATTTAGAATATTGGAATGGCTATTTGGAAAAATTTCTTGGGTTAGGTCACTTACCTTATTAGTTATCCATGAGATAGGAGTGTACTCGGTATGGGGCTTCCCATTTGTGATTATTATGTTAAGTTAAGGGAATAACCTTAAGGTGGATGGGGGGCGAGTTTATGTGATGTATATGTGTAGTATGTATATGGATTGTTGATTTTATTGTGTGTCACACCTCTTTGTAAACATCACATGGGATCATAGCATAGAAAATAAGAATTTTGATACTGTTTGATGGAATGGTAGTTGACATACTTTCCAGTTCTCCATAGTAGGTGGATATATTTTGGTTCATTACAATGGGGTTGGGCCCCTGGATTTATCCTGAGTTAGGGTGGTTGGGTGTTTGTGCATTTTGATTTCATTTTGTGTGTCATCCTACTAGGAATGAGGTCTCATATTAGAGTTTGTTCAGGTTCTCCTCTGAGTTCGATGGTTTTCTCATGTTTCTCCAAAATGATTACTATTAGTTCAATTTCCCTTGTTGTGTAGAATCACAATCTTTGTACTTGGTTTTGGAATTTATCTGGAAAATTGTAAATGTGTATTTTTTTGAAATGTATTTTAAGGTAGATGGTTTAAATAAGCAATCACTCTTCCCTTTTTAAAATTTATAAAAAATTATCACCTTCTATTTTTCCCTTCTCCCTCATCCTGTTATTCCTTGTTTTAAATCATGATTTAAATAAATTGTGATTGTTTGTTTTAAAATTAAAAGTGCGGAAAATCATATTTTTATATCAGTATTTCAACATAGTGTTAGTGGAATGTTTCGGGAAAAGAAAATATATGGATTATGTGGTTTATAATTTGAATTCCTAATAAGAATTTTGATGCATACACCTAATTTATCTATTTATTTTTAGGTTCCTCTAGTGTTGTATCGCTCTTGAAGTGAAATGGTTCATAGCTGGGTGGTGACCTATGAGGTCACATGGAGGTATATACAATTTTATTTTCTTTCCAATGATAGTTTTAATATTTTTATCAGCATTATTTATTTATTTTACTTATATTTATGGGGAAAATCATTCCCACCTATTTAATTTTGAAGCTCGACACTAGTTTCCAACCCATGGGTATCGGGAATTCTCTTTATGCCATACCACAGAGCCACTGGTGTGATCGATTCAGGGGTGACCCAGGTTGGTTTGTGACAAAGAAAATTGCATATTGTTTTGAAAAGGATATAATATTACCTAAAATTTATTAAAGTGTAAAAAAGGGTGAAATATTCCTTGATAAATCATTTTAAAAAATTTAAAAGTATTTTTAATGAATCTTTTTTGAAAACATGGTTTTGGAAGAGAACATATTTCAGACCAAAGAGAGAAATGAAGTCATAAGTATTTAAGAAAAATATGTAAAAACATTTAAGTTAATGAGTGTAAATAATACTATTAACAAAAAAATATAATTAATTAAAATATTATAATAAAATAAAAATGGGTTATTAGAAATTTTTTAAGTAATTTCAATATGATCATAATGTTGATGTAAAAATTAATAAATGGATGAATTATGTGTATCAATAAAAAATAAAAATAAAACAATTAGAAATAATAAATAATATAATCTAAAGTCATTACAAACATAATCTTATCATGAATTAACCAACGAAGGTGTTGTATAATCTAATGAGTGGAAATTGAGTTAAGAAATCCATTACCATATGTCTCATTTTTCTTAAACATTATTTAACTTCTAGTATAATGGTTTTTAAAATTTTCTCAATTTATTAAATAACTATATAAATATTTATGGTACCATATATGTTTCTTTTATAACATCTTATTACCCATTCATTAAGAATCCTTCTTTATTTTAATTGTTTTGGGTGTTAATGCCTTGTTTTCTCATGCATGTTTTTATGAATGTTCTAGTTATTTCACATAATATATAGATATATAATCTCCAAAATAATAATAGTGACATAGTTTTATATTTTTACATCAATTTTACTTTTAAAACTAATCATGATTTATTGTTATAAATAATAAAGTACATTGTGATCATTGATATGGTAAACAGTTCCTACGCATGAGTAAAATTTCAACGACAATTATGGTAATGAGGTAAGTTGTATTTTAACTTTACATAATGATTATCATATCATATATTCAAAATTATATACTAATATATATTATCCATGTGGTGTTGTGGTGAAAATTGAGTCACATCACTTCTAGAAAGCGGTAGTCCCCCTGTACACGACTGATGTTATCATCTTTACATGAGTCAAAAGGAAGGAATGAAAATGATATAAATTATTTTTCTAGAATTATTAAAGATTACTTAATATCATAATTATATCATGTATATCACTTATAATAATTAAAATTATTTCTTATCACCTTCAATTTAGAGTGTTAATGATTGAAGAATCACATTGCTTCGTGAGACAGTATTCCATCGTACACAGAAGAGACATTATCGGTTCTCCTACAGAATGGAATATAAAAATAAATATATGATTTAATGGGTCAATAGGTATAGTAATTTTATAAATATATTATATATACTATAGATTTTTCATCTTACCCAACCTTGAGAGTTGGAAATGAAAAAATGAATGACATAAGTTGATGAGGTGATATTCCACTGTACACATGAATGATGATTTCATAACCCATTTGATAGAAGTGGAGATGGTTCAAGTATCAAAATTATTATAAAACCATCCCCATATTTTTAATATTCTGATTTAATTATATCATCATATTATTGTAAAAATTTAAGGATGTGGAGAATAAATTAAAATAGAGATGTTTGTTAAAGAAAATTTCATGTTTTTTGAGTGGCGTACTTTGGATTGCACTAAATCCTTAATAGGTTGGATTTATTCCAAAATAATGATTCTATAACGATGGTACATAAGTTATAATGTTATTTATGTAGTTATTGTATTAAAAAAGTTGTGTAAATGTTTAAATAATATAGGAGAGTGGATGGATTTTTATAAGTGGAGGAGAGGACATAATTGGTATTTTTGAAAGGAATTGAGTACCCCCGCAATTTTCATATGTTATAATGGTAAAAAATATACCATTATCAAACCTTAGAGGTTTAAGGGTCTAAATATTTTCAGAAAATAGTTTATATACATGTTTGTAGATCATTTCCACCCTTATCTTTTAAGTCTAACCTCCAGTAAATCAATTCTTACCTTAACCATAGTAATTAATTTTTATAGAATTCACTATTATTTTTAGTTAAAAATTAATTTGAAATTATTTTTAATTAAAAAATATTAAAATTTAATATATGTAATTTATTTTTCGAAATTCAATTAACATAATTAGTAAAATTTAATTCAAAATTAATCCCACCAAAGTGATGCGAAATCAGGTTTTTAAAGTGAATATTTTCAAAAGTTTACAAAATTTTTATATATAAATTCAATATGAAAAAGATTACAATGACTAAAATTGGATTAATATATGTATAATTTAACTAATTTTATTTTAAAACCAATTAGAAATATAATTCCACATCATGAATTATTTAAATGAAAATATAGTTTCCAATTACCATTCTCTATCTTTCACTATTTATCCAAAAATGAAACTTCTCAAGAAAATCTAAAAAATTAATTCTAAGATAATTTATGTATGCTAATTTAAAAAAATATTTTTTATATTCAAATAAATTTTCTAAAAGTGGTAATAAATAATTTTTCTTTATAGTCTGAAAACACGATTAATCTTTCTTTTTGAATACATACAAGTTTTCATAAAACATTTCATTTTAATTTATATGATTTTTATTTTATTCCTAATTAATAGATAGAAAATGAACATGTGCAGGATATCTATTTTCATAAGTTAGTTAGTCCCATTCAGACCTTCCATTCCAACTGCTTGGTGATAACTATCATATTAAATACTAATATTTATTGTATATTATTGTGTAGTAAAACTTGGTCTTGTGTGCAACACAACCTATCGAAGATACTCATTGTTGCATGTTAAAAAATATCAAATCAGCATTGAATGAATATCAAGATATATAATTTATTTAAAATATTAAATATATTTTAAAGTCTCGGGATGTTTATTCATTTCTACACTTGGTGTTCTGTGTCATACAAGATATCAAATATGATGTTCATATTTTAAAATTTCAGTGTGTTATATTATCCCCACATTAAATAACTAGTATCATTAAAATTTATATATGATATTTGAAATAAATTATTTGAAATTTGGAAATACAATTTTGAAAAACATACATCATAAAAATGGATAATAAATTATCCTATTAATAAGTGTGAAAGGGAATTTCCAACGTTATATGTAATAACTTGTAACTAAGTTTACAAGTTGGAGAACATTAGTGGCAAGTAAAGATATTAAAACATGGGAAAATGTAATTAAATTTATAGAATCATATAGTTCATTGATCACAACCAAGTGATTGATCAATGGAAAGTTATGGGTCCTAAAACCATAAATCTTTTATGATTTAAATGACCATCTGATTCATCAGATATGAATGTATTAGGGTAACTTTTTTTTATTTCCAGATCATTTTCTTAATGATGAGGAATTATTTTAATTCCTCTGAATATAAAGAAATATACAAACTTGATGTTTTATTATTTCATAAGAAAAATTTCATCCATTGTTTTTTATTTTTTAACTTACTCAAAGAAATGAATATCCAAAAATTATTATTTTTATGATTGAATTACAAAAATTTTATTTTAACAGATAACAAGATCCCTACAAGAGTGAAATGTATTTCCTTCGATCTCTAAATATTTTCCAAAACCAATATAGTTACCAAACACTATCTCATATTATAAATTAATCTTTATTCCTCAATGAAACACCAATGATAAATTATTAATATTTACTTTTCAAATCCATTAAATAAAAATAATAACATATTTACTAGTAATTCACATAGAGGAGTTGGATATGCTAAACCCTTATTATCCCTCAGTCATGGGTTCATTCCTCACGGCTTTTCCAGACTCATCAGGTTTTCACCCAACATGTGGGATGTCCTTTTATTAAACTACATATAATTTTGATAATGTTCCCAAAACAAATATGATGGACATACTTGAAATATAATTAATCATTAGATAACCATTTTAATAATATTTTAAATACAATATTTTATTACAAAGTCGAATAATATTATTTGACTACTATTACAATCTCATTAATGATTATATTAACCCTAAAATATGTCAATTCCTTTAAACATATATCTATAAAATGAGAAGGTTTTATTTTTCAAATAATTTCTTCACTAAAATATATACTAAACCAATGGGTTTTATTTCCATAAATTTCTCCCCAAATTTCCTTGATCATGGTATATTCCAACCCCTCAAATTTAAAAAATGGATGTTTAAGACATTAATGTTATGATCAACTTTAAATTTATTATCCCATGATGGTATCTAGAAATCTTCAATTATTGAAGACATATATTATTCTAAAATTAAATAAAATCCTTAAATTTCTCTTAATTATTATAACTAAATTACCATTAATGAAATAATTATAAAATTTAATTTTTTAAATCCCAATACAAAAATACTTCTTCTATTTTACTTCCACGTAGGTCCTTCCGTGATCTTGTGTTTATATGAGGTCATTCATTGTCATTATATAATAAAATTATTTATAATGGATATAAGGAAAACATTAAATATCCTAATAATATCACCATGAGTGTCAAAATATTTTTTCATTAAGTCTCATTGTCATGTACTAGGTGACGACTGGCTCAAGACAAAATCACCCTTTTTAGAGTTAATTCGCCCAGGTATATATATATTATGGAATAATGTCCACATATATTATTAAGAAAGTGATGTATTTCAAGGAAAACCCAAAAAATATTACCTTACCAAAACTATGAGATGTTATTATACACTTATACTCAAGGTTTATAAAAGAGTTATGTTTTATAGTCTAAATTTTCCTAAATCTATTTCCCAAGGTTTTTACTATGCTTCCTCTGATATCAATTGTAATGACTTCAACCCCCATAGCCTGGAGATAGTGATTTATACAGTTACATTGGAATAAGATAGAATGAATTTCATCCCAAAATACTGAATAGTTTAGTAGCCTTGGAGAAACAGATAGATATATGTGTCTTACATTACATTTGAATACACAAATTAAAACACAATTTTTTTATCAAGAATAAACTTATCCCCCTTAGAATATCCTTACATATCAATCATAGTAACCTTATTGTATTTCTACGAATGGAAAAAACAAGGTTTATGTCAAATGATTATTAAGGGTTAAGTATAGTGGAATCCTTCATGGGTCTATAATTATAACGAATTTTGCAGGGTAATAACTGAACACACATGCCATATAATCAATAAACTAATATGTAAGTGAATCCAATGATAATATAAATGCAAAAATATCATGTATAATAATGAATAGGGAAAGGTAAATAATTAAAAACAAATTACATTTAACTAATAACATAAATATAACAAGTGGTTAAGGAATAATCAATGTAGAAAGGTAAATAACTGAAAACACATTCCATTTAATCAATAAATAGATAATGAAATACATCCAAGGTTAATTTCATAATGAAAATATTCGGGATAGAAATAAATTAATAATTAATGAAGAAAATTAAACTCTATGTTTCCAAGGTACATGATATCATTACTGTTGATATGTTTCCCAAGATGTTTTAAAACATACGAGGTGAAAACCTATTTAACATAGGCTATGCAACAGATTCTTCTTATGAGACTAGTATTGTATCAATGGGGAATAAATAATCAATCCTCACCCATGTCATACATTTCTTAATCGTTCACCATATATCGAATAATATATTTAATACATCTAATATTTACCTTATCATATATCTGTATTGGTTAAGGAATATTGATTTATCAATATTTCCATGATAAATAATATGTATATTTATGGGAAATTTAAATACAAAGATGAATAATCCAAGAGGATTTTAATGGATACAAAAATGAAATAATGAACTGAATGTTAGTTGTTTCCTTGGTTGAAATGATTATAGACCATCTAGAAGAAGAATAAGGATTGTATCGATATAATATATACCAATTAGAGTAATAATAAACGTTTTTTTATATATAAATTTAAATAATATAAAAATATCTTTAAAAATTTTCTCAATTAAAATATACTTTTCCTTTTGAAAAATATTTTGAAAATAATTTCCCTTGAAAAACACTTTTACAAACATATTCTTTTAAAAGAACAAATTAAAATTACCAAGGTAGAATCAAATAAATGATGGTCATGATTGTGGGTGATTTTTTACATTCCATAAAAGATAAAAATAACAATCCTTTTTCATTGTTAAATTTTAGGAAAGTTCCTTGTTAATGAAATGATAAAAATATTCCTTTAACAATTTCAATAAAAAATCCAAACGAGCATTGTTTTGAAAAAAACAAAAAATTAATTTAAATAAATTTATCAAATATTAAAAATGGATGAAAATTAATTTTTTAAATCATTTTTAAAAATGATAAAAACATATTTGAAATAATTTTTAGAAAACACGGCTTTGGAAGAAAACAAATTTCTTGACTTAAGAGAGAAACAAAGTCAAAAAATTTTGAAAAACATTTTCAAAATTATTTTATGTACCAAAGAGTAGAAAATGGAAATATTATTTTTAAAATATCATGGATAAATAAATGATAAGAAAATTAGACGGTTTAATTAATAAAATTTTAATTAATTTCCTTCTACTCTTATTCAAGAATTCACAATCTCGATTTGAATTAAATTGTGAAATAAACCTTTGAAAAAATCATAACATTAAAGAAAAAATTAATCAATGGAAAAATTATCTGTATCAACTATAAATACCCAAAAAATTGGAAATAAAATATAAGATAGTCAAAATTAATTACACACATAATCTTATCATGACATAATCAATTATGTAGAAGTTTAACCCAATGAGTTAAAATTGAGGTACAAAATCCATTACCTTATGCATCCTTTTTGTTGAACATGATTTAATATCCAATATAGTTTTTAGAAGATGTTATAAACTTATTATAGAACCATATTAATTTTTATAATATCATATATAATCCTTTTATGAGATCTTATTACCCCGTCGTTAATAATATTTTATTATTTTCATTGTTTCGGGGGTTAATTACCATGTTTACTAATGTGTTTTTTATTATGAATGTTATTGGTATTTTCTATATTATATAGTTATATCATATAAAAAATAATCATCATCAAATAATTGTAAAAGTTTTACATAAATTTTACTTTTAATACCAATCATGAATGATGGTTATGAAAAAATGAAGTATGTTATGATCATGGAGACAGTAAGTCGAACGTACGCATTAGTAACATTTCACATTTTTAATGATCAATATTAAAAGGTGGTAATTAATATTTTCCCTTAAAATAATGATAATATTATAATATGTAACATATTATATACTTATATATATATATATCATCATTCTGATGTGGTGATGAAAAGAGAGTCACATCACTTCGTGACACAAACATTATTATCATATTTATGTGAGAGAAAAGGAACGAAATAAAATGATGTATATTATTTTTACATAATAATAATTATCTCGTGAGTATAATAATTATTTCATTTATATCACATATAATATTTTCCATTATTCTTTATGACATTCCATGTAATGTGTTAGTGAAAGATAAATCACATCGCTTCGTGAGGGGGTAGTCTTCCATAAACAGAAGCGACGTTATGATGTCCCCTACAGAAAGGTAGATAATAAGATACATATGATATAATGACCCAAAATGTATAATAATGTCATAAATATCATAAATATATACATTATATCCATCATCATACTGAAACATGAGATTTGGAAATGAAAAAGTGACTGATATCGGTTCGCGAGGCGGTAGTCCATAGTACACATGAATGACGATTCATAAAACATTATATGGTAGTGGAGATGGTTTTAGGTCAGGAAATTTTTATAAAAACATAAAATTATATGTAATATATTTTGGTTATTACGTCATAATCATATAATAAAAATTTTAGGATGTGGAGAAAGAAGTAAAATAAATACATCTTTTTGAAGAACATTACCTATTTTTTAGGTATCCTCCTTAGGTTTGCACCAAAGCCTTCATATGCAAAATTTCTACCCAAAATAAGGCATATAAGATGAATTATGGGAAATTTTAATGTTATTTTGGTAGATATTAGCCTAAAAAAGAAGTGTTAATGTCTGAAGAATTTAGGAGAGTAAGTGGCCTTTTATAAGCAGGGGAGAGGATCCACATAGTATTTTTGAAATGAATTGAGTGCCCCCACATTTTTCATATATCACCGGGGTCCAAAATGGACCATTATATAACTTTATAGTCAGGATGGTATAAATATGAAAATACACTAGGTTTTAGACACGTTTATAGGACATTTATACCCTTATCATTTATGTTTGACCCCCCAATAAAGTAATTTTAACCTTAACCACTATAATTAATTTAGATTTCATTCACTATTCATTTTGGTAAAAAATTATGTTTAACTTATTATAAATTAAAAATTTTTCTGATTCTGAATATGGAATCAATTTTTCTAAATTCAATTCACATATGGTAAAAAAATTTATTTAAACTTAATCCTACAGACGTGATGAGAAAACGATGTTTTAAAGTGAAAATCTTCCAATGTTTAAAATGTTTTATATATAAATTCAATTTGAAAATGAATTAAAAAACCCAAATTTGATAAATTTATTTATAATATAGTTAATTTTAAATTAAAATCAATTCAAAATACAATTTAACATTATAAATTATTTAAACGAAAGGCAATTTTTAATTAAAATTCATTTTTTTTTCATTATTCATCAAAATATAAAACTTCTCTGAAAAATATAAAAACTTCACCCTAAGATAATTTTGGTGTCCCAATTTTAAAAATTTAATTTAATTTTTATATAAATTCTCTAAAATTGGTAAAAAAATAATTTTAATTCAAGTGGTTAAAGCATGGTTAAGCCACTTTTAGAAAAAAGTACAGTTTTTCCAAAAAAAAATTCTTTTTCTTTTAAATGATAGTTATTTTATTAATAATAAATAGAAAACAAATGAAAATATGTAAAAATATAAAATTTAATAAGTTAGTTAATCTGATTCAATCCTTCTATTCCAATGACTAGGAAATACCTATCAAATTAAATATTAATATTAATATTATATTATTGTTTAGTAAAACTCGGTCTTGCATGTAACACAAGGTATCAAAGAGACTCGTTACTGCATGTAATGAAAGCCAAACACAATGTTTCATGAAAAAAAATTATAGAGTGTATTGTATTTATATAAAATTTTAAATATATCAAAAACTTTTAGTATGTTATATTCATTTCTATGCTTGGTTTTGCATGTTATACATGCTATAGAATATGATGTTCATATTTTAAAATTTCTTGGTGTTACATCTGAGACAATCAGTTTTTTGGGTAAAAATTAAAATTTTTATAAATATAAGTTCTTTATTATGAAATCATAATATCCAAAAAGTGATATAATAAATTCTATAAAGGATAACCACATCCAATTATATGTTTCACCTTTAAAATAATGTTTTTTAGGTTATTTGATTAATTTTACAAAGCCATTATGAATCATCCAAAAACTATATTATATATTAATGTTTTAAAAGAACTAATTTATAAACATGACTCACTTCGACATCACCAAGTTTAATATTTACATTTTTTTGGCCCTTTTCCTATCAAAATAATGAAAACCACTCCTCTTTGGAATAATACTTGGGAAAAAACCATTGGATGGTTTGTGGTATTGTTTAATTTATTATATGGAGTTCAAAACCTATTTTTGAGAAATAATAGAGAATTACACTCTATTTTTGTATATTAACACACCCAATACACCTTTACTATTCACTCAAAAACCTTAGAGAACCTCATTACTCAACCCTCCCCTCTCTAGTGTCCTCCTAAGGTTCCCCAAAGCTCTCACGATTCTCTTAAAAATATTAAAGAATCACCCTCTCAAGGAAATGGATCATCTCATTATCCACTTTACTCATCCATATTACACATCCCTTTAAAAAGAAATTTTATGTCCCTATGATGAGATACCTTTTTCACTCTCATTAAACAATTTTATGAACCGTTATATACTATCGTTATGCTACTGAAACATCACCTGAATTCTTCCATGCCTAACCATTGTGTTGTGAAGACCATCTCTATTTCCACTCAGTGGTATTCACAGAGACATACATATACTTATTTTATTGGAGAATTACATGTATTTATTCCAAAATCATTAATCATTGAATTAAATGTGTTGAAATATGTTATTATGTTGTATGATCTAAATGGAACACTTATGCACTGTGTCGAACCGTTTCTATTGGAGGGGACCGACGCGCCCGACGGTTGATCTCATGGAGGGATGAGCTCTGCTCAATTGCTATGTTTGGGTATATCTGCCTTCATTTCTAAATTACCAATGGTTCCATATCCAATGATATGTTGACCTGCATTCCAAAGGCAGTCATTCGTTGGGTGATTTGGCCAGTGATTCTTAAGAACTCACATTGGTCGAGAGGATGGGAAGTCGGGCTCATCACACACTTTTAGGGGGGGGGAATTATTTCCAGTTCTAGTACTCTATTATAGATTTAAGACGTATTCATATGTTGTTGACTATTTGAATTATTCCCAAGCATTGTATTCGCAGAATACTCCTGGTTGGCGTTGGTCTATGGAACACAGGGATTCAAAATCCTTTGGGATTGAGGTTTACCATCCCTCATTGGATTAATGTCTCCGGGGAGTTTGGACTAATTGAGACGACACTGGATTGAAGCCTTATGACTAGGTTCTCTGGATTTTATTATCATCCCGTGGGGACAGATAGCGACATGAGTGTTTGGATCGAACCCGTGATACAGGCCTCCTACGTATCCTCGTGAGAGGAATCAAAATCCCTGTAGTTCAGTAGTGCAGTTTAATGTCATGCGGGTCGGAGGATGGGGCTTACACTCTGAGGTAGCCCATAGAGTTGGTGAACCGACACGAAGAGGTCATAACAACTGGGTGGTGGGCTTGAACCTCGGGGAGGATTCCTACGTTCCCCGCCTAGGAGACAAGGATCAAAGTCCACGTAGTTCGGGTTGGATGGGTCTTACGCTCTGAGACGACCCATGGTGGTGGGGATGGAACCTCGTGGAGGCTTCCTACATACCTTGCCTTAGCACAGATCAATGTCCCCACAGTTCAAGATGGCAGAATATAGTTTAACATCATGCGGGACAGAGGATTGTCATCGTTGATGCTTGACCTATGCCCACGTGTGTCATGCTCGATGTGAGGTACAAGAGGTAGTAGGGACCCAATGATCTCGCTGTTAAAGGTGCGTCTGTGGAAGTGGAATGGGGATTATGCATGGATAGCAACCCATAATGTCTTCCTCATGTCTGGCCATGAGGGCATCCCAACCCACTGGTGGTTTGAGGCTTTCACCTATGCGCAAGTGCACAAGAAGGATAATGCCAAGGGCATTAGAATCAGTACAAACAAAGGGAGATGAGAAGTGTGAGTCACATGAAACACATTCATAATTCAATGAGGGTGGCGTGGTGATGGATGATAACTTTTGACCATGTTCGAAACAAAGAATCCATTTCACGTTGCCATGAAATGGGAACAAACAAACGAGGGTCGACTGATGACCGTGATCGAAACACAGGACTAGACTCGAAGTGTTGTCAAATGTCCACCTGGGCGTTGGCCCAGGATGGTAGGTGAGCCGATACTGTATAGGACCAGGCCGTTAGGGGGTCCCTTCAGACATGGATGTGGCTAATGATCCGAATGAAGGACATGCAAAGTGTGGGGTGGAGTGATGGGATCATTGAACGAACTCCAATGCTCATGAAATCACGCCACTGTGATCATGGCATTAGGTGTCTTATGCTTGGAGCATAAGGAATCTCTTATATGGAGCAAGAGGTGTCCTATGTTTGGAACATAGGGAGAAGTACAGTTTATAGTCATGTAGAGAGGACTGTGGAATCACAGTTTCATGTCATGTTGCAGGGACTATTTCTGTATAGTTTAATGTCATATGGATAGGATGAGGGCCATATATTTTAGCATCGTGTGGTTATGAAGACTAGGTAGGAGAGAACTAGCAATGGTTTGTGTGGGACTTACGCGCGGGCGGCCCTTTCTAGATGAACCTAGAATGAGAGCTAGGTAATGGGATTTTAGGAGTCTCATGAGGAGTAGCTCGACTCATGGAATTTATAGGACGGATGATACGACTGCATAAGGGTGCAATAGAAAATACTGTTCACCTGGCCTGAAATGTTCACGGTGCGACTCTCCATTTTTCATGGGGGTCAGTGACAATAGGACCTGGCCACGGAGAGCTAGCCGCAGAGAGCTGGCCGCAGAGACACTTTCCACGAAGATCTAGTCGTGATGGACTGGCCGTGGAGGAGCATACCATGTTGGAGATGGCCGCATAGGATATGGTCGTGGGAGGGTTTCCGCGGAGGAGAGAGACGCGTAGGAGCTTCCATGAAGAGGCTGTCCGTGAAGGGTTTCTGTAGATGAGATGGATGTAGAGGAGGTGGGCCGCGTAGAAGCTGGCCGCATAGGAGACGGCCGTAGAGGGAATCCACGGTGGAGCCCGCTACGTAGGAGCTTCCACGGAGAGGTTGTCGCAAAGGGTGTCCGCGGATGAGATGGCCATAGAGGTGGTGGGTCGCGTAGAAGCTGGCTGCCACCGATGTCCGCGAAGGAAATGGCTGCTAAGGGCTTTCCATAGAGGAGCTGTCTGTAAGACCCCAAGATTTCATAGTGTGTTATTTCTTCAAAATAATTCAATAACTTTCACTACACGCAACACCGAGTTAAAGCGCACCATGACTTAACAAACTAGCCATTATGAATAGTAATACATGCTTTTTGAAATTTTATTAATTCTATCTCTCAAAATAGACTTCATTTTGGGATTCGGAATATCAAAAATATCCTAGGGTGAAATTTTGGTACTTTTCGGATAACTTTAATAGTTTGATGAATAGTGAAAATTACTAAATTTTAATTTAAAAAAACCTTTTTAATGAAAATAATTAATAGTGATAAATTATGTATTTGAGTTATTTTAAAGTATAATTAGAATATATTTTTACCATTTTATCAAATGGGGTTCATTAGAATGAATTTCACTTTGAAATTGGACCTAAACAATTGTTAATATTTTGATATATATTGTTTCTTAAAAACATGCTATTTGTTGTGACAATGGGAATTAATTATAAAATTAATTTTGCAACTTATATGTTTGGAATTTTGTAAAATGTACATCATTTTTGAATTCATAATATCAATTATAGCTTAGGGTGAAATTTTGGCATTGTTCTGAAAAATTTCAATTTCTGATGAATAGTGTAACTACTAAGTGGTAGTTAAAAAAAACTGAATTTTTCATAAAACATAATTTTACCTCTTTTGTGAATGGAATTTTGAAAATCCAAGAGATAAGGTTAATATCAAGAAGTAAAATGTGGTTCAATGAGATGAAAATAATTTTTGGTGAATAGTAACTTTTTACTTTTATTTACCACGGTTATAAGAAAATAGAGTAATTAAGGGTAGAAATGATATTAATATTACCCTAACACAAGTCATAATTCTATTGGATAAGTGTATCTCGACCAAAAACAACCTTAGGAATACGATATTATCATTTAGGTCCACTTGGATTAGATTAGGACATTTATTATTATTTAATTCAAAGAAGAGTTAAAAGAGTTAAAATCAATGTTTATTTACTAGAAAAATTTTAATATAGGATTATACATAAGATACATTCGATTGTAAATATTCATTAGAAATCTAATAATATTCCCAACATAATTATATTTTATTTATAATTTTTAGACATTAAATAATTTAATTTATTTATTACACAATGATGATGCAGTAATTACCATAATAGCGAAAAATTAAAATAATTGATATTATAAATACCCAAATAAATATAATTTGATACTTTTAATGAATTAAACTAATTTTCTATGATAATATGACATATTAGGATTGATTTAATTGACTTTTTTAGAATTAATAATTCTGTTATGAGTTTTACAAAAATCAACTATTGAATAGTGTCAAAATTGACATAAAAGAGATTTTAAAACAAATATTATATTATTAATTGATATTAAATTCGTAAAAATCTAAGGATCATCCAAGAGACTTATATAATGGTAGTTTTATCATTAATGGACCACCTGGGGGTTTATTGGATGTATATAGTATGTTTATTAACTATATAACATAAAAATACAAAGTGACATGGTAAATGTCAAACTAATTAACTAAGAGTTAAAACTAAAAGATAAGGTTAATATAGTAACCCAAACCTATCTAAATCCTATTGGTTGAATGGTTTTCGACCTATCTCCACCTTAAAATTTTAATAATCAACTTTGGATCCATTAGAAACCGAATTTGAATTTATTATAATTTAATATTTCTAGATTTTCCAAAGGTGCCCCTCACCCCTCTTATAAAAGGGCACTCCCCATTCTCATTACTTCACACATTAAAAGACTTTTGGTTCGGCCAAACACTGCCCAAATACTCTCCCAAATTCCCTCACTAAAACCAAGAGGCCTTAGTTTGATCAGAAAGCCAACCAATGGAGCCCTTTTCATCAAATCAAAAGGAGGAACCCGAAGAAGAGGTAATAATTTCACGACCCTTTTTCAAGTTCCTTTCTTCTTCCACTTCCTCTTCCTTTTTTGTTACCATTCTAAAATAATAACTTTATTAACTTATATATACTTTTTTGTTATTATAAATATGGTATAACAATATTCAGTATTCTATCCATCCTTTGAATAACATGTCACCATACGTGCGTACGTACGGCTTACCGTCTCCGCGTCGTGGGGTAATTGTTATTCAATAAATTATTATTTGGATGGGTATAATAATGATGTGTAACTCATGTAAATAATAAATATAACATGATAATTATTCTGTATATATGATATACCATCCAATTATATATTATTTTAATTTCAAAAGAATGATATTATCGCTCGTGCGTACCTACGGACTACCGTCTCCAAGAACGCGATGAGATTCACTCTCCATAGTATCCATTCAAGTATAATTCTCATTTGATGATTAATAATAGTATTTAAGGAATTTATATCATTCTGGATTTTAATAATATACAACCTATCAATTACAAACATTTCTTACGTAACAAAACACATAAAAGAAAACGAGTAAGTTAACACCCGAAATGATGATAATTCTGAGATATTATTAACAAAGCAATGTTAAAAGATCATATATGATATCATATTAATATATACGATTAATTCATAATTTAATAACAATTATTTCACCATTATACAAGAGGATAACCTACCCCAAACAAGGAAAAGTACAAAGTAATGGTTTATTTCACAATCTCTTCATTATCTGAGGTTGTTTATACGCAATTATCTACTGGGATATATTTATCATCCACATCCATGATTATTCAAAATGTATTTCAAAACATTTTTACTATTTACAAAGAATATTGTTTAAATTCATTTATACCCTTATGTGTTTTTAATGGAATATTTACATCATTTTCCAAACAAGGAACTTTATACCATTCATGGTTTATGGTTAAAATATTTACATTTCGTATGCTAGTTTTAATATGAATGTTTATGTTATGTTTAAAACTTTTAATATGGGAATGAATTGGACTTAATATGTGATGGGTGGATCCCACTATAGCTCCTCGATGCATCGGTAGGTCTCATGAGACAAACTAGTGTCTTGGAACAAGGCCTTGGAAAAATCTTATTTGTAGTCTTGGCATGAGGCCTTGGCTATGTGGTTATGATTGTCTGGCATTATGCATTCCATCATTATGAAAGTGGTTACTGATATTGCATGTGATTATTAGATTAGTAGAATATCCATTTGAATAAGTAAATGTCATTATTTCATTTTACTTTTTCCATACTATATTGAAGATCTGTTTTAAAAGGATTTTGTTTTTGTTATACATTGCCTTAAATTTTTATTCTTATTTATGAAAGTTTATGCTTTATTGTTATCCTTTCTGGGCATTTGAGCTCACCCCTTTTCAATGCTTTATTTTTCACAGGATGTGAAGAAGTAATTTATGAATGACCTGCAGGGATAGAATGTGGGGATATGAGTGTGGAATATGGAGACAATATATTATTGTAGATTTTCACTTATTGATGTAATGTAAAACTTTATGAATATATCTAGTGTTTCCAAGGCTACTAAACCAATCAATCTATCGAGATTTGATCTTTCTCGTGATCATGCATATGTTATGTAATAATGCACCGACTCTGGGTAACTGGGGTCGGGCGTTAAAGTTGGTATCAGAGGAAGTTTAGTACAAACCTTGGAATCTAGATTTAGATAAACTCTGATTAGATCACATAGACCTAAGATGGACCTTGGGGATTAGTATAGAAGAACTTCCTAGAATTTTGCTATTGTAGAGATTTTGTGAGTATTTCGAGCAATACATCCCTATCTGGATACGAGCAGGTAGAGGCGGCTCTGGCACAGATGTACCTAGGGGTAAAACTAAAAAACACCGCTTTGAGCTAGACTCAAACAGGAACTGGTGCATGAAAATGGGCCTTGCTGCACTCTTGGTTACGACACTCTCGGGGGATATGTTTAGGATAATTCTCATTTTCGTTACAAACCATTATTAAGGGTTTATGAGTATATACTTCATCAAAGGAAACATTTTTATGATTAGGGATTATATCCATAAACTATTTAATTTATGTTATGTGTTTTACAAGTTTTGGATTAGGTATTGTTATTCATAAACTAATCTAGTGTATTCCATTATTTAGAAATGGTGCCCAGTAGAAGGAATGATAAATCCAGCAATGCACATGATCAAAAGAGATAGAAGGATCATATATTTTGTCACGAACCAACTCGGGTCGACCCTGAACCGGTCACCCGAGCCGGCCCGCGACATGGCCCGAGAGGTGTTCCCGATTATCCTGGGATGGCGACCAGCGCCAGGGCATCAATAGAGCCTGTGGGAACGATTTCGCCCAGAAAAAATAAATAATTAATGCAGTAGAAAATAAACAGAGCAACACAGAATAAATAAACAAAGTAAACTAACAAGAACAAATGAAAATAAAACTAACCAAAAGAGACAACCACTATCACCGTGTGACCTCGCTGGTCACTCTCCAACTCACGACCAAACGTCACCCAAGGCGACGCACCCAAGCTGTAACCTGCACAAGCACTAAAAACAGAAAAGATCTATTGGCGTGAGTATTAAAACTCTGTAGGTAGGCCCGACTAATTCTATTCCCAATGCACATACCAATAAATAAAGGATTTATCAATTCTAGGTTTGAACTAAATTATATAAAATATAGTTTCCACACACATTCATTTCTAAAACAAGTAACAGTCCATTGCCCTTTTTAATTCAGAACAAGTTTAATGTTGAAAGAAACAGGTGCATTGCATTTTTAAAACATTTTGCGAACAATTTAGAAATCCAAACTTTAGTTTTTAGTCAAAAGGAGAATCACACACAACACACACTAAGGGAAATGGTAAAAGTGGCACACATGGGTTAGCAACCAAACTCGACCTCTCAATCGTCCGCCACACACGAATAAACACTAAAAGAAACATTGGTCGAACCTAGGAGATCGTGAACAATCCAGAACGTACTATACATGTGACTCATCCTAAAGGCATGCCATAACTCAATGACATCATAACGCCCATAATACTACCTGGCATAGCCCTGCATGGCTGAACCGAGGGGCCCAATCCTCATAGCCGCAATAACTCAGTATTCCCCTGCTATGGGGCCACTAGCCAGTGTGTGGTCTAAAATAGTGCAACAATCGTTCTCAGAAAATTCACTCAATATGCCAGGTTCCCATGTCAACTTAAGTAATAAAAAGGGGGTGTGTCTACAATGTAAATAAATCAGTCACGATGCACAAACATCACATACAGATCACACAAACAACACACACCAAAGATCACCCCCGAGTGGGATTTCCAAGATAATCCATTCCATTAAAGTGCCAAACGGGCCATCACCAATTTTAAAGTAAAACCTCATTTCTCAAAAAGCTCGAAACACTTGTTCAGAAGAAATTTTTTATCTTCAAAACTAGAAGCACGTTTGAAGTTCCGTGAATTATGTTTAGAGGCCCAACGGGCATTCTTTCAAAACTGGGTGTCCGCCCGTCAAGAAAATGTTACAAGTGTTCGGTATAAAATAAACAGCTCTTTTCGCACTAAATAATAATTTAATGTTTTATTATCTAATATTATTTCTAATTCATTAAAAATTAATAAAACAACAAGAAATTAATAAATTCTAAATCTAAAGGCAAGTGCATTGGGGGACCTACCTCGGCTCGTAGCCCGATTACGACGACGATGCATGTCACACACTCGCGTAAGAGTACGCGCAACCTTCAGACGATCTCAACATCACAGAAAGCCTCGACAATGCGCTGCAACAACGCAAAACCACTCAAAATAAACACAAAATCAAACCAAAAATAATCATAACACATAAAAAATATAAGATAACCAGCTTGACATGTTTTTAAAATATCACATCAAAACACGTATCAAAACACAACCAAACTCTTTAGTAGAATTGAATTTCGACCATTAGACACACGAACCACTTTACGAACCACACGATCAAAGTAATAATGCATTTGAATAATTTATAAAACATCCGAAAAAGGTGAAACCAAGGTTCACATCAAAGCATAATCAGTTTCACATATAGAAACACTTTAAAATAAAACACACAACATCATCACACCTAGAACATGTCTCGCACCTAGCAACCAACCATAAAAAATATTATAAAAAAACGCACCCATTTGCACACACAAAACATTGCAGCTTTCAATTAAAAATTATGTTCTCAACACTTAAACATGTTCACCACCTTTAAAAATATAATTCACACCAAAAAACAATTTATTAAACAGTTCTATAAAATAACCCAAAACAAGACCAAAATGAAAACACGTGATTTCTAAAAGAAGATACAATTTCATCACTCACGAATGCCAAAACAATTGTAAATCATGTCTCACACCTTCTAAACACTCTTAAAACCCATTTTGAATCCATGCATACACCGCTTTCAAAAACTGTAAACCGAAAGTCTACCATTGAAATCAAGCGCGTCTCAAAATACTCCCAAAACACAATCTGCACCACATAAATAAGTTAAAGGACATAACAGATTAATCAAAAAAAGCAGAACAATGTAGACACATTCACACATATACATAATTGAATATTCAGTTCAAAACATAGTTTTAACAAATTATACTCTCAAGAAAACATCACGACAAAATCTCTAGGTGATTAAAACAAAAATTGAGCATTAGAATACATAAACATAAACAAGAAACACCTCATAAAATAATTGTAACATGCTATAACAATCCATAAACATCATAATGTACTCATTAGATATATCATCAAGCAACAAATCAAGTAAAAATAATATGTAAAGCAACGCAAGCACCAAAATAAAGCTTCGGAAGAAGAAGAATACTGATTTATCTACCTCAAATGCGCGCGATTTTGACGAAACCTTCAGAGGAGGAAGTGTACACCCCGCAGAACCATTTGCAACACTTGTCGATTGGAAAAGAGTGGGGGGGCGAACACGCCACTGCGAGGAGGGGAGACTGCTGGAGGCATTTCATGCCGAAGAAGAGTCCAGCTGGGGAGGAGGGCGAGCCGAGAGGGAGGCCTGCAGCGACGAGGTCGGACAGGGGGAGCCGAATCGGCGGGGTCAGCCGGAAGGGGTTTTGCGGGATAGAGAAGGGGAGGCCGGTAGGGGGGACTACGTGAGGTGGCTCGCCGGAGGAAAGGGGGAGGCGGCAGCACCGGTGCGGTTGAGGTGGCCGGCGCAGGCAGCGGCGGACAACGGCGGACGGCCGCGACCGGGTCGTGAGGAGGAAGGGGCAGTGCGGGCCGACCAACGAGGAAGGGTGGGGGGTCGGGCTCGCGTGGGGGAGAAAGAGGGAGAGGGGGGGGGCGACGCAGCTGGGTAGATTAGGCTTCATTTTTTTCTTAATAATTATAACAATAATAATAATAATAAACATATACACATAAATAAAGATATATAAACATATATAAAAACCTACTAGTATAAACATAAATACATCTATACATATATATTTATGAACATATATATAACATGTATAAACAATATAAACATATATAAACTTATATATAACATATATAAGCATATAAACATATATATCAACATATATACACATAAGTATATAACTTTAAAACATAGTTATTTATAAACATATGTGTATATATATACAACTATAAACATATATACAGATACCTTATATATATACACACAACGTTAAAACATAAACGTATACAAACGCAGATACACATATATATATGCACATATATAAACATAAAAACATACATAAACATACATATATATACAAAAGTAATGTTAAAACTGGATGATCGAGCGGTGTTCGCACGTTGTATGGTATCCAAGCGAACTGCACATCTTAAGCGCATGGTGTTTGCGCCCCATCCCAAACCATAAACTCATCCCAACGTTAAAAATTTAAACCGGGACTCACCCGCACTTAAGCAAACCACCCGACGCCTAGTGAAATAAAATAATTAAAATGACTAAAAAAATGGGTGTGACAATTCTCCCCACCAAAAACACTTTCTGCCCCCAGAAAGTCACCAAGCCAACAGTTATCTTAACTCGAGTCTGTGCCCATGGAAAAACCGGAAGAAGCTGAGAGGCTCGGGGTGACCATTACCAACACAAGTCACATCCGACCAACTCACGTACAAATATTGTCCGAGGTCGAGAGGAGAACACGGGAGGGTTCTCCCCACCACAGAAATCCACTAACACGAAGACCTTGAAACTAAAACACACCACCCCTGAGGGGGGGGGGCAACACGGGAACTCCCAAACTGAACCCAGTCACTTTCTCAACACAGACAAAACAAAACGTGGAGACTTAAACAGGAAGCTTGCTACGAAATGACCCAACAACTCGTGGATAAGGAATTATCTCAACCCCTCACACACCGACCGAAGAAAAACCTCACCGCAACCAGTGTCTAGGGAATTTCTAGCCCGAACTCACAAAGGGCCTCGAAACAACGCCTGTTAATTTCATAAAACCACATATCCCCCCAACGCACACAATTGAGACCCAACTCAAGATTAGATTGAATTGTTCATTCGTGGGTCCATCACCCTTCAAGGAGAACTGAATGTTTTGAAAACACACTAAGAAAAGATATGACTGCTTAGATTGCGGTAGAATAAATTCTTCGCACGACTGCAACAAAGGTGATCTTACAATGATGACTAGAACAGAACAAGGAAACTTTGGGTATCTCCTTTCAAAGAGCTGATAACATAATCCGAAGCGAGGTTCTACACACCCTCGACAACTCCTGACTATGCACGAGCTTCACCCCAAGACCTGTGGTTGGGGCTCATATGGCTGAAGCATATCCTGCCTCATAGTCAGGAAGTTTCATCTCCTGGTCTCTAACTCCTTCATGAGCGATGCTTCTTCCAGAACACTCCCTAGTGTCCTGAACAGCCACACGGTAGCAAGACCCCGAAGGGATGCGGTAAGGTGACTTAGAATGTCTGTACATACCATACTGGTTGCACACAATAGAGCGGTCTGAAGAACTATGAGCCGGTACCGATAAGGATGGTTTCATGGAGACAGGTTCCACTGTCCCACACTCCTTGCCAGGTGGGGAACCTTCGCGGAAGTCGACCACCGTTAATCACACCCAAAACTCCAACGATGATGAGACATCTCATCTATACTAGTCCAGAACTGAACCCTCAAACAACTCTGGGGCGGTACGAACCTTAACTATCCTGGGAGTTCCCAATAACCTGAAGACACACTATCTTTCAGAACTATACAACTACCTCTAATAGACTTCGACTACCTTGATAAGCAAGAAACACACAAAAAGAACTGAGAACTAAGAATAACTCATTGACAAACTTTTGAGGCTTTCTGGGCGGCATACTCACGACAACACGAGAAACACCATCAAAACAGGCATCAGGCCAAAACTCAATCAAAGCAACAACACAAGCTAAGGGAAATAATCCCACAATCCAAACACATACAACACAAGGATAAATCACTTTTCCAAACCGTTATTTCTTTAATATTTTCAAAACTCACCTATGGCACTTTATGAACCGTCACACGTGCGTTCATTCAATCCCGCCCACATCATCTGTGAACAAGTTCCACCACGAACTTTCCATACATACCCATGCACGTGTGACCCTCCATAAGGAGTACCAAGGTTCAACCCTTCTATTTCTTACCAAATCCAAAACCATACCAAATTTTTCAAAGCCAATACACCTTCTCTTTTAAAAACCCACTTTAGTAATTTCAAAAACATTTTGGAAGAAACACTTTTCCATTAATTTTTTTTTCACTTTTAACACACACTCAAATCAACTGAGACTAAAACAAAACAGAAATAGTAATAACCCACTGGAATGAGAAACTAGTGCATATGTTTGACCCAGCGACATGGTGGTGAGCCATGCCCCAGGTAAAGCATAACACTAAGAGGGCCATGAGCCGTACACTTGGAATCCACATGGGTCACCACCCCATGTGAGTCTGCAAAGTGAACCGATTAGCCTCCATTTTCATCCCTCAATCCAAAGCAACCAAATATAAGAGACTCAAATCCCGGACTAACCCTGGTAACTTAGGTCTCGTCACGAGCGGTGGTGATCAGGCACCGACCCGTAACCTACCTCCTGAGCTCTGACACTCCTAATCTCCTTCTACCAGACCTCCCAAATATCAAGAACCTCCTCTGATACCATTTTTTCACGAACCAACTCGGGTCCACCCTGAACCGGTCACCCGAGACGGCCCGCGACATGGCCCGAGAGGCGTTCCCGATCCTCCCGGGCTGGCGACCAGCGCCAGGGAATCAACAGAGGTTGTGGGAACGATTTTGCCCAGAAAAAATAAATAATTAAAGCAGTAGAAAATAAACAGAGAAATGAAAAATAAATAAACAAAGTAAAGTAACTAACAAGAACAAAAGAAAATAAAACTAACTGAAAGAGACAACCACTATCACCGTGTGACCTCGCGAGTCACTCTCCAACCCACGACCAAACTTCACTCAAGGCGATGCACCAAAGCTGTAACTTGCACAAACACTAAAAACAGAAAAAATCTATAGGCGTGAGTATTAAAACTAAGTAGACAGGCCCGACTAATTATATTCCCAATGCACATACCAATAAATAAAGGATTTATCAATTCCAGGTTTGAACTAAATTATATAAAATATAGTTTCCACACACATTCATTTCTAAAACAAGTAACAGTCCATTGACCTTTTTAATTTAGAACATGTTTAATGTTGAATGAAACAGGTGCATTGGATTTTTAAAACATTTTGCGAGCAATTTAGAAATCCAAACCTTAGTTTTTAGTCAAAAGGATAATCACACACAACACACACTAAGGGCAATGGTAAAAGTGGAACACATGGGTCAGCAACCAAACTCGACCTCTCAATCGTCCTCCACACACGAATAAACACTAAAAGAAACATGGGTCGAACCTAGGTGATCGTGAACAATCCAGAACGTACTATACATGTGACTCATCCTGAAGGCATTCCATAACTCGATCATGTCATAATGCCCATAATAGTACCCGGCATAGCCCTGCATGGCCTAACAGAGGGGCCCAATCCCCATAGCAGCAATAAATCAGTATTCCCCAACTATGGGGCCACTAGCCAGTGCATGGTCTAAACTAGTGCAACAATCGTTCTCAGAAAATTCACTCAATATGCCAGGTTCCCATGTTAACATAAGCAATAAAAAGGGGGTGCGTCTACAATGTAAATAAATCAGTCAAGATGCACAAACATCACATACAGCTCATGCAAACAACGCACACCAAAGATCACCCCCCGAGTGGGATTTCCAAGATAATCCATTCCATTAAAGTGCCAAATGGGCCTTCACCAATTTTAAAGTAAAACCTCATTTCTCAAAAATCTCAAAACACTTGTTCAGAAGAAATTATTTATCTTCAGAACTAGAAGCACATTTGAAGTTCCGTGAATTATATTTAAAGGCCAAATGGGCATTCTTTCAAAACTGGGTGTCCGCTCATCAAGAAAATGTCACAAGTGTTCGGTATAAAATAAACAGCTCTTTTCGCACTAAATAATAATTTAAAGTTTTATTATCTAATATTATTTCTAATTCATTAAAAATTAATAAAACAACAAGCAATTAATAAATTCTAAATCTAAAGGTAAGTGCAATGGGGGACCTACCTCGACTCGTAGCTCGGTTACGATGATGATGCATGTCACACACTCGCGCAAGAGTACGCGCAACCTTCTGAAAATCGCAACATCACGAAAAGCCTCACTAATGCACTACAACAACGCAAAACCTCTCAAAATACACACAAAAGAAAACCTAAAATAATCCTAACACATAAACAATATAAGATAACTAGCTCTACATGTTTTTAAAATATCACATCAAATCACGTATCAAAACACAACCAAACTCTTTAGTAGAATTCAATTTCGACCTTTAGACACACCAACCTCTTTACGCACCACAATATCAAATTAATAATGCATTTGAATAATTTATAAAACATCCGCAAAAGGTGAAACCAAGGTTTAAATCAAAACATACTCAGTTTCACATAAGAAAACACTTTAAAATAAAACACACAACATCATCACACCTAGAACATGTCTCACACCTAGCAACCAACCCATAAAACATTTTATTAAACAAACGCACCCGTTTGCACACACAAAACATATCATCTTTCAATTAAAAATTATGTTATCAGCACTTAAAAATGTTCACCACCTTTAAAAATCTAATTCACACCCAAAAAAAACAATTGATTAAACAGTTCTATAAAATAACCCAAAACAAGACCAAAATGAAACCACATCATTTCTAAAAGAAGATACAATTTCACCACACACGAATTCCAAAACAATTGTAAAGCGCGTCTCACACCTTCTAAACACTCTTAAAACCCATTTTGAAACCATGCATACACCGCTTTCAAAAACTGTAAACCGAAAGTCTACCATTGAAATCAAGCGCGCCTCAAAATACCCCCAAAACACAATCCGCACCACATAAATAAGTTAAAGGACATACCAGATTAATCAAAAAAACAAGAAGAACAATGTAGACACATGCACACATATACATAATTGAATATTCAGTTCAAAACATAGTTTTAACAAATTATACTCTTAAGAAAACATCACGACAAAATCGCTAGGTGATTAA
The DNA here is from genome assembly GCA_963277665.1 of Viscum album. Classification (NCBI taxonomy): domain Eukaryota; kingdom Viridiplantae; phylum Streptophyta; class Magnoliopsida; order Santalales; family Viscaceae; genus Viscum; species Viscum album. Next base: position 1,946,826,498 of record OY728126.1, on the reverse strand, counting down.
ATCAAAAATTGAGCATTAGCATACATAAACATAAACAAGAAACACCTCATAAACTAATTTTAACATGCTATAAAAATCCATAAAAATCATAATGGACTAATTAGATATGACATCAAGAAACAAATCAAGTAAAAATAATATGAAAAGCAACGCAATCACCAAACGAAAGGTTCATAAGTGGAAGAATACGGATTTATCTACCTCAAATGCGTGCGATTTTGACGAAACCTTCGGAGGAGGAAGTGTACACCACGCAGGACCATTTGCAACACTTTCCGATTGGAAAAGAGGGGTGGCGAACATGCCGCTGTGCGGAGGGGTGACTGCCGGAGGCATTTCATGCCAAAGAAGAGTCCAGCCGGGGAGGAGGGCGATCCGAGAGGGAGGCCGACAGCGACGAGGTCGGACAGGGGGAGCCGAATCGGCGGGGTCGGCTGGAAGGGGTTTTGCGGGTTAGAGAAGGGGAGGCCGGCAGGGGGGAATACGCACGACGGCTAGCCGAAGGAAAGGGGGAGGCGGCGGCACCGGCGCGGTCGAGGTGGCCAGCGCAGGCAGCGGCGGACGACGGCGGACAGCGGCCACCGGGTCATGAGGAGGGAGGGGTGGCGCGGGCCGACGGACCAGGAAGGGAGGGGGTCGGGCTCGCGTGGGGGAGAAAGAGGGAGAGAGGGGGGCGACGCAGCTGGGTAGATTAGGGTTCATTTTTTTCCTTAATAATAATAATAATAATAATAATAATAATAATAATAATAATAATAATAAACTTATACACATAAATAAAGATATATAAACATATATATAAACCTACTAGTATAAACATAAATACATATATACATATATATTTATGAACATATATATAACATGTCTAAACAATATAAACATATATAAACCTATATATAACATATATAAGTATATAAACATATATATCAACATATATACACATAAGCATATAACTTGAAAACAGAGTTATTTATAAACATATGTGTATATATATACAACTATAAACATATATACACATACCTTATATATATACACACAACGTTAAAACATAAACGTATACAAATGTAGATACACAAATATATACGCACATATATAAACATTCAAACATACATAAACATACATATATATACACACGTATTGTTAAAACTGGATGATCGAGCGGTGTTCGCACGCTGTACGGTATCCAAGCGAACTGCACATCTTAAGCGCATGGTGTTCGCGCCCCATCCCAAACCATAAACTCATCCCAACGTTAAAAATTTAAACTGGGACTCACCCGCACTTAAGCAAAACACCCGACGCCAAGTGAAATAAAATAATTAAAATGACTAAAAAATTGGGTGTGACATCTTTCAAGGTCTTAAGCAAGAATTTATAAGAGAAATAGTCTCCCATGTATTATCATCATATGAAGAGATAATATCATGTGTTGATAAGATAAGTAAAGAGTTTACTGAGTCCTTTGGCTTTGAAGGGAAGCAAGAGAAAAAAAGGATGGAAGAGAGAAAGATGGATAAAGGGAAGAGGAAAAAAGAAGAATTTTCCCATATGTGATAACTGTGGAAAGAAACACCCTAGATCTTGCCTGAAAGGAATCGGAGTTTGATATATGTGTGGAGGAAAAGGGAACAAAGTATGTGACTGCAGGGGTAAGAAAATGGTTTCAAATGTACAATGATTTATTTGCAAGGAGTTTGGACACTACACGAACCTATGTCCCAGTCATCAGACTATGCCACAAATGATACTATTGGATAATAATCAAGTTATGATACTACCACAGATGAAGTGGAATGATTAGAGTTCTTATGTTGATTATGTCAATTGAGTGTTGTATCAACAATATACTTGTTATAATAATTATGGAGTATATAAGGATTGTACTGCAGTACTATTTCATTAAGGACTTTAGATTGTGTGGAACAATGAAAAGTGACTCAATAGCAGGATAAATTTTTGGAAAATATATGGTTGAGAGAATGATAAACCATAATATATTTCTGATACCGAGGTAGTGATTTTTGAATAATACATTATTGATTTCGATAAATTATATTGGATATTCTTTACTACCATGAAACTGATTAATGATTTGTATATTCCATCATTTTTTGGGTTTAAAACATTTTTGGATTGAAGGAATATTTCTATTATTCTTTAACGAATAATGGATCATGAATGTAATCAATAAGGTTTTATGGTAATTCAGGATGTTGCAGTGTTTTAAAAGAATACATGATGAAGGTGTTCACATGTTATTACGCTGAAAAAGGATCTTTATTGTGTTTACCTTCCTTATAAATTTTGGACTGAAGTATTTTGGATAGTTCTTGTTTGGATTATTTTGGATTTCCATAAAAGGACAACCCGGAGGTCGGGAGGCAACCCGTTGCGTCCGGCAAGGCCGCGAGACTTGAACCCCAACCGAAGGGCGACAAGGGTGTATCACCTACCACTGACCCATGTGATGTCCTGGATTGAATAATGTCGGTTTTTAATAGTTCTGCTAGATGAATTATAAATTCATTTTTTAACCCTATACGAATAGGATAAATAGAATATTATTTTTAAGTTCTATTATCTTTTAGAGTGAAAGATGATTCTGTGGTAGAAATTAGATAATGGATGGAACTCTACTTGTCAAGAATATATTTTTTCTTCATCTCTTATTATATGAAGAAATTAATTCTTATACTTTATTTAAGGAATCCTAAAACCAAAAATGTGTTATCCTAATACCCTATCTTTAGTTGAACCGATTGTATTTCAAATCATCATAGATTGATGAATTTAAGGACCTCAATTTTCAACTTGTTTGTGATTGATGACCTTAATCACTACCTATAAATATTTACATTTTTCCTCCAATTATTGTCTCTAATTACCACCAATGTTATCTTAATAGAGATAATAATTTTGTGGTGACCCTTTCATTTCTCTTTTCCTCATATTAAGACTAAACATTATCAACCCAATTTCCGATGTGGGTTTTCCCAAAAAGATATTTTCTATATCCAACCATTTATTTTCAAAGAACAATTTCAAATTGCGAGGACACAATTTATTGAAGGATGGGAGAATGTAACACCCCAAGATTTCATAGTGTGTTATTTCTTCAAAATAATTCAATAACATGCACTAAAAACAACACCGAGTTAAAGCGCACCATGACTTACCAAACTAGCCGTTATGAATAGTAATACCTCCTTTTTGAAATTTTATAAATTATATCTCTCAAAATGGACTTCATTTTTGGATTCATAATATCAGAATTATCCTAGGGTGAAATTTTGGTACTTTTCGGATAACTTTAATATTTTGATGAATAGTGAAAATTACTAAATTTTAAATAAAAACAAATTTTTAAATCAAAATAATTAATAGTGATAAATTATGAATTTTAGTGGTTTTAAAGTATATCTAGAATATATTTTTACCATTTTATCCAATGGGGTTCATTATAATTAATTTCACTTTGAAATTGGACCTAAACAATTGTCAATCTTTTGATATATATTGTTTCTTAAAAACACGCTATTTGTTGTAACAGCGGGAATTAATTATAAAATTAATTAATGCAACTTATATGTTTGTAATTTTGTAAAATAGAAATCATTTTTGAATTTGTAATATCAATTATAGCTTTGGGTGAAATTTTTCCATTGTTCTGAAAAACTTCAATTTTTTATGAATAGTGAAACTACTAAGTGGTAGTTAAAAAAACTGAATTTTTCATAAAACATAATTTTACCGCATCTCTGAATGAAATCTCAAAAATCCGAGAGACACAGTTAATATCAAGATGTAAAATGTGGTTCAATGAGATGAAAATAATTTTTTGTGAATAGTAACTTTTTACTTTTATTTACCACGGTTAAAAGTAAATAGAGTAATTAAGGGTAGAAATGATATTAATATTACCCTAACACATGTCCTAATTTTATTGGACAAGTGTATCTCGAACAAAAACAACCTTAGGAATAAAATATTATCATTTAGGTCCACTTGGATTAGATTAGGACATTTATTATTATTTAATTCAAAGAAGAGTTGAAAGAGTTAAAATGAACTTTTATTTACTAATAAACTTATAATATAGGGTTATACATATGATAATTTCGATTGTAAATATTCATTAGAAATATACAAAGATTCCCTACATAATGATATTTTATTTATTATTTTTAGACATTAAATAATTTAATTTATTTATGACACAATGATGATGCAGTAATTACCATAATAGTGAAAAATTAAAATAATTGATATTATAAATACCCAAATAAATATAATTTGAGACTTTTAATGAATTAAAATAATTTTCTAGGATACTGTGACACGTTAGGATTTATTTAATTGACTTTTTCCGAAGTAATCATTCTGTTATGAGTTTCAAAAAAATCAACTATTGAATAGTGTTAAAATTGACATAAAAGAGTTTTTAAAAAAAATATTATATTATTAATTGATATTAAATTCATAAAAAACTAAGGTTCGTCCAAGAGACTTATATAATGATATTTGTATCATTAATGGACCACTTGGGGGTCTCTTGAATGTATATATTATGTTTATTAACTATATAATATAAAAATACAAAGTGACATGGTAAATATCAAACTAATTAACTAAGAGTTAAAACTAAAAGATAATGTTAATATAGTAACCCAAACCTGTCTAAATTCTATTGGTTGAATTTTTTTCGACCTATACCCACCTTAAACTTTGAATAATAAACTTTTGAGCCATTAGAAACCGAATTGGAATTTATTATAAATTAATATTTCTAGCTTTGCCAAAGGTGCCCCTCACCCCTCTTATAAAAGGGTACTCCCCTTCTCATTACTTCACACCTTCAAAGCCTTTTGGTTTGGCCAAACTCCACCCTAATACTCTCCCAACTTCCCTCACTACAACCTAGAGGCCTTAGTTTGATCAGAAAGCCAACATATGGAGCCCTTTTTATCAAATCAAATGGAGGAACCTGAAGAAGAGGTAATGATTTCACCACCCTTTTTCAAGTTCCTTTCTTCTTCCAGTTCCTCTTCCTTTTTTGTTACCATTATAAAATAATAACTCCAGTATCTTATATATACTGTGATGTTATTATAAATATGGTATAACCATATTCAGTATTCTATCCATCCTTTGAATAACATGTCACCATACGGGCGTACGTACAGCTTACCGTCTCAACGTCGTGGTGTAATTGTTATTCAATAAATTATTATTTGGATGGGTATAATAATGATGTATAACTCATGTAAATAATAAAAATAAAATGATAATGATTATGTATATTTGATATACCATCCAATTGTATATTATTTTAATATAAAAAATGATATTATCGCTCATGCGTACGTACGGACTACCGTCTCCACTAACGCGATGAGATTCATTCTCCATCGTATCCATTCAAGTATAATTATAATTTGATGATTAATAATAGTATTTATGGACTTTATATAATTATGGATTTGAATAAGATACAACCTATCTATTACAAACATGGCTTACGTAACAAAACATATAAAAGAAAACGAGTAAGTTAACACCTGAAACGATGATAATTCTAAAATATTATTAACAAAGCAATGTTAAAAGAACATATATGATATCATATTAATGTATACAATTACTGAATAATTTAATAACAATTATTTCACCATTATATAGGAGGTTAACCTACCCCAACCAAGGAAAACTACAAGGTAAGGGTTTATTTCACAATCTCTTCATTATCCGAGGTTGTTTATACACAATTATCTACTGGGATCTCTTTATCATCCACGTCCATGTTTCTTCAAAATGTATTTCAAAACATTTTTAATATTTAAAAAGAATATGGGTTAAAGTTATTTATACCCTTATGTGTTTTTAAATTAATATTTACGTCGATTTCCAAACAAGGCACTTTTTACCTTTCGACAAATTTAAGGTAACAATGTTTTTTTAACTTATATAGCGGGTGTGGATATTTACCGCCATTATAAAATCGTCAAAGTTTCTCTTACAAGATTATATGAATATTTTCAAATTAAATATTTTATTTTATAATTATGTGACTTTTAAATGATTTCAAAATGAATATTTTAAGAATTTTTGAAAGGTACTCTTTATCAAGATCATAATTTTAAATTTTTTAAAGATTTATATTTCTAAATATTTTTAATTAATGTCCATGTTTTCAAAATGATATTAAGGATTTATTTATATGGACATGAATGTTTTGAAATGATATTTATTTTCAAAAGTTTCAATGTGGTATGGGACACTTTTATCCACAAATCACTTTTAAATTACTTCCTTTATAAATGTGTGACTTTTCAATGATTTCGAGAAAAGATATATTTCTCTCAAATAGTTTTGATTTCATCTATACCAACATCCATTGATGGATTTTAAGCTTATTTGAAGTTGATTTATTATGATACAAGACTTCTATATTATATTGAAGGTTTTGTGATATGTTTGACTGTGGATGTGCTATTTTTATACCATTCATGGTTTATGGTGAAAATATTGACATTTCGTATGCTAGTTTTAAAATGAATGTTTATGTTATGTTTAAACCTTTTCATATGGGAATTCATTGGACTTAATATTTGATGTGTGGAGCACTCTATAGCTCCTCGATGCATCGGTAGGTCTCATGATACAAACTAGTGTCTTGGCACAAGGCCATGGAAGAATCTTATTTGTAGTCTTGGCACGAGGCCTTGGATATGTGGTTATGATAGTCTGGCATTATGCATTCCATCATTATGAAAGTGGTTACTGATATTGCAAGAGATTATTTGATTAGTAGAATATCCATGTGAATAAGTAAATGCCATTATATCATTTTACTTTTTCCATACTATGTTGAAGTTCAAGTTTAAAAGGCTTTTGTTTTAGTTATACATTGCCTTAAATTTTTATTCTTATTTATGAAAGTTTCTGCTTTATTGTTATCCTTATTGGGCATTTGAGCTCACCCCTTTTCTATGTTTTATTTTTCTCAGGATGTGAAGAAGTAATTTATGAATGACCTGTAGGGATAGTATGTGGGGATATGAGTGTAGAATATGGAGACAATATATTGTTGTAGCTTTTCACTTATTGATGTAATGTAAAACTTTATGAATATATCTAGTGTTTCCAAGGATACTAAACCAATCAGTCATTAGAGATTTGATCTTTATCATCATCATGCCAATGTTATGTAATAATGAACCTACTCTGGGTAACTGGGGTTGGGGCGTTACACTGGCCGCATGTGGTTTGCGGTATAATTTCTCCTCTACGCGGATGTGTGCGTCTTCAGAGAATATGGGGTCTGCAGATGGTCGTAGAACATTACCGATGGGAGAGATTCCTCCTGCGTCTCCCCATGGGTTTTCACCTGTCCTTTTCATCCCCCCATTTTTTGACCCCCCCTCGGGGTCTATTTATAGAGTAGCGAAGAGGCAGTATTGATGGGAACATGACACTTTTTGCGGAATCCCATGAAGGAATCCCCACCCATGGATGACTATGTCAACCATTGATTTTTTGAACTGAGTTTCACCAAATTGCACCACGACACACTGCCTCTATTTAGAAAATTACATGGTCCGCGGTTGAATACGGCTTTCTCCACCGTTTGGTGAATGCTAGTGCGCGCGACATGGGACGGTTGGCGCGGTTCACGGTGGTGGACCGACATGGCGTCTGTCTTGCTTCGCGCCCATGTAGGGGTTCCCGCCTCTATTTCGTGGACGACGCTGGTCTGTGGAGGGGGCGGTACACTGAACTGGCCGCGTATCATCGATGTTGAACTGGTACGCGGGTCGGTCGGTCCTTTTTCATTTTTTGAGTATACATCATTTTTTTCCCGGTCCTCAGAAGAAAAATTGGGGATACTCCTTTCTCAAATTAAGTTGAATTCACATTCCTCTTTCCAGATTTTCAGGACCCTCCAAATGCCCCCCATCAGAATGGGGTCTGATCGGAATGAAGAGGAGGCTTTTCCGATGTAGAGTGGTCCTGAAAATCGATGAGTGATTGGACAATGCTCTAAATTTTGCCTCATCCAAGGGACTCAACGAGCACACTTAGACTTTTTCTAGGGTTTTGTAGAAAAACCCTACAAATTTTTTTTCTTTTGCATCAATACCCTAATTTTTCCTGGGCCCATTTGGTATAGACCCAGTGGGTATGGTTCAACTTTTGATTAGGTCTCCCTTTTCGGGTTTTTGGCCTAACGGGCTTTGCGCCTCTTTTTGTGAGAGGCTTCAAGTCCCGCCGACAAAAATATCATTACTGATGTTTTAGGTCGAATAGCATTGACCAGATATGGTGGGGTGAGGGACCCAATGAGGTTTGGTTGATTAAAAGATGTCAAAATACCCTTCAGACGCATGTGGGGGGAACATGTTTAGATTTGAACGAAATGCAGGGCATGTATCAAGGCATGGGAGTCGTATCAGTGTTCAGAGGTAGGAAAAGAACCACCTAAGGAATACATGCCTTTTTTAGACCGGCCAAGGGCGATCAATATGCAGAGCTACTGAGGGCATGGTATGAATAGTCATGCAATGGTGTCCTTACGTTAATTAATGTCCATTTCTGATGGCCTATGGTCTTCATGGAAGTTCGGCTTATGGAAACCACCACGAGTGGGTTGAAGAATATGAAAACCACCATCGGTGGATCGGAAAGGGTGTGTGACGTCTGAAAGGGTTTGGGAACATCTTTATTAATCGGGAGTGTGGACGCAGGGTCCCTGTCCTATGAATTTAGTTAGTGTAAGGGATGGTTGGAGCTTGGTGCAGTTTAAAGTCATGCAGTTTGGATATTTTTTAAAATAGAACGACTTCTATTGGATCTCGGTAATCTCGTCAGAGATGTTCTGGCGTATTCAGTCAAGGTTGTGAAAGAGGTTAGAAAACTGTAGCTCAGAGGGATTCTGAATCCCATTGTGGATATGGGGGATCAGAGGCCAAGAGGCGTACGGAGAGAAGCATTGCCTAAGGAAATATTTCCTTTGGTAGACGGGCCAGAGCGATCAATATCAAGGGCCACTAAGATCATGATATGCATTGTCATGCAAAGGTGTCCTTAGGTCAGTGATTTTATTTTACCAATAGCCAGGAAAAATTAGGGAAGTTGAGGTTCGGGACCACTAGGGGTGGCTTACAAGGGTTCGAATCCTTCTGAGTACAGAGTATGGTTTATGAAATGAGGGTGCCTGAATATGGGATAAACATTTAGGCTAAACTTCTCGGGTATTGTTGAAGTCATCCATTCTCATGCTGGTGTGAGATGGTGGTTTGATCAAGTCTAGCCCGTGCATTGAGGGAAAGAGTAAAGCCTCTATTCCTGACTAAACCCATGATAGGTTCGACAGTGCAGTTTAACATCATGCAGAAAGGATGAAGGGCATTGTTATTATTACTAAATCTGTGCAGTTTAACATCATGCAGCGAGGATGGAGGGAATTTTAAATTCCTTGAAGTTTAATGTCATGTGGTGAGGATGGCTTCCGTGCAGTTTAACATCATGCGGTAAAGACAGGGAGCATTATTAATGACACTGTGCAGTTTAACGTCCTACAGAAAGGACAAGGGGCATTTTTAAATCCGTGAAAATTCATGAAATTGGAGGCATTTATATGGATGTTTAATGCTTGGTTTTAGCAGCTTCACACTGGGTGGAAAAGACATGTTCCATGCAGTTTTAATCATCATGCGGTAATGAGTAGTTCCAAAGGACACTCTTGATCAGAATGTACCTTAGATTGAACATCTTGTCATGTACAATACATTGTGAGAGGTTGATGGTGTAAACCGTGGTTCCGGGGATTTTTGGATCGGGAGAGATGATATGGGGGCTCTGAGGCCGGTAAGTATATGTGCTAGGAAGACTGTTTCCTGAGAAAATCTTACCTTTGGTAGACGGTCCAGGGTCTATCAATATGCAGAGACGCTGAGGGCATGGTATTCATAGTTATGAAAAGGTGTCCATGGGTTGATAACATTTCACTTCCGATGGCCATGAATGATTATGAGGATCCACGATTGACCAGGCCACGAAATCTGTCAATTGGTAACGAAATATCTGGACATGTCAGGGATGTTTTTTCCCTGGTTTCTATTAAAACTCGAAGAGTTCACCGTGCCGATTGATCTTGTGCATGGGTTGAACCTTTACTCCATGCATTTTAACGTCGTGCAATGAGGACTAAGAACACTTAGTTTAATGGTCGTAGAGTTCGGACCATTAGGTGACTATTCCTACAATTACCCAGAAGGCAACTCAGTTAGGATGCTCTGGTATACTTTGGAAAAGTGTGAGTGAATGAGGGTGTAAACTGTAACTCTGGGGTTTCCAGGATCAAGAGGTATAGTATGGGGGCTCTGAGGCCGGTAGGCGTACGGAGGTAGGAAGAGTACCGCCCGAGGAAGTTTTTTTACTTTGGTAGATGAGCCAGGGGCCATCAATATGTAGAGCCACTGAGGGCATGGTAAGCATAGTCATGCAAATGTGCCATGGGTTGATGACTTTCGGCTTCCGATGGCCATGGATGATTTTGAAAATCTAGGATTTCTCATAGCACAGAGTTCGACATATGGGGATAATGGCGTCCAAGCATAAAAGAAACATCTTCACCGCAATTTCCCATTGATTCAAAGTAGCCTAGTCCTGACATTATGTTTGTAAATGCAGATCGTTATGCTAACCATGGGTAGATAAATAGGCTAACTAGGTAGGGATACCCTAGAAATGTTTGGATGTGAGAGGGGAATGAACTTGTATACCACTGTTCCATAAATTTTAGGATCGGGAGATATGATATGGCGGCTCTATGGCTGGTAATAGTACAGAGATAGGAAGTGTATCACCTGGGAAAATATTGCCATTGGTAGATGGGCCAATGGATATCAATATGCAGAGCTTCTGAGGGTATGGTATGCATAGTCATGTAAAGGTGGACACTGGTCGATAACTTCCCACTTCTGATGGACATGATTGATTATGAATATCCCTAATTATCCAGGTCATGGAATCCGATGTATGGAGAGGATGCATCCAAATGCGCAAGGAGTATTCCCATATCATTTCTCTATATATCTTGGGTGGGTCAGGATGATGTCTGTGTAGTTTAAATCACCATGTAGTGAGGATGATGTCCGTGCAGTTTTAACGTTGTGTGGTGAGGACGATGTCCGTGCCGTTTTAACATCGTGTGGTGAGGACGAAGTCTGTGCAGTTTTAACATCGTGTGTTGAGGATAAAGGTGAACTGATGTGAAAAGGGGACTCCGTGCAGTTTAGTTTCATTCGGTAAGGACGAGTGGTATATATACATGTGTTTTCTTTTATTGGTGGCTGGGCTAGGAGGTAAGATCCCGACGTCGCTACGTATCCTGCGAGGGCAGGAATCAAGCGTCACATAGTTGTTTTTGCTGAATACACCCCATGAAGGTCTGGTCTGTATGGTGGAAATGGGGTACTTTTAGATTTGTTTGGGAGTGGTTGTGCCAGGATGTGGAATTATAGCGTTGCTACATATCCTGTGAGAGCAGTAATCAAGCCGTACGTAGTTCTCTAGAAGCTAAAACACCCCGTGCAGGTCTGGTTCATACACGGGGGAAAAGGGAATTTTCAATCCTTCTTATCCATGCAGTTTAACGTCATGCAGTAAGGAATATGAATACACCCCGTGTAGGGTTGGTCCGTACATGGGGGAAAAGGGGTATTTTTAGCTTTATTTGGGAGTATCTGGGCCAGGATGGAGGATCCTAGCGTTGCTATGTATCTTACGAGAGAAGGAATCAAGCCATACATAGTTCTCTGAAAGGGATACATGCCATGCAGGTCTAGTCCACACACGGGGGGAAGAGGGCATTTTTAACTTCATTTGGGAGTGGATGAGCTAGAATGGGGGATCCTGGCATCGCTACGTATCCTGCGAGGGAAGGAATCAAGTTGTACGTAGTTCTCTGAAAGGGATACACCCCATGTAGGGTTGGTCCGTACACAGGGGGGGAAGAGGGCGTTTTTAACTTCATTTGGGTGTGGTAGGTCTAGGATGTAGAATTCTAGCATCACTACGTATCCTGTGAGGGCAGGAATAAAGCTGTACGTAGTTCTCTGAAATCCATACTGCTTAACGTCGTGCGGTGAGGATAAAGTACTATTAGCTTAGGGTCATAGAGTTTGGACCATTGGGGCTTGGGATTTTAACGTCATGTAGCTCGGACGATGGATGCTTGGCAGTTTAACGTCCTGTAGCTCGGAAGATTACTGCTTTTTATTATGCGAAATATTTCTTCAGAAATCTCACATTTTTAGGTGCGGTAATGAATTTCCTATCTATGTAGATCAGGGCATACGGTCCGTTGGAGTAGACCTTGTGTATAACATATGATCCCTCCCATGGAGGTTTCTTTATAGGAATCATTGGGGTCCAGGGGACCAACACCAATTCTCCTTCCAATAAATACCTAAGACGAACCTTTTTATTGATGGATTGTGCGATCCGGTTCTGATATACTTCCAGATGGTGCAAAGTGTGAAACTGATTCTCATCTAGCAGTTCCAATTCACCTAGCCATTTTTATGATTTCTCATCTTTGGATAACTGATCACAGATAGAAACACTGAGTGAGGGAAATTGGAGATCAAGGGGTACGACTGATTCTGTTCCATATACTAATGAGTACGGAGTATCCCGAATAGCAGTGCAGATTGTAGTTTGATAAGCCCACAATGCATGAATAAGTTTATCCGGCCATGATTTCCTGTATTTATCCACCATTTTCTGGAGAATGTTGGATAGGGTCTTGTTGAAAGCCTCTATCAGTCCGTTGGCCGCTGTAAGGTAGTTAGACGAGTGGTTATCCATGATACCATATTCTTGGTACAGTTTCTCCAATTCAGCAGAGCAGAAATTGGTTCCATTTTCCATCAGTATGGTATGAGGGACACCAAATCTAGTGATGATATTGGATTTCAAAAATCTAACAATGTTTCTTGCCCTGACTTTCTTGAGGGGTATAGATTCTGCCCATTTGGAAAATAAGTCGGTCGTTATGAGGATATACTTCAGTTGTGTGGATGTGTTGGGAGGACATGGTCCCACAACATCAATTCCCCATATGGAAAATGGCCAGGAGTACTTAGAATGATGAATTAACTCCGGGGGTTGGGGTATAAAGTTGGCATGAATTTGGCATGAGTGGCATTTTGTGGTAAAGTGCTCGCAATATCATGCCACGGTGGGCCAATAGTACCAAGCCTTCAAACCTGATGTAAAATCTTAGACCCTGACTGGTGTTATCCACATACTCCAGTATGGACTTCAGTTATGATGGCAAAAATTTCTTCTCCATAAATGCATCAGAGGAGGACTCCGTCGAGGCCTCATTTTTAGATGACCTCTTGCTAACTTGTGCTGCCATATAGGACAAAGTTGATCACCCTTCTCCATATTTTCTCTCGTTCAGCCATGTCTGATGGATGTTCTCCACTTTGAAGGTAGTTTTCAATCAGGTCATTCAGCCGGTGGAAAGAGCATATGGCTCAAGGATAGGACTGACTTCGTTGATGTATTCCGTCTTTGTCTGACCAAACGGAAAGAACATTCGACGATGAGAAATACTGATAATTGTTTCATCCTGTTCTGGGTTATCTAGGGTTGTGGCCACATTAAATAATGCATCGGCATGGGCATTCTGAGACTGGGGAATATTGGTCAATGTTGGTTCTATGGAGAATTCTTCCATTAACCCTCAGACATGGTTAAATAGAGGAATAAGCTCCTCCTTTTTAATAGCATTGTCACCATTGACTTGCTTGATGACCAATTCTGAGTCACCTTTTACCTTAAGGTGTTGTACTTTTTCCTGGAGTGCAAGCTCCAGGCCTGCAATGAGGACTTGATACTCCACCTTATTGTTCGTACATCCTTATGACAGGAGGAACAAATATGGAAAGACTACCTTTTCTGGGTACATGAGTATTATCCCCAAACCCACCTTGTTAAATTTGGGATCCTCCATTCTTTTCCCTGTTGTGATTCAGATTTCACCGTCGAAGTACATTTCCCATGTTGGGAGCTTCTCTTGAACTGAGAATATGTCTTCATCAGGTAACTCGATGTCTGGTGCACTGGTCCCTGTCAAGGGGTGATCTGCCAGAAAATCTGCAAATGCCTAGCCTTTGATGACTTTCTGAGGAAAAAATCGGATGTCAAACTATTGCAGGATGACTTCCCATCGGGATAGGCACCCAGTCCGCATTGGGTGGCTAAGGATATACTTGAGTGGGTTACTACGCAAGACCAAATGGACTCCATGATGCCGCAGATAATGTCGCAATTTTTTAACATCAAAGACCAAGGCCAAACAACTATTCTAAATGTTTGAGTATCAAGTTTCAACATCGATCATGGTTCGGCTGAGGTAATAGAGACTCCTCTCACTACCGGCATCATTTTTCTGCGTGAGGACGGCTCCAAGTGATCGCTCCCGGGCTGTCACGTATAGGATAAGAGGTCTTCCTTCAACAGAGGGCATGAGCACCTGTGGTCTTAAGAGGTTCTTATTTAGGCTATCAAAGGCCTCTTGGAACTCATCTGTCCATTAGTACGTAACCCCCTTTTTCATTAACCTGGTGAAGGGAAAACATTTTCCCGCCAGGTTGTCTATGAACTACCTAATGTAATCCACGTTTCCTTTGAATCCTCTCAACACATTGAGATTTCAAGGAGGTGTAAGACCAATGATAGCCTTTGTCTTTTCAGGTTCGACTATGATGCCATGATGGCGTATGATGAAGCCAAGAAATTTCCCTGAGGTAACTTCGAAGGCGCATTTCAAGGGATTCATCTTCAAGCTATGTTGTCAAAGTCTGTTGATGATGGTTTCAAGGTCTGACAGGTGATCTGAGCACTTCCTTGATTTCACCAGCATGTCATCCATGTAGCATTCGGAGAATCTCCCTAGGAATGTTTTAAAGATATAATGTATGTCACATTGATATGTGGCGCCAGCATTCTTGATACCAAAGGGAATGATCCTGTAACAGAATATTCCTCGAGGGGCTCTAAAGGCAGTGGTTTCTTTGTCCTCTCAGCCCACCCAGATTTGATTATAACCAGAATAACCATCCATAAAGGAGAGAGCCTCATACTTGGAAATTGTGTCGATTAATAACTCGGTAATCGGGACCGGGAAATCATGTTTCTGAAAATTTCGATTGAGATCTCTAAAATTGTTGCATACACAGATTTGTCCATTCTTTTTCTTGATGGGGACAATGTTAGCCAACCAGATGAGGTATTGGACCTCCCGAATGAAGCCCCCTTTAATGAGCTTATCGGCTTTAGCCTCTATTTTGGTAGCATGTGAGGGGTGCGCCCTTCTGATGGCTTATTTATAGCCTTGGTGGTCTTCTGCCTGACCCAACTAGTGCATTTCCACTTTGGGATCGAGTCCTGACATTTCCGTGTAATTCAAGGAAAAAACATCAGGATGTTTCCTCATGAAGGAGGTATATACATCATGATATTTGGGAGGTATATACCTCGTGCCCCATGGGAGACATGGTTGTACTAATGAGAGTGGACCTCAGGTCTTCCTCAGTACCTAGGTTTATTTCCCTGAGATCATCCACAGTGGTGGAGATACCTTTTTCAAATGCGGGAGGTGCACCCCTGAGATCTTCCTCCCCTTCTTCACCCACTTTCTCATCTTATTGATCTAACGTGGGGAGAGTTCCTAGCACGGGCTCTTGGGAGTCCGATGTTGAGGCATCTTGGGCGTCCCTACTCATGTACTCATCCTCAAATTGTGGGTTAGCGGTTGTTTCCACATTTTCACGCTCAGCTGTTATGGCTTAAGTCATGAGGACAATTAACGGTGTGTCCGGGCTTGATGTTCTACTTTCAACATGGTTGATGGGAAGCACATAGTCTCTGCCAAGCTACTTGAGGGGGTCATCCAGAACCATTTCTAGACCATTTGGAGTGGGGATCCAGTCAATACCATCAGGTGAAGGATTCTTTTTTATTTTTCTCATAAAACCCGACGTCAATGTTGTGTGACTCCGAGAGCTCGAAAGGGTCCTTGTCAGCATGAAATGTCCCATTTTTTCCATTGACACAATACTTGATACACTGGTGGTTGGATGAAGGAATGGCCATGTGCTTATGGGGCCATGACCATCCAAGAAGGGAATTGAATGCTTTTTTCAGTCGGACCACCAGGAATTCTGAGTATGCCACAAGGTTGCCAAAATGTGTTTTTAGTTTGATTTGTCCAATTGGATTCTGTTCACTCTTATCGTAACCCAATATATTTTTGGCTGAGGGTACTAGGTCATCCTCACTATAGCCCAACTTGCAGAGTGTCCATAAGGGAAGTAGATTAACTCCAGAGCCATTGTCAGAAAAGAATTTTCAGATCTCATCATCATTTATAGTTCCAGACACATATAGTGGTTTGATATGTCCTTGCATGATGGTATCTTCACCTTGACCGGTGAAGAAAAACACCGCATTGCATTTAGCTGGTCCAGTATCCATCTGGTAAATCTCGGCTGCATCTACCTAGGCTTGAAACTCCAGGGGGTTGAGCAAGGCTTCTATCTGCACCTCCTTGATATCTGCTAACAAACTCAGTGCCTCTAGTATTGACAGTTTGGCTGCTACTAATTCCAGATGCTTAAGGATATTGTATTTTTGTTCCAACAGCTGACGCTTATCTGTTGGTGGGGGAGTTTTAGCTGGAAATTTTGGAGATGGAGTATGTAACGTGGAGGGACTAGCCACTGGGTCGGATGTCGATGGTGTTCCCACATTCTGGGGGCTCGGCCTGCCCGATCTGTTTGTGTGCACTAGGTAGCTAGAAACTTGTTCCTCCTCTGATGGGTACCATAGAATGATGGACCTAGATTGGCTGCTTGTGGAGGTGGAGGGATATTCATTCTCCTGTTGAGTCCGTTGAAGGGCTCTCCCACGGGATTCCGAGATATTAAATGTTTGGGTCGGGGTAAAACCATAGGGTTGGTTTCTACCGTGACTGCATCTCCCTTGGTATCCCCTACTTCTGCGATTCCTCCTCCTGACCCCTTTCATTGGGAACTCGGGTTCGTAACCATTCCCTTCTTCTGGGAAGGATTCCATTATATGGATGATGTTGATGGAACCAAAGATTAACTCCTCATGCAGTGATAGGTCAACCTGGTCAGTTGTCCCTAATGGTGCCTTTTGGTGGGTCGGTGCCCATGGTGCCATGTTTGGGGGCCTAAAATCCGACATTGTCGGTGCTAACATCAGCCTCATTGTGGACTGCTCCTCTTGCGCTTGTCTCCTCCCTGCTTGAATACCGCTATATGACCAGATCGTAGAGGGTTGTGAGGCCGATATTGTAGGATGTGGGGAATTAGGGGCTGTTGGCGGTAACACCGACTTCCGTAGTTGATATCGGAGTATACCCTGAGATTGTTTGACAGTATTCCGAGTCATCCAGCCATCAAAAAATTTCCCCTTCTTTCTGGTGACTACATGCCACCCATCCCCTTTTTCAGAGTCTATTGTAGAAATATACATTACATGTGATGGGGGTGGTCCCAGCTTGACCTGCCCGAAGTCTACCATCATTTTCATAAGGTCTTTGAAGATGAAGCATCCCTGGATATTTTCCCTAACATTCGGTGGTAGGGACAATATTCTATCCTGTCATTGCAGCCGAATTCTTAGGGCTTCCTTGGATCCAGGAGGTGGAAAAAATTTCAATTAATGGTAGTGATGAAGTAGCCACGAACTTGGTCTTCTCGGAAAGATTATACTTTGTGTCTTTGTTCCTCAAACTAGTTCCGCTTTGATCCTCTCTGATCATCCCACTTGGGTGGAGTCAGCCACTGATATACAGGGGCCCTTGATGATTTTGTGGAGGCCTAGGCAGTAGAGCAGGCGCAGGGGCTGGCTTGAGCCTGACAGAGGACGCTTCATCTATATCTATTCTCTTTACAGGATCCTGTAAGGCTATTTGGGAGTTCAGATTGGTCTTCTCTAGGGAGTCTTCAATTCTCTAGGCAATAGTAGAGAGATTGCGGAAGCCAGTGATGCACTCCACTGGTATGAGCGGTGTTTGCAGCTCATCATAATGGTTATCGATGAATTTGGAAAGCATCTCCTTTTGGGGCATTGGCCTATTTAGAGAGTAGGTCAGACCCTTCCATCTGGCGATGAAATATGAGACCCTCTCATTCTCCCTATGTTTAAAATTCTTGAGGTCACTGACCGTTTTTTTAGGCAGCATTGAGCTGAAGTGGAACAGGAACTGTTGTTGAAGGTCTTCCCAGTTTTTAATTGACTGAGCTAGAATATTCATATAAAATACAATGGTAGATCCTTGCAAGGTCCTAAAAAAGCATATAAGTTTCACTGCTTCTTTTTGTTCCGGAGTTCCCATCATAGGGTCGCAATAAGATGTTTAGTGCATCAAATGTTGTTCCAGATCACCTGATCCATTAAAAATAATGAATACATGGATCCCAAAATTTGGTGGAGGAGGCGTGTTTCTCACCCAATCTGGGTAGGGGTTCCACTTTGGCTGTATCATAGTGTGTCGACCTTCCATTGCTTCCAATCAAGATGTTAGTGCCTCGATGGTGTTGACGTGACCCTGTTTTACATCCTGTAAGGCCCGGTCTTGAGCAGGTGTAGCCCGAGGCATTGCTTGAGGATCCAGCTCAACCGACACCATGGGTGTTTATACCGTTTTTGGAACATTCATAGGGTTCTGAAACACTCTCTCCAGATGCTTCTTGAGTGGAGGGAAGTCTTGGTATTCATCCGAATCCATATTCAGGTAGTTGGATGGGCCGGGTGCCTCATTGGGTGGGAGCCCTAACCGCGCTTCATTTGTCGGGGCGAACCATGGTCTTTGAGGTTCACTTACTGGGAGTGCAAGGTGTGGCTCTTCATGGTAAGCACTTTCAATAAGACAGTTCCTCTGGAGTAGCTTGGCGTTAAGACGCCTCAATTCTTTCATTTCCTCTTCCTGCCAAGCGAATCTCTCTTCGAGCGTAAGTGGATCATTTTTATTGAGATAAGGGGATGGGTTAAGGGTAACCAATCCATTGTTCTTATCATTGTTGGGAGCTCACAGGGTAAGCAGAGGAGGGTTAGCTGGAAGAGAATCCATATTAAGGGCGGCCCTCTGGTTCTAGGGGTGCACACCTGGTGGTTCATTGTGAGTCACAGCCTGACCTGAATCATCGTCTCCTATTCCATCCGGATTTGCATCATCTCTGGTGTCACCGGTGTGGTTAGCCTCTATGGCATTCAGGGATGCATATCGTGGGGTGGAAGAGATGTCATCCTCTAAATAGGAAGAGGATCTCCTACGCCTTTTACTGGTCCTCCCTTTCCTGTCCCGGTATTTCTTTTGGACTCCTTGATGAAGGGTGATGTGGAGAGTTCCTTGATGCGAACTTATGGTATGCCTCCCTATTGAAGGGGATAATGATTCAAAAGATTGGATAAGGCAGGAACCGCCTCTTATGACTGTCCTCCCTAGATAATAGAATACTAATTCTCATGGTGGAGGTTGTTTTTGAGGTGGTAAAAATTCCCCCAGCCCTGAGGGATGGGGTTGGATCTGTTCCTTGTACGTTGAGTCGTTTCACATTTTATTGGTCTTACGGGGGAATTTGTAGTTAAAAATTCCCATGCCTTGCAGGATGGGGTTGACCCTAGATTACGGCCGTGGATGCTGCTATCGCTACATGCCTGAACTTGCGTGCCCCCATTCGGGGGTGAACTGGATTTGATGTCGAGTTCACCTGTGAATCAATCCCCTCTACGGAGGCAGGCAATGACTGCTGATTGGAATCTCTAAGGCGAGAGGCCTATTGTATGATTTCGGTGGCCTGATTCATGAGTTCGTGAATGGCTTGTTCCCGTCGGGCCAAACGCTTCGGGGACTTACTCAAGGCCTGTCTCTGTTGGGTGTGTCACCTTTCCTGAATAGGGAGACCACTCGATTGTTGTCTTGACGTGATGATGTTGTAAGACATTATGCCGAATGTGTTCTTTTGGGTGGGGAGCAGAGTGAAATGTAGAGCTCCAGGTTCTCCCCATCCTCTGATATAGACCCCCGTCAGAGTTTCACCAATGAGGTGGCACAAGTGGTGCAGTGCATGGAGGCAGGCTAACTCAATGTTTCCTTTATGCCTCTCAAGTCGCGGTTGTCGCACCGGAGGAAGAACTTCCAGGTCTATTTGATGAAGGAGGTCTCATATTGTCTTGACATGGTCTACATACCCATAATAGGGTAGGAATATTGATTTCAGCCGATGGAGGGTTGTCCATATATTGGATCAGATGTCGTGCACACATTCTTCTGACAACATTCTGGGTATGTCGAATTGAGAGGTGGTCGTGGGACAAAACATAACTGGTATATCATCTCCATCCAGTCGTTTCTTAAGGTGCAACATGTCGGAATACTCCTCTACTAGTGATTCCTCTACCTGGTCATCCCAATAGAGGTGCTTACCAATAGTATGGTTAGAGGCAGTGGGGCCGGTAGGTACTGAATTACCATGTGGGTGATTTTGAGGTGGTTTAGAAGATGAACGTGGACATGGGTCGTCTTCTGATTGAGGAAGGGTGTCATTGGCGACTAGCTGGGAATCTAGCATGATCGATCCCATCCATATGAGTGACTCTGCCTGTGAGGGATTTTCTGTGCTTGATTCAGCAGGGGGAGGACCTTCATATCGATATGATATTTCATTGCGAGGAGGACCTTCACAATGGCGACCGATATGGCGAGGAATACCATTATAGCTGTCTCAGGGAGAGAACCTGCTGGGTACACCCTGGGGAGGGCCTTCAGAATGTACCGTAACGAGGGGTGGGCCTTCTCGTTGATCAGCGTCTAGGAGGGTAGGGCGACCGCTATCCATTTTCTAATGGTGAGGGCTACCATTACTACTTGAAACCTCACTGCATAGAGGAATTTTGCAGTGCATACCCTAGGGAGGACCTCCAAGGCGTATTGCAGTGAGGGGAGGACCTTCTGGCTGTGTAGCGTTGTTACAGGGAGGGCCTTGCAACAACTACCATCATGGTGAGGATGACCATCATGAATTGACGTTCAATGTGTATCATGGGGAGGACCTTCAAGACACACTGCGACAAGGGGAGGACCTTCATGTTGCTTGGGGTCATTGTAGGGAGGACCTTCACAATGGAATCCATGGTGGCGAGGACTACCATCACAGCTGCCGCAATGACAAGGACTACCATCACAGCTATCGTGGGAGAATTTTTGTAGGGTAAACCATGGGGAGGGCCTTCAGAATGTACCTCAACAAGGGGAGGGAATACTTGTTGCTTTAAGTCTCTTCAGGGAGGACCTCTGTTATCAGGGTGGTGAGGACTACCATCGTGATATGATACCTGATTTCATGGGGTGTCATTGCAATAGAACTCTAGGGGAGGACCTTTAGGGAAGTCCATGAAAAGGGAAGGGCCTTCTTGTCATGATGAGACATCACTATGGGTAGGGCTTCCACATTTTCAAATACGATAGAAAGAACTACTATCATAATTTTTTGTCCCACAACACGAAGAGTGTTTGTAGTGTATACCCCAGGGAGGACCTTCATGGTGGACCGCAACATGTTGAGAGCCTTCTTTCTTCTCGATCATCTAGTCACGTGAGGGCTATCATGACTCGCATCAAAAGAGAAGCTCCCGTGATCGAACGTTATATGCCCGTGGGAGAGGCCCCGACAGGTGCTCTAGGGAGGACCTTCAGAGCCGTTGGTAGAGACATTGTGGGGAGGGCCTTCACAAATGCTACTTCCAATCCCATAATATAGTAATGGGTGTGCAGTGTTTTGAGACTTCGATATGTTCTTAGCGGAATTGGGAACCCCAGCTTCGAGTTGAGCGGAGTCATGAACCCACTCTTTATTTTCTGGCTACCTTCGACACATTCGAGGCACTTTCTTAGAGGCAGTAGAGATTGTCTGTTGTTGATAACAGCCTACACCTTTGGGTACATTTCTAATTGGGTCCTGTGATGCTGTCGGGATATTCCAATGAACATCTTGACTTTTAGAAGGGATATATGCATGCTCTGGAGCATCTACCGTGATGGAAGGGTGTCCCCCAGTTGGAATGAGTACAGCTGCTCGATCCGGTTGCCCTTCTATCACGGAATATGTTTGATGACCCTCATGGGTGGAAGCAGGGATGCAGATCTCCTCCGAGGCAGGTATCTCATCTCTTAGATGAGTCACCTCAATTGGGGAGACGGGCTCACAGGCCCGAGTCCTTGTAGTTTCCGCCGATACAATTACATTTTGGAAAGTCCGCAAGATATGATCTGGGATCGATACCTGCTCCTCCATCATTTCCAGGATATGCAGAGAGACATATTTGGCTGGAATGGGTATGAAGTCCCATTCTGGTATCGGAGTAGGAATATCCTACTCCAGTCCTCCGGTGGTCAGTGGGTACTGAAAATTCTTCTGTGTCGGGTCAGGTGAATGAATCTGAACCTGTGCCAGGATATGCCAGTTTATCTTTGCATTTTCTACCACATCGGGATGGCATAATTTACTTGCATTCGCAGGGAGCTGGTCATGCATATGTTTGTTCCCCACCGTATCGAGTCTGTGGCCTTTGCTGGCAGGGAGACGAGCCTGCCTATTAATTATCACCACGTCTGGATGGCGGGATTTGTTTATCTCCACCATATCGGGATGGTAGGCATCAGGGGAATCTACTTGGAACTGGTCCTACAAGCATTGGGTCTCCACCACGTCTGGTTGGTGGGCTTCACGACCCTGGGCAGGGAGAGGTGCCTGTCGGGTAGGTTCCATCCTGTGTAAGTGACAGGCTTGATGGAGCTTGCCGGGGATGCGTTCCTGCTCCTATGATGCTGCCATGTCTAGATGGCGGACTTTGGAGGAGCAGACATGTGTATGTTCCTGCTCGTGATACATCTCTGTGACTGGACAGTGGAGCTGCTCCTCAGGGAAATGGGTGATGACTGGTCCCTGGTGGAACGTTTTTCGCCCTTGTCGGACAGTTTGAGGGTCCGGAGATCGAGAAGAGTGGGCCTAGATCCTCAGGATGACATCCTCCTTAACATGAGTATATTGAGTTGCAGCATAACCACGATGACATCTTGCAGCGGGGACCTTAGAGAAGAACCCCTGTTCAATGGGGATAAAGTCTTCAGTTTCGACCTCATCCGTCTCCCTAAGATAAGGGAGGTACGCGTTGTCTCGTTCTGGGGACAGAGTCCCGAAACGGTATGAGACGACAACAGGAGTCGTCTTGATCTACATTCACGGCCACTGCTGGCCATGTGACCAGCAGGTCTTGAAGGATTGGAGGGCATGCATGGCCGCCTCCACTGTTGGGAGAGTACCGTTTAAGTGGTACTCTCGGATCAACACATCCGAAACTCAGCATTGAAGACGCTGAGTTGGTGATGGGGTCCTTCTTTGGAGAGGAAGTGTAACACCCCAAGCTTCTACGGTACGCTTCTCTTTGAATAATGTGATAGCGTGTGTTGTACGCAACACCGAGTTCTAACACACCACAACTAATTAAACTAGCCGTTGTGAATAGTAATACCTACTTTTTGAAATCATATATATTTTATATTTCAAAATGGACTTCATTTTTGGATTCGGAATATTTAAATTAGCCTAGGGGGAAATTTTGGTACTTTTCGGATAAATTTTATATTTTGATGAATAGTGAAAATTACTAAATTTTAATTAAAAACAACTTTTTTAATCAAAATAATTAATAGTGATAAATTGTGAATTTGAGTGGTTTTAAAGTATATTTATAATATATTTTTACCATTTAATATAATGTTGGTCATTGGACATAATTTTACAATTAAACCGAACATAAACAAGTGTCAATCTTTTGATAGTTATTACCTCTTAAAAACACGCTTTTTGTTTTGACAGCGGGAATTAATTTTAAATTTATTTCTGCCACTTCTGTGTTTTGAATTTAGAAAAATGGATTCCATATTTGGAATCAGGATGTCCAAATTGTGTAAATAGGTAACTTTTATTTTTAGACATTTTGAATAATTACTGTGGTAAATATTTTATTTACCATGGTTAAGGGTAAATCCGGTAAATAAGGGTTAAAAAATAATATTATAATAATACAAAATTAACCTAAAACGTGTCCTAACCTTATTGGTGGACACATACCCGACCATGAGCATCCTTGGGTCAATTTGGGGACCCCTTGGAGCCACTTGTATGTGGTAGGGACACTTTATATTAATAAAGTTAAAATAAAAATAAAAATGGCATAAGCATACATCTTTTTGAAGAACAATTTTTACATAGGGTTATACATGTTGGATTTTCGATTATAAATATTCATTAGAAATATAAAATGATTTCCTACATAATGATATTTTATTTATAATTTTTAGACATCAAATAATTTAAATTATTAATGACACAATAATGATGTAATGTTTACCTCATTAATAAATCATTTAAATAAATAAGATTATAATGATTAAAATATTATCTAAAACCTGTCCAATTCTTATTGGTTGATGTTATTTAGAATATTATTCATCTTATCTTCGACCTCAATGATTTTTGGACCATTATAAACCGAATATAATTATATTATAAAGTAATACTTTCACTCTTTCCTAAAGAGCCCCTCTTCTCCCTTATAAAAGGAGACCACTTCTACTCATTCCTCACACCTCTCAAGCCACTTGGATCGTACAAACTCTGCCCAAATAAGATCCCCACATCCCTCTCCTCCTCCTTGAAGCTTCCCCTTAGGCAGAAATCATTTCAAGAAGTCCTTTGGTTCCAACCAAAGTGAGTTACCTAAATTAAAGGTAACGATTTCTCTTAAATTATTTTCCTATATTTTGCTTCTCCAACCCCCAAACTCTTTTTATTTCCTTTCTTTTGTAACAACACCAGTATCCTCAATATACTAGGATGTTGTTATAAGAAGGATTCAAACTACACATACACACAACTCCATCTAATGGATGATGAACATAATGTTTCTGTGGATGGCAAACTAACGCCTCACAAAACGATGATAGTTCAAATACATATTACCGCCTCTCATGGTGGACATTATGATGGCACTGTAATTAAATATGATATTAATGATATATATTTTATATATAATCTTCTGTAATTCCATTTTATTTCATACCATTATTCGTTTCATGTTGTATATACATACGATAATTTCATTTGAGGAAGTGCGGACTACCGCCCCCTTAAAATGATATGACTCGTTCATACCACACATGGAACGTATAAAGGATGGTGTTAATGAACTTAAGTAACATATATAAAATATTATATTATACTGGAATAGTAATATACCTATGTATCATTTGGATTCAATTCTTTTAAAATAAAAATTAAATGGAAGTAGCGTTCGTGCGTACGTACGGACTACCGTCTCCACGAACGCGGTGAGATCCATCCTCTATCGTATCCATTCAAGTATTATTCTCATTTTAGGGTTAAAAATAATGTTAATATCATTCTGATTATGAATAAGATTTAATCTATCCATTACAAACATGTCTTACGTAACCAAACATTTAAGAAGAACGAATCGATTATCACCTGAAACGACGATAATACTAAGATATTATTAATAAAGCAATGTTAAAAGATCATATATGATATCATATTAATGTATATGATTATTGTATAATTTAATAACAATTATTTCACCATTATAAAGGAGGTTAACCGACCCCAACAAAGGAAAAGTACAAGGTAAGGGTTATTTCACAATCTCTTCATTTTCCGAGGTTGTTTATACGTAATAATCTACTGGGATATCTTTATCATCCACATCCATGTTTCTTAAAAATGTATTTCAAAACATTTTTACTATTTACAAGAATATGGGTTAAAGTTATTTATACCCTTGTTTGACTTTTTATAAGAGGTTTATAAAGGAATCTTTCCGTCGTTTTCAAAACAAGGTCCTTTTTAACCTTTTCGACAGAATTGAGGTAAGAATGTTTTTTTAACATATACGGCGGGTGCGGTTATTTTCCGCCGTTATAAAATCTTCAAAGATTCTCTTACAAGCTTATAAGATTATTTTCAAAGAAAATGTTTTATTTTATATGGATCTTAAATGATTTTAAAATAAAAGGAGATATTTCTTTAAAAAGAATTTTGATTTCATCTATGTCAACATCCTTTGATGGATTTTAAGATTATTTGAAGTTGATTTATTATGATACAAAACCTCTATATTGTATTGAAGGTTTTGTGATATGTTTGACTGTGGATGTGCTATTTTTATACCATTCATAGTTTATGGTGAAAGTATTGACATTTCGTATGCTAGTTTTAATACGAATGTTTATGTTATATTTAAACGTTTTCATATGGGAATGCATTGGACTTAATATGTGATGGGTGGAGCCCGCTATAGCTCCTCGATACATCGGTAGGTCTCATGAGACAAACTAGTGTCTTGGCACAAGGCCTTGACAAAATCTTATTTGTAGTCTTGGCACGAGGCCTTGGCTATGTGGTTATGATAGTCTGGCATTATGCATTCCAAAATTATGAAAGTGGTTATTGATTTTTGCATTTGATTATTCGATTAGTAGAATATCCATGTGAATAAGTAAATGGAATTATTTCATTTTATTTATTCCATACCATGTTGAAAGTTCATATTTAAAAGTCTTTTGTTTTAGTTATACATTGCCTTAAATGTTTATTCTTATTTATGAAAGTTTCCGCTATATTGTTATCCTTACTGGGCATTTGAGCTCACCCCTTTTCTATGTTTTATTTTTCCCAGGAAGTGAAGATGTAAGTTATGAATGGCCTGCAGGGATATTATGAGGGGATTATAGTGTGGACTGTGGAAACATTATGTTGTTGTAGTAGTTTTTCATTTTATGATGTAATGTAAAACTTATGAATATATCTAGTGTTTCCAAGGATACTAAACCAATCAGTCTTTCGAGATTTGATCTTTCTTGTGATCATGCCAATGTTATGACATAATGCACCGACTCTAGGCAACTAGGGTCGGGGCGTTACAGTTGGTATCGGAGGAAGTTTAGTACAATCCTTGGAAGCTAGATTTAGATAAACTCTGATTAGAGCACGTAGACCTAAGATGAACTTTGAGGATTAGTATAGAAGAACTTCCTAGAATTTTTGTATTGTAGAGATTTTGTGAGTTTTCCAAGCAATACATCCCTGTCTGGATACGAGTAGGTAGAGGCGGCTCTGGCACAGATGTACCTAGGGGTAAAACCCGAAAACACCGCTTTGAGCTAGACTCGAACGGGAACTGGTGCACGACAACGGGCCTTGCTGCACTCTTGGTTACGACACTCCTGGGGGATATGCTTAGGATAACTCTCATTTTCTTTACAAATCATTTTGAAGGGATTATGAGTATATACTTCCTCAAAGAAAACATTATTATGATTATGGATTATATCCATAAATAGGTCAATTTATGTTAAGTGTTTTATAAGTATGGGATTATGTATTTTGATTCATAAACTGATCTAGTTTATGCCATTGTTTAGAAATGGCACCTAGTGGAAGAAATGGAAACCGTATCAATGCACGCACTCCATGTAGGGATTGCCCTCCTGCTCAAGATAATTATAGTGGGGCTGGTGATGCAACTGGTGCTGATCAGCTAATCACCATACTGGGACAACTTACTCAGGTTATGAATAATAACCTTACCCGTATGGAGCACCCTGATCCGCAGCGTGGAGGATCAATGTTAGATCGATTCATGAGGCAACAACCACCAACGTTCAATGGGAATACAAATCCCTTAGTAGCTGAGCAATGGATATTTTCCCTAGAGAAAATATTTCAGGCTTTGGGGAGCAGTGAAAGGGAAAAAGTTATCATGGCAGTTTACCGCCTCACTGGAGATGCTGATCAATGGTGGTCATTGATTCAAAATACGAAGGAAGATGATGAAGTATCAAATATGTAATGGAGGGAGTTCAAAGATCTGTTTTTAGAAAAATACTTCCCTCGCGACCATCGAGCAGATATGGAAAGGCAATTTCTGAGTCTGAGACAAAAGGAGGATGAGAATGTCACAAAGTATGAGGCTAACTTTACAAGGTTAGCGAGGTACGCTGGTGATTATATTCGTAACCCAAGAAGTAAGATTGATCATGTCTTTGATGGGTTAAAACCATTTCTCCGTCGAGCGTTAGTCTCACAATCATTTTCATCGTATGAAGACATTGTCTCATGTGCTATCAAGACCGAAAAGGAATTCGCTAAGTCTTATGACTTTAAAGCAAAGCAAGAGAAGAAGATACCTGCTGATCAATCTGGGAATGGAAATAAGGGGAAGAAGGGAAAGGTTGAATATCCATCTTGTGGTAAATGCGGGAAGAAACATCCTGGTACTTGCTTGAAGGGAATGGGAGTCTGTTACAAGTGTGGTGAAAAAGGCCACCAAGCTCATGATTGCAAGGGGAAGAAGGAAGCTACCAACGTTCAGTGCTACAATTGTAGGGAGATGGGGCATTATGCAAATGCATGTCCTAAGCGTTAGGAGAACTTACCTCAGAAAAGGTCAAGGGATCAAGGCCAGGCTTATGATATCACTACTGCTGAGGTAGAAGCTCCGAAGGACGTGGTGGCAGGTAGTTTAATGGTTTCCTCAAGTTTAGCAAATGCATTATTTTATTCTGGATCATTGCATTGTTTCATATCTTCCCAGTTTGCTAAGGAAATTAGATATTTCCAATTTGATTTAATAAGGGAGTTGTCAGTTAAAACTCCTAAGGGAAGTATCGTTGCAACAATGTTTTGTGAATTAGTCCCCATTAGAGCACATAAATTTTCTTTATCTGCTGATCTCATCATCATACCTATGATTGAGTTTGATATAATCCTCGGTATGGACTGGCTTTCGAACTATGATGCGAAGATTTATTGTAAGAAGAAAGAGTTTACGATTCTTGATGATAATGATAAGGAGCACCTTATTTTTAGAGCAGAATCGTCACCACCTAATTCTTATTTAGATCCACCCCCAGTAGCTCAACTTAATTCAATTATTGGGGAGGAAGAGAATGAAATAACTGTCGGTGAGGAAAGTAATGTTCAAATAGAGGATGTACCTGTTGTGAAAGAATTTGTAGATGTATTTCCGGAAGATTTACTTGGACATCCTCCAGAACGAGAAGTTGAGTTTTCTATTGATTTGATTCCTGGATCAAGGCCTATATCGAAGACCCCTTATAGAATGGCCACTGTAGAGTTAGTCGAACTAAAGAAACAACTAGAGGAATTGAGTAATAAGGGATTTATTCGCCCTAGTGTTTCTCCATGGGGAGCCCCTGTTCTTTTTGTTAAAAAGAAAGATGGATCTATGAGGTTATGTATCGACTACAGGGAGATCAATGCTATAACGA
The DNA here is from genome assembly GCA_963277665.1 of Viscum album. Taxonomy (NCBI): domain Eukaryota; kingdom Viridiplantae; phylum Streptophyta; class Magnoliopsida; order Santalales; family Viscaceae; genus Viscum; species Viscum album. The sequence continues at coordinate 1,946,797,019 of OY728126.1, read as the reverse complement.
TAAAGAACAAGTATCCCCTACCTCGTATTGATGATTTATTTGACCAACTGCATGGAGCTCAATACTTTTCAAAGATTGACCTTCGATCTGGATACCATCAGTTGTGTGTGAAGAAGGAAGACATTCCGAAAACAGCATTTTGAACCAGGTACGGGCATTACGAGTTTACTGTAATGCCGTTTGGATTGACTAATGCACCCTCTGTATTCATGGATCTGATGAATAGAGTTTTCAAGGAGTATCTCGATGAATTTGTGGTGGTATTTATTGATGATATTCTGGTATACTCCAAAACCTACGAAGATCATGAAAATCACTTGCGCATTATCTTGAAGACTCTGAGGAGGCATGAATTATATGGGAAGTTTAGCAAGTGTGAATTCTGGCTTTAGGAGATTTCTTTTCTTGGCCATATTGTCACTAAAGATGGAATCACTGTTGATCCTTCTAAGACCAAGGCAATCCAAGAATGGCCAGCACCTACCAGTATAACTGAGGTACGTAGTTTTATTGGTTTGGCAGGTTATTATCGACGTTTCGTCCAGAATTTTGCCCGATTGGCTAACCCATTAACGAAGCTCACACGTAAAGGGGTTAAATTTGTTTGGACAAAAGAGTGTGAAGAATGTTTCGAAGAACTGAAGAGAAGATTAGTCAATGCTCCTATATTGACTCTACCATCGGGGAATGATGGGTTCGTTATTTATAGTGATGCATCGAAGAAAGGACTTGGCTGTGTCCTTATGCAGAATGATAGAGTTATTGCCTATGCATCACGACAGTTGAAAATTCATGAACAAATCTATCCTACTCATGATCTCGAGTTAGCAGCAGCGATCTTTGCTTTGAAGATATGGAGGAACTACCTCTATGGTGAAAAATGTGAGATTTATACTGATCACAAGAGTTTGAAGTATATTTTCTCACAAAAAGAACTCAACATGAGGCAAAGGATATGGCTTGAATTACTCAAGGATTATGATTGTACGATACACTACCACCCAGGGAAGGCAAACAAGGTGGCAGATGCTTTGAGTAGAAAAGACCATGGAGTTTTGAACAATATGAGAATTGAAAGGGATCCAATTTTCATGGATCTAGTGAAGATGGACATGGGAATAACCAGGGAAGGTGAAACATCAATTCTATTTCAAATGGTTGCCAAACCATCTTTACTAGAAAGGATTAAGAGTTCTCAGACCGATGATGAAGAATTCCAAAAGAAGATTAAAGCTGTGAATGATGGGAGATTGAGAGACTTTGTGTATGAAGATGGAATTTTGAAATTCGGGAAGAGACTTTGTGTTCCCAATATACCTGATCTAAAAAGGGAATTGCTGGATGATGCTCATAGTTCCAATTTCTCTATACACCCTGGGAGCACCAAAATGTATAGAGATTTGAAGGAACATTTTTGGTGGGACAACATGAAGAGGGAGATTGCTGATTTTGTGTCAAGATGTATGGTTTGTCAACAAGTGAAAGCTGGAAGGCAACAGCCTGGAGGAGTCATGCAACCTCTTCCCATACCGGAGTGGAAATGGGACAATGTTACGATGGACTTTGTCATGGGGCTACCGAAGACTCCTAGAAGGAACGATGCAATATGGGTTATTGTTGATCGTCTTACCAAGTCAGCACATTTTCTTGCTATAAGAGAAGATCTACCCCTGGAACGTCTAGCAAGACTATACATTAATGAAGTTGTGAGACTTCATGGAGTACCCCTATCAATTGTTTCTGATCGTGATCCCCGTTTTACTTCAAGATTTTGGAAAAGTCTTCAGAAATCCCTGGATACTGAACTTCATTTGAGCACTGCTTACCACCCTCAGGCAGACGGACAATCAGAACGGACTATTCAAACCTTAGAAGACATGTTGAGATCTTGCTCACTTGACTTTCAGGGTATGTGGGATCAATATTTACCTTTGGTAGAATTTTCCTATAACAATAGCTTCCATTCAAGTATTCAGATGGCACCATATGAAGGGTTATATGGAAAGAGATTTCATACACCAACCTATTGGGATGACGTTGGTGAAAGAAAACTTGTAGGCCCAGAACTGGTGGAGGAAACGGTGGAAAAGGTGAAGGTAATCCAAAATCACATCAAAGCAGCTCAAAGTAGGCAGAAGAGCTATGCCGATAATCGAAGGAAGGATTTGGAATTTCAAGTCGGTGATCATGTTTTTCTGAAGGTATCTCCATGGAAGGGAGTCATACGTTTTGGTAAGAAAGGTAAATTGAGTCCCAGGTACATCGGACCTTTCGAAATTCTAGAACGAATTGGGGTTGTAGCTTACCGATTGGCAATGCCGCCAAGTCTCTCCAAAGTTCACGATGTGTTCCACGTATCTCTATTGAGGAAATACATGCCTGGTCTGATGCATGTACTCACCTATGAGGAATTAGAACTGGAACCCGATCTGTCTTATTGCGAAGAGTCCGTCAAGATTCTTGATACGAGAGAACAAGTGCTGAGAAACCGGACGACGCGTCTGGTAAAAGTTTTGTGGAGAAACAATAAGATGGAAGAGGCAACGTGGGAACCCGAGGAACTTATGATGAAGAACCACCCGAGTCTTTTCATGTGATAAGTATTCTAGAAATTTCGAGGACGAAATTATTTGAAGGAGGGGAGAATGTAACACCCCAAGCTTCTACGGTACGCTTCTCTTTGAATAATGTGATAGCGTGTGTTGTACGCAACACCGAGTTCTAACACACCACAACTACTTAAACTAGCCGTTGTGAATAGTAATACCTACTTTTTGAAATCATATATATTTTATATTTCAAAATGGACTTCATTTTTGGATTCGGAATATTGAAATTAGCCTAGGGTGAAATTTTGGTACTTTTCGGATAACTTTTATATTTTGATGAATAGTGAAAATTACTAAATTTTAATTAAAAACAACTTTTTTAATCAAAATAATTAATAGTGATAAATTGTGAATTTGAGTGGTTTTAAAGTATATTTAGAATATATTTTTACCATTTAATATAATGTTGGTCATTGGACATAATTTTACAATTAAACCGAACATAAACAAGTGTCAATCTTTTGATAGTTATTACCTCTTAAAAACACGCTTTTTATTTTGACAGCGGGAATTAATTTTAAATTAATTTCTGCCACTTCTGTGTTTTGAATTTAGAAAAATGGATTCCATATTTGGAATTAGGATGTCCAAATTGTGTAAATAGGTAACTTTTATTTTTATACATTTTGAATAATTACTGTGGTAAATATTTTATTTACCATGGTTAAAGGTAAATCCGGTAAATAAGGGTTAAAAATAATATTATAATAATACAAAATTAACCTAAAACGTGTCCTAACCTTATTGGTGGACACATACCCGACCATGATCATCCTTGGGTCAATTTGGGGACCCCTTGGAGCCACTTGTATGTGGTAGGGACACTTTATATTAATAAAGTTAAAATAAAAATAAAAATGGCATAAGCTTACATCTTTTAGAAGAACAATTTTTACATAGGGTTATACATGTTGGATTTTCGATTATAAATATTCATTAGAAAGATAAAAATATTTCCTACATAATGATATTTTATTTATAATTTTTAGACATCAAATAATTTAAATTATTAATGACACAATAATGATGCAATGTTTACCTCATTAATAAATCATTTAAATAAATAAGATTATAATGATTAAAATATTATCTAAAACCTGTCCAATTCTTATTGGTTGATGTTATTTAGAATATTAGTCATCTTATCTTCGACCTCAATTATTTTTGGACCATTATAAACCGAATATAATTATATTATATAGTAATACTTTCACTCTTTCCTAAAGAGCCCCTCTTCTCCCTTATAAAAGGAGACCACTTCTACTCATTCCTCACACCTCTCAAGCCACTTGGCTCGCCCAAACTCTGCCCAACTAAGCTCCCCACATCCCTCTACTCCTCCTTGAAGCTTCCCCTTAGGCAGAAATCATTTCAAGAAGTCCTTTGGTTCTAACCAAAGTGAGTTACCTAAATTAAAGGTAACGATTTCTCTTAAATTATTTTCCTTTATTTTGCTTCTCCAACCCCCAAACTCTTTTTATTTCCTTTATTTTGTAACAACACCAGTATCCTCAATATACTAGGATGTTGTTATAATAAGTATTCAAACTACACATACACACAACTCCATCTAATGGATGATGAACATAATGTTTCTGTGGATGGCAAACTAACGCCTCACGAAACGATGATTGTTCAAATACATCTTACCGCCTCTCATGGTGGCCATTATGATGGAACTGTAATTAAATATGATATTAATGATATATATTTTATATATAAGCTTCTGTAATTCCATTTTATTTCATACCATTATTCCCTTCATGTTGTATATACATACGATAATTTCATTTGAGGAAGTGCGGACTACCGCCCCCTTAAAATGATATGACTCGTTCATACCACACATGGAACGTATAAAGGATGGTGTTAATGAACTTAAGTAACATATATAAAATATTATATTATACTGGAATAGTAATATACCTTTGTATCATTTGGATTCAATTCTTTTAAAATAAAAATTAAATGGAAGTAGCGTTCGTGCGTACGTACGGACTACCGTCTCCACGAACGCGGTGAGATCCATCCTCCATCGTATCCATTCAAGTCTTATTCTCATTTTAGGGTTAAAAATAATGTTAATATCATTATGATTATGAATAAGATTTAATCTATCCATTACAAACATGTCTTACGTAACCAAACATTTAAGAAGAAAGAATCGATTATCACCTGAAACGACGATAATACTAAGATATTATTAATAAAGCAATGTTAAAAGATCATATATGATATCATATTAATGTATATGATTCTTGTATAATTTAATAACAATTATTTAACCATTATACAGGTGGTTAACCGACCCCAACAAAGGAAAAGTACAAGGTAAGGGTTATTTCACAATCTCTTCATTATCCGAGGTTGTTTATACGTAATAATCTACTGGGATATCTTTATCATCCACATCCATGTTTCTTAAAAATATATTTCAAAACATTTTTACTATTTACAAGAATATGGGTTAAGGTCATTTATACCCTTGTTTGACTTTTTATAAGAGGTTTATAAAGGAATCTTTCCGTCGTTTTCAAAACAAGGTCCTTTTTAACCTTTTCGACAGAATTGAGGTAAGAATGTTTTTTTTAACTTATACGGCGGGTGCGGTTATTTTCCGCCATTATAAAATCTTCAAAGCTTCTCTTACAAGCTTATAAGATTATTTTCAAAGAAAATGTTTTATTTTATATGGATCTTAAATGATTTCAAAATAAAAGGAGATATTTATTTAAAAAGAATTTTGATTTCATCTATATCAACATCCTTTGATGGATTTTAAGATTATTTGAAGTTGATTTATTATGATAAAAAACCTCTATATTGTATTGAAGGTTTTGTGATATGTTTGACTGTGGATGTGCTATTTTTATACCATTCATAGTTTATGGTGAAAGTATTGACATTTCGTATGCTAGTTTTAATACGAATGTTTATGTTATATTTAAACCTTTTCATATGGGAATGCATTGGACTTAATATGTGACGGGTGGAGCCCGCTATAGCTCCTCGATGCATCGGTAGGTCTCATGAGACAAACTAGTGTCTTGGCACAAGGCCTTGACAAAATCTTATTTGTAGTCTTGGCATGAGGCCTTGGCTATGTGGTTATGATAGTCTGGCATTATGCATTCCAACATTATGAAAGTGGTTATTGATTTTTGCATGTGATTATTCGATTAGTAGAATATCCATGTGAATAAGTAAATGGAATTATTTCATTTTATTTATGCCATACCATGTTGAAAGTTCATATTTAAAAGTCTTTTGTTTTAGTTATACATTGCCTTAAATGTTTATTCTCATTTATGAAAGTTTCCGCTATATTGTTATCCTTACTGGGCATTTGAGCTCACCCCTTTTCTATGTTTTATTTTTCCCAGGAAGTGAAGATGTAAGTTATGAATGACCTACAGGGATATTATGAGGGGATTATAGTGTGGACTGTGGAAACATTATGTTGTTGTAGTAGTTTTTCATTTTATGATGTAATGTAAAACTTATGAATATATCTAGTGTTTCCAAGGCTACTAAACCAATCGGTCTTTCGAGATTTGATCTTTCTTGTGATCATGCCAATGTTATGACATAATGCACTGACTCTAGGAAACTAGGGTCGGGGCGTTACAGGAAGTCCGGTCACTGCGTAACTTGAAGTATGCGTCTGTGAGTTCCTCTGTGATTCCATTGGATCGAAGGGAGTTCTGATTGGTATCTGTATAATATTCTAACAAATACAAACATAAAACCTGTCAAAGCAGCATATCATGATCCCATGCGTAATTAACGACCTTTCTTGGCCCTCCTTGTGAGTATAAAGGGGAATCGAGTGAGATTAGGTTAAATCTGTCATGTTGGTTAAAGATTCATACCGAGTTCACCATTTTTTGTTTCGAACCGTTTCTATGGGAGGGGACCGATGCACCCGACAGTCAATCTCATAGAGGGATGAGCTCCACTCAATTGCTAAGGTTGGGTATATCGGTCTTCATTTTGAAATGCTCACCAGTTCCATATCCAACGATATGTGGACCTACATTCCAAAGTCAGGCGTTCTCGGGGTGATTTGGCTAGCGATGCTTAAGAAATCATATTGATCGAGAGGAAGGGAAGTCGGGCTCATCGCACCCTTTTAGGGGGCGGGAGGGAATTATTGCATGTTCCGAGACTCTCTTATCGATATATGACCTATTCATATTTTTGCGAATCTTTGGTTTATACCCAATCATAGTATCCACAGATTACACCTAGTTGGAAATGGTCAGTGGAATGTAGGGATTCAGAATCATTTAGGCCTAAGGTTTACCAACCCTCATTGGATTAATGACTCTGTCGAGTTTGGACTGATTGAGATGACAATGGATTGAAGCCTTATGACTGGGTGCTCTAGAGTTTATTTTCATCCAAGGGGGATAGATAATGACCGGAGTGTTTGGATCTAATTCATGATACAGGCTCTCAATGTATCCTCGTGAGAGGAATCAGAATCCACGTTGTTCGGTAGTGCACCTTAACGTCATGCAAGATGAAGGATGGGGCTTAAACTATGAGGTATCCCATTGAGTTTGTGAACTAACATGAAGGGGTTAGAATGACCCGGTGGTGGGATTAAACCTCGTAGAGGCTTCTTACATACCCCACCTAGGATAAAAGGGTCAAAGTCCATGTAGTTCGGGTTGGATGGGGCTTACGCTTTGAGAAGTCCCAAGGTGGTAGGGATTGAACCTTGTGGAGGCTTCCTACATACCATGCCTTATCACAGATCAAAGTCCCCATAGTTCGGGATGGAGGAATACAGTTTAACATCATTTGGGAAGGAGGATTGTCATGGTCGATGCTTGCTCTAAGCCAATGTATGTCATGCTCGGTGTGGGAAACAAGAGGCACCAGGGAACTGACGATCACGTTGCGAAAGGTGCATCCATGGATGTGGATTGGGGCTTACGCATGGCTAGCAGCCCGTAATGTCTTCCTCATGTCTGGACATGAGGGTATACCAACCCACTGGTGGTTTGAGGCTTTCACTATACGCAAGTGCACAAGAGGGATAATGCCAAGGGCATTGGAATCAGTCGAAACAAAGGGATATGAGAAGTGTGAATCACATGCACAACATTCAGAATGTAAAGAGGGTGGCATGGTAATGGATGATAACTGTTGACCATTTTCGAAACATAGAATCCATATCATGTTAGCCTAAAATGGGAACAAACAAATGAGGGTCAACTGCTGACCGTGTTCGAAACATAGGATCTGACTCGAAGTGTTGTCCAACGTCTTTCGGGGCGTTGGCCCAGGACAGTAGGTGAGCCGATGTGGCACGAGACCAGGCTGTTAGGGGGTCCCTTTAGATATTTAATTGGATGAAGATCCAAATGGAGGACACAAAAACCGTGGGGTGGATTGATGGAATGATTAAATGGATTCCAAGTCTCTGGAAATCAAGCCACTGTGATCATGCCATTATGCATCTTATGATTGGAGCATAAGGAATCTCTTGTTTGGAGAAAGAGGTGTCCTATGTTTGGAACATAGGGAGCACTACAGTTTATAGTCATGTAGGGAGGTCCGTGGAATCATAGTTTCATGTCATGTTTTAGGGACTATTTCCATATAGTTTATTTTCATATGGATAGGATGAGGGCCATACAGTTTAGCGTCGTGTGGTTATGACGACTAGGTAGGAGAGACCTAGAAATGGGTTGTGTGGGACTTATGCAAGGCCAACCGTTTCTGTTTGAACCTAGCATGGGAGCTAGGTATTGGGATTTTAGGAGTCTCATGAGGAGTAGCTAGACTAATGGACTTTATAGGAAGGATGTTACAATGGAATAAGGGTGCAATAGAAAATACTGTTGACCCGACCCAAAAAGTTCATGGTGTGACTCTAAATTTTTAATGGGGGTCAGTGATGGTAGGAGGTGGCCGCGGGGAGGTAGCGGCAGAGGGAATTACCACAGAGAGCTGGTCACGAGGGACTGGCCGCGGAAGAGCGAGCCACATAGGAGATGACCGCATAGGAGATGGTCGCGGAGGGTATCTGTGAAGAAGTGAGCTGCGTAGGAGCTTCCACAGAGAGGCTCTCTACGAAGGGTGTCCATAGATGAGATGACCGTGGAGGAGGTGGGCCGCGTATAATCTGGCTGAATATGTGATGGCCACGGAGGGTATCTGTGGAGGAGCAAGCCATGTAGGAGATTCCGTGGAGAAGTTGTCCGCGAAGGGTGTCTTCGGATGAGATGGTCATGAAGGAGGCGGGCCATGTAGGAGCTGGCCGCCTTCGTTCTCTGTGAAAAAAATGGCCGCTAAGGGCTGGCCGTGGAGGAGCTAGCTGCATGTGGTTAATAGTTTTATTTCTCCTCTACGCGGAAGAGTGCATCTGCGGACGAAATGGGGTCGTCGGATGGTCTTGGAACTTTACCACTGGGAGTTATTTCTCCAGCATCTCCCCACGGGTTTTCACCCATCCTTTTCATCGCCCATTTTTTTGACCCCACTCGGGGACTTTTTTTAGAGTAGAGAAGAGGCAGTATTGATGGGAACATGGCACTTTTTTCTGAAGCCCATGAAGGAATCCCCACCCGCGGATGACTAGGTCAGCCATGGATTTTTGGAACCGAGTTTCGATGAATTTCTCCACAGAACTCCACCTATATTTGGAAAATGACAAGGGACGTGGTCGCATACGGCTTCTACCTCCATTTCGTGAGCTACAGCGCATGCGACATGGGCCGGTTGGCACAGTTCGCTGCGGTGGACCGACCTAGCGTCCGTCCTGCTTCACGCCCGTGTAGGGGTTCCCGCCTCTGTTTCACGGATGGCGCTGGTCTTCAGAGGGGGCGGTTCCCTGAACCGGCCGCATACCATCGATGTTGAACCGGTACGAAGGTCGGTCTGTCCTTTGTCAATTTTCGAGTATTCTTCATGTTTTTTCCTGATCCCCTAAGGGAAATTGTGTAGAATCCATTATCAAATTACGTGGAATTCCCATTCCTCTTTGTGGATTTTTTAGGACCCTACATGCACACCCATGATATGATTATGGTGGGTGTTCATAGTTTGAAATCTAAATCATTGGTTAATGTTTTATTCTCATGATATTCCATTTATGGTGAAGAAGAGGTTATCCGAAGCATATTATTTTTATGATTTATTGGTTGTTAACCATGAATTATGATTATGATTTTATGTTTAAAGTTGTTTCCACAATCCCATGTTACCTTTATGTTATCATGATATATCATTCCTCATTGTCCATGTTTACGATTATCAGTACTTTTATGTCCCATTTAAATACCTATTGGATTACATGTAATACTTTCTTCATGTTTTTCTTTTTTAATTCCCTTATTGGGATTTATATCCTATCGCTTTCTTATAGATGTCCTTAGTTTATCCCAATTAGTTTTAAGAGCGATGGAAAATTATGTGCATGTCAAGGAAGTTTTCAATAATGCAGATGTACCACATATTTTAATTTGTAATGTAATGTTCCTAATTACCTAAAGAAACTATAATTATCTATCTTTTATGTTATATTACTTGTATTCTTATATAATAAATCATGAATGAATGTGCAATAAAGACAAGGGTTGTAGTAGTTGGTATTAAAGGAATGTATATTTGTTTTTGGGGTTAGGCTTCAGAAAATATTGAGAAATACTTAAGGATAAGACTAAAAAAAAAATAATCCAAAATTTTTGGTAATATATTGATTAAGTGGTTTCCAATAAAATGTATCATCATCTGGATACTACAATGAATGTGGATTTGGCACATCTGTACTTAGAGGAAATACATGAAAACATCATATTGAGTTAGGCTCAATCAAGAACTTGTGCATGACAAAAGGCCTTGTATGACACCTATTTTGACACTCCTAGGAGATATGATATAGTAAATTCATACGCTCATTATGAACTATTATTAATGGAACAAAGATTACCAAAAGATCATATTTTAGTAAATAGATCATATATAACATTGGATAAAATCTATAAACTCATAAGTTAAGGAAATACATGCCCTTTATAAATTATCCATTTAATTATATTTGATTCTAGTTTGTGTGTTTAATATTTTAAAAGTATTCATCCATAATTTTTCCCTTTATTCTATCCAATTCTTAGAAATAGGAGGCAACAAGTAAACAACCAATGTAAAGGGAAATGTGAAGACTACCCAAATGAGATGCTCATCCTGATGGGAGAAGGAATCTTGAAATTTGTGATGATACTCTCTTAGTTTAATCTGGTTCTAAATTGAAAACTATATAAGATATAATTCCCAAATCCTCATATGAAAGAACAAGCTTCTATTGAGAACATTACGTGACCAAGGCCTCCAACATTCAAAGGATCATCTGATCCCATAATCATGCAAAAATGGATAAATTTCATTGATAATATATTCTCCATGATTAAATGTTCCATGAAATAGATTTTTATAATAGATTTTTATCATGTGGAGGGAGAATCTAATCCATGGGGGAAATTAATCAAGAATACGAATCCTAAATAAGATATCTAATTAATGGGGTCAAAAAATTTCGAGGAGTTTTTTTGAATTTTTTTCCCTCATAGTCTCTAACTTAATATGGATCGAGATTTCCTTTCCCTCATGAAAAAATATAATGAATTCATCAGGGAATATAATGTAAACTTCACCATATTTTCACGATATGACTATTTCCTTTTTATTACACATGAATGAAATGTTTTCCACTTATTTGGTGGGATAATACTGAGTCTACAGGAATCCACAACGATCATGGACATTGATAACTTCTAGGAAATTATAATATGTTCCCTCAAAGATAAAATAGGGATCATTGAATCTCAAGGGTATCATAGGTATAAGAATCATATGGCAGAGTTTAATTATATTAGTGTGGTGGAGAAATGTAATGATGGAAATAAATTTCAACATAAGACTAATAAAAAGTGTGTAACGAATCACCTTCTAAATTTACTAATGGGGAAGTGGAAATTATTTAGATGTGCAATGAAAGGGAACCCATCTAGCGATTGATGATGGGAGAAATACACTACTGTAATGGAAGATGGGAATGTTTCGTTAAACCATCAGTGTATTGTGTAATGTTTTAACTTTAAGTAACAAGGATACAATGTGAACCAATACCCACATATATGGGTTTTTTGATTAAATTTATGCCAACAACCTCCAAGGAAGAAAGGTTGAATATATTCCATCACAACTATTGAGGTGGATCTCTACAAAGAAGTAGTGATAGGTATAATAGTTATTCATTAAACAATAGAGAATGTACATTTTGTTTTTGTTTCTATGAAATATTTTATACCAGCCAAGTTTTGTAGAACTGTTAAAACACCACCCCATAACATGGAAGTAGGGAGTTCAATGAAAATATAAAATGGAGAAATTATTGCATCCAAAGTATATAACTCCTCCCCTATTGAAATTCATGGGCATGACTTCCTATAAAACCATATTATACTCCCTTTAGTATAATTTGATGCAATTATGGGTATGGATTGGATTTCCATATATAGATCAAACATAAATTTCCAAAAGAAGTAAATCACTATCTATATCATGAATCATCATCCAATTCTATACAAGAGAAAGGAGGAGGATGCATATTATTTATAAACAATATCCCAAGAATTGCTATTATTACCCCACTAGAAAGAGTATCTAGTTCAAATGATTATGTTTAAGGAATAGGTCATCCTTTAAGACACACCCATTGTGAGGGAATACACTGATGTGTTTCTTGAAGAATTACCGAGACATCCTCATATCTTAGAGGTTAAATGTACAATTGAGATTATACCTTGGCATTTTACAAAATCCAAGAAACTATATATAATTTCTATTTTGGATCTTTAGGAGCAAAAGAATCAACTATAGGAGAATCTAGATAAAGGGTTCTTACAACCAAGAGATTCACATTGAGGTGCACCAGTCCTATTAATCAAGAAACTGGATGGGTCAATGATCCTTTACATTGATTATCATGAGATCAATAAGATCACGATATGGAAAAATTACCCATTTTAATTTATTAATTAATTGTTCAATCAGCTACATAGATCCCACTACTTCTCTAAGGAGGATCTTTGGTCAGGGCATTATCAAGTAAGGCTAAAGAAGGAGGATATCCCCAAGACTGCATTTTTGTACAAGGTAAGAGAACTATGTGTTCATAGTAATGCCATTTAGACTCACTAATAGTCCAAAATTATTCATGGACCTGATTAATAGAGTCCTTAGATATTAACTTGATTTTTTTGGTAGTATTTATAGATGATATTATAATATACTCCAAAATTAAGGGGGAGCGCGAGGAGAATATGAGCAATATGATAAAGATCAAATGAAGGTATTAGCATTTTGAAAATTATAAAACTGTTGAGTTTTGGTTGAAGTTAGTCCCATTATTGGCACATGTTTTCACAAGTAATGGAATATATATAGTCCCTTAAAAGATAGAAGAAATTAAAGGATAACTGAATAACATCTATGATATATATCTGTAGTTTCCATGGAACGGTTAGGTATTACCGATGATTTGTAATAAATTTATCACAACTTTCAAATCCTAAAACCAAGATCACTCATATGGGAGTCATGTTTGTATGGAATAATGAAACTGAAGAGAGCTTCAAGGAGTTCAAAAGATATTTATCATTGTGCCAACACTTATGCTATGCACTAGTGGGGAAATTTTCATAGTATACAATGATGATTTAAATAAGGGATTGGGATATGTACCAATAAATAATGAAAAAGTGATAGCCTTTGCATCAATAGAATTTTATGCTCATGAATTGAACAACCCAATGAATGATCTGGATTTTTCTATAGTAATATTTACTTTAAAAATCCATAATCATTATCTATATAGGGAGAAGTGTAAAATATATATAGATCACAAGATCTTCATGTACATATTCACACATAATGAGATAAATATGCACCAATGAATGTGGTTAGAGCTGATTAAGGACCATGACTACTGAATCCCCTACCATCACGAGAAAAAAGTTAATGTGGAAGATGATCTAAGTACAAATGAGCTGAAAATTTTATCATTGATGAGAATTGATAAGGATTATGACGTATTATACTTTTAAATGATGCACATGTGAATAATAAATAAATAAAAATCAACAATCCTTTCACAAAGTATTTCTCAACCATCCCATTTGGAGAATATAAAGAATCCATAGAGAGACTATGTTGAAATTCAAAAGAAGGTGGAAGCTATATGAAAATTTAAATCCTTAGAGTTCAAAATTAATAAAGTAGTTGTATGTTTCGGGTCATGAATATGTGTTCCATAAAATCCGGAGCTAAATAAAGAGATATTGGATGATTCACATAACTCAACCTTCTCTATCCATCCAGGGATCAAAAAGATGTATTTAGATCTCTGAGGCTACTATTGGTGGGAAAATATGAATGAGATAAAAAAATTCAGATCATGGTGTCTTGTATGTCAGCAAGTAAATGTTGAAAGGAAAAATACAAGGCAATGATTCAAGCATTACCCATAACTACAATGAAATGAGAAAACATAAGCATTGACTTTATCAGTAGTCTTATAAATACATCAAGAGGAAATAATGCTCTATGGGCTGTAGTGTATCATCTTACAAAGACTGCTCACTTTAATTTAATTTGAGAGGACTTCTCACTTGATAAACATGTAGGGATTTACATTAGATATGTGGTGAGGTTTCATGAAACACCACTATCGATTGTATTTCATCGAGACAAAAGATTTACCTCCATGTTTTGGAAGATTCACCCATATGCTCTAATAACGTTTTATGTATCATGGTCATCATAATATGAATATTTATATTTTATTTTCATCTGAGAAATTGTTATATTTACTTTTTATTGTTTTTACCTTAATAAAAATTTTGATTTTTATATGATAAAACAAAAATTGTATTTTTATGCAATATGAAATTTCAATTAAGATATTTCTTTTTGATGAATTCTTTAATTTTTAAAAATAAATTACATATTAATAAAATAATACAATAAATTAAATTTTATTAAATATAAATGATAATATATTTTTTTAAAAGTCCAATGTAATACATATAATTGTTTTAATAGTATTATTTTTATAAAAAACCCTGCATTTCTCGATAAATTTTAGTTCTTATTTTAAAAGATAAAATTAAAATATTTAGTAAATTATTTTGATAAAAAAATATTAATTTTGGATTCATCACATAAAAATTATCCCATATTGAATTTTTCATAAATACTGTTTAAATATATGTTGTGTATTATGAGATCATAATGGACACAAAGTGAAGTAATATGTAATATAAAGGGTATCCATGACCAAATATATGTATCCCCTTTAAGATAATTTATTTTTAGGTTATTTTATTTTATTTTTAAATCCTTTACGAATTATCCTAAACCAATATTATATTTTAAGGTTTCAAGACCATTTCTTTATGAACATGACTCACTTCCACATCACCATGTGTAATATTTTAACAAGTAATCAACTGATAATTATAAAATAATGGATAAAATCTTCTTTGGAATAAACCATGGTAAAAACCATGGTATTTTTGTGGTTTTGATTACATTATTATATAGTGTCCAAAAACTATGTTTGTGAAATAATAAATAACTCCCCTCATTTTTCTTATATAAACCCTCGTAAGATCCCTTTATTCACCTCTAAAAAGAATTATATCACATAATTACTTTTCCATAACCTCTGAAGAGTCCTCCAATGTTTCCCCAAATCTTCCAATAATCTCCTTCCAAGCTGTTGGAATCATCCTCCCAAGGTAAGGGATCCTCTCCTTCCACACTCTATTCAAGAAACATATTCATTTTATGCATATTATCTCCAATTCCTAATATTTGGATATGGTTTTAACACACATATTACTTTAAATTTTATTTAATATTATTGTATACCTCTTTTTATTTCATTAAAATATCCTATGAACCTTTATGTACTTTTGTTATGATTGTATAATTTCACTGTGATTTTTCAATGCCCAACCTTTGTGTGGTGAATACCATCACTATTTTCACTCAAGTTGATTCACCTAGAAATAAATATAATTATCTTATTGGCTAGTTCCATGTATTTATCCCACACTCCTTGATCCTTTAATTAAATGTGATGAAATATATTCTTATGTTTTGTGATCTAGGTGGAACACTTATGCATTTACATGATATGATTATGATGAGTGTGCTCAAATAGTGATCCAATTAATTCGGTAAAGTTTTAGTCCCATGATATTAAATGTATGGTGAATAGTAGGATATTATATAACATTATGTTATGATTTCTTAGTAGTAATGTAACACCCTGACCCCCGTTACCCAGAGTCGGTACATTATTACATAACATTAGCATGATCACAAGAAAGATCAAGTCTCGAAAGACCGATTAGTTTAGTAGCCTTGGAATAACTAGATAAATATATAAAGTTTACATTACATCATAAAATGAAAACTACACCAATATAGTCTCCATAGTCCACACTCTTATAACATCATACTTTCCCTGCAGGTAATTCATAAAATACTTCTTCACATCCTAGGAAAAAATAAATCAAATAAAGGGGTGAGCTCAACTGCCCAGTAAGGATAAAAATATAGCGGAAACTTTCATAAATAGGAATAAATATTTCAGACAATGTATAATGAAAACAAAATCCTTTTAAACTTGAACATCAATATAATATGGCAGAAATAAAATGAAATAATTCCATTTACTTATTCACATGGATATTCGACTAATCAAATAATCACATGCAATATCAATAACCACTTTCGTAATGATGGAATGCATAATGCTAAACTATCATAACCACATAGCCAAGGCCTCGTGCCAAGAATACAAATAAGATTTTGTCAAGGCCTTGTTCCAAGACACTAGTTTGTCTCATGAGACCTACTGATGCAACGAGGCGCTATAACGGGCTCCACCCGTCACATATTAAGTCCAATTCATTCCGCATATGAACATGTTTAAACATAACATAAACATTCTTATTAAAACTAGCATACGAAATGTCAATAATTTCTCCATAAACCATGAATGGTATAAAAATAACACATCCACAGTCAAACAAATCACAGAATCTTCAATACAATATGGAAGTTTGTATCATAATAAATCAACTACAAATGAGCTTAAAATCCATCAAACGATGTTTACATAGATGATATCAAAACTATTTGAGAGAAATATACCTTTTTTGAAATCATTTAAAAGTCACATAATTATAAAATACAACATTTACTTTGAAAATTTTCTTATAACCTTGTAAGGGAAGCTTCGAAAATTTTATAACAGTGGAAAATAGCTGCACCCACCATATAAGTTAAAAAACATTCTTACCTTAATTCTGTCGAAAAGGATAAAAATGAACTTGTTTGGGAAATGATCGAAAGATTCCTTTATAAACCACTTATAAAAGTCAAAATGGGTATAAATGACATTAACCCATATTCTATTAAATAGTAAAAAATGTTTTGGAATACATTTTTATGAAACATGGATGTGTATGATAAGGAGATCCTAGTAGATTATTACGTATAAACAACCTCGGATAATGAAAAGATTGTGAAATAAACCCTTACATTGTACTTTTCCATGGATGGGGGTAGGTTAACCTCATGTATAATGGTGAAATAATTATTGTTAAATTATACCAGAATCATATACATTAATATGATATCATATATGATCTTTTAACATTGCTTTGTTAGTAATATCTTAATATTATTGTCGTTTCGGGTGTTAACTTACTCATTTTCTTTTATATGTTTTTTTATGTAAGACATGTTTGTTATGGATAGGTTGTATATTATTTATATTCAGAATTATATTAAGTCCTTAAACATTATTATTAATTTTCAAATGAGAAATAGACTTGAATGGATACGATGGAGAATTAATCTCATCGCGTTCGTGGAGACGGTAGTCCGTACGTACGCACGGGCGACAATATCATTCTTTAGATATTAAAATAATATTTAATTTGGATGGAATATAATATATACAGAATCATTATCATTTTATATTTATTATATACAAGAATTAAACATCATTATTATACCCATCCAAATAATAATGTTTTGAATAAAAATTACACCACGACGTGGAGGCGGAAAGTCGTACGTACGCACGTATGGTGACATGTCATTCAAAGGATGGATAGAATACTGAAATATGGTTGTACTATGTTTATAATAACATAAAAGTATATAAAATATAATGGGGTTATTATATTATAATGTTAATAACAAATAATGAAGAAGTGGAAGAAGAAAGGAACTTGAAAAAGGGTGGTGAAATCATTACCTCTTCTTCGGGTTCTTCCTTTTGATTGGATCAATAGGGCTCCATAGGATGGATTTTTGACTAAATTATGGCCTCTGAGATGAATTTATGGAAGTTGATAGTGTATTTGGGAAGGGTTTGTCTTAACTAAAAGTCTTTGAACGTGTGAATTAATGAGAAGGGGGAGTGCCCTTTTATAATATGGGTGAGGGGCACCTTTGGAAAATCTAGAAATATTATTTTATAATAAATTCATATTCGGTTTATAATGGCTCCAAAGTGGATTATTTAAAATTTAATGTTGGTATAGGTCGAAAACCACTCAAACAATAGGATTTAGACCGGTTTGAGTTACTATATTAACCTTATCTTTAAGTATTAACTCTTAGTTAATTAGTTTCACTTTTAAAATGTCTCTTTGTATTTTTAAAATATATGGTTAATAAACATACTATATACATACAAAAGACCCCAAATTGGTCCATTAATCATACACCTATCATGATATAAGTCTCTCGGACGAACATTAGATTTTTATGAATTTAATATCAATTAATAATATAATATCTGTTTTAAAAACTCTTTTATGTCAATTTTGACACTATTCAAAAATTGATTTTTGTAAAACTCATAACAGAATTATTACTTATAAAAAACCTAATTAAATCAACACTAACATGTCATATTATCCTATATAATTATTTGTATTTATAAAAAGTCTCAAATTACATTTATTTGGGTATTTAAAATATCAATTATTCTAATTTTGCATTAATTAGGTAACTACTACATCACCATTGTGTCGTAAATAAATTAAATTATATAATGTCTAAAAATTATAAATAAAATAACATTATGTTGGAAATATTTTTATATTTCTAATGAATATTTATATTCAAAAAGAAGACACAAATAACCCTATGTAAAAATTCTTTTTCTAAAATATATATGCTTATGTCATTTTATTAATTATTTTAACTTAATTAAAATAAAGTGTCCCTATCACCTACAAGTGGCTCCATGGGGTCCCAAAATCGACCCAAAGATTCCCATGGTCAGAAATGTATCCAAAAATATGGTTAGGACACATATTTGGGTAATTGAGTATTATTATAATATTATTTTTAACCCTTATTTAATGGATTTACCCTTTAACCATGGTAAATAAAATATTTACCGAAGTAATTATTCAAAATGTCTTAAAATAAAATTTACCTATATACACAAATTGGACATCCTAATTCCAAATATGGAATCCATTTTTCAAATTTGAAACACATAAGTGGAAGAAATTAATTTAAAATTAATTACCATTGTCAAAATAAAAAGCGTGTTTTTAAGATATAATAACTATTAAAAGATCGATACTTGTTTATGTCCGGTTTAATTGTGAAATTATGTCTAATAACCAACATTGTATGTTAAAAATATATTCTAAATATACTTTAAAACCACTAAAATTCATAATTTTTCACTATTAATTATTTTGATAAAAAAATTTGTTTTTAATTAAAATTTAGTAATTTTCACTATTCCTCAAAATATTAAAGTTTTCCGAAAAGTACCAAAATTTCACCTTAAGATAAATTCGATACTCCGAATCCAAAACTGAAGTCCATATTGAGTGATAATATTTATTAAATTTTAAAAAGTAGGTATTAATATTCATAACGGCTAGTTTGATTGGTTGTGGTGTGTGTTAGAACTCGATGTTGCGTACAACACATGCTATTGTATTATTCAAAGAGAAGTGTACTGTAGAAGCTTGGGGTGTTAAATTCTCCTCTACTTCAAAAAATTTAGTCCTCAAAATTTCTATAATATTACTGCATGAAAAGGCAAGGGTGGTTCTTTATCATATGTTCCTCGGGTTCCCATGTTGCCTCTTCCATCTTATGGTTTCTCCATAGAAATTTTACCAGACGAGTCATCCGGTTTCTCAGCACTTGTTCTCTCATATCAAGAATCCTGATGGGCTATTCACAATAATACAGATCGGGTTCCAGTTCTAATTCCTCATAGGTGAGTACATGCGTTGGTTCAGGCATGTATTTTCTCAACAGAGATATGTGGAACACATTGTGAACTTTGGAGAGACTTGGTGGTATTGCCAATCAGTAAGCTACAACCCCAATTCATTATAGAATTTTGAAAGTTTGATGTACTTGGGACTAAATTTACGTTTCTTACCAAAACGTATGACTCCCTTCCATAGAGATACCTTCAAGAAAATATGATCACCAACTTGAAATTCCAAGTCCTTCCTTTGATTTTAGGCATAGCTCTTCTTCCTACTTTGAGCTGCTTTGATGTTGTTTTTGATTAACATCACCTTTTCCATCGTTTCCTCCACTAGTTCTGGGCCTACAAGTTTTCTTTCACCAACCTCATCCCAACAGGTTGGTGTGCGACACCACTTTCTCTATAACGCATCATATTGTGCCATCTGAATACTCGAATGGAAGCTATTGTTATAGGAAAATTCTACCAGAGGTAAATATTGATCCCACATACCCTGAAAGTCAAGTGAGAAGGGTCTCAACATGTCTTCTATGGATTGAATAGTTTATTCTGATCGTCCATTGGTTTGAGGGTGGTAGGCAGTGCTCAAATGAAGTTCAGTATCCAAGGCTTTCTGAAGACTTTTCCAAAATATTGAAGTAAAACGGGGATCACGATCAGAAACAATCGATAGGGGGACTCCATAAAGTCTCACAACTTCATCAGTATATAGTCTTGCTAGATGTTCCAGTGGAAGATCTTCTCTTATAGCAAGAAAATGTGCTCACTTGGTAAGATGATCAACAATAACCCATATTACATCGTTCATTCTAGGAGTATCTGGTAGTCCCATGATAAAGTCCATCGTGATATTATCCCATTTCCACTCAGGTATATGAAGAGGTTTCAATACTCCACCAGGCTTTTGCCTTCCATCTTCCACTTGTTGACATACCATACATCTTGACACAAAATCGGCAATCTCTCTCTTCATGTTGTCCCACCAAAAATGTTCCTTCAAATCTCTATAAATTTTGGTGCTCCCATGGTGTATAGAGAAATTGGAACTATGATCATCATCCAACAATTCCATTTTTAGATCAGGTATATCGGGAACACAAAGCCTCCCCCCGAATTTCAAAATTCCTTCTTCATACAGAAAGTCTCTCAATCTCCCATCATTCACAGCATCAATCTTCTTTTCATATTCTTCATCATCGGTCTGAGAACTCTTAATCCTTTTTAGTAAATATGGTTTGGAAACCATTTGAAAAAGCATTGATGTTTCACCTTCCCTGTTTATTCCCATGTCCATGTTCACTAGATCCATGAAAATTGGATCCCTTTCAATTATTATATTGTTCAAAACCCCATGATCCTTTCTACTTAGAGAATCTTCCACCTTTTTGCTTTCCACGGGTGGTAGTGTATCATACAATCATAGTATTTGAGTAATTCAAGACTTCTTCTTTTCCTCATGTTGAATTCTTTTTGTGAGAAAATATACTTCAAACTCTTGTGATCAGTACAAATCTCACATTTTTCACCATAGAGGTAGTGCCTCCATATATTCAAAGAAAATATCACAACTGCTAACTCGAGATCATGAGTAGGATAGTTTTGTTCATGAATTTTAAACTTTCGTGATGCATAGGTAATAACCCTATAATTCTATATAAGGATACAACCAAGTCCTTTCTTCGATGCATCACTATAAATAACGAACTCATTATTCCCCGATGGTAGTGTCAATATAGGAGCATTGACTAATCTTCTATTCAGTTCTTCGAATAATTCTTCACACACTTTTGTCCAAACAGATTTAACCCCTTTACATCTGAGCTTTGTTAATGGGTTAGCCAACCTCACAAAATTATGGACGAAATGTCGATAGTAACCTGCTAAACCAACAAAACTACGTATCTCAGTTATACTTGTTGGTGCAAGCCATTCATGGATTGCCTTGGTCATAGAAGGATCAATGGGAATTCCATCCTTAGAGAAAATATGGCCAAGAAAAGAAATCTCCTGAATCCAAAATTCACACTTTCTAAACATTCCATATAATTCATGTCTTCTAAGAGTATTCAATATAATGCTCAAGTGATTTTCATGATCTTTGTAACTTTTGAAGTATACCAAGATATCATCAATAAATACCACCACAAATTCATTGAGATATTCCTTGAAAAATCTATTCATCAGATCCATGAATACAGAGGGTGCATTAGTCAATCCAAAAGCCATTACTATAAACTCGTAATGCCCGTACATGGTTCGAAATGTTGTCATCAGAATTTATTCCTTCTTCACATACAACTGATGGTATCCAGATCGAAGGTCAATATTTGAAAAGTATTGTGCTCCATGTAGTCGGTCAAATAAATCATCAATGCGAGGTAGGGGATACATGTCTGTTATTATTATAGCATTGATCTCTCGGTAGTTGATACATAACTTCATAGATCCATCTTTCTTTTTAACAAAAAGAAAACGGGCTCCCCATGGAGAAACACTAGGGAGAATAAATACCTTATTACTCAATTACTCTAGTTGTTTCTTTAGTTGAACTAATTCTACAATGTCCATTCTATAAGGGGTCATCGATATAGGCCTTGATCTAGGAATTAAATCAATGGAAACTCAACTTCTAGTTCTGGAGGATTTCCAGGTAAATCTTCTTGAAATGCATCTACATATTCTTTCGCAATAGGTACATCCTCTATTTGAACATTACATTCCTCACTCATATTCATTTCATTCTCTACCTCCCCAATAATTGAATTTAGTTGAGCTACTGGGGGTGAATCTGTATAAGAATTAGGTGTCGATGATTCTGCTCTAAAGATAATGTATTTCTTATCATCATCATCAAGAATCGTAACCTATTTATTCTTACAATAAACCTTCGCATCATGGTCTGAAAATAAATCCATAACGAGGAATATATCAAATTAAATCATAGGCATGGCGATGAGATTAGCAGATAAAGAACATTTATGTTCCTTAATGGGGACTGATTCACAAAACATTGTTGCAATGATACTTCCCTTAGGAGTTTTAACTGAAAAGTCCCTTGTTAAATAAAATTGGAAATATCTAATTTTCTTAGAAAACTAGGAAGATATGAAACAATGTGATGATCCAGAATCAAATAATCCATTTGCTAAACTTGAGGAAACCATTAAATTACCTGCAACTACGTCTTTTGGAGATTCTACCTCAGCAGTAGTGATATCATAAGCTTGTCCTTGATCCCTTGGCATTTTCTGAGGTAAATTCCCCTGATGCTTAGGACATTCATTTGCATAATGTCCCATCTCCCTGCAATTTTAGCATTAGACATCAGTAGCTTCCTTCTTCCCCTCGAAATCACAAGCTTGGTGGCCTTTTTCACCACACTTGTAACAGACTCCCTTTCATTTTAAGAAAGTACCGGGGTGTTTCTTCCCACATTTACTACAGGATGGATATTCAACTTTTCCCTTCTCCCCATTATTTCCATTCCTATATTGATCAGCAGATCTCTTCTTCTCTTGCATTTCTTTAAAGTCATATGACTTATAGAATTCATTCTCTGTCTTGATAGCACATGAGACAATGTCTTTTTATGACGAGAAGGATTGTGAGACTAATGATCGACAGAGAAATGGTTTTAACCCATCAAAGAAACGATCAATCATACATATTGGGTTACGTATATAATCTCTAGCATACCTTGCTAACCTTGTAAAGTTAGCCTCATACTTTGTGACATTCTCATCCTCTTTTTGTCTCAGACTCAGAAATTGTCTTTCCATATCTGCTCGATGGTCATGAGGAAAGTATTTTTCTAAAAACAGATCTTTGAACTCCCTCCATTCTATATTTGATACTTCATCATCTTATTTCATGTTTTGAATCAAGGACCACCATTCATCAGCATCTCCAGTGAGGCGGTAAACTGCCATGATAACTTTTTCCCTTTCACTACTCGCCAAAGCCTGAAATATTTTCTCCAGGGAATTTATCCATTTCTCAACTACTAAGGGATTTGTACTCCCATTTAACATTGGTGGTTGTTTCATCATGAAGCGATCTAAAATTGATACTCTACATGACGGATCAGGGTGCTCCATATGGGTAAGGTTATTATTCATAACCTGAGTGAGTTGTCCCAGTATGGTGATTAGATGATAGGCACTAGTTTAATAACCATCTCCACTATAATTATCTTGAGTAGGAGGGAAATCCCTACATGGAGTGCGTGTATTGATACAGTTTCCAATTCATACACTAGGCTCCATTTCTAAACAATGGAATAAACTAGATCGGTTTATGAATCAAAATACATAATTTCATACTTATAAAACACTTAATATAAATTGAACTATTTATGGATATAATCCATAATCAAAAAAATATTTTATTTGAGGAAGTATATACTCATAAACCCTTCATAATGATTTTTAAAGAAATTGAGATTTATCTTAAGCATATCCCCCAGGAGTGTCGTAACCAAGAGTGCTGCAATGCCCGTTGTCGTGCACCAGTTCCCGTTCGAGTCTAGCTCAAAGCGGTGTTTTCAAGTTTTACCCCTAGGTACATCTATTCTAGAGCTGATCTACCTAAATGTATCCAGACAGGGATGTATTGCTCAGAAAACTCACAAAATCTCTACAATAACAAAATTCTAGGAAGTTCTTCTATACTAATCCTCAAAGTCCATCTTAGTTCTATGTGCTCTAATCAGAGTTTATCTAAATCTAGCTTCCAAGGTTTGTACTAGACTTCCTATGATACCAACTGTAACACCCTGAACCCAGTTACCCAGATTCGGTTCATTATTACATAACATTGGCATGATCACAAGAAAGATCAAGTCTCGAAAAACCGATTAGTTTAGTAGCCTTGGAATAACTAGATACATTTATAATGTTTACATTACATCATAAAATGAAAAATACAACAATATAGTCTCCATATTCCACACTCTTATCCCCTCATACTATCCCTGCAGGTCATTCATAAAATACTTCTTCACATTCTGGGAATAATAAAACATAGAAAGGGGTGAGCTCAAATACCCAGTAAGGATAACAATATAGCAGAAACTTTCATAAATAGGAATAAACATTTAAGGTAGTGTATAACTAAAACAAAATCCTTTTAAACATGAACATAATCATAATATGGAAGAAATAAAATGAAATAATGCCATTTAATTATTCACATGGATATTCTACTAATCGAATAATCACATGCAATATCAATAACCACTTTCATAATGATGGAATGCATATTTCCAGAATATCACAACCACATAGCCAAGGCCTCTTGCCAAGACTAAAAATAAGATTTTTTCATGGCCTTGTGCCAAGACACTAGTTTGTCTCCTGATACCTACCGATGCATCGAGGAGCTATAGCAGGCTCCACCCATCACATATTATGTCCAATGCATTCCTCATATGAACAGGGTTAAACATAACATATACATTCGTATTAAAACTTGCATACGAAATGTCAATACGTTCTCCATAAACCATGACTGGTATAAAAATAACACATCCACAGTCAAACAAATAAAAAAATCTTCAATAAAATATGGATGTTTGTATCATAATAAATCAACTTCAAATAAGCTTAAAATCCACCAAAGGATGTTGACATAGATGAAATCAAAACTAATTGAGAGAAATATCCATTTTTTTGAAATCATTTAAAGTCACATAATTATGAAATAAAACATTTACATTAAAAAATTTCTTATAATCTTGTAAGGGAAGCATCAAAGATTTTATAATGGTGCAAAATAGCTGCACCCACCGTATATGTTAAAAAACATTCTTACTTTAATTCTGTCGAAAAGGTTAAAAAGGACCTTGATTGGAAAACGATGGAAAGATTCCTTTATAAACCACTTATAAAAGACAACAAGGGTATAAATTACATTAACCCATATTCTAGTAAATAGTAAATAATGTTTTGAAATACATTTTTAAGAAACATGGATGTGGATGATAAAGAGATACCAGTAGATTATTACGTATAAACAACCTTAGATAATGAAGAGATTGTGAAATAAACCCTTACCATATACTTTTCCATGGTTGGGGGTAGGTTGAACTCCTTTATATAGGTGAAATAATTTTTATTAAATTATAAAAGAATCATATACATTAATATTATATCATATATGATCTTTTAACATTTCTTTGTTAATAATATCATAATATTATTGTCGTTCTGGGTGTTAACTTACTCATTTTCTTTTTTATGTTTTTTTATATAAAACATGTTTGTTATGGATAGTTTGTATCTTATTCATATCCAGAATGATATTATATCCTTAAACATTATTATTAATCTTAAAATGAGAATAAGACTTGAATGGATACGATGGAGAATGAATCTCATCGCGTTTGTGGAGACCGTAGTCCGTATGTATGCACGAGCGACAATATCATGCTTTTGATATTAAAATAATATTTAATTGGATGGTATATAATATATATAGAATCATTATCATGTTATATTTATTATCTAAATGAATTACACAACATTGTTATACCCATCCATATAATAATGTTTTGAATAACAATTACACAATGACGTGGAGACGGTAAGCCGTACGTACGCACGTATGGTGACATGTCATTCAAAGGCTGGATAGAATACTGAAATATGGTTGTACCATGTTTATAATAACATCAAAGAATATATAATATACTAGAGTTATTATTTTAAAATTGGAATAACAATGAATGAAGAAGTGGAAGAAGAAAGGAACTTGAAAAAGGGTGGTGAAATCATTACCTCTTTTTCGGGTTCTCCCTTTTGATTGGATCAAAAGGGCTCCATAGGTTGGGTTTCTGACTAAAGGAAGGAATCTAGGATGAGTTGGAGGATGTTTAGAGAGTATTTGGGCGGGGTTTGGCTGAACCAAAATGCTTTGATGGTGTTAATTAATGAGAAGGGAGAGTTCCCTTTAATAAGAGGGGTGAGGGGAACCATTGGAAAAGCTAGAAATATTATTTAATAATAAATTCATATTGAGTTTATAATGGCTACAGAGTGGATTATTTAATGTTTTAGATGGGTATAGGTTGAAAACCACTCAAAAAATAGTATTTAGGCAGGTTTGGGTTACTATATTAACCTTATCATTAAGTATTAATTCTTAGTTAATTAGTATCACTTTAACAATGTTTCTTTGTATTTTTATATTATATGGTTAATAAACATACTATATACCTCCACGTGAACCCCAAGTGGTCCATTAATGATACGCCTATCATGATATATGTCTATTTTACAACCCTTAGATTTTTATAAATTTAATATCAATTAATAATATTATATTTGTTTTAAAAACTCTTCTATGTCAATTTTGAAACTATTCATTAATTGATTTTTTGTAAAACTCATAACAGAATGATTACATGGAAAAAAGTTAATTAAATCAATCTTAACATGTCATATTATCTTAGAAATTATTTTTATTTATAAAAAGTCTCAAATTACATTTATTTGGGTACTTATAATATCAATTATTCAAATTTTTCATTAATTAGGTAATTAATGCATCACCATTGTGTGATAAATAAATTAAATTATATAATTTATAAAAATAAAAAATAAAACACTATTATGTAGGGAATCTTTTTAGATTTATAATTAATATTTATAGTCGAAAATCCAACATATATAACCCTATTTAAAAATTGTTTTTCTAAAAGATATATGCTTATGTCATTTCTGTATTTATTTCAACTTAATTATAATAAAGTGTCCCTATCACCTACAAGTTGCTTCATGGTGTACCAAAACTGACCCAAAGATGACCATGGTCGGAAATGTATCCATAAATAAGGTTAGGACACGTTTTAGGGTAATTTATTATTATTATTATAATATTTTTTAACCCTTATTTATCGGATTTACCCTTTAACCATGGAAAACAAAATATTTACCGAAGTAATTATTCATAATGTATAAAAATAAAATTTATCTATTTAAAAAATTTGGACATCCTGATTACAAATATGGACTCCATTTTTCCAAAATAAAAACACAGAAGTAGCAGAAATTAATTTTAAATTAATTCCCGCTGTCAAAACGAAAAGCGTGTTTTTAAGATACAATAACTATCAAAAGATTGATACTTTTTTATGTCCCATTTAATTGTGAAATTATGTCCAATGACTTACATTTTATGGTAAAAATATAATATAAATATAATTTAAAACCTCTCAAATTCATAATTTATCACTATTAATTATTTTTATTAAAAAGGTTGTTTTTAATTAAAATTTAGTAATTTTCACTATTCATCAAAATATTAAAGTTATCCGAAAAGTACCAAAATTTCACCTTAGGCTAAATTTGATACTCCGAATCCAAAAATGAAGTCCATTTTGAGAGATAAAATTTATAAAATTTTAAAAAGTTGGTATTACTATTCAAAATGGCTAGTTTGATTGGTTGTGGTGTGTGTTAGAACTCGATGTTCCGTACATCACAAGCTATTGTATTATTCAAAGAGAAGAATACCGTAGAAGTTTGGGGTGTTACAAGTAAACCTTAAATTATTCTTATGATGTCACGTTTTAATTTTCTTCCACATTTCCATGTTTTCTTTATGTTATCATATTATATCATGCCTTAATGTTCATGTTTATGATTTTTAATGCTTTTATGTCCCATTTAAATACCTATTGTCTAACGTGTAATGATTTATTCCTTTTATTATTTGTTTATTTAGTTACTAGGATATATAGCTCACCCCTTTCATATCAATGTCCCCAGGTTCTCCCATGATATTTTAAGAATGATGGAAAATTATGATCATGTTAAGGAAGTTTTCAATAATGGCGATGAACAACTTGTTTTTAATTATTATGTAATATACATAATTACCCAATTTAAATAGAATTATTGATATTTTGGGTTTTCTTATGAGTATTATTTTTTAATAAGTCATGAATTAAATTGTAATAAAGATAAGGGTATTCATATAGGCCCTTACATTAGGGTAATTAGAAGCTTATCCTTATGTTGACCCCCATATAAGGGTGATATGTATACATAAAAAACCTGATTCCTCTGTTATCTTATTCTAAAATATATAATAAAAAAATTCTCAATAAAATTATAGATCTCTTTCCAAAAATAGAATCCAGCTAAAATTTAAAATTAAATCGTCACTTTACCTATAAATATCCTCACGATGTCCATTAACCAAACTACCGCATCCAAAATACCATAATAAAAACCCCAATATAGATCTAAAATAGATAAAAAATCATAATACTCATCCAAACTCATACTGAATCTATAAAGAATGTAGATCGGATCCACACTCCATGGTCGTTGTACCTCGATCCAGCTCAAATCTAACTTCCTAGTAAAATCCCTCTCCCCTATCCCTCCTCTATCTTTCAGATCAACATGGATTCAAGGGAATGAATTCCCTTACCTTACATGAAAATGAGGGAGATATGTACGGGGGGTGGGGGTATTCAAAAAATAAAAACAATTTAAATCAAAATTCAATTAAAATATAGCTCCAATTTAAGGACCTTACCTAGGACCCCGAATACAAGCATAGTTTATTCCTCACCTTTTTAAAACTATTCATTCAAAACTAAACTGTATATTCATATTTTCTATATGGGAATCCATTTTTGAGATATCAAGGTTTTCATACATAAAATAATAAATATTTATTTAACAAATATTAATATATTTTTAAAAAATACCACCATATCAGAATCTCAACAAATTCCATCCGTAATGTAAACACCCCATTATGAGACAAAAGAAATCATTTAAAAAATATTTTTAGATCATTTGATATGGGAAATTTAAATTTTACTTCTGAAATACACCCAGAATCAATAAATGTTTTTTATGATTTTCATAACATGGAAATGAGTGAGTCTCTGCATCAATGTTATGATTTAGAATAATTATTAAATTTTATATAAATACTTTATTAAAAATTAAAGAGATTTTGATGAACTACATCCAAAAGAGTTTGGATGGATTAAAAAATAGTTCTGAAAATTTTAAAAATTTATTATGGTAATATAGTGATAGTGGGAAATTTTTAGATATTCACTAAAATAGTCGAATTTTATTATATTTTTCAAATATATTGTAATCCTAGATATAAATGTGGTGAATATAATATAAATTGATCTTCTTATATCGTATAAGGAATGAATATACCTTTATCATATATAATAATTGACTTATGATAGGTGATATTAAGTTTTTATCCACTGCCATGTCTTCTAAAATGGTATGATTAACTTTTTAATCATTATGATTATTTGTTTAAGGAATTATGAGCATGTTATAATCATTTGAAATTCTAAAATGATTATATTATCGCAAAGGGAATAAATAATTGAAATATATGTTGCATATTAGGAATTTTAAAATGATAATCGACTCTCTTCATTAAAGTAAGAGAGGCAGTATAATGGACGTGTATCCTCTTTTCGGGTGTGTTTTTATACTTTTCCTCAATTTATCTTTGAGGATAAGGTTTCAAAATACATCATGTTGATTTAGTGATGAAAGGATGGGTATTTAAATGGGTTTATTTCAATTTTATGGTTATGTGATGATTCCATAAAACTCAGCAACCTTCGCTCATATTTTTCTTAACAAAAAATTTCATACAGATAACTTCACTTATAATATATGAAAAATAAGATGAAAATTCAAATTCTTTATTTAAATCATTCAATGATCAGAATATTCCTTAATATTCACTCTAATTTAGAAACCCTTTGATTCATCCTATGAATTAAAAATAAAAGATTCATCAATTTTTACAATGATTTTGAACTATTGTAAAATTAAAAAAAATTAAAATATAAATTTGGCATCATACACACTTCTAAATCATTTATTTATTTATATAACATCAATATATTACAAAGAATCTGTATAGAGTTTCTAAAAACCCTTTAGGTATTCTATATAATTCCCTCATATTGGAATATTGTCTCACCTTCCTAAATTATTATTTGGGTTTCATTGACCATGAATAATTCTTAAGTAAATATCATTGGAATTCCAACTAACTATACTTTTTTGTTTGTAAGTTTTACATGTTTTTACAATCAACATAGAAATAGAGTGAAAATATCTTATGTCATGGTAATTTTATCTTGAAAAAATTTATAAAATAGGGTAAAATTTTATAGAACTAATTTACACTATCCAAAAATTTTTGATGGTGTTTATAGAATGAGTTCTATAGCCTAAAACAAAATTAAGGGAAACATTTAGTCTCTCCATGTCATTTACTTATCTAATAATATGGAACATACAAGTAGAGAATAAAATCAATTTAGTTATATAATATAAAAAACATTGTTTTGAAACCTTTAGTGAATCATAATATACTTTTTATAATTATCTAGATTCACTTGTCGAACAAATTAAACACTTGGTTGCTCAGAATGGTGATTCAGTAACACATTAAATTTTCTTTCTTTCTGAATAAGGATTATTAAATTCCTATATAAATATATGAGTTTCATCAATTAATTTTCTATTACTTTAGGAATAATCACAATGATATTTTGGATGATAAAGATTTCATTTTTTCCATAAGAAAATCATTTATTAGATGCTTATCTTGTTTTACAATCCTTTAATAATGAATTTTTATTATATGTTCTCCAACTAAAATGATATCGCTATTTTTAGTTCAATCATAGATATTAATGGTACACGATCCATATTTCACTTAGAATTGTGTTATATTTTTAATTATTCTCACAACTTATTAATTTAGGTATTCCATAATACCAATCATATAATATAAGACTCTTGGATGGGTGAGTGAAAAAATCTATACCCAATATATCATATGTATAAACTCAACACTATTTCAATGGTATCCTTTATAAGGAGTTCTCTACAAATTTTAACCAAATAAAAATTAGAAAAAGTAGGCACCTAGCTCTTAGGGTCACCTCATTACTTGATTTTCGTACATAATATAACATAGGGATACCCAATTTTTCCATGGAACTACCCTGTTGAAAAATTGAGTTTATGATAAGTTTTTTTCATTAGAAGGAATATAACACTTACTATTTTAAAGGGGGATTTAAATATCAACATATAATCTCATATATTTCTACTGCATGTACGCATAATTTTAATGATTTAATTTTAAATCCTATTTATTTCTAGAAATTAAGTAAATTTAAACCATAATGATGTGTTAATAATTATTAAGATTTTAAAGAATCTAAATCCATGGAAGAAGAAAAAGTAAATCAACTTTCATACCTAGTATATAATTCCTTAAATCCATTTATGATAAATTAAAAGAGGTTTAACACTTTTAACTAAATCATACATCCCAATTCATAAAAGAACATTTATATTCATGAAAAATGGAGTAGGGAATTAATTAAATAAATAAACAATTCAAATATTTAAACATGATATAAACATTTGTGAAAAATTCACAAATAAATTATAGACACTTTATAATTTATGAATGGATAAACTTGAATGTGTCACTATTATCTAATATAAAAATTTAGTATTATCATTTACTTGGTTTTAATATGAACTCCTTCAAAATTTATAAATATTTTAAACTTATGAATAATTTTATTATCATATAATAAAAATTTCATTAATTATGAAACCATTTACATAAATTACACATTTCTCAAAGTAATGTTACAAATATAAAATTTTTATAATTACATTTATAATATAATCACAAATCAATAAAAAAAACTTTTATATTTTAACCATTTAAGAGTAATTTAAACCAATATCACATCTAAAAAAACCTTTTTGTATGGTTTAAATATCCCTTAGGATTTGGAATGGACCTAGAGGGTCCACGTTGAAAAAAGTTTTTTAAATTTTAAAAAATGATATAGTTTTCTTAAAGATTATACCCAAAATGATTTTTTCTTGATATATTGAATTTCATTTTTATCCTTTTAAACTCCATTAATTATGACTATTTTGAAATCCATTTCAATCCATGGTCACACCATGATATTGCTTGTTTTCGGTATCCATTTAGAGGAGTTAATGGACATTTCACTAAATTTGTCTTGAATTTACATGTGATTATGTGAAATTGACTCTCTATTTTCACCATTCCATGGAGGTCATTATGATGGATCTCAACCGTGTCATAGTGCTTGGATAATAATGGAATAGCCCATTATTATGTGATGCTCAATTTTTAGCGATTTTTTTCAATGTATGTAATGACCATTTCACACAACAAAATAATGGTATCGAGGATATCAAGAAGCAATTTCCCATTTCTAGGAGGATTACACTATGGTATTTTGAGGTTAAGAAACAAAACACCCATTTTGGAATTAACCATTTTGTGGAACAAGGAAAACTTTTCTTACTTAATTTATTTTCATTCATAAATAAAACTACATATTTATTTATTACCTTTGATACCACTAATGGGTCTTGGAGGTATATAATAAATCCAAAAATTCAATGAAAGAACAAAATAAAAAACCCTATTAACATCAAAATATATTTATACATTTTGAATATATAATAAAATGAAGAAAATGTGTACCTTTCACCTTGGTGATAAATCCAATATAGGATTTAAAAATGAATTTGATTGAGATCACTAAATGGAACATGAATGGTTTATACCTCATAAGGTATCCATAGGTCATGGGAATTAGAAAAAATACTGGTAATAATTCCCTCCTATCTACAGTCTTATAAAACCACTGAGTTAAAGGAAGAATAAAAAAATAGATAAAAATGATTTTGGTTTCAAAGAGTTATTCTCATACTCACTACCACCTCTATAAGGGTAAAAATAGGTTTATATAGGCCTATAAATACTGAAATGGACATCCTATATTGATTAGATGTTTTATAAAGTCCACTTAATGATAAAATTGTTTGTAACATTCAACTTGATCCTCCATTAATTAATTTAATTTTTAAACGAATATGTTTAACATCCGAAATCCTTCCTTAAAATTATGGATAATAGTTATAATTGAATTTTTATATTTATTAGATTCGTGTCATATGATAATAATATGAAAAATTTAGTATTATATAGTATCTTATAATATTTTTTGGTAAAAAATGATAGAAAAAAATGTGGTCTAAACCACACCACCATGGTGGTTCCTTTAGTACCCATATCAAATAATATTATCCTCATGAATCCCGTATCTAGAAAATACCCATCAACATAAATGGTTTCACCATTACTTAGTGAAACTACCAAGGAATAACCTAGTATCTAGAGATAAATGGAAGATAGGGAGACAAGGATTGACTTACCTTTAATCCAACACCCAACCATCCACGATTCAATACGAAATATATATGAAAGAATAGATCAACCAAAATCACCCCAGAATCACAAAAGTAATCCTTAGTTACGAATTAAGGCATAGATAATAGAAAATTCTTGGAACGCAAGTTTTAAAATAAAACTTTCCAGTCATTTTTAATGATTCAATACTCGACTACACTCCCCTCGGGACCATACACCTACTGTGGAACCCAGAGGTTTTATGAATTCAGGTAGGGTGAACCAAAAATATAGTCATATATAAAATTAATAATTAATTATCCTCTATTTTTAACTCTCTATCATACATAGTCGGGCTACATGATCTGAGAGACTATGCAGAAACCTTGTAGTCCACATAAACACCTAAAATTACCCTCTAAAATATTTCAAAATATTCTATGTTTTTCCAATCACATATAAATATATCTCCAATACCTATAAAACATCAAATTAGAAATTATAATATTTTAAACTAACTAAATCAGACTATTTTCCATTTTCCATAAAACCTTATACTTACAACCATGAACACTGATGTCTATATGTCCACCAAAGTATATATATAGTTGGTGTGTAAGAACTCAATGATATTTCCTAAATTTATGTGATAAATATCATTGAATAGAAAATTATACCTTTCCCAAAAAATAACATCTCCTTTATTGAAAAGAAAAATTCATCTTACATAAGTATAAAAATGGGAGATTTATTACCATCCGTTTATAGAAGAGGAAGAAGATCATCAGGTACCTGATCTTACCAAGAAAAATAAGAACCATTGATGCCTTTATTTGAATGAAAATTTACAACTGAATTGGATTCCATGTAAATATATGTGATAATATGATTCATGGAAAAGAGGGAATCCAAACATTTGATCCAAAAATTCTTGAGATTCCAAGACAAGTGAGATGTACCCATCCTTATGGTAGAGATAAAAATAATAGAATCAATCTCAATCCATATATTACTTATTCCTCACTTCAAGACTTGTTTCACCACAGCAATAATTCCAAAATTTTCAACCACAAGTGAAGATGGAAGACCACATGAACTGTGTAAGCATCCAAGGAAATCCCCTCTATGATTACTAAAAACAACACCATATCCAGAAAGCCCCATATTTCTACTAGAATCTCCATCAGAATTAAATTTTAAAAAAACAACAATAGGTTCCATAGATAATACATCAAATATTGCATTTATAGGATATAAATTTCCCTTAACACCAATTCAGTCATGAAAAGACAAATCATGACCCAAGTTGAAGCAAAAATAATTACCCAGTTTTCTGGCATCATGCACAACAACAAGAATGGATGAAGAATCCACACAGACTAAAAAGGACTAGATTTAATGGATCATTTTATTTCAAGAAAAACAAAAGAAATATTGATGTTCAGTAGGAGAAGGCTAAAAGAGATCCAACATCTAAGCACAAAGTTCAATTGAATTCCATCCTTGGTAGAATTCATAGAAAGAAGTCAGACGAGGAATAGAGATTTCAAAAATGTTAGATACTACATTACACATGGATGATCATGTAACAATGTTAAGAAAAATGGGATATATATCCTCCCTATTCTGATGAATAAGAACACATGAATAGAAAATGGAAATTTTAAATTGTTGAAGAAAATAATTAGTAGGAAGCTTATAGTGATCCAATCTCCAGAACAATGATATCTCCGAAGGCCTAATAAAATTTCTATGTAGATACCCCATACAATTATAATCTATTTTGAAATGTAAGGAATGGATATAAAATAATTTAGAAGATAGAATTCCATTGACAGTAGGGTACCAGACCAAAAAATCCGTTTTGTTGGAGAATCAATAGCTAATGAAAATATTAACCATGTGATTCAGAAGATCCCACATATTAACGAGTTGATCCTTAATCGTCGCATCCAGATAAACATTAGCTTTACCATTAACCAATGCATAAAAAGGGGACAACCAATCCAGCTGGCAATCCAGAAAGAGATAGAGGAATCCTTTAAAACAACCTATCTAGAATTAGAATCAATAGAAGAAAAAATGTATTTAAAGGAAGGCCAAATAGATGAGTCCAGATGACTAAAAACTCCATTTCTGATTCTATTCCTAAAAATCTTTTGAATAAAATAAAATTCCTTAGAATTATAATTGAAAATCCAATAAATAAATTATGCCTACAAAGAAACATTTAATTGTTCAATATTCATAATACCTAAACCCCTTGCATCATTAGGTTTACAACAATTATTACATGAGACTGTGACCAATTATATTTCAAGAATGCTACCACCCCAAATGAAATAATAATATAATAATTGATTATCTTAATGAGAGAGGTTGGAAACTTGTAGACAATAACGGAATAAACAAACTTTGAAACAATAACATCATTGACCAAAGAGACACGACTAGCCAAGGAGAGAGATTTTCCCTTCCATGAAACAAGTTTGCTTCTGATTTTACTAATAATATCTGAAAAATAACTAGATTTTAGCATCTTCAAAACATTGGGATAACTAAATATTTTTAAGGGAATAAACCCCTCAGGAATACCGAATTTCCTAAAAATTTCCTTCATCCTAGAGGTGGGAATATTCCTGCCAAAGTAGGTCAAAGACTTACTTAAAATGATCTCCTAGTCAAAACATTTTTGATAGTGAAAAGGGGATAATTTAATGTTGTTTATGTTTATATTATCCCCTTGAGTGAAGATAATTCTATCATCAAAATATAACAAATGATTAGTAGAAGCACTTCCTCTAGTAGTACAAAGAGACTTCAGTTTCCCATTACAATCCATAATAGAAAGTAATCTACTAAGACAATAGTCCAAAATAGAAAAAATGGTAGAAAAAAGAGGATAAACATTAATAAGACCTCTAGAAAAAAAATATCCCTCAAGGGATCTATTAATAAGGAAATAGATATGAATAGAAATAAAAAAGGTTTTTCCCAATTAATAAAGACACCATCAAAACCAAACAAATAAAGAACCTTTTAAATTAATTTCCAATTTATTGAATCAAAATATTTTCTAACATCTTGTTTGAGAGAAATATTACAACCCCATTTGGATTTCATAAGAAGTTTAACACATTATGTGGTAGTGATGAAGCAATCTTGAATGGACCTAAATTTTACAAAACCAAACTAATTAGGGGAAACAATCTTATTAAAGATTGAGGCTAACCTCGTATCAATGATTTTACAAATGATTTTAAACATTGTGTTATCCATTGAAACTGGCCTGAATTGGTGAATATCATTGGAATTATCCACCTTTGGGATTAGATCAAGGAACTAAGAATTCAAATATTTGGGAAGATAACCCCCTTTAAAAAAATGTGTGGCCGTCCTATATACATCAAAATGAATAATATCCCACTATGTTTGGAAAAAAAAATTTCCCAAACCATCTGGACTAGGAGATATTTTAGGCTTTAGGGTAAAGGATTCTTCATCGATTTTGATAAATATCCTTGAATGATAAATAAAAATAAAAATAATGTTAATATATTGTGGTAAATTTTGCATAGTTTTATTTGAAAACATTCATTATCAAATACATCCTAAAGTGAAGGTTTTTAATCCATGCATAACAATTTTATTTCACTTTTTTTTAATTTTATTAAAATTAAATTTTAATTACACATTTAAAACCACATTTAAACCCTGAAATACTTTTTATATAAAAGTTATCATTTATTTCAAAATCTAATGTACTCTCCCCATTTCCTAAAATTTTAATTAAAACTCCTTATTTTATCAAAACTACTATAAAAACATTATGTTTCCAAAAAAATCAGCCATGTTAATGTATTATATAGAATAATAAAATGATGAAAATATAATAATATCTAGGAACTACCCAGATATTATTTTTCACTTACTCAACTGGAATCAATTAATTTCTCACCTCATTCATTATGTATACAATGTCATTACTCATTTACCCATTAACTAAATAACCTCTACTATACTTCAACAATGTATGAGGTGTTATTGCTTAGCCCTGGTCATATTAATCATTTTTACATTAATAATCACTATCTAAGAATGCAATTTATCATGGATGAATCTTAATGGATTAAAAAATAGTTTTCACTGAATTAATTTTTACGCACACACTCACTCACTCACTCACAATGCAAATAGATTACGAAGGTTTTTTTTTCAAAAACAACCCTTCCCAAAAGCGATTTCAAAAAAAATTCACAAAAATTCAATTTTTTTATTCGAATCATGGTTTTCTATAAATGATAACATTTAAACCAAATATTTATTTCTAAAATTCCCAAATAATAAAATTATTTCATCACTATAATCAATTAATAATAAATAAATCGAAGATTGAATTCTAGATAAAATATCATATCTGGTTAAGTAGATGATATTTTAGTGTCCCAAAAAATTATTAAATTGAAGATCCATTTAATGAGAACCATTGGGTATTATCATCAACATTTTACATAAATTTCAATATAAGAAACAAAGGCTATAACCCAGCATATAAATGTATTTTTTACCACTAGTGTATATATTTTTTATAACCTCATTTTTTTATTAAATGAAATAATACCATCACAATACTACCCTCTACAAGTCATTATATAATGAATGGTCCTTGTGAAACTTGGAAGGAAGCCTTTTTAGAAAATAGGTCTAAATTTATATAAGAATAATTGTTAGTAGGGAAACATTCTAAAAATAAGCACATCAACATTCTTATTTGGAATTACCCATTTCGAATTTTTTAAAACTGTATCTCAATGCCTTGAGTATGAGAACATAAAAAATAAAAAATTCTATGACATTAGTACATCACCAAAAATATTGATAATGTAAATAAAATATTTATAATAAAATATTCTATATAAATTAAAATTAAAAATTATATTTAAATCTAATAACTGTTTATTGTTCATCTATAAAAAATTCCACTTTCACCGAAAAAC
This sequence comes from Viscum album, assembly GCA_963277665.1. Taxonomy (NCBI): domain Eukaryota; kingdom Viridiplantae; phylum Streptophyta; class Magnoliopsida; order Santalales; family Viscaceae; genus Viscum; species Viscum album. Next base: position 1,946,757,783 of record OY728126.1, on the reverse strand, counting down.
AATAAAATTCTACTAAAATAAGAGAATTTAGTAGTCACCTCTCTTATTTATTAACCATCCCATATAAATTTTATATAACTATTCCATAGAAAGTCGATTAATTATTCAAAACCCCCATTTAATCCTTTAATTATTCATTCAAACATCTTAAATTCATAATTACACAATATTAATTTCTAAAAACTAATTTTACTTCCTCACATCAATATAATCCATGATCAGTTACAAATTCAAATTCTGTTTCTTTAACATGATGGTTTACCACTATAATTACATGGTAAATTGATTTTAAATCCACTTTATCCTCTGTTTTTATACATCATTGAGAATATTAATATACCATTCATCCATGACAAATTAAAACACCTAATAAAAATATCCACATCTCATGTCAAGAAGATTTTTCCCAATTAATTTCAATAAATTAATTCTTTAGCTCACATAATTACATGACTTCTAATAATCATGTGGTGAAAAAAGTTATACTTCATAGTTTGATAATAAAATTTAATAATATATTTATATTAATCACAATTTAATAAGCTTAATTCATAATCTATATCATTAAATAAAATAAAAATATGGGTGTTAATGCTCTACCCACTATGGAAATTTCCATCCAGGAAAAGTCACAAAAAACCTCAACATAAAAAAGTTTAGTCCTGTCCTACTATATGTGTGATTAATTCCCTTGTTTCCTATTTAATTGGTCTATGTTACCAAAAATATCCACCTCCACCCTTTTAGAATATTTTCCCTCAATTCCAAAATATAAACCATTCTTCCCATATGAATCACGTTTAAGTCTATGTCAACCATTTACCAAATTAGTGATTTCATAATTCAGAATAAATTTCTCCCAAAGAAAAAATGTAACGTATCTATTTTTAGGATATTATATGAATTGGTTTCAAATAGAGTCTTTTAATCCATATATATAACAAATTTTATAACAAAATGATTATTTATCTATGTATTTGAAGGATAAAAAATAATAAATAACCCTATATCTTGTGTGGGATAATTATTTTCATGAGATCTCAAATTACTTGAATTTTACACCACAAATTTTTTCCAGATATCAAAATATATATTAATCATAAAACAAATGAATTAAAGTATACCTTAATGACAACCCCTAATTTGGGACGAATCACACTGCATTGAACTTTTCTCCTTAATGAGTCAATGTTTTAATAGAAGAATCCATGTTTGAATAATACATAATATATATATGGTTATATATAGAAAAACCAAGATAATTTTTTCATATTTAAAATAGATTCCTATTTATTTAACAAGACATCACCAGTTTCACTATATTGGAATAAACAAATAGTCTATTACTAGAAACAACATGTCCTAAAAATTTCACTTCTTGTATATAAAATAAACATTTTAAGAACATATATTATTACTTATCACATGATGAATTATTAAAAACAATATCCAAGTGTTTCCGATTATCATCCTCTATTATTGCGTATTTCTGGATATTTCCTTTAATTACCACAACAATGGTATCTAAAAATTTATTAATGGAATAATTAATTAACTCCATAAACATATAAAAATCATTTCTAACTACAAATGGCATGATCAAAATTTATAATGAATATATTGTCCTTTAAAATATTTTTTGTAATATCCTCTTACTTTACCATTAATTGATGATCTCCATACTAAATTATGATCTTGGAAAAAAGTAATATCCCTTCATTTTGTTAATAAATAATTATTTCAGGGTATTGTTTTTCGATTCTTTAACATCAATTTGTTCTAATTTGGTTTAAAATAAAAAATTTAATCTATCATTGGATTTCATGGAAAATAAAATTAGTGAAAAATGAGGAAAAACACTTGATCATATATATGCATTTAGTTAATATAATAAAAACACTCATTGAAATATCATAATGATATTGGTGTTATACAATATGAATGAAAAGAAACATGTCTTATTGTAGTAACTTAGCTAATGGGGAATTTGACACCCTTATTCGGTGGTAGTGTAGAATTTTTTGTGTGAAAAAATCTATATATTAATCCACTTCCATAGTAAGTAGAAGTAATTTCAATTTTTTGTTCAACTAAATTATCAAACTAGATAAATAAAAAGATATTAACTCAACATCACTTAATATTGTAAAAGTTCTACTAGTACAAATATCCCACTCTCCCTAAACTGCATGGACAGTCCCACATGGTTCTTAAAAGAGAACTCCTTGACTATATCAGTAAATTTTAGTATTCAATCTACACAAAAACCAATCCTAATAATCAATTTTTAATTTTTACTAAAAATAAATAAAAAGGCCCATGAGGTTTCGACATTACTATTTATTATCCAGTAAAATGAATATTTAAATGTTTTCTCAACTCTTTGACCCAATGGAGTATCAATTTTCATAGATTACAACCACCAATCCACTCATATACTTAATTAATCCTATAATAAATTAGAGATAAATAAATTTGATGAACCAATATCAAGGAATATAAAAATGATCATAAAAATAATTATAATAGTACCATACATAGTGTAATTCCATATATCGGTATAAGCATCATCAAATACATGCTTGAGTATATAGTAAATTCCATGAATCTTTTTAGGTGATAAAATCTCATATTTATGAGTTGTCCCAACAATGTTACAAGTTCTTTACTTAGAATCATTATTTCTTCAATAGGTTTCATTTATCCTTACAATTGGTTGGACTATCCACTACTATTCATCTATGATAATCTCCTAAAATACGTCTTACTGTGGCCTAAATTCACATATAGAAATCATAAATGAGGTAGTTTTGAATGATTTTACATCCAAATCCCACTCTAACAAACAATAAATGATGTAATAGACTCTTCCCATGAAAAAATTTAGATGATTAATTTGAAAACATTCCTCCAAATTCATCACACTTCATTTTTAAATAATCGAAGGAACATATTCCCCTACCAAAATGAGGGAGGATGATATTTAAAATATTTTTTTCTATTACATACAAATTTTCCATAACATACCAAAAACCCATCTCTAAATAATTTGGAATATTGATTAATAATCTTAAATTCTCTTCCTAGTCACAAAAACTTATCAATCATTCTAGCCTTAAGGTTCTCATTTGTTACCGACTCAAGTGCATACCATAATATCTAAACAACAATAGATGTATAATACATCAATATAGTATTAACTTAGGAATAATACAAGAATTATAAGTCCTTATCAAAATTCGATTGCTAAAATAGATATCCTCATAAAGGATATCCTTTAGACCCTTCCAATCAAGATCTTTATAAAGTCCTACTTTTATCACCATCCCCAACTATTTAGATGGTAGTACTTCTAGGAAATGGGATAAAAACAATAAATTTTAGGTATATAAAACTCATAAAAATAAAAATATCTTTTTAGTCTTGTAACACCACAATATTTTAAAAAGAAAACTATGCTCGATTGTATACACGACACACAACACCGAGCTAAAACGACTCCTGAAATATATTATTAAAATATGATGAATATAACATAACTGTTAAGTTGGTGGGTATGAATAGTATTACCTTATTATTGAAATATATAAGAAAGTCCCATTAAATATATTTTTTTTCAAATAAATTGCTAGTAAATAATAAATCAATTTTTTTGTAGAGTCAATTTTTACATTTTCTTCAGAAATATTTTTTACTACTTTTTGTGAGAAAATAATATAATTAAATTTTGATACTTTTAGATAATTTATTTGATAATATGAAATTATTTATTTATATAATCATATGAAAATCATCTTATTGTGATTTTTTTTGATTTATATTAATATTTTTTATTTTCCAATGAATATTGAAAAATACCATTTTTATTAAAAACTGTTTTTAAATGCATAATGTATTTCCATTTTAATTAATTAAAACAATATTTATGAAGGAATATTTTAAATGAAATTATTATATTATATTTATAAATATATGGATTTAAATCCATATAATGATGATAAATACTAATATAGTTAATGAATTATCATCTTATACTTAAAACATGCATTCCCTGAAAAATTGTTTTTTTACACATTTTACGGGTTTATTTTTAAATTAAATTCTAAAAAATAAATGAATTTTATATAGTAAAATGGATTAAATACTTATAATCAAAATAATTAATATTAGTTAATAAATTCAAATTAATATTTTGGCATAGTGAATAGTAGAAAAGTTAAAATTCTATTAGCATGGTTATGTGCAAAAATGGTTTTTCAATGGTAAAATTAAATAGATAAGGAATATAATGACGTATTTTTTATAATTTATATTTTATAGGAAAATATATTGGCCCTATATTATCTATGTTCTAGAAATTTCCAATTTTGGTGCCATATGGCCATTGTTGTGACATTATAATATGTTGTGTAATGAAAAGCCAAAAATGACACTCTATTGATTTTAATTACTATAATATTTTATTACTTGGATAAAAATAACTTATATTAAGTTATAAATATAAATGTTAAAGGTAAATTATTTTTTTATTTTGATAATTTATTTATAATTTTCATTAAAGAAATTATTACCTTAAATGCTTACACAACATTGACATAGTAATTATTTAATTAAAAGAAAATGAAATCAATGAATTTAAAAATATAAAAAGTAATAAAATTTTAAATAATTATTTCATTCCATGATATTTAGGTAAATATAACATGTTAAAGAGGTTTTAAGGGTATATATTATATTGAAATTTTTTTCATATATTTTTTTCAAATTCAAATTTAATGTATACTTTCCCTAAATATATTAACTTCATTTTGCAATAAATAATATTTTATTAAATGATTTTAAATTACAAAAATACTATATTCAGAATTTTTTGGGTTATGGTTTAAAATATAAACATTATCAATTTATTATCCAATTATCCTTTTATTGGGACTATATATACCCCTAAAGAGTAAAAAATATGTTACCATAACAATTATAATAAAAAGATAAAGAGTGTAAAAATCAAAAGATAAGTGTTAAAACCTAATCTAAACATGAAAAATATTTATTTTATGAGAGGATTCAGAATCAGCCTCATATTTTCCTAGTAAATTCTAATAATTGAGTTATTTTAATAAGATATTTTATTTAAATTAATTTTATACTTTAAGAAATTCCAAAAATACCTCTCACCTCACATATAAAAGGGAACTTTTTTCCCTATTTTATTCACAATTTAAAGGAATTTTGGTTTAGAAAATACATCCTTTAATCCCTTACTTACACCATATACACTTTTAAGATTCTTTATTTTTACTATAAAACCCTTATAGTAAGGGCTTTGGTTTAAACATAAAGAGTTTGTCCGAAGAAGATTTATAGTTCTTCACCGTGCATTTTGATTAATCTTTTCTTCCATATACTTAAAATCTTATTAAAAAATGATGATATAATAACATAATTATATCTAAAGTATTGAAATTTTATTATGTTAATGGAATAACCTTCATCCATCTCCTCTCACATCAAATATCAAATGAGACCATCGTTCGTGTGTATGGCATACTACCACCTCACGAACTGATATAATTCTTTCCCCATCATCCCCTGTCACATATATTTATAATGATGGATTATATATATATATATATATGATATTTATGAAATATTTATCATTATATGAAACTAAAATATAATATATATTTTCTCCTTCCATTCACTAAAAAATGATAATGTTGTTCATGCGTATGGGTGTACTACCAAATCCATGAAGCAATGTGATTAGTTTTTCATCACCACATCACATGAATTTTATATATAAGTGAATTTAAAGAACAAATATGATATTATATATATATAAATCAATATATAAATATAAAACAATTCTTACATTGTTTACATCATGATATTTGAAAAATGGAGGCTTTCCTCATGCCTATGTATGACCTACCGTCTTTAGGATTGTAACATAGTTCATTTTTCATAAATGGATTTCATGGATATTTTTAAAAGAATAATTTATATATATGAATGATTATTATTTCATGATTATTATCAGATATATTATGGAATATAGACTTATTTTATCATAGCCAACCTATCTAAGTCATTTTAAACATATGAACCAAATATCATCAAAACAATTGATGTGAAATATATTGATTAAGTAAAAAAATATAAAAATATAATAAAAATTTTTAATGGAATAATAAAGTTCTATTTTTTTCTTAAGAAATAATATAATTAATATATTTTTATTTTAAAGGAATATAAATTACATACGTGGTGAGATGAACTCGAGGTAAGGGATTTTCTTCTCACATTTATTTATGCGGGAAACATGCCTTATTCACCACTTCATTCTTCAATGTGGTTTATATACTTATTAAGAATTTAGTTTATGATTATTATCATGGTGTATACATATTCATTAGAGTTTCTTTATTTCATGAGGAATATGACTAAAAAATTTTGAACCGGTAAAAGTTTTATGTTACAATATCATTGCTTATTAGGGTAGTTTAGGATAAAGTTTTATTGATAAAATATTGTGATATACATTTTAATAAACTCATTAATTTTCTTATAATTTTTTTATTTATTTAATATAATCTTTTTCCATTCATTTTCCATACTTTAATTACCCAAGAAACTAAATCAATATTTTTTAGAATAACCAACATTATCTCTATATTAGATCTAAAATCCATTCATTTCCATGCCAATATGTTAAAAAAATGTTTTTAAGAATGTTTTTAACATTCTATAAGTATTAATTATTGTAATTTTTAACGATGTTTCAATTTTTACAATTTTTTTAAGAAGGAATATTTTTGTTATTTTTAGAATGAGGTACTTTTGACTTTTTACTAAAAAACTGAAGGAAATATTTGTTTTGACATATATGAAATGAATGAAATTTCAAACCATCGTGACCTCTCAATCTTTTGAATATTCCTTTATAATATTTAATTTTAATTGTAAAAGACCTTTTTTCTGTAATATATGGGAATTGTTTTAGTATTTTTTAAGTAATTTCAAGGAGAAAAGAATTTGTTCATTAGGAAATGGTACAATTGATATTTTAAATATATTTTTCATCTAAGATGAAATCATTTTATGTTACTTATTTTTTAATGGGGATATGATCCAATTATTCCATCATTATTCTTTATATATATGTTTTATGATTATGATGAAATTATTTTTTTCAAACCATTTCATTTTCCTAGGGTTATTATATGATAAATTAATGAAATGTTTATGAAACCCATTACTTATATATAGGTTATGTTATAATGAATTAATTATGAAACCTTTTTCCTTTTCATGGGTTATAATACAATTAATTTTTATGATATTATGGGTAATATATATATGATTTTAATTATATGACTGATGGGCTCAGAATTATATTGCCCTCAAATTCATTGGGTAAAGTTGGATATCTAATGAGATAAACAAGACTGGAATGAGGAATAAACCCAATTCCGTAATGGATTATATCCACTATGATTGTCTTGGGAGAAAATGTTGACTACTATGATGGTTTTGAGAATGAAAAAATAAACTATGATTGTCTTGGAAATCATCCTTGAATTCTAAGGAAATGATTTTGTACGATTATATAAATTCCAGAATTCTATACATTTTGTTAATGTTATTCACTCATTACTTATGTTATTTAATTACATTTATGATTAATGTCTTATAAACCGCCAATATTAATACCATGACTCAAGATTGTGATCTTTTTTATATTGGGGATGGTTTTAAAATGTTATCATCATATTATTATAGATTTATTATCATGTTATATTTAAATGATCATTAATATAAGATTTTTTATACCATTACTAATCATATGAGCTCAACCTTTCTTATGTCTCCTTTCCCTAGGTTATGAATAATTTCATTATGTATGATATTTCTTAGAAGGGTGATATTTATGATGAATATAGTGGGAGATGATAGATTTCACTTATAAACCACTTGTTTATGTATTCAATCATCTAATAGCACTAGAACTATATGATTCTAGAAAGTATATTTTTGTAATGTAATGAATATTCATATATTTTAAGATGTAATATGTATGTATAAAAATTATGGTTCACTATATCTAGTATAAATGAATGTTCTAGTAATTTTTAGGGATTAGGATTAGTTATCATTAGTAAAAACTCTTCAAATAAGTCAATGTATAGTATAAAATCCTTACATTTTGGTAAGGAATTGATTATTTGGTTTTCCAAGACCATGGAAGGAACTATGTTATACCAATCATCGAGGTTAAAGGATTGATGTATTTATGTACTAGGATTCAAAAATTATATTCTATAATTATTTTTATCAAAAGAGTTTTAGTTATATGAATCACAAAACATCTATGTATTTTATTTTATTTTTGGAAGCATATATTTTTTACTCTAGATTTATAGTGATTCGGGTTATATATAGAAATTATAATTATATGTGATTAGGGTATATAAATTTTAAAATGATAATTTATGAGTGATTTATTTTGGTTATAGATAAATGTTAAATATAACTTCGATGAATATGTGATCAAATCATTAAATATTTGTGTTTTAACATTTTTGAGGAATATTTTGATGAATTTTAAGAATATTTATTTGTAAAATGATGTAAATTGAACATTTCATGTAAATTTTGTGGAATTAGAGATTATGTTTTTATTTAATCATATGTATGTTTATTTATTTTGGTAATTATCAAAACCTTATTCAACCCATTTTGGTTTTGGTTAATGTATAAAGATATGAGGAATAAATTCTTTTCATATTGTAGAATTATGTTATCCATTAGAAATTGATTTTAGTGCTTTAGGTATAATTTTTTCAATATGAATATTCATCATTTAGAGAAAGAGGATGGATGATGGTAGAAACTGATTAATTTATGAAATCACCCTTTTCAAGTAAGTATATATTATTTATATTATCATCCAATATGGTATGAAATTATCTAACTCTTGGAAAAGGATATTGAAATGAAAATGTTTTCTCATTACCATCATTTTTTATGAATCAATGTTCCTTTTCGTACCTCCTAGGCTTACGGTTTTGTGTTCATAAACATTATCTTGATCATTCAATTTCTTGTGATAAATGATCTACATCACTCTCCATAATTATTTGAGAATTATTATTTTCTTCAATGTTTACATTTTCACTTCCCTCCAACGTTCTCCTACTTGGAAACCTCGTTTTGTGTTATTCTGTATGACCTTCATATTTTCCTTGAACTCTTATTAAGAAGAAGCTTTATTAACAATTTTGACAATATTGGGTTTTAAGAAAGGTATTTTAAAATGTAAAAGCTTCAATTATTGAGGTGATGTTCATATTTTTGGGATGAAAAATTTTAATTAGGGAAGATTTAACCTCCATGATTTTAAAAAGCGAATTATTCTCGATAACATGTATGACTGCACCATCGTGCCTAAAAGACATGAAAAATATATTATTTAAATATAACAATTATAACATAGAAATTAAATTGGATGGTATAAATAGGAATAAATATTTTATGAAATATATATTAAATTAATACACAATATAAATTAAGTTATAAATTCTTATTAAATAATCACATAGTATTTAGTAAAGATAATTTATAGATTTTCTTCAAAAATGGTTTTTAATGATTTTTATAGAAAATGATATAATTTTTTATCCAATTTTAGAAAATTAATTTCATAAAATTAACTTCATTTTTATGTCATCATATAAAATTTATATTAGGTGATACTTTAATAATTTTGTGAAAAGTTTTATTATTCAATGAATAGTGAAAAATACTTTTGATAGAAAACCGGTTTTAAATGCATAATGTATTTTCATTTTAATTAATTAAAATCTTCTTTAATAATGAATAATTTAAATGAAATAAATATATTATATATCTGTATGTGTGAATTTAAATCCATATAAGGATGATCACTAGTCATATAGTTAACGTAATATAATCTAATGCTTGAAAAAGGTATTCCTTGAAAAATCAGTTTTCGACAAACTTTTTAGGTTACTTTTGAATTAAATTATTACACCTAAATTAATTAAATTTGATAAAATGGATTCCATATTTTGAATTAAAATAATTAATATTAGGAAATAAGGTCATCTTATTTCTTGGTCATAATGAATAGTAAAAACTATATAATTCTATTTCCATAGTTAAGGGTAAAACATGTTTACTAGGTGTTAAGCTAAAAAGATAAGGGATATAATGACCTAAAAACTTATCTAATTTATAATTTATTAACATAGATATACCTTATACCATAAAATTTATATAAATTTACCATTTTGGAGCAATATGGCCATGATTGTGACCATTATAATATTTTATGTAATGAAAAGAAAAAATTGAACTCTCTTTAATTTAATAACTCTAATATTTAATAGAGGAGATAAAAATAACCTATGGTTTTTTATAAATTTATTTTTTAAATATAAATGGTTGTTTATCTTGGTGAATTATTTATAATTTTTTATAATGAAATAAATACCTTAAATACAAGCGCAACACCAACACAATAATCATTTAATTAAAAGAAACATGAAATAAATGGTTTTGAAAATATTGAATGTAATATAATAAGAAATAATTATTTTTTATATTATATTTTAGATAATTATAAAATTTTATAGGGGTTTTAATGTAATATATTCAAATTAAATTTATTTTAAACTAGTTTCAATTTTAAATTTAATGAATAGTTCAAAAATGACATTAATGACATTTTATAATAAATGATATTTTATTAAATGATTTAATATTTAAAAAACCATTTTTTAATCATTTATTGGGAGATGGTTTAAAATTTCATCTATGTTGTATTTATTATACAATTTTTATTTTATAATAAATATCTTTACCCCTAGATAGTAAAAACATTGTTTCCATGATAATTTTAAAAAATGGTTAAAGTGGGTTAAAAAAGATAAGTGTAAAAACCTAATATAAACTTGTAAAAATTTATAAGATGAGATTATTTAGACTCGAAATCATAATTTATTATAATATTACATATTTTTATCCATTTTAATATGAAAATTAATTTATATTTATTTAATACTTTATGAAATTCCAAAAGTTCCTCTCACCTCACTTATAGAAGGGCTCCTCCTCTCTTATTTTATTAACACATAAATGGGTTTTTTGGAAAATCTATAAAAATACATTCCATAATTCATGTTCCATTACCTATAGACATTATATTTATTATAAAACCCTCTTATGCATGATTTTGATAAAAACATAATGTGGTTGTTTGAAGAAGAAGTATCGTTCTTAAACGAGTTTTTGTTTTATTTATTCTTCCACATCTTTCAAATAATATCAAAACCTGATGAAATAATAACATAAGTAAATAAAATTTAATTATATTTAATTATGTTTATTTTATATCCTATATTCATATCCTCTTCCATCAAATGGGAAATAGAACCATCATTCATGTGTGTGATGAACTATCGTACTGCGAACTGATGTAATTTTATTTCCATCATCACCTCTAACAGCTGAATATGATGATGAGTTTAATGTATATATATATATATACTATATTAATTAAATAATTTATAATTATATAAAAAATATCATATATTTTCCTACCTTTTTATTCACTATAAAATGATAATATTGTTCGTACGTATGTGTGGACAACAACCTCCCTGAAACGATGGGATTCATTTTTCATCACCAAATAGTATAGATGGTATATATATATAACTAAAAAATAACATGTTATTTTTTATATGATTTTAATTTTTGAAGATAAAATAATACTTAACTTCTTTTCATCATAATCTTTGAAAAATTAAAATGTTACTCATGCGCACATGTGACCTACCATATCCATGATTGTAGCATAGTTAATTTTTCAGAACCATTTTTCATGGTTGGATTTAACAGTAAAATTTCTGTATAATTTTTTTATTATTTCATGATTATTAATTTTGAGATTACATAATAATGTCTTTTATGATAGTTAGTCCACTGAAGTAATTTTGGACATATGAAACAATTATCATTGAAACATCCAACATTGAATTAATTGGTAAAGTAAAAAAATATAACATAGTAATACATAAATAAATGGAATACTTAAATTGATAAAATATATTAATAAAGTAAATAATTTACATAATATTATTATTTAGGAATATAATGAACATTAGTGATGCATCATAATTGAGGTAATATATTTTCATCTCACTTTTATTTATGTGGGACACATGACATATTCACCACATGTTTCTTTTTTTGTGGTGTTTATACTACCTATAAATTTAATTTATGATTCTTCTCTTGGGATATACACTTCCATATAAGGTTAATTCTTTAGTGAGAAATATGATTCAAAATTTTCCGATGTAGTAAGAGTTTTTTGTTACAGTATCTTTGTTTATTGGGATTGTGTATGATTAATTTTTCAATGACGAAATATTATGATATACCTCTAAATAAACTCCAAAATTTTATTATCCTCTGGTTATTTAATAATAAAACATGTCTTACATTAATTTTTACTACATTAAGTACTCAATAAAATAAAATAATGTTTTTAGGGAAAACTAACTTTATATCTCTGTTAGATAAAAAATATTTTCTCTTCCATGTCCATGTGTTAAAAAAACATTTTCAAGAATGATTTTACCATTCTACAAGGATCATTTGAAGTCATTGTTTCAATTTTTTAATTTTCACAAAATGGTTTAAAATGATTCTTCTTAATATTTGTAATATTTTAAGATTTTGAATAACAAAATTAAATGAGAAAAGGGTATTTCCACAGGAAAAGTTACAATTGATATTTTAAAGGTATTTTTATACATTGATAACAACCATTGATATTAGTTTAGTTTTACGAGGGATATGATACAATGATTCCATCCTTATTCTTTCTCTATATGGTTTATGATTTTGATGAAAATATATTTATTGAACCCATTAATTTTCTATGGGTTATGCTATAATGAATTTATGAAATGTTTTTGCAACCAATTTCTTTTCTAGGGGTTATGATACAATGAATTATTTATGAAACCCATTTTATTTCCATGGGTTATGATATTATTAATGTTTTATGATCTTTCGGCACACATATTTTTGATTTTCCTCCTATTATGGGTGGTTCTAGAAATATATATCCCTATAATTAATTGGGTAAAAATATATATCTCATTAGATAAAAATTGTTGGAATAGGGAGTGAACCTAATTCAGTAAGAGACTCTACCCACTATGATAGTCTTTGGAGTGAAAATTGAATACTAAAATGGCTTGGGGAGTTAACCCAATCCACTATGATAGTATTGGTGGTGATCCTTGACTATAAAGAAATTGGTTTTTTATGCTTATGTAAATGTAAAAACACAACATCTTATATAAATGTAATTATATCATGGATCATTATCATTGATTCCCATTGTATAACATATATTATTAGTAATAAATATTTATTCCATGTTTCAAGATTATAATATATTTTATATAGGCTATGGTTTTAAAATTTTATTCTCATGTTCTCACACACTTATGCTCATGTTTTGTTTAAGTGGTCATTGATATCTCCCTCATTTGCCCTTATTATTTATATGATCTAACCCTTTTTTATATTTAATTTCCCTAGGATTTGAAGAAATGTATTGTTTATTATTCATCTAATGTGTTCTAGTTATGAAGAACATAGTGGGAGATGTTGTAGTTTATATATAAACCAATTTTTTATGCATCTAAGTATCAAAAGGCACAAGAACAATATGATTTTTGGATGTATAGTTATGTTATGAAATTAATATTTGTCTATGAAGTTTTATTAACAATGTATGAAAATTTTGGTTCACTATAAACCCTCTCCAACCATTACTTATCCAACTCTAGTCCAACATCACATCTAAATGGTGGTTTAATTTTCTTGTGAAACTCTTATTCCCAATTAATTTCCATTAGTTTATATTAATTGTATCCCTTATCCAATGATGAATTATCTATATAATAATGTTCAACAGATAAGGATAAATAGAATAAAATTCTACCACTCCATATCCATGTCTAGAGAAAACTATTCTCTGAGATATAATTCGATATCATATAGAATTATTCAATCAATATTATAAATTTTCCCTATCAACCATCATCATAAAATTTATGTACACACTATATAATGGTGTATTTATATGTATTTATTTACGTAATCTCATTTTCAATTACTTTATTACAACATGTCAAACAATTTTTCAAAACTTCATTTTCCAAATTCAATTTTTAAATTAAAAAATCATAGAGTTATTGATTTTTTTTCATGCAAGAAAAAAATTTATTTAAAATCCATGATAATGTGATTTAATTTTTTACCAAATATACCATGATACATGAAATATTCCTAGTTATGAACCATTTATAATTAACAAGGAACCAATGACATCATCATACAAGGTAATCATCAACCTTTCATTTGTCTGGAATTCTTAGTATCTCAAGGTTCACTATAAAGAGGTCTGATATGCATTTTTATATGTACAGATTGAATTCCAACCATTATATTATACTGAAAAATTGTGATTCCAATGAACCATATTTAAACTCCATGGTCTAAAACAATTTTATAACACCCTGACCATGGTACCTTAATCCCGAGACTTGAATCAGTGCACCCCATGAGATTAAGCATACTCCCCTGATCTCTATAGGCTAGAAGACAGTTCTAAAACATAAATTAAACCATTGGGAAATTATTTTAACACAATATATATAAATAAAATAGGATAATAATTCATATATATATATAAACATTTTTTATAATCTATTAAATTTATAGTTAAAATGGGTTTTAAAACATCGAGCACTAAGAAATAATACATCATGTAGACAGTAGATAAAAAAATTCCAAGATCACACAACCAAATAATTCTTCCACATATTCTATGTTGATCTATAGTTCTCTACTAAATAATTATAAAACCTTATCTTTCTTTGTATCATGACTAATCATGTCTACTTATCCACCTAAGTGGACATGTTTGTAGTCTGTATTAATTTATTAGGATTTACCCATTGACTATAATAAATATATATGTATTAGAAAATAAATAAACAAAATTATAATCAATAATGATAAATAAAAAATAATTTTATCCAAAAAAATTTATTTACCAAATAAATTCAAAAAAAGGTATCAAATAAATGACTGTAAATTTTATTTCAAAAAAATCAATTTTTTTTAAAACATTATAATTATAAATCCTAATTTTGACTCTATTAATAAGGCCATATATTATCCTCAAAAATATTCTTTATGAAAACTACCTATTTGTCTCAAAATTCAATAATGACTCATTGTTTCCTAGAATTTCAATGGAAGCTCTTTGTTTAATCAAAACCACAAAGCTTCTTATTTCTTAAAAAAATTACCCATATAAATAAAATATATATCATAATCAAATAATTTAAATACAATAGTACCAAGCCACTATCCATAAATGATTGTTTATTAACCCAACTATATTCTCATCATTATCCACTATGTGCTTTGGATTAACCAAGTCATTACCCATTCACAAGTTAACCCCAAACCCTCATTTATACAACAGTACGAGGTGAGGTGTCGCCTTTCGGACTCGATCATCGTGGACATTGCTTCCATCAATTCATGTTCTATAGGTCTTAAATTTTCAATGTAAAAATATTAAATATTTAAAAATAGTTCTCACTATATATATTCTCCCACTTACACACAAACTATGTGAATAAATTTCTGGAGATATATTTTTTATATTTCTAAAACAAAATAATGTTATTTTCACAAAAATCAATTTTTCCTCAAATTTTCTCATTTGGAATAAAATCTTCGTTTATCATAAATTTATATATTTACAAAAATTAATTATTTCTCACAAAAACTATATAATGAAATTATTTTATCATTATAATCAACTGATAATTAAAAAATTAAATAGTAAATCCCGTAGAAAGTATTGAATTTACCTACCAAGGTGAGCTTTTTTAGTGTCTCTATGAATTCCTAAATCAATAATCCATTTGAATAAAACCATTGAGACTTATCATATAAATTATCCATTAATTTATATTTAAGAATAAAAGTTCATAACCTTTCATATAAATGAATTTAGTTCTATTACAGTACTTTTGACATGATTATGTTTCATTTTCACACAACCCCATGAAACTCAGTGTAAGAGTGCTTGAACTATACTATATTCCAAGGCTCCCATGTAACACATTGGTATCTACGATTCTCTGTAGAAGAATTATCAAGAAAAAATTTCTAAAATGTGCTACAAACCCAAGACATTTTAAGATGACCTATGCCAAATTTATTGAAAGTCCATTTTTATACCTCAATTATGAGACCATGGAAATAAATAATTTATAAGACATAGTCACATCATTGAGTATTTTGAAAATGTTAATAAAATATATAGAATAAAATATTTTAGAAACCATTAAATTTTAATCAGTCTTTGAACTCCAGTCACCATACATCTAACCATTCATCCTAAATTCATCCATAATCAGAAGCAAAAGAGAGTTCAACCAAAGAATGATAATTAAATAACAATCCATACTATATATAGACCACCCCTATAAAAATCCTTTATAAATACACCGTGAAAATTTCATTAATGAGTCAAACCACACATTAAATCCTTTAATTTCCTTATACAACTTCTTTAATCCAGAATTCCATATATTAATTTATGCAAGACAATTTTAATTTATTAGTTGCAGTCAATGATGATTTATTTATTAAATTTTATTTTTCCATTATAATAAAGACTATGGTGGTCCACTATTATAATTTCATGGTAAACTGATTTTAAATCAATATAATACTTTATTTTTTGATATCATTGATTATATTAATATTTTAGGTGTCCATGTTAACATAAAAATACTAATAATAAATTTTCACCTCATTTAAATAAGAAATGACACAATTAATTCTTCAACACACAGAGTTCTCCAAACTCACAATAATCAAATGATTATAATAGTAATACCTAAATATTGAATAATAAAATTTAATAACATATTAGTTCCAATAACACTTCAATAAAAACAATTCATTATCCCCAACATTAAATAAGCTAAAAAAATATTATTCGCACATTATGGGTATACGAAGAACCCCATTTCTAGTGTCTTATAATTATAATAAATAAAATTGAAACAAATACAATTGGGAATCACGAACAAAAATATATGAGACCAAAAAATTGTTTGATATAAATTTATTATTGAAATATAAGGTAGTAATCAAACTTATTTCAATAAGTTTTTTTTTCAATCTAGATGAATTCAAAAAAAAAATATATAGAAAATAGGTAAACCATTACAATAGGTTAATTAGGAAGAATCATAATAGAGATGGGTAATATTCATATAATCTAAACAAACTAAAACTAAATTTTTTACAATGAATGAATTGAAACACCAAACCTCAATGAATTAATTCATCCATCACAACTCTAAGAACACTAACTCATTTGATAGTTATAAAATTTTTACAAAAAACTGATGATCAAAGATTAAATTAGTGTAATAGAAAAGTGATAATACAATCCCATAATTCACTAGTTTCTCCTTTATCTCTATATTCACCCTAAAGTATTATTGCAAGGACGAGATAACAAAAAAAGTAGATAAATATAAATTTTTAAATATAATAAAATGAAGTACCACAACCATGAAAACTAAAGGGAAAATAGATTCACAATAGTCTGTTATGTGTAATATCCATGTTTTGGTTAATGTAACAACCTAAGGTTAGTTCTTTAATCAAAAAACAGTAAGTATTAAGATCAAATGGATGGAAATCTATGCAGTGAAATTATTAAACTTTGTGTAGATATTTATAACATTATGATAACATAAAAATGGAGAAAAATGGATTGAATGTAAATTTTTTGGTAAATGATCATATGAAAAAACATAATAATCCATCATAACTACAGGAAGAAAATAACATAAAACTATGAATAAGGAAAAAAAGAACATACTGACCACTATCAAGTAGGCTGAAGTGAACAAGCCAATAGAAAATCCTAAAGGAGTTAGACCAAAAGAGAGTTCTGGCGGAGGTCTAAAATGATGTCTCAAAAAATAGTAGCATTCTAAGGAGAATATAAAGTAGAATAGAAAAATATAAATTAAATTTTCTTTCATGATATTTTCAATTTATTCAAATATAATAAAAAATTAATTGAAAACAAGGTGTAAAAACATTTTTCGGAAAACTGCACCACTGAAAATAATATTATAAACAAACACATGGTGTTCTTGCACATAGATCATTGAACTATGAGCATGCTTAAAATATTTATGCAATGATTTAATTTTAAAAGTTTAATGGCCTATGTTATACTACAATCTATATTCTCAACTCCATGTATCTTTTTTACAAACACTATATGATATTCAATGATTTTTCATAAAAAATTTAATATGATATAAATATTTTTATCTAGCGTTGAATTCATTATTATTAATAAATTTTAGAGTTATCTAGCTATTTTAAAAAACACGAATACTATAGGAAAATAATGAAATTTCACAGAATAAATAGTTTATCTACATAACTTATTTAATTGGTTTTCACTTCTATATATTCCCCCACAGTGGTGGATAATTAAATGATGGATTTATTATTACTTTTATATGATATGGGCCCACTAAAATTAATAAATATATATACAATCATATAATTATGGGTATATATATTAATTACACAATCAGAATCATCATAATCTATCACTGCCTGTTTTGAATCAATATTATTTCCATAACATAGGCAAATATCAATAGTCATAGATTAGTACTAGAGTAGACACTTTAAATCTTACTACCGTGGTTTCCCTAGTTAATCATAAAACTAGTTAGTATGAAAAATGAAAAATCAATTCCTTTCTAAGAGAAGATCATGAAATACATAAATCTACCAATGATATTAGTATAAACAAACATATATATTCTATATCTAGTGAATTTATAGAATTTTTTTTAAATACAGTCTAAAATTTTATCCAAATGATATTCTAATAGGTTCTAAATTTTCAAGCATATAATTTCATTGATCTTTATTTCTGTAATCTTGATGTGATAAGTAAGGAAAATGGTTTTACAAACCCATTATAATTTAAAAACCCAATATATGTATTAAATACCCTAAATATTTTATTTTTAAAAATTAATTGACATGAATTATTAAACAAATTTATTTTTTTTATAGTTGGAATATCATTAACATCTACCATCCAGTATAACATTTCACGAATAAAAATATTATAATAATATCATGAATCGAATTTTCTTATGTTAAATCCATTTTCAATATAAATAAACCAAAAATGTTTTACCATAGTCAAGATTATTACTTTAAAACATACATTGAGGTATTCCCAATATAAACTTCATTTAATTTAAATTTATTTTTAAAATAATCAGGTTTCTATAGATAAACATTTTCCTCTAAATTTTCATGAAGTAAATATATTTTTACATAAAATTTCTCAAAATAAAACTTAGGAAAGGAAAAAAAATAAATTAGGTAACTAAATCAATTAATTGTGAAAATAATGCAGAAAATATCCCTATATTTTATATGGTTACGTTTCACGAATTTCTTTATAAAATGTCAGGACTGAAACATTGTTGTATATTCTTGGGTGTTGTCTTATATATTTTTAAAAATAAACATTCACCCAATTAAAATAAGCTCATTGGTATTATTCATAATATTATCAGCAATATTTTAATATAAATAATACCTTTCATTATTCATAATAAAAATTCACATTTTGGAATCACCTCTTCTAATACCCTTTTTGTATGATTGGGGTCACCATCATGTAAAACTAATAACTATTAAAGGATTCCATGACCAAATCATCATAACTAAATTAATAAGGCGGTTGAATGATCCTTCTTTACTACATATATGATAAGGTAATAGCCATTAGATACATTAATTAGCTGATTGTTATTTTTATAATTTGATCCAGACCTAATTTGAGATTAAATTTTAGGTTCAGATTGAGAAATCTTAATGAGAGTCTCAAGTAGGGCATCGAGTTGAACCTCAACACCCTCAATCAAGGGTATTTGTCTACTTTCACCTTAATTATGATTATCAATTGATTCATTATTCTTGTGTAAGAAAACATCATGACAAACCTTTATAGTGACACATTCATCCAAAAAGGACTTTGGGAATCCTTGGTATGAAAATATACTACACACTTGTTCAAGAATTGTCTTACGCCCATGATTATGTAACCCATTTTATTTGGGGTGGGGGGGGTATTGAATACTTTATTCCAAAAAAAACAAACTTAATTTTATAAATCTATAAATTCAATAGATAAATATATGTTTTCTACACTCAAATCCTTAAATATCATATGTTTATGATTTTCAAAAGTATATTTCCATGTTAAAAAACACTATGAATCATATTAATTTTACAAAATAAAGATAAAAAATTTTATTAAAAATTTATTTATAATGATAAAATATCCAATCCTTCTATATGTGAGGCTGTTTCAGAAGAACCCCACAAGTCAGATGTTACGTACTCTAGTGGATGATTATATTTGAAGTAAGTTCTTTTAAATCCTACTCTGTTAGACATAATGATGATAAAATCCTCATAGAAGGGAATATTACACGGTGTAATAATATTTAACAATCCTTCTTTGTTAAATTATTTTAACACTTATCCATGCCTATGGTGTTAAATCATGGTGTTATCATTTTTGGTGGCATAAGTACATCCTAAATTTTTATTATAGGGTTTTGAATTCTCAAATTATAATTTGTTCATAAAATAATATTCTAATCTTAAGGAATTTGGAGTTTGATATAAAGTAAAATATTTTTGATTAAGCATTTCCAATTAGATGATGTTTTTTAGAAGATTGTGTATGCGCTTCACATCATATATGGTTTCAACCATTTTTTCAAGTAGTTCATGTAATAAAAAAACTATAATTAATATTTTACACCTTATGTTATTATCTAACATACCATAATCTTTACCACATTCGACCAATTCTAAAAAGGATACTTTATAAGGGAACAAATGTAAAGAGAAACCATAATCTAGTAACCATTTATTACTCATAGTCAGTCTCGAGAAGGTTAAATCTTACATATTGTCATAACCATATTTATAAGATAAATAATAATATGATCCATGTTTATAATTAACACCTGATTTATCATTTGTGATTTTTAAAGTGTTAAGGTTGTTTACAGATAAAAAATGTATTCAACTTATTTTTGTATTTAGATTGATTATTTCAAGGAATACAATGATATCTCCGCATTCCTATTTATTTTGTTCTACCCCTAACATTTAGAATTTATTCTTCCACCTTAATCATGTTTTATTATTTTATTTATTTGGAATGTATAAATTTTTTAAATTCTTATAGAGTTATAAACCCTACCATATATAATTAAATATCTCAATGAATTAAATTAATAATAACATGATCCTCCTTTTTAATTTTAAAATCAATACTAGATAGATGATGAAAAAATTTATTAAACTCATCAATGTGTGAATGGATTATAGTTCTAACAAGCATTTTAAAAGTATAAAATTCAGTGTTCTCAATAATTATATTGAACAATGATATAGTCATATACATATGTTAGAGTTTTAAATAAATGGAAGTAATACATAACTCATATATAACTTTATACATTATATTATCACCTGTGTATAAAAAACAACAAGGATTTCTTGAACACATCCATTATTAATTAAATTTAAGAAATACAATCTAGATAATTTGTGTGATTCCTGTTAACCTTATTTTTTAGGCCAAATATATAATAATTTAGTTCATATTAAAATATGAGACTACATATCTTATTTCCCCAGTGACTACAATCACTATCTATATCAAATTTCTAAAATTCATATTTATTAGATACAATCACTCTAAATACACAATGATCTAATATAAAGTGTTGTGGGGGTTACTTCTTCTCACTGTATTAGCCCATAATCAGTGTTCTATATACACACTACATATTGATATTTTTCTCAAATTTGAAAAATATAATCAATGATGAATCACATGATGAATGAAAAAAATAAATAGTAAACAAATCATATGAATATGCATGCGCTATGGGAGAAATCAAATAGTAAATTACATAGTTATTTAGAATTATTTAGTTTATGATTGGATTTTGTGACAAGACCACCATGATCATTATTTATTTATAAAAAAATGGTTTTATATACAAAAAATACTCATTAATAGATATAAAAAAGACAAGGGAAACTATCAGATATATAATTATTATTAAACCAGGAGGTAGTGAACAAATTTATCTTGAGGAGTTTACATATAATATCATTCTAGTTGGACTATTAAAGCACACATAGACTATTACTAAAATATTACAATAGAGGCTATTAATATAAATATAAAAGTTATAAGGAATATTCTTATAAACCATCCAAATAAGAACTGAAAAGAAATCTATTAAATGAATCAATGAACCATAAATTGATGTATTATCTGTTCCTTCACATATCATGGAACTCTATATAAATCCCGAAATTTCTAAATCCCCCCATTCGATTTTTCTATGGATAAGGTGTTTCAAAAGGGATTTTAGAGGAATTATTGTGGTTAAAAAAGTGTTTTATCATTTTTAATGTCACCTCACCAAGGAGGTAGGTATAGTTCCTATCGTTTTAAACCATTCATAGAGTCTTGAGAATGAGTATTATTTTTTCTATCATTATGGCTTCTACATTTTGTCATGGTGATAACCGTTTGGTGTAGGATTACACCATGGTGATTGAAATATCTTTTTTGGACATGTTAAAAGGATTTTTTCCATGAGGATGCTCTAATGGGAAATAAAGACTAGGAAAGCATCATGAGAGATTGTTTTGAGGAATACTAAATGTGTGTAGTGATTAGTGGGTCAACCTATTATAAACCACAAATGTGAAGCCCTTCATTCTGTAGTGCTGGTCATGGTGGGGTAAAATCGATTAGGTTTCTACACTAGATTGTGGTGGAGTCCATGGGGGTGATCAAAATGATTTGATGATAATTTTTAATATGGAAAATCTATGGGATTGAAACACATTGAAAACTAGAGTGAACATTGACTGAAGGCACCAAAATAATTTTGGGAGTTCACAACACCATGGTGAAGGCTTTCAAGATTCCTATATAAATAGTTTTCTCGAGCTCCCTTGATTCAAATTTCCATTACTTTTCTCAAACACTAGCTAACCCTTTTTCCACTATTCACTCTCTATCAACACCACGATGATTCTAAAAACACTATCTCCCCAGTTGTAAGTCTTAGATCACAGTATTTTCCTCTTTATTTCTACACTCATTTCCCCCCTTCTAATTTCATTTTGAAAATCTATTTTGGGATGATTCCTTTATTTTTTGTTGAGGTTTTGAGATAGTGTTGATATTGGTTGTCATTATTATGTTCCAATGTAATTTACTATGGTTTTGGTTGTGTTTTCTTTGGTAGTGGTTGTTTCTCGATTGTCTGTTCTTTCTTAAAGAACATTGAACTTCTAATAGAGGTAGTGGATCACGTACTTATACTTTTTATTTATGTGAATGTGTGAGTGAATAATGATTTAGATTGTTTTCTAAATTGGAATAATTTAATTTAATAATATAATAACCTAGAAAATGAAAATTTTATTGAATTATTATTTAATAATATGGATATTATGAGAAATACAAGAATTGTTTTATGATATTTTTAATTCTTATTTGGGAATTATTAATATTACATATAATAATGTTTTTTTATTTTTCAAGGAAATTTATTATACCTTGAATAGCATGATATATCATAATGTTTTATAGTAATTTAATTATAAAATTAAGGAAATGAAACTAATAATATCATGCTATAGTATTAAATGTTTTTTTAAGTATTAACCATTACCCTACATTTATGAAAATTAATGTTTTGAAATGGATATTATCACATGATGAAGATAATTAATAATTCATGTAGATAATTAAATTAATATATGGGGTGTGATCTCTTGGGAATTTTGAGTTTATTTATGCAGTCACGTTTCATATTTAGTCATGTGATCCCTATGTTTAGAAATATCTTTGTTTGTAGTTTTTTTAGAGTAGTTATATGATTGAAACTATTAACAAAATAAAGCTAAATTATGATAAATTAAATATAATACTCATGACTAGAGTGATTAATTCTCATCATTAAATTGATTAAACATAGAAAGAATTATGAAATCATGTTTACTTTTATTCATAGTTATGGTTAGATATAGAATTTATGTTTCATTTTGTAGATTACCTATGTTTAATGAACTTTTTTATTGTATATGGGATAAAAAATGATTTTTGTTAAAGAATAAATTTATGGTGCTAAACGACCCCATTCCTTGTTACAAGAGGATTAAATACCTCGATGCCATGATTTTAGTAATTCTTATTATGCATGGAAAAAAAATTTAAGACATATTTTTTCTCTATGGATTTATAACCTAGTCTGTTTTATTGATGACCTATTGTGGTTGGTAATCATTGTTGTGTGATGGCATGGGATCCCAGGTTGTAGTTTTGATCGACACCAATATTGGAGGTATATATTATACTATGAATAATGGTGTCAAACACTAGGAATTCATGATGAGTTGAGAGTGTCAATTTATCACTAATATGTTTAACCTTTCTTGATTCTTCCTTAATAGTCCTCTGGGTGGATGTTATTTTTATAATTAGTTCGCAACTACTTGATGCGGTTCAATGATCTGAAGTAAGAGTTCATTTTTGAAGCTGTAACATTGGATTATTTCTAGAGTTCCCATATATTTATGATAAGATAACCAAAATATAAAATTAATGAGGTTGGTTGATCATGTTCAAAAGATATAATGATTACATATTATAGATTATAAGTAAAGAATTTAAACTACTATGGATATGTGGTTTATAAGATTTCAATTTTAATCTTTGAAATGAAAATTGTAATAATTAATTAATGAATAATTAAATTAATAATGGACATGATGCTTATATGATGGTTTGATTTCTGGACTTTAACATTGGTAGACGAGGGCCCTATGAAATGAAAGTGCAATATGGTTCTAGGTCTATGTAGTTACCTATAGTGTGGTTTGTTCATCATATAATTTTTATTTTTCGATTTCATAGTCTTCCCAACCTTCATTAGTAGGGAACTGAATATGAATTGTTTGGCTAGGGGGGGGTGGTTTCTCCAACATCCAATATGGTTTGGGAACATATGTTTGAATTATCCCTCTCTCTTTCTCATTCTCTAGATGTATATGAGTTGGTGAATCCCATGGAATAATGGATCATGATATAGGGTGATTTCTTTATAGGGCTATTATGTCCCATGGTGTACTGGAAATTCATGTTAAGGTTGAAATGAACCATGTTAAAACACATAGTTGTATCCTGATGCAGTGGTTTCAACATAGTATGGGTGTATATTAATGGGATGTGATTGAATGGATTCTAGTTATACACTTGGGTACTACTAGGATATTATGATGATGAGATTTCAGGTATCACCATATAAAGAAATGGTTGAAAAACTATTTCAGGTGGTGTATGATGAGTTACAGGGGGATGAGCATAGGATAAAACAATTATGGTATGAGAGAGACAAATAGGTAATGAAGTGGAAGCTAGGTACCTTAACTTTATTTATATATATATATATATGTTTTTTAATATAATGGTTCATTTCTGTGCATTATTTGGTGACTGATCTATGTGGAAATGTGAAACTAGTATCAGCTCTTTAGGAGATGAGCCTATTTCAATTTTTTATTTACCAGTATTTAATGTGATTCTTTAAATGTTTTCATGAGAGGTTTTAGGGAGAATTCTAATGAGTATACATGTTATTATCACCATATATATATATATAATGTTTTTATAGTCAGTAGGAGAATTTTATTGATAGAGCTAGATGATATTAACTTGGAGGAGTTGTTGATAAGCTATCAAGATTTTTTGGAGTTTTTGGTTGCTGCCTAGTTTTTTGTTTGTTAATTATTATTTTTCTTTTTTGTTATGTATGAAATTACATGTATTGAGATTTCTTCTTTTATTTTGGAATGAAATTGGTTGGTGGTTCTTATTATCCTACCCCTTATTCCTTAATTTTATTTAGATGGAAATTCCTCCCATTTGTGTGATTTTTATACCCGTAGTTCTAGTCTCCAACCCATGGTCAATTGGAGGTAGAATTTGGGATTAAATATCTCTCTTTATTAATTATTTTAATAATAGGGGATCCTTTATAGGGTGTGTGTAGTGAAATATTGGTATCAAAGGGTGATGGTTGGGAGATATGATGATGTTTTTAGTTATATACCAATTAGGACACATGGGTAGGTAGGGAAACTAAATCAGCCATGCGTAGTATGCAATGTAAAGAAGGGATACGAGCTAATACATGAGATTTTTTTTCCACCTATTATACAACACAGGAACATTCATGTTTACTGGACATATAATAAAATTTATGCTTCTTGTTGGGTAGATACCTAGGTAAGGATCATTCATCATGATTAAAAGAACTTGTGTTTGAATTGGGTTTGATAATAATAAATAGGTTGAAATGAATTAATAAAGTAATTAACTAATCTCAAAAGATTTTGTGTCCCAATTTTAGGAGGCATTGATTTTATTAGAGATATGAAATATGTCTGAAATCCCATTCAGGTTTATGAATAAGTTGTTCAGTAGGATGTTCTAGAAGATCTCCATAGATTAAAAGTGAATAAAAACAACACATGGAGGATGGAACTTTGATAGTGTTAGTTCCAGGATCTACAGAAGTATGAATGTTATGTTTTTGATATAATGAAAAATGATTGGGTGGGGGAAATGAATATTGCCTTCAGTTTAATTTTGTATTAGATGAAAAAATGTGTCGCATTAGCTGTGATGATGCTACATGGGTTTGATTGATAATGTTGAATTTTTCTTCTTAGTGGTTGCGAGGAGTTGGTCGTTTCAAGGGAAAATTTTGGGATTAGTTTTAGGTCGAGTTTCTATCATAGAAAACTATGATGGATTATCATAAATAGATCCTTACCCTTCATCTATATAATTATAGTGTTTAAGTGTTTAATATCCACTACAATAATATTCTACATTATGCATCAAACCATTTTCAAGATTATGAGGGTATGGAGTGGAATTACAAGGATTAATTTCATTCAGATATCAAATACCAAGTAACTCCATTTATATTGATGTCATATGTAGAGTTATTTTTTAATGTAAATGTCATTAAAAGGGAAAAGAATACAACTAAATCATCATGATATGGGATTAACCAAAACCTTCCATTGAGTATATCTATGATATGGATTTCTCAATTTTCTATCCAGAAGAAGTGGTTTCAGTTAGCAAAGAGCGTGTTTTGACCCTATTCAACTCATTCTACTAGTTCTAGTAGTTCTTAGAACTGTTACAACAAGATAAGTATTATTTATATTATCTTATAAAGGTCTTTTACATCAAAAGATAGAGTGGCAATAATTTCTTAGAAGTAAGCATGTGTGTGGAGGTCTGAAATGGGCCCAACCATTGTAGTGGTTTATGATAAGGAAACTGTAGAAACAAGAAATCTTAGATTAGGAACATCAGAGAGGGGGAAGGGGTAGGTATAGGAAACCCACGTGATATCCCTCTTACTTAGGAATAATAGGAAGATCTTGACCATGGAGGTGGATAATATCTAGGCTATAGAGGCCATGTAAAAGAACACAGTTAGATGCATGGTTTAAAATTTCTATAACTGGGTGAGCCTAATGTTGTACGGGGTACCATATACATGTTTTCTACTTGGTTTTATTCATTTATTGATTCAGGAACTACACACTCCTTCATTTCACTAACCATTGTCTGTGATTTTGGATTTGATGTGAGTTGACATAAAATGACCTTATCAATGACTACACTAGTTAGAGGCCAAGCTAGCATATATGATGTGTGGAAATATTTTGAATTGGTGGTAAAGAAGCACCACTCTTGTGGATATTTAATATATTTTAAGATATATCCTTATGACATCATCCATAGTATGAACAGACTATATTTGGTGTATGATATCATGGAATGATTTAGTATATACATCATATTATATAATGATGATGGAGACCAGGAATTTTTAATTAGAGGCAATTTTCGTAGAATGGGTGTGATGAGTATTATGTCTCTATCTACTTTATTGTTAAATATAATGTTTAGTTCTATAAAATATCATCAAATGGTGTTCTTTGGGGTTTCAAAGTGTACCCTGATTCCTTTCCTAAAGAGGTTTCAATCCCACCCCCTTAATGAGAGATTTAGTTTTGGATAGAGTTGCCGCTATGTGATTCACTGATATCTATGTCACTATATCATATGACCGCTTAATAGTAATGTGAGTCGTTGATTTAGGTTAATTATTTCTTGTAGATATGATTCATTCAAATAAGAATTTTTCCTTGAGGATTTTTGATTTTTTTAAAATAAGTTCTATGATAGTATATGGCTATGTGTCGATTACCACATTTTGAACTAAGTTATGATAAAGAAATTCTATTACCTCCCATGGATTAATGACTCATTTGGTCAGGCCAAGGGATCAAGATGGTTCTAAAATATTTACTTGTATTCTATATATCATCACATGTGGGTGACATATGAGGATATCCAAACGTCAATTTTCATTTGTCATTATGACCATTATGAGTTCATGGTGTAATTTTTCAATGCAATGAATATTCCAGTAGTGTTCATGTATTTGATGAATTCAGTGGTTCCTTGTGTTTAAACCTATTCAATGCAGTCATTATTAATGAAATGCATATGTTTTTAGCAATTGAGGAGGATTATATAGAGAATATAAAATATGTTTTGGGGTTTCATCAGTTTCATCATCTATTTGGGATGTTGTTTAAGTGAGAGTTCATGGATCATGAGGTCCATTTCTTGGGGTAATGTAACTTCTCATCATGGAGTTTCTATATTTTCTTTTAAGATTTATGTGGTTGTTTCATGGGTATCCCACAACAATGTTGTTAAGGTATGGATTCCTCTTAGTCTTACTAGTTATGGTAGGTATTTTGTACCCAAATTCTCATGGATTATGATAACATTTACTATAAAGAATAAGGTGTTCATGTGGAATGACCAGTGTCACGAAGTTTTTCATCTTATAGAGGAGGGTATTCTGCTTGAGGTTTACTATTATGCTTCACATCCTTAATTGAGTTGTGTGTTGAGGCAATAGAGGGAATTCTTCACTTATGGGTCTCAATAGTTATAAACTCATGATGAAACTATGACACCCATGATGTTGATTATATTGTAGTTGTATTTTCTTTGAATATATGGCGAAATTATCTTATTTGTGAATGTTTTTTGGTCTTTATAGATCAAATAATTCTAGAGTTCATCTTCTCCTAAATTAACTTGAATTTATTTTCGTAACAATGGATAAGGTTCTTACATGAATATACATTTACATTTTACTTTTCACCTAGTAAGGGTAATGTAGTGGCTAATTCCTTTAGCATGAAGTCACATGGTGGTTCTATTTGTGAGTTAGGAAACACTTGAAGAGTGAAAAAATAATTGGCAGTAATACACCATGATATGAGAGCTATTGATTGTCGAGGTTTTCTTTATGAGATGACTGTATAGTCATACATAGTGAGAAGGTGGAGGAATACAATATTAGGTATCTTGAGGAAAGTTTTGGAATAAAAAATTTATTTATGATGATATCCTAAGTGAAGGTTTGAGGATGGAAGAAATCAATATTTGTTTTCGAGAAATATTTTTATTCATATAACAATGTGTGATGTGGTTATTTATGAGTTCCATAGTTAACACATAACAAAACATGTTTGGATGAGAAAGATGTATCATGCTATGAGGGACTATTTTTAGTGGGTTAGTTTAAAGATGTTAGTTTCATATTTTTTTCTCGATGTTTTTCTCTCCCCAAAGGTAAAGGCTAAGCATTGTGTTCGAAGTGTATTTCTCCAGTCACTTGATGTTACCCGATGGAAGTCGGAGGAAATTTTGATATACTTTATCACCAGTTTACCTAGATATCAATGTGGTCATGATGCTATATAGGTGATCTTGCAAAGTATTTTGAATTCAAATCACTTCTAAGAGATAAAAGAGTTGAGATCTTGGGATGATTTTTGAGGAAGTATCAACAGGACATAGTGATACTTCATGGGGTTAAAAAGAAAATAAAATTTTATCATGATCCATGTTTTACCTATAGGGTTTAGAGATGTCTCCATCATGCTTTTATTTATTTGTTATTTCTCAATACCATGTTTTCAACCATACATGAATGAGTAGACATTGCACACATTTATTTTAGATGTTGAGGGTTCATGGTTTATACGCCTACCCTTGGTAGAGTTTTCTTAAAACAATTGTTATCACTCCACAATTAGAATGACACATTTTGAATCTCTTTATGGTTGGGATTTTAGGGATTTATTGTAATAGACTGAGGTTAGGGGGTTACCTATTATTTCACTAGAATTTGTGTTGGGTAGGACATAGAAGGTTTATGTGATTAATGAGTGAATTAAGGCGACACAAGATCATGAGAAATCATATGATTATTATAGGAGGAATACATCAGATTTTGATATTAGAGATCATGTTTTCTTAATGTTATATCCTCAACATGGATAGTAGAGGTTTGGCCATGGGAGTGAGATTTCTCTTAGGTTAGTTGGGCCTTTCATTGTGTTTTCTCCAGTTGGATATATGGAATATTGGTCAACACTATACTCATAGACGATCCAAATACAATTAATATTCCATGTTTCAAAAATTCACTAATATTCTCATGAATATTATTATGTTATAGATTAGAGAGAGTTGGCTATTTCAGATATTGTGACCATTGTATTTGGGTGGTCAAAATTCATGACCATTATAACATGGTGTTTCCTGGGATTTCTATACCTTTGGATTGTGTCTTGTGGAGGAATGATGGATTGGAAGATAAAACATTGGAGTAGTAGTCAATGATTCTTGGATAGTATCCTTTGTTTTTTAATAATTTGTTCAGTCCTTATTGGAATGACTTGTCTGACTATATAGTGGTTTAGAAGATTATTTGTTTTCCTCAATGTTTTACTAATGGACTTACTCTAATTTGGGACGTATCGTCCCCAAGAGAGTATTTTGAAGATGGTTGTTAATGATACATAATTACATACATTGTTCTTATGATGTGTGAGTGTGATTCTATATTAGTGAGATCCTTCAGGGGCATCTCATTAGGTAGTTATTCAAACCACTTCTCCTTCTTTCTGATTTTTTCTTCTATTCATGAAATGAGAGTTATTTAAGTTATGTCTTATGTATGGTCCAAGATTATAATCCTATTCCTTGGTATTTTACTCTACTTGAAAGGTGTTGTGAGGGAGTTCAGTGGTGTTTTATAGGTTATTAATGATTTTTGTCTTTTAAGGGTCACCCAATCATGGTGGTAGGCATGGTACTAGATATTTTTATGCTTTCTTGGTGGCTTGGGAATTGGCTTTCTATTTTGGTCTTGGGTGTTTGAAGATTGGATATGGTGATGCCTGTTTGGTTCTTGAGTACACTATGATGAGTGAAACAACATGCCTAGACAATTTACATGAAATTATACCTTAAGGTTCTTCTTATGAGAAATGGGGATTAGGAAAATATCATGAGAGGCTGTTTTGATTATGCCAGGCTAGGTGTGGCACTTGGAAAGTAATTCTATAAATATTGGTAATATTATTGCTTGTAACATCATAGTGATAGTAATATTAGGGGTAAACACTACACCATATTGGAGGGTGTGGTGGTGGTGAAAATGATTTTATGAGAGTTTTAAAGAAACATTCTCCTTTAGATTCAAATTCTGTGAAAATTGGACTATGCATTGACCCAAGGAACCACATGAATTTTGGGGGTTCACCATGTCATGGTGAATGATTTAAGGATTCCTCTATAAATAGGTTCCACAAGCTCCCTTGGTTAAAATTTATTTTCCTTCCCTCAATCATGATCAGACCCCTACACCTGTCATCGATATCTAGACACACCGTGTGTAAGGCCCCAGCCTAAAACATTACTTAATCTTGAGTTAAAACAATATTTAACATTGAGGATATTTTCATGTTTATAGATTTAGAGAAATATGTCATAAAAATAACATTACATCTCAAAAATTACAAAGTAGACACTTCTAATTAGTTTCTATTTTTTCATAAAATATAAACTCTTAATAAAATGAAACATGACTACTTCCATGTTTTAGACATCATGACATTTCCATGATCTTATCCTTAACCCTATTCATCTTTATGTTCTGTGAAAAACATTTCAAAACATGGTATGACCATAAAAAGCTCAGTAAGGTTTATAAAAAAATGAAATAAAACATTATTCCACCAATTAATACAAACCCATGAAACTGTACCTTACAATCATAATATACCTCATTAAATCATAAGATTTATGAATAACACACAGAAATCATATATCATAAAGGTAACTTATGGAATACATAAAATACAAAATTATAGCATTCACAGCTATGTAGGGAGTTATATTTAGAATACACATTATAGTATATTTCAAAAATGTCTATAGATAAACAATAACATTTACCTCCGTCACGTTACCCAATGCACTAGAGAGAAATCATGGGATCACCCACCCTTGGTTTATCACAGAACCACTCATATATGTATACAAGTACAAATAACCATAACATATTAATAAAACATAAAAAATTATAAATGAATGATTACATTTCCATAATTCAATAAAAATATATCATTTCAAGATATTGATATAATCAATTCATTATCAAACCATTTTTAAAACCATTTAAAACATTTAATGAAGATATTTTTGAATCAATGTGTCCCATACCACATTGAAGCTTTTGAATGAAAATTTAACTTAATAACATTAATTTCCATAGAAAAACACTTAAAACCATTTTTAAAACATTTACATTAATGGGAAATATTTAGAAGAATATATCATTAAAATAATTTTTTTAGTTAAGGAGTTCTTAACCAAATTAGAGATACTTGAATACAAATAATTGAGGAATCACATTTCTTAAAAACATTATAATATCGAGAGAATTAATTTATTCACGATATAATATTCCAAAGGTAAGTAAACACCCCATATAAAAGTGAATTGGTGAATAAAAAAATTGAAGTTTCAGTAGAATGTAAATTGAGACGAAATCCCTTATAAATACGGTATCCATAGATTAAGGATAAATCAATGTCATAATTATGTGTGAAAAATATAAATACACCAAATATAAGAGTATATCAATTCTAAAATGATCATATGATATTCACACTTATTCATAAAACGAAATAATCAAGAAGTATAAGTTTAACCCAAATAATTGAAATTGGGTTAAGGAGTTCCCTTACGAAAATTCAGCAGCCTAAAGGCATTATATAAAATTTTAGAAAAAAGTTGATGAGAGAGAAAAGGGTCTCTAATAAATTGGATATAAAATGTACATAAATAATTATATATAAAAACATATCCCAATATAAGATAAGTAAATTAAAATAGATAACATAAAATAAATCATTGACTAAAAGAGGAGGGTGGAGCGTTCCCTTATCGATTTGGTAACTTATGAATCATACACCCCATGAAAGAGGGATCATAAAATAAAGATGTAAATACCATTAAATTAAATTATATTACAAAAATAATATAATCATGGGCAGTAAATCTATCACATAAAAGGAAATAGTGGAAAATATAGCATGAATCTCACGGGAATAAAAATTGAGATGAAAACCCCTTACCTAAAGTCTGACTTGCCTTTATTATTACTTTTTCTTCATGAATAATAAAATTAAATTAATTTATACTTACATAATATCCTTTTAAAAGTTATTATTACTTTTATATCACTTATTATCTTTCTACAACAATTAGTTAATTACTTGAGCTTATATTAGACATTTGTTTTTGTTCGGAACTTGAGTCAAAAATGAACTTGTTATAATTAAAAATTGTCCATGTGGTCAAAATTATATTATATACAAAATGATATTAATGATATATATATCATAAATATCATATATATCTAGTATATATGTATTCATAATAGTCCATAAAATTTGGACATAAGAAATTAAATGCACCGTTCATGCAGACGGTATGTCGTACGTAAGCATGAACACTACTTCCATTTCTTTTTCATTTTTGAAGGAACGAAAAATAAATGATACATAAGTATATTACAAAAACAATTTAATATATAGGTTATATAGATTTTATAAGTTCATAAATTCTATCCTTGATATGTTCCATGTATAGCATGAACGAGTCATATCATTTTAAGGGGGCAGTTGTCCGCACTTCCTCAAATGAAAGTATCATATTTACGGGTTATGGAAAGCATAAATGTATTTTTTAAATTAAAAATAGGAAATAGTATAGATAAAATAAATATCATATATAATTATCGTTCCATCATAATTTCCATAATAATAGGTGGTAGTATAAGATTGAACAATCATCGTTTCGTGAGGCAGTAGTTAGCCGTTCAGAGAATCATTATGTTCCATACCCATTAGATGGAGGTGTGTGTAAGTGTAGTTAGAATACTTATCATAACAAAAACCAAGTATATTGAGGATACTAGTGTTGTTATGTAAAAAAAGAATAATAATATCATAAGGTGTGGATAAGAAAAATAAAATAAAAGAACTTGAGGGAAAACATTACCTTTAAATTAGGTAACTCCCTTTGTTTGAAGAAAAAGGCTTTTTGAAGTGCCTTTTTCCAAAAGTAAGGCCTCTAGGAGGAAGATAGAGATGTTGGGAGAATATTAGGGCAGCGTTTTGATGGGCCAATTGGCTTGATAGGTGTGTGTAATGGGTTAGTGTTGGGATCCTTTTATAAGAGAGAGGCAGGTCTCTTTAGGAATGTTTAAGAGTATTATTTTATTATAAAATTATTTTTCAGTTTAAAAAGGTCTAAAACTGATTACATTAAAACCTAATATGACTCTTGTTCGAAATAAAATCATCTAATAAGAATTTTACTGGTTTTGGATATTTTATTATATTTTACAATCTCATTTATTTAAATCATTCATTAATAAGGTAATTACTTCATCATCATTGTGTCATAAATAATGGTATTTATTTGTTGTCTAAAAATTATGAATAAAATAATATGATGTATGAAATCATTTTATCTTTAAAATGAATATTTTTAGTTGAATAGATAAATTATATAACCCCATATAATTTTTTCTTACTAAAAGATATATGTTTATGTTACTTTTGGCATCACTTTAAATTAATTAATATAAATTTTCATTATCACTTCCAAGTGGATCCATGGGGTCTCAAAATGAACCAAAGGATTCCCTTGGTCAGAAATATCACATACAATATGGTTTCTATAAGTGTAAGGGTAATTTAATATTATTATAATATTATATTTTCACCCTTATTTACCAGATATACCCTATAACCATGGTAAATTTAATATTACATAAGTAAATATGAATAATATCTAAAAATTAAAGGTTACATATTTTCGAAATATGGACCTCTAGATTCTAAATATGGAAAAAAAATTCCAAATTAAAAACACATAAGTGTCAGAAATTAATTTAAAATTTACTCCCGTTCTCAAAACCAAAAAGCGTGTTTTTAAGAAACAATAACTATCAAAATATTGACATTTTTTATATCCTATTTCAATGTGAAATTACATCCAATTACCTAAATTATATTAAATGATAAAAATATAATACAATTACACTTTAAAACCATTTAAAGTAACATTATAAGTGTATAAATAAATTAGAAAAAGGCAGTTTTGAATTAAAATGTGGTATTTTTCACTATTCATTAAAAAAATTAACTTTATCAAAAAAATACCAAAAATTTTCCCAAAATAAATTTTTATGTCTTGATTATAAATAAGAATTTAATTTTTTTCAAATAAAATATATAAATGTAACAAATATTAGATTTAAAAATGGTTCAATATCAAATGGCAGTAAAATGACATTTTAAAGTATATTAGAGTATTTCATGCTTAATATTGAACTCATTCTCATTTTAATCCTCTAAAATTTATTGGATAAAAGTAGAGACATTTAACAAACATTTATAATCAAATTTTAGTTATTTATGTTCATTATCACCAGTACAATGGCTAGGTGTTAACCACCATTTAAAAAATACTATTATTATATTATTTTTTGGTATAAATCAACGTTGTGTGCAAGACAAGATTTCAATGAAACCCGTTGTTGGGAGTTGAGTATGATATCAGACATAGCTTCCCCATTAAATTAAAATTATTATTTAATTCACAAATATTAATAAATATGAAAATTTCATATTATTTATTTACATGGGATGTTACATCATTCCCCCGTTTTGGGAATTGTGTCCTAACAATTTAAAATTTTTTGCTCAGAAACTTCATTAAAAGTCACACATCAAAAAAGAGTCAATAAAACTATAACTTTAAAAGAAATAATGGGAAGTAAAAAGGTCAAATTAGATAACACATAATAGGATTTCATGTAGGAAAACATGGATATAGAAGGGAAACTAACCATCATGTTCTGATAGAGAGTGATAGAAAAAACGACTAGAAAAAAGTTAACAATCTGAAAACCATAAACTTGTTTCTCCCAATAGTAAAAGTTAACATACAATGTTTTGTTTTAAGTTACCCTTAATAATGTTGAGTAATTTATTTATGAGATTGACTAATAATATACGAAATATTCTTACCATTCAGGTAGAGTTTCATCCCTTAATAAATTTCATCCACAAATTCTTCTTTTATCCAAATGATGAGTATTCATAACGACATGGTCACACCTGAAGCACTAAAATCAATTTATAGAGAATCACATAATCCAAAAAAAAAGAACTATATATTTCCCCTATCATTAGACAATAAACAAAACCAAAAAATGGTTAGTATGAGATCCAATAATCCCCAAAAATCATAATCCTTCATAAAAATAAATACTACTCTTAATCTCCAAAATTCAAAAAAAAGTACCCAAAGTTTAAGAATGACCATTCAATACCCAATTTTCCTTAAAAATATTCAATATAATCCAAACTAATATTGAAACCCAAATCTCAGAAGAGTTTTATCACATATTCTTCCATAATAAATCTTAACATTTATCTTCAAATAACACCGACTACTCTTAAAGTCTCATACTGAAGTGTAATTAACCTAATCACATATTCTCTATGATAGGTTAATCATTTCCATAAATAATCCAAATCACCGTATGTCCACAATAAAAACATATATTCTTCCAAAATAAAATTTCAACCATTACCCCACAAATGAGATCCCATAGTATTCTATTTCCCTTAAGAAAATAATCTTCCAAAAGAGCAAACATCTTCTTAAATAATCTTTATCACTTAACCAACAAATAGTTTTATTATATTAAGGTTATACATTTGATAAAACATATGTTATGAAAATAAACTTATTCTTGATCTATAAAATCTTTTTACTAAAGAGAGTATGTCATACTAACTAGGGACATCATGTAGGCTAGTGTTATGCAATTCACCCTTGTCTTCCTTCAGTTGTGGGTTCGATTCATGCATCCTTTCTTGACGCGACGGGTTTCAACCCATCTTATATGTTTTCTAATTTTATAAAACTAAAAAATAACCCTAACATGCTTTAACTTCAAAGGATTTTTATACCTTTACTTTTTATCCCAATACAGTAAGACCTCAACATCTTATATATGGTCATTTTTTTGACCTTCATATGATAAAATAAAACTATTACCAATGGAAATAACATCATACCTTGATAAACATGTCCATATGTTTTCATCATCATCTTGTTCACATAGGTTGAAGGTCCATACATTGCAAAAATTATTTATAGATCCTTCAAAATCATTTGCCTCCATCATCCAAATACACCTTGTACAACATGGGCCATATGGGTCTTTGAGAAAAATAATTCTGAAAAATAATCATGTATGGCATATAATTTCAAAACATCTAATAAAACATGATTTTTATAAAACAGTCAGACTGGGTTTGATTTGAAACTTTCAATCAATGGTTCTTTTAAAATACCACATGTAGGTGTTGAGAGACTATATTGTAAAAGAAAATATAACTTGGTTGTGCAAGGTTATCCTTATTCAACACATCTTCCAAAATTATAATATGATTCAAAATCTCATGATAATGTAAAATATTTGAAAATTCCTTGATAATATTTACATTTCTTGAAAATATGAGAATATTGTGAAAATAGGATTTGATTAAATACAACCCATGATCCACGCTGATATTGAGGTATAGTTGAGGTGTTTGATATCTCAAACAACTTCTTTCAAGTGAGTTATATTCTAGAAAAGGTTCAAAATAATCTGAACATGACTTTGGAATAATTATTGCAATCATGTTATCAGGAAGAGATAGTAATGTTGTTTGAGATCCTCCTCCTTCCATTTGTATCCAAATTTCCATGATCTATAAAAGTAATAAAACATGTATTTAACTGAAATAATAGACATTGGGACAAACCATGTGTTTAATGAAAACACATAATCCCTAAAAATGTCTAAAACGACCTATGATACCAACAGTGAGGCCACAACATTAAAAATGACTTAATCTTGAGTTAAATCGATATTTCACATTGAGGATATTTTCAGGGTTAGAGATTTAGAGAAATAGGTCATAACAATTACATTGCATCTAAAAAATTAAAAATTAGACATATCTACTCAGTTTACATTTTTTTCATAAAATAAAAACTCTTAAAAAAATTAACAAGTCTAGTTCTATGTTTTAGACAGCATGAATTTTCCTTGATCCCATCATTGACCCTATTCATCTTTAAGCCTGGTGAAAAAAATTTCCATATATGGGATGAGCCTAAAAATATCAGTATGGGTTATGAAACAAGGAATGAAAACATTATCCCACCAATAAATATAAATTAATGGAACCATACCTTTCAATCATATCATACCTCATGAAATCATAGGATTTATGAATAATAAAGAATTCATAAATCATAAAGGTATATTATGGAATACATAACATACTTACATTTTAGATTTCACATCTACGTAGGGAGTAACATTTTGAATACCCATCACAGTATATTCCCAAAATATCTTAGGAGAAACATTAATGTTTACATTCATCATGTTACCCAATGCATTGGAGAGCTATCTCGATCTCACCCACCCTAGGTTTATCATAGAACCACTCGTATACGTAAACAATGCCCAATAACCATAACATATTCATAAAACATAATACAAGAATAAAGTAATTATAATATTTTCACAATGTAATAACAACATATCATTTTATGATATTGACATAATCAATGCTTTATCAAACCAGTTTCCAAACCATTTAAAACATTTAATAAAGACATTTTTGAATCAAAGTGTCCCATACCAATTTGAATCTTTTGAAAAGAATTTAAATTTCAAAGCATTAATGTACTTTTAAATAAATCCTTAAAA
Source organism: Viscum album (assembly GCA_963277665.1). NCBI lineage: Eukaryota > Viridiplantae > Streptophyta > Magnoliopsida > Santalales > Viscaceae > Viscum > Viscum album. The sequence continues at coordinate 1,946,718,139 of OY728126.1, read as the reverse complement.
CCATTTTTAAATCATGGACATTAATGATAATTATTTAGAAGAATAAACCTTTAAAACAATATTTTAGTTAAAGAGTTCTTAACCAAATCATAGATGCTTGAATAGAAGTAATTGAGGAATAACATTTAATCAAAACATTATAATATCAAGAGAATAAATATATTAAGTATATAATATTCCAAAGGATAATATATACACCATATAAATGCGAATTGTTTCATAAAAACAATGAAGAATCAATAGAATGTAAATTGAGACAAAATCCCTTTTAAAGACGGTAACCTTAGATTAAGGATAAATCAATGACATAATTATGTGTGAAAAATATAATTACACCCACTATAAGTGAATATTTTATGTCAAACAATCATAGGTTATTCACACATATTCATAGCGTGACATAATTAAGAAGTATAATTTTAACCCACTGAATTTAAATTTGGTTATAGAGTTCCCTCATGAAGATTCGACAGCCTAACGATGTTACTTAAAATTTCAGAAAAAATGTTGATGGGAGAGAAAAGGGTATCTCATATCTTGGATATAAAATTTAATGAAATAAGGATATTTAAGAAAATATCTGAATATAATATAATGGAAATTAAAATACATAACAGCAAATAAGTCTTTGACTAAAAGAGAAGGGTGAAAGGTTCCCTTATAGATTTGTTAAATTATGAAACATACACCCCATGAAAGAAGCATCATAAAATGAAGATGTAAATACCCATAAATTAAAATATATTACACAAATAATGAAATAATGGTAAGTACATCCACCACAAAAAAGGAAATTGGGGAAAATATAGCATGAATCTCACAGGAATAAAAAGTTAGATAAAAACCCATTACCTCAAGTCCGACTTGTCTTGTATGTTCTTTATTCTTAATGAATAATAAAATTAAATAAATATAATCCTTTTTAAAAAAATTTTTTCAATTTTATTATTAATTTTATATCACTTATTACCTTTCTACTACAATTAGTTAATTACTTGAGTTCATATCGGAATTTTTTTTTGATGTTCAGAACTTGAGTCAAAAATGAACTTGTTATAATTAAAAAAAATTCATGTGGTCAAAATTCCATTATATATATATTGATATTAATGATATAGATATCATTTATATCATATATATCTTGTATATATGTATTTAGAATATTCCATAACAATTGGACATAAGAAATTAAATTCACCGTTCATGGAGAAGGTAAGCTCTACGTACACATCAACAGTACTTTCATTTATTTTTCATTTTTGAAAGAATTAAAAATAATTGATACATAAGTATATTATAATTACAGTATAATATATATGTTATATATGTTCCATAAGTTCATAAATTCAATCCTTGATATGTTCCATTGTATAGCATGAATGGGTCATATCACTTTGAGGGGACGGTAGTCTGCACTTCCTCAAAGGAAATTATCGTATTTACACGTTACAGAAAGCATAAAGGTATTCTATAAATTAAAAATAAATAATCATAGAGATAAATTAAATATCATAAATATTATGTATAATTATAGTTCCATCATTATTTCCACCATAAGAGGTGGTAGGAGAATATTGAACAATAATAATTTCTTGAGGTTGTAGTTCACCATCCACAGAAACATTATGTTCTATACCCATTATATGGAGGTGTCGGTTAGTGTAGTTATAATGTTTCTCATAACAAAAACCTAGTACAATGAGGATACTAGTTTTTTTATTTAAACAAATTATTCTATGAACATAGGGAGTGGGGACAGAAAATAAAAGAAAAGAACATTAGAGAAGATGTTACCTTTAAATTAGGTAACTCCCTTTGGTTTAAAACAAAAGGATTTGTTGAAATGACATATTCCTAAGGCAAGTCTTATTAGAGGAATATAGGTATGTTGGGATATTGTTGGATCAGATGTTTTATGATCCAAGGGGCTTTAGTGGTGTGTGTAATGGGTTAGAGGTGGTGTCCTTTTATAAGAGGAAGGAGGGCCTCTTTAAGAATATTTGAAAATATTATTTTATTATAAGATGATTTTTGGTTTTAAAAGGTCTAATATTCATTAAATTATAATATAATATGACTATTGTTATAAGGAAAATAATTCAATAAAAATTAGACATGTTTTGGATATTTTATTAAATTTTATAATCTCAATTATTTAAATCATTCATTAATAAGGTAATCACCGCATCATCATTGTGTCATAAATAATTTTATTTATTTCAGTTCTAAAAATTATAAATAAAATACCATGATATATGAATTTTTTTATATTTCAAATGAATATTTATAGTCAAAGAGATAACTTATATAACCTCATATTAAAATTATTTTACTAAAATATATATGTTGATGGTACTTTTGACTTTACAATAAATTAATTAATATAAAGTGTCATTATCAATCCCATGTGGCTCCATGGAGTTCTAAAATAGACCCAAGGATGACCTTGGTTATAAATAAATCATAAAATAAGTTTAGGAAAAGTGTAAGGGTAATTTAATATTATTATAATATTATTTGTTTAACCCTTGTTTACCATAATAACCCTTTAACCATGGTAAATAAAATATTTACTGAAGTAAATATTCATAATGTCTAAAAAATAAAAGTTACCTATTTATAGAATTTGGAGATCCTGGTTACAAATATGGCATAAAATTTTGAAAATTAAAAACATAGAAGTGTCATAAATTAATTAAAATTAATTCCTGTTGTCAAAATAAAAAAACGTTTTTAGGAAATAATAACTATCAAAAGATTGACATTTTTCTATATCCAATTTCAAAGTGAAATTACTTTCAATGACCAGAATTGGATTAAATGGTTAAAATATAATCCAATTAAGGTTTAAAACCATTTAACAGACCATTATATCTATATAAATAAATTATATGAAATGGCAGTTTTGAATTAAAATGCTGTATTTTTCACTATTCATTAAAAAATTAACATTACCAGAAAAATACCAAACTTTTACCCAAAGTAAATTTTGATGTCCCGATTATAAATAAGAATTTTATTTTTTCAAAAATAACATAATAAATTGACAAAAACTAGACTTAAAAAAGTTTCTCCATCAAAAGGAAGTAAAACCAACTTTTAAAGAATATTAGAGTATTTTATGCTTAATATTGGATTCTTTCTCATTTTAGGCCTCTAAAAATTATTGGATAAATGTATAGACATTTAAAAAACATGTATAATTATATTTAAGTTATTTTTGTTCATTCCTTCCAATACAACGGTTAGGCGTTAACTACCATTTAAAATAGTAATAATATTATATTATTTTTCGGTATAACTCAACATTGTGTGAAAAATAAGATTTCAAAAAAATACATTGTTGTTAGTTGAGTACATTTTTAGACATAACATATACTTTAAAGTAAAATTAATAATTAAGTCACAAATATTAATAAATATAAAAATGTCATATTCATTTTTTACCTGGGATGTTACACTGTGTAGAGTTAAAACACTTTTGATCATCAAATCAATGTATCATCTCATGGTATCCTCTTCATTCATACCTCCATAATTTCACCTATTCTTATTTCATTATAGAGATATTTTTGGGGGGATTTATATTTTTTTGGTTTTGGTCTCGAGCTAGTATTGATTCTTTCTCATGATTATAGGTTTCATTGCTGTTTCCATAAATTTTGATGGTGTTTTCGTCGGTGGTGGTTATTTATCGATTGCTTGTTCATTTTCAAAGAACATTGTGATTGTAATTGAGGTAGGAGATATTTTACTTCTCCTTTTCTGTTTATGATAATGTGTAAATTAATATTTAATTAACTTTCTGTCTAAATGGGTGTGCTACAGATTAATTTGATAATAATATTGAAAACAGATCACATGTTGAATGATTAATCAGAAATATGAATTTTAGAAGGAAGTGAAAATTAGTTTGATGATTTTGTTTAATTTATTCACTAAACATTAATAAACTTCCATGGAATAATGTTTTTTATATTATTTTAATAAATGAATTAGATATTCAAAGGCTTATCATACCATAAATGGATAAACATCTTTAGTCAAGAAATTAAAGTAATAGAATTAATAATTTTTTGTTATAGTGTGAACTATTTTTGTTTGATGTTAAGAATTGTTATATAATTATAGGAATTAAAATATTTATATGGGAATTATAAAAATTTTAAGATAACAAATATTTAGGTAGAGAATTAAATGAATGTATTGGGTGTGATCACTTAGGCCTTTTGATTGTATTTATTCTACATCTTGTTTTTTATTTAGTTTTGTGATCCTTATATTTGGAAGTATATTTTGTTGTTGATAATTTTGAAATGTAAGATGATTGAAACTATAAAATTTTTAAATCTAAGTGATGATAAAATTAAATATAAGAGGCATGATTAATGTGATCACAACTCATACTAGATTTTATTAAATATGGGAATAAGGATTTAATGTATGTTTAATTTTATTCAAAATTTTAATTAGTTATTTTCTTTTGGTTTATTTTTTTGGATACTATATGTTTAATAAACCCGATAATTCAAGATGGAAATAAAATTGTTATATATAAATAATAAATTTTTGGGAATGAATGAAAAGTTCCTTTTTATAGTAGGCTTATATTAATTGATGTTATACCCTTAGAGCCTTTATACATGTGAAAAAATACATTTGAGATGTATGTGTGCTCTAGCAATTTAGAGCCTTTCATATTTTTCGATGATATTTTTCCCATTGGTAAACTTTAATGAGTGATGGGATATAAGCATGGGTTGTATCACTTGTCAATGACAATGATAGTGTGACATATTGCACATTGGTTTATGACATTTTTAAGTCATGATGACTTTATAATGTTGCTTTCTCGCCTATATGTTTAATCTTTATTGATTCCTTCTCGATTACTAGATGAAGATATATTATTTATATGATCAGTTCAAAACTACTTGGAATGTTATGATGCTATAAAACATGAGTTCATTTTTTACATGGTATCTTAGGCTTAGTAATAATGTACCTATAAATTCATGATTTAATAATTGAACAAGCAAATGAGTTGGGTTGGTTCAATATGTTCACATATAATTAAGATAAAATATTTTAGATTATAATTAACTTAATTATAGTTTCATAGAATGTTGGTTTAAAATAATAAAATAATAATCATAGAAAAAGAATTGGTTATAATTAATTAATGAATAATGGAATTAATAATGGAATTGTTATAGAACTCTTATTTGATACATAGACCTTTTAATGGTATCCAGTGGTCTAATGTGATGATATAAATAAATAAGTCTAATAAAAAATGGTCTCCCTTGTGTGGTTTGAAACTGATATTATTCTATATTTTTATATTTGATAGAGAACACCACCCATATCAGTAGGTAAATCGAGACCCAAATGTTTTATGGGGTGTTTTCTCTAACATATAGTTTTGAAAGGGAATGGATGGTTGACATCAACCAATTCCCCTGTATCCCTATAAATGTTGATGTGTAAGTGTATTTTGGGCCATAAGGGATTTTGATATATAGAATCTTCCAACTAGAGATATGATTGTTTACAATTTACTATATATTTATGTGTGGTGTGTAAAAACATACAGTTTAATACATATTTTCATCCAGAAATGTTGGTTTTGGATTCCTATATGTGTAATTTAAATGGCTTTGATTTCTTGAGATATAGTATATTTAAAAATATTATAGTGGAATATTGGAATGAACTCGGTTACTACTAGTATGTTATAATAACGAGATGTTGGGTTTCATAGAGTAAATAAATTGTTGAGAAACTATTTCATGAGGTGCAGGAAGACTTATATTTGGATGTGTATAGAATGTTGCCATTATGGCATGAGAGTGACACATAATTAGACAAGTGGATGTGGGGTACCTTCACTATATATAAAAATATATATATATGGTTGTTTTATTTAAGGATTCATTTTTGAATGTTATTTAGAGATTGGTCCATAGTGAGAATGGGAAACCTGTGTTACCTATTTAGGTGACAAGTTCATTTCATTTATTTATTCACTACGATTTAGTATGATTCTTTAAAATTTTACATGAGATGTTTCACTAAGGATCCTATTGAGTATACATGTTTCGATAACCCTAATTATATTTAAAATATTTTTTAGGTTAGGATGAGTATGTAAGTGACTAGGTTGAATGTTAGTATCTTTTAGAGGTTGTAGATATACGGTTAGGAGTTGTTGGAGTTCATGGTCACTACCTATTTTACATTTGGTACATTTTAGTTTTCTTCTCTGTTATGTGTGACATTATATTTATTGGGAATACATGTTTTATTAAAATGTGTTGTTGGTTGGAGGTTCATCTCATCTTGAATGTTATACAATAAACTTATATTAATGGAATTCCGACCCATGGGTTTGATTTATATACCCCTCGTGATGGACACCGACCCATGGCCTATTCCATGTTGTTTTCAGGTGTCATTATCAATAATTATACTATGTCAAATTGGGAGGTATTCCTTTGATGGTAGGGGTCATGACACTTCAAATCACATGTATGGTATAATAATCTCCCCAAGAACCATTGATTGACGATTTTATCCACACAACAGTCTAATAGGGAATAAAGACCATAATTAACTAGTTTCTTGTTTCTCCATTATTCTCTCTAGAGTATCATCATAAGGCTTAGAGAGACTCAAAAAACCCTAATATAATAAATATATAAATACTAAAAAATGAATCATCACACCTATGGAAATAAAATCTCTAGCGGGTTCTTAATGGTCTGTTTGGAATAAGAGTTGAGGTTAGGCTAGAGTCACAACCTCAGGGAGGCTTATGATGTTTGTAGTGGACATTCTACACACCAGGATAAAGGCAGTTCTAAAAATTAAATTTATTAATAAATATTATATCAAGAATTAATTAATTTCTTGAATATTATTTATGATTGGGGTCAAAAAATGAATGATCATTATAACGTAATCCATGGATACTGGTAAATTTAAAAAAAAAATTTCTCTTGGGATCCTATTCCCATGAATCATACCCAGAATGTTTCATCAAATGAACATGGTGATGTATAAATCATTAAAATTCACTGATTTCAATAATTTTTATAATTTGGTAATTATGAACATGGTTTTAAATAATGATATTAAACATCTTTATTACAAAACATTTATGAAATAATCTAAATTACTAATATCCAATGATGAAAATAAAAATTAACTAACTAATATATGTGTTGTTAATTACTATAATTGAGGAATATAAAATTTAATAGATATGAATAATGTTATTACATAATTTATTAATATAGTCATTTTTATTATATATAAGTTTAAATAAATTTCACAGTATATAGAGTAAATAGAAGATCTTTCTTTTCATTCTCATTTTGAATTCATGAATATTATGATTAAGTTTTTATCTATAGAAATTGTGTTAAATTTCTCTCTATTTTTTAATTTTATTGTCCTCTATTTTTACATAATTTTTACATGTCCTCATAAAATTTAATTCCCCCATTGGTTTGTAATTCACTCCAAGTGATACATGTAAGAGAAAGTGGACCCACCTCTTCTAGTCTGTCGAAAATATTTTCCTCTATGTACACATTATTAATTTTGTATTATTGACCTCTAAATATCTAATTTTATGATTTATTAAGGTAATTTTAATGTAATTTTCTATCTTAACAAAAGTAATATTCTTTTATATTTTCTCGATATAGTCACTTTCCACCGACTTTGACATTCCTTACAAAACTTGAATGGAATATTATTTCTAAACAATTTCCAAAATAATGCATTTTTTCACCAACGTAATTTGGTTTATTTAAGAGACTTACTCATTATTTTTTAATGGTTTTCATATAAATAATTATTTTCTCTATTTTTTAATTTTTTTGTTAGGAGATATAAAAAACACAAAGAATGTTTATTATTTTTCTATAAGTAAATTTAATGTATTTAATTTTTTTTTCATATATGAAAACATCCTTTAATGATTCATATGCTTCAATCAGAATATTACCTATTAATACTATAATATTTATTTCTTTGGATGGATTATGATAATTTTTTATGGATTTTTTCATGAAACCCATTTCCTTTTCATGGGTTAATCAAACTTGATGGATTATGAATGTATTTAAATTCTTATAGAACATATATGTATGGTTTCTCATTATATTATAGGTGGGTCTAATATAGTCCTCTTATTCATTGGGTAATATTTTATATCTCAAGACATTACATGTTTATTTTAATTGAGAGTGAACTCAATTCTCCATGGGACCCTATCCAATTTTTTTGGGAATGGGAATTGAACCCCATCCCATATGGGTCTCTATCCACTAGGAAATTATAGTTTTAAAAATGGGCCTCTACATTAGAAATTATTTTTATATTCTTATTTATGTTCCACACTTCTATGAAACACTTTTATTCCTATTTTATGTTTTTTATAGACCATGACTATCAACTCATTTTATCACTCTCTTATTAAAAATGTCTTATGTTATAGTCAAAGCATTATTCCCTGACTATTATTTTTTGATATATATTTTACTAAGTATGATTATATTATGTTATTTCATATACCTTTATTATGTTATCATACCATTATTCTCATATTATACTCATTGAAGATATTTTATTGATGACTCTTATGTTTACCCAAAAATAATATTAAATCACACTCTTTCTTATGTTTCCATTCCCTAAGTTATGAAGGAGAGTATTATGTTTCTTGTCTTAAATAGGGTATCATCTGAGAATAATTATTACTGGAAAGGTTGAAAATATGTTAAAATGATTTTTTAATGTACCTTGTCTCTAATGACACTAAACCTTCATTTTATGTGTTGTTTTTTTATGATAATAATTGAATATTCATGTAAAATAACATATCATTAATAAATGATACCATTGGGTCACCTCAGTTTGTATCATAGAATATTTATCTATTCATTCAAAAGAATTAAAATTGATTATGAAATGATTCATAAAACATTCGAATAAAACTATCAACACTTTATTCATTCATAATTTATTTTTATAATAATATTATAGGAAAATAATTATAACATCCCAACGATGGTTTCATACCAAGGATTGTTACCTCCATTAAAATTGCATAAATTAAAATATGATAACAAATAGAAAAGAATAATATCTTTAAAACTATGAGATCTCCTAGATGATATTGACTATTGAGATTAACTATTAGTACGACTAAACCTACAATGGGAATAAAACAATTTGAAATGAGAAAGTATATTGTAATATCCAAAATGAAAACTCTAGTAATTCTATGTGTGAGTATAATTAGTGATTCTAGAGAGATGTGTAAGGCTATATATAGGAATGAAATATGATTGTTATAGATATTGTCATTAGAAATATGGTCATTTGATTTAAATATGTCTAATAGGTATACCAAAGTTGTGTATTGTTAATATCAAATTTAAAATAATATAATTAAAAAATATTAAATAATGAAACAAAATATAATATTTAATTAGAATATGTAATTTTATAATTTCTTTTGGAATTACATATTATTACTATTATTATTAAATAATGATTTCAGGTTTTTAAAATAATGATTTTAATATCATCAAATCAATAAAATTAAATTATTTGTGTGTATATAACCAATTTTAATAGTATTTGGTGGGTATTATTTAATATAAAAGTGAAGATTTTCGATGAAATATTTGTAAAGTATTTTATAATTTTCTAATTAAAATTTACTAAAAGGTGATTTTAATGGAATTAATTGATAATATATATAATAATTTAAAATAACATCCATAATATAGTTATTACATGGAAAGTAATAATAAGAAGTTTATTTTATGATTAAAAGAAACATTTTACCTAATATTATTTTTATGCATTATAAATGATTATATTAATATTAATATTTATAAAATATACAAATTGACACTAATAAAAAAAATTCATATTTTTAGTCAAAAATTCCAATTCCATAATAAGGTCATAAAAATAAGTTACAAAGATAAATATTTGTTATCATGCTAAAACAATTATTTTTTAAAATAATTGTATTTACTTATATATTTTATATTTTAATATTAATAAATTAAACTAATTACTTTTAAAGTATTATTTTAAATTTTATTCGATGAAAAAATATATAAACACTCATTTCAAATGGATAATTAATATGAATAAATATTATGAAAATTTAATTATTTATTAAGATTGACTTTATAAAAAAATTACCTATAAATTATGTTTTTGAATTAAAAGTTAATCTTATAGTATTTTTAATTAATTTTATGAAATTAATATATTTTTTGATATCAATATATAAGAAATTTTTTAGGGTTTTTTTTGATTTTTATAAAAGGTTCATTTTTTTGGCTAAATGGAAAAAATATTGTTTTACAAATATTACAATGTTTATGACATCATCATGTTATAAATGTGACTTAAAAATTATGAAATTTTATTATTAAATTGGGATATATTTAATAACTAAAATTATAAATTTAAAAATTTTAATTATCACTTATAAATCTATTCTAAACTTTTTTGAAATTAGGTATAAGTTTTTCCAATAATAATCAATTTTGGTCTTTTTCCATTAATTAAATATTCATAATTATTTTAAAACACTGAAATTTGATATTATATTTATTTTAAATAAATTTAATCTATTTGATAACTTTCAGTACATGTTCCCATGATATTAGGAAAGAATATTTTGTTCGATAACATATTTGACAAATATCTATGTTCTCAAATGACCTGCAAAAAATATTATTTAAATACGATCATTTTAACCTAACTATCAGATTGGAGGGTATGTATAGAATTAAATACCTTATGAAATATATATAAATGTCCTAAAAATATAAATTAAATGATAAATTATTAATAAACAGGCACTTAAGTTCTAATAAGGATATTTTATTCTACAAAAAAAATTCCTTCGAAAATAGTTTTATTGTTTTTTTGTGAAAACCTATTATAATTAATTTTTGTATCATTTAGAAATTTTATTTTATACAATGAACATAATTTTGAAATCAAAACATTGATTTTATCTTTGGGTGATATTTTGGGTTCTGTTATATAATATACATTTTTCAGTGAATTGTGAATAATACCACTTTTTAGTAAAAATTACATTTATTTTAATAAATTATCCAATTAAAAGTTCCATTATCATTTGAGTATCATTTTAAAATGACATAATAATTATTTATTTATATTTCAGTAAATTTAATATATTTAAATCATATTTATTATCTATTTTAATATAAGCTTATTTTAAGGCTTTATGACACTTTTTTTCTTCTGAAAACGAGTTTAAAGTGCATAATGTTCATCCATTTTAACTAATAAAAATAACTCCTAATGAGGAATTATATAAAGTAAATTTATATTCTATATATAAAAATATATTAATTTTAATCCATCTTATGATTATTATTAGTTATATAATCAATATAAGATCATCTTATTCTTAAAAATGTATTTCTTGAAAACCTATTTTTTGACATGTCTGTGGGATTTATATGATATAAAATTATAAGTCTTAGGTGAATTGAATTGAATAAAATTAATTCCTTTTTTAATCATCATTATTAATATTATATAATATTTTAATAATAAGTTTTTATCATAATTATTAGCAAAGAAATTAAAAGTTATTTACCACAATTAATGTTAAAATGAGGCTTTTCACATTACACGTGCTTGTGTTACAGTTTATTTTACATGACCATGAAATTTTTATTTTAAAAATATAATTTAATATTAAGAATAGGTGAGTAAAAATTATCTAATAAGGCTAAATTTATTATTTTCTTAAAGGATTAACTACCTGGGTTAAAAAAATTAGTTACCTTGGTGAAAACTAAAAAGGTAAAAGTAAATAACCTTAAAGGATGAGGGAAAAAATGTTTTAAAGACGTTTATTTTTTTGGTGGAGGTGTTTCACTACCAATAATTGACCAAAATATATTATTTTTTACGTTTTTAGGTACTCGGGATTAGAGGGGCTTCCAATTATTCAATAGTTTTGGGTATTCAAAAAAAAGCTACCCATTCCCAATTATAACTGGGTACTCCCTCCCTTCAATTATTAACACCTCTCAATCCATTTAGATAAACCATGTCCTATTAGAGTATATACCCAAAATTTGTTTACACATTATATAGATACTTGCCTTCTAATAATACTATCCAAATTTTCTTTAAGAGGAGATCTGAAGAATGTTTCTATGAGATAAGGTCATATTCTTAATAAAGCTCATTTTTTTTTCTTTTTCATATAAACATTAAATTTTAACATAAAAATTCCAATATTATAACACCAATATCTCCCATCAAATGAGGTTTTATTTATTTAATGGAATAAACTATATCCACATCCTCTTCCATTAAATGGGAAACAAAATCATTGATCGTGTGTATGCTGGACTACTGCCTCGTGAACTGATACAACTCATTTTCCATCAACGGTTGTCACTATTGGATATAATGATGAATTTAATTTACACACACACATATATAATAATTATGATATATTTTTACTTCTTTGATCATAATATCACATATAACTCATTAAATTACATTTCATTAAAAATATGATAACGTCACTCGTGTATACAGGATATTACCACCTCTCAAAGAGAAGTTATTCTTTTTTCACTTCTGCTTTACATGGGAGGTAATAAGGATACATTTAATGGATATATGTGTGATATATGATATCATATTTATTATTTAAAATTAATATATCAAATTATTCCTTTCAATTTCACCTGTTAAGAAAATGATAACGTCACTCATGCGTACGTACGCCAAACCATCTCCATGAAGCGATCTGATCCATTTTCCATGTTAAAATTCCGACAATGATTCTAAAAATTTATCTAATGAAAGATTAATATTTATAAATTTTTTAAAGGATAGGGCCTAATCCATAATTTATTATCAAATTAAAGACCTCTTTAAAGTCTGGGTAGAGGGAGACCCTTTACAAAGCCTGGCGGCCCTAGGCCAATTGGCCTGAACACAAGGCTAAAAAGCCCATTTTTTGGCATTAAAAACCCATCAGTGAAAAGTAATAATAAAATTCCCACACTACAACAATACCTACTACAGTACCACCACCACTACATTGATATGATTATGGATATATTGCAACTATATAATATTATGAATAATTGTAACTTTTATGTCAAAATATGCATGCGAAAATATGACGGTTAACTCCCAAAACAATAGTAATAATGAAAGATTACTATAGAAAGGGTGATAAGTTGTTATAAAAGAATCATATATGATATTATAAATAATATTATGGTTCTTTTATATTTTATTTACATTTTTAATATCACTATACATGAGGTTAACGTAAGTTTATCCAGAAGGAATCAAGACATAAGTGATTTGGTCTCAACATCCTTTCATTGAGTCATATTGTAATTTTATACTCCGAATTTAATTTATATGATTTATATAATTACCATTATAAATAAAATATAATGAATAATTCATACTCCATGGTATTTTAAGTCTCAATTTGAATTATTTTATCCAAGGGCATTTTACATGAAAATTACCAAGTGGTAAAGAATTTCATAATTCAATTAATTTTCATTAGGTTATATTACTTCTTCATTGTTTTTAATATTCTTAGATTATGTGCGTAGTGAAATTTTTATTTTATTACATTTTATTTCAATTTATTTTCTATGTATATACATTTTATACACCTAATCAAATCATTTATTAATTCTCACTTCAATGTTATAATCATTGTAAGGGTTGAAAGTCTCAACTTGTATTCTTTCGAACATATGCCATGTTATACCCCTATTTTTTTTATGAGGTGTATCTACTACCCATTTGATATGTTACATATTGAATATATTTACTTTCAAATTATTTAATATTTAATTTTTGTTATTCCTTTCATAGTGTTAAGGAATAAAAATTTACCAAAGTTGTAAGAGATTTATGTTCCAATCTCATTTTAATCGGGATTATTTATACATGATTATTTATTTTAGGATATTATTTAATAATTGTATAATAAAACCATTTAATTTTATTCTACTCTGGATATTCATGATTTTTTCATGTAATATTAATATTTTATTCTCATTGGTACTTAAAATAATTGAGATATTTTTTCAAAACAATCTGACTTCATTTATCTATTCGGTGAAAAATACTTTTTACTCTAAATCCATGTTTTATAAATTTTTCTTACAATGATTTTTTGAATTCATTTTTAACCATATCTGGATTTATATCAAATATTTTAAATGTAATCTTCCTGATTGTTTCTGAATAAGTTACTTTGATAATTTTTTTTAAAAATGTGAAATGAATCATTGTTTTTAACATACTAAACACGAACGAAGCCTTCCAACATCATGAACAATAATTTCAGTAAAGCATCATTCGAAAGTATAAAAGAATATTTTTAAATAACATTATTTTCTAAATATTTTATAATTTTTTTGTTTTTAAAAATAATTTTTCAATTAAAAATATTATTTTTCAGAAGAATGATTTGAACGATCTTTTTGTGGTATTTTTATCTGTCAATGAAAAAACCATTTTTTAATATACTATACTAGATATATTTTGAAATCATACCATAATTAGTTATTTTGTGGATGATTTATGATCATCTAGAATAGTGAAATTATTTAAATTCACTGCCTTCGTTAATTTTTGTAATAATCAACTATTGGTTGAAATATTTTCCTAAATGTGATCGCTGAACATTAAATGTATCTTGAATAACCTCGATTATATTTATTAAATAAATCATATATCATATCTATATAGTGTATTTTATATTGAAAGTTATATAATTTACTATAGAAATTAATTTTAATATGTATTCCGTACATGATACATAATGTTATTGATAAGGCATATTACTCATGAATTAAATGGACCATTCGATATATAAGGAATGTGATGGAAATCATGTTTCTAGTGGGGCTTGTTTATATATATATCCCCTTGATATATAGGTAGTCTCATGAAATGAATCACTTATATAGCCTTATTTAAATTTTTTTATGTTGTATACCTACCCATCAATTAAATTTTCTTGCCACAGGGTCTATATGGTAAAGTTATCATGATGTGTGAGATCATGACATCCAAAATTTAACATTTTCTTCATTATGAACTACATTATTTTTTCCCATTATAAAATTGCATTGATATTATCAATGGATTCATTTTTTTCTGTAGTTATACATTAAATTTAATGCATGTATTGTTATTTAACTTTCCATATTGGTTATTCAATATCTAATCATGATAGAAAAATTATTGATTAAGTGGAATGTGAGATCAGATATTTACATCTCCATATTGATTATTATTTACTGATCACGCATTATCTACTCATGATCGATTCCATTGCACGTAACCCTTACTAAGAATTTGATCTCACTCTTATTTTATTTACTTTCCCAGGAATATATGAAATGTATTATGAATGATATTCTAGGTTATCCTAGAAATAATAATGATATTCTTGAAAAAAAATTATATTTAATATTTAGTATCCAAATGTAATATTGGAATCATGAATATATCTAGTTTACCAAGACTACTAAACTATTCAGTCCTATGGGATGTGATTGGATTTATCTATCACCAATTTAATAAAGTAACCACCAACTATAGTCTACTAGAGGTAATGTCTTTACACTTGGTATAAGAGAAAGTTTAGTAGAAACCTTGGGAACTATATTCAAGAAAATAAATATTGTAGAACACAACCCTATGACTAGCTTTGAGAAAAAGTATTTGTATATGATAACATCCTAATGTTTTGGTTGGATATAGATTTTGTTTTTTTATACAAATACATTCCTTTTTGGATATTACAAGTGGATTTTTTTTTCTCATAGATCTATCCAAGGGTAATAACACTGAAGAGAGTTGGTTGATTATATCTCATACGTTATTCTTGAGCATGGTGAGTGTGCCTTTAGTAAACACATGGTTTGAAATTCTAGATTGATATGTTTTGGTTAATTCACATTTTATCTATGAACCCTCATGATGAATTAAAGAATAAAACCAATAGAAACATATCATATTCTGTAGTTACTTGTGATAAAACTAAAGTGTTTTGGGATGATATGCCTAAAGTTAATTATATTTTTAAAAGCATATATACTCCTTTAGAGGTTTCAAATAATGGAACAAAAAGTTGATTAAAATTATTTTAAGATAGATTTATGGTAAAATAACCATTGTTATTAGTATGGGTTTAGTAAAAAAAATTCAAGGAACAATTCATTTATGTTTTATGGATATAAGTTTAGATTTATAAATAACCCTTAGGGTTAATATGATCATAAATGTCAAGTCAATTAAGATTATCTAATTTTTTGAATTATGTGATCATTTAGAGTTTGATTTTAGTTTCCTTGGAATAAAAACTCATCAGGAGCAATTACCATTTGGAGTAAAAATGATATTGCAGTGGAAATTGATTAAATGAAGATATTTTAATTATCAAGTCAGTATATTTCCGTATGTTCCTGGTTTTGATAGTAAATGAATCCCTCAATTCGAGAAAAAAAAAGATATTAAAACAATTTTTTTTATCATATTACCTTAATATATAATGATTAAAATAGTATTTTAACTCATCATATATTTATGTTTTAGTGGTAATTAAATTTATTTTATCATTCACTTTCATTTGATCAATGATCTCTATCACTCACCATAATTATTTATGCTTTTCTTCCATGTGCATATGTTCTTTTCTCACTAATTTTATCCTTTATAGAAACCATGTCATGGGTTATTCTATATGACCATCACATTTTATTTTCCATATTTTATGAATAATTTTTGTTAACCCGTTTACAATTTTGGGTTTTCAATAACGAAATTTTCAAATACCAAAACCTTTATTTCTGAGTGAAAGTTCAAATTGTAGGGATGAAATTTATTTATGGTGCTTAGAATATATCAACTTAATAATTTATATTATATTTATTTTAAATAAATTTAATATCTTATATATATTTTGGTACCTGAAAATATGATAATTGAAAATAATAATATTAAATTCAATAGTATATATGATAGGAAACACTGAGATTAAACAATCCACAAAATATATTACTTGAATATGTCTGTTATAACCAATCCTTTGAAATGAGGGGAATAAATATGATTAAATACCTTATTAAATATATATAATGTTCCATCATAATATAAATTTACTGATAAAATCATTATAAGTAATCATTAATCTTTTAATAAATATATTTTATTCTAAAAATAATTTCCTTCAAAAAATGATTTAATTAGTTTATTTGAGAAAATATTATAATTATTTTTAGGATATTTTATAAATTATATTTTTTAAAATGAAAATAATTTTGAAAAAGAAAATATAAATACTAAATTTTGGATAAATTTAAATATTTTCCTGAAAGTATTTATTTTTCAGTGAATAGTGAAAAATCTCGATTTATGGTAAAACTGTCAATTCATTTTAAAAATTAACGATTTTATTTACACCATTATTATATTAGAATGATTTAAAACTAAAATAAGTATTATTTATTTTAATTTAATTAAAATTATTAAATTTAAAGCATCTTTATACTATATTTAATATAAGTTAATTTTTATGCTTTAAAACACTTTTTTTCTTTTAAAAACTATCATAAAATGCATAATGTTTCTCCATTATGACTAACTAAAAAAATGATAATAAGAAATTATTCCAATTAAATTTATATATTTTATATCTAAATATATGAATTTAAATCTATTTAATGACGACTTATAGTTTTATAGTTAAAATGAGATCATCTTATGCTTAAAAAATGTCTTTCTCGGAAATTTATTTTGGACATATTTGTGGGGTTTATTTTATATTAAATTATTCCATTTCTATGAATTAGAATTCATAAAGTGGATTATATTTTTTGAATAATACAAATTAATATTTTATAAATGTTCAAATTAATATTTTTATCATAATGATTAGTAAAAAAAGTTAAATTTATTTACTGTAATTAAATATAAAATTGGGTTTCTCACATTACATGTGATTGCATTAATATTAATTTTCCACATAAAATTAATTTTTATTTCATACATTGGACTTCATATTCAAAATGTTTTTCTATGTGGTGGTTGTATTTATTGACCCTAGATTACATCCAATCCATTTTTTCAAAATTTAAGGGACATTGGGTGAGGGTGACATCCTATTATTGAATAGTTTGGATGTGTACACAAATTCATCTCCTCCTTAATTATAAAAGGGAACTCCCTCCCCTCACTTATACACACCTCTAAATCCATTTAACTTATCCAATCCCTAAAAAAATATTCCATACACCCTTATCCACATTATAAAACTAGTGCTATTCTAAATACACCAACTCTAGGGTCCTTAAGAGGAGATCCAAAGGTAGTTTATCATAGGTAAGGTAATCATCTTAATGAAGCTATTTATTTTCATTTATTTGTTGAAAACCATGAATTTCATATTATAAATTCAAATATAATGACAAAAGTTTATCCCACACACTAAGATGTTATTATGCTAGTATAATAACCTATATCCATCTCCACTTCCATCAAATGAGAAACAAAATCATTGATCATTTATATGGTGCGCTTCTTCCCCATAAACCGATGTGAATCATTTTCAACAAACACCTATAATAGTTTGATATAATAATAAATTTAAGGTTTATATATATATATTATATTATTTATAAAATTAAACTATTTTAATTTTAAAATCATATATACATTCATACATTCCATTCGGTTTAGAATACGATAACGTTTCTCGTGTGTACGGTGGACTACAACCTCACGAAATGATGTGATTCATTTTTTACAAAAGATTTTAATTAACGGTAATAAGGATAAATTTAATAAATATATGTTATATATGTGACATAATATTTATTCTATAAAATTAATATATCACCCAATTGATTACCAATTCACCTATAAAGAAAATGACAACGTCACTCATTCGTATGTACGACCTATCGTCTCTATGAAGCGATGTGATCCATTCTCCATGTTCAAACTTCAACAAAAATTCTAAAAATGTATATAATTAAATAATTATATTTATCAAATTAATAAAATTTTGTATATTATGAAACTATATAATATTCCTACAAATCATAACTTTCATATTAAAACATTCATGAGAAAACAAGGTAATTTGCACCCAAAACAATATTAATAATAAAATATTATTAAATATCGGCTGATAAGATGTTATAAAAGTATAATATAATATATTATAAATATTAATATGATTATATTATAAGTTAATATCATGTTTAAAATCAGAATACATTAGTTTAAATCCTGTCCAACCAAAAGGAAGCATGAAAGAATAGATTTTGTATCAATTTCCTTTCATTGAGGTATATTGTAATGTTACACATCTAATTTATTTTATATGGTGTATATACCAACCCTTTTTTATTTAATATCATGAGTAATTCATAATTCATCGGGGTTTATGTTTGAACTTCAATTATTTCA
The DNA here is from genome assembly GCA_963277665.1 of Viscum album. Lineage (NCBI taxonomy): Eukaryota > Viridiplantae > Streptophyta > Magnoliopsida > Santalales > Viscaceae > Viscum > Viscum album. Next base: position 1,946,698,576 of record OY728126.1, on the reverse strand, counting down.
TCCACGAAGATTTGATTTGAATATTACGATGTGGTAAAGAATATCTGAACACATTTTCACTTCATTGGGTTATATTAATTATTTATTATTTTTGATATTATTAGATTATGTTTGTAATTAATTTTGATTATATTATGTTTTATTTTCAATTTTTTATGGATTTACTTTTTAAACACACAATTGGATCATTGATAAATTCACACTTCAACATTGTGATGATTATAAGGGCTTCTTATCCCAAATTGTACTCTTTTAGACATATGTCAAGTTATACACCTATATTATTTTATAATGAGTGTCTTATACCTCTTTGATATGTTATATCCTGAATCTATTTATATTTATGGTACTTCAAGTTTTATTTTACGTTATTTCTTTCATGGTGTTTATAATTCAAAATTTACCAAAGTGGTAAGTGATTTACTGTAATCTCATATTAGTCAGGATTGTTTATACTTAAATTTCTATTATATGAAATTATATGAGTATTTTTTAATTACCCAATTTAATTTTATTTTCATGTGGATATTCATGAATTTTTTATATAATAGTTCTATTTTCGTCTATTTGCTATTTAAAATGACTGCGATTTTTTTAATAAAATATTACTTAATTTATCTCTACGGTTGAAAACACATTTCTTTAAAAATCCATTTTTCATTTTTTTCATTTTTTTATTATTATGAATTTTTAATGTCACTGTTTCCCATACTTAGAAATTTAAAAAAAATTAAAATGAATATTCCTATCATTTTCCAAACATGGAAACTTTTATCTTTTCAAACAAAAATATGAAAGGAATATTTTTTTAACATACTCACCATTAAAAAAACATATACCATCATGAAAAATGATTACATTGAAGCTAAATTTAAAAATATGAATTCAAAATTTTAATTATAATGTTTTTCTAATATTTTGGAAAATTATTAGTTTCTAAATTTGATTTTCAACGTGAAAAGTTTATTTTACCCAAGAATGTTTTTAAAGTTATTTTTATTGTAATTCCATTCATCAATGAAAAAAAAATTTTTACATATATTTCACCAGATATATTTTAGAATGATACTATACATTTTCATTCTCTGTATTCGTTACAATTATCTTGACTAGGGAAAGTATTGACATTCTATTTCTAAATTATTATTTTTAAATCATTAGCTTTCCCTTGTAATATTCAATTTATTTTGAATAATAGACATTAAATTCCACCCAAATATCAATATTATTTTTCATGGATATTCTTATTACATAAACCATATATCATTTCTATATATGGTATTTTACTTTGACATTTATCTAATTAACATGGAAAGTTATTCTTAATATATATTCCTCACAGGATAATGAAATTTCTAGATAAGGAATATTATTTATGAATTAAATAGATCATTAGATATATGGGGAAGGTGATAGACATGTAGTTATGGGTGGGGTCTTGTTATAAATATTCCTTGATGAATTTTTAGTCTCATGAGATGAATCAGTTAGCTAGCCTTATTTAAATGGGTTTCTAGTGAATACCTATGAGTTAGTTTGACCGTATTGGAATAAGGTCTAGATGAAAAAGGTATCATGATACCTAAGATCATGATGTAAAATATGAATCATTTCCTTTATTAAAATTTTTATTATTATTATCCATGAGATCATTTCATTGATATTTTCCATGGATCCATTTCATGCTCACGTTATTGATTAAAGGGAATGGGTGTTTAGTTAATTACCTCTCCATATTTATTATGACTAATATAATCATGATATTAAAGTGATTTATTAAATTAAATGTTTGATAAAATATCTAACATTAAACATTTATTATACCTTATTAATCCTTCTTTATTTACCCATGATTTCTTCTATTATAAAAACCCCTTAACAATCATTTGAGATCACCCTTATTTTGTTTCGTTTTCCAGAAATCCAGGAAGTGTACCATAAAATATATGCAATGATATTCCAGAGGGAATTATTATATTCATGGAGAAAATTATGTTGAGATTTGTGTCGAAAATTTTATTATGGGAATCATGTATGTGTCTAGTTTTCTAAGACTATTAATCTATTCATTCTATTGGGATGTGATCGCTTATAACAAGAACTAATGTAATAAAGTGACCACTGACTCTGGGATACCGGGTTCAAGGTCATTGCAATGATACATTCGTTTTTTGATATATATAAGTGCCAAAAAATATTATATCTTTTAATATTAAACTAATAAATGTCCTGGTTATCAATAATATGAATTATTTGGGTTTAAATTCATTCTTAATCTTAAATAGATAATTTTTTTGAAAACTATTTTTGTGATGTTAGGCATACTATTATTAAAATTACTCTTTACGACATCTAAAAATGAATTCATAAAAAATAAATTCGAAATTTTAAATTACCATTTTCAAATTATATAATAAGGTACATTCCATTTTTAGATAAAAAATTAAGTTACTATGTTAAAAAATGGGTTGTTGTGGTGTAAGTAAATAATTTTATAATGTTAAATTAAAGAGAAAAGGATTAAAATAGGTCCAAACATATAATTTAATTATGTGTGAGAGTTGGATAAATGAAAAACATATATAATCTCCATTATTTCCCACTTTGGATCCACTTTATTTTGACAGTGGCATGTCATTAATTATAATGTAATGAGTATTTATAAAAATGATAACCCTCTCACATATAAAAGGTTCCCTTAACCACCACAATTATCCTCACTTATTAAGAATATTAGATGAAAAACTATAAAAAAACCCATTCCTAGATCACTTTTCTATGTTCTATAGGTGTCAGTGTCACCAAAAGACGAATATAAGAAGACTCTAATAGTTGTCCTAAGGAGTAATGAAAGAACTCATAATTGCTCATTTATCATTTCTATTCCTTTCATTCTTATTCTATATCCTCAAAATCTATTATAACTAATAAAATATAATGAAATATGTATCATTATTATATTAAAATTTTATTATTTTTAGGTAATAACTATTTTCTCCCTTCCTCCTGTTCATTAGAAAATGAAAATATCTCATTTTTTATGCGCAGAATAATGCCTCTATAGGAAACCTATTTGATTTTTCATCATCGCCTTATATGGATGGCTCTAAAAATTTATTTTACAAAAATATATGATTTTGAGTATTATTATATATCATTATTATGATTCAATAGTGATATCATCAAATTAATTATCATTATAATATAATATATTAACAATAGTTAATTACTCGAAACAAGATCATCAAAAATCCATTCTCACAAAACATACCCATATTATCCATCAAATGAACATGAGGATAAAAAATAATTGAAACATAATAATATTGATACATTTTTTTAACCTTTTAATGATGAAATTGGTATCAAATAACATGATCTAACATCTTCATAATGAAACATTTATGAAACAATAAAAATTTCTAATATCTGATAATGGAAAAATCATTAACTCACTATTATATATATAGTTAATTGATATAATTGAAGAATATAAATGGAGATAGATGTTCATTAAATTTTAAAATAATTTATTAATATAGTTATGTTTTTTATACAGAAGGTTAAAAATCTTCCATAGAAGTCAAGGTTAAGAGGTAAGGGTTGTTGTTAACTCAATTTCTATTTATTGGGTTATGAATATTCTTCTTGAATTTTATTCATATGAGTTTATTGAATTATATTTCATGGTTGAATTATATTGTATATGATATTATATTTTGGGTCATTTATATTTATTTCTTGTAAAATTCATTTCAAATAATACTTACTTCAATAATATGATGCCATAAAGGTGTCTCTATCTCAATTTCAATTCCTCAATATATGTTTCATATTGTACACCATGTTTTAATTTATATAGTGTAATTAATCATATATTATATTCATGTTTTTAAAAAAAATTATTTCATGTGACCTTAATTTCCATATCATGATCCCAATTTCATGTTCTTTTGATTCGTTTGAAACGAACATTGTAAGTGCCTCACTTATCATTTTTTAAGGGATTTTTATTTAATATTTACGAAAGCCGTTATATTTTTATTTCCAATATCATTTTGAATTAAATATTGTTTTGACTAAGTTTCCATATAATGAAATTATGTGATATTTACATCTAAATACTCTTATATTTTATTAACCTCTAGTTCTTAATAATATTTACATGTACTCATATCATTTAATTTACCCCATGTTTCATTACTAAAAAGACATGATTTTTATAAGAGAAACTCAACTTATCTATTTTTGTTAGTCAAGAGTATTTTTTCTCCATGTCCTTATTTTTTATTTTATTTGATGGACATATGAATCTATAATTTTATGATTACTTATGTTTTTAATGGACTTTTATTTCATTAAAAATGAATCTTCATTTTACATTTTCAACACGATGGCTTTCTACCAAATTTGACTTTGTTTTAAAAATATAAAAGGTAAATTTTATTTCATCATTTTATATAATAACACATCTTTCCATTACCATAATTGAGTATATTTAACTAACATAATCTCTAATTTTTCTTGGATTTATAAACATATTTATCTTTCCTTTTTTGTATACTTTTTTTCGAAAAGATAAAAAGTATAATGAGTATCTATTATTAATTCTCTAAGTAAATTTTATTGCTCTAATAAATTTATATTTAAACTATGTCAACATACATTAATGTTTATTATGATTTTTTGGAATATCTTATTATGATACAATCCAATATATATATATGGATTTATTATGATTATGTATGATGGTAATTTTCATGAAATCAATTTATTTTTCATGTGTTAATTAATCCATGAAGAATTATGAATTTGTTAATGTTTTTATTACAAACATATGTATAGATTATCATTATGTGAAGGCTTGGACATACAAAACTCTCTAAATAGATAGGTAGAGATATATAGATCTCATGATATGAATATGTTGAATGCATTTTGGTGCTCTAACCACTATGAAAAATATGTAGTAAGATGTGATCCACTATTAAAATGGGAGACAAGTTGGGTTTCCTGATCCACTATGATTCCATATTTGTTTTACTTAAACATGACATATGTTACAATGTCCAAGATTATGTATTTACTAGAATTTCATGCTAAATTATATTTCTACATTATATTTTCACATATCATGATTGTGTTCTCATGTTTTGATTCTTATTACTCACGTCTAATACTAAAAACATTATTCCACGACTCATGTTTCATGATATATACATAATTTGGTAAGATTGTCATATATTATGTCCACACACATTGAATATGCTCTCATAACCATATGCTCATGATATTCTCACTTATGATATTTGAAACATAACTATTTTGTTTACCCTTAATATGTGTATGAGCTCACCATTTTTTATGTTTCCATTTACAAAAATCACCTCAATCTCATTTAAAGTAAGAATAATAAAATTTTCATGAATAAATTCCCCCCAACATGATCTTAGGATACAATATTAATACAACTAGAAGTTTTCACTTATAATTTAATATCAACTCTTTGGGATGGTGATTTGATGCTCTTAGAAATGTACCTAAATATAGTGGAACCCTTGGGAGATATTTATATTCATCCATCATACTCACTAAAATATCTATTTTTCCTTGTTCATTGAATACTCCATGAATTTCTATAACACAAATAATACCTTCTAGTTCCATTGGGACACTTACATGAGTGATTTTTCCCAAATTATTTCCCATTTCCCTATTTATTCTATATCTTTTATTTTTTATTTTTCATACTTATTTTTATTTCTACCTTATTGTATTATTTTATTTCATTATTTCATTCATTATTTTCCATATATGTATATATTATTTTATTTTTATTTTTCCCTCTTTGATTCTTTTTCATTTTTTATCTTTCTATTTTTTTTCTTTATTCATCTAATTTTCATTTTTTTCTTATTTTTCTTTCATTTCATATTTTCTTATTTTTAATCCATTTCATTTTTTACTTCTTTTTGTATCCTTTTTATTTGATCTGTTTATTTCCTTTTTTCTGCCCATATTTTTTATTTTTTATTTCATTTTCTATTTTTTATTAATCTTTCTATTTTCTTAATCTCTTTTTATTTATTTTACTCTATTTTATGGTTTCTATTTTTTCATATTTTTTTTTTATTTTTCATATTTTTTGTTTATTATTTCATTATTATTTTCTCTCATTTATTTATTATCATTTAATATTACTATTATAATATATCAATTAAAATAGTGAGTATAAATGGAAGTAAGTTTGTTATGAAATTTTAAAAAATGATATTATCATTTAAAAATATTTTTACGATGATCATTTTTCTATGATATAAAAAGAAATAGAATAAATATGATTTTCTATAAAACAATACCAATACAAACTTCAACATGAATGGATTAAGTGAAATCTCTTTTATAAGAAGTTTAAAATTGTGGAAACCACTAATAGATCAATGCAAGTAAAACTACCATTAGTTATTTCCACCAACACATATATTACCCATTGATCAAATGTGGAGAAAATGAGGTGTATTTTAAAATTAAAAATGGATGATATAACTAATTAATAATTAATTTCATAATTAATATTTTTAATCTATATACAAAGTACTGATAAAATTCATTTTGTGCTTAAAAATTCATTTTTTCTAAAAATTGTTTTTGAGAATGATGCGTTTATATTTTAATATTATTTTTTAATTACTTTTGGTAATTTAATATTATAATATCAACTTATTTTTTTGTATTAATCATGTCACAATTTTCTTATGGTCAATTTTTTATATTTTTTTAAAAACTATTTTTTAAGAGTATAGTGAAACATTTCATTTATATAAATATCTAAACTTTTATGAAGTCATCATGATAGAAGAATGACATAGAAATTTAAGAGACCTTTGACTAAAATAAATAAGAATCTAAAGAGTGAAATAAGGTTTTTGAAAATATTATGCTGAATTGGGAAACCCATGATTTACTTTATAAAACTTAAGTTTTATTTTATTTAAAAAAAAATTATTTTGGGCCTTTCCATTTAATTAAGTATACAGAATGATAAATTAATTTTTTATTACTATTAAAGTAAAATAAATATAAATTTTTTATCCACGAAACATTAAATGTCATCAGAATAAATACTATACAATTTTTTATGTTAATTTAATTTTTGATTGAAATATTTGTTTTTTCGGAAAAGTTTTCTTTACTAAATAAAAAATTTATCGTAATTAAGTGTTATTTTCATTAGGAATTAAATATGATAAAATAAATTTCATATTTGTAAAAATATTTTTAATTTATTTAATGATGGAAATTTATTTTTTAATACCTAAAAAATTACTTACTATGGTAAAAAATCGGTTACAATGACAATAGTAAAATATGGTAAAATGTTAATTTTAGGGGAAAAGGCCCAATATATGTCAAATATTATCCCGTTTTTTTGGGATAACATGTTTTAGGAAAATTACTTTTCCTCTATCCATTAATTTAAACTTTTTTATCCACTTTCCATTTAGAAGTGACCAACCTTTAATATAATGTAATGACCGTTTTAAAAAGGTCACCCCTATCACTTGTAAAAGGATCCCTTCACCACCCCACTTATCCTCATATCTAAATCTTATTAGCTATACCACAAACTAAAAAAATCATACACAAATTTATTTCCCACATTATAGTGGTTATATTTTAACAAAAGGACTAATATAAGAAGGCTTAAGGAGTTTTCCCAAGGAGTAATGTAAGAACCCATAATCAGTCCTTTTTAATTCGTATTCCTTTCACCATTATTTTAACTTATAAAAATATATTATAACCATAAAAATAAAATTAAATCAGTATAATTATTATATATAATTTTTATTATGTTGATATAATAACAATTTATATCATCGTCTCATTTATTTAAAAATGAAAATGTCTCTTTTGTTTCATGGGGACTATCACCTCTATGGATGTAATATTTCATTTTTTGTCCCCTATTTTTATGTATGGTTATAAAAATGTATTTTATAAATATATTTGATATTTAATTTTAAAATTATTCATGAATATTATTCTATAAGGATGAAAAAAATGAATAATCATTATAAATTAATCCATTGATATATGTAAATTACCAGAAACAAGTTTGTCATATATTCTATTATTTTGAACCATACCAATAAATTCCATGAATTTAACATGGGACTATGTAAATAAATGAAAACAAATGATTTAAATACATTTTATAATATATAAATGATGAACTTAGTATTGATTAATGGGTTCTGAAATCTCTTTGATGAAACATGTTCAAAAAAATTTAAATTATTAACATCTGGTGATGAAAATTGACATTAAATAACTACTATATGTGTATTTAATTTTTATAATTGAAGAATATAAAATTTAATATATAAGAATAACGTTATTAAATAATTTATTAGCATGTTTAATTTTTTTATATAGTAGTTTAAATATCTTTCAAATAAGTAATGAGTAAAAAGTGTGGGTTTTTTTTAGCTCAATTATCATTCATTGGTTTCTGATCATTCTTTTTAATATTTATTCTTATTTTTTGGGTACCTTCGAAATCGTGAATTATTATATTTTAATTCATATTATTTTTATATGTATTTATATTTCTTTCTTATAAAATTCTTTTAAGTTTATTCTTACATCCAAAATATGATGTCGTAAGGGTTTTGTTGTCTAAATTTCAATTCTTTGAGACATTTTCATATTGGAATCCTTTTTTATTTTATATGGTTTAATGAATTACCTTTTATATTCCTTCATAATAAGATAATTTTTTCCACGACACTTGAATATCTATCTCATGATCTACCTTTTTTTCTTTGTATTCATGCGATACTAAAGTCACAAGGGTTTCTCATATCAATTTCATTCTTTTAGAAAAATGTCATATTCACCTCTAGTTTTATTTCTTATGGTGTATATAATTATCTATAGATCAGTTTTATCATTACATTCCTGAAATTATTTTTTTACAAGACTATCCCAATTTATCTTTTCAAGGAATTTTTATTTATGATTTGCCTAATCTGTAAGGTCATTCTTTCCAATATAATTCTAAATTTGATATTTTTAGTAATAAGTTCATAATTTGAAAATTTTTATAATATTTCTCTATAACCCAATTTTATTTTCTTCTCCTCCATTTTTCTATGATATTAATATTTCCTCTTACCTTTTAATTCCACTTTAGTTCATAATTCTGTTAAACATTACAACTTATTATCAAAAATACATATTGTTCATAATAATGTGTATTTACCACTTAATGGTGTGAGAATATCATATTAACCTCTTATTCATATTTGTAGGAACCAAGACATGGTTGTGAGAATGATGAATCTCACCATCATCAAGGGTTCAGTTTAGTGGTGGATTTTCACCACACATATATTTTCCCTAAGGTATAGACACTCTGGATCAGATATTATTATCCTCTTGATCATGTAGGTAAGTGATGTATAAATAGATAAATACATAATATTTTCCCACTACAAGAACTCTTGAACATCAAAATGCATCACAATATAGTGGGACATCAATTTTCATTCAATTCCTGACACTTAGAAAACCAAATACTACCTCTTCGACCACTTCACACTTGAAAATATGTTACCCTTTATGGTGGTATAATAAAAATTAATGTTAAAACACAATAAATACATAACCCACCTTAATTTATAAATTAATGGTCTCATTGTGAGAAGATGTGCTTCAGTATTTTATTGTCTATGGAAACAAAAAAAATCTACTCTAATAATTAAATCATATAGTATTCCAATGAATTCAAGACTATTTCTAACTCTAGGTCATGTGTAGGATAATTCCTTTTATCCACACTTTGCATCCTAGACCTATTCACCACCACATGACCTCTCTGCATCAAGACTACCCCTAGCTCGATCATTGATGAAAAAAGTACATGGTACGCTACCTACCCAAAATAGGTAAGTCCAATATCAGCATATCTGTCAAACTTTCCATTGAATATTAAAAATCACTTTCTTAAGAATTTGACTAGATATACTTCACCCCCCATCATGGTCAAGCATGTCATCAACACTTCCAAAAAGTATAAGTCCTAGATAAATAACTAATTGTAACCAACCATGGAAAAAAATCTATATGTGTAAAAAAACTCTTAGGATGATCCCATTAAACTTATTATCTAACCTCTTAGGGTTGACATACACACTGATAATAGAGATAAAATTCCTCAAAATGTATAACTAGACAATCTATAAATGACACATGGAGAGCCTATCATAAATATAGTTCACTCTAAGGGAACTGAACATGATATCCAGGTGTTGTGCATGTTATTCCCTTGAATTAGTGTACATGAGGATTTCATAAATGAATATGAACATTAATGTATCAACATATAGTTTTAAACCTAATTAATCATGTACAAAAATACCATTGGTGTGTTCTTTATACCGAACAATATAACTAGATTCTCATAAATATTATATCTAATCATAAAAGCTGTATAAGGTATGTATGATAACATCAACCTTATATGGTGATAAACTAACCATAGATTGATTATAAAGAGTAAACAAACACCTTTAATCATTTCAAGTAGGTTATAAATTTAGGGAAGTGGTTATCAGGTTTAATCCTTCATCTGATTCAACTTCTAATAGTCTACACAAAACCTCAGAAAACTATTTTGATTCTGAGAGAATACAGATAGAGATATTTAAAGAGAGGTTATTAACAAAATTAATCCTTGAGCCTCTATGTCAAATAATAGGTATTTATACACGCAAATTTTTATTGTATCCTTTTGGTAATATAGAATGTAAATAGTTATATAACGTGAAATGATCTCAATAGTAAAAGCCAATTCTTTATTGGGATGTAACCTTAAGAAATACTTTGGAGGGAAATTATAAAACTAATCTATATTAGAAGGAAAGATATTCCACTACACATCCCCATCATCCAAAATAAGGTTGGAAACCTAGGATGAAATACTATCTAGTTACTGGTTGTCAGGACCTACATGTCCTACCAATATATGTAATCCTCAAATAAAAACAAACTCACTACCATCAAGAAACATTAGACACCCATCAATGACAATAGTAAATGTTTTACAGTTACGTTACTATCCTGAGCTAGTGGTCCCATAAGTATCTGATATAGTTGTCAACATGAACTTAGGCATGATTACTTGTATTCTAGAGGATATTAACTAGTGGTGAGGGAAAAATAATATAGTGGGGATAATATCCCCTCTAGTAAAGATTTATAAAGAAATTAGAAAATAATCCCAATGAAACATATTAAACAAAAACAATATGAATACGTAATCATATAACCAAAGCTAACCAATGAACAACTAAATAAATCCAAATAATAAAATAATAATATAATGAAAACCAAAACACATCAAATTGAAAATATAATATTCATTCAGTTAAAATATTAAGAAGACTCGAATAAAAACTCCAAAACCATAGTTTAGAACCCTGTGTCAGTCCTGTCTCCACATTCCTACCCATCCAGCAAGCAAAAAATCAATAACATTGTCCTTTCCTATAATAAAATCCTATATCCAAAAAATATATCATAGTACCAAATGGTATCCCATCTAATCTTTGAGTATAACATAGTAGGTTGGTACCACCATTTCTAAACAGACCAGTTCTGAGAAATATAATGGTTTCAATAAAGAAAAATACATGGTATTAATTTAATAAATTCACTCTTCACACGAAAAAAGTGTGTTGACCATCATGTTCTACGGTGACACTTATAGACAACCTAAAACCTAATTCAATGCCCTACCAGATATATCATTTAATGGAAGGATCCTTCTAAACAAGGATGGACCACCCTATCATTTGAAACTTCTCCCACAGATGATGAATATAAAAAAACATGAAATTTTACCAAAATTCCTTAACCCAAAGGCTATCCAAAATCACTTCCCTATCCATCTTGATATTGTACATCTGGTCCTCATACATCTGATATAATCATATAATCTACCCTCAAGAATCAAGTACCTATACACCAAGCCCTGATGTGGTACAGAATCATGCACCAATCCCTTAGGCATCAACATAAATCATGCATTGTATCTAGGTTACTCAGCATTCCATTAGGAATACCACACTATATATTAAATCACATTGATGTGATATAATATCAAAATCTAATAAATTAATTCACAAATCCAAAATCAATCATACAATATACATCACAACAAATTAAAATGATCAATTCGTCAAATTATTTTTTTTCTAGCCAATATCATTTTATTAATCTAGGTTCCCAATTATCCTCATTATTATATAAAACCTATTTAGTTTATCATTTATCTCTATATTGAATTAACATATTTGTTAACCCAATTTAATGAAGCTGATTCTACCTTAAGAAATCCAAATTTACGTGTTATGTCAATTCAAATGACTAAGACAACAATCATGATTTTTTTTCTAATTTATCGTAGGGTTCTAATTTGATGTTGACCACATCTCAATATGATCCAGACATAGCATGTCAATCAGGTGGGCATAGGCCTCAGTATCTTCACCTATGGAACCAACAAGAGTTAATGCAAGGTCGAATTAAAAGAAATATTATTAAATAATGATTATCCAATTAATTACGTCATGCACACAACATGTCGGTGTAATAAAAAATATCACACATATAATAAATAAATAAACCATAAAATGAGATGATATTTTGACCAACCTCTTTGAAAATAGATTATATAATGAAAAATCCTCACATCATTGATAAAAACCTTGTTCTTCCTTCCTTTCAACAAGAATCAGAAATTCAGTTAGCAATGAATCAAGAAGTGGAAGATGAACCAAAAGGTGTACAATAATAATCTAGGTTCATAATGTCAACATCTGATGTGGGATCTATTATAGATCAAATAAGTCTTCCAATTTTTCTTTGTGTAAGTTCTTCAATAGAGATGTATGAATGGGTTTACAAAACATGATGTTGGAGGGATTTAAAAATTTTATGGGTGTGAATTTTTTATTATATAAATTACATTCATATTGTGAAAGTATCGTTCTCTTTATTTTCATTAATTTACTATGTAAATGTGTTAAAAAACATTTATAAATACTTGTTCTGTAAAATAATCATAGAGTGGGTTTCTTTTCATTAGATGTTTATAGGGTGTGAAAATATTATAATGTGTTTACATTATATGTTCCCTTTAAACATTATAGTGGGTAAATATTCCAGGTTCGGTAAATATTATAGGGTGTGTAAATTTTATAGGGGGTGAATTAAATTCTTTAGTTCTACCCAAAATAATTCACACCATGAATAAAATTCATGGGGATTTCTGAGAACAATTCCGACGAAAAATATAATACAATGGATCCACCCAGGATAATTCATGTCATGTATTATGTTCATGATGTGAATTCGTTATATAGCTAGAAATCACATCCTATTCTTGCTACACCCTTTCAATAATTAACTCAACCCAGATCTAGTCCTGATAATAATTTTATAAATAAAACACGACACATATAAAAGATATTAATCCATAAAATTAATGATAGAGATACCCAGAAAAAGACGGTATCTCAAAACCCCCACCATATAATTGTTTATCCCCGAGTTGCTCCATGAATCACTGTGGGGTATCATTGAATATGTCTAGACACTATGATCACACATCAAACTCCCTCTCCTATGTATCCTCTTGAAAACAACCATGATACCACTATACACATATTAGAGGCACAATCTTCTCCCAAATATGCTTACAACTTCAGTCTATGATTGGGATTAGATTCTTCTAAAAGGAATCCTGAACGTTTAGCTAAATATAATTAACATATATCATGTGAGAAGGATCATAATGATATTTTTGAAGCTTTGAAACATGATATATAGTGTGCATGGTTTCTCAGTGTTATGGAAGGTAAAAACGGAATGCCAATTTACTAAACCTCTCTGCTATCTCTGACCACCCAAAAATCCTTGGTGGAAACATCCCTTGTTTTTTGATATGATATTTCCCCATTCTAGCTGACCCCAAAATAAAACCTGGATGACTTACCCCAAACTCTAGTGGTCACCTCTAATAGTTATCATATAATTTTTTTCACTCTATGTGGTCACATACCATTTTTTTTATCTACTAAACATTGAAAGTCATCTCTGGTATGAAAACAACATAGTAAACACTGCATCAATTACCTAAAATGGGAAAAAGTGAAATTAAATAGTGTTCCATACTAGTCCTTGATGGGATCTATTTTCATCTATGAATGAAAGATGTTATTATAAGTGAAATCCATGAGTACCAAATGTTTCTCCAATGAACAAACACAATCCATAACATAGGCTCATATCATATCCTTTAGAGTCTAAATAGTCTTCTTAGATTGGCTATTAAACAGATGATGGATTTTTGTACATTGAAGAACCTATTATCCCATGACTTTTTATAGACCCTACCAAAGCATAGTAGTTAAGTGACGATATCAATTAGTAATTTTTTCCTTGGAACAACATGAAACCAAAAAATTTCACACAAGTAAAGACCACCCTGGTCATCAAAGGTGGTGGTCCTCCAAATAAACAATAAGTAGGATAACTTGATCAGTCGATCTAGAATCATCCATACAACATCATTCTTTTGAGGTGTCCTGGGTAATCCTACAATAATATCCACAGTGAAATCATTCCAATTCCACTCCGAAATGGGCATAATCTACAACAACCCAGTAGGCATATAATTATCATCTATAACCTATTAACTAGTGAAACATCTCTCCATGAAGCCTCTTATATCCTTCTTAATTTCTATAGTGTATTTCAATCTATGCAGATCACGATACAAATTTTTCAAACAATGATTTACGACCCCTCAAGAAGCATGAATCCCTCTTATCACCTCCTCACACAAACATATAGGAACACATAATCATCCACAAAAGAAAATTACATCAATACATCCCAGAGACCACCCTTCTATTATCTCCCCACCATATATGATGTACCACAAATCTATTCCACTAAGATCAGATAACTTCCCCACCTTGATCCATTCAAGAATCACTAGTATAATAGATGTTGAAATCTGAGCTACTCATCCCTGGGAATCCTAAACATAAATATGAATATCTAAAAAGAGTGTCATTAGTCTCCTATCATCATAAGTTTCCTAAAAAGCCTCTTTATTCATCTTTCGACTCAAGTAATAGGAAAATACATTTCTTTTTACCAGTGTGTAATCCAATTCAAATTGAAATACTACACATAATCAACCCACCACTTATGCTAAATTTTTAGGTCTCACTGAGAAAGGAAGCAGTTGAGTCTCTTTTGTTCCATGTAAACCATCATCCACTCTGTCAAAATATTTTGTCTCCAGCATCTTAGGGAATACACCCCTGAAGATAACTCTAGATTTTGAGTAGGATATGTAATCTCTTGTGGTCTCAAATGTCTGGAGCTATATGAAACCACAAAAAAACTCCTACATCAGAACTACTCTGAGTCCTTTTTAGGATGCATCATAGTACATAATATACTGATTACTGGTATTAGGTAAGGTGAGTATCAGTTCTGAGGTGAGCATTATCTTCAGCTATTGGAAGGATATTTCACAAACATCTAACCAGACAAACATCAACCCCTTATTTTTCAGTGATACATCAGGGTTTCTAGATAGGATAATTCATGGAGGAAGCACCAATAATAAACTGATAAATTCATAAATATTTTAATCTTGAATATATTCTTGGGTCATTCAAAAGATACCATTAATGCGACATTCTCTGGGTCCACTAACACTCCAACTTTTAAGATAACATGTCCCCAAAAGTGGAAGATATCAATCCAAAAAATTCATTTGTATATCTTGGTGACAATTTGATGCACCCACAGTATAGTAAGATTATGTCAAAATGTTGGGAATAATAATATTTCAACTGGGATTATAGTAACATTTCACCCAAAAATCTACCACAAAACGATGTACAAATGGATAAAATATATAATTCACCATGTCAACGAATATGGCCTATGCATTTGTTAAACAAAATGGCACCAGTACAAACTCTTATAATCCATAACTACTCCTCAAATAATTTTGAGGTATGTATTGTAACACCCCAAGCTTCCATGGTATGCTCTTCTTTGTATAATATAGTAGCGTGTGTTGTATGGAACCTCGAGTTCTAACACACCACGACTAATCAAAGTAGCCGTTATGAATAGTAATACCCAATTTTTAAAATTATAGAAATTTTATATTTCAAAATGGAATTCATTTTTGTATTCCTAATATTGAAATTAGCCTATGTTGAATTTTTTGTAATTTTCTTTGAACTTCAAACTTTTTATGAATAGTAAAAAATACTTAAAACAACTTTTTTAATAAAAATAATTTATAGTGACAAGTTATACTATTGAGTGGTTTTAAATTATAATTAGAATATATTTTTACCATTTTATCCAATGGTGTTCATTAGAATTAACTTCATTTTGAAATTGGACATAAACAATTGTCAATCTTTTGATATAAATTATTTCTTAGAAACACGCTATTTGTTGTGACAGCTGGAATTAATTATAAAATTAATTAATGAAAATTATATGTTTGGAATTTTGTAAAATAGAAAAAATTTTTGAAATCGGAATATCAAATATAGCTTAGGGTGAAATTTTGCCATTGTTCTGAAAAACAACAATTTTTGATGAATAGTGAAACCACTAAGTGGTAGTTAAATAACTGATTTTTCGTTTAAATGAAATATTACCACTTCTGTGAGTTCATTTTCAAAAATCCGACATACATGGTTATCATTAGGATGTAAAATGTGGTTCAATGGGATAAAAATAATTTTTGGTGAATAGTAACTTTTAAGTTTAATTAATCGCGATTAAATGTAATTAGTGAAATTTAAGGTAAAAATGATATTATAAAAATATGAAAATACCCTTACAC
The DNA here is from genome assembly GCA_963277665.1 of Viscum album. NCBI lineage: Eukaryota > Viridiplantae > Streptophyta > Magnoliopsida > Santalales > Viscaceae > Viscum > Viscum album. Next base: position 1,946,681,613 of record OY728126.1, on the reverse strand, counting down.
TTGTCCTACCCCTATTGGATGAGTAATGGCCGACCAAGAAAATCCATGGGTCAACTTGGGGACCCCATGGAGCCACTTTGGTGGGGAAATGACATTAAAAACATTTTATTTAATGTTAAAATAAAAATGTCACAAACATGAGTTGTTTTACTAAAACAATTATTACATGGGGTTATATAAGTTAACGTTTTGACCATTAATATTCATTGGAAAGATAAAAAGATTTCCTAAATTATGGTTATTGATTTAGAATTTTTAGAAATTAAATAAGTCAAATTTTTAATGACACAATGATGATGCAACGATTACCTCATTAATTAATGATTTAAATAAAATGAAAAGATAATGTAATATCCAAGGCTTACACTTGTCCAAAGCCTATTGGATGGGTATATTTCAAACCCTTATCACCTTAGCCTAGAATTATAGATGTTTGGGACCTTTGGAATCCGAAAAGAATTGTATAATAAAGTAATATTTCATGACATTCCAAGAGTGCCCCTCCTCTCCTCTTATAAAAGGCCCCCACCACTACCACCTTACTCACACTTTCAAAGCCTTTTGTCTCGTTCAAAATCTGCCCAAATACTCTACCAACTTCCCTCTATTACTCCTAGAATCCTATATTTGGGCAGAACTCTTCCCAAGGAAGCCTTTGGCTCAAATCATAAAGAGTTACCCGATTTTAAGGTAATGTCTTCTCTAATGTTGTTTTGTTTTATTTTTATTCTCCAACCCCATAAACTCTTTTTATTCCTTTATTTTGTGACAACACCAGTATCCTCAATATACTAGGATGTTTTTATAAGAATTATTCTAGCTACAATTACACACACCTACATCTAATGGTTAAATAACATACTGTTTCTGTGGATGGCGAATTTATGCCTCACGAAACGATGATTGTTCAACACTCATATAACACCTTCAAAGGTGGACATTAAGATGTCACTATATGTATATATGATATATAATATGTTTATGTTTTACTTAAGCTTCTTTATTTTTCATTTATGGAATACCTTTATGATTTCCATTATGGGTAAACGTGATATTTTCATTTTAGGAAGTACGGACTACCGCCCCCTCAAAGTGATTTGAATCGTTAATACCATATGTGGGATGTATAAAGGATAGATTAAATGGTATTATATGCTATATTATACTGGAATTATATTATACATTTATATCATTATGATTTCATTCCATTAAGTACGAAATAGAAATGAAATTAGCGTTCATGCGTACGTACGGCTTACCGTCTCCATGAACGGTGCATTTCATTTCTTACCTCTAAATGTTACGTAATATTATGAATGAATGTATATACTGGATATATATGATATATATGATAACTACATCATGAATATAATTCTGTATATAATGGATATTTCACCACATGAACAACTTGTAATTACAAGAAGTTTATTGTTGACTCAAGTACCAATGATCGACAAAACGACCGTTATTAACTTAAATAATTACATAATGTTCATAACATGGTAATAAGTGATATAAATAGGATAATGAAATTGAAAATGGTTCTTAATAAGGTAGATATTAACTCTAGTTTATTATTCATGAGGTTAAATAACGGTTGAGTCATGTCGGACACGAGGTAAGGGAATTTCTTAACGCGACATCAATTCTTTGCGTTAATCTCCTACTTTCAAATTATGTCATGATATTATTATGTCATATTTTGTATTTTTATGTTCTTTATGTGTACCTATAGTGAATACACATAATAGATCTACTATATTTTAAAAATGATCTTTTTATAGACTTCGTCTCAATCTCCTTTCATTGAGGCATATTTGGTTTTCTACACAACTTTCTTTTATACGGTGTATAAACCCCTTTGACTTTTACATTTATTCAAAAGGAATATTTTTTATACGAAGCGTTTTACTAAAAGACAAAAAGGGAATGTTTTTCTTTTCGTACATAGGCGGCGACAACGACATCTCCACCGCTGTGACCATTATTCGAGTTTCGGCTTCCTCTACAAGCCATCACTTTTTTTAAAGAAAAATAAATACAAAGTTTTAACATTCAATTATTTGGTATTGAAAATGGGTTTGAAAGCGTTTTTATTATATCAATGTGTTGTATTGATATCTTGTGATTGAAATGTGGAGATGTTATATTTCCTTTATGCATGTTTTATGTGATGTGATTAGTTTATGGTTTATGATATGTTTAAACCTATTCATATGAGGAATGCATTGGACTTAATAAGTGACGGGTGGAGCCCGCTATAGCTCCTCGATGCATCGGTTGGTCTCATGAGACAACTAGATGTGGAATTGGCCGAGGCCCTTTCACAATTTGATTTGTGATTTTGGACGAGGCCTTAATCATTTTAGAGGTCTTGGCCGAGGCCTTGAAAAAATGTTTCAGAATTTCTGGCATTATGAATTCCATCATTATGAAAGTGGTTATTGATATTGCATGTGATTATTCAACCAGTAGAATATCCATGTGAATAAGTAAATGGCATTATCTCATTTTAATTTTTCCATATTATGTTTAATTTCACGTTTAAAAGGCTTTTTTTTTAGTTATACATTGCCTTAAATGTTGATGTTTATTTATGAAAGCTTCCGCAATATTATTATCCTTACTGAGAATCTGAGCTCACCTCTTTCAATGATTTAATTTTTTCCGGGATGTGAAGATGTATTTTATGAATGACCTGCAGGGATAGTCAGAAGAGGATATGAGTGTGGAATATGGAGACTTTGTTATTGTAGTTTTTCACTTTATGATGTAATGTAACGTTTACGAATGTATCTAGTGTTTCCAAGGCTACTAAACTAATCGGCCTTTCGAGACTTGATCTTTTGTGATCATGCCAATGTTACGAAGTAACGCACCGGCTCTGGGTAGCTGGGGTCGGGGAGTTACAGTTGGTATCAGAGGAAGTTTAGTACAAACCATTGAAGCTAGATTTAGACAAACTCTGATTAGAGCACGTAGACTTAAGATGAACTTTGAGGATTAGTATAGAAGAACTTCCTAAAATTTTCGTATTGTATATATTTTGTGAGTTTTCTGAGAAATACATCCATGTCTGGATACGAGCAGGTAGAGGGGGCTCTGGCACAGATGTACCTAGGGGTAAAACCCGAAAACACCGCTTTGAGCTAGACTCGAACGGGAACTGGTGCACGACAACGGGCCTTGCTGCACTCTTGGTTACGACACTCCTGGGGGATATGCTTTGGTTAATTCTCATTTTCAATACAAAACACTATGAAGGGTTATGAGTATATACTTCCTCAAAGAAAACATTTTTATTATTATGGATTCCATCCATAAATAGTTCAATTTATGTTAAGTGTTTTACAAGTATGGAATTATGTATTTTGATTTATAAACTAATCTAGTTTATGTCATTGTTTAGAAATGGAGCCTAGTGGAAGGAATGTAAACCTTATCAATGAACGAACTCCGTGTAGGGATTTCCCTCCTGCTCAAGATAATTATTGTGGATCTGGAGATACAACTGGTACTGATCAACTTATTACCATACTGGGACAACTCACTCAGGTTATGAATAATAACCTTACTCGTATGGAGCACCATGATCCGCAACGTGGAAGATCAATGTTAGACTGCTTCATGAGGCAAAAACCGCCAACATTTAATGGGGGTATAAATCCATTAGTAGCTGAGAAATGGATAAATTCGTTAGAGAAAATATTCCACCCCTTGGGGAGTAGCGAAAGGGAGAAGGTTATCATGGCAGTTTACCGCCTCACTGGAGATGCCGATCAATGGTGGTCATTGATTCAAAACAAAAAGCAAGATGAAGAAGTATCAAGTATAGAATGGAGAGCGTTCAATGGTCTGTTCTTAGAAAAATACTTTCCACATGACCATCAAGCAGATATGGAAAGGCAATTTCTGAGTCTGAGGCAGAAGGAGGATGAGAATGTTGTAAAGTATGAGGATAACTTTACAAGGTTAGTGAGGCATGCTGAAGATTATATACATAACCCAAGGAGTAAGATTGATCGTTTCTTTGATGGGTTAAAACCATTTCTCCGTCGATCATTAGTATTATAATCCTTCTCGTCATACGAAGATATTGTCTCATGTGCTATCAAGACAGAAAAGGAATTCTCTAAGTCTTATGACAACAAACTAAAGCAAGAGAAGAAGAGAACGGTGGAACAAGAGACGGATTAAGGGAAAAAGGGAAAGAAGGATTTTCCATTATGTGATAATTGTGGGAAGAATCACCCTGGTGCTTGCCTAAAAGGAATGGGAGTTTGTTATAAATGTGGAGAAAAAAGGTCACCAGGCTCGTGATTGCAAGGGAAATAAAGAGGCTATCAATGTTGAATGATACAATTGTAGGGAAATGGGGCATTATGAAAATGAATGTCCTAAGCGTCAGGGAATCTTACCTCAGAAAAGGCCAAGTGATCAAGGAAAATCTTATGCTGTTACTACAGTTGAAGTAGAATAATTAATGTATTGGTGCTTTTGGACTCATGGATTATATTTTGGTTATTAGAATAATGTGATATATATATATAAGGATTTTACTGTAGTACTTGTTGGTTATCATTAAGGTTTTAATATGATGAAGGAAATCATATTTTTAGTATGTGACAATAAGATAAACTTTACTTTGTTTAGGGAATCTAATGTTACAATTGATTTTGGAATTTAAGGACCCTTTAGAGAAAGTCTGGACGGAGGTATTTTGGATAACTATAAAGGTTGGAATGGATTAAGTTTAACTTTGGATAATATTTTTTAAGGTTAAAACATTTCTGAAGATTATTTCTGGAATATTACAATACTATAGTTTTAGGAAAAGGACAACCTGCAGGGTGGGGCAGAAACTGTCGCGTCGAACAAAGCTGTAGGAATCGAACCCACAACTATAGTGCGACATGACTTTATTCCCTACCACTAGCCTACATGAAGTACCTGGTTATTACAATATAATTTTACTAATCTAAATGGTATGTGTTAACATTTGGAACCTTATACAATTAGGATAAGTATAATCTTTTTGAGTTCTATTATCTTTTTGAGTGAAAGATGAGTTGAAGGTTGAAACTCTAATTGTCAATCATAAATATATATATATATACCTATCTCTTATTCAATGAATAAATTAATTCTTAAACTTTAGTAAAGGGATATTAAAACAAAAAAATGTGTTATCCTAATACCTTATGTCTTGTTGAACTGATGATGTTTTAAATCGACATAGATTGAAGGCTTTGAGGCTTTCAATTTGACAGTTGATTGTGATTGTTGACCTCAATCACTCCCTACTAATATTTACGTTTTTCCTCCAATTATATGTCTCTAATTGGCACTAATGTTCTCCTTATCGAGATCATAATTTGGTGGTGACTTTCTTATTTCCATTTCCCTCTTATTAAGGCTAAATTTTATTAACCTTATTTCCGATGTGGGTCTTCCACAATGGTATTTTTTATTTTAAACCTTTCATTTTCAAAGAAAAATTTAAAATTGCGAGAACGCAATTTATTGAAGGAGGGGAGAATGTAACACCCCAAGCTTCCATGGTACACTCTTCTTTGAATAATAGAGCAGTGTGTGTTGTATGCAACCTCGAGTTCTAACACACCGCGACTAATCAAAGTAGCCGTTATGAATAGTAATACCCACTTTTTAAAATTATAGAAATTTTATATTTCAAAATGGAATTCATTTTTCTATTCCTAATATTGAAATTAGCCTATGTTGAATTTTTTGTAATTTTCATAGAACATCAAAAATTTTATGAATAATGAAAAATACTTAAAACAACTTTTTTAATCAAAATAATTTATAGGGATAAGTTATACTATTGAGTGGTTTCTAAAGTATAATTAGAATATATTTTTACCATTTTATCCAATGGTGTTCATTATAATTTATTATACTTTGAAATTGGACATAAACAATTGTCAATCTTTTGATATAAATTATTTCTTAGAAACACACTATTTGTTGTGACAGTGGGAATTAATTATAAAATTAATTAATGAAACTTATATTTTTGGAATTTTGTAAAATAGACATCATTTTTGAAATCGGAGTATCAAATATAGCTTAGGGTGAAATTTTGGCATTGTTCTGAAAAACTTCAATTTTTGATGAATAGTGAAACCACTAAGTGGTAGTTAAATAACTGATTTTTCATTTAAATGAAATATTACCACTTATGTGAGTTGATTTTCAAAAATCCGACATACATGGTTATCATTAGGAAGTAAAATGTGGTTTAATGGGATAAAAATAATTTTTGGTGAATAGTAACTTTTAAGTTTAATTAATCGCGATTAAAGGTAATTAGTGAAATTTAAGGTAAAAATGATATTATAAAAATATGAAAATACCCTTACACTTGTCCTACCCCTATTGGATGAGTAATTTCCAACCATGACAATCCATGGGTCAACTTGGGGACCCCATGGAGCCACTTCGGTGAGAAAATGACATTAAAAACATTTTATTTAATGTTAAAATAAAAATGTCACAAACATGAGTTGTTTTACTAAAACAATTATTACATGGGGATATATAAGTTAACTTTTTTACCATAAATATTAATTGGAAAGATAAAAAATATTTCCTACATTACGGTTATTTTTTTAGAATTTTTAGACATTAAATAATTTAAATTTTTAATGACACAATGATGATGCAGCGATTACCTCATTAATTAACGATTTAAATAAAATGAAAAGATAATGTAATATCCAAGGCTTAAACTTGTCCAAAGCCTATTGTATGGGTATATTTCGAACCCTTATCACCTTAGCCTCGAATTACAGAAGTTTGGGACCTTTGTTATCCGAAAAGCATTGTATAATAAAGTAATATTTCATGACATTCCAAGAGTGCCCCTCCTCTCCTCTTATAAAAGGCCTCCACCACTACCACCTTACTCACACTTTCAAAGCCTTTTGGCTCGGCCAACCTCTGCCCAAATACTCTCCCAACTTCCCTCTATTACTCCTAGAATCCTCAATTTGGGCAGAAATCTTCCCAAGGAAGACTTTGGCTCAAATCAAAAAGAGTTACCCGATTTTAAGGTAATGTCTTCTCTAATGTTGTTTTGTTTTATTTTGCTTCTCCAAACCCTTAAACTCTTTTTATTCCTTAATTTTTTAACAAAACCAGTATCCTCAATATACTAGAATGTAGTTATAAGAAGTATTAGATCTAAAAATACACACACCTACATCTAATGGTTATAGAACATACTGTTTCTGTGGATGGTGAATTTCTGCCTACCGAAACGATGATTGTTCAACACTCATATAACACCTTCAAAGGTGGCCATTAAGATGTCACTATATTTATATATGATATATAATTTGTTTATGTTTTACTCAAGATTCAGTATTTTTCATTTATGGCATACCTTTATGATTTCTATTATGGGTAAACGCGATATTTTCATTTTAGGAAGTGCGGACTACCGCCCCCTCAAAGTGATTTGAATCATTAATACCATATGTGGGATGTATAAAGGATGGATTAAATGGTATTATATGCTATATTATACTGGAATTAAATTATACATTTATATCATTATGATTTCATTCCATTATGTATGAAATAGAAATGAAAGTAGCGTTCATGCGTACGTACGACTAACCGTCTCCATGAACGGTGCATTTCATTTCTTACCACTAAATGTTACCTAATAAAATGATTGAATGTATATACTAGATATATATGATATATATGATAACTACATCATGAATATAATTTTGGATATAATTTATATTTCACCACATGAACAACTTGTAATTATAAGAAGTTTATTTTTGACTCAAGTACCAAAGATCGACAAAACGACTGTTATTAACTCAAATAATTACATAATGTTCATAACATGGTAATAAGTGATATAAAAAGGATAATTAAATTGAAAATGTTTCTTAATAAGGTATATATTAACTCTAGTTTATTATACAGGAGGTTAAATAACGGCTGAGTCAAGTCGGACATGAGGTAAGGGAATTTCTTAACCCAACTTCCATTCATTTGGTTAATCTCCTACTTTCAAATTCTGTCATGATATTATTATGTCCTATTTTGTATTTTTACATTCTTTATGTGTAACTATAGTGAATAAAAATTATAGATCTATTATATTTTAAAAATGATCTTTTTAAGTATTTCGTCTCAATCTCCTTTCATTGAGGCATATTTGGTTTTATACACAACTTTCTTTTATACGGTGTATAAACCCCTTTGACTTTTACGTTTATTCAAAAGGAATCTTTTTTATTCGAAGTGTTTTACTAAAAGACAAAAAGGGAATGTTTTTCTTTCCATACATATACAGCGACAACGACTTCTCCACCGCCGTGACCATTATTTGAGTTTCGGCTTCCTCTACAAGCCATCACTTTTTTTATAGAAAAATAAATACAAAGTTTTAACTTTCTTTTATTTTGGTATTGAAAATGGTTTTGAAAGTGTTTTTATTATATCAATGTGTTGTATTGATATCTTTTGATTGAAATGTGGAGATGTTATGTTTCCTTTATGCATGTTTTATGTGATATGATTATGTTATGATTTATGATATGCTTAAACCTATTCATATGAGGAATGCATTGGAATTAATAAGTGACGGGTGGAGCCCGCTATAGCTCCTCGATGCATCGGTAGGTCTCATGAGACAACTAGACGTGGAATTGGCTGAGGCCCTTTCCCAATTTGATTTGTGATTTTGGCTGAGGCCTTAATCATTTTAGACGTCTTGGCCGAGGCCTTGACAAAATGTTTCAGAATGTCTAGCATTATGCATTTCATCATTATGAAAGTGGTTATTGATATTGCATGTGATTATTCGACCAGTAGAATATCCATGTGAATAAGTAAATGGAATTATCTCATTTTACTTTTTCCATATTATGTTTAAGTTCATGTTTAAAAAGCTTTTGTTTTAGTTATACATTTCCTTAAATGTTGATGTTTATTTATGAAAGCTTCCGCAATATTGTTATCTTTACTGAGCATCTGAGCTCACCCCTTTTAATGTTTTAATTTTTTCCAGGATGTGAAGAAGTATTTTATGAATGACCTGCAGGGATAGTCAGAAGAGGATATGAGTGTGGACTATGGAGACTTTGTTATTGTAGTCTTTCACTTTATGATGTAATGTAACATTTACGAATGTATCTAGTGTTTCCAAGGCTACTAAACTAATCGGTCTTTCTAGACTTGATCTTTTGTGATCATGCCAATGTTACAAAGTAACGCACCGGCTCCAAGTAGCTGGGGTCAGGGCATTACATGTATAATGGTCTCACCATCAATTTTTGGAACCCTGACCTCATGTAAATCATATATAAAATCTTGGAACACCTCAGACGATCAAAGAGATCCTCAAGACATGTACATGGATAATATTTCTGGATCATCATTTGTTTTAGTCTCTGATAATCAATACCCATGAACAATATCTAATCAACCTTCTTGGTGAAAATAGATAGAGATCCCCATGAATATATATTAGGCTATATAAAACCCTTGGCCTCATGATCTTTGAAGTTGTATACTAACTACTGAATCTCAATTAGTTCCATCCTCCACGACGAGATTGAAATTGTCTCATCTCTTGGAACTAACTCAATTTTGAACTGAATATTCTGCTCAGGTGGTAATCCATATAACTAATCAGTAAATACGTATCGATAATAGTCAACCGCTAGAGGAAATGTATCTTACTACATTCCTCCATCATCCAGAATAGTCCTTGTTATCTAAGTCACAATACAATCCAATATTCATTGAATCTCTCTTGTACAATCAGGCTGAAGATCCCACTAATGCTAGTGAGTATAGCTACCCCTTTTGGAGATAAAAAGAAAACTCACCTATGATAACTATCAAATAATTAAAATTAATTAAATAATATTATATTATTTACAGAAAATATTCTTTCAATGGTAATGATAGCCACTAATTTCAATAGAACATTTCCTGTAGTGTCTAAAACCCTCTAACCACACTCCCAATGACATGTAAATGTTCATGAACCCATATATTATCTCCATAACCAGACAAAATATATTTTAAAATAGATAATATAGAATGTAATGTTGAGATCCGATAATAAAAAACACAAGATAAGGTCGTTGGTTCAAGAACTATACCTCTGAAGGTAGATGGTCTTGTATCAAAACCAGTCGAAGTAGACAATATTGCATGTAGCATACTCACCCCTATCTACTGGGATTCTTTTTGACTCCCCTATGTTATTCCCTTTGAGTGGTATGCCCACTCCTTCAGTTGGGTACCATGTACCCTCCCCCAACCAGAATTGAATGTGTAAATAATGCTGCCAGTCTTTTGAGGGGTAGCTAAGACCCTCATAGACTCATGTTCTTGTCCTAATCCCATGCCAGTACTCTACTATGGGAAGTTCCAAAAACAATTATGAAGGTGGCCCAACCTACCACAATCATGTTACTCCACTATGAGGTGAGGACACTGTGAGTTCTTGTGACCCAACCCGCCACACTTTAAAAACTACATTGAACCATGGTCATAAGGTGGACGTTCACTCCCTTAAATACTATTCCCACTACTAACTAGATAGAAATTGCTAAAGAGAGGCTTCTTTCCATCCTAAGAAGAGTTCTCAGATCCCCATGTTGATGTTGTATGACCACCAACAACTGACTCTCTTAGATTCCAGTCCATGATGAGAGCCCGATTCATCACATTTACATGGCTACTTAGATTAAAGACATTCAAAAATAACCTGATCCCATATAAAATCCCATCATGAAAATGTCTCACATTGGACATCTCATCGACTACTAAGGATGGAGAAAAGCACTACAAGTTAGTGTAGAATCCAACGTAGTACATCACTAACAATCTCTACTATGTCTGGTGTATAAACTCCTGATCTTTCTCATCATCCAATGTCTCTGGATAGAAGTGGATTATAAAAGATTCATTGAGATCCTTCTAGGATAACTTCTATTGTTGCTCAGATTTCTCCAAAATATACTACTAATGCTTGATTTTTCCATGAATCATATATAAAAAATTCACCATCATATGTGGGGGTGTCTCAAGGTGGTTGGAGATCATCTAGAATGAATTAATACAGAACTCAACTTCTTGGGGTCCTCAAAATTTAGTGAATGTATGAATATTCTTCTACTAAAACTCTCTCATTAGATTAGTCATAAATGCACATTGTGAACAATATCTCTTTCTATGAATCACTTGACACTCAAGAATCTATCAAAAAATCTAAAAATACATATGATCCTTCGGAGATATAGGAATCAATGGTTAAGATAAATTAAGAGAAAGCATATTTCCACTCTTTGGATTCTCAATTCGAAGATGATGATGATAAATTTTCTCTATAAGATGAATACACTCCTAAGAACAATGAATCAGGACAAGGTCAGCCTCAACAGGTGATAGAACAGAGAAACACTAGCTCATGGTCACACTAAACATGGATTAATAAGTGAAATGGCCTGACATAATAGTTCATTTATTCATTTTTTCATCATAGACAAGAGGTATATCCTTTCACAGTTTCTATTGGAAGATATATCACATGAAATAATTTTATGTCTATCATGAACACTAATTGTCAATATATAATCCTATGTGCCTATAATGATGAATTCATGATAATACCATTCTATAATTGGACATGAGTATAAATCTCAAGAAATTATAACGTCACACAACATGGGAATCACCTATGTTGAAAGAATATAAAAATGTGATAAGATAACATCTTGAAAACAATCCCTTTCATAGTAACTTGGATTCTCCCCATGTAAATGTTTTAACTACTCCCATAAACAAGATCATATCTATGTCATAGAATGTAACACCCTGAGATTTTATGAAAAATATTTTTTTTAATTTCATTAATTTCTTGTGTTGTAAGCTACACCAAAAGGATCTTTAAAAACAAGAATCTTTGACTTGCCTTGCATTACACGCAACTGCGACCTTCCTCGATAGCGTGTGTAGTACGCAATACCGAGTTTCACTAAACGAGATATTATAATAATATTATTATGAACTAGCCATTATGAACAGTAATACCCACTTTTTGAAATTTTATAAATTTTTTCATTCAATGTGGACTTCATTATTGGATTAGAAATATCGAAATTAGCTTAGGGTTAAATTTTGGTACTTTTCAGATAACTTTCATATTCTGATGAATACTGAAAATTACTTAATTTTAATTAAAAACAACTTTTTTAACAAAAATAATTAATAGTGATAAATTATTAATTTGAGTGGTTTTAAAGTATATTTAGAATATATTTTTACAATTTAATATAATTTTGTTCATTGGATGTAATTTCAAATTTAAACCAGACATAAACAAGTGTCAATCATTTGATAGTTATTATCTCTTAAGAACACGCTATTTCTTTTGACTACGGGAATGGATTTTTAAATTAATTAATGCAAATGATATGATTTGAATTTGGTAAAATAGACATCATTTTTGAATTCATAATATCAAATATATCTTAGGCCTAATTTTTGGTATTTTTCTGGAAACTTTCATTTTTTGATGAATAGTGAAAACACTAGGTTACTATTTAAAAACCGATTTTTTATTTAAATAATTATTTATTTTATTTAAATTTATTTTAGGTAAAAATTGATACATAATACCTATATATGTTCAATATAATTCATTAGAGTAATTTTATAATAATTTTAGATATATAAAAATTTTATTTAACTTTTCACCGTCTTTTAACCACCTCCTAGGAGAATTTGCAAAATTACATTAAACATAATTTTACCGCTTCTGTGAGTGGAATTTCAAAAATCTGAGAGAAACGGTTGATGTCAGTAAGTAAAATGTGGTTCAATGAGATGAAAATAATTTTTGATGAATAATAACTTTTTAATTTTATTACCACGATTAAAAGTAAATAGGGTAATTAAGGGTAAAAATGAAATTATTATTACCCTAACACAGGTCCCAATTCTATTGTATAAGTGTAATTCATCCAAAAAACAACCTTAGGAATAAAATATGACCATTTAGTCCCACTTGGATTAGATTAGGACATTTATTATTAATTTATTTAAAGAAGGGTTAAAATAGTAAAAGTCAAAGTTTAATAAATAAATAATTTTTAATATAGGGATATACATAAGATATATTCGACTATAAATATTAATTATAAATATAAAAATATTTCCTACATAATGGTATTTTATTTGTAATTTTTAGACATTATATAATTTAATTTATTTATGACACAATGATGATGCAGTAATAATCTTATTAATGAAATATTGACATAATTGATGTTATAAATACCCAAATAAATTTAATTGGAGACTTTTTATGAATTATAATACTTTTATAGGTTCATATGACATGTTATTATTGTTTTAAGTAACTTTTTTCGAACTAATCATTCTGTTATGATTTTCAAAAAAATCAATTACTAAATAGTGTCAAAATTGACATAAAATAGTTTTTAAAACAAATATTATATTATTAATTGTTATTTTATTCCTAAAAATATAAGGTTTGGATAAATGACTCAAGTAAGGTTATATATATTAATAATAAACAACTTGGTGTTCGTTGGGCTTTTTATAGTATGTTTATTATCCTTATAGTGTAAGAACACAAAAAGACACGGTAAAAGTAAAATTATCTAACATAATGTTAAATTTAAATGATAAGATTAAAATAGTAAACTAAACTTGTCCAAACTATATTATATGAGAGGAATTCGACCCATCCCCACATTATCTTAGAAATAAATCAATTTGGTGCTATTTAAAACCGAATATGGATTTATAATAAAATAATATGTTTAGTTTTTCCAAAGGCGCCCCTCTCCTCTTTTATAAAAGGGAACCTCCTATCTCTCTTCTTCACACCACTTTGAGCCTTAATTATCGGCCAAACCCTACCAATTTCTGCTCTCCACTTCCCTAGAATTATCCTAGAGGTCCTGGAATTCTTCAAAGACCAATATTAGTGCCCAAAAAGGAGGTCTCAAAGAAGCGCTTTAAAGAAGAGGTAATGTCTGTTACCGATTCTTTCAACATTATTTCTTCTTCCACTTATTCTTCTTTAGTTGTTTAATTATGAAATAATAACATCAGTATCACTAATATACTGATATGTTATTATAATTATGAAACAACACTATTTCACCATCTATCCATCCTACGGAAAATGAAATCACCGTGCGTGCATACGTACGGAATACCGTCTCCACGCCGTGGTGTAATCTATTTTCCACCACCACCTTACTTGGATTGGTATAATGGTGTAAAGAATTAATATATATAATTATTGTAAAGTTATATTGATTCTTAAATAGTATAAATACACTCTAATACAATTCCACGATCATGGGAACGATATCATCGCTTCTGCATACGTACGGAATACTTTCTCCATGATGTGATGCGACTCGTTCTACATGATTTTCATTGCATAATGATTACATAAATGAATTGAGTGAATAAATATGATATATATAAGACTAATACAATTCTGTAAATGAGGTACCTATAACCTAAAAGAATAATAAGAATTTATTCGACCAAACACGCATAAGAACAAAAAGTAATAAACACCCGAATAACAAGTAGCAAGGAAATATTACTAATAATAAGCTAAGAATATGACCATATATGATATCATAACAATGAGTATGATTCCAAAATAATTCAATGACATTATTTAAATAATTATACAGGAGGTTTAGACACTTACGAATCAAATCGGACCTAAGGTAAGGGAAATATCACAATCTCATTTTTTTCCAAGATTGTTTATACTTTGGAATTTACTGGGCTGTATTTTATCATCCAAATCCATGTTTCCTCATTATGTAATATTATTTCCATCCATATACAATTTTTTAAATCCAATTTTACCCTTTGGTGAGTTTTTAGTAAATGATATGAAAGGAATCTTTTGTCGTTTTTTGTACGAGGTACTGTTTGACTTTTCCGACAAAAGTACGAGAAGAATGTTTTTTTTAAATATACGGCATGAATGGATTTTTAAAACATTATTTCCAATAAGATTCTTATATAAGTTTTCATGTTTATTTTTAACCAACTTCTTTTAGTTTATAATTGTATGAAATGTTAAGAAAGGAAAATTGTTTTTGATGTTTAAAGGATATTTTCCTCAAGAATGGAGTTCAAGTGTTTTATCAATATTATTTTCCATCTAAGATAATAAAGGGTTCTTTTTCTATCCCTATTATTACATTGATTTTATTATGTTGTGATGGAAATATTTTTATGAATTCCTTTGTCTTATATTAATTGTTTTATGGTGTCACGATGTTTAAGATTCCCATTTTTATTACATGGGTTATGCTATGATGTATGGGTTATGATTTTCTGGCACACATTATAATGGTATCATTATGAGATGGGTGGGACCTATATCTCCCTCAAATGCATTGGTTAAAGATATTATATCTCATTAGATATACATGGTTGGAACGAAAGGTTAAACTGGTTTAGTGAAACAGGACTAAAACGAGGAATGAACTCGGTTCAGAAATGGACTTTGTCCACTAAGATAGTCTTGGCAATGAGTCTCGGCTAATAAGAATTGATTCTCTATGATAATGTGTGTATTCAAAAAATCTTCATGTTTTATGTTATGATTATTGTGATTACATTTCACTACCATGATTTATCCCATGTTATGAAATTTTGATCTATTTTGCAGGGTATGATTTCCAAAATGTTATGTTCTTATGAATATGATGTGATTGATATTTCTTTGGTTTACCCTTACTGAGCATTTGAACTCATACATATTATGTTTTATTTTCCACCAGGATATAAATAATGGTTTTAGGTAAGGAAAAAAAGTGAAAGATCTTTATGGGATATGTTGAAGATCTTTCACCACGATTAGAAGACTACGTTCCAAGTTTCCAAAGACACTAAACTATTACGGTCCTTGTGTGTCTGTTTTTGTTATGTATTATCTATTCCGCAAAATTAATGTAATATCTATGTACGTCAAGCTTCGAGTCTCTAAAGTTGGTATTAGAGGAAAGGTTTAGTCAACCTTTGGAAACTAGGATGCGAAAACGTTAGTGAGATCTCTAGAGATATTTCCAAGCTATGTCTAGAGATGTCCCTAAGGATAAGTATACATATATTATATAGTCCTAGAACTACGGTAACGATCTTAGAATTAAACCTAAGATGTTAGATATTAAAAGTACTCCCCCTTTATTATGTTATTTTCCCTAGCATGATTTTTACCTCTCACACTATTCTTTTTGGGTTTTAGACGCTGGCTGGAACCCGAAGGAACCGTGTTGATCAATTTAATGGACAATTCAATGATTGTCCTCCTAAACAAAAAAATGTTATGGGAGATGGAGTGAAAAATCTTATTGCTATATTTACACAAGCAATGAATCATTCTAGACTTCTAATTGAGCATAGAAGGGAACAATATTCTATTGAGTCCTTCATGAGGCAACATCCACCTTCTTTTAGTGGGTCTTATGATCCACTTGTTGCTGAACAACGGATCAGTACCACTGAAAAGATATTTTCAGTTCTTCAATTTTCTGAACATGATAAATTCATCTTAGCAGTATATCGTTTGGAAGATGTAGCAGATCAATGGTGGAATCTTATCAAGAATACGAGTCCAAGAGACGAAATTGAGTCGATGGAATGGGATGAGTTCAAGAACTTATTTTTCAATAATTACTTCCCTCGTATTCTTCGAACAATGATGGAGAAAAAGTTTCTTAAACTATAGAAAAAGGATGATGAATCTGTTGGTTTATACGAAGCGAATTTTACAAAGCATTCAAGGTATGGATCTGGCTTTATCATCCACCCTGAAAGTAAAGTTGATAGATTCTTCAGTGGAATAAAACCAAATCTTTGAATGGCATTAGCTATAAGAGACTTCAGTAGATATGATGAAATTGTGCGTTATGCTATCAAGGTAGAAATGGAAGTTTGTGTTACATATCCATCTCATTGTTTTTGACAAGAAACGAAAGATGGAGTTCAAGGAGAATTCTTAGAATAATGGTGAAAAGAATATGAATGTTTACTTATGCTCAAAGTGTGGAAAGAAGCATGGTGGAGATTGTATTAAAGGGAATAGAAAATGTTTTAAGTGTGGAAAATAAGGTCATCGAGTAGCTGAGTGTCGAAGTAATGGAAAAAGGGCTTCTAATGATGTGAATAAAGAAAAGAATATAGAGAACGCACCACTAAAACTTCAATGCTTCAAGTGCAAGGAAATGGGGCATTATGCTAATAAATGCCCTAATCCAAGGGTTAGTGATGATCGACATGAGCAACCACTTAAGGCAACGGACAAAGGGAAGTCACATGCGATCACTATTGGCAATGTTGAATTTGACAACGATGTGGTGGAATGATTAAGTGTTTATGTAATGGGATTCCAAAATAATGTTGTATATAGTATCATGGAATATTGGAATATTTATGTATTGGTCTATTGTGGTTTTCAATAATTTTATGGTACCGGTAACCATAGAAAGTGATTGAGATATTTTTGAAAAAAAAAGTTGATATGTGCAGAATGAAGGGATAAAGAGAAAATGAAATGTTTGAATGTATTAAAGAGCTCATGACTGATATAAGTAAATAGTTATATCATGGTTTGAGGATTTGGTATGTGAAAAGAGTTAACTTTTGACATCACTCATGTTTTCACTAAGATTCAATGGGTATTCATTTTTCCAGAAAATACATGATTAAGGCCTTCGAATGGTTGGAATGTGACCAACAAGACATATCTCATGATATATGTGGATCAAAGATGATATTAACATGCTTGTTATTTGAACTCTTTGGTTATCGTTTTCACTATCATATGAGATTGGAAAACATTATTTTGGATAAGCCTAAAGATTGGAATGAATTATGTTGGAAATAAGTTAGTATTGTTTAAGTATAGAAGTTTTTTTGATATTAATGATGGGATGTTATAGTAGTATAGTTTTAGAAAAAGGACAACCTGCAGGATGGGCGACAACCCACCGCGTCGGACAAGGCTGTGGGAATCGAACCCACAACAGAAGTGCGACTGGCCTTTATCGCCTACCACTGGCCAATAGGAAGTCCCAGTTTAGTAAAAACTAGTTTTATTATATTAAAAAGTATGATATATGAAGTATAAGTCCATTTTAGGATCCATATATGATTAATCTCACTATAGATGGACTTATGTATTTTTTGATAACTTTTCTAACCTTTTGTTTGAGACAGATGGAATGACCCATCATTCTATCACATGATCTACTAACACATCACAAATGACAAATCCAACTTCATTTCTTTAAGAGATGAAGTGGAAATTGTCCAATGAACAACCAACGGTGAGACTGTACCAAAATCACGAAAGTATTTCTTCTAATTCCAATTTCATCAACTTTAGGGAAAGTATTTGAAAACAATAAATGTTTTCCTAATGCTCTTATATCTGATGAATCATATGGTACCTTAGATAAACAAAAATTTATGGCTTTGTGATTGTTGGATTTTTCATAGCCATGTTCTCTACCACTCTCCATCAGAACTTGATGGTTAGATTTTTCTTCCATATCCAAATTTTCACATATGTTCTCCTACGTGGAAACCCAGTGATGAGTTAATTTGTTAACCAATACGTTTCATAATTTAGTTTTTAAAGCAAATTTTTGGTATTCCTTTTTATGATGTGGGTTTCTATTAATGAAACTTTCGAGTAGTAAACCATTTATAACCTCGACGAATTTCGAGGGAGAAATTCATTTTAAGGGGGTAGAATGTAACACCCTGAGATTTTATGAAAAATATTCATTCTAATTTAATTAATGACTTGTGTTTTATGCTACACCAAAAGGAGATTACACAACAAGCATCCCTGACTTGCCTTGTATTACATGCAATCGCGACCTTCGTCGAAAGCGTGTGTAGTACGCAATACCGAGTTTCACTAAGCGAGTTATTATTATAATATTATTATGAACTTGCCGTTATGAATAGTAATACCAACTTTTTGAAATTTTATAAATTTTATCTTTCAAAATGGACTTCATTTTTGGATTCGGAATATCGAAATTAGCTTAGGGTGAAATTTTGGTACTTTTCGGATAACTTTCATATTCTGATGAATAGTGAAAATTACTAAATTTTAATTAAAAACAACATTTTTAATCGAAATAATTAATAGTGATAAATTATTAATTTGAGTGGTTTTAAAGTATATTTATAATATATTTTTACAATTTAATACAATGTTGGTCATTAGATGTAATTTCACATTTAAACCAGACATAAACAAATGTCAATCTTTTGATAGTTATTATCTCTTAAGAACACGCTATTTGTTTTGACGACGGGAATTAATTTTTAAATTAATTAATGCAACTTATATGTTTTGAATTTGGTAAAATAGACATCATTTTTTAATTCACAATATCAAATATATCCTAGGCCTAATTTTTTGTATTTTTCTGGAAACTTTCAATTTTTGATGAGTAGTGAAAACACCAGGTTACTATTTAAAACCGACTTTTTATTTAAATAATTATTTATTTTATTTAAATTTATTTTAGGTAAAAATTGATACATAATACCTATAAAAGTTCAATTTATTTCATTGGAGTGATTTTATAATAATTTTAGATATATAAAAATTTTATTGAACTTTTCACCGTCTTTTACCCACCTCCTAGGAGAATTTGAAAATTTACATAAAACAAAATTTTACCACTTCTGTGAGTGGAATTTCAATAATCTGAGAGACACGGTTGATGTCAGCAACTAAAATGTGGTTCAATGAGATGAAAATAATTTTTGGTGAATAATAACTTTTTAATTTTATTTACCACGGTTAAAAGTAAATAGGGTAATTAAGGGTAAAAATTATATTATTATTACCCTAACACATGTCCTAATTCTATTATATAAGTGTATTTCTACCAAAACAAACCTTAGGAATAAAATATGACCATTTAGGGCGACTTGGATTAGATTAGGACATTTATTATTAATTTATTTAAAGAAGGGTTAAAATAGTTAAAATCAATGTTTAATAAGTAAATAATTTTTAATATAGGGTTATACATAATATATATTCGACTATAAATATTAATTAGAAAGATAAAACGATTTCATACATAATGGTATTTTATTTTTAATTTTTAGACATTAAATAATTTAATTTATTTATGACACAATGATGATGCAGTAATTATCTTATTAATGAAGTATTGATATAATTGATGTTATAAATTCCCAAATAAATGTAATTTTAGACTTTTTATGAATTACACTAATTTTATAGGTTAATATGACATGTTATTATTGATGTAATTGACTTTTTTCTTACTAACAATTCTGTTATGATTTTCACAAAAAATCAATTACTAAATAGTGTCAAAATTGACCTAAAATAGTTTTTTAAAGAAATATTATATTATTAATTGTTATTTTATTCCTAAAAATCTAAGGTTCGGCCAAATGACTTATATAAGGTTATATATATTAATAATAAAAAACTTGGGGTTCGTTTGTCTTGTTATAGTATGTTTATTAACCTTATAGTGTAAGAACACAAAAAGACACGGTAAAAGTAAAATTATCTAACTTAAAGTTAAATCTAAATGATATGGTTAGAATAGTAAACTAAACATGTAAAAATTCTATTGGATGAGATTATTTATACCCATACCCACCTTAGCTTCTAAATAAATCAATTTAGAGCTATTTAAAAACGAATATGGCTTTTATAATAAAATAATATTTTTAGTTTTGCCAAAGGTGCCCCTCTCCTCCCTAATAAAAGGGCACCTCCTCCCTATCTTCCTCACACCACATTGAGCCTTCATTCTTGGAAAAACCCTGCCAATTTCTTATCTCCACTTACCTAGAAACATCCAAGAGGTCCTGGTCTTCTTCAAAGCCCATATTTTAGATCCATAAAAGGAGGTCTCCAAGAAGCGCTTCAAAGAAGAGGTAATGTCCATTACCGATTTTTTCAACTGTATTTCTTCTTCCACTTCTTCTTCTTTAGTTTTTTCATTATGAATTAATAACATAAGTATCACCCATATACGGATATGTTATTATATGTATGAAACAACCCTATTTCACCAACTATCCATCCTACAGAAAACGAAATCACCCAGCGTGCGTACGTACGGAATACCGTCTCCACGACGTGGGGTAATCTATTTTCCACCACCACCTTACTTGGATGGGTATAATGGTGTAAATAATGAATATATATGATTATTGTAAAGTGATATTGATTATGAAATATTATACATACACTCCATTACAATTCCACAATCATGGTAACAATATCATCGCTCGTGCGTACGTACTGAATACCATCTCCACGATGTGATGTGACTCGTTCTACATGATTTTCATTGCGTAATGATTACATAAATGAATTGAGTTAATAAATATGATATATATTACACTAATAACATTCTGGAAATGAGGAATCTATAACCTAAATGGAATAATAAGAAGTTATTCGACAAAACATGCATAAGAACAAAAAGTAATAAATACCCGATTAACAAGTAGCAATGAAATATTACTAATAATAATCTAAGAATATGACCATATATGATATCATAACAATGAGTATGATTCTTAAATAAATAAATGACATTATTTAAATCATTATACCGGTGGTTCGGACACTTACGAAGCAAATCAGACCTATGGTAAGGGAAATATCACAATCTCCTTTTTATCCGAGATTGTTTATACTTTGGAATTTACTGGGTTGTATTTTATCATCCACATCCATGTTTCCTCAATATGTAATATTATTTACATCCACATAGATTTTTTTAAATCCAATTTTACCCTTTGGTGAGTTTTTAGTAAAATATATTAAAGGAATCTTTTGTCGTTTTTCATACAAGGTACTGTTTGACTTTTCCGACAAAAGTGCGAGAAGAATGTTTTTTTAACTTATACGACACGAATGGATTTATAAAAAATTATTTACAAGAATCGTCCTTTACATGTTTTCAAGTTTATTTTCAATCAACTTCTTTTATTTTAGAATTGTATGACATGTTATGAAAAGAAAAGTTTTATTGAAGTAGAAAAGATTATTTCCTCAAGAATGGAGTTCAAGTGTTTTATCAAAATTATTTTCCATGTAAGATAATAAAGGGTT
Organism: Viscum album; assembly: GCA_963277665.1. Classification (NCBI taxonomy): domain Eukaryota; kingdom Viridiplantae; phylum Streptophyta; class Magnoliopsida; order Santalales; family Viscaceae; genus Viscum; species Viscum album. The sequence goes on along the minus strand of OY728126.1, from coordinate 1,946,659,397 downwards.
CTGTTTCTATCCCTATTATTACATTGATTTGATTATGTTGTGATGGAAATATGTTTATGAATTCCTTTATCATATATGAATTGTTTTATGATTTCATGATGTTTAAGATTCCCATTTTTATTACATAGGTTATGCTATGATGTATGTTTTATGATTTTGTGGCACACATAAGAATGGTATCATTATGAGATGGTTGGGACCTATATATCCATCCAATGCATTGGGTAAGGATTTTATATCTCATGAGATAGACATGGCTAGAACGACATTTTAAACTGGTTCAGTGAAACAGGACTGAAATGAGGAATGAACTCGGTTCAGAAATGGACTTTGTCTACTAAGATAGTCTTGGAAATGAGTCTTGACTAATAAGAAATGATTCTCTATTATTATGTGTGTATGACACAAAGAATCATGTTTTATGTTATGATTATTGTGATTACATTTCACTACCATGATTTATCCCATGTTATGAAATTTTGATCTCTTTTGCAGGGTAAGATTTCCAAAAATGTTATGTTCTTATGAATATGATGTGATTGATATTTCTTTTGTTTTCCCTTACTGATCATTGTGCTCACCCTTTTTATGTTTTATTTTCCCCCATAATTAAAAGAAAGGTTTTATGTAAGGAGACAAAAGGTGGAAGATCTTTATGGGAGATGTTGAAGATCATTCACCACGATTAGAAGATTACATTCTGAGTTTCCAAAGACACTAAACTATTACGGTCCTTGTGTGTCTGTTTTTGTTATGTATTATGTATTCTGCAAAAGTAATGTAATATCTATGTACGTCAAGATTTGGGTCTCTATATAGATTATCCTAATCTCCTTTCTGTATTACATAAATAGTAATGAAACAAAAAAAGAAACCTGACCCTGATAGCATGTTGTAAGGTTCCTGGCCCAATTCTCCCTCAAGTAAACAAGTTGGCTGGCTACGTGACGTCAGGTGAGGCTCCCCATATGGAAAAGTCGTCTAAAGTTCATAGTGGATCATGCAGGTACAGTGGGTGGTGAATCAATGTACACAATTTTTTACCAATTTTATTTTATTTTCTCTATACCCTTTTAATTTGAACCTATGCACTTCTTATACAGAATGAATCTTCCTTGTTTAAAAACTCAAATATAACATATGCAAGGCATGAAGTAAATGAAGAACAACCCACATTACATTTACATGTTTCAACCCAGATATATCTGACAACGTCTTTGTTATGTTCGAGATGACCCAATATGTAGATTCTCCCCTATGAATTAGTCATCATTTATAAGTCTGATGGTAATGTATCTCCTTGAAACCGTTGTGGTTAGGTATGAATCTTTTCCAAAATTATAATGGAATCCTATCAGTATTCTTTATAATGGACTCCCATTAGTGTTTCACAATAAAAAATTGAAACATAATGAGAAAGATTAAAAGTACTTTAGTCTTCCATTACAAGAAAAAACGGATATCCCTCTTCGAGCTACTATAAATAAAATGATTTTTTAAATGCTCACTTGAATTGAAAAAATTTGACTGCTACTGAATCTGATCAACAACACTGTATGCTAGTTGGTTCAGTATAATCCCCTAATATGTAGAATATAACACTTCTAATCCAAATCACAAAAATATTAAAATGTACAATAGAAGATTATCCAATACACTACAATTTGACATCAAATATAATGATCCAGAATAAATCTAAAAAAATCATTGCATACTTATCATGTAAAATATATTTCATGCGCCTCATGCATGTAAAATTTAATACATTATCTTCTTTATTTTTAAATTAATTGTTTCATATGCATGAGAATGCATTGTTCATGTTCTACTCATGATTATAGTGTTTCCTTCAAATGAAACACGGTTGGTATGTATCTTCATTCACATGTGAATATCCATGTACTATTACATGTAATGATCGTATAAAAATTGTTTTCAAATCCATATGAGTGAAATGTTTATGCACATGAAATATTATTCAAGAGATAAAATGAATATATACACGGTCAATAATTTCATGAAAATATTAAAAATCCCTAGTTCATTGTGTCCTTCAACAAATATAGTATGTGGAATCTAGATGATCTCTGCACATCAAAGGTGACACATTAAGTGTTATCCTAAATACTTTTCAGAAAAAATTTCTTCGCGAATTAGAATGAATGTGCTAAGAACAGATCAAAATATCATGTTATATTGCTTCTTATTCATGTAAACCAGAGGTGTCATGGAACGCTATTATTCTATGTACATTGTTCTAACCAGAAGATACACATGTAATGTATCATGAAACCTCATATAAATTTTTAAAAATGATCTCTACATGGATTCTTTTAGAGTATAAAATATTTTTCTAAGGTTTGTGGTTTACTCTTCGTCTTCTCATAAGATTATCACTTGAAAGGGATTCTATTTTGTGCGACTAGTAGATGTGTGAAAGCGAATCCTTTCATGAATCAAAGAAGATCATAAACAACCATCAATATACTCTATAAAATTTGAAGAAAACTTGAATAAAAAAAGATCACATATCAAGGTATTTATAAGAAACAAACTTCATCTCTTAACATTCTAGAATCATAGAGAAACACATTTTTGGAATCTCATTTATACACTATTTGATTCACTAGAGATCATCTTCACCAGAAAGTACCTCATTTTCTTCCCATTTTTTTTCTTCGGGATGAACTTTGATTTAAGATGAAAATGAACTAGTAATTCATTTCAATCATTTTAGATCCTTGAGGATAATTAATCGAAGATGAGAAGCTTTATATCTATATTTTTTCAATGTCACTACATGGAAATCTATAATGACAAACATGATTCTTGGGTGCTAGAGAAGACAATAAAAAGAGAAAAATAGATGGACTGGATGATTAAAAGATATCTCACATGGAGGTTCCGATGAGCATCGATTTATCAAACAAGCTTTAATGAGGTCCTAGTGAATAGATCCTCTTGGCAGCTTGCTAGAGAAGACAACATTCAATATTGATCTGTCAGCTTAGAAAAATCAAATAATATCAAATATTTCTAAGATGATCACTGATAGATCAAACAACCATGACGATGAGAACGATGAATCAGATAGTCTATGTTCATTTAGAGAAATAGTAACACCCAATAATGTATTCCCAAATCGAAACACCCCAATATTTTTTTCTCCCTTATAATACAAGGCGCATCCTCCTCATATTTGAAATCGGTTACTATATACACCTTGCTCTCGCTAGCACTACCCTGTGCCACCCCTCCTCCTCCAACGTGCCACTTTGCACGGTGGAATGACACTATTCCCTTGCACCCCTATGGGCATGCTTCTCTTCCCACAATTTTTATTGTCTTGGTCTGGGAATGATTCCCTTGGTTCTGGTTGACCCTCCATGGTCCCACATATGATGGGGTTGACTTATCTTGGCTTTTGTCATAGGTTGGATATCATTTTGATAACACTACATTAAAACAATTCTCAAATCCCAAATACCAAAGACACCATATTTAAGACTTATTCTCAATATAAAAAACAACAAACTCTTTTCGTATCTATTTAGAATTTAGTCATTAATTCCAAAACGTTTCACTTCTTTTATTGTTGTAAGAATTGTATCAATAACCAATGAACTAGTTTTTCGAACAATTTAATAGTTTAATAATCATCACAATTATTTTTTGCTTCATCTAAAAAAAACTTCTTCAAATTAAAATAAACTTTCTAGTATAGAAAAATTCAATGGAAGCATCTCTATATTTCAACTAATGTCACGTTAACATTTTATCAAACAAAATTATTGAAAACAATTTAAACACAAATATTACTTTCAATAAATTTTGGTTCTTTAATCTCACCCTTTGGATTTTTTTCAATACCCAGTTCACTTTCACAACCAATTTATACTTATACCCCTTACTGGAATACAAAACAAAAGATATAAGTATGGGAAAGAGTTAAACTTATCTCATTCTATAATAACTGAATTTCTTTTCTGCTCTCTTTAAATATTTTCAGTTCATAACAGATATGAATTGAGAGAAATTAAATTGACATGATTGAGAAAATAAATATATCACCATCATTAAAGAAAAAATTCATTAATTATTCATATCTATGTCTACATAGGCTCAAACTATTTAGAAAACAAGATTAATAAATTTAGACACCAAAGTTATCAATAATTTGTTCAGAATATGAATCCAAAACACAGACCTTATTACAGGGAATGTTTAAAATATATTCAACTAATATCAAGCATTTATCTCAAAAAATTGGGTGAAAATATACAACTTCACAAATTCACTTCCCCTTTATCAATCCTTTTTTTCATCTATTTATCAGTTTCTCTTATAATGATTGAAAATTATTATTCATATACAGACAGAAGAACAACCATCTTGAATAAGAATATTTAATTTCTATAATTTGAAATAATTAAATAAATCATTTACTAAAACATTGAATATTCAATGATACTATTTGAGATATTAAAATATGTTATTTGTTTTGATTTTATCCCACTAAAGGTATGATATTTATCCATGTTCTTTATCATGAATGACATTCCTTAGGAAGGATCTTCAAGAAATTTTTTAATTGCAATTGAAAAAAAGAACTCCAGAATGGATAGCTTCCACAATACTATATTATATTTTCAAAGAACTCATATCTTTAGGACTCCCCCAGAATACATGTCTCACCTTCAATTCCATGCATAGAATAAACGAACACAAACTATACATGGCAATATGGTGGTTCTCCAATGATTTTCAGTTATATTTTCATTGATGAGATGTATCTCAAAACATAGAAAGTCATTTCAATTATGTTCCGGATTCATGAAAAATCATCATAATTTCTCCTTCATTGAATTTAAAAAAAAATCATTTAATGATATCAGGGACTTCTTGATTTCTCCAGCTTTCATCTTTGATGGAATTTGAATTTTGACATTGGCATGTAGTGCACATTCATACTTCTATTCATGCTCCAAATTTTTAGCCAATTCCTGATAATCTGGACATATCACTAAACATTATTTTGGAATATTTTCATACTTATTCTTGAGGGTAGACTCCTTATTCGTATTATAATTCTTAACATAAGAATCCATTGGTGCTTCTCCTTTGTTCTTAACTTGTTCTATTAGTTCAGGTAACCATGTCATGCATTTATCAGCAATTTGCATTGACATTTTTCACAATCAAAAAATATCCCTAGTAGTCATATGGTTATAAATTTTATAAAACAACTCATGAAATTCGAATTTTTCATCTAGATTGTATTGTGCAAAATCAATCAAGTTATTTGATTTTAAGACTAATTTATTCTTCTTCTTCTTATTGCTTCCACTAGCATTGGTATTTTTTACATGTCTGCAATGATCCATTATATGGAATTTTCTTCTGTAGTAGACGCATGTTTTTATTGATGTGACACTCAACTCATTATTCTTAATAGGTGTATATTTCATCATTGTTTTCATAACTCTCTTATCCTACACACTTCCCAAGTAGGACTTTTCTTCTTTTATTCATTGCCTATACATTTGTTGTGGTCTTGTATTCATATATGTATATGCATAATGAATAGCTATAGCATACCAGCATTCATCATAATTGTGACCAATTAAACTGAAAAAAAATGAATTCTTCAAGATAATCAAATATTTTCTTGATAGAAATATTCTTCTTTATCATTGAATTATGATTGATGTTTGTAAAATTTATTTTTACATCAAATATGAACCCCCTTAATGATGGCCTCTTGTAATTATCATGCTTGAAGAAATTATTCCAACAGTCCATAGATTGATGCCCAATTTCAACATCACATTCAACGAAAAAAATTGATTTCTTCTTCTCTAATACAACTCAGATATATTTCACATCATGTTTCTTTTGAATAAAATTACTCTTCATATGATCTTTTTTTTGGGGAACAAGAATTTAAAAAAAAATTATATCATCATTTGATGATATAGTGGATTTTTTACCAGTCTTCTTCAAACATGTTTGGACATAATTCCTTAAAGAACCTGTACTTGTAGAAGAAAAAATTATATTACAAATAATGAATTATGGATTAAGGACTTCAAATTTCAATGATAGGGTTAATGATTTATCTTTAGAAAATATCAAACTCTTATTTCCCCTAAAAAGAGTCTTGTTAGATGTAATAATCTTTCTAGAATTACATTTTTAGGATTTTCTATATCATAATTTTGTGACGATCCAACTTAGGAGTTCTCTATATTTCTAAACATAACCTCTAACTATAGTTATTTCAGATCTATAATGTTATTTTGGACTTAAAGTGATTTAAATTTATCTTAAAATTCATTCTAGAAATTATTTAATTATGTTATGTTTCTATTTTTCATATTTACATGCATTTCAAGACACTTCAGGTTGAGGAAATTTTTCTCGCCCTCAATAGCTTTAAGTTTTTCTTCTTATAGACTCTTCATTTTTTGAACTTCATAATTATGCATTTGAATTAGTTCTAGGAGAGAATTGTTCATCTCTTTAAATCTATTTTTATCAAACACTATCTAAGCCTCTTTAATATTCAATGAGGTTCGGTTTAGTTTATCCAATTTGTTGATCACTTCTGTATACACAATCCCAGTCATATTTTTCTTACTAATAGTCCTTTGTAATTACTATGAAATAAAAGTAATAATTTCATAACAATTCATTATAGATTATTCTTTTGATTTTTCATCATGGATGAATATCTCATCCTTTTATTATTCCTAATGAGAGTCCTCAATATTCAATTTATCTTTATGAGATTATTCTTGTTTGTGAATCATCTTAATAAGGACCTTCTCAATAACTTATTTCTCAAAAATATTTAATTGTAATTATTCTTCGTCAAAGGAGAAATGATCATAGTGAAGTGATATAGCCTAATCTTTGGAATTAATAATTTGTGAGAGAGGTTTACATCATTGAAACATCTTTCCCAAAAAAACTCTGTATCCTCAGCTGTCTTTGAATTTTGTGACTTTCTATCACATGGTCCATTGAGAAAAGAAAATATTTTAATGACAACATTAGTAGGAACATTATTCAGATAATTTTTGATTTTAGAATAAAAATCACTTAGTGATTGAATAAATCCTTCATCATTATTGTTTGAATCGTACTCAAAAATGGATTTTATAAACTTATTTAAAAGATATTTTTGATATAATACCATTCTGACTACATCCATTTTTTAATGTATCATTTTTATTTATAAAATTAATTATTATATTTCATTCCTCTTTCTTCTATCAATTCTTCTTGGTTTTTGGAGAAGACTAATATATATAGGACCAGAAGTATTCAACTAAGACAACACTATTACTTCATAAAATTCAAATATTCTCTTCATATAAGTCTAATAGAAATAGATGGGACACTAATATAGATCTAATTATAAGTATAACCTATTATCTAATAATAATTTATTTGCCTAGTGGATCATGTAGGTACTTTGAGGGGAGGAGGTTAATCTGTGTGCACATGTTTTTACCAATTTTCTTTTCTTTTCTCTTATCATTTTTAATTTAAACCTCCGCACTTATTATAGTGAATGAATCATCCCTATTTAAAAACAAAAATATACCATATTAAAGACATAAATTAATTTAATAACATCACATAATATTTTTATAAGGTTCTCACCTTATATGGGTAACTACATCCTTGCAGCGTTTGGGTTGATCGGAGACACAGATTCTCTAATATTAATCAATCAACTATTATAAGTGGTTTGGTCACGTTTCACCTTGAAACCATTGTGGGTAGGTATGAACCTTTTCCCAAATTATACTAACATCCCACCAGTGTTATTTATATTATCACCTACTAGTGTTTTACAATTACAACACCAAAATCAACGAAAATGATCACATTGACTTTATGCTTTTATTGCAAAAGAAAATTGATCTCCCACTTTAAGCCACTGAGAATAAATTAATTTTACAAATGGTCACTTCATTTGATAAAATTCAACTTTCATAAACATAACTATATGTTAGTTAGTTTAGTATACTCTTAGGAGTTTTAAAAGATAACAATTCCAATTCAAATAACTGCAATATCAAAATGAACAATATAAGATTATCCAATACAGCACAAGTATACTTCTAATTGAATTATACATATTAAATATAAAAAAATTACATTCTCATCATGTTATGTATATTTCATGTACTTCATGTATGCAAATATTCAATACATTATCTTCTTTATTTTTTTCTGCATTGTTTCATGTGCATGAGAATGCATTGTGCATATCATTCTCTTGATTGTATATTTTCTTTGCATGAAACACTATTTTTATGTATCTTAATTCATGTGTGAATGGTCATGTACTATTACATGTACTGCTCCTATACAACTTTTGTGAAAATCTATGTGAGTGAAAGGATATTTCACACAGTATCTTCCACCCATGATATAGTGTATACATACACTGGTAAGACCTTTATGCAAGTATTAGAGTGCACTGGTTCATTGTTTCCTTCACAAATATAGGATCTTGAAGATATTCACACAAAAAATGTGACACTTGAAGTGTGATCCTTAATGATTTAGGGAAAAAATTCTTCATGAAGTAGGATGAATGTGCTAAGCATATATCAAACTCTCACAATATTTTTATTCTTTTTCGCGTAAACTAGAGGCTTCACGAAACACTATTATTTTGTGTACATTGTGGTAACCAAGAGATACACACATAATGTATCACAAAACCTCCTATAACATCATAAATAGAATCTTTATAGTGATTTTTTGAGAGTATAAATTATTATTTGAAGGCCTGTGGTATACTCTTATTCATTGCATCGTATTATCGTGAGGGAAATCCTTCGCTTGATATGTAGTTGTGCGAAAAATGTTTCTTTTTCGAACAAGTGAGGATCACAAACAGCCTGAAATAGACTCTCTCAAATATGAATATATATTTAATAATATTAATTAGCACACTTAAGGTTATTTATTGGCAACAAAATTCATCTTCAAACCTTATAGAATCATAGAAAAACATTTTTTTATCATCACATTCATACGTTGTCTACCTTATAAGAGATCATCATTACAAAAAAACACTAAATTTTATTAAAAATATATTTCAGTGTTTTGAACTTCGATTTAAGGAGAAAATGAATTAGCATTTAATTTAGATTGATTTCTATCCATTAGGATAATTAATTAATGATGAGAATATTAAGATCTATACTTGGTCGATGTCACTACATGTAGATCTAATTGGAAGAATAAGAATCTCGGGTTCTGGAGAAGACAACTCATAGTGGAAAATGAACGGCCTGGATGATTCATCTTTGTCTCACATGGATATTTCGGTGAGCATGGATCTCTCGGATGAGATTAAATATGATCCTGGAGAAAAGATCCTCTTAGTAGCTTACTGGAGATGGAAAAATCCGACATTTATATTTGTCTAAGCCATATCTAATAGGATCAAATACCGCTGAGATGATCATCAATAGATCGAATGTCCCGGATAATGATAATGGTGAATTAGCTAGCTTGTATTTTTTGGAGTAATAGTAACACACAGAATCATATTCCCACATCGAAACAAAATAATTGGACAACCGAAGATGGGAAAGGACCAACTAAACAAATAAACATAATAATGGAATAACATAATAAAAAACATAATGTATCTAAATGACAATCTAAAATGCATATAGATAATAGACTAAGAATAATCAAATAAAAAAACCTAAAACCAAGATCAAAAACACCAAGTTGGTCTCCTCTCCATGCTCCAACCCATCCAGTATGCCACAAATAAACAACATGGTCCCTTACACTTATCCAAACCTGAAACTATAAAATCTTCTTAGGTACAAAATTTTGGAATTTATATTATGTTAGTAAAACATAGTAGGTCGACACAATTGTGTCTAAACAAATCTTGTATGAGAAATATAATAAATGAAAAAAAGAAAATAACATGGAATAAATTTAATAAATTAATATTTTACATGACATAATACTTTTAACCCTTGAGGTTCGGGGTGACACCTGAGACCATATCCAAACCTACTTTGATTCCCTTTTAGAAATATTTTTCTAGGAAAGGATCATCCTATATGGGGACAAATCACCCAATCGGTGGAAGATTCTCCTACTAAGGATGAATCAGAAAAAGCATTTAATTTTACAAGAAGTCCCTTGGCTACAAGCTATCCATAATCACTCTTTCCTTCCCCTATTACTATGAATAAAGTCCTCACACATACTATATAGTCATATAATCTTCCCTCGTGCATCAAGTACCAGTGCGCCTACCCCTCAATTTGTAAAAAATCATGCACAAAGTTCCCATGCATCAATATAAATCCTAAGTCGTATCAAAAAACTCAGCATTGAAATAGGAATCCGACCTTCAGGAATCAATAACACTGATGTCAAATAAACTCAAAAGCTAAGGAAGAAATTCATTAGGACAAAATTGAACATAAATTATATGTCACCATAAGTCACAGTGGACAATTCATCAAATTATCATTTTTCTATCCAATTTTATTTCATTAATATAGGCTACCAATTATCACCATAATTAAATAAAACCCATTCAATTTTTCATTTATCCCAAAGTTTTTCAACATACTAGTTACCCCAATATAGCCGTGGTTATTTTACCTTAAAATATTACAATTTAAATGTAATGAAAATTCAGAAGAATAATCCAAAATTCAATTATTTTTTTCAATTCTTCACAAGGGACTAATGTCATGATAAAAAAGTATCAACATTGTTAAAGGTAGAAACATCATTAGGGAGTCTATAAGTATTATTTTTTACGTCTATGAACCAACAAAATACAATGGATGGTCTAATTAAAAGGAATATAATTTAATGGGTATTGTCTATTTAATTAGGTCACATGTATTGCATTCCAATGAGAATGAAAATATATCACATACTATGAATAATTTAATTATAAAAGTGGATAATATTTATACCACCCACCTTGATAGTAGACAAGGAAATGATAGAATCCCATGTCTATGGTAGCGATCAATTTCTTTCATCCTCATAATAAGAACCAAAAATTATGTCAAAAATAGGTCTAGCTGCATAAGAAGAATCAGAAGGTGTAAAATAAAAATATAGTATTGGAATTCTAAGATACTACTTGGGCCTAGTTATAGATTTAATTGGACTACAAAAAATCTCCTAATGAAGGTATTTAATGTAGAGGGAGGAACATGTTTACAAAAAATGATGCTGGAGGGATTTAAAAATGGTTGGACATGAAATTTTCATTACATGAATTAGTTCCGCATCCTGAAAATATCATTCCATATATATTACATAATTTATGACATCTAGTATTTATGTAACCATTAAAAACACATGTCATGTTTTATAAAATATACATGTAATGTGTAACTTTTCGTTAAATGTATACAGGGTGTGAAAATTTTATAGGGTGTGTAAATTTTACTGTGGGTGTAAATATTATAGGGATGAATTAAAATCATGGGGCCTTTCAAAAGAATTCACACCCTGAATATAATTCATGGGGTCTCAAGAAAATAATTCTATCTATCGCTAGAACACACCTCTTATTCCTGATACACCCCTAAAACACTTCTCCCAACATGAAACTAGTATTGATAAAAATGAATAAAATAATGACAACCCAACTCAAATAGATTAATCCAAAAAATTAAATAGAGACATACCTATAAAATAATGGGATCTTACAATAAACCTAACCAGATATTATATCAATATAAATCCGCCAGAAACTACTAAAAACCACTAAAAGTGCCCCATCCATTCACATACAAGGAACTCAATATGTGGTAAACCACAATAAGGATGAATGTGGCCTAGATGGATACACATTTGACATTGAATTTATGTTTCTCCTCCCCATGTGGGAAATGATAATCCACCACCCAGTATAGCCTACCCTCCATTACTATAACATGGACTATTAAAAGATATCATCTATCTACCTAATGTTCAGCTACAGTTCCATGTAGTTGAAGCTAGCTTCCGATGTTCTATCCCCTTTATAAGGTTCTTTTCGATTATATGTTCAAGTTTATAACCACATAAAAAGGAAAAAGATAGAAAACACTCATGTTAAAAAAGATCCCAATGCTTATCCTGTCCTTAAATCTTCTAGATCTAGATACCTCACCCCTGCTAAAATAATGTAAAATAAATGTAAATCAGTGAAATGAAAATCATAATCCAGGCCCTACATATTCACCTACACAAGGTTTATGAAATATTTATCCCTGTTAAATCTCAGGGTAATCCAGAAAGATATGTTAAAAAGTAGGTCTTAAATTCCTTCCAAAAAAATCCCACATACTATGAATCTAAGACTGTAAATTCCTCCATCACTTTGATGAACCCAATGTACATAAATATCCTATTTCACCCTCTTTTCCATAGGAATCTCTAAGTGTTCAATTATTTTGGATAAACTCAATATTGAACTCAGTTTCATGGGGACAAGCCTCCCCAACAAATAATGTTTGATTATATAACTAAAATTCAATAGTAAGATTATTATTTAGTGACATAGCTTATGTATCTTCTCTCTCCATCAATTAGATCACATTTAATAGGCTATATCAAAGGTGAACGTCCATATCCTGACCTAGAGATATTAGTGGATCAATCCCAATTACCTTACGGGAATTCTTATTTCCAACATCTTAGTATTCAATCTGATTCAACCATGGAATAATTCTTTACAGTTCCAAACACATGCCTCAAAACATGGTAACACAATAGTTCAAGATATCATCATTTAATGAAAGTGATAATAGGAAAAAAATACCCGAAATTCTCTATATACCAAATCATATGAATCATACAACTCAATAACTCTCACTATCCTCATTTACCCATACATAGGGTCAATATAATACTCACACATGTTCTAAACCATACATATAGGATCCATATCATTTAATCTAATAACATTTTTCAAAATTATTTCATAATTGGGACTCAATTAAAATGAATGTGAATTAAAAACTATAAAGGAATACACCATATATGTTTAAATTGGCATTTTATTTAGTTGATACCACCTAATAATACATTTATGTGATCATATAGTACACTTTAAACCATTTATAAGGTTGGATAAGTAAGGATCCAAAACATATTTATATGGGAAAATTGCATATAAATTACTTCTAGAAAAATAAATAATAAACCCTAGCACCATAACCATGTAATAAATCACATGAAATCAAGAAAATGATAAGTAAATCAGGAATTCTTAGTATGATGTATAAAGACATGACCAATTTGTATCCCGACCAACAGATAAAATCGCATAAACTATAAATTCCAAAAACCATATGCATCACTCTTAGTGAAATAAGGTTATATTGAAAAAACCAAAAATAGAAATCCCAACCCTGATAATATAGACTTTTATTATACATGGGTTTTCTACTTTCAATCATTATTTCTGAACCAAAATCAAGAAGAATAAAATCTCTTATCTACCTCACCCAAATAGTCACTAAAAAGGGATCTGATACTACTTTATGGCGTCACTCGGTTAATGAACACTAATTGGTGCCTAAATTGGTGGTGTCACATGACCTCAGGAATGCCTACACTTAAGCTAGAGGCTTCCAAAAAGTTGCAGGGGTCTAAGGTGGAAATATGGGGAGACTATACCCTCATATTACAGTTCATTATTAGTGTAAATAATCACAATCAAATATATATAGATAAATCAGTAAAGAACATCAAATAATGTTACAATAATAATCACGACATCTCCTATAACAATATCAACTATATACATGTCACATGGTTATACATCACAACAAATTTTATGTACACCGACATACCATAAAAAAATTAAAAACACAAAATGTTTCTAAAAAAATAGTCCCAATCCCCCGACTCATCTTAATCATACATGCTCCATCCTAAAAGTCCAAATGAAAAATCACTCATAAGGTTTGTTCCCTTGTCATATCCTTTGTGGGTGAATTCTTCTTAAGTACCAAATGGCGTCTAGATAAGTGTGTGAGTACAACTCAGTAGGATACTACCAACGATGTCTAAATGATAAACCGTTCGTGAATATATTTTGTGTTGATGTGCATAATAAAAATGAAATAAAGATAAAAATAAATATAATTTTAATCCCTCCTCAGATTCCCTGGTGACCCCTAGTATTGACCATAACTTCTTCAACCAGTACCAGATGTCTCTGAACTGAGTGTAACATCATATGCCAGTACTAGCTCCCTGGAGGTATCTCTAGGCATTCAAAAGTAACCAGGCATCATTTCTGAACCCTTAGAGGAAATCATAGGAGGTCTATGATTATTAATAGTTATCAATAAAACCTTGGGGGATGGACCATGGATGCCCAAAGTAACTAGGCAATAGTAATGACCCTGCTGAGGTAATCCTATATAGTCTATAATAATAAGGCATCATCACTGACCCCACGTAGGGTGACCTAAGGCAGTCAATAGTAAACACGAATCAATATCAACCCCTAATTGGTAATACTATATGGTATATAATAATTAAGTATCCTCATTGACCCCAAATAGTATTATGCCAGGGAATCCAAGAATAAGATGTAAAAAGTATCCAAGTCATAAATCACGTAAACATCTAAAGTATTTCTAAATCCATAGACAGTCCATAATCATTTACAAACCAGTTTTAGCTAATAATTTATACATGGGATGCTAGAAACTAACCAAAAAAATCAATTTATTAATTTAGTAAAAATTTTCATTTAGAGGTTAACCGAATAAACATCCTAATTAGATCCTAGAGTATGTTATTAGTATCCCCAAAAAAATACACGATCAAAATTGAAGTTCAAGTTATCTTGAGGGTAACCTATTTGATAAATTAATTCACTCGTGAGGTCATTCAACTCATAAGGGGGGATGGTTTATGGTTCCAAACACTCACAAATACTACTTGTGGAATTTGGAAAGGTTCTACTTAATGATTTATTTATAAATGTCATTTAATTCTGTTTGAGGTAGAGCATGCAATATGTCCACACAAATAATCATCACATGAATTGTAAAAACAATTATAATTTATGGGATATATTCAAGAGAACCCACCTTAAGCTCATCAATTTATACGCATCGAATATCAAACATTGATTTCAGATAAAATGGATAGAATCATAAAATATAAAAAATCTTAAATGAGGGAATAACCATTGAAAAAAATTGAAATCACATAATAGTGAAATAAATTAGGAAAAAGAATAAATAGAATGATATAAATTAATCTAGATTATTATTATAATGAATATTTATAAATTACATAATTACATGAGGGGAAATACCCATAGAAGAGAAATAAAACCAAAAGGGGAGGAAGATGTCACACAAACACGACAATGGTGAGAATCCCACTAAACATTTTAATAACCCATTAATTAATTAATTAATTGAAACTAAGAAAGCTTACAGGGAATATTAAATGTTTAACCATGATGTTAATTCCATAAAATAGCTGAGGAATGGTTCCCTCCCCTCTTCTCGAGCCTTCAACAACAGGACGTTTAGCGTCACACCATGATTAGAGGTAGTCTGCAGCCCCTCGACTATAGGCCATTTCAGATCCTTTTAAACTTATCTCGATTCATTTTCCACCATTATAGCATTCATAATAAGGTAAAATTATAGGATCTTCATAAATATTTAAAAGGATTCACAATTTAAAACATCTAAGGTTTCACACATTATGTTTACATTTTCTTAGGGTGATTTTTTTTATTTTTCTGAAGATGTTTATTGTCATTTGAAAAGTAAAAATATATAGTTTTTAAAAATATTTTATGTTTTTTTAAATAATAATTATATAACTATTTCCTAAGAATTTATAAAACCTTTTTCTTAAAAAAAATTTATTTATGGATTAAAATAAGGAATTTAAAAATATTAATTTGTATTTATAAACATATATTTTATATTTTTGAATGTAATGGACATTTTATCCTTGTAAAAATTTATAGTTCATAAAATTTAATGGAGTAGTTGGAATGTTCTATTTGGTGTCTGATGGTTATAAATGTCAAATAACATTGTTTTTTAATAATAAGGTAACTAATTATTTTGGGAATCAATTCTATGAAAAATCGATTTTCTTAAATAAAGACATTAATTAATATTTTATCCAAAAAATACCCCATCCTCATGTATAAATACCCACCCATTATCCAATTCTTCTCCACTTCAAATCCATTAATTAGATATTTCCTCTCATTCCCACTTTCAAGAATATCACAATAGATTTTCTATGATTATAGGGTGTTTCTATCATTCCTTGAAAATATACATTTACTGGTAAGGGTTCGTAACCTCTTCTATCCATTATTATTTTTCCTTAAATCCAATTTATTTACATTTAAATGATTAATTTTATTATACTTTATTTTAATAAATTATTCATGAAATTATCAATGAGATATCACCAAAATATATTATTATAAAATCTCCATTAGTTTTTATATTGATCAATATCTCCATATATATAAAAATCCTAAATTTTTTATAATTTATAGATTGGGTGGTTTCATAAAAATGAAATACCAATATGAATAAGAAAGTGGATATGGGAACACTATGACAAAATGAGACTTTTATGATGGATTATTAAATTGCTGCTAGTTTTTTTTAAAATAATTTAGTGGCAGTTTATTATGAATTTTCAGTATACCTTTTAATTTTTTTACACATCCAACAATTATCCCCCCCCCCCACCACCCCCGACCCCAAAACACCCTTGACCCCCCAATGGCCTACCAGTCATGACCCTCACCACCCCTTGCTATCGGTCCCGACCTCGCCGCTCGCCAACCCTCTCTTCCAGTCCCGACCTAGAACCTCTCCACCCCTCACCACCGGTCCCAACCATACACCTCACTTCATATCCAAATTAGATATGTTGATACCCCTTCCACCGAGTTACTATTTGGATTTGTTATACATTAATTAATACATTGCAGGTTGGTTCTCGATGGAGTTGGGGCGGATCTTGATATGTCTGGCCTACTGATTCTTATTTCTAATATATTTTCATAGATTAAATGGTGTAGAATTCATTACATTACTATTTTTCCAAATATATAGATTATTAGTGTGCTTATGTTATTTAGTTTCCATAAATCAATAGCAAAGAAGAAGAGGTGGTTGTATGGGTAATCTCAACTCTTATGGGTTATGTGGTTCTGTATATTTAAATGTATATTGGAGGTGAGAAATTGGTTTTACTTGAAATTTATACTCAATAAGAATATATATAATTAGTCATTTAAAATTGATCCTCCACAATTATGTTAGTTTAGTTTTGTATTTGTTTAATATATATTTTTGAAAGAGTTTCAATTTCAAAAAGTAGAAAGTGAGAAAAGGATGTAGTCAAACTTTTTTATCTCACTTTCTCTAAGGAACATTATGTTGGTGGTACCTGGTACCTAATTATAGTTACCAGATTATTAGAATTACTTTTATTTCATGAACTCATGTAATTATATTTAGAACGGTTCATTTATCCACAGAACACCTCATTAGCATGTCCCATGAAGTCAAGGTCATTTTAATCATAATTTTAAATATTGGAATCAATGATGATAAATAATCTATAATACAAATCATTGATCATTTAACAATCCTCATTAGAGTATCAACATTGCACACATAATACCCAACCATTCACTATCTATCTATTCACTACCATCGATCACTAATATGGTCAACGATGCCTTCATCAATACATGGAATGGAAATTTAAAAAATTAAAAGAAAGAATATAAATAAAATAATTGATATACATAAAATATTGAAAATATTAATAACACATCGTTTCTCATCATCAATCCACCAATTCACTAAATGAAAAATATGTTACAAAATGTATCCATTAAATAAAAAATATTATAATGAGAGTAACATAGTAGTTTTGAGAGTCATGATAGTCCACTAATTAATTATTGACATTGTATTGTGATACTTTTTTCAATTATTTAATTAAACAATATTTTCATTAGAAATGGATTTCAACAAGTATTTTTTTCTCTTAGGTCTTCTAGAGGGTTTAAAATTAAAAATGTATCACTTTTCAAAATCATTTTCCTCACAACTATACATTATGTATTCCAATTATCCCTTTCAAAATACTTAATTATTTACCATATGTATTTATATTGGAAAAACTTATCTAGAATATTTAAAAAAAATGAGCTAGTTTATATGAATTTTTTTTCTTATTTAGTAATAGTTATCTGTTTTAATTTTCTTAATATCATGTAGGTACATTGTGATATATATGGATAAAATCTGTATCACATTACAAATGAACACACTTCAGTATGCTAAGGGTTTGGGGGAGTTTTTAGATTTTTAAATTTCAAATCAATCCCTTTATGAGAGGATAACATTTCCATGACCTAAAATTAAATTTAGATGATAGTGGAAGAGATATGAATTTTATGAACACGTGATATTGAAGCAATTCCCTCCTCAATATTTGGGTTGGATTTGGCACATAGAATCGAACATTACAGAAAGGTTGAGCACTGATGTAAATCCATAGAATGATCTCCAAACTTTGTCGAAAATGGATACTGAAATGAAAAAACATATAAATGATGAATTCAGTAATGAAAGACACCAACATCAACCTAAAAACATATCATAAAAACCAGTAGATGGTGCTACAAATAAAAACATGAGAAGTGATGTTTTTGAGACTATATGATAACCAAATGAATATTGTAACATATAATTGGATCCTCCTCTTGATTTTGTGGAGTTCTATGTAAGAGAAAACTACACTGGTCAGATAGATGTCTTTCATGGTTTAGTTGATAATGGAAATCAAGAGTTATATAGAGGATTTTTGAAATCATCAAAACACTATTTTCTGTTAATGTTTTTCCATATCAAATGACTATGTGGAGATACAAATAAGGTGATGTCCATGATATTGGAATTTTTTCATGATTCATTTCCTGAAGCAAAGACCCCTGAGTAATTTAATAATAGGAAAAATATTGTTAACAAGATTGGTTTTAATTATACAAAAATATATGCATGTCCCAATGATAGTATACTTTATTGGGGAGAGTATTCAAGAATACATGATTGAAAAAATGTTCTTATTCTAGATGAAAATCAGTGGGTTATGTTGAAAGTATGAATCAACATAATACCGTAAAGAATAAGAAATCGAACACCCCTGTAAGTGTTTTTCATTACATTACTTTAATTCCTCGATTGCAAAGATTATTCATGTCATCAAAAACCTCCGAACACATGGAGTGTAATTCTGTAGAAAATAACAATGATGGGTAAATGAGATATCCAATAGTTTTATAATCAGGGAAGACATTTGATTCATCACATACAGATTTATCATCTGATCCAAGGAATGTTAGACTGGGATTGGCTGCCGATGGATTCATACCATTTTTGACTTTGAGTACAAATTATAGTATTTGGATGGTTGTTTTTATCCCTTACAATCAACCTCATTGGATGTGTAATCAACAATCTTCTTTTATAATTCCATTGATTATTCATGGAAAAAAATTCCTAGAACTGATATTGATGTATACTTTCACCGTTGAAATGGATAATTATAGGGTTATGGAGCAACGTTGTTGAGACATATAATGCATCTTAAAGAAAAATGTTCAAAATGAAAGATGGTCTAATGTGGACCATTAGTGAATTCCCTGGACATGGGAATTTAGGTGGTTGGAAAAATTACATGGGTTTAGATTTTAATTTTTATAAATATTATTTTTAGCCTGAATGGATTACTCAGAGTAGAAAATGATGCTTCTTGTGTCATCAAATATTTCTCGATGCATCTCATATATTTTGTCGGAATAAGTCCAAATTAAATAGTTTCACTGATTGTAGACCACCTACAAAGTTGATAATAGGTTTTGAAATATTGGCGCAACTTGGAAATATTGAAACATAATTTGTGAAGGTGCATCAGTTGAATGATTGTGGGAAATGAGTTCGAAGTGAATCCTCAAGTGAATTCAGAACATAACAATGGATGAAAAAAATTATACTCTTCTAAATTCCATATTGGGAATTTAATTTGTTGTGGGATAGTATTGTTTTGGTGAATATTGAGAAGATTGTTTATGAAAATTTGAGCTTCACATTTCTTAATGAGCATTGAAAGTCGATGGATCATCACAATTCATGGAAAGACTTACAAGAAATAGACATAAAGAATTATATCTTACCATATAGGAATGGAACGTATGATCTGGAAACTTTATCAAGGAAAAATAGGGATAAAGATACATTCCATTGAATTTTAAAACATGTGAAGGTATCTAATTGGTATTATAGTAATTTCTCATGGTGTGTTGACTTAATTAATCATATGCTACATGGATTGAAAAGACACAATTCACATATTTTGTTATAGTAGTTACTACTTTTGGAATTTCGTACATTATTACCAGAAAAGGTTTCTGTGGATGTACTCCAATTCTACACATTTTTCAGACAACTATGTGAGAAAACTCTACATCCATTTCATCACTACAACCTTAATGAAATATTTTTACTGACACTTTCTGTAATGGGGATGATCTTTCCTCCTATGTTTTTTACTATCATGATTCATTTATCTATGAATTTGGATGAGGAAGCTAAATTAGGAAGCCCCACACATTATGGATGGATATATCAAATTTAGAGGTACATTTTTTATATGTTTATTATTTTAGTAAACAATTATTCAAAATTCATTAAATATATAATTAATGTTTTTTTATTTCACATATATATAGGGAATTTGAAATAATAATTGAAAAATAAATCTCAACCTAAAGGCTATATTTCTGAAGGCTATTTGGTAGAGGAGTGTCTTACCTTGGGTTCTAAATACTTGGATGATATTGGGGCACGATTCAATCAATTTGGACATGTAAAAAACACATAGTATCAATCTAAAATAAATGGGAAATCAAAAATCTTCCCTGATATTGGCTGATCAGTTGGGAAGAGCCCAAATGTTACACTAATAAAAATGGAATTATTACAGGCACATAGATATGTGCTAGTGAATAGTGAAATTGAAGATCCATTTTTTTAGAGTTTATAATAAAAACAAAGAGATAAATGATAGAACAAACACAAAATGATAATGAAATATAAAAATTGTTAATAAAGATCTTGTATAATGGTTTTCACGACATATAAGTTCATAAATATATCAATCAATGCAGATATTAGGTTGATACATATATTTTGTATATCTAATAATGTATATTAATTTTTTTATATAATAAATAATGATACTTGAGTAGAGTTGTTGTAAGATTTTATGTATCTTTATTGAGGTCATATAAAAAAAGAAAGAAAGTTCCACACTTACAATGTGAATGGATGTAGATTCCCTATAGTCGATCAGGAAGAGGGTTTGAAAACAATGAATAATGGCATATTTAAATTTTCTAAAGTGGAATACTATAGAATATTGATAGATATTATCAAATTAATCTGCCAAGGGAATTTTTCAATTGGTTTATTCAAATGCAATTGGGTGGATATTATCAGGTGTGTTAAAAGTGATTTCTTCAAAGATAGTTTGTTTCTATAAAAAACACAATTCCGGAACATGGGGCTCATAAATCCCCTTGTAGAAAGCATTTATTGATTTATATCAGAAGACATATAGGACTTTTACCAATGGTATTGAATAGATGAATGGTGGTGATCAGGTCAATCATAAAATTTTAAAATCATTTAGTTCACAAAAATTATTGGTTTTATGTTTAAATATAAATATAAAAAATTAATTAATTTTCAATATAATTTTCTTAAAGGTGCTAGTATGAAGAAGTAGAGATTAATATGGAGAGGGTGGTGAGTAGTGTTCATCAATAGAGAATGATTAGTGGTGTTTTTGATATTTCAGGAAAATATAGAAATAGAGGGTTTGTTCTTGTATAATGAGTGGCATATAGTATTCACCTAACATTTTCATGATTTCCTATGTTTAAAGATGATTAATACCTTACTGGGCTGTAGTGCTATAAATCCATTAATAGAAATAAAATATTTAATATGGTTAAAATAACTATCTTTCAATGATCTTCATGCTATTTAGTGAAAAACTTAATATATATTATTTTAACATAATAAAACATACTTTCCCTAATCTAGTATAGTAATACCTATATGGAATTTCCTTCTTGTTTGAATCCCAAAATGTAAAGTTGATTTATTATGGTTATAAATTTTATCCCCATTTTTATATTTTCATTCATGATATGTTTTACTTCAAGCCTATACATATGCATGTTTCTCAATCACATTATCATTCCATATAACCCATAGGCCCAAAACCCATTTCATCATTTAGGTTCCATCATCCCCTTAATCTGTATCAACTCAGTATTTGACATCATTTAATTTACATCATCATTCATGATGAATATCCTTATCACTATTCCTCACCCAAATAGTATCATGCCAACCTAGAATTAATGAATTTAGTTTACCCTATCCTTATATATGCTAATAAATATTAACTATCCTAACTCCCTATGAGTATCTGTCCTTTAATCCGCATAGTTTCTATGTAGTTTAGAAAATTCTGCGGCCTAAACATAACGAGGTATCTCTCTTTTTCTATTGGTTTTAATGGGGGGATTACACAATAAGCCTCCCCATTCCCCCTGTCAACCCAAAAACCTCACATGGGTATCTACCTTTCTTTTATTCACCTATTTTGTGGTATAAAATTGGTTTCTTAATGATTCTTCACCAGGTTTAAGAAGTATGTACTTATCTTATCTTTCTAATGGATTTATATCGTTCACTAATAGTTCCTCTAAACTTAGTGAAATTGTTTGGATTATATTCTAGGTTATCTCTTTATATGTATGGGTCTTTTAGTTTATAGTGGTTATAAACTCTCATATGAGTTTTTTTAGGAAGATTTCATTGAAAGCAACATGGTTCCACCATTTTTGGTAGGTGTTTCTAATTATTTTACTTTTAAATAAGTTTTCAGTAAATTTGGATTTTCTATAGGGTTTTTGGGTTAATGTGAAGATTTATATGGTTGCTAGTTTATTCTGGGAATGGTTTTCCATGCATGATTGGATTTTCCCTTATAAAAGTTTATAAATCGCATAGATAAATTGAATTTATTTGTTTTAAATGGGATTTTATTTATTTTAAATGTATTATAAAATTAAGAGGGTGTTTTTAATTAAGAAAAAACAAGCATTCGTTGGGGTTTAAGAAAAATATGGTTTTAATAGTGTGTTTACAATTTTTTTGTGATTTCCTTGTTTTAGAGGAGTGGTGTGATTTTTTAATGTGGAATATAGTTTCCCATGATATATTTGGTTACGATTAGATTTAATGTGTGCTCAACTTGTTTTATATGTTCTCTGCATATGTTTCTTAGGATACTGAGGTTGTAGAATCTACAACTAGTTTTTATTTGTAAATCGACATATAGCGGTGGTTCAAACCGCTTCTAAATATGGTACATTTTTATGTTGATTTAAAATGCCTCTATATTTTGATATATTCTATCAGTGGTGATCAAAACCACTACTGAAGAATGACATAACATTATTTAGCAGTGATTTTATAGGTTTCAGTGGCGGTTTCCATGAAAAATGGAAAATATTTAGTGGTGGTTAAAACCGCCGCTAAATCCATACCATCTTTTCCCACATAAAACTGCTGATAAAACCAAAATGACCACTACTAAATATTTTTTCTATGAAGCATACAAGAACCACTGCTATATGGAATAAAACTCCATGTATTGAAAATTCGAAACTATTTTTAGCGGTATTTTATGAAACAGTCATAGTACCACATCACGACGGTTTAAACTTCTTATATATTAAAAAACAACCGCTATTCAGTGATTTTATTATAGTGGTAGAAGATTTGATACACCTAGGGTTAATAAGCCAAAAGGGGGTTTCGATATTAAATTTATCTATTATTGGTTCCTCACTATAGAGCCCAAAAACACACCTAGTTTGAAACTCCAAGAGGATATGCCCTGAATAGTTCTCAAGCACTTTACAATCCATATTGATGGTTTTTTGAACTTTTGATTCCTCCAATATGGTTAGTTAGTATATATTGTAAACAATAAATTTATTTTTATTTATTTTAATATTTTATTAATAATTTTACATAATGATAAAATAAAAAATAATCAAAATCATGAAATAAAAAACAAACAGGCTAATTTAAATGAAATCTAGTCTTCAAGCCATTATATCTACAAATGATATAGTAATAAATAAATCCAATGATTATAACTGATCAAGAACATAAATGGAAAATAATACACTTGTGGATTCATATTTTAATAATCATATGTTTCTTATTCAGGGGGCACAAATTCGATGAATTACACTTGGACTTATGGTAATGGTTCGTTGTCTTAATTTCAATTTTGGAGACATGTTTCTTATTATGATCCAATAAAATTTTAAATGGATTAAATACTACCCTATTGAATTATTATATCTTAACTATTATTTATTCTTTTCATTTTCACTTTTATTTAATCTCTACATATTATGGGTCCTCTGATCCATACATTACTTAAATTGTAAGGTTTGTTATTAACAAAATTTAATTTGATTAATTTATAACCATTATTCCTAAATGTCATTATATTATGTTTAGTTTCACATACAATAATTATATTATATTAGATTCTCTTATTCTATTCTATGGTATAAATGTATTCTTGAAATTTCAACTCCATTAGTTCCATAATTCAGCTATATAGGTTCTTTTATATTGATTAAACCTTATCAATTATTTATTGTGGTGAATCTATTTACTATATATATATATATTAATTATATTGTAACAAGAATGATATTATATATAAGTTAATGATTTATTAAACTAATTTTTCATTCTCTTTGAATTTTTTTCCCTATATTAAAAAGAATATTTTAAATGATATATGCATAGATTATTTTTTTTAAAGGTGTGAAAAAAATATATCTTTTTAACATTTTTTGTATGGATTCATTCTCTCGATTTTATGTCCATTATTAAATATTAATATTTCATTCTTTGTTTTCATGGGGGTTCAAAGGGAATTTCTATGAATTTTTCATTTTAAAAATTATGGGCAATGCTCTAAATGAATAAATAATGGTACTTCATGACACTTATTCATATTATTATCTTTCACTCAACATTCAATAATTTTAATTTCTCTTTTTAATGTTTTAAATATTTATAATTCTATTGAAATTAGGGTTTTACGTAAACTCTTTTCACACATTTAAATGAAAATTATTAATGTTAAATAGAATTTTGTGTTTATACCTGTATTAGATAGTATTTATGAAATTTATTTTTATTATTACACTTCAATTTTTCTCTTATACTATAATATATATATCTTATTTGGAGTAATGTTTCATATATTATTCTCAAAATTATATTATGAATTTATATTTCATACCTCACCTTTTTTCATAAGGTTTATGTACTCTATCACTCTTCAGGCCTCCGTCAACATTATTTTTCTCCTTCAGCTCCATATTATGTAATTTACAAGAAATATATAATCTATATCACCTACACTATTTAATTAATGTAATTTCTATCATTAATTTAACATTTTACCCATTAATATATATGGTGTTAGTTTAAAGGATTTTTACTAACAAATATATTTCTTTTTTAACTGGTTAAATATTGATATTCTATATAATTTTTATTTCAATATAAATGTTTATCTATTAGTAAGGAATGATGGTTATGTATTGTATTTTTTTATTCCGTCCCTCATATGGTGAAAGAATTAGACATAATTAGTGATAGATAGGGCTCAAAATTATATATCCCCTTGATTAATTTGTATGTCTCGTTAGACAAACTTCCTTGGATATTCGGTTTAAACTATACCTATTTATATATGATGCCTTGTCATGATGTAATCATAATATGATTATGATGTCTAGAATTGTGAATTATATCACTATGGAATATGTTGATATTATCTATTTCATTATTTACATCGTTATATTATCCATTGATATATGATATATTCATGATGTCAGTTATATTGTATTATTTGATTAATATTTATTCCATCCATATTAATCATGCCTTGTTTATTTCGTGATATATTTTGTTGTATGCAACTTATTAATGTGAATTTTATCTTAGGATTATTATGTTCTCTTTATACCTTCGTATATGAAGATGATATAATATATGATATGCCTATATGGGTTTCATATGTGGAAAATTTAATAGGACATGCTGAACACATATTTTAAATTAAGGAATCCTTGGTTTAATAAAACAAAATCCCATCAGATTTAGAAAATGTGGGTTTAGTTAGTTACTTTTTTTTTCAAAACTCTATAGTAATATAAACCTAAAAGATATTTTGTATGTAGGTGAATAAATATTTTTTATTGGTATTTTATTTGTAGAGGGTTATGTTTGGGTCGCTTCAGTCAGTATCAAACCAGTTTATAGAAAATATGTTTTTAGAACTGTATCTAGTGGTGTGAATCTCGGTGTAAGAATTTGTTTCAAATTAGGGTGTAGATAAATTTATAGCTTATGATGTAATCACATAATGAAATTCTTAAGAATTATGGATAACATCATGAGATGAAAATTTTATGGCTTATCATAAGTTTAGAGGCCTAGATACCCATTTTTGGTCATATGTGATAGGATTTTAAAGTTAATATTCTTAATTTAGATATTTTTTATTGGGTTTTTACAAAACCCTACATTCATTTGTTTCTATATTTTTGTACTCCAGAAATTTAGAGTATGAAATTATTTAAGAGGGTTAGGGGGATGTAAGACCCAAGAGTCAACTAAGGTAATTTAACAATTATTTATTCAATTTACCAATAAAATGTTTGAAATATTTGAGAGTAATATAACTATTAGTTATAAATATTGTTTTCTTAAATGAATTCCAATTACAATCATATGTCTCAAAATTAAAATAAGACACACTAGAAGAATGTTTTTTCATATTTTATGTGGAAAATGAATAATATAGAAATTAAAAAATCAATTTATTTAATTATAAAATATCACATATATATCGAATTATTTTCATAAAAATGAAACAATATTTCGAATAATTATTTTGATATTATCTTAGGTTAAAGTTTTGATATTTTAAAGAAGAAGTTGATTTTGGGTGAAGAGAAAAAAAATATAGTTTTTATGAATACGTTTACTCTTTCAAAATCATTATTATATAATTATTATATAGAAAATTATGAAAACATTTTGTTAAAATAAATTTATTCAAATAGTAAAATAATTAAATTTTAAAAAAACTAAGTTGATTTTAAAAATTATATTTGAAAATTTAAAACCTAAATTACATTTTATCCAAGTAAAAACTATTTATGTTACATTGAATTTAATAGTGTGTATATAAGGATTAATTTATTATTTTCTTGACTTAATTTTAAAATAGACCTTGTTAAAATATTAATCCATTTAATTTCATGGGAATTAGTTTCACCCTAATGTAATTGGATTAAATAACAGAATAATCAATATTTTAATCCAAAATACCCCTTCCCATGTATAAGTACCCAATAAATATCTTATTTCTATATACTATAAATACATTCAGCATGAATTACCACTCATTTTACCTCCTAAGAGTCTCTCTAAAGAGATTCTAAATTTATAAGGTGTTTATATGAATTTTTAAATAGTTAATTTTCAAGGGAAAGGTTCATAACATATTATATCTTATATTTTTATAATCTTTCCATTTTATATCATTTTCAAGGTTAAATGACATTATAATTGATAATTATTTATTATTTATTATATTATAAAATATGTTTAATCACCGCCTCTCATTATACTACCTAAATAAGCCGTTATAATAATCAATCACTCTCATAGTTACAAAACATCCTAAATTTTTGGTAAGGTAAATAGTGTGTGGATTCTTAGAAATGGAATCCTTGTCTAGATACAAACAAGTGTAGAATTCTATGGCTTCGATACAACTTGGGTTAATAACCTTTAAAAAGGTTTTTTGTGTGTATTAACTCAATATTTTCTTGATTTACTACAAGAGAGACTAACATCACACTTAGTTTGACACTCTTCGGTGATATGATTTTGAAAATTCATGACCTCATTATGAACCATAATAATTGATTATTTAATATTAACAATTTTTCTACTGTATATTATATAATAAAAAATTATTTAAATTTATTCTAAAATTTTGGAAATAAGTTTATATTATTATAACATTACACAAAATAATAAATTCCTAAAATCAAAATAAAATGGGATAATTTAAATGAAAGCAAGTCTTCAATCAATTATATCTTCAAAAGATATAGTAATAAATAAAAAAATTCTTATAAGTGATAAATAGTTAGGAAATGGAATGTAATTCTCTATTGATTCATGTTTTAATAAAAAAAGGTTATTATACATGATAAACCAACTTGATCAAAAAAATTGGACCAAAGGTTAGGGTTTTATTAATTTAATTTCCTTGAGACATGTTTTTTATCAATCCCCAAATATACTAATATATTGTGTAAATTATTCCATATTTACTTATTATATCTTAGATAATATGTTTTTCTTGGTAGTTTCACTTTCATATAATATATCCCTATTCCTTGTCCTTAAAATCCTATTTAAAGAAGTTGTTAGGGTTGTTGTAAACATATTGTACTTTCATTAAGTTAAAAAAATTATACATTAAATTAATCCATCTATGTTTGGTATCATCCACCTTATTATTTTATTACATTTTATTAATTATTTCTATTACATGGTTTATATATCCCCTTGATACTTTACCTCCCTTTAGTTTATAATTCACTCAAACTATTACTTGTATATAGACTCAACTTTATCTGTTATTTATGATCATTTTTTTCAAAATGGAAAAATTATTTATATTGTCATAATAATTCTCTTAGTTTTAATTTAATGTTTTATTGAGTTCATTTTATTTTTTATTTGACATTATTTACCATGGTTTTAAAAGAGTCATTTAATCCTTTTGCACACAGGTAATTATTGAGAAATATTGTGAAAAGAATCTTATTTTTTAATGTTTTCCACATGATATAATTTCACTATTTTTATGGCCAAAATTCATTATCTATATTCCTTTACAAGTTTCCGTTGTTTTTTAAATAAAATATTATTCGCACTATTTAATGAATTTTTCATTTTAATATCAATGGTTATGGTTTTTGAAGAATAAATATTTGGATTTCATATCAATTATTTATAATTTTATCTTCCACCGTATATTTATTAAATTAATTTAATTTCTTTTAACAGAATAAATATTTATAATTATTATAAAATTAAGGGTTTAAATGAACTATTTTCACCCCTTAAAATTAAATTTACCAAACTGATTTGGTTATTTTTTATAACTATATTACAAAAGTTTTATAAAAAATATTTTAATAATTTCTATTCCATTTTTCTCCCAAACTATAAAAGATATATATCTTTTAGGGTTAAATTTCATTTGTTACCCATTAAATTTTCATAGGAATTTATAATTCGTATGTCACCTTATTTCTAAGGGTTATTTTTTAACCATAAGTTTTTTTGTTTGATTTGTTGAAAATAATATATGTATAGTTGGAAATACATTAGATGTGTTAATGAGTTATTTTCCATGTAAATAGGTTACTTGAGTTACGTGGAAGTGAAGCAGTTGCTTTAGTTTTATGGAAGTGGATTCCTGGTGATGTTTTGAAAGGTGTGGTTTGGCATGTGTAATTGAGGGGGATAGTTTATGAATTGCTTGTGTTGGTTGGTGCCTTGAATATATATATATATATATATATTGATATTGAGTTTAAATTCATGTAAATGTTTTTAATATGTTTTGAGAATATGTTTAATGATATGAAGAGTATATCAGTTGCATCCTGAAGTGAATAAACTCATTGTAATAAATAATTTCATTATAGTTAAAAGAGAGACCAGGTTAGTTTTCTTTAAAGGGAGACCACGGTCATAGGAAACCATTTCTATTGAAGGTAGTGATCTTTTATTACATGTTTTCTTCATATTATACAATGGGGTGTTTTCATGCATATAAAAAATATGTGAAGTTTATGTGTTACTTATTATGATTATTTGATAAAATAAAATAAATATTTCAAATAGAGATATGGTTTCACAGTTTCTGGGGATTCAAAATGGAATCTCAGATTTGGTATTTTGATCATTTAACTCCAACAATGTTTCTCGTGTCTATAGAGCTGGTAATATAAATAATAAAGATGAACATTTTTTAAATTAAAAAGGAAATGATCAAAGAGATATATTAAAGGATTTATTCTAAATATGATTATCTATTAAATACATTGAATAATTGGTGATATCATAAAGAAATTAGAGGAGTATAATTTGAATTTCACAATTAATATGTTTCTATAGTGAAAATAAAACTGATACATAATACAAAAATCTATTCTAAAAAAACAAAGAGTAACCAATGTGGCATTGACAATCAGTAAAAGTAAATTATATGTGGGTTTTGATTTTCAAAATCTTATTATTAGAAGAATAAATAAGAGATATTGGAGGAAAATTATGTATATAAATTAGAATTTTGAAAAACAAAAGTGAATAATCCTTAACATAGTAGAGATAGTGTATTCTAGTGAGAAGAGAAGAATAAAATAGACTTAGTAGAGTATTAATTTTTATAATAGGATTGACCTAAAGAATGTAGTAATAGATAATCACACAATAACATTTAGTGAAGTATGAGTACGTGGGAATGGAAAAGAAAATATGGGATATATATCATGAATTTGTTAGAAGAAGAAGGTGAGTTTCACAGTGGAAATTCCAGTTATAG
Organism: Viscum album; assembly: GCA_963277665.1. NCBI lineage: Eukaryota > Viridiplantae > Streptophyta > Magnoliopsida > Santalales > Viscaceae > Viscum > Viscum album. The sequence continues at coordinate 1,946,628,470 of OY728126.1, read as the reverse complement.
GATTTATCATATTTTGGAGAAGAGTTTAAATAGTTTTGGGGAAATGTTTAGACAAAACCCATGCTTATAAAGAGTTTTATTCATCTAGTCTAAAGTTGTTGTACAAAAAATTGAAGATTATAGTGCATCCATATTGACTTAGATATGGAATATTTTTATCATACAACGAAGATCATGAAGTTACCCTCAGATCTAAGAAATTTACCATATCCTTCGCATATTTAGAGTGCGTAGTGAAAACGTGGGTTTAACAAAAGATCAGTAGTTCAACCTTCAAAATCATTTTAATATGAATGTAAATAGTATTACTGTCATTCATACCTAAACACCATTGGTACATGGTCCATAGATTATATAATATGGGTGAAGAAAATAAAATCCTAGTGTTCTTTTGTGCTTTAATTTATAAAAACAATTATGTTCTGTGATGTGACTGAAATATAAGAAAACATTGTCGAATAATTGTTCCTTCCAACATGGGAATAAGGTATGAAAAGTAAAAGACAAACAAAGGAGAAAATAAAATTATAAAATCAGGTACCAACATTGATTTACCCCCTCTCAGGGTGTTTTGGGTCTTAACAAGTGGCATCATAGCCAAATTTTTATGGTTATTTTTTCAACATGTACAATTTATTTTATTAAAATTATGTTTTCATTTGAATTTTACTCTGAATGATCGTATATATATTGTTTTTTCTAATTGGAAAAATGAATTCAAGTCTTATTTGGAAGATAATATTGGAGTCACTTGTGATACTTTGATAAGTGTATTTGTCTTTCAAGTCAGCTAGGATTTGTGCATGTGACATTTCAAAGATAATTAAAGATTTATTAATGTGTCATGAATGCCTTAATAGATACCCTTGATAAGAAAGTGTAACATGAAATGGCTCACATGACTACTTAAAAAGAAAAATTGTTACTGTTGATGTGTATATATGTTGATGATTTTTTTTGAAGGATAGGAACCTGGAAATTTCTATTAATACTAAATATAAATCTATTAGAGATCCAATTTTGATGTATCATGAAGAGTAGTGTCACTTATCTAAAATCCAAGGAACGTAGTAGAATAAAATGTCTAATAATGTGAGTTGACCTATTTAAGTAATCAAAAATGACTCCCTATGCATATCTTAGGCTTACCCAATAGAATATATAACTTGTAAATATAAATATAAATATTTTATTTAGATGAATTGAATTGAGGATACATTTTTCATATAATGTGGTAGTTTTGTACATTGTTAGTGCATTAAACAATAGTAGTTACAATTTCAGAGAGTTGAAGTTTAATATTTCAAATACGAAGGTGAAATATGTTTTTATCTCACAGAATAATCAGATGAAACCAGTAAAAGGATAATCATAAAGATAAAATAGAAATGTGATGCAATGAAAGAATTGATCCAACAATTAATGGATTGCATGGGAAAAAACTCCATGATAAATTGATCACCACCCTTTAGGAATAGTTTAAAGAATAGATGAAAAAATGTTACATTGAAGTTAATTTTTAGATTAAGAATTTAGGAAAAAAAATTAATAAGAAGGAATTATATATTAACCAGCTAGTGGGGGGAGATTAACATTCTAAGGAAAAGGACAAAGGAGCCTCATTAAAGGACTTAGCCAGCAGAAATAAATTCACAAAAATAAAATCAAGGATGAATCTGAAAAAACCTACTAAAATAGGTTGATATAATCCAAAAAGAAACTTAGATTTGAAATATTATATCTATGGTTGGAATAGATACACTATGAGTGTGTACATGGAATCTATAATGGTCAACAACAAAAAAATATTGGATTCACCTATAGTTCAACTGATACAACACAAGAAATGGTATTATATTTATAAAAAAAATTGTGTTCTAAATTTTGTCACTATATTAGGAATTGCAATAATAGAAAAGAAAAACATTTCAATGAAAGATCAAGGAATATTATGAAAAAAAGGTGATAAGAAGACAATGATACCATGGTGAGGTAAATAAGGGAATAATATAGACAATAATCTATTCTTATAAAGAACTATTTTTCAGCCCTATAAAATGCAATGGAAAAGGAACAATAAGTAGTTTATTAGGAACCAAATGTTTTATTCATCAAAAAAAATACTGGAATTAAAATAAACATGTTTGGAAATAAAATAATAATGAAGATAATAAAGTCGTCATAACAAGAAGAATATGAATGAAAAATTATTGTTATATAAGATGGAGGAGACTATTATCATCAAGGAGAAGATAATTACAGGTCCAGAAAAATTAATTAAGAGTTGATAAATTTGAATTACATTTGATGGAATTTAAGAAAAGAAATAAGAACTATGATTAAGTGGGGGTATTCATACCCCCACTAGGAATAAATTCAAGGATGGAGGAGTAGTTCATTCATAGAGTTAAATGATTTAAAGCATGTTAAAATTGATGCATTAAAAAGGGGACATTGTACTGTTAGGTTGATTCCCTCTAAAGTGATAAGTATTAAGTTGTATTAAAAATAGAACCAGATTTAATAACTAAATATGAAGTGTATCGAAGTGATGATCATCAAATGAATATGTGAAAGAATTTTGGAAGAAAGGGTGTGGTCCATAATGAATAAAATAAATTATCAATTTGAGGGTGTTAGAGGTACATATCTCCCCAAGTTATGAATGGTTAAATCTGAAGAATGAATTATTGTAGTGGGATATACAATTCTTATGGAAAATGAATCACGCGTTCATTAAAAGAATGATCTCTATAAATTTTAAATATTCATGTGGAAATTGAATCTATTGATTAATGTAAACCAAATTTCATGTACATGAATTAATATTCACCTAAAAAAATTACATCCACCATCCATTGAATTCATAATTAGAATATTTAAAATTGAACAAATCAAGAAGGATCCTATGTATGGAATATGAAATTTGTGTGACAATATAAAATGTTGAAGAAGCAATTTCAAGGCTAAATATTTTCAAATTATAGTTGTGAACTGAGGATTATAAATGTTGAAAGGGGGAGTTGAAGTGGAATAAAATTGATATGGTTAAATTTATTCATCAGTGATGATTAGTCTATCATATTGAAGAAATAGTGATGAAAATTTTCTGTGCATAAAATAATGATGAATGTTACATAGCATCATGGGTGTGGATAAGTGTTTGTAAAGTTATCAAGAAGGAAAATTTAGGATAGAACATGTTCATTATTTCTATAATTAGTTCATTGAAGATGGAATCTATCATCATATGTTGAAATCAAAAAATAGTATATATCACAGATGATTTAAAATGATAAAGGTTCAAACCAATTTACTAAGGCTTCCCAATAGCGTGGAGACATGCCTAAAATCCTTTTTAAGTAATTTAAGTTCATATATTATATTGGCTAACCCAAATGAATAGATTAAAAAAGTGATTAATAAGAAACAATATTTATTATTCATTTTATATTTTTTCTAAATTAACATAATGGGGTAATTCGAATGTAATTTTTAGCATACACTATTTTTTCTTCTATAAATAATGATATAAAAAATGTGGCATCAATAAGTTAATACCTTGATAAAATCATTTCTACAAGTGATGTATGGATAAAAACTATGATGGGAGTCTATGTCATGAACATAAATATTATTTATCCTCTTGTGAAATAATGGATATGTTTTGTAAATAATTTGAAATTATGAAATCAGGTGGTGTCACTTTTTTTGTTACTAAAAAATGGAATCCATTGGTGTTACATGTTGTAATATTCTCACCCATGTGTCCTAATTTTTTTTAATTAACTACTTTGTGGGATGTTTTTTAATATCAAAAGAATATTTTAATACTCATGTAACATCTTGTGACATCTCTACCCATTACATTGAAAATTTTAGGGGTCTGAGAGTAATGGAGGAATTCTAGGAATATTTTGTGGGGTTTGGAGATATAAGAGTGTTGCAGTAGGTGGTTCACAATGTGAATCATATTTATTTTGTGAATTGGTATATCAAAACATGTGTATTCGGCTAGATTCACATCTTGTGTGCATATTAGGGGAGTATGTGATATGAATTCACTCCATGAATTTAATTCATGATTTGTATTAAATCAAATTCAAGGAAAAATAATAATCATTGGAATCAAAAAATGGGGAAAACCATATAAATCACATCCAGAATGGTGTTTATGATGTGAAACAGGTGGGTTTCAGGTTTTAAATACCATTTGTATGGAAGATTTTTATTCATATGGATGACATTCTTTACACTCTTTTTTAGTAGTTCCCTTTGTAATTTTTAGAGGACTTCCATCTTTCCCTTCCCCGCCTTGATCATTTGGTTCTGATGGGTTCCCATTGGTGATCACTAGTAAGTTATTCTCTAATTATTTGAGGATTTCTCCTATTATATTACACATTAATATTCTAAAGTTGTGGTTTTTTAGTTTGGTATATGTGTTGGATGTCTTTAGTTGATTCTTGGGTGTGGTGTTAGTTGATCCATGAGTCCCTTATTCAGTTGTGGGTTTTGGGAATTTTTTATTCATCCTGTGGTGTACAATAAGATCAGAAATCTCTTCTAAGGTAGAGAATCCCTGGTTTATTACTTTCCTATATCATATGAGAGTGGTTTACTCTTGTTAACGTATTTGTGATGGTTTTTGATGGCCTAACGAAGATACTAAATCATCTTTCATGAAAATAATGGGGAAGTAGAATTACTCGAATTATTTTATATGTTTGATATTATTGTGATATGGTGGATTGTGCGGGTTTTATTACCCATTGAAAACCATTACTATTTGGAGCCTTTGTTTTCACTGATTTAATGTATGCTATGGAACTTTGTTATAGTGAATATCTGGAACCACCTTAAATAAATGGAAATTAGCTGACAACTTATATTTGGATAATAAAATTACTTACCTAGGATTTATGGCTAGTGTGATAATAACTACAAAATAAATAAATTAAATAGATACTAAATTTAAAAAATGATTTGTGATGTGTTGTGATGTATGGTTGTGGAATGTGTGATTAATGGGATTATGAGGTCTTTCTATGGGGTGACAATGTGATTCCTTTTTATCTATGCATTAGGGAAGTGATGTGATAGGTTTGTGATGTCGTTCTATAGGGTAGGGATGTGATCGTTTGTTTGGATGGGTTGTGGGATGGTTATGTGATGAGTTTGTGAGTCCGTGGTATGAGGAGTCAATGCGATGGTTTGTTTCTCCATGTCATAGAGAAAAGTACTGTTGTGTTTGTGTGGTTGTTCTATCGGTAGTCAATGTAATGATATGTTTTTCCATGTTATAAGTTGTCGATGTGATGGGTCTGTGAGGATATGTTGTTAGGATTTAATGTGACGGATTTTTTTCCTATACTATGGGGTGGTGAGGAGATGGGTTTTTAGGGAGATTTGATGTGGCATTGAGGAGATAAAAGGTGGTTTTTGCTGTGTCTATGATATTGTTTTGATGTGAGGTTGGTTAGATTGATAAGATTGATGTTTTTTTTGTTTGTTTTGTGTTGTGATGAGTTTTTCTAATTTTCATGGATAGTAGTTGAATTGGTTAATAATGATTGAAATGGAATTGGATGGTTCAGTTAAACGGATGGAAATAGATAATGAATTAATAAATAATGGGTTTTGTGGTTGAAATGGTTAATATTTAAATATGAAATACATGGGCTAAAATAATGAAATATGTTGGTAGTGTGGGAAGTGTATTGTGGATTGTTTTTTATGTGGTGTCCAACAATTAGAGGTGGTGAAAGAAAGAAGGTATATTATAGGTTTGTTAGTGTTTTTTTGTGAACCCATAGGTGGGGTTTCTTTATATATATATATATATACTTGTATATTACTTGTTATTTCTATATGTTTCCCACTCACATCAAGAAATATGTGAGGACACCCATATATTTATATAAGGAGTGTTTTCCCCAACAACCCATTGAGGAGGATGGATGGTTGTATACCTGAACTTTCCCACTACCTCTTATAGGATAATAGCTTGCATGTGATGAGATTATTATTGGCTTATTAGTGCACTGGGTGATGGACCGGGTGTCTTCATATGAGATATGATGTGATCCTACTATGGGGTGGTAGACTAGGTGTTTGTAGGAAATATGTGATATGAAGATTATATGGGGTGGCTTATGGTGGGGGTCATGCATGGTAGGTGGTGGGAATGAGTTTTATGTACTGTATGCTCACAATAACCTAATAGTCTAGTTATTATTGTGATGTGATGGACCATATGTTAGTAGTTTTGATGTGATGTGACCATGCTGTTGGGTGGTGGCCTAGGTATCCATGGGAGAGATGTGATGTGATCATGCTATGAAGAGGTGGTATATGTTATATGGAATAGATGGGATCTCTAGAATGTATGAAATTTGGGTTTTGAGATTATATAAGCAGTGTAAAGGTGGTGTCAGGTACCCTTTATCGACAAGATTCCTATTATATTAAAATATATAGATTTTGATAATTGGTGGGTGTTCATTAGTGAGGTTTGGGTTGGATAGTTAAGCAATTTAGGCAATCCTGGTTATATTTTTTGCTCATAGTTTCGTTAGTATGATTCATTCACATGTGCATGAGAGATTTTGGTCTTCCTAATGTGTATAATTGTATGCTCACAGTATATATATAAATATAATTGCATGTTTCCTAGATGACTATGTGGATTGTACTAGTCATTATGTATTTTGACCTTTGGAATGTTTTTTCATTAGTGGTTTAAATATGCATTTGGGTATCTAAATTAAAGACATTGATCTATACCTATTTTATTTATACATGCATTTTGGGGAGATTTTTGGATTTTTTAAATATTTTTTCTTAGAGTTTCATGTGGTTTATTAACCATATCTATCTATCCTATATTATTATAGAGGGAAATTCTTCCCATTTCATGAGAGTTTTGTGTCATCAGTTCTAGTCACGAACCCGATTCTTAATAAAGGCGGGAATCATAGTTCATTATCTCTCTCCCATCATTGACAGATCTTTAGTGGGAGAGGGTCATGATAGAGTTGTATTAAAAATAATGGTTGAGAAATAGTATGGAGTTATGATATAGGCACAATAAGGATTTAGTTATTTGGTATCTAAATGGTTCTTGTTGTCCTTGTTTCATGACATATTCTAGGGATACTAGATAGAAAACATTATTTTAGGGCCCCGAGAAATCTGATGCATGAACTCTATGGTTATTGAACAAAAAAGTGATATAGTCTTGTTTATAGGGTAGAGGATTAAGATAGGTATATGTATAATTTTAACCAATGTTCATGATTCAATTGGGTGGGTTTATTATTGGGAATTTAAAAATAATGAAAGTTAATGAATTGAATATTAATAGAATTCCATACAATCATACTTATGAAATCATTATTTTCTCTTTAAACTACATCTCCTGGTCATCTTTCACATGTGGTTTATGTAGTATAGGTTCAGTAGGCTGACTGAGTTGATCACTGAAGGGTTGATCCTACTAGTAACTATGATCAGTAGTAGAGGATGATATTCACTTTTTTAGTCATATGCATTATAGAAGTGTGTGAGTATTGGTTTTCTAGTAGGTAAAGGTTGATAATCAAGATCATATTTGTTTTTTATATCCTTTGGATGTTCCCAAGTGGAAATGGGATGATATCGTTATATATTTCTTCATAGGGTTACCACAATCTCAACAGCATTGTGATAATATCAGGGTATTCATTAATTAGTTGATTAAAATAGCCCACTTACAAGAGATCAAGGTGTTGGGAAGAATGAATTTATGGGATAACAGGTATCTGGATGAGGTGGTGTGATTTCAGAGAGTCTTACGGTCCATTTTGTTGGATTGAGATGAAAGTTTTACCTCATGAGTCTGGATGGGATTGTAACATATTTTTGTGACTCAGTTATGACTTACCAATTCTATCCACCCTAGAAAAATTGGTAGACAGAGACCAATATCTAGACACTAGAAATTTTTTAATGAGTCCGCATCTCAGACTTTGGAAAATCATGGGCACTAAACATAAATGTAGTTGGGTTTTCTTATAATAATGGTTATCACTCATCAATTAGTATAGGCTCTTTTAAGGCTTTATATGGGTGGTATTTTCATCATATGTTTTCATGTACAAGCATTGGGGAGGTAGAAGTTTATGGTATGGACATGGTACTGAGCAACAAAAAATGTTTCAACTTGTTTTTGGGAGGATGAAATCAGTGTAAGACAAGAAACAATATTATTTCTTCATAAGAGGAGGCCCTTGGAGTTTGAGGTTGGAGACCATATGTTCATGATGCTCTTCCCTCAATGTGGGTAGTAGTGGCATGGAAGGGGGAGTGAGCTTTCTCCAATGTTTTTTGGGTCCTTTTAGGGGTTGGGGTGAGTTGGTGAGGTGGGAAATCTGTTGGAACTTCTACCATGTCTTGATCAGATTCACGACATCTTCCTTGGGTCCCATATTTATTAGTATCATCCCGATGACTCCCATTTAATTTCCTGGGGAGAGTTGGATTTTAAGAAAGATTCAATATTCCTGGAGAAGTAAATATAGATCTAGAATCATTGAGAGAGGGTAATTTTTTTTATGAAACAATGACTTGGTTCTTCGGTTTTGGAGGAATAGTAGCCTGAAATAGAGTACATGGGAGTGGGGGATTCAGATGCATACCCGGTTCCCATATCTATATAGTATTTTATCTATATTTTTTTGGGGTTTTATAAATAATGTGATGTTTTAGTCTTATTGTTTTATGAGATGATTTATCATATGGATGTAAGATGCGCGATAAATTTATTATAAATGAAATGGGAATGGACTAATCCAAATCGATCTGCATTATACTATGATAAAATTAAAACTATGTGAGAAATTCAGTGCTCTAATAGTGGATAGAATATTGAGAAGGAGGATGAAATTCCACGATTCTTTTGTTTGGGGAAATGTGGTTTTTTGGCTGTATCAATTTTTGGTTTGGGTTCTATAGTGGATGGATGGTTTTATAGTAATGTGGATGTTTAAGGATATCACTGGATGATTAGGTGTTGTTCCTAGTGATAGGTGGTGATGTGAATGAGTAGTGATGTGGTTTTTTGAACTATTTTTGGGTGTTTCAGTTGATGAGTTTGGCTGGTGGTAGCATTTTTGTTATGAAGAGATCATTCATGGGTATCTTGTAGGATGGTTTTTCAAACCCCTTTCTTTTTCTGGTTTTCTTTTGATTCACAGGGTTGAGAATCATTTTATAGTTATCTGGTGTATCAACGCATGCATTTCAATCCTATTACTTTTATTGTTTTGGTGGTTGGAGAGTGTTTGGAGGAGGTCCTTGAGGTTTTGGTGGTGGTTGGAGATTCATGAGGCCGGTAGTAGTATGTTAATGACATGTAACATATTTACATCACAAATTAGTGGTTCATGAATTTACTAGCTAGTTGGTTTTATGTCTTGTGTGATGATGAGGGGAGTATGTGAAATTAATTCACATGATGGATTCAATTCAGGGTGTGCATTAAATCAAAGTCATGGTTACTGAATTTTCAGTGAAAACCAAAAATGGTGGAAAATAATGGAATTCACAATGCTAAAGGACTTCATGAAGTTAAAGTGACATGTTGTATGTTTTAAATCCCATTTTTTCAAATTATTTTTATTCATTCAACTTCCCCATTTTCCTCATATTTTTGATATATCTATAGTTTATTCTGTGGGATCTTCCAGCCCACCTTACCTCTCCTTGATCCATTGGTTCTGGTTAAAGTTTATTGGTGATCTGTGATAAGTTCCTATCTTGTTCCTGGTGATTTTCTCATATTCTTCTCTCAGATATCCACTATGGTATTGTAGTTTTGGTTTGGGGATTATGTGGGATGTGTTTCGATGATCCTTGTGTGTAGTTTAAGTTTATCCATGAGTCCCTTTTGAGTTTCTGGTTTTTGGAAATTTATGCTTTTCCCTGTAGTGCACAGAAAGATCAAGAAGCTATTATGAGGTGGGGGATCCCTCATTTATCACTTTTCTATATCATATGGGAGGGGTTATTTCTTTTTTATCCATTGGAGATAGTTTTTATTAGCCTAACCAATAAAATAAATAATCATACATGAATATGACTATGAAATGGAATTATTCCCTTCATTTTATAGGATTCATATTATTTTGATATGGTTGATTATGTGGGCTAGACACCCCATAGAATATCATGGTTTTTGAGAGGCTTTTTTCTGATTTGATGTATGTTATGAAACATTGTAATAGGGATTTTTTTAATCACCTAAATTAAATATAAATTGGTTAAAAACATATATATGGATAATAAAATTATTCCCATAAGATTTATGTCTTATGTGATAATGACATTTAATAATGATGTATAATTGATTGAAATCCCCTTAAAAATTCTATAAAAAGTAATCTGATGTGTGAATGGGTCATGTGTGAATGATGGGTTTTTTATTATATTCATTGGGGTGGTGATGCAATGGATTGTTGGGATGTGCTATGGGGTGGTGATGTGATGGGTTTGTGAGGATGTGCCTTGGGGTGGAAATGCGATGGTTTGTTTTTCCATGATGTGGGGTTGCAATGTGATGGGTTTGTGAGAACATGCTATGGAATGATGATGAGATGGCTTATTTGGCCATGCTATGGTGTGGTGATGTGGTGGGTTTGTGAGTTTGTGTGGTGTGTGTATGGGGGGTGATGTGATTGTTTGTTTGGTTGTGCTATGGGGTGATGATGTGATGGGTTTTTGATTTTGTGATGTGGGGTAGTGATGTGATGGTTTTTTTGGTCTTATTGTGGGGAAATGAGAAGATGGGTTTGTTGGGACTTGTTGTGGGGGTGTGGGGATATGGAATGTGGTATGTGATTTGTTTGTGAGATGGTGGTTATGGGGGGGTTTTTTCCATAGAAATATTGACATGTTGTGTGTTTGTGTTGTGTAGTGATATATTGTGCTCATTTCCCAGGTAGTAGTGGAATTGGTTAATAATGATTGAAATGTATTTGGGTGGGTTTTTAAGGGGACAAAAATGTATAATAATTGAGTTAATAATGGGATATGTGGTTTAAATTATTAATATTTAAATATGAGATGTTTGGTATGTAATAATGAAATTGGTTGGTAGCGTAGAAAGAGTCTTGTTGTTTGTGTTTATTATTTTGTGTTCTATATTTACAGGTGGAAGTGAAAGTGGGTGTTTTTATGACTTGGTAAGTTCTTTGTTGTGAACCCATAGGTTGGTCTTGTGTGTGTGTATATATATAAACTTATATTCCTTATTATTTCTATATAAACCCCACCTTCATCGAGCACAATGTGTTGACAGCCATATATTTTTATGGGGGTGTTATTACAAACATTATAGTGATGAGGAAGGGTTGATGGTTACCCATTTTTTCCTTATCTTTCTTCCAGGTGAGTAGATATGAACAAGTTGTTATGGTCGGAGTTTGTTTAGTGAACTAGGTTATGGCCCATCTGTCTTTGGGTGTGACGTGATGTGGTCTTGTTGTGGGGATGTGGCTTAGGTTTCTGTAGGTGAGACGTGATATAAAAATGGTATGGGGGGGCTTATGGAGGGAGTCCTTCATGGTAGGATGTGTCCATTAGGTTGATTTCCTTCATGTTTATTATTACTTACTACTTAGGTTATGGTTGTGATGTGATAGACTAAGTATTTGTGGGAGATATGTGATGTGACCATGTAATAGGAATTTTTCCTAGGTGTCTACGGATGCGATGTGATATGACTATGCTATGGGGTAGTGGTATTTGTTATATATAATACATGGTAGTTCTAGTATACACACAGTTTTGGAGTGAGAGAAAAAAATCAATGGGAAAGTGATATCATGTAATATTTATAGATATAATTCATATTATGTTACTATAAATGTATTTCGTTATTTGGTGAGTGTTCTTCGATGAGGTTTTGGTTGGATAGTTAGACTTTTTAGGTGTTTCTAGTTCCAGTGTTTTCTCTTTGGTGAATTGTTATGATCACTTTACATGTGCATGATAGACTTTAGTTTCCCTATTGAGTAAACTTTTCTACTAACTCAACGTATGTAAACTAATATTTATGTTTCTAAGAGGTCTACATGGAATGTGTAGGACATTAATAGCTGGGACAATTAGAAAAGTTGTGGTGTCACTTATTTATCTTTTCCATTGGGTATTTAATATTGTAGAATCTTATATGTATATATTTAATCTAAACATTCTTTATGGGATGGGGTTTTGAATTATTTTAAAATTATGTCCTGGATTTTCTTGTGGTTGACTCATCTTATCTCTTGATCCAATATTATTATAGTGGGTGACACCTCACACTTCCTTAGATTTCTATACCCCCAATGCTAGTCACTAACACAGGGCTTATTCATGGAATTAATCAAGGGTCGTCATCTCACTCCATTCGCTATGGTTTTCTTTGTGCGAGGTGAATCAAAAATTAAAGGGAAATGTAATTTATAAAATATTTGTGAAATAAACTTACGAAATTGGAAATTTTATATTTTTTTATTGTTTTTTACACAGAGATCTTTCTATAATGCTTATATTTTTGGATGATAAGACTTTTCTAAGTGGTGACTTATTCATTGGTTTTTGGGTGAATGTATGGAGAAATAAATTTGATGTGAATTTTATGATGAACAGTTATTTATGGATGGATGAAATAATTTAATGTGATTTTATATTAATCAACTTATGGTTCATTATGAAATATTGTGAAAATCATTAAGGATGAGTATTGTGTGAGACCATTTTTCATTAATTTCATGAAAGTGAAGTCTTGTAATGAGTTTAATTGAAGTGGGTTCATGGTGATTCGTAGAGAGGTTTGATTTTCTAGGTATAAAATAAAATGATTTTTGAAGAAAGATGGGTTTTGGATTGTACATTAAATATATATATATAATTAGAATTTAAATATTAGTGTGTACGATGTTTCAAGATGATGTTGGATGATGTGATGAGTATATGAGTTTTATTCTGAAGTTAAAAAAATCACATCAATGAAATATTATACAACATTTCAATGGAAGAGGTATATGATTCACATGAAAGGGAACGAAATGTCATATGACCCTACTTCACATGAAAGAGGTGAGTTCATATGAAAGGGTATCATTATATGATACACAATGATGTTTGACTAAAATTGAAAATCTTTTTTATGTTTATGTGTTACAAGTTGTGATTATTTAAGAATATATATAAACTATTTTCAATTGATATATGGTGTCATGAGAATTAGGGATTCAAAAAGGAAATTCATATTCTATAGATCACACATCTGACAATAGTGACGGTTCTCACACTTATTGAATTGAAAGTATGAAAAAGAAAGATGAAAATTTCATAAATTAAATAGCATCGATCATAATGAAATATTCAAGGATTAATTATAAATATATTGACTGTATAAATACTAATGGATAATTGGACACATCATGAAGATCATGGATTTGTATGGTGATATGATCCAGACAAAACTAGACTCTAATTTACATCATTTTCATAAAATAAAAATTTCGTTTGTTATTTTTTTCACAACAACTGAGAACCATGGAGGTTTAGTGTCTTTGAAGAATAGAAAGATAAAAACATTACAAGCATCCTTGTAAAAGTTATTCATAATAAATTTATACAAAATAACATTCATATATCTCATAATCTATACACATAGAAATAAAATGTGAAATAGAAACATGATAAATGGTTGATCTCAAATAGCTAGTAAGGGATTAACCTAAGTAAAAGATGATGTTGAATCAATCATAAAGGTGTATGGAGACATAACACGAAAACATAAGGTGGATAATCATAATCATGGAAATGTGGTATAAAAGTATGATAACATAAGAGAATGGAATCATAAACATGTGGAAACATCATAAATAATGAAACTAGAATCATATTTCGATGATAACCACCGAGAAGACATAACATAATCTGACCACCATCGTAACCATCATATTCTCAGGCTGACCACAATCATAATGTAGTGTACAAAAGGTAACAAAACATTCACCATACATGATTTATCATTAGATATTGACATTACCCAATGCATTGCCGGGCTGTAACAGAACCACTCATCACAAATTAGGAAATATTCATTCATAATATATCCTTGAATAAATGTGACACATCACTTATCATATAATAAATAAAACATTGAAATTAAATGGGTTTCATATCCTATTAAAATGGAATACATAAAAATATATTCATAAACATGATAAACCTAGGGAAGATAAAATTGGTATCTGATGATTCCATGTAACTTTGAACATAAATACCATTCATTAAAAATAACAAAAAATTTGGTATTTAAAACATATAAATATAGGTTAAAAGGTTAATTAAATCTTTAATCCAATCAAATGACATATATGTGACTACTGAAAAAATTCAATGAAATAACCAAAATAAGGTATTAATTGGTAAATTCAATCAATGATAAATCATGTTTTTAGACTTTGGATTTTAGGAAAGGTAAAGAATAGTTTTTGATGATCATAAAATAGATCAACTAGGATAATAATAAATATCCTTGGAATTTGTAAAACATTAAAAGTGAAAATTTTTATAAAACTGGGTGAGAAATTATTTTCATTATTAACTATAGAAACACATAGAATATGTTTCACAGAAAAAGAAAAAAGGCAGCATAATGATATTTTCACACGTTAATGTGTAAATAGATTGTTTCAATAAAAAAATTCTTATTTTGAAACCATTAAAATGATTTATTTTGAAACATTTAAAATAAGGTAAAAAATGGAAAATTAAATGATTCAATTTTTAAATTAATTTGTGGTTTAGTTCACACAATTTGATGTGAAAGGTAAAAATATGACCAGTAAGAAGACCACATTGTGTCTTTACAAAAAACACTTTTATTGAACAAACCACATCATTTGATATTATTTTAGGAATTAATTTAAAAATAAATTTTTAGATAAATAAAAAATAACCAATAATAAAAAAAATATTAAAATTATGGTAGTTTCATAAAAATTCCTCATATTGGTTATCATCATTGAGAAAACTATATTTTTTTTAAAATATGGTTCAAAATAGACCTCTTATGCCATGGGTGACCAGTGAATCAAAAAGGGAAATGGATGGATCAAGAAACAAATTTTAAATACAACTTGAAAATATGTAATATAATGTTAATTTAATTATATATGGTAAAATATATACCACAGTAATGAAAAAAAAATTAGTGATTAGGGAATGTGACTCAAAGGAAGGAAATCAAGACGATAAAACGATACAAATTGAGTTGAAAATGAATCCCGGATAATGATGGATAGACTATGAAATTAACATTTAAATACATGATTATTGGTTATTTATGATGAAAAAATAAAATAGGATGGTTTTTATACAAAAAAAATAACAATTCACACAGAAAAAATATTTATACCTCAATAAAAGGAAATGAGACAATAAAAACCCTTTCCTGATTTCCATACTTAATTGATCACTCCAACATTATATAAAACAAAAATAACTAACATAATTAAATAATTTGGAATATTAATCATAAATATTACCCTCTTCCAATCATTATTCATAGTTATGTATCAAGATTACATTAATTAGTTATATCATATTTTTGAATATCGGGTTTTAATAACTTCAACTACTTTCTGAATGTGTAATATTGCTTATATCTCTTCATGTCATTTGAAACCAAGTGAATAATTAATATATCACTTGGTATTATTTAATATATATATATATATATATTATATTTCTTTATTTATAATTTTTATATTTCATTCCATATTTGTTTTGGATATGTAGTCTGAAAACTGAATTGTTCATGGCATATTTCAACAGTGTTTCAATAAAGAAGATGATATATTAAATATGATTAAAGTACTATATATAAATATTACAAGATAATATATTTATTATTATTATTTTATAAATATAAAATAATATTTGTATTTTTTCCCATAGTAACACGTGATCTGATTTTAAAGTACTATTCATATAGGTGGTTAAATTTTCCAAAATATGAACATGCTTTATCTCAACGAGCGAGTATGATCAAGTAGGTGTTTTGTTTGACATTATATTATTATGTAATAATTAGAATTATATTATTTTTATTTGTTTACCATGTTTAAATTTATTTTAATAATTTTAGATAATCAATGAAAATATACATGAACAATGAAAAACGTTTTATCATCGATGTGGTAGTTCGCAAGTACAAAAGATTAGTGTTCCCATTTCTCAAAGAGTGATAGGGGTGAATGTGGATATTAAATATAAATGTTAGAATCATAATTATATGATATATTTCATATTTATTCACCACTTCCACCATATATACCATCCATGATAGGATGTAATGAAAAATAAATGACATAGCTTCATGGATGGGGTAGCTCTTACATACACACTAACAATGTTCTTTTGTTCTTATTAGTGGGTGGAAATAAAAAAATAATGTTTGTACCACTAATATAAAAATACATAAGTATAATAATGATAATTATTTTTATATATATAAAAAATTTATGAGAGTTTTGGAATAGATTTATTTATGGAAAAACTATAAGTATTAAAGGATACTCATTTTGGGACCATCAACTTTCTGTTGGAAGTATCTTTGGAAATGAAGGGATTAGAATAACTGAGGGTGTCCAAGGGATTAATAAAGTATGGTTTAATTCTAAAATATTATATATGTTAATAATTTAATTGACAGTAAGAATGGAAGGTATGTTTTTTAAATGGTGTAAGTGATCCCCTTTTATATAGATGAAATGAAAAAAATTTGAAATACCATTTATATTTTAATAATTCCATGATACTATTCCAAGGTCTATGGATCCAAATTTTCAAAATAATAGTGTTTGGGGTGTATTTTGGCATAGAGATAGTCAAAAAAGTCCTTACATACTTGTTTTATATCTTTATATGGGTTTCTACAATAATTTTTTTTGAACAATAATATTTTACTTTTAAACTAGGTGAATCTTTATTGATTAAGTGAATAATGTATTATAAAAAATATAAAATAAACCATAAAATAAAAATTTTATGTGATTTATAAAAATTTCACCCCTATCTAATATAATTAAATTTATAAGTATTATAATATTATCTTTTAAAATAAAATAGAAAACATGTATAAAAAATGTTTAACTAGAGAAACAACATTTTGCGCATTATGGATTCTTATTATTATTTAGTATTGATTACTTATTAAATGAGTGTTAATATAATTATTTATGTGTTTATAGATAATATTATATTCATTATTTAATGTATCTTAATTTATTTTATTTTATATAAATTCAATTATATTAATTAAGTAATAATTTTAAAATAATTAGATCACTATTATCATGGTAATTGGAATTAAACACTATAATCAAAATTTATAGCTTAAAATAAAAGTGGGCTAATTAAAATATATTCAAATTATTATATCAAAGATAATAATAATTTTATGAAACTAAAAATCTATTCTTAGGGAAATTAATCTTAATATTAGAGCATGGGACACAAAAACCCTATTTTTTAGAAAAATGGGTTTTTAAGTATATTGTTTTTTTATTAGAAGCAATTATCAATGTATTTTATTATAATGATATTAAATATATTATTAGTCATAAAATATGCATTATTTTATAGTGAAAATTTGTAACTTAATTTTCCCCATTTACATATTTATTTTAAAAATAGACGGGAAATAATGTTCTTAAAATATTACAAAATTTTATAAATTTTTTTACATTGATTTTAAAAATTCAACATTGTACTTTAAGATGATTTAATTAGATTTATAATATATATATTTCTAAATTATTTTTTTTTCAAAAACATTCAATTCATCATGTTATAAAATTGATGGTATTAGAAAAAATCGATATGTTTTACTATTTACCTAAAAATTATTCATTTTCTGAAAATACTAAAAATTTATAATAATATAATTTTGAAATAATAAATTTAAAAATAATTGTTTTCCTACCTAATTTAATTAATACAATTTAATTGTTTTTCCTTTAAAATAAAATACAATATATAAAGACAAACAACTTTTTACTGAAAATCAAAATTTTAATGCATTAAATTTTTTTAATTGTATTTCTTGCTATTATCTTATTAATTAAAATAGTGCTAATATTTTATTTGTTATTTTTTCATTTGTTATGATAATTATTTTTTAATATTTGATTAGTTTAATTAATTCGAGTTTTATTTTTTTAGTTTAGTTCTTTTAGTGGATAAAGTTATGAATCTTAGTTTTTATCTAAAAGAAATTACATAGTAAAATCACTAGTCATTACATTATAGCCCCTTACATATTTTTTTACCATTTTAATTTTAATTATATCATGCTTAGGAAATCTACTTAGGGTATTATCAAGAAATTTATAGTTATGCATTTAACATCTATTAGAAATCTACCTTACACTTTTAATCTAGGTCAAGATACTTATCCTTCCTCAACAAACATTGATACCATCACATACATATGTATATATGTTCCATAATCATATATTCCCCAAAATATTTATCCTCCCAAACAACCTTAATTTCCAAGATAAAAACCCACAACAAAATCATATATTCTTTTAAATTCAATCATATCTTCCATCCCTAAATAAAATAACACACTATCCAATAGATACCATAATCCAAAGATGTGATAAACATCCAAAAAAATTTCAAAATATCCTTTTATTAATAAACTATAAAACCAAATCATTTAATACTAAATAAATTATCTTCTTACGTAATCAATCAACCATTTTTCTCTCACCATAAGGAATTTATTAATCTAAAGAGTTATCCATCATCAATGATGTTTTCTTTAAAAGTTATCAATAAAAATATGATATTTTCATAAAAACACTCTTCATGGTTATTTATATAATTAAAGAAATGATTCCCATTCCCTAATGAAAACCATTGAATAACCATATTTGGATTATTTTCCTTATTCTTGATAAATATCACTTCACTGATGAATATTTCTATGAACATTGAGATCTAATTTTTTTAACATATCAACCTCACCACCTCAAGTATGACTAGGTAACTCACTTTTCCATATTAATATTAATTTACTATGATTTAATTATTTATGCATTACCCATATTGTTTTCAAGATAAATTCCATTATATGAACATTTTCATAATACTATTTCAACAAGACACTAAAATAATAATGGTTATGTCATCATAGAAATAATGAATATGAAAATTTTATTACAAATATGGATTCTACAATGAAACTATTTTAAATTGTGATATAACTGGATTAACCAATAATACTATCCAGGTTATCCATGGAAATTTAAAAATTGTATTTTCTAAATATACAAGTTAACATTATAATAAAATCATTCATAATGGTTCATTAAGTAGAATGTGGATTAACCAAATCATATCCTCATTGAGTTTCTAGATAGATACACCGTAAGACATAATTCACCATGAACTATAATGATGAATGGTATATAATCGATCAACTCTTTTCAAGGATATTTCCCCCAGATAAATATATATAAAATCCACATTCACTTTCCAGTATCTATAAATGGATTTAATTTCTAGGAAGGCCACATAATCAATAATTTACCAAAACATAAGGATGTTATCCTAAATGTAAAACTATCCATTTGGTTTCCATTAGGTTTATTCTAACCCATTTTTTTTAAACTAATGTTATAAAATAACTAAACTCTACTCTGATACCAAATGCAATGACATAGACTAAAGTAGCATTTATTTTATATCATTTTCATAACATGACCATTTAATTATATATTTTTCTCATATAACATAAGAACAATAGTGGTTTAGTGTTTTGTAAACTAGATACATAAAAACTTAAATTACATCATAGTAAACATTTATCCATAATTTAGTCATAATAAACCACTTTTAAATATCTCATAATCCATGAAAATCATTATAACATTGGAAATGGAAACACAAGAATTAGGTGAGATCAAATGCTCCCTAATTTATTAACCAAGGTAAATCATGATGGTAAAATACTATCTACTCAAAAATTTATAAACAAAACACCATTTTTGGAAGATTAAATTCCATATAATGCAATGTCACTATAGAAAACCCATGCACATATTAAAGTTATTTTGGACCATTATATGTTATATCTTATCAGATTTAAAATTTCATTAATCATATTAATACTTGATAATATTGTATCTAAACAATGATAGAATGATTATAATATATTAAAAGATATTATTTATCTAGCTGTTATAGACAAAGGAAGTAATAGCCTTAACCAATTGGATAATACCCTATGAAACCCATTTATTAAAACCTCCAGCGGAGATAACATCACTAGTATTTTTGCTTGAACAACCCTAATCCGAGATTCATTAACTAAGGAATGAGAAAAACCATTTATGGGAGACATTCAATCTCATCAACATCACGACGAAAACCACATTCATCGAACCACCCTACATGAATCTCAGAATCAGGCACCTTACCCTTATGGAATTCACTAGTATAATAAAGGGCTATGAATCTAGACCCTAAGAGTATGAATTTGTATATTTCTATAATGATTATATTTATCTTTTATTACTTTAAAACTTTTAAATAATACATTTGAAAAAAAATTAGATTTCAATAAGAGACAATATTTTTAATTATTTCAAGAATCATTTGAAATAAATGATATTTTAATAAAACATTGTCATTAAATAATATATTTTAAATATACATTAAAATATAATTTCATGAAGTCAAAGAATAATAGAGGTGGGGGTTGATTTTATTTTTATACTTATTAAAATAAGAATTAAGAGAGATAGGTAGATGAGTATATCCGCACATTATAAATTCATAGAAAAAAATATTAAGAGCCTTCACTCAATAGAGATATGGTTCACCTATGAGAGGTGAATATGAAAAGAGACTTAGTAGAGTATCAATTTTTAATTCATTGAAAAAAAAGTATTCATAAAAGAATACAATACCATATATAGTTATGTATTAGTGAGGTTTCAAGGAAAAGAGAATAATGGAGATCTTTGCAAAATTTGTACATGGAAGAATGTGATTTTTATGGAGATAATTCTAGGGTTAAGGGTCATCTTATTCTATAAGAGATTTGTTCTGTTTTGAGGTAAATATTCAGAAAAACCACTCACTTATAAAGAGTTGGGTTTTTCAAGTTTGAATTATAATTATTACATTATATTGAAGATCAACTTGTATCTATCCATATTCAAAGATGTAAAGGTATGTGAAAACCAGAATGATCCTAAAGATACCCTGAAATCATTAAACATACCATATCCTTCATAGGATTAGTGCATATAGAGAAAAATAGGGAGTGAACATGGATCTATAGTAAACTATTTTGAATCATTGTCATAATAAATAGATAGGTGCTATATTTTGAAATAAGTACACATCATTGTTACGTTCTCCTTAAATTATCTTATTTGGGAAAACAAGTCAAAATTTGATTTTCTTGTGTGATTTAATTTCTAAATTTTTTCTTAGTGTGTGATCTGAATTATTTCATGTAAAAATAGTATGATTTTTTTCTAATAGAGGAACAAGGTAATAATATTTTAAGATAAATTAATGAGAAAATAAAATTAAAAAATATAGTACCACCCAGATTCAATTACCCTCTCAATGTGTCTAGGGTACAAATTAGTTGTGTTCTATATCACTTTTTGTCTCTCACTTGACATTATTTTTTACTTTCATTTCCATATTATTTAATTTCATGAATATATATATTTTATATCACTTATATATTTATATATTTTGTTTTCAAGTACTAAATTAACTATATACACATTAATTCATGCATGGTTTGTATAAAGGATGATAACAAAAAAGATATTCCTTTTTTTAACCTGGGAAATACTAACATTTCGTATATTTTTTATTTCAATTTGAATTCTTATTGATTATACAGGCATAATGTTTATGTATTGTATTCTTTATTCATTCAGTAATATGATGAATGCTTTGGAATTAATTAGTGGAAAGTGGGTCATAGAATTATAAAGCCACATGATGAATTGGTAGGTCACATGAGATAGAATGGATTGGCTATTCCGTATAGCTTTACCAGTTAATGAATGATGTATTAGCATGTGACCCTGATGGTATATTTATGATGTCCAAAGTTATGAATTCCATTAGATTAAAATAAATTATCAGTATCCAAGTGATTATTTACCTTTTTTGTCCATTGATATATATCCTACTCAAGTTATCAGTTATATAGAATTATTTGTTTATTATTTTTTCAACCATTTTATTCATGAATTGTTTATAATATGATATATTTTATTGTGCACTACCACTTATTGATAATTTGATCGCACACTTCTTATGATTTAATTCCCCCAGTTTATAATGATGATAATTAAGTATGATATGCATAGATGAGTTTCAAGTGTGGAGAACATTATGGGAGTTGTTGAATATTTATTGTAAAATAAGGAATACTTGGTTTATATAGAGAACAAATTTTTTACATATAAGGCTTTGGAATATTTCTACATATATATCCACAGAAATGTTCCCAGACGACTTGAGAATTTGAGGCCCAGTGTGCTCAGAATAAATTTTATAAAAATATTATGTATTTTTATCCTATATACGCGACAATAATTGGATATGCCTCAAACGGATTCTTCGATCGGAAAACTGAGGCCATAGTTTAGTCTGGATCGTGCTGTTCACCCCAGGTAGGACATAAACTTTACTGGTGTATAACTTCCGTGAAAAAAGTTATCAAGGACATAATCATAAATAAATTAATAAAATAATTTTATTTTATTTAGACGATGCTCTTTATAACATCTAAATATGGATTCCGATAGAAAATCCTAGAGCACTATTGAGTTCGTAGCATGGTGTTTACCCTAGCGGTGACCTTAGGTAAGAGGGTGTGGGAGGTTCGGATTCCATGACTGCAGGTAGTTTCATATAAATAGAAGTTTAGAAAAATGATTTACAGTTATCCCATTTCTCTCACAGATGGCACAGCTCTGGCCAGCTACTTCCAATGAAGATTTGATGTCTGAATTTCATCAGATTGTGATGAAAATGTAGTCTCTAGTTGATCAGAGCACAAAAGACACAATTTCAAATTGAAATTCAAGGTACGACTACTAGTTTTGGATTTTTCAGCTTCCCTATTAAAATTAAATTATTGAAAATCATTTATTTTTTAATTATCTACTTTGGAATCCTTTGGTATTGGCCAAAATAACAATTACCATAATCCAGTATGATTTTTGGAAACCTATTTTTCACATTCTTCGTCATTCCTCATTAAAAAAATTTTGTCATGCCCAAAAAACATATGATATTAGAGTAGGGAATATATCCTCGAAGCTCCTTACCCAAGGAGTCTCGATCTCTGCTCAGAGTTGAGTTTCAGGCATCAAAAGAGGTGCATTGGCGAGTGGAAGTTATGCCAACATTACATCACATTGAAAAGTAGATGATTCTTTGAGCAGAGACCAACTCTATGTGGTTTGGGGTTTGAGGATCCCATACATGGTCTTTGATAATTTTTTCATCACTAGAGTGACTGTGGTGGTGCGTGATTGGTTTTATTGTGAGGTTGACAGTGGAAGTGGTCTGGAGAGATCTCCCACAACAGCTTCGGGCAAGGCGATAGGTCGGTAAGTGGTGGCTCTGGGAAAGGATCCAAGACAACAGACTACAAAGAGTCATATGATAGTGGGAGTCTAGGAGATCAGGCGGTGGAAGAGGATGGGCACTGACAGAGGCTGAGTCAGAGGAGCGGTGTGAGGGCGGCGGCCCGAAGGAAACCCAAATATGGTGGAAAAAATAAATAAATAAGAAAATAATAATAAAAACAATATTAATATTAATATTAATATTTTTATTGTTATTAATTTGATAAACCCCTATAACTCCCTCTTGGGGAGTCTAAATGGCATGCCATCAGTGGAGACATGTCCATATCTGTGATACTCTCTTTTTAAGACTCTTTAAGATGTTTTTCTTCAACCCATGACAAGGTCCCATGAAGCGATCATGGTTCAATGGATTTATTGAAATTATAGAATCTTTATCCCTCAATAACTCTTATAGGGATAATTCAATTGACGAGCTGTCTATGGAAGTGCAGCCCAGTTTTCAAGATAAACATTTTAGGACTGATGTTGGATGCCTTTATTTTATTTGCGTATTGGGTCCATGAGACACCCAAATAATAATAATGTATTATTATTAATAAAAAATTGATTGATCATAATTTCAGCATACAATGTCTGATTAGCATGCCATCAGAGGCAGTGTAACCCTAGGGAAGAGGCTGACTTCTCATGAATGAATTTGAGTGCTTAAACCAAAATCATGGAATAGGCCCCACAAGGCTCTGTTTGGGCGTTTGCGGTGAGATGCAGTTATTTCATTGGATTTACATTTGGTAAAAATTAATAACCATTCCCATGATTCTTTCCATGAGGATCACATTTATGTGATTCGTATGGTGTTTTTTGAGATTGAGGTGTGGGCCCTATGATGCACCATTCTTGTACGATACTATGAAATGCAATTTCTTCACTGTGAGTCTGATTTGGGAAAATAAATGTTCGATCCAATGTGTTTTTACACAAGGACCATGGAGGTGTAATCCTTTTGGTAATCTGAATCCATTTGAAGAGGACTTTCAGTAGAATTACGTCTTTTCCCTTCAGAACAACAATAAGCATCATATTCTCATCTACCTTTTTGGCTAGATGTGTCATGTACTATAGAAGTACACTGGCACGCCAAGGGGTACTTGATCATAGTTTAGTACATGAGGATGGCTAGGTATGTGGCTAGGCTGTGAGGCAGGGTCACACATCATGTGGGGCCCACATGTTTTGTGTACCACTCTAGGAATCTTGTACCTATTGTATCTTCTTCTTTTTGACCTAGATTTTGGCATGTGAGTAGCCTTTCCTAAGTGTTTTTATGCGTAGAACGTGATGGTACCCTACGTAGTGGATTTAAAGATACAAAGAAATATGTTCCAGATGTGATTCCTATTCAGGAGACATTCTATGATGGTAGTGACTAGGAATTAGTATATTAGTGCTTTCTGAGACGTACCATCCAACAGGGATGGCCAGTGTATTTCCTTGAAAGCATTCGAGTGGAACACCCTACCGAGTTGGGATTGAGTCCTTGATGACCTAGAGGGGAATTCCTGATCGACATTAGTGTGGGTTCTCTACAACTACAATAAGAGTGGAATCTGCATAACACACTAGGGTATGGGTCCTCTACAACTACTACAAGGGTGGAATCCCCCAAGAACACTAGGGTGTGGGTCCTTTACAAATACTATTAAAGTGGAATCTCATAGAAATACCAGGGAGTGGGTACACTATGATAATAATAGTGTAATTCCCCATTATTATGAGTGTGTTTTTTATATCATCTACTTTCGAGTAAAATCCCCCTAACACACTAGGATGCACATTCTGGACGAACAAGAGTGGAATCCCACATATGAATGAGGGTGTGGGTCCTCTATAGTGAAAATTAATGTGGAATCCCCCCAACACACTATGGTGTTGGTCCTCTACTTGGGGTTTACTCTTTCTAGTTGCGGATCAGTGGTGGGACATGTTATGACATTACTTTGGACTCATTAGAAAGTAGATCACTTTTCCCACCATGACTTATCCTTTTGACACAACCTAAAACTGTAAAGACGTGACATACTCACCCAACGAATATAGTATCATGGTGTGGTGATTGAGTCTATTCAATTCCCGTATTCAGAGAAGACGTAAGGGATGCTGGGCATCATTGTTGGTTATTTCTGTAACTATTGGATACTCTTCTTCTTGGGTTGAGTTGTGAGTTGGAAATCCCCATACTATCTTGTTTATGCTTATTTTGACTACGTATATGTGTATAAACTATTTCATTTCCCACCCCGTGGGTTTTGGTTAATCTCTTTCTAAGAGAGGGGAAGACACGTGGGTTATTCCATGTTCTTTTAGTGTCTTTCTTATCATGGTTGTACTAGTTTACTCTTCTACTATAGGTAGCAATGACTCTAAGATAAGATCATCTTCTCACCGTTTTAATCTCCTTGTTTTTGGGAAGTATTTTCTCTCATTATCTTTTTGGTTGTGTGATGCTATTTTTTTGTACCTTATTCTGTCTATTGATCCCATATTCCATACATATTTTTTATACTCCCTTGAGCCTTCAAGGAAACTTACTATGTATTTTTATACTCACCACTTCTTGGGATTTTCTTGCACTTGGTCTTCCATTGAAGATGATGGACATGTCGATCATGACTTCAGAGGAGCTTATGGATACGAAGATCATGGATTGTGAGTGGTGGTCGTAGGTTGGGATCTAGGATCGGGCTCCCTCAACTGTTTTACTTTTACACTTGTTGTCGGGTTGTGCCACTTTATTATTTTGGTGTGTATTTTTCCCGATTTTCTGTTTTAGTTTACATTTATGTACGTGTAATGATTATAGTTCGATGCATATTTATGGTTTATATATATATAGGTGTTATAACTTATCCTTTTCTTTATCGCTTTTTCATTGTAATGGTTGTGTGCATGTGTACATGTTCTTAGGAAAAGGCCTCCCCAAGATTATTGTTCCTTCAAAACTATTCACCACCCCTAGCCTAAGGAGGTGGTCTTGGGGTAGTTTTGGCTTGAGACCTGACATGGGTTGGATCATGACAATTTAGTAGGAAAAATTACCAATGGATTGGAAATATTTGGGTTTTGTTATATAATTTTCCCCCAAACACCTAAAAATATAAAGCAAAAAGTTATTTGGTGTATATGTGACTCAATATTTTTTTATTAATATTCTAAGTATGAAAGGTTATATTTGTGACACATTAGTCGGTATCAAACCGGTTTTTAGGGAGTAGGTTTTTAGCATCAGATCAGGGAGTGTAGGTCATGGATGTCATATTCCATGATTGATAGTTTTATTTACAATTTCAACACCAATCATGTTTTTAATTTCCTTTCCAAACATATGTTATTTAAAGTAATTTGAAGAAATGATTTTATCCTAGAAAATTCAATTCAAATTAAAATGTATTTTTAATTTAATAAGAAATGGAATTTGTGGTGTAAAGGTACTGTTGGATGGTATTTTGTATTTTTTGTTGATAATGTAGATTGTATTGCCTTGAATTTCAGTTTCACCTTTTCTTTCCCTATCTATAAGACTATTCCTCATTTCATACCATATTCCATTAAATTTTAATGTTGTCCCGAGGTTCAGTTTGATCAATGAGAGGGGAAGGGTGTAAATCATTGAACTATATTTCTTTTTATGAAATTTACACCTTTTAAAATTATACTAATATAGTTAGATAAATACTTGATCCAATTAAATTTATTGTAACACACAAAAATTTTTATTTATTATTAAAATTAATTATTTTAATGTGTCTCATATCTTTCTCCATATGCAACACTGAACAACCACAAAACAATGATATTTTTAAACTATTAAAAACATACAATTGAGTTATCGGGAATAAATAAGAGAAATTTATTTATAAATAATATATATATATATATAATAAATTAAAATTTCAATATAAATTAAATTCAATTAGTTTTCCTAAAATTATTAATAAGATCATTTTTTATTTTATAAATTATTTTTCTAAAAAGTTTCCTTTTATAAAATATGAATTCTATTTCAAGAAACTCATGATTAATGACAAAGTATGTTTTTTATTAATAATTGGTTAAAACAAATTTAGTTTCAAAATTTTATCTATTAATAATAATAGTAAAAATTTGAAAATTGATTTTTACATTAAATGTTTTTTTCATTGTGTTTTATAAATGTTTTTTAAAAATTAATTTATAAATATTTTAAATTGAAGTTAATAAAAATAATATTTATTTATTAATTCCATATATTAAAATTTAATTTTTTTGAATCATTTATCTTTTTACAAATTTTTGGTTTTGGGGAGAAGAAAACATTTATCATAAAACTTGTAATTTGTATAACTTTATCATTATATAGGAATTACCAAGATGTTTAGAAAAACATTTAAGTAATCAAATATAAATTTAAGAACTAATAATAATCAATTTTAAATATTTTTTAAATATTAATTCTAATTTCAATATTTTTATATCTAATTAAAATGTTACTTTAATTAAAACACCACCTTCATTATTTTAGTTAAATAATGTATTATTAAGGGAGATTCAATTTATGATTAATTTGAAATCATCATATTATTATTTTTAAAATAAATAAATTTATTTCATTAAAAGAAGTATCCAAATTAATTTTATCTTATATATAAATTTAAATATTAATAAATTTATTTCTCTAGAAATTATTTTAATACGATTATGTTTACTTATTTTTAAATTAATTTTACATACATTTGGAAATTTTATTTGAGAAAATGATTTTATTTATTAAATTATATGTATTAAATTTTGGAAAAAGGACAATGTAGCACTCCCCGTATCAAGTAAGTGACCCTTTATTTATGTATTTTAAGAACCTATAGTGTTTGGGTGAATATTCGGAGGGTTTGTAAACCTTTTGTCACGTTGTTGTGTCTTTTTAATAGGTGTGTAGTTTGAGAATTGTTTGTGGAAACTATGAAACTACTAAATGAAATTGTGCATAGTGATACAAAGGCTAAGGGGAAGGCGCACGATTTTTTCCAAACCGCACAGCCACCTAGGAGAAACCATGCAGAGTGGGATAGTGGTATTTTTCATGGTTGTAACATGGTTTTTCTAAAAATGTAGAATTACCATGTGAGGTGATCCTTGAGGAAGCAGCTGGCACATAGTTACCACATGGTTTGACTAACAGTGCGACTAGCCATGCATTGTTAAAAAAGATCCTTAAAAAGTTATCTTAGTTAGGATTATATTTTGAACCCTCCTTTTTGGTCTAATTTGACCCTAAATTGGGATTTATCTCTCTAAAAGTTTTATATCATCTCTCCATTGAATTAGAAGAGATATGGAGGCGTTTCATGGTACGTTGAAGCTCGATACCATTGGTAGGTCCACATTCATGGATGCTTTTCATGGTTTTTCATAGATATGCCTTATTCCCTATCTCAGTTTCATAAATCTAGTCTTTTGATTATATAAATAAGGTTTTTGAATATAATCATGGTTAGTTTTTTAATTTTTATGTTCAGGGGAGAGATCTAAGGTATGTTTTTCATGATTCAACTAAGTTTAATTGTTGTTTTCATGCCATTATTTATTATCTCCAAAATTCCTCAGGTATGTGGCTTTACTCTCAACTCCTCATTCTAAAAGCTGAAGGATATATTTAAAATTAATTTTTTTATTGAAATTTATTTTCAATTTTTGTTTGAATTTATTGATAGAAACAGTCTTTGGTGATGCTTTAGTAAATTTTGTAAATTGGGTGTTTTTGTGGAATGTTAATAGAAAAACTTGATTTTATAATTTTTTTTCATTGATGCTTTGAAAATGTGTTTTAATGAAATGATTGGTTTTTTAAATGGTTTTTAATAGAAGGTTTTAGAATTTTTTTAGATTAAATGATAATGTGTAACACCCCAACCTTCCATGGTATGCTTCTCTTTGAATAATATAATAGTGTGTGTTGTAAGAAACTTCGAGTTCTAACACACCACAACCACTCAAACTAGCCATTATGAACAGTAATACCCACTTTTTTAAATTATATAAATTTTATCTTTTAAAATGGACTACATTTTTGGATTCGGAATATCGAAATTCTCTTAGGGATGAATTTTTTGTATTCTTTTGAAAACTTTCTGTTTTTGATGAATAGTGAAAACACTAAGTTATAGTTTAAAACTGAATTTTTATTTAAATAATTATTTATTTTATTTAAATTTATTTTAGGTACAAATAAATACATAATACCTATATAGGTTAAATGTAATTCATTTGTGTTAGTTTATAATAATTTTAGATATATAAAACATTTTATTTAACTTTTCACCGTCTTTTACCCACCACCTAGGAGAATTTGCAAATTCACATAAAACATACTTTTACCACTTTTTTTGAGTGGAATTTCAATAAAATTAGAGACATGGTTGATATCAGTAAATAAAATATAGTTCAATAAGTTGAAAATAATTTTTGGTGAATGGTAACTTTTTACGTTTATTTACCACTACTAAAAGTAAATACGGTAATTAAGGGTACAAATGATATTATTATTACCCTAACACATGTCCTAATTCTATTGGGTAAGTTTAATTACACCAAAAACAACCTTAGGAATAAAATATGACCCTTTAGTTCTACTTGGATTAGATTAAGAAATTTATTATTATTTTATTTAAATAAGAGTTAAAAGAGATAAAATCAATGTTTAATAAATAAAACATTTTTTATATAGGGCTATACATAAGATAAATTCGACTATAAATATTCATTATAAATATAAAACTATTTCATACATAATGTTATTTTATTTATAAATTTTAAACATTATATTAATTAATTTATTTATTACACAATGATGATGTGGTAATTACCGTATTAATGAAATATAAAAATAATTGATATTATAAATATCCAAATAAATATAATTTGAGACTTTTTATGAAATCCACTAATATTGTTGGTTAATATTAGATGTTATGGTTGGTTAGATTAATTTTTTTCTAAGTAATAATGCTGTTATAAATTTAGAAAAAATAAAATACCAAATAGTGTCAAAATTGACATAAAATAGTTTTTAAAACAAAGATTATATTATTAATTGATATTATATTCTTTAAAATCTAAGGATCAGACAAAGGACTTATATATTTATAGGTGTATCATTAATGAACTACTAGGGTTTCTCTTGGAAGTATATAGTTTGTTTATTAACCATATAATATAAAAATACAAAGAGACATGGTAAATGTCAAACTATTAAACTTAGAATTAAATCTAAAAGATAAAATTAATATAGTAAACCAAACCTATGTAAAACCTATTTTTTGAGAATTTTTATACCTATACCCACATTAGACTTTAAATAATTTATTTTGGAGCCATTAGAAAACTAAAATTATTTTATTATAAAATAATATTTCTAGGTTTTCCTAAGGTGCCCCTCACCCCTCTTATAAAAGGACACCCCATTCTCTTTAATTAACACCTTCAAAACCATTTGGATCGGCCAAAACCTTCCCAAGTACACTCTAAATTATCTTTACTTAATCCTAGAGGCCTTACTTTAGTCATAATTCCAACCTAAAGAGCCCTTTTGAACAAATCCAAAGGAAGAACCAGAAGAAGAGGTAAATATTTCATCACCTCTTTCAAGTTCTTTTCTTCTTCCACTTCTTCTTTCCTTGTTGATTCCATTATAAAATAATAACTCCTGTATATTCTTAATAATGTGATGTTATTATAAATATGGTACATCCATATTCATTATTCTATCCATCCATTGAATAACATGTCACCATATGTGCATACGTAGGGCTTACCGTCTCCACGTCATGGTGTAATTGTATTCAATACATTATTATGTGTATGGATATAATAATGATGTGTAATTGATATAAATAATAAATATAACATGATAATTATTCTGTAAATATAATATACCATACAATTATATATTATTTTAATATCAAATGAATGGTATTGTCGTTCGAGCGTACGTATGGAATACCGTCTCCACGAACGCGATGAGATTCATTCCCCATCATATCAATTCAAGAATAATTTTCATTTTATGATTAAAAATAAGGTTAAAGACTAGATAAAATTTTGGATATGAATAATATACAACCTATCCATAACAGACACGGCTTATGTAACAAAATATATAAAATAAAACGAGTAAGTGAATACCTGAAACGACGATAAAGTATTATCTACTAGGGCCTCTTTATCCTCCACATCCATGTTTCTTAAAAATTTATTTCAAAACATTCTTAATATTTTTTAGAATATAGTTTAATGTAATTTATACCCTTGATTAAATTTTTATAATATTTTTATAAAGGAATATTTCCGTCATTTTCCAAACAAGGTCCTTTTTAACCATTTTCGACAAAATTAAGGTAAGAATGTCTTTTTTTTGACTTATACGGTGGGTGTGGCTATTTTCTGCCTTAATAAAATCATCAAAGCCTCTCTTACAAGATTATAAGAATATATTCAATGTAAATGTTCTCTTTTACAATTATGTGACATTTAAATGATTCAAAAAAATAATTATTTCTGTAAAATAGTTTTGATTTCATCTATGTCAATATCCTTTGATGGATTTCAATCTTATTTGAAGTTGATTTATTTTTATACAAAACTTCTATATTGTATTAAAGGTTTTGTGATATGTTTGACTTTGGCTGTGTTATTTTTATACCATTCATGGTTTATGGAGAAAGTATTGACATTTCATATGCTAGTTTTAATACGAATGTTTAGGTTATGTTTCAATATGTTCATATGGGGAATGCATTGGACATAGTAAGTTGCGGGTAGAGCCAGCTATAGCTCCTCAATGCATCAGTATGTCTCATGAGAAAAACTAGTGTGTTGGTGGGAGGCCTTGAAAAAAGAATATTTTTAGTCTTGGAAAAAGGCCTTGAGTATGTGGTTATGAATGTCTGGGATTATGCATTCCAACATTATGAAATTGGTTATTGATATTGTATTGATTATTCGACGAGAAGAATATCAATGTGAGTATGTAAATGGAATTATTTGATTTTAACTTTTCCATATTATGCTGAAGTTCATGTTTAAAAGGAGTTTGTTTTTGTTATTCATTTCCTTAAATGGTTATGCTTATTTATGAATCTTTTCGATATTTTTGTTATCCTTACTAATCATCTGAGCTCATCAATTTATATGTTTTATTTTTCCTAGGATGCGAAAAATTATATTATGACTGACCTGCCGGGATAGTCTATGGGATCTCAGTGTTGTCTTTGGAAACAATGTTGTTCTAGTCTTCCATTTTATGATGTAATGAAAACCTTATGAATGTATCTATTGTTTATAAGGATACTAAACTAATCAGTCTTTCGAGACATGATCTTTTGTGATAATGCCAATTTTATGAAATAATGAACTGACTCTGGGTAACTGGGGTCGGGCCCTTATAGTTGGTATCAAAGGAAGTTTATTACAAACCATGGAAGCTAGATTTAGATAAAATATGATTAGAGCACAACAACCTAAGATAGACTTTGAGGATTAGTATAGAATAACTTCCTATAATTTTGGTAATGTGGAGATTTTGTGAGTTTTTTGAGCGATACATCCCTATCTGGATATTAGCAGGTTGAGTTGGCACTGGCACAGATGTTCCTAGGGGTAAAACCCGAAAACACCACAGATGTACCTATTGGTTATGACACTCCCACAGGATATGCTTATGATAATTCTCATTTTAATTACAAACTATTATAAAGGGTTTATGAGTATATAATTCCTCAAAGAAGATATTTTAATTATTATGGATTATATCCAAAAATTGATCAATTTATGTTAAGTGTTTTTCAAGTTTGGAATTATGTATTTAAATTCATAAACTAATCTAGTTTTTTCCAATGTTTGGAAATGGAGCCTAGTGGAATAATAACCTTACCCATATGGACCACCCAAATCCGCAGCGTGGATTAACTTATCTCCATACTGGGAAAACTCACTCTTTTTATGAATAATAACCTTACCCATATGGACCACCCTAATCTGTAGCATGGAGGATCAACGTTAGATCGCTTCACGAGGAAACAAACACCAATATACAGTGGGGGTACAAATCCACTAGTAGCTGAGCAATGGATAAATTGCATAGAGAAAATATTCCACACCTTGGGGTGTAGCGAAAGGTAAAATGTTGTCATGGAAGTTTACCACCTCATAGGAGATGTTGTTAAATGGTTGTCGTTGATTCAAAACACAAAGGAAGATGATGAAGTATAAAATATGAAATGGAGGGATTTTAAAGATATTTTCATAGAAAAATAATTTCCTCGTGACCATTGAGTGGATATGGAAAGATAATTTCTGAGTCTGAGCCAAAAGGAGGATGAGAATGTTGCAAAGTATGAGTCTAAATTTACAAGGTTAGCAAGTCATGCTGTAGATTATATACATAACCCAAGAAGTATGATTGATCATTTCATTGATGGGTTAAAACCGTTTCTCTGTCGAGCATTAGTATCACAATCTTTCTTGTCGTATGAAGATATTGTATCAAGTGCTATCAAAACAAAAAAGGAATTCTCTATGTCTTACGACTTTAAAGAAAAGAAAGAGAAGAAGAGATCTATTGATCACTCTAGAAATGGAAATAAGGAGAAGAAGGGAAAAGTTGGATATCCATCCTGCAGTAAATGTGGGAAGAAACACCCCGGTACATGCTTAATGGGAATGTGAGTCTGTTACAAGGGTGGTGAAAAAGGCCACCAAGATCGTGATTGCAAGGAGAAGAAAGAATCTACTGATATTCAATGCTACAATTATAGAGAGATGTGACATTACGCAAGTAAATGTCCTAAGTGTTAGGGAAACATACCTCAGAAAAGGAAAAGGGATCATTTCCAAGATTATGCGATCACTACTACTGAGGTTGAAGCTCTAAAAGATGTGGTGGCATGTAATTTAATGGTTTACTCAAGTTTATAAAATTATTTATTTGATTCTGGATCATCACAGTGTTTCATATATTCCAATTTTTCTATGAAAATTAGATATTTTCAATTTGACTTAACAAGGGAGTTTCAGTCAGAACTCCTAAGTGAAGTATCATTTCAACAAAGTTTTGTGAATCTGTTCCCCTTAAGGCTTATAAATGTTATTTATCTGCTGATATCATCATCAAACCCATGATAAAATTTGATATAATCCCCGGTATGGAATGGCTTTCGGACCATGATTCAAAACTTTATTGTTAGAAGAAGGAGGTTACAATTTTTAATGATGATAAAGAACACCTTATCTTTAGAGAAGAATCTTCACCACCTAATTATTATCTAGATCCACCCCAAGTGGCTCAACTAAATGCAATTATTGGGGAGGAAAAGAATGAAATAACTATGGGTGAGGAAAAGAATGTTCAAATAGAGGATGTACCTATTGTTAAAGAATATTTTGATGTGTTTCCATAATATTTACCTAGACATCCTCAAGAACAAGAAATTGAGTTTTCCATTGATTTAATTCCTGGGTGAAGTCCCATATTAAAGACCCTTTATAGAATGTCCACTGTGGAATTAGTGGAACTAAAGAAACAACTAGAGTAATAGAGTAATAAGGTATTTATTATCCCTAGTGTTTCTCTATGGGGATCCCATGTCCTTTTTCTAAGAAGAAAGATGGATCTATGAGGTTGTGCATTGACTACAAGGAGATCAATGCGCTAACAATAAAGAACAAGTATCCCCTACCTTTCATTGATGATTTATTTGACCAACTACATGGAGCTAAATACTTTTCAATTATTTAACTTCGATCCGGATACCTTCAGTTGTGCATGAATAAGGAATACATTCCAAAGACAACATTTCGAACCTGGTATGGGCATTACGAGTTTATAGTAATGCCTTTTGGATTGACTAATTCACCCTCTGTCTTCATGGATATAATGAATATAGTTTTCAATGAATATATTGATGACTTTTTAGTGGTATTTATTGATGATATCTTGGTATATTCCTAAACTTACGAAGATCATGAAAATCACTTGCGCATTATCCTGAAGACTTTGAGAAGACACGAATTATATGACATGTTTAGCAAGTGTGAATTCTGGCTTCAAGTGATTTCCTTTCCTGGACATATTTTCTCCATGGATGGAATCTATGTTGATAATTCTAGGACAAAGGCAATCCAAGAATGGGTAACACCGATGAGAATAACTGAGGTACGCAGTTTTATTGGTTTAGCGGGTTATTATCGACATTTCGCCCATAAATTTTCCCAATTGGCTAACCCATTAACCAAGCTCACACGTAAAGAGGTTAAATTTGTTTGGAAAAATGATTTTGAAGAATTTTTTGAATAACTGATGAGAATATTAGTCAATGATCCTATATTGACTCTACCTTCGGGGAATGATGGGTTTGTTATTTATAGTGATGCTTCAAAGAAAGGGCATGGTTTTGTCCTTATGCAGAATGATAGATTATTTCCTATGCATCATGACAGCTAAATATTCATGAGAAAAACTATCATACTCATGATCTTGAGTTAGTAGATATAATATTTTCATTGAAGATATTGAGGAACTATCTCTATGGTGTAATATGAGAGATATATTCCGATCACAAGAGTTTGAATTATATTTTCTCATAAAAAGAACTAAACATGAGGCAAATATGATGGCTTGAACTACTCAAACATTATGATTGCACTATAAACTACCACCTAGGGAAGGAAAATAAGGTGGATGATGCTTTAAGTAGATAAAATCATGGAGTTTTGAGCAAGATGATAGTTGAAAAGGATCCTATATAAATGGATCTAGTAAATATGGATATGGGAATCACCATGGATGGTGAAACATCAATACTTTTTTCAAATGGTTTCCAATCCATATTTACTAGAAAGGATAAACATTTCTCATACCGGTGATGATGAGTTTCAAAAGAAGACTAAAGCTGTGAATGATGTCAGATTGAGTGACTTTGTGTATGAAGATGGAATTTTGAAATTTGGGAAGGGACATTTTGTTCCCGATATACCTGGTCTCAAAATGGAATTTTTGGATGATTCCCATAGTTCTAATTTCTCTATACACCATGGGAGAACGAAAATATATAGATTTTTTAGGGTAAATTTTTTGTAGGACAACATGAAGAGGGATATTTCTGATTTTGTGTCAAGAGGTATGGTTTTTCAACAAGTGAAAGCTGGAAGGAAACAGACTGGAGTAGTCAAGCAACCTCTTCCCATACCTGAGTGGATATGGGATAATATTACAATGGACGTTTTCATGGGACTAAAAAAGTATCTTAGAAAGAATGACACAACATGGGTCATTGTTGATCATCTTACCAATTCAAGACATTTTCATGATATAAGAGAAGATTTACCACTTGAACGATTGGAAACACTGTATATTAATGAAGTTTTAAGACTTTATGGAGTACCACTGTCGATTGTTTCTGATCATGATCCATGTTTTACCTCATTATTCTGGAAACACCTTTAGAAAGCCCTGGATACGGAACTTCGTTTGAGCACTTCCTACCACCCTCAAACTGATGGACAATCAGAACAGACTATTAAAACCTTATAATACATGTTGAGATCTTGCTCACTTGATTTTGAAGGTATGTGGGATCAATATTTACCTCTGGTAAAATTTTCCTATAACAATAGCTTACATTCAAGTAGTTAGATGGAACCATATGAAGAGTTATACAGAAAGAGATGTCACACACCAACCTATTTGGATGATGTTGGTGAAAGAAAACTCGTAGGCCCAGAACTGGTGGATGAAATGATGGAAAAGGTGAAGGTTATCCAAAACCACATCAAAGCAGCTCAAAGTAGACATAAGATCTATGTTGATAACCAAAGGAAGGATTTGCAATTTCAGGTATGAGATCATGTTTTCTTGAAGGTATCGCCATGGAAGGGAGTTATACATTTCATTAAGAAGGGTAAATTGAGTCTGAGGTACATTGGACCTTTCAAAATTCAAGAATGAATTGGGGTGTAGCTTACCGTTTAGAAATGCCGCCAAGTCTCTCCAAATTTCATGATGTATTCCATGTATCAATATTGAGATAACACATGCCTGACCCAATACATGTACTCACCTATGAAGAATTAGAACTGGAACATGATCTGTCTTATTGCGAAGATCCTGTCTAGGTTTTTGATATAAGAGAACAAGTGCTGAGAAACCGGACGACTCGTCCGGTAAAAGTTTTATAGAGAAACCATAAGATGGAAGAGGCAACATGGGAACCAAAAGAACATATGTTGAAGAAACACTCGAGTCTTTTTATGCAGTAATATTATAGAAATTTCTAGGTCAAAATTATTTGAAGGATGGGAGAATGTAACACCCCATGTTTCCACAATACGTTTCTCTTTGAATAATACAATATCTTGTGTTGTATGTAACTTTGAGTTCTAACACACCACAACCACTCAAACGATCCATTATGAATATTAATACCCTCTTTTTGAAATTTTATAAATTTTATCTTTCAAAATGGACCTCATTTTTTAATTTGGAATATCAAAATTAGCTTAGGGTGATTTTTTGGTATTCTTCTCAAAACATTCAATTTTTGATGAATAGTGAAAACACTGAGTTATAGTTTAAAACCGAATTTTTATTTAAATAATTATTTATTTTATTGAAATTTATTTTAGTTCACAATAGATACATAATACCTATATAGGTTCAATGTAATTCATTGGAGTTAGTTTATAATAATTTAAGATATATAAAAATTTTATTGATCTTTTCACCGTCTTTTACCAACCTCTTAGGAGAATTTGCAAATTCACATAAAACAAAATTTTACAGTTTCTATGAGTGGAACTTAAAAAATCCAAGAGACACAGTTGACATCAGTAAGTAAAATATGGTTCAATAAGATGAAAATAATTTTTGGTGAATAGTAACTTTTTTACTTTTATTTACCACGGTTAAAAGTAAATAGGGGAATTAAGGGTAATAATGATATTATTATTACCCTAACATGTATCCTAATTCTATTGGATAAGTGTAATTTTAACAAAAAAACCATATAAATAAAATATGACCCTTTAGGTCCACTTGGATTAGATTAGGACATTTATTATTATTTTATATAAAGAAGAGTTAAAAGTGTTAAAATCAAAGTTTAATAACTAAAACATTTTTAATATAGGGTTATACAAAAGATAAATTAGACTATAAATTTTAATTAGAAATATAAAAAATATTTCCTATATAATGGTATTTTATTTATAATTTTTAGACATTAAATAAATTAATTTATTTATGACACAATGATGATGCAGTAATAGCCATATTAATAAAATTTTTAGATAATTAATATTATAAATATCCAAATAATTGTAATTTTAGACTTTTTAGGAATTACACTAATTTTATAGGATAATATGACATGTCAGGGTTGGTTAGATGAATGTTTTTCTAAGTAATAATGCAGTTATGAATTTAGAAAATAAAAAATACCAAATTGTGTCAAAATTGACTTAAAATAGTTTTTAAAACAAATATTATATTATTAATTGATATTCTATTCCTAAAAATCTATGGTTTGGAAAAAGGAATTATTTAATGATATGTGTAACATTAATTAACTACTTGGGGTTAAATTGGAAGTATATTGTAAGTTTATTAACCATAAAATATAAAAATACAAAGAGACATGATGAATGTCAAACTATTTAACTAAGAATTAAATCTAAAAGATAAAATTAATATAGTTACCCAAACCTTTCTAAAATCTATTAATTGAGTGTTTTTTGACCTATACCTACCATATAATTTATATAATTTATTTTGGAGCCATTAGAAACCGAATATTATTTTATTATAATATAATATTTCTAGCTTTTCATTTGGTGCCCCTCACCCCTCTTATAAAAGGGAACTCCCCCTTCTCTCTAATTTACAACTTCAAATCCATTTGTCTTGGCCATACCCTGCCCAAATACCCTATAAACTCTCCTCCCTTCATTCTAGAGTCTTCCCATTAGTCATAAAGCCATCCTAAGGATCCCTTTTGATCAAATCAAAAGGAAGAACCTGAAGAAGAGGTAAATATTTCATCACCTCTTTCAAGTTCTTTTCTTCTTCCACTTCACTTCCCATGTTGTTTCAATTATAAAATAATAATTAAAATATGTTATATATACATTGATGTTATTGTAAATATGGTACAACCATATTCATTATTCTATCCATCCTTTGAATGACATGTCACCATACGTGCGTACGTACGGCTTA
Source organism: Viscum album (assembly GCA_963277665.1). Taxonomy (NCBI): domain Eukaryota; kingdom Viridiplantae; phylum Streptophyta; class Magnoliopsida; order Santalales; family Viscaceae; genus Viscum; species Viscum album. The sequence continues at coordinate 1,946,588,477 of OY728126.1, read as the reverse complement.
CCGTCTCCACGTCGTGGTGTAATTGTTATTCAATACATTATTATTTGGATGGGTAAAATAATGATTTGTAATTGATGTAAATAATAAATATAACATGATAATGATTCTGTATATATAATATACCATCCAATTATATAATATTTTAATATCAAAAGAATTATATTTTCGTTCGAGCGTACGTACAGAATATAGTCTCCACAAACAAGATGAGATTCATTCCACATCGTATCCATTCAAGACTAATTTTCATTTGATGATTAAAAATAGTGTTTAAAGACTTTATATCATTTTGGATATGAATAATATAAAACCTTTCAATAACAGACATGACCTATTTAACAAAACATATAAAATAGATCTAGTAAGTGAACACCCGAAACGACGATAAGTCTAAAATATTATTAACAATGCAATATTAGAAGAACATATAAGATATCATATTTATGTATATTATTCTTGTATAATTTTATAACAATGATTTAACAATTATACAAAAGATTAACCTACCATCGACCAAGGAAAATTACAAGGTAAGGGTTTATTTCACAATCTCTTCATTATCCGTGGTTTTTTATACGTAATTATCTATTGGGACCTCTTTATCATACACATCCATGTTTCATAAAAATGTATTTCAAAACATTATTACTATTTTATCGACTATGGGTTAAATTCCTTTATACACTTGTTTTAATTTTTATAAGATGTTTATAATGGAATCTTTTTGTCGTTTTCCAAACAAGGTCCTGTTTAGCCTTTTTCACCAAAATTATGGTAAGAATGCCTTTTTTTACTTATATGGAGGGTGCGACTATTTTTCACTGTTATAAAATCATCGAAGCTTCCATTAAAATCTTATAAGAATATTTTCAAAGTAAATGTTTTATTTTATAATTATGTGAATTTTAAATGATTTAAAAAAACAGATATTTCTCTCAAATGTTTTTGGTCTCATCTATGTCAACATCCTTTGATGGATTTCAAGATTAATTGAAGTTTATTTATTATGATACCAAACTTCCATATTGTAATGAAGGTTTTGTGATATGTTTGACTGTGGATGTGTTATTTTTATACCATTCATGGTTTATGGAGAATGTATTTACATTTCATATGCTAGTTTTAATATGAATGTTTATGTTATGTTCAAACCTGTTCATATGTGGAATGCATTGGAATTAGTAAGTTATGGGTGGAGCCTGCTATAGCTCTACGATGCATCGGTAGGTTATAGAGGAAAAACTAGTGTCTTGGAATAAGGCCTTAACAAAATCTTATTTATAGTCTTGGCATAAGGCCTTGATATTATCGTTATGAATGTCTGGAAATATGCATTCCATCGTTATGAAAGTGGTTATTGATATTACATGTGATTATTTGACTAGTATAATATCCATGTGAGTAATTAAATGGCATTTTTTTATTTTATATTTTCCTTATTATGCTGATGTTCATGTTTAAAAGGATTTTGTTTTAGTTATACATTGCATTAAATGTTTATGCTTATTTATAAATGTTTCCATTATATTGTTATCCTTACAAAGCATATGAGATCACCCCATTCTATGTTTTATTTTTCCAAGGATGCAAAGAAGTATATAATGACTGACCTGTCTGGATAGTATATGGGATATCATTGTTGTCTTCGGAAACAATGTTGTTGTAGTCTTCCATTTTATGATGTAATGAAAACCATATGAATGTATCTACTGTTTCCAAGGATTCTAAACTAATCATTCTATTGAGACTTGAAATTTTGTGATCATGCCAATATTATGTAATAATGCATCGAATATGAGTAACTGGGGTCAGGGAATTACATAAGAGTGAGTTTATTGATATGGATATTGTTCGTAAAGTACCACCATCAAAGGGATGGGTTATGGATGTTCTGTTCCAGCATCAATGGTAACTCCAATATTATAAGGTTGTGCGGTTGAGTGTTTTTGTGTGGTTATTGGAAAGTGAAATGGGTTTCACCAATTTGAGATTGAGAAAAAGTTAAATGAAGAGATTGGTTTCTTCTTTATAAAAATGTTTTTGGTTTAGTAAAACTGTTTCTCTGTTGAAAATGTATTATATTCTGTTATAAAATGTATTTAATTTTTTTGTAATTTTTTTCTATAAATCTTCTATCATTATCTATCCTAGTGGAATTATTAGGGATATCGTTTGGGGAAAGCCTACTGTGTTTCATTACTCTCCCCTTCTTTGGAACATTGGTTCTTTTACCGATATTGTCTATTGAGATACATGTAAATTTAAAGAATCACATTTCATTAATGGCTTATAAAGATTCTTAGTTGTGGAGTTAGAGTTGGAGCATGGAGTTATGTCATATATTTTTTTGAGTTTGGTCATTTTTGTCTCCCTGTTGGTATATTGATAGTTGGTGTCTTCTACTATGGTACTCTATTGAAGTTTGTTTAATATCAATGGTTTTACTTTTATGTAGTTTACAATGTTATCATGAATCATGTAGTAGTTATTTTGTTTATGGAATGTTTGGTAGGGTTTGTTTTTAAATGGAAAATCATTCCCCATTGGTTAATGAATCCCTTAGAATTTATTCTCAGCCTCTGGCTTCTTATTGATGTTTCTTAATGCCAAGTAATGTCTTTCTTTTTAGAGACCCGAAGCCTGATGTACATGAACATTACATTACTTTTGTGAAATACTTAATACATAACAAAAACAGACACACAATGACATTAATAGTTTAGTGTCTTTGGAAACTTGGAACGTAATCTTCTAATCGTGGTGAAAGATCTTCAACATATCCCTTAAAGATCTTCCCCTTTTTTTTACCTAAAAACATTCTTTATATCCTGGGGAAAAGAAATCATAAAAAGGGTGATCTCAAATGCTCAGTAAGGGTAAGAATGTATAAAATAAAACATACCATATACATTTGAACTTAAAAACATGAACATAATGTTTAAACATCAAAAGCATGAGCAATGATATAAAACATGGAAGTACGTATGGAGTAGATCATAAAGAAACATTAAGACTGATAAAATAGCATGGGAATAAAACATGTAATTTTGGAAACCATTCAGCACATGTCATGATTTCCATAGTAGCCAAGGCATTGCTACCAAGACTATCTTGGTGGACAAAGTCCCTTTCTGAATCGAGTTCACTCCTCGTTTCAGTCCTGTAACACTGAACCGGATTAACTTACCATTCCATCCATGTCTATCTCATGAGATATAAATATTTATCCAATGCATTTCAGGGATATATAGGTCCCACCCATCTCATAAGGAAATCATTCTTACTCGTGCCACAAAATAAACATACACCATTCATAATAACCCAATAAATAAAATGGGTTTCATAAACATCAACCCATCATCACATAGTCCATATAAAAGAAATGGATATCATTTCATAATAAAAAAAAGTGAAACCATCTAAATCAAAGATACATTACACTTAAAACTTACACATGTGAAATAATGTCATCTTAGATGAAAATGGTTTTGATAAAACACTTTAAATGAATTCTTGAGGAAAATATCCTTTTTTCTTCAAAATCATTTTCTTTTCACAAAATGTCATGAAATTTTTGAAGAAAAGGTTTCTGTTGAAAATAGTAATGAAATATTTTGAAGGAAGATTCATAAAAATAAGGCTTTATAAAACCATAAAACTCTTTTCGTGCCGTATACGTTAAAAAAATATTCATATCGTACTTTTGTCGGAAAAGTCAAAAAAAGTACCTCATAACGTAAACAAAAGAAAGATTCCTTACATACCATTTAGTAAAAGTAAAAAGTGACTAAAAAGGACATTAACCATACATGAAACCATTTTTAGGAAACATGGACATGGATGATAACAATAACCCCAGTAAATAATTACGAATAAGCAATCTCAGATAAGAATGAGATTTGCAAAATTATCCCTTAACTTAGGTCTGATATGCTTTGTATGTATCTGAACACCCTGTATAATGATTTAAATAATGTTATTGAATTATTAAAGAATCATATTCATTGTTATTATATCATATATGGTCCACTTATGACTTTATATTACCCGTTCTTTTGTAAATTCGTGTTAAAGTAGTGTTTTGGGTAAAATCGTCTCATTTTTCGTTCGTGTTTTAACTTGTAATTATTAATATGATTACTTGGATCATGATTAATTATATCCAGAATGTAAAACATGATTTATATATAATATATATTCAGAATATTCATATATGTAATATATTTATAAATGGAAATAAATACACCGTTCATGGAGACGGTAGGCCGTACGTATGCATGAACGCTGTTTTCGTTTCCTTATTGAATTGAATGGAATTAAGTATATGACATACATATATATATACATAAATCCAGTATCATTATTATGTAATATATTTCTTGATTAATTATTATATATACTTTATAATCATTCATGAATGGTTAATCATTGAGAATGACTCTCATCGCGTTATGGAGACGGTAGTCCGTACGTACGCACGAGCGATGATATCATTCCCATGATCGTGGAATTGTATTCAAGCATATGTATATTATTTAATAATCAGTATCAAATTACAATAATCATATATAGTCTTTATTTACACCATTATACCCATCCAAGTAAGGTGGTGGTGGAAAATAGATTACAGCACGGCGTGGAGACGGTATTCCGTACGTACGCACGCGCGGTGATTTCATTTTCCGTAGGATGGATAAATTGTGTAATAGGGTTGTTTCATACATATAATAAAATATCAGTATATGAGTGATACTTATGTTATTACTTCATAATGAAACAACTAAATAAGAAGTAGTGGAAGAAGAAATAAAGTTGAAAGAATCGGCAACGAACATTACCTCTTCTTTGAAGCGCCTCTTTGAGACCTCCTCTTAGGGCACTACAATTGGTCTTTGAAGAAGACCAGGAACTCTAGGATGTTTCTAGGGAAGTGAAGAAGAGAATCTTTCAGGGGTTGGCCGAGCATGAAGGCTCAAATTGGTGTGAGGAAGAGAGGGAGGAGGTTCCCTTTTATAAGGGTGGAGATGGGCACCTTTGGAAATCTTCAAAATATTAATTTATAATAAATCTAACCCCATTTTAAACCCACAAAACGACTCATATTCGAATATAAGATGAGATAGAGTTGTAATCGCATCAAAAAATAAAATTTATACATGTTAGGAAATTATTTTAAACATTATCAACTTGATTTATCCTTACTTAATTAATTTAATTTTATTTGTGGTAATAACATTCTAAATTTTAACTTATAACAAAAAATAACTTATTTTTTGTGAATTGACCATAATTGGATACTTTATAACATTTTAGAACATATAAATTTACATTTATAATTTTTAAATATTTTTGTAATTTTTAAGCAATTTTATAATATGTTATTTTTATAAAATAACAATAGTGTCAATTTTGACACTACTCATTTATATAAATTTACATAAAATTTATACAGAAGATATGTTCGAACTAAAAGCTTTGATAGTTTCATAAAAGGCCATATGTATCTAGAAATTTAGTGCAAAACCATAAATAGTTCATATAATATTTATTTTATTATTTTTAAAACCATTTATTTGGTTTATCTCTTAATAAAATAATTACTACAACATTTTTGTATAATTATTTAATATACATATATGTTGCATAAAAATTAAAAATAAAATCCTATGATAAAGATAAATCTATTAAATTTCACAATAATAATTTTACTCGAATTTATAATCTTAAAATCACAATAATTAAATTGTTATATTTATTAAATTATGAAGGTGACAACTTTGGCATCATTTAAAATAAAATAATATAAGTGTAATAATTGCTTTTATAAGACTCAAAATGGTCAAATATTTGACCATTGGATGATTATAGTTTACATTTACATGACAAATAATTTTTGGTCAGGGTTTTGTGCCTTTTATGGTCACTATTAGTTTAATAAAAACTATATTCTTGGTTTTTCACTAGATAAATAATTTCTGCGTCACTATTGTGTAACAATTAATGATAATTATTTAATCCCAAGAAATTCTAAATAAATTTTCATGATATAGATAATTTTTTTAGATTTCTGTAGACTATTAATGTTTGAATATTCAGGAATTTTATCACTAAATTAAAATTGTTATAATTATAGTATTTAAGAGAGTGACATGTTGTCATTTTCTTTGGTTTTAATAATAATTAAATTATTTTCATGGAACAAATTCCATTAAATGAATATAATCCGACCCTTAGGTGATATGGGTCGACTTTTAGTCATCTAATAGGATTTTTCCAAGTGTTAGGGTAATTTTATAATCTTATATTTACCCGTAATTACCCGATTTACCTTTAACTATTGTAAATAAAATTTACCGTAGTTACTATTCACAATGACCAAAAATAAAAAGTAGCTTATTAACAAAATTTGGACCCACTGATTCCAAATATGGAATCCATTTATCCAAATTCAATACACAAAAGTTTCAGAAATTAAATTAAAATTAATCCCGTTGTCGAAAGAGAAGGGGGTTTTCTTTAAAACATTGCAAAAGATTGAATTGATTTAACTTACGAATTCAAGGTAAAATCAATGCTAATGACATAAATTATATTAAATGGTAAAAATATATTCTATTTATAATTTAAAACCATTAAAGATTATAATTTAACCACATAAGATGTTATGATGAAAAAAGTCGTTTTTAATTAAAATATAGTGTGTTTTTACTATTCATTAAAATATGAAAGTTATCCGAATAAAATGAAAATTTTATCCAAAGTAAATTTTTATTTCATGATTCCAAATAATAATTTTATATTGTCAAATGGAAATTATAAACATTTCAAAAACTAGATTTAATGTGGGTGCGCCATCAAAAGGTGGCAAAACTGTATTTTTTGAAAAATACTTATTTTACCCGAAAATATTATTTTGTTCTTATACCATGTTCTAGAAAATGTGTAAGATGAATAATAATGTTATAAAATTCAAAATTTAGTTAATACTATTTATAACGGCTAGTTCATAGCAATATTATAATAATATATTGTTGTTTTGTAAAACCCGGTATTGCGTACAACACACGCTATCAGGGAAGGTCACGATTGCGTGTAATGCAAGCCAAGTTAGGGTTGCGTGTAGTACATGACTCCTTTGTAGTTGCGTATAACAGAATCCAACCATATTTTATTTATACATTGAATATATATATATATACAGTCAATGTTGCGTAGAATAACTTCTAACAAATGAACTTGAAATTGTGTGTTACAGGAGCCAAGAATAGTGTTGTGTATACTGCAAGCTAATATGGTGTTGCTTATAGTGAAAGATAATCTTGTTGTATCGTACAATATAAGATATGAATGAAATTAAAAATAATTTATCTTATAAAATCTCGGGTTGTTACATTCTTCCTTCTCAAGCCAATGAGAAGTGGCATGACACTTCATGTGCCATCATATAGTTCAGTCCTTGAATTTCATGTGGTATTAGTATTAGTTAGTCTTTGACTTGGTCATCAATTATTGGTCTTGGAGTTTTAATTCATTCTGGTCTATTGCTTGTTTTGGGTTGGTTGAAAGGGGTAGTATTTTCAAGACTTGAAAAGTTGAGAATAAAAAGACGTAGCTAAAAATTTCATGATGAACTTCATGTTTCTAGGGAGTTGGTTACATAAGTGTTTTGGTGACACAAACAGTATTTGGAATATCATTGTGATGGGTTTGGCTAATGAGAAGAGCATGAAATTCATTATAGAAATAAATTCCCACTAAGAGTACATATTTCATTTTGATTAATGATTTATGATTTTGTGAAAAAAGTGTTGATTTATGAAATTTGATAATGTTTCTTTAGAATGTGATATTTTGAAAAGGCATCAAATGGTTATTCTTAAAATGGTATGATTTTTAGAATCATGTCAATAATATCAAAAATTGTTGAATGTGTAAAATCTTTAACTTCAGAATGAAATGTTGTGATATGTGTGACATGGGAGAATTTGGAATTGTTAGCCTTCAGTTTCTAGATAGTGAGACTTGTGGAGTTTGTTGTGTCTATAAAAATGGTACCAAGTAGGAAAAGAAGAAACCAATCAAAAGAAACTGTTAAGAATGATGTTGTACCTGAGTCAGAAGTGAACAAGAAACTCGTTCAAAGTATAGTCCATGATTTTCAGGCTATGGACCTAGAGAATAGAAGGGATGATCCAAGGAAAGTGGATCACACTTTCCGATACCAGATGAAGAATCCTCCCATCATTAGAGGCGATTCATAACTAGAAAACGTATAGGTGTGGATTAATAAGATGAATCAAATCTTTGATTTACTTATCACACCTACAGTGTTGAAAGTAAAGATGATAAAAATATGCTGGATATATCATGCACACCAATGTTGGGATTTACCAGTTCAGGCTAAATCAGATCAAGTCCTATTATGAAAGGATTTTTAGGAATTGTTTAACAATAAAGTATTTCCTCACACTTTTTGGATTACATGATTGAAATACTTCTTTATCTTGAAGTAGGAGAGCCACAATGTGATATAATATTTGGATAAATTTCTGAATTTACTCTAATTTTAACCCAAAGCTGATGTTATTGCATCCTTAATGGAGAAATTTTTTTGAATAAGGACTGAGGTAGGAGATTTTCATGAATATTTCCATTATCTTCTTAACGAATCATATAGAGATGGATAATAAATAGATGGTGGATGAAAAGTACATTTCAAGAGATATGGGTGTAGGAAATATGTGGAAACCTTTATGAAATGGTGGGAAATCTAACACTAGGAGACAGAAGAGGAGGGAAACCTATTTCCAAGGTAGTGGTATGGCTAAGAATCAGACGGTTCGATAAGTAAGTCTTCCTACAAGACCCAATAACAAGAAATTATGTTTGAAATATGGTTCTTTGGACCACATCAAATGAGATTGTATAACACCACGCACAGTATTCCAGAAATGAAACCAGATGGTGCATCTCTAGTGCTATTGTCATAGTGCTCCGAGGTCAGGTGTCTGGGAAACTTCTCAGGTATCACAGGTCTCGTATGCTTAAACGGGACCAGGGAAGTAAAATACATATCCTCAAAATAAATTTTTATCCAAGATAATTTCAGGAATACCATGAAAAATTAGTAAGGAAAATTTTTAACAGATAAATAAAGGAAAAAGTGCTTTGAGAACGAAATTATATGTTGATGATAAATCTATTATGGATGATCAGTCTAGACTATCTATGGTCAGTGGTATGATTCTTTTGAATTTCACCCTTATGAAAGCTTCTCTTTCTATGGTTGTATAACATTACATTATTTATTCTCCTTATCTTAACTTGATGAGTTTAAATGTGGAGATGATTCCATCGGTGTTGAAACATCAAAATCCTCTTGGTCAAAGAAAATTTTGATCATTATATGTAAATAATGATCTATAACTTTTTATGGAGCCGAGCCGATATGGGAAATTTATTTCATTAGATATATGCCCATGATATAATCCTGAGTATTGATTGGTAGACATTGTTCAAGGATCACATTGATTGTTACAGCCAAAGGGCCAGTATTATGACAGCTAATGGCCTCAAGAATCTCTTTAGAGGGGACTAGAATGTAAAGTTAAGTGCACTGGGATTTTTGAAACTATTAGTTGTAATGATCTCATACTAGTTGTAAGTTTAGACTTTGTTATTGATGGAATACATCAAGAATATTTGTTATCCAATGGTTATTGATCTAAATCAATAAGTCTTTCTAGAAAATTTACCATGGTTTACACCCCTAAGGGAAGAAGAGTTTAAAATTGATCTCCTTATAAGGAATAATAATAGTTTTCTTATGTCTTGTCAGATGGAACCAACAGAATTAAGAGATCAGAAATCATAGTTTGAAGATCAAGAATGGAAAGGGTTCATTCCGATGCGCACATCTATGTGGATAGCACTAGTATTATTTCTCCAAAAGGTAAATGGAATCATTTGGCTAGGGTGGATTATAGTAAGCTTAACCAAGTTATGATAAACAATCAGTATCCAATTTCATTAATTGATGAACTATTTGATAATTTAAGGTGATCTTGGTGGTTCTTCAATATATCATTGTGATTATGATATCAATAATTTGTGGTTGGGAAGAATTTTATTCCAAAGAATACTTTTATGAGTAGATATGGCCATTAGGAATATATGGTATGGAATTTTGTTCTTATGAATGCACCAATGGTCATTATGGAATTATTGAATCATATATTTTAGATATATCTGGATTCTATTGTGGTGGCCTTTGTCGATGAAATATTGGTGTATTCAAAGGTAGGGGTTGAGCATGAGAAAAACTTGTTGAAAGTGTTAGGAATATTGAGGGATCATTTTTTGTATTCCAAATTTTCAAAGTGTGATTTTTTGGATAAAATAAGTATATTTTCTTGGCCATGTAATCCTTGAAAAGGTGTTTCTATGTTTTCAAAAAAGATATAGGCCATTATGTCTTGAAAACCACCTAATAATGTCTTTGAGATACACAGTATCCTTAGTCTAGATGGTTATTAACAACAATTTTTTCTATGATTCTCATGAATAGAATCACATATGATAGATTTGAGAAGAAATATTATTCCATTACAATGGGACAAGGAATGTTATAAGTCCTTTCAAGAGCATAAGGTTCATCTTACATCAACAAAAATACTGATTTTTTCTAGAATCGGGAAAAGGGTATGTGTTGTATTGTGATTCTTCAGGATCAAGGTTGCGATGTTTTCTCATATAGGTATATCATTTTATTACATATGTATAAAAATAGATATGGTTTCATGAGAAGAAATACCCAACATAAAATTTGGGGTTAGTTGTCGTAGTCTTGGTTTTGAAGACTTGGTGTCAATACCACTTTGGTGATTAATTTGTTGAGTTTAAGGATCATTAGATCTTGAAAAATATTTTCTCCCAAAGGTATTTGAATCTGAGACAAATAATATGGATGGAGTATCATTGAATGTTCAAAATTGACTTGATGTATACACTGAGTAATGAAAATATAGTGGAAGATGCATTAATTACAAAGTAATATGATCAGTTGGAAGAGAAGCTTCAGATCAGAGATAGTTGATGTCCGTAGTAGCATACATGAACATGGAATGTGAAGACTAAGATGATGTTGGGGTTTTGTTTCCATTTTCATTCATTCTTAATTTGGTTGAGATATTTAAAGAGGTATAGACATCTGATTTGGAATTTGTTGTGATGTTGAAAAAACTCAATGGTGAGTAGACCATTGAGGGTTAAAGGTTAGATGAGGGTTTAGTATTGTGGTTTCAAAATTAGATTATCATAGCTATGGATTCATAGGTAAAATATAATAATGATTACCACCATTAAATTTGGGTTCTTCATCTTGGAATACCTAAGATATATAAGGCATTGAAAGAATATATTTGGTGGGTTGGTATGAAAGGATAGGTGATTAAGTTTGTTTTGAGATGCATAAAATTTCAGTAGGTTTGCGAAGAACCTAAGTAAAATGTACATATATTACATCCCTTACCTATTCATATTTAGAAGTGGGAGCATATAGACAAGCATTTTAAAATATGTATTCCAAGAATAGCTCAGAAACATGACTCCAAATTGGTGATGGTGGATCTACTGACAAACTCAGTCCATTTAATCCCTCTAGATGAGTCCCATATGGTGTAGGACATATCATAAATATATATTTGAGAAGTGGTAACGATTTATAACATACTAGTTTCGATTTTTTCAGATAGAGATATTCAGTTTACATATTATTTATGTAAATCCTTATAGAAATCCTTGGGTCTTAGTCGATATTGAGTATGAAATTACACTCTCAAATGCATATACAATTCTAAAGGATGATAAAAATGTTGGAAGAAATTTTTTGGGCTTGTGTAAAAGATTTTGGTGTATCGTGGGAAGATAACATACCATTAGTGGAGTTCTCATATAGAAATATTTATTAGGGCTTAATACCAATGCATGATTTTGGAAGCATTGTAAGGGAGTCCTTATCGTTCTCCACTTGGATGTGTGGAAACAGGTGAGACTTCACTGGTTCGGTTGAGCCTTTTCCATGAGATAATGGAGATGATTTATTTGATCAGTATATATATATATATGTCTTTGATTCATCAGAAATCATATGCATATCGTGATTAACCCTTGTTTTTGTTTGAGGGGACTGATCATCTGTTCATGGTGATCTCTCCAGGGCTTGGGCATTGTTATTTCGGAATGTAGAGAAAGTTATATCCTAGATACATAGTCCATTCTAATAATGTTTTTTGGAAACTGTGCAAATTCAATAGAAACTATGATCAATGAGACATAGGCTATGAATATGGTTCACAGGTTGGTGCATGGTATTTCCAAACCATTTGGCCACCTAGGAGAAATTGTGAATTGTGGGACTGTGGGATTTTTTATTGTTGGCACATGGTTTGTCTAACCATTTTGGCCGACCATGAAAGGTTCTCGTGGAGGTATAGGCTAGTTCATGGTTAGCATGTGGTTTTTCTAACTGTGTCACTAACCCGGCCCTTTTTAAAAATGAGATACTTAAAAAGTGGTTTTGGGTTGAGATTATGATTTAAATCTTTTTATTTTCTCCAAATAAATACGAATATAGTATTTCTCCCTCCATAAGGTTTTATAACCTCTCCCCATTTAATTGGAAGTGATATGGAGGTGTTTTCTAGTGCGTCGAAGCCTTATTCTCTTGGTAAGTCCACATTTATGGTATATTTTTCACGGGTTTTCTATGATCTACTTTATTTCATCTCTTGGATTCATAAATCATGTCAAATATGGATAGATATAAGGTTTTTCATGATTATCAGTCTTAGATATTCCTTTTTGATGTTAGGGTAATAGATTTAAGGTGGGTTTTGGGTGATTCAACACGGTTTCATTGACATTTTATTGCAATTTTCATTGTTCCCATAATTCTTAAGGTAGGTGGCTTCACCCTCGACTCCTCTTGATAGAACATGAAGGATAGATTGAAAATTGATTTTTTTTGAAATTTATTGTGAAAGGTTTGTGAATTTATTAAATTGTGGAAAATTGGGTGTTTTTGGAATGTAAAAATGGTAACTTGATTTTAAAATTACTATTTTAATTTTTATTTATCATAGAAAAACTTGTTATCAATCAAAGGTTTGTTTTATAGAAATGGCTTGGAGAAGTTGGTTTTGGAATATTGCTGGATTAAATGGTTATGTGTTAGTTGAATGGGATGGATATTGGCCATGAAGTACCACCATCAAAGGGACAGGTTATGGACATGAAGTTCCACTATCAATGGTAAAACCAAGCTTAAATGGTTTTGTGGTTGAGTTTTTTTGTGGGGTTATGAGAAAATGGAATGGGTTATTCTAATATAAAATTGAGAAATGGTTAAATTACTTGTTTGGTTTCATCTTTGAAAAATGGCTTTGGTTTGGTAACTTTTTTTTATTGTGGTAATTGTTTTATATTCTGATATAAACTATTTTTAATTGTTTTATATAAATTTATTTATCTAAATTTTCTAACATGTTATGTCCTATTTTCGTGAGTAGTGATGTCATTTGGAAGAATCCGAATAAGTTTAATTAATCACCCCTACGTTGGCACAATAGATGTATTGTAGATGTTTTATATTAAGATACAGGTAAAGGAAAATCGTCCCACTTCTCTAGTAGTGCTTCATGATCATTGTGAATGGAGTTGGAGTCGAAGAATAGAGTTATGTCTTGGCATATTTGTGTTTTGTTAGTTTTTTCATCCACTTTAAAATTTAATTTTATCTATCTTACATTGTGGTACTATATTTTAGTTAGTTTGATAGAAATTCTTTTACATAGAGTTGTTTTATATTGTTTATCATGCATCTTGTAGTGGTTATTATTTTATGGTATGTTTTGTTAGGTTGTTTTATTTTCAAATAGAAAATCTCCCCCATCGGTTAATGAATCCCTTGTAATTTTTTAGCCATTGGGACCATGGGGATATCACTTAAGGCTATGTAATGCCTTTCATACTACTCAATACAATGAGTATCGGTGGGATGTTATAGTCAATATTAAAATTCTTCATTAAAGTTAATTAATAAGGATACAAATTAATTTCAATGGTAAAATTAAATTTTCGTAATAGTAAAAAATTAAAAATAAATTTACCTAAAACACTAAATGATGTCTAAAAATAGTTTGAGGTGAATTTCTATGAAATATTATTTTCTTAACTTATTTTTTTTCTTTTTTGGCCCTTTTTACAAGAATAGTAACCTTATATTGTTGGAAATGTAGGGAATACTCTCAAAAGTACCCTTCATTGCACTTATAAAAGGTAACAACTTTACCACATCATGTCTCACCTATACTTATAACTTCCTTTTTAAAATATACCAATTTTATAATCTTATAACCATGTCCCTCCTTAAAAATCTTCTGGTCTCTATTAGTTAATAAAAAGACTATATATTCAAAAATACTTCTAAGAATAATTCAATCACTTGATGTGAGTTTTGAAAACTACTTAGATTTTCAATGTAATTATATTATTTAAAATTTATTCTATCTAAACTAACATAATGAAATTAGTATCATATATATTCATTAATGTTAATATATTAATGGTATTAAAATTGTTTATTCATATACCTCATCCATTATGAAAAAGAAAATTGTAGTTCATGCGTTCTGCGGACTACCGCCTCCACAACACAACATGGTTCATTTTTCTCCCCCTTATTAAAAGGATGAATATAAGGATGGAATTATAGGGTAAATATGATTAATATGATATCATTATGGTTCTGATATATGATAAATGAATGATCATCATTAATTTAATCATTTAAAATTAGCGTACCAAGAGGATAACCATTTATGGAAATTATGTATTTATTAATATATATTTTTTCTTCTTTTAATTACTTATTTTTTTGATATTTCAAACTAAAAACACTAAATAATAACATTATTCTATTGGAATAATAATATTTGGGAAAACCCATCTCAAAATCATCCATTAATTTGGGTAGGTACATGTTTTTTCAGTTTAACAACCTACATGAACGATACAATAAATTTATGTAATGTATGTTTATGAGATATTATTTATCAATATAATATTATTCAAATATATAAAAGAAAATATTTTTTGTTTTTTAAGGAAATTTAAATATTTAATTCATCAATTAAGTAAATAACCTCCGATCGACCCGAATCATTGAAGTATGCTTATTATCAAATTTATCATCAAGGATAAGAATAAAACACTCATAAAATAAAATTTAAAGGGTCATAAATTATTATAAATTATCTATAATGGAAAATTAAATGGAAAAGTAATACTGAAATATGTAAGAAGAAGTCTTATTAAGACAACTATTATGAAACTAATACAAATGATCAAGACTACGAAGTCACTGATGTGGAAAAACAGAATAATAAATAGAGAGAACGTTTTAAGGAGGGTATGAATGAAAAAGAATATATTACTATGTTTTTAATTAAGTTATTAATATGGATATGTTTCTGATATAGGAGATTAAATTCTGTCCATGGAAGATTGTACAGGAGGTAAGGGTGTTTCCTCTCAATTTTTTTTCTTTGAGACATGTTTGGTATTATACAATAAATTTCATTTATGTGGTGTATATAATTTGTATTTGAGTTATCATATGATGAATTATATTTTAATCATGGTATTTTATATATAATAACAATCCCTCAATTTAAGGTAATTTTGATTCTAAGTTTTTTAAAGTTGTAATGTTTTTCATGGTCTCAATTCTAATTGGTTGATACATGTTTCATTTTGTGAACCATGTTTTATTTGTAAGGTGTATTGAATTTCCATGGATATATTGTTATTATATTATTTTTATTTAATGTGATTTGATAGAAAAATCATGTTCCCTTCTTCAAGTAGTTATTGATTTAATTGATTCTATAATAGTAATTTTTTTGTAAGTCACTTTTATTCGTTGATTTATAATCATTATTTTTATCTTATTTCATGTGAGTTGGGTAATTCCA
Organism: Viscum album; assembly: GCA_963277665.1. Lineage (NCBI taxonomy): Eukaryota > Viridiplantae > Streptophyta > Magnoliopsida > Santalales > Viscaceae > Viscum > Viscum album. The sequence continues at coordinate 1,946,572,443 of OY728126.1, read as the reverse complement.
ACCTTCTAATAGTATTATATAGTATTCTCTAATTTTTTTATATTTACATTCCAATCACATATTCCACTTTTTCAAATATGTATCACATATTAGGATATCTTATTTTTAAACCATCCATTTTATTTCTCTAGAAATCTTATAACAATTATATGACATTCATTAACTTTGGGAAAAGTATTAACATTCTTGATGATTATTGATTGTTATCATTATTAGATCATGTATTTTTATTTTTTGTTCCACATTATGTAGATAACCATACTCCTTTAGGTAATTTATTCCTTAGATAATGGTATAAAATGTCTTGTTTACACTTATGATAAATGAATTAGACACAATAATGTGATGGGTGTGGATTAGAATTATTTATCCCCTTGATGTATCAATTAGTTTTATGGGTTAAAACTTGTTTTTTGTATTTAGTATATGCCCACCCAATTTATCAAGAGTTCTGGACTAAGGTCATGATGAAAAGTAAATTTAATGGAACAAGGCCTTGACAACATGTTTTGATGTCCATAATTATGCATTCCATAAGAATGAGATCAAAATTAATGATATATTTATTTTCATTTATTATTATGGACATAACATACTCCTTGTTTCATGATGATTTTGGATTCATGAGTTGGAATACAAATTTATTTTCAATATGACCCATGTACTTTTCATTTTAATGATCTCAAATACCCTTAATATATTACTGATTATTCTTTTCTAATTTGTTAATCAGGTTTTAGATTTAACTATGTCATTGAACTAATAAATATGAATGCTCAATATTTTGATTAAAGTTTCATATGTCAAAAAAATCACCTATGTGATATATTTGGATATGTGGAGAATTGGATACATTTGGAATTAAAATACTTGAATTGTATACATGAAGGATTCACCAATGTGAAATAGCTACATCATAGAAATGACAATGTGGAAATCGACTATGTCTATGGATCCTAAACAGCCGAAATTGACTGTGTAATTATTTATATTATGTAGATTAGTTATATGAATCAAGTATATAGTGAGATCATATAGGTTGATCTAACTAGCTTAATGATTATTCTGAATGTGTAAAATTTGGAAATGTGATCAAGATAACTATGTGAATCCCATAGGCTCCGTCAAGAAGGCCTTTGAAAATTTAGCCATCTCTATAGTTTAGATACATGAAAAATGAAAAAGTGGATAAGTTTATCTATGTGAATTTAAATTCGACGAATTTAGCTCTGTGGGGATTTTTTTACCAGCCACATCATACTGCAAACTATATTTATTCCATTGAATCACTTGAGTGAGCCTTAAATGATATTAGGAATTATATAAATGATTTACTATTTTTTTTGAAAATGGTTAAATAATATGTAATTACCAATAATGGAAACAATTACTAAAATAGTTTGATGAAAGGTACTATTGCTGAGGTATTTTTGGAAAAATTAGGTGAGTTTTTATATCCAGAGACATGAATTTCATGGATCTATGTGAGGGAAATTAAAAGAGAATATTTTTCATGCATCTAATAATAACTCTAAAGTTTTAAATAGATATAATATGACAGGAATAAAAATTACTGCATTATCATCCATGAACTAACTTTCAATGTTACGGTGTGATGCTCTATTTTATTCATAAATAAGAGGAATCATCAAGATATATAGTTGTATTATATCATTCATCATTGTTGATGTTTTAAAAGATTCTCCTCAAGTATTATTTTATTCATTTCATCTATCCTAAAAATTTCTTCCTTCTATTAGTTGAATTTTAAAACTATGTGTTTAATCGATAAAAGATTTATTTATCAACCTCACTCATTATAATGGTTCCTAGTAAAATAAACTTGAAAAACATTTCTTGTAAAACCATGATGGAGCCTGATTGAATGCTCCTTTCATATTGTAACATGTATCATCTTCTTGCACTCACTCATACAATCAATATAAAAAGGAACATAAGTCCTCAACAAAAGGCCTGGTATAGTAAAAATCACCAAACTCGAGTTGAAGAGTGTTGTTGTTGTGCAATGGAGTATTTATTTTCCATGGACCACAATAAATAATTTTTTTTAGATTTCTTTATTTTTTTTTCATGTCTGGTACTACTCATGTTTGATGAAAAATCAAACATAATTATTTCTCAAATTGGTTGATTTTTTAATTATATTAAATTATAACGAACTGATTTCACCCCCCACCCTCTTGAGTCTTAGTTCAGTCCGCTCAAGAAGACAATTAGTATCAGAGTAAGTAACTATTTATTTTTCAATTGATAAAGGTTAAAGTCTATATATCATATTTCAAATTAATTTAATGAATAAAAAAATAATGCAACTCAATAGTTAGCTCTCCCTATTTTAAATTTTAAAATAATGGTTGTTGGGAGGTGGAAAATTAATATCTATCCAAATAATATTGGTTTAAGGGTTTATATTAAAGCCGTGAAGACCTATAAAATTTCCTAAACACAACCTGAAACATGGTATGATGTCACATATGCTAGTTTTTATTTAAATTAAAATGATATGATTGAGAAAATATACGAACTAGGTCTACATGAGTTTCACTATGTATTTCAATGCCAAACACCCCATGAATTGTGTACTAATATAATAGTTTTTTATGATGGTATATACAATGTGATAGATCTATAGTATAGTACTTTTAAGATGAAGTTTGATGCATTTATAATGTTGTATGTTTAAATAATCACCCAATTTATTAAAATACCTACTGAGGTGGTAAATAAAATTTATTGTTTAGGATAACATATTACTAAACTAGATCAGTTTTTAAAAGCTCTCAAAATTTAACAACCAAGATGGAGTGGAATCTTCACTTCCATTATGAAATATATATAGGTCAAGGATTTTAAAATACAATATCATATTATAACTCTTATTATATTTTATTAATAGAATAAAGATTAATCTTGAGAGAATATATTAGTTAAAATGATAATTATTATTTAAAAGTTTCAATATGAAAAGTTGAAGAAAAAGGGAATCAAATAACTGAGTCATATAATGAAGATTCATCAAGTATTCCTCCTTTAGACAGTGAACTTTCTCAATTTTATAGAAATTTCTAGATGTTTTATTACAAAATAAGTATTTTTAAGAAACCCTTCAATAATTCCAAGAAATATGATGGAAACTATAAATATGTGAGAGGCTATGAATGCAAAAATATCATACATATCACACCATATTTACCACAACTGAAAGACAAACAATGTCAAAAAAAAGTCACCTCAGAATGTTGTTATACAAAGAAAACCAAAATGAACATGAATGTTTCATGAAGTGCTTTATAAGACTTTTGTTATGTTACATCTTCAGAATTAAAAGATGAATAATCTAATTAGAAGGCCAACCAGTGTTTTATGTCAGACTATAATTAGTGAAATTCATATTATTCTTTTGATCTTGAGTATAAATCAAAAATTTAAAATTTTTCTTATGTGGAATTAAATTTATATTTTATCATAGTATAAACTAAATATGAATCTTTGAAAAATAAAAACATTTCAAAAAGTCCTATGATGATATTTATAATGAAAAAAGGGCATAAATAAACATATTTTAGAATTAAAATCAAAGATGGAAAATTATACTATATCTTTTATAGAACATGGTAATAATATTAATTTTTTGTAAAAGAATCCTAGATTTTAAAAATGCTCTAAGGGTTCTCAAAAACTGTGAAAATTATTTAAATCAAATACATTACGACAATAAATTTCAAAAAAGGATGTTTTCTATATGAAGTCAACGTGAAAATACAATGCTTTTAAAAAACTATTTTGTGACTAATTCTAAAAAAATCACCTTTGTAACATTACATGTTATTACTATGGAGATATAGTTAACTACGATAATTTTTATAATTTTAGAAACAAAAAATCAGTGAATTTAATCATACATTTATTTCAAAAAAAATTCTAAACTTATTGTTGGAATTTCTAGAGAGGGAAAAATGTTAGATTCCCAAGTCTCTTGTTTCTATCATTTCTAGGACTGGGAGCATATGGGTACCAAACCAATTTATTTTTTGATCTGACATTATAGGAAAAATTATCTAATATCATCAAAAAAATAGTAAATGGACTATTTATTCTCAAACAATATGAGTGGATATTTCTCTAACTTCCTCACCAAATCAAAGATTAATGGAGGATATGTCACTTTTGCTGACAATTATAGAGGAAAAATTATGAGAGTGGGTTTAGTTAAAAATGCATGATTAGTCCTCATCAATAAAGTTTTTTGTATTGAAGGATTGAAGCATAATCTAATAAGTATTTACCAACATTGAGAGGAAGTTTTGTTTGTTGATTTTTCAGATTTTTCATATTATGTTTTTAAAATAAAATTTCTCAAGATCTCAATAATCTATGTAGTCAAAATGTGAAACATTTGAATGAAGAAACAAGTGAATATTGTATTTGGAATAGAATATTTGGAATGGTAATGTATATTATTTGATAAATTTTTCCAAAATTTATATATTTTTAGGTTAACCACAACTTAAATTGAATAAAATTAAACTATGTGATGCATGCAAAATGGGAAATAAACAGTAGTTATATATTAACCCAATTAAACGGGTTACTACTTATTTCCCCATAGAACCTATTCATATAGATTTGTTTGAGCCATATAGAAATGAAGTCTCAAAGGAAAATATTTTTTATGTATTAGTTGATGATTTATCTAGATTTACTTTGGTATTATTTTTATGTGTGAAGAGTGAATAATTTTTTGTCTTTATGATTTTTTTAAAATTGGTTAAAAAGTGAAAGATGAAAAAATTATTTCTTTGAGAAGTGATGATTGAGGAGAATTTAAAAACCATGAGTTCATTTCTTATTGTTCAAAACGTATTTTAAAACACATGTTTTCTACCCCCAAGACACCAGAAAAGGATGGGGTTATTGATTGTAGGAATAAAAAAATTTGAGAAATTACTAGAACAATGTTATGTGAATATAACTCGCCTACTCATTTTTAGGGTGATGTGGTGAATATAGCTTTTAATTTCATTAAAAGAGTTCAAATTAGAACAATTTTGAGAAAAATCAACCGATATATGAAATAATATAGAGCCATATATAGATACTTAGAAATATTATGATGTAAGGTTAATATTCTAAACACTAAGGAATATCTTGGAGAATTTGATCCAAAGGTTAATGAATGAATATTCCTTGTGTATTAAAATACATATAAGGAGTATTAAGTTTTCAATAGAAGTTTAATGTTTATTAAAGAATAAACATCTTTAAATTTTAATGAAAGTGAAATGTTTGATTAATAAATGAATCAAATTTAAGATCTAAGTGATTTTTTCACAACATAATACCCGGAACTCTTTTTGACAGTAAAAATGATGATGATTTAAAACTAGATTTTCCAAAAACCAAATTTTAAAAAGATAGATATAGGTTAACTTGAATGTGTGCTACTTAAAAATCCAAAAACCATTAATAACCATCCATTAGAAATAGCTATATGAATTTTAGATGAAGTTATTTGGACTATAATGAGTATAGGAAATTTTATAGAATTTTTTTCTTTCTATCTCAACTAGAACCAAACCTATAGACGAAGACTTCATTGATGATAGTTGGGTTTTAATGATAAAAGAAGAATTAAAAAATCTCACATGGAATATGTTATGGGTAATAGTTTACATACCCTCGAACTATATTTTAATAGGAACAAAATTGGATTTTTGGAATAAATAAGATGATAACGGCGTGGTCATAAGAAATAATGCTAGACAAGTTTCAAACATGTATAATTAAGAGAATGTTATGTTTTATGAAGATACAATTTCACCTATATCTATATTATAATCCGTTGGGATTATCCTAGCCCATGAAACATGTATGATTTTCAAATTATATGATATTGACATAAAATATACTTTTGAAAATGTTTTTAAAGAGGAATTTTATATAAACAAACCACTTGATTTTTAAAATCCTGAATTTCCAATTTACTTTTTTAAACATGCCAGCACTCTTTATTACCAAAAATTTGTATTAAGAGTGTGTTACGAATTTTTTTGTTCTTTTTTTATCAACTTTATTTTTAGTTGGAAAGGTAGGTCCGGCTTTATTAAAGAAAATTTAATCTTTAGATTTGTTTTAGTAAAAAACCATTTTAAAATGTAATTGTATGTTCTATAAATAAACAATTATGTAATGAATTTTCATAAATCATGTATTATGAATTTTAAATGAGAATAATGGGTGAGTTAAATTATTTTCTAGGTTTTATATTTTATTGAAAATTTTTTTGGGAATGTGATAAATCAAAAAAATACACACTTAACTTAATTAAAAGTTTTCAAATTGAATGTGGTAATCTATAGAAAACATAAATGTGTTATTATAAAAATATTGACTTTGATGAAGCTAAGAAACATGTTGAGAATAAGCTATATAGAGGAATAATTTGGTGCCTACCACATTAGACCACTAGTATACCAAATATTATTTTTACATTATGTATTTGTGTTATATTTCTTGAAAATCAAAAGCAATATCATTTAAAAGCTACAAATATAATTTTAATGTATTTGAAAGGAACAATTTCCCTTTCCATAGCTTTTTTTAAAACATATGATTTTAATCGGACATCATATTTAGATATTGAATTTGGTGGTTGAAGGCCAGATAAAAATATTAATTTAGGAACATTCCATCTTCAAGGAAAACTTATAGTATCATAGTCTAGTGGGAAATGACAATATACTTCACTATGTACTGCCAAAAAATAATACATTATAATTGGATGTTTTTTCACAGTTATTAGGGATTAAACAAACCTTAATGGATATAGATTCAATTTTAATCATGTACCAATCAGATTTGATAAAACTTGTGATATCAAAATTTCAATGAATACAATAATTCATTATAAAATTGAGAATATAGACATAAAGAACCATTTTTTGAAAGATCAAAATAAAAATGTGATACTACACGTTATTTTATCTATTCGGATAATTAATTTGAAGATATTTTTACTAAACCTTTCCATGTGATCATTTATATTTAAGTTATAAGGAATTGGGTTTATTTAAAATTTAAATAAATGCAATTCATATTGTTTTTATTATATTTTAATTTATGATTTATTAATTATTTATTTGTTATTAGTTCTTTATAGAAAATAATTTTTTTTATTCTATATTACTATATTTAATTTTATGGTTATAGAAAAAATAGTTCTTTTCTTTTAGCTTTTTATTTTCATTCTTTTCGGTCATAATCAACCCAAAACATACCAGGTATGTATGAATTTTTGAATTTTGGTCCATGACCTAATTCTTATTAGGAACTCATCCCAATATAATTTCCCATATTTATCTTATACAAGAATGAAAACCATCACCCCTTCTCTCTCATTCATCTCTCGTCCTCCGATCGATGTATTATCCATGGGTAAATCAAATATTGGAGGTGAAGGAATCATCAATTCATCCCAAAAAGCAAAAGGTTGTTGTTTTCCATGTAGGTTTTTTTCTAAAAAGGCCATAAATATGGCATGGATGAAGTCAACATATATTCTGTCATGACCCGTCCTCGGGGCCCGTCCCGTGACTACCCCAAACCCGCCTTCTATTGGCCATGGGCTGGCGACTAGCACCAAAGGCAAATCCCCAATAAAAACGGGAAGGAATTTCCTTTAAACCTGTAACACACACAATCCGAACACAAGAAGTGGGAGAAACAAGTACAAATATAGAGAAATATGTGTGATGAATGTAATTTAGCCAAAATACAAACCCAACTGAACAACAAGTACATGTACCAGTACAAAGGGAAAATAGCTCCTGGATCGTCCACCAGGGAATCCTACCTAAAGGGTAGGTATAGAACTCGAACAACTCATCCATGTGGTATGTCCCATCTAGTCCAGCTCCGAGCTGCCTCCAGTCCATCTCCTTCATCCTCGATCACTGCTGACCGTCATCTGCATAGAATCCAACAAGGTGTGGGCGATGCCCGTGCAGGGGAGAGTATAACAATACTCAGTAGGGGACCCTGAGACCCCCCGAATGTCTCCCATAATACACTATGGATGGACCACATATGCAAGATACAATCAACAAGTATCCGCCAAACTTACATAGGTATATCCACAGACATATACCTATGTTACCAATCACATTCCGGATCCAACTCTCGATCCCAAGCACAACCCAGTCCACAAAGGAAGGAAAGTCAATCACAATTATGATAATGGTTGAAAGACAAGAATCAGCTCACATAGGTATACAACACATGAATAGGGGTAGAGATTATTATATGTAGCTTCTGAATCATCTCCTCTATCAAACCCACGTAGGATCTTGGAACAGTATCAGCGCAGTCAAACCCACAATGGATCCTGGTACCAATGTCATCACTATCGAACACACTTAGGATCCCAGTACAGAAGTCACTGATGGCGAACACACGTAGTATCCTGGTACAAAAGCCACTATTGTCGAACCCACAGAGGATCCCAACACAGTAGTCAACACTGTCGAACCCACATAGGATCCGGTTACAATAGTCATCACTATCAGACCCACACTGGATCCTGGTACAGCAGTCATCTCTGCCAAACACACGTAGGATCCTGGTAGAGTAGTAATCACTGTCGAACCCACATAAGATCCTGGAATATTAGTCATTTCTATCGAACCCATGTAGGATCTTAGTACAGTATTCATCACTATCGAACCCACAAAGGATCCTGTCATCTCAGTCGCAGCCAGACATACGGTTTCCGCACACAACACGCTCGATTCCGGTAGAGTCCTCTCCTCGAGCAATGTGTTGATACATAAACTACAACGAAGTCTCAAGTTGATGTATCCCATAGTTCTGTATCATTATAAGGATCCCTACGCGGCAGACGTCACATCAATCAGACACCCGGTCTGAACGTTATTGGCATTTCGGTTCCAGGGGCCCGGTTGGTATTTAGCCTCAAACCAACCCGGTCATACCCCAACTGTGTCCAAACCTCATTGAAGTATGACAAAATAATCATATCATTCCAAGAATTCTATCTCCACAAGCGGTACGTTAATCAGGCACCCGTAGCCCATGATTCGGGCTAAAAGGTGTAAACGACCATAGCGGGTCCGGGTCTGATATGACCCAGTCGGACTGACCCGGCCAAACCCGGTCTGCACCAGGGTCCGACCCAGTCCACGGGTCCGACCTGGTCTCAGTAAGTGACCTGAACCGAGGGGATGGACCAACCCGAATAGACTGCCTGTCCAGAAGGCGGACCGACCAAGGGGCGGACCGACCGAGGGCGGCCCAGCCTTGGGCGGCCTGGCCGAGGGGCGGCCCGACCTTGGGCTGCTCGGCCGAAGGGATGCCTGGCCATGGAAGCCCGGTCGTGGCAGCCCAGCCCATGGAGGCCCGACCGTGGCGGCCTGGCCCATGGCGGCCCGACCGGCTGCATGAGGGAGGGGGGTGCCGCACCCATCCTTGGTTTGACAAATAGAACCTTCGCTTTGTGCCTCTTAAGGGGCTGCAGGGCCTGACTGCTCCCACTCGTCCGGCTCCATGGCAGCCCGACCGGCCAGCCACCGCCGCACCTCTACCACGGCGAGACAACTCTGTGGTCCTCTAACTCTACGCGTGGCACGACGATGCCGCGCCTCCACCTCCACGTCCCGACCTGGCCATGGCCTTCGGATCCACCACACGAAGCGACAACGCCGCGCCTCCTCCACCGCAGCCCAGTTTGGTCGTGGCCCACGGCTCCTCCACGCGGCATGACGGTGCCCCACCTTTTTTCAGCAGCCTTGCACTGCCAGCTTCCTTGCGGCCAGCCCATCTTCGGCCGTCGATGCCCCCCCGCAGTTCTCTCTTCCAGTGGTGATGTTTCTCCACCGCTGACATCAACCAATTAAGAACCAATGGAGGGACGTCGAGCAGTGTTTGTTTGGCCCGTGCCCTCCATGTTAGGTGGTAACAATTGGCCAACAAATAAACCGCGGTTGAATGATGAAGAACAAGCAAATAATTCCACCCAAACCCCTAATTTGAAATCGGTGATCGATGACGGAGTCACGGAAGATAGACATAGCCTCATTGATGTTGGGAAATAAGGTAACCGAGGATGGCCTCATCGGCGTTCTTTAAGTACGGCGCTCCCTCCTTTGTTCCGATAGGAGGAGGAAGAAGATGTCCAAGGAAGTAGTCGATGAATGGGGGACATCTGCGGCATTCTTCACGTTCTTCATTGGAAGGAAGAGGAGTTCTTTGCTGTGATGTTTCTTCATTGGGGAGGATAATTCTCCAAGGAATCTCTCAAGTTTCCACCAAATAATACTATGCCAAAATAATAGAGTAATTTTTCTATTATTTTTATGGAACAACAACACAATATTTATCATTAATTAAATGTGAGAAATCATTTAATTTAATTTAAAAGGAATGGATTCAAAATTTAAATTTAAAATAAGGGAGGTGAAGAGTCTCAATTAATTGAAGAGAGGTCTGGTACAATTATGAGGGTAGAACAAGAGTTACAAGGGTTACATGCTCGGGTAGTCACCATCGGAAAAATAACCTCCCAAGGGAGGTTATGTGCTGGTGGGCCCCACCACCATAACTTCTCATGGGAGATTATGGTGTGGTGGCCCCCACATCCAACCACTACTTAGAGACTTTCACCACCAAAAATAAAAATAATTTATCAATTATTTTTATTTAACTTTTTTCATGAAACCCAGAAAACTAACATCCAAACACACTAAAACACAACTATGGTGAAGGTCTCATTTAGAAATCACTGATGCTTCGAGTTCAATAGTGACCTCAGATTTCAATTTTGAGCACCGGTTCAAAAGATATAAAGTTTCATACATACGTTTACTGAAAGTACCCGATCAAAACTTCAGAAATTGATTCCGGGCACACCGGGTCTCGGAATCAGGCGCCATCAGAAACTGCGGACTCATAAAATTCCCATGTATTTATGAAAAAAAGTTCCATGGAATTTATGAGTCTTTACATTCTCCCCACCTCAGGGCTTTACATCCCCATATGATACAACACACACTAAGGGAACAAATGGGGATACTGAGCACGCATCTAAGCCTCCCACTCCCATGTGATCTCCTGGAGGTTTCTGTGTTTCCAAATAACATGCACCAGAGGTATCGACCATCCATGTAGGACCCACTCCTATAGGTCCTTAATCTCCACTAGAACCTCTGTGAAAGTCTCCACGTCATCGATATCTAGCTCCCCATGTTCGATGATGTGGGACGGGTCGGGCACGTATCTCTTTAGCTGAGATACGTGGAAGACGTCGTGCACCCGGTGCAACTGAGATGGAAGGGCCAAGCGGTATGCCACCTCGCCTACCCTGCTGAGGACCTAGAAAGGTCCAATGAATCAAGAAGATAAACTTCCATCTCGTCCAAATCTTTGTAGATGTCGTCAAGGTGAGACCCGTAGAAAGACGTCGTCTTCATCCTTGAACTCCAGTGGTCTCCGTCTCCTATCAGCATAGGACTTATGCCTGCTCTGTGCAGTCTTCACCCACTCATGGAAGATCTCCACCTTCTCTGTCATATCCTACACCATCTCTGGTCCCAAAAGTGATGCCTCCTTTTGGTCAATCCAGCACAGATGCGATCCGCATGGTCAGACGTATAGTGCCTTAAAAGGTTCCATCCCGATGGTGGAACCATCGTCGATGGAACACCATGAAGCCGTATGATCTCCATCACATAGAGGTGTCCCAAGATCTCTACTGAGCCCTGCTATCTGATCGATGGGATGTGATCTGACTTGGTGAGTCGGTTGACAATCACCTAGATAGAGTCGTGTCCTCTGTATTTATGTGGAATTCCCATCACGAAATCCATGGATATCCCATCCCTCTTCCACTCTGAGACCTGTATGGCCTGAACCAAACCTATTGGAACCTGTTGCCCCACCTTCATGTGCTGACATGTGAGGCATCATGAGACAAACTCTTCTACTGCCTTCTTCAAACCTGGCCACCAGTGCTGTCATCAGAGGTCATGTTACATCTTCGACAATCCAAGATGTACCACTAAAGGATATGTGTGGAAATACCTCAACAATTCCTCCTGAAGTGAAAATGTTACCATGGTACTTCCTCTGAAGAGAATGATGTGATCCCCACCTTTAGAAAATACATCAAGTTCCTGCCCTGTGGATATCTGAGCACGTCATGTCTCACAGTCAATGTCCCCATGTTGTGCCTCCCTGTCTCACTGAAGAAGTTGAGGAGTGACTGTGAGAGACTAAATAAAGGCTGATTCAATTATATCCACAAAGGATATCTGCAATGTGGCCAGCTGCTCTTTTGCCTCTCCTATAAGATGAATGATTGATCTCCTACTGAGAGCATCAGCTACAACGTTACCCTTCCCAACAGTATATAATATCGCGAATTCATAGTCCTGGAGGAACTCATATCATCACTCATGTATCAGGTTCAGGTCCTTCTGAGAGAAGATATACCTGAGGCTCTTGTGTTCAGAGTAAAACATAAACCGTTCACTCGACGAACTACGTCTGAGACTAGCCAATTGTAAGGAACTCAACTACACCCTTCTTCGCCTATGTCCTACAAGAGCTGCTAAGATTTATCCTTTTTCCAAAAGGATAAATCAGGTCTCATCCCCAGGTTGAACCACGTCCATTTCCTAATACTGTCAATCCTTACATGAATGGTACTAATTCATGCCATGGATGACGTCGTATGGCCTCGACGCTACTATCAAGTGATCCAACCGTTACTCTCACCTCCATGGGTTGAGTCACTCCGTTGGCATTAGTGTGTGGTCACTGGGTCTCATCCAGTAGGAATCTCAAATGTGAGGGTTAAGTCAATGGTTTTAACTGGAACCTCTCAGTATCAACCACACAAAAAGATAGGAAAGCAAACATCAGAAGGACAAGTGTCTTTTATTAATGATGCTCAAAGTTCAAAGACACAAAGAATCCAAAAAATGACACCAACGATGCTAGAATCATCATGAATAAAGGAATTTATGCCTGTAGCTAGTCCCGCTCCTATCCAACTACTCCGGGAGTTTGAGGTGGACCGTCTAGGGGTGGTGGTAGTGGTAGGACATCGAAACATTATCCACCACCTGCTGCTCGACCAGATCCTCTACCACGTCCGCCTAATCCCGGCGAACCACCATGGTCAAACCTCTGACTATGCCTGGGAGGTTCCTCAACTGTCTGCTGATCATCTGTATGGTGGGTCGGACAGTCACGTGCCATGTGCCCCTGCACGCCGCACGCATAGCACTGCCTGCTCTTCATATGGTTGGATCTGTGTCGTGTTCCCTGAACAACAGAACCTATATCCTGGGGTCGCCCACCCGATGGCCTGGTCCTCTTGGACTTCTATGACATCTGTCTACTACCGGCAGAAGAAGACTCCTCTACATGTTTCCCTATGGTGGGTCTCGCTACTGGTGACTTCTCAGCGAGAAAAATCACCACTATAAGGGCTCGCTCCAGCACCCCCTCCCATGTTGGAATGTTGAGGTAGATCATTGATGCCCTGATCTCATGCCTGAGTCCCTTCTCGTAGGTCTGGGCCATGATTAATGGGTGTCATACCATATCCGTGGAGTAGCGTGAGAGGTCGGTGAACCTCGCTGCGTACTGAGCTACCGTCATTATACCCTCATGTACATGCACTAAATCCTATATCCACACCACACGAAGGGTGGTGGGAACAATCTTTGATTGGAAGTGACTCTCGAAGTTTTCTCAGATTAGTGATGTCTCGTCATGCTAATTGAGCATCAGGCTTAACCATCTTCATGCTAGTGCATGCAGGAGACTTGCAGCAAGGATCACCATGAGATTAGATGGTTTCCCAACTAATCTGAAAATTCTCATGATAGCCTCCAGCCAATCTTCAGCTGCCTGTGGGTCCATCTCTCCCCGAAACCTGGGTGGCCACTGGCACTAGAACTCATGATTCACACTCAGATGGTGTGCACTCTCTGCTGCTGGATCTAGCAGTATCGGTGGCCCAGCGGGTAGTGGTACCGCTGGTACCCATGCTGTGATGGGGCCTTGCACCGAGACCTCGTCACTCGGTGGGAAACCATCTCTTAGAAAACTCGGAACCCTAGCTGGCTACCTACCTGGGCCCATTTGAAAAAGAAATAGGTGAGTCACGGTCAAAACAAGTTATACCCTGTGAGATGACTCAAAGAGATCATAATGGAAACTATTGAAACATACACGTAATTAGTGTTTTCGTGAACTGAGTTGGAAATCTGAGGTCAGGGTCCTGTTGTATGGATACGTCGGCCAGCGCACCAACACTAGACTCCCTGGAATGAAAAACACACTCAATACTCTTAACCCTGTTTCTTCATAGTAAGCCAGATCTGAGTCCTAAGTTCTATGGTAGAAACGACTGCTCTGATACCAATTTGTCACAACCCGTCCTCGGGGCCCGTGCTGTGACAACCCCAAGCCCGCCTTCCATAGGCCCGGAGTTAGCGACTAGCAGCAAAGGCGAATCCAATATAAAAAAAGAGAAGGCATTGCCTTTAAACCTGTCACACACACAGTTAGAACACAATAAGTGTGAGCAATAATTACTAATATAGAAAATATTTGTGTTCTAAAAGAAAGTGGGCCAGGATACAAACCCAACTGAACAATAAGTACAATAACAATTAAAAAGGGAAAATAGCTCCTGGATCCTCCACTGGGGTATCCTACCTGAAGTGTAGGTATTGAACTCAAACAACTCGTCCATGTGGTACATCCCATATAGTCCAGATCAGAGTAGCCTCTCATCCATCTCCCTCAGCCTCGATCACTGCTGCCTGTCATCTGCACAGAACACAACAAGGTGCGGGAGAAGCCCATGCAGGGGTGAGTATAAAAATACTTAGTAGGGGACCCGAAGACTTCCACAGGTCTCCTAGAATCCACTGAGGATAAAGAATAGATGTAAGATACAATCACGAAGTATCAACCAACCTTACTTTGGTATATTCCCAAGCATATACCTAAGTTACCTATCATAGTCAGGCTCCAACTCTTGAGCCCAAGCACAACCCCGTCCACAAAGGAAGGAAAGTGAATCACCACGAAGATAATGGTTGAACGATAAGACTCAGCTCACATAGGTATACAACACATGAAGAGGGGCAGTGATGATTAGATGTAGCCTCTAAATCATCTCCTCTGTCAAACCCACATAGGATCCTGGAAGAATATCAATGTTGTCGAACCCACGTAGGATCCTGGTATAGAAGTCATCACTATCGAACCCACATAGGATCCCAGTATAGAAGTCACTATTGTCGAGCCCATAGAGGATCCTGGTACAATAGTCATCATTGTCAAATCCAACGAGGATCCTGGTATAGTATTCATCATTGTCGAACCCACGTAGGATCCCAGTACAGTAGTCATCACTATCGAACCCAGAGAGGATCTTGTCATCTCAATCGCAGCAAGCCCCAGGGTCTCCGCACACAACACGCTCGATTATGGGAGTGTCCGCTCCTCAATCAAAGAGTTGATACATCAACAACCACAAAGTATCAAGTTGATGTATCCCATAGTTCCTTCTGATCATAAGGAATCCAACGCTAGAGACGACGCGTCAATCAGATGCCCGATCTGAGAGTTTTTGGCATTTCTGTTACAGGGGCCCGGTTGGTTTTTAGGATCAAACCAACCCGACCAACCCCAACTGCGTCCAAACCTCATGTGGAGTATTCCAAAAGAATCTTCACACTCCACAAATTCCATCACTGTAGGTGGTACGTCAATCATACACCCATAGCCCTAGATGCGGGCTAAAAGGTGTAAATGTCCATAGTAGGTCCGGGTCCGGTCCGACCTCGTCAAACTGACCCTGCCCGACCCGGTCTGAATCGGAGTTAGACCCAGTCCACGGGTCCGACCCGGTCTGAGGAAGTGTCTCAAGCGGAGGGGATAGATCG
The DNA here is from genome assembly GCA_963277665.1 of Viscum album. NCBI lineage: Eukaryota > Viridiplantae > Streptophyta > Magnoliopsida > Santalales > Viscaceae > Viscum > Viscum album. Next base: position 1,946,556,439 of record OY728126.1, on the reverse strand, counting down.
ACCCAAAGAGACGACCCGACCCGATGAGGGGCCGAACACGAGGGCGGCCCGGCCCGAGGGAGGCCCGACCAATGGGCGGCCTGGCCGTGGGAGGCCCGGCCGAAGGGCAGCCCAGCCCGACTGTCCACGTGATGGAGGGGGGTGCCACGCCCCTCCCCAGTTTGTCGAACAGAACCAACGCACTGCGCCGGTTCAAGGGCCGCGGTACCTAGCTAGTCCCTCTCGTCTATCTCCACGGCTGCCGACCTGACTGGTCGCCACCGCTCCTCCACTGCGGTCCAACTACGACGTGGTCCTCCAGCTCTCTGAGTGATGCGACGGTGTGACGCCTCCCCTACCGCGGCCTGACCTGGCCATGACCTTCAACTCCACCGCACGGCGTGACGGTGTCGTGCCTCCTCCACTGCGGCTGGATTTGGCCACGGCCCGTGGCTCCTCCATGCAGCACGACAGTGCCACACCTTTTTCTATCGGCCTTTCACTACCGGTTTCCTCGTGGTTGGACTGTCGCCGGCGATCGATGTTGCACCGTGGTTCTCTCTTCTGGTGGCGCTGTTGTGCCACCACCATCGTCAACCAATCAAGAACAAATGGGGGGATGTCGGGCCATGTTTTTTCGGCCCGCGCCCTCCACTTTAGGTGGTAAAAATTGACCATAAAAAAATTGAGGTTTAATGATGAATAACATGAAAAAAATTCAATCCAAACCCCTACCTAGAAATTTGTGATCGATAACGGAGTCACAAAAGACGGATGCCGCTTCATCGACGTCAGGAAAGAAGGTAACGTAGGATGGAGTTGTTAGTGTTCTATAAGGATGGTGCTACCTCCTTTCTTCCGATAGGAAAAGGAAGAAGACGTCCAAGGATGAAGTTGAAGAACGGAGGACGTCGTCGTCGTTCTTCACATTCTTCGTTGGAAGGAAGAGTCATTCTTGGTGGTGATGGTTCTTTGTTGGAGAGGATAATTCTCCAAGGATTCTACCATGTTTCAACTAAAGAAATCTAGGCCAAAATTATGGAGGAGTTTCTCTATTATATTTATGGAACGACAACAAAATAGTTATAGTTAATTAAATGTGACCACTCATTTAATTTAATTGCATAAGAATGGATTCATAATTTAAATTCAGAATAAGGCTGGTGAAGAGTCTCAATTAATTGAAGAGAGTTTTGGAACAATTATGAGGGTAGACCAAGATTTACAAGGGTCACATGCTCGGGTGGTCCCCACTGACAAAATAACCTCTAAAGGTAGGTTATGTGCGGCTGGGCCCCACCACCATAACCTATCATGGGAGTTTATGGTGTGGTGGACCCCGCCTCTAACCACCACATAGAGACTTTAGCCACCAAAAATTAAAATAAGCTATCACTTATTTTTGTTTAACTTTTTTCTTGAAACCCAGGAAACTAACATCCAAACACGCTAAAACGCAACTGCGGTGAAGGTCAAACTAAGAAATAACCAACGCTACGAGTTCAACGGTGTCCTCAGATTTCAATTTGGAGTACCGGTTCAAAAGATATGAAATCATGCACGTACTCTTACTGAACATACCCCAAAAAACAATAGAAATTGATTCTGGCCACACTGGGTCTCAGAAATAGGTGCTGTCAGAAGATCGAGACTCGTAAAATTCACATGTATTTATTAAAACATTTCCACATAATTTTTGGGTCATTACATATTCCACTGAATAATTTAATCCAGTTTCAATGTTGGGAGTTTTTATTTAATGAGAATAAATCCAATTTTCTAGTTGAAGGATAGGTAAATGAGTTTTTTTATAAATATCAAGTTCTAGTTTGCCGTAAAATACGATGATCTCTCTTAAAATGTAAATGATAAGGTTGTGCTAGTTTTTTTTGATGATTTGGTATATGTATTTAATTTTCCAAATGAGGGGGATTTAATCTTCAGTTATAAAAAAGATGGAATAATTTCAGTGGGTCCAACAATGTTTTTTACCATCCTCTTTAGAACCTATGGCTTCATAAAGATAACAGTGATGGATTTACCCTTTTATTGGAAGGTTATATAATTTTTTAGATTGAGAGAGCTAAAATATTTGGGGATATAGATAAATTCTTGTTTTAGGATATGTATTTGTTATATATTCAAAATAATAATATGAATCTCAACAGATCAAGATACATGTTCTATTATATGCATTATTGTTGAGAAGGGAAAGTGAAATTGGATTATTATCTCTATGGTATGATTCTATCTCTAGTTTTGAAGAATAAGTCAGTTGGTCTAAATGAGGTAAATTAAATAAAGTGATTGAAAATTAATACCCTATCATTAGGGATCTTTATGAACATTAGGCATTTTTGGGGATTTGTTTCAAATTATTTTAAGCCTATTGGTCAGGAATGTGTTGATCTAGGGGATCCATACCAAACATCACCACATAGGTCTGAATAACCAACATAGATTTTGTCTTATAGGGAGGTGTAATAGTTAGAAGTGGCTCCTAGAATATAACATCAATTACCATAGGTTAGTCTAATTGTGGCTGATCTTTCTCAGATCCTAGAAATAAAAGCTACAAGTGTTTCTGAATCTTCTCCTACTTTGAGAATGTTGTTGAAGATATTTAAGGAGAACATCATGTAGAAATTTGTATGATAAAATTATTATAATTATAATGAATAGGCTAATTAAGACAATTACAAGGTTATCATATATTTAAAGTAGACTAGAAGTTGAAATTGAGCATCAGACAGTGAACTTCATTCTTCCTGTATCACATTCTACTAGAGATGATGATGGTGATATGTTTATAGAGACTATTGACCATCCTCTTACACCAAATATGTCATCACCTCCTCTAGTGCAAGAGGAATCACCCGTAATTATTATTAAATCAAAAAATTTATAAATTCAATATGTTTCCTCTTCTCTTTCGATTGTGTCTGATAATCAAAAAAGAGATTATGGCGATTTAAAAAAAGGATAATGTTATCAAATGATGAGATCAGATAAATCAATTAAACATATATTTCCAATGATAATTTTTATAAATTGGTTGGGATTTCAGCTACCCAAATAAAGCAATGTAAGAATATTTAGATAGTTCCACATACCTAGAAATATATATCTTTAGTATGTTCTTAAAGAGCTTGAGGAGTTGAATGGTCTTGTGAGATGTCTAAAGGACTTTTATCCTACCATGTCATAAATTAATGGACATTCATATTTGGTTTCGTCTTAATGTTATATATTAATGAACGTTCCAATGGTGCAATCTGATATGTCACAAGATGTGATTAATTAGATCAAGTCCTTCTAAACTAAAATGAAGGAAAGATTTTACAATTTATAATGAATGGTGATAATTCAGTTTGATTTCATCAGGAAGTTTCAACTCTCAAAATATTCAATCTCAAAATCTTAAATTTTTTCAGATTTTCATATTGGTGTAGATAAAATGATCACATACATGATTTTTGTGTCTTTGTGGATTCCGTCTCAATAGTGTGACATGTTGACACTAGTGATGATAAAGGATTTGAACATGGAACTTGTGGGAGTGTTCTGTGATACTACAAATGTTATTAAAAAGTTTGGTATAAGAATAGATATGTCCCTAAATGAAATGGTGGGACATTATGAAAAGTTTGATGGAATATTAATGGAGTTCATGAATGTTTCTTAATATAATAAAGGTATAGTTTTGAGTAATCTTGGTTTGGTATATGGAATGAATTAATATTTTTTGACATTTTTGTACAAGGTTTATGAGGAAGTTCTAGGTATATATATTGAGTCCTCAGAAGAGGAATGAAGTTCAGAATTAATAGAAATATCATCAATGTAAGTTTCTCTTTATAATAAGGAGTTGGGTTTATAGAAACCTCTAAGAACTATTACTCTTATGGAACTAGTTTCCCCTATCTATATTGGTCTTCTCGAAGAAGCACACTATCCTACTATTTCAATTTCTCTAATTCCTCACCATTAATTCGAAGATATTCAGGTAATAGTTAAAAAATCAATAAAAAAAGTGGACCAGATAAATATAAATCATTAATATATTAATGAAATTATTATTGGTATATAGATTATATGGACCAAATTATATAAAATATTTTAGTATAACATACCTTTAGTGCATCAGTTACAGACTTGTCCCCCTTTCTTAGTGGTCCTTTATGTCTCTCATCTGACGATCTTAATTTATTCAAAATAATTTTGATCAATGATATGTTACCTATTTCACAAATACATAATCAGGATTCAATGAATACTCTTGAGTTATTTAAGTAATACATCATTAAAAGGATTTACATGTGTGAATATGCCATGTATTATCTAAAGAAAGTAGGACTGTAGTTTATATTGGTCCTAATACTTTCAAAGGTAATAGAGATAAGGCCAATTCTATTTATGACCCATCTCTAATATATCAGAAAGAAAAATACAAGGTGGAAACTACCCTATAAAAAGAGTTTTCTAAGGAAGGAACCTAATCATATAATATTCGAAAGAAAGTTCGTTTTCATGTTTCTAGATTCTATGATTTTAGTATAGCTCGATGGAATCAGGAGAACATTCTTAGTCAGCCTACGTAGAACCCTCATGTCCAACATGCGATCAGTTAAGGAATTGGAGGTACTACTGAGATAGGGATGAAAGTGATAACTTCACCAACTGAAACTCTATTTACCTCTAAAATTGAAACTACCTTCAAATTATCACCACCCAAACCACCTTCTCAGTTTGACATTATCCATAAGCCTGGTTCTTCTAAATGATTTTTTATATTTGTATTTTTTGGGTGTTGTGTGGATGAATATTTTTACATAATTGATAATCAATGAAATTATTCTTTATCTATTTATGAGGTTTTTCTTTGTGATTTATTTCGTTTAATGTTTTTTCCTCATTTTTTTGTATAACTAATTCCATTCTCTACATAATTTTAAATTTACTTTCAACACTATAATTAAATAATTTCATTACTCTAAGTTTTCTATTAATAGTTTTCTCTTATCCTCACCCTTACTTTTTATTCGAAAAGGGGGATAATTTACCATTATCATACATTAAGGGGGAAATCTAAAATGTCACATCAAGTGGGAGAAATAAAGGTGAAACAAAATATTTTAAAAGAAATGTATATATTATATATATTTTCTATAAAATCTAGTAAATAAATTTTAAACTTTTCTGTTTAATTGTTTTATAGAGTTTGTGATCATAAAAGGTGGATATTATTGGAATACTAGTGGTGTGCCAACACATCCCATGTACTATAGGATTTTATGATCTCAAATACCACTTATATATTACTTATGATTCTATTTTTAAGTGTGTTCATTATGTTTATTTATTTCCCTATGTCATTAGGCTATTAAATCTTCATGTTCTTCACTTTTACTAAAATTCTTCTAAGTATTGAAATATCACCTACATGATATATTTATCTACATGGAGAACTGGATATGTCAATAATTTAGCTACATCAATATCATTCATGATAGATTAACCTATTTGAAATGAATATGTCATGGAAATGACTTCATGGAAATCACTGACATTGATGGATCGCCTATGTTGATGGATCACCTATATGAACAATCTAATATATAGATCAATCTACTATATGAATCAGTTATATAGAGAAATTAGCTATATGAATTTTTTACATGGAGAAATAATCTCTGTGGATCCAAATGGATATATGATTCTTTTCAATACATTAATTATGGATACATGATTAAGATTCCTATGTGAAGAAAATCTGTTACATAAATAATTCCTAGGAATATTTTTCTTCATTGATAATTCGGCTATGTAAAAAATATCTATGTATATCAGTTTGGATATGTGAATTTATATGTGAATAATTCAATTATGTGGTGATCTACAATCAACCATCTTATGATGAAACCATTATTTGTTACCATTGAACCACTTGAGTGAGATTTGAATTCTTTTTTTATTATTTAAATGATATATTAACTTTTTATTATAAAAAATATTATAATAATATGATATTATTAATAAAGGAAGCAATTACATGGAAAATTTAATAAAAAATATTATTGTCAAGGTATTTTCTAAAAAATGATATAAGTTTCTAAAACAAGTTTTATGGATTTTGAAAATATATTAGATTGAGATTAAAATAGAATAATCTTAATGAATTTTGTAAGAGAACTGCTGTGTGGAATATATATAATAATACAAGAAAATAAGCACCTAAAATATTATCCAATAACTCACTCTCAAATATTTAGTGTTCCGCTCCATTTTTCTCTAAAGAAGAAGAATATTAATGATATACTACAGAGCTACATCATCCATAATTTTTATTGTTTTAAAATACTCTCCACAAGTATAATTATATTCTTTTCATCAACCCTTGATATTTCTTCCTGATATCAGTTTTATTTTACAGCTATGTTTTTAATTTTTAAACACTGTATTTATCTATCTCTTCCAATGTAAATGTACCTCGAGAAATAACATTGAAGGATGTCATTTGTAAAACCTTGATGGATACTTGTTAAAAGCCATAATACTATTTTAACAAGTATTGGATGGTTGTACTCAGTCATTAAGTCTCTAAAAATGGTCTAGAAAAACCTAATGAATGGGATGGTCATGTTAAAATAACCAAACATAAGAAGAGCACTATTGTTGGGGGTGGATTATGGGATTTATTTTCCCAAAACCACTATAAATGTTCATGATTCATTTCTTTATTTTGTGCATTCATTTCGATTTGTTCTCATGAGAGAGAAAAATTAAGAACTTGGTCACTTCAAAAAGATTATTAGTTTCTAAGTGAATATAATTTCAAAAAACTCAATTCACCCCCATCTACAGTCTTAGTGCAATCCTCTTGGGAAAACATCATGTTTTTACATATTCTAACTATAATATTTATTTCATGTTTATGACATGATTACTTTATTTAAATGTTTCCCTTACTAGGTATTTTAGATCAACTCTTCTTATGTTTCTATTTCCCCGGGTTAGGAAAAAAATTAGTGTATTTGACATGTTTAGGAGGATAGAACATGTGAAGAAATTTATGGGAGATATTTAAGACTCAATTTGGATTAATTAGTTTCAAATATTTAAAAATGTATGTTTTATAAAATAATATGAGTTTCTTTATTTTATATTTTTTTCAAATTATCTATTACTCTAAACCTGAAAAAATCCTTCCTGTATAAGAGATGATTTAATAATTGTTGATGCTTTAATTAAATATAGTTATATCCATGATTATACTACAAGTATACAATTTTTTTTTCATGGGTTTATAGAACATGATCTATGGGTACATGTTTGGGATGTCAAAGGTGGTCTCAATGGAATGGTTTATATAACTTGGGAGATTATTTTATTTTTAGGATAATTTAAGGGTTAAAAAATTTATGGTTGATTATAATTGAGAACCCTTTGAAAAAAGTATATGATTTACTATTATGGAAATAATGGAAATTTTATTTTGGGATCAAGATAAGAAAAAATTTGTGGAAACATTAGTTTTACATATATGTATTAGATAACATTATATTTTTTTGTATAGTGATTATGTGGTTTTTCTAGAAATAAGTTAATCTCTCAATACTGATAAATGGATGTGTTTGCATCACAGATGTACCGATGGTTAATCACCCTGAATAATGTTGGTTGAGTATTTAATCAATCATCATTATGATGCATGATGAGTGGGAATACAACTACACACTTGAAAAGACACTCATTGGGAATATTTTTGGGTTAATCACATTATCTTTATGAACCATTATTAATAATTTAGTAATGAATTTAACTTATTTTGTTAGAGAACATAAAATAAAAATTTCCATTTAAGACCAAGGATTGGAAAAAGAGAGGCATATATTGATCTAATAATATCATATGTTAAAAATGGTTTCATCATAGGAAACAATTTTAGATTGATGTTTCCATATTAATCCATTGGATATTATCATAAACATTTTGAGAATACTATTTGGTTTAGATATGATCCCAAAAATGAATCTGAGAAAGGAATATACATAAAAACCACTATTTCATATAACTAAATAAAATAAAATAATTAAATAGTTCGTAATTTAATTACATACCTATTATGATGGAAAAGGTGAGTTTCCCAGTCTTAACTAAGGTAGTGAGAATGATATTTTCTTTAAACACTTAGATATTTTCATTATTGATTTATATTGATCAATAATATTCTAGTATATTCTATAATTTTGTAGGATTTTGTAAAAAATGTAATGATTTTTCTTCAGCAGATTTACATTAAAGGTATGAGAACATATATTAAATTCCCTCAATATACACGAAAAGTTATTTTATTAAATGGTTATATTTTTTGAGATAACTATTTAAGAACAAATGATTAATGTTTTTAGAACTATTAGTATTATTATATTCGTGTTATTGAGATAACAAACGATGGTTTTATTTTCAAAAAGTTAGTGAGACTATACTGCTAAATTTGGGATTGATAATCTATTCATTATATTTTTAGTCGGGTTCATCTCATTTTTTGGATTATGATATATGTTGACTGGTTTATAAATTAGTGAGAACGTTTTTAATTCTATTTGAGGTTAATGATAGAGTTAATTCTTGGATGAATATAGAATAATAGTATGGTTTAAGGTCTTTAATATTTAAATAGAATCTTCGAAAGGTGTGTAATTGAAATTATATGATTAGAGTAGATACATACTTGGGTATATTATTATTGGAATGAAGTCATGTAGTTTGAAGAAGGATGAAAAATATTTTTAGAGAGTTTCTTTTAATGATTATTTGGTTTATAATATTTTAAGAATGTTCTTGGTATTTTGGGATCTCTTTTTTTAGGATTATTTAAATAAGTATGAGGGAACCTAACATAAAGTAATAAATATATTACCAAGAATTTTATATGTTAAATTGAGAGTGATAAAAGGTGAATCAAGTTTGATATAAGTCAAGAGGTATGCACAATAGGCAAGCATGATAGTGTTATATAGTGAGAAATATTGTGGTTAAATTTTTACATTGTTATTTATGAAAAGTTACATATAATGTTCTACACTCATGTTAAATCTATAGATTTTTGTAATGGATTATGCCAAAATGAACTAAATTAAAAATATATTTCGTATATAATATAGAAACATCGCTAATAAATAGATAAATGGGATAAGGGTTGGTGTAAGGAATATTATAATCATGCCAACCTAACAATCATGAGTTCTGATTAATAATGTGAACATAATTGAAATCCTAAACACAACAATTAAGAGAATGATGGAATCCCATTAAAATTTGGGTGACCAAGATGATAAAGGAAAATAGATTCCATTTCATATATTTAGAAAATATTTCAATAAGGATGGAGGAAATAACCTTAAAAGGATGCATAAATTCTATAAGTATGGAGGTTGGATATCCCTAGACTCCTAAGTCTAAGGAAAATAGATAATATAAAAAATCCATTGTTTTAATTGAAAGATTGTTGAGAAATTTGTGACACAATGTCCCAATCCAAGGTACAATGAGTAAAATAGTCACAAAAAAATGAGAACAATGAAAATCCTATGAAACTACTACTAATATAACATATTATTAGTTTTTACCTAAGATTTATAGTTTCCAAGGTCATGTATGTTCTTGATAATTATTGAATATTCAGATATAAATAAAACCATATTTTGTTGATTATAATGATTTTTTATATTTTTAAATCTCAAACCCCATATTAAATAAACAAATGATCTTATAGCAGTTTATGATTACTTATTATATCCGTGTAGAAATTAATCGAATCTAACGAGTCTAATTACTAGGATGAAATTAATTTTGGGGGTGTGGTAGGGAATCTAATTCCCTAAAATTCTAATATATGATGGCCTTAAAACAAGTCAACGTGTTCAATAACATACTCCACACATATCACCAAACTAAAATGAAAACATTATATGTTTTATTAAAACCGATATATTAAATTAATGGGAAAAAATTGGGAAAATTTCTCAATGAATTGTATGTATATAGAAAATAAATGTTACTTTTAATATAAATTAAATTCAATTATGTTACCTAAAATTTCAAATAAGATCATTTATTATCTAGAATATTATTTTGCTTAAAAATATCATTTTATATGATATACATTCCATTTCAACAAACATATGAATAATAATATATTATTTTTTATGATAACAATTGTTTAGCCCAAATTAATTTTGTAAATTAAATGAAATAAGATTAATAACGGTTAGTGTTATAAAATGTCATTTTCCAATAAAATGGGTTTTCATTATGTTATTTGATTTTATAAAAAAGGTAAATATATAAACTATTTAATTTGAAATTCATAAAAATGAACTTATTTTTGGAATTCATTATATCAAAACAGAACTACTCTGAATTTTCTATATTCTTCTTAAAATGTTGGTATTTATTTAGAAAATATGTTTTTCATGAAAATTATAATTTATTTGTCTTTATAATTATCTAAGAATTACCTAGTAGTTTAGAAATTTTGTAATAATATTTTCATTTCTATTAATTATTCCTCTAATTCCTTATAATTATGTTATATCCCACTGAAACCCACTAAATAATATCATTATTCAAATAGAACAATGATATTAAAACTAAACCATCTCATTATCATCCATTACTCATGTTAAGTTCATCGTTGGGATGATTAAACAAAAAACTTGAATGATACTATAAATTTATTTCATGGATGACAATGAGAACATATTTAATGGTGTAATTTTATGTAAATATTTAAATTATGTTTTTTTGGTTCCAATAAGGTTATATCAACATTTAATTAATCAATTATAAAAACACCCTTCAATCAGATAGAATCGTTGAAAAATGTTTTTTATTGATTTAATATTATATGATAATGACTAAAAAAGCCATTAAAGGAATTGAAAACATTAAAATTTATTATAAATTATTCCTAGACATAAATTTAGTGATATATTATTGATGCACACATAAAAAAGAATTCATATAGAGACCACTATCATAGAACTAGTACAAACGATCAAGACTATAAACACCCGAAATAGAAAATTAGAAGAATTCATACAGAGAGTGAATATTTATGAAGAGTATTAATAGAAATAGATATGATTAATGTTTAAGATTAATTTATTATTAAGGATATTCTTGTGATACATAAGGTTGAAGTATATTCTTGGAAGTCAAGATAAGAGGTAAGGGTTTTTAATATATAATTTCTCTCTTTGATACCAGTTTAATAATATGTACTTAATTTCATATATGTTGTGTATATAGTTCCTATTTGAGATATAATATCATGAATTATATATAAATCATGGTATTTTAAGATCAATTATAATCCCTCTCTTTTAATGCATTTTGATTTAATTTTTTCTAAAGAGTAATATTTAAATTGGTATCAAATATAATTTTTTAGACAAAATGAATTCTATGAACCCTATTTAAATTGTATGTTTTATTCACTACCCATGGATATATTTTTGTCATATATATTTTTTGGGGTCACCATTAGCAACTTTATTTTTTGATAGTAACAAATATTTATTAGTTTTATTTCCTTTAAAATTCTTAATACTTTAAATTGTGTATTAAATAATGTGTACATAATATTTAGCATATCATAATATTTCCAGGAAAAATATTTTTTTTATAATTTCAATGATTTATTTTTTGTATTTCCCTTAAATGTTTCAATAATTTTAATTATGTATTTATTATATTTTTTGTAAACATGATCATATCATAATATTTATTTTCGTAAAATATCATTAATTTCAGGTTACGATTGTTCGTTAATTGTTCTCAAAGTTTAATGACGTTTTCATAGGAAAAATAACTCATTTGGAATCTTGATATATCGTTTATTAATAATTTTTTCTAATCCCATGTAACTATTGTATTTTTCACCATTTAGCTAATTATAAATCCATGTACCCAATTTTAAATCCATATAACAGATTTTTTTTGATTTATTTATAGTTTATATTTATGTCTTAACAAGGTATATAAAACTAAAAGTTGTGTTATTATTATTTTCTTTTAAGAATTTAATATTACATAAATTTTATTAGAATATATAAAATTATAAATTTATCAATATCATGTACAAAATTATGTTAGATTTCAATTTATTTTATTAGTAAAAATTATATTCCTTTCCAGAACTATTTTGATATTATCTTATGATGATGAAATGTCTTATAAAGTCACAATTATGGTGATTATTTATTATTTTGATATATAATAATATATTTATAAATATAATTCATTTTGACACAGTGTGTATTTATTCATTTAGAAGAACTTTGTTTTGTTCTGAATTACGAAAATTGTTGTTTTTCACAAATATAGAGAAATGACTACATGAATTCATATATGTGAATTAAATTACATGAATCAGTTATATGAATCTGATTTTATGAATAAACTATATGAATTTATAGACATGAATCAGTTTTACGAATTCAGCTACATTAATTTTCTTGTTTGGACAAAACAATCTATGTGAAAATCACATATTTTAATTTTCTCATGTGGTTCTATGAATATCTACAAGATATTCTAAAACCTAGATATGTACTCTATTTTTTATATTATTTCACATTTAAATTCAATGTAAGTTCAATATGAATATAATTAATCATTTTTTTCTAAAATCAGTTATCAATTATTTAGAACCCATGGGAACATGTTTTTAAATATTTCATGATGACTTAAATATGATTCTCAAAATTTTATAATATATTAAAATTTATGCTGAAGTTTTTGAGAATTTTAATATTTTAATTTTAATGGAAGTAAATATTAAAGGACCGACACAATTATTATTCAAGTGTATTCCAAGTGTAATCATTCTTGTTATTTATTACTGTATTAATTGATATAACAAATTATCATTTTTATTTATTGTTTCTTTTAGATGATATTAATGATGAATTACAAGAATTCTATTTTTAATTTATAAAATATCTAAAAATTATTATTTATCCTGGAAGTGAACTTTGAGAACTCTGAAGTAGTTTTTTGGGAATAGAAAGGTGAAATTGATTTCAAATTTAACATCTAGGCTGAGAAAAGAAACCCTAAATATTTATACTTTAATAGAACCTTAATAATACAAGTTGTAAGAGTGTTTTTTAGAAATATACAAATTATGTGAACTATTTCATTCAAACACTACTCTCAAGTGAACCATAATTGTTTGTTCATTTTTTAGTGAAGAGTTCATTATTGTCTGGACTTTGAGACCAAGAAACATTATTCTGGTTCTCTATATCTACTTCGTCATATTATTTTCTTTGTGGATAATTATAAAGGGCTATAATAGCCGTTAAAATGTTGGACTGATGGATGTGACTCCCAAATAACAGTCAGGCATTGTGTTGTGCCTCCATGTGGGAAAATTTAGACTATTTGGGCAGTGACTCTTGGAAAAAAGGAAGGTTTTTAATAGCTAACCTCATGGTAGAAAAAATATTTATAATTTTATTGGGACTCCTTGTGGGAAAAAATCATTTTAAGATTTCATTGTAGTGGATATAGTGGGTTACATAACTCTTAGTTTCTAAGTAGGTTGAATATTGGACAAGGTTCATTTATATTCGAACCATTATAAAAATCTCAATGTATATTTATCTTTATTTTCCATTTAACTAACATATTAACTATGTTATAACCTTAAATAAGTAATTTTGTAAAATTATTTTTTAAAATGAAATCCCCCCCCCAATTAGATATATTCCTTATTCACTCTTAGACCAACAATTGGTAGTATACCTTAACCCCAACCTCATTATATAGTTTCGTTATTTTTTCTTACAATTTTCTGATGTATGAAATAATGGGATAAGATATTTTATGATGGTATGGACTATTTAAAAGGGTGGATGGATACCTCAAAACTACCACATATTTATGGCACCAATTATGGCCATTGGAAATTTTATATGGAATATTTCTTGAAGAAACATAACATTGATCATTAGAAAATAATTGAAAATCCATATATGGTTCTATAAGGTGAACCTAAATATTTAGTTGGAAATAATGTTCTAAAGTATGTCTTGAACTATAATGTGTAGAATACTTTATATTTTAAAATAAATCGAAATTTTTATAGTCATGTACCTACAAGTAAAAAATGCCTCAGAAAAGTGAAAAATTATTTAAGATACATGTCTTGGTTCAAATAAACTTCTTATAAATAAGGTAGTCATGTTAAGAGGTGAATATCAATAATATAAGATAGGTAATGGGGAAACTATAAACCAAATGTTCTACAGATTTACTATTATTTTAAATATTATGTTTTATTTTGGAGATACACTTAAAAATACTCTTATTATTATAAGATTACATAGATCACATCCTTATAAGTTTCATTCTAAAATTGTTGATATAAATGAGAGTAACAAAATCAATGATGTTAATCTTAAAGAGCATATTAGATCAATATTGAAATATGAGATGGATGTCAAAAATCATACTGAAGAAGATAATTAAATAAATTAGGGAGTTTATTTTGAATAAAATGTATATACTTACTATTCTGATTATAATTTATATATTAGTGATATGAATGATACAACATATATTAAAAAATAACGATTTAGAGTGAAGAATGGCTACTCAACGAGATCCCGAAAATACTATCCTAAAGATGATTTCATCGATAAAAAAAAGAATGGAATTTTAATTCCAATTATTAGGAATATATAATTTTTTATGAGTATTGGAAAAGGGGGAACACCAATAATAATTTTCATTGACTAAAGAGTGAAAAAATAAAAGGGATAAATAATAGAAAGAAAAGAAGGAAATGGAAGCTGAATGGGGTTACACTAAAGAATCAATTGTTGTAGAAGCATCATGTTTTGAAAACAATGAGGAAACATTTTTCATGATAGATTCAGAAAATAAATTAAGTCATTATAAATATTATTCATCTTATGAATATAATTCCAAAAAACTCACTATTTAATAATTACAAAATAGATTGATATACTTGAGAATAAGGTGGAAAAGATCAACATCTTATACAATAATCATAACATCCAATATAATTTTGTTCTTAAAGAAAACAAAAATATGAATAAATACACCCAGGAAGATAAAACATATAATCATTCAGATCTATAAATAGACCAATAAAAAAACTCTTCTATTGATGAAAATGAAATTTTTTAAAAAGAAGTTTATTTAATTTCAAATTATAATGAACATGAAATAATGATTTTTTTATAATGTTCTTAAAGATAATGAAGAAATAAAAATTGATTATCAGGGTTTAAAGTAAAATATAACATTTATTATTCAACCAAGAGAAAAAAAGTTATAAAAATATGAGTTTCAATTAAATGAATAATGATAGATCTAGTATTAGTTGTGGTAAAACATTATATAAAATATGCAAGGCTTTCATTATTAAATTCACTAATTAAGAAACATATCTTGTTAAATGTTCTTGATGTCATATAAAATTTCATTATGTAAATGATTGTTCCTTGAGTTTTTAACAGCATTTTTGACAAAAAATATTTCATTTATAAATCATTATCTTCTTTATTACCTATAAATAAAATTTCCAAATCAATTTGGATTCCCATGAAATCATATGACAATCTCATTTGACCCAAATTTTTATGTGTTGAAAAAAACACTTGAATAGATTATTATAAGAAATATTTATTGGGAGAATAAAAGAGGAAGGCTAGTATACATATATTTGATGCTCATAACACATTACTAGTGATACATCATACATTATATCATTTTATAAGTTTGATGGATATAATTTTACTTTCTGTGATAATACTAAACGAAATGTAAAAATTTTCATTAAGGATGGAATTTTGAATAATGTTGTTATTTTTAGATTTTTATATATTTAATAATTAGAACATAATTTAATAATTATTTAAAAACAATGTTATGATTGAATGCATATTAAATTTCAAAAGGGTAAATTCATTGTTTTTAAGGACTAATTTATTTTTTATGGAAATATAAGACATAACATTTATTCAATTAATTTTAGACTATTAAAAGATCAAAATGTCAAATGATTGAATTGTGTAAAACATGATATCATTTTGGGGAATATAAGGTTAGAAAATGCTAATTTCAGGATGATTCACGTGCTATCTAATAACCAAATAAATTTTAAATCCCCCTGAATTTAAAGTGAACAACACCTTTGTTTGTGAATGTTCCTTGAAAGATAAAAAACATTTAAGTAGTTTAAAGTCATATAAAGAAGATAAATAAATAATAAATCTTGATCATATTCAATTTTATTTATTTAGTTCAATCAAACCATAAATTTTGGGTGGCAAGAGATATTCTTATTATTAATGATTTCAACAAGTACAAATGGGTTTATTTTATTACACTTAAATATTTTAAATTCTATATTTATAAATTTTTGTTAATTGGTTAAAAATGTGAAATGGAAAAAAGTTAATAAACCAGAAGTGATCATAGTGGTGAATTAGAGAATCTGAAATTTAACAGTTATTTACACAAATTGTGTATTTTCATAAATTTTCATCCCCTTGAATGCTATAAAAAAGTGTAGTTGAAAGGATAATTAGAAAAATTTAAGAAATCAATATGACCATGTTAAATGAGTCTAATCTATCTAAATATTGTTTGGAAGAATTAACGAATAATTCATTTTATATTATGAATAATATTATTGTATGTATATAGTTGAAAAATACAACTTTTGAGCTTTTGAAGTAGATAAAGCCTAAAAGGATTCTATTTTAGAGTGTTTGGATATAATGTTTTTTTATTAATACTAATGATTATTTATATAAATTTTATTAAAAATATAATAAATGAATTTTCTTTCTATATTCAAATAACAGTAAAGCATATAGTTTATATAATAAAAGAACCATTGTTATTGAAGAATCAATTCATTTTAAATTTTATGAAATGTGTTTAAATAAAAGTAATGTTGGTAATGAACAAATTGTGTATGAATATAGATATTTAAATTTTGAGTAATAACAAAAAGATAAATTTGAAAATATTTGGAGGGATAATATTTATTCATAATTTAATCTTATTTGTAATAAATCATGGAATACTCATAAAGATCATCTCAAAGATGATATGTTTGAATATTTCAAATCAAATGTTCCAAATAGAAAATATGTTATGAATATTTTTTCTTATCATGATTTACGTTGTTATTTTATTCATATGAATAGTTATGAGGATTTCGAAAATGCTATTGTGATCATTTCAATACAAAATGAATTAAATTGTCATAGTAGAAACAATATATTGAATTTATTTTCTCCAACAAATGGTTCTCATGATATTGAAACAAAATGGAACTCTAAAAAACATGATGAATATAGAAATATATTTAAAAAATAAGCTAGATTAATTTCTCATGTACGATCTCAAGAAGAATCTATTTATTTTGAGGGATATTTTACACTAATTTCAATGCTATAAAAAATTTGGATATTTTTATCATATATAGGATTTCAAGGATTTAAATTAATATTATTGCATGTCAAATGTTTTTTGTAAATGATTATATTTTTGAATAATTAAATTTTTGAAATCACCATATTTTTGAAAATTAAAATAATCATGGTCTATTTTATTAATAATTGGATTTATATGATTTCAAACAGGATCCTCAATCATGGATTCATTGTTTAACTAGTTTTCTGTGAAAAATAATTGAGAAGGGAAAGAATAATCATACATTGATTATTAAGAAAAGTTTTAGTGATATCTTTATTTTGAAAATTTATATTTATGATATGATTTTTGGATCATCAAATAAAAATCATGGTAATTAATTTTTAGAATAAATGGCTTATAAATTTTATAAGAGTATGATGGGATAATTAAAAATCATCCTTGGATTTCAAATTTTTCATAGAAATGAAGACATTTTCGTAAATCAATATAAGTATGAAAAATAGTTAGTTAAGTGGTTTGGTTTAAAATTTTCTAAAAGTCAAAATACATCCTTGATTTCTAATTGTGATTTATATTTAGATTAGTCTGGAAAATTTGTTGATATTAAAACCTATATAGGAATGATTAGAATTATATATTTTTACTTACAAATAGGACTGATTTAATGTTTTTAGTTTTCATGTGTACTAGGATTCAAATTCACCCCAAGTAAATTCACATAAAATATGTTAAAATGATCACTCAATATGTTAAGGGATCATTTTATTTTGGTTTATTTTATCATTTTTATACAAACAATGATTTGAAAATATAATCTAGTTCTGATTTTAGTGGTTGAAAAATAAATAGTAAGAGATATTTAAGTATGTTCCATTTTTTTAAAATTAATTATACTATTTTTCATTAAGGAAACTAAATTTAGTTTCTATTTCAACTACTGAATGTTAATATATAGAATTTTCTTGTTTTTGTGATCAATATTTATTAATCAAGGGAAAAAAATTTATTTTTGTTTTCTCTTTGATAGCCTTCCTATTTTTCTAAGAATAATTCTTCTATTTATATATACAAAAATATATTTCAATACTCAATAAAGAAGAACATTGATTTTAAATTTCATTTTTATATATATCATATTCAAAATAGAAATATAAATCATGAATATATTTCAATAAAAAATAAAATTGTAGATATATTTACTAAGACACTGAAATTTTATATGTTTGATAAAACCTATTTTAAAATTGGTATGATTTATATTTAAATTTACATTTATATGGAATGAATCAAGGGGGACTTTGGGTATGTTTATATGGTGAAATTTTTAAATCTATATGAAATTTGTGAAATTTGGAATTTTTTTCAGATTGCATTTGTTTAATTTATGTGCTTATTTTTTTATTATATTACATTTTTAATAAATCTAATATATACTAGATGATTTAAACTATCTATTTAAACTTTTAGAGTTCACAAAAGAATATTTTATTAAGTTGTTAACATTATTTTTCATTGAAATATTTTTAAAATTATTTTCATTGTATAGTGTCTCCTTGATACAAGTTTTAAAACATGGAAGGCTTTATATTTACTCCATGACATATGTATTTAAATATAAAAGATTGAGAATGTTTTATACACAATTTTGATTGATTTTGAAGATATATTTTTTATTATGAAATTATCTTTTGGTCATTTAAAAATTGGGGCGATTTTTATGAAATTATACTTGGTTTAGTAATTATAAAAAGGAGAGAGAATGTTGAGTGGATTCTAAATGTAAAACACCGAACCCCAATAGCCCAGATTCGGTTCCATAAATTAGTACATTGTCATAAAAAACAATGAAGTGTCATCCGGAAGGACTGAGTAGTTATTACCTATAGAAATTAATATACAAAAACATCTTTTAACTTACATATTTAAATGGGATAAAACATAAAAGCTTCATTGGACCCACTAATACAATCATTGATTATCACTATAATTCATTCATAATATACATCTTAACATCCAGTGGAAAATAAAACATAAGAAAGGGGTGAGCTATGATGCTCAATAAGGGTATGAAATATTGAAAAACTATCATAAATAAACATAAACAATAAGTCTAGGTGAATAACTAAACTCATGCCATTAAAACATAATCTTGAGCATAATATGGAAAGAATAAAAAAATATTAAACAATTCAATATAAATAATAACTTGAAAATAAATCTTTTCCAGGGATATTCTACTAGTCAAAAAATCATATGGATTTAAATGACTAATATAGTAATGAGTGAATTCATAATTCCATACACCATAAAAATACTATTAAGGCTTCTCCCTTGAAACCATGAAAAAATTGGTAAAACACCGACCTAGTTTGTCTCATGTGACCTACCAATTCATAATGGGTCTATAGTGGGGCCATACCATCACTAAATATGTCTAATTAATTCTTCATATGAAATAAGTGAAATATAATCAATATATACATTCATATAAAAACTATCATATAAAATGTAAATAATATCCTCAATCATTCAAAATATTCATAAAATGTCTAGAATATTATAGATAATTGTATCAATATAGTAAATCCCTAGTCAAAATAGTCATAATCTATTTAATAAAATGTGGTATATGGTAATATAATATATAAATTTCAATTAAGAATAAGATTCAGCTGAGGGTGTTTAAATAGATGAAAATATTATACTAAAATCATTGATAAATTCTTAAGATAAATACCATTTTCTTTGGAAAGAATATTTCTTTTTCAAAATCAATTTTTATTTGTCATAAATATCTATTATAACCATATATATCCTAGAGAATAAAATGGGAGGAAAATGTAATTTAATTTGAGGAATATTAAAATAACAGAATTAAATAGTTGATAATTTTATTATATACTTATTATGATGGAAAATGTAAGTTTTCCAGTCATAACTAAGATAGTGAGAATGATATTTTCTTGAAACACTTAGATATTTTCATTAATGAGTTATATTTATCAATAACATTCTCATATATTCTAAAATTTCATAGGATTATGTAAAACATGTAAGGATTTTTCTTCAACAGTTTTACTTTAAAGGTATGAGAACATATATTAAATTCAATTAATATCCTTGAAAATTTATTTTAGGAAAAAGTTATATTTTTTGAGATAACTATTTAAGAACATGTGATACATGTATGTAGAACTATTAGGTTTAATATATTCGTGTTATTGAGATAATTAAAAGCAGTTTCATTTTTATGATGTTAGTTAGACTGTATTGGTAACATTGGGATTGATAATCTATTTGTGATATTTTTATTAGACTTGAAATAATTTTTGGGATTATGATATATGTTGACTGGTGTATTAATTAAGTAGTTGTTAATTTTATTTGAGTATTAATGATAGAGTTAATTCTTAAAGGAATATAGAATATTATTATGGTTTAATGTCTTAGAGATTAAAATTTAATTTTGGAAGGGTAATTTATTTAAATTATACGATTAGAGTATATAAATACATGGTTATATTTTTGTAGGAATGAATCATGTTGTTTGAAAAAGGATATCTAATATGTTACAGAGTAGATTTTAATGATTATTGGGTTTATAATATTTTAAGAAATGTCATTTTATTTGGGATCTTTATTTTAAGGATTAGGTTAATAAGTATGAGGGAACCTGGATTAAGGTAAAATAGATTTTACCAAGAATTATATATGCTAAATTGAGAGTGATTAAAGGTGAATCGTGTCTAATAGATGTTGAGATGTATGAACAATAGGAATACATGATAGTTTTATATAATTATAAATATTATGGTTAAATATTCACATGGTTATTAATGATATTTTTATTTTAATGTTCTACACTCATGCTAACTCAGTAGATTTTAGTCATGTATTACACCCCAAGGAACCTATTTAACCATAGGTTCCATAAAAAATACAGAAAAATTCCCAATAAATAGCCTAATGGGATAAGGGATGGTGTAAGAAATATTATAACCATTCTGACCCAACTGTTAGGAATTTGGACTAATAATGTGATCATAATTGAAATCCCAAACCCAACAATAAAGATAATGATGAAAACCCATTGAAATTTGGGTGACCAAGATGATGAAAAAAATAGATTCAATGTTATACATTTAATAAATATGGTAATAAGGATGGATTAAATCACTTTAAAAGGATTAATAAATTCTATAAGTGTGGAGGGGAAGGTCACCAGACTCCCAAGTCTAAGGAAAATAAATAATATATAAAATTTTTTGTTTCAATTGCAGGACAGTTGATCATTTAGTGACACAATGTCCCAATCCAAGGCCCAATTAGGAAAATAGTCACAAAAACAATGAGATCAAGGAGAATCCTATGAAACTACTACTAATATTACATATTATTAGCTTTCACATAATATTTATAGTTTTTTACATCATGTAAGTTCTTTCTAACTATTGAATATTCAGTTATAAATAAAACTATATTGGGTTTAATATCATATAAATAATTTTTAGTATTTGAAGAAAGTCATTTATTATGGATCTAGATCCACATACATTTGTAAAATTCTATGAAAAATTCCAAATGTTTTAGATCTCACTATAATGTTTTGATAATGTTTTTTCATATTTTTAAATCTCAACCCACATATTAAATAAACCCGTGATCTTATAGAAGTGTATGGTGACTTTTCAGATCCCTATTGAAATTACTCTAATCTAATGAGTAAAATTATGAGGATGAAATTAATATATGGGGTGGGGGAGGGAATGTAATTCCCCCAAATTCTAGTATATGATCACCTTTAAAAAATTCAATGTGTTCGATAACTTACTCGACACATATCACCAGACTAAAATGAAACTATGATATGTTTTTATTTTAAAAAACTAACCCATTGAATTAATATAAAAAAATCGGGGTAATTTCTTGATGAATTATATGTAAATAGAAAATACATTCTAATTTTAGTATGAATGAAATTCATTAAGGTCACTTAAAATGACTAATAAGATCATTTACTGTCTAGAAAATTATTTTTCTAAAAAATATCCTTTTATATGATACACATTCTATTTCAAGAAACATTTGATTGATAAAATGTCATATTTGATGATGATAATTAGTTAGCACCCATAAATTTTGTAAATGAAATGAAATAAGATTAATAAAGGATAGAATTCAAAAATGTTTTTCCTAATAAAATGGGTTTTCATTAGGTAAGTTTATTTCATAAAAAAGGTAAATATCTATACTATGAAATTTGAAATTCAAAGAAATGAACATAATTTTTAATTCATCATATCAAAACTGACCTAGTCTAAATTTTAGATATTCTTCTAAAAGGGTTGGTTTTTATTTCAAAAACATGGTTTTCATGAAAATTTTAATTTTTATGCATTTATAAATATATTAGAATGACCTACAGGTTTATGAAACCTTTTTATAATATTTTTATATCTATTAGTTATTCTTCTAATTCCTTCTAATTATGATATATCACAATGAGAGCCACTAAATAATATCATTATTCTTATAGTATGATTATATTGAGACTAAACTATCTCATTATCATCAATTAACCAGGTTAAGTTCATCTTTGGGTCGATTTAACCAAAAACATGAATGATACTATAAATTAATGTCATGGATGACTATGAGAACATATTTAATGGTGTAATTTGATTTGAATATGTAAATAATGTTTTTTCTGGTTTTGTTAATGATGTACCAACAATTAATTATTCAATTATGAAGACACCCTTCAATTGGTTAGAATCACTAAATAATGTTTGTTATCGATTTAATATTTTATAATAAAGACTAAAAACTAATTAAAGGAATTTTAACAGTCACATGTTATTATAAATAATCCCTTTCAATAAATTTAGTGATATATTATTGATGAACCTTGGAAAAAGAATTCATATAGAGACTAATATTATAGAACTAGTACAAATGATAAAGACTATAAACACTCGATATAGAATATTAGAAGAATCCAAATAGATAATGAATATTTATGAAAAGTATTAATGAAAATAGATATGAGTAAGGTTTAAAATTAATTTATTATTAAATATATTATTGGGATGTTATAGGTTAAAGTAAATTCTTGGAAGTCAACTTATGGGGTAAGTGTTTTTCATATCTAATTCCTCTATTTTATTCATGTTTGTTAATATGAACCTAATTTCATATATTTGGTGTATATTGATACTATTATAGATATAATATCATGAATTATGGTTTAATCATGGTATTTGAAGTTTAGTTATAATTCCTCTCTTTTAATGAATTTTTATTTTAATGTTTCTAAAGACCTAATGTTTATATTGGTGTCAAATATAACTTTATAGATGTAATAAATTATATAATCCATGTTTAAAATGTAGGTTTTACTCACTACCCACGGATATATATTTATCATACTCATCGTATTTTGTGGATCCTTTAACAACTTTATTTATGACAGTTACAAATATTTATTTGTTTCATTTCCTTTAAAATTCATTAAACTTACAATTGTGTATTTAATAAATTATTCTTAATAATTATCATATAATAATAATTCCATGATTTTTTTAAATTTCAATTATATAATTTTAATATTTTCCTTAAAAGTATTAATAATTTTAATTGTGTATTTATTATGTTTTGCTAAACATGATCATATCATAATATTTATTTTCATAAAATGTAATCAAATTCCATGTTATGATTGTTCATAATATTTTATAAATGTTTAATGAAGTGTTCCTATGATAAATAACTCATTTGGTATCTTGATTTATAATTTATTAATGATTTTTTCCATTCCCATCTAGCTAATGTACTATTCACCATGAAGCTGATTATAAATCCATGTAGCCAATTTACAATCCACATAACTAATTTTCTTGATTAGGTTACCTTTTATATTTCTGTCATAACATGGTATATAAAACTAAAAATTGTGTTGTTAATATTTATTTTTTATGATATGAATATTATATAAATTTCATTAGAATACATAAAATTATGAATTTATATATATCATGTACCAAATTATGTTAGATTTCACCTTATTTTTTTGATTACGGATTTTATAGTTTTTCAAAACTACTTTGACACTATCTTATGGTGATGAAATGAATTATAAAATCCCAATTATGTTGATTATTGAGTATTTTGACATATAAATAAATTTTATAAATATAATTCAGTTTGACCCAATGCATATTCATTCATTTAGAAGTATTGTTTTTCAGAATTATGAAAATTCACTTTTTTTTACAATTATAGAGAAAAAACTACATGAATTCATGTATGTAAGTTAAATTACATGAATCAGTTACATAAATCTTATTATATGACGAGACTATATGAATTTCCTTACAGTAATTAGTTTTTTTAATTTAGCTATATTAATTTTCCTACGTGGAAAAAAAACTATGTGAAAATCACATATTTGAATTTTCCAATGTGGTTCTTTGAATTTCTACAAGATGTTATAAAACCAAAGGATATACTCTATTTTTTAAATTATTTCACATTTAAATTTGATGTAATATCAATATGAATATAATTAATTTTTTTTTCTAAAATCAGTTTTCAATTATTTAAAACCCATGGGAACATGGTTCAAATTATTTCCTGATAAAATAAATGTGATTTTAAAAATTATTAAATATATTGAAATTTAGGCTGAAAATTCAGGGAATTAAAATATTTAAATTCAAATTGAAATAAATACCAAAGGAAAGACACAATTATTATTACGGAGTATTCCAAGGGTAATAATTTTTGTTATTTATTACTGTATAAATTGATCTAATGAATTATTATTTGTAGTTATTATATCTTCTATTGGATATTAAAAAAGTCTTACAATTATTCTATTTATAATTTATAAAATATTTACAAATGATTATTTATCTTGGAAGAGAACACAGAGAAATCTGAAAAAGTTTTTTTAGGAATAGAAAGGTTCAATATATTTAAAATTTAACAACTCGGGTGAAAAAAGAAACATTAAATATTTATAGTTCAATATAAATGTAAAAATACAAGTTGGTAGAGTTTTTTTGGAAATATACAAATTATGAGAACAATTTCATTCAACCACAAATCTCGACTGAACCATAATATTTTTTTATTTTTGTGATGAATATTTCATTATTATCGTGACTTTGAGAGATTGAAACATTATTATGGTTCTCTATATCTACTTCGTTATATTATTTTATTTTTTATAACTATAAAGGGCTATAATAGCCCTTAAAATGTTCGATTGAGGGATGTGACTCCAAAATAATGGGCAGGAATTGTGTTTTGACTTCATATGGGAAATATAGACTATTTGGGTTATGACTCTCATAAAAAAGAAGGTTTTTAATAGTTAAACTCATGGGGGGAAAAGGATTTATATTTGTGTTGGGACTCTATGTGGGAAACAGTCATTTTAATACTTCATTATAGTGGATATAGTGGGTTCCATTACTCTCAGTTTCGAAGTGGGGTTAATAGTGGACAAGGTTCATCAAGATTTGAACCACTATAAAAATTATTCTATATATTTATTTTTATTTTTCATTGAACTAACTTTTTAACTATATTTTATACTTAAATATTCAATTTTGTTAAATTATTTTTGAAAATAAAATTTTCCTGCCACCCTCTAAGGTATTTTCCTAATTAACTTTTAGACCAAAAATTGGTATCAAAACATAACCCTAAGTTCGTTATATATTTTCTTTATTTTTTCAAACCATTTCCCGATGTAGGTGCTAAGGGGATAAGATATTTTTAAATGTTGGGGCTGAAGTCTCATTTTTATTATTTGATGCAAAGAAAATCCCTCTTTAACTATGTAGAGGGAGACACATTAAATAGCCCGAAGGCCCAGTGGGAATTTATCCCATTACATATCCTGTAGGCCAGATTTTTTGGCCCAATGCTCATTATATGAATAGTAATGCTATAGTACCCGCGCTGCTATAGTACTGCACAGTACCCGCCGCTGCTATAGTGCTCCTACCGCCGCAACAGTTCCATTGTTGCAACTGTATCTCAGCTGCTACAGTAGCGCTATAGTGATGCTACAGGACTTACACCCAATGGGTTTTGAACCATGATTTTTCATGTATAATTATGGGGTGCTTACCACTAATCCAAACCATTACTACATAAGATCTTTTTATGATGGTAGGAAATAGTTCAAATGGGGGATGGATACCTCAAAAACCACCACATATTGAGGGACCTAATTATGGCCATTGGAAATCTCGCATGGAAGCTTCTTGAAGAAACATAGAATTGATTATTGGACAAGAATGGAAAATACATATAAGGTTTCACAAGTTGAAACTAAATATGTAGTTGGAAATAATGTTGTATAATATTTTTTCAACTATAAGAAGTTGAATATTTTATATTGTAAAATTAATAGAAATTTGTAAAGTCATGTACCTACATGTAAAACTTCTCATGATAAGTGAAAAATTATTTACGTTACATATCTTGGTTCAAATATAATTACTAGAAAAAATGTGGTCATATTAAGAGTTGTATATCAATAATTTATACAGGTAAAAAAGAAAATGTAAACCAAATGATCTATATAATTACTAGTATTATAAATTTTATGTTTTATTTAGTAGAGAATCCTGAAAATACTATTCTTAATGTAATATTACATAGAGAACATCATTATAAGTTTCATTCTGAAAAAGTTGACATAAATGATAGTATGATCATCAAAGAATTTATTCTTGATGAGTTTATTGGATCATTTTTGAAATATGAATTAAAATTCAAAATTCATACTGAAGAAGAAAATTCAAAAAAAATTAGGGAGTTTCATTTAATTAAAATGTATATACATACTATTATTATTTTTAGATACATATTTTTTATAGGAATGATACATCATAAATTACAAAATAATTATTTATAATGAAGAAAGGATACTCAAGGAGAACCTAAAAAGACTATACTAATGATGATTTCAACTAGAAAAAGTAAAGGAAACTTAATTTTAATGTTTCTCAAGATATAAATTTTTATGAGTATTTCAAAAGGGAGAACAGCAATCCGAATTTCCTAAGACTAAAGAGTGAAAAAATAAGAGGGAGAAATAAAAGAAAGAAAAGATGGAAATAGAAGCCGAATGGAGTTGCACTAAAGATTCAATTGCTGCTAAAGAATTTGTTTTGGAAAACAATGATGAAAATATTTACATTATGGATTTAGAAAATCAGGTATGTGACTATATATATTATTCACATTATGAATATAATTCCAAAAAACTCACTATAGTAGAATTCCAAAATAGATTGATATACTTGGTCATAATTTCTAAAAAATAACTATATTATACAATAATCATAAGATTGAACGTAGGGTTATTCATATGGTACATGAAAATGTGAATAAATATTCCTAGAAATATAAAAATTATAATCATTCAGATGTATAAATCGATAAATAAAAAACTCCTCTCATGATAAAAAAGGAAATATTTTAAAGAGAAGTTGATTTAATTTAAAATTATAATGATGATGAAATAAGGAAGTTTTGTAATGTTCTTATGTAAAATGAAGAAATAAAAATTGATGATCAAAGTTTAATGTAAAATATACCATTAATTATTCATCATAGATAAAAATGTGATAAAAATATGAGTTTCAATTAAATGAATAAAAATAGATCTTCTATTGGTTATGTTGAAAATTTATATAAAATACACAAGGTTTTCTTTTTTCAAATCCCTACTGAAAGCACATATATCGTTACATGTTTTCAATGTCATATGAAATTTCATTATGGAAGTGATTGTTCCTTAAATTTTTAGTAATTTATGAGAAAAAAAAATATTTCATTTATAATCTTTTCCTTTCGCATTACCTATAAACAAGAGTTACAAATAAATTTAAATTCCCTTGAAATCATATAATAATCTCATTTGACCCAAATTTCTATTTTTAAAAATAACTATTCAGTATATTTTTATATGAAATATGTATTGCGGGAATAAAAAGGGATGGATAGTACAAACATAGTGTATGCTCATAACACATCACCAGTGATATATCAAACTTTATATCATTTTTATGTTTTATGGATGTAATTTTACTTTTTGTAATAATACTAAATGAAAGGTAAAAGGTTTAGATGAGGTTTGAATTTCTAATTATGTTATTATTT
The DNA here is from genome assembly GCA_963277665.1 of Viscum album. Taxonomy (NCBI): domain Eukaryota; kingdom Viridiplantae; phylum Streptophyta; class Magnoliopsida; order Santalales; family Viscaceae; genus Viscum; species Viscum album. The sequence continues at coordinate 1,946,527,783 of OY728126.1, read as the reverse complement.
TTAACTGTTTATATATTTAATGATTAAAACATAATGTAATAATTACTTAAAAACAATGTTATGATGTAATTTTTGTTATAATTCTAAATGATAAATGCAGTATTTTTATGGATAAATATATTTTGTTTTATGGAAATAGTAAAGATAACATTTATTCAATTAATTTTTGATAATTAAAAGATCAAAATGTAAAATGTTTGAATTATATAAAACATGATAAATTTTTGGGGAATATGAGGTTAGGAAATGATAATTTCATGTTGATTCATAGGATATCTAATAAAAAAATTGTTTTTAAATCCACCTGAAATTGAAGTGTATAACACCTTTGTTTATAAATGTTTCTTGAAAGGTAAACGATATTGATGTTGTTTCAAGTTGTATAATGAAGATAAAACTATAATAAATCATGATCATATTCACTGTTATTTAATTGGTTCAATAAAACCATAAATTTTTAGTGGTAAGAGATATTATTATTATTATTATTATATTTATTTTACTATATACAAATGGGTTTATTTTAATTCTCTTAAATATTTAAATTTCAATGATTATAATTTTTTGTAAATTGGTTCAAAATAACAAATATAACAAAATTATATCAACTTTAAGTGATCACATTTGTGAATTAGAGAATCTAATATTTACTTGTTTTGTGAACAAAATATGTATTTTCATAATTTTTGAGCCCCTAGAACGCTTGAAAAAATAGTGTAGTTGAATGGAAAAAATAGAACATTTTAAGAAATGGCTACGACCATGTCAAACGAGTCTAATATATATAAATATTTTTGATAAAAATATGCAAATAATTCATTTTATATTATGAATAAAATTTTTGTAATGCCGTAGTTGACAAATACACCTTTTGAGCTTCTTAAGTTGTGAAATCCTTAAAATTGACTATTTAGAGACTTGGGATTGAATTTTTTATTATTAATACTAATGATCCTTTATATAAATTTGATTAAAATTATAATTAATGAATTTTCTTAGGATATTCAAATAATATTAAATAATATAGTTTATATAATAAAATAACCATTTTGGTTGAAAATCAATTAATTTTAAGTTTGATGAAATGTGTTTAAATAAAACGGATGCTGATATTGAACAACTTGATGATGAATTTAGAGATTTTAATTTTGAAGAAGAACCAAAAGATAAATATGAACATATTGAGGGGGATAATATTTATTCCTAATATAAATTTATTCTTAAAAATCATGGAAGACTCAAAGAGATCATCTGAAAGATAATATGCTTGAAATATTCAAATCAAATGTTCCAAATAAAAATATGTTATGAATATTTTTTCTTATCATGATTTTATTTTTTTATTTTATTTCAATGATTATTTATGAGTCTTGAAACTATTTTAATTGAATATTATCTATACAAAATGAATTAAATCATCATATTAGAAAAAATTATAGAATCTATTTTCTCTACCAAATGGATTACATGTTATTGAATCAAAATGGATATTTAAAAACAATCTTGATGGATATGAAAATATAGATGAAAATAATGCTAGATGTGTTTTTCCAGTATTCTCTCAAAGATATGATATTTATTTTGAAGAATATTTCTCACTAATTTCAATGCTATAAAAAATTTGGCAATTTTTATCATATGCAGGTTTTCATGGATTTAAATTATTTTTATTGTATGTCAAACCAAATTTTCTAAATGGTTATATTTATAATGAATTATGTCTTATAAATCCCCATATTTTTGAAAATTAAAATAACCATGGTCTATTTTTTTCAACCATAAGATTTATAAAATTTCAAACTAGATCCTCAATCGTGGATTGATTATTTAACTAATTTTTCTATGAAAAAAAAATTAGAAGGGAAATGATGATCCTAATTTGATTATTAAAAAATGTTTTAGTGATATATTTATTTTTAAAAATTATTTTGTTGATATTATTTTTGGATCATCAAATGAAAATATTGGTAAAGAATTTTAAGGATTAATGAATTATGAATTTGATATGAGTATGATGTGGGTATTAAAATTCATCCTTTGTTTTCAAATTGTTTAAATAAATAATAATATTTTCATAAATCAATATATGTATTAAAAATAGTTAGATATGTTTTTGGGTTTATAATATTCTAAAATTCAAAATACATCATAGAGTACAAATTTTAATTTAGATTTAGACAAGAATGGAAATTTTTTTGATATTAAAACCTATATTGGAATGATTGGAATTTTATTTTATTTACCTAAATCTAGGCAGGATTTAATGTTTTTCGTTTTCATGTGTATTGTTTATCAAAGTATCCCTAAGTAAATTCATATAAAATATGTCAAAAGTATCACTTGATATGTTAAGGGGAAATTTGATTTTGGTTTATTTTATCATTCCTAAACAATCATTGATTTGTAACGATATTCTAGTTCTAATTTTATCGAATGAAAAATAAATAGGAAACAATCTTTAGGTATGTTCCATTTATATTAAAATTAACTATACTCTTGTAATTTATGGTAAAAAATTATATTTCCCATTAAAATATTAAATTTTAATATATATAGTTGTTTCATCTGGTTATTATCAATCATTATTAATCATGTAAATAATTTTTTATTTTGGTTTTTTTTATAAAATTATTATTTTTCTGAAAATAATTATAATATTTATATTTTCAAAAATATCATTCAGTAATCCAAGAATACAAACATTAATGTTAAATTTATTTTTCATTTAGATCATATTCCAAAATGAAATATAAATCTTGGATATATTACTAAATAAAATAAAATTATAGATATATTTACTAAGACACTGAAATATAATAATTTTGATAAAATATATTTTAAACATGGTATAATATATTTTTAAATTTACATTTAAGTGGCATGAATTAAGGGTGAGTTTGAGTATGTTTATATGATGAAAATTTCCAAATTTAAATGAAATATGTGAAATTCGGAATCTTTTTTTGGAGACTACTATAGTTTAATTTTTGTGCATATTTTTTTTAATATTACTTTTTAGGAAATCTAATATATTCTAATTGATTTAAACTAATAGTTTGAACTATTAAATTTCATAGAAGAATATTTTATAATGTTTTTAACATAATTTTTCTTTGAAATATTTTTAAAATTATTAGCATTGTATAGTGTCTCCTTGATACATGTTTTTAAAAATTGAAGGCAATATATTGACTACCTGACATTTTTAATTAAATAAAAAAATTTAGAATGTTTTATAATATATTTAGATTTATTTGGAAGAGATATGTTTTTATAAAGACATTATCTTATTTATAATTTTTTAAATTAGGGAGAATTTAATAAAATTATACTTGGTTTTGTAATTATAAAAAAGGGAGATAATGATGATTGGATCCTTAATGAAAAGACCCCAATCAAAGTAGTTCAGATTTGGTTACTTAATTTATTTCATTGTAATGAAAAACAATGAAGTTTTTTCTCATAGGACTGAATACTTTATTACCTTTGGAATTAAATATACCAAAATATGTTTTACATTAAAAATTTATATGAAATAAAACATAAAAGATCCATTGGAAACACCAATAAACTCATTGATTATCCCTGTAATTCATTCATAATATACATATTAACACCTATTTGAAAATAAAATATATGAAAGGATTGAGCTATGATTCTTAATATGGGTATGAAATATAGAAGAAACTATCATAAATAAACATAAAAAATAAGGTACGGTGAATAACTATAACACATTAAATTAAAACATAATATTGGGAATAATATGGTAGGAATAAAAAATGATTAAACAATGCCATATAAATAATAACATCAAAATGAAACACGGACAGAGATATTCTACTATTAAAATAATCAGATGGATTAAAATTACTAATATAATAATTTGGGAGTTTTATATTCTATACAGCATAAAAATACTATCAAGGCTTCTCCCAATACACCGTACATAAATGGGTAAAAACCGTATCTTGTTTGTCTCATGAGACCTAACTATTAATCAAGGGGTTATAGTGGGACCCTCCCATCACTTACTAAGTCAAATTCATTACTCATATGAAAGAAGTAAAATATAATCAAAATATACATTCATATATAAAATATCATATGAAATGTAAATAATATCCCCAATCATTTAAGATAATCTTAAACTATCTAGAGTAATTTAGTGAATGGAGTCCACATAGTACATACCTAGAAAAAATAATAAAAAAATATTCAATAAAATATGGTATATATTAACATAAGATATAAATACCAATTAAGAATAATATTTAAATTAGGGTGTTTAAATTTATGAAAATATTATAATAAAATCATTGAGAAATTCTTAATATAAATACACTTTTTATTAGAAAGTAGAGTTCTTTTAAAAAATAATTGTTTATTTTTCATAAAAATATATTATAAATATTTTTATCATAGAGATTAAAATTGATGGAAAATGAATTTTTTTTTGAGAAATATTAAAATAATATTGAAACTGAAATTTGGAAACTGAATTGAAAACATGTAAGAAGAGTGTTTATGAAACTTTAGAAATAAGCCACTTTAGAAAGTTTTAAGGGAAAATATAAATGAGTCTTTAAGGTGGAGAAAAGAATAATTGTTTTTATAAAATAGGAAATGAACTAAGATTGTTTTCCATGATAAAAATAGTGTTTATATAAAAAAAATTAGTGGATTAGAATTTATTATGGAGTATACTTCAAAATTGGTATGAAATTGGGAAGTTCCCTTTAATCGATATTTCTTATAGTGAGGAATTGAAAAAAGTCCCTTATAAAAAATGTATTTCCCCAACAAAGAAATTATAATTTATATATTTTCACATATTTAGAGCATAAAAAACATAATTTATTAGTATTATATAATAAAAATTGAGAATCATATTGGGGTAAAGGGATATAAAGTGTAACCCAAATAAAAAATGGAGGTTCGGGGGGAATCCCTTACCTTTTTCCCAAAAGTATCCCAAAATTGCACTCAATGTCCTGGAAAATAAAATTAAATACATTAATAAATTAAATCAGAAACTAATCAACATTTATTTAATTTACTATAATTTATTATTTTAATTTATAGCATTTTTATGAGTTAAAATTCAATTTGATGATTCGGGAGGGTCTGTTTCTTTAGTTTTTAGGATTAATTCACTTATATACATGTATTAAAGATCATGTAAAATGATAAATGTTATCCAGAATTGAAATTATATGTTTATAATGAACGTCAAAAATATTTTATGGTCTTATATATCATTTTGTATCTAGATATGAGGATGTTTCATTAGATAAAAAGTTAATGACTATCGTTTGGATAATGTTGGCGTTTTTGGATTGTCACACACTAGTTTTGTTTTATTATTTAATATTATGTATATATAATTGTTCAAAAACACTATATAAGATTCAATATAAATGGTTCATTCTGATATAACCCTTATAATGGTTTTATGAAGTTCCTTGAATGAGGTTTTAGAATAGGAACAATCATCATCTTCGAAGGTGGTGAATTGGCACCCCACAGACAATGTATTCATTTTTAGAAAACATGTGAGAGGAGAAGGGGATTGATGATAAATATACCTTTAACATAAAAAAATTATGTAATTTTTATATAATAATTTTATCATGAATTTTTTGACATAGTATGTAAGGAAAGTAAAGGAAAGAAATGAAATAATATAAAATTAAAAGAATGAAAGGGGATTTTACATCTTGAATCCCACTACTTGAGAAAAACCAAAATAAACATTGAAATGGTATTTTAGGTGAGATAAGAAAGACATGAATGTGGGGTATAGGTTTTTTAGAGGTATTGGGAAGAAATTGAAAAAGATTTAAGGCTTTGTAAATTTGAGGGGAAAAGGTGGCAAGGGGTGTTATTTATGGTGGAGGAGAGGGGAGTTTTTCGATTATTTTACTCATTAGTTTATTATTTTGTCTCAATAATACCAATACTATTGATTATTATGACTAAATATAGTAAATAGTTCTTGTGATTTCTTAATATTGGTTTTTATATCATCCATACATCATCCAAGAATCAACAATTAATTTATTTAGCTAATACCCAAAATTATCGTAGTTCACTTTTCAACAAAACATCAACTATTTTAGAAAAATCATGAAAATTCACAATAACCATTTTTTAATTTTTAGAATTAAAAATTGTACTCCCTTTTAGGAAAATAATTTTCTATATATGATAAATTATATTTTTAATCAAAATCATTAATTATTTGAGAAATACTGATTTTGAAATTATAACTTATTTTATGACACTTTGAAATTATAATTAAGGTCTCATAAAATTATGTTTACAACATAAGAAAAAAATCTCAAGTTATAAATATATTTAATTATAATAAATTATCTTTTAAATCAATATATGAATTATCAAATTGTAGGTAACAAATTTTGTTTAAAAAACACCAACACTTAAATTATCCTATTAAAATATTTATCCCCATTTTACAAGATATAAATATATCTTCTTTTCATTTTTAGAAAACATAAATTTTATTTATTCATTCATAGGAGAGGTTACTATTCTATTTTCTGGATTACTCTTCATAAGGGTCTCATTACTATTCCAACTATCAGATTTAATTTTATATTACAGTTTCAAACTCGGTTTCTTATGAAGCATAAACTATCAAAGATTTAAAATTTTAAAAGGGACATATCATAAAATATTGGGGTGTTACAGTCGTCCCTCATTCAAAAATTTTATCCTAACAATTTTCAAAATTTCACCTCGAAAAAATATTTGGTTAGTCTTTACCATAATTTACTTTGGTTCCCATATTTCCTCTTCAATATTATGATTTATCCAATTTACCTTTACCATTTGAGTCATCCTATTCTGCAACACCTATTCTTTAGCATCCATAATCTGGAGAGGCTCATCATAGTAAGATAAATCAGGTTCCAATTATATTACTTCATAAGTTAGAACATTTTTTGGGTATTTCATGTTCTTTCGCAATTAAGAGATGTGGAATACATCATGTAAATTAGATAGGCTAGGTGGTTTCTCTAAACAATAAGACATTGCTCCAATTTTCTCTATAATTTTAAAAAGTCTGATGTACATGGGGATTAGTTTCCATTTCATACTGAACCTTCTGACACACTTCCATGAAGATACATTCAGAAAGACATTATCTCCCAATTGAAAATTCAAATCCTTTATTTAGTTATCATCATAGCTTGGTTTTCAACTTTGAACTTCTTTGATATGATTTTGAATAGTCTTTAGCTTTTCTTTTCTTTCCTACACAAGATCTGGTCCTACATGATGCCTTTCACCAAATCAATCCCAACAAGTTGTTGTACAATATCTCTTCCCATATTATGCTTCGTACGGTGCCATTTGAATACATGAATGGAAACTATTATTGTAAGAAAACTATATCATAGGTAATTACAAATACCACATACCATGAATGTCAAGAGAGCCTGTTCTCAACATCTCTTCTAATAATTTAATGGTATTTTCTGACTTTTCATTGGTTTGAGGTTGATAAGAAGTAATCAAATGAATCTCAGTATCGAATGTATTATAAATACTTCTCCCAAAACTTAAATGTAAATCATGGATCACAATGGGTCAATATTGAAAGAGGTGAACCATGAAGTCATACAAATTCATTAATAAAGAGTCATGCATGGTGCTGTAGTGGAAAATCATCACTCATTGTGAGAAAATGTGAGGATTTTATAAGTTTATTAACAATTAACCATATTGAATCATTATTTGTTGGATTATTTGGTAATTGGGTGAAAAAATCCATAATGATGTGATCCCATTTCCATGTAGAAATAGGAAGAGGTTTCGTGAATCATTTAGGATGTAATCATCCCACCTTTACCTATTGAAAAAATAAACATCTTGATACAAAGTCTAAAATACCCTACTTCATATTATCTCAAAAAAATTGTTCCTTCAGATCACTATACAACCTAATGTTGCTAGGGTGTATATAGAAATTCAAGCTATTATCATCATATAATAATTCCCTTTTTTTCTCTGGTATATAGGGAAACAATCCACATCCCAAATTTACAAAAACCACGATGATATATATGGTCAACCAATTTCTCATAATTTACAACATTAATTTTATTTTTAAAATTTTCATCATCAGACTAATAAGTTTTAATATATTCCAATAAAGATGTTTAGAAAACCATTTGAAAAATTAGTGATCTTTAACCTTCCTTGATAATTCCCATATCCATATTTACTAGATCTATATACAATGGATCTTTTTCAGTCCTCATTATATTTATAACTCCATGATCATTCTGGATCAATGCATCTTCTACCTTATTTTATTTCCCTAGGTGATAGTATATTTAACAATCAGAATCATTGAGTAGCTCAAGCCATCTCTTTATCCTCATGTTGAGTTTTTTTTGTAAGAAAATATATTTCAATCTCTTGGGATCTGTATATATCTCACATCATTCCACATAGAGATATTGTCTCCATATCTTTAGGGAAAATATTATAACTCCTAAATCTATATGATGTTTTGGATAGTTATGTTCCTAAGTTGTAACTACCTTAATGCATAGGCAATAACTCTATCATTCTATATTAAGACATAGAAATGTCTTTTATTTAATGCATCACTGTAAATCACAAATCCATAATTTACTGGTTATATAGTCAAGATCAGTCCATTCAATAAAATTCTTTTTAATTATTTAAATAATTTTTCATATTCCTTTTTCCAAATAAACTTAACCCCTTTAATTAATCTTGGGGAATAGTTTTTCTATTCTAGAAAAATTCTGAACAAATCATAAATAGTAACTTACTAATCTGATGAAAGATCATACTTCAGTTATATTCATTGGTGTAAATAGTTCTTGAACTACCTTTTTCATCATAAGATCTTATTATATTACATCCATAAAGATAATATGGCCAAGAAAAGAAAGTGTTTGAATCTTTGATTCACACTTATTAAACTTACCACATAACTCTTTTCTTCTAATACTCTCCAGAGCAACCTGAAATTTGTCCTAATGGTTCTCATATATTTTTTCACTATATAAATATATCATCAATAAAAACCCCAAAAAAAATAATCATGATATTTATTAAACACTTTATTTATTAGATCCATAAAAATATAGGGTTCATTAGTCAGTCCAAATGGCATTATTGTACAATCATAATTTATATTCATGGTTCAAAATGTTGTCTTTTGAATATCTCCCTTCTTCACATACAATTTATAATATTCATATCGAATTTAAATCTTCAAAAAAATATTGATCTCCACGAATTTGATTAAATAAGTCAATAATGCTAAGTAGAGAATAATTTTTATTTATTATAATAGAATTGATTTCTCTATAGTCAGTGCACAGTCTAACGGATCCATATTTCTTCTTGAAAAAGATAACTGGGGAACCACATGGAAAAGAATATGGTTGAATAATTCCATTATTAATCAACTCCTATTGTTATTTCTTCTGCTCATCTAATTTCTCTATTTCCATTCTATATGGAGTATTTGATATTGGCCTTACATTAGGTATTGAATCAATGGAAAACTTAACTCCATGCTCTGGGGGGTTTATATTAAATTCATCAATAAATATATCAATATATTCATATAGAATAGGTGAATCCTAGTTTAATGATATCTTTCCTCATCTATACATTTGGTTTTCCATTCCAACATAATAGTTTCATTTATAAAAGATTCTAGAGGTGGATCTAGATATGACTCAGATAATGATGTATCTGCTCAAAAAATAAGAAATGTTATATCTTCATAATGATTAATAATTTTATTATCTTGTTAATAATGTCTTTTATAATATTTCAAAATATAATCCAATATAAAAATTATATCAAAATCAATGATACGTATGATGACAAAATGAGTAAATATATAATGTTTATGTGTCATAACATGAGTTTTTCGACACATTTTATTTTCTCAATAATGTTTCTTCTAAGAGTCTTTTTTGATAACTCCAATGTTAAGGTGAATTAGAAATATCTAATTTTAATGAAATCTGCGAAGGTTAAGGATTTCAATGATCTAGAATAAAATAAATCATTAGGAAAAATTGAGGATATTATTAATTTACCTACCCCCACGTCATTATAAAATTCAACCTCATCTGTTGTGATTTCATAATCATGGCCTTGTTCTCTTTTCCTTTTCTAGGGTATTTTTCCTTGATGTCTAGGAAAATAATTTTCATAGTGTCCCAACTCCTTATAGCTGAAGCATTGCAGCATTTCAGCTTATTTTATTCTTCTACAATCATAGTCATGGTGGCCTTTTTTCCCCATTTTCATCAAACTCCCATTCCTAATATCCATTTTCCATGATTCTTCTTTCAGCAAATTTTTCTTGTTAAAAATACTATCCTTTCCTTCTACCCATTTCAATTATTTCTATTTTTAGAGTAATCGACACCAATCTTCCTATATTTCATCTCTTAGAATATATATCCCTTGAAAAATCATTTTATCAACTTGGTGGCACATGACACTATATCCTCGTATGATGATAATTTTTAGGAGACTAGTTTGCTTCATAGAATTTGATTAAGACCATGAAGTAACTATCAATATTGATCCTTGGATTTTGCATATATTCCACAACATGTCTTTCTAACCTTGTGAACATGTATTTATACTTGAAATAATTTTATTCCTCCTTCTATCTTAGACTCAAGAATTGTCTCTCCATGTATGCAAGTTTTTTTATAGGTTAATAATTTTATAAGATAATTACATTAAAATATTTACATACCATATTTCCGATTTATTCATCCTCCTTTTTTTTGAATAAATGTCCTCTACAAATCCTCATCTCCTAAGAGTTTATAAACTTTCATGAAAACATTTTACCTTTCATTACTTCACAAAGTGAGAAATATCTTCTCTATAGAAATTATCGATTTATTAACTACAAATGTGTTTTCAGTCACATTGAATGGGGTGTATTTTTGCCTCATAAATAATTATTACATTATTATACAATTTTGAGGATCGGGATACTCCATGCGAGTAAGGGTTTTTCTCATAACTTGAGTTAGCTGCCACAATATATTCATGACATCATAAAAGTTAAATTTTATTATAAAAAAATTTCACGAAAAAATTTAAAAACCATTATGTTCAACCAAGAACATAATATAATATAGAAGATAAAAAATTTTAAAAGGTCAACTTAAATCAATTAGACACGTCATCCTTATATAATTTCCTGGAAAGATCTGTTACCTTTGTATCTGGATTGTCTTTGGTAATATCTTCAAATTGATAGGCCACATTACCCATTCATTAATGAAATACTCCACTGTTATCTTCTTTTTGTTGAATCTTCCTATCCAGATTAAATGTTTCTTATTGATCTAATCACCATGCTCCTTCTTTGTGTACACTTTAATTATTATCCCATTCAACATTTCTGCATCCACATTAGATGCCAGAATAATCAAGACCTTCTCCAGTATCTCTTCCTCAGAGTGCATATAAGGGTCCAATGATATATCCATGGTCTTTAAATCTATAGCCCACTACTAGAAAACCATGTTCACCAATGAAACTTCCCCTATATCAACCTCCTTTCCTGAAATCCACTAAGGAACCATTTGGGGATCATAAAAACCCATTGAGTATCCCTAGATATGTGAATGTTCTTGAACCATATCACCCTTCTTCTCCAGAAAAGGATCTTTATAGTAACAACTTTTAACCATTTCATTTCTAGTCACCAAATTCATTCTGACCTCCTTCACCTATTCATTTTTATATGGCTCAACCTACATTACCTTGGTCCCTACCTTTTTATCTGATCTTGTCTCCATAGTTCCAAGAAGGTATGAGTAGTCTTTGCCTCCTTTGGATTTCCACCTCTTTCTCATTAAAGGGAAATCCCTACGTGGGATGCATTCATTGATATAGTTTTAATTCCTTACAGTAAGCTCCATATATAGATAATGGAATAAACTAAATTGGGCTATAAATCAAAATACATAATTTCAAACTATAAAAACAATTAACATAAATTAGAAATTTATGCATAGATAATATCATAACTATAAACATGATTTATTTGTGGTCATGTTTACTTTTTAATTATTAATAATGGGTTGTAAAGAAAATGTGAATTATTTGAGGAATATAACCTAGGACTATAAAACCAGGTGCTTATTATGGTTAGTTTTCATGTACCAGGTTATGTCTAGTTAGGCCCGATGCATCTTGTTAGAGTTTCTACACAAAGGCACAACTATTCTATAACCAAATCCACTTGAAGTATCTATATAAGGATATATTTCGATGAATTCCCAAATAATATCTACCTTACCAAAATTATAGGATGTTCTTCTATTCTTATCCTCAAAGTAGATCGTAGTTTTACATTCTATTTCCTATGTTTTCTAAATCTTGTTTCCAAGGATTCTACTAATCTTCCTCTAATTCAAACTATAATAACCCCTACCCCAATATCTAAGATATGGTTCCTTACATTATTATATCGACATTAATAAAAATGAACTCACATCTTAAAGGGCCTAATTGTTAAGCATCTTAGAGAAAATAGATGCAGAAATATGTTTTACATTACAAATTTAATTTAAATAAAGCATATATATTCAATTAGAAACACCCATAAACTCATATATTATCCCTACAAGTCATTTATAAAATACATCTTCAAATCCTGGGGAAAAATAAAACATAAGAAAGGGGTGATCTCTAATTATCAGAAAGGGTAATAAATATAGTGTAAACTATAATAAACAAACATAAACAATAAGGAATGGTGAATAACTAAAACACATTCCATTAAAACATAATCTTGAGTATAATATGATAAGATCAAAAACTTATTAAATAATTCATAACATTTAATACTATGAAAATGAAAATTAACTTTGGATATTCTACTAGTAGAATAATCACATGGATTATTAATTATTAATATCATAATGAGGAATGCATTACTTCATAAAACCTTAACAAATCATTAAGTATTAGTATACAAAACCATACATAAATGGGTAAAAACCATGTCTAGTTTGTCTCAAGAGGCATGCCAATACCTCGAGAGGATATAGTGGGCCCCAACCATCACATACTAATTCCAATGAATTGCTTAGATGAAATGGGATAAACATTATAAATATACACATTAATAATGAAACAACAATATGAAATGTAAATGATATCCCTAATCAAAAACATAATCATAAACTATCCAGTGTAATAAGGATAATGGTATCAAGATAGTACATCCTCGGTCAAAATATTCACAATACATTTAATAAAATATGGTAGATGGTAATATAAGAGATAAATTTCAATTAATCATAAGATTCAAATGTTGGCGTTGAAATAGATGAAAATAATATAATAAAATAACTGGTAAATTCTTGAGACAAATAATATTTTATTTGGAAGGAAGAGTTTTCTTGGAAAATCATTTGGGATTTTTAGTAAAATAAGATTATAAACATGTATATCCCAGTAGAAAAAAGTGAAGGAAAATAAATTTGAATTTTAGGACTATTAGAATAATATTCATATTGAAATATGGAAAATAAATTGAAATCATGTAAAAACATGTCTAATAAACTTCAGAAATGAACCACTTCAGTAAAGATTAATGGAAAATATAAATGAGACTTCAAAGTGAAAAAAAGAATAATATTTTTTTCATAAAACCCAAAACGAAAAAAAAATTATGATAAAAATTATATTTTTATAAAAATATTGGTGGATTAAAATATATTATATAGTATACTTGAAAATTAGTATGAAATAGGGATGTTCCTTTTAACTGGGATTTCAAATCGAGAGGAATTGAAAAAGGAACCATATAAAACATGTATTTCTCCATCATAGAAATAATAAATTTGATAGGTACATATGATTAAATCATATTCTTAAAATTTAGGAGGATTAAATTAGAATAATTAATAATTCCATTGGGGTAAAGAGAGATAAATCATAACTCGAATGAAAAATAGAAGTTCCAGGAAAATCTCTAATCTTTTGTCTGAAAGTGTTCTGCACATGAGCATAATGTAATGGATAATAAATTTAGATTCATTAATAATTTAACCCATAACCTAATAAATTTTTTTATTTATTATATTTTATTAATTTTATTTTGTATTTTTTATGAGTTATAAGATTCAGTTCCATCGTTCGAGAGTGTTTGTTAATTTTCAGGATTGATTCACTAGTATACATGAATAGAAGTTTATATTAAATGGAAATAGTTCTCCAAAATTAAAATTGTTTTAATTAATGAATGTACATAATATTTAATGGTTATATATAATTTTTTTTATATATGTGGATTATTCATTAGATAAAATGTTAATGGTAACCATTTATATTATTTTGGGGTTTTTTGAAACCTCCCAAATGAGTTCTGTTTTATTAATTAATTTAATGTATATTTAATTAATCCACTTCACTAAATATATTATAATATATATTTTAAAATATTCTTTAACAATTAGAAGAGTTTTATGACCATCCTTGAAGGTAGTATTATAAAATGAACAATCATCATACACAATGGTGGGGAATCAGCACCTCACAAACTATATTTTCAATTCTAGAACCAAAGAGAGTGAAGAAGGGGTTTGATGATAAATATCACATTAAAATAAAAATATTAAAGTATATATAATATGATTTATTTTCCATGAATGTTTTGATAGAATAAGCATGTAAACTATTAGAAAATAATTTAAATAGAATGATAAATAAAAGAGTGAAAGGGGATTTTATATCATTAATTCCTCTCCTTGATAACCCCCTTAATGAAAATTGGAATGGTATTTTGGGTGAGATAAGAAATACTAGAATGTGGAGGGGATTTTTAAGAGAGGTATTTGGTAGAAATTGGACAATATTCACTGAAATGGAGGTGTGATGAGTAAAGGTTGTTAGGGTTTTTTATTATTTTAATAATTAGTTTATTATTTTGGCTCATGAATATCAATAGTATTGATTCATGTTGATAAACAAAGTAACTAGTGAATACAGGTCTAAAATAATGGTTCCAACATCATCCTTGCAACATCCATGACTCAATAATTCATGTATTTCACTCATAATATAAATTTATATGTTTCACAATTCACAAAAAAATTAATTATTTTAGAAAAATCAAAAAAATTCACCCTAACCATTATTTTATGTATAGAATTCCAAATGGACTAAATTTTATGAAAATAAATTCTCTATGTATAATAAATTTCATTTTTATATAGAAACTCTAAATATTCAATAAATACATATATTATAATTATAACAGATTTTATGACACCTTGAAATATTAATTAAGGTCTTATAAAATTATTTTATAATCATAAGACAAAAAAATATTAATTTATGAATCTATTTTATGAATGAAAATTTTCTTTTAAATCATTATTCTAATTGTAAAATTGTTAATAAAAAATTTTTTACACAAAAATACAACACTTAATTTATCATTCTTAAAAAATTTATATTATTTTTCAAAGATATAAAAATATCATATTTTCATTTATAAGAAACCTATATTTTATTTATACTTTCAGAGGTGAGTTTACTATTCAATAGGCTGTATTACTATTCCAAAGGGTCACATTACTATTCCAATAGTTATATTTAATACTATATTACAATTTTAAACTCGGTGTTGCATGAAACATAAAATATCATAAATTTTAAATTTTAAAATAGATATAAAATAATATCAAGGGTTGTTACATTAAAACATTTTATTTTTTGATATTTACAATTTTTTATTTGTTTTATTACATTAAACGTATTAATACATAGAAGTATGTCTTGATTAATGTATGCATAATATTGATCAAATAATACTATTTACTTGAACAACTTTATATTTTGGTAAATATGAAGATTTTTTTTAAAATGTGTCAATACATTATATTGTGTGTTGAATAAATTATTCTTAATCTTGATCATATAATAATATTTCCTTCCATAATATCATTATTTTTCATATTTTAATTGATCATAAAATTTTCTATAAGTTCTGTGATGTGTTTCTCGAAAAAATAAGTCATTTGGGACCTTAAAATAACACTTTTACATTAATTTTACCATTCCCATGCTGCCAATGTATTGTTCACCACATAACTGATTGTAAATCTACACAAAAAAATTCAAATCTACATTACTAAATTTATATATTCAGTTACCATCATTATTTCATTCATGAAATGGTATAAATAACTCCAATTTTTTTATTAATATTGAGTTATAAATTTAATAAATTTATCAACATTTAATTTGAAGACATAAAATTTTGAATCGATCTATATCATATCTTAAATTATGTTACAATTCGATGTATGTTTTCAGTCTTAATTCTGTATTTTTTCAGTACTATTTTGTTATGGTATTTTTATTATAATTTTAGTTATAATAGTATTATTAAAGTTATTAATAATTATATTGAAAGATAATGATATTTTAATTATATAATTAAACTGGTCCCATAGCTTTATTTTTCATTTAGAATTCCATATTTAGTTACGAAATTTCATTAGTCCGGATGTTTAAAAAATTCGCAAATTAGATATATGAATTCTCTTACATGAATTCAAATATATAAATTGGATTGTGTGATTTATCTATAAGAATTACATTATGCGAATAAATTATCTTAATTTTCCATCGTTGATTCTTCTATGTAGGGAATAGAAACTTTGTGAAAATCACATTAGTGAATTTTCTTATGTGGTTGCTTGAGATTCTACAGGATCATTTAAAACATGGAAATATACTAGTTTTTCTATATTATTTCATATTTAAATTTTCAGAATGTTTGTTATGAATATAATTATTTTTTTCTAAAATTACTTATTAATTAGTCTGAATTCATGAAAAGCAGTATTAAATTATTTCAAGTTGAATTAAATGTGACTCACATGATTTTTAAATTTACTGATATTCATGATGAAAATTCTAGGAATTGTATTATTCATATTCAAATTAGTTGAGATACGAAGGGACAACCACGATTATTATCAACAATAATTTCAAGGATATTATTTCTTATTATTTATTACTATTTAAATTGATCTAATAAATTCTATTATTTTGTTATTATTATTAGTTTTATAAAATATAGATGAAGTTTTATAAGGATTCTATTTTTAACTTATGAAGGATTTAAATTTGGATAATTATCTGGGAAATGGAAATGGAAAAATACGAAGTAGTTCGGTGGGAATAAAAAGCTGCAACAGATTTAAAAATTCTACTTTACAAAATGAAACACTATATATTTCGATTTTGATAGAATCTGCATAAGACAAGGTGATAGAGAATTTTATGGAATTGTAAATGTGTTTAAAACTTTGGTATTCAACCACTAATCTCAATTGAACTATAATTATTTGATAATTTGGTGATGGAGATTTCATTATCGACATGAATGTAAGACTATGAATAATTTTTTGGTTATGTGGGTTAACATCTTCTTATTCTATTAAGTGAGTGAAATTATAAAGGGTTATACTACATAGTAAAAGTTAGGATTATGGTTTGGGACTCCTATATAAAATACAGGCATTTGTTTGTGTCTCCAAGTGGTTAAAAGATATATTTTTATGGTTTTCCACCCATAAAAATGTGTAGGTATGTTTTGGGTTTAATCCACTAGGGTAAAAATATTTTGTAATTGGGTTGTGACTCCAGGTGTGAAATAGTTCGTTTTAAGATTCTATTATAGTGGATATAATGGGTACCACCATTTTCAGTTCATTAGAGGAGTTAATAGTGTTCTATGATCAATAATATGTGAACCATTATAAAAATATCTATGTCTATTTCTCTTTATTTTTCAACTAAATTAACTTAATAACTCTAATATAAACTCAAATTTTTAATTTCTTTAATTTAATTTGGAAATGGAAAACTCGCCTCCTCTATTTTATATTTTCCATCTTCATTTTTGGAATAATACCTATTATTTCATTAGATTTTATAGCCCAATAAAGTCCCCTTATTCAAGTGGTAACTCATTTAGTTGTTTCCCGAATATTAAATAACATTAGTAACTATACTTTCATTCATTAAGTTATGACCATTATCTTAAACTAATTTCATATTTTTTGGGTGCATCCTTCCCCTTGATTGTATTATGTGGTATCATCTCAATTCTTTTGGGGATATAAATACCTTCCACATAAAACCATTAAAAAAATTTCTCACTTATTGGGATATATTCTTTTGAAACCACCCACATTCTTTCATTGGATGGATTATGATCATGTTAAATATTTTATTGACATTGGAAAAGTTATTGATGTTGTTATTTTAAAATGTTTGGGATCGAAGCTTCTTTTTTTTAAAAAAAACTACCAATTTCTATCTAAGTCAGGGGATGACCATTAAATATCCCATAGTCCCAAGTCCTTGGGGTATATGAACATGTCCTGAAGGCCCTATGCAACCTCATGCCTCCTTCCTCAAACATTCCTCACCATGCCTATATCATATCTATGTCACTAGCTGTCGTCTCTTCCTATGTCACCTCCTTCCTACATCCATCCAGAGTCAGCACCTTTAATATAAATCCCCCAAAGGGCATTCCCATATTCAAACCTAGTGTTTTGGATGTAGGATTATAGGTTATACCACAAAGGTTCCACACCAACTTCATTATTATTCATGATGAATATTGACAGATAATACATGTTGATCATGTATTGAAATTTTAAATTTCTCATTATACATTCATCGATGTTTTATTCTGTAATAGATTCCTTAGGGAATGGTATGAAAAGTATTGTTAACTCTTATAGTGAATGCAATGGACATAGTGAAGTGATAGGTGGGTCCTAGAAATATGTATCCCCTTCATGCATCAAAATGTCTCCTAGAATAAAAATGGTTTTGGTATTTGGTGTATGTCTACCCAATTCTGCTAGATGTCTTAAATATCGTATCGAAGACAAGTTAATGTCTTTGAATAAGACCTTGAAAAGATGTTTTTATGTTTGACCTTATACATTCCATCATTTTGAGATTAATATTATTTAGAGAAATTGTATCATTTATTTTAATGGACATAGAATAACCCCAATATCTACTTTATTATGTATTCATGTTATTTTCATATTTATTCTATAATATTTATGTTGTTTTTTACATGATTTTTATCGTTATATATTGTAATGACTTGACTTTCCACATTAAATAAATTGTTTTTGTGACTGATTTCTCAATAAGAAATACTGAAGAAAAGAAAATATGTACTATTTTAAGGTGGCCATATAATTGATTGGTATAAATAGTGTTAATGTAAATATGAATATATATATATATATATAAACATGATTAATTTCAATTTAAATGCCAACTCTTCTAGTAAAACTAAGAAACTCTTCAAATATCCTTAATAAAATTTACTTATATTCAAGAATATTATATTTTGATATGATTAAATATTAACACTAGTTTTATTAGTAATTTATTTTAAATTGGAATAATAATAGATAACATAAGAAAATTCACATTCATATAAAAATTAGTATTCATAATATTTTATATTTGAAATAAAATTTCTAAATTTTATTATACGAATTTTATAAAATTGACATAATTTTGGATTTATCATGACCTTATTTGTTTAATATTAGTATTTTAGTTTTTTTAAAATATTGTTTTTTAGATGAATAATGAAAAAACCACATTTATATAGATCATGAGTTTATTATGATATAAGTATAAATATGAAATTTATGTATTTCATAAACCCCACCCTTAAATAACTCAATGATGGGAGGTAGATAATGACCCATGAGTCCCACCTCTAGTAGGCCATAGGTTTGGGACTAGCAAAAAGGGTGCATAAATCCCATGTATGAGAGGCATTTACCTCTATAATATAAATATGATCGAGAGATAAGATGAATAAACTATTTGAAATTGTATGGAATAATATAAAATAAATATAAAATTCATACCAAGATTCATCTATAAACAAAACTGATACATATTAAAGTCTCCAAGGTAAATACATAAAAGTAAATCCTCAACAGAAACACAAAAAAAATTCAATGATTCCAGCTAGTAATGTTTAGTACAGTCCTTGTAGTCCTCCAAGAAACATGAAAATACTTTTATATACATAGGGTGAATGTACAAATATACTTGCTTGAAAACCAAAGTTTCTCATCAACATGTTAAAATAGAATACGAATACATCCATGAGAAAACCTTATATTCAAACAAAACCTTAACTGTTATACTAATCATATCCATCCTTACCATGGATTTGTAACTCCTCATGATTTCATAGTACTTTATTTCTTAAAGGTAATCCAATAACTTGCACTAACTACTACAAAAACGGCCTATATCAGCGCTAAAAAAGGGCTTTAACAGTGATAAAAAAGTGTTGTAAAGCTCAGTGCTAATATAGGGGGGTCCATTTTATCAGCTCCCTGAAAAGCGCTAATAAAGACCCCTTTTATCAGCGCTAAAAAAAGTGCTGATAAAATGGGCCATTATCAGCGCTTTTTTTATCGCTGATAAAGGTAAAAGAAATTGAAAAAATTAAAGAAATTAAAAATAATGCGGGGGAGTGCTTTAATCAGTGGTCAGACGCCCTTTATCAGTAATATGAGGTCTCTTCTACGCTGCCCTTCTCGCGCATCCTCATATGCGCACACCCCCCTTCACTTCCACCTGAACTCGAACCCGGGACCTCCCCCCTTTCGTCACTGCACCTTTACCACTAAGCTATTTCAGTTTGTCCTCTATTTAATGATATATCTATATATATAGTTTTATTTATTCACATATTGACATAGTTTCATATTAATATAAATATATTTATTCATATATTAGTATATATATATATATATTAATTCGTATATTAATATTTTTATATATATATATTTGGTTATAATATTTTATACGTATATTTATTTGTATATTAATATATACTTATAAGATTAGTTTTAAATAAATTTATGAAAAAATATGTTTTTATGTGTGTTTATAAATATATAAATAAATTCATACATACAGAGATATATATAACCCACAGACACACACAGATAGACACACACACACAAACACATATATTTACGAATAAATACATATATATGTGTATTTGAACATCCATAGAATGTACTTATAAGATTAGTTTTAAATACATTTATGAAAGAATATGTTTTTTATGTGTGTTTATAAGTAAATAAATACATACATACATATATACATATATACAACACATAGACACACACATAGACACCCACACACAAACAGACACATATATATTTATGAATAAATACATATATATGTGTAATTGAAAATCCATAGAATGTTAGAAAACCATAACTTATAATATATAATTCCGTTCCTATTCCACAACTTGTCAAATCGATGAAAATGAAACAATCATCGATATGATATGTTGTATAGGCATAACAGACATCCGGATCAGTAGTTATACTTGTTTGAATGGTAACAAATCGGGGTATCCCGACTAAAAACACAGTTTTGGAGGACTTATGGGCCTTTTGGGCTTGAAAAATGAGACGGAAGCTTTCTTTAGTCATTAGTGGGTAGAGCTCGTTGTAGGCTTCGATTTGATATACTGTAGAGCTCAAACGGACACCCGGATCAAAAGTTATGGCCGTTTGAAGTTTCAATTACATTTTCAACTTATTTTAGATATTTTATTATTTGTTTCTATTTTTGTTTCCTCAAATTGTTATTAAATGATTTTTAGTCGATAATAATTAGATATTTATTAATTAATAATATTTTTAAAAAATATTTTAATGCCATTTTCACTAAATTTCTTATATATTAAATGTTATAGTCTATTTATACGTATCTATAACATATTTAAAAAATATATATTGTATGTATATCAATATAAATATACTTATATAGAAATATATTAATTTTCATGAAAAAATATTTTTTTGAAACTTAAAATTTATCAGCACTGAGGAAAAGGGATGATAAATCCCTCCTTTATCACCACTTCATTTTAGCGCTGATAAAATTGAAGCGCATCCCTTGCCCGTTTTTGTAGTAGTGACTACAAGAAACACTGAGTTCTAGCGCACCACAACTTACTAAACTAGCCGTTCAAAAGTGGTTGTGAATAGTATTAACTGAATTTTGATCTTTATATAATCCTTATAGTTTTGGAATCCATATTATGAGTTTCTTAGACATAATGTGAAAAAATAATTGATATTATAAATACCCAAATAAATGTAATTTGAAAATTTTGATGAATTCCAAAAAATTTATAGGATAATATTACATGTTATGGTTTATTCAATCAATATTTTCGAAGTAATCATGATGTTATGATTTTTACAAAAAACAAATACCAAATAATGTCAAAATTGACATAAAATAGTTTTTAAAACTAATACTATATTATTGGTTGATATAATATTCCTAAATATACAATGTTCAGAAAAAAGTCTTAAATAATACTATATATATCATTAATGAACCACTATAGGTTCTTTTTTATGTTTAGAGCATGTTTATAAACCATATAGTGTAAGAATACAAGAATGCATGGTAAAAGTTAAAAAAATTAACTAAGAGTTAAGTCTAAAAGATAAGTTAAAAATGGTAACCTAAACTTGCCTAAAACCTATTGGTTGAGAGGTCTTGGACCCATCCCCACCTTATCCTTTAAATAATTCATTTTTGAAGCATTAGAAACTGAAAATGATTTTTTTATAAAATAATATTACAAACTCTTCCTAAAGTGACCCTCACCTCTCTTATAAAAGTGAAGTTTCCATTATCCTAATTTCACACATCAAAATACATTTGAATCGGCCAACCCCTACCCAAATATCCTCCCAACATTTCGACCTTCAGCCTAGAGGCCTTCCTTAGTCCAGAATTCCAACCTAAGGAGCCCTTTTGATCAAATCAATAGGAAGAACCTGGAAAAGAGGTGAATATTTAATAAAATATTTCAAGATATTTTCTTCTTCCACTTCCTCATTCTATGTTGTTTCCATTCTAAAAAAATAACTCCAGTATATTATATATACAATTATGTTATTACAGAAATTGTACAACCATAATCATTATTCTATCCATCCTATTATTGATAAAGTCAGCATACGTGCGTACGTACGGATTACCGTTTCCACGTCGAGGTGTAGATTGTTATTCAAACACATCATTATATAGATGGGAATAATAATGAGTATTACTGATGTAAATAATAAATATAACATGTTAATTATTATGTATATATGAAATACCATCCAATTACATATGAGTTTTCCATCAATATAATGATATTTTCACTCGTGCGTACATACGGATTACCATCTCCACGACGTGATGAGATTCATTTCCACATTCGTCATTAAATAATTATTATAAAATATATATCATTAATAAGTATGAAATATATGAAATAATAATTCTAATATATATATATATGTACTTACATATATCTTATTCACTTAGTTCTGTTTAGTACGATATGAAAACGGAAACATCGTTTATGCGTACGTACGGACTACTGTCTCCATAAGTGGTGTTTTCCATTTCATATATATGTCTATTATACATATTTATATTCTAAATATATATGTTATATAAATCATTTTTTATATTTTTGAAGTATTTAAATCTTGATATAAGTGATACAATCAATAGTAACATGTTAAAACGCGTACGATAAAGAAAGTGATTATTAGCCGAAATGTTAATTTAACCTGAAAATTATTATTAAATGGGTTGTATAAAGTCATAAATGAATCATGTATGATATCATAAATTTTAATATGGTTATGGTATAATTCAATAACATACTATGGTATTCATTAAGTAGGTTAAACATACCCTCGACTAAAAGAAAGTGCATGGTCAGGGTTACTTTCACAATCTCTTTATTATCAAAGGTTGTTCATACGTAAGTGTCTACTGGGACATATTTATTACCCACATCCATGTTTCATAAAAGAGTTTTTAAATGGATTATTTTTAATAGAATTTCTACTAAAACATCATTTTAAATGTTTTAAATATTTTTTCTTCTAAATTGTTCTCATTAATGTCCATGTTTTCAAAATGGTTTTTAACGATTTATTTATATGGATGTGAATGTTTTTAAAATGTTAATTCCTTTGAAAAGTTTTAAAATTCATATGGGACACTTTGATTAAAAAATGTCTTCAAATGTCTTCATTTTTAAATTGTGTGACTTTTAAATGTTTTCATGAAAAACAGATATTTCTCTCACAGAGTTTTAAAAATCATTTTCATCTATGTCAACATCCTTTGATGGATTTTAAATTTTTTTGAAGTTGACTTATTAGGATATAAATATTCCATAATTTATAGAAGGATTTTTTATATGTTTGACTGTGGATGTGTTATTTTTATACCATTCATGGTTTATGGATAATGTATTGACATTTTGTATGCTAGTTTTAATATGAATGTTTATGTTATGTTTCAACATTTTCATGAGGAATGAAGTGGACTTATTAAGTGATGGGTGGATCCCGCTTTAGCTCCTCGATGCATCGGTAGGGCTCATGAGGAAAAATAGTGTCTTGGAACAAGGCCTTCCAAAAAATTATTTTTAGTCTCAGAACAAGGGCTTGACTATGTGGTAATGATGTCCGGCATTAGGCATTCCCTCATTATGAAATTAGTTAGTACATGTGATTATTCGACTAGTAGAATATCCATGTGCATGTTTATATGGTAATGTTTGATTTATATTTTTCATATTATGTTCATGTTTATGTTTAAAAATATATTGTTTTTATTAAAAATCTTTCCTTAAAAGTTTATAGATTTTGCTAAATTATTTACCCTGACTGAGCATCTGAGCTCACCCCTTTCTTATATTTTATTTTCCCAGGATTTCAAGAAGTGTTTTATGTTTGAGATGCAGGGTTAAGCTAAGTTAATATTGGCATTTTCAAAGGATTTTTTTGTGTTGTATGTTAGAAAGTGTAATGTAATGTTCATGTATGCAATCTATTTTCCAAGACTTCTAAATTGATTGGTCATTTCGGGACATGATTCCTTGTAATCATGCCAATTTATTAAAATAATGTGCCCACTTTGGAAATCTAGGGTCGGGGCGTTATAGTTGGTATCAAATAATGTTTAGCAATAACCTTGGAAACTAGATTTAAATAAACATTAATTATAGCACATTACCCTAAGATATAATTTGAGGATTATTATAGAATAACTTCATAGAATTTTGGTAAGGTAGAGATTTTGTCATTTTTCCATGAAATACATCCATGTCTAGATATAAGCTAGTAGAGGTGGCTCTATCCTAGATGTACTTAGGGGTAAAAACAAAAAAACACTGCTTTAAGCTAGACTCGAACGGGAACTAGTGCATGAAAAAGGGCCTTGCAGCACTCTTGGTTATGACACTCCCGGGGGATATGAATAAGATAATTCAATTTTTCATTATAATCCATTATAAAGGATTTAGGTGTAAATACTTCCTCAAAGAATTTTTTTATGAATATGTATTATATCCATAATCTGTTCAATTTACGTTTGGTATTTTACAAGTTTGGAATTATGAATTTCAATTCAAAAACTAGCCTACTGTATTCCATTGTTAATAAATGGTGCCTAGTAGAGGGAATGAGAACTCCAACAGTACGTATGATCCATAAAGTAAAAAAGAATCATATATTTCCTATTATTAAGACAACATTTAGAAGGGAAATAGTCTCCCATGTATTCTCAACATATGAAGGAATAGTAACATGTGTTAATATGATAAGTAAATATTTCTCTGAGTCCTATGTATTTGAAGGGAAGTAAGAGAAGAAAAGGATGGTAGAGAAAAAAGATGGATAAAGGGGAGAGGTGAAGGAAGGATTTTCCCAAATGTGATAAATGTGGAAATAATCACCTTGGTAAATTCATGAAGTTAATTTGAGTTTGTTATAAGTGTGGAGAAAAATTACACCATGTACATGATTGAATGGGTAAGAAAATGTTTTCTAATGTAAAATGATTCATCTGCAAGGCATTGAGACACTATGCGAATCAATGTCCCAGTCATAATAGTATATCTCAAATGATGTTATTGGATAACAATAAAGTTATGATACTATCTCAGATGAAGAGGAATGACTAGTGTTCTTATGTTGTTATTATATAATTATCTCAATTGAGTGTTGTATCAATAGTATACAGGTTAGTTGAATTATGGGGATAAATAAGGATTGTACTGTAGTACTGTTTTATTGAGTATTTGAGATTATATTTTTCTAAGAAAAGTGACTTAATAGTAAGATACACTTTTTGGAAAATACATTTTTGAAGGACAGGTAATCCTTAATATGTTCTTGATAATGAGGTAGTGATTTTTGAATAAGAGACGGTTGATTTGGATAAATTATATTAGATATTCGGAACTACTTTAAAACTGATTAATGATTTGTATATTCCATAATTGTAGGAGTATAAACATTTTTTGATAGAAGTAGTATATCCAATATTCTATAAGGAATAAGGTAACATGAATATAATCAATAAGGTTTTATGGATATTCAGGATGGTGCAGTGTTTTAAAATAATGCATGATGAAGGCGTTCACATGTTATTACCGGGAAAAAAGGATCTTCATTGTGTTTAACATCCTTATAAATTTTGGACTGAGAGTTTGGATATAAGTATTGTGGATAAGTCTAAAGGTTGTAATTGATTAAGTTTGAGATTGGATACTATTTTTAAGGTAATTTTTGGATTTTTATAAAAAGGGAAAACCAGAGGTCGGGCAACAACTAGTCACATCTGGCAAGGCTGCGAGACATGAACCTGGAACCGAAGAGCGACAAGGGTACATCACCTACGACTATACAACGTTATGTACTGGTTTGTATAATTTAGTTTTTTTAAAATATTCTGACATGTGAATTGTAAATTCAAAATTTTTGGAATCCTATTTGATTAGGTTAAATAATTTTTTTTGAAATATTTTGGAGTGAAAGATGATTTTGTGGTAGGAATTAGTTGAAGGATTAAACACTACTTTTCAAGTATATATATATATATACATATATATATATCCCTCTTATTCTATGGGTACATATATTCTTAAACATTAGGGAAGGGATCTTAAAACCAAAAATGTGTATCCTAATACCTTATGTTCTGTTGAACCGATTGTATTTCAAATCATCATAGATTGATGGATTTGAGGCCCTCAATTTAACACATGTTTTTGATTGATGACCTCAATCACTCCTTATAAATATTAACATTTTTTCTCAAATTATGTGTCTCTAATTTCCACCGACGTTCTCCTAATCAAGATTCTAATTTTTTCGTGACCCTTTCATTTCCCTTTTCTTCTTATTAAGAATAAATTTTATTAACCCAATTTCTGATGTGGGTTTTCCCATAAAGGTGTTTTAAATTTTAACCCTTTTATTTTCAAAAAACAATTTCAAATTGAGAGGAAGCAATTTATTGAAGGATGGAAGAATGTAACGCCCCATGATTTCACAGCACGTTATTTTTTCAAAGTAATCCAATAATATTCACTACATGCAACACTGAGATCTAGCGCACCACGACTTTCTAAACTAGCCATTCAAAAGCAGTTATGAATAGTTTTAACTGAATTTTTAACTTTATATAATCCTCATAAGTTTAGTATCCATATTATTAGTTTCTTATACATAATGTAAAAACAAATTGAATTTTTTAGACAAAAGAAGTATTTTTCAAACAAATTAATTTTGCTGCATTTTAATGGAAAACCATTTTTAAATCCAATATTTGAAACATTTATATATTAAAATTTACAATATAAACTTTTTCTTTAGAATCTGGATATAAGAGTTTAGTTTCAACAAATTTTTGGTCTTTTTCTGATAACTTTTATATTTGGATGAATTGTGAAAAATACTATATTTTAACTAAAAACAATTTTTTTAATCAAAATAATTTATAGTGTTAAATAATAAATTTTAATAGTTTGGAAGTATAAATAGATTATATTTTTACCATTTAATCCAATTCTGGTCATTTTAAATAATTTCAATTTGAAATTGGACATAAACAAGTGTCAATATTTTGATAGTTATTATTTCATAAAAATACGATTTATGGTTTTGACAACAGTAATTAATTTTAAATTAATAAATGAAATTTCAATGTTTTGTGTTTGGAAAAATAGACTTCATTTTTGAATTCTAAATATCAAAATTAGCATAGGGTGCATTTTTTCTATGTTTCTGAAAACTTTCAATTTTTGATGAATAGTGAAAAACCATGCGTTATAGGATAAAACCGACTTTTCATTTAAATTTAATTTAGGTAAAAATATATAAATAATACCTATATAAGTTAAATTTAATTCATTGGAGTCATTTTATAATAACTTTAGATGTGTAAAAATTTTATTGAAATTCTACAGTCTTTTACCCACCTTCTAGGAAAATTTGTAAATTTCCATAAAACATAATTTTACCACTTCTATGAATTGAATTTCTAAAATCAAAGAGACACGGTTGATTTCATTAAGTAAAATTTTGTTCAATAAGATAAAAATAATTTTTGGTGAATAGTAACTTTTGTCTTTTATTTACCACGGTTAAAAGTAAATAGGGTAATTAAAGGTAAAAAAAATTATTATTACCTTAAAAAAGGTAATAATTATATTAGATAAGTGTAATTAGATCAAAAACAACCTTAAGAATAAAATATGATCCTTTAGGTCCACTTGGATTAGATTACGACATTTATTATTATTTAATTCAAAGAAGAGTTAAAAGTGATAAATTCAATGTTTAAAAACTAAACCATTTTTCATATAAGGATAAACATAATATAAATTAGAATAAAAATATTAATTATAAAGATAAAAATATTTACTACATAATGATATTTTATTTGTAATTTTTAGACATTAAATAATTAAATTTTTTTATGACACAATGATGATGCATCAATTACCGTATTAATGAATGATTAGAAAATTGAAATTATAAAAACATAAATAAATGTAATTTGATACTTTTGATAAAGTCCAGTAATTTTATAGGTTAATATGACATGTTATGGTTGATTCAATCAATTTTTTTGAAGTAATCGTGCTGTTATGATTTTTAAAAAACCAAATACCAAATAATTTCAAAATTGAAATAAAATATTTTTTAAAACAAATACTATATTATTGGTTGATATAATATTCCTAAAAATATAAGGTTCAGAAAAAAGGCTTAAATAATATTATATATGTCATTAATGAACAACTTGGGGTTTTCTTGGATGTTTAGAGTAAGTTTATTAATCATATAGTGTAAGAATACAAGAAGACACGGTAAAAGTTAAACTATTTAACTAAAAGTTAAGTCTAAAAGATATGGTTAAAATGGTAACCTAAAAATGTATAAAATATATTGGTTGAGATGATTTAGACCCATCCCCAAATTATCCTAAAAATAATTTATTTTTTAGCCACTAGAATCTGGAAATTATTTTATAATAAAATAATATTTCAAACTTTTTCTAAAGTGACCCTCACCTCTCTTATAAAAGGTCACTTACCCTTCTCTTAATTTCACACATCCAAAGTGATTTGGATCTGCCAACCCCAGCCCAAATATCCTCCCAACATTCATCCCTTCATCCTAGAGGCCTTCCATTGGTCAGAAAGTCATCCTAAAGAGCTCTTTTGATCAAATCAAATGGAAGAACCTGGAAAATAGGTAAATATTTCATCACATCTTTCAAGTTCTTTTCTTCTTCGACTTCCTCTGTCTTTTTTGTTACCATTATAAAATAATAACTCCAGTATATTCTATATAATTTGATGTTATTATAGAAATTTTAAAACCATATTCATTTTTATATCCATCCTATAAATGAAAAAGTCACCATACGCGTGAAGGTACAGATTACCATCTCCTTGTCGTGGTGTATTCTGTTATTCAAACACTTCATTATTTGGATGGGTGTAATAATGAGTATAAAGAATGTAATAATAAATATAAAATGTTAATGATTATGTATATATGATATACCATCCAATTACATACGATTTCTCCATCAATATAATGATATTATCCATCATGCTTACTTACGGTTTACCGTCTCCATGACATGATGATATTCATTTCCACATTCACCATTAAATGATGATTATAAAATATATATCATTAATAATTATGTAATATATGACATAATAATTCTACTGGAGATAAATATATATGTGTGTGTGTGTTTTTACTTATATATATCTTATTCACTTAGTTCCATTCTATACGATATGAAAATAGAAACAACGTTTATGCGTACGTACGGACTACCATCTCCATAAACGGTTTTTTCCAGTTAATATATATGTCTATTATACATATTTATATTATTAATATATATGATATATAAATCATGTTTATATTCTCTAAGTATTTAAATCATTATCTATGTGATACAATCAAGAGTAACAAGTTAAAACACGTACGATAAAGAAAGCGATTATTACATGAAATGTTAATTTAACATCGAAATTATTATTAAATGGGTAGTATAAAGTCATAAATGAATCATGTATGATATCATAAATATTAATATGGTTATTTTATAATTTAATAAAATACTACGGTCTTCATACAGGATGTTAAACGTACCCTCGACTAAAGGAATGTTCAAGGTAATAGTTAATTTCACAATCTCTTTATTAACCGAGGTTGTTTTTACGTAAATATCTATTGGGACATATTTATTATCCATGTCCATGTTTCATAAAATAGTTTTAAACGCTATTCTTTTTTATGTACTTTTTACTAAAACATCATTTTAAATGTTTTAAATATTTATTCTTCTAAATCTTTATCATTAATGTCTATATTTTTAAAATGGTTTTTAAGGATTTATTTATATGGACATGAATGTTTTTAAAATGTTAACTCCTTTGAAAAGTTTGAAAGTGGTATGGTAAAATTCGATTAAAAATGACTTTAAATGTCTTTCTTTTTAAATTATGTGAATTTTATATGTTTTCATGAAAAAGATATATTTCTCTCAAAGAGTTTTACAAATCATTTTCATCATTGTCAACATCCTTTGATGGATTTTAAACATTATTGAATTTGATTTATTATGATACAAATCTTCCATGTTGTGTTGATGTATTTGTGAAATGTTTGACTGTGGATGTTTATTTTTTTTACCATTCATGGTTTATGGATAAAGGATTGACATTTTGTATGCTTGTTTTAATACGAATGTTTATGTTATGTTTCAAACTTTTCATATGAGGAATGCAGTGGACTTAGTAAGTGACGGGCGGAGCCCGCTATAGCTCCTCGTTGTATCAGTAGGTCTCATTAGACAAACTAGTGTCTAGGTACAATTCCTTAACAAAAATTTTATTTTTAGTCTTGGAACAAGGCCTTGTCTATGTGGTAATGATGTCCGGCATTAGACATTCCCTCATTATGAAATTAGTTATTACATGTGATTATTAGACTAGTAGAATATCCATGTGCATATTTATATGGTAATGTTTGATTTATTTTTGCCATATTATGTTCAAGTTTATGTTTAAAAGGCTATTGTTTTTATTACACTTCTGGTCTTAAAATTTTATAGCTTCCACTAAATTATTTACCCTTACTGAGCATTTGAGCTCACCACTTTCTTATGTTTGATTTTCCCAGGATCCCCAGAAGTATTTAATGTTTGAGATGAAGGGTTAAGATAAGTGAAAAATGGCATTATCAAAGGATTTTTTGGTTTTGTATGTTAGAAAGTTTAATGTAATGTTCATTTATGCAATCTATTTTCCAAGACTTTTAAACTGATCAGTCTATTGGGACTTTATTCCTTGTAATCATGCCATTGTATTAAAATAATGCACCAAATATGGGAATATGGTGTCGGGGAGTTATATATTAGCCAACAAATAAATCTTCCATGTATAATGACATGGTATGTGGCCTATCAATGATAGGGTACCTCAATTGACTTTCCCACTGATTTTATTTTCACCCACCCCAATGATGTACATCATGGCACTACCACCTCTTATGTATCATATTATATCACATCCCATTCATAGACATTATGGCTATCACATCACATGATATCTCATAACCAATGTATTAGGGTATCATGAACATGGACATAAGCCTCATGCCCTCCTCCTAACACGCATGAGCCCCACCCATAAGACATCTCGTCACATCTCAACTAAAGACACCAAGGCCATCACACCACCTCACATCACATCAAGATAGTAACAATTTTAACTTCTGGACATCACAGACCATTCAGGTCACCAACCCCAGGAAGAGGAAGTAGAGACAAGTGGGTTGTCAGCCATCCATTATCCCACAAAGATGTCGGGAAAAATTCCAACCCAAATATATAAATATATGGGTTTCATCACATGGTTCATGATGTGGGTGGGACATTTATAGAAATTCAAAAGAATATAAAACGTATATATATATATGGAGAGTCACTAAAAATAATCCCCATCATAAGGGTTCAGAACCACGAATTAATCTATATCACATGATCCTCCACAACCCATACCAAAACTAAAAGAACAAATTCACACAATAAAAAAATAATCCATAATTAATATTTCATTTTTTAATTCTCATTAATCCATATTCCAAATTTTCCAATAACATCCGATTTTAATTAAAACAGCTTTTTCAACACACAAATTTAATCTAATTAATTCATATTTAACTTCCCTCCATTTAAACACATTGCATGTTATATTTTATTCCATTTATTTTTATTGTTTTCATCCCATTAGACAGTCCATTTTAATCCCAGAAGTACACAAGAACATAGTTTAACACACACAAAATTAGAAGCACAACTCAACAGACCAGTATCCACATCCACTTCCAGCATCCATCACATCGTAACCACTTTTTCTGCCCTACTGTTCAATCAAACCACAACCACAATCACAACCCAACTGTTGAAACACATCACATCCACATCCCCCACACACTTCAGAACATAGCCACCGCCCATGCATCACATCATCACAACTGAACCATAACACAAAACCTCATCCATTAACACATATCATTATCTAGATTAGGCATGGTGTATTTTATTCAATTCCACTTATTCAATTGTTGGAGTTATCAAATAAACCATATGATCCCAAGGAATCCAATTCATCATCTAAGTATACATATTTGGAAAATTACACTTTAGGTGTCACAAAAAATAACACAAACTTCATTCCATAATTCACATCACAACAATGTAGTCAAGGACCCCCAATGACCATAATTTTTATTGGGTATTTATCCCATACAATTCAAAACATAGAAAAAAATTACAATAAAGATATAATACCATACATCAAATTCCCTTTCCTGTAAAAATTTAATTTAAACTAGTTCATTTATCTTCTTTAAGCTGGATGGAATCATCTCCAAAAGTGGTAACTATAATAGACCCATCCCACATAATACACATAAATGGAAATGATTTAAAATATTAGCTAGTAGAAAGAATATTTACACAATTTTTCTGCACAAAAAATAGGGGATGCATGTATCAAATAGAACCCCGTAAATATAAATCAAATCAACAATAACAACAAGGTTACATGAATCAAAGGAAGGAAGGATTGGTAACTTCCAATCCCAAGAGAAATCAATCAGGAAATAATAAAGGATGGATCTTCATTAAAGGAAGATCTCATTAAATCCCAATGTTTTGACCACAAAATGTGACCTTGATTTTTTTTAAAGGACATAATTATTCTTCATTAAAATTGATTTAAAATCTATTAATTAAAGCATTGGAACTGTATTTTATCAGATAAAGTTCCAAAAAGTTAAAACATCATATTTATGGAAAACTAGATTCACATTAGATCTACCATTGGGATGATCTACATCCTAGATGATATACCCTTTGTGAACTACCACCAAAGATATAACATTGGTGATGTACTAATAGAATGTTCTATCGTTGGTGAAAGAGTGCCATAGATCTACAATTGGTGATCTACCTTCGGAATTATCTTCCATTGTTAATCTACACCCACTGATCTACTATTAGGGATCTACCCCTATAATGACCTAATGTTGGTGATATACAATTAGAGATATATCCTTGGTAATATACACCCAGAATGATCAACGGTTAGTGATCTACCACAAAAGATCTACAATTGGTTATCTTCCAGCAGAATAATCTACCATTAGTGATCTACCACAATAGATATATCATTTGTGGTCTACCACCAAGATGATATAAAATTAGTGATCTACTGCAAGAGAACTATTTTTAGTGATATACCTCTAGTGATCCACCATTGGTGATCTACCACTAAATTGATCTACCATTGGTGATCTACCACCTAAGATATAACATTGGTGACTTACTGCTAGAGATCTATTTTTGGTGATATGCCTCTACAGATCTACCATTGGTGATCTACCACTAGAATGATCTACCATTGGTGATCTACCACTAGAGATATAACATTGGTGATCTACCACCGGAATGATCTGCCATTGTCGATCTATTTCTAGAGATCTACCATTGGTGATCTACTATTTGAATGTTCTATCATTGGATTTAAACCATGAAAATTATTTATCATTGGTGATCTATCAATAAATATCTACCATTGGTGGTCGATCGAAATAATGATCTACCATTGGTGATCTACCACAATAGATCCACCATTGTTGGTCTATCACCAAAATCATATACCACTCGAGATCTGCCAATGGTGATCTACCACCAGGGATCTATTATCATTTATCTAACACCAAGATCAACTATCATGCTTTGAGAAATCCTTTTTTAATTTAAAATATAATAAAACTCATCTTTTCCCCCACCAAACACCTCTATACTATCCCAAGGAACTACAACGATGAGATTTATCATAATATATTATGCCAGAAGGTACATGCCAGTATATTAGATAAATAAAAAAAATCACCCTCAATTATTTAAAACAATCTATAACAAATGACATTAAAGCTCCACCCCTCTAGGGACATCCCAAGTATCTCGTTATATGAAAAACAGCACCACCAACAAAACATTCAAACAAAATATACTTCCCCAAACATAAAAATCATGAAATTCCATCTTCCATGTCTAGATAATATCTAATATTGGTGAAACTTACTCAATTAAAAATGATTAATTGCATCGTAATACAAAAAATATCTATTATGAATGTACCTGCATATCACTCTCCCAATTAATATTCTCTAGGCTATCATGTCTCCATAAAAAATGGATCAAAGGAATGGTTTGTCCTCTCAACACCTTCACTTGATGATATTAGAACTCTAATGGGTTATCTATGAACTCTACATCATCCTTGATATCAATCTATCCTTTTCCATTGAAATGGGAGTCACCATGAAGTTACCGATGGAGTTGTGAGATGTGGAAGAGGACATGGATGCAGTGATGTTAAGGCAGAATTGACAACCGGTAAGCCACCTCAGTAATGTTCCCAAACACATCAATGGTCCCAAAATTACATGGGGAGGTCTTACTCCTCATGTGGAACCTTTAATTCCCTTGTGATGGGGAAACCTTCATGAACACATGATCTCTAAAATCAAACTCCAAGGGAATCCTACTATGATCAATATAAGAATTCTACCTATCCCGAGTAGCTTCCATCTTCTCTCGAACCAATTGATATTTTTTTGTTGTCATATACACCAAATCATGACTAAATATTGATAACTCCATAAACTCATCTGATCATAATGGATAATGGCATGACCACTCATATAAATCTTGAAATGGGACCATTCTAATGGATGGGTGATAGATGTTGTTATAAGAAAATTCAACCAAAGGATGGTGTCGTGAAAATGATCCACTATAGTTCAAGACACATGTCCATAAAATTTCTTCGAGTGGTTAGATAGTCATCTATATTTTACCATCCATTTGAGGGTTAAAAGTAGTTCTATAGAGTAATTGAGTTCTAAAATCAAGTGGTATTCCCTTCCAGACTCAAGTGGTAAAATGTGCAGCCTGATATGAGCCAATGGACCTCTGGACCCCATAAACACAACGGGTGCATTAGTGAAACTGAAAGGAATGACCACCAAATCAAAGTCCCCATACATAAATGTAAAGGAAGGCTTATGTATATTTCTATACAGACCCTCAAATGGTGGTATCCAGGCTCAAGATCGATCTACGAGAACTAACTTGCTCCCCTCAACTAGTCAAAAATATCATTGATCCTTGGAAGATGATAGTGATTATTGATCATCGCCTATTTCAATATATGGTAGTTAATGAAAAACCATATGATACAATCCACCTTCTTAGTGAATAACATTGGAGCACCCCATGGTGATAAACAAGTCCGAGTGAAAACATTCTACATTTTTAATTATTCTGAATCCCCATTTTCTTCAACTGAGAAGATTCCAACAGATATGGATCCATTAAAATTGGATATCCACTAGGTTACATTTCTGTCTTTAACTCACATCGTATCGATGAGGTAGTGTCATAATATCTTCTTGAAAAATAACCATAAACTTTCCAATGACCCTGGGAACCCCAACTATCCTTTTGTCTACTAACTCCTCTGAAAAATCTTTTATCATCGAAAGAAGGGGTTTCACATGCCTTTTTCCTAACTAATGTCCCGCTCAAAAAAAGACTAGACACTCTCTATCCACATATGATAAAATGAACCTACTCTAAAAGAAGTCAAGACCATAATTCATAGAATAAAATGGTTCAATACCACTACAAGGATTACATTGTATGTCTATAACTAATGTAACAGAAGGTCTCTATGGGACTGATTTGGCCACATCATCAGTCTGCACCCCTAGAACATATCAAACAACAGGTATGCCTTCCGACCAGCATATTCAATACTAGGGGCATGAGAAGCCTCCTGATTTCATCTCCCATATAATGGACTAGAGTGGGTGAAATAAAGTAGTTAAAATCACCCAAATAAAACAGGGTACAAATAATAAAAAATTATACACTAATCATACCACGAATGATTTCTATCTTATATGATACTACTGGCTCCACTTTTTCCAAATGAACTTGGCCAACTCCGGTTCCTCTCTGGTAATGTCAACATCCATGATCATGCTTAGTTCAATGTCCCCAAACTTGAGGATCATCCTAAGGTTGGACACCACATACCCCATCTACTTCAGATGATGTATAGGCCTTAGGACCTTTATTCTATATCATCCTCCCTTTTAAATCCAATAGATGATTATGATAAAGCTTTCCAACTCTACGAAAATTATCTTGACAAGAAACTGGAAACGGATCTCAATGATGGCCGTAAACACCATAGATGAAACACACTGGGTTGAAGTCCCAAAGAAGAGAATGAAAAATATTTTCCTACAAATCCCAAAGGGAAACTACTAAGTCCATCTACCCTCTGGTTAAAACCTCAAATGGATTGGAACTTGAAAACAACCAAAAACAACTCTACATGGAAAGGAACCATACTAGTTCCCATATCACTATAAGCCTCCTTGAGAGTGCAATTGATTGATCACCTCTTCCTTCTTCTGAACCACTAGATAAGATGGTAATGTAAATGGAGAAATGGTAGACATGAAAGAAGGATGGAGTGCCTTCTTAAGACATCTCACCAAGAATCCTCATTAGGAAAATGATCAAGGTAAATAAAGTAGATGGTCTTAATCTTGATCCCAGTCTCCTGCACATACATACTCCCCTTCTGAAGGGAGAGTATCTCCAACCTCTTAACAGCATCATGGTTGAAGAGTAACTATCCCCATAACTCTTTCAAGAATCCAATCCATGAAAGATCTCCATCCTTCCAATCACCATGGTACTGATGGGTAGATCCTTACATCTGAATAACAATTAAGGGGACCCAGCACCTCATCAGTGCCCAAATAAAACTGAAAGTGAACAAAAACTCCTCTATCCATCTATATATCTCCTCATTAAAAACACTTCCCTCATAGTTCCCCAAATACTTCTGTTGAAAATATCACAATGTACTCTACCAATATTCATCATCCTGAACCAGATCAAGCCTCCGCTAATCAACTATGTCATCTTGCTGAACCTCCACTACTTGAGAAACACAAATATAATGACTTAGTGCCATAGTGGAAAGGGAAACAAATATTTCCTAATCCTAGTTGTATG
This sequence comes from Viscum album, assembly GCA_963277665.1. Lineage (NCBI taxonomy): Eukaryota > Viridiplantae > Streptophyta > Magnoliopsida > Santalales > Viscaceae > Viscum > Viscum album. The sequence continues at coordinate 1,946,489,581 of OY728126.1, read as the reverse complement.
AAATGATAGTTAGATACATTTTAATTTACTTTATTCATTTTTACCTTCCCAAAACAACCCATCACAAATAAGAACACAAGCCATCATGATTCATGTACCTATCATTGGTGTATAAAATGAAAATAGTTCCACCTCATTGGATTGTTCGATAATATCATTTTCCATGAATTTGATCATGGGGAACATAAAATTCCATGTCATATCCGGTCCCCTTGGCCTATATTACGCACCAAGGTGTACTGGAACTATTTCCATACCAACCTATGAATTATTCACTGTTCCTAACTCTAAAATCAATATTATCCCTCAATCACCATCCTATAATACAACTCTATCACAACCCCCTCCCTAAAAAATATGTTAATGAGGTGAAAGATATAATGATCCCTGAGTCCCACCTACATTAGGCCCTGAGTTGGTAACTACCACCAAGGGTATAAAAATAACTTGTGTGGGAGAAATTACACTATATAATATAAATAGGATTGAGAGATATGATGAATCAAACATAATAAATTCAATGAAATAATTTAAATATATCCGAAATCCATCCCAAAATGGATATATAAATAAAAAGAATATTGTTAAAAATATCCAAGGTACATACCCAAAAGTAAAGATAGACATGTAGTGCAACAACTATCCAAAAATTCAAACTAGTAATGTCCAGAAGTGTTCAAATTTCATGCTAGAAACTTGAAAAAAAATTATTTACATAGGGTGGGCATACAAATATTCTAATTAGGAAAACCAAATTCGATCATTCACAATCTGAATGGAGCATACTAATGCACCCATGAGAAACCTGTAGAACCAAAAATCACTTAAATAGGTATACTGAACAAACCCATCCTCACCATAGATTACGCTCCAAATAAAACATCCTTGTATAATATTATAATATGAATTATACTGATGATTGAGTACCCCACCCCACTTTCCCATTGATTTTAAAATCTTACACACCAATTACATATGTCCTAGTTCTCCCACCTCTTATACCTCATGTTACATCACATCCTGCCTATAGACACATGGGCCATCGTATCCCATCTCATAACTAGTTTAGTATCATATCATGTGGATGAAGGACAACAGCCTTGTTCCCTCCTCCGACCATGCTTGATCCACACCTTAAGCCATCTCATCAAATCTTTCCAGTGGATACTTTGGCCATCACAGTACCTCAAATAAAATCTAGATAGGGGCAGATTTTAAATATCTCTATCACACCCCATTCATGTCACCAAAGTATTGTGGAAGGAGTGGGGTAGATTGGGTATCCAACCATCCATCATCCCACCAGGATGTTTGGAAAACACCCCCCCCCCCCCCCCCGAATATATAAAGAAATGGGTGTTGATATATGGGTCTAGATATGGGTGGGGGAATAAAAAACTAATGTAGTATTATATATATATATATAGTCACAGAACACATTCCTCATCCTAATTGTTCATTAAAATGTCTTAGTCTATCTCACAAGATCCTCTACTACCTCTACAATAACTATAACCTGAACCCCACACAAGAATAACAAAATACACAATTCATATTATAATAATTAATACTCATTAGATCATTTTCCATATTTCCACTACCAACACATTTCAATTTAAATATCATGATCAATACAGAATTTCACTCCCAGTAATTCATATTTTACATCCCACCTTTAAACAAACAACCTGTTATAGTTTTTTTCAATTCGTTTTATTATTTACATCCCATTAGACAGTCCATGTTAGTTTCAATACTACTTGGAAAACTAGAGTAACATAGCACACCAAAGGTATCATAACTCAACACCCCAATAGCCATATCCACATCCACTATACATCACATCACAGCCACATTTGCAGCCTTGTTGCACAACCACATCCCAACCAGTATCACAACCTCGTTGCACAACAACATCACATCCAATCCTCCAAACAGATCACAATATAACCACCATCCATGAATCACATCAACAAAACCAAAATAAGACACACAACTACATACATAACAAATATTATTTTCCATATTAGTCATGGATACTTTTCTTCAATTCTACCTCTTCATTTAAGGGTGTTATCACACAAGCCATAAGATCCTGGGGAATCCAATTCATTAATGGATTATAATAAATTATTCACTTAAAATTTTAAGTGTTGTTAACAATAAAATAACATGAAATTTTCTATCCACATCATAAAATCACAAGTAAGGACCCCTAATGGACACAATCTATTTCGGGAAGTCATCCCATGCAATTCAAAAAATTAAATGCAATGACAATAAATCCACAAGATTATAGTTTACATTCCCATTCCCCTATAAATTTATTTTCAACCAATTCATTTATATTCCCTAAACTGTATAAGACAATATCCTTATGAGAAAAAAATAAAACCATCCCATATGTAAAATAGAAAGGGAAACAAAATAAAATCTTATCTGAAATAAATAATCATTACAGAAATTTACTACACCAAAATAGGGTATGACTTCACTGAATGGAACAACCTAATTGGAACTTGAATCTACTTTATAAAAATGGATCCATGAATCCAAGGGAATAGGGATTCCGAACCACCAATCTCAGGAGAAATCAATCCTAAAATAATGATGGAAGGATCTTCACTTAATAATGTTCATATTTGAAACCTACATGACATGATATAGTTTAGTAGAAAATTAAAGGTAGATCTCATTAAATACATGTGGTTTGACCATAAAAAGTTATCAATAATTTTTAAAAATATATAATATAATTATCCTCTTTTAAATGTATTTAAAAACCATAATTTAAGGCATTGAAAAAAAATCATCAAATAAAAAACCTAAATGGAAAAACATGAAGTTTCTAGCGAACTTGATTCACTATAGATATTCCATTAGGATGATTTTCCATGAGGTTTATCTAGCATTGGTGACATAATAACAAAGATCATCCATTGATGATGTACCGCAAGAGTGGTATACCAATGGTGATCTTAATCTAGAGATCTTCCATTGTTGATATACCAATAAAATGATATACTGTTGGTGATCTAAAACTAGAGGTCTGCCATTGGGTGATCTACCACCAGAATGATCTACCATTGGTGACCTACCCCAAGAGATCTATTATTTGTGATATACCTCCAGAATGATCTACCATCGGTGATCTACGATAGAATATCTATCATTGGGGATCTATTTTTAGAAGGATCTACAATTAGTGATCAAGCTCTAGATATCTACCATTAAAGATGTAACAGCAGAATGATCTACCATTGGTGGTATACCATTATTGATCTACCATTAGTGATATACTTCCAAAATGATATACCATTGGCGATCTACCACTAGATATCTACCATTGGTAATCTACATCCAGAAAGATATTCCATTAGGGATCTACCACCAAAGATGCATTGTTGGTGATCTACCCCTGGAATGATCCTCCCTTGGTAATCTACTGCACAAAATATACCATTGATGATCTATCACAAGAGATCTACCATTGATGATCTACCACCCAGATCTACTCATCTCTTAAAAAAATTCTATCTTCCCTCCAAAATAGCTGAAAACGCATCCCTTCCTCCACCAAACACCTCTGGACATTCCCTACGCACCTCAACCACCAGAATTCCCAAAAACTAACAGGTTATATGGTCCGTGCCATTATAATGAAACATCTTTATATGAAAAAACATGTATTATATAAGTGAATTTACAATTTTTAAAATGTTTTTTCAATTATAACCCCAAATTTGACATTTTAGAATTTATTTTTTAATATTTTTAATAAATTATAGATTTATTTTTTTAGAATAAATTTAATCACCTTTAAAATTTTAATAAAAATCAAATTAAAATTTCATATCATTATGTCCAAATTATATAACAGGAAATATTTTATTCTTATGAATAATGGTTAAATTTCATAGTAAAAAATCGGTAACTATGATGAATACTAAGATTGTAAAAGTGATAAATATTATAGTTAAAGGGCCAAACATGTTTAAAAAAATTTAAAATTTGATAAATATAGGTATTTATAAAACTTATATTTCTTACATTACTTTATTTATTAATTTTTGATCTAATTAAGTTTCTGATAACTAACCATTAAAGAAAATTTTTTGGTATTTAGAAAAATTCTACTCTTGTTCACATATAAAAGGGACACTCATATCTTCACTCCACACCAAACAAAGTATATTAATTTCCACAAAACAACTAGAAATAACTCCCCTAAAGACTCATATAAACATATAGTATGTTTTCTCTCTCTCAAAAGATCATAACTCGAAGGTTTAATCACCCCTATAAAATAGATAATCTGATAAGTGAGGCATAAGTTCTTATATCTATATTTATTTTTATATTTTATTATACACATTTCTTATTCCAAAAATTTTATTTCACCATCATAAAATGATAATATAAGTAACAATATTATTCCTATATCTTATTATAATGATGGTAAAATCATTATCGACTCTCCCTATTTACATTAAGAAAAATGAAAATGGGAATCGTGTGTTGTGAGGACTATCACCTTCACAAATAAACATGTTTTATTTTCCTTAACTTAAAAAAGGATGGTTTTAGTTTATATTTGATGAGTATATATGATATGTATAATTAATATATATCCCTAGTATATTTATATTTGTATAGTACAATATTTGATGATTATTATAATGTAATCCATCGATCTGTGTAACGAACCCAAAACTGGTTCTTTTTCATTTTTATCATCATGAAATGTGACTAAAAATACCATGTAATGGAATTATATCATTATAATTATTTATGAAAAATAAATTATAGGGTCATTAAAGGGTTTTAAATGTGGATATTTTGTAATAGAAAAAAGACAAACACTTCTTTTTTAATCTTAGTTCAAAATGGTTAAGATTATTAATTTTGTATATTGAAAAGATATCATAAAATTATTTTCATAAATAAAATTTTTATCAAAAAAGATTATAAATATAAATATATGTGAATAAGGTTACTAAAATTTTAATTAATATTTTTATATTTTTGATATTATATCTTATATTATTTCCATAGAAATCAAGGGAAATATTAAGGGACATGGTAACTCAAACTCTTTTCTTTGAGTTACAAAATTTATTATTGAACTATGTTTTCCAAGTCATTAGTTTTGAATGATCCCCTCTTTTTGTTTTAAGATAAAATAAATTATTAATTCAAATCCATTTTCATGAATTGTTTAATGTTCGCTACTTTTTATATTTACGAAGGATATTATTTCAAAAGAGACACATAACCATGACTTTTACATTGATGATCTCAAAATGTTTTTAAGAAAATTATTTAGGGATTTTGTTATTTTTTATTCTAAATACTCAAAAATATTTATCACTAATAATGTTATTATTCATTTTATTCTATTAATATGTGATTATTTTTTTGATATTATGTTTTTGTGGTTAATTAGTTTATTTTATATTATTATACTATTTGGAAATGTTATGAAATACATTTTTATTTCTATGGGATTATTATGAAAAGTGAATTATTTTAATTGGGATATTTTATTAAACCCATTATTTTACTGGTTTATTTATGAAAATTGAATGAATTTCCTATAAATTTTTAAAGAAACACATTCTTTTTTCATGGGTTTATTAATATAGGTTTAATACTATTTTTTTAAGTTGAATATATATGTATGGATGATGAAAAGTAGGGCCCAATATCACCCTACAATTAATTATTTTAGGTTAATGTCACACGAGGTTTTAATGTGTGTAAATAATTAGTTTTTTCACAGAAGGATGGGCATGATGGGATTTATCACATTTTAAAGAATTTAAATAATGATTTTGGTCAAAAAGTCATGGGAATAATTATTTTTCTCACATTGGTTTTCAAATTCATATGGTTATGTGAATTTTACATGTTATTAATTAGGTTAAGAAAAATATTCAATATTCATTTCATGTCAATGAAATTCCAGTTTTTTCATAATAATACCATATTTTAAAAATTTAACCCACTTTTATTTCATACTCAGATGTCATATTACTATTTAGATCATTTTTGAGAAAGGTCATATATTTTATGCTTCCTTAATGATTTTTAGGATCTTATGTTACTATAAATAGTTTTAATATTATTATTTAAGGACTTTTGATAATTTATTATGATATTTATGTCTTTCCACTATTTTATTTCGTATTATGATATTTTTTTCCCTTATTGAGGGCTTGATCTCACCGATTTATTATTTTTTACAATTCCCATGACATAAAGCTGATTGTATATTATGAGATATCTAGAAAAGAATATAGAAGAGAATGATTGTGTAAAAATGATACAATTATTTTAAAATATAATGTTTATGTAGCTAATATCTATGATAATAAACCTTTAGGTTGGTATGTTGTGTGGCTATTTATGAGATGTATTATTTCAATCATGATAATAATATAATATTTATATCATGTTTTTCTTAGGTCACATTTTTTATTTTCTATACTGATCATTTGAGATCACCCCTCCTTATGTTTTCATTTACCATTGTAATGAAGAAGATAGACACTTGCTAGGTTTATAATGAGAACATGTGTAACCAAATTTATGAGTGATGCTTAAGACCCATTATAGATTAAGAAGTTTCCTATACATAAAAAAATTCTATTTGATATAAAGAACATGGGTTTTGTTAGTTTATGAATTTCCTTAATCTCTAAATCCCAACACCTAGAAATATCTTTTAGATGTAAGATATGTAATAATAATTATTTATTTTTATGATGAGGATGGTCATATAATGGATTTTTTAACTAGTGTCAGTGTTTATTTTAAATTAAAATTTTATTATAATAAATCTGGGAGCGTGGGTCTGGGGAGTCACATTTGACATCCCATCCCCACCTCATATACATTAAATAATGAGAAAGATCATAACATAATATTTACACGCTTCTTCTTAAAAGCATACTCCCTATCATATATTCTTGAACACCCCAACCTATAGATTCTACAATATAATAATATTATCAATTACATTTTATTCTATGTCAAACAAGAGATTGATTGGTTATACACCCTAATCAGCAGTCTTTAATGGAAGCTAATTCTAATCCCAATGGTTGGTCCTCTAGTTGTGTCTAGTTTTCACCACATACACCAACTCTTCTACCATAATTTTTTATATGAACCAACCTAAAATCCTCCCTCATTTTCTAGTTATACACCCCACCCACCAATCTCTATCAATAATTAGTTTTACTCCCAAAAAACATATGAATGATCCAATGGTAGAAACAAATATTTCTTAATCTTGTTTAATTTACCACTATTTTTGAATGATATTCTTCCATGATCGTTTCCTCTTACGTATTGTTATTCAAGGTCTTCAATAGCTTATTGGAAAAAAGATTTGTTTTACAACTTTTCATTGATATTGAACGACATGGGTTATACCTCACCTATTTGAATACTTTGTTACAACAAATATCCCTCCTCTTGGATGTCTCTTGGATTTAGACTCATTTAAAATTTTCTTCAAATAAAATATCATATCATATGATGTAGATATATATTCATGTTAAAGCATGAATATTTCCATGGAGATATGAACCCTTGAATTCTCCTACATAACTAATCATTTAAAACCTGATAAATAATATATTATATTTCTAATATAATATCTCTTATAGAATCGGTTAATTATCTCCACATACCATTTGAATTGTCACATATCATATCCATAATAAATCCCATGGAAATAATATAATTTTTAAATTCTCAATCATTATAGAATTTATTACAACTGGAAGAATATCCACGCTTCCAGATACTCTATGATATGGAGTCTAATAACTTGGTCACACCATTACAAAAATACCTGAATTTTAGAGTTATCCTTACATAGACTTTATAATTTTAGTGTGACCTTTACACAACACATATAAAGTTACCTTTACATAGTTATTCTAATTTTTAAATAACCCTCACTCTTACAACTATTGTTTACCGATACACAAATTACATAATATTGAAGTTACATTTATACTGGTAGTTATTTCAACTCAAAATCACAATAGAAAATTTTGAAGCATTCCCATAGACATCAAAATTTCAAATAATCTTGTATACAATGATATCTAAATCAGTAATTTACTTCATATTTTAGATAAACACATCAATCATCACTTCTATTAAAAATTTTGGATGTAACAATATGAATCCTAAAAGAATAAAAACGTCATTCACAAAAAAATATTAATAATTTGACAAAAAATATATTCCCACACTTAAGAACCTCAATCTACAACTTTTTTATTATCAATACCTCCAAGATCTTCTCAGGTTAATATGTGCACTTTTTTCACTTCCCCCTGTTGAAAATAAATTAAATGGGAATAAAGGGTTTTTTTTCTCACCTCACATTCTTTATTTCAAAATAATCTGCTTATTTAACCTCTTTCTAAATAATATCAAAATATTATTCCACATAAGAGATTCATTCCATCAATTGAATTTCATAGAAATGATCCTTTGTTTAATAAACACTTATTCTATGTGGGATAACCATATGTTGGAAAAAAAGATGGTGAAATGTTTTGTCAATGTTATCCATAAACAACCAATGATGTGATATCATGCTTAGAATATAACTTTAGGGGATGTTAAAGAAACATATTTTCCCAAGAAAATTAAATCCCTTCTTTTCATTGGCCCATATTGAAATTTAATATTTCCTAAATTTACGATGATTGTAATGTTTTGATAGCACAATATCATTTTTTGTCCCCCAAAATAGATATACATGATACCTCCTCCCAATAGTAGTTAGAAAACACCATGAAGAAAAACTACTTTGGCATATAGGTTTTAATATAGTCATTTTACTCCTTCAATTATTTGTATCATTGCATAAGGAAACAACAATTTAAGGGAAAAATAAGGGACCTCCTTGACTCTCAAAAGTAACATTGGGTCTAAGAGTTTTCTATAAAACTATTCCGCTATTTACCTCTAAACACTATACTTATTTTCGTATTAATTGTCCTTATAAGTTTCTTACTCATATTTACCTCGTGAAATGCATCTTTTTGTGATGTATTTTTATTCATATTATATTTCAAGTAAGCTGCGATGCCTTTTAATGGAATTATTCTTTCATTATATATTATTGGGTTGGTTGTATTATCATACATTATTTTATTCAAGCCCAAACTAGCCAAATCGTCTATAAATAATTTATTGAACCATCAAATCATCATTTGTGGAATGTTTCTCATGATATTCATCATATTTTTCTTAAATAAATGACTTTCAATTATCCCTATAATGTATTTATACTTACTTCATTTCTATTTTCGTCTCTAACTTTTCTGATGAAACTAAAAAAATTATATTCCTCATTTCTTAATATTCTTGTGTTTCTCACACAGGATACTGTCTAGATTTTGAATTTTATTCCATTTTCTACCATATGGAACTTCTCTATGAAACATAGACACACAATCCTTAGTTGTGTGGACTTAATGATTACATATACAGGATAAATCTTTTAACGTCTCTTATTTATTTTCGTTGGTATATTACATAAGATTCTTGTTAAAATAAATTCAATTAATACATTTCTTTTGTTTTATATGTATAAATCACCCTTGGTTTATTCAACTTCTCTAGTAGAAACAATATTCCTGCCAAAGTAGGATTTATATCCATACCTTCGGAATTTCAACTAGAAATATCTAAATTAAGAACTACCACCTCCAAAAAAATCTATATTAAATTTTTCTGGGGTTTTATTGCTTCCTTTTAAGGCATTGATTTCCTAAGGAGTAGTGGTTTTCATGGAATCCACTTTTTCATTGATTGTGGAGAGTGCCTCTCATAATTTATTTTATTCCTAACCTCCAGATATTGTTTTAACTTATACATTGTTATAAATTATATATATTTCATACAATTGGATGGTTGAATATTTTACCTTTTTTATTATTATTTCTCCTCTCACCAACTTGAGATCAATCAGATTTTTCATTTTTTTATTTTTTTTAAATCATCCCTAATATTGTTCAGATCATTTTATACTATAATACCTATTTATTTTGCCTAATATAGTTCTTCTTACCTTATAGAAATATTTTATTATATTTATCTACCATCTTCTAAACATCATCCACTATCGATATATCTTCTTCTTAGCCTCAATGTATGTCACTTCATTTTTGAAATATTTTCTTTTTAAGAAAAACTTTTTGATCTCTTTATCTAGGTTAATATTTAATCTATTCAATTTTGAGTTATCATTAAGGTGGGATTCAAACTCTCTTATCATCTTTTACTCAAGTTATGGTCTTTCTTCCCCATCATCATCATTTCATTATGCATCAAAATAGTTCTCAACAAGATCACACTAATGGACTTCATCACCTAATGATCAACTTGAGTTATCTTACACCTTTTTTCTCATCAAGTTTCTATTCTTGCCAATGAAAATATTTTTCTTGTTCTTATCCTTATTATACTATTGGGACTTCTTTTATTCCTTATATGATTCATTTTTTGTAGTATTCTTCTTTGTAATGTAATAAGAGAAGTGCTCAATTCCTTTATAATTCCATCGCTTTAGTAATTATTTACCTTTTATTTTGAAATTTTACATTATGAACCTCTTATATATAAGAGAAATAATTTCATTTATATCCTTATCCACTTTGTCATCATAATATTCATTTTATTCATGTTATTATTCTTATTTGAATTTTTATTTTATCATTGCATCAATTTCCATCTCCTCTTTGGATTTCTTTTTAAAATATGGAGTTTTCCTCATCTCATAAACTACTAATATGTTGTGAAGTTCATATAATGAAAGTCTTTCGTGATCTTCAAAGATTAATCTTTGGGATCAAAAAAATTTGTAAAATTTCTCATAATGATTTTGACAGTATCACAGTCCATTAGATTCTCAGCAAATAACCAAATATTAATCAAAATCAAATTGAATATAGTTAAATAGTCACCATTTTTTATAGGATCTCGCTAGTAATTTTTACATAAATTACATTTATATATAAAATTTCATATAGATAAATCACTATGAAATTTTGAGTTTTTCCACTTAACATCATATTTATCATTCATCTTCATTTATAAAATCACCTTTACTAATGAGTTAAAACTCAACCATTGGGGAATCTCCCACTTCTAAGAAATTTGATAGGTGGTTGGGTTGAATATTATTCCTATAGATATGATAATTATTTTCATAAAATGTGGTAAAATCTCATTTTTTTACTATGTTACGTTTCTTCATATCTCAAAAAATTCATGAATCTTTAGAGGGGACCTTGTCTCTAATAAAACTTATATTACCATGGTCTGGATGGATCCATAAGTGCTAGAGGAGGTAAATTAGTAATATATTTTTCTTTTTACAAAATTTCCTACTTTAAATATTTAAATTATGTTTCATGTTAAATCCTTGACCCTCTAATATTTAATATAAAATCCTCACATCCTATATATTATATAAAAAGGTTGTTCATCACACAAGATTTATATTGTTCAACATAAAAGCCTCCTACATTCTACAGTTGGTCAGACACCCAAACCAAAAAATTCTTTAATATATTAATGTTATTAATTTCAATGGATATTTATTCATACAAGAGATTTATTTATTATACAACCCAATCACCAATGTTTGGCTACGCATGTTTTTTAACCCCAATAGTTGATCCTCATGTTGTGTCTAGTTATACACCCCATCAACCAACTATTCCATGATTGAATATTTTTCATAACTAAAAATCATATCTCATTTAACTATTGAACATCCTAACATCCAATATCTAAAATCAACTGGTCATATGTGGAAACTAAAGATTAATGATCCAATGGTAAAAATATGTTCTTCTTTCACCTGGTTTTATCTTCACCTTTTCAGAATGTTCTTCTCTAATAAGAATGTAAGATTCAATGCACTTGTGGAAATTTATCTAAGATATTGAACAACTACATGTAATAGATTTGTTGGTTTTGATACTCTATTTAGATATTTATTGATTTGGTTCTACCACAGCTCTTCGAATACTCAAGCGTCATAGGTCTTCTTCCTCTTGGATTTATCTTGACATTTACCTCACTCAACATTAAAATAAAATCAACTTACTTTTCCTCTCACACTAATATATATTCACATTAAAGAATCAATATTTCCTACATGATATATGCAATTATAGTCTTCAATATAACTTTCTATTTAAAAAAATTAAGACAAATATTATATTCCTAAAAAAATATATCTTGTATACTCAGTTTACTATCTCTATAAGGTATTTGAATTATCAAATATCATCTCCTTCATAAATCCTATAGAAATATTAATCATTTAAATCCTCATCCATTTTGGTATTTATAACTCTAGTTGATATAGAAAATATCACATATCATCTTCCATTCTAATATGGTATCCTTAAAAACATTTAATAAATGTTTACATGAATCACATTGAAATAATACATTTCCCATTGTGTGAAGATTACATGATGGTCCATGGCCGGCTTCCAGATTTAGGTGCATTTCAAAAAAGGAATCCCATTAATGACTATAATGTTTTTAACACTCTATTTTTCATAGCTAAATAATTATCTCACCATGGATTTTACTATAAGGTATTCTTCAATATCATTCTATTTTTATTCTCAATTCTTTTTCTCTCAATCGATACATAATGACCACCTCCATGACATAGTTTAACTCATTTTTTATCACAATTGGAACTTTTTCTAGAAACACCCACTAATATAGATAAATAAAATACACTATGGTGTGGTGATGTATTCATTTAGAAAATCCCTAAATTGTGGTATCCAGCTCTTCAAAGTGGAGTATCTCAATCTCAAATTTCATTCTCATCTTGGTGTTCATTAATTTATTCTTGGACTATGATCATTTGACTAATAATTATGTTATTATATAATCTAAATCTAACTCTATATATTTATAATATTTTTTATTTAAAAATATAAACATTTCATTACCCTTAGATATCTATCTTATACCTCACATAACCATTACACAGGTCATGGAAACTAGGAAACCGTTACATAGCTTGTAACAAATTTTTCATAGTCTAATTATTGTTACCTCATTGCTGCTTACCCTTACATAGGTAATGAAATTTTATGGTTACCTTGATGTGGAACCTGGTTTTTCAGAGTACCCTCTACATAGATATTGTTTTACCAATATATATATATATATATATATATATATCATTGTAATTCAATGATACCGTACTCGGGATCAGAACTTGTTATCACCTTTACGAAACTCACTGAAAGTTAATGTCATCCTTTTGTAACCTTTATAATTTTGGAGTTACCTTTAAAAAAATATCATGTTACCTTTATGAAGGTGTTCCAATTTTTAAATGACCCTTACACATTTGTTTTACCCATATATAACATGCATAATAATGAAGTTTCCATTATATAGGTAATCACTTCACTTTAAAATCACCTCAATCTTTAAATAATCATTCATATGTCCTTATAATTTCAATAAAATTTTGTATAATGAACTCTAACCATAAATAAATTCAACTATGGTGATTATTAGAAGAGAAATAATAATATATATTTATCTTTTAACATTTTTCTACAACAAACCTCCAAGCATCACCACATCCTTTACAAAACCCATATAGAAATATTTAAATTAAATATAATACCACACATGGGAACATTAGTAAATAGTTTTTCATGTAAAATAAATTATAAAGGTTATAACATGTTATCATTATGTGTATTTATAATATTAAAAAACCATGCTATGAACATTCCAATGACATGTTTTACAATGTGAGCATTCAGATCATCAAGAGGAACTAGTAGGTAATTTTTTAGTCTACAAGCTATGTGAAACACCACTATCACACGATCTTTAGATATTTTTTTAATATTAAATATCTATATCAATATTATACACTAAACTCAATTTAACAAGGAAATGGGTGGGAGTTAATAGATATAAATCACAATCAATTTCACCATGTAGAATTTTAGTACAATAAATATATCTATTGTTATTTGGTTTAAATTTAGTAGAAAAAGTTATGACTAAATATATTTCCTTGGGAAAAGAATACCTTTCAGGGGAATGTATAGTCTCAATGATGGAGATGGGTGGGTGTATCTCTTAATGTAGTGGTTATTTTTTTGTCATTTATTATAATTTATCCCTTCACATAAACTGGTATAATAAGGCATAATTATATGTAATTATTTCTATTATAGAATCTATTTGTGCCGATATTTATTTCAATTTTCCATGTACATCCCCCTATGACTTTACTTTCTTAAAAATACAATCAAATTGACACTCTAAATTCTAAACATGTAGTGAGATTATATTGTTCTCATTGCTTCAAGGATACTGAACGGAGTCGTTCATTAGGTACCATTGATGATGATTCTAATGCCTAAACTATATAAAAAATATAAATAAATAAGTAGTCATATATTTTTAATACATATTTAATAAAGTTAAAACTTCTATTATTTCATATTTCCATATGATTATCATAGTTTTTGTGTGTTTTCATCTACTATTTCCCCTTTTTAATAAAATTGGGGTCTAACCCTCTATTGTTTTGAAACAAATCACCTCTTTTTTTGGTGGAGGAGACTCATTACATGTCCCATTGGCCCAAAGGGAATTAAAGACCATTACATGGCCCAAGGGACCATATTTTAGACCGAAGGTCCTATGATGAATAGAAATCTGACATTACATACGTTTTTATTGTGCATGTTATAATTCCCACCATCACTTCAGTGTCGATGGTGCTACAACTCTACCACTTCTACAATCTTCTATAATACCACTACAGTGCTAGTACCATGACATATTCCAAATTGGTATTGAACCCCTGATCTTGATATAGTATTACAGGGTTCTTAAAACTAATCTAAACCCCAATACAATCCATTTTTATTGAAAAAGAATACTAATATATCACATGACATTAGAAGAGAATGGATTTATATTCTGATTCATCAGTTTTCATATTAACAAAGAAGAACAATTTCTTTATATCATGTAAAATACTTATTAAAAAATTTAAAATAAATACCTTGTTTTAAAGTGAATCACACATAATCCTTTCTTTATTGTAGGAGTTTTTTGGTTATACCAATTTAATTATACTTGAAATTATAACTCTTCATGATGTTCAATGAATTTATTCCATGTTTTTGGGTTTATCATGTGGGAATATATATTTAGATGGTGGGGCTTACCTTCCCCTTTGTATTTCTAAGATGATGCTTCATAAGATGTGTTTGAAAGGCTCTATTAGACTTTCTAGTATCCATTAATACAAATTCCATTGGAAATTCATATAACATAAATGTACTATATAAGGGATAATGAAGAGTAAATAAACGTTTCATTATTTTTTACATTAAAATATAGAATTTATATCATAATTTCATCCAAAATTATTGTTTTTAATGTAGGCACAACATTATTCCACATATCTACATTAATAGAAACATGTATTTAAGTAGTGACCGCAATGTTATTAATAAACATTATTTTTTAGGGTTAAAATACTAGCCCTTTGAATTCTATCTGACCTCTAATTTTATTATTTTAATTCTCATATTATTAATTTTTATTAAGACTATCTTTTTATAACAGAATTTTTTTTTCAACCATATTTTTTTAACTTTTAAATATTTCCTCAATTTCCAAATATTCAATGTGTTATCTCTCAGTATTGGTAGATTTATAATGTGAAGAATACAATATTTATTTAATTAGTTAAAAATTTAATTTATATTACATACATATAGTAGTGATCCCATAAAACTGAGACGAAACACATTGTATATTAATTTTTTTTATCATATTCATTAAACTATCTTTTTTACTTGAATGTTGATAGGATTAAGATACCTTATAAAGTATCCAAATACCCTCATTATAGTCCCCTATGACATATAACATAACAACTATATTAGAACCACCATGAAATAATTTCCACAACCCAATGAAAGTGTCATCATCAATGGAATTTTCAACGGAACCTGTTATGGTTTTAGTTCAAAATAGAACCATTAACCAAATTTTGCATAAATGATCTGAGATATAAGATACGTGTACCACCAAGGATTCATGTTTGAACAGTTCATCCCTATATCCTGTAACGAATATGGTTTTTCATGTATTGTTTTAAGGTATTTTGTGGATTATTTTTGAGATCATGTGCTGAGACAACGTGCGATTCTGAGGCCTGGTGTGCTCGAAATAAAATTTTGAAATATATTTAATATATTAAACAGTGTGCAACTGATGTTTTACTAAAAATGTAGAATAAATTATAAATTGGGGGTTGATCAAAAATCATGGGGCACCATTGGGTTTGGAACATAGTTTTACCCTAGGCATGACTAAAACATGGTCACTGTAGTTATTTTTTTGGAAAAGTCATCCCGGGTGAAAAAAATGAATATAATGATTTTATAAATTATTATTTTTATTTTATTTGACACATTTATTATTTTTTATTTAAATATACTATTATCTTACAATTCTAGGGTAAGTCTCATAACTGTGGAACTATTATATAGGCTTTGGAGAGAGAATTGGAGGATTTCACCCAGGTGAATGATGACCAGGTCATTGATCGATAATCGATGTGAAATATAATTAAAGGTACCCACAAACGATCGTGGTGTAACCCCATTTTTCATCAATGATTGATCTGAATCAAGGAAAGAAATTTTTTATTGATTTATTTTCTCATTCTTAATTTCTATAATTAACATGCGACAATAAACAAATAGATTGATTCACAGATTTGTTATTTTGCAGGATGGGTTAAATGAATATGGTTTTTTGAGTTTTTCTTTGTGATATTTTATTTTTAACTATTATTATCAAGGAGACTAATTTATATTTACACAAACATAAATCAAGGTCTGTTCCTCCTTATTTTTCATATGATTTTATCCTTTGGTATTCGTTCAACATAGGCATTCTTCATTTTGCTCGTGGTTTGAAATATTTTGATGAATTATTTGTTGTGTTCCAATTCCATGGTGAAATGATCCAAAATCATAGATCTATATTTTCATGACATTATAGTGGTGTGACGATTGGATCACCATTAGATCAGATTACATTGGATACATGATTTCTTTTTTTTTTGTGCAAAACAAAGAATGTCTTATAAATCATTTTTCCAACCTAACTTGATGGAAGAGCAAAATTTTCAACTTCGGTGAGAACCATATGAGATCTAATATTTATTTTCCAAAAATGGTGAAGTCATTCTGTGGTCGGAGCAGAAGAAAAGATACTCAGATTCTAGATATTGAATTTTGGAAAATCTCACATTACATGAAATATAAGTCATATATATATGACGTGTGGCCCCCTGGTGCAGTAATGATGGTTTTTAGAGATACATAAGTATCACATGGTGTGTGACTAGGTCACATGTTGTGTGGCCTATCCCCAGTGACTCATTATGTACCATTTATGGTACCCAAACACAGGTTGGAGCACACAGTGTACTCCCTTACACAAACATGGCATGAACCAGAGTAGGTGGGTATGCCATGCCATTGTACACAACCACATGTAAAAGCGGTAAAGAAGTGTACTAGAATAATTTAAACTACAACATCATCCTACACATCATGTACTTCTACATGAGCACAGAAATGGCTTGAGACAATGTTAGTTTACATCGGTAGGACTCGGGGTCAAGGGACACAATGTGTGACCCCTATTACATGCCTTTAGGTTTATTATACATGTGTTAGAGCCATTGTACTCTATTTCCAGGACAATTTTCATTGGGTTGTGTTCCCCTTATCTTTTTCCCTAAGGGCTAGTATGAAATCTTCTCCTACACATGCGAAAATGAACCCTTTAGTATTACTTATTAGATTGAGTCATTAGAATTCATTAGTGAGGCTCAAAGTGAGATCTTCTATTCTTCTTAATTCCCTAGGTATATTTCTTAGTATCATTATGATGACCACTACACAGGTGTTGATCTTCAACATAGTAGGTTATTCCTGATTGAGTTATTGGTATCACCCGGTGAACATGGGAGAGATCCTCATTTTTGTATCATATCTCTTTGTATTTTGATGTGTAATTCCTATGTAATGACCCGATGGAAATTAACTCTTAGATGGAAACCATCACAAATATCTGAACCGGGAGTGTGTTCTCCTAGACGATTGCTTTATGGATCCTTTGAGGTAGAATCCTAGGTTGGAATATTACATTCGTGACTTACGTCTAGACTGTGTGTCTTTGTTGAGTATATTTGGATATTATTGTTATATGTTTCGTAAAGATGTTCCCACGTAGAGATGAAAATATTCTTTTGATGTATTCTTTTTCATTTCAGTGTTTCCTACTAGGTATTGTTATACTCACCCCTACATATTCGTTTCCTTCATGTGTCGTGTCTTGTGCTGTCAACCAACCTTTTGACTATGTCCTAGATGGACCCGGACTAGATGGTGCTTAGTGAGGCCAGATAGACTGAGGTGTGTTCCTGTGGCATCCTGAAATTAGACCCTATATTTATTTATAGGTTGGAATTTTTGTTAGACTATTTTTGGGGGTCTGGTATTTGGCCCCGTTTACTTTATTTTACTTCCCATCATACTATGGTTGTGTGATTTAAATGAATTCATTCATGGTTATTCAGTTATTTTTATATTTCAGCATCGTATAGTATTAGAAATGTGTGCATCTGTAAATTTACACATTATAAGGCCACAAATGTTAGTTATATGCCTACTGAGTGTTATTCATCAACCCTTGGCCTATTAGAGACGTGCTTGAGGAGTCTCTCCATCAACCCCTTTATGATGGGTCCTGACAGAGTGATATTAGAGGATTCATTTCTTACTTAGGACTGGGATTCAATTAGATTGGTTTAGAGAAATAGGGATAACTGTCACAAGTTTGTATTTCAGTCTAGGGACTCTAGTGTTGGTGTGGTTGTTTATGTATCCATACATAAGGACTCTGGTCGCATTCATTTAAACTCAGTATGTGACAAATTTGGTTTCATGGAAAATAATGGAAAATACATCATATAAGAATGGGTTCTAGTTTCCATGTCATTCTTGTGTCAGCTCCCATATATAATCATTGATTATAGTACATCTTGTTTATTTTTAGGATGCCTCTATGATATATGTCGTCTATGATTTAGCATCATGGTCATGAGGATGATCCCCCCAGTGGTGAGGTGTTGATACAATGACCAGTTCCCAAGATGTTAACTATGGGTGGTGCACTAACTATACCACAACCTATAAAGTAAGACATAGTACCCATAGAACTAGTATATGATGAATTCATAATAATCATATATCATGATTTTCTAGTGAAAGTGAACCCTCAAGATCTGAGGTAAGCCCGATCCATAGGCTACTGAGGGCTGGCTTGAGGCAGGGACCTATATTTTTTATTTGGTCAGAACACTAGCAGATCATATGGTGATCCTTGAGGTGAGATTTCCTCATGGATCAGTTGGGAGGTAGTGGGGGGTAGTGACCAAAAGTTATGATGAGGTGACTATTCTGTGGATGGAGTTTGATCATATTTTCATAGAGGTGTTCACTTCAGTTATTCTAAGGGTTTTACGCATCGATAATCTTCTTGTACTCTATCAGGAATGCATGATAGTAGTTTATTATTCATCAAGGTTTACCATCCCCTCCAATAACTCGATGGATATGGTTCGTGATCAGTTATTCTGGGTGAGAACCTTCAAATTAGGTATGTGTAGAGACATCTGAGATGGTGTTATCCCTTTTAGAATTATTACCTATACTAGGTTTCTAGAGAGAGATTCTGTGGTTGGCAGTTTCTTGATTGAGCAGATATAGTCAGCGGTCTTTGGTAGCGGGAATGTAGGATCTGAGTCCTTGGAATCATGGAGCCCACATCAGCCTCAAGGACTTGGACGTGCGAGATACTTCAAAAGGAGGTCCTATTATAGAGGGTTTTTGGTTTGGGGATCACATCATGAGTCCAGTCATCCTAGAGAAAGTTGTAGTTACTCTTGTGATGGAATGGGATATCTTTCTCAAGATTTTCTGACCCACTGTATAGTTGATAGAGACACTGTGGATGGGTTGTTGAGGTAGAGAGGGTGGTAGGAGTTGATAGGTCCACTAGGAAGAGGAAATGGAAGATGATATCATGGAGTAGCAGGAGGTGGTATATGATTTGACTTGTAACCACTATCAACCCAAGGTGTTCCATGCTAGGCCCAGTGATCTGGAGGATAGATGCGAGGATAGCTTCATGCCATCAATGATTATGACCTAGAGGCTCCTTGAATGATTCTAGTTACGATCTGTGTATTTTTTACCTTAGATGTAGTATTGATATTCATAAGTGCTAGTTATTTTTTTATTTTAACATATCCTATTTTATAATTAGAGATTCTTTTTAGTCCCTCAGATCAACCCTTGAGCTTGGAGACTCCTAATGGAGATGAATAATAAAGCACAAAAATGTGCCAACAGTGTGACTTGGATCTTGGAGTTGAGTGTTTCTGTTGGGATATTTTTTTAGTTAGATGATTCCTTATGATGGTATCTTATCTATGGACTTGTTATCCATGATTCATTCCATGATTTACTATTTCTATTCGATGATGTGATGTTCCAATAGTGGTAGAACTAGGTTCCCCTTTTTTCGGAAAAGAAATCCCATGAATCGCAGGATGATCGCATGTATAGGAGTGTAGAACTGATTACTCATAAGTTAACTAGCATGGCCCTAGGTGCAGTGGATGTAATGAGTTCCCAGTTTCGTACATTGGTGGAGGAGTATGAGGATCTCCTCCCAGAATATGTTTAGGCTTACCCTATCATCGAAATATATAATTTTTCATTGATCTACAACTTAGGAAGACACTGATATATAAACTAGTAAATCAAATGTCTTTTGCAGAGCCTCATGAGATAAGGGTGTAGTTTGAGGAGTTGTAGAGGAAGGGATTTGTTAGACCTAGTGTTTCAGCCTGGTAATCCCCAGTTCTATTCTCCAAGAAGGCAGATGAGGGTTTGAGGTTCTGTTTGGACTACCAGTGCTTGAACAAAGAGACTACGAAGAAAAATTATAAACTACCGAGGACCGATGACCTCTTTGATCAACTGAGCTGGGAATAATGATTATCTAAGGTTGACCTTAGGTCTGGTTGTCACCAGTTGTGATTACGGGATGAGGATATATCGAATATAGGATTTATGTGTCTCTATGGTCACAATGAGTAATCACTGATGCAAATTGGTTTGAGTAATTCCCTATATGTGCTCATTGGACTCATGAACTAGATCATTCATCATTTCTTATACCGATCCATTGTAGTCTTCATCGATAATATACTTTTGTACTCTGTGTCTAATGAGTAGCACACGAGACACTTAAGATGTTTTTGGGATGTAATCCATGATCCATAGAATTACGATAAATCTCTCAATGTTTTAGTTTTAGATTCAGGTGGTCAACATTTTGCGACATGTTGGCTCATTAGATGGAGTGGTAGTGGACTAATACAAGGTAGGGGTAGTGTTATTTTGGGATCCACCCAAGAGTGTGATAAAGGTGTGGAGCATCCTTTGTAACACCCCAGGTAAATAAAGAATATTACATTTTCACATTTATCCATATTTGTGAATAAAATATTAATATAACATTAAAGGGGACGCTATGCTCGATGGCGTACCCAATACGCAACAATGAGTTTCTTGGGAATCTTATGTTGCACTCTAATAATAAAATAATATTATTTTAAATGGTAGATAACACCTAGCTGTTTTAATGGTGGAAATGAATAGAACTAACTTCAAAATTATTATATATGTTTGTCAAATATTTTTTCTTTTTACAATAAATGTTAGAGGATTAAAAATGCGAATGAATCCAATTTTAAGCATAAACATTCTAATATTCATTAAAATGTCGATTAACCGCCTTTTGATAGCGAACCTCTTTTAAATCCACTTTTGACAATTTTACGTGTCATATTGGACAAAATAATTTTCTTTTTTAGAATAGGGACATGAAAATTTACTTTGCATAAATTTTTGGTGTTTTTCCGATAAAGTTCATTTTTTAATTAATAGTGAAAAATGTTGTATTTTAATTCAAAACATCATTTTAATATAACTTATTTATATGATTACATTATCTTTTGAAATGGTTTTAATGTTAAATTATAATATATTTTTACCATTTAATCCAATAGTTGTCATTGAAATTAATTTCACATTGAAATTGGACATAAACTAGTGTCAATCTTTTGATACTTATTGTTTCATAAAAACACGCTATTTGCCCTGACAGCGGAAATTAATTATTAAATTAATTAATGTAACTTATATGTTTTCAATTTTGTAAAATAGAAATAATTTTTGAATTCAGAATATCAAATATAGTTTAGGGTGAATTTTTGGTATTTTTCTGGAAAACTTCAATTTTTGATGAATAGTGAAACCACTAAGTGGTACTTAAAAAAACAGATTTTTCGTTTAAATGATATTTTACCACCTTTGTGTTTTTAATTTCAAAAATCCGACATACATGGTTGTCTTTATAATGTAAAATGTGGTTTAATGGGATTAAAATAATTTTTATGGTGAATAGTAACTTTTAAGTTTTAATCTCGATTAGAGGTAATTAGTGTAGTTTAAGGTAAAAATAATGTTTTAATAATATGGAATGACCTAGAAACATGTCCTACCCTCATTGGATGAGTCATGGCCAACCATGAAAATCCATGGGTCAACTTGGGGACCCCATGGAGCCACTTTGGTTGTAAAATGACATAAATACCTTTTTATTTAAAGTTAAAATTAAAATATCACAAACATGTGTTGTTTTACTAAAATAATTTTTTCATGGGGGTATTCAAGTCTTATTTTTGACTATAAATATTCATTATAAAGATAAAAAGATTTCCTACATCATGATATATTTTATATAATTTTTAGACACTAAATAAATTAACTTATTTATGACACCATGATTATGCAGCGATTACCTCATTATTTAATGATTTAAATAAAATGAAAAGATAATGTAAATTCTAAGAACTAAACTTGTCACAAACCTATTTTATGGGTGGATTTCGAACCCTTACCAAATTATTCTCTAAATACATCAATTTGGGACCTTCAAAATCCGAAACACATTTGAAAATAATGTAACATTTTGTAACATTCCAAGAGTGCCCCTCCTCTCCTTTTATAAATGGCCCCCACATCTACCACCTTACACACAGCTCTCAAGCCTTTGGCTCAGCCAAACCCTGCCCATTTCATCTCTCCACATCTCTATCTTCCTCATTAAATCCTCACTTTGGGCAGAATCCTTTCCAAGGAAGCCTTTGAACTCAAATCAAAGAGTGTTACCTGATTTAAAGGTAATGTCTTCCCTTGTGTTCTTTTGTTTTATTTTTCTTCTCCAACCCCCTAAAATATTTTTATTTATTTCTTTTGTAACAAATAAAGTATCATAAATATACTAGGATTTTTTTATAATATTAATTCTAGCTACACTTACACACACCTACATATAATGGTTAAGGAACATATTGTTTCTGGGGATGGCGAATTTCTACCTCACGAAACGATGATTGTTCAACAATCATATAACACCTTCAAAGGTGGCCATTAAGATGTAACTATATTTATATATGATATATAATATGTTTATGTTTTACTTAAGCTTCTGTATTTTTCTTTTCTGGAATACATTTATGGTTTCCATTGTGGGTATACATGATAATTTCATTTTAGGAAGTGCGGACTACTGCCCCCTCAAAGTGATTTGATTCGTTAATGCCATATGTGGGATGTATAAAGGATGGATTTAAATTTATTATATATGATGTATGTTACATATAAATGATGAATATAATTATGGAATTAAAATATACATACCTCTTATTTAGTTGTAATTCCATTAATATGACATAGAAATGAAAGTATCCCTCATGCGTACGTATGGCTTACCGTCTCCTTGAATGGTGAATTTCATTTCTTACCTCTAAATGATTCTGTAATATTATAAATACATGACTATTATTTATATATATAATATATATGATATACAAATCATTAATATCATTCTAGATATAATGAACATTTGACAACACGAACAACATGTAATTGTAAGAAGTCCACTTTCGACTTAAGAACAAAATATGGACAAAATAAACATTATTAACTTAAATGATTACATAATGTTTATAACATGGAAATAAGTGATATAAAAGGATTAATTAAATTGAAAAAGGTTCTTATGCAAGTATAAATTAACTCATGTTTATTATTCAGGACGTTAATGAATGATCGAGTCAAGTCGGACCCGAGGTAAGGGATCCTACCTCTCTCTTTCTTTTTAAGTACACTCTTTTATGTCATTCCTTTTAAGATCATATTTATGATGGTTGGGATGTTATTTTATATTACTATTACTGTAATTTTTATGTTCATATGGTGAGAGACCCTATTTTCTCTCATCAATCCATTTTGGAAGTTTTGAGTGGCACCGTTAGCCTGCCGAATTTTCGTAAGGGATTCTACTCCTCTCTTTTTAAGTACACTCTTTTATGTCATTACTTTTAAGCTCATGTTACTTATGATTGGGATGCTCTTTTATGTTAATGCTACTGTAATTTTTATTTTCATATGATTATAGACCCTATTTTATCTCATAAATCCATTTTTGGAAGTTTTAAGTGGCGCCGTTAGGCTGGCGTGTTTTCATAACGGATTTTTAATCTCACTTTTATTCCCGTGACATTTATGCTATGTTTGCCGCTATTTCCTTTGAGTGGTATATATAATTCCCATTATTATACACTTTGTGTAGTATAATTTCATTTATGGGTATTTACATCTTCATTGTATGACCCTTCTTCCATGGGGTGTATGTTTCGAAAGTTACCCAACTCGGTACGGGGACCTTTCACCCTCCTCATTTTAAAAGACTTCGTTTGTTATGTATTTTAATTTACATCTTATTGTGTTGTGATGTGTTCTTCTATATCCTTATTGATTTAAATTTTATTTCCATGTTATGAGATACCATTCACTCTATCATCAACTAATTTTCTTAATTTTTAAGTGACGCCGTTAGGTTGTCAAATTTTACCAAGGGAACTTTTTAACCCAATTTCGATTTATTTGGGTTCAACATGTAGTTATTGAATATGTCATTCTTTGAATATGTGTGAATGACCATTTATTTATTTACACTCAATACCCACTTATATTGGGTGTATTTATATTTGTCACACATAATTATGAGATTGATTTATCCTTAATTTAAGGATACCTTGTTTATAATGGTTTTCATCACATTTTACATTTCTATTGAGACTTCATTGTTGTTATGCACCAATTCACTCTTATATGGTGTATATACTGTCCTTTGGAATATTATATCATGAATCCATTTATTCTCATGATATAATAAAGTTCTGATTAAATGTAATTCCTCAATTATTGTATTCAAGTGTCTCTAGTTTTGGTAAAAACCCTTTAACCAAAATATCGCTTTAAATGTTTTAATGATTTGTTCTTATTAATATCCATGTATTAAAAATGGTTTTATGGATTTATTTATATGGATATTAAAGGTTTAAAATTTTGAAAGCTTCAAGGTGGTATGGGAAACTTTGATTCAAAAATTTCTTTATTAAATGTTTTAAATGGTTTTGAAAATGGTTTTTAGAATGGATTCATTATTTCAATATCTTAAAATGTTATTTCAATGTGGTAATGTTATCATTATTTTATGCTTAATATATTTTCTATTATTATGTAATGGTTCTTGGTCATTTTTATGAAGACGGGCGGTTCCATGATAAACTAAGGGCGAGTGAGCCCGATATAGCTCTCAAATGCACCGGGTAACGCGAAGGGGTTAAACATTAAGGTTTCACCGAAGAGATTTAGGGAATATTCTGTGATGGGTATTCAAAACATAACCAAGAGGGTTACTATCTATGTAAGAATGTTTTGAATGCCTCATGTTACCTTTATTCCTTATGATTTCTATGATTAATTCATGATTTGATGAGGTATGTTAATGTTCTTATGTTTTATGAGTAATGAATGATTTCATACATGGACTAATGTTTTCTTTTCATACTTTTATATCCCTTACTGTGCTTTTAATGCTCATCCCAATTTTTTGAAATGTCTTTCACAGGTCAAGGGAATGGTTCATGATATAATGATAGTGTCAAGTAAGTGTCAAGAAAGAATCCATGTTTTATTTTAAATATGTTTCTGTTGAAGGGAAAAAACGAATTCTATATTTTATGTAACCACTATGTTTAAATGTGGAATGTAATTCATGATTTATTATCTAATTCTCTAAAACTATAAACCTAAAAAGATCCTCAATGTGAATTATTCATTTTATTCAAAATTATGTATGGTTTAAGGTCACGGATTTATAGTTTGTATCAGAGGTCAGTTCAGATAACTTTATAGGTTAGGGAATTCTCTTGGCATAAGTGACCTTACCATATTGGTTAGGATTTCAGAAAGAGTCCTAGTTTTAGATAAAGTGAATGAGTAAGTATATATTAGTGTTTATATTCCTTATTAGTACATGATGGTTTTGTTGTTATACTCACACTGACATTTCTATTTTTAGTGAATGGATGGATCTAGCAGGCACCAAAGTGACAATAGGTATGAAGGAAACAATGGTGGTTCTCTGATTAAGATACTGGATGAAATGGGGGATTCAATGAGGAAACTCATGGTTGTTCTAAACCAACTATCAAGGAGTTATGATAAACCAATTTTACCTTGGTATGTTCTGTAATGCATCATGTACGATATGACCAATCGATGTGGAAGTTCAGGTAATAATTATAAAGGTAACCATTAGGGTTTATATGATCCTTACTTTTGAGGTAATTATGGGTTATTATATATTATGATGGAAAGTGAAAGGCATGAGGTAAAATTGAGGTTAAAATATGTTGTGATTATTTTTGAATATTTTATCTCATTTTGGGGAATGTTTTAAGAATTATATAGTTTTGGAAAAAAGGACAACACACAGACTGTGTGAAAACCCGTCGCATCGGACAAAGCTGCGGGAACCGAACCCACAACCAAAGTGCGGCTGGTATTTATCGCCTACCACGGTAATACGTGAAGTCCCTGGTTAGTTTGGCTAATTATTTTTAGTTATATGATATTAGGAGTCAAGAGTAATTTTATATTTGGTTATCTTTGGAAATGATTATCCTATCATGGAGGATATGTGATTAGGTTAATTACTTTTCAAAATGAGAATTTAAGAGCAACTGATGTTATTTGGAGATAAAAGTTAATTTGTACCTTGGAAGACTATGTGATTAAATCCTTAAAATATGTGGGTTTCAATCATAGTTTGGTTTACATTGAAGAATTTTATGGACAATTTTTTATCGAATGGTCTTCGTTGAACTTTGGGTTTTTTTGGACAAATTTTGAAGATTACGAATAGATTTTCTTTTTATAAAGGATTATACTTTTGTGTATTATATGATCTCATACTAAAAATTTTGGTTTTGGATTTTATATAAAGACATGGGAAATATATAGTTCTCTTTTGTGGATTAGGTGATTCTCAAGAAGTTGATTATAGTACTCTTAATGCGAACAAGTCTTCCTAAATACTCGTCTTTTGAAGAAAATATGAGTTTGATTAAGGAATCTAGTTAAATTTGAAAGTCTGCGTGACAAGTAAGTATGTTTCATTATGATTTAGTTAAGCTCAAAAATAAATTCCCCAATGAAGAGTAACTTAAAACAAAAATTTTGTCTGTTAACTTTTCCTACTGGGGAATCGAATACCGTTTAACCCATCACAGGTCTGTGATTTTCTTATTGTTAACTTTCTTCTAGACATGTTTAATATCACTCTCCATCAGAACATGACCCTTTGTTTTCTCCTCCATATCCACATTTTCATAATTTGAATCCTAGTATGGGTTAACTTGGGTGACCTTTGTACTTCTCTTTCTTTATTTTTTTTAAGTGATAGTTTTACATACTCTTGTTCCGATGTGGGTTTTTCAATTAAGTTTCCAAGCCCATTTTTTAAATTGCGAGGACACAATTCCCAAAAGGGGGGAATGATGTAACACCCCAGGTAAATAAAGAATATGACATTTTCACATTTATCCATATTTTTGAATAAAATATTAATATAACTTTAAAGGGGATTCTATGCTCGATGGCGTACCCAATACGCAACAACGAGTCTCTTGGAAATATTACGTAGCACTCTAATAATAAAATAATATTATTTTTAATGATAGTTAACACCTAGCTATTTTAATGGAGGGAATGAACATAACTAAATACAAAATGATTATATATGTTTGTCAAATATTTTTACTTTTTATAATAAATGATAGAGGATTAAAAATGTGAATAAATCTAATTTTAAGCGTAAACATTCTAATATTCTTTAAATGGTCGATTAACCACATTTTCATGGAGAACCTCTTTTAAATCCAAATTTTGACAATTCTATGTGTCATATTTTACAAATAAAATTCTTCTTTAGAATAGGGACATCAAAATTTACTTTGTGTAAATTTTTTGTATTTTTACGACAAAGTACATTTTTAATGAATAGTGATAAATGTTGTATTTTAATTCAAAACCACTTTTTAATATAATTTATTTATATGATTAGATTATCTTTTGAATTGGTTTTAAAGTTAAATTAGAATATATTTTTACCATTTAATCCAATATTGGTCATTTTAATTAATTTCACTTTAAAATTGGACTTAAACTAGTGTCAATCTTTTGATACTTATTGTTTCATAAAAACACGCTATTTTCCCTAACAACGGGAATTAATAATTAAATTAATTAATTTAACTTATACATTTTTATTTTTGTAAAATATACACCATTTTTGAATTTGGAATATAAAATATAGCTTAGGGTGATTTTTTTGTATTTTTCTGGAAAACTTCAATTTTTGATGAATAGTGTAACTACTAAGTGGTACTTAAAAAACTGATTTTTTATTTAAATGAATTTTTACCACCTCTGTGTTTGGAATTTCAAAAATCCTACATACATGGTTGTCTTTAGGATGTAAAATTTGGTTCAATGGGATTAAAATAATTTTTTTGGTGAATAGTATCTTTTACGTTTTAATCGGGATTAGAGGTAATTAGTGTAGTTTATGGTGAAAATAATGTTTTAATAATATGAAATGACCTATAAAAATGTCCTACCCTCGTTGGATGAGTCATGGCCGACCAAGAAAATCCATGGGTCAACTTGGGGACCCCATGGAGCCACTTTGGTTGGAAAATGACATAAATACCTTTATATTTATAGTTAAAATTAAAATGTCACAAACAAGTGTTGTTTTACTAAAACAATTTTTTTCATGGGGTTATACAAGTCATATTTTTGACTATAAATATACATTAGAAATCTAAAAAGAATTAATACATCATGATATTTTTTTATAATTTTTAGACACTAAATATATTAAATTATTTATGACACCATGATGATGTAGCGATTACCTAATTATTTAACGATTTAAATAAAATGAAAAGATAATGTAAATTATAAGACCTACACTTGTCACAAACCAATTTTATGGGTATATTTCGAACCCTTACCACCTTATTCTAGAAATACATCAATGTGGGACCTTTAAAATCAGAAACACATTTGAAAATAAAGTAACATTTTGTAACTTTCCAAGAGTGCCCCTCCTCTACTCTTATAAAAGGCCCCCACCTTTACCACCATACACACAGCTCTCAAGCCTTTGGATCGGCCAACCCCTGCCCATTTCATCTCTCCACATCCCTCTCTTCATCATTGAATCCTCACTATGGGCAGAATACTTTCCAAGGAAGGCTTTGAGCTCAAATTAAAGAGCGTTACCTGATTTAAAGGTAATGTCTTCCCTTGTGTTCTTTTGTTTTATTTTTCTTCTCCAAACCCCTAAACTCTTTTTATTAATTTCATTTGTAACAACTCCAGTATCCTAAATATACTAGGATTTTGTTATAAGAATAATTTTAGCTACACTTACACAAACCTACATATAATGGTTAAATAACATACTGTTTCTGTGGATGGCGAATTTCTGCCTCACGAAACGATGATCGTTCAACAATCATATAACACCTTCAAATGTGGCCATTAAGATGTCACTATATTTATATATGATATATAATATGTTTATGTTTTACTTAAGATTCTATATTTTTCTTTTCTGGCATACCTTTATGGTTTCCATTATGGGTAAACATGATAATTTCTTTTTAGGAAGTGCGGACTACCGCCCCCTCAAAGTGATTTGATTCGTTAATGCCATATGTGGGATGTATAAAGGATGGATTTAAAGTTATTATATATGATTTATGTTACATATAAATAATTAATATAATTATGGAATTAAAATATACATACCTATCATTTAGTTTTAATTCCATTAATATGACATAGAAATGAAATTAGCGTTCATGCGTATGTAAGACTTACCGTCTCGATGAACAGTGAATTTCATTTCATACATCAAAATGATTATGTAGTATTATAAATACATGAATATTTTTGATATATATGATATATTTGATATCCATATCATTAATATCATTCTGGATATAATTAACCTTTGACCACACGAACAACATGTAATTGTAAGAAGTCCACTTTCGACTTAAGAACCAAATATCGACAAAACAAACATTATTAACTTAAATGATTACATAATGTTTATAACATGGAAATAAGTGATATAAAAGTAATAATGAACTTTAAAAAGTTTCTTAATAAAGTAGAAATTAACTCATGTTTATTATTCAGGAGGTTAAAGAACGATCAAGTCAAGTCGGACCCGAGGTAAGGGATCCTACCCCTCTCTTTCTTTTTAAGTACACTCTTTTATGTCATTCCTTTTAAGCTCATCTTTCTTATGATTGGGATGTTATTTTATATTATTAATACTGTAATTTTTATTTTCATAATATGAGAGACCCTATTTTCTCTCATCAATACATTTTGAATGTTTTGACTAGCGCCGTTAGGCTTCCAAATTTTCGTAAGGGATCCTACTCCTCTCTTTTTTTTCAGTACACTATTTTATGTCATTCCTTTTAATCTCATCTTTCTTATTATTGGGATGTTCTTTTATTTTAATACTACTGTAAATTTTATGTTCATATGATGATAGACCCTATTTGATCTCATAAATCCATTTTTGGAAGTTTTAAGTGGCGTTGTTTGGCTGTCGAGTTTTCATAAGGGATTTTTCATCTCACTTTTATTCCCGTGACATTAATGCTATGTTTGCCACTATTTCCTTTGAGTGGTGTATTTACTGCCCATTATTAAACGCTTTGTGTAGTATAATTTCAATTATGGGTATTTACATCTTCATTCTATGACCCTTCTTCGATGGGGTGTATGTTTCCAAAGTTACCCAACTCGGTACAGGGACCTTTCACCCTCCTCATTTTAAAAGACTTCTTTTGTTATGTCTTTTAATTTACATCATATTATGTTGGGATATGTTCTTATATATCCTTATTGATTTTATTTTTATGTACATGTGTTGAGATACCATTCACTCTCTCATCGATTAATTTTCTGAATTTTGAAGTGACACCGTTAGGCTGTCGAATTTTACCAAGGGAACTTTTTAACCAAATTTCGATTTCTTTGGGTTCAACATGTAGTTATTGAATATGTAATCCCTTGAATATGTGTGAATGACCATTTATTGTTTTACACTCAATATCCACTTATATTGGGTGTATTTATATTTGTGACACATAATTCTGAGATTTATTTATCCTTAATTTAAGGATACCTTGTTTAAAGGGATTTCATCACATTTTACATTTCTATTGAGACTTCATTGTTGTTATGAACCAATTCACTCTTATATGGTGTATATAGTGTTATTTTTAATATTATATCATGAATCCATTTATTCTAATTATATAATAAACTTCTGATTAAATGTTATTCCTCAATTATTGTATTCAATTGTCTCTAGTTATGGTAAAAACCCTTTAACCAAAATATCACATTAAATGTTTTAATGATTTGTTATTATTAATATCCATGTATTAAAAATGGTTTTAAGGATTTATTTATATGGATATTAATGTTTTAAAATTTTGAAAGCTTCAAGGTGGTATGGGAATCTTCGATTCAAAAATCTCTTTATTCAATGTTTTAAATGGTTTCGAAAATGGTTTTTAGAATGGATTAATTGTTTCAATATCGTAAAATGTTATTGAAATATGGGAATGATATCATTCCTTTATGCATAATTTATGTGCTATGATTATGGTATGGTTCTTGGGCATTGTTATGAAGACAGGTGGTTCCGTGATAAACTAAGGGCGGGTGAGCCCGATATAGCTCTTCAATGCGTTGGGTAACGCGAAGGGGTTAAACGTTAAGGTTTCTCCGAAGATATTTAGGGAATATACTGTGATGGGTATTCCAAATGTAACCAAGAGGGTTACTACCTACGTAAGAATGTTATGAATTCCTTTAGTTACCTTTATTCCTTATGATTTCTATGATTTATTCATGATTTGATGAGGTATGTTAAAATTATTATGTTTTATGAGTAAAGTATGATTTCACACATGGACTAGTGTTTTCTTTTGATACCATTATATCCCTTACTGAGCTTTTAATTCTCATCCCATGTTTTTGAAATGTTTTTCACAGGTCAAGGGAAAGGTGCATGATATGATGATAGTGTCAAGGAAGTGTCAAGAAAGAATCCATATTTTATTTTAAATATGTTTCAGTTGATGGGAAAAAATGAATTCAATCTTTTATGTAACCACATTGTTCATATGTGGAATGTAATTCATGATTTATGATCTAATTCTCTAAAACTCTAAACCTGAAAAGATCATCTTTGTGAATTATTCATTTAATTCAATATTAAGTAAGGTTTAAGGTCGGGGCCTTATATCCTTGGGCTGGTAGGCTATTACCATAATGTTATACCCAACTAATCCATCATATCAACACCCACGAATGATTTGACCCAAAAGGGACAGCTTTATGTGTGGACAGAAAGGTGCCAACAATATTTTCATCTATTGAGGCAGAATTTGATTAGTGATCTGATATTGAATTTCTTGAGGAGGGTGTCGAGTACATAGTGTTCTGTGATGAATCCAGAATCGGGAATTGTTGGATTTTTATGTAATGAAGGTGTTGATTACCTATGGTTCACTTCAGTTGAGACCACATGAGAGGAACTTGGCATCCCATGAACTTCAGTTAGTTGCAGCAGTCCTCCTAATGAAGATGTGGTGGAACTACCTAATGGTTGAATGATTTATCCTCTATTCTGATCATATTATCCTCTAGCATATCGTCTCCTAGAGTTAACAGAACTTGAAATAGAGGTGGTGGCTAGAGTTCCTCTTGAATTATGACTTCAAAATTTTCTATACTCTTCGGAAGAAAAACATAGTCGTAGATTCTATAAGTATGAGATCTTGTTCTGAATTACTAAATGAGGAATCAAAGAAGTGGACCACATTGTATTTATCATTTTTATATGGAGGTGGAGAAACTTACCTTTAGTCGATGGTTGTCACCCTACTACTATTATAGTGATACTGGGATGCGCAAATTGGGGAGGTCGACAATGAGGCAGTACATTATTATATATTTATTGGACATGTTCCTTAGGAATTTTATAAAGGTAAGGATCATTCCATTATTTTCAGAGGATGAAAAATGGTGCCAATGATATTGTGGTAGGAGTTTATGAGAGATTTTAATACATATCCTTCGATGGTACATCAAAAGGTGGAAATGATGTATCAAGACCTTTGATGTAAATTTTGGCATCTAGTCATAAAGAAGGGATTTTTAGAGTTTATCTCTCAATGCATTACTTTTCAGAAAGTGAAGGTGAAGAACCATGTTTTGGATATCTAATCTCAACCTCTTAAAGTGATAGAATCAATGTGGGATGAGATATCCATGGAATTCATGGTGGTCTTACCATGTATTTCTAGGAGACACGATGCCATATGGGTGATTATAGACTAACTCACCATGTCGAATAAATACTTAAATGTCCAAGAGTAGTGTTTACTAGAGAGTGTGGTATGACACAATGTTCAAGAGATAGTAAAACTCCATGGGGTTCAATTGATGATCATTTATGAACGATATGATCATTTAACACCATAGTTATAGAGAGGATTGCAAGAATCTTTTAGGAATCAGTTACTTTTCGAGAAAATGTTTCACCCCCTAACAGATGGCTGGACTGAGTTGACCATTCTAGTTTTGGAGGATGTGTTGCAATCATACATGTTTCACTTTGTCCATAGTTGGGAGGATTTCCTACCATTGGTGGAGATTTCATACAACATTAGCTACCATTTCACCCATAGTATGGAACCATTTGAGGCTTTCTATGGGTGAACCTATAGGTCAACACATTGCTAGAATGACATAGGAGAGTTGGAACTTATAGGGAATAGTTGGTGTGAGTAACTACTAGGAAGTTGGAGATCATCCTAGAGTAGATGAAGACTATATAGAGCTATCAAAATTTCTTACGCTAAAAGCTGACAGATGCCTTAAGAGTTTCCTAAAGCAGAGCACATTTTCCTCTGGGTTTTAACTCGATGTCGATTATGGAGTTCAGATGGGGAGGAAATATATCTCTGAGATTCATTATCCCTTTTCAGATATTGTGTAGAGTTTGTGAGGTGGCATACAGCTTAAATCTACCTCTATAGTTAGACAAGGTTCATAACATTTTCCAATTGTCTCAACTGAGGAGGTATATGTATAACCCATCATACCTTATTGATTGGGGAAATATTAACACCGAGGATGAAGATACCTTTACAAAGTACCAAACAGAAATCAAGGATCCAAAGGAGAAGTTTTTCCATTGGAGACTAATTCCTTTAGTGTGTGTCTTGTGGTAGTACGAGAATATCTAGGGAAGAACATGGGATAAAGATGCTCATATTCTTGCTCAGTAACCAAATATCATTATGTATCCCCTATTTTGGCCTTTAGAGATGTAAGACCCGAAGTTTGGAAGAATTTATTTGCTAAAATTTTCCATGTAATGTTTTTTTGATATTGTGTGGATTATTTTTGAGACCAGGCCCTAAGACACCCATTGATTTGAAGGAATGTTGTGCTCAGAATAAATTTTTAATATATATTAAATAACATGCTCACATAGTATTCCTAAAGAAGTGAAATAACTTTTATATGGGGGGGTCCAAATCAGAAATTTGAGGGAACTGTTGGGTTTTGATCATGAGTTTTACCCTTAGTGAGACTTCACTATGGTAAGTGTAAGTTGTTTGAGGAAAATTCATTGTGGTCATGGAAATTAATATAATAAATAAAAAAAAATATTTTATTTATTTTACTTGATGGATCAATTGTTTCTCATTTAAATAATATGCTATGTTAGAATTACAGGGTTAGCTGTATTACCCAAGAACCATTGGAGAGTTGTTGGACAATGTTTTGGTGGATTTTTCTCTAACAAATGAAGACCTGATCATGGATAGGCGATAGATGCACAAAAGATTCCAACACCATCGATCTAAACACATCCCTATTTTTCACGAGTGATTGAGCAGAATCGAAGTAGGATGTTTGTTTTGATTGATTCCTTTCCCCTTTCTTAATTTCTATGATGTGTTTTTGTCTGTCAATGAATGGATTGATTCATGGATTTATAGTCCTCTGGGATAGGATATATTAATTGGGTTTTGGGATTTGTTTCATATAGGTTGTTGATTATTTATTGGAATTATCGTGAAAACTAATCATGATCGACATGAATGTTGATCTAGGTTCATTCATCATGACTAGTCTTGTTCCTTTCTCTCTAGATTCTTTAATCATCATGAGGGTTCTTTATTTGACTAGTGGTTCTACATATTCTGATGAATCAGTTGGTGCGTACAAGTTTCTTATCACAATGATCTAAAATCACATATCTGGGATTATCATGACATGATGATGGTGTGAAGATGGGTGAAATGAAGGATAATATGGATTTGGATATATAATTTGACATTATTTTGTGACAAATGAATAAATTTCTATAAATCAGTTTTCTGAACGGGTTTGGGGGAGAAACGCATTCTTCGACGTCGGTAATGCTCAAGTGATATAGATCCTTGATCTTCTGGGAAAGGTGTCTTTGAGTGGTGGTCAATGCCCTGAAGAAGATCCAGGGATCCCAAATCTATAATTCTGGAAAAT
This sequence comes from Viscum album, assembly GCA_963277665.1. Taxonomy (NCBI): domain Eukaryota; kingdom Viridiplantae; phylum Streptophyta; class Magnoliopsida; order Santalales; family Viscaceae; genus Viscum; species Viscum album. The sequence continues at coordinate 1,946,453,231 of OY728126.1, read as the reverse complement.
CCCTTTTCACATAGCATGTAATTGAGATCTACATGTTGTGCCCCCCTGTGCAGTGGCTAGGGTTTCAAGAGATACTTATGTATCTCATGTATAGTGAATAGGTCTTATGGTGTGTGACTTATCTCTAGAGACATGGTGTGTGACTCGGATGGTACATGGACATAGATTTGGGTACACGTGTTAGAATAAACTATGTAATTCCTTATAAAAGTATGTCCTGGACTAGAGTAATTTGGATATTTCATGTACTAGTATATGAGAACATCTACTTTGGCTAATGGAAGGTACTGGCACGTGGGTAAAAGACACGTGAAGCCAAAAAATTTTGTACTTCTACAAGGTCATGGACATGGTTTGAGAAAATAGACATTTACACAGGCATAACACGAGGTCAAGGGACATGGTTTGTGGACCCTACTAAACTCCATGTACTTTATTATACATGTCATGGAGCCCTTTTCCTCTTTATCATGTAAAATTTTAATTGTGGTGTGTTCCCATTATCATTTTCTCTATGTTTTAGTATGGAATCATCTCTGACCAATAGAACAACAGTCCCTTCAATAGGATTTCTTGGATAGATTCATTGAGATCCTGCCATGAGGACCCAAGTGACATCATCTATTCATCTACTTTCACTGGGTGAAGTTCTTGGTATCTTCAGGACCAACACTATGCGGGCATCGATCCTCTACATTGTAAATTAATCTAGAATGAGTTGTTGGTGTCACCCCATGGTCGTGGGTGTGATCCTCATCTATGTATTTTATCTCTCCAGGAATCAGTATGTACTTCCTCTGGCGATACCTAATGGGAATTATCTCTTGGACAAACGTCATCAGTGACATCAGACTCAAGAGTGTGTTCTCTTGAATGAGTGCATTGTGGAACCTTTGAGTTGTAATCCTAGGATGGAATATTATGTTTGTGACATACCTCCAGACTGTGTTGATTTAAAGATAATTTTTGGATATTATTCTTATATGTGTTGTATGAATATATATTTGTAGATATTAAGATATTATTTTGTTTTATGCATTATGGTTTTAGGGTGTCCTACTGGGTACTATTATAGTCACCCTTGCATAATCTATTCCAACACGTGCCATGCCTTGTGAAGATGACCAACCTTTTGAACGAGACATAGATGGACCATGACTAGATAGTGCTTAGTGAGACCAGGTTGACCGAGGTGTGTTCCCATGGAATCTTGAAATCAATCACAATGTCTTCTTACTGGTTGGAATTATGGTCAGAATCATTGTGGTGGGCTTATATTGGGCCCTTTTTACTTTCCTTAACATAATGTTGTACTCTGGTTGTGGGATTTAGATGTATTCATGCATGGATATTCTATTCTTTTTACTTTTTAGCATTGTAAAGGCTGGGATATGTTTGTGTCTGTACATTTACTTAGGCTAAGGCATCCCATGTTAGTGATATGCCTACTCGGCACTAGTCTCCAGCCCCTAGCCTATTTGAGTCTGGCTTGGGGAGTCTTGAAAAAGGCCCTAATGGGACAGTTCATGTTATATATATATATATATTGAAATTCACTTTCATGAAACCCAATTGATTAATTTTAACTACACTCCAATTATAAAATCTTTTTCATAGAAAAATCCCCACGTGATTTTTTTATAATCTGACTCCAATAATTTTTTCAATGATTTCAAAATATGATACATTTACATTATTTGGATTTATGTTCGTGGGACATGATACATGCATCACTTTTTCCACATGAGTAACAAAACTATTTTTCATTATAATGTGTTCATTTTATTCCTTCTTATATAATGTATAAAAATTAATTACAAAACCATTATAAGACAACAAATTTGAAATTTATCATTTATATATCCGTAGAAGTTATATGGAATTTAATTATGATTATATAAAATTGATTAAAAATATGATCTCAAAACCATCCTATAAGCCGTTGATTATGTGTTTTTAATATCTTATTTTCATACATTGATGGCTTAAAATTCCTAATAATTACTTTATGGATTTCAACATATGATTCAACCTATATTCTGTTATGTTAGATGTAAAGTTGATCCTTCTTCCTACTTTTAATGATTATTGCAACAAAGTATCTTTTGAAAATTCCTTCACCCCTAATGAAATTACTATGATGTGATTTTTGGAGATCGATGTTATCCATGTTACATATGTTGTATATAAAAAATTCAACGGACTCTTCAATAATTTATAACTTTTTAATAAATAATCCTATTAAAAATTAATTTTTTAGGTAACCTTTCAAAAATTTCATGTACCATTCAATGGAGTATATCCTTCTATAATGTACATGACCACATAATAAGATCTCTCAAATCATGTAAACCATTATATCAATGAATGACGGTGGGAATAACATTTCCACAATACATAATGTGAATTAAATTTAATTTCTCATAGTTAGAAACTTCACTAGGTCTAAAACATTACTTTATAAAGATTAAAAAAAAGAAAATTTTATTTAATTCATGTTAATAATTTTTATACAGAATGAAAATTAAATCCAGATGCCTGAAATCATGCCTTAAAACCTAAAATTCATCAAACTATAATCCCTTGAACATAAAATCATTAATAAAAATGATATTTTTGATATATGATGAATACCCCTCTAGAACCATTACACTACTGAAGTTATTAAAAAACTAAAATCTCCCTTTCATGGAAAGAGTGTTAGCCATTAGAGGAAGAAAATTCCACCTTTTACCCTTCATTGGCACAAAATGTTCCCATATCCTCATATCAATAATGTATGTCCTAGCCTTAAAAATGTATTATAGTTTTTATGGGTTCCTTATGTAACATTACAATAACAATATCACTTAAATTTTGTTTCCTTTGATTATCAAATCAGAAATATCGCTGACCTATAAACAATTCTAGTATGATAAAAAAACACTAATCCAATTTTCAGTCATATTTTTATAATATTTTTCAAAAAGTGATGACTAAAAATGGTGAAAATACACATTAATTTCTCAAACTATCAAACAACTATTATTGTAGATTGTTCGACACCTTCTTCCTAATTCATATCAAATGATGTTGTCCAAGATAAGTGTTTATGTTATTGGGGGAAAATTTGAAATTCCCCTAAGTGAATGGAATTGAAAAATGATTCAACCTAACTAAATGTGAACCTTCTTCAAAATTGGGACATCCTATAATTCCATCAATTTTACATCCTGATAAATTCCTATTAGCATGAAAGTTATTTTTCATCCCATAAAACATGACTCTCAACATGATATCATTATTTATTTGAGAACCTTACCATGTAACAAATATGTCTCACATTAATTCTGTATATTAAATCAACATATAAAAATAAACGTAAATTTTATTACCCAATTAATTTAGATATGGTATAACAAGAGATAAAATAATGTGTTCCCCCATCAAGAAAAAACATGTTGATGAGTTATAATCTTCCAACCTATATGGCCATGTACTGTGAGTTCTACATTGAACACCAAAAGGATTCACTTAATTTGTAGATAGTATAAGAATGAGTATCATCATTTTTTTCCAAATTTGGGATACTCAGGATCAATTTTATTCCACTAAGGAGAGTCTATGGGGTGACATTGTTTTTTATCTCAAATTCTCTTATCTTCACACACTATAAGAAATGTTCATTTAGAGGGGGTCATAATCACATCAAAATACATTATCAGTGGTCATTAAAACACGTTGTTAAAGTTGTTAACTTCTCATATTATTGGTGGATTTTCATAATGTCTAGTAAGGTTAAAAAAATATTGTTGGGTATTATAGAGGTGGTTTGAACACATGCTATTTTTTAAATAATATTTAAAACCTCCATTGGTTACCATAGGTTTTGTTTCAAAAACAATTTCGGGCAGCTTTGAGCTTCCCTATATTCATTGTATTAAAAAATTCCAATCGCCCCAAGTGTTATCTACATTCATGTGCATGAACACCTCCCTCCCCGACCCCACACGCTATCTACCTGCATGACCCTTCAATACTCATTCATGAACTCCATTCCCCACGTGTTATTTCCCCATCATCACACCCTCATAGAGGCATGAAATTCGACTCTAGAGTGTTTCAAACCCAGGTTTTGGCAATGGAAACCTTAAGACCACACCACTATATTGCATTACAATTCTATAATTTATTTACACATGTTAATATTTTTATATATTAAAATATTTTTTCAAATAAAATATATTTGTATAACATTTTAAAATACATTTAAATATATAACCTATAAATACTTTCATATATACATTAATTTATTCATAATAATATTATATATATTTATATTATGTAGATTTATGTTGTATATAAATATATTTGTATTAATGAATACAAATATATATACATATATATATATATTATATACAATTATATATAACAATGTATTCATATATATATATATATATATATCTATATATATTGTATAAATTTATATTATAAGTTAAATTCATTTGTTTGGACAAATGAATATGATATATGTATTTGATATATGTTTATAAATTTGGTTATATAATTTAGATAAATGTATTCTTATTTATATTATGTATATATTTATATTATAAACATTTATATTATACAAATACAAATAGAAAATTATATTACCCAAATATATTATGAAATATATATATATATATATTGTACACACACACATAGAGAGAGATATATCATACCGAAAGAGATACATATTATATTATATTAATATATTATAAAAATACGAATATATATAATATATTATAGAAATATATTATTCACATATACGAATATATATTATATTATAAAAATATAAAATATATATATATATTATATTATATTGATTGATACAAAGATATATTTTTATATATTATATAGTATATGTATAACATTAAGAAATAGAAATATATATTTAATATTTAAATATATAGTATTTAATATAATTTCATGTATATAAATATATATATTATATGTTATATATATAAATCTTATACAAATATGTTATACAAATATATATATATAATATTTTTACAGGCACAATTAAAAAATATTAATATATATACACACTGCATATTTTTATGAATAAAAATATATATTAAAGATGTATAAAAAAATTTATATTTATAAAAATATATATTGTATATTTATATAAGTACATAATTTAATATATTTATATTATATTATATATAATAAATATAATATATATTTTATTTTATTATATTATATATTATATATATAATAAATTTGTATTATATAAATATAAGAATTTAAATTTAATATAATATAATATTTATATTTATATAAAGTAAAAATACATATATTTATATATAAACATTGTTTACAAATAAATAAATATAAATACATATATATATATAATTATATTATGTATAGAAATATATATTTATATAATGAATACTTACACACACATGCACACTCACACACACACATGTTTATATAAATATACTTATACATCTATTTTACATAAATTTACACACACACACAAATGTGTATTTACAAAATTATTTTTAAATAGTTATATATATGCTAATTTTTAGAAAGTTATATATTTTATAATAGGATATATATAATATTGTTGTATAATATATATATATATATACTATTCCATAACATATATATATATATTTGTTTGTATATACTAAATTTTATTTATATATATAAGTATTTTAGGGTATTTTTATGTCTTTATATATTTTGTTTATAAATTATTTAGATAAATTTACATAATTTGTTTATGTAACACATAGACGAACAAACACACACACACACACACATATTATAAAATGAGACCTAAAAAATGAGCGGCTTAAAACGCCCCTATAATCTTAGGGTTTAGTAGACATCAGAGTGTTTTTTAACCACCACAATTTTTTTATTTTTTAAAAACCAATAGGTTATCTGTTAGAAATGGGTTTCACATAACCATTGATAATATATATGAAATTTTAATTTGACGAGGTTTGGAAAAAACGCCACTAAATAACTGTGATAATTGCACAATTTTTGTGTAGTATTTCCATTATAAATTCCCTGTGATGGTTCCCGGAAGAGACGAAGCATACAGTTTAGCCATAACAAACTCAACTTTTAGATGTTACCCAAAAATAATCAATAACGTACATAGAAAAGAATCATCATGACCAATGGAATTGATGCGAATATTAATCGAAAAGAATCCAAAAAATTAGTAAGTGATGAGCTTCTCAAATACAATTTTTAATTAATTTATTTAATTAAAAAACAATTTTTTGTTGAGATCTATGTTTATTTATGATGAATCTATAGACTAATATTTTTTATACTATCATTGTGTCCAAGGAATAAATGGAGATTCACTCTCTCATTGATTCACATGTGTGGATTCTCTGGGTTCTAGCAAGGATGAAACTATCTTTTTTAATGACCATCATTAATCTCAACCCATTCCATTAAGGGAAGAATAATTTTTTCTCGTAGAGGAAGAGAATTTCTATGTGTTTTTAGCTCATTCTAGGATTGAGATCTCTATCTATTGAGGGAATACTCTTTATTACTCATGCTGAAAAATGATAAAATGTATATCGGGCATTGGACAATGTTATTATTGGGTCTTAAAAACAATAGTGTTAGAAGATTATAATTGTACAAGAACCCCTATTATTTTTCTTAATCCTAAGAAAACCTCATATCTAAATAATAATAGAATTATTATTATTTATGTGTCATGTGATAATTTCAAATAAAAAATAAATATTATTTTTATGGAATAAATACATTTATATCTAATCAATTGATTATTAATAAGAAATTTCTTGCACGATTGTTAAACTAATTTTTTTAGTCTTCAATATTTATCGACCATAAAATAATGAAGAATTATTTAGTTAAATAAACATCACTTAATTTTTTTCCAATAAACATGTAAATATTATATTCACCAAATCAGTGAACAATTATATATAAAATATCCATGTAGCTAAATAAATAAAAATTTATTAACCATTTGAATAAATTTGAATAAATAAATAATATATACTAACATGATTAAATAAATAATAACCTAATTAATAAATATTTATTGCAAATTAAAATAACACAATTTATATGAATAACTGGTTATTAAATATTTGTGATCAAAATTACATGAATAATTATTAGTCTATGTTTGGGAAAAATATTTATCCAACTTGTTAAATTCATGAAGAATTTAATTGAGGTTATGAATACATGTAGTGTGTGACCCTCTAGGACACATTCTCAATGGCATTAGGCTACACTCCCTAAATTAAATGGTTTGCATCAAGAAATGCATTATGGATCTCATAGATAATGAGTTTAATTTCATAATGACAGGTACCTTCCTATGACCTTACACTATGTAATATAATCCCTTCATCTTCATATCTCTAACCAATGAGGTTGTGTAATATTTTAATGAAACTATGTGCTTGATGAATCTTTCTTTGACTTTATAGAAATGAACATTCCAACAACACTACCATTGACTTGGACTTAATTAGGAATTGAATTTCCCATCAAAGTACCACATATATCCACATCCATTAAAGAAAAAAAGGGATAAATCCTCTCTCATGTTATTCATTAGTACAACATCTCTTGTGACATACCCAACATATCCTTCCTCCCAATGAGTATATATATCTGAGATTTCATCAATACATACAATTACATAACTCATGACATGAATTAATAACAAAATTAAATTCTAAGGATCATTATAACATTCCCAGATATAAAAGTCCTATAAAATGTATAAATTTGGTTTCCCATTGCTGGTTTATGTTCTCATAATCTACAACATTTAATATTAATGAGGGAAAAAACAAAGAGAAATTGTCTCCAAGTCCAATGAGTGTCCACCCCTAATATCCGGTATCATTTGTGTTCTATAAAATGATGTCACCAGGATATAGAAATTATATATAAGTTTATTGTCATCGAACATAAATGAATATAAGTAATCAGTTTTCTTCCTTTTATTCACCATAAAGACTGTAGGTTTTTTCTACCACACACCCTCGTTAACATGGAAAATCAATATATGGTGTTTTGAGAGAAAATTATCACTATTTTCATAAAATAATTAACAAAAAAATCAGAGAATATCTTTGGTAGTGAGGAAAAAAGGAGATCTGTGTGGAACTCGTCTATGATTGTAATCTCTAAGATTTATAAGAGCTCAATATATCTAATCATCTTGACTATATGAGGCCCTACTGGTGATGAGTCTCTAATCAAACATATGAAGAGTGTAATTTAGATATTATATCTCTCTTTTCTCAACTTATCTTGACAAAGATCATGAATGTAATACCTAATGTTATACACATTCATTTCCTCATATTGGATTAAAGTGCCACGAAATATGTATGAAGAAATGATACACTGGACATCTGTAGAATAATCCAAATTTTCCCTATATATAGAACATTCTTCCTCACTAGATTCTTTTCTAAAAACCATAGGAAGAGGGTTTTATAGCATATATAATTTATTTTAATGTAATAGTATAACACCCAATTTCCTGTAATATTCTTTGAAATTCAATCCCATGAGAAGGTTGTCCTTATTTAATACAGAAAATAGTGATATTGTCAATGTCATGTGGTTTTCCATTTCTATGATAAATTAGAGTATAATTTTAGTACTCTTTTGGTATTTTAAAATTATATAATAAGTTTAATTTTATTTATTAATGTCCCTCTATTTTATTGAAACCAAATAGCCCTCAATATTAGATTTGGGATATCTCATCGTGTGGATATTATTGTAGAAATGATCCATATTCCACTTCTTATTCCCAGAACAATGTTTAATAATCTACTGAAAGGTATTTTGGTTTGCGTCAGTTTCCAATGCATTAAATCCCAACTCGTTGACCCGTTGAGGGGACTCCCCAATCTGAAAATACATGGTTATGTTTTCCTTAATAATTTTATTACATCTTTAACTATGTCTTGTAGAGGTGATCAAACCTTAATTTAAGCTAGGATAATTTGACATTAAAAGAAACATAGAGATAATAAGATAATTAAAATAACCCCAATAGATGTTGGTTATGAACATTGAACTATGGTTTAATTTCTACCAGAGTATTGTAAGGGTATACCAACATGTTATTTTATTTTAGTGTTTTTTATTATTATGTGTAAACTACCCATTTTATCTTATTATATACTTGTTAAAAATAAGTGGATTTTAGTTTTTTATTATCCCTTTCTTGAAAAAATTTACACATATTATAATATATATTTTAATTCCATTATTCATGAATGTTAAATAATTATTTTAATGATTTATAAATCCATAATTTATTTTAACAAGAAACTGACAGAAACAAAATAAATAAAGAGGAATGATCACAAGATTCCCTAATTGAGGGATTATATAGTTGATGAAAACCCCACCATTGGCCAATTGTGTTAAATATTAGAACCACGCCTGGTTAAAGTGGTATAATTCCATATATCCTCTTGTGTACCTCCTTGATTTTGTTCACCTTGGCTCCAAACCTAAACTACCTCTGCTCACTCGAGAACTACATCCATTACATAATTTTTAATCAAATGTAGATGTGGGTAACCAATGAATTTATTAACTGAGTTATATAAAATAAATCGTGGTCACATAAACTCTTACATAATAATATGAGAAGAATAACTCAATAAATATTATTTAATTTAATATATTTTTACAAATACCATGAAATAATAAATTAAAATAACCAATCACAAGCATAGATCTCTCAAACCTCATTGAAATATAGAAGAAATAAAACAAATACGAAAAATTACACTAGCTATCATTCACATTAATTAATTATTTATTAATATGATAAATTTTTTACAATTATTTCATTAATCTAATAAATCTATCAATCAATTACAATTATTTTAATGACAATCCAAAATCTCTTAGATTGTAGTGATTTGAAACTATATAGGTTTGGAAATGGTGAGAAAAATTGTATGCTTTCAAATTAGTGGAATGGTCTAATTTTGAACTCGATTTCATAATTGAATTCTAGAGGTTTGAAAACATGAAAAAGTTTTAATTTTATGTGTAATGTGTCTTATAATCTAATATTAGAGGATTGGGAAGCATCATAAGAAACTCCAGGTGGTCATGCTGCATGGTGGTTACATCCTACAACCACTGGCAACCAATGGTGAGGCTTACTGCATGGGATCACTGGTTGGAGGGTGTCCCATTACCAACAACATGGTGGCCCATAAATGGATTAAATAATAATTATACCCCCATGGTTTTATTGGGGAAACCCCCTCTCACCACCTTCTTTTCCATCCTTGGTTTGGGGTTTGAATCCTTTTCTCCACCTTTATCCTCCCCTGTTTAGGAAGGTATTTTAAGGCATTTCCATAGTGATTTGTGGTAAAAATCTCCCTTCAATGATATTTTACTAACACATCAATCTCTCATCCTAATTTTATGATCTATGGTTAGTGATTTAGATTTGGATTCCATAAAATAATTTTATTGATATATCATAATGGGGGTTTAGTTTTTCTTGGAATAGGACATCCTGAGATGTTGTTCTTATGTTTCCTCATATCATTCAGTAAGTTATGTTCTTCTTGTGATTTGTATAATATTTGTATGATAAATTAAAATAAAATGACACTTTTTTTTGAAATCGCATGTTATGGACTTTTCCAACAATGGGATGGGGGTACACTTCAGGCTATTTGAGAGAATTTTGTTATGGTACTAGTGTGACTAGACCAAATGATGAGAATTTTTGTGTTATTACTATTTATTAATGTAACACCTAGACCCTATTTACCTATAGATGTTGAATTATTTTAATACATTGAAATTATTACAAGGAATCAATTCCCAAAGGACCGATCAGGTTAACAGTCTTTGAAAATAGATTACATATATGAACATTACATTACAATTTCTAACATAAAATACAGTGTAGATTATCCTTTTAGAACTCAATTATTTGTAAGGACCCAAAAATTGCATATTTTTGTTTAAATGGAATTATTATGAGACTGTGAAAATTGATGGCATGTAATTCTGAGCCCCTTAGAGCCTGAAACTGAATTTTGAACTTTTTTAAGGTATGTTCAGAAAACATGCGGGTGGGATTTTTTTTGAACCGGTGCTCAGATTGAAAATATAATGGAACTTTTGAATTAACAGTTCATGGATTCACTTAGACGTAGCATAAATTTTCCTAGAGAGGGTCGAATAGAATAGTTAATTTTCATACATTCAAAAATAATAATAATAAAATAATTACAGTTATTTTATTATTTCTACAACCATTGAGCAAGGGTTGGAGAAACCTCCGAGTTAGTCAGTCACTAAATGACCTGTTAAAATGGTTGTGTAACCACAACACACAGTTAATTAATGGGACCATTAATGAACCTCATTTAGGAACCTAATGTGTAACTCTTTAACTTTAAGATTTAATCAATCTGTTGGAGAAGGGGATTTAACAACCATAGGATAAATCTTTGATGAAGCATCGATGATGACTTCCACAAATGAAGAATACAGTTTTGACAACACCCATTGAGGAATCAATCTGGTGGTTGATGAGAGGAAAAAAATGTTTAATGAAAACACACGTGGATCTTATTCTTCATCACCTACAACAGTTTCCATGAAAATCAAGGTAGGGTTTTATTTGTTTATATGTTTAAATGATTCATGTTTCCCATTATTGTATAATACAATGAACATAAATCAAATGATTAATAGGTTGATCTACGATTAATTCATTCAATTATGTGGTTATTGTGGGAAAGGATTTGGGTTAATCATTATCTTGAGTTAAGTGATTCCTTCCCATGTCATAATGCTGAAAATGAGGGCACTGGCCGAACAAAACAAGGCTCGAAGCCTCCGCTGAACTTGTCCATAATTCATTATTCAAGGAAGATCAACGAATGTATCAGAAATGTGTTTCCAAGGGCCAAACATTAATGAAGACATCCCAAGAGGCCCATCGGTGTAGCTGGGACAAAGAACATACCACTAGAGCGCGTCTGGTGTTCCAACAAACATTGTTTGGGCAGTTAGTGATGGTGGTGGTAGTAGCGGCACACGGTGGTGCTGGACAGAAGGTGGGGGCCGCGAAGGAGGCGGTGGAAACCATCAGGATTCCTCGAATGATCCAACATGGCTCAAGCTGTGTCAGTAGGCAGAACCATGCCCGCGGGTCCTACCTCTTACAGGTCCACATGGACAGGTCAGATGAAGCGGCGCCGGGCTGGCGCCATTGTTGGAGGACATGAACGGACCATGTCTTTTCGGGGAATCAGAGACTCTGCCCAGTGGGATGGGCCAAGCCAGGCCAAGCCAAGATAGTTCGGGCCAGGCCCAACGGGTTGATTCGGCTTAGACCCGGCCAGGTCGGTTGGTCCGACCGGGTCTGATCGGACCGGGACCCAATTTGACCTAGTTTCTCTTCAAGACCAGAACTTCTAAACAAGACTTTTTTTGACGATCTTTCTGTGGAATTGGAACCCTTAAGAAGAGGATTTCCTTTGGGAATAATCCACTTGGGGTTTTCAGAAAGTTGGAGTATGGATGGGTTGGATCTAACTCGAATCCAACAAGGACCTCGGTACTAAAATGCATTTAACTTACAAACTAGGCATTTGATTGACTTGCCGTCATTTTCAATGGAACCCTTATGACATGGCAGTTCTTTGGGATACTTATTCGTGGGACATAGTGGTAACTAAGGTATGACTGATGGAATGAAGAGAATAGTCTATGGAACTCAAGTTCACCTAGTGTGGGAGTCGTATGGCTAGTTGTCCAGTGAAGAGAGACCCTTTGTGGATCGGCATCAGAGTGACCCTGTGTGGTTTAGTAGTAGCACGGACCAATGAGGTCCATAATTAGAAAGGAACATCATGGATCCGTTACATACAACCCTTTGTGGATCAATGTGTTACGAACCTGTGTGGATCAGTAGTAGCACAACCTGACAAGGACCAGTCATAGAGAGGCTCATCATGGATCTGTAACATAAAACCCTTTGTGGATTGATGACATACAACCCTGTGTGGATCGACGAGTTACCACCATGTGTTGATCGACAGATTAGGACCCTATATGGGTTGATGACTTATGACCCTATGTGGATCGACAATAAAATGACTTCTTCATGGTATAGTAGTGGAACTACTCAATGGAATAAGATGATTTAACTTTATAACTAATCATCATTATTCATGTTCATTAAGTTACATACATGATGTGACATACCATTTACTATGTTTTTTATAGTTGAGATCATACATTGTGGTTTTTCCTTTGTGGGATTCCAGTAGACCATCGAGGGTATTGGGGTCCCTACTGGGTATTGTTATACTCACCCTTGCATGGGCATCACCCCCACCTTATTGTTTCTTTTTCAAAAGATAGACAACTTTGATTGAGAATTTGAATCATGGACTAGATGGTGTAAGTAGGTGATCGATTGACATGGAGAGCTACAGGGATAAGCTATACCTACCCTTCAAGTAAGATCATGGGCAGACGACCTTAGGAGTTTTATTTCCTATTTTTTACTTTATTTTAGTTGGGTTTTTATACTAACCAATTCCGCTTCATTTTACACATTTACTTTTATCAGTTATACTATGTGGTTTTCTATTGTTGTGTAATTGGTCTCTGTTTATGCTAGTTTAAAGGAAATGCGTTTATTTTTTAGGGTTGTGCCTTTCCATTTCTAGTCTCCAACCCCTGTCCTATGGAAGGTGGGCTTGGGGAAGTCACGACATGACCCATGGGGGACGGGTCGTAACAAAGTGGTATCAAAGGAGTCTGTTCTACCGAAGAACCTGGACTCTAATCTTTTCAATGGGGAAATGGTGTTAAGTGTTTTGAGTACAATTTTTAGTTCGTAGAGTCACGTGTTGTTGTAGAGGATGAAAAATCCATACACTAGGACCTTGAATTCTGATTTCCGACTCAGTACATGAAAACACTGATTGTTTGTGTGTTTTTGAAATGTTTTTCTTTTGATATCTTTTGAGTCATCTCACCAGGTATAACTTATTGACTGTGGCACATCTGTTTCTTTACAGTATGTCGTCACATATACATCCAAACAGGATTCCAGTGAGTGAAAATGATGATGACCCACCAAGCGATGGGGCTTCGGTTAAGGTCCCTCTTATGGCTATGGTACCTTCTGGTGGTGTACTAGCAGCACCCCCACCCATTGGGTATCAGTTGGCACTAGCCCCACTAGATGAAAGTTCACACATACATAGCATGCTACATCAGTTATAGTGGTAGAGGCCCTCAAATATTCAAGATGAGATGGATCCATAGGTGGTTGAAGACTGGCTGGAGGCTAGGGCTAGAGTTTTCCACCTATTTGGGACACCAGCAGACCAGATGGTGGTCCTAGATGCTAGTCTCTTCCAGGGAACAATAGTGAGATGGTGGAGCCTGAAGCTCGAGTTGCATGATGAGGCGAACCTCACCTGGTTAGACTTTTAGGGCCTCTTTAGGTTTGAGTTTATTCAAGAATCTATACACTCTGTGTGTATTTAGGAGCTCCTGATCTTATAAATGGGCAGCCTGAAAGTAGCCATATACTTTGTCAGATTCAATGACCTATCCTGCTACTCTACCGACTTGGTATGTGACCGTTTTTCAGGGACCAGACCGTTAATAAGGGTCTCCAATGGGATATTAGATCATATATGATATCGCTCCACATACCGACACAGGCTGGAGTGCTAGAGAAATAAATTCTAGTGGAGAGGTTTCAAGCTGAGCAGGCACCGACAGCGAGAGCCACAACCGGACGAGACATAGCTGAGTCATTTTCCGCAGGCAGTAGGCAGATGACGCAGAGACCCATGTTGGAAAGACCTTCATGTGGAAATCCTCAGAATGTGTGGTTGTAGGTGTGGAGCTCATGGGGCCGAGGATGTTAGCAGAGGAGCAGAATATGCTACTTGTGCGGCAGACATGGTCACAAGTCTTGCGACTTCCCGTACCGCCACACCAATGATCAGCAGATGATCAAGGCACAACTGAGGAAGAGGTAGGGATTTGATTGGGGAGGTCTGTAGTGAAGTGGATGAGGAAGAGGATATGGCCTTGTAGGAGGCGATGGGAGGCGATTTGAGGTTCTACCGCTACCACCTCTGGGTGGTCCACCCCGACCTCATGGAGCTAGTGGACAAGGATGAGCTCAACATCGAGCAGCTGATGCCTATGACCACAACACTCCAGATATGATTTAAGGTATGATCTATGTCTATTCTACCATAGTTGCAGTTCTTATAGACACAAGTCCCAGTCACTCTTTTATTGCCACGACTCTCATTCAGAGCTCGAAGACTCCTATGGATCCATTGGCTCGATCCTTAAAATTTGAGAATCCTATGGGAGAGGATTCGATGATTATACATTGGTGCAGCAGTTTGAGCTTACTATAGGAGGTGAGGGATTTGGCTGGGATATACTAGTATCAACGATGAGGGCCTATGATGTCATCTTGTGTATGGACTAGTTATCCACAGTCCATGCTCAAATCAACTCTTTTAGGCGTAGAGTGTGGCGTGTCTGCGGGGATGGGACCCGATTTTCCTTCACCAGCGAGAAGGGAACCTTTGATGTTTAGGACGGACTTTCTCTGTGGAGGGTGTAGCCGATCACTAATCAGTTGGCTAACCATACCCTCAGAGTAGTTGAAAAGTGTAGTCTGAGCTATCCTATAATTGTGGACCAGTATACTGAAGTCCTTCCTGAGGATGTTCTAGGACTAACTCATCATAGAGAGGAAGACTTCTAAATTGACATGTACCCCGGGATGAGACCGATATCTACACCAGTATATCGAATGGATCCCACAGAGCTTCATTATTTAAGGTACAGTTGGAGGACTTGTATGGTAAGGGGTTCATAAGGCCTAGTGTTTGTCTAGGGGATACCCCGATTTTCATTAACAAGATGGAAGATGGGAGATTGAGGCTTTGCAAGGACTATTGGTGCCTAAACCAGGTGACCATGAAGAAAACGAATCCACATCTGAGGATTGATGATCTCTTAGATAATATAAAAGGAGATCAGTGGTTTTTGAAGATAGTCCTCATATCTGGCTACCATCAGCTCAGGGGTACGAGATGAAGATATAACGAAGATGGCCTTCAGATGCTGGTATGGCCACTATAAGTTCTTAGTGATGAATTTAGGCATGACCAATGACCTAGAAGTGTTCATGGGACTCATGAATAGGATCTTTCATCCTTCCTTTTATCGCTTCATGGTTGTCCTCATTGACGAAATCTAGGGGTACTCAGCATTAGAGGAGGAGCATGCCACTAATATACAGATAGTTCTAGATACACTTAGAGACCCCCGGATTTATGGTAAGATCTCAAGGTTCCAGTTCTAGATATGAGAGGTCTAATTTTTAGGACAAATTATATTATATGTTAGAGTTATAGTGGATCTGACGGAGATAGAGGGAGTTCTTTATTGGGAGCCACCCAAGAGTGTGACCGAGGTGCAGAGTTTCTTGGGGTAGGCTAGGTACTGTCAAAGATTCATAACATAATTTTCTAGAGTGGAAACCCCATTTTCTGATTTGACAAAGAAGGGAAAACCTTTCTTGTGTGTAGAGAGATTCGATCAGAGTTTCTAGGAGCTGAGGTGGATACTGACGAGTTCCCCCCCCCCCCTCTTAAGGCTACTAGAAAAGTGTGTTGGGTATTTAGTCTACTACGACTCATCGGGGACCGGACTTGGATGTTTCCTGATGTAGGAGCGAGCAGTGATCCCCTACGACTCACAATAGTTGAGACAGCATGAGCAGAACTATGGTACCCATGACCTCAAGTTAGCAGCAGTGGTATTTTCTTGGAAGATGTGAAGACACTACTTGATTGGTGAATGATTAACTTTCTACTCATATTACAAGAATTGCAAATATCTCTTCTCATAGAAGGACCTGAACGTGCGACAATGGAAATGGATGGAGTTCCTCTGGGACTATGATTAGAGATAGTCTACACTCCGGTTAATGGGAATGTGGTGGAAGACCCATTGAGAAGGAGGTCTGGTTTACAATGGTTGAGTGAGATGACAGAGAAGCTAGCCTTATTATAGTTATCCTTTATGGATCGTGATGGGGAAGCTTACCTCTAGTCTATTATAGTCACTTCCCCACTCCATTAGTGAGTATGGGAGGAACAAATTGGGTATATTGAGTATTAGACACGACATGCTCAGATATTATTAGGACATGCTTCTGAATGATTTTCTATAGGCGGAGAGCACGTCAACCTTTTAAAAGGACAAACCATGGTTCTAGTGACACTGCGAGAGTAGGTGTTGAGGGAGTCCCACACATCTCCATTAGTGGTACATCCTAGTGTGGTAATGATATACTAGGACCTTCGGTGTCAGTATGGGTGGCTAGGGATAAAGAAATCAGTGGCATAGTTCGTATCATGATGCCTCACTTGTCAGCAAGTGAAGGACGAACATCGGGTTCTAGCATGCTTAGCACATCCAATTGAGGTGAGAGAATAGAAGTGGGATTCAATTGCCATGGGATTCCCCCAAGGGCTACCACATATGTCCAGGGGACATGACTCCATATGGGTGATCATTGACTGACTCACATAGTCAGCCCACTTCCTACCCATCCAATAGTATAGATCAGTAGAGGGATTCGGATGCCTATACGTACATGAGATAGTATAGCCTCAATGGGTTTCATCGACGATCTTCTTAGACTATGATGTTTTTTTACATCCCATTTTTTGAAGCTATTTCACGAGGCATTCAGGACTCAGCTACATTTGAGCACCGCCTTTCATCCTCAGATAGATGGTCAGACAAAGTAGACCATACAGACACTTGAGGACATGTTCTGTTCTTGCGTCATTGATTTTTACAATAGATGGGCGGATCACTTACCATTGGTAGAGTTTTCATACAGAAAAATCTACCACTCCACCATTAGCATGGCACATTTCAAGGCCTTGTACGAGAAACCATGCAGATCAGCTCTAAACTGGAAAGTCCCAGGGGAGTTAGCACTTAAGCATCTTAAGATGGTATGGCTATGACTGAGAAGGTACACATCATCTAGGATCATATGAAAATTTCACATAGAAGGCAGAAGTCCAATGCCAATAAGATATGGAGACCCATGGAGTTCAAGGAGGGAGACCACATCTTCCTATTGGTCTCACCTTGATGGGGGTTACAGAGGTTTGGCCGGGGAGAAAAGATATCTCCATGGTTTGTTGGACTTTCCATATTCTCAATAGAGTTTGCAAGGTGGCGTACAGCCTAGCTCTTCCCCCACAGATGCATCAGGTGTATGTTGTTTTCCATGCGTCGTAACAGAGGAGATATGTGCATGACCCATCACATGTCATCGACTGGGGCGAGCTAGACACTGACGATGGGGTGATGATCACGGAATTTCCCGTGTAGATAGAGGATCAAAAGGATTGGGTTCTATGGGGGCATATGATTCCTTTGGTGTGAGTTCGATGGCCGCACAGGAACCTCTAGGAGAGCACATGAGAGAAGGAGGTTCATACTCATTCTCAATATCACCATTTGGTTTCTTTGATTTTATTATAGATTTTTGGTGCATAAAGACCTAAGGTGGGGAGAATGTAATGACCCACAATTTCTATATAATTTTTTATAATTATTTGAAATTATTATGAGACTGCAATAATTAACGACACATGATTCCGAGGCTCGGAGAGATCAAAATAGAATTTTGAATGATTTTTAAGGTATGTTCTGTAAAAAGGTGGGTGTGATTTCCTATCTTTTGAACCAGTGCTAGAATTGAAAATATGAGGGCATCGCTGAATTCATTGGGTCCGAATTTTCATAGGCCATGCATAACTTTGACTAGTAAGGGTCAGACAGAAATGTTAATTTTTGGACATTCGGAAAAAATAATAATAAAATAACTAAAATTTATTTCATTATTTCTACAACCATTGAGAAATGGTTGGTTGGACGGTAGAGTTAGTTGGTCATTAAATTACCTATTACTCTGGTTGTGTAACCACAACACACAGTAAATTAATGGGTTCATTAATGATCCATATTATGAACCTAATGTGAAACTCATTAACTCTATGAGTTAATCAATCTGTTGGTGAAAGGGATTTGACAACCGTAGGAGAAATATTTGAAAAAATTGTAGTGAAAACTTCCACAAACGAAAAATGGAGTTTTGATGACCTAGATTGAGGAATCGATCCAGAGGTTGACGAGCAGCGACAAACGTCGAACGACAATGCCTGCAGATCTTATTCATCTTCTTCCGCAACAGTTTCCAACAAAATAAAGGTAGGGGTTTCATTGTTTATTCATTTAAATGATTCATCATTCCTTTTCTTAGATAATATGAAGAACTCAGATCAACCAAATAGTAGTTTGATCTGCGATTCATTCGTTCATGCGGGTGATTGTTGAAGGAAATTGAATTGGGTTAATCATTATATTGAGTTCAATAATTCATTCCCTTGTTATAACTCTAATGCATAGGGAATTGGTGGAACTGAACAAGGACCGAACCCTTCACCGAACTAGTTCTTGGTGCGTTAGTAAAGGAGGATCAATGAACGTATCGAAAATGTATTTTCGAGGGCCACACAGTGAAGAAGGCATCTCGGGAGGCCCATAGGTGTAGGCAGGACGAAGAACTGACCACCAGAGTGCATCCTATGGATCAGTGATCTTTCAACCGGGCTGCCAGCACTGGTAGTGGCGTTGCTGACTATGTGCCAGATGGAAGGCGACATGACATGGCTGCAGGAAGACCTGCGCTCATACGACCTGCATTTGATCTGTCTAGGTGGACTAGTCAGATAAAGCGGCACCAGGCTGGTGCCGCTGTCGGAGGACTCAGACGGACCACATCCATTTGGGGAAGCGCAGACCACACCTGGATAACGGGGCACACCCAGCCAATGGTCCAGGATAGTCCTGTAGCCCGGTGGGCAGTGCCCAGCTAGTCCTGGCGGGGCCCAGAGGGATAGGTCAGGTAAGGTCAGTCCGACTATGTCAGACCGGACCTAAACCCAATTTGACCAAGTTTCTCTTAAATGGATCAACCTTCTAAACTGAACGTCCGTTTGAAAAACAATCTGCTACACTGTAATTATTAAGATGAGGAGTTCCTTTGGAGATACACAACATAGGATTTGGAGAAAGTTGGAGTACAACCGGGTTGGATTGAACTTGAATCCTACTGGGCCCTCAGTTCTAAAATGTCTTTAACTTACAGACTATCCGTCCGATTGATGCGCCGTCTGTTGTATTGGAACCCTTATGACAAGGTAGTTCTTCGAGGTACATATTCATGGGAATTCAAGGAAGTTGATGTAAGACTTATGGATTGAGGGGAATAATATATGGAACTCAAGTGCACCATGTTCAGGTATCCTGTGGATGGCTGTCATGTGTAGAGCGACCCTTTATAGATCAACATCAGAGTTACCCTGTGTGGATCAATAGTAGTGTGACCAGATGAAGAACATCATTAGAGTGGTATGTCATGGATCATCGACTTACGACCCTATGTGGATATATGAATTACGAACCTATGTGAATCTACAGTTGTGCGACCTGACAAGGACTAGCCATAGAGCGGCCCATCATGGATCATCTACTTATGACCCTTTGTAGATCGATGACTTATGACCCTGTCTGGATCGACTACTTACTACACTGTGTGGATCGACGACTGAGGACCCCATGTGGATTGACCACTTACGAACCTATGTCGATCGAAAACGCAAGACCCTATGTGGATCGGCAATAGAATGACTTCTTCGTGGTTCAACAGTGGAACTTTTCAATATAATAAGATGGTTTTGATTTATGACTAATCATCATTATTCCTATTCTTTAAGTTATATACTTGGTGTGAGATGTCATTTACTTAGTGCTTTGTTATTGAGGTCATTCTTTTTGGTTTTTCCTTTGTGTAATTTTGGTAGACCTTCAGGGGTCCTGGGGTCCCTACTGGGTATTGTTATACTCACCCCTACTCGGGTTTTGCCCGCACCTTATTGTGTCTTTCATAGATAACAGCCAGCTTTGACCGAGATTTGGAAGTCAAGACTAGACGATATGTGGAGGTGACCGGTTAATGTGGAGATATATAATGATGAGAAATAACTACCCTTTAGGTAGGATCTTTGGTGGGTGACCTCAATATCTATCTTTTCTTTTTTGTTGTACTTTCATTTAGTTGGGTTTGTATACTGGCTCGTTCTGCTTCAGTTCACACATTTACATTCAGTAGTTATACTATGTGGTTTTCTTTTTTTGTGTACCTTGTCTGCATGTTTGTGGGTTTAAAGGAAATGCCTTCCTTTTTTAGGCTTATTCCTTTCCAGTGATATTTTTCAACCCCTCGCCAGTTGGAGGCAGGCTTGGGGTAGTCACGGCACATGCCCCGTGTCAAGTTTCATGGCATTATTACCCTAGATAACCCTTTTATACCAATCCTAAAACAATTCTTGGAATCCTGTTAAAATAAAACATAAAAAAGGGGTGGGATCAGATGCTCTGTAAAGATAAACAATATAGAAGAAGCTATCACAATTAAGCATAAATTTTAAGGAATGTTACAAAACAAAAACACATGACTTTTAAAGCAATACCATCAGCATAATATGTCCCTAATAAATAAAATAATTCTATTTAAAAATTCACAAAAATATTTTAATAGTCGAATAGTCAGATGAAAAATAAATAACTAATCTCATAATGAGGGAATGCAAAATTCTATACATCATAACCACTAAGTCAAGGACTCATCCCAAGACCACACACAATTATTCTATCGATGCCTTATGCAAAGACACTAGTTTGTCTTATGATACCTACTGGTGCATCAAGGGGATATAGAGGTCCCTTCCCATCACATACCAATTCCAATTCATTACTAATATGAAAAGGTTGAAACATAACATAAACATCCTTAATAAATATATCAGACAAAATTCCAATACATAAACCATGAATTGTATAAAAATAACACATCCATAGTCAAACATATCTTAACTCATTTAATACAATACGGATGATTCTATTATAATAAATCAACCTCGGTGAATAATAATATCCAATAAAGGATGTTGTCATAAATTAAAATATTCAGTAAAACTTTTTGAGAGAAATATCCCTTTTTCATTAAATCACTTAAAACATTCACAATTAATAGAGGAAGACATTTAAAATATATTTTTGAATAAAAGCGTCCCATACCAATTTGAAACATTTGAAAGAAATTAACATTGTATAATAATCATTTCCATATAAATAAATCCTTAAAATCATTTTTCAAACATAGACATTAATTAATATGATTTTGAAAAAAAGATCCCTTAAAATATTTAAAATGATTGTCCAGTTAAGGATTCCCTTCCATAAAACCATAAAATATTCATTTTGAAAACATTTTTATGAAATATGGACATGAATGATTAATATTTCCCAATAAATAATTACACATAAACAATCTCAGATAATAATGAGATTGAGGAATTAACCCTTATCTTATGTCTCATTCTCTCCGTACGTGTCTGAAAGTCCTATATAATGTTTTTAAACATATTATTAACTTATATAAGAATCAAAATAATATTTATGATATCATATATTATCCTTTTATGACTTTATATTAACGATTTATTATCAATTCCTAGTTAATGCAACAATTTGTGTAATAATGCATTGTTTATCGTATGTGTTTTGAATTTTTATTCTTGATTGTATTACATAGATCATAGTCAACTTAAATAAATAATATAAAATTTTATTTATATATAATATTTATTCTGTAAATAAATAATATAATAGACATTTAAATAAAATGGATCACACTTTTCATGGAGACGGTAGGCCATATGTACGCATGAACGTTGTTTCTATTTTCCTATCATATCGAATGGAAGTATGTGAGTGACTTAGATGTGTGTATATATATATATAAATATCACCCCAGTAGATTTATTATGTCATATATTTCATACTTATTAATAATATTTATTCTTATAATCATTCTGGGATGGTGAACATGGATGATGAGTCTCATCGTGTCATTGAGACGGTAAGCTGCACGTACGCAAGAGAGACAATATCATTAATATAATTGATAAATTGTATTGAATTGGATGTAATATGAATTTTATATAATAAGTATCATGTTATATTTATTATTTAAATCCTTTATATTCATCATTATACCATTAGAAATACAGTGTACCTGAAAAAAATTTACACCACGGTGTGGAGACTATAAGCCGTACGCACGCATGCATGGTGATATTATTTTTCATAGGATGGGTAAAATGAGGAATATGGTTGTACCAAAAATATAATAACATATCTAAATATGGAAGGAACTAGATTTATTATTTAATTATTGAAAAAATATAGAAATAGGAAGTAGAAGAAGAAAATAACATTGAAAGAGGTGATAAAAGAATTAACTCTTTTTACGTATCACCGTTTTATTTTCTCAAAAGGTCTCCCTTGGATGGCTTTATGCTAGAATTTTAGCCTCTATAATGATATGAAGGATGTTGGGATAGTAAAGGGGTGGGGTGATTTTAATGAAATGTTATTTTGAGGTGTTAATTAAAGATAGAGAGAAGTGATTTTTATAATAGAGGTGAGGGGCACTTTAGGAAAAAATAGAAATATTAATTTATTATAAATTGATTTTCAGTTTATAATAAAACAAAAGTAATTTATATCAACGATAATATTAGGATGGGTCGAAATAATCTCATAATTTTTTTTTATAAATGTTTATTTCAAGAAATTAACATTATATTTTGGGATTAACCTCTTGTTAAATAGTTTAACTCTTACTGTGTCTTGTCGTATTTTTAGCCTCTAGATTAAATTTAGAAACTATAAAATATGAAGACAACATAAAGTGGATCATTAATGAAATTTTTATAATTATCTAAGTCCTTTTTTCAAATAATATATTTTCACATTTTATATACCATTTTTTAAAATAATATTTGTTTTGAAAACTCATTTATGTCAATTTGGACACTATTTAATAACTGATTTTTGTGAAAGTCATAACAACTTTATTACTTCACTAAAAGTCATTAAATCTTATCTAATGTGTCAATGTCTTCAAAACAATTATTGTATGGCATAAAAAAGTTCAAATTACATTTATTTTAATATTTATAAATTCATTTATTTGAATCATTCATTAATAAGGTAATCACTCCATCATCATTGTGTTATAAATAAATGTATTTATCTATTGTCTAAAAAATTTAAATAAAATACCATGATGTAGAAAATATTATCTTATTTATAGTTACAATTTATAGGTAAATATATAATTCATGTTACCCTATGTTGGACTCCTCATGTATTAATCATGTTTTAATGATCACAAATCTTATTATTGTTCATTACATTCATTAATATTCACAAATATTATTATTGTTCATTAATCTCATTAACATTCACAAATCTTATTACTGTTAATTAATATCACTATTATTTACATATCTTATGAATACCTTGTATTTATGTGTCATGTTATATTATCTTATAATGGTTAAGCTTAATTTATAATATGGATATTACTGTTTAAGTTTAAATACAATTATTTTGATAAGTATAAAGACACCGTGATGTTTGATATAGTAAGACAGACTGTGTGCAAGACACAGACACAATGATGAAGACACTGTGAAGTTGAAGTCTCAACACACCGTGACAGTAAGCCTGACACCATGAAGAACACACCGTGAAGGACACACTGTGACTCAGATACCATGGAGGACAAACCGTGACTCAGACACCATACAGGAAAAACCGTGACTCAGACACTGTGAAGGACAAACCGTGACTCACACATTGTGAAGGACACACTATGACTCAGACACCATGATGTACATACCGTGAAGAAGACACCGTTTACGCAACAAACTGTGACACCATTTCTTAACCTTTTTGTCAATATTATTTAAATATTTCTAACGGTCATATTTGATGTTTTTAATGCAATTAATGTTATTTAATAATAGTTGTTGGCATGTCAGGAAACCATACCTCATACTTATGGAAGGGGATTCATTCCTATTATCGGTTCTCATGGAATAAAAATAAGTCTCGGCTGCAGTAAAAAGTAGAAGTCGCCTCTAAATACATTCTACAACACACGTGAAGTGATCTATACTGAACTGAAGAACAATCTTGAGCACAAATGTGAAGATGACTTTGAACGATCCTCAAAGAAGTTCCAACACATGAAATCCTACACTAATGGAGGAACTGAAGTCAAGAGAACATCTTCACTCCTATAGAACACAAGCTAAACTACGACACTCTTTTTTTCAACATAAAAACCATAGAAGGACTCAGAAGAATTTCTACTAAATCCAATGAGTGCAGAGCAGCAATGCTAATCACTAGAGATTTCTAAACTCTTATCTGTTCTCTCTAAGTGATTTGTTTATTTACGTTCGAGCAGTGTGGTGTACTCTGTATATCTTACACACACACACTATGTCCTGCACTGAACTAGAGGATATCAAAATCCCCACTCCAAAAACTCTTAACTCTTATTTACCCATGACAACTGTGGAAGATGTCCTTGTGTGGCCTGATATTTGTTTTGTTTCCCATGAAAAACTGTGGTAGAGGTTCCTACGTGGCCTGGATAGTTTTTTAAACTATTTTTAACCCCAATCCAGGGTGTGGATCAAATTTATATAAATTTTAGAGGAATAAGTCTCGGCTTGAGACTGAACCTCTTGTTATATCTGCTGTGCATTTTTAGTTTAGGTTTAAAGTATAATACATATATCTTTTATATTGCGCTGCTGTTACTTTGAAATACCAAACCATTATAAATTTACATTGATAGTTACATTAGCAAGTGTTTACACTTATTGTAAATCATTAGGTTAGTTTCAAAAGTTAGTTTAATCTTGTGATTAAATTAACTAAGACCTAATCAATCTTTGAGAAGCTAAATGAACATTTTCAATCTATATAAATTCAGTACAGTTTAACTTTTTTTATAAATTGGGGGATTTTAATAGAAAATATTTTAATAGAAATTTTAATTAGAACTCAATTCACCCTCTCTTGAGTATACGCTCTGACCAAAATTTGGTATCAAAGGTTGTTTTTATTTATACAAGTTTTCAAAACACTCTGTTATTCGACTGTGATTTAGTTGCATCTTTACAGATCTTAAATTTATTTTAGTTCTAAATTTTATCTCTTTAATTTTTCTTTCTAAAATCTTGCTATGGAAAATAGACTAGAGGGTGCTGGTACTAACTTGTCAACTTTCTTTAATGGTACAAACTATGCCCAGTGGAAACTAAAAATGAAAATTCATTTGGATAGCATGGGTTTTGATATCTAGACTGCTATATAATCTCAATATAAAATTCTAGAAACTAAAAGAACAACTTGGTATGAACCTACTAAAGTAGCTTATGAAAATAACTGTAAATCTATGAATGATTTGTATTGTGCATTAGGAGATGAGGAATTTTACAAAATATCTTCTTGCAAAACTGCTTATGAAAGTTGGGATACTTTAAGTGTTTCTCAAGAGGGAACAACCAATGTTAAATAAATGAGATTGAATACATATACTATTAAAAATGAAAATATTAAAATGAAGGCTGATGAACCTATTTCTGATATGAATCTCAGGCTCAATGAGATAGTCAATACAATGAATTCACTTGGAAAGGATATTCCATCAAGGGAACAAATTAGGAGGATACTGAGATGTTTGCCAGATCGATGGAGAGGCACATCTGTTTCAATAAGAGAGTCATGTGACATTGCTTCTCTACCTGTCAAAGAACTCATTGGTAAGCTTATGATGTATGAGGAAGAACTCAAGGTGAATAAAGATGAAGCTGATGAAACAAAAAGGAAATCGGTGGCTATCAAGACTACTTCTTCAAAGAGCAAGGACAAAGAAAAATATCAAATACAAACTGATAGTTCAACAAGTGAAAGTTCAGACTCTGATAGTGATGCTGAAATGGAACAGATAGCCAGAAGGTTTAAGAAATTTTATAGAATGAATAAATATTTCAGAAAATCAAATTACAAGGGAATGTATGACAATAAGGGACATTGGAAGAAGGACTGGAAAAAGCCAGATAAAAGTGATGAAGTTGTTTGCAACGAGTGAAAAAGAAAAGGACACATTAAAGAAGACTGCCCAAAGATAATATTCAAGAAGAAATATTATTACAAGGAAAATATGTACAATAAATCTATGAATGCTACCTGTAGTTCTTCTGAAGACAACACATGAGAATCTGAAATGTCTGATTCTGAAAATAATCATGCCAACATGTGTTTCATGACAAACACATCTGAGCTAACCTTAGATACTCCTACTTTA
This sequence comes from Viscum album, assembly GCA_963277665.1. NCBI lineage: Eukaryota > Viridiplantae > Streptophyta > Magnoliopsida > Santalales > Viscaceae > Viscum > Viscum album. The sequence goes on along the minus strand of OY728126.1, from coordinate 1,946,425,774 downwards.
AATTCCTATTATTCTGGAACTGAATCTGATTCGGATTCTGAAAACATGACTAGTGAGGAATTATTTGAATATTTTAATATGCTGGAAGAGACATGCAATGAACTTAAGGATAAATACAAATCATTGAAGAAACAAAATTCTCTCACTACAACTATTAAAACTAAACTTAATACAGAAAAAGAGAAAAATGCTCAACTATTAATGGAAAACACTGAACTAAAAATGTCAAATGAGAGACATAGAAAGGACTTAGAGAACCTCACAAAAGGAAAAGACACTCTAACTCAAATGCTAAGAAAGCAATTGGCACCAAAATATGCTATTGGAATAGGTTATCAACCTGAAAAATGATAGTTTACTAAAACAAAATTTTCTCCCAAATCTGGAAACAATTCTGCTAGTTTAAGTTCTATAAATTCATTTTCTACAACTAGTTACTCACATAGTTATATATCAAATAGAGTTTATCTTTCAAAAACGTTTGACTCAAATTATATGAGACCCATAAGACAAATTTGGCTACCAAAATCATTGATTGCTAACATGTCTAGACCCAAGAAGATCTGGGTACCAAAATCATTTCCTATCTAAATCTGTTTTGTAGGAAACCTACTTGAAGAGTTCCCATAAGAATATATGGTACTTCGACAGTGGATGTTCAATGCATATGTATGGAGATTACTCATTCTTTAAAAGTCTAATAAAGGTTGATGGAGGCTATTTCACCTTTTGTGATAATTCTAAAGGAATGATCATCGACCTTGTCCAAATTGGTAAAACTAACTCAGTTTTAATTTCTAAAGTTTTATTTTTTATAGAGATAAATATAATCTATTAAGTGTTTACCAATTGTGTGATGATGGTTTTAATTTCAATTTTGAAAATGATTCTTGTAATGGTTTGAATTCTAAAAAGGTTTTAGTATTTTCTTCTTTGAAAAAGTTGAATATTTATATTGTTGTCTGAATTCATTAGCTAAAAAAAATTACTTGTTTAAATGCTTTTCATAAAGATTCTTGGTTGTGGAATAGGAGATTACGACACTAAAATATACATTCACTTAGAAAACTGACTAGGAATAACTTAGTTAGATACTTACCCAAACTAGAGTTTCCAAATGGCAAAGTCTGTAATCCCTGTCAAAAGGGAAAACAACACAAAATCTCTTTCAAATCATTGAATGAAGTTTCAGCTTCTCAAACTCTCAAGTTGGTTCACATGGACTAGTTTGGATATTCTAGAGTTTCTAGTTTAAATGGAAAGAACTAAGTATATGTATTAGTAGATTAATTTTCTAGACATACTTGGGTATACTTCTTAGCTCACAAAAGTGAAGCTTGTTCTTACATTATTAAATACTCCAAGTCTGTAGAAAACCTTACTGGACTTAAGATTAAGACCCTGAGAAATGATCATGGATGTGATTTTGAAAACCAATAGTTGGAATCTTATTTCTCACACAATGGCTATAGTCACAAATTTTTTGCCCCTAGGACACCTCAACAGAATGGTGTAGTAGAAAGAAAAAATAGAACCCTTCAAGAAATTTCTAGAACCATGCTTAATGAATATGACCTACCTATTTATTTTTGGACTGAGGCTGTGAATATAGCTTGATTTATTATTAATAGAGTCTGGATAAGAACTGTTCTCAAGAAGACCCCATATGAGTTATGGAACAACAGAAAACCCAAGGTTAGTTACTTTAGAGTCTTTGGCTGCAATGTTTTTATTCTTAATACAAAGGATAATCTTGAAAAGTTTTCTTCTAAGAGCGATGAAGGAATTTTTCTTGGTTATTATTTAACTAGAAATGCCTATAGAGACTTTAGTAAAAGAACAAAATGTGGTGAAGAATCTGTTCACATCAAATTTTATGAAACTGATCCAATTGAGCCCAAGTCATCTCTTGAATATCTTGAAGATGATTTATCTGTTCTGAACCTTAATGATAAAATCAATGAACCTGCTGTAAAGACAACCAGTTCTGGAAATATTTCAGAATCTGCTCCTAATGAACCCGAACCTATAGATGAACCTGAAATCTCTAGTCCTACCTTTACTAGATCAACTATAATTTTAATGAATCATCATTTAGATGTTTATAATCTTGATAGAGGGACACAGACTAGAGATTCTCTAAGAAATCAGGTTGAACATCGGGCATTCTTGTCACAGCTTGAACCTAGAACCGTTGATGATGCTATTAATGATGAATTTTGGGTAATTTCTATGCAATAAGAACTCAATCAGTTTGAAAGAAATAAATTTGGAAACTAGTACAAAGACCTATGGACACTTTCACCATAGGCAGTAAATGGGTGTGTAGAAATAAAGTAGATGAATCTGGAAATATAGTTAGAAACAAGGCTAGATTAGTTGCACAAGGCTATAGTCAATAAGAAGGAATTGACTTTGAGGAGACTTTTTCTCTAGTAGCAAGATTAGAAGCCATTAGGATTTTACATGCTTATGCTGCACATCTAAATTTCAAACGATATCAAATGGAAGTCAAGAGTGCATTCTTAAATGGATAAATTGCTGAGGATTTTTATGTTGATCAACCTCCTATATTTTCAAACCCTCATTTTCCAAATCATATTTTCAAATTATCAAAAGCTTTATATGGTTTAAAACAAGCTCCAAGAGCTTGGTATGATAGATTAAGTACTTTTCTAATTTCTAAAAGGTTTTACAAAAGGTATAACTGATCCTACTCTTTTTATAAAACGTATTTCTAATGATGTTTTAGTTGTACAAATTTATGTAGATGATATTATTTTTGGATCTTCAAAAAATACATTATATACTGATTTTTCTAAAATGATGCCAAACAAATTTGAAACGATTTTAATTGGTGAACATAAATTCTTTCTTGGATTTCAAATCCTTCAAAATAAAGATGGAATATACGAGAGATCTTTGAACTCCTATGAGTACAACCTAAAATGTTTTGGATTGGATAGCACTAAAAGTAGTGACACTCCTATGAGTACCACCTGTAAGTTGGATCTTGATGAGGATGGTAAATATGTTGATCAATCTACTTATAGAGGAATGATTGGAAGTCTACTCCACTTGACTGGTAGTCGTCTTGATATTATGTTTAGTGTGTGTATGTGTGCTCGTTTTCAAGAAAACGCTAAAGAGTCACATTTAAATGCTGTAATGAGAATTTTCAAATACCTCAAGCATACTCCCAATTAAGGACTGTTCTATCCCAAAGGACAATCATTTGAATTAGTTAGTTATTCTGATGCTGATTTTGCTAGATTTAAGTTAGATAGAAAGAGAAAATCTGGAAAATTTCACCTTTTAGGGAAGTCACTAGTATCATGGTGTAGTAAGAAACAAAATTCTGTTTCATTATCTTCTACAGAAGCAGAATACATAGCTACTGGAAGTTGTTGTGCACAAATTTTGTGGATGAAACACACATTATTAGACTATGGATATCAATTCAGACATGTCCCAATAAATTGTGATAACACAAGTTCTATTAACATTTCAAAGAATCCTATTTCACATTCTAGGACAAAACATATTTATGTAAGACATTGATTTTTGAGGGATCATTACCAAAAAGATGATATCACATTAGAATTCATTGGTACTGAATATCAAATTACTGATATATTCACTAAACCATTAAATTCTGAGAGATTAGACTACATCATACATGATCTTGGGATGATTAGTCATAAATAGATATCTTACTGATCTTAATGTTTAATACTTTATTGTATTTTACTTTACGGTTTCATGATCACTATTTTACAGTTACTGTTTCATGCTTACGGTCTCATCGTTAACACCTTGTGTTCACGGTCTGTCACTTAACTGTCTCACCATGACAGAATAGTTCACTCACTATCTCACCGTGATTGTACTGAATGGTCAGTGTCTCACTATGATGACTGTTTTTCATCGCACTGTAACGCCTACTCATGGTCTCACGATGAAGATTATTTATGCATTTATTTTTAACCCGTATCATTATAATTGTTATTTCACAGCTATTTTATTTCCCATTTTTTTGTTTTTATGAAGTTTGAAATTCCCAAATGATAAAACATAAAGGTTTCACCCGATCTATCTGCCAATCTCTCACCCGAACTCTCTCCTACTCCCTCTCTCGAACCCTCTTTACCTTGCGGACCTCTTCTTCTCTCTCGCTCGAACCTTTAGTAGATGCCAAGGATGAAGTTTCCATCTTCATCTACCCTTGATAAGTGTAGTTCCAAGATGATGAAGATATCTCCAAGGATAGCTCACGAGGGATCTCTAAATCTGAACCTTGTTAACCGTACGGTTGTACCTGAAAAAGAGATTTTCCATGAGTGGCTACTGTCTAGTAAGTCTTTGGTCTTGAAAATATTAAGAGAAGAATGACGGTTTGAATGGTTTTTTAGAAAAGATAGACTGATTTACCTGAGGTTGGTATCTCAGTTTTACCAATTTTTAAAGTTTTCTTTTGATGATGGAGAAATTTTCATGGTGACCAGCTGGATCAATGGTCCGAAATGTTTTTTCACTTCAAGGATATGGGATGCATGCCTAAGTATTCCTCATGAAATAATATTTGATGACTACCAGAGAGACCCTCCTCCATCATCTGACATCTTCGATCTAGAAAATTCCTTGGAAACTTTAACTGGTAATGGAACCAAGATAAGGGCTATAGCTGGAGATCTAGATAGAGAAACTAGACAACTATTCAAATGTGTTCAGAATTTTATTAGTCCAAGAAAAGGAGATTTTTCTGTGATGAAGTATCAGGATGTATTCATGATTCACCTATTGAAGAATGGTCATAAGATCAATTTTTCAAGTATGTCATAAACCATATATGTGAGATGATTAAAGTCACTTCAAAATCCTCCTCCTTGTTTTACTCCAGGATAATTTCATCCATGCTAGTTTCAAAAGAAGTTGTTAGACCGAATGAAGAGAAGCTAGAGGATTTTGAGTTTTGAATATCCAAGCCAATCATCATAAGGATGAAAATTCACGGGAACCCCCGGAAGAAGCAATTGGTTGAGTATAATGATCAATTCTATAAGAAGTATAATACTGTTGGTTATCCATGAAGGCCAAATAATGTTACTGATCCTGGTTTGGTACCAGTTGAAGTGGCTGAATACTCAGATGCTGAAGAAGAAGAGGAAGTGTCATCTGATGTACCACTTAGAGAAGAAGCTGAAATACCTCCAATGGAAGAATCTCCTACTGAAAAAGAAAGGACTATTATCCTTGCTGTTGTTCCTGCTGAAATACCTAACAGAGAAGAAGTTTTTGTTGAAAAGGAAAGGACTGTCGATCCATAAGTTGTTCTTAGTGAGGAGGAATCTCCTACTTCTAGAGAAGTTGTTAATCTGGATATCTAATCTGATGATGTAAGAGATTCTGTAGTAACAGAATCAGAGAAAAAATCCATGGAAGAGTCTTCTGGTGTAGAAGAAATCCATGTTGAAAAGCAAGCCAATCTGGAAACACTGCCTGTGGAACAATCGGTTCTTGAGGTAATTCCCTCCACTGAAGAGAGGATGGAACTTGACTTCTAGTTGGAAAGGAAAGAAATGGTTGAAGTGATCAGAACTGATCATGTGGATCATGATCATGTTGGTGAGACTATAGTCTCTGAAATGGAAGCACAATTTGAGGGGGAGGAACCTCCAAATCTTGAGACTAGTCCAACTGAGTCTGATGAATCTGAATCTGAATCTGAACCTGGTGATGAGTCATACTCTATGTACACTCTATATGTTTTCCCAAGATTTTAAGATGTGAATGAGTCACAGCAAGTGACTACAACTGGAATGGATATCTCTTCTGTGTTTCAACTAAATTCAGTAGCTCACCCAGAACCTGAACTAGAACCAGAGCCCCAACCTGAACCTCAACCAAGATTGCAACAAGAACCTATACCACTTCATGCTCCCTTACTTGATCAACAATCTTTTGTAGCTAAAGATTATATGAAAGTCTTTGGAGAGACTCTTTTATCTGTAGTTGAGAATATTATATCCTCTCAACCTCATCCAGTGACTCATCTGAGTCAAGAAGATGCATCGATTCTCTTGGATAATATTATTCTGAATATTCAACCAAGGATTATTGGAGAAATTCAAGAAGTCAGAGTTGAAAATAAGATGCTAAGTGTTGATGTTCCAAACCTAAAATGTATGGTAGCAGACTTGCAGAATGAGTTGTCTTTGATTTCAGAGCCTGCTCCTATTTCTGCCCCTGCACCTATTGTTGATTCTCCTGGAAGAACTTATTTGACCCTTGCTAGAGAGATTGTGTCTCAAGTGCATCATTATCTTCTATCGTTTGATGAGAATATTGGAACAAGTCACACCAAGATGCTGCAACACAAGAGAGGGCTTGTGGAAAATCTGAATAATCTCACAGATGAGTACACTAGATGCCTGCAAAATGTTTTGAAACAGCTCAATGTTCTATCCATAGCTGTAAAAGCTTCTTATGCTTCTGGTCAACCTTCTGTTCCTCCTTTGGATGATTCTCTGCTGAGATCCATAATCAAGGAAAAACTTCAGAATGCCTTCAGTGGCTTGGATCTGTCTTCTTTGTCAGAAGTGGTTAAGAATAATGATCGAACATTGGAATTCTGTTAGAATTAATTCATATATTTCTAATGATGCTCAACGAGATATCACCAAGAAGATTGATGTCTATATCAAACTAATTTTCTCTAAAAGTGATATGACAGATCACTTTATATTTCTTGTGGAGAATTTGAGAATCCCTCCAGTGACTCGATCTTTTAAAGCTCATGTTCAAAAGATAATAGAGTTGACAATTTTGTTGGACAAATTCTTGGTGAATAAAGAATATTTCGAGAAGGCTATGCAATATGGTGGAGAAATCATTTTTGATTTCATAAATATTTTAAAGCCATATCTTTATGTGCAGAGTACCGCTATCATTGCTCTAGCTGTTGCACCCCTCAGACCTAGTCTACCTGCCTTAGCCTCAACCGCCATGTCAGTCAGTCAAGCTATATCTCAGATCTGGCTAGTCAATCTTGACCAACCACAGTCTAGATCTTATACTGCACCATCTTTGGCTCCCTCCATTTTAGAAGGTCTACCCTGGCCATCTTTGTCTACCACATCTATGCCTTCTTCTACATCAGCATCAGCTCCTACTGCTGATAAAGGAAAGTCAAACGCCGATCCCTAAAGATTCATTTGACTACTTTCTTTTTGATGGGGATGTTTTTGTTTTTCTACTTATTTTTAATCATGTATTCTGAACGTGTTTTAATGACAACTACATTTTTTCTCCCCATTCTCTGTACTTTTTGATAATCCCAATAGGGGGAGAAAACGTAAGATGTTTAGAACTCATTTTATCTATTGTGATTCTATATAGTTGCATCTCATTTATCTCTTATCTATATATGATTTGTGATCATCAAAAAGGGGGATATTGTTGGACTCATCATGTATTAATCATGTTTTAATGATGACAAATCTTATTACTGTTCATTACGGTCATTAATATTCACAAATCTTATTACAGTTCATTAATCTCATTAACATTCACAAATCCTATTACTGTTAATTAATCTCATTATTATTTACATATCTTATCAATCCTCTGTATTTATATGTCAAGTTATATTATCTTATAATGGTAAATCTTAATTCCTACTATGCATATTACTTATTATGTTTAAATATAGTTATTTGGCTATGTATCAAGACACCATGATGTTTGAAACAGTAAGACAGACTATGTGAAAGACACATACATAGTGAAGCAGACACCATGAAGTCTAAGTCTCAACACACCGTGAGAGTAAGCCTGACACCGTGAAGAACACACCATGAAGGACACACAGTGACTCAGACACCGTGAAGGAAGAACCGTGACCCAGACACTGTGAAGGAAAACCCATGACTCGGACACCGTGAAGGACAAACCGTGACTCAGACACAGTGAAGTACACACCCTGACTCAGACACTATGAAGAACATACTGTGAAGAAGACACTGTTTACACAACAAACGGTGACACCGTTTCTTAACCTTTTTGTCAATATTATTCAAATATTTCTAACAGTCATATGTGATGTTTTTAATGCAATTAATGTTATTTAATGATAGTTTTTGGAATGTAAGGAAATTGTACCTCGTACTTATGGAAATTGATTAATTCCTATTTTTGGTGCTCATGGAATAAAAAGAAGTCTCAACTGTACTAAAAAGTAGAAGTCTCCATGACATACATTCTACAATACATGGTAAGTGCTCTGTACTAAACCAAAGAACAATCACGAGCACAACTGTGAAGAAGACATTGAACAATCCTCAAAAAAGTTCCAATACATGTTATCCTACACAACTGGAGGAACTAAAGTCAAGAGAACATCTTCATTCCTGTAAAATACAATCTGAACTACAACACTATGTTTTTCAACAGAAAAACCAGAGAAGGACTCAGAAGCATTTTGCTGAATCCAATGATTTGAGAGCAGCATTACTAATCACTAAATCTTTTTAAACTCTTATTTGTTCTCTCTATGTTATTTTTTTATTTACATTCAAGTTGTGTGGTGTACTCTGTATTTCTTACACACACACTTTCTCCTTCACTGAACTAAAGGATATCAAAATCCTCACTCCAAAAACTCTTTACTATTTTTTACCCACGACAACTGTGGAAAAGGTCCTTGTGTGGCCTGGTCTTAGTTTTGTTTCCCACAAAGAACTGTGGTAGAGGTGCCTGCGTGGCCTGGATGGTTTTGTAAACGGTTGTTAACCCCGATCTAGGGTGTGGATCAAATTTATATAAATTTGAGAGGACTAAGTCTCATCTTGAGACTGAACCTCTTGTTATATCTTCTGTGCATTTTTAGTTTGAGTTTAAAATATACTACATAAATCTTTTATATTCCACTTCTCTTACTTTGAAATACAAAAAGATTTTAAAGTTACTTTGATAGTTAAATTAGCAAGTGTTTACACTTATTTTAAATTAGTAGGTTAGTTTCAAAAGTGAGTTTAATCCTATGGTTAAATTAACTAAGACCTAATCAATCTTTGAGTTGCTAATTGAACATTTACAATGTATATAAATTCACTACAGTTTAACTTCTTTTATAAATTCGGGGATTTTAATTGAAAATATTTTAATACAAATTTTAATTGGACCTCAATTCACCCCCCTCTTGAGTATCCACTCCGTCCAACACCCGATATTTAATTTTTTTAGTAATGGATTCATGTTATTGTTATATTTATCTTTACATTAAATTAATTGTTATTACATGTTGTTATCACACCCAAGTGTTCCCATGGGATCCTAAAATCGTCCTAAGGATTCCCATGGTTGAAAAAATATCATCCAATGGGATTATGACATGTGTTAGGGTAGTTTAATATTATTATAATATTATTTTTTACCATTATTTACCAAATTTACTTTTTAACCATGGTAAATAAAAATAATTACTGAAGTTACTATTCATAATGTCCAATAATAAATGGTACATATTTACACAATTTGGAACTTCTGATTCCAAATCTGGAATCTATTTTTCAAAATCCAGAACACAGATGTTTTAGTAATTACGTTAAAATTAATTCCCACTATCAAAACCAGAATGCAGGTTTTTAAAAAGGAAAAACTATCAAAAGATTGACAAGTGTTTACGTCCAATTCTCACGTGAAATTACATACAATGACCTAAATTATATTAAATTATGAAAATGTAATATAATTATACATTAATACCACTAAAATTTATAGTTTATCAATATAAATTATTTCAATTAAAAAAGTTGTTTTCAATTAAAATTTAGAATTTTTCATTATTAATCAAACAATGAATGTTATTACTAAAGTACAAAAAATTCATCCAAACAATATTTTTATGTCTTTATTCTAAATAATAATTTTATTTCATTAAATTTAATATATAAAAGTATCAAATATTGGATTTAAAAAGTGTTATCCATTAAAAGGAATATTTATTTTTAATACTTCATTTTTTTTTGAAAAATTGAATTTGTCCTTATGTTTTGTTTAAGAAATAGATAAGATGAATTTTAAAATTATATTGGTTATATATATAAAATAAAAAATTTGGTTAATACTATTCATAAAATCTTTTTAAATGGATATTTTGATAGTTCCTTTTGCACTCGAACTTGGTGTTGTGTGTAGCGGAAGCAATTGAATTATTAAGAAGAAGAAAAGTGTGGAAGCTTGGGGTGTTACATTGTAACACCCCAATGCCTATTGCCCAGAGTCGGTGCATTATTTCATAACATTGGAATGATCACAAGAAAGATAAAATCTTGAAAAATTGATTAGTTAAGTAGCCTTTGAAACACTAGATATATTCATAAGTCTTACATTACATCATAAAAATGAAAACTATAACAACATAGTCTCCATAGTCCACACTCATATCCCCACATACTTTCCCTACTGGTCTTTCATAAATTACTTCTTCACATCCTGCGAAAAATAAAACATGGAAATGGGTGAGCTCAGATTCTCATTAAGGATAACAATATAGCGGAAACTTTCAGAAATAAAGATAAAAATTTAAGGCAATGTATAACTAAAACAAAAGCCTTTTAAACATCAACGTCAGCATAATATGTCATAGATAAAATGAAATAATTCCATTTACTTATTCACATGGATATTCTACTAGTCGAATAATCACATGCAATATCAATAACCACTTTCATAATGACGAAATGCATAATGTCATACTATCATCACCACGTAGCCAAGGCCTCATGCCAAGACTACAAATAATATTTTTTCAAGGCCTCGTGAAAATAAATAAGTTTGTCTCATGAGACCTACCGATGCATCGAGTAGCTATAGCAGGCTTCACCCGTCACGTATTAAGTCCAATGTATTCCTCATATGAACAGGTTTATACATAACATAAACATTCGTATTAAAACTAGCATACTAAATTTCAATAATTTCACCATAAAACATGAATGGTATAGAAATAACACATCCACAGTAAAACATATCAAAAAACCTTCAATACAATATGGAATTTTTGTTTCATAATAAATCAGCTTCAAATAATCTTAAAATTCATCAAAGGATGCTGACATAGAAGAAATCAAAACTATTTGAGAGAAATATATCATTTTTTAAATCATTTAAAAGTCACATAATTATAAAATAAAATGATTACTTTGAAAATATTCTTATAATATTGTAAGGGAAGCTTCACCGATTTTATAATGGAAGAAAATAGCCGCAACCGCTGTATAAGTTAAAAAAGACATTCTTACCTTAATTCAGTCGAAAAGGTTAAAAAGGACCTTGTTTGGAAAGCGATGAAAATATTCCTTTCTAAAATTTGTATAAAAATTAAACAAGGGTATAAATTACATTAACACATAGTTTTTAAAATGGTAAGTATTATTTGAAATACATTTTAAAGAAACATGGATGTGAATGATAAAGAGGTCCCAATTGTTAATTACGTATAAACAACCTCGGATAATGAAGAGTTTGTGAAATAAACCCTTACCATGTACATTTCCTTGGTTGAGGGTATGTTAACCTCCTGTATAATGGTGAAATAATTTTTATTAAATTATACAAGATTCATATACATTAATATGATATCATATATGATCTTTTAACATTGCTTTGTTAATAATATCTTAATATTATTGTCGTTTTGGGTGTTAACTTACTCATTTTCTTTTATATGTTTTGTTATATAAGACATATTTGTTATGGATAGTTTGTATATTATTCATATCCATAATGATATTAAGTCCATAAACATTATTATTAATCTTCAAATCAGAATTAGACTTGAATGGATACAATGGAGAATGAATCTCATCGCGTTCGTGGTGACCGTAGTCCGTACGTACGCACGAGCAACAATATCATTCTTTTGATATTAAAATAATATTTACTTAGATGGTATATCAAATATACAGAATCATTATCATGTTATATTTATTATCTATATGAATTAAACATCATTATTATACCCATCCAAATAATAATGTTTTGTATAACAATTACACCATGACGTGGAGATGGTAAGCCGTACGTACGCACGTATGGTGACATGTCATTCAAAGGATGGATAGAATACTCAAATAATTTTTATTAAATTATACAAGAATAATATACATTAATATAATATCGTATATGATCTTTTAACATTGATTTGTTAATAACATCTTAGTATTATCGTCGTTTCGGGTGTTAATGGATTCGTTTTCCTTGGTCTGTTTTGTTACGTAAGCCATGTTTGTTATGAATAAGTTGTATATTATTCATATACAAATTGATATCAAGTCCTTAAACATTATTTTTAATCATTAAATGAGAATTATACTCAAATAGATATGATGGGGAATGAATCTCATCGCGTTCGTGGAGACGGTAATCCGTACATACGCACGAGCGACAATATCATTGTTTTGATATTAAAATAATATATAATTGGATGGTATATCATATATACAGAATCAGTATCATGTTATATTTATTATTTACATGAATTATACATCATTATTATACCCATCTAAATAATAATATATTGAAAAACAATTACACCACAACGTGGAGACGGTAGGCCGTACGTACATAGGTATGGTGACTTGTCATTCAATGGATGGATAAAATAATGAATTTGTTTTATACATAATTATAATAACATCAAAATATATAGAATATACTGGATTTATTATTTTAGAATGGAAAAAACAAGGAATGAATATGTTGAAGAAGTAATGAACTTGGAAAAAGGTGGTGAAAACATTACCTCTTCTTCGGGTTCTTCCTTTTGATTTGATCAAAAGGGCTCCTTAGGTTGGATTTCGGATCAAAATAAGGCCTCTATGTTTAATTTAGGGAAGTTTAGAGAGTATTTAGATATGGGTTGACCGATCCAAAAGGCTATGAAGGTGTGAAGAATTGGTTAGAAATGGTGTCCTTTTATAAGGGGGAGGAGGGGAACCTTAGGAAAATCTAGAAATATGATTTTATAATAAATTCATATTCGGTTTCTAATGGCTCAAAAGTGTTTTATTTAAATTTGAAGGTGGGGATGGGTCTAAAAACACACAACCAATAGAATTTAGATAGGTTTGAGTAATTATATTAACCATATCTTTTAGTTTTAACTCTTAGTTAATTAGTTTGACACTTACCATGTCACTTTGTATTTTTATAATATATAGTTAATAAACATACTATATACATTCAAACGACCTAAAAGTGGTCCATTAATGATACAAAAATAATAATATAAGTCCTTTGGCCTGACATTATATTTTTAGGAATAGAATATAAATTAATAATATAATATTTGTATTAAAAACTTATTTATTTCTATTTTGACACTACTCAATAATAGATTTTTTTAAAGTCTGAAAAACTTTATTAATTAGAAAAAAATGCATTTAAGAAATCCTAACATTTCATATTAACCAATAAAATTTGTTTATGTCATCAAAACGTTCATATTATATTTATTTTAACATTTATAATATCAATTATTTGATTCGTTCATTAATAAGGAAAAAACTGCATCATTATTGTGTCATATATTGTTTTACTTTTTTAGTGCCTAAAAATTATAAATAAAATACCATTATGTAGGAAATATTTTTAGCTTTATAATGAATTCTTATAGTCAAAATTTCAATATATTTAACCATATGTAAAAAAAAATTTCGAAAAGATATATGCTTATGTCTTTTTTGTATTTATTTTAACTTAATTAATAAAAAGTGTCATTATCACCAAAAAGTGTCTCCATGGGGTCCCAAAATCGACCCAAAGAATCCCATGGTAGGAACTGTATCCACCAATAAGGTTAGTACATGTTTTAAGGTAATTTATTTTTATTATAAAATTATTTTTTAACCCTTATTTATCGGATTTACCCTTTAAACATGGTAAATGAAATATTTATCGAAGTAATTATTCAAAATGACTAAAATAAAAGTTACCTATTTACACAATTTGGACATCCTGATTCAAAATATGAAATCCATTTTTCCAAATTCAAAACATAGAAGAGGGAGAAATTAATTTAAAATTAAATTCCACTGTCAAAACAAAAAGCATGTTTTTAAGCTATAATAACTATCAAAAGATTGATATTTGTTTATGTCCGGTTTAATTGTGAAATTATGTCCAATGACAAAAATTGTATTAAATGGTAAAAACATATTATAAATATACTTTAAAACCACTAAAATTCAAAATTTACCACTGTTAATTATTTCGATTAAAAATGTTTTTTTAATTAAAATTTAGTAATTTTCACTATTCATCAAAATATAAAACTTATCCGAAAAGTACCAAAATTTAACCCTAGGATAAATTCGGTATTCCAAATACAAAAATTAAGTCTATTTTGAGAGGTAAAATTTATAAAATTTCAAAAAGTAGGCATTACAATTCATAACAGATACTTTGATTGGTCGCGGTGTGTTGGAACTCGAAGTTGCGTACAACACACGCTATTGTATTATTCAAATAGAGGTGAACCTTGGAAGCTTGGGGTGTTAAATTATCCCCTCATTCAAATAATTTTCTCCTAGAAATTTCTAGAATTTTACTACATTAAAATACTTGGGTGGTTCTTCATCATAAGTTCCTCAGGTTCCAACGTTGCCTCTTCCATTTTATGGTTTCTCCATCGAACTTTTACCAGACGAGTCGTCCAGTATCCCAGGACTTGTTCTATCGTATCAAGAATCCTGACGGGATCTTCGCAATAAGAGAGATTGGGTTCCAGTTCAAATTCCTCATAGATGAGTACATGCGTTGGGTCAGGCATGTATTTTCTCAACAGTGATATGTGGAACACATCGTGAACGTTGGAGAGATTTGGCGGCATTTCCAAATGGTAAGCTACAACCCCAATTCATTCTAGAATTTCGAAAGGTCCAATGTACCTGGGACTCGATTTACCTTTCTTTACAAAATGTATAACTCCCTTCTATGGGTATACCTTCAAGAAAACATGATCTCCCACCTGAAATTCCAAATCCTTTCTTCGGTTTTCAGCATAGCTCTTCTGCCTACTTTGAGCTGCTTTGATGTGGGTTTCGATTACCTTCACCTTTTCCATCATTTCCTGCACCAGTTCTGGTCCTACAAGTTTTCTTTCACCAACGTCATCCCAACAGGATGGTGTATGACATCTCTTTCCCTATAACTCTTCATATGGTGGCATCTGAATACTCAAATGGAAGCTATTGTAAAAGGAAAATTCTACCAGAGGTAAATATTGATCCCACATACCCTCAAAGTCATGTGAGCATGATCACAACATGTCTTCTATGTTTTGAATAGTTCATTCTGATTGACCTTCTTTTTGAGGGAGGTAAGCAGTGCTCAAACGAAGTTCAATATCCAAGGCCTTCTGAAGAATTTTCCAGAATCTTGATGTAAAATGGGGATCACGATCAAAAACAATCGATAGGGGTACTCCATGAAGTCTCACAACTTTATTAATATATAGCTCTGCTCTACGTTCAAGTGGTAAATCCTCTCTTATAGAATGGAAATGTGTTGACTTGGAAAGGCGATCAACAATGACCCATGTTGCATCGTTCCTTCTAGTAGTATTTGGTAGTCCCATGACAAATTCCATTGTGATATTATCCCATTTCCACTCAAGTATGGGAAGAGGTTGCAATACTCATCTAGGCAGTTACCTTCCAGTTTTCACTTGTTGAAAAACCATACATCATGACACAAAATCGGAAATCTCCCTCTTCATGTTGTCACACCAAAAATGTTCCTTCGTATCTCTATTTATTTTGGTGCTCCCAGGGTGTATAGAGAAATTGGAGCTACAAGAATCATCTAGAAATTCCCATTTTAGGTCAGTTATATCGGGAACACAAAGTCTCTTCCCAAACATCAAAATTCCATCTTCATACACAAAGTCATTCAATTTCCCATCATTTACAGTTTTAATCTTCCTTTGTAACTTTTCATTACTGGTCTGAGAACTGTTTATCCTTTCTAGTAAAGAGGGATTGTCAACCATTTGAAAAAGCAATGATGTTTAACCTTCCATGGTGATTCCCATCTCCATCTTCACAATATCCATGAAAATAGTATTCCTTTCAATTATCATCATGTTCAAAACTCCATAATCCTTTCTGCTCAAAGCATTTTCCACCATATTTGCCTTCCTCGGGTGGTAGTGTATCGTGGAATCATAGTCCTTGAGTAGTTCAAGCCATATACTTTTCCTCATGTTGAATTCTTTCTCTGAGAAAATATATTTCAAACTCTTGTGATCAGTATAAATCTCACATTTCTCACCATAGAGATAATGTATCCATATCTTCAAAGAAAATATTACAGTAGCTAACTCAATATAATGAGTAGGATAGTTTTTCTCATCAATTTCCAGCTATCGTGATGCATAAGCAATAACTCTATCATTCTTCATAAGGACACAACCAAGTAATTTCATTGATGGATCACTATAAATAACGAACTCATCATTCCCTGATGGTAGAGTCAATATCTGATCATTGACTAATATTTTCTTCAGTTCTTCAAAACATTCTTCACACTCTTTTGTCCATACAAATTTAACCACTTTACGCATGTGCTCCGTTAATGGGTTAGCCAACCGGGCAAAATTCTGGAAGAAACGTCGACAATAACCTGCTAAACCAATAAAACTGTGTACCTCAGTTATACTCGTCAATGCTGGCCATTATTTGATTTCCTTGGTCTTAGAAGGATCAATGGAAATTCCATCCTTAGAGACAATATGGCCAAGAAAATAAATCTCCTGAAGCCAGAATTCACACTTTCTAAACATCCCATATAATTCATGTATTCTAAGAGTTTTTTGGATAATGCGCAAGTCATTTTCATTATCTTCGTAGGTTTTGGATTAGACCAAGATATCATCAATAAATAGAACCACAAAATCATCTAGATATTCCTTGAAAACTCTATTCAATAGATCCATAAATATAGAGGGTGCATTAGTCAATCCAAAAGGAGTTACTGTAAACTCGTAATTCTAGTACCTGGTTCGAAATGTTGTCTTCAGAATGTCTTCCTTCTTCACACACAATTGATGGTATATCGATCGAAGGTCAATCTTTGAAATGTATTGAGCTCCATGAATTTTGTCGAATAAATCATCAATGCGAGGTAGGGGATACTTGTTCATTATTTTTATAGCATTGATATCCCTATAGTCGATACATAACCTCATAGATCCATCTTTCTTCTTAACAAAAATGATAAGGGCTCCCCCTGGAGAAAAACTAGGGTGAATAAATCCCTTATTACTCAATTCCTCTAGTTGTTTCTTTAGTTAAACTAATTCCATAGTGGACATTCTATAAGGGGTCTTTGATATAGACCTTGATCCAGGAATTAAATCAATGGAAAACTAAACTTCTCGTTCTGAAGGATGTCCAGGTAAATCTTCCGGAAACACATCTACATATTCTCTCACAATAGGTACATATTCTATTTGAACATTCCTTTCCTCACCCACAGTCATTTCATTCTCTTCCTCCCCAATAATTGAATTTAGTTGAGCTATTGGGGTAGATCTAGATAAGAATTAGGTGGTGACGATTCTCCTCTAAAGATGAGGTGTTCCTTATCATCATTATCAAAAATCGAAACCTCTTTCTTCTTACAATAAATTTTCGCATCATGGTCTGAAAACCAATCCATACTAAGGATTATATCAAATTCAGTCATGGGTATGACGATGAGGACAATAGATAATGAACATTTATATACCCTAATGGGAATGGATCCACAGAACTTTGTAGCAATGATACTTCCCTTAGGGGTTTCAAATGACAACCCCTTTGTTAAATCAAATTGTAAATATCTAATTTTCATCGAAAACTGGGAATATATGAAACAGTGCGATGATCTAGAATAAAATAAATAATTTTCTAAACTTGAGGAAACCATTAAATTACCTTCCACCACGTCTTTCGGAGCTTCTCCCTCTGCAGTTGTGATAGCATAAGCTTGGCCTTGATCCCTTGGCCTTTTTTGAGGAAATTTCCCCTGACTCTAAGGACATTCATTTTCATAATGTCCCATCTCTCTACAATTATATCATTCCAAGTTGACAACAACTCTCTTTCCCTTGAAATCATGAGCTTGGTGGCCTTTTTCACCACACTTGTAACAGACTCCCATTCCTTTTAGGCAAGTACCGGGGTGTTTCTTCCCACATTTACTGCAGGATAGATTTTCAAATTTACCCTTCTTCCCCTTATTTCCATTTCTAGATTGATTAGTAGACCTCTTCTTCTCTTTCTTTTCTTTAAATTCATAAGACATAGAGAATTATTTTTCTGTCTTGATAACACACGAGACAATATCTTCGTATGACGAGAAGGATTGTGAGACTAATGATCGAAGAATAAATGGTTTTAACCCATCAAAGAATTGATAAATCTTACTTCTTGGGTTACTTATATAATCTGCAGCATACCTTGGTAGCCTTGTAAAGTTAGCCTCATACTTTGCGACATTCTCATCCTCCTTTTTCATCAGACTTAGAAAATACCTTTCCATATCTGCTCGATGGTCATGAGGAAAGTATTTTTATAAGAAAATCTCTTTGAACTCTCTCCATTCCATATTTGATAATTCATCATCTTCTTTTTTATTTTGAATCAAGGACCACCATTGGTCAGCATCTCCAGAGAGGCGGTAAACTGCCATGACAATGTTTTCCCTTTCACTAATCCCCAGAGCATGGAATATTTTCTCTAAGGAGTTTATCCATTTCTCAGCCACTATGGTATTTTTTACTCCCACTGAATGTTGGTGGTATCTGCCTCATGAAGAAATCTAACATTGTTCCTCCACACTGTGGATCAGGGTGCTCCATACTGGTAAGGTTATTTTTCATAACCTGAGTGAGTTGTCCCAGTATGGTGATAAGCTGATCAGAACTAGTTACATCACCAGCTCCACTATAATTATCTTGAATAGGAGGGAAATCCCTACATGGAGTGTGTGCATTGATATAGTTTCCATTACTTCCACTAGGTGCCATTTCTGAACAATGCCATAAACTTGATCAGTTTATGAATCCAAATACATAATTCCATACATGTAAAACACATAACATAAATTGAACAGTTTATGTATATAATCCATAATTATAAAAATGTTTTCATTGAGGAAGTATATACTCATACACCCTTCATAATGGTGCATAAAGAAAATTATAACTGTCCCAAGCATATCCCCTGGGAGTGTCGTAACCAAGAGTGCAGCAAGGCTCATTGTCGTGCACCAGTTCCCGTCAGAGTCTAGATCAAAGTGGTGTTTTTGGTTTTACCCCTAGGTACATCTGTGCTAGAGCCACCTCTAACTGCTCGTATCCAAACAGGGATGTATTGCTCAAAAAACTTACAAAATCTCAACAATACCAAAATTCTTGGAATTTCATCTACACTAATATTCAAAGTTAATCTACGTTCTACATGATCTAATTAGTGTTTATCTAAATCTAGCTTCCAAGGGTTGTACTAAACTTCCATTGATACCAACTGTAACACCCCGACCCCAGTTTGCCAGAGTCGGTGCATTATTTCATAACATTGGCATGATCACAAGAAAGATCAAATCTCGAATGACCGATTAGTTTAGTATCTTTGGAAACACTAGATATATTCATAAGTTATACATTACATCATAAAAATGAAAACTACAACAACATAGTCTCCATAGTCCACACTCATATCCCCACATACTTTCCCTGTATGTCATTCATAAATTACATATTCACATCCTGGGAAAAATAAAACATTGAAAGGGGTGAACTCATATGCTCAGTAAGGATAACAATATATCGGAAACTTTGATAAATAAACATAAACATTTAAGGCAATGTATAACTAAAAAAAATCCTTTTAAACATAAAATTCATCATAATATGGCCTAGATAAAATGAAATAATTACATTTAATTATTCACATGGATATTATACTAGTCGAATAATCACATTTAATATCAATAACCACATTCATAAAGATGGAATTCATAATGTCAGACTATCATCACTACGTAGCCAAGGCCTCGTGCCAAGACTAAAAATAAGATTTCTGTCAAGGCCTCATCCCAAGACACTATTTTGTCTCGTGAGGCCTACCGAGGCATCAAGGAGCTATAGCGGGCTCCACCCGTCGCTTATTATGTCAAATACATTCCTCATATGAATAGGTTTAAAAATATCATAAACATTTATATTAAATATTTCATACGAAATGTCAATACTTTCACTATAAACCATGAATGGTATAAAAATAACACATCCACAGTCAAAAATATCACAAAACCTTTAATACAATATAGAAGTTTTGTTTCATAATAAATCAACTTCAAATAAGATTAAAATCCATCAAAGGATGTTCACATAGATGAAATGAAAACTATTTGAGAGAAATATATCTTTTTTTAAATCATTTCAAAGTCACATAATTATAAAAGAAGACATCTACATTGAAAAAATTATTATAATCTTATAAGGAAAGCTTCAACGATTTTATAACGGAAAAAATAGCTGCACCCGCCGTATAAGATAAAAATGACATTCTTACCTTAATTCTGTTGAAAAGGTTAAAAAGGACCTTGTTTGGAAAGCGATGAAAATATTTTTTATAAACTTCGTATAAAAAGTAAACAAGGGTATAAATGACTTTAACCCATTGTTTTTAAAATAGTAATAGTGATTTGAAATACATTTTTAAGAAACATGTATGTGGATGATAAAGAGGTCCTAGTAGATAATTACGTACAAACAACCTCGGATAACGAAGAGATTGTGAAATAAACCCTTACCTGGTACTTTTCCATGGTTGAGGGTATGTTAACCTCCTGTATAATAGTGAAATAGTTGTTATTAAATTATAAAAGAATCATATACATTAATATGATATCATATATAATATTTTAACATTGATTTGTTAATAACATCTTAGTATTATCGTCTTTTCTGGTGTTACTGGATTCATTTTCCATTGTCTGTTTTGTTACGTAAGCCATGTTTGTTATGGATAAGTTGTATCGTATTCATATACAGAATGATATCAAGTCCTTAATATTTATTTTTACTCATTAAATGATAACTATACTCAAATGGATATGATGGGAAATGAATCTCATCGCGTTCGTGGAGACGGTAGTCCATACGTACGCACAAGCGACAATATCATTCTTTTGATATTAAAATAATATATAATTGGATGGTATATCATATAGACAGAATAATTATAATGTTATATTTATTTTTTACAAGAATTATACATAATTATTATACCCATATAAATAATAATATATTGAATTACAATTACACCACAACGTGGAGACGGTAGGCCATATGTACGCACGCATGGTGACATGTCATTCAAGGGATGGATAGAATAATGAATTTATTTGGTCCATAATTATAATATCATCATAGTATATAGAAGATACTAGAGTTATTATTTTAGAATGGAAAGAACAAGGAAAGAAGAAGTTGAAGAAGAAATGAACTTGAAAAAGGGTGGTGAAAACATTACCACTTCTTCAGGTTCTTACTTTTGATTTGATCAAAAGGGCTTCTTAGGTTGGATTTCTGATCAAACTAAGCCCCCTATGTTTAATTGAGGGAAGCTGAGAGAGTATTTGGGTAGGGTTTGGCCGAACCAAAAGGCTTTTAAGGTGTGGATAATTGGTTTGAAGTGGTGTCCTTTTATAAGGGGGAGGAGTGCAACCTTAAGAAAATCTAGAAATATTATTTTATTATAAATTCATATTCGGTTTATAATGGCTCAAAAGGTTATTATTTAAAGGTTAAGGTGGGGAAAGGTTTAAAAAAACTCAACCAATATAATTTAGATAGGTTTGGGTCATTATATTAACCTCATCTCTTAGTTTTAACTCTTAGTTAAATAGTTTGACACGTACCATGTCACTTTGTATTTTTATAATATATAGTTAATAAACATACTATATACATCCAAGAGTCCCAAAAGTGGTCCATTAATGATAAAAAAAAATGATATAAGTCCTTTGGCCAAACCTTATATTTTTTGGAACTGAATATAAATTAACAATATAATATTTTTTTAAAAACTCATTTATGTCAATTTTTACACAACTCAATAATTAATATTTGTTAAAGTCGTAAAAACATTATTATTTCGATAAAAATTCATTTAATCAATACTAACATGTCATATTAACCAATAAAATTCGTTTATGTCATAAAAATGTTCAAATTATATTTATTTTAACATTTATAGTATAAATTATTTGATTCTGTCATTAATAAGGAAAATACTGCATCATTATTGTGTCATATATTTTTTTACGTTTTCAATGTCTAAAAATTATAAATAAAATACCATTATGTAGGAAATCTTTTTATCTTTCTAATGAATACTTATAGTCGAATGTTTGACATAAATAACCCTATGTAATTTTTTTTTCTAAAAGATATATGCTTATGTCTTTTTTTTATTTCTTTCAACTTAATTAATATAAAGTGTCCTTATCACCACCAAGTGGCTCCATGGGGTCCCAAAATCGACATAAATATGCCCATGGTCGGACTTGTATCCACCAAAAAGTTTAGGACACGTTTTAGGGTAATTTATTAATATTATAATATTATTTCTTAACCCTTATTTACCAGATTGAACCTTTTACCATTGGATTCATCAAAAATGAAAGCACTATGAAAGCATTTTTGGTTTTCATGATCATGTCCCTACCATTAAATAACATGAGAATAAATAATTTCTTGATTTCAATAAAATCTTACCAATGGTCATTCTTTGAAAATTTTCCACTTCATCTCATATTCAAGGAAATTAAGTTGAATTGTTCATTACTAATGTGTTTGAAGATAATTAGATCCATCAATAGAATGATCGGTCCATCCAACTATCTCAAAAAATGTGTTAGAAAAAGTTATCACACACGCATAAGTCCACCTATAGTGAGATAATACATTAATCTGAAAAACATCAACTGGAGTATAACATATACTATTTAATAATGCAAATCCTTTTAATCCTTCCAAAAAAATGAAAGTATATAAATTTATAAAGAGGTGAACTAAATCGGCTTAGAATTTATCTCCCATATCTCATAGGGAATTTCTTGGTTGTCACATTCCAAACATGTGAACACCATGATCATGTATTCTCTTGATTCACAAAAACTACCTGAATTATGAGATATCCTTATTGAAAACATGCATGTTTCCTTCTTCTAAAACATAGAGGATTATTCCTTATTTCCCAAAAAGATGTACACTTCATCCATTATTACATAAACCTATTATCAAAACATCTATAATTAGTTCTCTAGAAACTAGGATCATCCAATTTACTTATTTAAATCCAACATATATTTGTCCAAAAATAATTATCTCAAATAAGAAATATATCAAGGGTAATCATTACCATAATCAAATTTTCACTAAATAATCTTACACTTAAATAAATTTTCTTATACATTATTACTATTCAACATTCTCTTGTAAATCCATAGTGAAAAACATAAACCAGATACTCCTTAAATAATTCAATATTTATAAATATTAGACTCAAATACAAAAATATATCAATCCTTCCAATTTAATGGTTGGCATGGAATAAGTACTTCCTTGGTTTAGAGGTAGATTATTATGTATGGGTGTTGAGTTGTGTAATTCCCTTGATTTCCACAAACAAGACATTAAACTCCATGATAATTGGTCACACTATGACCATTTTTCTTGTGGAGATAAAATCTTACCCTTCATTAAAGTTATTCCTCAAGGTTCTTCTTCCATGTCTCTTGACATGTAGGAAACCAAATATTCATTCCATTATGCTTATTAATATTTAAACATTTATTAACCTTCATCTCTCTCACATGCAATGTGTTAGGAGTTTCATCAAAAATCACATTGTTATTCATAATCATGATAAATGAGTTGGAATAATCACAATATCTTTCTCTCTAGTCATTATCCAATTTTGTTGCCCAAAATAACCAGATTTTATAAAAAAACTCAATGTTAATCCAATTACTTCTGGTTTCCTCCATTAATTAAGACAAGATATCACAGGGTGAGAAACACATCTCGTTGAAAAAAACTACTTAATAAAGGGAAGGTTCTTTCAATCTATAATATATTAGGTTTAATACTAAGTTATCCATGATCTCTACCAAAATTCTAGGGTGGTTATTCTATAATTTTCCTCAATGTCTATCCTTTTGTTATGATCCCTAATATATGTTTTCTAAATCTATTTCCAATGTTGTTGATAAACATCCTTTAATAAAAACTATAATTCCCCGACCCCAGTTACCCAGTGCCGATACATTATTTCAATTCATTGTCATGATAACATGGAATCAAATCTCAAAGGAATGATCAGTTTATCTGTCTCGGAGAATCGATTACATACATAAACATTACATTACAATATTATACCTAGAATACAGCATAGATAATCCTTTATGAATTATTATAATCTAATAGATTAAAACAACATATCAATCATAAAACACTTCTTGGAATCCTGGGAAAGTAAAACATAAGATATGGGTGAGGTCAGATTCTTAGTATGGATAAACAATATTGTGGAAGCTATCACAAATAAGCATAGACATTAATGAAATGTAAAAAAATAAAACATTATCCTTTTAAAACCTTTCCTTCAGCATAATATAGAAAGTATAAATTTACTAATACCATTTAAACATTCACATTGATATTCTACTAGTTGAATAGTCACATGTAAAATCAATAACGACTCTCAGAATGAGAGAATGCATAATGTGAGACATATTAACCACTATGTCAAGGCCTAATGCCAATACCATACACAAATATTATATTGACTCCTTTTTTATAGACACAAGTTTGTCTTATGAGACTTACCAAAGCATCAAGGGGATATAGTAGGGCCCACCCATCACTTCTTATGTTAAATTCATTCCTAATATGAAAAGGTTGAAACATAACATAAACATTTGTATTAAAACTGGCATAAGAAATGCCAACACATAAACCATGAATGGTATAAAAATAGAACATCCACATTCAAACAATTCATAACTCATTTAATAAAATATGAAATATTTTATTATAATAAAAAAACCTCAATTAAGAATAATATCAAATAAAGGGTGTTGAGATAGATGAAAATAATTAGAAAAACTCTTCGAGGGAAATATCCAATTTTCAAGAAATAATTTAAAAGTCACACATTTTATAAAAGAAGTAATTTAAAAGTTATTTTGGAATCAAAATTTCCCATACAACCTTGAAAATTTTGAATGAAATTAACATTTTTAAATAATCAGGTCCATATAAATAAATGCTTAAAATCATTTTAAAATCTTGGAAATTAATTAAAAATATTTCGGAAAATAAATTATTAAAACATTTAAAATGATGATCTAGTTAAAGTGTAAGTTCAATTAAACCTTAAAATATTCCTTCTAAATTTTTTTAATGAAATATGGACATGGATGATAAATTTGATCCTTTAAATGGTTACACATACACAATCTTAGATAAATATTATACTGAGTAATTATCCCTTACCTTAGGTCTGATACTCAATGTATGTGTCCCAAACTCCTATATAATGTTTTTAAACATATTAATAACTTATATAAAAATCATAATAATATTTATTATATCATATATTATTCTCTTATGACTTTATATTACCAATTTATTAACAATTCCATGTTAATGCAACATTTCGAGTAATAATAAATTTGTTTATCATATGTGTTTTGACTTGTTATTATGGATCCTATTACATAGACCATAATTTACATACTCCCATAATGTAAAATTGGATTTATATGTAATATATATTCTATTTATTAATATATATATATATATATCATATAGACAAACAAAATGGGACACACCATTCATGGAGAAGGTAGGTTTTACGTATGCATGAATGATGTTTTTGTTTTTCTATCGTATTGAATGGAAGTAAATGAATAATATATATATATATATATATAATTACACTATCATTATTATTTCGTATATCTCATACTTATTAATAATATTTACTCTTATAATCATTCTTGGATGGTGAACATGGAAGATGAGTCTCATCTGGTCGTGGAGAGGTAAATCATAAGTATGAACGAGCGACGATATCATTTTATTAATAGTTAAATGGTATATAATTGTATGGAATATGAATTTAAAATAAGTAATATAATTATATATATTATATTTTCATCCATTATATACATCTTTATACACATATAAATAATTTGTGCATCAAAACAATTTACACCACGGTGTGGAGATGGTAAGTCATACGTACGCACGTATGGTGATATTATTTTTTGTAGGATGGGTAAAAAGTGTAATATTGTTGTCCCATAACTATAATAATATATCCACATATGTAAGGTGCTAGAGTTATTATTTTATTAAGGAAAAAACATATAATGTTGAATTAAAAGAAGAAAGGAACATTTAAAGATGTTATAATACAATTACCTCTTTTAATGTGTATCCATTTGATTTACAAAACAATTACTCTTTAATATGGATTTATATCAAAATTTTAGCCTCTAGAATGATATTATGGATTATGGTAGAGGAAATGGGTAGGTTTTGGCCGAGAAAAAGGGTTTTTGAGATGTTAATTAAAGAGAAGGAGAATTCCCCTTTTATAAGAGGGGTGATGGGCTCTTTAGGAAAAGCATGAAGTATTAATTTGTTATACATTGTTTTAGTTTTCTAATAGAAAAAAAGTTATTTATTTAGATTAAAATATGGGTGTGTATAAATACTCTCTAAAAATGTTTTTTCAACAAGTTTAGTACCTAAAATTAACCTAATCTTTTAGGATTAACCCCCAGTTCAACAGTTTAACTCTTACCGTGTCTTCATATATTCTTATACTATATGGTTAATTTAGATACTATATACTAAAAATACTTCCTAAAGTGGATAATTAATGTCATTTTTAACAATATCTAAGTCAGTTTGATTAATCTAATATTTTTTATTATTTTTAAACTGACTAATAATATAATATATTTTTTAAAAAAACTCATTTATGTCAAATTTGACACTATGTAGTAATTTATTTTTCTTAAAGTCATAACAACTTGATTCCTTTAACAAAAATCCATTGAATAATCTCACATGTAAAAATTTAATCCATAAATTTCTTTTATGGAATAAAAAATTTCAAATTACATTTATTTTTTAAATTATAAATTCATTTATTTGAATCATTCATTAATAAGGTAATCAAATCATCATCATTGTTTCATAAATAAATATATTTATATAATGTCTAAAAATTATAAATAAATAAAAACTATTTTGTAATTATTTTATTCTTTATAATTAATATTTAAATTCAAATTTTCTAGTCATCTAACCCTGTATTAAATATTTTTTATTTAATGATACATGATTATGTTATATTTATATTTACTTTAAATTAATTTTTATAAAATGTCATTATCACACCCAAGTGGTCCCATTGGAATCTAAAATAGTCCTAAACATCCCCATGGTCGTATATATCTCATAAATTAGGATTTTTACACGTTTTAGGGTATTTTAATGTTATTATAATAATATTTTTAACTCATATTTAACATATTTATGCTTTAACAATGGTAAATAAAAATAATTACTAAATTTACTATTGATAATTTTTAAAAATAAAAGGTTTATATTTACACAATTTGGACCTTATGATTCCAAATATGGAATATTTTTTTTCCAAATTCCTAATACATATGTTTCAATAATTAATTTAAAATTAATATTTGTTGTCAAAACCAGAAAGCAGGTTTTTAAGAAGTAAAAACTATCAAATGATTGGCATGTGTTTATGTCCAATATAAATGTGAAATTACCTAAAATTAACTAAAATATATTAAATGATAAAAATATAATATAAATATACTTTAAAACTACTGAAATTTATAATTTGACAATATAAAATATTTCAATTAGAAAAATTGTTTTCAATTAAAATTTAGTATTTTTCACTATTCATCAATATATGACAGTTATCAGAAATGTACCATAATTTCTTCCAAACAAAAATTTTAATCCCCTATTATAATGAATAATATCATTATATAAAATTAATTTTATAATTGTTTCAAATCTAGTATTTAAAAAGTTTTCTTCATTAAAAGGCTAAAAAACTGCTTCTTTAAATACTTCTTTTATCAGAAAAATGAATTTTTCAATATATTAGGTCTAAGAAACACATTGGATAAATGTTAAAATTATATGGTACATATATATAAAATTCAAAAAGTGGTTAATACTATTCATAACTACTTTTTTAACAGCTAGACTAATATGTCATGGTGCGCTCGAACTCGGTGTTTCGTGTAGCGCAAGCTATTGAATTATTAAGAAGAAGTGAATCGTGGAAGCTTGGGTGTTACAAATTAAAATGGATTAACTAATTATAAATTATTATAATTAATTTTATGTTTTTAATTGGTGTGGTGTAGATGAATGGGTGTGCAAGAAGTAACTATTTGATCCAAGGAGATCATGGGTGTGGCTATGCATCAAGTTGTTTGGTGGTGTAAAACTAAAAAGGGACTAAAAATGAGACAGGTGGTATCATATAGTATCCCGTTTTTATTTTTGCATTGATTATACAGGTTTTTGATATGCTTTGTGCCTCCGTAATGGGTTACTGACCTAGTTTATTAATTTATTTATTTTTTGAAATTAATTAAAATTATTATAATTAGACAATTTTTCTAGGAAACCATTAGAACCTCATGCACTGGTGGGGATTTCTTGGACACTAATGGCTAAGACCTCAATGATATATGATTTATAATAGACCTAGTATAGTATTATAGATATATCTATTGATATAGTGGAGTAATGGATAGAAATTTTATGTTTCAGTGGGTCATATCTTGACTACGAGATGCTATCAGGAATTGGGTTTGGAACGAAGACCATTAATTGAGAACCCATCTCTAATAGGGATGTGGATATTATCGGAGTGAACATTTTAGAAACATGGTGGTTTGTTTTACTAGGAAGATCAAACTAGAGTGACCATGAGTTTCGAGATGGATCATGTTCCATTTTACGAGCATTGTTAATGCAGAAAACCCCATAGAGTTTGTGGGACCCATCTACCCTATTGAGAATATAATAGGACATCACATCTTTAGAGTGTTGGGTGTTAACCCAAAACTTGGTTCTGACCAAGTTCCCATCATGATGGTGACTCTAGTATGAGGTGACCTTGGGGACCCCATTGGATGCCTTAGGGACTGAATGACTTTGACAAAGTGTGTTTGGATATGGGTAGTGGTGGTTGATTATTTCATCCTAGAACTCAAACCAATATGTAAGCCCGATGGTACTACAATATTGATGTAATGTATTGTTGTTTTTTTATCCCCCACAATATATTTTTTTGTTTATATTTATCATTGATGTCATGTGATTACCCAGGATTCACAATAATTTTCTATTAGGCCTCACATAGACATGATTTTCAAGGTTACCCATGAATAAATTGATGAGATGGATGGTAAATTGGGATACATGAGATTCCTTGAACCTGGACTCATTGTATATTATGAATGTATACTTTGATCATCTAGATTTTAGTTGTATGGTTGTTGTAGGAGTGGATAGATGGAGGTGGTACCTATGATCCGGTATCAAAGCATTATGATTATGCATGTATAGGAGTACCCATGGTCCTTGAGATTCCATTGGCACAGAAACACCATTGAGAATTCTGATACATCATGATTAAAATTTAAATACTAGTAGGCCATTGATAATTTCCATGATTTATGCATTTCAAATAGGGTTATGAGGGTTTGGGAGAGTATATCCCCATGCACAGATGTTGGACATCCTTAGGTTGACAATCATGTCCCCTCGATCGATGACTAGGATACCCATTGGGAATGGGGCACACACCATTGATCTATTGGATAGGGTATCCATGAGTTGTTGTATTCCTAGGTAAGAACTGTGGGATCAAAATATGGTATACCACATGATTTTATTTGTCACCTATGAATCATTCCTCTCTATATGGATAGGATTTATTAGGGATTCCCCCTCTGAGAAATCATTCGCTAACATGTCATTGATAACTCATAGATACTACCTAGGGGTTCAAAATGAGGGCTTTAGGATGAGAAATTATTAGTGATTCCCCAAGATCCATTAATCATCACTGGATCTATGAGTGTGGGATCCATAGAGAGTATATGGAGGTTCCCTATAGGTAATTATCATTCTTAAAGACACATTGTAACTAGATAAAGCAGGTATGGTCAATCTGGGTCACAGACATGGGGATTGATAATGGTATTTAGACATGTCATAGGTTATGTGTATATTACCATGGGGTGGTAATGGTACCATGGTCGTGTGATTATCACGATGTTATAAAATATTATCCATGATCGTACCGATGTAGGATTTGGGATATTATTATATATTTATCTCATTTTTATTTTATTTATTGTTTACTATCTGGTATATCACATGCACATATAATTGTATAAAATAGTTGTTATGAGACTGCATTGGTGGTTCCCAATAGATTTTTTTCTACTCCTTAACCACGTTTCCATTTCAAATGGGTGATTGAGTATCTCTCACAAGGATATTGTTGGCACTAGTAGGGATGGGGCCTATGTTTTGTTTTCGAATGGGCGAGCCAGACGACTCGAATGACATTATAAGATTGGGATGAGGAATGGATCACAGTTTTTATAGAGACATCATCATTTATAAGTTTTAAAACTAGTCTGTATAAGTGACCATCCCAACGGAAGGTAAGATTTGGAATTTATAACATTGTTGTTCAGGAATTTACTACATTCCATATTTTATAGACTTACTTGTATTTGTTTCATATACTATAGTTTTATTTATTGCTAGAGATGATGTTTTTTAATATTTTTTTTATTCTATTTTACACTCTGATACGTGGATTATATGCTCCCCATGATACCTCTTTATAACCTCAATTCCAACTAGAATTTTCAATCATTCTTGGAGTCACACCAGAGGTCACATGGTTATCCAATATGACTACTATTTAGAGTGTTCAAGGTCGGGGATTTATTGAGTGGTACCAGAGAAGTGTAATCATGTTGGATTTAATATTTTAGGACTTTGTAGATTTGATATATAGGAATGTTACATATGTTTTAATGGAACTCAAACTGGTGCGTCACAAGTTTTTTTGGGTGGAAATCTCTGGTTAACATGGGTATGAGATTGATGTTCCAACATTGCGGTATTATAGTAATTTGTGATTTTCCCCAAGGGTGATGAACATGATGTTTGAGATTTATGGTTTATGATTTATTATGTTTTTTTCTCTTGGACCATTGGAAGGAGAAGTAATATTGATTTAGGATATTGTACTATAGTGGAAAGATGTGTCTCATGTATCATATTTGGCTTGTATGATTCATTTGATATATAGTCCTACAAGTGTGTCTGTATTCACTTACGACTATGGATCAATCTTTTAATGTTTTAGAAAAATTACCTATGGTATTTTTATATATATATTATTGGTGGAAATATAATCTAATAGTTTAACATATATATATATATATGTGTGTGTGTGTGTGTGTGTTTTATTCTATTTATCAGTATTATAGATCCAATGGTGATTTGATCAATGGTGATGATCCAAACCCTAGGTGTTGGGGATGTGTGGTGACCCTAGTAGGTCGATGTCATAATTTGTTTCCTTAGTGATGAACCCTTAGTGGTGTCAGAATTTTATTCCTTAATATGGGAAATGTGTTTTATATGCATTCTAGATGAGAATTGGTTCCTTAATAGGATGTTGAGGAGGAATGTATTTTTTTTAAATTGGGAGACATTTGAGAGGGTATTTTCATGTGAGATGTAGTGTGGGTTTCATATTGGAAAATGAGATGTTTCCCAAGGGATATAACCCTAGAAGAACCATATTTATGGGATAGGTGGGAGGATGAAGTGTAACACTACAAGATTTTTTTGAAATATTTTATCAAACAAAATTAATATTTTTTATATTTTTTGTTTCATGAACCTACGATTTTTTGAATTCTTTAGATGAAAAATAAATTTTATATTGGCTTACCCCAAATACCGAGTTAAAATAAAATGTGAAATTCTATTAAATATTTATTAGTTAATATGATAGTTATCACCTAGAATGTATAATGGTGGGTATGAATATGATTAACTAAATTTGGAAAATATATTTTTTACACTTTTATTATAATGAATTTTTTGTTTTCAAATTAATTATAAAAATTAAATAAACCATATGAAAACATAAGAAATATTTTTTCAGAAAACTATTTTTTTGCACACTAACACATTTTTCCACCATAAATTAAAAAATAAATTCTTGTTAATTATTTAATGAAATGTGTACATTATATATTCAGTATATTTTCTAACACCCATCTAATGTGTTTTCTACTCAATAGATAATAAAAAAATCCATTTTTATGATTAAAAAACATTATTATTCTAAAAATTATTGTTCTCACAATTTTCACACTTATTTTAAAATTAAATTTTTCCAATTTTAATATTTTATTTTAAAAAATAAAATTTATTATCTAATTAAGAATGTAATAATTATATTAGAGTTTGTTTTTTAAAAAAATTAAATGTAAATTTTTTCAAGAAATAGTGAATAATACTGCTTATTATTAAGAATTTTTATTTATCATAATGAATTTTAAAAACATAAATATTCTAATATTTTTATAAAATAAAAATTATTTCAATTATATATATATATATATATTTTTTTAATCCAATTTATTTCTTTGGAAAAAATTTCATAAATAATTTTTTATATGAAAAAATTTCATACTTTAGAACTTTTTTTCTTTGAAAACCCTATTCCTCGTCATATATACGGGTTTATCTATAATTTAAATTCAAAAAATATATTTTTTGAATTTAGAAAAGTATATTCCATATTTGGATTTATAATAATTTATATAATTTATTAAGGGAAAATATTCTTTTTACTATACAGAATAGTAAAAGTAGTAAAAATTATTTACCACAGTTAAGGTAAAAATGGGAATACCAAGGGGCTAGAATAAAAATGTTAGGGTTTTAAATGAACAAAAACTTGAAAAAACCCATTTTTTCCCATAATTATACCCTATAATGCCTAATTCTAGATTATTGTTCATTTTTTATATTTTTATCATGTGAAAAATCTGGGTACACATTTTTGTTTCCAAAAATTACATGTGCACCACTCACGTCACTTATAAAAGGACACATGTTATCCTCTCCTCTAAACAGTTCCAAAACAATTTCTTTTGATCATGACCTACACTAATATCTTGCTTAATCCATCCCCAATCATCATAAAATCCATAGTTTGGAAAATCTATAATGGTCTTTTGTGAAAAACTTAGGAGGTTACCTGAAAAAGAGGTAACATTCTTTAATGTGTTTTTTATTTTATTACTTACTCCACTTCTTTAAATTATTATTAAAACAATATTAAATAATATCCTCAGTACATTACATATAATTATATCTTATTCTGTTAAATTAATGGCCTAATTAATTATCCACTTCTATCAAATTGGATCCTAAATCATAATTCATGTGAACGATGGGCTACTATCTCACGAAAGGATGTTATTTGTTTTCCATCGCCACCTCTCATGACGTGATGTAATGATTTATTAAATTTTATATTTTATATTTATTATATTACTATACTTATGGAATTATTATATCACATATAACACCTTAATTTCTTTTCTGTGGGAATACGATAATGTCACACACATGTATTGCGGACCACCGCCTCGCAAATCCATGTGTTTCTTCATTCTTTACATGAAAGTTAATAAGGATTGGTTCATTGAAAATGTGTTATAAATTTCATAAAAATGATTCTGGAATGGTATAATATATTTTACCTTTATTTCAATCATTTGAGAAAATGGAAACAACATTCATAAGTATGTTTGACCTATTATCTCCTTATACAATATATCTTATTTTATACCTCTCTATTTTATAGATTACCTAAATAAATATGTACTGAATATATATGAAATTTTTATCATGGATAAAATTATATATAGAATAGAAATATGATAAAATTATGAGGACCAAAAAAATAATAAATTAGGACATACCCAATAAACAATGTAGTTATTAGCCAAAACATTTCTTTAACTTCGAATTATTAACAAATGGGTAATAAAAGGTCGTAATTAAATCATATATGGTATGATATATATTTACTTATGGGTTTTTAGTATATTTAAAATAAAAATATATTTATTATACTGGAGGTTTTAACATGGAAGTATAAAGTTGATACTCAAGGTAAGGGACATCTAGTCTCTTTTTTTTCTATATTTATGCTATATTCACCACATGTTTAATCTATAGGGTCTATATACTACCCCTTTGACAAGTTATATCATGAATATAATTATTTTCATTATATTTAACGTTTATGATGGTTTAATTATTTAATTATTCTTATGATTCATGAGATTACCAAAGAAGTAATGGATTTTTTCCACAATTTTTCTTCTTTGGATCATATATTATGATTTTAACCTATATTCCTTTATTAGGATTATATACATCATATTTTACATTTAATATATCTAATTTATTTATTTTAATGATATTGTAATTTTTATTTAATGTTATTCTTTAATCATTATTATGAGTCAATGTTACCAAAGTGGTGACTGTTTTATTATCCAATATCATCGTTTATCGAGATTGATTATTATTATTATTAAATAATTAAATATTATGATCAATATTTAAAAAAAGCATGAATTATATTATAATCTGGTTGTTTTAGTAGAATTTATATTATCCCTTTAATTTTTCTCAATCTATGTACTCATGATTCATAAAGAACCTTTTCAATGTAAATCGACATTTTTTCTCACTTCGGTCGAAAATAAATTTTTCTTCCAAATCCATGTTTACTAATAATGAACAAAAAAAGGTTTTAGCATTCCTAAGTGGATTTATTAATACCTTTTACCCATTTTTTTATTTTTAAAAAATATTTTTAATACAATCTTAACATCATGATCCAAATAAGGCTCATTTGGATTTTATAAAAAATCTTAATGAAATAGTTATTTTCAATGTTTATAGTGTTTTCTACCATCATAAACACTCAATGTTTGAAAAAAAAATCCTTTATAAGTTTCAGATTTCCTTTCCAATGAAAAATATTTTCAAAATGTTTTATCTCTTGGAAGGTTTTTTTTCATTTAAAAATGATATTTTCATCAATAATTGTTGTTAAACAATATTTAAATCTTATCTTAAAATGTAACAGGATTTTAAATTTTTTTATGTGTTTTTAAATTTGGAAAGTGTATTTTTCTCAATAAATGTTCCATGTGATCTTTAAAAATCATTTTCTAGTTGTGATTACATCCTTTAATTTCACTTATACTTTACTGGGGATATATTCCAAGGAAACCATTGTTATTATTTATCTAAAATATTTATGTTTATGAAAACTATATGACTACAAAACCTATTACATTTCCATGAGTTATGTTATTATTAAATGATGAATGTGTTATGATACACTTTTATTTTCCATGGGTTAAGTTATGAGTAAATTGTTAAGAAACCTATTTCCTTTCCATATGTAATGATGAAATGTAAATTAAATAGATTTATTTTCATGGGTTATGATATGATAAATATTTTATGATCTTGTGGAAGATATAAAAGATTTTTTTTGTGACAGGTGGAACCTATGTATCCCTCTAATACATTGGGTAATGATTGATATCTCATGAGTCAAACTGAATAAGGAGTAATCTAGGATTAGTAAGGAACATTGTCCAATATGATAGTATTAGGAGTGAACCTTGAATACTATGACGGTTTGGGGAGTGAAGCCATTCCACTTTGATAGTTTTTGAAATGATCCATGAATACTAATCAAATGATATTCTAGGCTTATGTGTATTCAGAAAATCTATGTCTTATGACAATATTATTTTCTCGTGGTTCGTGTTCTTCGATCCCATCATGATTTATGTCTTATGAAGGGCCATGATTTATGAAATAACTCAATTTTATGATCTATTGTATGCATGATATGATTTTAAAATTTTATTCTCATATTATTATATTTTTATTCTCATTATTTGAGTAGATCTCCTCTGTTTACACTTACTATGCATCTCATCTCACCATTTTTTATTATTCCTTTCCAGAGGTTTTGAAGAATGGTTTTAATTAGGGTAGGTATATGAAGATAACTATATAGAAAGATCTTTATGGTTCATTTAAAGGATCAGTAATGAAATAATTATACATTTTCTCATGTTTCTAAAGGAACTATACCATTAAAATCCTTAGACATGTGTTTGTGTAATGTAATGAATTTTCATCTAAAAAGATGTTATATATATGTATAAGATGTTAGGTTTTTTACAGTTCATATCAATAGATTGGCTTAGTTAACCATTATAAACTTGTATGAGAAATAATATTGAGTACTCGTAGGGTATTTATAAGTATATATCTAGGTATATTTCTATGGATAATTCTAATGATGATTCAATGTATGAAAAGATGTTTGGAATTATGGTTAATGATATATCGTGCTTTTTCCAAGAAAATAAATCCATTTATGGATAAAATAAGTGGATGTGTCTTTGGAACCAAGGTAGCTAGGGGGAATAACTATGAAAAGGGTTCATTGATATGAACTCAATCATCACCTAGTGCCCAACAACAAGCATTACTGCAGATCGAGTTTTAAACCCTTGAGTGATATGCCTTGGTAATTTCAAAATGATCTATAATCTATTATGAAGGATTTTAATAATGAAAATTAATGACCTAGGTTAATCCTATAGTTTTATTGATGAAAAAAATGTGGCAAGATTTAGATATCCAATAATTAATTTTGTAAGATTTTGGGGTTCCCTACTATGATTATTATTTCTTACTCAATAATTTTTCTTAGTCAATGGAGGGAACCATAATAAACTAGGTATTTATTTAATGTTATTGAAAATGTGTTGATGTGAAAACAAATTTATAGTGCTTAACAGTTGTTGTTATAAAACCAACTTTTTGTACTTTTATTTCATGAATATTAAATGTATTTAAATGTTAAACTTCTTATTACATATTCTTCATTATTCTATATGACTATTATGTAATATTGTCTTAAAGTATATGTTTCATTGATTAGGTCATGATAGTTCCCACCATATGATGATTACCTTGAAATACTAAAACATTATTCTAAAATATAGTACTATGGTTGCATGGAATTATATTATGGGATAGATAGCATGTAGACCATCATGTGTGAGTACTCGTAAGAAGATGAGACTTCTTCTCATGATGTCCGCACTTGGTAATCTCCAAGACAGAAGATTATGAAAACATACCCGCCAGTAAGAATTCCTCCTGTTTTGGAGTCATCAGATATTACTATCTACAAGTAGGTGTAATGATCTTTAGTCATTAATATTATGATTAATATGTGTCCCGAATCACTCACTTTGATTTACAGACGATATCTGTCATGCTGATAGTGGGTGGGAAGTAGGGTACGTTGGGTGCGTCATGAGTGGAAACATATTAATGGATATATTGTGGAAGGATTTTTCACTTCCATTTATAGAAGTTGACATCTCCTTCCTTTTATTGAAATAAAATCGTCGCGTGAAATTCCATGGCCTTGGTGTAATGAATATTTTATTTCAGGTAGCCAAAGAACGAAGTATCAACCATAAGAGTTTATGACACTATCATGAAACCTTCTTGATGAGATATTGAAAAAATGGGATTATATTACACAGTGAGTGTTCGTATGAGGATATCATTGTTTCCACTTTAAGTTATTTCTCCTGGGTTAATTTAACCATTGATAGATAGTACTCTTGGACTTTATGCAAGCCCACTTTATCCCAATGAGAAAAAATCCTAGACGGTCACACACTAATTGTTTCCGGTAGTTTCGATTAAATTTTATTTTAATTCAATTAATAAATATTATTCTTAATAATTTGGAATAATTTTATTGAAGTTAAAACTATTGCAAAAATTAAATAAATATTTATTCATTAGATTGTGCATAAAATATATTTATTTATTTTGATGAATTTTTAATAAATATTTATTTACTAGTTTTTAAATAAAATATAAATTTAAGAGAATAAGTAAATTACTTTTTTATTTAGCTATTCAATAAATAGAAGTGGAGTTCAGGTGGATCAAGGCTTGTCCGGTAGTAAATTAATTATTTTTTAGACAATAAATAATTATTTAACTAGTTGGCACAAATTAAAATAACACTTCTATTATTTAGTGACGTGGTATTTTATTTATAATTCGGTTTTTCCCAAGTATGCACACAATAAATATTTATGTGGTATTATTATAAGTATCATGTGTATTCTCTATGTTATGAATGAATTTAAGTGTTATTATACAATTAAATATTGTAACTGAATCCCCATAACAATAAATATACATATACGTCTATTATTCCATGTACCGAACTAAATGTCTGGTGAATAGATAATTGTTTAGCTAAAAAATTTCTCTCTTTAATCCTCTTCATGCCCCTCTTAAGAATGAGAGACTTTTTTCAATGCTTAGGAACAAGAGATCAAGAAAGATAGACACAAGTCACTCGCTTCACCACATTAGCACTCAGAGAACGAGAGGTGTCGACCGAAGGCCATCAGTGAAAATGTGGAGCACCACTAAAGGGATTTTATTTTGGATCCTCGAAATCACAATGAGATAATACAAAAGGGTCATACCAAATAATCAACAACATCAACCAAGAAATTATAGAAGATCCCGAAATTATTTTCTTTATGAAATTAATTAAATTAATTTTAAACATGATGTGCAAGATTCTCTCTAAAGGTTTCAGGCCTCTTCTTTCTTTAACAAAATAACTGATTCTATTATGTGGGGATTGGTATTCATCATCGTATTGATCCCAGAATAATCATTGATCATGGTAAAAATGAAAGTTGGGTACGTTCCCAACTACACTTCCATTGTTCCTGAAACTGACATGTGTTATTAGAGTGGTTACATCATTGTTTATAATTATTTAAATAATTCATTGATGATTTAAAGTTTAATAATATTGTTTTCTAATTAATGGTTAATCATTTTTGTAATCTGGATTTCGAGATCTATTCTACGTCTTTTCGTGTCTCATTCACCTTACAAAAACGATATTTTTTTAAATTTTGATTAAAATAAAATAGAGGATCTCATCTGGAGGTTCCAAAGGTTCCTAGTTGTACAACCCTAGAAAACACTTCTTGTAGTTGGATTCCCACATCATGTATCAAGGTTCGATGCATCAGGACTTATCCGCCTAACCAAGTTGCGTCATTGGAGTTTATCTACTTCTTTCAGACTCTGTTTATTGACAAAGAACAGGTGCCACACGGTTTCTAGATTACATACTATGTGGCCCACAGGACAGAGCATATAGTTCGTTTGGATTACGGTTGGACCATGTACCATGTACATGGATTTCCCTCCTAGAGATTGTGTAAGGCAGATACTATATGCCAGGTGTCCCACTAGACACACCATGTACTTCGAAGATTTTTGATGTACATTTACACATTGTATCCCCAAGAGTGTACTTCAGAAGGATAGTCAATGATAGTACACACCGTGTAGATAGAACTATTTGATTGGTACTCATTTAAATTATGAAGATTTATTAATATTTATAATTGTATTATACAAAACATTGAGACATTTACAATGAAGAAAGCATAATGCTGAGGCACAACACGGGATATAAGTTTTATGTATTTGTGTTTAATTTAATATCTACATCGTGTTCATTTCTACTCATGGGGTAGTTATGAATGGGAATTCACTAGGATGCCTCCAAGGAACAAGTTATGTACAATGATAATTTAAAATGAATTTATTTGTTTAAAATTATGATGGATAATAATCTCAAGAAAATTCATAAAAAAGATTATGATAAGATGATTTATTAATTAAAGATAATAATTAATAAAATCAAGCACAATTTATCTTAATAAAAAGGATAAAAAAATTTAAAACTAGATTTATTAAATGTGTAACACATTGCAAGTATTTGGGTGATCATGAGTTATACCAAGACATTTTTATGTGATTATTTTACTTTTAACCATTAAATTAATTGTTTCCATGAGGGTCATCTATACTCATTAATATGTAGGGCCTGAATGACCATGGATTCTTTTATGTAAACCCCCTTTTACCTCTCACCTACATATGAGCTTAAATGAATATGTAATGTATGGAACTCCGAATATTGAGGAGCCTGTTCATGATGGAGTCGAGATGAAATCAATACCATGGTGGACAGGTGGAAACCTATAAACACGATCCCAAAAGATTCAAAGTGTTTCTCCCCATGGCCTGGGTTAGTTTATCTACCGCTATATAAACTAATTGTTAGAAAATATCATGATCATTCCCTTTTCTTTACATTTTTCTATCATTTTCATGGTTTATCATTATGGATGTGTTTTCACGATCACATAATTAATAAGCTAAAACAATCATGTAAGATGGAACTAAAATAAACCAGGCTTATGCATAAATATTATCAATACATGGTTAATCACTTAAGTAAGTTCCACTTAATATTAACAATCATGTGATAATGATAATAGAATATTCACACAAAAGAGATAAAAATCCCTCAAATAAATTATATGTCAGACCAAGACTTTTGTTACTAGATTAAGGAAAAACTCAATAAAACTATGTGTTTGAACAACACTTGTTGGGACACTTACTTTTATAGAGGAAAATAGTATGAAATGTTTGAGGATACTTAACCATATTACATCAAGAGGAGTATCCCTTTCCAGACTTTGTGTAATATTAGAGGTAAGAGTTGAGGAAATATAATGTCAGGATTTTAGGATTGGGGTGTCCACTCGATAGATCAAGCAGTTGAAAGCCTGTAGTTGGAAAAGACATGCCTACTTAAATACCTTCAAATAGAATGACCCACCCTTTTTGGTGCTATGCGAAGGGGAATATGGATTCTTCCCACTAGTACGTCATGACTACTAGATATTCTGAGTTCAATAGTGAGGACCATTGGGACTTGATAAAATAGTGGTAGACTTAATAAAATTGATTTATTATTTATTATAAAAATAAAGAAAGTACTAATGATATGCTCTTTTAATTTTAGAATAAAAATGAAAGGCTCTTCAACCACACTATCCCTATAATCAATTATGGATAAAGACAACATCGTCACTAGAAGTAACTTCCAGGAATGGTTTAAATGCCTTCTGGTTATCCTAAACCATGAACACAAGTCTTATGTGTTGGAGTCAACAATGCCTGATCCCCCTAAAAAAGTGGTGAGTGATGAGGATTTCTTGGTCTATGATAAACATATTAAATACACATTCAACGTTCAATGTTTGATGTTATCATCAATGTCTTTTGAGCTCATTAAGTATCACGAAAACATGGATTCTTATATCATGCTTTATAACCTCTATAGTACTTATCAAGAGAGAGAAATATAGGAAAATATTGAGATCAACATGGAACTTTTTCATAGTATGTTTAGAGAGGGGGACCCAGCTGGGTGTCATGTAGTCAAGCTCATTGGCTACATTGAGAACCTAATGGTTCTTGTGTTTAAACTCCCTGAATAACTGGGCACCAATCTCATTCTCGCTTCACTCGCTTAGATCTTCTATAACTTCATTGTCAATTTCATCATCATCAACATTGAGAAGTCTCTATCTGATCTTCTTATCCTCACTCTCCATGTGCACAAAGATATGAAGCATGAAAACTATTCTATCCTTATAGTGAATAATAGGAAAGGGATAGAAAGGATAATTAAGCCAAAAGCTTCGTCATGGACTTGCATGAGAAGGAAGATCAAAGGAGTGGAAAGGGAACATGAGTCTGTTTGTTTCACACGTGGAAAAGAATTCCACTGGAAGAAGAACTACACCCAGCTGAAGAAGAAAGGGTAAGAATCAGGTGCATTTTTTATCAAATAAAATATTTCTATTTCTACAAATTGGCTATTAGATACAAATTATGGTGTTCACATATGTATTAAAATATATGAACCAAGTAGATTCAGGATGATTGACTGAGTGGACCTAGATTTGTGAGCATCCAACAGATCCAGACTTGCTGATGTAGCTATTGGGGACTATCTCCTCACATTTCCAACTCGGATGACCTTGGTGTTAAAGGTTTCTTATTACATGTCTTCTATTACAAAAAAAAATACTTCTATATCTAGATTAGCTACATATGTATTTGTTTTCATGTTTGGAAATGAATGTTTCTTCTTTTACAAAGTTAAAATTTGTTTTGGTATGGAACAATTATACAACCATCTTTACATGTTGGATTACACAAACCAAGTAATGGAAATTGATTACAACGATACTTCACCTGACTCATACCACACCCAGCTTATCTGTCACCAGCTAGGCCATGTAAATGAAAAATTCTTGATAAAGTTACATCAAGATAGATATTAAGATTATTTTGAAAAAAACCACTTGGTGTAAGTCATGCATGTTTACATGGAAATATGACCACAGCCCCATTTAGTGGGAAAGGTTAAATGGCTAAATAACATCTTGAATTGGTTCATACTGATATGTATAGACCATTTCTAGTTGAAGCAAGTGGATGGTACTTATACATCATAACTTTTACGGAAGCTTTTAGTAGATACGGATGTATCTAAATTAATGAGGTATAAGTTGGATTATTTTTATACGTTCAAAGAATACAAAAATGAAGTTGTGAACCATCTTGGTAATAAGATTACAAAACTATTCATAGACCGATATGGAAAGTAAATTAATCAAGAATTTATTGATTACTTACTGGAGTTTGGGATCCTATCCCAAGTCAGTCCTCCTTACACGACCTAATGGAATGGTGTGAGAGAATGGAGGAACCACACCCTGTTGAACATGGTGAGGTCAATGATGAGTCATGTGAGTATTCCATTAACCTTTTGGGTACATGTGTTACAAACTGTGGCACACATACTAAACCAAGTACCAACTAAATTTATAAATGGTATTCTATATAAGTTCTGGAGTGTAAAGAATTCCAAGTTATTGAATTTACATGTTTGGGGAAGTGATGTGTTGGTCAAGGCCTCTTCAGGTAACAAACATACCCCCTGAGGCAGAAACTGTACCTTTATCGGATAACCCAAGGAAACAAGGGGATATTATGAATACCACCCCTCAGAAAAAAGGTTACGGTGGAATGACATGCCATATTCCATGAGAGGGAGAACATCTCCAAAAGAGGTTGTGGGATCGAGATAGACTTCGATGAAGTTGAGGTTCAAGGTACACAATTGTTGGTACAATAACATATTACACAAAGCCCCATGGAAGAAAGAACTATTACACAGACATAAGAACTACGTAGGAGTACATGATAGGTTATATAAATATAACGGTAAGGTTTTCTAGTTACTAAATATGGTGACTCATTATTTGTCAATAATAATGAGACTCTATCCTACAATGAAGTAGTAAGTGGAACATATATTGCCAATTGGAAAAAAGACATGAATTCTGAAATGGATTCCATGCACCAAAACGAAGTCGGGATTTTGGTAGATCTTCCTATTTATGTAAATAATTTTTGTAGAAAATGGGTATTCTAGAAGAAAATGAACATGGAAGGACAAGTCTGTACCTATGTGTGGGTGATTCAGGTGGTTTGGGATGGCGATGGAAGTTTCATTTGGTGATCTTCCTCCCTAATTCCCTTATTGTTCTACCCAATGTGATGGAAACAATCATGGACAGGCTTAATGAGGTTTTTTGGGATAGCTTGGGATGGTGTTGGAGGGGGCTGACGAAGGTCTCCATGATTTTCTAGGTGGTGTTAATTTTTCTTGTCTTTTGGGTCTCTTTTCTATGGTGTCTTCGTTGTTTCTCTCTGGGAACTTAATATCTGGTTTTCTTACTTTTTTTTTCTTTCTCTTCTATTTTTCTATGGTTTTTTTGTACGTTTTTGGTCTCCATTGGTGAATACACCACTGCCGCGTTCATGATGGCAACGACTATGAAGATACTTGGTCTATGATGGATGAATAGATCACAACGATCTGGTATGTTTTACTTTTGACCTACAAGTTTGTCTAGAATGGTGATTTCTCTGCTGTTTGGATTTGATTAGGGTTTCTTGTTTGATTCGAAGGTGTTTTGATAATGAACAGTGTGTTGGTGTTTTCAGTTCACATGGTTTGATGCTTCAAGTGGATGATGGTCGGTGGTTACCACAGTTATCACCTCTAGTGTTTTTATGGTAATGACGTTGACTGATGGTAATAATGTGTTTTTCTTGATGATGGTGCATGTAAGATATTCAGTATTAGGGATCTCATGGACCTGGGAATTTAGGTGGTGCAGTGATCGATGTTGTTCTTTCAAATTTCGAATTTGGTGCTTTGTTAACGACGTTTTTTGATTCTGGTATTTGGTATTATGAAAAGTTATGTATGGTTTTGTATTTTAGAATGTGAGGTTTCCATTTTACCTTAAAATTTAATTTTCATAAT
This sequence comes from Viscum album, assembly GCA_963277665.1. NCBI lineage: Eukaryota > Viridiplantae > Streptophyta > Magnoliopsida > Santalales > Viscaceae > Viscum > Viscum album. Next base: position 1,946,381,084 of record OY728126.1, on the reverse strand, counting down.
ACAAAAATATGTATTTGGAGGATGACATATTACGTGTTATAAATGAGATAATAGTCTTACAGTCTGTTAAGGAAAGGATGAATTAATGATTCCCTATGAAGGAATTGGGCGCGATTGCATATATTCTTGGGATCAAAAAATATCATGACAGATCCAAGAGATTTATGGGCCTAATTCAATGAACATACTTTGATAAGATACTGAAGAGATTCAATATAGAACAATCCAATAGAGGATTTTTCCCAGCATCACATGGAATTCATCATTAAAAGAAAATGTGTCCTGAGACACATGAAGAAATAAATATAATGGAAAGGAATCCATGCGCATCTGCTATTGGGTCAGCCATGTATTCCATGATATGTACAATGCTAGATGTCACTTATGCATTGAGTGTGGTAGGAATATATCATGTTGACCTAGGTGATCTCCATTGGATGGCAGTCAATACAATCCTGAAGTATCTATGGTGTACCCAGGATATGTTTCTGGTTTACAGAGGAGACGAGGAACTAGTCATTAGAGGATATGAAAATGCTAGTTTCTAGACAAATCAAGATGATCTGAAATCACAAATGGGATACATATTCACTTTGAATAGCGGAGTAGTGAGCTGGAAGATATCAAAGTAGAGCATGGTCACATATTCTACAGTGGAGCTCGAGTATATCACAGCTTCTGAGGCAAGTAGAAAATTTTTTTGGATGTGATTCTTTGTCCAAGAGATGTATGTGATACCTAGCAATAAATATCACATCACATTGTACTGTGATAACACTACAGCTTTGGCTCTCACAAAAGATCCAAGGTCACATCAATAGATGAAGAAAATCCTTCAGAAGTATCGCCTCTTGAGAGATTTTTCTCATAGAGGTGAAGTTGTAGTGAGCTGTATTTCCATAGAAGATAATGTGGCAGACCCCTTGACTAAAGCATTTACTCAGTAGAAACATGAACACCATGTGAGTTCTAGCACATAGAAAGTCATAGGCAGTTTCCTCTAGTCTATGTGGGTGTTTGTAAGAGTTGGTGTCCTAGAACCAACTGGTTGTACATTGATTACATGGACATTCAATGTATTTAAATATTAAACATCTTTTTACTTATTGTTCATTATTCTTCATGACTATGATGTAATAATGTATTAGAGTATTTGTTCCATTGATCAGGTTATGGAGATTCCCCACTTTGATGAGAACCTTGATATTATATAATAATATTGTTAAATATAGTTGTACGGTTGGATGACATAGAATGATTGGGAACACAACATGCAGAACGTCAAGTGCGAGTACTCATAAAAAGATGATACTTCCTCTCATGAAGTTCTCCCTTAGTAATCTCCAAGACAAGAGATTATGAGAATAGACATGCCTGTAAAAATTCCGCATGTTTTCGTTTCATCTGATATTTCTATCTGTGAGAATTTTTAATGATACTTATACTTTTCGATTATCATTAATATGTTTCATGACTCACGCACTTTGATTTAGTAATGAAAAATTTCATGAAAATAGTTGGTGGGAAGTAGGGTATGTTGGTTGCGTCACAAGTGGCATGTTATTAAAGGATAGGTCAAGGAAGGATTTGTCCCGTCCATTTATGAAGGATGATATCTTGGCCCTTTGATTGAAATAGAACATTCACATGAAATTCCATGGTCATGGGGTAACGATGAGTTTATTTCAGGTAGTAAAAGAACAATGTATCAAGCATAAAATTTGATGACACAATCATGAAACCTTATTGATGATATATTTAAAAGAATGGATTATATTAAATAGTGAGCATTCATATGTGGATTTAAATGTTGTGACATTATGTTCTTTGTCATGGGTTCTTTGACCCGTTTCTAGACAATACTCTTGGACATTAGGCAAGCCCGCCTAATGACAATGATAAATAATCTTAGAGGGTCAGACACTAAGTGTTTCTGGTTGTCTTGGTTAAATTCTATTTGATTTTAATTAATATATATTATTCTCAAGACATTGAAATAATTTTATTCAAGTTAAAATGATTGCATAAGTTTAATACAGATGTATTCACCATACTGTGGGTGAAATATATTTATTTATTTTAATTAACATTTCATAAATATTTAATTACTAGTTTGTAAATAAAATTTATATTTAAGAGAAAAATTTATATATTTATTTATTCAGGTGTTCAATAAATGGAAGTGGATTTCAAGCGGAGAAAGACCGGTCTGGTAGAAAAATAATTATTTTCAAGGCAATAAGAAATTATTTAACTATTTAGCACAAATTAAAATATCACTACTATTATTTTGTGACTTGTAATTTTATTTATAGTTTTTTTTGAACAAGTTGGTACACCATAAATAATGACACAAAATTATTATTAATAGAATGGGGTTTCACTATAGTTATGAATGTATTTAATTGCAGTTATACAATTAAATATTGTAACTGAAGCCCCATGTAAATAAGTAGACACATGCGTCTGTTGTTCTATGTACTGAACTTCAAGACCAGTGAATTGATAATTATTGAGCTAAAAAATTTCTCTCTCAGATCCACTTCCCACCCCTCTAAAAAATGAGAGACTTTTTTCAAGGCCAAAGAAAAAGAGATCAAGAACAACTGACACAAGACACTCACTTTTCCATGCTACCACTCGGAGAACGAGATGTGTCAATTGAAGGCCATCAGAGCATGACTAGATCACTACTAGGGGTATTCTATTTTTGATCCATGAATGTGTCAAAAGACAATCCATAAGGGTCATTCTAAACAATAAACATCATCAACGAAGTAAATACCAAAAATCCATGTATTCTTTTCTTTACAAAATTAATTAAATTAATTATAAAAATGATGTGAGAGATCCTCTATAAAGGTTTCAGTCCACTTCCCTCTTTATCTAAATATTTGATTCTATTCCATGGAGACTGATGGTCATTACTGTATTGATCCCAGAATAATCGTTGATCATATTAAAAATTAATGTTTTCCTCCCTCACAATTGTTCTTCCACTATGCACATAACCTATATAGTGAAGGGTATTGTTGTTATTCCCAATTAGTTATCATGATATATGATTAAAAACTTGTACACTAAAAAACTTTATGAGTCTCCAAATAAGAGAGGGATAACGTTAGTTGAGGGTTTGGGTGGGGGATAATATTAAGGAATAAAGATCCAGTTTAATATATATTAGGAATGTGGGATTAAGAACCCAAGTGGAAATATTAGAGGAACATGAAGATGTTTTCAATGTGGAAAAGAACACAAAACATGTAATTTATGAGAAAAAAGGAAAAGTTTAATTAAGGAAATGGATGAAAATAATGGTATTTATAAGGTATTATCAATGTTTTAATGTCTCATATGTGCAAATTTTAGTCATTTTTCAAATAAATATACTTGAAGTAAATTTCATGAATAGAATAAGAAGGGTGATATGATTAATGGTTATAATGTTGACGATAAAGAGACCAGAAATGAAATATGAAAGGTATAGAATATTCTAATAGTATTTTTATGTTAAATGTGAGAAGAATGATTAAATTGAGTTTTATTAATGTTAATACAATATTTATATTTTATATTATAGAAAAGAGTCATTAAGGAATAATGATATATAGCCTAGTTAATGGTTTAACAATAATGTAGATTGATTGAAGTTTTTTTATTAGAAATAATGAATTATGTAATATATAAGGACTATTCAATATCTATTTTTCACTAAGAATTTTAAGTAATATATTGAATGGTACTGATGAAATAGAACAGTGATTTAATTTCACTATGATATTTTATATAAAACACATTATTAAGAGACGAAAAATCCATAAATGTTCTTGATATTGAGAAAATGATGTTAGGTTAAAGAGAAGATGAATATTATTAGTGTAAAATGGATAGTATTTGTGACCTTGTAAATTAGTAATGATTTATGGAAAAATTGGTTAATGTTATCATCAATTGAGTTTAAATCATTTATGGATTTATGGAATATATTAAATAATATATGGTTTTATCAAAAGAATGATTAAGTATGTATGTTTTCATTAAGGTTTGATGGTAATTCAAGATATTAACATTTTCAAGAGAATATATAATTAATGTATTATCATTTTGGTAGGGGATATTAGTAGATACTGTAGGTTTTTGGGGGATTAATATATATTTTTTTTGGAAAATTAGATATATTATTTTTAAATTTTTGGACATCAATTTTGGCCTAACATAGAGGATCCTTAATGATATATATTCATAAAATGGATTACATTAAAATTTTTATGTAATTTTATAACCCCTGAAAACAATTATCCTTTTGATAATAACTAGAGAAATAAGGAATGGAATTTCAATATTTAATAGATATTATGATACACTAGTTCATTAAGTATAAAATAATTTCATACTAATTTCATAGATATCGATATAATGTAGAAATTGATCCAAACACAACCAAAAAATGAGATTGTTCTAATGAAATAGAATTAAAACATGTGAGTAAGTCATCTAGCGAAAATTAATAAATTTTATGAAAAAGATCTTGAAATAAAATTTGATACAGTTGACATCATTTTTGTTCAATGAATGGTCTTTTCACCTATCAAATATTTTTGGAATTGTGGTTGTTAAAATTCTCTTAACCATGTTCTTTATAACTCTCCATCCATATTTGGGTGTTAGTTTTCTCTTATATGGCCATAATTTAACATCCCACCAATGCTATCATATATGGAAACCTAGTCATATGTAATTTTATATTACCTTTCTAAATACCATCCTCTATTTTAAACAGGAATTGTTATTAAAAAATTTTATGTTGTGGGTTTCCAACAAAGGTGTTTCCAAATATTAAACCCTTGATTACCGAGAGAAAGTTCAAATTATGATGATGCACTATATTTAAGGGTGTACAATGTAATACCCCATGAATGTTTTAAATATTGTTTTCAAATAAAATTAATTTTTTGTAGTTTCTATTACATGTGACATTGGGTTTGTCCCGTGTTAAATGAAACACCTACTTTAGATTTCACTACACACAACATTAAGTTTAAATGAAATATGACATAATATAAAAATATTATTTTTTAATATGATATTTATCACATGGTTTTTGGAATGGTGGGTATGGATATTATAAACTAAATTATGAAAATATCTAGTTTACAAATTTATATATAATGAATTATTGGGTGATTAATTAATTATAAATGAAAGTATAAACTATTTGAAAATACAGGAAATCGATTTTTGAAAAATTATTTTTATGCACACAAACGTGTTTTACCTCAATAAATCAAAAAAATCACTTTTGTGGAATTATTTTAATGATATTAATATTTCATATATTCAATAAAATTATTAACAGTGAACTTATTTTTTTTATACAAGAGATAAAAAAATCCAATTTTAATCTTAAAATTTTAATTTTCTAAAAGACATTTTTCACATTTTATGCAATTATTTTAAAATAATTTTCCATACAATGATAGAATTTTTTCTTGACAAAAATAAATTACTTTTTGATATCATTATGTAAAATTATATTAGGGTTCTTTTTTGAGAATTTTCTGTGATGATAACTTTTTTCGATGAGTATTGGAAAATATTAGGTTTTATTACGAATTTCTATTTCTTTTAAATTATTTAAAAAATTAATTTTTAAGGTGTTTATAAAATAAATTTTTTATAATTATATATCTTTTAATTTTGTTTAGGTAATTGGAATCGGTTTCATGTTTAATTTCGATATAAAAATCTTTTACACATTTTAACATTTTCTCTTGGAAATATTTCTTTCCCATCACATCTTTAGGATTATCTTTGAATTACATTTTTCCAATTCAAAGATTTTAATTAGGAAATATTTATTAAATATTTTAAATTACTATAATTTATATTATCTAATATTTTCAATGTAGTTTCTGGCTATAATGAACAGTAAAAAAATAAAAAATATTTACTCTAGTTGACGTAAAAATGGGTTTATCGGGGGTTAAACTAAAAAGATAATTCTTCAAAATGACTAAAAACTTGTCAAAAACCCATTTTGTGGAAATATATATACATTATAATGTTTATTTTTCGATATAGGTCTATTGTTAATTTTTTTTCCATATGAAAAACATGGTTATACCTTTTTCTTTTCAAATATTATAACTGCACCACTCACCTTAGTTGTAAAATGAAAAACCTTTTCCACTCCTGTTTACACTTCAAAATCCATTTTTTTTGGATAATAACTTCCTAAATATCTTTCTTAATTACCTTCTCTCATCTTTTAGGACTTATTTTGGTTATAAATGTATCCAAAGAAGGATTCTTGTAAAAACCTAAGGAGTTTACTTGACGAAGTTGTAATATTCTTCAACGAGCATTTTTTTCAATTATTCATCCACCACCATCAATTATTATTAATACTTGATGATATAATAACCTAAATATATCCCCAAAATTTTTTTATTTATGTAAAGGTAGTTTCTTACAACTATATACACTTCTGTAAAATGGGATATGAAATCATTATAGGTGTGTACAGTGGACTACCTCATCGTAAACTAATGTTATTTGTTTTCCTTCACCACCTCTCATGGATGGATATAATGATGGATAAAATGTTAATATTTGTTATTTGTGATATTATTATACTTTTTTAATTATTATTTCACATATACCTCCTTACATTCCATTATGTTGGAATATGATAACGTCACTCTTGTGCATGACATAGTACCTTCTCGTGAAGCGATGCAATTCTTTTGTGATTTATATGGAAGGTAATAAGGATGGGATAAATTAAATTATGTTATAAATATGAAATTTTAGTGATTAATTAATGTAAATATATTATTTACCTTTATTTCTCTCAGTCTTTAATGAAAATAGAAACAACGTTCATGCATACACACATCCTAAATTCTCCATGAATGATGTATTTCATTTTCCACCTATAACTTATAGATATTATATTAAACAAATATATAATGAATTTGTATGATATTTTTATAATGTTTAACATTATAGATATTATTTATTCATGATCAATGTAATAGGACCAAAAAATAAAAAATAAAAACATACATGAAAAACAATGTAGTTATTTCCTAAAACATAAATTTAACATGGAATTAATAATAAAAAGGTAATAAAAGGTCATAAGTAAATAAAATATGGTTTGATATATATATATATATATATTCATATATATTATTTATTGGTTCTATAATATATTTATAATTAATTTTTATTTATTAAATGTGATGTTTGAATTTTAACAAAGGAAGTCGAGACTTAAGGTCATTGATTTCTAGTCTCTCTTTTATGTTATGGAGACTTATTTCATATTCAACACATGTTTCTTATAGTGTATATAATTAACATATGACATTATATTTCATTTATATAATTATTTTCATGATATTTAATTTTTACTTTTATGTTATTCTATAAAAGGTCATTTGATTCAAGAGGTTTCCAAACCGATATGGTATTTTTGTCCAAATTTTTCTTCTTTTATGAATACATTATATTATAAAACAATATTATTTTACGAAGTGTATATAAAATCCCTTTTAAATTTAATATCATGAATTTATTTATTATCCTGGTATAATATGTTTTATTTAATGTTATTTTTTCATGGGGATTATGATTTAATTTTACCAAAGTGGAAATCGTTTTATAATAAAATCTCATCATTTTCAGGATTATTTATGACTATTTTTACAAAGATGAAATCTTATTATATATCTCTCAATAAACTCATGGCATTAATTATAATACGTTTTTTTCATGAGAACACATTTTTTCTTTCATTTTCCTCTCTTTATGTACTCATGATTCATAATGAGGGTTTTTTATAGTGTGTTGACTTTATTTGCCTATTCGATTGAAACATACTTTTTCATACATATAAGTATTATGAAAAATGATTTAAAAAATGTTTTAACCTTCCAAATAAGTTTAATTAATGAATTTTTATCCATTTTTTAATTTCTAAAATGTTTGTTAAAATAAATATTCATTTAATTTTCAAAAAAGGATGATTTGTCTTTTAATAAATATGTGGAAGTAATATTTGATTCCAATGTGTATGAAATTTACCACCATCATGGACAATAAATTTAGTAAGAAATCCTTTGTAATTTCCAATGGTTATTTTAAATTAAATGGATTTTAGAAATGTTTTTTGAAATTGTTTTTCATGTTAAAAGGATATTTTTCTCGAGATTTATCTGTAAATGAGCTTTAAATATTATTTTAAAATAAATAAAATTTTAAAATGTTTTATGTTTTCAAAAGTGTCTTTCAAAATGGAAAGTTTGTTATCCTCAAGAAATGTATCAAGTTATCCTTTAAAATAATTTTCCTTCTGTGATGAAATCCTTTTATGTTACATATAATTTAGTTGGGATATGATCCAAGGAATCCATTTTTATTAAATATAATAATGGTTTATGTTTATAATGATTGGATATTTATGAAACCTATTACCTTTCCATGGGTTATGATATAATGAAATGATGAATGGATTACAAGACATATTTTTTTTACATGTGTCACGCTATGATGAAAAGTTTATAAAACATGTTTTTTCCATTATTTTGGGTGAAATTTGTTTAGACCCATTTGATTTAATGGTTTATAATATGATGAATTTTTTATGACCTTATGTCACACATATGTATGGTTTTCATTATGTATTGTGTGGGACATATAAATCACAATAATTCATTGGGTAAGGATTTATATCTCATGATATAAACAAAACTATAATTTGGAGTGAGCCCAGTTTAGTAAGGGACTTTTTCCACTATGATATTCTTGGGAGTGAACCTTGACTACGAAAATGGTTTGGGGAGTGAACCCATTCCACTATGAAAATTTTATAAATGGGCCTTTACTACTTAGATAATGATATTTCGTGATGATGTATGTTCCATAAATTTATGTCTTATTTCCAATGTTATGTTCTCATGGATCATGTTTTTTTATTCTATTTTATTTCATTCCTTATGAATTTTCAGGATTTATGGTCTGAATCAATTTTATGATCAATTATATGTAGGGTATGTCTTTCAAATATTATTATATTTTTATCATACCATTATTCTCATGCTATATTGATATCTCCCTTGATTACCCTTACCTTGAATCTGTTCTGAACATTTCTTTTGTATACTTTCCCCAGGTTATGAAGAAAGGTTTTATTCAGGGTATGTATAAGAATATCACTATTTGAGAAGATCTCCATGGTAGATGTTGAAGATTTTTCTTGAAATAAGATGAATATGTCCCATCATTCCAAAGTCACTATACCTTTACGATCATTATACATGTGTCTATGTAAGTAAATGAATATTCATCTAAAAATATAAAATAAATATATATGATAATTTTGTATGTTTACACCTATAGGCCTTGAAATGTAATTTAGTTTTTAGAGTGTTAGTGCCTTTGAAATAACATAGGGAAACCCATGAGAAGGTTTGTCTGATGATTTTTGGTTCCATAGAGGCATGAAGAATAATTAGGTTCTTTGAGATGTTAGATAGATGCTCATTGGTGCTATTGATTGTACAATGTTGGCATGGTGATGCCTAGAATTACTTAGAAATTTACATTGAGTGTTTGAACATGGATGCACAACAGAGTATAGTGGAATCAGGCTTTGATGCTCATGACATGGATTTTCTTCAAGATGTGACTAAGTGTTCATTTGTCTTGGAATTCTAGTATATATTTGGGCATGTCAATTCAGTTTTATTTATATGACACTTGCAGAGTAATGTGTTCTTTTCATTTTGTGAATTACCATAGAAGATGTATATGCCACTTTCGTTTCTATGACAGATTGGATTGGTCCATGAATCAATGTAAATTTGATGAGATTCATGCAATTGTGGTGACTTGTAGATCAGATAAAATAAAGGAAGTTCCTATAGTGAGGCTATTTTGATATAGATTATGTGTAGTGACATGGTTAGTCCAGGAGTAGTAGAAGGCATGAAATTCTTGGTATTTGGTGAATGTGACTCAAAATGAGGGATTAAAATGAGATGGACTGTGATAATTTAAATGGTTTCACTAAATATAATCCAGTTATGGGTGGTAATTAATATTTTATTGAATCTTAGGTATGATTTTTTTGTCCACCTATAGTCATTGTTTGTGGGGATGGATTGAACATGGGTCATAACGATTGAGGTTTTTGATCTAGTGGTGTGTTGATAAGGATATCTATATATTGTTTAATGGGATGTTGTTTGTAGATTTTTGAACAATTGGTGGGAAGGGTCGTGGGATTATCGTACCATCTAGTGTTTGATCATTTTGAAAATCCAATGTCAGTGAATAAAGGGAATAAAAACTCCAATATTCCTTAGTGATTTTGAGCATAAAATCAGATATGTTTTGGGTGGATTGCTTATGTGGGAGTCATGGTCTAGTTGTTTCATGGTAATCTGGGTGTGTTTGATAAGAGGTTCCGTGATAATAGTGGGAAAGAATGATGATGGTTTTGGATGTTTGAGGTGAAAATCAGGGAACTAAACTCAATGCCGGGAAAGGAATTTGGTGAGATTGTGTGAAAGATATTTGGTTTCTTTAGGGAGTGTGACATTGTGATCGGCTGTAATTTTGTCACATCATTAGAAGCACATAATCATTTTCAAGTCGATTTGGATATAAAAATTTTGACTAATTCTCTCATGTGTAATTGGATACAGTGGACCATAAATCACATCAGGTGTATTGCTTTATATGTAATGGGCATGTTTTGGGTTCTGGTTAGGAATTTTCATGGAAATGTATGAGTGTTGGTTTGGTGCAGGGATGAGGGAGGATAGTATATTTATTTTTTAATTTGAGAATAGATAGATGAACCAATTTTAGACCTATCATTTCATGTATATTTGGGTGTGGTGGGATGAAAATGGCATTGGGCATTCCAGTGGAACACGAGTTTAGAGTTCCAATATTAAATTCCAATGGATGGAGTTCTGAGTATCAAAATTGGTAGTTATATGAAAAGGATTATGGTGGAGATCATTATGGGTTATCTAATGGATTGGATAATGAAATGTTCATATAATTGGATATATGTGATATAATAATGTAATGGTTGAGTGTTTTTTGGGCCTCATGTCCATACAAATGTGAAAATTTTAAGAGGAATTTAATGGATTCAAAATAGAGGAAGGTTATAATTTAAACTAGAATTTGGAATTAAATTAAAAGGGTATTAACACCTCAAATTATTGTAATTATTTCTGTAATGAATCATGGAAGTGAATTCAGGAGGTTCAAGATGTGGTGAGAGAAGGTTTTGGTGGCTGGGCTGTATAGTGGGAAAAGCAAGCATTAACGAACCAACTGTTGACAATCTACCAACAGTTCTATTGCCAATCCAAGGGATAATATTTCTTATTAGGATCAGTGGCTAGTGGGTAGCCCAATATATGCTATACGGTGTCCCTTTAAAGGAGTGAAATGAAATTTCTACCCCCATTATATTTTTGTGGGGGAAACACCCTCTCCCCCTTATTTATCATTCCTAGTAGGGGGTATGAGCCCCATTCTCCACCATCATATCCCTTTTTGGGAAGGGGTTTTTGAGGCATTTTCATGATTGTTTTATGTAATCCTCTCCCTCTGGTGATCTCTTCTTGCACCCTCCTTCACTCATTCGAATTTTGATATTGGTGGTTAAGGTTATTTTTCCTGATTCCATGCACAAATGGTGGAATTATCCAAGAATGATAGGGATTTAATACATCTTTTAAAGATGACATCCCAAGATACAATCTTTATGTCTCCATGTTCCATTTCAGTGAGGTGTGTTTATGTAGAGAATTTTTATGTTTTTTAGCATCAATAATATTAATTTAATATTTTCTTCATCACGTGTTAGGTATTTCTTCCTGAATGAGGAAGGAGGATTATATGGGCTATTGATGAGCGTATAGTTTTGGTACTAATGTGATGGGATAAACTGGTGAGAATATGGTTGTTATACCTATTTGGTAATTTTTTTAATTAATAATAATTTATATTGTGTGGGTCCTTGGTGTGTCGTAGATTCTAGAGAGCACATAAAGTAACTAGTTTAGCCAAGGCCATCTTGCGTGAGGCTAGGCAATAAGTTATTGGGTGGTGTCAAAATATTATGAGAGACAAAACGAGGAAGGTAGTCTTGTATACTAGACCTTTGGCATTTATCTATTCATTATGAATGTACACGATATGATAGGTATATCCATGATGGGTGACTGATACATTTGATTAATTTAATTAATTTTTTAAATTAATTAAAATTCATAGAACTGGAAAAAGTGTTGGGGCCCTGTTGTGGATTCATGTACAAAATTGGTTTCCTCGGCCATTAATGTTAATGTTCTAGATGAAAAATGGTTAATAATTTCCCTAGATTAGGATACCCGATATATCTTTGAGTACAATGGAGAGATAAACAGTAATGGTGGTCCCTAGTGTGTGTTATCATAATTGTGAGATTCCATAGAGCCTTGGTCTTGGAATGATTACCATAGATTGAGAACTCCTCTCCCACAGGGACATGACTACCAAGGATGTGGACCCCATAGTGAAATTATATTTAGGTTTGGTTATTAGACCAACCTAGAGTGGTATTGAGGATTGATATAGACCATTTTCTGTCTCCAGGAGATTTTCTAATGTGATGAACCTCGTGTAGACATCATTTCTGTACTACCCTATTGAGGATGTCATAGTATAAGACATACATAGAGAATTAGGTGTCAACATAAGACCTAGATAAGAATGAGGACCCATAATGACGGTACGTATTCTATTCTATGACCTAGGGGAACGTAGTGGGTGATCCATGGACTGACTGAACTAGAGGAGGTGTATTTGGCTATGGTCGAATATGGTTTCATGTTTCACCTAGAACCTGAACTGATGTGTATCCCTGACAGGGGTGAGATATTTATGTTAGGAGTGGGAGTTCAGCCTACCACTGTTTCATGTATTTTTTTATATATGATTACGATTGATGGAATGTGATTACATAGGACTCTCATGAATCAACCATTGGGCCTGACATAGAGGTGATTACCTTGGATGCCCAAGAATCAAAAGACGAGATGGATGTGACCATTCTTGGCCAGAGATTCCAGGGATCCAATCTCAATGTATATTAGGGGTGGATGACTATCTATACTATCTTCTAGTGATATGGATGATATAGGTTTGGTTTCATAATGGAGTTACATAGGATCTTGCATCAAAGCATCGTGATTTCACATGTTTATGAATTATCAAGATGGTAGGGATTCCTTCGATAAAGTGAATGCCTAGATGTTGGGTTTCGATAGGTGATACAGGTAGACCATTTCGAGTTCCCATATTTTCCGTGGTTCAAAAGGATGTATAAGGTACTAGGATAATGTATATCCTTGAGCACAGATGTCTGAAATCCCATGGGTGACTTTTTCATCACCTTGATTGATTCTTAGGATACCCCTTGTATTGAGTGGATTCACCATGGATAGAATGGTCGAGAATATGGGAGTTGTTTTATTCCCGCATATGGACCATTGGATTCAAGGGGGTATACCCCATAAATCCATAGGTCTTCAAGGAATCAAACATGCCAAGATTTTTAATATTTCAAAAGTCTTCCCCCTCATGGGAACCATTTGTGTTCATGACATTGAGAATTCTCCTATATGAACATGTGGTTTAATATGAGGATCTAAGAATGGGGAATGAATTGTGATTCAACATGATTCATTACTCACCAGTAGAGGTGTGACCATTGGATCCCCATGGAGTTAATATAGTTTCCCCTAAGGTGATTCTCAAACATAAAGACACTCTCGCACTCGCGAATGATGGCTTGGTCGATCAAGGTCATGAACCTAAGGATTTAAAAAATATATTTATGTTTGGACTAGGTTTTGTGTGTATGCCCAAGGGCTAGCATTGGTATTATATAAGCACATTAATCATAACTTTATTTGATAAATTATTTCATTAGGAAAAAATATGTATTAGGATTTTTTTATTTTTATGTATTTTTAGTTTGTTGATTTATTACTATTGAGAATGTCACATGAACATTTTACCACATAAATAATTTAGTATGAGACTGTGTTGTAGGATACACTAAAAAGTTTTATACTCAAGAACTACTCTAGTATCCATTACACATTGGTACCTAATAAAATATCACATGGATATTATAGGAAAAATTATCAATGAGGTTTCAATTTTGGTTTGGCATGATCTAGATGAATGGCTAATATGATATTTGGAGGTTGGATGAGGTATGACATAGTGTTGTCAGGGCGCTATCATACTTTATTTTGTTTGTATACTAGTATGTATATATGATGGGACCAATTGGAAGTCATTTATTGCATATATGGAATATCTATTCAAGGATTGACTACTTTTTATTTTCAATTCCTTTTTTATATTTATTTCCTTCCACTTCCAGTTAATTTATTATCATGAATTAGGGTTAGATATTTTTATATTCAAATATAAAATCTACTATATGTGTTACAAACTCCCCATGATACCTATTTAAACCCCCGATGTTATTTGAAATCCAATGATATTTTGGGAGGCATGCCTGAGGTCACATGGTGTTTTGGTCTGGCTACTGTTTGGAGTGAGTCAGATAAGAGTTATATGGATATTACCATAATAAAATAAACATTAAAAATAAATATTTTCTATAGTATTTATAGATTATTATATGGAATTAATTGAGAATTTATTATTTATGAAAACATTATTACATAGTCAACACATCATATTCTAATAATGTAGTTAGGTTTTTGAATTTTTTAGTTAATTATTAATTATGAAATTAAATTTTATTATCTTCTGATAGAGTATATAGTGTGTATCAATGTGCTAAAAATTATGTTAGTTGGTTGTATTGTATCCACGATAGATTATTAGGGAATTTACATTTATCTAGAACACGACACATGACATGTACTAATGAGATTCACACCATGTGTTATTATTTATATGTGTGCATGTAACCCATTGGTTAAATAAATGTGTTCGGTTTAAATTGGGACTAATGAGTCTAACGTCATGTATGGTAGCTAAATGAAACGTTTCTCCTTAATGATATTAGATGATAGTATCAATTAAATTGTGCCAAATATTTGACCACATGGTGTTCACGAATGTATCTACTAAACCTAGAAGATGACATAAAGTGTATTCCAGCTACACGTTATTTAGTTCTATAGATAGTGTGTACAGTTGGCCTACTGAACAAAAAATGTGCATGAAATTAACCATGTATTATTTTTTGATTTACATTTCATGCATCATGTGACATGTCCATGTGTAGTGAACTTGGGTAAACTATGTTTACATCTCATCACACACAGTGTAACCATATCTACTGGCCCAAATCCTTTGAAACTCCAAATTAAATCTCTAATCATTATTTATCGAAACCTAATCTTTTTATGTGGACATGAAACTTGAAAAAGGAGAATTAATTTTCTGAAAACATATTAGTTAATTTTTTTAACTAAATAATGAATAAACTATAAAAAACTTAAAACAATTTTGTATTATCCTTCAATAAATAGTTTATAATTATAAATTATCATCCATCCACCTTGATACCACTTGACGGTTCTAGGTTCCGCAGAATAATCTAGTTTAGGCATATCCAACTCCGATATTTTTCATATTCCCTGAATAATATATGAAATATATGATGAATAATATTTATGACCAATAGAATTGAAACATAGATTAACATATAAGAACCCAAAACCATGAATAAAGGATCTTTTCACATATAATTTATAATTATTTTATTTAATTAAATAATTACCCTTGTTGAATTATTTTATCATTTCCAATGATTCAGTAGACCAGTCTTGTCATACTGTGATTGAATCAAATAAATTAGTGATATATTCCCTCTAGTGTGATCCAAAAATTCTTTTTGAACCTCTAAACTTCATATTATATTTCATTGAGTGATATCATGGATAAATCTAATGCATATGATGATCACCATTGATCACAATTTAATATTTCAAGGGGAGAAGAATTAGTATTTTTGGAGGAGGAGAATTAAATTCTTTTATTCAGATAATTATAATGGAGAGTTCTCTAGGCCTTGATAGAATCCTTATTACAAATCATTGTGCACAATGATTTTTTTTTGTCACACATTGCATAATGTCATAATAGGGTCTAATTAGTTATAGGGTTACAAAATTATCATTGAGTAAGAACCACTGATATTTTTTATAATCCCTAATGGACCCTATTTCAAAATAAAAATGAAATTCTTATTATTTACATGGTATTATATAAACTAATCAATAAAATAAATATTATATTTCTTAAAAAATAAATTAATATTTATTTAAATATTATTAAATATGAAATTTCTCACTAGTCCATTAAACCTGGTCTACCAATCCCTCTCAATATTTATTAATCCATGAATTCTATAATTTTATATAATTAAATAAATATCACTAAATTATTATCTAATAAATATATAAATATTTAATTCACCAAATTAGTGTAGTCATATTTGTTACATATTATTATGACTAAATAAATAAAAAATTGTTACCTTGTGAATAAACCAGAATAAATAAATATAATGTAATCAAACATTCAAATATTTAATTACTCTATGAATATATATTTATTAATTATTTAAATCATGTATATATTCTCGGGAATAACGAGAGACTGAATATTTAAGATTAAATTTTCAGGAATTGCTATTAAACCAAATATTGATATAATATTTATCAAACATGGTAAATTTATATATAATTTAACTAAGGGTTTCAATACACCTACTCTGAAATCCCCTAGGCCTATTTAATAGTGGTAGTAGACTACACTACCTAAATTCTAATGTTCGAATCCAGAAACACATTATGTCTCTCATAGGGAAAGATGTTAGTTCACAACGATATGTTACCTCCTATGAAAAAACACTACTTAATGAGATCCATTTATCTTGATATATATAATCATCTAGGTTGTATGATAGTTTCACCACCTTATGTGATCAAGGTATCTTTCGTTGAATTTCGGGGAATAGGAATTCAAATTACCACCTTGTAATTGGACATAATCAAGTAGTTCAAGTCCCTTCAAAGGGCCTGGGATATAAACTTCTATTAAAGAACAATTGACACTATCTTTTATCACATTAGGCTAAATAGAATTAATTGAAATTACCTAAAAGATATAAATATGTGAATATTTCTATGTAAAACTAAGGATTTCTTCTAGGACACCCTGCATGCACATTGCTTTCCTTCTAAGAGGCTTGCACAGACCGTGCCTATATGGACAAGAAGAGAAGATTCCCCTGCACATGACACTTTCACTCAAACGTGCACAAAAGGCATGTTCATACAACTTCTTTAAAAAAGGGTATCATGTTTTCATATATGTAGGACCATAGGTCTCCTCATTTCAAATGATGAAAAAATCCAGAGAATCCTCTCTGCTTTTCTCACCCCTAATCCTTCTATCAGACCCCCAAAACCACCCAGGTAGCTCTCAAAAACCCAAGATAAGATGGAATCAATTAGAATAGTTGTATCAAAGGCCTTCTAGTGTTTTAAATAAAAAATTTATGCATGAGTAATAAATTCCCCCTAATCAACAGATACTAGTGAAAATGTCCTCTCAATAACCTAAGAGCTTCATGGGATGCTTCTAGAGACACGTGAGGAAAACCATGGATCCTAGAGAAAGGCCTCACCCAAGTGTTTTTGGATGGGTCGTCTGTCATCTAGAAGAAACATTAAGCTTGCAATGTCCCATCTTGAATGAATCCAAATTATGTCCACATAGGTCTACCCTTCATGTAGCCAATATATGTCCTCTGAGGTCCTCTTGTGTGATATTTCCCTATCTCGTCCAACCTTCGCCTCTGTGAGACACCTTTGAGCCCTCTCTTCATGAAACCAATGGAAATGAATTTCCTTCTTTGGGACTCATGTCGGATGGGGATGAAATCAAACAATCCACTGAAGCCTCTAGACTTGGACTACTATAGTGAGAGACACACGATCTTGTCTCCCATTTAGTTAGGCATCCTTTCAGTCTGAGGTGTCCTGTACTTTTCCTACCTAATAGGTAGGGCTTGAAGGGTGTGTTCTATTATGATTCCCATCGGTCACGAGGAACCTAACCCTGGGGGTAGTGTTATGTACCATTTGGTACCAGCCACAATGGAATAGACCCTTTTCCTTCTCTCATCATCTCAAATATATGAGGGTGAAGGAAATGTCCCTAAATCATCGTCTCTGAGACCAGGGTCCTTCCACTATGAATAGTGGGGGGTCACAGTTCATTTCTAATTTGATGGGGAATATTGGATGATCCTATTATCTTACCAAGAATTGGGAGAAGGGAATATATCATATAGTAACCCTTTTACATTCTAATTGGTCAGAGCAAGAGGGGTTGTCAGATGTGACAATCCTAGTTATGAAAATGGGGTGGGGAAATACTCATCAATGAACATTTTTATTCTCCCATTTCCTCAGCCTCTTCCACAAGAAAAAGAAGGATCATGTAGTTTTTCCTATATTCCACTTCATCTTGATTGTCACATCCATGTGCGAGTCACATGGGCTTGTAGGCTAGCTATGATCATGACATATTTATGGTCAGATTCATGTCTCGATTGGGAATCATTTTATAGATCTTTCTCTATCCTCCCATTAGAGGGCCACTATAGTCGTGGGTCCTCAAATTCCTATATCTATATTAGTGGGACATATCCAAAATGAGACAAATATTGAGAGGGCCACAATAAGCATGGTTCCTCAATAAACCATTCAATCTATGTGGGATTTGATTCCCTTCTAAATGGGATATTAATGAAGCCTCCTTGAGGTCCAAGCCAAACGCCCCAAATTCAACCTTAATTATCTCTCATTCACATTGTATATAGGAACACATATAATGTGGTAGTTCAGATATCTTCCAAGTCCCCTAGTAACTTCAGCATATATCCTACACCAAAAGTTAGTCAGGAACCTTTCTCCAGGGTTCCCTTGCCGCGTGACATTAAATTGCGTAGTTCAATCCTCATCATATGAATTTAAAAGGTAATACGTTTGATGTTAAGTAGCAATATACTACATGGGTTCTGATTGCTTTCCCAATTATATATAGTAATCCCAAATAATTTGATATATATTGACATCAAAATAATATACTTCATCAGAGATAATGTTAAATTTCAAGGCACCCTAGCCCATGGCTTGAAACAAATATTGTGATGATAAATGACCAAAGAAATAATAATCCATTCAAAAAAGCGTACTATTGATGGAGAACCTAGGATACATATAGATATATCCATTGATTACAAAACTCATAAACATAAAAAATATAGTAAATTCCAACCATGTTGATATTGTATTGTTAACTCTTGGATGAACCATGACATACATGGGAATAAATGAAGTATTTGTGAATATTTTTTTAAATCATTATGATACCCCCAAAGTAGGAAATAATTCCCCCCAAAAGGGTGTGATTATTTTTACCTCCCATCTTCACAACCAACAATATTTCCTAAATATTTTTGTACTATTCCACAAAACATGTACCTTTTTAACATAGGATCATAAAACACTCTGAATAGGGGAACCGTTGGGTGTTTCTGACCCCACTAAAAATACTGTTGGAAGCCAATTGAAAATGCTGAACCCAACATAAATGATTGTGAAACTATTTAACCCCACAATATAAATCTCAAAAAAACATTCAAAAATGTTTCTAGAGAATCAAAAATGGTGACCCCAATATGAATATTTAATGAGATGACTCTATCACCCACATGTCATTCCCCATTCCCACCCAAAATGGACGAGGGAAATGAAAGGCAATTGATTATGCAAGAAATTTTTTATTTAGATGTCTTTTTAATGAAATATTATTTGATGTTTTTTTCACATATATTTTATTCAGCTTAATTCAAATCTCTATTCAATCCAAATGGAATCATACTACTTCTAACAGACATATACATCAGCTTCCACAAAATATGGGACTTCCAATAAATAAACAACACCATCACCATCCCAACAACTTGAATGTTGGGTATAAAATAATTTGGGTATAAAGTACCACTAAAATGGTAACGTATTGACCCTATATTCAGATCAATAAGACCTCCAATTTATGAATCCCCATTAGTCATCCACTCAAAAATGATTGGCGGCCTATAAGCAGAGATCTCTAATCATTGTCTCGACCCATTTAGAGACTGTATCACCAAAACACAATAATAATCTCCCCACTATCTCGTGGATTCAGATCCAGATCCTACTGGTAGCCTCATCCAAATTTCATAGGGTTCCCTCCAAGTCACTATTGGAAGTAGTGACCACCACCAATAATACTTGGTGAAAACTCATCAACGTGATGGGGTGATATCCTTAAGAGTTTGTCCCTGGTCAATCTGACCTGGGATGTAAAGATGAACCATTGGGGGAAACAACTAAACTAGGTAATATGGACACACCTTTGATCACTTCAAAGTCCTCCAGTCAAATTAGGTGGAAAATGGTGAGCATGAAAAAACATCTACCTACCCCAGCCATGTCTGTTGGAATATTTCGACAACATCCAGAGAAGTCATGCAATCAAATGTAGTGGCGATCCATGAGCAAGAACAAACACATTCCCACATCAATCAATATTTATAGAAAAATTTTTTGGTTAACCATGAGTAAGAACACACACACCACCCCTCATCTATCGAGGCTTACAGCGAATCCTGATAGTAGTTGGAGATGTAAGATGACTTTTTCTGACAACAGATAGGGGTAGACAAATATATATACCCCTAAACCTGAGTATTGTAAGTACATAATCAAATGAAATAGATTACAAAAGTAGGAACAAACCCTTTATCTAGCTACTAAATTTTAATATATCAATGTTCCAACCACTAATGTTACCAAAAACATCCTAAAAATGGTAAAATCCCATAATAAAATTCCTTATGACATCATAAAAACTGTCCAAGACCTATGATTGAAAGAGGTAGTGGTACAGGGGTGGGCACACTACTCAATCCCCATAGTTGGGGTGATTCTCCAACATGATGTGAGCGTCACTCCATATTGAAAAAACACCTCCTCTCATGTCCAAGACGGTCTTATGAAAAATTCATCCATGACATATGGACAATTAGATTAGGACTATACTCTCATTTCAATATGAGGTAACCGATCCATTCTCTTGGCCACTCTAGGGAAACCAAAAATCCTAACCGAGGATTCAGAAACGTACCAAAAAATTTCAGAAACAATATAAGATCCAATCAAAAAAGATTTTCTATTTGAAAACTACTAACCCAAACAAGCGTCCCTAGCCACCTAGAAGAAGGCATCCAAAAATAATCCTCACCAGAGATGGATGGAAGATTAATAATCTATATATGATCCCACTCTATTTAATGCTAGATTTTCTGAATCCATTATAAATTTATTAATGGTATCTAAAGATCCAAATATTCCATTTCTAAATTACTGAAGTAGTATTAGTAGTTTTGGAGGCCCCCTTGGATATATTACAATAATGGATTGATTCATTTCTTGAATTTGATTGATCTCGAGATCCAATATCTTGATGAGTGCCATCAATTCCCTCCTCATTTCAAGAAGATAAAATAGAAATGAGGTCTTCCCCTTTATATCACCCTCTCTAAAGGTTTTCTTTATTGTATACACTATAGGAACTCTCCTTAATGTCTGACGTCAAGGAAGATGGTAGGCCCCCCATAACGACAATTCACTTCATCCTCAAGGTCCTTCCCTTGGCGATTTGATGATGAGAAAGCCCTCCTGTCACAAGGAAATTGGGAAAATAATGCTAGTCATGCCTGATACCTCGTCATTGACCAGTGGAATCTTTTATCAGATGGAAAATATCTCATGGAAATGATCAATCTTGGAACCACCCGTGGATTTCCTACAAACTAATATGATAGAGGAAGTCCCTTAAAATATTTATGTTTATATTAATGTGGTAGAGAGGCATCCACTAGGGCCAAACTGGGTTGAGGAGAATCTTTAGAAATATGAAGAAAACATGTTGAACATGAGAAAATATTTAGATAATGACAATACACTAGTAATGTTTTGGACTTTATCTACTCTCTAGTAAAACATTTCGAAGGCATTGTAGAGAGATTGTGTTCACAACAACTTTCTCAGTATATGGAACACTCTTTATCACTGAAGATAAAAGGTACTACCTTATGAAGAATGACCTATCTCAATTATGTTAATAGAAGGGATACACCATCAAATCAACTTGGAGGCCCTCCTAGACACATGACACCTAAAAGTGGGAATGCTTCGAGGAGACCGTTATCACAAATGTCTCAATGTATTAAATTTTTTTTTCAACCGATGAAGGAGTCCCCATATCATGTCTATATCAAAGGAAAGGGTGAGGAAGGAATATTACATTTCACCGTACTCCCAAATAATAAAAGTCCACCAAAAGTGACATCATACAATGCCATTACTCTAGGACGACTTCAATAAATAGACTATGTTTGTGACAGATGTTATACTTAGTAGAAACCATCACTAAATGAATCTCGTAGACATCAGACCGTAAGATAGTGACCCATTAAATGAAATTTACAACATGAATCTAAAAATTAGATAAGGCCTCCATTTTATAGTAAATTAACCATATAATAACACACATTTTGCAAATATCACAAACTTTTTCAGCAATATGTTTCTCAGGTAAAATTTATACCTTGCATCCATCCCATCTTTGAACATGGCTCAATAAAATAATTAAAGCATCCACAGTTGTAGTAGCAATGGAAATGTAGGTGAAACCCCATCCCAAAGGGTTGGGAAATTTTTTAAAATATCCTTCATGGTTGTAAAAACAAGCAAAAAATATTTTTTCAATTTAATTTGAATAGCCCCAAACCACAAAGTTGGATAATATTTTACCTCAACACCCTTTTCCTTTATAAAAAGTAGTCTTCTCTTGACTAGGGGATTCACCACAAAATGGATCCCCCCAGTTTGTCCCATCTTGTGATTTGGTGTCCTAACTCGGAGAATACACGATAGAAATTTCAATATATTCTTTTCATATCATTTTTATCTAAGTGATTTCAAGTTTTCTAGTGCAGGAGAGGAAGTGAACATGTATTGGGAAAAAGAAAAAGTAATCTCTCAAAGTTAATGATGAAATGCAAGTATTGTGTTATTCATTGGTGAAATTTGTTAACACCACCACTACGAACACAAAAAAAGACGATTCCAATTCAAATCAGCATATGAAGGATGATTCAATTCATAATATTCTCAACAATAAAATGATTGATAATGGTTTTCATGTATGAAACTAGAGGATTGATATATGTTTTGGGATTCTGTAAACCACTGAATTTAAACACCCTCAGACAGAATCATCTATAGAGAATGGTAAATGTAAGGTTATTCCTCACCATCATCCCTAAACTTTGAGCCCCTCATACTAAAGAAACTAATTTCTCAGCTGGTGGAAAATATAAGAGTCGAGAAGACTCAAGAGACAATTTTTATGAGGAAAAATTCTTATTGGATATGTTCTATAGATAGAGAATAAACTCAGACTCCCAACCTGTGTACCTTAACAAAGAGGGTTCACCTAGAAAACTAATCTAGAACCCGATCATCAGCTCAATGTTCATGACCAACAACCAATATATATTTGGATCCCATGTAAGTGAGTTATCGGGAGTTCCCACCTTTGGGAACACAACCAGGGTTGGGTTAGTCAAATCCTCATAGACTGGCCCCTATAGGTTACCCACCACGAGTAAAAATTTTGCAACTAAAAATGGATCTTCCTGTTGCAATCATAGCTAAAGATCCTATTAAATTAGACATCCCTCAAGGGGTCATTAATAGTATTGTGTTGTTAATATCTTGATTGGATTTTATAGAAGAAATAAGAACACCATTGTAACCAGAAAAGAGGATTTACCAAGAATGGGTGGATCTAACCCCCCCCCCCCCTCCAAATTTTGAGAGCCCTATATTTCAAATTTTTAATGGATCAGAGGATATGGAGAAACATTTAATGAATTTTGTACCCCACTTAGATCCCATGTTGGGGACCTGAGCACAACAAGACTTGGTGAAACATAAATTCTTCGTACAAACACTACAATGGTAATCCTTTCTATTCCACACTAATTTATAGGCATGGTTAATTATGGGATGGTAATATATCCATCAATGGGTTATCTTGCAATTCATCACTACACTGCAGAAGGTGCAGTCCTTAACCACTCGAACTGCATACAGTGGGAGAATGATAGAGTTCTATATTTCATTTCTCAGTGGAAAAGGTTGAACTACCCCGTGAACCAATAACATTACCAAGAAAATTTGTTGACTATCTGTATAAAGAATATTCATGATGATTTTTTTACACCACACATCCCTGTAAAATATTAAAGAGAGTTCTAGGATCTCACCATAGCTTCTCCAAAAATGAAAGATTCTATCTTTAAAACCATGGAAAAGTCTAGACTAATTCTATTAACTCAAGGTAAGAGAATAGGGAAAGAAGAGGCGACCTTATTCACGATTAATCCATCCTCTACACCATCCCCAACACCAAATCACAAATCCATATCGCCTAAAATCCTCTCTTGATCATCATCAATACTGCTTTCTTTGTCGATGTGAATGAATGGGTCACACCAACCATAAATGATTTGTTTTTAAATACATCCTTCAAAAAATATTATAATTTAGACATGTTATGATGGGAAAGCTACCCAGAGAGGAAGCATGAATTTCTACATCCAATCTAGATGAAGATAGTGAATGGAAGTAAGTTACTAAAAAAGATACACTAATTTTTAGTGACTTGATGATCAGATAAATAATCAATTGGACACATTATATCCTTTTCGAATAGTTAAAATGTCCAATTATACCCATAAAATCTCTTGTTATGGAACAACTAACTCCAACAACACCACAGTCCCCCAGGGGTCGGTCTTTTTATAAACGACATGGAAAAAATGGTAGGAAAAAATTCAAGAAGAAGAACTAGTACCAAGGAAGAAGTTGGATTGGACTCTCTCAGAATTCATTCCCTCAGTCCCAAAACAAAAAGTTCCACCCCACTAAATGGTGCCACAATATTTGACCTTCCAGAAGGAGTCCCTATCAGAGGATGAATTGATCGTTGGTTTTATTATTTTCATTCACTTAGTGGATCCTATCTCCAATGATGACTAGAGGTTTGAACTTGAGTTTTTTTGTATCTTATTGGGAAACCTAGGGAATAGGAAACATGGGATCCAAATATAGGGGAAGAAATAGTTGTGATAGGAATCAATACTCTAGCCACATCCCCTCTCAAACTACCTATGTTGAATAAACTCACAGTAGAGTTGTCCAATGGGCACAATAAGAGAATGAACTCCCCCCATATATTCCATGGCTTTCGCTGACTCGATCATCATCGAAGATCAATTTGGGGGGACACTTCCATGAAATCTGCCTTGAAACATAAAAAAACCTAGTCATCCTATCCCACTAAGGATAAAGGGGCCTTCAACTCTTTTTCTATGGGATGATCATACCACTTCACGTGCTTCAATTCCAAAACAACCTATGAAATAAAAACTTTATATTGGGAAGCAATCAACATTTACCCATATATATGTAATTTGAATGGAATTGGAATTGGTTGATGAAAAATTATCATTCCTTGATTCTCTAAGTATATAAAAATCCTTCACGGAGTACCCACAGAGGCATTGTCGAACTCTATAGAATTTGAAGATGAAGTTACCACTATTGAATATTATCACGCATAGAACAATCCAGCAGAATACCACATGATCATATATTTCACAAGGAAAGATATGATTCTATTATAAAAAGGACACATCATAAATTTTTATGTATCTTTATGGGAAATTTAATTTGACATATAATTATCTTTTATTGACAATGGTTCATGGGTCAACCTATATCCAGTTTGACCGATTTACTGACTGGGTTACAATGAGAACCACTTGGCTCCTTATTCTCTAACGCTACTAGGTTATGATAAGTGTGATAAAACACCCTCATAGAATCAGAATTAGGAAATTGTTTTTGGACCTCATATTTGACAAAGAATTTATTTTTTTCTAGTAAGACATGATTTTCAACAACCTTTTGGGAAGTCCATGGTTTCATCAGCTTATGTTAATCCACTCTTCATACAATAAAAATCTCAACTATTGCATTAATGGTAAAATTGAAACTTTTTATGGAAATAAATCCACATTATAATCTTGAGAAACTCAATATACTGATGTATGATTCTACCATAGGGATGTTAAACAACCCATGATTTATGGTGATTCTCAGGTCATGACCCCAAATGCTTTGGAAATGACCCCAACCAATCCCGTCAAATAGTTCAGTGAAGATTATATGCTTTCTATCCATATAATAGAGGTCATGTTCTCCGATTCAAGAACATATTCAACAACCATTATGATACCATTCATTTAAACTGAGTCCAACGGTGCAGAAAATGTCACTACCTCTCTAAGAAGTGGTGGAAGCTTAGATGAAAATGATCTATTTCCATCCACAGAACCCCAACATATCTATGTCTCGTCAGATGAGTTTGAAGGGGTTGTCCCATCAGTAAGATAGATTAATTATACTAATTCCTTATCCCTTATTTCCCCTTCAAATCACCAAAGAGACCCACAATATTAGTTGCGTCAGAGTAAGCTACTTCATCTTCCACATGTCAAAATACATTCTCTCGTCCTAATTGTTTAGAGTTCCCTCCATTACTGAATTCCCCTCAAATAAAGGTAGAAGAGGATTAGGAATATGGGGAATAAGAGGATCTCAAGGATTTCCCTTGAGAATTTTAGTAAGGTGTTTCTACAACAATTGATGAACTCAGGGAAATAAATATAGGTACAAAAGAGGACCCATAACCCATATTGATCTATGTGGTTGTGCCTTTCAAATAAGAATAGGTATATATATCATTTTCTAATGTATCCTTGGAATTGTTTTCTATAATTTCATAGATATTATATCCCTCCATCTCGAGGTGTCCATGCACCACTTGGTCTTTCCAAAAAACAAATAGGGATACAAACATGTTGCCACAAGGATAAACCTGACCCATGAATCTAAAATTGCTGGTGAGGATGAAAAGAATATTAAATGCAATTTAATTAAAGAAAGTACATTATCTAAAACATATATCCAATATCATCCCATTAATGATGAATAATGGGAAAATTAGGATCAACACTGACTTTAGTGATCTTAACAGGCACTATCTGAAAGATTATTTCCTAGTCCCAAACATAGGGATATTGATTGATGCAATGAGAAAATATCAAGAACTATTCATCATGGATTGTTATTTAAGGTATTATAAAATCTTAATGGCCCAAGAAGAAGAATAATACCCCACCTTCATGGCCCCTTATGGTGTGTTTTTCTATTAGTTAATACCCTTTTTCTTATTGAATATCGGTGCTATATATTAACATGAAATGAATCGCATCTTCAGACATGTCTTAGGAAGGTTTTTCAGATGCTACATCAAGGACATCATGGTTATTTATTATCAATATTGGAAAAAAATTTGATCTTGAGGCATTCTTCTACAGACTGTGATAGAACAGCCTATATATGAACCCCTCAAAATGTGATTTCAAGGAAACCTCTAGGAAAATTTTCAACTTTGTTATTAATCAACATTGAATAAATGTTAACCCTGAGAAGAAAAAGGAGTTATTAAATATTTCTCCACCTTAGAACCTAAAATATAAAATAGTATTACATGAGAACCTGTCCAAATTTTAGTGCATTAAAGAAAACCTTACAGGTAAGTGTTTTCCCGACACGATGTTAATGAATAAGTGGGTCACATATCCGTGGATTGATCACTATCAGTAAGCAATAAAAATCCTTAAGTAATATATCAGGAGTCAACTAGTGAAAATTCTTTTTATTGAGGGGAAATAACACATTTAATACATGAAATCACTAAAACGATCACAGGGTGATTTCCTTACGCAAAATATTGCTACTAGGAATGAAAACCACCTATATTATCTCAATAGAACTATGATCGACACTGAGACTAACTATTCAGATATAAAGAAGATATTTTTTAGAATTAATAATCCATTTAATGAATCTAAGTGACTATCTACAACACCATGAGTTTCATTTTTTTTCACAACAACGCACTCAAATAAATCTTCCGCTGTAATATATTGACAAGGCTTTTGACATGGTGGGAATTTATCCTGTAGTATTTTTACATTAATTTAAGCCACATAATTTTGTAAAAGTATATGATTTGGAATATTTATTTTCAAAACAACCATATATAGAAACAATGTTCTAAAATACTGAATTTATGGATGAATAGATATTATATGTTGAAGAGGGTCCCAGAGATTGGGATATATACTTCTACGATATATTTAGAAGCCCAAGAAGAAAGGGAATGGAAGAACCTAAGCTCAATAAAGTTAGGATGCAAGTTGTGTTAATATATCTAGAAAAGATAGTCTTTATTTACACCATCATATTTTCTCAATGTCATATAAACAATGAAGAGGATTATCATTCCCCCATCACATGTCTAGATTTAGCAGTTCAAATACCAATATACTACATGAAGGTGAAAGGAAATTTATTCTTTGTAATCCAGTATATGAATCGTGATTATACCCTTAGAAATGAAGAGATAATACCCCTACTTTACTATGTTTGAGGATTAATGTAAGAATTCACCTCAGATCCAACATTGGATAATGTCCCATGATCATATAATTCAATGTTCAATTCATTGTTGAATGCTACCATAGATCTAGTAGATGTAAAACGAGAGTAAACAATCATCAGTATTGCACACCATAAGATGGTATCTCATTTTTTTCATGTCAGCACGAAAAAAACCAATAAGGTTAATCCTTTCCCTGAAATAGATGATACCATGAATAGTTGGATGATACCCATTTTGGAATACCTTCAAAATGGAGTGTCATCATTTGTAAGAGCTAGAAAAGAGAAAATATGATGATGAGAGATCAAATTTACACTTTATGAAGGCCCAAATCACTAGAAAATACTCTAAAAATGTGGATTTTTTGGAGTCATTCATGGTGGCACTGATATATGGAAACCTTCACTATCAGGAAATAATTGCATATGGGAGCCTTTGGTGCCCACCAATTAGGGTTAATACCTTCCCATCAAATCCAAATGCTTATATATTTCTATCATTCAATGATTCATGATTGCACAAAATTAACCTATTAGTTTCATTCTTGGAAAGTGCACGATAAATTCATCCATCAACCCCTAGAGTAAATAAACAAAACCAAATACTCAGAGCCATTTTATATAAGGGGAATGAATATTGTAGGGCTATATATTCTAGAAATGGAAAAGTACCTCAAATACATCTTAATTGCTACTAAATTCTACTCTAAATGGGATGAGGTAATACCTTTCAAACAATTTGGATCCCAAACCATTTTTTTATTTTTGAAAGTTAACAAAATTACCATATTTTATGTCCCTCATACAATACTAGTGGAAAACGACACCAATTTCTATTTTTCTATGTTTGAATGGTCTTATCTACAGTATAATATCAAATCCAACCATTCATGCCACTATAATACAATAGCTAACGTAAATATATAGAGGCCGTCAATTGGATCCTATCAAATCTTCTCTATAAAATGGTGAATAAAGATTTCATTATTTAGCTAGACAAGAACATGAATGAATTATGGGCTTACAAGGCCACAACTTGCACCACCACATGGGAAAACCTATATTCAATTGTATATGGGAACGAAATATTAGCCATTGAATTATAATTACCCTTACTTGAAAAAACCAGCTATGATCAACTATATACAGACAAGAAATCAAAAAACCCATTAGATGAAAAATAGTGACTTGATAAGAATATATTATATAACGTAAATCACTTGGAGGGCCATCAAAATTTGATACCATAGTTTTTATCAATATTTTCTACCTTCGATCATTCTTCCTTGGATAACTGGTGCTGGCCCTCACGACCCTGATGATAATAGGGATGAAACCTCTATAGCTTGAGACAAATTGGGAGGGGCCTTGATCTATGCACTATGTCCACTCTAATAGATATTATTCCATTTTATAGATGGATAAAGAGCTCATTACACCCCATACCAATGAAATATTTCCCAAGAAATACATTGTGTGATAAATAAACAGTCGTCCACATCACAAAATGATAAACTGCTTGACACCAACATCCTTAATGATTGAAATTAGACATCATAACATCATGGTCTTGTATGCATGGCCTTAAAAGGTACACCATTTGGTTCTTTTCATATGAACTAAAACTATAAAACATCATATTTTGAGCTATAATACATTAAAATACATATCCTAATATCATAGTCACAAGATGTTAATATCCGAGAAAGCATCCCCATAGTATGATGTAAACATGAAAAGTGAATGTCTTTGTTGTGTGATGTAAAACTAAATAAAATTTTATTTCATGCATTAATGAACCGTAATATTTTGTTTTTGTCTCCCACCATACATTTTTTCAAATAACTACATGTATCTCGATTCCTTTCATCACATGATTCATAGTGGCACCCTAATGTCCAATAATGGTCTGGATGCCACATAAACGTTTCCCCTCCCTATTTATGGGATAGACCTGCACATGGATAATTACAATAACAATGTGTTCCACGATTATCATAGCCACTATATAAAAAGTGAATCCTGGATCCTGTATCTTAGGCCTAGCCACAATAATGAAAATTTTTCACTCTCCTCCAAACAATCCAAGTCCCTGAAGAAGACCTTAACTCGGGTTCCCTCAATCAAGATCCCATCATAGTAACATAAATTTCCCTCTCCTATATATATAAAAATATTTTCATGGGACTCTACGCTATATTTCCAATGCTAGTCTAAATGATTCATTTATGCATGTAAATATTCTTTCCACACATCATGCTCCTTTTCCATGTAAATTTCAAATCTCCATAAACATTATTTGGCCATCAGTAATTGAATGATAGTTTTCTAAAGGCTCCCTTGAAATAATATACATTATTATACCCCAGTTTTCTTTACAAAATTCACTTACCAAAAGGAACTATCTGTCAGAGGATTCCTTTTTTTACTACTCATTGATACTCCACAATTGGTTTTTTTATAAGTCACCCACCAATGGTTCCTATCAGTCAGAGGTGCATTGGTTCTTAGTATAGATCTCTTCCATCTCCATAGGCCTCAAAAAAATTATTCCAGGAAACAAATTAATGAAAAAAATTATGTATTCATCTATTTCATTTTGTACCATACCAACTCTTATATTCCAGGAAACCTAAAGATCATTGTTTATGATTTCCTTCCTCGTGTTTCAATCATGTGGGAGTATCATTGGGCCGCTCAAAAATACATTATTCCTCATTTCCATAAAATATGGTCCTAGAAGTAAGAACTAAAACTAAAAAAAACATCATCCTTACCACAAATGTTAAGTTGCATGGATAATGTTCTTTCCTCATGACACTAAACTACATGGTTTTCCATAACGTTTCATGAATTGATTCTCATTCTAATGAGATAAAAAGTGATTATCAGATCCTATATCCTGGTCTATCCACCCAAAAATTCTTATATCATTAATTTTAATCTCTTTTTTCTGGTTGAAGAATCCTTTTCCACTCCTTATTTCTCACACTAATCATATATCCCAGGGGCTTAGGAGATTTGGTTAGGGATTCCTTGCATGGTAAAGGAATATCAATTCCCATCAGGTTTATCATTTTCCTAGATACAAGACCATAAAATGAACACCAAAAATCCTTTCTGCATGATGTGAAACTTAATGTATGACATCTATTTTAGGATATAAATTCTAGAACTATGTGTGTCTTGTTTCCTAAGATCACGAGATACATAGTGATTCCTAGATCCCCAATCCTAGGACTATCCATCACATTACGAAAATTCCCTTATTCTCTTATGTGTGATTTTGATCTATCTTTGAGAATATAATATGACTTCTCACCCCATTCATGCGCCTATATTCATGAAATATACCCATCACTACAAAATAGTTCAATCATTGTGGGGATTCATTCTAGAACTACTAGTGTCTTGATTCCAAACATCACCAGATATGTACTAATTTCTGGATCCCCTATCTTGGGTTGAATCGTGAAATAAAAAATGATCCCCTACCTACTATGTATGATTAAAATATGCATAAAATAACCTAATTTGAGTTCTAACCATATTTGTGTGCCTGTATTAAAAATAAAATCCCTTCTCCACAACATTATTCAATCAACATGTGAATCTTTCTATAACTACACAGGTCTTGATTTTCCTTTTGATAAGATTTATAGAAACACCCACTACAAAAAATCATTGGTTTAGTGGAGATTTTAAGAAACTGACACTAAATAGAACTTGAGGAATCTATTAGCAGTGGTTATATTTTTTTTCATGGTAGTTTAAATTAATCGTCATATTTTCCTCATTTCATGGTGGTTCGTGTTTTTTTAGCGGTGGTTTTACAGCCGGTGAATCTCTTTTATTTGTGGCGGTTATAACCGCTGTGAATAAAAATCACCCCCCTCGCTGGAAAAGTTCTACTGAAATAATAAAAACTGCCGCGGAATACACACGAACAGTGGGACACTATAGCAGCAGTTTTAACTGCCACTATGTGAAAAATATCAATATTTAGCGGTGGTCAAAACCGCTGCTAAATTTTACCAGTTTCATTTAGCGGTGGTTAAAACTGCAGCTAAAAGATGATCTGGGGAAAAATAGCAACTATGCATCCCCTGAACCAGTGCCTTGAAAAAAAACGATTCCATGAATATGAATAGTCTAATAGAATACATAAAAGTCAATATGAAAATAGATTCTTAACTAATAACAGTCAAATGCATCTTTCAGTAATGGAATGCAGATAAACATATCACATGACCATTAGACCTTAAAACAAAATTATAAACAAGAATGTCTCTCATATGTCATGAAAACAATGACAATCCTAGGTTCAACCTATTCCATCCATACCAGTTCCAACCACGACATAACAATTCATATCAACATGCATCCCACTTATAATATATGATGAATTGCGTATGATATTCATAATTTATAAAAGTGAGTACTAGTAATGCATAGTGGAAAAACAGTGCATATAGTAGTCATGTCACAATTACTGTCTATATAAGTGAAAACTAGTATGGTATTCTAGAAAATAAGCACATATATGAATATGTAAATTGGAAAAAATAAATTAGTAATATATATTGAGAATAAAAACAGCTTCCATTTATAAGAAGAAATCACATCCTTTCGTAATATAAATCAAAAATTCACAAAGAGAAACTACAAACATAAACTCATGTATGCACTTATGTTACAAATTTAATTTTCTTTGATTGTATCATCATTAATTATTCATCATATTATTTCCTCTACATATATTATGAGAACGTAGGAAATTAATTGTTTGGTAACTCTACAACTGGGATTCCCAA
Organism: Viscum album; assembly: GCA_963277665.1. Lineage (NCBI taxonomy): Eukaryota > Viridiplantae > Streptophyta > Magnoliopsida > Santalales > Viscaceae > Viscum > Viscum album. The sequence continues at coordinate 1,946,347,435 of OY728126.1, read as the reverse complement.
GACTGGGTTTAGATTCTATAATCCTTGTTGGCATGTAAATGTTTTCAATGCCTTCATTATGCTCTAGATATAATCAAGTAATTCAGTCTATCATCACACCCAACCCATGATTCTCAAGTCCATATCATATATCTTGTACCTCCTATTCACCCTTGTGAATAAAGACCCCACCCTATAGTGATGTGAATGACACCCTTTGGCGATAACAATCAATGTAAGCATAGTAGGGGAACAACCATTTCGTCCCATGAATGATGTCAAAACCATCCTCTCAAGGAAAACGAGGTCCGATACAAGGTGACACCCACTTATATCAAGGTCCACTACCTACACTAACATAAATTCTCTAATAAAATCTCCAAATATTTTTTTAGTGTCATCACTTCATAGGAAAACTGAATGTCGAGCCCAAGGATCTCCACAACATGCACAAATACGATGGAATGAGAATCACCTATATCAAAAAAATTAGATACCAAAGTGGAAGCTACCAAAATAGTACCTCTCACTATAGAAGTTCCCACACTCTATTCCTCACATATTGGTCTCAAATTATACAATAATACTGATCTGTGGCTTTAGAATATATCCTAGATACCTTGAGCAGGTCCTCTATGCTAGTGATGTAAGTCTTGTGTCTGGATGCTTTGACCATGGCCACTTCTTTGGGCTGACCTATTCGCAAAACAACATCTCCCTTCCTAAAATGAAGTTGATTTTCCCATTCCTAAATGTGGAATTATTGTAGACACTCATTCACTGTATAATATAGGAAAAGATCTACAAAAATCCTTTAGATGGCTCATCCTACTGCAGTCTCAACACTTATCTTGATTACTGTCACAAAGTCTCCCCATGTATCCCTACCTCCCACACTAATTATAGAAAATATATTTAACAACACCAATACTCCATATATTTTCCCCTTAATGATCAAAAGGTGTCACTTCCTTCCACCAAACACTTTTCCATTGGATCATCAAACTGAACTACCCTGATTTGTGCCAAAACCTTACCTTGAGTTATGATATGTAATAAGAACCTAATTTATTTTTGATATGGTGGACAACCGAAATACATTCACCTATTATCAAACAACATTATTGTGCCCAAACGCGAATCATATCACCCAAGATGGATCATACAAAAGACAAATATGTAGAAAACCTAAAAGCTATTAAAGTGATTCAAACACTCTATAACAAACTTAGAACCATACTGTAAATGTATAAAATCTTTGGCCCTTTTAGTCCAAAAATTATATGGAAAAAAATACTCATAAAAATTGAATCATCACAATAAACAATCAACATATATGGTGCATACCACACTCATGAAATCAAGACATGAAATGAAACATTAGAAATCAATAAAATGCATAAAAGGAAACTATGTGCCACACACGATACATATACAAACCAATTGTTCCCATATTTTTCCAACACATCAACAATATAACTACTCACGGTCCGATGATGAACACACATTGTCACCCTTTCCACCCCCATCTCCCCTTCCAGATATCACCTGTAAGAATATTATATTGAAAATTAAATATTGTTTCATATTTATATATAAACTTTAAAATAATAAAAGTTTTAAAACTAATTGATTATGATTTTTTTATTAACCTTCTTACCACCAGTCAACTCACTTCCACAGGGGGAATATCTTCACATCTGCTAATATATATCAGTCATTGCATTCTACAAAGCGGATATCTGATCCCCCTGGTCTTGAATTGTGGTTCGCAGAGATGAAATCTCCCTCTGAGCATCTACGAGTATAGACTGGCTATAATCAAGAGTATATGCATCTGGAATCCTTGGTGGTCTGCCAAAGACCTCAGATGGTATGGGTCTGAAACCCATCCCGGGCACTCTACCAGGTTGCTCCTTCCCAAGGACATTAGCAACCGGGTCATCCTGGGAGACTAAGTAGGACTTCCCATGATTGGCATCCCATATTTCTTGAATTTTTGCATATAAATCAAATATAAATATATATTAACACAGTAAAAATTGATAAAAATTTATTATAATAAAAAATTGACTTTATACCCTAACATCTTTTGCAGGCTCATTAACAAAACATCCATCTGATTTTTTGTGAACATCCAACCACACATTAGTTTGGGACGCTTCATGCCCAAAACCATGTGACTGCGTTAAGAAAAGATAATTCAACAATTTAAAATATTAAACAGCTAATACTTTCTTATAAATATTTAAAAAAATTAAAATATTACCAGATTCGTTCGACTTCTAGAAAATGTTTTCGACCCCGTAGTGTGGGGGATGACATGATTAGCTCGGTTTGATGCATTCTGTCTTGAGAGATCCTGGAATAAATAAAATGCGATTTGACAGTAATGTATTAAATGTTATCTCCTATTTATGTACATGTATAAATGTAAAATTAAGATAATATAATAATATATATTTCAATACCATCCACTTCTCATCATGATGTCTTTCAACAAAAACATTCCACTATTCTTTCGGTACCTCAATGGGTAACTTCTTATACATTTGTTGCATGGTCAAAAAAGTATTGTTGACATCTCACCACAATCTCCATTTTTAGTCTTTCCTTTTCTTACCAATATTTTTCAGCATCCACTTTCGTGCTATCACATCAGCAACTCTAAAGAGGAAGAACATCTGTATACAAAAATAAATTTTGAACATATTAGTAGCATGAAATTCAATTAAACCATAATGTATTAAAATTAACTTTATTTGTGAATAAAAAAATTCATTTTTCCAACTCGGTGGCATATGTCTCCAATAATCATAATAAATAGGTTGGTAAATGGGCTCCACTGCCAGTTGGCATAGAATCTGGCCAAGTAACCTTGCGGAGTCATCCTTAGGGACCCCAAATGATTCAAATGGCATGACTATCTTCTCACACATCATATTCAAAACATATCAAATTTTTATGTTTTTTCCACTATTTCATTTTTTCATCTTCAATGAGAAAACAATTATTATAAACAAAATGCAATAAATTTATTTATATTATAATTTGTATATATGATAGTGACCATCCAGTATGCTCATGATGAACTGAAAGGGGCATGCTGTCGCCCCACTGCTAAGAAAAATGAAGGGAGAGTCGATGACTCAGCCTCTAATGGGACATCCACTGAGGGTGTGAGAGATGGTTCAGGCGGAGATGGTTCGGGGGTGTAGGAAGCTGGTGGCTCAGATGTCATGGGGAGGGAGACAGATGGATCGTCATCTGTCATAGTAGTAGATGAAATAGTGAACCACTTCCTCCTTGGCATTCCTGTCATATAATAAAATAAAATTTTGTTCAGAATATATATTTCTAAAAAATTATGCAGAAAAACGAATTTTAAAAATGGTAATAGATGCCCAGTACTAACAAACAATATATATATAACAATGATAATGAATGACTGCACAAATTAAATAAGTTGTTGCTGAATGAATAAATAATTGTACATACAATAATTTCCCCTTCAATCATGTCATTTTACTGCTCCATTACATCATCCACTTCATTAATTCTTTCTAGACTAATATTTTAAATATCATAACGGACAAATAATTCTGCTTCTTGTTGTTGATGAGATTCAATTTCGGAGGTCAAATCTTTCACTTCATCACCCATATCATACAAATCTCTTTGTATTACATGAGAAACCACACTCCACACTTCATCCACAAGACCATTCACATAATATACCAATTTTGCATTCGATGATAAGATATATGTATCATGCAGTTCATGATCACCAATATCCATCAAGTGAGAGAAGTTCACAGAAGTAAAAGGCATGGAATATCATTTAAGACCTCTGATAATATCTTCCCAATTACATTTTAATAAAACAATAGACAAATTCCCATGGTAGTTTAATTCAATAATATCAAGGATCCTTACAAAGTATCCCACTTCAGTAAAGGTAAATATACCACTATTCTATGTTTTCAAACCCACTTCTTGATCGACTGTACGAAATCTAATTCCATACACATTGTAAGCGTCTAACTTTCTAACTTGTTTTATAGGACCTATAGCGAGAAACATCAAATATTTTGGCATCTCTACTCGAGTTCAATATTCATGATCTAAAAAATAAATATAATATATTATATTTACAAAATTTATGTGTCAAACTAATATTCGTATTTATTGTAATATTTATGAACTTACATGTCTTGCAAACCATTCTATAACCTCTTTATTCCCAGAATTCATTATACCTTTCTCATTTCTTGTTTGGGATCTCATTAGTCTCTTTTTTTGTATCCTCAATTCTTCAATAAATGGATCTGAAATTTCACTATTCAGAAATACATATCTATGTTCCAGTAATAATTCCAATTCTGTCAGTGTCACATTTGAGGTCCTCCCAACTGATCTGCCAATAGTAGGAAATATTTTTGGTTTCCAATTTATTTGAGATTGTGTCAATGTGTCGTCAACATGTAAAACTCGATTAAATATTTTCTCAATGTAATCCAAGTATATGGAACAAGAGGTAAGACACTTCTTAGCCAAATTTATTTCAGCAATAGAGCCTTCTGGTTGAGCTTTATTTCTCACGTATGATTTCAAATGCCCAAGATATCTGTGAAATAAAATAATCATAATTATGAATTTATTTAAATTCCAAAAATTATTTACTTAAATAAAAAACATATAAATAAAATACCTCCCAATTGGATACATCCATCGATAATGAACGCATCCTCCTAATTTAGCTTCCTCAACCAAATGCAAAGTAAAATGCATCATGACAGTAAAAAAAATGGAGAAAAGATCATCTCTATTACAGAAAGGGTCGATAAAAACCCCATGGAGGTTTTCAACCTTAAATGGATGTAGAGATTTCTCAAATAATTTCCTGAAAAATGTGCAGAATTAGAGTACAACAGTAGTAATGTTATAAGGTAATAATTTAACCAATTATAATGGTAGTAACTGTTGCAACAAAATATGTGAATCCTGACTTTTCAATCCATGTAACATAATATTCTTCAAGTAAACACACCACGAGATGCTACTAAAATACCCATCAGATACCTTCACATTCTTTAAAATTTGAAGGAATGTATCTTTATCATTATTTTTCATTACAATAATTTCCGGATCATACTTTTCATTCTCATCTGGTTAGAGATCACGTTTTATGTTCATTACTTGTAAGTCATTTCGAGCTTTGAGATGGTCCTTTGACATTCCATGCTCATTATGTAATGTGAAAAAAAATTGTCATATAAATTCATCTCAATATTCATTACATCAAGATTATGCTGCAACAAATTAAATTCCCAATATGGGAGTTTGAATAATATACTTTTTTTCTTATATTGTTGTGTTCTGATTTCACTTGATGATGCACTTCGGATCTGTTTGCCTCTATCATTCAAATGATGAACCGTTCTAAATTCTATTTCAAAATTTTCAGGTTTTGTTAATATTTCAAAACTAGTTAACAACTTTGGAGGTGGTCTACGATCAATGAAACCATTAAATTTTGATCTGTTCAGCCGAAATCTATGAGATGCATCAAGAAATATTTGATGTCACAAGAAGCACCATTTTCTACTATGAGGGAGCCGTTTGAGCTCAAAATCAAAGTTAAAAATGGGACAATTCAAACCCATGTAAGTGTTCTAACCAAATAAATTCCCAAGCCCAATGAAGTCACTAATGGTCCACATTAAAGCAGCATCCATTTTAAAAAAAAAATTAGAAGAAGAATCAAATGTCTCCACACTGTTGCCCCATAAATCCTACAATTCGTCAATCAAAGGCTGCAAGTATATATCAATATCATTTCCAGGCATTTCTTTTCTAGGAATAAGTTTTGAAATGATAAAAGATGTTTGTTGTATCCACATACACATAGACAGATTGTAAGGGATCAAAAAAAACTAGCCAAATGATATAACTGGTACTCAAAGTCCCGTATGGGTTGAATCCATCGGCAGCCAATCCCAATCGAACATTCCTAGGATCAGCTGAGAAATCTGGATGTAATGAATCAAATTTCATCCACGATTGTGAATCTCATTGATGTCTCATTAACCCATCATTTCTATTATCTACAGAATTCCACTTCATTTGTTTGGCGGTTTTCGATGACATGAATAATATTTCCAATCGAGGATTCAACGGAAAGTAACGCAAAACCTTTGTAGGTGTGTTACTTTTCTTCTTCTCCATGAAATTATGTTGATTCAGACTTCCACAATCACCCTTTGACTTCCATCTAGAATAAGAACATTTTTTTCAATTCTGTTTACATGAATCCTCTCCCCAATAAAGTATACAATCATTGGGACATGCATGTATTTTTGTATAATTCAGACCAAGCCTATTAAAAACTTTTTTTCATATCATAAAAAGACTTGGGGATATTTGCTTTAGGAAATTCCCCATGAGCCAATTCCAATATCATGGAAATTTCCTTATTTTTAATTCCGCATAGACATTTGATATGGTATAACTTCAGCAGAAAACAAATCTTTGAATATTTCAAACACACACTATACAACTCTTTATTTCCGTCATCAACTAAATAATGAAACACATTTTCCTTTGTGAAGTTATCTCTTACATTTGGCTCCATATAATCAATAGGAGGATCCAATGATATGTTACAATCTTGATATGGTTGTGTTACATTCTCAAAAACATCACTTGTCTCATTGCTATTTATAGCACCCTCATCAAGTTGTTCTGATATGTTTTGATGTTGATGGTGGTCTCTTGAAGTTTCTAATGCATCACTTATAAGGTTTTGAATTTCATTTTCCATTGTCGACAAAGCTGGGAGCTCATTCTGTGGATTGACATCAGTGATCAACCTTTCTGTAACGTTCGATTCTCCGTGCCAAATCCAACGCAAATATTGACCAGGGAATTGCTTCAATATTAAATGTTCATAAACTTCATCTCTCTTCAACCATCTCCTAAATTTAAATTTAGGACATGGGCATATTATTCTCCCTTCAACGGATCGATTCGAAATTGCAAAATCTAAAAACTCATTCAAACCCTTAATATATTGAGGTGTGTTCCTCAGTAATGTGATCTAGATTTTATACATGTATATCACAATGTTCATGCAGAATATTAAAAAAATTAAAACACATAACTATTACTAAATAAATAAATAGATTCATATATACTAGTTACAAAAATATATAAATATGTTACATAATGTTTTCATATATCAATACATATGGTAAATAACCGACTAGTGGTGTCATCTAAAGTACTTCCACCATAAAGGATTAGAATTAAATTTGGAGATTTGGGTGAGTGAACAAAGTCAAACTACATTACTCAACTTAAGAAAGTTTGAGGTTCCCCTCTCTGATTAAATTAAATAATTATAACCATTGTTTGAAGTGGCCCAATATTTATGGGTAGATATGATACATGGGGTGGATGTGTTAATAAAGTACATGTTATTTAGCTAATGGAAGATCTGATTAAATCCAAAAAATGTATTAAATAAGTGATGTAATAATTATTTCAATTCTCATTTGATATAAAATATGATCAAAAGGTGTCATGGCTGATCATAACTCAGAATGTGGTGTTAAGAAACCACTTTTTCTTCTTCAAAACATGATATAGAAGTTTCATGCTGAAGTAAAGTCACTTTTTTAATGTATAATTACATAAAAAATGGATTATTCTATAATAAAAATTGGTTTCCAAGCCTTAACTAAGAGAATCAATGATTTCATATTGAATCTAGTTGATAAGAAGGGATATCAAACACTAAATTTAGTAGAATTATACCAGTAACAAGGAAGAGGTACCATCCATACCATATCATAAAAATATTTGTAAATATCTTTTTATGAAGGGTGTGGGTGGGAAAAAGATTATGTACAAGTATGGAGTTTGAATTTTTTATGGAATATTCCTCCTTAGATAAAGTGGATAAGAAAATTAAGGAAGTTGGTTGCCCTTAAAAATATAAACAAGTTATAAAAAAGAACTAATGTCATTATTAAAAAGAAATAAGATGATCATGGGTTGTAGATCAATGTTCGTGTTGCAAAAAAAATCATTTATTATGATTTCGATTATTGTTATGGACCGTTAAATGAAAAATTAGAAAGGAATCCAATTCTAAGGGATAGAAATACAGATATGAAGAAGAAACTTCCATAGGTTCAGAGAAACGTGTATATATAAAAAATAATTGAAAATTTCGAAAATGTGTCTGATGTATATAGAAGTAGTACTCATAGAATTTGTCCACATTCACATAAACATATATATTAATCTAATAAGAAAATAAGGCCATATATGTTAATGAATAAATAAAAAACATCCTTAGGAAAAAGTGAAATAATATTGTAAGAAAAAAACCTCGGAAGAATATTTCACATAGGGAAGGTAAAAGCCTTGGAATCTAAATTTGAGAAGATTATTAAATGTTCATCATCTAAATAAACTAATAAAAGGGAGGGAATTTATCATTATCCATGTTGAATGTTCCAATATTCTACCAATGAAATGATTCTTAATTTCTACAGATAAGCTTATTTGATTTTTCACACGATAATAAATAAAAGAGTAGGAAACACTCTTGTCAAGCAATACATGAATTATGGTTAAATCAATACTAATAGTACCTCATACTATTAATGGAACCCTTTCTTAATTTTTTATAGCTTTATTATCCCTATATATTTATCATTCATCCCCACCTTGATTATTCTTTCCCCCATGCTGAGATAGGGATCGTTGGGATGTTGGGGTTGTTCTTGGAATCACCATAAATAAATCAATTTTGTGGATGAAAAATAATTTGATGATATCATCCTAGTTTATCATGATAGGATTGAGTTAGATTAAAACCATTTCTTCATTCTGAATTTAGAGGATAAGTATAAAAACATTTGAGATGTCATATTCAGCCATAGTTGTGAAATACTCAAAGGACTATAATACATTCCCTTTTTAAGTGATCAAAAGAGACATATTGGAATTAACCCAAATAATTATTTTGATGTGGATAAAATTAAACCGACTTTGTGGATTGGTTATATGGTGCTTTTCTACCCTAGGGAAAAAATTTCCTTCTATACTTATTTCCACTAACAGAGTTTCCACCTATGCTCATGTTTAAAAAGGTATTCCCTCCACTAATATTCCCTATAATGTACACCATTTCTACCTTAAAGTTATTCCTAATCTCAAAGAAATTATCAATAAAAAACATGACAAACAAAGTGTGATTTTTAAGTCACAGAACCAACTTAAACACACATGATTTGAGAGATTAACTAGATACCACTTCTAGTAGAAAGTGAGGAATTTAAATAAATTGGGATCTATATTACATACCTGATATATCTCTATGATTAAGATAAAAAAATATATTTTTCTTAATACTTGAAAGGTATGTAGGTAGAATTTTTTTTAAAAATCCTCAAATCCATCTGAGGTAGGATATTGATCAACTTTAACATAGATGAATCAGTGTCACCATTTTCATGAATGTCCTTTGAGTATGCACACTACTATATTAAATTTAGTCCCCTCTATAGTTCAAAGAAAATCTAAGATCCTATTTATCCAACCTAGCCATGACATTGAATCTTCATGTCCTAAGTCACCCTATAATATTGGAATGATTTTCCTTTGAAATTCGATTGATTGATCCATATAATGTGGTTCCTCATTCCAATTTTTTCTTTTCCACTACCCAGAAATATTTCAGTATAATTATTAATAGTTACTAATTTACTTATGGTTTAGGTGGAACCACATTACTAGTATCAAACTCCTGCTAATTTATTGGTCTTCTAAACAGTGGTATTTTTTTTTCTATAACCATATTCAATTTTATAAAAATCATTAATTATTCACCACCCAACACTTTAGTTAAAGGTTTTACAGTGTGCAATAATACACAAGCACAATCAAAATGGAAAATTTTCAAAGTAACTACCCATGAAATATCATGTGAATACTGAATTTATGGAGGTAAGTCTCTTTAATATTGTTGATACACAACACTCATTATCAAAACCCATGATGATGAGGAGAAAACACTCCTAGAAGTGTTTTAAAAGACTATTAATACTCAGACCACCTAGGTAACTTGAATATTAGTATAAAGAGGATATATATACCTTTTTATACCCTATATTTAAAGTCCTAAAAAATTCAATATAAATACCTAACTTCCTAACTAATTGATCATACCAAACAGATTTCATTTGTAATATCACAACCCCAACCGATCACCTTATATAATATCGGAATGCATCTAACCTTAGGTGCATCCCCCAAACACTAAAGGATCGAGATAAACACCTAGGGTTAAGAATATTACTGGGGGATGATTTACCGTTAAAATACATAACCTTCATTGGAATAACTATAATGGTAAAATATAAATATGATTCATGGGAAAGGAAAACCAAACTATAATAATATAAAATAATAATAACTATCAGAGATACAATAAACAAAAATATCATCAAATAAGTATATCATAAAAAAGACTTAAAAAGGTATAATAGGTAGCCAAACATGGAACTACCACAATCTACAAACCACTACTATATCAAATATCCTACCTCTATCACCAATAACCACAAAATCAAGGTGCACCTCTATATAATTAGGATCTCTTCCCTTTACCTATACCATTTCAAACATCATATTCACCAAGATTCATATGCGGGGTGTGAGTATGTACACCCAGTAGACAGTCAACCACATACATCCTACACATGATACTATGATAAAAACATGTTATCTACCATTTTATATAATTTAAAAGTGAAGCTAAAAACCAGTAAATAAGATACATATAACCAGTGAAATATACTCACACTATAGAACACATATAGATCATGAAATCACACACCCATAAAATATAGTAAAAATTCCCCAATGGGATCTATTTAACTAACCTACTATATCTTAAATCTAAGTAAGACCAAATTAATAACCCCAAATCATGATTAGAAACCTATCCCCTTGACCCAAGTCATCACTTGGTGGTACAATCTATGTTCCTAATTAAATAGAATTAGTATCCAAATACAAACCAACAAATTTGAATATATATGAATCAGGAATGAACACTAACCTCTTCCAAGACATGTTTATACACACAAAATGGTTGCATATTACTATAACCCTATTCACTTTAGGCTCTAAAAAAATATGAAAAACAATACCTATGACTATGAAAACCACTGGTGGCAGTGGAGGGGAGCCGACCTATGGTAGGAACTTCACAGGGTTGGGGGAGAAGGTGGCATCACTGGTGTCAGGTGGAGAAGGGTGGTTAGTAGAGATGAGCGGCGAGGCTACTGATGACATGGGAGGGAAGCAGATCTAGGGTCGGGGCTCATCGGGGAATAGCGTCATGGGTGTCGGAAAATAGGGTCGGCTCGGGTGGGGGTGGGGGAGTGTTTCCACTATAAAAAATTAAATGGGTTTCTCGGGGGTTTTTAATAAACCGCCGCTACACCATTTAACTAAAAGGTTTAGTGGCTGTTTTGTAATCCTTCGCTCTGGGCGATTAATTTTATAGTGACCAAGGTCCTCTTTCTTAGGCCCATTAATGTTATAAAAATTCTATTTTCCATTATATAGGTCAGAAGTACATAGCGAAATATTTATCCAATTTATTTGATAATTTTGAAATGAAATCATCCTTACATATTCATGAACGTTTCATCAAAAAAATAGACTATTTTTTTAGGGAAATATGATTTTCTATAAACATATCTTGGCCATCGATAATAGAATGATATATTAATAAAGACACATTTGTCTGATTGTGCATTATTACACAACACTTGTATTTGTATAAGTCATTAACCAAAAGGGAAGTTTAATCAAAGGGTTTTTCTTGTTTTAATATTAATTAATATGCCAAAATTGGATTTTCATAAGTTACCCACCAAAACTTTCTGTCCACTATAGGCACGTTCATCCTTGGGAGAGACCTCTTCTATCTCTGTAATCCTCAACAACCTATATTGGGAACCCAAATTTCAAATATTAGTCCATGGTAATTCCTTGAATACTTATCCTGTATGACCTTTAGAATATGGAAACCCCCATATTAAATCTTACTATATTCCAATTTATACCTAAAAATGATAAAAAATTATTGGACATATTATCATGAAAGGAAAAAAAGATAATCTATCATTCAAATATAAGTGACCCTAAATCATGAACCTCTATGTACTTATCATAAGATGTTAAACTAAACATTCCAGGTCTTTTTTGAACAAAATTAGACTACATTAATGATTCAATCATTTTTAGGGAGGAGCCTTTCCTCCATGTGTTTTCCACCCAACATAATTTCTGCCCAATTACATTATCGAAATTTTTGTGGCAGTGAATTTCCATTCATGGACATTGTTAACACAAATGGTCCCTTCATTATTAGATACATTCTCATAAAAAACTATTCTCCACGGTCTTTATAAATATATATCTTCATAAACACCACATTCATCAAAATTAGAATATTTGTTTACTAATAACACTTTTTCTTTGATTTCACATTAATACGCCCCAGTAGGGAATTACAAATGTCACCCAAAAAAGGGCATATTAACCAATGGTGCATTCATTCCTAGGAGAAAGCTTTTCTATATCCATAAGCCTTAATGAACGCATTTTTTTGAAAACTTCCTTTAATATATGGTCTATAGTCATTCCTTATATTCTTATCTCACTTAATATTTTAGAAAAGAAAATTACACAATTCGGACTAAAAATTTCCCCATTCGAGTATCTGAGAAATGAAAAAAAATTTATGGTCCAGTAATCCCTACTTGGGTAATCATCTCATATGGTCAAAGATCTCCAACCTAAAGCACGGATCTCACTAGTCCATTTCACAGGACTATAAAATTCCCATAAAAGAGACACATTACTAGCTAGGTTGAAAAACCAAAAAAAAAGTGAACCTGAGGTAAAAGTAATGTTCCAAATCACTAGACATGATTTCTATATGGTTTAGGGGAAAAATGGGTGATGAAAGAAAAAATTAAAAAAACATGTTAGGATGACAAAATATAAAGGGAGACCTAAGAAAAAGAAAATTCTTCACTACTAAGTTGTTTTCATCTAGACTTAGGGAAAAATTAGTGTGATGAATCAAAATACATAGTGTTTGTAGGGTATATAATATGAACCTAGAAATAGTAGAACTAATATTGCTATGTGAAGATACATAGGTCAAAATAGAGCACTCAATTACTTAAATTTTTTATTGAAACATCATAACATAATGCAATTCAATCAAATGAGTCATTTTCAATGTTATGATTATTATAAGACTAGAAACACAAGAATATAAAATCACTGACGAAAACAAGATAATTTCTAGTTATTTTTTTAATGTGAAGGATCTTTCATAGACAAGAGTCACTCAATCAAATTATATATGTGTTCCTCAACACAGTCCTTGATGTGTTGAATTTTTGATCGAGTATTCTTCATAGATTGCTGAAACCCTTCCAGTTGTGTGGAAACAACCTCTTCATCATTACATAAATTCTCCTTCTCCATAGCCACAAAATTCATTCATTGTGCTAAGACCCACTTTATGTAATAGTGGATCAACAAAATATATTATTTTATGGATTTCAGTTACTCTTAGAGGTGTTCCATTTGGAGAGGTTTCTCATCAAGACTAACATGATTCTCCCCCATCTTCATGTCAGGACTCGACTCTACATGGGACAAAATAGTCCTAAGATCATCAAACTAGCATGCTATCTATGAATCATCCTACTATGACTATCAATGAACTTACCATTTCTAAATTATTGATTTCACATCATGGCGGATAATGTAGAAATCAAACATTCCATATTCCAAAAAGGAAAACATGGAAGGGATTCATCGATGTCACGGTGGAAGGTCTTTGATTGGTTTCTATGAGACTATCTTATAGATGTATCACCAGATTATATGATATGTAGTGTAAAGATAATCATCTATCTCTATGTTGGACTCATGAAATCTTTTATAGGGAGATATGTGTTATGGTCTTAGTGCGCTCAAAGAGGCACTCTACTTTGGTCCCTCCAAAACCATATCAACCTCTCATTTTTCTATTGGACGATTTGGAATGAAATATGATCCCTCAGTCTTGACTACCAAAGTTGATGGAACTATACAACTGATCAAACACCTCATTAAAATATTGTTGTTAATAGAATGAAAAGGCAGGTAAAAATCAGATTAGTTGGAAACACTCATCAATGGGATCATTAGAAGCTAAAATAGATTCCTCTCCAATACCCAAAGTCATAATGTGTTTAGAAAGGTCCTCCTGTAATGGATCATACTCTAGTTTTTTTCCTAGAAACCAGGACAGAAGGACCTTAATAATCCTATGATAATGGGACCTCGGCTGTTACTCCCTCAGTGATTAAAGTATGATGATCATGGATTCCTTGGCCAGGGATTTCTTCGGCCATGTTTTTTCTGAAAAATATAATAAATTCAAAGACTTATGTAAGACAACCACCATTAGGATTATGTTTTTTCTTGAATATGAGATAAAGATTAAAAAATGCATTAGTTAAATTCCCTATCATAGTCTTGAAACTCCTCCAGAGAGGTGGGAATATTAACATTATTCATCGTATCCTCAAGTTCCATTTATTAATTATATAGGGCCCAATATCTTATGGAATCTCACAAGTAGGGGTATCTAAGACATGGGGATCATTACCAAAATTGGATCCATCATTGATTTTTTCTCACGACCTCTCGGTAGGAAAAACAACTTATAACCCTAAAGAGTCAGGATTAGCATCAACAACTTCATCGGACCACCAAAGATCCATATCAACCCCTTATGAAATGGATATAGGGCCAGTGGTTGTCATTGTAGTGTCCTATAATGTATATGACTAATCTAAAATATCACGTTTAATAAATTCAGTGACAAACAAATGAAACATTATGATATACATATGAAATTACCATAACCATCCTCCTTCTCTATAATAATTGGGCATGACATAGCTTCATCTCTTGGCAATTCATCTGTCAAAGGGATGGGTTCATTAGAATAGGTATGTGACACATTCAAAATATCCCCTTTGGTTCTCAAAATATTGGTAATATACCCCTTGAGGGAGAAGAGTAAATAAGATCCTATAAATGGAAATATTGTTTAATGATGTAGGTCGAATGGGTAATATGGAAAAAATTAATATGGAAAGACATAATTTAGTGCATATGTCATGCCAACATATTTGACCTCATTCTTTTGTTCTATTAAGATAGTGAGTGGACCATATCAGTCTTCTCAGTCATGGAAACTTGTGGTGGCAATGGAGAATACCCTCATTCCATCTCATCTACAAGCAACCACAATCCTGAGGATAGTTCTAAGGATTCATGTCACTCAACACCCAGTCAAATAAGGGTACCAATTGGCCCATATTTTGGGGTCTCAAGTGCCCCCCTTACCACCTCATCTTCCCATACAACAAGAAATATAAATCCCCCACTAATTAATGATGGTGTATGAAAGAGAATAAGGATATGTGAGAAGAGAGAAATACCACACTATTTTTGACGAATTCATCCAATTATTAATTAGATCATCCATAATTTCCACTACCTACAGCTCATGAAATCTTGAAAATACCCATTTTATAGCTGAGATTTGATCATCAGGGGAATATATTATAATTTCCAACTCCCAGATCTGTTGCACCACCTTAGTAAATTTTATCAGGGTGAAGGTTGGAGTGTACTCGGATATCTCCATATTCCAGGTTACGTGTACCACCTTTGAAAAAATCCCATAAATCTATGATGTCATGAGTTATTCCCATACAAATATGTATTTATATAGTCCAAACATTCTATGATTGAATTGTATTTGACTGAGAGGAAGACCTTTTATCTTTCAACTGTGAAGCTTATTCAGATACATGTGCCCTTATAGGAGACTGAATTGTCAGGGCTCAAGCCTCTTCACTTCTGTAGGGACTAGAAAACCATTTCCTAGAAGATGTGGTCTATTTAGAACAAATTTTCTCTATGAATAGTGCATGAGACCACTTTGAATAATTTATTACTTCAGCATTGTCACCCTTTCATTGTGCCTTCCTACCATGCATTTTAAGCCATGAAATAGTCATGGGCTTGACCAAAAGGGTTATTATTCTCAATTCCCCCTAGGGGTAGGAAGAGATCTGAGCACTGGAATACCCAGACTCTATCCTAAATGATGTACTCGATAGAGGTAGTTTGAAAGATTCGTGGGATACCTCCAAATCCATGTGGATAAAAAATTATTGATCCACTAAAAGATGATTCTGAAACAGAATGTGCAAGGGGATTGATTTTTGGTTATTGTAGACAAATGAAAATAAGGGTGGATCAATACGAAGAAAATGAATCACATATAATTCTACTGTTAATACGAGATGACAATACACTGACTCTAAATGTAATCATGTACGTACACATATCTTCATTATCTTGGCCATTATTGAAAAAAATTCTACTATGCGTATCACTGTATAGAAAAAATTGAACTCTCCTTGTGTGTTCAGGTTATTTAGCTATTTTTCATACATTATTGATACCGACTAGATACCAAGACAACATTAATGAATGGAAAAAACCACCATTCAGGAACTTTAACTCCACTGAGCAGGACATATGAGCTGAAGTGTTTTGTAATCCCCCCCCCCACAACATTGAAAAATGGACATGGAATCAGATATAGGGCCTTTTCTATGTACACAAGTAGTAATAATTGGTCTATCTTCACCAAAAAAGGGTATCCAACCCTATGTTGCTCCATTATACTAATTTAGCATCTATCACAAATGTCTGTAGCCTCACACCGATGTTAGATTCATGGACCTAAAGTAAGTAGGTACTCAAACCCATCATGAGAAATATGGTCAGATGGATCCTCAGAGGGTCCTTAGTGTTGAGATTATATCCTCACTTGTTATATTTTTCTTTACTCCCTCGTGTTCTAGAATTTTCCATCAATTCTATGATTCACACATAATGGTAACCCCATTGGGTACTAACTGGTAGGACCTTATCCTGGACGCTCTAGGAAAACCCTCATACAAACCATTGAATGGAAATTTCCCCTTAAGAGGGGCTACTTCTGCAACATCTTCTAATCCACCATTAATAGACCATGGGACAAAGCTGGTGTTCTGTAAACCTCATCTCATTTCATCTTCAGTGGAATGAACTCATCATACATAACCTAGAGGATATGAGATCCTGAGATTATATTAACATCATGTAGGCTAATTCCAACTTACCCATACATCAGATGGAAGGTTTTTTCCTATGGTCCTTAGTGGCTCATTAGAAAGGGGATCATGTCCAGGTTATTGTACGCATACGTCTGCAAACCAAATTTTCCTCACAAATACTGACATTCGACAGCTCAGTTTTAAATTTTGTGCAACACTGGAAAACACAGTACACCCACATCCATTTTAGCCTAACTCATCCTCCAAATTAGTAATCCCAATCATCATTTTAGACTTGTAATTTTTTCCATCTTAGACAGATATAAGATTCATGGATTTTAGTGGGGTTTTTGTTTTGGGGTTTGAAGCTTCAGATCAGGGAATCACATGCTATGGTGTAAGACGCTTCGAGTTGGAACTATTCCTTGATTGATAAATGTACCCTAGGATGAGATGTGGGTGGTAGAGTAATTGGTATATTCCATAAACAAGAACATTATAAAGTAACATAAGATATTTGTGATATATATATCTCTCATAATTTTGTGGTCATGGAGTAGATGATAATCCATTTTGGGTAATCACATTGATACTTTGTCAAAATTTTCACTAGGTCTAGAAGGATGGCATTTCACACGTCATAGTAACCATTTATGATGACCTTGTCTATTTCTAAAACACATTCTACTGCTTTTTTATGGGAATATATTTGATAATTCATTGAAAACATGTAAGAAGGTATTGATATTTTTCATTAAAGTTGAAATATTGGTGTCAAAAAGTTCAAAATATTGGAAAAGGAATTATCCAGATGATGGCAATTGACTAAGTTCCTTTTATTGGATGCTCGGCCAAGTTCCTCACACATGCCACTTAACTAAGTGCCACACAAATTCAAAAAGGAAAAGTTCCTCAGGTAGGCCACTCAACCTAATGCCTCATGAAGACAACTCAATGAAGCGCCTCACGTAGGACACTCAACCAAATGACTCATGAATGCCACTCCACCAAATGAAACATGCATTCCACTTGATGAATCTAACCCATGAAGACCAGTCACTCATGTTGATAAACTATTTACTCTTGAAAGAAAATTACTCTAAAGGAACTATAGATGACTTGGATGACGGGAGAATAAGAATGGTGGGAACAATGGAAATAACCACTGGGTAGTCAATCCTATTTATAGACATTACTGATATTTGTGGTGAAACTCCATGTATGGTCTGCACAGAAAATATTCACAACCCTCGAGATCTTTTCAACCCTTTACCTTTGGATCATACCCTATTTCATGGATCAAATCCAATAATGAGGGGGGGATCTTGTTTTTGACACTCCCTTTTGGCACATAGGGATGAAAATACTTAATGGACATCACTTAGAAAATAAATAAGTGAAGACAACCAGAGAAAACCAAGGAGTTTACCTAGGCCATGCAGAGCACACACATCCTACTCGCTATGAGGCTCACGCAGGCCCTACCTATGCGGTCCATAAGTTACGCCTCCCCTCAATGTGACACCTACACTTAGAACATGTGTAGAGAACCTATAAGGATAACCTACTTTATATAAGGTTCTGTTTTTTTCATATAAATAAGACCATGGGGATCTTTATTTGACATGATGGAAAAACACGGAGAAGCCTCAAGGCTTTTCTCTCCCTAGTCCTTCACTGAAGCCCATGCAACCACACTAGTAGCTCTCTAAAACCTAATAGAAGAGGGAAATAAGGGTAATAGTGGTATTAAATTCCAATTAGTGTGTGATATACAATTCAAATAAGTGAGGAACCACATCCCCTAATCAATAGGGACTATCATGAAGGTCCCATCATAAACCTGACACATGCGCAAGTCCCTTCTAGTGAAAACTGAGGAAAAAAATGAGTATAGAAAATGGCCTCTCTTATGTGTTGTTTAATAGGTTTTCCATCATTCAGAAGTCAATTCTATATCATACATGCCTGCCCCCATGTGAATATCACTTATATCCGCATAGGTCAACCCTACGCAAAGAAAATTTCTATCAGTCTAGGTCCCCCTAAGCGAGACAATTATAGCTCATCCACCCTTCATCAGTGCGAGCCTCCTTTGAGCCGTCTATTCATTCCACCAATGGTGGGGAATTTCCTTTCGTAGGACTAATATATGAGTATGACCAGTTCAAATCCACCACTGAAGCCTCCATAATTCCAAAACTATGTATGGAGACCCAATATTCTATCTCCAATTAGATTTTGAATTTTTTCGGTAATAGGTTTCTCAAACATGTCATTCCCAATGGGTAGGGTCCTCATGGTGTGTCAAGTTATGAATCTATTCAGTCATGAGGAATCTAAACCTAAGGGATGTACCAGGGAGTTCCTAGTCTCAGAATCAAGGGAACAGACTTTTTCATTCCCTAATCATCTCAATGATATGAGGGATAGGGAAATGTCCTTAAATCGTCAACACTATGAATAGGGAACTCATAGTTCATAAAGTGAGAGGGGAACACACTTGATTATCCATTTTATCAGGATATTTGGATTATATCCCTCTTCTATCAAGAACTAGGATTAGGGAATCCATCCCGGTGTAATCCCTTAGCCTTTATTATGGGTTATAGCCTGTAGTGTAATAAAATGTAACTATCCTAGTTTCTGAAATGGAAGAGGAGAGGGTCAGATAAAATCCCTTTCATCATCTCATGTATCCCCAACATATTCCACCTATGGAATAAGTATTGTATAGTTTTCTAGATCTTCAAATTTCCCTTGCTTCTCAAATCTGAGCATAGATCATGTGGTCCTAGAGGATAGCTACAATCATGACATCCACACTCTTTGATGCATGTGTTGGTTGGGAAAACATTTATAGATATTCCTCTAACCTCCAATAAGTATTCCTCCATAGGCATGAGTCCACAAAGACATATATCCACCTCCAAGGTTCAAATACCTTGTGATAAAAAACCATCAAGCATCCTCTATAGTTGTGGGTCCTCCACACCCCATTCAAACTACGAGGGCTTTGATTCCCTTCTAAATCGAATATGTAAGAAGCCTCCTTGAAGTCCAAACCCAACACAATAAAATAAACACTAATTCTCTCTAGGCCACATTACCAGTAGGGAAACATCCAACTAGATATTCCAAATCTCTTCTAGGTCCTCTAGGCCACTTCGACATAAGTCCCACACCATCTAACGACTAGGCTCCTTTTTCCAAGATTTATTTGTGGCATAACATTAAACTATATGGGTTTTCCCCATAATATTAGAATAAAATGTTTGATGTGTCTCATTAAGTGGAACTAAACTACATGGGTTCAGATTTCATTCACATTTATACACTGAAATCTTACCGTAGGGGCCTTATCTCGACATCAAAACAACTACTATCTCTCTAGATGCTGTTAAATTTTAAATTTTACAACTGTGTGGCCTGAAACTAGTATCGTGAAAACTAATGACCAAAGAATATATTATAAATTTATAAAATGTTATTGTTGATGGAGAACCTAAGATACATTTAGATATTTCAATCAATGAAGATCCTCATATACAAACAGATGATTGAAAATTGAAAGTATGTTAATAGTTGATGGTTAACTTAAGATATATCAATGTAATACAAAGAAAAAAATGAAGGATTCTTGAAAATGTAGTAACAAATTAACAGAGTCTTGATGTATGTAATAATTACCCCAAAAAGGATGTGTTGAGCTTGACCTGCAATCCTCTCTACCTATGAAATTCCTTAAGAATTGTTAAACTATTCCCAAAAAACTGCTAGCCTTTGGATGGTATGTTCAGAAAACACTCTGAATAAGGGAATGGTAGGGTGTTTCTGGACCCACAAACAAAACCCATTGGAAGACGCTCAAAAATGGAAAACCCAAAATGAATGATTCTGAAAACATTAAAACCCTCATAATCAAACCACTGAATAGAACAAGAAAAAAAATTTCATTATAAACAACATAATAATGTTAAAATATTACAACACACCATTAATCATCACTTGTGACACACCCAACGTATCCTACCTCACCATAAGAAAATTACACAAAATGTCTGCTCAATACATCAAGGTATATGAGATATGAAATGAGTTAATAATAATCATTAACTAGAAGGATTATTACACATATCCAAGGATAGGAATATTTTTTTTTACATTCATAAATTTATATTTTCTATTGGTGGGTAAAGGTCTCATAATCACCTACACTAAAGAGTAGCTAGAGAATACACCATGATAATGTCTTGAAAAGACTTATGATTGTCCAACCTTGATAGCCAATATCTTTTCTATCCCCTAAAATTATATCATCTAACTATAGTACATGTATTCACTACTAGAAATTGACCCAATACTAATTATTTTAAAACATTGTTATAGGCTATACCTACATTGTAAACAACTATGGGTATACAAACTAGGTGGATAGAACTATACTAATATTTTCTTTGACATCATTGGTATTTATCCCATGGATTTCCCTTTTTCCCATGGTTTTATTAAACTAATCATATACATGCTACAGTAATGGTTTTCTAAATTTTTGGTATATTATTCCTCCTATAATGAAACCAACAGAACCTCCCATCATGGCCTAGAAACAGCACCCATGTCCAGAAACCTGTACCTACACCCCAATAACTGGAAACAAATATAGAAAAATCAAGAAATAAATTAATTCATTGATCATTTCGCAATACACATTTAAAAAGGAACACATATTTTATATTTCATATTTGATCAGTTGATAACTATAAAAACCCTAATATATATATGAAATCAAATTTCGTCATCAAACATGATGTGTCATATATATTAGTTAAAAATGTAGAGGGTCAATCTCTATCTTATAAAAACAATTATCATCAACATTATCAATAATATAGTCATCACCATCATCATCACAATCCCTATCACTAGGAAATTAGTCATCCCCAAAACCATAGGGACCATTATCACAATCGCTTGATGTGTCATATAATGAACACATCATCTACATGCATGTATAAAAAATCAGTATAGTATCTGATTAAAGTGATGTAAATAATGTCATCATAACTTTCATAATTTTCTTGTTTTCCTTTTGACTTTTTTCAATGTTATTCATGGTTATTCTAAGACTCTTCTACGTCTTCACATGCCATTTATTCCTATGTGGGGTGCATTTCCATTATAGTGCTACCATAACTATTAGAGGTTCCTAAAGTGGGAAAATATCTACTGGGGAAAATACTATTCAAAAATCAACAATATACTCTCCCATGGTGATCATCACCAAATATCCTGTGAATATGATCATTTGTTCCAAATTTGATGGCTTCATGGTCGTCAAAGTCCTATATAGCTTACTTTTGAAAATATAAATGAACTATTTAGTTACAAAGTATATATAAAAATTTAAAAAAAGAAAGTTAAAAATTACAATATATTATTCTGTTTGTTGGTTTATAGCATGTCTATATAAAAAAATTTTACCTTATAATTTGTTTTCCACTCAACTCACATAAAAATCAAGGTTTAATACCTCTCTACATAATTATGTTGAATTTAGAAGACCATTATTCAATAATAATATATTTTTTTTCCAAAATTTAGTCATTGTAACAAATATTTTAATGAAAATAAAAAATCTAATTGAATTAAATTTCATTGAAATGTATTTTTTTATCCCCAACAAGGTCAACATTTAATCAATAAGATAGAAATGAACAAGTTAATATTATTTCATTGAGTCTATATTTATTTTATTTATTATTATTATTTTGGTTCAACTTCATTTTTTGTTGGTTCCACTAATTTTGGATGAATTTAGTTTGATTAGGAACTTTTTAGGTTAATTCTTTACTAGTAGATAAAATTCAGTTTACCTTTTTTTAGTCAGCAATAATTCATATTAATTCATATCAGTTTACATAAATATGGTTTAGATTAGTTTTTGAAAGTTATGTTCAGATTAATTTTCACTAGTTTAAATATGGTTTACCTTTGTTTGAGAATGTCATGTTTAGATTAATTTTGACTAGTTTATTGTGGTTTGGTATAGTTCCATTTTACTCAATTTAGTTTTTCTTAATTCATGTTTTAGTTGTTGTTCAACTCAATATATCAAATGATTTAGATTTATTTAATACATATTGTTATAATTTAGTTTATTTAATTCTTGATTGTATTTATTTTGGTTCAATTTAATTTTATTTACATTTAGTTCGTTCAAGTTATTTAAGAAATGATTGTTCCCTTTGTTGGGGTGGATCCGGGAATCACTTTATTTATTAATTATTTTGATAACTATTTCTATTAATGTATTTTATAATAATAATTATTTTTTATTTAATTATTATTCAATTTTGTATCATTTATTTTTTATTATTAATATTATTCTTTATATTTAGTTATGTTTCAATCTTTTGAAATACTAATTTTGTAATATTTTTATTTTCACATATATAGCATGTGTGATTTGTTACCATACCCTTACGTGAAGTTATATTTTACCCTTATGAATGTATTAAAATTTTTAATTTTCTCTCTATGTAACCTTGGAGGTAACCTTTCATAACATATGTAAATTTGGTGTTACCCTTACACAACATATATTCATTATGAACTTACCGTTACACGAGACTGTCTTTATCTCTATTCACGTTTATATTTATTTTTATGCATCACCTAACTATTTTTAAATAGTATATGGAAAATTAAACTTACCCTTATCAAAAATGTTTAAATAAATTATACACTTACAAAATACATGTTTACCCAAACATAAGGTATGAAAAATTAATTTTTCCTATATATATGCCATTATACATACTCTTACGCAAGATTATAGGTTCCCTTACACAACGCAAGGAACATTGGTGTTACCCTTATGTAGAATATATAAAACATGCATTAAACCTTATTAAACCATCTATTTACCTTTAAATATATTTATGTTTACCTTTATCAATCTCTCAGTTACATTTATTTAGTGTATAGAAAATGAATCTTACCCTTATGTGAAAGGTTTAAATTAAGTTAAAACCTTATTTGGTGCATGTTTCCCCTTATGAAAGGTTTCAAAATATACTTTATGATTTACATGTTTCATTATGCTTACAAGGTACCTTTACACATGCATAGATCTTAACTTTACTTAAATATTGTTTTTTGATTTACTCATTGTTTTTTTTCATCCTAAATTGATTTAGAGTACATTTATTACAATTATTACAATTGTATTAATTATTCTATAAATTTTTATTAATGATATTGAATATTTATGATGTTTTTTAGTGTTTTAAGAAAAATATGATGATTAATTTTGGTCTATATTAAAACATATATCTATATTATAAATGTAAAAAAATATAATTTATTATTTATGGTTCTGATTTTTGTTTTTGTTATTAGAAAATATTCTTTTACATTTCTAACCTAACACCATTTTGGTTCAATTTGGTTTTATTATGTTTCACTTGCATTGGAAAGGTATGGATAATAATTTTTATTTATATTCATTTTCAATATATTTTAACCACTTTAGTTTTAGTTTATTGTTGTGAAGTATTTATGTTCATATTAAAGGACTCTATTTACATTTTTTTTTTTGAAAAGGTTGAGCCTCTAGCCCACTTTATATAATATAAAAATGTAGACCTCTTTTTGAAACGATGAAAATATGGAACCCATTACATGTAGAGGAAAAGTGCCTTAAATAAACATGAAACAAATGTAAAAAAAGTCATAAAAGATAAAAAAGGAAGTAAAAATAAAGAAAAGAACTAGAAAAGACTGTGTCACCCCTCTCTAGACTATTAAATAGTGAAACCAACAGATAGTGATGTGTCACACCCTACTAGGAAGTTTCATTGAGATGAACCAATAGAACATGGAATAAACTTCTACAAGTAACAATGACATATGGAGGAGAGCCATAGGAGAGGTGATAGCACACCATTACCTATTTGAAACCATCGACCAAACGAATCATGCTAGGAACTCATGGAATATTATCCTGATGAAACTCAAAATCAGAATGGAAAGCTTTTGTAGAATTAAATAGTAAGGTTCCCATACATCTATAAAAAAGATGGCATATGGATAAATGAAGGGATTCATCATATCCATCCCTCTTTCAAGGACTCCACCCCAGTGAAACTAGAAACCAAACCACTATATAACCCATGTTTATTTTCTCCCCATAGCTCACCTAATTCCTTAATCCATGAATTCCTTACATCCTCACCATGTAGACAATTATACCAAATCTTATACCAAAATATAAATAAATATAAGTATAATAATAATATAACATTAAATCTATTTAATTTTATCACTCATATTCTACCACCTGACTTATACTTTATTTCAATTTCAAGGTGTCTCCAGGAAAGTAGATTAACAAGAATAATGTCAGGATATTTTTTATTTCTCTACATAAAACTCCTATATTAAATTCCTATTTTATAGATTATTTGACTATACTCATTATACCGAACTATCACCTAAATTTGGAGGTTCCACACTTGACACATGTGTTTATTCCAACACCACCATATAGTGTCAACTGTTTTGGGAACTAATAAATTAATAATAACAAATTAATACATTAAATAATGAAAATATATTATGGTCAAAAAGATTACTAGGGTTCTATAAAAACAACTAATTAAATACTATAGATGGATACTATTATATCCCTAGGCTATGAAGAATCATTGAACTATGTTATACCAGTATGTTCCAACTTCTTATCATGATGATCAATATGTTTGGGAGGTTCAAAATTCATCGAAGAAGAAGTCTAAAGAGCATGAACAGAAAATCCCAGAGTGAATGAAGTAGTATTAAAATACCTAATATAGACATATGGGGAAAGGATAATATATAAGGGGAGTGATATCCATCGTTGGATATAGAAAAGATATAAGAGGAAGATATTGTGACAATATAGGTGATCTAAATATCATAGGTTCCTCTAATTGAATTATGGGAAAAGAAACCCCTCCACGTGGTATATCCGATGAAGGTTACGTTTGTAATCTGTTATGAAGATTGATGTGAGTAGCTTTAGTACCACCCCATGAATTATCAAGATGAGCAGTACAACCACTAGGATGATTAGAGAATATTTTTCTCCATAGGGATGGTTCCTGATTAAAATTCCTTAAAAATATTAATTATATGATATTATATGTTATTTATAAATATATTTAAAATATTGTACTCACAACCTAAACTAGATGAGGGAATATCGTCTCTCTCATCCATCAATTACTATCAGAAATCCTCTTTTTTCACACCTATTTATTTTTTTCATTTTTTTAGAGGAAAATAAGTATTCATTTAGTTAGGAATTAATAACTAATTTATAATCCAAACAAGAAAGAAGAGGTGATGTGAATTAATTTTGGGACACCAAGTTTCAATCCGAATATATGATGGTAGTAAAATAACATAATCATTTAAAATTTATTGTCGAGAATATAAAACATAAAATATGTGTCAAATGAAAACCAATGATTTTTAATTGGCATGATAAAAATGGTTCTGATATGGTTTTCTTCTTGTATTTAAAATTTTATCCAATTCAGTTTTTATTATGCCATTTGATTCATTATGGTCATTTAATTAGGGCTTTTAAGAATTTTTTAGTTAGGTAATTTTGTTAATATATTGAATTAGGTCATTTGGGTATTTTTTTAGTGAGTTTACTTTTGATTTTTTTGGATTAGGTCATTCGTTACATTATTTTTTTAATTTCATTATAAATAGCATAATATGTCACAGTTCAATTCATCATATTTTTTGTTATAATTGGAATGTTTTAGTTCTTTTTAGTTTAGTATGTTCTAATATATTTCAATTAAATATTAGAAAATGAAACTCAAATAAAACCACAACCACTTTATTTTTAAAATGAGGATGCAGGTCAGGTTTCATAAAATATATTTGAAATAAATATTAAATCAATTTGAATGGTACCAATATGAAAATTCCTAATAGAGATAAAAAATAACTGAGAACATATATTTATGACTATATATGTTACCCACCTCATATTTAGGATCATAATAAACACTAAAAATTAGATTATTTTATTCATCATATCTAATAATTTCATCAAGGCCATTTGGGTTAGTGATGGTGAAAATTTCAGCCACACCATCATAAAAAAATATTTCTTGGTATTACTTCCAAAATTACACCACATTTAGGACTCAGATGATATTTCACATAAACAAAATGTTTACCTAATGATGCTGAAATATATTGCTCATCAGTAGTATGAATTTATGTAATTCAAACAATTATAAATCAACATTAATTAATAAATGTAACATGTATCATAATTAAATCAAAAAAATTTCATTTTATCATAGCAACTCGACCATGAGATTAATAATCCAATATTAGTATTTTATTAACAAATCCATATTAAGATAAATTTTCATATCAATGCTTTCTATCTAATACACTCACATAATATTCTATTTTTGTAGTTACCACAACACCATTGTGTTGTGTTCACATATTCATAGATCGATAAGTGATAATACATTTATACCCATTGACCACAATTTATTTTCATTCAGGAACCAAAAAATTATAAGCAAACTCTAAAGCCCTTATTTCTTCAAAGATAGAGTTAGAGGTTAATATAAATACCAAAAATATAATTAAATATTAAAATTTAATATTATTTCCACAATACATATACATTTGATTTCAACAAATTTGGATACTCTGGGTTATGTAGAGTCTCTCTCTTAATAATGAACCATTATTTATATATATAATTTGTTTTCATTACCTATATAAAATGATGAGAATAGATTACCATATATGTAAAATTACCTGGGATAAAATTACATAAACATCATCAACTTACATACTTAATGTAGTTGTCAAAAAAATCATAGTAAAACAAGACTATGTGATGCTCTATTTTCCACTCTTCAAGGCTTAATGCATTTGTTGTATATGAAGCAAGATTTATCCCAATGTTGGGAAGTGATGGAATACTGGGTTCAATTATCACAAAAAAACGTTTCCTCATTTCTCATTTTCTAGTTATGTATTCTGGAATCATTAGAAAAATATATTAAATATAAATCCTTACATTCATAATCCATGTAACCTTTCATAATGGAACTATCAGTGTGATTCTTATTCCATACATAAAACTTTAATGTGGAAATATTTCTTTCACTTAGATACATTCAATGAAAACAAAAATTCCTACAAAAAGTATTTTAGTTGGACGGTGTACAGTTAGATGCAACATGTTTTTGAAAAATAATGGTGAAAAAATCATCTCTAACTAAGACAAAAATAATGGTGCCTCTTATTATATTTTTTTAAGAAATACTTAGTGAATTTTTTAGCACAAATATATTTGTAAAAATGGAAAAATAAAATCAGTATCAACTTTCTGTTATTTGAAAGTATATGGAAAAATGATGTTAGAATAAACTAATGTAGATAGATGCAATAATTGTGAGTATTTTGAGATTTTAGCTTCAACTATGTACTGTTAAGCATTTTTTAAATGTTTCCATAATAACCACCAGGAACCATGATAGTAACTAGTAGTTATAAAAGACTATTTTTTGAACGTGTCATAACATAAGAAGGACGCATAATATTCCATTTATTTTTATTAATAAACTAGATCAGAATGTTTTCTTTTCATGCTCTAACAATAAATCGTTATGTAAGATAGAAAATCATTTATCATCCACATAATCATAACACACATATAAAATATGTCTTTAGAATTAGAATTGTAAGTGTTCATATCCACATTAAAAAGATAACTCTTTTATTAAATGTTTCAAGTATACATCTATGTCATTTTCTGGATTAAATGGTCTAAATATGAGTAAACATAAAAAAGTGAAAGGATTTTTCATACAAATACCTAGAAGAAGGATATTAATGTTGATGAAAACTAGATAAGTGTTGTAAGATGTAAGAATATGACCAAATGGATTAAAATCCTGGCATGATAGACCCACAGTCACATTATGAATCTTAGCTATAAAATAAGGATATCGAACATGAGATTTCTACCTTACTAATCTATCTTCTGGATGAATGAACTCAACATTATCCTTATTTATATCAGTATCATGCCATCACATTTTTTTTATATTTCATTAGAAATGAAACTTCATCAGATTATGGTAATTAACTAATAGTTCTACATTAAGTTTTATGGCACATGGGATGGTGTTACATCATTATTTGGAATCGCTTGAGTTTTGGAACATTTTATTGAATCATTTAGCCTAGTGGTTTCCTCATATAGTATCTTGTAATTTTTTGGGTAAGCATGATTCTGTATTTAGAAAATCCATGTTGGTCAATTTACTTCCATTCCATATAATGATTTGATGGAATATTTACATTATTTATAAGTGTTTATTTTTAAATGGTTTGAATATAATCAATGATTTTATTCAAAATTCCATACATTAGTTTTTTAGGAAATAATGGTATTAAATATTCTACCTTTTTCATTTTTCTACATTTTTAGTATACTAGACTCATGGAAGAATCTATAAAAATTTCACCCTCCTAACACAATAATTTTCATTACATGCATCTTGTTTACTCATATAATGGTCTTATATCATTATTATACCTTCTTTATTCTAATGTTGAAAGAATATACATCATCCATATAATAATGTTTCAAATAAAATCCTCTCATTTATATCTTAAACATCATGAGAATGTATTCTCTCCCCATTGTGACACTAAACATAATATTTTGTCTGAAAATCTAATTTTGTTATATGGTAACTGTCTTCTTTGTGACATAACCAAGGTATTATAACACAATTATGACATGGGAAGTGTAAAATACTTCTATATAAAGCATTATTAAATGAAAAACCTAAAAAAACACTCCATCTTGTTTTAAGAAAATATTAATATTTGATCAGTATAATAAATCTACCTTATATACAATCTATTAAATAAACAATTTTATATGTCATGTTATAAATTAATCGATATAAGATTTAATTCAAATCCAAAATCTATTTAAGTAAATTAGACCATTTCACTTTATTTTAATCACATTAGAAAACTTTATAATAATGTTTAAATCAAATCCATTATAATCACTCTAATTTTTTGTTCAAAAATACCAAATTTAACAATCATGAATACATCATTATTAAAAAAACATATTTTATCATGAAAATGTAATTTTTGATAGGAAATATCATTGGGGGATAATTAACAAAATATATTTATCACTCATATCCTTAATTACATAGCCCAGTCCCATGTGATAACACAATACCATATATATAAAACCATAATATTGAAATACATTATGTAAAATGGAAATAACTATAAATAATTCCACAAAAAATTCCATGTATTTAATAACTAATAAACTAGTTCTTTTTATAATTATAATATTAAAGATAACAATGTGTATCAAATATGGACCACTGTACATATAGTGGCCTATATTTCATAAGTTGAAAACTAATAATGGAATTAGTTGAGGTTGGTTAATATCAAGATTATATTAGTAGTAAAATAAGTAATGTTTTGTTATGTAATATTTTATATCAAACTATTACTCAAAAAACCACATAAATCCATAGGAAATCACCAAAACATCCCATTTGGTGAATCAAAAGATAGTAAATGGTCCTTTATTTCAATATGTTTTCTATATATTTAATATAACATAAGAGAGATATTCATGTAACAAAAAAAATCATCCATATTCATCCTTTAATGGAAAAATAAAAATCTATATATTCAAGCCAAATAATTCTTTTTAAATCCAGACATGTTTAAGAACAAGAATGATTAATTTCAATTATTGAAATAAAACATTGAAATGAAACATTTCATAACCCCCTAATATATTGGAAAAAGTAGTACAATAATGATTTACATAGTCAATACAAATATCACAAAAAATAATATTCTTCTTACATTTATGTATAAGAATATAATAACTAAATTTTAAAAATAAAACACTTAAAATCTGATAAAAAATATAATCATAACCCACCTGCTTTCAATGAACCAGAAAAAATCATTGCATAAAAAGAAACTATGTTATTGATTTATACCTAAAATGAAAAATTAAAAAAATTATTTGAAGAAATGATGATGGATTTGGAAATAAAAAAATTTATGTTTAATAAGAATAGGAACAAAATTCTAAATGATGGGATATCATCGAGTTCAGGGAAGAAAATGGAAGGCCACTTGTAGGGTTGGATTGGGATGGGAGTGATATGGGAGGATGGGAGGTTTCTTGGATAGGATATATATTAAATGCTATCCCATTTTTTTAAAAAAAATTAATGTTATCACATCAAATATTCTAATAGTTAAATGAGACCATTTATATAGACATTCCACAAATAGGTTATACAAAATGTTAATCTAAACCGTTATTATATAGGGACCTATATTAATGTATTTTCCAAAATCATTGCCATAGGTTAATTCATATTGATACTATTTCCAATAGTGATTTATGAATAATTTCGTAGATCTTTTAAGTTCTCATTATAGTAGGGAATATTTATAACCCTTTAGTGTGATAATTACCCTAGTATAGTTATCACATACTTTGTCGCGGTGATGAAAGATCCTGATTTTATAAGATATTTTTTAACATTCAAATACATCAATACAAGAAACCATAATATTGTTTGAAGTTGTTTTTAGTGTACCAACTCTAACACCTTGTAGTATACTTAGTTCAATATAGGTTTCTAGACCATGGAATGAGTGAAATTTACCATAAAATAGTCAAATGACTTGATTTATCATCCTTGTATGAAGATGCACTATACATTGAATATTGTTTATTTGATTCTTGGCCCTTGTGAAACATTATAAAATAATTTAGATATGAATGTATCCTTTCAGTGATAATAACCGTTGAATATAAAATTCATTTCATTTCATAAGTTTGATAATAATTCTCATTATCTTTTTGGTATCATATCATTCAAGCATTTAGTAGTTTTGTAATGATATTGTTTTCAATCGACTACCATCTTTCAATTAATATAGCTTTAGTACGGATTAAAATATTGTATATTTAGTACAACCAACATTCAATAGATTTTTTGAGTTCTATTTAGCATATTTAACAACTTTTGAAAATCATTATGTTTGTCTTCAACTTACATTCTCATTTTATCATTATTATCTCAATCATCATTTACGTATGTAATAATATAATATGATATCTAAACCGTAGTGGTATTTTAGTCACAAGATTAGTTTCATTCTTCCCTATGTTTATCCAATCATTTATAACATAAATCTATTCCAAGACCAATCAACTGTTCTTCCCACACCTTTTGTAAATTTCATCTTAAATAACAATAATGTAAACACTGACAAATGAATTGACAAGGGTCATATGCATGAATTACACATTTAATGCAATATAAATATTGTATATTCATCATTCCCCCAACTTCTTGTAATGATTTTCAAATAATTTTCAAAACCAAAAAATACATATACATCCATTGAATCAATAAATTAAAGTCATTAAAAACATCCATAAGTATCATTACAACTTAGTCAAAAAATTTGAGGGGATAAATATCTCACCGATTTACAACATACTCATCCTCATCAACAAAAACATCATATAGAGTTGAAACAACATCAGCTACAACATCATCATTAGCAACAGTTTCATCATCACTAGCATCACCACCACTATCTTCTCAACAACCACTTTGACCCTTATTGGAATCACTCGGGGAATCATTTAGAGAGCACATATAAGGCCCCAGCCTTAAACCTTACTTAATCTTGAGTTATTACAAGATTACACATTGAGGATCTTTTCAGGTTTAGAGTTTTAGAGAATTAGATCATAAAACATGAATTACATTCCACATTTAAACTAATTGGTTAAATAAATATAGTATTCATTTATCCCATCAATGGAAACATATTTAAAATAAAACATGGATTCTTTCTTGACACTTCCTTGTCACTATCAACATATCATGTACCTTTCCCTTGACCTGTGAAAAAAATTTCAAAAAACACTTGGGATGAGCATAAAAAGCTCAGTAAGGGTTTTCAAAATATGGAAAGAAAACATGAGTTCATATATACATAAGAATGAAATCATACATTATCCATAAAACAAAGGCACTTTAACATACCTATTCAAATCATGAATAAATCATAGAAATCAAAAGACATATAGGTAACTTGAGGCATTCATAACATTCTTACGTAGGGAGTAACCCTCTTGGTTATGTTTGGAATACCCACCACAGTATATTCCCTAAATCTCTTCGTATAAACCTTAATGTTTCACTCCTTCGCGTTACTCAATGCATTGGAGAGCTATATCGGGCTCACCCGCCCCTAGTTTATCACTAAACCACCCGTTTTCGTAAAAATTCCCAAGAACCATAACATAAACATATCATATAAAAAATGCATAAGGTAAACATAACATTTCCACATTTCAATCACAATATAACATTTTAGTATATTGAAATAATGAATCCCTTCAAAAATAAACCATTTCCAAAACCATTTAAAACATTTAATAAAGATATTTTTTGAATGAAAGTGTCCCATACCACCTTAAAGATTTTAAAATTTTAAACCATTAATATAAATATAAATAAATCCTTAAAACCATTTTGAAAACATGGATATTAATAAGAACAAATAATTAAAACATTTAAAGTGATATTTTGGTTAAAGGGGTTTTACCAAAATTAGAGACACTTGAATACAATAATTGAGGAATATAATTTAGTCAGAACCTTATAATATCATGAGAATAAATGGATTCATGATATAATATTCCAAAGGACAGTATATACACCATATAAGAGTGATTTGGTGCATAACAACAATGAATTCTCAATAGAAATGTCAAATGTGATGAAATCCCATATAAAGAAGGTATCCTTAAATTAAGGATAAATAAATCTCAAAATTATGTGTGACAAATATAAATAAACCCAATATAAGTAGATATTAATTGTAAAACGATAAAAGTTCATTCACACATATTCAAAAGATGACATATTCAATAACTACATGGTGAACCCAAAGAGATCGAAATTGGGTTAAAAAGTTCCCTTGGTAAAATTCGACAGCCTAACGGCATCACTTCAAAATTCAGAAAAATGAGTTGATGAGAGATAAAAAGGGTATCTCATAACTTGGACATAAAATTTAAATCAATAAGGATATAGAAAAACATATCCCAACATAATAGTATGTGAAGTAAAAGACATAACAAAAGAAGTCTTTTTAAAAGTGGGGGGGTGAAAGGTTCCCTTACCGACATGGGTATCTTTCGAAACATACACCCCGTGAAAGAAGGACAACAAGACATTGATGTAAATACTCATAAATGAAATTATACTACACAATGTGTAAAATAATGGGAAGTACATACACCAATCAATTGAATTTGTAGAAAATGTAGCATAAATCTCACGGGAATATAAGTGAGATGAAAAATCCCTTATGAAAACTCGGCAGCCTAACGGCGCCACTTAAAACTTCAAAAAATGGATTGATGAGATCAAATAGGGTCTCTCATCATATTAACATACTATTTACAGAAATAGTAATATAAAATTACATCCCCCAACATAACAAAGAGGAGCTTAAATGAAGTGACATAAAGGAGAGTACTTAAAAAGAAAGAGAAAGGATAGATCTCTTACGAAAATTCGGCAGCCTAACGGCGCCACTCAAAACATCCAAAATGGATTGATGATAGAGAATAGGGTCTCTAATCATATGAACATAAAAATTACAGTAAGGGTAATATAAAATAATATCCCAATCACAAGAAAGATGAGCTTAAAAGAAATGAGATAAAAGAGTGTACTTAAAAAGAAAGAGAGGAGTTGGATCCCTTATCTCGGGTCTGACTTGTCATGTTCGTTTCATTATATTCCAGAATAATAAAATTTGGTCAATTTATAATTACCTAAGGACCTACTTTAAAAAATTATTATTCAGTTCATATCACATATTATAATTTTATAATAATTGTTTAATAATGTTAGTTCATATCAGACGTTTTTGCTGATGTTTGGTATATGAGTCAAAAATGAACTTCTTTGAAAAATGATTGTCCATGTAGTTATAAGTAAATAATTTCCTGAATAGTATTAATGGTTAAAATATCATATATATCCAGTACATATTCATTTTATTCTATTCCATATCATTTGGAGATAA
Source organism: Viscum album (assembly GCA_963277665.1). Taxonomy (NCBI): domain Eukaryota; kingdom Viridiplantae; phylum Streptophyta; class Magnoliopsida; order Santalales; family Viscaceae; genus Viscum; species Viscum album. Next base: position 1,946,311,934 of record OY728126.1, on the reverse strand, counting down.
AAACCGAAAAGCACCGTTCATGGAGACGGTAGGCCGTACGTACGCATGAACGCTACTTTCATTTTTTTCTTTGTCATATTAACGAAATTAAAAATAAATGACATATATATATATATATTATAATTCCAGTATAATATATATGTCATATAGGTCACATATGTTCATTAATTTCATTCTTTATACGTTCCATGTATTGCATGTACGAGTCACATCACTTGAGGGGGCGGTAGCCCACACTTCCTCATATAAAATAATTGCATTTACACAACATGAAAAGAATAAAGGTATGGTTTAAATATAAAATACATAAGCATATATTAAACATAAATACAATATATAAAATACAGTGACATCGTAATATCCATCTTTAAAGGTGTTAAAAGAATATTGAACAATCGTCGTTTCGTGAGGCAGAAAATCACCAACCACAGAAACAATATGTTCTTTAACCATTAGACAAAGGTGTGTGTAAGTGTAGGTAGAATAATTATTATAAAAACATCCTAGTATATTGAATATACTGGAGTTGTTACAAAATAAATGAATAAAAATAGTTTAGGGGGTTGGATAAGAAAAATAAAACAAAAGGACACAAGTGAAGACATTAGCTTAAAATCAGGTAACTCTCTTTGGTGTGAGCTCAAAGGATTCCTTGGGAAAACTTCTGCCCAAAGTGGGGCTTCAAATAGTTAGAGAGGGATGTGGAGAGAGAAAATGGGCAGGGTTTGGCTGAGCCAAAGGCTTTGGATGTGTGGGTAAGGAGGTAGAGGTGGGGGCCTTTTATAAGGGGAGGGGAGGGGCACTCTTGGAAAGTAAGGAAATGTTACATTATTCTAGAATGAGTTTCGGATTTTAATGGTCCCACATTGATGTGTTTCAAGGATAAGGTGATAAGGGTTCTAAATCCACCCATACAATAGGTTTTGGACATTTCTAGGTCATAGATTTTACATTATCTTTTCATTTTATTTAAATCCTTTATTAATGAGGTAATCACTGCATCATCATGATGTCATAAATAATTTAATATATTTAATGTCTAAAAATTATAAAAAAAATATCATGATTTAGGAAATATTTTTATATTTCTAATGAATATTTATAATCAAAAATCTGACTTGTATAACCCCATGTAAAAATTGTTTCAGTAAAACATCTCATGTTTGTGTCATTTTTACTTTAACATTAAATAAAAAGATATTTATGTCATTTTCCAACCAACGTGGCTCCATGGGGTCCCCAAGTTTACCCATGTATTTTCTTGGTCTTCCATGACACATCCAATGAGGTTAAGACATGTGTCTAGGTCATTTCATTTTATTAAAAAATTATTCTTACCTTAAACTACACTAACTACCTCTAATCGCGATTAAAAACTTAATAAGTTACTATTCACCAAAAAATTATTTTAATCCCATTTAACCACATTTTACTTATTAATAAAAACCATGTATGTCAGATTTTTGAAATTCAAAACACAAAGATGGCAAAATTTCATTTAAATTGAAAATCAGTTTTTATAAGAACCACTTAGTGGTTTCACTTTTCATCAAAAATTGAAGTTTTTCAGAAAATTACCAAAAGTTATCCCTAAGCTATATTTGATATTCAGAATTAAAAAATGATGTCTATTTTACAAAATTAAAATAATATAAGTTTCATTAATTAATTTAATAATTAATTCCCGTTGTCTAAACAAATAGCGTGTTTTTTTTGAAACAAAATGTATCAAAAGATTGACACTAGTTTAGGTCCGATTTCAAAGTGAAATTAATTCCAATGACCACTATTGGATTAAATGGTAAAAATATATTCTAATTTCACTTTAGAACCAATTCAAATGATAATCTAATCATATAAATAAATTAGATTAAAAAGTGGTTTTGAAATAAAATACAACATTTTTCACTATTCATTAAAAAATGAACTTTATCGGAAAGATAACAAAAATTTACACAAAGAAAATTTTGATGCCCCGATTCTAAAGAAGAATTTTATTTTGTCAAATATAACACATAAAATTGTCAAAAAGTGTATTTAATAGAACTTCTCCATCAAAAGGCAGTTAATCGACCTTTTAGAGAATATTAGAATGTTTACGCTTAAAATTGGATTCATTTTCATTTTTAATCCTGTAACATTTATTGTAAAAAGTAAAAATATTTGAAAAACATATATAATCACTTTTTAGTTAGTTCTTTTCATTCCATCCATTACAACGGCTAGTCATTAACTACTATTTAAAATAATATTATTTTATTATTAGAGGGAAACGTAAGATTCCCAAAAAATTCGTTGTTGCATATTGGGTACACCATCGATCATAGCATCCCATTTAAAGTAATATTAATATTTTATTCAAAAATATGGATAAATATAAAAATTTCATATTCTTTATTTACCTGGGGTGTTACATCCTTCCCCCCTTTTGGGAATTGTGTCCTTGCAATTTTAAAATTTAGCTTGGAAACGTCCTTGAAAGTCCCACATCGGAACAAGAGTCGGTAAAAAATCACTTTAAAATAAAGAAAGAGAAATACAGAGGTCACCTGAGTTAACCCATACTAGGATTCCATGTAGGAAAACATGGACATGGAGGAGAAAAAATATGGTCATGTTCTGATGGAGAGTGATAGAAAACATGTTTTGGAGAAAGTTAACCACAAGAAAATCACAAACTTCTGATGGGTTAAACGGTATTCGATTCCCCAATAAGAAAAGTTAATAGACAACATTTTTGTTTTAAGTTACTTTTTATTGAGGAATTTATTCATAAGGAAACATTATTACTTATCATGTTTACTTTCAACTTTTATTAGATTTCTTACACAAACACATATTTTCTCCAAAAGATGAGCATTTGGGAAGACTTGTTCACTCTAATCAACTTCTAGAGAATCACTAATCCACAAAAGAGAACTATATACTTCCCATGTCTTTAGACTTTAAGAAAAACCGAAACCAAAAAGGTTAGTACAAGATCAGATAATCCAGAAAAGGATAACCCTTTATAAAAAGAAAATTTATTCTTAATCTCCAAAATTTGTCCAACAAAACCCAAAGATCAACGAGGACCATTCGATAAACAAATTGTCCATAAAATACTTCAAAGTAAACCAAACTAATATTGAAAACCAAATATTTGAAGGATTTAGTCGCAAAGTCTTCCAAGGTACAAATTAACTTTTATTTCCAAATAACATCAGTTGCTCTTAAATTCTCATATTGAAAAAAAATTAACCTAATCACATATCCTCCATGATAGGTTAATCATTTCCATAGATAACCCAAAATTAACTTACTCTTGATTCCTAAAATCATCTAACTAAAAAAATTAGTCAAACTAACCAGGGACTTCACGTAGCCCAGTGGTAGGTGATAAATACCAGTCGCACTTTGGTTGTGGGTTCGATTCTCGCAGCTTTGTCCGACGCGACGGGTTGTCACACAGTCTGTGTGTTGTCCTTTTTACAAAACTATATAATTCTCAAATCATTCCCCAAAAAGAGATAAAATCATCAAAATAACCATAACATAATTTAACCTTAATTTTATCTCATGCCTTTCACTTCCATCATAACATATAGTAAGGATCATATAAACCCTAATGGTTACCTTTATAATTATTACCTGAACATCCACATCGATTGGTCATCTTATACTTGATGCATTACAGAACATACCAAGGTTCAAGTGGTTGATCACGACTCCTTTATAGTAGGTTTAGAACAACCATGACTTTCCTCATTGAATACCCCATTTCATCCAGTCTCTTAATCAGAGAACCACCACAGTTTCCTTCAAACCTATTGTCACTTTGGTGCTTGCTAGATCCATCCATTCACTAAAAACAGAAATGTCAGTGTGAGTATATCAACAAAACCATCATGTACTAATGAGGAAGATAACCACTAAGATATACTTACTCATTAACTTCATCTAAAACTAGGACTCTTTCTGAAATCCTAACCATTATGGTAATATCACTTATGCTTAAAGAGTACCCTAACCTCTAAATATATCTAAACCGACCTCTGATACCAACTATAAGGCCCCAGCCTTAAACCTTACTTAATCTTGAGTTATTACAAGATTTCACATTCAGGATCTTTTCAGGTTTAGAGTTTTAGAGAATTAGATCATAAAACTTGCATTACCTTCCACATTTAAGCAAAGTGGTTACATAAAGATTGTATTCATTTATCCCATCAACGGAAACATATTTAAAATAAAACATGGATTCTTTCTTGACACTTCCTTGTCACTATCATCATATCATGTACCTTTCTATTGACCTATGAAAAAAATTTTAAAACACTTGGGATGAGCAAAAAAAGATCAGTAAGGGTTATAAAAATATGGAAAGGAAACATGAGTTCATATATACATAAGAATTAAATCATACTTTACCCATAAAACATAGGCACTTTAACATACGTCATCAAATCATGAATAAATCAGAGAAATCATAAGACATAAAGGTAACTTGAGGCATTCATAACATTCTTACGTAGGGATTAACCCTCTTGGTTACGTTTGGAATACCCACCACTGTATATTCCCTAAATCACTTCGGAGAAACCTTAATGTTTCACTCCTTCGCGTTACCCAATGCATTGGAGAGCTATATCGGGCTCACTCGCCCTTAGTTTATCACGGAACCATCCGTTTTCATAAAAATTCCCAATAACCATAACATAAACTTATCACATAAAACATGCATAAAGTAAACATAACCTTTCCACATTTCAATCACAATCTAACATTTTAGTATATTGAAATAATGAATCCATTCAAAAAGAAATCATTTCCAAAACCATTTAAAACATTTAATAAAGATATTTTTTGAATAAAAGTGTCCCATACCACCTTGAAGCTTTTAAAATTTTAAGCCATTAATATACATATAATTAAATCCTTAAAACCATTTTGAAAACATGGATATTAATAAGAACAAATAATTAAAACATTTAAAGCGGTATTTTGGTTAAAGGGGTTTTTTACCAAAATTAGAGACACTTGAATACAATAATTAAGGAATAGCATTTAGTCAGAACTTTATAATATCATGAGAATAAATGGATTCATGATATAATATTCCAAAGGACAGTATATGCACCATATAAGAGTGAATTTGTGCATAAAAATAATGATGTCTCAATAGAAATGTCAAATGTGATTAAATCCCATATAAAGAAGGTATCCTTAAATTAAGGATAAATCAATCTCGAAATTATGTGTGACAAATATAAATACACCCAATATAAGTGGATATTAAGTGTAAAACAATAAAAGTTAATTCACACATATTCAAAAGATTACATATCCAATAACTACATGTTGAACCCAAAGAAATCGAAATTGGGTTAAAAAGTTCCCTTGGTAAAATTCGACAGTCTAACAGCATCACTTCAAAATTCATAAAAATGAGTTGATGAGAGATAAAAAGGGTATCTCATCACTTGGACATAAGATTTACATAAATAAGGATATAGAAAAACATATCCCAATATAATAGTATGTGAATTAAAAGACATAACAAAAGAAGTCTTTTTAAAAGAGGAGGGTGAACAGTTCCCTTACCAACATGGGTATCTTTCGAAACATACACCCCGTGAATGAAGGAAAATATGACATTGATGTAAATACTCATAAATGAAATTATAATACACAATGAGTAATATAATGGGAAGTACATACACAACTCAAAGTAATTTGTGGAAAATGTCTCATAAATCTCACGGGAATATAAGTGAGATGAAAAATCCCTTACAAAAACTCGGTAGCCTAACGGCGCCACTTAAAACTTCCAAAAATGGATTGATGATATCAAATAGGGTCTCTCATAATATTAACATAATGTTTACAGAAATAATAATATTAAAGAACATCCTCCAACATAACAAAGAGGAGCTTAAAAGAGGTGACATAAAGGAGAGTACTTAAAAAGAAAGAGAGAGGATAGATCTCTTACGAAAATTCAGCAGCCTAACGGCACCACTCAAAACTTCCAAAATGGATTGATGAGAGAGAATAGGGTCTCTCATAATATGACCATAAAAATTACAGTAATAGTAACATAAAAGAACATCACAATCACAAGAAATATGAGCTTAAAAGGAATGACATAAAAGAGTGTACTTAAAAAGAAAGAGAGGAGTAGGATCCCTTACCTCGGGCCCGACTTGTCTTGATCGTTTCTTTATATTCCTGAATAATAAACTTTGGTCAATTTGTAATTGCCTAAGTACCTCCTTTAAAAAATTATTATTCAGTTCATATCACATATTATAATGTTATAATAATTTTTTAATAATGTTAGTTCACATCAGATGTTTTTGCAGATGTTTGGTACATGAGTCAAAAATGAACATGTTTGAAAAATGATTGTCCATGTAGTTATAAGTAAATAATTTCCAGAATAGTATTAATGGTTAAAATATCATATATATCCTATACATATTCATTTTATACTATTCCATATCATTTGGAGATAAAAAACGAAAAGCACCGCTCATGGAGACGGTAGGCCGTATATACGCATGAACGCTGCTTTCATTTTTTTCTTTGTCATATTAATGGAATTAAAAATAAATGATATATATATATATATATTAATTACAGTATAATATATATGTTATATAGGTCACATATGTTAATTAATTTCATTCTTTATACATTCCATGTATTGCATTTACGAGTCACATCACTTGAGGGGGCGGTAGTCCACACTTCCTCATATGAAAATATCGCAATTACACAACATGAAAAGAATAAAGGTATGGTTTAAATATAAAATACAGAATCATATATTAAACATAAATACCATATATAAAATAATTTGACATCATAATGGCCACCTTTAAAGGTGTTAAAAGAATATTGAACAATCATCGTTTTGTGAGGCAGAAAATCGCCAACCACAGAAATAGTATGTTCTTTAACCATTAAACGAAGGTGTGTGTAAGTGTTTCTCGAATTATTATTATAAAAAAATCCTAGTATATTGAAGATACTAGAGTTGTTACAAAATAAATGAATAAAAATAGTTTAGGGGGTTGGAGATGAAAAATAAAACAAAAGGACACAAGTAAAGTCATTACCTTAAAATCGGGTAACTCCCTTTGGTTTGAGCTCAAAGGCTTCCTTGGGAAGACTTCTGCCCAAAGTGATGCTTCAAGGAGTTATATAGAGATTTGGAGAGACAAAATGGGCAGGGGTTGTCCGAGCCAAAGGCTTTGGAAGTGTGGGTGAGGAGGTAGAGGTGTGGGCCTTTTATAAGAGGAGGGGAGGGGCACTCTTGGAAAGTAAGGAAATGTTACATTATTTTAGAATGATTTTCGGATTTTAATGGTCCCAAATTGATGTGTTTCGAGGATAAGGTGATAATGGTTCTAAAGACACCCATAAAATAGTTTTTAGACATGTTTAGGTCATAGATTTTACATTATCTTTTCATTTTATTTAAATCCATTATTAATGAGGTAATCATTGCATCATCATGATGTCATAAATAATTTAATATATTTAATGTCTCAAAATTATAAAACAAATATCATGATGTAGGAAATCTTTTTACCTTTCTAATTAATATTTATAATCAAAATTATTACTTGTATAACCCCATGTAAAAATTATTTCAGTAAAACATCTCATGTTTGTGTCATTTTTACTTTAACATTAAATAAAAAGATATTTATGTAATTTTCCAACAAAAGTTGCTACATGGGGTCCCCAAGTTAACCCATGGATTTTATTGGTCTGCAATGACACATCCAAAGAGGGTATTACAAGTGTCTAGGTCATTTCATTTTATTAAAACATTATTCTTACCTTAAACTACACTAATTACCTCTAATCACGATTAAAAACTTAATAAGTTACTATTCACAAAAAATTTATTTTAATCCCATTGAACCACATTTTACTTTTTAATGACAACAAATGTATGTTGGATTTTTTAAATTCAAAACACAGAGATGGATAATTTTCATTTAAACGGAAAATCAGTTTTTATAAGTACCACTTAGTGGTTTGACTATTCATCAAAAATTGAAGTTTTTCAGAAAATTTCCAAAAGTTCACCCTAAGAAATATTTGATATTTTGAATTCAAAAATTATGTCTATTTTAAAAAATTCAAAACATATAAGTTGAATTAATTAATTTAATAATTAATTCCCGCAGTCAAAACAAATAGCGTGTTTTTATGAAACAAAATGTATCAAAAGATTGACACTAGTTTAAGTATGATTTCAAAGTGAAATTAATTCCAACGACCACTATTGGATTAAATGGTAAAAATTTATACTAATTTCACTTTGAAACCAATTAAAAAGATATTCTAATCATATAAATAAACTATATTAAAAAGTGGTTTTGAATTAAAATACAACATTGTTCACTATTCATTACAAAATGAACTTTATCGGAAAGATACCAAAAATTTACACAAAGTAAATTTTGATGTCCCCATTCTAAAGAATAATTTTATTTTGTCAAATATAACACATAAAATTGTCAATAAGTGGATTTAAAAGAGGTTCTCCATCAAAAGGTGGTTAATCGACCTTTTAAAGAATATTAGAATGTTTATGATTAAAATTGGATTTATTTTATTTTTTAATCCTCTAACATTTATTGTAAAAAGTTAAAATATTTGACAAACATATATAATCACTTTGTAGTTAGTTCTGTTCATTCCCTCCATTACAACGGCTAGGCGTTAACTTCTATTTAAAATAATATTATTTTATTATTAGAGTGCAACGTAAGATTCCCAAAAAACTCGTTGTTGCGTATTGGGTACGCCATCGAACATAGCATCCCCTTTAAAGAAATATTAATATTTTATTCACAAATATGGATAAATATAAAAAAGTATTATTCTTTATTTACCTGGGGTTTTACAGCACATTGATTCCATATATGAATCAATAGTACTAGCATCCTCAGATGGAAATGATTAATTTATAACAACCATATCTCTCAAGAAGTGTTTAGTGATTAGTTTTATTCATTCATGATCCTGTAGAGGTATTTTTTGCCTCTTCTACTTCTAAATGAGTGATTTTTAGATTTGGGGTCTTAGTGTTTTTAGAGGATCTCAGTGAGGACCAATTCCTAGTGGGGATGATTTTTACCTGGTTTGATATCATACACTCCCATCACACTCCTCACATAATACCTAACTCAACTGATCATTTTCGCCTATGTTTTCATCTTGTTTCTCGTTAAGGGCCTCCATGGAAGACTATTGAAAATATAAACCAAATTTTTAAAATTTAATTTTCAATAAATATTGGAAATATAAATAAAAAAATGACAGTATTTTATTATGTTTTTTCATTTACTGCACTTCCATTATTTTTCTTCCTAAGCAAGAAAAATAACTTTTCTCGAGGAACACAGAATTTGATGCCCAATAATACTTATTGTAGATGACATTGAATAGTATATAGATATTCAAAATCTAATTTTTTTTTCTTGATTAATAATTAAAGGTAATAAATATTAAATAAAAGAAAAATTCAAAAGTTTGTAGATATGATAAACATTGATGAAAAATTCATAAATAAAAGCCAATAAAAAACACTTTAAAATTTTAGCTACTGATTTTGAAAATAACAAAAATATCATCTAATATTAATTGCTAAAAATTGAATTAAAATCCTAGTGAACACCACCAACATTCTAAGAAAATGAATATTAACATATTAGAACAATTTTGGAAGAGGGTTATACGCTGTTGTTTGATACACAACTAAATTGATATTTTAATAAAGTAATATAATTCCCAAATCCAAATCAACAGCCTGAGTGAGCGATTGATGTTGAAAAGCATGACTAAATTTGATACATTTCTATTTCATCATATATATGTTAAATCAGTTAATAATATATTTATAAATAGATAAATATGAAAAAAGGAAAGGAATCATGATCCACAATAACTCATTAGTAAGAACTCAAATAAGAGAAAGAATGGATAATGTTTAATGAGATTTTCATTGAATATAAAAACAGTTAAATGGAATAACAGTATCTATCAATTATTTTTTCTATTAATATTTTATGTATATTTATTAATTAGTAAAATTGTTCTTCTATATGAGTAAGAATTCTTCCAATAATATAATATTATAAAAAAGTGATATTAAAGTACTTATTGCTTCTCCTGCTCAGGAATTGTAGTGCGCCCCAATGTGTGTGGATACATCATTGAATCTTGGTTCTTTTTGTTTCATCCCTACACATCCTAAAAACAAAAATTCAATACATGTAATAAGAATTATATTTTACGTGAAAACTTTTAATGATTGGGAATAAATTAAATATATACATCTTCTAATATGTGATCATTTTTTGATATGGTGTCTTTGGATAGCTGGGAATATGGGTACACCCTACAAATCAGAACCAACTATAATACTCCAACCAATATATAACAAATACTTATATGATAACCATAACTTTTCGAGATCCATCAACCTTTCAATCTTAGTAGATTCTCTATCAAGAAATTTAAACCAAATCTCCAATGAATATGTTAATTCATATCAATTGAACCATATTATACATATAATTTTATAAAATTTCTAACCCATATCTCCCCCAATGATTTTTCCTTGATGTCATTAATGGTATTTCTCCATGATATTGGTTCAACCAAAATTACATCATGGTACTTGGATAATGTTTCCATGAAACTCCTATATTACTAATCATTTTTACCCATCCTTCGATTTTATTCCTTGTAATCCACCATTAATAGTGTTTTGTGATTATAGGCTTCCCACATATGGTTGCATCCTCATCACCTACTAAAATATCCCACCAAACAAAACAAAAAGAGAAAAAGAAAAATTAAGTCATAGTACAACATGCCAAAAATGATGTGATATAATTTGACACAACTCAAATAAACAAAATTTGATGTAGGCTACTCAATAGGATCTGATTGATCCATGGTATTTCATAGATCACTATCATATAAAGGATTTTTCTATTCTAATACATGATTTGATTAGTTTTCATGCACTGGAGTGGGAACTGAAGGAACAGAATCATCATATCCTATATGCATAGTATTAAATGGAGGAGGCATAGACAAGGCATGATATGTTTAGTAGGGTTGGGGATATATAAAAGGATATAGACATGGTAAAGTAGGTATATTCTCAGGAGGCGTCATAGAAAGGGTTTGGGAAGAATGAGATAAATGAAATGATGACTAAAGCATGGGTGGGAACATCCCTAGTGGAGGTGTTGACATAGTATGGGAAGAAAAGGCTAAATGAGATGATGATGGAGGCATGGCTGGGAACATCCCAAGAGGCGGTGTAGACATGGTATGAGAATTAGAGGATAAATGAGAAGATGATTGTGGCATGACTATGAACATCCCTAGACAATCAAATGGAGTATGGAAAGTTGTGGTACAAGGGATGTTTTCTAATAGTTCAGGGTGGGAATGGAAAATACCAGTGCCTCATATAGGTCTAAAAGCATCCCCACTCAACCCCATATTAGTAGGATGAGGAGGATTCATATCTGGTAAAACTATATTTTGCTAAAAAATTTATAAATAATATGACATGAAATTATATGTAATGAAAATGAAAAATATTAAAATTATTATACTCTCTAAGGAAAGTAGAGGAGGAAACCCTTTCTCATACATATGTTGATCACCGTAAAATAATCACATCATTCAAAATTCTGTAGTATTTCTCAAAATCTACATCAGAATGAAATTTAGAACATTCAGAAAGAATTTTAAAAAATTATTCATTATACTTAGAATTCAAAGAATCCATAAACAATTTCATAACAAGTTTTACTAACATTAATATAAAACCAAGATTTACATTTTTTAAAACCCCATTTTAAACTAGTTTATCAAAATTAAAATCAATATAATTACATGAAAAAAAGATAAATATTATTATAATAAAAATATCATTAAAAATTAAAAATAAATTTAGTTAATTATTGTAACACCATCTTGAGAAACCCATGTCAAGGTGAACAAAATGAACTATGAACATATATAGTTGCTTCTATATATTACCCACCACTACATGAAGTTCAGCATCAACTCTCACAATGGGAAAATTTGATTCATAAAATGCAATATTTTTGTCAACATCAATGGGGAGTCAATTGTGTCAATTTAATCCCCAACATCATGAAACATATTTCTTAGTATTACATCAATAATGACTCAACAATCAGGTCTTAGATGATATTTCACTTAAAAAACTTGTTTTTTCATTTATTCCAAAATATATGGTATCTTGATGTCTAATAATTTACTCATGACAATTACTATAAATCCATAATCATCAATAAATGTACCATGTCTCTTCATTAAATCAAACCATTTACATTTCATCATAGTGAATCGACCTTGAGAGTAATAATCGAATAACAATATTTAATCAATAAGTCCAAAATGAGACATATTTTCCAATCAGGGATGACTATATGAAGCAGAAAAACAATAGTCATTTGTTTTATTATATAAAATTTCTTGATATTTTTTTCTAATTTTCACTGCTCGATTAGTTGTTACAAATTTAGACTAATTGATCATTAATGTTTTTCTTTCATGAAGAAAAGAATTGAGACAAAAATCTAACACTCGTAATTCAAGAGAAATAGAGTCAACAAGTATACCAAAAACTTGAAATATATATGAATAATAAAAATTAATTTGATATTTATATGTTATGTTAATTAATGTAGTGGTCACACCATTGATTTTAACCAAGCAAGAAACTCTTGGCTGTTCAAAGCCTCTATCATTCTCAATGGAAAAGATAGATGAACTCTATTTATAATTTCTTTATGTTACCTACTGTAAAGACCCGTAAAATTCAAGGGAAATTTTTTCTTAATTTTCTTTGGAATTTTACAAGAGCGCGGTTTCTGACGGCACCTGATTCCGAGGCCCGGAGTGCCCGGAATCATTTTCCGAAATTTGGCTCGGGTACGTTCAGTGAACGAACGAGCGGGAATTTCTAACTTTTGATCCGGTGCTCGGAATTGAAATCTTAGGTCACCGATGAACTCGCAGTGCCGATATTCGCTTAAGGAGACCTTTTCGGATGTTGCGTTTAATGCGGGTTGAATGTTAGTTTTTGGGTTTTTAGATTAAGTTAAATAAAATTTGTGAAATACAAATTTTTATTTTAACTTGTGAAATCCTTCCAAAGGGAGTTGGGAGTGGGACCCACATCCACTTAACCTCCCTTGGGAGGATTAAGTGTGGTGGGGCCCACACGAAGCTCCCATCCTTCCATCTCCCTTTAACCCTCCTTTTATTTAATGTTTGACAACTTAAAGAATTAATTGAGGTGAGTTGTTCAAATTCAAACCTTTGAAATTCTTGTGGTAAAGTTGTGTAATAATATAAGCTTAAAGCTTATTTTATTCTAGGGAATTCTTTTACCACCTTGAGAGGAATTTTGGAGCTTCACCTTATTCTTCTTCTTCTTCAAACTCTGACGAAGAACACGAAGTACCTTCGAACTCCGACGAAGAACGCCGCTCCTCTTTTCTCCGTCTCCCGTGACGACATAACCGCGACATCGACGTTCTTCTTCCGCGACGCTCGACTTCCGTGAATCATTGTCGATCATCGAATTTCATTCCAGAACCAAGGTAGGGGTTTTCCCTTTTTAAATTATGTGTTTTCTTTCCCTCGAGCATGAAAGAAAATCCGTTGGGCATAGTTCCAAATTTTATTAAAAATTTGTGAAACGTTCATTGTTGTGTTTACACGATTGGCCAACTGATATCGTTATAACGGGAGGAGACCGGACCGCACGAACACGGCCGATTCTCCTCCCCCTTCTATACTTTCGTGTTAATTTAGCGGAGACAGCGTGGTGTCGTTGCAACCGCGCAGGAACAAAAGAATTAATGGCCGGAGCGAGCTGCGACGAAGAAACGCGGTGCCGACGCACCGCGTCGTTGTTTACGAAAGAGACCGCGGCCGGAGACGGGCCGCGGTGGAACAAGGAGGCGACCGGCGGCCAGTCGGGCCGCCGGCGCCGGAGATCATGGAAGGCCGCGGCCCTATGGCCGCGGCCGAGCAGCCAGGGGCGCCGGCCTTGCCGGCGCCGGAGATCAGGTGGGCCGCGGCCCTACGGCCGCGGCAGAACAGCCAGGGGCGGCCGGCCTCGCCGGCCGCCGGAGATCGGAGAAGAGCCGCGGCTACGGCCGCGGTGTAGAAGAGGAGCCGCGGCTACGACCGCGGCGGAGAAGAGGAAGGCGGCCCGCCGCGCCGGCCGCCGGTTTGGACAGGAGGCGGGACCCGCGGGTCCCGCGTGTGTAAAGAAACGGTCGGCCTTAGGTCGGCCGAGATCCGGAAAAGGGGGGGTTTCACCCCCCGCGTGCGGCACATGTGCGGCACGCTGGCCGCGCCGCCGATGGCCGGACCGCGCCGCCGCGCCGCCACCGGCCGGGCCGGGTCCAGCGGACCGGGTCGGTCCGCACCCGGACCCCCCGTTTCGAATCAGTTTCGGTCTTTTGGCCATAACCTGAGCCACGGACCTCCTATTGACGAACCGTCTGCGGCAACGCGATCCTTGGATCAAGACGGTCGTTTCGGTATATCGCACTCAGGGTTTCGGAATACTTTCAGTTCGGCCAGGTTGGTTCGTTCACGAAACCAACCGGGCCCTCGGAGCGAAAACGCTCATATCTTGAGTTACGGACGTCCGATTGACGTGTCGTCAGCTTTGTTGTGTTCCTCTTAGTGAGACGGTTCTTTTGGCATACTCCGCCCGAGGTTTGGACGCAAGTAGAGTACGGTCGGGTTGGTTTTGCCTTAAAAACCAACCGGGCCCCGGGGACGAAAATGCCAATAACTCTCAGACCGGGCGTCCGATCGACGCACCGTCTGTTGCGTTGAGTTCCTGTTGACGATACGGAACTTTTGGATACATCAACTCTGGACATTGTGACAGTTGATGTATCAGCCTCTCGGCTCGGGGAGCGGACCCTCCTGTACGAGCTTGCTGTGTGGGGGAACCCTAGTGCTGGCTGCGACTGTTACTGTGACTGTTACTGTGACTGCTACTGCTCTGCTACTGCTACTGTGACTGCGACGACGACAGTACAGAGATCCTGTGTGGATTCGATGACGACGACTACTGCACTCAGCGATCCTACATAGATCAGTGCTACAGGTCCTGCGTGGGCCCGATCCTGTGTGGGTCTAATCCTGTGTAGGTCACTGCGGAGGTTAGTACCTATCGATCCTTCGTGGGTCCGACGACTTAGATGGTTCAGTGATCATCTTTATCTTCATCCGAAGAAGTATATTTGTGTGAGCTGAATCTTCTGTTTTACTCGATAGAGGTGGTCTGCTTGGTTGTAGAGGCAGACCTGCGATACTGGAGACGAGCGTACGGAGTACGGAGACCGTGTAGCCGGCTGAGACCTGAAGACTGCTCGACCGACTCGACTTTGAGTGAGTCGACTAGCCCAGTGGACGGAGCGCCCGGTATTTGGCGGCAGATCCACGGCGGACCGAGCGCCTGGTAGTTGGCAGCAGACCCGCGGTACTCGACTGGAGGAGTACCTCTGTAGGCTATTTGGGTGAGCGCCCGGTATTTTCCAGCAGACCCTCAGCGGACGGAGCGCCCGGTAGTTGGCGGAAGACCCGCAGTACTCGACCGGAGGAGTACCTCAGCAGTCTTAGGTTAGTGAGCAGTATCTCAGAGTCGTGACAGGACACTGTACACTTCAGAGATGGGGCTCTTCAGTAGTTACATTTTTGATAATGAAAATCATGTGTGAGCTGAAACCTATTGCTTTCCTGTGTGGATTGTGTTGTGCAATCCTGTGTGGATTACGTTTTGCTTTCCTGTGTGGAATACGTTTACTTTCCTGTGTGGACTGAGTTGTACTTGGGCTCGGAGGTTGGAGCGTATTTGAAATTGGTGACTTAGGTATATGTATGGGCATATACCTAAGCAGTGTCGGTTGTTACTTCGTGATTGTACCTTTCTTTGTGGTTTATCCTTTGTGGATTTTGGGATACCTTCAGGGGTCTCGGGGTCCCTACTGAGTAGCTTATACTCACCCCTGCATGGGCTTTGCCCGCACTACGTTGTGTTGGTTGCAGACGACGGACAGTGTTGACCATAGCGGAGGCTTGCAGAGCGGGATGGTACCCGGAGGTGGACCACTGGGCGGGACGTGCTCGGAGCGGACGGCGGGACCCGTGGAGCAGAGGAGCTATCTGTACCCACCCTTCAGGTGGGATTTCCAATGGACAGCTCGGTGTAGCGGTTTTTACCTTCAGTTGCTATTTTCCCTTTCGAGTTGTACTTTACTTTCAGTTTGGGTTTTTATACTGGCCCATTTATTTTTCCGCACTTTCAGTTGTACTCTGCTTTTGCTTAGTGTTTACTTTCCGCTTGCTTTCTCTGTGGTGTTTGTTTACTTTACAAAGGCAATGCCTTCCCATTTTACCGGGATTTACGCCTTGGTGCTAGTCGCCAGCCCATGGCCTATGGAAGGCGGGCTTGGGGTAGTCACGGTACGGACCCCGAGGGCGGATCGTGACAAATTGGTATCAAAGGAGTTCGGTTCTACCGCGAACTCTGATCTTTTCTATGTGAAGCAATAATGTTTAGCGTATTGATTGTGGTTATCAGTCCAGGGAGTCCAGTGTTGGTGCAGCGGCCGACGTATCCGTACACCAGGACCCTGACTTCTGATTTCCGACATAATTCACGAAAACATTGATTGCGTGTGTGTTTCAAAGTTTCCTTTGTGATTACTTATATCAGCTCACCAGGTATACTGTTTGACCGTGGTGCACCTGTTCCTTATTCAGGATGGCCCCACGACGGCAGCCAGCTAGGGTTCCGAGAGTCGAGTGTGACGACAACCCACCGAGCGACGAGGCTTCGGTGTAGGGCCCTTTGTCAGCAGTGGCACCGGCGGTAGCTCTACCCGCCGAGCCCCTGATGCTTCCAGCAGCAGCCGCTGACGATGCACATTGCCTCAGCGCACTGCATGAGTTTCAGCGCCAGCGACCGCCCAGGTTTCGCGGGGAGACGGATCCCCAGGCAGCAGAGGACTGGCTGGAGGCAGTGGTACGCCTGTTTAGGCTAGTGAGGACACCAGCAGACCTCATGGTGATCCTCACTGCGAGCCTACTACACGCAGCAGCGGGACGATGGTGGAGCTTGATGCTCCAGGTGCACGATGAGGCATCTCTACTTTGGACGGACTTTGAGAGCATCTTCCGCTCGGAGTTCGTCCCAGCCACCCTTCGTGCGGTGCGTATCCAGGAGCTGCTTCAGCTGCGGCAGGGGAGCATGACGGTCGCTCAGTACTCGGAGAGATTTACGGACCTCTCGCGCTACTCGACCGACATGGTACGGGACCCATTCTTCCGGGCCCGGACCTTCGAGCAGGGTTTGAGACACGAGATCAGGGCATCGCTGATCTCCCTCAGCATATCGACTCACACAGTAGTATTGGAGCGGGCCCTTCTGATCGAGAGCTTCCTTGCTGAGTCTACACCAGCGCAGCGACCCACCGTAGGGCGGCACGTGGCAGAGTCATCTGCAGCAGGTAGCCGACGGATGACTCAGGGTTCCAGGCAGACCAGACCTACCAGTGGCCGACTGCATGACTCAGGCTCAGTTGGGCGGGGAAGCCGGGGTGGAGTCAGAGCCAGGCGTGCCGAGAGTGGGCAGTGTTACTCCTGTGGCGGGATTGGTCACATGGCTCGTGACTGTCCTACCCGCCTTGCTAATAATCAGCAGTTAAGTGAAGAACCTCCCAGGCAGAGGCAGAGGTTCGACCGTGGCGGTCCGCAGGGAGGAGGCGGACGAGGCAGAGGAGCTGGCCGAGCAGACGGAGGTGGGCGACGCTTTGAGGCTCTTCCACCACCACCACAAAGAGGTCCACCCCGACCACAGGGAGTAGGTGAACATGCGAGATCTCAACTTCAGGCAACCGAGGCCTTCGATCATGGAGCTCTGGGAGCCGATGGACAGGAGCAGAACTAGTGGATACATCCTTTGTACTTCTGGTTCCTTGTTGCATTTGTGTAGCGTCTTGTATTATGAGCTGCAATAATAAAAGACGCATACCTTTGTGATATTTTTGTTCCTGTCCTCTTTTGTGATGTTACTAAGAGGTTCCAGTTTTGGCTGTTGACTTGACCCTCACTTGTGAGACATCTACCGGAGGAGACCCAATTACCACACACTGATGTCGACAGTGTGACTCAACCCGAGGCGAGAGTAACAGTTGAATCTCTTAGTAGTAGCGTCGAGGCCTTACGACGTCATCCTTGGTATGGATTAGTATCATCCATCTTAGGATTGTCTGTATTAGGCAAAGAATGTGGTTCATCCAGGGGATGGGACCAGATTTCTCTTATCGGCAAAGAAGAAATCTTGCAGCTCGGATGGGACCGGAGATGGTCCAGGCCACGACAGAGAAGGTCCAGGTCATCCAGGAGCAGATGAGGACAGCTCAGAGCCGGCAGAAGTCATACGCTGATAGGAGGCGGAGGCCACTAGAGTTTGAGGATGGCGACCACGTCTTCTTATGGGTCTCACCTCGACGTGGTATTCGGAGATTTGGCCGAGGCGGCAAGTTGTCTCTGCGCTTCATCGGACCCTTCCAGGTCCTCAGCAGGATTGGCGAGGTGGCTTATCGCCTGGATCTACCACCTCAGTTGCACCGGGTGCACGACATCTACCACGTGTCTCAGCTAAGGAGATACGTGCACGACCCGACACACATCATTGACCAAGGGGAGCTTAACGTTGACGATGGGGCGACTTTTACGGAGGTCCCGATGAAGATAGAGGATCGACAGGAGCGGGTCCTGCGTGGGCGATCGATTCCTCTTGTGCGCATCAGATGGCAGCACGGGAATATCCAGGAGAGCACATGGGAGCGGGAGGCTCAGATGCGTGCTCAGTACCCTCATTTGTTTCCCTAGTTTTTGATGTATCTTTACGGGGACGTAAAGTCCTGAGGTGGGAGTAATGTAAAGACCCATAAAATTCAAGGGAAATTTTTTCTTAATTTTCTTTGGAATTTTACAAGAGCGCGGTTTCTGACGGCACCTGATTCCGAGGCCCGGAGTGCCCGGAATCATTTTCCGAAGTTTGGCTCGGGTACGTTCAGTGAACGAACGAGCGGGAATTTCTAACTTTTGATCCGGTGCTCGGAATTGAAATCCAAGGGCACCGATTAACTCGCAGCGCCGATATTCGCTTAAGGAGACCTTTTCGGATGTTTCGTTTAATGTGGGTTGAATGTTAGTTTTTGGGTTTTTAGATTAAGTTAAATAAAATTTGTGAAATACAAATTTTTATTTTAACTTGTTAAATCCTTCCAAAGGGAGTTGGGAGTGGGACCCACATCCACATAACCTCCCTTGGGAGGATTAAGTGTGGTGGGGCCCACACTAAGCTCCCAACCTTCCATCTCCCTTTAACCCTCCTTTTATTTAATGTTTGACAACTTAAAGAATTAATTGAGGTGAGTTGTTCAAATTCAAACCTTTGAAATTCTTGTGGTAAAGTTGTGTAATAATATAAGCTTAAAGCTTATTTTATTCTAGGGAATTCTTTTACCACCTTGAGAGTAATTTTGGAGCTTCACCTTATTCTTCTTCTTCTTCAAACTCTGACGAAGAACACGAAGAACCTTCGAACTCCGACGAAGAACGCCGCTCCTCTTTTCTCCGTCTCCCGTGACAACATAACCGCGACATCGAAGTTCTTCTTCCGCGACGCTCGACTTCCGCGAATCGTTGTCGATCATCGAATTTCGTTCCAAAACCAAGGTAGGGGTTTGCCCTTTTTAAATTATGTGTTTTCTTTCCCTCGAGCATGAAAGAAAATCCGTTGGGCATAGTTCCAAATTTTATTAAAAATTTGTGAAACGTTCATTGTTGTGTTTACACGATTGGCCAACTGATATCGTTATAACGGGAGGAGACCGGACCGCACGAACACGGCCGATTCTCCTCCCCCTTCTATTCTTTCGTGTTAATTTAGCGGAGACAGCGTGGTGTCGTTGCAACCGCGCAGGAACAAAAGAATTAATGGCTGGAGCGAGCTGCGACGAAGAAACGCGGTGCTGACGCACCGCGTCGTTGTTTACGAAAGAGACCGCGGCCAGAGACGGGCCGCGGCGGAACAAGGAGGCGACCGGTGGCCAGCCGGGCCGCCGGCACCGGAGATCATGGAAGGCCGCGGCCCTACGGCCGCGGCGGAGCAGCCAGGGGCGCCGGCCTTGCCGGCGCCGGAGATCAGGTGGGCCGCGGCCCTACGGCCGCGGCGGAACAGCCAGGGGCGGCCGGCCTCGCCGGCCGCCGGAGATCGGAGAAGAGCTGCGGCTACGGCCGCGGCAGAGAAGAGGAAGGCGGCCGGCCACGCCGGCCGCGCCGGCCACCGGTTTGGACAGGAGGCGGGACCCGTGGGTCCCGCGTGTGTAAAGAAATGGCCGGCCTTAGGCCGGCCGAGATCCGGAAAAGGGGGGGGGGGGGTTTCACCCCCAGCGTGCGGCACATGCGCGGCCCGCTGGCCGCGCCGCTGCGCCGCCACTGGCTGGGCCGGGTCCAGCGGACCGGGTCGGTCCGACCCGGTTCGGGCCGACCCAGGGGGGGTCGGGCCGGGTCGGCCCGGACTCGGACCCCCCGTTTCGAATCAGTTTCGGTCTTTTGGCCATAACCTGAGCCACGGACCTCCGATTGACGAACCGTCTGCGGCAACACGATCCTTGGATCAAGACGGTCGTTTCGGTATATCTCACTCAGGGTTTCAGAATACTTTGAGTTCGGCCGGGTTGGTTCGTTCACGAAACCAACCGGGCCCTCGGAGCGGAAACGCTCATATCTTGAGCTACGGACGTCCGATTGATGTGCCGTCAGCTTTGTTGTGTTCCTCTTAGTGAGACGGTTCTTTTGGCATACTCCGCCCGAGGTTTGGACGCAGGTGGAGTACGGTCGGGTTGGTTTTTCCTTAAAAACCAACCGGGCCCCGGGGACGAAAATGCCAATAACTCTCAGACCGGGCGTCCGATCGACGCGCCGTCTGTTGCGTTGAGTTCCTGTTGACGATACGGAACTTTTGGATACATCAACTCTGGACTTTGTGACAGTTGATGTATCACCCTCTCAGCTCGGGGAGCGGACCCTCCTGTACGAGCTTGCTGTGTGCGGGAACCCTAGTGCTGGCTGCGACTGTTACTGCGACTGTTACTGCGACTGTTACTGCGACTGTTACTGTGACTGCTACTGCTATTGCTACTGCTATTGTGACAGCGACGACGACAGTACAGAGATCCTGTGTGGATTCGACGACGACGACTACTGCACTCAGCGATCCTACGTAGATCAGTGTTACAGGTCCTGCGTGGGCCCGATCCTGTGTGGGTCCGATCCTGCGTAGGTCACTGCGGGGTTTAGTACCTATCGATCCTTCATGGGTCTGACGACTTAGATGGTTCAGTGATCATCTTTATCGTCATCCGAAGAAGTATATTTGTGTGAGATGAATCTTCTGTTTTACTCGATAGAGGTGGTGCGCTTGGTTGTAGCGGCAGACCTGCGATACTGGAGACGAGCGTACGGAGTACGGAGACCGTGTAGCCGGCTGAGACCTGAAGACTGCTCGACCGACTCGACTTGGAGTGAGTCGACTAGCCCAGTGGACGGAGCGCCCGGTATTTGGCGGCAGACCCACGGCGGACGGAGCGCCTGGTAGTTGGCAGCAGACCCGCGGTACTCGACTGGAGGAGTACCTCTGTAGGCTATTTGGGTGAGCGCCCGGTATTTGGCAGCAGACCCTCAGCGGACGGAGCGCCCGGTAGTTGGCGGCAGACCCGCAGTACTCGACAGGAGGAGTACCTCAGCAGTCTTAGGTTAGTGAGCAGTATCTCAGAGTCGTGACAGGACACTGTACACTTCAAAGATGGGGCTCTTCAGTAGTTACGTTTTTGATAATGAAAATCCTGTGTGAGCTGAAACCTATTGCTTTTCTGTGTGGATTGTGTTGTTCAATCCTGTGTGGATTACGTTTTGCTTTCCTGTGTAGAATACGTTTACTTTACTATGTGGACTGAGTTGTACTTGGGCTCGGAGGTTGGAGCGTATTTGAAATTGGTGACTTAGGTATATGTATGGGCATATACCTAAGCAGTGTCGGTTGTTACTTCGTGATTGTACCTTTCTTTTTGGTTTATCCTTTGTGGATTTTGGGAGACCTTCAGGGGTCTTGGAGTCCCTACTGAGTAGCTTATACTCACCCCTGCACGGGCTTTGCCCGCACTACGTTGTGTTGGTTGCAGACGACGGACAGCGTTGACCTTAGCGGAGGCTTGCAGAGCGGGACGGTACCCGGAGGTGGACCACTGGGCGGGACGTGCTCGGAGCGGACGGCGGGACCCGTGGAGAAGAGGAGCTATTTGTACCCACCCTTCAGGTGGGATTTCCAGTGGACAGCTCGGTGTAGCGGTTTTTACCTTCAGTTGATGTTTTCCCTTTCGAGTTGTACTTTACTTTCACTTTGGGTTTGTATACTGTCCCATTTACTTTTCCGCACTTTCAGTTGTACTCTGCTTTTTCTTAGTGTTTACTTTCTTCTTGCTTTCTCTGTGGTGTTTGTTTACTTTACAAAGGTAATGCCTTCCCATTTTACCGGGATTTACGCCTTGGTGCTAGTCGCCAGCCCCTGGCCTATGGAAGGCGGGCTTGGGGTAGTCACGGCATGGACCCCGAGGGCGGGTCGTGACACCTACATTACAAGTAATATAACAATTTAAGGTATATATGAAGTGGAATAGTATGAGATAACATATAAATATTCAAATTACATACTTTATATAATCACTAAACAAAACATAGTTAAAAAAGACTATGTGATGGGCCAAATCACGCTCTTCAAGGATTAATATAGCCAATGTATATGACCCAATAAATCATCATGTCTTGGGAAGTGAATGAAATTAGGGCTAAATTTCCCCATAAATCCCATATTCATTTCCTATTGGTCGGTTATGATTTTTCTCACATCAGATAAATACATTGAAAAAAGTTTATACATCATCATGCCAGATATCCTCTCACAATGGAACCTTCAGGATGGTTATATTTTTTGACATAAGATTTAATTTTTTACGTATTTATTTTAGTAGGATACATTTAATAAAATAAAATGGGTCTTTCAAGAAATGATTCATTTGGATGTTGAACAGTTAAATGCCACACACAATCTAAAAATAATGGAGGGAATTCTTGTTTCCCATTCACACAAAAAATAATTGAACCTCTGGAAGAGTTTTTATCAAGAATTACTTGTATAAACATTTAGTACAATTTTCTATTAAAAATTTCATAATTGAATCACCATTACACTTAAATTATTTTATAGAATATACCGAATTGATATAGGAATCGAATCATGAGGAAGGATGTGATAATCAAGAGGTTCTTGGGAGTTTAGATTAAAATCCTTCTATATACTTGTTTAGATTTGTGGCTGGAATTACCATCAAGAAACTATATATTTTCTAATAATTCCATAACTTTATTATTATTTAATGCTTTCATCACATAATAAGCACAAGGAACATTCCAATTTCTTACACTGACAGACAAATGATGATGTTTTAGTCGAATACCCCCATCCAACAATGCTCGATGAGATCAGAAGTCATATTTGGTCTTAACCATAATATTTCGTAGAATTGAAAGAAAAATTTCACATATATTTTTCTCAATGTGCATTACATCTAGAAAATGTTGTAACAAATTGGTAGAAAAATTTCGAATCTCAAAAAAGATACTTCTCTTTTTCCAATTGTAAGTGGATTTAGTGTAGGAATTATACCTATTTTTAGATTTTATCTATCCTTTACACAATGAAAAAAATGAAATATTTCAATTTATAATGCACATCAATTCATGACATACATTGAGGTGGTTTTTCCGTGTTAACAGTATTATCAATCCTTCGGGGATTCTTCTTTTACTTATGATCAATTAGAAGAAATCGTCAATTCCCCATGAAACTAAATATCTGATGATATTTAATCCTTCACATTAAAGTATTATTCTAGCAAATTAGACATGCTATTTTTTTATTCATCCTCTATTAGGAAATCATTTCATAAATAGGGAAATCATTTATATTCCAAATAAGGGATGCACACATCTGAAATATATTTTTTGGAGAAGCATTGAATGTGAAGAAACCTATATCTCAATGCCACTTAAACACTCTTATTAATGTTTTTAGGTACATTTATATATCATTTCCCAGATCATATAGTAAAAATTTAATTATACTCAAGAAAGTGAATGGTTTCTTCATAAACATCCACAGATATATATGTGAATAAAAACTGACCACATGTTGTGAGTTGTAAGATTATGAACAAAATAATTATAACCATCACATGATAGACCCAACTCATCATTATGCACCCAACTACTAAATCAGTATATTGTGCATCAAATTCCCACCATGATAATCCATACACTATATAAACTAACTCATCATTAACTTTAAATTTCTCATCATCATTCCATCAATTATTGGTTGAGATTTCTGTAGACATAAATATATTTTCAATCCTAGGATTTGATGGAATATTCTTAATAAATTTATGTCATAGAAGATATGGAGTTCCATCTATATTTTCTTTAAATCAAGTTGTGCAAAACTATTTACAGTCATTAAGGTCTGTTATTTCCTTATAAAATAAATTTCAATCTTTCCTACAAACATGAATCTTATTAGTAGAAAATCTGACCTGCCTAATTAACATCCTTAACTTATAATGATTTGATGGAATATCTCCACAATCAGGAAGAAATTATTTCAAAATGTAAAAATATAATCAATGGATGTATTATAAATTCTAAACATGGTTTTCTCATGATATAACAACATTCAAAATTACATCCTTTTCATTTTATTACATTAATGATATATAGGAGATCTGGCATCATCCATTAAAATTTTCACTCTCTCAACATCGTTATCTTTAGTATTTTCCTCAATATCATTGAAAACAATTCCTTCTTTCATTGAAATATTATCTCTCATGATTAATCAAAAATATAAACCAATCAAATATCAAATTATATATACCACTTCTTTCTTTTCGAGCATGAACTGCTTCATGTTGTCTTGTATCTCTATGGTGATTCTAAAAATAATAGTTTATTTTGAAATCCTTCTTTAATTATAATGTTTCTAACTTTTTCACAGCCTATCCTTGGTCTTATGACAGAGTTATAACATAGAAACTATATACATGATCCATCTGTAGCATTGTTAAATGAAAAATCTAAAAAAATTACAATGTCCTTTGAAACTCAGTTTAAATCTGATTAGTATGATACATGCAACTTATATTCATTCTATTACATGGGAAAAAGTTATGTTCCAACAAAAGAATGTAAACCATAATTAAAAATTTCATTAAAAAAATTTTAAAATGAAATTCATCAAAGTATACTAGTTGCTATAAAAAATGAATAATAGAAATAACATATTCTATAAGCGATGACTTCAAATAACGAACCAAGGTGGGTGTCCCTAAAATTTAAGAATTAATTATCATGGTGGATAAATTTAATACATTTGACATTCTATAAAATACAACACAATGATTTAACTTTGAATACTCTATCCAAAAGAACAAAACAATGTTAAAACCATAGTTTCATGAAAAAAATTATTACATTCCAAAAAATCACAACACATAAAACATATCAAAATAAAATTCAAAGATCAAATCTATAATAAATGTATAAAAATTATCGATATGAAGATTATGGGAGTGGATGAAATACCATAGAATATCTAATAATTCAATATCATGATATAGAATATGGTATGAATATTTTTTTCTTTGGATAGTTTAATATAAAATTTATTTTTATATACATCCTAACCAACCAAAATAATATCGAACATTTTCTATACCTAAAAATGATAGAGTTTTCCCTTTATCTGGTTGTAACCGAAGCACATAGATTCATTATTTCAACATGGTATCAATCAGTTTCGACGTTAAAAATACAAACCCCAAATACCTGAATATCCAATTATGTTGCATATGACCATTGCAGCTAACTAAACTTGTTTAGGAAAAAACTTATCTGATTATGGGGTATAATATTTTGGTGGGATGCATGAATCATTTTACAAAACATCATGTTGTGGTTCTTTGAAATATTTGGATAAATGATAGTTCCACATTGTACTAAAAATGGATTTCAAATTTTCTTATTTTAAATGGAGTAGTGATGTGATGTACCGGGACATGTTATTGTTGAAGGTATGAATAATATTTCTAAATGATCTGATATGAATGTATGATAAATTTTTTGACATTATGATTATTATTATGATGTTTTATGCATGATAATTCTAAAATCTATATCATGTTATAAAAATGACTGAATAATTCTATTGCGCATGATTCAAATTCAATACATGATTTATAATAAATTTTAATTGAATGAAAATAATTAAGTGAATACATGGGAAAAATAAGCAATATATTAAAATCCAATTAAATGTTAATGAATAAAATTATAATCTATATATTGTTTAAGGTCTGTGACAATTATTTTAGTATTGGAAATAAAATACCATGTGCGCTATCATGAAATGTCGATTTTTTAAAATTTCTTAAATATGTTAATACCATGTGGATAAAATAGTTTACTTAAATCCCCATTCATGGTTTTTATTTAATTGGTACATAGATTTCAGAAGTTTTCATTTTCAAAATGAATTATTTTGTATTGATTCTATTTTTTTAAATAACACTAGCACCTTGAATGTTTGGAAGGAGATTTATTCAAACAAAAATTATTTAAAATTACTTAAAAAATATTTCCAAGGGATTTATAGTTTATAATTGTTCATAGAGATTAATTATTTGGGGGAAATGTGTAGATTCTATTTTAAGAAATAATTTATTTCTTATTAATATCAGTTAGTTCTACTCTAATTTTTTTAAGGGATTCATTTAAAGAAATATAAATGGATTTTATCTAAGTACCAATTGAAATTTTAAAACTATGTTTAATTTTCAATTGAAACTAGACCTCTCTCGGTGTGGTATATTATCTTGGTCATTTAATTAGATTTTTAAGAGTAAATTATAGTAATCTTATGTGAGTAAAATTAATTCTGTATGGGTAGTATTTTAATCTAAGTAAATAATATTTTCTTCTTCCTTCATCCAGAAACATGAGGCACTTGATGATATGATTATTTTTAGACTAAAAATTTAGGTAAATAAGTGTTTAATTTTTTTGAATAATAATGTTATGATTTCTCAGATTAAAATTCATGAAATAGAAATGAGATCTAAAGAATCAAAAGGTGTTAAATTCTATAACCTATAAAATGAAAAATGACATTATACATATATATACATATATATGATGAAACAAATTTTTATGATCTTAAATGTGGGTTTTAAAAGTAAATGTTGGTACTATAATAATTTTATATCATGGGTATAAATGAAAAAAATACAAAGAATAAGAGAAGAAATATTCAAATCTCACTTATATAATGATTAAGAAGATCCAAATAAATATTAATTGAAATAGATGAGATCACTAGAGGATATGGGAGGTCTCCACTTGCATGGGAGGTCTCAACTCATCAGGTGATCTCTCACATGGGTGAGAGGGGAATTAGAGTAGGAGAGGACCACGAGGGAATGGGTGTGGCTGGGAGCAGCCCGATATATGAAATGGTTATACCAACCATTTTTAAACAATTGGTGTTTATTTATATATACCAATTGTTAATTATAATCATTGGTATATCCTATCTTCGGGAACTTTATACTGATGGTTCATAAAAACAATGGGAATAGATCCATGGGGATAACCCGAATTTCTAGTAGTGTAAGCGGAAAAAATCCTAGAAGGTAATAATATTGTGTGTCATTTTATACATCCTTAAATTATATAATGTATAATTTTAAAAAATAAAATTATAAATTTTAAAAAATAAAATTATAAATTTTAATAAATCCATATATTTAATAATAATAATAATAATGGATTGTGGTAAATCCCCTTTTATTGAATAATGGAAATAACTGTTTTCTCACTAGGTTGAGAGGGAACTCATTTCATGACCTGAAGTACTGATGGATTGAAATACAAATACATAGTTCAAAGGACCATCAATTTGATAAAAAAAATTCCATGCACTTCATTACAGTCACTACTTGAATCAACACATTGCATTACAACCCACCACCATCACGACTTCATCTCCACCTACCATCATCATTTCCAAAATCCATGATTACATTATAAATTTCTTAAGGGGATATCCAGATTTGACCTTTGTCACTTGGATGTGGAGTACAATGAAAAGTACCACTAAAATATGGACTATTCCACATACATAAATATATAAATTATATAAAATAATATATATAATGAATTTATTTTATAATTCAATAGAAAAAATTTCAAAATTTGGTCATCACCTCAAGGAAGACAAGTGATTCTGTCAAGGAAATGAAGGAATACCAATTTTCTCAATGAGTATAAATCAATATTATTTTCAAATCTAGATCTATTATTGTCTTTACAATCACCTATTACATCACACAAAATAGGTAACCTATGGTAATGAATTATAAATTATTCATTGAATATGTCACAATAAAAATAAGTTTTTATGACTGTGGAAGAATTATTTTAGAGATAACATGATTTATTTTTATTATGATTCAAAAATAAATCTTTTATAGTTTTATTAAAAATTAGAACCATATTTTCTATCAATTTTTAATTAATTCAAAAAAGTAAAATTTTAAAATTTTAATTTATTTCATATAGAAGAAAATTTGAAGAAATTATTAAACATTTTAATGATTAATCATTTTAATAATCATTACAATTTTATAATTTCTTAGTAAAAGTAACATCATTTTAATAATTTCATCTCATTAATATAAAAAAATCATAATTTTGAAAAGATTCATTCCAGCATGTTCTCAATCGAAGAACTACAAAGAGGAGAACCCCTCGGGTATCCCCCTTGGGAATTGATCAATCTCATAATAAATTTACTCTACTTAGTGTATGACTATAGTCTGAGGAAAATAAGGATTATGTTACCTCTGAGAGTCAAACTGACCCCTCTGAGATGGATAAGATAAAATGAAAGGGGAAAGGGAAGGGGAAGGGTAAGAAGAACAAGTTGGAACCACCACATAAAGGAGGGCCTCCAATGAGAGGAAAGACGTCACTTAAATGAAGACCCTTTTTGGAATTGTCAAGGGATTGAGAATTATCCCACAGTCTAGGCCCTAAGGGACTTCATTATGACCAACAAACCTTTTAGGGTGGTAATAGATGAACCAAAAATAATGTTTGAGAACTTTAATTACATAAAATGGGATTATCTTGATTTCTTATTTTTTTCCACAGAATTCCAATGACAGTGTTCATGAATCCCTCTGGGATATCAACCATGAAAGTATATGTATTCATTGCTTTATTAAGAAGTAGTATATACTCTCTATTGACATTATAATTACTAGAGTTGTTGTCAGGCTTTAATTTGTATATGACTCCAATTCTATATAACGAGAAGAAATATATGGAAGGATCTAGATTCCATATCAGATTGGTTGTCTAAGATCTAGGTGGTTTTAGGTGACATCAACACGGTCCTTAGGACTGATAAAAATAATGGTTCCCACTACAATAAATTATCATTGGGTGACTTCCCTTTGTGTATTAACAAATATAATTTTTTTAAGTCCCATTTTCAATAGAAGATTATACATGGATCCGGTACACTCAAAATTTAAGGCATGCCAACAAATTAGATAGGGTCATTGTAAAAATTGATAACTCGAATGATGCAATCAACATCTCTAGTCTATCCTTTCCCGAGTTCCACTATTACCATAATCCTATTTCAGTAGAAATTTTCACTGGTAGGATGAGGTCATCTCCCCATCCTTTTGATTTCAACAATGCATGTAATGCGGTATTAGGATGTAGGGAGGTAATCTTTATTGATTGCAAGACTAATGCAACTGTAATCCCACTTACAATAATATCCAACAATTTTTTAGAGAGAAAAAAACTCTCAAATAAGGGATCAAATCTTCTTTCTCGAACCTGGAAAATGAGATCCACGCCACTGAACAATAGCTTCTTTAGTGCTCAAATGCAGGTCAGAATCTATATGTCCCTTCATGGGATGAGATTATTACCCTTGACCATCTTGATGACCTTCTCATTCTTCACGAAAATATCTTCAAGAACCAATTCAATGTCAAGTGGTTACAATAGGGAGACAAGATCTCAATGTTATTTCAATACTGACACAGAGAAAAGAAGACCCAAATAGGGGTCACTGTGATTGATGTTAATGGGTATCTATATAGCTCAGAGCTGGAAATATCTAATATGGTGGTGAATTATTTTAAATATATTTACTCGTAGAAAGGGATTGAAGGAACACTCAATATGATGAATAATAATGAAACCCCTATTGGTACTCAATAGAAAAAATTGCTTGTTGAATCTCCAATAGAGAAGGAAATAAAGTGTGCAATATTCTCATTGTATATTGATAATGTGGTAGGTCTAGATGGGTTTATAACAAAATTATTTTTGTTCTACTGGGATATTGTGTGTCATGATGTTATCAATTATGTAAGATAATTTTTCCATCTTGAATCTATACCTTGTGGGGTCAATGCTTTATTTATTTCCCTGGTTCCAAAAGTGAAAAATTCTTTAGACATCATGGAATTTAGGCCAGTGGATATTGGGAACACAATCCCTATGATCATAAGAAAGATCATTGCATTATGAATTTTTTACACTGTTTGTGTTATGATAAATCCAAATCAATTTGGTTTTTTTCTTAGAAAGAATACTTAGAATTTCCATGTCACTACATCAGAATGTGTCAATGTCATGAGAAGAAAATTTAGGAATGGAAGATCATCCCTCAACCTAGACATTTCTACATCCTTTGACATATTAAACTTGAACTTCTTTTTTTTTTGTTCTAAAAAAATGGATTCTCTAAGCCTTCAATTAGCCTTTTCACAAAAATACTCAATAGTTTCAGGATTTATATTCTCATAAATGTATATCCTTGTGGATATTTACTATCCTCCAGGGGAGTCAGACTAGGTAAAACCATATCTACACTCATAATTGTCTATGAAAAATATTAATTATGTGTTTTACTAAATGATCTGGTACAGGATGGCGTCTGTAGAAAAATTAAGGTTGGAAGGGACATTTTTACACCCTCTCATGTTCTTTATGGTAATTATATTATACTATTTGGGAAGACTAATAAATGTAAAATTTCATGCATCCTAAAAATATTTTCTCATTCTAAGGATTTTTCTAGAAAGGTGGTTTTCTGGAATAAATCCTTAGGTACATTTAAGAAATGGAATTATCATCTCCTAAAAGAATAAAATTACCAACAACCTTGCAGTCATGAAAGGAACACTTCACTTAAGGTACCTAGGGGTACCTTTGTTCTGGGGTAGGGTGAAAAGATGTAACAATGAAACCATATAATCCAAAACAATTACTCAACTGGACAAGTGAAGAGGGAAAACTATCTGTCAAGAATGGATAATATACCTTGTGAACTCTATTATCACTTCATTTTTTGTCTACACATTCTCTATTTATAGGTGTTCTCAAACTCTTATCGAAGTGATTCAGATACTGATCCAGAATATCATCTGGACTAGATCCAATCATTAAAATGAATGAAATTATTGTTTCTTGAAATTTTTTTGTCAAACCAACTAATTAGGGGGTATGAGCCATAATGACTTAAAAACAATCAATGATTCCATTATCAATAATTTCACCTGGAACTTGCTAAGATCTAATGATGCATCTATGGACTTTATTTCTCAAAGATTTATATCAAATTTTCAAAATGGTTATTCCATATATGTGTCCTCTTCCATTTTTCCTGCCTTCAAACATGCATACTGTGAAATTATTCACTGTTCAACATGGCATGTTTGAAGATATTTCAGCCTTAATATTTAGACCATGAAACGGATGGATATGCCTATAATTTTATTAATAGAAGTTCCTAAACTACTGAGCAATATATCCATTTCATATATATAGAGAAATCCCAGCCTCTAGAGCTGCTTGGCCACTCAAATTCAATTGGAGGTGTAGTGCAACATTTTCATTAATTATGATACCCTGATTTGGACCCCTGGTCCTAGTGAAAGGTTCACATATAGTGATAACTATATAAAATTTTGTGACAACACTTCCCCTCTCCCTTGTAGATGTATAAATTCGAAAATTCATTCATTTTTTCATCAAGTTAACTAATACTATGGATGAACTGGAAGGGTAGGCTTCATGTGCACTATCTCTGGTAGAAAAATGGAATTCACCTAGCTCTTATATTCTATCTGTGCAAATAGGTTGATGAAATGATTAAACATCTCTTTTTCTCTTACAATTTCTCTTGCATATTTTGGTAGCACCTCCAAGCTTTTTTTAAAATTATAATGTCAATAGATTTCCTTGATGATTGCATGTCCTCAGTCACTAATGATGACTAAAGTGTGTTGGTTCATTCACTTTTTATCAATGTTGTAGCTTCTGTACTTACTCAAATTTGGGAGGAAAAAAGCTATGTGGGATTTGATAACCAAATTACATCTCTCAAGTATGGACTAAGTTCTATGTACTGGGAGGTTCAAGATACATCCAAGATTGAAACATGATCAATGAATAATAATATATGTGATATGATCACTCTAGAAATAACTTGGTGTAACTAAAAGGTTAAGGAAGCATCAGATGTTGAAATCAATTAGATGGATCCATCCCATCTCGTTATGGTGAAAAGAAAATGTTGATGGGGTAGCCTCCGGTGCACCAAGACTTTTAGGATGTGGTGGGGTCTTTTTCAACCATTAGGGTCTCGTTAAAACCTATTTATATTATTATATTTTTTTATTAGCTCCGCAATTGAAGCTGATTTGTAAGTGATGATCAAAGTTGTGAACTATGCTATCCATAATTGATGGAGTCAGATATGGTAGAATCTGACTCAACTGCAATGGTGGAAATTTTGAAGACATGTTCTAAGAATATCCCTTGAATAATTCTCCCATCATAGATTTCATGCCTCCATCTTCTTAAATGTATTCATTTGGATGTCACTCAATTTTATAAAGAGTTAAACCAGGGTGATAATGCTCAGTCCAAGAGAGAAATTTTTTAGGCCTCCTAGAGGTGTAATTTTGTTACCTCATACTTTTTCTAATACCATTTTGATCTGGACGTGTGTGGTGTGTTTCATTCTCTCCATAGTAAACACCAATATTCTTCCACTATTTCAATTATTTAAAAATGTGATAGGAATAGTCATTTCCTGAATCCTGAACCAATATGATTATTTATTATTATAAATGTCAATAGATTTGAATTATATATTTTTTTATAATATATAGATTACATTTGATGATTTTTATTTCTAATTTTTAATTTATATTATTTGATGTGATATTTAGGTTATTTATTAGTGGAATATTTGAGAATGATTAAATTTGGGGAATATCTCTATAATGATAAGTGCATGAGAAATTCTTGAAGATCTTTTTGGAGTGATGATTTTTAGAGTTAATATTGAAATAAAAATTAATGAAAAAACTATTAGTTTTCAGCACCATATTCCAAAACAAAATGAATGGAATTGGTTACTCAAGAATACAATAAGTGGGAAGAGGTTTCAAAAATATCTAATGACAAATAATTTTTAGTTGATAAAGAAAGCACCCTAATAGGGTTAACTTATCTATAAAATATTAAAGAACAATGAAGAAAATCAATTACAGATGGACATAGATGGGAAGAATGCTTCCTGAATAATAAGGGAAGATAAACACACAAAAACATTAAAAACCCATGAAATATTGGTTGATAAATCCTTAAAAACAAGTTATAAAAAGCATACCTTTGGTTTTGTGGGTCGATTAGTCCATACAAACTGAGTTTGGATGATGTAAAGCTACAGGTTTCTGTGTGCTTAAATGATGCGTGGAGTGATGTGGTTTATTGGGGTTATATTAAAAGAGTGGAAGAGTATTATTAGTGCTAAACAAAATTTTGATAACAGTGACCTTAATAAGGGATAAAAAATATAAGTTCACATAAAGGAGGCCTTTATTAGCAATTTTTTATTTTTAATAAATCTATGACTTTATTAGCGCTAAGAAAGCACTGATAAGATAAAATATATCAGTGTTTTATAGTGATGATAAAATGATCTTTTATAGTGAATAAACGTTCACTAATAAACACATAATAAACTGATTATGTAAATAGTATTATATATATAAATTATAAAAAATATTAAAAATGAAATATATATTAGTTATATAATTTTAAAAATATCAGAAATATCAATTAAAAATATTAATTATGTAAATTAAAAATATATTTCAATATTAAAACTTAATAAAAAATGAATAAATATCAATTTTTTTAATTAAAATAATTTTATAAATATTAAAAATCATCAAATAAAATTGTATAAATAAATATTAAAAATTGAATAATTTCAAAAATTATTAAAAATTAATAAATATTAAAAACGGATAAATAATAATTAATTGGTGAATATTAAAAATGAATAAATTAAAAATTATAAGTAAATGAGTTCATGATATTAATTACATACATTTAAAAAAATATTAAAATTGAATAAATATTTAAATAAAAATGAATACATCATAAATATTACATTTAATGATAAAATATCTATAATGAACTTATAATTAAAAATGAATATATTAAAATAGTGTGAATATTTAGATAAAAAAATTTAATAAAATGAATGAATATTAAAAATGAACAAATAATAGCTTTATTAATTTCCTTCATAATAAAAATATTACAAATAAATGTATAGATAGTAATATTATGTATAAATTATTTTCATAATATATAATTATTTATAAAATCATAAAACTAAAAGTTCGAATATTAATATACATATTTAAATAGATTTATATGATCATTTCATTTTTTATTTCTCATATAAGATCTCTTTCTAACTGGATTGAAAGAGAATCCTTACATGACTTTTAAGCACAAAATATATTACATGAAGTCCTGGAGGCACAAATTCCTTACACATATTTGACCCAACTGCATTGAAATAACCCCTCCTGAGCACCTCTTTAAGGTCTCTACCTAGATCACCACTTGATGATGTGTTCGACTTTTCTTGACCCTATGGAGAGCTGTGTAGGCCCTAAACCCATTGGCATGTCCACCTTTTCCCTACATTGTCAATTGTCTGGTTCGCTCTATCTGGTGACTGCTATCACTTCAAGTCATCATCATGAGGCAACTCTAGTGTAGTCAAACAACCCCACAATTATGGCCCAATGGCCTAGTGGTTTAGAGGCCCAATACATGTCCCAAAAGACCAATTCAGGTGAATAAAACCACTAATATAGTACTCCTCTACAGTACATGATATAGTACCTTCCCTAATACTGTGCTATAATACTAATACAATAGCTTCAGAATTTCACTATCACCTAGTTTGAATCGAGTTTTCATATAAGATTATAGGGAGTCATTTAAACTCAGGAAATCCTTCAACAATATTAAAATATATATACACTTTATAACATATTGATATATTATTATTACAAATTAATTATACATATATTGAAAAATTTTATTGATTTTACATAAAAAATTATATTAATTAGTGTTTATATTTTAAAACATTAATTATATTTAAAAATAATATTATTTATATAAATGTATAAATATTTTCTGTGTGTGTGTGTGATATATAGTTGAACCAACACATACCAATGTAACAACACACACGCACCCACAATTGCACAGACCAAATCATACATAATCTTACATATGTATACACAGACACAAACATAAACATATATGCACATATACATATACTTACACAAAACAACACATGAACTTACATACACATGCACATGTATACACATACACAAACACATACACATAAATACAGATACATACACACTAACAAAGATATATATACACTAATATACACATTACCAGAAAAATATAAAAACATATACACTCACACATGCAAACATACATACACATACACACACATTTATACACATACCCACATACATGAACAAAAATATGTAGATATACACACATAAATTATACATACACAACATACACATATAAACACACACAAAAACACATTCATATAAACATACACAATAAAAAACAAACATATATAAAAAACTTATTTTATATACATAATGTATATCGTACTGCTCATTATTTTTGATTTTTTTTTGCAACAGAGAGCTTTTTTTGGCCATATCAGGGATTCATGTGACAAAACCAATGATTATATATATATATATACATATACTATAAATAAATATTTGTAAAATAAATATATGTTTATTTTTTATGTTTACATAATTATTTAATTTAAATAAAAATATATTATATTTTGGTATAAAATTTTGAAAATAATATTGGTACCAAATTATTATTTTAATATTAACAAGATTTTAAAATTTACATTTTATAAGAATTTTTTTTATATATAATCACACACACAATCACATTTAATTATAAATATGTATATGAGTATTATGAATATATATTAATATTATAAATTATAAAATATTATGAATATAAATATATAAATTTAACGATTCTTGATTTTTTTATTGAAAAATATTAAACGAGCGGGAACTGACGATTTTCAAATTGGTGATGGAGATGAACAATGAATCTTGATATGTGATTCATCATGTTCTCATTTAATCTAGAATGTGATTTCACCTTTAAGGTTTACTCTCATTCCTCTATCAAGGAAATATCTAGTGGTTCTATTTTAATAAAGGTTTGTGTCTCCTTTACAGTTGTTTTATCTAGTTTTCAAGATCTTATAAAATAGGATGTTCCAAAATCCTCCAATATCATCTTTTTTGATAATGGTGGTTTCTAGGTTATGATGGATTCAGAGGCTCTTCAATAGAGACTCAATATTTTTAAATTTTCTCTTCTGGGTCTTGTTCTTTTCTCAAGGGGAGATATGTCTTGGTTTTATTCGTCTCTTAAGAATAAAATCTCTCTTTGTTGGAGAAATTGTTTATGGAAACTAATTCTGATTTGAAGAGGATATTTTTTCATTTTCTTTAATAATGGTGGATATTTTCTTATGGATATGGATATTGGTATTCTATGACTCAAGATCTATATCATTTAGATCTCTAAATGGAATTACAAATTCAATATTCACACTCAGAAGAAATACGAGGCTAAAATTTGGATTAGATTCCATGGTTTGAATTAGTTATATTAGTATCCTAGAATCATTAATGATATTTCATCTTGTATTGGTACTCGGATCAATATTAATGATGATATTACTGATTGGTAGCATTATTTGTTTCTAGAATTTTGGTGGATCTCAATTTGGCCTCAGAACGTCCAAACTCCATCACCATTCATTCCAAGGATAATAAAACTGGGGTTAATATTGAGTATGAATGAAATCCTCCATTATGTGATCTTCGTGAGGTTGTGGGGATTCAATTGAAACTTGATGAGTGATTTAGAGGATGGTTAGTTAGGCTCCTTAGACCATGGATTGATAGGAAGTTAATAAGAACTACAAAATAATGGGTTTTCTCTTGGAAAAAGGCTTTCCCCTAAGGATGTGATGGAAATAAACATGTTTGGCCATCCATTCTGATTAAAAAATGTAAAAAGTCTTTGGCAGCAATTGCAGAGGAAGAGAAAATTGTCATTATATTCCTGGTTCACCAAAGAATTCAGTGCCTAGACTGTATTCTAGAAGAGATAGTTTGGATGAGCATTCTCTGGCCTTGGAAATCTAACAAGACATTAATGAATTTATTTAAAGGATTCATCTTGATCTGGAGGAGAAGTATTTGATCTCTTATATTTCATAGGGTATCAATAAATTGTTTATTATATTATATAGGTATAATATTTTCCCGCTCCAAGTAAGGGTGAAAACATGGTCGTTAACTCGGGCTTCATTACTTTGATTATTTCATTAGTGGATGATTCTATTTCATCGGTTGATCCTACTAATGTGGGTCATTCTATCTTGGATCACATTGATATCACTCTAGAGGTTAGGGTTGTTGAAATAGCTCAGCCTAGAACTAACGTGAACAGTCAATTAGAGCAGCCAGTCTCAACTACTTCCTCAGATTTAAACAAGGTTAATGTTGTTCTTTTAGAACCAATGAAAGACTATACCTTGATTGATCCTCTAAATGGGTATGAATATGAAGATTATAAAGTATTTTTTCCTATTTATAAGATGAACTCTGCTACTACGAACCCAAGTACATTGAATCAAAAAGTCATTGTTGATAAAAATGATTAACATCAACATAAGATTGATGAAAGTGAAATAACTCTTATGGGTTATCAAATTTAGGGTATTGATCCTCTTAAGGTTGTTTCTTCTGATTTATACATGGATGATGTCCCTATAGATTTTTAGAGGATTCTATACAAGGAGGAACTTCATAAGGGATCTAAAAATGAGGGGATTGGAGTCACTTACATCAGCAATCTGTTTCAATCCTCTATGGATCCGGAAAGGAAGGCAGTAAGGACTCCAGAAACTAGTAAAAGAAAGTATGGGAAGATAATAATGGAAGTTTCACTAGAATTCAAGATCCAAATGAGTTAGTTTATTATAATTTCCAAAGGATGGACAATGATGCCACTACCCGATATTTTAGGCTTCACATTCAGAAATATTGGCCTATCATTATTGAGTTAGATGAACCCAATATGATCTATTATTATAGATTTTCTAGTATATAAAGTTTGAATTTTTCACATACTTGGATCCAATGATTGTTTGAAAAAGGTTATGAATTTATGGGTTATGTATCACTCTCCTGCAATTTTTACTTCTTTGGTTGGTTAAAGTGATTGACTTTTCACCCGTGACTTTATTGTTAAGGGAATTCAGCACATTTATTTGTTCATATTTTCTCACAATAGATATAAATATAATATAAATCCTTGAATGGATATTAATTCTCTTAGTAATATCATTTATGGCCCATGGTTTGTTCATGGAGACGTTAACTCAATTATAAATATATATGAAAAAATGGATTCAATGACTAATATCATATCATCCAAGGAGTTTGGAACATGTATTGAACATTGTGATTTGTTTGAGGTCAATCTGGTATATTTTAAATACACCTAATATAAGACACATCTCCGTGGTATGGTGGTGTCAACGTTTTTATAGGGATTTTATTTATGAGTTTTCTTTAAATAATTCAGAATCTACCTATTCCATGACCTTATCAAGGATACACTCTAATCACAATCCAATCATGGATGATATTTTTTTAATGATCTCTAAATCTCCCTTTCTATTGGGGTTTGATAAATATTTGGTGACTCTTCTATAATGATGGAATTTTGTACAAAATATTTGAGGCTTAGTGGATTATAAGAATAATTAATTTTATTACATCCTGAAATTTAATATTATTAATGGGAATTACGAGAAGTGGATAAAGGGTAGATTAAACAATCTTGATTTAGAAATTTACACTATTGATGTCTCCATTTAGAAAATTTAGGATCATTGAACATGAAATTAATTTTATGATAGAACTTTTATAGAAACTAATTTGACATTAAAACAAAATAATCTAGTTAGTATAAAGAATGATATGAAAAAAATCTATTTTTAAGGATATTTGGATTAAATATATAGATAATATCTCTAAGTTATATAAATAACTTCAATTAATTATAGTGTCTCCAAACCCTTATCATTACGCAACAATACGGATTGGGTCATGGGCAACAAAAAGGCTATCACATGTCATATTATTTATTACAACATGGACATTTCTAATTTCACATCTAATATTTATGATCCCACGAATGTTATTTTTCTAAGGATGGTTATTCAATAAGAAAATTGAATTCTTACTTTTATTCCTTTAGAACCAGAGATCAAGGAGGTTGTCATCAATATCAAGCTTGATGGTTCTTCTAGTCCGAATGGCTTTAGATACTTCTTTTTTCAAAATTATTGGGAGATTATTTCAGATGATGTTTGTAGGCTCATTCTCAATTTCATTAAATATTTTTATCTTTCTTAGGGGTTGAAGGATATATTTACTTCCCTAATTCCAAAATATTTATAATTCCAAAATAATCATTTATTTAGGAATATTTCTGTGGTCAATACCATTGATAATATCATCAGTATGATCCTTTCCAATATATTGGATCCCATTATGAGTAAAATTTTATTTTTAAACCAATTTTCTTTATTTTATAGAGAAAAAACAATGATTTCATTACCGATACCTCAGAGTGCGTTAATATTTTCAATAATACAATTGGAGTAGGGATACATTTCTCTCATAATATATTTTAAAAAGGATTTTGATATGATGACTTAGGCTTTATTTGTATGATTATTTTTATGTTTGGTTTTAGTAATGATTTTATTAATTGGATTAAAATATTCTCCATCTCTACTCATATATTGATACATGTCAATAGATCCCCTGAGGGATACATTACCTATTCTAGAAGAGTCATGAAAGTTGACCCACTATTTTATATTATTTTTTCTATTACAATGGAATATATCAGTAGGTTGTTGTCCACTATGGCTGGTAATAGGAATTTGAAGACTATATGTGTTGATAGAGGAATTTTTTATCCTAATTGCATTATTTATAGTGATGATACTATTCACTTCAATCTGATGGATAAGAAACACATAAAAAATATAGAAAAAGTATAGATAGAATAAATCTTGTGTTTAATTTGGAAGGAACATTTCTATTGTGGGAAAAGATTATATCATTATATGCTTTTGTATTAAAGAAGGAATTTTTCATTTTACCTACCTTGGTGTTCTTATATTTGGGTGATGACCAAAATCATGTCACTTTTCCAGGATTGTTAGTTATATTATAAGGTATTTTTCCTCATGGAATGGAAAATATCATTCTATGGCATGTCATGTTACTTTAGTTAAATATATAATTATCTCTAATTTTGTATATTATTTTATGGTGTATGATTAGCCAATGTATTTTTTCTAGTGTGTTAATTTTTATATCAATAATTTTGTTTGGATTGGTAGCATGTTGGAAAGGAGGTAGTCCACTGTTCCTTTGAATATTTTTTCCATGACTTTTGAGGATGGGGTCAGGGATTTAAGAATCTCATTTTTTTAATGAGTCCATAAAAGATTATTTTTTTATATAATACTATCATTTAAATTTCAGATTCCCTTTTATTTTTTCATTTTAGGTTCCTAAGAAAGATGAAATTTGTAAATTTTAATCACTTTAAATCTTCAATATGTCCTTCTTATAAGTCCACATTTCCTTAGTTTCTTCTCAATTCATATGGCCAGTCTCTAGAGATTATTCTCTTAATCTCTAGAAAAATCATTACAATGGTGTTGTTTTTTGGGACTACCACACTCTTTATTATTCAAATGTAGACTAGGATATTTTTATCAAAGATCAAATCAATGACATGGAGGATCTTTAGAAACATATCAAAGAGTCCATTCATGTTTAATACTTCACTTCACATGGATATTTCATGATTTCATAGCATACTGTAAGTGGAATTCTCACATTGAAGTTGTTCTACCGCCATGTCTTTGGTTCTATTGTGGGTATGTAGTGAATTATAAATTTGAATAGGAATTTTATTTCCCCTTATCAGTTAAATTTTGTTTTGAGGTTGTCTTATTGATGGATTACAACTACTATTTTTTTGCAGAACTGTAGTATTTTTATATTTTTGGTATGTGTCATCTTTTATCAATATTAGAGGACTTAGATCATAACTTTTTTAGTTTTGTAACATCATAGTCCACATGGAAGGTTGTTGATGATAATTTTGATGTTTAGCTACTATGTTCCTTCTTTATCTGGGACTTCATTAAAGGATGGTTTGATCAATTTCTTTCTACCCAACATTTTATGTTATTATTGGTTGTTACAACATCATTGGTTTTCATTATTTGGATGGCACAGAATAGAAGGATAGATGATGCTATCTATTTCACTCAATTTTTTTTGGTTCATATTTTAGCTGATATCGAAAGATAATGTTTCTCCGGAAAGGAATATTTTTGTAGTTCAATTCATTGTCTATTTGTTCTCAAGTAAATTAACATTAACAGTAACCTTCATCCCCCTTTTTGAAAAATGAACGTTCTATAGAAATATCTTTCTGTGGAATGGATTAAGATTAAAAAATATGGATCGTCAAGGTGAAATATCAACCCATCCAGATATGAGGATGTTTTCAGGAATAATCATGGGGGTTTCTTAGGTTGTTTACATGGCTCATGAGGAGTTGAATCCTCACTTGAACTGAGATTCTTGGTGTTGTAATTGTGACTGGGAAATACAATTATAATTTTTAGAAAATTGTTTGGATGGAATGTGACTCTGCACTGTTGTCCATACTATCAAAACATGATCGTTTAATGTCTTTTAGAGGCATACTAATCAGTGGATAATTTTTTATGGAGTTTTTCTCATCCATTGATTAGGTCTCCACTCATTTTTACAAGGAGACTAATGCTTTGGAATATGGGAATTCCAATAGAGGTATGGATGGAAGGGATATAATTTTTTATGATCTTATTTATTTGGATTTAATTTCCCCTATTAAAAGGGAAAAATGTAATTCTACATCTTTTAGACTCTTGTTTA
This sequence comes from Viscum album, assembly GCA_963277665.1. Classification (NCBI taxonomy): domain Eukaryota; kingdom Viridiplantae; phylum Streptophyta; class Magnoliopsida; order Santalales; family Viscaceae; genus Viscum; species Viscum album. The sequence goes on along the minus strand of OY728126.1, from coordinate 1,946,269,080 downwards.
CTTGATTTATTTTTAATAAAGGATTCCTGATCATCATGGAATGCTCTGATACTAATGTAAAATAATATAAATTTAAATATAAATGTAAATATATATATACATTGTAAATTATATAATTTGGATTTAAATATATTATAAACCAATTTATACAAGGTTAAAATATTATATATATTTTTTATTTATATACATATATATTTATTATTAAGTAAATAAAATTTATGAATATACAACATGTATATATAAAAATATTTTATATAAAATATACCATATTAGTTCCAAAAAGCACCAATAAAGGGAAACTATTTTCAGTGATTTTCACTAAATCTGATAAAAGTTATCCCTCTATTATCATTTTTGTTTCATATTGATAAATGATAGTTTCGAATATTGTAAAATTTATATTAGTGCACCCTCTTCCACATCAATTTTCAGCATGGGAGACCGTGGTCGATCTAATGTGTTGTGGAGGTCCCCTTTGTGCACTATATTTTTTCACTACCAGTTTATTTCACTATATATGACATTTTTAGTGATATTTTTTTAAAATACTTCTACTTGTATCAAACATGCATCTTTTTTAAATAATTTAGGGAATTATACAATATATTTATGTATTATATAAACCAAGATTGGGAAATTATTTTTCCTATTGAGATTTATTTGAAAAATTCTATTGATTTTGTTATATTACTTATTTTAAGATATGCATTTTCATTTTTATATTTTTATAAAGTAATTTTAAGAATGGTAATTTATGAAGTTTAAATACATATTTTACATTTCAAAAGTGTGATTCCTTGAATTTTTTAGTAATGTGTTAGCAGTTACCAAATAATCTTAATTTCATAACCGTGTGGATTTAGTTTTTTCAAGTGTTTTTAGTTTTTCTAAAAAGGGATGTGATATTAATTAAAAATATATTTTCCTCATAAAATATATAAATTATTCGATGTAAAAAATATTTCCTTAAGGTTAAAAGTATTTCTTTGTTTTCAATGAGAAATCAAACTTAGTTTTGTAGACTATAAAATTTCTAATCCACCTATTAATATTAAAAATCATAGTTTATCTCAAATCAATGCATGACAGGATGAATACGGATTATATAACCTCATTTTAAATTAATAAAGTTAATTTTATGGTTAAATATTATTTCTTTTAATAATGATAATTCTAAAGAAATAACTCGAATTTTCTTTGATTATGAACATTGTAGAATTATTAAATTATGAAGGGTGAATGTATGAAATTTCTAAAATGAATCAAGAAATCCCAGTTTTGATTAATTAATATTAATTGTGTTAAATAAATTTAACTCTTTTATACTTCCATTAGGATAGTTTTATAGTTAATTAATTAAGGATTATTTATTAATCATGTGCGGGGGAGTTTGATATATAATTATTTATGTTCCATTTTATAGAATTTTATCTTGAAAAGGGATAATTCTTTCATTTATCAAGCAGTTATAGAATAAATATCAATTAATATCTAATGAATATATATATATAATGAGTAATCAATTGACGTTCCCATGAAATAATTTTTTCTTATAAAAATAGAGTCATTTGGTCTGAAATTCGAATAAGCATAGTTTACCTAAGAACCTAGAAAATCAGTGCGTTGACCATGGAACCATTGTATTGTATTATATTATGTATAAATTAAATTTATACTATAAGTACCTGTCAAACATAGTGATTTGTTGTTACTAGTTTACACACTTGGATGGTTTAAGGGAAAGATAGTAAAAATAGTGGAATTGATGTGTATGAGGATAAGTGGACATGTATAAAAGAAAAGATGCTATGAAAGAGATTATGAGTATTTGATTTAGCATCACTAGAGTGAGAAATTACTTTTAAGGGAAGATAGTATTTGACCAATATTATGAATTATAACCTAATAATCATACTACATTCATGAAGAACCAATGATAAATACTTCTAGACACATAGTTAGAGATGAAATTTTAACCTCACAAATGTGAATGCCAGTCATTGTAAGGTTTCTTAACTCTAGTTTCTAAGAGTAATGAGTTTTTAGATACATTATGGTGTATTTCCACTACCAATATCAATTTGGGTGCATATTAGGTTTGTAAGCTTCTACTATGTGGTTATCAATCACATCTGATAGAGTTTCACTCCCTACGCTGACCTTGGTAAGATTAATTGTATTTTTTCAGATGTTCCTAGTATAGGTCCAAATATCATATTGACCACAAACTATAAAATTTTCTACCAAGGATTAGTTTAAAAAGACAAAAGTGTGTTTTTTTCTTCAACTCTCACAAATTTAGAAGTTACTAAGGATCATTAAAACACTGAGAGGGGGAAGGATTGAATCAACGGTATTATTTTTACAAAATCGTAATTTTAGGAATTTTAAACCTTGTAACTTATTAGAGTTATCATCCTTTTCATCTTATATAAAAATCTCAAAAGTATGAAAATATGTGAAGTAAAAAAAGGCACACAAGATTTAAAAGGGTTGACCTCAGTGTGAGGATCTATATCTTTTCTGTGGACACTCTTATGGGTCCCTTAAAATTCACTATTAGAGATTGGGGAATACAACTTTTGAGGAAACTCTCGTTAGACTGCTTCTATCTTCTGATCGGTATAATTATATATATTAACATCAGTTTAGATGTTTTTCTTATAAAAATGATAAATAAAAATTTATGAAACATTATAAATTGTACTCCAGAAAATTTGATCGAGAAAGTATGTATGAATCCTCTAACAGGTAATGTGCATCTGGTGTGTATGACTTTATCCCATAAAATTTTTCTGAAGCCCCTCATTGAACTTTTTGTTCTTTCTATGACCTAGGAAATTTCTAATTTTAAAAAACAATATGCATAATATTTTTCAATGAAAACTATATCTAATTTCACTATCTAGGGCTCTAAATTGAAATTTCCTTCTGATTCTCTGATTGAAACTCTGCCTTTATTTCTGCTACCCAAAACTGATCTCTTTTAGAAACTCATATAAAAAACTCATTATAAATGGTATCATATTTATTTCACTATAAATATTTATAAGTACTATGTAATTTCCATTAAAAATTTATAGGCACTTCTGAATGTGAAAATAGTGGTAAACCATTTAATTATCCCACTAAATTTCAATTCCTTAAACCCTCTAAATTATTCTAGATTCATCCAAAATCATCCTAAAGCTTCTTGAATTGTCGTTATATTCAAACAAACTTATCCATGTGATGGGTGTTTTTACAATAACATAATCCTCATCTATAACTTTATAATAAATATAATTCTTCAAAAAATTAATTTCATGACATCAAAAATATTTTTCTGATTCTATTTTGACTGAAAAAACCTTCTTTGTCTGATTACAAAACTTCAAAAATGGAATTTTATTCTTATGGATTATTTTTCATATGATCTAACAATAAATTTTCCATCCATCTCTACTATTTCTAAAAACAATTCCCCAATTTTGTTTTTAACTCAATTGTTTTATAAAAAACATATGTTTGATAAACACCAAGCCAATTTATTCATATTGATGTTTTTAAGATGGAATTTTCTTCAGTAGTACACTTCATAACTATACAGCTTCTGACTACAAACATCCTACAAAAAAACTCTACTCCTCAGTATTCAAAAAAACTAACCATCTAAAATTTCATCATCCTCTATCCATATAGTTTTAAACACTAATTAAGGTTGACTAAATCATAGCAAGTTCTAAAGACTTTAGTTTCATGAAATCTATTATTCTTGAAACATTTTATTTGACAATTTGAACTCTACTTCTATGTATGGTTACACATTTAATTAAACCATAAATACATTATAAACAACATTATTTTAAAAATATCAACATTTGGTACATCTAATGTTCTGTAAATTTTTCATCTAGTGGTCGTGTTGTATTCTAATATTTTTTTATATCTAATCAACACTGTTTACTTATCTAACTTTGGTGACATTTTTATTTGAAAATCTCCTTTCACATATTTAAATATTCAAAAATATTTCTCTCTAAAGTGATTTTTATGGAACTCCTACTCCCCCTTAGATAAAATTCTATTGTCATGAGCTTTTCCTTGATGTCAGTAACTTTTAACAACCAATAATTCGTCATATTATTCAATTATAATGTTTATTATTAAATTCATGTATTCTACATTAACTTCATCATCTATAGTAAATTTTTAACATCAACTTTATCAACTTCTAGAAACTATTCTTTTGCAATTGTACAAAAACATTAACAGAAAAACTATACGGGAAAAAATTACAATTTTTTTTATAAATCAACAAAATGGATCTTCAATCTCTCTCTCTAGGTTTGTTGACAAAATTCATTGAAAACATTTATTTATCACTATTTTTAATTTACTCATATTCTCCCTTCTTATTTATTTCAAGAATTGTCCTTTTCAAAACTATTTATTAAATCATAACCTTTCTTAATGAAAGTGTATTTAATCCCCACTACTAGATAAACTATAGTTTTTAAATACTTAATTTCCTTAGTTACATGTAAATCTATATTCATAAAATTGTTAAATTATCCCTTCATTAATATTTCCTCACTTTTTTTTGAATTTTAAACTCTTGGTTTTTTCACTCTCTCATTTTTTTTCTCTCTCCCATTTCACGATAACCACATATTGAAATTCTTTTTTGAAAATATTTATTTTATCTCCCCATTTTAGGATAAATTTATACACATTATACCCCCATTTAAAAATAATCCTAATAATGGTGTGGTAATTCCTTAATAATTATAGGATGTATTTATTGGTATCTAAACATGAAGATGTATCCTGAGGTAAAAAATGTCTATTTTTTCATTGCTTTGTTGAAAACATCAGTAATATGGTGTTTAAAAAAAATTACATAATATCATATCTGTAAAAAAACTTTTTCATTGATGAATTGATACTTTATAACATTGTTTTTTTATCTCTAATGTTAGAAAATATTTTTCAAAACGGAAATATAACAACGACTATCATACTGAATCATCAATGGTATAGAAAATTTCATTTTAAAATATTACAACATTAAATTCGCCCAAATTATTTGGATACAAAAATGGGTGGGTAAATATTTTCTACTTTTACTGTACTTTAAGTCACAAAAAGATGTATTTTACTGTTATAACTCAAACAAAATTATCTGAAGAAAAATGTTTCTCCTAATGTTTATTTTCAATCATTATTATCTCTGACACAATAAACATCAGTATATCCAAAAAAATTATATCATCACTTCTTATATACAACAGACTGTAGAAAGATATTTCTTTTACAAGTATGAGAATTATATTTATTTCCAAAATATGTGAATCTTTTGAACCACATTGGTATTGGACACACTAAGTAATTGAATAAATGATGTTCGGACATAAAGTTATAAGATAGAGAAAACAACCACAAAATTTTAGAAAATCGTTATAATTGAAAAACTTTCTAACTTCATCTTTATTTATCTTCATCCCAACTAAAATAGGGTTAGAAATATAATTATAATAATCCATGTAAAAATAATATTAATGGTTTCCTAGTGTACATTTTATAATACAGGAATGTGTAGCTTTCCATTTTGTGGACTAGAAAAACTAGGAAGAAAGTTAATTTAATAAGAAATGAAATCTCAAAATTCTTGTCTATTTTATCAGTAAAATCTTTACAATGATTTTCACTATCCTATGGTAAAATTATGTAATCAACAATAAAATTAAAACCATGTTTCAATAGTTAATCTTCTTCACTTCAAAGTAGCTTTAAACATTGTCTTTATTACAATTTAATATATTGAAGAATATATCAATTTTGGAGTACTAGGCTCATGGGTATTATTTCAAAAAGTATATGGACTTCTTCAGCTTACACACATTGGTTTCCTATATATCATGTAAAAAATCATATGGTTTTTCAATATAAAGTTCTTCATTAATATTTCATTCTAAGAAGGATTAATCTATATGAATCTGAAAAACACTAATAACAATTATGTATAACCACTACTAAGAAAAGTATTATACCTTCAAATATATCAATGTAGGAAAAATATTCCTCAAAATACATGCCTTCAACATATTAAATACATTATAAAACAATTATATCTTTATTTGTTGAAACATCTCCTTGATTATTCATCTTGATTTTAAACACCCATTTTATTCTAATAATATTTTTTCATAGTATTCATTGTACAAGATCCTTGGTGTCATTTTTTGAAATCTATTATTACTCTTCATTAATAGAATCTAAAAATTCTATATTTTTAATTTCTCCTAAATATTATTCTAGTTGAACCTCTGAAATCACTGATGTCTGATTTTTAAATTTCAACTTTCTTCAAGTCTTAAAATTTTATTTTTGATTTCAAATAATATTTTCAAATTCGACCAGTATCTATAGAGTATTAAATTTTAGAAATTTTCTTCTTATATAACATTAATCAATATATTATTTTATTGAATCTTTAATCACCTTATTTGTCTCACTTTCATCATCATTTTTATTATTTTTTTGTATGTATCTATTTATCTTGTACCGTATCTTCAACAATTGTTGTTAAGTAAGATTGTTTTTCCAATAACTTTCACATGATTAGCTTGAACAAACATTTTTAAATGTTTATTCCAATAATTATAAATTTTTCTATTGGGTGAATACCCCATTAAAATTACATCCACATATTTTTCTTCAAATATTCCACAATATGAAAATTTGATCATTAATAAACTTGTACTTCCAAAAACCGATAAATATTTCAATATAGGTTTTTACTGTACCACATCCCATAGGTATTCTTTTTGGATTCTGGCCTTAAACAACATCTATTTTTTTGATGTACTAATGTACTAATAGATTCTCTGAAGAAAAAAATTCAAATATTTGTACTCTATCATAATGCATATTCCCATTTCCAAAAATATTCTATTTCCATTCTAATACACCATTTTCTTAAGGGGTGTGTGGATCTTAATGCTAGTTTTTGATTCCATGATTCTTTAGATATGATTTGAAAGGTTTTCATGTTTGTTTCTTTCTATTATTAGTTTTACACGTCATTATATAAAAATATATTAATCTCTCAATTCCCCGTTTGAAAAATATAAACATTTATAATATCTTATATTTTTCCCCATAATCATAACATCGGCCATTCATCATCAATGAAATTTATAAAGTAAAAAATATTCTTTCTTTGATTGATGACTAATTGGCCCACATAAATTGGAGTGAATAAGCTCAAGAGGTCTTATAGAATGAATTTCAGAATTCGTATAGACTTTACCAATCATCATGCCTTTCCCATATATTTAAAAGATATGATCTTATATTAATTTAAAGATTGGAATGATTCTTACAAAATCTACTCTAAATGTTTTTCTATCCAATATTCTAAAGCATGTGATTCCACATCTTTTTCTCATATTCAATACTCAAATTATATTATTTACCAATTTATCTAATTTGAAATTTATTTTTTCTTTTTCATTATCCTTGTTAAAAACATGGAAATATTCCTCACATCGAATGATGCAAGAATTTTTTTTTTTTGAAAATCACTTACTTTATATCACTACAATGTTGGATCACATTGATAAATTTGTATTTGAGCCCATAAACAAATAAAAATCCATGTATTTAATTTTTTTGTGCATTAATCTCAAAAGTTCATATTTGTCTAATATTTAACGAACTATCATTTCCCAATGTAACTGCTCATCCTTTATAATTTCCAACATCTTTAAAGATTTTTATATCACCTGTCATGGGTCAGGAACAACTGTTATTAAAAATCTATGGCTTTTCCCTTTTCCTTTCTTTCAATGATATACAAATAATTAAGGTCCTTTTTTCAACATTATTCTTTCATACCTCTTTCTATTTAATAGAAAATGATTTTTCCAAGAAGATACATTATGAATTATTCATAAAAGAGACCTGGTTGCCCACATCTTACAAACATATTATCTAGAACGTAAAATTGGTTTTGAGTTGGAAATTTTAAAATATCATTATCATTTGGTTTTCCAATGACCTATGTCTTAGGAAAGTTTCTTACTTTTCTTCAATTTTTTGTCCATGTTATTTCATACCTACTTCTAATAGAAGACATGTCATGGAAACAAGTTTATACTTTTTATAAAAAAAACCATAACACCAACAACATCTACTGAAACATGGTCTTATATATAAATATCATATTTCATTATAATTACTATGTCATGGTTTACAATAGATTTTTTTTAGTTTCTTCCTGACTTAGGAAAAAATTCATACAATGATTTTTTTCAAATTTCATTATTGTAATATATTTTTCACATTTTTTATGAAACAAGTCTTTCCTAACATTTTTATTAACACCTACAAGGTGATTAAAATCATATGATTTCTTAATTTTAGAGGTTTAGGATTTCGCCGGATTCTTTAGATGATATTTCTAAAAATTATGAGAAGTTTTAGATTTTAAAATAGATTATTTTTTGAAATTTTCCTTCATTTTCATTAATTTATGTCCAAACATAATATATTTCAATTGGGTCTTATAAAACCTAATATTCTTTATCTCTAATGTCATACTAAGATATTAGACTATCATTCAACATTAATAATCTTTCTGTTTAAGATTATCAATCTCAAAAATGTTATTGTACCATTTTGGGGACATATTTCCTTCATTTTTTAGCCTTTTAACTTTCATTCTTCATTCGTCTAATATCTTTAGTTATTTTATCATTTTTCTCCTAACATTCTATATGTTCTAATCTCAACTGATATTATTTTTCCCTTTCTCCACCTTCTTCTTCTTTTAACTATTTAAGGAATCTTCCTTCTTCTCATGATTAGTAATTGAATTTCAGAAATTTCATGAAGTTAGATATTCTAAATAACTGTAATCAGTACAGTATGACTATACTTTCTTACTCAACATATATATTCAATTTACCAAGAATAATTTTTTACCACTAATAGATTTAATATCTTACTTAGAATATTTCTTTAAATTCTTTCACCTAGGTTTTTCTTTAAAATGAACTTTATATTGTCCAACCTTCTTATGGGTGAAACTTATAGAAAAGATCCCAATTCCTACACAATCAGAAAAATTTGAGTGGATTTTTTACTCCATACTCTCTTATACCTCTTTGACTATTTTTGGAAATAATAGATAGGATATATTGATTCATTTCATTATATTATTTTTCTTATGAATAACTAAGTTCAACACTACCAGTATATTTTATTTTTATATTAATCAATGCTTCAAAAAGAATTTAATCTTTGTTTTTATTTTTGAATACAAGAGTTTTTCTCATCACATAAGAAATAAGAAAGTTATGGAATTCATCAAGTGATAATCCATATTTATCTTCTGAAGCTATGATTATAGATTCAAAATAATCATGGATGCTTTTAAAAAGATTCTTTACAATGGTATAATCTTCTAAAACTTCTCCAAATACTCTGATGTTGAATCAAAATTAATTAACCCTGGTATATAACTCATTAATAGTTTCGACATATTCTATTACATTGCCATTAAACATAATATTACATATTTTTATCAATTTTTCCATCAATTTATAATTTCATTCAAGAATAATTTCATGTTGTCACAAGTTTATATCTGTATTGAGACCCATCACCATCATAGAAAAAATTAAGATAATGATATAATAATAAAATTTCTACATTTTCTATGAGCAACAATGCTATTTTTTAAAATAAATCATGAGACTATTTTTCTCATTGGGTTGAAACCCAATAGTGTTTTTATCAATAATCTCTAGGCTAAGTGACTGAAGATAGGGTATCATTCTATTTTTCCAAACATTATAATTGTTTCTATCAAATGAAGAAGAAATTCTTCTAAAGAATAAATTGATATTTTCTATAATATGGTTTCAATAGGGGAAAATTCACTCTAATACCACTTGATGTTCCCAAGGATCATTGAGCCACTTAGGGGGGGATGAATCTGTGGTTGTATTTTTATAAATTTACAAATTTAGTACATTTAACCCCTATAACAATTTTGAGTAATTTTCCTTTTAAAATTTTATAAAAATCTCACAAGCACGTAAATCTGAGTAAGTAAACAAGGAATCCATGATTTAAAAGGTGTGGCCTTAGTGTGATAACAAAAATCATTTCCATAGACACTTCTATGGGTCTATAAAATTGAATATTAGATACAAACAAATACAAAATTTGATCAAACTCATGTTGGAATCCTTTTTTATCCTGATAGGTATGTTTATACTTACTCCGTTATTATTATAATGTTTTTTTAAAATATTATCCAAAAAACTATTATGGAACTTTGGAAATGTGACTCTAGAAAGGTTTGTCATGAAATTCCCTCTTATTTATCCATATAATAAAATCTACATGGTTTTCATGTATTTATCTAGTAAAATCTATCCAATGAGCCATACAGAACATGGATTTATTTTTACAAGTTGGGTTTTGTTCAATTTAACAAAATAGTAGTTCCTCAAATTAGTTTATGAATACACATTCTAGTTCCTCTGCCCGATTCTCGAAACTAATCTATTTGCCTCATTCAAAAATCAAAACCATTATCTGTAAAAAAAAATTTATCAAAATCTAATCTTAATCACAAACTCACTTATTAAATTAGTTCTACAGTGTGTTAAATGATTGTCTCTATAAAAAATCAAAATTACCATGTATATTCCATCCCTAATTTATATGTTATTCCTAAAGTGGAAGTGATGTGGAACCATATTCATTTTTCTTCTGAAGCTAAAAACCTAAAAACCATCTAATAAATATAAAATATTTCATGATTATTATTGAAACTTATTGAATTATCTAGTGATTCGAACCCATTTCTCTATCTAGTGGATGTTTATTTACTGAAATATTTCTCAAATCAAACTTCATAATAAATATTCTTATACAAAATTTTTTGCTGATGATATTGAAAATTCTTTTTGGAGGCTCATCTGACCAATAGATCCTTCTCTACAAGATGAGAAAAATTCACAAATGTAATTTACTTCATCCATATTTTTTTAGATGAATCCACATCAAATTATTTTTCTAACTATGCTCTGAATAAACATAATTCTTCAAATTTATTTAACAGAAACTTTTTATAAAGGTAATATGTATAATGAACATTAAAAAATGTTTTTCCGATAGGTAGTTGTTTAATGGAATTTCATTCATCATTACACTTCCTACGATTAAAACATATAACTTAACACAACCATCAAAAAAACAATGCTCTTCAATATTTAGAAATATTGTCTATCGAGAACCTCATCTTCATTTTATCATTTCTCTTTATACACTGATGATAGTTGACTATATTGTTGTAACTTCTAAACACATCAATTTTAAGCATTATCTTTATATAAAAAAATTATAATCATCCCTTTCTATTATCCTTATATGTATTCTTTCATATTTTCTGAAACCACAAAAAATCCATTAATAAGATGTTTTTTTGGTGATCAGGATTGGTTTCTTCTAATGTTTTTCACTTAGTACTACTAGTGGTTTAGTTGTATTATTTTCATTTTATACATATTATCATAACATTGGAATTTTCTCAGATTTGTGACTTTTTCATTTTAAACACCTCTTCTCATATCTTTCAATCTTCATAAAGGTGTCTCTCTGGAATGTTTTGTTCAAAGCTTTAAATCCTCCATTGAATAAAATCTAGTATCATGAGGATTTGAATTATTCTAGTAACATTGACGATTATAAAAGAATTTTTTTATTTTATTAGAATATTTCTTAACAAATATAAGGAATCTTATTAATATTTTTCTTCTCTAGTAACTTCTAATCCGCAACACTCTCAACATCCCAAAACTTTTTTTGTGTTTATAAAAACATTCACAACAAAAGTATGATGGAAAAAAATCAATACATGGTTAGAAAACATCGTCAAGGATATTCAATTTCACACATATTAATAGGGTACCCATGAAAAAAAACATTTAATAAGGAATTCAAACATTAGAAAATTTTACACAAGAAATAAACTCAATAGATTAAAAAATGAAAATTAAATAAAAATAAATGCTAATATTTATTACGAATAGGTCGAGACATAAGAAAAAAACATATAATCCTCTCTATTTTTTCTTCTTCTTCAAATAATAATCCCCACCAATAATTCTTCTCTGTCCTTATGGATCAATACCATATCACATTGAAATAGTATTGAAATACCTCTATGAAATAGTGGAATTTCCTCTATATCTCTTATATATTTTTAACACATTGATAATATTTTTGGGTGGATTAACTTATTTGATTATGTTTTTTCAGAGAATAAGATACAATTTCCCAAGGTTTTTTTCATTAAGTACACATGAAATATAATTTGTATCAATGGGATAGGGTCTAATTTCTCTTCCCTGGAGAAAATATATCATTTATCATATTCTTAGCTATTTTTAAAAACTCATGGAAAGCTTCATAGTATATTGAAAATAATTCTAGAATTTAAGGAATAATTAATAGTCAACATATATTACATTGATAATCCAATGTAATATCTCACATGGTTATTTCAGCATGTTGGCTGTATGATGGAATTTTTCCCTGTAACACACGGCTGTATTGGAATGAGAACATGAGAATCATTGGGAATTGGTGGTGAATTGGGGGTTGTATGTATTCTTGGGTTAATGTGTGAAACTATATAGGTTCCCCCAAAACATAGTTATGTGATGGTAAATTCTCAAAACATAGATCCTCCCAACATGAAGATTATTGGATGGTCTTAATATTTTGCATTGGTTTTCTAGGATACATTTTCTATTTGATGTAGTGTGGGGTTCCTCCATGGAACTATGTCCATGTGACAGCATAATGTGATATATTTCTGTGGTACAACATTACACAGTAGTTCTATCTCTAATATTTCCACATAGCTTCATTATCCTTCCCATATACTCTCTATCTTTAACATGAGATACCATTCTACCTATGAAATTTTCTCAATTTTTGATATGAAGATCCATTAGTGTGTTGTTTCCATATATAACTTTAATTTTGAAATTATTATCTATATAATTATTTCTACATTTACACCAAATAAAAATAAAATTAAATATGTTTGTGTAAATTACCTAAAAATTATAAAATGAATTAATCAATTCAATAAAGGGATTAATTATCATAAAAAACATATGTTAGTGTGGGGTTTCATTATATAATTTTAAGGATGAAATTATTCTCCATATAATGATATATGCATTAACACCATATAAAAATAAAATAAAATATGTTTATCTAAATTACCAAAAAAATGAAATAATCAATTGAATAAAGGGTTGATTTAGAATAAAACACATTTGTTAGAATATCAAGACAATAAGTTAAATTTATTTAGACATGAATGTTTAATTTTCAAAATGGGTATTTCTAGTGTGAAAAAACCTGACCCAAAATTTGAATTAAAGTTCTTTATTCCAAAATTAAATATTTAAAACACATAAATATATAAAACACAATATGTATAAGGTATTTTAATATTAAATCCACACATATTATCCAAAAATAATAGGAAAAATCAGTGATAAATTTTAGTTATGCACTCCCCTGCACTTAAAACATGATTTCTATATAAAAAATCTCATAATTCACTCACAAGATTTCCCTCGTTTACAATATTAAACAATATAATTCCTTATATTGTAAATTAAAGAAACATGAAGGGATTTTTCTAGAGAAATTTAATGGACTTATTTTAATTAAACCCATTTAAAATAGAGTTAGTAAAGTAAATGTATGTTAGTTCAACCAGAAATAATATACCTATACATTGTATTTATTTCTAAAATTAAATTCATTATTTAGAATTGAAACTCACCCTTTTACTATTCTTACCAATGGTTGGGAATAGAAACTGTAATATTTTAATATTTTTATTTTTGAAAACTCTGTTTCGTTATTTTTTTAAAATAAATTGAGTATGAATGAAACTAAACTGTCTTAAGAAAGAAGAAATCCCCCATGAATAATTGTAATATTCCATGTATAGAATAAATACCCAGAAAATTAGATTTCAACCAACTAGTTATTAGTAATATTATAGTTAATTAGATATAAGGTTCCCCAGAGAGTATTTTTTATTTCCATTAAATGGAATCTTTATTGGGTAGTCACATTTTAGATTCATTTTAGTCACTTATAGATGGTATTAATTCAAAATACTCTTTATTACACAAATAAAACTTCCATATTTGAGAACATAAAAATGTTTCACAATATTTCTAAACAACTATCAGAAATAATCATAGATTCTTAACGTGGAAAATAATGTTATGAATTTTTCCCCCTCCAAAACTCATCAACTTAACCATGAAAAGTCTTATCAATCAAATGAATTAACTTGGGAAAGAAAAATACACCCATAATATTTCCATTTAACAATATTAGAATATATAAAATAATTTAGGGGTTGACGTTCCAAATTTTTTATAACATTTCTTACATTTTATTATGTATAAAAACATCTTTTCATTGGATACATATTATTTCATGGATAAAAATATTTATTTCAATGTTCATTTTTATTTTCAAATTTTTTTCCATCCAATGTCACAAATTTGGAGTGATCATAATGAATATGGAAATATACATGATGTGTTGTTTATAAACTAACACTGTGTACCTTTTCTAAGACACGAATCAACTAGCATGAGTACATGCCTATATAGATTAACAGAGAAAACACATTATGTACTCCATGTTCACACACGATGTATTCCCTTCTAGATGCAGTTAGTGGTTGAAATAGAATCTACATGCCTTGTGGGGTGGAACTACACTCTATGTACCCCACCAACAGACCAAAACTATATTTAATGTCATTGGTTGGCACGATTGTCCAACCACCAGTGAAGAAACTGAGCAAAACTGATTCAATCTAAGTACACACCATATACATTATGTAAATAACATGTAGTCTGAAAATCTATAAATAAGAGGACATAACTCCATGTTCAAGGTTGGATTATCTTGAGGGAGGTTCTACCACTCTATTTAATGATTACCATTAGATCCAAATTCGTGGTTTTTGATTTCTATTTTAACTTTTGTTATTGTAAAATAATTCCTCACCCCTTTATCCCACTCATGACCATGATAGGGATTGAGTCTATTCTCAATAAACACACCATGACCGTGGTCATAATATGTTAGTTCTATTATGTTGGGGTTGTAATAAATTATGGGTTAATTTTAATTCAAATTATATAGTGTTATTTTTATTATGATCTTAATTTTATAATTCCTTTACTGAATTCAATTCCAAAATTACCATTCATTTTGTATCAGGACAAGAATGACAGCAATGGAAAAAACTAAAGGAATTGAAATGATCAAACCCATAACCATTGGTTGAGCTTGATTCCAATGTTTAGGGGTAAAGTTACTATAACATTCTTTGAGTAATTAATCAACAGACCAAGGGATTAATCTTTTAAACATGTAATTGTTCTTTATAAGACCATGCCACATCATTTGAATTGAACAAATGTGGTAAATAAATATAATTTATAATTGTAATACTATGGAATGATTATTTCAATACTCCCTAATTGAATTACAACCCTGACATGTAGTTTTTTATTTTCTATTTAACTTAATTTATTTTAATTTTCACAAATAGTTTCACTATTCCAATATTTTATTTATGTTCCCTTCACTCTTTCATCTAGATAATCAACTTAATATATTTAACTTTCTATGATCCCATTACTTCTTGGTTTTCCCTATGGGGTCGATCCTGACTACTGTAAACTACTTATTTAGTTAGATTAGATGAGAAAATAAAAAATCATACAATTTTACCACACCTTGTGACGAGTTCAGAATCAAATTATGGAATCATTTATGGTGACCAATAGAAAGAAATAGAGCATGTTTATTTAATGTTGGTTAATGTAGAGTTTTTTATTTATTTTTTCTTTTCTTATTTCATTTTCCTAGGAACCTCAACCCCATATCCCATGGATTGTTATCTAACTTGGGGATAATACAATCCTCTTGGAGAGAATTTTTATCCACATGATCTATTGTTGTCGTACACAGACCCTGAAGAGTATTATCCATACATGGATAATGGGTTGTAATATGAGTAAAAACCATATACATTATTCACCCTTCCCTTCTCTTATTCTCATCTGGAGCCATCTTCAGTTATCACCAAAAGTTGATTAACAATGATGGGGTCTTTTATAACACTCATGTTGGAACCAACCAAAAGGATGGGATGACTATGAAAGTTCATAGAACAACTCTCTGAGATAATTTCAAATTTGGATACTATGGGTGTGTTTGAGGTCGAGTGTTCCGATTCCCTATCAAATAAAGAATCATATTATGGTGTCGACCCCACGTGTTATTCATTATAGATTTCTGAACAGAATTTTCAAAACTACAACATTGAATTTGGGACCATGACACATCATGTCAATACTAGATTTAACCATACTTTTATTTCAAAACCCCCAGTTGATTACCCACAGCCAGCTTATGTGTCATGTAACATGAGATTAATTTATTGTTTGTAATCTAGGTATGGATGTGGGGCCCATTTTTGATGAGTGAGTTAGAACCTCGTAGGATCTGTGATAGGGGAACATTCATGGGCTCGTGGCAGTTTTTAACACTATATAATGTATTTTTCATAATTATAAGATTTATTTTATATGATCTTCCCACAGGAGATCTTGTTTATATAAGTATGACTATTAAACATTTGGAATTTACATTTTATTATATAAAGGATGTTAATATAATTATATATAGAATTTATTTGTGATTTATTTATTTATTACTTTTACTATTACTATTCTAGTTGAATATATATATATATATTCAGTTATGTTTTATGGTTATCTATACCAAAGTGGGTATAGTCTCCCCATATTACACACTGACCCTCATTGTCAGTCTGCAGCCATTGGAATACTAGGACACACAGTTGAGGTATGTGGCACAATAATCTGTCAAAAATTTAAATGCCTTGTTGTTTTTCATTTTTGTAAATATATGGGATATGGTAGAAGGGAGACGATACATGTTTTAAATTTGCAATGTGAATTTTCATAAGCATAGATAACCTGCATATTGAGAATGATCAAATTACTTGGGATGAGATTTATATTCTTCGTTTTATCATTTATAGTTGGATTTCCTTTTCTAAATATGATGAAAAATGATGTTGATTTATGGTTTATTAGTTAATTTATACTAAACAGGGTAGAAAAAGTATATATTAATGCAACATTATTATCACTTAAGATTCACTTTTCATTTTTCTGTTTTCCTATGTTCAATAATCCAGATTATGATATGAGGTTTGGTGATTTATAGTTTCAAATATAACTTTTATAGTGTTTTACAATATAACATAATGGTGACATTCTACATAATTGATAAATGATTATTTTCTACGTTTATTAAATTAATAAAATAAATACTACTCCTATCTAATTATACCTCTAAGAAATAGTGGGTAGTTTCTGATGGATAGTGTACATGAGGTTAGGATGCGTTCATCTAGTAGGCTAGGATGTGTATATAGCATAGTATAATTTTTTTCTTGTAACTGCTAACTTATCAATAATATTTTGTCCTATTATATATGTGATTATGAGTAGCACATTGTCTTTGTAGTGATATTCCACTATGACATTCACCTGATGGGTGCCATGAGGGTAAGGATGAGAAATCCCCATCTGTTGATGATCCAGATCCCCCACTTATGTTTAAATCACCTCTTGATTAGTAGATCTATGCACTAAAAAAATAAAATGTGGCTATGGTATTCAAAACCACCCCAAAATGTATCATTTTTAAATATTTGGGGTGGTTTTAGAAAATTATAGCTAATTTTGGACATTTATTGAAAACATCGATCATTAATGGAATTTTTCTAACGATGGTTAAAACCGCTGCTAAATTTATCATTTTAGAGGTGGTTTTTTAACCCAATGCGAGATTTATAATAAACAATAATTATTATTAATAACTAACTAATATTTTAATTAATTGTTTGTAATTAATATTTAATAATTAATAATTTTAATTTTTATAAATTAATTAATTATTTATAATTATTAGTTAGTAGGTATTTAAAAATAATAATTTGTAATTAATAATTAAATATAATTTAGAAAATATAATTTTTTACTAATTAATAAATATAAATTTGTAGTTTTTAATTAGTAATTGTTTATATATTTTTTATATTTACATATAAACACAGACATAAAACACATATATACATACAGACACACAAAAACATAGAAACACACACACACACACTCACACACACACACTATCTCTCTAACACACACATAGACTCACTCACTCAGAGACACAATCACATGCAAGCACACACATACATACATACATACATACAAATATACATACTTACTTACTTACTTACTTAATAACTTAATTACATAGTTTCTTACTTATATACATGAACACTTACTTACTTACTTATATACATACTTACCTACTTCCATACATACTTACTTACATACATACATACTTAATTGATTCCTTTCTTACTTTCTTGCTTCCATTCTTTCTTCATTGATTGCTTTCTTCATTTCTTTATTTCTTCCTTCCTTGCTTCCTTGCTTCCTTCCATGCTTCCTTGCTTCCTTCCTTCCTCCCTTCCTTACTTTCTTGCTTACTTACTTACTTTCCTACTTACTTACTTACTTGATGTCTTTCTTACTTACTTACTTATTTTCTTTCTTGCTTGCTTCCTTACTTACTTAATTACTTGCTTCCTTGCTTGCATCCTTGATTGCATGATTACTTGATTTGATGATTCCTTCCTTACTTCATCACTTTCTTCCTTATTTACATACTTACTTACATACTCATTTACTTACTTACTTACTTACTTACATACTTACTTGATTTCTTGCTTCCATCCTTCCTTCCTTAATTCCTTCCATGATTTCAAACTTGCTTCATTACTTGTTTCATTTCTTACTTAATTGTTTCCTTTCTTGCTTGATTATTTGATTTCTTCCTTACTTTATTACTTACTTAGAGAGACATAATAATGTACATACTTACATATATACATATTTACTTCCTTACATGCATATATACTTACATACTTACTGAATGGATTAATTGATTGCTTAATTCCTTTCTTTCTTACTGGCTTACTTACATACAAACTTACTTACATTCTTACTTAATTACTTACTTACATAATTTATTACTTCCTTACTTCCTTACTTTTGTAATTCCTTACATACTCCCTTTCTTGTATTCTTACTTACCTACCTACCTACCTACCTTACATACTTACTAACTTTTCTAATAACTAACATACTTACTAATTTACTAACATGCCTGCTTACTTCCCCACTTACTTACCTACTTACCTAAGTACTTACCTACATAATTTCTTAATTACTTACCTACTTACTTAGTTACCTATGTACTTACTTAATTAAAAACTTACTTACTTACCTACTTTAAAACCTATGTATGTACATAATTACATACATACTTTCTTACTTAATTACATACTTACTTACGTACTCACTTGCTTTATTACGTACTTACCCACTTACATACTTTCTTACTTACATACTTACTTACCTACTTACTTACCTACTTACTTACATAGTTAACTACATACTTACCTACTTATTTAAAAAATTACTTACTTACCTACAGAATTACTTACTTACTTACTTACTTACTTACTTTTTTACCCACATACTTACTTAATTACCAACATACCTACTTACTTACATATATACCAACCTTCATAGCTATGTACTTATTTATTTACATACATACATACATACATACATACTTACTTACTTACATAATTACTTAATTACTTAAATACATACTTACATACTTACATACTTATCTACCAACCTACGTACTTACATACTTACTCACTGAATTAATTAATTACATACTTACTCACTAAATAAATTACCCACTGACTTACTCACTCACTCACTCACTCACTCAAAAACTCACTCACAAACTTACTTACCAACACACGTACTTACTTACATACATACCTACATACGTAATTATTTATTTACATACTTATTTACAAATATATGTACTTATTAATTTACTTACTTATGTACTTACCAACTGACTTGCTTACCTACTTACTTACCTATTAACTTACATAATTACTTACATACTTACATACTTACTTACTTACTCACATACACACTCACTTACTTACAGACTTACTTAATTAATTGCTTACTTACACGCACACGCACATAAAAACATACATACACACACAAACATAAACACGAACATACAGACCGACACAAATTCGTACATACATTCACACCAATGCACATACATACACACATACATGCACACTAACATGCACACATACATATATACGTATATAAATGAAAAAAAATACTGTATTAAAATTTTTTAATAACTAATAATAATCTTTTTATTAATGTTATAAAAGAAGTTGAAAATAAAACTTCAACTTCAAATGTAATAACTTTTGATTCAGGAGTTTGTGTTCACTCTAAAACCAATAAAATCCAAGCTTATAATGAAATCCACAATAGAAAATATAGGTTTCCTATTTATTCATGGAATGATGAGGTATAAAAGGCCTCATAATATTATTTTTATGTTATGAACCATAATTTTAGATATTCATATGGTTTTTATTCTTTATTTAAAAGGTTATTATTTATATTTTTGGTGGGTTATACATTTATTAACTAGGATTACATTTCTAATAGAAATATGGTGTTGAAATTATGGTGGTATGTATACTTTTGGTGATTTATTTTTTAAATGTGTCATATTTTCCAATGATTTCCTTGGACTTGTTAATATCAGATACTTTTTTCATGGGAATGATATGGTAAAATTAATATGGAAATCATAGTTAAAACTATTTTCCAAGATAAGTAATATTTGTTACTATAATAAAGGGTAAATTATAGTAAAAACACAACTTGAAAAGTTTCTTCCCAGTCAGGTTTTTAGTTAAAAAAAAAATAAAAGATCCGATAAATTTATTAAATATATGAGTAGGTTATTGTATTTAAAAGAAATGCACAAAAATAATAATTATATAATAAATTATACAATTTATTGTTAAATAAAATAATGCAGTTGAAAATAAAATGACAAAGAAATTTAGAAAAAAATTATAGAGTTTTGGATAATAATTCCAAAATCCCTAAAAGATATTATTATCAATATGAATTCAATCAATGTGTCCCATTACGTTTATAAAAATAAGGAGGATATTTAGACCTGATCCTTGGTATCCTAGTTCTAAACATGGAACATCCTTATATATGGACCTATCATAAGTAACCACATTACGAACCCGTAAATTATTCAACTATTAGATCATTGTTAGTATAGGTATCTCTATCCATGAGAGCCACATTGATATGATGATAAACCACATGTTTTCAACATAGATACATAAAACAAGAGGGTTAAGACAATACAACTTCATACTTGGGAATCTAATAGATTTTTAAGGACTATATATTCTAGGATAGTTTCCCGAAACCTCCTCAATCACAAGGATTTTTCAATCAACAATTATAGAAGAAATAGAAATAACTTAAAAATTTACCTCGCATAATGAAAACTTGAAGCAAAAACCAACTAAATGTAAAAAATAATAATAAAAGCACTCAAATTTTTATGATGATATAAACATAAAAATTATTATAAGCACAAAACATTGTATAAATCATTAACCTGTTTAACTCCAGTTCAGAAATTCCATTGTATAATTTATAAAATATTACATTAGAAACTCCAATGGATGAAATCTATGATCATCATGTGTAGATGAAATAGATTCAGACAAAAAACTATGCATTTTTATTGATGTGTTACTTAATTCTATAAACCGATGAAAACATCATCACAATGCTCTCATATTAGAAGGATGTAGTTTAGTGCAACTTGATAAAGAATTTAAACATGAATGTGTATTCAATTAAATGGATGTTGAATCATAAAATATTATGTTTAAAAAAATAAAATAATAAATTCCATGTTCAATCAAATTTATCCAATGCATATTGAACATTTATAGAAAAATGATTCAAATTGGCCTTTGACAAAACTATCTCCCCATTTGGGATAATCACAATATATAGAGGGAAATTTAAAATTTTGATTGAAATATAAAAAGGACTAATCCTTATAAATTCTAATCAAACTCCTTGATTTTGTCATTTAGAAAATTAATTCTATATACTCTATATTTTATTCAATATTATGAAAAAACATTATTTCAAAAATGGGCCCCCTTAATGATATCCAAAAAAACATATCATATCAAAAATTTATCTTCCTTTTTTATTTTCAAAATAAAATTACCTATTGAAAAAAACATAAATAACAAGATAAACCCCAAAAAATAAAGAAGAATAACTTCTTTTTAACATCTAATTATATCTCTCTAGGATATATTTCCCATGATAATTATTAATAAAAAAATCACAAGGAAAACATTTATATCGTAAAATGTAAAAAAGATAGAACAAAAATAGATTTGTATGATATTTTTACATTTAACTATGTTTTTAATAAGAAGTTAGTAAGATTCATCACCACCTAGTGTATATTTTTCCTCTATTTAAACAATAACACAAGTATCAATTATAATATTAATGAAAAACATAAGAGGATAATGTTGGTTCTAGGTGTAATAGATGTGTGTGATGGGTAATTCTCAAATATTCTTGTTTTCTTCATTGATGATTAATATAATATTTAAAAAATGATTAATCCTATGATAAATAGAATAAAATCAAAGAATATAGAGTATGGATAAATTTCGGAACCATAGTGCAGAGTCACCACATATTATTTAGAATTAATTTAAGCAGTTGAAGAATAACAATGTGATAAATTATTTCTTCATTGATATATCTGAAAATGGATCTAAGTAGTACTATTATTACTTTGTATGAATCAAAAATATATTCAATATAGTGGTGATCCACACATGCTCCCAAAATCATTAAATGTCACCGAAGTAATCTTCCGGTTCTAGCATAGATTATTCTATCATTTTCATACATTAGAATTAGTCACCCCATGAATCACTTCTAAAGGATTCTATTTAATATCCCTTGATTTGAGACTAGAAGGTGGAGAAGTATCACTCTATGTTCTTGGGAGAATTCTTGGAAAAGGGAGATCTCTAGTTCTTTGAGAGGATTCTCTGGATTTCATTGTGCACAAGCAAATAATGAATTGTCTCTCTTTAAAATTAGTATATATGGGATTATATATGAATAGGGATAGAAATAATTAATTTCACAAGTGACCTTTATTATTTATTTAATCCCAATGGAACCCCATGTCTGTAATAATAATATAATTATTTTTTATTTTCATGCTATAAAATACTGTATTTATATTACATATTTTTAAAAATAATATTCAATATATATATTAATTCTCACCGGGCCATTAAACTCAATTTTCCATTCCAACAAAATATTTCTTGAACATTGAATAGTGACTATTTATTTAATAAATAAACATCACTACATTATTCACCAATAAATAAATAAATATTATATCCACTTAATAAAAAATAAAAATTTATTAAATATTCTTCTCACATAATATTCCATAAAATAACTGGTGAAGTAATATATGTGATCAACCACAAATTAATAATTATTAAACCATGTGTGAGAATAATATTCATCCAACTGGTTAAATAATAATAAAAAATATATTTTTTAACTGAGATTCTAGATACACATAGTGTGTGACCCAATATGCCACTTTCCTAGTATCATTTTGAGAAACTTCCTAATGACCATGGTTACCATCTAGGAACACAAAAAGTCACTCATAGAGAAATAATTTAATTCCATAATGACATAATAACTCATAAGGATGCCTATTGGGTAATATAATTACTTTTATCTCTAATAAAACAGGTTGCATGCTATTCCAATCAACCTATGTGCTCAATGTCCCTTTCTTATAATTTTCATAAATCAATTTATATTATAGAACACAATTTCCATGGATTTATTTAGGATCTATTATTTTCATCAAGGAGTTGGATAGAGCAAATTTCATTAATGAACCGAAGTGAAAAATCATTTCTCCCATTATTTATTATTTAAATATTACTCATCATGATTTCAATGTATGCAACCTCACCAGAAACACAAGTCATCATGGTTTTTTTCAATACATAAAATTAAATAAATTATAATTCACATTAATAATAATTGTAAATTATAAGGATAAAAACAGATATCCATAAATAGGATCAACTAATGAAACATATAAATGTGTATTTCTTGCCAAGGGATATCATTCTCATAATATCCTATATTGGATATTTATAAAGTCTTACACCATGATAAGGTTCCTCAAATTCCTATGAGTATCTTTCCCTGATATCATGTATCATTTTTGTTGCTCAAATTATTTCATCTCTCTATATAAAATATATCTATGAAGACTATCATTTCACTTATGGGTTATCATCATAGTTGGTAAATCTTACTACCTTTCAATATGACAGTTTCTCTTAGTTCATTATCAAATACGATGTTACACAGAATCAAAATCATTATGTGATAATAATTTTACTAATGATAAAAACAATGAATATAAGTTTTCATAAAGTAAAAAAAATGGTTCTTGGGGACCAACTCCAACACACTCAATCTTTCACAAGATCTAACTCCTAAAAAACATGAGTCCTTTAACTCTATCATGATACTCATGCTTATACTAAGATAGGAATTTAGTATTAGGATCAGCCATGTTTTATTCTATGGGAACTCAGCTTATTACAACTTTACCTCTCTTAAATAAATCCCTTAAGAGATGACACTTCTGGAGTATGTGATTTGTCAATTGGTGAGACCATGGATCTTTTCAAATATATAGCACTACAATATCATCATAATACAATTTGAGAGGGTATTTACTACTAGGTACCACATCAATATTCTAGATAAAGTTTTGTATGAAAACAACATATTTAGGTACATTAAAATATGCTATATAATCAGGCTCTACTGTAGAATCAATGATAACTTGTGGCTTTGAACTATTCCATCTCACGTATCTTCTCTCAAGATAGGAAAAAATATCCTGACCATAAAATCAAGTAATTTTGATCCATTCGAAAACTAGAATATATATAACCCCTGATGATTAGCTCCTCATCTCCTCCATAAACTAGGAACATATCCTTAGTTCCTCTCATAAATATGGGGATAACCTTTACAGAAAACCAATGTTGTTCTCTTGGATCACATTAATTTATTCCTAACAAACCCAATGTATATATAACATCAATTATAGAATACAAAATATCATACAAGATTAATCCTATTGATGAGGTGTTTAATATCTTACTCATCCTCTTTTTCTCTTGATGCTTCTAGGGACACATTTTCTTAGAAAGATGTAATCCATGTGACACTATAACTAACAAACTCCTTAATTGTTCAATTATAAATATATTTAATATATAATAAATGTATATACTTGTACTTGGTCCCAGAATCCTCTTGGATCTTTCCTGAATGATCGTGATTTCTAGAATATTGGATGAATTGCCTAAGTGGTTCATTGATAAACACTTGTACAACCAGTCCTTAATGAATATTAAGAATGGTTTGTAATTTCCATTAAGTAATATGTGATCAACATATACAACTAGTATAATAACTAAATTTACACTAAACAACTTTTAAACACATGGACTATATTTTTTCATAAGAAAACAAAATTTTTTTACAGATTCATCGAATCAAATGTTCCATGAACTAGATTCTTTCATTAATCCAAAAATGGATATCTAAAACCATAAAATCATTATGGAATATCATGGGGTCACAATTACTTCTGGTTTTGTCATATATACATATATATAAAGGTTTTCATTCAGTAAATCTATTTTGAAATACACTTGACAAATTTTATAATCTTGGTATGATGTTATAGAAGGAATAATTTTAATGGATTTAATCATGGTAACTGGTGAAATGGTTTCATTATAGTGAATTCTTTTTTTTAAACCCTATAGACACTACCCTTTCTTTATAGGTATTTAATTTACCTTCCAAGTCTAGTTTTCTATTGAATACCCATTTTTTACCATAGAAGATTTACATCAACTAGTGAATTGGTGAGAACCCAAACATGGTTCTAATACAAGGAATCCATTTCATAATTTCATGTATTATTTTCCCCTTGCAGCTTCTGATCTCTCTACTACCTCTTTTTAGGATATAGGTTCATCATTTTCAACCAGTAATGAGTCACCATATTTGGTGACTAGAAACCCATATCAATCTAGTTCTATTACTCCTCTATTGTGAATATGAAATAATTGTGTTTTACGAACTACTTCTTCCATGAAGACATATGGAATTTATACTACTACCATATATTGAGTATCTTGAGAATCAACTTTATCAAAATCAATATTTCTCCCACTGTCCTTTTTGAGGTTGTTCTCCCTAAAATAAAATATAGCATTTCTAGTAACAATGACTTTATTTTCTCATGGGTTGTATAGCTAGTATCCATTTATTTATATAAGATACCATATAAAGATACACTCTATGACCTGAGGTGCAATTTTGGTTCCTGAGAAGGCCTTAAAAATGCCTCAAAACCCTATACAAATGTATATAACAAAAAATGTTCTTTCCACTGCATAACTCAAAGGCAATTCCTTTTCCCACTTTAGATAGTACTCTGTTTAAGTTGTATGTTGCAGTTTGTAATGAATATCCCCAAAAGGATAATGGAAGACCTGCATGACTCATCACCAACCATACCATGTCTAATATGGTATGTTTTCTCCATTCACTAACACCATTCCATAGTACTGTGTAAGGTGGAGTGATTTAAGATAAAATAACAAACTCCTATTGGAGGTTGATAAACTCTTAGTTAAGATAATCACCAGGTCAATATGATCAATGCATCTTTATATTCTTTCCAAGTTGATTCTCTACTTCATTATTGAATAATTTAAATTTATCAAATATTCTTGACTTATACATCATCACATAGACACATCCATATATACTCAAGTCATCAGTATAAGTTATGAAGTTTGAATACCCACCTCTATATTTTATTGGAAATGGTCTATAAAAATCAGTTTGTACCAATCCTAAAGACTCAATAGCCAATTCACCATATCCGTCAAATGAAGGTTTGGAAATTTTTCCGTATAAATAAAAATGAAAAATTTCAACTGGTTTCAGATCAGAAGAGTCTAAATGACCATATTGAAAGAGCTTTTTCAAATGATTCTCATTCACATGAAAAATATGATGATGCCATAGCTAGTTCTTATATGAGTTATTTGAATATGATTCTTTTTCTATTTACAATACTTGTTTTTTATAATTTAATACATAAATACCATTATTTAAATTCTCCATACCATAACATATGTTTTATTCATAACAAAAACAACTTTGAATCCCAATAATGAAAATAATTCCATTTGTATCTAGGAATGAAACTGATATTATGTTCTTGGTAATGGTTGGTACATAATAAAAATCCCTTAAAAAACCAATATCACTCACATTGGAAATTAAAGGTGGCAATAACCAATGGATAGATAAGACAAAAATTCACAATTAGTAACTCAAAAATACACATCTCCTCTAGAAATAATTAAGAGTCTACATGGTTTCATAATTTGAAAACATATGTGAGAACCACCTGCTAAATTTAGTAGTCAATGAGTAGATATTGAGAGATTGAAATTGATATTAAACACAACTTTATATTCCCCATGTTTTTGGGTGTATTAATTATTACATTTTATTTTTTTCCACATGAAAACATACAACCTCCTTTTAAATACCCAACCTTTTGTTCTTTATCTTCTTGTAAGGACGGTGCTCGAGAGCTTTAGAAATTTCATGATTATGGTTCCCCTTTACATTGTTTTTTGTTTTCATATTCACCATGAGGACGGAAGGTTTATAATGCCCTGTGTTTTTATCTACTTGGGGAATCACGTAAGAATATCCAGAATATTCTCATTATATATCATGTTATAATTGAAATTAAAATAAGATAAGGTCTAGGTTTGTGATGAAATAATGAGATCTTTGTGAAAATAATTTGGGAATTTAATCCCTAAGATGTCTAAGAGTAAAACATAACCAATAATTTTGACCATATGATTACCAAATGATGATGAATCTCCATAATTAGTTATAAAAAAATCATCGGTGATCTTATATCTATCTTATCAGTCCTTCTCTTCATAGAGATCATGAGGATGAGACAAAATATTATTCCAATTCATGTCCTCATGTTGATTCAAAATATTTTTTTTCATAGATGATATCATGAATCATTGAAATTTTTTTTAATAGTTCAAATTTTTTTCATAGAGAGACAACTTTTATTAAATATATTTATTACTAGGAGCATCATGAATTGGTTTCTCCAACACATATAATTTCATTTCATGGTGTAGGATGACAAGTAAGAACCTCCTCTACTCTTGGAAATTTGTGTCAGTGAGAAGGTTATATAATTAGGGATCACAATGATATGTTTCAAGTTATTTTTTATATTTCTATAAATATTATGAGAATAAATTTAGTAATTTATCTGATAAAAGATAGATAATAAAATAAATATTGTATTTATTAGTCTCTAACTATTTTGTCAAATACTATTACCCCTCACAACTGGATTTAGAATATCCTATTTCTTGGACATTTTAGTGGAAAGGATCCATATTACCCTTATCATCATCTAAACTTTGGTTTTTCAAGTAATTTTATGGGTTTTAGGTTGGAATTACAAATGCCAACTACAATGAATCATATTTCCTTGATCTGTTGTGTGGACCCCCAAATCTTGAAATTCTTAAAAATGGATTTCCAAAAACCTTAACCTCCCAGTTACACCACGTCCAACTTATCTAGTCATCAATTGATGTGAACTATGTTATTTCAACCTAAAATTTCAAGTTATTATTCCATAATATTTGGAAGAACCCCAATATTGGATGGTAATGCACTTTAAACTATGGTTCAATTTTAACTAAAGTAGTCGAAGTCTTTTCTAACATAATATATATAAAATATGGATTTTATATTTTGGTTTAAAAATTAAAAATTTTATCTTTATTACATTATTGTTAATATTATGTGGATTTGTTTAATTTACTAACCATGTATTAGATAATATTTACACACTAGACAATTTATTTTGGTTTTATAATTAATGATTTTTACTTTATTAATTCATGTGATCAAGTTAAAAAATACATAATGAAATTATCATGAAACTTAAAAGAAATAAATTAATATTGTGGTATGTTCATGATCATTTACTAATGTTTAGTTTACCCAGTGGATGATAAACTTACCATCGACCTAGGGTAAAAACACATTGAACCAATTAAGGTTCGTGTTGCAGGTTTTCGCCTATCCACATATGTATCTCTGTTGGATTGGTTTCTCCTCGGCTCTAAACATGAATCATCTCCACTAGATTTAGAGACCAATCCATTACATATGCTTTAACTCACATTTACGTGAGGCAAACGGGTTTACATAAAAGACACCATGAGAACATATGTCCTTGCATGATTAGAGGTGATATGGAACACATACCAAAAATTTATTTTAATAATAAATTAAATGAAACTAATCACATACAAAGGTCTGGTCTAGCTCATGATCATAGACTTTCATGAAACAAATTATACATTTAATAAAATTACCATTACACTATTAACCATTATTTATTTATGATAAATTATTCTCAAATAAATTAATTTTCTTTTTAAATTTACCCATTATTTTATCTTAATTATTATATGAATGTCATTGAGATTCTAATGCATCATTATTTTCATCAAATTAAAAAATTTATTTATAAAGAGTTTTGTATTATAAAATATACATTGGAGGAAACATGGTGAGTACCCATATGAACTACCCAAAATGTATTATACTCATATACTATTTACTCTTGTGACATGTGGCATACACGACTTATATAATACATTCAAGTTGTTTATTATGAACTTAATGATTACACGAATTAGAAGATTTTTATTTCATGTGTTATGAGTTAATGTATGTTGAGTAGCAGTTATAATTTGAATCAAATGAGATAAGAAGATTTGATCATTTCAAAGAAATAAATTAATCATTTATATATTTATGTATACTCATCACATAGAATGTCTTATATACTTAATGACCACAAGCAATAAGATGTTGATAAGGTATACATTTTATGATAAATTAATTTTAGATTCTATGTAATTTGGTACAAGTTCTTGTCGTGTACAAGCCAGATACATGAAATGTATTTTTCGCGTCGTCTATCTGAGGTACACACCAAGGGAGTCTATGTGTAACCATGCAATGTAAAATATTGGATAACAAAACATGTTCATGGGATGCATGGTGTTTGGTCTTCTTGTTACACAGTCACCAAACTGGCAATCCATGTAAGAAGATACACAACCCCTATATGACTTAAGGAACACATGAAGTGTATGCAAGTTACATTATGTGTACTGTATCTGACCTTGATCACGGATGGATGTATAATTACATGGCACAAAATTAAATTCACCACATTTAATAAATTCACATGCCTTGAATTAATTTGTAATTAATTATTCACATATTAAACACTAGTACATGACATGTACCTCTGGGATACATGGAATGTACTCTTGTGTCATCTATCTAGATTTCATAGCACTTACGATTATGATCTACAATTTTGTTTGATTCATAAAATTAATTGACTTGATTATATTTACCAAAAACAAAGAGGAAGAAGGTGATTTCATAGTTCTGATTTAAGAATGAATAAACAATAATTTAAAACAAAATTAAAAATGCGTAAATTAATCAGTGATGGTTAAATGATAAGAAATAATTATGTGACCCAGTCTAATACCACTTTTAGGTTCTGGGAGTAGCAGAATCATTTGATGGGTTGTGACAAACATTTATTTTTTTCATGATCATTGATTAATCCAATATTTACAAAACAATGAAGATCATGATCAATATAATTAAATCAAATAATATAGATAATGGATAAATTTCGGAACCAAAGTGCAAGGTCATCATATATATTTATCATCAATTTAAGAAATTAATGAATTGTCTTGTGAGAAAGTATTTATTGGTTGATGTATCCGACAATGGATCTACATCATATCATCGTTTCATGGTAGAAATCAATAATTTATTCCCTCTATTGGGGATCCACTCGTGTTCCAAAAGTATCTAAATTTCACCATAAGAATATCTTGTTACTAGCATGATAGATCCTATCGCTTGCATTTTTCTCCTTTGAGAACCCTGATAATTACTTCCAAAGGATTATCTTTGATCATTCTTGAACCGTGAGTGGAAGTTGAGGAAGGAAAATCTCTATTCTTGAAAGAATTATTGGAGAAGGTACCTCTCTAGGGCATTGAGATTATTTTTCAGACTTCATTATACAGAATAAAAGATTGAGTTGGATCACATGGAAACAAATATAATTTTTTTATATAATGCTATTTTTAAAAATAAATAATTTTAAAAGTGAAATTTATTATTTATTAATTCCCTACAGAAATTCATGTCTATAATAATAATAATATTACAATTTCATTACATGTGATTAACTAGAGAATTTAAATTAAATATTATTTAATAAAATAATATTCAATATATATATTAATTATCAATGGACCATTAAACTCGGTCCTCAATTCCTTCACAATATTTTTCAGGCCGTGAATAAAGATTATTAATCAAATAAATAAATATCAATGCATTATTATCCAATAAATAAATAAATATTATATTCACTTCACAGCGAATATATATTTATTAAATATTCTGCTCGCATAATATTATCTAAAATGTCAGGTAATTTAATATACGTGATCAACAAAATATGAATAATTATTAAACCATATATGGGAATAATATTTTTTCAACTTGTTAAATAATAAATAATAATATATTATTTAAAAAATATTATGGATAAAATTGGTGTGTGACCCTCTAGGCCACTTTATCAGTGGAATTAGAAAAAAAATAGTCTAATGTACATGGTTAGGATACAAAAACACACTAAGGAACCCACATAGAAAGAACATAATGCTACAATGAAAAAATACCAAAAATAGATGCGTACTGTGTAATATAATCCCTTTATCACGATATCTCTAATCAAGTAGGTTTCATGCTAGTTCTATCAACCTATGTGCTCGATGTCTCTTTCTCTAACTTTCTAAATATTGAATATTCATATAGAAAACTATGATCATGGATTAATTTGGCTATATCATTTCCATCAAGGGGCCTGAGATATCAACTTTTAATAAATAACAGAAGTGATAAATCCTTTTTCATGTTATTTATTAATAAAATATTACACATGATGCACCAAACATATTCTAACACATCATCAACATATTTCATCAGGATTTTCCTCAATATATAAAAGTGTGTGACTTATAATAATCATTAAAAATAATCATAATGTTTAAGGATTAATGGAAACATCAACAGATAGGATCATCTAATGACAAATATAATTATGGATTTATTAATGACAAGTCCTCTTCTTATAATATCCTAATCTAGATATTACCAAGGTCATACACCGTGATAAGGTGCCTCAATTTCATATAATTCTCAATCCCTGATAGCCCATATAATTTTTTCCCCTCAAATCATTTCATCTGGATATAGAACAAATATTTATGAATATTATCATTGGAATTCTGGGTTCTGATCACATAGGGGAATTAATATGACCTATCAGTGTGAAGGATACCCTTAAGAAATTATCACATACTATGTTATGTAGAAGAAAGTAATTATGTAATAAGATGTTTATTAATATTTAAAACAATGAATATATGTTATCAAAAAGTACACAGAATTTGGTTTCAGGGAACCAACTCCAATAGATAAACACTCATTACCCGTAAAATATATTGTAACAATATTAAACACATAGATAGTAGATTGTGTTATTATAGATTAAATACTAAACAAATTCAAAGTGATTTAAAATTTATGATTTCTTTCAAAATTTAGAAATCATTTTTTCAAGATTTATCAATCTCTTCTCTTTATTGGATAACTATAGATTTTGATATTTTCCGACTCTTCTCAATTTATCAATATCCTTTTCCGATTTTCTATATTCTATTTTTTTTCAATTGAAATTATTTTAGGTTCATAAAACTCTTAAAATTGTAATATGATATCAATTACTTGGTATTTGTTGAGTTTTCTCATCCTTTTTTATATTCTGTAAATGAAATTCACAATCTTCGTTGATGTTAAGAACATTTGACTTGAGTTTTACCATAGAATATATTTTCTGATTTTATCATTTTGAATCCAGAATAATGATGATCTCTAATTGTATAATACATATGTGTGAATTAACATCTATTATAAAAGAAATTATATTTCATTCTTTCAAAAATTTATGGGAATTAAAGTTAATTTTATTTTTTATTATGCATGATCTAGTGCATGGAGTAAATTCAGATGAACTTTTTATGAAAACATAAACATCTTATCTATCTTCTAATTGATCTACTAAAAGTTCCCTAATATATGATAAACTGATCTTTAAAACTTCAACAATATTGGTAACATATACATCTTCCCTATCTATACAAACACATTTATTCCTATCAAATTGTATTTATTTTACTTTAGATTCATCATCTTTATAAGTAGAAACTTTTTCGATGAAATTGATTGAAAGTTATTATGTTGAGAGGGTTCCTTAAAAGTGTATTCTTCTAGAATTCTAATCGAAGTACTGGATATCTATACTTTTAAAGGAGATTTTGAGAGGGATTTTCAAATGAGATTTGATCCTCCACTTTGGTTACATTCTCTTTTTAGATGATAGTTATTAATATAGGTGAATTAATTTTCTTAATGTATTCTAAGATTCTACTGAGGGTTCCTTGATAAAAAAAATTGGTAAGAATGAATCAAGACTTCTCTTGATTTAGTGAAAACACTTTTATTTTGATAAATATTTTAATCCACTTCTTACTCTCTTAAATATTTCCCATTAGATAGTCAAAAACGACATATTTTTTCTAAAATAAATTAATTTTCAACTACATTTATAGACTAAATAAAACCATACTTATATGAAAGTATATTATATTTCTCACAAATAGTTTTTGAAGGATTGGGATTTTTTCAAGGGAGTTGATCAAACATTTGTAGTTCTATAATTTAAAATTTCTCTCCCTTATTTTCTTTATCAAAATAGTTATTTATATTCTTAGGTGGATCTACTATAGTGGGTTTTTAAGAATTTTTTATTCCACTTTTCTCCAATAAAAAAAGTTTTCCATTCTTCTTATCCTTCTTAATGTATTGAATTTATCTTTTGTTCCCTAAAAAAACATCATTGAAAATTATGGTGGGAAGAATAAAACATCTTATCCTTATAAGATAATTGATCTTAAAGGAATATACAATCAATGTTTCGTGACTAAAACCTCCACAATCATAAAGACCAGAAAAAGAACAATTAAAATATTATGACTAACTCATTTGAGATGTTACCTCACAAAATGGTTGCTCTTAGTCTAAACTAAAAAAAATAAAAATATATGATCTGAAGTAATCAAATCATTGAGTTGATGAAAACATAAAAATTACTAAATTCTTGGTGACTCATGCTACTCACTTTGTTTTTCATGTGTTTAGTTTCATTCTAAAAATCCTTCAGTCCAATTTATGGACTCTACCAAAACAAACTCCAATGATTTAAATATGTTAACTTTAGGTCCAATTGCAACTACATCAGATGGAAAAATCCATTTTATGATGGATGTAATATTTAAATCTATCATCCGTTTAGAACACCATCAAAACACAACATTTACTAAAGAAAATTTTTTAGTTCATCATCCTATATTTCGAGAAAATGAATATGAATTCAGTTCACTGAATGCTAATTCATATGACAACAATTTTACAAAAATATTCAATAAAATTTATACCATCTATATTGTGATTTTAATGACAAAGATAACAAACTGGTATTTGATCTATCAAAATCCATGTTTCCATAGACATTACCTATGGAGGTAAGTTCTTGGATAATAATTTCATGTATGTTTATATTTATAGATATTTATTTTTGTGTGTGTGTGTATCAATTTTTGTATATTTAATTTAATATTTAAATGTATTTATCTATATCTATGTTAGTGTTCTTATATATATATATATAATTATATACAATGATATATATATATATATGTATTTGTTTATGTTTATGTAAATTTAAATATTTATTTTCATTTCTGTACATTTATGTATATTTATTTATATTTATATGTTACACCTGAGTGAATATTCGAGTGGAATTGGTGCTACTAGTTTTGCATTTAATTAGTGGATTGATCCTCCAATTCGTGGTGGCTCCCCCAACAAAACACGGGGGGGATAGTGTTTCTGGAGTTAGCATTGAAACTAGTTTTTACTTACAGCATGCCCACACTATGGGTGGGGGACGTAAGACATCCCACATATGTGGTAGACGAAGGATTTTGGTTGAAAAGCATCAAACATTGTGGGGGATGACCCTTAGGTAGAGATGACTGACTACATAACAGTTATTTTTGGGCCCATTATTTGAATGGGAAACATCAAATGACTTATTTAGGTGGGTTTGGAAAGCAGGATCCGCCAATAGTTAGTGCTTAACATGAGGACGATGGGGGTGAATTTTCTGGCAAGGTGGGGTAGTCCTTGTGATTAATGAATGGGTTGAATTTGATGGTGATTGATAGTTTTTGTATGGATGGTGATCCATGAAGGTTTCATGGTTAGATCATACTCATTAAAAATATTTAATCCATTAAAATGTGAGCTGAATATAGTAATCCAGTTGGGATTCTCTGACATGGATTCCATACATCGGTACTTAGTGATGGTTGGTCACATGACATCAAGCGCGCATCCCCATATGCCAGAGGCTATTGACTAGAAGTGGGGTTCAGATATTAATCATGGGACGACTATACACATTTTATCAAAGTAGAACAACATTGAAAGTAAATAAAAAATGGAAAAAATAATACATGAATCAAATGATAATCAAAACTGTATACAATATCAAAATTAAAAACAATAGATATGTCCCGAAAAAGTACCCACTATGATAAAATCCCAAACAAGGTATACTCAAAACAATGAAATATAGTACCTCTTAAGAAGAGCAATACACCACCAGAAATAAGTCGATATCTTACAGTCTCCCAACCTTATAATAGCTCTTACTCAAGTTGTACTCCCATGAATCATTAAAATTAGAAGGTAAAAGGATCAGGCCACAAAACCCCCCTATCGGCTACTCTCTCCAATGTTTCGTCTTGAACATGACCATGTTTCCACAATATAAAAACTATTGCCACAATATTTCCCCAAAACAATTCTCACTATGATCGAACACACGTATCCGAAAATCCTCAATGGATCCACCAGTCTAATGATCAATGTCATCCATATCAATAACATGATAATTTTTTGGTTGATACCACTGAAGATGTGAAACATGAAAGACATCAGGAATATCACTATACCTATGTATAAGATCTAATAGGTTCACCACCAGATCGATTCCCTCCATAACCTCAACTAGTCCAACAAAAAAGGGTTCTAACATTCCCCATCTCTGAATCCCATGGTGACCTAACCTAGGCTACACCCAAAAGAACACACAACCAACCTTTTTAAACTCTAGGGACCATCAACATCAATCGACATATGAATTATTCCTATTCCGAGTCATATAAATCTTCTTTCAGATCATCTAATCTTGCTCCAATGTCTCCTAAATGAGACTCAAACCTAATTACTCTGAATCACTTACCTCCATCCAATATATAGATTATCTTTATAGCCTACTATAGAGAGACTCATATTGTTCAAAATGTATAGTTTCTTAATGACTGTTGTTATAGGAGAACTACAACAATGCTAGGTGCTTCTCCTAAGACCAACCAAAGTCTAGGAAACACACCCAAAGCATATCTTCATGCACAAGTATAGTACATTCTTATTACAAATATATCATTGAGTGGAATTTCGTGCTTAGTAAAACCTATGTACCAGGAGCCTTCAGAAAACCCTTCCAAAAATTTGATGTAAAGAGTGAGTCATGAACTAAAACCATACTCTATGGGGCCCCATGAAGACAAACTATCTTTTGATCAAACAAATATCCCAACTGATCCACTGAGAATGTATTCCATATATGCATAAAATGTTCTACTTTCTTTGATCGATCGACAACCACCCAAATAGAATCATTCTTATGTGGTGTCCTCGAGATATCCACCAAATATTTCATTTTATGTTAATCCCACATCCATTCCAGAATGGACAATGACTGTAGTAAACCATTGGGTCATTTATTCTCATTTATTACCTATTTTAAATTGTTGCAACGTGTCTATTTACCTTTCCAGTCCTAGACACCAATTCTATCATTATAGGTCACAATACATTTTGGTCAAACCAGAATGCACCTCCCACTTCGAGGCATTAAATTTATGCATCAACTCCTCCCGCATTCAAGTAAGCACAACAATATAGCCATAGATATATATATGATCTTATCCTCATCTATAGACTAATCGAAAGGTGAATCACCACCTTTGAGGATTTCTCTCTAGGATGAACATTATATATACTCATACTATCTATCTCTAATATATATTATAATTATAGACGCTTTTGAAACTGATTTGAGGGTCATAAGATCTGGGACCTCATGAACCACAACATGCATGTCAGCCAGTAATGTCATCATTTGCCACTCAACACTAGACTCATGAAATCCCTCAGTTCATCTATTATTATTTAATGCATTAGCCACACTATTTTACATTCCAATGACATTTTATAGCTCAAAATAAAATGACTTCATATACTCAACCCACCTCTGCTTATAGAGATTCAAATGTTATAGAAAAAAGATATACTTTTAGATCATATGATTAGTATAGATATTAATCTTTTGTCCCAACAGATAAATCCACCAACAATTCAAATCATAAACCAATATTGTTATCCTGAGACAGTACATAGTTTAATTCCATTCATGTGTCCTCAACTACCAATTCTTCTATGCCAAAACTTGATCTCCCCACATTAACAAAAATCCATGCCCAATCACAGAATGGTCTAAATACACTTTATAATCCACACCTATATCAGGTAGGTTCAAATTTGATAGCATAGTCAAATTCTTGTTTACCTCCTTGAAATAATTCTCACATGATTCCTTCTATTTAAAATTTATCCCCTTCTTGGTCATTCCCAAAAGTGGTGTTTCCAAATGGAAAAATTCTTGGGTGATCCTCCGATAATAACCTCCTAACCCTAGAAATCAATTGATATTGATAATTTGAATTCATATATATATTCTACAATCATTTACAAAAGGATTTTAATTGTTTTATTTGGTAATGAACCTTGTATGTGCATAATATTTGAATAATGAGTCTCCAAAGGGTTTCAAACGATGAAATGTAAAAAAAAAGTACAGATTCCACATATTACATGTCACGAACTAAATTACACATCATGTAATCAGATTTCATAGAATATAAAAAGTCATGACCCATGTCGTGAACCAAGTCATGAAGTCTATAGATAAAGAGGCCCTTACACGTCGTGAATGGACAATATACAATGTGACCCCACCCAAATCCATTGAATGAGGAATAAACTCTAGAGGAATAGGGAAGGCTGGTGCACATTGTGATTTATCATTTCAGGACATGTAAGTTGTCATACCTGTGATTTTGGGAGAGATGCATGTGGGATGCATGTAAGACTCAAAATCCAAATAATAGTGTGTCGATCAGTGTTACACATTGTATAATCCATTACATGTCGTGAGCCATTTTTCATATATATACTGTAGCCTCACAATGCATTGGACGTATTCACATAACAGAGAGTTCTCTTTGTTTTTTCCCTTCGAATTTCCTTCAACCATTTCATTCTAAAAACTAAAATTTCTTTATTATTTTATATTTAATTACAATTCAAGAGTCATGGATTGGGTTTTTATTTATCACCTTTTAATTTTTGTTACCTTTCTTACCTTTTCACATCATCTATCATGTCAAATCTATTTCTTCCTTTTCTTACAGGTAATTATTTTATCAATTTGTTATTCGCATTTGATTGCATGGTTATATAAATTTTAAATCCAAACCACTTCATGATTTTGAGTCATTTTCAAACAAATGTTCTTAGTATATTATCGATTTTTCCATTTATTTTTTTATTTTCATCCCCTCCAACCGTGAGTGGCTAAAACCATCGAGGGGTGGGAATCGAGAGAAGATGTATCTAAATTGATAATAAATTTTTAGTTATTCTTTTACTAAACATAAAGGATTAGTAATCAGGATAAATGATAAATTTTTATCCATTCATTTCAATTCCCCTAAGCATGAGATATTCAAGTGAAGGAACCTATCCAGATTAGAGTATATTAGTCTATGACAACTATCCTAATATAATTTCTACCATAGAAGGTGCTCTTAATGGACCTAGGTTTTCACTATCTCTGAATCTAGGAATAATTACCTCTAAGGTAGGGCTATTTGAATTGAACAAAGTCAACTAGAAACATCCTCTTTATTCGCAACCTAAAATTTAAGACCCTTTCAAGATTAGAATTATGATTATCCTTCTTACAGATACTTGAAATTGATCCTAATATCCACTTCAGTCATCTAAAGCAGCCATCAATTATCATAGATTTAGTAACTCCAAACCTAAAATCAATAAAAAAGGACCCTTACCTAATGGGTCTCAAGCCTAAGATCTCCAAGACCCTAATTCCTCACTATAGGAATGACATCAGAATATCTATATGCTACACCTGAGTAGTAAGTGATTTTTGTGAAATAAATAAATCTAGTCTGACTGTTGCCTGTGGAAATTCAATGATGTGTGTGGGCATGCCATGTTTTGGCACCGTTGTTGGGGAAGCAATGTTGTTTCTTTCTAATCATATGGAAAAATACATAGTATTTCCTTTCAATGTCCCCATTTCCTTCATTTCATTCGTGATTCCGTTGCACACCCATTTTCTACGGTATAGTGAATTTACAAAGGTCCATTGACTCATTCGAGGAAACTTGAGTCGGAATAGCCTTTGGACATCGATCATGAGATTGAATTGAACCTTTTTTCACACTTCTGGTCAACCATGGAAGATAAACACTACTAAGTGGTACCCAACCCTAGGAGGTCACATCAAAATATTATTGGGGAGTACACGATTCATCAAGAGAAGATCATCATGTATTATGGATTTACATAATCCATGGTGAAACCCCAAGCATATTGAATCCCCCAATTCAAGTTCATACAATCAAAATTAAACTTGGAATCATTCATATGATCCAGAACATGAAGAAATTTAGTTCAATTCAGAGCGAAGATCCTCATGATCACATATCTAACTTCCTAGAAATTTTCCAAAATTATTGCAATGAGTGACTTTCATCAAATGAAATCCGACTATGGATCTTCCTATTATCTTTATGAGACTGGGATAAGGATTGGATTAAAAGTTAGATTCCTAAGTCAATATTGAATTGGTATGATCTTTCCAAGAATTTCTTTGATAAATATTTTCCACTAATCCGAACTTGGATGCTCTAGAATGACATTCAGAACACTGATCAGAATGATGGAGAATCAGTATGGGATGTGTGTGTTTGATTCAAGGAAATGATGAGAATATGCCCCCATAGTGGACTAGACCTCTAGATCTAGTTTCATAAATTATACCAAGGTCTCTATCTAGCCAAACGACCATTCATAGATGCTTCCACTGATGATGAATTAATGTTCAAAATCTCAGATGTAGGGAGAGCTATTCTCAATGATGATTTACACAATTCAAGCATGTGGAAAAGTGATCATAGACCACCTTCGTGTGGTATCCACCAGGTGTTTTAGAGAACTATATTAGCATTCCACATCTATGCACTCACAAAGAAGCTGGAATCATTCTTGATTTCTGCTACACCACCACCTCTGGCCCCCATGATGGAAATACGATCCTTCGAGATGTGTAGTGGCCCCATATCCACCAAGGATGTATAGAATGTGTTGATGAATCATAAGCCAAATAACGTAATTATATCAATTACAATCATCAGAACCCCGATTTTCTATAGGACTAGTAGTTATACCAGTAGAAGCCTATTCAGTAACAGCCATAGAACAACAAAGGATATTTTCAATAGCAAAGTGGATGAGAACCATTTCGGGATGAAGGACCACTAGGGTATCCACAAACGGACCTGGTACTTAAACCTCAATAATAGATGCAACAACAACCATTCCCACAATGATCCCAACAATAATTCCAACGTTTTCCTCCTTGACCTCATCAAAAACCTTATCCCCATCAAATTAACCTCGTGAACTTATTGGATAACCTTATTCAAAATGTATACCAATAAATCACCACTCAGGAAATGGAGATATAGAACCAATGAGGTACCTTACAGAACCATGAAGTAAAAATGGGTCAAATATCAATAACCATGTCTGATAGATTATCAGATGCACTACCTAGTGACCCAAAGATGTTCCTAAGAAAAGAATCCAAGGTGATAGTGTAGAAAAGTGGAAGATTATGGATTTTCAACAATCTTATGTAAGAGATATAAGGCAATAGGAAGAGTGTAAGAAACAAATAGTATAAGATATATAGGTTGATAAGAATACCCCAACCCCACCTCAAGAAGAAGAACTAGCTGAGAAGAACCAACCTCTTGAGTAGCCAAAGTAAATGGTTTATGTTTCCCCACCTCCATAGAAGCCACCTCTTCAATTCCCAGAACATGTAAGGAAAGTATGACCGAAGGCACAATATAATAAATTCCAAGAGATGTTCAAGCAATTTCCCATCAACACACCATTTGAAGAATGCATATCACACAAGATAGTGTATTGAAAATTTCTCAAGGATTTACTATCCAACAAAAGAAATATTGAGTATCTTAGGTTTATCTCATTAAATAAAGAATAATCTTATGTTATGCTATAGAAAATCCCACAAAAAATGAGAGACCCCATATGACTTTCAATTCCCTTTATTGTTGGAGAATGATAGTTCAAAAGAGATTTGTGCAATCTTGGATCTAGCATCCACTTAATGACAAATAGTATTTTTTGCAAGCTAGGACTCAAAGAACTAAAAACAACAATATTTTCACTACAACTCACCTGACCGATCAGTGAGGTACTCCCACGGCATACTCGAAGATGTTTTGGTTAAAGTCATAAAATTCATCTTTACACCAGAATTTCTAGTTCTGGATATGGAAGAAGAAGTCAACGTCCCCATTAAACATGGTAGTCCATTTCTATCCACAAGAAAGTCTTTGATTGATGTGAATCAATGAAATTTTATCTTCTGAGTCAGGGAAGAATAGGTAGTGTTCAACCTGGTAAAAGTTACCAAACAATCAAACGATGATGTGGATTACAGTTCTATCTCTCTCACCCAAAATGGAGATTAATACATGGACATTGATGAAGAAATTAAAGAGTCACTCTCGAATATGGAGGAATAGTATGATTTTAAGGAAATAAGCTTTATTAAACCTATCACAAGGGACACCATGCCACATTTTATTCCGCCCATCATTCGACCACCCAAGCTAGAACTAATACCTCTACAAAATACTATAAAATACTTATACATAGGAGATTCATCCTCTCTACCAATAATTGTCATCTATGAATTGTCTCAGAAACTAGAAGAAAAATTGGTTGAAGTTTTGAAGAGACATACGAGACCAATTTTCAATGGAGTGGAAAACATCAAAGGATTCAATCCCACTGAATGCACTCATAAGATACTACTCAAAGATGATGCAATGATGAAGTGACCAAATTAAAGGTTGAACAAACCACTGATGAAGTAAGGCATCAAAAATGAAGTGATACAACTCTTGGATGATAGGATAATATTTCCCATATTTGATAGTGAATGTTTGAGCCCCCTACAAGTTCTGCTTAAGAAAGGAGGACTCACAGTAGAGATAAATGATGAAAATTAAATGATTTAAACATGAATCGCCAATAGATGGAGAATCAATGTAGATTATATATTACTAAATGTAGCCACCATAAATGATCATTTTCCATTTCCATTCATGGATAAAATACTGGAAATAATTGCAGGACATGAATTCTACTATTACTGAGGTGGATATTTAGGATACAACATAATTGCAGTTAATCCATCTTATTAACCAAAGTCCACATTCACATGCACATATGGTACTTTTTATTACACGCGTATTTCATTTGGAATGTGAATTACTCTAGCCATGTTTCAGAGATGCGTGAAACATATATTTCATTACATGGCTGTAGAGTTCCTAGAAATCTTCATGGATGACTTTTTAGTCTATGAAAGAAAATTTAATATCAGTTTAAGAAGTCTTGAATTGGTTCTCCAATGCTAAGAAGAAAAGTTCATGGTCATTATTTGTACAAAACTCCATTTCATGGTGTAGGGAGGAATATTCCTTGGTCATAAAATCTCTCATGAAGGCATAGGGGTCTATATAGTAAAGATCAAATTTATCATGGATATTCTAGAACCCTAAACCGTAAAGGGTATCAAAAAATT
Source organism: Viscum album (assembly GCA_963277665.1). Taxonomy (NCBI): domain Eukaryota; kingdom Viridiplantae; phylum Streptophyta; class Magnoliopsida; order Santalales; family Viscaceae; genus Viscum; species Viscum album. The sequence goes on along the minus strand of OY728126.1, from coordinate 1,946,225,286 downwards.
TATGGGCCAAGCTGGATTTTATAGACTATTAGTGAAAGATTTTTCTAAAGTTTCCCATCCATTGAAACATATATTTTCAAAATATGTTTCTTTTCTATTCATTGAGGACTACCGAAAATCTTTCAAAACATTGAAGAGGAGTCAAATAGCATCCCTAGTCACCATTTCACCAAACTAGGATAAGGAATTTATGTTAATGTGTGATGTTAGTGACCTTATTGTTAGTTTTTGGTTTTGATAATGCATTGGACACATCTTATGTCCCATCTATTATGAAATCCACAAGCTAAGTGAATATCAAGTAAACAATATGATTATAGAGAAATAACTCTTAACAATTTCATAACACTTTGAGAAATTATATTCATATCTGGATTTGTCCAAAGTGATTATACATACTGATCGTGTTTCCCTCATATACTTTATTAACAACAAGGATTCCAAATCTAGTTAGATACATTAGATCATACTACTTCAAGAATTAAATATATTGATCAAGGACACAAATGGAATAGAGATTGTTTTTTTGGATTATTTATCATCAATTCATCTACCCATCTTTAAACCAAATGACGTAGTTGACATTGAAGTTTATTTTCCAAATAAACCCATGTTAAACATCACAGTTCAAATATGGTCCTTAGCTATTTCCAATTTTCATGCCACATGATTTTTACATCAACACATTTCATACCGATAATAAAAAAAAATTAGAAGCCAAAAATTACTACTAGGATGAGACAATATTGTTCAAGTGTTGTGCTAATGGCATATTAATATTCTTTATAATCAAATAGGAAACCCCCAATGTAATATAAATTCTATCACATGTCACCAAATAATGGATAGTATGGAACTGAGGGTACAATAGCCGAAATTTTACAAAGTGGATTGTTTTATCCCACACTACACTAAGACATGATGGAATTTTTTCAAATATGTGATAGATTCTAGTGGAGTAGAGTCATTTAAAAAAGGAATGAGATTAAACAAAATCCCATTATAGAAGTTGAAATCTTTTATATTTGGGGCAGAGACTTCATGGAACCATTTCCCATGTCATATAGTAAATAATACATTTTGGTTGCTGGTGAGAATGTTCAAAATGGGTTGATAGAGAAGAAACCTCAAATAACACAGTAAACATTGTCATCAACTTTATAAAAAATAATTTGTTTACAATATTTGGATTCCCAAGATTACTCAATAGTTATCGGGGAACACACTTCACAAACCAACCTATAAGAGAATTTCAAGAGAGTTATGGAATCAGATACAATAAAGAAACTCCCTACCTCCCACAAATAAGTGGGATCGTAGAATTTTAAAATGGGGAGGTAAAGAAAATTTTGAAAAATACAATAAATACAAGAAAAAGGGACTGCAGTCTCAAACTAGAAGATGTGCTATGGGCATGTCAAAAGACCTTCAAGACACCCATTGGGACAACACTGTTTATACTGGTTTATGTTAAACCATTTCATCTATTTGTAGAGCTCGAGCATCATTCATTTTTAAAAATCAAGAAACTGAATCTAGATTCAAAGAAGGATGGGGAAGCATGGATGATTCAAATAACAACATTATTAGAGATCATAGTAGACACATATGAAAATGCGAGGATCTATAAAAAAGGAAAAAAAATGGGATGATAATCGTATTTCTAGGTGTATCTTTGTACATAGAAATAAGGTCTTGTAGTTTAAATTAAGAATGAAACTATTCCCGGGTTAGATAATGTATTCATGGTTAGGACCTTTTGAAGTCATTCAATTATTTCCTTATGGGACCATAAAAATCAAAAGAGAAGGCATACGACCTTTTAATGTGAATGGTCAAATACTATAAATTTTCAATGAATCTTTACGCGAGGGTGGTGTCATCATCTTTAACATCAATTGAAAATAAATTGAGTCCATCTCTCAACTAAAAAGGAAACACAAATTGGGAGGCAACCCAGGGTAGTACATCTTAGCCTAGGTCAGATTAGGACAGCCTTAGGAATGTTTTTGGTAGGAAATGAACTAATGGTAAGGAATGAAAAGGTTCAATTTAAAACATCAAATTACCAATCACGAAATAAAATTCTACTATGTGCAACCCTTTGGTAAAAAATTCATTTTAATTCCACAAAACACGATGTGAACCGTTTGTAAAAGTTGTGTATTATTTTATGTTTTTTAAAATTAGAAGGTCGTGAACACTAGGTTCACAACCCACATCCCCAGACCGTTCCACTCCCTCCTGCTCGCCTCTTCTCGACTCACCCGAACCTTCTTCCCCGAACCAACGCTCCCTCCCCTCTTATCTTGCACGCACACCCAAACCTGAAACCTCATCATATTTTCCAAAAAAAACCAACCCTCCTCCTTCATCATGGTTGAGTGCACCCCGAAAATGAACCCATCTCTCTTAACCTAAAGTGCACACAACCAGACGCTCCCTCCCTTCTTCCATAAAATGAACAAAAAGAACACAACCCCCTCCTCCTCATCCTCAACCAATAAAGAGTTACCACCAGTGAAAAATCACCATAGAGCCAAATTTTCATTGTATGCTGCACCTTATGAACTTCTTTTAGTAGCTGACGCCTCACCTACTATTCATGTAAAGTCCACCTAAACCTCGAGTGATGAAAACATCCACTTGCATTCCATCATATGTTTTTTCAACTCGCAGCATTGGTTAAATCTAATAATATTATAGTCCAATCTAATATGCATAGACAAACTCTAGACATGCCCATCCTCAACAAGGTGAACATCTGCAATGTCATCCTTAACTTCCTAGAGACACTCTATATCGATAGAATTCTTGAGTTTTGTGAGGACCCCTACATAGATTAATTTCTTGACTTCCTATCCAATTTTGAGATGAATATAAATTTCCTTATATTCCACTTCTATAGTAGACCCCCTGAGTTTTCATTTATAGAGTTCAGCATCAGAATCATAAAATTTACATACGATATTGAACATCTGATATCTATCCAACTATCTAGCTAGATCAACTTCAAGATGACTCTCCACATATTTAGGACATGATTACTTGATATCCATTGTAGCACCATTACCCATGAATCTTGATGTCTAACTTGCTTTGGGGGCCCAACATACAGATTTTATATGTAGCTATGAAACATGGATGGTTCTCCAAGGTTGAGTCTCAAGGGAGTGTTAGCCATATAGATCTGCTCATTCTCATAGCAGCCATGGGTATCCCTATCATCAAAATGGATTCCCAATTTTCCCTTTATTAAAAAACCCACACCCGTCAGAATCAAGGCACTTTAATGGGGGATCATTCATTACATATATATCTAGGAACCTTAGAATTTTTGATACAACACTCCCCCTCCCCTCCCGTGTCCCTGTTAAGCTCTTTTACTTTCTGATGTTGCACAAGTTTCAGCTACTAGGAAAGGATAATGAACTCTGTAATTGGGAAACATTTGTGTAGGAGTTTGTACCACCAACAATAGTAGCAGCATAGGAGGACCCACCACATACTGCAGCTAACCCTCCAATTGATCCCTGCACCACCTACTCACATGTACTACTTGTTCCTTATACCACCTCTACCTCCATCTCATCAACTATTCCACCATCCACACTTCCCACCTTGGTAGAAATCTGGACTCCCCGGCAATGAAAACTCACAAACCTATGCCATATCTACACTCACCTATATCTATATTTCATAGATCCTTTATATTTCACCACCACACAACCATCCCCAACTGGATAGTCATCTTTTAACACACCCCTTACAGCACATCTCAAAGATCCAACCGACATCACAGATCCTACCACTCGACCGGAGTAATTAGTATGGAAATGTAGTGGGGAAAGGAACCGGATGCTAACATTACCCCAGAGGTACCCTTCATTGATCCAACATCCAGAAACAAAACCTAATTATAGATAAGGACCTCTCCACCACCCACTCCATCCCATTTTCCCACCATCACGACTCCATCATCTACCGCTTATCCACCAACTTTTTCTTCTACCGAAACCACTAATCCAGTCTTACCAATTCCATCCCCACTCACTGGAAGCTAAATAATAGATTAGATCTTTGGATTTGATGCATGTTTTTTCATTTTTGGTTTCATTTTTGGGATTTAGAATTTTTTTTTAGAGTCAGCCAATTAATTTTTTATTTGTGTATACCCTTACTGTTGTATTAATAATTTATATACATGGGTATTGCATTTTTTCACATTTTGAATCAAATAAATTTCACTACTTTTAATTTTTACATATCCAGGTATAGATTCTATGAATTTTCCATGGTTGTTGATGGCCCCATACCACCATATGTTTTTTAACAATGAGTAATTCAATGTGTCACCTAAATCACAAGTCATCTTCAGGAACATTCCCTTGAAATCTATTCACAAAATTATCCACCACGATCCATAATTCCATTGCTTCCTCGTCTAATTCACACTCACACTACTACCCCAGAAGTCATTAACCCAGTCAAGTGACCTCGTGGACTGGATGGAACGACCACTAGTAGTTGAAAATGTAAATGGGGTAACTGAGTCATTGGACCCCACTATAGGATATCTTGTTCCATTCATCTGGATGATGACATCCTATTAGCACTTTATGGGAGGCAACCCATAGTTCATCATTTGTTTAGATTGATTTGTCATGTTTGAGCCTTTTTCATTTTTATTTTGAGTCCCTTATTGGACAATATTGAAAACATATCATATATTCATATAAAATTAGTTAATCATATCCTGTATATTGTGAATCATTCTATTATTCTACTTTTAAAATTATTAATATCTATTTAATAAAATTACTTCTATTGAAAGACCTATTTTCTAAACAATTTTGAAGGTTCCATCAATTTAGCATACAAACAGCCACATTACCTCATGGCATGATACTATCTTGGGAGCTCTTGATTCCATCACTTTTTAAATTCTTACCATCTAATTCAATTTTTCTATACTTTACATGATATAACATTCAAACACAAAATTCATGGATAGTACGAACACTGTCTCTTTATATGTTTGGGGAGTGTCTTGTTATTTTAACTATTTATACACTTTATTTTTTACTTGTTCTCACCTGTATAGGGGACATTTTTCAAAAGTATAATCATGACTTAAACATGAAAAAAATTATGACCATTTTAATAAAAGAAAAAGTTATGTTGATAATTTATAGAAAAGATGTTTTAATTCTATTTAGAATTTTAGAGTGATTTCTGAGTATAAAAATTTAATTCAAACTCAACATTTTTGAAATTATGTTTAATTAGCTTGTTACTTGGTTTTATACCCATTGTAATTGCCAGATTCTTTTTTATTATCATTACTCAAGAGGATACTAAGACTATAATTGCATGTTAATATTTGAGCATATTTCTTAGGTTATATCTTTTACATGTAAACCAATCAGAATATGCATTGAAAATTTATTAGGTATATGACTAAACTAGTAATGATATAAAATTATTGTGAAAATATTTTTTAGCCACTTTTTTTAAGACCCTCCTTACATCTTCCCTTTTTTTATCCCATATTCCATAGTGATTTTATTTTATACCCTTCTCCTTATGTATTTCTAGATTTACATTTGAACAAGTGTGGGGGATTCATTCAGAAAACATGGGATATTTCGATTTATTATGATGCATGGTGTACTCATTAAACTATATGGTTGGATCCATATATAATTTGTAGCATTTCAATTTTATTTTTTTCCATTGAATAATATAATAGAAAAGAGAAAATTACATGGGTTTTGTACTATGAAGGTACAAAATCACAATTTCTAGACTAATTAATCCCTTAGAGAATCATATCTAGCTTGGTTATCGATGTGAGATATTTCCTAGACATAAATTTCCAAAAACAGAAATACAAGAGAAAAAGGAAGGGAAGAGAAGAATCAGTGTGAACATACTTGATGTATATTGATCCAACTGGATCTATTGGAGTGTGGACTTGATTAGTTAAGAGGATGAATTTTACTACCCTTATCCTGACACTCGTGCATTAGGATTCCGAGAATACCCTCCATTAAATAATGATTTTCCCTATTCTCTCACCTACCCAAAGCCTCAGAGTCATTAGAACCTAATTGTTAAAGCCCTCATGATTAATTTTGTACTTTTATTTATGAAGTGGTGATGATAAAACCATTTCCTTTTTATGGTTACGAGCATGTACCTAGGGTATTAGCATAACTCCAATTTAATTTTACCTTGAGTGATGTCATAATATTCATTGTGAGGTAAATTAAAATTTGGGAATATAATCCAAGGAATAGTTAAAAGATTTTAATTCTAATATTTGAATTTGTTTTAATGAACTGAGCTATAAGGCATGATAAATTTTCTACGTTGGACTGACTCTCGAGACTGAACCTTTCTCCTTACACTTATTTTTATTTAACTGGACATAATGAATGATTCCTATTTTAGAAAATGGATTATCTTTTGGAAATAACTATTGATAAATTTCTTCTTGAACACAAAAAATTTTTCATGTGTGGGGTAATTTGATAAGCAAAATTCATATATACATTCTACTTTCACTTACATAAGGATTTTAATTCTTTTATTCAATAATGCACTTGGTATGTTCTTAATTTTTCAATAATGAATCTTTAAAGGGTTTCAATAGAAGAAATGCATAAAAAGTACAGAATCCACCTGTAACATGTCGTGAACTAAAATTACATGTTGTGTAATAGGATTTCACAACGTGTATAAATTCAGGAACCAAACCATGATCCATGTCGTAAGGAATTTAGAGAAAACATCCAATACACTTCATGAATGTATAGTACATGAAATAACCCCAGTCAAAGATGTTGAATATGAAATCCACTCCAAGGGAATAATGAAGGCCATTACATATAGTGAGTCACTGGTACACGATGTGTAAGTGATCAAACCTCATATTTCGGGCGAGATACACATGAGATACATTCAAGATTCAAAATCCGTGGAGTAGTATATTAATCGACATTACACGACATGTAGTCCATTACAAATCGTGACCCATTTCACTTATATATATATTTATATTTATTATCCCCCAATACATTTGATATATTCCCAGAGTAGATACTTCTTCTTTTTTTCCCTTCGAGTTTCCTTTGACACTTTCCCTCTAAAAACTCATGTTAATTTATTGTTCATTATTTTATTTCCATTCAAGAGGCATGTATTTTTTTTCTCCTCATCTCCTTGTAATTATAATCACCTCTTTTACTTTCAATCCCCATCAAATGTGAAAATACATTTCTTTTTTATTTAATGTTAGTATTTTATTAAGTTGTTATTTATATTCAATTTCATTCTCACACAACATGGGAATCCAAACCACTGCATGATTGTGAATCATTTACATTTAAGAATTCTTATCATACTTTCCATGGTTACATTTATTTATTTCCTTTAATCAACTCCTACCATGTGTTTCTAAAATCATACATGGGTAGGGATCATGATTAGTTGTATCCGAATTCATAATAAATCTCTAATTCTACTTTTGGAAACTCTAACAGTCTATTAATCAAGATAAATGATAAATATATATCCAATTCATTTGAATTCCCCTGACCATAGGATATTCAGGTGAACTACCCTATCATGGATGGAGTATATTAGGCTACAACCACTATCCTATGATACTTTCTTCCATACAAGTGAGGATTAATGCACATAGGTTGTCACTATCTCTTGATTAAGAAATAATTACCTCCTTAGTAGAGCTATTTTCCTTGACCAAAGTCAACTACAAATATCCTCATGCTTCATAGCCTAAACATTAGGACAATTCCAATATTAGAATTGAGATCACCCTTCATACAAATATAAAAAATGTATCATGACCCCCCTTTAATAATTTAAAGAAACAATAACTTTTCATTGATTTAGTAAATCCAAAACAATAAGAAAATATAAAGGACTACTACCTAAAAGATCTCAAGTATTGTACAACCAAGAGTTGCCTTCATCCATGTGGGATTGACTCCATACTATTTCTATGATATGGCTTGAGTAGTATGTGAATTTTGGGAAATCAATAAATCCAATATTAAGACAACACATGGAAATTCAATAATTCATGTGGGCATATCAAAAATCAAAAAACAAATTGAGCTAATCCCAAGATACAATTTCTAGAACATTATCTTGGTGCATATTTGAAGCCCTCTCAGTGTACACAAGACGATGTCAAGATGTTGGGAATGATTTCTATGATTCTTGGAGTACACCATGATATAATCCACATACACTACCATAAAATTATCTAGTTACGTGTTGTGGATTATGTTCCACAAGTCTATAAACACTGTAGGAATGATCGTCAACCCAAACGTCATCATGACGAACTCATAAAGTCCATACATGATTCTGAAGGTGGTATGAGGTATATTAGAAGGTTTAACTCTCGTCTGATGATACCATGATCTCAATTCAGTGTCTGAGAGGGCAGAAGCTCCACTCAACATGTCAAATATTTCATCGATATACAAAATAGGATACAAGTTCATTATTTTCATCTGTTTTAACTTATAGTAATTGACACACAAGTAAAAAATCCCGCCAGCATTATTTGAAAACATATGTGGTTAAACTGATGATGAAATAATCAAAAAACTAATCCCCTTATCCATAAACTCTTCTATTTGAGTCTTAATCTCTTCAATATCTATTGGATTCATTTTGTATGGTTGAATAGAAACTGGTTCAATCCTAACTATGAGCTCATTTAGAAATTCCACATCTCTCTTAGGTGGAATCCCGTTGAAGTATTCTAGAAAAAACATCCTAAAACCTTTCCACTACAGGTGTAAATAGATCATTTTTTTCACCCCCATCATGCATAAGAAGAATAGAAACTAGGGCAGTGAGGTCCTCCAGTTGTTGATGAACTGGCCCTCAATGGCCTGCCATGATAACCCGTTCATCACAATGGATACATTTTTCACTATATGGGGACATAAATTTCATTCTTCTATGGTAAACAAATGTGGGCTCAATATGATACTAATTACTCAATACCCACAATTAATCCAAATCATGACATGTAGAGGATATAAAGATCCCATAGAAACTGATTCTCTCCAACTGTGAGAGAACACCCCCTGCACAAACAGATGGCATTTGACCATACTCCCAATGGTGTTTTGACCATCATTACACCACACAAAAAACCTACCATAAGTTTCAAACCATTCAAATGTTGTGAAAATATAAAAGAATGAGAGACACTAGTATCAAATAAGGAACTTACTGGTGTAGAAGCTGCAAGAATAGTACCTCTAATCATCGATGGTCCATCCTCGTAATCCACAAGTGTAGGATGAACTGCATGAAACATTCTATACCCTCCTCTATGTGATATAGTACTTGTCCGAGGAGATGGAATACCCTTATAATATGGATTCTATTTCCCATAAGTACCATGTACACTACCTCGATCACCATTGATAGTAGAACTCTAACTGCTAGAATGATATGATGTAAGAGATCCTCTTCTCATAATCTGGTTCTATCTTGTCACTACATCACTACCCATATTCCATGAGTTACTATGGATCATCTATAGATGTCCCATATTAGAACTTTCTCGATAATCTTCCTGTGGTTAGGGGGAATTATCTATAAATGTGACCCAACCTACCACACTAGTGACAGGTCACCCGAGTAAGGTCCTACGTAATTGATCCTTCCCCCTAGCCACTCTACTATCCATCGCTTAGGTCAACGTTTTCTTAATGATTGTTATTTCTCTTGGAATTTATACCTCCTTACCATGCAACAGAAACCAAATTTCCTCCAATATAATCCTCCTTTAGGTTCTCCTCAGAAATGATAGCTTGATTCACCACCACCAAAAATATCCTTAGCATAAAGATATTAACCTTGGGCTTAACATCACATTTAATACCATCCTGAAACGGTTTTACTATGTTTTCCTCATATCCTATCAACACTGGAGAAACGAAATACGAATCCATGAAGAATCCATCATAGTCCATCATAAACTTGATCCCTAGATTCAGCCTTATAGAATCAGCTTCCCTCTCCAAAATCAGTGTATTAGGGTAAAAATGATCTTAGAAATTGTCCTAAATGTCCTTCCACACCATATTATTCAACTTTCCCTACCATGTCTGGATATCCCACCAATGATTTTATTGACCACATAACATGTAAGTAGCTAATTTGAATCTCTTCTTAGTATGAGTCTCTAAGTATCCAAGTATAGTCCGGATAGACTCTATCCAAAAATCAGCTACCTCAGTTCCACCCCCTATGTTAACCGTCAGAGGGTGCTGAAAATTGAACACTTGAGTCAGGTATGAAATAATATTCACAACCCACCCCTAGTCTCTTTCCATAAACTAAATGAATTGGGAAAATATATCATGTAACTACTCTCTGATTTCTTCACCCAGCAGTATGTATGACTGAGTTTCCACTATTGGTTGATAATTTCCATCTATAATCACCTGTTATCTTATCAAAAAGTGTTGTCATGGAGTAATATATCAATAATTCAAAAGACTAGTCATATGACACATAAAACAATATTATCAAATTCAAATAAGATGGATTCACAATAACCCACAAAAATCCTTCCCCCTTTCCTCCCACACAGTCAAAACCAACACACTATCACTGCCCTTAACCGTCCTACATCAAGGACATCGCTAATAAGGGTGAACTCATTACCATTATTCAAGTTTCTCATTAGACACCCATTTTCCACAGTTTCCTTCATTTTACAATTTTCAACGCATTCATGGAACATTTTTTAAAATTAATTACACAACCAAGGAAAAACATTTCAAACCCCATAACATACACAAATACCTATTTTACCTGAGCATGCATAAAATAATGTAGGTAAAAATAATTCATGTGTTCCATGAATGATTCATGTATAATGAACTCTCATGCCATACCGGGCCATCAGTCCAATATCATAAAATCTCAGAAACTGTAATCACAACACACAACATGTGCATCACTCGAGGTGAAATAAAATTTAATTATAAAAACAATCAATAATAACTAAAATTCCACCTTGGGTACATGGAATTTAACATCATACATGGTTTAGCTAATCCCATGAATGAGCTCTTATCCAAGGCTCCAATCATCATATTCGCATGTCTAACATTCTCATTGAGTAATAAAAACAATAAAACCTCTTCTGAAACCACCTAATGACATCCTGACCCAGATGCCACAAACTGGTGCCCCCCATGTCGTTCTGTTACATGAACTCGAGCATAACTCACCATATTCTAGCAGTTGATGAATATAATTGAGGGTATAATATCGACTATGGGGAGACTATAACCTCTTTATCAAAGTATCACAACAATGGAAGTAAATAAATTGTATCCAAATCAATACATGTATCACATGATAATCAAAACTGAATAAAATATCCAAAATAAAAATATTATATGCGTCATGCCATAATAAATTTCATGTTTATAAAGAAAAACCAAAATAAATAGACACAGACAACTCTAAGTGGGTACCCACACCATGTATGGTTTCATCGTCCATGCTCCTTCCTGACTCTTCCATCTAACATAGGTCTCTATAAATTATGATGTCATGAAAACATGAAGTCTATTCAGGTACCAATCAGGCAGCCCGAGTAGGGTGTGAGTAAAACTCAATTGGATACCATCAGAGGTTTCTAATACAATATCCAATCAATAAAAGTGTATACAATTTTATAAACAATAAAACACAAGCAATAAAGTAAATAGTTTTCATATATTCAATTATACTTTATTTAACCACATAAACACCCAGGTTCTTGAGGATACCTAAACCATCAATAAATTCTTTGACCCAAGTCGGAGTCTAAACTATACCTGAGTAATATAACATATATCAATTCCATTTTTATCATTTATCATTTTAGTTCAATTCATATTACAGCAAAACCATAGTACAATTTCAATATTTGCAGCCCAGAATGACATGTATAGAACCTCGTGGGTATTTATGACATGATTTTGTGTCCCAAAAATCATTTATCATTTTGTAATTTTGATGAATTAGTCCATGTACCACACATGTATATAAGTCAATAAGGTATGGGATTTTCAAGAACCATTCCATGTACCTCACATGTCAATCAATCAATCACAGAATATGGCTTCTGAAGCATCATTTTGTGTCCCATGATCATATATTAGTTAAACACATATATCATATATATCACATTTATCATAGTTATTAATCATTAACCCATTCACCAACATTTCACATCATGGTATGAAGTTAAAATTTATCACAAAAATATGAATCTATACATTAATAAATTGAAATAATATGAGTAATTTAGAATTAAACCATTTTGAAATACTGAATTCATATATCCCATTAACACATTATGGTCAAATAAATCATCCCAAAATACCCATTGGAAATTAATTCAAATTAGATTAGTTGACCAATTACACAATCCCAATTATCCCATTGATTTCACAATCACAATATTCCATTAATTAATTAATCGATTAATTAATCCTATTCCACCAAAAATTATCCCAATTTAACCCAAATCATTATCAAAAAGTAATTAAATTAAATCTATTCAATCACCAATGTAACTTTCTAATATTGTAAGTTAAAATATTATATTTACATAGACATAATTAAATCAATACTATGTGATTTTTTATTTTATTTAGTCCACATTCCTAAAGTTCATTAACAGACACTCACCCAAAAAAATCTCCAATTGATGTAGAATAACCCTGATGATGATGAAGAATTATATTTATATCTCTAACTATGATTCATGATAAAAATAACTGAGATCCATTAAACATTTCTATATATCTCTCACCAAACAAGGTAAACCATACTCTTCTTATTCGGAAGGAGAGACGGGAGGGAGAAAAACCTAATCTGGCGGAAACTGCATACATAGAGAGGTGCAGGTCCATCAATTCAGTCTTTAATTTATTAAAAACGGTGTTTTAAATCCATAGGAATTTATTTATAACCCTTGAAAAACAAGAGGAATGAGTTAGGGATGATTTTGGTCATCTTTCAGTGAAGTACATGGGGTGTGGGAATTTTAAAATAGATTTTTTGAATAATTAAACATGTGTGTATAGTTTCCTAGGTAGGGGCACACATTTTTCTAAACTATTCACCTCTTCTATGGGTGGGGAACAGTTATTCATAAAAGGGAAAATAGTTTGAAAAACCATGAAACACCCGTGAAATCCTTCTTTGTGTGGGGTTACATGGTTTTTAGGTCATGGCATACGGTTTGGGAAAACTGTGCCCCAACTATGAACTACCAAAATGTAATGGCTCGAACCCTCCTGGTCTGGTACTTTTGCAAAACACTGCTCCACAGAAATGGTGGCACCGGTCACGGTGGCACCGTGAGGGTGGCACCATAGAAGGTGGCACCGTGAGCGTGACACCGTGATGGTGGCACCGTGACGGTGGCACCGTGACAGTGGCACCGTGAGGGTGGCACCGTGATGGTGGCCCCATGATGGTGGAACCATGAGGGTGGCACCATGACAGTGGCACCGTGACGATGGCACAGCGATGGTGGCACCATGATGCTGGCACCGTGTTAGGGCCACCGTGTTCTCACCGGACGGTGTCCACCCTTTGTTCTTTTTTCCAGTTCCTGACTTTTTCCCCTCCTGCAATGTGTCTTTTGACATAAAATGATTTAATTCCCTTTTTCAAATCCATTTAAAGCCCATAAATAATATATAAAATCCCCCAAGAGTAGGGGAACCCTTAACATAACAAAACATGTGCTTTTTCTCAGTGTCACACCTTTTCTTTCCAAATCCTCCATGTTGCATGTTTTTCTCTGATTAAAGGAAACTTTTTAACACACAGCGGTTATGGGCACCACTCCGATGGTAATTATTAAATTAAAATTAATTCCATCATGTGTAACCACCCAACCGCATGGAAAACCACGATCTGACTTTATATCCGTTCAAAATTCCATAACCTATAACAACAGGATTTCATATTGATATCACGCTATAATTTCATCCTTCTTCTTCTTGTCTAGTCTCCTTTTTGCTTCACTGTATGCTTGGAGTCCACCCCACCTTAATGAGGCATGTGGTGAACCTGTGTTGTAGCTTCCCAACTCATCCTTGGAGTCCCCAGAGTTCCTCCCCTATAAGTCGTGCATCCCCGGTTCTTGGCACGTAGAGTTAAAACGTCGATCCTTGATCAATCCAGGTTGGGTTTTCCTTCGTCTCCCTTTACTGTGTATCATACAGGGTGGGTATGCTACTATTTCTATAGGGATGGATGAAACCAAACCTTAATAAGGATAATAAACATACTGTTAATGAATGATGGGCTGCGTTTGACAATTCTGTTGTACTCTTTTAGAATTGCTATATGTTTTGAATTATATGGACTTATGTCCACTAAAAATCATGTCCATTGGTGGTCCTTCTTTGTGCACTAATGAACCTTTCTCTTCTAATAGTCCTTTGATTGAATGGATGTACATGGAAATTGGTTAAACAAGTAAAGTTTTCCGATTAAATGAATGCCCAGTAAACAACAATCCTTCTGTGATCGCCCCGGTTAACCAAACAGGAAGAAGGGACTTAATTAATGGTGCTCTAAAATCTTGAACCCCCCCCCCACTCTGTTTTGGTTGTATGTGTGGTTGTTCTAGTTGGTTATTATAGTGTGATATGGATGGGGATGGGATCCTCTGTTGTTGTATAGTTTTTGGTTGTGGATCTAAGGCTGTGTGTGGTTGTATCTTGAGTCTTAGTTTTGTTCCAGTACTTTGAGGGATCTCCCTGACCCCTTTGTTTTTGTAACGTTACAAGAGAACCAGGTGTGAGTGCTTAAAAGTGTTGTTTGGCTATTTTTCCTTTCCACATCTTGTGGTTATACATGTTAGTTTCCCAGTAGTGTAGAATTTACTTAAATGTAATCACTTGAACATGAAACCAAGAATGGGTTCAATGGGGAATTGGTTTTGGGAATGAGTCATGACATGGTTTTGGCGGTGGTGTTATTATGAATTAATAGTTATGAGGTGTTTGTGTTGGGATGGTTTTGGGAAACCTAGGCTAGGATGATTGGTTGGTATATATGTATAATTGTAGATTTTATGTTTCTTATTTGTGCCCCACCCAAGTTGAGAACTTTGTGCTGAACACCCCCATTTCATGGGGGAGGGTGTTTTTCCCAACACCCAAGATCCTTCAGGCAGGCTGTGATGGCATGACATTTATTATAGCCCATGATTCTTTAGGCAGGGTAGTTTTGGTGGTTGGCCTAGTTTTTTGCAGGCAGGTTGTTTCCCAAGTGTCTTTGGGATGAGGCCCAGGTGTCATCGGGCATGGCAGTAGTTATTCTGGCCCAGGTGTTTGCTGGTGGGGTTACACGTGGTGGTTGTGACCCAATTTTTTGAGGGTGGGATGCATGGTTATATCCCAGGTGTGTATGGGTGGGGGAGGATGGTAGTGGGACTATGGTGAGAATGGCGAAAGAGGTCTGATGCGTAGGATGTCTTCAATAACTAGTGGGGAAGTGGAACTGGGTACCCAAACATTGATGTGTTATTACTATTACATTACTTAACATACACTATTTGGGGAGTGAGCCATGGTGAGGCTTGGGTGGGTAGTTTACTTTGGTAGGTGTTTTGGTTGTCTCTTTCCTCATGGGGAATTAGAATGCCTCCCCACTTGTGCATGGGAGTATTTGGATTTCCCTACTGAGTATACTTCTATTCTCACCCAACGTATATAAAACTACTTTCAGGTTTCCAGGAGGACTTCAGGGATCGTGTAGGATCATACTAGTTCGGATGTTGGGACAGTTGTTGTTGCTGTTTTTTTATTTTTTTGTACTTTCTTTTGGGGTTTTCTCATACTTTTGTAGCATTTAATTTTCGAACATGTATATAGGAAATGTTTGTTTTGGATTTACTTGTACTTATTCTTTCGGCGTTGTTGGGAATTACTATCTTATCTTATGATCCTATTAAAATAAAAAGGGTAATGTCTTCCATCTTGTGTGTGATTCTATACCCTTGGTTCTAGTTTCCACTCCGGGACCTATTGAAGGCGGGTCTCGGGGGTCATTATCTCTCCTTCAACATGAAGAAGGAAGGGTCTGGAAACCTGTTGTCCCTTCTCTCATCTTAGTGAAGGCGGGTCATGATAGAATGGTATCATAGGCGAGGTTAGGGTATAGGATGGAGTCTGGGGTTAGGCAGGGTGAGGATTACATGGGATGATAGGGAAACAGTGTTGGGAGATCTTGGTGAATAAAATAGGTCAGGGAAGACCGGCTAGGAAACGGGATATTAGGGCCCCCCGTGATCTGATACAAAACTCTGGGCCAACTGAATGACCAATTAAGGCTACATTTATTGTAGGGTAGAGACCCTAGGGAAGGTACATGCATCATAATGACTTGTGTTCTTGAGTTTCATGGGTATTTTGGAGATATAAAATGAATAAGAAGTCTAAGAAAATTTAGAAGAAATCTTCTACACTACTCGGGCTTAAGAATTCCTTGTTTACCTTCCATCTGTGGTACCCGGACAACGACCAAGGGTAGTACGGGAGATCATGGCCCAAGAGGATTATTTGGCTAATCGACAGAGGGTTGACCAAGAGGAGGATGACGCTCAGTGGAAGAGGATGATTCATGCCTTTCCGGGGAAGACCCTCGAGAATTACGAGGGACGAATCTCATAACTGGAGACAGAAAGCTGGCTAGAGGAGCTGGTGATAGCTTTCAGCTTGATCAGGGCTCCGAGGGAGTACGGGGTTCCTCTGGCTATAATCCAGATCCATGGAGCAACGCATCAGTGGTGGATGATTTATCTTGGGAAGAAGATGGGGGCTGAGGTGGCATGGGATGACATTGAGAAGGTGTTCCAGGAGGAATTCCACTCTTCCACGATGAAGGCTGGGAAGAGGCATGAGCTGATCTCCCTCCAATAGGGGATCATGTAAGTGAGAGAGTTGAGAATCTAGTTCTAGGATCTCTTTTGCTTTGATCTGTACCTCTTTCCAGATGAGGAGTCTCGGGAGAGACATTTACAGGAGGCACTCTGACCTTCTATTCAGTATGCGGTGACCCCCTTCACCCTACTGACGTACATGGAGGTCCATAAGAAGGTTGAAGTTTTGGAAAGGATGCACACACAGGGAGGTGTATCATGAGAGGTAATCCAGTTCGTCTCATCAAAGGGGAAGGTCATCATCAGCAGGCCCCCCTCGCATCAGGGCCCTCTAAGTTACAACAAGTAGAGAGCAGGCCTCTGCAGTTCTAGTTCCAATCTCCCAGTCCTTGACACTTCCTTTCAGACCCAGGACCAAGGTGCTTCATATGTGGCAGTTGTGGGCACCATCAGATTCATTTCCCGAACTGAGTATAGTACAGTGGGGATGGGCTGATGCAACACCCGCCTCAGCCACGACAGTTTCTAGCCAGACCCTTTCAGCAGCAGCAGCAGGGACAGTGATCTTTCGCTCCTCCAAGGGAAGACGTTGCCAGAGGAGGCTGACCTCAGGGTGCTCCTCAGGGACCTCGACCAAGGCATAGTCTTGGAGGTGGCCGACAGCCGAGGGGCAGAGGAGCTGGGTGTGTCAATTTACACGTTCCAGAGGGAGCAGTTCCGGTAGGGTCGGAAGTCATTCGAGGCACCATCATCTTGTTTAGCACTCTTGTCTATGCCTTGTTCGATACAGGAACTTCTTACTCCTTTGTTGAACCCAGTATATCTCGTGTTATGGGTCTAGACGATGAGAGACTTCCAGTGCCCCTAGTGTTGAGTACGCCAGTTGGAGGTCAGATTGACTTTTCTTATGTTTACCGAGGGTGTAGACTGATGATAGGGCCACACCAGTATAGCAGGGATCTTCTATTGTTGCTGATATAGTAATACGATATTATCCTGAGCATTGACTGGCTGTTCTCTATATGTTCCGTTATTGATTGATTATGAAGAAGGATCGTGTTTTCAGATATTGGTGGTCGACGTGTAACTTTCATCGGTAAGTGGGGTTGCCATGAAGGCAGCCGGCAAGTGGAGCCACTCCTTTACTTGTTATCTAAGCTGTTATTGGAGTCGACAAATATAGAGACGGCGAAAGCCCCAGGGATCTTCAGTGAGTTCATGGATGTATTCTCTGAAGAGGTGGTGACTCTACCCCCTCGATGCGATGTAGAGTTCAGAATAGACTTGTAACCTGGTGCTCGTCTAATTTCGATGGCTCCCTACTCGATGGAACCTTCTGAGTTACGGGAGTTGTGGATTCATATTGACGATCTGATGAAGAAGTGATTTTTTTGACCAAGTGCATCACCATGGGGTGCTCTAGTCTTGTTCGTAAAGAAGGAAAATGGTGTTCTTAGGATGTTCATAGAATACCAAAGGCTGAACCAGGTAATGTTCAAAAACTGTTACCCTCTACCGAGGATAGATGACCTTTTCATCCTGTTAAAATGGGTAGGATGGTTATCCAAGATTTTCCTGCAATCAAGATATCCCCAGTTGAGGGTGAAGGAGGGTTACATCTCGAAGACTACCTTCAGGTGCAGGTATGGGCACTTCGAGTTTTTAGTCATGTCTTTCAGTGTCAAAAACGCACCAGTTGTGTTCATGGGGCTCATGAACTCCGCCTTCTGAGAATATCTGGACTGGTTCGTAGTCGTGTTTATTGACAACATCCTGATCTACTCAAAGTCGGAGGTGGATCACGCTGAGCATCTATGAACGGTCTTACAGGTTCTCTGATGACACCAAATCTATGGTAAATTGTCCAATTGCAAGTTATGGATGTGAGAAGTTCACTTCCTAGGATACATGGTGTCCGAACGGGGAATAGCGGTGGACCCATCAAAGGTTGAGGCAGTTGTTTCTTTGGAAATTCCCAAGAAAGTGGAAAAGGTTCATAGTTTCCTATGTCTAGCAGGTTACTGCTAGAGACTCGTTCCCAACTTCTCCCGAGTTACAGCACCTTTGATAGCCTTGACTAAGAAGGAATAGGATTCCGTGTGGAATGAGTAGTGTGACGCAGCCTTTATTTATCTGAAGGGGAAGTTGGTTAGTGGACCAGTGCTATGGTTTCTAGATAATGGGGTGGCATATGAGTTGTTATTTGATACTTCAATACAAGTCCTATGGTGTGTGGTGATGCAACAATAAGGGGTGATCACTTATCAATCAAGGAAGTTACATCCCCATGAGCGTAACTATGCCACCCATGATTTGGAGCTTCCAGTGGTCGTGTTCTCACTAAAGTTGTGGTGGAATTACCTCGTCGGGTAATTCTTCTTAGTCTTCACGAATCATAAGAGCATGATGTATATCTTCTCCCAGCGGGACCTGAACTCGCGACAGCGAAGGTGGATGGAGGTCCTTCAGGACTACAACTTTGAAATCTCCTACACCTCAAGAGAGGGGAACATGGTGGCTTATTCCCTGAGCAAAAAGTCACAGAAGGACATGGTTCGAGAATCAACAGATGCATGGAAGGTGATGGAAGAGTTGGCTGCCCTATACCTGGATGCAAGGATGGATGGTGGTAGAGGTTTCCTATTTCAGATGGCAGTGCATTCTTCTCTGTTGTGGCAGGTAGAGGAGTCTCAATGGGGAGACTCAGAGACTGATGTAATACGCTATCGCATTAGCTAGGGTAATCCTCCAGAAAGATGATCGGAGGATGGTCAGAATCAAATTCTTTTCCAAGAGATGATGTTTGTCCTGGAGAATATTCACGAAAGTGTTCTTGGTGACTTCTACAACCCACCCCTAGCAGTGCACCCAAGAGTTTCCAAGATGTACTGGGGTTTGAAGAGTATGTTTTGGTGGCCCGGGGTGAAGCGGGCGGTGGAAGAGTTAGTAGCCAAGTGCCTCGTGTGTCAGCTGGTGAAGACTGAACACCACGTCCCAGGAGGTCTATTAAAACCCTTATATGTCCCCGAGTTGAAGTAGGATGACATCTCGAT
Source organism: Viscum album (assembly GCA_963277665.1). Classification (NCBI taxonomy): domain Eukaryota; kingdom Viridiplantae; phylum Streptophyta; class Magnoliopsida; order Santalales; family Viscaceae; genus Viscum; species Viscum album. The sequence continues at coordinate 1,946,205,264 of OY728126.1, read as the reverse complement.
GGATTTCATCACGGGACTACCCAGAGTTCAAGGGGGTTACGATGCTATCTGGGTAGTGGTGGACCGACTGACGAAATCATCTCACTTCCTAGAAATAAAGGAGTCGGGTACTGTGGATTACATAGAATAGAGGTACGTGGATGCAGTGGGACAATTGCATGGGGTTCTTAGGTCCATAGTCTCCGGTCCGAATACCAGGTTTACCACACAGGTCTAGAATGGATTGCAATGTGCTTTTGGTAGCCAGCTATGCCTCAGCACTGCTTTATATCCCCATAAGGATGGCCATACGGAGCACACCCTCCAGACGATGGAGGATATGCTACGAGCATGTGTTTTGGACTTTGGGGAATCATGGATACGACAGTTGCCTCTGGTATAGTTTTCTTACAACAACAGCTATCACTCTACCATTGGCAAGACTCCTTTCGAAGCATTGTACGAGAGGTTGTTTCACTCACACGTATGCTGGACAGAGGTTGGGGAGGCATGTTCTTTTGGTACGGAGGTGGTGCATAGCACGACGGAGAAGGTTTAGCGTATACCAGAGATGATGAAGGTGGCTCAGGACCAGAAAAATTCATATGCCGATAATAGGAGGAGACACTTGGAGTTCGAGGTCGGGGACCACGTATTCTTGAAGGTCTCCCCTCGGCGTGGGCAATGGAGGTTCAACAGGGGGAGTAAGTGTAGCAACCCCAAATGATAAAGGGTTAAATGACTAAATGATATGACTCATGTCAACAAGGTGCACCTTCCTTTTCGGGAGGCTGTCTGATTAGAACTCCATAGTTAAGCGTGCTTGGCCTGGAGTAGTAATCAGGATGGGTGACCTTCTAGGAGGTCTCACTCACACAGTTAAGCGTGCTTGGCCTGGAGTAGTAATCAGGATGGGTGACCTTCTGGTAGGTCTCCCAGGGTGTGTGTGAGTGAGGACAAATCACACTAGAAAGGACATGTGTTGGTATGCGGGGAATATCATTTGTCAGATGACCCGTTCAGCCTTGTGGGTGGACCCTAGGGTGGGCCCCATATGTCTGCGGGGCAACTGGTGGTACCTGGTGGGCCAGGACCCAACAGCCATGTTAAGGCGGGGTGGTTGTGCTGTCACCGGGACCCGGTTGTCACATTTGGTATCAGAGGTGGTAGCCAGCCTTAAGTCTGGTGCACCACCTGGGTTGAGATGTAGGGCCCACAACGAGGGCGTTGTGCTCTAAAGGGGGGGGGGGTGATTGTAACAGCCCCAAATGATAAAGGGTTAAATGACTAAATGATATGACTCATGTCAACAAGGTGCACCTTCCATTTCGGGAGCCTGTCTGATTATAACTCCACAGTTAAGCGTGCTTGGCCTGGAGTAGTAATCAGGATGGGTGACCTTCTGGGAAGTCTCACAGGGTGTGTGTGAGTGAGGAAAAAGAACACTAGAAAGGACGTGTGTTGGCATGTGGGGACTATCATTAGTCAGATTACCAGTTCAGCCATGTGGGTGGACCCTAGGGTGGGCCCCACATGTCTGCGGGGAAACTGGTGGTATCTGGTGGGCCAGGACCCGACGGCCATGTTAAGGCGGGGTGGTTGTGCTTTCAATGGGACCCGATTGTAATAGTAAGCTTTCTCCTAGGTTCGTTAGACCGTTTGAAGTGATGCGGCGGGTCGGAGAAGTGGTTCATCAGCTAGCGCTACCACCACCACTACTGAGAATACACAACGTCTTCCATGTGTCTCAGCTGTGACGGCATCTGCATGATGATTCAGACATCCTCGACTGGGGAATGCTGGATATTGAGGACGGTGTGATGTTTGTAGAATGACCGGTGAGGATTGAGGATCACGAGAAGAAGGTGCTCCGTGGACGAACCATTCCCTTGTTTCATGTGTTATGTAGGCATGGTGGGATCGAGGAGAGTATCGGGGAATGGGAGGCACAGATGTGCGCCCAGTTCCCAGATCTGTTTTATGTTTTGTTCTATTTTTATCATACTTGGTGGGCCAGGACTCGACGTCCATGTTAAGGCGGGGTGGTTGTGCTGTCACCGGGACCCGGTTGTCACAGTAAGCTTTCTCATAGGTTCTTCAGACCGTTCGAAGTGATGCGGCGGGTCGGAGAAGTGGTTCATCATCTAGCACTACAACCACCACTACTGAGGCATCTGCATGATGATTCAGACATCCTCGACTGGGGAATGCTGGATATTGAGGACGGTGTGATGTTTGTAGAAAGACCGGTGAGGATTGAGGATCACGAGAAGAAGGTGCTCTGGGGACGAACCATTCCCTTGTTTCATGTTTTATGTAGGCATGGTGGGATAGAGGAGAGTACCGGGGAATGGGAGGCACAGATGTGCGCCCAGTTCCCAGATCTATTTTATGTTTTGTTCTATTTTTATCATACTTGGTGGGCCAGGACTTGACGGCCATGTTAAGGCGGGGTGGATGTGCTGTCACCGGGACCTGGTTGTCACAGTAAGCTTTCTCCTAGGTTCTTCAGACCATTCGAAGTGATGCGGCAGGTCGGAGAAGTGGTTCATCAGCTAGCACTACAACCACCACTACTGAGAATACATGACGTCTTCCATGTGTCTCAGCTCTGACAGTATATGCATGATGATTCAGACATCCTCAATTGGGGAATGATGGATATTGAGGACGGTGTGATGTTTGTAGAAAGACCGGTGAGGATCGAGGATCACGAGAAGATGGTGCTCCATGGACGAACCATTTCCTTGTTTCATGTGTTATGTAGGCATGGTGGGCTTGAGGAGAGTACCGGGGAATGGGAGGCACAGATGTTCACCAAATTCCCAGATCTATTTTATGTTTTGTTATGTTTTTATCGTACTTGGTTGTGATGAAGAATTTTACCTTATTAACTATGGAATGGACAATTTACCTTGTTCTATGGATGTGTGTGGGAGGAGTCCTGACTGTGGGGAGGGGTGGACCAGATCCCTAATCAAGACACATTAATATGGATGCGATTAATCTCGTGTGGGTGAGTCAGTGCCACCCAAAGTGGATAGTATCTTGACATGGAAGAAGGAACTACCTAATCCATATGACTGGATGGTATGACCCTTGAATATTGTATGGATACATGAAGGAGAAGTGTTCCTAGATGCTGATGAGCTTCACATATGAGAGGTATCTTTCTAGGTGGTTGTTCAGATCCCCCTCTCCTCTTCGGGCCTGGTTGTAATTCACGAGGGCAAGAATAGTTTGAGAGGTATCTAATGTAATAGCCTGGACCCTCCTGGTCTAGTACTTTTCCAAAACACGGATCCACCGGTTACGGTGGCACCATGATGGTCGCACACCGGTCACAGTGGAACCGTAATGATGGCACCGGTGATGGTGGCACCGTGAGGGTGATAGCGTGACAGTAGCACCCTGAGGTTGGCACCGTGACCGTGGCACCATCACGGTGGCACCGTGAGGGTGGCACCATGACAGTGGCACCGTGATGGTTGAACCGTGAGGGGGGCACCGTGACGGTGGCACGGTGAGGTGGCACCATGACGGTGCCACTATGATGGTGGCACCGTGTCAGTGCCACCGTGTTGTCACCAGACGGTGTCCCACCCTTCGTTCTTTTTTCCAGTTCCCGAGTTTTTCCACACCCATAATATTTCTTTTGACATAAAATGATTTAATGCCTTGTTTCAAAGCCATTTAAAACCCATAAGTAATATCAAAAATCCCCCAAGAGTCGAGCAACCCTTATCATACTAGAACATGTGGTTTTCCTCGGTGTCACACCTTTTCTTTCCAGTTCCGCCCTGTTATGGGTTTTCTCTGTTTAAAGGAAATTATTTAACACACAACCGTTATGTCCACCACTCTGATGGGAATTATTAAATTACAATTAATATCATCGTGCATAACCGCCCAACTACGTGGAAAACCATGATCTGACTTTATATCCGTTAAAAATTATGTATCCCGTAACAACGAGATCTCATCTTTATATCACGCTAGAAATTCATCCTTCTTCTTCTGAGATAGTCTCCTTTTTCCTTCCTGTATTTTTGGAGTCCACCCCCCTTCCCGAGGCAAGTGGAACTCCAGAGTTCATCCCCTACAAGTTGTTCATTCCCAGTTCTTGGCATGAAGAGTTAAAATGTCGATCCTTGATCAATCCAGGTAGGGTTTTCCTTCGTCTCTTTTTACAGTGTATCATGCGGGGTGGGTATTCTATTGTTTTTGCGGGGATGGATGAAACCAAACCTTAACGAGGATAATAAAAAGACTGTTAAAGAATGATGGGGTGCATTTGAAAATTCTGCTATACTCTTTTATAATTGCTATATGTTTTGAATTATATGGAATTATGTCCACTTATAATCATGGTCGTTGGTGGTCCTTCATTGTGCACTAATGAACCATTGTCTTCTAATAGTCCTGTGATTGAATTTATGTACATGGAAAATGGTTAAACATATATAGTTGGCCGATCAAATGAATTCCCAGTGAAAAACAATCCTTGTGTGATCACCCCAGTTAACCAAAAAGGAAGAAGGGACATAATGAATGGTGTTCTTAAATCTGGAAACCCCCTACTCTATTTTGGTAGTATGTGTGGTTGTTCTTCTTGATGCTTATGGGGTGATATGGATGGGGATGGGATCTTCTGTTGTTATATGGTTGTTGGTCGTGGATCTAAGGCCGTGTGTGGCTGTATTTTAAGGCTTACTTTGGTTCCAGTACATTGAAGGATATCCTGGATCCCTTTGTTGTTGTACCCTTACAGGAGAACCGGGTGTGATTGCTTAAAAGTGTTGTTTGGATGTTTTTCCTTTCCACAACTTGTGGTTATACCTGTTAGTTTCCCAGTAGTGTAGAATTTATTTAAATGGAATCACTTGAACATGAAACCAAGAATGGGATCAATGGGTAATTGGTTTTGGGAATGTGTCTTGACATGGTTGTGGTTGTGGTGTTCTTATCAATGAATAGTAACGAGGTGTTTGGGTTGGGCTGGTTTTGGGAACCCTGGGCTGGGATGTGTGATTTATATATTTATATAATTATAGATATTATGTTTCTTATTTGTGCCCCACCCAAGTTGAGCACATTGTGCCGAACACCCCCATTTCATGGGGGAGGGTGTTTTCCCAACACTCATATGAGTGGCTGGTTAATAGCCCCTTTTCTTCTCCCTTTACCAAGTATCCCAAGACTCGTTGGTAAGGCTGTGATGGCCTGAGATCCATTATAGCCCAATATTCTTCGGGCAGGGTAGTTATGGTGGTTGGCCCCGGTGTGTGCGGGCGGGTTGTTTCCCAAGTGTCTTTGGGATGAGGCCCAGGTGTCTTTGGGCATGCCAGTAGTTGTTCTATTCTAGGTGTCTGTGGGAGTGGTTAGGCGTGGTTGTTGTGGCCTAGGTGTTTTTGGGCGGTATGTGTGGTTATAGCCCAGGTGTGAATGGGAGGGGGAGGATGGCAGTGGGACTGTGGTTAGAATGGCGGGAGAGGTCCGATGCATAGGATGTCTTCAATAACTAGTGGGAAAGTGGCGTGGGGTACCCAAACATAAATGTGTTATTACTATTACATTACATGACTTGATTTATTTGGGTAGTGTTCCTTGGTGAGGCTTGGGTGGGTAGTTTTCCTTGTTAGGTGTTTTGGTTCTCTCTTTCCTCACAAGGAATTATAATGCCTCCCCACTTGTGTAACATCCCAAGTAAGTAATGAATAATAGATATTTTTATCTATGTCTATTAATGATTAAGATAGTGTTTTGGAGGCTTAAAAAGAAAATAAATCCAATCTTAAGCATGGAATACACTAATATTCTTAAAAGATTGTTTTACTACCTTATGATGGAAAACCCTTTTTAAATATATCTTTTGACAATTTTATAGACTATGTTTTTCAAAATAAACTTATTCTTTATGATTGGGACATCAAAATTTACTTTGTGTGAATTTTTGGTATTTTTCTGACAATGTTCATTTTTTTAATGAATAGTGAAAAATACTGCATTTTACATCAAAACTGCTTTTTAATCTAATTTATTTATATGATTATATTATCTTTTTAATTGTTTTTAAAGTGAAATTAGAAAATATTTTTACCATTAAATCCAATAGTGGTCATTGGAATTAACTTCACTTTGAAATCGGACTTAAACTAGTGTCAATCTTTTGATACTTATTGTTTCATAAAAACACGCTATTTGCTCTGACAGCGGGAATTAATTATTAAATTAATTAATGTGACTTAAATGTTTTGAATTTTGTAAAATAGACTTCATTTTTGAATTCGTAATATCAAATATAGCTTAGGGTGAATTTTTGGTAATTTTCTGAAAAACTTCAATTTTTGATGAATAGTGAAACCACTAAGTGATACTTATAAAGACTGATTTTACGTTTAAATGAAATTTTTCCATCATTGTGTATTGAATTTCAAAAATCCGAAATAAATTGTTGTAATTAAGAATTAAAATGTGGTTCAATGAGATTATAATAATTTTTTTGTGAATAGTAACTTATTAAGTTCTTAATCACTATTAGTGGTAATTAGTGTAGTTTAAGGTAAAAATAATGCTTTAATAAAATAATATGAGCTTGACACATGTCCTACCCTTATTGGTTGTGTCATGGACGACCAAGAAAAGCCATGGGTCAACTTGGGGACCCCATGGATCCACTTTGGTTGGGAAATGACATAAACAACATTTTATTTAATGTAAAAGTAAAAATGACACAAACATAATATGTTTTACGAATACAATTTTTACATGGGGTTATAAAGATCAGATTTTTTATTATAAATAGTCATTGGAAAGCTAAAAAGATTTCTTACATCTTAGTATTTTTTTATAATTTTTAGACATTAAATAAATTAAATTATTTACGACATAATAATGATGCAGCGATGACATCATTATTTGATGATTTAAATAAAATGGAAGGATAATGTAAAATCTATGAACTACACATGTCCAAAACCAATTGGATGAGTGGATTTCGAACCCTTATCACCTTATCCACGAATTATATCAATTTGGGACCATTTAAAACCGAAACACATTTTCAAATAAAGTAATATTTCTTTACTTTCCAAAAGTGCCCCTCCTCTCCTCTTATAAAAGGCCCCCACCTCTACCTCATTTCACACACTCCTCAAGCCTTTGGCTCGTCCAAACCCTGCCCATTTACTCTATCCACATCCCTCTCCTCATACTAGAGGATTCCCTTTGTGAATAATCCTTTCAAAGGAAGCCTTTAGGCTCAAATCAAAAAGAGTTACACTTTTAAAGGTAATTCATTCTCTCATGTTCATTTGTTTTAATTTGTTTCTCCAACACCCTAAAATCTTTTTATTTACTTCTTTTGTAACAACACCAGTATCTTAAATATACTAGGATGTTGTTATAAGATTTATTTGAGCTACACTCTCACATAACTACATCAAATGGTTAAAGAACATACGGTTTCCGTGGATGGCGAAATTCTGCCTCCCGAAACGATGATTGTTCAATACTCATTTAACACCTTCAAAGGTGGCCATTATGATGTCACTATTTTTATATATGATATATAATATTTTTATGTTTTCCTTAAGATTCTGTTTTTTTTTTCATTTTGGGCATACTTTATGGTTTCCATTATGGGTAAACACGATATCTTCATTTTAGGAAGTGCGGACTACCGCCCCCTGAAAGTGATTTGATTCGTTAATACCAAATGTGGGATGTGTAAAGGATAAAGTTAATGATATTATATATGTTATTATACTGGAATTATAATATACTCTTATATCATTATGATTCCATTCCAGAAAATACGAAATAGAAATGGAAGTATCGTTCATGCATACGTACGGCTTACCGTCTCCTAGAACGGTGCATTTCATTTCTTACCTATAAATGTGATGTAATATTATAAATACATGTATATAATGAATATATATGATATATATGTTATCCAAATCATTAATATCATTCTGGGTATAACGAACCTTTGACCAAATTAACAACATGTAAGTGTAAGAATTCTATTTTTGACTTAAGAACCAAATACCGACAAAATGAACATTATTAACTTAAATGCATACATGATGTTCATAACATGGTATAAAATGAATAATGAACTTGAAAAAGGTTCATAAGAAAGTAGAGATTAACTCAAGTTTATTATTCAGGAGATTAAAAATGGTCGGGTCAAGTCGGATACGAGGTAAGGGACTTCGTCTCAATCTCCTTTCATTGAGGCATATTTCGTTTTATACACAATTTTCTTTTATATGGTGTATAAACCCCTTTGACTTTTACTTTTATACAAAAGGAATCTTTTTCTACGAAGCGTTTTACTAAACGACAAAAAAGAATGTTTTTTTAACGTACGCAGTGACAACGACCTTTTCCGCCACCGCGAGTATTATTTGGTCTTTGGCTTTCTCAACAAGTCGTAATGTTTGTAGAATAAAATAAATACCATATACTCTTTTATGTATTTTGGTATTGAAAATGGTTTTGAAAAGGATTCTATTATGTCAATATATTTATGATATATTGTGATTGAAATGTGGAAATGTTATCATTCCTTTATATTGGTTTTATGTTTTATGATTTTATACTGGTACCTGGACATTTTACCAGGTGGTTACGTCATAAACCATATGACGGGTGGTGCCGTGAATACCTGGATGGGTGGTTACGTTATAACCTCCAATGCATTGGGTATGGAAGTCGGCCGTATGGCTATTCCAATAAGTATGTATGGAAATTGGCCATATGGCTATTCCATTAAGTGATATGTGTGGAAGTCGACCGTATGGTTATTCCACTTAAGTATGTTTATGTCCCAAGTTACCTTTATATACTTTATGTGTTCTTTTTATGGATTTTATGGTAATCCTTTGGTTACAAAAAGGTAAGTAATGATACTTTATTCAGTGAAGAGTTTTTACTACTTCATGAAGGTGAAGGTATTACTTTGATAGAGTATATATGGTTTATTTGATGTTTGAAAAACTAACCGTTTTCATTATTTTTGTATCCCTTACTGAGCTTTTTATGCTCATCCCAAGTTTTTTGAAATGTTTTCCACAGGTCAAGGGAAAGGTATATGATATGATGATAGTGTCAAGGAAGTGTTAAGAAAGAATCCATGTTTATTTTAAATATGTTTCCATTGATAGGAATGAAGAATACTATCTTTATGTAACCACTTTGTTTATATGTGGAATTTAATGAATGTTTTATGATCTAATTCTCTAAAACTCTAAACCTGAAAAGATCCTCAATGTGTAATCTTGTGATAAATCATGATTATGTAAGTTTAAGGCTGGGTCCTTATAGTTGGTATCAGAGGTCGGTTTAGATAAATTTAGGAGTTAGAATTCTATTAAATGATTATCCAAATTTTTTTTGAAATGATATAGCATTTAAAGATTAACATGTTGCTTTGCCTAAGATATTTATGTGATAAGAATGGTTTTCCATAGAGGAAACAGAGCAGCTTTTCTGGGAAGGAATACAGAGTATAATGACCTTTTGAATCAGCAACCAGAGATGGTCGGAATCAGAATTGAGCAGTTTTGGCTCAGTTGAATCAGGTGATAAATGGTGGTTCTGTTTATTGATGATATTTTGGTGTTTTCAAAAAGTAAAGAGGAGCATAAAATACATTTAAGGGTTATCTTGCAAACCTTAAAAGAAAAGAAATTGTATGGTAAATTCAGCAAGTGTGAGTTTTGGTTGCAACAAAATTTCCTTCCTTGGTCACATTGTTTCTAAAGATGGGATAACTGTTGATCCTGTAAAAACAAAATTTTTGGAAGAATGGCCAAGACCCACAAATGTAACCGAGATTCGTAACTTCCTTGGTTTGGCGGGATATTACCGAAGGTTTGTTAGAAATTTTTCACGGTTATCTAGCCCAATGACTAAGATAACTCGGAAGGGTGTTAAGTTTATCTGGACAAAAGAATGTGATGATTGTTTTCAGGAATTGAAAAGAAGATTGGTGAATGCTCCAGTTTTGGCACTACCTTCCAGGAATGGTGAGTTTGTTATATACAGTGATGCTTCATTGAAAGGACTTGGTTGCATCCTAATGCAGAATGATCAGGTAATTGCTTATGCTTCACGATAGTTGAAAACTCATGAGGTAAATTACCCTACACATGATTTGGAATTAGCTGCTGTTGTTTTTTCTTTAAAAATTTGGAGGCATCATTTGTATGGAGTAAAGTGTGAAATATATACCGATCACAAAAGTTTAAAGTATATATTCACTCAGAAAGAGTTAAACATGAGATAGAGGAGATGGCTAGAATTAATCAAGGATTATGATTGTACAATTCATTACCATCCGGGAAAAGCAAATAAAGTGGCCGATGCTTTGAGTCAAAAAAGTAATGCTTCATTAACAATGTTGTGTTTGGAACGTGATCCTTTAGTTAAGGATTTGATGAACTTTGGCATAGAAGTTGTTGGTGCAGGAAGTCCTTCTGTTTTGTTTTAGGTATCAGTGAGATCATCTCTATCAGATAGAATCAAGCAAGCACAGAAGCAAGACAGTGAGTTGCAGAAAAAGGTAGAGCTGGTTCAGAAAGGTAAGTTGCCTGAATTCAACATTGATAATGATTGCGTTTTGAGATATGGGAAGAGATTTTGTGTGACTTGTGATTCACAGTTGAAGAGAGAGTTGTTATGTGAAGCTCATAGTTCTCCGTTTTCAGTTCATCCGGGCAGTACTAAGATGTGTAGAGATCTGCGGGAGTATTACTGGTGGGATGGAATGAAAAGAGATATTACTGATTTTACTGTGAAGTGTTTGACATGTCAACAAGTTAAATCAGAGCGGCAGTTACCGAAAGGGATGCTTCAGCCTTTACCAGTGCCAGAGTGGAAATGGGAAAACATATCCATGGACTTTATTGTGGGATTACCGAGGACATCTCGAGGTAATAATGCAATCTGGGTTATTGTTGATCACTTGACTAAATCTGCTCATTTCCTTGCTATACGAGATACTTTCTCTCTTGATCAACTTTCCTGTTTGTATATTAAAGAGATAGTCAGGTTATATGGAGTTCCTCTCTCCATTGTATCGGATCGTGATCCCAGGTTTACTTCTAACTTTTGGAAAGGCCTTCAGAAGTCGTTGGGTACTGAATTAAATTTTAGTACAGCTTTTCGTCCTCAATCAGATGGGCAGTCAGAACGAACAATCCAGACATTGGAGGATATGCTACGATCTTGTTCTATAGATTATCAGGGAAGTTGGGACCAACATCTTTCTTTGGTTGAGTTTTCTTATAATAACAGTTTTCATTCCAGTATTCAGATGGCACCATTTTAGCCATTATATGGGAAGCGGTGTCGAACTCCAGCTTTCTGGGATGAAGTGGGTGAAAGGAAGTTGATGGGACCAGAATTGGTAGAAGAGATGGCAGAAAAAGTTCAGATGATTCAGAAACACATGAGAACAGCTCAGAGCAGGAAGAAGAGTTATGTAGATAACCGGAGGAAGGATCTATCTTTCAAGGTAGGTGATCATGTTTTTCTCAAAGTCTCACCATGGAAAAGTGTGATGAGATTTGGTAAGAAAGGAAAGCTGAGTCCAAGGTTTATTGGACCATACGAATATCTAGAGAGAGTTGGATCAGTTGCATACCGAGTGGCTTTACCTCCGAGTTAATCTCAGGTACACAATGTTTTTCACGTTTCGATGTTGAGAAAGTATATGCCAGATCCATCTCATGTTTTGAGTCCAGAGGTAGTTCAGCTGGAAGAGAACCTATCCTATGAGGAACAACCGGTCCAGATTCTTGACCACAGGGAGCAAGTGTTACCGAATAAGGTGATTCACCAGGTAAAGGTTTTGTGGAAAAACCACATGATTGAAGAGGCAACATGGGAATCTGAAAATGCAATGAGGGATAAGTACCCCCATTTATTTGATAAGTAAATAAATTACGGGGACACAATTTTCTAAAGGGGAGAAGGATGTAACATCCCAAGTAAGTAATGAATAATTGATATTTTTATCTATGTCTATTAATGATTAAGATAGTGTTTTGGAGGCTTAAAATAAAAATAAATCCAATCCTAAGCATGGAATACACTAATATTCTTAAAAGATTGTTTTACTGCCTTATGATGGAAACCCATTTTTAAATCTATATTTTGACAATTTTATAAACTATGTTTATCAAAATAAACTTATTCTTTATGATTGGGACATCAAAATTTACTTTGTGTGAATTTTTGGTATTTTCTGACAATGTTCATTTTTTTAATGAATAGTGAAAAATACTGCATTTTACATCAAAACTTCTTTTTAATCTAATTTATTTATATGACTATATTATCTTTTGAATTGGTTTTAAAGTGAAATTTGAAAATATTTTGACCATTAAATCCAATAGTGTTCGTTGGAATTAATTTCACTTTGAAATCGGACTTAAACTAGTGTCAATCTTTTGATACTTATTATTTCATAAAAACACGCTATTTTCTCTGATAGTGGGAATTAATTATTAAATTAATTAATGTGACTTATATGTTTTGAATTTTGTAAAATAGACTTCATTTTTGAATTCGTAATATCAAATATAGCTTAGGGTGAATTTTTGGTAATTTTCTGAAAAACATCAATTTTTGATGAATAGTGAAACCACTAAGTGGTACTTATAAAGACTGATTTTCCGTTTAAATGAAATTTTGCCATCATTGTGTTTTGAATTTCAAAAATCCGACATACATGGTTGTCATTAAGAAGTAAAATGTGGTTCAATGAGATTATAAATTTTTTTTGTGGATAGTAACTTATTAAGTTCTTAATCGCGATTAGTGGTAATTAGTGTAGTTTAATGTGAAAATAATGATTTAATAAAATAATATGAGCTTTAAACATATCCTAACCTCATTGGTTGTGTCATGGCCGACCAAGAAAAGCCATGGGTCAACTTGGGGACCCCATGGATCCACTTTGGTAGGGAAATGACATAAACAACTTTTTATTTAATGTAAAAGTAAAAATGACACAAACATAATATGTTTTATGAAAACAATTTTTACATGGGGTTATAAAGATCAGATTTTTTATTATAAATATTAATTGGAAAGAGATAAAGATTTCCTACATCATAGTAGTTTTTTTATACTTTTTAGACATTAAATAAATTAAATTATTTACGACATAATAATGATGTAGCGATGACATCATTATTTGATGATTTAATAAAATGGAAAGATAATGTAAAATCTATGAACTAAACATGTCAAAAACCAATTGGATGAGTGGATTTAGAACCCTTATCACCTTATCCACGAATTATATCAATTTGGGACCTTTTAAAACCAAAAAACATTTTCAAATAAAGTAATATTTCTTTACTTTCCAAAAGTGCCCCTCCTCTCCTCTTATAAAAGGCCCCCACCTCTACCTCATTTCACACACTCCTCAAGCCTTTGGATCGGCCAACCCCTGCCCATTTACTCTCTCCACAACACTATCCTCATCCTAGAGGATTCACTTTGGGCAGAATCCTTTCAAAGGAAGCCTTTAGGCTCAAATCAAAAGGAGTTACACTTTTAAAGGTAATTCATTCTCTCATGTTCATTTGTTTTAATTTGTTTCTCCAACCCCCTAAAATCTTTTTATTTACTTCTTTTGTAACAACACCAGAATCTTAAATATACTATGATGTTGTTATAAGATTTATTTGAGCTACACTCTCACACAACTACATCAAATGGTTAAAGAACATACGGTTTCCGTGGATGGCGAAATTCTGCCTCCCGAAACGATGATTGTTCAATACTCATTTAACACCTTCAAAGGTGGCCATTATGATGTCACTATTTTTATATATGATATATAATATGTTTATATTTTCCTTAATGTTCTGTTTCTTTTCCTTTTCGGCATACCTTTATGGTTTCCATTATGGGTAAACACGGTATCTTCATTTTAAGAAGTTCGGACTACCGCCCCCTGAAAGTGATTTGATTCGTTAATACCATATGTGGGATGTGTAAAGGATAAATTTAATGATATTATATATGTTATTATACTGGAATTATAATATACTCTTATATCGTTATGATTACATTCCAGAAAATACGAAATAGAAATGGAAGTAGCATTCATGCGTACGTACGGCTTACCGTCTCCATGAACGGTGAATTTCATTTCTTATCTATAAATGTGATGTAATATTATAAATACATGTATATGATGAATACATATGATATATATGTTATCCAAATCATTAATATCATTCGGGATATAATGAAACTTTGACCAAATTAACAACATGTAAGTGTAAGAAGTCTACTTTTGACTTAAGAACCAAATACCGACAAAATGAACATTATTAACTTAAATGATTACATGATGTTCATAACATGGTATAAAATGAATAATGAACATGAAAAAGGTTCATAAGAAAGTAGAGATTAACCCAAGTTTATTATTCAGGAGATTAAAGAACGGTCGGGTCAAGTCGGATACGAGGTAAGGGACTTCGTCTCAATCTCCTTTCATTGAGGCATATTTCGTTCTATACACAACTTTATTTTATACGGTGTATAAACCCCTTTGACTTTTACTTTTATACAAAAGGAATATTTTTCTACGAAGAGTTTTACTAAACGACAAAAAGGAATGATTTTTAACGTACGCGGTGAAAACGAACTTTTCCGCCACCGCGAGTATTATTTGGTCTTTGCCTTTCTCAACAAACCGTAATGTTTTTAGAATAAAATAAATACCATATACTCTTTTATGTATTTTGGTATTGAAAATGGTTTTGAAAAAGGATTCTATTATTTCAATATATTTATGATATATTGTGATTGAAATGTGGAAATGTTATCATTCCTCTATATTGGTTTTATGTTTTATGATTTTATACTGGTACTTGGACATTTTAACAGGTGGTTATGTTATAAACCATATGACGAGTGGTGCCGTGAATACCAGGACGGGTGGTTACGTTATAACCTCCAATGCATTGGGTATGGAAGTCGGCCGTATGGCTATTCCAATAAGTATGTATGGAAATTGGCCATATGGCTATTCCATTAAGTGATATGTGTGGAAGTCGACCGTATGGTTATTCCACTTAAGTATGTTTATGTCCCAAGTTACCTTTATATACTTTATGTGTTCTTTTTATGGATTTTATGGTAATCCTTTGGTTACAAAAAGGTAAGTAATGATACTTTATTCAGTGAAGAGTTTTTACTACTTCATGAAGGTGAAGGTATTACTTTGATAGAGTATATATGGTTTATTTGATGTTTGAAAAACTAACAGTTTTCATTATTTTTGTATCCCTTACTGAGCTTTTTATGCTCATCCCAAGTTTTTTGAAATGTTTTCCACAGGTCAAGGGAAAGGTATATGATATGATGATAGTGTCAAGGAAGTGTTAAGAAAGAATCCATGTTTATTTTAAATATGTTTCCATTGATAGGAATGAAGAATACTATCTTTATGTAACCACTTTGTTTATATGTGGAATTTAATGAATGTTTTATGATCTAATTCTCTAAAACTCTAAACCTGAAAAGATCCTCAATGTGTAATCTTGTGATAAATCATGATTAAGTAAGTTTAAGGCTGGGTCCTTATAGTTGGTATCAGAGGTCGGTTTAGATAAATTTAGGAGTTAGAATTCTATTAAATGATTATCCAAATTTTTTTTGAAATGATATAGCATTTAAAGATTAACATGTTGCTTTGCCTAAGATATTTCTGTGATAAGAATGGTTTTCCATAGAGGAAACAGAGCAGCTTTTCTGGGAAGGAATACAGAGTATAATGACCTTTTGAATCAGCAACCAGAGATGGTCGGAATCAGAATTGAGCAGTTTTGGCTCAGTTGAATCAGGTGATAAATGGTGGTTCTGTTTATTAAGTGATATGTGTGGAAGTCGACCGTATGGTTATTCCACTTAAGTATATTTCTGTCCCAAGTTACCTTTATATATCTTATGTGTTCTTTTTATGGATTTTATGGTAATCCTTTGGTTACAAAAAGGTAAGTAATGATACTTTATTCAGTGAAGAGTTTTTACTACTTCATGAAGGTGAAGGTATTACTTTGATAGAGTATATCTGGTTTATTTGATGTTTGAAAAACTAACAGTTTTCATTCTTTCTGTATCCCTTACTGAGCTTTTTATGCTCATACCAAGTTTCTTGAAATGTTTTTCACAGGTCAAGGGAAAGGTACATGATATGATGATAGTTTTAAGGAAGTGTCAAGAAAGAATCCATGTTTATTTTAAATATGTTTCCATTGATGGGAATGAAGAATACTATCTTTATATAACCACTTTGTTTATATGTGGAATGTAATGCATGTTTTATGATCTAATTATCTAAAACTCTAAACCTGAAAAGATCCTGAATGTGTAATCTTGTGATAACTCAAGATTAAGTAAGTTTTAAGGATGGGGCCTTATAACTTGTGCATGAGATTCTATGGAATTCTCTACTGAGTATACTTGTATGCTCACACTATGTATATAAAACTGCTTTCAGGTTTCTCGGAGGACATCAGGGATTGTGTAGGATCATACTAGTTCGGATGTTGGGACAGTTGTTGTGGATGTTTTTGTCTTTTTTTTGGTACTTTCTTTTGGGGTTTTCTCGTATTTGGTAGAATTTACTTTTGGAACATGCATATGGGAATAGTTTTTCTTGGCTTTACTTGTACTTCAACTTTCAGAATTATTGGTCATTACAATCTTATCTCCTAATCCTATTAAAATAAAAAGGGTAATTCCTTCCTTCTCTTGTGTGATTCTATACCCTTGGTGCTATTCTCCACTCCGGGACCTATTGAAGGCGGGTCTCTGGGGTCATTATCTCTCCTTCAACATGAAGAAGGAAGGTTCTGGCAACCTGCTATCCCTTCTCTCATCTTGTTGAAGGCGGGTTGTGACACAAAACCCCTGAAAGCCAACAAAATTTCACCAAAATGCACCCAAGATAAAAAAAACACGATATACTCCAAAAAATGTAAAAAAGAACCTGTAAATGATACCAATCAAAATCTAGAAATAGTTGGGATCTTACACTAGTATTCAATAGGGGTCGACCTTGATCGAGAGAGACCTTATGACTATTTATTGGGTCTATTGGATATATGGCATGATGTGCCTACATGATTTAAAACATTAGGCCTTCAAGGATTCAAGAGGCCACAAACCTCATTTTCATATCATAGGTATTTGTTATAAGAGATTATGGATTAAATCCACAAGCCATTGGTTAATAAAAATTTAAAAAAATAGGTTTAGTGAATTCTTGACAATCTTAGTGATGAGAGATGAGACGTAACCCACTTGGGTGCTTGATTGTATGAGTTGTTTAATTATTGTGATCCTCTCTAACAATAATGAAGAAGTATTTAAATATATTAAATCATATTACAATGATATATATATTCATATAAATATATATTTATGTATATATGTCTGTTTATATATATATATCATTATATTCTTATATATACATGTGTGTGTGTGTGTTTATATAGTTATATAAATTTACAATATATATATATATGTATATATTTATGTATGTTTATATATATTTTCTGGTTATATATATATATAATTATATATAATTATATATGTTTATATGTTCATATATATATACACATAATTATATATATATAAGTATTTATTTATATTTATTAATAGTTATTCATAATTATATATATTTATAGATACGTAAATGTATTTATGTGTATTTATAAATAATTAAATTTATTTATTTATTTATTTTTATTTTCATAAAAACATATATTTAATTATGTATTTATATATGATTTTTTATATATTTTATAAAAATTTACTTATAATTATATATATTTAACTGATATATAAACATATATATATTTGTATGTATTTAAAAATTTATATATAATTATTTTTATATAAATTTATATGTAATTGTTTTTATAGGTGTTTATTTACAAAAGATGAATAAAAAGGTGTATGGACACACACACACACATGAACACATATATATTTACATGAATTTATCATTATATATAAGTATATTAATGTACTTTAGTCACCATATGAAGGGATTGGTTGAATGTCAAATGATATTGTATAATGGGAAAGATGTAAGGGTTTTAAATCTTATCTTGTACAAATATTCATAATATTGAAGGTTTATTCGAGAATGGCCCTAGATGGGGAAATATTTCTCAATCCAAGAATTCCAAAATGAGGCTTGGGATGGGATTCATGACAATATTTTTTTAAAAAAATATTATCAAATTTTTTTTTAATAAAAAAATAAAAACCACCGATAAATATTTTGAAAAATAATTAAAACTGTTTAAAACATAAAATAACAACTAAATTTAAAAAAAATAAAAATAATTTTGAATTGATTCAATGTGGTTTTTTAACACAATGATGAAATAATCCCTGATACAAGAATATACAAATATTTTGAAAAACTATCATGAATATTTCATGGTCATTTAAATCACCACTAAATGTCCAAAATAATCAACTCATATGTGATGTTTTTTTGTAGTGATTATAATCCTCTTAAAATTATTTTTTTTGGGACATAGATCTCCAAGAGGCAAGCCTTGTTTGTCCGATCAGACTATAGATTTTCGATTGTAGCATCCGACTCTATTTACTACAGAGAGTGGACATCATGCCCCTAGTATGTGGATTGAGTCCATTTTGGATATATTTGATCATATAGAAAAACCCATAATGTGTAGGGAAAATATGGAATCATATATGCTTCAAGGACCAGAAAGTCACAGATGATATGTCATTGATCAGGGTGACCAACATGTGGGGAAGTCTTGGAAGGACATTCATGCCAGATTCTTTGAGTATTTCATTCCCAAGAAACTTGAAGATGACAGTGTTTATACATAAAATTTAGGGTAACTTCTAACTTATGATCTATGATACTTTTATTACTATGATCTATTATTTTTATCCTTCATTTATGACTGGTGAGACCACCAATTTTTTCCAATTTAAGGATGTAATAAGATAATGAATTCATTCTCAAGTGATCATGCCTTGAATTAAATGTTTTTTAACGTTATTTATCGACCCCTAATTATAGAGAGTAACATATATGTGGATATAAATTCTCAGTAATCATGTTCTTAGATGATGTTTAGGAGTCGATCATCAAGTAGCTATAAATGGGGTTTGAGTGATTCTAATCGGAGGGGTGATGGAAAGGCTTGTCTGGGACTCAAATCAAATTATTTTCAGTATAGGAGGCCTTTTTTAGAATTATTTTAATATGTAAGTCCAATTAATAAATAAACATGGTACTATTTTCCTCTAGTTTACAATCATTAATGTGGGAATACTTTGAATATATAGTGTTTCTACCAATTCTCATCACAACTATCTAGTCAGATTTCTTCTTGATAGTTAGGTTGTGAAGGTGATCATGGATTTTGGGGAAGGATAGGTATGAGAGTGGTTCTCCTTAGGGTGGTCATGGTTTAAGAGGTTAGGTAAGAAGCTTGGGGTTAGTCTACCTTTATTCCATTAATTTAACACCTACTAATTGTGATGGAGGGCCTTCAATTATTTAAGGTATGATCTTAGTTGTGTCTACCATAACATGTTAATTTTTTTGATATTGGAGCATCACATTCATTTTTATATACACACTATTATAGTGATCTAAGATGGAACATCAAGTTTATGTAAGGAGTGATGTCTATAGACACACCCTTTGGTGTGTATATTATGTGTATTCATTTATGTTATGAGTGTTTCCTCATTATTAGGGAGATGGAACCGTATACATTGAGGTACCAGAAAATTTCATATTTATATTTATTTTAGTGTTGATACATGATTTATTACTATATCTAAATTACTAAGGCCCAGATTCTTCCCTTGATCTCATGAAAATAATTGTAAATTCAAATAATGAAAAATAAACGGGGACATAGATTGTGAAAAACTAGAGAAAAAAACATTGGTGAACACTTCTCATTTTCAAAACACCATAACTCAAATGTGATAAATGATTTTCTATCTAGATTATCCACAAGTAAAAAATTCTCTTAGATTTTTCCTTCATGATATTTTTTCCCCGACATGAATTAATCTAAATCTTTATGACATCCCTCTAATAACTTGATGATCACAGAATAGAGATGTGTGTTTTGATTGATGTGTTCTTTAATATCCATTTTGTTTATCTCTCGATAAATTTATTGAAATATTGGGAGGATAGGCAATTATTTTATGGTTCCCCCTTCTTATTTATGATATAAAATTCTGTTTATACATAGCGATAACACTATAAAATTTCAGATTTGTCATTAAAAGAGTTAACCCATAAAAAATATTTTTTTATGTCCCAAATGAATTAGTAATTTTATCATACATATCATAAAATTTTAATTACCCATTTATAAAACATTAAAATATCATGATCTAAAATAAAAACTACTAGCTCATATAATTTATCCTGTAATTATTTTACTAGCTCGGCCTTGTAAATATCATTCAAAAAATAATATCTTATCATACTCACTTTTATTATAAAAAACATATGAATAAATTTAAAAATAAATTCAATTATTATTATTAGAAAGTTAAATGAAATAATTATAATTATCAAATATTTATTTTGATAGTTCACATTTGTATGTTCACTAGCCCCATTACACGGGGTCCACTTCATTAAAAATTCCAATTAATATGAATTTGTGGAACTTATGGATACAATTTATGTTTGATCCACATGGAACTCATATGATATATGTGAGTCATACTTAACTATCAAGAGTAGTATTTATGAACAAATCATGTCCCCTATAGATAAAATGATAAGGCATAACTATAAAAACCACCTACGAACACATGTTTTGAAATATAATCTATCAGTATCTTGATATATTATAAATAATGATTTGTAAATTGTGATGTTATCCATTAATTATTAATTTATTTTTCTAACAGTATTGAATAGAATTTAATTCCTCTACATTTACCATGGATTTATTCAATGCACTACCATCCTATTCTACTTTACAATGATATTTTTTATTTCAGAAGTGACAAATCATATCTTGGACATCCAATCAATCAGAAACCATCATTGATGGACATGATGCAAGCTATATCACCACAATATAAACTTTCATAGTTTTAATCATGCATCAACATAAGTGATAAAATGAAATTCACTAATAATTATTTAATGTATTGAAACTAATAAACATTCTAATAGATTGAAACATCTAATGACACTCAAATCATGTGGTGTTGAAATAGTAAACATAGTCCCCATGATCTAATTTACATGAGACCACCAAGTTTTAAATTCGTGAGAATAAATTTTAGTTATTACGAATATAAAAAACACAATAATAAATAACATTTTCTTCCTTTAAGTATGTTATATCTAGATTTGAGGAATATATTTATGTTCATTGTCATAATATCTCAAGCATTTCCTTATAGATAGATATTTTAGAAACTTTTAGATAAAATATAAAATCCAATTACATTGTCAAATTAATAGTGTATATAAATGTGAAACCATTATTGTGTGAATACATCGTGAATAACTATTTATATGGACGACAAGGTAATATAAATGTACTACTCAAATTATGTCTAAAGAACTGACATTTACAACATTACCAAGATTACAAGACCAAACCTGATAAAATAAAACTATTATCTATCACTTGATAAAACCAAGTTTATGATGAGTTATATATTTATTCATTTGACCTACCATTTTTTACTCAAAAACCACTTTGTTATCTACAACTTCACTTCCTTCAGTATTATCCCTCAATAGATGATTTCCATGAGTATATATATTTTTTCTTATATCATAACATCAAAATCACTGAGAGTAACATCTTTGTAATACCATAAAAATATATAATCTAAAAATACATCACTATTTAGTAAAATTATAATAACTAGAACATATCAATACTAATTTACCTATTTATATTGTTGTAATAGAAGATATATTATACTTTTTATTTTTAGATATATATACCTCTATCATTAATTATATTATACCGCTCATTACCATATCCTAATAGTGATATTATATTATATTAATATTTTTTACTTCTAGTTTGAACCCCCTTTCAACTAGTGTACCTTCTTCTCCAAGTTCCATTTATATATCCATTATTATTTCTCAAGTATTATTTGAGTGTTCTGACTGCTACTTATGTAGAACTCTGGGATTTATTTTTATCATTGTACCATAATATTTATCTGATAAGAGAAAATAAATATAATATGCAGGTATATATTACATAATTTTACTTGAATATTAGATACATTTTATAATAAATTACACCCCATGATTTATAGGTTTTGTTGACATGGAGATAGGATATATGAATTTATTATTTTACAATAAATAATCATCATCTCCCACAAAATTACCTACACGTTATATCCTTAAAGGAATATTACACATTATACTCCACTTAATTTTTTTTTTAATGAAAACATAACAAATTTATTTATTTTACACACTCAGTAAGAGTAAAAATAAACAATAATAATATAATATCATAAGTGACCATAAAAAGAACACTTGGTAATGAGAACATAATCAATGTGCCTGGAAATAACATTAGAAAATCATATCCAATAAAAAATAATTCACAATTAATGGCTTATGATGAAATTAGTTTTACATAACATAAAACATTATCAATAGGGTTGTGGAAACATAAGTCACTAATCATGATCCATGGAACACATAAGATTGTATTATTACATATAATAAAATTTTATAATAAGAATATAACACATACATAAGAATATAAAATTACATCTAGTGTCAATGATCACTACCGACAACATCATTAAATTGTGTAAAAATACTCAGAGTGGATTAGGTTTACTCCCCAATCCTTCACAAGTAAACTCATGAGATAGATTTCTTTACACAATACATTAGAAGGATATATAATTCTAGGCCCACCCTACTCTAAAACACAGTTGATTGGGTTAACTCCCTTGTCCCGAATATGTCATCTCATTAGATATTAATTTTTACCCATTATATTGGAGGGATATATAATTCAATTCCCAGCTTTCACATAATTAAAAATCAAACAAATATGTCTCACATGAACAAGAATAGATTCATAATCCCATTATAGATTAGTTAAACCATGAAAATAAAATGAGTTTCATTAAAATTTACACAAAACATATATAAAAATCCCTAAAAATAAATAAAGTGGATGACATAGTTACAACATAACCCCAGTGAAGGATATGTTATATTTATGTATATTTACTTAAATGAAAATAGTTTTTAAGAGAATTGGAATTTTATTTTTAAATATTACGAAATATCCTCTACTTATTAATATATTTCATTTTTAAACTAAATTAATTTATAAAACAATGACAATAATTATTACTTCATAAAACCATGAAATCATATAATGAAATATTTTAAAAATATATATAGATAGAAATAATTGTGGTGAATAAAGTGTTAAAAAAGAGATTGTTTTCACACCTTTGTATTGAAATTAAAAGTCAATTAGAAATGACATATGTGGAGAATGTTAAATAGAGACCCATTTCATAATTTTGTAAATTAAATTAAATTCAACAGAAAATTATATTAATAAATCAGAGAAGTAGGAATAATGACATCCATAAAAATATATAGAGAATATAGACATCAATTATTGTAAACTGATTGAATTAGTTGTGAACCAAATGTAGGTGAAATGATAAGAAGAAATTTAAAACCACTAAATAACCAAAGGAGAAGAATATAGATATATTTTCATAGAGAAAAAACCTATAATTTATTAAAATAAAAACATAGACATAAAAAATATCAATTCCAATGTTAGATTAGAAAGAATACCCTACGAATTTGGTAACTTTTAAATTAAAATACATTGACAGATAGATCTGGAGATGGATTTTTATATCCCATAAAACTCAATTTTTATTTTATTTTTTGAGAAACTAATTTTTTATCTGGGTTTATAGTGAAAACATAAATGTTATAAATTTACTAGACTACATGAATTATAGGCCTAGAGGTTTGAAATATTTAAACACATTCTAGAAGGTAGGTTGTGAATAGTACCTTTATAGTACCTCCATTGATACAGTACCAATAACCGCATTCCTATTATTATACCCTCCAATTTTATAGTTCTACTAAAATTACTTGTAAAACCCTAAAATGGGTTAATATATACACCAAAGAAAATAAAACAAGTGGTGAATACAAAACACATCTTAGAAAAATGAAAATTAGGATTATAAACCCTTACCTTTTATCCATGATTCCTTGAAGGAACATTAAACTTCTTTATAATAAATATAACCATATTAATAATTTATTTTATAACAATATTCATATATATATATCCTTTTATAATTTTAAATTATAATCATTTGTTATACATATATTAGTTAATTTTTTCATCATCAAATGTTAGAAGTTTTGTTTGTTTCATACATGTTTAGTAATAATGATGCTAATTCTCATTCATAGTTAAAAAGTTTATCATTCCTATATTAATAAAAATTATCTGAATCATTATTATTAATTTATTTATCTAGACTCATGTATAGTTTTCTAGACATTATGATAATGTTCATGAGAATGGCACGCATGGTTATCTTGGTTTATAAAATTTATTGATAACAAAAACTGACTTTATAATGAAAATTCATTTTTATATTACCATTAAATAACTATATCCATAAAATATATTACTCCTTAGTATCATATATTATCATTATTAAGGTCTTAAAAATTATTCATTATATAAATGATGTTGTTTGTATAACATTATTTACAGAGGTGGTCGAACCGACCCAAACAATTACATCATATACTAATGAATATTTAAGAGTTTAGCATTATATTATTCTAGAATATAATTGAATATATAATAATGATGTTAATATAACATAATTAGTGTGTAAAATAATATTAACAAACATTTTAGTTTAGAAGATAAATTAAAATGCTAGATAAGTATATTGATTCTTACTGTGGTAAATTCACTCTTTCTCAAAATGGGTTACTTAAAAGTTAAAGATTTAGGCCCTCTTATTAGAACTAAAACAAATATACTATATAATAATATTATATGATAGAAACAATGGGTATGTTTTGAAGATATAATCAATTTATATAATTGTTTTTAAGGGGTTGGTGAGTGATACTTGTATAGGTCAGTTTGAGTGGAATATTTTCAATTTCTTAATATTAAATGTCTATGAAAGGAAAATTTTAAATTCTAAGTGTCCAATAGGTGTAAAAAACAAGGAATCATGATATTCCCTCCATTATCCACTTTAATATTTTTATTTTTATACATCATTTTCAACATATTATACGTTTTATAGTTTTTATATTTTACCGATGAAAAGAACTAATCAACATGGAAACTTTTTTTTAGAAAAACAATTCCTTATTAAATAATATATACATGATGATTATAGATATAAAAACCCAATTATTGGATATAATTTTAAAAAAATATATAAAAATTTATTTTTTATATAATAATATGTAATGCATAAGAATAAATTTTTTAAACAAAATTCAGTTTTGAAATGAATTTATCCTTATTTATTACCAATTAATATTCATTAAATGGTTTGTACTTGTTTTTAATATATATATATATATATATATATAATTTATTTATTTAAAACAAATTTATTTATAGAAACTAGTTTAATCTATTAACATTAAAATTCAAAAAACATAAATAAACAATTCTTTGAAAAAGAGGTCCTTTTAACGTTAAATGATTTTAATCACATCCCATGATTTTTAATCTTTAAACTATTAAATTTTATTAGTTTGTTGTTAAAATAATATATCATTAAATTTTATAAATACTTGAAAAAATGTATTTAATAATATTTATTTAAACAGAAAAAAAATAAATATCCTTGTAATAATTATTTTTAATTAGTCATTATCTTTTAATTTAATCCCATAATTACTTAATATGTCTGAATTACATTATTTTAAATTTTTTATTAAAAATTAAAAAAATGGTGCATTGATTAAATTGAGGTATATTTTACAGCCATATACCCAATGGCCATTTTTTAATAACTATTTGTCTAACAATGGTATATATAATGGCTATATTACATTTCTATGTATAACCTTTCATACATATATTAAATCATTCATCCTTTTCATTTAAT
The DNA here is from genome assembly GCA_963277665.1 of Viscum album. NCBI lineage: Eukaryota > Viridiplantae > Streptophyta > Magnoliopsida > Santalales > Viscaceae > Viscum > Viscum album. The sequence continues at coordinate 1,946,179,056 of OY728126.1, read as the reverse complement.
TAATTTTCAAAATTTTCATTATATTTATAATTTTTTTCTATCTTTCGATAGTTATAAGAAGATGGATGATCTTCAATGTAAACCATAAGGATTCAGATTTCATGGTCATCGTATTTTTATTTACATTTTTTATGCAACTTATAGTTTTCTGAATAATTTTTCATATTTCATTATAAATTTGAATTAATTTTAATATTTAATTGTAATATTTTGTCCTAATAGAATATATTATGGTTAATTTTAGTTCTGTGTTGTGTTTGAAATAATATATTCAACCCATTAATGTGAAAAATGTGACATGTTCAACCTTACCACCATTAAAATAATTTCTCCCTCAAAATTTTAGTACTCAAATTGAAAAAATTAGGGTACTTATAAATCATTACATATTCAAGTTCCCATGTATATTTCTCAAATTTGTGATTCCTCTACAGAACCTTAACCAACTGCGTGTCCTTGTTTTTTAGTATATTATCTCAAAAAAAAATTTCTATTGTATATTCCTCATCAGGGATATTATGTACTTGTAGTAATATAATTGAGTTTAGTAAAATTGAGGGTTCAAGTATGTACTCCCTAAAAATTGACCGAAGAAACACATCACACACTTGGTAGAGGTTTTTTGGATGTGAATGATGATAAGGTACAACCCCAACATGATTATGGATTTCCAAATGGATAATGTATCTAGGGATCATGTTTACCTTATTCTTAATTCTTATAACTACATTCCAAGGTGATATTTAAATGAATACAATATATTTAACTTCAAACTCAAAATATTTATTGTGATTATTATAACATATCTTCGATCGACTTTGGGTAGTTTTAATATGCCACTAAATGGTTTGAATCATATCTTACATTTATAGAGAACGACTCAGTCTCAAAATCTTCTTATCTCAAACTGCATCCCAGCATGATGGATTTCAACATCTATTCCCACAAATAACCTCATATGGTTCTATTTTAATACTAGAAAAAACATCTATTATAAATGAACTCTACCATGGGAATGTCTCGATCATGGACTCTTTTAAATTTTATTGAATAAGATCTCATCATATGTTCAATAGTTTTAATAGTCACTTATAATTAACCATTAGTTTCAGGATAATTATCAGTTATATGTATTTTCTCTATATCTAATTATTTTAAAATATATCTCCATAAATTCACGATAAACCTTGAATCAGGATCAGATATCCTTGAGAATGGTTCTCCATGTCATATTACAATTTCTTTTATATATACATTGGCATGTTGATCATGTAATGTTGTTTTTAAATTATAAATGATATATGAATACGTAATATGTAGATCGAATATAATAAATATTTAATTGTAAACACTATAGGTTTTATGAATATCTAAAAAATGGTGATATCTCTCATTCCCATGAGGGTTTTGGGTAATTGCTCCATCGTCCACATAGAGTTATGATGATAAACCATAATTTTTTTTCGAAAAACCCATCTAGATATTTACTATAATATATCTCACACCATGTTTTCCCAATAGAAATAATTCCTTATATATTTATGAATCATTTTTCATCCAAGATAGATAGATAATTATGGGCTATGTGAATCATCAAACAACTTCATTTTCTATTCCGGTATTGAAAGAACACATATTCGTTTCTTGAATCTTAGAATACAAACAATTTCAAAGATAAAATATAATATATTAATTTCATTATTTTTTCTCTATATCCTCCTTATATACCACCATTTTCTTTACAAATATTAATGGTTGAGAAATCATTTAGGATTCATAGGTTTTCTCCCCTTCAATTAAGATTTCACAGTCCATCATTTTCAAATTAATGGTTATTAGGCCCCTTTGAATCCCCATAATGAATAATGTATCATGATCCTTCTAAATCAAATAATTACCCACCTTTTTTACCATCTCATGGTGATAATTTATTGATAATTCATATTCATTTATCAACTGAACCATTGTTTTAGCGCATGTTCAACTCATTCTATGTGTATATACACTTCTTCATCTTGTGATCTGTATATATTTCACACTTTTTAGTAATGAAATAATGTCATCATATCATTAATTGAAATATTTAAATTTTTATATCTAAATTGTATGTTGGGTAATTTAAATCTTGAATATTTAATTTAAATGTGGCATAATTTATCACATTTTCATTTTTCATTATGACATGTCCCAATTCCTTCCATGAAGAAATCAAGGTATATCACAAACCCTTATCTAATAAATGGTAGTGTGAGTATAGGTACATTTATAAAAAGTCTATTACAATTCTTGAAATTATATTCTCATTAATCTATCTATAGAAACTTGACTCCCTTATAAGTTACCTTGGATAGTGAAATTTAAACACTTGATAAATTTCTCACTAAGCGTTGAGAGTATCCAATCAATCCAAGGAAACTATGGACTTATATTATAATGGTTGGTCTAGCCCATTACTCAATTACTGATATTTTTAAGGATCCATATAATTATCATCTTATGTGATCAAATAACCTAATAACGATACTTTATATAGCTAGAATTCACACATTCTAAATTTGGAATACAATTTATGATTTCACAAGGTCTTCAGTTCAATACTAAAATGATCTTCTAGATCCCACTTAATCATGGAATATATGATAATATCATCTAAAAATAATACGGAAAAATTGATCAATATAATCTCTAATGATTCTATTCATTATATTCATGAATATAACTTGTTCATTTTTAAGTATTAATGGAATCACAATGATTTCATAGTGTTCATATCTTTTATAGATGGTTTTCTTGGGTATATCTTGGACTTTCCCCCTTATATAATGATATGAATATTTAGTTTCATCCTTTTAAAAGTATTTATAACCTTTTAGTTGATAAAAAAATTCATCAATACAGGGTAGACAATAATTTTTCTTGGTCATGATTTTGTTATGTTTGCTATAACAATTGTATAGATGCATTAAACCATCTTTTATTCTAACAAATAAGATTGTTTCACACAATGGTGAAGTATTTTAGTGTAAAAACCATAATACATGTTATATTGGAGTTTATTATTTAATTCCACTAAATCAATTAGGTCCATTCTATAAGATGTATTTGATATTGGCCGAACATGATGTGTGATTTTGGTGGAATACTCAGCATCACGATTTTGTGAAATACATAAAAACTCTTTATAAATATTATCAAATTAAAATTTAATAATCAATTTATCCTTAATATTTATTTTTAACTCAACCATTTGAGCTAAATACCCTTAATTATTGAGTATTAAGACCCATATAATGGATGAAATCTCTACATGGACTTCAGAGTCGACTATAAACTAATTAATGATAATTGGTTGATTTGTGATATGAAATATGGATACACTATCTTATCAATTAATAAGAGATCTATGTAGATAGATCCTATCCAATCCCAAAATTACATAAATTTTACTTAATGGAGAAAATTTTGATTTATAGAAACAAAATTCTCATAAGATTCTATCATAGAGGAGTTATAGACATGAAACTCAATCACTGTACCACAAAGAGTTTTCAATAATGATACACTATATATCCATTGAGGAATCAAATTAATAGTCATGGAGAAATTTCCGGAAATAAATTAATTCATAGAACTTGGATGAAATAAGTTGTTTTTTATATTGAGCACACCTTCCACAACCTCAATTCATTGATTCAATATTATAAAAATTACAATTTCCAAAATGGTTATCATGGGATTCGGTAATAATAAATATATTAATAAAACATATTATAATGAAAAAAATTCCAAATATGTCCAAAATTGTGACACATTAATTAACCCCTATTGCATTTTATGTTTATCCTACATCAATTTTTATTCAACATTGGATTATTTATGATTTCCCCTTATTCTTCAAAAACTAATCCCAAAAATTAACTACAAACCATTTTGATACCAATTTAGATGACCCAACCATTAAATTCATACATATTACACCATTTTACATTAACATTCATTAAATTTTAAAATAAATCACACCCAAGAAAATATAAGGCTAGTTTCTTTGAAGATTAAATATAAGAACTTATTATTTTACAATAATTCCTCAATATATCCAATAAATTCTATATGAATCATAAACTTATATACATATCATACATAATACTCCACTTTATTTCCTAGGGAGTGGAAACTTAAGAAAAGGGTGAGATCATACCCCTATTAAAGGTAAAAATAAGAGATAAATTGAACATAATAAAATGACACAATTTAAAAATTTGGGCATAAGATCTCAGGCTTTGTGGAGGTATGACCTTGTTTAAATTCCAACTCTAAACACTTCATTTTTTCTTAATATAATTTTTACTAGGTGTATGAGTAGGTTTTGGGGTGTTTCAGGGGTTTAAGACTCAAAAGAAAATGGAAAATGGTCATCCATTATGTGATTCATGGTTTTCACATAGTTAGAGATAATCATGCCACCTAACCATGCAAGGAAAGATGAAGGGTTTCCAGTTTAGGTAAAACCATGAAAAAAAGGCAGGCATAACCCAAATGATTTAAAAAATGTAATTCTACCCAATTGGTGCATCTTTTTCCAAAATGTGTGGGCCTCCCTGGTAACCTTGAAACCCAACCACCCTTAGAAAGTGGATGGTGGATAGTTTGATCATGGTGTTCCAAACCGTGTTCCCTATTAAAAATTGGAAGCCTATAAAATTTCCCTTCGATATTTTTAGGTTCTCACCGAATTTTTCTTCACAAATATTCTCTTCTATCACTTCTGATGACACAAATATCCCAATACCACCCAAGGAACAATATCCTTCATTTCATGGCCATTTTTAGTGCCATTGGTTGAGGATATTAACTTCAGGTAAGTCTAACGGCCCTTAGATTCCATTTTCAGGATAAGGGTTTTTATTTCCCCCATATTATTTTAAAAACCAAAATCACACTTTTCCTATAAAATATAGGTTGGGTATTCAAAGGCTGTTTGAATTCAAACCCAAGGCTATGATTAGGAGTTCATTCATCATTAGATTTAAGGAATGTGGTCTAAAAGTTATATCAAATATTATTTAGGTTGAGTTGTTCATGTTTGGTTGTGTTCTTAGTAATATCTTTTTGTGATTTTTATTTATTTTCTGATAGTTGGTAAAAAGGGTAGCTAAGTAATGAGTTCTGAATTATGTTGAAATCTCTTAGAGGGTTGGTTCTTATGAAATGGTGAACATGTTAAATTGGTAAAAGCTTATTAAATTTATAATATGTAGATGGTCAGATATAAGGAAATTGATGAATATGTTGTATTATTTAATACATAGGAATTATGGGACATACCTAATGTGTTAGGCATGAAAATGAGAATTGGGATAAATGGACAATGTAATGTATCTATTTAATGTGTTATTGGGTTATGGAATAATATTATTTCCCATGTTGATTGTTTTGGATTGTGTATTTTTGGAGAATGTTTTGTGGTATGGTATGTGTGGTGAGTGGATATATATATATATATATATATATAAGCATGCGCATATGGATTAGTAATGTGGGGTATTGGATTTGGTTCTATAACCAGGGTTTGAGTTAGACTGAGGCTCTAAACTCCACCCCACAATTCATTAGTTATGGAAGGGGGTATATCTCTATTCCCCTAATGGTTATATTACACCCATGATAAGGATTTGAGGTGGGGATGATGTGATTATTATGATGTTTTTATCCCTCGTGAAATAGGGACTTGACTTATTCCATTTTGAGCAATTTTTGATTTCTCACACACTTTTATAAATGATGTAAATTCACAACCCATGGATCAGATGATGAAAATAAATCATGTAATGAAGAAGAAATATGTGATAGAAATGGTAATAACGATAGAAATGATTAAAGTAAATATTATCTACTAACGGATCCTCATTTGTCTCTCATTTACATTTTAATTTAATTATTACTTGCATTCACTATGATGTTAGAATGTATATTTTGTAGACATTGTTGGTGGTGCACTACTAAGTTGTACTCAGACACTACTCAAGTGTCGTGGGGTACCTGAGAAGATTTCATGCTTGCAGATCAGTGTAAGGGAAAATTCCCCAAGCTAGGTAGTTGAGTTGGGCATGGGTTGTGATTCTATGAGGTTCCATTCTTGTATCATGGACTGTTTTGGTGATTTAGCTATTCATATTTATTTTTTAAGTCCTACACTTTCAACCATGTTAGAAAGACATGACATATTTACCTATTTAGTTATGTATTATACCTTATTTTTAAATTCTTGGTTATGGATGATTCTAGTTTTTTCCTTTCGTTTACACTATAGCATTTATTTTTAGTTTTGGATCACTCTAGTAAAGAGGTTATAATCTCCCCATGTGATATTTTAGACCCTCACTAATATTTAGAAACCTTTGGCATATAGGAAGGTGCGCTAGAGGTCATTTGGAGACTCATCTTGGGGGGAATGGTTTAGTGATATCTATGTAAGGGATTTTAAAATGTGGTGTTAGAGTAGGTCTTTTCAATTCCATACTATTAGGGGCTAGTAGACCTGAGGATTTAAAAGTTTCATGCCATTGTAACTATCTCATTCATTCAAGAAGCTTACCCATATACAAAGGAAAACCCATCTTCCATCAAGTGGGAATTGGTTTTCTTGATGGGCATTGTTATGAATGATGATATTTCAACATTGGGTGATGGATTTATTCGATGATGTGACTATTTTTTGATATTTATCTTCTGGATAGAATGGTACGAGATTTCACATTCATGCATCATTATAGGCACGAAGGGATATATGTGGAATTCATTATGGTATGAACATGTGGGATGAGTGTGTGGGATATTAAAGGTATAATTATTTTTAATTTCCTAAAAAAAGAAAATGGTGTATAATAAGAATGATGAAAATGGGTAAATTACAAGGACTATTAAAAATGGTTATAGGGTTGTGTTTAATAAAGGTTTCTAAATGAGTTAAAACGTTTTTTTAGTACATTATGATGTTGAAAATTTTTGTAAGATGAATAATTTATGATGTAAGTGTGGAAATATTTTTAAAATGGTGTTTAGTTAAATACCATTGCTAATTAACTTAGCTTACGCCATGTTCACCATGACCTACGGTAGTTTTGGTAGGGGTAGTGTTCTAAGTGTGATGATATTCATGGGATAATGTATTTGAATGGCTTGTTCACAATAAGGGAAAATCCTTATTGGGGGTAAATTGAATATGCTTTATTTTATGTGTTCTAAAGCTTTTGTTTCACATTGTAGATAAATGCCACCACAAAGGTGTGTGATGGAAAGGAGATAAGAGAATGTTACTGATAATGTTCCCCATGTAGTGGATCCATAAAAATAGGTGATTTGGGTAATATAGAATACATGTTTCGTGAGATCTTCACATATTTTATGTAGATGAGTGAATGAGAAACAAGGTATCTTGTACCGAGTATGTTTAAGATAAATATAAAATTTTAACAATAATACCCTATGACCTATACCAGAAAGGGTAGGATATATACATCTATGCTATGTATATATCCCATCCATAAGAATCCTTGACCATTTGGATACTCCTTCTGAGAGGCGATTCAAGTTGACAACCTATATGTTTCGAGGCAAGGCAAAGCATTTGTGGGACATCATGGTCCAGGGTAATCATTCCAAAGGGTTGATATGGAAATATTTCCAAGATATATTTCTAGAACACTTCTAACTAGAAACCTTGAAGAAGGATAATGTTATATAGTTTATGAGTTCAACCCAAGATACAGAGTTAGGGATGTACTATGCTAGTTGTTTCATTAACTTATGCCACATCATTCTAGTGTGGGCAGGAGATGAGGCTTCTATGGTGAAATTTTTCTACGATGGTCTCAGATGTGATATTAAGTCCTAGTTGAATATATTCCACTTGGAGAGGTTTGAAAATGTGGTGGATTAGGCCTTTATCTCAGAAGGGAACTTGAAGGGGTATCCAAATAGTGGACTAGTGGTACTAGAAGAGAAGACGAGTGGTGTGGCTACTGGGGAAAGGAAGAATAATTTTGGGGGTTTCCATCGGGGAGGAAGTGTTCAAATTTTTCAAAACATTGGTCCGTACTCTCATAGGGATATTTGGTGTTCTGTTATCAATGTTTCAAACTATGGCACATGCATGGTTAGTGTCCTCAACCACCCATTGAGTGTTGATTGTGCAGAAGGTTGGGACGCATATAGAGGTTATGTAGGAACCCCTGATAGTTGGGCATGGATGGAGGTCAGAGGAAGATGATGTGTGTAGAAAGGGGGTCAGTTACCCTATATTAGGCATGCAGTTGAAGCTCCATGGGATGTACCAGTCAGGGTGGTTAATGTGGTATAATGAGGTGAGAGCATCCATATTAGTATAGTAGTGTGGAAGGAGGTCAGAGGAAGATGATGTGTGTAGAAAGGGGGTCAGTTACCCCATATTAGGCATGCAGGTGAAGCTCCACGGGATGTACCAGTTGGGGTGGTTCATGTGGTTCAATATACACATGGTGACAGTGAGGCTAGACCATCTACTATTCGATATCTAATCCTTATAACTTCCACTCTTTCTAGTCCATTATTTAACATAGGTGCTACACATTATTTTATCTCTTCTTAGTTTTTAATTGTGTTGGTCCTAACTATGGAACATATCCGTGGGATTATGTTGATTGATACTTCGTTGGGGTGAGAGAAGAGGATTTCAAGCAATGTCTGGGTCGTGCTCTAGAGCTTGGTGGGTGCCATTTTCTGTGGAGAATGTTCATCCTCAAGATGTCATCTTTTGACATGATTTTTTGGTTTGGATTGGAAGGTATTGTACCAGGACCATATCAACTATTATTGTTGTTGATTAAGTTTCATATTTCTTAATAGACACACTTATGTCCAACATGGAAAGTGGGATGTTCGAGCAAGCCATCCTGGGAATGTATTGCAGCAGTTGGGTTGACTCACATACTATGTGGTTTGTATTTTTCTTGATGAGGGAGGAATACGTAAACCAATCTTCCATCTCATTGTAGATCATTTTAAGGATATGTTTCCTAAGGACTTTTTTGGGATTCCACCTAAGAGATTTGTTGAGTTTACAATCAATTGACTGCCAGGGGGAGAAATAGTTTCCATTCCACTGAATATTATGGTGTTGGAAGAACTCAAGGAACTTAAATCTCATTTAGAGGAATTGTAGAATAAAGGATTTATCCTTTCTATTATGCTTTCATGGGGATATCCAATGTTGTTTTCCATAATGTATGACGGATCGTTGAGGTTACATGTCGATTATAGAAATTCAAACTAGCTTACATTAAAAAACTTATACCCTCTTCCATGAATCGATGGTCTATTGACCATCTAAGAGGTGCATTCGTATTTTACATGATTGATATGAGGTTAGTGTATCATCAATTGATGGTGATACCCTATGATTTAGTATGGAATACCTTCAAGAGATGATATAGGTTGTATGTGTTTGTAGTTATTTCATTTGGGTAGACCAATGGGTCAGAAGTTTTCATTACCATAATGAATTAAATATTCCTCCCCTATCTGGATCAATTCATATTTTTTTCATCAATGGAATCTTGGAGCACTCCAAAACTCATGATGATCATTCCAAAAATCACGACATTGTCCTAAATTCACTAATAGATCATATGTCATATGCCAATATATCAAAATTTCATTTTTAGAATGACAAGGTGCATTTATTTTTTCACATCATCTCTAAGGAAGACATGTTAGTGGACCTCGAGAAGGTACAACCAGTGGTATCTTGGGAGAAGCCCAATAATATTTTACATATATGATTTTTTTCGTTTTATGGGGATATTATTGAAGGTTTACCAAGTATTAGTCTCATTTAGAAGTTCCACATTCAGTTTTAACTAAGACAGAAATCATGTTTGAGTTTTCTGATTCAGGTGGGAATGATTTTTAGGAGCTTAAGAAGTGGTTTACTTCTACACAAATTCTGGTCTTGCATGAGCCAAGTAACTAGATACATTGTATTGTGATGAATTTGGTGTTGGTCTGGGTGAAGTTTGGATGTAATATGAGCAGGTTTTTTTGTATGGTTCATGGAATTTTATACCTCAGGAATATAATTTAACCACTCATGATCTGGATTTGGATGCAGTTGTTCAAGAATTAAAATGTTAGAGACACTACTTTTTGGGTGAATGGTTTATAGGGTATACAGTTCATAAACTTAATAATTGCATCTTCTCATAGCATGATTTTAATATTCGACAGTGAAGATGGTATGAGTACCTAAAATATGTCAATTTTGACCTAGTTTATACACCTGAAAAATGTAACCGTGTTGCAGATTCTTTGAGTCAGAAAACCCAAAACTAGGCATTTTGGGAATCTTTTTCCACATGGAGGATGATGGAATTGTTTTTTGAGATGTATATGGGGTTGCAGGATGGACCCAACATGATGAAACTTGCATCCTTAGTAGCCAATTCTATATTTTTAAGATGGGTCAAGGAGAGTCATCTGGAGGATTTAGAGTGTTCGGCCAAGAGGGAAAGTGTTAATGGTGGGGAGTCACCTTTAGGGTATTTTGTTGCGGATGAAGTGATTATGTAGATTCATGGATGTGTTTTGGTGTCACTGAATATATGAGAAAAGTTAATGTAGAAGTCTAATTCATCAATTTTGGATGTGTACCCTAATATGACTAAAATGTTTCAAGATCTTCATAGGTAATATTGGTTGATGAGAATGAATAAACATGTTGCGGGTTATGAACAGTGGTTCCTTACTTTTAGTAGGTGATTGCAGGGAATCAATTCCCAAGTGGTTTGTTACATCCATCGCCCATTCTAGTATGGATGTGTTATGGTGAAATCATCGACTGGGAGGTGGGTCTTCCAAGTATGCCTCAAAATATTGATATAACATGGGTATTTGTTGATCGGTTGACTATAGTGGCTCGTTTCTCACTGATTCGAGAGACTTTCACTATTTATCAGTTGGGTGGGTTATATGTTTGAGAGATATTTTGGTTTCATGGATTACCAAGAACTATAGTTTTAGATCCTGATCAACGTTTCACATTGTACTTCGAACAAAGATTGCATAAAGAACTTTTTACCTAGGATTTCTTGAGTATGGATTTACACCCATAGATGGATGGGTAGTCAGAGAATACTATTTTGGTTTGAGAGGACATGTTTAGGGCTTGTGCACTGGATTTTTAGGGATCATGGGAGAGGTATATGAATCACATTTATTTTTTTACAATAATAGTTTCTATGATACAATACAGATGGTACCATTTGAGGTTCTTTATGGTAGACCATGTAAATATCCATTATGATCGATAGATGCTGGTAATAGTTATTGGGGATATTTCTAGTGTAGGAGGCATCATAAAAGATACAGTTATTTAAAAAATGTATGGAAACTAATCAAAGTAGGCATAAATCATTTGTGTATATGCATCATCGACCTCTCGAGTCTATGGTGGGTGTTCTTGTGTTTCAATGGGTGTTTCCATGTTTGGGTCCCCATCATATAAAAAAATAGTTAAGATAGAACCTAATTACATGGGGCCATTTTATATTATGGAGAGGATCATACTAGTGGCATACTGATTTCCTCTCCCATAATGGTATTTAGGGATGCATGATGTCTTTATTGTATGAAAACATCAGCAGTATCCACCTGAACAAACATATATAATTGACTTTGAATATGTTGAGCATAAGGATAATTCATCTTTTAAATACCATCCAGTTCATATTGTGGATCATATTCATAAGCTCTTATGAGGTAAGACTCTTCCCTTGGTTCATGTTTTATGGAAACATTGAAATGATCTGGAAGAAATATGGTAAATGGATGTTTAAATATCCCAAGCATTGTGGATGTATGACCTTGTTTAAATTTCTTCTCTATACTGTTAATTTTTTGTTAATGGAATTTTTATTGGGTGTAAGAGGAGGCTATGGGTGTTTTAGGGGTTTCAGACTCAAAAGAAAATGGGAAAATGGACATCCAGTGCTTGATTCATGATTATAGATAATTGTGCATCACAAAAATACAGTGAAATAGAAACGGTTGACTATTTAAGTGAAACCATGAAAGATGGAGTCCAACCAATATAGAATTGAATAGTGTAATTACTCTTGGTTGGTGCATAATTTCCCAAACCATGTAGGCCTCCTAGTTAGCCATGTGACCCAACCTCCATGTTATAGTGGATAGTGCACAAGTTATGAATGGTTTGGTAAACTGAGCAGCAAAACCATGCACACCATTAAGATTTTGAAATTTATATTTTCCCCCTATGGATGTTTATGTTCTCAAATAATTTGTATCCCCATTTCTTCCCCTACATCCCTTGTGATGAACCAAATCTCCCAAGACCTCTCAAGGATTTATCTCTTTTACTTCATGGTCGTTTGGAGTGTCGTTGGTTTCAAATTGAATCTCTAGGTATGTCTAATCATCCTCCTACTTCATTTTTCCATATTAGGGTTTGAAGTTACCCCCATCATTTTTCAAAGACCTAAAACCCTCTTTTTTTGGTGGAATATAAGTTGAATATTCCAAGTATTTTTGAATCTAGATATACTGCTATGATTAGGAGTGCATTAAGCATTGAATTTGAGGTAGGTGTTCTACAAATTATATCTCGTAGTCTTTTAATTGATTAATGAATGATTGGTTTCGTTCTTGGTGATCTCTTGTTGTAATTTTGATTCGTTTGGTGAGATTTGGTAAAATGGGTGTCCATGTAATGAATTTAAGACCTCATGATCCCTCTAGGGTGTGTAATGGTTGAATAGAATGATTTAGTGTCACCCATGGGGTAAACCGACATTTCCTGAACCCAGGAATTGGTAAAGACGAGTGTATAATTGATGTGTGATAATGTAGATCCCATGTTGAACACAATAATAAGCTTAGTTGAGTTTAAAATGGAATATTGGTAGTTATTCCTAGTTCTTATAATGGCTTTAAGTGTTGTGTGGAATGACATGGTAATGGGTGAAAGGAGTTAATTGAGATTGTTTCAAATGAGTTATGAGTTATGTTAAAATCCCTAAGGGTGTTAAATCCTATGAAGTGATGAACATTTTAAATTAGTAAAACTTATTAATTGGAAAATATGTAGATAGGCCTAAATAATGGAATTTATGAATATATTTTATGATCTGATACATGGTAATTATAGGACATACCTAATGGGTTGGTCATGAAAATAAAATTTAGATAAATGGATTATGTAATGTAATTGGTGAATGTGTTATTGGGTTATGGAATAATCTTATTTCCCATGATGATTGTTATGGATTGTCTATTTTTTGAGTATGTTTTGTAGTATTGTATGTATGTTGAATGGATATATATATATATATATATATATAAGAATGTGCACATGGATTGGTATTCTGGGGGAATTGAATGATCAAGGTATAATGAGGCTCTAAAATCCATCCCACAATACACAGGTTAAGGAAGGGGACAAATCTCTATTCCCCAAAGAGTTTCATTCCACCCGAACTGAGGCTTTGAGGAGAGGATGATGTGTTTATTTTGAAGTGTTTTTTCCAAGTGAGATAAGGACCTGACTTATTCCCTTATAGATAATGATTGACTACCTGATACCCTTGTGTAAACGATGTAAATGCATAACCCATAGAACACATGATAAAAATGGATTAGGTAATGAAGATGGCATAAAATTATGAAAATTGTAATTATATTACATGTGGATAATGTAATTATTTTAAACTAGTGGTACCCATTTGATCTATCTTTTAACTTGTCATTCAATTGTTACTTCAATTCGCAATATGTTTATAATGTATTTTTTTTAGAAACCATTAGTTATGGCCTATTAAGTTCTACTCACACACTACATGGGTACCGTTGGGTACCCATGATGATTTCATGCATGTAGTTTAGGACAAGGTGAAAGGCCCCATTCCAAGGTGTTGTGTGCATCCTAGGATGTGCATGGATGAGGTTTCAGACATGGTGTTAGAACTATTTTGGGGATATTATTGTTTTTCCTTATTTTGGGTTTCCTATAATTTCAGCATTGTTAGCATGACATAACATATTTAGTTATTTATTTGTGTCTTTTACATTTTTTGGAAATCGTTGGATATATATGATTATAGTTTTTTCCTTTTTTTATTCCATATCATTTATTTTCTTTTTTGGATTACTCTGGTAAATTGGGTATAGACTCCTTACATGATCTTTTAAAACCACATTGCTAGTCGGTAACCCCTAGCATGTGGGGAGGCACGCTTGAGGTCATGTGGCAACTTGAATCAGGAACCAGTTTAGTGGTCTATTGGTCAAGGATGTTACAGTGGGTATAGGAACATAATTATGGTGAATGAATATTTCATAAGAAAATAATACATATTAAAACATTGATAACAAATAACGAGTCATGTAATATCTTTTTTGATATAAGATAATGTTTAAAGTTGGTTACCTAGACCCAATATATATATATATATATATATATATATATATATATACTTTGATTACCATTACATGTATACAGTTTGATATATATATATATATATATATATATATATATATATCTGTGTGTGTGTGTGTGTGTGTCTGTTTATCTACCCATAATAGTGTTTATAATATTACATCCACTATATTTTTGTTTATTTCCAAATATTATGTGTCATTTCAAAGATTTATAGTAGTTCCCATGAAAAAATGGGAACCTATAGATATTATGACAGTAATATTAATGTTATGCCCTATAGTCCAGATACATCATACTAAAAGGTCATAAATGATGTGATACCATTAGGTATTGGGGTCTCATAAGCATTGAGACTTCTTCTAAAGAAATTTTCACTTTGTTCTCTCCAGTAGGAGAGATCATGATTACATACCCACTAATAGGAACAACTTATATTTCAGGTATCATTGGTTGTTCTTATATGAAAACATGTGTATTAGTCTCCTAACATTAGATCATTATCAATGTATTCCATTTGATCACATACTTTAATTTAAGGAAAATATCATGACATTGAATTCATTGTGATTTATCTGGTGTTGGGTGTTCCATTAGTTGTATGAAATTGGTTTAATGATCAAGAAATAATTTTTCACATCCACATTGAGGAAGTTATATCATGAGCCTTCTTGATCATGATGGTAGTACCATCATAAATCCATAGTGATTCTAGCTAAATGTAATTCCATCATGTTGGATAAACAAACAATAAAGTAAAGAAATGACATAAGCATGTGTCTTACATTATGAGATATCATATGACAAAGAGATAATATTACATAGTGTGTCTATAGGATGGTTATTGTTTCTATGGCTATTCCTTTTCACTTTAGGGGTCTTGATGGGTTTCAAGACTCTGCTCCTAATCTATTAATACTATTAACTTATATTGAGATAAAGTCCTAGGCATTCACACAAAATAGCACATTCAATATTTTTTAATATTCTTACAGATACTTATATAAGACATGGAAAGACACACCATGAGGTCTGAGAGCTTTCCAAGCATTATTGATCATTGATGAATAAATAAATTCATTAATATTATTCAAGTTTAGAATAATTGTGTAAATTTATTTATTTAAATGTATTGAAGTTATTAAGTAAATATATGGAATAATATTATATGAATGAATATTGTTTAGACATTCAAGGTCATTTTAATATTAGTAAGAATTATGAATCAAGTTAATGACCCACGTTTATCACATTATATATTTATAATATATATTACACATATGTGACAGAATATAAATAATCTTTATGATGTGTTTTTATCATTATAATTAATTATTTACTGGATGTTAAATATAAGGGGGATGGGGAACCCTAACTGGGTATGTAGGACTTCCACTATATAATTATAGAATAAGCTCATTCCATTAACCTTTCAGGAGTATGAATTGAGAGATTCTTTATCATCCCAAATCCTATATAGATAAAATATATAACTGAGAAAAAAAACAAAGAACTCCTTCTTAGATTGAAGTCTTAGGATCGACATGATCATAACAATGTCAAATAAATTGTTGGGGTTACATGCTAGCACATGGAATTTGATGAATGATGTATGCATAGATTCTTGAAGCATGTGTGTAAAATCTAGATGGGTTTGGCCTTAAATACTTTTTGAAAGGGTCACTAATGATGTGTGATATATGAACACACATTGTTTTGAATAATGTAGTGGTTTGGATCAATTTTGTTCTATGAATAATTCTTTTGAGTTCCAAAGAGATTATTGGGGATCAGATCATCAGAGACGACATAGCATAATCACTCTAGTGATGAAAATTTTAAATCTCCATCCCACCGGATTCCTCTATGTAGCTGAGTAACATCTATTGGTATCACATGAATGATGTGGTTTTTCTGCGGTAATAAAAATTATTTTGAATTAATTTTAATATGTAAGTTTTAAATCCACCGAAAGGGATCTGACCATATTATAATCCAATCTAGGTCAACCAAGCTATAGCCATCTGAAAAAACATTTATGGATCAAAGGAGATGGATTTTTCAGATATTAAAACTTCAATAACACACACACACACACACACATATATATATATATTGTTCCATTTTTTTATGATCATATTTTTTTCAGGTTCAAATTTATCGGTATTCTTATCATTGGAAACATAGCAGTCGGTTGTTAATTGACTTACATCGATTTTGGAATAAATTTTATTTTAATAATGAAAAATTATTTTAATTTATCAGAAGACTATTAATATCATATGTTTAAAAAAATTAAACCGAAGAATTGGGGTTGGGGGTTGTGGTCCAACAAACCAATAAAAACAGGATGATAAATTTTTGACATTGGTCAGGCTTCTGAAAGCCATTAATAAAAGGAAGAAATAAAAAAATATTTTAAAAAAATTCTACTAGTGGTGGCTCTTATTCCCAAATGATTTCACATGCCTCTTCATCCACATCCCTCTATCACAAACCAACCTCACAAGACCTCCACCACTGGTACCACACTGACACATTTTCCTAGTCATAGCTGCAACCCACGATCCATCCCCCCCAATGTCTATTACCAGAAGTTGTCATCGTTGGATGCCCGACTACCATGCCATCTCCCCTGAACTATGACACTCTCTATAAGATTCACTACCACTGTCACCTTGTACCGACTAATCCTGGATTTCCGCCATGCTGTCTCCCCATCCTATGATGATCCACACCTTTTACTGTTGTTTGACTGAGTTTCTTTCCTACCTCACTATGACATACACCCTCGGCTACTCCAACCCCATCTAACCAACATGGGAACCCAAAACAACCCACCCCACACCCTGACTAAGAACCTATCATGGATCATTGGTGTCTCGACCGACCCTATATCAAGCCTAAGTGAGTTGGCCTAACCTAGAACATGTCGAAATGGGTGACCTCGGGCAAAAATTTCCTTTCAAAATGTCTCCACAGTCCAAAGCTGGCATGCGTGGGTCCGTTCCAGTCTACAAGGGGAGTAAAGATACTCTAGACTCAGAAAAATATTTTAAATATCCAATATCAATTTATTATAATTTGGAAATTAAAAAACTATTTAATTTTAACATTATGAAAATTTTAAATATTCGGAAAAGAATAATTTTGGTGTATGATTAAATTTAATAATTAATTTAATTAGGAATAATAAATAAAATTAATTTTGGGGGCTGAACAAAATTAAATATTTTTTATATAAATAATTCATTT
Source organism: Viscum album (assembly GCA_963277665.1). Lineage (NCBI taxonomy): Eukaryota > Viridiplantae > Streptophyta > Magnoliopsida > Santalales > Viscaceae > Viscum > Viscum album. Next base: position 1,946,161,313 of record OY728126.1, on the reverse strand, counting down.
TATTTATTAAAATCTCTAGGATATAAATTTTTTGCAGTTGAAATTTATTGTACTTTTATTTTATCCATTAACCAGTCTTGAGGATTGACCTACACTACGTATGTCTAGGTTTATTTTATTTATTTAATTATTACATACCTATGATATTTGTAATAATTGGTTAATTTTATGGTTGTGTGTGTGTCATCCTTTTAATTGAATATATATAAGGGACTACACATATATTCTTTCTTGTATATATATTTCCCTCCCTAGACCCTCTCACTGACACATGAGTATAATTTTACATTTGAGTATGATGATTTAAGGCACAAAGCCTACCAAGACAAGGAAACACCTCAAACAAGAAGTGAATACCTGATATTAGGGGTGAGTTATGCATTAGATTCATAAATCATCTTAGGTTTCATAACCCAAGGTAATTGTTGATCCATTATGTTTTAATAGGATCAAACAATATTAAATTCCCAACACTAGTCAGGTAATTTTTTTACATTAATCATTGTTTTTTATTTGATGCATGTTCTTGATTACAGTGAGAATACATAAAATAAAAAATATGAAAATTTTGTAAAGAGGTGATGAAAGGTTATTTTCTTCATTCATGTTCGTTTTTTAGTGCGAGAACAAAGTGTAAACATATTTAATAGAAATCTATTTTATTCTTCAACTAATATTGAAAATCCCACAAATAAATATTAATTTATGATCAACTTCCATCATTTACATTTGAAACAAAATGGGAGTACATGGGGATCATCATTCAAAGTTAAGGGTTCCTCCTCCTACTAGTTAGTTATTATATAAATGATGGGTTGACTTAACATAAGTTACAATAAAAGAAGAGTCCATAGATATCTTGCTACATATTTTAAGACAAAGCATTGATAGAATTAATGTTAGGATTCTGATAATCTAGGAATTTACAAAATAGTTTATGGAACCATGAGTAATTGTGTTTGTCCAGCCAAGTTCCTACCTCTGAAATTTTCATGTAGTGGTGTGTCCACAACATATAGAATATAAGGGAAGCTATCAAGGATCCTTTATACTATGTAAGATCCTAGTATTTTCTAAATATTCTTGAACTCATTAATAGGTACTTTATTTACTTTTTTGAGTACTTTGTTTTAAGGGAATTACCTTGGGGAGTTTCTAGGTGAAATTAGATAAAATTTGAAGGAGGATAGGAAATTCACAGTTTTTCCAAACCATACCAATGACCTATTATCATAGAAACCCAAACAGATGAAATTCCCATGGCTGGCACATGGTTTCTTAACCCATCAACCAATCTATGAGTAACTGTGAACCCCATTCCCCCAGAAGTGGGGAACAGTTATGGTGCATAGTTTGGGAAATAGTGTACCTCTACCCTTGAAACCATGTATGTGGTTTTAATTATCCTAAAAATACAGTTTAAAATTTCTATAACCCCCATATTATAACCCTAAACCCCCTAACTCAACCCTAATCGATCCCTTTAATTTATTGGATTTCCTCATATGAATTTTGAGGGCTTATGACGCCATTATTGACAATTTGATGATCAGATTTTAGATCTTCAGCTCTCCCGGTAAGAGTTTATCATCCTGTTTGGTTTATAATCTTTCTCCATTATTCTTCTCATCCCTTTAGGGATCATTTTCCTCTATTTTTAAGGATCTATATATAGGTTTTATGGATCTTGATTCATTTTATCTTAGATCTTGGTTTTGGATCTTGATCTTGTTCTTTGTTGCATTCTTAATCGTTCCGCTTGAATTTTGGATTTCATTTGGTGAGTTTTTTTCAATGATATTGAGGTATGTGGTCTAAATTACAGACCCATTTTCTTGATTTATTTATTTTTATGTAATTTTAAAATTTCTATTTCCATGATTGGGAAATTGCATTGATAATTCAATTATTTTTCTTAAATTTCTATGTGTTGATGATTTACGTTAAATTGGGGAAATTGAATTGTGTATTTGAATTATTTAATTGGTTAATTAATTAATGGGATATTTGGATATTAAAATTGGATTAATTAATTTTTTTAATTAATTAATTAAATAATTGGATGAATCAATTAGTAAATTAATTAATGGAATGGTGATTGTGTAAATTGATGGATTAATTAAATGTCAATTTTTATAATAAATCGGTTTCTATAATTGGAAAATTAATGTGATTATGAATTAATTGAAGAAGGGGATTGTCATATTTTTCAATTATACTAAATCAGTTATTGGGTTATATGACTACAAAATGAAAAATGGTTTAATGGTGAATTATCATATTACTCCATGTAAATTAAAGTCTTGGACCATGATTTCTTGATTAATTAAAATGGTACACATTAATTATAATGTTTGATGAGAGGGTTAATATATTTTAAACTTTATTGATTTGACATTTGTGACATATGCATATGGTATATGGTATGTTTCATCAAAATCTATTATTTATAAATTGATATATGTGTGTGGGACATGGTTCGCTACATCAAAATACCACAGTGATAAATAAGTGTCAGACACAGATTTCTACTTTAAAATCCCACTATTGTTATTGTATGATAAATGAGATGTGGGTCGTGGACTCCAATGTCAAATACCCATGGGGTCCTTGGCATTGCAATCTAAGAAAAAAAAATTGGCATCTGACTATGGATCTAATAGAAAGTGATAATGAATTGAAATGAAATAGATAATAAAACTCTATTTGGTATAATGAATTTTTAATTGAATATTTGAAATGGTTTACACTCTGAAATGGGATGAAGAAGGTATTGAGGTTCGGGTGTCCTTGAGAACATGGGGTGTGGTGAAATAAAGAATAATTTAATTTGTATAAAATATTTATTTTATTCTTTATACACCTACATACACTTTTATTGATTGGATATCATTTCAGAAATCATTGGTTATGGCCTACTAAGTTGTACTGACACTCTACTCAGGGTTCCTAATACATCCCAGAATAGGATTCTTCTTTCTAGTATAGGATAATGGAAAAGACCTAGTGTTAGATGGATGGGTTGGGATGGAGCATAGATGAGGGAACCAAATGTGATCCGGGACCTCCATGAGAGTTTTTAGTGTATTTTTTATTTTTGGTTTTTTATATTGACACGTGACATGTATTTTTTATCACATACCTATTGTTTACGTTAGATTTGTATTTCTTACTTTGGTCATCTTGTGATACTATTTTGGTTTGATTATTGGTTATATAACATAAATATTTTAATTTGGTTTCATTATTTTCATACATTGATAAAAAAAGGATATAGTCTCCCCATGATCAATATTAGTCCCACAGTAGTAGTCAGCAACCTCAGGCATACATGGAGGTGCAATTGAGGTCATGAGACCACCCGACTCAGGAAACTAGTGTGTGGCACCTAGGTTGGGATGTTACAAAGTGGTATTAGAGTATTTTTCTTTTCTTTTTCATTGTATTACTATTTTTGAAAGGTAGATAGGAGAATCGGATGAGTCATTCCTTGGTTAAAATCTCATTCATAGGAGTAGCTAACCCATTTACAAGGTTAAAATCCAAGTACCTAGGGTGGGGTTGTGATTATTGACATGCATTGTTATAGTTGATTGTATTTAACATCAAGTGACACACATGATGTGTGATTTGATTATTGTTTCTAGTATTTTCTGATATTTGTCTCATGGCCATGTATGGAATAATATTTTTTTATGTTTTCATCATTATAAGAACTCATGATTATTTTGAGATATTCATTATTTTTGGAATGCATGGAAAAGGGGTTTTGGGTATGTTGTTGAAATTGAAAGGTTTTCATTGATAATGTATTTGATTAGAAAATGGTGCCTATTATTAGCGTGAAAGGAAAAAATGAAGTAAAATGTGAATAAAAGTGTGTTTACTAAGAAATGTTATTAATGAGAATGAGTTTATCTTTTTTTAACCCTGACCTAAATGTATGATGGTTAATGGTAGTGATAGAACCTCAGTTTAGATCGTGTGGTAGGATAAAAAGGGGGAATAACTTGTTATGGCTATTTTGAGTCTATCTCAATTAAATGTTTTTATCTTGTGTTATGTGTCCTCAGACATGTGTTTTAATTGTAGAGATATTACTCCATGATGATGGTTTTTGAAAGGAAAAAATGTTGTTAAGGTTGGAGATGATCTACTAGAAGTGGAACCTGAGGCAATGATACTGTCAGGTGAGGATGTGAGAGAGTATATCCTATTGAACTTTTCATACTCCATGAAGTTTATGAAAAGAGACCCAAGGATGGTTGTGAAAATCATATCTAATCTAACACAATATTTTTAGTTTCAGCACCCTATGAAAGTTACTAAATAGGGTGGACTTGAGGTAGTTGAGTTATGGATTGAGTCTATCTAGACCATGCCTAATTACTTGGAGACTCATATAGAGAAGAGAGAAAAATTAGATTCTTACATATTATATGGTCAAGAGATGTGATAGTGGGACATCCAAACTCTAGATCGACAGATGGAGTCTATGTAGTGAAAGTAATTTTTGGAGAAGTTTTTGGAGAACTTTTATCCTAATACACAAAAGAAGGAGTGAGCAGTAAAGGTTAAGAGGATGAATCGAGGGAGCATTTTGTTGATGCACTATGATGGATTATTTTCTAACCCATTGCACTTTGTTCCAGAATTTGTGGGGTATGAGGATACTATGAAAAAAGTGCCTTTAGTATGGGCTTAAATGTTAAACTAATTCCTAGGTGAATATATTCAACCTAAAGAAGCATTCTGAGGTGATAAATTTGGGTCTCGTATCTTAGGGAAACCTAAATGGGGATTCAATAGGAAGATAGGTGGTTTCTATTGGATGGTTAAGAGGTACAAATTTTGAGAGTAAGAAGAATCATTATGAGAATGTTATATAGGGTGACAACTAGAAGAGTATCCAGGGGGAAGGTTCAGTTACATAGAACCATGCTCGAGTGATCTATAACCATTGTTGTTGGTCGGAACAATTCTACAGATAGTTTCCCTAATCACTGATAGAGTTATGAGAATGTAGTATGATGGGATATTTACAAAGGTTCTACAAGAACCTGTGATAGATGAGTTGAGATTGAGAATCTAGACAAAACCAAAGTTTGTGATGGGGATCTTATGTATATTATCAGTTTAGAAGCTTGATTTCTACTAGCTATGGTGGTAGAAGCAGTGGACATGGATATTCTGGGAAAGAGAACCCATATCAGTAGAGTGGTGATAGTCAAGGGACTAAGACTACAACACAGGGAAGAGGGTAAGGACAGTTGCATGCCATATTTCTTACCCTGGTGGAAAACGAGGTTGGTTCATTAATAGTTATAAGTACTATTCTTATAGATTCAGCACTATCTAGTTCCTTATTTGATACTAGTGCCTATGATTATTTTATATTTGTAAAACCTGTGAATTGTCTAAGTGAAGAATGAGGTTTGTGAGTTCGTAATGATGATAGATACACATTTGGGAGTATGGTCGGGAGACATTTATTTGGGAAAGGGGTATTCCCTCGATGTTGGGGGAATCATTTTCTATGTGATCTTTACATCCTTGATATATCACTATTCATCACAATTTTGGGTATAGATTTGTTAGTAGAAAATTGGGCCCTCATATATTTTTATAGTAGGGGATTGACTTTTACAACTCTTCAGATCGATAATTATATTCACCGAGGAGAGTGGGATATCAAGGTGGGATGAGAAGAGACAATTTTTCATCAATTACGGGAGCTTACTTCCAAGGTTTCAAGTCTATTTCTGGATAACAGTAGTGTAAATAATGATGAATTCAAACCCATAATGAAAAGGATTCAGTGTGTTTTACCTGGAGAATTCCTCAGGACACCACCTAAGAGTGATTTAGAATTTATAAATGATCTCATTCTAGGGGATGAGCCAGTTTGTTTTCCATCATGAAGAACAGAACCAACATAATTTCAATATCTGAATACTTGAATGGAAGAATTTATGGATAAGGGGTCTATTTTTCTGAGTACGTCACCTTGGGGATCCCTAGTTTTTTTGATAATATGGATGATGGGAGTCTATGTCTGTTTATTGATTTCCAGAAGTTAAACCAGATGAATATCATGAACCGATATCATCTTCCACATATGTATAACCTCTTTGACTAGTTTAGGGGAGATTACGTTTTATCCAAAATTGACTTAAGATCTGGGAATCCTCTGTTGAGATTTTGACCTTATGATATACTAAGGAGTAGATTTAAATGCAGGAATAACCTTTGTGAGTTCATCATGATGTTGTTTGGGTTGAAAAAAGAACCATCAGTTGTTATGGACTTGATGAACAGAGTCTTCTAACCATACCAAGATTAGTTTTCGGATGTCTTTATGGATAAAATCTTGGTGTACCCCAAGACTCATGATGATCATCCCCAAACCTTTGACATCATGTTGAGTACACTGAGATGTAATCATCTATACTCAAAGCTATCTATGTTTTATTTTTAGATTAATTGGGTACTCTTCCTGGGTCACATAATCTTAAAGGAAGGTGTGTTAGTGAACATAGAGAAGGCATGGGAAGTGGTTTCTGAAATAGATACCTAGAATGTATCTTATATCTAGAATTTTTTTGGACTAGTAGAATATTATCAAAGTTTTATATAGGAATTTGTCAAATTGGAACATTCACTTATAGGACTCACCAAAAATGGGATAATTATTGAATGGTTTAGATTATGTGAGATTGCATTCCATGAGTTGAAGAAGCGCTTGACTACCACACCAATATTGATCCTACCTAAGTCGGGTGAGGAGTATACTGTGTTTTGTGAGTCTTCTGGGATAAGTAATAGAGAAGTGTTGATGTTGGGATATCAATTTTTGGAATATGGGTCATTGAAATTGAGGCCACATAAATGGAATTACACTACACACAACCTTTAGATAGCTATTGTTGTTTATTATCTAAAATGGTAGAAGCATTCTATTTTGGGAGAATATTTTACCATGTATACTGATCACTAGATCTTAGAGTATATCTTTTCACAACAATACTTGATTATCTAGCAGTAGAGATGGGTTTTTTATTTGAATTCATTCAACTTTTATCTAATATATATTCTTAGTAAGGGAAAGAATGTTTCTAATGATTTAAGTAGAAAAACTCTGAATTAGTCAGTTCATGAGTCTAGTGCTTAGTGTTAGATGATGAATTTACTAGCTGAGATGAATGTTGGGGATCTGAATAGTCATGATAATATGACACACATTTCATTTTAACTGGAGTCTACACTTTTTAGAAACATTAGAGACAGAATGTATGAGGTTTTGAATTTTTTTCCTTGAGGGAAATCCTTAATGGTGCGAAGTCACCTTCCAACTAAGCCATAAATAAGGATAAAATAATCTATTTATAGAATTAGGTTTTTCTACCTTCAACTACGTGGAAGCATATAGTGCATTAATTTCATGCCTCAAAGTCGATGGTGCAACAAAGCTTGACCAAAATATACTATGACCATTGAATATAATTTTGGTTACTGAGAATGAAAAAGGAGTTAATAGGTTTCATGAGACAATGAAACACCTATCAATAGGTGAAGGTTGTGTATCATTAAATTGGTGGTTTACTACTGTCGTTTCCAAATCTTTAATGGAAGTGGGATTATGTTACTACCGATTTTTTGGTGGGTATCATGAGTAAACCTCAAAAGAGTGACACTATTTGGGTGATTGTGGACCATTTGACTAAGGTAGCACATTTCATTCCTATTGGAGACACTTTCTTAGTGGATAAGTTGGAAATTTGTTTATTCAATAAATAGTCCATCAATACTGAGCAATATAGATAATTTTTTTAGAAAATCATTCACATTTTACTTTTCTCTTCTGGAAGGGATTGTAAAAGGTTCATGGTAAACATGCTTTTGTGAGTACGACATTCCACCCACAAACAAATGGGAATTCATAGATTACTCTACATGTACTTGAGATATGCATTGAGTGTGTGTCCTAATCTTTGGTGGGTCTTGGGAGAAGAACATCACATTGGTGGTGTTCTCTTATAACAATAGTTAGTTGGACACAACACGAATGGCCACATATGAGGATCTCTATGGTAGGACATGCATATGAACACTATGTTGGATGGAGGAAAGTGAGTCAGAGTTTGTGGACCAAGTCTCATGTAGGAGACATGGGAGTAGGTTCATTTGATTAGAAATCATAGGGATATGGATCATAGTAGACAAATGTTGTGTGTTGAAAGACACTGAAGTCCACTTGAGTTTGCAATGGGTGATCATTTATTCCTTCTAGTGTTTCCTAGATTGGGTCACATGTGATACGGAGATTCGGAAAGTTGGCACCAAGGCTGGTTGGACCATTTAATCTTATGGAGAGAATCATTTTAGTGGCATACTAATTAGATCTACAATAGAGATATAATGTTAGGATTTATTTTTTTTAATGTTTCATAGCTTTGGCGGTATCACCCAACCCTTCCCTTGTGATTGATGTGGATGATAATGAGCATGATACCAATAAAACCATTGGGAGCTCCAAATATGTTTATTGGATCGTAGTGAGAAAGTGTTGCGAAGAAGGACCCTAATAATAGTTCATGTATTGTGGAAACATGGTCATGTTCAGTAGAAATCATGTGATAGTGAAGCAAATATGCATTCTTAGTGGATTGATCTTTTTTGACTATGAATTGTAGAGATGCTTGGGAGTACAGCTCGAGGATGAGATGTTATAAGGTGGGAAGATTGAAAGATCTCAAAGTTTTATGGATATGTCACTATCTTGTTTATAGGTACTATTTTCCCTTGTTTTTATCACTTTTGGAATGTGTTTTACCTTGGGTAGTTTTTGGGTGAAATTATAGTAAATCAGAATGAGGAGAGGCAATGCACTGTTTTCCCAAACTGTGTTCCCAAACCAGCAAACTGTACTCCCAGACTATCAGACCATGCAAACCTGAAAAAATGGTATTCTCATGATTCAAACATTATTTTTCAAACTGTACACCATGTTAGGATTAACCATCCCCCCCCCAAGAAGAGGCGCGTGGTTAAGGGTGCACTATTTGGAAGACTATGTGCCCCTGGCCAGGAATCCTTGTACAATGTTCTTGTTCTCCAAAAAATTATATTTAAATACGCTTGAACCCCCATATTATAGCTCTAAACCATGTAAATGGGCCATAATCAATTCAAATACTTTTTTGGAGGCTCCTAGACAAATTCATTGGGCATCCTACCACTTTTTCTTGATAATTCAAAGCTTGTAATAAAGATCATTACCTCTCCCAGTAAGAAAATATCATCCCATTTTCCCCTCATTTTCCCATCTTCCTCTCATCCCTTGATCGAATTTCATCCTTTATTTTTTTGGATCCTGATCTATGTTTTAAATATCATGATCCATTTGATATTGGATATAAATTTCAGATGTTGATCAGTTTCATCATTGAGTTCATAATTGTTCTGCTTCAATTTTAGATTTTTTTTGTGAGTTTTTTCCAATGATCTTAATGTTGGTGGTCTAAATAACAATCCCATAGTCTTGATTTAATTATGTTTATATAATTTTGAAAATGAAAATTCTATAATTAGGTGATTTCATTGATAATTGAATTAATTGTTTTTAATTCACATGTGTTAATGTTTTAGGTGAAATTAGGGAAATTGAATTGTGGAATAGAATTAATCAATTGGTGAATTTATTAATGGCATGTTGGGATTATGGAATTGGATTAATTAATCTGTTAATAAATTAATGGTATATTTGTATTGTACAATTGTAATAATGAATTCGTAAATTAATTAATGGAATTATGATTGTGGATATTGATTTATTGATTGAATATTGATTTTTTTAATTAATGGGTTTGTATAATGGGTCAATTAATGTGATTATGAATTAATCTACAAAGGGGATTGTAAGATTGTCGACTTCACTTAAAGGGGATAATGGGTTATATCATTAAATAATGAAAAATGGTTTAATGGTGTTTTTTTGTATTAATCCATGTAAATTAAATAGTCCAACCATGATTACTAGATTACTCAGAATGGTATAGTTGAAAGAGAATACTAGAAAAGAGGGTTTAAATTGATTTACCATGATTGATGTGACATATGTGATATAAATGTGTGGGAAATCATCTACCTCATTGAAATCCCATAGTGAAAATGAGTGTGGGATACAGACTACTATTTCCAAATCCCACTTGTGTGATTGCTAGATAAATGAGTTCTGGGTCACAAACCTTCTTCTTCAAATACCAATGAGTTCCTATGATTGGTGATATATGAAATAAAATGTTGGAATATGACTATGGTTACAATATGATATGATAATGAATCGAAATTAAATGGATAATGAAAGGCCCTATGTTATAATGAATTATGGACTTAATATATAACGTGGTTCAGACTCCGGCATGCAGGTATTGAGGTTTGGGTTTCCTTGGAAAGGTTGTGGGTTTATGTTGTGAAATAAAGAATAATTTTATATGTTTAAACTATTTACTTTATTGCATTATTTATTCTTTATACAACTGCATACAATTTTACAACAATCCATTTTTTTGAATTTATTAAAATCCACCTTTTGGATATAGGGAACCCAAAAAAATCTCCACTACAACACGCATAACCCCAATCCACACGAAACGCCTTTTCCATGTTTCAAAAATACAACATTCAAATTTCGAAACCAAAATTCAGAAGTACCACCAACATCATATTCAAACAACGAGCTTCCCACCACAGTCCACATCATCGGTTGAACTACACTTCACATTCATCATTATATTTCCATTCTGAAAACTCATCACCATCATCGCCATGACATCTTCATGCCATCACTGCAAACTACCTCATTAGACTATGACCACTGACCACATCCCCAACATCCACTGTGAGAACATTGAAACTTGTTACACTAACATTCCATCATCCCCCATCACCAAAACATCATCATCGTCATCATTAAAGATGAACACAACCTTGTCTTCAATGATCGAACCATCATCATTTTTAACCTCTCGAAGTCGCGTGCTCAGACTAAAAACGCAAAGAACCTTGAATACCTCCATGCATCTCCACCTTAGAGAGAATGATGGACTTCTCAATCAGTAGAAAATAAAAAATTGGGATTTTATAGGAAGAAACACATCAACAACCCTTGGTAACCATTGAAACCTAATAAATCCATCACTGTCACCACCATTACAAAAAATCTCATGACCAAAACACATTAGAGGTTATCACAACACCATTTCTGATGGCCATCAGACTTCACGAATTAGGAGCCACTAAAGCTATTATCCCTAACACACAAATCACATCAACTCAAACCAACAACATGCTGGTGATGTTTGAGATGTCTACTAATACCCATATCACAACAGAATGTACCTTCATTGTATACTGGGAAGAATCAATCCAAGAGCCGATGAGACACATGAGAAACTCACCACTACAGCCTTTACACTAACTCTAACACCAGAATTGAAAAACCAATAGCAAAAACACAAGAACAAACCCATCGAATGACATAACCAAAAATATTGAACATCACATCGAAGATGGAATCATATATGGAAAATGAACCATGGATTAAACACTAAAAAGAAAGAACAAGAAGAAAACTAGGAAAACCCAATAAAGAAACTAAAAAACAAAAAATGAAAAGAGAAATTAAAGGAGAAAAGGGGTGGAAACCCTAAAAGAAGATAAAGGAGGCTCTAAGAGATCCACAAATTCCAAACTGAAAATACAAAAAAAAACCATTGATTCTAATGCTCACAGTTCAACCTGTAAAGGAGCGGCTGACCAAAATTTCAGAGCATAAAATAAGCAGCCGAGGGAGGAACCAACAAGATATAATTGAATCTGAAAAGGACCAGACCCGAGAACAGAACATGGTGGACCAACTGTGAGTGAGAAACAAGGGATACATGGATAGAATTCATATTTACTAGATTATATAAATGAAAAGTCCTTTTGTTATAATTATTAGTTGGGATGAAGCATGTATAAGGGAACCAATTATGACTTGGGTCCCACTTGGTATTTCTTAATGTCATTATTTATTTTGGGTTTTTTATATTGAAACTTGAAAAGACTTTGGCATTGCATACCTAGTGTTTAGTATGGATATTGAATTTTTGTTTTTGGTCATCATGTGATACTAGTTTGGTTTGACTATTGGTAATATCATTTTGATATTTTCATTTATTTCAACTATTTTTCTACATTTATAAATAGGCTATAGTCTCCCTGTGATTGATATTAGACCCTTGCAGCTACTCAGCAGCCCATGGCTTATGGGGAGTCATTATTAAGGCCATGTGACCAACCTGATTAGGGTACCAGTATGTGGAACCTAGTTCTTGATGTTACACTATTTTAAAATCTAGTAGTGAGGGATACTAGAGTTCAATAAAATAGTGTAATGCATTTAATTATTTAACTAATTAATCAATAATGTATATATTAGTAATCAAGATAATGTACTGACTTCTAAATTTTTTTTATTGAATATTAACTTTGAAATCTCCAACACCACCGGTACATTATCATTGTGATAAATACAAGATAAATAAAATATCATGTTCAGCCATAACTTCCAAAAATGGTACATGCACTTGGGAATATTATTATACCATGAAAGGAATATTTACGTGTTAAAGTCCTCACATCCTACAGAGATTCCACAATGAGAAAGTATGTTATTTAATGAAAAGTATAAAATGAATGTAGATGATGCACTAGTTGTATAGTGAATCATATTTTCATATATGAGCAGTAAATTTCAGATAATTCCTGATAATGAACATTCCTAAAATATGTCAACACATGTCCAAGAATTATATCAGGAGAGAGTGAGGAAATAAATGTATGATATATCTAGTGCACTTTATAGGTATAGGATAGAAAAAGGGAATCAACAAGTACCACATGTACTCAAGATAATTGGGTACATTGAGAGATTATATGAACTTGGGTTCAAGATAATTCAGGAACATGTGACATATATAATTATATCTTCTTTACCATCAAGCTTTATAAAATTCATTTTTATCTACAATTTGAATGACATGACAAATTTACTCCAAGATATTTTGGATTTAGTTATCCAAATGATAAGGATATGATGAATAATAATTATTTAGTACATATGGTGAATAAGAGAAGTAAGGCCCAGGATGAGGCACTTAAGGATATGCACAAGCTGAAGACATCGACGCCCAATCCTTATAATAATCCAATGATATATAGAGAGGGGAATGATTATAAGGTTTTGTACTTATCATGTAGACACAAAGTCCAGTAAAAGAATAATCTTAGAGATAAGAATAATAAGTAAGGTGGTACATTTACTTGAGTTATTTTTGTCACTAAATTGAATCTATATTTATTATAACATCCCCCAATCTAGAAATCTCTAACATATCCAAAAGGATAGTTATGCGACCTCAATCATACCTCCCCATACTCTATAGGCTTCGAACTTGTAACAGGGGTGTGGAGTATATAGTTGGAAGACGAAACACCCTGGTATGACGTGTGATTGTAGTGGAAAATAAAAAATAAAAATAGAATAAATTGAAGTATACAATAATAAAATCCAACTGAATAATACCATAAATAATAAAGGTGTAATTTAATGACTTGTTGTAAAGTAACTAAGTGTATTTCTTGAAACCAAACAAGAAAAAGGTGAGAAGGCTCAAATAAAGAATCAAAAGTCACATTTACTAGTCCCCACATTGGTCCCACCTCAAAAATCCATCTCATCCAGTAGGAAAATAATCAACAACAAGATCCTTTTCCATTTTCCAAACTAGCATCTACAAAATCTTTTTTGATACCAAATGTCATCCTGAATATGGTGTGATTATAATGAAGTAGGTCAACACCATTATGTCTAAGCTATCCTATATGATAAGAAGTGTATTCAATAATGTGATAAAAATGGTTTAATTATTTAAAGAATTAATAAAATAAAACAATAACCATATTTGGCATCGTGCAAGAGTATCTCTGAACATGTCTTGTGACAATGAAAACCACCACCATAAAACAAAGGAAAAATAACTTGCTTTGAAACCATCGCAGAATATCTTGGATCATGTCTTATGACCATGGAAACCACCACTATATGACAAAGGTAAAATAACATGCTTCGGCGCCATGCTGAAATATCTTGGAGCATGTCTTATGACTATTCCTTCCAACACCATATAATCATGGTATAGTCACAAAAGTATTGGTGAAATACTATTAAAATTATGGTAAACAAGTAGAATCCCAATAGGAATTACATCATGGGATTGGGAAGAGCCCACTCTCTATAATCATTACAACAGAAGACTAGGCCAAGCCCACTCAATATCATTATTACAAAATATAAGTGTGCTCTTACTAGGGTCAAGCCTAATATATATGCAATTTAGAAAGGAAAAAATATCATGTCATAGAATGTAAATATCACAAAATCACATTATAAATATCAATGTTTAATTTTGAAAATAAAAATTTATCTTTCATATACCACATTGAATTAAATCACAATTGATTAATAGTTATAAAAATAATAAATATCTGGAAATTAGAGATGTTATTTCAAGAAATATCCTAAGGTATCATGTCATGTGAGACAAACATTAATCCATTATCTAATTAAATTATATTCATGGTTCTCTCACCTAAAAATAAACCATAAGCCAGATCAAAAGACAATCGAAACCATAAGACATCACGGAATAATCTCGGCCTTTATTTAATTGATTTGGGAAAATGCTATATCGGCAGAATCACAATAATGAATAATCAAGGAAATTATCAAACCATAAGTTTATGATTTAGACACCCTAACTTTAACTGAAGATTCAATAAAACTTCTAATGAAAACCACCCATGAGGAATAACGTGCAGATGAATGAAAATTGGATCCTTGTTCAAAACTGATAATATCATAACCTAAAACGCAAACAGTCAAATTATTTAACTACAACAGTTGGACTAAATAATGGTGTGAAGGTAATAATCTATCCAAAATGGATTATTGGGAGTTTTTTACACAAAAGAGACCTTTAGAAGGAAAGTTAGAACTCAAAAATCATTTGGAGGGTTACCCTATGTAGAGAGGAGCAGATCTATAGCAGAATTAAATCAAATTCATCAATACAAAAAAAAAATAAAAAAAGGTTGAGGAATTACATGCTGTGTAAAGTAGTTACACATTGTTTCAATATTTCTAATACAATACACCAAAAATCCCATCACCTCAGATTTATTTAATTAAAAGACCAAAACAAATAAATGACATGTAATCCCTTTACATGATGTGTAAATGTTCTGTAGTTTGATTTTCAACCCATTTCCCTTTAAACAACCAAAACCATCATTAAATATTCGTAACATATCAATAACCCATGAAACACTAAACCTATTTATGAATGAACTCCATTAATTAAAATAAGCATACATACCTTAACATTAGGTCTTTTCCCCAAATAGGATCTCTTTCTCAGAACATGAATCAGCCACCAAGGCTTAAACAAAAAATTCAAATAGGGACATACCCAGAAAAAGAAAATATCTCATATTCTTCCTACCATATAAGAGCTCATCCCTGAGTAACTCCAAGCATCACTGTGAGGTCTCTATGAACTTGTTTGGCCACTGTGTTCCAATATGAGAATTTGTTTTGAAAAAAAATCTTCATTGTTTGAAAAAAACGTTTTCCCACATGTAATCATCTTATTTCACTTGGAAACCACATCTTCCCCACCAACCTCTTAGAGGAAAATGAAAATATAATCAAATAATAATTTAATTCATTATTTGATTAATAATTGGATCCTTTCATCATGAACCTCATATTGGATTCTTTTTTATGTCATAAAACATTCTAATTATTTCTAATAGATGATTTTTATATGTTTTTAGTATAAAAATTCTACCACTAAATCTAATATTCAAAGTGATATACTATGGAAATATGAATTAAAATTGATTTTAGCATATCAATTTTATAAAAAAATATTTCATCACAATGATCACCTTGACAAATCAAGAAACTTTATGTACTAATATTTATATATATTTAATCAATTTACCTTTCATGTTTTTCTCTATCAAAAATACATGTTCTGGCATAGTGTTATTCAGTTCAACTAAATAAATTAGAAAAATTACACTTCGTTTTATAACATGGAGTCAATTTTTCAAAATTCATATTCATATTTTATTTTAATTAGTTTCCATTTACAACTCTCTTATAGGATAGCTTTTTTATATTCTAATTGAATAATATATCTCCTAACTTGATATTATAAAAACTCTTTTCTTTAGTTTTATATCACTTTTACAAACTATGTTTCTCTATTACATTATTCTATGTGATATATTATAGAGCATGTCCATACACTAACTACCTATATATCTCAATCCATTACATTATACAAGTTAAAATTTCTCCCATTGTCTCAAATATATATGGTCACCCAATTATCAAAATAATGTTTTCACTTGAAAATTATATTTCTATTTTGGGGATTTATGAAATATCCTTTATAGATTAAGGATAAATCACTAAGATGAAATTTCTATTATTCTTGATACTTTTTTTATCTTATCCTTAACAAACACTATGCCTTAAAAAATAGTTTGTGAAGTAATAAATTGACATCGTATGATAACTTATAAAATATCTATTTTTCATTATATTTGGAATATGTTTAATTTTTAACATCATTATTTTCAAATAATGTATAAATAAGTATAATATAATACTTGGAAGACTATTAATTATCCTCTTCAGTATTATTTTTACAAACATTGTAACTCTAATGTTTAAAATAAAATTTTTATTTTGGAATAAATCCACACTTTATTTAAATTATTGAGGAATGATTTTTCATATTGTTCTTTATCTTTCTTACCTGAAGCATCTTTTATTTTTTTCCAAATATTATTCTTTACTTTATATTTTATTTCAAAAAACAATAATAATAATAATAGCATAAGTACATGAATTTACATATAGCTTCTACTTGAAATATCTCACATATACCTTTTTTAATTAATTAAAGATTTTTTTTGATGTTATCAACTTTAATTCTTGATGTATGTTGGTTACTAATCCATATAATAAATAATTTCCACTACATTGAGGGATTTAAATTAAAAGATTTGAAACACCCAACTTGGTATATCTTTGAATTTTTCCATGTTATATTTTAGAAAAAAAAATTCTTTCCCAAATGGGTATTATTTTATAATTGTATTATATATTCACCATTGATTAAAATTTTAGGATATCTCCAATTAATGTATAATTAAACTATTATACATGTATGGTTTTAAAAATATATTTATAACTTCAAATAAAATCTCATTTTGTCATCGTTTGACACTAACATAATATTTTTTGTAATAAAAATGCATTATAATAGTTTTAAAATACAATAATTTATCAAGTTATAATTATGAAGTTATGATCTTCTCTTAAAGATGTTGATGATAAGCTCTATAAGTAACTAGGATATCCACTTATCATTTTAAAACATTTTAATCTTCCATAGTTCCTATATTTGGTTATGAATATTTAAAAAACATATTTTATTTAATACCAAAGAATTAAAATAAAAATACTATATGCAAAGAAAAATATTCATAATGTATAATATTTTACATTATTTATTTTTAATTCATTACAATTTCTCTCTAAATAAAATTTATTTCAATATATAAAAAAAAGATAGTCGCTTATTTGGTGATCTTTTTTTTGAAAAAATAATTACATATGTCTGAATCCCCCCATCGAAAATCATTTTTACCATTTAAATTAATTTAGTTTTATTGATTAAATTAAAATCAACAAAAATCATATTGATCTTTGAATAACACTTTCTTAGATGTTTAGACTCTGAAAAATACATCATCAGTGGTATTGGGATCATATTGAAGCCCTCTATTTTAATCGTTAAAAATTAATTTATATTTTTACATAATTTTTTCATGATAAATACAATACCCATTAAAGAAACAATAACCATTGTGTATATCATCCCAACCAAAGTGCCACTAAAATGGTGCCCTAGGCCAGTTGGCCACTATAAATCAAGAACACATCTCCATACGTTAGAGGCTTCTGAAAAGCTATGAGGGTCTAATGGACTTATAGTGGGGAAAATATACCCTTTGGAACAATAATAAATATGGTGGAAGAAATTATAAATAATGGAAATGGAAAAAATAAAAACCAACAATAATAAAATTAGAGTAATCTTGTATGAAAATGATAAAATATATAGCAATAGGTATACATAAGGTACAAAAAAATATAAAATCGAAATACAAAATCCCTAATGGATATCTCAATGAGAATCCTATGATATGTCCCAGTCTTGTGCTCTTATGCTCCCATGTACAATTGTAATAGCACAGGCTGGAACTGTGAACCTAATCCTATAACCAAATGGTCTACTGAGGTACCCCAGTGAAATGGTGGCCTAAATGGGGTCTGAGATATAGTCAGTAGTCCATAACCAATGGGGTTTAAAGATACCCAATATGTGAATATAAAAAACTAGTATTAATCTATATCTATATGAAGCAATAAATAATAAATAATCACATGTCGAGCATGGGATCCTTTAAGACACCTAGCAGACCATACCTACCTCAAACTAAGAACAAATATACATGCACTCCTACCATAATTTATATACATTCATACATGAGAAAATAATATGAAAAGATATACATTATCTGATGTGGACCCAGGGTTTACTTCCAAGGAATATATTTGAGAGGATCATATATCATATAAGGGATATCATGCCTAGGGTGTCATACCCATAGATCCCAATGTAATTGACACCTTCCCCTGGGTTCAAAGAGAATAATATTAATGTAAGGGACTCCATGACCGCTAATCATAATATAAGGGATTCCATGCCCTAGGAATCTAGTATTGTGAATCATAATTTAAGGGATTTGATGACCACGAATAATAATATAATGGACTCCATTCCCATAGACACCATGCTTGTGAATCTTAATTTAAGGGAATCCATTCCCAGGGATTCCAGGACCATGAATCATAATATATGTGATTCCATGCGCATGGAAACCATTCATGTGAAGAAAAATATATGGAAAAACATTCCCAAGGATGTCATTCTAAGGGACACCATTCCCACAAATCATAATAGAGGGATGTCATGCCCATTTATAGTTCACCCAAAATTATTTTTAACATTTTGATTATAAAATCCATGGAGGGGTAAGTGATATGTTATAACTATTCAATCTTCTCTAATCCAATTACCCAATTTGGTTATTTCAGTAATAATGAAAAAGGATATGTACATGAAAATTACATATTACAATTCATTTATAAATGATATAGAAGTCCATATATAGAAAAATTCCAAATCATTCACATTATAATAACTTTTTTACTAAATAATGAAAAAGATTTTAGAATATAATATTCATTTAATTATTTGATTCAAATTTAATAAGATCCAATATAAACATGCATTCCTAATTACAAAGTGTCAATTAATTTATTTAAATTAATCAAAATACTTAATAATGTTAAACCCAAAACACCAATGAGTGTTTCATCTATTTCAATATAAGGGGAATATAGGCATAAGAATGGAATACCCAAGGGGCAGATCATGTTGATGTACTTCATATCCAATTATAAAACAAGGGTCTAACATAGTTTTTATGTTACAAATTAATCAAATAGTTTCAGTAGAATGATTTTAGGGAAAGACTTCTGGTTAAATCAATATTCGAATAAATAGTGACAATTATAAAATAAATGTCATTATAGGGAAAAACAACTGGAGAACCTATCTCATATTCAAGATGGTCCAATCATCCAATATCTGACTTTAATTCATTCCAAAGTGGGAGAAATTAGAATATTAAAAAAATCCATGAAAATAGGTTGAATTATCTCACATATATTTCCCATTATATATGATGAGATAAATGAAGAAAATAAACATGAGGAGTAGAATAATAACTTATAATATTCTAACATAACTCATAGAGCTTCATTCCAAGATTATATAGAAGAGATATATCCATTCCAAGGAGGGGATGAATGAAGCTTGAGAAACCTCCCAACTAAGCACGAGTAAGGAGGAGAAGGGTGGGAGAGAGGTTTAAATCAACCAGTAGAAACGGCTAATTTCTATCCCATTAATGATCCACAAGGTTTGGCTATAGATTTTGGAAAATCGTGAGGCAACCACGAGTGCCATTTTTAAAGGAAACACACTCCTCACACAACTAGTGAATTGTTTCATAGATAGCGCATTTCCCCTGTTATTCTCCTCCGTATTTTTTAAAGACCCCTCACAAGGATGTGATCTTCCAATCACATTATTGGACCAAATCATGTCACATCCCCAACTACTCTAGATTAGGCCACATCAATTTTCATAGATGGTCTCTAGGTTTTACACTAACAGTGTCCCCTATACGCCTCTCTAAAAAAGCGATTTCTCGTATCCTAATGCTTCTAAAACCCATAGAAAATTTCAAGACACCTCTCGCACCTCAAATACTAGTTAAAAAATCACATATAAGTGATCAATCATTCAGAATTCCAATTCGTGGTTGAAATTGAGATTCATCTCGTCCACCAAATGAAAAAATAAAAAACCTTAAGCAATTCATACTGGGTCCAGAAAACATGATCTTATAGTCTCCCCACCATAAAACATATCTTCCTTAATAATACTTTGGGAAGAAAAAAAATTACCCAATCTAATTGGGTTGGGAGGATCTTTTTAGAATAGACACATTGTGTTTCCAAATGCCTTACCTTCCATCAATAATCACTTAATGCATACATCTTTTTAATCACCAACATCCAATACAAATCTTGAAACTACAACCTAAGCATCAAGAAAATACTTACCTGGTCCCATATAACCTGATATATGATTATGTCCTTATTTATTACATCACATGGCCTATATATTTCTACACCAAAGGTTCAATATTCCAATGTCCAATACCGAGTCTCAGTCCTCACATTATTAGAATTTCCTATTAAACATGTCTGGATTGTCCTATTAGCATTACTATCAGATTTGAACATGCTGAAACTACTCTCATTCCTTGATCTATATCAGAATGGATGAACTCCAAAAAATCAGGCTCATATTGGTCATCCCTACTTTTTTTTTGAAAATACACAGCCGACTATTAAGCTATACACATCTCATCCCAATTGGATTCGAACTATTTTTTATTACCAATCACAATAAAATACCCAAGAGAAACCAGGTCAGACCATATATGGCTGGCCATTTCCAAAATAGTTAGCTCCTAGTGTTAACATGTTAGAAAACCCATATTTTGAAGCCTTAACCCTTGTCATAATAATTGTTTTTCAGAATGCTCACCAATGACCAAACCTGACTTGTGGTGACTCCTTAAATTTAAACTATCTCCCAACAAGATAATCATCATGCTATACCACCAGCACTGACACTAGTTTGAGAAAACATCCATAGTTTATCATAAGGTCATCCATGATTAACTCCCACAACTGGATTTCACCCAAATCCATTATAGATACACACCTAGAATTTATCAAGGATCCAAATCATATATCTTTCAATTTCATTAATATCACATCATTTCCAAAAAAAATATCACATGGTGAGTCTTAAGATCCCATAACAATTTTCTGACATAGATTACTCTCAGTGACCTACATCACTCTCCCCACATTAGAAGCATGCATTTCATCACATCAATGAAGAGAAAACATCTCACCATATCCCATTCCCTATCCTCACTAGATGTATCTACTACAATGTCTAGGATCTTGTTTATCTCAAGTGTTAACATAAATGTCAAATATTTCCCATTCCAATTTCTGTAGAACAGATATCATGGTGAAATAAGAACCTGACTCATAAAGAGGTTAATCATCTTCTAACATCTAATGGTGGGCTATGAACTATTTTTATTATCTTAAAACTAATCAATGAGCCGCATAATTAGAGATTTATTTCATCAAACCAAAATGGGTATTTAAATAGGTATCTAAACATATAGATAATTATATCTCAAATTACTAAGGGAGATATTATGATAAGGGCCTTGATCACCTATTAACAAGTAGTACTCATATATTTTACATATGAACAAATATAGATGCCTCTTAGCCCTGATCAACTCAACTAGAACACACCTACTTTTCCTAATTTATAGTTCCAAGTCTCCCAACCATGTGTGTATATGTCCTTTCAAATTTATCCCTTAACACAGGAACTTATTTTTAATTTCTCAAAGATTTGGGGTTACCATGCATGCAAGAATCATATTTAAAATCCCCGGTCCTCTTCCCTTTCTTGGAAACTCACCAACGTTGAAATGTGAATAGTTTATGTGAACACAAGGAATGATCTCAAATTACGATACACTATCGGTGTAAATCCCATAACACCCAATTCATAGAAAAAACTCACATTTCTGAGATTCATTTATAATCAATATTAAAATAATTATTATACATGGAATATTAATACTTTAATATGTCGAGAGTTCCCTTGGAATTCATCTTCAAAATTGGGAAGCTCACATTTACCATGATTTTTCAATTGATGACCCACACGACAACATAGATTCTAAAAAGAAATCATTAAAAATACAAGGAATACTCAACTGGACTAGGAAATTGTAACAAACCAAGCTACCATGGTATGTTTTCCTTTGAATAATGCAACAGCTTGCGTTGTACGCAACTTCGAGATTCTAACACATCACGACCAATCAAACTAACTGTTATGAATAGTAATACACACTTTTTGGAATTCTATAAATTTTATCATTCAAATTGGACTTCATTTTTGGATTCCGAATTTCGAAATTAGCTTAGGGTGAATTTTTGATATTTTTCTGAAAACATTCAATTTTTGATGAATAGTGAAAAACACGAATTTATTGTTTAAAGCCGACTTTTTATTTATATAATTATTTATTTTATTCAAATTTATTTTAGGTCAAAATAGATACATAATACCAATATAATTTCAATTTAATTCATTGGATTCAGTTTATAATAATTTTAGATATAAAAAAATTTATTGAACTTTTTACCGTCTTTTACCCACCTCCTAAGAGAATTTGTAAATTTACAAAAAACGTAATTTTACTACTTATATGAGTTAAATTTCAAAAATATGAGATACATGGTTGATATAAGTAAGTAAAATTTGGTTCAATAAGATGAAAATAATTTTTGGTGAATAGTAATGTTTTACTTTTATTTACCACAGTTAAAAGTAAATAGGGTAATCAAGGGTAAAAATGATATTATTGTTACCCTAACACAGGTCCCAATTCTATTTTATAATTGTAATTCAACCAAAAATAGCCTTAGAAATAAAATATGATCCTTTAGGTCAACTTGGATTAGATGAGGACATTTATTATTATTTAATTCAAATAAGTGTTAAAAATGTTAAATAAATAGTTTAATAGTTAAACCATTTTTAATATAGGGTTACACATAAGATAAATTCGACTATAAATTTTCATTAAAAATATAAAAATATTTCCTCCATAATTTGAGACATTTTATGGATTCCATTAATTTTATAGGTAAATATGACATGTTAGGGTTGGTTAGATGAATTTTTTTCGAAGTAATAATGCTGTTATGAATTTAGAAAAAACAAAATACCAAATAGTTTTTAAATTAATGTAAAAGAGTTTTTAAAACAAATAATATATTATTAATGCATATTATATTCCAAAAAATCTAATTTTTGACCAAAATACATATATAATGATAGGTGTGCCATTAATATTCCACTTGGGGTTCTCTTAAAATTTTATAGTAATTTTATTAACCATATAATATAAAAATACAAAGAGACATGGTAAATGTCAAACTATTTAACTAAGATTTAAATCTAAAAGATAAAGATAATATAGTGACACAAATCTATCTAAAACCTATTTGATGAGTATTTGTCGACCCATCCCAACCATCGACTTTAAATAATTAATTTTGGGCCATTATAAACTGAAAATTATTTTATTATAAAAAATATTTATAGCTTTTCCTAAGGTTCCCCTCACCCCTCTTATAAAAGGGCACCCCCGCTTCTCTCTAATTCACACCATCAAAGCCATTTGGCTGGGCCAAAACCTTCCCAAATACCCTCTCAACTGTCCTCCCTTCTTCCTAGAGGCTGTAATTTAGTTCTAAATCCAACCTAAGGAGCCCTTTTGATCATATCAAAAGGAAGAAACCGAAGAAGAGGAAAATAAATCATCACCTCTTTCAAGTTTCTTTCTTCTTCCACTTCCTCTTTATTTTTTGTTTCCATTATAAAATAAAAACTCCAGTATATTCTATATACTGTGATGTTATTATAAATATGTTACAAACATATTCATTATTCTATCCATCCTTTGAATGACATGTCACCATATGTGCTTACGTACGGCTAACTGTCTCCACGTCGTGCTGTAATTGTTATTCAATACATTATTATTTGGATTGGAATAATAATGAAGTTTAATTGATGTAAATAATAAATATTATATGTTAATGATTATTTATATATGATATACCATCCAATTATATATTATTTTAATATCAAAAGAATGATATTGTCGCTTGTGCGTACGTACAAATTTTCTTCTCCCCGAACACGATGAGATTCATTCCCCATCGTATCCATTCAAGAAAAATTTTCATTAGATGATTAAAAATAATTTTTAAAGAATTAATATCATTCTGAATATGACTAAGATACATCCTATCCATAAAAAACATTACTTACGTATAAATCATATAAGGGAAAACGAATCAGTTAACACCTGAAATGACAATAATACTAAGATATTATTGACAAAGCAATGTCAAAAGACCATATGTGATGTCATATTAATGTGTATGATTCATGTATAGTTTAAACACAATTATTTCACCATTATACATGAGGTTAACCTTCCCTCGACTGAGGAAAAGTACAAGGTAAGGGGTTTCTTATCTCACTTTTAATTCTGTGAGATTTTCATTATACACCACTTATTTATTTTATGTGGTGTATTTTGTACTGCCATTTGATATATATTATCATGATTATTTTTATATTCATGATATTATGTGATTCATTTGGTGGTTATTGAATATTTTTCATATTAATTGATTGATTACAATGAGGTAAGGGTTTATTTTACAATCTCTTTTTTATCCAAGGTTGTTTTTACATAAGTATCAACTGGGGAATATTTATTTTCCATGTCCATGTTTCATGAAAGAGTTTTAAAAGTGATTATTTTAAAGTAATTTTTTTCTAAAACATCATTTTAAATGTTTTAAATATTTATTCTTCTAAATAATTCTCATTAATGTCCATGTTTTCAAAATGGTTTTTGAGGATTTATCTATATGAACATGAATATTTTTAAAATGTTAATTCCATTCAAAAGTTTCAAAGTGATATGGGAAACTTTGATTGAAAAATGTCTTTAAATTTCTTCCTTTCTAAATTTTGTGACATTTAAATGTTTTCATGAAAAATGTATATTTCACTAAAAGAGTTTTCCAAATTATTTTCATCTATGTCAACATCTTTTGATGGATTTTAAACTTGGTTGAAGATGATTAATTATGATACAAATCTTCCATATTGTATTAAAGGTTTTGTGATATTTTTGACTGTGGATGTGTTATTTTTATACCATTCATGGTTAATGGATAATGTATTGAAAATTCATATGCTATTTTTAATTCGAATGTTTATGTTATGTTTAAATCTTTTAATATGAGGAATGCATTGGACTTAGTAAGTGGCGGGTGGAGCCCGTTATAGCTCCTGGATGTATCGGTAGGTATCTATTGATATTGCATGTGATTATTAGACTAGTATAATATCCATGTGAGTTAGTTAATGGAATTATTTTGATTTATATTTTCCATGTCAAGATGAATTTTATGTTTAAAAGTATTTTTTTAGTTTTATACATTTCCTTAAATGTTTATGTTTTTTTATGAATGTTTCAGCTATATTTTTAACCTTACTAATCATCTGATCTTACCCCTTTCTATGTTTTATTTTTCCCAGGATGCGAAGAAGTATATTATAACTGACCTGTAGGGATAGTATACGGGATCTATGTTTTGTCCATGGAAACAATTTTTTTTTGTTTTCCATTTTATGATGTAATGTAAACCTTGTGAATGTATCTAGTACTTACAAGGCTACTAAACTAATGTGTCTTTAGAGAATTGATCTTTTGTGATCATGAAAATGATATGTAATAATGCACCAACTTTGGGCTAACTAGGGTCAGGGCATTATAGTTGGTATCATAGGAAGTTTAGTACAAACCATTGATACTAGATTTAGATAAACTCTGATTAGAGCACATATCCATAAGATGGACTTTGAGGATTAGTATAGAAGAACTTTATAAAATTTTGGTATTGTAGAGATTTTGTTTGTATTTCAAGAAATAAATCCCTATCTAGATACGAGTAGGTAGAGGTAGTTCTGGCATTGATATACCTTGGGGTAAAACCCAAAAACACTTCTTTGAGGTAGACACGAACAGGAACTGGTGCATGATAATAGGCCTTGCTGCACTCTTGGTTACGAAATCCTCGGGTATTTTCTTAGGACAATTCTCATTTTCATTACAAACCATTATGAAGGGTTTATGAGTATATACTTCCTCAATGAAAACATTTTTTATGATTATGGATTATATACATAAATTGTTCAATTTATGTTAAGTGTTTTACAAGTTTGGAATTATGTATTTTTATTCAAAAACTAATCTAGTTTATGCCATTGGTTTGAAATTGCGCCTAGTGGATGGAATGGAAACCATATAAATCCACACACTCCATGTAGGTATTTCCCTACTACTCAAGATAATTATAGTAGAGCCAGTGATGCAACTAGTGCTGATCATATAATCCCCATACTCGGACAACTCACTCAGGTTATGAATAATAACCTTACCCATATAGAGCAACCTGATCTGCAGCATGGAGGATCAATGTTAGATCGCTTCATGAGGCAACAACCACCAAAATTAAATGGTGGTATAAATCCACTAGTATTTGAGCAATGGATAAATTCCATAGGGAAAAGATTCCGCACCTTGTGGACTAGCGAAAGGGAAAAAAATTTCATGGAAGTTTACTGCCTCACTGGAAATGATCATCATTGGTGGTCATTGATTCAAAACACAAAGAAAGATAAGGAAGTATCAAATATAGAATGTATTTAGATTGAAGAGCTTTTCTTAAAAAAATACTTTCCTTGTGACCATAGAGCGGATATGGAATGAAAATTTCTAAGTCTTTGGCAAAAGGAGGATGTGAATATTGCAAAGTATGAAGCTAACTTTACAAGGTTAGCGAGGCATGATGCAGATTATACACATAACCCAAGAAGTAAGATAGATAATTTATTTTATGGGTTAAAACCATTTCTTAGTTGAGCATTAGTCTCATAATCCTCTCATCATGCCAAGATTTTGTATTATGTTCTATCAATATAGAAAAAAAATTCTCTATGTCTTACGACTATAAAGAAAAGCAAGAGAAGAAGAGATCTGGTGAACACTCTAGAAATGGAAATAAGGGCAAGAAGGGAAAAGTTGAATATATATCCTATAGTAAATGTTGGAAGAAACACCCTGGTACTTTCCAAAAGGGAATAAGATTTTGTTACAAGTGTGGTAAAAAAGTCCACAAAGATCTTGATTTCAAGGGGAAGAAAGAGGTTGTCGATGTTGAATGATAAAATTTTAGAGAAAGGGGGAATTATGTGAATGAATTTCCTAAGAGTCGGGGTAACTTACCTCAGAAAAGGCCAAGGGATAAAGTCCAAGCTTATATCATCACTGCTGCTGAGGTTGAAGATCAGAAAGACTTGGTGGCAAGTAATTTAATTGTTTCCTCATGTTTAGCCAATGCTTTCTTTGATTCTGGACCATCGCATTTTTTCATATCTTTCTAGTTTTCTAAAAAAATTAGATAATTCCAATTTTATTTAATAATAGAGTTTTCATTCAATACTCATAATGTAAATATCATTTCAACAAAGTTTTTTGAATCAGTCCCCATTAGGGCATATAAATGTTTTTTATCTGCTGATCTCATCATCATACCCATGATTTAATTTGATATAATCCTCGGTATGGATTGGATTTCAGACCATGATGTGAAAATTTATTATAAGAAGAAGGAGGTTGAAATTTTTCATGATGAAAAAGAGTACTTTATCTTTAGAGTAGAAACATCACCACCAAATTATTATCTAGATCCACCCCCATCTGCTCAACTAAATTCAATTATTGTGGAGTAAGAGAATGAAATAACTATGGGTGAGGAAATGAATGTTCAAATAGAGGATATATCTATTATGAAAGAATATGTTGATGTGTTTCCAGAAGATTTACTGGGACATCCTCTAGAATAAGAAATTGAACCTTCCATTGATTTAATTCCGGGATCAAGGCCCATATCGAAGACCCCTTATAGAATGGCCATTGTCGAATTAGTGTAACTAAAGAATCAACTAGAGGAATTGAGTAATAATAGATTTATTCACCAATGTTTTTCTCCATGGGAAGCCCCTATCCTTTTTTAATAAAATGATGGATCTATGATGTTGTGAATTGACTATAGGGAGATCAATGCTATAATAATAAATAACATGTATCCCCTACCTCGCATTGATAATTTATTTGACCAAATTCATGGAGCTCAATACTTTTCAAAGATTGACCTTCGATCTGGATATCATCAGTTGTGTGTGAAGAAGGAAGACATTCTGAAAACAGCATTTCGAACTAGGTATGTGCATTACGAGTTTACAGTAATGCCTTTGGGATTGATTAATTCACCCTCTATCTTCATTTATTTAATGAATAGAGTTTTCAAGGAATATCTTGATGACTTTTTAGTGGTATTTATTGATGATATCTTGGTATACTCGAAAATCTATGAAGATCATGAAAATAACTTGTGCATTATCGTGAAGATTCTAAGAAGACACGAATTATATGGGATGTTTAGCAAGTGTGAATTCTTGCTTCAAGAGATTTCTTTTCTTGCCCATATTTTCTCTAAGGATGAAATATCCATTGATCCTTCAAAGACTAAGGAAATCCAAGAATGTCCAGCACCGATGAGTATAACTGAGGTACATTGTTTTAATAGTTTAGCTGGTTATTATCGGCGTTTTGTCTAGAATTTTGCCTGATTGGCTAACCCATTAACCAAGCTCACACGTAAAGGGGTAAAATTTGTTTGGAAGAAAGAGTGTGAATATTTTTTTGAAGAACTGAAGAGAAAATTAGTCAATGATCTTATATTGACTCTATCATCGGGGAATTATGGGTTTTTTATTTATATTAATTCTTCAAAGAAAGTACTTGGTTGTGTCCTTATGTAGAAAGATACGGTAATTTCCTATGTATCATGACAACTAAAAATTCATGAGAAAAACTATCCTACTCATGATCATGAGTTAGCAGCTATAATCTTTGCTTTGAATATTTGGAGACACTATCTCTATGGTCAAACATGTGTGATATATATTGATCACAAGAGTTTGAAGTATATTTTCTCACAGAAAGAACTCAACATGAGGCAAAGATGATGGCCTAAACTACTCAAAGATTATGATTTCACTATACACTACCACCTGGGGAAGGTAAATAAGGTGGCAGATGCTTTGAGTAGAAAAGATCATGGGATTTTGAACAAGATGAATGATGAAAAAGATCCTATATACATGGATCTAGTAAATATGGATATGGGAATCACCATGGAAGTTGAAAAATCAATACTTTTTCAAATGGTTGCCAAACCAAATTTACTTGAAAGGATAAAGAGTTTTAAGACTGGTGATGGCGAGTTTCAAAAGAAGATTAAAGTTGTGAATGATGGGAGATTGAGTGACTTCGTATATGAATATGGGATTTTGAAATTTGGGAAGATACTTTCTTTTACCGATATGACTAATCTAAAAAGATAATTGTTGGATGATTCTCATAGCTCCAATTTTTTTATACACCCTGGGAGCACCAAAATGTATAGACAATTGAAGGAACATTTTTGGTAGGACAACATGAAGATGGAGATTACTGATTTTGTGACAAGAAGTATGGTTTGTCAACAAGTGAAAGATGTAAGGAAACAACATAGGGGTGTCATGAAACCTTTTCCCATACCTGATTGGAAATGGGATGGTATCACGATGGAATTCGTCGTGGGGCTACCGAAGACTCCTAGAAGGAACGATGCAATATGGGTCATTGTTGATCGTCTGACCATGTCAGCACATTTTCTTTCTATAAGGGAAGATTAACCACTGGAACGTATAGAAAGACTATATATTAATGAAGTTGTAATACTTCATGGAGTACCACTATCAATTTTTTCTGATCATGATACCCATTTTACATCAAGATTCTGGAAAAGACTTCAGAAATCCCTGGATACTGAACATCGTTTGAGCACTGCCTATCACCCCCAAACTAATGGACAATCAGAACAAATTATTGAAACCTTATAAGGCTTGTTGAGATCATGCCCACTTGACTTTCAAGGTATGTGGGATCAATATTTACCTTTGGTAGAATTTTCCTATAGCAATAGGTTCCATTAAAGTATTTATATGGCACCATATGAAGCATTATATGGAAAGAGATGAGGCACACCAACATGTTGGGATGATGTTGGGGAAGGAAAACTCGTAGGCCCAGAACTTGTGGAGGAAATGATGGAAAAAGTGAAGTTAATAAAAAACCACATCAAAGTAGCTCAATGTAGGCATAAGAGCTATGTTGATAACCGAAGGAAGGATTTGGAATTTCAGGTAGGAGATCATGTTTTCATGAAAGTATCTCCATGGAATGGTGTTATACGTTTCGGTAAGAAGGGAAAATTGTGTCCCATGTTCATTGGACCTTTCGAAATTCTTGAACGAATTGGGGTTGTAGCTTACCATTTGGAAATGACGCCAAGTATCTCCAAAGTTCACGATGTGTTCCACGTATCACTGTTGAGAAAATAATGCCTGACCCAACGCATGTACTTTCCTATGAGGAATTAGAACTAGAACACGATATGTCTTATTGTAAAGAGCCTGCCAGGGTTCTTGATACAAGATAACAAGTGTTGAGAAAACGAATTACTCGTCTAGTAAAAGTTCTATGGAGAAACCATAAGATGGAAGAGAAAACATGGGAACCCAAGGAACTTATGATGAAGAACCACCCAAATCTTTTTATGTAGTAATATTCTAAAAATTTTGAGGAAGAAATTAATTTAAGGAGTGGAGAATGTAACACCCCAATCTTCCCTGATACATTCCCCTTTGAATAATGCAATAGCTTGCGTTGTACGCAACTTCGAGATTCTAACACATCGCGATCAATCAAACTAGCCATTATGAATAGTAATACCCACTGTTTTAAATTTTATAAAATTTATCATTCAAAATGGACTTCATTTTTGTATTTGTAATATCGTAATTAGCTTAGGGTGAATTTTTGGTATTTTTGTGATAACTTTTTTTTTTTGATAAATAGTGAAAAACAATGAGTTATTGTTAAAAATCAACTTTTTATTTAAATTATTATTTATTTTATTTAATATTATTTAGGTCAAAATAGATTCATAATACTCATATAAATTCAATGTAATTCATTAGATTCAGTTTATAATAATTTTAGATAGATAAAAATTTTATTGAACTTTTTCCGTCTTTTACCCACCTCCTAGGAGAATTTTCAAATTTATATAAAACACAATTTTACCACTTCTATGAGTTGAATTTCAAAATTACGAGAGACACAGTCGATATACGTAAGTAAAATGTGGATCAATAAAATGAAAATAATTTTTGGTGAATAGTTAATTTTTACTTTTATTTACTACAGTTAAAGGTAAATAGAGTAATTAAGGGTAAAATGATATTATTATTACCCTAACACATATCCCAATTCTATTGGATAAGTGTAATTCGACAAAAAAGAACCTTAGAAATAAAATATGATCCTTTAGGTCCACTTGGATTAGATTAAGACATTTATTATTATTTAATTCAATGAAGAGTTAAAAGTGTTAAATACAAATTTTAATAACCAAAACATTATTAATATAGGGTTACACATAAGATAAATTAGTCTATAAGAATTCATCAGAAATATTAAAATATTTCCTACATAATGGTATTTTATTTATATCTTTTAGACATTAAAAAATTTAATTTATTTATGACACAAAGATAATGTAGTCATTACCCAATTAATAATATATTAAAATAATTGATATTATAAATATAAAAATAAATGTAATTTGGGACTTTTTATGAATTACACTAATTTTATTGGTTAATATGAGATTTAATGGTTGGTTAGATTAATTTTTTTGAAGTAATAATGCTGTTATAAATTTAGAAAAAACAAAATAACAAATAGTGTCAAAACTGACATAAAAGAGTTTTTAAAACAAATATTATATTGTTAATTTATATTATATTCCTAAAAATCTAAAGTTCTTCTAAAAGACTTATATAATTTAGTTGAATCATTAATTAATGACTTTGGGTTCTCTAAAAAGTTTATTGTAGGTTTATTAACAATATAAAATAAAAATACAAAGAGACATGGTAAATGTAAAAATATTTAACTAATAGTTAAATCTAAAAGATAAAGTTATTATAGTGACCCAAACCTGTCTAAAACCTATTAGTTGAGTTTTTGTCAACCCATACCAATATTATACTTTAAATAATCCATTTTGGAGAATTTAGAAACTGAAAATTATTTTATTATAAAATAATATTTCTATCTTTTCCTAAGGTGCCCCTCACCCATCTTATAAAAGGGAACTCCCCCTTCTCTCTAATTAACACCTTAAAATCCATTCGGCTCGACCAACCCCTACCCAAATACCATCTCATCTATCCTCCCATCATCCTAGATGCCTTAATTTTGTCATAAATCCATCCTATGGAGCCCTTTTCATCAAGTCAAAAGGAAGAACTTGAAGTAGAGGTAAATATTTCTTCACCTCTTTCAAGTTCCTTTCTTCTTACACATCCCCTTTCTTTGTTGTTTCCATTATAAAATAATAACTCCAGTATATTATATATAATTTGGTGTTATTATAAATATTTTAAAACCATATTCATTATTCTATCCATCCTTTGAAATACATGTCACCATATGTGCCTACGTACGGCTTACCCTCTCCACGTCATGGTGTAATTATTATTTAATACATTATTATTTGGATGGGTATAATAATTATGTGTAATTGATGTAAATAATAAATATAACATTATAATGATTCTCTATATAGGATATACCATCCAATTATATATTATTTTAATATCAAAAGAATGATATTGTTTCCCGTGCGTACATACGGATTACCATCTCCACGAACGCGATGAGATTCATTCCCCATCATATCCATTCGAGAATAATTTTCATTACATGATTAAAAAATAATTTTTAATGACTTAATATAATTTTTTAATATGAATAAGATACATCATATCCATAACAAGAATTACTTATGTAACAAATCATATGAAGGAAAATGAATCAGTTAACACCCGAAAGAACGATAATACTAAGATATTATTAACAAAGCAATGTTAAAAGATCGTGTATGATATCATATTTATGTATATGATTACTTTATAATTTAATGACAATTATTTCACCATTATACAGGAGGTTAACCTACCCTTGACCAAGGAAAAGTACAAGGTAAGGGGTTTCTTATCTCACTTTTAATTCCGTGATATTTCCATTGTTCACCACTTATTTATTGCATGTGGTGTATTATATACTGTCAATTGATATATATTATCATCATTTTATTTATATTCGTGATATTCTATGATTCATTTGGTGGTTATTTACTATTGTTCATATGACTCAATTGATTACAATGAGGTCATGGTTAATTTCACAATATATTTATTATCTGAGGTTGTTTTTACTTAAGTATCTACTGGGACATATTTATTACCCATGTCCATGTTTCATGAAAGAGTTTTCAAAGTAATTCCTTTAAGGGACTTTTTTAATAAATAATCATTTTAAATGTTTTAAATATTTATTCCTCTAAATCATTCTCTTTAATTTCCATGTTTTCAAAATTGTTTTTATGGATTTATCTATATGGACATGAATGTTTTTAAAATGTTAATTCCTTACAAAAGTTTCAAAGTGGTATGAGAAACTTTGAATCAAAAATGTCTTTAAATTTCTTCCTTTATAAATTGTGTGACTTTTAAATGTATTCATTTGAAAGGGATATTTCTCTCAAAGAGTTTTACAAATAATTTTCATCTATGTCAACATCCTCTGATGGATTTTAATCTAGTTTGAGGATGATTTAATATGATAAAAATCTTCCATATTGTATTGAAGGTTTAGTGATATGCTTCACTATGGATATGTTATTTTTATACCATTAATGGTTTACGGATAAATTATTGAAATTTGATACGATAGTTCTAATATGAATGTTTATGTTATGTTTAAACCTTTTCATATGAGGAATGAATTGGACTTAGTAAGTGATGGGTGGACCCCACTATAGCTCCTCTATTCATCGATAGGTCTACTGAGACAAGCTAGTGTCTCGGCACAAGGCCTTGACTAAATCTTATTTGTAGTCTTGGCACAAGGCCTTGAATATGTGGTTATGAAATTCTGGCATTATCCATTCCATCGTTATGAAAGTGGCTATTGATATTGCATGTGATTATTCGCCTAGTAGAATATCCAAGTGAGTAATTAAATGGAATTATTTTGATTTATATTTTCCATATCATGATGATGTTAATGTTGAAAAGGATTTTGTTTTAGTTTTATAAATTGCCTTAAATATTTTAGCTTATTTCGGAAAGTTTCCACTATATTGTTATCCTTACTGAGCATCTGACCTCACCCCTTTCTATGTTTTATTTTTCCCAGGATACGAAGAAGTATATTATGACTGACCTGCAGGGATATTCTATGGGATCTCAGTGTTGTCCATGGAAACAATGTTGATGTAGTTTTCTATTTTATTATGTAATGTAAACCTTATGAATGTATCTAGTACATCCAAGGATACTAAACTAATCTGTCTTTCGGGACTTTATCTTTTGTGATCATGTCAATGATATGTAATAGTGCACCGACTCTAGGCTTCTGGGTTCGGGAAATTATAGAACCCAAAAAATCATTCCCTACATAGCCATTTTTGATAAACATGGACTCAGGAAGCTTTTAAATTGTAAGGGAATCACCATTCCTGAATGAAAATACTTCATCACCTGCAGTTAATTATTCTATAAAAGAGAAAAAAAAGGATCTCATCAGAGAAAGAAAAATGTTGTCCCAGACCAATCTATTCAGTAGGTTTCCCTTAATAGAACTATTTCATTTAATAACTATGATCTATGTCAAAAGTAAGGTTATCTAGGACTCCCATCTATCACTAAGTCCTCTCACATGAGAACCATATCCCATTCATCAGAATTTATTACACCATGACTAATTCACCCGAAACAAAATCTATTAGAAGAGGTTAAAATAAAGTAAGGAAGGAAGAATCAACATATGAGGGATGGAATATATCATCATAGGCATAATGGGATCGCCTTCCATCATTGAGATACTGAGAACTGATCATCACCATGAATTTTAAAGGGGCAGTTCTCATTGAAAGGTTAAAACACTAACGTAAAGGATAAAGATCTTGTACCGAGTGGAATATAGATATGGTAATAACCACTTATCTAATGTTTACTATGATTAAGGAAACAATTCCAATAATCTTATCAATTTTTAACTGGGATGTTATGCTAGTGGTATTAGGCTGAAATCCCCACCAGTTTTTTGGATATAAATCCCATGTGGTTGTGATGATGTCGGTAACAGGATAGGCTTACCATGTGACCCAGATGTATTTATGCCTAGTTATCCACTACAACCCTTGTATGTGGGATGTATAACCCATGAGGATACACTTCTAAGGAAGAGGATCATTTTAACATATAAGAACTATAATGGCGGGGAATGATGTCCCCCTATTATGAAATGTGGCCCAAAACTATGGATTCTCTTCTCTATTATATTTATACATGTTCTTAAGGATGTTATAACCTCTATTGATGTTATTGAGGGGAAATCATTCCCAATAAAATATGATAGAATAGGGATGTTATGTATGTGACTATGTTATTTGGATATCTTACCCAAGTATTGATGTTTATTTTACCACCAGGACATTATGAACATTATTATAGTTATGTTATTTGGATGAATTTCATGTTTTTTGGTCATTATACCAAGATGATACATTATGGAAATTTTATATTAATTGTTGTTTTATGAGTAGTTGATTATTGTATAATATTTTCAGAGACACCCCAACACATTGTGAAATCATGTATCAGTCACACAAGATAATATTGTAAAACTTGTGGGTGTAGAAAATTTAATATTCTTTCCATTTCCAATTTACATTTATATATGAGAATATAACACAATACATTCAGTTTCCAATAGTAGATATGTTTAGGGACACCATTGTTACTTTCCTATTAAGTTGTACTCACACCCAGATTTGGTGCCTTGGTAAATGAGTTGACATTATTGTTCATGATCTATGTAGGGTAAAATAAAATGGTGTTTATGGGTGACTAGAAGATTTGACGAAGATAGGGATGGGACTAGGAAAGGACTTGAGACCAATTTTTTATCATATCTAATAATTTCATCACTTTTGATTCTTTTTTATACAATACTCTATTAATAGATCTTTCTAGTATATGTATGATCATTAGAATTGAATTTTCTCATTTTTTATAGCTTGGGTGTTGTTATTTCTCCATATTGAATATAGATATGATGTTTTTCTTTTTTCTGATTTTATTTATTTGACTTTATTTAGTTATATTACATATAATTTGACTTATGGTTATTAGTAACAAAGTGGGTCTATTCTCCCCAAATTACACACATACCCACACCATGGTTCAGTGGACAATTGAAAATGGGGTGGAACCCTAAAGGTATTTGGAACCATATTTAGTCTTGTTGGAGGTGGCCCATGATGGAGATATTATAAATTTGTGGTTGGATACATTGAAAGATTCACGCTTCAGGCTGTATCAAAACCCCCAAGATATATCACTATGATGGTCAAACATCCTGAAATATGGAGACTTGAAATGTGTAAAATGATGGAGGGAATTCATAGTGTGTGTTTAGTTTTTAGGTTACATTGTATATGCAACATAGTATGAGGTTCCATAAAAAACTATGTTAATGTGTAAATGTATTATGTGGTATCTCTGTAAGGTAGAGATGCATGGTAGAACCTTCTTGGGTATTTCCACAAGGCTACATGGGACATCTCACACACACACTCTCTCGGTTGAGGTGAACCAGATGCTGTTGGCATGGTGATGGATTGTCAAATTTTGATGTAAATGGTCTTCTCCCAAAAACATTGTTCGTATTGAATCCCTATAAATAAAAATTTATTTTTTGGCCCTAATTACCTATAAATCAAATTTTAAAAAGATGGATTGAATGAATTAATGAATTATATTAAAACATGAATGTCACAAAATCAAAAAATTGATATAATGTATTTGGGCGTGAAATTTTTATGTTCAAAATAAGTCTTTGAAGTGTGAAATAAAGATGAAATAAACTAATAATTAAGCATTTTATTTAGAAAAATATATTTATATAAAAATCAGAATTATTTGAATATCAATATATAGAATGTATTTTGAAGTGAATTACATATTAATTATACTGAAATATAAATAAGTGTTAGTAACATTTTTTTAACATAACTTTTTATAAATAAATATTTGTGATAAAAAACCATTACGTAGGTTTATTCATGGTAGATACATGGTTTTCCTAACTATGCATATCTACTACACATCATAGAATAATCATCCAACATCTTTTTATCCATATACCGGGCACTTATTGACCCAATATTAGGGGATTTTTATCACTAAGGAATATAGGATTATATTAATTAAGATTACTTGGATCATTTATAGAAGGAGAACCGTCCTTTAGTGTTTATCTTGAAGAGGAACTAAAGATCCAGTAAAGAGATGATAACTTATTACATTTATCTTATTTTTTTTGTTCTCGTTATTCTTCTTATTATTCTAATTATCATTATAAAAAACCTTAATTATTCTGCTATTGTTGTACTTATTTCCCTAAGAAGCTAACTTCTCCCCTACAATAGGTCTTTTGGATGAGGATAAAGTACCTAAATTGTAAATAATTTTCATTATTCTGATTTTCAAATTTTTATAATGGTAACATAATCATTTAATAAATATGTGGAGTTGGATAAAAATGTTTTATCTAGTTAATTATAAAGGGGGCACTATAACAAATCATGGGATTAGTGGCTGTTTTAGGAAACCGCCACTAAATTACGCATTGGGAAGCTATTAGTAGCGGTTATATCCATTTCACGACAGTGTAATTTAATTGTTGTAGTTCCCTCATTTTTCGGCGGTTTGGGTTTTTTTAGTGGTGATTTTACGTTCAGTGAATCACTTTTTTTTGTGGCAGTTTTAACCGCCGCGAATAAAAAACACCCCCCTCACTAGAAAAGTGCCACTAAAATAATCAAAATCGTCGTGGAATACACACGAATGGTGGGAGAATTTAGTGGTGGTTTTAACCACTACATAGATAAAAATATCTATATTTAGCAGCTTTTAAAACCACAGCTAAAATTTTACCAGTTTCATTTATCAGCGCTTAAAACCACTGCTGAAAGATGACCTGGGAAAGAAATAGTAGTTCTGCATCCCCTACACTAGTGCCCTGAAAAAAACCCATTCCAGGAATACGAATAGTCTAACAGAATACCTTGTAATCAATATGAAAATAGATTCTTAACTAAGCACAATCAAATGCATCTTTCATTAAAGTAATGCAGATAAACATATCACATGTCCCTTAGACCTTTAAATGAAATTATAAACAAGAATGTCTGTCATATTTCATGAAAACAATGCCAAACAAAGGTTTAACCTATTCCATCCATACTAGTTTCAACCCTGACATAACTATTCATATCAACATACATCCCACTTGTAATATATGAGAATTGTGTATGATATTCAAAATTTATAAATGTGAGTACTTGTAATGCATAGTGGAAAAACAGTGCATAAAGTAGTCATGTCACAATTACATTCTATATAAGTGAAAACTAGCAATGTATACAAGAAAAAAAGCACATATAAGAATATGTATATTAGAAAAAATAAAATTAGTAATATATATAGAATAAAAAGAGATTCCATTTATAAGAAGAAAGCACATCCTTTAGTAATATAAATCTAAAATTCACAAAGAGAAACTACAAACATAAACTCATGTATGAACTTATGTTATAAAGTTCATTTTGTGTGATTGTATCATAATTAATTAATCAACATCATATTTCCTCTACCTCTATAATGAGAACGTAGGAAATGAATTGTTTGGTAACTCTACAATAGGGATTCCCATGACCGAGTTTAGATTCTATGAGTCGTGTTGGCATGTAAAATTTTCCAATGAATTCATTATGGTCCAGATACAATCATGTAATTCAGTCTATCATCACACCCAACCCATGATGCTCGAGTCCATCTCATCGTTCTCGTATATATTATTCACCCTTGTGAATAAAAAACCCACCCTATGGTGATGTGAATGGCACCCTTTGCTGATAAGAATCAATGTAAGCATAGTAGGGGAATAACCATTCCATCCCAAGAATGATGTCAAAACCATCATCTCGAGGAAAACGAGGTCCCATATGAGGTGACACCCACTTATATCAAGGTCCACTCCCTAAATTAACATAAATTATCTAATCAAATCCCTAACAAAGTTTTGAGTGTCCTCACTTCATAGGAAAACTGAATTTCAAGCCCAACGATCTCTACAACTTGCATAAATATGATGGAATGAGAAGCACCTATATCAAAAAAAAACTTAGATACTAAAGTGGAAGCTACCAAAATAGTACCTCTCACTATAGAAGGTCCAACACTCTGTTCCTCACATATTGGTCTCACATTATACAATTATACTGATTTGTGGGCCTAATATATTTCCTAGATACCTTGATCAGGTCCTCTATGCTAGTGATGTAAGTCTTATGTCTGGATGCTTTGACCATGACCACTACTTCTGATTGATTGATTGCCCAAACAATATCTCCCTTCCTAACATGAAGGTGATTTCCCCACTCCTAAATGTGGAATTATTGCAGACACTCATTCACTATATACTATAGTAAAACATCTTCAAAAATATTATAGATGGCTCATCCTACTACAATCTCAAAACTCAACTTGATTACTATCACACACTCTCCCCATGTATCCTTGCCTCCCAAACCAATAATAGAAAATATAATTACCAACACCAATGCTCTATAAATTATTACCTTAATGATAGGTCACAAAGTGTCACTTCCTTCCACCAAACACTTTTCCATTGGGTTAACAAACTGAACTACCTTGCTTTGTGCCCAAACATTACCTCGAGTTTTGTTATGTAATAAGAACATGAATTATTTTTGATATGGTTGACAACCAAAATTCTTTCACCTATGATCAAAAAACATGATTATGCCCGAACGCGAATCATATGACCCTAGATGGATCATCCATAAGACAAATATTCACAAAACCTAAAAGCTTGTAATGTGATTCAAGCACTACATAACAAACATAGAACCATACTCTAAACGCATTAAATATTTGTCCCTTTCAGTCCTAAAATTCTATAGAAAAGAATATTCATAAAAAATGAATCATAAAAATGAATCATCATAATAGAGAATCAATATATATGGTCCATACTACACTCGATAAATCAATACCTGATAGGAAACATTAGAAATCAATAAAATTCATAAAAGGAAACTATGTGCCACACACAATACAAATAAAAACCAACTGTTCCCATATTTTTCCAACACATCAACAATACAACTACTCATTGTATAATGATAAACATGTATCGTCACCCTCTCCACCTCCATCTCCACTTTCTGATGTCACCTGTAAGAACAGTATATTGAAAATTAAATATTGTAGCATATTTATATATAAACTTTAATCCAATAAATGTTTGAAAAATAGATGATTTTTATTTTTTGTGATTTAACTGCTTACCACCAGTTGATGCACTACCACCGGGGGAATATCAGCTCATCTGTTGATATATATTATTCATTGCTTTCAGCAAAGAGGATATCTGAGACCCCTGGTCTTGAACTATGGTTCATAGAGAAGAAATCTCCCTCTGAGCATCTTTGGGTTTGGACTGACTATAATCAGGAGTACATTCAGCTGGAATCACTGGTGTCCTACCAATGACCTCAGATGGTACGGGTCCAAAACCAATCCCGCGCACTCTACCTGGATGCTCCTTCTCAAGGACATTAGCAACTGGGTCATCCTAGGAGAATGAGTAGGACTTCCCGAGATTGGAATCCCATAGTTCTTGAATTTTTACCTATAAATCAAATATCAATATATATTAATACAGTGAAAACTGATAATAGGTTATTATAATAAAAAATTGACTTCATACCCCCAACTTATTTTGCAGGCTCATTAACAAAACTTCCATCTAATTTTTTGTGAATATCCAACCACACTTCTGTTCGGGATGCTTCATGCCCTAAACTCTGTGATTGAATTTGGAAAAGATAAATCAAGAATTTAATATATTAAACAGATAATATTGTGTTATAAATATTTAAACTAATGAAAATATTACCGGAGTCATTCGATTTCTAGAAAATATTTTTGACCCCGCAGTGTGAGGGATGCCTTTCTTAGCCCGGTTTGATGCATTCTGTCTTGAGAGATCCTGGAATAATTAAAATGAAATTTAACAATAATGTATTCAATGTCATCTCCTCTTCATATACATGTATAAATGTAAAATGTGGAGAATATAATAATATATAATTCAATACCATCCACTTCTCATCACGATGTCTGTCAACAAAAAATTTCCATTGTTCTTTCGGTACCCCACTGGGTAGCTTCTCATACATTTTTTACACAGTCAATGAAGTATCATTGACATCACCACACAATCTCCATTTTAAGGATTTCCATTTCTTACCAAGATTTTTCAACATCCACTTTCATTCTATCACATCAGCAACTCTACAGTGGAAGATCATCTGTATACAAAAATTCATTTTGAATATATTAGTAACATGCCATTCAATTAAACAATAATTTATTAAAATTACCTTTATTTGGGAATAGAAAAACTTTATTTTTCTAACTTGGAGGAATATATCTCTAATCATCATATGAAATAGGTAGGGAAATGGGCTCTGTAGCCAGTTGGCCTAGAATCTGGCCAAGTAACCCCGTAGTGTCATCCATAGAAAACCCAAATGAATCAAATTGCATGACTATCTTTTCACCATTCATATTACAAACATCTGAAATTTTTATTTATTTATCCATGGCTTCATTTGTTTCAACTTCAATGAGAAAAAAATTAGTATAAACAAAATGAAATAAATTTATTTATATTAAAATTTGTACCTATGATAGTGACCCTCCATTATTTTAATGATGTACTAGAAGGGGCGTGATGCCACCCCACTACTGAGGCTCCTAAAGTGAGATTCGAAGACTCAGCCTTTAATGTGACATCCACAGAGGGTGTGAGAGATTTTTCATGGGGAGATGGTGTAGGGGTGTAGGTAGCTGGGGGCTCAGATACCATGGGGAGGGAGACAGATGGATCGTCAACTATTGCAGTAGTAGATGAAATAGTGTACCGCTTCCTCCTTGGCATTCCTGTCATTTAATCAAATAAAATTAAGTTCAGAATATGTATTTCAAAAAAATTATTCCGGAAAAAAAATTAAAAATGATAAAAGATTCCCAATACTAAATATATATATATATATATAACAATGATAATTAATGACTGCACAAATGAAATAACCGGTTGATGAATGAATAAATGATTGTACATACAACAAATTTCCCCTTTAATCATGTCGGTTTCCTGCTCCATTAATTCATCCAATTCATTCGTCCATGATAGAATAATATTTTCAATATCATGATGGACAAATAATTATGCTTCTTGTTGTTTAAGAGTTTCAATTTTAGAGGCCAAATCATCCACTTCATCACACATATCATACAAATCTCTTTGTATTACATGAGAAACTACACCCCACCCTTCATCCACAGCATCATTCACATAATATACCATTTTTTCTTGAGATGATAAGATATATGGATCATGGAGTTCACGATTACCAACATCCATCAAGTGATATAAGTTCACAGAAGTAAATTTCAAGGAATCTCTTTTAACACCTCTGATAATATCGACCCAATTGCATTTGAATAAAGAACAGAAAAATGAATATAGTAGTTTAATTCAATAATATCAAGAATCTTTCCATAGTATCCTACTTCAGAAAATGTAAATATACCACTTTTATATGTTTTAAAACCCACTTCTCACTCGATAGTATGAAATCTAAATCCATTCATAAATTAAGTGTCGGAATTTCTAACTTGTTTTATAGGACCTCTAGCAAGAAACTTCAAATCCTCTGACAACTCTGCTCGAGTATCGGTATTCATGATCTAAAAAAATAAATATAAATTATTATATTTACAAATGTATGTGTCAAACTAATATTCAAATTTATTGTAATATTTTTGAACTTACACATCGTGCAAACCATTCTATAAGCTCTTTATTCACTCATTTCATGTTCAGTCTCTCATTCTTCCCTTTGTTAGTATCCTCAACTCTTCAATAAATGGAATTGCAATTTAACTATTCAATAGAACATATCTATGAGCCTTTAATAATTCCAATTCTGTCAGTGTCACATTTGAGATCCTCCCAACTAATTGGAAATTAGCAGGAAATATTTTTTATTTTTGATGTATTTGAGATTGAGTCGATGTGTCTTCAAAATGTCCAACTAGATTAAATCTTGTCTTAATATCATTCAAGTATCTATAAAAAAAGGTAAGACACTCCTCATCCAAATAGCCTCCAGAAATAGAGCCTTCTGGTTGAGCATTATTTCTCACGTATGCTTTCAAATGAACAAGATATCTGTGAAACAAAATAATAATAATAATTCATTTATTTAAATGCCAAATATTTTTTAGTTAACTGAAAAAAATTAAATACCTCTCAGTTGGATACAACCATCGATAATGAATAGGGCCTCCTAATTAAGCTTCCTCAATGAAATGCACTGTTAAATGCATCATGACAGAGAAAAATTATAAATGAAAGATCACCTCCATTGCACAAAGGTTCAATACAAACCTCTCCTGGTGGTTGTCAAGATGAAATGTATGTATAGATTTCTCACATAATTTCCTGAAAAATGTGCAGAATTGAAGTACAATAGCAGTAACGTTTTCAAGTAATAATGTATGCAATGCCAATGGTAGTAACTATTGTAACAGAATATATGAATAGTGACTTTTCAATCCATGTAACTTATGATTCTTCAGGTCAACACACCTCGAGATGTTACTTGAATACCCATCAGATACCTTCACAATCTTTAAAATTCAAAGGAATTTATCTTTATCCATATTTTTAATTGCAAATATTGTTGTGGCATACTTTTCATTATCATCTAGAAAAAGATCATGTTTTATGTTCATTACTTGTAAGTCTTTTCCAGCA
The DNA here is from genome assembly GCA_963277665.1 of Viscum album. Lineage (NCBI taxonomy): Eukaryota > Viridiplantae > Streptophyta > Magnoliopsida > Santalales > Viscaceae > Viscum > Viscum album. The sequence goes on along the minus strand of OY728126.1, from coordinate 1,946,116,499 downwards.
TTGAGATAATCCTTCGAATTTCCATGTTCATTGAGTAATGTGAAAATCAAATTGTCACAGATATTCTTCTCAGTATGCATCACATCAAGATTATGCCGCATCAAATTAAATTCCAAATATGAAAGTTTGAAGAATATACTTTTTTTCTTCCATTTTTTCATTCTGATTTCACTTGACGATGTACTTCAGACCTGTTTTCCACTATAATTAAAATGATGAACCTTCCCAAATTCTGTTTCAAAATTTTCAAGTTGTGTCTATTTTTTAGAACCAATTAACAAATTTGGAGGTGTTCTGTGATCAATAAAACCATTAAATTTTGATCTGTTCATCTGAAATCTATTAGATGCATCAAGAAATATTCGATGGCATATGAAGCACAATTTTCTACAATGATTTAGTCATTTGGGCTCAAAATCAGAGTTACAAATTGGACAAGCTAAACCCATGTAACTGTTCCAACCAAATAAATTCCCTATCCTAGGGAAGTCACTAATGGTCCACATTAAAGGGGAATGCATTTTGAACATTGTTTTAGAAGAAGCATAAAATGTCTCAACACGATTTCTGCATAAACACTGCAATTCGACAATAAAAGGCTGCAAGTATACTTCAATATCATTTCCAGCCATTTTTTCCAGTAATAATCATCTAAATAAAAAATTATGTTTGTTGTATACACATCCACGGATGTATATTGTAAGGGATCAAAACAACTGGCCAAATGCTAAAACTGGTACTCAAAGTCCTAAAAGTGTTGAATACATCGGCACCCAATCCCAATCGAACATTCCTAGGATCAGGTGTGAAATCTAGATGTAATGAATCAAATTTCATCCATGATTGTGAATCTCTTGGATGTTTCATTAACCCATAATTGTTATTATCTATAGAATTCCACTTCATGTATTAGGCGGTTTTCGATAAAATGAATAATATTTGCAATCGATGATTCAAAGGAAAGTAACACAAAACCTTTGCAGGTGTGTTCCTTTTATTCTTCTTCATTAAATTAGGTTGATTCAGCCTTCCAACATCACCCTTTGACTGCGATCTAGAAGAAGAACATTTTTTCAATTCTGTCTACTTGAATCCTCTCCCCAATAATGCATATAATCATTAGGACATGCATGTATTTTTTATAATTCATACCAAGCCTATTAACAACTTTTTTCATATCATAAAAAGACTCAGGGATTTTTTCTTCATAAAATGCATCACGAATAAATTCCAATATCATGGATATTGCATTATTTGTAATTCCACATAGACATTTTATGTGGTACAACTTTAGTAGAAAATAAATCTTTGAATATTTCAAACACCCACTATACAACTCTTGATTTTCATCTTCAACTAAATCATGAAACGCATTTTCCTGAGTAAAGTTTTCTCTTACATTTGGCTCCACAAAATCAAGAGGAGGATCCAATGATATGTTACAATCTTGATCTATTTGTGTTACAGTCTTACAAACATCACTTGTCTCATTTCTATTTGTAGCACCCTCATCTGGATTTTCGGATTTGTTTTGATGTTGATGGATGTCTCTTGCAGTTCAGAATGCATCATTTATAAGGTTTTGCATTTCATTTTCTATTGTCTATGAAGTTGGGAGGTCCTTCTATGGATTGAAATTAGTGCTCAAACATTTTTTAATGTTAGACTCTCCGTTCCAAATCCAACGCAAAAAATTGACTCGGGAATTGCAACAATATAAAATGTTCATAAAATTCATCTCTCTTCAACCATATTCTAAATTTACATTTAATAAATGGACATATTATTCTCTCTTCAACGAATCAATTATAAATTTGAAAATCTAAAAACTCATTCAAACCCTTAGTATATTGAGGTGCGTTCCATGGTAATGTGATCCAGCTCTTATCCATGTATATCACAATGTACCTACACAGTATTAAAAAAAAATAAAACACATAACTATTACTAAATAGGGAAAGATATTCATATATACTAGTTGAAAAAAATATATAAATATGTTACATAAGGTTTTCCTATTTCAATACATATGGTAAATCACCCACTAGTGGTGTTATCTAATGTAGTACCACCAAAAAGGATTAGAGTTAAATTGGGAGATTAGGGTGAGTGAACAAAGTCCACCCACATTAGTAAACTTAAAAAAGTTTGAGGTTCCCCTCTCCCATTAAAGAAAATAATTCTAACCATTGTTTGAAGTGGCCCAATATTTAGTGGGAGATATGATCCATGGGGTGGATGTGCTAATAAAGTACATGTTATTCATCTAAAGGAAGATCTGATTAAATCCAAAAAATACATTATATAAGTTATGTGATAATTATTTCAAGTCTCATTTGATATAAAATATGATCAAAACGTGTCATGGCTGATCATTACTCAGATAGTGGTGTTAAGTAACCCCTTTTTTTTCCAAAACTTGATGTAAGAAGTTTCATTCTGAAGTGAAGTCGCTTGGTGAATCTAGAATTACGTAAAAAGGGATTATTCTAGAATAAAAAGAGGTTTCCAAGCCTTAACTAAGATAATCATTGATGTCATACTGAATCTAGTTGATTACAAGGGATATAAAGCACAAAATATAGAAGAATTAGAACACTAATAAGAAAGATGTACCATCCATACCATCTTGTAATAATGTTTGTAAATCACTTTTTATGAGGGGAGTGGGTAGGAAAAATATTATTTACAAGTATGGATATTGAAATTTTTGTTGGAATCTTACACCATAGCTAGGGTGGATAAGATAATTAAGGATGTTGGTTTCCCTTAAAATTCTAAACAAGTTATAAACAATACATAATTTCATTATTCAAATGAAATTAGATGATCATGGGTTGTAGATCAATGTTGATGTTGTGACACATTCATTTATTGTGAATTGTATTATTGGTATAGACCATTAAATGAAAAATTAGAAAGAATCCAATTCCAAGGGATAGAAATCTAGATATGAAGAAGAAACATCCATAGGTTAAGAGAAACATGTATACATAACAAATAATTGGAAATTTTGAAAATATGTATGATGTATGAAGAATTAGTATTCATAGGATTGGTCCATGTTCATATCAACCTATATATTAATCAAATAAGAAAATAAGGCCACATAATTTAGTGATTAAAGAAAAAAATCCATATGAAAAAGTGAAATAATATTGTATGAAGATAACCTCCTAATAATATTTCACATAGGGAAGGTAAGAGGCCTTGTAATCTAAATTTGAGAAGTTTATGAAAGGTTCATCATCTAAAAGAACTACTAAAAAGGAGTGAAGTTAGTAGTATCTATGTTGAAAGATCAAACATTCTACCAATTAAATGATTCATAATTTCTATAGATGACCATATTTGATTTTTCACATGATAATAAATAAAAGATTAGGAAACTCTAGTGTCAACAAATACATGCATTATGGTAAAATCAATACTAATACTACCTCATACTATTAAGGGAACCCATTATTAATTTTATATAGCTTTATTGAATATAAATATTTATCATTCAGCCCCACCGTGATAATTCCCGCCCCCATACTGAGATAGGGCATCCTGGGATGTTGGGATTGTTCTTGGAATCACTATAAATAAATCAATTTTGTGGATGAAAAATAATATGATGATATCATCCTAGATTATCATGAGAGGATTGAGTTAGATTAAAATAATTGACTCATTTTGAATTCAGACGATAAGTATAGAAACATTTGAGATGTCATATTTGACCATAGTTGTGAAATTCTCAATGGACTATCATACATTCCCTTTTTAAGTGATCCAAAGAGACATATTGCAATTTACCCAACTAATTATTTTGAAGTGGATAAAAGTAAACCGCCCTTGTGGATTGGTTATCTCGTGATTTTCTACCATAGGGATAATTTTTCCTTCTATACTTATTTCCACTATTGGAGTTCCCAACTATGCTCATGTGTAAAAGATGTTCCCTCCACTAATATTCCATATAATGTACACCATTTCTACCATCAAGTTATTCTCAATATCAATGAAATTATCAATAAAAACATGAAAACCTTACAGTGATTTTTAAGTCCCAGAACCAACTCTAAGACACATGATTTGAGAGATTAACTAGATTCCACTTGTAGTACAAAGTGTGGAATGTAAGTAAATTGGGCTCAATATTACATACCTGAGATATCTCTATGATTAAGATAAAAAAAATATATTTTTCTTAATACTTGAAAGTATGTAGGTAGAAGTTTTTGTAAAAAAAATCCTCAAATCGATCCGAGGTAAGGTATTGATCAACCTTAACATAGATGACTCAGTCTCATCATTTTCATGACAGTCCTTTCAGAATGCACAAAACTATATTTAATTTAGTCCCATTTATAGTTCCAAGAAAATCTAAGATCCTATATAACCAACCAAGCCATGACTTTGAATCTTTGTGTCCCAATTCACCCTATAATATTGGTACGATTTTCCTTTAAAATTCCAATCATTGATCCATATAATGTGGTTCCTCATTCCAATTTTTTCTTTTCCACTACCCAAAAATATTTCACTATTCTTATTAATAGTTACTAATTTACTTATGGTTTAGGTGGAACCACATTCCTAGTGTCACAATCTTGCTAATTTATAGGTCTTCTAACCAGTGGTATTTTGTTATAACCAAAGTCGATGTTACAAAAATCATTACATAGTCACCACCCAACACTTTAGTTAAAGGTTTTAAAGTGTGAAATAATACCAAATAAAGATCAACATGGAAAATTTTCAAAGTAAAAACCCATGAAATATCTTCTGAATGATGAATTTATGGTGGTAAGTCTCTTTAATAATGTTGATACACAACTATCATTGGCTAAACCCATGATGATGAGGTGAAAACACTACTAGAAGTGTTTTAAAATAATTTTAATACTAATACCACCTAGGTAACTAGAATATTATTATAAAGAGGTTTTATATAACTTTTTATACCCTATATTTAAATTCATAATAAATCCTATATCCATAACTAACTTCCTAACTAATAGATCATACCAAACTGATATCATTTGTAATATAAAAACCCCAACCAATCACCTTAGATAATATTGGAATTCCACTAACCTTATGTCCATCCCACAAACACTAAAGGTTGGAAGTACACACCTAGGGTTAAGAATATTACTGGGGGATGATTTAACCTTAAAATACATAACCTTCAGTGGAATAACTCTAATAGTAAAATATAAATATGATGAATGAGAAAGGAAAACCAAACCATAATAATATAAAATAATAATAATAATCATAGATACAATAAACAAAAATAACATCAAAAAATTCTATAAGACAAAAGACCTAAAAAGGTAGAATAGGGAGCCAAACATGGCACTACACCAAGCTAAAAACCACTACTATCTCTAATATCTTACCTATATCACCAATAACCAAAAGATCAAAGTGATATTCTACAAAATTACGAGGTCTTACCTTTACCTATACCATGTCAAACTTCATATGTACCAAGATGCATATGTGGGGTGTGAGTATGTACACCCAGTTGATAGTCAACCGAAGACTTCCTACATATGATAATATAATAAAAAAAAGTTATCTCACATTTTATATAAAATAAAAGTGAAGCTAAAAATCATGGAATATGATACATTTAACCAGTGAAAAATACCCAAACTATAGCACACATCTAGATCATGAAATCGCACACCCTTAAAATACACTAAAAATTCCCCTCTGGGAGCTATTTAACTAAACTAGTGTATCCCGAATCTAAGTAGGACCAAATTAATAACCCAAAATCATGATTAGAAACCCATACCCATGACCCAATTCATCACTTGGTGGTACAATCTATGTTCCTAATTAAACAGAATTGGTATCCAAATCTAAACCAACAAAGGTGAATATATATGAATCATGAATGAACACTACCCTCTTCCAAGACATGTTTATACACACAAAAGGGTTGCATATTTCTAAAACCCTATCCACTGAAGGCTCCAAAAAAATTTGAAAAACAATACCTATGAATATGAAAAGCTCTGACGGAAGGGTTGGGGAGCCAACCTAGGGTAGAAACTTAACGGGTCGAGGGAGAAAGCGGTGTCGCGGTTGCCGGGGGGACAAGGGCGGTCTGTACCGACGAGCGGTGAGGTCACCAGTGGCATGGGAGGTGAGAAGAGATAGGTTTGGGGCTCTTTGGAGGAGAACCGTCGTGGGTGTCGGGGAAGAGGGTCACCTCGGGTGTGGGGAAGTGTCCCCATTGTAAAAAATTAAGTGGGTTTCATAGAGGTTTTTAATAATCCACCATGAAACCATTTTACAAAAAGGTATAGCGGCGGTTTTGTAAACCGCCCCTAAAAGACTACGGCTAAAGGCGATTTATGTTGTAGTGGGTTATAATAAATACAACCATGAAAATTTGTTGAGTTCATTGTATCTCATTAGGTTTTTTATATCAATCTCATCAGAAACTTTATAGAATAAAGAATTCACTGTTGATTTAATATATTTGAAACCTACTAGAATAAAGAGTTTCCAAAATAATTAATCCATATGATAATAGAATTACTAATTTCATGAACATAATTGGAAACATAATTGAAATTATCTTCATCAAAATCTAAAAACTCTATGCATTCTCATATTCTATAGAAAAATATTATTTTGTGATATTATGTTTCTGTTGAATTTGAAAGCTTAATGTTTTGAATTGGCACTTCTAGAATCATTTTAATAATCCAACAAAACCATTATTTCTTCTTATAATTATATAATGGTTCCACAAAATATAAACATAAATATTTATAGTGATCATGCATATATTTCCACTATACATAGAGAGGACATGAACATCGTATTTAACATTAGACACCAAAAATTAATGATTTAAGAGGGAAAACACCACATTGATACCAATTATTGGTTTTAAGGTCCCACAAGATACCATTCTAGGGGGGGTGAATCAAGGTTTTATAGATTATTCAAATATAAATGGATCTTGTTTCCTTGTTAGTGGAAACACATATACTTTCACCTATTAGAAACAAATGATACCATTAAAATCAAATATTAAAAGAAACATCAAACAAAGGGAGAAAACATGATTTACCTAGTTTCGTAAAATTTTCAAAATCCAAGTACCAAACAAATATTAGGGATATGGTGTCCAATAAACACTATCATTTTCTGATTATAATGTTTAGTAAAGGTCACACCAAGACTCAGTACAAGGGCTTACTTGTTTTGGTCATTCACACTACTTTCCAAAGAGTCACTCTTCCTTCCTCTCTCCAAATACTAAATTGGTATGATCTACCAAGAATCATCTCACATTACAGAATAATATCAATATATAATTATATGTGACATATAAAATCAAGGGTGTTTTCTATTCAATATAATTACAAGATAATCTATAATCATCAAAAATCTTTATTTTCTCACAAATCACCCATCATCCAAGTCACTCTTTCTATATATTTTTAAAATAGGGAAATGGAAGTTTATGTGTCTCTCTTCTACTTTTAATGTCGAATATATTCATTGGAATATATTTTTCAAAAAATAATAGGTAATATATTATATAGAATCTGTTCATATTCTATATTTTATAACATTATTTCTCATGATTACGACAGTAAACCTCAAAATGGAAAACAATATATATTTCTATTTAAATATATCCCATTTTACATCGGTCATTTTTTAGATTGAACATTGATTGAAAATTGAAATGAATACCTCTAATTTTAAAATTAAAATTATAATGCCGGTTATTAAAAACTGATATGGATAAGGGAAGTCAACATTAGTTATTATAAAAAAAATGTGATAATGAATAATTATGAATATAGATAGACTTATGATTTTGGTTATTATTAATACTGACATAAAAATTGACTTAAAATATTAATTTTTTATAATGACGGATGATGAAAGACACGTTCCACGTTCATTTTTATAAAAGATTGATGTTAAAACGAACTTTTAATATTTTAAAAAATATATATTAGAATATATCACCCCATTACCTATAACCAGACATCTAGTACTATGGGGAAAATAAACAACAATCAACAAAAAGAATAACCTCAATGAAAATATTGCTAAAATATCATATACTAATATAATTTGTATACAAGATACTTTTCGACATACTTTTATAAATTTATAGAGTCTATAAAATATTTTGGAAATAATACACAAAGGTTGTTGAAGTCATCTTTTAAATATAATGAAACATCATTAATATATATATATATATGTGATAAATGCTAAAAAAATAACAAAACAACATACTGGATTAATTTATCAGATTTGTAATGAAATTACTTTTATGAAAATATATATCCATTTGGGTCATGAAAATATTAAAAATGAATCATAAAATAAAATAACCACATTCAGAAATTATTTTTCTACAATTTTTTTATGAATCAATACATTGAAGATAATAAATTTCATATCTATATGAAAGACCAAATATCAATTAACTAGTATTAATGTTATCTACAAACATTGGAAAGAAATTAATTTCATTTTTCTTGTTTATCAATACATAAACCTTGTTAACACCTTTCCCAAACATCTTTATTTCCAAATATTAAATATAAAAACATATGTAACATGAAAAATTTTATATTAATGAACTAATATTATAGAATAAAACCAATAAACATAATAATTATTGAAAAAATAATACACTTCACCCAGTGAAGAGAATAACCAATATATCGTGTACTCATATGGGAGGAATATAAATAACATGAAATAGTCACTAAAATATAAAAAATTCCCATGAATTAAATTCTAATTAATAATTTTTAATAATTTTATAGGTATTTATACTAATTACGGAATGGAATAAACAAATACTTTATCATTATGTTTTATAATATTATAAATATATATATAACTCTAATAAGATTACTTGATAATTTTATAGCTATTGAAAATTTTCTACATCCATAAAAACATAAATGGAAGTGGTTCAATTTTTCTGAAAATAGTTTAAATAAACCTAATTAGATATGTAAATGAAATTAAATCAATATAAGTTATATTAACTAAACAAAATGATAATTGAAATTGAAATTTAGTTACTTGGAAACAAATAAAACATGTGTAATGAGATATCTACAATAGTAACCCCATCCAAGATTTCAATTCAAAATATTTTTAACATATATTCTCTCTCATAAATGAAATAATTCATAAAAAAATCTTAAAATTTCTATAAAATAAAATATTTTAATGTTAATTATTTTATCCCTTAAAAATCCTAAAACGTATATAAAGGTAAAGGTTCTAGAAAATTTTATTCTTCCTTTAATGATTCTTTATATTTTAGTAATTCCATATAAGGTTTATATAATACAACAATACATATAATTTCAATAAAAAATAAATAAAAATTAAAAAAAGGCATGCCTCATATATCAACTAAGAAAGAATTATATCTAACTATAGTAAAAAATAACCCATGTTTTAACTAACTGAGGCCACCCCCTTGGAATAAAATGACACTAGATTAATTGGATAAATAATATAATATATTGTTGCTATTTTTTAATTAAAGTATACAAGATAAGGAATTACATAATCCATTGGATTATAAAAAACATAATACACTATAATATGTAAATGGGGATCCCTAGAATGAAACTCAGGATACATAGTCAGTTTTGAATGAGGAGGAGACAGATTTGGATAGGTTTGTTGTATATGTCTCACTATTTTTGTAAACATTGAATTTGTAAATGATTTAATTTTATCATATATCAAATAATTTATCACTCATAGATCACACTTCAAGGAATCCATTTTACCATTGTATTCTTCCCCCTCTATGTTGTGAAAGGAAATCCAAAAATGTTTTAGATATTATCACTAGCGTTATATCCTCTTATGTGACCCGTTTAAATAATGTAGAAAAAACTATTTCCATCCCAACCATGGGGATAAAGGCCCCAGATGAATATTTATCCAAAATGGTATCTATAAAAGATACATATAAAAATTTTATATTAGTTTGAAAATTTATAAAAACAATATTATTTAATAAAAATAAGAATTAATTTCTTATAAAATTATCTTTTTGTTTTGATGGATTTGTAAAAAACATCCCCTTTTTTCATTCTCGATCTTTTATATCTCTCATATTGAGTGGGGCACATGGAAGAACAAACTATGTATATTTTGAGTATGCACTAAACTTATCTCTTAATTCCACAAAATTGTTTACAATTATTTTCTCATATAGTAAAGGATACCCTCTATGTAATAAATTATGATGGGATACATCATGTGATGGGACCTCTTTGTGATATATCATGAATTCCTATTACATAATAATAAATGAATATGTCATCAAATTATAAACATTTAATATAGAAATTGATTTTATAACCAATAATTAATATAATAGGAAGGATTCCTCCTATCTTTTAGAGAAAAACATCTTTCAACAATCTATATCTTGAACCCTATAGTTATAACATGTATTTACATTCTATGTAGTGACCATGACCACAGAATCCTAGTGCATATTCTTGGAACCATTAAATTCGTATAAGATACAATGAAGTTTATCCCGAAGGACGAATCAGTTTAGTAGTATTGGTAAACTGTTTATATACATGATTACCATATTATATTTAAATATAAAAAATTACAACATATTTTCTTTAGAATGAATTTATTCCATTTATAATATTGATACATATCAATAATAGTAAAATTAATAGAATCTTGGTGAAAGGAGACAAAATAAGAGCAATCTCAAATGCTATGTATGGGTTAAGTACAATGTCTATAATCATGAATCAGTAAACATAATCAATATGGGAAAGTAAAAAACTGAAAAAATTCCATTTAAATAGAGGGATAATTAATAATAAATATTTCATGTCAAATAACTGAGAACAAATTCCATTTAGATGACTAGAAAATGGGAAATCAATATATAAAGTTAAATAACTACTCACACATGCCATTTAATCAATAATCTGAGAATGAAAGGAACCTATATAATTTTTTCATTGTAAATATATCATGGATGATAAAAACTAAATTATAAATGAAGGAAATTATTAATAATTGAATGTCATGTTTCTCAGGAATATGAAACCTCTACCATTATTATATTTTCACAAGATATTTTTAAACTAATGGGTAGAAACCTATTTAACTAATGTGAGCCAGCTGATTTATCCCATGAGACTACTGATGCCTCAAGGAGTAATCATTAAACAAGTCTCACCCATGTTTGTAAGTCCAAATAATTCTACATATATTGAATAATTGATTTAATAATGCAATTTATCATCAAATATCTATACTGAGTAATGAATATGAAAGTATCAATCTTTCCACAGATATATTAATAACTTTTAAAGTATACAAAGTATGTAAAAATGGTATATATTTTAGGAAATAATAATTTAAATCTTACAATAATATAGATATTAAATTTAATTGAAATGTTCAATGATAAATTATTTCAATTTGTAATTTTTTCAAATGAAAGTTAATAATAAAAAAATAAAGTATTATTTCTCTATATCATTTTCCACTTGGTAATTTCCATGTGAAAACATCACGGATGAAACAAATCAAGTTGAAACATAAAATATCATGATGGAAAAATTATTCATGATATTACATGTCAAAGAGGTATTATATACACTACATAAAAGTGATTTGGTGCATAATGACAAATAAGACTCAATGGAATGTAAATAGATATGAAATCAATTATCTTATGATTCTTTTTGGTTAAATTACCTTTGAAATCTTGTATAATGGTTTTAAACATGAAAATAAATTATTCCAGAATAATATTTGTAACATCATAAGAAATAAAAATTGTAATTTTATTTTAAAAATTATTTATTTAATAGTTTGATTATAATTTAATTCTAACTAATAAAGGTTTTTAAAAAAACTTTTATGAAACTAATATATTTTCTATATTCAAAATGAATTTTAATTCAAACTATAAAATATCAATTTATTTTTTAAGATATAATATTTTTATATCTTAATGAAAATACATTAATATAATCTTTAAATAAATTTACTTTACTTAAAATAATCCAAAATATAATATTCTTTATTTCAAATAATTATTTCCTATTAAATATTTTGAATAAATTATGTGATTTTATGGAAAAAACAATTTATAAAATATAGTTGAAAATTTATTTAAAATTCCTTTTTTTATATTATAATTTAATGTTAATATTTAAAAAAAGTTTTTAATTTTATATTTAAAAAAATTCTATTAATATTTTATGTTTTTTTTCAAAAAACATACTTTGTATTAAAAATAAATGAAACGGTTTAAAACATTTGGAAATCGATATTTTTGCCAAAAATTATATTTAAATTTTAAGATAATTGATTTTTCAATGTAATTGGAACTTTGTTCTGAAAATTGGATAATATAATTCCATTTATTTAATAGTAATATTTTAAAATTTTATTTTGTTTTTAATTTATTACATTAAAAACAAAACAAAAAATTATTTCTCACCCGGCCTAGCATAACCAGCAAGCTTGTTAGGACATAGGTAAGAGAGCCATGTGGAATCTCTCCAATTTTGATTATTGTTCTCTCAAAGAGTGTACATTCCCATCTATAGGGCCCAGACTATATGCATATAATGAGGAAGAATCCCACGAGGCCCATTTACAATGACCAAAATTCAATTTTCGGAAGCATTGTTCACCATTTGATATAAAAGGAAGCACCCAACTTTTCTTTTTTTAATGTGATATGTTGTAATGAATTACTGTTCAAATGATTTTTTAAGCGTTGGTTATGTCATGACTATTTGATTGGTAAAATATGGTTTTTCAATCACCTTTAAATGTCATCTTCTACCGAATGAAAACCATGTAAAAACCCTCACACCATTTCTTCTTCGTTTGATGCACGTTCAAATATTATATGGCCAGATTGGTGTCAAAGGCATCTGAAGGATGTTGTGTCCATAAAACTGACATAAAATGTGTAATAAAATAATCTGAAGCATTGTGAAGAAGCATTTTCCTTAATGGTTGGAACAGGTTAATAGTGTGGGTGTGTGTGTGTTTACATTGAAATATTAATATTTATATTCATTCTAGGAAATCCATAAACCTGCATCACATATTTTGAATAATGAATCAAGAGTTCCTCTAGATTTAGTCATTTTCTCCCATAGCTGTCGGTGGGAACAAATAAACATGTCTATAAATATATAGACTAATAATATAAAAATTGTAAACTAAAAATCATATTGAAATCCATTCTTACTTTGATTGGCATGCTTGGTTTTGGAAAAGGATATAGTGTCTCAAGGGTAAGAAGGAGAAGAATGGTTTCAGTTCCATCAAATCCATTTACAAGAGAAATTTATTATTTTCAAAAATTCCTTACTTCAAAATTATGAATAATTATTCATATACATGTTTGATATTTTATATATATTCATTTATAATCAAAAACCATTTTCTTATTAAAGGGAATTTTATATTCAAGGACTCCATTTAATGTAAGGGAAAACATATAATTTTTAAGACCCTTTTTAAGATTAATTTTCAATAATTTATTATAATGGGGATTTTAATATAAACAATCATATTTTGAAAATTCATTTTGTTATATTATTTAAAAATAACAATACATTTTTTTGTTATTGTATAACTCATATTTCAAAAGTATTTGATTTCATGTTTTATTACAAATTTTAAAAGTTATCATTTGTTGTGAAAATGATTTATTCTGTTTACTAATTAATTTTATTCAAGTAGATATGTCAATAATATTTGATTTTATTGAAATTTAATGCAATATTATATAATCATTTTTTTATTATAAAGAATTCATGATTCTTTATTGAAAATTGTAAGTATTTCTATAAATAGATGGATATCTCCTAGTCTCTCCTGAATTTTCTAAAAATTGATCTTTTATCAATATGAGAAGTCATATAAATATTTTCTTTTATAAAAAATATTTTTTTATTATTATAAATTTTTTTTAATGAGTAATTTATGAGAAAGATATATCTTAATAAAAAATGATTTCTTAAAATTGAAATTTGGCGCTTTCATATAAAAAGGGATAATGTAGAATGGGGATTGAACCCATGACACCAATGGGATTCGTTCCCCCCAATGATACTACAACGTGGACACAAGGGTTTTATTAGATCTATCACATATCATTTTAATCCATAAAAAATATAAAATATTGAAATGATTTTCAAGGATAAATATGATTTTATTTCAAAGAATATTTTAAAAATAAATTTTCAAAATTGGAGTGTTTTTTAATGAATATTTTTAAAATTTATTTTAATAATGATAATTTTAATTAAAAAAGGTTTTGAAAATTATATTATATTATATTATATATATATAGATTTGATATAAAATTTCATAAATGTATTTTTAAATAAGTTGATATTGATGTATTTTTTACTGGTTTTAAAACACCATACTATGTAATTTTATGCTCAACCCATGTGTTAAAAATATTTTCACAGGTATATTAGACGTTCTAATATAGATAGATTAATTTAAGGAGTTATCTCATGTGAATCTAATTAATTATTTTATTTTATTTTTTTAGAAATATGATATTTTGTATGGTTTTTTCTAATTCTCCAAAACTTGAACCGGAAAAGGTCCTCAGATGTATAATGAAATGTGTATTTTTCAGTTATCATTAATATATAATAAGATAAACAACAACTTTTCTTCCCAAATTTCATATTTAAATATTTAGGTTCTCACAACCCCCTCCCCACAAAGTGTACCCCTCTTGGGTTGGCAATGTGAGAAGGGAGATAATGACCCCCAAGTCTCGCCTCCTGTTGGCCCTGGGTTGGCGACTAGCACCACGGGAATAGTAACACACAAAATGGGAGGCATTACCCTCTAAGAGAACACATGCAGAAGAGAGAGATAATATTGACACCAATAAACTCCAACTCAGAACTAGAATATAAAAGAAAACCAAGTTTATATATTAAATGTCTTGCAAATGTACTAAAAATAGAAGGGAAAAACTGCAAGTACCCAAAAGAAAGTAAAAACAGCAGCAACCACAAGCCCAAACAGCTCCTGTAACACCAAGATTGTAGAAACCAACTTGATCTCCAACCTGATCCAAGTGACCTGAAAAAGTGTTTATATATACATAGGGTCGGTATAAGAGTATACTCAGTAGGATCCTCCCCGAAGCCTCTCATAGAAATGTAAAGAGGCCATGCTAAAGCACAATGAACAACAAGTGAAACAACCTCATCACCTAAACAGGTATACTAAGTTCCCAACCTCACCATGGCTACTCTGACCAATTAACCCATACAAGAATTTATCATTTAATAAAGAATGTCAAGGGTAACCCACTAATACTTCCCCACTGGTTTTCCACTTTGCCCAAACGTCGCATGTCCTGAGAATCTCTCTCCAGAAAGGCTTGCCCGCAGACACCTAGGCGAAGCACCACAATATGCCCCTCGTGTAAACAAACCACCACATCCACACACCAAAGTAACTAAGTAGTTTCCAGGAGCCACCATATCTCGCATGATGTGTAACATACGTCGGGTATTATACCTCAATTCATTACAGCCCACACATCGAGTAAGGATCCTCCCGCCATCACAACCTATACAGGTTACACCTATAGTAGTCCATAGAAAACTATATCAATAATATATGTTTTTTAATTACCACAAGCCATTAAATCCCTCTACACACATATATGGGGAAAACTAACCAATGTAGCAACAGCAAAACTAACTACCAGGAGAAAGAGCGGGGCCAAAGGGGGATAGTCAGCCATCCATCCTAGCATCAGAATGTTGGGGAAAACACCCCACCAGGGTTCAGAATCCCCGGTGTGTCAGTTTCCCTCACTAAAATGGTGGAGTAGCTTATAGAAACACAAAAGGTATAGAATATACTATAACTCACAACCACATTATGTGCATAACTTAGTCTTAGACACACTACAGCTAACGTCTCTTAGACTCTGGGCTGCTATTTCTAAGATTATGTGTCCTATATGCACACAACCATTTAAAGAGCTTTATTAGATTACTACATTCACTTTTTACCGGTTCCACTTTACGTTAATTAATTACTTAAACGTTAATTAACCATGAAAAATTCCACATTAAAATCATTAACACCACACCCAAGTCCATTGTTCCATCTAAATTACAACCTCATCATTATGTTCCAGCAAACACCATCCCCATGGGTTAACACCATTTATACAATTATTCATTATAGAAATACTTTCCCACTTTCCTAGGAATTTTAGAAAAACATTATTTGCTACTAAACACAATAGGGCTCAACAAAGTGAGTAGATGTACTACCCATCGAATCTCTTCTTCTTATAGAAAGAGGATATACCCATCCTTCCTTGGGAAGCTAAACACATAAATCATGTGGAATACCCCGGGTGTCTTTGCCTCTTTCGGAAGAAGGGTATGTAAGACCAGCTTCCTTGAGTAGTGGGGAAAAGTAAAGCAGATAAACAACCCATCAAAATCCAAAAGCATCCAACAATCCCATTCCATCCCATTCCATCATCCCTGGGGTACTCCCCGATACCCACATGCATAAATTGACTCATCTCACCACTCTAGGTGTCATCTGCTGTCACAACTAAAAGGGGCTCCATGCCTCCACTTATCACAACAGCCATCCAGGATCACATCACAACACAAGTAGCAGGAAAAAAATACCACATTAATTGGGCTCTTGGCCCATTAACAATCAAGAGGGTAACTCAGAACCCCTTTAGGAATTATCAAACAATATGTTCTTTAAACCATACTGAATTAACATATTTGTTATTCGTTTGTTCTAAATTCGGGAAACCTAACAGCAAGATATCACAAATAAATGAACATGCTTACTGCACCAATTTGATTAACATAAAATTAAAAAAAGAACCAGATTAATTTACATGCCACTTTATCATTATCCAAATAATAATCATTTAATCTCGGTTTACGTTCATTACCGATTTCCATCAAGAACAAATAGGTAAGAAAAGCAAGCATAAATATCACACTATCTAGAAAAACAAGAGGCAATAACATACGATCAATATCAATTTATTTTTCTGGTTAAAATATTTATTATTTCTATTCCATCATCATCCAGTGGGATTAAACATGATAACAATACAGTTGCATGTAAAGGAAAAGAGAAGAAATGAATCCCCTACCTCAAACAATTCCTCACATTCTTTATCCACACAACGGGTCACTATCCTCCTCTCGCGGAAACTGTATCCACCCGAGGATGCCACGGTACGACCGCACCAACCAAACCCTAAGAAAAACCCCATTATAAGCATGGAGATTACATGCTATAATATGGAAAGGAGAAACAATTGAATTTGATCCCCAAAGGAACGACGATAAAACATACCTTATATCGAAAATTGACCGATACAGCTTAGTTGCATCAAAACAAAGAGGAACCAATACAAGGGGGAATTTTTGATTTTGTAACTCCTATGGGAATGATTGAAAGGTTCTAGCATCTCATAGCTGAGAACAAAGAGGAAGAACAAGGGATGAAGATATATTGTCCCTTTTGAAGATTTAATGTGGCGACGATTTAAGATACGCTTAATTACCCTAATAAAAGTGGATTACAATAACCCATGCGGGTTGACCATGTAAAAACATCCCAATACATAGGAATAATTAATATAGGTTTTATGGACTTTAATCGGACTTAGATTCCTTAAAACGTGTCTTTAAATTTATTTTATGTCAAAGGAAACGTCAAAGTAGAAAACTGTATGAAGTTGGAAACACTGTTCACCAAACTCAAAATTTGGCAACGGAAATAGAGGCTACTGTTAGAACCTCACTGGTCTAGAAACACAGTTCACTGAACCTCACCGATAGAACACTATTCAGAAACCCTCACCGGTAGAACTGTTTAGAAAACCTCACCGATAGAACTGTTCACAAAACCTCACCGATAGAACTGCTCACAGAACCTCACTGATAGAACAGTGTTCACTGAACCTCACTGATAGAACACTATTCACTGAAACTCACTGATTGAACATTGTTCACTAAACCTCACTGATCGAACATTGTTCAATGAACATCACTGATAGAACACTTTTCACTCAACCTCAATGATAGAACACTGGTCACTAAACCTCACTGATAGAAAACTGTTCAGTGAACCTCACGGATAGAACATTGTTCACTGAACCTCACTAATAGAACACTGTTCAATAAACCTCACTGATAGAACATTGTTCACTGAACCTCACTGATAGAACATTGTTCACTTAACCTCACTGATAGAACATTGTTCACTTAACCTCATTGATATAACACTATTCATTGAACCTCAATGATAGAACACTGTTCAGTGAACCTCACTGATAGAACACTGTTCAGTGAACCTCACTGATAGAACAGTGTTCACTGAACCTCACAGATTGAACACTATTCACCGAACCTCACTTATAGAACACTGTTCATTGAACCTCGCTGAGAGAACTGTGTTCACAAAACCTCACTGATAAAACACTGTTCACTGAACCTCACTGATAGAACACTGTTCACTGAACCTCACTCATAGAACACTGTTCAATGAACCTCACTGATACAATAGTGTTCACTGAACCTCACTGATAGAACACTATTCACTAAACCTCACTGATATAACACTCTTCACTAAACCTCACGAATAGAACACTATTTACTAAACATCACTAATAGAAAATTGTTCACTAAACCTCACTGATAGAACACTATTCACTAAACCTCACTGATAGAACATTGTTCACTGAACCTCACTGATAGAACACTTTTCACTGAACCACACTGATAGAACTCTGTTCACTAAACCTCATTGATAGAACACTTTTTACTAAACCTCACTGATAGAACACTATTCACTGAACCTCACTGATAGAACACTGTTCACTGATCCTCACTGATAGAACACTGTTCACTAAACCTCACTAATAGAACACTATTCACTGAACCTTATGGATAGAACAGTGTTCACTGATCCTCACTGATAGAACATAGTTCACCGAACCTCGCTGATAGAACACTGTTCACTGAACCTCCCAGATAGAACACTGTTTACTAAACCACACTAATAGAACACTATTCACCAAACCTCACTGATAGAACACTGTTCACCAAACCTCACTGATAGAACACTGTTCACTGAACCTTATTGATAGAACATTGTTCACCTACAATTATAGGTTACCGATAGAGGTTACCGATAGAGGTTACCGATAGAGGTTACCAATAGAGGTTACCGATAGAACTGTTCACCGATGGAATTGTTCACAGAATTGGAAATTTGGCAATGGAAATAGAGGTTACTATCAGAGGTTACTGATAGAACTGTTCAATGATGGAACTATTCACAGAACAAGAAATTTGGCAATCGAAAGAGAGGTTACCATTAGAGGTTACCGATAGAACTGTTCACTGATGGAAATGTTCACAGAATTGGAAATTTGGCAAAAATTATTGGGGATAAGTCACCTTGACTATCCGGAACACCTCAAACAACATATTTTCACAAAATAATGAACTGGAGAGGTCTGATCCATTAGATTAGATACCTCTCAAAACATTCTCATCCTTAAGAATTCAAAACCCACCTAAAGAGAAAAAAAATAGGGTCTGAACCACCACCCATCAAGATACCTCTCAAAAGAGAGCTAACCACAAAAGCAACAAAATAAATTCATAAATAAAACATGAAAGTAATATCCAAAAATGGAACATCATTACATGAAATGAGTTAAACAATAAACAACTCTGGGTACTGAGCACATATATGTTACTCACGTTCCCAGGTACTCTCCTCCATGCCATTGCGTCGCCACAGGACATGAACCATGGGAATAGAATGCCCATGCAATACCTTCTCCTTGTAGTCTTGGATCTCCAAAGGTTGCTCCCCAAAGGTCACATCAACATCCACATCGATCTCTCCCCAATTGATGTTGTGAGAGTCATCAAGAAGATAAAGACGGAGCTGTGATACATGGAAAACATCATGTATCCGACTCATTTTTGGGGGAAGTGTTACTCGATATGCCACAGCTCCAACATGAGATAACACCTCGAAAGTCCCAACAAACCAGGGAGAAATCATGCTTCCACAGCCAAATATTCCCTACCCACGACGGGGATTCACCTTCAGAAACACATGGTCCCCAACATTAAACTCCATGGGTCTCATCTTTTTATCAGCATATGATTTCTGATGATCTTTCTTTGTCTTCATACTCTCACAAATCACCTGGACCATCTCTGTTGTATTCTGCACTAGTTCTGGTCCGAGAATTGCTGATCCTTCAACCCCAGTCCAGCACAACGGAGAACGAAAAGGTCGGCTATACAAGGATTCAAACAGTGCCATACCAATGGTGCATTAAAAACAATTATTGTAAGTGAACTCCGCCAAGGATAAGTGCCTCATCCATGAACCTCCAAAATCAAGAACACAAGAGCGTAACAAGTCTTAAAGATTTTGGATGGTTCTCTCGGTCTGACCATCCGTTTGAGGATGAAAAGCAGTGCTAAGGCATAACAGAGAACCAATAGCATGTTGGATACCTCTCAAATCCCTAGAGGTAAAACAAGGATCTCGATTAGAAATGATCATCCTTGGGACTCCATGAAGTCTCACTACCTCCTCTAGATACTACCTCGACAAAACTTCCACTGAGCTGGACTCCTCGATTGCTATAAAGTGGGCTGATTTTGTAAAATGATCCACTACCATCAAAATAGCATCATGTCCTCATTGAGCTCAGGGTAACCCAGTAACAAATTCCATTGAGATATCCTCCCACTTCCACTGAGGAATCTATAATGGCTGGAGAAGACCACCTGGAACACGGTGTTCGGCCTTCACCTTCTGGAAAACCAAACATTGAGACACCAACTCTGCAACGGCACACTTTATCCCAGGCCACCAAAACTAGCTCCTCAAGGCTCGGTATATCTTTTTAATGCCAGGATGCACTGCTAAAGGAAAACTGTGAAACTCTTTGAGAACCATCTCACGCATCGTCAAAGGAACCAAAAACCTTCCGTGATACAACACTAGGTGTTGTTCATCCTCCAACCAACCATAAGGGGCCTCACCAAAAACAACTCGGTCTCTCCAAACCTCCACCTCTAGATCTCCAAACTGGGAATCTTCCACCTTCTACATCAAGGATGAATGTACCATCATTTGAAAAAGATAGCCTCTACCCCCAACTTCTCCCATATCAAGATGTAATGTTGATAGTTCTTCCATTACTCTCAAGGAATCACCAGATTCACTCACAGTATCACTACGTGACTTGCGACTCAGTGCATCAGCTACAACATTCCGTTTTCCAGGTGTATATGGTATTTTGTAGTCGTATTCCTACAGGAACTCCATCCACCGACGCTGTCGTAAGTTCAAGTCACACTGGGATAAAACACACCTCAAACTATTATGATCTGTGAAAACCACAAAGCTCTCACCAATGAGGTAACGCCTCCACAACTTCAAAGAAAACACCATAGCTACCAACTCAAGATTATGGGTGGAATAGTTATGTTCATGGGGACATAACTTATGAGACCCATAAGAAACAACTAACCTCTACTACATGAGGACACAACCTAACCCCTGATGTGAATCATTGCTCAAAACATCAAACTGAACTCCCTCAACTGGAAGGAAAAGGATTGGAGAACTTACTAACTTCTCCTTTAGATACTCAAAATCATCCTGACACTGATCAGTCCATATGAGTGCCTGATCCTTTCTAGTCAATGCTATCAGAGGAGTCGCAACTCATGAGAAAATAGCTACAAACCTCTTGTAGTAGCCTGCGAGACCATGGAAACTTTGCACCTCTGACACTGTATTAGGGGCTGACCAAGACACAATTGCTTCTATCTTTGATGGATCCATAGATACTCCCTGTTTGGACACAACATGCCCCATGAAACGGAATTCTCGAGCACAAAACTCCCACTTCGACAACTTCCCAAACAACTGATGTTGAAGAAGAACTCCCAAATGGCTTGTAGATGCTCTGCATGCTCCTCTTTAGATATGGATTACACAAGGATTTCTTCGATGAAAACAACCACAAACGTGTTCAGGAACTCATGGAACATAGAATTCATAAATCTAATGAATACAGCTACATCATTCGTCACACCAAACAGCATTACAGTGAACTCATAATTCCCATAACGACAACGAAAAGTAGTCTTCGGGTTATCCTCATCCTTCACACACATATGATGATATCCAGACCGCATGTCAAGTTTTGAGAACCAACTTTCACCCTTCAATTGATCAAATAAATCATTAATTTGCCGAAGAGGATAGCTATTCTTTATTTTCACTTTGTTTAAGCGACGATAATCGACACACAACTATGAACTACCATCGGGCTTCTTCACGAACAAAATTGGTGCACCCCATGGGGACACACTTTTCTGAACAAAACTGCAATGTAATAGACCATCAATCTATATATGTAGCTCTCGTAACTCAAATAGGGCCATCCAATATGGAAACATATAGATATGAGACGCTCATGTCTGTATCTCTATCCCAAAATCGATCTCTCATCGAGTGGGTAATGTTATAACCTCTTCTGGAAAGACATCAGTGTACTCCTCTATGACCCTAGGAATTCCAACGGTTGAACCTTTGAAGAACTCAGCATCATTGCAGCCATCATGGATGATAAGGATGGAATGGGCCTATGAACCATCTGAGGATCTCGCTCACCAACAAACACCACTTTCTCTCCATCTGCACTAATGAAAATGACCTTCTTCCTAATCAATCCAAAACAGCCTCCACTGAATACAACCAATCCATACTGAGGATGATATCTTATGGTTGTATTCGTAAACATAGGAAATCACCCCAAGAACAGTGTTGCCTTAACACTAGCTCACAGTCTCTACATACTTAAAACAAGTCACCTCGACCTCCAACTGGCGTAGTCAACTCCAAGGGAACTAGAAGCCTCTCTAACTCATGTCCCAAATCATGGAAAATGTTGGGTGATATAGAGGAGTGTGTCACTCCTGAATCAAACAAGGCATACCCCAAGGTAGAAAAAAAATCAAAGCGTAACTAGAACGACGTCTGGATCGCCTAGAGTTGGAAACGCTAGAGCATGAAGCTGACCAAGACCTCCTCCACGGCCTCTCTGACCCTGATGACAACCACCACCATGATGGCGCTATTCTCTCTGAGGACAGTGAGTGTCATGGGTATATCCTCTGCCTGCCCCATCTACCCTCTTCTGATCTAAAGCTGGTGCAACTAGCTACTTCCGCCTCAGTTGGAGATGCCTAAATGGAGGAACCTAGAGCGTAGCTCCTGGTGCACGATGACTGCTCTGAAAGGTTGGGCACTCTCATTGCTTGTGGCCACTACCACCACAAGAAAAACAAGCGCCTAATCCATTGGCATAGGCCTGAGAGTTGCTGCCTCTGGAGAAAAGAGATGTGAAGGGACGGGAATTATCCCCATCTGAATGAAAACACTTCTACCCTGAAAACTGGGAACCCCAGACCACATCTCTCCTTCTTGAGGAATCATACCGATTCTCCTCTCGTGATGATCTGGTCCTGGACAATGTCCTCTCAACAACCTCTTCCCTCTCCGGCACCTCAAGATATGTTTTCAGCATAAATGGGGTGACCTGGCACTGGATCTATGGACACAAAGCCTCCTCAAAATGTCTCACCTTGTCTTCCTCATCTGGAAACAGGTCTGAAGGATATCGTAAAAGGTTCTTGAAATGGATTCTGATCTCTGGAACACTAAAGCTCCCCTGTCGAAGGGTAAGAAGCTCCTGGCGACCGGACACCTTCTCAGTCAAAGAAAGAAACTCGACTCTAAACTTATCTCGGAACTCCTGCCATGAGATCATTGACTCGTCATGATCTATGAGGAAAAAGAACCACCACTACCTCGCTACTCCACATAGCATCGTCACAACCAAGGACACCCAGTACTCCTTCCAATAACAGATCGAACTGAAGCCTATATCGACCTCCTCCAACCAGTCTTCTGTGAATAAATCTAAAACGGAGACTTCATACTTCTGTAGACTCTGGTGGTGAAACTCTCAAAGTTTCCTCCTCCATGTGTCGTCATTGTGAACCTCTACCCTGTAGCGATCTGCTGGAACAGCCTGCTGGACATTTTCTACACAAACCTAACGAGGACATCAACCTGGATACCTATAAAATTACAAATGGTTAGAGCTCCTAAACCCAGAATATGGAAGACTAAACTTTAATTAATTAATTATTTTTTTTATTCATTTTTGGTTAACCCATCCGAAGGTCTACCCATTCAAACAAAGGAACAAAGAAGAATGTTGCATGATCCTTTCCTAGGTCTCTACCCTGCAATTAGTATAACCTTGTTTAATAGCCATTGTAAACTAAAAGGTCCATACATCATATCATACGGGGGCCTAAACGCGTATTTCTTAGTTGGTATCCCGTGTTTACCTCACTTGCTAAACATGAATGACACTGTTTCCCTACCATCCCATGCAACCTCACATGTGCCTAAATCCAAACTCCATCCCATCTCTCAACCAGACCTCTAATACCACTCTGTCATGACCCCCTCCCCACAAAGTGTACCCATCCTGGGCCAGCAATGTGAGAAGGGAGATAATGACCCCTGAGTCCATCCTCTAGTAGGCCCTGGGTTAGCGACTAGCACTGAGAGAATAGAAGGACACAAAATGGGAGGCATTACCCTCTAAGAGAACACATGAAAAATAGGGAGATAAGATAGACACCAATCAAATCCGACTCAGAATTAGAATATAAATGTAACCCAATTTCATATATGAAGTGTCATGTAAAATTACTACAACTAGAAGGGAAAAATTGCAAGTAACCAAAATAATGTAAAAACGGCAACAACCACAAGCCTGAACAGCTCCTACATCCCCAAGATAGTAGAAACCATCTTGATCTCCAACCTGCTCCCAGTGACCAAAATACACATTATATATAAAAAGGGTGAGTATAACAGTATACTCAGTAGGATCCTCCCTAATGCCTCTCGTGAAAAAGTAATTAAGGCATGCTAAAGCACAATAAACAACAAGTGAAACTAAATCGTCACCTAAACTGGTATACTAAGTTCCCAACCTCACCATGTCTACTCTCACCAAGTAACACATACAATAATATATCATATAATAAAGAATATCAAGGGTACCCCACTACTACTTCCCCACTTGTTTACCACTTTGCCACAATGTCGCACGTCCTAAGCATCTCTCCCTAAAAAGGCTTGCCTGGAGACACCTTGGCGAAGGACCACAATATGCACCTGGTGCAATAAAACCACCATGTCCACACGTCAAAGTAACCAGGTAGTTTCTTGGAGCCACAACAGCTCGCATAGCATGTATATTACGTCGTGTATTATACCTCAAGCCATTACAGCCCATACACTGAGTAAGGATCCTCAAGCCATCACATCCTATACACGTTACACCTATAGTAGTCTATAGAAAACTATATCCATAATATATGTGTGTGAATAACCACAAGCCATTACATCCCTCTACACACATATATGGGGAAAACTAACCAATGTGCCTACTAGCACAAGTAACTACCAAGAGAAGGAAGCGGGGCCAAATGGGGTAGTCAGCCATCCATCCTCCCACCGGAATGTTGGGGAAAACACCACCCCAGGGCACAGAATCCCTGGGGTGTCATTTTCCATCACTAATAAGGTGTAGTAGCATATAGAAACCTAAAAGGTACAGAATATACTATAACTCACAACCACACTATGGTCATAACCTATTCTAAGACACACTGCAGCTAACGTCTCTCAGATTCTGAGTTCATACTTCTGAGACTAGGCTTCCTATATTCACACAACCATTTAAAGAGATTTATTAGATTACTACATTCTATTTTTATCAGTTACACTTTACGTTAATTAATTCTTTAAACATTAATTAACCATGAACTATTCCACATTAAATTCATTACTATCGCACCCAATTCCACTGTTCCTTCTAAGTTGCAACCTCATCATTATGTTCCAAAAAACTACATACCCCTGGGTTAATATCATTTATTCAATTATTCATTATAGAAATACTTTCCCACATTCCCAGGTATTCTAGAAAAACATTATATGCTAATAATCAAAAGGGGGCTCAACACGGTGAGTAGATGTACTACCCTTCAAGTGTTTGTTGTTTATAGAAAGAGAATATACTCATCCTTCCTTGAGAAGAAAAACACAGAAAGCACGTGGCATACCCCGCATGACTTCACCACTTTCAGAAGAAGGGTATGTAAGACCAGCTGCCTTGAGCAGTGGGGAAAAGTAAAGCAGATAAATAACCAATCAAAATCACCAAGCATCCAACAATCACATCCATCCCATTCCATCATCCCGGGTGTCCTCCCCGACACCCACATGCATAAACTTATGCATCTCGCCACTCTAGGCGTCATCTGCTGCCACAACCAAAAGGGACTTCATGCCTCCACATATCACAATAGCCATCCTGGAACACATCACATCACAAGAAAAAGGAAAACAAACACCACGTTAATTGGCCTCTTGTCCCTTTAACAATCAAGAGGTTAACTCAAAACCCCTTTAGAAATTATCAAACAATCAGTTCTTTAAACCATATTGAATTACCAGATTTGTTTTTCATTGGTTCTAAATTCTGGAAACCGAACAGTAAGATATTCCAAATAAATTAACATGCTTGCTGAACCAATTTTATTAACATGAAATTACATCAAGAACCAGATTCTTCTACATTCCTCTTTATATTTAGCCAAACAATAATTAAATAATTTCAGTTTATGTTCTTTACCGATTTCCATCATGAACAAACTGCTAAGCAAAGCAAGATTAGATATCACACTATCTAGTATAACAAGAGGAAATATCATATAATTGATATGAATTTATTTAGCCAGTTAAAATATTTATTATGTCAATTCCATTGTCATCCAGTGGAACTAAACATGCTAACAATACAGTTTCACGTAAAAGAAAAGAGAAGCAACGAATCCCCTACCTCAAACAATTCCTCGTGTTCATTATCCACACAATGGGTCATGATCCTCCTCTCCTGGAAACTGCATCCACCCGAGGATGCCACGGTACGACCGCACCAACCAAACCCCAAGAAAAACACCATTATTGAATGGATATTACATGCTATAATATGGAAAGGAGAAACATGGAAAGATGATCCCCAAAGGAATGACGATACAACATACCTTATATCGAAGA
Source organism: Viscum album (assembly GCA_963277665.1). Classification (NCBI taxonomy): domain Eukaryota; kingdom Viridiplantae; phylum Streptophyta; class Magnoliopsida; order Santalales; family Viscaceae; genus Viscum; species Viscum album. The sequence goes on along the minus strand of OY728126.1, from coordinate 1,946,089,160 downwards.
TGGACCGATATAACTCAGTTGCATCAAAAGAGACCAGAACCAATCCCAGGATGAATGTTTGATTGTGCAACTCTTATGGGGAGGATTGAAGGGTTCTAGTGCCTCATATCCGAGAACAAATAGGAAGATCATGGGAAGAAGATATCTCATCCCTTTTGATGATTTAATGGGGCGACGGTTTAAGATACGCTTAATTCCCCATAAAAGGGGATCTCATTAACCCATTCGGTTTGTCCTATTAAAAACATCTCGAGCCATAGGAATAATTAATATAGGATTTATGGAATTTGAATCAGCCTGAGAGTCCTTAAAAAGTGGATTTAAATGTATTTTATGTCAATGGAATCATTAAAGGGGAAAAACTGTTGGAAGCTAGAAACACTATTCACTAAACTCAAAATTCGGAAAAGGAAATAGAGGCTGCAATTCGAACCTCACTGGTCTAGAAACACAGTTCCCTAAACCTCACTGATAGAACACTGTTCACTGAACCTCACTAATAGAACACTGTTCACTGAACCTCACTGATTGAACACTGTTCATGGAACCTCACCGATAGAACATTGTTCACTGGACATCACCGATAGAACACTGTTCACTAAACGTCACTGATAGAACACTGTTCAATGAACCACGCTAATAGAGCAGTGTTCACTGAACCTCACTGATAGAACACAGTTCACTAAGCCTCACTGATAGAACAGTGTTCACACTACCTCATTGATAGAACATTGTTCACTAAACCTTGCTGATATAACAGTGTTCACTAAACCTCACTGATAGAACACTTTTCACTAACCCTCACTAATAGAACATTGTTCAATAAACCTCACTAATAGAACATTGTTCACTAAACCTCACTGATAGAACATTGTTCACTAAACCTCACTGATAGAACACTGTTCACTGAACCTCACTGATATAACACTGTTCATTGAACCTCACTGATAGAACATTGTTCACTAAACCTCCCTGATATAACATTGTTCACTAAACCTCACTGATAGAACACTGTTCACTGAACCTCACTGATAAAACACTGTTCACTGAATCTCCCAGATAGAACACTGTTTACTGATCCTCACTGATAGAACACTATTCGTTGAACCTCACTGATAGAACACTGTCACTAAACCTCACTAATAGAACACTATTCACTAAACCTCACTGATTGAACACTGTTCACTGAACCTCAATGATAGAACACTGTCCACTAAACCTCACTGATAGAACAGTGTTCGCTAAACCTCACTGATAGAACACTATTAAATGAACCTCACTTATAGAACATTGTTCACTGAACCTCACTGATAGAACATTGTTCACTGAACCTCACTGATATAACACTATTCACTGAACCTTACTGATAGAACACTATCACTATACCTCACTGATATAACATTGTTCACCTACCCTTAGAGGTTATTGATAGAGGTTACCGATTGAGGTTACAGATAGAACTGTTCACATAATTGGAAATTTGGAAAAGGAGAGAGAGGTTACCGTTAGAGGTTACCGATAGAACTGTTCCCTGATGGAACTAGAAATTTGGAAAAGGAAGGATGGGTTATATTTATAGGTTACCGATCGAACTGTTCACAGAATTGGAAATTTGGAAAACATTATTGGGGATAAGTCACCTTGACCTCCTGGAACACCTCAAACACCATATTTTCACAAAGTAATAGACCAGAGAGGTCTGCGCCATTACATAGGTTGTTATGATATTATGTTTCATAATATCTTATATGATCTTTTTATAACATCTTATCACCTGTTTGTTAATAATCTTTCATGATTTTCATCATTTTGGGTTTTAGTTTCCTAATTTTGTTAGTATGTTTTGACTTGTTATTATTATATTCTTACATAGATCATGATTTAATAATATCTTTAATTTTAACCATGATTAAAAATAATATATATAAATTACCTATGTATTTAGATTAATCCCTAAAATTTCGTGATAGGAAATTAAATACATCGTTCATGGAGATAATAGGTCGTACGTACGCATGAACATTGTTTCCATTAGGTTATTTTATTGAATGGAAGAAAATGAAATTATATATATATATATATTTATATATTACCGTTTTTTATGTCATATATATCTCATATTTTTTTTAAACACGTCCTTTATACATTCCATTTAAAGCATGGATGACTCACAACGCTTTGTGAGGTAGAAGTCTACCGTACACATGATCTGTGTTATCATATTCCCACAAAACTGAAATCATAAATTTATTTGTGATATAAAAATTAGATATTCATAATAACATCATAGATATCATTAATATAATATATAAACTATATTCCATTATTTATTCTTATCCTTGATAGGTGGTAATGGAAAAAATGAACGTCATCGGTTCGTGAGGCGGTAGTACGCCGTACACATGAACAATTATTTTTGTAACCCATTTGATTGATGTGTGTGTTGTTCTAGGTCATAACCACAACATAACAAAATATCATTGTATTTAATATGATGATTTTATTATATAATTGTGGTCTAATATGAATTAAATTATGTTTAGAAGTAAATAAATTTAAAAAACTTTTAGATGAACAGTACCTCTTCATCGAGTATTTTCCTTAGGTTTTCACTAAACTGATCAATGATTTATTTTACAATAACAATAATGATTATATGAAAAGGGGAGGGATGTTTTGAAGTGATTTGGGTAGGTTTTGTAATATCCAAAAGTCTTGAGTGGTGTGAATATGTGCATGGAGTGAGTGGCCTTTTATAATTGATGAGTAGTGGAATTATTATAAATACTCAAAAGTATTTACTATTTGGAGGTCTCGCATACCACATGTAGATCAATGAGTGATAATTAATTGATTTTAATGGTCATATGTTCTATCCAAACCATAAAGGCACAACTTGAAACATGTTTAAATTATTTTCTTCCTTGTCTCATGAGTTTCGTTATTTTATCATTTCGGTTTTTAATCATAGTGACTAGTTCTCCATCCTAAGTATTTTACCCACTAAGACCAAAATAAAATGAACATTTCAATATAATTTGGACCCAATAATTCTAAATATTATATATAATTTATAAAAAACTCTTACATGTCTTGTAAATTTATTTTATCACCAACGCAACCTGTACAAACAACGCTTAAATTGTAATTGCAGTGGCCATGTTTTTTACTATTTAACTAACAATATAGTCATTATAATAGTAAAATTGGTGCAAGAATGAACCATATTTTAAATTTATTAACATTTTAAAATCACTTGAAATTATGTAGGGATTTTAGTAATTTTAAATCATTTAATAAAGTATCATTTATCATAAAATAACATTAATGAAAATTTAGTCATTCATTTAATTTGAATTTAGAAATTACCATGAAAATTAACGAATTTAAATATTTTAATTTCGTAGATATTTGATATGATATATTATTCTAAAATAAATAATTTACCATAATAATTCATTTATCCTACTTCACTTTTATTATTTTTAGTGTCATTTGATTGGTTTAACTACTAACTAAATAATTACTATGTTGGTGTTTCATAAGCGTTTGAAGTAACTAATTCAAATATAAAAAATAAAGATAAATAATTATGATGGGAAAAATGTTTTATATTTCAAAATAATGTTTATATCCTATCCTATGTATTTTTTATCCCTTCCCCAAAACATTATAGATTATAAGAGGAAGAAAACTATCCTTTTATTTTTCATTACTTACCTTATTTTATGTGTCAAATTCATGGATGAGTGTCCCAAAACATATAAAATTAGATCATATGGTATTTAGGGTATTCATATAGTCATTATATGCTTTTTAACAAAATTATTGGTCTTTTTAACCCTTATATTATTGGTTTATCTTCCTGTAAAACCATTTTTTCCCTAACTAGGATAAATATTTTTTACTTTTTTCACTGTTTATTTTTGGTAAAAAAATAATTTGATCATATTATAAATTATAAATTATCACCATTAAAAATATTTAATCTATTTTTTCGAATTCAATTCCCATAATGGGAATAATTAATTTAAAATTAATCATGTGGAGGTGATGAGAAGGTGAGTTTTTAAAGTGAAAATATTCCAATGTTTATAATGATTTTATATCAAAATTTTATATAAAATTGATTCTAATAACCTAAATTGGATTAATTAATGTATAATTGAACTATTTTGAAATTAAAAACAATTAAGATTCTAATTTCACATCATAAATTATTTATCCAAAAAGGAAATTTTCTATTAAAATTCAGTATTTTAATTATTCATCAAAAAATGAAACTTACCAGAAAAATACCAAAAACTCACACTATGATAATTTTGATATTCTACTTTATGGAAAATTTTATTATTTTTTCATATAAATTTTTTAAATTTGTTAATAACAAATTTTAAAATATATGTTCCAAGAACGACTAAACCACCTTTTAAGAAAACACAGTTTCTTCAAAAATATTTTGTTTTCTTTTAAATGATTCCTCATATTATTTATAATCAATATATAACCAATAAATTCCTATAAACTTTTTTTTTCATAATTTGGATTACCGAACTCATACCCTTCATTTCAATGGATTGGTAAGAACTATTATATTAAATAATAATGTTAATAAAATATTTTTGTTTTGTAAAACACGGTTTCACATGTAACACAAGCTATAAATGAAACTTGTTGTTCCATGTAACGAAAGATAAATCATTATTGTGTGTATTGAAAGATACATAATAGATTTAATTTATTTAAAATAATAAATATATCATAATTTCTAAGAATGTTATATTTTTTCTAAGCTCGTGGTTTTATGTTATACATGCTATTGAATAAGATATTCTAATATTTTGGGGTGTTATATTCGTCCCACCTTAACTAAATTATGTCATCACAATTTCAAAATGATCTCTCTAATCAGGGGTTTGAAAATTATAAATTCCATTGTTAAAAACCCACATCATAAAAATTTTAATCAAAAATATTCTTAATAAAATAGAGAGTTGGAAGTATAAAGGTCACATGAAATAACATGTAACTAGGTGTATAAGTATTAGAATTTAGGTGGGAAGTGAAGATATGAACATGGAGGGAAAGGGGAAATATTTATTGAGATTTATTGAGCTCATTTATCACAATCAAAGTAAATTATCAGTGGAATTTTTAGGGGCATAGGGTCTAAAATCAAATAAGTGTGGAAATTTCATTGATATCATTATAAATAAAGGTAATAGGATAAAAGTTTATTTAGAGATCATTTTTCCTAAAGTTTATGAATTATTTTAATGGATTAGAATATAAAGAAATATAATTACTTGATATTTTTCTTTAATAAATCATCCTTTGGTTGTACTTTGATCTCATACGCTAAGAAATGAGTAACCACAAATGATTTTTTATGCATTAATCACAAAAATTCCCTTTTAAAAAATTATCATATCTATAAAAGGGTGAAAAGGATTTCTTCCAGTCTCTATCTTCTTTACAAAACCATTATGTTTAATATAATTTTTCCAATATAATAACTTAATCTATAAAAATCAAGAGTAACACTGACGGTTCATTATTACTATTTATTTTTCAAATAGTTTACCTAAAAAATTTTCAACTTAACCCGGACATTGCGTAGGTCAGTGTTTGGTGTTACAGACTTATCATTATTCGGTTGTGCATTCATGCCCTATGAACTAGCCATACGTGACAGGGTGGTCACCCTGCTTATAGTTTGTGATTTTTATAAATTAGATTACTATAATTTCTATAAATATCAAATAAAATATGATGAACATCCTTGAAATAAAATTAATCATTATACAACATTTTTACTAGGGTTTTCAATATAAAAAAATTTATAGTCAAATAATATTATTTAAATGTTGTTAAAATTACCATAATGATCATATTAACTTTAAAGTATATAAATACCTTTAAAATTTTGTCCCTAATATGTAAATTCATTATTCCTCAAAAAACCTTTTCACTAAAACATTTTCTTTTGATAAATATATCCTAAATATAATTAATCTTGGTTGCCTCCTAGAACTTATAACCTAAAAATAGGTTTTTAGGAATTTGCACTTATAATAAACCTTAATATCAAAATCTTATGATGTTATTCATAAATATTATGTTATTGAATACCCAATTTCACCTAAAATTTAATATAATAATTTTATAATTCATGATTATTGTAACCAGAATATTATTGGTAAAAATACTTCTACAATATAATTCTCATATCCCAAAATATAAATATTCATCCATTTTATTTCCACATAGGTCATTCCCTTGTCATTGTTTTTACCTAGGTCATTCATTTCCACTGTATATTCAAATTATTTATAATTGTTAATAAAGAAAATATAAATAAACCTATGAATATCCCCAAATACTATCATACATGATGTGTTATAAGGCACATTTTCATGTTCCTGTTTACTGTAAAGTCCAGCCAGACACACCCATTTTTGAGTTATTACTATAAGGTACATTTGTGTAGGATCCACAACCACTTTTAGTATCCAGAAAGGGATTTATTTCTTGGAAAAATCACATAATCACTACCTTAATAAAATATTATGATGTTCTTATACTCTTATCCTAAAATTCTACAATAGGTTTATGTTCCTAAATTATTTTTTCCTAAATCTAGTTCCCACGGTTTCTAATAAATATCCCCTAATACCAATTGTTCTGACCCCAACCCCATAAGCCGGATCGAGTGTATGCTATCATTACATTGGTATAATATACAAGGAATAACATCCTGAATAACCAATCCGTTAAATAGTCTTAGTAAACAAGATACATAAATTATTCTGGTATTACATTTGAATACAAAATATTACAACCATTTTTTTGATGAAAAAAATTTCTATCTAGAATGTCCATGAATACCATTCATAGTAAACATTATGGAATCCTTGGGTAAGGAAAAAAATAATGGTGTGCTCAAATACACAATAAAGGTTAAGTATAGTGGAAGTTTTCTTGAATAAATATTAATAATCAATATAGAATGTTTAAAAACTAAGCACAAATTCTATATCAATATCTAAATAAGGAAAAATTAAAAAGAATAGATAAATAACTTAGCACAAATTTCATTTACAAAAATGGATAAGGGAGAAAAAAATTTGAAAGAAAAATAATTGAGCACACATTCCTTTTAATTAATAATCTAATAAAGAAATACATCCACATATTTTTTACATAGTGAAAATATCACGGATAATAATAAATAATTTATGAAATAATGTAAAGGTTGTCTATTGGATTTAACATTTCCTAGAAACATGAAACCCTTACCATTAGGATTTACTCTCAAAACAGTTTTGAATGGATGGGTAGACACACATTTAACTAAGGTAAGCCAACTAATTCGTCCCAAGAGAGTGTTGATGCATATATGGGTTATAATTAACTAGACCCAACCCATTCTTTTAGTCCCAAATAATTCCTCATATATCAGGTATTTGATTTAATAATGTTTCTTATCATAAAATATCTGTACTGAGTAAAGAATGGGAATTTATAAACATTTCCTAGATAAATGAATAACTTTTAAAGTATACACTATATATAAAAATGGTATATGATTTTGGAAAAAATAATATCAATTATAAAATAATATGGATATTTAATATAAATAAAATTTCTAATTATAAATGACTATACATGAGTTATTGTTTCAAATGAAAGTTAATAATCTTAATGGAAGTGATGATTTCACAATAACTTTTACCACTTTGTAGTTTTCAAGTCAAAATCCCTTAAATGAAATAATTAATATTTAAACATAAAAACCATAAAGGATAATATATTCTTGAAATTACATTTCATAGGGTAATTATATACACCACATAAAAGTGAATTGGTTCATAATAAAAAATAAGTCTCAATAGAAGGAGAATTGAGATAAAATCCCATACCTTAAACATAATTTTGGAACAATCCACATTAAAATAATGTAAAATGGTTTTAAACATTTTATTAACTTTTTGTATAACCATATTTACTTTTTTAATATCATATACAATTCTTTTATAAATTATTATCACTTGTTTGTTAATAATCATTCATTATTGTAATTATTTCATGTGGTAATTACATTTTTCGAATATGTATTGAATTGTTATTTTTTTGTTTCTATAAATTATTTCATTAATTAATAGTATCATGAATGTATAACATGATTTAAATATAATATATATTCATTATATAAGTATTTGGACTAATCCATAAAAGTTTCTAATAGGAAATGACATACACTATTAACGGAGACAGTATGTCGTACGTACATATGAACATTATTTCCATTTTATTTTCATACTGAAAGAATGAAAAGTAAATGATATATATGTACATTATCATTAAATTATAATTTTTTCATATATATCAGATATGTTAATTAAAATTATCTTCAATGCATTCCATGTAAAGCTTGAATGAATCACTTTGCTTCGTGAGGCAGTACACCTGAGCAATGTTATCATATTCCAAAAAAATAGAAATCATGAATTTATGTGTTATAAAATATTTATTGAATCATAATAAAATCATAAACATCATATATAAACTATAAATTCATCATTATTCTTAACAATGATATGTAGTAATTAAAAAGCTAACGACATCAGTTCGTGAGGAGATAGTCTACCGTACACATGAATGGTTATTTAATAACCCATTTCATGGAAGCGTGTGTGGTTGTGGGTAATATACATAACATAAAAAATATAATTATATGTAATATACTAAATTTATTATATATTTATGTTATAATATTAATATAAGGAGTTAGAGAATGGAAAAAATTAAATCACTTTTAAAAGAACATTACCTCTTCTTCAGGTATCCTCCTTATTGTTTCCCTAAAATCATCAAAGGATTAGTTTATTCAAAAAATAATACTTCTATGATGAGATAGGTTTAGTTTTTAGGTGACTTTTTATGGGTTTTATGATTAAAATTGGTTGATATATGTGAATTTCAAAGGGGAGTGAATTCCCTTTCAAAGTTGAGGAGAAGTGGCATTCTTATAAATACTCAAAAGTATTTACTATTGGTAGGTCTCATTTACCTCATATGGCTCAAAAATAGATAATTAATGGGTTTTCAAGATTATAAGGTCGATAAATAGATCCTCCACATGATACAACACGTGTTCTAAACATTTTGTTCCCTAACCCAAAAGTTCCCTTATTTTATTATTTTGGTTTTTCATTATGGTAACTAGTTTTCTAGCCTATGTATTTTATCCCCTATAACTAAAATAAAATTATTATTTATAAATAATTTGGACCAATGTATTCTAAATATTATATCAAATTTATAATATAAAATTCCTATGTGTATTAGAAATTAATTTTAGCACAATTAATGACCAAAAAAACTTCTTAAATCATCAATGTGCTAACCATGTTTTTTACTATTTAACAATCAAAATAGTCATTGTAATATAAAATTTTTTCCATGAATGGAAAATATTTTATATTTATTAAAATATAAATATTAGATTATCATATGGTACTATTTTTAGTAATTTTAAATCAATTAATAAAATATCATTTATTTTAAAATAGCATTAATATTAATTTTGACCTTATTAATTTAATTTAAATTTAAAACATAATAATAAAATTAATTAATTAAAATATATTAAGTTAAAAGATATTTTAAATGATATATTCTTCTTAAAAAATATAAGTCAATAATTCATTCAATTTACTTCAATTATAATTTGTTTAGTATCATTTATTTTATTTTATTGTTAATTAAATAATATTGGTGTTGGAGTTTCATAAGAATTCGATGTAACTAATTCATCTTTATAAATTAAATATAAATTTTTATGATGGATATAACATATTTATTTTCCAAATAATTATTATAACAGAAAATATTTTTTATTTCTCCCTTTCCAAATGAATTATAGATATTAAAATGATGAAAAATGTCTTTTTTCCCTTTTTCTTAACTTATTATATAGGTAAATTTCATTTAAAATGTCCCAAAACTCAAGGAATTTTAGATCATTTTTTTAAGTATAATAATATTTCCATAAAATAGGTGTCTAAAAATTGGGTAAGCCATTTTAACCCTTATATTATTAGTTTAACTTTCTTGTAAAGCAAATTTTACCCTAAATGGGGTCAATAATTTTTATCTTTTTCCCTAATTCCTTTTAACAAAAATTACGTTAAACCTATTAGATATTATATATAATTATCAATAAAAATAAATAATCCATTTTTTAAAATTATATTTACATAATTGTCAAAAATAAATATAAAATTAATCCTACCGTCGTGAAGAAAAAGCAGTGTTTTAAAGTAAAAAATGTTCAAAAGATTACAATGTTTTTATATAAATATTTATCATAAAATTGATTCTCATAACCTAAATTGGATTACGTGATGTATAATTTTTCTATTATAACTTTAAAAAAAATTAAAAATATAATTTAATAATATAAATTATTTATACCCAAAGGTAGTTCTCATTTAAAATTCAGTTTTTGTCACTATGAATCAAAAAATATAACTTCTCAGGAAAATACCAATAATTCACCCTATGATAATTTGGATATTACATTTTATAAAATAAAGTTATATTATTCATTTATATATTCTAAATGTTTTAAAAATAAATTTTAAATTATGTATTCCTAATGGGACTATAATATCTTTTAGGAAAATACAGTTCTTCTAAAAACATTTCTTTTTATTCTAAATGATTCTTATTGTAATTTATAATCTATTGAAAAAATAAATGTTTTTACCCTTTATATATTTTCATAAGTTGGTTAATAATATTCATACCCTTCATTTGAACAGCTATGTAATAACAATTATATTAAATAAAATTTTTATTATTATTATACTAATGTTCGGTAAAACTCAGTCTTATGTATAACACAAGCTATCAAAGAAACATGTTTTTGCATGTATCACAAGGTAACTAAGTATTTGATGTATTTAAAATTATATTATAGATTTAATTTATTAAAAATACTAAAAATGTCATAATTTAATCAGATGTTATATTCCTTTCTATGCTCAGTTTTACATGTCACTCACAATATCCAATAAGATATTTTAAAATTTTGGGGTTTTACATTCCGTTTATTCTAAAAAATATAAAATGAAGTAAATTTTGATATAAAATTTCACCGTATAATATCTAAAAAATTTATCTACCCATTTAAACTAATTTATTATTAGTAAAGTAAAATATCATATATAATTGAATTGATCAAATGATAGTCATATGAAATATATAATATTGTAAGAACTGGATAGAAAATCAGTTGAGTTAATTTTCCATTACAAACTCCCACAAATGACCAATAATTTGTTGTTCAACATTACTCTAATTAGGATATAGTAATTTAATCTTACACCTACTATTCATGGCTATAAAACTCCAGAAATACTTTATATTTAGGCATAATGGTTTATTTTTATCATTGTATTCAACAAGTAACATCCTATCCTTCCCATAACCTAATGAGTTTTAGAAAATTTGAAATACCAAATCTACTAAAATTTGGTATTATTTTCTCTGGATAATAATAAGACATTTTAATAGTAGGCTCCTCGATTGTGATGAAAATAATTTCAATAAAACAAAGTTTAATTACATTAAAGAATTTTTTTATTTCAGTTATATTTAAATTAAAAGACCTAAACATACCTTAGTAAAGTTACAAGTCCTCCAATTCCATCATCTAAAGATATGTATTATAATTTTAAAAAAAATATTTTCATGAAATTTATTATAATTTAATGATTTTTAGAAGTAAACAAATTATTATTCATAATATAATGAACAGTATATCTGTTCAGTTAACTAATATAGATGAAGTAAAATGAATTCCTGAAAATAATGAATAAAATATTAGCATCATAGAAAAACAATTATTTCATGCTTCTTCAACCCAAAAAAAAGTAATAGAAACTAATGAATATAATACTAAATATGAAAATCTAAGAAATTATTAACATTTATATATTTATATATCCAGTTTAAAAAAATTTATTTTCCAATATATTTTTTGAAATAAATTAAAATATGGATATTCATATGAATTATAAGGAGAATAATAGTGTGTTTGCCCAAACCCTTCTAAGTGATAATTTCATAAAGCATAAACAATTTCAACATAACAACCATTATTATTCTCACATAATCCTACGATAAATGGAGAAATATTTTATTATTCCACAACATAATGAACAACATCTTCACCAAAAAAAAATTTCTACTTTGAAAAAATATGGAACAGTCATCATTTTATGGTTTAATAACATAAATATCATTTTCTTATGTGTATCCATGATTAATAGAACCACTTTATAGATAAATATTTTAAAATCAATAAGTTTAAATTCATAGTCATCCCGTGTCACATGAATCTTACTATCAACCTGGATAAAATTGAGCACTTATACATGAAATTCAATATAATAAATTTTAAATAAAATTTCAAAAACTCTAGGATATGTTATTGATGTGGAAATTATTTTTTAAATCTTTTTCACATAAAAAATACCCTACTTTTTCGATGAACATTACCCTACTATTTTGAATGCTATTGTTGTTATTCCAGTTTCTAATATAAAATGATTAACCTATGATTTCAAAACCAAACCATGTGATCACATTATCAAATGGTGCCCCATCTAACCATTTCATGGTTTTTTATATAGGTAAATTAGTGTTGAATTTATCCTTAAACCATAAAACAAGTGTATTTTTATGCTCATAAATTAAATATTCATTTTTATATTTGTATAGTGTGCCTTTAATATAATGATATTTGATGATATATATTGTTCGACATTACCTTTTTTTATCAATTTGTATAAATGTTCCTTCATCACTACATCACATTCAATAAAATTTTCTTTTAATCCATGGATCCCCTTACCTATACTATTAACTGTCAGATACCAACATACAGGGAAAAAACTTTGATCCACTTTATACATGTATTCTATACAAAACTTAACCACCTAATTATATATATATTTTTGAATAATGTAGTACCATGGATAATCTTTATTTTTTTTATATCCCTTTGGTATGTTCATTACCATTAAAAATTATACATCAAATTTAAATATAATGAGCCACATAACCTTATCTCTCACACTAAATGAATCACTAAATGAACTATAATATAAAAAATAATGCTGAAAAATATATCTCTTTTCGATAATGTATGAAGATAGATTCATTCTATAGTCTTTTAAAAAATTGGATCCATGCCTTTGCTTATAATGGAATTAATAATATAGAATTAATTGATTATAGAATTTTTGATAGAAAATGACAATATAACACATAGTGTAATCTAAAATAGGTGATGCATAAATAAATTACAGTCAGGAGATTCCATACCTATTAACTCCAAATATTTAAATGAAACATAATATTCCACATTTTAAGAATTTCCACTCTGTACTTTAATACCATGACTATATTAAAAAAATTTAATCATTTCAATCTTTCATAACATGTGGAAAGATGAAGGTAAATATTTTCTTTCATCATTTCATAGAGGTAGGTAACTCTAAACATATTATGTCCAATCATTTAAGCTATCCATATTTTTTCTTTCATTTCATATCTAACAATGTCTTTATAAAATTTTCACATATTTCATTCTCGACATTCATAGCATCAATGTTATGTTTTACCTTTAAAAATATCTAATCAGCTAAATTGAATTAGATAGTTTATTTCATTCAAATATTTTTTTGATTACCCGATCATTCTTTCATACAAAATTTCATACTGATCTTTTTTATCTTATTGTAATATTCTTCAACTTAAAATGTTTTGGTGGAATAAAACTCTTATAAACCATTAAATTCATTTTTAAATATTTTAAAATATAAATCCTTTTAGAAAAAATCTTTGATGTACCATGTACACTACCTTTCTATCATTATTCCATTGATGATATGAAGTCCCTTATTCATAAATTATAAAAGATTGATATCCCATAACACTACACCCATATATGTTCCCGTAATGATAGAATTCATTTATAGTTAACATTACCCAAGAATGCAATGAAAAAAACACTTTCTTGAATGTATCAAACAATTTATCACCTTCCTCCAATATAAATTTCAAGTCATTATAAAATGGAGATAGAAAATCATCAATGTCATTTCCATGTTATTTTGATCTATATATAATTTGATTCATCTTAACATGTTTCTTTGATACATATATATGGGGAATGTTTAAAACTTCTTATATAACAGGATATGAAGTATGTTGGATATCAAGGCTTAGATGTGGATTAATTATATATAATGGAATTTATATTTTGATACTTCTAACTTTATATAAAAAATCTAGAAATTGTAAATCAAATTTCATCTGATGTGGTTAATCATCAGGGTAATGTAGGTTTCAATTAGAGTTTATTTCAATTTTATGTTATCTTAGACTATCTAATTCATTTCAATTATCAAATAATGTCTTAAAATGAGGAATTATTAGAAGATACTATTTTTACTCAGTATATGGATAGTTTTATGCCCTTGGGAGTGAGTCACAGTTGGATTATTAATCCATTTTACATTATAGTAACCCACATTTAGGATAATTTGATAAATTGTCATATTCCATCAGATAAAATACATAGTCATTGAAGAAAGAATTTATTTTATCTCATGGTCCCATAGGAAATAATATATTTTTTCATTATAATTAGAATCAGGTAGCTCTATTGACTTCTTTAAGTATCTCTTTATAATGTTTAAGAAAATAAATGAAACTTTTGTCACTCCAACCATGTATTTATTAATGTTAACGAAACTCAACTCTACTGATAAAAATGAAAATTTAATACATCATGGGAAAATATTTTTTTATGTATCTTTATATAATTATTCAACCCAAGCTATTTTACCAAGTTTTATAATGCCTATATCATGAATTAATTCATCAAGAAAATCCTTTGTGTTATAAAAAATATCTTCATGAATGATAGATATTGATTTTTTTATTATTTCACTATGATTGATCAATAGTGTCTTACTTTGATTAAAACTATATAAAATATTATTTTCTTTGATTTATTTTTACCATAATTTTCTCATATTCAATCATTTACACATGCATAAAATCATTTTTCTTTTCAATATTTTTTCCAAAAAACTCCATGAAATCATCAAAACCTTTTATATATTTGTCACTTATTCTTCATGAATTTATCCAATTCTGATCCATTAATTACCTAAAACATTAATTCAAATTGAAAATATTATAAATCATCAAACATATAAATATATACATATATAAATTTAAAAAAATATATATAATCATATATATATTTAAACATACATATGTATGTGTGCGCCAAACATATAAACACAGAAAATGTAATTTTTAACATATAAACATTAAGATATATTAAAATATAAAATATAAAAATATATTCAAAAATATAAATTGAAAACCAAAAAAATATATTTTTAAAATTTATATAATCATAACGTATGAATATATAAACATATTATTTTAAATTTAATCAAATATACATTTAAAATTTATTTATGTAGATAAGTTAAAACATAAAGATATATAAACCATTAAATTCTTCGTACAAAAAGGGAATTCCCCCGTCTGGCCTTTTTGAACCCTCCACACAAGGGAATCCCCCTCCCCACGAAGGGGTCACTTCGGAGAGAGACCCAGCTAGGAAGTAGCCATTGCCAGTCGAGATGGAAGAGCGCCCTGGAGAGTGACGTCACGGCAGTGATGGTCCGTCAAGCGATCTGCCAGTGATTGGGACGCAGATCATTTTGCTCACCCAGAAGAGACTAGGAGACCCGACAATAAAATAGTAAAATAAACAATGAATATTTTAATTTATTTAAAACATAACAAAAACTAATTAAATAGTAAAATAAAAAATTCAAGTCAATAAAATTATAGAATAAACCTATATAGATATTAATATTAATAATATATATATACAAAATACTTAATAAAATATCACCTAAATACTTTAAATTTATATTTCACTGAAAAAATCAAATATATATTACAAAATAAATATTAAAATAGGCATTCAACCTCTAAATATTAAATAAATAAGTTGTTATTTAGAGATAAAAAAATTATTAAAATAAATAAATAAGATTATTCCTTTAGAAAATGAGGAAAACTGAGACAAAAAATGATAGATATGGGGACTGAGTTTAGTGGAAGGTTGTCGAGGTCGGTGGAAGGGGCCTGAGGTCAATAAAAGGAATTTGATAAAGGATGAATAATATGGAATGGTGGAGAAAAGAGGATTTTTCAAAGTAATTTCATGATGGTGACTCAAGGGGATTTTCATTTCCATGTTTCTAGAGAATAAAAATAACGAGGGAGGTTTTTCTTGCATGTGTTTTAATTTTTTAAATGGGATTTAACAATGGATTTTGTTAAACTGACATTACAAATAAAACTTTTAATATCATTTAAAAAAATGATATATATTAATAGTCCTTTTTATATCATTTATTATATAACAGATATTAAAATTTCCACCAAATGTACTATATATTCTACTAGTGGCAGTAAAATATTTTTTATAATGTTGTCTATAATAATTTGGAATATCTATAAAAATTGGTTATGAATATTTTGAATAATTCCAATGATTTAATTTAACCCATAATTCTGAAAATTCCAAGATTAATATCACACATATGTGAATACTGAATCATTTTATTCATTATTACATATTTATAAATACCACATAGATTAGTAGATGGAATATTATTTTAATCATACATAGTCGTTTAAAACCAAAATTCAATATCACATCACTATAGGTTTCATCAAATTTATCCAATAATTCATATCCATTCTCTTTATCTCTAATATGTGAGAACTTATAATTCATGTTTAATCATATTTGATGACTTGAATCCTCATTCCAATGTTACATCACTATTTGAAATATGAATTATCACCTAATACTTTTCAACTCATTCAAATGTAACATTTGAAAATTTTATATCCATATTATATAGATCTATACATTTCCAAAATTCTACAAACATCATCAAATACATCTAAAACATCTTAAAAAAATATTTCCCAAAAAATAATTTTTTAGCCATGAATCGATATTAAAAAATAAATTATATACATGATTCAAACATTATTTAATATTTTAAAATATATATATATACATTACATTTTAATAGAAATTCCTACCATATCTGTCTTTGTTGCTTCCCCAAATCAATTGGATTCTAAAATACGCCATCTTATAACAAAGTTTTATCAAATAAGTGGATTTTAGAGAGTAAAATTGAAAATATTTCATTATATTAATTATTAGTTAAGAATCGTGAACATAGTATGCGAATATGGTCATCAAAATGAAATATAGACAAAACGTGGCACTGGGAATATATGAAAACAAATAGATATTTATATAACATTACTATTGAAAATTATACATACATTGATGAATTATTATAGGAAAGGAGAATATATCATTTTGTATTTTGGTAATGATAACTTCATGTGTTGAGTATAATAGGATGTTTTGTGTGGGAGTAATTATGGAATAATGATTATAAACATCCTCATATATCATTAGGTTAATGTTTTTATATAGATCAATACTTATAGAGAAATTATATCATCATCACAGTGATTAACTAGAGTATATTTAATAGGTATGTTGGGTAGATCTTCTTAGGATTGTCCACACAAAAGTAAAAACATGGAAATGTGTCATTTTTAAAATTCAAGCCTGAAAATTTACCAAAATATGAGGGGTGTGTCTCCAATTAGAGGATAATCCCTAGATTGAATAGGTAAATATAAATTTTAATTTGGATACCGTGACTTATCTATAATATGTAGGACTCATCTTTGAGATCATTTTAAGCATTTGTTTTGGTTGGAAACTCCTAAAATTGAGTGATAGTGGGAGTTTTTGGTTATTCAACATATATGTTTTTGGATACATGATTTTGGTATTAGATTAATGATATTATTACATTATTCCCTATAATTTATATTTGGGGAATAGTTTTGATCATGTCATTTCCAGATATATTTTCATATTTAGTATGATTACTTATCCTAATGTGTTATAGAATGTTGGATTTATGGATAATTTCTCATCAAAGATGAGATCATTTCTAGTTTATGCATGAAAAATAATATCTATATTCAAAATTAATTAGAATAAATTTCAATCCACTATACTGTCTTGGTATCATTATTATAATAGACACCTATTTTATACATCCTTTTGTTTTTATAGATTTTGAAATTTAAAAACATTACTGAAAGTATGGAATTATATTTTTCACATGGTAGTATGGGTCAAAAAAATTATAAACCTTTCTTCTAAAGGTGTCTAAATGATTCAAAAGTTGAGTATGATTATTAATAGAAAACCCAATCAATTTTATCAAACACTTCTCTAGTAGCTACTAAAACTACCATTATTTCAACAACAATAATTGGATGGATTCTATTTTAGAACACTTATTCAAGGGGGTTCTTGTAAAAGACTTATAAATAGATATATGCATACCCAAGAACTAAAATCTGACCAAAGTTAAGTTGATAATAAGAAACCTAGTCATTAATGTTGAAGGGTTGTCTGCAAACAACATATGGTAGTAAATATTGAAAATCTGGAATAACTTTTGGTTGTTTGATTTAAAAAATTTATGTTCTCAAAAAGGAACCCAGGAGACTCTTAGAGGGGGTAAATCTTGGTGCATGATGAATTCATTTTTTTTCTTTTTCTCTTTCAGGAAGATAATATTACCTTGATAGATGAAACATAGTTCAAAATGTCTTTTATCATGTTCATCCATATTTAGCATCATACATCGATGTTGACATTAAATCATAAAAAATGCCTATATTTTTCTTGGATCACCTATAAAAGGATACACCCACGGAGTGTACAATCATCTAATTTATGGTTTACCAAATCCACTATAACTCATTTTATTTCTGGTTAAAATATTTATGTAAAGTAACTCTTCACCATTATCACTTCTCATAAAGGTTCTATGGACAATCTAACTTTCTCCCAAGGATTTATACCTATAAGTTGCTTAGGTAAGATAACTTCTTGGAAGGGGTCACTACCTATTATTTTCCTATGTGCACTACTATACTAATTGTATTAGTATAAATACTGTTATTTATTATTCTCAATTTAATGAAATTAAATCCACACTATGTTTAGTAAGTTGACTTATATATCAATTTATTCTTGATGTGATGCATTAGTGAATTCCAAAAGCATTTTTCTAAATTCTCAAATAGATTTGATCAACTCCATTTTAGAAATATTGAATCTTTTTTTCTCTAATAAACATTATACATCAATAACTAAGACTCTCTAGAAGTAATAATTCATGAATAATAATAATTATTCAGTGCATTCTAGGATACATAATTAAATAGTCCATATATACTAATGATATGTGTAAAAAATCATGGTACTTCAACCAACTGGATGAATTATTTTAAGTATTCTTCTATCCACATAATGTTCTTCAAGGATAATGAGGCATTCTAGGAATGCAATCCTAGATCTAGTGTTAAAAACACATAATTTAAATACTAGACTTGTTTCCAAGTAATATTACCAGTGATAAAATTATATATATTAAACATTGTTTTATGAGTTTAAACATAGAATATTATAATAATATCAAAATAAAAAGAACCAAAGGTTTGGTGTCTCTAGGGAATAACTACTTAAGAAAAAAAATTACAATAATTTTGAACCGTTATTCATAATTAATACACACTATATCCCCTTATAGACTCCAAATAGTTTATAAAAATATTCATAATCTTGGGTAGGGAATCATAATAAAGTGTTTTACTTAAATGATCAATAAGGGAATAAATATCGACATGACACAAAAGGTTTTGATCATAATAATATGAGAAAACATGATCATTGGATTAATATCTTATTCAAATAACATGATATAATAAGATATTTCTATAATTCATGATAGAAGGACATGTAGTCTCAAATGAAAAAACATGTACCATGTAATAATAATGTTAGATAATAAACATGGTCAATAGATCATAATCATAGGAATATAACATAAAAATATGCCATGTCATTCAAATATAATGTAATAATGAATTATTTAAAAAAATAAACAAAATGGGTCATTGTATTGTAAATAAATATAAGTATATCCTTCATACAGGTTGTGATTAAATCATATCATTTCCAACCTTTTAGTTGTGAACAACTCCAAACATATGGACGCTTCATTATCTCATTACATATAAAAACATAAGAAATTCATTAAATGCTGAAATAGGATAGAATCCATTATCATCCATGTATATGTGTGACAAAAAATATCAATAATTATTTATATGATGAAAACCAATGGAATGAAAATTATTTTTATATCATTTCCAAATTGTATCACTTAACGTGATATCAAAAGTAGATCTTGTGATTATAAAAATACGATCACCCAAAAGGAATATTTGAAAACAAAATTTATATGGTGATTAATTAATATAACTATAATGTAGCTACATATTTTTTAGTTAAATATGAAGGTGGAACTGAAAAATAAAATAGTCTCTATAAAATATGTCTTTAAATTTTGGAAAAAATAGAAAGGGTATGAGTCTATTTTGAAAATTTATTTTTTGATATATTTAATTGAATAATTTTTCAAACGTTATTTAAAAATAAATTTCAATAATTTATCCTTGAAAATAAATAAAGATATTATATTGAGATTGTGGAGTGGAAGATAAAATATTCGATCAAGAAAGGAAAATACTATTTTAGCATTTAAAAATTACATTTATTGAAACTCCCATCATAAAAAAGTGTGATAGATGATCTGGTTGAAAATAGGTAAACATAAATTTTAAGATCAATGGAAATAAAAAATATTTTGACTTTAGAATAAGAAATTACAATAATTAAAGGAAGATTAAATATATATTTTAAAGAGAAATAGATCATTTAGAGAGGATGAGAATTATTTTTAACATCATCAAATTTTTTTAAGGAAAAAACCATTAAGGAATATGTATTTGATGTGAAAATGTAATTACCTATAAAACAAGGAGAAAACAAAATATAATATCATCATAAGACATTATAAAACAATATTTTAATAAAAAGATAAAGAAATGGATCTCTATGACTTATGAAATAATGTCGAGTTAATAAAACAACATACAACTTTATTACCTTTCAGGTAGAAAACCTATTGAACATAGAGCATAAGATGAATTTTTGAATCCATTATTTTTTTTGATAATTATATTAAAATACATACATGGGAAATATATATAGAATAAAATAAATTAAGTTGTGAATATGGTATATGTTTCAATGAAATAAAATTTAGATGATAAACCCTTATGACTTTAATGATATTTGATCCAAAACATTAATAAAAGTGAAAATTTAAAATGAAACAATAAATACCCTGAATAAATAAATAATAGAGTTATAGAATTATACTAAGGAAATATATAAAATATTTGATTAAAAAATGGTGTATAATAAGAAATATGTCTCAAGGAAATTTGAGAAGAAAACCATACCTTAACTTTCAACTTCCATGAATGTGATTTGACATGTTGTATAATTAACATAACCATATTAATAACCAATTTAATATCTTTATTCATAAATATTTTTGTATATATTCATTATTTATAAAAATTTATTATACATTTACAAATTTTGAATAGTATATTTTCATCATCAAACGTTTGCATTTTTATAATGGGAAGACCTTGGTCAATGCCATGTCTCTCATCATAGAAAAAAAAATAAAGGTCACATGACTCTAGAAAAAGGATATTTATAATTATAGATTTCAAATAGATGATAAATATGATAGGGTAGGGTTTTCATCCATATCAGCTCAATTATCATCACTCTATGTTTAGAAAGTGGATCTATGACAACGTTTCCTTCCCCAAAAAGTTTGAGTAATTATGAAGTCGATGGAATCCAATAACTCAAGGAACTCAATACATTTTACCGATAAACCCCATGATATATACATGTCATTGTTCCTAATTGCATTAATTTGGGTTACAGAATCACTCCCCAACAATATCTTTTTATTAAATTGTTTCCTTGTTAGCCTCCCTGCATTGAAGAAACTTGAAATTTCATCTTCAAGAGAAAAGGTGACACCACAAGGTGAGAATAAATTAGAAAAGGATGTCACTATTATGGTCAATAAACATGGAACTACATCCCGAGGATCCAATATTTCCTGTAGAGGCACCATCCACATTTATTTTCACCCAAACCAAAAAGCGAGGTTGTGAAAAGACCTCAAATGCACCTGAAGGGGGACAAAAGTTTCCATTGATCCCAATGATTCTCAAGGTAGATAAATCATGGATTGAATTATTGTAGTGACCTACATGTATAGTATTTTCACCTTTAACAACAGAGATGATTTCTAAAAATAAATCATGATGATAGAAGCATGTACTCTTATGGATAAGTGAGTTCTGAATTTTACAAATGAAGCAAACCGCTTCAGTATCAACAACCAATATAAGCTTAAAAATCTTAGTATAATCTTGAGATCATTGGCGCAGGACATTAGATTTCCTTTAATGGTGGTATCATTATAATGTTGTAGTTCAAATATATCAAAAATGGAAATTTAATGAGTTGAAGCTATGGAACATATTAAGAAGATATTGTGCATGTCCACTTTATGTTTGTGGAATATCACACGCCTTGAGTAGAGAGAGTTTCTTGGGTTCTGAAGGTATACCTATGTTATAATTTAACCATGGGTTTCCCTCTTGGAAAGTTAGTGTAATGAAGTATTTATCTATATTATATTATATTTTTGAACCCAATAAAATATTTTATGGGCATCCCCCATTTTTCTCAGATCATATTATTTCCTAGGGTGTGGGGGTGGATAGAATTTAGTAATTCTAGGTATTCCCAAGGAATTATGGGGGTAGAAAGTGCCACAGTGGGAAGTTTTTTACATACCATGTCACTGTAGAGACATTTAGTTTTTATTATTATAAATAAAATTGGTATAATTTATCTGTGTATCTTATTTTTCTTTGATTTTCTTTTTTTTTTGAAAAATATTTATACGGGGTTGGGAACATTAGTTATGGGAAACCATGATAGAGGACATGGGGAAATTTCTAGTTCCATTTGAACTTAAACAGTTTTACTAACATGATTAGCACACTATTGGGCCGGATCTAAGTAGAAACAATGTGAATTACCTTTCCATGAGTTTTTCTTGGTTGAAGGAATAAGTATGACTACATAAATCATTTGAACAGTATGGGCTTTGGATATGTATTTTGAAATGTCTATTTTTAATGTCCTATGCATTGTTAGTAAACCAGGATTATAATAAATGAGAAGTTGGGTTTCCCTTCTAGTGTCTTCAGAAAAGTTGAAACAAAGTTTAGAAACCATGTGGCAGAGTCATGAGAGTTTCTCAAAATTCTAAAACTGTATTTCCCAAACTAGTCATGTCTTGACTTAATTGGTTTCCACCCATTTCCATCCTTCCCCTTGAGACCCATCCTAATAAACCACCAAGGAAGATCCTCAAAATCCTTTTGGTGATTCCAAACCACATCCAACTCCGCCCTTGCATATTTGTTCATGCTATGCGCTCCATTCATTTTTTATTTCCTCTTATGTATTACCCCTCTCATATTCCTTTTGAATTTTTTATTGTCCTAAAAAATCTAATGCTATTGAGTTTGAAATATAGTATACAAAATAGATTATTCAAGGTTTTTTTTAACTATGTATTTTATAGGACTCACATAGGCATGTTTGAGTATTGTACTTCATAGGCAATGACTTCTAACTTTATTTTCATTAAACCGAGGTAGGAAATTTTATATTTTCCCTAAAATTGGAAAGGATGTTAATGTTTTATGATTCTAAATGTTTTATTTATTTATTTATTCCAATGTAAGATAGTTAGAGTAGATTTCAAAAAGTTTTCGATGAATTTTTCTAAATGTAATAAGGGTTTTACTTTTCATTTTATGTTTAATATTAAATGGTATGTTTTGATAAAAGGTTAAAATATTTTTTTTTTAAATTGTGATTTTTGAAAAAATTTTGAATCTAATTGGGTGAATAATTAAATAATTATTTTTGTATGATATTTTTGGTTTTTTTAACAAAAAATTTGTGATTTAATTATTTAATGAATTTCCAAACGTTTTTTATGATTTTTTTAGAAATGTATTGAAATTTATTTTAGAGGATTAATATCAAAGATTGGTTTGAAATGGAATTTTTAAAAATTTGGAGATTACATGAGTTATTTCTTATGATGGTTTAGGATGTGATATGAGTTTTTCTGATTTTTATTATAATTCCACTTTTGATTTCTCGCCTCCTATTGATTATCATTCATGGTGATCCTAGGCATCTTATTGAGGGTTGATAAAATATCACTAGAGAATCCATATTAGATGAACTAGACCCTATATGGATATAGATGTACTTTTTTCATGGGGATGTTTCATAGGTTGGGATATTTGATGGTATTTGGATGGTTATAGACATAAGAATACACCGATATGTTTTATATGGATTTTAACTACGTATTTATATGAATTACTCCTGAAATGTTTTGTTATTTCCCATTTTTTAATGATTATATTTAGGTAACTTCTTATCCATGTGTTCCCTTATTTTATATTCACACATGGAATTATGTATTACTTTTCTTTCATTATTAATTATTAGTTCATGGAATCGTGGTACTTTATTATACTATTCAAACATCTAGAATGTTTCTTTAAAATACATTCATGGTTTATGAGAAAGGGTGTTCTCTGAAAGGATACATACAAAGTGGATTTAAAAAGTTTTCTAATTAAAAAGTGGATATGTCCCATGAAATGGGTTTTAAGTAACTATTTTACATTAAAAGAAATAACATTGATTTTATAGGATGTTTTAAATTTGTTACTATATTTTGTACAAGATATGAATAAAAAATATAATTTCTATTATCTTTCAAACTAGCATAAAATGAAATTTCACTTCTAAATAAATTCATCATTTTTTTGGTTCTTACAAACTTGGATTGGATTACCTATTATCCTTAAAACACCATTTTATTTATAGAAATCTTATGGATTTTATTTTAGATGCCTTGGATTGATCTTCATCTAGTGACAATATTTGGGTTGACAGAATCCTAGGTTGTGGAAAGTGATCAAGGGACACGTGTAGACCTTGGTAGCAGTTTGGTTGGGAATTTAAATTTTTATCATTTGGGATTCACCTATATCAACCAATGTCCTGGATCTTGTTTATTTTTGTTATGAATTTATTTTTTCAGTTTATTTGATAATTATTATTCAAATATGTCTCCATTTTTTATACTATGTACTTTTATTGTATGTGTTAATAATGAGATTGAAATCATTTTCTTTTATTTTTTATTGAGGCCCTAGAACTAAATTCCATTTTAGGATTATTGGAAACATACTTCAAGTATGACACAGGTTAGTTCAAATGTACAATAGATGGATTATATAGGATGGTCTGTGACATTGTAAACCATGGGGAATAGTTATTTTTCTATTAATATTATAATAATAGTAAACTTTAGTGGTTATGGTACATTGGCCCATTTCATTATTATACTCCATAGATTATCCTAGTTAGGAAAATAAAAGTAAAATTTCTTTTCTCCTGCGTGCTTTTATTTTATTATAAGTATTATGGGGACTAGAATAGAGAAGTGTGTTTTGTTTAAAAATGAAACAAGATAAAAAATGAGAATTGTTTTACTTATAAAAAAATTGAATCAACCCCCCCCCCAAAGTGTGTTTAACCTAATAGTGACAAAATTTAGTTTCGCTGCTAAGGGTTAATGTCAGTAGTTCTCTCTAAGTTGAAGAAATTGAAACAGTTAATCAAAAAGAGATCATGATCAAAAATGAAAATAACCATCGTATATGGAAGAATAAGATTCAATGTTACTTTTTAACTTTATCCATGGATTTTTATATAGCTTATATGCATAGGACTTAAATCAGTATACATAATAATGGTTTATCATTAGAATAACATTATTAAATGGATGTTTATGCTAAAAAAAATAAATATTTTAGAACTAGTTATGACCTAAAATATATATATGAAGGTCATGTTACATAAATTCTCATATTCCATGTGGTAAAAGCTGATAAATATCCATTAAAGTGATTCTAATGGTCGGTAATCCATATTACAAGTTATGTGGACCATGTATGAGGATATGAGGATACACCTGAATAAATTAGATAATAAATTATTTGATTGGGAAACTGTTATTGTGGAGGAAATGCATGGTCATATAGAAACCCTTCATGATGTAAATAACATCAAGATAATCCATAGAATAATTCCACCCTTGTTCAATCCAAAAGATTCTATAATCATGAATAATGATAAAAAGAAGATGACATTGAATAGTTTATATACCTCTCTTATCACACATTACATGAGAAAAGATGATAAGAAGGATATAGAAAGGTGAAGGAAAAGAATTTTTCAATCAAGTACATGAATAATTACATCAAGGAAGATGATCAAGAGGTAGATGAGGTAGATAAATTCATGTCTTACTTTCATTATCTATTCAAATGGGTGATGGAATCAACAAAATGTATTCAATTAGGGACCGAATGTTGAAAACAAATTATCTAGTGACATTGATTAGGACACATGTTTTGATATGATTGGTCAGAGAGACCAAATAGAGTTATGGATTATAAGTTACTATCACTTGATGTCAGACTGCTGAGAATGGATAGCAAGAGTGATTATAGGGAAAAGTATGGACCTACTCACAACATTTAAGAAAGTGAGATAATTTACATCATTGTTGCACAACTGATTTTCACACAAAAGGTAATGAGAAGTTTGGAAGTGGTCCCTTGGTCCAATCATGTTCCCAAGTCCAATGTGCACAAGGAGGTAGTGTTGTTCATAAAAATGGGATGTTGCATGCAAGAAAGTAATGTCGAGCTCAAGAATAAGATGTTGTGCAATGGAAATAAATTTTTCATTGAATAATTAATTTTTTTTTAAAACCCATCATTAAACCATCTTATTTCATGGTAGAGGTGACATCAAATGGATAAGTGACTCATTTTCATTATATGGACTCCACAAACAATGGTATTTTCACGTGACTTAATGAATGTTGTTCCATAGTTCCCAAAGATTCATGAAAAAATTCTAAAGTTGTATGATTATAATGAGATGCTTATAAATACTGCATCAACCTAGAAATTCTTAAGAGGCCCTCTAGGCTGATCTCTCGAACATGAATCATTTAGTTTCAAACTACAAAACCCCTTAAGTTCCAAATATGCATTAAATTTCTGAGGAAAAGACCTTTATTGTTTGGCCTCTTACTAATTCATTGGTGCAAAATTTTTCCATAGGAAACAAATCTATGCTTAAATTTTAGTATTTTTTTGAGACCTATGTGCCTAAAAATTCCTATCATTAGTGAAACCCAATGTGAGTGCAAATCCCAAATCATTATCACAGTCTTATGTTCATGAAAATCCCAATCTTTCAATTAGCCCCATTTTCATGAAAATCCCAATATTTCAAAAAACCCCTTTTTCAAGAAATAATGCTCATGCATGCACCTACTTGTCTATATTATGGGGGTTTCCCACAATCCTATACTTCATGGAATTATTGGGCTACCGTCTCTATAACGACCCATACTTTACATACATTGTTAATACTTCAAAATTGAAGCACACTTATTACAACATATGACAAAACCACAAAGGACCGTATAGGTATAGTGTCTTTAGAAACTGGAAAAACATAAACAACTGGTTCATAAATCTTCTACAGTGTCTCCCATTTATTTCATCATATCTAGGGTCCCTTTTAGCATATTCTACTTAATATCCATCTTCCTGACCTGGGGAAAAGAAAACATAAAAGGGTGAGCTCAAATGCTCAGCAAGGGCAAATAAAGGAAATAAAAATCATATCATATCTTTATGAAAATCAAAACCTGCAAAAGAGATCATAATATCTTAACATGGAATAAATCATAGAAGTGAAAATGAGATCCCCATAATCATAACATAAAACTTGAAACTTTGTGGCATGCACACATAATCATGGAAAATCATTTCTTGTTAGTCATGACTCATTGCCAAGACTATCTTAGTGGACAAAGTCCCTTTCTGAACCGAGTTCACTCCTCGTTTCAGTCCTGTATCACTGAACCGAAATAACCTTCCGTTCCAGCCATGTCTATCTCATGAGATATAAAATCATTACCCAATGCATTGGAGGGAGATATAGGTCCCACCCATCTTATAATGAATCCTTTCTTATGTGTGCCACATAATCATAAAACATACATCATCGCATAACACATGTAACAAAAATGGGATTCTTGAAACATCATGACATCATAAATCAATTCATATAAGATAAAGGAATTCATAAACATAATTCCATCACAACATAGTCCAATCAATGTAAAAATATGGATAGGAACAGAACCTTTTATTATCTTAGATGGAAAATAATTTTGATAAAACACTTGAACTCCATTCTTGAGGAAAATATCCTTTCTTCTTCAAAAACTCTTTTCTTTTCTTAACATGTCATACAATTATAAACTAAAAGAAGTTGATTAAAAATAATCTTGAAAACTTGTAAAGGAAGATTCTTGGAAATAATGTTTTAAAAATCCATTCAAGCCGTATAAGTTAAAAAAAACATTCTTCGTACTTTTGTCGGAAAAGTCAAAAAGTACCTCGTATGAAAAACGACAAAAGATTCCTTTCATATCTTTTACAAAAAAACTTACCAAAGGGTAAAATTGGATATAAACTATTGTAGAAGGATGGAAATAATATTACATGTTGAGGGAACATGGATGTGGATGATAAAAATACACCCCAGTAATTACCAAAGTAAATACAATCTCAGATAAAAGTGAGATTGTGATATTTCCTTTACCTTAGGTCCGATTAGCTTTGTACGTGTCCGAAGCTCCTGTATAATGGTTTAAATAATGTTATTTACTTATTCCAGAATCATACATATTTATATGATATCATATATGGTCATATTATTAGCTTCTTGTTAGTAATATTTCATTGTTACTTGTTACTCGGGTCTTTATAACTTTTTGTTCTTATGCGTGTTTTGTCGAATAAATTCTTATTCTTATCTTTAGGTTATAGATAATTCATTTCCAGAATGGTATTAGTGTATTATATACCATATTCATTCATTCAATTCATTTATATAATCATTATGAAATGAAGATCATGTAGAACGAGTCGCATCACATCGTGGAGACGGTATTCCGTACGTACGCACGAGTGATGATATCGTTCCTATGATCGTGGAATTGTATTGGAGTATATATATATTATTTCAGTATCAATATTACTTCATAATAATCATATATAGTTACTCATTACACCATTATACCCATCCTTGTAAGGTGATGGTGGAAAATAGATTACACCACGGCGTGGAGACGGTATTCCGTACGTACGCACGCGTGGTGATTTCATTTTTCCGTAGGATGGATAGAAGGTGAATTAGGGTTGTTTCATATTTATAATAACATATCAGTATGTAAGTAATACTGATGTTATTACTTTGTCATGAAACAACTAAAGAAGAAGAAGTTGAAGACGAAAGAAATTGAAAAGATCGGTAATGGATATTACCTCTTCTTTAGAACGCCTCTTTGAATCCTCCACTTAAGGAACTAAGAGTGGTCTTTGGAGAAGACCAGGACCTCTAGGACTATTCTAGGGAAGTGGAGAGGAGAAAAGGGCAGGGGTTGGCCGAGCATGAGTGCTTAATTTGGTGTGAGGAGGAGGGGGAGGAGGTGCCCTTTTATAAGGGAGGAGAGGGGCACCTTAGGAATATCTCAAAATATTATTTTATATTAAAGTCAAAATCGGTTTATAATGGTTCCAAAGGGTCTTATTTAGAAGATAAGGTGGGGATGGGTCGAAATCCTATCAACCAATAGGATTTAGACAAGTTTAGGGAATTATTTTACCCTTATCAATTAGATTTAACTCTAAGTTAAATAATTTAACTTTTACCGTGTCTTTTTGTTTTCTTTCACTATAAGGTTAATACACTTACTATAAGATGCCAAACGAACCCCAAATTGTTTATTATTAATATATATATCCTTATCTAAGTCATTTGGCCGAACCTTAGATTTTTAGGAATAAAATAACAATTAGTAATATAATATTTGATTTAAAAACTATTTTGTGTCAATTTTGACACTATTTGATATATGATTTTTGTGAAAGTCATAACAGAATTATATGTTCGAACCAAGTTAATTAAATCAACACTAATATATCATAGTAACCTATAAAATTATTGGAATTCATAAAAAGTCTCAAATTACATTTATTTTTGTGTTTATAACATCAATTATGTCAATATTTCATTAATAAGATAATTACTGCATCATCTTTGTGTCATAAATAAATTAAATTATTTGATGTCTAAAAATTACAAATAAAATATCATCATGTAGGAAATATTTTTAGATTTCTAATGAATATTTATAGTCGAATTTATCTTATGTATAACCCCATATTAAAAATGATTTACTTATTAAACTTTGATTTTAACTATTTTAACCCTTCTTTAAATAAATTAATAATAAATGTCCTAATCTAATCCAAGTGGGCCTAAATGGTCATATTTTATTCCTAAGTTTGTTTTTGGTCGAATTACACTTGTCCAATAGAATTAGGACATGTGTTAGGGTAATATTAATATCATATTTACCCTTAGTTACCCTATTTACTATTAACCGCGGTAAAAAAGTAAAAAGTTACTATTCACCAAAAAATTATTTTCATCTCATTGAACCACATTTTACTTACTGATATCAACCGTGTCTGTCGGATTTTCGAAATTCCATTTACAGAAGCGGTAAAATTAAGTTTTATGCAAAATTCGGTTTTTAACCTACCACTTAGTGGTTTCACTATTCACCAAAAATTGAAAGTTTTTAGAAAAATATCAAAATTTCACCCTAGGCTAATTTCGATATTCTGAGTCCAAAAATGAAGTCCATTTTGAAAAATAAAATTTATAAAATTTCAAAAAGTGGTTATTACTATTCATAACGGCTAGTTTTAATAGCATTTTGTTTTTTTTAGTGAAACTCGGTATTGTGTACGACGCAAGCTATCGAGGAAGGTCGCGATTGCGTGTAAAGCAAGCCAAGCATGTGTTGTGTAGAAAAAGATTCCTTTGATGATTTATATAACATAAAAGTCTCGGGTGTTACATTCTACCCCCCTTAAAAAGAATTTCGCCCTCGAAATTCGTCACTTTGTAACAAACAGATGAGGATACTTCTCCCTCATCATATCCTCAAGCTCCCATGTAGCTTCTTCAAGTTGGTGGTTCCTCCATAAAACTTTCACCAATCGAGTGGTCTTGTTTCGTAGGACTTTTTCGCTACGATCCAGAATCTCTATCGGCTGTTCTTCATAAGAAAGATCTTGCTCCAGCGGTACAACTTCTGAGCTGAGTACATGTGAAGGATCTGGTATGTACTTTCTCAGGAGAGATACATGGAACACATCGTGAACTTGAGAGAGATTCGGTGGAAGCACCAATCGGTAAGCTACCTTCCCAACACGATCCAGTATTTCGAAAGGACCGATATATCTAGGGCTCAACTTCCCCTTCTTTCCAAATCTCATAACCCTCTTCCAGGGAGATATTCGTAAGAACACTTTATCACCCACTTCAAACTCTAGGTCTTTTCTTCGGTTGTCGGCATAACTTTTCTGTCGACTCTGAGCTGCTCTTATATGTTGTTGAATAGATCTGACCTTTTCTTCCATTTCATCAACGAGATCAGGTCCTAATAGCTTTCTTTCCCCAACTTCATCCCAGCAAGTTGGAGTCCTGCATTTCTTTCCATAGAGAGCTTCATAAGGAGCCATCTGAATACTGGAGTGAAAGCTATTATTATAAGAAAATTCCACCAAAGGTAGGTGTTGATCCCAACCTCCTTTGAAATCCATAGAGCAAGCTCTCAACATATCTTCTAGGGTTTGAATTGTTCTCTCAGACTGACCGTCTGTCTGGGGATGATAAGCAGTGCTGAAACTCAACTCTGTATCCAGAGTATGCTGAAGACTTCGCCAGAACTTCGAGGTAAATCTCGGATCCCGATCAGATATAATAGAAAGTGGTACTCCATGTAATCTTACCACTTCCTTTACATATATCCTGGCAAGCTGATCTAGAGAAAAATCCTCTCTAATAGGAATGAAGTGTGCAGACTTTGTAAGACGATCAACTATGACCCAAATAGCATTATTGCCTTTGGATGTTTTAGGAAGTCCTGTGACAAAGTCCATAGTGATGTTTTCCCATTTCCATTCGGGTATGGGTAATGGTTGTAACATCCCCTTAGACTTCTGTCTCTCAGCTTTAACTTGTTGACAAACCAAGCATCGAGAGACAAATTCAGCAACATCTCTTTTCATGCCATCCCACCAGAAGTACTCTTTCAGGTCCCTATACATCTTCGTGCTTCCAGGATGAATAGAGAATGAAGAACTATGAGCCTCATCCAGCAGCTCCTTCTTTAATTCAGGGATGGGAGGAACACAAACCCGATTCCTGAACTTTATTATCCCATCACAATCAAGGTTGAATTCAGGAATATTTCTCACCTTCTTTTGTAACTCGACATCTTCTTTCTGCGCCTCTTTAATCTTCACCTGTATAGATGGTTGAACATTCATTTGAGAAAGACAAGATTTTTCCCCTTCCATTATAATTCCAAGATCCATCCTTTGTAAATCCATAAATATTGGATCATTTGTGATCCTCATCATGGATAAACTAGCATGGTCTTGTCGACTTAATGCATCTGCCACCTTGTTTGCTTTCCCAGGGTGGTAATGGATTGAGCAGTCATAATCCTTAATCAGCTCCAACCATCTTCTTTGACGCATATTCAACTCCTTTTGTGTGAAAATATACTTTAAACTTTTATGATCAGTATAAATATCACACCTTTCACCATAAAGGTAATGCCTCCAAATCTTTAATGCAAAGATTACCGCAGCCAACTCCAAATCATGTGTTGGGTAATTTTGCTCATGGATTTTCAACTGTCGTGAGGCATAAGCTATCACCATATCATTTTGCATAAGAACACACCCCAATCCCTTCTTGGATGCATCACTGTAGATCACAAACCTTTCTCCACTACAAGGCAGTGTGAGCACAGGTGCACTGGATAACCTTCTTTTCAACTCCTTGAAATTCTCTTCACATTCCTCTGTCCAGACAAACTTAACTCCTTTCCGAGTCAACTTGGTGAGTGGATTAGATAATCGTGAAAAATCTTTTACAAAACGTCGATAATAACCAGCCAAACCAAGAAAACTTCGGATCTCAGTTACTGTTGTTGGTCTTGACCATCTTTCGATAACCTCTGTTTTTGCTGGATCCACAGATATCCCCTCTTTTGAGATTATGTGACCCAAAAATGCAACTTTTTGAAGCCAAAATTCACACTTGGTAAATTTGGCATAAAGCTTCTCCTTTCTCAGGGTCTTCAATATAATTCTCAAGTGATCTTCATGTTCTTCCTTGCTCTTTGAATAGACAAGAATATCGTCTATAAAGACTACCACAAATTGATCAAGATAGTCTCTAAAGACTCTATTCATTAGATCCATGAAGATAGCAGGGGCATTAGTAAGACCAAATGGCATCACTATAAATTCATAGTGTCCATACCTTGTACGGAAAGCCGTCTTTGGTATATCCTCCCTTTTGACCCTTAATTGATGATACCCTGAACGAAGATCAATCTTGGAAAAGTATTGAGCTCCGCATAGTTGGTCAAATAAGTCATCAATGCGTGGGAGAGGATATTTGTTCTTGATAGTGATCTTGTTAAGTTCTCGATAATCAATGCAGAGTCTCATTGATCCATCTTTCTTCTTAACAAATAGAACAGGTGCTCCCCAAGGTGACGCACTAGGGCGTATGAATCCCTTATCAAGATTCTCTTCGAGTTGCTTCTTCAATTCCTGCAACTCAATTGGGGCCATTCTATAAGGTGTCTTTGAAATAGGCAAAGCACCCGGTACGAGTTCTATTGAAAACTCAACTTCACGATTTGGTGGAAGACCTGGTAATTCCTCCGGAAAGACATCATCAAACTCCCGTACAATGGGCATATTCTTAATCGTGAGTTTCTCACCAACCATTTGAGATAAATAACCTTCATTTAGTGGAATCAATACCCATAAGATGGAAGAAATTTCCACTGGAAGGTTATGTTCATCCTTGCATTGGTATACGATCGTAGATTGATCTGGAATATGAAATGTGACTTCCCTTCTTTGGCAATTGATATGAGCTCCATATAGAGAAAGCCAATCCATGCCAAGAATCACATCAAATTCCACTAAAGGAAGGATCACAAGATTTGCGGGAAGCACTTTCCCACAAACTTCGATCGGAGAAGAATTATAAACTTTTGATGCGATTGATGTGCCATTAGGTGTTGTCACGGCTAACTCAACATCTAATTGTTGAGGTAATACGGTGATACCCTTAGAAAAGTCTTCAGAAATAAAAGAGTGGGTGGATCCAGAATCAAACAAAACATTTGCTACTTTAGAGTGGATGGTAAGTGTACCTTTCACCACATCGTTATCGTACTCCACATCGTTGATAGAAATTGCATGTGACTTTCCTTTGTCTTTAGCCTTAAGATTTTGTTGACGTCGACCATCATCATCAACCCTTGGATTTGGGCATTGATTGGCATAATGCCCCATCTCCTTGCACTTGAAACATTGAAGTGTAGTAGGTTCATTCTGTGTATCCCTTCCTTTGTTTGCGTCATTAGACATCTTCTTCCCATTATCACGGCATTCAAATGCCCGATGACCTTCCTTTCCACATTTAAAACATTTACTTGTCCCTTTAAGACAACTCCCTCCATGTTTCTTTCCACACTTTGAGCATAAGGGAAAGTTCATCTTCTTTTCCGTGTGCTCTTTAGATTTTTATTTGAATTCCATCTTCCTCTTCTTATCAAACCCATGTGACTGATGGGTTACTCCAATCTCCATCTCGACTTTGACAGCACATCGAACGATTTCCTCGTAGCTATTGAAGTCCCTTATGGCTAACGCCCTTCGAAGACTTGGTTTTAAGACACTAAAGAATCGATCGATCTTACTCTCAGGTTGGATAATAATACCAGAAGCGTACCTTGCAAGTCTTGTAAAATTTGCTTCATAGGTACTAACATATTCATCGTCCCTTTGCTTCAGTTCAAGGAACTCTTTCTCCATCTTTGTTCGGAGAATACGAGGGAAGTACTTATTGAAAAATAAGTTCTTGAACTCGTCCCATTCCATAGACTCAATTTCATCCCTTTGCCTCGTATTCTTAACAAGATTCCACCATTGATCAGCATCTCCTTCCAAACGATACACTGCTAGGATGACTTTATCATGTTCAGAACATTGAAGAACTGAAAATATCTTTTCAGTAGTACTAATCCATTGTTCAGCAACTAATGGATCAGTAGACCCGCTGAAAGAAGGTGGACGCTGCCTCATGAAGGATTCAACAGAATGTTGCTCCCTCCTTTGCTCGTTTGGAAATCCTGCATGATTCATAGCTTGAGAAAGTTGTGTGAGCATGGCTACAAGATTTTGCATTCCAGCTCCCATATCGTTTGGTTGCTCAGGGGGACAATCATTGCACTGCCCATCGCATTCCGTATTAACACGGTTCCTTCGGGTTCCAGCCATTGACTAAAACCAAGAAGAATAATGTGAGCAACACTAATTATAATAGGAAACTACATGATTCAAGAATAAAATTTTCATGCTTAAGGTCTTATCCTAGGTTATTCATGGCCAACACTAAGATTGTGTTCTATGCTTAGACTTATCCTTAGGGTTCTTACTAAGGCTTTCACATCCTAGTTTCCAAAGGTTGACTATACCTTTCCTCTGATACCAACTATAACGGTCTAGAATTACTTCCAGTGGACTATAGTTGATACCTATCAGGGCACTCCATGGGCGGCTACACCCCCTGGGCGGGACACACCACCATCCCCAGTGGCATCCATTTCCTCATGAAGCCCTTGGGCGGAGAGCCATGCTTCGTCCAACGCTCACATGTGAGAGTTCCCAAGGATCGGATACATTCCTACCTCCTTTGCCTCTGATACCAACTATAACGACCCATACTTTACATACATTGTTAATACTTCAAAATTGAAGCACACTTATTACAACATATGACAAAACCACAAAGGACCGTATAGGTATAGTGTCTTTAGAAACTGGAAAAACATAAACAACTGGTTCATAAATCTTCTACAGTGTCTCCCATTTATTTCATCATATCTAGGGTCCCTTTTAGCATATTCTACTTAATATCCATCTTCCTGACCTGGGGAAAAGAAAACATAAAAGGGTGAGCTCAAATGCTCAGCAAGGGCAAATAAAGGAAATAAAAATCATATCATATCTTTATGAAAATCAAAACCTGCAAAAGAGATCATAATATCTTAACATGGAATAAATCATAGAAGTGAAAATGAGATCCCCATAATCATAACATAAAACTTGAAACTTTGTGGCATGCACACATAATCATGGAAAATCATTTCTTGTTAGTCATGACTCATTGCCAAGACTATCTTAGTGGACAAAGTCCCTTTCTGAACCGAGTTCACTCCTCGTTTCAGTCCTGTATCACTGAACCGAAATAACCTTCCGTTCCAGCCATGTCTATCTCATGAGATATAAAATCATTACCCAATGCATTGGAGGGAGATATAGGTCCCACCCATCTTATAATGAATCCTTTCTTATGTGTGCCACATAATCATAAAACATACATCATCGCATAACACATGTAACAAAAATGGGATTCTTGAAACATCATGACATCATAAATCAATTCATATAAGATAAAGGAATTCATAAACATAATTCCATCACAACATAGTCCAATCAATGTAAAAATATGGATAGGAACAGAACCTTTTATTATCTTAGATGGAAAATAATTTTGATAAAACACTTGAACTCCATTCTTGAGGAAAATATCCTTTCTTCTTCAAAAACTCTTTTCTTTTCTTAACATGTCATACAATTATAAAATAAAAGAAGTTGATTAAAAATAATCTTGAAAACTTGTAAAGGAAGATTCTTGGAAATAATTTTTTAAAAATCCATTCAAGCCGTATAAGTTAAAAAAAACATTCTTCGTACTTTTGTCGGAAAAGTCAAAAAGTACCTCGTATGAAAAACGACAAAAGATTCCTTTCATATCTTTTACAAAAAAACTTACCGAAGGGTAAAATTGGATATAAACTATTGTAGAAGGATGGAAATAATATTACATGTTGAGGGAACATGGATGTGGATGATAAAATACACCCCAGTAATTACCAAAGTAAATACAATCTCGGATAAAAGTGAGATTGTGATATTTCCCTTACCTTAGGTCCGATTAGCTTTGTACGTGTCCGAAGCTCCTGTATAATGGTTTAAATAATGTTATTGACTTATTCCAGAATCATACATATTTATATGATATCATATATGGTCATATTATTAGCTTCTTGTTAGTAATATTTCATTGTTACTTGTTACTCGGGTCTTTATAACTTTTTGTTCTTATGCGTGTTTTGTCGAATAAATTCTTATTCTTATCTTTAGGTTATAGATAATTCATTTCCAGAATGG
Organism: Viscum album; assembly: GCA_963277665.1. Lineage (NCBI taxonomy): Eukaryota > Viridiplantae > Streptophyta > Magnoliopsida > Santalales > Viscaceae > Viscum > Viscum album. The sequence continues at coordinate 1,946,051,312 of OY728126.1, read as the reverse complement.
TATTAGTGTATTATATACCATATTCATTCATTCAATTCATTTATATAATCATTATGAAATGAAGATCATGTAGAACGAGTCGCATCACATCGTGGAGACGGTATTCCGTACGTACGCACGAGTGATGATATCGTTCCTATGATCGTGGAATTGTATTGGAGTATATATATATTATTTCAGTATCAATATTACTTCATAATAATCATATATAGTTACTCATTACACCATTATACCCATCCTTGTAAGGTGATGGTGGAAAATAGATTACACCACGGCGTGGAGACGGTATTCCGTACGTACGCACGCGTGGTGATTTCATTTTTCCGTAGGATGGATAGAAGGTGAATTAGGGTTGTTTCATATTTATAATAACATATCAGTATGTAAGTAATACTGATGTTATTACTTTGTCATGAAACAACTAAAGAAGAAGATGTTGAAGACGAAAGAAATTGAAAAGATCGGTAATGGATATTACCTCTTCTTTAGAACGCCTCTTTGAATCCTCCACTTAAGGAACTAAGAGTGGTCTTTGGAGAAGACCAGGACCTCTAGGACTATTATAGGGAAGTGGAGAGGAGAAAAGGGCAGGGGTTGGCCGAGCTTGAGTGCTTAATTTGGTGTGAGGAGGAGGGGGAGGAGGTGCCCTTTTATAAGGGAGGAGAGGGGCACCTTAGGAATATCTCAAAATATTATTTTATATTAAAGTCAAAATCGGTTTATAATGGTTCCAAAGGGTCTTATTTAGAAGATAAGGTGGGGATGGGTCGAAATCCTATCAACCAATAGGATTTAGACAAGTTTAGGGAATTATTTTACCCTTATCAATTAGATTTAACTCTAAGTTAAATAATTTAACTTTTACCGTGTCTTTTTGTTTTCTTTCACTATAAGGTTAATACACTTACTATAACATGCCAAAAGAACCCCAAATTGTTTATTATTAATATATATATCCTTATCTAAGTCATTTGGCCGAACCTTAGATTTTTAGGAATAAAATAACAATTAGTAATATAATATTTGATTTAAAAACTATTTTGTGTCAATTTTGACACTATTTGATATATGATTTTTGTGAAAGTCATAACAGAATTATATGTTCGAACCAAGTTAATTAAATCAACACTAATATATCATAGTAACCTATAAAATTAGTGGAATTCATAAAAAGTCTCAAATTACATTTATTTTTGTGTTTATAACATCAATTATGTCAATATTTCATTAATAAGATAATTACTGCATCATCTTTGTGTCATAAATAAATTAAATTATTTGATGTCTAAAAATTACAAATAAAATATCATCATGTAGGAAATATTTTTATATTTCTAATGAATATTTATAGTCGAATTTATCTTATGTATAACCCCATATTAAAAATGATTTACTTATTAAACTTTGATTTTAACTATTTTAACCCTTCTTTAAATAAATTAATAATAAATGTCCTAATCTAATCCAAGTGGGCCTAAATGGTCATATTTTATTCCTAAGTTTGTTTTTGGTCGAATTACACTTGTCCAATAGAATTAGGACATGTGTTAGGGTAATATTAATATCATATTTACCCTTAGTTACCCTATTTACTATTAACCGCGGTAAAAAAGTAAAAAGTTACTATTCACCAAAAAATTATTTTCATCTCATTGAACCACATTTTACTTACTGATATCAACCGTGTCTGTCGGATTTTCGAAATTCCATTTACAGAAGCGGTAAAATTAAGTTTTATGCAAAATTCGGTTTTTAACCTACCACTTAGTGGTTTCACTATTCACCAAAAATTGAAAGTTTTCAGAAAAATATCAAAATTTCACCCTAGGCTAATTTCGATATTCTGAGTCCAAAAATGAAGTCCATTTTGAAAAATAAAATTTATAACATTTCAAAAAGTGGTTATTACTATTCATAACGGCTAGTTTTAATAGCATTTTGTTTTTTTTTAGTGAAACTCGGTATTGTGTACGACGCAAGCTATCGAGGAAGGTCGCGATTGCGTGTAAAGCAAGCCAAGCATGTGTTGTGTAGAAAAAGATTCCTTTGATGATTTATATAACATAAAAGTCTCGGGTGTTACAGTCTCGGGTCTTTGGGACGGTCCCTTCACTATCGTCAATGATAGCATGAAATATGGAGAGTCACACGACAAATATTTTGGCCCAGTTCAACAGCCTTCGGGTTGCGCCCCTATAGGGCCCTAACATCCACATTGGAATACTGTGATTTGAGATAATACTCAACACTCCCTAAAATACCTTGAGTTGACCTACTCCTCTTGGTCTATTTTCCCATTTATTTAGTTGAGACTCTTATTATATTCCCCCAAGGACATTGAGTCGATACAGTCCTCAAGAAACTCTAGAAACCCAATCACCTATTTCCCATTCTAGGTCAAACTAGAAAGTGCTGCTCTTACAAAAGTCCCACACCATCCATTATTCGGACCATTACACCCATTCACCCTCACTACATGATGAAAAATTAAATTATACTATATTGTTCATGAATATGATTCCTTATGCATCAAGAATAACATTCCACATTCCATGATCACAAGAAGACATTCCATATTTCTTAGAATATGCCTTTAAACTATAGAATAACATATACAGAAATTATAGGATTCCTCTTCCGCTAAACATGATATGCCTTATGTAACTAAAATAAGATGTCACATTCCATGATCTAGAGAAGAAATTCCATAGTCCTCACTACATGATTCTAAACTGTAGTATACCCTATATGAAAAAAATTTGATTCCTCTTGTTCCAAACAAGAGAAGCCTTATTTTTCAACCATAAGATTCCTAGTAGTCCTCACCACATGAATCTAAACTTTACTATACCCTATCATTCATGAATATGATTCCATATGATTCAATCACAAGTTACCTCATGGAATGATAATGAGATGACCACCAAATAGCCACCGTGATCCTCCTCCTTAGGTGTAATACCCAATCATATACCTTGATCTACCAAAAAATTGAGATTACCTCATGACCTGACATGAGGAGGATAGGATGGTTGACTCCAAAATGTAAGCCCCGTCCACATCATTGTATCTCCATAGTTTCTCCCAAGTAGAACCCATGCATAAACCTCATTCGTATCATTGCCTCTCCATAGTGGTACATAGGAAGCACCCCTATATAGGACACATACACGTCCTTATTTCTATATATAGGAACCCAAGAAGCATCCAGAGTAATCCCCATATTGATAATTTCTGCTCTATAGCATCACTAAGTTAGGTCCCACATTTAAGCCCCACCCCCATCATTGTTGATCCAAATAAAAAACATAGATGCTCTCACATGTAGGGGTCATCCAAGTCATTTCTACACCATAGTGGCACCAGGGAAGCTCAATACGTAAGCCTCACACCATCGAACCAAGAGCAATCATCTTGCTAAGGGAAGCTCCAACGTGTAATTCACATACCACCCCTCGTCGATGTTACTATTTAGGCACGAGTGTCCTTACTGCATGACGTTAAACTACATGGATTTGTCCTATCACATGGCCTTAATATGTTCCATCAAATAATGTCGTTTTTGCTCCCTATCTTATAAATATAGTATATATGATTACTCTCAAAGTTTTAGTCATGACCAATGGTAAATTTAGGTTCTCCCTCCTAGGGACATACCTCTCTAATCTACCTCAAGTGGTGCTCCGGTCAACCTATTGGGTTCACCCCAAGTGGAATCCCAACCAATGGAATACTATATAGGTGTGATATCTCCCTTATATGGATACAACTACCAGATTTGAATCCATGGTAATTCGGATAAACCTTTTGGGTATGCCTCAAGGGGTGCCCCCACCAAGGACAAATGTGGGTTCTTCCTTCTAGGGATGTACCTCCCTAATCCACCTCAAGGGGAATTCTGATCAAACTCAGTGGTTCTCCTCCAAGGGAAACCCAACCAATGATAAACTATTATTGTGTGAAATATTCCATCCTATGGACACATCTCTCGTATTTTTATCAAGGGGTATTCTGAACAACCTTTTGAGTTAGCATCACGGGGAATCCCAACCAACGGTAAACTTTTGTGGTCCCTCCTAATGGAGTACCCCCTGATTTTCCTACAGGTGCATACTTATCAAACTCTCAAGTATTATTCAAGGGGCATCACAACCAATGCTATAATTAGGTTCTCCCTCCTAGGAATGTACATCCATGATCCAAATCAATGGGCGTTCTGGTAAACCTCTTGGGATCCACATCGTGTGGAATTAAGACAAATTTTAAACAATCGAATTGTGAAATCATCCCTCATAGTGAATGTCTACCTAATCCTCCTCAAAGGGCATTCTGATCAACTTCTTGGGTCTACCTCAAGGGGAATCCCAACCAATGATAAACCTAGGTGATCCCTCCTAGGGATGTATCTCCCAAATTTGCCTCAAGGGGAGTTTTGATTAATATTTTCATATCCCCCTCATGTTTTGTTAAGTCCATCAGTAAACTCTCTAGGTGTAACATATTTTTTTCTAGGGACACACCAACCTAATCTACCACAATGGGAATTCTGATCAGCCTCTCGGGTTTGTGTCAAGGGGAATCCCAACCAATGGTAATCATAGGTTCTCCCTTTTAGGTACATACCTACCTGATCCACCTCAATGGGTGATCTAATCAATCATCCCATATCTTCCTTAATAGGTTTTCTGATCTATCAGTAAACAATCTGGGTGTGACATATTCACTCAATAGCACACACATCCTTGATTCGCCTCAAGGGGTGTTCTAATCATCCTTTTGGGTCTGCCCTAAGGGGTGTCTTGTCCAATAATAAACTTTGGTTCTCCCTCCTATGGAAAAACCTATCTAATATTCCTCAAGGGGAATTCTGATCAATCTTCCTAGATCCACCTTAATGGGTGTCCTAATGAACATCTCAGGCCGTCTTCAAGAGGCATCCTGACCAGTGGTAACCTTATTTTCTCCCTCCTAAGGACATACCACCTTGATCATCCTCAAGGTGTGTTTTGATCAATCTTCTTGGATCCACCTCAATGGGTGTTATGATTTATTGGTAAACTATCTAGGTGTGACATCCATTCTCCAAGGGACACCCCTAGCAGAACCACTTCAAGAAGCATCTTGATCAACATCCCAGATCCACCTCTTGGGGTGTTCTGACTCATTCACAATATGTGTGTCATCTTCCCTTCAGGGACAAAACTCCCAAATCCATCACTATGGGTCATTTTGATTCATAAATCTTGTTTCCCATAATTCATTAACTATATACCTATCTCCACATGTTGATAAAATCATGCACTGATTCGTCTCAACTATATTTTCTAATCTATCGCCACAAGATGTAGAGCATATGACTTAACCCATAAAATATACCGTATGCACAAGTATGGGATGCCTGAAATAAAATATACCACATCTCCACAAGATGATGAACTTATGACTTGACCCAAAGTTATGGCACTAGGAATGAATTTCATGAACACAAATCAAATCTATAAGAGAGACCTGGACTAGGAAATTAGATCCAAGGAGGAATCCATGGAAGGAGGAACTGGTATCCCATCATCTTGTTTCAATCAAGGATCTGACATCACCATAAATAGTGGCAGAGGCTTTCCACCTTTATAAAGTAAGAATACGTGGAATGAAATAAAAATCAATATAATATTCCACTCCCCATCTAAAAAATAATTAAAAAATAGTTGGAAAATTAATTTTTGAAGGGAAACTTCCACTCAAAATATTTCATCGTGGACATGTTGGGAACCTTATAGTGAAGTGTCCCAAGAAGTTTCAAGATGATGATGAGGATAATAATGTTCCCATTAAGAAATTATCATCCAATGTGATTGGTGGGAGAAGATAAATGTGAAAATTCATTAAAAAATAACCATATTTCTTAAGATGATAAAAATTTAGAAGAAACTAAGTTATAAGAAATTTAAAATTTCATAGTCTATGGAAAATTATCTCTCATGACTATTGTAAGAAGTCTCCATAGATGGAGATAAAGTGATAATGATAAATGATAAGTGGAAGGTATATTTGATCACCAGGTATAAGTGGATGATAATCTTTAAGTGATAGATGTTCTGAGAGATAAAATAAAGAATTATAATAGAGTGGTTCTTGATTACAAACTCTATATGTTGCAGTATAAAGAGTTGAATTCTAAGATGATATAAGATATATGAAGATAAAAAAATTTAAATCCAAAATTATTATAGAATTTTATTGAGTGCACTCTCAAAGCTAAATAGCATATCGGGGTTATCGATGGCTTGACTAACACAGTATAAAATTTGATCACATATATAGAATAAATTTAGGAATAAATTATTGGTTTGTTTTGAAATGTCAAGGGTAATGAAAGAATCTTCATTACATTTATGGAATTATGAAGATAGATCATATTGGTGATAGAGAATGTGACATTAGTTCATAATGGTCTAGAATAGAAGGAAGAGTATTTTTACAATAAGAAAATGTAACAAAAAATCATATAGATGGCATGGTATTGATCAAAAATTTAATTAAGTGGTGGTTAATTCTAAAACACAAGAACCAACTTTATATTTGAAGGCTGACATGGGTATGAATTAGAATTTAAAAAACAATTAGGGAAAAAAATAAGAAACTAATGTTGTAGAAAATATGAACAATAATACTCCTCATATTAGGTGTTATTATTGTTTAAATATAGGACATTATCAAAATATTATTTCTATATAACAAAGTTTCTGAACAGAATAAGATAAACAGATAAATTCGGGAAGATTTCAATAATATAGCTTGAATTTTATAGTCACTATTTTCGGTTTGGAGGATTTGGATATATGGCCATGTATTTATTGTACACTATATAGAAGAATGTTTCGATAAAAAATAATAATGTTCATATGTAGTAGATTAAGGAATCAACAAGTAGGTTGAAAAAATTATTTGTATATTTTCAAGATAATTTCATTTTGTCATACTCTAAGGAAGCACAGGTACACCCATAAAAATCATGTATGAAATCAAAGACAAGAATCATAAAGTAAAGAGAAGAGAAGGAAGCAGCTGAAGAGATTACATTAAAAACATCAAGGTGTGCTGGTGTATGGATCCTTGATAGTTAATGCACCTCCCACATGATATGAAATCACAATATTATTATAATAATCATGTATGATAATTAATGAATCATCATATTTGAAAACAATTAAGGCATAAAGTTCATTATATCTAGAAGTTTAAAATTTGGGGGAAAACATATGAGACACGTATATTTCTAGTTCATGGAATGTCTCATTCAGAAACAGTTATGTGTTGGTGAAGTATGTGATTCATGGAGTGTGATAAACTTTATAAAGAAGATATATATCAACAACTGAAATGTTGGTGTAGTGGTTATGCAAGGGAAGAGCACTAATGGTAATATATACCTTTTTAGTGGAGAATAATATATGTTGATTCTATCCAATTAAATAGAAAATTAATTTTGGAATTAGGATATTATTTATTTAAGGGAATAATCCTTTAAATATCTCATGAAAATGACAGTTCTTGTGATCTCCCTAATCTATCACATGATCGTAAATACGAACATGATTTTTCAAAAAAAGCGAACATTTGTCTAATAATATATAAGTTAAAAAACATAAATCAACAAGAATGATATAAATGGTTTATGTTGATGTGTGTGGATATTTATCACATATAGCTATTTATATGGAGATATACTATGTTCTATTCATTTAATATTACATCATGATAGTTGGAATAATCATCATCACTCAAAATACTCTGTTATTTAGGTACATTAAATATTAATTACGAGGGGTTAAAAATGTTCTTTAACATAAAATTTGGAAATTATAGACCCATAATGGTACATAATTCTCAAACACAATGGTTACTTTATTTCATTGGCCGAAGATACATAGAATTGCATCCTAGTGGATTGAACAGTTTATTGTTCTTGGTAAACTAGATACATGATTTCAATTCCCATTATAGTTGATAATATTAAATACACAATGTGTTTTCATTGGTCCATTATCAATTATAGATAATCCCAACATATCAATCAAAAAACACATCCTAGCATCGTGGGAACAATAAAACATATGAAATGGGTGATATTAAATACTCAGTAAAGGTAAGAATACAATAGAAGATATAATGAATAAATAAAATAATCAATATGGAAAGGTAAATAACTGAAATACATGTAATTTAATTAATAAAAAGAGTATAATATAGAAGAAATAAATGATGACAAAATAAATCCATATAAAAAATCACATAAGATTGGATATTACCTATGGATATTTTAACTTATCAAATATTCATAGGGATGTAAATAAATAATATCATAGTGAGTTAATGTATAATTTCATACATTTGAAACATATTTTCAAGACCTTTCACAAGATAATTTAAATTTATGGCTGCAAACCTGTCTAATTTGGCTAATTGATTTTTCTCTTGAGGCATATCTTTGCATCGATGGGCTATCTATTATTAAGAAAAACCCATAACTTAATATATATAATAAAAAAACTCATATGAATGGGTTAAAACATAATCAATATAAGCATTCATTTTTAAAAATGATTATATTAAATATTTATATATACCCCAATCAAATAAACAAAATCATAAACTATCTAGATTAACTTGTTGAATGGTAATGATATTGTATATCCTCAATCCGACTGACCAAAAACCAATAAAATAAATGATAAGGATGATATGAATAAAACACTTACATAGTATATCATAAGAATAATAAAGATTTTATTTTGTTGATGAATATAAATGCCATCAAAATTTCATTAAAATTGTTTCTGAGGAAAATAAAAATTTCACCTAGAAAATATTTCTAAAACAAAAAATATCACAAAATATGTCTAAAATAGTTTTATTTGAAAATAACCAAATATTTAGAAACAACCATTAAAAATAGATTGTTCAATATGGTAGAAAATTATATTCAGGTTGCTCAAGTTAAAATAATGATTACTTTTACATTTTTAGTATAAGCCAAATGGGGATTGTCTTGAAAACAGTATGGATATTTCTATCAAAAATTATTTAAAATAAATATGATTAAAAATTTATTTAATAAATCATTTTTTAAAATTTTAAGAATTTTTTATAATATATTTATAAAATATATATCTTTATGACAAAGGATATTTGAATGAAAAGAAACATTAAGTTTTATTTTCCTAAAAATATTTCCACACTAATATTAAGTATAAAAGAATGTAAAAAATATATTCCATGAAATTTTCTTGAATAACAAAATGATAATAAAATATATTGTGTTTAAGATATAAATATAAAATATTTCCTCTAAATGAGACAGAAATAAATACAATCTCGATAATGATGAGATTGTGAAATAAACCCCTACCAATTTGGTAACTTCTTATTGTAAGCCCAGTAAATGAAATAATAATCAAATGAAATCATAAATAGCATGAATAAAAATATTTTCATTATATACTATATCAAGGGTGTATTATATAAACTACATAAATGTGTAAATGGTGAACGGGGCGTTTGTCTCACATAATGTAATGTGAGACGAGAAACCCTTACCTCATGTTCGACTTCCTTCATATCTATCTGAACATCAAATATAATAAATATAGGTTTATTATAAATCTATTATATATGTATAATTATATATCTCATATAATATATTATTTAATCATACTATTTTGTCACCCATTTATTTACAATTCTTTCAAAAAATCACTGTTTCAGGTGATAATTGCATCATTTTTCATGTATATTTTAGTTTGGTAATTATTATACTTCTAGATTGATCATTGTTAAATAACATAGGGAATTTTGACCATGATATAAATATAATATAAATTCATTATGTTTTTATTTATAATAACTTATTAAAGTTAGAGATTGAAAATGGATTACACCGTTCACAGAGACAATAGGTCATATATATGCATAAATATTTTTTCCATTTTTCTTGACTGATGGAATGAAAGGAAAATAAATATTAACTAAAATTTAAGTATTAATTATTAATATATATATATATTAATCAAATATTTCCATTTTACCATCAATGTAATAATAAAATGAAATATATTTCATATCACTACGTGGAGGTGGTAATCCACACGTACATATGCGCAAAATTATATTTTTCCAACAGATTGGAAGGTAAGAAATTATATATGATGTTATATTTCAATAACTAGGTTTATATCAAAAATATCTCATATATTAATTAAATATAACTTTAATACCTTTCATGTAACCTGTAAGTGAAAAAATGAAAAACATCACTTCATATGGCGGTTGTCCTCTGTACACATGAGTGACATTATCATATCCCCCATGAAGTATAATGTAATCAGGTATATGTGATATCATAATTATTGAAGTATGATATGTTTATAAATATGATATAAATATGTTAAATCCATCATTATATCTAGTATTTAATGTTAGTGATGTAAAATGAATTACATCGGTTTGCAAGCCCGTAGTCTTTCATACACAAGATCAAAGGTTTTGTTTCCCTTTTGATGGAAATAGAGATTGTTCAAGGTTATTAAATTAACATAATAACATGTTATTATATATTATAAACATGCATTTTTATATTATCTTATTTATATAAGTTTTGATTGTGGTGGATGAAGAAATGTGTCACATCCATGACTTTTTTAATGGTATATTTCTTGTGATTTATATTCTGGCTTTGTTGAGGGTGTTTCCCATGCATTTTTGAGGGAAATGGTGGGACTTCTTGATTAGGGAAACATTTCTCAGGGTTTCTCAAATCATCCAGATTTGAGAAGGTAATTTTTATTATTCAATTTTCACTATTTTCCCCCATTTTAGTACCCAATTGAACTCCTCAGCCTCATTGAAGAGTCCCTATCAATTTTGGTTTCTTGTAGATTCAACCTTTGGTGTATTTTGGGAGATTTCTTCAAGTTATCTCAAGTAAGTGGGTTTCCTATCTTCTTTCTCCCATTTGCTTAGGGTTTTATCCATTTTCTTAGGATTTATTACATTATTCTTTATATTCCTAATGTTCTGATTATAGGGCTTTGAATATATGGTTTTATTTTCAGTTTCTTGGTCTAATCTTGTGGTTTTAGGTTTGTTTTCAGTCCCTTGTGGTGCGATGGTTGTGCAGTTGAAGTTCCACACCAAGATTTTAGGGTTTTGAAATACATGGTATGTGAATCCATGTAAAAGCATTGTAAAATGAGTTAGATTTCTATATTTATATTTTTTTATGATCCCCTCTCATTATATTTAGTGTGAAAACGATTTTTGGAAGCATTTGTTTAGTGGTTCATTTTTAAGTTCCAATTCTATGTGAAAATTGGTGTTTTACTTTTGAATTCTATGTGGTACCAATTAGTGTTGTTATATAATTCATTTAATGTATTTATAAAGAAAATTTAGTACTGAAAATTATGGATTGGTGTAATATTTTTATTTATTTTGTGTTAAAGGATGTATTTTAAATGGATTTTATGTGCAATGTTTTTTATAAATTGTACAATTTTTTTTGGAAATTCTACGCACTTGTTGGAGTAATAGAATTACCGAAAATGTTTTTTAGATACTTTTTTGAGAGTGTGTGCCCAGAAATTGAATTTTTATGTGTAAATATAATTTTTTAGAATGTGGAACTTGTTTGAGCACAAAAATGGAAACACGGGTATCTAGGTGAGCAGATGTGTACAAGCATGCTAGTGATCCGGAGTGGTTTTGTCCCTGTTTTACATAGCATGGTTGACGTTGAAAACACCAAAAAAAATTATGATGAAGAAAATTTTGGGGGCCACTAGGTTATGGTTTATTCCCCTAATAGTGGTTCATGATTCATAATGGGTATTGTTATGGTAACTTTCACACTGAGATGCGAGGTACCTGAGTATCCCAATTGACTAGTTCCTAGGGGTGTTCCTGTGTTGAGTGATCATTGAATATTTGGAATTTGTCTTTGGATTATTGTGTATTTGGAAGTAAAATTCAATAACTTACATGTTTTAATTAAATGTACCTAATAAATAATGTTACCCTATTGAAAACTATTTTCATTTAAAAGATGCACCATTAGAAATTATTTCTACCATTCTTTGTTTATAACACCTGAAAAATTTTAATCTTATAATGCATGTCACATGGAATCATTGAGTTGTATCCTATTGGGATTATTCTCACACAGTACTTACACCTTTGGGTGTAAGTAGACTTGGTATTGTTTGACACAGGTAAGGGAAAGGCTTTTGGAGATGCCGCTTTGGGTTGCTAGTTCCTTTTATTATGCGGTGTTGTGGAGACAACTCGTGGGTGATAAACCCTTATCGTGTGGTGGACTTTGGGTTGTATTTCCTACTACTTTTGTAGTTTGGGAACCCTTATTTCATTTTAAAAACCATGTATTCAGTTCTGAATTTTTCATTATGTCTTGTTTGGCATGAATTTTCAGATTCATTTTATTGATTGTGTTTGGTTAATTTATATAACCTAATTCAGGTAAATCATTATGAAACCATTATTTATGATACCCGGCAACTTGTGTCCACCTGTGAGGATAGGTAATTCCCTTTGGGACATACCACAGACCTCATCGGGTGCCATTTTTTATGGTGACCAAATTTGGTTTGTGAAAAAATGAAACAGATACACATGTTTATGAATTTGACCTCTTCTTGAGAGAGCCACTTTAGGTTTATACGTAAAGAATTATTAAGAGTGATTATTAATCAAAAAAATTAATATTGTATGTGCATTGGGATGTAATAATGGGGTTTGGTAGGTATTATAAAAACCAAAGGTTTTTTGACATGTGAACATGGTAGGAGGGCGGATGATATTTTATAAGTGGATGAGAGAACTCAGATGGAAGTTTTGAAAAAATAAAGTGATACCCATGTTTTCACACAAGCCTCCAAAAGGGTTCATTCAAGAACCTTAAACGTTAGAAGGGTTTAATTTGGCTATAAAATGGGTATTTAAATATTTTTATGTCATTTAAAACCCTTATGTGTTTGTTTTAACATCCCCCCCCACCCCACCTTGGTAAACATATTTTTTACCATAACTGCAGTAATTAGTTTTTTCTTATTTTAACTATAAATTATGGAAAAAAATAAGTTTAACATATTATATAATATAAATTAGGATTAATAAAAAAAATTATTTTTCCAAATAAAATTAATAAAATAATTATAATTTATTTTAAAATTAAACCTACACATGAGAAGAAATAGTGGGTTTCCATAGAGAAAATTCTCAGAAGATTATAATGTTATAATATCAAAATTCAATATGAAATTGATTCCAATGAAATAAATTAGTTAAATTGTAAAATAATTGATCTAAATTTTATTAAATATAATTTAAAATATAATTTTAATTTGTAAAAAAATAAATTAGAATGAAATTTTCAATATAAAAAAGTATTTTCTACAATTCGCCAAAACCATAATATTTTTAAAAGATTCTAAAAAATTTACCCAAAAATAACATTGAAATGTAGATTTGAAAAATATGGTTTATTTTGTCAAATTAAATTTATAAAGTTTTTATGAATTAATTTTCACTGATGTGTGGAAATCATGACTAAACGTTTTTTTATAAATATATAGTTTTCAGAGAACATTTCATTTTCATTGAAATTGTTTTTATTTCATTATAATCAATAAAAAACTATAGAAATTATTTTATACATGTGTAAAAAATATAATTTTCATAATTTATTTATTATTATCCATACCCTCTATCCCAAATTCAATGTTTTAATGTTGATCTTAGAAAAAAAATATTTTAATAGAGCTTCGTCTTTCTTTCAAAGCCAATGTTGTCTATGTTCCAAGATATCAAAGAGATAAAATTTATCTAAAAATAAATATATCATAAAATCATGGGGTGTTATATTTTCTTCTAATCATCATGTTTTGTCACATATACCCTATCAATTGTCATGTTCCACTTTTAAAATCTTTAGGTGTTACATTCTACCACCTGAACTAAATTGTGTCCTCACAATTTAATCTTGGAATCCATAATAAAGCGTTTTACATTTAAAAATAGCTCTTTTGGAAATCTGTGTTTCAAAAAGTATTAATAAACATTATTTTTTAAAAGAGATATATGGTATACTAATGTCAACCAAAATATTACAATACTAGGTTTCCAAGTAGGATAAAAAAATTGGGGAATAAAAACAAGCACATAGAAGAAAACTGTAAAAAATTAGTTTTAGTGATAGAGATTATTAATAAAAATAAATTGAATGTTCTTTAAAATTTAATAACAAAAATACATAAATATGTGATGATTTAAGGGACTAATTGACTCATTAGAAATTAAGGTACAAGGATTACATTTTCATTTCAAGATATTTTTCCTATAGTAGAAAAATTACATTACCATCTCGACAGAGAACATGTGAAAATATACTTAACTGATATATTTATATTTCATAGGCACAATTTTTTACATCCGTAGTGATTCAATAAATTCCTAAATCATCTATTACTCTATGAAATGAATGTCCAATAAGGATTTTTTCTGCCTATATTTCTAAAATTAATGTTTAATAGATCATTACATCAATAAATGAATGACAATTCATTCCTTCGTCGTCTAGATATTATCCAAAACAAAAAATCTTACAAAAAGGGAACACAATAACAAAAAAAGATAAACATAATATATTCTAAAAATATTTAACCATTGGACTCATCCAAAATATTTTTCACCAAATTAAAAGCCCAAAAATATTAAAAGGGTGGTCACTAATTCAAAATTATATTCCCCAAACAATATAATGTGGCTCCTGATGTCACATTCTATATATATGAAGATCTTGATCACTATAAAACCTTAATGGAAACACGAATTCTTCCAAAAATAAAATCCCAGGTTTTCCAATATATTCCATATATAAAAACATGAAGGGAATTCCACCACGAACCAACAAATCACTAACCAATTTCAATGTGACCGATACTATCCCAAAAATATCTATTTATCATTATTATCTAAAAATACAGCACATGTTAAAGTTTTTCTCCCCTCAATCATGTTTTTTCAAAAGATAAAATTTCCACTAAATCAATTTTCCTAGTCAACAAAACCATTTAACATATTCTCACAAATCATTAAATAAAAATTACAATAGAACAATACTTATACATTTAATAATTAATATAAAAATAATGTCTTCGAAAAAATATGCTTATAACATAATTATTGGCTAAAAATATATAATCAATTTAATCATTCTTCTTTGACCACAGAAATTGCAAACGCTTGGCATTGATCACTTACCTTTTTCTAATTTATATTCCCTTGATATTTGGGGAATTCATTGCATAGTGACCCATCTCCTTAAAATTTAAATTTTGGACATCAAAGGTTTATTTATTACCACTTAATTCACATTCATGGTGTACTTTCCCTATACACTGGAATAAAACTACCATTTCATTCAAACATGTATCTTTGTGTCTCTTTCCATAATTATCACTTATGGGAAAATCATTTTTCCCTTATTCCACTTATCAATTATTAGCTCTTCCATACTCTTCTTCTATTTATACCCTTAAAATACATAATACATAGAGAATACATTATTTATTTTTAAATCATGTGATACCATGTATGTGTTTGATGATAAGATTTTTAAGGCTAGTTCACTATGAAAGATTGGTGGAAGCCCATCAAATTAATGATCATTCTTACACATTGGATTAAATTCAATGATACAGTTCTCATTTTTTCTTTTATAATCCATTTATAAATAATGAAATTAACTATATTTGATCATAAAATTGTGTATTATAATGTCTAATCCCAAAACTTGTGAAAAAGTTTTACATAAATTGAAAAATTTATACTTGGATAATGTCATAATTCAAAACATGGTTTCTTGGGAATGGTTCCAAATCAAATACATATTTTCAAATACATTATAATGGATTGTAAACAAAATTTTAATTACATAAAGCATATACCCTAGAATTTTCAAACCATATGTGCAGTAAGGCTCATTATTGTGTGACAATTAATGCTTGAGTCAAGCCCGATGCATCTTTTTTAGAGTTATTACCCCTAAGTAAATCCATGACAGAAGCATGCCCACTTGTAGTATATAGACATGTATGTATTCATAGGTTAACCAAAAAATCTATAGATTAAAGATAATTTAGGATTTCATTATATGCTTATACTTAATATATATCATTGGTTTATGTTTCTTAATTTATTTTTTCTTGATATTCTTCCAAATATTTCTATTCAAATTCCACTAATATCAGCTATAAAGACCTAGATCCTAGTATCCAAGAGTTGATGGATACATTATTAAATCATTATAGGATACAAGTAATCAGATTTAGAAAAACTAAATGGTTTATTAGTCTTGTTAATCTAGATACATAATTGAAATTTACATTACAATTGAAAACAAATAATACACAAAGTGTTTCTTTTGGGAACACAATTATTCCTCATAGTGTGTCCCTACATATCACACACAAAACACTTCTTAGTATCCTGGGGGAAAAACATTATAAATGGGTGAGATGAGATTATCAGTAAGGGTAATAATATAAATTAATATATCATGAATAAATAATCATAATCAATATAGAAATGTTAACAACTGAAACACATTACATTTAATTAGTAAAATGAGCATAATATGAAACAAATAAGTTATGATCAAATAAAAGAAGACAAATAATCAAAAAAATTGAATATAATCAATTTGTATTATAACTAATAGAATAATAAAATGGGCATCAATAACTAATAACATATTGAGGGAATTCATAATACTGAACATCTAAAATATACTATCAATACCATTCATAGGACAGTTTAGATCTGTGGGTAGAAAAATTTCTAATTTGGCCAACTAATTTGTCTCATGAGACATGTCAATGCATCGAGGGTCCATCTATAACTAGGACCCACCCATTAAATACTAAGTTAATTCTATTACAAATATGAAATGGATTAAGCATAACCACTATAAACATTCAAATTGAAAAACTAACACATTAAATGTTAATACTTACCCCAATCAAATAAACATAATCATAAACCATCCAGAGTAAAATGGTGAATGGAAATAAATTTTTACATCCTCCATCCAAATGAACATATACCATCCCAATAAAGAAAAAGGATGAAATCTATAAAACATATACTGAGTGTATTTTATGTACAACAAAAGGTTTATGTAATTAATGAATAGAAATACCATAATATGTCATTGAAAACAAATTTGATGCAAATAATAGTTTCACATTGAAAATATTTTTTTTGAAAAAATATCACAAATTATTTTTATAATACTTTTCTTTGAAAATATCTATTTAGAATATGATCTAAAACCTTGAGTGGTAATGATGGTGGAAAATTCAGTTAATGATATACACATTAAATAAATGATTCTTTTAATATTTTTGGTAAAGTAAAAATAGAATTTCTTTTTAAATGACATGAATATTCATTTCAAAAAAATTTAAAAATTAAAATTGGTAAATATTTTATTATTTAATCATTTTAAAAAGGTTAAAAACATTTTTGTAGTAATTTTTTAAGTTAAAATTTTTAAAACAAATTCTCAATAATTTTAAATAACATAGATTTGAAAATGGTACTAATAATTGAAAAAATAATTCAATTACCACAGGATAAGAAAATATATTTTTTGTAAATTATATCTGATAAATAATTTCTCAAAGGGATACTTAATCAAAAACAATTACAAATAATAATGATTTTTAAAAAAAGACACTCACCACTATGGCAACATATTAACCATAATCCCCCTAAAAAGATAATCATAAAATAAAACAGTAAATACCATAAAGATAAATATATTTATGATATAACAAATGAAATATGTAGTATATACACAATGAAATGTAATAAGTGGTTAATATGGTGTATGTCTCATGGAAATAAATGTGAGATGAGAACCCCTTACATCATGTTTGATTTCCTTCATATGTGTAAAAACCTATTTTATAATAAATATATATTTATTTTACATATATTATAGAACCATACTAATATATATCATAATATATATTATTTATTTATATTCTTTTATAACTTGTATATTAACAATTCGTTATTAAAATCACTATTTTTGTTGAAAATTGCTTTGTTTTTCATATATGTTTAGTTCAATAATTTTGGTCCTTTTAATTTTATCAAGGTTAAAAAAACATAATAATTTTAACCTTGATATAAATATAATACATTTTCATTGTATATATATCTATATTAATATATTAATCTTAGATATATAAAATGGATTACAGCATTCATAGAGACAGTAGGTCATATATACAGATGAACATTATATCCAATTTTCTCGACGGATGGAAAGAAATGAAAATAAATATTTATTCACCTTTATAGAATAATTATTATATCTCATTAATAATTTTTATTATTTAAATTCATCTTTATTAACATCCATGTATAAAATGAAAATCATTTCATATCGCTACGCGGAGGTGGTAGTCCATAAATACGCACGAGCAATGTTATTATTTTACAATGAATTAGAAAGAAAGTAGGTAGTTGTGATATTATATATATAAGTATATTTAGATCATAAATACCACATATATTCAGTAACAGTAACTATACTACCATTCATGTAAAATGTAATTGAAAAAACAAACCACATCACATTGTGATTCGGTAATCCATCGTATACATGAGCGAAGTTATTGTATACCACACAGAATTGAATGTAATAAGGTATAATTGATATCATAATTACTAAAGTATACTAATTTCAAAAATATCATATAAAATATTTAAAATAAATCATGATATCCTACTTTGAATGGTGGTGATTGAAAATTTATTACATCGGTTCGTGAGGCGTCAATATATTGTACATATAGTCGAAGGTTTTGTTTCATATTTCACAGAAGTTGATATAGATATGGGTTATAAAAATAAATTAAAATAATATATGATTATATTATATAATAGTATTATATTACCAAAGTTTAATAATTTTTTAAGGAGTTGGAGAAATAAATAAAAAAATATGCATGTTTAACAAAATTATCTATTCTTCAGAGATCCTCTTTAGGTTTATATCCATAGTCTTCATAAGAAGGATTAATAATCATAATAATTCATATAGGATGTGGGAATGGAATTATGTAAGGTATTTTGACAATAATTAGTATAACCAATTTGTTGTTTAGGTGTGAAGAGTGGAGGAGAGGGGGTGTCCTTTTATAAGCGGGGGAGAGGACACATATGGAATTTTTGAAATGATAAAAGTATACTCATATTTGTCTCATTCCAAAAGCCTCCAAAAGTGTCATTATTAAAAATATAGGAGTTTAATTAAAAATATGTCCATTGCATGGGTTTTAGACAATTTTTATATCATTTTTAACCCTAATCCTCTTAGTTTACACCCCATGGTAATCCCATTTTACCTTAATTTTTGTAAATAATTTTTAATTTTTTCACTATTAATTATCCACAAAAATTATGTTGTAATTTTTTTGATAATATATATTATATTGATTCCAAATATGGAATAAATTTTTCCAAATTTAATTCACAAAAGTGTTGGAATTCAATTTAAAATTAATCTCATAGATGTGATGAAAGACTGGTACACAAAGAGAAAATTCTCTTAACTATAGAATGTTTCAATATAAAAATTTAATATTAAATGTATTAAAATGAACTAAATTAGTTATATTTTAATATAATTGAACAAATATTAATTTAAAATAAATTTTAATTTTAATTTAACTTGGTAAATAATTTAAATGGAAATGAAATTTTCAATATAAAATCGCATTTTTCATTATTCATCAAAAAAAAATATTTTCAAAATGTTTTGAAGAAATCAACCAATGATAATTTTGAGATGTATATATCAAAAATAAATTACATTTTTTAAATAAATTTAATAAAAAGGATTAAATTAATTTTAAATTATGTCTGAACAGTGCGACTAATCCTCTTTTTATAAAAATATTGTTTTTCATGAAACATCACATTTCCATTAAAATGGATCAAATTTTATTTCTAATAAATAAATAACCATTGAATTTATTTTTTATAATTATAAACCATATAATTTTTATAATTTAATTATTAATACTCTTAGCCACCAACTTAATGTCTATCTTATAATTTCTAGGTTTAAATAATAATATTTTAATAGATTATCCCATTTTGTTCGATCCTAGTGTTGTGTGCATTGCGAACTATCGAAGAGATTGTATTTATTTAAATATATATACATATATCATAAATTCTTGTGGGGGTACATTCATTTATAATCTTCTATTTATGGGTCATATATTATATCAAGTATGATGTTCCTATTTTAAAATATTTGGGTGTTACAATCTAGTTGGAATATTATCTTGAAATTCCTAGGATAGGGTACCAAGTGCCAGCAGTTAGAAATCATTAAAAAATTAATGTAGTCAGGAGGACGAACTAGAAAAAATAAATATGTAAAGAATGAATCTCATTGAAAAATTTATACCATAGATGTATTGTTAGTTTTATTGACATCAAAATATATTTATAATAGTTATTTATTGTGATTGGGAGAAGAAAATCTCTATATGAGATGTGGTATGGAAAGAAGCTAATATTGAAGGAAATCTGAGTCTTGAGAAGTAATTTTTTATTCCTAAATAAAGAGAAACATTGGATGTTCTATTCATGTGGATATTATTGAATTTTTATTGGATACTCACATAATAAAAAGAATATAAATGAATTAATAAGTTACATGGAATGTTTTTTTATGTAATAATGACATTGTAGTAGAAAAATATTATAATCGTCATCAAAATTGCACGTGGTTTCCATAAAAATGTGATAAGTATGTGAAAAGATCTGGGGGAGCACAAGGGACTATAGAAACATTATAGGAAGATACTATTTTTGTAACACCCTAATATTTTACCCAATATATATACATTCCCATTTTACCTAATATTTTCAATAGTTTTCTGCACGCATAACACTGATCTAAAATGAACTACAGATTAATATATTACTCTTAAAATGTACACTTTCAATTTTCAGGGAAATATATAGGTAACAAAAATATTATGTATATATATATATATATAGTTCATTATTAATAGTAATGTATTGATAAATTTCTATTAGTATAACTAAATACTAAATAAAATTATTTTATTGGTAAAAGTATATTTTCTTAACAAAATATTTTTGCATGTTCTTTAAAGTTTATCATATTGTTGTTAAATAGTTTTTTAAATGGAAATTATTGGAAAGGTAACATCCTTCAAATAGTAATTACTATGTAAGTAATAAATTTATTTTATGATTACAAGGTACTTGTTTCTTACAAAAATTATGCGTTATGCAAGATTATATTAAAACCGATGTTTATAAATTTCATATATTGAATCTTATAAAATGATGTGAATATTTATAATCATAATTTTTAAATTAATTAATTAATGGGTTTAATTTTATATCTAGGCATAAAATTAAGTTATTAAAATAAATATTAGTTACCATATTAAAAATTTTATTTTTCAAGGATTGGTGCTTTGAAAAAATATTATAATTTTAAATTAAATTGATCAATTTCTAAAATAAAGACCCAATATGATTCTAAAACATTTATATATATAAATTAACACTCATTTAATTATTAACTTAGAATAAAAAAAATTAAAATAACTTAATGATTAAAAATATATTTTTCTACTAAAACATTTTATCATAACTTTATATATTATAATTTAATAGTAAATTTTATTATATTTTATAATTTTTTTGGATTAAATATATATCAAATTTGGATTTATCATAATGATTTTTTTAAAAAAAATACATCTTAAATTTTTAGTGATAAAATAATTTCAATTATTAAATTTTAATCATGGTTAGTATGTTTTAAAATCGGTAATCTAGTTTTGAATAAATTTTACTAAATAAATTTTAGCCTTAGAATTTTTATAATACCTTTTTTGCTTTAAATTCACGCCCTCATGTCTCACCTACATTTTTTCACCTTACTCACCTAGTTACCATGAAATTCCATTCTTACACCTTACCTCACATACTTTTCCAAATATTTTCCCATACTTTTCCCATATCATTTGCTTTAATTCTTTTATTAAATTAAATTTATTCCTCAAAAATATTTTTTCTTCAAATATGTTTTTTATTTATTCTTCTAAGAATGTATTATAATTAATTTCTAGTATATTTATAATATTTATTTAATAAAAATAATTTATTATTTTTAAAATTCATATAAAAATTATATTTGGGTGAAATATTTGGATTTTGTTTGACAAATATCGATTTTTCAGTGAATAGTGAAAAATATTGGTTTTTTGGAAAATTTTCATTACTTTTCGATAAATTAAGTAATTTAAAATCTAACATTATGATTTAAATTTAATTTCAAGTTACATGAGTATTATTTTGTTATATTTAATAAAATAAATTATATTTGAATCATCTTTATTCTATATTTTATCATAATTTTATTTTCATACATAAAATAGATTTTTCTTAAAAAAAATTTAATGTGTATAATGTTTATCCATTTTAATTAACTAATATGACTAGTAATGGTGAATTATATATATTAAATTTATAGATTATATACATATATATAATATTTTATATTCACTTATTAATTATTTCATCTCAAAAAAATAATATGATATCATCTTATCCTCGAGAAATATATTTCCTGAAAAACTTATTTTTCGTCGCATCTGTGGGTTCCTTTTATATTAAATTATAAAAATTTTGTTAATTTTATTTGGTAAATTTGATTATATATTTTTAATAATAATAATTTATATTATATAAAAATTTTAAATTAATTTTTGGTAAAAATTAATTTCGAAAATATTAAAAACCTTTCATCGTGGTTAAAGTTAAGATGGGTTTCACATGAGCCTCGTCCCAGTTGGTGAGGACTCATAAGTGCATCCATGTGACCCGGGATCAAATCTAGGGGGATTCACAATTTATGGGGGTACAGTAGCAGACTGTAGTAGTACTATAGTAGGTACTGTAGCGGGAACTGTGCAGTACTGTAGTTTGTACTGAAGCGAGACTACAGCAGGCAATGTTTGGCACCGTAGTAGACAAGAATTTCCCCCCATTTTGGCCTTTGGGCCCCCGATTTGGTCCTCGAGTCCTTTAAGGCCTTCATCCCACCCAAGAATTCGGGCCAGTAAGGTCTTCATGCCACCTCAAGCTGTTCGGGCCACCTTAAGTGCAGATACAAACCAGACAACCTACAAGGAACAAGATCTATAAAGAAGGATGTGCAAGGAGATTTCACCATAGAATAAGCTTCATGGATTTCAAGAATGAGAGGGTATGGATCCTTCTATTGGTACAAGTCTATGCATGCATGGGATTTCCTAGACGAACAACCATGTGAAGGTGGAGAGATGATTTCACGATGAAGATGTTGGGGAGGAGGAGTTCCAAGTAGTTATTCTGGTTTGTATGTAATGTTTGAAGCCTACATGAAATGAATTCCTCTAAGGCCTATGGTCCATGTAATTATTACACCTACGGGCCTTGTATGGGTTCCACTTCACCCCTTGAATGTTGGATTATCAAAAATCAATAAAAAAATAAAGGCCTTCATGTCACAGCATGGAAGGTTAAGATGGGTTTACTGGGGATTAAACTATACTGATATGGGGTAAAATGTTCAAAAAACATTTATTTATTCGATTTTATGGTCATATTTAATCCTTATAGTATCTAATTTTCAATAATGGTTCATTTTGTATCCTTTTGAAATTTTTAGAATGTGGGTATAACTTTTTCTTTTCAAAAATTCTATGTGTGTCCTCTCCCCAAATTATAAAAGGCCACCCCCTATCCTCTGCAATTAACACTTAAAAAGCCATCTTTTTTGTCCAATACATGCCCAAATACCTTACATAATTACCTACCCACATCCTAAAATCATTTTATTGATCATAAATCGAATACTGGAAGGCATTAGGTATTGTTCTAAAGATGTGGTCCAAAGAAGAGGTGTCGTTCTTAATCGAGTGTTTTTATTCTGGATCTTCTTCCACCTCATTCAAATATTATTTAAACATGATGATATAATAAAAACATTATATATAATATATTGATATTTTATTGTGTTAATTTCACAACCTACATACATTTACCCTTCTGTAAAAAGGGAAATGAAACAATCATTCTTGTGAACAGCTGACTACCATCTTGTGAACAGATATAAATCATTTTCCATCACCGCCTCTCATGGATCATTATATTTATGAAATTAATGTCTATATATTATATTAATAGAATATTTATCATTATTTAAATATAATATATCCTATATTTTTTTGAAATACCATTAATTCGAAGGTGATAACGTTGTTTGTCCACACATGTGAACTACTACCTCTACGAAGTTATGTCATTCATTTTTTTCCTCAAATCACATTTGTAAAATATATAAGTAATTTTAAAGGAATAATATTATATTTATTATACTATTATAATTATATAAATAGTAAATAATACATTCCTTATTTTCATAATCATTTTTGAAAAATGTAAATGATTCTCTTATGTTTGTACGACCTACCATCTCTAAGATTATGTCATAGTTGATTTTTCATAACCATTATTCATGGTTTGTTTTAAAAATTATAATTGATGTATAAAAATTATAATAATTTCATGATTATTATTATTAATTTTATGTAACAATTAACCTTTTATCATTGTTAAATATAATAAATCTGTTTTGAAAATAAGGATCGAATGTCTTTAAAGTACCTAATGTAGACTAAACTGATTAAGTATTTAAATACTTAATTAAAAAGAAAAATAATAAATTATTTAGGTATAGGGTATTAAATATTTAAAAAAAATTAAATAATAATATAATATAAAAATTTTTATCATTCAAACAATAATTGACATATATAGAAGCTCTCGACTCAAGGTAATGGATTTCTTGTCTCACTTTTATTTCTATAAGTAATGTTACATTTTGACCACTTATTTCTATTATCTGGTTTATTTAATTCCAATTAATTTATTTTATGATTATTTTAATTAAAAGTATTCTTATTTATTAATCCAAATGATATTATCTCTTTCATGAGGTTTTTATCTTAAGATTACCAAAGTAATAAGGGCTTCTCCTCTCACTTTTATTTTGGTGAGGCTATTTCCATATTTAGAAATCATTTTTATTATGTGGTGCATATACTACCCTTGAAATTATTTTATTTTTATATTCATGAAAATTTTTTAGATTTATGAATCAATTTTAGGTTCTCTCATTCATGAGGTTTTGAACCAGAGATTACCAGGCTGTAAGGTATTTTGTCTCAATTTTCCATCATTAAGGAATATTTTATTATTATACACCTAATTTAATTTATATAGTGTATATACTACCCTATTTTCATCTTATTTTATGAATCCTGACTAATTAATTATATTTTATCCAACAATTTGAAATATTTCTTCCAATAATATTTTATATGAAATTTACCAAGTGGAAAGTGGTTTCATAAATCCATTTCTTTTAATTGAGTTATATTAATAATTCATTGTCTTTGATATGATATTAATATATGTGAAATGGTAACTAATTTTTTTATATTTCAGTTACACTTTTTTTGTTTCTTTGAATTTTTACACATAATATCACCATTTATTAACACTAAATTCAATGACTTGATCTTTTTAAGGGTTATTCGTCTCAAACTCTCTATCCTTGGGATATGAGTTTTGTGATACGTGCCTATCTTATTTTATGAGCTATATAAACTTCCCTTTTATATTTTATATCAAGAATATAATTATTTTCATGATAAATAAAGTTTCATTTGATGTTATTCTTCAATGTGTATTACAATTGTAAAGTTAACAATGTAGAGAAGGGTTTATGTTAAAATCTATTTCTTTTTTGGATTGAATATCTTCAAGGTGCATTTAGAGAAAATCAAATTTTATTAATTTAAAAAAAATAATTTTTATTCTCCTCTGGTTCTAAATATTATTTTCATTTTTAGTTTTAATATCATCACTTATTGATTAATGAAATATTGAGAATGTTTTTTGTATGTGATACTGATCGTGTATCCTTATTTAGATAGAGAATATTTCTAGTCCATATATATGTTTTATAAAACATTTTCATAACAAATTCTTTTCTAGATATAAATATTTTATAAAGGTATTTTAACTGATATTTGACCTTATTTAAAATATTTTAAAAAGGAAATTTCTTAAAGTTCCAAAAATGTGTCAATTTTTTCTCCCTTCACAAAATGTTTGAAAGGAATATATTTTTAACATTTAAAACATGATCAGATTTTGTTGTCATCTGGTCCATTATTTTATTTTAATCATCTATTATATGTTTCCATGTTTATATTCAAATAAAATTAATTTCATAATATTTTTTGGATTTTTAGTTTTGAAATGTTATTTTTAAAGTGAAAAGGTTATCTTACTTTGGAGTTTTTTTAATTACAATTTAATGGTATTTACATTCATCAACATCAAAAACCCTTGATGTTACATATACTCCATTGGGGATAATTTTTTAATGATACAATCCTCATTATTTTTCATTATGGACTATGATTTTTTTTTAAATATATTTTTATGGAAATCGTTTTGTTACTATGGGTTAATCATGTTATGAAATGAGTTATGGATGTTTCTAGGAGTTTTTTATTGAGATGCAAGTTATATGTACTTTAATTATGGTATGGTTTTTTTAAGCTTTTATGATTTTTTGAGTCCCATTCGATATCATGGTTTATCCTAAAATATATTATATGGTGGGTTGATCCCCATTATAGCTCAAGATATTATTGGTTAAGACCCATTGTAGCTAATGATATACCAGTTTGATACATATTATAGCTCATAATATAAAGGTTTGATCCCCATTATGACATTCCAATTCATTTTATAATAATTATGTACTCTGGATTATTATATTTGAAGTCAACTATATGGTTATTAGAAATTTCAAGGGTTCTGTAATGGTTCTATGAAGATGATTTTCCAAGAAAACCCATGTTTTACTTATTCTTTTAATGGGTTTTTAATGATTACTTTGATCAAGAATGGAATCAAACGGTTCATAATTATTTATTACTTGGGATTTTAATTTCTTTATGCATTCTTAAATGTCACATATTTATTGATATGAGGTTTAAGGGTATGATTTGCCTTTTTTTTATTCCCTTTGATTATGTCATCATAACCGTATGCTCATATTATTCTCACTAATGGAATTCAATTGTTAATTCTTATGTTTACCCTTTATATTCATTTGAGCTCACTCTTCTAATGTTTCCAATTCCATAGATTATAAAGAATTATGTTTAAGTATTTGTGCAAATAAAGAAAAAATATGTGAAGAATGTTGGGGGAGATGTTGAAGACTTAATATGAAATATGAACATATGAATATAATGGAGATGATACTCTCTTCAATCATGGATATTGAATATTTAAGAAGTTTGAACTAAATATCTAAAACTCTAAACCAAAAATTTCCTTAGGTATGTATGTGATCCAATATATCCTGTTAAATTTTAATGTTTTGGATGGAAAAAATTAGGTCACATTCATTAGTATCAAATCCATAAATGTAAAATTTATGTTTTTATCACTAAATCTAGTTATGTGGGTTCATGGTTGTAATATTTGGCATCTGAGTAGGGTTAGAAAAACATTAGATATTAGGATGTTTCTACGATCGATTGTTTTAAAATTTATTGATACCATCATGGGTATATGATATTAACTTTCATCATTAGTTCAATGTCTTGTATGCCCCTATTGAATTTTTAAGTAATGAAATTTTAATGCCATTAATGGTGTTTTGGGAGATGTTTTATTCAATTGAGTTGTATTTAACCCTTAGGTTTAATGTGAGGTATTACATGAGGAAGAATACTATTACTTTTTGGGATATAAGTTTATTGGAATTTCTGATATTTAGGGTTTATCATATTTTATGTTGAAGTAATTGTAGGTTATTAAAATTTGGTAAACTATGATATAGTTAACCACGGGACTACAAATAGATTTTGTGACCATATAACTAATGAAGAAGTTCATTATTTTTGGGAAAAATATATGATTAAGGTAAAAATGACATTATGGTATTTTATTTGAGGAATATTTATTGAGATATATTTTGGAAGTTTATATTATTTTAATATGGATTTATGGTGATTCAGGTTCTTTATGAAAATGATTAGATTATATTAGAGATTATATTATTGGGGTATATACATTTTTTGGCATGATATATTAAGATTTATTTATTTTATTTGGTGATAAATATAATTTTATATAGGAAAAGTATGTGGTCAAATTATTATAATCTTTGGGTTTCAATAATATTCAGAAATAGTTTAAAGAATTTTTGGGATATATATTTTAGGAATTATTTAGATTGAACATTTTTTACTAATATTTAATTTTAGATATTAATGATGTTTTTCATCAAAGGAAGGTTTATTCATTTTCGAAAACACCGTGAATTGTGATACCATTTTGGTTGTGGTTGATTTCTAAAGACAAAAGGAATATCATGTTATCCTTTTTTATATTTTGTGATACACAATATGTTTATTTTATTTCATCAATCAAGAAAAATTCATCTCTATTAGTCATCATTTGGAGGAAAACAATATATTGTGCTCGAAATGGATTGAAGGATAAAATTATACTCATCACATCTATATATTTTCTTATGTTCATAATCTGGTAATGGAACTACTCAAATCTTAGAAAAGGATCATGAAACAAAAATGTTGTCTTAATACTAACATTTCCAATGAAATTTATTCTCTTTTCACACCTCTTTGGTTTTTAGTTTTGAGGTTGTTGACTTTCATATGATCTTTTAATTTCTTTTTATCATTGATCTTCATCACTCTCCATCATTATTTTGGAATTATGATTTTTTCCATGATGATATCTTTACTTCTCTACAATATTCTCTTATTTGTAAACTTTGTGATGTGTAGTTCCATATGACCTTCATATATCCCTTTCTTAGCATGGGTAATTTTTATTAATCAATTTTTATGATGTGGGTTTTTAATAAAAGTATTTTTAAATGAAGGAAGATTGATTAATAAGGAAAAGTTCAATTTTTTAGGATGGAATTTATTAAATGGGGGAGGATGTACAGCCCTTATATTTTTTTAAAAAATAAAACTATGTTTGATGACACATACTACATGTAACACTTAGCCAAAACGAATAATGAAATATTATTATATGATAGTTGTAACCTAGACATTAAATTGACAGGAATGAATATGATTAAATAATTATATATATATACATATATATATATATATATATTTCCTACTCAATATTAATTTATTTATAAATTCTTACTAAATAATCAAAAAAATTAGTTAAGTACATTTATTCTGTAAAAATATCTTTCCTTCAAAAATTATTTTTATTGATTTTTGTGAAAAATTATTATAAATAATTTTTTTATATTTCATAAATTTTATTTAATAAAATTAACTTCATTTTTGAAATACTAATATCAAAATTAACATACAATGAAATTTTTATATTTTTTTGAAACAAAATTAATTTTTCTTTGAGTAGTGAACAATATCTATTTTTGTAAAGCTATATTTTCTTTTCAATAAATTAATTAAACTAAAAGTATCATTTTTTAAAAAAATATTTAAAGTAAAATAAGTTTTATTTATTTATATTTAACATATAAAATTACATTTTTATTATCTTTGTACATAATTTTAGTAAAAGTTTGTGTTTTTGGCATAAAACAAATTTTTCTGAAAACTATTTTAAAGTCCGAAATGTTTTTCAATATTAATTTATTAAAATATTCCCAAATGGATAATGATTTAATTAAATTTATTATATCTTAACAATTAGTAATTTAAATTCATATAACAATGATCACTAGTCTTAAAATAATATCTTCTTATGCTTGAAAAATACATATCTTGAAGACCAACATATTCATCACGACTATGCGTTCATTTTTAAATTCAATTATACCACTTTTATGAATTGAATTTGGTAAAATGGATTCAATATTTGTAACCAGAATAATTTATATTTTATAATAAATTTAATTTAATTTTTTTCAATATTAATAGTAAAAATAGTAAACTTCTTTAATTCAGTTATGGATAGAATGGATTTACCAAGGGTTAAAATATATGGATTAAAATTATAGAAACCAATTATAAATTATTTTTTATGGAAATATCTAAACCTTATATAAACTAATTATAAATAAAAGTCCATTTTTTATCCTTTTCTATTTTTAACACTTGGGTATAATTTTTTATTTTCAAAAATTCAAAGTGTGTGCTTTCGCTCACTAATAAAAGGAAACCCCTATACTCTGCACTTTACACTTACAAATCCTTTTGGTTAGGAAAATATCATCCAAAATCCATTACTCAATCCCAAAACCCCCACCACCCCATTTCATAGAGGAACATTTTGATATTAAATCCAATCTATTAAGTATTTGGATATAATCTTTAAGAGGTGGTATAAAGAAGATGTATTGTTCTTAACTAAGAAATTATTATTTCTTCTTCCTCAGGATTCAAATATTATTAAATCATACTTATATAATAAAATAAATATATACGATATATTATTATTTTATTATTTTATTTTCAAAACCTAAATATGTCCCATATTCTATCATATAGGAAACAAAGTCATCGTTTTTGTGTACAACAGACAATCACATTTCGAACTGATTTAATTCACATTCCATCATCACCTCACACAACTTGTTACAATTATGTATTAAATTTTTATATATGATAATAATGATATATTTATAATTATAAGAAGATAATATATAAAATTCTTTCTTACCTTTCTTTTCATTGAATGAAGATAATGTTTTCATGTGTACATGTGGAGTACCTCTTCCACAAATCTTTGTGAATTTTTTTAATCACCACATCACATTGATGAAATATAAGTGTATTTAAAAGAATAATATGATATTGAATATAATATTTCATTTTGAAATGATAAAATACTACTTATTTTCATTATATAATGATATTTGGAAATGGAAATGTTGTTCATGTGCATGTATGGCCTACTATCTTTATAATTGTGAAATAGTTCATTTTTCTTTAAATTTATTCGTAATTTATTTTAAAAGTATAATTTATGGATAAATATTATAATTATTTCAAGATTATTATTTTCATATATCATGGAATAATGCGGCCTTTGAATATGTTCAATATACCGATGTTTTTTTGATAATACGGACTGAACATCGTTAAATCACGTGATGTAGAATTTACTAATAAAGTATTTAAATATTTCAATAATAAGAAATAAAATAAATTATTTAAGTAGAATGTGTTGAACCTATAAAAATGACTTATTAAATCCAATAATTTATATTATTTTATTATATTTAATTTAATATACATACATGGAAAATCTGGACTTGAGCTAAGGGATTTAAAGTCATGATTTTATTTCTGTGATACACGCTCCATATTAACAACTTATTTTTATTATGATATCTATATACTTCCAATGAATGTATTTTATTATTATTTTGATGAAAATTGTTGGTATTTATGAATTTGTATGAGGTTCTCTCTATCATGAGTTTATGAGCTAGGGGCTTTCAAATTAGTAAGGTTTTCTCATCTCACTTTTATTTTTATGAAGCAAAAGCCATATTCACCACTTATTTTTATTTTGTGTTTTATATACTTACCATGAATGTATTTTGTGATTATTTTAATGAAAATTATTTGATTTATGAATTCATATGATGTTTTCATCTATCATGAGGTTTTTATCAATATATTACCAATATAGTATGGGATTTCATCTCCATTTTACTCAATTGTTGTGTATTTTATTATTATACACCTAATTTATTTTATATGGTTTATATAATTCACCGTTTACATGTTATATAATAAATGATTGATAATTCATGATATTTTATGTTGAAATTTTAATTATTTCATACAAGGGTATTCCAACATGAATGCTACAAAATTGTAAAGGGTTTTATAACATGATTACTTTTCATCAGGTTATATTACTTCTTCATTGTCTTTCATATGCTATGTTCTTCTTTGAAATGACTTATAAATTTATTATTTTGTATTTCTATTTTTTTTTGAATTTATATTTGTGACACATAATAACTCAATTGATTAACTCTCATTTCAATGACATTACCTTTGTAATAATTATTGATTTCAAATTCTCTTTCCCTGGGACATATGTTTAATGATATTATACTATCATCTATTATGAGGTGTATATAATACCCATTTGAAATTTTATATCCTTAATATCCATATTTTTATGGTTTATAAATTTTTATTTGATGTTATTATTTTACGGGGAGTATGATTGAAAAGTTATCAAAGTGGCAAAGACATAATGTGACAATATCCTTCCTTTTTAGAAATATTTATGTTAAATGTTCTTTTGGAATAAATAACATATATTTATTTTATTAAACTACGTATATTTTATTATACTCTAGTTATGAATTATTTTTACATGTTTATATTCCATTTCCCCCTTTATTGATTAGTGGAACATCAATAATTCTATATATAAGTTGTGTCGATCTTGTATCTTTCATTAGAATGGGAATGTTTCTCTTCCATGTCCAAGTTCTCTAAAAATATATATATATAATTTTTTAAACAAAAAAATAATTCCAAAATCTATTTTACACATTATTTTAACGTATTTTGGAAGTTTCTAAATTCTTTTTCAAAACATTTTCAAATGGGTCACTTTTGAATCCACTTAAAAAAATCATTAAGAGAATTCTCATTTTATTTACATTTACAATATGAATGGATTTTCCACTATCATGGCCATTAATTTATTTGAATATTACATTATATCTTTCCAAGTTTATTCAAAAATAAAATTACATTCACAATATTTTTTGTTTTTGTTTTGTTTTTAAATGTGATTTTAATGTAAAAATGTTACTTTACTCAATAAGTTTTTTATATCCTTCTTATGGTATTTCAATTTATAAACATCAAAAACCCTTGATGTTATTTATCCTCCTCTAGGGATATTTTATGATGATGCCATCCTCATTCTTTCTCTGGATGAATTATTATTGTTTCAAAAAGATTCTCATGGAACCATTTCTGTTTCCATGGGATAATAATGTTATGAAAGGAATAATGGATGTTTCAATGAGTTTTATAATGATATTAATGACCTATGTAAATTACTTTTGTTGATGTTTTTAGATATTTTTTTAGAAATGGTTGAGCTACCATATAGTTCATCGGTGATCCTGATACAACTTATACAATGGGTTGAGCCCCCTTACAACTCAACATTTGATAGGTTGATCCCCAGTATTACTCATGACATGATGGTTTGATCCCCATTATAGCTCATGAAATGAATAATTTATCCCCAATTATATCTATCCAATGTATTGGGTAATGATTATGTTCTTCCAATAATTATATTGGAAGTCTTCTGTATGGTTATATCAATTTTTCAGGGTTTCATAAAGAGATGTTCCAAGATACCACCACATTTGATTTATACAATCTATGGGTTTTTAATGATTTATTTGATCTATATTGACATAAAATTGTTCATGATTATTATGACCCTTACCTAGGATTAAAATTTATTCTATGCCACATTTTTATTGATCCAGGTTTGATAGGTATGTGTTCTATTATGTTCTGGTCATACACTTTGATTATGTCAGTATTCCCTTATGCTCATCTTATTCTCACTGATGACATTAAATTGTTAATTCTTATGTTTACCATTTCTTATAATTATACCTAACCCTTATTATGCCTCCTATTCTCGAGGTAATGGATAATGATGTGAATGTTTTTTTTTCTATAAAGGTTTCATATGTGTAGATTTTTTTTACAGATGTTGAGGGCTTAATATGGACAAATAGAAGTTGGGTATAGAGGTGATTATACTCTCTTGATGTCTAGGATTATGATTATGTCAGATTTAAAAAAAATTATCTAATACTCTAAATGTTAAATCACATTTGGTATGTAAGTGATTTAATATATCATTTTGATACAATATTTTTATTGTGGGAAATAATGGATTTATGTTCATTAGTATCAAACCCATAAATGTAATGTTTATGTATTTAGAACTTGATCGGTAAAAGTGTGATTAAGGTTATTATATATATGTTGATGAAAATCTTCTTAATTTAATTCTTCGAGATCCCCTATATACCCTAGCCTCAACAATATTCCTATTTTCCTTCATTTACAATGGATACATTATCAATTAAATGGATGATTCACGTGTTTATCCTTTCATTAACGTTGTTGTAAAACATCTTGTGCATCTTCCCACCAAATTTTAGCATATTTGGACATATATAGTGATCTTTTTCCCATTTTACTCGGAGAATTTATTCTAGCCAGTTAGACTCTCTAAATTTCAATCCTCCAGAATGTCTTGAATTAATTTCCATTAAGATAGTAGATTCATGTATATACTTATTAATGAAAGTTATTCCACATTTTATTTTTAATTTCTATGTCAAATTTCAGCTTCTTTGTTTTCCCATTTAAGTGTTATGGTCCCCACATAAAAAATATCTAGATCTATGCATCGTTTTTGTGGCTCTCTTTGTAAGCAGGATTTGGGCCTTTTTTATTGGATTCAGCCTTGGGTCCAAAATAATGAAATAAAGAGCAACGAATAGAGAAACCTCAAAATAACAAGTTTTAAATTTTTGATCAATATAAATATTTTATATATGAAATGCATAATTAATTTTAAACTGTAAAAAATCCAAAATTTTCTATTTTTACACATAAGCTCAAAATACCACCATAATCATAAAATGATGAAATTTTTATTAAAATAAAACTTTTGGGTATTTAAAACATTGAAATTAGATGTAAAATTATTGAAAATAATTTCTCTATCAATTCCTCCACACATAATACATGCTTTTCCAAAAGCATAAAATATGAACATGGAATTCAAAGTGCTCCAATGTTACTAATATTCAATTTTTAATGAAATAAAATTAATAAATCATAAATTTAAAATAGAATTAACAAATGTTACATAAAATATAAATTAAATATTCTATTTTTCAAAGGAATATTCAACTCATTTATTTAACTTTTCCCCTTTGAGAAAATGATGGAACTTCTCCTTACTTTCATTCAAGCTCCTCAATTCATTATTATTAAGCATGCTAATTAATGATCTAACTCACAATGGATTACTTTCTATCATCACTCATGATACAATTCAATTATATTTATTCTCATATCATGAGAATATACTCCTTAAACATAATCTTGTAAATGGAAAACTCTCACCACTTTGTAAAGACAGAAGACACATAATATCATGATTACTTTTCAATAAGGGTTCAAATGACATTGAGGCTCAAGGCCTATATAATTGTATGCATTATAAATTAAGACTCAATGAGGAGGTTTATATTTTAAGTAAAATTCATTATTTTAAATATTATAATGAATTTATCCTCTTCAAAGTACCAACTCCCACATCTCTCAAAACTCAAAGTAAGGTCATGATCAAATTATTCATATTGAATGATATTTTCACCTTCTTGGATATTTTTTTACTTTTATAAATTTTTCATTTTTAAAAGAAGCATTTTATTGTTTTCCTTTTTTTGAAAGTTATGATTAGAACAAACCCAATATCCACTACCTTACCACGTATCATAAAAATCATAAGTCTAGTAATATTGATTTTTTTTTACAAATAACAACACATTTTTCTCATTTTTTGTCTTCTATTTTTTTATTCAAGAGCGGAAGAACAATAAAGGGTACAATTAATGAATAAAATAAGATTTATCATTACCAAAAACAGCACCCAAACACTTCTTCCATACAATATATATCATCCCTTCCACCATTATTCACATTACCCACACTTCAAAATTAAAATATCAGGCAAATACCAAGAGTTGGGTAGGAATTGATATAAATGGATAGAAATATTGATCATCCCAATAGAGGTAATTTAGGGTCTCTGTGGGATGAAGAATGATTTATATAAAGGTTGTAATTTATGGATAAGTGGTTTATAAAAATATGATTAAATAATTTTAAATTTGTTTTTTCACAGTCATAGCTTTGATAGATTCCAATGAAAGTTCTCGTCAGTGACATGTCCCAAGATGACTCAAAAAACATGCCCATGATAAAATAGGAAATATTTTTTCTAGAAATCATCTATGGAATGAGACATATAATTTGGACAATCACTCAATTCATGACTAATAATGAAAATTCAGTTCACATGAATTTTATAAATTCAATTCATAAAAAATGATAGGGAAATTTCCTTTACATTAATTAATTAATTTAATTAAACCATGAGTCCTCATTTAAATATCCATTCTTCACATTAATAATCCATTTAAATATTTTAATCATTCATTTTATTTTACTTTGAAATCTAAAACATGGAATCGCAAGATTCTTAAGAAACTCGTGTATCTTAGACATGTCATGTAAAGCATGAATTCGGGTTCGGGCATTCAATTTTCTCTTTAAAGATCATTACATATTTTTTCGGACAGAGATGAAGAGATTTTATAAGATAATCATAAAAAGTGAACTAACTAATGAAATAATTCTTTGGTCCTCTTAATCTAATATCTTGGTCTTCATTCCTCCATCCTAATCCTATAAAATAAAATTTCTCAATTAATCACAAAAATCAGGTAATTTAATCCCAAAATGATATGAGGTAGTGGGGTTCATGCTGAACTAACTCCTAAGACTAAATTTGAAATCTAAATTCCTATGACTGAAAATTAATTTACAAGAAAACCCGTAGAGGATAAATCTTGGTACAATCCCCCAAGTGGGCCGTAAATTTTTACTACCATCAAAAGGGAATTACCAACAATTATCCATATTATATCGATGCTTGGAGCTTCTTGGACTTGAACCATGATATGTCTTCTTTTCATCATGTACTTATTTGTTGGTGGTGATAAATTACCTATGGATATAGTATACCAGATCCATCCCATTCACAATTTGTTACTTATGTGGTGGGGGTAGGATGAAGTATGGATCCTACCACTCCTTAATTTTGACTGGTGAAACGCCTTCTTTACTATCCAGAAATTGCTCTACATGTGCATAAAAATCTTCCCATTTAATGTTTGGATCTTCTGTAAGTGGTTATTTTGGATGATCCCTTGGGATATCTTCTTGTATTACATTTAGTAAATGTTCAATGTCTTCAGGGAGATCCATGTCTTCCTCAACAGGTGGAATTTATTTTCCCTCTTCAACCACCCGGGCATAATACATGTTATATGATTCTCCAAAATCAAAATAGTTGGGAGTAATAAAAAAATTAGTTTCAATAAAATTTAATGAGTTTGAGTTTATGAATTTTTAATCTCCCTGAGTTAGATTAGGTTGAATAACTTCTTCGATGGAAGGTGCCTCTTAAAGTAAATTATCGACAGATGGAGGTAGGTAGTTGGGCTCCTCCACCTCATGTTTGGACTAAACTTCTTAGATCTCTTCAGTGAAATTAGGAAAGAACAGTGGCACTTCCTTCTGTGCATT
Source organism: Viscum album (assembly GCA_963277665.1). Lineage (NCBI taxonomy): Eukaryota > Viridiplantae > Streptophyta > Magnoliopsida > Santalales > Viscaceae > Viscum > Viscum album. The sequence goes on along the minus strand of OY728126.1, from coordinate 1,946,013,609 downwards.
AAATCATTTCATGTAAATCTGGATTTCATCTGTCATTCTTATCAAAACATGTGGTGAGATCCATGTCTCTTAGCCTATTTTCAACTATTTGAAAATTACACTAAGAGAATAATCCCTTCATTGGAGTTCCTCCTTAGTATAATCAATTTTTTGTTCTTGCACCTGTGAGTAATCTTACCATGCATAATAATTTCAGTTTGAATACATAATGGAAAAGGGAGTTTTATGGTTTTTTTATAATAAAAACAATTAAACACAATATGAATTCAAAAAAAAATTTATTGAAATAATTGTTTATCTCCCAGTAAAATGTGCCTGTTTTGACCCACGCATGTCATATAGAATGGAAAAAAGAAAATTTATATTCCTAATGAAACAAAGAGGCTGATCAGGGTCTCCTCGCTTGATGATTATTTTAGTCGGTTCAATCACAAATTCTAATTCACATAATCTAATTATTTTTTGTTTTTATTATTTTTTACAATGATGTATTTGGGGTTTTCATGGAAAATGTGAAATTAAAATAATGTAATTAAAATTTTAAATATAAATTTAGATGTAGATAGAATAAAATTATGGGAGAAAGGTCTTAGTCCTAAGGTTGGATAAAGATGGTTTATTCATTCTTTAATATTTTTTAAAATTAAATTGGATAACTAATTTGGTGATACATAATTAATGAGTTACATTTTTCTGATTTATTGAGTTTATGATTTTAGCATGTCTCCAGCGCACCAAACCACACCTTCTCTCATATTTAAATAAGATAACACCTAATCTAAGAATGTTATTCCTAAAAGACCCAACTCCACCATATATCATTTAATCACATTATGAAACCCAATATCCACCATATGAAGGGTTTTCCGATGATAAGGGAGGGGAAAAAATTAATCAATGAAAAGAAATGGAATTAAAAATAATGTATTGGAGGACGACCTCCTCCCACGTGCAATGTAACACCCCAGTTAAATAATGAATATGAAATTTTCTTATTTATCCATATTTGTGAATAAAATATTAATATGACTTTAAAGGGGACGCTATGCTCGATGGCGTACCCAACACGCAACAACGAGTTTCTTGGGAATCTTACGTTGCACTCTAATAATAAAATAATATTATTTTAAATGGTAGTTAACATGTAGCCTTTATAATGGAGGTAATGGATATAAATAACTAAAATATGATTATATATGTTTTTTAATGTTTTTACATTTATCAAATAAAAGCTAAAGGCTTAAAATACGGAATGAATTAAATTTTAGGTGTATAAGCCCTAGTTTTCACTAAAGGTTCACTTATCGCCTTTTAATAGAGAATTGTCATTAAATATCGTTTTGATCACTCTTATACATTCTTTTGGACCAAATAAAACTCTTATTAAGAATCGGGACATCAAATTTTACTTTGTGTAATTTGTTGGTATTTTTCCGATAAAGTTCATTTTTTTAATGAATAGTGTAGAATGTTGTGTTTTAATTCAAAACCTCTTTTTAATCTAATTTATTTATATGATTAGATAATATTTTGAATTGGTTTTAAAGTTAAATTAGAAAATATTTTTACCATTAAATCCAATAGTGGTCATTGGAATTAATTTCACTATGAAATCAGACTTAAACTAGTGTCAATCTTTTGATACTTATTGTTTTATAAAAACACGCTATTTGCTCTGACAGCGGGAATTATTTATTAAATAAATTAATGTGACTAATATGTTTTGAATTTTGTAAAATAGAATTCATTTTTGAATTCGGAATATCAAATATAGCTTAGGGTGAATTTTTGGTAATTTTCTGAAAAACTTCAATTTTTGATGAATAGTGAAACCACTAAGTGGTACTTATAAAAACTGATTTTTCATTTAAATGAAATTCTGCCATAATTGTGTTTTTATTTTAAAAAATCTGACATACATGGTTTTCATTAAGAAGTAAAATGTGGTTCAATGAGATTAAAATAATTTTTTTGTGAATAGTAACTTATTAAGTTTTTAATCGCGATTAGTGGTAATTAGTGTAGTTTAAGGTAAAAATGATATTATAAGAATGTGAAAACACCATGACACTTTTCCTACACCTATTGGGTGAGTCATGGCCGACCAAGACAAGCCATGGGCCAACTTTGGGACCCCATGGAGCCACTTCAGTTGGAAAATGACATTAATATATTTTTATTTAATGTTAAAGTGAAAATGACACTAACATAAATGGTTTTACTAAAATAATTTTTAAGTGGGGTTATACAAGTCCAAATTTTGATTATAAATATTCATTTGAAAGATATAAAGATTTTCTACATCATAGTAATTTTTTTATAATTTTTAGACCTTAAATAAATTAAATTATTTATGACATCATAATGATGCAGTGATGACATCATTAGTTAACGATTAAAATAAAATGGAAAGATAATGTAAAATCTATGAACTACACATGTCCAAAACTTATTGGATGGGTGGATTTCGAACCTTTATAACCTTATCCACGAATTATATCAATGTGGGACCTTTTAAAACCGAAAAACAGTTTCAAATAAAGTAATATTTCTTTACTTTTCAAAAGTGCCCCTCCTCTCCTCTTATAAAAGGCCACCACCTCTACCTCATTTCACACACTCCTCAAGCCTTTGGCTCGACCAACCCCTGCTCATTTACTCTCTCCACACCCCTCTCCTCATCCTAGAGTATTCCCTTTGGGAAGAATCCTTTCAAAGGAAGCCTTTAGGATCAAATCAAAAGGAGTTACACTTTTAAAGGTAATTCATTCTCTCATGTTCATTTGTTTTATTTTGCTTCTCCAACCCCCTAAACTCTTTTTATTTACTTCTTTTGTAAAAAAAACAGTATCTTATATATACTAGGATTTTGTTATAAGATTTATTCGAGCTACACTCTCACACAAATACATCAAATGGTTAAAGAACATACGGTTTCCGTGGATGGCGAAATTCTGCCTCCCGAAACGATGATTGTTCAATACTCATTTAACACCTTCAAAGGTGGCCATTATGATGTCACTATTTTTATATATGATATATAATATGTTTATTTTTTCCTTAAGATTCTGTTTTTTTTCATTTTGGGAATACCTTTATGGTTTCCATTATGGGTAAACGCGATATCTTCATTTAAGGAAGTGCGGACTACCGCCCCCTCAAAGTGAAGTGATTCGTTAATGCCATACGTGGGACGTATAAAGGATGGATTTAATGTTATTATATATGATGTTATACTGGAATTATTATTTACCTATATATCATTATTATTTCTTTCCATTAAAGTATGAGATTGAAATGAAAGTAGCGTTCATGCGTACATACGGCTTACCGTCTCCATGAACGGTGCATTTCATTTCTTATCCCCAAATGTAATGTACTATTATAAGTACATATATATAATGGATATATATGATGAATGATACATCTAAATGATTAATATAATTCTGGTATTAAAATATACATACCTATCATATAGTTTTAATTCCATTAATACGACATAGAAATGAAAGTAGCGTTCATGCGTACGTACGGCTTACCGTCTCCATGAACGGTGCATTTCATTTCTTTCCTCTAAATGATTATGTGATTTTATAAATACATTTATATGATGGATATATATGATATATATGATATCAAAATCAGTAATTTCATTTTTGGATATGAAGAACCTTTGACCACATGAACAACATGTAATTGTAAGAAGTCCACTTTCGACTTAAGAACCAAATATCGACAAAAAAAAACATGATTAACTTAAATGATTAAATAATGTTTATAACATGGTAATAAGTGATATAAAAGGAATACTGAACTTTAAAAAGGTTCTTAAGGAAGTATAAATTAACGCAAGTTTATTATTCAGAAGATTAAAGAACGATCGAGTCAAGTCGGACCCGAGGTAAGGGATCTTACTCCTCTCTTTCTTTTTAGGTACACTCTTTTATGTCATTCCTTTTAAAGATCATATTTCTTGTTATTGGGATGATATTGTATATTAATCCTACTGTAATTTTTATTTTCATGTGATGAGAGACCCTATTCTCTCTCATCAATCCATTTTGGAAGTTTTGATTGGCACCGTTAGGCTGCCGAACTTTCGTAAGAGATCTAACTTCTCTCTTTCTTTTTAAGTACTCTCCTTTATGTCACTTCTTTTAAGATCCTATTTGTAATGTTGGGGGATGTTCTTTTATATTCCTCTTTCTGTACATTATATTGTAATGTGATGAGATACCCTATTTTATCTCATCAATCCATATTCGGAAGTTTTATGTGGCGCCGTTAGGCTGCCGAGTTTTCGTGAGGGATTTTTCATCTCACTTTTATTCCCGTGAGATTTATGCTACATGTGCCACAAATTCCCTTGAGTGGTGTATGTACTGCCCATTATTCTACTCTTTGTTTAATATGCTTTCGTTTATGAGTATTTACATCAATGATCTTTTGTCCTTCTTTCATGGGGTGTATGTTTTGAAAGATACCCAAGTCTGTAAGGGAACCTTTCACCCTCCTCTTTTTTAAAAGACTTCTTTTGTTGGGTCTTTTAATTTACATATCGTTATGTTGAGATATGTTCTCATATATCCTTATTGATGTAAATTTTATGTCCAAGTGATGAGATACACTTTTTATCTCTCATCAACTCATTTTTGATGTGATGCCGTTAGGCTGTCAAGGGAACTTTTTAACCCAATTTCGATTTCTTTGGGTTCAACTTGTAGTCATTGAATATGGCATCCATTGAATATGTGTGAATGACCTTTTATTGTTTTATACTTAATATCCACTTATATTGGGTATATATATATTTGTCACACATATTTTTGAGATTTATTTGTCCTTAATTTAAGGATACCTTCTTTATAAGGGATTTCATCACATTTGACTTTTCTATTGAGGGTTCATTGTTGTTATGCACCAATTCACTCTTATATGGTGTATATACTGTCCTTTGGAGTATTATATCATGAATTCATTTATTCTCATGATATTATAAAGTTCTGACTAAATGTTATTCCTCAATTATTGTATTCAAGTGTCTCTAATTTTGGTAAAACCCCTTTAACCAAAATATCGTTTTAAATGTTTTAATTATTTGTTCTTATTAATATACATGTTTTCAAAATGGTTATAAAGATTTATTTATATGGATATTAATGGTTTAAAATTTTAAAAGATTCAAGGTGGTATGGGACACTTTGATTCAAAAATCTCTTTATTAAATGTTTTAAATGGTTTTGGAAATGGTTTCTTTTTGAATGGATTCATTATTTCAATATCCTAAAATGTTATATTGTGATTGAAATGTGGAAATGTTATGTTTCCTTTATTCATGTTTATGTGATACGATTATGTTATGGTTCTTGGGCATTGTTATGAAGAACGGGTGGTTCCGTGATAAACTAAGGGCGGGTGAGCCCAATATAGCTCTCCAATGCATTGGGTAACGTGAAGGAGTGAAACCTTAAGGTTTCTCCGAAGAGATTTAGGGAATATACTGTGATGGGTATTCCAAACGTAACCAAGAGGGTTACTCCCTACGTAAGAATGTTATGAATGCCTCAAGTTACCTTTATGTCTTATGTTTTCTATGATTTATTCATGATTTGATATGCCTATGTTTTATGGGTAAAGTATGATTTCATTCTTATGTATATATGAACTCATGTTTCCTTTCCATATTTTTATAACCCTTACTGAGATTTTTATGCTCATCCCAAGTTTTTGAAATGTTTTTCACAGGTCAAGGGAAAGGTATATGATGTGATGATAGTGTCAAGGATGTGTCAAGAAAGAATCCGTGTTTTATTTTAAATAGGTGTACATTGATGGGAAGAATGAATATTGTCTTTTATGTAACCACTTTGTTTAAATGTGGAATGTAATGCAAGTTTCATGATCTAATTCTCTAAAACTCTAAACCTGAAAATATCCTCAATGTGTAATCTTGTAATAACTCAAGATTAAGTAAGGTTTAAGGCTGGGGCCTTATAGTTGGTATCAAAGGTCGGTTTAGATAACTTTAGAGGTTAGGGTATTCTTTAAGCATAATTGACAATTACCATAATGGTTAGGATTTCAGAAAGAGTCTTAGTTTTAGATAAAGTGAATGAGTAAGTATATCTTATTTTATATCTTACTCATTAGTACATGATGGTTTTGTTGATATACTCACACTGACCTTTTGGGTTTTAGTAAATGACTGGATCTAGCAGGCACCAAAGTAACAGTGGATGTGAAGGAAACTGTGACAGTTTTTTGAGCAAGCAACTGAATGATATGGGAGCTGCAATGAGAACTCTTTTGATTATCCTCAACCAACTATCTGGAGTCATGATTGACCACCTAAACCTTGGATATTTCTCTAAGGCATCATATATGCAAGAAACAAATACCTACGGAAGTACAGGTAATAATCATAAAGGTAAGTGTGTTCAAAAACCTATGTGTCAAAGATGTGGAAAGAAACACCTAGGAAAATGTTTCAAAGGGACAGAAATATTCTATAGATGTGGAAATGAAGGTCATAAAGTAAGAACCTGCCATGGAAAAAGGAAGCATCCAGTTGACTCGAGGAAAGGGAAAGAAGTTCTTTCTGAGGGATCAATTGAATGTTTTAAATGTGGTGTGCATGGTCATTATGAAAACACATGTCCTATGAAGAAGTTTCGTGAATGGGGTCACCAAGAGCGTACCAATATTCGTTTACCAATACCTAATGCCATTCCAATTGAGGATGAAGAAACTGACAATGACCAATCAAAGGTATGTACTATTTCATGACTATTGTTTTCTTATTTTGGAATCTTAGGATATGATTCATGATTTTGTTTGTAGGAAAGAGGTATTTCGGAATAAGTTGGAAAGGAATGGATAATGGATCATGAAGAATGTTGAATGGGTAAGATGTCAACATATGAGGGCTTCAAGAGTTAGGGTGAAATTCTTAAGAGTATTAAGTCTCTTTTGATGATGGGGTTACATTAGAAGACTTTTTATATTATGTGTAACCCTGATGTTTAATATAGGAAAATTTTATTCAAGTAATAGTTATCTTTTCTTTTGTGGACATAGTTATAAAGAACCATTTGGGTTTATATGATCCTTACTTTTGAGGTAATTATGGGTTACCATATGTTATGATTGAAGTGTAAGGCATGAGATAAAATTGAGGTTAAAATATGTTATGAATATTTTTGAAGATTTTATCTCGTTTTGGGGAATGTTTTGAGAATTATATAGTTTTGAAAAAAGGACAACACACAGACCGTGTGACAACCCGTCGCGTCGGACAAAGCTGCGAGAATCCAACCCAAAACCAAAGTGCGACTGGTATTTATCACCTACCACTGGACTACGTGAAGTCCCTGGTTAGTTTGACTGATTCTTTTTAGTTATATGATTTTATGAATTAAGATTAAGTTGATTTTGGAGGATATGTGATTAGGATAATTACTTTTCAATGTGAGACTTTAGGAGCAACTGATGTTGTTTGGAGATAAATGTTGCGATTTAACTTGGAAGACTATGTGACTAAATCCTTCAAATATTTGGGTTTCAATCTTATATTGGTTTACTTTGAAGAATTTTATGGACAAATTGTTTATCGTATGGTCCTCGTTGAACTTTGGGTTTTGTTGGACAAATTTTGGAGATTAAGAATAGATTTTCTTTTTATAAGGGGTTATCCTTTTCTGGATTATCTGATCTTGTAGTAACCTTTTTGGTTTTAGTTTTGGTTAAGGTTTGAAGACATGGGAAATGTATAGTTCTTTTTATAGGTGCTCCTCTAGAAGTTGTTTATAGTACTCTTAATGCGAACAAATCTCCCTAAATACTCGTGTTTTGGAAAAAATATGAGTTTGACTAAGGAATCTAGTAAAAGTTGAAAGTCAACATGATAAGTGATTATGCTTCCTTATGAATAAATTCCTCAATAAAATTTAACTTAAAACAAAAATGTTGTCTATTAACTTTTCCTATTGGGGAATTGAATACCGTTTAACCCACCACAAGTTTGTGATTTTCTCGTGGTTAACATTCTCCTAAACATGTTTCCTATCACTCTCTATCAGAACATGACCCTTTGTTTTTTCCTCCATGTCCATATTTTCATACTTGGAATCCTAGTATGGGTTAAATCGGGTGACCTCTGTGCTTATCTTTCTTTATTTTATAGTGATTGTTTTACCGACTCTTGTTCAGATGTGGGACTTTCAAGGATGTTTCCAAGCTCAATTTTAAAATTGCGAGGACGCAATTCCCAAAAGGGGGGAAGGATGTAACACCCCAGGTAAATAATGAATATGAAATTTTCATATTTATCCATATTTGTGAATAAAATATTAATATGACTTTAAAGGGGATGCTATGCTCGATGGCGTACCCAACACGCAACAACGAGTTTCTTGGGAATCTTACGTTGCACTCTAATAATAAAATAATATTATTTTAAATGGTAGTTAACATGTAGCCATTATAATGGCGGGAATGGATATAAATAACTAAAATATGATTATATATGTTTTTTAATGTTTTTACATTTATCCAATAAAAGCTAAAGGCTTAAAATACGGAATGAATTAAAATTTAGGTGTATATGCCCTAGTTTTCACTAAAGGTTCACTTATCGCCTTTTAATGGAGAACTGTCATTAAATATAGTTTTGATCACTCTTATACATTCTTTTGGACCAAATAAAACTCTTATTAATAATCGGGACATCAAATTTTACTTTGTGTAATTTTTTGGTATTTTTCCGATAAAGTTCATTTTTTTAATGAATAGTGTAGAATGTTGTGTTTTAATTCAAAACCTCTTTTTAATATAATTTATTTATATGATTAGATAATATTTTTAATTGGTTTTAAAGTGAAATTAGAAAATATTTTTACCATTAAATCCAATAGTGGTCATTGGAATTAATTTCACTTTGAAATCAGACTTAAACTAGTGTCAATCTTTTGATACTTATTGTTTTATAAAAACACGCTATTTGCTCTGACAGTGGGAATTAATTATTAAATTAATTAATGTGACTAATATGTTTTGAATTTTGTAAAATAGGCTTCATTTTTTAATTCGGAATATCAAATATAGCTTAGGGTGAATTTTTGGTAATTTTCTGAAAAACATCAATTTTGGATGAATAGTGAGACCACTAAGTGGTACTTATAAAAACTGATTTTTCATTTAAATGAAATTTTTCCATAATTGTGTTTTGATTTTCAAAAATCTGACATAAATGGTTGTCATTAAGAAGTAAAATGTGGTTCAATGAGATTAAAATAATTTTTTGGTGAATAGTAACTTATTAAGTTTTTAATCGCGATTAGTGGTAATTAGTGTAGTTTAAGGAAACAAATGATATTATAAGAATGTGAAAAAACCATGACACTTGTCCTACACCTATTGGGTGAGTCATGTCCGACCAAGACAATCCATGGGCCAACTTGGGGACCCCATGGAGCCACTTCAGTTGGAAAATGACATTAATATATTTTTATTTAATGTTAAAGTGAAAATGACACTAACATAAATGGTTTTACTAAAATAATTTTTAAGTGGGGTTATACAAGTCCAAATTTTGATTATAAATAGTAATTGGAAAGCTATAAATATTTCCTACATCATAGTAATTTTTTTATAATTTTTAGACATTAAATAAATTAAATTATTTATGACATCATAATGATGCAGTGATGACATCATTATTTAACGATTAAAATAAAATGGAAAGATAATGTAAAATCTATGAACTACACATGTCCAAAACTTATTGGATGGGTGGATTTCGAACCTTTATAACCTTATCCACGAATTATATCAATGTGGGACCTTTTAAAACCGAAACACATTTTCAAATAAAGTAATATTTCTTTACTTTCCAAAAGTGCCCCTCCTCTCCTCTTATAAAAGGCCCCCACCTCTACCTCATTTCACACACTCCTCAAGCCTTTGGCTCGGCCAGCCCCTGATCATTTACTCTCTCCACACCCCTCTCCTAATCCTAGAGTATTCCCTTTGGGCATAATCCTTTCAAAGGAAGCCTTTAGGCTCAAATTAAAAGGAGTTACACTTTTAAAGGTAATTCATTCTCTCATGTTCATTTGTTTTATTTTGCTTCTCCAACCCCCTAAACTCTTTTTATTTACTTCTTTTGTAACAACAACATTATCTTCATTATACTAGGATGTTGTTATAAGATTTATTCGAGCTACACTCTCACACAACTACATCAAATGGTTAAAGAACATACGGTTTCCGTGGATGGCGAAATTCTGCCTCCCGAAACGATGATTGTTCAATACTCATTTAACACCTTCAAAGGTGGCCATTATGATGTCAATATTTTTATATATGATATATAATATGTTTATGTTTTCCTTAAGCTTCTGTTTTTTTTTCATTTTGGGCATACCTTTATGGTTTCCATTATGGGTAAACGCGATATCTTCATTTAAGGAAGTGCGGACTACCGCCCCCTCAAAGTGAAGTGATTCGTTAATGCCATACGTGGGACGTATAAAGGATGGATTTAATGTTATTATATATGATGTTATACTGGAATTATTAATTACCTATATATCATTATTATTTCTTTCCATTAAATTATGAGATTGAAATGAAAGTAGCGTTCATGCGTACGTACGGCTTACCGTCTCCATGAACGGTGCATTTCATTTCTTATCCCCAAATGTAATTTACTATTATAAGTACATATATATAATGGATATATATGATGTATGATAAATCTAAATGATTAATATAATTATGGAATTAAAATATACATACCTCTCATATAGTTTTAATTCCATTAATACGACATAGAAATGAAAGTAGCGTTCATGCGTACGTACGGATTACCGTCTCCATGAACGGTGCATTTCATTTCTTTCCTCTAAATGATTATGTGATTTTATAAATACATGTATATGCTGGATATATATGATATATATGATATCCAAATCAGGAATGTCATTTTTGGATATGAAGAACCTTTGACCACACGAACAACATGTAATTGTAAGAACTCCACTTTCGACTTAAGAACCAAATATCGACAAAACAAACATGATTAACTTAAATGATTAAATAATGTTTATAACATGGTAATAAGTGATATAAAAGGAATAATTAACTTTAAAAAGGTTCTTAAGGAAGTATAAATTAACGCAAGTTTATTATTCAGGAGATTAAAGAACAATCGTGTCAAGTCGGACCTGAGGTAAGGGATCTTACTCCTCTCTTTCTTTTTAGGTACACTCTTTTATGTCGTTCCATTTAAATCTCATATTTCTTGTTATTGGGATGATATTTTATATTAATCCTACTGTAATTTTTATGTTCATGTGATGAGAGACCCTATTCTCTCTCATCAATCCATTTTGGAAGTTTTGATTGGCGCTGTTAGGCTGCCGAACTTTCGTAAGAGATCTAACTTCTCTCTTTCTTTTTAAGTACTCTCCTTTATGTCACTTCTTTTAAGCTTCTATTTGAAATGTTGGGGGATGTTCTTTTATATTCCTCTTTATGTACATTATATTTTAATGTGATTAGATACCCTATTTGATCTCATCAATCCATATTCGGAAGTTTTATGTGGCGCCGTTAGGCTGCCGAGTTTTCGTGAGGGATTTTTCATCTCACTTTTATTCCCGTGAGATTTATGCTACATGTGCCAAAAATTCCCTTGAGTGGTGTATGTACTACCCATTATTCTACTCTTTGTTTAATATACTTTCGTTTATGAGTATTTACATCAATGATCTTTTGTCCTTCTTTCATGGGGTGTATGTTTTGAAAGATACCCAAGTCTGTAAGGGAACCTTTCACCCTCCTCTTTTTTAAAAGACTTCTTTTGTTGGGTCTTTTAATTTACATATCATTATGTTGGGATATGTTCTCATATATCCTTATTGATGTAAATTTTATGTCCAAGTGATGAGATACACTTTTTATCTCTCACCAACTCATTTTGATGTGATGTTGTTAGGCTGTCAAGTGAACTTTTTAACCCAATTTCGATTTCTTTGGGTTCAACTTGTAGTCATTGAATATGTCATCCATTAAATATGTGTGAATGACCTTTTATTGTTTTACACTTAATATCCACTTATATTAGGTGTATATATATTTGTCACACATATTTTTGAGATTTATTTGTCCTTAATTTAAGGATACCTTCTTTATAAGGGATTTCATCACATTTGACTTTTCTATTGAGGGTTCATTGTTGTTATGCACCAATTCACTCTTATATGGTGTATATACTGTCCTTTGGAGTATTATATCATGAATCCATTTATTCTCATGATATTATAAAGTTCTGACTAAATGTTATTCCTCAATTATTGTATTCAAGTGTCTCTAATTTTGGTAAAACCCCTTTAACCAAAATATCGTTTTAAATGTTTTAATTATTTGTTATTATTAATATCCATGTTTTCAAAATGGTTATAAGGATTTATTTATATGGATATTAATGGTTTAAAATGTTAAAATCTTCAAGGTGGTATGGGACACTTTGATTCAAAAATCTCTTTATTAAATGTTTTAAATGGTTTTGGAAATGGTTTCTTTTTGAATGGATTCATTATTTCAATATCCTAAAATGTTATATTGTGATTGAAATGTGAAAATGTTATGTTTCCTTTATTCATGTTTATGTGATACGATTATGTTATGGTTCTTGGGCATTGTTATGAAGAATGGGTGGTTCCGTGATAAACTAAGGGCGAGTGAGCCCGATATAGCTCTCCAATGCATTGGGTAACGCGAAGGAGTGAAACGTTAAGGTTTCTCCGAAGCGATTTAGGGAATATACTGTGATGGGTATTCCAAACGTAACCAAAAGGGTTACTCCCTACGTAAGAATGTTATGAATTCCTCAAGTTACCTTTATGTTTTATGTTTTCTATGATTTATTCATGATTTGATATGCCTATGTTTTATGGGTAAAGTCTGATTTCATTCTTATGTATATATGAACTCATGTTTCCTTTCCATATTTTTATAACCCTTATTGAGCTTTTTATGCGCATTCCAAGTTTTTGAAATGTTTTTCACGGGTCAAGGGAAAGGTATATGATGTGATGATAGTGTCAAGGATGTGTCAAGAAAGAATCTGTGTTTTATTTTAAATAGGTTTCCATTGATGGGAAGAATGAATATTGTCTTTTATGTAACCACTTTGTATAAATGTGGAATGTAATGTAAGTTTCATGATCTAATTCTCTAAAACTCTAAACCTGAAAAGATCCTCAATGTGTAATCTTGTAATAACTCAAGATTAAGTAAGGTTTAAGGCTGGGGCCTTATATGCAATACCCATTCATCCAACACAAATTAAATAAGAAATTTTTTTAATTGAAGAATAATAACATAGAATGTCATGAAACCTACCTCAGGTCCAAGCCTTAGGTTATTCACTTATCATTAAAAAATGAAAAGAGATCGTGATGGAATGATGGAAGAGAGAGAATGAGATTATGGTTGGAAGAAAAAAATTTCGAAGAAGAAAAGGAATTTTTTTTTAAAAAATATGAATTCATGTTACATGGGAAAATAAAACTAACATAAAAAAGAAAAGATAATTCCAAAATTTATCTTGACCTCCTCTCTTTGGTTCCTCAGATGGAGTGGGATGGATTGGAATGGAGGGGTTCACCTCCTTTTATAGGTGAGGGGAGTTTTGGTTCCAAAATATTTCATGTGAAATATAGATCGTGTTTGACCAATTAAATAGAATATACATGCTTGGAACCTTTCATGAACGTTTTCTAAGACATCTTTTTTGTCTCCCCTCCAAATTTTAACATATTTGGACATATATAGCGAGAGTTATGACCATTTTACTCTAATAATTTATTCTTTCCAGTTAGACTCTCAAAGGTTTAAACCTATAAATTATCATTAATTAGTGACTAGGAAGACAGATGATTCACACATATACATAATCATAAAAGATGTTCTGAAACTTCTTCTTCATCCCATAATCTAGTTTCAGTTCATTTGGTTATCCCATGTAGTATTTATGGTCCCCACATAAAAAATATCCAGATCTGTGCATAGTTTTTATGGATTTCTTTGTAAGATGGGTTTAGGCCTTTAAATAATGGACTCGGACATGGGTCCAAAAAAATTAAATGAATACCAACAAACCTAAAAACTAAGAAGAAAAATTTCACAATTTGGATATTTATAAAAATATTATGTCTAAAATACCGAAATAATTTAAAACTATTAAAAATCCTATATTGTCCATTTTTACTATTTACCTCAAAATGCCACCAAAATCCTAAAATGTTAAAATTTGCCTTAAAATAACACTTTGTGGGATTTAAAACATTTAAGTTATATGTAAAATTATTGAAAATAATTTCTCTACCAATACTTCTTGAGAAGTGAAAATTTATAATGTACGTATTACATACCATTTTACTTTATTTATTAATCCTTCTAATACACCCTCTTCCATTACATTATAACAATATTAACATAATGAAATAATTGTAAATATATTACATAAATGTTATTATATTAATTCTTTAAAAATTAACAAATCCCCTCCCATTCAGTCAAAAAAATAAAACGTTCCACATGTTCGTCTACAAACTACCACCTCCATGAACATCTCATATCCTTTGTCACCACAATCATTCAAGACACCTTCTATAAATAGGTTTAGTGAATATATATATTACTTATTTTATGATTTATATTCTATTAATCTAATTTTGTAATTCTATATTTAGTATTATAAATAAGTGATCATTGTAAAACTAACCTCCAAAAACAAAAATTCCAGGAGGAATCACAGTTTATCTATAAGTGAAAACTTCTTTTTCAGTTACATTTTTCTCATAAATCTTAACAATTATGATTTACCACCCTAATAACATATATATTTTTTCATTATGCTTTTTTATAGTGATATTATTTTAAAATTACCTCTTCCATAGTCAAACTCTTTCATATATTGTAGCATACTATTATTCGGCTGATGTAACCACCAACATGAAAAATGGAATAAATTTATTACATGAATGGAATTAGAAATATAAAATTTTTGATTAATAAATAAATACTTAATTATTATTTTCTATTTTTTGAGATAGAAATATTGAAATTATGAATTATTATACAACCGCCTATTTTTCAAAAATCAAAAAAATGTGATTCTCTATAAATTAATCTATAATAACCATAACAAAAAATATTATATAATTAATATATAACATTATAAAATATCCCCAAATAAAAATTATAGTGCCTTGTATGATCTGGTAATGAGGAATGTTTTTAGAATAATGAAGAACAACACATTTATTACGCAACAAGATCAAAATAATCAAGATTATTCACACCTGATATTGAAAATATATAATAATTAACTAATATATATGTATATAATAATTATAACTAAATTTTACATAAATTTAAGGATATGAATTAGGTTATTCAATATATTATTATTATATTTATGCTTTTATAAAATATGTTGTAGTGAAATCAACAAAACGGTAATTCAATGTAAGGGTTTCTTATCTCAAATTTCACCCATTGAGACAGATTTCTTTTTCTAAACAATAAATTTTTTTGAATTTTTTAACTAATAACCATTAAAATTTTTGAATCATTATTATTTTAAATTTAATGATACTAAATTTTCTACACAATATCATTGACTAGTGGTTTTTGACAAAAAAATTTCAAATATTGAAAGGGTTTTTCTTGACTCAGCTTCTTTCTTAATCCATAATGATTCCTTTTTTACTATAGTTAAACATAAAGGATTTATTTTATTCTATGAATAAATTATAATTACTATCTATGAGGAAATGATTTTTTTACTAAATTCATTACAATGATTTATTTCTTTCTCAAAAAGTATCTCATTATTGGGAATATTTTTTATCCCCTTTAACGTTGTTTTCCCAAACATGTCCATAATTTTACTTCCTACCAATTTTTTTATTCATAATTGGAATCCTAATTATATATTATTTTCTGTGAAACTCATATTTCCCTTCACCTATTTTTAGAATTATTTTTTTACTCTTTTAATAATGTGGGTTTTCAACATGTTTATATCAAAATGTTCAACAAATTGCCTCTTTTCAAAATCAATGGTTTTTTCATCTACTCTATAATCATTTTTTAAAACCTTTATGTATTCTTAATGAAAAATTATTAAATGTTATTTTAAAATTATAAAATTTCAATGTTCTTTAATAAAACTATTTAAAAACATTGTGTCACTTTCAAGGCATCATTATTGATGATTATTTTTAAGAGTAAAATTTTCAATTTGTTTTCCCATAACTTTTATAAATTTTTTATGTATTTCACAAGGATCCACAATTGGATTTTAATTTTTATAAAGTAAATTTTCATGAAAAAATCACTTTACCATTTAAAAAATGACATTTCTATTTTATCCTAACATATCTTTTTATGGAAAATATAAAAGTGTTTTATAAAAACACTTTTATGGTTTCAATATTATTTTTCTCTTTATCTCTAAAAGATTTAATTCATTGGAAATTATTTTTTTAATCATAATGAAATTTTTCTTATGAAATACTCTATCAGGGTGATAAAATTTTTGGTATCAACTGTTTACATGATTATTGTCAATTTTTGTGATGCAATATTGAATAGTTTTGAAACCGATTTTATTGTTTCTATGGTTTATTTATGAGGTGATGAATTAAACCTATTATCATTCCCCTGGTAATTTATTTTTTTAATTATTATCATTTTATGGAAAAAATATGTAGGGATGATGAATCTTAGGATCCTATATCACATTTGAATGCACTGTTTATGTTTTTCTACCTCATGAGGTAATGATGTTTATAATGAACATGATTTATATTAGCTACATTAAAGATATTTAATATTAAAATGATGTAGATTATCTTCATTAAAAATATTAAGTTTGAAAATGATGTATATTGTCTTCATTCACAAGAATGAGTGTGAACTCGATATATTTAGCTATGTTCACAATGTTACGAATACCAATTATTATTATTATTACATAATTATATATTTTTTTATTAAGTTATGATCAATGGAACATATTTATTATATCATGTTTACACACATTTTTCATCGGTGTATGTTATTATTTTGCGATTACATTCCCCTTCATCGTGACTTATGGATAACTCTTATTGTCTCATGTTCTTTTTAAAAAGATATTTCTCCTCTTGTCAAGTTTTCTTAAATTCCTATGTTCTATGAATTAATGAAAGGTTGAAATGATTTCCCATTATGAGTTTTTGGTCTCACCCCTATCTTATGTTTCCATTCCTCGTGTTATTAAATGGGTATTTCTTTTGATAATTATACAAGGGAGTGTAATATGTTTTAATTTTGTATAGATTTTTATAAGTTTATTAAAACAGGTTTCTGATGTAAATTATCCTCAAAGGAACTAAAACTTGCATTAATGGTTTTGTAATATTATTTTTTGAAATTTAATATTTATCTTATTTATATGATGTTAAATGAAAATGTTTTTTTTTTGTCACTAAAGTTGATTATCGTGATGAAGATATACTTGTATCCATACATTAGGAGAAGAAACAAGATGAAATTGAAATGGAGAATATCATAAGTGATTATAAAGTTATAGTTAAGATAAGGACAAAAAATCCATTATAACCAACATATTTGTTTTATTAGGTAAATATAATGTGTTATTAATAAGTTATT
Organism: Viscum album; assembly: GCA_963277665.1. Classification (NCBI taxonomy): domain Eukaryota; kingdom Viridiplantae; phylum Streptophyta; class Magnoliopsida; order Santalales; family Viscaceae; genus Viscum; species Viscum album. The sequence continues at coordinate 1,945,995,879 of OY728126.1, read as the reverse complement.
GGGGATGAAAATTTATTTCCGACGATGAATAAATAACTTGAATAAATTAAAAATAATCAAGAGAGGGAGAATATGTCATCAGCAAATAATATAAAATACCACTCTAACCCATTGGTTTTTCTATAACAAACAAAATGATGATGGTAAGGTGATTCAAAATAATTCCTCACAGGTCTACAAGGATTCTCTCATATCAAGGGAATCGATGTATAAGAAACAATTTCACTCATGGTATAGTTAGAGATAATTAAACTTTTTTTAACAATAGAAGTGTAAAGGATATTCATGGAATACTAAATGGATATCAATTCATCATCTTTAAAAGGTTTTATTTAGTAATATTTTTACATTTCAAATCCATATGGTTTTCTATAACACCCCAAGATCTCATAGTAAGTTATTTTCTTTAAAGTAATTCAATAGTTTGCGCTACACGCAACACCATGTTTGACCACACGACGACTTACAGAACTAGTCGTTCAAAAGCGGTTATGAAGAGTGTTAACTGAATTTTGAATTTTATATACTCCATAAAATTTTATAATCAATATTATGAGTTTCTTAGAAATAATATAAGAACAAATTCATTTTTTCAGATAAAACAATTATTTTTCAAAAAAAATGCAATTTTACAACCTTTTAATGGAAAACCCTCTTTAAAACCAATATTTGACTGTTTTATATAATCAATTTAATGAAAATAAATTTTTATTTAGAATCGGAATATAAAAATTTATTTTGGATAAATTTTTGGTACTTATCTGATAACTTTCTTATATTGACGAATACTGAAAAATACTCAAATTTAATTGAAAACTATTTTTTTAATCGAAATAATTTATTGTGTAAAATTATGTATTAAAATGGTTTGGAAGTATAATTATATTATATTTTTATAATTTAATACAATATAGGTCATTATAAGTAATTTCACATTTAAAATTAACATAAACACATGCCAATATTTTGATAGTTTTAATTTTTTAAAACCCTCTTTTCGATTTTGACAACAGTAATTAATTTTAAATTAATTAATGCAACATATATGTTTCGAATTTGATAAAACAGAATTCATTTTTGAATTAATAATATCAAAATTATCATAGGTTAAATTTTTTGTATTTTTCTAAAAACATTCAATTTTTGATTAATTGTGAAAAAAATTACGTTATAGTTTAAAACTGACATTTTATTTAAATAATTATTTATTTTATTTAAATTTATTTAAATTAAAAATTGATATATAACACCTATATAAGTTCAATTTAATTCATTGGAGTCATTTTATGATAAAATTATATGTATAAAATTTTATTGAATTTGTAACTGTCTTTTACTCACCTCCTAGGAGCATTAAAAAAATTTGCATAAAACATAATTTTACCGCTTTTGTGAGTGGAATTTAAAAAATCCGAGAGACACAGTTAATATCTGTAAGTAATATTTGGTTCAAAAAGATTAAAATAATTTTTGGTGAATAGTAACTTTTGACTTTTACTTAACATGGATAAAAGTAAATAGGGTAATTAAGGGTAAAAATGATATCATAATTACCCTAACACCAGTCCAAATTATATTGGATAAGTATAATTCTATGAAAAACAATCCTAGGAATAAAATATGAACCTCTTTGGTCCACTTGGATTAGATTAGAACATTTATTATTATTATATTTAAATAAGAGTTTAAAGAGTTAAATTCAAAGTTTAATAAAAAACCATTTTTAATATAGGGTTTCACACAATATAAACTTGACTATAAATATTCATTAGAAATCCAAAATGATATCCTACATAATGTTATTTTATTTATAATTTTTAGACATAAATAATTTAATTTCTTTATGACATAATGATGATGTAGTTATTATCTTATTAATAAAGTATTGAAATAATTGATATTATAAATATCCAAATAAATGTAAATTGAGCCTTCTGATGAATTACACTAATTTTCTAGGTTAATATGACTTGTTAATGGTAGTTGAATAAATTTTATTCCAAGTGATAATGTTTTTATGGACTTCAAAAAAAATAAAATACTAAATAGTGTCAAAATTGACATAATTGAGTTTTAAAAAAAATATTATATTATCAATTGATATAATATTGCTAAAAATCTAAGGATCAGCCAAAGGAAATAGATAGGGTTACATATATTAACAATGAACCACATGGGGTTTGCTTGGCTTGTTATAGTATGTTTATTAACCATATAATATAAAAATACAAAGATACATGGTAAATGCCAAACTATTAAACTAAGAGTTAAATTTAAAAGATAAGTTTAATATTTTGACCGAAAACCATCTAAAACCGATTGGATGATAGGTTTTTGACCCATCCCCACCTTAACCATTAAATAAATCATTTTGTTTGGGTATAATAATGAGTATAACTGATTTAATAATAAATATAACATGTTAATGATTATGTATATTTGATATACCATCCAATTAAATACGATTTCACCATCAGTATAATGATATTGTCACTCGTGCGTACGTACTGATAACCATCTCCATGAAAGTGATGAGATTCATTCAAAATTGTAATCATTCAAGAATAATTTTCATTGTATGATTAAAAATAATATTTATTAACTTAATATCATTCTGAATATGAATAAAATACATCTTATCCATAACAAACATGGCTTACGTAACCGAGTATATAAAGGAAAACAGATCAGTTAACACCTAAAATGATGATACTACAAAAATATTATTAACATAGCCACATTAAAGGATCAAATATGATATGATATTTATCTATATAGTTCTTGTATAATTTAATTACAATTACTTTACTATTATACATGAGGTTAACGTACCATCGGCCAAGGAAAATTACAAGGTAAGGGGTTTTCATCTCACTTTTTATTCCCCTGAGATTAATGCTATATTGGACACTATTCCCTTTTGTATGGTATATGTACTACCCATGATTGTATTCTTGGTATAATATACATTAATTTATTGGTATTTACATCTTCATTTTATGATCCTTTTTTCATAGGGTGTATGTTTCGTAAGTTATGAAATCAGTAAGGTAATTACAAATTTCTATTTCCACTCATTGGGCTTTACGCATACATCATTGACTACATTACCCCAAGATTATGTGTGAAATCAATATTTATTTACTTATGTATTAATTTCCGGTCCCCTTTGTGTGACCATACTTTTAATACACAAAATCACTTCATTGATAAATTCTCAAGTCATCAATACAAACTTGAAATGAGAAATATTAACTCAATTCCCATTCAGTGAATTAAACATCCAAGTCCTTGATGTTGTTTTATCAAGAATATGTGTGAATGACCTCTGATTGATTTACACAGAATATCCAATCATATTGAGTGTATTTGTATTTTTCACACTAAATTATGTCATTTATTTATCCTTAACCTAAGGATATGGTCTTTATAAGGGAATTCATCTCAACTTACATTCCATATAGATTTCTTTGTTGTTGTGCGCCAATTCACATTTATTCGGTGCATATAATGTACTTTTACATAGTATATCATGAATACCTTTATTCTCATGATATTATAAAGTTTTGATTACCTCAATTATTTGTATTCAACTATCTCTCATTTGGTTAGGAACTCTAACTAAAATATCATTTTAATGGTTTTAAAAATTTATTCTTCCCAATCTTTCCCAATAATTTCCATGTTTTAAAAATGGTTTTAAGGATTTATTTATATGGAAATGAATGTTTTAAAATTTAAATTACTTTTATAAGTTTCAATGTTTTAGGGGACACTTTGATTCAAAAATTATTTTAATCCACTTCTTTGAAAATTTATGCGGCATTTAAAAGTTTTCATGAAAAAGGGGATATTTTTGTCAAATATATTTAATGACTATTTTCATCAATTTCAACATCCATAATTGTATTTTATTCTTGATTGAGGTTTATTTATCATAATAAAATCATCCATATTGTATTAAATGAGTTATGTTTGACGGTGGATGTGCTATTTTTATGCCATTCATGGTTTGTGGTTAAAATATTGACATTTCTTATACTAGTTTTAATATGAATCTTTATATTATGTTTCACCCTTTCATATGAGGAATGCACTATACTTAGTAGGTGATAGGTGGATCCCACTATAGCTCCTCGATACATCGGTAGTTCTTATGAGACTAACTAGTGTCTCGGCACAAGGCCTTGACAAAATCTTATTTTTAGTCTTGGCATAAGGCCTTAACTATGTGGTTATGAAGTCTAGAATTTTGCATTCCATCATTATGAAAGTAGTTATTGATATTGAATGTGATTATTCTACTAGTGTAATATCCATGTGAATAAGTAAATGGAATTATTTGATTTTATCATTTCCACATTATGATGAAGTTTAAGTTTAAAAGACTTTTGTTTTAGTCTTATACATTGCCTTAAATGTTTATGCTTATTTATGAATGTTTTCGCTATATTGTTATCCTTATTAAGCATTTAAGCACACCCCTTTTTATGTTTTATTTTTCCCAGGATGTGAAGAATTATTTTATGGTTGATCTGTAGGGATAGGATAAGGATATTAGTGTGTTTAAAAAAGGGACAAAATGTTGATGATGTTTTTATTTCCTGATGTAATGTAAAACTTATGAGTGTATATATTACTTCCAAGGCTACTAAACTGATCGGTCATTCTAGACAATATTCCTTGTATCATGCCAATGTTTTTTAATAATTCACTGAATCTGGGTAACTAGGTTTGGGGTGTTACAGTTGGTATCAGAGGGAGGTTTAGTACAAACCTTGGGAGCTAGATTTATAAAAAAACTCATTAGAAAACACTACCATAAGAAAGTCTTTGAGGATTTGAATAAAAGAACATACAAAAACTTTGGTAATGTAAATATTATGTAGGTTTTCCAAAAAATACATCCCTATCTGGATACGAGCATGTATAGGCAGCTCTAGCACAGATGTACCTAGTAGTGAAAACACCGACATGCAGTTTTGGGCTTGACCCAGGGTATCTTGAAACATGACAATGGGCTTGCTAAACTCTTGGTTACGACAATCCTGGGGGGTATGATTTGGATAATTCACATTTTATTTATAAACCGATTTGAAATATTTTAATATGAAATGATAATCAATAACCTTGGTTAATCCTAAGGTGTTTTAGATAGAAAATATGGTGTTACGAAATTCTCTAAATGATTTTATGACTCACACTATGCTTTCTTGTGTTAGTCAATCGCTAGATTACAAGGAAGTCATAGTAACTTTGAACTATATGTACAAGTTGGGAATGGTAGTGGAAATGAATAATGAAATGGAATGTTGATAGGTTTAAAATATATTGTGTTCATGTCGAATCAGTTTTCCAAAAATATGATCAACAATATATATATTAACCAACTCCCAAACTCAACAAAGAAGACAAATGCGGTGAATGATAAGAGCTCCAGCAGTGGATACCATAGAGAAAAGAAAGCTCAATTTACATAATGGAGTAAATGTGGAAAGAGACACCTAGGGAAGTGTCTCAATGGAACAAATAAATGATTTATGTGTGGGAAAAAGGGACATAACGTTAAGAATTTCCGAGGAAAAATGAACAGTACTATGGAAGAAAATAAAAATAATCCCAAGAATCCATTTACAGTCATTTGTCATAAATTTAGGGGACCTGGGCATTACCCGAGTGAATTCCCTTTCATATAGGATAACCTCTGGGTCAAGGAAGAACCTATGTGGAAATAAATGGTTGGTGAAATGTTTAAGAGTATTAGTCCTTTTTGTTGATGGGATTACTTTATAATACTTTTCTCTTGTATGTGCATCCCTATAGTTTGTTATTTGAAAATTCTATTTTTGGAATAATTATCTTTTCTATTGTTGATATAGTTATAAATAACCATTTGGGTTTATATGAACCTTGAATTTGATGCAATTCTAAGTTATTAAATTTTTGGATGAAAATGCGAGGTATGAGATAACATTTTTGGTGAAATTATGTTATAGATATTTTGAGAAATTTATTTCATTTTGGGAACATTATAAAATATAGTTTTTGAAAAATGACAACATGCAGACTGTGTGACAACCCGTCGCGTTGGACAAAGCTGCGGGAATCGAACCCACAAGCATAGTGCGATTGGGATTTGTCGCCTACCACTAGACTGTGTGAGTTCCCTGGTTAGTGTGACTTATTGTTTTTAGTAAAAATATTTTATTGATCAATGTTAAGTGTATTATGAATCTTATGTATTATCAAATGGATATTTCTCGAATAAGAAAAGTATTTGGTGATTCGGTGACAAATTTTATTTTTGAAGATGTTCGCTTTCATGTTAATACTATATGCCTAAGGAAAATAGAATACTATGGGATTTCATTTGAAGAGTAATGGTGGATTTTTATCTATGTTTTTATTGTGTATTTATACAATTTGGGTTATTTATGGAAATCATTAACCGATCATAAAGAATATGTGATTAGGTTAACTACTTTTATGTATGTGACTTTAAGAGTAGTCAATGTTATTTGTAAATACAATTTAATGTGGAAGACTATGTAATCAAATTATTATATATTTTGGGATTCAATATTAGTTTGGATTATATTATATGATTTTAAGGAAAATTATTTATTGAATTCTATTTATTGAACGTTGGGTATTGTTGGATTATTTCTAGAAATTAATATTAGCATTTCTTTTTTAAAGGATTATCATTTTTGGGGATCATATGATCTTGTAATAACCATTTTTTTTGGTTTATCTCTAAAGACAAGTTAAATATATATAGTTTATCCTTTTTGGATTATGTTATTCTCTAGAAGTTGATTCTAGTACTTCAGGATTGACCAATTCATCTTGAATACACATCGTTTGAAAAAAAAAGATGATTTAGTGGTAGAAATTTATTAAAGGATGAAACTCTACTTAAAAAGTAAGTATATATCTTTATGTTCTTAGTCAATATCATAAATAAGATCCTCAAATTTATGAAATTAAACTTAAATTAACGTTATCTGATTAATTTTCCTACTAAGAAACTAATCATCGTTTATCCCATCACAAGTTTGTGGTTTTCTGGTTGTTAGCTTTCTCTTGATCATGTTTTCTATCACTCTCCATCAGAATTTGACACTTATTTTATCTTCCATATCCATGTTTTCATAACTGGAATCCTAGTATGGGTTATCTCGGGGGACCTTTGTACTTCTTAATATTTCTTTTAATGAGATAGTTTTATTGACTCTTTTTCCGATGTGGGACTTTCAATGAAGTTCCAAATCCCAATTATAAAAATTGCAAGGATAAAATTTCCAAATGGGGGAAATAATGTAACACCCCAAGATTTCATAGTAAGTTATTTTATTAAAAGTAATTTAATATCTTGTACTACACGCAACACCGAGTTTGAGCACACCACGACTTACCAAACTAGCCGTTCAAAAGAGGTTTTGAATAGTATTAACTGAATTTTGAATTTTATATACTCCATATAATTTCAGAATCCATAATTTGTTTATCTTAGAAATAATTAATATCAAATTAATTTTTTCAGATAGAAGAAATATTTTTTAAAAAATGCAATTTTACCACCTTTTAATGGAATACCTTTTTAAAACCAATATTTGAAACTTTTATATATTCAATTTAATGAAATTAAATTCTTCTTTTGAGTTGGGACATAAAAATTTATTTTGGATAAATTTTCTGTACTATTCTGATAACATTCATATCTTGATGAATACTGGAAAATACAAAATTTTAATTGAAAAAAAAATTTAATCAAAATAATTTATAGTATTAAATTCTTAAATTTAATGGTTTTAAAGTATAATTAGATTATAATTTTAACATTTAATACAATTTAGGTCATTATAAGTAATTTCACATTTAAATTTGACATAAACACATGTCAATATTTTGACAGTTTTTACTTTTTAAAAACCCAATTTTTAGTTTTGACGATGGGAATTAATTTTAAATTAATTAATGCAACTTCTATGTTTTTAATATGGTAAAATGGCATTCATTTTTGAATTTTTTGTATCAAAATTATTTTAGGGTGAAGTTTTGGTATTTTTCAGAAAACAGTCATTTTTTGATGAATAGTGAAAAATACTTCGTTATAATTTAAAACTGAATTTTTATTTAAATAATTATTTAATTTATTTAAATTTATTATAATTCAAAATATATATATAATACCTATATAAGTTTAATTTAATTCTTAGGAATCATTTTATAATAAAATTTTATGTATAAAAGTTTATTGAACTTTTTACCCTATTTTACCCACCACCTATGAGCATTTGAAAATTTGCATAAAACATAACATTGCCACTCCTATGAGTTGAATTTCAAAAATCTGAGATACATGGTTAATAACAGTATGTAAAATGTGGTTCAATAAGATAATTTTTTTAATGAATAGTAACTTTTTACTTTTCTTTACCGCGGTTAAAAGTAAATAGTGTAATTAAGAGTAAAAATGATATCATAATTAGCCTAAAACATGTCCTAATTCTATTGTATAAGTATAATTTGGTGAAAAACAGCCTTAGAATAAAATATAAACCTCTTTGTTCCACTTGGATTTGATTATGACATTTATTATTATTTTATTTAAAAAAGAGTTAAAAGAGTTATATTCAAAGTATAATAAATAAAACATTTTTAATATAGGGTTACACACAATATAAATTCGACTTTAAATACTCATTATAAATATAAAAATATTTCCAAAAAAATGGTATTTTATTTATAATTTTTAGACGTTAAATAATTTAATTTATTTATGACACAATAGGATGTAGTAATTACCTTATTAATGAAATATTAAAATAATTGATATTATAAATATCCAAATAAATGTAAATTTAGACTTATAATGAATTACACTACTTTTATAGATTAATATTAAATTTTAAGGTTAGTTGAATAAATTTTATTCGAAGTGATAGAGTTTTTATGGCTTTAAAAAAACACTAAATAGTGTCAAAATTGACATAATAGAGTTTTTAAAACAAATATTATATTATTAATTGATATAATATTCCTAAAAAATTAATTTTGGACCAAATGACTTAGATAAGGTTATATATATTAATAATGAACCACATGGGGTTCTCTTGGATTTTTATAGTATGTTTATTAACCATATAATATAAAAATAAAAGAGACATGGTAAATGTCAAACTATTTAACTAAGAGTTAAATCTAAAATATAAGGTTAATATGATGACATAATCCAGTCTAAAACCTATTAGTTGAGAGGTTTTAGACTCATAACCACCTTAGACTTTAAATAATTTATTTTGGAGGCATTAGAAACTCAAAATTAATTTATTATAAAATAATATTTCAAGCTTTTCCTAAAGTGTCCCACACCTCTCTTATAAAAGGGAACTTCCCCTTCTCTAAATTTCACACCTCCAAAGCCTTTTGGATCGGCCAACCCCTACCGAAATATCCTACTGCCTTTCCTCCCTTCATCCTAAAGGCCTTCCTTTGGTCAGAAATCCAACCTAAGGAGCCCTTTTATCAAATCAAAATGAATAACCCGAAGAAGAGGTAAATATTTCATCACCTCTTTCTAGTTCTTTTCTTATTCCACATCCCCTTTATTTGTTGTTTCCATTATAAAAAAATAACTCCAACATCTTCTATATACTGTGATGTTACTATAAAAATGGTACAACCATATTCATTATTCTATCCATCATATAAATGACAAAGTCACCATACGTGCGTACGTACGGATTACCGTCTCCATGTTGTGGTGTACTTTGTTATTCAAATGCTTAATTATTTGGGTGGGTATAATAATGAGTATAACTGATATAAATAATAAATATAAAATGTTAATTATTCTTTATATATGATAAAAAATATAAGTACATATGATTTCTCCATCAATATAATGATATTGTCGCTTGTGTGTACGTAGGGATTACCGTCTCCACGAATGCGATGAGATTAATTCCCCATCGTAATCATACAATAATAATTTTTATTCTAAGATTAAAAATAATTTTTATGAACTTAATATAATTCTGAATATGAATAAAATAAATCCTATCCATAACAACCATGGCTTACACACCCATGTATATAAAGTAAAACATATCAGTTAACACCCAAAATGATGATACTACAAAAATATTATTAACAAAGAAAAATTAAATGATCATATATGAAATCATATTTATCTATATAGTTCTTTTATAATTTAATAAAAATTATTTAACTATTATACATGAGGTTAATGTACCCTCGAACAAGGAAAATTACAAGGTAAGGGGTTTTCATCTCACTTTTAATTCCCATGAGATTAATGTTATATCGGACACTATTCCCTTTTGTGTGGTGTATGTACTGCCCACGTTTATATTCTTGGTGTAATATGCTTTAATTTATGGGTATTTACATCTTCATTTTATGATCCTTCTTTCATGGGGTGTATGTTTCATAAGTTACCAAATCAGTAATGGAATTTCAAATTTTAATTTCCACTCATTGGGCTCTACACATACTTTTTTGATTACTTTACCCCAAGATTATGTGTGAAATCACTATTTATTTACTTATGTAATAATTTAGACTCTCCTTTGTGTGGATATAATTTTGATACACATAATCACTCCATTGAAAAATTCTCAAGTCATCAATATGAACTTGATAAGATTAATATTAACTCAATTTCAATTCATTGAGTTAAACATCCAAGTCACTGGTGTTGTTTTTACAAGAATATGTTTGAATGACCTCTGATTGATTTACATAGAATATCCAATCATATTGAGTGTATTTATATTTGTCACAAATAATTATGTCATTGATTTATCCTTAACCTAAGGATATGATCTTTATAAGGGAATTCATCTCAACTTACATTCCATTGATACTTCTTTGTTGTTGTGTTCCAATTCACTTTTAATTAGTGTATATATTGTACTTTGACATAGTATATCATTAATCCCTTTATTCACATGATATTATTATGTTTTTATTACCTAAATTATTTTTATTCAATATTCTCTCATTTGGTTAGGAACTCTAACTAAAATATCATTCTAAATGTTTTAAAAATTTATTCTTTTAAATATTTACCATTAATGTCCATGTTTTAAAAATGGTTTTAAGGATTTATTTATATGGAAATGGATGTTTTAAAATTAAAATTCCTTTTAAAAGTTTCAAAGTTGTATGTGATAATTTTATTCACAAATAACTTTTAAACGACTTCTTTGATAAATAGTGCGACATTTAAATGTCTTCAAAAAAAGAGTATATTTCTCTCAAATAGTTTTAATGACTATTTTCATATATGTCAAAATACTTCATTGTATATTATTCTTGATTGATCCTGATTTATCATAATACAATAATCCATATTGTATTGAATGAGTTATGTTTGACTGTGGATGTGCTATTTTTAAGCCATTCATTGTTTGTGGTTATAATATTGACATTTCTTATGCTTATTTTAATAAAAATGTTTAAATTTTGTTTCACCCTTTCATATAAGTAATTTATTGGACTTATTAGGTGATTGGTGAAGCCCTCCCTAACTCATCGATGAATCGGTAGGTCTGATGAGACAAACTAGTGTCTAGGCACAAGGCCTTGACAATATCTTATTTCAAGTCTTGGCACAAGGCCTTGACCATGTGGTTATGAAGTCTGGCATTATGCATTCCATCATTATGAAAGTAGCTATTGATATTTCATGTGATTATTTGAATAGTAGAATATCTATGTCAATAAGAAAATGGAATTATATGATTTTATCTTTTCCATATTATGTTAAAGTTTAAAGTTAAATGGATTTTGTTTTAGTCTTATAAATTGCCTTAAATTTTTATACTTTTTTATGAAAGTTTCTGCTATATAGTTATCTTTACTGAGCATCTGAACTCACCCCTTTCTTTGTTTTAGTTCTCCCATGATGTGAAACAATATTTTATGGTTGACCTATAGGGATAGGCTATGGATATAAGTGTGTTTAAAATTGGTACAAAATGTTGTTGATGTTTTCATTTCGTGATGTAATGTAAAACTTATGTGTGTATCTAGTACTTCCAAAGATACTAAACTAATCAGTCTTTTGGGACATGATTCCTTGTATCATTCCAATGTCATGTAATAATCCACTGAAACTGGGTAACTGGGTTGGGGTGTTATGTTTTCTCATTCCTGAAGATGAGTGAAAAGTTTTTCAACTAAATAATGATCATTATGTGGTGGAGCAAGAACAAGTATCTTGGTATTAATGATTGATTCAATACATAAAAATATAAATTTCTATTGTGATTAATTTTATTTAAATATATATTTCAATATTTATAGTAGTCAAAGGATTATGGTGGAATTAAATATGGAAAGAAAAAATTGTTGGATTGAATGAATCACAGTGAAAATGTTTTTCATAATTCTTGAAATACATGTCTGAGATGTCAATTATTTGGGAATTCATGTTTTATTTGGTTTTCATGAGTCAATGATAAGAAAATTTATATTTATGTATAAATAAAAATATAACAAGAATTTTTTTAGAATATTTTTAATGGATTTTTCCAAGGAGATGAAAATACCAGTTTTTCTCTAGATGAAGTTATTACAATATAAAAATGGAAAACCAGTTAATGTCATAGAATACATAAGGATCATTGGGATCCTCTTGCACAATATAAATAAATGAATTGAAATTGTATTTTAAATGTTTTTTATGGCTTAATATCAAAGTGTTCCTAAACAAAATATATTACATCTACTCATGATTGCATGCAATTATAGTGGACGAATTTGTATGTTGAAGACATAATAGTTAAAGTTAGGTTTCTAATCAGAATCATTTATAGTAATTCAAGTTATATTAATACTACAAAAATTATTATCCATCACTCATATATAAATCACTCTATGACTAAGTAACAATTTATAAAGTAGAAAGTGGATGATGGGCTGGTGATGTTGGACCATGTGCCTATAGAGCTTCATGTTAACAAGATCATGTCAATGACCTTAACCAATGAATCATTTTAGAGTAATTTGATGGTTCTTGTAGTCTATTTCCCCCCGCATTTCATTAGTATGGATATGTAAACCCCTCTCCCTAATGTATATCGAAAATTTGTATTTGTTCTCATAACTATTCATTTCCATCTATAGACCCTTAAGGAGTGTCCATTAAATTCATTGATAAAGGGGGAGAGAAATTATTCATTAAAAGGGTGATGGCATCCCCCTTCCACGACTACTTGATGGGTGACTATACTAGAGATTTATTGGACCTCATGTGTGCCTCCCCATACTCTAAATGACTTTGACTAGTACCAAGGTTCTATGGTGTTAACATGGGGTGAGTATACCCACATATCGGAGTAAATTAAATGGTAACAAATTGAAAAAAATATTCAATCATAAATAGTTAGAGTAAATATAATAAATAATACATAACATTATATATCAAAATAAATATAGAATCAATAAGTCATATGAACTCATGGTCTTTCCTACATAAAATAATTATTTTCCCAATGGGCTGATCGCATATAAAAAATAAATAATAGAATAAAAAAAATGAAGAATGCTCTACATCCACCCCTAACATATAACTCAATCCCTACCTATGAATCCCTTTTGGGTTTCTCAACCTAATCCCGAATCACTAGGCCCTTACCTAATTCATGGAAAGTCCCAAGCTGAACAAGAAAGAAAAAATAAGTTCAGCATACACACAAATGTTTTTGCGTATACGATGAGAAATAAATAATAAATAGGCCACCCCAATAGTGTACTTATCATTTTATATCATATAAAATTGTTTGAACGCATGATATGATCAGCTTCTCCAATTGAAAACTAGAATAAAATATATTAATCAATAAAAAACCTCAATGATTGGGTTTAAAGGTTCAAAAAGTGATCGACCAGTCCTAATTAGGCCAATTATAATTGTCACTTTTTACATCATGTTATTGTGATAACAAATATCAGTCCCCAAGAAGACATAGTTTTAGGTGCATAAACAAATTATAATGAGGTAACCTAAAGTATCCAATAGTATCAGGCACAAGTAGAATCCTTGCAACTAATCCAATGAACTCCAATAATTTGTCCAAGGGGAATATTTCCCCTCCTAGTAATACTATATACTATATACAGGGGAATAGTATCCCATATATTAATCTAGTTGAAGAAAAGTCTCCACCTAATCAATAATAATCAAGATGAATCCAATATTATTTTCTAATAAATACAATATACATTGGGAATAATATACAAATCCAAGGGGATTCCCCAAGTAATTCTCTATACAATAGGAATCACATCCATGTACAAGTGTTTTTTTAAGAATTATTAATATAATAGTCATCATGGACAAATAAAAGAAGATTACCAAAGGAATTATCTATCAATGGGAATAAAACTAAAATTAAAGAGGATTTTCCATATCACCCTAAATATACAGGTATAGTAGTCAAATCCCTTAATGTATCCATGGAATTATATTACATTAGGAATATCCTCTAAATCCTACGTAACCAACCAGAGATTCCATATATAAAAGGTTTCTATTAATAAATATTATAGTGATGTACATCCCTATAAAATGTATTAGAAAATATATCTTATAAGGGTTGGATATCATGGTAAAATTCCCCCACATAATCATGATTGGCCTCCCAATCGCATGACCTATAATCATCAATAAATCCATATAGGTTCACATAATCAATTATAGTTATATTTTGACCCCCCCAAGTTCATATATACCCAAGATACATCATATGTCATGTTAATAATCATGTAATAGACCCAGGGCATTCTCTCTTCCTATAATTTCCTCATATCATACACATAAGGGAACCATAGGCCTCTAATAATCTCACCAATACATATCCAAAATCGGTGATGTTTACTCAACCTATAGGCTCTACATAACGCAACCCTAAGATTTCGGTCAATATACTAATAATAGCATAGTTTCACTCACCAAGGACAATCCCAAGATATCTCAAACTATGAACCTTGTAGAACCTATTTAAATTCATCAATCATTATCACATCACTCATTTGGGACTTGTATAACATCTATCACTAGAGAACACTTATTTTATCAACATTAAGAACACCTTTTTGCCATCCTATTCCAATTTTGAAACATCTATAAATTGAATATACTCATAATGTGGTTATCATGATCCCATTCAACATAGAAAAATTATTATAATGGAATAACCACATACTTGAATCCATCTTTGTGGCATAAAATTACTTAAAACCCCTTTTAGAAGAATTGTTCATGGAATATACCTCAATATACATGATGTGAACTCTCAAAATCTCACCATGGGTGTGTATCTCAGCTATCCTAGTGTTTAAGTTCTAACTACCCAACATATGATAAATCTATATGGTGTGTAACCTACATTGGATACCTATAAATGTTCCTCACAAGGTTTCTAGATAAATACACTACATGGAAAATTATCATGTACTTTACACATGGTCAGACTATATACCCTACATAGCCATGTGCACTAACGTGGGGTGTATGGCCAAGTGCATGGACTCAACCTCTGTCGTCATACTCAACCAGTTCCCATGTATTATACATATTTTATTCATTATCTTAAACATTCATTCATAAAAAATAACACACACCGATTGATTGGAATTTCTAGAATATAAATCCCTATGAATATATCAAAATCCTTATTTCACCCCAGATCAATCCATTATATAGCATAAAATGATCCCATTAGTCCGAATGACCCATTTAAAAATAAAAAATAGATATTTTAGAAGTGTAAAATATTGAAAAATAAAAATACGGCCTACCTCATAGTGAAATCCTAAAAGGATGAAGCTCATATTTATGCCCTACAGCTAATGTATGTCGATCTAATCTTGATTAACACCATGGATGAAGCCCAATGACACCTAATCCCTCATTTCAACTCTAATTGGAATCAAAAAATAGTAACAATCCTCTCCTTATATTTGGAATACGTGGTAAGGAATAAGGGAGGAATAAAAAAATACCAAAAAATAAAAATACAATAAAAAATGAAATACCCACTAAATGGCCAACCCAAAGTCCGAGAAATCAAGTAATATTTACAACTTACATATGTAAAACCCACATTCTATACTTAATCAAGAAGTTAGAATCTCATTACGGGTTTCTATTTAGATGATATTAACATTTTAAATCATAGAATAATTAATATCCATTTTAATAAATATTAACATTTTAAAAAAAAATCAACCATCTTAGAATCTCACCAAATTATATCCTTAGGATAAAAATCATATTCTGGGATCAACTGAGTTTCCCAAATAATTATCTAAGGTTGTTTACTTACTATAATTTTCATCTTATAACCAATAAGAAACTCAAATCCAATATATCATATTTCAACTAAGATTTTCAACACAGAAAAACATGGATTTTTTTAAAATATCCCAACTATAGAACATATCATCCTTAAGAAGTCTCTATGGTCATTAAACTATTATCCTCAACCTATCCCTATGGTCAATTAATAACCAACTCATCATGTTCTAACTTAGAACACAAAATAGTCTTCCTCTATGAAACTCCAAACAAGAGGCATACTATTCATCAAAAACATGATGATCCCATTCATCAATGTCACCAAATAACTAAGATAATTATTAGTGGTACTCTTTTATCATGGGACACTACATTTTCAACAATCAATTCATCTATACGATTAAGTAACTCCCCACCATAAGACCTAGCTCAGGAGGGATGATTTTGATCCCTAGTTCTCTATGCCATCAAAGTAGCATACCAAAACACATTTACAATCGTCTAAATACATAATCGATGTAGTTTACATATCATCACACCCAATTACATGTGAAAACAATGGCCATTACTCCTATTTCTAACCATTAAGAAAAGTCTCACCAACACCCACTGAAACACTATCACATCACCTGTTCTTGATTCCAAACTCTTTATAGCATTAAGAGATCATCCAAAAATCCACATTGAAGTGTGAACCCATCATTAAATGAAATTACATGGTTGGTTCCTCAACCAAACAAACCATCAACCATTCCCTAACCCCAAACATATCAAAAAATAAATTTGATGCACCCTCATATCACATACAAACCATATCGATCCTGATGCCGACACACTGAATCTATCCAATTCTGACCACAAGATGAAAGTATTATATTCACCAAAAAAATCAAACAAAACCAGATCAATCAACTCATTAGAACCCCCATTCCAACTAAACCATTCCAATAAATGGTACAATAAAACCATTCACCCTGTGCATATAAGGGTCATACCTCAATAGCCCATGCTTCATCCATTGTCGCATGTAATTACCAGAAGTGAACTCCCATCTTATTTGTGTTCACTAACATGAAATGTCAATCACTACCAATTCCTATCTCACTAGGAGTAAAATCCACAACATTCACTAAATTTCCATCTATAATTTGGGTTATTCTCTATAAGGGCCGATGATTCATACCCCACTATATGTATTTCCTTATAAAACTCCTCGATTAAAACATCAATGGGTCGTAATAATAATACTTCCCAAAAATTATTATCAATGCACACACTCAAGTTAACAATTCCATGGTACCTTTATATATATTTTATGTCTCTTCTAGATATGATAGTCATTTCTCGTTTCATTAAAAATATTTAGTAACCATACCCATAAAAATTCTATAAATCCACCAGTCCCCATCCCACACATGGCCACTCACTGAGTCACATATTATAGGAACCATCTGAAACCATTGTTTACTACCTCGATCTCATCTAGACTCAATGTGTGTACACTCCATGGTACACCTCTCATAGGGTGTAAAAATATTATTAGTTTTTTATAATGAAGTATAGTGGATAACTTGGGTTGTCTCTCATGAAAATATTTTTCAGTTATTCACTTACTATTATTAATTGAATAATTATATTTGTTAGTGTTTTTTGTATTTTTTTAAAAAGGTGAAAAAATATAGGTGTTGAGATTCGAAATGCAATACAAGAATATTAACATGAAATTTAAACACAATGAATAAGTTAGTAGGAAAGGACTTTGTCATAGGGTTGAATACTTTTGTACTTGTATTATTCATTATTATTATCTAAATCATATTTGATATACCATCATATCATACATGGACTGTTATTAATAACCTTATCTGTGAAATTTATCATACTATGGGATCTCTTAAACCCATGAAATATAACCTCTTAAAATAGTAAATAGTTATAAACACACCTCAATTGGGAGGGTGACACCTCCCAAGACCCAACTCCATCATATGTTGTTTAGTCCCTTGAACAAACTTAAGTACCTTATATAAAGAAGAGGTCTGAGACAAGGCAGGGAATGGTTATTCGGTATAGAATTGAATTATTTATAGAGTATTCTAAGGGGTGGTGGATGATATCCATAGAAACCCATAACACTTCTCTCTCTATGACCACAAATAGAATAAAAATATTAATAAATTTGGAGTAATAATTCCAGAACATAGGAAAACCTACCCCAAGGACAAGCCTCAAAATAGTCACTCACCATCATGAGTGTAAGTGGTCATGATCAAGAGATGGGATGAAAAAAAGTGAGTGAAAGTTAAGATGAAGTTATATTAAAAATCCCTAATTATAGTAATTGAAAGGAAGTTAAAACTAAAGCTATAGTCAAACTTCAATAAAGAGATAGAATGTTGTAATCCTTTTACAATAGAGAAGAGAGTGATTTAAATATGAAAATATGGTTTTTTCCATGCACAGAAGTAGATTTCAAGTTGGAGTGAATGGGAAATGGATCACATGTACGAAACACTTCATGTGGGATTCTTTCTAGATGGTAGTGGAAATAGTGTATTCTTTATGAAAAATATCAGACCTGGTATTCTTGGAATAATTTTATCCATATAGATTCTACTTTACATCAAGATTTAATGATTTTAAAATCCACATAATGGATTCAACCCTTGAAATTATTTTTTATTAGTGGCATGTTATCGACTCATGTTGTATTGATGAAGTTAACTTATGAACAATTCGCCTTCTTTCTACAACATAGTGACAATTACCAAGACATTTTGATGATTTCTATAGACCATGGCTTCACCCTCACTGTAGTTATTTCAGGATGGGTATTTTGAACTAACTCCTAGCACACATGATATAAACACCCCCACACTTGTACTGAACTTATAAATCCATTTTTATCCTCTTCATTATGAACAGGTGGGATACTTCAGTAGAACACCCTATGAATTTAAATGTTGACAATCTTGATTTTGTTTTTAATTTTCCCTTATCACACCTACTTTCTCCACATTAAATCCTCATTTATCTCTTATTATCCTTACATATCTATATTAGAAACATTTATGCATCTTTTTCTATACTTTTGGTGTAGTTAGACCATCCACCATTATGCAGTGACCTATCTATCATTTTACCCTTTAGAATGTCAGGTTGACCACCTTTACACGTCTTGTTTAGTTACCTTCACATATATGACCTAACAACCATTAAACATTCCAGATTGATTACGTTTGCACAATCTTTCTTGGATACCATGAAAGATCATACACTCTATCCATGATGGTAGATCCAAAATGAAAAATAAACATGGGTTTCAAAATATTCCTTGTCCAAAATAAATCATTTAATAATAAATTTGATAAAAATGACTGCCTTTTAAAATTTTATTCACATAATTGATAGAAAAACGATAAAAAGTAGACACTTTAATATATTTTTATAATTACACACAATTTATTCTAAAAGCATAGAAAATTTAAATTACCATTAGATAGATAAAATGGTGGGGATATATTCCATTAATTACCCTAAAATATATATAAATATATTAGTTTTATCACTCTTCTACAACCTAAATAATGAATATGACTCAATATGCCTTTATTTTCAAGTCATTGAACTAAGTATGACGCACCTGAATCACTGAGCATGCCCAAAACATGTTAGTATAATTTTTCTAGAAGTTCCCTTAGCGATCCACTTCAAAATTGATGCATTTCACCCCTTCTAAGGTATACCATAAGATCAAAAACCTACCCAGTTGTCCTCTCAAAACTATAATCATATGTCTGTGATCTCACCACACTCTAGAAATAATATCCAATATCAATAATGATGGGAATCCCAACTAATCCTGGACACTAAAATCAGAACATGATACAAAATGACTAGCACTCAATGTTTTTGACATCTATAAAGCCCAGTGAATCTACATTCCTATAACATATACCCATCATCACCACCAATGTGTTGATCTTATACCAAAATAATCCACCCATGTTTTTCTCCCTAAGGAACTCACAAGCCATATCTCACCAATACCTTAAGCAAAAACGTTATAGAATTAATCTTTCCCACATATCCCATAAATCCAACCTCACGTAAGTCACAACACAAGGGAAACTCCACTTTGTTACCATATTAAATATCACAAGGCAACTCATGATACAAAACACTCACTCTAGGATTATCATATACATATTAGGAATCACATGACATGTCATCATCCTACTAGAGAACTAATACTCATCGGGAATCTGTATAAAAAACTGCCCATCTTGGATTATGATCTCATCCAAACACAGACACACATAATATAATAATTTCTTGATGATTTATATCAATAAACCTATGATAAATTAGTTCTTTTAAGTTGAATGACACCAAGAATCCCACTAACAAAACAATATATAGGTTTTTTTACAACTTGAATAGTCATACCAGTTTCGATCTTTGTACTAAAACCAAAATCCATCACAAGGGGTCTATAACTAAGGCACATAATTAATGTACCAACCTTATAGGGGTCTCTAAATATTCCTTATAAGTGGAAATAAAAATCCATTATCATGGATAATACCTCTATAGAATCCACATTATGTTCTATCAAAAAATGAATATCATGGTTCAGAGGAGTAGAATGACACCAATAAGTTATATAGTAAAAATGTATAATTTTTTATTGATACGTTAAATAGTTGAACCGTATATTTTCAATAAAATAAACAACACACTATATGGATTATTTCATGTGAATAATCTATGCCAATTATAATGCATGAACACTTGCATCTTTCAAACAAGATAGGATCAAAAGACCAAAAAATAATAAATATAAAACTCAAGATCATCAGATTACAAGAAATGAAACAATCATAACAAAGAAAATAAGAACAAAAATCACATTCCCCTGGTAACATAGACTTACCATTTGAAAAAATGTTCATGATGCACCAGACTGACATCCATTACAAGATTTGAAACATTCATAATATATGCCCACTATATCATAAATAGTTAGAAAAAATGGATTCTCTGATACCGCTTTGTAATATTCCCTATCTGCAACCACTTATCTAGTGTATGGACGAAAGAGTTACTGGAAGAAAGACGTGACTCTCTGAACTCAAGTGGTTGTGAACTAGCATCAAGGATCTATGTTGTTTCCATGGGGAGATAGTGCACCAATATTAGAGTCAAAACATTGGAAATAAATAACAAAATATCATCCACCACAAATTACCAAATTAAATTAAAATAATAAAACAATTAAATGTTATATAGAAATAAATATATAAATATGTAGTCAAAAATACTAATAGTTATTCCAATATAAAATAGGGTAAATGGTAGAAAATATATATATCCTACCTCATGGTGAAATCACTAAATCATTATGCTTTGATTCATTCCATGTAACCACTGCATCTAGATCTGACCCCAATCGACTTCACATATGTATCCCAAAAACACTACCTTCATCCTTCCCTCTCATATTGGAATTGAATAGAATATGTAATCCCTACATTCTATTTGGTATAAATGGGAAGGAATATTGGGTTTCTGTAAATAAAAATAAAATAACAATAAAAAAATAAAAAAATACACAATAAATGGATTGAACATGGTCCTGGAACCTAAGTTGGGTTTATTCATTGTTATGTAAAAACCCCTAATTTTGGACTCAACCATGAAGTCATAATATTCATAAAATAATTTTTTTAAAATATATTATAATTTTCACCCAAAAAATAATTGATAAAAAATTTAATAAATATTAAGATGTTCTAAAAAATTTATACAGGTTGGAATTTCTCAAAATTCTAAATATATGGTAAAATCACATTTACAAGGTCAATGTAAGTCATAATAGAAAATATTTAAAAGTTTTTTAACAATTGACATTTCTATATTAACCCTGGTAAGTATCCAAAATCTAAAAATTCAAATTTCCGCATAAATTCTCAACCTAGAAATACATGGGTCTTTATAGGGGGATATTTTTTTCTCAAACATGATATAGGTCATAGTAATGTGTTGAAAGATGATACGTTTTATGTATTGAATCAAGATGAACAAGATTAATGGGATATTTGTTAATATAAAAATTTTATTTTTATTCTTTCAATGAAGAAAAATCAGAGAACAAGTTATATTTGCGTTCATGATACATAATATTTCAAAGTAGGGTTTAACATGTGGTTTCTCAAAAGTTGTTTAAAATTTTCAATAAATAATATCATTCAACAAGTGATATTGGGAATCAAGCGATTCATTAAATAGCTTTTTATGCCTCTATTTCTTATAAAACAAATATTGAATCATATAGTCTTAGTTTATGTGTTTAAAGACTCTTTGGATGCTTTTGACATTTGTAAAATTGAAAATAATATGTTTGAAGAAGGTAGTGTGTATGTTTTTTCAACAGAAAATGTATTGGGGTTTTTAAGGGTGAAAGAAAACCTGAAGGGGAGTTGTTTAGAACGAATCATCTGAGGTTAGGTTATGGTGTATTTGTTTTTTTGGTTTATTATAAAATTTGGTTGAAAAATTTATAGTGTGTGTGGACAAAGAGGGTTAAAAATTTGAAAAAGTTAGGATTCCTTCTTAGAAAGAACTGTTTAATGTCTTAAACCAAGGTTCCACTCAATGGTTCCCTAATCATAGTTTTCTACATGGACTCACGCACATCTCCCCAAATTTTAGAGGCTTCTAGCTTGTAGGGAGGGACTAATGTGTGTTGGTGGGGAGTCTATACCATCATTACCATAGTGTATCACAACTGATAAATAAGATAAAAGGTAAATAGAAAATGTTGTATAAAATAAATAGATTGTATAACAAAAATAGATAGGACTAATAAATAATTAAAAAATTGATAATAAAAAACAAAAAAATGATGATACATGTTATGTATCTACAAAACTGCTAATTGTGGATACAAGGAAATAAGCATAACATGTTATAAAAAGAAGAAAAAAGAAACCAAAAACTATCCAAGAATCCCAAGCTCTAAATCAGTAATCTACTATGAATCATCATCTTAAGAGATAAAGCAATCAAATGTCCAAAGTAGGACATTTCCCCTTGTCAACACCTGTATACATGTTGTCTACCTGGGTTCCAATGGTGGCTCAGATAGGGTGTGATATAAATCTCAGTAATCCTCCACCAATAGCATCTATAACATCCAATCTGTGTAATATAAACTGAAATAGTTTGTAATCGTGCATATTTTAAAGTAAAAAAGTGAAATAATGTAAATGCCCAAGTAAATTTTTTATCATCCATTGGTGCCTGAACATATAAGAAATATATTAAGTAATTTTTTCCATTTTATATATGTATGTCATGTGAGGTAAAAACGACACTAAAATCTTAACATGGTAATAATAGTGAAGAATCCAATATAAAATACGGAATCTGGTAATGATATTAATAATGAAAGTTACCTGAGGTAATATCCAAGGAATTAATGTCCTAAGGGTTCGATCCAAATCAATAGTAACATGTATCCTATAAAAAGGTGTAAGAGTGTAATCTATGGGGCATCACCTAAGGCATTCCCGAATAATGATTCTATCCAAATCCAAGAAATTAAACCATGTTAAAAAGGGATAATAAGTGATTGGAACAAATTTTGTATCAAAGGTTCCTCATGTCCATAGACATCACACTGGATCTAATGAGTGTATCCAAGGAATCCTATAATAACAATGGGGGGATCCAACGACATCATACAGGGAATCCAATAATAGATAAGGATAAGGTTCCAAGGTGGGTATCAACCTTGAAATCTGGGATCTGGGAATCAGAATGGCATCTAGGAGTGCATAAGTCATTCCCTTGGGAATCCAAGTATAGCTCATGTCTGACCAATCTTATAAAGATGTCAAGGTCCATATACATCATGAACTTTTTAATTGATTCATTCATTAATTAAATTCATGTAATAATAATTTCGTTAAGTAAATCAATGGTTCAAAATGTTTCCTTTCATTATATTGACAAGGCTAAAGGTAATGAAACCATTTATATCATTTCATATTTATTTACTTGGTTCTCCTATTTACCTTTCTTAAACATGAAAATTTATGCTAAGTATGAGAAACCATGTTGAATTAATTTATAATAAACATGGCCAACTAATATCAATAATATACCTTCCAAGTATCATTAAAACATTCATTGATTATGTAGAACACTTACCATAGAAGGGTCAAGTGACACTAATATATTCAAGGTATCGTCAAAAATAAATTTAGTACTCATTTAATTAAGTAAGGGATCACCATTAGTAGGGTTAAGAAAAAGCACACCTGGTCGGCGACACAAACAAACTTGTCAAACCACTAAAGGAAAAAATGGAAACAGCCAACATGGGATTGATAGAATTGAGATTGTAATCCTCCAATGAATTGATTAACATTTACCAAACAAGATATTTAAAATGACCACAATGACTATAAGTAAGGAATAGTAATTTAACAGGTCACACCCAATGAAATCAACACATTAAAAATAAGTAAAATTTATAAAATGGTGAAACCTGATGGATGAGTTATAGACCACTTACCTCATACTCATATGAATCTCCCTGTCCAGTATCAGCCTCTATTTTGGCCTGAATTGGATGATATCTGAAGTATGGATCAATTCCACAACAATAGGGAATATGAGACCACATCTAAATATATTTATCATTATAAAGAAGAATAATGGAAGGATAAAAGGTATATTGACCTTATTGGCACAGATCCAATGATATGAATGTGTATTTAATCAATATTCTAATAGAAATCTGGGGATAAATTCTACATAATAGGGTTTTCAGCACTCCGTAAATGGAGGGAATAATTTTTCCACTAGAGAGAAAAATATAAGAAGGTGGGTGAAATAAACATTTCATTATGGTAATTTTCAGAAATTTTCCCAAAACATGGTTTTCACATTTCACCAAACTGTGTGCTAACCATGCGTCGTCTTCTATAAAGAGGGAAACTTTGAATGGTTGGGCCGCATAGTTAGGGAAATAATGTTCTAACCCTGAAAAACTCATCTGCAACAATTTATGTAGTTTTTGAATGGGCATAAATCCCCTGGAGTATAATTTTGGAAAACAATGATCCCTTATTCACCCCACTATCCAACCCCAAATGTTTATGAGAGACTGTGCGGGCGGGTTCGCATGGTTTCTTCTAACTTTACAGCCTAGTTCTTTTCCCCACCGGTTGGGGTTTCAAGGTATGAACAAGCCCTGTACACCCCCATAACTACAATAACCTCATTATTAATCCATATTAGGTCCATAATAAAGAATTAAAATAAATTTTAAAGGATTAATTCCTATTATATAACCCATGTTCTTATAATTTCACCCATTAAAGGAACTCATCTAGGAGTTCACCTGCCAAGGTAGGTCATTCACCACTAAGAACAAATCTTTCCACTGGGCACATACATTAGCCACCCACTTCAAAGCCTTATCCTAGACAAATTTATGCTACCATAGAACCCATACTAGAGGGATATACTAGACTCGGTGAGTCTTCGTCCTTTTTTCAAGATGTGTACAGGATACTCCTTAAAAGAGTCAGCGCCTTCTAAATCAATCTCCTCAGGGTCAAAAGTATGTGATTGGTCAGAATGATAATGATTAAGAAATGAAATTTGGAGGACATTCGTTCATAGAATGGTGTATATGAAGTTATAAAAACTAATAGTCTACTGGATCAACTCTCTCTAGAATCTAAAACATCCTTACAAAATGAGGTGACAACTTACCTTGCATCTATATCAATCTATGCACTAGCCTGGGTGATACCTTTAAGAAATCATGATCCCCAAACACAAAATCCAATGGTTGTCGATAGAAATCATCATGATATTTCTATCTAGAATGAGTAGTACACATATGTTTACAGATCATCTGAACCTTCTCTGATGTCTCCAGCATGAGATGAGAACCTAGTAGGGATTCCTCACCTGCCTCTAACCACCATATGGGTGAACGACATGACTTACCATACAAGGCCTCAAAATTATCCATCTAAATCATTTCTTGAAAGTTATTATAATGATAGAACTCAATGATTGGGATATAATTCTCCCCTGAACAACCAAAATCAAGGATGCATGCTCAGAGCATGTTCTATAACACCTATATCATCCATTTTAAATGTCCATGGTTCTAAGCGTGAATGGTTGGGCTCAGAATCACCCGTGTACCCATAGCCTTATTTAACCACTACCATAACTATGATGTGAAATGAGGTTCCCTATCTAAAACGATGGTATGAGGGACCTTGTGTAGTCAGATGATCGCACGTACATAAAATCATCCAAGCTCATCCACTGAGAAACTCTCTTGGATAGGAAGGAAGTGGACTACTCTCATTAGAATGTCAACCCAAATAACATCTCTTTGAATAAGAGACTACTGTAAACCAACTACATATTCTATGTCAACAAATTTCCATTTCCATTCTAGGAATGGAAGTGGATATAAAAATCCTTCAGTCCATAGGTGCTTTTCTTTATCCTATTAACTGGTAAAACACCTAGTAATAAATCTTCTTATTTAACATTTCATTCTATACAACCAATATAGGTGTTCAATATCTAGATACATCTTGGAGAATCTTGGATTAACTATCCACTTATAAGTGTGTAACTCCTGCATCACTTTATCTCTCACATATGTAAGAGCTTAGAAAAATCCATAAATATGTAGAATTTTATCTCTATCTGCAGACCAATCTGGAGGTGGGTCATCTCCTAAAATTCTCTCACAATGAACCAAGCCTTCAAGATATAAAAATTTCCTACTATTTAACCTCTCAAGGAGTTAATAGGTAACTGTCATGGATGATAGATAGTTTTATTCATGACTATCATGAATCTTCATATGTATCTAATAGAAGAGGGACATAAATTTCCATTCACTGTCGGCATCTTGCATGTCCTATGCCTATGTTTTCTAACTCAACATATCTGCTGAAAAATTTTCTTTTATAGAGATATTGAAAAGCATAAAATTGAAGGAATGAAGATATTCAAAGAATATTTTCTATTTATGGTTCAAATCACACATTGAAAAGATATGTTTTAGGACCCTATGGTCTATATATACCACAGCTTTCTGACCCATCAGATAGTGTCTCCAGCAACATAATACATTGATAACTAATGCTAGCTCAAGGTCATTTGTCGGTTAGTTTCTTTCATGATACCTCAACTTCCAAGATCCATATGCAATTAATATGTCCTTATACATCATAAATTCTCTAATACAGATGTCTGATGCATCATAAAACACTATATATCATCTACTGGGCTCTGTTATAATTAGAATATGTGTTGAAATGATCCTCCCTCTCATATTCTAAAAGGATTTTTTACACACTTCTTACTATAGGAACATAACACCCTTCTTTGTAAGACCATTAACTGGTGAAGAAAGGCATGATAAATCCTATATGAAACACCTATAATATCCATATATCCCCAATAAACTATATATATCAAACACTTTCTTGGGATTCTCTAGAAAACCACAAAACTCAACTTCTCGAGGTTAACAGATACTCGTGATTATGAGATAATGTGACCCATGAAGTCAACTTTCTCAATCCATAAGTGGCACTGAGTAAGTGGGGTATAAATCTAACTTAATCTATCATTATGCACTTAAAAATATCTTGGGTCTTATAATGGTCTCTACAAGTGTGAGAATACACCAAGATGTCATATATAATGACTACGAAAAAAAGAATACACATAGGGGTGGAACACTGAATTCAAAAAATCAATGAAAATTTAAGGAATGTTTTTAAGACCAAATTTCAAAACAGGATACTCATATAGACTATACCAACCATTGAAAACTATAGGAGGTATTTTTGATAGCATGACTTGCAACTGATGATAGCCCGATCTCAAGCAGATCTTAGAGTACACCCTATATCCTCTGAGTTGTTCAAATAAATAATCTATTTGAGGAGGTGGATGATGGTTCATAACCATAATCTAGTTCAAAAATATTTAATCCATGTAGAGGAAAAGTGTCACATCCCCTTATTGGAGAAAATCATAGTTGAACCCCCAGAATAAGTGCTAGGATTTATAAAACCATTAGTTTATAGATCCAACAACTACTGCTTAAGCTCCTGGAGATCAGTTGGTGCCATCCTGTGTAGACTAATGGGAATTAGAGATGATTTTATAATAAGCTCAATCATAAACTATTCCTATCTATAGAGGTAATCCATAGAAATAGTCAAAAGATACTTCCCCAAATTTTCTACTGGCGAAGGTAATTTAGTCTAATGTGAACTCTAATCCTCCATGAAGAGATTAGTAATATGGGCAGTCACTCCACCAAGATCATAATTCTATAGTCCAACTATAAAAGCATAGACATCCCACTCACCCTTGTGTAGATAAATTCTGCCCAATGGTTTTTTAAATGATCCCCTATGGTCATAGCAGTCTACAAAGTCATGATATATGAAAAAGTAATTCATCCCAAGAATGAAATCGAACCTTGTCTTCTTGAGAAAAAATAATACCTACAAGATAGAGTAATTTACTACCTCAAGGGGGAAGTTTATCAAATTGTGTATTCCCTCTAACTGTGCTACAAACATTTTATCTAGGGTCATTACCCCATAATAATATTGTATTTATATTCTAATTCTTTCCCTAATAAATAAATATATGAATGAGTTTGAAACACCTGTATCAGAAAAAGAAGATACTACAGTGGAGGATACTATAATAGAACCACATACTTTAGATGTTCTTGCACTCGGAGCCTCATGTATTGGCTGTAATTTTTATATCTATCCTGATCCATGACCCTATGATACAACCATACTTTCCCAATCATGACCACTATGATGGTGCTACTGATAATATAATGTCTGGATACCATGGAAAAAACCTTCTCCTCATCTAATATTGGATGTGATACTCCCACTCCCCACCTAAAGTGGTGTAAAATAACATACTTTCGAAGGTGGAGCTAGTGTGGATCATCTTCAACAATAAGTAGGTGGAAATCTATAACAAAATCTCTAAAGATTCCCCACACAATTGTAATCCAGGAACCCTAGAGTATCTTCATCACACAGAGACTTCATATACCCCTATCATCCCTATAGATGTCACTCCATAGTGCTAACAGTATGGGTACTCTAGCCACCAATACCCTAATGAGAAACCTCAAGGGATTTCGTTCTATTACCATAAGAACTATTTGCCTTCCTCAAAACTGATCCTTTTTTTGGTATTATCACCTTCCCTTAGGTTGTTCTCAGTGATAAGAACCCGATTAACAATCCCATTGAAATTACATTGGTGAAACAAATTCACTTAAGTACGAATGAAATACTGAATCCCATCCTAGAAGTATCTAACATATGAAAGCACGTCATCGTCTAGAAGCAATGAAAAGACATACATAGTAGTATAAATCCTTGAATACTTTATTATTGTTATATAACCCCATTTAATATGCATAAACTCTCTTTCTTGGTTATATCTCAAAATCTGAGGAAAGATGTAATCATAGAAGGTAGTCTAGAAATTAGCACATACCATTCCATGATGGCGAAAATCCACGGAAATTACATCCCATAGACGCATGGATTAATCATTCAACATATAAGTAGAAAACTTTAACCTCTGCTCTAGAGGAATCTCCAAATTCTCAATGATATAAATTTACAAGACTCACTAGTTTATATACCTCCATCACTTGAGAAGGTGGGAGGGTTTTTTGTAGGAAATCATGCATAAAATCATCTATTGTAGCTGATGGTCATAGAGCACCTTGCATGGATTGCATCAGACATTGGAAACTATCACAAAGACGAGTTTCAGTTACCAAATCAGGTATAATAGGTGGTGCCTCCAGTTGCGCTCTCAGTGGTATAACTGGAGAATCAGATTCCACCATTCCTAGAGCATGGTCACCGCCACCCTCAAGAAGCATGATAGGAGGATGTCAGGGCGGCATTGGTCTAAAAATTCCATGAACATGCCTCAGATAAAAATTTAAGTAGATAGATGGAAATATCATAAGATGTAAAAAACAAAATAGAACAATACTTATAGAATACTACCCCATCTACATGCTTAGAAGGCCATGTATTTGTATGTGTTCAAGTATAAATTATAGGGGTTCCAGTAGGTTAATTTTCTATAGTACTTTGCCTCTACATTTAATCGCACCCACTTTATTTCATAAGTCATGTATCACTTTTATAGTTTTCATTTTCTTATTTCCATATATTACGGTTCATTTAAAATGGATATCCATTCCTAGTTAATCAATGACTATACCACTTATCACTAAAATTGACTCCCGTTTAATTTAATTCCAAAGGCTCGACTCGAGAAATTACTCATTCCAACAATCGAGGGCCCAAACCCGTCATTATTTGGGAGTAGAAATCACTCTATTTTACTCTAAGAGAAGCAGGGGTATATATATATAAACAAATCTCACTAAACTATCAATGTAAAAAAAAATATAGTAGAAGAGTGAACATATATGGCATTGAAAAATGTATGTCATGTGAATTATATGTTCCTACAATGATGAATTTGAGAATCCTCCTTTTACTCGTATCATTAGACCAAGGATAAAGGAAATCCTAAATCAAATTAATAATAATAAATAACACATATAATGTGTTTCACCCAATGGGGAAAAGATATCAACTGTAGAAGGAAAAATTATAACAACGATTATAATTCATGAAACTCGACATTTACCACAAACATGGGTTATCTACTCCCATGAATAGCTTATGACTAAGCTCTAAAGCTCCCATAATCTCTCATCTATTATATATAATAATAAAACATGAAAATATCGCTAATACCTCTTTGTGACATCCCAAACCAAGGTGCCACACAAAGTTTCCCCAGGAACTACTGGTCACATAGCCTCAAGCACATCTCCCAGAATTCCTATGGCTTTCAAATAGCTGTGATGGCCTAGGGTGTGTATCTTGGGAGTCTATTCCCTCATTTCAAAAGTTTAGTAGATGAGATAAATAATATAATAGGTAAATAGTGGAATAACTATAAGATTAATATAAGGAACAAAAAAAGAAGACATGAATAATAAACAACTAAACAATTAATAATCATATACAAAAAATAAAGATATAAGTCATGTCTCTAAATAACTATAAAAAATAGATATAATACTAAAGGCATAACATGATATAAAAAAGTATAACATGATATAAAAAATTATAAAAATTAAACCAAAAACTATCAAAGCATTCTGCGCTCCAACTCAGTCATCCTCTAAGAAGCCTCATCCTAAGTTAGCAAATAATAAAGTGTCCAAAGTGGGATGTTACCCCTTATCAATAGCTGTATAACCATAGTCTTTCTAGGTACCAATGGGAGACCATATATGATGTGTGATAAATCTCAGTAGGCCACCACCAATGACATCTATAACATCCATTTAATGTAATATAAACTAAAATAGTTTTCATGCATTCATGAATAAAAGTAAGAATTATAGTAATATAAATACCCAAGTACATAATTCAGATTTAGATGGTGTATGAGCATATAACCACTCCATTAATTAAGTATGTTCTATTATATATATATATATATATATATCTGTGTGTGTGTGTGTGTTTCAAGTGAGCTAAAACCAACACTGATATTTTTACATGATAATAATGGTGATGGATCCAAGATATAACAAGGCATCCTATAATTAATAATGAATTGGACCCAAGGTAATATCCAGGGCATCCATGACCTCATCGGTCAATCCAACTTCATAGTAACATGTATCCTACCTAAAGGGGTAAGAGTGTATTTCAAGGGGCATCTCTCAATTAATTTCAAAATAAATATTATATCCCAGTCCAATGAATTCATCCAAGGTAAAACAAGATTAGCAGTCATTAGGAACAATGGTTAATTTAAGGAGCCTTATTCCCATAGGCATCATGTTGGATCCAAAGAGTGTATCCAAGGATTACTATAATAATTATGTAGGGATCCTATAGTGGCATAATGGGCATACAATTATAGAGAAGGATCAAGTTCCAAGGTGGGTATCAACTATAGAGACAAACATCCTGAAATAGGACTGGAGTCCTAAAGTGCTCGAGGAATTCCCTCAAGAATACAAGTCTAGCTTGAGTAAAACCACTCCTATAATCATGTCCTGGTCTGTATACATTAGGGACCTTTTAATTGATTCATTAATTAATTAATGTTTGGTAATAATCATACATGTAAATAAATCATTGTTTCAATTCATTTCCTTTTATTATTGTGTCGGGGATAAAGGGTGTGAAACCATTCATATAATATCATTCTTAATTACCAGGTTATCTCATTTACCTTTCATAAACATGACAAGATGGACTAAGGATATGAAACCATGTGAAATTCATTTGTAATAAACTTGGAGAATTGATCTCAATAATATAAATTCTAGTTACCATTTAAACATTCATTGATTAAGTATAACACATACCTTAGAAGGGTCGACTGGAACAAATAGATTCAAGGGCCCGTAAAAACCAATTCAATAGTCATTTAATTAAGTAAGGGACTACCATTATCATGGTCAAACCAATGCACACCCGAATGATGCCATAGAAAAACGTGTCAAACCACTAAATGTATAAATTGAAACACCCTACAAGCGGTGGACAGAATTGAGATTATAATCCTACAGTAACATGATTAAAATTTATTAATAAAGATATAGAAAAAGAGAAAAACAACTTTAATAAACATATAAAAATTTAATTTCCCACACCTGATGAAATTGGTGCATGCACAACAACAAATATTTATAAAATACAAAAAACATGAGGTATGATTTATAGAACACCTACCCCGTACTAGTATGACTCTCCTCATCAAATATCGGTATCTAGTTGTTCCTAGATTGGAATATATATTATGAACAAATAGATTCCCTAAAATAGATCATATGATCCAGAATATAAATAGAATCATCGATAGAAATAAGAATGACGAATTACTAAAAGGGAATCTTGATCTTACTAGTGTATATCCAACAAGATGAACGAGTATCAAATTGGTGTTCATACAAATATCCAAGATCAAATTATAAAAAATAGGGGTTTGAGATATCAAAAAAAGGACATGAGAATTTATTTTCCACAAGGCATAAAAAAATTGGAAGGAGGGTGGGATATACAATTCATTAAATGTGTTTTACTAAATTTTCCCAACAACAGGGTTTGCACAGTTTGGCTACATGGTTGGACAAATCGGGTTCTATCCATGCATTGTCTGCTGTAAGGAGGTTAAATTTTCATGGTCGGTCCATAAGGCAAGGGAATCTATATGTCAACCCTATAAAACTCATCTGCAACAATATCTACAATTTTTTCCTATGTGGTCATACCTAGGTTCACGGTTAGTGAAAATTATGCACCTTGCTTCACCTAATTGTCCAACCCAACCTAGTTAAGAGAGACCATGTGGGTTGGGTCGTATGGTTTCTACTAATCATGTGACCTAGTGATTTTCTCCCCTGAATGGTGTTCCAAGCTCCAAACAATCCCCAGACACCCTTGTAACCTCTATAACCTCATTAGGCATCTGTATTATGCCCATAAAAAAGAATTAGGAAAAATTTAAAAGGATTCGTACCTTACATAAAAATCAGGTTCTTAAATAAATGAGCCTCCTAAGATGTACATGGATTTCTTTTCAATTACACAAACCACTAAACGAGTATATGGTCCACTTAGTATGAAGATAGAATAGAAACTTTTCAAAGGAAAGAGTTTTGTGTAGCATGTATGTGGACCACACAGGGAGTTTTTAGTAACTGAGTTCACCTAGCCAATATGTATCCTAAAATTAGGTTTAAGAGACTCTAATGGATTTTTGGAGTCATATATAAGAAGTTATTAGGAAAGTGATAACGTATTCCACAGTGCTTTATTTCATGAAGGGGTGAAATGTGTAGAGGGAGTTCATGTGATGGTATGAATAATTATTTATGGATTATCATGTTTTTTAGGTTTCCCTTCAAATATAAGGACCCCATAATCACACTATTAGTTAAGTGAATATTATAATACAATATCATCATTAAATAATTTAGAAAAGTTATAAGCTAATCATGAAATCACATTCCAAGGAGTTAGTTCATAAATATATCTAGCAAGTTAGGAATTAAGTTCACTAAGTTATTTCAGGAGCCCTTAAGGAATCTTGAGAACAATAATGAAAGTTCATGTGTGAAATTAGTGAGTGGCTTTGGATGTTCACGGAGACAATTCATGAAGTGTGAAGAAAGTTCATGGAGATAGTTTACCAATAATAAAGGATGATTATAGAGAATAAGATTGTGCAAATAATAAAGAGTGAAAATGATTCTATGAAGATTGTATACGTAGTGGGGTTGTGAAGGTGTTCTATGGAGTAGTATCTCTTGAAGGAGGTCCACGAAGGACTAACTCACAAAGGATGTATTTGGGAAAAAGATGTCCATGAATTAATTACATGGTGAATAGTTTTATGTAATGTATGAACTTAGAAGTTATGTTTTTTAAGAAGAACAGTTTGAGAATGAGTTTTGCGTGAATTAAAAGTTATGAAGTAAATCATATTTCATCACTCGGGTGAAAAAGTATCAATATGTCAAACAAATTTAAATGTGAACCAATTAAGAGTTGATAAATATTGTTAGAATATTATTTATAATTAGTAATTAGTTATATTTATAAGATAGAGTAATTAATTAACAAGTCTAAATAGTAATAAACTAGGGGGATAGTGCGTCTACTCTGAAAATAATAGAAAAGTGTTTGTTATTGATTCCATTACATTGGAAAATTTCCTTTAAACTCTCCCAGGATTATCATAGTTTGGAAGAAAGAAATAAAAAAATCATCTATTTCAGGATTTCATTTCATTTTATATATTTTCTTAAGAAGAAGGGAGAATAGTTTATTGTTTAGTGATGAAACAAGATCAATAGGAGGAATTTTTTTAATATGACATACCTTAATTCAACTCTCACACTTAGATTATTTTTCCTAGAAATTCCAAAAACTATTGATGAAATCCTATTACGGGATTCCACTCCAATGAATTTATATAAATCTTAAATTGAAACATAATTCTAACAAGGGTAGTCTCACAAAATATCAATCTAATCCCTCATTTTTTACTTCACTTATTTATATTTATTGGTTTTTTAAAGTAATTAAAATATTGTAATCGATGGATTGGGTATTGAAAATGAGAATGAGATAAAACCAAATAGAAAATAATTCAAGGGTACAGGTTTTGATCACCTTAGAGAATACATTAGACCTTTATTATTTTTCTTCATTTTTTATAGTCCATTTAATAACCCCTAAGTTTTCTTCCTTCTATTATCATTATAGATCATAAAGTGTCTTGAAAACCACCCAAAACATTGATACCACTTCCTATATAGTGAATGCACAACGAGAAAGACTCAAATGAGGTATTGACCTTCTAAAATTTGGCTCCACTCTATCACATTCATCTTTTAATTCAACATATTCCACCATATATGGAATTCACCCAATTAACGGAGGGATAAGTGATTTGGTAAATGGTCGTATGAGGCCAAACGTGAGAGTTGAAGATAAATATTCAGAACTCATTTATTAACACATTCAGTATCTCATATAAATGGAAAATAATAATTGTAAATGATGTGCATGGACTTGTGGTCATCACTTCCTCCAAGGGGGATTGACCCTTCGGTTAGTCTTCCATGACCATAGTAATAAATAATCATATAGAGAGAATCAAAGAAAATGAAAAATAAAAATAAAATTAAAATAATGAACATGAAACAAAACTAAATGCAATGGAATGTAAACTACTTCAAGATATGGTTCGATGAAAAGGTCTCAATCCCCTTCTAAAGATGATAATTGGTGTTTAAATAGGAAATGTATAGCTTTAGTGTATATGAGATGGGATGTATGTGGATCTAAATGAGATTTGATATTTGTATATATATAAGGATTCTATATTCTTCTTCAAATATATTATTCCTCCAATATCATTTATATTATATTTTTGTAGATGTAATCCACAATGAAATATCACCTTGTTGTTAATCGATTTGGTTAAGTTAAGATAATTAATGTGATTTATTTATCCACTGTGTGAATGTGGAATATGATTAATGATATAATCTTGAAATTTGAAATATCCATGAGTGTGTGGAGAACATGAGACTCCATTGTAGGTGATAAATGATTTGTGGGGACTAAAGAGTATTTTTGTGGCCAATGGATCATTTATTGAATTATGATATTGTGTTGGAGGTGGATGGATATTGCATCAAGTGTTAAGAGTGTGTTTCTTATACATTATTTGAGTGATGGACTTCTTGAGGATACATTGTGGTAAAAAAACTACTATATCAGAGGGTTTAAGATCTCATTTCAATGTAATGGAAATTTCATTTTCATGGTTGGTAATATTTCCCTAAACAAAGTTCCACAATACTGAGTACAAAATGACATGGGCATAATGTGTGACTGGTGCTAAAACTCCTTTGAATGGGCTATAAATTGTGAATTATCCCTAGAGAATAGGTTAGAGTGGGGAACTATCCTAACTAATGGACACATTATCCACTAAATCATGTATATAACTTAAAATTTTCTGGGGGGATGTATTGGAGGGTAGAAACCTAGTGAGAGGTTTTTAAAAGACATCATTGTTGTGATGAGGCCTTCTTATGGGAAATCACAACACTACATTGGTTATTTGAAACCATATCAGGATCCGACATTGAATCCATTATAGTGTGAACATACCCTTTGGTGATTCACATTTCTCTACAAAAAACCATTAGATATTTAATCTCCCCTTGGATTGTATCAGCTTCATAGCCTCTAAATACATCAAAAAACAAATATTAAAGGTCAACAATAGAATTCAATATCATAATATCAAATTAATCATTACAATCATTATTTTAGATATATTCACATTAATTTCAATAACTCTACGAGAAAAATGGTATTTAATTGTGGTTATAACCACCAATAAAGGATTCATGAAGCATTCTAGAAAACATTAAGATTTTTTTATTGGGAATTATTTTTCCATAGTTTTGAAAGCATTTATAAATTATATGACAATGGGTTCTATGAAAATATTTTTAAAATATTCTCATCAATTTTTTTGTAAATTCATAATTTAATTTGTATTATTTTTAGTTATTTAAATTTTATTTTTTATTTTTTCAATCTATTATTTATTCACAACTTTTCATAATAATTTTTTATACATTACATAAGAACTTCTAAGAAGGTCACTTATCTTTGAACTACTCTCACTCGTTCTTCCATAAATCTATGGGTACTAACCACTCCACTAAATGCATTTACATGTATTAATACATCAATACATGTTATTTAACAAATTTGAAAAGAAAATAAAATATATATATAACTAATGAATAAAATTTAAAAATCAAACTGAATTAATAATTAATATTTATAAATATTTATGATTTAAAAATGAATGAATGTATGAATTATTATCATAATTAAATTCATTAATATACAGTAATTTAAAATTATAAATTAATTTATAATTAATGAGGAATAAGGATTAAGTAATTGAAATTTTATAACAATATTTAATTAATTATTATAAATAATTGATATATAATAATTAATAATTATTAATTATCCATTAATAATTAATAATTATATTTTCCAATGAATAATTAATAATTAATTTATAACTATAAATAAATAATTAATAATTAATTATTATAATAATTAATCACTATTAATCGATAATTGACAACTAATAATTAATTAAAAATTAATAATATTTATAAAAATTAATTAATTAATTAATAATTATTTATAAATTTAAATTTATAATTTATTCATTATTAATTATTAACAATTAATTAATATTTTAATTAATAATAAATTATTATTATTATTGTCAGGTTGGATTTTTGAAAATGACATCTAAAAATAAATAATTAATTAAGATTTGGTGAAGGTTTTAATCATTTTGAATTGATTTCGGGTTTTTACAACTCACTGTAAATTAGAAAATGTTTTCTAAAATGACCATTAAAAAATAAAAATGAAAGATTTAGTAGTGGTTTTCCAAACAACCACTAAAACCGTCACAAAATTCTATTTTTCCTAGAGTGGAAACACATTATAAAATGAGAACATCTTTATTTTTATATATTTATAGTAATAAATGATTTATTTATATGGAAAATATTTGAAAAATATGTTTATTAACTTGGAATATATTTCACTTCTTGTTAAATACTCATTAAATGAATGTAAATTAATACGGAATTATGTAAATCCCAATAATAATTTTCTTTCATGTTCTCAATTCCCTCTAGTTCGACCTTTTCATCACACTTCATAATTTGGTAAACAATAATTCATCACTATGAAATTTATTTGTTAAATTCATTTTCAACTTTTTTATTCGATTTCGGTATTTACCTTCATTTCCATTCTTCTCACAAACTAAGCACTTATTTACATTTTGTCAAGCCATTCTTGTGCATAGAATTTATTAATGAATTGATCCTAAAAAATTCTTGAACTAATTGATTTCAAATATCACCAATCCCCCATGGTTATTTTTCATAACTCATTAATGGAATAAATTTTTGGGAAAACAACTCTTAAATTTTTGTTACACTTATTTATATATTTTTATTTTTCACAAAAACATATCGTACTTTTGGAAATATTTAGGGAAATTAGTTTGGATCTCAACTAAAAAAACAAATCCAACATAAATATATTTATCTAAATGATTATTTGGAATGATTCATTAAAATGTTAATTTTTTTTAAGTGACTCACTCAAGCTCTTGTTCCTTTAATCCTATTTATTTATATTAACTTATAGTCCACATAA
Organism: Viscum album; assembly: GCA_963277665.1. Classification (NCBI taxonomy): domain Eukaryota; kingdom Viridiplantae; phylum Streptophyta; class Magnoliopsida; order Santalales; family Viscaceae; genus Viscum; species Viscum album. The sequence goes on along the minus strand of OY728126.1, from coordinate 1,945,956,579 downwards.
TTTTTTTTCAATTAGAAATTATTAGATGATTTTAAATAAATATATTCTATTTTTTTAGAATGAATTATGTTTCCTAAATAAATAAAGAATGTGGTATACTCAAATATTGAAAATAAAATGTTCCCACTATTTTTTTAAAAAAAATATGAAAGAAAATACATACCAATTATAGACAGATTAAAATCTCCCATGTTTATAATTCAATACCTCTTTAAATCCAAAAAAACAAAAAAATGTTCTAATTAGAGATATAGTGAGATAAAGAGATCCAACATTTTTATTTTATTGGGAATTATTATTTGAGAACATAAATGCTACCATATTTTCCCAATAAATTAAAAAAAATGAAAAAATGAGAATTTTATTCATGTAAATACTAAATGAGTAAGAGGGAGAGGAAAGAGTCTTGGGTCACCCCTAAGTGGTGTTGTGTTTGTATTTATTACAGTTAATTAGTTCTATTGGTCACCCTCAATATGAAGGAAGATGGGGTTTATGTGTAAGAAACCACCACATATGACTTTTCTTGTTTTTATTAAAACAAATTGAACATGAAGTACCTAGAAAACAAATAAAAGCATTACATCCTTTAAATTTAGAACAAATGAATGAAACATGGGTGGGTAAGGAGAGTAGGGGTGCTTCTTTTTGGTCTTATCATCCTTCAGTATATCCAATTATAATAGTTAAAGATGATTATACATCACCAATGTTCTAAAAATATATTCTTTATCATGAATCATCACCTCTTCGATGGTTTATTCATCAATCTCAAACTCCATATTCTCCTCACTCAAGGGAATTTTCTTATTCCACATCACTCTCTAAGGACATAAGTGGATTTATTATGATATTATTAAAAACATAAAGGGAGTGAGAATTTAATTAATGTCATTAAATTTCATATGAATTAGATTTCAATGGAAGAAAAAAAATCAATATTTAGCTCAATGAAGTGCTCTTCCTCATCATAAAATTACACTTGAATAAAATGCATGAGTTGTAGGGTAGAAGTGTTTTTTTTATTTCTCTTACAACTCTTCGATTTCATTGTTTATGAAGACCATAGGAAGTAGTTTCTACACTTCATCCTGTAAAGTACTTACTCCATCAATGTTTGGATAGAGGTGTCCAACAATTCCATAATATCCTTCCACAACATTATTTTAGCTTGTTTCTCTTTAAATTTTTGGCCCATCAACATGGTAATAGTTGGTGATCTTTTTGGACTCCTACAATTTTGGTCTATATGTGTCTATATGAAATAGGGTAATAATTTTTTGGTGTAGACTAGGTTTATTGTCGTAGGATAATTCTTCCACCCATCCACTTGTGAGCATCATTTTCTTCTCCTATTATAGTAATTGATATAATTCTTTTGGATCCTATAGTAAGATTTATTGGTATGTTTTGAATTGTTTATCTAGGAATTAATATCTAACCTTAATGATAATATTATCCAATTAATTGAACTAGTAATATAATTGGTGATCCATAGTAGTTAAACAGTAACTCCATGAACATTATATCAGATGATAGAGTGGAGAGAAAGGAGAGAAAAGAAAAATGAGTAATAATAAAAGAGATAAAAATATATAGATATTCTCCAAGATACCTAATTAGAGACTTGGATATTAGGAAATAGTTGTAGAATTGATCTAATACCCATTGGGGGCTTGACCAATTAATAATTTATAAATTCATAGAGTAACACAATGGCTGACCAGGGTCATATCCCAAGGATTTGATCCAAACACACTCTATTCTACTTTTCTTACTTTTATTTTTGTTTTTTAAATAATAAAAATATGGGAAACCATGGATAGGGGTAATAAAATGAGAATGGAAACAAATAAAAGAAAATACTTGTTAGGGAGAAAGGTGTTGATCTTTCTATAGATTAATTTGGTAAATCATGGGATTTATTTTTTTTAACACATTCAGCAACACGCTAAATAAAATTCATAGGTTTCCCCCTTCTACATTCATTATAGAAGAGAATGTGCCTTCGGAACCACCTTAACACCTTGATCCAACCTTCTCTATAGTGAATAGAAAATGAACACAAATTGGCTAAAGCATTAAACTTACCAACACATTGATCCACCGTATTTTATTTATCATTTAACTCATCTCATTATATTACATATGGGACGAACCCAATAAAGGTAGGGAGAATAGATATATTAGAATATGTAATTTTTTTGATAGTGATACATGAAGCGGAAAACAACTAAACATCCTTCACTAAACCCACAGTATAATATATGAATGGAAATTACGCATATAAAATGAAGTTCACAGACTTTGGATCACCACTTTCCCCCCAGGGGATCAATACTCAGGTAAAATGTCTATGAACATAGATATAAATAACTAAATTATGAGATGTATACTAATTGGTAAAAGGAAAATAATATTTCAATAAATTTCAGAAAACTAAATATAATAGAACAAAAACTAATTCAAGCTACAGCTAAGTGGTCAAGGGCTAAAATAACTCTCAAGGAAAATAAAGAATGTATAAATAGGAAATGGGTTTATTTAGTGTACATGGTATGGTTTCCACATAGTTCTAACTAAGCGGTGTTATTTCTCCACATATTTGACTTCTAGATTCTTCACCCAATCTTTTTTTACTCTGTGATCATTTTTTATCGCTTGTGGTAGATGAACTTCTTGTGGAAATATCACTTTTTAATTTCCCAATGTGGTTAGGAAAATCGAATGTGCATGATTATCTTTGATATATAGATTCCAAATAGATGTGATACATAATCAATGTATAGCTAGAACCAGGTCTGTTGTTTTCCAAAAATGGAGAATGGTTTGTGTTTGTTGTCAATCCTTACATGGAATAATAGGGAGTTTGCAATGAAAGGGTTCATACCGTTCAAGGAAACAACAATTATGAAGGTGTAGTATGTTTTTTTTCAATACTCACATGGAGGAGTAGAGAGTTTTCAAGGGAATGGATCTTATATTTCAAATAAACAACAATTTTAAAGGTGATGTTGTTTCCCAGTGTTTACAAAAAAAAATCCAGACATTGGAGAATCGAGAAAAATGATTTTGGAAAATGAAGTTATTCACAAGTGTTAAGAAGGTTTGTAAAGTTTCATAGAAGTCATATTTCAAGATCATTTCATCAAAAAAGTAAAAGGAAAATATGTGTTTACAATTTATATATTTGTGTGAAATCTGAGTTTTCATGAGTTTGCACGAAAAGAGACTTGCGCAGATGATACTTGCATGCTAGGGAAAAATTTGCGTGATGTTACAAGAAGGGTCAGAAATTCCTACAAATAACTTGATACCCATATCATTTGTGAGTGTCTCAACACTTAGAGATAATCCATGCTCTAAATCATGCAAGTAGTGATTTTCTCATAAGGATGGAGTCACGTGCTAGTAGAGACTTGCACATAAGCTAAGAGTTCTTTGTGAGTGGGGAGTTTCATATAAGAATGAGGTACAGTGAAAAGTGTTCCTTGGGTACAATAAGACCAATTAGATTTTATATTGTAGCTACATGAAAGATAAGGGTTTCTTGAAAGAGAGGTGTTTTGTGAAAGACAACTTGCACGACAACACCAAATATCACATGTGTGAACAAGAGTTTCACACAAGCACTGTGTCGAACTGCTTTCATGTTTTGAATATCTGATTTTTTTGGTGCATTCAAATTCATCAATTCAGGACATTGACGAATGAAATGTCTCGTGCTGGATAGGGACACATACTTCAATGAAAATCTATTGAATAGACCGTCAAGTCGATTAACTGAATAAGAAGTTATCCATGGTAGTGAGCTAGGGGGAGTCGACAGAAGTGTTCTAAGGGATGTATTGTGCTATCAATTCAATATTGTTAAGGTAGTTTTCCTGGAACATATTGTCTTTTTAAGAACTCTTTTACTCCATAACTAGTGAAGATTAGTGAATTTTGTTATGGCTGACACACTGTCGGTATATTCTCTTTGGACTAACCCTTAGTGGTGAAACAAATAAAATTGTTGTGTTGATTTTTTCTTTCCATTGTTTTGTTACTACATTATTCTAATAGAAAAGTTTAACAAGTTCCTACCAACTTTTGAATGAGATCCATTTATTTAAAAGAAAAATCTAACAACCTGACTCACCCCCACCCCCTCTTAGGGTGTTTTAGGGTCCTAGAAGTACAACTTCTTAAATATCCTTGAGTGATTGAAAAATATGAGACTCTATTTGTGGTGATTGTCATGACCTCAAACCCCCAATGGTACGACTCCTATGTTGGAAATGAAAAAAATATATATAATCACCCCTGAAGCCCACCTCCAATAGGGAATGGGTTGGAAACCAACACCAATAGTATATAAATCCTTTACATATGAGGAATTTCCCTTTATATAGATTTAGGGAATAAATGGGATGAGAAATCACCAACCCACACCATTCATAAATATATATAATAAATCCATATATATATAATGTGATACATAAAGTGATATACATAAAACTAAAACTACAATATACCAAATGTAAATCCTCTGTAGTGACCACAATCCAACGGTTCCAAAACTACTCCTCATATCAGTACCAACTCTCCCAATCACTAACTAGCTTTTTTGTACTTGAGAAATAGTTTATAAGTACATAGGGTGGGTATAAAAAGTATACTCATTAGGATCCTCACTGAAACCTCTCATGAAAATTTTTAAATAAGAAAAGTAAACCGTACTGTAAAATTAAATGAAATTATCTCATCATCTTGATAGGCAATACTATTATTTCAATTATCACCATGGGTAACTCACCAACTAACCCATAAAAATAAACTATTCAATATAAATAGAATATATATATATATATAATGAAGGTACCACACTTCAACTTCTAGGTTGGTTTGTCGAACTCACTTCCCAATAGCTCTTTTCTAATGCACATCCCTTTAATAAGTCAATACATCCTAGATGTGAGTCAACCATTGGGCCTACCAACCATATTCTCATGTGAGGCCCAACATCTCATGTTGGAATTAGTTATTATATCCATATCATCATCATCAACATCTCATTTTTAACTAAGTGTATTCTTAGGGTCTATTAAAGCTTGGGTTAATGTACACCTATGGGAAGTCATAACCACCACACCAAGATAAAAGTGCGTGACATACCTCAGGATTTTACTCCACACATATAAATATAGATTAAAGCTAAAATTCCTCACAACTTGAGTAGGAATTCCCCAAATACCATAATCTATTTTATCCAAATATATGACACTCATATTTATATCCAAATGTAGAGAAATGGAGTTGGAGATTTCATTCACCCTTTCCCTCTCTACCATGGATATTGAAGAAAACCCCTTCTAAAATTTTCGGTGTTAGTTTCCATATCGACACAGGTGGGGTAGAATATGAAATTATAAATATACAATTAAACATCACACACAACCGCAATAAGAGAAACTGTCTAGCCTTATACTAATATGACACTATATTTGTACAAGACACACAACTTCCACCCCTAAAAACTATGTCTCTATAAAAAATAAAATAATCTAGTTTCATATTAATTAATTTATAATCCATTAAAAAATAATATTCCATATTCAATTTTTAAGATTAAAACTTTTATCTTTTAGGTTAGTGCCTTCAACACTATAATTCATCCTACTTATTTTCTCAATTATTCCAAAATCATCTTTTAACACAATGAACCAAACCAATTCATTTATTAGCTCAGTTATTAATTCTTATTCATCCAAATAATCTCTATATTACTTGAAGTTACCACTTTAATAATTAAATAATAGTATATCGCATTAAACATCATTAAGAAGTTTGAAACAAATAATAAAAATAACATATATCCATTAAGAAAGAATCAAGAAAGATTAATGTTGTTAAAGTTCAATCCCCACTCTGAACACATCTTGACCACCATAGTATCATTACGACACCATTTCATATAAGAAAAATATGTTCGTCCTTCACCAGAAAAGACCATATCTATAGCTCAGGCTCTCATCCCATTTATCATCGATGTTTTCTAACCATATCAAAGTTATCATCTACACATAAGTTCATAGCAAGGATCTAATCACCCAAGAGAACACATATATAATTACTGTATGTTTTTTATATAGGAAAAATGCACTATGATCATCAAATCAAGGAATTCAACCCTCCCACAACAAGGAATAAACTTGTTTATCTATAAACATTTATATTAAAAAAATAACCATTTTAATTGCATCTTAAATTAATGAGTTTATAATTCATATGTTTTCTTCAATAAGGTAACGTCTAGGTTGTATCTATCTATAGATAGAAAACAACACAAACATGCTTCGGGAATTATTTCAATGTTTAAAAAATTCCAACATGAGAAGTAGTTATTCTTCACATGCATCTTCAATTTAATTAAATACCTATAATTGGGTCTATGATGTTCAATAGTTTTAAGAAAATATTATGAGAAATAATCAATAAAGAATGCTTCCAAACATTAGTATCATACTACATAATAAATAACATGATTAAACATCAAGGAAACATAAACAACATATGATAATAATCCAAACATTTATTTAATTCTCAATATGAAATATTAATCATCTTTGTCAATAAAAAATCCCAATTTCAATACCCTAATACCCATAATTATAAAAATAATTATCACCATATATTATTAATCCTTTTAAGACTAAAATATGAGATTATCATTTTTCACTCATTTATAATTTCCAAATTATAAAGCATGACTCTTTAGACACAATATGGTATTTCCATATTCGAATGGAAAATATTAAACTAAAATATTTATTTTTATATTTTTCCTCAACATTTATAAATACTGATAATATTAAGAAATATTATTCGTAATATTTTCAAGTTATTATGTTTTATTATGGTTGATCCCCTGATTTTGAACAATGAAGCTAAGAAATGATTAATTCAAACTTGCAAAAAAATAAACCAAAGTAATATATCCCCTACCTAGAGAGAAAAATAATCACATGACTTTTGCTCAATGAAAGGAGAGAGAAAGTGATGAGTAAATGATGGAAACATGAATAAAGGATTCGTATTGAACATTGAAGGCTTGAAAACCCCAAATAGAAAAACCATGATTACCCGTATTCAAAAGAAAGAAATAAATTCAGAAGAGGGTAAGATGTTATCTAGTTTTATAATATAAAAAAAAATCCATTAATATTTCTCAGAAACTCAGTTACATATTAACATTTAATTCTTATTCTATTCATTTCAATTTAAATTTTAATTAATGAACCATTCAAGACTCCCAATTTTTAGGAAATTTAAAGTTATCATTCAAAACTATTAACAAATATAAAAACCACCAATTTATAATAATATTTCCTTCAAAAAAATTTAAATTACATTACAGGTCAAAATTCAAGGTGGGAAATTCTATACAAAAAATGATTCCCTCACATGTGTGTATTGTTCTTTGTAAGGTTCATATGGTTTTCCTTTATATAGAAAACAAATCCATTATAACCCTTATGAATACATATGGAAGTCATATGTAACTTTATACCATAGTGAAATGCCCTTATGTGATCGTTATAAACCTTTGTTAACCCTGATGTAAGATAGAATTTGCCTTGACACAGGGGAACTACCTATAAACTGTGTTATATATACCTTTATGAAAGCCTTAGAAACTAGAAATTACCATTATGAAAATCAATAAAACCCATCATGGCCATTACAAAATATAAAAGAAACATGGAATACCCTTACGCAGCCTATTAAAACCAGTGTGACTATCACCAACTTTAACAAATTTAATGATGACCTATATCTAGAGCAGAATAATTTTCATTGTGTAATATGTTTACATTTACAATGGGAGGGTGTTCTATGTAATGGTAAGAAAACAATTTAAAATAATTAAATTTTAAATAAATAAACCTTTAAATTAAAAAGTAATAAGGTTCAAGAAACCCTCTCAAAACCTTTATGCCTATAAAAACACAAATTGAAGGGTTATAGAAATCATGGACCATACATCATATACCTCTCAAACAATTTTCCTCCTCAGAAATTTAAAAAAATCCCAAAATAATTGAAAGGGATCCTACCTCCCCCCCCCATGAAATACCTATCAAGGATCTCAATAAACCATGGATGTGACAATGCATCACAGGAATTAAGAAAATATGCAATGTGATCAAGGAAGAGAAACAATCTTATATAATAGTATAAGTCCAAAAAACATAGGATTCTAATCATGAATATAAGACTCATGCACCTAAGTTCCCACCTCCAAGAAACTATGTCTCCACGGGTTATGAAAAAAAAAGATAAAATTCTTGTGTATTATAATCTCCTGATAGACTTTAATCTTTATATGTCATTCCATGATGGGTGCATCATCTTCAAACTCCAGCTCTCCCTAGTCGATAATATGAGAATTATCTTGAATTTATTAGTGAATCAATGATATATAATAATATTTTATGAGTTAATATCATCTTCAAGGTTATTTCTAACTAGTATTCTATTACTCCAACAAAATAATACACCCTAAAATGTTAAAACCCCTAAGATAAAGCTAACTCCCCAAACAAAACCCTCACTTCAATGGAAAATGAGACACCTTCAAAAACATGTGATCTTAAAATTAAAACTATAGAGGTGTAACACTGCTGAAAGACAGTTTAAATTAATAATAATCTTGATATATTTCTTTAAAAAACACCATGCTTTAAGCGAATTCAGATATATTATAAAAATGTTTTTATTAAAATGTGATCGTATTAACACGGTTATTAAATTGGCATGTATGAATAAGAGTAACTGAATTATAAAATATATGTATAATGGTCCAACTCAATAAAAATTTATTCTTTAATTCCTAAAAAAAATTATTTAATTTTTATTAAAATCATTTTATGATTCAAAAATTTCATTTTATTCAAAAATTATTTTTTTCATTTTTTGAGTGAAAATTATAAATAATTTCTACCACATTAAAAAATTAAATTTTATAAAATGTACACTAATTTTTAAATATCATATTATAATTTACGTAGGGTGATAATCTATTATTTTTCAAAAAAAAATAATTTATTTTTTATTGAATATTGAAAAATGCTAAAATTTAAAATACTGTAATTTAGTTTCATTGAATCATGTAATTCCCCATTATATTTTAGATTTGGTATAAAAGTGTAATATTATCTATTTAATATATTTAAAACCATTCTAATCATAATTATTTCTGATTTTTATATAAGATAATTTTTATACAAAAAACACATTTTTTCTGAAAACTGTTTTCAGTGATGTTTTACACATTTAAAATAAAATTGATTTTTTTCACTTTTGGAGATTGAAACGTGAAAAATTCATACCATATTTCATATAATTAAAATTCTAAAGTGCTAAAAAAATACATTGAAACATCTATACAACAATATCAAATAAACACTAATGTGGTAACATCAAGAAACCTTAAACCACATGTGATCACAACAAAACCATTTATTTATTATAAACATGAAATATTGGTTATCATTATTAATAAATAATCCCTATATAAATACTTTAATTACATGAATTACATAATTAATTCTCATTATAAATTATTAATCGGTATGAAATTGAATTCTATATTTATCCTTTTTTCTCTCAAGGATAATTTCAATAATAAAAATATTAACACTTTAAGCCACAATAAGAGAGTTCTATATTTATAATAATAAAATTAAACCACTGATTTAATTTTATCTTATTCCTTTTGATATATAAATTTCCAAAATATTTAACAGTATTCTTCATATGATTTCTAGGTTATTATGTTTGATTATGGTTAATTTCATTCATTTAAATGAATAAGACAAGGAATGATTAATTCACACATAAAAAGATAAGTAGAAGTAATGTATCCCCTATATAGAGAGAAAAATATTCACCCAAATATTAATCCGTGACATGAGAGAGAAGGTTATGTGCACAAGTTGGAAATGTTACGAATATATTTACGTTGATTGTAGAAGAATTGAAAAATTATAATAGAGAAGCCTTGGTAACCTAGTATCAAATTAAAGAAGGAAACTCAAATGTTTGATGGAGGTTATCTAGTTTTAGAAAGGACCAAAGTATTCCTTAGATACTTATAGGAAACTCGGTTATATATTCCCATTTAAATTTCAAATGAATGACTCATTCAAGACACCTAATTTTTAGGATTGTCAAATATATCATTTAAAACTATTAACATATATAAAAAAACACTAATTTATATTTATATTTACATTTATATATTTAAAATTACGTTTAAAATTGAAATTGGGGAGAAAATAAAAAAAAATACACAAAAGGTTATGCTCACGTGGGAGAAGTTCACAGAGTAAGGGTAAGATGGATTTCCATTACATAGTGAACAAAACCTAAGTGGTCCTTATATGAGCCTAAATAAATCATAATTACATATTCAAAATTGTTAACTACCCTTATATGACACATATAAACCTTTTATGACCCTGACTTGAGAATAAATTCAGTATGACATAAGGAAACTACCTATACGCAATTCTTGCACTACATTTAAATGTTCCTAAGAAACCAGCAATAATTGTTATCTATATGAAGAAATATTAGTATAAACCTTATGAAATTGAATGAAAATAGGGCCTACCCTTACATGGCTTATGAAATACTATCCTAACCATTATGTAGGTTAATGAATTTCACCCTTACCTTTACATAGATCTCAAAAACAGCCCCTATAAAAAGGTAAACTAGTTTACTTGTACGTAGGGAGGGGGTTATATTTAAGGGTAAGAATAATATTAAAAAATTAAATTTTAACTAAATAAACATATAAATTAAAATTGAATAAGGGTTTGAGAAACCACTTGAAACCTATAACCCTTAAAAAAATAGAATGGGAGGAATTCTATAAATATGAGAACATACAGTGAAAAATGTTGTTTTAGGGACTTGAGAATAAATTGGTACCTAAATGAACCTTTGTTTAATACTAGTATTTTACAAGAGGTATAGAAATAATTCATGAAGTGTTTGGAGTGTATTTATTCTAGATTATATTTTCATTAGACTTCTTAGGGCTATATTAGGTTTGATGGAAGCATGTAAGAAGGTTCAAGATGTCATTTCATTAGGATAAAGAATGAATTGTCAGGATGGGAGATCTCCCCCTAAGCATAGAATCCCAATTTTATTTATTTTTTATCTTGAAAATAATATGTGTTGGGCTTTGATCCCTTATTCAATGGTTGATGTAGTGTGTGTTATCCCTCATGATAATATTGGGGTCAAGCGCTATCCCTTCTACTTGATGCATCATCCATTGAATCATGGACATAATGTAAAGATTTAGCATGAGTACCATTAGAGGATTGAAGCCTTATGAGGGAATTTTATGAGATTTGTGTTCTCTCTTGACATTTAATTGGCTATTTTATTCCTTCTTGGGAGTTAATGTTAGTTTTATTGATGTATGAACAAAACTTAAATTGCTCAACATTTCAATATAGAATCTTATCTAATCTTTAATCTCCTTGAGTATCTTATTGGTTTATTAACATATAAAAATATGAAAACATGCATTTTAAAGTTCTTCAATGATAATTAATCTCATAATTTCAATCTAATCATTAAATTCAATATTTTTTTATTTAAACATTATGCCCAACAAACATTATATAATATAAGAACATGCTTATTTTTCAATATTTAATATAATATATTATTTATTAAACAGGGAAATATATATATCTTATATATATTTATGTATGTATGAAATAAAAAATTATCCTTTTTTTTAGGAACTCTAAGTCCAACGATCTCTTCATCTCTCATTTCCATTCATCGTTTAATAAAAATGTTCCACAATACCATGGATATAAGGGATTCCTTCCAAAAACATTAGGAAGTTCTAAAATCCCATTGTTATACATGGAAGAATGATTACATTTGATGTTTCCTAGTGATCCCTATTAAGAATGTGTCATAGAGATTTAACAGATCAAATTCAATAAAGGTATTCAATATTTATTTATTTTATTCAATATAATACAAATGGAATGATCCTATGGAATAAATCAATTATAGGTAATTTTTTTACTATGTTTGTATAAGTTTTTTCCAATAAAAACCATCCAGTGGTATTAGATCCACTTCGACGTCATTTAGGTTGATTATTCAAGTTAATGAAGAAACTATAAAATACGATAATTTAAAACCATGACATGTTATATATAAAATGGTATCGGTTCTTTATATTTTCATAACCTTGACATGTTTTAACTTGAAAAAAAGTATTCTTTTATGATAATTATAAAACCATGTCATTATTTGTAAAAAATGGGTGTCGAATAGTTTTTGAATATACATATCATTATTAGATAACAATATGACATTATTAAAAGCACAATCATTTATAATATCATAATATAATATTGAAAAGAAAAGCATGGTATATCCATTTGGAGACCACATTCTAGTTTCAAATCTAAAATATCTAAAATGTATGCCTCAAATGACATCAACTATAGAAAATAGTGATGGTTTTCCCTTAGAAATTTTTTTCACAGGAATAAAACAACATCATATTTTAAAAGTAAAATAGTTTGGGATTTTTTTTATAAGAAAATATTTTTTGGTAAAATTCTCAAAAAAAATCGTCACCACATGCCCTTTAGGATCCTGATGAATTTAAATAGGTATTTAAACCAAAAAAAACCTTTTTTGTGGATATAATCATGGATTGAAGTGGATTTATATGGTTTATAAATTTATATAAATTTTATAAATTGTAAAATAAGATTACATGTAAATAGTTTTCTAAGAATTATAAAGTGTTTATAAATATTAGTAAAAAATGATCTTATTAAAAGGCATAATTTTGATATTTATTTAAACCAAACAAAAAATTAACCATGTTTTGATTTAATCAATGACCATAACAAAAATATAAGATTTTCTATCTTTTTGTAAAACCTTTACATAAAATGTGAAATCTTTATATGATTATAAAATATTTCATAAATTATCACATCTTTTTATATATGAAGGACTTCATACTGAATGAAATGTAAATGAGTAATTATGAAATATTCATATTTTTATTATAGATATAAAGTGTTTATATTTATATATTATGATATTTCCATAGAACTGGTCCTAAATTATAAAATATTCCGAATTTATTTATTAATAAAATTTCCACAAATGTCTATCCCATGTGGAAACATTTAAATCATTCATTTATTTTGTTTATTACCTACTTTATTATCCATGAATAAAAATTTTACATTATAAATTGATGTATTATTTACTTTATATTATTAAAACCATATTTGAAATTCCATACCATGTATATAAGTGGTTACATTCATGGATCAACATAAGATTTAGTTACATTCATCCATTGAGATGTTTTTTGGGGTTATGAGTTTCAAAAAACGGTTGATTATGAGTTATATATATGTGTAGTTAGAATTATTTTGGAATTGATTAATCAATTTATTATTGAACCATGGATTGAAAAATTTCTATTTTTTATATAATTATTTGATATATATCAAGTAATATTTTTATATATGGGTTTTAAGACGACATGAGATTTTGAGCCCTAGTGAACCCAATGTTGACATTATAAAAATATTAAGTATATTAATATCACTGAAAAGAATTTTTTCTTATATAATATAATAACTCAAAAATAGAGGCTTGGATTGGAAATTTAAGGCCTTCATTGAGTCTAAATAGTGGGTTTTACCTTAGTAGTGACCTGACCTTAGAGATCATCTAATTCTTGGGTTGAGCATGGTCTTGGTAAGATAGATAAATAAATAATTTAATTTAATTTAATTATTTTTTTAAAAATCATGACATAATCCTTCTTCTATAAATATCTAGTTTTGGTTAAATATCTAGTTCAGATGTATATCCCTGGAGAACAAGAGAGGATTCTTTGGAGGATCATTCTAGGAGCAATGGGGACTGAATCGCCGATCGATGATTGGTGTGAAGAAAAGTTTGGTGATCTCGCCAATGATAGAAATGTAATCCCATTCATCCTCAGTGATCAATCCAAACTATAGGTTGGATGTTTTATATTTTTTATTCATCCTATTTTGATATATCATTTCCTACATAGATAAATTCCACTGAAATGATTTTTTTCTTACATCGAAGGTGTATTTGTTTTATGGTTGATCTAATGGTTGTTTATTTGGATATTCATTTATCATTATAATGGAAATTAATTGAGGTAATGAGTTTCATTAAATATAAATCGTCTATGAATTTCTCTACAATTTCATCTCATGACTCATATTCGTTATTTCATAGACTAGTAGTTCGATGAAAACCCCATTATTTGATCATTAGGAGACCATTATTCAGCACAACATCTCGATCTCACGGGTGTCGTATGTGATTTTGGGTTAGATATAGGTATAACAATGAAGAATGATCTTCATTGGATAAAATCATACTGGTGGTTCACATTCTTTCTAGTATTATAAGTATTGAAAGTTTGGGGTGGTGACAATGCAACTCAATGGGGAAATTTCCAAGAAGATGAAAGCCTACATTCCTATCACCAATGACTATTCTTCTTGATTAAGTCCCAATCCATGTTCCTTGGGTGTGACTGATGACAACATAAATACAATTAGGTGATGTGTGAAAGAAACCATGGGTTTCTAAAAATCCCATGTCAGAAAGATTTAAATCTATAGATACACACCATTTGGGACCTCTATCTAGAGAAATAGGGATTTCCATTTAAATTAAATGATCACACATTGTGTGATCCCTTCCATGTGTCGTGTGACCCTTTGTTATGGGATCCCCTATATATTGGATGATACACAATCATGGTGATATCTAGGAATACATGCATGGGTAGACAACATGGTCACAACATACTAATCATACATGACCATACGCATGGGCATGGAAATAGTACACAGACATGACCCAATGTACATGGGCACAACCAAGTGTACATAATCATGAGTAGGAAGCAAGTCGAGTGTAGAATCACCCACTATATATCATGTACCCCTATAGAACACATCATGTATTTGGAGTTTTACATGCAGTGTGAGAGAGCGATAAGTGGGAATACTGTGGTTTGGAATGACATGTTGGGTTTCCCCCTGTATACACAATATACTCCCACTAAGGGTTTTTAGATACGTTAATTTCATTAGTGTAGACTTTGTTTAGTTGGGTGTTACACCTAGGTCCTTAACATCTGGGTAAAATGAAGAATTAAATCCTAATCATAATATTTTTATCCCCTCTATGGGTTCAGTATCTGATTAACTTTAATGAATGCATCTATGAGTCTGGGGAGGAATCCTCAATCTTTCCAAGGTGGGGTTTGTGGTACATATTAGGGTGACCACCATCCATTAGGAATCAGTCCCCTATATAGAAGTCTGATCCAATATGGTTTCTGGATTCTCTCAATGGCTATGGGTTTGAACCCCTAACTAGGTAATGATATCTTCATTGATCCAGTGAGATCCATCTCCGCAAGGCTAAGAGAGAATGACCTATCAGATGAGTGTCTCTATTGAAAGCATGTCTCAGGGATTGATCCCTCTTACATGAGAATTAACACGAATACTTAACAAAATAATTTGGTTTGAATTGTTTTTTGGGAAATTTTTAGACTAGTTATATGTTATGAGTATATCTGGTATTATTATTTTTATGTATTTTTTCTTGTTGGTATATCTTATGGTGAGATTACTATTGTTTATGTTTTATGCTTAGTGGTTTTGGGATGTCCTATTGGGTATTATTATACTCACCCATGCATGGGATTATCCCACATGCTTCATGTCTTACGAAGATAGCATAAATGTTGATAAAGTCATGGGAGGACCAGGATCAAGTGACGCATATTTTTTGGATGGAATGATTGAGGTTATTTCCAGTGATTCATATAATAGTAGTCATATCCTTCTAAGGAGGATTGACTTATTTTTAGTTTTTATTTCCTTGTATTTGGTCCTTTTATCACTTTCAATACTTTTTTATACTCTGATAGTGTAATTTAGATGTACGAATGCCCTGGTATAACTCCTGATGTTTTGTATTTCAGCAATGTATGGTCTTAGAAATATGTGTGTGTGTAAAGGTACATTTGGATAAGGCCTAACATGTGTGTGATATGCCTACTCTGGATTGGAAGCTATCTCCTATCATATTAGAGGTGAGATTGGGGTAATAAACCATAACTTACTAAGGCCTGGAAGGTCACGGTGGATCAGGTCCTGAGAGAGTGGTATCAAAGCCCAGTTCTACTATAGGACTAGAGTTAGAAATTGTCTGGTAGTAAGATTAGGATTAGGATTTTTTTTGATAGTTTTAAATTGATTCAAGATCATATTTTTGGATAAGGTGTATATTATTGGTACAGAGTTATATGTATCCATTCACATGGACTTTGATAACCTACTTGTTGACTTGGTACATATAGATAGTAGTTGTATATAAAAACATTACTTCTTGTATCACATAGGATTGGTTAGGGTTTCCATGATATTCGGGAGTTAGATCCCTAGATATACCCGTTAACTATGGTGTGTCTTATTTGCTTCAAGATGCCTCTATAAAGATAGCCACTCAGGATTCCACTATGTGGTCATGTGTATGATCCTCCAAGTGAATAGGCTTCAATGCATGGGGCGTGTACTAGAGGTGGTAACACTGAGTGGATTTCTAGTTATGTGACCACTTGTTGAGTATTAGGCAGATCTGATAGCATTGGCCAAGGATTCACATTGGCTGAGTTAATATCATAAGTTTTAAAGTTAGTTACCACCCATGTTTCAAGCTGAGCCAAACAACTAGGTAGTTGAGCGATGGCTAGAGGCAGTCCCCCTATTTTTCTACCGAGTGACGAAACCTAAATATCATATGATCTTCCTATGGGTGATTCTTCTTCTAGGCTCTAATTGGAAATGAAATATTTTGTAAAATCAGTCACATGATGATAATTTTCTCTCCTAGTCAGATTACTAGTATCCCTTCATGGAGTAGTTCTATCCAGCCATGTTTTTATCATTGTGCATCTGGGAGATTATATATTTATGTAGCGAAATATTACCATGGAATAGTATTCAGTGAGGTTTACTAAAATCTCATGATACTCTATGGATATTGTGGGAGATACAATATTCAAGGAATTGACCTTCATGTGGGTCTTATGCTGGGATATAAGGGAACCAGTGATATCTATTTTCCTTTCCACCAATGATGTAGTTTTATATTTGGATTTAGTAGTGGGGATCATCCTGGTAGGGCATACACCAATACTAGGTCTTGGTAGTGGGATCACAAGAGTTGAGGCATTGATAGCTTGTAGTTGATGATAGTCATAAGGATCAGGGCTTCCAAGACTCTTTAGGAAATTATAAAAATATAGATGATTTGTAGTTTATGTATCTTTAGATGGCTTGAGTTAGCCTAGGGAGAGGAAACGTTTCACTAGTGATGGTTTGGGAAATATTGCTCAATATTGTTTGAACTTCTGCATAAATGATATGAATATGTTTGATGGAAAGAATAAAAACATAAATTTTATAGAGTAGGGAGCTCCTCAGGGTTGGGGATTTTGAAGGGGATTAGGTATATTAGTTAGAGCTGGCATATGTTATGACCTATTTCCACCCCCACCCCTAGGTGGTCCACAATAGGCTCAGGGAGAAGGTGGTTAGGAATAAGGACGGTTTTAGGTAGTGGAGGCCAATAACCACAAGGATCCCAATATTTTTAGAGGTACGATATATTTATTCTCTATATTATCTATAATAATGATAGACATGGGTAGAAGAAACTCATTTACACATCTCTGGTTCAGTACTTAGAGATTATGGTTGATTCTTTTAGTTGACCCGTGCACTTGGATACTCTGACTAGAGGTGACTCAAGGATCATACACTTCTACCGATAGTGTGAACTCACTCTTGGAGGTTAGAATTATTAATGGATCTCTTGGAATGTCACACCCTGATCTTTTAAAATATTTTATTTTATTATTTCATGTCTTCATACAGTCTTGTCAGGGTCCAGGATTAGTGCGTGTTTATTTTTATTTATATTTTTGATATTTGATGTTTTTGGTGGGTTTCGGGTCGGTGCACGGGCACCGCATGATAGAGGTAACAGTTTGGTCGGCTTAGATGTCCCTGTGGTTATGCACTACCAAAAATAATAAAAATTTATGAGAATGAAATAAATCAAATGTTTGAGAGACAATAATAATAACATTGTTGTGTAGATAAAAATGTT
This sequence comes from Viscum album, assembly GCA_963277665.1. Lineage (NCBI taxonomy): Eukaryota > Viridiplantae > Streptophyta > Magnoliopsida > Santalales > Viscaceae > Viscum > Viscum album. Next base: position 1,945,938,273 of record OY728126.1, on the reverse strand, counting down.
TTTTTATTTAAATTTTTTTAATGATCTTATTATCGTTAAAATGGATATAAATATAATTATTATTAGGTTGTTATTAATTTTTTTATTATTTAAAATAAAATAAATAATATTATGATAAACACTACGATTATTTTTATTGTTATTATTATTATCATTAAGAAAATTAATGGTGTTGTTATGATAATATAATTTTTAAAAAACTATTATAAATATTGTCATAAAAATTTAGTTGTTATTATTATTATTTAAATTTTTATTATTATTATTATTATTATTATCATCATTATCACTATTATTATTAACATTTTTTATTATGTGTTATTTTTTATTTTATTCTAATTTTTTAAGGGGTTTTAGTCTCTCTCTTTTTAATTCTCCCCTCCCCACTAAATTTCTAGGGTTTCCATGTGGGGTTTCTTGTTGTCCAAACCCAAAATGTTAGGTTTAATGTGTATCTCAGGTTTCCGTTGGATTTAGGGTGTGTGTTTTGTCCATGGAGCGTTGTTCTTACTCCCATTGAATTTTCATTCCAATCGCACGAGGTATCGGTAGGTGTTTCCAAGTTTTTCTTTCATAAAGCCTTTACTTTGATGCTTGCCATTTTAAATAAATTTTACAAAATCGTTCCGAAACTCTATGACACCATTCTTTAAATTATTAGAGAAATTTGGAATTTATTTGATTTGTTAAAAGTAGGTTTAAAATGATTTTTATTGTAAATTGTTTTGTTTTATAATACTTAGAATGATTTTTTGAATTGCTTCTGTTTATTTAAAAAGGAATTGGTCCATAATGAAATGTATCACCATTATTATGTTGAAATTACATTTCCTATTAAAAAACATAGCTTGGTTGTCTTTTGACTTGTTTGTTTTGTTAAAACACTTTTTAAAGGTTTAATGAATTCAATGTTTTTATTTAGCGTTCCTTTAATATAATGTGGGTAAGTGGTTATTTTTGGGGAAAGGAATTAAAATGTTTTCTTGGTGTGCATTTTATTTCAAAAGAGGATTTCAGGTGTGTATGGTTAGATGTTGGTATAGCATACTAAACGTGTTAACATGTATTGGAAATTGTTTAATTTTTCTTATGGATTTTTTTATGTTATATAAATAAATAGGTGGTCATTTTGGGTTTTAAGGTAATTGGTGTTTTCATGGACGTTTAGTTTTCAAAATGAATTTTAGTTTTCAAAAAAAGTTGGTACCCTTGAGTGGTTTCTAAAGAGTATTTTAAATGTGTTTTCGTAAATCGTTGCTTTATGTGTTTTGGAAATCGTGGTTTGTAATTTGTTTTTTAAGGTTTGGTTATTTGGTTTGAATAATGTTTTGGTGTGGGTCAGAAAAGGGTAAAATATTATTTGATAATTGTGATATGTTAGAATGTTTGTTTAGAACATAAGAGCCCATTTATCTTTGAAAATGTAAGAGTGGTGCTTGCAAGATATTTTGAATAAATTTGAGTGCCTGGTTGGAAACATTAAACTGGTTTTTTTTAGAAAATGGTTTCGATATGAACATGATGTGATGGCCTATTTGGAACTTTGATTAATGTGAATTATTGAACACGTATATGAGGTGCTCCTATACCCTTTATGGGAGAATGTATAGGAAGAGTCCGTGTTTGAGTAAGGCAAGTGCGGTGAGATGAGTCACAATTGCGAGGGCCTTCCTACCTACACAGTATTATTATAACCACCATGGGTTCCTGGGCATCTTATATATTATCGAGCGATGGTTACTCACCAGCCCCGATTAGACGGGTTAGTTCCCCTGGTAGATAGAGAGGCTAGGTGTGATTTGCTGCTGATTTTTTTGTGAGGGTGATCAGTGGGTTATAGACTAGGGGGATTCACCATATTCTGGAAGGTGGTTTCGAACCGTGTGCATCCAGGGGTTGTCTAGGGATGTTCAGGATCGTCCAAGGTTACAACTTGTATTTCTTGCTTATTTTCTGTTAAACCGGTTTATTTATAGCACATATTTCTTGTTCATTTTTATACTACACTAATTTATTTTCAGTATGTAGTACTTACTTGTCACCCTTTTTCATAACCCTAATATAACTTCTTTGGTTTTATTTATAAAATGGTTAATTATTTTTGAAATAATATTTGGTGTGAGATGGTTCTCATTGTGGGAAATAGGTGTTATTTTGTTTAAACGGGAAAACCTTATTTTTATAATTGTATTTCCAAACTTGTTTCATGGAACAACTTAGGGTAAGGAAACACTTGGATTCAGTGGTTTACTTTTGGCGTCCCTACTAAGCATTTATTTTTTCTCATTCGTGTCATTTACTATTTCAGTTGCAGGTTCAGCTGTTGTTCAGGATTTTTCTTAGTTGCTGCTCATGTGGGAGAAGTTTTGGGCTTGTGGTTGGAGGTCACTAATGGGTCACATGAAGATCATTATAGTAGGGTCTTGTTTCCAGTTTTGTTCTTTTTAGTTGTACTTTGTATCTATATCAGTTCTTTCTTTATTTATGATTAAGTTGTTGTTTTTCTACATGATCTGTCTGTTCAATATATTTATCTGCTCTTGATTTTATCTATTTGGCTTAAATCGTTCCCTCAGGTATACTTTGATGTCCATCACTAGTTTCCAGCCCGTGGGGATCGGGAATGCCCTTCGGGACATGTTGCGGACTGACTCAGGTGACCGGCTCAGGGTCGATCCCGGATTGGTTCATGAGAAAATGGTTTCAAAGGAGGCCCTTGTTACTTATGGTGTTTTGAAGATAGAGATTAGGACTTTAGGGACTCGAGAGGTAGGTGAGATAAGGTCATCATGAACCCTTTCTCGTACCAAACCTTGAGTTTCTAGGGGTAGTCCGATATTTGAGTCTTGTGCCTTTGTTTTTGGATTGAGGGATGACAAAAGAGGCAGGCCGATGTCACATCATGACCTCACCAGAAGTAGTGAACCATGTGGATTCTGAGTGCTTGTATTATATTCCTTCTAGTTATTGATGCTTTCTTGGGGCGTGACCCACTACCATGTCGTCGGGTTAAGTGTAACTGCTAGTTCCTCATTACGGTGGTTCTTTTTAAGTTGTACTCTGTTTGGTTTCGATTGGTGAAAGCATGTTTTTGGAAATGGAAGTGGATTTTTTTAATGAAATTTTATTATCTAAAATTATTTTAAATTGGAAAAAATATTTTTAAAATGGGAAGCATTTTAGTAAATTATTGGGTTTCAATGAGGAAATTATGTGTCCCTTGGTACTCATTATGTAAGATCACAAGTGTGTGGGTGTGTGCGGTAAGTGTTTGGGGGAACTTTTTTATTTGTGATGTGGATGGAAATGGGTGGACACACATGTGATGATCCATAGGATGCCTTGAGTGAGTTTTAAAATATAATGATTTTGGAAATTGGTTTTTCCATGGGAAGTGGATTTTTTTTGGCATGTGAAAAGTGTTTTTGGTATTATAAAAATGACCGTGGGATAAGATAGTTCTGAAATTTAAATGAAAATGGTGATTTTGGAAAAGTGGTTTTTGGTTGTGTTTATATTTGATTGGATTTTGGGCCAGTTTTCTTGGCTTGAGGTGTTTTGTTCTATTGTTTTTTGTCTTGAGGAAAGTTTTGGTTTTTTGTCTCTTGTGTTGTTTAGAGTATGCCGCCTAGAAATGTCCCTAGTGTTTCTGATGATTCATGTCCAGGTTTCAGTTCTTTTAAATGTCATCGCCTTTTGAGGTGTTGGAGGTCTGTTAGAGGTGGTGGAATGACTTGAGGGAAGTGTAGTACATCCTTGGGTGGTTGGGAACTCCCTAGGTTGTTAAGGTTTGTTCTATTTTGGGTTTGTTTAATGGTTTAGTTTGGGACCTGTGGAGGTCGGTTGTCTTATCGTCATTGGAGGTTGGGGAGTAGTTGGTGATAATTGGTTTTTGTTACGGTTACCTATCTGGTGAGGAGTGTATGCATGAGAAACATTCCCAAAGAGGTTATCTTTGTTTATCCTGACACCTAGTTTGTTAGGATGCCTACAGATGTGCCATTGGTATGGCTGGTTTGGGCATTCCAAGCCATCGGGCCCCATCCCTCCAAAGTCATGTCATCGTTGTGGTCGTTCAGGTCACCAGCAGAAGTTATATGGGAAGTTTCAATCGAGGAATGAGTTCTGATTGGGGGATTCCAGTGTCTAACTCTAAGGAATAAGATACTTCTTCCATCAGATCCCCAGCCTCAGGTCTCAGGTGAGGCTTGTGCATAGTCAGCATGTGAGAGGCATGTGAGACCTTGCTTGGTTCCTTATCTTTCGTCTTGTAATAGAGACATTCAGGGTTCCATTGTTATTTTTTCCTTTCTATTGTAAGTTAATTTTCTTTTTTGGTGGTAGTGTGATGAACTTATTCTTTCATGATCGTAGTAGTTGCGTTCTTCTGAATGTGACCTCTAAAATTGATAGTTCTTCTTAAAAGTGTTTTTTAGACCTTACCTCAAGGTAAGGGATTTGAGTTTATTTTATAAAATCATTGAAATGAATTGGTTTCACTTGAATGATAATTATTTATTTATCTAACATGAGTTATTTTTCTATGATATATAAAATTTAAATGTTGTTGAAGTAAAATCATCCCATGGTGGATTTTAGTTATCCCTTACCACATGTTTCCAAACTCAAGTGATTGACTGTAATGCTTGAGGTTATGTGGTGTCACTGAAAAGGGTATCAACTTTCTATCGACATTACATATATTTAGGTTTTTTTTGAATCTTGGAGGATTACACCCTCTTAGATTTTATTGTTCTTTCCATTGAATTTGTTTATAAAAATATTTATGAGTCTTATTTCATGATGCAATATAAATTGAAAAGGAGCATTGGTAATGTGAAAAATTGGGAAAATAAATCTTCAGTGATCATTTTTTTATAATAACAATATTTACCTTCATTAATGAATATTACATTATTAATATTTTTAGTATTAAACCAACATGTGGCCATAAAGAGTATTTTTGATAACTATTGGTGATGAATTACCATAACATATCCAAACTATTTTGGGAAATTTCCCACCAAATGGAATATATTATTTATAGAAACTTTATTACAACTTAAAATGAAGGAAGTATCTATGAGTGAAAATTAATAGAAATATATTATCTTATTGTTGCAAAAAAAATTCCAAAACTGTTCTAGGGGATGAGTGGACAACAAAATTATTAGGTGTATTTTTATGGGTTTGAGTTGGAACTTAATTGTTAAGAAAAACCATTGTGATGGCCTATTAATTAATTGAAATTAGGTTTTTTCCAAAGTATGACTATCACAACTAAACATTGAAAACATACAATGAAATTTGACAGGTTAATGTACTTTTACACTAAATTATATTTCCATCATAATATAATATTAGTTTGTCGGAGGATTTTTTATCTGCTTCTAATAACATTCATAATTGGCTATTAAAAAATTCCAAAAGATGATGAAATTTTAATTATAGAAAAATAATATGTCACCATTAATATAAATATATATGTAAGATTGTTAATCCATTATATTTAATTATCACAAGTAGTAGTTGAAAAATTCAAAAAGGTGGTGTACAATTTCGACAGTAAGATAATTCGTCATAATTATCCATAAATAAAGTGCATCGAGAACCTATAAAATAAATTTGTATAAAAACATTGCGTTGGGAATACAAATCCTCACAAAAAATCTAACAAATATACTGTTTTACATAGTTATTTATTTCATTCTCTTCATATTTTTTAACTTATTTCTTATGGGTACCTTCCATTATTTATAGGGAGGGATAAATCTTGAGCAACTAGGGTGTGTAGGAGTGTGGGTGATTGGATACTTTTAATCCCTTCTATCTATAATAAAGAATTGATATATATTACCTATAATAATGGAAAATAAGAATGAAATATTAGTATTATTATCTAACAATAATTTTTCAACTAAGAATACAAAAATCATTAAATAATATTAATATTTTAAAAATATTACAATTAATAAAATTAAAATATTATATATTAAAATAGCTTTAAAACTAAAAAAACATGAATATAACAAAAAAATATTATCCAAAATAATATAAGTAAAAAAATAATTTAAATATCATTATTATTTAAAAAAATATTGAATATAAATATTAAATAATATTATTAATGTAAAAAAATGATAATTAATAAAATATAAAAAATAACATTATAATAAAGTTATAAATAAAATTTAAAAATAAAATATAAAAAATAAAATATTAAATGTAATAAATAAAAAAATATGTAAAATATATATATATATATATATATATATATATGAATAAATTATTATAATAGTTTTATAAATAAAGATATAATTGAAAAATAAAATACAAATATTAGATTAAAAAATATAAGTATCGAATATTCAAGATCATGAAATAAGAAAAAAATTTATTTAATTTATTGATTACATAAATTAAATTATTTATAAATTTTAAATTAGAGGATAAAAATTTACCTAAAGTAAGTTTGAACCTATACTAAGTACATTAAGTAGAAAAATATTAATATTATTGAGGGAAGTAAAGAGATTACATCCCTAGAAACGTTTCATTAAAGCCCTCACTAGTAAGGGGTAGACAAACCCAAGATGAACAAAAAAGCTAAGTAAGTCAATGGAAGCACACAACCCCACAGAGTTGAAACTCATAGCATCATTTTAGGGGAGTTTGGAAACCTCAAGGGTAATTTAAAGATCATATAAAGTCTTTGGAATTTAATTAAAATTGAATTGATGAAGTGATATATGGTGGTTAGTCGTTAGAGTTTTATGATCAATAAGAAACATCAGTAATTTAGGTTGACAACCATTTTCTAGCAGAATATATAGCTACTCTAAGGGGGGAGTGAACTCCCTAGTCATTAAACATTGTCTAGGTTTTACTTACATATGTTTTTACACCTATCATTAAAACACATAATCACCACCATTTCAATTTTTTTATAACACCAAACCAAGATAATTTCATTCCATTTTTTCCAAAAAAAGAATTACCAAGTACAAACAAGATATTACAATGACGAACCTAAGAACTTAAATGGAATTTTGTCTTTATATTAACATATTTTCATTCAAGAATTTTGTAACTATTTATTTGGATAGGTTTTTTGGATTTATAATATTTTTGGGAGATTTTTCTTGTCAAATATATAAAAACCCTAAAATCAGAAACACTAAAAATATATAAGAACTTATGCTATATAAATGTAGTTGAATTCATCTGAACTACAGTATATGGTAAAATTTATTTTTATAGAAAATTAAAAAATTAGGTTGGAGTAATTGGTAGGATTAATATTTAATTTTTGAAATATGTAGGGAAAAGGTATACATAATAATTATAAGTGGAATCTATCAAGACTTAATGTGAAGAACAACATTAGATTTGGATAGAATAGATAAAATACAAGAGTAAAAATAAATTATAGAAACCTAAATAGAGAAAATGGATCTAATAATAAAATATAATATTGATTTATAGATTTAAATTTTGATTTAATATGAAATTCATGTATAAATTTATAAAATATAAAATGACCTGTGGATGAAAAAACAAAAGATTAGAAAGAGAAACTGGATGAGGAAATATTACATGAGTATCTTGAGAGATAGGACATCCAAATAATTTAAAATTTAGAGTCGGAAAAATTTTAATTGTTAAGTGTCTACAAAACATGAGTACCACTAGGATATAACCCCCTCCAAGTACCACCCTCCCAATATCTAATTAGAATTTCACATACCAAGGAAGAAGTGGACATCCTGTTTTATTTTTTTATACATGTGGAAATCAAATGTACTATTATTATACACCACCATGTGGTTGTTTACATAGATCCTCATGTAAATCATGTATTATATTTCATTTGGGGGAGAAGAGGGGAAATCAAAATGTTATGGTTCCAATTGAGGAAGCCATGTCCCCCAGAAAATTATGAAGAGTATTGTATGTTTAATAGATAAAGGATTAAAATCAAGTTATTTCTGGGAGAAAATCCAATTCATAGGGTGTTTTCATTTCTTCGTTTAATTTTCATTTAAATTTTTATAATTCATATTTCATCAGATTGAGTGACCACTTTATTTAGAAGGATTGATGAAGAAGAATAAAACCAAGCTGAAATAGAAGGAAAGCATATGATATGAAAGAACCAGAAAGGGTACTATTATATTATTCCCTATATTTTATTTGAATCTCAACAATATATCTGAAAATATAACATCCTATATATAGAAATTTTGTTTATAAATTAGAACAATGTGTTTATGGGAGAGTGTATAACGTGTTTTTTAGAGAAAACCATTTTAAAAAATCATTGCATCATACAATTGAAGAAAAAAAAACCCATAGAACCTTAAAAACATATTTATAAAATAAATTATATTATATATAAATGGATATATTTAAATTATATCATAATTTTATATCATTTCATTGAATTTTTTAAATAAAACATAATTGTTCTATTTTCTTTGAAACTTTAACACCCTAGGAAGCCAACATAACTAAAACTAAGATAATTCATATGAACTGAAGTAAAATGAGTAGTTAGTAATCAAGAAGAATTTTTATAATATGACTTATTTTTGGGTATTTGAGTGAGAAATTAAATACATAAATAAGAGTCATGTGAAATCAAATATTTGGATTCCCAACATTTCTTTCATACCCTAACTATTATAATTATTATGGAAGGGTTCCTACAGATTGGGACGGTTTCATTCTAGATTGGTCCCACTTATTGAATAAGTTTAATGAACATGATTTATATGAATAAAAAAATAGTTTTTTTCACTGTTATTGAGTGATATGGATAGTAATAAGAAATATTGATCTCAAATAATGAAAGTTCATATGACTTATAAAATTGGTACATAAGTTGAATCAAGGAAGTGTAAAGTGGAATTGTAGACAAAAAGACTATGATATATGGTTTTATGAAAGATTTTACTCTTAAATAAATTATTCAACTAATTTATTATGTTTTAACCTTCATTATTAACCATGGACTCAGTTTTTAGATGAACTGAAAAATGGTTGAGAATTTTCTTTTACATTAGTTATATGTGGAAAAGTAATCACTCAATTGTAAGGGGTCTGATTGGGAAAAAATTGTTTTTGGTCGTAGTTTTTAGTAGAATATTATTTTTCACTTATCATTGTAGTATCTTGACCATAGTTTTTCAAATTTTAGGAAGCTTGAAACATAATTAGTGAACTCATCCAAAAATTTTGGATGGAAAAAATTCACAATGAGTGTTGAATTTGTTGATATTTGTTTAAGAAATCAAGGATTGTGATTATTTTTAAATGGATACATAAATTCAACAAGTATTAATGGGGAAGATAAATAATTATGTTTGACAAGAAAATTGATATTTTGGGAGGTAGTAATATTTGATGATTATTGAGATGATCTTAAGAGTTCATCCTTGAAAAGTGTTGACAGATTATGAAATTGTTGTCAACTGCATGTTTTTTAATAATGTAATAAACAATCCTTGTGTTTATAAGTCATGAAAAACTGATGTTGAAAGGTGAACTATAATTGGATGATTTTGTAGGATGTTGTATTCAAATGTTAAGTTATGCTGAAGTTGCATTGTTTGGAAGTTACATGTGAAAGGATAATTAATGACTCTTGTATTTTTAGGAATGAATGTTGGAAGTAATATTTCCAGAATAGGTATATAATGAAGATCATTGAGAAGAAAATATAGAATTGACTAGATGATCTTCAAAAGTAAAGAAGAAGAGAATCCATAGGAAATAGATGGAAAAATATGAACATCCAGAAGTTACAAGGGGTGATTTTCTAATCATAAGTTACTCATGCTTCATATGTTTAATAAATACATAATATTTTAATAATTTATATGTTAGGTGCCTAAATTTATAGCATAAATAATCATTTATTGTTACATAAGATATTTTTCATTTAGAAAATATTTTTTCAAGGAATATTGATAAATTTGACAAAGGAAAAACCATCATATAATGGTCCTCTTACCAAAATGTCAATGTAACTTAGAGTTAAAAAAGTATAATTCTTGGAAAATTATGGAACATACTATTAAGAGTACAAGTAATTATCTCTTACATAAGAATTATAATCTTGATAATTTTTTGATAGGTGTTCCATAATATTTTTGGAAAAGAAGACTATTGATGTTATGATTATCTTTAAAAGTAACATATAGAGGTTTGAGAATCAAATGTGATTCAAGATATTTTTAATTAATAAATATAAAGGGTTAGAGTGATAAGTATAATACAGAAGTATCATAAGGATGATTTTGAGTATGTCTAAAAGGTCACATCGAAATCCAAAGAAAAGGTAGTTATGAATGGTACTGAATTCCATAAATTTATGCTGTCAAAAATGCTAAAAAGTTCTATTATTTAAAGTATAAAGTGTCAAAGTAATGAAATTGTGATTGAATAATCTATATATTGCATAATTTCTGAATAATAATTTGATTTTAGATTATTTCGTCATGTGAAACAATAACTATGGATACTTAGAGTTACATAAGATAGATTTTGAGTTGAACCTGTAAGTTTTTTTTTGGATGGGAAGAGGGCTAAGTCCAAAACATAATATTTTATAGAGAGAGAAATTTATTTAATTATATATTTAAAGAAATAATATGACAATAATTTAAAATTATTAGATGTTATACCATGTAGATGAGTTATTCTATGGAGTTGAGATACCATAAAACAATGTTCGAATGTTCCATTAGAGTAGTAGAATAAGAACACTGCAATATTGGAAGCAATGACATAGCTAGTTCAAACATACCAAATCTATATTTTATTGACAAACTCAATTGTAGATAAAAAAACTAAAATTGGAAGAATAATGTTGTTCATGTCAGTATAACTTGATTCTGTAGAAGTTAAATAACTAGAAGATTCTACAGATCTTGCATAACATTATTTGAAGTCAAATCCAATGTGGAGATGTTGATAAGGACATAAAAGATAAAAAATTTAGGATTTTTAATTTATGAATCTATCTAATATTAATAAATACCATGAAGAAATAAGATTATATATTTTTTAATGGTATTTGACAAATTGATAATTCAAAAACATCGAAGGAATCGAAGGCATATGATTGAGATTGAGCATGGAAAAATATAGAGTGCTTGAAGAATGGATTTATCGAATCAAGGATTCATATATAATGGGTGAGTTCCTTCAAAACAAGGTATTGATAAATTAAGAGTATAAAATAGAAGGATAATCAATCCCTCAATTTCTAAAGATCATTATTTTCAAATAATTTGGGGATCTAGAACATGAAGTTCTAAATGAATATAAGAAGAACCCTTAACGTATCAACCTAGTCAGTGGCCATGTTCTCCCTCGGAGTGCTCCCTCGAGTGTAGTCTTCTTCCCCTATTTTTTTCTATTGATGGTGCGTCTCCTTCCGACCCGTCTCTTTCTCTGTTTGCCTAAAATTTCTTTCCCCTTGGGTTTCATCATGACAACGCTTCTCCTTCCGGTCTGTTTCATTCTCTAATTCCATTGCTCTGCCATGCTTTCTCTCCTCTCCTTGGATTCATGTTTTTGTTCCATTGAGGTTTATTCATCTTTCATGGTGTTGCTGTCGAAGCAGTTTCACTGTAGAAGCCTCATCCTGCTCCAACCTTCTCTAATCTTATGTTTCACCGTGCCTCCGTCGGTTGGATTTGGAGAAGTGGTTCATCTCAGTTTTGGGATTTTTGGTTCGGAGATCGATGATTTTTAGGCGCACTCTTACGTCGGCTTTTTCTCCTCTTTGTCTCTTGTTTTAGTCTCGTCGGGATGTCATTGTCAGGAGCCCTCTGTCATTCAAACCTCTGCCCTGACTTCAAGTCCCTTGGATCCTCTCCTTATCAGATCTAGAACAGTGGATTCTTAGAGGTTTTGGGAGGTCAGTTTTGATGGCCGATGGTGCCCCTCGGCTGACATACTTGATGTTTCTTCTTCTTTGATATTTAGGTTTCAGCATTGTTATTGGATTTTCTCATTTTCTTTCAGATTTTTTCCTCAAATCACCTTTTTAGTATTGGTGCTTCTTCTTATATGGTCGATCTGCTCGATGTTTGTTTAGAAATGAACCCCTTTTTATGTTTTTGGAGTGGTTTTTGTTAATGTTTGGTTTTTATAGTCAACATATTTATGTTGATCGTTCTCATGTGGTGAGTTCGTTCTGTAAATTGGGTATTTTGGGGGATGATGACCAACTATCTCTAACATTCTGGTGTGGCATTTGGATGGTGGCGATGATGAGTGATGTTCTGTTTGTATGGTGTTTGATGGTGGTTATGTTTTCTGGTGATGGGTGTAGTGACTACGATGAGGGTGTTGAGAAGATGGCATGAAAATGGATCGACGTTTGGCAGGGATAGAAACGGCGTGATGATGCCAATTGTGTTGTGATAATGACGGTTTCAGCGAGTTTACCGGTAGTTCATGATTTAAGGGATTTATTTCCCGAGTTTATGCCTTTTTTGTTTTTAATTTTGAATTGGGACCCAGCTTTTAAATTCTTGTATTGTATGGTGTAACGTGTTTCCCACTTTTCTAAGTGTGTTTTATGAAAATACAAAAAGAAATGGATTTGGTCTAAATGAATTTAAAATATATGGAACATTTGTTCCAGAATATGTTGAGAAAATAAAAAAAACCCTCAATTTGATTAAAGTTTGGATGTTAGGATACTAAGATTTATTGATTAATACAAGTATTCTATGATGACTAAAATAAGGTACATACATTAATGTTCTGAGAGAAGATAAATTTATTAAAATAGAGCATTTCAATGTTATAGTACATGGATAAAGATATTGTTTTCAAAGATGATTATTCATTGGAAGTAAAAAAAATTATTGAGGAATAAATGTATTAATGTTGATGTAGATACATCCTAGAGTATAAGTAATATCATATTTCGGAGTTTCATTGGAACCATTTAAGACTTTAGGATAATAGTATAATCAAAGACTAACATTTCCTGAGATAGTAATGGAATTTCAAGAGATATATTATTTTTCATCAATTTCATTATATAGTGAATATTGTTTAAATGGTGATTCCTTACTATAAACCTTTTATGTGATGGTTGATTCCTAGCTGGGGTATAAGGGGATTTCAACCCCATTTTAATCAATTCTGAGAGTATTGATAAAATCTATGTTCTATAGTGATCAAAAGATAATAAGGATTAGATTCCCACATTAGGATTAAACCTTGAAAAATCTTATCTATTTCACTTCATTTACTTTCATCATTTAAGGTGGTGTGAATGTGTTTTGAGAACACATAAATAAATCTACACAAATAACTAAGACTATGTTTTGAATAAAAAAGGTGGTAAAAGTTTAATTATAAATAATTAGGTGAAAATAATCTAGACTAATTCACACCCTTAATTCCTCTCAATGTGGTTATAAGGTCCAATCATGACATCATGTGGTATTAGATTTAATCTAGGTTTCCTCTGATTAGATCTATATTTTTTCTCCTAGTTATATTAACTAATTTACGTGAAGTATATATTAGAGGATTTTATTAAGATTCATGAAAAAATAGAATATGGATACTATTCTTGTTAATACCAACAAGTAGGTTTCAATCAAAATTAAAAAAAACTATAATATGAAAAGGATAATAAGTTATGGAATCCTAATTCAATGAATTTGTAGAAAAATGACTCACTGCTATTTCAATGAAATCAAAGTTGTAGTTATTCTGATAAATCTGACATGAATTATTCCCTAGAAGAATCTTATTCAATATGTGAAGAGTATAATTTAGTTGAATCATATAAATAACTCAACATCAAAGGAAAATATTATTTTAATAAAGATACAATTAATGTTTTCACTTCTCTATTTACTTTTACCAAGGGATTTCCAAATGATAAATAAATACTGGAATTGGAAGTTGATGAAATAGAGAATCCATTGGATAAAAATTTACACAAGTTTAATATTATTAATGATCGTTTTTAAGCTATATAATAATCTATATAACTTTGCAATACAAAATTTCCCTAGTTGAAAAAGAATTTAAAAAATGTGTTTGTGAGAAAGTAGTGATTATGAAAGTAATTGAATAAAAAATACATGAAAATGAATAATCTCATAATTATGTCATTGATTTCAATAATATTAATTTGTAGGTAAAATACAAAAGAGTTAAAGAGATTTAAAAATAACAACTAGTGAATATTAAGTTGAATGATCTTTTGGTTGGGAAGATGAATACAGAATAATAAGGGAGAATAAGTTCCATTGAGTTGGAGAAAATACCGTCAACATAAAATGTCATGAACATGAGGTTAAATTGATAAATATATAATAATTCCAACATAAAATATCCTAATAGAGTGAAATAATTTCTTACAAGTTTATTAAATGATTCTTACTTCAAAACTAACTCATTCAAGTGTTAATAGTACCATGAAATTTTGAGAATTTAAATATAGTGATAGCTATTAGAAATACAATAACACAAAGTTCTAAAAAAATTTATGAATTAATTATAATTATTTGAATAATGTATTTTTCCATTCAACTTATAATATAAATTGGGTGACGAACAGTGTTGGCAATCCCACCACTTCAGCGAAGGTGGATGTGAGCACATGTAATAAAATGATATCCCCACAAGGTGTACAAAAGTAAAAAGTTTTTTCTTTAAAATAGTAAAGTATTTTACTAAACAAATTACAACACTATGTAAGAAAGAATGATTTATTATTGGTTCTATGAAAAATTTAGACCTAGATCCCTTGACTATTGGTATTATATATTAGTTTTTGAATGAAAAATAAGGACTATATTAAGGGGGATAAAAACTAATGCCTAAAAACCCTACTATGGTCATCCAAATTATGCAAAAGAGGGAGAATACATTTACCTATAATAGTTTTTAATACATAAATAAAATTTTTTATTGTGGTAATAAGAGTGGTCAATATGATAATGGTAACTGGTTTTTATCTACCAATTATAATTCGTTTTTAACTAAATGAAAAATGGACACAAAAGATGAAGAAAAATAAATGGATGATAGATGTCAAGTTTACCATTAAATGTAAACTAAATAAATTTATCAAAAAAACTTACGCAATAATAAAATAAAGGAATATATTGTACCATAGATTAGGTTCTTATATTGTGTAATTAAAGTCCATGTTATAAATGATTGTAAGAAATCCATGATTATTATTGTTAATGTATGAAATATGGAAAAATGAAAATAAGAAATCCATGAAAGAAATAATAAATATTTTTTAGTTGAATATATCCCTGAAAAAAGTTATTTAAATATATGATAATTTTTATGAGGAAACAAAATTAAATGATTTTAAGATACTGTATAGAAAATGAAAATAGGTTAGCCACATTCCTAAAAATTTCATGACAATACTATTACTACTGGAGAAGCTAGTGAATAAAAAGGAAGATAGAATCAACGGGTTCATATGCATTAAAAATATATGTGAAGAATAAATACTCACATGATGATAAAGTTAAACATGTTCTAAAAACATGATTTTTTAAATTGTTCCCTTGGAAGTAGTAAGAATGATTGAGTATACATAAAATAATGCATGTTCCTTGAAAGTTTGTAGCATCCTAACAGTGTTTTTCATCCAAATAGTGCTCCGAGTTGGTCTTCCATGGGGCCTTTATCATGCCTCCCCTAATGCCAAAGTCTTCTAACTATCAACAAGGGTCTGATGAGGTGACAGTGGGGAGTTTATACCCTCAAGTGATGACAATAATAATGGTACATATATATATATATATAAGAAGAAGAAGGATAATAACTTATAAAAAGAATCAATAAAACTCAAGAGAATCATAATAAATATTGGAAATAATAAATAAGAAAAAGGCATAAAACCGTTTATAGAAAATACTCAAGATATAGAAGGACATACCAAAAAAACATGTTCTCCCATGGCCAAACATATAGGTATATATATAAATAATGAAATATATAAAAAGGAAAATCCAACTTGATGTATAAACTACCATGGTTCACTTCTATCCATCATATGAAAGAGGTACACCTATGATCACAAGGCCTATCTCTCAAGATGGATCCCCAACATGATATCAAATACATACAGTCTATATGAGTTTTGAGGGGCCAGTGTGGGGAGTGAGTATAAAATCTATAGTCCATCACCAATAAGTTCTTATATTACATCTATAATTATGAAGGTGTATGAAAAATATAAATAAAAATATATCACACACATTTAATAATTAACCAACTTCCCTTGTGCTCAACAACCACAAGGAAGAACTTAACTGCTTCAGCCAATGTCGGTATATGTCTAAAAACATGCCCTGAAATATAGGTATGGAATATAGTACATTTATTCATAAATATATTTGTAGTGGTGAGAACATGTGACTTAATTCCCAAGTAATATCCTAAAGTAAATCTTTCATGGGGTTCTCTTAGGAACCTCCCATAAATAAAACACTCACACCCCATGCCACCAATCAAACATCTGGCATCTTAATGGCATGCCCAATCAATAACTCACAGGTCCCTCATACCTCTTCATATAAATTCCCTATCATATCTTCATAATTATGTCCCTATTCACAGTGATATACGCCCTCTAATAAATAATTCATCATCAGCTCAATAGAAGGACATCCCCAGGCAATGTGATACCCATCCTCTGATAATCCCACACCATCGTCTTCATGTGTAATGGTGAGCCTCGGCCCCCAACTGATGGTCTCAAACCCATATCCCGATAGTCCATTGCCATCAACCATGGCTTTTTAAACTAAGTTACAACAAAATAATCAATTTTTAACACCGCAGCCTAATCTATAACATATATAGAGGAATCCACCCACAATGATTGGTCAACACCACCTCAACCAAGTCATATCCATGTGCACATGATTCCAACTGCGTGTCGTCCAACAACAGTGAGTAGAGATCACCAACATAACCAAATCCACAACATCTATCGCCTCAATTCCCTAAGAATATGTCACTAAGTTCTGATGGTCAACACCATCTCAAGACACACGGCACATGCCCTCATCCAGATGACCACTTCCCCTCAAACTCATGATCAACATCACCACAAGTATATTGGGAAAATCCCTCACCCTGACAACCATGTCACCATATACCAGTTCATTAACATAGCCTCAACTACTGAGGCCATGTCATTCATGTTTCCATAGAACCGATATAATTCATATAACAATTTAATTTATTAAATTAAATAATCATCCAAACATACCAAAGTGGTCAAAATCCCCTTACCTAGCAAAAGAATATTTATTCATAGGTTAGATCATTCCCATGGAATCTCAAAACATCTAGTTACTATTTAAAAGAACCAATATTAATTATTAGGAGGTTCACTCAGCCACGTACCCAAATCATACTTAAGAATGCACCCATAACACCTGTATGATTTTGGTGAAATCTTGTAGCCACCTACCTAATACTCATAGGCACTCCCTCATCTCATAATGGTATCTAACTTGATCCAAAATGAGATAAATCTATCTTTTAGACAATAATCTAGAAAATAGGGAAAAGGAGATCACATAGATTTAGCATACCATTTGGTGAGATGGACAAGAAAGAGAAGAAAGGGGATTTAAGGCCTTATCGAGAGGAATCTGTAGCCACCAACAAATCTTGAATTAGAGCTTGGATGGGGAGAGAAAGCCAAATCCTTGGGAGAGGGAAGAGAGGCACTCTACACTATTATAGGGAGAAGGCCACACTATAGGGGGAAGAAAGGGAGATCCATCTTAAAGAAAGCCGAGTTAAAAGATAAATTACCACTTTTTAAAGAGGTTCATGGTTAATTTTCATGGTTTGGATAGTCGTACTCCAACCATGTGCACTCACTATCAGATGGGTCACCCCATTGAAATAGGTAGCATGGTTTGGCTATTTGGTTTGGCAAGACCATTAACCAACCATGTCAACCAACTGTCTAAGTGGAAATAAATGTGTTGGATAGGCCACCTATTTTGGAAAACCAGGTGTAGCCCCTGCACACCCTATTATAATATATAAAAAAATCCCACATAGTTTCCCCTCGAGTACACATGGTTAAATATAACTGTGTGCATGATTCTTCACCTTTTAGAAAATGGGTATTTAGGAATCAACTCACATGAAACCCATATGAACCCCTAAGTCACTTAAAATGCCTTAAACCCCATCTAAAAATACCTTGGAGCATTCACACCCTATAAATTAATTTCTGAATCAGAAAAAATAATGGTGTCCTACTCTCAAAAATAAAAAAAGGTTGAGAATTTTGGGACACTAAAAACATGGGACATTACAGTCTCACCACCATAAAAAAAACTCATCCCCAATCTACCAGGCTTTACCCATAGATGTTACCAAAAACAACCATTTTATAAAATCAACCTAGTCTACCCTGCTTAAAAATTTAGAGGATAATTCCCACTATGGAGCTCCCCACCAAAGCAATTACCTACCTGGTCACATATTAATGCCGAAAGAGACATTCCATTGGTTTCCACAACCGTCCCCAGACATACAAGTCCTCCCATGGTGTACCTTCATTCTTACACTACATCAGGTGATCAATTCATACATATGTCATACATGACACCGATCACAACCCACATCTCATCAGATGGCCATTTTTTAACCTATTCTGTACACAACACTCATTAAAACCCACCTCTCATCATATACACATTAGCACACATTTCATAAACGACATGCACCAAAATCCGCATCTAATTAGGTGCCCATAAATCCATCACCTCAATATATGCTCATAAATAAACCCACATCATATATATTCATTCCCATCAACATCCCAATTCCTAGCCACCTACTGAAATCCATGCATCCTAGATGATGCTAAAAATAAATCTTGTTTCCTATGACCTTCATATATATATATATATATATTGCATCATTACTGATTCCAACATACCAAAAAGCACCTAGTTAGTTCAAAAAACAATACATGTGAACGTCATTCACTAAACTAGCTATACAGAAATAAAATAGAACACATTCATGGCCACGAAATACCTCTAATTGTCATAATCTCCCAATCCTACTCTGAACTAGGTAGGTCAATAGTATCCACATAACCTAAATCCTAACTACCTGAGGCATACCCTCCCTATATAGCTACAACATCTACCATCCATAAACCCTAGAAAAGGGTCTCCCTATCGCTTCCATGACCTCCTCATAAATATGAATCCTAACTATTAGCTCCTAGTACCACTCTCAGTCCTACCTAAAATCCTTGATTCATACCCGGTCCCTAACTCAAAACTATCTGAAATGGATTCCTACATAACCTCTCCATGTGCCCCATCTGGACACATGCTCAAAAATTCTTTAGAGTTTGATCACACTGAGTTCGAACATGCCTCAACTACCCACACTAGAATAACATAATTGAAGAACCACTCTTTAGTGGTCCTATGTGAGTCTCTATTCTTGATTTCCCTCCTAAAACTCCTCACGGTCTCACTTCTAACTACCTTAAGCATCACTACCATGCTCACCTAACGTCATCACCAATCTTGAATAATACAGGTGCATTATGTTTCCCTCCACTATCAGATCCTAATTCACAACCTCTATGAATGAGTTTAGGATGAAGATATTTACATGTGCCCTAATTTTCTGTTGCAACCCATCCTCAAAACAATGCACCCTAGAGATGTTATTGCCCGCCATTGAAGGTGAAAATTCATATAGGTGTGTGAAATTAGCTGCTTAATACATGATATATGTATACCCTTATAGGAGATTCATGAACTATCAGGCTTTATCCATCCACAAAATTTCAAGAAATAAGTGATCGTTGAACCTAGTCTTGAAGTCCTTTCAAGACAATTATTCATGTCTTCCTACCTAAACCCATACATCCCACTAGTGCTTTTACAGTCCTCTGATCATATAGGTATATAACTTCACCCTTTGACCCGGGGGTGTCTCAAGATATTTGAATATAGTCTACACTTACTCGATCCAGTTCTCTACTATCTATGGTCCACCCACACCCAATAATAAAGGTGGGTGATGACACCGGCACTCATGATTTAGATACTCCATAGATGTATTATCTCTCTCAGCTCCCCTTTTAATACCCTATCTAAAACAAACCAATCCACCCATGATATTCTCATCAAGTCATTTCCCAAAATCTTCCATCTAATGTGGATATCCCTCATGTACCAGATCTTTAATCTATAACTCATGATAATCCTGACCCTCTTGGGCCTCATCCTGACCCTCAAGGGACTCATCCCATGCATTATCATGAGACAAAAAATATTTTCCCTCTTTACACTCCACCAGAATCCTGCTTGGTGGAATCTCATAGAAGACTAACATGATGGTCAAAATCCAAAATAGTAATATATATCATAGATATGGAAATACATAAAAGGAAGCGCATATCACCACCCTTACACTACCCTAATAAAACCATGTCACAATACATTCGGTCTCATATCCCCTTACATAGCCATATCAAGGTCAAGTATCACATATAGTTCTATATCTGGCCCCTTTCCTACCCATAATAGATTCACTCATAAAATATCATATATCAATATAGGGTAGCTGAGTATAATTCCACCAAATAGGCTATATAAGAAAACACTTTTTATCTTCTTTATTGATACATTAAATAACTCACCCATTTTTTTCATCCCTTCCTACCATTATCAGTGTTAGGCCAATACATTCTATATACAAAAATCATCCCATCAAATCTCATCAAGCACCACATACATGGGCTATCTGACTTGAATACCACAAAAATGGATAAGAATGAAAATACATTTCATCTTCTTTGTTAAAAAATTAAATAACCCAAACCCTGTTACTATATTTTAGGTTCCCAGAAATTATTTATAGGAACATACATATATCATGAAACCCTATGTTCCTACCTTAATGCATAAACAATTCTTCCTTTTCATATCGGGCCAAGGTTCAAACAACATACCTGATAAACATCACACCCAAGTGCGCCACTCAAGGTGTAAATCAAATAAACTGTAAAATCACATAGAAAAACACAAATTTCCAACACATGAAAACTTAGTCTATCTGCCATGCATATGGATATAAGAAACCAAACATGATCTCTACACCTAGTTCCAACTGCATCCTAGTCTCTAGACTACCATATCCCAAATAGTATAACCAATATGGAAATGTAACTCATCTAATACCATTTGTAGTCACCGAAACTAGTTTTGTACTCAAGCAGTTTTTTGGGCCAGTTGGCCAATAGGCCTTATGTGCACCTAAACGTATTCCAAAGGCCTCAAACTAGAAGTGAGGGTCTAATGATGTGAAAATAAAGAGATTATACCCTCATATGATGATGATGATAATGGTCCATAAAAATGTAAAATAACATAATAATGACCATAACTCATAAAAAGTATCAATAAACTCAGTAAAATCATACTAAATAAAATTATCAATAAATACATCCAAGGAATAAAACCATTTGCTGATAATACACCAACCATGGAAGTTCTTAAAAAATAGATAAGAAAACAAGGTCTCTTGGGGAGAACATATAGGAATGTATATGGAGAATCAAATATCAAAAAATTATGCCCTATCTTGATTCATGAACCACCATAGTCCACTTCCATCCATCCCATGAAATAGGTACTCTTATGATAACTATGGTCCAACTCCAAAGCCTGGTCCCTTACCTGATCTCAAATAAATAATGTCTATACACATCCTTAGGGGCCCATGTAACATGTGAATTTGAATTCAATATTCCACCCGCAATGTGTGCCTATCTTACATCCATAATTATGTAGGTGTAAGAAAAATATAAATGAAAATTTGTCCACATACATATAATAATTATCCTGATTCCCTTATGAGAAACAATTATAAGGAAGAATTTACCTGCTTCATCCAACACTTGTATATGTCTGAATACATGCCCCTAAATATATATATATATCATATAGTACATGTATTCTATAACACCCCAAGCTTCCACGGTAAACTTCCATTTTAATAATACAGTAGTGTGTGTTGTATGCAACTTCGAGTTCTAACACACACCACAACCCAAGCTTCCACGGTACACTTACCTTTAAATGTCAATCTATTTAACTAAGAGTTAAATCTAAAAGATAAAGTTAATATAGTGACCCAAAACTGTCTAAAACCTTTTGGTTGAGTGGTTTTATACCCTTCCCCACCTTATCCTTGAAATAATCTATTTTTGAGCCATTAGAAACCAAAAATGATTTTATTATAAAATAATATTTCTAACTTTTCCTAAGGTGCCCCTCACCCCTATTTTAAAAGGGAACTCCCCCTTCCCTCTAATTCACACCTTAAAATCCTTTTGGATCAGCGATCCCCTGCCCAAATATCCTATCAAATTCTCTCACTTCAACCTAGATGCATTATATTCATCATAAGTCTAACCTATGGAGCCCTTCTGATCAAATCAAAAGGAAGAACCTGAAGAAGAGGTAATGTTTTCACCACTCTATTTCAAGTTCATTTCTTCTACCACTTCTTCTTTATTTTTTATTTCAGTACTAAAATAATAAATCCAGTATCTTCTATATACTATGATGTTATTA
This sequence comes from Viscum album, assembly GCA_963277665.1. NCBI lineage: Eukaryota > Viridiplantae > Streptophyta > Magnoliopsida > Santalales > Viscaceae > Viscum > Viscum album. The sequence continues at coordinate 1,945,915,612 of OY728126.1, read as the reverse complement.
TATATATGGGACAACCATATTCAGTATTCTATCAATCCCATGGATGACATGTCACCACACATGCATACGTACGGCTTACCGTCTCCACGTCGTGGTGTAATTGTTATTCAATACTTTATTATTTGGATGGGTATAATAATGATGTTTAATTGATTTAAATAATAAATATAACATGATAGTTATTCAGTATATATGATACACCATCCAATTATATATTATTTTAATATCAAAAGAATGATATTGTCACTCGTGCGTACGTATGGACTACCGTCTCCACGAACGCAATGAGATTCATTCCCCATCATATCCATTCAACACTAATTATCATTTGATAATTAAAAGTAATGTTTATGGACTTGATATCATTCTGGATATGAATAAGATACAACCTATGGATAACAAACACGACTTATGTAACAAAACATACAAAAGAAAACGAGTAAGTGAACACCCGAAACGACGATAATACTAAAACATTATTAACAAAGAAATATTAAAAGATCATATATGATATCATATTTGTGTATATGATTCTTTTATAATTTACTAAAAATGATTTAACTATTATACAGGATGTTAACCTACCCTCGACCAAGGAAAAGTACAAGTTATGTGGTTTCTTTTCTCACTTTCAATTCCGTGAGATTTTCATTGTTCACCACTTATTTATTGCATGTGGTGTGTGTACTGCCCATTATTGTATTAATTGTGTAATATACATTAATTTATGGATATTTACATCATAATGTATGATCCTTTTTTCATGGTTGTATGTTTCTTAGGTTACCAAATCGATAAGGGAATTTGAAATTTCAATTTCCACTCATTCGGCTTTACACATACTTCAGTGATTATTTTACTCCTAGATTATGTGTGGAATCACAATTCATTTGATTATGTTATAATTTCCACTCCCCTTTCTGTGGATATATTTTTTATACACAAAATCACTCCATTTATAGATTCTCAAGTAATCTATATGAACTTGATAAGAGTAATTTTAACTCAATCTCCATTTATTGAGTTAAACATCCAATTCATTGGTGTTGTTTTTAGAAGAACAAGTGTGAATGTATTATGATTGATTTACACTGAATATCCAATCATATTGAGTGTATTTATATTTTTCACACATAATTATGTCATTTATTTATCCTTAACCTAAGGATACAGTCTTTATAAGATATTTCATCTCAATTTACATTCCAATGAGACTTCTTTGTTGTTATACACCAATTCTTTTTTATATAGTGTATATAATGTACTTTGACGTAGTATAACATGAATCCTTTTATTCTCATGATATTATAAAGTATTTATTACCTCAATTATTTTTATTCAAGTGTCTCTCTTTTTGTTAAGAACTCTAACTAAAATATTATTTTAAATGTTTTAAATATTTATTACTCTAAATCTTTTTCATTAGTGTCCATGTTTTAAACATGTTTTTAAAGATTCATTTATATGGACATTAATGTTTTAGAATTAAAATTCCTTTTAAAATTTTAAAAGTGGTACGGGACACTTTAATTCAAAAATATATTTTTAAATGGCTTTTTGACAAATAGTGTGAATTTTAAATGTTTTCAAGAAAAAGTGGGATATTTCTCTCAAATAGTTTTGATGATTATTTTCATCTATGTCAATATCCTTCATTATTCTCGATTGAGGTTAATCTGTTACAATACAATTTTCCATATTGTAATGAATGAATTATTTTTGACTGTGGATGGGTTATTTTTATACCATTCATGGTTTGTGGATAAAGTATTAACATTTCGTATTCTAGTTTTAATACAAATGTTTATGTTATGTTTCAAACTTTTCATATGAGGAATGCATTGGACTTAGTAAGTGATGGGTGGAGCCCACTATATCTCTCCGATGCATCGGTAGGTCTCATGATACAAACTAGTGTATTGGCACGAGGCCTTGAGAAAAAAAAAATTAGTATTGGAACGAGGCCTTGGATATGTGTTTATGATAGTCTAGCATTATGAATTCCATTATTACGAAATTGGTTATTGATATTGTATGTGGTTATTCGACTAGTATAATATCCATGTGATTAAGTAAATGGAATCATTTCATTTTATCTTTTCCATATTATGATAAAGTTCAAGTTTAAAAGGATTTTGTTTTAGTTATACATTTCTTTAAATGTCTATGCTTATCTATGAACGTTTCCGCTATATTGTTATCCTTACTGATCATCTGAGCTCACCCCGTTAAATGTTTTATTTTTCCCAAGATGTGGAGGAGTAATTTATGAATGACCTGCAGGCATAGTATGAGGGGATATTAAGACAAGATGATGTTGTATTTTTTTTAATTTATGATGTATTGTAAGACTTATGAATATATCTAGTGTTTCCAAGACTACTAAACTAATCAGTCTTTCGAGACTTGATATTTTGTGATCATGCCAATGTTATGTAATAATGCACCGACTCTAGGTAACTGGGGTCGGGGTGTTACATCTTCATATATATATTTTCAGTGGCAAGGATTCGTGGCTTAATTCCCAAGTCATCCCTTGAGGAAAATATTATATGATGATCCCTTGGGCACCTCCCATAAATAAAACACCAACACCCTATGCCACTAATATAACATCCAGTATCCTAAAGACAATAGAAATTAATAATTCCTAGGTCACTTTGATCTCCACACATAAATTCCCCATCATCTCTATAGAGAGATGTCTTGAGGCATGGTCATATCCATCATTCTATATATAAATCACCATCATCCTGATAGCCCGATGTTCTGAGGCACGGTGATACCCCATCCACTGATAATCATGTCCTATTAGTGTCAAGTGTAATGGTGAGCCTCATCCCCTAACTAATTGGTCTCAAAACTATCTCCCAATGTTCCATAATTATCCATTGTGGCTTCCTATGTTGTGAACCTTCAACAAAATTGGTGGTCAAAACCACCCCCTATACCATAATATCTATTGAGGCCCCCACCCAGAATTAGTGGTCAACACCCCCTATGATGAGTCATATCTTTGTGCACATAACTCCAAAGGCATGTCAGTTAATAATAGTGAGAAGGAATCACCAACATAATGTAATCCATGTCATCAGGCACCCCATGCCCCTGTGACAATATTACAATGTCCAGATGGTCAACACTGTCTCAAGTCACATGGGCCTCGTGCTCATCCTGATGACCATGTCATCTCCACCTGATTATCAATATCATAACTATTATCTCGGGCCACTCCCTTATCCTGACAACCATGTCACTTTATTCTAGGTGATCCACATCACCAAAACTCCTCATGTCATTCCTGTCAAATTCCCATGTAACTAACAACATTCATATAACAATTTAATTATTTAAATTTAAGGATATCTATAACATTATCAAGTGTTCAATATCCATTTAACCAACTTTTCATGATTTATAAATTGGTTAGAGATTTACCATGGCATATCACATCATCAAGTTACAATTTAATAGAAACAATTTTAATTATCAGTGGTCTCACATCGCCACACAACCCAAGTGTATTTGAGAACACATGCATTATGCTTATAAAATTATAGATAAATCATAGAACCACCTTCAATATACTTATAGGCACTCCATATTTTGATACCAGCCTCCAAATAAATCCAAAATGGGATAAATTATGCTTCTAGACAAATGCACTGAAAATAGGGAAAAAGATCTTTCACAGATTTAGCATATATTTTAGTGAGATAAATAGAAAAAGAAAAAAATTAGATTGAAGGCCTTACTAAGAAGAATATATATTCCCCAAATAAACCAAAATAAAAGCTTAGATGAAGAGAGGAAACCAAATCTTACGGAGATGTAAGAGAGGAGATCTATGCTACTATAGGGAGAAGGCCACGCATGGGGGGGAAGAAATGGTGATCCCTCTTAAAGGAAGATTGGAAAAAATGAATATTTACACATTTCAAAGAGTTTTATAGTTAATTCACATTGTTTGGATAACTATGTTCCAACTATGTGCACTCACGGTTCAAAGGGTTGACACTTTGAAATAGGTCGAATGGTTTAACAACATGGTTTTTCAAGACCATGCACCAATTGTGTACAGCTACTGCCTAAGTATCACTATGTGTGGGGGATGGGCCACACTGCTTGAAAAAACTATGTGTAGCCCGAGTGCACCCTCTTGGAATATATGCAACACCCCCATAAGGTTTCCCAGTAATTCTATATGGTTAACTCTAACTATATGCTTATGTATTCACCTTTTGAAAAATGGGTTTTCAGGCCTCGACACTCCAAATACCCATCCAAACCCTTGAGATATTTCACAATCCATAAAAAGTGTTCTCAAAATTATTTATAGCATTAAAACTCTATAAATTAGGTTATGAATCCCAAAAATAAAGTTTCCCCACTCACAAAAATGAAGAATTCAAAAATGTTAGGAATTTTGACCCGATCAAAAATCCATAATGTTATAAATTTATTGTGAAAATGAATGTTTAACATGAAGATAATGATGAAGGTTAAATAATAAGACCATTATACACAAGGTGATTATTTTTTTTAAATTAATTGTGAAAGCATAGAGATTCATTATAAATTTGGAGCTTAATTGGAAGGCGTATTAGGGTTGAGAAAAACCTCTCAACCTTGTTTCTTAATGTAAGAAAAAAATGACAAGACAACTAATTCTCATATATTTTTTGATCATTTTCATTATTTATAGAATATATTGTTCTTAAATCCAAGGGGAGAACTTAAGGATAACTGAATATTTATGAATATTATATGTTTATAAGAAGCATCCATCATGTATTTTTCTAATTAGTGTCACTTTTCTCCTCCTCATCACACTTCAATTGGTGTCAACCATGATGAAAGGAGATAGATGGAGTCTACCACTTGAGGGAGATTTATGTTAGTATAGTACCATATATCCATTGTGACACTTGAAGTTTTAAATATATTATTACCTTTAAATAATTAAATATGTATGACTGTTTTCCCCACACACAACATCAAAATTAAATGAAAAATGTATACATATAGATAAAATATAAATATCAAACTATGACCATTAACACATAACTATTGAATTATAAATAATGAGTAGGCATAACCACTTTATGAAATATTTATAGAAATAAAATAAAGGATACTTTAAATATGAATGAAATTCAATTAGTTTACCAAAAATTAATAACAAGATCATTTACTATTCATATTTTGTTTTATAAAATTGCATTTTTATATGATATAATTTTGTATTTCAATAAATGAATGATTAGTTATGATAAATTATTTTAGATATTAATTATTGGTTAACACCAATTTAGTTGTTAAAAAAATGAAATAATAATAATGATAGTTAAAATTCAAAAATTCCATTTTCCAATAAAAATGATTTTAAATTATATTTTATGATTTTACTAGAAATTTTGACCTATAAATTTTAGAATATAAATTTAAAAAAATTCACATCAATTTTTTTTATAAAAATAATATTATCTTATTTTTTTATTTTATTTATTTTTATGGAAAATTTCTTAGGAGAATAGTGAAAAAAATACTGATATTGACAAAACCATCACTTTTATGACATTATCATAATATACAAATAACATAAATTTTTTTTAAAAAAATTTATATAAAATATACATATTAATAATTAAAATTAATAATTTAAAAGTACTATATTGATTTTTTTAAACCCACATGTAACATTTTGGAAACATAAGTAATATTTTCCTCTAAAACTATTTTTATTCACTTATATTAAAAATTACTTTTCATCACATGTACACATTATAAATATAAATAGATTTAATATTTTAGGTCAACAAGGTCATATTATATAAAAAATTCAATTTAAATTTTGGGTATAAAATCATGATTACAATGATTAATGTTAATGACCATGGAAATGGTAAAATAATAATTTTCAAAGAAATATCTTATTAATATTCTATAATTTTTATATAATGAATTATATTAAATATTTTAAATAAAAACTATAATACAATTTTTAAACACATATATATTATATTAACACACATATAATTGGTAACCAATGATAATTAATATTAGTAACAAACAATGCTTAAATAACCATTTTTCTATAAAAATTATTTTTCTATAAATAAATTGTTTTAATTTAAAAAGTACATTTATATTATTTATAAGTTGAAGTAGATTAAATATATATTAATTTTAGGTTAATTATAATTTTTTTGTAAGATTTTATATTTTTAATTTTTTATTAAAAAATAAATTACGTAGTTAAAGACTTGACATTAAGGTAAAAAATCATAAAAGTATAAAAAATCTCAGAATGTTACTTCAAACATGTGTTAAAAAGTTTTTTTAAGGCTTTATTGACCAAATATCACCAAAAAATACATTATTTCTAAATTTTGGAGTCTTTAACCCTTGATTAGTATAATTATAACATTGAAAAGTAGAGGGGTATTCAAAAAAGTTCCCTTTGGTTCACTTATAAAAGGTGAAACTTTCACCCCCTTCATTCCACACTATTTCCTTCGAATTAATTCATTAAAATATTCCATTTTTCTTTTACTAGAAACATTTATCTTGTTTTTCAGCCTCTAGACACACTTTTATATTTCCATAATCTCTTCAATTACGAGGATAATTTCAAGAAAAATTTCTTGGTCCTGAAGTGAGTACTACTTAATTCTTATCATTACCTCAAATTTGAATCCATTGATCCATGATTATGATATAAAATATATTTTATTCTCAATGGTATAATTATATCCACATTTTCGTTCTGAATCATTGTCCTCTTATATTTCATGATATCCAATGTTCTATTTAAATTTATCCCCCACATTGGGTTTTGATTCAGAAGTTACAAAAGACTGTAAGGGGATTTTGTAACATTAATCTTTTAATTGGTTCATATTCACTTCTCCTTAACAATTATATATCAATATTGATATATTCAATCATATGATGATTCTATGTTGCATTTCCAACTCTTTTTCTATATAAATCATGTTTTACACGGAAGTCATCCTCCTTGATGATTCTATTTTTTCGTGAAAATGTTTTTTTATGATTAATACCCATTTATTTTAATTTATTTTTCCTTTATATCAATGTTTTTAATTCATGAAAATGTTCTAATTTCCATAAGGTAAACTCAAAATTTTTTTATCTCTAATGATTCTTTTATTCCCCTATATTCATTTAAATATAATAGTTTCATTATCCATTTAATGATGTGGGCATTCCATAAAGGAATTTCAAAATATTTAAAACACTTTTCTTTTATATGATCTTATATTCTTCCCCTTTATCTTAAATTTTTTATATATTATCTATTTCATATCAAGTTCAATTTATTTTAAATTTTTTTAATTCATTTTTTTTAAATCTCATTATTTTTAACAAAATTTATTTTGTATAGAAAGTGACTTGAAAATTACATCTTTTTATGGTTTTATTAAGAAATGTTTTTTCATAAAAAATCCCTTTTGTTATTTCTCTACCATTTTTAAATGATTCTTCTCTAATCGTGCAATTGTTTTTAAATCACCCACAATTTTTTAATACTCCTTTTCACTATAATTTGTTTGGTATCAATTGATCATGTTTTTTTATGTGATACCATTTGGAAAAGTTATGAAGCAAGTTTTACTTCCATGGGTAATTTATGATAAAATGAATAATTTGACTATAGGTGGAAGCAATGTATATGGATTATGGTAGGTGGTCTCTAATATCTCCCTCCAATTAATTGTTTTAATTTTATGTCTAATAAGATCAAAAGGGTACATGGGATCATTTATCCAAAGCCAAAGGGTACATGAAAGGGTTTATCCCAAGACCAAGGGTGCAAGAGAGGATTTATCCCAGGATAAAGGGGTTCACTAGAGGATTTATCCCTAGTCAAATGGGAACATGGAAGGATTTACCCTAAGAAAAATGGCACATTGGAGGATTATAACAAGCTAAACGGCTATATGAGGGGTTACATCCTAAGCCTGAGGGTACATGGGAGGATTATCTAAAGCCTAGTAAGTCCCATGAATGGTTATCCCAATCATTATATATGATTAATTTCATGTAGGTAACCTGGAAATGTGGGTTCTATTCTTATATTTATGTTATGAACTTACATCATAAACTTATTCATATGATTATTCTATTTGAATCGTGCTTAATTTATCATGATTCCACACAATATTTTCATTGAATGAGTTTTTTCATTAGAGATTATGTGTCCATCTATCAATACTTATGGAAAAATACTATTGATTCTTGTTATTTTTAATAATAAATTTTTCCCCTACCCATGTTTCATTGTATTCTTATTATCCAACCCTTAATGACATGTTGATAATGTTTACCTTACTGTGATTTTGATCTCACCCCTTTCATATGTTTTCTATTCCCCAATTTAGGAAGATAAGTATAACTTATGGAATGTCAATAATGGTTTCTAGAGTAGTGTGTTTATGGAGAAATGATTGCAGATTAATATGTTTATATAGACAATTTCTAAGAGACTAAACCTTTAAGTCTTGGGTTGTCTGACTATTTGTGATATATATTAATTAAACCATGGTATCAATGTGTTATTTATGTATTTTTATATTGGGTTGATATATTTGTTATCAATCAATGGATTTGGGGGTAAGTTTATTTATTTTTTGTATTATTTTAGGAAACATTACCAAAAACCATTAGATAAGTCAAATGGGTATGTCTAATTATAGGATAACATCACAATGTTTTGATAAAATAGGGATTATGTGGTTCTCTTAAAAATTACATCACTTTTTGGATAATACAAGTGGATATAGGATCGATCATAGATGTACCTTGGTTTAATAACCCTAGAAATGGTGGATAAGATATTAATTTGATTGTCACCAGGTACACAACAATATGTACAATCTATACACTTGTTTTGATTCTCCTAATGATATGCTTTGGATGTTCATATTTTCTTTATGAACCACTTGAAAGGATTGATATCTAATCAACTTTGAGAGATTATATTAAAATTTATGATAAAACTCCACTAAAAGTGAACTAGTTTGAATCAATAATGATATTGGTTAAACTATGAATGATATAGGTTAGATGAAGGGTAATATAGTATGAAATAAATGAATTATTTTCTAGAAAATGGGTAAGACATTTTATGGTGAAATATTCTTCATTTACTTATATTAATCCCCTTATGATGATCCTTTTAACGAATTTTGATAAGTCTTTTGGTTTTAGTCATGTATAGATCTAGAATTAATTACAGAAATAAAAGAAAATATGGACAATGTAGTGATGATCCTAATGAGAAACCCATTGGGATAGAATCCTGTGTCAAAATTATAGTGTTTATATTAACCCATCTAACATGATCCATGATCAAAAACCTAAACCATAACAAAATCCCAAACTCTCAAACATAGAGAAGGATGGAGTTTTTTATAATATCATGAGATAATGATGATAAAGGAAAGATGTTTCAACTTTCTACATATTAAATTTTTTGTAGAATCACAAAATGGAATTCATCAAATTTATAATAATGAGTTTCACATGTGTAAGGATTTCATATTAATATTTTTCTGTCAATCTAGGGAAAGGAATCCAATCATTGAAATAGGGGAGTGGAATGTCCAACATTTCAAATATCATGATTTTTGGAATTATCGATTTGGATTCGCTAACCCAAGGTTCAATAAGGATAATAGACCTCATTATCCTCCTCGACCATGGAAAAAAAGGTAATTCATATGAAAATAATCCAAATGTTGATCCTTTTAATTAAGGAACAATTATATTTCCCTATATATTTGTGATTTAACTATATTATACCCACATTAATATATCTAGGAAGTTATATAAGAGCATTAAATCACCACTATAATGAATTTAGCATCTAAAAACGTCTATTTGATATATTATTGAATCCTTATTTTGTGTTTATGGGAGTGTGAATATTTTCATTAAACCTTTAGAAAAACTAAATTACTTTTTTAGAAATGATTTATTATTCCTAAATAGAGTCTATATTTTGTTTTTGAATTGGGGAAACTACCTTCTAAAACTCAAATAAACATGTGGTCATCTACCAATTTGAGGATGATTATGAACTCCTTAGGTAAAATTAATCATTATGGTTGTTTATATTAAATGGTTGAAAGGAAACTTAGTATTTGTATATATATCATAAGAAAGAATAAATGAATTCCATAGTCTCATATCAATTAGTAATGTTGATACCACATTGGAAATTTACTATCAATTAACATTTACCTTATGGTTACCCTAAACAATTTCTATTGATATGTCATAAATAAAATTAGGAGTATACAATTTATTTATGGGGGTAGACTGTTACTATGACAAGTCATATGTTTAGTACACCTTAATTATTGATTTTTTAAATATAGATACTCAAAATAGAATACCAAAACATCATGAGGCCTATTGTCTGTTGTTGAATTAGATACATAGAATAATAACTTGAAACATGGGTACAACAACATTATTTAAAAATCCCATAACTTTCCTTTATTTTCAATTGATCTTCTAAAACTACACTGGATAACCTTAGGACGTATGTAAGAAAGTGGTTAGATATAATGCTCGATAAAGGAATAACCAAAGTGTAACATGATGAAATTAATACATTTTATTCAAGAGGCATATAAATATGACTTAAAATAGGTATGAATCATAAATATTGACATAAAAGTAGGATATAAAATGATAACATCAAGGCAATAAAGGAATGTGGAAACAGCATAAAACATAAAATCATAAGAATAAATCAAGGTTAAACAACAATATATCATAACATAGTGTGTATAGGATAACATCTCACACACCATACATGGAATCGCATGACAAAAAAACATTACCCAATTCATTGGAGGGGTTAATAATTTTAGGCCCACCAATCACATTGATAATATATAAAGGCATTATTTTTCCACATATATCATATAACATATGAACATATTTTATAAGTATAATCCATTTACTAAGGATAATGGGTTACATAAATGGAATACCCCAATAATATATGGATATTTATATTTAGGTGAATACCCTAGAGTGGAAATGGTGATGGGTATTCAATACACAATATTTGGCAGTGGAATATCATAGGATGATTTTGGTAGTATAAGGGGTGAACATAAAGGATCATATGGGGGTTTAATGAGGGGTAAAGGTGAACTATAATTACATGTGAATCACAGTTATTATAAAGATATATGTTAAAACACATTTAAATATGATAAAGTTTGAAATAAAAAATCATAGTATAAAGAAAGAACACGAAATAAAAAAGGAAGAGGAGAGGATCCTTTACCTTAAGTGGTAACTTCTAAAATATTTGGAGGAGGTTATTAAGTGATTGGGAACACCTTTATATGTATTTATTGATGGATAGGGAGAGTAAATTCGTGATAAATTTGTTTGTAGTGAATAGGAGGGTGAGGATTGGTGTGTATTTTTTGAAAAAAAGAGGGGGGTTCTTTATTAATTTCAAAACATCAATTTTGGATTCCTTATGATAAAATAATCATAACCATGAACATTACCATGTTTTTCCCATAGTTTCTTACAAATATGAGTGATTTTCAATATTTTATTATTCTAAGAATATATATCCTTAAAATAATAACATTGTAAATGTGGAAGTCAGTCATGTTCAAAAATAATTGATTATAAAACTGTAAAATATAATATAGGTTTTAGGGGAAAAATTTAGTGTTCAAAAAATTAAATAAATAACATATAAAATAAATTATTTTTAAATAGAAATTTATATTTGGTCATGGTTTAATTTTATCACAGTTATCATGTCACTTTTGGGCTATTTTTATGTCATGATACATTCCCTATATTTATAACATATTAAAGTTTCACCAAAATATCTAATTGCATTAAAAAACTATAAAAAATAAACCATTGGATAATTTCAATGTGATGGTTCAAAAAAATTTATTTATTTTATCAAAAAAAATTTATAAATATGATAATTTTCACTTGTAAATAAAAATACATTTTTATGGAATAATACTAGTTTTTATGATATTAACAACTTTCTAAAACATATAAAAATTACATTGAAATTCGTTATATTATCATTTAAACTTAAATAATTATGATATAAGAAGAATATTTAATTAAAAATTTAGTTATTTAAATAAATTGTTTAATTTATTTTAGGATTGTCTTAATTGAAATTATATATTTCAAAAAAAGAGGATTTTGATTTATTCATCAATAAATATTATTTTTATCAATAAAATTATATATTTATTGATAAATTAAAAAAGAGAATAAATATTATCAGCATTTCATTAATAATGAATAGAAAAATTCATTTCTCTAAGGTCTAAATATATAACCCCTTTTTAAACTGGCATACAACGTAAGGGTAAGGTGTGTAAGGGTGGTTCTTTCTTAAAGTTGTTCAATGAACATGGTCTGGGTCATAATCCGGAAAAGCATGAACTTATCCAATAAATGCTTTTTTATGATTTAGTTATTGAATCATGTATTGTGATTAGCTAAGTGAAAATCTTAGTGATTCCATCTCCCTCGTATGATCTAATAAATTGGTTTTATAGGGTATTCTCTTATTGATTGAATACATCAATTATTCCATCTATGAAAATTAGAATTTTTTATAAACCTTAATATATAATAATCTTATTGATCACTATATAATTTATATATTAACAATATTTAAGATTCTTAATGGTATTTTAAATCTAATACTATATATTTTTTAATTGGTCCAAAATAAATAATTTAGTGCATGTGTTGTCTATAACTACAGGGAAATTACTCAATCAAAATGGAATTTCATTTACAAAATTCAGGTCAGTCCATTTTCTCCCCTTCATAAACTCCACCCCCAAAATTTTATTTTTTACACTAGAAAATATGATGTTAATTTTTTTCATCTCCTATTCTAGTTACCATGTTTCTTACTCAATCTTTAATTTCTTCCACCACACTTTAACTAGGTGAGTTTGATTAATTCATATTACTTTGTCTCTATGATATAAGTTATTCACCGGCTGATCCCTATATGAAAGATCATTCTCTATGCAGGCCACTTTTGGATTCAATACATGTGAGTGGTTGGTGTATACTTTCCCAAGAGGGATACATTGAAGACATCATGTTCTTATGATAGGTTAGGTGTTATATAAATTCAATAGGCCATAACTCTGATGAGATCAAGGATCTCAAATGATTTAATGTATCTTGGATTATGCCTTCCCTTCTTCTAAAACCTCATGAATTTCTTCCATAGTGAAATGTGAATGAACAAATTATCTCTGACCTAAAACGTGAAATCTAATTTACAATTTTATGTATAGATTTTTTTGTTGACATTGTATAGATTTCATATAATGTTTAATGGTTTGAACCTTCTCTGACATCTCCTAGAAAAAATAAAGGCCCATCAACTTCTACTCTCCAACTGCATCCCTGCTTGTTGGACTCTAACATAATTTTGCATACAGAGCCTCATAAGATTCCATTGAATGCTAAAATGGAATATAATTTTATATAAGAACTCCACTAGTAGAAGGTGTTTATCCCAACAACTCTTTAAATCCATTAAAAATGATATATATATCCTCTAGAAGTTGAATGGTTCTCTTAGACTGGAAAACTTTCTGAGGGTGATAATCTATATTGAAAATCATCTCTATATCTGGTTCTATTTTTAGGGTTATTCAAATCATCAGGGTAAACCTTTGATCTCTATCAGATTTAATAGATAGTGATACTCTATGTAGTCTTACCACTTCCCTTATGTATATCTTAGTGAGTTGGTCAAGAGAGAAATGTTTTTTGATAGAAATGAAATGTGATGAATTTGAAGGTGATCAACTGCCACCCATATGGAATTATTGTATTTAGATTTATTGGGGAGTACTATAATGAAATACATGGTCATGTTTACCCACTTCCACATGGGTATATGAAATTTTTCCATCATACCCTTATACTTATGTTGTTTATCCTTGACTTGTTTTCATACATTACATAGAGATATAAATTATATAATCTCTCTCTTCATGTCATACCACCAAAAAAAAATTTAGATATCTTTACATATGAGTGCTTCCAAGATGAATACATAAAAATTATATGTCACACCCGGTTTTCAATTCCAAGCTATGTTTCAAATTTTCTTTTGGTTTATATCATTCTCTTGGTTTCTGGGTTTTCTAGGTTTGAATTTTTGGTGCCTCTTATGTTATTGATCTATGTCCTCAGTCTTGGGGTGTTTTATGGTGCTTGATCTCCTATTTTTTCAAATGGATGTTATAAGTTTGTGTTGTTTTGGAGTTGGATTAGTGACACTACTTTTGGAACCACATGTGAGGTATGTTGTCAAGGTGGTTTGTACCAATGAGTTATATGAGTTTTAAAGTAAAAATGTATCGTTATTTTGGGAATTTTTCTCCATTATAATTGGCCTATATTTACCACTTGGTTTCCTCTTTGAAACCTCCTGAAATTTTATGAGAATGGAAGGCTTTTAGGTGTCTAGAACAAGCCACACGGTTTAGCCGCACTGTTTACTAAACCGTGTAGCCAGATAGTGAAGGGTGTCCATCTCAATAAAAATCTACTTGTAATTCCAATTTTTCCCACCCAAAAATAAACCTAATTTTTTCCAATTTCCCCCATTCGACCCTAGAAGCCATGGGAGGCCTTCAAGATCCCTCAAGCTCCCACAGAACCCATCTTTGATGGGGGTTTGGGTGGGTTAACATCAAGATTATTCAAGGTAAGTGATTCCTCCTTCATTTTTTTCATCTTCCTTTGGATTTATTTCCATTTTTCATGAAGTTCCTCATGTCCAGAATTTAGTGTTCATGACTTGGTTATGATTTGGTGTTCTTTTTGTCAAATATTGGGGTTTTAAGTTTGATTACACTCACCAGTGGTGCAACGGTGGTGCGTTTTAAGTTTCACACCAAGATTTGGGGGTTTTGATAAAAAAATGTAGGTGATTCCATGTGTAAGAAATTATTTATGAGTTATATTTCTTGATTTAATAATTTAGAATGTTCCTAGTCTATTGTGTGTGGTGTGAAATCCATTTTTGGTGGCTTTAGTTAAGCATTCAGTATTAAAGTTACATTGTTACTTGAAGTTATTTATTTTTCAAATGTAATTCATGTGATATCTTTTGTGGTATTTTTCTAAAATTCGAAAGTGATTTATTAGTTGTGTAAATGGGTATATAATTATGGTTTGGTAAATATTTGGGGTGATTTTGGCATTTAATGAGGGTTGTGAAATGGGTTTTCTATGAAAAACATAGTTATACCCCTTGGGATTGTTTTATGAAAATTGTAAATGATTTATTGGGTTAAACAAAGTGGGAAAAGGATGTACATGTACTATTTTGGTGAGTGTGTTCACTTAATGAGGGGTTTTGACAGGTAAAGCGGTGATTTAATATTTCAAAAAAAGTTATAATGTTTAATAAATTTTTGAAATGATTTATCAAATTACTAGAAAGGCATGAAACACGGTTATGGGCTGTTTTGTGGGGGTATGATGTGAAAATGAATTTGAATGAAAAAGGGTGTTATGATACTTGTGTGATATACATGGGGGATTTTTGGTGTGTGCGGGATTGGTAAGTGGTATTTTCATGATCAAATTATATTTCATGGATTGTGGAACTTGTTTGAGCACAATAGAGAAAACCCGGGTATCTAGGTGAGTGGACGTGTACTAGTATACTAGTGATCCTGTGGGGTTTGACCCCAGTTTCACGTAGAAAGTTTGATGATGAAAACACTAAATAAACTATGATGATGATGATGATCAAGATGATAAGGGAATACTAGGTTATGGGTATGATCCCTACTAATGGCTCTTGTGCACAAGAAGAGATATTTGTTTGGTTACTTTCACTTAGATACGAGGTACCTTGGACCCATATCAAGCTAGTTCTTTGGGATTATTTCATTTAACACCCCAAGATCCATATTATGTTATCTTCTTTAAAATAATTCATTAGCTTGCACTACACACAACATCGAGTTTGAAATCACCACGACTTACCAAACTAGCCGTTCAAAAAGCAGTTATGAATAGTATTAATTGAATTTTAAATTCAATATACTCTATATAATTTTATAATCCATATTATGTGTTCTTTTAGACATAATATAATAAAAACTTCAATTTTTCATATAAAAGAAGTATTTTTCGAAAAATGTGATTTTACCACCTTTTAATGGCTAACCCTTTTTAAATACAATATTTCAAACTTTTTTTATATTCAGTATAACAAAATAAAATTATATTTTATAATTGGGACATAAAAATTTAGTTTGGATAAAATTTTGGTGTTTTTCTGATAACTTTAATATTTTGATGAAAAGTGAAAAATAAAAAATTTTAATTAAAACAACTTTTTTAATTAAAATAATTCATTGTGTTAAATTATACATTTTAATGGTTTTGAAGTATAATTGGATTATATTTCTACCATTTAATCTAATTTTGGTCATTGAATGTAATTTCACCTTTAAATTGGACACAAACAAGTTTCAATCTTTTGATAGTTATAAATTCTTAAAAACACGCTCTTTGTTTTGACAATGGTAAATAATTTTAAATTAATTTCTTCCACTTCTATGTTTTGAATTTGAAAAATTGGATTTAATATTTGGAATCATGAGGTTCAAATTGTGTAAATAGGTAAATTTTATTTTTATACATTACCAATATTTACTTCAGTAAATATTTTATTCACTATGGTTAAAAGGGAAAATCCGGTAAATAAGGGTAAACAAATAAACTTATAATAATATTTAATTACCCTAAAATGTGTTCTATTCCTATGGTTTGATTCATATCTAACCATGGACATCCTTGGGTCTATTTTTAGACACAATGGAGCCACTGGATAATGATAATGACACTTTATATTAATTAATTTAATGTAAAGACAAAAATTCCCTAACTATATATCTCTTAGTAAAACAATTTCTAAATGGGGTTATGTATGTTATATTTTTGACTATAAATATTAATTTTAATGATAAAAAGATTTATTACATCATTTTATTTTTGTTCTAAGTTTTAAACATCAAATAAATAAAAAAAAATTATGATACAATAGTGATGCAATGTTTGCCTCATTAATAAATGATTTAAATAAAAAAAATTATAAAAAATATACCAATATCCAAACACTATGAAATTCCTATTGGATGATTTTATTTCTTACATGAGTCTTTTTATATTCTACTTTAATGAGTTTTGGACCTTTAGAAATAGAAAATCATTATATAATAAAATAATATTTTCAAACATTCCTAAAGAGCCCATCCCCCCTTATAAAAAGCCATCACTTCTAACCCATCTCTCACACCTCTCAAGCCCCTTGTATCGTCCAACCTCTGCCCAACTATGATCCTTACATCCCACTCTTCCTTTTAGAAGAATTACCTTAGGTAGAAGGCACATCAATGAATCCTTTTGATTCAAACCCAATGGAGTTATCTGATTTAAAGGTAACATCTCCTCTTAAGCTGTTTTCTTTTATTTTAATTCTCCAACCCCTAAAATATCTTTATGAATTTATTTTATAACAAAAATGGTATAATAAATATACTAGGTTATTTTTATGATATGTATTTTAATAATAACTGCACACACCTCCATCTAATGGGTATAGAAAGTAATGTTTCTGTGGACGGCGAACTACTGCCTCACGAAACGATGATTGTTTAATCTTCTACTACCACATTTTATGGTAGACATTATGATGGAACCGTAGTTATATATGATATTTATGATATTTATTTTATCTATAATCTTCTTTAATTAACTTTTATAGAAAACACTTATTCTTTTAATGTTTTATATATAAGATACTTTCATTTGAGGAAGTGCGGACTACCGCCCCACTCAAAGTGATATGACTCATTCATACCATACCTGGAACATATAAAGGATTGTATTAATGATCTTAAATAACATATATAAAATATTATATTATACTGGAATAATAAAATATCTCGGTATCATTTGGTTTTATTTTTTTTAAATTAAAAAATGAAAGTAGCGTTCGTGCGTACGTACGGATTACTGTCTGCACGAATGCGATGAGATTCATTCTCCATCGTAACCACGCAAGTAAAATTTTATTTTGATTATTACAAATAATATTTAATAACATAACATCTTTCTGGATATGAATCAAATACATCCTATCCATAACAAACATGACTTAAGTAACAAAACATATAAATGAAAATGAAACAATTAACACCCGAAACAATGATACTACTAAAATATTATTTACAAAGAGATATTAGAAGATCATATATGAGATCATATTTATGTATGTAGTTATTTTAGAATTTAATAACAATTATTTATATATTATATAGGAGGTTAACATTCCCTCGACTAAGGAAAAGTACAAGGTGAGGTGTTTTTTTCTCACTTTTTATTCCATAAGATTTCTATTGTTTGCCACTTATTTATTGCATGTGGTGTATTGTGTACTGTCATTTGATATATATTATCATCATTATATTTATATTAATGGTATTATGTGATTAATTTTGTGTTTATTAAATTTTGGTCATACGACTTGATTGATTACAACATGGTAAGGGGTTTTTATCACACTTCTTATTTCTGTGAGATTCAAGCAATATTGTCACTATTTCCTTTTGGGTGGTGTATGAACATCACTTGATAGTATTAATTATTTCATATAATTTAATTTATGGGTATTTAAAATTTCATTATATGATCCTTCTTTCAGGGGGTGTATGTTTTGTAAGTCACCAAATCGGTAACGGAATTTCTAATTTTGATTTCCACTCATTTGGTTTTATGTAAATTTAATTGATTATTTAACTCCATGATTATGTGTGAAATCACTATTTATTTATATATGTAGTAATTTACACTCCCCTTTGTGTGGTTATTATTTTGATACACATAATCACTCCATTTATAAATTCTCAATCCATCGATATGAACTGGATAAGAGTCTTCTTAACTCAATTTTCATTCGTTGAGTAAAACATCCATTTCATTGGTGTTATTATTACAAGAATATGTGTGAATGTCCTATGATTGTTTTACACTGAATATCCAATCATACTTAATGTATTTATATTTTTTCACATATAATTATGTCATTGATTTATCATTAAACAAAGGATACGGTCTTTATAAGGGATTTCATCTCAACTTACATTCAATTTACACTTCTTTGTTGTTATATACCAATTCACTTTTACATGGCATATATACTATACTTTAAAAAATATATATCATGAATCCCTTTATTATCATGATATTATTGAGTTCTTATTAACTCAATTATTTGTATTCAAGTGCCTCTCATTTGGTTAGGAACTCTAACTAAAATATAATTTTAAATGTCTTAAAAACTTATTTTTCTAAATCGTTCACATTAATTTCCACGTTTAAAATTTTGTTTCAAGGATTTATATATATGGAAATTGATTTTATAAAATTAAAATTCCTTTTAAAAGTTTCAATGTGTTATGGGACACTTTGATTCAAAAATATATTTTAAACAGCTTCTTGATCAATAGTGATACTTTTAAATATTTTCAAGAAAAGGGGGATATTTCTCTCAAATAGTTTTGATGATTATTTTCATCTATGTCAATATCCTTCATTATTCTCGATTGTGGTAAATTTTTTATAATACAATCTTCCTTATTGTATTGTATGAGTTATGATTGACTGTGGATGTGCTATTTTTATACCATTCATGGCTTATGATTAATGTATTGACATTTCTTATTCTACTTTTAATACGAATGTCTAAATAATGTTTGAACTTTTTCATATGATGAATGTAATAGACATAGTAAGTGATGGGTGGAGCCCGCTATAGCTCCTTGATACATTGGTTGGTATCATGAGACAATTAAACATGGTATTGTCCGAGGACTTTCCCAATTTTTGATATATAGTTTTGGTCGAGGCCTTAATAATTTTTAGACATCTTGGCCAAGGCCTTGACAAAATGTTTCAGATTGTCAAGCATTATACATTACCTCATTAAGAAAATATTACTTATGGATCATGTGGTTATTCTAATAGTAGAATACCCATGATTATGCTTTATCATGGCATTATTTACTCAACTCATATTCTTGCCCTAATGTATTCATGTTTATTATTTGTAAAGTCATGTGTTTTCTATTATTCACCATGAATAATGTTTATATTATCTTCTGTTGTATTGATTACTCTTACTAAGTGTTTGAGATCACCCCTTTCTTATATTTCATTTTCCTAGGATATGAAGATGTTTTTTGTGAGTGAATTGCAGGAATATCTAGGAGGCTTGGATGTTTCTAATGAAATAAATTAGTATTGTATTTATTTTAAAGTTGTAATGTTGAACTTATGTATGTACCTTGTTTCCAAGAATACTTAACTGATTGGTCCTTCAGGACTTGATTCCTTGTAATCATTCCAATTTATTAAAACAATGAACTGGCTCCGGGTTTCTGGGGTCGGGGCGTTACAGTTGGTATCAGAGGAAGATTAGTACAAACCTTGGAAGTTATATTTAGAAAAAAAAACACTGATTAGGAAACACTACCCTAAGATATACATTGAGGATTAGTATAGAATAACATCCAGAAAATTTGGTAATGTAAATGTTATGTGGGTTTTCCAAGCAATACATCCCTATCTGGATACGAGGAGGTAGAGGTGGCTTGGGCATAGACGTACCTAGGAGTGAAAACTCAGACAATAAGTTTCGGGATTGACTCGGGGTATCCTGGTACACGACAATGGGCTTTGTTTCACTCTTAGTTAAGACACTCTTGTGGGATATTCTTAGGATAATTCACATTTTATTTACAAACTGATTGGAAGGATTTTAATATAAGATGAAAATAAATAACCTTGGTTAATCCTAAGGTGTTTTAGATTGAAAATAAGGTGTTATGATCTTCTCTAAATGACTTTATTACTAACACAATGCGTTCTTGTATTTTTTTAATGGATGGATTCCAAGGACATCATAGTAACATTGGAAATTATGTACTAGGTGGGTACGGTGGTGGAAATGATCAATGAAATGGAATGTTGATATTTGTAAAAGATATAGTGTTCATGAAAAATCAGTTTGCCAAACATATTATCAAAAACATATATATTAACCAACTCCTGGACTCATCAAAGCAGAGAAAGGTGGTGGATGATAAGAGCTCTAGTAGTGGAGACTGTGGAGAAAAGAAAGATCAATTTCCAATATGCAAGAAATGTGGAAGTAGAGACCTAGTAAAGTGTCTCAGTGGAAAAAAGAAAATATTTATGTGTGGGATACAAGGACATAAAGAAAAGAATTTCCAAGAAAAAATGAAGAGTACTATGGAAGAAAATAATAAAGATCCCAAGAATCTATTTACAGTAATTTACTATAAATGTAGGGGACCTGGGAATTACCAGAGTGAATTCCCTATTCTATAGGATAACTTCTTGTTCTAGGAAAAACCTATTTAGAAATAAATGGATGTAGAATTGTTTAAAAGTATTAGTGCTCTCTGTTGATTGGATTAATTTGGGAGACTTTTCTCTTGTATGTGTTACCCTACAATTTGTAATGTGAAAATTCTATTTTAGGAAGAATTATCTTTTCTATTGTTGATATAGTTATAAATAACCATTTGGGTTTATATGATTCATTAATTCAAATAAAATACAAGTTATTAAATTTTGGGATGAAAATGTGAGGTATGAGATAAAATTTGTGGTGAAATTATGTTATGGTTATTTTGAGAAATTTATCTCATTTTTTGAATATCGTAAAATATAGTTTTTTAAAAAGAACAACATGCAGACCGTGGGACAACCCATCATGTCGGACAAAGTTGTGGGAATCGAACCCACAACCAGAGTGCGATTGTGATTTATTGCCTACCACTGGACTACGTGAAGTCCCTGGTTAGTGTGACTAATTATTTTTAGTTAAATGATTTTATTGATCAATAATAATTTGATTTTGGATCTTATGTCTTATTAAATGGATATCCTTAATATAGGAAAATGATTTGGTTATTAAGTGATAAATTTTATTTTGGAATATTTTCGCTCTGTTGGGATCATTATATGCCTAAGGAAAATAAAATACTATGGGATTTATTTTGATAAAAAATGGTAGATTTTTATCTATGTTTTTATTGTGGATTTATATCTATTTGGGTTATTTATGGAAATGATTAACCTATCATAGAGAATTTGTGATTAGGTTAATTACTTTTAAGTATGTGACTTTAAGAGTTATAAATTTCATTTGGAGATACAATTTAAAATGGAAGTCTACGTAATCAAATTATTCTATGTTTTGGGTTTCAATATTAGTTTGGATTATATTGAACTATTTTAAGGACAATTGTTTATTGAATGGTATTTTTCAATCATTGGGTATTGTTGGTTTAATTTTATAAATTAAGATTAGTATTTCTTTCTATAAAGGATTTTAATTTTGTGGGATCATCTATTCTTGTAATAACCATTTTGGTTTTGGTTAAACTCTAAAGACAAGGTAAATATATATTTTATCCTTTGTGGATCATGTGATTCTCTAGAAGTTGATTCTAGAGCTTCATGTGTGACCAAGTCATCTTGAATACTCATCATTTGAAAAAAAAAAGATGAGTTAGTAGTAGAAATTTATTAAAGGATGAAACTCTACTTAAAAACTAAGTATATCTCTTTATGTTATTATTCAATCTCGTAAATAAATTCGTCAACTCTATAAAATGTAATATAAAACAAAAAAAATGTTTTCCGATTACATTTCCTACTGGGAAACTAATGACCGTTTATCAGATCCCAAATTTGTGGCTTTATTATTTTTAACTTTTTCATGATCATGTTTTCTATAACTATCCATCAGAACTTGAAACTTATTTTATCTTTTATATCCATGTTTTCCTACATGGATTCCTAGTATGGGTTATCTCAGGTGACCTTTTTACTTCTCTTTCTTTCTTTTAAAGTGATAGTTTTATTGAATCTTTTTCCGATGTGGGACTTTCAATGAAGTTCCCAAACCCAATTTTAAAAATTACGAGGATGAAATTTCTAAAGGTTGGGAAGAATGTAACACCCAAATATTTAATAGTATGATATCTTCTTTAAAGTAATTCAAAATCTTGTGCTACATGCAACACCGAGTTTGAGCACCTCACGACTTCCCAAACTAGCCTATCAAAAAGCAGTTATGAATTTTATTAATTGAATTTTGAATTTTATATACTACATATAATTTTAGAATCCATATTATGTGTTTTTTAGATATAATATAATAACAAATTCAATTTTTCAGATAAAAACAAGTATTTTTCAAAAAATGCAATTTTACCGCCTTTTAGTGGAGAAACATTTCTAAATAAAATATTAAACATTTTATTTATATTAAATTTGACAAAAACAAATTCTTATTTATAATTTGGACATAAGAATTTATTTTGGATAAAATTTTGGTGTTTTTCGGATAACTTTCATATTTTGTTGAATAGTGAAAAATAAAAAAATTTATTTGAAAACAACTTTTTAAATTAAAATAATTTATTGTGATAAATTATACATTTGAATGGTTTTAAAGTATAATTAAATTATATTTTTACTATTTAATATAATTTGGTTCATTGTAAGTAATTTCACTTTGATGTTGGACACAAACAAGTGACAATATTTGGATAGTTATTATTTCTTAAAAACTCGCTCCTTGTTTTGACAATGGGAATTAATTTTAAATAAATTTATGCCACTTATGTGTTTTGAATTTGGAAAAATGGATTACATTTTTTCAGTCAAGAGGTACAAATTGTGTCAATAGGTATCTTTTATTTTTATACATTATGAATATTTACTTCACTAAATATTTTATTTATTGTGGTTTAAAGTGTAAATCTGGTAAATAAGGGTAGAGAAATAATGTTATAATAATATTAAATTACCCAAACATGTATTATATTCCTATTGGTTGATATATATCCGACCATGGTCATCCTTTCGTCTATTTTGGGACCCCATGGAGCCATTTGATAGTGATAATGACACTTTATATTATTTATTTTACTGTAAACGAAAAAATGACAAAACCATATATCTTTAAGTAAAACAACTTTTACATTAGGTTATGTAAGTTATATTTTAGAATATAAATATTAATTTTAAATATAAAAATATTTCTACATCATGGTATTTTTTTATAATTTTTAATCATCATATAAATAAAATTATTTATGACACAATAATGGTGCACTGTTTACCTAATTAATAAATGATTTAAATAAATAAGATTATAAAAAATAAAAAAATCTACAAAACATTTAAATTTTTTATTGGATGGTTTTATTTCTAAAATCAGTCATCTTATATTATAATTTAATGAGTTTTGGATTTTTAGAAACCTAAAATTATTATATAATAAAATAATATTTTCAAATTTTTCTAAAGATCCCCTCCTCCCCCTTATAAAAAGTCATCAATTCTAACCCATCTCTCACACCTCTTAATCCCCTTGTCTCATCCAACCTATTCCCAACTAATATCCTTAAATCCTACTCTTATTATTATAATACTTACCTTAGTCATAAGGCACTCCAAGGAATCCTTTTGATTCAAACCCAAGGGGGTTACCCGATTTAAAGGTAATGTCTCCTCTTAAGTTCTTTTCTTTTATTTTACTTATCCAACCCCTAAAATATATTTATTCCTTTATTTTATAAAACCACCAGTATACTAAATATACTAGGTTTTTTTTATGAGAATTGTTTGAACTACACTTACACACACCTCCATCTAATGGGTATAGAACAAAATGTTTATGTGGATGGCGAACCACTGCCTCACGAAATGATGATTGTTCAATCTTCTAGTACCACCTCATATGGTAGATATTATGATGGAAATGTAATTATATATGAAATTTATTATATTTATTTTATCTATAATCTTATTTAATTCTCTTTTATATCATACCCTTATTCTTTTCATGTTGTATATATATGATAATTTCATTTGAGGATGTGCGGACTACCGCCCCCCTCAAAGTGATATTACTCATTCATACCATACATGGAACATATAAATTATGGTGTTAATGAACTTACATAAAATATATAAAATATTATACTATAATTTAATAATAAAATACATGTGTATCATTTGGTTTTATTTCATTTTAACGTAAAAAATGGAAGTATCATTCGTGCGTACGTACGGATTTTTGTCTCCATTAACGTGATGTGATTCATTCTCCATCATAAATATTCAAGAATAATTTTCATTTTATTATTTAAAAAATATTTAATAACATCATATATTTTTTGATATGAATCAAATACATCCTATCCATAACAAACATGACTTAGGTAACAAAACATATAAATGAAAATGAATCAGGTAACACCCAAAACAATTATACTAATAAAATATTATTAACAAAGCAATATTAAAAGATCATATATGATATCATACTTATGTATGTAGTTAATTTATAATTTAATAACAATTAGTTTACTATTATATAGGATATTAACATACCCTCTACCAAGGAAAAGTACAAGGTAAGGGGTTTCTTATCTCACTTTTAATTCTGTGAGATTCCCATTGTTCGCCGCTTATTTATTGAATGTGGTGTATTGTGTAATGCCATTTGATATATATTATCATTATTATCTTTATATTCATTGTATTTTGTGATTAATTTGTTGGTTATTAACTTTTGGTCATATGAATCGATCGATTACAACATGGTAAGGGGTTTTCATCTCACTTCTTATTTTCATGAGATTCATGCTATATTGTCACTATTTCCTTTTTTAGGGTGTATGTACTGCCCAGGATTGTATTCCATATGTAATATACTTTAATTTATTGTCATTTACATATTAATTGTATGATCCTTCTTTCATGTGTTGTATTTTTTTTATGTCACCAAATTGGTAAGGGAATTCCGAATTTCAATTTCCACTCATTGGGTGTTATGCAAACTTAATTGATTATTTTACTCCGGAATTATGTGTAAAATCACTATTTATTTATTTATTTAGTAATTTCCACTCCAATTTGTGTGGTTATTATTTTGATACACATAAACACTCCATTTATAAATTCTCAAGTCATCAATGTGAACTTGATAAAAGTAATCTTAACTCAATTTTCATTCATTGATTTAATCACCCAAGTCAATGGTGTTGTTGTTACAAGAATATGTGAGAATGTCATCTGATTGTTTTACACTAAAAGTCCAATAATACTTAGTGTATTTATTTTTTTCACATTTAATTTTGTCATTGATTTATCCTTAACCTATGGATACTGTCATTATAAGGGATTTTATCTCAACTTACATTCCATTGAGACTTCATTTTTGTTATACGCCAATTCACTTTTATTTGGTGTATATACTGCACTTTGACATAATATTTCATGAATCCATTTTTTCTCATGATATTATTGAGTTTTTATTACCTCAATTATTTGTATTCAATCACCTCTCATTTGGTTAAGAACTATAACTAAAATAACATTTTAAATGTTTTAAAATTTTATTCTTCTAAATCTTCCTCATTAATGTCCATGTTTTCAAAATGGTTTTAAAGATTTATATATATGGTCATTAATGTTTTAAAATTAAAATTCCTTTTAAAAGTCTCAAATTGGTATGGGACACTTTGATTCAAAAATCTATTTTAAACAGCTTCTTGATAAATAGTGATACTTTTAAATATTTTCAAAAAAAGGGGGATATTTCTCTCAAATGGTTTTGAAGATTATTTTCATCTATATAAATATATTTAATTATTCTAGATTGATGTTAATTTATAATAATGAAATCTTCCATTTTGTATAGAATGAGTTATGATTGACTGTGGATGTGCTATTTTTATACCATTAATATTTTATGGTTAAAGTGTTGACATTTTGTATTCTAGTTTTAATATGAATGTTTATGTTATGTTTAAAACTTTTAATATGAGGAATGAATTGGACTTAGTAAGTGATGGTTGGAGCCCTCAACAGCTCCTCAATGCATCAGTAGGTCTCATGAGACAATTAGACATGGAATTGGCTGAGGGCTTTCCCAATTTTTGATATACAGTTTTGGCCAAGGCATTAATCATTTTTAGACGTCTTAGCTGAGGCCTTGAAAAAATGTTTCAGAATGTCTAGAATTATACATTATCTCATTACAAAAATAATATTTATGGATCTTGTGGTTTATCAACTAGTATAACACCCATGATTATGCTTTATTATGACATTATTTACTCAGCTCATATTCCTACCATAAAGTATTCATGTTTATTTTTTGAAAAGGAATGTGTTTTAAATTATTCATAATGCCTAATGTTTATGTTATCTTCCACTATATTGCTTACTCTTATTGAGAATTTGAGCTCACCCCTTTTTTAGGTTTTATTTTCCCAGGATATGAAAAAGTTTTTTATGAGTGACTTGCAGGAATATCTAGGAGGCTTGGATGTTTATTATGGAATAAATTGGTGTTTTATTTATTTTCAAGTTGTAATTTTGAACTTCTGTGTGTATCGTGTTTCCAAGAATACTAAAATGATCGGTCATTTGAGACTTGATTCCTTATAATCATTCCAATGTATTAAAATAATGCACAGGCTCTAGGTTTCTGGGGTGGGGCTTACATTTCTCGTTGTCTATGGTCATTTGATTTATTATTATTACTATCGGCATATGGTATGTTTGGCTAGAAAATTATGTATCTTTGACCTCCTATTTTAAATGTGTTGATTCTTTAAAGAAGCCCACTTGAAAACTATTTTTATTTAAAGTTGCATCTCATTAAAACTCCTGATAACATTTCTTGTTTATGAAAACTTGCATGCTTTTCATCTTTGAATGTTTATCACATAGAATCCTTTGGTGTTGGAATCCCACTAGGCTTAGTCTCACACCCTATATACACATTTAGGTGTAATTAGACCTGGTTTCTTTTTTCATGGGTTTTGGTATAGCTTTTTGTGCCAATGGGTTGGGTTTTTTGTAGTCCTTTTGTGATGTAGTGATGTGGATATGGCTTGAGGGAAGTGCCTCATTCCATGGGGAGGTTCTTGAGCTATCTTTTTTTGGTTTTTTCCCTTCTTAATAGTCTTTATACATTTTTTAAGCAATGTAATTCAATTCTGAATTTTTATAAAGGATGGTCTGTTTAGAAAAATCTAGATTTTTCATAGTATATTTGGTTTTTGTATTTTGTTTATAAACTCGGGTAAATCAATACCAAATTTCATTTTATGATACTTAGGCACATTTTCCATCCCATGGGGATCAGGAACTCCTTTTGGGTCCTTCCATGGGATAGTTTTGGTGCCAGTTTTGATGGCGACCAGATTCTATTCAATAAAAATGGTATCAAAGGAGGTTCAAGTAAACACTTGGCGTTATGTTATTTAGGGAAGAGTCGGGATAGTCTGGATTTTGGATTTTTGGGGCTTTTAATTCCAATTACGAGTATGGTGTCTAGACAACACACCTCGTGATGTGATTCAAGTCACTATGGGAAGTCGTTGTTTATCTCAGTCCTTTGGTTTTGTTAGTTTGAAAACTATTAGGGGAAATGAAAAGAGAGATGTCCTAATGGTCTTCGTAAGAATGCAAAGCCTAGAAATCCATGTAGATCTGAGGATATTTTCCTAGAACACTCACTGCGATGGTGATGTTTTTTTTGTATGGCCACAAACCATATTTTCAGGTCACCGACCC
This sequence comes from Viscum album, assembly GCA_963277665.1. Lineage (NCBI taxonomy): Eukaryota > Viridiplantae > Streptophyta > Magnoliopsida > Santalales > Viscaceae > Viscum > Viscum album. The sequence continues at coordinate 1,945,886,812 of OY728126.1, read as the reverse complement.
AAACTAGTTTCCTCTTGAATTTTCTTTTGTCCTTTAGTCTTGGAATCCTTGATGTTTGGTCTTAAAAAAATGACCCAGTTTTATGAAGAAAAATGTTTTTGTGAAATGAAATTCTAATAATTATGGAAGGGTTAGGTTTTTTTAATTGTGTAACTAAATTTTCATAATTGTTTTTAAATGGAAAACGGTGTGTTTATACCTCTTTTGAAAGAAGGAAATTATGTAAAATTTATTTTTTAAAAAGTGTTTCTAATAGAGTTTTCTAAACTATTGAAAGGTGTTTTAATGGGATGGAATGTTTTGGAGGTCATGTGTGGAGTTTTGAAATGTATTTTTATTTGTTAACTAGATATAATTTGAAATGTTTTATGAAATTTTGGAATCTTTTTTTGAAATGAGAAGAGTTGAGTTCCCAATTCAATAGGGATTTATGAAATGGTGTTTTTCTTGAAATTTGAGGTGCTTTGAAACAGGGTGAAATGTTTTGAAATTAATGTACATGAATTGAAAGTGAATTTTTTTGAATTATTGGTGATATTTTGAAAAGTTTCATGAATCATTGAATCCTTTTTTTAAATAAGAATCAATGAGTTTTCCAATGAAAGGGTGTTGATCAAATAGTGTTTTTAATAAAACCGAGAGTGTTTTGAAATGGGATGAGATGTTTTGGAATTGATGTGAATATCATGAAAGTTAGATTTCATTTGAAAGATATTGCCTTTCATAAATGTTTTGTAAGCTGTAAACTGGGTTCGATTTCATGGTTAGCGGTCTTGAGGAAAAATAATGTATTGGTTGACATTTTTGGGTTTTAAAAAGTGAAAATAATTTTTGTTTTAACATTTGGTATTTCCATGGGAAACCAAATACATGGGGTTATGTAGAATAATGGATGGTTAATTACACAACTAGATGAGTTCCATGAAGGATTTGAGGAGGGTGCATGATGTGGAACAAAAAACAAGCATATGCGAGTCCCATGGGGTACCACTGGTGGATATGCTAACTTCCAAACCATTTATTTTCAAATAGATCATTTTAAAGGAATACAATATGTCTTGATGACCAGTTTTGGATGGTGTGTCATATGTTTTGTTGTAAATGTTGTTTCTGTGGGATGTTTTGAGTCCAATAGCCCCTCTTCTTTGAACGGTGTTTTAGGTTTTCATTTGGTTGGTAAGCTGGGTTGAAGGGCCGGTTAGTGGTCTCTTCTAAGAAAAGTTCAGGAAGCCTTTAAAGTGGTTCCCCTCACGTGTTTGGAATTATATTGTGGTTTGTCTTGACCTATGGACCATCTTGGTTGGGTCCTTTCATTCTCTCAGTGGATAAGGTACGCCACCATTACGGGTTAGTTTACAACTGAAGTGCAGCCTAGGTTGTTTTGACATTGGAAGTTCCTCCAGTTGATCAATATAAGGAATATTTTCTCAAGTGTTATAGCTTGAGTCCACACCCTTTATTTTCTTTGTTTTTTTAATCCTCTTATAGCGGTAGAGTGCTCGTGGATGGATGAAAGATACCTTAGTTTCTTAAGTTTCTTAATTCATTGAAGGTGGAAGTAATCCGGGGTTGTTAGTGTGGATGGTGTCTAAGAGGGCCTCTGGATCCTTCGTAGTATCTTAAAATTAGGGGATCACATTAAACCACCAATGTGGGAAATCTGGTCATGAGAGGTTGTTATGTCCACTCTATGGTATTGTGTGTTGTTTGGGGATGTTTCATAAGGTCCCTCGCAATGTATTGTTTCTATTAGTCGCAATGGTCAGGTTTGGTGACACTTGGTGATGTCATGTGCTAGTTTGACTGTAAAGGATAAGTTGTACAGTCTTTTGTGAGTCTTGGTTTGGTCAAAATTGTGTCTCTTTTCGGGAAATCTTGACATCCTTTGTTTAGAGGAAGGTGTTTCTATATTTCATTTCTCCTTTTTGTTTCTTATCCAAAGAAACAAGGGGTGATGTGTGTGAATCTTCTAAGAACATGTTTCCATGAAATGTCAGGTTAGGGTAATCTAAGTTTGGAATGTTTTATGTCTTAGTGAATCCATCTGGGATCAGGGTATAGTTTTCATGGAACTAAAAGGAGGAGTTCCGTTCAGGGGGTTTCGCAATCCTAACTGCGAGGCCAAAAATGCTTCAATCATATGAACTCCATCTATAGGTCCTGGAGTGAAGCTAGCACGTAGTTAAGGGAAATCCCTAGGTTGTTCAAACCCATGTACAAAGTCATATCCTCAGTATGAAATATGTTAATAGATTAAAACTCTGGTGTCGTTATCTAGATTTTGTTGTTCTCATTCAGTGGAAGGAGGTGGAGGGCCTAGTGTCCATGTTATGGCCAAAGTTCATGCTTTTCCCTTTTGGTTTCATTTAATTTTATTGAGAAAGGATTGAAATTTGGATAGATAGGTTGATCACGTAGTTTTTTCATGGTTATTACTGAATGCGTGATAGAAAATTATGTATATAGAAGGATCCACACGGTTAGCGCATGGTATCCAAAACTGTGTGGACTAACCGTGTGATCATCCAAACTCTTTAAACTTTGGTCTCTTTCTATGTCACCCATTCTTTGTAAGTTTAGATGCTTGGTTCTTATGGTTAAGAGACCCACTATGATTTTTTGGTAAGTTATTTTGGAAAGGACTGATGGAAATCTACCCCTAGTACCAAGGAGTATGTTCGTGCATCCCCATGTAAGTGTCCAAATTCTATCTCAGGAAAAATTGTGTTGTATCTTATGGTGGGGAGACCATATGTGTCTCCCCATACTAGTAAATCAGATTTGTTCATGGTCTTGTCTTGGTGATTGGTATATTCATTCAAAGTTTTCTAACTACCAATATCTTCCTTGGGTAAATGTAGGGATTGGATAGTGCCTATCAATTTAATTAAAGTAAGGTAGTGGTAAACATGTTCGATGTTGTTTCTCATTCGGGTAAATTGCTTGAGTCTTGTTTGGATAGTGTTTGAGTTTTTTTCTTTAGTAATTAAGTCTGAATGTGATTTATCAATTTAGTAAAGTGGTGTATGTTTTGGTTTGTGAGAGTAATCCTTCCTTAATTAAACACTAGAGGTGTTTTGTCCTTTGGGGAAGAATCTGGGAAAAAGGGAACATCATTGTTTATCGGTTGGGTTTGATTTTTTTCTTTTGGCCTTGTAGTGGATTTCCAAGGAAATAAAGCTTTATGGTGGGGATAATTGTCACTCCTGGACTTTCGATTCCATCCTTTGTTTCAAATTCTCTTTTGGTTCATAGATTTATCTTGGTTTCTAGATATTCTGGGTTTGAATTTTTGGTTCCACTTTTGTTATTGATCTATGGCCTTGGTTTTGGGGGTATTGTATGGTACATGGACTCTTATTTTTTCAATGGGATGGTATGAAGTTGCGGTGTTTTAGAGTTAGATTAATGACACTTCTTGTGGCACCACTTCTGGGGTATGTTTTCAACATTGTATATACCCATGAGTTGGATGAGTTTTAGGGTAAAAATGAATTTTTATTTTTTGAATTATTCCCCCCTATACATGGAAAAACATTACCAATTGGTTTCCCCCTAGTAACCCTCTAAAATTAGAGGAGAATGAAGGTTTTTGGTGGCTATAATAGGCCACATGATTTGGCCACATGGTTTACTAAACTGTGCATCACAACTCTGTAGGGTTTCCATCTCATTAAAAATATTTTTTTAATTTCAATTTTTCCCTCCCAAAAATAAACCTAATCTGCCCCATTCAACTGTAACAGCCATGTGAGGACTTCAACTTCCCTAAATATTCCAGGTAACCCATATTTGATGGGGTTTTTGTGGGGAAACTTCACGATTCTTAAAGGTAAGTGAATCCTCTTTGGTTTCTTCCATATTCCTTTGGTTTTCATTTCTATTTTCTTGAATTTCCTATTATACAGAAGTTGGGGTTTGCACCTAGGGTTTTATTTGGTGTATTTTGGGTCAAATGTTGGGGTTTTAGGTTGGATTTTTCTCCCTTGTGGTGTGTCTATGGTGTAGGTGAAGTTTCACACCAAGATTTGGGGTTTTTTACACAAAATTTAGATGATTCAATGTGTAAGCAGTTGTTGATGAGTTAGATTTCTTGATTTATTAATTTAGAATTTTCCTAATTTTTTTGTTTGTGGTGAGAAAAACATGTTTTTTAGCTTTAGTTAAGCATTTAGTATTAAAGTTAGATTGTAGCTTGAAGTGGTTTATTTTTCAAATGTAACTCATGTGATATCTTTTGAGGTAGATTTATAAAATGTTAAATTGGTTTATTAATTATTGAAAGGGGGTTATAGTTCTTTTTTGGTTATTCTTTGGTTTTATTTTGTCCTAGAATGAGGGTTTTGAAATGGGTTTATTATGGAAAACATAATTATACCACTTGGGATTGTTTTATGAAAATTATAAATGATTTATTGGGTTAAACAAAGTGGAAAAGGATGTACATGTACAGTTTTAGTGAGTGAGTTCAATTAATAAGGGTTTTTGAAAGGTAAATTGGTGATTTAAGATGTCAAACATTTTTATAATGTTTTATAAATTGTTGAAATGATTTAACAAATTTCAAGAAAGGCATGAAACGCGTTTATGGGATGTTTTGTGTGAGTATGATGTGAAAATGAATTTGAATGAAAAAAGAGATTATGTGACTTTTGTTATATATATTTGGGATGTTTGGTGTGTGTTTGTGACTTGGAAGTGTTATTTTCATGTGAAAGTTTTATTTCATATCTTGTGGAACTTTTTTGATCACAATAGGGAAAACACATGTATCTTGGTGGGTAGATGTGTACTAGAATTCTAGTGATCCCATGGCGTTTGGCCCCAATTTCAAATAGAAATTTTGACGATGACAACGCTGAATATACTATGATTATGATGATTATGATGTTGGGGGACCACTATGTTATGGGTATGGTTCCAAATAGTGGATCATGTGCATAAGAAAAGATATTTTTTTGGTTACTTTCACCGAGATACGAGGTAATTGGGACCCACAACGAGATAGTGCCTAAGGGTTATTTCCCATTGCTTGTGGTCATTAGATACATTATTCATACCACCGGTATATGGTATGTTTGGCTAGAAAATTCAGTATATTTTGCATTTTTTCTTAAATGTGTTGATTCTTTAAAGTCTCCCTCTTGAAAACTCATTTAATTTAATGTTTCATCTCATTAAAACTCTAAATAACATTTCATGTTTAGAAAAACATGCAAGATTCTCATCTTTGAATTTTTATCACAAGGAAAACTTTAGTGGTGGAATCCTACTGAAATTTGGCTTAAACCTTACTTACACCTTTGGGTATAAGTAGACTTGGTTATTTTTGTCACATTTTTTGGTACAACTTTTTGTGCCAATGGTTTGAGTTTTTAGAGGTCGTTTTTGATGCAGTGTTATGTAGATGGATTGAGGGAAGTGACTCTTTACATAAGGAGGTTCTTGGGATGTATTGTTTGGGGGTTTTTTCCATTTTAATGGTGTTTAAACAATGTTTTAAACTATATAATTCAATTATTAATTTTTTTAAAGGATGGTTTGTTTTGAAAAATCCTGACTTATCATATTAGATTTGGTTGTTGTTTTATGTTTATAAACTCGGGTAAATAATTCCCAAATGTCATTTTATTATTCCTAGGAACTTGTGGGAGCCCATTGGGATCGGTAATTCCCTTCGAGTCTTTCCACAGGAAAAGTTTGGTGCCAGTTTTGATGGCGACTAGATTCAGTTCATGACCTGATCTATATGCATATTATATAATTTTCCTATCATCTTTTTTTTTTTGATGGGGAACATTTTCGAGTTCCAAACCTTATAACTCCATCTTTAGAAAAGTTGAACTCCGTGATATTTTCTACCTTTTTCTATAGTAACTCGTCATCTTTTTTGGCCTCTTATATCCTCTCAAGAAAAGATGGTTGAGGAATTATTTGATAAATATAGGGTGAAGATCCTTTTATGATTCTTATTTCCTTCCTTTTCATGTATAATAATATTTCAACCATTTCAATACACATCTTCGATAGTGCCTTCACATCCTTTATACATAGAGAATCTTTCACTTTATTCACCTTCTCGGGGTGGTAATGTTTTGAAAAATCATAATCCTTGATTAGATCTAACCACATTCATTAGATTATATTGAGATACATTTGTGAAAATATATATTGATTCTTTTATAATCGATATATAGGACACACTTTTCCTTATATATTTATCCAAAATTTCAATGTGAATATCACTAAAAACAATTATAGATCATTTTTTGAGTAGTTATTCTTATGGAAATTAAATTGGATGGAGGAATAGACTATCACATTGTCATGAAGTAGGAGTAAACAACCCAATACAATTTTAGAAACACCAATGTAGATCAAAAATATTTTCCCACTGGTGGATAATGTGAGTATAGGTGTAGTGATTAGCCTCTTCTTTAACACTATTAAGATTTCCTTACACTCATCATTCCAGAAAAAACTTCACCCCATTCCATATTATCTTGTTTAGTTGGATTTAAAATCATGATAAATTTCTCCCAATTTGATGATAGTACCCAACTAATCCATTAAACCTATCGATCTCCATAATAGATGTTGTTTGGGGTCGTCCTTCAACTGCCTCTATTTTTTAAGGATTCACAGATATCCCTTTATTAGTGAAAACATACCCTAGTAATGTTTCTCCATCTAAAAATTTCATTTAGTATACTTTTAAAACAGCTTTAACTTTTTTAAGGTCTTAAGTACAATAGTAAAATTATCATCATTTTCCTCCTTCATTTTAGAGTAGATAAGGATATCATTTATTAATAAAACTTCGATTTTTACAAGCTAATCTCAAAAGACTATATTCATTAATTCCATGAAGATTTATAGATCATTAGAGAGTATAAATGGAATTACTATGAACTCATAATTCCCATACCCTATACAAAATTTTTTCTTGGGGATATCCTTCGTATTCACCTTTACATGATAATATCCTAATAAAAGATCCACCTTTGAGAATTTTTAGGTTCAACATAGTTTATTGAACAAGTAATGAATCTATGGAAGAGGATGATTGGTCTTTATCTTGATCTTCTTGAGCTCATGATAGTCAACGTAGAGGTGCATTGAGTCATCCTTATTCTAAATGAAGATTATCAATGCACCCCATATATAAGCACTTGGATATATAGACCCTTTATCCAAATTATCTTGTAGTTTCTTCTTCGGTTCGTTATGTTCAATAAAAGAAATTATATATGAATTCTAGGATATTGGAAAAAATTTGGGTATGAGATCAATTGACAACTCAACCTCATGGATTGGAGGAAGACTGATAAATTCTTTTAAAAACACATAAATACATTCCTTTACAATGGGCATGTCATCAAGGATAATCTTTTATTTGTTCTCATTAATTTGATAAAAATATGATTTCTAATAAGGTAATAATTTCCATGCTTGATATTATGATACCAAATTAGATTCATCCTCTACCTGGAACTTGTATTGAAATAGATGATGATTTGCGATAAAAAGGGTGACTTACTTGTCTCATCAATTTATATCTAATATATATAAGGAAATCTAATACACACCCAAAATCACATCGAATTCCACTTAATGGGTATCATAAGTTTTGATAGTATTTTAATCTCATAATTATGGATAGAGGAGAGGTAATATACTTAGGGTGTAGTAATTTTCCCATTATTCATTTCCACCAATAGTTCCAATTTTAGGTTTTTTTATGGGTTTTTAATACTTATACTAAATCTTGTTTGTTATGAAAGAATATGTAGAACCATAATAAAATATTATGTTCTCTATCCTTATATTTAAAACTAGCATACATTTCACCACATCATTATCGGGATCCACCTCAATAGTTGTGATGGAATAAGCTCCCCTAGGTCACTTTAACATGGTGGTTTTTGGTGCCATTTATCATCGACAACCCTTATATTTGTGTATTGATTGTCATAGTGTCCTTATTATTTTCAGTTAAAAAACATTATTAATGGATAAGGGTTTACTTGAGCATTCCTTTCTTCCATCACATTGGTGTTTTCCTACTATCCATGTTCTCTAGCTATAATCCCTTCATTCTATCACCTAAATCATTTCCTTATACACTTTATAGAATTTCTTGGATTCATATTCCCACACTTTTGACAAATGGGGTGTTGGAATTTTTATCCCGCATTAGATTTTTCTATTATTCCTCCAGAATTAAAATACAAATATCCCCTTCATATCTATAGACCCATGAGATTCACTGATCTCCATTATGACTTTGAGGTTACATCATAAAATTTCTTTATATCCTTCAAAGTATCTAATCTACAAATCTTTTCGTAGACTCATATTTATCCCAACAAAGAAACATTCAACATTAATATCAGGGGAAATGACAAAGTTAGAGTCGTATAATGAAATTATTTTGATGTTAATCTATTATGTCTCGATAGATTCGTCATCTTTTTTATGGAGACTAAGGATACCCCTATTCATTTTCATTTATTGAGTATAAGGAAAATAATTATTAGAAAATATAATCTATAATTATTTCCACTCCAGTGTTTAGATCTCCTCCTCGGTCATTTTTTATCATCATCCACAAATGATTGGCTACTCTATTCATGTGATAAATATCTAACACAAACTTCTCTTTCATAGATCATTGAAGGATGGAGAATATATTTTCAGTGGATTTGATCAATTTTTCTACAAATAAACGTTCAGAAGATCCACTAAAATTACAATTCCTTTATCTCATAAAGGTTACATTCACAACTTTCTCTTTAATAAGGGGATGTGGATTTTCTCACTGATTAAAATTTATATTCATAACTAGAGTTAATTGAATAATTATTTTCGTAAAGTTTTGGACTCACGGTCCCATTATTTTGGGCATCTCATTTGGTAATTCTCCATCACATCGATTGTTGACACGGTTCCACCTATTTCCATCCATTGACTAAAATAAGGAGAAAAGTATGGTTGAGAATCAATAAAATATTAAAAACATTAAAGGGAAACTATGAAAATTTATGTGATAATTAATAAATCACATACATTCCATAACCTAAGAATTTATAGGTTTCAAACTAAGTTATCCATGTTGTATTTCCTGACATAAAATTGTATCAGAATTTTTATTACCTTTATAATGGTTCAAAAAGAGACTATGAATTTAAAAAAGAATATCTCCCAAGAATTTCAAACAATTATTATAGTAAGACCTATTTATCGTGCCCTATGTGATGATCAATTCAAATCCCAATGCACCCTTTTTTGGATTATTACCCCTTGGTACAACAGTGTTGGAGCCACATCCATTGCATTATCCAGATAGAGTTTGTTTTTATGGAAACCACTTACTCAATAATTTACCATAATTTACAGAGGTTTTGCAATGTTTATTCTAATCAATAAGGTTGTTTTAAGGTTCTATAATCCTAATCCCTAAAAAAACTAGTCTTCACTTTGATACCAAATATAAAAACCCATATTTTTCATATAGTTTAATTCATGATTTATTATATAAATATATTCATAATATAATCCCATAATATCATGACGCTAGATATATTTGGTCAATTCAAAACATATAACAACAACTTGAAACATGGGTATAAAAATATTATTAAAAACCCTCATAACATGCCCTTATATTCGATTGAACTTCTAAAACTGCACAAAATAACTTGGGGATATACATAAGAAAGGGGTGAGCTATAGATCCCAATATGTGACTAATAAAATCCTAACTAGATGATTTTAATACATGTCAGTAAAGAGGAATATTAAGATAACATAAAAAGTGTGAGAATCAAAAACATGAATATTTAAGCACGACATAACAAGATAACATCATTTCAAGATAAGAATGTGGGAACAACATAAAACATGATATCATAAGAATAAGTCAAGGCCAAACACCAAATAATTATAACTTAGTGTAATTATGATAACCTCTTTTTCACTATACATTAAATATCATGAGATAAAAATATTACCCAATTCATGGGAGGGGTATATAATTTCAGGTCCATCTTTCACATTTATATCACGTACATGCATTATTATGCCACATAGATTGTACAACATAAGAACAAATTTCATTAATTTTAATCCTATGATTAATAAGAGTGTGTTATATAAAGATAAGTCATAACTAAATTAATAATAGATAAATCTAGGTGAATACACTTGAGTGGAAATGGGGTTGGGTATTTACTACAAAAATGTTTGGTATGGAAAAATCATAGGATGATTTCATCAACATAATGGGTGCACATAATTGTTCATGGAATGGATTAATTAGATTGAAATGTGACATATCATTAATTTATTATCATAAGGGATATAATGGTTTGTGTAAAACACATTCAAAAAGGAAAATTTATAAATTAAAAGGCTTAGTAAAATGAAAGTACGTGAAAGAAAAAAGTAATATGAGAGGTTGTCTTACCTTGAGAGGGCTCTTCTAAAATATTTGAAGGAGCTTCCTAAGAGCTTTGAAAAACCTTGTAAGGGATTTGTATAGGGATATATAGGGTAAATACATGATAATAGTGATTATAGTGAAGATGAGTAGGAGGATGGATGGGTATTTATAGAAAAATTGAATAAAATTCATTATTAATTTCTAAACATAGATTTTAGACTCTGTATGATAAAATAATAAAAAAATAAACCTTCACATGATTTGTTCAATGTTTTATCCTAAAGAGTATTTTTTATGATTATTTTATTTGTATAATAACTAATATCTCTAAAATAATACCATTGGTGATGTAGAAGTGGATAATGTTCATAATGATTTGATTTTAAAACCATAAAAATATAATATAAGTTTCAGGGGATTGATTAAGGGTTTTTAAAATTAATAAAATGACATAAAAAGTAAACTATTTTCAAGTAATAATAAAAATTAGGTTGTGGATTCATTTTATGTAATTTATTACAACACTTTTGGTTGATTAATATTTTATAATATGGACTATATAGTTATACCAAATTTAATTTTTCCCAAAAAAATTGGCTCTCTCAAAAAATTAAGAAATAGTCACCATCGAATAATTTTAACATGATAATTTCAAAAATAATATTAATTTTATAGAAATAATTTTCTAAATATGATAATTTTTACTTTATATTAAAAATATTTATTTACTCTAAAATACATGATTTTATAATATTAACTACATTCTAACCCTTATACAAATTATAGTGGAATCCAATATATTATCATTTATATTTAGGTAATCATTATCTAATATGAATATTTTATTTAAATAATATTTATTTCAAAAAATTCATATTTTATAAAAAGTGTGTTTTAATTTTATCTATATGTTTACTAAAAATACAATTTTTATTTCTTTATGAAAAAATATAACTTTTATAAAACACATTATATTATTATTGATAAAATAATAATAAAATAGGATGGATATAAGAATTATTGAATAAATAAGTTAATAAAAAACTCATACTATTTTGGTCTAGATATATATCCCTTTGTTACACTAATGTACACCTTAACGGTAAGGTGTGCAATAGTCTTGTTTTCTAAGGGTGGTTCAACAAAAATAGTCTGGGTCATGATCTTGATTAGCAATAACTTATCTTATAAATGGTTTACTTCATTCTTTCGTATTTTAATATTGGATAAGGATTGGTAAGAGGAAAATCCCAATGATGTCATCTCCCTTGGATGTTCTGATAAATTGGCTTTGTAGGGTATGATCCTACTGGTGCCATCGCTCCTTTTGTCTGTGAAAATTAGACATTATCAAAACCATTTGTATATACAAATATTATCAATCACTATAAAATCTCTATATTATCAACAGCTAATATGGTTAATGTTCATCTAAATTTGATAGTTTATATTTATAATTGGTACAGTATAAGTAGTGCATGAGATTTCTATAATTATAAAGAATTTAATCATTCAAAATGGAATTTCATTTATAAAAGTCCAGGTCCTTACAGTAACCCCATTATATTTTAATATATGATTTCCTTTAAATAAATTCAATGTGTTTGATATATTAATCCACATGAATCACTAAACATTAATGAAACTTTGATATATTTAGATAACTATATGTGATATCCCTAGCCTGGTAGCCACTATACCTGGTGCCCCAAGTTGGGTCATCACCTGACCTCAGGCATGACTCTTCGTATGCTAGAGGTTGCTGACTAGAAGCCCAAGTCTACAATGTTATATTAGAGAGAATATACCCGTATATCAGAGTAAATCCATAGTAGGTATAGAATCAAAATATGAAATAAAAATAGGAATAATAAACGGAAAACATATTTCAAGTGCCAAAAATAACTAAAGGGAAACCTGATTCAAAAAGGATATATATACTCCACATGATCAGAAGTCAAAAAAATAAAATGTATAATACCAAAATCAGAATTATCAAAAATATCCTAATCATAGACCCGAGTCCGAACCTGGTCTTAAAATACCATGCTTCGACCCATCAACCCATGCATAAACCAAACACCATGTCCTTATCCAGAACCTGTAACAGAAAACAAATATCATCTTCTCAGGAACCCCATTGCCATGATGGCTCAATAAACATGTGAGTAAAACTCAGTAGGCCATCAAAAATAGTGTCTAATGCAATAACCAGTATGTAAAATAGTGTTTGTAGAGAATCATGGTGCAGTAAACAAACATGGAAATAAGGGGAAACATGTTTCACATTTATGAATTATTAATTAACTCTTTTATTCTTTATGTTCCCTCACGTAAACTAAATAATCTGTCCTGGTCCATAAATTACAATATCTTAAGCTATAACAAAAGGGGTTACATAGTTTTAGTCACATGGGGGCATTCATTAATCCATTAAATTTAACCATTCACCATGGAGTATATGTCCAAGAAACCATATTATGTCCATTCATTGATAGCATAGAGCCTTAGTACGATATCCCAAACCATTCCATATATCGGTGGGTCTAAGAGAATCAGTCTAGCCCTACCCAAGAATGAGGAGTGTCAGTCTAACATCTTAACCATACAATACATCGGTAGGGTCTTGAGCATCAATCTAGCCCATCCCAACGATGAGAAGCATCAATCCAACACCAACCCATAAAATACATTGGTGGGTCCTAGATAATTAGTATATCCTGACTCTAAGAAAAGGAGAATTAATCCAATATCCTAACTATACAATACATCATTGGGGCCTAGAATTTTAGTGTAGACTGAATCGTGGAAGTGGATCCTAAGTCAAACATCCCATTACTAAAATTCATTCACATAATCATGATTTTTTTGCCATTTATAACATTTATCCATATGTAATTTCATTCAACAAGGAAACAACATAAGGTTAAAACCAAAACATGATGTAACATAAAACTCGACCCTTTTCTTATGGAATATAACACCAAGACCAAATACACTTTTCAAAATCATCTAGTAGTCCCCATTTTGAACATGGGTCCTCCACTTTGAAAAACTAAAACACACCCAAAGGATTTGATTTTCATTTCCAATCATTTTCCAATAATTATTAGGTGTTTTCACAAGAAAGGGGTCGCATCCCCATTTAAAATCATCATTAGAAATATCATATGAAAAACCCTTTTCAAATCACTTTTAGGTAAACACCTCCTTTTAAAATGTAACCCAATTTCTAAGCATTATTTCCCTTCATTTAAAACCATGACCAGATCAAAACCCCACATAAATCATTAAAACCATGTTCAAAATCCTCCAAGTAACTTCACAAGATCCAACATATAATAAATTTTATTATCCCTTTAACCAAGACAACATACCAATTTAATATTCATATCCCATTAACTTTCAAAATTACCCAAACTCATCGTTTTCTGAATCATTTCACCACTTTCAAGGGTTTGAAATATCCTAAGGTTATCCCTAGGTTTAGTCTCAAAATAAAAAAAACACAACATGGTCTATGAAAGGTCACACACCTCAATATAAGGCCTAATGGTATCTCCTTATCCAAATACATAAAAACATATCACATAAGTGAATTATAAAAACTACATACACATGAAACACATCAATACTATTGGAAAAATATTTAAGACAACCTACCTCGTTTTCATAGACAACTGCTTATCCAAAAAAACATTGATTAAAACTAGAATTTACCCAAACACCATTGAGAAGAACACCCTGGGAAAACAAGTATTTATAGATTTGGAAGAAGAGGAAACCACAGACCAAGCCTCTCCTACAAAGTGGGATGAAAAAGACCCAAATACTTACCTGAAGCATTGTGTCACAATTAATGGCACTCTAGACACCTAATAATTGAAGTATAATCACTCATAGAGGAGGAGGGGGCTAGTGGTATGACACCCTATCCATAGTGTCTTCAATGAGAGGTAAAATTAGGGAAGATACTTTTAATACTAAGAGGGAAAATTTTAATTGCTAACCTTTTAAGGGGCACATAGTTTGGTTTCATGATTCACCAAACTATGCGCCAACCATGTGTCTCCCTCTGTCATGGAGGGAGGCCGGTCACACTGTTTTGTTGGCCACCAGCATGACTGGAAAAACAATGAGGAGGCCATGTGTTCGCCACTATCTAGGGGGGACTAGGATGCATGGTTTCCTTAACCATTCACCCCCTTCTATAGGACGTACAGTTAAGGAACACTATTAATACTAACTCTATTTCATTCGTTCTCTAAATAAATATTGGCCTCTTTTCCTCCTTCATCATGCTCCTAACCCCTGAAGCACGCCCCCCCCCCCCCCAACTTTACATACACCCAAGAACCAGTTCATTATCCAATAAAAAGTATGTTTAACAAAAAATTAAAATAGTACATACCTCCACATATGGTCAGGATCTTACAAATCCCTCCGCATTATAAAGTATCTCCCTCAAGACACACTTCCAATCCTTAGTGAGACTTCATGACCAAGTGGTACAGTCATAGGGCCCACTTACCTACCTTCATCTCCCAAGTTTCTTCTTGAACATGGTCATGTCATCACCACACTTCGACCAAAGAACCAGTCCTAAACCAAAACAAATTCCCCCACTATGATCCATAATCACAAACCTGATGCTCCTCGAGGGATACATCAGCCAATGACTCATCATTAACAACATTAAATGCAATAGAAAAGTCTGGGTATTATCACTGAACCACCATACAGAAAATGGGGGTTCCGAAAAAGCACTACACTACCCTATAAGTTCCAATCAAAACACCTTCAGTCTGATCTTCATGCGATGTATGGCCCAAATAGCTTGGTGACATCTCAACAAATTTCATTGATTCCAATGGTAACCCATGCTTGGTGTTACCTAAAGGAACATGTAGATTTTTCAAACACATTCCTTGACCTACGTCGGTCCACAACTCGATTCCCACTAGTCTCATTCCATAATAAAACATCCAAAACATGACCAAAACACTTAGTGCACTCAAGAGGTCAAATATTGAGACAATTCTCACTATCAAAGAAAAACACCATAATGGTACTTATTTGATTCCATCCAACCAGATACATTGGTCCACTATCAACCAATAACAACTATGCACTTTAACCCACCACCATTAGAACCTCCACCCAACTTTGGAAACATACCAGATGTGTTTCCCAAATCACCATACCCAAACATCCATAAGAACCCCACCAATCATTGGAAATTATCCTTTCCATTAAAACCAACCAGAAAGAACATACCTACACCATCCATTTTACAAATAATAATAGCATTTCCTCTCTCTCGTGTTCACCTCTATTACCAAAACTCACTTTCCCTTAGCCCCAAACTGAAGGGGGCTTATAGCTTAACACATGTATACCTTTTTACCCTATCGTTTCAGACCATCTCTGGTTGGTTCTTCTCAAAACACTCACCTTCCACTATTGACATACTACCCTTTTCACCTGCCCATGGTGACTTCTAACTTCAGTCATTCTACAATCATTGGACACACCGACTATTGTCTTTCCCCAATATCAAGTAAAACTCCACCTTCAAAGCCACCCATTACTCTCAAAGACATCCTCATGTTCCTTGGCACCCATTAACATTCCGGCTAAAAGGACATATTCCATCCTCATATCGACTAAGGATGACTAGGTTATCCCTCAAAACCCATTTTAATTTTTAAAAGATATATAACATTCCAAAACATCCACCAAAGGGAATTTACAACTCACCACTTTCACTCTTTTTACAAGTAGATTCGAGTTGTCTCCGGTAAACGCATCCTAGAATGCTCGGCATCACTATTGCCACTTCATTTCTTCACATGGTCAGGATTACTTGACCCTTAAAGGAATTACAAGGTCATACAAACACACCAACCCAAGTCCATGCCCATCCTCTGATGAGCTTCTAACACACAACCTCCATTTCTATTAATTTTTGTCATGTATTGTCACACTCATCATTGAATTGAACAAGTATTTTTTTAAAACTACCCCAATCCCAAATCCAGCAATTGGCTCAATCAACTACCAAATCCAAGGCACACCTAGTCTTTCCCAAGGAATCCAAACATGTTCCTAACATGTTTCTAATTGGGAACCTGATGCCACCACATCCACTCAATATCCTTCTCTATACATCCATAATTGATATACCACTCCCCACTATAGAAGTACCATTTTCACCGCTTTCCTCAAGAAATTTCAACCACCAAGGCTCATGATTTGATTTGAATCTAAACCATGAAATAGGGAATTGATTTTTTTAAATTTTCTAGAAAAAAAAACAAACATCAACTGCTACCCATTTCTGGCTTCCCAGAACGGAACCCATAGTATTCATTAAAATCTGGTCCATCCTGAAGACCTCGCCCATAACATTCAATGGTGTACTCCCCCCCATATAACTCCACTATCTTGAACCATGAGGATAACCTCAAAGAGGTCCCATATCCATCCAGAACACATTCAGGTAGCTATGCCTAAATCATGTGCTCTCTCAATGTTCAAAAGATGATTTCAAGATAATGGCCACGATCATAACAAACTAAGATTATGCTAAGAATTCATAGATGAATACCATCACAAGTTATCCCTCATTGATGTCACCTCTACCATATAGACACCTTAACCTACCAAAATCCTTAGAGTTCCTTTCTCATAATAATCTTTTCACCACTCAGCCACCATAACCAATTCAAGAGGATCGTTCCAACAAAACCCAACACCACTTCAGAACTCTCTATCAAGTAGCTATAAACAAACCTCCCCTAAGGAACTATCACGGCCACACCTCTCAAGTTCTCCCATCATAACCATAGTGGTTCAAAATAGAATAAAATAGGCCCATCACCACAATTAAAATGAACGGTCTCTCGTATAAATATTCTTCCCACACTGGTTTCATAAAAAATGTCAGGCACTTATCCCGAGCCATAGGTTCAGCCATCCCAAATGGCATCGTGCCTTCCTATCACATTCCTAGTCTGGACCTCATTAGAGAACTTGAGGTATCACACTTTCATCTAACCACACACTAAAACCAACTCTAAAATACATGAGTCACACATCACTAGGCCCAAACACCCACTTAAACTACAAACCAGGCCTCCTAGTCCATCATCCCCATCAGACTCAAGGAATTTTCAACATTATCATCAAACAACCCAACTATTTATATAACCATTCCCAAACACAATACCAAAACTACCCATGGTGTCACTCCCATATCAAGATAATCCATCCACAGTTTGGTCACCATTTCATTATCTTATCAACTCAACCTAATTCCATCAGTGAACATTTCAAATTCTATTCAGTCAGGCACCCCAACAATCCTAACTATAAAAACAATCCATAAAACCAACCACAAGCACTCAGGTGTCTCCATGAGAAATAAACCAATACATAGCCTAGCACTTTTACCATTATTGATCAAAACAACCTTGCATTGATTCCACCTCTAAAGAAAACACCAATGATTCACACTCCAATGCACTGGTGATGCTAGGATAACCTCACATAAGGATACCATAAACTTCTAAAACCCACCAATGAATAACAGAAATTCATGTCACATATCCCAAACACTAACTTTCCCAATTATCCCTCTAGGAACAAATCCACACTAGACATCACTTTGTGTCCACCACTTTTAAGTCCCAAAACATCCAAAATTTTCATACTCACTCAAAAATGCTTGCAACCCTACTAAACCCCTTCACAGCTTACCTTTAATATTCAAACAATACCAACACCTTTAAACTAGAGTCATGTTAAAAAAAGCATACTGGATATTCCCCTATGAAATAAAAATCAATTCAAAAATATCAAGCTGCTCACAGGCAGGACACTTTCCCCTAATCTGAACCACATTGCATCTAATGCACCGAAGAAACCATTTACTCTCAGTTCCAAAATAAGGATACCCACACACATGCATTATCACTACGAGCCAAAAACCCATTCTAGGGTCCAAAAAATATCATGCACAATAACCACCGATGAGGGTTACTAAATAAACATTACCAGATAACATCTCATAAACCAAAGGCCATAGCCCTACTGAATGTATAATAAGAACAACCCTCTAATAATACATCAATACCCTAGAAAAAAGTCTGGACCTATAACCCAGGCCTCAAACTAGGGAACTCTCACAACCTAAACTAGCCATACGCAGGTTAAAAAAACAACACTAGGGGTACCAAAACCAATATATCTAACGTTCCCATCATTTTCAGATTTCTCTTCTTATTTAAACTTTACCATATAAACAAAAGGTTTCTCATTTCAAAGTTTTCAATTTTCAAAAACCAAGCATTTAAACTTTAAAAAATCTTTTTATTAACCCAAATTTTCATAAATCCAATATTTATTCAAATTAATATTTAAATCATTTCCATTTATGACCATTACAAGGAAATATCAACCCGCTTATATCACAGGCATAAAGTACACTACTAATATGTGAGTCCCATAGAACTATCAATCATAGGAAACATACATATGACCTATCAATATTATGTGACAAGAATGATGCATTAAGTCACACACCCTCTCCTTCCATATCAAGCCAATAGATAAAACCTCATAAATAAATAACCTCACATCTAAGTGTGCCACCCAAGGTGAATGTATCAATCAACTGTAAAATCACAAAACCGAACATCAATTTACACCCTTGGTAACTTGGGTTTTCCCTTATACGCGAGGATGCATGAACCGAGGTACGAGCTCATTAAAAAACCTCAGAAATATTATAATATCATATCTTATCATCCCCAAATATTAATACCAAATACATAACCTTTTATGCAACTTTATAATATTCTCGGCATGATAGCCACAACTCCCGCTGCCCTAAGCCAAGTCATCACGTGACCTCAGGCATGCCTCCCCATATTCCAGAGGTTTCTGATTAGTTGTATGGGTTTATAAGGGTACATTGGGAAGGAAATACCCACATATCAGAGTAAAACCACAATATAAATAGAATCAACTGATGAGATAACTAGAAAGAATAAAAAATAGCAACATATGGAAAGTTCTATTAATAACCAAAGGGAAACATGATAAAACAATGATATGTATACTCTACATGTCAGGTAGTTGTACAAATAAAATATCTAAAACCAAAACCAAAACAACAAAAAATATCTTGAACACGGACCCAAGTCCCAACTTGGTCTTGACATCTCATGCTCCAACCAATCAGTCCATGCTTAAACCAAACACCAGGTCCCTACAAAAGACATGTAGCATCTTATTAGGGACCCAAGTGCCATGGTGGCTAGAACAGGGTTTCAGTACAACTCAATATGCCACCACTAATGGTATCTAATGTAATACCCAATTTGTATAGCATTGTATGAGAAAATCAAGGTGCGTTAAACAAACAGGGCGACAAGGGAAAACATGTTTCACATTTAATAATTATAAATTAACCATTTTATGCTTTAATATCTCTTATGTAAACCAAAAAATCTATCCTTTTATAACTATGTAGAGAGAATAATCCATATAATAAGGGGTTATATACTTTTAGTCACATGGGGGAATTTATTGATCATTTCTATTTAACCATGCACCTTGGTGCATATATCCAACAAATCATATTACATCTATTCATTGGGATCATAGAGACTTATTCCAACATACCAAACCATTCAATACATTGAAAAGGTCTAGAGAATTATTCTAGCTTGACCCAAGGATGGGGAGCATCAGTCCATTATCTCAATCATAAAATACATCAGCAGGGCCTAGACCATCAGTATATCTTATCCCAATGATTAGGAGCACCAGTCCAACATACTGACCATAAAATAAACCTATTGGACCTAAATAATCATTCTAGACTAACCCAAGGATGACAAGCATAAGTCCAACATCCTAACCATACAATATATTGGTGGTGCCTAGAGCATCAGTCTAGCTCGACCCGTGAGAGTGGACCCTCAGTCTAACACACCATTCCTATAATCTATTCACATAAGTATCCTTCTTTAACCATTTATCACATTTACCCATATATCATTTCATTCACCAATTCCCCAACGGACCCTTAAACCCAAAACATGGCTTAAAATAAAACCCAACCCTTTTTTTAAGGAATATAAAACCAAAAAAATAATCTTTTCAAAATCATCTTATAGTCCCCCATTTGAACATAGGCCTTCCTATTAAAAAAATAAAATATTTCCCAAGGATTTTATTTTCATTTCCAATCATTTTCCAACAATTGTTAAACATTTTCACAAGAAAGGAGTTGCACCCCCATTTTAAATCATCATTTTAAATTTTATATGAAACCCCATTTTTCAAATCAACTTAAGGTCAAAACCTCCTTTTAAGATGTGACCCACTTTCTACGAATCATTTACCTTTATATAAAGCCATGATTGGATCAAAATCCCACACACATCATTTAATCCATTTTCAAAATCCACCAAGGCATTTCAAAATATCCAACATATAATAAATTCTATAATTCCTTTAACAAATCCCACATAGAAATTTACTATTCACAACCCATTAACATTCATAATTACACTAAATCAACATTTACTGACTAATTTCACCAATTTTAGGGGTTTGGAATACCCGATGGGTAGAACTATGTTCTATCTCATAGAATCAATGAACCCAAAACGGTCTATGAAAGGTCTCACACCACAATCTAAGGCCCAAATCACTCTCCTTTTCTGAAAACATAAAAACATAGTAAGGCAGTGAATTATCAAAACTAGATATATAGGAAACACATCAAGAAAATGGGAAAAAATCCCTAAAACCACTTACCTCATGTTCGTAGAATACTGCTCCTCTAAAATCAACCCTTGATTCAAAATAGAGTGGAATCAGAAACGATCAATAAGAAAACCCTTGGAAAACAAGTGTTTAGATATTATGAAGGATAGTAAACCACACTCAAATCCTCTTCCAGAAAATGGAAGAAAGCTAAGTCCAAGACTTACCTAGAGATTATATTCACACTAAATAACACTCTAAACACCTAATTACTAAAGGAGAATCACCAATAGAGGAGAAGGGGGTTTCTCGTTCCCCACCCTAGATGTAGGGGTCAAATAGGAGGAAACATTAGGGAAGAAACATTAAATCATGAGAGGGAAAAGGGAATTTCTCTCTTTTTACATGGTGCACAGTTTGGCAACATAATTGGCCCAACCATAAACCAACCATGAATCTACTATTTTTGGGAGGGAACCATGCTGCACAGTCTGGTCGGCTAGCCACATAGTTTGAATAACCCTATGGAGGTTGTGCGCTTGCCACTATCCAAGGGAGGGGGAACTTTACCTGTAACAACCCAGGTAAATAATGAATTTGAAATGTTCATATATATTAATATTTGTGAATAAAATGTTAATATTAGTTTAAAGGTAATTATATGTTTGATGGCATACCCAATATGCAACAACGAGTTCCTTTGAAATCTTACGTTGCACAAAAATAATATAATAATATTATTTTAAATGGTAGTTAATGCTCAGTTGTTGTAATGGCGGGAATGAATAGAACTAACTAAAAAATGATTATATATGTTTGTTAAATATTTTAACAATTACCCAATAAATTATATAGGCTTAAAATGTGAATGAATCCAATTTTAAGCATAAATATTCTAATATTTTTTAAAAGGTCGATTCACCGCCTTTTGATGGAGAACCCTTTTTTTAAAACAAATTTTTGTCAATTTTATATGTTATATTTGAAAAAATTAAATCCTTCTTTAGAATCATAAGATCAAAATTTACTTTGTGTAAATTGTTGTTATTTTTCTGATAAAGCTCATTTTTTAATGAATATTGAAAATGGTGTATTTTAATTCAAAACCTCCTTTTAATCTAATTTATTTATATGGTTAGATTATAATTTTAAATGGTATTAAAGTGTAGTTAAAATATATTTTTACCATTTAATCCAATTTCTATCATTGGAATTAATTAAACTTTAAAATTGGACATAAATAATTGTCAATCTTTTGATAGATATTGTTTCTTAAAAACATGCTATTTGTTTTGACAGCGAGAATTAATTATAAAAATAATTAATGAAAATTATCTATTTTTAATTTGGTAAAATGGATATAATTTTTTAATTTGGAATATCAAATTTACTTTGGATATTTTTTTTTATTTTTCTGACAAATGTTCATTTTTAATGAATATTGAAAAATACTGCATTTTGTTTCAAAATTGCTTTTTCATCTAATATAATTATATATATATATTGTCCTTTTTATTGGTTTTAAAGTGTAATTGAATTATTTTTTAATCACATAATACAATTTTTTTCATTTTAAGTAATTTCTCTTTTCAATTGGATGTAAGAACAAGTCAATATTTTGATAAATTTTACTTCTTAAAAACTCGTCTTTGGTTGTGACAACGGGAATTATTTTTAAATTAATTACTGAAATTTCTGTATTTGAAATTTGGTAAAATGGATTCCATATTTGGAATCATAATTTCCAAATTATGTTTTAAGTACTATTTTGTTTTTGGACATTATGAATAGTAATGACAATAATTATGTTTAATTATCATGATTAATTAGTAATTGGGTAGTTAAGGGTAATAACATAATATCATAATAAAATAAAATGACCCCAGAATGTGTCCAAGTACTCTTTTTTGAGTCATGTCCGACCATGGGAATCTTGTTGCCAAAATTGAGGGACCATGGAGTCACATGGGTGTGATAGTGACATTTATGACATTCTTTTTAAAAAAGAAGAAAAATATAGTAAAGGTTTGTATATCCTAAGTAAAACAATTTTAATATTGTTTAAATAAATTATCTCTTAGACTATAAATATTCATTGGAAATAAAAAACAATTTCCTACATCATGATATTTTTTTAATTTTATAAATTAAATAAATAAATTTATTTATGACACCATGATG
Organism: Viscum album; assembly: GCA_963277665.1. Taxonomy (NCBI): domain Eukaryota; kingdom Viridiplantae; phylum Streptophyta; class Magnoliopsida; order Santalales; family Viscaceae; genus Viscum; species Viscum album. The sequence continues at coordinate 1,945,863,405 of OY728126.1, read as the reverse complement.
ATGCAGCGATTACATCATTAATGAACGATTTAGATAAATTGAAAAGATAAGGAAAAATATAAAACTTAAACTTTTATAAAACCTATTGGATAAGTGTATTTATAAAACTTATCACCTTATCCTCAAAATATATCATTGTGTTACCTTTAAAATCCAAAAACCATTTTATAATAAAGTAACATTTTAAGACTTCCCAAAGTGACCATCCTCCCTCTTATAAAAGGCCCCCACCTATACCCCCTTACCCACACCTCTCAAGCCCTTGGATTTTCTAAAATCTGCTCATATTATCTCCCCACATCCTTCTCTCACTCATAGAATCCTCACTTTTTTCATAAGTCTTTTCAAGGAAGCATTTGGATCAAATCAAAATGAGTTACCCGATTTAGAGGTAATGTCTTCTCTCGAGTTTCTTTCTTTTATTTTCCTTCTTTACTCACCACTATCTTCTTATTATTTGATCCCATAAAAACAAAAATATCCAAAATATACTAGGATTTTGATATGATATGTATTATACCTACACTTATACACACCCCCATCTAATGGTTAAAGAACATACTATTTCTATGGGTGGTGAATTACTGCCTCACGAAATGATGATTGTTCAATATTCTTTTAACAGCCCTCATGGTGGCCATTATGATGGAAATATATTTATATATTATTTATATTATATTTATTTTCTCTCTATCTTTCTATATTTTATATTTAAAACATTCCTTTATGCTTTTCTTGTTGTGAAAATGCGATAATTTCATATGAGGAAGTGTGGACTACCGCCCCCTCAAGTGATGTGACTCATTCATGCCAAATAGGGAATTTATAAATAATGTAATTAATGAACATATGTTACCAATATAACATATATATTATACTTGAATTTAATTCTCTATGTATCATTTAGTTTTAAAGTCCATTAATATGACAAAAAATGAAAGTAGCGTTCATGCGTACATATGGCCTACCGTGTCCATGAACGGTACATTTCATTTCTTATCTCAAAACATTGTGGAATATTATAAAATACATATATACTGGATATGTATTATATTCAAATCATTAACACCATTCTGGAGATGATGTACTTATAATTACATGGACAATTCTCTTCAAACAAGTTTATTTTTTACTCATGTACCAAATATCGACAAAACATATGATATGAACTCACATAATTAAATAATTGTTATAAAATGATAATATATGATAAGAAATGAATATTAAACTTTAAATTAAGTCCTTAAGTAATTATAAATTGACCAAAGTTTATTGTTTAGAAATATAAAGAAACGAACAAGGCAAGTTGGACTTGAGGTAAAGGGATTTCTTATCTCACTTTTAATTCTGTGAGATTTCCATTGTTTGCCAATTATTTTCTGCATATTGTGTACTTTTATTTGATATATATTATCATGATTCTATTTATATTCAGGGTATTATGTGATTCATTTTTTTCTTATTATCTTTTGGTCATATGACACGATTTATTACAACGAGGCAAGGGGTTTTTATCTCACTATTTATTCCCGTGAGATTCATGATATATTTGTCACTATCTCTTTTGAGTGGTGTATGTATTACACATTATTATACTCTTTGTGAAATATAATTTTGTTTATGGTTATTTACATCAACATTTTATAGTCCTTCTTTCATGGGCTGTACGTTTCAAAAGTTACCCAAATCAGTAAGTGAACCTTTCACCCTCCTCTTTTTAAAAGACTTTTTTTTGTTAGGTCTTTTATTTTACATCTTCTTAATGTTGGGATATGTTCTTATATATCCCTATTGATGTAAATTTTATGTCCAAGTGATTATATAGCCTTTTTATCTCTCATCAACTCATTTTCTGAATTTTAAAGTGACGTTGTTATGCTGTCGAATTTCTTTAAGGGAACTTCTTAACCCAATTTCAATTCTTTGGGTTAAACCTCTACTTCTTGATTATGACATACTATGAATATGTGTGGAAAACCTCTGATTGTTTTACACTTAGTATCCACTTATATTGTGTGTATTTATATTTATCACATCTAATTATGTAATTGATTTATCCTTAATCTAAGGATACCGTCTTTGTACGGGAATTCGTCTCAATTTCCTTTCATTGAGTAATAAATCAATTTATATACGAAATTATTCTATTAGTTGTATAATAAAAACATTTTACTTTTAATTTCATTCAAAAGGAATCTTTTTACACGAAGTGTTTTACTAAATGACAAAAGGAATGTTTTTGTCTTACGTATGCGGCGACAACGACTTCTCCTCCGCCATGACCATTATTTGGGTTTCAGCTTTCTCTACAAGCCATAACTTTATTTTAAATGAAAAATAAATACCATATTTTACTTTTATTTTATTTTGGTATTGAAAATGGTATTTAAAATCTTTTTATTATATCAATGTGTTGTGATTTAAATGTAGAAATTTTATGTTTCCTTTATTCATGTTTTATGTGATACGATTATGTTATGGTTCTTGGAAATATTTTATGAAGTCGGGTGGTTCGGTGATAAACTAAGGGCAGGTGAGCCCAAGATAGCTCTCCAATGAATTGGGTAACGCGAAGTAGTTAAATGATAAGGTTTCTCTGAAGAGATTTAGGGAATATACTGTGATGGGTATTCCAAACGTAACCATGAGGGTTACTCCCTACGTATGAATGTTATGAATGCCTCAAGTTACATTTATGTCTTATGATTTCTATGAGTTATTCTTAAATCTTAAGATTTCATGAGGTATGTCAAAGTTATTATGTTTTATGAGTAAATTTCGATTTCATTTATTCTTATGTATACATGGACTAATGTTTTCTTTCCGTATTTTTATATCCCTTACTGAGCATTTTATGTTCATCCCAAGTTTTTGAAATTTTTTCTCAGAACATAAAGTGGAATAGGGTCAAGGATGGCATCAACGAAATTTCATGTTATCTAAAACATGGAACTAGACATGACGCTTCTGTTCAAGAGTTTTTATTTTGGGAAAAAATGGAAACTAGGTAGATGTGTCTACTTTGTAACCATTGAGATGTAATAGTTATATCCTAATTCTCTAAAACTCTAAACCTGAAAAGATCCTCACTGTGAATTATTCATTTAATTCAATATTATGTAATGTTTTAAGGAAAGGTCTTTATAGTTGGTATCAGCGGTCATTTTAGATAACATTAGAGGTTAGGGTATTCTTTAAGCATAAGTGCCACTACCATAATGGTTATGATTTCAGAAATAGTCATAGTTTTATTTAGATAAATTGAATGAGTTTAAGATAACATGAATAATTATATCTTAGTATTATATGATGATTTATCTGATATACTCTCACAGACCTTTTTCGTTTTAGTAAATGGTTCGATCTAGCAGGCACCAATGTAACAGTGGATGTGAAGAAAACTGTGATGATTTTCTAAACGAGAAACTGAATGATAAAGGTGCTGCAATGAGAACTCATTTGGTTATTCTCAACCAACTATCTGCAGTCATGATTGACCACCTGAACCTTAGTGATTTTTATAAGGCATCATATTTGCGAGAAACAAATCCCTATGGAAGTTCAGGTAATAATCATAAAGTTAAGAATGTTCAAAAACCTATGTTTCAAAGATGTGGAAAGAAACAAATAGGAAAATATTTCAAAGGGACAGAAAGACTCTATAAATTTGGAAATGAATGTCATAAATCAAGAACCTTCCATGGAAAAAGGAAGCATCTAGTTGACTCTAGGAAAGGGAACGAATTTTTTTCTGAAGGATCGTTTTAACTTTTTAAATGTGATGTGCATGGTCATTATGCAAACACATGTCCTATGAAGAAGTTTCATGAATGGGATCCCCATGATCGTACAAATATTCGTTTACCAATACCTAATGCCATTCCGATTGAGGATGAAGAAACTAAAAATGGCCAATGAAAGGTATGGATTAATTTTTAATATATGTTTTCATATTATTTAAATCTAATGATACGATTCATGATTTTGATTGTAGGAAAGAAGTATTTCAGAATAAGTTAGAAATGAATGGTTAATGGATCATGAATAATGTTGAATGAGTAAGAAGTCAACATATAAGGGATTTAAGAGTTATGGTAGATTTTAGGATAGTGAAATTCTTAAAAGTATTAAGGTTCTTTTGATGATGAAATTACATTAGAAGACTTTTTATAGTATGTGTAACCCTGATGTTTGATATATGAAAATTTTATTCAAGGTATAATTATCTTTTCTTTTGTGGATATAGTGATAAAGAACCATTTTAGTTTATATGATCCTTCAATTTTAGGCAATTACTAGTTAATACATTTTGGGATGCAAAATGAAAGTTATTAGATAACCTTCATTGTTAAAATATTTTATGGCTATTTTTGATGAATTTATCTCTTTTTGGAAATGTTGTAAAATTATTTAGTTTTTGAAAAGGGACAACATGAAAATTGTGTGACAACCCGTCACGTCGGACAAAGATGCGGGAATTGAACCCACAACCAAAGTGAAACTGGTATTTATCGCCTACCACTGGACTACGTGAAGTCCCTAGTTATTATTACTAATTCTTTTTAGTTATATGATATTATGAATCAGGAATAAGTTGATTTTGGGTTATCTAGTGAAATGATTAACCTATAATGGAGAATATGTGATTAGGTTAATTAATTTTCAGTATGAGACTTTAAGAGTAACTGATGTTATTTGGAGATAAATGTTAAGATTTATCTTGGAAGACTATGTGATTAAATACTTCAAAGATTTGGGTTTCAATCTTAGTTTGGATTACTTTGAATAATTTTATGTATAGCTATTTATTGAATGATATTTGAGGAACTTTGGGTTTTGTTTGACAATTTTTGGATATTAAGAGTAGTTTTTCTTTTTGTAAAAGATTATCCTTTTTGGGGATTATCTGATCTTGTACTAACCATTTTGGTTTTGGTTAAGGTGTAAAGACATGGGAAATATATAGTTCATATTTTATGGATTAGGTTATTCTAAAGAAGTTGATTGTAGTACTCTTAATTTGAACAAGTCATCCTAAATACTCATCTTTGGGAGAAAATATGAATTTGTGTAAAAAAATCTAGTAAGAGATGAAAGTCTACATGACAAGTAAGTATGTTTCCTTATGTTTTATTTAATCTCATAAATAAATTCCTCAACTAAATTTAACTTAAAACAAAAATGTTGTTTGTTAAATTTTCCTACTGGGGAATCAAATATTGTTTAACCCATCACAAGTTTGTGATTATCTGGTAGTTAACTTTCTCCTAAACTTATTTTCTAATACTCTCCATCAGAACTTGATGGTTTCTTTTCTCCTCCATATCCAAGTTTTCATGGAATACTTATATCTTTTGTCTCAGTTGACCTTTGTACTTTTCTTTCTTTCTTTTAATGTAATAGTTTAATTTACTTTTTTTTGGAAGTGGGGGTTTCAATGAAGTTTCTTAGCCCAATTTAAAAATTGCGAGGACGCAATTCCCAAAAGCGGGGAAGGAAGTGACATCCCAGGTAAATAATGAATTTGAAATGTTCATATATATTAATATTTTTGAATAAAATGTTAATATTACTTTAAAGGGAATGTTATGTTTGATGGTGTATCCAATACACAACAACGAGTTTCTTTGAAATCTTATGTCGCACACTAATAATATAATAATATCATTTTAAATGGTAGTTAACGCCTAGCCATTGTAATGGCGGGAATCAATAGATCTAACTACAAAATTATTATATATGTTTTTTAAATATTTTAACAATTACCCAATAAATTATAGAGGCTTAAAATTTTAATTAATCCAGTTTTAAGCATAAATATTCTAATATTCTTTAAAAGGTCGATTAACCGCCTTTTGATGGCGAACCATTTTTTTAAACTACTTTTTGTCAATTTTATATGTTATATTTGAAAAAATAAAATCCTTCTTTAGAATCGGGACATCAAAATTTACTTTGTGTAAAAAAATTTATTTTTCCGATAAAGTTCATTTTTAAAATAATAGTGAAAGTGTTGTATTTTAATTCAAAACATCCTTCTAATATAATTTATTTATATGGTTAGATTATATTTTTAATTGGGTTTAAATTTTAGTTTAAATATATATTTACCATTTAATCCAATTGTGGTCATTGGAATTAATTTCACTTTGAAATTAGACATAAACTAATGTCAATCTTTTGATACATATTATTTCTTAAAAACACGCTATTTGTTTTGACTGTGGGAATTAATTATAAAATTAATTAATGAAACTTATATGTTTTGAATTTGGTAAAATGGAAATCATTTTTGAATTTATAATATCAAATTTACTTTGGATAAATTTTTGGTATTTTTCTGACAAATGTTCATTTTTAATGAATACTGAAAAATACTGCATTTTACTTCAAAACTGCTTTTTCATATAATTTAACTATATAGTTATATTTTCCTTTTAATTGGTTTTGAATTTTAATTTAATTATTTTTTATCACTTAATATAATTTTGTTAATTGGATGTAATTTCACTTTTCAATTGGATGTAAAAAACAAGTCAATCTTTTGATAAATTTTACTTCTTAAAAACCAGTCATTGGTAGTGACAATGGGAATTATTTTTAAATTAATTACTGCAATTTTTTTGTTTGAAATTTGGTAAAATTCATTCCATATTATGAATCAGAAGGTCCAAATTATGAAATTAGGACTCTTTTGTTTTTGGATATTATGAATAGTAACGACGTTAATTATCTTTAATTATCATGATTAATTAGTAATCGGGTAGTTAAGGGTAATAAAATAATATCATAATAATATAAAATGACCCCCAACATGTTTCAATATCCTCTTGTTTGAGTCATGGACGACCATGGGAAGATTTTTACCAAACTTCAAGGACCATGGAGTCACATGGGTGTGATAGTGACATTTATGACATTATTTTTAAAAAAGAAGAGAAATATAACAAAGGTTTGTATATCCTAAGTAAAACAATTATAATTTTGATTATAGAAATGATCTCTTATACTATAAATAGTCATTGGAAATAAAAAGATATTTCCTAAATCATGGTATTGGTTTATAATTTTTAGACATTAAATAAATAAATTTATTTATGACACCATGATGATGTTGTTATTACCTCATTAATGAACGATTTAAATAAAATGAAAAGATAAGGTAACATATAAGACTTAAACTTGTCGAAAACCTATTAGATGGATGGATTTCTAAACCTTATCACCTTATCATTAAAATATATCATTTTTGGTTCTTTAAAATCCGAAAATCATTTTATAATAAAGTAACATTTCAAGACTTTCCAAAAGTGACCCTCCTCCCTCCTATAAAAGGCCCCCACCTCTACCCCATTACCCAAACCTCTCAAGACCTTGGATCATAAAAACTATGCTCATATTATCTCTCCACATCCCTCTCTCACTCTAATAATCCCCACTTTGGGCAGAAGTCTTTCCAAGGAACCCTTTGGCTCAAATCAAAAAGAGTTACCTGATTTAGAGGTAATGTCTTATCTCGAGTTTCTTTATTTTATTTTCCTTCTTCACTCACAACTATATTCTTATTATTTGATCCCATAACAACACCAGTATCCTAAATATACTATGATTTTTTTATGATAAGGATTATATCTACATTTACACACACCCTTGTCTAATGGTTAAAGAAAATACTATTTTTGTTGGTGGCGAATTACTGCCTCACGAAATGATGATTGTTCAATCTTCTTTTAACACCTCCCATGGTGGCCATTATGATGTCACTATATTTATATATTATTTATATTATATTTATGTCCTCTATATGCTTCTGTATTTTATATTTAAAACATACCTTTATGCTTTGCATGTTGTGCAAATGGGAAAATTTCATATGAGAAAGTGTGGACTACCGCCCCCTCAAGTGATGTGACTCGTTCATTCCAAACATGGAATTTATAAAGATAGTAATTAATGAACTTATGTTACCTATATAAAATATATATTATACTGTAATTATAATATATCTATGTCTCATTTAGTTTTAAAGTCTATTATTATTACAAAAAAAATGAAAGTAGCGTTCATGCATACGTACGGCCTACCGTCTCCATGAACTATACATTTCATTTCTTATCTAAAAACATTATGGAATATTATTGAATACATATATACTGTATATGTATGATATTTAAATCATGAACACCATTCTGGAGATGATTTACTTATAAATGGATGGACAATTCTCTTCAAATAAGTTTATTTTTGACTCATGTACCGAACACCAACAAAACGTATGATTTGAAATCACATAACTAACTAATTATTATAATATGATAATATGTGATATGTATTGAATAATAAACATTAAATGAATTCCTTAAGAAATTATAAATTGACCAAAGTTTATTATTCAGGAAGATAAAGAAATGAACAAGACAAGTCGGACTTGAGGTAAGGGGATTTCTTATCTCACTTTTAATTCCGTGAGATTTCCATTGTTCGCCAATTATTTACTGCATATTGTGTTCTTCTATTAGATATATATTATTATTATTATATTTATATTCATGGTATTATGTGATTCATTTGGTTCTTATTATCTTTTGGTCATATGACATGATTTATTACAACGAGGGAAGGGTTTTTATCTCACTATTTATTCCTGTGAGATTCATGCTATATTTTCCACTATCTCCTTTGAGTGGTGTATGTACTACCCATTATTCTACTATTTTTGTAATATAATTCAGTTTATGGGTATTTTCATCAACATTTTATAGTCCATCTTTCATGGGGTGTGTGTTTCGAAAGTTACCCAAATGGATAAGGGTACCTTTCACCCTCCTCTTTTTAAAAGACTTCTCTTTGTTTGGTCTTTTAATTTACATATTCTTAATGTTGGGATATGTTATTATATATCCTTATTGCTATAAATTTTATGTCCAAGTGATGAGATACCATTTTTATCTCTCATCAACTCATTTTATGAATTTTAAAGTGATGTCTTTAGGCTGTCAAATTTATGTAGGGGAATTTCTTAACCAAATTTCAATTCATTAGGTTAAACCTCTACTTCTTGATTATGTCAAACTATGAATATGTGTGGACGACCTCTGATTGTTTTACACTTAATATTCACTTATATTGGGTGTATTTATTTTTATCACGTGTAATTATGTAATTGATTTATCCTTAATCTAAGGATATCGTCTTTGTACGGGACATCGTCTCAATCTCCTTTCGTTGAGGCATACTTGAATTTATATACAACCTTATTTTATTAGTTTTATAATAAACCCTTTTGAATTTTAATTTCATTTAAAAGAAATATTTATACATGAATCGTTTTACTAAACGACAAAAGGAATTTTTTTTCTTACATATGCGGCGACAATGACTTCTCCGCCGTCGTGACCATTATTTGGGTTTCGGATTCCTCTACAAGACATAACTTGTTTTTAAATGAAAAATAAATACCATGTTTTTCTTTTCTTTTATTTTGGTATTGATAATGGTTTTGATAATTTTTTGATTATATCAATGTGTTTTGATTGAAATGTGGAAATGTTATGTTTCCTTTATGCATGTTTTATGCGATACGATTATGTTATGGTTCTTGGGAATTGTTTATGAAGTAGGGGGTTCTATGATAAACTAAGGGCGGGTGAGCCCGAGATAGATCTCCAATGAATTGGGTAACTTTAAGGAGTTAAATTCTAATGTTTCTCGGAAGATATTTAGGGAATATACTGTGATGGGTATTCCAAGCATATCCATGAGGGTTACTCCCTACGTAGGAATGTTATGAATGCCTCAAGTTACATTTATGTCTTATGATTTTTATGAGTTATTCATAAATCTTATGATTTAATGAGGTATGTTAAAGTGCTTATGTTTTATGAGTACTGTATGATTTCATTGATTCTTATTTATACATGGATTAATGTTTTCTTTCCATATATTTGTATCCCTTACTGAGCTTTTTATGCTCATCCCAAGTTTTTGAAATGTTTTTCACAGTACATAAAGTGGAATAGGGTCATGGATGGGATCAAGTAAATTTCATGATGTATAAAACATGTAACTAGACACGACTCTTTTGTTCAAGAGTTTTTATTTTGTAAAAAAATGGAAACTGGGTAGATGTGTCTACTTTGTAATCATTGAGATGTAATAGTTATGTCCTAATTCTCTAAAACTCTAAACCTGAAAAGAACCTCAATGTAAATTATTCATTTAATTCAAGATTATTTAATGTTTTAATGTTGGGTCCTTATAATGCCACATGATTTATGGGAGGCATCATACATATTTTACTTAACAGTACACCCCCTTCTTCATGCCATGCTGTTAAGGCACATGGTTTCTACTAATTGTGTACCAATCGTTCTTTCAACAGAGCTTGGCCTCTTTTCCTCCTTTACTATTACCTAAACTCTTGGAACACCTCCAAAACATCCCATACACCCAATAATCACATAATTATCTAAAACAAGAAGTTTAACCAAAATTTAAACAAGGTTGTACCTCCTGGAAAGGTCGATATCTTAATTTATAAATATTTAATTATGAAAATTAAAACATATCCATTGAATTAGAGGGAATAATATTAATGAAATTGTTAAATATTTATATAAATAAAGCAAATTCTACTTTTTATATGAATAAAGTTTAATTAGCTAACCTAAAGTAACTAATAAGATATTTATTATTTACCATTTTATTTTTATAAAAAATGAAATTTTATGCAATTTAATTTTGTAATCCAAGAAATGTGTGATTGATAATGATAAAAAAAATTTATATTAATAATTGGTTTACATAAATTTATTTTTTATATTATAAAATTATAATAAAAATAGTTAATATTTGAAAATATAATTTTCTAATAAAAATATTTTTTTCATAATATTTTATTATTTTATTCAAGAATTTAATTTATAAATTTTATAAATTGTATTTAAAAAAAACATATTTATATTTAGAATAACAATATTATCTTTAGATTGTTTTATCGAATTTTTCAGAAATAATTGGTTTTTAGGTGAATAGTTAAACAATACCATTATCATTTAAACAATCAATTTTTTGACATTATCATTATAATAGAATGGATTTAATATTTTTTTAACCTTTTTATATAAAATATATTACTAATAAGTAAACTAATTCATTTAAATTTACTATTTTGAACTTATTAAACCCATGTGTGACATTTTGGAAAAATAAGTAACATTTTACTCTTAAAACTTTTTATATTTTCTTAAATTAAAAATAAAACTACATCACATATAGAAATTAAATATATAAAAATGGATTTCATATTTTATATAAAAAATTTACTATTATTAAAAAATTTCAATTTCAATTTTTTTCATAAAAGTAAGATGACTAAGATTAAAGATAGTGGATGTGATAATGGTAAAACGATTATTTTCACAGAGTTTTTTTATGAATATTATATAATTTTTATACAGAAAATTAAATTAATATATTTTAACTTATGAATCTAATTTTTTTTAAAAAACACATATAATATATTTTAAAAAAATTTAATTTGTAACAAATTTAAAATAATACTAAGAATATATGATGTTTAAAAAAACATGGTTCTACAAAAATAAAGTTTTTCTAAATATAAAATTTTTTGGTTTCATATTATTTAAAAATAAAATTAGATTAAATGTCAATTAAATTCAGGTTCATCACACCCAAATATTTTTAAATGGTTTATTTATGTTTTTGTTAAAACATAAATTACTCAGTTAAAACTTATTCCAAGATAGAAATAAAAAAAGGTAAAAGTAAAAAATCTAATAAAAAATACATCAAAAATGTTTGAAATTTTTTTTGAAATAATTTATTGAGGATTTATACACCCAGAATCATGGAAAATGAATTATTTATAACTTATTTTTTATTTTTCCCCTGAATATTGTAATGACATCATTGAAAAGTAAGGGAGTTTTCACAAAAAGTGGCCATTTCGTCACTTATAAAAAGGGACACTTCCACCTCTTCATGACACACCCATTACTTTGAATTACTTCATAAAAAATTCCCATTTTCATCCTAATATAATCCTATCTAATATTTATTATCCTCTGGTTACTATTAGTTTTCATAATACCTTTATATCCAATGATACTTTCAAGATAAATTTCAAGGTCCCAAAGTGAGCATTACTTAATCCTTTTCTTTTTCGTCATATTCATTCCCTTAAAAACCAAAAATTACAATAGTAATTTCGTAAACATATTATCATAATTATATTCTAGTATTATTATATAAATGGAATAAACTTTATTTATTCATTCCCATCCACTTAAAAAAAGAAAATAATGTTAACCATGCGTTGTGCGGACTACAACATCCGAAAACTAATATTTTTCATTTTTCATTTTCAATTAATTTATTCATAAAAACCACTTAAAATTTTATTGAAAAACCTAAATAATATAAATAATTTCATTATTCATATATTATAATGATATTTTACTCTTCTTTAACTATACTCACCCATTGGGATATAGTATGTTCATATTTGGGGTTGGTTTGACCACCTACCTAAAAAAATCTAATAAAATAATATCATTGATGAATATGAGAACTTAAATATTAATTTTCATATATACTAATAATAAAATAATTCTTGGGGTGGTTTTTTTATTTGTCATATTAAGTTTTTAACTTCATATTAAAATATCAATTTTAAATTACTGAAATCAAAGAAATAAACCAACAATGAATCAACTTTCATACCAACATATGTAAAAACTCTATAATAAATATATATATTATGAAAATAAATGTTTTATTTTAAAGTAAATAAAGTTGAATAAGGTTCCTAATAAGGTAACTAATAATTTGAATTTAATTATTCAAGAAGTTAAACACATGCACAGAATGAATCTTTAAAAATGTAATGGTTTTAATCTCAAATTACTTCCTTTGTCACATGTTATATATTATTCACCTAATTTCATTTATAACATGAATAAATTTATTATTTAATATATCTTATAATGAATTGTATTTTAATTTGTATATTTTAAGTATAATCACAATCCTTATATTTTATGTGGTTTTGATTATAAGGTCACCCAAGTTATAAGGTATTCATTATATCAAATTTGAATACCTTGAGACACATTTCTGATATACACCATGTTTTCATTTTTAATGGTTTAAAAAATACCTCATTTTTATTTTTTACCATGGTCCTATTATATTTAATGATATTAGATGTTTTATTTGATTTTATTCCTTGCAGGGGGTTTGAGTCAAAAGATACAAGGGTTGTAACATATTTTAATGACACAAATCCTTTCCTGGGTTTATATTAACTCCCCATTGACTATTCTCTTTAAAGATTGATCTATTCTAACAAAAATAGATTTTATATTGTATTTATACCTTATTTTCATTTCAAATAATATTTCACACCAATGACTTCCTCCGTATCCATTTTTTTACATCCCAATAATGTTCTCCTTTCTCTTGTGGAAACTCAAATTGTTTTGATTTATAATGATTCCTTTATTCATCATTATTCATTTAAAAAAATCTTCAATATACTTTTAGCGACGTGGGACTTTAAAAAAGGTGTCTTAAAATATTTAAATTCCTTTTTCCATGATCTTATATTCATTCCTTCTATATTATATTTTTGGAAAATATTTTATTTCTTATCAAGGTCTCTTTATTGTACATTGTTTTGAAGTAATGTTGTAATAATTTTTCTCTTCATCTTCCAAAATATTGTGGAAAGTGAATTGAAAATCGAATCTTTTATTGTGATATTAAGAAATTATTTTTAAGATAAAACCCCTTAAATTTTCAAAGTATTAATCTCCAATGATTTAATGGTTCAAAAATCACCCTTTATATTATTGTTCTAATACTCCATTGGGTGATCATGTATTCAGTATCAAATGATTATGTATTTCTATTATTCCATTTTTAAAATTTATGAAACACATTTTCTTTCCATGGGTTATTTATGATAATATGAATGATTAAATTTTAAGTGGCACTCATATATATGTATAATGAATGGTTTGGTCCTATACCACCCCCTAATTCATTGGTTTTACTTTATATATATAGATATGAAAAGGGTACGTGGGAAGATTCATCTAAATCCAAAGGGAACATGGGAGGATGTTTTTTCTCAAGCTAATGGGTAAATTAGAGGATTTATCCAAAGAAAATGTGGTAAAAGAGAAGATATATCCTGATAAAAATGGGTAAAAGAAAAGATTTATCCCAGTAAAAAGGGTAAATGATAGTATTTATTTAAATACAATTGATTATATGGGAGTTTTTATCTATAAGGCCCAATATTTTTTATATTTATTTCTTTCTAAATAAAATTTGAGGTATTCAATAACTTTATTTATACGTAACCCAGTGTCTAAAGGAATCATGATATATTATAACATTAAAAACATAGACATTTAATTAATGGGTATTAAAGGGATTAAAAAAATTATTAAATATAAATTAATGTTTTTTTAGTTCAATTTTATTGACTAATGCCGAAGAAATAATCATTAAATTTTTAATAAAATCATTTTATGATAAAAAAGATATGTTTTCTGAAGAATTTTATTTTTAAACATGTGATGTATTATTTTTTGTAAAAAAATATATTTATTTAAATGAAATTTATTTTTAATTTATTAACAAAGAACTGTAAATTATTTTTCTCATGGTTAGAAATGATAATAAAATCATTTAGGTAAAAACTGTGATTTTTCAGAAAATTGTATTAATGTGTAATCTATTTTTTATCATAACAAACTAAATAAATAATTATATATTGATGTTTTTATAAAATTTATAGATTATGTATTCAATAAAATATTTTAACATCCATTTTATAGTTTTTACTAAGTAATGAAATAAATTAAATTCTATTTTCTGCCTAAAATGCATTTCTCTAAAAACGAGTTTTCATTATATTTCACATTCTTATTTTAAAATTAATTTCTTCCACTTATAAAGGATGAATTTTATAAAATTAATTCAATTTTTTGAATCATAATTTCAATTTTATTTAATTAATTCACTTTCATTTTTAATTATAATGAATAAAAAATTGTAAAAAAATTATTACAATAATTAAAATTAAACCAGATTTACTGTGGGTTAAACCAACCAATAAGTGTAATATTTCAACATAAACTTTTATAATTATCATTTTTTAAAGATATTTATACCCTATATAATATTATAATTTATTTCTCTGAAATTTGGAATCACTATAATTGATAAATACATTAATTATATTTGAATATTTTTAGTAATTATAAGTATTTTCTCCCCCCCCCCCCTTATAAAGGTGAACCTATTAACTACAATTATTAAAGAATTTTGATCCAAATATATTATGTGATAAATGAAATTATACCTTCCTATATTCATTAACTTCATATTAGATCTCCTAGTCTTCTCCTAAGCCTAATCTTTCATGGCTTACGATGTAAGCCAAAAGAGGTCTCACAAAGAAGAGGTATAAAAGATAACTGAGCTCTTTAAATTTTATTTCTTCTTTCACATTCTATAAATATATTTTATCCATAATAAAATTGTTACTCCAATTCCATCAACATACTGATATGTTATTATGATGATTGAACAATTGTTTTCCCCCCTCCTTTCGATTAAATTGTAAATGAAAGTATCACCCATGTGTAGGTGTGGACTACCACCTTCACATAGTGATGTGATTCATCTTCCATAACCACCTCAAATGGTAGTTAATAATGATGGATATAAAATATATATATAAATATATATGATATAATAATTTTTTTAAATATAAAATATTATAAATAATTATTTGATTATTTTCATTAAAAAAAAAAGTAGTGCTCATGCTTACGTATGGACTACTATCTCTATGAATGGTGTAAATATTTTTTCTCTATCTACCATTTTTAATGGTAATAAATATGTATGTAATGAATATATATGATATTTATACCATGATTAACATTCTGGAGATGATATAACCATGATTAAGTTATAAGGACTGGAACAGCCGAATCAAAACTTTCATGAAACGTTAACACTTGAAAATGATTATTATAATAAAAACTTATTATTAAATGGGTGTTTAGATTTTTTAAGAGAAACATATATGTTATCTTTAATGACCACTATTTTCTGCCTTAAATAGATATTTTTTTTGATAACTTATGTGTTGGTCAGAGTGGATACTCAAGAGGGGGGTGAATTGAGTTCCAATTAAAATTTCTGTAAAAATATTGTCTATTTAAAATCCCCCAATTTATAAAATAAGATAAACTGTAGTGAATTTATATAGATTTTAAATGTTCACTTAGCTTCTCAAAGATTGATTATCTATTAGTTAATTTAACCACAAGATTAAACTAACTTTTGAAACTAACCTACTGATTTACAATAAGTATATACACTTGCTAATTTAACTATCAAACTAGCTTTAAAATAGTTCATTTATTTAAAAGTAAGAGCAGCGGAATATAAAAGATATATATAGTATACTTTAAAATTAAAATAAAGATGCACAGCAGATAAAAAAAGAGGTTCAGTCTCAAGACGAGACTTATTTCTCTCAAATTTATATAAATTTGATCCACACCCTGGATCGGGGTTAACAACAGTTTACAAAACTGTCGATGCCACGCAGGGACCTATACTACTGTTCTTCGTGGGAAACAAAATAAAAACCAGGCCACACAAGGACCTCTTCCACAGTTGACGTGGGTAAACAATAGTTAAGAGTTTTGGAGTGAGGATTTTTATATCCTCTAGTTCAGTGCAGGAGACAGTGTGTGTGTAAGATAAACAGAGTACACCAAACTGCTCGAAAGTATATAAACAAATCACTTAGAGAGAACAGATAAGAGTTTAGAAACCTGTAGTGATTAGCAATGCATCTCTGGACTCATTGGATTCAGCAGGAATGATTCTGATTCCTTCTCTGGTTTTTCTGTTGAAAAACAGAGTGTCATAGTTCAGCTTGTGTTCTACAAGAGTGAAAATGATCTCTTGATTTGTCGTGTGTTCTTCAGCAGTGTTAGATTGCACTCATGAGAGTTATTTGAAATTCTTGTGATCTCTTTCTTTCTTGAGATTGTTCTTCTTGTTCAGCACAGTTCTCTCAGGCGTATGTAAGTTCTTCTTGTTGTATAGTGACACTTGTACTAGCTACTTTGCACGTGTACTGCATCTTAATCCTCCCTATATTCCACGAGTTCCGGAAGTAAGAATTATTCTCTTTTCATAGGTATGAGATACAGTTTCCTGACATGCCAACAACTATCATTAAATAACATTAATTGCATTAAAAACATCAAATATGACCATTAGCATTATTTAAATAATATTGACAAAAAGTTAAGAAATGGTGTCACAGTGATTATGTAAACAGTGTCTTCTTCACGGTATATTCCTCACGGTATGTGGTCACTGTATGTGGTTCATGGTATGTGATCCACGGGATGTGCTTCACGGTATGTGCTTCACGGTATGTGCACGCCACGATGACTAGCTCACGGTGTCTCGGTCATGGTGAGTCCTTCACGGTGTCTGGGTGACAGTGTGTCCTTCACGGTGTCTGGGTGACTGTGTGTCTTTCATGGTGTCTGGGTCACGGTGTCTGGGTCACGGTGTCTGGGTCACGGTGTCTGGGTCACGGTGAGTCCTTCACGGTGTCTGGGTCATGGTGTCTGGGTCACGGTGTCTGGGTCACGGTGTCTCCATACTTAGAAAAATATCTGTATTTAGACTTAGATAGTAATATGCAGAATATAGATTAAGTTTAACCAGTAGAGAGTAAAAGAAAGTGAATCATAAATATAAAGGCTTCATAATATAAGTGAGATTTGTGATCATGCATAAGACATGTAAATAATCAATAAGACTTGATATCAGTAAAACATGATGTGTAGTTAAGATTGAGATTAATTAACAATAATAGGATTTGTGATCATTAAAACATGATTAATACATGAGGAGTTCAAAAATATCCCCCTTTTTGATTATCACAAATCATATATAGTCAAAATAAAAATTAAATGTAACATTAAAGAAACTAGCATAGCAGAATGGCAAAAAATTAGATAATAATAGATTCGGTAATAACATATCTCATAATAGTACTGACACTTGTAGTTTTTCTGCCCCTTTTAGACTTGTAGTTTTTCTCCCCCTTTTGGGATTATCAAAAAGTATAGAAAATGAAATGAAACATTGTATTTTTCATTAAAAAGGGTTCATAATAGAACATATAAGAGAAATACAAACAGTAAACAAGAAATGACATCCCATCAAAAAGAAAACAGTCCCTGGACGCTTCAAGGATCCACCTTTTCCTTTCCTTTATTAGCAGTAGGAGCCGATGTTGAGGTATAATAAGGCATAGATGTGGTAAACAAAGAGGTTAAGGGTAGACCTTCAAAAATGGATGGAGCAAAAGTAGGAACATTATAAGATCTAGGATGTGGTTGGTCAATAATGATTGGCCGGATCTGAGAAAGAGCTTGGTTGACTGACATGGTAGTTGAGGCTAATGTAGGTAGACCAGGTCTAAGGGGTGCAGCAGCTGGAGAAACTCTAGCAGTACTCTTTACATAAAGATACGGCTTCAAAAGATTGATGAAATCCATAATGATTTCTCCACCATATTGCATATACTTTTCAAAATCGTCCTTATTATCCATGAATTTTTCCAACAATCTGGTGAACTCTGTAAGCTTCTAAACTTGATCTTTAAAATCTTGAGTTACCGAAGGGATTCTCAGGTTTTCCACAAGATATCTAAAGTGATCTGTCATATCACTTTTGGAGAAAATCTGGGTGAGATAAAAATCTATTTTCTTGGTGATCTCTTGTGGAGCACCATTGGCTATCTTAGAATGATCTCTAACCAAGTCCAATGCTCGATCACTGTTCTTAACAACTTATGACAAAGAAGACAGATCCAAGTCACACAAGGGATTCTTATGTTATTCCTTGATTATGGATCTCAGCAAAGAATCATCCAAAGAAGGTGTGGAGGTCTGACCAGAAGCAGGAGAAGCCTTGACAGCTTTGGTTAGAACATTGAGCTGTTTCAGAACTTTTTGCAGACATTCAGTGTATTCATCTGTAAGCTTATTCAAATTTTCCACAAGCTCCCTCATTCGTTCCAGCATTTTTGTGTGCCTTTTTACAATATTCTCATCAAAATACAGTAGATATGGATGGACATGAGACACAATCTCCCTAGCAAGAATGAAATCAGATGGCTCAGGAGAAGTAGCAACAGGTGCAGGGGAAGAAATAGGAGTATGCTCTGATATCAAAGATAGCTCATTCTGTAAGTTTTCTACCATAATTTTCAGTTTTGAAACATCATCACTTAGCATCTTATTTTCTACTATGACTTCTTGAATTTCTCAGATTATCCTTGGTTGAATATGCAATATAATATTTTCCAAGATAATTGATTCATCTTCATGACATAACTGAGTCACTGGATGAGGTTCAGTGGATAAGATCTTCTCAACTCAAGCTAACAAATTTTCTCCAAAAACTTCCAGATCATCTTTAGTAACAAAGGAGTGTTGCTCGGGTAAGAGTGTAGGTGAAGGTAGAGGATCAGGTTCTGGTTGCAGTTCAGAGCCATATTCAGACTCAGATTCTAATTTTGATTGAGGTTGGGGCTCTGGTTCTGTTTCTGGATGAGCTACAGACTTCAGTTAAAACATAGAAGGGAGATCCATTCCAGTTGTAGTCACTTTCTCTGACTCATTCACATCATAAAATATTTTTAAAACATATCGATTGTACACATAGTATGAGACAGAAGGTTGAGAAGCTTCAGCAGATCCAGCTTCTATAATCTCATGGTTTTTAGGTTCCTCCCCCTCAAATTGTTCTTCCCTTTCAGAGACTATAGGCTCAGCAACATGGTCAGTATCCACAGGATCATCTCTAATATCTTCAGCGAACTCTTGCCTTTCTAGTTTAAAGGCAATTTCAATCCTCTCTTTAGTAGAGGGAATTATCTCAAGAACTGATTGTTCCACTGATTGGGCTTCCAGATTGACTTCTTTCTCAGCAGGGAGATCCTCTTCAACAGGATCTGTCTCTACCCTTTCTTGCTTTTCTAAATCATGAAAAACCAGTTTTCTTGCAGCCGTAGGTTGAGTTTCTGGATTGATATCCTCACTAGAAGCAGCAGATTACTCTTCTCTCAAACCAACAGCAACTTCCTCTTCTTGAGGTATTTCAGTAGGGACAATAGAAGGGACAACATTCCTTTCTTTTTCAATAGGAGTTGTTTCCATTGGAGGTATTTCTGCCTCTTCTCTAGGTGGTACTTCATCTTCCATTTCCTCTTCATCTTCTTCTTCTTCTGAATACTCATCCACTTCATATGGTTCCAAACCAGGATCAGCTAGTTTCTTAGGTCTTTTTGGATAATCGACAGGATTAAACTTTTTATACAATTGATCATTATCCTCAACCCACTACTTCTTCTAGGGGTTCCAGCTAATCTTCATCCTTTTGATGATAGGCATGGATAAGCAAAAATCAAAGTCCTCAAACTTTTCTTCATTTGGTCCAACCATTCCTTTGGAAACTAGCATGGTTGAAATCAACCTTGAGTAAAACAATGAGGTGGATTTGGAAGTGACTTTAATCAGCTCACAGATATGGTTAATGACATACTTTCAAATATTGATCTTATGGCCATTCTTCAACAGGTGAATCAGGAACACATCCTAATACTTCATTCTATTAAAATCACCTTTTCTTGAACTGATCAAATTATGAACAAATTTGAATAGAAGTCTACATTCTCCATCTAGCTCTGTAGTAATATCCCTTCTCTTGGTACCATTACCAGTTAGAATTTACAAGGCATTTTCCAGATCAATGATGTCGGTTATTGGAGGAGGGTCTCTCTGGTAATGCTCACAAACTCCTTCATGTGGAATTCCTGGGCATGCAGCCCATAGCTGCGAAGAGAAAGAAAACTTCTGACCATTTATCAAGCTTGTCACCATAATGCTTTCTCCAAACTCAAAGGAAAATTTTACATACAGATAGAATTGAGATACCAGCCTCAGGTAAATCGGTCTATCCTGTCTAGAGAACCATTCAACCCATCCTTGTTCTCTTAAAACTTTCAAAACTAACGAATTTCTAGACAAGAGGCACTCAGGGAAAATCTATTTTTCAGGTACAATAGTATGTCTTACCAGGATTGGGTTTAGAGGTCCTTCGAGATCTATCCTCAGTATTCTCTTATGTTCCTTAGAGTGGCGCTTCTCAGATGAGGGTGAAGATGGACGCTTCATCCTTGGCATCCACTGAAGGTTCGGGCGAGAAAATAGATGGTTTTCAAGAAATAGAAGGTTTAAGAGAGAGTTCGGGTAAGGAATCGAACTAAACCCTTAATTTTTCTCATTTGGGAATGTCAAACGTCATAAAAACAAAAGCGTGGGAAATCAAATAGTAGTGAGATAAAAATTACCGCGATACGGGTTAAAAATAAAAGTATAAATAATCTTCACGGTGAGACCGTGAGTAGGAATTACGGTATGATGAAAACCATCCATCACAGTGAGACAGTTTGTGGTCATCACGGTGAGATAGTTACCATTCTGTGTAGTCATGGTGAGCCAGTGAGTTGAGAGACCATGAGCACAAGGTCTTAACGGTGAGATCGTGAGCATAAAACAGTAACTGTAAAACAGTGAGCAAGAAACTGTAAAGTAAAATATTGTAAATTATTAAACATTAAGATCAGTAATACATCTATTTATGATTAATCATGCCAAGATCGTGTATGATGTAGTCTAATCTTTCAGAATATAATGGTTTAGTGAATATATCAGCAAGTTGATATTCAGTACCAATGAATTCCAAAGTGATATCACCTTTTTGATAATGATCCCTCAAAAAGTGATGTCTTACATCAATATGTTTTGTCCTAGAATGAGAAACAAGATTCTTAGAAATTTTAATAGCACTTGTGTTGTCACAATTTATTGGGACATCTCTGAATTGATATCCATAGTCTAGTAATGTGTGTTTCATCCACAAAATTTGTGCACAAAAACTTCCAACAGCTATGTATTCAGATTCTACAGTAGATAATGCAACAGAATTTTGTTTCTTACTACACCATGATACTAGTGAGTTGCCTAAAAGGTGATATGTTCCAGAGGTGCTATTTCTATCTAACTTACATCCAGCAAAATCAGCATCATAATAATTAACTAATTCAAATGATTGTCCTTTGGGATAGAACAGTCCTAAATTGGGAGTATGATTGAGGTATTTGAAAATTCTATTTAGAGCATTTAAATGTGAATCTTTAGGGTTTTCTTGAAAATGAGCACACATACACACACTAAACATAATATCAGGACGACTAGCAGTCAGGTAGAGTAGACTTCCAATCATTCCTCTATAAGTGGATTGATCGACAGATTTACCATCTTTATCAAGATCCAACTTACAGGTGGTACTCATGGGAGTGTCACTACTTTTTGTGATATCCAATTCAAAACATTTTAAAAGATCTCAAGTATATTTACTTTGAGTTAAAATAATTCCATCATCATTTTGAAAGATTTGAAATCCAAGAAAGAATTTAAGTTCACCCATTAAACTCATTTCAAATTCATTTTTCATCATTTTAGAAAAACCAGTACATAGAGAATTTCTTGAATATCCAAAAATAATATCATCTAAATATATTTGAACAACTAAAACATCTTTAGAAATTCATTTTATAAAACGAGTATGATGAGCTATGACTTTTGTAAAACCTTTAGAAATTAGAAAAGTACTTAATCTATCATGCCAAGCTCTTTGAGCTTTCTTTAAACCATATAAAGCTTTTGATAATTTAAAAATATGATTTGGAAAATGAGTATTTGTAAATCTTGGTGGTTGTTCAACAAAAACATCCTCAGAAATATATCCATTAAATAATGCACTCTTGACATCCATTTGATATCGTTTGAAATTTAGATGTGCAGCATAAGAAAGTAAAATCCTAATAGCTTCTAATCTGGCTACTGGAGAAAAAGTATCCTCATAGTCAATTCCTTCTTCTTGACTGTAGCCTTGTGCAACTAGCCTAGCTTTATTTCTAACTATGTTTCCAAGTTCATCTACTTTATTTCTAAACACCCATTTAGTGCCTATTGTGAAAGTGTCCTTAGGACTTTCAACAAGATTCCAAAATTTATTTCCTTCAAACTGATTGTGTTCTTCTTGCATAGAAATTACCCAAAATTCATCATTAATAGCATCGTCAATGTTTTTAGGTTCAAGCTATGACAATAAGGCTTGATGTTCAACCTGATTTCTAAGAGAAGCTCTAGTCTGTGTCCCTCTATCCAGATTTCCTACAATAGCATCTAAAGAATGATTCTTTATAATTCTAGTTGATCTAGAAATGGTAGGACTATAAATTTCAGGTTCTTCTCTAGGTTCGGGTTTATTATAAGCAGATTCTAGAATAAGTCCAGAACTGGTTGTCTTTATAGTAGGTTCTTTAGATTTGTCATTAAGGTCCAGAACACTCAAATCTTCTTCAAGATTTTCAAGAGAGGTTTTAGACTCATGTGGATCAGTTTCATCAAATTTGATGTGAACAGATTCTTCCACACACTTGGTTCATTTATTGAAAACTCTATAGGCTTTGATGGTTAAAGAATATCTTAAAAATATTCCTTCATCACTCTTAGAATCAAACTTATCAATATTTTCTTTTGTATTAAGAATAAATACTTTACAGCCAAAGACTCTAAAGTAACTAACTTTGGGTTTTCTATTGTTCCAAAGTTCATATGGGGTATTCTTAAGAACTGGTCTAATTAAGACTCTATTAATAATATAAAAAGATGTATTCAAAGCATCATCCCAAAAGTAAATAGACTGGTCATACTCATTAACCATGGTTCTAGCTATTTCTTGAAGGGTTCTATTTCTTCTTTCTACTACACCATTCTGTTGAGGTGTCCTAGGAGCATAAAAGTTATGATTATAGCCATTTTGTGAGCAATAGGATTCAAATTCATGATTTTCAAACTCACGGCCATGATCACTTCTTAGAGTTTTAATCGTATGTCAACTAAGATTTTCTATAGACTTGGAGTATTTAACAAAGTAAGAACAAGCTTCACTTTTGTGAGCTAAGAAGTAAACCCAAGTATATCTAGAAAAGTCATCTACTAAGACATAGACATAGTGCTTCCCATTTAAGCTAGAAACTCTAGATGGTCCAAACAAATCCATGTGAACCAACTCGAGAGGTTGAGAAGTTAAAACTTCTTTCTTTGATTTAAAAGAAACTTTATGTTGTTTTCCCTTTTGATAGGGATTACACACTCTATCATTTTGAAACTCAAGTTTGGGTAGGTCACTAACTATGTTTTTCCTAGTTAGTTTCCTAAGTGAGTGTATGTTGCAGTGTCCTAATCTTCTATTCCAAATCCAAGATTTTCTATGAAAATCATTTAAACAAGTAACATTTTTCTTAGCTAAGGAATTTAAACCAACAGCATAAACATTTTCATTTCTTAAAGCTCAAAATACTAAAACATTTTTAGAATTAAAAATATTACAATAATTATTTTAAAATTTGACATCAAAATCATCATCACACAATTGAGAAATACTTAACAGATTATATTTCAGTCCATCAACAAATAAAACTTTGGAAATTAAAACTGAATCAGTGTTACCAATTTGGCCTAGGCCGATGATCTTTCCTTTAGAATTATCACCAAAGGTGACATAGCCTCCATCAACCTTTATTAAACTCTTGAAGCATGAGTAATCCCCAGACATATGTATTGAACATCCACTATCTAAATACCATGTCTTCTTGTGGGAACTCTTTAAGCAGGTTTCCTACAAAATAGTTTTAGATCAAAAATGAATTTGGTACCCAGATCTTCTTGGGTCCAGAAAGGTTAGAAATCAAAGATTTAGGTACCCAAATTTGTCTTATGGGTCTCATATAATTTACAGAATCAATATATTTTTAAAGATAAACTTTATTGGATCTATAACCATATGAATAACTGGTTGAAGCATAGAGATTTCCAGAACTTGAACTAGCAGTATTCTATCCAGATTTTGGAATAAGTCTATTCTTAGTAATCTGTCTCTGTCCAGGTTTGTAGCCTATTCCAGTAGTGTATTTTGGTGCCACTTGCTTTCCTAGAATTTGATTTAGTGTATCCTTTCCATTTGTGAACTTCTCTAAGTATTTTATAAGTTTTTCATTTAACATTTTCAGTTCTGTATTCTCTTTTAATAGTTGAGCATTTTTCTCTTTTTCAATAGTAAGTTCGGTTTTAACAGTTGTTGTGAGAGCATGTTGTTTCTTCAATGATTTGTATTTATCCATAAGATCATTGCATGTCTCTTCTAGAAAATTACAATATTCAGATAATTCAGCTTTATTCATGTATTCAGAATCAAGATCAGATTCTCCATTATCTCTAGAATAATAAAAATTTAAAACAGGAGTATCTAAGGTTACCTCAGATGTGTTAGTCATAAAACACATGTTGGCACGATTTCTTTCAGAATCAGTAGCTTCGGATTCACTTGAGCTATCTTCTGAAGCACTCCACGATGCTTTCATTGCTTTCTTGTATTTATTGTCCTTATAATCGTGTTTCTTTTTGAATTTTAGCTTTGGGAAGTCTGCTTTTATATGTCCTTTTCTTTTGCACTCGTAGAAAACTACTTCATCACTTTTATCTGGCTTTTTCCATTCCTTCTTCAAATGTCCATTATTGTCATACTTTCCCTTGTAATTTGTTTTTCTAAAAAATTTCTTCTTCCTATAGAATTTCTTAAACCTTATGGCTATATGAGCCATTTCAGCATCACTATCAGAGTCTGAGCTTTCACTTGTTGAACTGTCAGTTTGTATTTGAGCTTCTTCTTTTTCCTTGTTCTTTGAAGCAGTAGTATTGAAAGCCACTGATTTCCTTTTTGGTTCATCCTCTTCCTCTTTATTTACCTTGAGTTCTTCCTCATACATCATATGTTTACCAATGAGTTCTTTGACAGGTAGAGCAGCAATGTCACATGACTCTATGATTGAAACATATGTGCCTCTCCATCGGTCTGGTAGACACCTCAATATCCTCATAATTTGTCCCTTTGATGGAACAGCCTTTCCAAATGAATTCAATGTATTGACTATCTCATTGAACCTGAGCTAAATATCAGAAATGGGTTCATCAATATTCATTTTAAAATTTTCATATTTAATAGTATATGTATTTAATCTCGTTTATTTAACATTAGTTGTTACCTCATGAGAAACACCCAAAGTATCCAAAATTTCAAAAGAAGTTTTAGAGGAAGAAATTCTGCTAAATTCCTCATCTCCTAGAGCACAGTACAGGGCATTCATATCTTTACAATTATTATTGTAAGCAGTCTTTGTAGTTTCATACCAAGTTGTTCTTTCATTTTCTGGAATTTTATATTGTGACTCTATGGCAGTACAAATATCAAAACCCATACTTTCCAAATGAATTTTCATTTTCAGTTTCAACTGTGCATAGTTTGTACCATTGAAGAAAGGTGGAATGTTAGTAGCAGCACCCTCTAGCCTATTGTCCATAGCTAGATTTTAGAAAGTATAATTTAAGAGATAAAATTTAGAACTAACAGAAATTTAAGATCATTAAAGATGCAACTAAAATCACTGTTGAAAAACAGAGTATTTCAAAAATCCTTAAACAAAAAAAATCCTCTTATACCAAATGTTGGTCGGAGTGGATACTCAAGAGGGGGTGAATTGATTTCCAATTAAAATTTCTGTTAAAATATTGTCTATTTAAAATCCCACAATTTATAAAACAAGTTAAACTGTAGTGAATTTATACAGATTTTGAATGTTCACTTAGCTTCTCAAAGATTGATTAGGTCTCAGTTAATTTAACCACAATATTAAACTAACTTTTGAAACTAACCTACTGATTTATAATAAGTATAAATACTTTCAAATTTAACTATCCAAGAAGCTTTAAAATAGTTTTTGTATTTTAAAGTAACAGTAGCGGAATATAAAATATATATGTAGTATACTTTAAACTTAAACTAAATATGCATAAAATATATAACAAGAGGTTCAGTCTCAAGCTGAGACTTAGTCCTCTCAAATTTATATAAATTTGATCCACACCCTGGATTGGGGTTAACAGTAGTTTACAAAATTTTCCAGGCCACCCAGGGACCTCTACTACTATTCTTCGTGGGAAAAAAAATACTAGGCCACACAAGTACCTCTTCCACAGTTGACGTGGGTAAAAAAGAGTTAAGAGTTTTGGAGTGAGGATTTTTATATCCTCCAGTTCATTACAGGAGACAGTGTGTGTAAGATATACAGAGTACACCACACTGCTCGAATATATCTAAAAAATAACTTAGAGAGAACAGATAAGAGTTTAGAAATCTCTAGTGATTAGCAATGCAACTCTAGACTCGTTGGATTCAGCAGGAATGCTTCTGAGTCCTCTGGTTTTTCTGTTGAAAAACAGAGTGTTGTAGTTCATCTTGTATTCTACAGGAGTGAAAATGATCTCTTGATTCATCTTGTGTTCTTCAGTAGTGTCGGATTTCACTCATGAGAGGTCTTTCAAAGTCTTGAGATCTCTTTATTTCTTGGGATTTTTCTTCTGGTTCAGCACAGTGCTCTCAGGCGTATGTAAGTTCTTCTTGTTGTATCATCACACTTGCACTAGCTTCTTCGCACGTGTACTGCATCTCAATCTTCCTTATATTCGAGAGTTCTGATAGTAGGAATGATTCTCTTTTCATAGGTACAAGATACGGTTTCCTGACATGCCAGCAACTATCATTAAATAACATTAATTGCATTAAAAACATCAAATATGACCATTAGCATTATTTAAAAAATATTGAAAAAATGTTAAGAAATGGTGTCACAGTGATTATGTAAATAGTGTCTTCTTCACGGTATATTCTTCACGGTATGTGGTCACAGTATGTGGTTCACGGTATGTGCTTCACGGGATGTGCTTCACGGTATGTGCTTCACGGTATGTTCATGACACGGTGTCCAGCTCATGGTGTCTCGATCACGATGAGTCCTTCACGGTGTCTGGGTGACAGTGTGTCCTTCACGGTGTCTGGGTGACTGTGTGTCATTCACGGTGTCTGGGATACGGTGTCTGGGTCACGGTGTCTGGGTCACGGTGTCTGGGTCACGGTGTTTGGGTAACGGTGAGTCCTTCATGGTGTCTGGGTCACGGTGACTGGGTCACGGTGTCTCCATACTTAGAAAAAAATCTTTATTTATACTTAGACAGTAATATGGAGAATATAGATTAAGTTTAACCAGTAGAGAGTAAAATAACTTGAATCATAAATATAAAGTCTTGATAATATAAGTGAGATTTGTGATCATGCATAAGAATTGTAAATAATCAATAAGATTTTCTATCAGAAAAACATGATGTGTAGTTATGATTGAGATTAATTAAGTGTAATAGGATTTGTGATCATTAAAACATGATTAATACATGAGGAGTCCAACATTATGGTAAATTCTATTCCCAACCTAAATGAACCAGATTATATTAGTTGTATATTATTAATAATTTTTCAATAAAAATAAGATAGTAAACTATTAAAAGCTATTTCCTTTATCTGAAAAATAATTAATAAGATTTAATACTGAAAATGGTTTTGATAATAAAATTATTATTCTTTATATCTTACTTTTTATGAAGGTAAATTTACAAATTTTAAAATGTAAATTTGATAAAAAAAAATTAATTTTTGAAACCCACTCATGAAAATTAAGTTAGTAAATATTTTATAATATTTTCATAAAAAGATTTTATTTATTTAAAAAATTGAGGCCTTTGTGAAAATTATAATTTTAATGAGTTTATCATAATTAATGTGCATCCTTGAAGATTAAAAATTCATTTAAGTAATAAAATATGTATTTAAGGAATAAAATTATGAAGTTGAATATATTTTATGGGATTATAAATACTATGTCGAATATTTGTAGCATTAAAAAAATGTTACTTTAAAAAAATATTTTTCAGTCTACAAATTGAATGAAGTTTTTCAAAGGTGAGATTCATTTGTGTATTTACTTGAAATCCTTGTACCTTTCTCTCAATTTATAAAAAGTCCATATATATCATAAAAAATAGTAACAATGATAATCTAATATTATATATAAATTTAAAGCTGTAAAAGTACATTTTCATAAAAACTATTTTTATGGGATTATATGTGATTCTTTTAAAATTAAAATTTTCAAATATTTAGAAATTTGTTATGATAAAGCAATTTTAAAATTTGAAATTACATGGTTCAAATTATGTAATGTGGAAAATTTAAATTTTATTTATTTAAATTAATCATTAAAGTTAAAAAATGGTTGTCCTAATAAAAATTAAAAACATTAAAAAGTATTTTACTCCTTGTAAATATCCAAAAAATGTTAGAAAAATGTTTTTAAATTGATTTTTGATATTATTTTAGAATTTATCTTGTCCCAAAATCTGATTTTTTTTTTTACTTTTCAGCCACTAACCCTTTAATAGTGTCATGACATTATCAAAAAAATGATGAGTATTTCTAGAATTTCCTTTTCTTCTTTAATAAAAGGATATAGATTCCTCCAATTCAATACTCCACTCTCATTTAGAAATTTTCTTAAAACCTTAACCAAATTTCCTTTTTTTGAATTCCTTTACATCCCCAGATTCTCTTTTTCAACACAAATTTTCCTAAGTCTTTCAAATATATGGCCTTCATCATGAGGAAGTTAAAGGTCTCATTATTTTTTTTCACATCATTATTAACATTTATTTATTATTTTTTCCATTCTAAACCAACCATAAATATAATATAATAATAAAATCCTCATTATTAGTGTTTTCAGTTGTTATTATTGTAAGGACCCGACCCTGGTTGCCCATATCTAGTGCCTTATTATATAACAATGGAATGATTACAAGAAAATTATATGCATAAGGACCAAATAGTTTAGCAGATTTGTAAACCAGATACATACATAAGTTCTATATTAAAACATGAAATGAAAAAAAAATAGAAATTAATTTGGAAACATCCAAAACTCTTATATTATCCCTCGATGTTATTAATAATGTACTTCTTTACATCTTGGGGATAAATAAAACATAAGAAATGGGTGAGATGAAATGATTAGTAAGGGTAAGCGATACACTATATGTAAACATAAACATAAAAACTAGGCATGGTGAGCAACTAAAAACACATGCCTTTAAATATGTACATGAGCATAACAAGGAAGGATTGGGAGCTGAATAAATAATTCCATATTAAAATGTAACCATGGATATTATAATAGTAGAATAATCACATAGACTATCAATTACAAACATCATAATGAAGTAATGCATGTGACGGACATTCTAAAACATATCATCAAGGCCTCAGCCAAGACAGATGAAAATAATTAATACATATTCCAAATCCATGGCTTTAAATGGGAAAGGCCTTAGAAAAGACCATATCCATTTGTCTCATTAGACGTACCAATACATAAAGAGGATATATTGGGCCCCACAAATCACATTTAAAGTCTAATTAATTCTTCATATGAATTTGGTTAGACAGAAACTTTAACGCCCCAACCTCAGATAACCTGAAGATGGTGCATTATTACATTTCATTGGAATTATTTCAAAGAAACAGATCATGATGTACCATATAGTTTAGCATTATTGGAAATCCATATATTATACATGATACCCACATTACATTTGGAAAAAAATGAGACATGCAACACAAAAATTGAAATGAACCGCATCCTTGAAAGCTTAATCAAAGCTCTCTTCTTAATAACCTATGGAGGGAAACATAATAACGGTGAGCTCGAATGCTCAGTAAGGGTAAGTAAAATAGAAGTAATAATCAATTTTTATGTAAAGGTAAATATTTGAGAACACTTTCCATTTACCAAATTAGGTAAGTCATAAATAATTTGGAAATTAAGAAATTGAGACATATTCTATAAATCAATAAATTTTAAATGAACTAATTCCATAGATATGTCAACACAAATCTCATTGATAAATAATAACAGAAATTAAATGATGGAAATACTTAATTTAAGGATTTCATGTCTCTGGCACATGAAAACCTATTACCATCAAGACCTTTCATATGACGGTTTAAAACTAAGGGTATTAACCCATTTGGTCAACTTATTCATCTCATGAGAACCTGTTAATGCATCAAGGAGATATAAAAAGTCTGGTCTCCACCCATCATTTCTAGTACAAAGTATTTCTCATATATAATGACCAAAATAAATAATATTCCATATAAAGTAACCATATTGAATGGGTGATATGGATCTATCAATAATTCCCATGAATGAAATAATATAATATCATGAAATTAATTAGATTCATGATATAACAATTCAAAATATATAATATGCATCTTATAAAAGGAACTAGTTTCCTAAAATTATAATATTCCTCAATGAAATGAAAATAAGATGAAATCCCTTACCATAATTCTGATATGCTTTGTATTTACCTAAAACTCTTGTATTATGGTTTTAAACAAATTATTAACATATATTAGAATCATAAAATATTTATGATATCGTATTTTATTCTATTATGGATTTATATTACCCATTTATTAATAATTCCATGTAAATTCAATATTTTGGATAATAATTACTTTGTTTATCATACGCATGGACGTTATTTCTGTTTTTTTAATAATATTGAATGGAAGTAAGTGAATAAAATATATATAAATATATATATATATATATATATATTATTAAAGTATAATTATTATTTCTTATATTTCATAATTATTCATAATATATATCTTTATAATAACTCTTGGATGGTGAACGTGGAATGTAAGTCTCATCGCGTTGTGGAGATGAAAAGATGTACGTACACACGAGTAACGGTATCATTTACATAATGGTTTAATGGTGTGGATTTGGATGGAATATGAATTTTAAATAAATAATATCATGTTATATTTATTCTTTAATTCATTTGTATTCATCATTATACCCATCAAAATAAATTATTGATGAAAAACAGTTTACACCACGGCGGTGAGATGGTAAGTCGTACGTACGCACACATGGTGATATTGTTTTTTATAGGATGGGATAAAAGAAGAATATGGTTGTACCATAATCAAAAAAACATATAATAAAATATTATATTTTATATTTATTATTGTTTTCTATTAATAATGTATTTATAGGATGAAAAATAATAAAAGAACACTGAAATAGTTTGATAGAACGATTACCTTGTTTTTGGGTATCTCCTTTTTATTTTAACAAAAGGACTCCTTAAGTTGTCTTTATGACCAAAATTTTTCCTCTATGATGAATTGATTGAATTTGGGAGGATATTTGGGAAGGGTTTGGCTGATACAAAGGGATTTGGAGGTGTGAATTAAAGAGAAGGAGAAGTGCCCTTTTATAAGAGAGGTGAGGGGCACTTTTGGAAAAGATTGAAATGTTAATTTAATATAAATTGATTTTCAGTTTATAATAGATAAAAAAGAATTTATTTCTATGATAATATGAGTATGGGTCTATATTCACTCAACTAATATGTTTTAGAAAATTTTAGGTCACAAAAGTAACCTTATCATTTTTCTTTAACCGTTAGTTAAAAACATTTACTCTTACCATGTTTTCTTGTATTTTCCTAATATATGGTCACTATAATTACAATAAAATTACAATAGAACCAAAATTGGATAATTAATGAAATTTTTAACATTATATAATTCATTTTTCCTAATCTATGATTTTTATGACTATTATATCATTTAATAATATAGTATTTTTTTTATAAAACTCATTTATGTCAATTCTGACACTATTTATTAATTGATTTTTGTTAAAGTCATAAAAACTTGATTCCTTAAAAAAAAGGAATTAAATAAAATTTATTATTTAAATATCATCCATAAAATTCGTTTATTGCATCAAAATGTTCACATTACATTTATTTAAATATTTATAATATCATTTATTTGAATCTTTCAATAATAAGGTAATCCATGCATCATCAAGGTGTCATAAATAAATTTATTCATATAATGTATAAAAATTATAAATAAAATACCATGTTGTTGGAAATATTTTTAAATATATAATTACTATTTATATTCAATGATAACGGTCATATAACCCTATATTAAAAAAAAATTTAGTAAAAGATACATGATTATGTTATATTTATCTATACTTTAAATTATTTCTTATAACATGTCATTATCACACCCAAGTGGCACCATGGAGTCCAAAAATCAACCCAAGGATGAACATGGTCGGAAATAACTCATAAAATTGGATAATGACATGTGTTAGTGTTGTTTAATATTATTATAATATTATTTTTTACCGTTATTTACCTGATTTACACTTTCACCGTGGTAAATAAAAATAATTACTGAAGTTACTATTTATAATGTCCAAAAATAAAAGGTACCTATTTACATAATAAGGACCTTATGATTCCTAATAATTAATCCATTTTTAAAATTCATAACTCATAATCTTTAGTAATTAATTTGAAATTAATTCCCATTGTCAAAACGAGAATTCAGGTTTTTAAGAAGTAAAAACTATCAAAAATTGACATGTGTATATGTACAATTTAAATGTGAAATTACTTTAATGTCCATAATTGAATTAAATGATAAAATATTGATCCAATTAAACTTTAAAACCAATTAAAATTTAAATCTAACTATATAAAAAAAATTATGAAAATACAGTTTTGAATTAAAATGCCGCATTTTTCATTATTCATTAAAAAATTGATACTTTTCATAAAATTACCTAAATTTCACCCTAAGATAATTTTGATATTATGAATTAAAAAATTAAGTCTATTTGGAAAAATAATGATTATAAAATTTCAAAATGTGGTTAATACTATTCATAACATCTTTTTAAATGGTTGCTTTGATAGGTCGTGGTGTGCTTAAACTTGGGGTTGTGTACAATGCAAGCCATTCAATTATTTAAAATATGTATACCGTGGAAGTGTGGTGTGTTACATTATTCCCTTGTTAAGGTAATTTTGTTCAAGAAATTTCTATAATATCACAACTTAAAAATATTCAGGTGGTTTTTCCTCATATGTTCCTCAGGTTCCCACATCGTCTCTTCCATTTTATGGTTTCTCCAAAGAACTTTCACCAGATAGGTCATTTGATTTCTCAACGCTTGTTCTTTGGTGTAAATAATCTTGATAGGATCTTCATAATAAGAGATATCGGTTTTCGGTTTTATTTCATCATAAGTGAGTACATGCGTTGGTTCTGGCATTTATTTGCTTAACAATGATATGTGGAACACATGATGAACTATCGAGACATGGTAGCATTTCCAAATGGTATACAATAGATCCTATTTTTTCTAGAATTTCAAAAGGTCTAATGTACCTAGGAGTTAATTTCCCATTCTTACTGAATCATATAACACCGTTCCAGGGAGATACCTTCAAGAAAATATGATCTCTTACTTGAAATTCAAAATCCTTATTTCAGTTATCCACATAGCAATTTCTCCTAAAATGAGCTGTTTTTATATGGGTTTGGATAATCTTTTTAACACCCCATGTTTTCATAGTACGATATCTCTTTAAAGTAATTCAATAGTATGCCCTACACACAACATTGAGTTCTAGCGCACCACGACTTACCAAACTAGCCATTCAAAAAGTAGTTATGAATAGTATTAACCACGTTTTGAATTTTATATATATCCTATATAATTTTAACATTCAACATTTGGGTTTATTATAAATAATATAAGGACAAATTCAATTTTTTGATAAAAGAAGTATTTTTCAAAAAAATGCAGTTTTTCCACCTTTTAATGGAGAACCCTTTTAAAATTAAATATTTTACACTTTTATATACTCAATTGAGTGAAAATAAATTCATCATTAGAAGAGGTGCAGAAAAAATTAGTTTGGATAAATTTTTTCGCACTTTTCGGATAACTTACATATTTTGATGAATAGTGAAAAATTCTAAATTTTAATTGAAAACAGCTTTTCAATCGAAATAATTTATAGTGTTAAATGACGAATTCGAGTGGTTTTAAAGTATAAATAGATTAAATTATTAATAGTTAATATAATGTAGGTAATTATAAGTAATTTTACATTTAAATTGAACAAAAACACATGTCAATCTTTTAATAGTTTTTACTTTTTAAAAACCCACCTTTAGGTTTTGACAACAGGAATTAATTTTAAATTAATTATTGAAACTTGTATGTTTTTTATTTTTTAAAATAGACTTCATTTTTTAATTCTGAATATCAAAATTATCTTAGGGTGAATTTTTTGTATTTTTCTTAAAACATTCAATTTTCAATGAATTGTGAAAAACACTACATTATTGTTTAAAAACGAATTTTATTGAAATAATTATTATTTTTATTTAAATTTATTTTAAAGTCAAAATAGATTCATAATACCAATATTAGTCCAATTTAATTCATTGGAGTAATTTTATAATAATATTAGATATATAAACTTTTATTGAAATTTTTAATGTCTTTTACCCACCTTTCAGGAACATTTACAAATTTTTATAACATGTAATTTTACCACTTCTGTGAATTGAATTTCAAAAATAAATGAGACATGGTTGAAATTACTAAGTAAAATTTGGTTCAATAAAATGAAAATAATTTTTGGTGAACAGTAACATTTGAATTTTATTTATCATGGTTAAAAGTAAATAGGGAAATCAAAGATAAAATTGATATTATAATTACCCTAACACATTTCCTAAATATATTGGATAAGTTTATATTGACCTAAATCAACCTTAGGAATTAAATATGATCTTTTTTTATCCACTTGGATTAGATTGAGGCATTTATTATTATTTTATTTAAAGGAGAGTTAAAAGTATTAAATTCAACTTTTAATAACTAAACAATTTTTAATATAGGGTTATATATAAGATAAATTAGACTCTAAATATTAATTACAAATCTAAAATTATTTTCTAAATCATGATATTTTATTTATAATTTTTAGACATTAAATAATTAAATTTATTTACAACACAATGATGTTATTGTAGTTACGTTATTAATGAATGATTAAAATAATTGATATTATAAATATGAAAATAAATATAAATTGATACTTTTTATGAATTCCACTAATTTTATAGGTATATATGACATTTTAGAGTTGATTAAATAAATTGTTTTCAAAATGTTATAGTTTTTATGACTTTCAAAAAAACAAAATACCAAATAGTGTCAAAAATAACATAAATGAGTTTTTAAAACAAATACAATATTATTAAATGTTATAATATTCCTTAAAATATAGGTTTCACCCAAAGGAATGAGATAAGTTCATATATGTAATTATTTAACCACTTGGGTTCTCTTTCCATTTTATAGTAAGTTTATTAAACATGTAATATAAAAATAAAATAAGACATTGTAAAAGATAAACTATTTAATTAAGAGTTAAATCTAAAAGATATGGTTAAAATGGTGACATAGCTTATCTGAAACCTATTGGTTGGAATTATTTATACCCATACCTACCTTAGATTCTAAATAAATCCTTTTGGATCCATTATAAAACGAAAATTATTTTATAATAAAATAATATATCAATCTTTTCCTAAAGTTACCCTCACCTCTATTATAAAAGGGTACTTCCCATTCTCTCAAAATCACACATCCAATGCCATTTAGATCCACCAACCCTAGATAAAATCTCCCCCCAACTACCCTCACTTTGATTTGAGGCCTTTCTTTGATCATAAAGCCATCCTAAGGATCCCTTTTGACCAAATCAAAAGCAAGAACCCGAAAAAGAGATAATTATTTCATCACATCTTTCACAGTTCATTTCATCTCCCACATCCTCTTCCCTTGCTGTATCCATACCAAAATAATGACTCCAGTACCATCTACATACATTTATGTTATTATAAATATGGTACAACCATATTCATTATCCTATCCATCCTATAAATTACAAAGTCTACATATGTGCATACGTACGGCTTACCGTCTCTATGTCGTGGTGTAATTTTTCTTTCAACACTTCATTATTTGGATGGGTATAATAATGAGTATAGTTGATCTAAATAATAAATATAATATGTTAATGATTATTTACATATGATCTATCATTAAATTATATACTATTTCACTATCAATATAATGATATTGTCGCTCGTGCGTACGTACATATTACCATCTCTACGAACATGTTGAGATTCATTCCCCATCATAACCAATCAAGAATAAATTTCACTTTATGATTAAAAAATAATTCTTAAAGACTTAATATCATTTTGTATATGAATCAAATATATCCTATCCATAACAAACAAAACTTACAAAACAAAACATATGAAGGAAAATGAATCAATTATCATTCGAAATGATGATACTATTGAAATATCATTAACAAAACAATATTAAAATATCATATATGATATCATATTTATGTATGTGGTTATTGAATAATTTAATAACAATTATTTCCCCATTATATAAGATTTTAACATACCCTCGACCAAGAAAAAGAACAAGGTAAGGGTTAAATTTCACAATCTCTTTATTATCTGAGGTTTTTTATACGTGAGTATCTACTGGGACCTCTTTATCATACACATCTGTGTTTCTTAAAAATGTATTTAAAAACATTTTGAATATTTACTATACTATGGGTTAAAGTCATTTATACCCTTGTTTGAATTTTTATAAAATTTTCTAAAAGGAATCTTCCAATCTATTTCCAAACAAGGTACTTTATGACTTTTTCGAAAAATTAAGAAAAGAATGTTTTTTTAACTTATATAGTGGGTGAAGCTATTTTCCACTGTTATATCACCATCGAATCATTCCTTACATGCTTATAATAATATTTTCTAAACAAATTTTTTCTTTACTTTTGAATTATTTTAATGTAGAAAGAAATATTTCACTCAAATAGTTTTTGGATTGATTTCATCTACGTCTACATCCTTCATTGGATTTTACGTTTTTTTATGATAAAATATTTCATATTGTATTGAAGGTTTTGTGATATGTTTGATTGTGGATAAGCTATTTTTATACCATTCATGGTTTATGGTTATTATTGACATGTCGTATGCTAGTTTTAATATGAATGTTTATATTATTTTTCAACCTTTTCTTTTGAGGAATGCATTTGACTTAGTAAGTGATTTTTGGATCCCGCTAAAGCTCCTCGATGAATTAGTATGTATTTTGAGACAAACTAGTGTCTTGGCCCAAGGCCTTGACAAAATCATATTTGTAGTCATGGAACGAGTCCTTGACTATGTGGTTATGATGTATGGCAATATGAATTCCATCATTATGAAATTATCTATTGATATTAAATGTGATTATTGGACTAGTAGAATATCCAAGTGAATAAGTAAATGGAGTTATTTGATTTATATTTTCCAAATTATGCTGAAATTTATGTTTAATAGGCTTATGTTTTAGTCTTAAACATTGCCTTAATGGTTTATTCTTATTTATGAAAGTTTATTCTATATCGTTACCCTTACTGAGAAACTGAGCTCACCCATTTCTATGTTTA
This sequence comes from Viscum album, assembly GCA_963277665.1. Lineage (NCBI taxonomy): Eukaryota > Viridiplantae > Streptophyta > Magnoliopsida > Santalales > Viscaceae > Viscum > Viscum album. Next base: position 1,945,824,739 of record OY728126.1, on the reverse strand, counting down.
ATTTTTTTGAGGATGTGAAGAAGTGTATCATGATTAACCAATAGGGTTAGTCCAAAGGATATGAGTGTGTTAATAGGGGACACAATGTTGTTTTTATATTTCATGATGTAATGTAAAAACTTATGTTCGTATCTAGTACTTCCAAGGCTGCTAAAAAAATTAGTCTTTCGAGACATGATCCCTTGTGATCATGCCAATGTTATATAATAATGTACGGACTCTGGGTAACTAGGGTCAGGGAATTACAGTTGGTATCAGAGGAAGTTTAGAACAATCCTTGGAAGCATGATTTAGAAAAACTAGGATTATAGAACATTACCCTAAGATAGAATTTGAGTATTAGTATAGAAGAACTTCCTAGAATTTTGGTAGTGTATAGATTTTGTGTATTTTCCAAGAAATATATCCCTATCTGGATACGAGTAGGTAGAGGCATCTCTAGAACAAATGAACCTAGAAGTGAAAACTCTAACAAGGAGTTTGGGGCTTCACCCGGGGTATCTTGGTATATGACAACGGGCCTTGTCGCACTCTTGGTTAGGACACTCATGGGGGAAATTCTTCAGATAATTTACATCTTCTTTAAAAACCATTATGAAGGATTTAAGAGTAAATACCTCCTTGAAAAAGACATTTTTTATTCTTATGGATTATATTCATAAACTATTTATGTTAATTATTTTACAAGATTGAAATTAGGCATTTCAATTCATAAACTAACATAGTGCATGACATTGTTTAGAAATGGTGGTGAGTAGATGGAATGAGAACTCTGATAATATGCATGATCCAACGAGTAAGAAGGATCATATCTTTCATGGTGTTAAGCTAAAATTTAGAAGGGAAATAGTCTCCTATGTATTCTCATTATATGAATAAATAGTATCACGTATTAATAAGACAAGTAAATATTTCTCAAAGTCCTATGGCATTGAATGGAAGCCAGAGAAGAAAAGGATGGTAGGGAGAAATATGGATAAAAGGTAGAAGGGAAAGAAGGATTTTCTCATATTTGATAACTATGGAAAGAACCACCTTGATAAATACTGGAAGGGAATGTGAGTTTTTTATAATGTTGGAGTAAAAGGACACTAAGTACATTATTTCAAGGGTAAGAAAAAGGTTTCAAATATACAATGCTTCATCTACAAGGAGTTGGGACACTACACAAATCAATGTCCAAATCAATAGAGTATGCCACAAATGATGCTATTGTATAATAATCAAGTTATGATACTACCATAGATGAAGAGTAATGACCAGTGTTATTATTTTGTTATTAAAGAATAATGTCATCTGAGTTTTGTATCAATGATTTACTAGTTATATGAATTATAGAAATAAATAAGGATTGTACTACAGTATTATTTCATTGATGGTTTGATATTATATGGTTTTAAGAAAAGTGACTCAATATCAAGATGCACTTTTTGGAAAATACATGGGTGGAGGAAATAAAAACCTTAATATGGTTCTGATATTGAGGTAGTGATTTCGGAATAAGATATGATTGATTTGGATAAATTATATTTGATATTCTTGACTACCTTGAAACTAATTAATTGTTGTTTTATTACATCATTATTGAAATTTACAACATTTTTTGATATAAGGAGTATATCCAGTATTCTATATGGAATAAGGGAGCATGAATGTAATCAATAAGTTTTTATGATAATTCAGGGTGTTACAATGTTTTAAAATAATACATGATGAAGTTATTCACATGTTATTACATGGAAAAAGGGATATTCATTATGTTTACCACCCTAATAAATTTTGGACTGTTAGTTTAGAAATAAGTATTTTGAATAAGTATAAATGATGGAATGAATTATGTTGTACATTGGATACTATTGTTTAAGGTTAAAAAATTTCTTAAGACTATTTTTGGATTGTTTTAAAAAGGACAACCTGGAGGTCGGGTGACAACTCATCATGCTCGACAAGGCCGCAAGACATGAACCCACAACTAAAGGGAGAAAAGTGTCCATCACCTACCACTGGCCGACGTGATGTACTAGTTTGTATATTGTAGTTTTTTTAAATAGTCTGAAAAATGATTTATAAATTAATTATTTTTGGAACCATATACGATTAGGATAAATAGAATATTTTTGAATTCTATTATCTTTTAGAGTGAAAGATGATTTTGTGGTAGGAATTAGTTAAAGGATGAAACTCTTCTTGTCAAGTATATTTTTTTCTCTTATTCTATGAAGAAATTAATTCTTAAACTTTTGGTAAGGGTTCTTAAAACAATAAATGTGTTATCTTAATACCTTATGTTTTGTTGAACCGATGATATTTTAAATAATCATAGATTGATGGTTTTGAGGCCCTCATTTTTTCAATTATTTGTGATTGATGACCTTACTCACTCCCTATAAATATTTATGTTTTCCTCCAATTATGTGTCTTTAATTTCCTCCAATGTTCTTCAAATCGAGATTATAATTTGGTGGTGAATTTTTCACTTCCCTTTCTCTCTTATTACGTCTAAATTTTATTAACCCTATTTTTGATGTGGGTTTTCCACAATGGTATTTTATATTTTCAACCTTTTATTTTCTAAGAAAAATTTCAAATTGTCAGGGAACAATTTATTAAAAGAGGGGGAAATGTAACACCCCTTGATTTCATAGTATGTTATCTCTTTAAAGTAATTTAAAAGCTTGCGCTACACACAACACCGAGTTCGAGTGCACCATGACTTACCAAACTAGCCATTCAAAAAGTGTTTATGAATAGTAGTAATCACATTTTTAATTATTTATATATCCTATATAATTTTAACATTCAACTTTTGGGTTTCTTAGATATAATATAAAGAAAAACTCAATCTACAGATAAAAGAAGTATTTTTAAAAAAAATGCAGTTTTCCCACCTTTTAATGGAAAACCCTTTTTAAATTCAATATTTGACACTTTTATATATTAAATTGAGTGAAATTAAATTATTATTTAGAATATTGATATAAAAATTTATTTTGGATAAATTTTTGATACTTTTCTGATAATTTTCATATTTTGATGAATAGTGAAAAATACTAAATTTTAATTAAAAATAACTTTTTTAATCGAAATAATTTATACAGTTAAATGATGAATTTAAGTGATTTTAAAGTATAATTAGATTATATTTTTTTCATTTAATATAATTTAGGTCATTATAAGTAATTTAACATTTAAACTGGACATAAACACATGTCAATATTTTGATATTTTTTACTTCTTAAAAACCTGCTTTTTGGTTTTGACAACAAAAATTAACTTCAAATTAATTAACGCAACTTATTTTTTTTAATTTGGTAAAATAGACTAAATTTATGAATTTGGAATATCAAAATTATCCAAGGTTTAATTTTAGGTATTTTTCTGAAAACATTCAATTTTTGATGAATAGTGAAAAACACTGCGTTATTCTTTAAAACCAACTTTTATTTAAATAATAATTATTTTTATTTAAATTTATTTTGAGTTAAAACATAATTTTACCACTTATGTTAATTTAATTTAAAAAATCTTTGAGACATTGATGACATCAGTAAGTAAAATTTGGTTCAATAGGATAAAATTAATTTTTGGTGAATAGAAACTTTTGAATTTTATTTACCACGGTTAAAATTAAATAGGGATATTAGAGGTAAAATTGATATTATAATTACCCTAACAGATGTCCTAATTCTATTGGATAAGTGTATTTCTAACTAAATCAGCCTTAGGAATAAAATATGATCCTTTTTGATCCACTTGGATTAGATTAGGACATTTATTATTATTTTATTTAAAGAAGAGTTAAAATTGTTAAATTAAACTTTTAATAACTAAACCATTTTTAATATAGTGTTATACATAAGATAAATTAAACTATAAATATTCAGTATAAATCTAAAAATATATCCCACATAATGGTATTTTTTTTATAATTTCTATACATTAAATAATTAAATTTATTTATGACACGATGGTGATGTGGTAATTACGTTATTATTGAATGATTAAAATAATTGATATTTTAAATATCCAAATAAATATAAATTGAGACTTTTGAGGAATTATACTAATTATATAGGTTAATATAACATGTATGGTTTGATTAAATGAATTTCCTTTGAAGTGATAAAGTTTTTATGACTTTCAAAAAAACAAAATACCAAATAGTTTCAAATTTGACATAAATGAGTTTTTTAAACAAATACAATATTATTAAATGATATAATATTCCTAAAAATATAGGGTTTTTACAAAGGAAATATACAAGGTTAGATATGTCCTTAGTTAACCACATGCGGTTCTCTTTGCATTTTATAGTATGTTTATTAAACATGTAATACAAAAATAAAAGAAGTCATTGTAAAAGTTAAATTATTTAACTAGGAGTGAAATCTAAAATATAAGTTTAAAATGGTGACCTAACTTGTCTAAAAAATATTAGTTGAGATGATTTTGACCCAGGCCCACCTTAGCCTCGAAATAAATCCTTTTTAATCCATTATAAACTAAAAATGATTATATAATAAAATAATATTTGACCCTTTATATAAAGTTACCCTCACCTATCTTATAAAAGGGTGCTTCCCCTTCTCTCAACATCACACCTCAAAATCCATTTGAATCGGCCAACCCCAGATCAAATATCCTCCCAACTACCCTTAATTCTACCTAGAGTCCTTAATTTGATCATAAATCCAACCTAAGGAGCCCTTTTGACCAAATCTAAAGGATGCACCTAAAGGAGAGGTTATTATTTCATCACCTCTTTCAATGTTCTTTTCTTCTCCCACTTCATGTTTCCTTGTTGTTTCCATACCAAAATAATGACTTCACTACCTTCTTCATACTTTCATGTTATTATAAATATGGTACAACAATATTTGTTATTATATCCATCATATTAATGACAAAGTCTACATACGTGCATACGTAAGGCTTACCATCTCCACGTCGTGGTGTAGTTTTTCATTGAACACTTGATTATTTGGATGGGTATAATAATGAGTATAATTGATGTAAATAATAAATATAATATGATAATTATTATTTATATATGATATACCATCCAATTACATATTATTTCGCTATCAATAGAATGATATTATCACTCGTGCGTACGTACGGATTACCGTCTCCACTAACGCGATGAGATTCATTCCCCATCATAACCATTCTAGAATAAATTTTATTTTATTATTAAAGAATAATTTTTAAGAACCTATTAACATTATTTATATGAATAAAATATATCTTATCCATAATAAATAGGACTTACATAACAAAACATATAATGGAAAACGAATCAGTTAGCACCTGAAATGATGATACTACAGAAATATCATTAATAAAACAATATAAGAAGATCATATATGATATCATATTTATGTATGTGGTTCTTTTTTAATTTAATAACTATGATTTCACCATTATATAGGAGTTTATTGTACCCATGACCAAGTAAAAGAGCAAGGTATGGGTTAAATTTCACAATATCATTATTATCTGAGGTTGTTTATAAGTGAGTATCTACTGGGACCTCTTTATCATCAACATCCTTGTTTCTTGAAAATGTATTTAAAAATATTTTTACTATTCACTAGACTATGGGTGAAATTAATTTATACCCTGGGATGAATTTCTATAAAATGGTTTAAAAGGAATCTTTCTAATGCTTTCCAAACAAGGTAATTTATGCCTTTTTCGACAAATTATGAAAAAAATGTTTTTTTAGCTTATACAGTGCGTGCGGCTATTTTCTGTAATTATATCACCATCTAAGCTTCCCTTAAAATCTTATAAGAATATTTTCAAAATAAATGTTTTCTTTACTTTTGAATGATTTCAATGTAGAAAAAAATATTTAACTCAAATAGTTTTTGGATTGATTTCATCTATGTCAACATCCTTAACTGGACATTACATTTGTTTGAAGTTGATTTATTATGATACAATATTCCATATTTTATTGAAGATTTGGTGATATGTTTGACTGTGGATGTGTTATTTATATACCATTCAAGGTTTATGGTTAAATTATTGACATGTTATATCCTATTTTTAATATGAATGTTTATATTATGTTTCAACCTTTTCATAAGAGGAGTGCATTTGACTTAGTAAGTGACGGGTGGAGCCTGCTATAGCTCCCCGATGCATCAGTAGGTCTCATAAGATAGACTAGTGTCTTGGAACAAGGCCTTGACAAAATCTTATTTTTAGTCTTGGCATGATTCATTTACTATGTGGTTATGATGTCTGGAATTATGCAATCCATCATTATGAAATTATCTATTGATATTAAATGTGATTATTTGACTAGAATAATATCCATGTGAATAAGTAAATGGAATTTTTTTATTTATATTTTCCATATTATGATGAAATTTATTTTTAAAAGGATTGTGTTTTAGTCTTATACATTTCCTTACATGTTTATGATTATTTATGAAGGTTTCTTCTATATCGTTATCCTTACTGAGCAGATGAGCTCACCCCTTTCTATGTTTTATTTTTCCCAGGATGTGAAGAAGTATATCATGATTAACTTACATGGATAAGACAAAGGATATGAGTGTCTTTAAAGGGGACACAATGTTATTTTTATATTTCAAGATGTAATTTAAAACATATGTATGTATCTAGTACTTCCAAGGCTACAAAACTAATTAGTCTTTAGAGACTTGATCTCTTGTTATCATACTGATGTTATGTAATAATGCATGGACTCTTGGTAAATAAGTTCAGGGCCTTATAGTTGGTATCAGGTGTAGTTTAGAAAAAAACCTTGGAAACCATATTTAGAAGAAAAAAATATGATTAGAGAACATTACCCTAAGATAGACATTAAGGATTAGTATAGAAGAAATTCCTAGAATATTTGTAATATAGAGATTTTGTGTATTTTTCAATCAATACATCCCTGTCTGGAAACAAGATGGTAGAGGTGGATCTGGAAGATATGTACCTAGGAGTGAAAACTTTGACAAGGAGTTTCGGGATTGACCTGGGGTATCCTGGAACACAACAACGGGCCTTGCCGCACTCTTGGTTACGAACCTCCTAGGGGAAATGCTTAGGATAATTTATATTTTATTTACAGACCACTATGAAGGATTTATGAGTAAATACTTCCTCGAAGAAAACATTGTCTTATGATTTTGGATTACCTACATAAACTATTTACGTTAAGTATTTTACAAGTTTGGAATTATTCATTTCAATTCATAATCTAACCTAGTGTATGCCATTGTTCAGAAATGGTGCCCAGTAGAAGGAATGAGAACTCCAGCAATATGCATGATCCAAATAGTAAAAAAGATAATATATTTCACGGTCTTAAGACAACATTTAAAAAGAAAATAGTCTCCCACATATTCACATCATATGAATAAATAGTATCTTGTGTTAAAAATATAAGTAAAGAATTCTCGGAGTCTTATGGCTTTGAAGGGAAGCCAGAGAAGAAAATGATGGTAGAGAGAAATATGGATAAAGGGAAGAATGGAAAGAATGATTTTACGATATTTGATAACTGTAGAAAAAATCACCTTAGTAAATGCTTGAATGGAATGTGAGTTTTTTATATGTTTTTAGGAAAAGGAAACCAAGTACATTATTTCAAGGGTAATAAAAGTGTTTCAAATGTACAATGCTTCATCTACAAGGAGTTGGGACACTACGTGAATAAATGTCCAAATCCTCAGAGTATTCCCCAAATGATTCTATTGGATAATAATCAAGTTACGATTCTATAGTAGATAAAGAGGAATGAGTAGTGTTCATATGTTGTTATTAAATAATAATGTTATTTGAGTGTTGTATCAACGAAGTAATGGTTATATATAAATATGGAAATAAATAAGGATTTTAATGCAGTACTATTTCATTGAGGATTTGAGATTATATGGTTCTAAGAAAAGTGACTCAATATCAAGTTAAACATTTTGGAAAATATAAGGTTAAAGGAAATATAAACCTCAATATGGTTCTGATACTGAGGTAGTGATTTTGGAATAAGATATGATTGATTTGGATAAATTATATTCGATATTCTTGAAAACATTGAAACTTACTAATTGTTTTATTATTCCATCATTGTTGGAGTTCACAACATTTTTGGATATAAGGTTTATATCCAGTGTTATATAAGAAATATGGGAGAATTAATGTAATCAATAATGTTTTATGGTAATTCAAGGTGTTACCATGTTTTAAAAGAATACTTGATGAAGGTATTCACATTTATTAAATGGAAAAAGAGATCTTCATTATGTTTACCTTCCTAATAAATTTTGGACTGTGAGTTTGGAAAGAAGTATTTTGAATAAGTATAAAGGTTGGAATGAATTAAGTTAGACATTGGATACTATTGTTTAGGGTTAAAACATTTCTTAAGATTATTTTTGGATTTTATTAAAAAGAATAACCGGGAGGTTGGGAAACAACCTGCCGCGTCCGGCAAGGCCACAAAACATGAACCTGCAACCGAAGGGAGACAAGGGTGAATCACCAACCACTGGCCTACATGATCTCCTAGTGTTTATAATGTAGTTTTTTTAAATAGTCTGACAAATGAATTATAAATTCATTATTTTTGTGACCCTGTATGATTAGGATAAATAGAATATTTTTTAATTCTATTATCTTTTAGAGTGAAAGATGAGTTTGGGGTAGGAATTAGTTAAAGGATGAAACACTAATTGTCAAGTATATTTTTTTCTCTTTTTATATGAACAGATTAATTAATAAACTTTTGGGAAATGGGACATAAAACAAATAATTTATTATCCTAATACCTTATGTTTTGTTGAACTGGTGATATTTTAAATCATTATATATTGATGGATTTGAGGCCCTCAATTTTACACTTGTTTGTGATTGATTACCTCAATCACTTCCTATACATATTTATTTTTTTCCTCCAATTATGTGTCTATAATTTCCACCAATGTTCTTCTAATCAATATCATAATTTGGTGGTGACTTTTTCATTTCTCTTTCCCTCTTATTCTAGGAAAGTCTGTCAGGGGGAAAAATCCCCTGACCATTTATTAAAAAAGAAAAAGAGTACAAAGGTTCGAGCAGTTCCAAAATCACAAACCCATTCAACCAAAAATTCCACATTCAAATTTCAAGAAGTCCGCCAAAATCCACCTCGAACCACGATCAGATCCACCGCAATCCAAAAAGAGGGTACCTCGAATCCTGAGACAGGACATGTCTCATCCATCTGTTGTCGCCAGAACCTGTCAACCTCACCGTCCACCGCTGAAGAAGGTGACCGGAAGCATCAGCGGCAGCCGTTTCATCAAGCTCCATCACCAAACATGGAAAACAGATCACCATGCCAGCATCGAGAATCATCCAAAACCGCAAGTTCTTCCCGAAGTCACAAACCTCCACCAACAAACACATCCAGAACAGCAGATTCAAAACACCTGGATCACCCCACCTTGAAACCTTCATCAGCGTCGAACAGAAATCATGAAAAATCTCATCGCCACCCTCCAACCCACACACAGAGACCACAAAGACCAGCCGAAGAGCCCCCTGCTGAATCATAACATAGAAGGTGGAAACCAGCCGTGAAAGGATCTCCAGGGCCTCAGCAGAAGAAGAAAAACCCCAAAGCACCGGATCTGGATCCCCTTTGCTGCAAAATCAAGACCCCGAAGAATCCGGACATTACCTTCGCAGAAAGCTGAAACACGATCCCGACGCACCGGATCAGGTACCCCCTCGCCGCCGTGGAGAACCGCGACCATGACGCGGCGCCGACCATGACCCCACGTAGCAGAAGAGTCGGAGCACCCGAAGCCAGAGGACCCATGCCGCGGGAGAACGAACAGACTCCCTATCTGGGCCACCCTTCACCGAGGAAGCAGCCACCGCACCACGAAACAGCCGGGAAGATCGAGGAGGGGTCGCCGCCGTCCGAGTGAAGTGGGAGGAAGGCGGCGACGAGACGAACCCTAGCCCGCAGCGCCCTTTACGGGCTCATCACTCTCTCTCTAGGTCTTAATAAAATTTGTATAGGTATTACCAAGGGAACTTCCTTTCCCTCTTATTAAGACTAAATTTTATTAACCCTATTTCCGATGTGGGTTTTCCCCAAAGGTATTTTCTATTTTAAACCTTTTATTTTCGAAGAACAATTTCAAATTGCGAGGAAAAAATTTATTGAAGGAGGGGAAAATGTAAAACCTCATTATTTCATAGTACGTTATCTCTTTATAGTAATTCAATAGTTTGCGCTACACACACCACCGAGTTCGAGCGCACCACGACTTAGAAAACTTGTCATTCAAAAAGTAGTTATGAATAGTATTAACCACATTTTGAATTATATATGTATCCTATATAATTCTATCATTAAGATTTTGGTTTTATTATATATAATTTAAGTACTAATTCAATTTTCAGATAAAAGAAGTATTTTTCAAAAAAATGCAGTTTTTTCCACCTTTTAATGGAGAACCCTTTTTAAATTCAATATTTGACACTTTTATATATTCAATTGAGTGAAATTAAATACTTCATTAGAATAGGTACATAAAAATTTAGTTTGGATAAATTTTTTTTACTTTTTTGATAACTTTCATATTTTGATGAATAGTGAAAATACTAAATTTTAATTGAAAACAACTTTTTTAATTAAAATAATTTATCTTGATTAATGATTAATTTGAGTGGGTTTAAAGTATAATTAGATTATATTTTTATCACTTAATATAATTTAGTTCATTACAGGTAATCTCACTATTAAATTGGACATAAACACATGTCAATCTTTTGATAGTTTTTAATTTTTAAAAACCCTCTTTTTGGTTTTGACAATGGGAATTAATTTTAAATTAATTAATGAAACTTATATGTTTTGAATTTGGTAAAATAGAATTAATTTTTTAATTTGGAATATCAAGATTATCTTAGGGTCAATTTTTGGAATTTTTCTGAAAACATTCGATTTTGAATGAATAGTGAAAAACACTGCATTATTGTTTAAAACGGACTTTTATTTAAAAAATTATTTTTTTTATTTAAATTTATTTTGAAGTAAAAATAGATACATAATACCTATATTATTCAAATTTAATTCATTAGAGTCATTTTACAGTATGATTAGATATATAAAGTTTTATTGAAATTTTTATCTTCTTTTACCCATCTTCTAGGCACATTTACAAATTTGCATAAAAAGTAATTTTACCAATTCTGTGAACTAAATTTCAAAATCCTAAAAATACAGTTTACATCTGTAAGTAAAATATGGTTCAATAGGATGAAAATAATTTTTTGTGAATAGTAACTTTTGAATTTTATTTAGCACTGTTAAAAATAAATAAGGTAATTAAAGGTAAAAATGATATTATAATTACACTAAAACGTGTCCTAATTCTATTGGATAAGTGTATATCTACCTAAATAATCCTTGGGAATAAAATATGATCCTTTTTTATCCACTTCTATTAGATTATGACATTTATTATTATTTTATTAAAGAAAAGTTTAAAGTGTTAAATTTAACTTTTAATAACTAAACCATTTTTAAAATAGGGTTATAAATAATATAAATTAATCTCTAAATATTAATTAGAAATAGAAAAATATTTCCTATATCATGATATTTTATTTATAATTTTTAGACAATAAATAATTAAATTTATTTGTGACACAATGATGTTACAATAATTACGTTATTAATGAATGATTAAAATAATTGATATTATAAATATTCAAATAAATATAAATTGAGACTTTTGATGAGTTCCACAAATTTTATTGTTTAATATGACATGTTATAGTTGATAGACTAATTTTTTTCCAAGTGATAATTTTTTAATGACTTTCAAAAAAACTAAATACCAAATATTGTCAAAATTGACATAAATGATTTTTTCAAACAAATACAATATTATTAAATGATATAATATTTCTAAAAATATAAGATTCAGACAAAGTACATAGATATGGTCATATATTTCATTAATTAACCAATTGGGTTTCTCTTGTCATTTTATAGTAAATTTATTAACCATGTAATATAAAAATAAAAGAATACATTGTAAAAGTTAAACTATTTAACTAAGAGTTAAAACTAAAAGATAATGTTAAAATGGTGATCTAACTTTTCTAAAACCTATTGGTTTAGAGGATTTAGACACATCCACACCTTATCCTTTAATAAATCATTTTTGAGAAATTATAAATATAAAATAATTTTATAATAAAATAATATTTTAATCTTTTCCTAAAGTTACCCTCACCTCTCTTATAAAAGGGTACTACCCCTACTCTCAAAATCACACCTCTAATCCATTTGGATCTCCCAAACCCTGATAAAATATTCTCCCAAAAACCATCACTTCAACCTAGTGGCCTTACTTTGATCACAAAGCCAACCTTAGGAGCCCTTTTGACCAAATCAAAAAGAATCACCCGAAGAAGAGGTAATTATTTCATTACCTATTTCAAAGTTATTTTCTTCTCCCACTTCCTCATTCCTTGTTGTTTCCATACCAAAATAATGACTACAATACCTTCTATGTACTTTTATGTTTTTATAAATATGGTACAACCATTTTTGTTATTCTATCCATCTTATAAATTACAAAGTCACCATACGCATTTACATACGGATTACCGTTTCCACGTTGTGGTGTTGTTTTTCATTCAACACTTCGTTATTTGGATGGGTATAATAATGAGTATAATTTATGTAAATAATAAAAATAATATGTTAATGATTCTTAATATATGATATACCGTCCAATTACATACTATTTCACTATTAATAGAATGATATTGTCACTCGTGCGTAGGTACGGATTACTGTCTCCACGAACGTGATAATATTCATTCCCCATCATAACCATTCAAGAATAAATTTCATTTTATGATTAAAAAATAATTTTTAAAAACGTAATATCATTCAAGATATGAATCAAATATATCATATCCATAAAAAAAGACTTACATAACAAAACATATAAATAAAAATGAATCACTTAACACCCCCAACGATGATACTACTGAAATATCATTAGAAAAACAATATTATCATATCATATATGATATCATATTTATGTATGTGGTTATTTCATAATTTATAGCAACAATTTCACCATTATACAAGAGTTTAATGTACCCTCGACTAAGGAAACGAACAATGTAAGGGTTAAATTTCACAATCTCTTTCTTATCTGAGGTTGTTTATACGTGAGTATCTATTGGGACCTCTTTGTCATCCACATCCATGTTTCTTAAAAATATATTTCAAAAAAATAATATTTACTAGAATATGGGTTAAATTCATTTATACCATTCTTTTAATTTTTATAAAATGTTTTGAAAGGAATCTTTCTATCACCTTCCAAACAAGGTACATTATGGCTTTTTCAAAAAATTAAGAAAAGAATGTTTTTTTAACTTATACAGTGGGTTAGGATATTTTACGACGTTATATCACCATCAAAGCTTCTCTTACAAGATTATGAGAATATTTTCAAAACAAATGTTTTCATTACTTTTGAATTATTTCAATGTATAAATAAATATTTCACTCAAATATTTTTTTGGATTGATTTCATCTATGTCAACATCCTTCATTGTATTTTAAGTTTGTTTGAAGTTGATTTGATATGATAAAATATTCCATACTGTATTGATGTTTTTGTGATATGTTTAACTATGGATGTGATATTTTTATACCATTCATGGTTTATGGTTAAAGTATTGATATGTCAAATTCTAGTTTTAATACGAATGTTTATATTATGTTTTAACATTTTCATATGAGGAATTCATTTTACATAGTAAGTGGTGGGTGGTGCCCACTATAGCTCCTCAATGCATCGGTAGGTCTCATGATATAAACATGTTTCTTGGCACAAGGCCTTGAAAAAATCTTATTTTTAGTCTTAGCATGAGTCCATGACTATGAGGTAATGATGTCCAACATTATGAATTCCATCATTATGAAATTATCTATTGATATTACATGTGATTATTCGACTAGTAAAATATCCATGTGAATATGTAACTAGAATTATTTAATTTATATTTTCCATATTATGCTGAAATTTTTGTTTATTCTTATTTATGAAATTTTCTGCTATATCGTCATCCTTACTGAGCATCTGATCTCACCCCTTTCTATGTTTTAATTTTTCCATGATGTGAAGAAGTATATCATTATTAACCAACAGGGATAGGATAAAGGATATGAGTGTGTTTAAAGGGGACACAATGATGTTTTTATCTTTCATGATGTAATGTAAAACTTATTCATGTATCTAATACTTCCAAGTATACTAAACTAATCGGACTTTTGATACATGATCTCCTATGATCATTCCAATGTTATGCAACAATGCACTGAATCTGGGTAACTAGGGTCAGGGCATTACAATCTTATATTTTTTCATTGTTTCTTTAACGAATTCTGGACCAACAAGTTTTCTTTAATTAGCATCATCCCAACAAATTGGTGTACAACATCTCTTTCCATATAACTCTTCATATGGTGTCATCTATATACTTGAATGAAAGCTATTGTTATAAGATAGTTATAATAGAAATAAATACAAATCCCACATACCTTGAAGGTCAAGTAAGAAGGATCACAAGATGTCTTCAAAAGTTTGAATATTCCATTCAGATTGACCATGTGTTTGAGGGTGTTTTGTAGTGCTCAAAAAAAGTTCATTATCAAGGGCCTTCTGATTTTTTTCCCAAATACTAATGTAAAATGGGGATCACAATCAGAAAAAATTGATAGGGGTACACCATGATGTCTTAAAACATCATTAATACATAATATTGTTAAACGTTCAAGTGGTAAATATTCTCTTATAGCAAGAAAATGTTCTAACTTGGTTAGAAGATCAATAATAACCCATATCGCGTCATTCCTTCTCGGAGAATTTGGTAGCTACTTGACAAAGTCCGTTGTAATATCATCCCATTTACACATAGGTATAGGAAGATATTGTATGACTCATCAAGTATGTTGTATTCTAGCATTCACCTGCTGAAAAACAATAAATTTCGACACATAATCAGCAATATCCCTTTTCAGTTTGTCCAACCAAAACTTTTCCTTCAAATATCTATACATCTTAGGGCAACCAGGGTGTATAGAGAAATTGGAGCTATGTGCATCGTCTAATAAATCCATTTTTAGTTCAGGTATAGCGTTAACACAAAGCCTCTTCCCAAATTTCAAAATTTTAACTTCAAATACAAAATCAATCAATCTCCCATGATTCACAACTTTAATTTTCTTTTCAAACTTGTCTATATCAATCATAGAGTTTGCTAACATTTCCAGTAAATATGGTTTGGCAACCATTTGAAAAAATTCTGATGTTTAACCCTCTATGATAATTCCCAAATCGATCTTTACTATATCCATGAACATAGGATCCCTTTCAACTCTTATCTTGTTTATAACTCTTTGGTTCATTCTACTCTAGGCATCCACCCCTTATTTTCATTCCCTAGGTGGTAGTGTATTGTGAAATCACGATCCTTTAGTAGCGCAGTCCATCTCATTTTTCTCATGTTGAGTTCTTACTGTGAGAAAATAAATTTCAAACTCTTGTGATCAATATATATCTAATATTTTTCATTGTATCTATATTGTCTTCATATCTTTATAGAAAATATTACTATGGCTAACTCAATATCATGAGTTGGATAGTTTTGTTTATGTGTATTTAATTTTATTCATTCATATTAAATAACCCTATAATTCTACATAAGGACACAGCCAATTCCTTTCCTCGATGCATCACTATAAATAACAAACCCATAATTCCTATATTGTAAATTCAAGATAGGAGAATTGACTAATTTTCTATTCAATACATCAAAATATTCTTCACACTCTTTTTCTCAAATGAATTTAACCATTTTATGTGTGAGCTTGGTTAATGGGTCATCCAATCGGGTGAAATTCTAGAAGAAACATCGATAGTGGCCTCCTAAACCAAAAAAATTGCATACCTCAGCTATACTTGTCAGTGCTGGCCATTCTTGAATTTCCTTTTTCTTTGAATGATCAACAGAGATTCCATCTTTGGAAACTATATATCCATGGAAATAAATTTCCTTAAGCTAGAATTCACACTTACAAAATTTAACATATAATTCATCTCTCCTAAATGTCTTAAGAATGATTAGGAAGTGATTCTCATGGTCTTCAAAGTTTTTATAATATATCATAATATCTTCAAATAATACCGCAAAAAAACATCAAGATATTCCTTGAATAATCTATTCATGCGATACATAAAAACTAAGGGAGCATTAACCAATCCAAAAGTCACTACAGTAAATTCTTAATGACTAAACCTCATCTGAAAAGATTTCTTCAGAATGTCTTCCTTCTTCACTCGTAATAGATGATATCCAGAAAGAAGATCAATCTTTGAAAAGAATTGAGCATCTTGAAGTTGATCAAATAAATCATCGATATGAGGTATATGATACTTTTTCATTATTGTAATTTCATTTATTTCAATATAATCAATACACAACCTCATGGATCAATCTTTCTTCTTAATAAAAATATTAGGGGATCCCCATGGAGAAACACTAGGGTGGATAAATCCCTCTTGACCCAACTCTTCAAGTTGTTTTTTTAGCTCTATTAATTCCAAAATGGGCATTCTTTAGAGACTTTTTGATATTGGACTTACATTAGGAATTAAATCAATACCAAACTCAACTTCACGCACTGGGGGTGTCTAGGTAAATCGTTAAGAAAAACATCAATATATTCCTTTACAATAAGTATGTCTTCAATTTTAAGAATACCTCCTTCATCCCTAGATATTTTTTCTCTTCCTCATTAATAATATCATTCTATAATGCTACTGGGGTGGATTTTGATAAGAATTCGGTGATGAATTTTCTTCTCTAAAGATAACAGATTATACATCTTCCTCACAAATCACAACTTCTTTCTTCTTATAATATATTTTCACATCATATTTTGAAATCCAACCCATACTGAGGTATATATTAAAATCAACCATAGTTATGATAACAAAAATACCAATTAGAGAATGTTTATATTCCATAATTGGAATTCCTCAACATATATTTGTTGCAATAAGGTTCCCACTAGGAGTTATGAATGAAAATTACCTTATCATGGTGAATTGGAAATGTCTAATTTTTAAATAAAATTAGAAATATATAAATTAATTCAATGATACCGAATCAAATAAAGATATAGATAAATTTGAGGAAATAATTAAAGTACCTTCTACCACATCATTAGGAACTTCAACCTCAGTATTTTTGATCGCAAAAGCTTGGTCATCTCCCCTTAGCCTCTTCTGTGATAGATTCCCTTGACATTTGGGGCATTCATTTGCATTGTGTCCCATATCTTTACAATTTTAGCATTGTACATAATTTATTTTTTTCTTCCCTTTTCATTCATCAGCCTGGTGTCCCTTATCTACATGCTTATAAAAAATCCCAATCCCTTAAAACATTTCCCAAATTTCTTTTTTCCATAGTTTTCACAAGATTCAAATCATTCAATCTTCTTCTTAGTCTTTTGTGCATTGATGTTTTCATGGTTCTTAGATGTCCACTTCTTGCCATGTTTTACATTGAATATATTGGTCCTAGAAAATTCCTTATCCAACTTGATGGCACATAAAACTACTTCATCATATTATGAAAAATTATCTCCAACTAATGACCTTTAGATATTTGGCTTAAGACCTTCAAAGAAGTGAATGATATTTCACTCTGTGTTTTGTATATAATTCATAGAAAACTTTTATAAAATTATAAATGTAGATTCATAATCTACAACACTCTCTTATTCATTATGCTTTAAGATAAGGAAATTCCTCATCAGCTCAATTTGTTGATCACGAGGAAAGTATTTTTCTAATAATGTCTCCTTAAAATTTGTCCATTCTATAAGTTCTATTTCTTCTTCATCCCTAGTATTTTGGATCAATGTCCACCGATAATCAGTATCACCATTGAGAAAATAGAATGAAAAAGTAACCTCTTCTATTTCACTGAATCCCGAGGCCATAAATATCTTTTCTATAGACTTAATTCACTACTCAGCTACAATTATATTTGTAGTCAAACTAAATGATGGGGGATTTTATTGCATAAAGAAATCCAACATAGGATATTACCTCTGCAGAATGGGTTGTTCCATTTGGGAAGGTTTATTTTTCATAACCTGATTAAGTTTCCCTAATATCTCCATAATTTGTACCATTACCATAACATCTATGTTGATTTCCTCTATAGGAAAACCCTTGCAATTTCTTCGAGTATTGATATCATTAATCCTTCTAGGTTCCATTTCAATATAATGATACATATCTGATTAGCTCATAAAATTATGAGTTTCAATAATGGTAAAACACTCAACATAAATTGAAAATATATGAATCATAAATCATAAAGTTTTGATAATTTGGGTGAGTTATCATAAGTGTTTACCTAAAGTCTAACTTAGGGTATGTTCCCTAATCTATATTCTTTAAATATAGTCTCCAAGTTTGTTGGTAAACATCCTATGTTACCAACTATAATACCCCAACCTCAGATAAACTGATGTCAGTGAAATATTACATTTCATTGGCATTATTACAAGGAAACAAATACCGAAGGATCTTATGGTTTAGCAGTCTTGTAAATCGAGATTACATACATGATACCCATAATAAATTTGGAAAACAACGTGAAACATGAAAAACAATAATTTAATTTAACTACATCTTTGAAAACTTAATCGAAGTTATCTTCTTAATAACCTGGGGAGAGAAACATAATAAGGGTGAGCTTGAATGCTCAGTAAGGGTAAGTATAATAAAAGAAATAATCAATCTATATAGAAATGTAAATATTTGATAAAACATTCCTTTTAAAAAACATGAAAAGGAACAAATAATGTGTCTAGTAAGAAACTAAAACATATGCCATAAATCAATAAAATGGGAATGAAATACTTCCATATATATGTTGACACAAAATATCATTGATAGATAATAACTAAAATTAAATGAGAGAAATACTTTATTTAAAGAAATCATGTCTCTGACACAAAAAAAAACCTATTACCATCTAGATATTTCACAAGACGGTTTAAAAATAATGGTAGAAATCCATTTTTCAACTTATTCATCACATGAGAAACTGTTGATGCATCGAGGAGCTATATAAAATCTGGGCTCTACCTGACATTGCTAGTCCAAAGTATTTTTCATTTTGAATGACCAAAATAAATAATATGCCTTACCAAATAACCTCATTGAATGAGTAATGTGGATATATCAATAATTCCCATCAATTAAATACTATTGTGTCATTAAATTAATGATATTAATGATATAGCAAGTCAAAAGGTAGAATATACACCGTATAAAAGGAACTAGGTGCATAACATTAAAATATGCCCTAATGAAATGAAATTGATATGAAATATGTTACCTTAAGAATGATAATCCTTGAATTTGACTAAAAATAATGTATGATGGTTTTAAAAATATTATTAAATTATATAAAAATCATAATAATATGTATGATATCATATTTTATTATTTTATGATTTATATTACTGGTTTATTAATAATTTTAAGTTAATGTAACATTTCAGGTAATAATTTCATTTTTTATTATACAAGATTTGACTTGTTATTCTTGATCATATTACTTAGATCATGATTTAATTACTTCCATAATTTGTAATATGATTTATATTTCATAATATAAATATATATAATAGAAAGATATATTAAATAGAATACATCGTTCATAGAGAATATAGGTTGTACGTACGCATGAACGATGTTTCTGTCTTCCTATCATATTGAATGGAAGTAAGTGAATGACATATATATACATACATGTATATATATATAAATATTATTCCATTATAAATATTATGTAATATATTTTATAATTATTCATAATATATATCTTTATAATCATTCTTGGATGGTGAACGTGGAATATTAGTCTCATCGCATCGTGGAGACATAAGTCGTACGTACGCACGATCGACGATATCATTTTATTAATAGTTTAATGGTATAGATTTTGATGGAATATGAATGGTAAATAAATAATATAATGTTATAATTATTTTTTAATTCATTTTTATTCATCACTATACGCATCAAAATAATGTATAGATGAAAAATATTTTATACCGCAATGTGGAGACGGTAAGTTGTACGTACGCAGGAATGGTGGTATTGTTTTTTCTAGGATGGGTAAATGGAATAATATGCTTGTACCATAATAATAAAACACTATCAGAATATATTTAATTTTGGGGTTATTATTTTAGTTTGGTCACAACATATTATGAGGAATTAGAAGAAGAAAATAACTATGAAAGTGTTTGATAAAACGATTACATCCTTTTCGGGTATCTCCTTTTGATTTGTACAAAAGAAATCCATAAGATGGATTTATGACAAAAGTTTTGACTCTAGGATGAATTTTGAGAAGTTGGGAGGAGATATGGGTAGGGTTTTGCCGAGCCAAAGGGCTTTGGAGGTGTGAATTACAGAGAAGAAAAAGTTCCCTTTAATAAGAGAGGTGAGGGGCACTTTAGGAAAATATTAAAATAATAATTTATTATAAATATATTTTCTAGTTCTAATATCTCCATAGTGATTTATTTGGAGGATAATATGTTTAAGGTTCTAAATCCTCTCAACCAACAGGTTTTAGACATGTTTAGTTTAGAAAATTAACCTTATCATTTAGCTTTAACCCTTTGTTAAAAACATTAACTCTTACCATGTCTTCTGGTAGTTTCATAATATATGGTTACTATAGTTACTATAAAATACCAAGTGAACCACAATTTTATAATTAATGACATTTTTTTAACATTATATAGGTTATTTGACCGAATATTATATTTTAAGGAAATTATATCATCTAATAAAATAGTATTTGTTTTTAAAACTCATTTATGAAAATTTTGACACTATTTAATAATTGATTTTTTGTTAAAGCATAAAAACATTATTATTTCAAACCAAAGGCATTAACTCAAAGATAATATTTAAATATAATCTTTAAAATTATTTTATGTCATCAAAATGTTGAAATTACATTTAATTTAATATTTATAATATCATTTATTTGAATATTTTGATAATAAGGTAATCACTACATCATCATTCTATCATAAAAAATTATTTATTTAATGTATAAAAATTGAAAATAAAATACCATGATGTAGGAAATCTTTATATATTTATAATTACTATTTATAATCAAGAGATAAGTCATATAACCTAATATTAAAATTGTTTTAGTAAAAGATACATGTATATGATATATTTATCTTTACTTTAAATTATTTTTTATAACATGTCATTATCACACCCAAGTGGCTCCATGGGGTCCCCAAATCAACCAATGGATGCCCATGGTCACACATATCTCATAAAATAGTATTATGACATGTGTTAGGGTAGTTTAATATTATTATAATATTATTTTTTACCCTTGTTTATCAGATTTACCATTTAACCATGGTAAATAAAAATAATTATTGAAGTTACTATTCATAATGTCCAAAAATAAAAGGTTCCTATTTAAAAAATTTGGACCTTATGATTCCAAATATGGGATCCATTTTTAAAAATCCAAAACACATAATTTGTAGTAATTAATTTAAAATTAATTCTAATTCTCAAAACCAGAAAGTGGGTTTTTAAGAAGTAAAAAATATCAAAAGATTAACATGTGTTTATGTATAATTTAAATATTAAATTACATTCAATTACCATCATTAAATTAAATGATAAAAATTTAATCCAATTAAACATTAAAACCAATTAAAAATATAATAAAACTATATAAATAAATTAAATGAAAAAGGAGTTTTGAATTAAAATGCAATTTTTTCAGTATTCATCAAAATTGAATCGTTTTAGAAAATTACAAAAATTTCTCCCTAAGATAATTTTGATATTATGAATTCAAAAATTAAGTATATTTTCAAAAAATAAAATTTATAAGATTTCAAAATTTTGTTAATGCTATTTATGACTTCATTTTTTAACAGCTACTTTGATAGGTCAGAGTGTGCTTGAACATGATGTTGCATACAACACAAGCCATTGAATAATTTAAAATAAGTGTACCATGAAAGATTTGGGTGTTACATAAAAATAATATACATATGGAATGTAAATAACATTCACCAATCTATAAACATATCTACAAACCATTCTGAGTTTTATGGTTAATGATATCAAAATAGTACATCCTCGGTCAAATGATCACAAACCATTCAATAAAATATGGTAGATGATATCAAAAAATATTAATCCCAATTAAACATAATAATCAACATGACTTTTGAAATAGATAAAATTATTCTTATCAAATCATCGAGTATTTATTGAGAGAAAGACTCTTTTACTTTAAAAAGAAGAGATCTTTTGAAAAAAACATTCTATAAAACCATAAATCCATAAAGTTATATTTTTCTAATTAAAATTAGTTATTTTAGAACAATAATGGTGGATTAAAAAATATAATAGATTACCCTTGAAAATATGTAAGAATTCGAGAGGTTCCCTTCAATCGAGCTTGTTTATCGAGAAGAATTTGAGAAAGATCCTTATAAAACATATAACTCCCCATAAAAAAGAATTATTCTGATTAGTGAACATATATTGAACATTAAAAAAGAATTTATTAGGTGTACATAATAACAATTAAGAACTTAATTGTTGTAAATATACAAAATGAGTAACCCGAAAGAGAATGGGGGTTTAGGTACAAAACCCTTACCTTATGCATGAACGTGTTCTGCGCTTGACCTTAACATCCTAGATAATCCAATTAAATGCATTAATTAATTAATTAAGAAAATAATAAACATTTATTTTATTTATTTTAGTTTTATTATGTTCATTTATGGCATATTGGTTGAGTTATAAGATACAAATTTATCACTCATAAGCTTTAATTTCCTTGGTTTTCACGATCAGTATTCCTGTATATGAGTATGGAAGTTAGTGTGGAATGGATATAATTATCCAGAATTGAATTTAAATATTATTAATGAACATAAATAATTTTAAATGGTTTTATATATAATTTTTTTATAAGGAATGATGATTAATTATTAGATAAAACATTTATGATAATCATTTAGATTGTTACCGCGGTTTTTTGATCACAATGAACTAGTTATGTTCTATTATTCTGTATATTTTAAAAATAATGGTTCTAGAATGATTAAATAAGATATAATACATATTCTATAATCTTTTTGAACCCTAAATTTGGTTTCATAACCAGACTTGAAGAATAAATTGAAGAATAAAAGTTCATCATCCATGAAAGTTGAAAATTGGCACCTCCTGGTGATGATTTCGTTATTAAAATAAAAAAGAGAGAGAGTAAGGATATTGGTGGTTTTTCTTACATTAAAAAAATATGATTATATTATATATATTATACTGTAGTTTTTATGATTATTTGGAAAGAGGATGTGAGGATACAATAATAAAAGAAAATAACTTGAAATAAAATTAAATGAAATAGCAAGTGGATTTTACCTCTTGAATACACCTCCTTGATAATCTCTTTAAGGGAAGGGGTTTTGGTATCATGGAAAGAAAAATAGCTCCTAGATGTGGGGAAGGACTTGGTAAGAGGATTTTTAAAGAACTTTGACAACATTCAAGGCTTATATAATTGATGAGACGTCTGAGTGAGGGGTGCTTTTTATAGTGGAGGAGAGGGGTGATTTTTTAATATCTTATTCATTACTTTATTGATTTTCTAAATACAAGAAATAGTTTTTATTATTGTGAAAAAATAGTAATAAGTGATTTTTATTTTTAACTAAAGGTTTGTTAGATCACCCATGAAACAAGAAATATTGTTTTTATCTTATAATGTATTTATACCGTAAATTATCATATTTTACTATTCACCAAAAATTCAAGTATTTCAGAAAAATACCAGAAAATAACCCTACCCATTTTATGACATGTAGAATTTAAAAATTGGGTCTATTTTAGAAAAATATTTTTATAAATATTATTAATTTAATTTTTCATTAAAATCATCATCTACTTGTAAAATATAATCATTAAAATTAAAACTCGTTTATAACACCCTGAAAATTAACTAAGGTCTCATAAAATTATCCTAAAATCATAGGAAAAAAAATAATTATTTAGGAATACATTTTATGAAAATTAGTTTTCTTTTAGTTAAATTTATTAATTATAAAATTTTAATTAAATATTTATTTCTTACAAAAATACCAACACTTAATTATTAATTTTTTAAAATATTCTATTTCATTTATAAGGTGCATGAATATTATTTATACT
Source organism: Viscum album (assembly GCA_963277665.1). Taxonomy (NCBI): domain Eukaryota; kingdom Viridiplantae; phylum Streptophyta; class Magnoliopsida; order Santalales; family Viscaceae; genus Viscum; species Viscum album. The sequence continues at coordinate 1,945,800,365 of OY728126.1, read as the reverse complement.
TACTTAATTTAGGTTACTATTCATAAGGTTCATATTACTATTCATAATGGTTAAGTTACTATTCATAAAAAATGTAAGTTGATCCTATCAGACTCTAAATCTATTACTAAACACCACTGTGTATGTTAGTTTTTTGAAATTCAAATCAATGAAAAAAAAATCATGTTTATGGCTTGGCTATAACAATCATGTTTAAATAATAACAAATTTTTATTTCATAGGGACTTAAGGTTCCATTAATTCAATATTTATTTTCAAATCCTTAGGGTGTTACACTCTTCCCCCTTACAAAAAAATGGTCCACCAAATTTACCAGAATATTACCACATAAAAAAATTTGGGAAGTTCTTCATCATAAGCTCCTCAGGCTCCCATGTCGCCTCTTCAATTTTTTGATTTTTCCAAAGTACCTTTACCATTTGAGTCATCCAATTACTAAACACATGTTCTTTAGTGTCCAAAATCTAGACAATCTCTTCACTATAAGATAATTTTGGTTCTAATTCAATATCTTCGGAAGTGAGTACATGTGTTGGGTCTGGCATCTAAAATCTCAATAATGATACATGAAACACGTTGTGTACCTTAGAAAGGCTAGGTGGCATTTCCAAATTATAATATGCAACACTAATTCTCTCTGTAATATCAAAATGTATAATGTACTTGGGGATCAGTTTCCCTTTATTCCCAAATCTTATAACACCCTTCCTTGAAGATACTATAAAGAAAATGTGATCTACCACTTGAAATTCCAAATCTTTCCTTCTATTATCAGCATAGCTCTTTTTCCTGATTTGATCTATTTTTATATGGTTTTGAATAGTCTTTACCTTGGATGTTGTTTACTCTACAATCTAGGGGCATACAAGCTTCCTTTCTCCAACTTCATCCCAATATGTTGGTGCATGACTTCTTTTTCCATACAATGCATCATATGGTGCCATTTTAATACTAGAATGGAAACTATTTTTGTAAGAAAACTCCAAGAAAGGTATATACGAATCCCACATACCTTGAATATCAAACTAGGTCTATATCAACAATTCGTCTAATGGTTGGATCATTCTTACTAATTTCCCAACATTTTTAGGCTGTTAATAAGTACTCAAATGAAGTTCAGTATCCAAAGCTTTCGTAAGAATTTTCCAAAACATTGATGTAAATCAAGGATCTCGATTAGACACTATTGGAAGAGGATCTCCATGAAGACTTAAAAATTCATTGATATAGTGTCATGGAAGGTGTTCCAGTGGAAAATCGTCTCTTGTAGTGAGGAAGTGTGCAGATTTGGGGAGTCAACCAATTACCACCCATATTGCATAATTATTTCTTGGAGTTTTTGGGAATCTAGTGACAAAATCAATGGTGATACCATAACATTTTCATATAGAAATAGTTAGAGGTTTCATGAATGCTCTAGGATGTTTTCTTTTATCATTTACTTGTTGATAGACTAAACATCTTGATACATAATCACTAATTTCCCACATTATGTTGACCCTCTATAAATGTTCATTAAAGTCTCTATACATCATAGTGCTACCAGGTTATAGAGGGAATAAAAATACTCTTCCCAAGTATCATAATTCCATTCTCACACATGAAATCTTCCAACATCCCATCATTCACACATTCACTTTTCTTTTGAATATTCTCATCATTAGGCTGAGAACTTTTAATCTTTTCCAAAAAGATGGTTGGGAAACCAATTGAAAAAGTAATGATGTTTAACCTTACTTGATAATTATCATATCTATATTTACTAGATCCATTAATAGATGATTCCTTTCAATCCTCATGTTTGTTATATGTCCATGATTGTTCCTTCTCAATGAATCATATACCTTATTTTCTTTTCCAAAGTGATAGTGTATTGAAAAATCATAATCCTTGTGTATCTCGAGCAATCTCCTTTTCCTCAGGTTAATTTCTTTCTTTGAGAATTTATGTTTCAATATCTTATGATTTTTATATATCTCACATCTTTCACCATAGAGATAATGTCTCTATATTTTTAGGGAAATGATTATAGCTTCCAACTAAAGATCATGAGTTAGATTGTTATGTTCTTGAGTTTTTAACTTCCTTGATGCATAGGGAATAACTCTATTATTCTCCATAAGGACACAACCAAGTCCTCTCTTAAATGCGTCCCTATAAATCACAAATCCACCATTTATTGATGGTAGAGTCAAGATGGGATAATTTAAAAATCTCCGCTTCAATTGTTCAAAACATTCTTCACATTATTTTTTCCATACGTGTTTAACCCCTTTATGACTATGCTTGGTTGACAAGTTTGTTAATCGGGTGAAGTTCTGAACAAAACACTAATAATAATCGGATAAACCAATAAAATTATGTACCTAAATTATGTTCTTTGGTGAAGGCCATTCCGGAACTTCCTTTTTTTCGTAGTATCAACTAATATTCCATCCTTAGAGACAATATGGCCAAGAAAAAAATTGTTTGAATCCAGAATTCACATTTTCAAAACAAACCATATAACTCATTTATTCTATGAGTCTTTATAATAATCTGAAAATTATTTTCATGATATTTATAGATTTAGGATTATACTGAGATATCATCAATAAATACCACAAATAATTCATCAATATTCATTGAAAACTCTATTCATTATATCCATGAAAATAGAGGGTGCATTAGTCAGTCTAAAAGGCATTACTATAAGCTCATAATGCCCATAGCTGGTTCAAAATGTTGTCTCTGGGATATCTTTTTTCCTCACATGAAACTAATGATATCCGGATCGAAGGTAAATCTTTGAAAAATATTTTGATCTATGCATTTAATCTAATAAATTATCAATGTGAGTAAAAGGATACATTTTCTTTATTATAATTGCATTAATCTCTCTACAGTCAATGCACAGCATCATAGATCAATATTTCTTATTAATGAAAAGAATAGGGGATCGCCATGGAGAAAAACTAGGGAGAATAAATCTTTTATGAATCAATTCCTCTAGTTGTTTATTTAATTTTACTAATTCAATAGTGGACATTCTATAAGGTGTCTTTGATATAGGTCTTGAACCAATAATTAAATCAATAGACAACTCAACTTCACTCTCTAGAGGATTCCCAAATAAATACTCTAGAAACACATCAACATATCCTTGAACAATAGGTACATTATCAATTTGAATATTTCTTTCCTCACTCATAGATATCGAGTTCTCATCCTCCCCAAGAATTTCAGTCAGTAGAGCTACTGGGTGTGGATCTAGATAAGATTCAGATTATGATGTTTCTGCTAAAAAGATAAGGGATGCTACATCATTCTCAAAAAAATTAACTTCCTTCACTTATTAGTAGATATTCTCATCATAATTTGAAATTAAATTCATAACGAGAGTTATATCAAAGTCAATCATTGGTATGATGATAATTTAAGCACCTAAATCATGTTTTTGTGTCATAAGGGGGATTGATTTACTTATCTTTCTAGAAATGATATTTCCATTAGAAGTTTTGACTTAGAACTCTTTATTAAATAAAATTTGAAATGTAAAATTTTCTTGGAAAACTTGGAACATATATAAGAATATGATGATCAAAAATCAAATAATTCATTTGATAAGTTTGAGCAAATTATTGAAGTTCCTACATTTATATCATTAGGAATATCAACCTCAGTAGTTGTGATCACATAAACTTGGCCCTTATCCCTTTGAATTTTATGAGTCATGTGTCCTTGAATCTATGTAAAATCATTATCATAGATCCCCATCCCCCTAAAATTATATAAGTGAACATTTATATGTTCTTTATTTCTCTTGAAATCACCATCATAATGGCCTTTCTGTCCATACTTGTAGCAAACTCCATTTCATTTTACCCAGACACCTGGGTGATTCCTTCCAAAAGTATCACATATTAGAAAATTCCCATTTTTATTATTTCCATTATAAATTTTATCTTTTTCCAAACGCATATTCTCTTGTTTTTCCTTAATGTCATAATACATAGAGAATAACTTCTATGTCTTGATAGCACATAAGAAAATATCTTCGTTTGATGAGAAACTTTGGGAGACTAGTGCCCTTCAGAGGAATGGTTTTAAACCATCATAGAATCTATCAATATTGATCCTTAGATTACGTATTTATTACATGGAATTAATTCATAACCTTTTAAAGTTGGATTCACACTTTTAATCATTTTATTCCACGTTTTGTTTCAAACTCATGAATTTGCAAACCATATATGTTAATTGTTTGTAAGAAAAATATTTTTCTAGAAATATTTGTAAAGACCCAGAAATTTCAAGGGAAATTTTTAACTAAATTTTCTTTGGAATTTTTCAAGAACGCAGTTTCTGATGGCACCTGATTCCGAGGCCCGGTGTGCCCGGAATCAATTTCTGAAGTTTGGCTCAGGTACGTTCAGTGAACGAACGAGCGGGTTTTTCTAACTTTCGAACCGGTGCTCAGAATCAAATTCCGAGGGCACCGATGGAATCTCAGCGCCGGTGCTTGATTAGAAACGCCTCTTCCGGAGTTGCGTTTTCTCGGTTGTGGTTTTTAATTTTTTCGGTTTATGTTAAGAAATAAAATAAAGTTGTACGACAATTTTATTTTATTTCACTTTAAGCCGCTTAAAGACCACTTTAAAGCTACTTAAGTTGAGTTGAAGTGGATTGGGTGCAATTCAAAATATCCTACCCACTTGGTAGGATATTTGTGAGGTGGGTCCCGCATGAGCCCCACTATTTCTTTTCTTCTTAAGTAACGCACCTGCGCCCCCCTATTAAACGAAGTCATCCGTGCATTTTTTCTGGTTAAGAAACGCCCCAATTTAATTGGGCAGTTAAGTTTTACAATTAATTCTTCAAATTTAATTGTTTGTTTCTTATCTTTTGTTTTTCAATTCTTAAGTTGATAATAAAATAAGTTGAGGACTTATTTAATTTTTGTTGAGGGGGTTTGTGTTGTGTTAAACCTTCAGGAGAGCATAGAGAGAATTCTTCGTTCTTCGACGAAGAACGCAAAGAATGCGAAGAACGCTCCGACCTCTGACGAAGAACGCCAAACCCCTGGAGATCGACGACGTGACGCCTACGACTCTCCTTCCGTGACATTTCTTCCGAGATGAGAAAATCTGTGACGAACCCTCACTCGACGACTTCGAGGAGGTAGGGGATTGTCATGTTGAGATTAATTTTATTCCCTTAAATTCTTTATTTCTTTCTTTCTTTCTTTCTAAAGAAAACAATGAACATGGATCAACTTATTACCTAGTTGATCCGCGAACGTTTTCCTTGCGGGTTGGGAATTTCTGTTGCAGGAAGTTATGGGGGATTATTTTTATTTTTGATCGTGATCTCATCTGTCGCCTTTCTTCCTTCCTTTTTTTTTGGGCCGCCTGTTATCATACTAACGGGGGAAGGTCGGACCGCATGAACACGGACGACCCTCCTTCCCCCCTTGTTGTTTGAGATCGTTGCGGCACGAACCAAGGCGGAACAGTGTAACGACACCGTGAGGACATGAGAAAGAATGCGGCGAAGGAGCGCGGCACCGTCACGCCGCGCCGTTAAAGCCGAGCCAAACAACGGGCAGAGTCGGGGCCATGGAGGCATTTTGAAGACCCCACGGTTTGCTGTCGAAGTGCGGATCGATGATCGATGGTGAACCGGGCCGAGAAGACATTTTGAGGGCCTCGTAGTGAAGATCGAGTCCCGGGAGGACCACTGGCGAAGAACGCACACAAAACGGACCACCGGAGCGCGTCCGGTAGCCCGCTGAAACTCTCGTCGGCGCGCCCCGCCGGCGCGGCGGCGCCGGCGGTCAGTGGCGGCCGCCAGGCGGCGGCGGCGCCCGGCGCGCCGCCGGAAAAACCTTCCGAGGCTGAAGCCGCGGCGGCGACGCGGTTCCACAGCCGCGCGGAACCGGTGGAGGGACGCGGACCGGTCGCCGCGTCCGCTGGCAAGACGGCCCCAACCGGGGCCGCAGGTTCCTCACACGGGGGCAGCGCGCCCCTGCGGCTTCCGCGCTCGGCCGCTTGGCCGAGCCGAGCCGGACCGGCCGGCCGAGCTAGGCCGCGCCCTGCCCAGACCGGACCGGGCCACCCGGGTCGGACAGGGTCAGGTCGACCTGGTTCGGCTGACCCAGGGGGGGTCGGGCCGGGTCGGCCCGGGCCCAGACCCCCATCTTCGGACCATTTTCGGTCTTTTACCCGTAACATGAGCAACGGACCTCCGATTGATGCGCCGTCAGTGGCAACGCGATCCTTGGATCAAGACGGTCGTTTTGGTATATCGCACTCAAGGTTTTGGAGAAGTTTGGGTTCGGCCGGGTTGGTTCGTACACGAAACCAACCGGGCCCTCGGAGCAGAAACGCTCATATCTAGAGCTCCGGACGTCCGATTGACGTTCCGTCGACTTTGATGGTTTCCTATAAGTGAGACAGATCTTTTGGCTCACTCCGCACGAGGTTTGGATACCTTCGGAGTGCGGTCGGGTTAGTTCGCTCACGAAACCAACCGGGCCCCGGGAACGAAAAAGCCAATAACTCACAGACTGGGCGTCTGATTCACGCGTTGTCTATCTCATTGATTTCCTCTTGATGAGGTGGAAATTTTGGCATACTTCGCCCGAGTTTTGGATATAGTTGGATAGTGGCCGGGTTGGATTGTACCCAAAATCCAACCGGGCCCCTTGAACGGAAAAGCTGATATCTTTCAGACCGGACGTCCGTTTGACGAACTGTCAGCGGCGTTGATGATCACGTTGAGAAATGGTCCCTATGAGTATACCCTATGAGAGCTCGTGGTACAGTTGAGATACGGCCGGGATTGGTTCTCTCACAAAACCAACCGGGCCCCTGGGATGAAAAGGCTAGAAGCTCACAGACCGGGCGTCTGATTGATGCGCCGTCTGTTGCGTTGAGACCCCTATGACGAGGCGGTCCTTTGAGATACTTCTTCGTGGGACCTTGAGATACTTGGAGTATCGACCTGTAGCTTGTGGAGCGGACCCTCCCAGAGACAAGCGTGCGGAGTACGGAGACCGTGTAGCCGACTGAGACCTGAAGACTGCTTGACCGACTCGACTTGGAGTGAGTCGACTAGCCCAGTGGACGGAGCACTAAATTCTGAGGTGCAGACCCATGGAGGACGGAGCACTACCTTTGTGACAGTGCAGACCTGTGGTACTCGTCCGGAAAGTACCTCAGCAGGCTACTAGGGGGTGTGCACTACTGTGTTTGGGTGACATACCTCGGCGGGAAGCACTACTGTGTTTGGGTGGCTGACCCGCGGTACTCAACAGGAGGAGTACCTCAGCAGTCTTAGGTTAGTTAGAAGTACCTCGGAGTCGTGACAGGACCATTGTACACTCCAGAGACGGAGCTCTTCAGCAGTTATGGTTTCGATAATGAAAATCCTAGTTTGAGCTGAATCTTTGACCTTTGTTTTTACCTCATGAATGAGATGGTTCACTTGATAACTTAGGTATATGTATGGGCATATACCTGGGTAGTGGTTATCCGTTGATTTCATAATCCTTGTGTTTCCTCATGATTGAGATGGGTTACTTGATAACTTAGGTATATGTATGGGCATATACCTAAGTAGAGGTTATCTATTGAGATCTTCTTTGTGGTTAACCTTGTTGGTTTTAGTGAGACCTTGAGGGTATCGGGGTCCCTACTGAGTATCGTTATACTCACCCCTACACGGGCTATGCCTGCACCTCGTTGTGTTGGTTGCAGATGACAGGCAGTGCTGACGGAGGCCCAGTGTTCGAGGACTGGACGGTACCCGGAGGTGGACTAAACGACGAGTCAGTACCCGGAGGTGGACTACACGATGAGTCAGTATCCGGAGGTGGACTTCACGGCGAGACGACACACGGAGGAGGTTGACGGGAGAGAGCGCTGTGGAGGCTATCTGTACCTACCCTTCAGGTAGGATTCGTGGTGGACGATCCAGGAGCTGCGCCATCTATACCTACCCTTCAGGTAGGATCTGAGGAGGAAGACCCAGGAGCCACTTCCATCCCTCCAGCTGTTGTCTTTTTTTCTGTTGTACTTGTTCAGTTGTAGTTGTACTTTATTTTGGGTTTGTATTCTGGCCCATTTACTTTCAGCACTTCTTTTTGTACTTAGTGTTTTAATTCTGCTTGTACTCTGTGGTGTTTTGTTACTTTTATAAAGGCAATGCCTTCCCATTTATCGGGATTTACGCCTTGGGTGCTAGTCTCCAGCCCCTGGCCTATGGAAGGCGGGCTTGGGGTAGTCACGGCACGGGCCCCGAGGACGGGTCATGACAATATTTCTTTAAAATACCTCCATTATATATTTTAAATCTCCTCCTCCTCATTTGTGTTTTGAATAAATGACCACCATTGATATGCATCTCCCAATAGACGGTAAATTTCCATGAAAACCTTTTCTCTTTTCTTACATCCCAAAGTGAGAAATAACTTCTCTAAAGAACTTATACACTGCTCTAATAATAATTGGTTTTTAGTCCCATTTAATGATGGAAGTTGTTTTGAATAAATCATTATAGCCTTTCTCTTCCACATTTTGGATTATAACGATCCATACAGGTAAGGTATTGTTCATAACCTAAGTCTGTTGTCCCAATACAGCTATAAGTTGCACATCACTAGTTTTAGCTCCATTACCAATATCATTATCTTGACTAATAAGTAAATACCTAAATGGGATATGTGTATTGATATGGTTTTCATTCCTTTCTCTAGGTATTGTTTCTAAAAAATAGCACACACTAGATTAGGTTATGAATCCTAATGTATAGCCTCAACTTGAAAATAAATTACAAAATTTAAATACTATGCATAGATAATCTCAAAATAATAGACATCATTTATTTGAAGAAAAACTTCTTTTAAATAAATCAAAATGGACTGTAATAAAAATGGGAATTATTCAAAGCATATCTCCTAGGAGTGTTAAAACAGGTGCATAGTAAGGCCAGTTGTCGTGTACCAGGTTACCCTAAGTCTGGTCTAGAAAACCATGTCAGAGTTGTTACTCTTAGATACATCTATTCCAAAACCATGTCCACTTGTAGTATCTAGATAGGTATGTATTGAAAGGAATATTACCATAATCTCTTCCTTGAAAAATTCAAGGATGTTCTTATATTATTATCCTTAAATTCTACCTTATTGGTTTCTTCACTAATCCTTGTTTTCTAAATATAGTTTCTATGTTTTCTACAAAACTTCCTCTAACACCCACTGTAAGGATCCAAAACTAGTTTCCCAGAGCCGGTGCCTTATTTTATAACATTAGCATGATTACAAAAAATTTGTATACAGAAAGGGAAAATAGTTTAGTATATTAGGAAACCAAATATAAACATAAGTTCAACATTACAACTTGAAATGAATGTAATATATAAATTCCTTTGGAAACATACACAACTGTTAGATTATCCCTGCAATTCATTTATAATATACTTCTTCTCATCCAGAGGATAAATAAATCATAATAAAAGGGTGATCTTAGATAATCAGTAAGGGTATTAAATACATAGAAAGTAAACATAAACATAAATGCTAGGCATCGTGAGCAATAAAAAATGCATGATAGTAAGAATACACATGATCATAATATGGATGGAATGTGATATGAATAAATAAATCCATAATTATATGTAACCATAGATATTATACTAGTAGAATAATCACATGGATTGTCAATTGAAAACATCATAATGAGGGAATTAATATGCTGGGCATTCTAAAACATACCATAAATCCCTCTTCTAAGACATTTGAAAATGATTAAGGCATCATCCAAAACCATATCTAAAAATGGGAAAGGCATTGTCCAAGTCCGTATAAATTTGTCACATGAGACCAACAATCACATAAATTGGATATAATGGGCCCCACCCAACATTTTTTAAGTCAAATTCGTTCCTCATATCGATATGTTTAGACATAGACATCATATACATATTTCGATTAAATAACTTTCCCCAATTTGTAAACATAATTGTTATCCATTTAAAGTAGTATGGTGGATTGTATCAAAATAGCACATCTATAGTCAAAATAATCAAAAAACATTCAATAAAATATTGTAGATGATATCATGAAATATTAATCCCAACTAAACATAACAATAAATAAGTGTTTTGAAATAGATGAAAATACTCTTATGAAATCATCAAGTAATTCATGAGAGAAAGACTCTTTTACTTTGAAAAGAATAGTTCTTTTGGAAAAATCATTGTTTAAAACCAGAAGTAAAATAAGATAGTTTTTTCATAATGAAATGCATTATTTTATAAAAATAACAGTTTATTAAAACTAATTATAGAGTTCAACTTAAAATACGTAAGAATTCGAGAAGTTCTGTTGAATCGGGATTGTTTATCGAGAAGAATTTGAGAATGATTCTTATAAAACATTTAACTCCCCATAAAATAAAGAAGGATTGTGATTGGTAATAATATATATCACACTCACACTTAATTTATATTTAGTAAATAATAATAATTAATAACTTAATTGGTTTAAATAGATAAAGTGAGTAACCTAAAAGAAAATGGTCGTTCAGGTAGAAAACAGTTATCTTATGTCCGAACGTGTTCTGAACTTGACCTTAACATAATGGATAATCAAATTAAATCCATTAATTAATTAATAAATAAACTTTTATACATGTATTTGATTTATTATAATTTTATTAAGTTCATTATGTCCTTTTCTGTGAGTTCTAAGATATAAATTTATCGCCCAGGAGTGTTCGTTTCCTCAGTTTTCACGATCAATATACTTGAATATGAGTGTGAAAGTTCATGTGGAATGGATATAATTCTACATAATTGAATTTATAAATAATTAATGAACATAAATAAGTGTAAATGGTTTTATATATCATTTGGTTATATGTTTTGAGAATGAATTATTAGATAAAACATTAGTGATAATCGTTTAGATTGTTACGGCGGTTTTTTGATCACAACAAACAAGTTTTCTTCTATTATTTAGTATCTTTTAAAAATGATGGTTCCACAATCAATAAATAATATATAATAAATATATTAGAATCTTGTTAAAATATAAAAAAAAATAATGATCATCCTTGAGGAAGAAATTTAAGAACTAAAGTTTGTCGTCCCCAAAGGTTGTAAATTGGCACCTCTCAGATAATGATTTTATTTTTAAAATAAAAGAGACATAGAGAGAGAGAGTAAGGATATTGATGGTTTATATTCAATTAAAATGATATAATTATAGTATATATATTATACTATAGTTATTATGACCATTTGTATAGAGGAAATGAGGATAATATAATAAATCAATGGAACTTGAAATGAATTTAAATGAAAAAGGTAGTGGATTTTACATCTTGAATACACCTCCTTGTGAATCTCCTTAAGAGAAAGGGTTTTCGTATTTTGGAACATAAAAGACCTCCTAAAAGTGGTTAGGGACTATATAATAGTATTTGGGAATAAATTTGATAAGATTTAAGGCTTAGAGAAGTTAGTAGAAGAGAGAGTGATGGGTGGTTTTTATAGTGGAGGAGAGTGTTGATTTTTTAATGTCTTATTTATTATTTTATTAATTTTATCAAGATAATAAATAGTGTTTGATTCTTATGAAATAAAAAAAATAATGGAATTTTATTTCAAAATAATCATTTCTTACATAATCCCTGATGCAAGGAATAGTGTTTTTTCATATAATATATTTATATCTTAAATTACTGTATTTTATTATTCACTGAAAATTCATGTATTTCTGAAAAATCCAAAAAAATAAACATTACCATTTTTCAAATTGTATAATTCAGAAATGGAATCCATTTTATCAAAATAATTTCATAATATAAGAAATTTAAGTTTTAATTAAGATCATCAGTTACTAGAAAAATATAGTCTTTAAAATTAAAACTTATTTTATAAGACACAAAAATATAACTAAGGTCTCATTAAATTATCCTAAAATCATAGTACAATAAAATATTGTTTTAGGAATATATTTTATGAAAATTAATTTACTTTTAAATAAATTTATTAATTATCACATTTTAAATAAATATTTATAACTCAAAAAAATACCAACAATTAATTATTAATTTTTTAAAACATTCCATTTCATTTAAAAGGTTCCAGAATTTTATTTATACTTACATGTGTGAGGTTTCCATTAAAAATGGTTATATTACAATTCCATAGGGTACATTACTATTGATAAGGGTTAGGTTACTATTAACCAAAAATTTAATTTGATCCTATTAGACTCTAAATTACTTACTGAACGCAATTGGGTATGTCAGTTTTTCAAAATTCAAATCCCAAAACAAGAAAAATTATTTTTGATAGCTTGGTTATAAATATATTTTTTAAATAATAAGAATGTGTTTGTTTTATAGGGACTCATTGTTACATGCATTCTATATTTATTTTTGAATCCTTATGGTGTTAAATTTTCCACCCCTTACAAAAATGTCATTCTTGAAATTTACCAGAATATTACCTCATAATAATATTTGGGTAGTTCTTCATCATATACTCCAAGGGTTCTCCATCACCTCTTCATTTTTATGACTTTTCCAAGGTACAATTATAAGACAAGTAATTGGATTCTTCAACACATGGTCTTTAGTGTCACGAATCTTGATAGGCTCTTTACAGTAAGATAATTCAAGTTCTAATTCTATACCTTCATAAGTGAGGACATGTGTTGGGTCTAGAATGTAATTTCTCAATAATGAGACATGGAAAACATTATATACCTTATAAAGTCTTGGTGGAAGTTCCAAATGATAATACATGGATCCAATTATCTCTATAATTTCAAAAGATCCAATGTACATGGGGCTTAGTTTCCCTTTCATTCCAAATATTATAACATTCTTACATGGATATACTTTCCAGAAAACATGATCTCTCACTTAAAATTACAAATCCTTACTTCAATTATTAGTATATCTCTTTTTCCTACTTTGATCTATTTTGATATGGGTTTGAATAGCCTTTACCATGGTTTTTGATTCCTCTACAAGTTGTGGTCCTACAAGCTTCCTTTCAAGAACTTCATCCAAACATGTTGGTGTATGACATATTTTTATGTATAATGCTTTGTATGGTGCCATTTGAATACTATAATGGAAAATATTGTCATATTAAAACTCCAAAAAAGGTAAATACTAATCCCATATTCCTTGAAAATAATATGACCACAATCTCAACATGTCTTCTAATGTTTGGATCGTTCTTTCTGATTTCCCATCAGTTTGAGGGTGATATGAAGTACTCAAATAAAGTTTAGTATCCAATTATTTCTGAAGACTTTTTCATAATTTTGATGTAAATCATGGGTCACAATCAATCGCTATTGAAAAAATTGCTTCATGAACTATTACAACTTCATTGATATAGAGTTTTGAAATGTGTTCGAGTGGAAAATACTACCCTATAGTGAGGAAGTGTGCAGATTTGGTGAGATGATCAACAATCAATAATATTGAATCATTTCTTCTTGGAGTTTTTCTAAATCTAGTGAAAAAATCCATGGTGATAGTATCCCATTTAGATGTAAGAATAGGTGGAGGTTTCATGACTCTTCTAGGATGTTTCCTTTCGGCCTTCACTTGTCGACAAACAAAATATATTGATACATAATCCACAATTTCCTACTTCATGTTGTCCCACCGAAAATTTTCCTTCAAATATCTATACATCTTAGTGTTACAAAGGTGTATAAAGAAATTATATCTATAGGCGTCATCCGAAAACTCCCTTTTAATCATGGGTATAGAGGGAACAAAAATCTTCTTCCCTAATTTCTGAATTCAATCCTCACACATGAAGTCCTCCAACTTCCCATCATTCACACCTTCAGTTTTCTTTTGATAATTCTTATCATCAAACTAAGAAAATTTAATCCGTTCCCATAATGATGGTTGGGAAACTAATTTAAAAGGTAAGTATGTCTCACCATCTTTGATAATTCCCATATCCATCATTACTAGATTCAGGAACATAGAAATCCTTTCAATCATCATTTTGTTTACAAGTCCATGATTATTCTTTCTCAATGAATCAGTTGCCTTATTTTCCTCTCTTGGGTGATAGTGTATTGAAAAAAAATCCTTGAGTAGCTCTGTCCAGCTTTTTTTCCTTGTGTATATTTTTTTCTATGACAATATATTTTTAAAGATATTTTTAACTCTTTATATATCAAATATTTTACCACATAGATAATGTCTCCATATATTTAAGGAAAATATTACATCTTCCAACTCAAGATAATTAGTTGGATAGTTATGTTCATGATTTTTTATATGCCTTGATAAATAGTCAATAACTCTATTTTTCTTCATAATGATACAACCATTTCTTTTCTTTGGCACATCACTAATAATTAAAAATCCATCATTTCCTCATAGGATAGTCAAGACTAGATCATTAACCAATCTTCTATTTAATTCTTCAAAATATTCTTCACAATTTTTTTCCATATGAACTTAACCCCCTTATAAGTAAACATGGTTAAGGGTTGGGATAATAGAGTGATGTACTGAACTAAACACTGATAATAACATGCTAAACCAATAAAACTACATACCTCATTTATGTCCATTGGTGTTTTCCATTCTTGAACAGACTTTTTAATCGAAGGATCAACTAAGATTCCATACTTAGAGACAATATATCCATGAAAAGAAACTATTTCTAGCCAGAAATTCACATTTTCTAAAATTCCCATATAACTTGTTTCTTCTAAGAAATATTGGAATAATTCGTAAATCATTTTAATTTTATATTTAGCATTTATAGAATATGAATAAAACATCAATAAATACTACAGAAATTCCATCAGGATATTCCTTGAAAACTATATTCATTAGATCAATGGAAATATAGTGTGCGTTATTCAATCCAAAAGGCATTACTGTAAACTTATATTGCCCTTACCTGGTTCAAAATGATGTCTTTGGGATATCTCTCATCCTAACACTCAACTAGTGATATCCAGATCAAAGTTCAATCTTCAAAAAATATTGGTCTCCATGAAGTTGTTCAAATAAATCATCAAAGCGAGGAACAAGTTACATGTTCTTTATTGTAATACCATTAATATTTCTATAGTCAATGCATAGCCTCATAGATCCAACTTTATTATTAAAGAAAAGAATAGGGGATCCCCACAAAGAAACATTGCGAAGAATAAATCCTTTTTCACTCAATTATTATTATTTTTTCTTCAATTCTACTAATTCCATAGTGGTCATTCTTTAAGGAGTCTTTGATATAAGTACTGAACCTCTAATTAAATCAAAATAGAACTCAACTTCATGCCTTGGTGGATGCCTAGGTGAACCCTCTTGAAACACATCAACATATTCTTGCACAATAGGTACATCCTCAATTTGAATGTTTCTTTCATCACTCTTACATATTGAGTTATCATCCTCACAAATAATTGCATACAATAGACCTACTCAGGGTGGGTCTATAAAAGATTCAGATGATGATGTTTCTTCTATAAAGACAAGAGACTCTACATCATTACCAAAAATTGTAACTTCCTTTATCTTTCAATAGATATTAACATCATAATTTGAAATATAATTCATACTTATTATTAAATCAAATTCAATACTGGGTATGATAATAAGTTCAATAACTAAAGCACTTTTATGTGTCATAATGGGGACGGATAGACATATATTTGTTGCAATTATACATCCCAAAGGAGTTTTAACTGAAAAATCCTTGATTAACTCAAATTATAAATGTCTAATTTTTATATAAATCTAAGAAGATATAAAAAATGCGATGATACAGAATCAAATAAATCATTGTATAAGTTGGAGGAAATGAATAAAGTACCTGCCACCAGATCATTACAAATTTCAACCTTAGTAGTTGTTATCGCATAAGCTTGGTCCGACTCCCTTGGCCTTTTCTGAGGAATGTTTCCTTGATTATTGGGAAAATCATTAGCATATTGTCCCACCTCCATGCAATTATATCATTTAACATCGATAGCTTATTTCTTTCTGTTGAAATAACTTGCATGATGGGATATATGTGCACACTTGTAGAAAAAATCATTTTCCTTTTTATCAGACAACAGGGTGTTTCCTTCCACAAGTATCGCATGTTGGAAAATTCACATTTTTATTCTTAACTATATCTATTTTATCCTATTCTAACCTATTCTTCTTTTACATTCCCTTAAATTCATGAGACATAGAGAATTATTACTCTATATTGATATCATATGAGACAATATCTTTATATGATGAGAAATATTAGGAGACTAGTGCCCAGTAGATTAATGGTTTTAAACCATAATAGAATCTATCAAAAATGATCATTTGATTACATATGTAGTCCATGAGATTCCTTGCTAACCTTGTAATGTTATCTTCATAATTTTCAACATTTTCAACCTATTTTTGTTTCGGACTCAATAATTTCCTTTTCATATATGCTCTCTATTTTTGAGGAAAATATTTTTCTAGGAAGATTTCCATAAAACCCTCCATTTGATATTTTCAATCTATTCCTCCTCCTTTTTGTTTTGAATCAACGACCACCACTGATCTGCATCTCCCAAAAGATGATAAACTACCATGACAATATTTTCTCTTTCATTATATTCCAAATAGAGAAATATATTCTCTAATTAACTTATCCATTTCTCTTATATGAATGGGTTTGTAGTCTCATTGAATGATGAAGGTTTTTCTTCATAAAATGGTCTAACATTTCTCCTCCACATTGTGGATATGGATACAGTATACAGGTAAGGATATTTTTTAAAACCTCTGTTAGTTATCCTAGTATAGTTATAAGTATCTCAGAACTATTCATAGCTCTAATACCAATATCATTATCTTTCATAGGAGGTAAATACCTAAATGGGATATATGAATTGATATGGTTTCTATTCCTTCATTAAGAGACATTTCTAAATATTAGCACACACTAGATTAGGTTGTGAATCATAATTTATACTCTCAACATGCAAAATACATAACAAAATTTAAATATTATGCATAGCTAATCTCACAATCATAAAAATAATATTTTGAGGAAAATTTTACTTTTAAATCCTTCATAATGGATTGTAATGAAAATGTGGATCATCCAAATCATATCCCCTAGGAGTGTCAAATTAGGTGTCCAGTAAGTCATGTTTTCATGTACCAGGTTACCTGAGTCAGGCCCAAAACATGTGGTTATAGTTTTTACTCCTAGGTACATCTTTGTGACAACCATGTCCACTTGTAGTATCCAGACATAGATGTATAGCTAGGAATATCCACATAATCTCTTATTTATAAAAATTCTAAGATTTTCTTGGTGATTATCCTTAAATTCAACCTTAGGGTTTTTTTCACGAATCTACATTTGCAAAATATGGTTTCTAAGTTACTAAACTTCCTTTAACACTATCTGTAAGAACCAGACCCCAGTTTCCCAGAGTTGGGACCTCATTTTATAACATTGGCATTATTACAAGAATTTATTATCCTAAAGTACAAAATATTTTGGTACATTTGGAAACAAGATACATATATATGTTCTACAATACATCTTGAAATGAAATATAATATAGAAATTCCTTTGGAAACTTCTACAACTTTTAGATTAACCCTCCAAATCATTCATAATATACTTATTTGCAACTAGGTGATAAATAAAACATAAGAAAGGGGTGACCTAAGATTATCATTAAGTGTAAGAAATAAATAGGAAGTAAACATAAACATAAAATCTAGTTATGGTGGGAAACTAAAAACACATGCCTTTAAAAATATACTTGAGCATAATATGGTAGTAATGATAGATGATTAAATAATTACATAATAATAAATAAACCAGGATATTATACAAGTAAAATAATCTCACTAACTGTAAATTTATAACATCATAATGATGGAATTCATAAGTCAGTAATTATGAAACATACCACCAAATCCTTAGCAAGACATCTGAAAATGATTAAGGTCTTGGCTAAAACCATATCTGAAAAGGGGAAAGGCCTCATCCAAGACCATATATGTTTGTCTCATGATACCTAATAATGAATCATGGGAATATATAGGGCCCAAATATTACTTTTTATTTCCAATTCATTCCTCATATTAATGGGGTTCGATATACATATCATATTCATACGCAATGTAAATAACTTTTCCCAATCAATAAACATAATTACTAACCATTTTAAGTAGTGTAGTGAATGTTATCAAAATAGAACATCCCCAGTAAAACTGATCACAAATAGTTAAATAAAATATGGTATATGATATCATAAAATATTAATCTCAATTAAATATAATAATCAACATGAGTATTGAAATAGATGAAAATACTCTTATAAAATCATCGAGTAATTCTGGAGAGAAAGACTCTTTTACTTTGAAAAGAAGAGTTATTTTTGGAAGAATATTTGTATAAAAATAGAAGTGAGATAAGATAGTTTTTTCATAATAAAATTATTAATTTAATAAAAATAATTTTGTCTTAAAATATATTATAGTGTCCCCTTGAAATTAGGTTAGAATTCGAGAAGTTCCCTTGAATTGGGCTTGTTTATTGAGAATAATTTGAGGATGATCCATCTAGAACATGTTACTACCCATCAAATAAAGAAGTATTATGATTAGTACAGATATATAGAACACTCGCACCTAATTTATGAGGAGTAAATAGGAATAATTAAAAACTTAATCTATGTAAATAGAGAAAATGAGAAACCCAGAAGAAAATGGAGGTTTGGGTATAAAACCCTTACCTTATGTCTGAATGTGTTATGAACATGACCTTAATGTCCTAAATAATCAAATTAAATTAATTAATTAATTAATTAATAACCTTATATACATTTATTTTGTTTCTTATAATTTTATAAAGTTCATTTATGGCCTTTTGATGAGTTATAAGATACAAAGTTATCGCTATGGAGCATTCTTTTCCTTGGTTTTCACGATCAATATTCTTGTATATGAGTCAGGATGTCCTTATGGAATGGATATAATTATGCAAAATTGAATTTATATATTATTAATTGAAATATAGAAGTGTAAATTTTTATATATATCATTTGGTTACATGGTATGAGGATGAATTATAATATTAAGCATTAATGATAATCTTTTAGATTGTTACGACAGTTTTTCAAACACAACGAACTAGTTTTGTTCAATTGTTTAGTATAATGTACAAATGATGGTTCCAGAATAATCACATAAAATATAACACATATTTTAGAATCTTTTTCAACAATAAAAAAATGTTTCATGACCATCCTTGAAAAATAAATTGAAGGATGAAAGTTCATCATTCACCAAGGTTATAAATCGGCACCTCCCAGATGATGATTTCATTTTTAAAATAAAGGTGAGAGAGAGTAAGGATATTGGTGGTGGTTCTTCCATTAACATGATAAAATTCCAATTTATATATGATACTATAGTTATCATGATAATTTATACAGATTAAGTGAGGATAGTATAATAAAATAAAGGAACAAGAAATGAAATTAAAATAAAAAGGAAGTGGATTTTGCCTCTTGAATACACCTCCCAGAGAATCTTCTTAAAGGAAGGGGTTTTGTTCTTTTGGAAAGATCAAGAGCTCCAGAACGTGGTGAGGGACTAGGGAGGAGTATTTGGGAATAAATTTAACTAGATTTAAGTCTTATATAAGTTTTGATAAGAGGGTGTGATGGGTGGTTTTTAAAGTGGAGGAGAGGGGTTATTTTTGAACATCTTATTAATTGATTTATAAATTTTCTCGAGACAAGAAATTGTGTTTGATTATTATGACCAAAATTAGTAATAAGTGCATGTGAGTTCGAAATAATGGTTTCTTACATCATACATGATTCAAGGAATAGTTTTTTTTATCTTACAATGTATTTATACCATAAATTACCATATTTTACAATTCTGCAAAATTTTAAGTATTTCATAAAAATAAAAAAACACCATAACTATTTTTCAAGGTGTGGAATCTAAAAATGGACTCCATTTTATCTAAACAAACATCTGTAATGGAGAACAATAGTTTCCTCGGACTATTTTGGTATTACTAATTATTTTTGAGAAACTAATCAGTGTTTCCAAACCCAATAACCACAATAACATGAAATGGAGTAAATTTTTTCAAGACCAATGAATGAAAATATAACTTTAAAGGTTTGAATTGTGGTGTATCACTACACCATTTCTCATGTTTCCCTCAAGTGGGGAACCTTTTATGGTATATAATGATAAGTCAAAGAATTTATTGGGAAGTTTACTCATGAATAATGATAAATTTATAGTATATAAATTAAATCAGTTGAAATTTCATGAGAAAAACTATCCCATACCTAACTGGAGTTGGCTGCAATGATTTTTGTGATGCAAATATGGTGAAATTATCTCTATAGGGATATGTGTGAAATATATATATACCTTCATATCTTTAAATATATTTTCACACAAAATAAGAATAATATTATCCAACTAATATGGCTATATTTGATCAAGTATTATGACTTCTCAATCCATTACCATCCTAGTAAATAAAAAATGGTAGATTATCTATGTAAAAGAATATGGTGACTTTATTTGTGATGAGAATTGAGTAGAATATAATCTTATTAGACCTGAAATATATGGGAATAATAATCATATAAGAAGGAACATCATCATTCCTTTCTCAAATAATTTCCTAAACATCCCTTTTAGAGAAGTTATATGACACTTAAAGATATGATATGAAAATTTAGAAGAATATGGAAGCTAAAAGAAAATGTAAATCCTTAGAGTTCAAAATTTATGAAGAATGAGTTGTAATATTTGGTTCAAAACTATGTAAACCATTAAATCCTGAGGTAAATTTAGATTTATTTAATGATTCACAAATCTATACCTTCTCCATAAACACAAGGAGCATGAAGATGTATTAAGATCTCCAGAAGCACTATTGGTGGGACAATATGAAGAATAAGATCACAGAGTATAAATAAAAGTGTATGGTATGTTAAGAAGTTTATTATGAAAGGAAAAAAGTATGAGGGGATGATGCAACCATTACCCATACCTACATGGAAATGCGAATACATCATCATGTAATTTTTCACTGGTCTTATCAACACATCAATAATAAACAATTCCCTATGGATTGTGGTGGATTGTCTTAAAAAAATGATCCCTTCATTGCAATTAGAGAATAATTATCACTATATCATAATATAATGATATATATTATAGAGTTTGTGAGTATATGAGGAACACCACTATTGATTGCATCCAACTGAGATATGATATTCACCTCTATGTTCTAAAATAGCCTCCAACATTCTCTAAATACCGATTTGAACTTTATGTTGGAGTAAGTTCCCTAGAACCAACATCTATGTAATTTATAATAAATGCATTAATTTATCTAAATTATAAAAAATTAATTATCATATAATGATTTTTCTTCTATATAACATAGTATGTGATAATTTCGTAAAGTATATATCACACTGAAAGATCATAGTCGTTCATCACTATGATGAGAACCCAAATGTTCCATGACAGTATTTTGAAATATATGTTCTATAACAAGTTAAAATAATTTTAGGATCATAAATGATACATTCCATCAAGGTTAGAGTCTCATATGACTTTGATGAACCTACACATGGTGAATTCCCAAGGTAATATCTAGTCCATGATACAATGAAAATGAGACCCACCAGTAGAAAATTTATATTTATATGTGTCCTTGAATTTTTCTATCTATGGATGTCTATATTGATCCTTAGACTTTAATGTTATTATTTATGTGTATTATAAGTTTAATACTTTAATTTATTAAACAAAATGTGATGACATATGTTAATGGAAAACTAGGATATGATGGGTTCATCATGAGTAATATTTCATTAATAAGTAATGAGAGAATGGATTTTTCCCTTATGTTCTTTAATATAAGTTGAAATATTAGGCCCATTGATAGAAATGATATAGCCAAAATATATCCATGGCCATGGTGTTGTATCAGAAACTTCATATTTTGGAATGTCAAATAATGAGACATTGAGCACATAGGTTGACGGAACTAGCATTCAAACTGCCTGATTATAGATATTGTGATAAATAGATAATATTACATTATAAGCATCTATATGAGGTATTATGTAATTTGGGAATTAACTTATTTCTATATAGGTTCCTTGACATGCTACTAGATGGTAACCTTGGAATTTTTCATGCTTTGCCTAATGCCACTAAAAAAGACACCTAGTGGGTCACACACTATGTGTATCTAGAATCTGAGTTAAATAATATATTATTATTTATTATTTAACTAGTAGAATAAATATTATTATCACCTATGGTTTACTAATTATTCATACATTCTAGATAACTTATATTTCATCCCCAATAATTCATCAAAAAATTATGTGAGTCGAATATTTAATAAATAAATAATTTATATTTAGTGCATTTAATTTTTATTCATTTATTAGTGAATAATGCAATGATATTTATTTATTAAATAAATATTAATTATTCAAGTCCTGATAAATATTATAGAGGAATATCATATGGAGAGAAAATTTCTAGTATGAAATAATGCCAAATTCTTTTTTTATTTTCTAAATGACACATTTAAAGGCTAAGTGTGAACCCAAGAAATTTAATCCAAATAAATACCATAAAAGAAGTCATCCCAACTCAAGACAACATGAACTTCCCCTTCCCATCATTTAGATCGATATGTCAATCCTCCACCATTGCATGTCTTCTTAGCTAACTTTCCTATTGATGATAATTGTAATACCCTCTTAAGCATTCTAATCCGAATAGTTATGCAAAGGTGAATGCTTTCTGCGCTCAAACCTCTTCTGAAGAGACTGGTAGCTTCCACAATCAAAATCCAAAAAGGCCAAAATCCAGTGTATCGTGGACCAAGTTGTCAAAACCCGCTCAGAAAATCCATAAAGTCCAAATCACACAAAATGTCGTGGAACTTCCCAATTTCAAAATTCAAAACGAAATCCACCCACTACAACGGGAGCGAAAACCATTGGGACCGCACTTTGACCAATTCCAGCGCCAAAGCAACAACCCAAACCAGACCATCGCCTTAGAAAACACACAGCATCATAACGCCTTGTATAACAAACCATCACGCCATCACGTGCTGCGCAGCAGCCCTATCCGTACACGTCTCCCTCGATCGTTGATGCCAGAACCTTCGAGACTCGACCACAGGAAGAATTTTCCATCGCCCCAAACTCGACGTCGTCATCCAAAAACCACATGCCGGAGAAGAAAAAACCATCAAAATACCAGGATGAACCTTAAATAATGATGGAAGAACAGACCATCAAACAAAAAACCATCCGCAGCTTCACCCACTGAAATCCTTGACTTCACATGATAGGAGCTAGGGTTGCCTTCTGGGACACCAAGTCCGAACGAATGCACTTCCCAGAGATTCCTAGAAACCAAAACGACTGACCGACCAAGAGTGCGGTGAAGGGATAATGAACCCAGAGCAGCGAAGGGTTCGGACAAGGCTTCAACGGAGAAGCGAACTCCAGACCCATCCCGAGACAACGAAACCATCGCCAGCGGAGAAGGGAGCATGCCAAACACCACACACAATAACCATTCAAGGAAGACCACATCTCATATTGAGCCCAAAAAAAGACACACCTTATGGAACACCATCAACCAGACGACCTGGAAATCCCAAAACCTCCGAGAATCCCCCACCGCGCACCAATTAGGAGAGCCACTCAGGATCTGGAGGCCAGAGCAGCGGATGTATCTGACCAAGGTTTCAACAGAGAGGTGAAACCCTGACTGGACCACCAACTCCTACCTGTGAAGCCACTACCGAGTGAGAAAAACACCTGAAACAGAAACATAGGAAAACCACCACCCAGACAAAATCACCATGTGAGGCCAAGACTAGAACAGGGATGGGAAAAGGGGGAAGATGATGCCAGACGCGCCAGCCTCCCCCGCTAAGGAACCACCAGGGAACCCTAGTGCTCTATCTCCCATAATTCTCTCAAGAATGGAGTGAGATCTTCTTTCACCTTCCACTCTCATTTATAGAGAGAGGTCAATTATAATCCTTTGTAAGTTATTCATGGGGCGATCAAATACGAACGATTATGTATTAAGATCTATAGTGCTAGCACTTGGAGATTCTTATAGTGGTGTTTATAGGTTCATAGAACTTGTGTGGGCTGCCACTAGAGTAAATTAATTCTTTATTCCTATAATGAAATGATGGTATTATGTAGATACATTCTCAAATAATTCAATGAAAAAATAATTTCACACAAGTTAATTCTTAAATTGGTTAAATTAATTATAAATAATATGCGATGATCCTGTGAGTTGGTTCCTAAATTGATCGAGTATCTATATCATATGACTCAATTCTATTGATCACACCATTTATTTTCAGGTAAATCTTCGATTAAACATTGTTCATGAAAATAAGAAGAGATGGGAAATCCCCATATAACATTTCTTCTTCTCCAAGAAACTACAAGTGGTATCAGAGCGATCGCATAATTGTTTATAATTATTTAAAGATCAATGATTTATTTATGCATTTCAGTTAGTTTTCAACTCTAATTTAATTATTATTTAATATGAATTTCCATATTTTATTTATTCATTTTTTATTCTTGAATAAATAATAAAATTGATTAATTTTATGAATGAATTAAATTTGAGGATCTCATCCAGAGGTGCTAAGGATTATGGATGGATAACCCAATATTACACATCATGTAACCTGTAGGTACACACTGTGTACTATTTTTTAACGCACCATGAATTAATTCATAATTAATTCATGTTTTGTGCATTTATTGCATGTGGTGGATTTAATTATACCCCATGAGTTCACCTGGCCTTCTCGGTGCATCGTCCACCAGATTACATACCGTGAAAATTCCGTACACAATGTGTAGACCCTTGGACATAGATGGGTTGTGTATCCTTTTACATGGTATGTTTGACTGGTGACTATGTAACTTGAATATTACACACCATGTATCCCATGTACACATTATAGAATCTGATATTTTCCATGTAATGGTTACACACGAAGTCCCTAGGACTATGTCGCAGATAGACAGTGAGAATAATACACTCTGTGTAACTTTAATGTACACAGTTTTTACTTTTACCAAACTATGTAGACATAATAATTAATTAATTATACTATGAAAATATTATTAATATGTAAATCTTGTGTTAATTTAAATGATATTTAATTCCATGAGATTGGTTTTATATATAAAAATGTATGATTAATTTCTTTGTAATGTTCAGATCTACATATCATGTATTAATTGTATTAAAATTATTACTCTACACCCATTGAATCATAACACACTACATAAATACCAAGTGATATATGTGTTCATTAAGTTGACAGTACACACTATGAAATTAT
This sequence comes from Viscum album, assembly GCA_963277665.1. Classification (NCBI taxonomy): domain Eukaryota; kingdom Viridiplantae; phylum Streptophyta; class Magnoliopsida; order Santalales; family Viscaceae; genus Viscum; species Viscum album. The sequence continues at coordinate 1,945,774,904 of OY728126.1, read as the reverse complement.
ATGATAAGTCTTGTATTCCACATATCGCAACAGTAAATATTATATGAGTATATTATATGTTGGGTTGTTCAAATGGGTATTCATCATGTTGCCTCTGAGGTATAATTTTTACATTGTTAATTTTAAATAAATTTATTTAGTTTTTTTAAAATTATGATGGATAAGAATATAGAGATAATTTGGATGATAATTAAGATAAAAAAAATTATAAGTTAAAGAGTAAAATTAATTGATTTGAGTGAAATTTATCTTAAATTAGAACTATTATAATTGAATGATAATTTTATGAAATGTGTAATTCAATCTATAAATGTAGGTGATCATGATATTAGATCATACCTTTGTAAGTGATTGGTTTCTTTTAATATATTATTAAATTAAATTTTTGTTTTGTGTGTAATATCACCTCTTCTTATATAAGGGTTTATATGCCCATCGTTTCTTTTGTGTAAACTACTTAACCAATCATTTGTTTCCTCTTTCCTGCATGTGATTAAAAGCATATATAATGGATGGGGATCCCAAGGTAGTGGATTTTATTTAAGTTTGGTGCTGAGACAAAACCAATCTAAGAAAGATACAAAGGTGACAGGTCGAATGTTACAATATGAACCATAAATGGTTCAACATGTTTTTTCTCAAGGATGATGGTTAGTTTATCATCCACAAGATAAAATAACCATTAATATAAGATCATGATCATGCTAATTTATATTTTTATTTCTATTAAGTTTCATTTTTATTTCATTATGGATAGTTTTCATAATCACATGTTTTATTGAATTAACAAAAATGAAATATATAACTAAAATAAATTTTCGTATAGATAAATATTATCTAGGATATGGTTAATCACTTAAGTAAATCCACTTTATATTAAAAAAATGTAATAAAGATAATAATTGAAAATTTATGTATAGAGATAAAATCTCTCACTTATAAATATTATGTAATAGAGTATTGCACTACTACTATTAAAATACGAACCCTAGTTTAAAGTGCTTGAACCGCCAAAGTTGGGGTGCTTTCAATTATCATTCAATTGTATCCTAAAGTTTTGGATTGAAATAACTTAATTCACATCAAGTGTTAACTTCCAAAGAAGGTCTTTGTGTAAATGATAGGAAAGGTTTGTGGAATTTCAGGATTTCTGGAGTGGGGAGTCCACTCATAGATGAAGGAACAGTGATTTAATGCAGTTGGCATTGGGAATTCCTACCTAAAACCCTTAAAATTTATTGACCAGACAAATTGAATGTGATGAGAAGGGTTGTATGGATACTTTCCACAAGAATATCCAAGAAATATCATATTATGAAGCCAATGGGGAGGGATATTGGTTTTTGATAAAATTTTGGTAGATTAATATATATAATATTTATTTACTTATCTAAATTTTATCAGATAAAGTTTTAAAAATATACTCACTATATTTTTATAAATAGAAATAAAATGGCTTCAATCATATCACTATGATCCATACATGATAAGGATAAGCTTCTCACCAGCACAAATTTCCAATAATGTAAAAGGAACTTACGTGTTATCCTATACCATGAAAGGAAATTTTATGTGCTCAAAGAACCTAATTCTGATGTGCTTGGAAATGAGGCTTGTGGGAAAGAGTAATCTCTCTCTAAGAAACATTTGAAAGATTCCATAGATATTCAATGTCTTATTATATTATCCGTAACCAATGATCTTTTCAAGAAACATGAGGGCATGGATGTTTATATCATGATTTATCATATTCGGTATATTTATCATTAGAATGTGAGACTAGAGATATATGATATCTCCAATTCACTATTTAGAAGTAATATTGTAGATTCTATTATTGTTGGGCCTCAAGTATTCATTATTATTGTATACATTGAACACTTATAAATATTAGGGATTGAATTGTCAGATTAGTTACACACAGATCTCATAATTTCCTCACTACCCAAGTCATTCTCCAGTTTTATTATTAATTATAATATGATCAATAATGAGAAGAGTGCATTAAAAATTCTTACTCTGATTCTACAAGTAGAAAAGGACATGGGGTATGATAAACCCATGGTTATTATGGGGAATATGAAATGGACAAACAAGGATACGGTTTCTAAGACTCATAACAATCTAAAACTTCTGAGCACCGTCCTACCGAAAAGGGAAAGATCAATAGGAAGAGTAAGGAAAAGTTGGAAGTATATTTTTCATGTGGAAAGAAAGTCCAGTAGAATAGGAACTAATCCCATAAGAATGTGAAATATAAACTTTAATTTGATATCAAATACAATATTTTAATATCTAAACATTGGGTATTAGATTCATCTTGTGGTTCTCAAATCAGTATCCAAATGTAGGAACCAAATAGATCTTGAAAGTTTCCTAGAGAGAGGTGGATTTGAGAGATATCAATGGTGCAAGGATATATTCTCTATCCATTGGTGACAACCACCTTTCCCCGCTAACTATAATGATACTAGAATTAACATATTTTTATTTTGTACCAACTATTACCAATAATATAATTAATGTATCATCTTATATGTAGATGGTTTTATTTTAAATTTTTGAAATAAAAGTTGTTTATTATATAAATGAAACATATATTCTAGTATTGAATATTTAAATGAAATTATTTATGAATTAAATTATGAAAACTAAGTATTGGAAATAGATAAAAAAAAACATGTTTACATGACTCATATAATACCCAGTTATGGCATCCCCATCTTGGTGATGTAAACGAAAAGAATTTGTAAATGTGTTGTCCAGTGGTTATTTAGACTCTTTTGGGATAAAAACATTTCAATGATGTAATGATTGTTTATAATGTAAAATGAATAAAACACCATTAATTATAGGCTTAAAGGGCCATAGAGATTATATGATTGGTACACACTGATGTGGCAATGTCTACTTGATTCTAGAGGTGGGTATTCTTACCTCATAACTTTTATTGATGACATTAGTAGATATAGAAATGTCTAATTCATGATATCTGTAGTATGAGGTTGAGGATAAGTGATTCACCACATATCTACATGGAAGATATTCAGAAGATTTGTGGAAAAGGGAAAGTTAAGATCTGGGCACATCAGCCCCTTTGTGATTCTCGATTTCATTAGAGATGTGTCTTATCGACTAGCACTACCACTAACCCTTTCTCGAGTAAATGAAATTTTCCATGTATCTGTCTTGAAGAAGTACATACCATATCCCTCACATGTTCTAAATTTAGAGGTGGTATTTATAAGAAATGATCTCTATTATAAGGAGAAAATAGTGATGATATTGGACTATAGAGACAAATTTCTATGCAACTTGATGACTCACCTTGACAAAGTGATATGGATGAACAATAAATATGAAGAGGAATCCTGGGAACCAGATGATTCAACGAATCATAAGTACCCTTGCCTGTTTACACCTAGATTTTTAATATGAAATTTTGTTGGAAGCTTTTTAAGGTGGTAGGTATGTAACATGTCAAGATTTTGTTTAAAAAAATAAATATATTTTCAATAGAATATGTGACACGCAATACTGAGTTTTAACAAACCTAAATATATTATTAATATTATTATTTAAAAATGACCATTATAACCTATCCATTAAATTTTTTTATGAATAGGAATAAAATTATTTTGAAAATTAAGTATGAAGTATAAATAATATAAATATATAAATAAGTACTTAATTAATTGTAAATTCTTTATTGGTTTTGAAAATACTTTTTTCTCAAAAAATGGTATTTAGTGATTTTTGTGAACAAATATTAAAATTGATTTTTTCTAATTTTCGAATATTTATTTGAAAAAATTAACTTCATTTTTGGAATCATCATTTCAAAATTATCTTACGATGAATTTTTTTGATTTTTCTAAAAAAACATGTTTTTTAATGAATAGTGAAAAATAATGATTTTTAATGAAAATTGTTTTTTTTCAAATAATTTATAAAGTTATATTTTGTTTTAAAATTTTATAAATGTAATATTAGTTAAATTATGTTATTATTAATCCAAATAATTTCATTTGAATCGTGTTCATGTTGAATTACGATATAAAAAATCTATTCTTTTGAAAACTTTTTATTTAGAAAACATTTTTTTTCATTGTATATATGGGATCAATTTTAAATTAAATTTTTCACTTTTTTAAATTTAATTTAGAAAAATTGATTCTATCTTTTTTAATAATAATAATTAATATTATATAATAAGTTCAACTTATCTTTTTGTTATAATGATTAGTAAAAATAGTAAAAATTAATTAGTATGGTTAATGTTAAAACAGTTTTACCGAGGTTAAACAAAAATGAAAAGGGTTTAAATGACCTATAAATTATCCAAATAATATTTTATTGAAATATTAAGAAATTATATAATCTATGTTCCTATAATGATCCATCTTTTTACTTATATATTGTTTAAAATGTGGGTATACATTTTCTTTTCAAAAATTCAAAGTGTATGCTCTTCCCGATTTATAAAAGAGAACCACCTATCCTCTCCAATTTCCATATTCAAAGCCTTTTTATTTATTAAATACATACCTAAATACCTTCCTTACTTACCTTCACATATCTTAGAGTCTATTTTTTATCATGAATCCAACATATGGAGGCTTTAAGTATAGTCCAAAAGAGATGGTCCAAGGAAGAGGTATCGTTCTTAACTGAGCATATTTGTTTTATTTCTTCTCCCCCCTCCATAAAATCTTACTAAAATAGTATGATATAATAAAATAATTTTTATCATATATTAATATTTTATTATGTTAATTAAATAACATAAATCTTTCTCACTTCAATCAAATGGGAAACAAAACCATCATTCGTGTGTATGGAAAACCACCGCCTCGTAAACCGATGTAATTTTTTTTTCATCATTGCCTCTAAAAGTTGTTCATGATGATAGATTTAATGTTTATATGTTATATTAATGACATATTAATATTTTTTAAATTATTATATCATTTACCCTCTAGCATTACCGTCCATTGAAAAATGATAACATTGTTTGTGTGTACAGCATACTACTGCCATACGGAGCGATGCGATTCATTTTTTATTACCGCATCACATGGATTATATATGTAACTATATTTAAAGAATTAATATGATATTTATGATATAATTATAATTATATAAATATAAAATAACAACTACCTTCTTTCCATTATGATCTTTAAAAAATGGAAATGTTACACATACATATGTTCATCCTACTGTCTTCATGATTGTAACGTAGTTCATTTTTCCTAATAATAACTCATGGTTATTTTCATAAGTATAATTTATTTATATAAATGATTATTATTTCATGATTATTATTTTTTTTATGGTTAAATAATAATCTTTTTGACCTCATTCAACTTTCTAAAAGTGATTTTGGACATATGTGTCGAACATCATCAAAATTTCCAACATGAACCAAAATGATTAAGTAATTGAATGTAACATGATAATGAATAAATTAAAAGGAATATTAAACATGAAAAATGTTTTTAATAAAGTAAATAGTTAAAAAAAATTATCATTTTGTGAATATAAAGAGCATATGTTAATAATTATCATCGAGGTAAGGGATCTATCTAAATAACCCTTTTCTTTGGTTTATGACCAATCTCCCTCTAACTCACTTTATATCTCTATTTAAAGTTTTGAAATGATTATAAATTTTTTATATATGTCTCACAAATATATACCTATATTATTCTCCCATCCTTTTATGCGGTAATACAGGCCTTAGTTTCATTTCTCAAATTCTTTCATTATGAAATTTCCATTGATTATGATACAAGGAAATATTATGCTACACATTTTTTTCTGGGGGTAATTATTATGTTGTACATTATTATTGATTTCCAATTTTTTTTAACACATAAATTATGAACATATTATTATGGGTGCATATATATATCACTCCAATACATTGGTTAAAGTTTTAGTCTCATGAGACGCCATGTATTGGATTAGGGAGTAAACCTAATCTATTATAGGGCTTTGTCCACTATGTGATATTGTCTAGGAATATAGTATTGACTCATGTTTATGTAATGTTATATGTTTCTTCCATGATTAGTATGTTATCTTGATATTATGATGAAATTTTCCTTATGTTATTTTTCCATAAGATTACTCACGAGTCTACTATTTTATGATATCTTGTTATACTTTTGACTCGCAAGTTATGATTTCTTATAATGTTTATTCCCTTACTGGGAATTTTATATCACCCTTTTTTTTATATATTCACAATGTTGTCCTATAAATTTTTAGGATCTAAAATGGATTTATGGTTATATTATAGATAATGATATAAGGATTAAATGTTTTAATTTTCTTTTTATGTATTATGAACCTAGACTTCTAAAGGCACTAGGCCTCATGATATTTGGGGTGTACTTATAGGATATTTACTTTTAGAAATAATGAAATAATATGTATAAAGGGAATGTGTTTCTATAATCATTGGGAGTAAAAGGACAATAAACACTTCTTTTCTGAACCCACATCAAAATGGTCAAGATTAGTAACACCGAATGTTGAAAAGAGATTACAATAATCTAATACATGAAGAAAATTGTTATTAATGAATATTATAAATGTAAATTTATTTGAATAAGGTTACTAAATTGGTAATTATGAAGTTTATATTTATGATACAGGATGTTAAATAACTTCTTTGGAACCCAAGGGTAAAGGTATAGGACTTGGTAACTCAAACTCCATTCCTTGAGTTATACAATTTCTTATTTGAACATTGTTTACCAAACATTTCCTTTTTAAATGATTATATATTTTAACATCTAGGGGAGGAGAGTTTTTTTGAGAATTCCATTTCAATGAAATATTTTCTTTTCATTTTTCATAAAAACAAAGGAGTCTCTTTAAAAGAGACTCGTGGATATGCCTTTTAAAATGATTAATATAAGATGTTTTCTAAAATATAATTTATAAATTTTATTTTCGTTTTATTATAAAAGGGTCTAACACTAATGATTTAATGTTTTATGTTTCACCCATTGTTATTTTCTTATCATGTGATTGTTTTATAAGATAATTTTTTCAGTATCAAGTGATTTAATTCATGATGTTATTTGTATGTTTTATGAATCCTATTTTATTTCCATAAGTTCCTTATAAAAATTTAATTATTTAATTTTAGATGATATATGAAACCTATTTAATTTCCATGGGTTATTTATATAATGTTTAGGAAATATCATGAAACCCACTTTCTTTATATGGGTTATTTTATGATGTGATGATTTTTTCATGTGGAGAACCATGATATGGATTATGAGACTGGTGGATCCTATATCTACCTCAAATTAATTTGGTAAATGAATGTATCTCATGAGATAGAAATGTTATATTAATGTGTTATCAAGTATCTTAGTTTAGAAAGTGTGAGTGTGATGTCTTTTATAACTACTCATGATTTTACAAGTGAATGGGTTGGTGGTAACCTGGTTCAAAAAGATAAGAAATTTTATTTTTATGATTATTCCACTTTCTTTCCATTTTTCTTGGATATTGTTACATAATTATAGTTTTATTTTCTCATACCATGGTAAAAGTGTTATAATTTGGGATGTTAGGACTATATTTAATTTTTATGGTTAACCCTTATTATTTTATGTTCTTTTAAATCAAATATTTCTCCCCCTTATTCATGATTTTCTATGTGTTTATGATATGATAAATATGGTATTTTACATGTTATCCCTTACTATGAATTTGATTGTCACGACCCGTCCTCGGGGCCCGTGTCGTGACTACCCCAAGCCCGCCATCCATAGGTCAGGGGCTGGCGACTAGCACCAAGGCGTAAATCCCAACAAAAAGGTAAGGCATTGCCTTTGAAAAGTAAACAAGCACCACAGAGTAAGTAAGCGGAAAAGTAAACACTAAGTAAAAACAGAGTACAAATGAAGTTCGGAAAAGTAAATGGGCCAGTATACAAACCCAACTGAAAGTAAAGTACAACTTGAAAGGGAAAATAGAAACTGTAAAGTAAAAGCCGCTACACCGAGCTGTCCACTGGAAATCCCACCTGAAGGGTGGGTACAGATAGCTCCAATGCTCCTCGAGTCCCGCCGTCCGCTCCGAGCACATCCCGCCCAGTGGTCCACCTCCAGGTACCATCCTGCTCTGCAAGCCTCAGCCACGATCAACGTTGTCCGTCGTCTGCAACCAACACAACGTAGTGCGGGCATAGCCCGTGCAGGGGTGAGTATAACGATACTCAGTAGGGACCCCGAGACCCTCAAGGTCTCACTAAAACCAACAAGGATAACCACAAGAAGATCTCAACAGATAACCACAAGAAGATCTCAAGCGCACCTCTGTCGTGGGTCTACCGCTACAACCAAGCGCTCCCATGTGCCGCTGCAACCAAGCGCACCTCTGTCGTGGGTCTGCCGCTACAACCAAGCGCTCCCATGTGCCGCTCCAACCAAGCGCACCTCTGTCGTGGGTCTTCCGCTACAACCAATAGCTCCCATGTGCCGCTACAACCAAGCGCACCTCTATCACACACCGAGTCGTTCGATCAGCAGTCGTCGGGTCTCAGTCAGCTACACGGTCTCCGTGCTCCGCCCGCTCATCTCCGGGAGGGTCCGCTCCACGAGCTACTGGTCGATACTCCAAGTATCACAAAGTCCCGCAAGAAAGTATCTCAAAGGACCACCTCGTCATAGGGGTCTCAACGCAACAGACGGCGCATCAATCGGACGCCCGGTCTGTGAGTTATTAGCCTTTTCGTCCCAGGGGCCCAGTTGGTTTCGTGTGCGAACCAATCCGGCCGTAACTCAACTATACCCCGAACACTCATAGGGTTTACTCATAGGGACCATTTTTCAACGTGATCACCAATGCCGCTGACGGTTCGTCAAACGGACGTCTGGTCTGAAAGATATCAGCTTTTCCGTTCCAGGGGACCGGTTGGATTTCAGAGCGATCCAACCCGACCACTATCCATCTGCATCCAAAACTCGGGCGGAGGATGCCAAAAGTTCTGTCTCACCAAGAGGAGCTCAACGTAACAGACGGCGCGTCAATCGGACGCCCAGTCTGAGAGTTATTGGCTTTTTCGTCCCAGGGGTCCAGTTGGTTTTTAAGGCAAAACCAACCGGACCGTACTCCACTTGCATCCAAACCTCGGGCGGAGTGAGCCAAAAGATCCGTCTCACTAAGAGGAAACTAACAAAGCTGACGGCACGTCAATCGGACGTCCGTAGCTCAAGATATGAGTGTTTCCGCTCCGAGGGCCCGGTTGGTTTCGTGTACGAACCAACCCGGCCGAACCCAAAGTATTCCGAAACTTTGAGTGCGATAAACCGAAACGACCGACTCGCTCCAAAGATTGTGTTGCCGCTGACGGTGAGTCGTTTGGAGGCCCGTAGCTCAAGTTACGGGCGTTTGAACGAAAGTCGTCCGAAGACGGGGGGTCCGGGCCCGGGCCGACCCGGCCCGACCCCCCCCCCCCCCCTGGTTGGCCCGAACCAGGTCGGGTCTGACCCGGTTGGCCCGGCCCGGCCAGGCCAGGGCTGGTCCGGCTTGGCTCGGCCGAGCGGCCGACGCGGGGGAAAGCCGCCGCCACGCGTGACACCCCCGCGGCACCCGCGGGGTGTCGGCCAGACAGACGGACGCGCCGCGTGACAACCCCGCGGAACCCGCGGGGTGTCGCCCTGGACACCCGCGGGGTGCCGCGGGACAACCCCGTGGCACCCGCGGGGTGGCGCGCTAGACACCCGCGGGGTGCCGCGCGACAACCCCGCGGCACCCGCGGGGTGCCGCCGCGCCGGCGACCCGCGCCGCCACCGGCTTCCGCGGGCCGCCGGAGTCGCTCTGGTGGCCCGTTTTCCTTCCCGTCTGCGCCGTTGTTCCTCCCGGGTTCCGTTCTTTACTGCGACATCATCAAACATCCGTTGCGGCACGTTCCGTCGTCGCCCGCCAAATCCGCACAAAACGAAGAACGACGGATGGTCGTCGGGCCGTGTTCGTTTGGCCCGCACCCTCCGCGTTAGAGATAATCAACGGGAGAAAATAAAATCTTCAACACATGAACCAACAATTTTAATAAAATAAAATTGTTTCTTTGATTCCGGTTCTTTAATTTTTAAAGAATGTTCACGGGAATATAAGGAGGGGTATTTCAAAAATATAAAATCCCTACCTCGGATTCGTCGCGCGTGAGCGTTCTTCGTGGAAACTGCTCGTCGCGGAAGGTGGAGATCGTCGCGTCGTCACGGAACACGGCGTTGAGTCGGCGAACTCAAGCAGTCGATCGAAGATCCGTCGCGGAGGAAGAGACGTCGCAGAAGAACGTTGTCAGCGTCGCGGATCACGGCGTCGTGTCGTCGATTTCCGGGTTCGGTTTTCTTCGCGTTCTTCGCGTTCTTCGCGTTCTTCGCGTTCTTCGCGAAGGAGGCTGAAGGTTCAAGGATCCTTTCTCAACGAGTAATCCTCCAAAAGAAAAAGGTTGGTCTTATTTTATTATTACGCCAACGAATATGAAAACTGGTTAAGAAACGATCCATCAATTCGTTGAATCAATTCAATGAAAGAAACATCTCATTTAATTCACGAAATAAACCGCCCAATTAAATGTTCTGTTAAGATTTTAAGAAACGCGTCAGTTGACTTTCATAAAGACGGGTTTTCGCCGGTGCGTTTCTTATCGGAAAGAAACAGCAGGGCTCGTGCGGGCCCCACCTCACAAATATCCTACCAGGGGGGTAGGATATTTCTGGATAGCATACTATCCGGTTCAACTCAGTTCAAGCCGCCTTTAAGTGGCTTCAAGTGGCTTCCAAGCGGCTTAAGTGAAATAAAATAAAGTTGTTGCAAAATTATTTTATTTCTCAACTTTAAGCCCGAAAATTAAAAACCACACCCGAGCAAACGCAACTCCGGAAGAGGCATTTCTAAGCGAATACCGGCGCTGCGATTTCATCGGTGCCCTTGGAATTCGATTCCGGGCACCGGTTTAAAAGTTAGAAAAACCCGCTCGTCCGTTCACTGAACGTACCCGAGCCAAACTTCGGAAAATGGTTTCGGGCACACCGGGCCTCGGAATCAGGTGTCGTCAGAAACTGCGTTCTTGTAAAATTCCAAGGAAAATTAAGAAAAAAATTTCCTTGAAATTTACGGGTCTTTACATTACTCCCACCACAGGGCTTTACCTCCCCTTAAAGCTTCAACACAAACTAGGGATACAAAGGAGGTACTGAGCATGCATCTGAGCCTCCCGCTCCCAAGTGCTCACCTGGACCTTCTCTGTCGTGGCCCGGACCACCCCTGGTCCCACTAGAGCTGCCATGATTTCTTCCTTGCCGAAAAGAGAAATCTGGTCTCATCCCCTGGATGAACCACGTTCTTCGCCTAATACGGTCAATCCCGACATGGATGATACTAATCCATACCAAGGATTATGTCGTAAGGCCTCGACGCTACTACCAAGAGATCCAACCGTTACTCTCGCCTCCAAGGGTTGAGTCACACTGTCGGCATCAGTGTGTGGTAACTCGGTATCCTCTAGTAGATGTCTCACAAGTGAGGGTCAAGTCAACAGTCAAAACTGGACCCTCTTAGTAATAACACAAGAGAGGACAGGGAAGTAAATGCCACAAGAAAAGGTGTCTTTTATTACTGCAGCTCAAGTACAAATACACAAAGCATCTACAAACATACATCAACAAAACTAGAAGCAACATGAACAAAAGTCTCCAGGTCTGGAGCTAGTCCCGCTCCTGTCCATCTGCTCCCGGGGCCCCATGATCGTAGGCCTTAACTGCCTGAAGATGAGCTCTCACATGTCCTCCTGTCCCCTGCGGTCGGGGTGGACCGCCTGGTGGGGGTGGTAGCAGAGCCTCAAAGCGTCGCCCACCACCTGCTGCTCGGCCAGCTCCTCTGCCTCGTCTGCCTCCTCCCTGCGGACCGCCACGGTCGACCCTCTGCCTCTGCCTGGGTGGCCCCTCCACCGTATGCTGCTCCTCGGTACGGCGGGTCAGGCAGTCACGAGCCATGTGGCCCTGCCTGCCGAACGAGTAGCACTGTCTGCCTCTCGGAACGCTGGCTTCGCGCTGTGTGCCCCGCACTGCTGACCCAGTGTCCCGAGGTCGTCTGCCGGAACTCTGAGTCATCCGTCGGCTACCTGCTGCTGAAGACTCCGCCACCTGCCGCCCTGCGGTAGGCCTCGCTGTAGACTCAGCCAAAAAGCTCTCGATCAGAAGGGCTCTCTCTAGCACTCCTTCCTGGGTCGGGATGCTGAGGAAGATCAGCGATGCCCTGATCTCATGTCTCAATCCCTTCTCGAAGGTCCGGGCCCGAAAGAAGGGGTCCCGTACCATGTCTGTCGAGTAGCGAGAATGGTCGGTGAACCTCGCCGCGTACTGGGCTACTGTCAAGCTGCCCTGCCGCAGCTGAAGAAGCTCCTGAATGCGCACCACACGGAGGGTGGCCGAGACGAACTCTGAGCGGAAGAGGCTCTCGAAGTCCGTCCAGATGAGGGAGGCCTCATCATGCACCGGGAGAATCAAGCTCCACCATCTACCTGCTGCCGCGTGCAGGAGACTCGCTGCGAGGATCACCATGAGGTCTGCTGGTGTCCTCACTAATCTGAAAACTCGGACGACCGCCTCCAGCCAGTCCTCGGCTGCCTGGGGGTCCATCTCACCATGGAACCTGGGTGGTCGCTGGCGCTGGAACTCGTGCAGAGCTACGAGGCGTCGTGCATCGTCAGCGGTCAGCGCTGGAAGCATCGGGGGCTCGGCGGGTAAAGGTATCGTCGGTGCCTCAGCTGTCAAAGGGCCCTGTACCGAGTCCTCGACGCTCGGTGGGCTGTCATCACGCTCCACTCTCGGAATCCTAGCTGGCTGTCGTCGTGGGGCCATCCTGAAAGAAACAGGTGTGCCACGGTCAGGACAGTATACCTGGTGAGCTGACACAAGTAACCACAAAGAAAACTTGAAACACACATGCAATCAATGTTTTCGTGAATTAAGTCGGAAACCAGAAGTCAGGGTCCTGGTGTACGGATACGTCGGCCGCCGCACCAACACTAGACTCCCTGGACTGATAACCACACCCAATACGCAAAACACTATTGCTTCACATAGAAGAAAGATCAGAGTCTGCGGTAGAACTGACCGCCTCTGATACCAATTTGTCACGACCCGTCCTCGGGGCCCGTGTCGTGACTACCCCAAACCCGCCTTCCATAGGCCAGGGGCTGGCGACTAGCACCAAGGCGTAAATCCCAACAAAAAGGGAAGGCATTTCCTTTGAAAAGTAAACAAGCACCACAGAGTAAACAAGAGGAAAAGTAAACACTAAGTAAAAACAGAGTACAAATGAAGTGCGGAAAAGTAAATGGGCCAGTATACAAACCCAACTGAAAGTAAAGTACAACTCGAAAGGGAAAATAGCAACTGTAAAGTAAAAGCCGCTACACCGAGCTGTCCACTGGAAATCCCACCTGAAGGGTGGGTACAGATAGCTCCAATGCTCCTCGGGTCCCGCCGTCCGCTCCGAGCAAGTCCCGCCCAGTGGTCCACCTCCAGGTACCGTCCTGCTCTGCAAGCCTCAGCCATGATCAACGCTGTCCGTCGTCTGCAACCAACACAACGTAGTGCGGGCATAGCCCATGCAGGGGTGAGTATAACGATACTCAGTAGGGACCCCGAGACCCTCAAGGTCTCACTAAAACCAACAAGGATAACCACAAGAAGATCTCAACAGATAACCTCTACATAGATATATGCCCATACATATACCTAAGTTATCAAGTAACCCATCTCAATCATGAGGGAAACACAAGGTCAAAAGTCTCAGCTCAAACCAGAATTTTCATCATCGAAACCGTAACTAATGAAGAGCTCCGTATCTGGAGTGTACAGTGGTCCTGTCACAACTCCGAGGTACTGCCCACTAACTTAAGACTGCTGAAGTACTCCACCTATCGAGTAATGCGGGCCAGCCGCTACCACCAAGCGCTCCCATGTGCCACTATAACCAAGCGCACCTCTGTCGTGGGTCTGCCGCTACCACCAAGCGCTCCCATGTGCCACTATAACCAAGCGCACCTCTGTCGTGGGTCTGCCGCTACAACCAAGCGCTCCCATGTGCCGCTATAACCAATCCCACCACTGTCGTGGGTCTGCCTCTACAACCAAGCGCTCCCATATGCCGATACAACCAAGCGCACCTCTGTCGTGGGTCTGCCGCTACAACCAAGCGCTCCCATGTGCCGCTGCAACCAAGCACACCTCTGTCGTGGGTCTCCCGCTACAACCAAGCGCTCCCATGTGCCGCTCCAACCAAGCGCACCTCTGTCGTGGGTCTGCCACTACAACCAAGTGCTCCCATGTGCCGCTACAACCAAGCGCACCTCTATCACACACCGAGTCGTTCGATCAGCAGTCGTCGGGTCTCAGTCAGGTACACGGTCTCCGTGCTCCGCCCGCTCGTCTCCGGGAGGGTCCGCTCCACGAGCTACTGGTCGATACTCCAAGTATCACAAAGTCCCGCAAGGAAGTATCTCAAAGGACCACCTCGTCATAGGGGTCTCAACGCAACAGACGGCGCGTCAATCGGACGCCCGGTCTGTGAGTTATTAGCCTTTTCGTCCCAGGGGCCCGGTTGGTTTCGTGTGCGAACCAATCCGGCCGTAACTCAACTATACCCCGAACACTCATAGGGTTTACTCATAGGGACCGTTTTTCAACGTGATCACCAACGCCGCTGACGGTTCGTCAAACGGACGTCTGGTCTGAAAGATATCAGCTTTTCCGTTCAAGGGGCCCGGTTGGATTTCAGTGCAATCCAACCCGACCACTATCCATCTGCATCCAAAACTCGGGCGGATGATGCCAAAAGTTCTGTCTCATCAAGAGGAGATCAACGCAACAGACGGCGCGTCAATCGGACGCCCGGTCTAAGAGTTATTTGCTTTTTCGTCCCAGGGGTCCGGTTGGTTTTTAAGGCAAAACCAACCCGACCGTACTCCACTTTCATCCAAACCTCGGGCGGAGTGAGCCAACAGATCCGTCTCTCTAAGAGGAAACTAACAAAGCTGACGGCACGTCAATCGGATATCCGTAGCTCAAGATATGAGTGTTTCCGCTCCGAGGGCCCGGTTGGTTTCGTGTACGAACCAACCTGGCCGAACCCAAAGTATTCTGAAACTTTGAGTGCGATAAACCGAAACGACCGACTCGCTCCAAGGATTGCGTTGCCGCTGACGGCGAGTCGTTTGGAGGCCCGTAGCTCAAGTTACGGGCGTTTGAACGAAAGTCGTCCGAAGACGGGGGGTCCGGGCCCAGGCCGACCCGGCCCGACCCCCCCTGGTTGGCCCGAACCGGGTCGAGTCCGACCCGGTTGGCCCGGCCCGGCCAGTCCAGGGCTGGTCCGGCTTGGCTCGGCCGAGCGGCCGAGCGGCCGACGCGGGGGAAAGCTACCGCAACGCGTGACACCCCCGCGGCACCCGCGGGGTGTCAGCCAGACAGCCGGACGCGCCGCGTGACAACCCCGCGACACCCGCGGGGTGCCGCCCTGGACACCTGCGGGGTGCCGCGGGACAACCCCGCGGCACCCGCGGGGTGTCGCCCTGGACACCCGCGGGGTGCCGCGTGACAACCCCGCGGCACCCGCGGGGTGCCGCCGCCTCCGGCCGCCGGCGCCGCCACGCCGGCGACCCGCGCCGCCACCGGCTTCCGCGGGCCGCCGGAGTCGCTCTGGTGGCCTGTTTTCCTTCCCGTCTGCACCGTTGTTGCTCCCGGGTTCCGTTCTTTACTCGGGATCATCAAACATCCGTTGCGGCACGTTCCGTCGTCACCCGCCAAATCCGCACAAAACGAAGAACGACGGAGGGTCGTCGGGCCGTGTTCGTTTGGCCCGCACCCTCCGTGTTAGAGATAATCAACTGGAGAAAATAAAATGTTCAACACATGAACCAACAATTTTAATAAAATAAAATTGTTTCTTTGATTCTGGTTCTTTAATTTTTAAAGAATGTTCACAGGAATATAAGGAGGGGTATTTCAAAAATATAAAATCCCTACCTCGGAGTCGTCGCGCGTGAGCGTTCTTCGTGGAAACTGCTCGTCGCGGAAGGTGGAGATCGTCGCGTCGTCGCGGAACACGGTGTTGAGTCGGCGAACGCAAGCAGCCGATCGAAGATCCGTCGTGGAGGAAGAGACGTCGCAGAAGAACGTTGTCGGCGTCGCGGATCACGGCGTCGTGTCGTCGATTTCCGGGTTCTGCGTTCTTCGCGTTCTTCGCATTCTTCGCGTTCTTCGCGAAGGAGGATGAAGGTTCAAGGATCCTTTCTCAACGAGTAATCCTTCAAAAGAAAAAGGTTGGTCTTATTTTATTATTACGCCAACGAATATGAAAACTGGTTAAGAAACGATCCATCAATTCGTTGAATTAATTCAACGAAAGAAACAGCCCATTTAATTCACGAAATAAACCGCCCAATTAAATGGTCTGTTAAGATTTTAAGAAACGCGTCAGTTGACTTTCATAAAGACGGGTTTTCGCGGGTGCATTTCTTAGCGGAAAGAAACGGCGGGGCTCGTGCGGGCCCCACCTCACAAATATCCTACCAAGGGGGTAGGATATTTCTGGATAGCATACTATCCAGTTCAACTCAGTTCAAGCCGCCTTTAAGTGGCTTCAAGTGGCTTCCAAGCGGCTTAAGTGAAATAAAATAAAGTTGTCGCAAAATTATTTTATTTCTCAACTTTAAGCCCGAAAATTAAAAACCACACCCGAGCAAACGCAACTCTGGAAGAGGCGTTTCTAAGCGAATACCGGCGCTGCGATTTCATCGGTGCCCTCGGAATTCGATTCCGGGCACCGGTTTAAAAGTTAGAAAAACCCGCTCGTCCGTTCACTGAACGTACCCGTGCCAAACTTCTTAAAATGGTTCCGGGCACACCGGGCCTCAGAATCAGGTGCCGTCAGAAACTGCGTTCTTGTAAAATTCCAAGGAAAATTAAGAAAAAAATTTCCTTGAAATTTACGGGTCTTTACATTGATCTCATCCCTTTTTATTCTTTCCCTTTCCCAAGATTTTAATAGGATTATGACTCATGGAATGTTTGAGAATGGATTTAGTTTATGGAGATAAGTTCAAAGAATTCGGAATTTGTGTTTTCATGTTTCTACTATCCAAGACACTAAACCTTTAGGTCCTTGTATTGTGTGACTATTTTTTGATGTAATAATAAATCTATGATATCAATGTATTAATTATGTATGTTTATCTTGGGTCTATTCAGTTGGAATCAAAGGAAGATTTCGTTATTTTGAGTACTAGGATGAGAAAACTTTAATGTGAACTATTAGGATAAACCTAGGTATAAGATAACATCTTAAGTTATGGTAAATAAAGGAGTGTGGTTTTATTAGAAATGCATCCCTCCATATATAAAATAAGTGGATGTGGTTTTTTTATAAATGTATCTAGGGGTAATAACCACAAAAATATTTGGCCGAGTATATATTTTCCATCATTCTTTTTAATAGTGAATGGGCCCTTACTACACACCTATTTTGACACTCTCAGTGTATTTTATTAGATTAATTTTCATTTTATTTTTGAATAATTATGAAGGATTTAGTTATCATGTTAACTAGAATCGTTATGGGAAATCTAGAAGGGTAATAATCTTGTATAACCAAGATTAAATCTTAGGGAGTTATTAAACTAGAATATACTCATTATTTTTGAGTTATTTCATCTATTATCATTGTTTTCTACTTTATATATTTCTTATTTTAGGTGTCATTATAATTAATTTTCCTCTATCAAGGAAATTGATGGAACAAGGTGGAACCAGGATAGTGATGGATTTAATGGAAAATTTGGTGACTGTCCAAATGACAAAGTAACTAGAGTTATAAATATCATGTTAATTATCAATCAACTCTCTCATGTTATAAATAATATCATAAAAAATATCGATCTACAAAATGTATCAAGATGGTAAAATATTTTTATTGAATATTTTATGCATCAACATCCACCATCCTTTAATGATACTTCAATCCCACTGATTTATAAAAAATGGATTAATGTGTTGGAAAAAATATTTCATTTTTTGTGATACTCAGAGTATGAGAGGGTAATTTTAGATGTCTATATTCGAGAAAGTGGGGAAAATTGTAACATCCTAACCTGGGTTCCACATGTCAGTACCTCAATTTTGTTCATTACATAACCTTAGACATTCCTCCACATACACCAGTGGTTTCCGACTAATAGAGAAAATCTAACATGAAATATAGGTATACTATACCCTCTTTATCAAAGTATCACAATAGTCGAAATAAATATTCAATAGCCAAATGATAATACAATAATCAATAATCCACCAAGATAACATGAATAAATCAGAAAATGGAAAATGACTGTAAATCAAAGCAGTAGATACAACATTCCATATATGTTTCATGTTTCAAAAGAAAACCAAAAATAAAAACACACTCATAACTCCTAAGTGGGTCCCAATATGATGTCTGGTTACCTTACCCATGCTCCATCTCAAAAATGAATCCATACATCTAACATATGTATCTTTCCCTTATCACGTCCTTCAAACATGAAATCTATTTGTCTACCAATCTGGTATCTCGAGTAAATTGTGTGTAAAACTCAGTAGTCCAACACTAATGGAGTATAAAGAAATATCTAGAATATAACAGTGTATGCACCTGTATAAATAACAAAGAACAAATAAAAAAAAGTAAATTTTTTTCAAATTTATTACTCTTTAAACAACCACATCATACATGCTTCATCCCGTGCAGAATTTTGAACCATATAACGTAGTGATTTCAAAATTTATTCTTTCGTTGGATTTCAATAGTCATTTATTTCAAATTTAATTTTAGGATCATGCATCGGGGGCCTTGATCATTAGTCAGTCACCCCATGGGTATTTGGAGCATTATTTCCTAACCCACAACTCATTATTCATACTCATATTTATATATATATATATATTGGGTTCCTAGATCATCTGTATAGCACACCGTGGGTATTTAGAGCCTCAGTACCTGACCCACACCTCATATATCAATAATTCAAAAATTTCACATTTATTTCATACATATCAAGGTTTAACATCATTAACCTTTTTAATAATAATTCATATCACAATACACTATTTCATTTAACAATATCAAACATTCCTTTTTTACTTGAATCAAATGGAATAACATGAACAATTCAATATTAATCCAATAATTAACATTTAATCACACAATTCATTAACCCTACAAGTTATATCCAACCATCATTTTAATTACCATTATACACGATCCAATATGGATTTAATCCTATTTTTAATTACCCATTATTCCCTTTTCCACATTCCATAAATCATTATTTTAGGGATATTGGCACACCCCATGGGTTTCCATCAAGCTTGATCTCACAATCTATAACAGGTCCAATGGGCTCCATGAAGTGTTTCCCAATTTCATATAATTAAGTTTACCATTTCAATTTAAATAAAATTGAACAACATGTAAATTTAATTGTAAAATTACATACATATGATCCTAATCATTAATATGGGAATTAAGAATTAGGCTATCTACATCAATATTGTTGACGAAAACCCTCCAAAACATAACCCTCAATTCATTGTATAGCAGCTAAATTTTCAATGGAGAAGTAGATCTAGGATCAAAACCTAGGATCAAGATACAATAAAACAAGATCCATCAAAACCAAGATCTAAACCATCAAAAATGGAAGACAAAATCCATGCCTCTCTAATAGGGAAGAAAGATGGGAGGGAGAGATAGGGGAATCTAAATGATGAATAAATTAAATGTTGGAAGAGAGCTCGATCCTTCCACTAGATATTTCATCTTCATTGAAACAGGTTTGATCATCCTTGGAATCTTATTAGGAGCCTCCAAAATCAAGGTAATTCATTTTAGGTCAAGTGGGGGTGAGCAAGGATAAAAATTTGATTTCATGAATTTTTTTTAAACAATAATTGTGCTTTAAAATACCATGGAAATGTTTTCCTATGTGTGGAACATGATTTGAAAAACCGTGCAACATAACTATGCACCCCTAAACATCGTGTGCAAGGTTACTCCTAGGCAGGCACATAGTTTTCTAAATAATTCACCAACCATGAAAATATAATCTATTTTAGGGTGAAAAGTTTGGTGAGGGTGTCCATATAGTTTATTCAAACTATACACCACCTCTTATGGATATAATTGGGGTGCACGGTTTCCTAGGTAAAACTATACGGTTTTCTCTAATGGTGTTCCGACTATGCATAGCCCCATGGGATTCCAAAATTCTACAAATTCACCAAAAACAGCCCCAAAGAATGACCCACCAAAGATATAAACAAAAAAGGGTAAATTAATTCATGAAAATGAGTGTGATCCATTTCTAAAATGTTTGGGATCCTATAATCTCTTCACCTTATAACAGCATATCCTCGAGATATACTCTTAAGCATCACTAAGCCTCCAGGGTAAAAATATCAGGCTACTGAGGTCACATAGAAGCTTCTCTCCCCCATGTTTCCTCCTAAACATGTCCATGCTACCAAAATATTTGGACGATCATCATGGAATTTCCTTAAAACACTTTCTAACTATGATGTACAACATGAATCAAATTATCATCAAATGATTCATCTTCTTCAAGCTCAACACCATAAACATCAATCACATGAGAAGTTTCAGGGTGATAATACCAATGTTGGGACACATAAAAATCATAATGCATATAACTATACCTCTATGGAAGATCCAGTCAATATTCAATCAGTTTGATCCACTCCACAATCTCAAACAGCCTAACATATCTAGGTTCCAACATTCCCTACCTCTGAATCCTATAGTTACCCAATCTCGAAAACACTCGAAGGAATACACGATCACACACTGTAAACTCAAGGGGTTAGAAAAATTGATCATCATATAAATTCTACCAAACCTGATCAACAAAAATATTTATCCAAATTAACTAGACCTACTATAACATCTTCTACATGAGACATAGTCCCAAAAAATCTCACTAACCAGACTCCATCTAGTAAAGCGGTGATCAGCATGCCCTAGCATAAAGTTCCCCATATGGTTCTATATAAATTTTATCCCAATTACAATTGTTATAAGAGAAATCAAATAGCGCTAAGTGATTCTCCTATGATACCCCAAAGTCTAGATTTACTGCTTGCAGCATGTACCCAAGAAACTGAATAGTACACTCTGATTTCCCATCTATTTATGGGTGAAAATATGTACTCAAAAACACCTTGGTACACAACACATTCTGAAAGTCTTTCCATAATCATTATGTAAAGTATTAATCATTTTTGGAATCTATGCTCCGTGTAACTCCAGGAAAATAGACTATATTCTGAATATACATTTCACCCAACTAATCAAACGTGAAGGTTTCCCATGTAGAAAATAAATGGGATAATTTTGTCAATCGATCCACAATCACCCATATCACATTATTATTCTAAGGAATCCTTAGAAGACCCACCAAAAATTCTATGGTAATGTTGTGCCACTTCCATTCCAGAAAACAAAGAGGCTGTAACAATCAATAAGGTCGTTGATGCTCACCATTAACCTACTAACAGATGTAGGATCATGTCACAAAAATTGAATTCTAATTTTTCATGCTTGGAGACCAATAATATCGATGTAGGTCACGGTACATTTTTGTAAATCCAGCATGAACCACCCACTTAGAAACATGAGACTCACAAAACACCTCCAAATGAATGCATTTAGGAACAACAACATGGTTCTGGACAGAGATCATCTCATCCTCATCTATTTTCCAATTTGAAGGTATCTCCCCACCTTTAAGGCTTTCCTTTAGGATAAACATTCTGTATATTTATTCTAAAACTCCCTAATCTGAATCAAAAGTGCGTAATCTACTAATATGGATATGATTTTAATCTTATCATGTCCCTCCTAAACCTCAATATGCCTTCCAACCAGCAAGGTCATCATATTCCACCCATAACTGAACTTCTGAACTACCTTAGTCTTGTTCTTCTATATCAAAGCATCATAAACATTTTTTTCCTTTCCTTGGTGTATAGAATAGATAAAAATTAAACAATTACATATACACAACCCATATCCACTAATGGACATTCAAATATAAATGAAAAATATATACATTAATCATTTTATGATCGGTATACATGGTAAAGATTTCGTCCAACAAGTAATGATGTAAACACTTTAATTCATCAACCACCATAGCTAACTTGAGATCATGTGTAGGGTATTTTTGTTTATGTGGCCTCAATTGTCATGATTCATATGCCACAACTCAATCCTTCTGTATCAACACTACTCCGCGTCTGATCAATGATGTTTCATGATACATGGTATACACTTCACCCGACTCATGTAGGATCAAAATTAGTGTGGTTGTAAAACTCTTCTTCAACTCCGAGAAATATTTATCACATGAAACATAACATTCAAACTTCACATCGTTGGTGTTCAATCCTAAACGTGGTGCTTCTAAATAGGAAACATTCAAGATGAATCTCTGATAAAATATCACTAATGCTAGAAATCTTCAGACATCAAAAACATTCTTCATATTATACCAAGAAACAATTGTATATAAATTCTTTAGGTCTACTAACAAACCTTCCTCAGAGATGATTTTACCCAATCAATGTACAATTTTAATCTATAATTAAAACTTCTATAGTTTGGGGTATAGTCAATGCTATCTTTGTGTACCCGGGATGATTTCAAGATATTTCACAGGATCTTCAAGAGTCTTAGAGTACAACAAGATGTTATCCAAAAAAACAACCACAAACAGATCTTGGTACAGGTTAAATAATTGTTTCATCAAGTCCATGAACACAACATGAGTGTTCATCAGCTCGAATGGCATCACGATGAACTCGTATAGGCTATAACTGCTTTTGAAAATAGTTTGAGGTATATCATATGTTCTAACTCTCAACTTATGATAACCTAATTGTAATTCCCTGACCCTAGTTACTCCGAGTTAGTGCATTATTACATAACATTGGCATGATCAGAAGAGATCAAGTCCTGAAAGATCGATTAGTTTAGTAGCCTTGGAAGTACTAGATTCAAACATAAGGTTTAAATTACATCATGAAATAAAAAAACAACATTGTGTCCCCTTTGAACACACTCATATCCTTTGTCCTATCCCTGTAGGATAGTCATGATATACTTCCTCGCATCTTGGAAAAATAAAACATAGAAAGGGGTGAGCTCAGATGCTCAGTAAGGATAACGATGTAGTAGAAACTTTAAAAAATGAGCATAAACATTTAAGGCAATGTATAAGACTAAAACACAAGCCTTTTAAACATAACATTTTTTGAGTCAATAAGGTTTTTCATATGACTTTTCCATTCCTTCTTTTTTTGAAAAACAAAAACACCTTATCTTTAAGAAAATATTTTTTTACCCCTGTTTTACTTATATAAGGAAAATCTCATTAAGGAAATTTACATCTATATTGTTTTCATTGTTCATATCAATATTTTTCTTAAGTATAAAAATTGGATTCATATCTATATTCTCAGAATCATATAATACTTAGATATAAAGAATTCTCTTTCAGGATCTAAATTCTCATTCCGAATTTTGTAATGAATTCTCATTATGAATTCTTATGACAAATTCTCATTAATAATTCTAATGCATAATTCTCATTACGGATTCTAATGCAGAATTCTCATTACGAATTCTGATGATGAATTCTCATTCGGAATTCTGATGACGAATTCTCATTATGAATTCTGATGACGAATTCTCATTACGAATTTTGTAATGAATTCTCATTACGAATTATGATGATGAATTCTCATTCCGAATTCTGATGACGAATTCTCATAACGAATTCTGATGATGAATTCTCATTACGAATTTTGATGATGAATTCTCATTACAAATTCTGTAATGAATTCTCATTATGAATTCTGATGATGAATTCTCATTACGATTTCTGAAGATGAATTCTCATTAAGAATTCTAATGTAGAATTCTCATTATGAATTCTATGATGAATTCTCATTACGAATTCTATAATGATTTCTCATTACAAATTCTCTAATGACTTATCATTAAAAATTCTGTGATGAATTATCATTACGAATTCTATGATGAATTCTCATAAAAAATTCTGTGATGAATTCTCATTACGAATTCTAGTATTAATTCGCATTATGAATTATGTGATGAATTCTCATTACGAATTATGGTTGTGAATTTCGATTATGAATTATGGATACGAATTTTTATGAAATTCAACTCCAAATTCTTCTGATAAACAGAATATGAATATCCTTGTAATATAGACATCAAATATATTTTTTTGGTAAGACTCCAAACTTTTTACTTACACTATGATTTGTTATGTTTTTTATAAAATGATGTTGTGATTTCAGTTACACATGTTTTGTTATAAAACGATGTCATCCATTCTGTTTTTAACTTATCGTTGGTTGAGTGACACATGTACAGTTCCCTCCGAAATTTAAGGAAAATATGACCATTGAAGGAGGGAGTCGACCATTGCTACCGAGCTTATAAATAGGATCTCATTTGAAAGAGATCAAAAAGACACAAGAAGTTGATCACTCTAGAGACCACACGTTGTTAAGATGATTTCTAGAGAGAGAATATTTTCATGCCTTGTGCGTACTGAACTGCTCGTTTTGATTGCTTCGTGCGACTCTCAATGTTGGTGATTACATTTGAGGGCTTCCGGGGATAGGAAGAAAGAGGTGCCGACTACCTTGAAGTTTGAGGGCTTCCTTACTGAGGAAGAAAGAAGTTCCAACTACCTTGAAGTTGAGGTCTTGCGGGGATAGCAAGACAGAGATTATTATAATCATATTGAGGGCTTACCCGGGTGTGGGTAAGACAGAATTTCTTGAAAGTATACATCAAGGGACCTTTATCCAAGGTTGTTGGATACCCTCCTCTTTGCGTTAAAAGATTAATATCTTGTTACTTGTTTTTATTACAAGTTTATCTTTTCCACTGAATATTTTATGTTTAAGAAAGTATAATTATCTTATACTTCCTTACACTTGTATACTCTGATTCAGTTAGATTCTATACACTTTAAGGTAGAATCTCATTTTGTAAACTTTGGTTAAGTTTCATTTTCTGGATCCACATTTCCAGAACCGGTTTTTCGGAATCACTTTCCAGATTTAAGCAAGTTTATAAAACTAGAAGTCCGTAACTTCATACTTTGTCCCAATCATTCAATTGGTGTTAGAGGTGTTGTGAATTTTCTTAGTATAACTTTGTTAAACTCAGATCTTTCCTTATTTAAGGAAATTTTTAAAGTGTAAAATTCACCCCCCTGTGTATTGAGCATCTAAATCATTATTTCGATCCTACAATTGGTATCAGAGGAGGTCTCTGAAATACTTATACTCACATATAATTTTTTCTCGCTCAGTTTTTCATTGTTTTATATTTTCCTTGCGTAAAAATATTCTCCTTGAATCTGAACTTTTGTTATTAACAAGTTTTTGTGTAGAAAGATTTTTAAGATGGAAGGAATCAATGTTGGTTCCATCGACAACCTAAATCCTACAAGACCACCAATTTTTTATGGTAATGACTACGAGTATTTGAGAGATCGAATGAATACTTTTTTTATCAATACTGGAGTAGAAACTTTTGTTATGCTTACTAGAGGTTATCAAATTCCTAATAAGGAAGTTAGTACTTTCACCAACCAAGAGAAGCATGATTATCAATTAAACTATAAGGTACGCAATACTTTACTGTGTTCAATGAATAGGAATATATATAGCCAAATTTCTTCTTGTAAAGCAGCTAACTATATACGGAGGAAACTCGAAGTTACACATTTTGGTACATTCAAAGTGATTGAGACTAGAAGAGATATGCTTAGAGCAAAGTATTATGGTTTTAACTTTCCTTATGGATACCCCATTTGTAAGGTGCAACAAAGGTTTATGACTATCATGAATAGCTTACAATATCTGGGAGAGAAAGGTCTGGATGATGAATCTCTTGTTGACAATATCATTGATATTATACCAAAGGAGTGGGAATCAAAGAGAATAGAAATTGATGAGAACAGTAAGGTCACTCAAATTTCCTTATATGAGCTGTTTGGAACTCTTCTTCAACATGAAACAAGGATGAAGAGAGATACTAACAACATCAAAAAGAAGAATGGGAATGGTACTGTTTCTTTTACTGCAACATCAAAGCACATGAAAGCTAAGACTCCTGAGAGAGTAACTAGATCCAAATCTAAGAAGGTTGTTATCTAATTCGAATCTAGTGAGAGTGAAATCTCATAGAATGAGTTAGAAAATCTTGCTCAAAGGATGAACAAGATATTTGGACAAAGAAATTTCTGATCCAAGTATAATAAGAATGAAAGGAAAGATAAGAAAGATTTAGAAGTCACATGCTACGAATGCAAGAGAGATGGACACATAAGACCTGATTGTTCTTTGCTCAAGAAGAAGGAAAGAAAAGAGAGGCATTCTGAAAGGAATAGGAAGAAGTATTATAAAGCTAATGCTAAGAATGTTCTGAAAGCTAATGATACTTGGAGTGCCAGTGGTGGTGACTCTTCAGATGAATCTTCGGATTATGAATCTTCTGGATAGAAGAATCTTTGTCTTATAGCCAGATTATCTATTGACAATCATTGGTTTATGGATAAGAAACACAATTCTGAATCATTGACCAATGTTTCTTCAAATTCTAATGATAGTAAATATTATAACTCTTCAGATGAATAATCCTCTTCTACTGAAGAATATACTTTACCTACCTATAAAGAAGTTTCTAGGTTTTCTGAACTTCTTGAGATTGAGAATTCAAAACACAATAAAAAACATGGTAAGGAAAATTCTAGGAATACTATTATTACTAAGGAAATATCAGATCTTTATAAAGATATTGATAAGAAAAATGATGATTTTATAAGTATTAAAAAATTCTTGAGGAAGTAAATTCTGAGAAGAATAAACTTTCTAAAGATCTAGAAAAAGTAATTTCTAAGAAAAGTGTTTTCGAGCCTACCTCTAGTTTCAAATCTAATGATTTTGAAGATAAAAACTTGGTTATAAAACTCACGTCTGAAATATTTTCCCT
The DNA here is from genome assembly GCA_963277665.1 of Viscum album. Classification (NCBI taxonomy): domain Eukaryota; kingdom Viridiplantae; phylum Streptophyta; class Magnoliopsida; order Santalales; family Viscaceae; genus Viscum; species Viscum album. The sequence goes on along the minus strand of OY728126.1, from coordinate 1,945,747,715 downwards.
AAATAAGTGTTTGTGTAACTTTACCTTAGGTAAAGAAAATTTTGATAATATGTATTCACAAATATGACCTTTAAGAAACAAATCCGGATTTGGTTATACCCATGCAAAAACCAACTTTTAGTAACAATTATTTTGTTCCTCAAAGTGCCCCATTTTATACCAATTTTCAATGTGGTGGTCACTAGGCAAAGAATTGTTCTTTAAACAAAACCTAATCTTTAGGTTTTCATAAGGCTTGTTTTTTTAAGAAGATGTGGGTGCCCAAAATTTTGTTATCTGAAAATCTCAGATCCAAGCAATTCTGGATTCCAAAAACCTAATTTTTATCTTTTTTTCAGGAAGATTAAGAAAGTACCAACTGCAATACATGGTACATGGATAGTGAATGTTCCCAGCATATGACTGGTAACAAAAACTATTTTGAAAAGATTATCAAGACGAAATAAGGAAAAGTAACTTTCAGAGACAACGCTCAGGGAGAAAATGTTGGTATAGGTAATATCATTATTCTTGCTAAAACATTGATTTAAAATGTTTTGTTTGAAGAGGAGATATCATTCTTTAGTTTATCAGAATGCAAGATCAACTTGATGATATTTTCAAAAAATATTTACCATCCGATAGATTTGAATACATTAAATAGAAGTTAGGAATCATAACCGTAAGGTAATTCTCCTTCATTAACTTCTTGTTGAAACAATCTCCTTGTAGTAATAAACTCCTTTTCATAGGGGGAGTACATTTGTTTGTTAAGATTTTCAAAAAAATTCGTAATGAGATTTTCAAATTTTTTGTAATGATATTTTCAAATTTTTTGTACTGAAAATTTCGTAATGAAGTTTTTGTACTGGAACATTCAAAATGAAATTTTTGTACTAGAACTTTCATAATGAAGTTTTCGTACAGGAACTTTCATAATGAAATTTTCGTACTAGAACTTTTGTAATGAAATTTTCATACTAGAACTTTCGTAATGAAATTTTCGTATGGGAACTTTCATAATGAAATTTTCATACTGAAACATTTGTGATGAAGTTTTCGTACTTGAACTTTTCTAATGAAATTTTCGTACTAAGAATTTTTGTAATTAAATTTTCATACTAAGAATTTTTGTAAAAAAAATTTCGTAATGAGAATTTTCATAAGGAAATTTTCATACTGAGAATTTTCCAATGAAATTTTCGTACTGAGATTTTTTTCGTAATAAAATTTTTTGTACTCTTGTTTTCTTTACTGAGTCTTTCGTAGTAAGATTTTCACAGTCAAAATTTTCTTCAAGAACAATGTCACCTATTATGAACAATCTTTCTAGACAATCTGAAAGGTATGATTTCCTTACTTAAGTCTTTTTAATCATATTTTACTTATTGGTATTTTCTTATGTGTTTTAAAATTTCTCGGATTCTAGTTTTCTTAAATCTGATTGTTTTTCTTAAAACCTCAAAAGATCGGAGTCAATTTTTCCTTGCGGATTGTTTCTCAACCGTCAGATCAAATCTCAATGAATATCAATCATTCGATCTACCGTAGAAGTTGAATTGTCATCGAAACGCCTATATAAAGGGGACCCCCGAGGGTTGTCCCACGTCAGATATCAAGCTTTTTCATCTCGAAGCTCTGTCCTCCTTACTTAAGATTGTTCTGATCTTTCCCAAGTCCGTTCCGATTTCTTCAGAAGCGTTCAGTTCTGAATGTCTGTAGAATCCACTTCTCAAGATATGTCAACTGGGAAGCCCATTTCGGAGTGGTTAGTTTATAGGGATAGGCTGGTGCATTTGAATTTCTACAAGTATGATTCTCTTATATCTAATAAAATCAAGATCAATGGCTGGGAGGATGTATGCTTATCAAAGCCAGCGAATCAGGATCAGGTTTATTCAAATTTTCTTGTTGAGTTTTACGAGTCTGTTTCCTTCCTTGAAGAATATGGCAGAGAGAAGTTTTCTTTCAAGTCTTATGGGAATACTTACAAGCTTTCTTACGCCAAGGCTGCAAGCTTGGTGGGTCTATCATATGAAGCTGAAGCTTAATTTTTCTCACACAACCTGCCGGATGAGCAAGGAAGTTTCAATAAAGTCAAGGATAAGGAATGCCTTGGACTTAAAGATGTTAAGACCGCTAAGATTTCTCATCTCTCTCCGAATAATTGGATTCTACAACTATGGGTACAAGGTTTTTTCATACCGAGAATGGGTGATAAGGATAATCTCAAGAAGAGTGATATATAAATCATAGATTTTTTGGTAAATCTAAGGAAGTTAAATTTGATGAGGCATGTTTTGATTACAGTTAAGAATATTAAATAAGGCAATCTGGAAGCTCGGATTATAATGTTTCTGGCCTTTCTTTCCAAGATTATCATCAGGTGTCTTGATTCGTTTAAAGTTTCTTGCACTTCCAAGCCAAATAATTGCAAGGTAATGCTGGTTAGGGATGATACGTAGAAGCGGATGAAGATGTATTTTTCTGTTGAATACGGAGAATTCTATTCTTTAACAGAGAAACAGGTTTAGGTAGCTCAGAAAGATCAAAAAAATTCGGAACCATCAAAGATATCTAGAAGGAAAAGGAAATTGAAGGAAGGGGAAGTTGCTGAGAAAACCCCTAAGTCTAAGGAAACTCAATCAGCACCTCCTAAACCCAATAAATAAAAGGCTTATCCAGATGTGGTGGTTTCCAAGTGGAGGCAAGATAATGAAAAAATGAATGAAGGGGATCCTCAATTCGGATTGGACCCTACTGAGGCTAAGGCCCTGAAAGAGAAAGCGGCTGATGAATTAGAAAAGCAATCCAAACAGAAGAAAATGAAGAAAAAGATGTCAGAGGCAGAGATTGTTCAATCTCTTCTGAAATCCACTGAAGTAGCATCCGAAAATTAAACCATTTCGAAATATTTTTTGGTTGAGGGTTTGCCTGAAACTCCAGGTGAGAAGACTCCAGAAAAATCTAAAAAGAAGAAAGCTGAGAAGTATTTGATGCTGAGAGTTCATCATGTTATGGAAGAAATCCAGAAATCAGAGAGCAGTGGTGGCTCTGGTGATGTAATAAAACAACTTGAAGACTATCATGAGAAGGATAGTGCTTCCGAGAAATTTTCATTCTGGACTTCTCAAGTCGGATCCTCAAAAATAGCTACACCTATAGTTGATGAAAAAGGTGAATAGGAATGGAACAAGCCATCTGAGGAAAAAAGTAACAATCATGACTTTATACAGCTTGAGGATGTTGAAGCTGGAGCAGAGAAGGAGAAAGTTGATGAAGATGAGATTGTTCAACTTTCAGAAAGTGAGCAAGAATCTTCTGATGAATAGAACGTTCCGAAGGCTAATAAAGGTAAGCAAGTGATTGTTGACACTCCAATGAAAAATATTATAATAAGGAAAGAAGCTGTAGGATCGTCCAAAAGGAAGCTGATATAGTCAGAGAAAGAACCATCTCCAACCAAAATATTAGATTCAGAGTCATCTGTCTTTGGACATGACTTTGTTGAATAGTCCATAAAGAAACTGGTGGACATCATTCTGATTTTTACAGCAATAGAATCCAGATGGCAGATGCTTCAGCATAGCATAAATCAAAAATCGGACTCTGTATCCATGGTGATGGATAAGTGTGATAAGCTTGAGTCTGATCATAAAAACTTTCTTATCAATTATGATGCTCACAGATTTTCATTCAAGAAGACAACCAAGTGTTCTAAGAAAGTTGTTCAAGAGATGGGAGAGCTTGATCAATTCCAAGAAGATGTTAAAGATGCTTTTGATGCCGAAGACTCTAAAATAAAGGATCATACAAATTATTTTGAGAAGAAGTTAACTCTTGAGTAGGATGTTCGGATACAGGAGGTCAAAGATCTGAATGAGAAGCTAAGTTCTCGTGTCCAGTACTAGAGGGAAGAAAAGGATCTTCAAAATCAGTTGGAAGAAAAGGTTGTAAATCAAGATGAAACACTAAAAGCTCAGGTAGTGGCAATGGAGGCTCATGAAGCTAGAATCGTTTCTTTAGAGAAGAAAGTGGAGGAGGAACACAAAGAAATGAAGAAGCTGAAGATAATTGTCAAAATGCTTATGACCAAGGAAAAAAGAAACAAAATAGACCACTCCGATCATTTTTTGTATTGTTTTCCTTGTACTAGTTCTTTCCAATAGTAATGAAATTTTGGTTACTTGTATTTTGGTTGGTTTCATGTACTAATTTCTCAAGTACTTTATTATATTTTCCATTCCCTCAATATTTTTTTAAAATCACAAAGGCGTAGAAAGAAAAAATTACTCAAAAGTGGGATAAGGAACAATATAAAAGGGAGAAGAAAAATTTATATGTAAAGAAGAACTATCCCTAAGTAAGGGGGTGCTTATCTAAGGGGGAGATTCTAATTATGAATTTTTTCATTATTATGATTATGAAAATTCCATTCCGGAAATCTAGAATATGATCCTTAGAGTTCCAAAGCCTAAGGGGGAGTTAGTCGTATTCACTATCATTCATAAACAAAGGGAGATAAGCTTTAAATTCAATGTCTAGAAATTTATTCTATGATATTATATTCTTTTTCGTAGTGATGTTTGTGCTTTCCAAAATGGTGGAGATTATTCATTCAGTAAGGTTTTCCCTATGACATTTCCAATCCTTCTGGTTTTGAAAAACAAAAACACCTTATCTTTAAGAAAATATGTTTTTACCCCTATTTTACTTCTATAAGGAAAATTTCCTTAAGGAAATTTACATCTATCTTGTTTTCATTGTTCATATCAATATTTTTCTTAAGTATAAAAATTAGATTCATATCTATATTCTCGGAATCATATAATACATAGATATAAAGAATTCTATTTCAGGATCCGAATTCTCATTCTGAATTCTGTAATGAATTCTCATTAAGAATTCTGATGACGAATTCTCATTACTAATTCTAATGCAGAATTCTCATTAAGAATTATAATGCAGAATTCTCATTACGAATTATGATGATGAATTCACATTCCGAATTTTGATGACAAATTCTCATTACAAATTCTGATGATGAATTCTCATTAGGAATTCCGTAATGAATTATCATTATGAATTCTAATGATGAATTCTCATTCTGAATTCTGATGACGAATTCTCATTACGAATTCTGATGATGAATTCTCATTAAGAATTCTGTAATGAATTCTCATTGAAAATTCGAATGACGAATTCTCATTACGAATTCTGATGATGAATTCACATTAAGAAGTCTAATGCATAATTCTCATTATGAATTCTATGATGAATTCTCATTACGAATTCTGTAATGAATTCTCATTAAGAATTCTATGATGAATTCTCATTACGAATTTTGTGATGAATTCTCATTAAAAATTCTGTGATGAATTCTCATTACGAATTCTTTGATGAATTATCATTATGAATTCTCTGATGAATTCTCATTAAGAATACTGTGATGAATTCTCATTACGAATTCTGGTTGTGAATTCTGATTACGAATTATGGATATGAACTTTTATGAAATTCGACTCCGAATTCTTATGATAAACAGAATCCCAATATCATTGTAATATAGACTCTGAATATAATTTTTTGGTTAGACTCCAAACTTTTTACTTACTATCTGATTTGTTATGTTTGTTATAAAATGATTTTGTGCTTTCAGTTACACATGTTTTGTTATAAAACGATGTCGTCCATTCTGTTTTTAACTTACTGTTGGTTGAGTGACATGTGTGCAGGTGCCTCCAAAATTTAAGGAAAATATGATCATTGGAGGAGGGAGCTGACCGTTGCTACCGAGCCTATAAATAGGAGCTCATTTGAAAGAGACCAAAAAGACATAAGAAGTTGATCACTTTAGAGAACACACTCTATTAAGGTGATTTCTAGAGAGATAAGATTTTCATGCCTTGTGTGTATTGAACTTCTTGTTTAGATTGCTTCGTGCGACTCCGAATTTTGGTGATTAAATTTGAGAGATTCCGGGGATAGGAAGACAGAGGTGCTGACTACCTTGAAGTTCAAGGGCTTCCTTGATGAGGAAGACAGAGGTTCCAACTGCCTTGAAGTTGAGGTCTTGCGTGGATAGAAAGCTAGAGATTCTGATCTTCATATTGAGGGCTTACCCGAGTGTGGTTAAGACAGACTTTCTTGAAAGTTTAAATCAAGGGACCTTTATCCAAGGTTGTTGGATACCCTTCTCTTTGGGTTAAAATATTAATATCTTGTCACTTGTTTTTATTACAAGTTTATCTTTTCCGCTGCATATTGTATGTTTAAGAAAAAATAAATATCTTATACTTCTTACACTTGTATACTCTAATTCAGTTAGATTATATATGCTTTAAGGTAGAATCTTATATTGTAAACTTTGGTTAAGTTTCTTTTTCTGGATCCACATTTCCGGAACCAGTTTTTCAGAATCACTTTCCATATTTAAGCAAGTGTATAGAACTAGAAGTTTGTAAATTCATACTTTATCCCAATCATTCAATTGGTGTTAGAGGTTTTGTGAATTTTCTTAGTTTAACTTTCTAAAACATAGATCTTTCATTATTTAAGTAAATTTTTAAAGTATACAATTCACCCCCCTCTTGTATATGGAGAATCTACATCATTATTTCGATCCTACAACATTCAACATAATATGGGAAATATAAATCAAATAATTCCATTTACTTATTCACATGGATATTCTAATAGTCAAATAATCACATGTAATATCAATAGATAATTTTATAATGATGGAATGCATAATATCATACATCATAACCATATAGTCAAGGCCTCATTCCAAAACTAAAAATAAATGTTTTTTGAGGCCTTCTTCCAAGACATTGGTTTCTCTCATGATACCTACTAATGAATCAAGGAGCTATAGAAGCTCTACCCATCACTTACTAAGTCCAATGCATTCCTCATATGAAAATTATGAAACATAATATAAACATTTGTATTAAAACTAGCATACAAAATGTCAATAATTTAACCATAAAATAGCTTCACCCGCCGTATAAGTTAAAAAAACATTCTTTTCTTAATTTGTCGAAAAGGTCATAAAGAAACTTGTTTGGAAAGAGACAGAAAGGTTCCTTTAAAAACACTTGATAAAAATTCAACGAAGGGTATAAATGACTTTAACCCATAATCTATTAGATAGTAAAAATGTTTTGAAATACATTTTTATGAAACACGGATGTAGATGATAATTAGGTCCTAGTACATACTCACATATAAAAAACCTCAGATAATAATGAGATTGTGAAATTTAACCCTTACATTGTTATTTTCCTTGGTCGAGGGAATATTAAACTCTTGTATAATGGTGAATTCATTTTCATTAAATTATACAAGAACCACATACATAAATATGATATCATATATGATCTTCTAATATTGTTTTGTTAATATATTTCAGTAGAATCGTAGTTTCAGGTGTTAACAGATTCATTTTCCTTTATACATTTTGTTATTTAAGTTATGTTTATTATGTATAGGTTATATTGGACTCATATCCAGAAAGATATTAAGTTCCTAAAAATTATTTTTTAATCATAAAATTAAATTTATTCTTGAATGGTTACGATGGGTAATGAATCTCATCGCGTTGGTGGAGATGATAATCCGTACATACGCACGAGAGACAATATCATTCTATTGATAGTAAAATCGTATGTAATTGGATGGTATATCATATATAAAAAATAATTAACATATTATATGTATTATTTAAATCAATTATACTCATTTTATACCCATCCAAATAATGATGTGTTGAATGAACAACTACACCACGACGTGGAGACGGTAAGTCGTATGTACACACATATGGAGACTTTGTCATTTATAGGATGGATAGAATTATGAATATGTTTGTACCATATTTATAATAACATCTAAATATATATAAGTTACTGAATTCATTATTTTGGTATGGAAACAAAAAGGAAAGTGGAAGTGGGAGAAGAAAAAAACTTTAAAAGAGGTGATGAAATAATTACCTCTTCTTCGGGTGCTTCCTTTGGATTTGCTCAAAATGGCCCCTTGGGTTGACTTTCTGATCAAATTAAGGCCTCTAGGTAGAAGTGAGGGTTTTTGGGAGGATATTTGAGCATGGTCTGATAGATCCAAATTGCTTTGGAGGTGTGATTTCGAGAGAAGCATAAGTACCCTTTTATAAGGGAGGTGAAGGTTACTTTAGGAAAAGCTGGAAATATTATTTTATTATAAAATAATTTTCAGTTTCTGATGTCACAAAAAGGATTTCTTTCAGGTTTAATTTTTTTCTGGGTAAAACACCTCTCAAACAATAGGTTTTATACAAGTTTAGGTCGTCATTGTAGTATTATCCTTTATATTTAACTCTTAGTTAAATAGTTTAACCTTTACAATGGCTTCTTGTATTTTTATATTACATGGTTAATAAACTTAATATAAAATGTCAGTCGAACCCCAAGTGGTTCATTAATGAAATATCTAATCGTATCTAAGTTCTTTGTCTTAACCTTATATTTTTAGGAATATTATATCATTTAATAATATTGTATTTTTTTTAAAAACTCGTTTATGTCAATTTTGACACTGTTTGGTATTTTGTTTTTTTGAAAGTCATAAAAATTTTATCACTTCAAAAAAAATTATTTAATAAACCCTAAAAGGTCATATTAACCTATAAAAATAGTGGAATGCATCAAAATTCTTAATTTTTATTTATTTGGATATTTATAATATCAATTATTTTAATCTTGCGTTAATAACATAATTACTGCATCATCATTGTGTCATAAATAAATTTAATTATTTAATGTACAAAAATAATAAATAAAATACAATGATGTATGAAATATTTTTATCTTTAAAATTAATATTTATCGTCAAATTTATCTTGTGTAAAACCCTATATTAAAAATGGTTTAGTAGTTGAAAGTTGTATTCAACACTTTTAAGTCTTCTTTAAATAAAATAATAACAAATGTCTTAATTTAATATAAGTGGATTAAAAATGATCATTTTTTATTCCCAAGGTTGATATAGGTCAAAATACACTTATAGAATAGAATTAGGACATGTTTTATGGTAATTATAATATCATTTTTACCTTTAATTACCCTATTTACTTTTAACTATGGTAAATAAAATTCCAAAGTTACAATTCACCAAAAATTATTTTCATCCTATTCAACCACATTTTACTTACTTATGTCAACTGTGTCTCTTGGATTTTTAAAATTCAAATCACAAATGAAGTAAAATTATGTTTTATGCAAATTTGTAAATGGGCCTAGAATGTGGGTAAAAGACATTAGAAAGTTCAATAAAAATTTTTATATCTAATCTTATTATAAAATAACTCTAATGAATTAAAATGCACTAATATAGCTAATATGTGTCTATTTTGACTTTAAAATAATTTTAAATAAAAATAATAATTATTTAAATAAAAGTCGTTTCTAAACAATAACGCAATGTTTTTCACTATTCCTTAAAAATTGAATGTTTTAAGAAAAATACCAAAAATTACCCCTAAAATAATTTTGATATTATGAATTTAAAAATTAAGTCTGTTTTACCAAATTCAAAACATATTATTTTCATTAATTAATTTGAAATTAATTCTCATTGTCAAAACAAAAAAGTGGGTTTTTAAAAAGTAAAAACTATCAAAAGATTGACATGTTTTTATGTCCAATTTAAATGTAAAATTACTTATAACGACCTAAATTATATTAAATTATAGAAATATAGTCTAATTATACTTAAAACCCACTCAAATTCATAATTTAAAAGTATAAAAATTTTCGATTAAAAAAATTTTCAATTAAAATTTAGTATTTTTCACTATTCATCAAAATATAAAAGTTATCAGAAAAGTACCAAAAATTTATCCAAACTAAATATTAATTCGCACTTCTAAAGAATAATTTAATTTCATACAATTTAATATATAAAAGTGTCAAATATTGAATTTAAAAAGGGTTCGCCATTAAAAGGCTGAAAAACAGAATTTTTTTTAAAATACTTCTTTAATCTAAAAATTTAATTTTTCCTTATATTATGTATAAGAAACAAAAAAGTTGAATATTAAAATTATATTGGATATATATAAAATTAAAAATGTTGTCAATACTATTCATAACCGCTTCTTTAATGACTATTTTTGTATGTCGTGGTGTGGTCACACTCGGTGTTCGGTGTAACATAAGCTATTGAATTACTTTAAAGATATAACGTACTATGAAATCATGGGGTGTTACACTCTCCCCTACTTCAATAAATTTCATCCTCACAATTTAAAATTGTTCTTAAAAAATAAAAGGTTGAAAATAAAAAATAAAAATGTGGAAAACCCACAGTAGAAATAGGGTTGATAAAATTTAGTCTTAATAATAGGGAAAGGGAAATGAAAAAGTCACCATAAAATTAAGATCTCAATTAGGATAACATTAATGTAAATTAGAGACACATAATTGGAGGGAAAATATAAATATTTATAGGGAGTTATTGATGTCATTAATCCCAAACAAGTGTAAAATTAAGGTCCTCAAAGCCATTAATCTATGATGATTTTAAATATCATCAGTTCAAAAAAAACATAAGGTATTAGGATAACACTTTTTTTGTTTTAAGATCACTTCCCTAATGTTTAATAATTAATTTCTTCATATAATAAGAGAAAAAATATATATAATTTACAAGTATAGTTTCATCATTCAACTAATTCTTACCACAAACTCATCTTTCACTCCAAAATATAATAGAATTAAAAAATATTATCTTAATCCTAATTGTATAGGGTTAGAAAAAAAATGAATTTATAATTAATTTTTCAGACTATTTAAAAAATACAATATAAAATTCAAGACATCATGTAGGCTAGTGGTAGGTGATGCACCCTTATCACCCTTCAGTTGTGGGTTCAAGTCTCACGGCATTTCCAGACGCGACGGGTTGTCGCCCGACCTCCATGTTGTCCTTTTTATAAAAATACAAAAAAAATATGAAATTTTTTAACCTTAAAAAATAGTATCCAATGTCCAACTTAATTCATTCCAACCTTTAGACTTACCCAAAATACTTATGTCCAAGCCCATAGTCCAAAATTTATAAAGAATGTAACACACTGAATTACCCAAAAACCGTATTGATTACATTCATTATTCCTTATTCCAATATAGAATTCCTGATATACTCATTATATCCAAAAATGTTGTAAACTCTAACAATGATGGAATAAACAAACAATTAATTAGTTTCAAGGTAGTCAAGAATATCGAATATAATTTATCCAAATCAATCATATCTTATTTAAAAATCACTAACTAAGTTTCATAACCATATTAAGGTTTATCTTTCCTTCAACCATGTATTTTCTAAAAAGTTTAACTTGTTATTGATTCACATTTCTTAGAACCATATAATCTCAAATCCTTAATGAAATAGTACGGTACTACAATCCTTATTTATTTCCATAATTCATATAACTAGTACATTGTTGATACAACACTAAAATGAAATTATTATTTAATAAAAACATAAGAATACTAGTCATTTCTCTTCATATGCGGTAGTATCATAACTTGATTATTATCCAATAGCATTATTGGGGGAATACTCTGATGATTTTGACATTGATTCATGTAGTGTCCCAAATCCTTCTAGAGGAAATATTGTACATTTGAAACCTTTTCATTACCCTTGTAATCACGTAGTTGGTGTCCTTTTTCTCCACACAAATAAAAAACTACCATCCCCATCAAACATTTAGCAAGGTGATTCTTTCCATAGTTATCACATATGGGAAAATTCTTCTTTCCCTTCTTCCCTTAATCCAACTTTCTCTCTACCATCATTTCCTTCTATGGATTCCCTTCAAAGCCATAAGACTCCAATAATTCATTACTTTTCTTATTGACACATGATATTATTTCTTTATATGATGATAATACATGGGAGACTATTTCCCTTCTAAATTTTGGCTTAAGACCATGAAATATATGATCCTTCTTACTCTTTGGATCATGTGTATTGCTGGAGTTCTCATTCCTTTTACTGAGCACGATTTCTAAACAATGGAATATACTAGGTTATTTTGTGAATTGAAATGCATAATTACAAACTTGTAAAATACTTAATGTAAATAGTTTATCCATATAATCCATAATTATAAAAAAAATGTTTTCTTTGAGGAATTATTTACTCATAAATCCTTCATAATAGTTTGTAAAGAAAATGGTAATTATCCAAAGCATGTCCCCCTGGAGTGTCGTAGCCCAGAGTGCAACAGGGACCACAATTGTGTACCAGGATACCTCGGGTCAAGCACAAAACTCCTTGTCGGAGTTTTCACTCCTATGTACATATGTGCCAGAGCTGCCTCTACCTACTCATATCCAGATAGGGATGTATTTCTTGAAAAATACACAAAATTTCTACATTGCCAAGATTATAGTAAGTTCTTATATACTAATCCTCAAAGTCTATCTTAGGGTAATGGTATATAATTAGAGTTTTTCTAAATATAGCTTCTAAGGTTTGTACTAAATTTCTCTGATACCAACTATATCACCCTGACCATAGTTACCTAGAGTCATCGTATTATTACATAACATTGACATGGTCACAAGAGATAAAGTCTCGAAAGTCCGATTAGTTTATTAACCTTGGAAGTACTAGACTCATACATAATTTTTAAATTACATCATGAAATAAAAAATACAACATTGTATCCCCTTTGAAAACACTCATATCCTTTGGATTATCCTTGTAGGTTAATCATGATATAATTCTTCATATCCTACGAAAAATAAAACATAGAAAGGGGTGAGCTCAGATGCTCAATAAGGATAAAGATATAGTGGAAATTTTCATATATATGAATAAACATTTAACTCAATGTATAACATTAACACAGAATCCTTTTAAACATAAATTTCAGCATAATATAGAAAATATAAATCAAATAATTCCATTCACTTATTCACATGGATATTCTACAAGTCGAATAATCACATGTAATATCAATAGCTAATTACATAATGATGGAATGCATAATACTAGACATCATAACTACATAGTCAAGGCCCCATGCCAAGACTACAAATATGATTTTGTCAAGGCCTTGTTCTAAGACACTGGTTTGTCTCTTGAGACCTACCAATGCATCGAGGATACATAGCGGGCTCCACTCATCACTTACTAAGTCCAATTCATTACTCATATAAAAAGTTTGAAACATAATATAAACATTCGTATTTAAACTAGCATACAAAATGTCAACACATTAACCATAAACCATGAATTGTATAAAAATATAACATCCACAATCAAACATATCATGAAAACTTCAGTACAATATGAAATATTATATCATAATAAATCAACTTCAAACAAACGTAAAATCCAACGAAGGATGTTGACATATATGAAATCAATCCAAAACTATTTGAGTAAATTATTTCTTTCTACATTAAAATCATTAGAAAGTAAAGAAAACATTTATTTTGAAAATATTCTAATAATCTTGTAAGGGAAGCTTTGAAGGTGATATAATGGTAGAAAGTATCCACACCCACCATATAAGTCAAAAAAACATTATTTTCTTAATTTTTCGAAAAGGTCATAAAGTTACTTGTTTGGAAAGAGACAGAAAGATTCCATTCAAACCATTTTATAAAAAATCAACCAATGGTATAAATGACTTTATCCCATATTCTAGTAAATAGTAAAAAAAATTTGAAATACATTTTTAAGAAACATGGACGTGTATGATAAAGAGGTCCTAGTAGATACTCATGTATAAACAACCTCAGATAATAAAGAGATTGTAATATTTAATCCTTACCTTGTTCTTTTCCATGGTCGAGGGTACGTTAAACTCCTATATAATGGGGAAATCATTTTTCATAAATTATACAAGAACCACATACATAAATATGATATCATATATGATCTTCTAATAATTCTTTGTTAATTATATTTCAGTATTATCATCGTTTCAGGTGTTGACTGATTCATTTTACTTTATATGTTTTGTTATGTAAGTCATGTTTGTTATGGATATGATATATTTGATTCATATCCAGAATGATATTACATTTTTTAAAATTAATTTTTAAACATAAAATGTAATTTAATCATGAATGGTTATGATGGGGAATGAATCTCATCACGTTCATAGAGACGGTAATCCATACGTACACATGAGCAACAATATTATTCCATTGATAGTGAAATCGTATGTAATTGGGTGGTATGTCAGTTTTGACCCTATTTGGTATTTTGTTATTTTGAAAGTCATAAAAACATTATCACTTAGAAAAAATATATTTAATCAACCCTAACATGTCATGTTAACCTATAAATTTAGTGTAATGCATCAAAAGTTTAAATTTATATTTATTTGGATATTTATAATTTCAATTATTTTAATCATTCATTAATAACATAATTACTCCATCAACATTATGTCATAAATAAAATAAATTATTTAATGTCCAAAAATTTTAAATAAAATACCATGATATAGGAAATTTTTTTAACTTTCAAATAAATATTTATAGTCAAATTTATCTTATGTATAACCCTATATTAAAAATGTTTTAGTTATTAAAACTTGAATTTAACACTTTTAACTCTTCTTTAAATAAAATAATAATAAATGTCCTAATCTAATACAAGTGGGTAAAAATGATCATATTTTATTCCTAATGTTTATTTAGGTCTAAATACACTTATCCAATAGAATTTGGACATGTGTTAGGGTAATTATAATATCATTTTTACCTTTAATTACCCTATTTACTTTTAACCGTGGTAAATAAAATTGAAAAGTTACTATTCACAAAAAATTATTTTCATTCTATTTAACGACATTTTACATACTAATGTCAACGTTTCTTTCTTATTTTTGAAATTCAATACTCAGAATCTGTAAAATTTGGTTTTATGCAAATTTGTAAATGTGCCTTGAAGGTGGGTAAAAGGCGTTAAAAAGTTCAATAAAATTTCATATATCTAATATTATTATAAAATGACTCAAATGAATTACATTGGACTAATATAAGTATTATTTATCTATTTTTACTTAAAAATAAAATTAAATAAAAATAATTATTATTTAAATAAATTAGGTTTTGAACAATAACGCATTGTTTTCCACTATTCATCGAAAGTTGAATGTTTTCATAAAAATTCCAAAAAATAACCCTAAGATAATTTTGATATTCCAAATTCAAAAATTAAGTCTGATTTACCAAATTAAAAACATAGAAGTTTCATTAATTAATTTAAAATTATTTCCTGTTGTCAAAACCAAAAAACAGGGTTTTTAAAAAGTAAAAACTATCCAAAGATTGACATGTGTTTATGTCCAATTTAAATGTGAAATTACTTATAATGACCTAAATTATATTAAATGATAAAAATATAATCTAATTATACTTTAAAACCACTCAAATTCATAATTTAGCACAATAAATTATTTCGATTAAAAAAGTTGTTTTCAATTAAAATTTAGTATTTTTCACTATTCATCAAAATATAAAAGTTATCCAAAAAATACAAAAAAAATATCCAAACTAAATTTTTATTTCCTTCTTATAAATAAGAATTTAATTTCACTCCATTGAATATATAAAAGTGTCAAATATTGAATTTAAAAAGGGTTCACCATTAAAAGGCGGAAAAACTGCATATTTTTAAAAAAATCTTCTTTTATCTCAAAATTGAATTTGTCCTTACATTATGTCTAAGAAACACAAAATTTGAATGTTAAAATTATATAGGATATATATATATATAATTTGAACTATTGTTAATACTATTCATAACTGATTTTTGAACAGCTAGTTTGGTAAGTCATGGTGCGCTCAAACTCGGTGTTGTGTGTAGCACAAGCTATTGAATTACTTTAAAGAGATAGTATACTATGAAATCATGGGGTGTTACACTGATCTCAAGTTCATCTTAGATAATACACAATCTCTTCTCAACTGTTCAAATAGATCATCGATACGTGGGAGAGGATGTCAGTTCTTCACTGCCATCTAGTTCAACTTCTAGTAACCAACATATAACCAAATTGTCCCATCAGCCTTTTTAGAAAAACTAATAGGAGAACCCCAAGGTGAAATACTCGAATAGATAAATCCATAATCCATTAACACTTCTAGATGATTCATAAGAACTTTAAGATTTCTTAGTTCCATTTGGTAAGGTGTAATGGAAATTGGTTTAGTTCTAGGCATTAGTTTAATAGTGAACTCAACATCTCTCTCATGTGACAGCCTTGAGAAGTCCTCTGGAAACAAACCCTGAAACAGATCCACTACAAGTGGAAAGACATCATTCTCTACACCATTGTAATCCCACAAAATACTTGAAACCTAATTGGTGGGCTCTCCCAATTGTTGATGAACTGAACCTGCATGGCCTGTCTGGATATCCCGTTCTCCATGATGAACATAGTTGTTTCCCTCATGAGATGTAAAGGTCACTCTACAATGGTAACAATCAATGTGGTATCATTACGATACCATCCAATAGAAACCCAAAATCAAGTCAAAACATGACATGCCAAGTATCGGATGATCCCAAGGGAAGTGATACTCCCCAACCATAATAGAACACCCCTTGAATAAACAAATGTCCCTCAACTGTACTCCCAATGATGTATCGATCATCAAAACCCCACTCACAAAATCCACTATTAGACTCAAACCATTCAAATGTTGGGTATATATAAAACCATGATAGGATCCTGTATCAAATAAAGTGATAAGAATCAAAGAAGGTATACTAATTTTACCTCTAATTATCAATGGCCAAACCTCACAATCCACAAGTGTATCTGAACTTTATGCTACAGTCATGCCCCTATGCTCCGTGATTCAGTCTAAGTTCCCTGATATTCACTACCCTGATGATATGGGAGATCCTATCTTGATGTACCATGTCCTCCACCTTGACTAGCATATCTAGCATTGCTCCAACTTCCATACTAGTATTGTGTAGAAGACCCATTTCTGGTACTCTGATTCTATATCTATCCTCCACTACTCCCATATGTCTATAATTACTATAGAACCACTATATTTCTCTTATTATTTCGTAATCATGGAACTCTACCAGTGGTTAAGGACACTAATTACTATAGTGACATGTTCTACTTCACTAATGGTAAAGTACTTGAGTATTTCCCTGGGTAAATTATCTTTCCCCCTAGACACTCCACTTGCCACTACCCTAGTTAACATTCTTACAGTGATTATTCTACCCTCAGAAGACATGCCTTATGGTCATCTAGAAGAAACCACTAATCCCCCAATAGAATACTCCTTTAGGTTCTCCATATAAATTAGATCCTGATTCACCACCTCAATAAACTCTTCCTACCAAAGGATATTTACTGGGGGGAAATTTTCACATTTAAGTCCATCCTAAAAAAATATCCCCATAGTTTCCTTATCCCATACCGACATTGGAACAAAGAGATACAAGTTAGTGAAGAGAATAGAATAGTCTGTCACAGACATACTACCCCAGTTCATCCAAATAAACTTTGTTTCAATCTCCTTCCTGAGTTTCTCCAAATAAAAGTTCTATAGGCACTTCTCTTAGATTCCATCCATACCACGCCCTCCAACTGGTAATCCCAATATAGGATATCCCACTAGTGATTCTCTAATCCTCGCAACACATAAGTATCAAACATGAACCTATTCTTATCAAGAGCCTCTATATGGTCAAGAATTGTCTAGATATACTGACTCACGAATATAGCTAACTCGGTTCTACCCACTCCAGTGATGGTTGGAGGGAACTGTAATTGAAACTCCCTTATTAGATAAGACATATTCCACACATTACCACCCTTGGTCTCTATCCACAAGCTACAAAAATAAATAAAATTTCTCACATAACTACCCTCCTGGATCTCCACAAGGAACTACTAAGGCCTCATGTCCCACTGTTGGATGAAAATTTTCATATGTGTCCTCATTTCGTCATATCATTGAACGCCATCCTGGAGGAATGTCTCTATAATTACAAACACACATATTAGGGAGCAAAACAAATCATTATAATATTTATATAATAGTTATTCACATAAATATATAATAATTCATTCCTTATACACCACTATAGGGTCAAAAATGAGGCCTTGTCACTACCCTCAACCAACTCTCACATGGGTCATGGCTAAAATAGGGTAAAGAAATATCATATTTCAAGTTTTCGATTAGACTATCATTTTATCCATTTTAAATTACAACATTTATAATCATTTAAATTCATCATCTATTAATTTGGAACTTTTTCATTTTAAATTACTCAATCAAAGAAAAGTATTTTTATTTCAACAACTAATGCAAAACCTACTTTTTTATGTGTGTCTAAAATGATGCATATCATATAAAATCCTAAGTGCATAAAATGATTCATGTATACTCAAACCTCACTCCATATCGAGAAATGAGAAAAATGTCTAAAAATAATAACACAACACAACTAGTGCATCACCCGAGGTGAAATAACATCTAACTATAATAGTAAACATCAAGAACAACAATCCCAACCTAGGTACATGGGTTTCCCCCCAATCATGAGTTATCTAATCTCTTGAATGAGTGCATGATCGAGGAACTACTCATCCTAGTATCCTATCTACATTTCCCAAATAGTAAAACAAAATAGAAGAAAATAAAAAAACACATTTGATACCACTATGTAACATCTCAAACCAGGTGCCACATGTCGGTGCCCCGAGATTGTTCATTACATAACCTCAGGAATTCCTCCCTATATTCCAGAGGCTTCCAAATTGTATAGAGGGTATAATATGTAATGTAGGGAGACTAAACCCACTTTATCAAAGTTGTAAAAGAGCTAAAATAAATATACAATAGTCAGATGATAATAAAATATTAAATAATCCACCAACATCACATGAATAAATCCAAGATTAGTAAAATGACCAAAAATTAATGTAATAGATATTTCATTCTATTTGAGTGTCAAGTGTGAAAAAAACCAAAAAAATACACACTGACAACTTCCAAGTGGGTCTCAGCATTATGAAAAATTCTCTCATCCATGATATATCTTGAATCCCAACTCAGTCATCTATTATAGGGCTCCTTCCCTTATCCTGATCTGTAAACATGAAATCTATTTAGGTATAAATCAGGAAACCTAAGTAGAGTGTTATTACAACTTAGAATGCCACCACCAACAACCTCTAAAGAAATATACATTCTATAAAAGTGTATGCAGCTATATAAGTGATAAATAAAAAATAAAAAAAGGAAACAAGTTTCACATTTATTACTCTTTAAACAACCATATAATACCTTCTTCGGCCCTTGTCAGATTTTGAACCATATACCATTTAGATATCAAAATTAATTCTTTCACGGGATTATATAATTCATTTAATTCAAAATTCATTTAACAATCATGCATCGAGGTCCTATAGAATCACTCTGGCACCCCATGGGTATTTGGAACATCAGTTCATAACCCACGCCTCATTGTTCATATTCAAATATATATTGGGGGCCCAGAGTATTGGTCTAGAACCCCATGGGTATTTGGAGCATTAGTCACTATTACAAAACTCATTTTTCTTATGCATGCATTGGGGGCCTAGAGCCTCAGTCTGGCACCCCATAGGTAATTTGGGCATCAATCCCTAACCTACACCCCATTACTTAATAAGTCAAAAATATCACACTTATCACATACATGTCATGGTTCAACATCATTAACCTTTTTTTTAATCATTCACATTAGTTTAAACCATTTCATTTATCAATATAAACCACAGTTATTTTCTTTAATCACATGGAATACCATGAAAAATTAACCATTAATCCAATTATCAAGTTTTAATCACGGATTTCATTAACCATTAATGGTTAATCCATACAACCTTTTAACTACTATTATCAACCATGAAATAAGGATTTAATTCAATTTCAATAACCCATTATTTCCCTTTCCACAATCCCTAAATCATTATTTTAAGGATATTAGAACATCCCATGGGTTTTCATGATGTCCAATCTCAAAATCTTTAATGGGTCAAACAATATCTCTAAAGGGTTTTCTAATTTCATAGAATTAAATTCAACACTTCAATTTATATGAAATTTCACAATGGGGGAATGTAACGGAACAATTACATACACGTTATCAAAATCAATACTTTGGGAATTAGCAATTATTCTACCTACCTCAAGATCATTAAGGAATGCTCACTAAACTGTAACCCTCAATTCGATGTAGAACGGCCATATTCACAACAGCAAAGCAGATATAAGATCAAATCCTTGGATCAAGATTCAACAAAACATGATCCATAATAACCAAGATCTAAAACATTGACAATAGATGAAAAATTCGATACCTCTCTAAAGGGGAATAAAGAGGTTAGAGAGTGGAATATAAATGTGGAAGAAGTTACATTTCAGAAGAGAGTTGTATCCGTCCACTAGATCTTTTATTTTCACCAGAATATGTTTTAGGAGCCTTGTAATACTTCTGGGAGCCTCCAAAAGCTATTGAATTAGTTTTTGTCATGGGGGAGTGATTAGGGATAAAAAATCCGAGTTTGGGAAGTTTTAATGAAATTTTCGATGGTTTAAAATCACATTCATGTGGTTTCCAAGCAGAGGCACACAGTTTGTCAAACCATGCACCATAACCATGATCCAGTAAAAATAGGGTGAATGGATACACCAATGAGGGTGAACAGTTTTCAAAAATGTGTTTCAACCATGAAATTCCCCTCTCTTTTAGGTTACAAGGTTTAGGGAGTAATCTACATGGTTTGGTTGAACTTTTCACTACCTCATGTGGCTCCAAAGGGGGTACACAGTTTCTTAGGGAAACTGTCTGGTTTCATCTAACTATGCTCCAACTGTGCACTACCCCATGGGCTTCCAAAATTATCCAAAATCACCCAAAACAACCCTAAATAAATACCCAACCAATATATAAACAAAACAATGGTAAAATAATAATTTAAATTGTGTATGATACCTATCTAGAAATTTCAGGATCATACATCAATCAATAGTGGAATATCATTAGGAATATAATGATAAGGGAGGAATTTGATTCTATTTAGTGGTTGGATTTCAATGGAACATTCTTTACAAAATATTTCCATTTGGATATTTTTACTAAGATAGCTCCAAAATACTAGAATTTAAACCAAAAAAATATGATTCTATTGAATATTTCAAGGAAAACATCACAACAATAATAATATACATCGTAGATTCAATCACAAGACCTGAAAAAGAATATTGATATATTCTTTGGGTACATAAAACATAGTCTTTAAAATTCATTAGGTTTTAGATAGTTTGGAATCTATTATTAAGTTATTTAGTATGTGATTTATTTTTAAATGGAAGATAGAGACCTATGTGATTCTAGAAAAAGGAAAAGAAAGATGGACTATCATGGAAGCCCAGATGAATAGCCTCATGGTGGTAATAAAGTTTATTTACCCACATGTAAAAAATGTGGGAGGAGACACTTGGGAAACTTCCTTGAAAGGTTTGGGAAAGTGTTTCAAGTGTGGTAAAGAAGGTAACCTAGCTCATGAATATCAAAATAATGGGAAAAGTCAATGTGACACCATTGAGGGGAAGAAGGCCCCTGATAATACTCCATGGACGCCTCAATGCTTCATATTTTAAGAGTGTATTTATTAGGTCAATAAATTCCCTAACTTTAGAGTTAATGATGGGAATATGTAGAAAATTCTTCATAAAAAAAGGGAAAGGGAGGGTATATGCAATCACTACTACAAAGGTTGACCATAATAATGAAGTGGTGAAAAGTAAACTCATTATCCATTCTAGAATGATGAATTCCATGTTTTTATTCTAGTTTATCTCATTATTTTATATATTATAAATTTTTAAAGAATATGGATTCACCACCTGAAGCTTTGAACATAGAGTTATCCGTGAAAACTCTTTCTGAAATTTTAAATTCAACTAAGGTGTACAAATCTTCACTAATCAAGATTTGAGGTGAGTTAATTCTAGAAAATATGGTTCTTCTCCCTGTAGTTGAGTTTGATATCATTTTGGTTCTGTACTGGCTTCCCTTATATAAATTTTATATTAATTTTTTATAAAGGGAAACATCCTTTCATATCCCTATACATTTGGTTTTCTGGTATCAACTCAAATATCTTCTTAAACATTCTTCAAACATAAACCTGATAATATATGTCTACATACCCCATAATAATGGGTTCTTAGCTCCTATTATTAGGTAGAAAGTAAATATTGAGAAAATCCTATAATGTGGGAATATGCTGATGTATTTTTCAATGAATTAATAAGTCTTACTCCAAAATGTGAGGTTTTTATTTCAATAAAATTTATTAGCAGATCATTTACTATCTCAAATACTCCCTATACAATGAATTCCATTAAATTAAAATAATTTAAGTATTTATTACAAGAGAGTCTTGAAAAGCATTTTATATGACCTAGTGATTCTCCATGGGGTTCACCTGTCCTCTTTGTAAAGAAGAAGGAAGAATTAATGCATCTTTTCATTGATTATTATGTGGTCAATAAAAGAAAAATAAAAAACAAGTATCTTCTAACCCGTATTGATAACCAATTTGATCAACTCTGATACGCTCAATTATTTTAAAATATTGAATTTTGGTTAGGGTATTATCAAATGAGGGTAAAGAGGGAGGATATTCTAACTATAGTATTCCAAATAAGGTATGGACACTGTGATTTTATACTGATATCATTTGGAATTATCAATTCCCCCCATTGTATTCATGGATCCTATGAATTGAGTCTATAGATATAACCTGGGTCAATTTGTGGTAGTCTTCTTAGATGATGTCCTTAATTATTACAAAATAAATGATGGTCATGAAGATCACTTAAGGTCTATATTGAAGATACTATGAAAGGAGATACTGTATTCCAAACTCAAAAAATGTGAATTATGAATAGAAAAAAAATCCTTCTTGGGTCATGTCATCGTGATTGAGGGTATATCTATATATAAGTAAAATATTGAGGTTTTTGAGAAATGGATCAGGCCAACCATTATGACTAAAATATATAGTTCTCTTAGGTTATATAAATATTACTCATGATTTTTGAGAAATTTCACATGGATATCAAACCCATTAACCAAGTTTACATGTAAAGGTTCCAAGTTCCTCTATATAAAATAATGTGAGGAAAGCTTCAAGGAACATAAGGAATGGTTTTTCACTTACCTTGTTCTTACAATACCTTAAAGGTATGAAGGATATGTAATTTACAGTGATCCATCACTTAAAGTCTTTGGATGAATCCTCATGAAAAATGGAAAGGAAATTGTTTGTCACTCCTAAAAATTAAAAACTCATGAAAAAAAATTACATAATGCGTGATTTGAAATTATAAGTAGTGATCTTTGCACAGAAAATTTGGTGGAATCATCTTTATGATGAGAAGTGTGAGATATACACTAGACATAAGAACTTGAAATATATCTTCACATAGAAGGATTTAAACATGCGCAAAATTATATATTTATATTTAATCAAATATTATGACTACTTGCAACATTATTACCCTATAAAGTAAAACAAGGTGGTTAATGTTGTGAGTAGAAAATACCTTCCAACTTTATCCATGATAATTATTGAAAAAACCCAATATGCATGGATTTACATATGATGAATCTTGAAGCCATAATAGGGGGATAAAATCCTATATGGATTATCACCTTATAATGTTTGAATATTTTATTTCCATCGAAGAAGATTTCACCATTGTATAACTCATGAAGATATATATAAGGGAAGTCGTAAGGCTATATGGAGTATCACTGTCGACTATATCTGATCTGGAACTGAGGTTTAACTGATGGTTTTGGAGAGGTATTCAAAAATATTTAGAGATAGAGGTAATATTTATCACTGTATATCATCCATAGAATGATGGTCAATTTGAGAGGACAATTCAAACACTATATGATATACCAATATCTTATTCACTAGATGTATAAGGATATTAGGATCAACACCACCCCTTGGTAGAGTTCTAATATAATAACAGCTTCCATTCTATAATTCATATGTAATTATATTTGGATCTATATGTAAATATGTATAGGACTCTAACATTTTGAGACGAAATTAGAGAGAAGAAACTGATAGGTCTTGACCATGTCCGAGAAATGGCAGAGAAGGTTAAAACAATTCAACAGCATATAAAAGAGGAATAAATTTGGTAGAAGAGTTCTGAAAATTATCATATATGAGATATAGATTTTTAATTTAGTGAAAATTTATTTCTCAAAATACCTCCATGGGAATGGGTCAGGAGATTTGGGAAGAAAGTGATGTTGGTCCCTTGGTACATTGATCCTTTCGAGATCCTTGAACATGTCGGAGTTGTAGCGTATTCCTTAGTTTTCCCTCCTCACCTCTACTAAAGGCATTATGTCTTTGACATATCAATTTTGATGATGTAAATACCATATCCATAAAATTTACCAAAAACAAAATCTTTTCAATAGGAACATGACCACTCCTATAAAGAACAAACTATAGAGATCTTGGATTGATGGGAGAAGGTGTTGTAGAACAAAACCACTAATCTATTCTTATATGGAGGAATAATATGTTTTTGGAGGCTATGTGGTAACTATATGATGTGATGAGGGGAATTTAACCTCACCTGTTTTCTTTCACATAAAAAAAGTTTCAGGATGAAAATCATTTTAAGAGGGGTAGAATGTGACGACCTGGGTTTTTCCTCCTTAAATAAATATTGTGTTTGAAAACTTGTGGTACGTCCTACACCCAATGTAAATGAACCAAAATATATTACAAGGACATTATTAATATATCCATAATAAACACTAATATAGTAAACCATTAAAATCAATTTCTTTTAGCCAATAAATAATTAACAAGAGTAAATATTCAAAAAGATTATTTTTTATAAAAGAATTTTTATTTATAATGTACTTTCTTTAAAAAAATAAAAAATAAATTTTATAAATTTTATAAATAAAAAATAATTATTGAACTCATCTCACTGAAATTTACTTAATATAGATTTTATAAAGTTTTTTTGAAAAGATTGATTTTAGGTAAAAATATAGTCTTTGTAGATATTATAGATTTTAGGATTTTTTCACTATGAATTATATCCTATAAATTTAAAAACACATTTTGGGTAATAAAATATGTATTTAAGGAATCAACATACATATTTAAATATATTATTTGGTCATACAAATACTATTTCCAATATTTATATAACTAAATAAAAGTGATTGTTTAATAAAAACTATTTTTTGTCACCTATTTGAATGAAGTATTTTCAAAGAGATATTTGGTTGTGTACTTCCTTGAAAGACTAATATATTTCATTTGATTCATAATAAGTCAATATATTTCATTAAAATCAATAATAATGATTACTTTATATAATATATAAATTTAAATATGAAAAAAATCATTTTTCTAAAACTATTTTTTCAAGATTAAGTTTGTTTATTTTAAAATTAAATTTACACAAATTTAGAAATTTAATATGAAAAAATAATTTTCAAATATAAAATTAAAAGTTTCAATTTAGGTAATTTGGTCAATATTAATTTTAGTTTTCAAAATTAATCACTAAGGTTTAAAAAATAGTTAATTTATAAAAAGTAAAAATACTAAAGCGTATTTTACAACAGAGAAATGTCCAAAACATGTTTGAAATATTTTAAAATTGGTTTTTGAGATTGATTTATAATTTTTCTTGTACAATAATCCACTTTTTTACTTTTGATACATTTATCCTTTATTTTTTTCAAGGAATTATTAAAAAACAATGAGTCTTTACAAAAGTTCTTTTTTTCTCTCCTATGAAAGGATATCAATTCCATCCATTAAATACTACAATCCCAATTCAATATTACATTTAAACATAAAAAAATTCTCTTATCGAATTCCATTATATTTAATAATTCCCATTTTCCCCATAAATTATCATATTCCCCTCAAATCTAAGGCCTTCATCAATAGGATGTTAAATATCTCAATATAGGTATCACATCTTTCATAAAATTTCATACCTATTATTTCCTTTCTAAACCAACCATAACAATATTATAATAATAAAATAATAATAATTAGTATGTTTAATTTTTATTATAATAGTTGTAGAATCAATATTTATTCTCTTAAATCTGTTAAGAAAACATGAATCGGTGTTAGTGGGTGTGTGTGTGGATTACAGTCTACATGAAGTGACACTTTCAATGATTCATCACTACACAAAATGACTATTTTTAATGACGGTATTTATTAATAATTATTATTTTGATAATTTATTTATTATTATTAAATGATCACTTACTATCCACAATCACCCCTCTCATTCACTAAGTAATGGAAACACTAATCATATATCGTGCAGACTACCGCCTCCAAGAATAAATGTGTTTCGTTTTCCTTCACTTATAAGAATAGATTGTTTTAGTTTATATTATATGATAATATATATATATATATAACATATATCATTAATATGATTGTTTTTTGATAACATAAAAAATAATGATCATTATAACATAATTTTTCAATATTAGTAAATAACCCAAAACTAGTTCATTACTGGTTTTATTTTCATCAAACATGACTAAAACACCCATGTAATAGTATTATAATATTATATGTATTTATAAAACATAAATTCTAGTAACTTTAATGGTTTTTAAACGATTATATTTTGGGGTTAAATGGATATCGACACCGCTTTTATAAACCTAATTTAAAACAGTTCATATTATTAACACATGATATTAAAAAGAGATTACAACTCTCTAACACGTGAAGAGAATTTTTATTAATTTAGAGTATAAATGTAAACGTATATGAATATGGTTCTGAAATAGGTAATTTATATTTTAATCTTTATTATACATGAGGTTAAATCAATCCTTTGGAAGTTGTGGGTAAAGGTAAGTTTGGTTACTCAAAGTCCTTTCTTTAAGCAATACAATTTCATATTTGAACTTTGTTATTACAAGACATTCCATTTTAAATTATTTTATATTTTTAATTATGGGGGTATTATAATTAATTATATTTATATGAATGTTTTTCTTTTCATTTTTCTTTAAAAAATGTGACATTTTGAAAAGATACTTGTAACTATGACTTCTAAAACAATGAACAAAATTTTTTTTCTAAAAGATCATTTCATTATTTGGTTTTAATTATCATTAAAAATGATCTACCACCAATTACGTTATGCTCCATGTTTAACCCTATGTTATTCTTCTATTATGTTATTATTTTGGGTGATCATGTTTTTTATATCAATTGATTTAATTCATGATGTTTTTTGGATGTTTTTTGTATCCAATTTTATTTATTTGGGATCATTATAAAAATTGAATGATTTAATTTTGAATGATATATGAAAACCATTTTATTTCTGTTGGTTCTTTATATGATTATTTTTAAAAATTATCAAACCCATTTTCATTATAAGGGTTATTTTATTATGTGATGATTGTTTTCATGTGACACCCAAATATATGGATTGTGAGTTGGGTTGGACTTACATCAACCTATAATGTATTGGAAAAAGGATTATATCACATGAGATAGAAATTTTATCTGAATGAGTTAGATGGTTTCTAGGTTCACAAAGGGTTATTGTGATGATAATTAGATTTACTCACAATTTTACAAGTGAATGGGTTGGTGGGTATCCGGGTTAACAAATATAAGAAATCATATGTTTACAATTGTGCCACTTTCTTATGTTCATGAATAATGTTATATTCTTCATGTTTTATTTTCTCATGACATGATTAAATTAGTATAATTTGAGATGTTATGCCTATATTTCATGATTATGTTTAGAACTTTTTTGTGTTCTTTTAAATTAGATATTATTTCCTCGTTAAATCTTTTCCATGTGTTTATGATCTACCCATTATATCCTTTGATATCTTATCCCTTACTGAGAGTTTGATCTCACCCCTTTTTATGTTTTCCATTCCACATGATTTGAAGAGGATTATGTGTCATAGAATGTATATGAACAGATTTATTTTATGTATATATGTTCAAAGTATATGAAATAAATGTTTTTTATGTTTCTAGTCCCCAAGATACTAAACATTTAGGTCCTTCGGTTGTACGACTATTTATAGATGTAATAATTAAACTATAATGTCAATGTATTAAATATTTATGTTTATATTGGTTTTATTCTATAATATAGGGATGAATATGGTTCTATTATAGAATCAAAACAAATTTAAAATTAGTATACAGGATATTAGAGAACTTACAAACCAAGAAATACTTGAGGTAAGGGTTTTATGTCAAAATCTCATTTTTACTGAGATTGTTTATACTTAAATTTATAATGAATAAATTATATGATCTATCTCTCTAGAATATTATTTATCTTATTATAGTCTGGTTATTTCAATATATTACAATTATTCCTTTCATTTTATTCTCTTTATGTGCACAAGAGACTAAAAGAATGTTTTTATGACAAAATAACTTTATTTCTCTCTTTGATTGGAAATATTATTCTTCCTTGAACACATTTCCTTAAAAATATTTTCAATAATGTTTTTACTATTCTATATTATTTACTGAAGACATATTAACCAATGTTTTAATTTCAATAAAAAAAATCAAATGAATTTTTTTCATTTTCTAAATGAGGTGTTTTTTACCAAATGTGTGAAAATAAACTTTTTTAACTGTTATGGCATGAATTTAATTTCTTATCATTACTACCACTCAATGATTTGAAGTTTAATTTATAATTTTACGTGGTTCTTTTCAAATAAAACATTTTCCTTATTATTTTCGAAATTTTTTTATTTTAAATAAGTTATTTTACAATGAAAATGATATTTTCCTAAAGCAATGTTCCAATAATATTTAAAAGTTATTTTTATAGATCATAACATCATTCAAGGATTCTTATGTTTTTCGGGGGATATGATTTAATGATACCATATATATTATTTATCTATTTATTATAATAACAAAATCTTGATTAAACCAATTTTCTTTTCCATAGGTTAAGCTATGATGGAATGATAAATTATTTCATGATCTAGTTTAATATACATGAATGGATTATGATTATTTGATGGGTGGGTTTGTTATATTCCTCCAATGAAATAGGTAAATATTTATGTTTTATGATTTATAAGGTTACACATAAGGTTATCCCACTCCCAAAAGATGATACACAAGAGGTTATCTCAAGCCTAAAATAGGGTACACGGGCGGTTATCCCAAGCTCAAAGTAGTTACATGGGCTATTATCCCAATTATAACATGTGATGAATGTCTACGTCGTTATCCTTAACATAAAATTTCTATGATTGTGATTATGAAACATTTTTAAGTCACTCTTTTATGACATGATCTTATTCCCATGTGATGTTCTCATGGATCATGTTCTTTGCCTCTTTTATGATTTATGTCTTATGAATTGCCGAGCCATATTCCATGACACATGGTTATGATCTATGAATTATGGGGCATGGTTTTAAAATTTTAGTCTCAAGTTCTCATAAACATATTCTCATACTATTCTTTAAAAGGATAATAGATTTATATCTCCCTTGTTTACCCTTACTGATAATCTAAGACCAGGATTTATTATTTTTATTTTCCCCTAGGATATAAAGAAATATTTAAATTATTATATTTTTAAGAAGGGTTCATGTTGTAAAGAACTAAGTGGGAGATGTTATTGACCTTTTATATACTAGTTTTGTATGTATCCAAGTATCCAAAGATACTAAATATTCTTGGTACTGGTGTGGATCATAATAATTATGTCACGACCCATCCCTCGGGGCCTGTGTCGTAACTACCCCAGGCCCGCCTTCCATAGGCCAGGGGCTGGTGACTAGCACCAAGGCATAAATCCCTATAACTGGGAAGGAATTTCCTTTATAAAACATAAACTCCCACAACCAGAGAACAAGCAGAAGAAAACACTAAGTAAAGAAGTATAAAAATTGTGTTGAAAGTACAAAGGGGCTGTAAATACAAGCCCAACAGAAAGGTACATCTACAACTGAAAGAAAAGTACAATAGAGAAGACAACAGCTGAATGGTGAAGCAACTTTTGGATCGTCCTCCGGGTACCTACCTGAAGGGTAGGTACAGATGTCCTCCTCAGTACTCCACGTCTATCAGTCCGCTCTATATGCCTTCATGCTGAGTTTCCACCTCTGGGTATCGTCCAGTCCTTGTGCACTCTACCTCAGTTAGCATTATTCGTCGTCTACATCCAACACAACGAGGTGCGAGCATAGCCCATGCAGGGGTGAGTATAATGATACTCAATAGGGACACCGATACCCTCAAGGTCTCACAAAATCCAAATAGGATAAACCACAAAGAAAGATCTCAATAGATAACCTTTACTTAGGTATATACCCATACATATACCTAAGTTATCAAGTAACCCATCTCTATCATGAGGAAACACAAAGGTCATTGACTCAGCTCAAACCGGGATTTTTATTCACGATGTCAAAACCACGGCTGTTGGAGAACTCCTCCTCTTTCGAGTACAGTGGGCCTGGAGATACAAACAAGCACTTCCCACTAACCTTGGACTGCTGAAGTACTCCACCTGTCGAGTAATGTGGGCATGCTGCTACAACCAAGCGCTTCCCACCATGGATCTACTGCTACAACCAAGTGCACCCCCTCATAGCCTACAGAAGTACTCCTTATGTAGAGTATCGCGGGTCTTCCACTACAACCAAGCGCTCCTCCATCGTGGGTCTGCTGCTACAACCAAGTGCACCCCATTGGGCCATCTGAATCACTCTGATTCGATCGATCAGCAGTCGTCAAGTCTTAGCCAGCTACTAGGTCTCTGCAATCTACTCGCTCGTCACCATGAGGGTCCGCTCCAAGAGCCTCATTACAATACTCCAAGTGTCATTAAGTCTCACGTAGAAGTATCACTAAGGACTGACTCGTCAAATGTGTCTCAACGCAACAGACGGCGCGTCAATCGGATGCCCGGTCTGTGAGTTATTAGCATTTTTTTCCCGGGGGCCCAGTTGGTTTCATGTATGAACCAACCCAACCTTATCTCAACTGCACCCGAACTCCCATTGGGTATAAAAAAAAAAGAACCATTTATCAATGAGATTACCAACGTCTCTGACGGATCATCAAACGGACGTCCGGTCTGAGAGTTATTGGATTTTCCGTCCAGGGGCCCGGTTGGTTTCTAAGGTAAACCAACCCGACCATAATTCAACTGCATCAAAACCTCAAGTGGAGTATTCCAAAATATCTGTCTCATCAAAATTAAACTAACGTAGTTGACGGAACTTCAATCAAACGTCTGGTCCTTAAGTTCTAAGTGTTTCCGCTCCGAGGGCCCGATTGGTTTCAGGTTCGAACCAACCCGGTCGTACACAAACTTTTCCAAAACCTTGATTGTAATATACTGAAATGACCGTCTCTATCCAAGGAATCCTATGCAACTGACAATGCATCGATCGGAGTTTTGTAGCTTAGGTTATGGGTATTTTACCAAAAAAGGTTCCAAAAGGGGGGGTATGGGCTGGTCCGACCCGGCCCAACCCACCCTGGGTCGGCCCGACCTGGGATCGGGTCCAGCCCGGTAGGACATGGCCCGACTCGTGTGGCCCGCCCCAGCCTGGACGGGGGCACTGGCTCGGCCAGCTGGCCGAACGGGGAGGGCGCGGCCTTCCCCAACTGGCGCAATATTAAGTCGCACCCCTCCTTTTCCGGAACGGCTTTACCGGTCCGGTTTCTTCCACCGTCGTGGCTCATCCACGGTGGACTGCTCCGGCGGTGTGCTTCTGTCGCCTTCCACGGACCACCAGACAAGCTCTGGTGGTCCCTTTCGCCCACTGTCTATGCCTGCGACTCTCCAGAAACCCGCTCTTCACTGTGGCAGCTTCAAATCACCATTGCGGCCCCGTTTCGTCGTCACCCATCAATCCGCGCAACAAGAACAATACAGCAATGGTTCCAGACTTGTTCCTTAGTCCTTACCCACCAAGTTAGTGGTTCAAATAATAATTAATCATAAAATAACTCCCATTCTTGAGTGTATAAATCACACATACGAAAATATACAAAACAACCCTCTACCTCTAGGTTCGTCGTGCGTTGACAATATCGTGAAACGGCAGACGTTGGTTCGTTGACGTCGTCACAAAGGAAGAGTTGAAGGTGTCGATGATTATTAGTGTCTGTCACTCCTACAAAGTACCATTGATCCCAGCTCGAGTGTCTTTCGTCGGAGATCCATTGGAAGGAGATCTGTTCTTCGAGGAATCGGCATTCTTCGTCAAAGAGGGGGTCGTTCTTCATTGAAGAAAGAAACTCTCTTCAAATTCTCTAAAGTTATCCCAAATTTTCTCTAACAACAAATGCCCCAAACTAAAATAATATCTCATGATCTTATTTTATTAACCCATGCAAATCAAAGATCAAACTCCTTAATTAATTAATTGAATAGTTTGAATTCATTAAATTAACATGTGTCGGAAAATTAAAGAGAGAGATTAATGGGGGTTTAAGGGAGTTAAGGGGAGGTAGGAGTTAGGGCCTGTGTGGTGCCCACCACTCTAAATCCTCTCATGGGAGGTTAGGTGGGTGTGGGCCCCACCTATAACTCCCATTGGTTGGATATAACTACCATAGATAAATAAAATTCTTGTTCCAAAATTTTATTTATTTTCTTCTAATTCCCCAAAAATTAACTCTCAACCCGCATAAAACGCAACTGGGTAAAGGTCCCCTTAAGTGAATTCGGGCGCTACGAGTTCATCAGTGTCCTCGAATTTCAATTCCGAGCACCGGATCAAAAGATAGAAAATCTCGCACGTACATTTAATGAACGTACCCAAACAAAATTTCAGAAATTGATTTCGGGCACACCGAGCCTCGAAATCAAGTGTCGTTAGAATCCAAAAACTCATAAAATTTTAAGGTATTAAAGAAAAAAATTCCTTGAAATTTACAGGTCTTTTCATTACTCCCACCTCAGGGATTTACGCCCACGTAAAGCTTCAACACACACTAGGGAAAACAAAAGAGGCATTATGCACGCATCTGAGCCTCCCACTCCCATGTGCTCTCCGGGAGGTTCCCGTGCCGCCAATGAAAGCGCACCAGAGGAATAGAACATCCTTGTAGGAACCGCTCCTGTCAATCCTCAATCTCCACGAGAACCTCTGTAAAAGTCACCCTATCATCGATGTCCTACTCCCCGTGATCGATGAAGTGGGTCGGGTGGTGCACGTATCTTCTCAGCTGAGACATGTGAAAGATGTCATGCACCTGGTGCAACTAAGGTGGCAGGGCCAGGCGGTAAGCCACATCAACTACTCTGCTGAGGACCTGGAAAGGTCTGAATAATTGTGGAGATAACTTTTCGCCCCAGCCAAATCTATGTAGACCTCGTCAAGGTGAGACCCATAGGAAAACGTGATATCTATCCTCGAACTCTAGTGGTCTCTGTCTCTGATCAGCATAGGACTTCGGTCTGTTCTTTGTAGTCATCATCTGCCCCAGGATGATCTTATCCTTCTCCAGTAGCCTTAAGATGAACGCATTGGTCAACCTCTGCCTCATCTCCTAAAATGCTCTACTGGAATCTCTCAAACCACATGAAGTGTTTTCCCCTTCTTCATCAATGATAAAAGCGGTTCAGCAACTCTAGAGAAGTCTGGCTCAAATCTAAGTCAGGATGACTCATGAGTGATTGTCTGCACCCACTTATGCATGATTCCATCTTTTGTTTCCAAGGGTTTCATTTTTTCCAACCAAGGAAAACTCATCCTAACATTTTAGGTAAACCACAACCTTTTTTCTTAATATAGTCAATCTGTGCATGAACTGTGGTTGCCCAGTCTATACCCAAACTAATGTCATAACGCCTCGACGCTACCACCAAGAGGTTCCAACTGAAACTCTCACCTCAAGGGTCAAATCACACCATTGTCTTAAGTGTGATTATCGAGTCTCCTCCCAAAGGTTTCTACAGATGTGAGGGTCAAGTCAACGGTTTAACCGGAAACTCTAGGTCTAGGACAAGATTCATGGAAGGAATGAATGATTCATATCAATGTCTTTTGATACTGCAGCTAGTAGTAGACATAGACCATACCTCGAATCATCCCTAGAGCCTTTCGGTCTCACACCTTGACTGCATGCAGCTACTCTCATTCACTTCCCTCCAACTCCCTGAGCATGGAGGGGACTACAAAGGCGGGTGGTTGTAACATGTCGAAATGTATACTACCTCATGATGCTCTCTTATCTCTGCTTCCATGTCTATTGTCCTGCAGATTCATTTTTCCATGTCACATCCTCTTCCCGAAACTTCTTACACACCCATGTCTCTAAGACTGGCGCCAGTTTCCTGTTTTCCCACTGCTAACATTCACTGGCTGTATCCAGTTATCCAATGAACATTCAACCAAAAAGGTTCTCTCTATCACCCTAGAATAAATAGGAATGCATGGAGGAAAAGTGTTGGCTCCGATGTCCTTTAAACACACCTCACTCTAAGGTCTGAGCTCTAAAGCAATGATTGTATCGTAGTCATCAAGTACCAGGAATGATCGGTACACCTTGATGAATACTCAGCTACCGAAATGTCCTTCTGCCGAAGCTGTATAAGCTCAAGAAAACTCACAGCCACCTCCTCAAGACATTCCTTAGCCGCTTGTGAGTCAGGATAACCTCGGAACCTGAGGGGTATCTAATATTGAAACACAAGTAGGGCACTACGCCTACATGTGTCATCTACTGGTACCGCTGGTTGAAACTGTTAACCAACAGGTAGTGATATAGCTGGCACACTACCTGAAGGTACTATCTCAGGCATCGGTCCATGCACCAAAGCCACATCACTATGCGGACCAACCTCATGGTCACTCAGTGGGAAACACTAGTAGCTAGGATTACCATCTGCTCTAATAGTGTCTAAACTAGGTGTAGAACTCTAGAAATCGCCTCCATCCAGTCCACTGCTACCTGGGAATCTGCCTCACCTCGTAACCTTGGAGGCATCTGCGGCTGGAACTCGTGCAACGTTCTCTGTCAGTGTGCACCATCCGATAGTATAGCTGGTGGCATCTACTGCCCAACGGGTGGTGGTTCTGCTGGTATACCACCCGAATGTGCCATCATAGTAAGAGGGCCCTACACCGAAGCCTCATCGCTCGGTGAGCCATCATCGGGTACTCTCTCGGAACTCCAACTGACTGTCTGCGTGGAGGCATCCTGAACAGATGCGACATGGTCAAACGATTTAAACCTGGTGAGATGACCTGGTTGAGCTGAATTAAAGAAAAATTTGGGAAACACACACGCAATAAGTGTTTTCGTGCACTGAGTCAGAAATCAGAAGTTAGGGTAATGGTGTATGGATATGTCGGCCGTTGCACCAACACTGGACTCCCTGAACTGAAAACCACAATCAATACTCTTTACACTATTGATTCACAGAAAAGAATATCAAAGCTCTATGTTCTGTGGTAGAACCGACTCCTCTGATACCAATTTGTCACGACCCGTCCCCCAGGGCTCGTGTCGTAACTACCCCAAGCCTGTATTCCATAGGCCAGGGGCTGGCGACTAGCACCAAAGGCGTAAATCTCTATAACTGGGAAGGCATTGCCATTATAAAATGTAAACTCACACAACTAGGGAACAAGTAGAAGCAAACACTAAGTAAATCAGTATAACAAGTGTGCTGAAAGTACAAAGGGGCTGAAAATACAAGCCCAACAGAAGGTTATAGCTACAACTGAAAGAAAAGTACAACTGAAAAGACAATAGCTGAATGGTGAAGCAGCTCCTGGATCTTCCTCTGGGTTCCTACTTGAAGGGTAGGTACAAATGTCCTCCTCAGCACTTTGCGTCTATCGGTCCTCTCCATGTTCCGTCACACCAAGTGTCCACCTCCGGGTAGCATCCAGTCCTCGTACACTCTACCTCAGTCAGCGATGTTCGTCGTCTGCATCCAACACAATGAGGTGCGGGCATAGCCCATGTAGGGATGAGTATAACGATACTTAGTAGGGACCCTGAGACCCTCAAGGTCTCACAAAATCAAACTAGGATAAACCACAAATAAATATCTCAACAGATAACCTTTACATAGTTATATTTCCATACATATACTTAAGTTATCAAGTAACCCATCTCAATCATGAGGAAAACACAAAGGTCATTGACTCCGCTCAAACCAAGATTTTTATTCATGAGGTCAAAACCATGGCTGCTGGAGAACTCCTCCTCTGTCGAGTACAATAGGCCTACCGCTACAACCAGGTGCTTCCCACTAACCTTGGACTGCTGAAGTAATCCACATGTCGAGTACTGTGGGCCTGCGCTACAACCAAGTGCTTCCCACCATGGGTCTGCCGCTACAACCAAGCACACCCCCTCATAGCCTACAGAGGTACTCCTTCTGTCGAATACCGCGGGTCTCCCTCTATAACAAAGCGTTCCTCCGCCGCGGGTCTGCTATTACAACCAAGCGCACCCCACTGGGCCATCTGAATCACTCTTAGTCGATCGATCAGCAGTCGTCAAGTCTCAGTCAGCTACTAGGTCTCTACAATCTGCTCACTCATCACCGAGAGGGTCCACTCCACGAGCCTCAAGACGATACTCCAAGTGTCATGAAGTCTCACGTAGAAGTATCTCTAAGGACCGCCTCGTCAAAGGGGTCTCAACGCAATAGACGTTGCATCAATCGGACACTCGGTCTGTGAGTTATTAGCATTTTTGTCTCGAAGACCCGGTTGGATTCGTGTATGAACCGACATGATCGTATCTCAACTATACCCCGAACTCCCATGAGGTATACACAAAGGAACTGTTTCTCAACGAGATTACCAACGCCACTGATGGATCGTCAAAAGGACGTCTGGTCTGAGAGTTATTGGCTTTTCCTTCTAGGGGCCCCATTGGTTTCTAAGGTAAACCAACCCGACCATACTCCAACTGCATCCAAATCTAAAGTGGAGTATGCCAAAATATCCACCTCAACAAAATGAAACTAATGTAGTTAACGTCTCGTCAATCGGACGTCTGGTCCTTAAGTTATAAGCGTTTCTGCTCCGAGGGCCCAGTTGGTTTTGGGTTCGAACCAACCCCTTTGTACATAAAATTTTTCGAAACCTTGAGTGTAATATACCGAAACGACCGTCTAGATTGAAGGAATCTTACACAACTAACGTTACATCGATTAGAGGTCCGTAGCTCAAGTTATGGGTAATTTATCGAAAAAGGTTCCAAAAGGGGGGTCTGGGCCCGGTCTGACCCGGCCCGAACCGGGTCGACCCGACCCAGGTCCGTGTCCGGCCTAGAAGGGTGCGGCCCAGCCCATGTGGCCTACCCCGTCCCAGCACGCGTGGCCCGCCCCAGCCCGACCTGGGGGCGCGGGCGCAGCCAGCTGGCCGAGCGGGGAGGGCGCGGCCTTCCCCAACTAGCGCGACATTAAGCTACGCCCCTCCTTTTCTAGAACGACGTTTCCATTCCGGTTTCTTCTGCCACCGCAGCTCAGCCGCGGCGGACAGTTCCGGCGGCGTGCCGCCGTCACTTTCCGCGGACCACCGGAAGTGCTCCGGGGGTCCGTTTCGCCCACCGTCTGCGCCTGCGGCTCTCCCGGGACCCGCTCTTCACTACAATGGCTTCAAATCGCCATTGTGGCCCCGTTTTATCATCACCCATCAATCCGCGCATTAAGAATGATACAGCGATGGTTCCGGACTTATTCGTTAGTCTGTACCCACAATGGTTCAAATAATAATTAATCATAAAATAACGCCCCTTCTCGAGGGTATAAATCACACATACAAAAATATACAAAACAACCCCCTACCTCAAGGTTCTTCGTGCGTTGATGATATCGTAAAATGGCAGATGTTGGTTCGTTGATGTCTTCGCAAGGGAGTATTTGAAGGTGTCGACGATCATTGGTGTTCGTCGCTCCCGTAAAGTACTATCGATCTCGGCTCGAGCATCATTCGTTGGAGATCTGTCAGAAGGAGAACCATTCTTCGAGGAATTGGCATTCTTTGTCGAAGAGGGAATTGTTCTTCATTGAATAAGGAAACTCTCTTAAAATTCTCTAAATCTCTCCCAAAGTTTCTCCAAAAAAATTCCCCAAACTAAAATAATATCTCATGCTATTATTTTATTAACCCATGCAAATCAAAGATCAAACTCTTTAATTAATTAATTGAAGAGTTTTAATTCATTAAATTAACATGTGTTGGCAAATTAAAGAGAGAGATTAATGGGGGTTTAAGGGAGTTAAGGGGAGGTGAGGAGTTAGGGCCTCGTGTGGGCCCCACCACTCTAAATCCTCTCATGGGAGGTTAGGTGGGTGTGGGACCCACCTCTAACTCCCCTTGGTAGGATATAACTACCATAGATAAATAAAATTTGTGTTCCACAATTTTATTTATTTTATTCTAATCCCCCAAAAATTAACTCTCAACCCGTATAAAACGCAACTACGGTAAAGGTCCCCTTAAGCAAATATCAGTTCTGCGAGTTCATCGGAGTCCTCAGATTTCAATTCCGAGCACCGGTTCAAAAGATATAAAAACCTGTACATGCGTTTACTGAACATACCCGAACAAAACTTCAAAAATTGATTTCGGGCACACCGGGCCCCGGAATCAAGTGTCGTCAAAAGCCACAGACTCGTAAAATTCCAAGGTATTAAAGAAAAAAATTACTTGAAATTTATGGTTTTTAAAAAACATTAATGAATATTTATCTAATAAGATATAATATTTATTTATGTAAAATTTGGTTTCTTATATTATCCCAATCTCAATGGTACACGGGAGGATTATCACAAGCCCAAGGGCCCATGAGAGGATTATCCCAAAACTTGGAAGGTACACTGCTAGTTATCCCAATACTACTATGCGATGAATTTGTTAGTGGGTATACTTTAAATTAGGTTTGTATAATTTTTTGTATGAAAAACTATTATGTCAAAATCTTGTTCCTATTATTACACACCTTGAATGTTGTTTAATGTATCATGATTCCTCACAATTTGTCCATCGTATATATTTTTTCATTAGAGATTAAATGTCCATGAATCATGACATATAGAAAAATCTTATTGTTTCATATTATTTTTAATAATATATTTCTCCCCTACCCATGTTTTCTCATATTATTATGATCTATCCCTTTATGAAATTTTTATTTGTTTTCTCTTACTGAGTGTCTTAGATCACCCTTTTCTTATGTTTTTCTTTCCCCTGGTTATAAATATATATATATAACTTGTTGAAATTATTGATGGAAGTCTAGAAGAGTCTTATTAGTTAGAAATTATTTTTTATTAAGATGTTTATATAGCTGATCTATATGACAATAAACCTTTAGATTCATAGGTTGTGTGACTATTTGTGAAATTTATTAATTCAACCATGGTATCAATGAAGTATTTATGTATTTTTAGCTTATCTATGTATATATATAACCCCTTAAGATCTAAAATTATAAAGGTTCTGGAACTATTGGTTCTATAAATTTGATAAGTAGAAATATAAGTGCTTAAACTCTGGACAATGGGTTAGATAAAGTTCCATTCATTACAATTCAAGATGTTGGGGTTCTATATTTAGTGGTTGTATATATTCAAATCCTAAAAAATAAAAATTTTATCATAAATATGGTATGTTATATTAAACTAACCAAAATTATATGATAAATCAATTCTAAAACTAATGGGTATAGATTGTTTATTTGATGAAAATAGAAAAGTAACACGTAAGGGGATAAACCTTATTTCGTTTTGAATGTTTTCAATATTTTTATTGAGATTAATTCAATAGACTATTTTGTAATCATTTAATATCCCATGAAAAAATAATTATGAGTTGGTATCACATGTTGAATTAATTAGGGAAAAATTTTACATTTTAAGTTAATATATCTTGTTTTCTACACTAGTAATTTCTTAAGTAGAGTTAGAGTTGATTAATTTTTTATAATTTATTTATGAAAAGAGGTGACATAATTATCTCAATGAATTAGGTTTTATTTTCATTTCAAAGGAAGATGGGAGATATAATATGAAATAAATCCTTTGGATGGGTGTTACTTTTTGAAACTCTTAAAACCTTTAATTTATTGTCAATAAAAGTGGAAACAAACATTAAAAAAACCTATGAGATCATTGAGAGTGAAATGTGAATAAATATTGTGAGAATGTTGAATTTAGTTTATATTGGTTATTGTTAAAAAATAAAGGGGGGTATTTAGAACCTAATAGAAGATGAGTGTTCTATTTTTTGTTAATAGTTAAGTAATATAAATGATGGTGATTAATGTTAAATGGTTGAGTAAATTAAATAAGTATTATTAGTTAATATGAGGATTAAAATTGGATTAAAATTATAATAGGATGTATTACAAAATATAATAATTTAAAACATATATACTATCTAGATCTACTTTCAGGAGTTAACACAGAAGGTTCATGTAAGTCTGGATGATTAATCTATATGATTAAGTAAATGTGTTTCAAGAAGTAATAAACATGGGAAGGTGAGGATAATTTCACTACCATAGGAACAAGGATATTTTATGTGGTAGTAATATCTAATTATAGTTTATCAGAACAGAGGTGTTCATCTATGACAAGTGTTATGTTATGATGAAAGTAATGTCAACTCTATTTTCTTGTTAAAGAATGTGAGAATCCATAGTTTTATTAACAAATAATGAAAAACTGATGTTGAATTTTGAATACACTTGGATGGTGTTTGAGGAAAATACATATAAAGGGTAAAATATTTGAATGTTATATTTTGGTGTCCCAAACTCATGGTCCTATAATCCTATGTGAATAAACACATACTTTAAAATATCATCTTTGAAATGAACTGAAGAGAACCAATTGTATCCATCATTAATTACAAAATCACTAAAAAATTAGATTGACATTCATTTGAACAAACTTTTAGGTTCATTGTTTTAGAGAGTTAGGAAAAAAATATTATTAAATCCCATTTATTTCTCATCCAATGGAAATTATCTCCACTATATAAGAAACTACTTAATCTGTAGCAACTCTTTAGTATCTCTCATAAAATTCCTCATACATGATACTCTTCTATATGTATCATTTCTAAGGTTTTTCTTCATAACCTAGGTAAATGGAAATATAATAAGTGTGAGATAAAATTCTCATTAAAGGAAAATGTAAACCAGAATATATCAAGGCATAAACTTGGTATTAATAATATGAAATGAAACAAATGATAATAAAATAATGCAAAATAATTGGTCACGTGATCTTCAAACAAATCCATGGTCAATAATATAAATAAATTCATAGAGAACAATAACTAAATTCATGGTGATGGAATGCATAACTCTAGATATCTTTTTCTATCTAGGCCTTAGACAAAATAATATTATTTCCATCAAGATCATAGCTAAAACATCATTCTTTCCATCAAGGTCACGAACAAGACAACATGTTTGCATTGGGTAAGAATACACTAAATACTAAAACATTTTTTCTCATGAAACCTACTGATTCATCAAGGGGATATATAACATTGGTTCCCACCCATCACTTCTTTAAGTCTAATTCATTCACTATATGAAATATATGAATAATAACACATTTCGTGATCAACTTTCTATAGTAATCCATAAACATACGTATTTATATACAAACATTTGTAATATAAATATATTTAGAGTCAATAAATGAACATAATCCATATAAATAATGAATGTGGATAGTAAATAAATACATGATCAACATGTCTAGGTATTCAATAAATATTTATACAAGATTAATAATTCTATCAATTATAAATAATTCTTTAATCAAAAATATATTACCAATCAATTTGATCATCCTCAAAAATAATATTGTATTGAGAAAGGGGTGCGTGGTTAAGTTAATGATTTAACCAATCAATAGGTTCATGTAATATAGGTGAACACCCTTCAATAAATGGAAGGAAATATAGTGTTCATAGAGGAAAGGAATTGGAATAAAAAAATCCTATAACAGAGAAAAATTTGGAAATGCAAATGCAATAGTGGATTTTAGGGGTTTAATCCCCCAAAAGTAAAATAGTATAATAGGGTTTAGAAGTTAACCCTTGACTAATATATAAATCATAAAATGGAAACAAGTGTTGATTATGAATCATATCTCAATAAAGAACAATTTTGATGAAAAAAAGCCATATAGTAATGGTAAAGTAAGAATAAAATGAAAAGGCAAGTGATATCATGAAATTAAAATATAATTAATTTTATTTTATTTATTATACTTGAAGTCAATAGGGTAGTGAATACACCATATAAAATAAAAGTTCCTGTGAATTATTAAACATGTATCATGGAATTGAAAATAGACATAAATAACACTTACAACATTAAAAACTTTTAAATCAAAACCCCTTGAAGGATAAATTTTCAAATGGAATATAATTCCAGGAATAATAATAAAATAATTATATAAAATATAAAATAGGTAAAAATTACACCACATAATAGAAAACATGGTGTATGATATAATAATGTCTCATGGAATTCAAATTTCATATAAAGAACGCCATATAACATTAAAAGATGTTGAATAAAAACACCTTGAATGATATAATTTCCAATGAAAAAATAAATACCATGAATAATGATAAGATTGTGATTAAAAATATTAAAGGTGTAGTGGATACACCATCCAAAAAAACATGGTTTATAATAAAAATA
Source organism: Viscum album (assembly GCA_963277665.1). Classification (NCBI taxonomy): domain Eukaryota; kingdom Viridiplantae; phylum Streptophyta; class Magnoliopsida; order Santalales; family Viscaceae; genus Viscum; species Viscum album. The sequence continues at coordinate 1,945,704,901 of OY728126.1, read as the reverse complement.
TATCTCAAGGGGTAAAAATTGAGAAAAGAAACCCTTACTTTAATTATTGACTTCCACTAAAGCTCTTGAATGTACTATAAAACAAACCTAACTAACTTGATATTCTATTTATAACCTTATTAAAATATAATTATTTCTATATACTTCATTTATGATCATTTATTATGAATATATTAGTCATTTATATTGTATTTTCACCAATAGGTGTTAGTAACTTTAATTGTTTCATGTATGATTTATAATGTCGATATCCGTTCCAATTCATTTATACCAAGTTCATTTTTATTTGATCATGTAAGTTACTATAATATATAACTTTAAATAATTTATATATATATATTATACCATTCAATAAGTGTTTTAGTTTTCTAGAGTGAAAATGGAATTGATGTCGGTTTATTTCAGTAATTTAGCAATCAAAGATGATATTTTAAAAATAAGAAAAATAATTAATATAACCCTTCCAGAATCATAAAAAAATCGTGATTTTATTATTAATATATAATAATATTAGTATTTAAGTTCCCATATTCATCCGTCATAGAGTTTCTTAACATTGTTGAAGTGGGTAGTTAAACCCAACCAAACATGAACATACCATAATTAATGGATGTGTATAGAAATGAAAGTTCTTTCTTTTTTCATAATATCACAAAATAGAATCATAATAATATTATTTATATATTTTTAATGTTTTGAAAAATATTTTAATAAGTTTGGATAAATAATGAAAATCAAGATGAATAATAAAAAAATGTTCTTTTATGGAAGCGACAGCCCACACAACGCACGATCTACGTTCATTTGTTTTTCTAAGTGATTGGGGAGGAATACATAAAGGTTATTTCATAAATATAAATACTCTTCATTATACTAATTATACTATTTTATTTTTATTTTTAACACCCTAAAATTAAAATATATTACTTCCTTTAAATGTGTCAATGTGTTTTATAGCTTGTTCAACATGAGACACCAAACTAAAATGAAATAATGAAATATTTAAATAAAAATTTAAATATTTAGTATTGTCATTAAAACATAATAATTTAATTACCAGGATTGAATAGTAGTTACGTCTTTATATATATATATATATATGCTACTTTTAATATGAATAAAATTGAATTAGTTTTCCAAAAATAACTAATAAGATAATTTATTATTTAAAAAAGTATTTTTATAGAAAAAATCATGTCTATGTGATATGAAATTATATTTCAAGAAATAAATTATTAATAATTATAATTTATTTTTGATATTACTAATTGGTTAACCCCAATTTAGTTTGAAATTGGTATAAAATAAGAAAAATAACAGTTAATATTTGAAAACATCATTCTCCAATAAAAACTATTTTCATTATATTTAAAATTTGAATTTATAAATGTTTAAAAATATATTTCAAAAAAATAATATATTATTTGGTTTTAATTATAACAATATTTTCATAAGATTATTTTTTTTGGGATATTTCTAAAAAATAGGTTTTTTGCATGCAAATGATAAAATTAATTTTTCCAACACATATTAATTTTATTTATAAAATAGGCATCATATTTCAAATTAGTAGGCACAAATTATGAATATATAAAATTATTACTTTTAATAATTGAAAATAAATTACTTTGGAAAAATATTAATTACCAGAATAAAAGTAAAATGGTTGTTTTCAATGATTTAATTTTTTAAGAGTTATATAATTTTTTTATAAATAAATTATATTAATCTAATTTAAAATATAAATATAATTTGATGTTTAAACACATAAAAAAGTATAAAAACACTCCTTTAGTTAATAATTAATAGTAAATAATGATAAAAAATTGAAATATAAAAAATAAATTTTTATATAAAAACATTTTTTCAAAATTCACATGTTCTGATTTAGAAATTAATTTTCTCAAATTTAGAAATTGAATTAGGTTAAATCTTTCAAAAAAAAATTTAATCACATCTAAATTTTTTAATAAGTTATATCATATATTTTTTGTGATAAAATAATTACCACGGTTAATTTTTAATCAATATTAATAAAGTTAAAATGGGTAAATTAGGTATCTCAATTTTTTAATAATTAAACAACAAAAAACCCCTTCTAGAAATCCATTTTAGGATTTAATGTCATACCCACATGTCTCACCAGCCATTTCTCTACCTAACTCACTAAGCACTCATTCAATTCCATTATTATCCCATACTTAACATTCATTTTCAAATATTTTTCCCACTTTTTCAACCATAAAAGGAGCTCACTTCCACCCACTTCAATCCCCACCTATAGTTCGAAATTCCCGGGAAACTCTAAAAATTTACTTCATATAGAGTCTCTATACAAGTTTTATATCACCTATCCTCATCAAAGTTCCTAAATTTCGTCATTTTTAAAGGATACTTCAAGAGAAGGTCTAAATTATCAATGTAAGATTTACTTACCCATTTACTTTTATTCTTTATCCTTCTCATACACCCTCTTACAAATAAATTCTTACCAAATGTATATAATTTAATAATTATAAACAACATACTAAAATTTTATTATATTTATGGTATAAATATTATCTATTTATCTCTTATTCAATCGATAAAATGAAAATGTTGCTCATATGCATATACGGACTACCGCATCCTTGAAAGATGCATTTTATTTTTCATCACCACATTTCAAGGATGGTTCCAGAAATATATTTATTGAATATATATATCAATTTTTTCATTTATATTCTTTTATCATAAATTGGATATTTGATAATTAATTTTATTAATAAGCAGTCATTGTAATAGTACCTATCTTAAACAAGAATACTAAGAGGAAAATATTTTTATTCATTATATGTAATATTTTCATACAAATTATATCTAATATATACTTATTTAAAATTCTTATATATCACACTAACAAAAACTATATAATAACATTATGGTTTTTGTATAATGATATTACAACTATACTATCTCATAATTGTCTATTAATCATGATAGGTTCATGTTTGGGTTATTTTAACCACCTACTTGAACAATACTATGAATTTATATCAGGGATAAATATGAGAACTTATTTAATTGTATAATATGATATAAATATGTATTAGATTTATGTTTTTTCTTTTTGTTTTATATCAACATTTAACACATTAGTTAATAAAACACGTTTTTATATTAATAATCACCAAAACATTATCATCACCGCTTTTCTCTTCATGGTTTTTAACCAAAACTACCATCGAATGAATTATAACCTTTATAATTCTAATTTAACATTAATTAAAATTACATAAATTTTTTAATAATGATTTAATTTTTTAAAAGTGCATATACCAACACCACTTTTACGAAACAAGTTCAAAGTGATAATGATTACTTGCACCCGATGTTGAAAATAGGTTAAAATTAACAATTATTTATTTGATTAGAATGATTATAAATAAAGATTATAAATGGTTATAGTTTGGAATCGGATTATTTGATATGTATTTAATGAACTTATTTTAATTATTCTATATTTTTTGTGAAAGTGTAGAATGATTCGGTACCAAGGTAAGGGTTTTTGTCTCTAATTCCTCCCTTTGAGACATGTTTGATATTATGTGCCTAGTTTATTTTTATGTTATATATAATGGATATTTGATATATTATATCAAGAATTATAATTTAATTGTGGTATTTAAATATTAATTACAAACCCTATTTTTAAAGGATTTTGATTAAAGTGTTACTCAATCCATAAGTGTTTTCTTTGTCTCAACTCTGATAATTTGATACATGTTACATGTAATACCACATATTTCTTTTGTATGGTATTGTATTGATTTAATATCACATGAATATTCAATATATTTTTCCCTTGCAATTGATTGGATAAAATATTCAAAATCATGTTCTTTTCTTCAAACACATTTTGACTCAAGTGTTACTGTCAATGTAAGAGTTAATTGGTAAATAAATTTTTTTTTAATTGAGTTAGGATCATTAACTTGAAATTATTTAATATAATTTGGTTACATTATATCCTTTTGTTTTATTATTTGATATTCTATCATTGTTTAAATTTTCCCATATAAACCTATTTTTTAATGTTCCATGCCTCATAGAATATGTTGCTTATAAGGGATACTAATAACTCAAGCCTCCTTCATTAATCTATATTGTTTTATCATTAAATTCTTTCTTACATACTTGGGTTATCTAACCTTAATAATTTATGATATTTTATTTTTTAATCATATTAGATAAAATTAATTTTCAATACAAATTAATGTTTTTTACTCTTCTCACAATATGGATTTTGGAATAAAGGTATTTTAAAAATAATAAATTGGGTTTTTCCTTTCACTTTATTATGTTTTTTCTTGCACTCATAATTTCTACAAAATAAAATTTATAACCTTTAAATGATATATTATTAAATATTATTTTAAAATTATATTTTTTCAATCCTTTCGCATCAACTTTCAAAATTTACCTTTGAAAGTGAAAGGTAAATTTTTATATTATATCAATGTGAAAAATGTTTTCTAAAAGATATTTTATGTTTTCCTTTCCACTTCACATATTATTTTCAAAATCATTTACCCTAATGGGGTTTATATTTAATTATTTATCCACTAATATATATATATATTATAATTTTTGGGATTGAACTTATAGTGTCAAACAATTCGATTATTGATCCCTTTTTTTGTGATACCATTCGATGCATTATTTTTACAAGGATGTTTTTCATCTATGTAAAAATACTTATATGTTTCCTTAATTAAATTGGGGTTATTTTATTTTAAAATTAACCATATTTTTCTTCTATATGGTGTATAATCGCACTACTCTATACAGTGTGAACATCAAATTTTACATAATTCAGACTGTAAAATGTTCACCTAGAAAGAATGTTATTAAATGGAAATGGGTAAAAGTGTTATAGATTTGTATATTTTTATTCTTATTTGATTAATATTGGAATGTTTTTTATGTATTTTTTGACCATACACCTTTCTTATTCGGATGGGTTATGATCAATTTATCCCCTCTATTTACATGGAGAAAAGTATTATCATATTGTATATTATTATAATAGAATGGATGAATATTGGGATGTTATCTTTGTATTGTTTGACCATTTTACTTTCTCATAATGGTTTATTATCATGTTATCCATTTATTTACATGGGTAAAATTATTGACATTATTTATGATTGTTCTATACTAATGTAGGTTGATCATGTATTGATAGTTTATATTCTTTGTTACATGAATATCTATGTTTTTTATTTAGCAAAAGGTTTATAGGGAATGGTATTAAAGGTATTATTTAAATTTATGGTGGATCAATTGGACTTAAATAGGTTAAGGGTGGGGCCTAGAATTATATAGTCCCTCGATGCATCAATGGGTCTCACACAATAAAAGAAGTTAGGTTTTGGTGTATTCCACATCCCAAAATAAGATAGTGTCTTGAAATAAGGCCTCGAAAACATGTTTTTAATGTCTGAAATTGTGCATTATAATTTTATGAGATCAATATTAATGATATCCATGTTTTCATTTGTTTTTATGTATGTATAATTCTATCAATTTCAAGTTGATTATGGCTTCATGTTTTTTATTTATTCTTACCATAATATTTATTTAATATTTATTCCATGATTTCCTAAATTGTATATTTTCCCTTACTGAGAATTTGATCTCACTCATTCTTATGTTTCTATTTCCATAGGTTATTAATAAAATTATTACACAATATATGCCTAACATGATAGATTTTCCAAATAATTAATAGGAGATATATAATGTCCATTATGGATTAAGTATTTTCATATATAATGGTACAAATGTTTGTTTGATACAAATAACATGGGTTTTATAATTTTATGTTTTTTCCTAACTCTATTAATATATAAACATTAAATGATCCTTATAATATATGATATTAAATAATTTATTTTAACTAAGTATGGTTATATCCAAGCATTTTCATCTGGTATCAAAGTGATTATGTAATGTATGTGTCTATGAGAACTAAATCTTTGAGTGAGGGTCTGGGTTTTCATGGTTGTAATCCAACGAAATTTTTACGTAACTTTTAATGTTAAGATATTTTAAAGGATTATTTAAGGTTTGTTAAGTTAAGGTTGATCCTAATTTTAATTGAATAGATAGCCCTTTTGGTTGGTTGAGGTATTATTGAATATTTATGTTGTTTTGGGATTATGATGAGGGAACATTAGAAAAAAACCCAATAGAAAAGTATAAATGACAAGTCCAAGTTTAGGAAAACATCCCAAATTTTTGGTAAAGTATTTATTTTTTCATTTTTTATAAATTACATCCTTCTATGGATACTATAAATTTGATATGGTTGTGGGACAGATGCATCGTGGGTAATTACCTTAAGGTATGTGATTTGGTTAGTCACATTCCTTTTACAATACATTATTAATGATTTATTATATTCAATAGTTAAGTTAATTAATATGAGACAACTCAACCTAATTAGAATAAGATTGAACCAATAGTGATTTACGTTGGAATAAAAGGAAATGTAATAATATAAAAGAGTAAAATATTTAATTTTGAAATTTTCATACCATAATTATCTTATTGTGTAAATTTTTTTTCATTCATGATTAACTTATGTTGGTTTTAATAATGTATGAATCCCAAATTCATCATGTTAACAATGGATTTCATGTTCAATTGAAATATTTTTCCAATGAACTACCTGAAGGGATGAGAGGAGTGATAAATCGTGTGGTTATGCCTAATCATCTATACCAAATTATGATTAACAGTGATAACTTAGTTGAGTTTCAAAATAAACTAAATAATATAATGATGGAGTCTCATGAAATTTTAGGTGATGAAGATAATTAAGGAAAAAAGTGTCAATTTCATTTATATAAAAAATGTGGTAAGAATCACTAATAAGAATGTCTCAACTGGCCTTTTTTAGGGTGATCACCCCTAAGTGGATCTATCCCACATGTGCATCCCATTTTTGGTATACATACAGGGAAGTAATTTCTAAAATCCAAAAAATATCTACTTCACCAAAACATCAGGATGTTATCATATGCTTACACTTATCCCTTATACTTATCCATAGGTTTTTTGATAAAGATATCTTATCAAATTCCCAAAACAATATAAATATTCAATACTATATCAACAAACCTAATGGGTTATCTATACCTTTAAAATTATAATAAAACTAATCTTATAAAACCATAAATTCTCCTCAACTAACATCCAAACATATAACATTATATAAGCCCTTCTTTGATACTAGTTGTGATGCCAGGACCTTATGCTTCTATAATATGGTGTGAATAAACACATACTTTATAAACCAAATTTGAAGTGAACCAATGTGGCCCAATTTTAGCCATCAATAACTACAATATCACCAATAAATGTTATGTCACTTAATTTCAAAGTTTGTTTTAGTTTTAGAGTTTTAGAGAGTTATTAAAAACTTATAATTAATAAATCTCATGTCTTTTTCATCAAATTGATATTTATTACACTACCTGAGAAACTAATTAATCTGTAATAAACCTTCAACATCCCTCATAAAATTATCTAAACGTTATAATTCCCAAGAAATATCATGTTTCATTAATATATTAATAATATTGGGAAAAAAATATAGAGATCTAAGCTTTTCCTATATATTTTACATCTTTTAGATGAATATTCATTTCATTATACAAACACACACCTAAGGAACATACTGGTTTAGTACTTTTTGAGACTAGTTATACAATCTTCTAATTTACTAAAATATATTATACATATCCCACGAATAACTTACCCTTTTGTACTATTCATAAACATACCCCACTTAAAACCTATCTTCATAACCTAGGGAAAGGAAACATAAGAAAGGGTGTGCTCAAATGCTTGGTAATGGTAAACTTGGGAAATAATTAAACATAACCAGAGAATAAGGGTATGAGAACATTATAATAAAATATGAAAATAATACCATTCATATAAAATAAAAAATATTTATTCATGGTATAAATATTCAGAATTCATAAGACATGAATCATAAGGAAATCAAAGAACATGATCCATGAGAGCATAATATTGACATAAAACATGGAATTTGGTGATACATATACAGATATAAAATCAATTACTTAATAGTAAAGGATCATTTCCAAAACTATCATAGTGGTATGGATTTTCTCCCTAAACCATTTTAATAGTCATGTTTTACTCCCTAGACTATCATAGTGGAAATAGTCCCTTACTGAACTAGGCTCACTCCATATTCAAATCCTATTTATCTTATGAGATATAAATATTTACCCACTGTATTGGTGGGAGATATAGGTCCCACCAATATTATTTTATAACATAATCACCATCCTTGGTTAAAATATAACCAAAATCACATAATTAAAATCATACAGATGTGCCCCACAATATCATAAAACCTTTATCATATCAGAACCCATGAAAAAAATGGGTTTCTTAAAAATTTCATCATAACATAAACTATAAAAAAGAAACAGGTTTCATAATAATTTCATCATTTCATCAACACATAACCCATGAAAAAATAATCAGTTTTCATAAGGATTTTATAATGGTATAACACATTGAAGATAAAAAGGTTTCAAAAACATCAAGTCATCATAAACATAAACCATCCATAGAAATAATTGGAATGGTATCCTTGGATAATATCCCAAGAAAAGCATAAGTAACATCAAAGGATGTCTTCTTAGATGAAAAATGATTTCTAAATATCACTTGGAATATTTATTGTGGAAAATAAGTTTTATTTGAAAATCATTTTTAAAAAACATTAAATAATTTAGATATTATTTTATTTGAAAATTACCATCAAAATTTATGAAGAAAAATTTAAAAATAATTTATAAAATTTCTTTAAGAAAATATCCTTCAAATTTGAAAAATATATTTTAAAAATATAAAACATTTTAAAAATCATTTTATATAAAAATAACCTTTGAAACTTATAAAGGAAATTTTAAACTAATTTAAAATGTTTATTAATGAAAATATTCTTTCCACTTTGAAAAACAATTTTTTAAAACATAAAACATTTTTAAAATACTTTTATCTAAAAATAACCTTGTAAACTTATAAAGGAAGATTCAAATAAAATAATGGTCATGACATAGGAAAATTTTATTCATGTCATTCATGTTAAAAAAAATATTCCTTTTACATTTTCAGTAAAATCAAAATGGGAATTATTTGGAAAACAACTTAAAGATTAATTTTTAAACATTTTGTAAAATGTAAAACACTGATAAAATTTTCTCTGATAAATAATTTAGAAACTATTAGAAATATGTTTTTAAAAAAAATTAGAAAACATGGTTTTTGGAAGAAAAAAATGGGTTTCAACTAAAGATTGAAATAAAGATGATTTTTATTAAAAACATTATTTTGAACTCTTGACTACATAATGAGAGGAAAATGATTTAAAAACATGAATTATCATAAAATAACATAATAAGGATAAAATTCAAAAGATTATTGGGATATGAACCCTAGGTTTTCATCATTGGAAACATAATCATAAACATTCTCAATAAACAGTGAGGTTGTATCATAAAACCATTACCACTTTGGTTGTTAGGGCCCAGATCAACATGTATCGAACCTTTTCATATTTTCAAACACCAAGGTGATCATAAGAGGCTCATAGGAATTTTGGAGGGACTCTGCTTCTAAATGTTGTAAATATGAAGAATCACACATCGTGTAATACTTACACATTGTGTAATCTAGGTTCACGAAGTGTAATTTTTTAGGGTTAAATAATAAAAAGATGAAGCGCTTTTTGGTGGGAACTGAACCCTAAGGATTACACAATTTGAAAGGGGTTTACACATCATGTAATTCTATACTGTAATGCTATTTTAGGAGTTTTTATCCACTCGGGTTATTCATAATGCTATGCCTATAGTGACTCTCTCTCATTCTAGGTGACCTGGCAGCACCCTCTCCAATGTATTAGGGGTTCCTTTATCGAGGATTGATCTCTAGCTTCCATCATTTGATATTTCTTCAATACAAGGTATGATCTACCTCTATTATTTTGGGTTCATCAATACATTTCCTCCCATTCCTATTTTCCATGAGATTTCTCTTGGTCTTTGTGTTTCTAAAGAAGTTTTCTTGGTTTTTTGTTGGCACGGTTGTGGTTTGGCATCCTCAAGTGGATGTAGTTCTTGCAAGAGAGGTGATCAGGATCCATAGTGTTAGTTCATTCTCATTATAATAATTTTGACACCCTTTTTAGGTAGGGGATTCATTTATTCTCTATTTATTTACATCAAATCATAATTCTAACATGATTTAGCCTCTAGGATCATAATGAAATTAACCTAATAACTAATTGAATCAGATTAAACAATTGGTATTGATCACTTGGAAATGTCATTTCTTTTTACCGTGATAATGGGTTTCCTCTTAATTCTCTCGATTTTGTGGTATCTATGCTGTGTTTTTATTATTATATTATCATGTAAAAATTGGTAATGAATGTAAAGCCATAATTAATTGATAATTAATTGGCTAAAATAATTAAAGAGACATGTTTAATGAATATGGTGTGTTGTAATCTAAATTTTTCATGTAAATTAATTTCACCTTACATGGGTTAATAGAATGAAATAAAGGTGCAAGAATGATTATTCTTACTGATCAAAGAGTTAAAGTCATACCAAATTAATTGTTTAATTAATTTTTGACAGCTTGTACTAGCTTTCTTCTTAGGTTACCCGTAGTTGGAACCTGTAAATAATATATTGGTTAATTTAAGATAAAATAAGAATCTTTTGTGTGATAAAAGATAATTCCTTATAGGGTCTGTGTTGCTCTCTTTATTGTAAAGGCTAAGTGTCTTGTGTTTTGGGTCCATAAGGGATCGTTGTGTGTGAAGATTGAATGCCTTGCTTTAAAGACAAGATCCCAGTTGATATTTTTGTTTCCTACTACTTGTGATCTGATGTGATCTTGGTATGGATGATCCTAGAGGTCTATTGTGGTGTTTGGAGTGAGGGGGTCTAGATGTGATGTGATCTTGGGATGGCTGACCCTAGAGGGTTGTTATGGTATGTGGGGCGGGGAGGCCCGGTTCTAGTGGTAGCAGTTGACGCTTCTACTGGTGGGATGCATCGGGATGTGTGGGGGGGTGTTAGGTAGGAAATAGGATACGATAGAACATGTTCAATATTGGATTACCTATTAATATGATAGTTGGATGCTTGTTTGAATCTGTTATTTTACTGACATCCAGGTAGTTTGTTTATCTAATTTTCTTTCCCCACTACTTGTGGCAGATGGATGTACTTGGTTGTTTACCCTATTTGGTATATTAGGATGATTTCCTATAATACCTTTTAATTTGGAAATTTATAATGTTAGAAAATTAATAAATGGTTAACCATGGTGTTGGATCTTGGTGGGATACAATGCAGAGGTCACAATTCTGAGAATTCATGAGCTCGACCTGCTTATTCTTGGAGGGAGTGAAACTTTGTTGTAATGGTAATGTAATGTTATGTTGGAAATGATAATGGTTAATTAATAGTTAAAGTATTAGTTAATGTAAATTTAAATTGATGAAAATGGATAAAATAATTTAATTTAACTCTTTAAATGGTTGTGTTCTTATAGGATATCTAGTATTAGCAGTGTTAGTCGAGAGTCTGAGAGATGTTATATGTAGTTGAGTCTGAGACTATGTTATTCCCACAGTATGGTTGTGATCTCTATTATATCATATATTTTTTGTATTTTTATATGCTACTTCACCTTGTTTGTTAGGGAAACTGAGACCTCAGGGATTATGATCCCTGGGGGTGTTTTCCCCAATATAATAGTGGGGGGATGGATAGCTGACTACCCCCTTTGGCTCTGCTCTCTTCTCTTAGCAGTTACATGTGATGGAATGCATGGTGGTTTTTTCCCCACATATGTGTGTAGAGGGATGTAATGAGTTGTGGTTATTTCACACACATGTATTCTGGATAATGTTACCTAAGGGATATTTTAGGTATCAAGTTTATATATTGTGATGGCTTGAGGTTCCTTAGTGGGTGTATGAGTTTTAATAGATTGAGGTATAATACCCAATGTATGATACAAGTTATATGGACTATAGTAATTCCCAAAAACTACCTAATTATTTTTGGTTATGTGGAAATGGTGGTGTGTAGCACGAGGTTCATGTTGTGGTGTTTCACCCAGGTGTATATGAGCTATAATTTTTAGAAAGAGATGTTCAGGATGTGAGATATTGGGAAACAGTAGAAAACAAGTGGGGAAGCGGTATTAGGGTACATTTGATAATATTAATTATATTATATTTCCTTGTATGTGTTACCTGGTGAGAGTATCCATATTGAGGTTGGTAACATAGTATACTTTTTTAGGTGGTGAGTTAGTTTTCCTAATTGTTCACTATTATTTATCATGATTTCTTTAGATTTTTCATGAGAGGCTCCAAGGAGTATCCTACTGAGTATACTGTTATACTCACACTATGTATATATAGACTATTTTTCAGGTCAGTTGGATTAGGTTGGAGATCAGGATAGTTACTACTAGATTAGGGTTTAGAAGGGGTTGTTAGGGATTTTTGGTCTCATTTTCTTTTACTTTTCTTTTGGTATTTGCATTTTTCCTTTTAGTTCTAGTAGTTCTTGCATATCATTACATATGCACACTTCGAGTTTTATCTTATATTTTAGTATGATCAAAAGTTGGAAAGTTTCTTTCTTATCTATCTCTTTCACATGTGTTCTCTTAGAGGGTAATTCCTCCCATCTATGTGTTTCTATACCCTCGTTTCTAGTCACCAATTTGAGGCCTACTGGAGGATGGACTCAGGTGTCACTATCTCTCTTCTCCCATTTTCTGCCTAGGAGGGTACACTTTGTCAGGATGGGGTTATGAAAGAGTGGTATTGTAGATATAGTTTACGGATAGGATGGATTTGGGATTTATTCATAGGTGAGGTTTCATGGGATGGTATGGCAGCGGTGTCTGGTAAGTTTAGAAAGCATTGTAAACATATAAAACCAGATTAGACATGGGTATTTAGGGACCCCAATGATCTAATGGATGGACCCTTTGATTATATGAGCTACTAAATTAGGTGATACTTGTTATAGGATAGAGACCTAGGAAAGGATCATACATCATTCTTCTTTGAACCAGTGTTCGAATGGGTATACCATGGAATAAGTTAACTTAAAATGACAAAATTAAGACAATTAACTAATGTTAAAGTATTCCATATTCTAGGTTTATGAGCTCTAAATATTTTTTCTTTTATAGGAATAGCTCTTGGCCAATGTCCTCATTAGTTTTTTGTAGAATATGTTCATCAAGTTGTTCTAGATGATCACCATATAGTGGAGATTGATGATGACACCACTTGGAGGAGGATTCTCCTATAGTTTCAACACTAGAGTCTGTAGAGGTATGAGGGATCCATTTTAGAAGCAATTATTTAATAAAGGTTAGTGGAGGATGATATAACCTTCAATTCTATATTTTCTCATAAGGAGCACTGGGTATCATTGGTTGTGATGATGTTGTGTGATGTACCAAAGAAGTGGTCATTCTTGTTCCTTGGAGATTGCGAGGAGTTGGTAGTCCCATGGGAGGACTTCTAAGACCATTTTAGAGCTATTTTATTCTTTAAACATGAAGGGGTCTAGAATCTAGGAGATTATTACAATTTGACAGGGTAGATCTAGTGTGTAAGATTTTGGGATACATTTTAGGAACCTTCTGTGATATTTTTCAAACCTATTACCAGATTAGGAGGCCAAGGTGATGCCTTTTGAGGAGGCTATTCATCCAGATATCCAGTACAATGTCACCTCATTTATGATAAAGATATATCTTAAGGTCCCTGAGAGATCTGAGTTCATCAAGAGGACTTTATATAGAACTATATCATCATGAGCAGGGAGTGGTCAAGATTCCTCATGACATGAAGTTGTGTTCTGGGTTTCCCAGTTTTTAGGACAGAAGAGATTCAGATCATCCTAGAGTTGGTCCCACCCCTCAATGTCTCTTTTTTCTAGGGGCAGCAGCTCTTAGGTCTATGTCAAGGAATCAGATGCATGTTTTTTCTATGGAGTTCGAGTTCATCAATGGAAAGAGTTCTTGATATTTTTGAGAAATTAGCATGCACCAATTGTTCCTCATCAGGCACCTTCATTGAGTCAGTTCCAGTCGAGGTGGAAACATCTAATATCTTCAGTATGGGATTAGAAGAGAGTGTATGGGGTAGGAAAATAAAAGCTCTGGGATGCTCCCCATCCCCAGAGAGAAGATTGTAGCCATGGAAGAATTTTTCAACATGGTTAGAGAGGCCATTGAGCATGTTGTGGTTAGCTTCACGCATTATCGTTGCCAGTTTGGGGTGACCCAGATGTTATTTCAGTACCCTTTTCTTTTTTTCTACTTGGTTTCATGCCTTGTTTGATCCAAGAGTGACCCAATCCTTCATATCACGTTCCATTTTACACACTTTTGGACTTAAGGTAGATCGTCTTCCTGTTCCCTTGTAATTTACTACACCAGTTGGAGGTTGAGCTGACTTGTTTGATGTATGTATAGACTGTGAGCTAGTGTTAGGGCGACACTACTCTTGGGGATATTTCCTATTTTTAAGGATATAAAAATATTACATCATCCTTAGCATGATTTGGTTGTATTCGGTGTAATAAATTGTGGATTTCATATAGAGGTAGGTTGTGTTATTCGATGTTGATGGAGATCCAGCAGTGCTTGTTAGCAACTGAGACCCTCAAATGCATCAACGGTGTGTTCCTTCCTTTTTATTCTTGATGGTTGGGATGAAACTTAGTTCATTAGAAGTTTAGTAGTCAACGTTTCCAAGGGTTTTAGAAAATAGTAACCTGATATATTTCCAGATTTGGTTGTAACATTACCCCCTCAATGAGAGATCGGGTTTGGGATTGAACTAAAACTAGGCGTGTCTCATATCTCAATGTATCGATATAAGATGGATCCTTATGAGTTTTGAGAACTACGTATACAGCTTCATGTTCTATTATATTGGGGTTTTGTTTGGCCAATTGTGACACTGTGGGGTGCACCAATTCTGTTCATAAAAAAGGATGATGGAAATTCACGGTTGTTTAACAATTTTGATCACTTAAACAAAGTGACAATGAAGAACTGTTATACTCTTCTATAGATTAATGATTTATTTAATAAGGGTGAAATTTAGTTCTTAACGATCAATTTGTGGTTAGGATATCATCATATGCATGTAGAGGATTAGGATATTTCATATACTACTTTCTATTATCATCATGTGTATTACGAGTGTATTGTGATTTCATTCGGAGTGAAGAACGCTCTAGTTTTGTCCATGGGGTTAATGAACATTATGTTCTATGAGATCTGGTATAAGTTCACGGTGGTTTTCATCGACAACATCCTTATGTACTCTGCATATGAGGAGGAGAATGCAGAGCATCTGCGTGCTGTTTTGGTAGTTATTCGTTGTGAGAAGTTGTTTGGAAATTTTCTGAATTGTATGTTTTGGGATCAAGAAGTTTTTTTTTCATATTGTATCCCATTAGGGAATAGCTATGGATTCATTAAAGATATAAGTATTTATGTCTTGGGAATCCCCTAATACAGTGGTAGATGTGAGACACTTCCATGGTATTGCATGCTATTACAGGAGGTTCCTAGATGATTGATCTTGGGTTACGACTCCAATGATAGTGTTTCCTAGAAAGGATCATGAATTCTTGTGGGCTGATCAGTGTCAAAGCACTTTTGAGTTATTGATGGAGAAGTTTTCCATTGCTCTATTTCTTTTTCTACCAATAGAAGGAGTTTGGTTTGAGGTTTTCTATGATGCTCTACGTCTTGGGTAGGTCTATGTTCTAACATAGGATATCTAGGTCATTTCTTATGGGTTTTGGTTTATATTTACCCTTGATAATAACTATGTTACCAATGATCTTTAGTTTGCGGTGTTGGTTTTTTCCCTGATGTTGTGGAGAAATTACCTCATCGGTGAGAATTTTGGGGTCTTCCACAATCATAAGAGCCTGAGGTATGTTTTCTCCCAACATGACTTGAACTTTCACCAGTGTCTATGGATGGAGTTCTTATAGGATTATAAATTTTATATTTTTTATAAACTTGGAATGGGGAATTATTTAGCCGATGAAAAGAGCAGAAAGTCATATTGTGATACAGTGAATGAATTTGGTGATTCTGAGATAGTGATGGAAGAAATTTAATCATTGAATTTTTATATGGGTTAAGTCAGGGGAATAGATTGTCTTTTTCAGATAGAAGTTCATTAATATTTGGTGCAATAGGTGGAAGAGTCTCAGTTGTGGGGCCATGAGGTAGAGTTTTTTTGAGACTGAGTTATATGTGGCGAGGCCCCTAATGGTTTTTCTGAGGATAAGCATAACTAAGTGTAGTTTAAGGGAAGTATTTTCATTCCTTTTGGGATTTTTGAGATGGTTCTCAAAGAGTTCCATAATTCACCCTTAGTGGTACATCCTAGCGTGACAACGATGTATCAATCCTTGAGAGGTCATTTCTGGTGGCATGGGTTAAATCGTGTAGTTGCAGGGTTTGTTTCTCGATGTTTTCCCTGGAATAAATTGAAGTCCAAGAACCATGTTCCCGACAGTCTTTTCCATCCATCAGAAATTCCTCAGTGGAAGTCGGAGGATATATCAATGGACTTTGTTACAGGTTTATCTCAACCTCAGGGATTCTATGATTCTATATGGGTGTTAGTGGTTCGTTTTCTGAAATCGGCCCACTGTATAGTGATCAAAGAGTCGATCTTAGTGGATATTTTGTCAAGGTAGTATCTGGAAGAGGTGGTGAGACTAATTGGATTTTTGAGGATGATAATTTATAATTGAGATCTTCATTTTACCTCCATGGTGTGGATAGGTCTCCCTCATGATTTTAGTTCTTAGTTATACCTTAGTAATTCTTTTCATCTACAAAAGGATATTTAGATGGAGTAGAGAATCCAGACTCTTGAAGACATGTTTTTCACTTTTGTCCTATACTTTAGAGGTTCATAGATGAGGAACCTTCCCTTGGTAGAGGTCACTTAAATTTTTTTTTACTCCATCATTAGTATGGATTCATTTGAATCCTTGTATGGATGACATTTCCATTCTCTATTGTGCTGAACTGGGGCCAAAGAATCAGAAATTCTCAGGCCAAAACTTGTACAGAATACAATAGATATCATTGAAGTGATTTTCAATGGGATGAAGGAAATATAGGATCATCAGATATACTATGTCGATCATATGATAATACCTATGTAGTTTGACATTGTGGATCATATGTTCATGATGGTGACTCCCCGTTGTGGGTAGTGATGGTTTGTACATAGGAGTATTCTTTCTCCCTATTTTATTATCCTTTCAAGGTGCTATCTTGTGTTGGATAGATGGTTTATCAAGTATAAATTCTCCCACTGATGATCCATATTCATGATGTCTTTCACGTGTCGTAGTTCTGTCGTTATCTTCATGGAGACTCTCACTTCATAAATTTGGGAGAGATTGATGTTGATGATGATGTGACCTTTAAGGAGAGGCCTATAGAGATACAGAACTTATAATAGAAGGTGTTTCATGGGTTTGTTACCCCCTTAGTTCATTTATTGTGTCGGCATAGTGTTGTGGAGGAGAGTACCTAGGAATATGAGTTACTGATACGCGCTCAGTATCCCAAGTTGTCGGAAGCTTAGCTCTTCTCTTGTGACATTATTTGTTTTGTGTTTGTTGACATTTTCTGGTTTCTGATATAGTTTTCTCTTATTTATTGTTGTGTCTTGATTTCTTTTGAGAGGTATCTCCCATGGGGGAGTGTTAAGGATATGGTTTTGGTTGTTTCGTGGATTTACAATGTTCCCCTAGTAAGGTGGTTGAGCTCCTATAGAGGTGATACCCTTGAGAAGTTTCTCATGGAATGGTTTTTTGAATTACCCCTTTCTATTTCCTTTTTAGGTTGCTTTTGGATTCTCGAGTATGATAAGGTTTTGATAGGTATCCAATGTAAGGGATCGGATCTTCATGGATCAACCCTTTATGTGTTTTCAAAGACCGAGGTTCTTGGAGGAGGCTCATAGGAAGGTTAGAGGGAATACGCTTCTAAATGATGAAAATAAGAAGAATTAATTTTCATGTAAGAATTACAAGTCATGTGTGTCAAGTTCATGACTTGAATGTTTTGGTGGTTAAATAATAAAAAGGTGACCCATTTTTTAGAGGAAACTGAATCCTGAGGATTACACGACATGAAAGGGGATTACACATTGTGTAATTACGAGTTTCAATGTTTTATAGGTGTTTTTATCTACTCAGGTTATTCATAACCCAAGGGATATAGTGACTCTCCCTCTTGTTCTAGGTAACCTGGCATCCCCCTATTTGACAATTCGTGGATTCCTTTGTTGAGTATTGATATCTAGCTTCACTATAATGATCTTTAATTTATCTATGGTATGTTCTACGTCTTTTCTAGGAGTTTTTCGGTCTGTTTCATCCCATTCCACCTTTCCATGAGACGAAACTTGATCTATGTGTTTCTAAAATAGTTGTTTTGGTTGTTTGTTGGCACGGTTATGGGGTGGCATCCTTAGGTGGATGTTGTTCTTGCATGAGAGGCGATCATCATTCGCAGCATTTTTTTGTTCTCATGAAAAGAACATTAACACCCTTTTGAGGTATGGGATTTTTTTATTCTCTATTTACTTACGTTCAATCCTAGAGATACCACAGTTTATCCACTTGGATCACAATAAAATTAAACGAAAAATTACTTAAACTATATTAAAGAATTGGTATTGATCATATGGATATGTCGTTACTTTGTACCATGATAAAGGGTTGCCTCTTGATTTTATAGATTGTGTGGTATCTATGATGTGTTGTTATGCTTGTATTAGCATGTCTAAATTTTTAAAGAAGATATACCCCTAATTAATTGACAATTAATTATATAAAATAATCAAAGAGGCATGTTTAATGAATCTAGTGTGTTGTAATCTTAATACTGTAAGAATGTTAAATAATTTTATCCTATATGTGTTTATGGAATTGAATAAAGGAGTAAATCCGGAAGATTCTTGTTGATAAAATAATTAAAGGAATGTTAAATTAATTATTTAATTAATTTTTGGAATCTTGTGATAGCTTGCTGTTTAGGTTTTCCATAGTAGGAACCTGTAAATAATGAATAGGTTAATTCAAGATGGAATAAGAATCAGGTTTATAATGAAATATAATTCATTATAGGACAAGAGATTCCCTCTTTCTTGTAAAGGCCAAGTTCCTTGTTATTTATAGTAGAGAGGGCTTGTTGTTTGTGAAGGTTGAATGCCTTACTTTAGGGAAAAGAGCTCAGTTGATATGTTTTTTTCATGCTACTTGTGATGTTATGAGCCTGGGATGGCTGATCTTAGAGGGATGCCATAGTGTGGGGGGTGAGGAGGCCTTGATGTGATGTGATTCTAGGAAGGCTGATCCTAGAGGGTTGTTGTGGTATATGGGGTGGGGAGGTCCGGTTGTTGTGGTATTAGTGAACTCTTGTGACTGCGAGATGCATTGGGATGTGTGTGTGGGTGTCGGGGAGAACACCTAATATGATAGAACAGGTTGAAGTTGGGATTACCTGTTAATATGAAAGATGTATTATTGTTTGAATCTATTGTTTGGATGAAAACTATGTTGTTTTTTAACTTCTTTCCTTCCCCCCTACTTGAGGTAGATAGATGTACTTGTTAGTTTACCTTGTTTGGTATATTAGGATATTTTCCAAGAATACCTAGTAATATGGAAAGTGATAATGTTTATAAATGAATAAATGTTTAAACCATGGGGTTGTAGCTTTCTAGGATGTAATGATAAGGCCACAATGAGAAGTTGTGAACTCATCAGGCTTATGCCTGGAGGAAATGAAACTTTTTTGTAATGGTAATGTATTGGAATGTGTAAAATGATAATGGTTAATTAATTGTTAAATAATGAATTAATGTAATGTGAAAATGATGAAAAGGGTTAAAATAATTTAATGTAGCTCTTTAAATGGCTTTGTGCTTATAGGATATCTAGTATTTACAGTGGTAGTCAGGAGTTTGAGATATTTTAGTTGTAGTTGTGTCTAAGACTAGGTGATTCTCAAAGTGTGGTTGTGATATATATTGTATCATGTACTTTTTTTGTTTGTATACGCTACTCCACCCTATCAGTTATAGAAACTTATGCCTCAGGGATTCAGAACTATGGGGGTGTTTTCTCCAACATCCCTATGGGAGGATGGAGGGTTGACTACCCATTTTTCCCTACTCTCTTCTCTTGGTAGTTACTTGTGCTGGTATACACAGTCGTTAGTTTTTTCCATATAAGTGTGTACATGGATATAATGGCTTGTGGTCATTTCACACACATTTATTCTCGATATAGTTACCTAAGGTCTAATATAGGTTTCACATGAGTAGGTTGTGATGTCTTGAGGATCCTTACTCGTCGTATGGGATATGATGGCTTGGGGTATAATACCTGATATTTGATACACATTATACATCCTGTGGTGGATCTCGAAAACTACTAAATTATTTTTGGTTACATGGACATAGTGGTGTGTTGCATGAGGTGCGTGTTGTGGTGCTTCACCAAGGTGTCTGCGGGCTAGCCTTTTGGGAGAGAGATACTCAAGATGTGTGATTTTAGGGAAGAGTGGAAAACTAGTGGGATAACAGTAGAAGAGTACCCTTGATATTCTTTATTATATTCTATTCTACTATATCCGTTACCTGGTGAGAGTAGCCACGGTGAGGCTGAGAACTTAGTATACATGTTTATGTGACATCTTAGGTTCACTTTTTGTTCATTGTTCTTTAGAATAATTTATATACCATTTTCATGAGAGGATCTAGGGAGCATCTTAATGAGTATACTATTATACTCACCATATGTATATATAAATTGTTTTTTAGGTTAGTTAGAGTAGGTTGAAGATCATTCTAGTTACTACTAGCTTAGGTTTTAGCAGGAGATGTTTGGGATTTGTGGTCACTATATTTCTTACTTTGCTTTTGGTACTTTCATTTTTCCTTTCAGTTCTAGTAGTTGTTTCATGTCATTACATATGTGCACTTTGGATTTTCTCTTATATTGTAGTCTGAATAGGATTTGGTTTTTTTGTTTTTTTATCTCCCACTTTTTCAGGTACTCTCTTAGAGGGCAATTCATCTCATCTATGTGTTATTATACCCTTGGTTCTAGTCTCCACCCTGGGGCCTACTAGAGGTAGGACTCAGGCATCGCTATCTCTTTTCTCCCATTGCTGACCCAAGAGGGGTACACTTTGTGGCGGGGTGTCGTGACGTTGGTAACATTGAATCATAAGCCCCAAAAATTAATTACATTAAAAGAAACATCAAATATCATTAGAATAAATTAATTCCTGATATTACATGTCAATGGGTCTGTATATACACCTTATAGGTGAAGACAGGTGCCTAACATAACATATGTCTGAAAGAAGGAAAATTGAGACAAAAAACCCTTACTACTTTTGTAACTTTTGAACCATAAACCCCATGAAATAGATATCCTAAAATGGATATGTAAATCCTAATAATTTTAAGGATAAGAATCATAAAATACATTTATGGTCATTATATACACCACATAAGTGAAATATGTGGTAAATATGTCATTTGTCTCACATAAACTAAAAGTGAGATAGATATCCATTAACGATTTAGATATATTTTGAATCATATTCCCAAATAAATAATAACATAGAGTAAAACTTTAAAAATAATCTAACTAATGGTATTTATGGTATAAAATTTAAAAGGAGTAGTATTTGAAAAATAAATAAGTAGTGAATTTGCCTATGTCTTCCAAAAATAAAGAATCTAAAAATCCATTACCATAAATCTCGACTTCCTTCTTATACGTTAAAACCTCCTACATAATAAATATAAGTTTATTATACATATATTTTAGAACCATATATATATATATTTAATACCATATAAAATTTACTTATGACTTTTTATTTCCAGTTTATTAACAATTCCATAGTCTACATGTAGGAAAACAAAATAACAAAAAAGGTATAGTGGGATTTTCTGATGGAGCTCTCACTCTCAACATATAGCGTTTCTTCCCTATCATCATATTATTCTTTAACATATTCTGCTCCACTAACCTTCCCATTTTCTTATATCTCTTTGAAAGTTTTAGGTCATATCCTTCTTGTCATTTCTTTCACCTCTATCTTAGGTGTTGTTTCTTTTCCTCTATATTTGTTTCTCACAACTATTATTGAGGCTTTTTAGTTTTGTTGGCTCCATTTAAGTTGGACATTCCCTATCATTTCTTTTACCCTAACCACTAATACCACCTCTCTTATCACCTTAATCATTGTAATAAAATCCCATCTTGTTTTTTCACAAAGAATCTATAGTGGTTTGGGTTTTTGTTGATAGATTTTCACAATGTCTCTTCCTCATGGGATTGTTCAACCTCCTATACTATTTATACCCATTCTATTGGGTTAGACAACTTCTCCAGTCGGTATAAAAGTTTTTTTAGTGTATTGGGACGGTTTTGGGGGATTCATTCATTGTCGAGGATTCATTTCAGCTGGGGTCGTCTATCGTTAAGGTTTCTGGTTGAATCAAATGGTTTGGTGGTGGTATGGTGTTTTATACTCATTGAGGAATTTTCTACTGGTTAGTGGACTTTCTTGGTGGTTCTTCAAACCATCCCTCCTACTTATATTGTTTCGGCATGATGGTCTCTATCGTCATGTCAGTGGTTCTGAAGAAAG
Source organism: Viscum album (assembly GCA_963277665.1). Lineage (NCBI taxonomy): Eukaryota > Viridiplantae > Streptophyta > Magnoliopsida > Santalales > Viscaceae > Viscum > Viscum album. The sequence continues at coordinate 1,945,682,017 of OY728126.1, read as the reverse complement.
TGTATCATGGTCTAGTCAAAGGTCGCCACTCCCTGTTAAGGAATTCCCCCTCCAAACTCTATTATTGCCTCCAATTCTTTCTAACCAATTCAGGTTGGCCTGGGAGATGGTTCTTGTTGAGGTTTTTGGATGGATTTGTTTAATCATTGGATAACCTTTCTTGAGTTTTGACCTTAAATATGGTGTTTTTGTGGGTCCTAGTTTGGTGAATCTAGTTTCACCCAAGATAGTTCATTCAATTCCAGTTTTAATGGTATATTCCTGTTAATGGTGATTCATGGTGGATGGGGTGCTTCGTTGTTGGTTTTTTTATTCACGATGGTGATGTTGCTTTTCGGTGGATGCATTTCAATGTGTTTTTTATTCTATACAGTGATTGTTCAAGATTTTTTTGGGTCCTTATTGGTGATGGGGTGTGGATGATGATAATATTGAATGGTGCATTGGTTGTGTAGCTCAACATGGTTCTCAGTCCAGAGTGATGACGATGTGTGCTAATTTTGAATTTGTTTTTGAATTTGAATGTGATGGTTGTGTACTGGAGATATTTGTCACTGTTTTTAATTTTTTATGGTGTTAGTGATTTTTTTATGGTGTAAATTGTGAGGTTATAACTCAACCATAAAAGTTTTTTAATTTAGAAAAATGAAAAAAATGTATTGGGAGGATTAACACTTCCCTGTTAAAGTAATGTTTCAGGCACTAACTACTTTTTTTTTCTTGTATGTTTTGATTTGTTAATTTTTTTGTACTATTACTTTAATCATGGATCCATAATCTCCATAATTTTAATCATGATATAAATTTAATATATATTTAGTATATATGTATTTAATGTAATCTATATAAGTTATAGATAGAAAATGAAATACATGGTTTATAGAGACGGTAGGTCGTACGTACCCATGAATGTTGTTACCATTTTCTCAACAAGTTGACAAAAATGAAGGTAAATAATATATTACCATTAGATAATCATTTTTATATCATATATATAGCATATGTTCATAAAAATAATACTTATTTCTTTCCATATAAATCATGAAATTATCACTTCATTTCGCGAGGCGGTAGTCCGCTGTACACATGAGCGACATTATCGTATTCCCAAATAATGGAAAGTAAGAAGTAATATGGGATATAATAATTAAATAAGTATAATAATATCATAAATATCATATATAAACATTTAATCCAGCATTATATTCTACCCTGAGAGGTGGTGATGGAAAATGAATAACCTCGGTTTCTGAGGTGGTAGTTCTTTGTACACATGAACGATGAATTCAAGTCCCATCTGATGGTAGTGGAGATGGTTGTTGGTAATAACCTTAAAATAACAACATCTAAGAATATGGAATATAATGAGGTTATTATATCATCTTGGTGTAATAATAATTTAAGTAGGTGGAGGGAGAAATAAAATAAAATGCTCGGTTAAGGACTACATCTTCTTCAGACAACTTCTTTTGGTTTGAACCAAATGCCTTCCTAGGTTATATTTACTACCAAAATAAGGATTATAGGATGATATGCGGTATTTAATTAACATATTTGGATATTAATCGGCCGAAAAAAATGATTTTGTAAATATGGTTAGGAGAGGAGAAGGGTGACCATTTATAAGTGAGGTGAGTGGAAAAATTGTAATTTTTGACAGAAACAATGTGTACCCATGTTTTTTTCATGTCAAAAATATAAAAATGGGCCCTTATAGAATCTAGAAGAGATAACATAGAAATAATTCCATAAAATTGGTGTTGGAAATTTTTTTATTCATTTTTAACCCTTATGTTTTTAGTTTAACCCCCAGTAAACTCATTTTTACCTTAAATGTGGTAATTAATTTTTATTATTTTTACAATTAATTATGGTCAAAAATTATGTTGTCCTTATCAGATAATATAAATTAAGATTATTTTAAATATGGAATCCATTTTTCAAAATTTAATTCATCAATTTTGAAAACATTAATTTGAAAGCTAATCTTGAAAATGCGATGAGAAAGCGGTTTTCCAAAGAGAAAATGTTCAAAAGATTAAAAAGTTTTTATATCAAATTTAAATATGAAATTAATTCAAAAAAAATAAATTTTATTAAAATATGTATAATTGACCTAATTTTAATTTTAAAACAATATTAAAATATTTTTTGGAGTTTTTAAATTCTTTAAAATTAATGACAATTCTTAATAAAAACAAGTATTTTAAAATATTTACAAAAAAATATATTTTTTCAAAAAAATCTTCAAAAATCACTACAACATAATTTTTAAATTTCTATATATTAAATTTTGTTTGTTTTTAAAATAAATTTTCTAAAATTTTCCAATTTTAATTTTAAAACAAGTTCAAAAATGGCAATAAAACAAATTTTTAGAAAAATACATTTTTTAAGAATAAATCTGGATTTATTCTTATCTATTATATTTGAAAACAAATTAGATGAATGTTAAAAATTTTAATGATTATAAAATAAAAAAAAATTCATTAAAAAATTTCAAAAAAAATGTGTGTTCTTAATTTATTGAGGTAAAACGTGTTTGGGTGCATAAAAATAGTTTTCATAAATAGATTTCCTTTATTTTCAAATAGTTTTTATTTTCATTTATAATTAATTAGTCACCAAATAATTCATTTTATTCACAGGTTTAAAACATATATTTTCTAAATTTTTTCATTCCAACACCTAGTAAATAACTATCATATTAAATAATAATATTATAATAGTATTTCATGTCTCGTTTAAACTCGGTGTTGTGTGTAATGAAATCTTGGATCAACATTTCATGAAATACAAGATAAACATAGGGTTATATGTATTCCAAGCTAAACTCATTTTTTTTTGTAATGAAAAATATCTGAATAATAAATTTATTTCAAAAATTATATTTCACTAAACCTCTCGGAGTGACATTCTACCACCTTAAATAAATTGTATCCTCACAATTCGAACTTTTTCTTGGTAAATAAGGGTTTAAAATTTGAAAATCCTTATGTGGGAAACCCACTCCATAAAAAGGGTTAATAAAACATCCAATAAAAAAGAGTGAAAGGTATGTGTGAAGGTCATCTAGAATAAAACATACTAGGTTTTCAAATAGGATAACATAGGTGGGAAGTAAATATTTGTACATGTAATAAAAGAGTAATATCCAAATAATGATTCTTGGTGACGTAGATCATTGATTGCAATAAATTGAATGATCATGAGAAAATCAATAACAGAAAGAAAAAAAGACTATAAACAAAAGAGGTGTGAAAATTTCATTGATATCATAAAAAATTATGGTAATAGGATAAAATTTTATTTCAATATTATTTTCCTTATGTTGAAGAAGCTTTAAGATAAGATATAATTACTTGATTTTATTCCATTTCATAAGCACAATATCATCCTTTGGTTTCTCCTTCATCAATTTCTAATTAATCTCTTACTCTAAGAATTAGAGGTGAATTTTTTATGCCTAAAGAACTAATGGATCACAATATCTATAATATAATGATATTTCTTTCAAATTATTTCAATATATCATCATAACAAAATGTTTTTCACATGTTATCCAATATACATAAATCTTTATATGGTGAAGTAAAACATTAATCTCTAAAACCTCATCCAATTTTCAACATAAACTATTCCATAAATAGTAAACCTTATGAACCATCCAAAATTAAAAATTTATTAAGTGGGTCACTAAATTTCCCAAAATAATCTTAAAATTAATACCCTAATATCCATAATTAGCTCTTAACGGTCACATAAAAAATATGTGAATACCCTGGTCATATATTCTCCTAAATCCTAAAAACAACAAAAATTACTATAAAAACTCAATGAAAACATGCATGGTTCCTCATTCCTTAGAAATTTATATATTATTGAATATATTCCCAAAATAAAACAATTTTATTACCTCTATAAATTATAAGATAACCCATTTTTTCCACAGATCGTTAATCAGTTCTGAGGTTATCAATACTATCCAATTTACCTTAATCATATTGATCATATAATTATAAAAACTAAATATATTTTTATCAACATTAGTAACATATTAAGGGTTATATTCCCATAATCAATATATAACATTTACATTAAATCATATTTCTGGTAAATTAGTACCATTTAACATATTCTTTAAACTCCTCAATGAAAAACTAATGTGGAATAACATATTGATCATTCATGATTCAAATAACCAAAATAATATTGATAAAAATATAATTCATTGAATCTAAATACTAAAACCCATCAGCCACCCCACTTCATAGACCATTAACCATGATTCATCATCTTATTCCTTAACACATCTTTCCTTTCATGTGTCTTTTTTATTCTTCATCATCAATATAACCATTACTCATATAACTATGATGATTCTATTTATGACCTTTCCCTTTTGGTTGTTGATTTTCATAATTCACATACATTCTATATTTGAAAAAATTAACCATAGATGATATATTAGGGATTACATTTTTCTAATCCATTATATTAACCAAAATTTTCATTTTTTTCACTATAATTACTTTTATTGTGAACTTATTTTCCAAACTAAAAAAACATCTTGTTCCTTTGAGATATTTCCTAGAGTGATTCTTACCACGTTATTGACATGTAATAAGCTATATCTTATTTACTATAGGGTCTCCACCACCTGAACTCACAAAAAACTCTATCCTTTTCTTCATTGGTGAGTCTGAGAGTTGGTTAAGGTGTTAGTTGTTAATCATATATCATGATACATGATTAGTTATAATCACAATATCCTTCACTCCAGTTATCATCCGTTTTGGTTTCTCATCAAAACATTGTCTATCACATTCAACATTGATCCAGTTATTTTCGGTTCTTGTAGTTGACTAAAAGCAAAAATATTATTGTGAGAAATAATAATCATAAAGGGGAACTGCATAGTCATGAGAAATTACTTATAATATGTCTAAATCATGAAACCTTATTTTCAATATATAACACCTTAGACTTAACCTAGATCATTCATGGTAATTATTTAAATATTTTATGATGGTTCATATAGAGTTCATGAATTTATAAAGAATATCCCTTAAGAGTGTCGAACTATGTATGAATAATTGATCATTTTCATGCACCAGGTGACGATCGAGTCCAGATCAATGTTCTATTTTTGGATTTATTACCCTGGGTACTTATGTGCTAGAGCCACATCTACTTGTAGTATCTAGAAAGGTATGTAATTTCTTATAAACCACTCACTATTTACTTTACCAAAATTATAGGACATTTTCCTATAATTTAAATCATCCTAAGACTTATCTATAGATATATCCCTAGACATATCCAAAGAAATATCCATAGGGATCTCACTAATGATTTCCCATCCATGTTTCCAAAGGTTAATTAAGAATTTACTTTGATAGAAACTATAGTGACCATGTATTTTTATATATATATAGTACATATTTTAAATGAATATTCATTACATCACACAAACACATGCTTGAGGATCATAATTTTTTAGTTCCTTTCGAGACAAGGTACACAATATTATTATTTAGTAAAATATCTTCAACATATCCCATTAAGATCCTCACCCTTTTATGCTTTATAAACATTACCTACTTAAAACCATTCTTCATAACATAGGGAAAGAAAACATAATAAAGGGGGAGATCAAATTTTCTGTAAAGGTAAACATTGGAAATACATAAACATAACATGAGAATAAGGGTATCATAACATGATAATAACATATATAATCATACCCTACATATCAAATTTTAAAATCTTTTGTTAGGGTATAAATATTTGCAGTTCATAAGACATGAATCATAAGTAAATCATAGAACATAAACCATGAGAGTATAAAATTCACATAAGACATTGAATCTTTGTATACAAATAAGCATAGAAAATCATTCCTTTGGTAATAAATTATCATTTAAAAAACAATCAAAGTTGAATGGGTTCACTCTCCATACCCTCATAGTAGTCATGGTTCATTCCCAAGACAATAATAGTGGACAGATTCCCTTACTGAATTGGGTTTTCTCTCCATTACAATACTGTTTATCTCATTAGATATCAATCTTTACTTAATACATTAGAGGGATATATAGGTCCCACCCATATTTGGTTATAACATAACTAATTTCCTCGGTTATAATATAATGAAATTCACATAGTGAAAATCATACATATGTGTGTCATAAGATCATAAAAAATTCATCATATCATAACCCATGAAAATAAATGGGTTTTATAAATATTTCTTCATAATAAAATCTATAGAAAAGCAACCGGTTTCAAAATAATTTCATCATTGAATCAAAGAATAACTCATGGAAAAAGAAGTGGGTTTTATAATAATTTTCTAATGGTATAACCCATCGAAGAGAAATTGATTTTGTAAACATCTTGTCATCATAAATATAAACCATCCAAATAGAGAATAAGAATATTATCCTTGGATCATATACCTAGTAAAAAATAAGTAACATCAAAGGATGTTATCTTAGATTGAAACTAATTATGAAAGATCACTTGAAACACTTCTTGAGGACAATAACTTTTCTTTGAAAATAACTTTTTTAAAAATATTTTTTTTTTCAATCTTCTCTTTGAAAACAAACCTGAAATACTATAAAAGAACAATTAGAAAATATTTAATTTTTTTTGAGGAAAATAACCTTTCTCTTTTAAAAAACATTTTTTTAAAAAAAATCCTATTGAAACTTTAAAATTAAGCTTTAAAATTCATCTAAGAAGTTTCTTGAGAAATATATACATTAAACTTTGAAAAAAAAATTAGAAAATTATACTTTTTCCAAATAATTTTATTCGAAAATAAATTTTTAAACTTATAAAGGAATATACAAACAAAATAATGATCAAGGTGGAGGGAAATTATGTTCAATTTGTATCCGTTAAAATAAATATTCCTTTCATATTTTTGGTAAAATCCAAATGGAAATTTTTTGGAAAAATAAATGAAGATTCCTTTAAAAACAATTTAAAAAACAAGGGTAAAATTTATTTAATAAATCATTTAGATAATGTCAAAAACATTTTTTTAAACATGCATTTTGAATAAACAAAGTCATTTTGACTGAAGATAGAAATAAAGATGATTTTTATTAAAAACATTCTTTTCAACTCTTTAGTAAATAAAGAGATTAAAATAAAGGTAAAACGTGTATTTTCATGAATAACCAGAGTAGAATAAAATTCATGAGTTTCTTGAGAGATGTATAATAATAATTCATTATCTGAAACATAATCATAAATAGTATTGAAAAATTATGAGAACGTAACATAAAACCCTTACCACTTTGGTTACATTAAATCATAATCCCCATGAAAGAATAAAATTAAATTAAAAATAAAAATATAAAAAGAATAAATAAATTCATAAAATTACATGTCAATGTTTCTTTATATATACCTCATAGGATATGATTGGTTTATAATATAACATATGTCTCAAAGAATGAAAATTGAAACAAGAATATCCTACCGCTTTGGTAAATTTTTAACTATAAACTGCAAGAAACAAATAACCTAAAATGGATATGTAAATCCACATAATTTTAGTAATAATAATAATGAAATAAATTCATTGGTATTATATACACCACATAAATAAAACATGGAGTGAATATAACAATTGTCTCACAGATAATAAAAGTGAGATAGAAAACCCTTACAGCTTTAGTAATATTTTTAATTTCATTCCCCAATAAATAATAACATAAAATAAAACCTTAAATATCATGAAAATAATATTATTTATGGTATAAAATGTAAAAGTAGTATTATATACAAAATAAATGAGTGGTGAATTTTCATATGTCTCCCAGAAATAAAAGAGAGACTAGAAATCATTTACCATAAGTATCGACTTCTTTCATACGCATTAAAACCTCTTATATAATAAATATATTTTTATTATAAAAATATTAAAGAATCATAAATATATATATCATACCATATATTATTTAATTAAGACATATTATTACCCATTTATTAATAATTCCATGTTAATGTCATGTTTTGTAAAATAACTACCTTGTTTTTTAGTATGTTTTGAATTGTTTTTTTTTCTATTAATTTTATCACCATTACATTGTATAAATAATTTTTAAAATTATATAAATATAAAATATATTAATTATATTTATTTATATTAATCTGTAAAAGTTGGATATAGAAAATGAAATAAACTATTCATAGAGATGGTAGGTCGTACATATGCATGAATGTTGTTTCTGTTTTCATTATTGGTGAAAGAAAGAAATATAAATAATATAATACCATTATATAATCGTTTTTATATATTATATATCACATATTTTAATTATGATCATCCTTATTATATTCCATGTAAAGAATTAACGAATCATATCGCTTCGCGAGGCGGAAGTCCACCATAGACATGAGCGATGTTATCATATTCCCACAGAATTGAAAGTAAGATGTTATATGGAATATATTAATTAAAAAAGTATAATAATATCATAAATATTATATCTAAAAATTAATACATCATTATATATATCTATGATAGTTGGGTATGGAAAATCAATAACAACGGTTCGTGAGGCGGTAGTCCGTCGTACACATTAGCGATGATTTTGTATCCCATTTGATGGAAGTGGAGATGGTTCTAGGTCATTAACTTAATATAAAAAAATTTAAGTGTATGTAAGATACTGAGGTTAATATATCATCATGTTTTAATAATAATTAAGGGAGTTTTAGGAAAAATAAAATAAAACGCTCAGTTATGGATGTTACCTCTTATTGAGACAACTTCTTTTGGTTTGCACCAAAATCACTCCTAGGTTGGATTTCATAAAAAAATAAGGATTATAGGATGCGATTATGTAATTAAGGTAGATATATGTTTAGTTATTATCTGAACCAAATGTTTTTGTATGTTTCAAGTGGAGAGGAGAAGGGGTTTCCTTTTATACGCAAGGTGAGTGGCACACTTGTAATTTTTGAAAAGAAAAGTGTATGCCCAAGTTTTTTTAATGTCACAAGGATAAAAAATGGTCCATTATAGAAACTATAAGATATAAGATCTAAGTATTTCCATTAAATGGGTTTTTGATAAGTTTAAACTCTTTTTTAACCCTTATCTTTTTAGTTTAACCCCAGGTAAACCCATTTTTACCTTAACTGTGGTAATTAATTTTAAATTTTTTTACTGATAATTATGTTCAAAAATTAAATTAAACTTATAATAAAATAAAAATTATTATTATTAAAAATAATGAATCAATTTTTTAAAATTCAATTAAAATTATGGGAAAATTTTAATTTAAAAAAATCTCATGGATGTGACGAGAAAGTGGTTTTCCAAAGAGAAAATGGTCAAAAGTTTAAAAAGTTTTTATATGAAAATTCAATATAAAATTTATTTCAATGAACTAAATTAGATTTATATATATTAATAATCAAAATTTAATTTTTAAACCATATTAAAAATAATATGTTTTTAAATTCATTAAAATAAATGACAATTTATAATAAAAATCATTATTTTTAACTATTTTTCAAAAAAATTATCTTTTCAAAAAATTATCAAAAATTAACTCCAAGATAAATTTTACATGAAAATTTCAAAGTTTATGTTAATTTTTTAAAATAATTTTTCGAAAAATTCAAAAAATTAATTTCAAAATAAGTGGGCAAAAGGTGACAAAACTATTTTTTATAAAAATACAGTTTTTAAGCATAAAGTTGGATTTATTCCCAACTCTTGTCTAGAAAACACATAAGATGAATTTCAAAAACTTTATTGAATATATAATATATATATATTACTAGAATAATTCACAAAAAGTTATTTGTTTAATTTAAAAAGGTAAAACACGTTTGTGTGCATAAAAATAGTTTTTTTTAAGAAAATAATATTCTTTATTTTCAAATAGTTTTTATTTTAATTTCTAAATAATTGGAAACCAAAGAACTAATTTTATACACATTTGTAAAATATAAATATTCATAATTTATTTAATCCAATTCATACCCTCTATTCTAATAGTTAAGTGATAACTATCAAATTAAAAAATAATATTTTAATAGTATGCCTTATTTCATTTAAACTTAATGTTTCATGTAATGTAAGATCCACTCAATATTTTGTGTAAAAAATAGAATCTTATTGTTTCGTGTAATTAAAGATGAAATTTTTGTTTCATGTAACACAAATTGTCAAAAAAATAAATTTACTTGGGAAAAAATATTTTACAAAATCATAAAGTGTTACAAATAGACACAAAAAAGGGTGATATCAAATGATCGGTAAGGGATGACTTATATTTTATGAAATCTAGGAATAAATATATAATTAATAATTATATAGGAAACAAATGATTATCAAGTAACTACATATAAATAATCATTTGATTTTGAAACAAATACAAGGTTAGAAATATAAATAAACACATGGAAAATAATAATTGAATTAATAGTGATGGAATGCATAATATCAGATAGCTTTTACCATCCAAGCATCAAACAAGACATTATTCTTATCACCATGACCATAACCAAGATATCTTTTTTTTCTATCAAGGTCAAAGACAAGACATCATGATTTCATTCGGTAATCATACACCAAATACCCAAACCTTTTTCTCTTGAAACCAACTAATATATCGAGGGGTCATATAATACCAAGACCCACCCATCACTTATTTAAGTCTGATGTATTCACTGTATTAAATATATGAATAAAAACATTATAAATGATCAACTTTCCTTATTAATCCAGAAATAACCATATTGAGATATAAACATACATAATTTTATTTCTTTTCCATTTAAAAATAATAATCCATCTGGAGAAAGAAGTTGGAATGTTAAACAATATATAATAAAATTATCTTGGTAATGAATAAACATTAATATCAAATTAACAAGTATATCAATTTTCAATATTTCTCCAATAAATAAATTTATTATATTTTTATATAAGAATCCTTTAAAATAAAACTATATAGAGAAAGGGGTATACAGTTAAGTAAATAATTTCCCTAATTAGTGGATGTATGGAAATTAGGTGAACACACCTCTTTCAAAGGAAGGAATTATATAGTGTTTATAGAGGAAAGGATTTGGAAGCAAAAGTGTGCCTATAACTGAGGATGATTTGGAAAGGCATGAGAAATGTTGGATTTCTAAGAGTTTAATCCCCAAAAATCAAATAGTATTAGAGGTTTTAAAAGGTAATCCATGACCAATGTATACACCACAAAAGGGAAACAATTGGTGAATACTTATTATACCACAATGAAGAAAAATTGAGATTCAAAAACCCTTATGGTAAGGGTATCTTTAGAATCATAAAGAACATGAGGGGGATTCCATAAAATTCAAATATAATTAAATGAAAGATATTCATTATAGTAAAAGGAAAAAAGGGTAGTGAATACACCATAAAAAATAAAATATGGTTCATATTATCAAACATGTACCATTTAATTGAAAATATATGCTAATAATAATTACATATTTAGAAAATTTTGAATACAAATCCCATTAATGATAGATTTCAATAGGGACATTAAATTTCATTAATAATAATAAAATCATGATAAATATATATATCAGAGAGGAAATTACTACACTATAAAATATAATATATAGTGATTAACATAAACATGTCTAAAGGAATTGAAATCCGAGACAAAGAAACCCTCATAAAATTAGAAGTATTCAAATCAAAACACATTGAAGTATATAATTTATAATGAGAATTTAAATTCCATGAATAATGAGAGGATCATGATAAAAAAGATTAAAGGTACAGTAGATGTAATGCCCCAACCCCAGTTACCCAGAGTCGGTGCATTATTACATAACATTGGCATGATACAAGGAATCATGTCCCAAAAGATCGATCAGTTTAGTATCCTTGGAAGTACTAGATACACTCATAAGTTTTACATTACATCATTAAATAAAAACATCAAAAACATTTTGTCCTCTTTTTAAACACACTTATATACTTTGCCTATCCCTATAGGTCAACCATAAAATACATCTTCACATCCTGGAAAAAATAAAACATAGAAAGGGGTGACATCAGATGCTCAGTAAGGATAACAATACAGCAGAAACATTCATAAATAAGCATACATATTTAAGGAAATGTATAAAACTAAAACAAAATACTTTTAAATATAAACTTATACATAATATAGAAAAGATAAAATCAAAAAATTCCATTTACTTATTCACATGAATATTCTACTAGTCTAATAATCACATGCAATATCAATAGCTACTTTCATAATGATGGAATGCATAATGCCAGAATTCATAACCACATAGTCAAGGGTGTGTGCCAAGACTAAAAATAATATTTTGTCAAGGCCTTGTTCCAAGACACTAGTTTGTCTCATGAGACCAATCGATACATCGAGGGGTTATAGAGGGCTCCACCCATCACTTACTAAGTCCAATTCATTCCTCATATGAAATTGTGAAACATAATCTAAACATTCTTATTAAAACTAGAATACAAAATGTCAATATTTTAACAACAAACCATGAATGCCATAAAAATAAAACATCCACAGTCAAACATAACTCATTCAATACAAGATGGATGATTGTATTATGATAAATCAACCTCAATAAATAATAAAATACACTAAAGGATATTGACATAGATGAAAATAGTCATTAAAATTATTTGAGAGAAATATCCACTTTTTCTTGAAAACATTTAAATGTCGCACTATTTATCAAAGAAGTCATTTAAAAGTTATTTTTCAATCAAAGTGTCCCACAACACTTTGAAAATTTTAAACATAATTTTTATTTTAAAACATTCATTTCCATAAAAATAAATCCTTAAAATCATTTTTAAAACATGGACATTAATGATAAATATTTAGAAGAATAAATTTTTAAAACATTTAAAATTATATTTTAGTTAGAGTTCCCAACCAAATGAGAGATTCTTGAATAAAAATAATTAAGGTAATAAAAACTTAATAATATAATGAGAATAAAGGGATTCAGGATATACTTTTTCAAATTAAATTAAATACACTAAATAAATGTGAATCGGTGTATAACAACAAAGAAGTCTCAATGGAATGTAAGTTGATATGAATTCCCTTATAAAGACTGTATCCTTAGGTTAAGGATAAATCAGTGATATAATTATGTGTGAAAAATATAAATACACTCAATATGATTGGATATTCAGTGTAAATCAATCAGAGTTCATTCACACATATTCCGGTAAAAATAACACCAATGACTTGGATGTTTAACTGAATAAATGGGAATTGAGTTAATATTACTCTTATCAAGTTCATATTAATGACTTTAGAATTTATCAATGGAGTGATTGTGTGTATAAAAATTATATCCAAACAAAGGGGAGTGTAAATTACTATATAAGTAAATAAATAGTGATTTAACACATAATCTTGGGGTAAAGTAATCAATGAAGTATACGTAAAGCCCAATGAGTAGAAATTGAAATTTGAAATTCCCTTACTGATTTGGGAACTTATGAAACATACACCCCGTGAAATAAGGATCATAATATGAAGATGTAAATACCCATAAATTAAAGTATATTGCACCAATAATACAATCATGGGTAGTATATACACTACACAAAATGGAATAGTGGCCAATATAGCATTAATCTCACGAGAATAAAAAGTGAGATGAAAACCTCTTACCTTGTACTTTTCCTTAGTCAAGGGTAATTTAACCTCTTGTATAACAGTTAAATAATTGTTATTAAATTATAAAATAACTATATTCATAAATATGATATCATATATCATCCTTTAATATTTCATTGTTAATAATATTTTTGTAGTATCATCATTTCGGGGGTTAACAGATCTGTTTTACATTATATACTTGGTTATGTAATCCATGTTTGTTATAGATAGGATGTATTTTATTCATATCCTGAATTATATTAAGTTCATAAAAATTATTTGTAATCATAAAATGAAAAATATTCTTGAATTATTATGATTGGTAATGAATCTCATCACGTTCGGGGAGTCGGTAATCTGTGCGAATGCATGAGCAACAATATCATTATATTGATAGTGAAATAATATGTAATTAGATGGTATATCATATATAAAGAATAATTAACATGTTATATTTATTATTTACATCAGTTATACTCATTATTATACCCACCCAAATAATTATGTGTTTGAATGACAAACTACACCACGGCGTGGAGACGATAATCCGTACATATGCACGTATGGTGACTTTGTCATTTATAGGATGGATAGAACAATGAATATGGTTTTACCATTTTTATAATAAAATCCCAGTATATAGAATATATTGGAGTTATTATTTGATAATGGAAACAACAAATAAAGAGGAAGTGAAATAAGAAAAGAACTTGAAAGAGGTGATCAAATATTTACCTTTTCTTCGATTTCTTCCTTTTAATTTGATCAAAATGGCTCCTTAAGTTTCCTTTATGACCAAAGTAGGGCCTTTATAATGAAGGGAGGAAATTTGGGACAATATTTGGTAAGGGGTTGGCCGAGCCAAAAGGCTTTGGAGGTGTGAAATTAAGAGAATCGGGTGTTCCCATTTATAAGAGAGTTGAGGGTCACTTTAGGAAAAGGTTGAAATATTATTTTATAATAAAACCATTTTCAGTTTATAGTGGCTCCAAAATGAGTTATTTATAGGATATGGTGGGGATGGTTCGAAACCCTCTCAACCAATAGGTTTTAGACAGTTTTAGGTCATCATTTTAACCTTATCTTTTAGATCTAATTCTTATTTAAATAGTTTGACATTTACCATGTCTCTTTGTATTTTTATATTATATGGTTAATAAACATAGTATAACAAGCCAAGATAACCCCATGTTGTTAATTATTAATATATATAACCTTATCTAAGTACTTTGGCCGAACCTTAGATTTTTAGGAATATTATATCAAATAATAATACAATATTTGTTTTAAAAACTCAATTATGTCAATTTTGACACTATTTAGTATTTGATTTTTTTTTGAAAGCAATAAAAACTTTTTCACTTCGAATAATATTTATTAAACTGACCTTAACATGTCATATTAACCTAGAAAATTAGTGTAATTCATTAGAATTCTCAATTTACATTTATTTGGATATTTATAATATCAATTATTTTAATATTTCATTAATAAGGTAATTACTGCATCATCATTGTGTCATAAATAAATTAAATTATTTAATGTCTAAAATTTATAAATAAATTCCATTACGTAAGAAATATTTTTATCTTTCTAATTAATATTTATAGTTTAATTTATATTGTGTGTAACCGTATATTAAAAATGGTTTATTTATTAAACTTTGAATTTAACTCCTTTAAGTCTTCTTTAAATAAAATAATTATAAATGTCCTAATCTAATCCAAGTGGACCAAAGAGGTTCATATTTTATTCCTAAGGTTTTTTTGGTCTAATTATACTTATCCAATAGAATTATGACATGTGTTTGGGTAATTATGATATCATTTTTACCCTTAATTACCCTATTTACTTTTATCAGTGGTAAATAAAATTCAAAAGTTACTATTCACCAAAAATTATTTTCATCTTATTGAACCACATTTTACTTTATGATATTAACCGTGTCTCTTTTATTTTTGAAATTAAACTCACATAAGCGGTAAAATTACATTTTAGGCAAATTTTCAAATGCTCCTAGGAGGTGTGTAAAAGAAGGAAAAAGTTCAATAAAATTTTATACATCTAATTTTATTATAAAATTAATCCAATAAATTAAATTAAACTTATATAGGTATTATATATCTATTTTTACTTAAAATAAATTTAAAAAAAATAAAAAATTATTTAAATAAAAATTCAGTTTTAAACAATAACGCTGTGTTTTTTACTGTTCATCAAAAATTGAATGTTTTCAGAAAAATACCAAAAATTTACCCTAAGCTAATTTTGATATTCCAAATTTAAAAATGAATTCTTTTTTACCAATTCAAAACATAGAATTTGGATTAATTAATTTACAATTAATTCCCGTTGTCAAAACTGAAAAGCGGGTTTTTAAAAAGTAAAAACTATCAAAAGATTGACAAGTGTTTATGTCAAGTTTAAATGTGAAATTACTTATAATGACCTACATTGTATTAAATGATAAAAATATAATCTAATTATAATTCCAAAATATTCAAATATATAATTTAAGACTATAAATTATTTTGATTAAAAAATTGTTTTCAATTAAAATTTTGTATTTTTCAGTATTCATCAAAATATGAAAGTTATTAGAAAAGTACCAAAAATTTATCCAAAATAAATTTTTATGTCTCGTTTCTAATTAAGAATTTAATTTCATTAAATTGAATATATAATAGTGTCATCTATTGGTTTTAAAAATATATTTCCATTAAAAGGTGGTAAAATTACATTTTTTGAAAAATACTACTTTTTTCTAAAAAATGAATTTATTCTTATATTATGTCTAAGAAACACATAATATGGATTATAAAATTATATGGAGTATATAAAATTAAAAATTTAATTAATATTATTCGTAACCACTTTTGAACGGCTAGTTTGGTAAGTCGTGGTGCGCTCGAACTCGGTGTTGCGTGTTGCGCAAGCTATTGAATTGCTTTAAAGAAAATAACTTACTATGAATTATTGGGGTGTTACAGTAGATACACCATCCAAAATAAAACATGGTTTATAATAAGAAATATTTCTCAAATTGAGATAATAAATCCTTATCGTAATTCCTAACTTATGCTAACGCACTTGAATGTCCTTTAAAACACACATAAATTTATTACTCTTCAATTTTATAAACTTATTATTATATATTTACTTTTATATAATTAATTTATAGTCAATTAATATGAATATATTAGTTATATATAACTAATTATTACCACAAGTGTGGGTATCATTAATATATTCATATATATTGACTTTTGTTTTATTGTGTGAAAATGGAATCAATGTCGTCTTATTTCGGTAGTTTAGTGATTGAAGATAATATTTTAACAATAAGTAAAATACATAATATAAAATTTCCAAAACCATAAAAAATCATGATTTTCTTATTAAAATTTCAAAATATTATTATTTACGTTACTATACTCATACATGATAGAGTTTCATAGCATTGTTCAAATAGATGATTAGACAAACCCAAACATGAACATTCCATAATTAATTGATGAGTATTGTTTTGAAAGAGGTTTTTATTAGAATAATATCATTATTACAAAATAATAATGATATTATTTTGATATATTTAAGGTTCTAAATAATTTTTTAAGAGGTATGGATAAATAATTAAAGTCAATATGAATAATGAAAAAATGTTATTTCATAGAGGGGGTAGTTTTCATAATGCACAATCGAGGTTGATTGGTTTTTTTAGTAGATATGAAGGAATAAATAATGGTTGTTACATTAATATAAAAAAATTAATTATACTAATTATACTGAGTTCATTATATTACTATGGTTATGATATGATTTGAAGTGAATGATTTAGCAGAAAAGGTTAAGGATTAAGTAATACTAACTTTGGGACAACGAACTTTCTCTTGAAAGTATCATAGGAAATGAAGGGATTAAGCTTACATATGGTGAAAAAGGGATTTAGTTAGAACAATATAATTCTATAAGAGTAAAATTAGGCAGGGTTTGAAGTAAATTTTTATAGGGATGTGTAACTTTGAGAGGGTAGGAGTGGTCCCCTTTCATAATTGAATAAATTGAACTTTTGTGAACACCTATTATTTTTCACTAACGGAATGACAATATTCAAGGGTAAATGGTTCCCAATGTGATAAAAAAGGATTTTTTGGTGATATTGGGTAGATAAGTCCTCAAAATATTATCTACACACGTCTTTTAAGCATTTTTGAAGTCATTTTCTCTTATATTTTTACTTTTAAGTTTTTTTACTAATGCAAATAGTTTCTACCAAAGTAACTTATGTTTTACTATATAAATAAAACAACCCCTCTAGTAAAATTTGGTTTTTATAAACCTAAATTTAATATCAATTCAATCTAACTAAAATTTTAATTAAAATAAAATTTACTTTTTAATTATAACATTTTATAAATAGAAAAACTATTTTTTGTAGAAAAATTATGTTTTAACCATTATGTGTTCTTAATCATATTTATCATTGATTATCAATTAAATTTGTCTTAATATAATTATATATTTGTTTGAAAATAATATTAGAGCTATTATTTGAAATATATTGATTTAATTTATTAGATAAAAATTACACAAAATTAATGAAATAATTATTTTAAAAAAACCAATTCATCATTATCATGGTCATTAACTTTAATCATAGTAATCATAATTTTATGGCCAAAAATAAAATTGGAAATACTAAATTATATGGTCATGTTCATCTCAAATATGAAATAATTTTTTTATATTTAATTTCTAAAATTGATAAAATCTTATTTTTTATGTAAGTGCATAAAAAATGTTTTTGGTGTGCAATATTACTTCAGTTTCCAAAACCTTAAACATGGGTTTTTTAAATTCGACAAAGTATTTTTAAATTATTAATTTTAATTTATAAATATTTCTTTATAAAAAATGTTTCGAAAACATTAAATTCATTATTATATTATGAAAATTTCATAAAAGTGGTAGTATTATCAAAATCAGTATTGTTTCACTATTCACCAAAAAACAAATTATTTTAGAAAAATATCAAAATTTCATATTAAGCTAATATTGACATGATAAATCAGAAAATTAACTCAATTTTATCTAATTAAAATTCAAAAATATAAAATTTTAACTTTAAAAATAAAAAACAAAAAAATGTAATGAAAATTATTTTCATAGGAAAACAAATTTTAAAATATTAAGTCTTCACATTCTCATTTACAATCAGTTAATAATTAAATTGGTGTTTAAATATTATTCATATCTACAATATCTTTTATCCATAATATATTTGGTTTCCTGAAATAAGGCATATATAAATTCAATTTTTAGAAGAATATATATTTAAGAATAAATTGATCTTATTTTTTATTTAACTACAAAAATTGAATTTTCTCAATGACGTTCTATTAATAATGAAATTTATATATATATATATATATATCATAATTTATTTACCTCTATTTTTATCCTCTAATTCTATAGATAAATTTTAACAATTATATAATTTTTCATAGTTTGTTTTGGTTTTTTTTTGTGTAAAGAAAGTTCTTGATAAAAATATGTTCCAAAGGAAAATGTGAATTAAAATCTCAAGGTGTTATATAAATTTTCTTAAATTTACTAATGAAATAAGAACTTTAGTTTTTTATATATCTAGGAATCATGCATGGAAGAACTATTATTAGAATAGTTACACATTAAAGATCACCCAAAAGTAACTCTGAAAGATATTGACTAGAAATTAAAATGTGATATATGAATGTGAAGATGAAGAGAATCTATATGATAATAGATTGAGGCAGATGAACATCTGAATTTTAGAATAATTGATTTTATAACTGGAAGTTACTCAGGTTTTGGATGTTTCATAAATCTAGAATATTTGAACAAGTTATGATTTGTGTGATGAAATTGGAAAAGGAATGAATATTATATTATTATATATGATATTATTTCATATAGAAGATACATTCTAAGGAGTATTGAAGATTTGGAAAATTAAAAAAAATTATAAGGGTTGTATTCCCAATACATAAATGTAACTCTAAGCTGAAGAATAAGAAAAGTTAGAAATGTATAGAGCATAGTGTAAAGAATAAGAGTAATTATCTCTTATAAAAGAATTAACTATTTGAGGAAGTTTATAGAGTAGTTTATAAAAATGTCCATAAGTGAAGACTGATGATTTTATACTGATATTTGATAGGAAAAGATAATATTTTTTTATTAATCAACAATGATTCAATATGAGTTAAATTAATAAATCCAAGGGGGGTGAAAAGGTTTATATAGAAGTATTAAATGGCTGGTTTTGTGTGTTTCTATAAGGTGAATTCAGAAATTGAAAAAATGGAAGTTAATACAAATATTAATGACCAGAAGTTGAAGTAGATAGTAATGATGATAAATTTGATTTATGTAAGTCAAGAGTGTTAGAGTAAATCACATGTGACTATCTAATCTAGATATTGAAGAAGTTAAGGAATATAAGTAAAGTCCAGATGATTCAATCGTGTGAGTGGATAACTCTAATGATTTAATGTAATGGAATATAGATTTTGAGTTAATGTAAATCCCAGACCCTAGTTACCTAGAGTCGGTGCATTATTACATAACATTGGAATGATCACAAAAGATAAAATCTCGAAATACCGATTAGTTTAGTAGCCTTGGAATCACTAAATACATTCATAAATTTTACATTACATCATAAAATGAAAACTAAAATAGTATATTCTCCATAATCCACACTCATAACCCCTCATACCATCCCTGCAGGTCATTCATAAAATAATTATTCACATCCTGGGAAAAATAAAACATAGAAAGGGGTGAGATCAGATTCTCGATAAGGATTACAATATAGCAGAAACTTTCATAAATAAACATAAACATTTAAGGAAATGTATAACTAAAACAAAAGCCTTTTAAACTTGAACTTCAGCATAATATGGAAAAAAAATAAAATTAAATAATTCCATTTACTTATTCACATGGATATTCTACTAGTCGAATAATCACATGCAATATCAATGACCACTTTCATAATGATGGAATGCATAATGCCAGACTATCATAACCACGTAGCCAAGGCCTCGTTCCAAGACTAAAAATAAGATTTTGTCAAGGCCTCATGCCAAGACACTAGTTTGTCTCATTAGACCTACCGATTCATCGATGAGCTATAGCGGGCTCCACCCGTCACTTACTAAGTCCAATGCATTCCTCATATGAAAAGTTTAAAACATAAAATATACATTCGTATTAAAACTAGAATTAGAAATGTCAAAAATGTATCCACAAACCATGAATGGTATAAAAATAACACATCCACAGTCAAACATATCACAAAAACTTCAATACAATATAGATGTTTTGTATCATAATAAACTAACTTCAAATAAGCTTAAAATCCATCAAAGGATGTTGACATAGATGAAATCAAAACTATTTGAGAGAAATATCTCTTTTTTTTAAATCATTTAAAAGTTTCACATTTATAAAGGAAGTAATTTAAAAGATATTTTTTAATCATAGGGTCCCATACCACTTTGAAACATTTTAAAATAATGATCATTTCAAAACAATCATGTCCATATAAATAAATCCTTAAAATCAATTTGAAAACATGGTCATTAATTAAAAATATTTTGAAAGATAAATCTTTAAAACATTTAAAATTCTGATCTTGATAAAGATTACCTTTCACAAATCCTTAAAATATTCATTTTGAAATCATTTTTATGAAAAATGGACATGGATAATAAAAAATTCCCAATAAATACTTACACATAAACAATCTCGGATAATAATGAGATTGAGGAATTAACCCTTACCAATTTGGTAACTTAGGAAACATACACCCCATGAAAGAGGTATCATACAATGAATATGTAAATACACAAAAATTAAAGTGTATTACACAAATAATACAATTATGGGTAGCACATACAACACACAAAAGGTAATAGTGGCAATATGGCATGAATCTCACGAAATAAAGAGTGAGATGAAAACCCATTACCCTGTACTTTTCCTTGGTTGAGGGTTGGTTAAACTCATGTATAATGGTGAAATAATTGTTATTAAATTATAAAAGAATCATATCAATTACTATGATATCATATATTATCTTCTAACATTGCTTTGTTAATAATATCTTAGTATTATCGTCGTTTCGGGTGTTAACTTACTCGTTTTCTTTTATATGTTTTGTTACATAAGTCGTGTTTGTTATATATATGTTGTATCCTATTCATATCCAGAATGATATCAAGTCCTTAGACATTTTTTTAATCATCACATGATAATTATACTTTAATGGATACGATGGGTAAGGAATCTCATCGCATTCGTGGAGACGGTAGTCCGTACGTATGCACGAACGCTACTTCCATTTCATTTTTCATTTTAAAAGGAATCAAAACCAAATGATAAATAGGTATATTATTATTTCAGTATAATATAATATCTTATATGTGTTACTTAATTTCATTAACATCATCCTTTATACGTTCCATGTATGGTATGAACGAGTCATATCACTTTGAGGGGGCGGTAGTCCGCACTTCCTCAAATGAAATTATCCTATATATATACAACATGAAAAGAATAATGGTATGCAATAAAATGGAATTACAGAAGCTTATATATAAAATAAAGATAATTAATATCATATTTAATTATAGTTCCATCATAATGGCCACCATGAGAGGCGGTAGGAGATAATTGAACAATCATTGTTTCGTGAGGCGTTTGGTTGCCATCCACAGAAACATTATGTTCTTCACCCATTAGATGGAGGTCTGTGTAAGTGTAGTTAGAATACTTCTCATAACAATATCCTAGTATATTTAGGATACTAGTTTTGTTACAAAATAAAATAATAATAATATTTTAGGGGTTAGAGAAGTAAAATAAAATAAAAGAAGCTAAGAGAAATCGTAACATTTAATTTGGGTAACTCCCTTTGGTTTGAACCAAAAAGGACTCTTGAAGTGACTTCTGGCTAGGGTAAGGCTTATATAAGGAATATAGAGACGTAGGGAGATTAATTGGGTAGATTTTTGATGATCCAAATGTCTTGAGAGGTGTGAGTAATTGGTTAGAAGTGGTGTCCTTTTATAAGGCGGAGGAGGGGCTCTTTAGGAAAAACTTAAAGTATTATTTTATAATAAATTCATATTCGGTTTATAATGTCTCCAAAGTGGATTATTAAAAGTATAAGGTGGGTATAGGTTAAAAAAAACTCATCCAATAGGTTTTAGATAGGTTTGGGTCACTTTATAAACCTTATCTTTTAGTTTTAACTCTTAGTTAATTAGTTTGACACTTACCTTGTCACTTTGTATTTTTATATTATATAGTTAATAAACTTACTATATACATCCAAGAGACCCCCAAGTGGTCCATTAATGATACACCTATAATTATATAAGTCCTCTGGCCTAACCTTAGATTTTTAGGAATATCATATCAATTAATAATATAATATTTGTTTTAAAAACACATTTCTTTCAATTTTGACAATATTTTATAATTTATTTTTGTTAAAGTCATAAAAACTTTATTAATTAGAAAAAAATTCATTTAAGAAATACTAACATGTCATATTAACCAATAAAATTCTTGTATGGCATCAAAACTTTCAAATTATATTTATTTTAACATTTATAAAACTAATTATTTGATTCTTTCATTAATAAGGAAAATATTGCATCATTATTCTGTCATAAATAAATTTAATTATTCAGTGTCTAAAATTTTTAAATAAAATAACATTATGTAGGAAATAATTTTATCTTTCTAATTAATATTTATAGTCTAAAATATAACATATATATACTTATGTAAAAATTGTTTTTCTAAAAGATATATGCTTATGTCATTTTTGTATTTACTTTAACTTAATTAATATAATGTGTCGGTATCACTTACAAGTGGCTCCATGCTGTCCCGAAATCGACCCAAAAATTACCATGGTCGAACATGTATCAACCAATAGGGTTAGGACACGTTTTAGGGTAAATTTATATTATTATAATATTATTTGTTTACCCTTATTTACCGGATTTACCCTTTAACCATGGTAAATAAAATATTTACCGAAGTAATTATTCAAAATGTCTAGAAATAAGAGTTAACTATATTCTAAATTTGTAAATCCTGATTCCAAATATGGAATCCATTTTTCTAAATTTAAAACATAGAAGTGTCAAAAATTAATTTAAAATTAATTCCCTTTGTCGAAACAAAAAGCGTGTTTTTAACAAATAATAACTGTCAAAAGATTGACCCTTTCTTATGTCTTGTTTAAATATGAAATTATGTACAATGACCAAAATTGGATTAAATGGTAAAATTATAATATAATAATAATTTAAAATCACTCAAATTCAAAATTTATCACTATTAATTATTTTGATTAAAAAAGTTGTTTCTAATTAAAATTTAGTAATTTTCACTATTCATCAAAATATGAAAGTTATCAGAAAAGTACCAAAATTTCACCCTAAGATAATTTCGATATTCCAAATAAAAAAATTAATTCTATTTTACCAAATTCAAAACATAAAAGTTTCATTTATTAATTTAAATTTAATTCCCGCTATTAAAACCAGAAGGCGTATTTTTAGTAACTATCAAAAGTTTGACACTTGTTTATATCCAATTTTAAAGTGACATTACTTACAATGACCATCATTGGATTAAATGGTGAAAATATAATCTATTTATACTTCCATACCATTAAAATTTATAATTTAACAATATAAATTATTTTTCTTAAAAAGTTGTCTTCTGTTAAAATATATTATTTTTTACTATTCACCCAATATTAATGTTATCAGAAAAACACCAAAAATTTATTGAAAGTAAATTATAATCTCCTTATTCTAAAGAAGAAGTTTATTTTGTAAAATTTAATATATAAAAGTTTCAAATATTGGATTTAAAAAGGGTTCGCCATTAAAAGGCGGTAAAATTGCATTTTTTAAAAAATACTTCTTTTATCTGAAAAAAAAAATGTATTTGTTCTTACATTATGTCTAAGAAACTCAAAATATGGATTATAAAATTATAAGGATTATATAAAGTTCAAAATTCAGTTAATACTATTCAAAACCTCTTTTGAACGGCTTTTTTGGTAAGTCATGGTGCGCTAGAACTCAGTGTTGCGTGTAGTGAAAGTTATTGAATTACTTTGAAGAAATAACGTACTATGAAATATTGGGGTGTTACATTCTTCCCTCCTTCAATAAATTGCGTCCTCACATTTTGAAATTATTTTTCGAAAATAAAAGGTTGAAAATAGAATATACCTTTGGGAAAAGTCACATCATAAATTGGGTTAGTAAAATTTAGTCTTAATATGAGGAAAAGGGAAATGAAAGGGTCACCACCACATTATGATCTCGATTAGGAGAACATTGGTTAAAATTAGAGATATATAATTGGAGGGAAAACGTAAATATTTATAGGTAGTGATTGAGGTCATCAATCACAAACAATTATAAAATTTAGGGCCTTAAATTTATCAATCTATGATGATTTAAAATACCATCTGTTTAACAAAACATATGGTATTAGGATAACACATTTTTTGTTTTAAGATCCCCTTAAATAAATTATAAGAATTAATTTCTTCATTTAATAAGAGAAGAAGAAAAATATATACTTGTCAAGTAGAGTCCCATCGTTTAACTAAGTTCTACCACAAACTCATCTTTCACTCTAAAAGTTAATAGAACTTAAAAATATTATATTTATCCTAACCATATCGGGTTCCAAAAGTAAATTTATAATTCATCAATCAGAACTTTTAAAAAAAAGAAAACTACATTGTACACTCCAGGGATTTCACGTAGTCTAGTGGTAGGCGATAAATCTCAATTGCACTATGTTTGTGGGTTCGATTCCCGCAGCTTTGTCCGACGTGACGGGTTGTCACACAGTCAGTGTGTTGTCCTTTTTATAAACATCCAAAAATAACTTTAACAATAGTATCCAATGTAAAATATAATCCATTACAACCTTTATACTTATCCAAAATACTTCTGTAAACTCTCAGTCCAAAATTTATATAAAAGTTAAACATAATGCAGATCCTTTTTACCCCATAATAGCATGTGAATACCTTTATCATGTATTCTTTTAAAACACTGAAAAATCATGAATTACCATAAAACCTTATTTATTACATTCATGCTCCCTTATTCCTTATAGAATACTGGGTATACTTCATCTATCCAAAAATTTTGTAAACTCCAACAATGACGGAATATAAAAATCTTTAATCAGTTTCAAGGCAGTCAAGAATATCCAATATAATTTACCCAAATCAAACATATCTTATTCCAAAATCTGTACCTCAATATTAGGACTATATTAAGGTTTATCTTTCCTTCAACCATGTAATTTCCAAAAAGTTTAACTCACTGTAGAGTCACTTTTCTTAGTACCATAAAATCTCAAAACCTCAATGAAATAGTACTGCAGTACAATCCTTATTTATTTCCAGTACATCATTGATACAACACTTCAATGAAATAATTCCAAAATAACAACATAAGAACACTAGTCATTCTTTTTCATCTGTGGTAGTATCATAACTTGATTATTATACAATAGCATCATTTGCGGCATAGTCTGATGACTGGGACATTGGTTCGTGTAGTGTCTAAACTCCTTGAAGATGAAGCATTGTACATTTGAAACCCTTTTCTAACCCTTACAGTCACGTACTTGGTGTCCTTTTTCTCCACACTTATAACATACTCTCATTCCCTTCAAGAATTTTCCAAGGTGATTCTTTCCACAGTTATCACATATGGTAAAATCCTTCTTTACCTTCTTCCCTTTATTTGTCCTACTCTCTACCATCCTTTCCTTCTCTGTCTTTGCTTCAAAGCCATAGGACTCTGAGAATTCTTTACTTATCTTATCAACACATGATAATATTTCTTCATATGTTAAGAATACATGGGAGAATATTTCCCTTCTTAATGTTGGCTTAATACCGTGAATGATACGATCCTTCTTACTCTTTGGATCATACGTATTGCTTGAGTTCTCATTCCTTCTATTGGGAACCATTTCTAAACAATGGCATACAATAGGTCAGTTTATGAATCGCAATTCATAATTCCAAACATGTAAAATACATAACATAAATTGAACATTTTATGGATATAATCCATAATCAAAAAAAAATTTCTTTGAGGAGATATATACTCATAAACCCATAATATTGGTTTCTAAATAAAACAAGAATTATCCTAAGAATATCCCCCGGGAGTGTCGTAACCAAGAGTGAAGCAAGGCCTGTTGTCATGCACCAGTTCCCGTTCGAGTCTAGCTCAAAGAGGTGTTTTCGGGTTTTACCCCTAGGTACATCTGTGCCAGAGCTGCCTCTACCTGCTCATATCCAGATAGGGATGTATTCCTTTGAAAACTCACAAAATCTCTAAAATACAAAAAATCTAGAAAGTTCTTCTATATTAATCCTCAAAGTCTATCTTAGGGATATGTTCTCTAATCAGAGTTTATCTAAATCTAGCTTCCAAGGTTTGTACTAAAATTCCTCTGATACCAACTGTAACGCCCCAACCCTAGTTACCTAGAGTCGGTGCATTATTACATAACATTGGCATGATCGCAAAAGATCAAATCTCAAAAGACTTATTAGTTTAGTAGCCTTAGAATAACTAGATACATTCATAAAGTTTACATTATATCATAAAATGAAAACTACAACAACATAGTCTCCATATTCCACACTCATAACCCCTCATATTATCCCTGCAGGTCATTCATAAAATACTTCTTCACATCCTGGGAAAAATAAATCATAGAAAGGGGTGATCTCAGATGCTCAGTAAGGATAACAGTATAGCGAAAAATATCATAAATAAACATAAACATTTAAGGCAATGTATAACTTAAACAAAAGCCTTTTAAACTTGAAATTTAGCATAATATAGAAAAAATAAAATTAAATAATTTCATTTACTTATTCACATGGATATTCTACTAGTCGAATAATCACATCCAAATAACTACTTTCATAATGATGGAATTCATAATGCCATACTATCATAACCATGTAGCCAAGTCCTCATGCCAAGACTACAAATAAGATTTTTTCAAGGCCTCGTTCCAAGACACTAGTTTGTCTCATGAGACCTACCGATGTATCTAGGAGCTATAGTGGGCTCCACCCGTCACTTACTAAGTCCAATGCATTCCTCATATGAAAAGTTTGAAACATAACATATACATTCGTATTAAAACTACCATACGAAATGTCAATATTGTATCCATAGACCATGAATAGTATAAAATTAACACATCCACGTTCAAACATATCACAAAAACTTCAATACAATATTGATGTTTTGTATCATAATTAAACAACTTCAAATAAGCTTAAAATCCATCAAAGGATGTTGACATAGATGAAATAAAAACTATTTGAGAGAAATATATCATTTTTTCTAAATCATTTAAAAGTCACACATTTATAAAGGAATTAATTTAAAAGATATTTTTGAATCAAAGTGTCTCATACCACTTTGAAACTTTTTAATACAATTATCATTTAAAATCATTCATGTCCATATAAATAAATCCTTAAAATAAATTTGAAAACATGGACATTAATTAAAAATATTTAGAAAGATAAATCTTTAAAACATTTAAAATTCTGATCTTGATAAATATCATCTTTCACAAATCCTTAAAATATTCATTTTGAAATCATTTTTATGAAAAATGTACATGGATAATAAAAATTTCCCAGTAAATACTTACACATAAAAAATCTCGGATAATAATGATATTGAGGAATTAACCCTTACCAATTTGGTGACATACGTAAAATACACCCTATGAAAGAGGTCTCATACAATGAATATGTAAATACACATAACTTAAAGTTTATTACACAAATAATACAATTATCGGTAGCTCATACACCACACAAAACGTAATAGTGGCAATGTGACATGAATCTCATGAGAATAAGGAGTGAGATTAAAACCCCTTACCTTGTAATTTTCCTTGTTTGAGGGTAGGTTAACCTCCTAAATAATGGTGAACTAATTTTTATAATATTATACAATAATCATATACATTAATATGATATCATATAAGGTCTTTTAACATTTCTTTGTTAATAATATCTTAGTATTATTGTCGTTTTGGGTGTCAACTTACTCGTTTTCTTTTATATTTTTTGTTACATAAGACGTGTTTGTTATGGATATGTTCTATATTATTCATATACAGAATTATATCAAGTCCTTTAACATTATTTTTAATCATCACATTGGAATTATACTTGAATGGATACGATGGGGAATGAATCTCGACGCGTTCGTGGAGACGGTATTTCGTACGTACTCACGAACGCTAATTCCATTTCATTTTTCATTTTAAAAGGAATAAAAACCAAATGATACATAGGTATATTATTATTCCATTATAATATAATATCTTATATGTGTTACTTAATTTCATTAACAACATCCTTTATACATTCCATGTATGGTATGAACTATCACTTTGAGGGGGCGGTAGTCTGCACTTCCTCAAATGAAATTATCGTATATATATACAACATGAAACGAATAATGGTATGAAATAAAATGGAATTAAATAATCTTATATATAAAATAAATATAATTAATATCATATTTTATTACAGTTCCATCATAATGGCCACCATGAGAGGCGATAAGAGATAATTGAACAATCATCGTTTTGTGAGGCGTTTGGTTGCCATCCACAGAAACATTATGTTCTTCACCCATTAGATGGAGGTGTGTGTAATTGTAGTTAGAATACTTCTCATAAAAATATCCTAGTATATTTAGGATACTTTTTTTGTTACAAAAGAAAATAATAAGAAGAGTTTAGGGGTTGGAGAAGTAAATTAAAAGAAAAGAAGCTAAGAGAAATTGTTACCTTTAATTTGGGTAACTCCCTTTCGTTTGAACCAAAAAGGACTTTTTAAGTTCCTTATGCATAAGGTAAGGCTTTTATGAGGAGTATAGGGATGTAGGGACCTTAATTGTGCAGAATTTGGACGATCCAAAAGGCTTGATGGGTGTGAGGAATTGGTTATAAGTGGTGTCCTTTTATAAGGGGGAGGAGGGGCTCTTTAGGAAAAACATAAAATATTATTTTATAATAAATTAATATTCGGTTTTTAATGGCTAAAAAGTGTATTATTCAAAGTCTAAGGTGGGTATAGGTCTAATAAAACTCAACCAATAGGTTTTAGATAGGTTTGGGTTACTTTATTAACCTTATCTTTTAGTTTTAACTCTTAGTTAATTAGTTTGACACTTACCATGTCACTTTGTATTTTTATATTATATAGTTAATAAACATAGTATATACATCCAAGAGACCCCCAAGTGGTCCATTAATGATACACCTATCATGATATAAATCCTTTGGCCGAACCTTAGATTTTTATGAATATCATATCAATTAATAATATAATATTTGTTTTAAAAACACATTTATGTCAATTTTGAAAATACTTTATAATTGATTTTTGTTAAAGTCTTAACAACTTTATTTTATGGCAGAAAAACTTTCAAATTATATTAATTTTAAAATTTATAATTCTAATTATTTGATTCTTTCATTAATAAGGAAAATACTGCATCATTATTGTGTCATAAATAAATTTAATCATTCAACGTCTAAAAATTTTAAATAAAATACCATTATGTAGGAAATTTTTTTAGATTTATAATTAATATTTATAGTAGAAAATATAACATATATAACCCTATGTAAAAATTGTTTTTCTAAAAGATATATGAGTATGTCATTTTTGTATTTACTTTAACTTAGTTAATATAAAATGTCATTATCACTTAAAAGTGGCTCCATGCTGTCCCAAAATCGACCCAAAGATGTCCATGGTCGAACATGTATCTAGAAATAGGGTTAGGACACGTTTTAGGGTAAATTAATATTATTGTAATATTATTTGTTTACCCTTATTTACCGGATTTACCCTTTATCCATGGTAAATAAAATATTTACCGAAGTAATTATTCAAAATGTCTAAAAATAAGAGTTACCTATTTTCACAATTTGTACATCCTGATTCCAAATAAGGAATCCATTTTTCTAAATTCAAAACACAGAATTGGCAGAAATTAATTTAAAATTAATTCCCATTGTCGAAACAAAAAAGCGTGTTTTTAACAAATAATAACTATCAAAATATTGACACTTTCTTATGTCCTTTTTAAATATTAAATTATGTACAATGACCAAAATTGGATTAAATGGTAAAATTATAATATAATTATACTTTAAAATCACTCAAATTCATAATTTATCACTTATAATTATTTTGATTAAAAAAGTTGTTTTTAATTAAAATATAGTAATTTTCACTATTCATCAAAATATGAAAGTTATCACAAAAGTACCAAAATTTCACCATAAGATAATTTCAATATTTTGAATCCAAAAATTAATTCTATTTTAACAAATTCAAAACATAAAAGTTTCATTTATTAATTTAAAATTAATTCCCGTTATTAAAACCAAAAGGTGTATTTTTTATAACTATCAAAAGTTTGACACTTGTTTATGTCCAATTTCAAAGTGAAATTACTTACAATGACCATCATTGGATTAAATGGTAAAAATATAATCTATTTATACTTCCATACAATTAAAATTTATAATTTAGCAATATAATTTATTTTGATTAAAAAATTTGTTTTCAATTAAAATATAGTATTTTTTACGATTCACCAAAATATTAAAGTTATCATAAAAACACCAAACATTTATTGAAACTAAATTCTTATGTCCTGATTCTAAAAAATAAGTTTATTTTGTCAAATTTAATATATAAAAGTTTCAAATATTGGATTTCAAAAGGCTTCTCCATTAAAAGGCGGTAAAATTTCATTTTTTGAAAAATACTTCTTTTAACTGAAAAAAAAATATTTGTTCATACATTATGTCTAAGAAACTCATAATATGGATTCTGAAATTATAAAGATTTTATAAAGTTCAAAATTCAGTTAATACTATTCATAACCACTTTTTAACGGCTTGCTTGGTAATTCATGGTGCGTAAGAACTCGGTGTTGTTTGTAGTGAAAGTTATTGAATTACTTTGAAGAAATAACATACTATGAAATCTTGGGGTATTACAGTTAAACCTAGAAGGTGTTTTTGGGATGAGAAAATTCATGAGTCCAAAAGTTTAAGAGTTCTAAAGAGAAAATGTTAGGAAGTGCAGATAAGAAAAAGTTTAGATGATTATAAGATAAGAGGATTAGATGATATAAAATGAATATTAGTTGTGTCGAAGAGATAAGATGAAATAAGTTGTTGTTCGAACAATGTATTTGATCTATAGAATAAAGACATCATAATCTCATTATCTATGTTAAATTTAGTAAAAAAATATTAAGGCTTTAAGCTATTTAGTAAATTAGAATAAAAGGAAGAACCAAAAGTGGAATCAGAATTAATTTCATTTTAAATAAATTGATTCACTTTAAGTTAAATAACATGAAGATTTTATAGGTTTTATATAACATTTATGTGAATTCAAAGTGGTTGTTATGATGCGGTGGTGGATTTATAAGATAAAAAATTCATATTATTAAAATTGTGATTTTATATGATATTTGTGGAAGGCTTGATGATAATTGAATCTAATTTTTATATAGTATTTGACAGATTTATAATCGGATATATTTAGAGGCACTGAAGGTTGATGATTGGGATTGAGGAAGGAGGAAGATATGAATCTCAGAGACCATATTTATTGGAGCTGGTTTGGATACATAAACAGTATGTTCATTCAGAACTCTTTGGGGATTAATTGAGAGTATAGGAGAGAAGGATCTGCTAACCTACAATTTATGAAGATCATTTGGGTCGAAGAATTTGAGGATATAGAGCTTGATGTTTTTAAAGAAGACCAAAATATTATAGACATATTTTCTTGAAGATAATGACAAAGGAAACAATCAACATCTTGTATAAGGTATGGAAGATATGATACTTTGAGTTACTAAGAAAGGATAGTGTTTTGAAACAACTTGAATAATTTTTGGATGTTATATTACTTAAATAATTCTAAGTTCCAAAACAAAATTTTCAAAAGTTATCATTCAATATTGACATGCATTTAGTTGGATTTTATTATTCACTGGTTGTTTGAGACTTTTATTTAGGAAAAAAGATCTTATAGCTGATATAGAGACATCACATAGTGAAAGGAAGATATTTTTTATGATTTCTTTTAGGGGTTCCATTGAATACTAGAGACTAATAGTATAATCCAATACCAACCTATCAGAACATGGTAAAGTCTTTTAGATAGATATTTTGTTTTTTTCACATGAAAAATATAGAGAATACTGATTAAATGTTGATTCATTCCTAAAAAAATTGGGTAAATGGATGGTTCCTCCCTAGGGTTTAGGTTGATTCCTTACTCTTTGTGATCAATTATGATATTAGTGATAAAATCTATTTCACATATGGATTTGAACACAATAAGGAGTAGATTCCCACATTGGGCTCAATCCTGGTAAAAATATCAAATGATGTGCTCCATTTACTTTATGTATTGTATGTGGTGCGAATGAGTTTTGGGAATTCATAAATATATCCATACATTTTAATAGAGATAGAGAATAAAATAACACAATGGAATAAAATATTGTGTTAGTATAATTGGGTAAAATTTCTATTCAGTGATTACCCCCCCCCCCCAGTATGGCTTCACAATACACTAGGAACTTTAGAGTTGAATTCAATAGAAATTTGATTTTTTATGATTAAAAGTACATGGAAATTTATTTTACATATTTTTTGTTTTAATAAATATAAGGGAAATTTATATGGAATAAGAAATAAATAATTTAACATGTTACATATGATTTATAATGGTGGGATAAGTTAGTGTTATGTGGACAATGTATTATGTGTTGAAGCTTAAGAGAGTTCCACATCACCAATATTGTATCACATGTGTTCTAAAGATAATTTCATTTAGACAATATAGTTTGTACCATCCCTTGAGAATATTTTCAATCCTAACATAGCCTTATATTGATCCCTATGAGTGTTAAATAGTGACAACTATATCCCATGGAAGGTTTTAACACTACATCCATCCTAAATCCATCCACATAGATTACCTGAGACAACATCCCTTTTCTAATTTTTCATGGATCCCTAACACTTTATATGAAGTCCTATCAATGTAATCAGTTTTGTAACAATATATTTCAAGTTAATTTTGAATTCTATAGTGTCATAGTCATAACAATTCCAATGTCCACTACACCAATGATACTAAATCCGATAACACATCTCCCATGCACCCACCAACACTGACTTAAGTCAAAACATAATACAATGATCTCAACCTAATGAATTCTTCTATCCAAGATTAAAACTACAACACATGGAGTTTTTATACTCTAAAAAACCTTTTGAAGCTTCCCCAAAATAATCATAAGGGAGAGGAAGGATAAGAATCCATGGTCGTTGATGAATAATTTGAGCACATATAATACCTAAAAGCCCAAGGAGACCAATATATATTTTCCTCTACTAATTTCTTAACTAAATTGGTAAAATTTATGATTCATATGTTATATTTTCACAGACCCTCAAGATTCATAGAATAATGAGCTCGTGAAGTATGGCATATAAATTGATGAGGTTGTGACCCATAATCCCATGAGATAATGAATGAGGATCTATCTATTAGAATAAAAGAAAGAAGCCAAGAAATTGATGTATTATATATGAGGATATGTGTAAATGGGCTTAGAAAATACTTAATCTAAACTAGAGGGTATTTATATGCATGATCTAAAGCTATAGGATCAAAAACTTATTCATATGAGGTGGTTATAGTCATTAAATGACCTACTGAGATTTATTCCCCCATGCACATACTTTTTATTTGAATATGTGTGTATCTGGATATTCATTCATATATATGTAGGATTTCTATTTTAATTGATATTCTTTTTTTCAATCTACTGTGAGTGTTTCTCGTTTAAACCTATCTAATTACATAAGTCTAATCTTGTTGGATAGTGTAAGTATAAACAAAGATTTTTAGTGATAGAGTGAAAGCAAAATTTTATATATTCACTTAGTATCTGATAACTACTACTAGGTTGAGTACATTGAGTGTGTCGATATAAATAAAGGTGGAATATAAACTAAGCTCATTTAGTAGAACATAATTAATCTTAGTTGTGGAATTGTAATTGAGTAAAACCCTACGCAAGAATGATTGAATTACACACTAGTAATGGATCAATAAACTTGAGATGGACACCAAACTAGATAATGAAAGTGGTAGCACAAAAAACTACTAAGTGAGAACATATTTATACTTTTTAGAGTAATTATGAAACTTTATAGGGACGAGAACCTTCATTATAAAATTATAGGGATTTATTTGAAATATAATTTTCTTTGTAATTTTTTTGGTTTATCATTGAAATTTTTTGATTAGTATGTAAACATTGGTAATTTAGGTTGACTTCCATTTCCACCAACCATATTTATCCACTCTAATTGGAAGTAAATTCCATGGTCATCAACTCTAGGTTATGTATCACTTATTTATTTATATCCACCTATCATTCACACATTTCATTCACTAAATTTATACTATTTTTTGGTTATAACACCCAATTAAGATTAGTAGTCAATCCATTTTTTCTCTGTAGAAATATTGAACTTGTACTGATAAGTATTTTCTATGATGACCCTATGAATTTATATGGTAATATGCCTTCAGAATGACACCAATACATTCAAGAACCATTTATCCCCCTAATTTCTCCCCTCTTGGTCCCCCTTAGAATCTTATCAATCTTTGATGTTCTAAGAATTTTTTATTCATTTATTCAATGTAATATTACCCTCTTCTATGTTTTTTATTCTACCATTTGGTTTTATTATAGTTTTTAATTATTTGTTCTAGGGACTCAATTTCATGGTTTCAAAAGATCATCATGAAGTCGCTTTGATGTATGTGGATTTCATATATAGTGTGCATAAGAATATTGGGGATAATTAACAAACATAGTTTCCAATCATTTCAACGAATATATGTTTCTAGATAAGTTATATTTAGTATTTATACAAATTGCGGACACTATATTGTTTTACAGGTTATGAAAATTATGTATTTTTCTCATATGAGGATCAGGATTCTACCGTAAGTCGTTAGCATGCCATTATTTTTTTTATCTGATTGATTATGTCACAGAGTGAGTTTTACTTGGTTTTAGAAGATTATAGGATATTAAATGAAATAAATAACATATGGAATTGTGGGTTTTTATTATAGTAGGTTATTATTGGTGTCGATGAAAGATATTACAATCATTGATAATTAAATGAAATTGTTTGGAGGCTAGTGGCCTTTACTCATATAAATATTTGGATAGATGTAGAATGTAATGGATTGCCTATTTCTCATGTTAAATTGAGTGTTATTATTATTATTATTATCAGCATCATTTTGTAATATAATGAAAATTAATAACATGTAATGACCTTAGGTCATATTAATAGTTACCAATGTCCTGTATATATAGGCTAAACTGTTCATTTGGTGGTTTATTAGTCTAATGAGTGATAGTGGCTCGCTTTACTAATTTCATAAGTCATGTGAGTTGATTAATTTTTTCAAGTATTTTATAAGGAAATTGTTAACCTTTAAAATTAAAATTTTCAATTAAAAAATTTTATTTTGAAATTATATTTAAAAGAAAGGAAAATAATTTATAAATGAATGTCCTTCAAATAATATTTCAAAGGGAATTAGGTTTTAGAGGAAACATTTGAAATGAGATTCAAACTCGAAATGGATATAATGTGAATGAATAAAAATTTAAATTTTGATGTATATTTTTTTATCATTCCCTGTATTCAAATACATGTATGTTAACTCATTACTATGAGGTTTAGTTACTTATTTTTTATTTCATCCATGTGAGTAATAACACTTTTGACGTGTTTATGTGGATTGAATTGATCCAAAGGATCAAGGTATAGTAATGGTTCTATGATTATTTAATGTAAAATATAACTCATTTACTGTTAGGAAGTATTTTATATAAAGAAATAGTAACTCAAGTTATAGTATAATAGCACAGAACCCACATTCACGGATCATGTGTTGAAATCCATAACTTTACATTCCTAGCTTTGATGTTGATAATTGTGACCCAAAATTTTAATCTAAACCTTACAATATCAAAAGGTAAACATCTATCACTTAAATATTGGATGGAATTTTAGGTATAGAGATTTATATAATTAAGAAAAAATCCTTCACAAATAATTCACATCAACTTGGACTCATAAACAGCTAGTTCATAAAGTTGAACATCATCTCCTGTTATTCCAAAATTTTATTATTTCACAATAAGTCATCAAAATAATCCTTGTGAAATAATTTATAGACATAAATTTTTCAACATAATTCTTGAAAACCTGGGGAAAATGAAACATAAGAATGGTGAGCTCAAATTCTCAGTAAGGGTAAACATAAGTATTAATAATTAAATGTCACCAATGATTATAAGAGTTCATAAAGGTATGATGACATAATCAAAGTCCATGAGAGATTCATAAAATAGCTCATACCCATCGATACCTAGACTATCAAATATTAATACTTTGAAAAGGAAAGATTCATCAGAATCAATAATCATGAGCCATGTGATATCAATCTCGATCATTAGAAACATTATAAACCTATATCATGAAAAAAGAAACACATAAATTTATCTTAGCACAAAATTATACTTTTCACTCTAAAAATGGAATAACCATGTCGTAAACATCTATAAATGTCACTATTATGAATGTAAAATACATATAGTTGACTTATATAACCAATTTGTTGGATATCTATCACAAACACACCCATCCTTGGTTTATCACGGAACCACTTATCATTGGTTTATCAAGTAACCACCAATCATATGTCTAAGTACCATTGAAAAATAATCACATATAAAAGCTTTTATAAACTCACTAGGAAACCAGTAACCCATTAACACATGATTAACCCCTAGAAAAGAAATGGTTTCTATAAAAATATCTATAAAATAGGATTAACCCATAGAAAGAAAATGGGTTACATAACAATCTCTTCGAAACATGAATAACCCATGGAAATGAAATGGGTTCCATAACAATCTCTTTGAAACATGAATAATACATGGAATGAAAATGGGTTCCACAACAACATATTTGAAACATGAATAAACCATGTAAAGTAAGTGGGTTCTGTAAAAAAACTTTGAAACATGAATAACCCGTGGAAAGGAAATGGGTTCCATAATAATATCTCTAAAACAAGAATAACCCATGGAAAGGAAATATACTCCGTAACAATATCATTGAAACAATTTTAATCCATTCCAAAAATAATGAGAACAGTATCAATAAAAATATAACTTGTGGAGGATAACTAACAACAAGGGTTTTTGACTTTGATTAATTTAATACCATTAAAATATCACTAAAACATTCTTCAGGAAAATAATATTTAAAAACTCTAAAGCATCCCATACCACTTTGAATCATTTGAGTCATTAACCCCATAGATTGAATAAAATTAAATGAAACTTATAATATCATGAGAATAAGTATATTAATGATATAACATGTAAAAGGAGAAGTATATACACCTAATAATGAAAACTGGTCTAGAACATAACAAACATCTCAAAGAAGGCAAACTGTGATGAAAGTTCATTACCACCTTGGTAACTTTGAAATCGTAAACCCTGTGAAATGGAGATCATAAAAATAGTATTTAAAACCCCATAAATTTATGTATAAGAATCATAAAATACCTTCATGTGAAATAAAAGCACCACCAAACAAAAATAAATGGTGAATATTGAATAATTATGGTAGAAATAAAAGTAATACTAGAAATCCTCTTACAACTATAGTAGCATATAAATTGGAAACCCAAAAAGTAATAATCATCAAATAAAACTTTTAAAAACCATGAATATAAAATAAATCATGATATAATATATCAGAATTTTTAGTATATAAACCACACAAAATTAATGAATAGTGATTGTGACATATGTCTCACGAAACTAAAAGTGAGACAAGAATCCCTTACTTTGAGTCTGATTTTTCATGATTTTACTCTATATTCCTGAATAATAAAATAATTTTAATCATTTAATTGTTTTATAAGATTTTTCAAGATTATTATGATATTTAATTCACTTATAACAATGTTTTTAATAACTTTTTCAACAATTATGTTTACATCATGTGTTTTGACCGTATTCGATTTGTGTATCAAAAACAACATTGGTATGTCAACATTGGTCAAATAAGTCATTATATAAACATATAATGAATAATAATCATGAAATAATTATCATATTTATACATAAATTATACTTTTAAAACCAATTATGAATGATGGTCATGAAAAATGAACCAACATTTCAATCATGGAGACGGTAGACCGTACATACGCATGAATAACTTTATCATTTTTCAATGATCGTTATGTAAAGAACGTAAGTAAAGTTTATCTTTAAATAATTTTTATTATATTATAAATAAAATATTATTTAATCATATAAAATTATTGTGATGTAAATGTAATCACATCATGTCGAGGAGGCGGTAGTCAACTCGTCCACAAACGACGTTATAACTTTTTCAATGTGTAAAAGGGTAATAAATAAAATGATATATTATATTTAAATAAATTTAATTATTTCATGAATATCATATAGATGTTATGTAATTTACCTATGTTTAATTAAACCCATACTTAATATATTACTTGTAGTTTTTGAACGTATCACATCGCTTTGAGGAGGATACAGTCCACGCGTCCACAAACGATGTTATCGTATTTACACAAAATGGAAAGCATGAAGGTATGTTTATATAAAAATTAAAAAAATAATACAGAATAAATACCATATATATCAAATAAAAACTTTTCTCCCATCATAATTCCCAACCATGAGTGGTGGTGAACTAAAAACGAATGACATCATTTCATGAGGTGGTTGTTCTCCGTGCACGAATGGTAATTTCGTTACCCATTAGATGAAAGTGTGTGTAGGCATAGGTATTAAAATTAACATAAAAACATATAAGTAAATTTAGGATAATATTTTTATTATATAATAATGTAATAAGAATAATATAATGGGTGGAGAAATAAATAAAACATAAATGTGCATTGAGGAATGTTCCCTCATTTTCGGGTAACTCCATTTGGTTTGCACCAAAGGGATTTCTTGGTTAGTTTTACTCCCAAAGTGATGAATCAAGGGTGAGGGGAGGAAATTTTTGAGATTATTTGTGCATGTTTTTTATGAGAAAAATTGTTTTATAGGTTTAAACAAGTGAGCAGGAGAGGTGACCCTCTATAAGTAGAGAAAATGGAATATTGAGTATTCTTGTAAATATTTGATTGGTC
Organism: Viscum album; assembly: GCA_963277665.1. Lineage (NCBI taxonomy): Eukaryota > Viridiplantae > Streptophyta > Magnoliopsida > Santalales > Viscaceae > Viscum > Viscum album. The sequence goes on along the minus strand of OY728126.1, from coordinate 1,945,641,811 downwards.
CCCATGTTTTACTTGTCCACCAAGGGATAAAAATATACCATTATAAATCCTTAGATTAATGGTAGAAATATGTACATATAATAATTTTTAGACAAGTGTGGGTTCATTTTTACATCTTCTTTCCCAAGTTTAGTCATTAATAAAGCTTGTTTTTTCTTAATCACTGCAATTAATTTTAATTATCTTCACTAATAGTTTTATTAAAAGAAAATTTACATATTCTATATTATAAATTAATATTATTTCAAATACGTAATCAATTTACTCAAATTACAATCACAGAATTATCAGAAATTAATTTAAAATTAATCCTGTATACGGGATAAAAAGTGGGTTTCTAAAGTAAAAATGTTCAAAAGTTTTCAAAAATTTTATATCTAAATTCATTTTGAAATTATTTCCATTTACTTAAATTTTTTTAATGATACAAAAATTTTCTAATTATACTTTAAAACCAGTTAAAAATTTAATTTAACTATAGTAATAATTTAGATGAAAAGGCGGTTTTCAAATAAAATTCAATATTATTTACTATTCATCAAAATATGCAAGTACTGAGAATAATACCAAAAATACACCCAAAGCACATTTTTATATTCATATTTAAAAAATGAATTTTATTTTTTCATATAAATTATAAAATTTTCAAAAAAACATATTTAGAATAGGTGCGCCATTAAAATGAAGAAAAAGTGTCTTTTAAAAATATACATCTTTTTATACATAAAATTAGATTTATTATTATATAAAATCTATAAAACCTATTTGATGAATTTTAAAAATATTTTATTAAATATATAAAATATAAATTTCATTTATATATTTTACTAATAGTGATTAATTTATTTTTTTAATATAAAATTCCTTTCTATTCATAAAAATAGTTTTTCATAAAAATGCATCCTTTATATTAAATTGGTCTTTATTTTTATTTATAATTAATTTTTAACCAATGAAATAATTTTATAAACATGAATAAACTATAATTTTATTATTTATTTAATCATATTCAATCCCAATATTCTGATGGTTATGTGATAACTATTATGTTAAATAAATAATATTTATAGTATAATATTGTCTACTAATACCCGAGCTTGTGTGTAACATAAGTCATCAAAGGGACTTGATGTTGCATGTAAGTAAAGATAAACATGGTGTTGATTGTGATGAAACTTAATATATATATTTCATATAACACAATCTATTAAATAATTTAAAGTAATTTGATAGAATATATTTCATAAATTCCCTCGGTGTTACATCCTACCCACTTAAAATGAATTTCGTCCTTGAAACTCATCTTAGTTTTCAAAGGATTAAAATTTTTAGAATTCCTTTATTAAGACCTACATTATAAAAAGGGTTAAAAATCCTCTTAAAATGGAATGTCAGAAACTTAAAGGTGACCAAAAGTTATTCATAACTTGGATTCCATATAGGGGAAACATATCTGGGAATGTAGTAAAAGTGTAAATAATTATATAGAGTGATTGAGTTCACTGATTAAAAACAATTTAATGATCAATAGATAGTTAAGGGCCTCAAAATCATAAAATTGTGATGATCTAAAAGACCATTATTTCATCAAAATTAAAGGTATAAGGATAATAATTTTTTTTCAAGATACTTTTACTTGGCTTAAATAATCATCTTACCATTTAGACCAAGAAAAAAAATTAAATATACTCAATTGATGAGCATAATTTCATCATTTAGTAACTTCCCAAAAAAAATCTAATATTTTTATCCAAACAATGAGTATTCAAGAGGAATTTTTAATTCCAGAAGCACTAAAATCAACTTTTAAAGACCACATTACCATAAAAGGGACAGTTAGCCTATCCCACCTATATGTAGACAGTAACCAAAACCAAAATGGTTAGAAAATTATAAGATAATTCCCAAAAATGAGTAAACCTTCAAATCATACACTAATCATAAAAATAAAAATTTAGCACCCAAATTTCAAACAAAATTATTCCATAAATAACTACCCTTAATATTTTTCAATCATTTCCTAATTAAGTTTGAAACCCCAAGATTAGAAGGATTAGATTTTATATTCTTCCAATATAAATCATCCATTCTTCCTAAAATAAAATACAATAGGTTTTTAAAATAAACATAATCCTAACCTATAAATTTTTTTATACTAACCCAAATATCACGTAGGTTAGTGGTAGTGCATCAAACCCTTTTCATCCTTCGGTCATGGGTTCAAGCCCCACTGTATAGCCAGATGCAACAAGTTTTCACCTACAATATGGGTTGTACCACTTTTATTCATGAATCCTGAAAAATAAATCCTCTATGAAAACAATTTATGTTTATCCTAGAGTTTACAAATACCTCGACCAAAAAAAAATTTTCCAAAAATATCATTAATAAACTCAATATTTTTACAACATAAAACCCTAAAATGAAGTCTCTAAGACATTGAACTCATTATCAGCCTTAAAATTATATTCATATGAATATATCCATAAATATTAACATAACCTCATATGAAAACATCCTAATGTCCAAAGTTATATAAACAGACCTTAGATACCAACTATAACAGCCCAGAACCTGAACTCATGGATCCTCTGCTGAAATCCATAACTTTACATTCCTAGATTTGATACCGATAATGTTGGCCCGAAATTTTCATATAAACATTAAAAAACCAAATGAAAAACATGGATCACTTAAATACTAGAGAACATTTTAGCTTTATGGTTTTATAGAATTATGGAGAAAATCCTATATAAATAATTCACAACAACTTTCACTCATAAATAGCTAGTTCATAAAGTTGAACATCATTTCATGTTATTCCCATATTTAATTATTTTAAAATAAGTCATCAACATCATCCTTGGTAAATCCTTTATAGATATAAATCATTAAAAATAATTCTTTAAAACATATGGAAAAGGACACATAAGAAGAGTGAGTTCAAATGATCAATAAGGGTAAATATGCATATTAATAATTAAATTTAAGCAATGATCAAATGAGTGAATAAGGATATGATTACATAATCAAAGTGAATGAGTGAATCATAAAATAACACATTCCCATAAATACTTATATCATCAAATATGAAAACATGGATAAGTAAAGAATCACCATAATCAATAATCACAAACCATTTCATATAAATATCTATCATTAAAGACATTATAAACCTATATCAAGCATAAAGAAACACATAAATGTATCTTGGGACATTATAAAACTTTTAATATTATAAATGTAATAATTGTGCGGTTGAATTCCATACATGTCACTCTTATGAATGAAATAGCCATACACCCAACATTCATACGCAATGCTTTGGAGGGCTATCACTGACCTACTCATCCTTGGTCTATCATGGAACCACCCATCATAGGTATATCACATAACCACCCATCAAAAATATAAGTACCATCGAAAAATCATCACACACAAAATATTGCATAAACACATTGGGAAATCAATAAACCCATCAAAACTTTACTAACTGGTCGAAAAGAGAAAGGTTATATAAAAATATATTTAAAATATTATTAATATGTAGAAAGAAAATGGGTTCCATAAAAATACCTTTGAAACATGAATAAACCATGGAAAGAAAATGGGTTCCATAACAATCTCTTTGAAACATGAATAACCCATGGAAAGGAAATGGGTTCCATTAAAATCTCTTTAAAACATGAATATCCCATAGAAAGGAAATGGATTCCATAACAATATCTTTGGAACATGAACAACACATATAAAGGAAATAGGTTCCATAAAAATATCTTTTAAACATGAATAAATGGTGGAAAGGAAATTGGTTCCATCATAATCTCTTTGAAACAATATTAATCCATCTATAAAATAATGAGGATGGAATCAATAAAAAATATCTCCAGTGGAGGATTAGTAACTACAAGGTTTATTGATGTTGATGAATTAAAATACCATTAAAATATCATTAAAATTTTATTAAGGAAAATAATCTTTAAAAATTCCAAATCATCACATACCACTTTGAATCATTTGAATCATTAAACCCATAAATGGAATATAATTAAATGAAACATAGAATATCATGAAAATAATGATATTTATGATAAAACATTTCAAAATAGAAGTAAATAAACCTTATAAAATAATATAGGTAACATAAAAAATGTCTCAAAGAAATCAAATTGTGAAAAAATTATAACACCCCAAGATTCCATACTACGTTTCTTTTTAAATAATTCAACAGCATGTGATACACGTAACATCAAGTTAAAGGGCACTATGATCTATCAAAATATCCATTTATAAAAGTAGTTAAGAATAGTATTTACCACATTATGAAATTTATAAATTTTATTTTTCAAAATAGTCTTCATTTTTTAATTCAAAATATCAAAATTATCTTATTGTGAATTTTTTGTATTTTTCTATAAAGTGTTAATTTTTGATGAATAGTGGAAAATACTATATTATTGTTATAAAAATGAATTTTTTTTTAATTTAAATAATTATTTTTCTTTAAATTTATATTAAAGTCACAATATATAAATAAAGTTTATATTAATACAAAGTAGGTCATTAGAATCATTTTTATAGAATTGGGTATAAGAATTTATTGAACTTTTGAACTTTTTTTTTACCTACATTCCTGCCACATATTCATGGTTAACATTAAACTTAATTTTCCAATTTTTTGAATTGAAGTTTGAAAAAATAGATATAAATGTTTTTAATTAGTATGAATTCTTTGATTTAATAGGATAAACTTAGTTTTTTAGTGAATAGTAGCGTTCGTAAATTTTTATTTATTTACCACGGTTAAGGGTAAATTGAGTAAATAAGGGGTAAAATAATATTATAAAATTATTCTAAAACATGTAAAAATCCTATTGAATGAATAAATTCTTCCTCTATCACAAAATTTTCTAGATTATATCATTTAATGAACACTTTTCCATGAATATGACATAGATATTATAAAAATCAGAGAATGTCACAAAATATCACTCTTATTTTATATAAGTATATTAATTTTAATATATGGATAACTAGGAGATAACATTGATTGTAAATAGTCATTGGAAATATAAAATAATTACCATCATCATAGTAATTTATTTATAATTTATAGATATTAAATGATTACCATTAATGGTAACACAATTGTGACAAAGAAGTTATTTTATTAATAGAAATATCAAATTAATGGTTTTAAAAATATTCAAAATGAGTATAATTTGAATTAACTAAGGAGTTACAAGAATTTTCTAGGTGAATATGACAAGTTATGAGAAAATTAAATGGTTTATTTTGATGTGATATTTTATTTACATTTTAATTTAAGTCAAAGTAATGAATATTGTAAAAATTGACACTATTGATATTTTATAAAAACAATATTTTATTAAATTATTTAAAAATAATAAAAATAATTCAAAACTAGAAAGGGATAATTATAAAGTCTATAATATCATAAATATTCTATTTATGAACAATTCAGTCCATATAATTTAATATTTATGACCTTTTATTATTTATAATATTATTACCATAATTATGATTTAACATATTAATTAAGTATAAATCAAAATGATAAGGTTCAAAATACAATTTAATCAAGTCTAAATTTTTCTAGTTGAGATTATTTCTACCTATATTAATCTTATCCTTTTAATAACTTTCTTATGAGCTATTTTAAATCTAAAATCAATTTATATTAAATTAATAGTTTTGAAGAATCCAAAAGTGCCTCTCCCCTCTCTTATAAAAGGGTGCTTATCATTCTCTATTATTCACGCATCTAAATCAATTTGGATCATCCAAACCCTAACAATTTCTCCTCCCAAATTCCCTCACTTAATCCTATAGGCCATAAATTGGGAAGAAATCTAACCTAAGGAGCCTATGTGTGCAAATCAAAAGGAGACACTCGAAGAAGATGCAGTTTTTTTTACCAACTCTTTAAAAGTTATTTTCTTCTTATAATTCCTTTTACTAATTGTTTTCTATACTAAAGTAAAAAATACAGAATATAATATATTTTTATGTTTTTTATGATTATGTTACAACCATATTCCTCCTTTTACTCATCCTACGAAAAACATATCACCATGTGTGTGTGTATGGCTTACCATCTCTACGCCATAGTGTAAAATGTTTCTCATCTATAAATTATTTAGATGGGTATAAAGATAAATATAAAAGATTTAAATAATAAATATGAAATTATATTGTCACTTTATTATTCATATTCCACCCAACTCCAAACCTTTTACCATTACTGAATGATATTATTGCTCTTCTGCACGTACGGTCTACCGTCTCTATGACAAAATGAGATTCATCCTCCACTACAACCATTTAAGAATGATTATGAAAATGTATAAAATCAATGAATATAATATTTATAAAATTAATATCATTTTTTATATGAGTAAGATATATCCTATGCATAAGAAATAAGACTTAGACAATAAAATAAACGTAAGAAAATGAATTAGTTCACACCTAAAATAATGATAATAAAGAAATATTATCAAGAAAAAAATATAAAAGTGTCATATATGATATCATATATGATGTATATAATTATGTTATAACTAAAAAACATTATTTAACCATTATATGGGATTTTAATTTATCCTCAACTAAAGGAGAGTATAAGTTAAGTGTTAATTTCACAATTTCTTTATTATTCGAGATTGCTTTTATGTAAGAATTTAATGGGACATATTTATTAGACTTGTCTATGTTTGATAAGAATTTACTTAAAAAAATTATTAATATTAATTTACATTTGTTTAAAAACATTTTTATCCATGTTCTATTTTATAATAAGAATCTTTTTTTTTCTTTATGAGGTACTTTGTTTGACTTTTTCGACAAAGTATGAGAAGAATGTTTTCTTAACTTATACGATGTGAGCAGCTTTTTTCACCATCGTTACACCTTCAAATTTTTGAACCATTATTTATAATATTACAATATTGTTTTTATTGAAAATATTTTCTTTTTAAATTTTATGGAATTTCAAATAACTATTTTCAATAAAATGGGTATTTCTCTAAATAATTTTCAATGATTTTATTAAAACATTTTCATCTATATCAATATCATTTATTGGATATTATGTTTAATTGAGGTTTATTTCATATGATACGACCAATAATATTGTATTAAATATTTTATGAATAGTTTGACTATAGATGTGCTACTTTTATAACATTTATGGTTTTTGGGTAATGTATTAAGATTTTGTATGCTAGTTTCAATACGAATGATTATATTGGTTACATTTTCCCCCTTTCATAATAATAATTAATTGGACTTAGTAAGTGATGGGAGAGGCCCACTATATCCCGTTGATGCACCAGTAGGTCTCATGAGACAAATATTTTTGGGTTTTTACACATTTATGTACCATCCTAACAAGATACCTTTACAGTATAGTAATGATTTCTGATATTATGAATTCCCTCTTTATGAGATTAGTTTTTGATATTACAAGTAATTATTTCTCTATTAGAATATCCATGTGAATTTTTAAATGCCATTATTTGATTAATTATTTCTATATTAAGCTCAAGGTTATATTTAAAAGGATTATGTTTCAACTGTATACCTTTCCTTAAAAGTTTATTCCTATTTATGATAGCTTCCCCTGTATTGTTTATCCTTACTGAGTATCTGAGCTCACCCATTTCTTATGTTTCATTTTCCCTAGGACGTGAAGAGATATATTATGAATGTCCAGTCGGAATAATCTAAGAGATATGAGTTTTTTAAATGTAAATACAATTTTACTTTTCATTTCATGATGAAATTTTAAACTTATGTTTGTATCTAGTTTTTTTAGGGCTACTAAATTGATAGGTCCTTTAGGATTTGATTTATTGGGATTATACTAGTGTAATAAAATAATGCATTATCTTCGGGTATCTGGGTCGGGTAAATACAGTTGTTATCAAAGTAAGCTTAGTATAAACCTTGGAAACTATATTTAGAAAATTCCTTAATTAGGGAACATTATTCTAAGATAGACTTTGAGGGAAAGTATATAATAACTTCCTAAAATTTTGGTAATGTAGATATTATATGGGTATTCCAAAAAATATATATCCATGTCTGGATACTACAAGTGGATGTGGTTCTGGCACAGAGGTACCTAGGATTAATAACTTCGACAAGGTGTTCTAGGCTTGACTCAGGGTAACCTGATACATGAAAATTATCCTTACTGCGCACTTGGTTTGAAACTCTCAAGGGATAGTCTTAGGATTATTGAGATTTTCATTGAGAACCATTATGAAGGATTTAAAAGTAAATATGTTTCCAAAGAAACCATGTTTATGATTATTAGATTAGATATGCATAAATGTTTCAATTTATGTTACATATTTTGAAATTGCACATTATGATTCATAACCTAATCTAGTTAATGTTGTTTTTTAGAAATGGTTCCTAGTGGAAGAGATTGAAATCATATCAACACACATATTCAATGTGGGGATGTCCCTTCTATGAAAGATAATGATGTTGGAGTAGGAGTTGCAACTGGTGTTGAACAACTTATAACTATACTAGGAAAACTGACTTAGGTTATGAATAATAAACTTACCTATATGTAGAATCCGGGTACACAATACGGAGGATCAATGTTATATCATTTCATATGATAATATCCCCCAAAAATTAAATGGGACTACAAATCCATTTGTAACTGAGAAATGGGTAATTTCCTTAGAGAAAATATTTCTTACTTTGGGGAGTAATGAAAGGGAAAAAATTCATTTAAGTTTATCATCTATCATGAGATATGGATCAATGGTGGTCATTGATTCAAAATAATAAGGAATTTGAAGAAATAACAAACATCTAATGAGGGATTTAAATAACACTTCCTAGAAAAAAACCTTCCTTATGATCAATGAGCGGATATATAGAGGAAATTTCTGAGTCTAAGATAGTTGAAGGATGAGAATGTTGACAAGGAATGTTTTAAACTACATACATAGCCCAAGAAGTAATATTTATTAATTCTTTTATGGGTTAAAAACATTCATCTGATAGGCTCTAGTCTCACAATCTTTCTCATCATATGAATATATAGTCTTGTGTGCTATCAAGACAGAAAATAAATTCTCTAAGCCTTATTAATTTAACGAAAATAAAGAGAAGAAGAGGGATGTTGAACACTCTAGAAAGGGAAATAAGGGAAAGGGGAAAAGGGAATAATTTACTTTCCATTATGCAATAAATTTGGAAAGAAACATCATGGAACATGCCTATAGGGGATGGGAGTTTGTTAAAAGTGTGAAGAAAAATGCCCCCAAGACCACGATTTAAAGGGAAATAAAGAATATACCAATGTTAAATGATAAAATTGTAAAGATATGAAACATTATTCAAATTATTATCCTAATAATTAAGGAAACTTTCCCTATAAAATTCCATGGGAGCAAGTCCAGGCTTTTGCGATTACAACTGTTGAAGTAAAAGTTCCTAATATGTGGTGGAAGGTACTTTAATGATATCCTAAAATTTAGCTAAATATTTATTTGATTCTAGATCATAACATTCATTTATATCTTCCTTGTTTTCTTTAAGAATTAGATATTTCCAATTCATGTTAATAGGGGATTTGTCAGTCAAAACCCCTAAGGGAAGTCTCATTGCAACAAAGATGTGTCAGCGAGTTCCCATTATGGCATATAAACAAGATTTATCTATTGACTTTATCATCATAACTATGGTCAACTTTGATATAATCCTTGGTATGGACTATCTATGAAAATATTATGGGAAAATTTATTACAATAATAATGAAGTTAGAATTTGTGAGGAAGATGTAGAATCCATTGTATTTAGAGAAGAAACTTCATCTTCTAATTCTTATCTAGATCCACCTCCTGTATCTCTTATAAATGAAATTCGTGGGGAAGAAGAGAAGATAAAACCTACTAATCTTAGAATTGATGATGTACCTATTGTAAAACAGTACATTAATGTATTTCTAAAGGACTTACATGGGAATCCTATAGAGCATGAAGTTGGGTTTTCTATTGACTTAATCCATGATGAAAGACCAATATCAAAGACTCCTTCTAGAATGGCCACTATGGAATTAGTAAAGATAAATAATCAACTAGAGGATTTGATTAATAAGGGATTTATTATCCCTAGTGTTTCTTTATGGGGATCCCAAGTTCTTTTTGTTAATTAGAAATATGGATCAATGAGGCTTTGTATTTACTATAGATAAATTAATAAAATTACAATAAAGAACAAGTATCTCAAGCCTTACATTGATGATTTGCTTGATCAACTTCATGGAGATCAATATTTTTCTAAGATTGACCTTCAACCTGGATATCATAAATTGTGTTTAAAGATGGAAGATATTAAAATGATAACATTATGAACTAGGTATGGACATTACAAGTTTAAAGTAATATTATTTGGACCGACTGATGCACCTTCTGTCATCATGGATATAATGAATAGATTTTTCAAGGAATAATTTTATGATTTTGTCATATTATTTATTGGTGATATATTATTATAATCCCAAATCTATGAAGACCATGAGAACCACTTGTTTAATGTTATAGAAACACATAAAAGAAATGAGTTATATGGGAAATTTAGCAAGATTGAATTCTGGCATTAGGAAATTTCTTTTGTTGGACATATTGTCTCAAAATATGGAATCTCTATTGATCCTAAAAAGAAAAATGTAATCCAAAAATGGATATAATTGATGATAATAACCGAGGTATGTAGTTTTATTGTTTTAGCAGTTTAGTATCAGCGTATTGTCCATAATTTTTCCCGATTGGCCAACCCAGTAACCAAGACCACACATAAAGGGGTTAAATTCATTTGGACAAAAGGTTATGGATAATGTTTTGAATAATTTAAGATAATATTATTAAATGATCCTATCTAGAATTTTTCATCTAGAAATTATGGGTTTTTGATAGTAATGCATCAAATAAAGGACCCGATTTTGTTATTATAAAGACTGATATATTTATTGCTTTTGAATCAAGGTAATTAGAAATTCAGGAACAAAACTCCCCAACTCATGATAATGAGTTATCTATAATTCCTCAACCCCAGAAGCCCAGAGTCGGTTCATTATTATGTATCATTGGCATGATCACAAAAGAGAAAATCTCGAAAGGCCGATTTGTTTAGTAGCCTTGGAAGTGCTAGATATATTCATAAGGTTTACATTACATCATGAAATGGAATAATACAACAACACTGTTTCCACAGAAAATACTGAGATCCCATAGAATATCCCTATAGGTCAATCATAATATAATTCTTCGCATCCTGGAAAGAAATAAAACATAGAAAGGGGTGAGCTCAGATGATCAGTAAGTATAATAATATAGCAGAAACTTTCAAAAATAAGCATAAACATTTAAGGAAATGTATAAGACTAAAACAAAAGCCTTTTAAACATGAAATTTAGCATAATATTGAAAATATAAAATCAAATTATTCCATTTACTTATTCACATAGATATTCTACTAGTCGAATAATCACATGCAATATTAATAGCCACTTTCATAGTGATGGAATGCATAATTCCAAACTTTCATAACCACATAGTCAAGGCCTTATGCTAAGACTATAAATAATATTTTTTCAAGGCCTTGTGCCAAAATACTATTTTGTCTCATGATACCTACTGATTCATCAAGGAACTATAGCGGGATCCACCCGTCACTTACTAAGTCCAATGCATTCCTCATATGAAAAGTTTTAAACATAACATAAACATTCCTATTAAAACTGGCATACAAAATGCCAATACTTTATCCATAAACCATGAATGGTTTAAAAATAACACATCCACAGTCAAACATATCACAAAACTTTCAATATAATATGGAAGTTTTGTGTCATAATGAATCAACTTCAAAACAAGTGTAAAATCCATAAAAGGATGTTGACATAGATGAAATCAAAACTATTTGACAGAAATATATCTTTCTTTTTTTAAAATCATTTAAAGTAACATAATTATAAAAGAAAATATTCATTTTTAAAATATACTTATAATATTTTAAATGAAGTTTCGATGATGTTATAACGGCGAAAAATAGCTGCACCGACCGTATAATTTAAAAAAATATTCTTACCTTAATTTTGTCGAAAAGTTCATAAAGTACCTTATTAACGGAAAGATTCCTTTCAAAACATTGAAGGTAAAACAAGGGTATAAATTTCTTTAACCCATAGTCTAGGAAATAGTAAAAATGTTTTGAAATACATTTTTACGAAACATTAATGTAGATGATAAAGAGGTCCCAGTAGATAATTACGTATAAACAACCTCGGATAATAAAGAGATAGTAGAATTAACCCTTAACTTATACTTTTCCTTGGTCGAGGGTAGGTTAACCTCCTATATAATGGTGAAATAATTGTTATTAAATTATACAGGAATCTTATACCTTAATATGATATCATATATGATCTTTTAATATTTCTTTGTTAATAATATCTTAGTATTATTGTGGTTTCGGGTGTTAACAGATTCATTTTCCTTTATATTATTTATTATGGGAGTCATATTTTTTATGGATGGAATGTATCTTATTCATATCCAGAATGATATCAAGTCTTTGAACATTATTTTTAATCATAAAATGAAAATTATTCTTGAATGGATATGATGGAGAATGAATCTCATCGTGTTCGTGGAGACGGTAATCCGTACTCATGCACGAGCGACAATATAATTATTTTGATATTAAAATAATATATAATTGGATGTTATATCATATATACAGAATAATTATCCTTTTATATTTATTATTTACATCAATTACACATCATTATGATACCCATCCAAATAATAATGTATTGAATAAAAATTACACCACAACATGGAGACGGTAGGTTGTACATACGCACGTATGGTAACATGTCATTAAAATGATGGATAGAATAATGAATATGGTTGTACCATATTTATAATAACATCATAGTATATATAAGATAATGTAGTTATTATTTTATAAAGGAAACAACAATTAAAGAGGAAGTGTAAGAAGAAAGAAACTTTAAATAGGTGATGAAATATTTACCTCTTCTTCGGGTTCTTCCTTTTGATTTGATCAATAGAGATCCTTAGATTGGATTTCTGACTAAAGGAAGGCCTCTAGGATTAAGGTGGGATGGTTGAGAGGGTATTTGGGTAGGTTTTGGCTGAGCCAAATGGCTTTGAAGGTGTGAATTAGATAGAATGGGGAGTGCCCTTTTAAAATAAAATTCGGTTTTAAACTATAACTTAGTGTTTTTCACTATTCATCAAAAATTGAAAGTTTTCAGAAAAATACCAAAAAATTCACCCTAGACTAATTTAGATATTAAAAATCAAAAAATTAAATCCATTTCGAAAGATAAAATTTTAAAAATTTCAAAAAGTGGGTATTACTATTCATAACGGCGAGTTTGATTGGTTGTGATGTGTTAGAACTCGAAGTTGTGTACAACACATGCTATTGTATTATTCAAAGTGAAGCATACCATGGAATATTGAGGTGTTACATTCTCATATCCTTCAAATAATTTCATCCTCGAAATTTATTGAATTTTACTGCATAAAAATATGTGGGTGGTTCTTCATCATAAGTTCCTCGGGTTACCACGTTGCCTCTTCCATCTTATGGTTTCTCCATATAACTTTTACCAGAGAAGTCATCCAGTTTCTCAACAATTGTTCTCTTCTATCAAGAACCTTGAAAGGCTCTTCACAATAAGACAGATCGGGTTCCAGTTCTAATTTCTCATAGGTGAGTACATGCGTTGGGTCAGGCATGTATTTTCTCAACAGTGATATGTGGAATACATCGTGAACTTTGGAGAGACTAGGCGGCATTTCCAAACGGTAAGCTACAGCCCCAATTCGTTCTAGAATTTTGAAAGTTCCGATGTACCTAGGACTAAATTTTAACTTCTTACCGAAATTTATAACACCCATCTATGGAGATACCTTTTAGAAAACATTATCTCCTACCTGAAATTCCAAATTCTTCCTTTGGTTATCGGCATAACTCTTATGCCTACTTTGAGCTGCTTGGATGTGGGTTTGGATTACCTTCACCTTTTCCATCATTTCCTCCACAAGTTCTAGGCCTAAGATTTTTCTTTCTCCAACATCATTCCAACAGGTTGGTGTTTGACATCTCTTTCTATATAACAATTCATTTGGTTCCATTTTAATACTTGAATGGAAGATATTGTTATAAGAAAATTATACCAGATGTGAATATTGATCCCACATACCTTTAAAGTCAAGTGAGCATGATCTCAACATGTATTCTAAGTTTTAAATAGTCCGTTCTGATTGTCCATCTGTTTGGAGGTGGTAGTTAGTGCTCAAACGAAGTTCAGTATCCAGAGCTTTCTGAAGACTTTTCTAGAATCTTGATGTAAAATGGGGATCACGATCAGAAACAATCGATAGTGGTACTCCATGAAGTCTTACAACTTCATTAATATATATTCTTGATAAATGTTCAAGTGTTAAATCTTCCCTTATAGTGAGAAAATGTGCTGACTTGGTAAGCTGATCAAAAATGACCCATATTGCATCATTCCATCTAGGAGTCTTTGGTAGCCTCATGAAAAATTCCATCGTAATATTATCCCATTTCCACTCAGGTATGGGAAGATGTTGCATGACTCCTGTAGGTTGTTTCCTTCCAACATTCACTTTTTGAAAAACCATACATCTTGACACAAAATCAGCAACTACCTCTTCATGTTGTCCCACCAAAAATGTTCCTTCAAATCTCTATACATCTTAGTAACATCGGGGTGTATAGAGAAATTGGAAATATGAGCATCATTAAACAATTCCATTTTTAGATTAGGTATATCGGGAACACAAAGTCTCTTCCCAAATTCCAAAATTCAATCTTCATACACAAAGTCACTCAATCTCCCACCATTCACAGCTTTAATATTCTTTTGAAACTCTTCATCACTGGTCTAATATCTCTTTATAATTTCTAGTAAATATGGTTTGGAAACCATTTGAAAAATTATTGATGTTTCACCTTCAATGGTGATTACCATACCCATATTTACTAGATCCATGAAAATAGGATCCCTTTCAACTCTCATTTTGTTCAAAACTCCATGATATGTTCTTCTCAAAGCATCTTCCACCTTATTTTCCTTCCCCAGGTGGTAGTTTATAGTGCAATCATAATCCTTGATTAGTTCAAGCCATATCCTTTTCCTCGTGTTGAGTTCTTTCTATGATAAAGAATACATAAAACTCTTGTGATTGTTATATATCTCACATTTTTCACCATAGAGATAGTTTCTACAAATCATCAAAGCAAAGATTACAGCTGCTAACTCAATATCATGAGTATGATAGTTTTTCTCATGAATTTTCAGCTTTCATGATGTATAGGCAATAACTTTATCATTCTGCATAAGGACACAACCAAGTCCTTTCTTCGATGCATCACTATAAATAAAAAAATCCATCATTACCCGATGGTAGATTCAAGATAGAATCATTGACTAATATTCTCTTCAATTATTCAAAACATTCTTCATACTCTTTTTTCCAACATGAATATAATCAAAGTTAATAGTAAAACATAATTTCTCCCACTTTATTGAAACTCGAAGGCCACTATATAGTGCTGGCCAAGAACCTTCATATTTTCTTTTCCATAGTCCCAACCATCATATCTCATGTATACCATTTCCCAAATTAAGGAAAAGAGAAGAAAAAAGTTAGTGAGTCTGAGTACCTATGATATCATTTCGTAACATCCTGACCTGAACCATCAGGTCTGAGTTGGATGGTCACATAACCTCATGGGAACCTCCCCATATGTAAGAGGATTTTGACTAGCAATGAGGGTCTAATTCCATCAGTGGAGATACTATAATCATAGTATCATGTCATAGGATCAATAATAAATTACAAACAATAAAATAAATAACTATAGTGAACATAAAAAATACTAAAGAATGGAATACATATCATACAATAATAATCAGCATCCAAAGTGAAAATTTTGTTTAGTGTATAAAGAAGCAAATAAATAAATATATGGGTCCCCATAGTTGATATCAGTCCTCAATTAACTATTTTATCCTCTTATCAACCCTCCATCATAAATCCCTTTCTTTTTGAGAGATCTCTAGTCATGAAATCTACAAGCACACCAAAATTCCATAGTAGAGTGCGAGTACAAGACTCAGTAGGACACCAACTATTAATCCTTATCTAATTTTTCTCAATTATAGTAGGTTTATTCCATGAATATAATAAATTCATAACTATAATAACATTTTATAATCCAAAAATGAGTGGTTATGCACTAACTCGACTGCCATAGACCTCGGACCATACCTGCTTTATCCCCATGCTGGAATATAATCAAAGGTGTTGGAAATGATCTGAACAAGCCTCATGGATATTTACATGTCACTCGGTATCCTCCAGGTTCATTGAGATGATCACTCTACTCATAATCCATAAGTTATTTCGAGTTATATCATGTTACTCAGTATTTTCAAGGTGTGTCAAGTAACAACACATTTCTCAGTATCCACAATGTGCATAAAGTAATGGTTGGGTTATAAGAATATTATTATCCTTCATCACAATCATCGCTCATCACGTGTGCTCCCCATCTAGGGGGTAAACATACCACTATGGTCACTTGTCATGTGTAGTAAGTTCCAAACCTAGAATGTCAATATGATACACAAAAAGGTACAATAATATAAATAATCATTATAAAAACTCATTAGAAATATAGAAGCAGCATACAATCAACATGTAAATCATAATCAAACATGGTAAATATAATTTAGAAATTATCATGGAAAAAATATCAAAACAAGTCTTACAGGATACACACACACCCACATGCGATCAAAATCAAGTACGCTCATCGGTTATGCCAACACAAAAATAATATAACATGGAAACATGTGTAAACGAGATCCCAATAAGGAAAGTAACTTCCTACCTCAAAATTCTTCAATATCAATGACACGGATAAACCACCCTATACAGTTTTAAAGCTAGAGTGGAAACCTCAATAGTTAACAACACCTCCCAAAAATCCTTATTATCATATTTGTTGACACATCAATGCTCGAGATTCATCAAAGGTTCTAAAAACCAAAATCATCTATTTTATTTTAAAAATAAATAAAATATCACATGTGATGTTACTTTATCTCTCCTAGATAATTTCAAAATAATAATTTTTATCCAATGAATGTTCTAGAAATATTCATCTCAAGAATAATTATAAAACTATGTTTGATAAAAATAAATCTCCCAAGATTAAAATGAGACCCCATGTGGTAGTTCTTTATAATTAGTCTTTAATAAAACCATATAATTATTCATGATAATTTTAATAATTATCTTTTAATAATTATTATAAATTATCCTTTCATAATTATTTTAGGATAATTTTTCATAAATTATTCTTCTATAATTATATTATTATAATTTTTTAAAAAATTACCCTTTGATAATTATATATTTTATCTTTCGATAATTTAAATAAATTATACTTAGAGAAATTGATATAACCATTACTTTATAATTCCTTTAAATTATCTTTTATAATTTCTCATAATTATCCTTTGATAATTCTTCATATATTTTCCTTTTATAATTATTTTATGATAATTTCTTATAAATTATCCTTGTATAATTATCTTCTGTAAATTTCTTATAAATTCTCATTTTACAATTCTCTTTTGATAATTTCTTAAAAATTTATAATTCAATGGAGTTATCCTTTAACAATTTTTTGTAATTTTCCTTTGATAATTTTGTAAAAAGTATCTTCTCATAATTTTTATAAATTATCCTTTGTAACTCAATGTAATTATCAATTGAAAAATATTTATATTTATCCATTGATAAGTTTGTGCAATTACCTTTATATAATTCTTCACATTATTATAATTCAATAATTTTCAATAATTACCCTTCAATAATTTTATAAATTAACACAATATAATTCAGGTTATATTGATTCATTTAAATTCATCCATTTTTTCCTTTTCGTAACTAGGGAAGAGTAAAAATAGAAGAAAATGAATAAATAAATTAAAAAAACAAACCTAATAACATAGTCACATCACTGTAGGGAGGACAAAAGGAAGAGACTTCATGTTGAAACAAGATGAACAAACTGAATTAGATCATTTGATTGTGCTCAAGGATGTTGTTGTTTAACCCAAACTTTATAGGACCATACAAAACTGAAATTTAAAATTTTTAGATATTTCGAACCCAAAAATTTGTAACCATTTTTCACTTTCAAAATCCCAAATTCAACACACTAATCAAATTTTAGTTTCAACTAAAAATTGATTGTCAAGTGTTTTAATTCATCCAATTAAGGTGTTTCGGAGTTTAACCAGTCAAAAAAATTGATTTACCAAACTTTTGGATTAGTGGTTTTGTGAAAATAGAGGGTGTGAATTGTGTGTATGAATAATAAGAAAGGTAAATAAAAAAAAATAAAAAAAATAAAATGGGTATAAGAAGTTACCCTTACACATCAACATGTGATTTAACCAAATACCTGATGCATGAAAAGGTTATGTCATGCCTAGGGTAAAATCCACATTATGGATTTAATAGTAGTATCGGATTTCCCATCTAAGACATTGATCTAGAGATATTTTATTATTTCAAAAAAAATCATGTGTACTTGATTTAATATATTTACCCTTACATGTGATCTAACCAAACACCAGATGCACACAATGGTTATATCATTCCTAGGGTAAAACCTGAATTTCATGTTTAATGGAAGTCTCAAATTTCCCATCTAAGACACCATTTATGGGATATTCTAGTATTTTTGAAAAAACGTGATAGTGTGATATAATATAATTAATAGTTTTATTATATCAATACTAACTCTCTATGGGAATCATAATCTTACACTAACTCTATGACTAAATCCAAAGATATTTCATAAAATATTTCAAAGTGTTTTTGGGCCAAAAAAGAGTCACTACATCAGATATTTTTCTACCCTTATGTAAGGCCATTAAATCATTTAGAAGTTCTTGTTATTCAAAAATTATATTTTCACGTAAAAATATTCATAATTTGAAAACAAAATAGGGCTTATTTATCATTTAAAAATTAGTAATATTACAATTATTCCCTTTTAATGAATTATCATCCAACAAAATTATCTCTAGTGGTGTTACTCAAATAACTTAGGCTTCTGAGATTGAACATCAGACTCCCATCCCCAAGTCTCCTCATGGATTATTCCATGCTACCATCAAATCTAAACTAGTCGTATCATCATCCCTCAAAGGTCTCTCTCACTCTAGTCTATAATATACACTCGGTGATCCTTATATAATCGATTAGGCACTATCTTGATATCCACGCATTTGATGAAATGTGTAGGATTGGGAACATTCCTACATAACTGTGACTCATGAAACATGTCGTTCATACTTCAGTAGTGAGAAGAAAGATCCAGACAGTATGCCATAATCCCAACCTTCTCAATGATATCAAGGGTCGAACAAAACGTGGTCCTAGCTTTCCATTCTTCCCTAAATGTAGGAATCCTAACCAATGAGTCACACTCAAGAAAACCCAATCACCTATAGAAAACACCAAATGTATCCTTGTATGGTTTACATGTGATCACCGCCCACTCTAATTGGTGAGAAACCTATTCTGAATCATCTTCACTCTCTTAGAGGTCTCCCAAAAAAAACTGGGGCCCAAATCCACAGCCTCACCCACCTCATTCCAATATATAAATAAACTACATGACCTATGGTAAAGTGCCTCATAAGGTTCCATCTGAATTGAATACGAGTAACAATTTTTTTATGCGAACCCAATCAAGGATATGTGATTTTACAAATATCCACTAAAGTCTATAATGAAAGCTCGAATCATATCCTTCCATATGAGTATCGAATTTTGGTATGGTTATGGTATGATGTGCTTAATATTAGCTGATTCCCTAGGTATTTCTACAACCCCTTCCAAAATCATGACATGAAACATGAATTTCTATCTGATATATTGATTAAGGGAACTCCTTGTAAGCACATGATTCCACAAGCATAAATCATTCCTAGAACATCTATTGAGTGAGTCTCTGAAATTGATAAGAAGTGATCAACCTTAATTATTTAATTGACAATCACCCAAATTTTGTCATTACTTCTTGGGTTCCTAGATAATATCATCGAAAAGTCAATCATTATGTCCCCCCACTTCCACATGGGCACTAGATGTGGATAGAACAACCTACCAAGGTGTTGTTGCCCTACCTTTACCAATCTCAAGGTGTGTAAATATATAATTAGATTCTATATGGTGGAAATATATATTAATACTCTCCCATTTACCAAGACCACATCATCATCATCCAATTAACTTTTGGGTATCGAGTTACCCCCAGCTAGCTATTCTCTCATCACACCATACCCTGGGTCTGAATCTTGACCAGTTTTCACCCAGTCCACCAGTGAGGTTGCAATCAATAAATGGGTAAAACTAATCAATCCCTGATCCTTATAAGCATCCATCCTCCAGTCAGCCAATAAGGTCATCAATTTCCATTCCTCCTCTAAAGTCATCTCACTGAGATCCTAATCAACCTACATCATATGTCTAAGAGCATCCTCAATGATGTTAGTCATCCTTGGTTCATAATCCATCTCAAATTCAAATGTTTAAAGATACTCTACCCAGTTCCTCAATCTCATATTCAATTCCTACAGTGTTAAAATATAATGACGGATCTTGTGGTCCGTATAAAAAAATATCTCATTGAAGAGATAGCGTCACCTACCCTTTAGAGTGTAAACCAGAGATCCCAATACCATGTTGTGATTATGGTAGTTTTTCTTATAAGGTATTAGATGAAGAGACCCATGATCGACTATTTAGTATCTCAACATAATCACCACTCCCAAACCAACACTTGATTCATAATAGTATATTGCATAACCAATCTGATTCTCAGGGAGTGTAAATTCTATAGTTGTCTTAAACCTTCTCTTCATCTCAAGGAATGCTTTTTCATACTATTATAACCACTTTAATTTCACTCCCTTCTTATTCATCACAATCATGGGTGTTGATTATGAGGAAAATTCATAGATAAACTATTAATAATATCTTGTTAACCCTTAAAATATCTTGATTTTAAACAAGTTTTGGGGACATTTCTAGGACATGAGTGCCTATACTTTCTATAGATCCATAGATATACAAGTTTTAGACACCACATATACAAGGAACTTCACCTCCCAAATCCAAAAGTCACACTTTGATATATTGTAATAAAGGTGATGTGATCAAATCATAATCCGGACTATCTTGAGGTGTCTAAGAAGATGCTTCCATATCGGTGAGTTGAGGATGTTTTCAATGAAAATCACAATGAACGAGTCTACATATGGGTGGGAGATATTTTTCAAGAGATAAATGAACACCAAAAATGTGTTCATTCATCCAAATGGCATCACCAAGTACTTTTACATCCCATACCAAATCTGAAATACTACCTTCAGAATTTTCCTCCTCTCTAACTCAGAATTAGTGATATCCTGATAGAAGATAAATCTTACAGAATTACTAGACTCCCCATAACTTTTCAAAATGATTATATATCTTGGGAAAGGTATATCTTCTCTTCAACATCACTTAGTTCAACTTTTTTTAACTAAAGTAGAGTTGAAGACTGCCATCCACATTCTTAGTGAACAATATCGGTGCACCACATGCTTTAGTACTTATCCTGATAAGGCCCTTCTAATATAAGTATTCCTTCAAAACCTTGATCTTATTTATCTCAATTTTTTCAATACGATATGGGGGTATCAAAATGGGTTCTTCTCTTAGGGATGATCTCCATCTGATATCAACTTTATGACCCTTCAAATCCTTTACTTGGTCAAAGATTATCACGATGCTTCCAACCCATTTCTCAACATAATGATGTCATCATATTCCCATAAAGGATGGAGAATTATGGAGTTAAAAAAACACATCATATTCAACCTCAGTTTGAAATCCTACACCTAGGACATGCACTAAGTAAAATTATTCTAGTTGAAGTATCCCTTCTTCCTAAACCAAATACCAGGTTTGGGAGTATGCTCATCTCTATTGTCCAACACCAGTGGTGGTGGAGTAGGAAATTTCTTATGGGGTATTCTATCCAACTTCCCAAGTAGTCCCATTACATTACATTGACGTAAAATCCTTTATAACATAAAGGAAACACCTATGAAAAATATATTCGTTAGGATAATCCCTATTAGGACTATGGGATCATATAAGGTTCTCCTAGGAGTCTACCCTTAACCAATGGTATAACCCTACTAGCACTAACCCTAGTCTCAATCCCTATATATTAGAGATATTCATCATATATATTCTAAATCAAAATCATAACGAGTTAAATTAATTAATAAAAACAAATATATATCACAACATCATGGAAACATAGATATATCACATAGGAGAATGATCCAGAAAAGATAGTACAAATCAAGTAATTTTATTAAAGAACTACTATGCAGCACAACAACAGGTATATATATCGTATACAAACCTGTGTTCTTAGTCATAATGCATGAACATGCCAGAAATCTTATAAATCACATATAAACATCATGTTCATATTCTAAGTTGAATTTAATTGATGGTAATAATAAAATATAATTTCCTCCACTTTATGGAAACTCCTAGGTCTACTTTACAGTGCTGTCCTCGCACTATCATATTTTTCTTGCATGAGTCCCAACTATCATTTCTCATGTCTACCCTATCCCAAATCTAGGAAAAAAGAAGATACATTTTATTGACTCTTGGTTCCTCTGATACTAATTTTTAACATCCCATTTTGAACCACTGGGTCTGAGCTAGATGGTCGCATGACCTCATGTGTGCCCCCCCATATGAAAGAAACATCCGACTATAAATAAGGGTCTAAGTCCATTATTAGAGAGATAATACCCATATTATCATGTCATAGGATCAATAATAAATCATAAAAAATAAAATAAATATTCAAAGTGAACTTGTAGAGACTAAAAAATGGTATATATGTCATAAAATAAAAATCATCTCCCAAAGTGGAAAGCCTATACACTGTATAAAGTTGTAGATAAATAAATAAATAAATAGTGGAATCCTCTAAAGTACATCTTAATCCACCACCAGATCTATGTTCCTCTACCCAACCTTTCACCAAAGGGACCTTTCTCTTAACTGAATCCCTAGTCATGAAATCTACAAGAGCATTAAAATTCCTGAGTAGGGTGTGAGTACAAGACTCTTTAGGAAACCACCAATGTTTCCTTATCCAAGTGTTCTCATGTATAATAGATATATTCCCTGAATATAATAAATTTATAACAATCATAATATCATATCAAAAAACCCAATAAATAATGTTCTAACCAAGCTTCTAGAGAACCCGATCATACTTGCTTCGGCCCCATACCAAAATATAATTAAAGGTGTTAGAAATGATAAAAATTTTCATTTAGGATATAAAAATTTCAGTTGGTATCCACAAGGTTCATTAATAGGATCATGCTATGTGGTATCCATAAGGTACATCGAGTTAAATCACTTTACTTAATATCCAAAAGGTGCATCGAGTAATGACATGTTACTAGTTATCCACAAGGTGCATCAAGTAACATTTAGGACACAAGGATATCATGATCCTCTATTGTCATAATCTCTCATCCCCCCCCCAATGGGGTAAACATACCACAATTGCCTCTTTTCACGTGTACCAAGTTCAAAACCTCCAAAATAATGATAATACAAAATAAGGTTTAGCATGATAAATAGTCATAGTATGAAATCATGAGAAATATAGTTTCATCATACAATCAATATGTGAATCAATATCAAACAAGTTAAAATATAATCTAATAATTATAAAGGAAACATATATCACAATGGGTATCAAGGGCCACACACACCCACATGGGATCACAATCAAACATTGACATCAGTTATGACAACACAAAAGGAGTATACATGGAAACATGTGTAAAAGAGGGCCCTATAAGGTAAGGAACTTACTACCACAAAATTCTTTAATGTCAATGGCATGGATAACAAC
Organism: Viscum album; assembly: GCA_963277665.1. Taxonomy (NCBI): domain Eukaryota; kingdom Viridiplantae; phylum Streptophyta; class Magnoliopsida; order Santalales; family Viscaceae; genus Viscum; species Viscum album. Next base: position 1,945,617,652 of record OY728126.1, on the reverse strand, counting down.
CCTATGTAGTTCAAAATATGGATTGTAAACCACAATAGTCAAGAACAAATCCTCACATTCCTTATTATCATAGTTTTCGACGCGTTAATGCTCATATTTTTTCAAAGTTTCCAAGAACCAAAATTAGCTATTTTATTTCAAAAAGAAATAAAATATCACATGTGATGTTACTTTATCTCTCCCATATAATTTCAAAGTTATCATTTTTGGCCAACGCTTGTGCTAGATATATTTTACTCAATAATAATTATAATAACAATTTTGATACAAATACATCTCTCCAAATTAAACTGAGAACAAATGCAGTAGTTATTTATAATTATACTTTGATAAATTCATAAAATTATCATTGATAATTTTTATAATTTACCTCGAGTAATTTTTATAAACTATCCTTTGATAATTATTCTGTGATAATTTTTCATAAATTATCATTCCATAATTATCTTATGATAATTTTTTTATAAATTATAATTTCATAATTTGATATTTTATCTTCTAAAAATTTTAATAAATTATTCTTCAATAAATTGATGTATCCATTTCTTGATAATTTTGTTCAATTATCTTTCATAATTTCACATAATTATACTCCAATAATTTTTCATAAATTAATCTTTTATAATTATCTTTTGATAATTTCTTATAAATTATTTTTTTTAATTTTATTTTTATATTTTCATATAAATTGATAATTTTATGTAATTATCCTTTGATGGTTTTTTACAATTATCCTTTGGTAAATTTTTAAAAATTAAATTTGGATAATTTTTATAAATTATCCTTGATATTTAAATGTTATTATCATTTGATAAATATTTATATTTATTCTCTGAAATTTATTGAATTTATATTTGGATAATTATTTCCATTATTATCTTATGATAATTTCACATAATTACCACTTGATAATTTTATAAATTATCATGAGATAATTTAGGTTCTATCGATTTATTTAAATTAAACCATTGTTTCTTTCCATAATTATAGAAGAATAAAAATGAAAGAAAATGAATAAAAAAATAAAAAAAATTAAACCACATAACCTAGGTACAACACTACATGGAAGAAGAAAAGAATATTTTGTGCACTGGAACAGGATGAAAAATCCAAATCAGATCATTTGATCATGTGCAAGGATGTTCCAGAGTCACCTGAACTTGATAGGGTCATCCAACACCAAAATAGAAAATGTTTCCCTATTTAAAACCCAAAATAATGTAAGAATTCAACACTTTCAAAACCCCAAATTCAATACACTAATTTAATTTTTTTCAGCTAAAAAATGATTATGGGGTGTTTTAATTCATCCAATTAACGTGTTTCTAATTTTAACAGGTCAAAATGGTTGATTTACTAAGATATTGGATCGATGGTCTCATGAAAATGGTAGGTCTATAGTGAATGTATGAGGAAGAAGAAAAAAAACTAAAGAAAATAAAAAAGAAAATAAATAAATGGGTATAAAAAATTATTCTTATGCATTGACATGCGATTTAACAAAATACCTGATGTGCACAAAGGTTATGGAATGCTTAGGGTAAAACTAGATTTCTAGATTTAATGGTTGTCTCAGATTTCCAATTTGATATAGCATTTGGGATATATTTCCTTATTTCATAAAAATCATGTGCATGTGATATAATATATTTACTCTTATATGTGATTTAACCAAACACCTGACATGTATAATGGTTATATCTCACCTAGGGTAAACTCACATTCCATATTTAATGGTGGTATTATATTTCTCATCTAAGACACAACTAAGGATATATTCCATTATTTAATAAAAACTATGAGCATGTGATATAATATATTTAATATTTTTGTTATATCAATATCAATCCTCTATGAACCTCATAATTTCATGCTAACTCCATTTTTAACTTTGAAAATATTCTATCGAATATTATAATGTTTTTTAGGGAAAAAATGGAGTCACTACATCAACTGGGATTTTATCCTTACATAAGGTCTTTAAATCAATTAAAATTTATATTTTTTGAAAAACTACATTTTCGCATAAAAATAATCATAATTTATAAAAAAAATATGGAGTTATTATCATTTAAAAATTTTAAATATTACAACTAAAGTTGTTGAATAATTTCAAAGACCGACAAATATCACAAAGAATCATAGTTTTCTTAGATTAGTGGGTCACTGCTGATGGTATGTCGAAAACATTTATGAGATATCTAGCTCACTAACTAAGTTTACTAAAAAATGAGTTAAATTCATCTAGACAAAATATTATGATCATTTTTTCCCAAAACTAAAAATAATATTATTGAATGTAATTGTTTTTCCCTACCCTCTAGAAATTTTGAATTTTTCATCTATAATGATTCTTCATTAAAGTTACTTGGTTTCACTCTAAAGAAGAATGATCATGTCATAAATTATGTTTCACAACAACTGAAACCTCATAAGTTAAATTATTCTTCACAAGATCTAGAATTTGTGGTTGTGGTTTTTGATTGAAAAAATTAGAGGCGTCATTTATATAGAGTAATGTGTGAAATATATACTGAACCCACATGTTTGAATTATATATTACCTTATAAAGAGTTGAACATGAGGTGGAGAAGATGGCTAGAAATTATTAATTATTATGAATGTATCATTCATTACCATCCTAGAAAATAAAATAAAGTAACAAATTATTTGAGTCAGAAAGATAATGTTACACAAACCATGTGTAACATCCCGGTTTCGGAAGCCACCCAGAGGCGCCCCATACCTGGTTGGTCACATGGCCTCAAGCGCATTTCCCCTACTGCCAAAGGCTACCGACCAGCAGTGAGGGCCTTGGGTGTGATAGTGGGAAAACTATGCTCTCATTGGCAGAGTACACAGCAGAAGTAAACAAATACATACAAGAGCTGAAGCAGTAATAAGGACATATAGTAGTAACAACAAAAAACTGAAAGTATAAACTTGATAACGTATATAAAATGATGCATGATACATATGTCTAGGAAAACTGCCAAACAAGTCACAATGTTGGTATAAAATAGTGCTAAACCAAAGTGCAAAAGAAACCAGATAAACTCCTTAGTATCGCAAGCCATAGCTTGGTCCCATTCTCTCTAGCTCCACAGAAAATCAAGTACCTGAACTAGAAGGGAACTTTCCCTTATCTATACTTAGAACAATATAATCTGTTTGGGCCTAAAAGCATGGCCCAAACAGGGTGTGAGACTAAATCCCAGTAGGTAGCCACCATGAGATTTGTGCCTAACAGTCAGTGAATATAGGGCAGGTAAAGTACGGAATGCAGTAAATAAGGATGTAATCAGCAGTAAACAATCCACAGTTCAAATCATTCAAATCACCACATAACATGCAACAACTAATCAAAACAGATAAACACAATAGGTAACCCTCTAGAAAGTACCAACAGCCTATCCCCTCTGGTCTTACCTAGGAACACAAGCAAGCAGCTAAACATAAGGTAACCCTCTGGAAAGTACTCACAGCCTATCCCCTTTGGTCCAACCTAACAAGTACAAGCAACCCTCTGGGAAGTACACTCATTTTAACCCCTCTGGTTCAGCTTAAGCATAGACTCTCTGAGGAAGAACTCCTCGTCAATTCCTCCTATAGTCTCGTATCAGTATCTAAAGGCTCTCTAGGGAAGCACTTAAATCACATTCCCTCTGTGTCCCACGTCAAGGAACTACAGACACTCTGGGGAAGAACTCAACGTCAATTCCCCTTGTGGTCTCAGTTCGTAAGTAAAACAGACACTCTGGAGAATCCCTCAATGTCTATTCTTCCTATGGTCTATACACCAGGTTCTCACATCCCTGTGTAAGTCAAGAAAGTGTAGCAGTGCGTTTCGCCCAAGGTAAACCTCAAAACTACTTGGCTAGCATTCTACATCATAGCATCATAACAGAACAGCAGTCACACCATCCTGCAATACTAGGCATGGGAAAGTAAACAGAAACCTAATAGGAAAACTAGACACAAAGGTTAGAACAGGAAGAACATGCATGGGAAACACAGCCAAATCATAGTAATTAACCCTATTCGTAATCAATTATCATCTACTCAAGCATAAAAGAATATCAGACAAATAGTTGGGCTAAAACGGTAAACGCACAATACCCCGTTCATGGGTATTGGGAAAATTTGCACATAAAACTCAAAGAATTTCAACAGAAAGGCACAAACCACCTTCCACGATGTTAGGATATCTCTATATGTGAACCTTGAGGATTTAATCACTTAAGAACACCGTAGATCTACAAAAATGCTCAAAATGTTCAACCGAAGATAACTTGGAAAAGAAGAGGAATCAGGAAACGATGCTCTAGAAGAAGGAAGAGCTTACCGAGACGATCCCAATGCAATCAATGGCGGTCCAATTGGAGATAGAACAGAGGATTAGGGGCTCAGAGAAGTATCATGGCAATACGAGTTATCTCGGACGAACGAGACCTAGAAGTAGGGTGTTATGTCCATCAGACGCGACCCCGGTGCGTTCAATGAGAAAACAAGTACATGGCGTGTAATTTTGAAGTACACGGTATGTAATTATGAAGTACATGGAGTTTACTCGCCATTTCCATACTCCGCTTTAGGAGGCCTCTGGGTCACCCCCACATGGTCGTGTTCAAGGCCGCTACACGGCAAGCACACGGCTACCCGCGGTAACTGAGTACACGGTGTGTACTCATAAAGTACACGGTGTGTACTCATAAATTAAATGGTGTGTACTTCAAAAATTTCTATAATTTCCTATTTTACTCAAAAATGACCAGAAAAGGAAAAACATACCTGAAAATATGATCTGGGTTCTTACAAACTTCCCCCCTTAAAGAAATTTGTCCCCGAATTTCCCTAGCGCGGCGTAGAAGAAGAAACTCTGAAAAAATCCGACCACTCCGATCGTACGTTTGCCTCCCTCTCCCAAGTCTCATCCTAAACTTTTATATGCTGTCAAATAACCCATACCATAGAAACATACCGGCCATGGAGAGCCTTCGTACTTAAATCAACAATCTATATAGGATGCTCCTCAAAAGATACATCCACTTCCAACTCAACCTCCTTGGGTTGAAAGACATGAGACGGGTCTGAAAAGTAATGTCAGAGCTGAGAAACGTGAAAAACGCCGTGCATATCCCGGTACCTCTGAGGTCACTGAAACCGATAGGCAACCGGACCAACTCTCTCCAACACCTCAAACGACCCGACGTACCTCGGTGAAATCTTACCATGTCTCCTAATCCTCTTGTGTCCCAACATTGGTGTGACACGCAAGAAAACATGATCCCTAACCTCGAACTCTAGAGGTCATATCCACTGATCAGTATAATACTTATATCAAGATTCCATAGTAGACAACCTATTCTGAATCAACTCTATCTATCTGTGGTCTTCTGAACAAGTTCAGGTCCCAGCAAAGCTGTCTCTCCTACCTCCAGCCAACATAAGGGTGATTGGCATGGCCTACCGTACAAATCCTCATAAGGTGCCATCTGAATAGTTTCTTGAAAACTATTGTTGTAGGAAAACTCCACAAGAGGTATATGATTCTCCCAAGAACCTCCAAAATCCAGGATGAATGCGTGGAGCATGTCCTCAAGCACCTGAATCGTACATTCGGACTGGCCATCTATCTGGGGATGGTAAGTTGTACTCAAAAGTACATGTGTACCCAAATCCTTCTAAATCCCCTGCCAAATCTGAGAAGTAAAACGATAATCTATGTATGAAACAATAGAGTGTGGAACTCCATGAAGACATACTATCTCATAGATGTACAACCATCACAGCTCATCAATATTGAAGGTCTCCATGATTGGCAAGAAGTGAGAAACCTTTGTTAGTCTTTCAATGACAACCCAAACAGCATCATTCCCTCGAGGTGACCTCGGTAAACCTGTCAAAAAATCCATCGATACGTCATTCCACTTCCATTTGGGTATAGGAAACTGCTGTAAAATCCCAACTAGTCGCTGATGCTCCGCCTTCACCTGCTGAAAGGTGGAACACTTCATGAAAAAACTAGAAACATCTCTCTTCATACCTAGCCACCAATACTGACGGTATAGATCACAATACATCTTGGTGACACAAAGATGAACTATCCAAACTGAGGATTGAAAGTCCTGCATCAGCTCCTCACGTATGTCTGACGGCACCCATACGCAGCCTTGGAAATTCAAGATCTCATCCTCGCCTATGGTCCATCTAGGAATAGGGTCCTCTCCTGACAGACTTTCCCACATGGCTAGGCCTTATTAATCTGATAACTTCCTCATTCGCAGTCGATTAAGAAGAGTAGAGGAAACATCCACAAAAGAAATAAAATTCTGCCCCTGTCTGTCGTGCACCACCAAATGCATCTCAGAGATCAGAGCCATAAGTTTCCACTCACTACTGGCCTCTTGAACTACCTGTATCTGAGTCCTCCTGCTCAACGCATCAGCCACTGCGTTGCCCTTTCCATGCATGTAGGCAAGCTCAAAGTCAAAGGACTTAAGGTACTCAACCCACATTCATTGTCTCAAATTCAGATCATGCTGAGTGAAGATGTACTTGAGACTTTTGTGGTCAATGAAAACCACAAATTGCTCTCCCAAAAGATAGTGTCTCCAATAGCGTAAGGCATGAACAACAGCAGCCAACTCAAGATCTTGCGTCTGGAAGTTCCTCTCATGTGGTATAAACTGCCAAGACCTGTACGCAACGAACCCTTCACCCTATATAAGCACATATCCTAGCCCGATACCTGATGCATCACAATAAACAGTATAGATCTTGTCCGGCTCTAGCAAGACTAGTATTGGTGTTGAATTCAACCTCCGTTTCAGCTCCGGAAAGACTGACTCACAAGAATCTGACCATAAGAACTTCGAACCCTTCTTAGTCAGACCCATAAGTGGTGCTGCTAAGCGTGAAAAGCCCTGAATGAAGCGTCTGTAGTATCCAGTCAGTCTTAGAAAACTCCGTACCTCAAAGACGTTCTTCAGCTGCTCTAAAGAAACTACTGCTCTCACTTTCTCTAGGTCCACTAACACTTGTGTCTTTGAGGTAACATGACCAAAGAATTGAATCTGATCCATCCAAAAGTGAAATTTTGAGAGCTTAGCATATAACTGATGCACCCTCAGTGTACTCAAAATGATCTCAAGATTTGTGTTATGGTCATGTAGAGTGTGAGAGTACACCAAGATATCATCCATGAAAAGCACCATGAAGGAATCCAATTATGGATGGAGCACTCGGTTCATCAGTTCCATGAAAACTGCATGTGCGTTCATGAGACCGAACAGCGTAACCATATACTCATATAGACCATACCTACTATGGAAGGCTATAAGAGGTATATTAGATGGTCAAACGTGCAACTGATGATAATTGGATATCAATTCAATCTTTTAAAACACCTGGGATCCTCGAAGCTGATCAAAGAGATCATCAATCCTTGGAAAAGGATATCAGTTCTTGGTCGTCAACTGGTTCAACTTCTGATAGTCCACACAAAGCCTAAGGGTACTATCCGACTTCTTCACAAAAAGGACCAGAGAACCCCAAGGGGAAGTAATAGGTCAGATGAAACCCTTTGCCTGCAACTCCTCTAACTGCTTCTTGAGCTCCTGAAACTCAGGTGTATCCATCCTATAAGAAGGAATGGACACCGGTGCCACTCCTGGCACAAGATCAATAGAAAAGTCTATGTCACGCTCTGGAGGAAAACCTGAAAACTCCTCTGGAAAGACAACTCTAAAAGGATCCACCACTGGAGGAATGTCTAAATGTGAATTCCCCTGGTCATCCAGATATAGACTAGCAATCTGGGTTGTAACTCCTCTCAACCCATGATGCTCAGGTCCCACTCTACTCGCCTGGATATCCCATTCTCCTTTATGAAGAAACGATCCACCCTCTAGTGATATGAAACTTCCCCTACAGTGATAACAGTCGATGACTACCTGTAAGGGAACTAGCTAGTCCATTCTAAGAATGACATCATATCCTATCATCTCTAGGACATAGAGATCCCATAAAAAGTGACACCCACCAACCTCTAGAGGGAACTCCTTACAATGACGTGCACTCACTGTTCTAGTCCCCAACGGTGTGCCGAGTGTCAAGATATCAACAGAAGAAAAGATGCAGAGCCCAAGTCTCTCCACAACCGCAATAGATATAAAGCTATGGGAAGCCCTTGTATTGAAAAGAGCTAAAGATAAAACTGAGGAAACTAAGATTGTACCTTGAACTATAGAAGGTCTGGGATCCTGCTCCTGTTGAGTCTGCTCCACTAAAAAATTCATGCCTACTCCATGTCCCTGTGACCCTACCTGACCACTCTGAGCTAATCCGCCCTGATGTCGCTGGAAATCGGGTGAATGGCTACCACGGCCACAACCTCCACCTCGACCTAAACGGCCGGAAGAACACCAGTTCCCAGATTGGTGAGAAACTGGTGGAGCTTCTTCTGAATGAGGAGTCATAGAAGAACCCTTGTCACTAGATTCGAGTGAGAAGATCTGACAGAAGTGCTAGAGATGACCCATCTTGCCGCTAGATCGGCACTCCACTGGGTCTCTCAGGTAGTGTGGCCTCATATTACTGCTCTTCCCACACTGGTAGCACACCACCTGGCTACTAGAATAAGTGTCTTGCCTCCTCGGATCACAATGCAAAGACTCCCTACAACGCTTCCTGCTATCAGTAAGAGGGATTCTAACTCCAGATGTTGAGCCTCCCTAGCTCACAGTTCCAGAATCCCTCATATTTCACTCTGTGATCAGCACCAGGTTGACTATAGAAGTGATATAAGTCAACCAGAATACGTTCACCTATGAACGGATGTTGTGACTCAGACCATACTCAAACTTCCTTGCCAAGAATAACTGATCAACTCATGGAATAGGCGTGAAGCACAGCAGCTCAGTAAAGCATGAGGAATACTCCATAATAGAAAGAGTACCCTGCTCCATACTCATAAACTCCTAGGCTCGATCGGCCCTCATGGTCTCTGGATATAAGTATTTGAAGAATATGTTTTAAACTCATCCCACGCCATAACCTACTGGCATCCCACCTGTGATATCACATCCCACCATATTTTGGAGGAATCCCAAAGCATATAGGTAGCGATCTTGACCCTCTTCTCTAGAGGTGTCTCCAGATTCTCAAAGATTGTCAGCATGGATTTTAGCCATGACTTCATAGCCTGAGGTCCTCCTTCCTCTAAGAAAGTGGGAGGATGATGCTATTGGAAAACCTGCGTCAAATCTGCCATCAATGGGGTAGGAGGCGGTGCTCACTGAAAAGTCTGGATCATCCTCATGAATCCTTCCCTGAACTATGCATCAGCACCGGTATCATGTATAATTGTTGGTTCCAAGACTTGAAAAGTAGGAGGATCTATGGGAAATCCCTGATCGACCATATCTGGTATTTGATCACCACCTGGAAACTGGAATATAGCCGGAGGAAGTTTCGGTGGCATGACTCTGCAAGGTCAAACACACACCTTAGATTAGGACTAACACGGACTAAAACATAGAAGTGTAGGAAGGGAAAAGAGAAATAAAACATTCATGTTTTTACACAACATGACTACATGGAGTGTATAATTCCTACATAGCGTGTTCCCTTAATCCATTCACATGGGCGTGTACCCCTGCCAAAACTGGTCATGTAACACCCAAACTACACAGCGTGTTGTCCTAAAACATGGTGTGTGCTTGAATCCTCTTCCCCTGCACGGGTCATTCTACACGGTTAATCCACACGACTCTCCCAAGACATAACTACACGGAGTTTTCAAGATAGACATGGCATGTAATTGACAAGATTCTCATGGCCCGTGTTGTTAGTGACACAACCTAACACACGGCTCACACTACACGGCGTGTTCCAGAAGGACATGGTGTGTACGAGAAAAGATAACACCGACCCGTGTTGTTCATGACACGGTTGGAAACCTGGGTTATATTACATGGCGTGTTTAGATGGTACACGGCCTGTATTAGATAAGACTTGGCCAACCTGTGTTGTTAGTCACACGGGTGGGCACAGGGTCGACACAACATGGTGTGTATGGATGGTACATGGCGTGTTCACTCCAGGTTTTCCCTATCCAGTGTCCCTACCCACACGGACAAAGACAGGGCTAGAGACTACACAGCGTGTACTTATGGTACACGACATGTACTTAAGAAAAATAGTTTCTTCCCGAAGAGAAGAACACATGGCATGTACTCAAAACTACACGGCAAGTATTCTAGATTTTTCTAGATAGTAAGCCTTAGAAACTACACTGGAGCCCAGAAAAACACAGAAACGAACATTGAAAGTGCCAAATTTTGATCTGTGATGTCCCATACTCCCCATGAATCAAAGTTTGGAAACTTATACATGTTATAAACAAGATAAACCAGGTAATGATACACCAAATTCCAGTCCATGATGGACCATAACACCTCAAGAAACAAATATTGGCATTCATTCCAACCAAAACCTTACACAAACAATACCCTATCAAACAGTGGGTATTTTTTCAAAGCATATATCACAAAAGCATGCATATCTAGCACAACATCTATCACAACAACATGGAATCACTAATTCCCCCAAAAATGGCATGGCAAGAATGTATGACATGTGATTTAAAGCAAGTTCCTATATGATGCATGAGATGGCACAACCTCATCTCATCGGGTTGCAACCGAAATAGAACCTCAATAAAATTAACAGTAATATCACAAATCATGTGGGTCACCCAATGGTAAAAATAAAATCAACTGTAAAATTTCAATACCATAAAAATTGCAATAAATGAGGTAGATTGGCTTTTCTCTGTACACGGGTTAGCTACTCCTGGGCACAGCTTATTACCAAGTACCTATTCCCTCATATCTCTAGATAAAGGCTCTAACCATTAATTCAAGAGAAAATAATTCCTCTGATACCACTTTGTAATGTACTGGTTCTAGAAGCCACCCAGAGGCACCCCGTACCTGGTTGGTCACATGGCCTCAAGCGCATTTCCCCGAATTCCAGAGGCTTCCAACTAGAAGCGAGGGCCTTGGGTGTGATAGTGGGAAAACTATTCCCTCATTGGGAGAGTACACAGTGAAAGTAAACAAATACATTCAAGAGAAGAAGCAGTAATAATGACATATAGAAGTAACAGGAGAAAACTGAAAGTATAAACTGGAGAACATATATAAAATTATGCATGATACATATGTCTAGGAAAACAGCCAAACAAGTCACAATACTGGAATACAATAGTGCTAAACCAAAGTGAAAAATAAAACAGATAAACTCCTCATCATCGCAATCCATAGATTGGTTCCATGCTCTCCAACTCCATAGAAAATCAAGTACCTGAAGTAGAAGGGATCTTTCCCTTATCTATACCTTGCAACAATATAATATATTTGAGCCCAAAAGAATGGCCTAAATAGGGTGTGAGACTAAATCTCAGTAGGCAACCACCATGAGATTTGTGCCTAACAGTCAGTGAATATATGGCTGGTAAAGTATGGAAGGTAGTAAAAAAGAAGTACTCAGCAGTAAACAATACATAGTTCAAAGAATTCAAATCACCACATAACATGCAACAGCTAATAAAAATAGATAAACACCATAGTTAACCCTCTGGGAAGTACCAACAACCTATCCCCTCTGGTCCTACCTAGAAACACAAATAAGAATCTAAACACATGGTAACCCTCTAGTAAGTACTCACAGCCTATCCCCTCTTGTCATACCTAAAAAGTACAAGCAACCCTCTGGGAAGTACACTCAGTCTAACCCCTCTTTTTCAGCTTAATCATAGACTCTCTGAGGAAGCACTCGTCGTCAATTCCTCCTATAGTCTCATATAGGTATCTAAAGGGGCTCTAGGGAAGCACCTATGTCACAGTCCCTCTATGGCCTACGTTGAGGAACTACAGACACTCTGGGGAGGCACCCAACGTTAATTCTCCCTGTGGTCTCACATCGTAAGTAAAACAGACACTCTGGAGAAGCCCTCAACATCTATTCTCCCTATGGTTTATACACCAGGTTCCCACGGTCCTGTGTAAGTCAAGCAATTGTAGTAGCACGTATCAGCCAAGTTAAAACTCAGAACTACTATTCTAGCATTTTACATCTTAACATCATAACAGAACAATAGTTACACCATCCTACAATACTAGGCATGGGAAAGTAAACAGCAGTCTAACAGGAAAACTAGACCCAAAGGTCAAAACAGGCAAAACATGCATGGGAAAAACAACTAAAGAACATTAATTCACCCTATTCATAATCAATTATCATCTACTCAAGCATACCAGCATAGCAGACAAACAATAGGGCTAAAATGTTACACGCACAATACCCCGTTCATAGGTATTGGGAAAATTTGCACATAAAACTCAAAGACTTTAAACATAAAGGCACAAAACACCTACCTCAAAGTTAGGATATCTCTATATGTGAACCTGGAGGATTGAATCACCCAAGAACACCGTAGATCTACAAAAACTCTCAAAATGTTCAACCGAAGATAACTTGGAAAAGAAGAGGAATCAGGAAATGATGCTCTAGAAGAAGGAAGAGCATACCAAGAAGATCCTAACGCAATCAATGACGGTTGAATTGGAGATCGAACGGAGGCTCAGCGGATTGGAGAAAGATCACGACCATACGGGTTCTCTTGGAAAAACAAGACCTAGAAGTAGGGTGTTCTGTCCATCAGATGTGACCCCGGTGTGTTTAATGAAGAAAAAGAAAGTACATGGTGTTTACTTTTGAAGTACACGACATGTACTCGCCGTTTCCATACTCTAATTTAGGCGGTCTCTAGGTCACCCCCACATGGCTGTGTGCAAGGCCGTTACACGGCCAGCACATGACTACCCACGGTAATCGAGTACACAGCGTGTACTCATAAAGTACACAGCGTGTACTTTAAAAATTTCCATAATTTCCTCTTTTTCTCAAAAACGAACTGAAAAGGAAAAACATACCTAAAAAGAAGATCCGGGTTCCTACACCATGTTATGTTTGGAACGAAACCATTTGCCTAATTATTTGATGAATTTAGGAAAAGAAATTGTACACGTAAGATCATCCTTTGTTTTTTTTAGGTTTCATTATAATCATCTCTATCAAAAATAATTAAGAAATCTCGGAAGGAGGATTATGTTTTATAAGAAAAAGGAAGAATTTTTTAAGAAGGGTAAGTTGAAATATTTTAATATTAATGAAGAAGGTTTTATCAGGTTTGGAAAATATTATGTGTGCCTTGTGATTCCTAGATGAATAAATAATTCTTGATTAAATCTCTTAGTTACCTATTTTACATTCATCTAGGGAACACTAAGATGTACATAAACCTCTGGTATTATTATTAGGGAGAAGTAATAGAAAGATATATTATTGAATTTACCATGAAATGTTTGAATTTTCAGTAGGTTAAAGAAGAATAAAAATTACCAAAAGGGATGATACACCCTTTTTTAGTGACAAAGTGAAAATGGAAAAATATATACTTATATTTCATGGTGGTATTTCCAAAGACATCTCAAATTAATAATGTGATTTGGGTCATCATTAATCAACTAACTTAATATACACATTTCCTTCCCACTGGAGATACTATGTATTTACATCAGATTTCTCAATTGTACTTTAAGGATATATTCTAGTTAAATTGAGTTACATTTTTCATTATATCTAAACGTGATCACATATTTACTTTTGATTTGTGGAAAATAATTCATTATTCATTGGGTACTGAATTAAATTTTAGTACAGTTTTTCATAATGAATCTAAAACTCAGTCTTAGTGAATTATTTAGACCTTAGAAAACATGATTCGATCTTATTCAATAGATCACCAAGGAATTTTGGATCCCCATATTTCTTTAGTTGAGTTATATTATAATAAAAATTTTCATTCTTATCTACATATAGAACCTTTTGAGGCATTATATGGAAAGCAGTGTCAGACTCCAGCTTTTTGGGATGAATTAGGAAAATAAAGTTTTTGGGAATAGAATTGGTAGAAGAAATGGTTGATAAGTATCATATGATTCAAAATCATATGATGATGGCTCAAAGTAGGTGGAAAATTTATACAGATAACCAAAGAATATATCTTTCATTTGAGGTAGGTAATCATGTTTTTTTTAAACTATATCTACGGAAAAGTGTTATGTTTTTTAGTAAAATTGGGAATCTATTCAATGGTTCATTAGACCAAATGAAATAATTTATAAATTTGGATTAGTTTCTTACCACGTGGCACTTACTCTAATTTTATATTTATTATTTATCATATTTCAAGTTTTGCTGGTAATAAAATATATTCCAAATGCATCTAATGTTTTGATCCCTAAAGTAGTTCAGTTGGAAGAAAACACTTTATATGGGGAATACTCTATTTGGATTCTTAACTATGGATATTAGGTGTTACATAATAAGGTTATTCTTTAAGTTAAGGATTTTTATAAAAAAATATTTTTGAAGAAGTAATATGTGAGTTAGAAAATTCTATGAAGGAAAATATTTAAGTAATGAATAAAATTGTGAGGAATCAATTTCCATAAGGGGTGAAGAATGTAACAAAATAGGTAATGTTAAGATAAATACTTTTAATGACTTATTAATATTAATTAATTTTATTTTATAGAGTTATATTCCTCATAAAAATATTAGGTAATTTTTCAATCAAAAGAAAACAAATGCTTTATTTTCTACCAAGTTGGGTTTTCAAGAATTATATGGTATTTTTTATAAGTTTTATTTCAAAATTATATAATTTTAATTTTAAAAAATGAACTTTATTTTTTAATTAACAATTATAAAATTTTCTTAGGATAAATCTATTATAATTTTTTGAACATTTTGAGTTTTCAGTGAATATTGAAAATGCTGATTTTTATTGGAAATTGTATCTTCTTTTCAAGTATTTACTAAGTCTCATTATATTTTGGATTAGTGTTAAAACAAAATTAGTTAATTTTGAATAAAAAATTCAATAAATATTATTGTAATCAACATTATATTTTAATTTTTTATAAATACATTTTTATACTAAAAATTGTATTTTTCTGATAAACTGTTTTCTGTCGTGTTTTGTGGATTTAATTTTAAATTAAATTATACCACTTATATGAATTGAATTTTGATAACATGGATTCCATATATTTTTAATTATATTAATTAATATTATTTAATAATTTTAATTTTTTTTGTCATGATGAAAAGTAAAAACAAAAAAAATATTTACCATAGTTA
Organism: Viscum album; assembly: GCA_963277665.1. Taxonomy (NCBI): domain Eukaryota; kingdom Viridiplantae; phylum Streptophyta; class Magnoliopsida; order Santalales; family Viscaceae; genus Viscum; species Viscum album. Next base: position 1,945,602,376 of record OY728126.1, on the reverse strand, counting down.
AGGTTAAAACAGGTTTACTAGGGTCAAACTTAAGTGATAAGGGTAAAATAACCTAGAAACATATATAAATTATATTTTATGGTCATATTTAGAACCTATATCATATAATATTCATAAATGGGCCATTGTTATACATTTTAATTTATTAATACATTAATATATCTTAATATTTTTTTAAATTCTAATTGTATTATCTCCCTCACTTATAAAAGGACACCCCTCCCCTCTCATCTTCACACTTGAAGAGCCCTTTGGTTTGAAAAATACCTCTTAAATTAAATTTCTAACATACCACTCTATGTTATGATGATAAAACCAATCTAATAAGGCTTTAGGTATAAACATAAATAGGATTTCCAAAGAAGCGGTATAGTTCTTAATCGAGCATTTTTGTTTTATTACTTTTTCTACATTCTAAAAAACTTATTCAAATAAAAAATAATAATAAAAATAATATTTTACATATAATCATATGTTATTATGTTAATGGTATAACTTATATCCATCTCTTACACCATCAAATTGGAAATGAAACCATCATTCATACGTATAGTGGACTACCACCTCGCGAACCTATGTAATTTTTTTCCATCACCACCTCTACATATGGGTTATAAAGATGGATTTAAGGTATATTTATGATTTTCATGACATTTTTATAATTCTTGAAAAATAACATATCTTATAATTTCTTACTTTTTCATCTATTGGAAAATGATATTGTTGTTTGTGCATACGTGTGGATTACCACCTCCACAGAGTAATGTGATTCATTTTTCATGACCACATCAGATGGATGCTATATATAAGTTTATTTATTGAAATAATATGATATTTATGATATTAAAATAATTATTTAATGATAAAATAATACTTACCTTCTTTCCATTATGTTCATTGAAAAATGGAAACATTACACATGCATACGTATAGCCTACCGTCTATATGATTGCAACGTAATTCATTTTTCATAATCATATTTAATGGTTGGATAAATATTATAATTTATGTATAAAAATTATTACTATTTCATGATTATTATTCTATATTTTATTTAATAATTACCAGTTTGTATATAGATAACCTACCGAAGTCATTTTTGGATATATGATCTGAATATCATCAAAACGTCTGACGTGAACTTAATTGATTAAGTCATTAATTATAACATAGTAATAAATTAAAAAAAGGAATAATAAAATTGGAAATGTTCTTAAAAAAGTAAATTATTAACGTAATTTTATTATTCATGATGATAAAGAACATATGTGACGATTCAGACTCGATGTAAGGGATACTTTACTATAAAACTCTCATTTTAAATGTTTTAAAGATTTACTTTCTAAATATTTTTATTCCATGCCCATATTATTAAAGTTATTTTATAGATGTATTTATATTGATATAAATGAATTATAAAGTGAATTTTATATCTCTTTTTACTTTATTTCAGTGGTTTTCAAAAGAAATATTTTTACGTATTTTATACTGAACGTTTTAGATTTCATTAGAAATGGGAAAAGGAATGTTCTATTTTAACGTATACAACTTCAACATATTTTCCCAATAATACAATAAATATTTGATGTTTTTTATTCCATTATAATATTTTATGTTTTATTCAAATAAAAACCCTCCTTCTTATTTTCAGGGTATGTTAGTTTTGAAAATTGGGTTTTAAAGGAAAAGGATATATCGATATCCAAAAATGTTTAGCTTGTGGGTTCAAAAGTATATTTATGTGAATTTGATAATGTAAATGTAATATTTTATGTGTTTCATGAATATTTTAGTCCTTATACATTGTTTATGATGACAGATTACCCCTATATATCTCATTATGATGGATGAGCCTATTATACCTCCTGATGACAAGTGTGCCCAAAATCACTCTCTAATGCATTGGGTAGTGATTATGTTCTCTAGATAATTGTGTTAGAATTCATCCATAATGGTTATTCAAATTGTAATGGTTATTTTAGAATTATTTTATGGGTTCTATGAATATTATATCCTAAGGAACCTACATGACTTTTATACTCTTACTAATTATTTTACATGGAAATCATTTGATTCAAAAAGGTAAGATAATAATCATTTATTTTAAAGGAAGGATTACTCTCTTTTAGGGTAAAAATGTATCTTTTTAATAAAAAAAGTTCACGGGTTTTCATGTTTTCTAAGAAAACCTCATGATTATAATTTTCCTTTAGGTTTATCATAAATTGTTTTCTGAAAAACTTTTGGTAGTAAAGCTGATTTTATGTTTAAGTAAACAATTATTTGAGCTCAAAGTTTAGTATGTTAAAGAAAAACTATCTTTCAAGATATCATGGTTTTTAAATGGACTAAAAAGTTTCTTTATTCTTATTTTTTATAACTTTTTCTGATATTTTTGTGCTCATCCCAAATTTTCAAATGTTTTTCACATGTTTTAAGGATGTATGGTAACAAAGAATAAGTAAACATGAAAGTTGAAATGATTTTTCAAAAAAATAAATAGCATTTTATTTTAAAATAATTATATTTTGGGAAATATGGATACCAAGAGAAATTTTCCAACTTATAAGGTATAAGTTTTTTAAAATATATTTATAACATAATTATCTAGAACTCTAAACCTGAAAAGATTTTTTTGAATGTAATAAAATTAATTATTGTTTAAAAAATAAATTATGTATTAAATATGGGTCTGGTTCTTATACCCAAACAAACTAAAATATGATAATATAAAAATTACATATAATATAAAAAGAGAAGTAATGAATCTCAAAATCAATTATATGATTAATGTTCACTAATAAATAATATAACAATAAGGATAAATCAACATTTATCACAAAGGAAACCATCTGAGAACTAAATAATTAAAAACTATCATTTGGTCTTGTTTGAATCTCAACCTAAAATAGAGGAACTCCAAAAAAATGATATTTAGATAGAAATAGAATAGGGAAGATAAATAGAAGATTTTAATATAAAGTACCTTGATATATAAGACTTTAATATAATGGTCTAAGGTGTTTAAACACTCAAAGGAGTTATTTATAGAGTGATAAGAGATCTAGGGGTTGGCTAAGGTTCAAAGGAAGAGATTGAAAATAAAACTACGTCTTTCCCCAATATTTATAGAGGAATCCATAAATACTTTTACCATAGTCTAGTGACTCCCACTACACCTATGGTGTAATGGGTTAAAGTAAGATCAAAATTATCAGTATTTAGAATGGTCATTTCCCTCTAAATCTCACATGTTATAAAAGTATATTTAAACCATTTAATCATCACCACATCTTAAGCCAAGACATGGTCAATAGAATTTCATATCACTATTCAGACAAAACCACCTTCATCATGTCATAAGTAAAGGTCACTAACTATTTTATCTCACCATAGTGATGACATCGAGGTGGTGAGGTCCATCTCTCCATTTCCTCTGCCCTCATGTGCCCAGATTCACAATCACCTTATGCACCAATTTACCTAACAAAATACATTTCATCTATACCCATTTATTAAAGTATGACCTCTTAATGAACCATTTCTAGTGATATTGGAATTTTTGGGGTGCCTATTTCTAATAGGTGGACCCACCCAAGGCCCCCGAGGATACCATGAACTTCACTTGGGGTGTTTCTGTGCACCCCGTTTCCTGTAGGTAAATACTTTAGGACCTCCAATGACACCATTACCTTCACTATGTCATGGATAACTTCCCCATTTCCCATAAGGGAAACTCCCAAGGAAAACACCCTCTAAAATGGTCATCATGGCCATTTCACTCTCTTTAGTGCTCCAAACACCACACAGCCTGCTCCAAAATTCCCATGCTTTAGAAAGGATAGCCCAAAATAATTTTGAAAATCCCATAGATCTAAACATGCCAAAAACAACCATCACTATTCTAAATACTTTGTGTGGTGACCATAAAGAAGGAAATAATTCATCTCTAGCCTCCAGAACACCTTTAAACTCCCCCTTGGAACCTCAAATAGATATGAAAATAGAAATAGAGGGATCCATAAATCTAGGACCTTATAATTATATTTAAGTGAATAGTATCCCCATGTTTGAATCATTCCATCAGCACCATTTGACAACCTCTAGAATATGAGGATAAGATCCTAAAGTCATGTGTCATTCCCCAGTCCAGATGTGCAGATTTGTTTCGATCCTGGGGTCATTAAATTTTTTATTTATTAACTAGAAATAATATTCAAAAAATAGTTTATAGTGAATCTAAAATTTCACTCAAAAATCATAATTATTTATATTTTTACAATTTTAATATTTATATGATTAAATTATATTCATATTATTGAATATATTTTAGACTATAACACACTTATTTTCTTTGCAGAGAAATTTCTTCTCCACTGCATAAATTTTTTTATAATTTAACTTATATAGAAAATAAATTATCTAACTTATTTCTTATTCCCCATGTTTGAATAATTAATATTTAGTTTTTTGTATTTTAATTTTTTAATTTAACTGTTCAAATAAAATTTCAAATAAAAATATACAAAATATTTATAACTAAAAACAATTATAGCATATTCATGTGATTTAGTATGTATCTAGTGAATGTTTTTTATAATTTTTTATCTTATTTATATAAAACATTGGATAAAGAATCCTGTGAAAATGGATAAAAAAATTATTACATGATCATAGTTGGATATATATTTAGAAAAATACACAAGGTTTTGGTATATTTTGTGTGTATATAAAGGGTTTTTAAGAATTTCTAAATTTTGAATCATCATATTTTTTATTTATTTATGAAATAATGATTAAGTTCCATTAAAATAAATGTGATCTTAGGGTATATTGATTTTTAAAATCTTTAGAGTTTGTTTATTTCATTCAAGTTTTTTATCAGATTATATTTGATTATATTAACATGGTTAATTTCATATAGAACAACATTCATAGTTTTTTTTCTCTATCACAATTTCAAAATTTATTGCATAAGTTCTTTGGACCATCTTTTCACTAACAAATTATGATTTAAATTCACTATTTAAATCATCTAAATTTAATGATAGGTTGAAATAAACTAAGGAATAATTATACCTTATATAAAAGACTAGTAAATCATAAGTAGTTAAAAAATTATTAATTTATATTTTGGAATGAAAAATAATTATTTTAATCAATCACTTTTCTTAGTTAAATCTTTGATTCCATGGGGAAATAAATTACTAGAAAATTATTATGAAAGTGAGAAATTTGGGTATAATTTGGGACTCAAACATCTTATGATTCATGAATTATCAAATGATTTTCTTTTATGTTTTGATGGTTATGAATATTTATTTGACTATCTGAAATGTAAAAAAAGGTATAAAAAATTAAATATGTCAAAAATTGTACTGTTCCGTTCAAACAACTAATATATTTTACAACTTTATCTAAATTGAATCATTTATTATATATATATAAGTACAATATGATTCATTACATGAAATAAATTTACTTTTCTACTGATAATAGGTTAAACCTTCCATATAATAGTGATTAATAGATATTTTTTATCTAATGTGTTCATATTTTGTTTCATAAACTTATAACGTTAATTTGGTCATTATGATGGTTTTTATACTTTTGGTTCTTATATTAATCAATATTCTTATTGGTTTTTATTTATATCTTTATGAAACTTACCACTTTAGATGCTCATCAAGTAAGTATATTAATATTTGAAATTAGTAATACCATATCATCTAAATAATAATAATATTTTTACTTAAAATCATTCATTAATGGGATCAAATAGTTATAGAGTAGAAATACTGTTATATATTTTATAGTTTCACACCAAAAATTGTATATTGAGAGTAATAGTTTTTTGGATAATTAATGAATTTACAGAATATATTAGGTTATCTAAAAAGATTATATATGGTCTTAAATCTTATATATACCGCATGAGTGATAGTAAAACTTTCATTCTTGTTAATAAAAGAAGGGTATATTTTTTATAGTAATCAAAGATTTCCCTATATTGATAATCCATTTCATAGAAATAAAAAACATTTTATAAATGAAAAAAATCAAGAGATTATCCAATTTTAAAAATATCAAATATTCAATTGGATATTTTTTTCAACATTTCCTAATATTATTTTTATCCCAAATATAAACTCTCAAAAAATAATTAATTTTTGCAGAAAATTTAATTGAAAAAAAATGATACTTTGGTATTTACTACACTAGAATGATTTTATAGTCCCTCGCATGCTTTATGAAATGTTTACTAAGACAAATTTCTTTGAAAACATATTTTATATAGTGTTTTATGCACTAATAAAAATTAATAACACTGTCAAGTCACTGTTATATATTGAAATGATCTAAATAGGCATTTAAATATAATTATTTTAAAATAATATATTTAATTGTTTAGACAAGTTAATATAATATTAATCATTTTCAATATAAAATAATTTATAATTTTTTCAATGGACTATTCACTTTCGTTTTTCTAATGGGAATTCTTTTAATTTAGTACATAATATCTGAAATGGTCATTTCATTGGGTTAAAAAGTCATAATTGGTATGTCATAATGGAAAAAATATATCTTATATATAATAATAGGTTATTACCTTCATCAAATAGGGGTCTTTTGATTAAAATATCATATTTATTTTATAATATATTTTTTTGAAGCCTTATACTATGAGTTTTTAAGTATATTATAGGAATATGTTTTTATGACCTTATGTAAATTGTAGAAAATATTTCCACCAACATTCTTTTATTCAATGTAATATTTAATAATACATTTTTATAGGATAAAAAATATGGTCGTGCTATATAACATCAATGGATATATCCATTTTATAGATTCTTGTATAAGTTAAAGAAAAAGGTTTATAAAAAATTATTGATTATAGGATCAATTTTTCAATCAAATTCATAGGAAGATATTTTAATTTTTTTTTCTCACATTATTTTTAGTTAGAGTGTGATTCAAAATATAATAGGGTGATTTATAGTTAGGAAAATATATTTTTTCTCATATGAAATTGAATAGTATTATTTAATCTATAGTCACTTGGTTTGGGTGGTGAATATGAATGATGGATTTCAGATAAACAACAACAAGTTTGTACCCATTTTATACTCAATATTAATGAAATATAATTATACATAAAATATGTTCAATTATTAATTTGTAATTTTTTATATATAAATATTCTAAAAATTATTTTGTATTGTTTTTTTATAGATTATATTAGGATAATATTGAAAAACATTGTATTCATTAGTCCAGTAACTATTGATGAATGAAAATAAACTAATTTTATGATATATATTTAGATATTTGGGAGTTAACTTTTTAACTACATGTATTTGTAATAAAATATTATATTTATGATTATTTGTAATATTATTTTTGGTGTTATAATATGAAAATAGAATTGATACTCGATTATATAAAGTGGGTTCACCACCAACTAAATTGGTTGAATGTTACAATGCTTATTTTGTTAATGGATTTTCATTTCATATGTATATATATATAATTTCAAGTAATTCATTGAAAATGGTGTTCATTTAAAATTAAATCATCACAAAGAAAATTAATTTGAATTTAATGATATAGTGGATAAAATAATTTATTTATTTTACCAAGGAAAAAGATGTCCTATAATGTCAAAATATGATTTCTTTGAAATTAATGGTTGGTTACATGTTCACCAAAAAAATCAAGTTATTGATATTAAGTATAAGTGTTATCTTTTATCAAAAGAAACATTTATTATAATGAATTTCATCCTTATGGGTCGATGAAAATGGAGGAAAATAGATTCTCATGAACTATAGTATGGGTTTTTAAATTTCATAATTCAATTGATATTTTGGGGATTCATTATTAAATTGGGGGTGATTTTAGATGTTTTTTGGTGGTTTTTTGGAAATATAAGGGTTTGGGTGAAGGATTGAAGGGAGTGATAATTGTAACTAAGTAATGTATTTATCATCAAATACCTAGAGGAGACTCATTGGGTACCTAATGAAGTATATAGTGGGGTAGTAATCCAATGGGTTCCACTCATTGGAAAATGGAAAACCACTAAGAAGTTTGGGGCCCATCGATTACTAAGTGGGATGTAAACTAGTTTTTCTTAAAAAAAATCAATGTAATTAAAATTTTAATTAAAAATTATAATATACCCCAACCCCTCACTACTTGATCAAAACACCTAGAGTATTACACCCCCTTCCTACATTACACCTCTCTACCTATTGGGCTCCTAAACAACCATATGTCACTTAATTGATGATTGATTTGTCGAAGTGGGATCCTGAAAGTAAGGATAATATGATACCCATGGTTCCTCTCGCTATTTTTTTTATCACACATGTGTTCAAGAGTAAATACCTAAATTTGAAAAGTTTATCTAACTCTTCTATTATTTATTAATGGGGATGAATCAGTTGTTGATTATAGATTATTTAACTCTTATTTGATTGAAATAGGTGGTCCCTTATATATTAATCAATCTGTTGTGTGATTTTTTTATGATGTTTCATGCGTGAATTATGAAGACCCTTGCCTTATTACAAATTAATTCATGATTTATTACATAAGAATGCTCATAATACATCCTATAAGATCAAGAATTATAATGTATTTGGGTAAATAGGTAAATTAAATAAAAACTTAAACACTGGTGGTGCATCAACATTATTTAAAAATTCCTTAACATGCACATAATATTCCATCATTCTTAAAACAATATGGGAAAACCTGCGGATATACATATGAAAGGGGTGAGCTATAAAGTTAATTAAGGGAATAAGCAAATCATAACATAGATAAATTTTTACATTTTAGATAATGTTACATAAAAGGGGTGAGAATCATAAATATGAACACTAAGGCATGATATAGAATGGTAACATAAAGGCTACATGGGAATCTAGAAACATTATTAAACATGACATCAAAAACGTTGGTCAAGGGTAACCACCAAGACGTCAAAACATGGATAAAAAATTCCCATAGTGGATTATTTTCACTCCATAATCTCATACAAGACATCTCATTAGAATAAAACATTACCCAATGCATTGGAGCGCTATATAATTTTGGGTGCACCAATTTCTTTCATATCAGGTACATGCATAAGTATGCCGCATAGATAATTCAATGTGGGATCATATTTATTCACATTTAATTCCACGATAAATGATTTTTGGAATAAATACATGGAATTAATTAATAAAATAAGTATAGTTAGGTCCAGTTGAATACCCTTGAGTGGAAATAGTGATGGTATTCACAATACACATTTGTGGCATGAAAAAATCACAATAAAATGTCAACAACATAACGGAAGTACATAAAGATTCATAAAATGGATTAATGGGATTGAAAGGGGTATATAATCATTTCTATATCATAATGTAATTATTATGGATATGGAAAATTATATCCCAATATTAGGAATTTAAAAACAAATTCATTACATATATACGGTGCTTGAATAAATAGGAGAAAGAGAGGACCCCTTACTTAGTTTTGGCATAGCAATGACTTTGATAAATACTATAATGAGAGGGGATAAATGATATTTAATGGTCAATATATAAATTTTAAAATATATTTATTTTCATAATGTCATGACAATATAATGAATTGATATTCAAAAGTATAATTACAAATAAGGTACTTGAATATAAAAGAAGAGAGGGAAATCCCTTACTAAATTTCATCATAGTAATGACTTTGGTAAGAGATATAATGAGAGGGGATAAATGATATCTTATTATAACAACATAAATTTTAAAAGTAAATTTACATTTATAAATGCATGAAAATATAACCAATTAATATTAAAAAGGTTAAATACAAATAAGGTTCTTGAATGGAAACTAAAGAGAGAGAGAGAGAGGTCACTTACCTTAGGAGGGTGATTCCAAAATCTTGGGAGGAGATTACTAAGAGATTAGGGTTACCTTGTGAGGACTCAAGAGATGGGTGTTTAGATTAAGGATTTTCTCCATGGTTTTTTAGTGAAGATTAATGGGATATTGGGTGGTTTTATACAAGAAAATAGAGGGGAGTTCTTTATTATTTCCAAAACATACGTTTCAGACTCTATACAATAAAATAATCATAACCACAAACCTAACCATGTTTTTTTACCTGGTTTCTAAAAAATAGAAGTTTTTTTAATTATTTTATTAGGAAAAAGACCAAACTCATTAAAATATTACCCTTATTAATGTGCAAGTGAGTCATATTATAAAGAAATTATTTTAAAACCTTAAAATATTATATAATATTTGGGGGATTCATAAAAGGTTTTTTAAAAGAAATAAAATAACCTAAAAATCAAATTATTTTGAATGTTAAACACATATTTTTTTATGTATACCCTTTATATTATTTATTACATCACTTTTTGGTCATTATGATGTCATAATAGGCATCGTATATATATAATATATTTACTTATTACTCAAAAATTGGATTATCTCTAAAAATTATGAAAAATTCAATATTGGATTATTTAGATGTTCTGATTACAAAAAATAATATTTATTTTATAAAAGAAAATTCTATAAATATATTAATTTTCAATTTTAAAAAAAAATTAACATTTATTTAGAAATTATGGTTTTTGACAACAACAGTTTTCGAACCCTAATAACTATTAAATTTAACTACATAAAAATTATATTAACATTTAAATTTAATAATAATTATTTAATAGTATCATTTTATTAAAATATAATATATTTTTAAAATTTATGAATTCATTAAAATGGAATGTCTTAATTGAAATTTTTTATTACACAAAAATACATTTTTTTTATCGTATCAAAATCAAATTTTTATCAAAATCATTTCATACTTATTCATAAAGAAACAAAAATAAAATATAATCATTATAATGCTAAAAAGAAAATTTAAATATTCATACTATTAGTTTCACTCTGTTTCTAGTCCCTATTAAATTATGTTTACCCACAATTAACCTATTATCATTGTACCATGGTAATAAATATTTATTATAGTTACTGTTCATATTGTCCAAAAATTAAATTGAACTTATTAATTAATATTAATTATGATTATTAAAAATAATTAATCCATTTTAACAAAATCAATTCATATATTTTGAAGTATTTAATTTAAAATAAAACTCGCAAGCATGATGGAAAGCAGTTTTTTCAAAAATGCATTTTTCAAGGAAAATATGATTTTACTTTAACTCTATAACTATTAATTTTCACTACATGAATTTAAATTAATAATTAGAGATATATAATCTATAAATTTAATTTAAATCATTCCCTATTATGGTTTATTTTTAATTAACTAAAATGGAGATACATTAATCGGTTTAAAATAGTTTTCAGAAAAAATGTGTTTTCAATCCAAAAAAAACTTTTTCTAAAATCCAATATAAATATAGTTTAAATGTAATTAATCAATGATTAATTTAATTTTAAATAAAATTATAATAATAATGGGACTTTCAAATTACTTAATTTATCCAAAATGATAGTTTTACGAAAAAATGGGTATTTTTCACTATTCACTGAAAAATCACTAATTCCTGAAAAATACAAAAATTTCACCATAAGATAATTTTGATAATATAATATCAAAAATGAATTGAATTTTTTCTAATAAATTTTCTAAATTTTCTATAAAATAATTATAATACTTTTTCATTAAAAGAAATAAAAATCATTTTTGAAGAAAACATATTTTGAAGACATTACGAAAACAAATGAGTAATTATTAACTAAGAATTTATCAGTAAATTTATGTTGAGTAGGAATTATATATATATATATATATATCTATATATATATATAAACTAGTTAATCCTATTCATACCCACAAATTTAACTTCTAGATTATAATATTAATATTTAAATAATCACCAATTGTTTGGGTTCAGTGTTGCGTATCACATACACTATTGAACATAATTTTCTATTTTAAAAACATAGGGTGTTACATTGGTCCTCTTTATAAAAAGTTTCATCCTAAAAATTTGAAATTAATATCGGTAAGTAGTGATTTGAAACTTGAAAATATATTCATTTAAAACCCACATTGTGAACAGGGTTAACAAAACATCCACTTGAAAAGAGGAAAAGGGAAGTATGAAGGTTATAGCATAACTAGGTTTCCAAGTAGGATAATATTAGTGGTAAGTGAAAATATATACATGGAATGAGAACTAATTACCAGGAACTAATATAGAGTGATAAATAACATGGTCAATAAAAATTCAATTACCATAATACCATAATTCTATAATGGGTTGAAAGACCATCATTTCATTCAAAATGATCATAATATAATAACATTTTTATTCTAATAGTCATTTCCTAGAGTTAAGGAATTATTTTACCATATAGACTGACTAAATAAGGAAATATATTTTCTTGACAAGTATAATTTCATCCTTTAATAAATTTATACTATAATATCATCTTTTCTCCAAATGATGAATACTCGAGATTAATTTTTTTATGCTAGAAGCACAAAAATAAGCTTCTAATAGTTCACTTAATCCACCAAATAATAACATGGTATTCCTCCTATCTTTACTAAATCCAAAATGGTTATTATAAATTAATACAATACTGAAAAGGAGTAAACCTTAATACATTGATCTTCAAAATTCAATATAAAAATCCCAAATGTTTAATATAGATCATTCCTTAAATAAATACACTTATATACCAAATAACACACATGCATTTAATTTTTTATTAGTATTAGAAAAAAACCCATAATAAAAACAAGGTCATGCGCAAGGACATAGAATGTTTTAACCTCAACATTAAAGAATGTTTTAACCTAAAATTTTTTCTCATGCCCTTCAATTTACACCTCATAAAACATGATATAATTATTCTCAAATAATACTTTATATTATACCTAAAGGGTATATATACCTCAATCAAATAAAAAAATACCAAAATATCATTAATCACCAAAAAATCAAAAAAAATGATCGTGTAATTAGTTTCCCAAAAAATATTTATTCATGCTAAACTTCTGTCATATAAATATTTAAAAGCGGTATCAATGATTTTAAACATAATATTTTCCTTAGACATACCATCCTAAGACTCTTTAGGTTTATCCTAACTTCAAACTCATATTAAGGGTTATCAATCCAAAAATCATGTGTTTTTTAAAATATCATCTAATCACTAGATCACTTTTATAGTTTATTGGTTCCATTAAATATATGTTTCAAATCCTTAAATAAAAACTACTTTATAAAATCATTATATGTTTCATGATTCAAATATCTAGCATGTCATTGATATATTACTTTTACAATATAATTCTCAAATTCCAATTCATAAACACTTTGAATCTTACACTTGAATAATTTCAATTGCATAGGAACTTCCTTAGTAGAGGATTTAACCCTTGGATTAGGTAATTGACTTGGATAATTCCCATATTCTTCACATATAATAAGTTGAACAATAAAGGGTTTCATAGGATTTAATTTATTCCCTTCCATAATACTCCACATTTTTTATAGCAACTTGCTACATTATGCCCTATTTTTACGCACTTAAAATACCTTCAAGCTCCTTTGTGGAATTTCCCTTGGTGCCACTTTTCACATTTTTTTACATGTAAGAAATTTAATCTTCTTTCCTTTATCACATTTATCAGATGAATTCCATAATGTGTCATCCTCCTCTTCTTTTATATCTTTTTACATTCAACTATGTGCCATTTTTTAAATGTTATTTTTGATAGTTAGTTTTTCATAATCACAACATATCTTACTTCACCTCCCATAATTTTAGGTATATCATTTGGGAATTCATCATATTTCACATCACACCATTTGTTGACTCATTTCCTCTAATTTCCATCCATTGACTAGAATAAATGGAAAATTAGGGGTGATTAATTTTAAACTATTAAACACATAATCGAGAAGGAAATAAAAATCAAGGGATAAATTTTAAATAACATTAATTTCCTTAAAATATAAATTGTTAGGCTTCAATATAATTTATCCATGGTCTATTTCCTAATATAAACTCTTATGGTAATTTTCATTCCCTTAATAATGGTTTATAATGAGCTTGTGAATTTACCGAATAATATCCCTTGGGAGTGTCATACCAGGTGTGAAGCAAGGACAATTATCATCCACCAGTTCTCGATTGAGTTTAGGTCAATACGGGGTATTTAGGGTTGTCACCCCTAGGTACATTTTTTCCAGATCCACATCCACTTGTGGTATCTAGATAGTGATGTATTTTCTTGGAAACCAATTACTCTATACATTACTAAAACTTAGGTTTGTTTTCCTATACTTAGTGTTATACCTAAGGCTTTATCTAGAATTTTCTAATCATAATCCCAAAAATAAATAGACTTACCTCTAATACCAAATATGATGACCCTTGTCTTTATTACACATTAATTCATGATTTATTACATAATAATACACATAATATAACCCATAAGATTGATAATTCTTGTGTATTTGGGTAATTATGTATATTACATAATAATTTAAAAAAAGGTAGTACATCAGCATTACTAAGAAATTCCTTAACATGCTCATAATATTCCATCATTATTAAAATTTCATGGGATAACAAGGGGAAATACATAAGATAAGGATGATATATAAATCACATTAAGGGAATAAAAAAAGCATAACATGAATAAACTATTACATGTTATACAATAGTAATTTAAATGGGACAAAAAAGGGGTGAGAATCGTAAATATGAACAATAAGTCATGATGTATTGTAGCAACCCCAACCCTAGAATCCCAGAGCTATTTCCTACTACCATTAAATTAGAATAAGATACAAGTAATCACATCCCAAATGACTGAAGTGTTTAGTTGTCTTGGTAAACTAGATACATACATGAGTCTAACAATACATTTGAAAATAAAAAATACAACATAATTGTTTTCCTTTATTTTTATAGAATAACTGTATTCTATCTAGTTTATCTCTACATATCATTCATATTAAACTTCATGGAATCCTGATAAAATGAAACAATATAAGGGTGAGATCAAATTCTTAGTAAGGGATAAGTACAGTGGAAGAAATCATGAATCTGTAAGAATAATCAATATAGTAAGGTAAACACCTAAACACACATTCCATTTAAATAACTTTAATACATGAATAGATAAGGAATAATCAAAATGGTAAGGTAAATAACTAAAAACACATGCAATTTAATCAATAAATAGATAATTAATTGAATCCATAGATTATAACATAGCTAAAATCTCATGGATAATAATAATTGAATTATGAATGAAGTAAATGCATAATTATTGGATGTCATGTTTCCTAGGCATGGCATACCTTTACCATAAAGATATATCCTCAAGGAAGCATAAAACATGTTGGGTAAAAACCCATCTGTTTTGTGTCAATACATTTCATAAGATTCTACTGTCAAGATCTATCCTCCAGACAGTTTAAAACTTCTTAGTTACAAATGTGATGGTTTTATGGATAATTTATTTCATCTCATGAGACTACAGATGCATCGAGGGGATTATATTAAATGGTTCCCAACCCATTTGATACATTTTTAAAGTATTCTCGTATATCAAATAATTGATTTAATTCTTAAACAATGTTATATATCATCAATTGTTCATATTAAGTAAACGATGTAGATTTATCAATATTTCCCCAGTTAATAAAATAACTAAAAAAGTAAACAATGTATGTAATAATGGTATACATTTTAGGAATTAAACATATCCATGATAAATAATATGTATATTTTGGTGAAAATTATTTTCCAATGATCATAGTAAAGTAAACATTTCAAGGGAAAGTATTAACTACAAAAATTAATCGAGGAAGTGAATATTAATAATTTCCATAGTAAAAATGATCTAAATCATCCATGGAAATATTAAGGATAGAATCAATATAATAACTACCCATTTAAGTAATAATAAAGGGTTTGTTCATTGATGAATACCATAAAATATCTTTAAAACATTCTTAAGGAAAATATTCATTTCATTTTGAAAATAATTTTTGAAATCCTTTTCTTTCAAAATAACTTTTTAAAATTAAAACTTCAGAAAAAAAATTTAAAATAATTTTATTTGAAAATAACCTTTAAAAGTTATAATATAATCTTGAAAAAAATTTAGTGTTCATGATGGCTAGATATTAATTTCATTTCATACATGTTAAAACAAATTTTTCTTTCACTTTTTTGTTAAAAGCCAAATGAGAATTTCCTTTAAAATGATATAAATACTCCTTTGAAAAAGTTTTTAAATATTAAAAATGGTTAAAAATTCCTTTATTAAATCAATTTTAAAAGTTTAAAACATTTTTGAAAATATTTATAGAAAACATGATTTTGGAAGAAAACAAATTTTCGACAGAAGGGAAGAATGATGTCAGATTTTCTTGAAAACATTTTTTAAAACATTTCAAGTACCAAAGTTTGGGTAAATGATAATAATACCTAAAATATTTAATTAATAACCATATTAGAATAAAATTCAAGGGGTTATTAAGAAATGGTAAATTATCTTTCTATAATTGATATTCAAGAATAAACAATCTCGATTAGAATGAGATTGTCAAATAAACCCCTAAAATGATCACAACATTGAAGTGAGAATTAATAGATGAATAAATTATGTGTATACATTGTAAATACAAATAAAATAAGTTGAAATATAACATAATATAATTAAAACTAATTACACTCATAATCTTAGTATGAAATAATCGATGGAGTAAAAGTTTAACCCAATGAGTGGAAATTGAGTTAAGAAATCCTTTACCTTACACTTCCTTTTAGTTTTACACTCTTTAACCTCTTTTATAATTGTTTTTATCATGTTATTAACTTATAAAATAAACCATATTAGTATTTATGATATCATATATTATTCTATTATAACATCTGAGCACTCGTTTGTAAATAATCTTTCCTTATTTTCATTATTTCGGGTGTTAATTGCCCTGTTTTCTCATTCGTTCTTTGTCTTAAACATTATGTTTCTTGTTAATATTATTTAGTTATATCATATACAAAATAATAATCATGATATAAATATCATATATATTTTTTATATATATATTTAGAGTATTCCATAATATTTAGTGATATGAAATTGAATACATTGTTCATAGATACGGCAGGTTGTATGTTCGCATAAATGTTGTATTCATTTTAGTATCCTATTAAAAGAAATAAAATTAAATTATATATATTTACATTATAATTTTAATATATTTTTATTTTATATATATCAAATATTTTAATTAAAACAATCCTTAATACATTCTTTGTAAATCTATAATGAATCACATCACTTCATGGGGTGGAAGTCCGTCGTACACCTGAGTGATGATATCATATTCCAAAAAACTACAATGCATCAAGGTATGTGTGATATAATAATTAAACAAGAATAATATCATCATAAATATCATATATATCATATATAAACTATAAATCCATCATTATTCTCAACCTTGAAATGTGGTAATAGAAAAACAACCAATATCGGTTCGTGAGGTGGTAGTTTTCCATAAACACAAATGATGATTTCATAACACATTTGATGAAATTGTGTGAAATTTTAGTTCATACCCTTAAAATAAAAAAATATCAATATATTTAAGATATTGAGGTTATTATATAAGCATGGTATTATAGAAATTGAATGACGTGGATAAGGAAATAAAATAAAAATGCTTTTAGAAGAATATTACCTCTTATCCGGGTATCCTCCTTAGGTTTGCACTAAAACCTTCAAAGGTTTTCTTTATTCTAAAAATAATGATTCTATTATGCGTTTTGGTATGTTATTAAGTGATTTGGGAATATCCTGGATGAGAAAAATGGATTTATAGTTGTGAAGAAGTGGGGGAGTGTGTTCCTTTTTATAGTTTAGGGTGGGTGGCATTCTTTTAAATACTCAGAATTATTCACTATTGGGAGATACATATTACCTAATGTATATATAAGATTTTTAATTAATTGGGTGGAGGAATTATTTGGTCTATCCACTCCACAAACCCACAATAAAACACATGTTTTAAACATTTTTTCTTTAACTCCGAAGTTTCCTTATTTTATCATTTTGGTTTTTCATTATAATAACTAGTTTTCTTACCTAAGTATTTTATCCATTAAGACAACAAATAAAATGATAATTTATATATAATTTTGAACCAATTATTCTAAAAATTATATCTAATTTATAAAACACAAATCCTATGTGTTTTGGAAACTAATTTTAATACAAATGTGATTAATGTCCAAAAACACAGCGTAAACTGTAACTGTGTTAACTGAGTTTTTTACTTTTTAACAGTAAATGTAGACATTATAATAGAAACATTGATCCATAAATGGGCCATAATTTATATTTAATAATACTCAAAAAACACTTGAAAGAATATATTATTTTTAGTAATTTTAAATCAATTAATAAAATATCATTTATTATAAAATAGCATTCATATCGGTTTTGACATTATTAAATTAATTTGAATTTAAAAAATATCAATACAATGATGGAATTAAAATTTATTAAGTTAAAATATTTTTTAAATGATATATTAATCTAAAAAAATAATGGAACATAATAATTCATTCAATTTACTTCACTTTTAATATTTTTAGTATCATTTATTTTATTTTATTGATAACTAAAACACTATTGTGTTGGCATTTCATAAGAATTTTAAGTAACTAACACATATGAAAAAATTAAATATAAATTATTATGATTGAAAAAACGTATTTGTATTTCAAAATAATTTTTATAACCAAACCTATATAGTTTTTCTTCCTTTCCCAAAACATTATAGATGTTAAAAGGAAGAAAAGTTTCTTTTTGTCAATTTGTTTAATTAACTTATTATATGGGACACTTTCATGAAATAGTGTCACAAAACTCATAAAATACAATAATTAGGTAATAAGGGTCTAAATATTAACACAAAATTTTTGTTCTACAAATGGGTAGGTCATTTTAACTCTTATATTATTCGTCTAACCTTCCAGTAAAAACATTTTTACCCTAACCGCGGCAAATAATTTTTTATTTCTTCACTATTAATTTTGGGTAAATATTTATTTAACCCTATTTGACATTATAAATTATGCTTATTCCAGAAATGTAATCAATTTTTCTAAATTCAATTCACATAAGTGGGAAAAAATTAATTTAAAATTAGTCTCTCAAATATAGCTAGAGAGAAAGTTTTTAACGTTAAAATGTTGAACAGTTTACAATGCTTTTATATAAAAATTAAATATAAAAATTATTCCAATGATATAAATTGGATTAATAGATGTATAATTAAATTTTTTGACTTTAAAACTAATTCAAAATATAATTTAACATTATAAATTATTTAGATGAACAGTCATTTTTTAATTAAAATTCAGTATTTTTAACTATTCATCAAAACAACGAAACTTGTCAGAAAAAATCCAAAAAATTACCCTAAGATAATTTAGAAATTCCAATTTTATAGAATAATTTTATTTTCCATATATAATTTATAAATGTGTAAAATTTTAGTTTTAAAACAACTATTCCATTAAATGACGGCAAAACTTTCTTTATAAAAATATAACTTATGTGTAAAATTAGATTTGTTCTTATCTTATGTCTATAAAATATGTAGGATAAATGTCAAAAAAATTATTTAATATCTAATATATACATTTCCTTAATATCTTTAGGTAATAAAAATTAATTTAGTTTATTAAGATAAAATTTCCTTGGTGCATAAAAGTATTTTTTTTATAAAAACATTTACTTAATATTCAATTGGTTTTTATATTCATAATTAATTGGTATCCAATGAATTCAACCATATATTTTCATAAGTTAGTTAATACTATTCATAACCAACATTTTAATTTCTAGGAGATAATTTTCATTTTAAATAATAATATTAATAGTGTAACATCCTGACCCAACAGACCACTAAGTTGGTAGTCGGACCAGTGGGGCACATGGCCTCAAGAAATTCTCCTAGTACGCCAGAGGTTGCAGACTAGTTGCGAGTGTCTCAGGAGGTGATAGTGGTAAGACTATACCCTCTTATCATAGTACCACAATATTACAATAAAATTTTAAATAACAAAAAATAGTGCAAGCAGTAGTAAATAATGAAATAGCAGCGAAAGAATAACATAAATAAACTGAATAGTAAAAGATGACCAAAACTAATTTACAACTAATGCATGCATATCCTGATGATCATACATAGAAAAACAAAAAACATATAACATGCTATAATATACAATACATAAAAATAAATAAAATTAAATTAAATCCCTACGATCAAACTCCACAATCATCCTGATCTCTAGCTCAGTCTTGAGCTCCTAACACCCATGTACTAGCTAAATAGCTCAAGAAATCAATCATGGTCCTGAAAATATAAGGTATACTTGGGAATCTCAGTGTAATGGAATCCCAATAAGGGTGTGAGATAACAATCCCAATAGGTTCCCACCCATGGAGTCTACAACTAGATCCAGTCTCTGAAATATAATGTAAGTCAGTGTGAAGATATAAGCAGAAAGGTAAAAAACCAGTGCTAAATAAATAACTACAACCCTCCCAAGTTCTTAAGGGACACCTGGTGGCCATACCTACTTTGGATCATAACCGGAATAATATGTTTGACCAGTAAATATATATATATATATATCAATAATTATATATATATATATATATATATATATATATTAGTTATGTATTTCATCCACCTATATGAACCAAGTGTGGGCGGACACCTAATGGCTATATACCTAGAATACTAGTTGTTACCTGGACTAGGGCGTAACTCATACATCCATAACGAGTCTAAATGAGCCAAAAAGATCATGAAATATGGTACATACCCTAAATACCTATAGATTGAGATACGTCATGCAACATTACTCGGGATAGCAAGTGATTCGCAATGGAAACACTCTAATCATGGTATGTCGTGCCTCAACCCAATGTCCATATTATATCACTAGTGTGATTCATCATTCCCAACACTTGATTTAAGGGAGTTTGATTTCCCTCCTATATCAACACCCTTTACCACAGTATACATCCTTCCTAAAGACATAATCATATTTATAATTAACGACCATGAGGCAATACCTCTCATGCCTTTCATTTATCAAGCCCATATAAAGGCATCATTATTTTTATAATGCAATCCATGAGGCAATACCTCTCATTATTTTTATTTTAATAACCCATCTTAATCAAGGGTATCACATTTATAACACTTCATATAATCCATTCTTATTTACTTAACCCAAGAGGCATGGTCATACCACACAATTGAATTCCATTTCAATTTATCTATTTAAATACAAAAAATTAGAGCAATCCATTCAACTTAAAACTTTCCATTTAGACTATCAAAACATTGAAAATAATTTTACAATCCAAAGTTGTCCCTTATAAGGTACCATGTTCATGTTGGGAAAGTACCTGCATGGGTAATCCCATTCATAACAATGCCAAGCCCTTATAAAGATCTCGGTTCATTAAACATTAATATGGAAATGGGAGAAACTCCATTTCTTAAATTTAATTAGGGATTTGTATCAATATTCAATACACCAAACCATGAAACTGAGTCATACAAGAATGACCAAAGAAATAAGGCCAAGCATTTAATAAAACACTAAGTACCACTTTGTAATTTCAAAGATAGTGCACCTTGTCTGATGGGTATTATTATAAAAACAAGACACTGTTTATCAAAAAATTAATTTAAAATAAATTAAGATTCAATCTCACAAGTTATAACTCAACTCATTTGAGAGAAATTTCAAAATACACTAAACAAGTCAAAATAAATTCAAAGGTTCAAATGGAATTTATAAGATGTCATTTTCACGTAGTCAAGTTCATACAAGGGCCAATTCCATTTATTGTCTAAGACAAATTCCTATAATTCATTTTGATATTTTAAATAATTAATTAAAATAAGGGTAAATTCTAGGTAGAATACCCACGAGGTGTCCATGGTCATGTTTTAAATCCTCTGTATACTAAATAAGGGCCATAGGGTGTATATCTAGGTGCATCGATCAATTAGACATGAGGGGACCATTTATCCAGCAACGTGTCGAAAAGGACAGAATGCGGCATGATGGAGAAAATTATAAATTGATGAGAAATTTGGGAATAAGTCATAGAAAACATACCTCATAATTAGGATGATATACTCGTCCAATATCGAGGTCTGATTCGATCCAGTTTGGAAGAAATCGAAGAAATGGACCTTTTCCCTAGAAATAGGGAAAATGATCCCACATCTTAATAGCATAGTCGAGAGGAGATTAAACTAATAAAGATTCAAAAGGACTCAAGATATTACTCATTCAGATCCATAGAGACTGACAGAGATTGATTTAAACCACTGGTAGAGGAGCAACATGGAATCCTAGGTTAGGCTTGAGGAGAATACAAAGGTGCCAAGGAGAGGGCTTCACGTGGGTAAGGGAGAAGAATAAAGGAAGGAAAAAAACTTAAATATTTTTAAGGGAATTTTGGTCATTTCACCCCCCCCTCCAAAACTAGGACATGTAGTTTGGTCACACGGTTTTTCTAAACCATGTGCCAACCGTGCACCACCCATTTCTTAAGAAACTATCCCACATGATTTTACATGCAAGGTTACCCTAACCATGATCCAACCATACAATGAATATTGATTAGGTACTACACATTTTTCAATGAAGTATGTGGGATAGGATCACATTCTAGGTAAACCATGTGTAGCCTGTGTGGGGTGATTCTGCTCCTTTGATATGGACTACACATTTTTTTTCTGAGGGTCGCATGGTTTCAGAAAAAACTGTGAGCCCTGTTCAGAGCACCCAAACATTGATTTTAGGACCCCCCCCCCCCCCCCGACACTCCCAAAACATGACAAGATGCCCAATAAAGTTATTATTCCTTTACCAAAGTCCAAAAAATACACATTGAAGTGTTAAATCTCTAAAAAAAATCATTCTCATTCCCGATTTTAAAAATGGATCGTCCAGTAAACGCAAAAAGTTCAAATTGCCAAGGAATTTTGTCTTGGCTCAAAAAATGTGTCATTACAACCCCCATGCCTTAGAAATTATCATCCCCAATAATCCTTTGGGAATAAGGACAGCATTACCTGACCTACTAGTGTCATGAATCTTCAATCAAATAGTCGTGTTTCATTTCCAAACACCCAACGCACCTCCGAGCACTCATTTAAGCATACGGAACTTAAGCCATCCAAATTCAAACCAATGCTCATTTCCCAACTGAAACACTAAAATAGAAAAATCATGATCCTTATTATCTAGATTCATGATCACATCATCATCTCATTAAATATCTAGATAAAGGTTCTCCCCTTCTTAGGATTTAACATTTAGAAGGTTCCATTTCTAAACCATGATGCTTCCTACCATCAGAATTGCCTTACAAAGCATGACCATAGACTATATAACGAATCCCTGGTGTGATTTATTTAACTGGGAAAACCCAGATTACATCTAAGATCATATAATAGACCTCTCTGAGAGAAATAGTTGAATCCTGATTGACCTAACAGAACTAGTCGCATACACTTTCCATGAAATACATATATGTACCTTTAAACCACACTCATCTTAACTATAAGGTGTTCTTAAAATGGTTTCTCACCGACCGTACACAATTAACAAGAGGGATAACAAGTCAAGACACTATACCTAACCATTCCCAAGATGTCTAGCTTAGATGGCCAGTGTAATTTAAGTAGAACCAAAATGCCTTATCCCAACGAAACTTGCCTTCACAATGAGGATTTTCATTGAATCCCATACCTAAATTCTGATGACGTTCCATGGTTAAACCATCACTTGAACATTTAACTGTCATTCCTCATCGTGACAAGGAGTAATCTATATCCAACCCACTGGAATCATTAGCCCTTTTTAGACAACAACTCTGATCCCAACAAAAAGTTCAGGGTAACCTCGGAATCAATGAACCAGAGCCTAAGTAACTAACCCAAGTAGTCCAAAATCCACAAATACAAGTGATATATTGGTATAAAGTCATAACTTCTATATTATAAATCTAACTGATCCCATAGCGGTATATTTATGGTGGTCAATTTAATGAATAATGGATGGTTCCCTAGAGTTCGTCTAAGGAATTCCTACACTGGAATCCCGGTTTCACTCAGTACTAACCAACCCACAAAGAAAACCATGCATCCAGCATGAAACACTAAGAAACCCACCCAATAAGCTCAGCATCTTTTAAATCTGTAGTGTGGTGTAAGACTGACGCTCTATTATTGAACCAAGGATGATGTCAAGATACGAGACATGCTCAAATTCTCTAGAAGAATACACTAAGATGAAACCAAGAATACTAAAAGAATAAAGGTTGAACCACTACTCAACAACCTATAAAAAGAAACTCAACTTCACCTTCCAATGCATTGACATTAACTAAACCACGATGCCTTTACCACCCATAAAATCACATGATCACTCATGCTTAAACACTGAAGTCATCAATGACCAATATTATTTCTCAGTGCTTGCATACAGCCAACCACATAAATGTCATGTTTCTGAGTAAACTCTAACATGATTCTAACTCCCACCCCTTAAGGGAATTTGAGAAAAACTAACCATTTCCCAAAGGTTCTCTTCAGTTATGATCCTTCTACTTGGAAGGACCCATTTATCATATTCGATAAAAATTTCTCCACCTTTAGGAGTGTCTTAACTATCAAGAGAAGAGATGAAATCGGCCACTCACAAGTGTTCTAGGCCAAAAAAACCTTAAATGTATGTGTGACACCCCTATGAGTCACATTTACACACGTAAAATATACCAAAAATGTGAAAACCAAATCGAAAAGCATGTCAAAACACCAAGGTCTCCAAGAAGTCCTCCCAAGAATTGGGATGAACTGATTTTATTTAATTCCTAGGTCACTCTACCATAGAGATGACCAAATACTTTACTCAATAGCACAAGGCTAAATGATTCCACCAAACTCAATCAGTTCATTTTACCATTTAGAAACTGAACGGGTACCATGTATATCAATGTATACTACCCTGTGTTTACAAAATCAACTAACACATCCTAAATATTATCCATAGGCTATCTTCCCCATGCATTCAAGTATTAAGTTTTCTGTATAAGAGATTTAACTCAAAGTCATATTTCCCCATATGACCATTAACCTGGATGATGACATGCCAAGTTTTCCATTAATGAGGAAAAGGAAGGGTCAAGAGACCTATGAAGCAGTTGACCATGCCCAAGTCATGTCTAACTGGATGAAATTGAGTATTACTCAATGTTCACACCCATAACAAAGGTAAAGAATACCATAACCACTCATCCAAACAAGGGTGTCATTTTGAGGCTACGATTCCTATAAGAGACAATATCACCCAAACAGTACCAAACTTTTGAAATATGACAACATTTAGCAAGGAATTTAAGGTATTAAAGTGTTACCTACAACAGGATAGCCCCTTCTAAATAGTAAATGTCAACCCTGTCATTAGGACACGCCAACTAAAGTCACTAGGCTCAAAATCCAATCATCTAATCCATTACTAAAATGAAAAGAGGCCTATAGAAAACTATTACGGTTCTGTTCCAAGGAAACTCAAAGGATTTCTCAAACTACCCTTACCTGATTGTTTAAATAAGAGAAACCACTTCATTTTTAATTTTAAAGTCACTTAAATTTATGAAAATTAAATCTTTAAACATTTAGAATATTTAAAACAAGTAACTAGGCATAACATGCAAGTCTTATAAAACTTCCTTCTTTTAAACATTTAACATTGATTAATACCCTACCATAATTAGGAAATTTATCATACCTTTTTAATAAATAAGGTAACATAAAATGGTTCCACTAAGCCAACCTAGGTTCATGAAAATGAAACCCAATAGAATATACTTAGTTTTTAAAGTTTAAAAACACCCAAATCGGCCATATCATAAAAAAACATGCCCCAACTGACATACTTGGTATCGATTGAGCATTTTAGAAGTTAACCACTTCATTTCAGATTAAAAATAAACATCTTTTACACATTTAATCATTTAAAAACACCTAATGGTCACAAAAACAAAGGTTCTATTATATGGGTTTCCACCACACCAATCTATAAAACGCATATACACAAAATAAACGGAAGTCTAGTTCCCATTTAATCAAAACCAATTTCACTTTACAAATTACAACATGATCATATTTAATGCCTCATCCATATGGAAAGACATCTACCAATCCATTAGGATCCCATACACTTTACAGTTTGGAATTTGGATCCCATTAATCAAAACCAATTCACATAAAAGTTAGAACTTTAGAAGACTTTACATTTTAACCATCAGTTTCTAAAAATGTATAAAGCTCAAAGATGGTTCGAGTATACGTGTTACAATTTCCCAATTATACGGTTCACATACACCTTATAACTAAAAATTGGTTCCTATTTAATCGCAACTCATAAACTTATCCCATGAAACCATTTATCCATATCAAAAAAAGCATGTTATCGTAAGCTGTAAACATATAGGAATGTGTTATAAACACAAAAGCATAGAATATAATCATGTAAATAGACTAACATGATAAAAAACACCCAATGATGTTATAAAAGTAGGTTATATAGAGAAAATAAGATCATGTAATAACATATAACAAGAATTTTAATGAATTACCTAAATAGGTACAAAATAAAACATGGAATACCACTCAAGGTACACAATCCAAATAAAAAAGCAAGGTATAAATGAAACTATATGGCATGGCATGTTCATGACACATTAATCAATATATGCCCATAATGATGCATGTAATTATTTATCCTTGTCATGCCAGGCTAGTGGGAAATACCATAAATTCATAAATCAATACGCAATGGAAATTACACCATTAAATCAAGGGGAAATCATATCAACTATAATAGTAAACATCAAGAACATAAATTCAAGCCCTAAGAACTGGTTCATTTCACCATGTGTTGGGTGATTAGTCTCATAAGTAGTTATTTACCAAGTGTCGACACATACCTAGTCTCCAGTCTATCTACCCAAAATAGTAATACAAAGAAAAAAGAGATTGGATACCACTTTTTAATGTATCCACCCAATTGACCACTAAGATGATAGTCAGACTGGTGGGTCACGTGGCCTCAAGTGTGTCTCCCCATATTCCAGATGTTGTCGACTAACAACGAGGGTCTTAGGATATGATAGTGGGGAGACTATACCCTCCTATCAGAGTAGCAAAGTGGTATAATAAAATTTGAAACAACCAAAAATAGTAAAATCAATAGAAAATAATGAAAGATCAGTGCAAGAATAACATAAATCAACTGAATAGTAAAAGATTTAAAGTTCTAATCGATAACTTATGCATTCATATCCTAATCATGATACATAATAAAAATAGTAAAAATATACCATGAAACAAGATAATCTATAGAACATGAAATAAAATAAAAGTAAAACTCTATGGGTGATCTCCATGAGAATTTTGAGCTCCATATCAGTCATGTGATCCTAACACCTAGTTACTAGATAAATAGCTCATGTAATCAACCATGGTCCTATTAATATAAGGTATACTCAGGTACCCTAGTGCAATAGAGGTCTAATCAAGGTGTGAGATAATAATCCCAATAGGTTCCCACCCATGGGGTCTATAAGTAAATCTATTCCAAGTAATATAATGTAAATTAGTGTAAATTTTTAAGAAGAAAGGTATACAAGAAGTGCTAAATAAATAACCACATCCTGCCCAAGTTCCTAAGGGACACCTGGAATCCATACCTACATCAAATCATATCTAGAATAATATGTTTATCTAGTAACTATATATATATATATATACCAATAATTATATATATAGTTTAGTTGTATATTGTGTCCACCTATATGAACCAAGTGTGTGCAGATGCCTAATGGCCATATACGTGGAATACTAGTTGTTAGCTAGATTGAGAAGTAACTCAGACATCCATAACTAGTCTAAATGAGCTTATAAGATCATGAAATAGGGTACATTCCCTACATCCCTATATAATGATAGACTTAATTCAACAACACTCAAGATTGAGAGTGATCCGCTATGGAAAAACTCTAATCATGGTATGTGGCACCCTTGCCCAACGTCCATATTGTATCACTGGTGTGATTCGTTATGCTCAACACCCGATGTAAGGGATTTTGATTTACCTTCTGGATCAATACCCCTTACCATCATACGCATCCTGTATAAAGGCCTAATCAAATTTATAACTAATGGTCATGAGGTTATACCTCTTATGCCTTACATTTATCAATAAAATATAAAGGCATCATTACATATATAATGAAATCCATGAGGAAATACCTATGATTATTTTCATTTTAATAACCCATCTTAATCAAGGGTATCACATTTATAACAATTCATATAATTCATGCTTATTTACTTAACCCAAGAGGCATGGTCATACCACCCAATTCATTCCATTTCAATTTATTCATTTAAATACAAACTAGGAGAGAAATCCATTCAACTTAAAACATTCCATTTAGCCTGTCAAAACATGGAAAATCATTTCACAAGACAAAGTGGTCACTCAGAAGGTACCATGGTCAAGTTTGGAAATTACCAACATGGGTAATTCCATTCATAACAATGCCAAGCCCGTAGAAGGAGCTCAGTTCATTAAACATTTATATAGAAAGGGGACCAACTCAATTTCTTAATTTGAGTAAGGTCCATGTCTTAACATTCCATACATCAAACCATGACACCAAGTCATAGAAGAAGGATCAAATCAATAAGTCCAAGCATGTAATAAAACACTAAGTACCACTTTGTAATTTTGAAGACAACACACTCATATAAGGGGTTTTATTATAAAAATGTGACATTGTTTATCAAAAAAATCATTTTAAATAAATTATGATTTAATCTCATGATTAATAACTCAAAACATTTGAGAAACATTTAAAAGTCCACTAAACAAGTCAAAAAAAATTCAAGGGTACAAATGGCATTTATATTTTATCATTTTCACTTAGTCAAGTTCATACAAGGGCCAATTCCATTTATAGTCTAAGATAAAAACCTAAAAGTCATTCTAGGAATTTAAATAATTAATTAAAAAAGGGTAAATTTGATCTATCACTCTCACTAGGTGTCGGTGGTTGAGTTTGACAACTTCCATATACTAAACAAAAACCATAGGTCATATATCTAGGCACAACGATCAATTAAAAAAGAGTGGACCATTTTTGAAGTAACACATGGAAAAGGTCAGAAAGAAACATAATGGAAACAATTATAAATTAATGAAAATGCTGCGAACCATCCCCCAGAGCCTATACCATGACTACCCCAAGCCCACCTCCCATAGGCTAGGGGCTAGAGACTATTGATGAGTAGGCATATTCCACAAGTGGGAGGCATTTTACTAAGTACTTGAATGCATACACCCATCACCATAAAAAATATGAAACTAAAAACACTAAGTAAATGTGGATGAAAACCACTAAGAAAATCCATTCAGAGTAAAAGTAAAAACTGAAAAGTAAATGGGCATAAATACAAGCCCAAATAAAATAGAAAAGTAAAAGCTCCTGGATCTTATAAAAACCTTACTATGAGGATAGGTACAATAAGCTGTCTAAATGTCGCTGAAGCATACCATGTCCGTCGGGTCACCCTGAAGCAGCCCTGTCTCCAGTCCACCAAGGAATCCATCAAATTTGTTGATCATCTACACAAGACATGACATGTGTGGGAAAATCCCATATAGGGGTGAGTAAAACAATACTTAGTAGGTACCCCAAACCACAAAGCAATTACACAAAGTATACCACAAATAAGATCACCAAGAAATACACCAAGTAAACTAACAAAGAGGTACACGAAGTGTAGACTCTAAGAAGTATAATCAAGAGAGTCACTAGAGTAATCTCACACCAAGTATAGGTATATGGTACGTAAACAGGATTTTCATAAGAATCCATAGTACCCTCAAGTAGTAACACGTGGAGTGTTGGTAACACATAGAGTATAGGTAACACACGGAGTGTCGGTAACAAACAGAGTGTCGGTAACAAGCGAAGTGTTGGTAACAAATAGAGTGTTGTCAATGAATAGAGGACTCATACCTTAGTAGGATAGGAGATTTCCAACTCATTCTTGGTACGAAACAAATTCTAGATAAGACACATAGTCTAGGTAAGACATGCAGTCTTAGTAAGACACGCAATCTAGGTAATCGCATAACTTCTAGGTCGCAGCCAGCTGCAGGATTTCGTCCATAGCATTCTCATTCTGTAAGAAACTTCTCCTTGATCCAATATAATGTATTTCAAATTCCATGTAAACTCAGTTAGAGTATGTCTAAATAACCTCCTCTTCTCGATGGTCGCAATACTGTAAACGGTTCATCAAACAGACACACGGTTTGAGAGTTATGGGAATTTAAAAAAAGGGGTTGGTTGGGTCTCATTCCGGTCCAACCCAGTCAGGCTGAACCCACCCAACCCGAGTCCCACATGACCCCACCCTCTAGGTTTGAACAGACCCACTGGGTCCAACCATACCAGTCGGGTCAAACCATCCTGCTAGGCTTGACCCGTTGTTGGTCTGGTCCGCCGGCTCCATCCCGGCCCGCTCAAGCGGGCCGGTTCATCCACCCAAATGTGGAAGGTGCCACATCCCCACCTAGTCAACGTGGCTAACTACCATGTTCAATGTGTTCAATCTCCACGTAAACCACCCCATGATGGTTTCAGGAGGGTCTTAATGGACCGTGGCCCTGGGCCGCATGACGTGGTTTCATGTCACGTCTGATCGAGCCCATCGTCGGCCATCGTACCAATGACCCTATCTGCCACCTGTGGCCACCAAGTCAGAAGTTCCTCCATCGCTGGTCTTCAAGATGGTGTTCATCTACTTTTGGGTGACCGCACCATCATCCCTCCTTTTGTGGGTCCAACTATGTTCAGAACCACCCAGAAAATCACACCACAACCATGAGGGTCTGCCAATGAAGAACGCAAGAACGGAGAAGAGAGATAAGCACAAGAACACCCTTATAAAGTACCTTGGCCTTGTTCATGTCAGACTTGGCCCATTAATATTACCATAAATATTAAATAGGATCAAAATAATATTTAATAAGATTCATCCCCTTCAATCCTAATTTTTTTACCATCCTCCATGAACAATCGAACCACAGATCAACCTGTTTGTGGGTTGGTCTATGTTTGTCGTTAGAAATAAAAATGTGGAAATAAATCATGAAAAAACAAACCCCCTACTTGGAAAGAGGGCCAGTCAGAGAAAAAAATTCATCATTGATGGAAATATATCCTCGATATGTCATTTTTCAGCCTTCGTCATTCATCATCGCTGGTGAGAGAGCTTCCTCGGTTTCTATAGAAAATTTCCAGAATTATGAATTCTAACACTGGTATCTGCTCCTGATTAATGGAGGAAATGTGTTAATGCATTTTAGCATTATTGTTTCACTTTGTAATAACTTCTCCACACTGTTTCATTTATGAAAGGAAACAACGGCTTCATCATTACTCCACTATATTATTTTGTCATTAAAAAATGCAAAAAAAATTAAATAAACATTTTATGTTTATTTTTATTCTTCTTTAAAATATCCGAAAAATATTTTCTGAATTCAACCCATGATGGTCAAAGTTAGGTCATACCTAAGAAAAACCCACTACTCTAAACACAATGGTGCCCTTGGATTTCAAATCTGAGCACTCATTTAATGGTTTTAAAATCTAAGCATGCGTACTATTTTAAATAAACTTAAAAATAGTTCAAACATTTATTTTGGACACCCCGATCCTTGGAATCATGTGTCGTATCAGTGCCTAGTCTCGAAATAATCTCACATAATTTTCAAAAAAAATACATGGAAAATCTGATACATTACATTCTCCCCACCTTAAGGCATTATGCCCCCTAAAGCCAAAACAAGGGCTAAACAAAAAAATCGGGATTCTAAGAATGAATTTGAGCCTCCTACTCTCACGTTCTCTCTTGGATATTCCCATGATTCCACTAAATGCTCACTAGAGGAATTGATTTACCATGAAGGGTTTTCTCTTATTGATCCTTGATCTCCACCAGGTACTCTGTGAATGTTTCCCCATTTTCAACATATAGCTCACCCTAGTCAATGTCATGCGAAGGGTCATGTACTTATTTCCTCAACTGGGATATGTTAAATACATCATGCACCTGATCTAAGTGCAGAGGTAGATCCAAGAAGTACGCCACCTAACCCACTCTACACAGTATCAGAAAAGATCTGATAAATCTCGGAGATAACTTGCCACCCCAACCAAATCTTCATATCCCATGTCAAGGAGAGACCCAAAGGAATACATGGTCTCCTTCCTCAAACTCCAAGGGTCTTTTTCACCTATATCCCTAGCACTTCTGATGGCTCTGTGCAGTCTTCATCTGCTCCTAGATGACCTACACCTTCTCTATAGTGGCATGCACTAACTCCGATCCCATGAGTGTTGACTCTCTGGGGTCAGTCCAAAAAAGTAGAAACATGTAGGGTCACCCATACAAGGCCTTGAATAGTACCATACCAATGGTGGAGTGGTAGCTATTGTTGTATGAGAACTCCACCATGGGTAGGTGATCCTCCCAACTACGGACCAAATCGAGGATGCAGGCACATAGCATATCCTCTGGACCTGAATGGTCCACTCTGTCTAGTTGTCTATCTATAAGTGTAATGTTATGATCAAGCACATATAAGTCTTAAATTCCTCCTATAATCCCTTCCATAATTAGGATGTGAAGCAAGAATCACAATCTAAGTCTATCATATATGGTACTCCATAGATTCGAACTATATTTTTTACATTGAGGCATCCCAATCTCTCTACTAAACCATGTTCCCGAATCACTGGGACGTGGGCCGAATTAGTGAGTCCATCAAAGATCACCTAGGTGGTATCATTCCCCCTATAAGTACATGGTAAAACTGTCAAGAAGTACAATGATACTCCATCCCACTTCCACTCTGGAACCTCAAGGGGTTGAGACAAACCTGTGGGAACAAGATTCTCAACTTACACTTGCTGACAAGTGAGGCATCTCGAAACAAACTCTGCCACTATCTTCTATAGCCCTAGCCACTATAACTGGCATTTAAGGTCCTCATACATCTTTCCCACACCTGGATGTACTACCAAAGGGGGTGTATGGAACTCCATCAACACATCCTCCCATAACGTTATTGGTACAAATTTACATCCACTGAAAAGGATGACATGCTCCCCACTTTGGAATTTCCATCAGAAGCATGCTCTATGGACATCTGACCATGTGTAGCCTTGTAGTCAGTATCTTCAAGTTGTGCTTCCCTGACTCACTAAAAGAGTGGAGGGGTGACAACAATCGACTGGAGATAAGCTAATTCATCTCCATCCATAAAGGATATTTATAATGAGGATAACTATTCTGATACCTCATTCAGTAGTTGTGAACTTGATTTACTAATGAGTACATCTACCACCACATTCCACTTCATAGTAGTATAGACAATTTCTAAGTCATATTCATGGAGGAACTCTAGTCATTGTCCCTATCTCAAGTTAAAATCATTATGAGAAAATATATACTTGAGACTCTTGTGGTCAGTGTAGACGATAAAATGTTCACCCGTAAGGTAGCGTCACCACATATTAAATCTGAAGACTACCACTACCAACTCATGGTCATCGGTCTCATAGTTCTACTCATGTGGTCTCAACTTCTATGAACCATAGGCAATCACTAATTTCCCCTACATCAGGACACAACCAATCCCAGTTCTTGATGCGTCGTATAACACCACATACTCGACACCCTCCTCTGGAAATCTTAGGAGGGGATCCCTCATCAAAATCTTTCTCATCTACTGAACTCTCTCTTGGAACTTCTCTGTCTATCCGAATGGTTTCCCTTTCTTCATAAAAGTGGTCATGGGTGCTCCTAATCTGGAGAAGTCGGGTACAAATCTTTGATAGTACCCATCCAATCCAACTAAACTCTGCACCTCGGTAACACTCTTGGTTGGATCCCAATCAAGAATAGCCTCAATCAACGCTGGATCTACTGCAAATCCAGACTCTGAGATGACATGTCCCATAAATGTGACCTCTTGTATCCAAAACTAACACTTTGAGAGCTTCCCATAATTTTGGAGCTCTCAGAGTAAGTCTCGGACCATCCCCAAGTGTATGGCATACTCCTCCTCAGACGTTGAGTACACCAGGATGTCATCAATAAAGACCACTAGAAAATATTCTAGGTAAGGATAGAATATCCTATTAATGATCCCTATGAACACTGTTGAGGCATTTTTCACATTTAACTACATCACTAAGTACTCGTAGTTACCATACTGACATCTAAAAGCCGTATTTGGAATGTCTGCATCCCATACCTGAAGCTGGTGATAGCCTGATCTGAAGTCTATCTTCAAGAACTATCTTGCTCCCTTCAGCTGATCGAAGAGGTCATAAATCCTTAGTAGTTGATAATTATTCTTCATATTCACCTAATTCAGGTGTTACAATTCCACACATAACCTCAATATCCCCTCTTCCTTCTTGGCAAATAATACCAAGAATGCCCATGGGGAAACACTGGGTCTCACGAAGCCCTTCCTCTACAAGTCCTCCAATTATACCCTCAATTCAATATTCTCTATGGGAGACATTTGATATTTTGGTGTAGATATCGGTGTCATCCAGAGGTATATGTTAATGTAGAATTCTACCTCTCTAGGAGGTGGTAGTCCTGGAAAATATTCTGAAAAGTTATCCTCATACTCGTCCACCACTCTAGAAAACTTAGGACTCTTCTCATCCACTACATAGAGGGTCATTCTAGAGAACTGATGTGTGATCATCTACACCCTCCTACGTGTGATTCCATCCTATAATGTGGTTTTCTCCCTTTTTTTGAAAAAGGAAAACCTGGTCCCATCTCTTTGGACACACCGGTATGTGAGCCTAAAACAGTCGACCTAAGCATGAACTATGGATAACCAATTCATACCCAAAATGACTTTGTAAGGCATCAACCCTACCACCAAGAGATCCCAACCAAAACTCTCACCCCCAAGAGTAAGGGAACACTGTCTACACTAGTGTGTGATCATCGAATCTCCTCCTATAGAAGTCTTTAAGCGTAGGGATCGAGTCAACAGTTCCACTATAATCTCCGTGTTGCGAAGGGTAGTGGAGAGAAAAGAGTGACAGGAACCTATGTCTATAAAAACTGTAGCTAGGGTGGAAAATGAATAGATCATACCTCTAATAATTCAAAAGTTTTAAGATCATAATCCTCTATCACCTGGATCTGGACTCACCCATGTCCACTAGCTCCCTGATCTCGGGGTGGACCACATGGGGGGGTGGTGGTAGTGCCCCGAACCTCCATCCACCTCCTCCCACTCATCCTGATCCTCTGAAACATCCACCGCCTGGAGGACCACCATATTCCTACCTACGCTTATACCTCAGCAGTCCCTCAACCATCTCTTGGTCGGTCATACGGCTGGTCAGACAATCTCTAGCCATATGTCCCTGACCGCTGCAAGAGTGGCACAGTCTATCCTTCAGATGACACACTCCTCCCTGGGAGGCTCACACCACTGATCCCATATTTTGGGGTCATTCCCTCGAGTGATTCACCATCTTGGGTCTCCACGTCATCTGTTGGTTACCTGCTGCTGAAGGCACTACTACCTGTCACTCAGTGGTAGCACCCACTGCCAATGCATGATCCGCAAGATTGATCACTACAAGTAGATATCCCTCTTTCACCCCATCATGTGTAGTGATTCTAAGGGATATCATCGATGCCCAGATCTCCCATTGTATTCCTTTATTGAAGGTACGTCCCTTGAAGAATGGGTCTTTCACCATGTCTCTAGAGTAGCGAGAAAGATCCCTGAATCTCACTAAGTACTCTGCTACGGACTGGCTACCCTACTGTAGGGGTAGTAGTTGATGTATATGCACATAACATCACGTTGCTGGAAATAACACTTCCCTAAAGAGGTGCTTAAAGTATATCCAGGATAGCATCGCCTCCTCATGTGTCTGAGTCATCTGGATCCACCATCTCCTCGTCGATCCCGGAAGGCTCGTGCTTAGTACTGCCATCTCGTCGGGAGGCATCCTCACTAAGAAAAAGACTTCTGTAACCACCTCTATCCAATCTTTAGCTATATGGGGATCTGTCTCACCTCAGAACCTAGGAGGTTGTTGCCTTTGGAACTCATGCAATGAACTAAGCCTGTGTGCATCCTCTACCAGTAACGCTAGTACAAACTACTACTCTCCGAGTGGTGGTATCGCTGGTACACCACCAGGAGGTGCTATCTCTGGAAATAGTCCATGCACTGACACCTCATCACTCGGTGAACCATCCTCCAGGTCACACCCCAGAATCTTGGCTGGCTACCAATGTGGAAGAATCCTGAGATAGAAAAGATATACCACGGCCAATAGAGTATACCTGGTGAGTTGAATCTGACTCAAGAAGGAAATGATAATACACTCAATTCCTATATGATGCATGAACGATTAATTTCCCATGAAACTAGAATTTTCATGTACTGAGTTGAAATGTAGAATTTCAGGTATTGGTGTATGGATACGTCGGCTGCTGCACCAACATTAGGTTCCTTGGCCTAAAATCCAAACTCGAAACACATAATAATATTTCCCTAAAACAAGAGTAAAATGGACCTCCCTATAATACAACTCTTTCATGACCCGTCCCTAGGGTCCCAAATCGTGACTACCCCAAGCCCACCTTCCATAGGCGAGGGGCTAGCGACTAGCACCGAGTAGGCATATTTCATAAGTAGGAGGCAATTTCCCAAGTACATGTATGCATGTATCCATGTCCAAGAAAAATCTGAAACTGAAAACACTAAGTAAACATGGGTGAAAACCAATAAGAAAACCCACTCATAGTAATAGTACAAACTAAAAAGTAAAAGGGCCAGAATACAAGCCCAAATGAAATAGAAAATTACAAGATCTTGGATCTCATCTGTAGAAAACCCTACCTAAAGGGTAGGTACAGTAATATGTTTGAATGTCATTGAAGCTTACCATGTCCATTGGGTCACCCTAAATCACCCTTGTCTCTGGACCACCAATGACTCCGTCAAAGCTACAAATCATTTACACAAGACACAACACGTATGGGTGAAGCCTGTGCAGGGTTGAGTAAATCAATAATCGGTAGAGACCCCAAACCCCAAAGGAATTACACAAAGTATACCACAAAGAAGATCACTAAGAAATACAACAAGTAAACTACCAAAGAGGTTCATAAAGTGTAGCCTCTAAGAAGTATAATCAAGAGATTCACTGGAGTCAGTTCACACTAAGTATAGGTATATGGTACATAAATAGGATTGTCATAAGAATCCATAGTACCCTAAAGTAGTAACACATAGAGTGTTGGTAACACATAGAGTTTAGGTAACACACGGAGTGTCGGTAACACACGGATTGTCGGTAACACACTAGTATAGGTAACACATGGAGTGTTGGTAAAACACATAGTTTCATTAAAGACTAAATAACCCAAACCTCGGTGGGACATAAGAGCACTGACTTAGTGTTGGTAAGACACAAAGTCTATATAAAACCCATAGTCTATGTAAGACATTAATTCTAGGTCAGACATGTATTCTAGGTAATCACATAGCTTCTAAGTCGTATCCAGTTGCAGGATTATGTTCCTAGCTTTCTCGTTCCAGGAGCACCTCCTCCTTGAGCCAATAGGTCTTATTATAACTTCAATGAAAACTCCTTTAGAGTATTTCAAAATGAATTCCTCATCATGAGGGTCACAACACTATAAATGGATCATCAAACGGACACACGGTTTGAGAGTTATGGGAATTTAAGTAAAAAGGGGCTAGTTGGGTCTGGTTCTGGTCGGACCGACCCCGTCGGACCCAGTCGGACCGACCTGACCCAGCCTGGCATGCTCTAGTAGGCCAGTTCATCTACCTTGATGTGACGGCTTCCATGTCTTCGGCTAGTCAACATGACCGACCACTGCATTCAATGATGTCGGCCGCCACCTAAACTGCCCCACAGCGGTTGCCACAAGGTCCTGTAGCAGTCTCACTAGACAACGGCCACGCGTTGTGTGACATGGCTTCATGTCGCATCCGGTCGAGGCCACCAAATTCCATTAAGCCGATGGCCCAATTTTCCACCCACCACCACTGAGCCGTGGGGACCTCCACTGCCAGCCATCAAGCTGGCGGCCGTCTGCAGCCAGGAATCCATGCCACCGCCTCATGCCACCATCGGTATCCCTCCTTTGGCGAGTCACTAGTTTCACTTTGGTGCTCCATTTTTTAAAACGGAAGCATGCTTGTGACCATCAGGTTGTATTCTTCATCTCCATGAGTTCTAATCCTTCTTACCATCACTCGGGGATTCTGATAACGTTCAGAACCATCCAGCAAAATACGTTGTGACCACAAGGGTCCACCGACAAAGAATGCAAGATAAGGGAAAAGAAATAAACACCAGAACACCCATATAACAGACCTTGGCATTGTTCATGTCGGCCTAGGTCTATTCTTGTTAGTGGAAATATTAAAGAGGAACAAAATAATATTTAATAGGATTCATTCCCTTTAATACCACATTTTTAACCATCCCACATGAACGATCGTACCACGGATCAACATGTTCCTAGGTTGGTCCATGTTTGTTGTTGGAAACAAGAATGTGTAAAGAAATCATGAATAAAATAAACCCCCTACCTAAAAAATAGTATTAGACGAAGGAAAGAATTCTACGTTGATGGTGATCCTTCCAAAAACTTCCTTGATACATTATTCTTCGGCGTTCTTCATTCATCATCTCCAGTGATATAGCTTCCTCGGGTTCTAGAAAAAATTTCCAGCGTTATGAATTCTAACGTCGGTCCCTGCTCCTGATTAATGGACGAAACACGTTAACATGTTTCAGCATTACTATTTCACTTTGAAACAGTGTTGTCATGATACTTCAATTATGAAATGAAACAGCTACTTCATCGCTATGCCGTAGCATTGCTACGTCATCATGAAACATTAAAAGAAAAATAAAATAAAATTTTTAAGTTTATTTTTTCTTCTTTAAAACTTCTGAAAAATATTTTCTGCAGTCGACCCACACCGGTCGAAGTTAGGTCCTACCTATGCAAAAACTGTTGCTCTGAACACAACAGTGCCCTCAGATTTAAAATCTGAGAACGTGTTTAGAGTTTACTAAAACCACGAATGCCCTCTATTTTTAATAAACTTAAAAAAAAGTTCAAACATTTATTCCGAGAACCCCGTGCCTCGGAATCACGTGTCATCTCATCGCCTAGTCTTGAAATAATCCCATATAATTTTTTAAAAAATTGCATAGAAAATCTAGGACATTACATTATAATTTTGGAATATGACATAGACAATATACCACATAGTTAGGATGACCTAATCACCCAATATCATGTTCTGATTTGATCTAGTTTGGAAGAAATCAAAAAAACGGACCTTTTCCCTGAAAATAGGGCAAATGAGCTCACATCCAAATGGCACAGCCAATATAAAATTAAATGAAGAACGATTTAAAAGTTATTGAGATCTTGCCAATGTGGATCCATAGAGATTGATGGGGTTTGATTACTATAACCAGTGGAGGAGAAACATGGAAGCCTATGTTTGTCTTGAGAAGAAGCCAAAGGTTCCTAGGAGAGGGATTCATGTTGGTGAGGGAGAATAAAAAGGAATAAATGAAACTTTAAGATTTTAAAGGGACATTTGTTTATTTCACTCTCAAAATTTGGGTTTCACAATTTTTCCACACAGTTTGGCCAAAAAAATCCAATCGTGCCCCACCCATTTCTTAAAAACTATCTCGCACAGTTTTACTACCACGGTTACCCCAATCATGCACCAACTATGCAATGAATAGTTCTTAGGTATTTCCCATTTTTTCATGACCCGTGTGGGCTAGGCACACGGTCTAGGTAAACTGTGTCTAGTTTATGAAGGACGTTTCTACTCCTTTGATATATGTCACATGGTTTAATGCTTAGGTCCACATGGTTCAGACTAACCATACACCCTATTCAGATCACCCAAACCTTTATTTTCAGACCTCGATACTTCTGAAACTCGGAAAGACTCCCAGGAATCCTATAGTTCCTTTACCCAAGTCTAATAAAAACACATTGATGTGTTCCAACTCTATTAATTCCATTCTAAAGCCTAGTTTTATAAACATCCCATCCAGTAAATGCCAAAAGTACACATTCCTATGTAATTTCATCTTGCCTCAAAACACAGGTCATTACAAAGAGTCTTTGGTAAAACCCGGTCTTACATGTAATGAAAGCTATTGAACAAACTCATTATTATGTGTAATGAAATCTAAACTCATTGTTGCATACATTTCAAGATAAATTCAATGTTTTGGGTTACATACTCTATTTAATAAAATGTCATTCTTTTAGAATTTCAGGGTGTTACATTCTCTCCACCTTAAATAAATTATGTCCTCGCAATTTAAATTTTACCTTGGATGTCAAGGTTTTGACATTTGTAAATACCATTATTGAAAAACTCGCATTGTAAAATTGTTAATAAAATATCTTCTTAATAATAGAGAAAGGAAAGTACCAAGTTCATATGAAATAACACATAACTTGGTTTCTCATTAAGAGAACATCAATGGAAAGTGATTATATGGACATGGAAGAAAAATGTAAATATTTATTGAGGGTGATTGAGGTTATTAATCACAAGAAACTAAATTATCATTGTAAATTTTTGGTAATCAAAGCCATAAATTTGAGATGATTTAAAATACCATATGATTCATTAGATATGAATGTAATAGGGTAAAAAAATCAATATTATTTTCTTAATGTTATCGAATTATTTTACTATATAAGAATATAAGGAAATATACTTACTTTATAAGTTTTTATAAATACCATGTCATCCTTTGTTTGTGATTATATCGCTTAATATAAGAAATGAATATCCATAAATGAATTTTTTTCATGCCTGAAGTACCAAAATTCACTTTTAACGGACCGTATGATCCATAAAATAGTGAAAAGTATTTCTGACTATCTCTAACTATTTTTCAAAACCAATATTGTTAATATTATTTATACAATAAAATAAATTAATCTCTAAACCTCAAAAGTAGCATTGTTTGTTCATTATTATTATTAATTTTTTCCCAAAAAGTATACCTAAAAACAGTTTCATTTTAACTAGTGCTTTGCATAAGTTAGTGGTTGGTGTTAAACCCTTATTATTATTCAATTATAGGTTCAATCCCTATGACCATTCCAGATATTATGGGTTGTCATCATAAAGGTTTTCCTTTTTATAAAATATATTAATATAATTCCAATAAAGTTCAAATAAAATATGGCGTACATCCTTCAAATAAAATTATTCATTCAATAATGTTTTTACAAGGTTTTTCAATAATTTTTTTTAAAAAAAAGACTAATAATATTATTTAATTATTATTACAATGTCATTAATGGTCATATTATCCCAAAAGAATATTAATAACATTAAACTTATGTCTATAAAATTTAAAGTCATTATTCCTAAAATATTATTTCCCCTAAAACATATACTTGCAATAAATTTTTCCAAAATGTCCTTAATCTTGGTAGACTCCCATAATATAAAACCTAAAAAGGTTTTTTATACTTTGAACATATGATTAACCTTAATATCATAATCTCATGATGGTATTTTGAACTCTTAAGTTAATTAAGGAACATGTGCTTCTAAAATTTAACACAATTATTAGATGTTTCATGATTCTTATAACCAAAATACCATTGGTAAAATACATCTACTATTTAATTATTGAATACTAATACATAAATACTTCATCTATTTTATTTCAACATAGTTCTTTACATGGTCTAAGGGTTAATCTAAGTCATTCATTATATTAATCTATTCAAATTCATCATAATGGTTTGTAAGAAAATGTGAATTATCTCATACATACCCACTGAGAGTTTTAAATAAGGGGTCCATTAAGGCTCGTTTTCAGGTACTTAGTTATTCTCGAGTTGAGAACAACACTCCAATTTAGAATTAATTACCACTAGGTACATATATTCTAGAACCAATTCCACTTGTAGTATCTAGACAAGGATGTATTTCAATAAAAAACAAAATAATATCTTCCTTACCAAAATATTAGGATGTTCTTATATAATTATCCTCAAATTCCATC
This sequence comes from Viscum album, assembly GCA_963277665.1. Lineage (NCBI taxonomy): Eukaryota > Viridiplantae > Streptophyta > Magnoliopsida > Santalales > Viscaceae > Viscum > Viscum album. Next base: position 1,945,559,977 of record OY728126.1, on the reverse strand, counting down.
ATAAGGTTATGTTCCCTAATCTATGTTTTCTTAAATCTAGTTACCAAGGTTTCTATTAAACCTCCCTTTGATAGCAACTATAGAGACCCTAGCCCCAGAATCCCAAAGCTAGTGCCTAGTATCATTACTTTGTCATTATATATAAGAAAACACATCCCAAAGGACCAAAGAGTTTAGTAGTCTGGGTGAACTTGATACATACATGATTCTTATAATACATTTGAATACACAAATTGCAACAAAAAAAATTCATTATTTTTTTAGAATATCTTTATTCCATCTAGATTATCTATACATATCATTCATAGTAAGCTTAATGGAATCCTAGAAAAATTAAAGAAAATAATGGTTCACTCAAATTATAAATAAGGGATAAGTACATTGGAAACAATCATGTTTCAATAAGAATACTAAATATGAAAAGGTAAATAAATTAACACACATTTGATTTAAATAACTCGATTTCATGAATAGATAAGGCAGAATCGATATGGAAAGGTAAATAACTGAAAAAACATGCCATTTAATCAATAAACAGAGAATAAATTTCATCCATATATTATAACATTGCAAAAATATGATAGATAATAATAACTAAATTTTGAATGAAGGCAATGCTTAATTATTGGAGTTTATATTACCTAGGTACATAATAATTTTACCATCAAGATCAATCCTCAAGATGATTTAAAAAAATACAGGGTAAAAACTCATTTGATTTGATTCAAGACCATTCACAAGATTCTACTGTCAATATTTATCCTTCATACAGTTTAAAACTTCTTGGATACAAACACAAAGTGTTTTTAGACAACTGATTTCATCTCATGAGACTACCGATGCATCAAGGGGACTTTAGTAAATGGTCCCCAATCTATGTCATACAATTCCAAAGCATTCCTCATATATCAAATAATTTATTTAATTCATAAATAAGGTGCCTTATCATCATGTATCTGTATAGAGTAATGGATACATATTTATCAATATTTTCCCAGTTAATCAAATAACTATCAGAGTAAACACTATATGTAATAATCGAATACATTTTATTAATTAAACATATCCATGATAAATAATATTGATATTTAGATTAAATTGATTATCTAATTATCTTAGGAAATTGAACATTTCAAGGGAAAGTTATTGACTACATAAATTAATCAAGGAAGTGAATTTCAAAAATTCAATTAGTCAAAATGATCACAAATCATCCAAATAAATATTAAGGATTGAATCAATACAATATATACCCATTAGAGTAATAATAAAGGGTTTTCTTCATTGATTAATACCCTAAAATATCTTTACAAACATTCTTGAGGAAAATATCATTTTTATTTTGAAAATAATTTTCTTTGAAAATCACTTTTAAAAAAAATTAAGACAAAATTTTGGAAATAATTTTATTTCAAAATATGATTTTAAACTTATAAAATAATCATGAAAACAATTGAGTGGTCAGGATGGCTGGAAATTCAATTCATATCATGCATATTAAAACAAAGTTTTCTTTCACTTTTTTAGTAAAATACAAAAAGGGAATTGTATTGAAAATTAAATAAATATACCTTTGAAAATTTTTATTATGAGTAAAAGTGGGTGAAAATTTATTTAAAAATCAATTTGAAAAGTTTAAAACATTTTAGAAAATATTTTTAGAAAACATGGTTTTAGAAGGAAACATATTTTCGACTGAAGAGGGAAATGATGTTGGATTCTCTTGAAAACATGTTAAGCAGAAAAGGGTGGGAAAAATGGTATTACTAATTTAAAGAGTCCATTAGTAACCATAGGAGAATAAAATGTAATGTTTCATTAATAAATGGTCAAGTAATTTCTTTCAATTGAAATTCATGAATAAACAATCTCTATTACAATGATATTGTGAAATAAACCCTTAAAATGATCATAACATTGAAGTGAGAATTAATAAATGAATAGATTATGTGTATCCATATTAAATCCTCACAAAAAAATTTTAAATAAAATATTATATAATAAAAATTAACTACACACATAATCTTATCATGACATAATCAATAAAGTATAAGTTTAACCCAATGAGTGGAAATTGAGTTAAGAAATCCATTACGTTATGCTTCATTTTGGTTGAACACTATTTAAAGTATGGTATAATGGTTTTAATAATGTTATTAACTTATAAAAAAACCCATATTAATATTTATGATATAATATATGATTCTTTTATAACAACTTATCACCTATTTGATAATAATCTTTCATTATTTTCATTGTTTCGGGTGTTAATTTCTTTATTTTCCTATTCGTTCTTTATATTGAACATTTTGGTTCTTGCACGTATTATTTATTTATATCATATAAAGAATAATAATAGTTATATAAAAATCATATATATATATATTATATTTATTTATACTAGTCCATAATATTTAGTGATAGGAAATGGAATACACTGTTCATGGAGATGGTAGGTCATACATACGCATGTACATTATTTCCATTTTCTTTTCATATTAAAAGAAAGAAAATTAAATTATATATATGTATATTATCAATAAATTTTCATTTTTATGTCATATATATCAATTATTATTATTAAAACCAACCTTAATACATTCTATGTAAAGCGTGAACAAATCATATTTCTTCACGAGGCGGTAGTCCGCCGCACACAAGAGTGGTGATATCGTATTCCCAAAAAATGGAAAGCATGAAGTTAAGTGTGATAAAATAATTCCAGAAGCATAATAAAATCATATATATCATATATATCATATATATCATATATATCATATATAAACTATAAATCCATCATTATTCCTAACATTTAAATGTGGAAATAAAAAAACAAACGACATCAGTTCACTAGGAGGTAGTCCGTCATAAACACGAATGATAATTCTATAACCCATTTGATGGAATTGTATGAAGTTATAGGTTGTAACCATAACATAAAATCATATTAGTATATTTAATATAATAAGGTTATTATATAATCATGCTATAATAGAAATTGAAGTATGTGTAGATAGAAATAAAATAAAAATGCTTTTAGAAGAACATTGTCTATTCTTCAGGTATCCTCCTTAGGTTTTCACTAAAATCTTAAAAGGAATGATTTAAAAAAAATTATTATAGGATGAGGGGTATAATTTTTTTATTTATTTGGGTATTTATTGTTTTATCCAAATTGCTTGATAGGTTTGAATAAGTGGGGTGAGTGAGTGCCTTTTTATAGTTGAGGAGGAATGTTCTTCTTATAAATACTCAAAATTATTCACTATTAAGAGGTCAATATTACCTCTTATGGCTCCAATATTGATAATTAACGGGGTGTAAGAATTATTTGGTATATAAAAACCCTAAAAAACAATATAACACAAGTTTTAAATATTTTTTATTTAACTCTAAAGTTTTCTTAATTTATGATTTTGGTTTTAATTATGGTAACTAGTATTATAACCTAAGTATTTTATCCATTAATGCTAAAATAAAATGATCATTTCAATATAATTTTTACCCACTAATTCTAAATATTATACCAAATTTATAAAATAAAAATCCTATATATGATGGAAATTAATTTTAACAAAAGCGCGAGTAACGTGCAAAATCACAGCTTAAATCGTAATCTCGCTAATTAAGTTTTTAACAATTTGATGGTCAATATAGTCATTATAATAGACAAATTGGTCCACGAATGGACAATATTTTATATTTATTAAAAATTAAAAATAAATTTACATAATATATAACTTTTAGTAATTTTAAATCAATTAATAAAGTAACATTTATTATAAAATATCATTAATGTCAATTTTGAAATTATTAATATAATTTGAATTTAAAAAATATCAAGACAATGATCGAATCAAAAAATATTAACTTAAAATCTGTGTAAAATAATATATTCATATAAAATTATAATTTAACACAATAAATCATTCAATTTACTTCAATTTTAATATTTTTAGTATCATTTATTTTAATTAATTATTAACTAAATATTTATTGTATTGGCATTTGGTAAGAATTTTAAGTAACTAATTAATATCTAAAAATTAAAGAGGAATTTTTATGATGGAAAAACTTATTTATATTTAAAAATAATGTTTATAACCAAACATATGTTTTTTTCTCCCTTTCCAAAAGAATTATTGACATTAAAAGGAACAAAATTATCTTTTTGTCTTTTTCTTTACTTAAATTATTATATGGGTCATTTTCATGAAAAAGAGTCGCAAAAATCATAGATTTAGATCCTAATATATTAAGGGTATAACTATTTTAATATAATGGGAATTTAAAATATGTTTAGGTCATTTTAACCCTGATATTATTAGTTTAACCTTCAAGTTAAACCATTTTTACCCTAACCGCAATAAATAATTTTTACTTTTTTCACTATTAATTTTGGTCAAAAATTAATCTAAACCTATTATACATTATAAACTATAATAATTACAAATATGGATTCCATTTTTTCAAATTCAATTCACATAAGTGGAAAAAATTAATTTAAAATCAATCCCCCAGACCTCACAAGAGAGCGTATTTTTAAAGAAAAAATGTTCAAAAGTTTAGAATATTTTTATGTCAATATTTGATATTAAAATTATTAAAATAACCTAAATGGGATTAATATATGTATAATTGATCTATTATTACTTTAAAATCAATTCAAAATATAATTTAACATTATAAATTATTTGATGAAAAGTCCTTTTTCAATAAAAATTCCGTATTTTTTACTATTCATAAAAAAATGAAACTTCTAAGAAAGATACCAAAAATTAATTATAAAATAATTTTTACATTAATATTTCAATAATAAAGTTTACTTTTTTAAAATATTATGTATAATAGTTTCAAAAAAAATAAAACAAGTGCGCCATTAAAATGAAGCAAAACTAGCTCAAGAAAAATATAAATCTTTATGCATAAAATTTGATTTGTTCTTATATTATGTGTATAAAATATATTGGATGAATGTAAAAATATTATTGAATATATAATATATAAATTTTATTAATATCATCCACTAATAGTAATTAATTTAAATTATTACGATAAAATTCATTTGGCATATAAAAATAGTTTTTTATAAAAAATATTTCCTTTATATTCAATTGGTTTTTATATCAATAATTATTAGAAACAAGTAATTAAACCATATATTTTAATAATTTATTTAATCCTATTCATATCCTACAATTTAATGGCTAGGTGATAATTTTCATTTTAAATAATAATATTAATAGTATTTGGTAAAACTTGTTCATGCGTGTAATGAAAAATATCAAAGAAACTCGTTGTTGAGTATAACACAAGATAAACTCAGTTTTTAATTAATTTAAAGATAAAATCAATGTTTAGCATCTCATATTTTATTTTATAAAATGTTATTCTTTTATAATTATGGGGTGTAATATATAGCATAATAACATAAAGGAAACCTGAGAATGTGCAACAACATTAAACATGACATCAAAAGCATAGGTCAAGGAAAACTGGAAAGACATCATAACATGGTGGAAAAATTTCACTCCATAATCCAATACATTATTTCTAATGAGACTAAAACATTAACCAATTAATTGGAGTGAAATATAATTCTCGGCACACCCATTTCTTTCATATCAGGTACATGTATAAGTTTGCCACATAGATCATTCAACGTAAGATCATATTTCATCACATTGAATTCCATGATCAAGGAGTATAAAATAAATACATGGAGGTCCAAAATAAAACAATTATTTTTATTTATAGGTGAATACCCTTGAGTGGAAATAGTTATGATGTTCACAATACAAGGGTTTCGCATGGAAAAATCACAGTGAAATTTTGGCAGCATAACGATGGTACTTAAAGATTCATAAAATGGTTTAATGAGATTGAAATGGGTCTATAATAATTTTTATATAAAAAGGGAAGTATTATTTATATGTAAAACTATATCCCAACATTATTAATTGAAAAAAATGTATTACATAAATAAGGTTCTAGAATGAAGGTGATAAAAAGATGACCCTCACTACATTTTGGTATAGTAACAGCTTAAGTAAATGATATAATGAGAGGATATGAATTATATATCATTGTTATGATCTAAATTTAAAAGTATAGGTATGTTTATAATTTCATTAAAATATAACCAAGTTAGATTAAAAAGGATAATTACAAATAAGGTTCTTGAATGGAAAAGAAGATAGGGAAACCCTTACTAAATTTTGGCATAGTAACGGCTTGGGTAATGGCTATAATGAAAGGATAAAAATTATATATAATTATAATAACATCAATTTGACAGTAAATTTACATTTATAAAGGAATTATAACATAACCAATTGATATTAAAAATGTTAAATACACAAAAGGTGCTTGACTTGAAAAGAAGAGAGAGAGGTCCCTTACTTTGAGAGGGTGATTCCAAAAGCGTGGGAGGAGCTTCTTGAGAGATTTTGGGAATCCTATGAGGAATATAGATATTTTAGTCAATAGTAAGTATGTGATAAAAGTTTTTTTAGTGAAGTTTAATGGGGGATTATGTGTGTTTATATAGAAAAAGTATGGTCAGTTCTTTATTATTTCCCAAAGTTAGGTATTGGTCTCTATACAATAAAATAATGAAAACCACAAACATTCCCATGGTTTTTTCCCATGTTTTACAACAAATAAGAGTGTTATTAATTATTTAATAATTAAAAGTTATTAAATAATTAAAATACTACCCTGGGTTATGTGGAGGTGAGTCATGTTTATAAAGAAATGGTTTTAAAACCATAGAATATGTTATAGGTTTTTGAGGATTCGTAAAGGCTTTATAAAATTAATCAAATAACATGAAAATCAAATTATTTTAAAGGGGGAAATATATTTGTTCTTATACCCTTTATATCATTTATTACATCAATTTTGTGTCATTATGATGTCATAATACACACTGTATATTAATATCGTATTTAATTTTTACCCAAAAATTTGACTGCCTAAGAAAATTATGAAAAATTCACTCTTGGATAATTTTGACATTATGATTCCAAAAATAATATTTATTTTATCAAAATAATTTAGTAAATATTAAAAAAAATTCAATTTTAAAACAAAAATCAACATTTATTGAGAAATGATGGTTTTTGATAATAACTATTTTTAAACCCTTATAATAATTACATTTGACTTAATAAATATTATATTCTCATTTAAATTAATAATAATAATTTAATAAAATTATTTTACTAAAATATCATCTATATATAAAATTAATTCATCAAAATGGAATCTCTTAATTGAAATTGCTTATTGCACAAAAATACAATTTGTGCTTTATCGTATCAAAATCATTTTTTAAATATTTATAATGAAACAACATAAACTCTAATAATTATAATATTGAAATTAAAATATACATTTTCATACTATTAGGTTTACATTTTTTATAGTCCCTTTTAAATGAGTTTTACCCTTAATTGATCTATTTTTCTTTTACTATGGTAATAAATATTTAATATAGTTACTATTCATATTGTCTAAAAAAGTAAGATGAACTAATTACCTCATATTAATTATGATCAATCCAAAAATGGAATTCATTTTATAAAAATTAATTCACATAGGTGGAAAATTTTACCTTAAAATAAAATCCACAAGCATGATGGAAAGCGATTTTTTCAAAAATGCATTTTTCAAGGAAAAAATGATTTTACATTAATTATATAACTAGTAATATTCATTAAATTATTTTAAATTAATAATTATAGATATGTAATCTATAAATTTAATTTAAATAAATCCTAAATGGAATTTATTTTTTATAAATTAAAATGGAGAAACATTATGAATTCTAAAATAGTTTTCACAAAAAAATGTGTTTTTAAGCCTAAGAATAAACATATTCTAAAATCTAATATTAAGATGGTTTAAATGTAATTAATTAGATTAAATATAATTCAATAATTATTGAATTAATTTTAAATAAAATAATAGGAATAATTTTACTTTTAAACTACTTAATTTATCAAACGAAATGATAATTTTACAAAAAATGGGTATTTTTCACTATTCACTGAAAAATGATTATTTCCCAAAAATTCCCAAAATTTTACCCTAAGTTAATTTTGATATGATGATATCAAAAATGAAGTTCATTTTTTTGAATAAATATTAAAAAATTTCTATAAAATAATTATAATATCATGTCACAAAAATAAATAAAAACAATTTTTGAAGAAGACACATTTTAAAGATATTAGCAAACAATGAGTGATTATTTACTAAGAATTTATCAATAAATTTATTTTTATTAGGACACATATAAATATATATAATAAATTAGTTAATCCTATTCATTCCTAAAAATTTAATTGAATGTTTATAATGGTCTTATTTAAATAATCATCATTTGTTTGGGTTCGGTGTTTCATATCACATGTGCTATCAAACATAAAATTATCTTTTAAAAACTGGGGGAATTATATGAATCTTTTTTTAGGTAATTATGGTTGAATGGAAACCAAGAGAGTGTGAACAAGGAAGATAAATCAGGCAGAGCCTCCTCTGATTGGAATATATATTTTACTCTATGTTAAGTGATTTGAGGATCACCTGGTAACTACATTACCATGGGATGCATACACTAATTAAGTGATATGGACATAAAAATTCTATTTGAGTGTGAGATAAATTTTGTGTGGACTAAGGTTAATTATAGTGTCTTAGTGTTTATAGATCTTTCCATTTATGGTAAAGCTATGTTAGTCAATGCAAGGTTGGTTTTTTGAGGAAGTGGGTAAGGGATTCAGACTTGTATTACCTCTTAAGGAAAATAAAGGGAATTTTAGAATGGAATTGGTTGAAAATACTTATGGGTATTTATTTTATCTTATATATATTATCGTATTAGATTTGTCCCTTGGGTTGGTGTTTAATTATTATTCCTTATTATATATACCATTGTAAATTGAGTTAGAGAGTGATATTATAGGTTTTGAGTTCTATTTTGAAATAGATTTGAGAGGAATTTAAGAGTGGTACTTAATATGTATGCTTTATATAGATTGGAAGGATTTGGAAATTATTCCACCTCTAGATAGGGGGATTTGTTGGCTTGGTGATGGGTTTAACTATAGGTTCAATTCAAGGGTTAGTATTTCATAAACCCTTTGCCCATTGAAAATTATATAAAAGTGGTTGGTAATAAAATTTAAGGTTGTTATGAGTTATTTTTATACTGAAGGGGATAGCCTACCTTATGTAATATGGTAGCTAATTGATTCAACTTTTCCTGAATCATGAGTCTTTTTTAGTAATACAATCATAGTATAAGGTCCTAGTACTTATTGAGAGGTTATATTTGTTATGATATGATATATTGGGGATGAATGATATATATAATATTAATTATGGTTGTAAAATACCATAGTTTTTGGTTACAAGTTTAGAGTCAGGATTGGAATGGCTACTAGCTGAGAGATAGGATTTGGGATGTGTATTCCATGTGTTAATTTTACATTATCCTAACTCTGATTTTATATATAATGGTTGTGATGTCATTATTCTAATTCAAAAATGGTTTAAATGTTGTGATATAACTATAATCCATGATTCTTTGCCTGATGGTTTTTCTTTAAGGGAGTGGGCTGTTATATTCCCATTTCCATGATTGGTATGCACTGCCTAAAGGAGTGGGTCACTATATACCCATTTTTATGATTTAGATCCACTTCTCTAGGGATTATATCTCTATATTCACACTCCCATGATTCGGATGTTACCCACCTGATATTACTCTCAATGGATAGACCGGCTAGAGGCCAAGACATTGTCTTGGAATTCTTCTTTTATCCCATATGGCCAGACTGTTTGGAGGCAGAGCAACCATCCAGTTATTATCCATTTATCCCCAATGGAAAGGAAATACCAGTTGTAACCTAGGACACCATTAGTATTTTCTACTTTTAATATTTATCTCCATATTGGTTGATTCCTAACACACCATTTGGGTATCTTTATGTTAGTTCCAATGGTTGAATAGCATAGCAATTAGGCTTCATTGCTACACTGTGGATGGTTTGGGTGGACTAGAAAATGAGGAACTATCTAGGAGTTTTACCTAGTATAATATAATTTATTTTATACTTTTAATCTTTATCTCTAGATTGGTTGATTCCTAACAAACCATTTGGTTATCTTTGTGTTAGTTCCAATGGTTGAATAGCATACCAATTTGGCCCCATTACAACCCTATGGATGGTTGGGGTAGACTAGAAACTAAGGAACAGTCTAGAAATTTTACCTAGTGTAATATAAATGATTTACCATCACTAAAAAAGGTAGTTAGGTTCAATAATTTTAGTTTTTAGGTTATTACATGATAGCTTTACATGATTGTTTTCATGATAAGTATTGTTCCTTTCTTTATGTTATCATGAATACACTCACATAATATATTTTTACATATATTAGGGGATAAATTGGTTGTTTTATATTTATTTTTATACCCACGTCCTACACATAAACCACGGTGAATGTGAGAACCTTGTGTTTTATGTACAGATGAGAGCATAAGTTTTGTACAAGAAAACAGATTAGGTAGATTAATGGGTTTTATATATGAGACTAAGGTGAGGTAAAGGACTTTTTAGTATTGTTTATTTGTTTTTATTTTTGGTTTTTTATTTTATATTTTGTATGTGATTAGGATAGTGGTTCATCCTATTTAAAGTGGGTTCCCAAGACCCAACTTGTGATGTACTTTGATTAACACTAAATGCATACAGTTTTCTATATATAAATGTGCTTATATTTCCATAGCAGTGTTTATACTTCTTCATCTACCACATTAATGGTAATTTCTTTAGATTATGTTTTGTATCAAATGGTTATAGTATATCCCATGCTATAATGAGAACCTAGAGATACTATGATAGTAATCATTAAGTAGTTTCATATGGTACAGATACATCATACCGATAGGAAACAAATAATGTATGACCATTAGGTGTTGGGGTCTCATAAGTATTGAGACTTCTTCTTATGATGTTCTCGGTGGGTGATCTCTAGTAGTTTAGATCACGAGGGAAGACTCGCCAATAGTAACACCATATGTTTTGGGTGTTATTGGTTTTTTCTATCTATGGACATGTGTATTGATATCTGGACTTGATATCATTATAAATTTATGTGATTTGATCACGTATTTTGATACAAGGAGAAAAATATGACAATGAAGTTGTGGTGAGGTATTTGTGTTGGGTACGTCATTGGTGGCATTTCATTAGTTTAAGGAACAAGATATGATTTTCTGTTTCTGAGTTGAGGAAGAGATATCTCAGGACTGGTTGATCATGATCGTAGTGCCTTCATAAATATATGTCCATGGAATCCAAAGGTAAGTCTTTCCAGTTAGGTCAATAAATAATAAATCATGTAAAGGATGAGCATACAGGTGTGCATCCTTCTTTATGAGATATCGATATTTATATATTATATTATATGTTGTGTGTTCATTGGTTGGTAGTCATTTCTTTGACTTTTACTTATCTCTTTAGGGGCCTTGATGGGTTGCTAGACCCTTCTCTTTTTCTGTGAATGTAATTCACTACTATTGAGATAAGGGTTTAGAGGGTCACACACAATAGTGCATTGAGAAACTTCCCTATTCTGTTGAATAGGAATATAGGACTTGGTGGGCCCCACCATAGGGTCTGGGTATTATCCAAGTTTTATCGATCACCAATGACTAAATAAATTCATTATTATTCAAATAAAGAATAATTGGGATGAATTTATTAATTACATATATATACAAGTGATTAAGTAAATACAAATATAAATATTATATGAATGAATATTAATATAATATTCCAAGTTCATTTAATATTATCAAGTTTTATGAGTCGAGTTAATCCTTCGAGATTATCACATAATATATTTAATATATATATTACATGTAAGTGATAAAATATAAATAATATTTATGGAATAGTTTAGTTATTCATAAATAATTATTTACAATACTTATTTAGTGGATGTTTATTACACGGGGGTCGGGAACCCGAACTGGGTATTACAGATATCCACTATATAAGTGGAGATAATTTCTTCCCATGTGGACTATTCATTCTATTGGAATTGATAGCTTCTCTCTTCTCTTGGTTCTGAGGGACTGAATCGCTTAATCAAGAAATCAGTCCAATTTCTTCTTCACAGATCGAAGACAAAGGATCATGGTGATTGTTGTTGTGTCAAATTGATCGTCGGAGCTCTGCGCTAGCACCCAGAATCCGAAAAATGGCGCTTGTAAAAATTCTAGAAGTGTGTATTGATGATCTAGAGTGATTTGATGTCAGATCCTTCAAGCAACAGACACTAAAAACTTGCGACAGACTTGTGCGCATTAGACCTAAATGAGATATTCATTTGTTTTACTCTATTGAGCTCTAATAAAATTACAGGGGATCTTAAGACCGTATCATGGTTGGATTGCTGGAGATGATGGAGTTTTGTCACTTTAGTGATGGAAAATTTTTAAATTCCCAACCCAACAGCTTCCACAAAGAACCCTAATACGTTCAATTTTTATCAGATAAATGCATGATTTTTTTGATCCAAATTGAATTAATTGCTTTAATTTTATGTAGTGGTTGTTAAAATAGTTACAATAACTCTGATCATGCATCAGTCCGGTTTTGGATGGCCAAGTTATGGCTATCTGAAAAAATTTAATGGATTATGATGGTTGTTTTTATGATTCTAAATATTCTGAATAACAAGTTTTATAAATATAAGTTTTTTATTCATGTTCTTGAAATCACTATAATTTGGCCAAGGATTGGCTGGAATCTGGTCACCAATGTTTATTCGGCAGTGACCCAATAATTCAAATCAATAAAAATTTAATAATTTATTATTTTTGTTTTATTTATCCACATAATACAATAATTGGGTGTGTATTTTTTAAAATGATTCCATATTTTTTTCAAAATCCGGTCGTACCCTTTTGAATACAAACAAACAAAAAAATGTTGGAAGGGGACCTTGACCCATGGTCTCCTTCTTCTAAGTGGATGGCCCCACCCTTATAGATATTTCTTCAAGCGGTCATCCAGAGTAGTCGGTCCTCCTTGGTTTCTCACCAGCGGTACACCCTCTAACTACCCCACTCCCTCTCTTGTTTGTGAGCTGCCCTCCGCCTAGATCGAGATCCCTTGCTGCTATCCGGAACAGGGTTCCTCCATGGCCATTGACTTGCGATTCCCCACCATACGTTGTGTCTCACAGATCCGCCACCTCCATCGACCTAATGTATACCCCACACACAATGGTTCTTCCAACCAAATCTAGAACATCTTCATCTCAGGTGCCTCCCCCACAGGTCATGGTTCATCTCCCCTCCTAAGCCTGACACCACCACCTTGGGCGAATCCCGCCACTACCGCCTCCTTGTGCGAGCACCACCACCAGACGATGCCGACCAATCTTCTGCCCTATACCTCAGTCTAAGGTTCTATCATCATTGCCTACATACATGCCGCACTGGTCCCCTATAGCTCATAGGAGCCATCTCATTTTATTTTTGGGTCTTGTCTCCAAGCTTAGCCCTTCTTCCATCTGCAGTCCATCCAGACACCTCCTTGGTGTGAGGTAACCTTGTCACAGGTCCTCTCGGACCCAATTTTATCCACCAAAGGGTTAGGGTAGGTCTGATCAATCTAGAATGAGTCTAGGAAGGCCTTTCTAGGCCAGAATACACCTACATGGGGATTTTTAGGCCCAAATTTCCCATTGGGGCTAAGGCCAAGTCTGAAAAGGGATGAAGTGGGTTTTAGAGCCTCGATGAAATTAAAAAATTAATTTTATTACTTTAATTTTCGTTCTAAATTAAATTAATTAAAAAAATTGGTTTAAAATTTTAAGAATCCAAAATATTAATTTAATTTTAGAATTAAATTAAATTAATGGTTTAAATTTAATTTTAGGATTTAAAATTAAATTAAAGCTAGAAATTATAAAATAAATTTTTTGAATTTATATAATTTCATTTAATTTATTAAAACACCATCATGCTATTTAAATTTATCATGGTTTAATTATATTGTGTGTTATATTTAAACCAATTGGTCTTGAGCTAGTGACTGACCTATCAATGTCCAGATTTAGTTATTTAATTATTTATTTATTACATGAAATGATTGTAATAATTAAGTTGTTAAATGATAGTCTTCACGTCATATTATTTTAATTCAAAAATGTATAAGGTTATGTGTGTCCAATGCACCTATTGTACATTGTACCCCTAGACCCCCTCATCTATGAGGGAATATATTTGTATTAAATGATGATGTCTGAAGATGTAGACCCCGCCAATTTGAGGTGGTAATCTAGATGAGAAGCGAGTACATTGCACTGGGGGAGAACAGTGAAATGAGTCAGGATTTGACTCATGTATTGAACCCCCAAGGTCAAGATTGATGTCTTATGGATCAACCATAATTAGATTCTCAAGACCAGTTTAATTTTATGTTTTTCCTTCATGCATAGTTTATTTTTTTATGCAAGTGCATGATTATTTATTGATCACATAAAATAATAAACAAGCTAAAATACAAAAATATGCAATGAATATTTTTCTATTGCATGTTAATTTGTGAGCGTGAAAACCTATATTGAATATATTAAATAGAAATGGATTACATTCATCAAGAAATATTAAAATCCTTCAAAGATATATCAAGTCTTAAAGCCTTCCATTAATCAATTTTGAGTAAAAGTGGTTGTTCGGGGTGTTGGTAATCCAAAGTTTAGAGTGCCTCCTACTATCGAGGAGTTCCTATAAGAGTAATGCATTGACTAGACTAAAGGTGGTAAAAAATAAGTATCCAAAGCTATCTTTCTATCACTTTAGAGGCAAGGAATTGAGGGAATCAAGTGACGATTCTAAAATAGGGGACTTTACTCAATAGTTCAAGGAACTTTTAGTTTAATCGGTTGTTTAGTCTAGTGCCTACCAAGAAACAATCCAAGTAGTGGTGTAGCCAAAGATTTTAGACAATGAATAGTATTTTCAAGGATCCTTTCCACTAGAATACAAAAGTGACAAGGTATCCCAAATCTAATAGTTAGGGCTATTATGGTTCAATAAAATAGTGGAAGATATTTATATGATATATTAGTTAATTAATCATAAATGTCAGAATTATAATCAAGATAAAGTAATGACTACTAAAATTTATTTTTTGTACATCTAAAATGGAAATCACCAACACCACAAGTACATTATCACAATGATAAATTTTGGATAAAGAACATATCCTGACCGGCCATAACTTCCAAGAGTGGTACAGGAACTTGAACAAAGTACTACACTAAGAAATGAACCTTTATTTTCTAGAATCATTAGTTCCTATAGATCCTCCTCAACGAGCAAGTAATTTGGATAAGGAAAAATACAAAAATCATATAGATGATTCACTATATGTTCATTTTATAAAGTTTTCATCCATGTCTAGTCAATTGCAAAAAAATGCATGAGGATGAGGATGCCTACAAGATGTTGACTCATCTCTAAGAATTATACCAGGAGAGAGAAAGACAATAAAGGTATGAGATTTCTAGTTACCTTTATAGGTGAAGTCTAGCATAAGGAAATCAATCGGGGCCTTATGTACTCAAGATGATCAGGTACATTGAGAGTTGTGAATCCCTTGGTTTCAAATTAAACCAATAACTAGCAATAGATCTCATTATTTCCTCTTTACCACTAATATTTTCTACTTTCATTGTCAATTATAACATGAATAATATGAAAAAGTAGCTCCTATATCTTTTTGATTTAGTTTTCCAAGCTAATAAAGATATGAAGAATACCAATCCTTCAGTCCTTATGGTGAACAAGAGAAAGAAGGACAAGGAAAAGGGGTCTAAGACCAAGTCAAGGTTGAAGACACCTGTGAACCATCCTTCAAAGAAGCCAAAAATATATCAGTAGGATAATGAGTAGGATACTATCTTCTTTTTATGTGGCAAGAAATGCCACTTAAATAAAAATTGCAGAGCGAAGAAGAAGAAGCAAGGTGGCACTTCTACTTTAGGTATTTTTTCCATAGAATATAATCTTTTTTTATCTACAAGTTGGGTATTATATACAGCATGTCGATCACACATATATATATTCATATTTAGGAACCATGTAGATTCAAGAATATTGAAAAAGGATAAGTTGATCTTCGAACTATAGATGGTGAAAGTCTACATGACTTGGTAGTGGGAAACTATCACCTTACTTTTCCTAGTGGTTTGGTTCTTGTATTAGAAAATTGTTATTATGCACCCTCCATAACTAAAAACTTAATATCTTTGTCATGTTTATACACTATGGGATTTTATTTCAAGTTAAAAAAAAATTGTCTCTTATATAAGGATAACATGTGTTATAGTATGGCACATCTTAACAATGTCTTATATATACTTGGACTTGAAAACCCAATAATGAAAATAAATAACAAAACAAATGAGCATGACTTCAGGATAGTTCATGTAAATGAGAATTGATTATAGAAATTACATAAAGTAGTGTATTTAGACTTGGTTCAATTAAAACACTGGGATTTATGTCATGCTTGTTTACAAGGGAAAATGACTGAATCACCCTTCTCAGTGAAGGGAGTAAGAGACAATGCATTACTGGAATTAGTTCATAATGATGTATGTGGTATATTTCTAGTAGAGTCAAGGGGTGGTCTTTCCTACTACATTAATTTTACCGATGACTATAGTACATACGTATATATATACTTAATGTGGTATAATTTATATTCATTTCATATTTTTATGGAATACCAACATGAAGTAGAAAACTAGCTTGGTAAGAAGATTAAGTCCCTCCACTCAGATCAAGGTGAAGAGTATCTTAACCTGGATTTCATTGATCATTTGAAGTAGTGTGGGATTGTATCCCAAATCACTCCTACTTATACACCACAGTATAATGGTGTTAGTGAAAGGAGGAATACAACCTTTCTAGACATAGTTAGATCAATGATGAGTTAGAAAAATATTCTATTGTCCTTTTGGGGATATTCTTTGAAGACAGAGGCATATACCCTTAACCGAGTACCAACTAAAGATACATATGGTATTCCATATGAGTTATGGTGTGGAAAGAAACTAAACATGTCACACTTTCATGTATGGCTATGCGAGAAATTTTTCAAGACTATACCAATTAAAAAATTAGCATCCATATGTACGAAGTGCATCTTTATAGGTTATCCTAAATAAAACAAAGGATATTACCTATATAACCCTTCATATAGAAAAGTTATTGTGGAAAGACAAGAAATATTTCTAGAAAGGGAACACATTTCCAATGGAAATAGTGGGAGAAATATTGACTTTGATGAAGTTAATTCTCCAGATGCATAGGAGTTGTTACGAGAACATTCTCCACTAAAGGTAGTTGGAGATAAATTGGTTACCAAGACACATGTACTACATAGTTCTGCTTGAGAGGTTATAGGACCAGAGTGTTATGGTTTTCTTATCACTAAGTTAGGTGAAAATTACTCATTGAGGATGGTGAACCTCTAACCTACAAGGATGCAGTATAAGGAAGGATATTGCTAAATGGAAAGATTTAATTCATTCTAATATAGATTCCATGTACCAAAATAAATTGTGGATTTTGATAGACCCTCTAGCCAATATAAAACCCACTGGGTGAAAATGCTTATTCATGAAAAATCTAAACATGGATGTTAAGGTTAGTACCTATAAAGAAATACTAGTTTCAAATGGTTTTATAAATGTAAAGGCATAGACTATGATGAAACCTTCTCACCAATAACAATGATGAAATCCATAAGAATATTGCTTGCAATAATAGTTTTTCATGATTATGAGATTTGAAAAATGGATATCAGAACTACTTTTTAAATAGTAAGTTGGATGAGGACGTTTATATGACTCTACTCAAAGGGTTTTCTGGTCAAAGAATTTTAATAAAGTACACAATCTATAGAGATCCATTTATGGGATCAAGTAAGCATCATGATCATGGAATGTTTATTTTGATGTGGCCATAAGAGAATTTGGTTTTGTTAAAAATGAAAGTGATACTTGTGTATATAATAAGGTTAATGGTAATTCAATATTTTTCATAGTATTATATGTTGATGAAATATTAATTATGGGGAACCAAGTTCAAGTCTTACAGTCAGTTAAGACTTGGTTAAATGAATGTTTCTCAATAAAAGACTTAGGTGAAGCTAACTACAATCTTGGGATCAAGATCTATTGAGATAGATCTCAGAGGTTGTTTAGAATAAGTCAAAGTTCATATAATGACAAGGCACTCAAAAGGTATAATATAGAAAATCTATGAGAGGGTTGTTGTCCATGTCACATGGTGTCAATATCTCCAAGAAAATGTGTCCAGAAACCCAAGAGGAGAATGACAGAATAAGTAGAATCCATTATTCCTTGGTAGTGGGTCCTATCATGTATTCCAGGCTATGTACTAGGTTTAATGTTTCCTTTGCTTTATTCATGGTGGAAAGATATCAAGATAATCCAGAAGAGTTGTAGTGGGCATCTATTAAAACAATCCTAAAGTACTTGAGGCATACAAAGGATGTGTTATTAGTGTATGGAGAAGATAAGAACTAGTAGTGAGAGGGTACACTGATGATAGATTCCAGACATATCATGATGATCTGAATTCATAGTCTGGATACATATTTTTCCTAAATGGTGGTACAGTGAGCTGGAAAATCTCAAAGCAATCTGTAGTCGCTGATTCTACAGCAGAATCTGAGTATATAGTGACTTTCAATGCAGCAAAGGAAGCAGTATAGATATGCATCTTTGTCTCATACATTGGTGTTGTTCCTAGTAGTACAGACCATTTTTTATTTTATTGTGATAATACTACTACATTTGTGCTTTCCAAGGAGCCCAGGTCACACTAGAGGATAAATCATATACTTTGAAAGTTTCATCTCTTGAGGGATTTTACTTAAAGATGTGAATTCATAGTTATAAATGTATCCATAGAGGAAAATGAGAAAAATCACTTGACTAAATTCGTATTTCAATATAAGCATGATTCTCATGTCAGATCTAATGGATTGAGAATTTTTAACAATTGGTTCTAATGTAAGTGGGAGTGTCAAAAGTGGGTTCCCTAGACCCAACTTGTGATGTACTTTGATTACCTATACATGTATACATTTTTTTATATATAAATGTTCTTATCATGCCATAATAGTTTTAATATTTCTATATCCACTATATTAATGGTAATGTACTTATATTACATATTGTATCAAAAGGTTATAGCAGATACCATGCTATAATGAGAACCTATAGATACAATGACAATAATATTTATGTAATGACCTATGGTCCAGATACATCATACTGATAGGACATGGATAATTGAGACTATCAGATGATGGGGGCTCATAATCATAGAGACTTATTCTCATGAATTTTGCGCTTGATGATCTCTAGTGGTTGAGATCATTAGTGCAAACCCACTATTAGGAACACCACATGTTTCAGGTGTCATTGGTTGTTCCTATATACAGATATGTGTATTGATATTCTAACTTCATATCATTATCAATTTTTGTCATTTGATCGCATATTTTGATGCATAGCGAAAACCATGACAATGAAGTCATGTCGAGATAGTCTGTTTTGGGTACATCATTGGTGGAATTTCATTGGTTGAGTGATCAATATATGATTTTTTGCTTCCGATTTGAGGAAGAGATATCTTGGTCATGGTTGATCAGGATGGAAGCACCTTCATAAATACATGGCCATGATAGTCAAAGGTAATTTCATCCAGTTAGATCAAAAAATAATAATAAATGTAAAGGATGGTGACACAAGAGTTTGTTCTGCTTTATGAGATATCGATGACAAAGAGATAATATTACACAGTGTGTGTTCGTAGATTAGTAGTCATTACTTTGACTTTTCCTTATCTCTTTAGGGGCCTTGATGGGTTGTTATACCCTGGTCTTGGTCTTTGAATTTTATTCACTACTATTAAGAAAAGTTCCTAGTGGGTCACACACAATAGAGCTTTGAGAATCTTCCATATTCTATTAAATAGGAATATAGGACTTAGTGGGCCCCATAACAGGGTCTGGGTATTATCCAAGTTCTATTGATCTCTAATGAATAAATAGACTCAATTTTATTCAAGTGAAAAATAATTGGGATGAATTTATTTATTACATGTATTTACAAGTGATTAAGTAATTACAAGGATAAATATTATACGAACGAATATTAATATAATATTCCAGGTTTGTTTAATATTATCAAGAGTTTCTAGTCGAGTTATTGACTCGGGTTTATCATGTAATATCTTTAATATATATTTTACAAGTAATTGATACAATATATATAATATTTATGGTGCAGTTTAGTTCTTCATAAATAATTATTTATAATACTTATTTAGTGGATGTTTATTACATGGGGTCAGGAACCCAAACAGGGTATTATAAATATCCACTATATAATTGGAGTGATGCTATTTCCATGTGTATTATTCATTCTATTAGAATAGAGAGATTCTGTCGCCTCTTGGTTCCTAGAGATATAATTGCTCAATTGAGTGAGTGATCCAAGTTTGTCTTCTCAGATCAAAGATAGAGGATCGTGGGGATTGTCGCTACGTCGAAGTGATCATCAGATCTCAATGCTAGAACCCAAGATAAGAAAAATGGAATAAGCATAGATTTGATAAGAATGTGTGGTTGATATAGAGGGATTTGGAATTAGATCCTTTGAGAAACAGATGTCAGAAACCTGCGATAGATGTGTATGCATCAGACCTGAATGGGGTATTCAATCGTTTTATTTTATTATGCTCTTAAGAAATTATACGGGATCCTAAAACCATACTAGGTCAAGATATCCGGATATGATAGAGTTTCTTCACTTTGATGATAGAAAAAAATATATAATTCCCAACCCACCAGCTTCCACAAAGAACCTTAGTATCTTAAAATCCCAATTTCAATGTATGACTTCCCTATTATAGAATCAGTTTATTTGATGTTGCATATTGTTGTATTTTTATGGTTATCTTTTTTTAATGATTCCATTTGTGTACTCTAATTTAATTTTATAGATATCCTTTATGAGATTTATTTATTATTTTATATTAGTGATAATGAAGTTATAGCCTTCCCATCATTGATTATAGAGACTTATTGCAAGTTTATAGTCTCTGGAAAATAGGGAGGTATGTATAAGGTGACATGGTGCTCCTATATTGACACTATTCAAGATAACCCGGATGGAGACATTACAAAATAATATCAAAGAATTTTGTTCCTTTTGTTTTATGATTTTTTTGGCATGTTAAATGGATATAGTATTGGTTGGAACTTGGAATGTAATTTGGGCTTGTTCTTCATGAACACCTTCTATGTGAAAGTATAGGTTACCATATTTTTGGGATTAGGTTTCTTTACCATTAAAATTAGGTTATTATTAAATTATTATGGTATATTTCTTAATTTATTATTTTAATCTTGAACTAAGGATTAGATATCCATTTGTACATTCATTTTACTAGGCTTGTAGGTATACATGACACGCACATGACTCTTGTTATTGAAAAATGAATTTTGAAAAGGGTTTTTGAAGTCCATTTTTAGAAATTAATTTTATTTGGAAATAAATTTTGGAAAAGTGGATTTGGTTAATTAAATCATCGTTAATAAATTATTTAGTGCTTTCCTAAATGAATTATTGGGGCGTGTTAATTAACTAAAACCAACAATGCTAGTTTTATATATGTTTATTGAATTAGTATTATAATACTATTGATTTACAAATGTGGTGTGCCAAAAACCCTAGTGGGTGAGTAAAGGTATTATATTCCTTGATTATGGATTTCTATAGAAAATATATACCCTGTTTAAGATTAATAATAGGCATGGGATTCCCTAATTAGATAGAATCCCTCAAGTGGGTTAATAAGGAATATGAATTGACTTAGGATGGTTAGATATGAATCTTGTTAGAATAAAATGGGTAGATAATAGGGTAATTCAAGAACAAATTCCTTATTGTGTGGTTGGTTTTGAGTTTTATGGTATAGAGTTTAGTTTGTTCTCAATATCCATAAATAAAAGTGAGTGTGTATCATCCTATGTGTGAGGTATACATGATGGTGTGACTTGCGATGAGTAGAATATGGGTAGATTCTACCCAAAACTAAATGATACTTGAGAAATGTGTGATCAAGTGTTTATTTTGAGAATATATATTGACTTAGGTGTGTTTTGAATGATATAATAGTTAATGATTCATGAGTTATGTGTTTTTCGTGTAGGGGATACATGGTTAGTTAATTATCCATATAAACTTGGGAAATATAAGATACAATTAATGAAGGTATGAGTCAAAGAATAGGATAGGGTAGTATGTGATTTTAAAAAAAATTATGGTTATAATTTGGAAGATTTCATTGATGGTAAAGAACAATTTTTTAAATACTTCCCTAAGTTCTCTCTTTCTATGGATTCAATAGAGGGGGTACTCATGTGACTTCTAAAGAGAGGTCATAATTGTGAAGTAGAAAATGCATGTTGATTACACATGAGGCTTACCTTATACATGTGTTTCATTGATATATGGAATATTATATTCATTTATATTCATATGGGTTGAAAGAGATCAAGATTTGATAATGGAATTTGAATAGAGTCTATGTTTATTTAGTCCTCTGACTTATTAGAGTTAAGTCCTGAGAGACTAGCGTGACTCTATTAATGATCACACTTAGGGTGTGAGAGATCGAATATCAATGGTAGAAATATTAAATAATAAAGGTTAATGTGGTTTTATCTATTAATGAATATGATATGAGGTAATATATCTGAAAAACATGACAGAATATCAATGTGAAGGGAGTATCAAAGTAGTTGGTATCAAATTGAAGAGTTCCCTCTAACATGGTGAGATGGTTGATTTGCGTAAAATGTGCAACATATCATGGGATAAGGTGAAATTTATATTGGGTGGTAATGTGAGACTCATGTGATGGTGATTAAACTCCTTGGTCAATGTATGTTTGACTAGACTCATTTTTGCAGTGATGGATTGTCGATAATATCAGAAAAAGTTATCATGAAGCACTATGATGTTGTATACCCTCATTTGAGGCATGGTATGGGGATTTGAAAGGATTATCAGGGCTTATGAGTGATGAATATCTGATAGATATAGTATCTTGGATATTTGGTTCTCAAGGAGTAGTGATTAGGTAGTCATATGGTGAGGATAACACCATTCTTTGTCTGAGGGTCATTTCCAAATAATGTTGTAAATATAGGAAATAACATACATTGAAAATTTAGAGCATTGTGGTTGTTATTTTTCATAAACATTTAGATATAAGTATATTATTTGTGCTTAGATTATGAATAAATATCATAATATGATATTTATTAGTAGTTCCTACAGGGGTAAAGAGTGTGTGATAACCCCCAAATATAGAATTTTATGAACAATTTAGAGTGTTATCGGGGATTTAGGAATGTTAATACACTAGTAACTGATGGATGTGGAAATTTGGGAATCAACTCGGTATGAATATTGATATAGATAATATCAGTTCATATTTTGAGAGTGTAATGATGGTCTTATAAAATTAAAGGACTAACAAGAACACTAAATTTCCATTCATTAGTCGAGAATTTAGGGCAGATGATCTAGTGATTCGCAAGTACATATTTGAAGTAATAATTATTTTTCATAACAAGTTTTATTGATTTTTGGGTGTCAATAATTTCTAGTAGAGTTATTTTAAGATGTATCCTAAGATTGGTCATCATATTTAGGATGAGTACATTGGTGTTATGGTGAATATGCCCAGATATTTCAGTAGAAGTTGATTTAGTGGAGGAAAAAATAAAAGATTTTTTATATAATCAAATATGTTGAGGTGGAATTATAATCGAATTTGTTGTTTAGTAAAAAATGTGTGTATTATGGTCTATAGTGGGATATTTCATAGAAAATGTAATTTTCACAATGAAGTACATAGACACCATTGTTATATCTAGTGTGGAATCATGAATGAGAGATATCATCATATTCAATTTATGGAAAATAAGTATGTAGATGTTTTCATATTCTTTTTAAGGATGAAAATTTTTATGGTGTGGAGTTTTTAATGACTCATTTCATTCTAGATTCGTAGAATTAGAGGGAAAATCTCAGGGACTAGATAAGGTATATTTTTAAATGTTGAAATTTAGATTGATTTTTTAATGTTCGGGTATTAATTTGAGGTATATTTTGCATTAATTTAGATATTTAAAGGGAGACACATGTGTTTGGGTTAAGTGATAAATGGAGTGGAAATTATAGAAAAGTATTGTAGTTACCATTATGTTTTGATTGAGTATATAGTGGGGGAAGCAATCCTAGAGGGTCAAGAAAATATTTATTGGAAACTAACCAGGAGTTTGGAAACCCAAGGGGTACCCAGTAGTGGATACTGGGTACCCAGTGGTCCACAAACCAGTTTTTATTAAATGATGTAATTAAAATTTTAATTAAAACTTTTATTATAAACACCCCCCCCCCACTACCCAAGATAGACAGCCATGATCCAACTCCCCCTTATCCTATTTTTTCTATTTCTATCCCAAGGAACTTGAAGCTATGTATCTCTCTCAATAATTGATTCATATATGACATTTTACTTATATGGGAAAGGATAAATAAAGTCCCATGTTTCCTCACACTATTTCATTAATATCACATGTGGATAAGAAGAGAACCTTAAATTGGGTCTTTTTGACTGGTTCATTGATTTTTCGGGAAAGTGTATGAATCAACTAAATATTACATAAAATTAAACTCTAATAATATTGAAGTAGGTGGTATTTTATATATTAAGAAATTTGTTTCATGATTTGTGTGTGATGTTTCATCTGTGAATGGGTATCCGACTAATTGATAATTTAATGGTAACTAAGAGAGTTTGATCTTATGAGATAAATTTGGTCAAGCCTTATATGATTGGGATGGATGATCTAAACCAAGTTAATTTATTTTAGTATTATCTAATAACTACTTCACCATGGGGTTTATCCCCTAGCTATGTGTGATAGAACCTAAAAGGGTCTTTGAGAATGTGATAAATTATGAGTGGGATAAGATGGGATATTGTGGGTTAATTAGAGTGGTATAATGAGTAAATTTATTTTTGTTGGTGGTTAAGGAAATTGGGTCATAGTGTGGTTGATTTTGTGAGGAAGTGAGTAAGGCCTACAGACTTGACTTACCTTCTAGGGGGTAAAGGGGTTTGGTCATGGATTTGGTTGAATATCCTTAAGGGGCTTGGGTTATCTTGATAACAGTTCCTATATAGAGTAATCACATGAGTTGGTACTCAATGATGGTCCTACATTATTGGTTCCATTGTAAGGTGAGTTTAATAATTATATTATTGGATTTTGAGTTCTCTTTTTCAATATATTTGATAGGTATTCAAACATTTTTCTTTAGATGTAATCCTTATATATATTGGAAATATATAAGATGTGTTCCACCTTAGGGTAGGTGGATGTATTGGCATGGCATTTTGTTCACCTATTGTATTAGTGTGTAGGATAGCATTGAGTAAAGCCTTAAAGAATTTAAAACACTACTAAAGTGGATGGAATTTATTTGTAATAAATGTTAATAGAAAATAAAGGTATTTTGAGACTAAAGGGATGGTCTACTATGTGCAATGAGGTAGTTGATTAGTTTATCTTGTCATCACTTTCTAGTATAGTTTAATATGATATCCATGGCCTATGGTTTTAGTTTTTATGATTTTTATACTAGGAAATTTCATGGATAACTGAGATGAGTTATATGAGTTAGAGTCAGAAATCACCATAGTTGCTGGTTACTTGGTACAACATTAGAATGGATTAGATACTAACAGATATCTTGGATTTGGGTTGTATATTCCATATGTTATTTTTAAATATAATAACTTTTATTAAATATAGTTTTATTGTGAGGATATTATTCTCTTATGACAGTGATTTAGATACTAGGAGATGATAATGATTCAATATACTCAACCTAGTAGTTTTTCCTTAAGGGACCAGGTTACTATATTAACATTCCCATGATTTGGATGAACTACTTGAGAGAATGTGTTATTATATTTACATATCCAATATTGAAATGTATTACCCAAGAAATTGGGTCACTATATTCCCACTTACATGATTAAGATGTGTAAGACCCAATATCTAGTATCATAGTACACAACTGATATTACTTATAATGGTTATTCTAGTTAGATCCTCGGATACCATAGGAGTATTGTCTATTTAGTTATGATTGTTAGACTAAATGGAGCCTATGGAAACATCTGAGTATTTTTATTTTAGTCTCATTGTTCAAACCAACTGTATATGAGGATACCATCTATGTATTTTCCTTTTAGTATCAATGTCCAAACTAGTTAATTATAGAGAAGTTATCTAGGTATCCATCCATTACTTTTTATGACCAGACTAGCCCAGCAACTGAGATTCATTGTAACCCTATTGATGGTCATTCAATTATATAAACCAAGGTACTATCTAGACAATCTACTAGGTATAAATATATTGATTCACCAACATTTCCCATGGTATTTTGGTCTAAGCATCATAGTGTCTGAGTTTTCATGCAATGCATCAACATGATTTCTTCCCTCCTGATTGTTATTATTTTTTTATTTTATCATGCATATACTCACCTAGTATATTTTTTCATATATTTGGGGACTAATTGGTTGTGTTCTACCATGTTTTATACTTTCAAATTTTAATTAAACCTCAGTGGATGTATAAACCTCATGTTTGATATGCAGGTCATATAGAGACTCACATATTTTATACATAGATATCACATCTTATTAGATAAATATTCATTACATAACATAATTTTCCAAGCCGGAATCATATAGTTCTAGTGCCTTTGGAAACTTGGACATATAAGGAACTTGTTCATAATTGAACTACATTGTCTACCACTTAGTTCTTCATAACTACAACCCTTATTGGTCATATCATACATAATACCTTTATTTATAACCTGGGGAAAGGAAACATAAGAAAGTT
This sequence comes from Viscum album, assembly GCA_963277665.1. Lineage (NCBI taxonomy): Eukaryota > Viridiplantae > Streptophyta > Magnoliopsida > Santalales > Viscaceae > Viscum > Viscum album. Next base: position 1,945,532,834 of record OY728126.1, on the reverse strand, counting down.
TAAGCTTATATGATTAGTAAGCTTAAACAAGGTAGATATCAATTTAACATGAGAATAAGGGTATGGTAACATGGGAATGACATTTAAAGAACATACCCTATATATCATAGATCATAAACATCAGTCATGGAATAAATATTGGTATTTCATAATACATGAATCATAAATAAAACAAATAACATGATCTATGAGAGCATAACATAGGGATAAGACTTAGATTTGTGTCATACACATAAGGATAGAAAATCATGTGTCAAGGATACCCAAAAATACATTCATAACATGTTAAGCTTGTTCTATCCAAATTTGTACCTACTTTGGGCTTGGGATAACCTATTGTGTTCCCTCTTTAGGGTTTATGATAACCTTCCTTGTATCCTTTGATCTCATGGAACATTAATCCTTACCAAATGAATTGGAGGGCTATAAAATTTCAGGCTCACCAATCTCACAATAAAAATAATACATATGTGCACCCCAATATCATAAAAAATTCATTATATCATAACCCTTGAAAAGGAAATTGGTTTTATAAACATTTAATCATAGAATAACCCATAGAAAAGAAATGGGTTTCATAATTATTTCATTAGTTCATCTTTGCATAACCCGTGGAAAGGGAACAATTTTCATAAACATATTTTCATCATAATCGTAAACCAACCATTTAAAGAAAAAAGGATTTTATAATTGGATTATATCCATATTAAATATTATTAAACATCAAAGGATTCTATATTAAATTAAAAATTATTTTAAAAATCACTTGAAACATTTCCTGAGGAAAATACCCTTTTTTATTTGAAATCATTTATTTAAAATCTAAAAATTTACTAAATATTAAGGAAAACATTTTATTTAAAAATAAACTTGAAAATTTGTAAACGAATCTTGAAATCATTGATCAGTCATGATGGTGGAAAATATCATTTATGTCATACATGTTAAAAAAGATATTCCTTTCACATTTTTAGTAAAAAGTCAAAAAGTACCTTATTCAGAAAATGACAAGAAGATTCATTATAAAACAATTTTTAAAAATTAAAAAAGGGTAAAAATGAATTTAAAAAATAATTGGTGGATATTAAAAACATTCTTTCAAACATTTTTAGAAAACATGGACATGGAAGAGAAAGGATTTTCGACTGAAGAGAGAGATAAAATCAATTTACCTTAAAAACATTGTTTTGGTCTACTTAGTTATTAAAGAGTGTAAAATGAAATAAAAACATGTGTTACCCAGAAATAAATAAAGTATAATAAAATTATTGATTTTATTAATAGGTAGATCATAATATTTGATCATCCAAAACTTAAGCATAAACAACTCCGATAAACAATGAGATTTTAATATAAATCCCTTACCACTTTGGTAACTTTTGAATCGTAAGCCCAATGAAATAAATAAACTTATATAGATATTTATATCTCATAATTTTCATGAAACTAATCATAAAATACATTAATGGGTAGTATATACACCACAAAAAATAAACAAGTGTTGTATATGACATGTCTCCCATGGAAATAAAAGTGAGACGAAAATCTATTACCTCAAGCCTTGACTTCATTTATACACCTTAAAATATCATGTATAATAAATATAGGTTTATTATAAATATATTATAGAACAATAATAATATATATCTTACCATGAATGATTTACTTATAACCTTTTATCACCCATCTATTAATAAATCCATATTAAAATCATTGTTTCAGGTGATAATTGCTTTATTTTTCATGTATTTTTGGTTTGGTAGTTTTGTTTCTTGTACCTTGATTATGGATACATCATATAAATAATGTTAATAATGGTATAAATATCATATATATTAATTATATACATATTTATTTTCGTCCATAAAACTTATATATAGAAAAATGAATTACCTCGTTCATGGATACGACAGGTCATATGTACACATGAATGTTGTTTCCATTTTTTCGACAAATAGAACAAAATAAAGGTATGTTTTAATTTCATATTAAAAAATAATTTTTATATCAAATATACCTTATATTTTCATTAAATATATCCTTAATACCATCCATTTCAAAATAAAATGAAAAATGAATCACAACTCTTTATGGAGGTGGTAGTCCACACGTATGCAAGAGTGACGTTATCAGTTTCCAACAAATTGGAAGGTAAGATGGTAGATGTGATATTATAATTATATGAGTATATATAAGTCATAAATATCATATATAAACATTAAATCCATTATTATATCCATACTTGAGAGGCGGTGATGGAAAATTAATTACATTGCTTCCTAATACGATAATCCACCGTGCACACGATCGACGGTTTTGTTTCCCCTTTGATGGAGGAGAAGATGGATATAGGTTATTACATTAAAATAATAACATATCAGTATAATTAAGATAATTTTTTTATTATTTCATCAATTTTTTATAATATTTTAAGGATTTTTTATAAGAAATAAAATAAAAACGCTCGGTTAAGAACGATACATGTTCTTCAGACCATCTCTTTAGGCTGGTACCTAAATCCTTCCTAGGATGGTTTTCTAATAAACCCATGGACTATAGTTCATGGAGATGAAATTAATAAAGGTATTTGGTATATTATTTTCCAAACCAAAAGGAATTTTAAGTGATAAGAGGAGATAATATTGGGTTCTCGTTTATAATTGAGGTGAGTGACACACTTGAAATATTTCAAATTTTTACAATAATAACATATCACTTTCTTAGAAAAAAAGTATCAAAAATGGATAATTATAGAAACATATATGAGATAAGTTTTAAATATTTCCACAAAATATAAATTATATAAGTTATTATTTCATTTTAATCCTTACCTTTTTAGTTTAACCCTTGATAAACCTGTTTTAACCTTAATCGTGGTAATTAATTTTTACTGTTTTTACTATACATTATGACCAAAAATTAATGTAGAATTATTAAATAATATTAATTATTATGATTAAAAATATTTAATAAATTTTAAAAAATAAAATTTAAATAATTTAAAGAATTTAATTAAAAATTAAACGAACAGATGTGATGAAAATGTGGTTTTCCAAAGAAAAGGTTTTCATAAGTAGAAAATGTTTTTATATAAAAATTCAACATGAAATTGATTATAATTACCTAAATTGGATTAATAATAATACAATTTAAGTAATTTAACTTTTTTAAACATTTTAAAATAAAATTTCACTTAGTAAATACTTTAACTAAAAGGTTAATTTTCAATAAAAATCAACATTTTTCACTATTCATCAAAAAATTGGTCTTTCTAGAAAATTATCAAGAATTCACTATAAGATAATTTTGAAGTTTTGATTTAAAAAATTAATTTTAATTTTCCAAATAATTTTTCTGAAAGTTTAAAAAACAATTTTAAAATAATTGTGCAAAAACCGGACAAAACCTCTTTTTAGAAAAATATAGTTTTTCAGTATAAAACTATATTTATTCTTATCACATTCCTTGAAAAAATATTAAATGAATGATAAATTTTTTATTTAATATATAATATATAAATTGCATTAAAATTATTCACCAATAGAGACTAATTTAGATTATTAATTTAAAAACACATTGCGCGTATAAAAATAGTTTTTCAAAAAAAACATTTTTTTACATTTAAATAATTTTTATTTTAATTGCTAATAAATTGATAAAAATGAATTTATTTTATACATGTGAAAACCGAATAATTTTTATAATTTAGTTATTCCTATTCATACCCACCTATTTAACGTCTAGGTTATAATTGAATACTATATTACTATTCCTTAAATATTAGTGTTGTGTGTAATTCTAGTTATCGAAGAAATTAAATTTATTTTAAAAACAATATTCCATAATGGTTGGGTATTAGAGGCCAATTAATTGGATTTATCTAGGTATCATGATAGGTTTTTGATATGGGATCTAGGTAAGTATTGTGATTTTATAATAGTGTCTACTTGTTATTATTTTGGTTATTTTTTTATATTCTGTATATAATCTACACAATCAGTGGTCCATATTTCAGCGTATAACTTTCAAAATGTAGAATGGATTTGTCAAATGTTGCATTTTGTTTTATTTTTTTTTTTTTATTATAACTTTTTTTAATTCTATTTTCATACTTTAATTTATTATTATTATTATTTTATGTTATTGTTCTATTATTTTATGATAGCGATGTTGAGGGTATAGTTTTTTCAACATTGATCATAAACCATCTCTATTTGTCGGCATCCACTTACATATGAAAAGGCACTCTTGATAAGATATTTCACTCTCATATTGAAACTATTTTAGATAGCTAGGTAAATGATGTTATATTTACATTGGAACATCAAGTTTATTATGAAAAATATTGTGGTTATTTGTGTGATCGCATATATTAGTGGATAGTAATATAAATGAAATTTTCTAATAATTAGTTTACTGAAAAGGAAAAATTCTATCAAGGTGAAAATAATAAAATATTTCAAGTGAAATCACCAAATACATCTTTTTCACTGCATGATACTAATATTACATCTGACAATAAGTAGTTAAGGGTTTAGGTTGATGAAATTTTTGATGATGTATTTATGATTGAATTTGAATTAATGGAAAATAATTAAAATTAATATGTTATATAAATTCAAGTAGATGTATAAGGTGGTTATTAAGAACATTATGAAAAAGTATAAAGTAAAGATTGAGGTAATATGGAAAATTAAATCATGATGGTTATATTAATTTCTTTAAATAGATAGTCATGAGTTTTTGAATTTACATTATCTATATGATAATTATTAATATTTATTTTTTTTATTTATCATTTAAGATGTTTGGAGAAAATTTTTAAATAATTTTTCAAATTATGGACAAAAATACCTTACCATATGATGACCACAATGGTCTACTATCACAACTGGGGCCTACTGACTAGCCCAGGAACCCTAGAATCCCATCTGTTCCTTGGGTCCTGGACCTCTCGACACCATTGGTTTCCCCAAAAACTTGTTTAGTCCCATCTATTTCCTTGACCAAATTCCTGAATTATCAATTATAAAAATAATGACTATCCCCACATGACAACATAAGATCTTTCAGTGTTCTTATTCCTCACTCACACACACCCTGAGAAATTTTCCAAGAGGTCACCCCTCCTGATAATACTCCAAGTCAAGAATGATTAACTATGGAGTTATAATCAAGTAGTATCCTGAAAATAAAGGTTCTCTTTATTAACATGTGTGGTATAATTTAGTCTTTCTAAGACTCACTTTTCCAGCTGTGTTACACTCCCCCTCTAAAAAACAATTCCCTCATTGTTGTCCATATACCTCAAACTCTGGTAATTCCTCTAAACTTCTAGTTGGGAATTGTCTTTAATGTTAGTTTTCAAAATTGGACCTTTCTAACTAGCCCAGGTACCCCACCATCCCATATTTACCTTCAATCATGGCCCTCTTAGAGCCACTGATTTACCTAGATATACTTTTTAACCCATCTACCAGTTCTCCCATGCTCTTGAATATCCACGTATTAGATTAATAACTATCCCCATATGTCTAAAAATGTTATTTCAAACTACTTGGTCCTCACTCACACATACCCTAGTAAAATTTCAAAAATATTAACCCATTATGGAACTACTCCAGGACAAGAACTCTTAACTATAGAGTTTTAATCAGGTAGGCTCTCAAAAAGAAAGGTTTACCTCATTGACAGGCGTAGTACAATTTAGTATTTTTAATTCTCACATATACAAGGGTGTTACATCCATCATCAAATATATATATTGAGAATGTTTAATAAGTTCCATGTTTATGAAGGTTCAGGGTCCAACCAGGTTGATGATTTCAAGCATAGTTCCTAAGAAATGTATGAATCATAATGTTGATCCCCCTATGAGAAAAGTTAAAACACACACACACACACATATTATTAATATTTATTCATTGATCATGTGTTTGGCTATAAATTTTTAAATAATCATCTTAATTTTTCTCATCAAGTCATTTATTGAGATATTTAAAAAACAAGAAACTATTTTTTTCTCCTTCGATAACTTCGAATTAAGTCCCCAAGGGTATGAAACATTTCATAACAGATCATTTTATAATATACAAATAAAAAAATATTTTATCAATAAAATCTATTAATTTTATAATTTATTTCTTATATAATTAGTGTAGTGTCTTTGGTATCCTATTAATGATCCCATTAGACCCTATATCTGTGTTTCCTAAGAGGTTTTCATGTGTGGGTGTTTTATTAAAAAAAATTATAACATTAAAAGGATATCGATATTAAGAGTTTCCTTGATTTTCCTTTATGACTATTTCATGAATCGTCAACCTGACTATATTCCCTTTAAAGGATGGTATGGGTAGTTCACCTTCTATATAGGCAAGTATTTCAATATAAGATCTTTTATAAGTTAGAAGAGTTGAGTGATTCAACCTCTAACTCAAAGAGTAAGGGGTTGTACTTTTGGTTGGCATCATCAGTCATCGCTAAGTATTATTTTTTATTTTATATATATAATTATTCATTATTTTTATATATATATTTAACATAAACATTATATTTACTTTAAAAAAACTAAAATTGGCCCTTTTATTACTGAAATTGTGGTGTGCAAGAGGAAGTACACTAATAATACTGTAACACAGTTTTTTAGTGAGTGGTAATGTAAAATTTTGGTTTTTATATCTTTTACTTGATTTAAATTATAAATTTTTTCGTTTTTATATCATTAAAATCACATATGAGTCATAAAATACATATACCCATCACATGTGAGAGAGTTAGGATGAGAATCGGGATGAAAAGAATATTAATTAGAGTATTATCTCAAATCAATATAAATTTAATTTGGAAGAATGGGTTAGGGTGACTGGTATGAGGAAGGGAAGGGTGATTGGTGTTATTTCATAATCCTCAACAACCAATTTTTATGGTAATGTAATGATTTATTCATTGACCATATCACAAGGACTTCAAGTTGGGTCATTATCCTTTTATTTTTTCAATTATGAAGAAAGTTTGAGATCTTAAGAGGTTATCTTCAAGATTATTAGAAAAGTTCAGGAAAAATTCAATAAAAATATGATGTTCATGATAAAATGTTTTAGTTATTGTGTTCTATTTAATTTTTTGGAATGATAATATTTCAAGAGGGGGTGAATTTCCCTTTTAAAAATATAAGTGGAAATAAAATATTAATTAAAAAATAAAAGCGGTAAATTGAATATGTGATAGTAAATAATTTTAATTTGAGTTTATAAATATAATATAAAATTAACTAATGCATGAAAGAAAAAAAAAAGTTAAAAATCATACTCTACTCATTACACTCAGAGAAGACCAAGGGAAGTTAAGTATGCTGAACCCTAATTGGTGGAAATGACGTCCACATCACCCATCCTTCCTTCTTCATGAGGGTAGAAGGTCTCACCAGTCTTCTATCCCTTTACTAACCTCACCCTTATCCTAGAATTTCCTCACATCCAAATTTTCCTAAAGGTTCTTTATCTTCACTTAGAGGCTCCAAAGCTTCACCTTTCCATCTAGGAATTTTCTACGGTGTCAGATCTTCCATGAATTCCCCTTGGTGACTCGATTTGTATTAGAGCTTACCAATTCTTTATATATTTGATAGATTCATCAAAAATTCTTGGAATATGAAGGAGTGTGCCATAATTGGGTTTATGGATCCCCATAAATTTCTTCTTCACTTTTATAATACATATTATATGGCCGCTACTTGGTCCAAAGCCTAATGTTCATGTCAGGTAATTCAGGTTTTTCTGTTCATATGGGACTATGGTTTCCATTAGATGTGTGATCCCCCATCCATAGAGATTTGGGTTAGTTTCCCAGGATTTCCCCTCCCTTTCCAAAATCCCTCAATCCACAAAATGATTAGTAACCTTGTCTAAATATTTTTAGATTTTAATGATAGATCGAGGTCCCTGTGTCATCCCATATCTCCCTGTATATGTGTGGAAGTTGATTTTTATAAGACACCAGTAGAATCTCTATGGACTGATGTTGGTCACAAATTCATATGTTAGAATTCATTGGTGTTTGAGTCCTGGTTCACCTATTGTTCATCATTCTTTCAATTGGGCCACCAACATCATAAGATTCATATTTATTCAAGGAGAGTTGATTTATCCTCTCATAGATTGGATTTTAGTAATGAGGGAATATGTAAATATATTTTATCCCTTCAATGAATGTCAATAGTTTTTCTACTGAAATTGGGTCATGTACTTCTAATGTTGTGATATCCTATACTCAAATAGTGTCTTCTTCCCCCATTTTTTCTTGAAATGGATGCAAAGGAAAGTATTTTGATCTAATGGAAAATGTTTCCCCCAGTCTATAAAATTTTATTAATAACGCTTTTAAATTGTATACAGTTGATTTGGTGTGCATTAATTCTTATGATGGTCTAAGGGGAGTGGAGTAGGGACATAATCATCAAATATTTCATATTTTGAGGTTTAAAAATATGATACGGTGTTACATCCAACATAGGATCCCTCTACATATTTTTTGTGGGTTTTGGAAAGTTTTATGAAGCTAAAGGATCTGGTTTCCAAGATTGAATCCACCTAGTGAACTATTTTGAGCTGGACCTCTATGGAAAATATAGTTCTGGAGTTTTTTCATGCAATGTTTCAAGAGTAAGAATTTCATAATACTCTATTTATGGTGTTACACAAGTGTAAATCACATAAGTTATGATCAAAATAAGATTCCATATTCAAGGAGGTGAGATTTTGGATGATGCTGATGATGAAAGCTAGTAAACCCCAAAGTCTAAAAGAAAAAGGAAGTCAGTTGCTATATAGGGAGAACAAAATGAATTCATAGACAAGATGCCAGCTGACTAGAGGCAATCATAGGGACCTGCTATATTTTAGAATCTTTAATGGGTATAAGACTCTAGTATAGTCTCCTCTAAGTATGAATAAGACTCTCAAGCTGATAATACCTTACATAAATGTGAAAAAAATACTAATAAGGGAAGTCTCGACTTGGGATGATACATTATTAAAAAATGTAAGAAAACCAAAAGTATAAAAGACTATCCTCCCTAGATAATCCAATGGAAACCAAGTCAACAAGAAAATATCAAGGACCAAGTCCTTGTGAATATCCCCTAATAAAAAATGTGTCTAGAGATTCTCTGAGCATAGAGTGTGTAGGTAAACCCAAACACAAAACTATAAAAATTGATGGAACAAATGATATTTCCTCCTTAAAGTAGGTTGTTACCTTTTCCTCTAATAGTAAGTCCCAATTCCAATATGAAATGAGATGTTTTATTAGAAAGGAAGAGGCTAGAGTTCTTACATCTAAATTAGAGTTTACATTTCATTATAAGGAAAATATATAGGTAGAGGTTATGGAAATAAATTCAATGATAGAGGAAGCTAATAAAATGTATAAAAGGTCAATCCAAATTGTTCCCAATACTAATAAAATTACATGTATCAATTCCCAATATTAAATCCTTATTTTTGTATTCAATAAAGGAAAATTTATAATAGAAGTGTACCTTTAGTATAGAGGAAAATGGAAATATGCTTTGAAGAAATTATTAAAGATAAACCATGGAGGAAAAATTTTCCTTTTGAATGGATCTTACATAGGGTGAAAAGAATTAATTTGTTTAAATTCTTTTGGAACAAATAATTGATGTATAATAAAGCCTAAAATCCTTTGTATGGTTTTTCCATGTTTGATTTCTCACTCAACCCCTAAAAATTTTTTCTTCCTTAAAAAATATTTAATTTTTAGTTAATTAAAACATGTAAATGATTGAATCCAAATTATACAAGTATGTGAGATGATGTTTAATGGTGAAATATGTAAAAGAAAATCGAGGGAAAACATAACTGATAAGGATTTTGACTAAAGCTTTATATTATCCCCAATGTCTCTACCCCCTTGAATCAATAGGTTAATGGTATAAATCCATTTGTATAAATAGTTACCAAGAACCCATCCCTCACAATTATGGTTGATGAATGCCCTCTTGAACATCATCGCTCATCAAGTAACCAGTCCCACACATCTAGGAAGGGTGAACCATTAGAGAATAAATGTTAAGAAAAAAGGAGTTTGCTTTAGGAAAACCCTTAGAAAATTTCTCAAAAATATCTTGATGCAAGGATATATATTGAATAATGTATAGATTTGAGATATAAAGTTGGAGATCCTTTTAGGAAACTATAACTTTGAAGTTCCTTAAGAGTAATTGAGAACTCTAATGATTTACCATCTAAATAGAACTTGAGGGAACATTCATAGAAGAAAGGATCATAAGGTGAGTCTTCATAGAGCCAAGAAGGTCTTTATATAGTCTTTAAAAAGTCTCTAGTAACTTTTGTAATCGTTGGGTGCATCAAAATTGGGATGGGCCACCATAATAGTACTTTTGACCAGAATAAATGTGTCATATCTAGACACATCCCAACACCATTGGGTACTTGACAGGCACTAGCAGGTTTCCATTGGCCTACCTAGAATTGAGAGAAGCTGGAATACCTCCATTGGCCAGCTTCTACTAGATAGAAGCTAGCTGGTAACCCTTAGATAGAAGAAATGCACACCTACTGGAGCCACTAACTAGTTGGTGCTTCTCCACTGGGTAGTCGATTGTCCTATTGTATAAGAGGCTTATTGTCATCATTTCATTGCGTATTTGATGCTATATACATAATCTCAACTCCAAATTATTCTTCCTCAACTTCACATTAAAATATTTATAGGTTATTTTAATATAATTTTAAGGACTTAAATAGTGGAAGGAGACATGACCAATCATTTATAAAGGCTTCAAAGGAACTTGAAATTCAATGTAATTCACCACTTTGAATTCAATAAATATTAATGTAACTCATGTAAATTAAAGTGTTAGATAGATAGGTGAGTTTTTTTAATCATGAAAACACCATGATATAGAGATCTATAATAATCTTCCCCTTTTTATAATCACAAACACTTAAAAAATAAAAATTAAGCATAAATCAAGAAATAACTAGATAGAAAATAAATTCAAGAAATTAACATGATATTCAATAATCTCATGAATTAAACATAAAAATAATTCTTTAGAAAACTATAACGAATATATTTATGAGTTTTTAAATGAATAGATTTATAAATCAAAACATTATAAAATAATTTAAGCATGATATAGAGAGAAAAAAAATAAATAATTTAAGAATAGTTTTCAAGAACTCTCAACCTTTATAAAAATAATCATTTAAAACAAAATAAAGAAAAATTCTTCCCCTTTATAAAAATAATATTTTTAAATAACATTTCGACCCCTTTAACTATTAAAACAATTATCCCCATTTTTATGGAATCCCACTTCTAATTATCAAAAAGAGAAAAACATAAAAAAATGACAAACACAAAAAATAAATAATAATATTAAGAAATATATTGAAGAAAATATCAAGGATGAATTTTTATAAAGAATATTTCAGAGAGAAAAATATATTAAAAACAAATTTTAATTTACATAAATCCATAAATAATATTATTATTATTATAGATAAATAGAGAAAATTAAAATATTAAAAAACAAAAGAAAAATGGAAGATTTTAAAAAACACTTCTTAACTTCCAAAATTCCTAAATTAATAAGATCATTATAGAGAGAGATTTGAAAGTTAAAAGAATAAATAAAAATTATCTAAAAACGATGAAAAAGAAAGAAATTATCAAAGGGAAAATAAAGATAAAGGTAAAAAATATGAATTTAAGAGAAAAAAAGTGAAGAAGAAGAAAATAAAGAGAAAATAAATGGATTAAATTAATACTCATAGATACCATTTCCAAGACACATCTAGGAATTGTTTCAACTTCATTGAGATATTTCTTAAGTACTTGTAGGTATTATTCCTTTCAAGTGACACCATAATTTAAAAATATTCCTTCGATTTGGCATTTCATCAAAAGACAAATCAGGAGAAAATTTAGATACAAGTATATATATAAAAAATTTACTCATCATTACTCTTCTTTAAGGGAGAAAAAAATTATTAAATGAATATACACATATATTAGTTTTGAGAAGAATTTGAAAATCAAATTTGAAAATAAATTATGAAAATTAATGGTATCAAAGACAAATCTTGGGTATCAATGATAGTTTTAAAAATAAAACAACATAAATTTAGAAAATATGAATTTGAAAATTGATAAATAAAAAAAATTGTTTGAAAAGTAATATTTAATTATAAAATGAAATATATATGTATATTAAGGAAAATTTTATAATTAAACAGATAAATGGTTTCCCCTCAAATTATAGCATTGGAGAGATAATGGGATCATAGAAAAGATAGATAAATAAATAAAGGAATAAATTCAGTATTTTAAAAAGAATGTTTTTAAAAAATATATATTTTTAAAAGGTTTTTATAAAAAAAATATCAAGATATCCAAAGATTAAATGTATAATTTCACAATAAAATCATTATTAATTCAACTTTAATGGATTCAAAATGATTAAGGTAAAGATTTTTGGTAAAAATATCATCAATTTGATATTATTTAGGTAAAAAATCCAATGAGATATCACCTTTTTAGAAGTGATATATTAGAAAATGATGATGAAGCTCAGTGTTTTTAGTGTGAGAGTGCTGGATAGGATTTTTGGGTATATTTATAGCACTTTTATTGTCACAATTGATAGGGATATGGTTAAATGGTATCCCAAAGTCCAATATAGTGTTTTGTATTCATAAAATTTTAGTGAAAAAAAATCATAGAAGCTTTGTATTCCACTTCATATATAGTAAGAGAAATAGAATTCTACTTCTTACTGCTCTAAGAGATGAGGGATTTATCTAGTATATGGAAAGTCCCATAAGTACTTTTTCTATCTAGTTTTCATCCTGTCATGACCCATCCCCCGGGGCCCCTATCATGACTACCCCAAGCCGGTCTTCCATAGGCCAGGGGTTGGTGATTAGCACCAAAAGGCGTATTCCTTAAAATGGGAAGGCATTGCCATTAACCTATACAAAAACACAGTCTGAGAACACAAAAAGAAGCAATTGTGAAGTAAAATGTTGTAGTAAAAGTGTACTAAAAGTAAAGGGGCTGAAATACAAGCCCAACTGGAAAAGTACAAGTACAACTTAAAAGTAAAAAATAGATGAAAGGTGAAAAGCAGATCCTGAATTGTCCACCAAGGATCCTACCTGAAGTGTAGGTATGGATCGCCTCCACAATACTCCATGTCTGCTCGTCTACTCCGCGTTACATCATGCTGAATGTCCACCTATGATCACCATCTAGTCTTGGCACCCTCAGCCTCGATCAATATTGTATGTCGTCTGCACAAGACACAACAAGGTGCAGGAGAAGCCCGTGTAGGGGTGAGTATAACGATACTCGGTAGGGACCCCGAGACCCCAAAGGTCTCCAATAATTCCACAAAGAAAAACCATAAGGTAACACCATGAAGGTAAAGTACCACATAGTATAACATCAATCACAAGAACAAAGTAAATATATCTCACACCAGGATTTATTCTAAGGGTAGTAACAAGTAACATCCCGAGTCACATCGTCGAAGACCTCAGCTGCTAGAGAACTCCTCCTCTATTGAGTAAAGTGGGCCTACCATGTCACATAGAGAGGCTTCCCACTAACTGTGAAATATTGAGGTACTTTTCCCCATTTCATACCATGGGTATTTCGGGTCACACAGAGTCATCCCTCCCCAACGCGGTCTGCTAAGGTACTCCTCTCCATCATGTACCGCAGCTGCTCCCCACAGTGGCCAGCTGAGGTACTCCTCCCCATCGTGTACCATGGGTCTGTTGGGTTACACAGAGCCATCCCTCTCCAATGATGTATACTAAGGTACTCCTCCCCATTGCGTACCACGGACACTCCCCACCGTGGCCATTGAGTCACTCCGAGTTGAAAAGTCCGTAGTCTTCAGGTCTCACCCAGTCGTAGGGTTCCATACACAGTGCGCTTGGGAGAACCACTCCCCAAACCATAAGTCGTATCTCAACCCAAAATAAGTCTAAAAAATAAGTAACCTTATGATTCTCCAAGTCATAATGGTTCCAATGCAACAAACGGCGCATCAGTCGGACACCCGGTCTGTGCATTATTGGCATTTCAGTGCCGAGGGCCTGGTTGGATTCGGGTGCGATCCAACCCAGCTGAACTCCAAGATTCTCTGAAACTATAATGGAGTAGGTAAAAAGGACTGTTTCTCTCTAAGGGTCCCAACGTCATAGACGCTTCTTCAAACAGACGTCCGGTTCTCAAAATAAGGTCCTTTGAGTGTTTCTAGGCCGAGGTGGTCTCAGCCCGCTAAGCTAGTGTCCGGTGCGACCCGTAATAGGGGCGGCCTGCAAGGGAGGCCCTTAAAGGGGTGACCCGTCCCACGTGGGGCGGTGGCACGCTAGGGAGGCAGCCTGAGGGAGGTGTCCCACTCCGAGGGAAGCATCCCGGTCTGAGGGCAGTAGACCGGTGTGAGGGTGGCGGCCTACTCCGAGGGTTATAGCCTGGTCCAAGGGCGGCAGCCCAAATCGAGGGCGGCGGCCAAGCGTTAGGGTAGCAGCCCGGTTTGAGGGTAGCGACCTGGGCCGAGGGAGGTGGCACAACGTGCGGGCGGTGGCCCGCTCAGAGGGCGGCGGTGTGATCTAAGGACAGCGGCCCGGCTCGAGGGGGTGGCCCGGCGTGAGGGCGGTGGCCCGCACTGGGGGCGGCGGCTTGGCTTGAGGGCGGCGGCCCGATGGGAGGGCGGTGGCTTTCTCTGAGGGCGGCGACCTAGCTCGAGGGTAGCGGACCACAGTGAGGGTGGTGTCCAACTCTGAGGGCGGTGGCTCAGTCTAAGGGCGACGGCCCAGCTTGAGGGTGGCGGCCCAGTCTGAGGGCGGCGGCCCGGTGCGAGGGCGGTGGCCCGGAGCGCAACGGCGGTGGCTCGGTCCGAGGGCGGCGGCCTGGTCCGAGGGCGGCAGCTTGGTCTGAGGGCGGCTGCCCGGCTCGAGGGCGGTTCCCCAGAGTGAGGGCGGCGGCCTGCTCCGAGGTCGGTAACCCGGTTTGGTCTGATGTGGGGGGTGTAACACCCTAGTCTCCTGGATTCCTGAACGGCCCAAAGGCCATTCGGTTGGTGAGGCGACGGCACCGCGTGGGTGACGATCGGTCGCCACAGAACCCGCTGGAGGCGGGTTCGACCTCTGCCACCTCTTCAGCTATGGTTTCTGTTCGTCAGTGGTGTGATGGTCATGCCACCTCCCTTCCCACGGTCGGCCGTCATTCCAATTGCCTCCTCCATTCGCCGCAGCTGATGAGTCGCGGCCTTCCTCTTGCGGCGTGTGTCGACATTCTCGCAGTCTTCCAAGGTAGCGCAAGGATAAAAAGATAGCAGAGGGTTTGGGCTGAGTTCGTTAGGCCCGCGCCTTCCATATTAGCTCATATTATGGAGGATATTAAGGGGTTGAATAATCAATTTAATTAAACAACAAGATAAACCTCACAAAGATTCTCTACAACAATCCTCCCACAAAGACGAATGAATCGCGGGTCAACCCGTTAGTCGGTTGACCCGCGTTCTTCATATAATTTCAAGAACGGGGAAGAGTGAAATCAAAAAATTACAAACAAAATAACCCCTTCCTCAAAAACTCGTTGGAGAGCGTCCTCCCTTGAAGGTGGGTCAGCGTTCTTCATCCCCTCAACTTGTTCCCAATGACACCACTCGTACATCGCCTTCTGGTTTGTGGTTCGGTGCCGCATGTCACCTCCCGTTGGGTCGGCTCTGTCTTCTAAGGGTCTGGTGTCATGGCACTCCTTTTGTGCTTCGTTTCATGGTGAAGCTGTACTGGTACCTTCCCCCAAGCTCCATATATATAGGAGAGGGGGAGGGTAAGTAACGATGTTGGAATTTAATGGTGGCTCTTTAATTAGGAAGCTTTCAAATTTCCCCCACTGTTGTTGTTACATAGATTATAGGGTCAAGCCATTTATTGGCTTGACACATCATTGGTCCCACCTTACTGCTTGTCTGTTGGAGGAATAGAATAAAAATAAAATAAAAAATATATTTTATTTATTCTATTAAAAAGATCCAAAAACTAACATTTTCTCCAGACCTAGTGCGGTCGAAGTGAATCCTCCCTTAAGTGAATCCTGGTGCTACGGATTCAATGGTGCCCTCGTATTTTTAATTCGAGCAACAGTTCAAAAGTTAGAAAATGCCGCTCACGCGTTTAATGAACATACCCGAAAAAAAAAGTTTAGTAAATTATTAACAGTCACTCTTGACCCATACCAGTCTAGGTTAGGCTATTTCTAAGTGAAAAATGCCCCAACAAACCCAACAGTACTCTCGGATTTCCAATCTGAGTTACCATTTAGAAGTTATGGATTCTAAAATAAAATAATTTTCACTTAATTATTTTATTTACAGCCAAAAACTAACTTTCACCGGTGGCCCACACTGGCCAATGTTAGTATCTTCTTAAAGAGAGAATACCCTCACGAGTTCAGTGGTGGTCTCAGATTTTTAATCTAACTTACTGTTTGTGATTTATAATCATTTCAAAACTAAAATAACTTTATTTAATTATTTTATTTACGATTATTCCATTTTCGTATTTTCTCACAGGAGGCACGTACCAACTAAAATTAAGTCGTTCCTAGGGTAAAGCCACCATCCTGAACACAACGGTGTCTTCGTATTTCTGATCCAGAAAACCATTTAAGATTTATTCTACTTTTTCAGGAAAACTGCTTACACACGCTATTAAAGTTTAACAAAACTTCTACGGATCATTTCGGGCACTCCGGGCCTCGGAATCACACACCGTCAGATTTTACGGTCATGAAATAATTTTATATAATTAATAAAATATATACATAAATTCCAGGATATTACACATCCATTAAAATAATTATCGTAAAAAATGTTAAATCAAAAGAGGATCCTTTTGGATAAAACAAACCAAGGTTTTTAGAACTTTTTAAATGATTAAAATTCTTTTGATAGATTTTAAATGAGATTACTTTGGATTAGATTGAAAATTAGAAAAAAGATAAACACTAAACATAATATCAAGATGGGTCATGGTAAGGTGAAGTATACTTCTAATTGTACTTTTATAAATCATAGTGTTGACCATTTTATTGGATTTATCTAATATTAACTTACAATTTTTACTCTTGGGAGTGATAATTTCTATAGAATGATCCATTTTGAATCATTTTATAAGTTCATTAGTGTATTTTATTTGGTTTAAAAATATTCCATTAGAATTTTGACAAATTTGAAAATCGGGAATGAATTTATGTTTTCCCATAAAACCCATCTCAAATTCCTTCTTAATTAAATTGGAAAATTCAGAACAAATTTAATCATTGGTAGAGCTGAATATCACATCATCATTATAAATTTAAACAAGTAAAATAACATTTAATGTGTTTTTTAAAAATATATTTGAATCGGATTTTCCTATTTCAAAACCATTTAAATGAAGATAATTTGAATGATTATCATACCAAGATAAAGGGGCTTGTTTTAAGACATAAAGATCTTTGGTAAGTTTGAAAAGATAATTTAGATTTTGTGTATTTTTTTAAACCAGATAGTTTTTCCCTAAAAACATTTTCAATAATAAAACCATTTATAAAATATCTTTTGACGTCCATTTAAAATAGTTTAAAATTTATATCTAAAGTGAATTAACACAATATTATTATGAATTAAAGTTAAGACATAGGTGAAAATATTTCACCGTAGTTGATTTCTTCTTATTGGTTATAACCTTTAGAAACTAAATGAGCTTTATATCTAGTGATATTACCAGATTTATCTTTTTTTTCAAAAAACCCATTTAGATCAAATAACATGATCATTAAGCCTTTCCATGATAGTATTTAAATCATTTTGAGTGAATTATTAAGTTATTCTTTAATTTAAAGTACCCAATTTTCATCATTAATGTGTTGGGGTTCAATTTAAAAGAAAAAATGAAAGGTTTACAACCTCATTTAAGACTGACCTATGATTATGAGTTCCCACTTTTAAATCACTGATAAAATTTTCAAGGGAATAGTATCAATATTTTTTAAAAACTTTTGGAAGATAATTTTAATGAGATTATTGTTCTACTTCAACTTTTTTATTTTGAAAAGTTTCATTTAAATTTTATTTTTCAGAAACATTTTGAGGAAGTGGTTTTGGAAAATTTTCATCAAAAATAACATGGATTAATTCTTCCACCATTTTAGTCCTTTTGATAAAGACATGCTAATTTTTTCTTATGTTAAAGTACCCAAAAAATATACCTTAATTATACTTAGAATCAAATTTTCCAAGATTTTCCTTGGTGTTTAAAATAAAACATTTGCACTAAAAACATTAAAAAATCCCACCTTAGGTATTTTATTATGCCAAAGTTCATAAGGATTTTTCGTTAGAAAAGGCCTAATAAAAACAAGATTAATGACATAACATGAAGTATTCATAGACTTAAACCAAAAATATTTGGGAAGAGAAAATTCATTTGAAATATTTCAAGTGATTTCTTAGACTATTTTACTTCAACTCTGTACTACCACATTTTTTAAGGGTTTGAGGAGTAAAAAAAGAATTATAATAGCCATAAGAATAACACAAATAATTAGATTTTTTATTATTGAATTACCTATATTGATCACTATGAATCAAGATAATTTAAAAAACTTTTATATTTTAAAACTTTTTAGAAAAATTGATGAAGGAATTATAATTTTTACATTATGAGATAAGAAATATTCCTAGGTGAATATTTTAAAGTCATAAAAAATAATGATATTATAGGTTTTTTAATCTATTATTTCAATTTTATTAGGACCAAAAAGATCAACATGGGTCAATTCAAGAGTTTTTGACAAAATAAAATAAAATTTTTAGATTTAAAATTGGATTTTTGTTGCTTACCATGTTGGCATGCTTTACAAACCATGTCATTATTGAAATAAAATTTGGTAAGATCTCACACTAGTTGATATCATTTGAGTTTAACAAGAGATTGAGTGCTATAATGACCAAGGATTCTATGTGAAATCCATGGGTTTTTCACTTGTTCACTCAAACATTTTACATTTTAGCTAGAAAGAGATTTCAAATTAATTGTGTAAAAATTCAAAATATAGAAGTATTAAATAAAAGTTTTATTTTTAAATTTATAACTTTATATAAATCATTTTAAAAATAGATTTTAAAATTGCTATCACATAATTGACTAATACATAGTAAATTTTGTTTCAATTCATTTATAAATAAATAAAATTAATTAAGGTTGAGTTAGAAAAATTTATTGTACCTTCACCAATTATCTTACCCTTATAATTATCACCAAATGTGATGTGACCTCTTTCTAGCTTATCAATTTGAATAAATTTGGAGAGGTTATCACACATGTGTCTCGAGAAATCAGAATCTAGGTACCACATTGATTCTTGACTTTTTCTTATAATTCTCTTTACCTAAAAAGTTAAACGATGGAAGGTTTTGGTGCCCACACAAACATGGGTCCGATTACATTAGCTAATAAATATTTTTTAATCCAAATTTGATTAGAAGGGTTTAGTTTTGAAAAATTAAAAGAGAGACGGTTGAATTTGGTCTTCTACATCATTTATTTATATAATCACATTGATAGATTAAATAACTAGTTCTTTTTCAATAATTATAAAAAAAATCTTTAGAAACGCCTTTAACAAAAGTAGTTTTTGATTGATTCTTATAGGTTATCACATGATTGGTGGAAACAAATTTTAACCAATATTTTCATGATTTTTTGGAACCCAAAATTTTATTTAAATTTTCTTATCCTTGGGTAAATTTGAAAAGGAATCATTTTAGGTATTTGATATTAGCTTCAAGATTATTGACCTTCAATCGATTTTTGATTTTCTTGATTAAATATTCTTTTTATTGGATTAGAAGATACTTTTATTTTTATAGATTCTCTTTTACTCCAATAAATTGATTGTGTTTTTTTGAGTTTACAAAATAAATAATCAAATTTATGAGAGCCATTTTCAAGTGGATTTTGGTAATATTTTAAATCTTCATAACTTAGGTGACTAGAGTAGCATGAAGAAGAAGAAATATGAGAAGAATGAGGAGAATAGGAGAAGAGTATGAAATAGGGAACATAGCACTAACCTTAATTCCTTTGTCAACATGTTCCATGAGGCACATTAGTCTTGATTCACTTTATGTGGATAAAAAATTTTAATCCATAGACTTTCCAATTGAACTCCAATTAGAAAATTTAAAATCCTTTTTACCTTTCTTATTTTATTTTGGTTTTTTCATATAAATGGGGAACTCATCAATTTGATGTGACCTTTATTTTTACATTTTTATCACATCACCTCTAGTTTCATCTTTTTATTTTAATTTTTGGATTTTTTTTATTTATTATTTTGGAATTGGTTGAACATGTTTCTGGTAAGAAGATAATAATCAAGAAACTCACCTCTGTATCGTTCTTCATTAGTATATTTAAAGGTGATAATTTTCTTTACTTATTTAGCTTCATTGGCCTTAATTTATGTTTGGAATTTCAGCATGATTTTTTATGTCATTAAGTAGATTATGAGTTCCTCTAATTCCATCTTTCTCATGTGTTTAGATTCTTGTATATCCATCAATTTAGGATCACAAGATCCAGGTAACAACCATAATATTTTCTTTTTGAGAATTTCTATAGATAATTCACCACCAATGGATTTTATACCATTGTAGATGTTAGAAAATATCATAAACATGATTGTATTAGGTTCTTTATAATTCATAGTAAAACTTTCAATATCATGAAAAAACATATCGAATCTAGTTTCCTTAACTTTTTTTCTTTCATGTGTTACTTCTAACAATTTCTAAATATCATAAGTAGTTTTTCTTGTGAAAACATGATTAAAATAGTTTATAAAAAGACCATAATGAAATGAATTTATAGCTTTTTATTCAATTCAAAATTATTTGTATCATTAATATTACATTTTTTTCTTCAAATTCTATAGTGGGAACATACTCATGTATTAGTGCTTTTCATACGGGGTAATAAATACTACCAAGGAAAGTTGACATATAATTATTCCAATAAGAGAATTCAGTGTCATTAAAAATAGATAATGTGAATTATAATTAAACTCCATAATTAAAATCTATATTTGAAATCAATTAAATATTTTATAAATAAAATTTGAAAATAAATAAATTTTTGAAAAATGAGGGTTTTTTATAAAAACACAATCTCCTTTGAAACAAATTTTTGGTATCAAGGAAGAAAAAAAATCAAAAAGAAAAGTCCACCCTTTAATACCAATTGTTTGTTATATATTATGGAAAGAGTGAGGTGAATTTCCCTTTTGAAAATAAAATTGAAAATAAAATATTAATTGAAAAATTAAATGATTTAGAAAACTTAAAGTGATAAATCAAATATGTGATAGTCAATAATGTCAATTTTATTTTATAAGGATAAAATCAAAGTAATCAAAGTGAAGAAATTTCAAAATCTAAATTATAAGATTATAGGATATGATTTTTATTGATACAATGAGTAAAAGTAAATATAGGGAAAATAAAATTGATATAGAGTCTGACTAAAGATCAATGTGAGACATTATGTGTCCACCCCTTGACTCAGGACGTCAATAGTATAAATCGCTTGCTTTCAAAAGTGACCAAGAACCCATCTCTCACAATTGTGTCTTGTGACCGCCCTCTTGAATGTCCTCATTCATCAAGAAACATATCCCACACTTTTTCATAGTGTTAACCATTAGATAATAGAGGTTTAGTAAAGAGCATTTTCTTTGGGAAGACCCTTAAAAATTATCTCACAAATCTATTGATGGAAGGATGTTAAATGAAGAATGTAGGGATTTGAGAGAGAATTGTTAGAGATCATTTGAGGAAACTAGAACTTTTAAGGCCCTTGAGATGAATCAATAACTCTAGTGATTCACCATTGAAATGGAACTTGAGAGCATGTTGATAGAAGAAGGGATCACAATGTGAGTCTTTAAGAAGACAAGAGTGACCTTATATAGTCTCTAAAAAGTCTCAAGAAACTTATAGAATCACTAGGTTCATCAAACATGGAATTGGTTTCCATAATTTCCTTTTTAACATAATAAATGTGTCCTTGATGGACACTGACTAGCACCACTAGGTACCCGATAGAAACCACTGGGTAGCCGGTATCCTACTTGGAGTCGAGAGAAGTTGGGATAACTCCATAGTCCAACTGATATTATATGTTTTCTAGCCAGTGACCTATGGATAGAAGGTCTATAAACATGTTGGATCCAATTACTATCTAGTGCTCCTCCATCGGGTAGCTAGTGATTTTGTTACATAAGACGCTTGCTTCAACCATTGCATTGGGTAGCCAATATTGTTTGCACAAGCTCAACTCCAAATGATTCCACCTCTACTTCACTCCAAATACTTTAAAGTTTCATTTTAAATAATTCCAAGGACTTGAATAGTGGAAAGAGACATAATTAAATCTTTATCATGGAATCAAAGGAACTTGAATATTACTTTTAATTCACCACTTTGAATTCAATAAATAATAACCAAACTCACTTAAATAAAAGCATTAGATAGATAGATGAGTGTTTTTTATCATGAAAACACCATGATATAGAGAAAGAAAAATATAATATAGTTTATAAATGAAGTTATTTGGAAATTTATATCTTTCTATAAATAATTATCATAATTAAAATTCCCCATAATAGTTATTTATTTATTAATTAATGATGTCTAGAATTGATTATATAATTATTTTTAAAATATTTCCTTATATTTTTATTTATTTTTATTATTTTTATATATTGATATTTTTAATATATATTTTTACTATTTTAGATGATATATTAGTAGTGAAGTTTATTTTTATCTAATATTTTATTATGAAATTGTTTTTTGTGTTGTCATCACAAATAATCACAATTACAGCACAATTTTAAACAACATATTATTTTAAATGGATAGTCTTCACAAAAACTTTTTAATTGTGATAAAATGACCTTTTGTGACAATTTATGTTCTCCTCAAATATAAAAAATTATTAATGTGTGGTGATGAGAAACTAATTGAACACTGATTAAAATCATAGGTAATTTTGATATTAGAAATGTGTTATTGATAATAGTTAAAGAAAATAAAGATATAAATTAATATGGAAGAAACGTTTTTATGAATCACATTGCTAAATAATTGGGATGGAGATGATTAATGAAGAAAATAATGTGAAATATATAGACAAAAGAAAGATGGAAATTATAGAGGGGAAAATTTACTAACTTCTCGTAACATAGTGATATATATATAGGGTTTGTGTAAGTTTTAATTAATGATTAAGATTAATCCATATCTCCCATGCCATATCCAATAGTTTGAATACCAACAGTTATAGAAAATGAAGTGTTGGAGTTGGGAAGGGGGAGTAATAATGATTTTAGGGTTATGACATCCACATAATAAATATTACATATTGAACCCCCTTGGATGTCATAATTTTAGGGAATCTCATACAATATTTATTTAAAAAACCATGTGGTAAAAAATAAGTAATGAAAAATTAATTGAATTCCATGACATGTTTCCTCATTAAAAAATTTATTAGTAAACTTAACGGGAAAACCTGATGAAGGAAAGAAGAGTGAAACTTTCTCAATGTCCCCCCTCATAAAATCCCAATATAATTTGTAGTCTTCATATCCTAATTTCATAAATAAACTTTTTTAGTAATACCTTCATGAGAAAATATATTTGATTATGACATGACCATATTTATTGGATAACAACCTTGTAGTTATTTTTAAGTCTGTGCGTGAAAGATAATTTTTGGTGAGATATGTTTTGTTCTATCACCTTTGATATGATCAACCATAAATTGTGCTATCAAATAGAATTATACTCATATAATATGGTGGTAATATCATTACTCATGTTTAATCCATAATTAATTATAATATAATGAATGACTAATCTCATACAAACACATTCATGAATTTCTTCAAGAATTACATTCATCTAATCATAATTAAAGGAAGGCGCAAAAATGGTCTGTTTTATAGTATGCCATGAAATGGAAGTTCAAAAATATGTGAATAAATATATATTTTATGATCTTGTAATATATATATTATAAAAATATCTATAATTATCACAACGAACTATTTTTTCTCTAAATTTGGAATAAGTAATCATTTTTACCCTTTGAATCTCAATTAATTAGAGAAGAACGTTACCTTTTATTAAATTCATTATAACAAGACCTTTTATTATTCATAAGTTATATCTATATTCACAAATATATTCTTTAAGAATAAATAAAAATGTGTATTTTTATTTAATACTCCTAGGATAAATAAGTTCATCATCATATACTCATGTATGAATTATATCATTCTTACAATTAAGAGATTTAATTGTTTACCAAGGGTAACATCATTCTATTTCATTCAAAAAATCTTTAAATATTTTGATGTTATCCAAAAAATCATGATTAATGTAAATTAATAAATTTATACACACTATTAATTTTATATTCTTCCTCTTATGAATGGTTATATCATATATGTCTTATTTAATTCAACCCATAAAATAATTTCTTTGGTTGGGTGAAACATTCCCAATTTTAAATATGATTTAGGAATTTTGAACCCTTTATAGATTCATAGATGTTGTAATCAATGTTACACTATATATAAACAATGAAAATATAAATTTTTCAAAATCTAAATATATATAAATATCCAAATTTATAAGGAAGAACATTTCTTATAATAAGCTCATATATCTTTAATAGTATAGCAATTTGGATAACCATTCCAAAACAATATATATTGAACATATCACATATTACTTTAATCCTTTTGGAAAATTAGTTTGATGAAAAATCTCTCTAAAAATCTATTTTTATAGATGAGTTTTAAAACATTAAATAATTCAAATATATCGTTAATATTTCTTGAGATCTCATTATTTATCTAGTACCAGTGTCACTTTAGAGAAAATATCAAAAAATACATTCTTTTATATATTAATTTTCCTCTTTAAGGGTAAATATATTTATTTCTTTCTAATAATAATGAATAACAATTTTATTTAATCAATTCAACCACACTTCTAGTGTGTGTAATAAGACTATTTATTTCTAACACTTTCCAAATGAATTATTTATATAAGTGTTTTGAGAATCTTATAAATGGTTATATTAGACCATTTTATATATGGAATTTTATGCTCAATATTTATTTTAATCAATATGCATAACATGTGATATGTACTCACTAAAAAATAATAATTCATTTGATCATTAGTTATATTCAATTTTCATATAATATTAAAATGGTTCATGTGATAGGTGGGTGTACCTATATATATTTCATATTTTATACTTCTTATAAATATTTGAAAATTCACTTCTGATATGGATGGTGATGATATAAATAATTTACCTTAATAAAAATTAACCATTGGTAAATCATTATACATGGGAAATTCTTAATAAATTTATGAGAATGAATAGTTCTCTTATAAGTGATAGTTTATTAGGCCTACATCCATTAAATAAATTCAACATTCTCTCCCTGATAGATGTTTTCTATTTTATAAATTAATGTTCAAGTATACTTGTATCGATATTTCTCATTATAATCGATCGTAGATGACCTAAATAATCACTTCATGTATTTAATGTGTTTGGATCAGTATGCTTTTGTTTTACCATAGTTGATTCTATTGTAAACAGTAAAAATAAAGTATTAATAATTTTTTTTGAATCGATTTTTTTCTATTATGAATTCTTCCTCTATATAGGGTGTTTGAAAACTCCTTTATCCAATGTGTATATATGATATTCATTTTCAAGAATATTATTCATGCTTAATATATTTCATCAAGGCTTAAAATATAAAAAAATATTAATTATTAAAAATTGTGTACCACTAGGTAGGAATATATTCACTCTTTTGAATCCTTTGATAAATTTTTACTATTTTTCAATGTACTTACATGAGCATATACTAACTCTCTACGAGTTTTCATTAAAAATAAAAATATATGAGTTCTCTTGATGCATTAATTTAACATAATATTTATAAAAAAATTACTTCATAATCAACATATATAAGATCTTTATAATCTTCCATTGTGTATATTTAACATGTTCATGGTATGTAAAAATACTAAAACTATCATTTTTTCATTATGATTTACCCAATTGGTGTTTGATCCCCAATTAATGAATTGATAACATAATCATAATGGATTAACCCCATCACTTAGAAAATTTTGTATACTTTATAACATCGAGACTAAATATTTTTAAAATATATATACTAAAGTGATGATCCCCCATGTAATTTATAGCAGATACATATGGAATGCGAGGAAAATGGGAAAAATCTTCAAGATTTGTAACACTTCTATCATCATGAACATGATTATATGACATAAAATGGTTTTTTTAAAATTATTTGCATTAGTAAATGAAGGAAATTAGTTGATAAAATTATATTATTTCTCAAATAGTCGTGATAAAAATTCAAATACAAATACCAAAAATTATATGAATAATTTGATTCTCATCAAGGAATGAAATAAAGTATTTAAAATTACATTCACGTTAGAGAATAAATTAATTCATTGAATCTCATGATTCATGAATGATGATTATTTATTTATCAATAATGATCATCTTGTGCAAAAATACTAATTTTAATTATCATGATGATCATTTTTTAACAACTTCATGTGGTAAAAAATATTTATAAAATTTATTGGATAATAGAATTTATCATCTCTTTTATAAACTATAAAAACAATAACATCCACCTTAGATGATAATATTAAATTAATTACATGAGGTAATATTGATAATTCATAATAAATCAATAAATAATAATTTTTCCTCAATATTGCTGCTATAAGAGAAATAATTGATAAATAAAATAATTCTTAAACATAATTTCAAAAGTTTCTATTTTCATATCATCATTCAGGTATGAACTATTTTATAAATGTTAATAAATTTCATTGTACCCTTTAAATAATTATTTTCATCAAACCACTTATGGTGGTTATATTATTATTATTTTATTTTTTCCTTATAAATAAATAAGTCACAATGATGATTGAAAAATATAATATTCACCTAAAATTTAATTCAAAATAAAATATTGTATATTTTTATTCACTTCAGGAATGAAATATAACTATTTTAATAAACATTTTCATTCACTTTAGGGAATAAAATATAATTTTTTGATCAGGTTTTTTGATATCTTCAAAATAATAACATGAAAATTAAATACTACATTCTCATCTAGGGATGGAAATGGGTCAAGTGCTAGTGAAATTTGGGGTACCCAAACCCTAACTCATTAATTTTTACAAAACCCTAACCCTAACCCATTTATTTTTTAAATTCACTACTATAAACCTGTTCTATTATATTCTTAACTACCCTAACCCTTTAAATTAACCAATTAGAAATTCATACAATTAAATTTTATTTATAAAACTATAATAAACATATAAAAAATTAAGTAAATATATTTTTTAATTGTACTTTATTTAATAACATATAGTCAATGAATTTAAATTTTAAATTTACACATAAATATAGCATTATCTAAACTCAAAATAAATAAATATTTTTTATAATTTTAATGTCATTTAAAAATTTATATTGATTAATTAATAATAATTTTCATAATCAGGTTTGGTTTTATGGTTCCATAGGAGTACTTCCCTAACCCTACCTATTTATTAATAAGTTTTTTAATTTGCTACTATAACCCTATAAATCCTCATTTAACCACTATCCTAACCATATTTAATCGGGTCGAGTAGTGTTGGGTACCTGGTTAATGAGTACCCATTATTATCTTTATTCTCATACACATTGTGGGATGAATGTCAATAAAATATTTTTATGTTGTTTCCTTAAGCACTTAATTTCTTTCATATGTATTATAAGAAATAAAATAAAATAGAATGGAAATGAAACGATGCAATACTTATTAATAAAATAAAAAAATATCATCTATGTAATGAGAATTTATATATAATAATCAAGCTCAATGCCTTCGGAATATACAAAGAAATAGGAGATGTGAAATTTTATGATGTCATCATCATGGTTCATGGCATGATTAGTGATGTTCACATCATTATTTGAAAGGTATGTGATGTTCATCATTTCACAACTTCAAATGGTGGAAATTTATATTTTCATTCAATGAATGATGTTTTTCTCAAAATTGGTTATATAAATTACTGATACAATTTTGATAATAACTAATCATATTCACTTCAGATAATGGTGTGGAATTTGACAGTTATGAGTCATTACTTACCTTTAGGAACTCATTATTTTTCCAATAACAAAAAATTTAAGATAATAATTAATGTTTTTTTCAATGTTATTAACAAGGGAAAAATAATATAATAATAGATGACATATAAAATAATAATCACTTGTTGATATATCTCTTTGAATGAGTGAAGGTGATGAGCACAAGATGAACCATGCCAAAAGAATATTTGGAAAGACATAAGAAATGCCTTTTTCATTTAAGAATTATCTTACATCGATGATAATGGTGGGGGTATCATCATCATGATACATAATGTAAGGTAGACAATCATAGTGAGAGTTTGTTGAGAAACAAATCAAACACCAATTGAAAATGTGGTGAATTTTGAAATTATAAATGCATAAACAATCATAGGAAAATAGAATCGTTAATGAATCGTAGTAATGAATATTTGTGATGATGATGAATAATGAAGATGAAATTTTAAAGGAAGTAGATAAGAGATAGATAATAGGTTGATAGAAAGTATATAGGGTCAAATGTTTTATCTTTCATTAATATAGTGGTATATATATATATAATACATAGAGGTCGTCATATATCTTTCATGTCATATCCAATTTTTGAAATACCAATGGATGGAGAGAATAAATGGTTGGTGTTGTAAATGGAGAGTAATAAGGATTTTCGTATTATGACATCCACATAAAAAATATTTCATAACATAGAGATATTAAATGTGTACTAAAATATCAACCAATGACTACTCATCTCCCTGTATCAATATTTTGTGAATTCTAATTATCAAATGAATGAATTCAAAATTATCAGAATACGATGATACAGGTTGTGAAATTGAAATTCATTGGTTGAATGATGTTGTTTGATTAAAGGGAAATGTGAATATTATACTTATCATTAAAAGTATTTTATTTTAAAAGGATTTATCTTATATATTTTCAAATAATATAATTGATTTTATAGTATATTTGTATTCTCTACTTTAGTGAGAGCATAGACTCCTAGGGTTTCCTTGGTTTTGAGTATTTTATTATGGATCTCCTGATTTTTTCCCATGTTCATCTAGTGTTCTTGGGATTTTTTCATGCCTTTGTATATTGTTTCTTGGAGGATGATCTCCTTGAATGGTTATCATGCATGTTATGAATTATTAATCCTTCTCTCCCTATTGATCCTAGGTCCCCTTTGAGTAAGAAAGATTTGGCTACTTTCATGATCTTACTCTAAGAAGACTATAGTTCATTATGTTTAATGTGAAAAAACTATTGAAACTAAGACCTTGGATGGTTGAGGTGTTCCAAAATGTATTTTTGAGGAAAATTATCTTATTCCACCATTTTTTGACATGGATAGATTTTTTCCTTCATTAACCCTCTAGGTTGGGTCAACTACCAATGAGACTCCCTAATCTAGATCATGTAGCACCCCTTGGTGAGTCATGTGAACCTCATTTCAATCCCTAAGAGGATCCATACCGAGCCACCTGATGAAGTTCTACCCATGTGTTCACTTTAAATATGCATCTTACTAATCCATTATCTAACAATCAAAATGGAAGT
Source organism: Viscum album (assembly GCA_963277665.1). Classification (NCBI taxonomy): domain Eukaryota; kingdom Viridiplantae; phylum Streptophyta; class Magnoliopsida; order Santalales; family Viscaceae; genus Viscum; species Viscum album. The sequence continues at coordinate 1,945,502,880 of OY728126.1, read as the reverse complement.
TCAATTTCAGGATAAAAGAAACCATCAATATGTGGAAAAGAATCCAACTATAGGGTGTTATTATTGATCCCTCTGATAAGTTGAAATTATATATACATATTATATAAATTAATTTAAAGTTTACTTATTATTTACTTGATAATTTGTTGGGTTTTGGTTTTTCTCACAGGAATTAGTAATTCTGGACTCAAAGTAATAAATATTGAAAAGTTCCAAATATTGGTTTTACACACTGTGTATCACATATATGACATGTAAAACTCATTCACAGTATACCTACCAGACCATAGACCATCCCATGAAGTATTTACATGACATGAATCTAGTAAATGATGTGTACATTAATTATAAGATGTGCAGATTTCAAATATCATAATCCCACTAAAATTGAATCATATACACGATGTGCTGAGATTTCATGATGTGAAAATTTTTATGGCTCACCCAGTTAATGATATGATCCAATTCTTTGGTAGTAATTGTGGATCTCAAATACACAATGTGAAGTTAACTTACACGACATGTAGATGTTGGGACCCAAGTTACTTAATCCATTACATTCCATGCATGACTTACACGTCATGTATTTTTACAGCCTGTTAATATTCCAGCACTCCTCTGCATAAAAAATGTTCAGCACACTTTATTTTTATCTATTTTTATTCCATAGTTTTCTCCCATTTTCATCTATTTTCATTATAAAACAACTTTAATTTATTCCTTTAATTTTTTTTCTTCAATTAATTTTGAGTTATTGACAAATCCACATCTATTCTATACTCATTCTACATCTATTTTGAATCTATTTCCATCTTTTAGCATCAGTTTCATAAACAATCATTGTCCTTCATCAATGCCTGCAAATTTATTTATTGTTTCTTCATAAATATTGATTTTTTTACTGGATTCTTATTTATTTAAATTTTTTGAACTTAATTCTTAATTTTTTAATCCTGGATTTATTCTTTCTCAATTATTTAATGATTATTCAAAGCATGTTTAGTATTTCCTAGATTTTGATCATCATCGTCTAAGGATGATTGTGAGTCCCTAGAAGTATAAGTGTACATAAAGGCATAAGTGGAGTTTAAATAGGATGGATCTATGGGTATTGGAGTAGGTGAGGCCTTATGTTTCTTGGGTGGTGGAGGTGTGTCCTCACGCTTAGGTGCGTGGTTGGCGGGAATGGTGCAGATGGTCTTAGTGTGGTCCATATCAAAATAAAAATATACACCATGGAAGAAAAAGGAGAGGAGTGGAGGAAGTGGTGAGGAATGATCATGAAGGGTGTGGAGGAGATTGTTGGTCGGTGTTGGTGGAGGATAGAGTTCGGAAGGGGATGGGTCATGTAATGAAGGAAACGGAGAGGGGGCGCCCCGTGAACCTAGGGTTATTGGTATTTAAAACCATCCCACAAATTTACATTTCATGAATTTAATACATAATATAAAAAACATGAATTTGATAAATTTTTAATTGATTATATTTTACACTCCATGTATTGATTACATAGCATGTATTTTTTATTTTGTGCCCCTTTTGTGCTTGGCCCTCTAATTAAGCATCTAGCGGCTCTAAACCATCCTAAATACTAAACTATCGTATTCTATAATATTTAACCTATCCTAGGTTACATCCCAGCAAGAGATTTTTTTATTTTCTATAGCTATATATTTTTCAAATTATACGACTTTAACTTTGAGTTAATACCCATTATATAACGATTTTTTAACATAGAGGGAATGAAAGGTGGGATGGCCTCTCTTGACAGAGGTGTAGTGCAATTTTAATTCTTGTGAGCACTATATCCCTTGTCAACAGGTGATATTTTCTTATTTTCATATTCACTGGTCACAAGATCTTGTTAATTATTAGAAAGAGAGATGGTTTTATAGTTCAACAACTCATTGATTTTATTAGTGACCTTATCCAAATATAACATAATATGTTATTCACCAACTCTATAAATAAATGTCCCCAAGTTAACATCAATCAACACCCTTCCAGTGGTGAGAAATTTTCTTCCTAAAATTGTGGGAATATCCCATTCCTCTTCCATATCTAGAACAATTAAATAAATGGGTAAAATGAATTTTCCAACATTTACTAAGATGTCCTCAATCAATCCTTGAGGATTATTATTGGGAAAAATCCATCAAGGTAACATTATAGTGTTTTGGGTAAATTTTATTTTTTGAAAAAGTAGGTTTCCATGGTTAGTTATGGAGTTCTGCACCTTTACTCAAATTCTTCATTCAAGGTGTTAATATTTCATGAAAAACACTTTAAGGTTGCACAAAAGACATGATTTTTCTAGTAGTTCTATGGTAAATGGGTATTCATCAAGTGGATGATAGTATAACTTAATGATACACTAAATTAAGTGTAAAAAATACTGATTCAAGAGATCAAAGTGGATTCTTGTGAAGGAGAAATGAGAACACTTCATTTGAGAGAGTAGTGATCTTTCAAATTATGATTGGTTATAAACCAGAAGGGATAGTAAGTCCCCTACAAACCTTGTAAAGGCAGTGATCCTAGGAATAAAATTGATTTATCCCAAACCTATTTTTGGTAGTGATCATGAGTGTATTTGGAACATCGGTACATCACCATTGTATGCTCCTTGGACATAGCCCAGTGAGGGTGAACCAAGTAAAATTGTTGCGTATCGTGCATGATTTCATTTGTGTTCATATATTTCTATCGGAAAGAGATCAAGAAGAGTGTTTTGTTTAACAACAAAACAAGATCCTAAAGGGAATTTGTTTAATCTATCATACCTTGATACACCCCCCCCCCCCCCTTCAGGGTATTTAACCTATTTGGGAAAACAATTGGTATTATAGCCAAAGGTTGATTTTAGTGTTTCTCTATAAGGAGTTTCAATGGAGATTGTAAATCATAAAGGGATTTCGATCTTTGATGGAAAAAATTTTCAATTATGGAGGAATTGTATATAGCGCTACTTTAGATCTTTATAAATGTATGTATTTACAGTAGTGATTCATTGTATTTCGGCCAGTGTGGACAGTGGGGCTTTATCAGAAGCTAAGTGAATGGAATTATATGCTGACACCAAAGGAATCAATGCTTTAGGGGGAGCTCTATCCAATTAAATATATGTGAAGGTGATTTCATGCAAGACATCACATTATATGTGGGAAAAGTTTCTACATATTTATGAGGGTGACTCAAAAGTTATAGAGGAAAAGTTACAGGTTTTGTGGAACAAGTATGAGGATCTTAAAATGTACTCTAATGAGTCTGTTGATGCATTATTTTGACTGAGTGAATATTGTTGTGGAATACATGCATGGTCTAGGAGAAATTATTGAAGATGTAAATATTTTTAAGTTCATCTTGAGAAGACTTTCACCTAGGTTCAATATAAATATTTTTGGGTTGGAAGATAAAGATCCAAAGGAGATGACATTGGACAGATTTCACAGTACTCTTATTGCATCTGAGATGATAAATGAGGACATTGGGTTTGTGGAAAATGGAATTCTAAATAGTTTTCATGCAAGGCCGTGAAGAATCTCACCACTGAATATGGTTAGGAATAATATGATAAAAATGAGGTGATTTCATTCCATTCATCAAATATACAAGGAATAAAAAAGGAAAGTTCAAGGGGAAACTCCCACTTTCATGCTTTTGATGTAGAAATATTGGACATCTTGTAGTAAGGTGCCCCTAGAATTTTCATGAAGATTATGAGGGTGAAGATGAAATTACCATGAAATGGTATTCAGCCTATGTGAAAGGTAAGAAAAAATTTTAAGAGAAATTTATTCAAAATGAAGAATCTTCTTTCATAAGAAAATGATAATTTAGAGGAATTTGAGGTTAAAGATATGGATAATTTCAAAGATAATAGAGAAAATAACATGGTTGTAGTTGTAGGTATCCCTAAAAAAGGGAAGAAAGTGACAATGATGATGAAATCAAAGGAATATTTGATATGCGTGTTAAATTAAAAGCCTCTCTTGAGGAGATAAATGTTTAGAGAGCCAAAATGAAGAAATCCAACAAAGTAGTTTGTGATGAAAAACTATATATGTAGTAGTATAAAGAAGAGAAGTTATATTTGATGGAAGAAATTAAAAATCTTAAGTCTTTATTGATAGTGGACTCAGAAAAAATTGGTGAGTACAAGCTCAAAGTTGAAGAACATAAAAGGGAGATTTATGGTTTGAATAACACAACAATACCAAGGAAATCCACTTTATTGCAGTGAAAGAATAATTCAATATATCAAGGGAATAGTTGATTTTTGTTTTTTGTATAATAATAAATCTCAACAAGAGTTATTTCCTATACTGATGCAAATTGGGCCAGTTCAGAAGATGACAAAAAATCAACGTCAAGTGGTGCATTTTATATTAGAGGATTTTGTATTTCTTATCTAATAAAGGAACAATATATCATTTCATTTATCACTACAAAATTTGAGTATATTATAGCCACTCAATACTGCATGCAGTTATTATAGATGAATCCACATCTTGATGATATGGGAGTTCAAGTGAATTATCTGATTAGAATCCATTTTGATGATTCGAGTGCAATAAATCTTAGAAAAAATCCATTCCAGCACTCACAGATAAAGAACATTGAAATAAAGTATCATTTTATCAAGTATAAGGTATATCAAGGGCTTTTGAAGTTGGATTATATGCCTACAGAACTACAATTTGTGGACATTATAATGAAGGCCTTATCCAAATAAGAGTTTGAACAGCATCGACCGGCTCTGGGAGTTCAGTCGACTCCCCACACTTGAAAAAGTATGTATGTGAGACCCCCTCTCCATGAGGTGTGTTTTGTTTTTTCTAAGTGTTTTTATGAGTTCTTTACCCTGTTGTTGACCAAAAAGGAGTGACATTTGGGTTTGTTGACAAAGGGGGAGAAATTATGGCTATTAAATGGGAGAAAATGTATAAACAAGAAAGGTGGAGAAGCTGATAGGGGGAGTAGTGAAGTAGGAGGGATTTAAATCTGATGATTCTAAGGGTGATCGATCAAAGGATATATATCACGACAGATGGAGTTTGTGATTAAAGTAGTTGACTAGTTTGGGAATGAAGTGATTCATTGATAAACTCTACATGCCACTCTTGTTTTTCCCACTGAGCATGGATCGTGTGGGATTAGAGTGTGTGTTGAGTATATATTTGATCACTATCTGAATCATAATATGTGAATGGTGGTATAATATAGAAAAATATATAACGAGGTATCAAAATGTGAAGAGTTTTCAACAAACCAAAATGGGGAGATTATTGGAAAAAAATCCATCAAGGTAACATTTTAGTATTTTGGGGTAAACTTTATTTGTTAAAAAATAAGGTTTCTATGGTCAGTGGTGGATTTCCAGAGATATTATTGACAAGGTATGTTGACAATGATTTGGGACAAAGAAATGGATGCTCTTGAGGCGATACATAAAAACACATATACAAGGTGGTGGTGTTTCCCAATGTTTGCCAAATTTTTTGTTCCAAAATATGGAGGATGGAGAAAGGTGTTTTTGGCGAAGGAAGTTTCATGAAAGATTGATGGAAGTGTGTAAAGGTTTTCACAAGAAATTTTTTGGGATCACCACATAAAAATATGGAAAAGGAAAGAAGCGTGTGAAAGAATTGAATTTTCACAAAAGACAAGTTTGTGCGCCAAAGGTAGAGTTCTGTGCATTCGTGAAATAGAGATGAAGTGATCCACGTGGAAGAGACTTACATGTCCAATACGATGTCAAAAAATGGTTTTCCGTGCTTGGGGAAATGTTGCATGCATGGTGGTCGGTGGATGGGAAAATTTTGTGCATGGTCACCAATGTCTATAAATAAGCGGATACCCACATCATTTCAGTAGCTCAACCCTTAGAGAAAATCAAGGCTTTGAATCACATAATATTATCATGAAAAGTTAGTTGCACATAAAGATATCTGTGAAAAAAGTATAAAATTTTATTGAAAGTTGTTTTTCCACAATAGATTGTAGAAGTTGGGAGTTCTGCACCTTAACTCAAATGTTACATGTAGGGTGTTAATATTGCACGAAAAACACTAAAATGTTGTACGAAATAAAATATTTTCCTAGTAGTTTTGTGGTAAAAGGGTATTAATCAAGTGTATGATAGTGGAACATAATGATACACTAAATGAGGTGTAAAACATACTAATTCAAGAGATCAAAGCGTATTCTTCTAAAGGAGTAGTGACCACACTTCATTTAACAGAGCAGTAATCTTCTAAATTGTGATTGGTTATAAAATAGTAGTGATAGTGAGTCCAATACAAACTTTTTAAAGGTAGTGAGCCTAGTCATAGAAGTGATCTATCCCAAACCTCATTTTGGTAGTGAGCCTTAGTGTATTTGGTACACCGGCACATCATCATTGTATGCTCCTTGGATGTTTCCCAGTGAGGGTTAACCAAGAAAAATTATTGTGTCTCGTGTATGATTTCATTTATGTTTATATATTTCTATGGGAAAGAGAAATATAAGAGTGTTTTTTAATGATGAAACAAGATCTTAAGAGGAATTTGTTTTAATCTGTCATACCCTAATTCACCCCTGGGTATTTAACCTAGTTAGGATAACAATGCTTGACTGATCGATCAATAAAATGGAGTTCCACCCTTGTTTTTCAAGCCCAAAATTCTTATAAAAACTCGTGGTAATAATATTGATACTTTATCCTAGGTCACACAAGTACGTTTCAAAATTTTATCTCCCCATAGTGCATGGAATTAAGAAACTTCTAGGGCCTCACATTTTCAGAGGCAACTTCCATTGGAAAACTACATAACATTCTTCATTTAGAAAGAAGAATCCTAATTCCTCCATTTTCTTTTTTCTAGAAATCAAGTCCTTAAAGAATATTTCATAAGTGGTAACTAGATAAATCACCTCTAAAAAGGTAATATTGATATGAAATTGTTTAAATATATCTAAAAAAATAATATTTCCCCTCATTTTTGACTTTTTTTATTATTTCAAGATAGAAGATGGGTGGATTCTATGCCAAGGGTCCTATATAAATTTCTTCCTTCATAGTTTGTTCTTCTATTGGAGATTTCTCAGTTGGTTTTACCTCTTGATATTTACCCTAACCAACTTTATCAGATTCTTTTAACTGATTTTTCTCAACTTTTCATGGTTGCTAAAAATACACTGCATTTCCACTTCTAATAATGATATATTTAGCCTATTCCATTGGATGAGCTTCAGTATTACTAGGAAAATTACCTGGTAGTTGATCAGATAAGGTATTTTAAATTTGTCCCATTTGATGATCAAGTTTGCATAAGTGAAGCCTTATGGTTTTGTATCTCAGTTTCTTCAGTTTTCATCCTTTTATATTCTATCTAAAAAAATGAATTGAGTGGGTTTTCAATATTTTATTGGGTAGGTTTGTCTTGTTGTGGTGGCCTAAGCGGAGCTTGTAGAAATTGATGTTGTTTTACATTTGGAAACTATTGATATTTAGGAAAAGGTTTTTAGAATTGCTGGTGAGATAAAGGAGTTGAACCATGTGGTGGGAACCCTGGTGGTATCTGGTTCCTTGGTCATACCTATCCAATCCTCTATTGAAAATAACCTGGGTTTTTCTATGGTGGCTAATGAGTTATCCTCTAGGGATAGTTTTTTGTTGAAATTTTTGGGGCTACTGGTAATGTTGATTATAATTGACATAATTGAAATCTTAAAATTGGGGTTCCTCTAAGCCTGTTCTATAGTCTTATTACTAGTGTGGGCCTCTACACATCTCATAGGATTTAATTTTCAATAGAGGAGTAAGAGGGGGTAGTGGTGCAGTAGGTAATTAGAAAGATTCATGCTTTTTAATAAGAGACTCTACTTAAGCTGTGAGGGAGGTGCTTTCCTCCACCCACTGGATTTCACAACGTGGCAGTCCCCTATCACTTTTCCATGGATTCTAATTGTGTGAAAATTCATATAGAATTACTTGTGTGACTTATAAAGTCTTTATCATGAGTTTGACGTCAGTAGTGTCATCTACCATGGTATGGGAAGTAGGTTGGAGTCCTTGGTAAAATGTTTGTAACTGAATCCACAGATCTAGTTTGTGATGTGGGAATTTATGGGTTAGCTCCTTGAATATATCATATGCTTCCCAAACTGATTCTCCATCTTTCTATTTGATTTTTTGAATATCATTTTGGAGCTTTCAATTCTATGTTGGAGGAAGTATTTTTCCAATAACTTTTTGGCTAGTACTTCCCAAGTCATAATTGACTTAGGATCTTGACTTTGTAGTCAATCCTTGGCTCTATTGCACATGGAGAAAGTAAAGACATGGATTATTATTATGTTTGATGATATTCACTAGTTGTGAAGGGTATCACATGCCTAAATAAAATTTGAAATATTTCTATTGGGGTCTTCACTTTATATCCAACTGAATTGATCCATATTCTGGATCATGAAAATGAGTCTAGGATTGATCTCAAAAGTGTATGCCTAAATTGGTGGGTGCACAATGCTGGACACAACACCGCTAATGGATGGAAAGTCATAATTTATTATGGTGCACTCTTGTAACGCTAGTCACTCACCCTGATTTTCAGGTGGTGCATATTGTATCTTTTGCTGGGGTGGTGGTGCAATATTGTTACACTCAACCATTGTAAAGTGGCCATGTTTAGTGATTATTTGATCGATCTCAAGATCGAAAATAATTTTCTCTTATGAATCCAATATTCTTGAGAAATTCAAGGGTCCTTGGCACATGAACTATCCAAGAAGGGGAGAGATATATATAGAGAGAGTGAGAGAGAGGGTGCAAGTGCGCTTGAAGGAGAAAATGTAAAATGAAAAGGGGGAGGGTGAGGTAATATGACGTTCTTCTAAAGGTTTATTTTCTTGAGAAATAGTAATCCTTGTCAAAGGTGATAAAATTTAATGTTCCCACACAAGTTGTTTAATTTTCATGGGTGGTGATAAGATTATAAATTTATAGTCCTAAACTACACTTACTACTAGGGCATAGTAAAGTGGTGGTGCGGGGTTGAATCCATGAGGACTATTGGCAGGTCATAAAATAATTAAACTAAACCCTTGGAAATTATTCCTCACGTTCACTCTTTAGTTTTGGTTTTTACTAAATCTAAGTAGCATGGATTTAATTCAGATAATAAAGAAGGGGATCAGGGTTAATTCCAGGGCTCTTGATAGAAGATAATCCTATATTTATCTTGGAATAGTTCTATGGCTTAGGATACAAAGCAGTGAAAGATTCTCCAATTGGTTTTGGTCAAACCAATTGGATCTACCAATGTGGAAAATATCCCATGGTCAGGGTATAGCTAAAAAACTAAGTGTATTATGCTTATCTTCTATGAAAAAAGTGTCACAAGCTAATGGTTATAGTCCTGCTCAACTCCAATTAGGTTAGGTTCGTTCAATTTCACTTCCCCTGGTCAAGGTCATGAAAAATAATGTGATGAATAATTATTATTAACCTAATTAATAGTCACATGGTTACCAAGGTTCAATGTAAAGATTCATTAGTCTCAAAAACATCCCTACTCTTGACCCCAAACCCTCATCATAGGCTAAAGGTCATAGTCCTGATCAACTCTAATTAGGATAGGTTCATTCAATTACACTTCCTGTGGTCAGGGTCATGAAAAATAATGTGATGAATAATTATTATTAACCTAATTACTATCCATAGGGTTACTAAGTCTCAATGTAAATATTCATTTGGCTCAAAAACACCCATAATCTTGACCCCTAACCCTAAGTAGATTAGTTGTGCATGGCGGTGACGATCAAAAGAAAGAAAATACTAAAAATGTTATGAATAATTATAAAACAGTTGATAAATAAGAAATCTTGGATTAAAAAAATAAGAATTAAGATCAAACAATTGAAATCAATTTAAATCCAATCAAAAACTCTCTACACAGGAAGAAACAATGAAGAACGTATGCATTGATGAAGAATGATGAGCGGTGATGAAATGGATGTAAAAAATAGAAACAAATTTGAAACATATGTAAAATAGGTGTAGAAAAAATGTGGATTAACCAATAACTCAAAATTAATTGACAACAAAATTAAAGGAATTAATTAAAATGGGATTATAATGAAAATAGATGAAAATAAGAGAAAACTACAAAAGAAAATGAGAGAACGATAAAGTACGCTAAAAAAAATTTATGTGGAGGAGAGATGAAATATTAATAGGATGGAAAATTACATGATGCATTAATGAACATCATCTATGGGATTAAGTGAATTTGGTCCCAACATATGCCCATCATGTAAGTTAACTACACGTCATGTATTTGAGATCCACAATTCTCACTGAAGAATTAGCTTGTATCTTTGATCGAGTGAGCCTTAAAACTTTGTACAACATGTATGTGATTCAATTGTAGTGGTACTATTACCTTTTAAATATGAAAATCATTTAATGAATGTACATTTCATGAACTGTCTTCACATCATGTAAAGACTACACGGGCTGTTCAGTGGCCTTATAGGCATGTTGTGTATAAAAACCCTGCTCTTTATTTCATATTTAATTATGATTTATTACCAAGAATTACACTTAATACAACTCATAATATTGATAGGTCTAGTGTATTGGGAAAATTAGGAACATTACATAACAACATAAAACATGAAATACAACATCTTTATTGAAAACTTCTTTTACATGACCACAACATTCCTTTGTACTTAACAATTCATGGGATAACCTAAGGACCTACATAAGAAAGGGGTGAGCTATAAAGTATGGTATGGGAATAAACATGGAATAACATGAGGATAATAATATATGTTATACAAGTCATATCAATGAGGCATAAAGGAACATGAATATAAAGGCATGATATAGCATGATAATCGTAACATGGAAATGTGGCAACAACTTAAAACATTGCGTCATAAACATAAGTCAAAGCTAAAATTGAAAAGACTTAATGGTGGAAAATTTTCCCATAAAGGAATCAGGTAAGACCCTATCCTGATACGATGTATCATGATACTAAACATTACCCAATGCATTGAAACACTATCAGGGTGCACCCTTTATAATTACTTCAATCTCATGCTTAAGTGCGCCACATAGATCATATAACAATAATTTATTCATCATCATCATTTATTCCATAACGAAGTAATGTGGAATACATAAATTTAAGTCCTAAATTAATAAGTATATGTTCATAAAGTTGAATACCCTTGATATATTAATGGGTATGGTATTCACTACATGATGATTTTGGCATGGAAAATTGCAGTGCAATTTCAAAAGCATAACGGTGTTATATTGGAAATTAATAAAATAGGTTGATGAAAAGGAAAGGTGAATATCATAATTTATACATGAAATAGAAATTAATGGGATCATGGAACATAATATCCCATCATATGAAATGTTATTTAAGATGCATAATATAAAATAAGTTCTTTAATGGAAATGAGAAGATAGAAATCCCTTATGAAATTTTAGCATAATAATAGCTTAGGTAAGAGTCCAAGTGAGGGGTAATAAATGGTACCTAATTTACATAACATCAAATGGAAATTAGGGAATTGATCATAAAAGTATGAAAATATATCCAATTGAAATTAAAAAGATAAATTTCAAACAAGGTTCTTGAATTGAAAGGAAGAGATGAGGTGAGGATCCCTTACTTGGATGTGTGACTCCAAAGGCTTAGGAGAGGCTTCTTGGGATCTTGGGGGAACCTTGAGAGGACTATATTTAGGGTGAATAGGTTGGTAAATCTTAAAGTAGTTTTAGTGAAGATAAATTGAAGATTGGGTGGGTTTATATAGGAAATGAGGGGGATTTCTTTAATATTTTGGTTTTGGACACTACACAATAAAATATCCAAAACCAAAAACCATCCCACGGTTTTTGCCCATGTATTCTAGAAACGGTGAGTGGTATACATTATTTTATAAGGCTAAGGGCCAAATATATTAAAATATTTCCCTTTATTATGTGGAGTTGAGTCATACTTTCAAGGAAATGATTTTAAAATCATAAAATATATTATATGTCTTGGAGGATTCACTAAAGCTTTGAAAAATAAATAAAATAAACCTAAAATTGAATTATTTTAAATTAAAAAACATTTTTTTGGTAGAATATACCTTTTATATTATTTATTATATCATTATTCGGACATTATGACATCATAAAACACACTTTATATTTATACGGTATTTAATTTTTACCAAAAAATTCAATTATCTCAGAAAATTATGAAAAAAACACCACTGGATAATTTCAACATCTTGATTCCAAAAATAATATTCATTTTATCCAAATAATTTTATATATATGTGAATTTTCACTTTTAAAATAAAAACCCGACTTTTATTGAAAATTGATGGGTTTTGAAAAAAATAGTTTTCAAAGCTTATTAAAAAATAAATTTGACATCATATAAATTATATAATAATTTATTTTTAATAAAGGTAATTAAATAATAATATTTTATTAAAATATTATTTATTTCAAAAAAACTTTAACTCCTCACAATAGATTTATTAATTAACCAAAATTATTTACAAATTAATAATAATAGGAAGAAAATATATTCATTATTATATACACAAAATAATGTAAATATTTTTATTTCTATGGTCTTGATACATATCCCTTTATCACACCAGCATATTCCCTAAGAGTAAGGTGCATGATGGTGGGGCTTTCATGCGGTCGTTTAGTGAACATGGTTTGGGTCATGATCTCAATGAGATTGAACTTCTCCCGTAAATAGTTTTGATCTTGCTTATGTTGTTGGATCTTAGATTGGGATTCATCTAGGGAAAATCCAAAAAATGCTATCTCCCACAAAAGCTCTAATAAATGGGCTTCGAAGGGTATGATCCTACTGGTCGAGGCCATCAATTCCTTTGTCTGTTCCACAAGGATTTGTTAAAACCCTATATTTATACCAGTCATGTGATCATTGTTCAATGACTATATTGTAAATGGTAAAGATACCTAATGGTAATTTAAAATACAATTTGATATAATTAAATAAGTGCATTGGTTTTCTATAACCATAAGACATTTAATTAAATCAAAAAGGGGAATTTTATTCATAACATTCTGGGTCGTTAAAACCTTCCCCCTTAAGAAATTTCACCCTCGAAATTTCCTTTTCCCACACTAAAATGGATTAGGGAAACTCTTTTTCATCACCTCCTCTGGTTCCCACATTACTTCTTCAAACATTCGATTTCACCACAACACTTTGACGAGGGGCATTGTCTTATTTTGTATAAATTTTTATCTATGATCTAAGATCTTCACCAGCTTCTCCTCATATGAAAGGTCATTCTCCAATAGTACCACATCTGGATTGAGTACATGTGATGGGTCTGGTATGTACTTTCTTAAGAGGGATACATGGAATATATCATGTACTTGAGATAGGTTTGGTGGGAGTTCTAGTCGATAGGACACTCCTCTGATGAAATCAATGATACCAAAAGGGTTGATGTACCTTAGACTAAGATTTCCCTTCTTCCCAAATCTCATGACTCTCTTCCATGGAGATATGCGGAGGAATACAATGTCTCCAACATTGAACTCTAGGTCATATCGACGATTGTCATCATAGATCTTCTGTCGACTCTGGGAAGCTTTGATGTGTTGTTGTATGGTCTTAACCTTCTCCCCCATTTCATCAACCATTTCAGGACCTAGAAGTTTTTGTTCCCCAACTTCATCCCAACATGCCAGTGTTCTGCACCTCTTCCCATATAGGGCTTCATAAGGGGGCATTTAGATAATCGAATGGAAACTATGGTTATAAGACAACTCCACTAAAGGATGATATTGGTCCCATACACCTTTGAAGTCCATTTATAAAGCTCTCAACATGTTCTCAATTGTTTGGATAGTCTGCTCAGATTGTCCATCAGTTTGAGGGTGATAAGATGTAATGAAATTTAGCTCAGTGTTTGGAGCATGCTAGAGACTTTTCCAAAACATAAAGGTGAATATTGTATCTTGATTGAACACAAATGATAGTGGTACTCCAAGCAGCCTTATCACTTCTTTGATTTATATTCGTGTCAATTCATCTAGTGATAAATCTTCTCAAATCGCAATGAAATGGGAAGTCTTTATAAGACGATCCACAACAACCCAAATAGCATTTTTTCTTTTGGATGTCTTTGGAAGTCCGGTGATAAATTCTATGGTGATTTTTTCCCATTTCCATGTTGGTATGGGTAATTGTTGTATCATCCCCTTAAACTTATGTCTTTCAACCTTCACTTGCTGACATACCCGACACTTTGATGTATATTCTGTGATCTCCTTCTTCGTGTTATCCAAAATTTCTTTCTTTAAACAATGATTTTATGGAACACATAGTCTTGAACCAAATATCATAATTCCTTCTTTATTAACATTGAACTCTGAGGATTTACATTTTCTGATAGTTTCCACTTTCTTCTGAATTCCCACGTCATCTTTTTTAGAATCCTTTAACCATGCCAAAAGAGATGGTTGAGAAATCATTTATGAAAGGATTGATGATGTTCCTTTATTTATGATTCCCATGTCCATCCTCTTAAAATCTAAGAAGATCAGATCCTTCTAAATTATTATCAATGATAGAATTATTTGGTCATTTCTTCTTAGAGAATCTGCCACCTTGTTTGCTTTCCCAAAATCGTAGTGTATTGAGCAGTCGAAATCCTTGATAAGCTCTATCCATCTTCATTGGCACATATTCAGATCATTCTAGGTGAATATATATTTGAGACTTTTTTTATCCATATATATTTCACACTTTCCCCAAAGAGATAATTACACTAGATTCTCAATACAAATATCATAGCTGCTAACTCCAGATCATGTGTGGGATAGTTTTGCTCATGAATTTTCAACTGCCTTGAGGTGTAGGTGTTAAGTCAAAAGTCTTCTTTTGGCTTTTACATCATGTTTTGGAAATCACAAATATATTCTATGTCATGTTTTGGAAATCACAAATATATTCTGTCATGTTTTGGAAATCTCAAATGTATTCTATCATATGTTTGTAAATAAAAAATTGTCTTTTATCATGTTTATCGTATCGTACGATGTTGATCGTACCGACCAAAACGTATCGTACTGACTCTGTCAAACGAATCGTACTGACTCTGTCAAACGTATCGTACTGACTCTGTCAAACGTATCGTACTGACTCTGTCAATCGTATCGTACTGACTTTGCTATTCAGATGATCATTATTTGTTTTGGTACTTTGTCAAAAACTCTCTCTGCATATGAATCGTACTCATGTTTTACATTTCTATATATCTCTTATCCTAACAAAACGATGTCGTTGAGTTAGTTATATACTAATCAAAACGATGTCGTGCTTTCAGTTTCAATATGACCGTTGGAGGAAATATGACCGTTGGAACCCGAGGCCTATAAATAGGAGGTCATTTGAAGCTGAGAAAACACTGATGAACGAAGAGATCGAAAGAGACTCTGTGAACTACGAAGATTCTAGAGAGAGACACTGTGACTTCTCTCATCAGCCTTGTGCGTCCGATCATCGTATCGAGGGCTTTCAAGTAATTGAAAGACAGAGGTGCCGATTACCTGCAAAATCGAGGGCTGCCGGGGATAGGCAGACAGACGAGCCGATCATCGTATCGAGGGCTGCCGGGGATAGGCAGACAGACGAGCCGATCATCGTATCGAGGGCTGCCGAGGATAGGCAGACAGACGTGCCGATCATCGTATCGAGGGCTCACCAAGGTGTTGGTGAGACAGACCTTTTATCCTAGGTGAAAGGATAACCCTTCTCTTTGGGTTAAAAGAATTGTATTACTTTTACTTTTCCGCTGTTGTATTAGAAAGGGATTTGTATTGTTTCCTTTCTTCCTTACATATTCAATTGTAATTGTTTCAATTACAATCATTCCATTACATATTGTATTGATTGGTTCTATACGCTTTAAGGTAGAATCATTCATATCTGTATTACTCTGATTATTGTGTTCATCTTGAATACAATTGTTTTACATAACATTAGTATTACAATACATCATACCTTTTACATTCAATACAATTGTGGGTGTTTGTATTTGTATTAGTTTAAGTTCATTTAAACTAATCTCTTTGTTACTAAATCTCAAAGGTTTTTAAACATACAATTCACCCCCCCTCTTGTATTGTTCCATCTAATAGACTTTTATATCGACTATTCGATCCAACAGTAGGCAGTGAATTTTTCATTTTTCATCAACACACATCCCAATACCTTCTTTGAAGCATCACTGAAGATTATGAAAATTTCCCCACTTGTGGGTAGTGTGAGCATTGGAGCAGTAACAATCCTCCTTTTCAACTCTATGAAGCTTTCTTCACATTCATCATTCCAAGAAAATTTGAATCCCTTCCCAGTTAGCTTGGTAAGAGGGTTTGAAAATCGTGAGAAATTTCTCACAAATCAGAGATAATATCCAACTAAATCAAGGAAGCTATAGATATCTGTCACAGATATTGGCCTCAGCCATCCCTCAATTGCATTTTTCTTGGAAGGATCCACAGATATCTTATTACTTGTGATGATATGACCCAAGAATTAGATTTCCTTCAACCAGAACTCACACTTGATATACTTTTCATATAGATTATCCTTTCACATGGTCTTTAGCACATTGATCAGATGATCCTCATACTCCTCCTTGGATTTAGAGTATATTAGAATATTATCTATAAGGATTACCCCAAATTTTTTAAGGTAATATCTTAAGACTTTATCCATCAAGTCCATGATGATTTCTGGAGCATTGGTGAGTATGAATGGAATCACTATGAACTCATAATGCCTATACCTTATATGAGAAGCAGTCTTGGGGATATCCTCCTTCTTCACCCTTTCTTGGTAATATCTCAACTAAAGATCTATCTTGGAGAAGTATTGTGCTCCACGTAGTTGATCAATCAAGTCAACAATTCGTGGAAATGGATACTTGTTCTTTATCGTGTTTTTGTTGAGCTCACGATAATCAATGAAAAGTTGCATTGTCCCATAATTATTCTTGATGAAGAGGACTGTTGCACCCCATGGTGAAGCCCTTGGGAATATAAACCCTTTATCCAGATTCTCCTATAATTGTTTTTTTATCTCCTCAAGTTCCGCAACAACCATTCTATACGGAGTCTTGGATATTGGAAATAGTCCAGGTATAATTTTGATCAAAAAATCAACCTCTCAGCTAGGAGGATGACCATGCAATTCCTCAGGAAACACATCAGTGAATTCCCTCACAATAGTCATGTCTTCGAGAATTGTTCATTTCATAGACTCAATCATTTGAGCTAGATACGCTTTCTTGTAGGGAAATTATATCCATTCTTGAGATGATGGTGCTAAAAAAGATTCAGCCTCCTCCTTGCACTTGTATTGAATCAAGGGTCGATTCTCCATATGGAGAGTGATTTGTATCTCATGTAAATTTATGTTCTCTCTATATAGGAAAATACAATCCATGCCTAGAATTGCATCAAATTCCACCTAGGGAAGTATAACGAGGTTCGTTGGGAAGTTCAGTCCACGAATGGTGATAGGGGAGGATTTATATTTTTGGGAAGCAATAATTTCACCATTTTTCATATTCACTGATATTTCTACTTCAATTCATTGTGGTGATGTTTCAATAGTTCTATTAAACTTTCATGATATAAAAGAATACATAAAACCAGAATCAAAAATTAAATTCACTATTCTTGAATGAATAACTAGTGTACCAATCACAACTTCATTTTTGGGATTTACTTCAGTAATAGTGATTGAAAAAATCTCTCCCTTTCTTCCTTGGAGGTTGTTGGTTTCCTTTAAAAACCCTTGTCTTCGGGCACTGGTTTGAAAAGTGCCTCGGTTCCTTGTAGTTGTAGCAATGAACAACACGTTGAGGATTGACCAAAGTGTTCCTTTACTCTATTACATTAGCAAGTTTCTCTAGTCGATAATCATTGGCTAGGTTCCCTTCTCTTACGCACCTAAATCGTTTCCTTGTTCCCCTAAGTCAATTTCTGGTGTGCTTTTTTCCGCACCTTTGAAAAGTGGGGTGCTAGAATTTCATAGCACCGTTGGATTTATCCATCAGACCTCTAGAATTAAAATCCACTTTCATCTTCTAATCCCCATGATACCCCTAAGATTCACCAATCATCATCTAGACTTTGAGGGAACATAGGATAAATTCCACATAGCTATCAATGTCATGGATTCCCAAGAATAACGACAAAACCAAAGGTGTATAGTGAAAGTCTTGTGAAGTTTTCTTCATACACCCCAACAGATTCATCATCCTTTTTCTTGAGTGAAAGTAAATATCTTTCCATATTAAGATGAAGGGTGTGGGGAAAATATTTATCAGAAAACATTTTTCAAAATTCCTTCCACTTTATTGCTTTGATCTCTTCCTTAGGATTCATATTCTTGATCAATTTACACCACTAATTAGATTCACCCTCCATACGATAAACAGGCATAATAACCTTCTATTTTTCATAACATTAAAGGATAGAGATGATCTTTTCAATGGAATTGATTCATTTCTCCATGATTACGGGATCAGATGATCCACTAAAAGTACAAGTCCTTTGTCGCATGAAGATCTCGACTATAGGTTGCTCTCTCTTTGGGGGGCGCTCCTCCTGGTACATGTTTCTTGTCACGACCTGTCCTAGTGGGGCTCGCGCTGTGACTCCCCAAGCCCGCATCCAATAGGCCAGGGGCTGGTGACTAGCACCGAGTAGGCATATTACTACATGGGAGGCATTTCTTAAGAACATGTAAACATGTACACATCTCCAATCCCACAAATTCTGAAATGTACAAAAACCACTAAGGAACAAAATGAATGCATACAACTAAACCCAACCAACAGAGTACGATGGAAAGTAGAGTACTGAAAGTAAACTGTGCCATAACATATGCCCACCCAAAAACAAGAGTCTGAAAACTGCAAAGTCCAACCTGTAAACACAAAGAGGTACTGGGACTGCTGCTCGTAGCCGTAGGAATGCCTCAGCCTGTAGGGAACTCAGAAAGATCGGTCCTATCCCGGTCCGCCTTGGACTATGTCAAAAGGCTGCTCGTCTGCACAAGACACAACACGTGCGGGCAGAGCCCGTGCAGGGGTGAGTATAACAATACTCAGTAGAGGACCCGAAAAATACAAAGCAGTATAAAAAGGAAAGGCATAGCCAGATCTACACAGAATATGTCTACTGAACATATAATAAGAGATCAAAATCCAGATATACCCAAAACTCAGACCTGGGGTCTAGAAACATGTCACACAACTGCATACCCCCGCTAGGGATTCAGTTCGAAGATTCCACGAAGTACTCATTCCGGGAGGACACACTCCATGAGTCTGGTATCTCTGATGATGTCCATCTGAGAAGTACTGTTCATCGGGAAATGTCATGAGAGGTAGTTACACTCATTACGGGAGACACACTCCTGAGTGGGGAAGATCATGATAGATAGATTCACTCATTACAGGAGACACACTCCTAAGTGAGAAAGATCACGATACATAGATGCACTCATTACGGGAGACACACTCCTGAGTGGGAAAGATCACGATACACAGATGAGGATCACCACCAGGGCCATGGAGGATACCGTGACTCATCCAGATTCACCAACTAGGTAGAGGATCAACGCTCGGTAGATTTTTTCATGTCGATGCCTGACTCTACCTAGGGTCATGAATGGATAGGGGATCTCGCTCCGGGCCTCTCAAAGGGATGACAACTCTATCACAGAAAGTCATGTTAAAGTGATCATACTCTTGTAGAAGGAAACGATGTCTGACCTTTAGGGGAACGAGAAGAATGGGCACTAACCCAAACGAAACATGTCCAAGATACAGAGGACAAGAGGACCATGTCATTTTCCAAAAAGTACACGGCGTGTAGAAAAGTTACACGCCGTGTTGTTTGACCCCGGGTACTGCCCATGTACAATAGCCTATGTCGTAAGGTTGGTCGTGTAGAAAATTTAGTACATGGCATGTAGTATTGTGTACACTCCATGTCTAAGTGACTGTGGTCGGCTCCGTGTACGCTGACCATGTGCTCGTACACGGTCCTCAACACGTGTACTCCAACCGTGTAATCGGTACATGGGGGGACCCACATCACTAGCCCCGCCTGGCCGTGTGATGGATTACAAGGTATTTTTCTCCATTCCATGTCCGTGTATCCCCTGTATACATGTTGAGTCCCAGGTATCCGCCTCTACCATGCTGCGTAGAGAGTACACGCCATGTTCCGAAGCCATGTAGTCCATCCTGTGTCTATGCACTTTCCAAAATACATGTCGAGCTTCGGGGAAAGTCCAACACATCGTGTGACCAGGGTCACACGTTGTGTGTTTCCTCTCTGACCCCCTAAACCCTGTCCACCACCACTGGTACTACACGGCGTGTTCTTCGGAAGTACACGCCCTGTATTCTGGAAATTTCCAGAATCGCGAACTTCCACCATCATGCCTTAGTGCTGCCCCGTTCATCGATTCGGCCATCTGATTGCCACAAAACTCTAGAATCCAGGTTTCCCTGACATCCCGAGGTCTTATCCATTGTTTTCGAGCCTCCGATCGGCTCCGAAAACGCGTTTCGATCCTCCTGTGTGAAGAACTCTCGAAGAACGTTCTTTTCCAATCCAAGATTATTCATCATCCGCTATGACCGTCACACCTCCGTAGGGTTGTTGTAATGTTGGATCTCTAGTTTGGGATCATTGCGTTGTAAGACGGGTGCGCAACGATCTGTTGTTCATTGGCCCACAAAGAACGCGAAGAACGCATGAGGAAAAGAAAGGGGGAAGAAATACAATCAGAAAATTGAGGAACGAACCTCCGCCATCATTCGTCACAGCATTGATTCGCTCCCTTTAGTAGGATTAAATGGAGCAGAATCAAATAGCAATTTAACATGGACTAATTCCTTGAAATCATCCCAACAAAAATCCTCCTGAAAAAACGTACGAATCTATGGATCAACATGTTTGTGGTTGATCTACGTTTTTCGTTCAAAATTAAAAATGGGGAAAGGATAATTGGAATAACAATCCCTACCTCGCAAAGGGTTCGATTTCTGAAAAAGGGGGGGTCGTGTCACCGTCGTCACCGAGATCCTTCAACTTCGTTGGTGCAGCAATTCATAGCTTTTATTCATCGTCTTTCATCGCCGGGAGTTCTCTCCAAATCGCCAAGGATTCTCTAGAGTTTCTCTCTAGCTTCTGCCAATAAGCAACATTCGATTAACCCATTAAAAAGAGGGAGTGTGCTTCAGCATTCTGTTATGCTGAGTTAATGTCGTTACGCTGTAGCATTAATGAGTTAGCGTTTCTATTTTAGGGTCATTATGACGTTGCATTTATTATTGAAACAGTTTCCCTGTCATTGCATTGTAGCGAATGTTTCCAAAATAAAATAAACTTTCCATTTATTTTATTTTATTTTTACTAAAAACGTCCAAAAATTAACTTTTTCCCTTGACCCGTGTAGGTCATGGTTAGACCCATTGTTAGGTAAAGTCGTTGTCCCGGACGCAACGGTGCCCGTATATTTTTAATTCAGGCATCAGTTTGGAAACTACCACAACCGTGCACAAGTGTCGGCTCACTTAATTTAAAAAAAAAGTTAGAATCACCGTTTCGGGATCACCAGGCCTCAGAATGATGTGTCGTCACTATACCTGGTCTCTTTATAATTACATATAATATTAAAAAATAATACACAGAAAATCTGAGATATTACATTCTCCCCACCTTGGGGCTTTGTGCCCCTAAAAATCCAAAACAAGACTACTCAAAAAGATGTGGGTACTGGGCCCGGATTTGAGCCTCCCGCTCCCACGTGCTCTCCTAAAGATTCTCATGCTACCACCAAACGTGAACCAAGGGAATCAATCACCCACGAAGGATCCTCTCCTGCTGATCCTCAATCTCCACCAGGTACTCAGCAAAGGTCACTCCATCCCTGATGTCCAGCTCACCCTAGTCGATGACGTGTGATGGGTCATACATGTACCTCCTCAGCTGCAACATGTGGAAGACATCATGTACCCGATGTAACTGCGGCGGTAGAGCCAGGAAGTATGCCACCTCACCAACTCTGCACAGTATCTAGAAAGGTCCGATGAACCTCAGAGATAGCTTGCCACCTCGGTCAAATATCTGTAACCCTCATCGAGGTGAGATCCGAAGAAAGACATGGTCTCCCTCCTCAAACTCTAGAGGTCTCTGTTGCCTGTTAGCATAAGACTTCTGCTGGCTCTGTGCAGTCTTCATCCACTCCCGGATAATCTACACCTTCTCGGTGGTAGGTCACACCAACTCTGGACCCATGAGTGCTGACTCTCCGGGGTCGGTCTAGTAAAGCGGTGACCGGAAGGGTCTCCCATATAAAGCCTCGAATGGTGCCATACCAATGGTGGAGTGGTAGCTGTTATTGTATGAAAACTCCACTAGTGGTAGGTTTTCCTCCCAACTGTGACCAAATTCCAAGATACAGGCCCGCAACATATCCTTCACAACCTGGATAGTCCACTCCGTTTGACCATCGGTCTGGGGATGGAACGTCGTGCTCAAGGTTAGCTGAGTCCCAAAGGCCTCTTGTAATCCCTTCCACAACCGGGATGTAAAGCGGGTGTCTTGGTCCGAGACTATAATAGACGGGATGCCATGAAGCTGAACTATCTCCAGCACATAGAGGCGTCCCAATCTCTCTACGAAACTCTTCTCCCTGATAGCTAGGAAGTGGGCCGACTTGGTGAGTCGATCAATGACCACCCAGATGGAATCGTGCCCCTTGGACATCTGTGGAAAGCCTGTTAAAAATTCCATCAATATTCCATCCCACTTATACTCTGGAACATCCAGGGGTGATCTAATCCTTCTGGAACCTGGTGCTCAGTTTTCACCTGTTGGCATGTAAGGCATCGAGAAATGAACCCTGCTACTACCTTCTTTATGCCTGACCACTAAAACCGATGTCAGAGATCCTGGTACATCTTTGCCACTCTAGGATGTACCGCCAAGGGGGATGTATGAAACTACCTCAATGCCTCTTTCTGCAATTCTACTGGTACAACAGTGCGTCCTCTGAAAAGAAGTATGTGCTCCCCACCTTGTGAATATCCATCAGGAGCATGTCCTGTGGATAACTGAGCACGTAAAGCCACACAGTCAACATCTCTTAGTTGCGCCTCCCTAACCCTCTGTAAGAGTGGAGGGGTGACCACCATCGACTATAGGTAAGTTTTATACTCTCTGTCCATGAATGATAACAGCAACATAGCTAACTGCTCTGTCACCTCACTCAACAGCTATCAGCTTGACCTTCTACTAAGAGCATCTGCCACCTTGTTCCCCTTCCCAGGAGTATAGATGATCTCTAAATCATAGTCCTAGAGGAACTCTAGCCAATGCCTCTGCCTCAGATTCAGATCCTTATGTGAGAAGATGTACTTGAGGGTTTTTTGGTCAGAGTAGACAATGAACCGCTCGCCCATAAGGTAGTGTCTCCACATATTCAATGCGAAGACTACTGCAGCAAACTCGAGATCATGGGGCGCATAGTTCTTCTCATGTGGACTAAGATAGCGTGAACCATAAGAAATCACTACTTTCCTCTACATCAGGACACAGCCAAGACCATTCCCTGATGCGTCACATAAAACTATTTACTCGACACCCTCCTCCGGCAATCTCAAGATTGGGGCGCTCGTCAAACTCTGTCTCAACTGCTTGAAAGCCTGCTGGCACTTCTCCGTCCACCTAAAAGGTCTCCCCTTCCTGGTCAAGGCTTTCATCAATGCTGATATTCGGGATAAATCATGAATGAATCTCCGGTAATATCCTACCAACCCAAGGAAGCTTCGCACCTCCGTCATGCTCCGAGGTGGCTCCCATGAAAACACTACCTCCACCTTGGCTGGGTCCACACCTACTCCATCTTTTGAGATGACATGTCCTAGAAAGTGGACCTCCTGAATATAGAACTAGCACTTTGAGATATTCCCATAAAGCTGGTTCTCCCGAAGTATGTCTAGAATTATTTGTAGGTGTATCGCGTGCTCCTCCTCTGACATCGAGTACACAAGGATGTCGTCGATGAAGACCACTATGAACCGGTCCAAGTACGGCTGGAAAATCTGGTTCATTAGTCCCATGAACACTGTGGGGGCATTTTTTACGCTGAAAGGCATCACCAAGTACTCATAGTGACCGTAGCGGCATCTGAAGGTCGTCTTCGGTATATCCTTGTCCCATACTCGTAACTAGTGATACCCTGATCGAATTTCAACATTTGAGAACCACTGTGACCCTCTCAGCTGATCGAAGAGGTCATCGATTCTTGGCAGTGGATACTTATTCTTCATTGTTACTTGATTCAAGCGCCGGTAATCCACGCAAAACCTCAAACTTCCATCTGCCTTCTTGGAAAACAAGACTAGGGCCACCCAGGGTGAAACACTGGGTCTTACAAAACCCCTGATCTGAAAATCCTCCAACTGCACCCTCAGCTCATGAAGCTCTGCGGGAGCCATACGATATGTTGTTAAGGAAATCAGTGTCGTCCTAGGGTGTAAGTCGATGCACAAGTCGATTTCCTGACGGGGAGGTAATCCTGGAACATCTTCAATAAAGACATCCTCGTACTCCGCCACTACTACTGGGAACTGAGAGCTCACAACATCTACTACTATGAGGGTAAGGCTAACCATCTCATGAGTGATCGGCTGCACCCCCCTATGCATGAGCCCATTCTGTGCTGTCTGGGTCTCCTTTTCTCCAACAAAGGAAAACCACATCCCGTCACGGTGGACACATCACACTCTTCACCAAAAACAATCAATCTGGGCATGGAATGAAGATAACCAATCCATACAGAGAATGACGTCGTAAGGCCTCGATGCTACCACCAAGAGGTTCCAACCAAAACTCTCACCTCCAAGGGTAAGATCACACTATCTGCAAAGGTGTGTGATCGTCGAGTCTCCTCCCGCATGTGTCTCCAAGCATAAGGATCGAGTCAACGGTTCTACTGGAATCTCAAGGTTTCGCACAAGGCATGTGGTGATGAAGGAATGACTGGCACCTATGTCTACTGGAATCTCAAGGTTTCATTGGTCGTCTCTACTCTACCAAGAAGCTCTCAATCACCAAATCCCGCTCGAGCACTCCAGCATAAGTCGAAATGCATAGAGGCATGACACTAGCTCTAATGTCTCATCGTAGACCTCGCTCTAAGGTCTGAGCTCTGAAGTACTGATCCCTGGCAATATCCATCAAGTATCGGGTGAGGTTGGTGAACCTCAATGAATAGTCAGCTACCGTCAAACTGCCATGTTGGAGCTAAAGAATCTCATGGATGCGCACAGCTCTCATCGTAATTGGATAGAACTCCTCCCTAAAAAGTCACTCGAACTCTGTCCATGAAAGAGTCTCCTCATTGTGAGTCTTTGTGGTCAGACTCCACCATCGTCCTGCCGAACCCTAAAGAAGGCTCGCTCCTAGGATCACCATCTAGTCTGCTGGTGTCCTCACTAGACGGAAAACTCTGGTCACCACCTCAAGCTAGTCCTTAACCGCCTGAGGGTCTGGATCGCCTCGTAACCTAAGGGGTCTCTGTCTCTAGAACTCATGGAATGCACTCAGCCAACGCTCCTCGTCGGTCGGTACTGCAGGTACCACGGGATGCTCCACTGGTGGTGGTATATTAGGTGCACCACTTGGTGGAAATGCCTGGGGAATTTGTCCCTGTATCAAAGCCTCATCACTGAGGGGGTCATCCTCGTGATCGTGCTACTAAATCCTAGTGGGTATGCGTCGCGGAGGAATCCTGTAAGGAAACAAGATGTACCATGGTCAATGAGTATATCTATATTTCTTACACAAAGGATATGGAAAACACAACCCATTCCAATATGATGCATGTACCATTATTTTGTTTCCCTGCAACTAGTGTTTTCATGTACCGAGTCGAAAAGCAGGTTATTAGAGTCCTGGTGTATGGATATGTCATCCACCGCACCAACACTGGAGTATCTGGCCTGAAAGCCGAGATCAAAACACCTAACATTGTTGCCCCAAACCAATCTCACAGACTCTTGGTCATAAGGTAGAACCGACCACCTCTCATACCACTCTGTCACGACCCGTCCCAGTGGGGCTCACGCTGTGACTCCCCAAGCCTGCCTCAAATAGGCCAGGGGCTGGTGACTGGCACTGAGTAGGCATATTACTACATGGGAGGCATTTCCTAAGAACCTGTACACACGCACACATCTCCAATCCCATAAATGATAAAATGTAAAAAAACCACTAAGGAACAAAATTCATGCATACAACTAAACCCAACCAACAGAGTACGATGGGAAGAAAAGTACTAAATGTAAACTAGGCCAGAATACATGCCCACCCAAAAACAAGAGTCTGAAAACTGCAAAGTCCAACCTGTAAACACAAAGAGGTACTGGGACTGCTACTCGTATTCATAGGAACACCTCGGCCTATTGGGAACTCAGAAAGCTCGGACCTGTCCCGGTCTGCAATGGACTCTGTCAAAAGGTTGCTCGTCTGCACAAGACATAACACGTGCAGGCAGAGCCTGTGTAGGGGTGAGTATAACAATACTTAGTAGAGGACCTGAAAAACAAAAAGCAGTACACAGAGGAAAGGCATAGTCAGCTCTGCACAATATATGTCTACTGAACATATAATAGGAGATCACAATCCAGATATACCAAAAACTCAGACCCAAGGTCTAGAAATAAGTCACACAACCGCATACCCCTGCTAGGGATTCAGTTCGAAGATTTCATGATGTACTCGTTCCAGGAGGACACACTCCACGAGTCTGGTAGCTCTGATGACGTCTATCTGAGAATTATTGTTCGTCGGGAAACGTCATGAGAGGTAGTTACACTCATTACGGGAGACACACTTCTGAGTGGGGAAGATCACAATAGATATATGCACTCATTACAGGAGACACACGCTTGAGTGGGAAAGATCACGATACATAGATGAACTCATTACGATAGACACACTCTTGAGTATGAAAGATCACGATACACAAATGAGGATCGCTGTCAGGGCCATGGAGGATACCGCGACTCATACAGATTCACCATCTAGGTATGTTGATGCCTAACTCTACTTAGGGTCATGAATAGATAGAGGATCTCGCTCAAGGCCTCTTGGAGGGATGCCGACTCTATCACAGAAAGTCCTACTAAAGGCATCATACTCCTGTAGAAGGAAACGATGCCTGACCTTCAGGAGAACAAGAAGAAGGGGAACTAACCTAAATGAAACATGTCTAAGATACAGTGGAAAAGAGGACCATTCCATTTTCCAAAAAGTACATGGCATGTAGAAAAGTTACACACCATGTCGTTTGACCCTGGGTACTACCCGTGTACAAAGACCTATGTCATAAGGTGGGTCATGTAGAAAAGTTAGTACACGGTGTGTAGTACTGTGTACACGCTGGTTCTGAGTGACTGGGATCAGCTCCGTGTATGCTGGCCATGTGCCCGTACACAGTCCTCAACCCGTGTACTCCAACCGTGTAATCAGTACATGAGGTGACCCGCGTCACTGGCCTCACCTGGTCGTGTGATGGATTACACAGTCGTGTACACCATCCTGTGTTCGTGTATCCCCTGGATACACACCGAGTCCCACGTAGCTGCCTCTTCCATGCTGCGTAGAGAGTACATGCCATGTTCCGAAGCCGTGTAGTCCATCCCGTGTCCTTGTACTTTCCAAAATACACTCCGAGCATCGGGGAAATTCCAACACACCGTGTGACCAAGGTCACACACTCTGTGTTTCCTCTCTGACCCCCAAAACCCTAGTAATCACCTCTAATACTACCCGGCGTGTTCTTCGGAAGTACACGCCATGTATTCTGGAAATTTCCAGAATCGCGGACTTCCACCGCCGCGCCTCCGTGCTGCCACGTTCATCGATCCGGCCGTATGTTTTCCAAGAAACTCTGGAATCTAGGTCTCCTTGACATCCCGAGGTCATATCCATTGTTTTTGGGCCTCCGATCGGCTCTGGAAACGCATTTCGATCCTCCCGCATAAAGAATGCTCGAAGAACGGTCTTTTCCGATCCGATCTGATTCGTCATCCGCTATGATCACCGCACCTCCATATAGTTGTTGCGATGTAGGATATCCAGTTTGGGATCATTGTGTTGCAAGACAGGTGTGAAACACTCCATTGTTCATCGACCCATGAAGAACGCAAAGAACGCATAAGGAAAAGAAAGGGGGAAGAAATCCAATCAGAAAAACGAGGAACGAACCTATGTGGTCGTTCGACATGGCATTGATCTGCTCCCGTTAGTAGGCTTAAATAGAGTAGAATCAAACAACAATTTAACGTGGAATAATTCCCTGAAATCATCCCAACAAAAACCCTCCTTCAAAAACATATGAATCTGCGGATCAACATGTTCGTGGTTGATCCGCGTTCATCATTCAAAATTAAAAATGGGGAAAGGAGAATAGAAATAACAACCCCTACCTTGCGAAGGGTTCGATTGTTGACGAGGGGGGGTCATGTCGTCATCATCACTGAGATCCTTCAACTTCGTTGGTGTAGTGATTCACAGCTTTGATTCGTCGTTGTTCGTCACCAAGAGTTCTCTCTAAAGAGCCAAGGATTCTCCAGAGTTTCTCTCCAGCTTCTTCCAACGAGCAACGTTCGATTAACCCATTAAAAAGAGGGAGCATGCTTCAGTGTTCTGTTACGATGAGTTACTGCCATTACGCTGTGGCATTAATGAGTTAGCATTGTTATTTCAGGGTCATTATGTTGTGGCATTTATTATTGAAACAACTGCCCTGTCGTTGCGCTGCAGCGAATGTTTCCAAAATAAAATAAACTTGACATTTATTTTATTTTATTTTTACTAAAAACGTCTGAAAATTAACTTTTTCCCTCGACCTGCGCTAGTCGAGGTTAGACCTTTTCTTAGGTAAATTCATCGTCCCGGACGCAACAGTGCCCTCATATTTTTAATCCGAGCATCCGTTTGGAAACTTCCACAACTACACAAAAGTGTTGACTCATTTATTTTAAAAAAAAAATTGAATCACCATTCTGGGATCACCGGGACTCGGAATGATGTGTCTTCACTATGCCTGGTCTCAAAATAATTTCATATAATATTAAATAATAATACATGGAAAATCCGAGACATTACATTTTTATTCATAACATGAGTTAACTGGGAGAGTATTGTGATAATTTTTTTGATTCCCACTATCATTAGTTTGGGCATCTCATTGGTGAAATCCTCACACTACCCTCCAAATCAATTGTTAGAACGATTACTACTATTTCCGGTCATTGGATAGTATAAAAGGAAAATTAGAGATGAGTATCTTAAGAAGTTAAACACATAATGGGGGATTCAATGACATTAAAGGGGTAACTTGTAAATTACATTTATCTCCTTAACTTATGAGATTCTAGGCTTCATTATATGTTATCCATGATATAATTCCTAACACATATTCTTATGGGATTTTTTTCCATTGTTCCCTTAATAATGGTTTGTAATGAGTTCATGAATTTACCAAAGCATATACCATGGGAGTGTCAAACTAGGTGAGCAGTAAGGCTCATTTTCATATACTAGGTTACCTCAAGTAAATCCCAGAACACCTTGTCGAAGTTTTTACTCTAAGGTATATATGTGCTAGAACCACGCCTACTTGAAGTATCCAAATAGGGATGTATTTTTTTTTATAAACCACTTACTCTATACTTACCAAAATTTAGGGATGTTTTCTTACCCTTAGTCTTATCCCTAAGTTTTTTCACAAGGGTTTTCCTAACCTAATCCCAAAAATAACTAAATCGATCCTCTGATACCAACTATAACAACCCTGCTCTTTATTTCATATTTAAACATGATTTATTACATAGATTTTCACTTAATAAAACTTAAAAGATATAGAGGTATAGTGTATTGGGATAATTAGGAACTTTACATTATAACTTAAAACATGAAATACAACATATTTATTGAACACTTTTATATGACCACAACATTCCTTCGTACTTAACATTGCATGGGGTAACCTGAGGACATACATAAGATAGGGGTGAGATATAAATCCTAGTAAGGGAATAAAAATGGAATAATATGAGGATAATAATACATGTTAGACAAGTCATATCCATGAGTCATAAAGGAACATGAATATAAATGCATTATATAACATGATAATCATAACATGGAAATGTGGCAACAAATTAAAACACTGCATCATAAACATAAGTCAAAGATAAACCTCAAAGACTTCATGGGGGAAACATTTCCCATAAAGGAATCAGGTAAACCCCTATCTCAACATAATGTATCATGATACTAAACATTACCCAATGCATTAGAGCGCTATCATGGTGCACCCTTCGTAATCATTTCAATCTCATGCTTAAGTGTGCCACATAGATCATATAACATGGATTCATTCATCATCATCATTTATTCCTTGACCAAGGAATATATAATACATACATGTAAGTCCTAAATAAATAAGTATATGTGAATAAAGTTGAATACAATTGATAGAATAATGGGTATGGTACTCACTATATGATGATTTTGGCATGGAAAATCACAGTGCAATTTTGGCAGCATAACGACATCATATATAAATTCATAAAATGGGTTGATGAGAGAGAAATGGGTATCTCATAATTTATACATGAAATGGATAGTAAGGGTTTTATGGAACATAATATCCCAACACATGAAATGAAATTTAAGATGCATAATATTAAATAAGTGCTTGAATGGAAATGAGAAGAGAGAAATCCCTTATGAAATTTCAGCATAGTAATGGCTTAGGTAAGGGTCCAAATAAGGGGGAATAAACAATAAATAATTCACATAACATCAAATTGATATTAAGTAATTGATTACAAAGGGATGAAAATATATAAAATTTAAATTAAAAGGACAAATTTCAAACAAGGTTCTTGAATTGAAAGGAAGAGAGGAGGCGAGGATCCCTTACTTGGATGTGTGACTCCAAATAATTGGGATAGGCTTCTTGGGAGGCTGGGGGACCTTGGGAGGACTATAAGGAGTAGGGGTTATAGGGTGGTCGAGCTTCAAGGAGTTTAAGTGAAGAGAAATGGGATCTTGAGTGAGTTTATATAGGAAAGGAGGGGGTTTCTTTATTATTTTAGTTTTTGACACTATACAATAAAATATTCAAAACCACAAACAATCTCATCGTTTTTACCCATGGTTTCTAGAAAAAGGGAGTTTTATAAATTATTTTATATTTCTAAGGGTAGAATATATTAAAATATTTCCCATTTATTATGTGGAGGTGAGTCATAATTTCAATAAAATGATTTTAAAATATTAAAATATATTATAAGTCTTGCAGGATTTACTAAGGATTTGAAAAATAAATAAAATAAACCTAAAATTACATTATTTTAAAGTAAAAACATGTATTTATCCGAAAATAAATTTTATAGTATTTATTACATCATTATTGTTCCATTATGATGTCATAAAACACATCGTATATTTATACGGTATTTAATTTTTACCCAAAAATTTGACTATCTTAGAAAATTATGAAAAATTCACCGTTGGATAATTACGGTGTCCTAATTCAAAAAATAATATTCATTTTATCTAAATAATTTTCTATATATTTTAATTTTCACTTTTAAAATAAAAACTGAAATTTATTGAAAATTGATGGGTTTTTGAAAAAAACAGTTTTCAAAGTTTAATAAAAAAATTACATTTGACTTTATAGAAATTATATGATCATTTATTTTTAATAAAAGTAATTTCATAATAATATTTTTTAAAAATATTATTTATTTCAAAATAATTCATTAACTCCTCAAAATATATTTCTTAATTAACCAAAATTATTTACAAAGTAATAATAATAAGAAGAAAATATATTCATTATTCTATACACAAAATAATGTACATATTCTTATTGATAGGGTCTTGATATATATCCCTTTATCACACCATCATATTCCCTTAGAGTAAGGTTTTTGATGGTGGGGCGTCCATGGAACCGTTAGGTGAACATGGTTTGGGTCATGATCTCGATGAGCTTGAACTTCTCCTATAAACAATTTCGCTCGTGCTTTGTTGGATCTCACCTTGGTCATGGTCTAGGGAAAATCCTATAAATGTTATCTCTCTTAGAAGCTCTAATAAATGGGCTTCATAGGGTATGATCCTACTGTTTGAGGCCATAACTTCATTTGTATGTGACAAAAGGATTTGTTAAAACCCTATATTTATACTAGCCATGTGATCACTATTCAATAGATATATTATCAACGGTAAAGATAATTAATGTTAATTTAAAATCCAATTGAATATAATAAAATAAGTGAATGTGTTTTTAATAACCATAAGTCATTTAATTGAATCAAAAAGTGGAATTTTATTAATAAAAGTTTGGGGCGTTACACTGTGAATGAGGTCTACACATCATGTGTGTGATACATGGCATGTAAAGCCTATTTTTGGCACTTTTCAGTATTTCTTCAAAGTCTAGAATTCTTAATTCCTATAAAAACAAAAAAACCAATTCATTATCAAAGAAATCATGAATAATATTTAAATAAATGTATCTAATATGTATATATAATTTCATCTTATCAAATTCCCCCACTCTTGAAAAATTGCTTGTCCTAAAGAAAAAAGCATCTAAACAAGGATTCCAAAAGAATAAATTTTTAACACAGGAAACATTCATTTTATCAAGAAAATAAAACTAAGTGTAAGCAGAAAAATTCAGTCCTCCAAAATCAATCCTATAGTGAAAATTAGTGATGCATCATAGTTTAATTCTTCATCCAGATTCTTTGTTATTTTAATTTAGATTTTATAATTATTCCTTAAATTCTATACCCATTTTTCAATTTACCTCACAATAAATTTTATCTCATCACTCAAGGTATAATGAAATTGTAGTTATTATCATACCCTAAATACACATTCCTAAACATAAGATTTCATTGGTTCTAACATCTCCACTTCATAAAGGAAAATATAAAATAAATCATGAGGGCTTTAGCAACATGGGTTCAGATGACTCTAAGGCTGAGGGTAGGTGAGTATAAAGTAAAAAATCAAGCTCAAAAGGAGGGTAAGATCTATAGTATAATCCATGATAAATGTAAACAGTGCAATGAAGTGACTCCTCCTAGACAAAGTGTTTCCATGCTTCAATATCTCAAGGTAGGTCCATGAGTATATCAAGTAAGTATCAAAATTTTATCATGTTCCTCTATTTTTCATTTTTATTTATTTTTTGAAAGACATGTCTAGGTCAGGTCTCACATCCATCCCCTAACCACATATGATCCATCATAGGATTAATTGGTCTGGTAATGGTGATTTTTGACCTTCTAAATAAAAAACCCATATGTGTGTGTATATATATATATATGTATGTATATATATATATATATATTTCATTGTAATAGGGTAGGTAAAGAAAAGTTAAAAAAGAAATCAAGGACCATATCATATCAATCTGGTGAAAGTTCAATAGTACATCTCCTCAATAAAAACATATTGTGTCCATCAGCAATGAAAATTCTTCTACACATATTCAAAGTATAATCATGCATAATTCCAAAAGTAGGGTAGGATGGGATAATCGTCTTGAAACGAATCCATCCTAACTAGGTTATTCATAGATACTATGGGATAAAAAGGAAATATATACAAGTGGGTATCAGGAAAAAATGGATCAACCAAGATTGCATCAATCATATTAAAAGTATATTTGTTCAGTAATAACATAAATAAGATCTTAATCCAAGTTCTAATAGGTTTACATGTCCCATGTGTCTATCAAGAAATATGATCGGAAAAGAATATGAAATTGTGGGTCCAAAAACCACACAGTAATTATAGTATACAAAAATAAATCGCAATCACTCAGGGTATAAAATCTAGTAATAAGTCGATCAAAATCAATTTCAAGGATCTAGAAAAAGAATTAGAGTACTAAACTCAATAATCATGCTAAAAATTTAAAAAGGAGTTAAACATTGATTTTAAAATTTTTCAAGAAATATTTTTCTTTTATTTAAATGGGTGTGATGAATATTCAAGTTTAAAGCATGTTTTAGTGAAAAATGTCTCCTAGATAAGTAAAAACAGTCAATAATCCAAGTGTATCAATAATAAATCTCAAGAAAGACACCCCCACACTTAAAATGGGATAGTGTCTGCACTGTCCTAAAAAGAATCATGGGAGAGATATCAATAACGGTATAGAAAAAAATGAAATTGAAATTTGAAATTGAAATTAAAGAATTGAGAGCACCTTATAGTGAATGTCATGTCATGGGAAAACTTGTTGGATTTTGAGTGGAGTTTGTGTGACTTGCAAAATTTGTTAAAAAGACAAAACTTGTACTAGATAAAAAATTAGCCCACATGGTTAAAATTGGATGGAAGCATTGAAATGGGAAGGTGTGCATAGTAAATAGTAAATAAAAGAATCTCATATACATAAAGATAGGTGATCATGGAGAAGTTCAGGGTGACCTACAAGAAAGAATGCTACTAAAAAGGGAAACAAATGTCCTAAGAAAATGACTGAAAATAAAGAAAACAAAACAAATATGGGTTGCCTCTCATAAAGTGCTAATAATAACATCGTCATCTAGATGAATATACAAGGGGATCAGTCAGAATTTTCCATTAGCTTAGAGGTTTGCTACCTCCTACAAGAACTGGTGGTTGTTTCATCGAGCTTTCAGGGAATCTTGGTGGGATTAACCACCTCAGTAGTGTACTGAGTATGAATCTCATGGGGAAAGAAAAGCATATGTGCTCATCATAGTGGGGATCCCTAATGAGAATAGATATCAAGTATGAGCTCCTCAAACTTTTTCTCGATGTCATCCAGATGCTGAGACATCTGATGTGGGAGGTTGGAAGGTTGTGGGATAGGTGCGTCTGTAAAACCCCAAGCTTCTATGGTATGCTTCCTTTTTAAATAATTCAATAGCATGCGATGCACGCAACACCGAGTCCAAGTGCGCCACAGCCTATCAAAATAGCCATTTAAAAAAGAGGTTATGAATAGTATTAACCACATTTTGAATTGTATATATACCATATAATTTTAACATTCATCTTTTGTGTTTCTTAGACATAATATAAGGACAAAATCAATTTTTTAGATAAAATAAGTATTTTTCAGAAAATGCAGTTTTTTTCCTTTAATGGTGAACCCTTTTAAATACAATATTTGAAACTTTTATATATTAAATTTGATGAAATTAAATTATTCTTTAGAAGTGGGACATAAAAAATTTAGTTTAGATAAATTTTTGGTACTTTTTTGATAACTTTCATATTTTGATGAATAGTGAAAATACTAAATTTTAATAGAAAAACACTTTTTTAATCGAATTAATTTGTAGTGTTAAATTATAAATTTGAATGGTTTAAAAGTATAATTAGATTATATTTTTATAATTTAATATAATTTAGGTAATTGGAAGTAATTTTACATTTAAATTGTACATAAACACATGTC
The DNA here is from genome assembly GCA_963277665.1 of Viscum album. NCBI lineage: Eukaryota > Viridiplantae > Streptophyta > Magnoliopsida > Santalales > Viscaceae > Viscum > Viscum album. The sequence goes on along the minus strand of OY728126.1, from coordinate 1,945,467,235 downwards.
AATCTTTTGATAGTTTTTACTTCTTAAAAACATGCTTTTTGGTTTTGACAACGAGAATTAATTTTAAATTAATTACTGAAACTTATATGTTTTAAATTTGAAAAAATGTATTCCATATTGGTAATTAGAAGGTCCAAATTTTATAAATAGATACCTTTTATTTTTGGACATTATGAATAGTAACTTCAGTAATTATTTTTATTTACCATGGTTAAAGGGTAAATCTGGTAAATAAAGGTAAAAAATAAAATTATAATAATATAAAACTACCCTAAAATGTGTCCCAATCCTATTGGATGATATATATTCTATCATGAGCATCCTTAGTCCGAAAGTTTGGCATTTGGGGATCGCTTGGGTGTGATAGTGACATATTATAAGAATTAATTTAAAGTAAAGATAATTATAACATAAACATATATCTTTTAGTAAATCAATTTTAATATAGGGTTATATAACTGATATATATGTCTATAAATATTCATTAGAAATATAAAAATATTTCCTACATCATGATATTTTATTTGTAATTGTTATACATTAAATAATTATGACACAATGATGATGCAGTGATTGCTTCGTTAATAAAAGATTCAAATAAATGAATTTATAAATATCAACATAAATGTAATTGGAACATTTTTATTCCATACACAAATTTTTGGATGAAATTTAAATATTATAGATGATTTAATGCCTTTTTTTTTAAAGAATAAAGTTGTTATGACTTTACCAAAAATCAATTACTAAATAGTGTCAAAATTGACATAAATGAGATTTTAAAACAAATACTATTTTATTAAATGATATAAAAATCCTAGAAATCTAAAGTTCAGCCAAAAAACATGGATAGTGATAAAAATTTCATAAATTACCCACTTTAGGTTCTCTTAGAATTTTTTAGTAAATATATTAACCATGTATTATAAAAATACAAGAGGACATGGTAAGAGTTAACTTATTTTACAAAGGGTTAAAGCTAAGAGATAAGGTTAATTATGTGGACTAAACTTGTCTAAAACCTATTGGTTGAGATATTTTAGACCCATAAGAATATTATATTTTAAATAAATGAGTTTTGTACCATTTTAAACTAAAAATCATTTTATAATAAATTAATATTTCAAGCTTTTCCTAAGTGCCTCTCATCTCTCTTATAAAAGGGAACCTTCCTTTCTCTTTAATTCACACCTCCAAATCCCTTCGTCTCAGACAAACCCTACCCAAATATCCTCCCAAATTACCTCACTTCATACTAGAGGCAAAACTTTGGGTATAAATCCAACTTACAGAGTCCTTTTGTGCAAATCAAAAGGAGACACCTGAAGAAGAGGTAATCGTTTTATCCCTTCTTTCAAAGTTCATTTCTTCTTCTACTTCCTCTAACTAAGTTGTTACCATAATAAAATAATAACTCCAACATATAATATATGCTTATATGTTTTTAAGATTATGGTACCACCATATTCCTCTTTTAAGCCATCCTATGAAAAACAATACCACCATGCGTGCGTGCGTACGACTTACTGTCTCCACACCATGGTGTAAATTGTTTTTCATGTACACGTTATTTTTGTGGGTATAACGATGAATATAATGTATTTAAATAATAAATATAACATGATATTTCTTATGTAAAATTCATATTTTATCAAATTACATACCATTTAATCATTAAAGGAAAGATATCATCACTCGTACGTAGGTACGGCCTACCGTCTCCACGATGCGATGAGATTCATTCTCCACTTTAACCATCCAAGAATAATTATAAAAATATATTTTATTCATAATTATGAAATATATTAAATAATAAGTCTATTTTAATGATATATATATATATATATTTATATGTATTTATTTATTTATTTACATATATGTCATTCACTTACTTTTATTCAATACGATAAGAAAACGGAAACATCGTTCATGCGTACGTACGGCTTATCGTCTCCTTGAACGGTGTATTCCATTTTATATATCTATCTATTATATATATTTATATTATGAATATATAAGATATATAAATCATATTATACATTCTCAAAGTAATTAAATCATGATCTAAGTAATATGATCAAGAATAACAAGTCAAAACACGTATGATAAACAAAGCGATATTACCCGAAATGTTGCATTAACTTAGAATCGTTAATAAATGGGTAATATAAAGTCATAAAAGAATCATATATGATATCATAAATATTATTATGATTTTCATATAAGTTAATAATATGTTTAAAAACATTATACATGAGTTTCAGACACGTATGGTGAGTATCATACCTAAGGTATGGGTTAATTTCACAATCTCATTATTATTCGAGATTGTTGATGTGTAAGTATCTACTGGGACATCTTTATCATACATGTCCATGTTTCTAAAAAAATCATAAAATGTTTTAACATAATCCTATGGATGTTTAAAGTCATTTTATTCCATGTTTGACTTTTTATAAAAAGTTTTGAAAGGAATCTTTCGGTCATTTTCCAAACGAGGTACTTTATGACCTTTTTGAAAAATTAAGTAACGAATGTTTTTTTAAATTATACAGCACGAGCGGCTATTTTCCTTCGTTATTTTACCTTACCATTTTTAATCTTCCCTTACAAGCCTTTAAGGTTATTTTCAAAAGAAATTTTTTATTCTAAAATTGCATGACTTTTAAATGTTTTAAAGTAAAATGAATATTTTCCTCAAAGAGTTTTAATGAATTTATTAAATTATCTTCATATATATCAACATCATTTGTTGGATTTTATGCTTGTTTTAAGTTGATTTATTATGATACAATATTTCATATTCTATTGAAGGTTTTATGATATGTTTGACTATGGATGTGCTATTTTTATACCATTCATGGTTTATGGTTAATGTATTGACATTTCGTATGCTAGTTTTAGTAAGAATATTTAAGTTATGTTTTTTCCTTTTCATATAAGGAATTCCTTGGACTTAGTAAGTGATGGGTGGGACCCACAATAGCCTCTTGATACATCATTATGTCTCATGAGACAAACTAGTGTCTTGGCATAAGGCCTCGACAGAATATTTGTAAATGGTCTTGGCACAAGGCCTTAGTGTAGTAGTTATTATGTCGAGCATTATGCATTCCCTCATTATGAAATTAGTTATTAAATGTGGTTATTCAGCTAGTAGAATATCCATGTGCATGTTTATATGGTAATTTTTTTATTTTTTTCCATATTATGTTCATGTTTATGTTTAAAAGGCTGCTATTTTTATTATACATCTTGCCTTAAAAGTTTATAGCTTCCACTGAATTATTTACCCTTACTAAGCATCTGAGCTCACCCCTTTCTTATTTTTTATTTTTCTAGGATTCCAAGAAGTGTATTATGATTGATATTCATGGTTAATCTAGGGGAATAATGGAATTATTAAAGGATTATCTATATTGTATTTTATGTTATAAATTGTAATGTAAAGTTCATGTAGGTGATATATTTTCCAATATTGTAAAATTGATCAGTCTTTCAGGACTTTATCTATTGTGATCATGCCAATGTATTAAAATAATACACTGGCTTCAGGCTTCTAGTGTTGAGGTGTTACAATTGTTTTCAGAGGAATTTTATCAAAAACCTTGGAAATAGATTTAGAAAACTATGATTAGGGATCCTAACCCTAAGATAGAATTTGAGGATAAGTATTGAAGAGAATCCTGGAATTTTAAAATAGATATTATGTGGGTATTCCTAGAAAATACATCCTTGTATAGATACTACAAGTGGACGTGGTTCTGGCATAGATGTACATAGAGGTGAAAACTCTGACAAGGTGTTCCGAGCTTGACTCAGGGTAACCTAGTACATGAAAAAGGGCCTTACTGCGCACCTGGTTTGACACTCCCAGGGGATATGATTAGGATAATTCGTATTTTCTTTACAAACCATTGTGAAGTATTTATGATTAAATATTTCCCCAAAAGAACCATATTTATGATTATAGATGCATAAATTTTTCAATTTATGTTAAGTATTTTACTAGTTTGGATTTATGAATTATGATTCATAACCTAATCTAGTGTATGCCATTGTTTAGAAATGGAACCTAGTGGAAAAAATGGAAATCGTATCAATGCATGTAATCCATGTAGGGATTTCCCTCCTATACAAGATAATGATAGTGGAGTTGGTGACACAACTGATGCTGAACAACTTATAACCATATTGGGACAGCTAACATAAGTTATAAATAATAACCTTACCTGTATGGAGCAACCTGATCCACAATGCAGATGATCAATTTTAGACCGCTTCATGATACAACAACCTCCAACATTCAATGGGACTACAAATCCCTTTGTGGATGATAAATGAATAAGTTCCATAGAGAAAATATTTCTTGCTTTGGGAAGTAATGAAAGTGAAAAGGTTTTCATGGTAGTTTATCATCTCTCAGGATATGTGGATTAATGGTGGTCATTAATTCAAAACATGAAGTAGGATGAAGAAGTATCAAATATGGAATGGAGGGAGTTTAAAGAACTTTTCCTAGAGAAATACTTTCCTCGTGAATAGCGAGCTTGATATGGAAAGGCGATTTCTATTCCTGAGGAAAAAGGAAGATAAAAATGTTGCAAAGTATGAGGATAAATTCACAAGGTTAGAAAGGCATGCTATAGACTAAATACAAAACCCAAGAAGTAATATTTATTGACTATTTTATGGGTTAAAACCATTCCTCTGATGGGCATTAGCCTCACAATCTTTCTCATCATACGAAGATATAGTCTCGTGTGCTATCAAGAAGGAAAAGGAAATCTCTAAGTGTTATGACATTAAAGTAAAGAAAGAGAAGAAAATAATGGTGGAGCAAGAGACAGATAAATGGAAAAAGGGAAAGAATTATTTTACCTTATGTGATAATTGTGGGAAGAAACACCCTGGTATTTTTCTAAATGGAATGTGATTTTGTTACAAATGTGGATAAAAGGGCCACCAAGCTTCTGATTGAAAGGGGAAGAAAGAGGATGTTAATATTTAATGATACAATTGTAAAAAAATAGAACATTATGAAAATGATTTTCTAAAAAGTCAAGGAAATATATCTTAGAAAAAAGAAAATGGATCAAGGTCAAGCTTATATTGTTACTACAGTCGAAGTGGAATAATTAATTTGTGTTTTTGGATTCAAGAATTATATCTTGGTTATAAGAAGAATGTCATGTATATAAGGATTTTACTACAGTACATTTTAATTTCATTAAGGTTTTAATATAATCATATATTCAGTATGTGACAATAAGAGCAAGATTATGTTGTTTTTGGAATCTGATGTTACAGTTGATTTTGGAAATTTAGAGACCTTTTAGAGAGAGTTTGGACAAAAGTATTTCGAATAACTCTAAAGGTTGGAATGGATTAATTTGAACTTTGGATAGTTTTGTTTAAGGTTAAAAAAAATTCTTAATATTATTTTTGGAATGTTATAATACTATAGTTTTAGAAAAAGGACAACCTGTAGGTCGGGTGATAACCCGTCGCGTCAGACAAAACTGCGGGAATCGAACCCACAACCAAAGTGTGACAAGACTTTATCACCTACCACTGGCCTAAAGGAAGTCCCTGGTTATTATAAAATATTTTTCTTCATTTAAATGGTATATTTTTATATTTGGAACCTTATATGATTGAGATAAATTGAATATTTTTGAGTTTTATCTTTTGAAGAGAAAGATGTGTTTGTGGTAGGAATTAATTAAAGGATGAAACTCTACATATAAATTAAGTATTCATACTTGTGTTATTATTATATGAATTAAATTAATTCTATAACACTAGGAAAAGGATTATAAAACCCAAAATGTTTTCCTAGTACTTTATTTCGAGATTAATCAAATGGTCCCTTAAATCATCGCAGATTTATAGCTTTCTAGTTGTTAACATTCTACTAATAATATTCTATATCCATAAGAACTTGATGGTTTTTTTTCTCTTCCATATCCATGTTTTCCTACATGGAACCCTAATATGTGTTATTTCTGGTAACCTTCATACTTACCTTTCTTTATTTTAAAATAGAGGTCTCATTAATCCATTTTTCGATGTGGGATTTCAAATAAGATATTTTTAAATGTCAAACCCCTAGTTTTCAATCCTGATATTAAATTATGAGGATGAAATTTATTGAAGAAGGGTATAATGTAAAACCCCAAGCTTCTATGGTATGCTTCCTTTTTAAATAATTCAATAGTGTGTGATGCACGCAACACCGAGTCCAAGCGTACCACGACCTATCAAACTAGCCTTTTAAAAAGCCATTATAAATAGTATTAACCATATTTTGAATTTTATATATCCAATATAATTTTAACAGTCATCTTTTGTGTTTCTTAGACATAATATGAGGACAAATTAAATTTTTCAGATAAAAGAAGTATTTTTCAAAAATTTCAGTTTTTCCACCTTTAATGGTGAACCCTTTTAAATCCAATATTTGATACTTTTATGTATTAAATTTGAAAAAATTAAATTCTTCTTTATAATAAAGACATAAAAATTTAGTTTAGATAAACTTTTGGAACTTTTCTGATTACTTTCATATTTTGATGAATAGTGAAAAATACTAAATTTTAATTGAAAACAAATTTTTTAATCGAAATAATTTGTAGTGTTAAATTATAAATTTGAGTGGTTTTAAAGTATAATTATATTATAATTTTATAATTTAATATAATTTAGGTCATTGGAAGTAATTTTAAATTTAAATTGGACATAAACACATGTCAATCTTTTGATAGTTCTTACTTCTTAAAACTCGCTTTTTGGTTTTGACAATGGGAATTAATTTTAAATTAATTACTAAAACTTCTGTGTTTTGAATTTGGAAAAATATATTCCATATTGGGAATCATAAGGTCCAAATTGTTTAAATAGGTACCTTTTATTTTTTGGACATTATGAATAGTAACTTCAGTAATTGTTTTTATTTACCATGGTTAAGAGGTAAATGAGGTAAGTAAGGGTAAAAAATAATATCATAATAATATAAAACTACCCAAACACATGTCATAATCCGATTTTATGAGATATATTCGACCATGAGCATCCTTAGGCCGAAATTTTGGTATTTGGGGACCACTTGGGTGTGATAATGACATATTATAAGAATTAATTTAAAGTAAAAATAATTACAACATAAACATATATATTTTAATAAATCAATTTTAATATAGGGTTATATAATTGATCTCTATGTCTATAAATATTAATTATAAATAAAAAGAGATTTAATACATCATGGTATTTTATTTGTAATTTTTAGATATTAAATAATTAAATTTAATTATGACACAATGATGATGCACTGATTGCTTCATTAATAAAGGATTCAAATAAATGAATTTATAAATATTAAAATAACTGTAATTTGAACATTTTTATGTCATACACGAATTTTATAGATGACATTGACATATTAGGGATGATTTAATGCCTTTGGTTTGAAGGAATCAAGTTGTTATGACTTTACCAAAATCAATTACTAAATAGTGTCAAAATTGACATAAATGAGTTTTTAAAAAAAATAAAATTTTATTAAATGATATAAAAATCCTAAAAATCTAAAGTTTGGCCAAACAACATGTATAGTGATAAAAATTTCATAAATGATCCACTTTAGGTTCTCTTGGAATTTTATATTAAAGATATTAACCATGTATTATAAAAATACAAGAGGACATGGTAAGAGTTAACTTATTTTACAAAGGGTTAATGCTAAGAGATAAGGTTAATTTTGTGACCTAAACTTCTCTAACACCTATTTCTTGAGATATTTTAGAACCAAAATAATATTATCTTTGAAATAAATAAGTTTTTTTTTACCATTTTAATCCGAAAATAATTTTATAATAAATTAATATTTCAAGTTTTTTCTAAAATGCCTCTCACCTCTCTTATAAAAGAGCACCTCCATTTCTCTTTAATTCACACATCCAAAGCCCTTTGTCTCAGCCAAACCCTATCCAAATCTCCTCCCAAATTTCCTCACTTCAACATAGAGGCAAAAAATTGGGCAGAAAGCCAACTTACAGTGTCCTTTTCTGCAAATCAAAAAGAGACACCTGAAGAAGAGGTAATCATTTTATCCCTTCTTTCAAAGTTTGTTTCTTCTTCTACTTCCTCTTACTAAATTGTAACCATAGTAAAATAATAAATTCAACATATACTATATTCTGATATGTTGTTAAGATTATGGGACCACCATATTCCTCTTTTTACCCATCCTATGAAAAACAATACCACCATGTGTGCGTGTGTACGACTTACCATCTCCACACCATGGTGTAAATTGTTTTTCATGTACACTTTATTTATGTGGGTATAACAATGAATATAATGGATTTAAATAATATATATAACATGATATTGCTTCTGTAAAATTCATATTTCATCCAATTCCATACCATTTAATCCTTAAATAAATGATATCATCACTCGTGTGTACGTACGACCAACCATCTCCAGGATGCGATGAGATTCATTCTCCACTTTAACCATCCAAGAATGATTATAAAAAATATATATTATTCATAATTATGAAATATATGAAATAATAATTATACTTTAATGATATATATATATATATTTATTTATTTATTTATGTATGTACATATATTTCATTCACTTACTTTTATTCAATATGATAAGAAAACAGAAACAGTGATCATGAGTACGTACAGTCTACCGTCTCCATGAACGGTGCATTCCATTTTATATATCTATCTATTATATATATTTATATTATGAATATATATGATATATAAATCATATTATACATTCTATAAGTAAGTAAATCTTGATCTAAGTAATATTATCAACAATAACAAGTCAAAACACGTATGATAAACAAAGCGATATTACCCGAAATGTTGAATTAACTTGGAATCATTAATAAATGGGTAATATAAAGTCATAAAATAATCATATATGATATCATAAATATTATTATGATTCTTATATAAGTTAATAATATGTTTAAAAACATTATACAGAAGTTTCAGACACGTACGGAGAGTATCAGACCTAAGGTAAAGGTTAATTTCACAATCTCATTATTATTCGAGGTTGTTGATGTGTAAGTATCTACTGGGACATCTTTTTCATCCATGTCCATGTTTCTAAAAAAAATTCATAAAATGTTTTACTATAATCCTATGGATGTTTAAAGTCATTTTTACCCATGTTTTACTTTTTATAAAAAGTTTTGAAAGGAATCTTTTGGTCGTTTTCCAAATGAGGTACTTTATGACCCTTCTAAAAAATTAAGGAAAGAATGTTTTTTTAACTTATACAGCACGAGTGGATATTTTCCTTCATTATATCGCCTTAACATTTTTAATATTCCCTTATAATCTTGCAAGGTTATTTTCAAAAAAAAATGTTTTATTTTAAAATTATACGACTTTTAAATGTTTAAAAGTAAAATGGATATTTTCCTTAAAGAGTTTTAATGAATTTATTAAATTATTTTCATCTATGTAAACATAATTTATTGGATTTTATGCTAGTTTAAAGTTGATTTATTATGATACAGTCTTCCATATTGTATTGAAGGTTTTACGATATGTTTGATTGTGGATGTGCTATTTTTATATCATTCATGATTTATGGTTAAAGTATTGATATTTCATATGCTAGTTTTAATATGAATGTTTATGTTATGTTTCACTTTTTTCATGTGAGAAATTCATTGGACTTAGTAAGTGATGGGTGGGGCCCTTTATAGCCTCTCAATGCATTGGTAGGCCTCATGAGACAAACTAGTGTCTTGGCAGAAGGCCTGACAGAATATTTATGAATGGTCTTGGTAGAATGCCTTGACGTAGTAGTTATTATGTCGGGAATTATGCATTCCCTTGTTATGAAATTAGTTATTACTTGTGATTATTCAACTAGTAGAATATCCATGTGCATGTTTATATGGTAATGTTTGATTTATTTTTTCCATATTATGTTCAAGTTTATGTTTAAAAGGATGATGTTTTTATTATACATATTGCCTTAAAATTTTATAGCTTCTGCTGAATTATTTAACATTACTGAGCATTTGAGCTCACCCCTTTCTTATGTTTTATTTTCCCAAAATGCCAAGAAGTGTATTATGATTGATATTAAAGGTTAATCTAGGGAAATAATGGTGTTATCAACGGATTATCTATGTTTTATTTTATGTTAGAAATTGTAATGTAAAGTTCATGTATATAATCTATTTTCCAAGACTGTTAAACTAATCGGTATTTCGAGACTTGATCTCTTGTGATCATGCCGATGTATAAAAATAATGCACCGGCTCTGGGATTTTGGGTTTGGGGCGTTACAGTGTCAATGACCATAGACGAGGTAGAAGAGTTATACGTGGCTATAAACATGCATAAATAAAGATGAAAAATGTAAAGCATGCATGGGAGTCAAAAGAGGGTATCTCATCCATAAATGTGTAAAATAGAGTACAACGGGGAACCATGAATACAATGAAAACAAAAATAGACCCAAACAAAGTATAGTATGGGAGGGGTACAAGGGAAAACTATGACTCAAGGGCACTCTCAGCATCCTCCATATGCGTTGGTAAATATTGGTAGATGTTTTCATCCTTCGTGAGTAGCCCCATCTTGTGGAGCAGTAATAGATGGATGCCCTCCATAGGGCTAAGGGGGGTGTGGGGCTGGGCAGTCTCAAAGGCACCGAGATTCTTATCCAAATGGGTAATGAAAGAACCTCACATCAAAGTACTACAAGTCCTCTTTGCAAGGGTCCGGTAGAACTCACTGAACTGTTTGGCCATGTTGATGGTTGGACCGCTCATGGATGATGTGAGAATGATGATATCGATCTGGATCACCCCTCCATGAGAATCACCATGGTCCATCCAAGCATGAGCAAGGGCCCTGTGCAGGATCTGGAGGGCAGCACCTCGGAGCATGATGCTCTTCATGGTGCGAGGATCATATATGCTCTGACAGTCCCTAACAATCATATCTCAAAGTCATATAGCCTTGGACTTGTTAGGCTTGATATGCAATTTCAGGAAGATATGAAAGGTGATAAAATCAACTGAGTAGATGTCAAGGCCAACAAAAAAATTGCTCTGGTTGAGCTCTCAAGGCCTACCTTCGAGTCGTAAGTGGACAGAATTGATGTCCACCTCAAAGGTGGCCAAGAACTTGAGGAAGAGCTCCCTAAAAGTTTTCTCTCACACCTAGGGTTAGGGGTCGAGGGTAGGGGTGTTTCTGATCCTAATGAATATTTATATTGATCCTTGGTAACCCTATGGCTAGTAATTTGGTTAATAATAATTTTTTATCACATTCTTTTGCACAACCTTGAAAATCATAAGTGAAATTGAATGAACTTAACCTAATTCGAGTTGAGTAGGACTATTCCCATTAGCTCATGACACTTTCTACATAGAAGTTATGCGTAATGAACTTTGGCTGTAAGATACACCCTGAACATGGGATAATTTTAGTATAGGTAGACCCAATTGGTTTGACAAAAACTAATTGGTGAGTCTTGTACTGCTTCAAAGCCTAAGTTGTAGGGCTATTCCAAGCTAAATATAGGATCATCTTCTATCAAGATCCATGAAATTGACCCTGATCCATTCCTTTATTATCTAAATTAAATCCAAACTACTTAGCTTTAGTAAAAACCCAAACCTGAAGAGTGAATGTGAGGAATCATTTCCAATGGTTTTGTTTGATTGGTTGTTGACCTACAAGTAGTCATTGTGGGTTCGACCCCACACTGCCACTTTACTACGCCCTAGTAGTGAGTGTAGTTTGGGACTATAAATTTCTAATTTGATCACCACCCGCGTGAATTAAAATATGTGTGCCGGTGCATCACCCTCTAATGTGAAAACTGGTGGTAATAAATAGATTCATGGTGAGTCCCTCATACATGGTGGTCACCTTAAACATCTGAAAGCATCAGGAGTTAGATCTAATTTTGAATATCTAGAGGCAAAGGCTGGGAAGATTCATCCTCGCCTGTAGAATTGAAACTCTTATGCTATAATTGTTATGGACTTGGAAACCCATGAACTATTCAAACACTCTAGTTTTGGAGTTCTAAGTTCAACCCTAATTTGGTTTTTTTATTTGAAACCAGGTTGGAGAATAAGGACATGCGCAGAATTGTTTCTATACTGGTATTCTATAGTAGCGTGTTTTTTTGAAGACATGGTCATTTGGGATGTCTATGCCTACTATGGAAGAATGATCTTGTAGTGAGGATTCAACATTTTTCTTATAATCACATTGTTGCATCTATCCAAAAAGATGGCACTTCTAAGTGGACCTTCATGGGGTTCTATGGCTGCCTAATCAGGCTGATAAATGGAAATCTTGGGAATGTTTGGAGGCTCTTTGTTCTACCTGTCCAGGCCCCATCCTAATTGGTGGGGACTTTAATGTGATTCTCTTTAATAAAGAGAAATAATGGGGTTTTGATAAGACTTCTCCTATGATCTCAAATTTCTAAAATGTTTTGTTCTCTATGGGCCTATCTGATTTGGGATGTATCAGTAACACGTTCACGTGGTTTTAAAGAAAGTCCAAATGCACCAGAATTCTAGAGCACTTGGATCAATTCTTGGGTTCAAACCATTGAATGAACATTTTCAATAATTTATAGGTTTCTCATCTTCCCCTGGTGTCTTGAAACCATTGTCTTGTATTTCTCAATAAAAATCCTTGTGTTCGACTTTCTTGGTATGGAAGTATTTTCAGATTTTAAAGTAAGTGGTTGACTAATGATGAGTGTGAATAAGTTATCAGGTCAGACTAGTTTTCTTCTAATACAATAGCCTGTACTAAAATTAGTAGGGTGCTCATCTACTTTCAATAGTGGAGTAACTAAAAATTTCAAAATCTTGATCTAGAGTTTAACGGTATTGAGAAGCGTTTAATGGATTTATACTCTCTCCCAAACTCGGATGCTATTCTTTTGGGCTTCTTGGTTCTTGAGAAATAATTGCACATCGATCGTAAAAAAAAAATCTGGTTTATGCAGTCGTAGGAATCTCATATTCAATAAGGTGACTAGAATATGCTATATTTACATCAAAGGATATCATCATGATGAAGGAAGAATTTTATCATGAATTTGGGGATTCCTAATGGTTGCACCACCTTTCAGAAAAATGAACTTTAAGAATGCATTCTTGGATATATTTTTTCGTGTACTCTTTATTCATCTAAAAGTTTGTTTACTCCATCCAATGTGGCCTCTTGTTTCAATCTGTTGGTTTCGACATCTATGAACCGATAACTTGTTAAAGTCATTTTTGATAAAGAGGTCATCATGGAACTTAAGAAGATCCATGCTACTATGCCCCCCAGACCTAATGGTTTTTATGAGAACTTCTTTAAACTGTTATGGAACATCATGGGTCAAGATATCACCAAGCTTGTGAAGGACTTGTGGACAGGCCATGCTAATCTTGGTTCTCTCAATGATACCTTGATTATCCTTATTCCGAAGGATTAACAACCAACTAGAGTTACAAAGTTTAGGTCAATCAATCTATTTCCTTCCATTATTTCTAAACAACAAAGCGCATTTGAGCCCAAAATGCTTATCTTAGATAATGTAATTGTGGCCCATGAAATTTTTCACTCTATGAAAACACATTCTTCTTCTGGGAGAGGTGTGATGGCCAGGAAATTGGGTATGACTCAAGTTTATGATTGAGTAGAATGGTCTTTCTTGTGTTTTGTCCTTTGTAAGATGTGATTCTATTCCAAATGGGTGGATGTTGTCATGCGATGCGTTACTTTGGTTTCTTTCAAGATTTGAGTTAATGGAAATCTCACCCAAAGCTTCGCTCCCACCCGTGGTCTTTGTCAAGTGGATCCTCTCTCTTCGTTTCTCTTCATTTGCTGATGTTTTTTCTAATTTTATATCAGTTTTTAGGGATAATCTTATTCATGGTGCTAGAGTGTGTCGTCGGGGCCCTCCAATTTCCTACCTATTTTTTGTGGAAGATAGTCTCTTATTCTCCAGAGTCACTTCGGAGGAATGCAATTCTGTCAGGAATATTATCAAAAGTTATGAGATATTGGCTTTAGGGAAATCAGTGAATCTTTCAAAATCAAAAAACCCCTTCATCAATGGTGTTTCTTTGGATAGGAGGAATTTTTTCAATATACTTCGGGCATCCGGGTGGTGGACAAACATCAAAATTATTTTGGTCTCCCCACTATTATCGGAAGATCGAAAAAAGAAATTTTCTCTAATATCATTGATAGGGTTGATAGGAAAATCCATGTGTGGTCATGCAAAAGTGTCTCGGAGGGGGGCGAGGAGGTTCTTATTAAGGCAGTGGCGCAATCCATTCTCACTTATGTTATGTCTCTTTTCAAGCTTCTAGAAACATTTGTTAACTATATTCATTCACATATTGCTGTTTTATGGTGGGGATTTCATAATGGAAAGATTAAACTGCATTGGGTGGCTTGAGAGAAGTTTTGAGTACCAAAGGTTTGACGGGGGGAGGGGTTTCAAGGATTTGTGACTATTTAATGATGTTCTTTTTACTGAACAGGGTTGACGCCTTCTTCAAAACTCTGATTCTTTATGTGCTCGGATTCTTTGTGCAAAGTATTTTTCCCATTCCTATTTTTGCAATGCATTTTTAGGACTCATACCTAGCTTTATCTGGAGAAGCATTTGGGGTGCATGAACACTGTTAAGTAAGGGGCTTTATTGGAGGATTAGAAATGGTGAGAAGGTTAATATTGGAGTGATGTTGATAATGGTGGTACAAGGGCAACGTCGCCCGTTTGTGTATAGACAAGGTTGGGTCGCGGTTTAATGAAACAGATCTCAATATCACCCTTATTTTTATTGTTATTTATTTTATGTTTCTTATTTAATATCATGTGAAATTCTGTGCCCGCCCGTGTGAGTGGGCCGCAGGTTCCGAGAAAGTTCTTGGTGGTGACAGGCGATGGAAGCGTGGGGCCGAGCCAGTTCCATTCTCCTTTGTGTGGGCCGGAGCCACAGCAGAAGACGACGGCGAACAGGGAATCTCCTCTGTGCAGCGCTGTACCGGAAAATATCCCCCCGCCATCGTCAGATGGATCCGATCGTACACCTGCGAGGAACGCTCGTGATCAAATATGAATTTAGTTACAATATCAAAATGGATTTACCAAAATGATAATTTTTATCAAAAAAAATAAAAAATGATAAAATGCGAATTTACTTGCATTATCAGGGAAAAAAACCACGCCAACAAAATCATTGAAATAGAAAAAATAATGATCGAAAAAAATTTCAATGATAACAACAATAAAAAAAAATTAAAATAATTTACAAATGGTCAAGGAGAATTGCGATGGGTATCTAGGAGCGGCCCGGTATATTTGGTTGCCCAAGACTGCATATGAATTTTTGCTCTAAAATGTATTAAGAGTTACAGTGAAATGGTGAAATTTTTGCCCTTATGTATTTTTTTACTTTGCTTGCATGTTGTCCTAGCCCGGGGTCTCTTTGGGCTTGCCCTAGGGCCGGCCCTGAGGGTATCATGTGTATGCAATGGGAATGATTCACTCGTCACCAATAAAATGAGTAAATGACCCTTATGCAAGATGAATAAATATGTCAACATCCCATTACAAAAATCCATCTCAATACCTGTTTGCCCAGAATAAGAGATGACCAAGTAGTAAAAAAAAAAGTGTGAATTGAACAGTTTAAAAACATTTAAAATTATTTCAGAGTTAAAAGTATTTAAACATCGGAAATATAAAAATATAAACACACAAATTTTAAATGTTATTCGGATCAAAGTGATATCACGTATACTCTCCGCTTCTCTCCAACCTTGAAATAAATGGCACCCACTAAAAAATTGAATTTTGATGGGGAGTTACAAACCAACTATAAATATCTTTTCAAATGATGTCAAAACCAACACAAACTAACTTTAAAAGAGGATTCACAACCCATTATAACCCTGCCTTTTTCTTCCAGGAGGCACAACCCAAAGACCTGCCTTTTTTCTACTTTGAGGCATGTACAATCTAACATAACTCACGATAAATAGAACCAACTTTTATCAATGTTAGCTAAAAGTACTGATAAAGAGTGACATTTATCAGTGTTAAAAAAGCACTGATAAAAATACTCTTTATCGGCATTAAAAAAACCACTGATAAAAGTACCCTTTTATCAGTGTTTTTAGCACTGATAAAAGAGAACATTTGTCAGCGTTTTTTTAGCTATGATAAAAGTCATCCTTTATCGGAGCTAAAAAGCGACGACATAAGGTATATTTCATATAAAAAACATCATTAAAAATCATATATAAATATATAAATATATTTATATTGATAAAAATATAATATATTTTATTAAATATGATTTATACATGACTAAATATATATTTACACTATAAATGGCTTATAAAATTAAAATTCTATATTATTAAAAATCTCATTTCACATATATATATATATATATATAATTTTCTTAAATATTATTTATATTATTCTAAATATGCATTATAAATCATATTTACATGTCATATATTTAGTGAAAAAATGATTAATAATTTAATTAAAATTAATATTAATTAAAAATATTGACGAATTAATGTTAATAGGCATTTAATAACATTTTGTTTTGACATTATTATTTGTTTTTTCAATTTGACATATATATCAAATAATATATATTTAATTATTAATTTTAAAAATTGATTAAGTATGTCACACTTAATATGTCATGCAATAATTTCACATGTAAATATAAGAAATTAATTCAATTTTATAAAGACAAACACAAACTAATGATAAATTGTCAATATCATCACTTTAGATTTTTATTTATTAATATTAAATATTAAATATATTATTTTTTAATTATTAATTTTTATTAATTTTTTATATTTATATTTATATTTAATATATACTATTTTATTATTTTTTAATATATATATATATACTTAAATTTATTAATTTTTATTTTTATTAATAAAATTTTAATGTTTTTGTAATTTATTCATTTTTAATCGTATTTGTTTAATTTTTTTATTCATTTTTAATATTTATTTATATTTATTGATTAACATTTAATATTTTCAATATAGTTGTAATTTACATAATTAATATATACATTCATTTTCATTTAAACTTATATTTATTTTTATTTTTTAAAAATCTAAATAATTGATAACAATTTTCCATTTTTTAATATTCTTTCAATCTATTCATCTTTTAATTAAATTTCACTCATTTTTAACATTCATTCATTTAATATTATTTATTCATTAATAATGTTAATTTTTTTTTTACTTTTCTATAATTTATTCATTTTAAATATTTATTCATTTAATTTTTTCTCAATTAATTCATTTTAATGTTTTTATACATAATTATTCATTAATATATTTAATATATATATATATAAATATATATATATATATATATCAATATATATATAAATATAAATATAAATATATATATATCAATATATATATATATATATATCAATATATATATATCAATATATATATATATCGATATATATATATCAATATATATATATATATATCATTATATATAATACTTCCTTAAATATGATTTATATAATAAAAAATATGTATTTACATAAGTTATATATTTAGTGAAAAATGCTTAATAATTAAAAATCAATATTAATTAAAAATATTGACTAGTTAATATTAAGTAACATACATTTTAAAAAATGTCAAATATTTTTTCAATTTAACATATGTCGAATTTGTGTTACATTAATTTCATACACATATATGTAATTAATGCAATTTTATATAGAAACACACACAAGCATAATATTTCCGTAATTTATTCAATTTTAAATAATCATTTTTGAATTTTAGTTATTAACATAATATGTTTAATATATATTAGCCCCATCGTTGGTGGTGGGGTGGTTTGTGTTGGATATCAATACGAGTTATATTAATATTAGGATGGAAAGATGTATTCTAGATTACTCAGTTACAAGAGGCGAGTGAATTGTAGTTTAAAAAAATTTAGTATAAAAGAATTAAACTAAACAAATTCACAACCCTCTTTTGGTGAAAAAATCGGATTCGGACTTGGCCCTCAGTCTGATTACCTAAGTATCATAATCAAGATTGATTTTGATATATCAAAGTAAAAGAATTGTAATCATAAAAGATCATATTATAACAGATTGTAATCAGAGTAAAGTAATTGCAATCACATAGGAATCAATTCTATTAAAGTAAAAAGATTGGATTTACAGATTAATGTGTAGGATCAAATATGTAATAATGAGATGCTCAAATACAAGAGGGGGGGTGAATTTTATACTTTAAAAATCCCTAAGGAAATTTTGCACAACCAAAATTCACAACACCTTTGCGCTCTAATAACTTGCTTGATTCCAAAAAAAGTGATTCCGGAAATGAATCTTAACAAAAGTTTACAACAACTAAGATTCTACCTTAAAGCGTATAGAATCCTATATAATGAGAGTATAAGTCTAAGGAAGTATAAGAAGATTATACTTTTCTCAACAACTAAAAGTACAGCGGAAAACAAAATAGAAATACTACAAGTAACAGGTAGTAACTCTTTTATCCCAAAGAGAAGGGTATCCAACAACCCTGGATAAAAGGTCCCTTCATTTATACTTTCAAGAAAGTCTGTCTTACCCAAACCTAGGTAAACCCTCAATCTGAAGATCGGTATCTGTCTTGCTATCCCCGCAAGCCCTCAATTTGTAAGGAAATCGACACCTCTCACTTCACAACCCGAAGTCTCTGATTTCAAGGAAATCGCACCTCTACACTAAGAAAATCTGCACGAAACAAAGTTTGAACAAGCCATTCAAACTTTTTGCATGAAGCCTGAGAGTTTATAAGAGTCTCTCTCTCTAGAAATCACTTCTGAAAGTTCTGAGCTTCAAAAATTCCAAAAGTCCTGAGCTCTTTCAAATGAGCTCCTATTTATAGACATGACTTCAACGGTCGACTCCCTCCTCCAATGATCATATTTTTCCTTGAATTTCGGAGGGACCTGTACACGTGTCACTCAAACAACGGTTAGTGAGTAACTGAAAGCGTGACATCGTTTTATAACAAAACAAGTGTAATCATAACTAAAATCTGATATTCGGAATGTAAGCAAATGAAAGTTCGGATTCTAACCAAAATTGAATTCGAAGTTTATAATACAAGGATATTCAGATTCTGTTTTGTGGGAATTCGGAACCTGAACTCTATAGAATTCCGGATTCTAAATTTCAAGGAAATTCGGAATCTGGATTCACAATAATTCGGAACCAGAACTCACAAAGTTCGGAGTCAGATTTCATGAGAATTTGGAGCCAGAAGTCATAAGAGTTCATAACCAGAAATCGTAATCAGAATTCGGAGTCAGAACTCAGAAGAGTTCGAAGTCTGTATTCAGAGAACTCGGAGTCAGAACTCAGAAGAGTTCGCAACTAGAATTTGTAATCAGAATTCAGAGTCAGAACTCAGAAGAGTTCGTATCTAGAATTCGAAATCAGAATTCAGAGTCAGAACTCAAAAGAGTTTGTAACCAGAATTCTGAGAATTCAGATCCTAAAACAAAATGTTTCATTTCTAGGTATTTATAGGATTCCAAGGTTTTGGTTTCAAACCAAATTTTATACTTATAAAAATTATGATATGAGCAATGAAAACAAGGTAAGGATAAATTTCCTTGGGGGAGGAAATTTTCCTTATAGAAGTAAAACACAGGGTAAAAAGAGATTTTCCTTGAGATAAGGTGTTTGTGATTTTCAAAACAAGAAGGAATGATAAATTCATAAGGAAACCTTATTGACTTAACAATCTCCCCCCCAATTATGAAGGAATGGAAAATTCATAAGGAAAGCCTTATTGACTCAAGAATCTCCCCCTTTTTGGAAAGCACAAGCATCCTTACGAAAAAGAATAAAAGGACTTAGAATTTTTTTTCTAGACTTTGCAAATAAAACTTATCTCCCTTTTTACACTGGCAAAGATGAATACGACTAACTCCCCCTTAGTTCTTTGGAACACTAAGGATCGTATTCTAGATTTTCGGAATGATAATTTTCATTATCTTGAGTATGAAAATCTTCGTAATGGAAAACTCCCCCTTAGACAAACTCCCCCTTACTTAGGGATATTTCTTCTTTTACTTAGAATTAATTTTCATTATCCCCCTTTGTGATTTTCAAAAAGAGTTTGAGGGAATGAAAAAATATATGGTACCTGAAATATTAGTACAAACATCCAAACAAAAACAAGCAACCACAATTTCATTAAGATTGGAAGGATTTGTACAGGGAAAAACATATACAACAAAAGATCGGATTTGGATCTATTTTGCTTCTTTTTCCTTGGGTATCGGCTTCTTAACGATGGTTTTCAGCTTATTTAGCTCTTTGCGATCCTCCTCTGCTTGATTCTGTAAGGCTTTGATCCTATCATCTTGAGCCTTCAGAGCCTCTGCCTGAGCCTTCAGCAAGTCATCTTGCTTCACTAGCTTTTCTTCAATCTCGATCTGGAGATCCCTTTCTGTTTTCCAACTTTGGACAACATAATTCAACTTCCCATTTAGATCTTTGACATCCTGAATCCGAGTATTCTGCTCAAGAGTTAGCCTTTTCTTAAAGCTATTTGTAAGATCCTTGATTTTGGTGTCTTCAGTATCAAAATCTTCATTGACATCTTCTTGAAATTGATCAAGCTCTCTCAAATATTCAACAATCTTCTTCGACCAGCTGGTCATTTTCTTGCAAGATTTTCTGTGGGCTTCATAGTTGATAAAGAAATTCTTGTGTTCAGCCTCAACCTTTACACACCTATCCATCACCATGGATACAGAGTCTGATTTCTGATTCATGCTATGCTGGAGCATCTGGCATCTGGAGTCAATTGTTGGAAAGATTGGAATGATGTCCACTAGCTTCGTTAGGGACTAAATGACAAAATCATGTCCTAGAGTTGATGATTCCGAATCTGACACTTTACTTGGTAATGGTTCTTCTTCTAGCTCAACCATCTTCCTCTTAGAAGATGCACCAACTTCCTTCTTTCTTAGAATTGCTTTGGTTGGGGTATCAACAACCACTTGTTTCCCCTTGTCAGTTTTCGGAACATCTTCCTCATCTGGAGACTCATGCTCACTCTCAGACAATTGAACAATCTTATCTTCATCAATTTTTTCTTTCTCAGCTCCTGCCTAAACATATTCAGGAAGAATGAAGTGATGATTATAACTCTCTTCCTCAGATAACTTGTTCACTTCCTCTTCATCCTTCTCATCAATTACAGGGCTATCAAGTTTTGAAGATCTAGCTTGAGAAGTCCGGATTGAAAATTTTTCGAAAGCACTTTCCTTCTCATGATAGTCTTCAACTTGCTTTATCAGATCAATTGTGTCATCACTACTTTCAGCTTCTTGTACTTCTTCTACAACTTCCTTTTCAACAAACTTCTCTTGGGATTTTTCCGGAGTCATGTACTTCTTCCTCAGTGTCTCAGGTAAGGGTTCAACCAAAAAAGATTTTGTTATAAGAATGTTCTTGGATGCTACTTCTGCAGCCTTCAAAAGAGATTGCACAATTTCTGCCTCCGACATTTTCTTCTTAATCTTCTTCTCTTTAGCTTGCTTCTCAAGCTCTTCAGCAGTCTTCTCTTTCAATGCTTTGGCCTCTGCAGGGTCTAGACCAAATTGTGGTTCCCCTTCCTTCCGGTTCTTCTTATCCTCCCTCCATTTGGCTACTACCTGATCCGGATAGGCTTTCTGTTTCTTAGGCTTTAGAGGTGCGGATTCAGTTTCTTTGGCCTTAGGGGTTTTCTCTGTTTCTTTAACTTCCTTTAGTTTACTCTTCTTTCCGACTTTCTTTGATGGTTCAAACTCTTCTAAACTTTTCAGAATGACTTCTGCTTCATCCTCTGGTAGATCATAAAACTCACTTGACTCCTTAGAGAAACCAACTTTCATCCTCTTGAGGGTATCATCACTGATTAGCATCACTTTGCAATTCCTTGGCTTGGAACTGTATGGGATCTTGAAAGATTCAAGACACCGAACTATCAACTTAGAGAAAAGGGCAAGATACATGATTATCTGTGCTCTCAGATTCCCATTCTTGATATTCTCTATCATAATGATAATATGCTTCATTAGATTTATTTTCCTTATATTTACCAAAAAATCCAAGATATACATATCACTTTTCTTAAGAGTGTCCTTATCACCCTTTCTCGGTACAATAAGACCCTGAACCAATAACTCTAGGATCCGATTATTGGTAGACAAGTGAGCAATTTTTGCGGTCTTGACATCTTTAAGTCCAAGACTTTGCATAGCCTTCACTTTTACAAAACTCCCTTGAACATCTGGAAGCTTGTGGGAACAAAATCCTTCCTCTTCTTAATAAGATACCCCTACCAAGCTAACAGACTTGGTGTCAGAAAGTGCATATGTTTTTCCATAACTCTTGAAGGAAAATTTTTCTCTACCATCTTCCTTAAAGAAACAAACTGACTCATAAAACTCTATCAACAAATCCAGATACACTATATCCTGAGATCCTGGCTTTGAAATGGATACACTTTCTCATCCATTAAGCTTGATATTCATGGAGATAATAGAGTCATATTTGTTGAAGAAGTTCAGATGTACCAACCTCTCCCTGTATATCTTCCACTCCACAATCGGCTTGACAGTAGACATATCTTGAGAAGAAACTTCACCAGACATTCGGACTTGAGCACTTCTAAAAGGTTCAAAACGAGCTTTGTAGTGGGGCAGAGCTTCGAAACACAAAAGATTGAGAACCGATGTGAGACAACCATCGGGGGTACCCTTTTTATAGGCGTTGAAACGATGATTGAACTTCCCATCTCAATCCAATGGCTGAGAATTCTTCTGATCAGATCTGACGGTTGAAAAGATAACCAGAAGGAAAATTTTGGTAGGATCCGATCTTTTGAGGTTTTTAAAAGAAAACATTCGGATTTAAGAAAACTAGAATCTGATAAATTTTAATAACACAAGAAACTTTCAGAAAATTAAAGATGATTACAAAAACTCAAGAAAGAATCATACCATTCGGATTGTCAAGAGAATTATTTTTATTGAGGAAAATTCTTCTTGAAGGACTTTAGATTCTGAAAAAAAACTTGAGTACAAAAAAAATGAGTACAAAGATCTTTATTACGAAAATGTTCATTACGAAAATTTTCATTATGAAAATCTTCATTACGAAAATCTTCATTATGAAAAACATGAAAAACTTCATTATGAAAAATATGAAAAACTTCATTATGAAAAATATGAAAAACTTCATTACGAAAAATATGAAAAAATTCATTACGAAAAATATGAAAAACTTCATTACGAAAAATATGAAAAACTTCATTACGAAAAATATGAAAAACTTCATTACGAAAAATATGAAAAACATCATTACGAAAGATATGAAAATCTTCATTACGAAAGATATGAAAAACTTCATTAAGAAAAATATGAAAAACTTCATTATGAAAAATATGAAAAACTTCATTACGAAAAATATGAAAAACTTCATTACGAAAAATATGAAAAACTTAATTACGAAAAATATAAAAAACTTCATTAGGAAAGATATGAAAAACTTCATTACGAAAAATATGAAAAAACATATGAACAAATGTACTCCCCCTATGAAAAGGAGTTTATTATTGTAAGTAGATTTGTTCAAAAGAAAGTTAATAAGGATAATTACCTTATGGTTATCATTCCTAACTTCTGTTTAATGTATTCAAATCTATCAGAGGGTAAAGATTTTGTGAAAATATCAGCAAGTTGATCTTGCATTTCAATAAATTAAAGAATGATATCTCCTTTTTGTGTGTGATCCCTAAGAAAGTAATGCCTAATATCTATGTGTTTTGCATGAGAGTGATGTGCAAGGTTTTTACTAAGGGAAATGAAACTTGTATTATCACACAAAATTTGTGTTTTGGTAAAACTCATACCATAGTTTGTGAGTGTGTGTTGCATCCACAACACTTGAGCACAAAAGCTTCCTGCTGCTATATATTCAGCTTCAGTAGTGGAAAGCACTATTGAGTGTTGCTTCTTGCATGACCAAGAAACTAATGAATCTTCTAAGAAATGACAAGTTCTGAATGTACTCTTTCTATCCATTCCACATCCACCAAAGTCAGCATCCGAAAAACTTTTTAAAACAAAATCATTTCCAGAAGTATAAAAGAGTCCTAAATTAATGGTTCCCTTTAAGTAGCAAAAAATTCTTTTCACTGCCTTTAAATGAGATTCCTTAGCATTGGATTGATATCTTGCACATAAGCATACTGAAAACATTAAGTCTGGACGACTAGCTGTCAAGTAAAGTAAAATTCCTATCATAACTCTAAAAGATGTTTGATCTACTGGTTTCCCAGCTTCATCAAGATCAAGTTTGTTTGAGGTACCAATGGGAGTACTTATGCTTTTAGTGTTGTCACATCCATACTTTTTAAGAATATGTTTAATATACTTATGTTGAGATATATAGATTTCTTCTGGTTTTTGAGAATTTTGAAAACCAAGGAAAAATGTTAACTCACCCATCATACTCATTTCAAACTCAGATTTCATTAGACCCACAAAGGAATCAGTTAAAGATTGATGATTTGAACCAAATATAATGTCATCAACATAAATTTTAACAATCAATTTTTTTTTCTTATCTTTATTTATAAAAAGGGTTGGATCTTCATTTCCCTTAACATAGTTATTTTGAAGCAAAAATCCTATAAGTCTATCATACCAAGATCTAGGTGCTTGTTTAAGGCCATATAAAGCTTTAGTAGGTCTAAAAACATGATCAGTATGTTTTGTATCTTCAAAACCAGGAGGTTGTTCAACAAAAACTTCCTCTTGAACATAACCATTAAGGAAAGCACATTTCACATCCATTTGAAAAAGTTTGAAATTGAAGAATGCTACAAAGGCAAGTAAAATATGAATAGATTCAAGTATAGCTACTGGAGCATAGGTTTCTTCATAGTCTATTACTTCTTATTGATTATAGACTTTAGCAACTAATCTAACTTTATTTATAACAATGATTCCATTTTCATCACACTTATTTTTGAAGACCCATTTTACTCTAATAACAGAAGATTCCTTAGGTCTTTCAACAAAGGTCTAAACTTTATTCCTTTAGAATTAATTTAGTTAATATTGAATAGCTTTTATCCAATCATCATCACCTAAAGCTTCATCAGTGATTTTTGGTTCTAATTGGGAAAGAAATTCTAGATGTTATACTTCATTTCTTAAGGAAATTCTAGTACTTACAGGTTGATTCACATCACCAATGATGCTATCACTAGGATGATTCTTAAAAAACAACTGATTTGGGTTTTGCAAAACCTGTTCATCAACCTAGGGTAGGAAATATTCTGGGGTAAATGTTTCAGAAGTATATTCTTGGACATTTTTCTTATCAGAAGGATCTTCTATCAAAGGTTGACAGTTAGTTTTTGAAAATACATACGAGGATGTAGGTTGGGGTTTTTTAAAAAAAAGGATCAGTTTCATCAAATTTCACATGTACTGTCTCTTCAACAGTACAGGTGTTTTTGTTGAAAACTCTATAAGCCTTAGAAGTTGTGGAGTAGCCTAAGAAAATTCCTTCATCATATTTTGGTGCGAATTTATGAAGATTATCTTTAGTATTCAGAATGAATACCTTGAAACCAAAAACCTTAAAGTAGGAAAGTCTAGGTTTTCTACCATTACATAACTCATAAGGAGTTTTATTGAGAAAAGTTCTAATCAAAAATAGATTTATAGTGTAAAAAGAAGTACTTACAGCTTTGAACCAAAAATGTTTGGCTACATAATACTCACTCAACATGGTTGTAGTTATCTCTTGAAGAATTATCTTTCTTATTTCAACAACACCATTTTTTTAGGTGTTCTGGGTGTTGAGAAGTTATGAGTAATGCCTTTTCTACTACAAAAATTTTCAAAATCAGAATTTTGAAATTATTCTCCATGATCACTATGAATAGTTTTCAAAGGGACGTTTTTCTCATTTTTAACTTGGGATCTAAAAATTTTGAAATAAGAAAAAGCTTCATACTTCTTTGATAGAAAGTAGACCCACGTAAATCTAGTGTAATCATAAACCAAGACAAATACATAATACTTTCCCCCAATGCTTCCAGTTTGTATAGGACCAAAGAGATCCATATGCCCTAACTGTAATGCATCAATAGTTGAGACTTCACCGACTAATTTAAAACTTGACTTATGTTGCTTTCCATATTGACAAGGGTCACAGACTTTTGAAGAATCTAATATAAGCTCTGGTAGATCCTTAACTAATCTTTTCTTAGAAATTTTTCATAAGTTCCTAAGGTTACAATGTCCTAACCTTCTATTCCACAACAAAGAATGATCTTCCATTGCACTAAGGAAAGGTAGATCTTGGATTCCAAGGTCTTCTAAATTTAGTGTGTAAACATTATCTTGCCTATGGTCAGAAAGAATAAACTCTTCCTTGGAATTGTGTACTAAGCACTTGTCATTTCTAAAATTCACAAGGTAACCTTCATCACATAACTGACTTATTCTAATGAGGTTATGCTTAAGACCCTTAACAAATAAAAAATTTGAAATAAAAGTTTTTCCAAGAAGAACGATGTTACCTATACCAATAATTTCTCCCTGAGCATTATCTCCGAATGTTACTTTTCCTCCGTTCGTCTTGATAATCTTTTCAAAATAGTTTTTTCTACTAGTCATATGCCGAGAACATCCACTATCCATGTACCATGTATTTCTATTGGTACCTTCTCTATTTTCCTGAAAATAAGAAAAAGTTAGGTTTTTGGAATCCAAACTTGCTTGGATCCAGAATTCTTAGAAAGAAAAATTTTAGGCACCCACATATTTTTAGAAAAATGGGCTTTATGAAATCTTAAAGACTGTGTTTTGTTTAAGGAACAATTTTTTTCCCAGTGTCCACCACACTGACACTTAGTGCAGAATGGAGCACTTTGAGGAACAAAATAATTGTTACTAAAAATCGTTTTAGAACCAGTATAACCAAAACCAGAACTATTCCTTAGAGGTCAGATTTGTGAATACATTTTATCAAAATTTTCCTTACCTAAGGTAAAGTTTTACAAACACTTCCTCAAGGAAAATATTTAGGATTTGATTTTGATAACCAAGTTCTTGTCTTAAAAAAAATTTGATTTTGAACTAGAGCTAGGCTCGAAAACATTTTTCTTAGAAATTATGTTTTCTAGATCTTTAGAAAGTTTATTATTCTCAGAACATACTTCCCCAAGATTTTTTGAAATACTTTCAAAATCAACGTTTTTCTTATCAAGATATTTAGAAAGATCTGATATTTCCTTAGTAAGAATAGTATTCCTAGAATTTTCCTTATCATGTTTTTTCATGAGTTTTGAATTCTTAATCTCAAGAAGTTTGGAAAACCTATAAACTTATTCATAGGAAGGTAAAGTATTATCTTCATCAGAAGAAGATTCTTTATCTGAAGAGTTATTGTATTTAATATCATTAGAATTCAAGGAAACATTGGTCATTGATTCGAAATTGTGTACCATAGCCATTAAGCAATGATTTTCAATAAGTAGTCTGACTATTAGACCAAGATTCTTTTGTCCAGAAGATTCATAATCTGAAGATTTATCTGAAGAGTCTCCACCACTAACACTCCAGGTGTCATTAGCTTTCAAGAATTTCTTAGCTTTAGCCTTGTAATACTTCTTTCTGTTTCTCTTAGAATGATTTTCCTTTATTTCTTTTCTCTTAAGTATAGGAAAATCAGGTCTTATATGTCCAGCTCTCTTGTATTCATAACATGTAACTTCTGAATCTTTCTTGTCTTTCCTTTCTTTCTTATTGTATCTGGATTGAAAGTTCCTCTGTCCTGCTATCTTGTTCATCATTCAAGTAATATTTTCTAATTCATTTTCTGAGGATTCACTTCCACTGGATTCGGATTGGATAACAACTTTCTTAGATTTGGATCTAGTAACTATATCAGGAGTCTTAGCTTTCATATGATTTGAAGTTGTAGTAAAAGAAACATTGCCATTTCCATTCTTCTTCTTTACGTTATCAACATCTCTCTTCATTCTAGATTCATGCTGAAGAAGAGTTCCAAACAGTTCATCTAAGAAAATCTGAGTAACCTTTCTATTTTCATCAATAGAAGTTTTCTTGGATTCCCATTCATTCAGCATGATGTCTATGATCTTATAAACAAGAGCTTCATCATCTAATCCTTTATCACCCATGGATTTCAAACTATTTACAATAGTCATGAATCTTTGTTGCACCTTACATATGGGTTCTCCATAAGAAAAGCGGAAACCATGATATTGAACTCTGAGCATGGATCTTCTAGTTTCAATTACTTTGGAAGTTCCAAAGTGAGTAACTTCAAGTTTCTTCTAAATAAAATTTGCTGCTTCACAAGATGAAATTTGTCTATATATGTTTCTAGTCATGGAACAAAGTATAGTATTGCGTACCTTATAATTCAGTTGATATTCATGCTTTTCTTGATTGGTAAAGGTACTAACTTCTTTGTCAGGGATTTTATATCCCCCAACAAGCATAAAAAAATTATCAACACTAGTATTGATAATGAAAATCTTCATGCGATCTCTCCAATATTCGTAATCATTTCCATCAAAGATAGGTGGTCTAGTTGGATTGTGATTGTCTATGGAACCAACATTGATTCCTACCATCTTAAAGAAAATTCCTTCCACAAAAACTTGTTAATAGAAAAATTTCAAGTAAGATATTCCTAAGCAAGAAAAATATAGAACAAGAGTATCTCTAAGAAAAAAATGAATCTGAACTATACGAGTCCGAAAAACTGATTCTGGAAAATAAGAAGAAGAATAATTCTCTTCTGAATCTAATCGTGAGATTAATTCAGAGGTCACCAATCCTTTGATACCAATTATAGGATCAAATATGTAATAATGAGATGCTCAAATACAAGAGGGGGGGGGGGGGGTGAATTGTATACTTTAAAAATCCCTAAGTAAATTTTTCATAACCAAAATTCACAACACCTCTGAGCTCTAATAACATTATTGATTCCAGAAAAGTGATTCCGGAAATGAAACTTAACAAAAGTTTACAACAACTAAGATTCTACCTTAAAGCGTATAGAATCCTATATAATCAGAGTATAAGTCTAAGGAAGTATAAGAAGATTATACTTTCCTCAACAACTAAAAGTACAACGGAAAACAAAATAGAAATACTACAAGTAACAGGTAGTAACTCTTTTATCCCAAAGATAAGGGTATCCAACAACCCTGGATAAAAGGTCCCTTGATTTATACTTTCAAGAAAGTATGTCTTACCCAAACCCAGTTAATCCATCAATCCGAAGATTGGTATCTGTCTTTCTATCCCCGCAAGACCTCGATTTGTAAGGAAATCGACACCTCTGACTTCACAGCCCGAAGTATCTCATTTCAAGGAAATCACACCTCTACACTAAGCAAATCTGCACGAAGAAAAATTTGAACAAGCCGTTCAAACTTTCTGCACAAAGCCTGAGATTTTATAAGAGCCTCTCTCTCTAGAAATCACTTTTTAAAGTTTTGAGCTTCAAAAATTCCAAAAGTCTTAAGCTTTTTCAAATGAGCTCCTATTTATAGGTGCGACTTCAACGGTCGACTCCCTTATCCAACGGTCATATTTTTCCTTGAATTTCAGAGGGACCTATACACGTGTCACTCAAACAATAGTTAGTGAGTAACTGAAAGAACGACATAGTTTTATAAAAAAACAAGTGTAATCATAACTAAAATATGATATTTGGAATGTAAGAAAATGAAAGTTTGGAGTCTAACCAAAATTGAATTTGGAGTTTATAATACAAGGATATTAGGATTCTGTTTTCTAGAAATCAGAACCCGAACTCTATAGAATTTTGGAGTCTGAATTTCAAGGAAATTCAAAATCTGGATTCATAAGAATTCGAAACCAGAACTCACAAAGTTCGAAGTCAGAGTTCATGAGAATTCAGAGTCAAAACTCATAAGAGTTCGTAACCAGAATTCATAATCAGAATCCAGAGTCAGAACTCAGAAGAGTTCAGAGTCTGTATTCAGAGAACTCGGAGTCATAACTCAGAAGAGTTTGTAACCAGAATTCGTAATCAGAATTCGGAGTCAAAACTTAGAAGAGTTCGTATCCAGATTTCGAAATCAGAATTTTGAGTCAGAACTCAAAAGATTTCATAACCAAAATTCTAAGAATTCAGATCCTAAAACAGAATGTTTCATTTCTAGGTATTTATAGGATTCCGAGGTTTTGGTTTCAAACTGAATTTTATACTTAGAAAAATTATGATATGAACAATGAAAACAAGGTAAGGATACATTTCCTTGGGGAAGGAAATTTTCCTTATAGAAGTAAAACACAGGGAAAAAAGAGATTTTCTTTGAGATAAGGTGTTTGTAATTTTCAAAACAAGAAGGAATGATAAATTCATAAGGAAACCTTATTGACTTAACAATCTACCCCAAGTATGAAGGAATGGAAAAGTCATAAGGAAAGCCTTATTGACTCAACATAATGTTTTTCGTATTCAAATAAATTATGATAAAACAATTCAAATAAGCACAACAGAATAAAAGACTTGTAAGAAACAAGTATTGCAATAACAATAACAAGAATGAATTATCTATTTAAAAAGAATAAATCTCTTTTAACCTTAAGAGTAAGGTAGCCACAAACCTTGGCTAAATGATTCCTATTTTTATACCTACAAGCAAGCTTGTCTTTCCACAATAAGGAAAGCCCTCAATACGATGATCAAATTTTATCTACCTAACTATCCCTGACATCTCTCGATCTAATGGATCAGCTCTGTCATGATATCCTCGTAAGCCCTCGATCGTAGCCACAAATTGGATGCACAATTACAAAGCAGCTAAATTCTTATGGGGACAACCTCTCAAGGTTCCCTTGAGAAGAAAAAACTCTAAAACAATTAAAAAATACTAGGGAAAAGCTGTTTAGACTTTGTAATCTTCAAAGATCTCATACAATGAGAAATTGTGAATGAAATTGATCAACACTTCTGCTAAAACAACTGCTTCAAACTCTTTAAATGGCCAGGTATTTATAGAAAATATTCCCAGCAGTCATATTTTCCCTAACAGTCATATTTTCTCTGAGTTTGTCACAACCACTTGGACACTTGACACTTTAATGGATCTTTTGTAACTAATTATCTGATGTTGTATTGATTTACATCATTATAGTGTAAAAGTTATTCCATTATGATAGAAATAAGTTTTCTGTATTTTGAATATAAACTTAAGTAAGTCTGATGGACTCCCCTTATGTTTTTCATTATGATAATCCTTATGAGTATGAATCTTATCTACATGGGATCTGATATCAGTCTTATGTTTAAGAGTTTTCCAGTATTAAAACACGGCAAAGAGTCTAACATCGATTATGATAAGGAATGATCCAATGTTTATTAGATCCAGTGTCATTCTGATAATCATAATGAAAGTTTATAAGTTTATATTTGTATACTTACAAACTTATTCTAAGTATGGTAAAAAGAAAACATTTTATAAAAAACATACTAAAACACTTTGGACATAAACAATTAGTAATCAAGTGTATAAAAAAGTGATTGTAATTTCTAAAACAAATGGAATAAAAAATTTATAAGTATAACTTTTTAATTAACAATCTCCCCCATTTTGAAAGTAAAAAACCAAAAATTAAATGAAAAATTAAATTTGAAAAACTTATAGTCTATTTACTTTTAGCTTCTCCATATTCAGAATTAAGAAATAATCCTTATCTCTCCTTGAGTTTATAACTCATTTGAATAAAATGATGAATACGATTAACTTCCCCTTATAACAACCCCCCTAAGGATCATATTCTACCCATTAATATGATATAATCCTCTTTAATGAACTTCTCCCCCTTTGAATAAGAATCTCTTAGATAATAATACTTCTCCCCTTTCTATAGAATTCTCCCCCTTTTATGATTTTCAAAAAGGAATGAGGAAATTCTTGAGTTCCTTGAAAAGGGTTAGAAAAACAACTATATGAGACCATATAATGAAATAAATAATCATCTAAAAAATGAAATAATATTCAACCAATCATAATTGGAAAACATTCAAATAGGTCGTAATGGGATGAAAAAGTGATTTATTGTTAAAAAAGTTTTTGAAAAATAAAATTACAACAAGAGTTCAAAATGGAAAAGATTTTAATCTTTCTTCATCAGGGATTTCACAATGGAATTCATCTTTTGAAATCTTTTCTACACTTTGGGATATTTTCTATAATTTCATCTTGAGATCGAATCTTTTCTTCTTGAACTTGAAGCTTTTCATCTTCAACCCAAAGATTTTTAGACAAATAATCATTCTGATTTTTCAAATCGAAAATATCATCTTTATAAACTTTGAATCTAGACATCTGTAATTGAAAATATATCCTCATTCTTGCTAACTCTTTCACTTCTAGAGACCAGTTATCACTAGGATCTTTGAATTGTTCCATGAACTTTACCCTGGCTGTCATGTCTTTGGATAACGGATTTAAAGCTTCTGGGATTTCATTTATAAGCTTCTTCAAATCTTCAATACTCTCTTTATGTAACTTGATATCAATATCAATATTGTGAGACCATTTCACAACATCATTTTACAACATCATTTCATTAATTTTTGTGATATAAACATTTTTTTGTAGAAATTTGAAATTAGCCTCTAACCGAATTAGCATATCATTTAGAAATTTGATTGACTTTGATTTTTCACTTTGATTTTAAAGAACCAATTCCACCCTTTCTTTAAGTCTTGGAAAATATGGAATTGTTATTTTGATTATTTTTAATTCTTGAATGATATAGTCAACACATTGAGCAGTAATCCTATTCACCAAATTTGATTATTCAATTTCTAGGAGTTGAGGAAGACTGGTCCCAATTTCTTCTTCCTATCTTTTCTCTTTATTAACTTTATTTGAGGAAGATTTATAATTTTTTCTGTGGGTTCCTTTACATTAGACAATTCAATTATCTTTATATCATTGGTGTAATCTTTGTGACCTTCCGTTTTGGAAACTTGATCTTTCTCATCTTTCTTGGATGACGATTCAGATTATTTCTGTGATGAAGATTTTTACCTTTGAGAATTCCCATATTTTTCTTTTCCATTTATCTTGGAAGGAAAATCAAATGAGGATGCCTCTTCCAATTTCAAATAAAACTTATCTGATTGAGTTTTCTCATATTCATCTTTTTATTTATTCTCATTCTCGTCATCCTCCTCCTCCTCCTCTTCTTCTATTCCATCTTCTTCTTCTTTATCTTCATTATCATTATTATTCACTTCTTTTTTAACAAAATATTCTACGTATTCACTTTCTTCTCCTTCTAAAATTTTAGTTAAATTATCAATCCCTATAGTGCCTTCCTCCATTGATTTACGAAACTCCTCATGGATCTGTCCATATATTCTTAAATTAGCCTTACGAGCAGGTACCGATTTTGATGGTTTTTCTTGGGATTTAGATGGTATCGATTCTTTATCTACAACTTTGAACTTTACATTGTCTATGATAGAGGGAACTTTAGAATCATCTATAATGGTTTTATAAAATGATAATTTGGCATCTGGATTTGGTTGATCAGATTGAGGAGAAATTAAAGTAACATTTTTAGATGCACCTTAACACCTTTCAACAAACTATCATACAACTGTGCTTTTGATAAAGTTTTCTTCTTCTTATTCTTCTTCTTTCTTTATACCTTCAAAGTATCAGTAATATGAATCATTAAGTCTAAGGATTTTTCTATATCAATTCCAAATTGAGGACCATCTTTTTTCTCTCTTGGCCTTCTTCCTTATCCAATCATCCCTTATCTCATCAGGGACATTCTTATGCTTCTTTATGTTCTTATATGAGGAGGTTTATAGATTCCTTTTCCTTTCCTAATTACCCTTCTCAAGTTTCATTGAGGGTTCATCTTCATAAAAATTCTCAAAAAACAACTCTGATTCATCATCAAAACTAAGATTCATCATTGTCATAGCATCATCACTAATGTATTTTATTTTCAACCACTTCAAAGATGACTTATATGTAATGTTTAAATATTTCACGCTCCCCTCTATTAAATCACTTAGAATAGTCAAAAACATGATTATTTGAGATTTGATAGCTTCAGACTTGATGTTGTTGATAGTATGAAAAATAAACTGTATTAGATCATTTTTTCTCATATTTACAAGAAAATCCAAAATGAAAACAACATTAACTTTTAGAGTATCAAAGTCCCATTTTCTTGGAATAATAAAACCTTGCATCAGGAGGGAGATAACCTGGTTATCCAGTGTGAGTTGAGTAACTTTACTTACTTTCTCAGAATGATCGAATAAGGAATCCTCAACCTTCTTTTTATTAAAACAACCCATTTCATACGGTATCTTTTGACAAGGGTAGAAAGCTTCTCCATCTAATGGAATTGTAAGCATAAATTCAAATTTCTTTTATGAAATATTATACCCTTTTTCATATATCATAAAGGAAATTTATTTATTTCCATTTTCTATGAGAAACATAACAATATAATAAAAATTCTGAATAAGGTCAAGGTAAACAAGATCAAAAAACTTATCATTCTTCTCAATAAAAAAAGACTCCCATGCTTGTAATTTTATAATTTTTCTCAACGATGATTTATACATCTCATAGAAAGATATTTGAACTAAGCTTTCTCAAAAAAAATCTTATTCTTGAAATATTTTGTAGATTCCATCATAGTCGGAGAAGATACTGGAGATTCTAACATAAGGAAATATTTTAGACTAGAGACTTTTAAAGGTAGTAGCACCTTAGCACATATTTATTTGAGCAAGCGATGTGGGACATGGTGGTTCATCCTTTATATAGGCGATTAGGTAGATGGTTCAACTCCCAAAATAGTTTCCATGGTTGAGATTAAATTTAATCTGATTTGACGATTAGAAACTATCTGAAGAAAATTTTAAGGAATTTTTATACTCTTGAGGTTTTAAAAAAACTTTTCATATTGAGTGTGAATACAAATATATATATTTTTTAATTTTGAAAAAAAGTTTTTTTATGAAAACTAAAATCAACAACAAGGGAAAAAATAGAATGAAATAGTCAAAAATTTAAAAGATAAGAAGAATACCTTTCAGAGTTGGAAGGATTTATCAGTATGATAATGATGTTCTTCTTGATTTTTGAAAACTAACTTAATTATGATAAATTTAAGGAACTAAATAAAATATTTTTAATATAGAATCTAAATATAGAATTTTTAAAAGAAAACTTAAAGTAGTTTTTAAAAATAAAATCAAACACAAAATTTCAGAAATAAAATACTATTATGAAAAGTTTTTGAATGCAATTTTTTTAAGAAAACATGAATCCAAAAAATGGTATCATTTCTTGAGTCTGATTATCCTTTTGAGAGTACTGACTCTGATAATTTTATAAATTAATATGAGTTTGGAATAACTAAATACAGAAAAGTTTTTATAAAACTAATTTTTTTAGAAAACTAAAATATTTAAAGAGATAACAAACATATGTACCCACTATAAATAGGAGTAACTTAATGTAAGGATATAGGTAAAAATAAGTATATATGAATGATTAATTTACATTGATCATTCCTAGCTTCTTCTTAATGTATTCAGATCTATCAGAAGGTAATGGTTTTGTAAAAATATCAACAAGTTGTTCTTGCGTTATGATAAATGTTAAAATGATATCTCCTTTAAGTGTGTGGTCCCTAAGAAAGTGATGCATAATATCTATGTGTTTCTCAAGGGAGTGATGTGCAGTGATCTTACTTAAAGAAATGGCACTAATATTATCATGTAGTATTTGAGTTTTAGTAAAACTCATGCCATAGTCCGTGAGTGTGTTCCCCATCCATAACACTTGAGCAAAAAAACTTCTAGTTGCTACATATTCAGCTTCAGTAGTAGAAAGTGCCATTGACTGATATTTCTTAAAAGACCAAGAAACTTATTAATCTCCTAAGAAATGAAAAGTTCCAGATGTGATTTTCCTATCCATTCTATAATTACCAAAGTCGGCATCCTATTTTTTTTAATTCAAAATCATTTTCAGAAGAATAAAAAATTCCTAAATCCATAGTTCCCTTTAGATAACAAAAAAACCTTTTAAAAAATTTTAAATGAGATTCCATTAGATTTTCTTGGTATCTTGAACATAATCATATAGAAAACATTAAGTTTGGTTGACTATTATTTAATTAAAGTAAACATCATATCATAACTCTAAAAATATTTTGATTAAATGGTTTCCCAGCCTCATCAAGATCAAGTGTATTTGAACTTCCAATTGGAGTACTAATACTTTTAGAATTTTAATATCCAAACCTTTTAATAATATATTTTATATACTTATGTTGAGATATAAAAGTTTCTTATGGTTTTTGAGAAATTTAAAAACCAAGAAAATATGTTAACTCACCCATCATACTCATATCAAACTTAGATTTCATAAGATCCAAAAAAGAAACTATTACATATTTTTGATTTTATTTGAATATAATTTCATGAATATAGATTTAAACAATAATATTATTATTTTTAACTTCTTTTATAAAAATAGTTGGATCCACAGCTCCCTTAACAAAGTTGTTTTGTAACAAAAATTTGGTTACCCTATCATACCAGGATCCAGTGAATTATTTAAATCTATATAAAGATTTGGTAAGTTTATTAACATATTTAGGATGTCTTTTATTTTTAAAACTAGGGGTTTTTTCAACATAAACTTCCTCATAAACATATCCTTTAAGAAAATAACACTTCACATCCATTTGAAAAAGTTTTAAATTAAAGAATGCTATAATGACTAGCAGAATACGAATAACTTCTAGTACAACTACCGATGCATAGGTTTATTCATATTCTATACCTTCTTGTTGATTATAACCCTTAGAAACAAGTACTTCTTTATTTCTAATAATAATTCCATTTTCATCACATTTGTTTATGAAAATCCATTTTACTTCAATTATGGAAGTTTCTTTAGGTCGTTCAACCAAGGTTCATGCTTTGTTATTATTGAATTTATTTAGTTTATCTTGTATAGCCTTAATCCAATCCTCATCACCTAAAGACTCATCAAAATTCTTAGGTTCGTATTGAGAAATAAAATAAAGATGTTCGATTTCATTCATTAAGGAACCTCTAGTTCTAACTGGTTGATCAACATCTATATTGGTACTATCACTAGGATGATTTCTAAGAAACAATTGATTTCTTGGGTTTTGTAATTTTTTTCTTCAACATAAGGTAAAAAATCATCCTAAAGAGTAACTTCAGAAACCTTTTCTTGAGTTATTTCCTTAAAAGAATAATTTTTTAATATATGTTGAAAATCAGTTTGATAAAAGATGATTTTTATTATCACTGAAAAAATTCTGACAAAAGTTATCTTTTATCAGTGCTAAAACACTGATAAACGTGTACTTTTATCAGCATTTTATAAATGTCACTCTTTATCATCACTTTTAGATATTTTTGATAATGGGGTAGTGTTGTTTATTGTGTTTTCTATTAGAATGTACATTGGGTCAGGCCTCAAAGTAGAGAAAATAGGTCTTTGGGTTGTGCCTCTAAGGTGAAAAATGTAGGGTTGTAGCGGGTTGTGAATCCGCTTTAAAATTTAGTTTGTATTGGTGTGACGCCATTTGAAAAGGAAATTATAATTAGGTTGTGAATCCCCCTCAAAAGTCAAATTTTTAGAGGGTGTCATTTATTTCAATGTTAGACAGAAGTGGAAAGAATACATGAGATCACTTTGATCCGAACTATAAAAATTTGTGTGTTAATATTTTTATATTTCCAATGCTTAAATAATTTTAACTTTAAAATAATTTTAAATGTTTTTAAACTGATCAATTCACACCTTTTTTTTACTACTTGGTAATCTCATATTTTGGGAAAATAGGTATTGAGATGGATATTGTGACTTATATGTTTGAAATTGGATGTTGAAAAATTTATTCATCTTTCTTAAGTCTCATTTACTCATTTTATTGATGAAGAGTAAATCATTCCCATTGCATACACATGATACCCTTAGTAATTCCCCCTCCATGAAAATTTATGAAATACTTTAATTTTTTTATTTTTATTATCATTGAAATTTTTTTCTATCATTATTTTTTCTATTTCAATGTTTTTGTTGGCATGGTTAAGTGCAAGTCTTGTATTTTTTTTCTGATAATGAAAGTAAATTCTCATTTTTTCATTTTTTATTTTTTTGATAAAAATTATCATTTTGGTATATTCATTTTGATATTATAACTAAATTCATATTTGATCACGAGCATTCCTCACAGGTGTACGATCGGATCCATCTGATAGTGCAAGTAAATTCGCATTCTATCCTCATGTTACTAGTTCTAGAATGGGTTTCACTCATAAAAAAATTGTTTTTATTAACAATTTATTTGTTCCTAAGAGTGCAACTTTTTTCAAAAAATTCCAAAGTGGAGGTCATTGGAAAAATAATTATTCTCTTAATAAATTTAAATCCTTAATATTTCAAAAAGACTATTTTTCAAAACAAATGTGGATTCCTAAAGTTTATTTTTTATAACATTACCAGAACTAGTAACATTTGAAATCTTAAGGATTGAAATTTATTAAGAGAATAATTATTTTTCCAATGACCTCCACTTTGGAATTTTGTGAAAAAATTTTCACTCTTAGGAACAAATAAATTGTTAATAAAAACAATTTTTTTATGAGTAAAACCCATTCTAGAACTAGTAACATGAGGATAGAATGCGGATTTACTTGCACTATCAGATGGATCCGATCGTACACATGTGAGGAATGATCATGATCAAATATGAATTTAGTTATAATATCAAAATGAATATACAAAAATGATAATTTTTATCAAAAAATAAAAAATGATAAAATGCTAATTTACTTTCATTATCAGAAAAAAATACAAGACCTGCACTTAACCATGCCAACAAAAACATTGAAATAGAAAGAATAATGATAGAAAAAAATATCAATGATAACAAAAATAAAAAAATTAAATTATTTCATAAATGTTCATAGAGGGGGAATTACTAAGGGTATCATGTGTATGCAATGGGAATGATTTACTCTTCATCAATAAAATGAGTAAATGAGACTTATGCAAGATGAATAAATCTGTCAACATCCAATTTCAAACATATAAGACACAATATCCATCTCAATACATATTTTCCCAAAATATGAGATTACCAAATAGTAAAAAAAAGGTGTGAATTGATCAGTTTAAAAACATTTAAAATTATTTTGAAGTTAAAATTATTTAAGAATTGGAAATATAAAAATATTAACACACAAATTTTTATAGTCCAGATCAAAGTGATCTCATGTATGCTTTCCACTTATGTTTAACCTTGAAATAAATGACACCCTCTAAAAATTTGACTTTTGAGGGGGATTCATAACCCAATTATAATTTCCTTTTCAAATGGAGGCACACCAATACAAACTAAATTTTAAAGAGGATTCACAACCCGCTACAACCCTACATTTTTCACCTTAGAGGCACAACCCAAAGTCCAGTTTTTTCTACTTTGAGGCCTGACCCAATGTACATTCTAATAGAACACGTGATAAACAACACCACCCCATTATCAAAAATAGCTAAAAGTGATGATAAAGACTGAAATTTATAAAACGCTGATAAAAGTACACATTTATCAGTGTTTTTAGCACTGATAAAAGATAACTTTTGTTAGAATTTTTTCAGTGCTGATAAAAATCATCTTTTTTCATAGCTAAAAATCAATGACATAAAGTATATTTCCTAAAAACATATCATTTAAAATCATATATTAATATATAAATATATTTATATTGATAAAAATATAATATATTTTATTAAATATTATTTTTATATGACAAAATATATATTTACACTTGATATAAATGGATTATAAAATTAAAATTAAATATTATTTAACATATTATTTCACATATAAATATATTTATATTGATATATATATATATATATATAATTTTATTAAATATTATCTATATTATCCTAAATATGTATTATAATTCACATTTCTATGTCATATATTTAACGAAAAATGATCTATAATTTAATTAGAAATTAATATTAATTAAAAATATTGTTTAATTAATTTTAATAGGCATTTAATAACATTTTGTTTTAACATTATCTTTTTTTTTCAATTTTACATATATATCAAATAATAAATATTTAATTATTAATTTTAAAAATTGATTAAATATGTTACACTTAATATGTCATACAATAATTTCACATGTAAATATAAGAAATTAATTCAATTTTATAGATACAAACATACACAAATAATAAATTGTTAATATCTTCACAAAAGATTTTTATTTATTAATATTTAATATTTAAAATATTATTTTTTAATTATTAAATTTTATTCATTTTTTATATTTATATTTATATTTAATATATACTATTTATTATATATATATATATATATATATATATATATATATATTTATTTATTGTAACACCTCGACCCTAGTTACCCAGATTCGGTGCATTATTACATAACATTGGCATGATCACAAGAGATCAAGTCTTGAAAGACTGATTTGTTTAGTATCCTTGGTAGTACTAGATACATACATAAGTTTTACATTACATCATGAAATGGAAAAACAACAACATTGTGTCCCCTTTTAACACACTCATATCTCGTAGCTTATTCCTACAGGTTAATCATAATATACTTCTTCGTATCCTGGGAAAAATAAAACATAGAAAGGGGTGATCTCAGATGCTCAATAAGGATAAAAATATAGCGGAAACTAGCATAAATAAGCATAAATATTTAAGGAAATGTATAAGAATAAAACACAAGCCTTTTAAACATAAAATTCAGCATAATATGGAAAAGATAAATCATATAATTCCATTTACTTATTAACACGAATATTCAACTAGTCAAATAATCACATGTAATATCAATAGCCAATTTCATAATGATGGAATTTATAATGACAGACATCATAACCACATAGTCAAGGACTCATGCCAAGACTACAAATAAAATTTTGTTAAGGCCTTGTGCCAAGACACTAGTTTGTATTATGATACCTACCGATGCATTGAGGAGCTATAGCGAGCTCCACCCATCACTTAGTAATTCCAATGCATTCCTCATATGAAAAGGTTGAAACATAACATAAAAATTTGTATTAAAACTAGCATACGAAATGTTAATACATTAACCATAAACCATGAATGGTATAAAAATAACACACCCACAGTCAAACATATCACAAAACCTTCAATACAATATGGAAGATTATATCATAATAAATCAACTTCAAACAAGTGTAAAATCCATC
Source organism: Viscum album (assembly GCA_963277665.1). Classification (NCBI taxonomy): domain Eukaryota; kingdom Viridiplantae; phylum Streptophyta; class Magnoliopsida; order Santalales; family Viscaceae; genus Viscum; species Viscum album. The sequence continues at coordinate 1,945,425,712 of OY728126.1, read as the reverse complement.
AAAGGATGTTGACATAGATGAAATCAAAACTATTTGAGAGAAATATCTCTTTCTATTTTGAAATTGTTTAAAAGTCACATAATTATAAAAGAAATCATTTATTTTGAAAATATTCTTATAAGCTTGTAAGGGACGCTTTGAAGGTGTTATAACGATGGAAAAATAGCCGCACCCGCCATATAAGTTAAAAAACATTCTTACCTTAATTTGTCGAAAAGGTCATAAAGTACTTTGTTTGGAAAACAACAGAAATATTCCTTTCAAAACATTTTATATAAAGTCAAACAAGGGTATAAATGACTTTAACCCATATTCTAGGAAATAGTAAAAATGTTTTGAAATACATTTTTAAGAAACACGGATGTGGATGATAAAGAACTCCCAGTAGATACTTACGTATAAACAACCTCAGATTAGTAAAGAGATTGTAAAATTAACCCTTACCTTGAAATTTTCCTTAATATAGGGTACATTAACCTCCTATATAATAATTAAATCATTTTTATTAAATTATATAAGAACCATATAGATATCATATATGATCTTCTAATATTTCTTTATTAATAATATTTCAGTAGTATCATTGTTTCCGGTGTTATCTGATTCGTTTTCCTTTATATGTTTTGTTACGTAAGTCATGTTTGTTATGGATAGGATGTATTTGATTCATATCCTGAATGATATTAAGTTCTTAAAAATTATTTTTAATCATAAAATGAAAATTATTCTTGAATGGTTATTATGGGGAAATGAATGTTATCGAGTTTGTGGAGATGGTAATCTGTACGTACACACGAACAATAATATCATTCTATTGATGATAAAAGAATATGTAATTGGATGGTATATCATATATAAAGAATCATTAACATGTTATATTTACTATTTACCTCAATTATATTCATTATTATACCCATCCAAATAATGAAGTGTTTAATAACAAACTACACCATGACGCGAAGATGGTAATCCGTACGTACACACGTATGGTGAATTGTCATTCATAGGATGGATAGAATAATGAATATGGTTGTATCATATTTATAATAACATCATAGTATGTATAAGTAACTGGATTTATTTTTTTGGTATGGAAACAACCAATAAAGAGGAAGTGGAAGAAGAAAAGAACTTTGAAAGAGGTGATAAAATAATTACCTCTTCTTCAAGTGCTTCCATTTGATTTGATCAAAAGGACTCTTTAGGTTGTCTTTATGATCAAAGTAATGACTCTAGGTTGCATTTAGGGTAGTTGGGACAATATTTGAGTAGGTGTTAGCTGAGAAAAATGGCTCTGGAGGTGTGATTTTGAGAGAAAGGGAAGTACCCTTTTATTAGAGAGGTGAGGGTCACTTTAGGAAAAGCTTGAAATATTATGATATTATAAAATATTATTGGGTTCATAGTGGCTTAAAATGGATTTATTTAGAGGATAAGGTGGGTATGGGTAGAAATCCTCTCAATAAATAGGTTTTAGACAAGTTTAGGTCACCATTTTGACCTTATGTTTTAGATTTAACTCTTAATTATATAGTTTAACTTTTACAATGTCTTCTTGTATTTTTATATTACATGGTTAATAAACATACTATAAAATTCTAAGAGAACACCAAGTGGTTCATTAATGACATATATATCATTATTTACTTCCTTTGGCCGAACCTTATATTTTTAGGAATATTATATCATTTAATAATATAATATTTGTTTTAAAAACCCATTTATGTCAATTTTGACACTATTTATTATTTGGTTTTTGTGAAAGTCAAAAAAACTAAATTAATTAAAAAAATACATTAAATCAATCCTAACATGAAATTAACCTAGAAAATTAGTGTAATCCACCAGAAGTCTCAATTTATATTTATTATTATATTTATAATATCAATTTTTTTAATCTTTCTTTAATAAGGCAATTATTGCATCATCCTTGTGTCATACATAAATTTAATTATTTAATGTCTAAAAATTATAAATAAAATACCATTATGTATGAAATATTTTTATATTTCTAATGAATATTTATAGTTGAATTTACTGTATCCATAAACCTATATTAAAAATGTTTTAGTTATTAAAATTTGAATTTAACACTTTTAACTCTTCTTCAAATAAAATAATAATAAATGTTCTAATCTAATAAAAGTGGATCAAATAGGATCATATTTTATTCCTAAGTTTTATTTTGGTCAAAATACACTTATAAAATAGAATTATAACATGTGTTAGGGTAATTATAATATCATTTTACCTTTAATTATCCTATTTACTCTTAACCGTGGTAAATAAAATTCAAAAGTTACTATTCACCAAAAATTATTTTCATCACATTGAACCACATTTTAATTACTGATGTAAATTGTGTCTCTAGGATTTTTGAAATTCAATTCACAGAAGCGCTAAAATTACGTTTTATGAAAATTTGCAAATGTGTCTAGAAGGTGGGTAAAAGACGTTAAAAAGTTCAATAAAATTTTATACATCTAATCTTATTATAAAATGACTACAATGAATTAAATTTAAATAATATAGGTATTATGTATCTATTTTGACTTATAATAAATTTAAATAAAATAAATAATTATTTAAATAAAAATCCAGTTTTAAACAATAATGCAGTGTTTTTCACTATTCATTAAAAATTAAAAGTTTTGAGAAAAATACCAAAAATTCACCCTAAGATAATTTTGATATTCCAAATCCAAAAATGAAGTACATTTTGAAAAATAAAATTTATAAAATTTCAAAAAGTGGATATTTCTATTCATAACAGCTTTTTTGATTGGTCGTAGTGTGCTAGAACTCAAAGTTGCGTATAGTGAAAACTATTGTATTATTAAAAGAGAAATGTACAGTGAAAGCTTGGGGTGTTACATTCTTCCCTCCTTAAAATAATTTCATCCTGTAAATTTCTAGAATATTACAACATAAAAAGATTCAGGTGGTTATTCATCATAAGTTCTTTGGGTTCCCACGTTGCCTCTTCCATATTATGGTTTCTCCATAGAACTATCACCAGATGAGTTGTCCAGTTTCTCAAAAATTGTTCTCTAGTATCAATAATCTTGACAGGCTCTTCACAATAAGACAGACCGGGTTCTAGTTCTATTTCTTCATAGGTGAGTACATGCATTGGGTCAGGCATGAATTTTCTTAATAGTGATACGTGGAACACATCATGAACATTGGAGAGACTTGGAGGCATTGCCAAACGGTAAGCTACAACTCCAATTTGTTCTAAAATTTTTAAAGGTCTGATGCACCTGGGAATTAATTTACCCTTCTTACCTAATCATATAACACCCTTCCATGGAGATATCTTCAAGAAAATATGATATCCTACTTGAAATTCCAAATCCTTCCTTCAATTATCGGCATAACTCTTTTGCCTATTTTGAGACACTTTGATGTGGGTTTGGATAATCTTCACCTTTTACATTGTTTCCTTAACAAGTTCTGAGCCCAAAATTTTCATTCACCAATATCATCCCAACAAGTTGGTGTGTGACATCTCTTTCCATATAACACTTTATACGGTGCCATCTTAATAGTTGAATATAAGCTATCGTTATATGAAAATTATACCAGAGGTAAATACTGATCCCGCATACCTTAAAAGTCAAGTGATAAAGATCTCAACATGTCTTCTAATATTTGAATAGTCCGTTCTAACTGTCCATTAGTTTGAGGGTGGAAGGCAGTGCTCAAACGAATTTTAGTGTATAGGGATTTCTGAAGACTTTTCCAGAATATTGATGTAAAACGGGGATCATGATCAGAAACAACGGATAGGGGTACACCATGAAGTCTTATAACTTCATTAATATATAGTCTTTCTGAACGTTCAAGTGGTAAATCTTCTCTTATAGCAAGAAAATGTGCTGACTTGGTAAGACGATCAACAATGAATCATATTGCATCATTCCTTCTAGGAGTCTTTGGTAGACCCATGACAAAGTCCATCGTAATATCAACCAATTTCTACTTAGGTATGGTAAGAGGTTGCATGACACCTCCAGGATGTTGTATTCCAGCCTTAACCTGTTGAAAAAACATACATCTTGACACATAATCAGCAATCTCCATCTTCATGTTGTCCCACAAAAAATGTTCCTTCAAATCTATATAAATCTTAGTGCTACCAGGGTGTATAGAGAAATTGGAGCTATGAGAATCACCCAAAAATTCCCTTTTTAGATCAGGTATGTTATGAACACAAAGTCTCTTCCCAAATTTCAAAATTCCATCTTCATATACGAAGTCGATCAATCTCCCAACCTTCATAGCTTTAATTTTCTTTTGAAAATCTTCATCATTAGTCTGAGAACTTTTTATCCTTTCTAGTAAAGATGGATTGGAACTGTTTGAAAAAGTATTGATGTTTTAACTTCCATGATTATTCCCATATACATATTTACTAGATCCATGAACATTGTATCTCTTTCAACTCTTATCTTGTTCAAAACTCCATGATCCTTTCTACTCAAAGCATCTTCCACCTTATTTTCCTTCACTAGGTGGTAGTGTATAGTACAATAATAATCCTTGAGTAGTTAGAGCCATCTCATTTGCCTCATGTTGAGTTATTTTTGTGAGAAAATATACTTCAAACTCTTGTGATCAGTATAAATCTCACATTTTCACCATAGATACAGTGTCTCCATATCTTCAAAGAAACTATTATAGCTACCAACTCAAGATCATGAGTGGGATAGTTTCGTTTATGAATTTTTAACTACCGTGATGCATAGGAAATAACTCTATCATTATACATAAGGACACAACCAAGTCCTTTCTTTGAAGCATCACTATAAATAACAAACCCATCATTTCCCAATGATAAATTCAAGATAGGAGAATTGACTAATATTCTCTTCATTTCTTCAAAAAATTCTTCACACTCTTTTTCCAAACAAATTTAACACCATTATGCATGATCTTGGTTAATGGGTTAGCCAATCATGCAAAATTCTAGAAGAAACACCGATAATAACTTTCTAAACCAATAAAACTGCATACCTAAGTTATACTCGTCAGTGCTGGACATTCTTGTATTGCTCTTATCATAGAAGGATCAACAGAGATTCCATCCTTAGAGACAATATGGCCAAGAAATGAAATCTCCTGAAGCTAGAATTCACATTTGCTAAAATTCACATATAATTCATTTCTTCTAAGAGTCTTTAGAATAGTGAGCAAGTGATTTTCATGATATTCTTATCTTTTGGAGTATACCAAGATATTATCAATAAATACCACTACAAAGTCATCAAGATATTCCTAGAAAACTCTATTCATTAGATCCATGAAGACAGAGGGTACATTAGTCAGTCCAAAAGGCATTATTGTAAACTCGTAATGCACATACTTGCTACAAAATACTATCTTCGGAATGTATTTATTCTTCACACACAACTAATGATATCCATGTCAAAGGTTAATATTTGAAAGATATTGATCTCCATGAAGTTGATTGAATAAATAATCAATGCGAGGTAGGGGATACTTGTTCTTTATTGTTATAGCATTGATCTCTCTATAGTAACTGAACAACCTCATAGATCCATCTTTCTTCTTAACAAAAAGAATAGGGTATCCTCATGGAGAAACACTAGGGTGAATAAATCCTCTATCACTAAATTCCTCTAGTTTTTTCTTTAGTTCTACTAATTACACAGTGGAAACTCTATATGGGATCTTTGATATGGGCTTTGAACTAGGAATTAAATCAATAGAAAACTCAATTTCTCATTCTGGAGGATGTCCAGGTAAATCCTCTAGAAATACATCAACATATTCTTTCACAATAGGTACGTCATATATTTGAACATTTTTTTTACTCACCCATAGTTACTTCACTCTCTTCCTCCACAATAATTGAATTTAGTAGAGCTACTGGGGGTGGATCTAGATAGGAATCGAATGGTGAAATTTCTACTCTAAAGATAAGGCACTCCCTATCATCATAAAAAATTGTAACTTCCATCTTATTATAATAAATTTTCGCATCATGGTCCGAAATCCAATCCATACCGAGGATTATATCAAATTAAATCATGGGTATGATGATGAGATCAGTAGATTAAGAATGTTTATATTCCCTAATGGGAACTTATTCACTAAAATTTGTTGTAATGATACTTCCCTTAGGAGTTTTGACTGACAACTCCCTTGTTAAATCAAATTGGAAATATATAATTTTCATAGAAAACTAAGAATATATGAAACAATGCGATGATCTATAATCAAATAAATTATTGGCTAAATTTGAGGAAACCATTAAATTACCTACCACCACGCCATTGAGAGCTTCAACCTCAGCAGTAGTGATCGCATAAGCTTGGAATTTCTCCCTTGGCCTTTTCTGAGGTAAGTTTCCTTGGTGCTTAGGATATTAATTTGCATAATGCCCCATTTCTCTACAATTGTAGAATTCAACATTGACAGCCTCTTTCTTTCCCTTGCAATCACGATCTTGGTGGCCTTTTTCACCACACTTGTAACAGACTCCCATTCCCTTCAGGAAAGTTACAGGGTGTTTCTTCCCACATTTACTATAGGATGGAAATTCAACTTTTCCCTTCTTCCCCTTATTTCTATTTCCAGTGTGTTCAATAGATCCATTCTTCTCTTGCTTTTCTTTAAATTCGTAAGACTTAGAGAATTCCTTTTCCCTCCTGATAGCACATGAGACAATATATTCATATGATGAGAAGGATTGTGAGACTAATGCTCAATAGGGAAATGGTTTTAACCCATCAAAGAATCAATCAATCTTACTCCGTGGGTTATGTATATAATCTATTGCATGCCTTGATAACCATGTAAAGTTAGCCTCATACTTTGCAACAACCTCATCCTCTTTTTTCCTAAAACTCATAAATTTCCCTTCCATATCTTCTCGATGGTCATGAGGAAAGTATTTTTCTAAAAAAGATCTTTAAAATACCTCCATTACATATTTGATACTTCATCATCTTCCTTTGTGTTTTGAATCAATGATCGCCATTGATCTGCATCTACCGTGAGGTGATAAACTACCATGACAACTCTTTCCCTTTATTTACTCCCCAAAGCATGAAATATTTTTTCTACGAAACGTATCCATTTCTCAACTAAAAATGGATTTGTAGTCCCATTGAATTTTGGTGGCTGTTTCCTCATGAATCGGTCTAACATTGATCCTCTACGTTGTGGATCAGGGTGCTCCATATGGGTAAGGTTATTATTCATAACCTGAGTGAGTTGTCCCAGTATGGTTATAAACTGTTCAGCACCAGTTGCATCACCCACTACACTATAATTATCTTGAGTAGGAGGGAAATCCCTACATTGATTACATGTGTTGATACGACTTCCATTCCTTCCACTAGGCGCCATTTCTAAATAATGGCATACACTAGATTAGTTTATAAATCGCAATACATAATTCCAAACTAGTAAAATACCTAACATAAATTGAATAGTTTATGCATATAATCCATAATCATAAAAAAATGTTTTCTTTGGGGAGTTATTTACCCATATATCTTTAATAATGGTTTGTAAAGAAAATGTGAATTATCCTAAGCATATCCCCCAGGAGTGTCATAATCAAGAGTGCAGAAAGGCCCGTTGTCATGTACTAAGATACCCTAGGTCAAGCCCAAAACTCCTTGTTGGAGTTTTCACTCCTAGGTACATTTGTGCCAGATCCACTTCTACCTGCTCGTATCCAAAAAAGGATGTATTTCTTGGAAAACTCACAAAATCTCTACATTACCAAAATTATAGGAAGTTCTTATTTACTAATCATCAAAGTCTATCTTAGGGTAATGTTCTCTAATCAGAGTTTTTCTAAATCTAGTTTCTAAGGTTTGTACTAAATTCCTTTGATACCAATTGTAATGCCCCGAACCTAGTTACCCAGAGTCGGTGCATTATTACATAACATTTTTATGATCACAAGAGATCAATTCTCGAAAGACCGATTAGTTTAGCAGCCTTGGAAGTACTAGATACATACACAAGTTTTACATTACATCATGAAATGGAAAAACATCAAAATTATATCCCCTTTGAGAACACTCATATCCCTTATCCAATTCTTACAAGTTAATCGTAATATACTTCTTCGAATCCTGGTAAAAATAAAACATAGAAAGGGGTGAGCTCAGATGCTTAGTAAGGATAACAATATAGTGGAAACTAGCATAAATAAGCATAATCATTTAGGGAAATGTATAAGACTAAAACAAAATCCTTTTAAACATAAAATTCATCATAATATGGGAAAGATAAATCAAATAATGCCATTTAATTATTCACATGGATATTCTACTAGTCGAATAATCACATGTAATATCAATAGCCAATTTTATAATGATGGAATACATAATACCGAACATCATAACCACATAGTCATGGCCTCATGCCAAGACTACAAACAAGATTTTGTCAAGGACTTTTTCTAAGACACTAGTTTGTCTTATGAGACCTACCGATGCATCAAGGAGCTATAGCGGGCTCCACCCATCACTTACTAAGTCTAATGCATTCCTCATATGAAAATGTTGAAACATAACATAAACATTATTATTAAAAATAGCATAAGAAATGTTAATAATTTAACATTAAACCATGAATGGTATATAAAAAACATATCCACAGTAAACCATATCACAAAAACTTCAATACAATATGGAATATTGTATCATAATAAATCAACTTCTAACAAGTGTAAAATCTATCAAAGGATGTTGACATAGATGAAGTCAAAACTATTTGAGAGAAATATCTCTTTCTATTTTGAAATCGTTTAAACGTCATATAATTATAAAAGAAAAAACTTTATTTTGAAAATATTCTTATAATATTGTAAGGGAATCTTCTAAGGTGTTATAACAATGGAAAAATGTCCTCACCCGTTGTATAAGTTAAAAAAACATTCTTACCTTATTTTGTCGAAAATTTCATAAAGTACCTTGTTTGGAAAACGACAGAAAAATTCCATTCAGAAAATTTTATATAAAGTTGAAAAAGGGTATAAATGAATTTAACCTATATTCTAGGAAATAGTAAAAATATTTTAAAATAAATTTTTAAGAAACACGATTGTGGATGATAAAAAGTCATAGTAGATACTTACTTATAAACAACCTCTGATAAGTAAAGAGATTGTAAAATTAACCCTTACCTTGTAATTTTCCTTAGTCGAGGGTATGTTAACCTCATGAATAATAGTTAAATAATTCTTATTAAATTATTCAAGAACCACATAGATATCAAATATGATATTCTAATATTGCTTTGTTAATAATATTTTCATAGTATCATTGTTTCAGGTGTTAATTGATTCATTTTCCTTTATATGTTTTGTTATGTAAGTCATGTTTGTTATGGGTAGGATGTATTTGATTCATATCTAGAATGATATTAGGTTCTTAAAAATTATTTTTAATCATAAAATTAAAATTATTCTTGAATGCTTATAATGGATAAATGAATCTTATCGCGTTCATGGAGACGGTAATCTGTACGTACGCATGAATGAAAATAACATTATATTAATGATAAAATCATATGTAATTGGATGTTATATCATATATAATGAATAATTAACATGTTATATTTATTATTTACATAAATTATACTAATTATTATAATCATCCAAATAATTAAGTGTTGAATAACAAACTACAACACGACGTGGAGACAGTAGGCCGTATATACACACGTATGGTGACTTGTCATTCATAGGATGGATAGAATAATGAATATGGTTATAACATATTTATAATAACATAAAAATATGTATAAGGTACTGGAGTTATTATTTTGGTATAGAAACAACCAAGAAAGAGGAAGTGGAAGAAGAAAAGATCTTTGAAATAGGTGATGGAATAATTACCGCTTCTTCGGGTGCTTCCATTTGATTTGATCAGAAGGGCTCTTTAAGTTGGATTTATAATCAAATTAAGGCCTTTAAGTGGAAGTTAGGGTAGTTGGGAATATATTTTATCAGTGGTTGGCCGATCTAAATTGATTTGGAGGTGTGATTTTGAGAGAAGGCGAAGTACCCTTTTATAAGAGAGGTGATGGCCACTTTAGGAAAAGATTGAAATATATTTTTATTATAAAATCATATTCGGTTTATAATGGCTCCAAATGGATTTATTTTAAGTATAAGGTGGTAATGGGTCTAAATCCTCTCAACAAATAGGTTTTAGACAATTTTAGGTCACCATTTTAACCTTATCTTTTAGATTTAACTCTTAGTTAAATTGTTTAACTTTTACAATGTCTTCTTTTATTTTTATATTACATGGTTAATAAGCTTACTATAAAATGACAAAAGAAACCCAAGTGGTTTATTAATGAAATATATATCATTATTTATGTCTTTTGTCTTAACCTTATATTTTTAGTAATATTATATAACTTAATAATATATTATTTGTTTTAAAAACTCATTTATGTCAATTTTGACACTATTTAGTATTTGTTTTTTTGAAAGTCAAAAATACTTTATAAATTTAAAAAAATACATTAAATCAATCCTAAAATGTCATATTAACCTAGAAAATTCATGGAATGCATCAGAAGTCTCAATTTATATTTATTGTAATATTTATAATATCAATTATTTTAATCTTTCATTAATAAGGTAATTCTTGCATCATCATTGTGTCATAAATAAATTTAATTATTTAGTGTCTAAAAATTATAAATAAAATACCATTATGTAGGAAATATTTTTAGATTTCTAATTAATATTAATATTCAAATTTATCTTATGTATAACCCTATATTAAAAATGTTTTATTTATTAAAATTTGAATTTAACACTTTCAACTCTTCTTTAAATAAAATAATAATAAATGTCTTAATCTAATTCCAGTGGATCAAAGATGATAATATTTTATTCCTAAGGTTGATTTTGGTCTAAATAAACTTATCCAATTTAATTAGGACATGTGTTAGGGTAATTATAATATCATTTTTACCTTTAATTAACTTATTTACGTTTAACCGTGGTAAATAAAATTCAAAATTTACTATTCACCAAAAAATATTTTCATCCTATTGAACCAAATTTTAATTATTGATGTCAACTGTGTCTCTTGGATTTTTTAAATTCAATTCACAGAAGCGGAAAAATTATGTTTTATGCAAATTTACAAATGTGCCTAGAAGGTGGGTAAAAGACGTTAAAAAGTTGAATAAAAGTTTATACATCTAATATTATTATAAAAAAACCCCAATTAATTACATTGAAATAATATAGGTATTATGTATCTATTTTGACTTAAAATAAATTAAAATAAAATAAATAATTATTTAAATAAAAATTTGGTTTTAAACAATAATGTAGTGTTTTTCACTATTCATCAAATATTGAAAGTTTTCAGAAAAATAAAAAAAATTCACCCTAAGATAATTTTGATATTCTAAATCCAAAAATGAATTCCATTTTGAAAATTAAAATTTATAATATTTCAGAAAGTGGGTATTGCTATTCATAACAGCTAGTTTGATTGGTTGTGGTATGCTAGAACTCAAAGTTGCGTACATCGCAAGCTATTGCATTATTCAAAAAGAAACATACCATGGAAGCTTGGGGTGTTGCATATATATATAAATTTATTCATTATTATTATTTATTTTAATAATATTTAATTAATATTTTTGTAATTTATTCATTTTTATTTTATTTGTTTATTATTTTTTAATTTTATTCATTTTTATATTTATTTATATTTATTTATTAACATTTAATGTTTTCAATATAGTTGTAATTTTCATAATTAATATATGTATTCATTTTCATTTAAACATATTTTTATTTTTATTTTTTTAAAATCTAAATAATTGACAACTCTTATTCATTTTTAATATTTTTTCAATCTGTTCATATTTTAATTAAATTTCACTAATTTTTAACATTCATTCATTTTATATTATTTTTTCATTAACAATGTTAAGTGTTTTTTTTACTTTTCTATAATTTATTCATTTTCAATATTTATCCGTTTAATATTTTTTCAATTAATTCATTTTTTATGTTTTTATACATAATTATTCATTAATATATTTAATATTTTTAATATATATTTATATATATATCAATATATATAATATTTCCTTATATATGACTTATATAACACAAAATATGTATTTAAATTAAATATGTCATATATTTAGTGAAACATGGTTAATAATTAAAAATTAATACTAATTAAAAATGTTGACTAATTAATATCGAGTAATGGACGCTTAATAAAATGTCATATATTTTTTCAATTTAACATATATCGAATTTGTGTTACATTAATTTCACACACACATATATGTAATTAATGTAATTTTATATAGAAACACACACAAACATAATATTACTGTAATTTATTGAATTTTAAATAATCATTTTAGAATTTTACTTATTAGCATAATATATTTGATATATATTAGCCCCACCATTTGTGGCAGGTGAATTGTAATTTAAACAAAATTTAGTTTAAAATAATTAAACTAATCAAATTCACAAACCTCTTTAGGTGAAAAGATCAGATTCAGACTTGACCCTCAGTCAGATTACCTAAGTATCATAATCAAGATTCATTTCGATACATCAATGTAAAATAATCACAATCATAAAAGATCATATTATAATAGATTGTAATCAGATTAGAATAATCGTAATCACATCGAATTCAATTCTATTAAACTTAACAAATTGGATTTATAGAAGATCCGATTAACATATTAATGTTTACCATATTTAGATATGTTATGATAAAACAATTCAAATAAGCACAACAGAATAAAAGAATTATAAGAAACATGTATTACAATAGAAACAATAAGAATGACTTAGCTATTTAAAAATAATAGATCTCTTTTAACCTTAAGAGTAAGGTAGACACAGACCTTGGCTAAAGGTTTCCCTTATTTTATACTTATAAGAAATCATCTCTTTCCATAATAAGTAAATCCCGTGATATGATGATCAGATTTTATCTATCTACCTATCCCTGACAGCCCTTAATCCGATGGATCGACTCTGTCTTGCTATCCCCACAAGCCCTCGATTGTAACCACATATCAGACACATGATTACAACATGGTCGACCGCCCAATTAGCGTCATTAATTCCTTAGAGCACGTGTCAAATTATAAATTTATATGTGTCCCAAAATTTCCTAACTACTAGGGCGTAGTATAATAGAAGTACGGGGTCGATCCCACGAGGAGGGTGCTGTTATTGTGGGGAAAAGAAATCTCATCTTGAATCCTTTGTAGGAGTCCTTACTAGATTGACTAAATTTTGGGCTGTATCTAACTAATTTTTGGGTTTGATTTCAAGTGATTAAAGAGAGGTTGAGATCAAGCCCAAGTATATAGATAAAGGTGATCCTAGTTCTAATCGTAGAAAGGTCCTAAGTGCTTTGTCTATGAAGCAAGTGACAGTCGCTAGTAAACCTTGGCCCAGTCTTCTAGTTATACCTAGGATGTATCTATTCCATGGTTAGGAGGCTAGTTACAGTTCTAGATGCATTACATTCATCTTCTATCACAAAAAGTTCCCAAAGCTAATGGTCATATTCATAGTTTACTACAGTTAGGATATGGTCATTTTCTTGACTGTCCGGTGGTCACGGTACAGATGCACAAATGGGGATTGACTGTTGGTTTATATCCTAATTACTAATCCATTTATGTTTTCCAAGTTTAGAACTAGAGATCTAATTAACCGTGTAGATACATTGAAACTTTATCCTCACCTCGATGTGTTTAGATACTCATGATGGTAATTAAATCAATAAAAGGTATAGATAAAATCATGATAAAAATGCTAATGAAATTGAACATGTAATGATATGAAATGAACATGCAAGAATACTTTAAATAAAACCTTAATTGAAAGGAATGAAATGGAATTGAAACGACATGGGAGTTTAAGGCGTTGAAGAAAAATGAATCCACGGATCTTTGATTGAAAATGTAAAGAAAGTACAAAGAACAAAAGTGTTTTAAGAAGGAAAAGAGAAGGAAATTCCAAAGGGATTATAAAAGGGAGAGAGAGCTGATCCAATCATGTTTCAAATGTGTTGTCGGGCTATTCCTTATATAGGTGAAAATGGTCACGACATGTACTTGATAGTCACGTCATGAACCATTGATCCACATTATTTCGACCAGGATCTCTAGCATGGAATGCAGATCTTACATGGATTAATGAAGTTTGACCATGGTAAAATCATGTATTGGTGGTTCACAATGTGTACCCCATGGCCAGCTAGCTTTTTTGCATTGAATCCTCACAGCTTTCTCGATGATCGGTTTGAGTAGTGTCACAATGTGTAGGAGGGACTCATGATGTGAATTGAAAAATTCATCGGTCTTCATGGTTGGTCATGACTTAGGATTCAAAACTTGATGCATGCTGTGATCATCAAGTACATGATGTGAACTTGGACATCACGATGTGTACTTGTCCATTTTTGCAGCTTTTCATCCTTTCTTCCATGGAACCTTATGAAGCCCTATTTCCTGAAAAATTAGACATCTACCACATTCATTATCCAGTATATGAATGAAAAACAATGGAAAAGTGACAGAAAAATATATATAACATTTAGGCTTATCAAAACCCCCCACACTTGAATCATTGCTTGTCCTCAAGAAAAATTTCTCAAAAAAGATTTCAAAAGGATAAACAATTTTCAAATCAAGAAATGTACATTATGTACATGAAATTAAATTAAGTGCAAGAAGAAAAGTAGTCAAGTTCCAGTTTTGATTATGCCTAGTAAATTAGTCATTCCTCATAGTTCATATTTTTAAAATAAATTCTATTCTTTTAATCATAATCTTTTAACTATTACTTAATCTATATGCCCAATTTCAATTTACCTCACTATGCTTTTCTCTCATCACTCAGGGTAAAATGTAAGTATGGTATGCTTGTACCCTAATTCCATGTTCCTAACCATAGGCTTGCACTGGTTCTATCATCCCCACTGTGTAAATACAAGTATAAAAATAATCTTGAGGACTTTTAACAACAAGGTTCTGATGACTCTAAGGATGTAGGTAGGTAGGTAGAATGTGAAAATCAAGCTCAAAATAAGGGTAATATCTAAAGTACAATGCAGATGCAACAAAATAAGTGTTACAAAATTCCTTCATCTAGCAAGTTAGGTCCATACTCTCTCAACATAGGTTGGATCCATATGTATCGCAAGTAAGTAGATAAAGAAATGATTCCATTCCTTTCCTTTTTCCTTTTGCATTTTTATTTTTCGAAAGTTATGGCTATGATAGATCTAACACCCATAACTTGACCACATATGATCCATCAAGGGATTCATCAGTCTGGAAAATGGTGATTTTTTACCCTCTTAGTACACAACCCATACTAGTTTCTTTTCTTTTCTTTTAAATTTTATAAAACAATAGAATATGAATGAGATACAGAAAAAGGTATACGGATCACAACCTAGTAGTCAGGTGAGCACACCACACATATCTGAATGTGAAATCATCCAATGCTGTCTAAATGCCTCTCCCACACTTGTTCGAAAATAATATTTAAGCATTGTATAAGAAGTAGGGTAGGAAGGGAAATAGGCTTGAAATGGCTCTTCTTCTAACGGGTAATTCATGGAAACTATAGGCTAAACGAAGGATAAATGTCAGGTGGGTCTCAAGTAAAATGGATATCAAAGGCTACCTTAATAATTTTAAAATTACACTTGTTCATTAATCGTTTTGATATGATCTCAGTGAATGTTCTAGTAGGTTTCCATGTCCCAGGTATCTCTCAAGAAACATTATTAAGAAATAAAATGAGATTGAAGGCTTATAATCCTCTCAGGTAATGAGAATAAAAACAAAAACTGGAAATTACAAATGGAATAAATCATAAGTAGTGAGTCAATTAATCATAATTTTTAAGATTTTAAAATTTAATTAAACTTCTAAACTCATCAATCATTCTAAAATTATAAGTAGGGGTGAAACATGATTCTTAACATTTTTATTTTTTAACTTTATCTTTAATTTACATGGGAATAATGTTTTTCAAATCTTAAGCATGCTTATCAATTTGAAAAATGTCTCCTAGAATAGTGAGAACAAACAAAAATTCAATTGTATCTTAGTGAAAATATGAGAAAGACCCCCCACACACTTAAAAGAAGATAGTGTCCCCACTGTCGATAAAATAATGGGTCGGAGTGGTGTGACAATGATTTTTGATAATTGAATTGACATGGTGGTGATGAAATAATTTAAAAAGAGGAAATAGAGAGCTCCCTGAGATGAAGTGGTATGCCATGGTGGTGTCTGAGCAATCTTAACATTGATGTTTTGATGTAGCTGCAAAATATGTTAGTAGAAAAATCCTACACTATAGAGCAAACATTAATCCACAGGTTTAAAAATTTGAATAGATAAAAAATAGGTAGGTGTAAAAAGAAGGAACAATGTTAACCATTTTATTTATTGAATGAAAGTTTGTACAAATTGCTGCAATGAAACACTGAAAAATCCAAGACTCAAACAAAACTCAAAAACAACTATGGGTTTCCTCCCATAAAGTGATAACTTATCTTCTTCAGCCAGACAGGTGGTCCAAAAAATTAAAAGAGAAGGCGCACCAGCTCAGTTTCTCCATTTTCTCTTGTAGCTATTGGTCACCCTATCCTTGAGTTCATGTGGTCTCTTAACTGGATTCACAACCTCAGGTGCAGCTCGACCGAATATTAAATGTGGTAGAAATGAAATCATTGGTGGGGGTGGTTGTTGCTACTGGTGGATTTCCAATGATAAAAACTAAAGTTTATTGGTGATGTTGGTGACATACTGGGTTACTCATTGTAGAAGAATGAATGTAGTAATGGGTATGTAGATAACATCAAATTACTCAGAGGAGCTTGACATTTCTAAGGAAAAATAAAAATAGAATTGAAAATAAAAACACATGCAGGAGTGAAAGAAATATAGAAACTAAATATAAAGATCCATGTATAGTACAAGAAATTAATAACAACCTACCCCTAAAAAAAGTGTCCCAAAAACCAAAAAGTATGAAAACAATAAATCATCACTCTAGGCTAAAAATATCCTCCATGGTTAGACCAGCATCAGAGGAGGAAATGATCTGATCAGCCAAATCTCCCTCAGTAGCAACAATAGTAGCAGTGGTGGTAGGTGGGGATGAATTTGATGGTGGAGTGGTGGAGGTGGTAAGATGGTATGGTGTGGGTGGTGGTGAATCCATGATCCATACAGTAGCAGTGTGTCTGGAAGATGGATCAATGAAAGAGAAGTCGAGAGTGGGCTTAGTGGCTAGTCCCTTTCCCTTCCGGGCCCGATCGATGAGAAAATCCTACTGAGCAGCAGTGTTTGTGACGTCAGGAGGTATGTCGGAGGGAAGAGATGGTTAGGGAGGAAGGGTGGATGAGGAAGGTCCAGTGGTAGTAGATGGAGGATGGGTGAATGAGGATAGCTCAATGAAGGGAAGGTGGAGGTGGGCAGCGAGCTGGCGATGATTCTCCAGAACGCACTAGTGAAGTACCCCCAGGTTAGAAGGAGTGGGATGGGTAGATGTTGGCTATGTGGATGGGGTGGTGGTCTAGGTTGCTGGTGTCTAGGTAGAAGGGTCTACTACTGCTACTGCTAGTGGCTGCTCTTACGGATCAGCCACCTGTGGTGCATCCGACCAAGGCATTGGCTCCTGGTCTCTAGGTGCCTAGAAATATATGTTTCCCTCCTTCAATAACATCCTCATCTTATGTAGGAGCACAAGATCAATCACATAAACCGAGACTACTATGGTGAGAGGCTACGAATCATCGAGAACTTAGAGGTATCTAGCCAAACTAGTGATGAATGATTTTCCCATAAGTGTTCCCCCCTCCTCTATGCTAGTACTCTATAGTAAGAGGTCAACTGGGCAGCCATGTTGATGGGAGGTCCACCCATGGAAATAACAAGGATAGGAACATAAAGATGGTTGACACTACCATGGGTCTTGCCTCGCACAAACCACCAGTGTTCCATTGCTTAGTGAAATATATGAAGAGTAGGATTCCTCAGCTGGGTGGACTTCGCCAGCCTGGGGTCATGGTAGGACCGCGAGTCACAGGTGAAGATATGAAAAAGGCTTGGTGCATACTTTCAAGAGAGCCTCATCTACAAGGTAGTATAGATGTATGAGATAACAAACTCCTCGGTGTAGATACCAAGTCCTACACCATACTCAGCCATGGTGAGCTGGTGTGGTCTGCCACCTAGCTTGAAGTGATAGGCATCCACCGATGTGTCAAAGGTGGCTACGAACTCCAAGAACAAATCCATATACATCTCCTCCCCTACTTCAATGATGATGTCGATGTGCAGCATCTCCAATAAGATGAGGATGATGTCTATGACATTCAACCTTGCAAGCACGACCATATCTAGTGTCTTGTTGGTCTGAATGGGTTTTGACTAGAGTTGAAGGAGATTAACCCAGTGTTGTGGGTTTGAAAAGAAGATAACTAGGTGTAAATGAAGGTTACCATCCATATACGGGGAGGAGATTGTATCCTATGATATGGAGAGAGCGTGCGGGCACTTAGTAGCAGGATATTGGCTCATAGAGGCAGAAGATGTGGATGTAGAGGTAGGACTTGATGAAGGAGAAGGTTTGGGTTGCGGTCTCTTGGTGCGTTCCATAGAGAGGAGAGGAAGGAGTTATGTGGCTTGTAGAAGAGAGGAGGTTTGTTCAAGGACTATGAGAGGAAGAGAGGGAGGAGGGATTATGGGTTGTGAGGAGAGGATGGGAAGGGTTGTGCGTGGGATGGGAGTGGTTCACGTTTGAGGGGTGGGGGGTTCACGGGTTGTGACCCTTAGATTATTTTTAAAAACTGACCCAAGCCGGGTCATGATGTGTACCTAATGTTCATGTCATGATCCTTAAGAAAATTTGGATTTCAGAGTGACAAAGGGCCACATCATGACCTGTGGGTTCACAACATGTACTTCATTGGTTTCCTCTATTTTTTCCTCCTTTCTTTCCCTACCACTTTATTCAAATGAAAAGAAGACTCTAAAGAGACTTGTCCTATTCTAACTTAACTAACTCCTAACCTGGGTTGCCTTCTAGTCTTTGCTTCATTTAAAGATATTGACTCAGTTAAGGCTCATTTGATGAGATAGTTCTCACAGAATGGTTCATGAAACATATTTAATCCATGATCATGTATTTTTGATGGCGATCTATCCATGCATAATTCAGAGTTGGAAATAATGGGTAAGGAAGAATATTCTCCTAGAAATGAGTTTTTTAAGTACTAGGCTGAATGATGGATGAAATTAATGAAGTCACAACCTCTCTGGTGGGTGGTTCAATAAAGTTGACTTCCTTGAAGTCACAACATCCTTCTTTTTCTATAAAAGAGTCATCTCTTTCTTACTTGATAGCCATGGAATCTTCTTCATTCTAGGTAATAGATACGAAATTATAGTACTTGTTGTCATCTGAGTGTTTCAAAGCTCTAATTAGGTTGAACACAACTTGTTCTTCTCTTACTCGAAAGATGATACTTCATTGGTTCACATCTATCAATGCCCTTCCTGTATCTAGGAATGGTCTTCCAAGTATAATAGGAACATCACCATATTCTTCCAAGTCTAACACTAGGAAATCAACTAGAAAAATGAACTTTTCTACTTTTACCAGTACATATTCCAGAATGCCTCTGGGGTACTTGACCGAGTGATCAACTAACTGTAAATCCACCCTTTTTTCTTTGATCTCTTTGAGTCCCAGCTTTTGAAAAGTACTTGTTGTCATGAGTTTAATGCTTTATCCAAGATCATAGAGTGATATGACAAATTTTCATGTGCCTATCTCACAAGGGATTGAGAAGCTGCTAGGGTCTCTCATCTTTGGTGGAATTTTGTATTGTACAAAAGCAGAGCATTCTTCATTTAAAGAGATGACTCCTAAGTCTTCTATTTTTTTTGATAAATGGTCTTGCAGGAACATGTCATAAATGGGAATCTGGGAAATAGCTTTGGAAAAATGGATGTTGATATGTAATTTCTTGAACATATCCAAGAACTTATTGTATTGTGCATCATGCCTAATTTGTCTCGCTCTCTCCATATAGGGAAGAGGTGGCTGGTATGAAGGTAGGGAAACATACATAGGTTCATTCTACTGCTCAGTCATATGTTCCTTCTCATCTGGAACTTCTTCATGATGTAAGGTGGGATCAACTTCATAAGATTTTTCATTATTTACTGGTTGTTTTATCGACTCTTCTTCTTGCAACCTTACTTCTTTCGGTTTTTAGAAGTTTATAATCTTTCTTCTCCTCAATAGTACTGAATTTGATTCCTCTTATGGGTTTGTCTTAGTGTTACCAGGTAGAGTACCCAGTAATCTCTCAGATAAGGTCTTTGGGATTTGACTCATCTTTACTTCAAGGTCCCTTAGATAAGCTCTCTGGTTTTTCATATCTGTCTCATGGGTCATCATTATTTTATCATACTTTAACACAAATGATACCAGGAGGTTTTCCAAATTTCTTTTCATAGGTTCTTGATGAGCTCTTGGTTGAGGTGGTTAAAATTGTTGTGGTCTTTGAGGAAATGGTTTCTTTTGATCTTATGGTCTTGGTACATGGTTCATCAGAGGGTATCCAAGTTATCCTTGAGCTCTGAATTGGTTTTTCCACCTCTCAGTTGAAAATAACCCTGATTATTCTGAGGTTGCTGCTGAGCAGGATTCTGCTGATAATAATGTTGCTGATGAAATGGTGGGTTTTTCTAATTAACATTGATATAATTACAATCTTGTTGTGGTTCTTCATATCTAGCTTTATAGTCTTGATATAGATGTGGGCCACCGCACATCTTGCATGATTGTAATTCCATTATAGGAGCAGGAGGGGGTTGAGTAGTTGGTATCTAAAATGCCTCAAAATTTTTAGTGAGCGCTTCAACTTGTGCTTCTAGCCTTGTGGTCTCATCAATTTGGTGGATTCCATGCCTTGGTGGTCCACGATCACCCTTTCATAGAATGGAATTGTGAGAGACTTCATCAATAATGACTCATCTGGCTCCAGGAGTCTTGAACATGAGACCTCCATCAGCGTTTGCATCGAAAACATTCTGTGCAACTGTTTGGAGTCCTTGATAGAAAGTTTGGAGTTGTATCCACATATATAGTCCATGATGTGGAAACTTCTTCATTAATTCTTTAACGCGATCCCATGCTTCCCAAGCAGACTCTTCATCAATTTGGTTGAAATTTTGAATATCCATCCAGAGCTTCCAAGTCCGGATGGGTGGGAAGTAATTGTCCGGATTTTTTTTGGTTAGTTCATCCCAAGTCGTAATTGACTTGGGAGATTGACTCTTTAGTCAGTACTTGGCTCTATCTATAACAACCCATACTTTACATACATTGTTAATACTTCAAAATTGAAGCATACTTATTACAACATATAACAAAACCACGAAAGGACCATATAGGTATAGTGTCTTTAGAAACTGGGAAACATAAACAACTGGTTCATAAAACATCAACTTTGCCTCCCACTTATTTCATCAGATCTAGAGTCCCTTTTTGGAATATCCTACTTAATAACCTTCTTCCTGACCTAGTGAAAGAAAACATACAAAAGGGTGAGCTCAAATGCTCAGTAAGGGTAAACAAAAGAAATATCAATCACATCGTATACACAAGCACATAACTTTTGGAAATCTTAACCTGCAAAAGAGATCATAATTTCATAACATGGGATAAATCATGGCAGTGAAATGTAATCAAAATAATCATAACTTAAAACATGAAACTTTGTGGCATACACACATAATCATAGAGAATCATTTCTTGTTAGTCAAGACTCATTGCCAAGACTATCTTAGTGGACAAAGTCCCTTTCTGAACCGAGTCACCCTCGTTCCAGTCCTGTTTCACTGAACCGGTATAACCTACCATTCCAGCCATGTCTATCTCATGAGATATAAAATCTTTACCCAATGCATTGGAGGGAGATATAGGTCCCACCCATCTCATAATGATACTATTCTTATGTGTGCCACAAAGTCATAAATCATACATCATTTCATAACCCATGTAATAAAAATGGGAATCTTAAACATCATGACATCCTAAACCAATTCATATAAGATAAAGGAATTTATAAAAATAATTCCATCACAACATTATCAAATCAATGTAATAATAGATATAAAAACAGAACCCTTTATTATCTTAGATGGAAAATAATTTTGATAAAACACTTGAACTCCATTCTTGAGGAAAATGTCCTTTCTTCTTCAAAAACATTTTTCCTTTCTTAACATGTCATACAAAAATAAGTTGATTAAAAATAAACTTGAAAACCTGTAAAGTAATCTTCTTGGAAATAATGTTTTAAAAATCCATTCATGCCGAATAAGTTAAAAAAACATTCTTCTCGTACTTTTGTCGGAAAAAGTCAAAAAAGTACCTCGTACAAAAAACGACAAAAGATTCCTTTCATATCTTTTACTAAAAACTCACCGAAGGGTAAAATAGGATTTAAACAATTGTAGGTGAATGGAAATAATATTACATATTGAGGAAACATGGATGTGGATGATAAAATACACCCTAGTAAATTCCAAAGTATAAACAATCTCAGATAAAAATGAGATTGTGATATTTCCCTTACCTTAGGTCCGACTTTCTTTGTAAGTGTCCGAACCTCCTGTATAATGATTTAAATAATGTTATTGACTTATTCCAGAATCATACTTATTTTTATGATATCATATATGGTCATATTCTTAGCTTCATAGTAGTAATATTTCATTGCTACTTGTTATTCGGGTGTTTATAAATTTTTGTTCTTATGTGTGTTTTGTTGAATAAATTCTTATTCTTCTCTTTAGGTTATATATACCTCATTTACAGAATGGTAATAGTGTAATATATATCATATTAATTCATTCAATTAATTTATATAATCATTATTAAATGAAGATCATGTAGAACGAGTCGCATCACATCGTGGAGACGGTATTCCGTACGTACGCATGAGTGATGATATCGTTCCTATGATCGTGGAATTGTATTGGAGTATATGTATACTATTTCAGAATCAATATCACTTTATAATAGTCATATATAGTCATTATTTACACCATTATACCCATCCAAGTAAGGTGGTGGTGGAAAATAGATTACACCACGGCGTGGAGACGGTATTCCGTACGGACGCACGCGCGGTGATTTCTTTTTTCGTAGGTTGGATAGATGGTGAATTAGAGTTGTTTCATACTTATAATAACATACCATTATATTATTGATACTGATTTTATTACTTCATAATGAAACAACTAAAGAAGAAGAAGTGGAAGAAGAAATAAAGATGAAAGAATCGGTAACGGACATTACCTCTTCTTTGAAGTGCTTCTTTGAGACCTTATTTTAGGGAACTAAAATTGGTCTTTGAAGAATACCAAGACCTCTAGGATGTCTCTAGGGAAGTGGAGAGGAGAAATTGTCAGGGGTTGGCCGAGCTTGATGGCTCAAAGTGGTGTGAGGAAGAGAGGGAGGAGGTTCCCTTTTATAAGGGAGGAGAGGGGCACCTTTGGAATAACTAAAAATATTATTTTATTATAAAGTCAAGTTCATTTTTAAATAGCTCCAAATTGATTTATTTCTAGGATAAGGTGGGGATGGGTCGAAATACTCTCATCCAATAAAATTTAGACAAGTTTAGGTTCCTATTTTAACCTTATCATTTAGATTTAACATTAAGTTAAATAATTTTACTTTTACCATGTCTTCTTGTGTTCTTATACTATAAGGTTAATAAACTTACTATAAGCAGACAAACGAACCCCAAGTTGTTTATTATTAATATATATAACCTTATCTAAGTCATTTTTCCAAACCTTAGATTTTTAGGAATAAAATAACAATTACCAATATAATATTTGTTTTAAAAACTATTTTATGTCAATTTTGACACTATTTAGTAATTAATTTTTTTGAAAATTATAAAAGAATTATTAGTTAGAACCAAGTTAATTAAATCAATAATAACATGTCATATTAACCTATAAAATTAGTGGGATTCATAAAAAGTCTCAAATTACATTTATTTTGATGTTTATAACATTAATTATGTCAATATTTCATTAATAAGATAATTACTGCATCATCTTTGCGTCATAAATAAATTAAATTATATAATGTATAAAAATTAAAAATATAATACCATTATGTAGGAAATATTTTTAGATTTCTAGTGAATATTTATAGTCTAATTTATCTTATGTATAACCCCATATTAAAAATTATTTACTTATTAAACTTTGATTTTATCTATTTTAACCCTTCTTTAAATAAATTAATAATAAATGTCCTAATCTAATCCAAGTGGGCCTAAATGGTCATATTTTATTCCTAAGTTTGTTTTTGGTCGAACTACACTTGTCCAACAGAATTAGGACATGTGTTAGGGTAATAATAATATCATCTTTACCCTTAATTACCCTATTTACTTTTAACCGTGGTAAAAAAAGTAAAAAGTTACTATTCACCAAAAAATTATTTTCATCTCATTGAACCACATTTTACTTACTGACATCAACCTTGTCTCTCGGAGTTTTGAAATTCCACTCACAGAAGCGGTAAAATTAAGTTTTATGAAAAATTCAGTTTTTTTAACTACCACTTAGTGGTTTCACTATTCATCAAAAATTGAAAGTTTTCAGAAAAATACCAAAATTTCACCCTAGGATAATTTCGATATTCTGAATCCAAAAATGAAGTCCATTTTGAAAAATAAAATTTATAAAATTTCAAAAAGTGGTTATTACTATTCATAACGGCTAGTTTTAATAATATTTTAATAGCATGTCGTTGTTTAGTGACTCGGTATTGCGTACGACGCAAGCTATCGAGGAAGGTCGCGATTTCGTGTAAATCAAGCCAAGCAAGTGTTGTGTGTAGAAAAATATTCTTTTGATGATTTATATAACATAAAAGTCTCAGGTGTTACATTCTACCCCCTTAAAATGAATTTCGCCCTCGAAATTCATCACTTTGTAACAAACAGATGAGGATACCTCTCCCTCATCATATCCTCAAGCTCCCATGTAGCTTCTTCTAATTGGTGGTTCCTCCATAAAACTTTCACCAATCGAGTGGTCTTGTTTCGTAGGACTTTTTTCTCTACGATCCAGAATCTCTATCGGTTGTTCTTCATAAGAAAGATCTTGCTCCAGCGGTACAACTTCTGAGCTAAGTACATGTGAAGGATCAGGTATGTACTTTCTCAGGAGAGATAAATGGAACACATCATGTACTTGAGAGAGATTCAGTGGAAGAGCCAATTGGTAAGCTACCTTCCCGACATGATCCAGTATTTCGAAAGGACCGATATATCTAGGGCTCAACTTCCCCTTCTTTCCAAATCTCATGACCCTCTTCCAGGGAGATATTCGTAAGAACACTTTATCACCCACTTCAAACTCTAGGTCTTTTCTTCGGTTGTTGTCATAGATTTTCTGTCGACTCTGAGCTGCTCTTATGTGTTGTTGAATAGATCTGACCTTTTCTTCCATTTCATCAATGAGATCAGGTCCTAATAGCTTTCTTTCCCCAACTTCATCCCAGCAAGTTGGAGTCCTGCATTTCTTTCCATAGAGAGCTTCATAAGGAGCCATCTGAATACTGGAGTGAAAGCTATTATTATAAGAAAATTCCACCAAAGGTAGGTGTTGATCCCAACCACCTTTGAAATCCATAGGGAAAGCTCTCAACATATCTTCTAGTGTTTGAATTGTTCTCTCAGACTGACCGTCTGTCTGAGGATGATAAGCAGTGATGAAACTCAACTCTGTATCCAGAGTATGCTGAAGACTTCGCCAGAACTTCGAGGTAAATCTAGGATCCCGATCAGATATAATAGAAAGTGGTACTCCATGCAATCTTACCACTTCCTTTACATATATCCTGGAAAGCTGATCCAGAGAGAAATCCTCTCTAAAAGCAATGAAATGTGCAGACTTGGTAAGATGATCAACTATGACCCAGATAGCATTATTTCCTTTGGATGTTGTAGGAAGTCCTGTGAAAAAGTCCATAGTGATGTTTTCCCATTTCCATTCGGGTATGGGTAATGGTTGTAACATCCCCTTAGACTTCTGTCTCTCAGCTTTAACTTGCTGACAAACCAAGCATCGAGAGACATATTCAGCAACATCTCTTTTCATGCCATCCCACCAGAAGTACTCTTTCAGGTCCCTATACTTCTTCGTGCTTCCAGGATGAATAGAGAATGAAGAACTATGAGCCTCATCCACCAGGCCCTTCTTTAATTCGGGGATGGGAGGAACACAAACCCGATTCCTGAACTTTATTATCCCATCACAATCAAGGTTGAATTCAGGAACATTTCTCACCTTCTTTTGTAACTTGACATCTTCTTTCTATGCCTCTTTAATCTTCACATGTATAGATGGTTGAACATTCATTTGATAAAGATAAGATTTTTCCCCTTCCATTATAATTCCAAGATCCATCCTTTTTAAATCCATAAATATTGGATCTTTTGTTATCCTCATCATGGATAAAATGGCATGGTCTTGTCGACTTAATGCATCTGCCACCTTGTTTTCTTTCTCAGGGTGGTAATGGATTGAGCAGTCATAATCCTTAATCATATCCAACCATCTTCTTTGATGCATATTCAGCTCCTTTTGTGTGAAAATATACTTTAAACTTTTATGATCAGTATAAATATCACACCTTTCACCATAAAGGTAATGCCTCCAAATCTTTAATGCAAATATTACTGAAGCTAACTCCAAATCATGTGTTGGGTAATTTTTCTCATGGATTTTCAACTATCGTGAGGCATAAGCTATCACCATATCATTTTGCATAAGAACACACCCTAATCCCTTCTTGGATGCATCACTATAGATCACAAACCTTTCTCCACTATAAGGCAGTGTGAGCATAGGTGCACTGGATAACCTTCTTTTCAACTCCTTGAAATTCTCTTCACATTCTTCCGTCCAGACAAACTTAACTCCTTTCCGAGTCAACTTGGTGAGTGTATTAGATAATCGTGAAAAATCTTTCACAAAATGTTGATAATATCCATCCAAACCAAGAAAACTTCGGATATCAGTCACTGTTGTTGGTCTTGACCATCTTTCGATAACCTCTGTTTTTGCTAGATCCACAGATATCCCCTATTTTGAGATTATGTGACCCAAAAATGCAACTTTTTGAAGCCAAAATTCACACTTGGTAAATTTGGCATAAAGATTATCCTTTCTCAGGGTCTTCAATATAATTCTCAAGTGATCTTCATGTTCTTCCTTGCTCTTTGAATAGACAAGAATATCGTCTATAAAGACTACCAAAAATTGATCAAGATAGTCTCTAAAGACTCTATTCATTAGATCCATGAAGATAGCAGGGGCATTAGTAAGACCAAATGACATCACTATAAATTCATAGTGTCCATACCTTGTACGGAAAGCCTTCTTTGGTATATCCTCCCTTTTGACCCTTAATTGATGATACCCTGAACGAAGATCAATCTTGGAAAAGTATTGAGCTCCTCGTAATTGATCAAATAAGTCATCAATGCGTGGGAGAGGATATTTGTTCTTGATAGTGATCTTGTTAAGTTCTCGATAATCAATGCAGAGTCTCATTGATCCATCTTTCTTATTAATAAATAGAACAGGTGCACCCCAAGGTGACGCACTAGGGCATATGAATACCTTATCAAGATTCTCTTGGAGTTGCTTCTTCAATTCTTGCAACTCAATTGGGGCCATTCTATAAGGTGTCTTTGAAATAGGCAAAGCACCCGGTACGAGTTCTATTGAAAACTCAACTTCACGATTTGGTGGAAGACCCGGTAATTCCTCCGAAAAGACATCATCAAACTCCCGTACGATGGGAATATTCTTAATCATGAGTTTCTCACCAACCATTTGAGATAAATAACCTTCATTTAGTGGAATCAATACCCATAAAATGGAAGAAATTTCCACTGGAAGGTTATGTTCATCCTTGCATTGATAGACGATCATAGATTGATCTGGAATATGAAATGTGACTTCCCTTCTTTGGCAATTGATATGATCTCTATATAAAGAAAGCCAATCCATGCCAAAAATCACATCAAATTCCACTATAGGAAGGATCACAAGATTTGCAGGAAGTACTTTCCCACAAACTTCAATCGGAGAAGAATTATAAACTTTTGATGCGATCGTTGTGCCATTAGGTGTTGTCACAGCTAACTCAACATCTAATTGTTGAGGTAATACGGTGATACCCTTAGAAAATTCTTCATAAATAAAAGAGTGGGTGGATCCAGAATCAAATAAAACATTTTCTACTTTAGAGTGGATGGTAAGTGTACCTTTCACCACATCGTTATCGTACTCCACATCGCTGATAGAAATTGCATGTGACTTTCCTTTTTCTTTAGCCTTAAGAGTTTGTTGACGTCGACCATCATCATCAACCCTTGGATTAGGGAATTTATTGGCATAATGCCCCATCTCCTTTCACTTGAAACATTGAAGTGTAGTAGGTTCATTCTGAGTATCCCTTCCTTTGTTTGCATCATTAGACATCTTCTTCCCATCATCACGGCATTCAAATGCCCGATGACCTTCCTTTCCACATTTGAAACATTTACTTGTCCCTTTAAGACAACTCCCTCCATGTTTCTTTCCACACTTTGAGCATAAGGGAAAGCTCATCTTCTTTTTAGTGTGCTCTTTAGATTTTCCTTTGAATTCCATTTTACTCTTCTTATCAAACCCATATGACTGATGGGTTACTCCAATCTCCATCTCGACTTTGAGAGCACATCGAACGATTTCCTTGTAGCTATTGAAGTCCCTTATGGCTAACGCCCTTCGAAGACTTGGTTTTAAGTCACTAAAGAATCGATCGATCTTACTCTCAGGTTGGATAATAATTCCAAAAGAATACCTTGCAAGTCTTGTAAAATTTTCTTCATAGGTACCAACAGATTCATCATCCTTTTTCTTCAGTTCAAGAAACTCTTTCTCCATCTTTGTTCGGAGAATATGAGGGAAGTACTTATTGAAAAATAAGTTCTTGAACTCGTCCCATTCTATGGACTCAATTTCATCCCTTTGCCTCATATTCTTAATAAGATTCCACCATTCATCAACATCTCCTTCCAAACGATACACTGCTAGGACGACTTTATCATGTTCAGAACATTGAAGAACTGAAAATATCTTTTCAGTAGTACTAATCCATTGTTCAGCAACTAATGGATCAGTAGACCCGCTGAAAGAAGGTGGACGCTGCCTCATGAAGGATTCAACAGAATGTTTCTCCTTCCTTTGCTCGTTCAGAAGTCCTGCATGATTCATAGCTTGAGAAAGTTTTGTGAGCATGGCTACAAGATTTTGAATTTCAGCTCCCATAACGTTTGGTTTCTCAGGGGGACAATCATTGCATTTCCCGTCACATTCCACATTAACACGGTTCCTTCGGGTTCCAGCCATTGACTAAAACCAAGAAGAATAGTGTGAGCAACACTAATTATAATAGGAAAACCACATAATCAAGAATAAAATTTCACACTTAAGGTCTTATCCTAGGTTATTCATGGCCATTTCTAAAACACTAAGATTGTGTTCTATTCTTAGACTTATCCTTAGGTTTCTTACTAAGGCTTTCACATCCTAGTTTCCAAAGGTTGGCTATACCTTTCCTCTGATACCAACTATAATGACCCATACTTTACATACATTGTAAATACTTCAAAATTGAATCATACTTATTACAACATATAACAAAACCACGAAAGGACCGTATAGGTATAATGTCTTTAGAAACTGGGAAATATAAACAACTGGTTCATAAAGCATCAACTTTGCCTCCCACTTATTTCATCATATATAGAGTCCCTTTTTGGAATATCCTACTTAATAACCTTCTTCCTGACCTGGGGAAAGAAAACATACAAAAGGGTGAGCTCAAATTCTCAGTAAGGGTAAACAAAAGAAATATCAATCACATCATATACACAAGCACGTAACTTTTGGAAATCTTAACCTGCAAAAGAGATCATAATTTCATAACATGGGATAAATCATGGCAGTGAAATGTAATCACAATAATAATAACTTAAAACATGAAACTTTGTGGCATACACACATAATCATAGAGAATCATTTCTTGTTAGTCAAGACTCATTTCCAAGACTATCTTAGTGGACAAATTCCCTTTCTGAACCGAGTCACCCTCATTCCAATCCTGTTTCACTGAACCGGTATAACCTACCGTTCCAGCCATGTCTATCTCATGAGATATAAAATCTTTACCCAATTCATTGGATGGAGATATAGGTCCCACCCATCTCATAATGATACCATTCTTATGTGTGCCACAAAATCATAAATCATACATCATTTCATAGCCCATGTAATAAAAATGGGAATCTTAAACATCGTGACATCATAAACCAATTCATATAAGATAAAGGAATTTATAAAAATATTTCCATCACAACATTATCAAATCAATGTAATAATAGAGATAAAAACAGAACCCTTTATTATCTTAGATGGAAAATAATTTTGATAAAACACTTGAACTCCATTCTTGAGGAAAATATCCTTTCTTCTTCAAAAACATTTTTCCTTTCTTAACATGTCGTACAAAAAGAAGTTGATTAAAAATAAACTTGAAAACTTGTAAAGGAAGCTTCTTGGAAATAATTTTTTAAAAATACATTCATGCCGTATAAGTTAAAAAAAACTTTCTTCTCGTACTTTTGTCGAAAAAAGTCAAAAAAGTATCTTGTACGAAAAACGACAAAAGATTCCTTTTATATCTTTTAATAAAAACTCACCGAAGGGTAAAATAGGATTTAAACAATTGTAGGTGAATGGAAATAATATTACATATTGAGGAAACATGGATGTGGATGATAAAATACACCCTATTAAATGCCAAAGTATAAACAATCTCGGATAAAAAAGAGATTGTGATATTTCCCTTACCTTAGGTCCGACTTACTTTGTAAGTGTCTGAACCTCCTTTATAATGATTTAAATAATGTTATTGACTTATTACAGAATCATACTTATTTTTATGATATCATATATGGTCATATTCTTAGCTTCTTAGTAGTAATATTTCATTGCTACTTGTTATTCGGGTGTTTATAACTTTTTGTTCTTATGCGTGTTTTGTTGAATAAATTCTTATTCTTCTCTTTAGGTTATAGATACCTCATTTCCAGAATGGTATTAGTGTAATATATTTCATATTCATTCATTAAATTAATTTATATAATCATTATGAAATGAAGATCATGTAGAACGAGTCACATCACATCGTGGAGACGGTATTCCGTACGTACGCACGAGTGATGATATCGTTCCTATGATCGTGGAATTGTATTGGAATGTATATATACTATTTCATAATAAATATCACTTTATACTAGTCATATATAGTCATTATTTACACCATTATACCCATCCAAGTAAGGTGGTGGTGGAAAATAGATTACACCACGGCGTGGAGACGGTATTCCGTACGTACGCACGCGCGGTGATTTATTTTTCTGTAGGATGGATAGATGGTGAATTAGGCTTGTTTCATACTTATAATAACATAACAGTATATGAGTGATACTTATGTTATTACTTCATAATGAAACAACTAAAGAAGAAGAAGTGGAAGAAGAAATAAAGATGAAAGAATCGGTAACGGACATTACCTCTTCTTTGAAGTGCTTCTTTGAGACCTTCTTTTAGGGCACTAAAATTGGTCTTTGAAGAAGACCAGGACCTCTAGGATATCTCTAGGGAAGTGGAGAGGAGAAAGTGTCAGGGGTTTTCCGAGCATGAAGGCTCAATGTGGTGTGAGGAAGAGAGGGAGGAGGTGCCCTTTTATAAGGGAGGAGAGGGGCACCTTTGGAATAACTAAAAATATTATTTTATTATAAAGTCATGTTCGGTTTTAAATAGCTCCAAATTGATTTATTTCGAGGCTAAGGTGGGGATGGGTCTAAATCCTCTCATCCAATAAAATTTAGACAAGTTTAGGTTCTTATTTTAACCTTATCATTTAGATTTAACATTAAGTTAAATAATTTTACTTTTACCATGTCTTCTTGTGTTCTTATACTATAAGGTTAACAAACTTACTATAAGCCGCCAAACGAACCCCAAGTTGTTTATTATTAATATATATAACCTTATATAAGTCATTTGTCCGAACCTTATATTTTTAGTAATAAAATAACAATTACCAATATAATATTTGTTTTAAAAACTATTTTATGTTAATTTTGACACTATTTAGTAATTGATTTTTGTGAAAATCATAACAGAATTATTATTTCAAAAAAAGTTAATTAAATCAATACTAACATGTCATATTAACCTATAAAATTAGTGGTATTCATAAAAAGTCTCAAATTACATTTATTTTGATGTTTATAACATTAATTATGTCAATATTTCATTAATAAGATAATTACTGCATCATCTTTGTGTCATAAATAAATTAAATTATTTAATGTCTAAAAATTACAAATAGAATACCATTATGTAGGAAATCTTTTTAGATTTCTAATGAATATTTATAGTCGAATTTATTTTATGTATAACCCCATATTAAAAATTATTTACTTATTAAACTTTGATTTTAACTATTTTAACCCTTCTTTAAATAAATTAATAATAAATGTCCTAATCTAATCCAAGTGGGCCTAAATGGTCATATTTTATTCCTAAGTTTGTTTTTGGTCTAACTACACTTGTCCAATAGAATTAAGACATGTTTTAGGGTAATAATAATATCATCTTTACCCTTAATTACCCTATTTACTTTTAACCGTGGTAAAAAAAGTAAAAAGTTACTATTCACCAAAAAATTATTTTCATCTCATTGAACCACATTTTACTTACTGACATCAACCGTGTCTCTCGTATTTTTGAAATTCCACTCACAGAAGTGGTAAAATTATGTTTTATGAAAAATTCAGTTTTTTTTTAACTACCACTTAGTGGTTTCACTATTATCAAAAATTGAATGTTTTCAGAAAAATACCAAAATTTCACCCTAGGCTAATTTCGATATTCTAAATCCAAAAATGAAGTCCATTTTGAAAAATGAAATTTATAAAAGTTCAAAAAGTGGTTATTACTATTCATAACGGCTAGTTTTAATAATATTTTAATAGCATATCGTTGTTTAGTGAAACTCGGTATTGCGTACGACGCAAGCTATCGAGGAAGGTCGCGATTTCGTGTAAAGCAAGCCAAGAAAGTGCTGTGTGTAGAAAAATATTCCTTTGATGATTTATATAACATAAAAGTCTCGGGTGTTACACTATCTCATAAAGAGAATGGGAAGACATAGAGTCTTATTGCATCCAAAGATACTCCCTATTTGCGAAAGGTATCATAGACTTCCAATAAGTTGGAAATATTTTCATGTGGATCTTCGCTCTGAAGACCGCTAAATTTTCCCATGTTATGAATCATATGAATGAGTCCAAGTTTTATCTAAAATGTGTGGTCTTGTAATGGGGGATGAACAATACTGCTAGTCACTCCATGAATTTATGTCAAGTCATAGTTCATGATCATTTTATCCTCGTTCATTATTGGGTGATCTCCAGAAATGACTTGATGGTTGGAGTTTGGTGGGTTTGGTACCAAAGGGTGGAATTTCTCGACCATTTTTGACCAAAAAAGATAATAGATATGCCTTTAGATCTCGAGATTAAAGGCCAAAAGAAATTGTGCTTCAAGAGTCCTTGAACAAGTCAAAGGACCTTGGTACATGCACGAGGTGAACAAAAAAAAAGATGCAAGGGTGTCTAGAAACAAAGTGGGTGAGGGAAAGGTAATCCTAGATATAAAACAGAGTCATAATCATGAAGAAACAATATTTCCTCCCTGGAAACGATGCCAAAAATTGGTTTTCTTCCCAAAATGAATCACTAATTCCTTATGGAGTGAGTCAAATTAGAAATTTATATGTGTCCCAAACTTTACTAACTACTAGGGCATAATATAGTAGAAGTCTGAGGTCAATCCAATGAGGAGGGTGTTGTTATTGTGGGGAAAAGAAATATGATCTTGAATCCTTTGTAAGAGTCCTTACTAGATTTAATAAATTTTGGGTGGTGTCTAACTAATTTTGGGTTTGACTTTGAGTGATTAAAGAGGGGTCAAGATCAAGTCTGAGTATCTTGATAAAGGTGATCCTAGTTCTAATCTTGGCAGGGTCCTAAGTGCTTAGTCTATGAAGAAAGCAGTAGTCGCTAGTCTAACTTGGTCTAGTATTCTAGTTCTACCTAGGATGTAGCTATTTCATGGTCAGGAGTCTAGCTATACTCCTAGTTTCATTAAGTTAAGATTTTATTATAGAAAGTTTCCTAAGATAATGATTATAGTCATAGTTTACATCAATTAGGATAGGGTCGTTTTCTTGACTATCTGATGGTCATGGTACAATCTCTCAAATGGGGTTTTAATGTTGGTTTATATCCTAATTACTAATCCATTTATGTTTTTCAAGTTTATAACTAGAGATCTAATTGAGTGTGTAGATACATTGAACCTTAATCCCTATCTCGATGCGTTTAGTTACACATGATGGTATTTAAAGCAATAAAAGGGAGAGAGGAAATAATGATAACAATGCTAATGGAATTGAACATGCAAGAATACTTTAAATAAAACCTTACTTGAAAGGAATGAAATGGAATTAAAATGACACGAGAATTGAAGGCGTTGAAGAAAAATGAATCCACGGCTCTTTGATTGAAAATGTAAATAAATTAAAAAGAACTAAAGTGTTTTAAAAAGGAAAAGAAAAGGGAATTATGAAGGGAATATAAAAGGGAGAGAGATATGATCCAAGAATGTATCAAATGTGCTACAAGGCTATTCCTTATATAGGCGAAAATGGTCAGGACGTGTACTTGATAGTCACGTCATGAACACTTGATCCACATTATTTCTACTAGGATCTCCAGTGTGGCATGTGGATAATCCATGGATTAATTAAGTTTGACGATGGTCATGTCATGTATAGGTGGTTCATGAAGTGTAACCCATGGCAAGCTGACTTTTTGCCTTGAATCCTCGTGGATTTATCAGCGACCGGTTTGATTGGTGTCATGACGTATAGGAGGGATTCATGATGTGAACTAAAAAATTCTTTAGTCTTCATGGTTGGTTAGGACTTAGACTTCATGGATTGATGCAGGCTCTGATCATCAAGTACAAAACGTGAACTTGGCCATCACGACATGTACTTGGCCATTTTTGTAGCTTTTCTACCTTTCTTCCTTGGAACTTTATGAAGCCCTATTTTATACAAAATTGGACATCTACCATGTGCATTATCCAGTATATGAATGAAAAACAATGGAAAAGTGATAGAAAAATATATATCACATTTAGGATTATCCCAACGCAACGAAATTATTAAGTGGGAACTTGAAAAGGTTACCTTAATAAGAAAAAACTCTAAAACAATTACAAAATACTATGAACAAGCTATTCGTTCTTTGTAATCTTCAGAGCTCTCACATAATGAAAAATTTAGAATGAAATTGATCATCACTTCTGCTACAAAAACGACTCCAAACTCTTCAAATAACCAAGTATTTATAGGAAATATTCCCAACAATCCTATTTTCCCTAACAATCATATTTTCTTCGAGTTTGTCGCAAAAACTTGGAAACCTGACACTTCACTTTTGTAAATGATTGTCTGGTGTCATATTTATTTACACCATTATAGTGTAAAAATTGTTCCGTTACAATAAAAATAAGTTTTCCATATTCTAAATATAAACTTAAGTCAGCCTGATGGACCCCCTTATGTTTTTATTATGATAATCTTTATGAGTATGAATCTGATGTATATCAGATCTGAATTAGTATGATGTTTAAGAGTTTTTTAGCATGAAAGATAAGGTAGAAATTCTAACACCAATTATTATAAGGATCAGTCCAATGTTTATCAGATCCAATGTCATTCCAATAATCATAATTATTTTTTTTTAATTTTATATTCATAATACTTACAAACTTATTCTAATTATGGTAAAAATAAAATGTTTTCTATAAGAAAATACTAAAACACCTTTGACATAAAAAGTTAGTAATCAAGTGTATAAGAATGTGTTTGTTATTTCCAAAACAAAAGGAAAGAAAAATTCATAAGTATAACTTTTGACTTAACAATCTCCCCCTTTTTGAAAAGTATAAACCCAAAAATTAAATGAAAAAATAAATTTGAAAAAATTATATTCCATTTGCTTTTAGGTTCTCCGTATTTATAATTAAGTGATAATCATGATCTCCCCCTGAGTTTATAACTCATATGAATACAAAGATGAATACGATTGACTTCCCCTTAGGATAAAAACTCCCCATAAGGATTGTATTTCCCCCTTAATATAATATAATTCTCCTTAATTAATTTTCCAATTTTAATAAGAGTATCCTATATAATAATACTTCTCCCCATTTCTATAAAATTCTCCCCCATTGTGATTTTTAAAAAGGAATGGGAAAAGTCTTGAGTTCCCTAAAAAGGGTTAGAAAAAAAACTATACGAGACAATATAATGAAATACCTAATCATCCAAAAAAATAAAAGAATATTCAACCAATTGGAATTAAAAAACATTGAAAAAGATTGTAATGGGAAGAAGAGGTGATTCATTGATAAAAAAGTTTTTAAAAAATAAAATTACAACAAGAGTTAAAAATAGAAAATATTTTATTCTTTCTTCATCAAGGATTTCACAATGGACAATATATTTTTGAACTCTTTTCTATCTTCCTAGATATTTTATAAAATTTCATATTGAGACTTGATCTTTTATTCTTGAACCCAAATATTTTTATCTTCAATCCGAAGTTTTTTAGATAAATCATCATTCTGATTTTTCAAACCAACAATATTATCTTTATAAATTTTGAACGTTGACATCTGAAAATGAAAATATTTCATCTTTCCTACTAACTACTTCACTTCCTAAGAAAAGTTATCAATATGATATTTAAACTATTCTATGAACCTTATTATGGTTATAATATATTTGGATAATATATTTAAATCTCATGAGATTTCATTTATAAGATTCTTCAAATCTTCAATACTCTCTTCATGAAACTTAGCATAGGTATCCGTATTGCAATACCATTTCATAAATTTATTTCATGCCTTTTCATGAGATAAAAAACTTTCTTATAGAACTTTGAAATCAACCTCTAATTGAATCATCCTATCATTTAGAAATTTGACTGACTCCGATTTTTCACTTTGATTTTCAAGAACCAATTCCAACCTTTCTTCAAGTCTTGGAAAGTATGGAATTGTTCCTTAGAGTATTTTTAAATCTTTAATGATGTAGTCAACACATTGAGCAGTAATTATAATGCCACGAACCGAGAATCCCAGAGTCAGTGCATTATTTTAATACATTGGCATGATTACAAGGAATCATGTCTCGAAAGACCGATCAATTTAGTAGCCTTCAAAGTACTAGATACATACATAAGTTTTACATTACATCATGAAGAAAACTACATTGTGTCCCCTTTGAACACTCTTATATCCCTTAACCCATTCCTGTAGGTTAATCGTAATATACTTCTTTGCATCCTATGAAAATAAAACATTAAAAATGGGTGAGCTCAGATGTTCAGTGAGAATAACAATATAGAAAAAATTGTCATAAATAAGAATAAACATTTAAGGCAATGATGGAATGTATAATTCCAGACTTCATAACCACATAGTCAAGGACTTGTGGTAAGACTACAAATAAGATTTTGTCAAGGCCTTATGCCAAGACATTAGTTTGTCTTATGAGACCTACCGATGCATCGATGAGCTATAGTGGGCTCCACACATCACTTACTAAGTCCAATTCATTCCTCATATGAAAAGGTTTAAACATAACATAAACATTCGTATTAAAACTAGCATACGAAATGTCAATACTTTATATATAAACCATGAATGGTATAAAAATAACACATCAATAGTCCAACATTTCAAAAAACCTTAAATACAGTATAGAAGATTTATATCATAATAAATCAACCTCAATCAAGAATAATATCTCGTAAAGGATGTTGACATTGTTGAAAATGATCAGTAAAAATCTTTGAGAGAAATATCCCTTTTTTATGAAAACATTTAAAAGTATCACTTTTTATCAAGAAGCTGTTTAAAATAGATTTTTGAATCAAAGTGTCCCATAACACTTTGAAACTTTTAAAATAAATTTTAATTTTAAAACATTAATGTCCATATAAATAAAACCATAAAAGCATTTTTAAAACATGGACATTAATGAGAAATATTTAGAAGAATAAATATTTAAAACATTTAAAACAATATTTTAGTTAAAGTGTTTATAACCAAATAATAGACACTTGAATACAAGTAATTTAGGAATAAAACTAATCAAAACAGTATAATATCATGAGAATAAATGGATTCATGATATAATATGTCAAAGTAAAGTATATACACCATGTAATAGTGAATTGGTGCATAACGACAAAGAGGTCTCAATGGAATGTAAATTGAGATGAAATACCTTATAAAGATCATATCATTAGATTAATGATAAATCAATGAAATAATTATGTGTGAAAAATACAAATACACTCAATATAATTTGATATTCAGTTTAAATCAATCAGATTACATTTACACATATTCTTGTAAAAACAAAACCAATGACTTGGATGTTTAACTCAATGAATGGAAATTGAGTTAAGATTACCCTTAAAAAGTTTATATCAATGGAATGTGAATTTATCAATGGAGTGATTATGTGTATCAAAGGTATATACATAGAAAGGGGAGTGGAAATTACTATATAAATAATAAATATTTATTCCACACATAATCTTGGAGTAAAATAATCAATGACGTATGTGTAATGCCCAATGAGTGGAAATTGAAATCTGAAATTCCCTTTCCAATTTGGTAACTTACGAAACATACAACCCTTGAATGAAGTATCATAAAATGAAGATATAAATACCCATATATTAAATTATATTACAAAACGAATACCATCATGGGCAGTACATACACCACACAAAAGGAAATATTGGCAATATAGCATGAATCTCACGGGAATAAGAAGTGAGATGAAAACCCCTTAACTTGTACTTTTCCTTAGTATAGGGTAGGTTAAACTCTTGTATAATGGTGAAATAATTGTTATTAAATTATAAAAGAACCAAATAAATAAATATGATATCATATATGATCTTCTAATATTTCTTTGTTAATGATATTTTAGTAGTATCATTGTTTTGGTTGTTAACTAATTTGTTTTCCTTTATATGTTTTTTTACATAAGTCATGTTTTTTATGTATAGTTTGTATTTGATTCATATATAAAATGATATTAAGTTATTAAAAATTATTTTTAATCATAAAATGAAAATTATTCTTGAATGATTATTATGGGTAATGAATCTCATAACGTTTGTGGAGACGGTAAGCCGTACGTACGCACGAGCGACAATATCATTCTTTTGATGGTGAAATCATATATAATTGGATGTTATATCATATATAAATAATCTTTAAAATGTTATATTTATTATTTAAATCATTTATACTCATTATTATACCCATCCAAATAATTAAGTTTTTGAATAACAAACTACACCATGACGTGGGGACGGTGAGCCGTACGCACGCACGTATGGTGACTTTGTCATTTATAGGATTGATAGAATAAAGAATATGGTTGTACCACATTTATAATAACATAATAGTATATAGGAGGTACTGGAGTTATTATTTTTGTATGGAAACAACAAAAAAAGGGGAAGTGGAAGAAGAAAAGAACAAGAAAGAGGGTGGTGAAATTATTACCTATTCTTTGGGTGTTTCCTTTTGAGTTGATCAAAAGGGATCCTTTGGTTTGATTTCTGATCAAAGTATGGACTCTAGGTTTATGTTAGGGAAGTTTTGAGGATATTTGGACAGAGGTTGGATGAGCCAAATGGCTCCGGAGGTGTGATTTTGAGAGAAGGGAAAGTACCCTTTTATAAGAGAGGTGAGGGTTACTTTAGGAAAACCTTAAAATATTATTTTATTATAAATAATTTTCGGTTTCTAATGGATCAAAATTAATTTATTTCAAATATAAGGTGGGTATGGGTTGAAATAATCTCGACCAATAGGTTTTATACACGTTTAGTTCACCGTATTAACCTTATCTTTTAGATTTAACTATTAGTTAAATAGTTTAACTTTCACCGTGTCTTCTTGTATTCTTACACTATATGGTTATTAAACTTACTCTAAACTTTCAAGAGAACCTAAATTTGTTCATTAATAACATATATAAAATTATTTAATCCATTTGGCCGAAAATTATATTTTTAGGAATATTATATCAAACAATAATATAGTATTTGTTTTAAAAACTCATTTATGTCAATTTTGTCACTATTTAGTATTTGGTTTTTGTGAAAATCATAACAACATGATTACTTTGAAAAAAAATTATTTAATCAAACCTAACATGTCATAGTAACCTTGAAAATTAGTTTAATTCATAAAAAGTCTTAAATTACATTTATTTGGATATTTATAATATCAACTATTTTAATCTTTCATTAATAAGGTAATTATTGCATCATCATTGTGTCATAAATAAATTTAATTATTTGATGTCTAAAAATTATAAATAAAATACCATTATGTAGGAAATATTTTTATCTTTATAATTAATCTTTATATTTGAATTTATCTTATATATAACCCTATATTAAAAATGGTTTAGTTATTAAACTTTGAATTTAACACTTTTAACTCTTCTTTAAATAAAATAATAACAAATGTCCTAATCTAATCCAAGTGGACCAAAAGGATCATATTTTATTCCTAAGGTTGTTTTTGGTTGAATTATACTAATCCAATAGAATTAGGAAATGTGTTAGGGTAATTATAATATCATTTTTACCTTTAATTACCCGATTTGATTTTAACCGTGGTAAATAAAAGTCAAAAGTTACTATTCACCAAAAATTATTTTCATATTATTGAACCAAATTTTACATACTGATGTCAACCATGTATCTTAGATTTTTTTAAATTCAACTCATAGAAGCGGTAAAATTAAGTTTTATACAAATTTGCAAATGCTCCTAGAAGGTTGGTAAAAACGGTAAAAAGTTCAATAAAATTTTATAAATCTAATTTTATTATAAAATTAATCCAATGAATTACATTGAACATATATAGGTATTATATTTATATTATGACTTAAAATAAATTTAAATAAAATAAATAATTATTTAAATAAAAAGTTGGTTTTAAACTATAACG
This sequence comes from Viscum album, assembly GCA_963277665.1. Classification (NCBI taxonomy): domain Eukaryota; kingdom Viridiplantae; phylum Streptophyta; class Magnoliopsida; order Santalales; family Viscaceae; genus Viscum; species Viscum album. The sequence goes on along the minus strand of OY728126.1, from coordinate 1,945,384,291 downwards.
CAATGTTTTTCACTATTCATAAAAAATTGAATGTTTTCAGAGAAGTACAAAAAATTTACCCTCAGATAATTTTGATATTTTGAATTAAAAAATGAATTCTATTTTAAAAAATTAAAAACATAGAAGTTTCATTAATTAATTTAAAATTAATTCCTGTTTTCAAAACCGAAAAGCGGGTTTTTAAAAAGTAAAAACATTCAAAAGATTGGCATGTGTTTATGTCAAATTTAAATGTGAAATTACTTATAATGACCTAAATTGTATTAAATGATAAAAATATAATCTAATTATACTTACAAACCATTCAAATTAATAATTTAACACTATAAATTATTTCGATTAAAAAAACTGTTTTCAATTAAAATTTAGTATTTTTCAGTATTCATCAAAATATGAAAGTTATTAGAAAAGTACCAAAAATTTATCCAAAATAAAATTTTATGCCCCGATTCTAAAGAAGTATTTAATTTCATTAAATTGATTATATAAAAGTGTCAAATATTGGTTTTAAAAAGGGTTTTCCATTAAAAGGTGGTAAAATTTCATTTTTTAAAAAACACTTCTTTTATCCGAAAAATGAATTTGTTCTTATATTATGTATATGAAACACATAATATGGATTCTAAAATTATATGGAGTATATAAAATTCAAAATTTAGTTAATACTATTCATATGTTCTTTTTTAACGGCAAGTTTGGTAAGTCGTGGTGTGCTCGAACTCGATGTTGCGTGTAGCGCAAACTATTGAATTTCTTTAAAGAAAATAACTTACAATAAAATCTTAGGGTGTCATAGTAATCATATTCACCAAATATGATTCTTCAATTTTAGGGAGTTGAGGATGTCTGGTCCTGATTTATTCTTCTTTTCTTTTCCCTTTATCAACTTTCTTTGAGGCAGATTTCTCAAAATTTTCTTTGGTTTCCTTTACATTAGATAATTAAATTATCTTCATATCATTGGTTTCATCTTTGTGACCTTCTATTTTTGAAACTTGATCTGTATAATATTTCTTGGATGATGATTCAACTTATTTCTATGATGATAATTTTTACCTCTCAGAATTCTCATATTTTTCTTTTCCACATATCTTGGAAAGAAAATCTGATGGGGATGCCTCTACTGATTTCAAAGAAAACTTATCTGATAAAGTATTCTCATCTATATCTTTTTCTTTATTCTCATTCTCTTCATCATCTTCCTCTTCCTCTTCTTCATTTCTATATTCTTCTTCATCTCCATCATCATTATCAATCACTTCTTCTTAAAAAAACTCTTCTTTGTATTAAATTTATCCTTGTTTTTCAATTTTGGTTAAAGTATCAATCCCTACAGTTCCTTCCTCCATTGATTTATGAAACTCCTCATGGAGATGTTCCTATTTTATTAAATCCTCCTTACCAACAGGTACCGATTCTGATGGTTTTTCTTGGACTTCAGGTGATAACTATTCTTTATCTAAAACTTTGGTCTTTACCTTATATATGAAAGATCAATCTTTGGCATCAACTATAGTAGATTCCTAGAATGATAATTCAGCATCTAGATTTGGTTGATCGGATTGAGTATAAGTTAAAGTAACATTTGAAGATGCAACCTCAACACCTTTCAACAAACTATCACACAACCGTTCTTATGATAAAGTTTTCTCCTACTTATTATTATCTATTTATTATTGTAAAGTATTAGTACCATAAATCATTAAGGATAAGGATTTTTTTGGATCAAGTCCGAATTTAGGATCACCTTCTTTCCTATCGACCATCTTCCTTATCCAATCATCCCTTATCTCATCGGGGATTTTCTTATGCTTATTTACTTTCTTAGATGAGGAGGTTTATGGTTTCATTTTATTTTCATGATTACCCTTCTCAGGTTTATTTTAGGGTTTGGCTTCAGAAACTTTCTCAACAAATTTTTTTTCCTCATCAAAACTAAGAGTCATCCTTTTCATAGTATCATCACCGATATATTGGGTTTTAAACCTCTTTGAAGATTAATTATTTGTAATGTTGAAATATTTCATTCCCTCCTCTATTAAATTACTTAGAATATCTATAAACCTGATGATTTGAGATTTAATAGCACTGGACTTGATGTTGTTGATAGTAATAAAAAATAATCTCATGAGATCAATTTTTCTCATATTTAAAAGAAAATCTATAATGAAAACATCCATAACTTTTAGAGTATCTCAATACCCTTTTCTTAGAATAATAAAACCTTGTATCTAGTGGGTGATAACTCAGTTATCTGGTGTGGGGTGAGTAATTTTACTTACTTTATCATAATTATCGAACAAGGAATCCTCTACCTTCTTTTTATCAAAAGAACCCATTTCATCTAGTATCTTATGAGAAGGGTAGATTGATTCTCCATCTCATGAAATTTTAATCTTTATCACAACTTTATTGTATGAAATCTTGTACCCTTTGTTATATATCATAAATGAAACTTTTTGTTTTCCATTTTCTAAGAAAAAATTAACAGTATAATAGAAATTACGAACAAGGTTGAGGTAAAAAAGATCAAAAACCTTATCATTCTATTCAACAAAAAATTATCCCATCCTTGGAATTTTATAATTTATATCAATGAGGATTCATAATTCTCATAGAAAGATATTTAAACTAAATTTTCTTAGAAAACAAACCAGTTGTTGAAATATTTTTTAGATGCCATCGTATTCAGAGAAGAGACTAGAGATTCAGAAATAAGGAAATATTTTAAACTGGAGACTTTTGAAGGTAGAATCACCTCAACACAGATTTATTTGAGAAAGATATGTGGGAAATGGAGGTCCCTTCTTTATATAGGAAATCAGGGAGATAGTTCAACTCCCAAAATAGTTTCAACAGTTGAGATTTAACTTAATTTTATCTGAGGGTTAGAAATTATTTGAAGAAAATTTTAAGGAATTTTTAAACTCTTTAGGTTCTACAAAAACTTATCACATTGGGAGGGAATATAAATAGATTTTTTTGATAATTTTTAAAAACAAAATTTTTTTTATGAAATATAAAATCAACAACAAAGATAAAAAAATAGAATGAAATATTGAATTTTTTTAAAAGATAATAAGAATACCTTTAGAAGTTGGAAGGATTTATTAGTATGATAATGATGTTCTTATTTATTATTGAAAAAAAACTTAATTATGATATCTTTAAGGAAGAAAATATGATATTTTTAATACATAAGTTAAATTTTGAAGTTTTAAAATAAAACTTCAAATAATTTTTTAAATAAAATTGAATACAATATTTCAGTAATAAAATATTATTACGAAAACTTTCTGAATCCAATATTTTTTTAAGAAAACTTGAATCCCGAATTTTTTTTATCATTTTTTGAGTTCGATTATCCATTTGAGAGTAATGAATCTAAAAAATTTATAGAGTAATATGTGACGGGAATATCTGAATACAAAAAAGTTTTATAAAACTAATTTTTTTAGAAAACTAAAATATTTTATGAAATACCAAACATATGTTCCCCCTATAAAGAGGAGTAACTTAATGTAAAAATATGGATAAAAAAGAAGTATATATGAATGATTACTTTATGTTGATCATTCCTATATTTTGTTTAATGTATTCAAATCTATAGGAAGGTAATGGTTTTGTAAAATTTCACGAAGTTGTTCTTGCATTATGATAAATAGTAAAATGATATCTCTTTTAAGTGTGTGATCCTTAAGAAAGTGATGCCTAATATCTATTCATTTTTTCAAGGGAGTGATTCTCATGATTTTTTCTTAAATCAATTTCACTAGTATTATCACATAGTATTTAAGTTTTAGTAAAACCCATTCCATAGTAATTGTGTGTGTGTTTATTCCAAAAAGCTTGAGCACAATAACTTCCAGTTGTTACATATTCGGCTTCAACAGTAAAAAGTACTATCAAGTATTGTTTCTCACAAGACCAATAAACTAATAAATCTCATAAGAAATGAAAATTTATAAATGTGTTTTTCTTATCCATTCTACAACCACCAACATCAGCATCTGAAAAACTTTTTAATTTAAAATCATTTACAAACGAATACAAAAAGTCCTAAATCCATAGTTCCTTTTATATAATGAAAAATTATATTAGTATCTTTTAAATGGGATTCCTTTATATTTTCTTACTATCTTGAACATAATCATACAAAAACATTAAGTATTGTTGACTAGAATTTAAGTAAAGTGAACTTCTTATCATACCTCTAAAAATATTTTAATCAACTGGTTGCCCAACCTCATCAATATCAAGTGTATTTAAGGTTCTAATTGGAGTAATAATACTTTTAGTACTGTTATATCCAAACTTTTTATGAATATATTTTATATACTTATAATGATATATAAAATTTCTTTATGGTTTTTGAGAAATTTGTAAACCCTGAAAATATGTTAACTCACCCATCATACTCATATCAAAATCAAATTTTATAAGATCCACAAAGGAATCTATTTTTTTTGAGTTGATCTGAATATAATGTCATCAATATATATTTAAACAATTATAATATTTTTGTAAACTTATTTTATAAAAAATATTTGGATCTAAATCCCCCTTAACAAAGTTTTCTTGCAATAAAAATATATATAACCTATCTTACCAGGCTCTAGGGGCTTGTTTAAGTCCATATAAAGCTTTGGTAAGTTTATAAACATATTCAAGATATTTTTTATTTTTAAAACTTGGGGTCTGTTCAATATAAACATCCTTCTGAACATATCTGTTAATAGAAAAACACTTTACAACCATTTGAAAAAAAGTTTGAAATTAAATAATGCTGCAAAGGCTAGCAGAATATGAATAGTTTTTAGTCTAGATACCAATGCATAGGTTTCTTCATAGTCTATTCCTTCTTGTTGATTATAAACCTTAACAAAAAGTCTTGATTTATTTCTAATAATAACTCCATTTTCACATTTGTTTCTAACAACCAATTTTACTCCAATTATAGAAGTTTCTTTAGTTCATTCAACCAAGGTCCATACTTTGTTCCTATATAATTCATTTAGTTCATCTTATATAGTCTTAATCCAATCCTCATCACTGAAATCCTCATCAGTATTCTTAGTTTTGTATTGAAAAAGCAAATAAATATGTTCTATTTCATTCCTTAAGGAACCTATAGTCCTAACTGGTTGATCAACATCTCTAATGATACTATCAGTAGGATGATTTCTAAGAAACAAATGATTTCTTGGGTTTTTTAAATTCTATTTTTCATTATAAGGTAAATTTTTTTCCTAATGAGTAACATCAGAATTTAAAAGAATAATTTTTTAATATAGGTTGAAAATTAGTTTTAGAAATAACATATGAGGAGAATGTGTGTTGTGGTTTTTTGAAAATAAAATGGTTGGTTTCATCAAATTTAACATGTACTGTTTCCTCAACAATACATGTATCTATTTAGAAGTAGTGGAATAACCTAGAAATATTCCGTTATAAGATTTTGGTGAGAATTTTTTAATTTATATTTCATATTCAGGATGAATACTTTTCATCCAAAAACTCTAAATTAAGAAAATTTTGGTTTTCGACTAGTCCACAATTCATATGGAGTTTTGTTAAGAAAATATCAAATTAAAACTAAATCTATAGTATAATAGTAAGTACTAACCGCTTCATCCCAAAATTTTTTAGTAATTGAGTATTCAATAAACATGGTTCATATTATTTCTTGAATAATGAAATTTATTATTTTAACATCACTATTTTACCATGATTTCTAGGAGCTGAAAAGTTATGTTCTATACCTATATTTCTAAAAAAATTCAAAACTAGAATTAAAAAATTCTTTACCTTGATCACTATGAATAGTTATCAAGGGAAGGTTTTTCTCATTTTTAAAACATTGGCTACAAATTTTTTAAAATAATAAAAATATTCAAATTTATTTGTGAGAAAATAAACCCATGTGTATCTATTGTAGTCATCAAATAATATAAATACATAATACTTTCCACCGATACTACCAGTTTGTGTGGGATTAAATAAATCCATGTAAACTAACTGTAAAGCATCATAAGTTGATAATTCACTAAGACATTAAAAACTAGACTTATGTTTCTTATTGTATTGAAAAATGTTTAAAACTTTTGAAGAATAAAACCTAAGATCTTGTAGATCCTTAACAAGTATTTTCTTAGTAAAATTACATAAGATTATATGGTTACAATATCCTAAACTTCTATGAAATGACCAAGATTAATCTTCCATTACACAAAGGCAAGGTAAGTCTTGGCTCATAAGGTCTTATAAGTTAAGTGTGTATACATCATCATGCTGATTGGTAGAAATAATGAATTAATCCTTGGAATTGTATAATGCATATTTATTATTTCTAAAATTCACAAGGTAAACTTTATCAAATAATTGAATTATGCTTATAGGGTTGTGATTAATACCTTTAACAAATAAAACATTTGAAATTAAACATTTACTAAAAAGAACTATGTTACTTATACCGATAATCACTCCTTGAGCATTATCTCTGAAGTTAACTTTTCCACCTTTCATCTTGATAATATTTTAAAAGAAATATTTTTTACTAGTTATATTTCTGGATCATCCCCTATCCATGCATCAAGTAATATTTTTTTGGTATTTTATTTCTTTTCCTGAAAGAAAAGTAATTAGAATTTGGGCACCCAAACCTTCTTGTGTCTAGTAATGTTATAAAAAAACTTTAGGAATACATATTTGTTTTGAAAAATATGCTTTGGGAAATCTTAAGGATTGAAATTTATTAAGAGAATAATTATTTTTCCAATAACCTCCATGTTTTAATTTGGTTAACAAGGTACACTCTTAGGAACAAAGAAATTGTTACTAAAAAAAAGTTTTTTTATGAGTAAAACCCATTCCCAAACTAGTACTATGAGGACATATTTTTTTATACACATTTTAAAGTTTTCTTTACCTATAGTAAAGTTTTACAAGAGTTTATTCAAAGAAGATATTTTATATTTTAGTTTGATAACTAAATTCTTATCCTCAATAGTTTTATTTTTATAATCAAGTTGTGTTTATAAAACATTTTTCTTAGAAATTACTTTTTTAAAATCTTTAGAAAAATTATATTTCTTAGTGCTAACATTTTCCAAATCAATAGAAATGGTATGTTTTTAAAAAATTTTCTTATCAAGATATTTAGATAGATCTGATACTTATTTATTAAAAACACTTATCCTTGAATTTTCCTTATCAAGTTTTTTATTAACTTTGCAATTCTTATTTTGAAGGAGTTTAGAAAAATGAGATACTTCATCATAAGAAGGAAGAGTGTTATCTTATTCTAAGGAATATTATTCATCTGAAGATATAGAATAATTCTCATTAATATAATTATCATTTAAATATAATTTTGTAATGTTTTCAGTAGTGCGTAACTTAGTAATAAGATAAATATTTTCTTTAGGTACCCTGTAAATAAGAACAATTTCACTCTATCCAGAACTATTATTATTAGAAGAGTTATCTGAGGAATATCTTCCACTTTCACTCTAAGAGTCATTAGATTTAAGTAATTTATTTCCTTTTGACATATATAACCTTTTCTGATTCCTATTAGAATTTATATCTTCACTATCTTTCCTTTTTAGATTTAGACTATCCAGTCTGATGTGTCCATCTTTCTTGAATTCATAACAAGTAACCTCATCTTTTTTACCATTTCTTTACTTTTTACCATTATTTTAATGATACTAAAAATCTTTCTTACCAAACATCTTTTTCATTATCTGAGTAATATTAGCAAGTTTATTTTTAGAATGTTTTGAAGAAATTGAGTCTGATTGTATAACAATTTTTTTTTCTGGATGATTTCACTTCTTTATCAGCTGACTGAAGTTTATGGGGTAAGGTAGATATTATATTAAAAAAAACCACCATTTTTATTTTTCAGTTTTTCTAAATCTCTTTTCAATCTTCCCTTATACTTCATAAGGGTTCTAATAACATTCTCAAGAGTAAGTGTTTTCAATTTCCTTGTATCATAAATAACTGTCCTCTTAGACTCCCATTCATTGGGCATAATATCTATTATTTTCTCCATAAAAATTTCATCATCTAATAATTTTTTCTATAAGAGAATATAAACTATTTATGATATTCATAAACTTTTGGTGCATCTTAATTATGGATTCACCAGGTAAAAATTCTAAAGATTGATTATCAAATATTAGCATAGCTCTCCTAGTTTGAACAACTATTGAAGTACCAAAATGTGTAACTTTAAATTTCTTCCAAATATTGTCAGCAACTTCACATGATGATATCTGGATATATATGCTTCTCGTAATGAAACATAACAAAGTGTTCCTTACTTTGTAATTTAACTGATATTCTATCTTTTCATGACTAGTAAAGGCTCTAACATCCTTATCAGGTATTTTGTAATCACTAGTCAGCATGAAAAAATTATCAACCCCAATGTTGATAACAGAAGTATTCACTCAATCTCTCTAATATTCATAGTTAGTACCATAAAAAATTGGTGGTCTATTGGGATTCAAATTATCTATGGATCCAATATTGAGTCCTTCCATCTTAATAGAGAAACTTTCTTTTCCACCAACATGTTAGTATAATAAAGATTTATAAACAAAAATATTATAAAAAAACTTAATAGACTTGCAATAATAAAGGCAATTAAAACATAGAAAGTATTTGAGTAGTGGAATCCTAATATGATACCAATTATTAGATATAAATATGAGTTATATTGATATTAGGATAAAAATAATGTATTATATATGGATCATTAAAAAGAGGGGGGGGGGGTGAATTTAAATTTAAAAAAATTTAGTTTAAAAGAATTAAATTAAAAAAAATCATAAACGTCTTTAGGTGAAAATATTGGATTTGGACTTGGACCTCAGTATAATTACCTAAGTATCCTAATCAGGATTGATTTTGATATATCATAGTAAAAGAATCATAATCATAAAATATAATATTATAATAAATTTTAATCATAGTAGAATAATTGTAATCACATAGGATTCAATTCTATTAAAGTAAACAAATCATATTTATAGAAGATCCAATTAACAGATTAATGTTTATTATATTCAGATACGTTATGATAAAAAAATTCAAATAAGAACAGAATAATAAAATACTTGTAAGAAACAAGTATTACAATTGAAACAATAAAAATGAATTAGATATTTAAAAATAATAGATATATTTTAACCTTAAGAGTAAGGTAGCCACAAACCTTGGCTAAAGGTTTCCCTTGTTTTATACTTACATGAAACTATGTCTTTTCTGTAACGCCCCGACCCCAGTTACCCGGAGTCGGTGCATTACTTCGTAACATTGGCATGATCACAAAAGATCAAGTCTCGAAAGACCGACTAGTTTAGTAGCCTTGAAAACACTAGATACATTCATAAGTATTACATTACATCATAAAGTGAAAAACTAATAAAAAAGTCTTCATAGTCCACACTCATATCCTCTTCTAAGTATCCCTGCAGGTCATTCATAAAATACTTCTTCACATCTTGGAAAATATTAAAACATTGAAAGGGGTGAGGTCAGATGCTCAGTAAGGATAACAATATAGTGGAATCTTTCATCAATAAACAGAAACATTTAAGGAAATGTATAACTAAAACAAAAGCCTTTTAAACTTTAACTTCAACATAATATGGAAAAAGTAAAATGAGATAATGCCATTCACTTCTTCACATGGATATTCTACTGGTCGAATAATCACATGCAATATCAATAACCAGTTTCATAATGATGGAATGCAAAATGACAGACTATCATAACCACGTAGCCAAGGCCTTGTGCCAAGACCGCAAATAAGATTTTGTCAAGGCGTCGTGCCAAGACACTAGTTTGTCTCATGAGACCTGCCGATGCATTGAAGAGCTATAGCGGGCTCCACCCGTCACTTATTAAGTCCAATGAATTCCTCATATGAATAGGTTTAAACATATCATAAACCATAACATAATCGTATCACATAAAACATGCATAAAGGAAATATAAAATTTCCACATTTCAATCACAAGATATCAATACAACACATTGATATAATAAAAACACTTTCAAAACCATTTTCAATACCAAAATAAAAGAAAAGTATAACATGGTATTTATTTTTCATTAAAAAAAGGTATGGCTTTTTGAGGAATCCGAAACTCAAATAATGGTCACGGCGGCGGAGAATTTGTTGTCACCGCATACGTATGACAAAAACATTCCCTTTTGTCATTTAGTAAATGCTTCGTATAAAAAAGATTCCTTTTGAATAAACGTAAAAGTCAAAGGGGTTTATACACCGTATAAAAGAAATTTGTGTATAAAACCAAATATACCTCAATGAAAGGAGATTGAGATGAAGTCCTTACAAAGATCATTTTTAAAATAAAATAGATATATTATGTGTATTCACTATAGGTACACATAAAGAAAGTAAAAATACAAAATAAGACATAATAATATCATGACATAATTTGAAAGTAGGAGATTAACCCAAAGAATGGAAGTTGGGTTAAGAAGTTCCCTTACCTTGCGTCTTGTCCTGACTCGACCGTTCTTTAACCTCCTGAATAATAAACTAGAGTTAATTTCTATTTACTTAAGAACCTTTTTCATGTTCATTATTCCTTTTATATCCCTTATTACCATGTTATGAACATTATGTAATTATTAAAGTTTATAACGGTCATTTTGTCGATCTTAGGTACTTGAGTCAAAAATAAAATTATTATAATTACAAGTTGTTCATGTGGTGATATATCCATTATATCCAGAATTATATTCATGATATAGATATCATATATCTCATATATATCCAGTATATACATGCATTTATAATATTCCATAACTTTTAGAGGTAAGAAATGAAATGCACCATTCATGGAGACGGTAAGCCGTACGTACGCATGAACGCTACTTTCATTTCTATTTAATATTTAATGAAATCATAATGATATAAAGGTATATTATAATTCCAGTATAACATCATATATAATATCATTTACTCCATCCTTTATACATCACACATATGGCATTAACGATTCAAATCACTTTGAGGGGGCGGTAGTCCGCACTTCCTAAAATGAAAATATCACGTTTACCCATAATGGAAATAATAAAGGTATGAAATAAATGAAAAATACAGAACATTAAGTAAAACATAAACATATTATATATCATTTATAAATAGAGTGACATCTTAATGTCCACCTTTGAAGGTGTTTTATGAGTGTTGAACAATCATCATTTCGTGAGGCAGAAATTCTCCATCCACAGAAACCGTATGTTCTTTAACCATTAGATGTAGGTGTGTGTAAGTGTAGCTCGAATCCTTCTTATAAAAACATCCTAGTATATTGAGGATACTGTTTTTGCTACAAAAGAAATGAATAAAAAGAGTTTATGGGGTTGGAGAAGAAAAATAAAACAAAATAACATAAGAGAATACATTACCTTAAAATCGGGTAACTCTTTTGATTTGAGACAAAGGCTTCCTTGGGAAGAGTTCTGCCCAAAGTGAGGATTCTAGGAGTAATAGGGGGATGTTGGGAGAGTATTTGGGCAGAGTTTGGCCAAGAAAAATGGTTTTAAAGTGTGAATGAGGTGGTAGAGGTGGGGGCCTTTTATAAGAGGAGAGGAGGGGCACTCTTGGAAAGTAAGGAAATTTTACATTATTATACAATGTTTTTCTGATTATAAAGGTCCCAAACTTATATAATTCGTGGATAAGGTGATAAGGTTTCGAAATCTACCCATAAAATAGTCTTTGGACAAGTGTAAGCCTTGGATTTTACATTATCTTTTCATTTTATTAAAATCGTTAAATAATGAGGTCATCGCCGCATCATAATGATGTCATAAATAATTTAACTTATTTAATGTCTAAAAATTATAAAAAAAATACTATGATGTAGGAAATCATTTTATATTTCCAACGAATATTTATAGTCAAAAATATGACTTGTATAACCCCATGTAAAAATTGTTTTAGTAAAACATTTCATGTTTGTGTCATTTTTTACTTTAACATTAAATAAAAGGTATTTATGTCATTTTCCAACTAAAGTGGCTCCATGGGGTCCCCAAGTTGACCCATGGATTTTCTTGTTCGGCCATGGCACATCCAATGAGGGTAGGACATTTTTCAAGCTCATCTCATATTATTAAGACTTTGTTTACCTTAAACTACACTAATTACCTCTAATCGTGATTAAGAACTTAAAAGTTACTATTCACCAAAAATTATTTTAATCTCATTGAACCACATTTTACGTCTTAATGAAAACCATGTTTGTTGGATTTTTGAAATTCAAAACACAAAAGTGGTAAAATTTCATTTAAACGAAAAATCAGTTTTTATAAGTACCACTTAGTGGTTTCACTATTCATCAAAAATTGATGTTTTTCAGAAAAATCCCAAAAATTCACCCTAAGCTATATTTGATATTCTAATTTCCAAAATGATTTCTATTTTACAAAATTCCAAACATATAAGTTGCATAAATTAATTTTATAATTAATTCCCGCTGTCACAACAAATAGCGTGTTTTTAAGAAACAATATATATCAAAAGATTGACAATTGTTTATGTCCAATTTCAAAGTAAAATTAATTCTAATGAACACCATTGGATAAAATGGTAAAAATATATTCTAATTATACTTTAAAACCACCCAATAGTATAACTTATCACTATAAATTATTTTGATTAAAAAGGTTATTTTAAGTATTTTTCACTATTCATAAAAATTTGGAAGTTCTCAGAAAATTACAAAAAATTCAACATAGGATAATTTCAATATTAGGAATACAAAAATGAATTCCATTTTGAAATATAAAATTTCTATAATTTAAAAAAGTGGTTATTACTATTCATAATGGCTACTTTGATTAGTCGCGGTGTGTTAGAACTCGAACTTGCGTACAATGCAAGCTATTACATTATTGAAAGAGAGGCGTATCGTGGAAGCTCAGGGTGTTACATTTTATCAGTAAAAAAATTCCTCAATATGATGATCATATTTTATCTATCTACCTATCTTCAATAGTGCCTGATATGATGGATTGAATCTGTCTTGCTATCCTCACAAGACCTCGATCATAACCACAGATCAGACACACGATTACAACGTAATAGAATTCTTAAGGGGACAACCTGAAAATGTTCACTTAAGAATGCAAAACTCTAAAACAATTACAATAGAATAAGAAAAATTATTTCACACTTTTTAATCTTTAGAACTCTCATACAATGAGAAATTATGAATGAAATTGATTAGAACTTATGCTATAGTAACTGCTCCAAAATCTTCAAATGACCGGGTATTTACAGGAAATCTTTCCAATGGCCATATTTCCTATAATGATCATATTTTCTTCGAGTTAGTAAAAACAACTTGGACACCTGGAACTTTAATGGTTGTTTTTGCAACTGATTGTCTAATGTCATATTGATTTACATCATTATAGTATAAAAGGTATTCCATTAAGATAGAAATATGTTTTCCATATTTTGAATATAAAATTAATTCAGTCTGATGGAATTTCCTTATGTTTTTCATTTTGATAATACTTATGAGTATGAATCCGATGTATATTGGATCTGTTACTAGTCTGATGTTTAAGAATTTTGCATTATGATAGATAAGTTAGAAAGTCTAATATCAATTCTAATAAGGATGGGTCTGATGTTTATCGGATTCAGTGTCATTCTGATAATCATAATGAATGTTTTTATGTTTATATTCTTAATACATACAAACTTATTCTAAGTATAGTAAAAATAAAATATTTTCTACAAAAACACACTAAAACACTTTGGACATAAAAATTTAGTAATCAAGTGTATAAGAAAGTTTTTATGATTTCTAAAATAAAAGGAATGAAAAATTCATGAGTATAACTTTTGACTTAACAGTTGAGTTTGGGAGGATTATAGGTTGGCCATAGGGTCAATTCTCTGGGTTTGCGTGCTTACTAATATTTATTTCCTTGTATTTCATTCCACGGTGCAGGATGTAATCGAATTTATATACATATTATGTTTTTAATCAGTAAAATTTGTTCATTTTTTATATTTTCAATTTTAATATACTATTTATTACTTTTTAATATATATATATTTTTAAATTTATTCATTTTTAATATTATTTATTAAATAATAATCTTAATTATTTTTTAATATTTTTGTAACTTATTAATTTTTTATTTTTATTTGTTTAATATTGTTTTTTAATTTCATCAATTTTAAATATTTATTTATACTTTTTTATTAATTAACATTTAATGTTTTAAATATGGAGGTAATTTATATAATTAATTTGTATTCATTTTCATTTTAACTTATATTCATTTTTAATTTTTTAATAATATATATAATTAATAAAACTTATTCATTTTTAAAATATTTTTATAATCTATTGATTTTTTAGTTATTAAATTTCACTCCTCTTTAACATTCATTCATTTAATATTATTTGGTATTATTTATTTACTAATAATGTTAATTATTTTTTACTTTTCTTTATAATTTATTCATTTTTAATATTTATTCGGTTAATATATTTTTTTAATTTATTCATTTTTAGTATTTATATATATATATATATATATAGATATATTCATTAACATTTAATATTATTAATATAGATATAATTTATATATTTAATATGTATTTATCTTCATTTTAATATATATTCATTTTTATTTTTTAATAAACTATATAATTAATTAAACTTATTCATTTTTTAATATTTTTTAAGTTTAATCATTTTTCGTTATTATATTTCACTCATTTATAATATTCAGGCATTTAATATTATTTATTATTTAATAATGTTAATTATTTTTTTTACTTTTTTGTAATTTATTCAATTTTAATTTATATTTGTTTAATATTTTTCAATTTATTTAATATATTTTTTATCATTTCTTAAATGGAAAGAACCAATAAAACCAATCTTCATCAGCACTACCTCTTAGAACTTATAATTATATGTCTTTATCAATGCCAAAACAACACTGATAAAGACATATCTTTTTCAGTGCTAAGTGACAACGCCGATAAAGAGTGGTTTTATCACCACTTTCTATTTTAGCACTAATAAAACCTATATTTTTTTAGTGCTTTTTGGAATGCGCTGATAAAATCCTTATGGTATTTTAAATACAACCCTAATAGAGAACCTCAATGCTCACACCATTCAAGCTCTCATGGAGATGAATGTTTGCCACCGCTCCCCCTCAAACTTCTTAGATGAATCAACACATTCAAAACCCATGGTATATGATTATTTCTACTACTTTTTAGTTGATCTTGAATTATTTATCATTTTTTAGTTCTTCTTTGCTTGTATGTATACCATAAAACTCCTATTCCCCTTGGCGCACCGTAGTGGCTTTCCCGTCTACCATACGATCACCATTTTTGATTTCCAAAGGTTTTGGAAACTCAATATTTGGGTGTTTTTAATTTTTCATGTTTTGAAGTGGATCTTAACATATTACTGATAGAATTTCCTATGAATATTTATAGTTACATATGGAAAAATTTATATGAAAATGACAATGCAGTTATGAAGTTAATTTTTCTTTGTCAAAAATTAACAAGAAAAAATTCTCTTAATGAAATCACATATATGTACTATATTTTCACATTGAATTAATTTTATGATATTATACACACATATAAAATATATATGGGAATGCACATGCACATATGAAATATAAAATTTTTTATATATGAATACACACACACACACACATACATGTACACACACAGACACACATATTTTGTGTATATATGGATAGCGGTTTGGAACAGTTGTTCATTTTGGGCCTAGGACAATTTGTTCCGATTATAAGTTTATGTAGAGTCTATAAATATTGATTTAGGTTAGTTTTATTCTAATAATTGTGTGTGCATAAAAAGAAATTATCTTAGTCTCCATATTATTTTTACACCTTCCACTAATTTTTATTTCTTCACATGATATTAGAGTATGAAAAGACTATATAATTAACATGATACCAAGCGAATACACACACATATATCTATATAAATATTATTAACATGTGATTTCTTCACATGATATCTTTATATTATTAATATCCAAAGGGTTTGGATACTCAAAATATTTTTTACTTAAGAATAAAATATATTTGTCTTCAGTTGTCTCTCAAGGAGGTTTCTAATTGATTTCTTTATTACATAAAAGATTAATTGATTCAAAATGAATTTAATTGAATTTACTGAAAAAAAATTACGATGTAATTAAAAATGGAGTTTTTTATTGGAAAGTGAGTGTGGAAACAATTGGATTTGAAGAATGAAAAACAAATAAAAGAGTGACAGAGGGATAAAATGGGAAAAATTAATATTTTAAGGAAATTAAAAACTATAATTAGAGTAGTGACCTTAAAGATGTTCAAGATATGTAAATAATCCCAAACAGAGCATGCATACACTCAGATTATGATAATTGTTTTTAAATATCAATGTATATATACATTGTACACATTCCTTATGTGTAATTATTTATTTCTTTGTGAAAAAATTATATCATTGAACCTTATAGGATAGATATTGTAAGATCCCATGTCCTAACGAATCAAAATTTTTATAAAGAATTTGAATTTTCATTACCATATGGGTAAAATATTGAATCAAGACTCAGAATGGATTTCTGAGAGTTGGAATGTCTCAAAATGGTGTTTAGAGATGAATAATTATTCTTAGGAGGAAACCTGGGTGTTTGGATGACCTACAGAGGCTTCGAGTGATGTTTTGAGTGTTTTGGTGTTTTTTGGAAGGGGTGCATGGTTTGGTGTGCACAGTTTAAGAGAAATCATGAGAAACCTTGATTCCTAGGATGTTTTTAGTTCATTTTGAACTACACACAATTGATTTTAATAGTTAGATAATGGTTTGGTGTAAACTTTGCAAGGTAGTAGGGGAAACCGTGTGAGGTTGAGGAGTGTCTAAGGAATGGCGCACAGTTTCAAAAAACAATGTGGCTTGCTGCAGAAGGGAGGAAATGTTGATAGAATGGTTAACACAAGGTTTTTCAAACCATGCAGCCTAACCGTGTGGATCATGGGTGTTGGGAAATAGGGGTGTGCATAGTTGGAGCACGGGGTGGGAAACCATGCAGGTGGATTGGCCTTGTACAGATTCAACTGCACGATTGGTTAATGGTTTAGAAAATCATACAGCCAAACTGTATGGATTCTCAAATTTTATTAAAAATGGGTAAATGACCAAAATACCCCATTGGGGTTTTCAGCCCCTCTACCCCCTTTCTCTCCCATTCTAGGCGCATGAACTAGGGGGTCCCCAAACCCATTCCTTCCTCTTCTTCCTTTGATTTTGGGGTAAAATATTGGTATTTATTTTGAATTTGTGGTAATATTAAACCTATGTTGAATCCATTATCTCTTCTCCTCCCTCCTATCTAATTTTGGAGTTCTTTAGTTTTGTTTTTTTTTAAAATTACATCAGAGTTTGGTGGAATTGTCCATTTCTCACGGAGTTTTTTCAGCTTGTGTAGAAGAGATATTGAGATGGATTCTGCACATCATTTATAGAAGTTTCATCAAGATATGTGACCATGCTATAATTTTATTAGGTTTTTTCTAAATAATTAATTTTATTTATGTTTTTAAATGGTGTCACCTCTTATGGATTTTTCCTGGAATGTGGTCAGGGTTATGCCACGGGTCTTTGGTGAGTGGTTGGTTTTAGTTTCGGTGCGGCATGATGACCCAATGTGTTTTTTGGATTTATTCCAAGTTGGGTTTTAGTTAATTAATTAATTATAATTGTTATTATTATTTAATTTTTGTTTTTTGGTGTGAGGTTAAGGATTTGGTGATCATGATAATATCAGTTGGGTATTGATGGGTTTGGATGATTCTTGGATGGGCCTTAAGATGACCATCATGCTTTAGAAAAGATTTAAAAGATTATATAATGAGGTATGTGGTCTAAGTGATTTACTCATCATTTTAAAAATTGTTTTATATGTGCATTATGATATATTACTTATATCCCAAGTGTGTTATTCTTTATCCTTATTCTAAGAAATTAGTTTTGGATTTAGAATAATACCTTGGACCTTCTATAGGTTCTGTGGATCCAAAGTAATGTGAGACCAGACCTATGGCCACCCATGGGGTGTTCCAACCCTTGGAAGTGGAATGTTTTATATGTTAATATTTTATTAAAATTCCTATGAGGATTTTGAAATGGTTTTAAATATATTATTTAGGTTTTTACCAGTATTATATGAAAAAGGGGAAAGCTATGTTTTGAAATGAGGTTTTGAACTCAAGGTGATTTTAAATGGATATAAAATGTTGATTTGAAATGGGTGTGTGGTGAATCTTTAAATTGTTTTAATGGAACATAAAGGTCTTGGACCTTGTTTTCATTTTCAAAGTGGAAGACTCATGTTAAATGGTGGTTTTTAAATGTTTAATGAGAATGAATGATTTTTGTGTTTTATGAATTTTGAAAGGGGTTGGGTTTTATATGATCCATTTTTTGATTTAATGGTACTTTGGGACCAAGATAAATTTTTTTGATTTGGAAAGTAAATGGAAATTGTTGAAAGGGAGTGTTTTATTATTAAATGTTTTGAAGAATATTTAACAAATGTGTACTTCAGAAATGGATGAAATGGTTTAATTGTGAAATTGTTTTTATGTGATGGAAGTAATAGACCATAGTAATGTTGAATGAAATGATAATTAAAATATAATAAAATTAATGGGTATGGTTGGACATGATGTGATTAATCCTTATTATATTCATAGACTGATTCTCCTTGTTTATCGACCTGTGAATAATGGTTTTGGGACGTTGGATAGATTCTTCACTCTTCGATTTTGGACAGGCCAGACTGATGCTCTAGGCACCCTGATGCAATGTAGTTGTTTTTAGGATTGATACTCTTGAACCCAAGGGTATATACATGGAGTTTCATATCATGGTTGGGATGGTCGTACATGGAATTCCAAGCCTCGATTGTATTCATGGACATATGCTCTGTGTTTTTCGAATTGTGACCTAAAGGATGGGATGTCAAGACATGGCGTTCTAAGTCCCAGATGAATTTTTGGATATATGCTCTATGTTTTCTAACTTATGACCCAGTGGTTGGGATGGATGAACAAGGAATATCAGATCTTGGTTGGATACTAGGACTAAGCTCCTTATTTTCTAACTAGTGAAACCTGTGATGTATGGCTCATATGACCGGGTTAATTCGAGGAATCTTCAAGGGAAATAGGTAACTTTTGGAACAAAGAATAAAAGTTATTAATTTAAATCTTATTAAATAATGAGACATATTTTATTAACCTACTTGACTATAGATATTCATTTTCCTTCATGCACTATTTAACTGACTGGTATTTTCTTTAGAAATCATTGGCAGTGGCCTATTGATTTTTACTCACACCCTATTTGGGCCACCATTGCACTTGGGTACCTGAGCATCTCTCACATTTTTATTGCAGGCATAGGTTTGGGATGAGTCCTGTGTTGAGTATTATTGGTCAAGTAGAATTTCTTGAGTGGTATCAGATGGAATGATGGGTTTTATTAATGATTATATAGAAACTTTTTGTAGTTTCTTTTATTTTGGTATATTATGTGACCATCCTAGTAAGTGGTCAGATGTATGTATGATAGGGTTATTCAGTCCCCTATGGTATTTCATTTTGTTAAAACATGTTTCAAATTCAATTTAGTTATTATTTTAGTGTAATATAATGTGTATGATGTTTGGTTATTTACTTATGGTTTTTCACTCTAATATGGAGGCATAGTCTTCTCAGTGATCCATCTTAGACCCCCGCTGCTAGATGGTAGCCTCTAGCGTGTGAGGAGGCACACTTGAGGTCACATAACAAACTGACTCGGGGAAAAAGTTTAGTGGTACTTTTTTGGGATGTTAAAAAGTTTCATGAGAGGTGTTTAATTTCCTAATATTTTTTTGGTGATTTCGTAGATAGGATATATTGGAATGTTTTGGGACCTGAGATGGATACCATCCTAGTGCGTCGCAAACAACTACCCCAGTAAGAGGTCCAGGTTACTAGGGGTTGGGGTTTCTATTTTGGTTTGGGATGTTACAGTTTTATATGATTTTATCTTCAAGAAACACACATTTTGTTTAAGTTGGATTGATTATGATAGATTTATAGATCTTGGCCAATTTTTAATAGGCTTATGATTTTATTTTGACTCTTGGATTATAGAGGAAAATTAATTTCATGCATCATGATAGATTCATAGAATCTATATGTTATAGGCCTGATAGTGTGTGATATTATGTAATTCTTTATAATATGAGGTTATGCATACCTATGATGAGATGATCGATGTTGAGGACACTGGTTTGGTATTTATGTGCAGTTGGTGCGGTGACCCGGGTGGATCAGTGCGGTATAAGTGTATATCTGTTGGGACCTTATGAGTGGTTTTGGTGTGAGATTGATAGTATGTACAGGTCATCTAGGGATTGGTCTAATGTGTAGATTCTTAGAGAGGATGGACTCCCTAGTTTTGGGTAGATGGTTGGTATATGAAAGCTTTATGGTGAAAGACCTAGAGGAGGGTGTTTTGAATTTTTGATGTCATGTGTTGATGATAAGGTTTCATATTTGATTCTTTGTGAGTTGTGGCATTTGGTGAGATGTCTTGGACCTTGGGTGGTTAGACCCAGTGACCTTTTTGAAGCTACTCTAGTTTATGGAGTTAGTTACATGTGAATTTTATAAGGACCCAAACTTATACATTTCATAATATAGTAAATTCATATAGAATTCACTTTATTACATTACCAAATATCTTTTCAGTTTATAGTTTTAGTAAATTAGGTCATAATTTATGCATGACAACTTATGAGCCTAAAAAGTGGATACTACTAAAAATAGTAACCCTTTTTTGAAAAATATTTTTTTAATAAAAAATGAATTATTTTTATGAAAAATCTTCACAAAATTCATCTTTGCTTCTTATTTTCTCTTAACCATCCATAAACCTTGTTATTTTTTTTAAAACTTCGGATGATCACAAAAATATCAGTAAGGGACATAAAAAGAAGGAAATAATCTGTTATTCCACAAATACTTATAAACATATGAAATAATTTTCATTAATACATACTTCTCACCCATAAAGTATCATATACTTCTCTCTTTATTAAAAGGGAATCCCTAGAAGTTTCCTTTCTGAACCCTCTATAAAAGGGAACCCCCTCCCTATGAAGAGGTCACTCTATAGAGAGCCCCAACCAGGAAGGTTCCATTTCTAGTTGAGATGGTATAATTCCCCATGGGGTGAAAACTTGAGCAGCGATGGTTCAACACAAAAATCTGTCAATACAGGTGGGTGTATCCTTATGCCCACCCAGTTCAGAATTGGGTGACCCGACAAGACAATCAAATCTAGGGGAAAGAGACATAAATTATCATATAATTAATTTTTGAAAATAAGATATTAACATAAAACATAGAAAACATAAATAGAGTGTTTAGGTAACTTGGGGAATTACTTACTTTATATTGTAACCCTCATGGATACCATATGATTTGTAACCCTCACAACTACCTTATAATGTAACCCTCATGACTACCTTATGATGTAACCCTAATAGATACCTTATGGTGTAACCATCATAGTTACACTTGGATTAACCATACATTCAACCTCGAACATAAACATACTCAATGAATTGGAGGGAGATATTAGTCCCCCACTTTATCATAAACAATTCCCAAGAACCAGAACATAATCATAAAACTTGAATACTTGAATGATAAAAATCATTCCTCGAGAAAAATAACTTACTAAAGGAATACTATGCACATAAAAATAAAAACATTGTCATTAAAAATAATGATACAATCTTATAAAGAAAACATAAAAACATTAAGGCATCATGAAATCGGAAAAAATTACTTATCCCGTAAAAAACATTATTTTTTGAATTTCATAAAAAAGACATTAAAGAGGATTTTAAAGGAAAAGTAACTTACATAACACCTAAAAAAGATCCCTTACTAAAAAAATGGAGAGAAATTAAAACATTAATACCATATAAATACATTTATAAAAATAATTTTGAAAACATAGACATGAAATATAAAAAATTAGATGAATAAATCTTTAAAACATTTAAAACTATGTTTTAGTTAAAGAGTCCCTTACATCAAGTTAATCTTAATTCAAACATGTTTAAACCTCTTGTATAATGGTTCAGAGAGTGTTATTAATTTATTATAGAAATATAATCATGTTTTTACTACCTTATATTACTATTTTATAACATCTTTCCACCTATTTAATAATAATATTTTTCTATTTCAATTTTTCAGGTGCATTCTTTTGATGGTTTCCATGGTCTATTTATTATGGAGTTCCTTATAAAATAAAAAATACTCTTTAAGTGAGAAGATATATATGTTTAGGTATTTTTAAACAATTATAAGTGAATTTATACTTTCCAATATTGTGGTAATGGGATATGAAAAATCATTATCCATGAAGATGGTGAATTGACACACCATGGACGATGATTTCATTTTTTAGGAATAAAAGAAGAAAATAAGATATTCAATGATTAAATATACCATTTAACATAATAGAATTATAGTATATATATGATACTGAAGTTATCATGAAGCATTGGATAGGGGGTGAGGATAAGGTAGAAGTGAGAAAGAATTTAAAAGAGAAGGATGAGTTTATCTCTTGAATATTTATCCCTGAGAACCTCCTTAGGCACTTGGAAGTGGTATTTTTATGAGACCATAAACACTATAATGTGGAAATGGATGAGGAGAAGGGAATTTTTCAATTAGTGGTTAAGAAATAAGGCATAAGGCATTGAGATCATGTGAAGGAGTGAGTCCCTTTTTATAATTGAGGTGAGGGTCAAATTAGGAATTACATAAAATATTAAAATATAATAAGTATAATAAAGGGTTAAAGTCTTCTAAAAGGTATAAAAATCACATGATATTACATTTTAGACATAAAATTATCATTTTTAGCATTTTTCAAGATTTTGTTTTGATTTTAAATAATTTAATAAAATATTTTATTCATGAAAAATATTTTTTTTTCAAATTTAGCATTAGTCATTAATACAAATTTTAAAACATAAAAAAAGTTTCAAATTAAAAACCAATATGTTATTATATCCTAGATATATCATATTAATCTATAAAATTTGTGAATTACCATGAAAATCTTATATTATATTTATTTTAATATTTTTAATATCATTAAATTAATTTATTCATTAATTAAATAATTACCGCATCATCATTATTCAAGCCATTAAAGTAATTATTTATTCCCTAAAAATTCAAAATAAAATTCCATAAAGAAGATAAATTTCTTATATTTGAAATTATTATTTATTTAAAAAGAAACTACTATAAAAAAATATATTAAAATATTATACTAATTAAAAACTATAGTGTGAACAACTTGACTTCCTTTCAAGTAAAATATTATAAAGAGCTTGAAGTGATTCACGTGGGTTCAAAAAGTCACAAATTCAAATAAAAATTATATAATAGAAAAAAATTTCTCATAGAAAAATATTTAGTCAAATTTGGGGCTATTTAATATTTCATATAATTTTAATTAAAATAATTTTATTTATTTTTCTTCTTCTTGCACATGCACTGCATTAGCGTTGCACAACCATTAAATTTAATTATTTAATATATAAAAATTAAAACTAAATTAATATCATAAAAATAAATAAATTGTGTTTAATATAATCATTTATATTCATTAATTAAGTATATTTACTCATATGCATTCCAAAAAAACTTCTTTAATTTGTTAATTTGTCTTTTCTTTCCTTGCACAAACATTTCATAGACATTTGGATAAAACTCATAAAATAAAACTCTATGATTCGAAATTAATAACCAAAAACTTAAATTATACATAATAATTGATAAAAAAGTTGTGAGAATAATTTTTATCACTCAATTATTATTTATAAGGAAATAATTTTGACTTTGTCAGCGATGTGCATGCACTACATCGACACTAACAATGATTTTTATACTTACTAATAATTAAATTATAACTTACATGCTCTGAATTATTTTTTGCCCAATATTTATATTATGATTTCATAATTAATTAATTCCATAAGTTTAATAAATTTTATATCATTATTTTTTTTAATGATGTCAAAAAAAGACTGTATTTAAAAAAACTATGTTTTTTTTATTCACCAAAAATTTAACTTCTTCAAAAAATTATCAAAAACCCATAATAAGATAATTTAAACATGCTGAATTAAAAAATAAAATTATTTTTATCAAATTAAAATTTTATAATTTTAAAATTAATATTTTAAATACAACCATATAAGAAATTGGTTTAATAGAATTATTTATTTTAAGAATTGATTAATATAATGAATTTAACTATTTAATTCAAGAATACTAATAAATATGAAAAAAATATTCTATATATACCTAGGTTGTTACATTCCCCTCCCTTTTTAATATATTTTCCTCATAATTTATTCACTTATTAAACAAATGGGGATTCCTTTCCCTCATAGCATTTTCATATTCCCATTTTGCTTCTTCACCCATGTGGTTTCTCCATAAAAACTTAACCTGGTTAATTAAATTATTCCAAAATACTTTCTCTTTATGATCAAGAATTTGAACTGGTTTCTCTTCATAAGAAAGGTTCTCTTCTAATTGAACTAGATCAAAAAATGATATGGATCTGGCACATACATTCTTAACATCGAAACATGAAAAACATTATGTACCTAAGATAAACTTAGAGGCAAAGATACTTGGTAGGAAAATGGTCCAACTTTATCCAGATTTTCATAAGGTCCAATGAACCATGGACTTAGATTTCATTTCTTACCAAGATGCATAATACTTTTCCATAGAGATATTTTAAGGAAAACATGATTACCTAACTCAAAATAAAGGTCTTTCCTCCTGTTATCTGCATAAATTTTCTGCCTACTCTGAGTTTTCCTCAAATGTTTATGGATCATATTTACTTTAATAGCCACTTCTTCAACTAATTATGGTCCCATCAACTTTCTTTCCTTAACTTCATCATAAAATGATAGTGTGTGACAATTCTTTCCATATAATTCTTAAAAAGGTTCCATCTGTATACTGTGATGAAAAATGTTATTATAGGAAAACTAAACTAAAGAAATATGTTGATCCCAACTTCCCTAATAATCCATTGGACAATCTAAAATCCTATCCTCTGAGGTCTGAATTATTTTCTCAGTCTATTAATAATATTGAGGATGAAAGGATGAGCTAAAATTTAATTTAGTTAACAAAAACTTCTAAATGCCTTTCCAAAAGTTAGAAGTGAAACTAGGATCATGGACAAATAAAATGAACAGAGGAGATCCATGTAACATGAAAATAACTTTTAGGTATAATCAAGAACGTTGATCTAATGATAGAGTATCTTGAATAGAAAAGAAATGTGCAAATTTAGCCAGTCGATCAATACTAACCCAAATCACATTATTACCATGAGAAGTATTTGGTAGTCCCACCATGAAGTCTATGGATATATTTTTCCATTTCTAATCTGGAATTAGAAAAGGATAAATCATCCCCTTTGGTAGTTTTCTCTCTACATTAACCTGTTGAAAAGTTAAACATTTCATGGTAAAATCAGAAATATCTCCTTTTATTTCTTCCCCCTAGTAATAATCCAAAAGGAATCTCTATATATTAGTGTTTCCAGGATGAATTGAAAATAGGTAACTATGAGCTTAACTTAGAAATTATTTATCCAACTGGGAATCACAAGGCACATATAATATCTTTCCATATCCCAAGACACAATATTTATCAACATTAAATTTAGGCAACCTACCTTTCTTAACCTATTCTACCTTTTTCTATAACTCACAATCTTCCATCTATGCTTACATAATTTTTTCAGAAAAAGATGATGACACTAACACCTGAAACAAAATAGAGGAATTTCTTACACCAAAAATTTCTAAGATAGAATTCATTAAATATTTAATCAAAGGTCCATGTTCCACATGTAACATGGTCAATAATGCTTGATGTTTTCGACTAAAGGCATCCTCCACTCTATTCACTTTTCCTAGATGGTAATTGATTATGTAATCATAATCCTTTATTAGTTCTAACCACATTATCTAACTCATGTTCAATTCATTATGAGTAAATATATACTTTAAACTTTTATGATCTGTATATATTTCACACTTTACTCCATATAAATGAGGTCTATAAAATTTTAAAGAAAAAATAACAACATATAATTCCAAATCATGGGTAGGATAATTTACCTGATGAGGTTTCATTCGTTTTGAAGCATAATAAATTACTTGATCATTTTACATCATAACTCAACCAAGTACCTTCAAAGAAGAATCACTATAGATGAAAAATCACAATTTCTTGAGGGAAAATCCAAAACTCGAGCATTCACCAATTTTATTTTTAATTCATGAAAAAAATTATCACAATACTTTATCTAGATAAATTTAACCCCTTTTTGTGTAAACTTAGTTAGTGATCTAGATAACTATGAAAAGTTATTAGTAAATCATCAGAAATAGACTAATAATACAAGAAAACCATGAATATCACTAACATTTATAGGTATTGTCCATTCATTAACCACTTTTTTTGGAGGAATCAATTATTATTCCATCTTTACTGATAATGTGCCACATGAAATAAATATGTTATAACCAAAAATCACATTTAGTAAATTTTCTATATAGCCCATTTTATTTTAGAGTTTTTAGGACAATCCTTAGATGTTTTTCATGATCCTCATAACTTTTTATAAATTACATAATATAATCAATGAAAAAAACCACAAACTTATCCAAATATTCATGGAATATTCTATTCATAAGATCCCTAAATACAATTGGGGATTTTTTAAACGATAGGTAATAACAAAATACTCATAATTCCAATATCTTGTATGGAATCCTATTTTTAGAATGTCATCCTCGTTTACCTTGAGTTGACGGTACTTGGATCTCATGTCAATCTTGAGAAAATACTGAGCTCCGAAGTGCTGATCAAACAAGTCATCGATATGAGCCAATGGATACTTATTATTAAAAATAATGTTATTCAAAGATCCATAATCATTGAAAATCTTCATGAAAAAAATCCTTCTTTTTGAAAAAAACAGGAGCAGCCCATGGTGAAGTACTAGGATGAATGAATCCTTATCAATAAACTCCTATAATTACCTTTTCCATTCTAGAAGTTCCACTTGAGCCATTTGATAAGGGGGTTTTTAAATTATCTTATAATTTGGAACTAAGTAAATAGTAATTTCAACTTCTTGATCTGGTATAAATCTGAAAAACTCATCATGAAAAACATCTAGATATTCATTTACCACTGGCATATAATTAATCTAAGCAGTTACCTTATTTTCAACAATTTGTGAAAGATAACTTCCATTTCCATCTTTTAAAAATTTCTCAGCTTCCTAATATGTTATAAATGGTATTAGTTCATTATTGTATACAAACTGAAAATATTTATGAAAAATAACTTCTTTATCTCTACAATCAATCTTAGAATGGTAAACAGAAAGTTAATCCATTCCCAGAATAACATCAAACTCTATTAGGGATAAAACAAAAAGGTTTGTAGACAATTTCTTTCCACATAAAACAATATGAATATTTTTATAATTATTTTTTGCCTTAATATTTACCCCTGGTGTTTTAACCATAAGTTTTGGTTGTATTTCTTGAGGTGAAATTTACAATTTAATAGAAAATTCTATAGAAATAAAGAAATTTGTAGAACCCATATCAAACAAGACATTAGAAAAATATGGGTAAATAAACATTGTATCTGATACCAATTCATTAGATACCCCAATATCTACTAAAGTAGTCACAAAGGATTTCAACACACCTTTCTTCTTATAATTTTACTGCTTCCCATCATTCAGATATTTCTTTGGGAAGGTATTTGAATAATGCACCATCTCACCAAATTTAAAACACTTTACAGTTTCCTTATCAGAATTAAACTTAAGATCATTTTCATTATAATCTTGGACCATATGTCTAAACTTAACACATCTAAAACACTTCCCAGATTTGTTAAGGCATTCCCTAGGGTGCTTTTTACCACACTTCCCACAAACTGGAAACTTGATTTTCTTACCTTTAAATTTATTTGATTGACTCTTATATATTGCTTGCCATATATACCTCTTCTTCTTCTTATTGTCAAAGTAAATGTAATCATCATAAAACTCCATTTCTACCCTCTCAACATATCTAACAATTTTCTTATAACTTTTGAATTCATGGGTGGGCAAATCCCCTAGATATCTTGGCTTCAATCATGAGTAAAACTATTTGATTTTACTATCAAGATCTCGAATAAGATTTGGAGAAAACCTTTCCAATAGAGTAAGGTTTGATTCATATATGACCACTGAATCTTCCTACGTTTGTTTCAATTACATGAATCTCTTTTCCATCCTATGTCAAACCGCCTTAGGAAAATATTTTTCTAATAAAATATTCTTAAATTCATCCCATTCCAAGGAATCAATCTCTTCTCTTTCTATGATATTCTTGACTATTGACCACCAATAGTCGAATAAACCTTCAAAATGATAAATATAAAGACTAACCTTTTGATTATATAAACACACCATGACATCGAATATCTATTCAAGGTCTTTAATCCACCCTTCGGACACTATTGGGTCAGAAGATCCACTAAAACTAGGAGGGTGATGCCTCATAAAATGTTCCACTATCATCATGTTCCTTTTTGGTAGATTTGAATGTTCTATTCCATGGATTTCACCACCATTTATTATAAGGACCCGACCTTAAACATCACATAATCTTGATTTAGGTCAAGAATTTTACTTTATTTCACATTAAGGATTTTTTCAAGTTTATAAATTTAGAGAATTAGGCTATAAATATTACATAAAAAACCCATATAAATACAAAGTGGAGATTCCAAAAATATCTATTTCTTTTATAACATATTTTTTTGAAAAAGAAACATGGTTTCTTTTCATGGTTAATGAACATAACTTCTCCATGATTCCATACTTTACTCTATTCTCCCTTAAATCCTGTGAAAAATATTTAAAAACTTGGAATGAGAACAAAAAGATCAGTTTGGGGTATAAAATAAAGAAAAACATTAGTCTAGTGAAAAAATGATAACCCATTTAACGTTCTTTGAGAGAATGAAACAAAAAAAGTTCACATAAATAACACTCATACTTTTTTCTCAAAGAAAAGCATTAAAACTGACAACAAGAAATTAAAACTCCTTTAGGTAACTTAGAGCATCGTATACATAAAACCCTTTAAAACCCCTTTAAATTGGAATAACTATATTAATGACTTATAATATTATTATTACCCAATGAATTAAAGATCTATAATGGAGAACGCCCTGCGTATAAGCTATATCAGGCTCACTCGTTAGCTATATTGGGGTTCATCCCTTCATATAAGCTATAAAGGGCTCACCCATGAGATATAATGGGGCTCAACCCTTCATATAAGATATTTCTGGCTCACTTTTTAGCTATAATGGCCCTCAACCCTTCGTATAATCTATATCGGGCTCACCCATTTCATATAATGCTCAAGTACCATTTCATGAATAAAACACATTCATCCCAAAACCCTTTTGAAAAACTCTTCTAATCCCATATAATTTTTTTTGCATAAAAATACCATTTTCATTTAAGAACTAATTTTAAATAACAAGATACCCCAAAAAAGGAATAGGGGATTTATTTTCCTTTTTAAAGATATTAAGGCTTATAGAGGAATCTAAATATCAAATAATGGTTACGACAGTTGAGTAGTTGTTGTTGTTGTATATGTAAAGAAAACATTCTTTTTTTCATTTTGTAAAGAAAGTAAAATGGTTCATATAAAAATTCCTTTTGAATTTTTTTGATGAAATTAAAGATAGACATAAAATTTCATGTATAATATCTTTATATCCATATAAATAAATATATACATTAATATTATGAAGAAAAATATTTGATAATTAAATAATTAAACATTCAAGGTGTCCCATACCACTTTGAACATTTAAATATTAATATCTATAAATTAATGAATTTAAAAAAACAATAAATAACATTATTATAGATAAAATATGGATATGAAATGTTATAGCAACTGTATATACACCTTATAAAAGAATAAAGGTGCATATTTTCAAGAAATGACTCAATGAAAGGAGATTGAGACAAAATCCATTACCTTGAGTCTAACATATTCGTATATTCTTTATCTTAATGAATAATAAACATAGGTTAATTTCTACTTTCTTAAAAACCTTTTTCAAGTTTATTATTCATTTTATATCACTTATTACCATGTTATAACAATTACATAATTATGCAAGTTTATATCAGATGTTTTTTTGATATTCAGTACTTGAGTCCAAAAATGAACTTGGTATGATGTCAATAGTCTATATGGTCATAATTAAATCATCTCAAGAATAATATTAATTTCATAAGGATCACATTTATAAATCCATAATACTTTTAAATCAAACCATTAATTATGGTAATGAAAAACGAACAATGTTATAATCATGGAGATGGTAGGCTGTATATACGCATGAGTAACGTTTCCATTTTTGATTGATCATTATGGAAATAAGGTAATTATTATTTTATATTTCAGTGATTATCACAATATTATTAAAATTATAAAAATAAATTATATATATATATATCATACAAGTGATGTGGTGAATAAAAACGAACCACAATGCATTGTGGAGGTGATAATTCACACGTACACACGAACGACATTATCATTTTTATGTGCATGGAAAGTAAGAATATAATTGATATATTATTCTATTAAAATGAAAAATATTTCTTTAAAATCATATATAAACATTAATTCCATAATTATGACCAGTCTTGAGAGATGGTAATGAAAAATGAACAATATCGGTTCGCGAGGCGGTAGTCCGCTGTACACACAAACAAAATGTTCATTTCCTATTTGATGAAATTGGAGATGGATTTAGGTGATGATATTAACATAATAAAATAAAAATATATTTAGGACACTATTTTTATTATTTCATCATGTATGAATTAGATTTAAAATAATTTTAAGAAGAAATAATAATAGAAATACTTAAAGAAAACGATACCTCTTCTTCGATTGATCACCTTTGAAGAACACCTTACACCTCTAAGGAGGGTGTTGTACCTAAAATAATGAATAAATAATATGGGGAGGGATTCTAGGAAGGTTTTTGGGTAGATCTTGGATAAAAAAATGGATTTGAAGTGTTATTATTTGAGAAGAGTGGGTACCTTTTTATAGGATAGGAGAGGGGAACCCTTGGAAACTCTTAAAATATTAAATTAATATATATTAATTTTAAAATAAAAATGAATAAAACTTTAGTTATGTAGAAGATAATATGAGTATGGTTCTAAATCCTCTGATCCAATAATTTTTAGACATGTATTGATTTTATTTTAAACCTTATCTTTTCAGTTTACCCTTAATTAATCTATTTAAATTTTAATGGTGGTAACAAAATTTTAAATATTAAGAGGCTATAAATTTTACTTATATGGGGTAAATTGACCATAAATTTAAAATTTATCTTTTTTTACATTATAATGTTCACCTTTAATTTTTAAATATTTTTATGATTTTTAATAATTTAATAAAATATTATTTTTTATAAAATATCAATAGTGTCAATTCTAACACTATTCATTTCATTGAATTTAAATAAAATACAAAAATAGAGATAACTTAAAACAAACCATTGAATAGTCTTATAATATTTCATAATCACTTATAAAATTTATGTATTTCCCTAATTAATTCTAATTATATATTTTTCAATATTTTTCATACCATTTATTTGATATTTCTCTTAATAAAATAATTAATGTATTTCTGTTGTGTTAGTATTTATGATAATTATTTAATCTTTAAAAATTCTAAATGAATTCCCATGATGTAGATAATTTCATTATATCTCTGGAGACTATTTATTATCAAAATTATATCAAATTCATTACTATATTAAAATTATTATTCTTATAAGAAATAAGACGGTGCCATGTTGTCACTTTATTTTGTTTAAATAATATTTATATTACTTTCATTGAAATAAGTACATTAAATGAGTAAATTATGATACTTAGTTGTTAAGGGTTGATATTTACACATACAATAGGATTTTGGAAGGTTTTAGGGTAATTGTATTGTCCTTATCATATTATGTTGTTACCTAAATTACCTTATTTACCTTTAACTGTGTAAAATAAAAATTACCGTAGTTACTATTCAAAATATCCAAAAAAATAAAAGTAAACTATTATCATAATTTGATCCCAATGATTCCAAATATTAATTTTTTTTACAAAATTTAAAACACATAATTTTCAGTAATTAATTTAAAATTAATCCCTATTGACAAAACGAGAAAACGAGTTTTAAAAAAAAAGTAAAAGCCATCAAAATACTGACACGTGTTTATATCAAATTTTAATGTAAAATTACTTCCAAAAAACCAAAATTTTATTAAATTATAAAAACATAATCTGATTATACTTTAAAAAAATTAAATGGATAATCTAACAATATATATAAATTAGATGAAAAAATAGTTTTGAATTACAATCCAATATTTTTTTACTATTCATTAAAATATGAAAGTTATCAGAAAAATAAAAAAATAAATAAAATTAAATTTTTATATCCCAATTCCAAATAAGAAATTTATTTTTTCAAATAAAACTTATAAAAGTTTCAAAAACTATATTTTAAATGGGTTCTTCATCAAAAAGCAGTAAAACAGTTTTTTTTTGAAAAATACTCATTTTATCCATAAAATTTTATTTTTATTATATAATGTAAAATAATATGAATTTTAAACATTATATTAAATTTATATTTAATTAATATAATCCAAAAATAGTGATTTTATTATTTTATAAACACAATTATTCATATTTAAAAAGTTTTTTTCGTAAAAACATATCCTTTTTATTCTATTGGTTTTTATTTTAATTGCTAATTGATTTTATAAGAAATGAATCAATATATAAACAGGTAGAAACCATATTTTCATAATTTAGTTAACACTTATCATTCCGTCCATTCTAACGACTAGGTCATAACTACCATATTTACTATATATTATTTTTCATTATAATTCATTCTTGTATGCAATGTATGATTTCAGATAAACCCATTATTGTGTTTCGAGTACGCTATTGAACATAGTGTCCTGATTAATCTCAATTTTTCATATATTTTATACTTTAAATCATTTTTTATAATCCCACAAAAGTGTTATTGTATGGGTAATTGTCATGTTTTTAGGTTTTAGTGTTACTTTGAGCTGAATAGTAAAAATTGGCCATTTTGGATTTTTAACAGTTTTAAATTATTTCGGTAGCTTGGCCATAAAATTATCTACACTAATCCAAATTGAAACATTATTTCTTTTACAGATTTTACACATCTAGGTCTTCATTTACTATTTTTTGACTAAAAGCTGAATTGGCCATATGGAAGCTGAAAAGAAGATCACAAGTGGGAGAAAGAAAACTGTTTCCAGTTCTGCCTAGTTTTGGTGTGGGATCCATAACTCATCCATGGTGGGCCCAGAGCATGTGAAATTAGGTGGGTGGATGCTAAAGGAGTTTTGGATCATAGTTTATGAAGGAATAACCAAGTTAATTGGCGGTTTATGGGGTCATTAAATCACCCTAATCTGGAGGATTTAGTTTTGGAGAGTCTGACTGGACAGAATAAAATATCAGAGTAAAAAGGATATAAATCATGGAATACATGTCCAAATCCGCTGAGATTTTTAGGGGACAAGGAAAATTGAATTATTAACAACATTAAAGAAGGTCTCAATGCGTTAAGATCTCATTTAGTGGGGCTACAATGCATCAACATCTGATGGAAAAATTATGGCTATAAAAGGAGGAGAGATCCAACCTCTCAAAGCGTCCCATTCTCCATCCATTCTGTCAAGGAACCAAGGAGGAGATCTCCACCGAGGGAGGCCGTCCGAAAATATTCCCCCTTTCTTTTTATTTTATTTATTTTCTTTATTTTTAATTTTCAATTGTAATTTAGATTTCTAATAAATTCATGCATTCTTTTTATTTTTCTGTCAACCGATTCACCCTCTTTTCTTCCTCTCATCTTAACATGGTGAACTATAATACTCATGATCATGAGTAACTAATAAAAGGAATATACCAAGGGAGTAATCAGGTTATTGAACCCAATAACATATTTTTAATATTCTTTGAGTTAATTCTAAGGATAATTTATAGTGGGTGTAATCCTTACTATGGTTGTCTAAAGGTTAACTTCTTAATCTACAACCATTTTCCCTCGATTGAGGAGGTGGATGGAGGGTGTTCTTGGCGATCACTAAGTATAATTTTCATTCATAACTGGGGTAGAATAAGGTGTGCACACATACGATGGAGTGTGTACACTAAGAATATTTGAAGCTGGCCAATGAAGGTGCTCCCTGAATATTCTCTCGGGAGAACTTCCTTTCTTCTCTAATTAGATTCTGTTTAGCATTCCATGGTAATTTATAATTAAATTTTAGTTTCTTTTGATTTATGAATTTAATTTATTTAATTAAATTCCATTTATTTCATAAAATAGTAAACAAAAAAAAGAATTAGATTAGGTGGAGTAGAAGTAGTGATTTATTAACCACAAAATCTCCTCAAGAGAACGACCTAGGTCAGCCACTATGTTGCACTTAGTATAAATATTTTTGAGAGTGCACACGAGAATGATTCGTCATAATTGGCACCGTTTCCGGGGATCCAAGTGGTTTTAATTCACTATTTTTATTCAATTTTTGTAAATATTTTTCCTTTCATTTAAAAAAACAACAAAAAAGTCATAAATTTCAAAAAATAAAAAAATCTTCTTCGTTCATGATGTATTCAAATTATGATTATTATGCATGGACTGACCAATCTCAAGTGCAAAAAAATGTTTACAATGAACTTGATGCTCAGTTTCATAGGATTAGCGATAAAGTGCAATACCTGGAGAGCTAAATAGAATTGATTGCAGAATATGTACGCACGACCTAGGAGAAACCCGAACCTGAGTTGGAACCTAAACCAGAACGAGTGGTGGAAGAGATTTCACCAATCACATTTTATGTTAAAGAACCTGAGGCAGGTGAGAAAGAACTTCTAAAGGAACTTATCACATCATTCCACACTCAACCATTGCTCAAGGAGGTCCCAGAAGTACACATTCCAACTGATGAACTGATGGGAGGTCAACATTTTTTGGAAGAATCTTGGAATAACATTGTCGAAGATAACTTGAAACATGATCTTCCCATGATTGATATTGAACAATCAGTACCTTTTGACCTCACTCTTTCTTTGGAAGATGAAGAAGAAGATTCACTTGCAGAGATGGAGTTGCCAATGATCCAATCAGAAGAAATAAATTTCCATGCTGACTTACTTGAAAGGGAAGATTTACTTATTGAATCGTCATGTTTTAATTTTATTCAAACTAAATTGTTTTCTGACTTCTCCTTTCCTGAAATTTCGGATATAGGACAAATGGATCGGTCCTTGGATGTTGATGATGAGACCACCAAAGTGGTGGTAATAAAGGAAGAAGATCCGGAGAAGCTGGTGGTGGTGTGACTACCTCCTCTACATCAACTTTCATATCACATGGAGGAGGAAACCACCGAAGTTAACAGGGAGCACCCTTATCTTTTATTCCCTCCCACTTTGAAACTCAAATTTATTCTTTATTCTTTATCTGGGGTTGGGAACATTCTTATCTTCTTTGGGGTTCTCTACTTTTAGGTTTTACTCATGGATATCCAGAAAACTCACATGTGGTGGTTCATCTCAATGAAACCACACCCACCTTTTGATTGGGGATAATCTACTAAAACTGCCTGACTAGGTGCAGTAAAAACCTAGCACCCGCTTGGGGGTCTAAACCAAGAATTATCTCTTTTATTTTCTCTTTCTCATTATTTTTATTAATTTTTCTTATGTATTTTCATTACTTTCTTGTAGTTTTAAAGTGGCTGCTTCTGGGAGCTTAACTCAAGGAAACCACCTCTAAAATAATGCCAGGTTGTATCTTTCCTTCCCTTTGATTTTCTACCTCTATATTTATATATTGTTGAGTTGAAATAAGGGGTAGTTAAATTTAAGTGTGGGGGAGTGTCAACCTCCTTAGTTCTTCTTGTGTGCTTTTCATTTTGGTTTATTATATTTTTAGGATTTTTGAGTTTTATTGAATATTCTTATCACTT
This sequence comes from Viscum album, assembly GCA_963277665.1. Classification (NCBI taxonomy): domain Eukaryota; kingdom Viridiplantae; phylum Streptophyta; class Magnoliopsida; order Santalales; family Viscaceae; genus Viscum; species Viscum album. The sequence goes on along the minus strand of OY728126.1, from coordinate 1,945,347,874 downwards.
TTAACACATCAATTGATTTTGAAAGAGTTTAAATGATTTTTGAAATAATGGATTTTAAATGATTGTTGATGTGAAAACATTTTTCTTGAATTTTATTATCAATCATTTTTATGAGTTTGACTGATTTTTGAAATCCATGCCCATGAAATACTGACTAAAAATAATTTTCCAATCCTGTGAGGTATTCTAAACCACTTTTATATATTGTTCCTAATACCCACACTTTCTTGAGGGAAACTTGAATTTTGTGTGAGAACCAGAATTTGTGTATATTCCCTCTTGAAGCTTTGGATTTCATGGAATGTATTTAAAATAATTGAGACATATCTTTGTCTAGCCAAATTTTATCTTGAGACCCACCTTAACATTTATCCTTCGTAATCCCTTATATTCTATGAATTTCCTTATAGGTTTAAGCCACATTACAAGCCAATTTTTCCTCACCTACCCGCACTTTTAGTATTTTTTTCATGGATATTTCAAGTTTGATTGTGGGGGAAGGGGATTTAATGTGTGTTCATTGGTATGTGTATCATTTATGGGTAGTATGAAGTGTGTGTAAATATTCTGGGCTGTGGATAATAAGAGAATTGGGCATGTATCATCATTTCATTGTGCTTAATTTGTTTCATCCATTTCTCCTTCACAAAAAGAAAATAAAAAAATGGAGATGATATTGAATTCATCATTGTAAATTATTTTATGAATCATGTCCCTCTCAAAAATCAAGGGCATGAATTGTCATTCATTCATTTTTTTCAATTTTCAGCTCATTCTCCATGAAAAAAAGAAAAAAGAAAATAAAGATGTGCCTTTCTGGAGCTTTGAAAAAAAAGGAGGAGAACTTAGATGATATCATTCATTATAATCACTTATTGTCTCATGTACCATGTCATAAAAATAGGGTGGTGTTGTTTTTTACTTTTTCAAGTGGGATTGAGTGAGGAATTTCTGGTGTTTTCACTTGATTTAATCATGCATTATACTTAAAAGCCCAACCTCCTCTTTCTAGCATGGAAATTTTTTTCCAATAATTTTCCCACCAAACCTAAGCCAAAGAATCATTTGAACCTTTAATTAAATCCCTCATGATTAAATTCATTTTCATGTTTCAAGCTGTGGAAAAATGATAATTTTCACAAACCTATGGTGATACATGTGATTTTCAAGTATGAGTATAACTCTAGATTCAATTTATCTTGAGTGAAGAGTGACATAAAATTCAATGCATGGTAGGTTATGATTGGGCCATGGATTGATTTATTAGGTTGAATAAATTTTAATAATTTAAATTAAAATTATAGAGGCTTTTTATTCATATATTAGACATGATGGAATTTTATTTTGGATAAAATCATTGATATTTTCTCATTTTTGATTGTTGTGTGAATTTTGATTTGGATCTAAGATGATTGCCTAGGAGTGAAATGTTTAAGTGTGGGGGAGTGATGAAGCTCACATTGTCATATATTTTATACTGTAAATAATTTTTTATAATCCTACAAAAGTGTTATTGGATGGGTAATTGTCATGTTTTTAGGTTTTAGTGTTATTTTGAGCTGAATAGTAAAAATTGGCTATTTTGTATTTTTAACAGTTTTAAATTATTTTGGTAGTTTGGACATAACATTATCTACACTAATCCAAATTAAAAAATAATTTCTTTTACAGATTCTAAACATCCAGGGATTCATTTACTATTTTTGGACTAAAAGATGAATCGGCCATATGGAAGCTTAAAAGAAGCTCACAAGCGGGAGAAAGAAAACTGTTTTCATTTATGTCTAGTTTTGGTGTGGGATCCATAACTCATTAATTGGTGGGCCCAAATATTGTGAAATTTGGTGGGTGGACGCGCAAGGAGTTTTTTATAATCTTTTATTAAGGAAACACCAAGTGAATTGGCCGTTTATGGGTTCATTAAATCATCATAATCTGGAGGATTTAGTTTTGAAGAGTCTGACTGGACAGAATAAATTCTCAGAGTCAAACAACCATAACTCTTGGAATACATGTCCAAATCCACTGATATTTTTAGGGGACACGACCAAGGGAATTATGAACAACATTAAAGAAGGGCTTAACGTGTTAAGATGTCATTTAATGGTGATAAAACGCATCAACATACGTGGGAAAAATTCTGGCTATAAAAGGAGGAGAGCTCCACTCTCTCAAAGCATCCCATTCTCCATCCATTCCTTCAAGGAACCAAGGAGGAGATCTCCACCGAGGGAGGCCGGCCTCAAATCTTCCCCCTTTATTTTTATTTTATTTATTTTCTTTATTTTTAATTTTAAATTGTAATTTAGATTTCTAATAAATTCATGCATTGTTTTTATTTTTGTGTCCACCGATTCACCCTCTTTTCTTCCTCTCATCTTACTATTGTGAACTATAATACTCATGATCATGAGTAACTAATAAGAGGAATATCCCAAGGGAGTAATCAGGTTCTTGAACCCAAAACCATTTTTTTAATATTCTTTGAGTTAATTCTAATGATAATTTATAGTGGGTGTAATCCTCACTGTGGTTGTCTAAAGGTTAACTTCTTAATCTACAACCATCTTCCCTCGATTGAGGAGGTGGATGGAGGGTGTTCTTGGCAATCTCTAAGTATAATTTTCATTCATAATCGGGGTAGAATAAGGTGTGCACAAATACGATGGAGTTTGTACACTAAGAATATTTGAAGCTGGACAATGAAGGTGCTCCCTGAATATTTTCTCAGGAGAACTTTCTTTCTTCTCTAATTACATTCTGTTTAGCATTGCATGGTAATTTAGAATTAAATTTTAGTTTCTTTTGATTTATGAATTTCATTTATTTAATTAAATTCCATTTATTTCATAAAATATTAAACAAAAAAAATAATTAGATTAGGTGGATTAGAAGTAGTGATTTATTAACCACAAAAGCTCCTCAAGAGAACGACCTAGGTCAGCCACTGTGTTGCACTTAGTATAAATATTTTTGAGAGCGCACACGACAATGCTTTGTCAAAATTGGCACCGTTTCTGGGGATCCAAGTGGTTTTAATTCACTATTTTTATTCAATTTTTGTATATAATTTTCCGTTCATTTAAAAAAAATAACAAAAAAATCATAAATTTCAAAAACTAAATTTTTTTTCTTCATTCATGATGTATTCAAATTATGATTATTATGCATGGACTGACCAATCTCAAGTGCAAGAAAATGTTTACAATGAACTTGATGCTCAGTTTCATAGGATTAGCGATAAATTGGAATACCTGGAGAGACAAATAGAATTGATTGCAGAATATATATGCACATCCCAGGAGAAACCCGAACCTGAGCTGGAACCTGAACCAGAACAAGTGGTGGAAGAGATTTCACCAATCACATTTTATGTTAAAGAACCTGAGGCGTGTGAGAAAGAACTTCTAAAGGAACTTATCACATCATCCCGCACTCAACCATTTCTCAAGGTGGTCCCATAAGTACACATTCCAACTGATTCACTGATGGGAGGTCATGATTTTTTGGAAGAATCTTGGAATAACATTGTCGAAGATAACTTGAAACATGATCTTCCCATGCTTGATATTGAACAATCAGTACCTTTTGACCTCACTCTTGCTTTGGAAGATGAAGAAGAAGATGCACTTTCTGATATGGAGTTGCGAATGGTCCAATCAGATGAAATCAATTTCCATGTTGACTTACTTGAAAGGGAATATTTCTTTATTGATTTGTCATGTTTTAATTTTATTCAAACTGAATTTTTTTCTAACTTCTCCTTTCCTGAAATTTTGGATATAGCACAAATGGATCGGGCCTTGGATGTTGATGATAAGACCACCAAATTGGTGGTAATCAAGGAAGAAGATTTGGAGAAGATGGTGGTGGTGCGACTACCTCCTCTACATCAACTTTCATATCACATGGAGGAGGACACCACCGAAGTTAACAGGGAGCAACCTTATCTTTTATTCCCTCCCACTTTGAAACTCAAATTTATTCTTTATTCTTTCTCTGGGGTTGGGAACATTCTTATTTTCTTTGGGGTTCTATACTTTCAGGTTTTACTCATGGATATCAGGAAAACTCACATGTGGTGTTTCATCTCAATGAAACCACACCCACCTTCTGACTGGGGATAATCTACTGAAACTTCTTGACTAGGGGCAGTAAAAACCTAGCACCCGCTTGGGGGTATAAACCAAGAATTATCTATTTTCTTTTCCCTTTCTCATTCTTTTTATTTATTTTTCTTATGTATTTTAATTACTTTCTTGTAGTTTTAAAGTGGATGCTTCTAGTAGCTTAACTCAAGGCATCCACCTCTAAAATAATGTCAGGTTGTATCTTTCCTTCCCTTTGATTTTCTACCTCTATATTTATATTTGGTTGAGCTGAAATAAGGGGTAGTTAAATTTAAGTGTGGGGGAGTGTCAACCAGCTTAGTTATTCTTGGGTGCTTTTCATTTTGGTTAATTATATTTTTAGGATTTTTGAGATTTATTGAATATTCTTATCACTTTTCACACATCAATTGATTTTGAAATAGTTGAAATGATTTTTGAAATAATGGATTTTAAATGATTGTTGATGTGAATTTTTTTTCTTGAATTAGATTATCAATCATTTTTATGAGTTTGACTGATTTTTGAAATCCATGCCCATGAAACACTGACTCAAAATAATTTTCCAATCCTGTGAGTTATTCTAAACCACTTTTATATATTCTTCCTAATACCCACACTTTCTTGAGGGAAACTTGAATTTTGTGTGAGAACCGGAATTTTTGAATATTCTCTTTTGAAGCTTTGGATTTCATGGAATGTATTTAAAATGATTGAGTCATATCTTTGGCTATCCAAATTTTATCTTGAGACCCACCTTAACATTTATCCTTTGTAATACCTTAGGTTCCATGAATTTCCTTATAGGTTTAAGCCACATTACAAGACAATTTTTCCTCACCTACCAGCACTTTTAGTATTTTTGCGTGGATATTTTAAGTTTGAGTATGGGGGAAGGTCCTTTCGTGTGAATTCATTGGGATTTGTATCATTTATGGGTAGTTTAAAGTGTGTGTAAATATTTTGGGCTGTGAATAATAAGAGAATTGGGCATGTGTCATCATTTTATTGTGCTTAATTTGTTTCATCCATTTCTCCTTCAAAAAAAGAAAAGAAAAAAATGGAGATGAGATTGAATTACTCATTGTACATTATTTTATGACTCATGTACCTCTCAAAAGTCAAGGGCATGAATTTTCATTCATTCATTGTACTCAATTTTCAGCTCATCCTCCATGAAAAAAAAAGAAAATAAAGCTGTTCCTTTCTGGAGCTTTGAAAAAAAGGAGGATCACTTAGATGATATCATTCATTATAATCACTTATTTTCTCATGTACAATGTCATAAAATGGTGGTGGTGTTGTTTTTCACATTTTCAAGTGGGATTGAGTGAGGAATTTCTTGTGTTTTTACTTGATTTAATCATGCATTGTACTTAAAAGCCCAACCTCCTCTTTCTAGCCTGGAATTTTTTTTTCAATAATTTTCCCACCAACCCTAAGCCACAGAATAATTTGAACCTTTAATTAAATACATCATGATTAAATTCATTTTCATGTTTCACGCTATGGAGAAATGGGAATTTTCACAAACCTATGGTGATACATGCGATTTTCAATTATGAGTATAACTCATGATTCAATTTCTCTTGAGTGAAGAGTGACATAAAATTATATGTGATGTAGGTTGTGATTAGGACATGGATTGATTTATGAGGTTGAACAAATTTTAATAATTGAAATGAAAATTATAGAGGCTTGTTATTCATATATTATACATGATGGAATTTTATTTTGGATAAAATCATTGATATTTTCTCATTTTTGATTATTGTGTGGATTTTGATTTGGATGTAAGATGATTACCCAGGAGTGCAATGTTTAAGTGTGTGGGAGTGATGAAGCTCACATTTTCATATATTTTATGCTGTAAATCATTTTTTATAATCCCAAAAAAGTGTTATTGGATGGGTAATTGTCATGTTTTTAGGTTTTAGTGTTATTTTGAGATGAATAGTAAAAATTGGCCATTTTGGATTTTTAAAAGTTTTAAATTATTTCGGTAGTTTGGCCATAAAATTATCTAAAATGATCCAAATTTCAAAATTTATTATTTTTTCAGATTCTACACATCCAGGGCTTCATTAAATATTTTTGTACTAAAAGCTGAATTGGCAATATGGAAGCTCAAAAGAAGCTCATAATTGGGAGAAAGAAAACTATTTTCAGTTCTGTCTAGTTTTGGTGTGGGATCCATAACTCATCCATGGTAGGCTCAAAGCTTGTGAAATTAGGTGGGTGGACAAGAAACGAGTTTTGGAGCATCTTCTATGAAGGAAGAACCGAGTGAATTGGCCGTTTATGGGGTCATTAATTCACCCTAATATGGAGGATTTAGTTTTGGAGAGTCTGATTGGACAGAATAAATGCTTAGAGTAAAACGGCCATAACTCTTGGAATACATGTCCAAATACGCTGAGAGTTTGAGGGGACACGGACAAGTGAATTATGAACAACATTCAAGAAGGGATCGATGTTTTAAGATGTAATTTATTGGGGATAAAATGCGTCAACATCCGGGTGACAAATTCTGGCTATAAAAGGAGGAGAGCTCCACCCTCTCAAAGCATCCCATTCTCCATCCATTCCTTCAAGGCACCAAGGAGAAGATCTCCACCAAGGGAGGCCGGCCGAAAATCTTCCCCCTTTCTTTTTATTTTATTTCTTTTCTTTATTTTTAATTTTCAATTGTAATTTAGATTTCTAGTAAATTCATGCATTGTTTTTATTTTTGTGTCCACAGATTCACCCTCTTTTCTTCCTCTCATCTTACCATCGTGAACTATAATACTCATGATCTTGAGAAACTAATAAGAGGAATATCCCAAGGGATTAATCAGGTTCTTGAACCCAAGACCATATTTTTAATATTCTTTGAGTTAATTATAAGGATAATTTATAGTGGGTGTAATCCTCACTGTGGTTGTCTAAAGGTTAACTTCTTAATCTACAACCATTTTCCCTCGATTGAGAAGGTGGATGGAGGGTGTGCATGGTGACCACTAAGTATACTTTTCATTCATAACTGGGGTAGAATAAGGTGTGCACACATACGATGGAGTGTGTACACTAAGAATATTTGAAGCTGGCCAATGAAGGTGCTCCCTGAATATTCTCTTGGGAGAACTTCCTTTCTTATCTAATTACATTCTGTTCAGCATTGCATGGTAATTTAGAATTAAATTTTAGTTTCTTTTGATTATGAATTTTATTTATTTAATTAAATTCCATTTATTTCATAAAATATTAATCAACAAAAATAATTAGATTAGGTGGACTAGAAGTAGTGATTTATTAAACACAAAATCTCCTCAAGAGAACAACATAGGTCAGCCACTATGTTGCACTTAGTATAAATATTTTTGAGAGCGCACACGACAACACTTCTTCATGTACCTATTAAGGTAACATTACTATATAATTCATAAATATTAATAAATATAAAATATTATTATTCTATAATTATCTGGGATGTTACATCCTTTCCCCTTTTGGAAATTGTGTCCTTGCAGTTTTAAATTTGGGCTTGGTAACTAAGGTTTCACTTTTCAAAATTACTTCATTGAAACCCCACATTAAAAAAAGATTCAAAAAAACATACACATTAAAAGAAATAAAGTGAAGTAAAAATGTCACAACATACTAGGATTCCATGTAGGAAAACATGAATATGGAAGAGAAAACAACCCATCAAGTTCCGATAGAGAGTGATAGAAAAAAATGATAAAAAAAGTTAAAAATCACAAAGATATAAATCCATGATGATATAAGGTATCATTTGATTCATCGTAAAATAAGGTACTAGGATAAAATTTTTGGTTTCTAGATCTTTCATTAAAAATAATTTTCTTAGATTTGAGAAATTTCATTAATGACTAATAACATAAGGAAACACATTTACTTGATATATTTTTGTTTTATAAGCACAATTTCATCCTCATAATATTTACAGAATTATGATGTACATCCCTAAGAATAAAAGTAATAATCAAATATAACACAAACCATGAAGGTTTTCAATATCTTAAAACTGAGGTCTAAAAGTAAAGGAATACATTTCATTAATGAAAAGCCTTATATAATCACAACCTCATAAAACATCTCCCAGAAAGGTTATTAATAACTTATTATCACATCTCTTAAAACCTCAGAAGGTGTGTCTAAAACGTTGAAATTATGGTTATCCTTTGAAAAATACCAGGCTCTTAGGAGCTTCCATCACTTCACCAGATGTATCAACATCAACGATAGTAGTTGAAAAAGATTTTCCCGAACCATTCTATTTCTGATCATAATGATTTCATCCCTGTGTAATTAACTTTGGACACTTATTTGCATAATGTTCCAACTCATTGCAGCTAGAGAATATTATTGCATAATATATATCTATTATCTCATTGTTGGACTATTTGAGACCCTTTTCTTTAGTCATGAACCTTGTGACCAAACTTACTACACCGATAACACTTTCCAGATCCTGAAATACATTCCACAAAATGTATTTTAGCACACTTGGAACAAGTTTTAGGCTTACCTCCAGAATTCATTATTGGTTTATTTTCCATTTCCTAGTACCTCGATTATTTCTTACTATTATCATCTCGTGGAATGTATGTGTCGAAAAACTCCATTTAAAATTTCTTATCATAATGCACCACTTTTTTATACCTTTTAAATTATCTATAGGCCTAAGGTATTTGTATACCTTGTTTTAATTCTGAGTAAAATCTATTAATTTTACTATCAATGTCTCGAATAAAATTCATAACATACATGGAGAATATTGTGAAGTTCATTTCATATGCAGAAACTAAATCATAATCCTTTTTTTCTTTAATTACAAGAATTGTTTCTCTATCATAATCTGAACAACCGTAGGGAAATATTTCTCAATGAAAATATTGTTAAATTCTTCCCATTCCATGGGATCAAGATAATTTTCTCTCCTAATAATCTTAACCAATGACTACCATCGATCATATTCACCTTCAAAATTATAGATAGAAAGATTTTACTTTTAATGTTCCAAACATCCCATGACTTTAAATATATTTTATAGGATATTGATCCATCCTTCAGCTAACACTGGATCTGATGATCCATTGAATTATGGGGGATGTTGCCTCATAAAATGTTCCACTACTAACGTATCCTTGTATGGTTGATATGAATGATCTTATGCATGGATTTCACCCCCATATATATCTTGTGTCAACTGATCCATAACAACAAAAAATAGTTTAGTTATGATTTTGACCACATCATGATGTTGATTTTAAAGGTTGTGTTCCTCTTGATGCCTTCCCATTATAGTTTTGCAATTTCATCTCCGGAAAACCATTTTGAACCGATATAGTTTAGATGAATCAACAAGTTAATCTTAAAATGATACATTATTTAAACTTAACCATAAAGTAAAATAATCTAATGGAAAGAAATTAACCCCATCCTAATCTCTAAAGTTTTTTAAACCATCCTATGATACCAACTATATGGACCCAACCTTAAACATTACATAATATTGAGTTAAGTCAAGAATTTTACTTTATTTTACATTGATGATCTTTTCAAGTTTATAGATTTAGAGAATTAGTCTATAACTATTTCATAAAAAACTCATTGAAATAAAAAGTGTACACTTACAATAGTATTCATTTCTTTCATAACACATTTTTTTGAAAAACAAAAAAATGGTTTCTTTTCATGTTTAATCATCATAACTTTTCCATGATTCTATACTTGACACTATTCTACTTTAAATCCTTTGAAAAATATTAAAAAACTTAGGATGAGCACAAAAATCTCAGTAAGGATTATAAAATAAAGAAAAACATTAGTCTATTGAAAACATGGTAACCCATTTAATTCTCTTTGAGTGAATGAAACAAAATATTTTCACATGAATAAAACTCATACTTTTTGCTGAAATAAAAACATTAAAACCAATAATAAGCAATTAAAACTCCTTTAGGTGACTTAGAGAATAATATAAATAAAAACCTTTCAAACCACTTTAAATTGAAATAACTATATGTTCAAATTCCAATATTATTATTACCCAATGAATTAGAGATCTATAATGGGGATCTCCCATCGTGTAAGATATATCGGGATCACCCGTGAAATATAATGAGGTTCATCCCTTCATATAAGCTATAACGAGCTCACCCATGAGAATTAATGGGTCTATAACCTTTGTATAAGCTATGTTGAGATCACCAGTGACATATAATCAGCCTCAAACCTTCATATAATGTATATTGGGATCACCTGTTTCATATAATTATCAAGTATGATTTTAGGAATAAAACATGTTCATCACAAAACACTTGAAAAACACTTCTAATCCCAAATAAAAAATTTTGTATAAAAATAGCATTTTCATTTAAGAACAAATTTTCAATACCAAGATACACAAAAAAGGAATAAGGTATCTCTTTTCCTTTTAAAATAAATCATCTTATAAAGGAATCTAAATATTAAATAATGATTACGATGGTGGAGAAGTCATTGTTGTCATATATGTAAGTAAAACATTCCTTTTATCATTTTATAATGAAAGTAAAATGATTCATATAAAAATATTCATTTTTAAAACTTTTTATGAAATTAAACATAGACATAAAATGTCCTGAATAATCGCTTTATATCCATATAAATCAATATTTACATTAATATTATGAAAAAAATATTTGATAATTAAATATTTAAACATTAAATGTGTCCCAAACCACTTTGAACATTTAAATATTAATCTCCATAAATTAATACATTTTACAAAACAATAAATAAAATTAGTACAAATAAAACATGGATACAAAATTTCATAGCAGCTGTATATACACCTTATAAAAGAATAAAAGTGCATATTATCAAGAAATTCCTCAATGAAAGAAGATTGAGATGAAATCCCTTACCTTGAATCTAAGTTATCTCGTATGTTATTTATATTATTGAATAATAAACTTAGGTTAATTTATAATTTCTTATTAAACTTTTTAAATTTTATCATTCATTTTATATCACTTATTACCTTGTTACAATAATTACATAATTATGTAAGTTTATATTGGATTTTTTTTTCGATATTCGGTACGTGAGTCCGAAAATGAACTTGGTATGATATAAATAGTTGATGTGGTAATAAGTACCACATATACAGAATAATATTCATGAAATAAGAATCACATTTATACACCCATCAAACTTTTAAATCAAACCATCAATTATGGTAATGAAAAATGAACAATGTTAGATTCATGGAGATGGTAGGCCGTACATACCCATGAGTAATGTACCCATTTTTCATTGATCATTATGGAAATAAGGTAATTATTATTTTATCTTTAAATAATGATCATAATATTATTAACATCATAAAAATAACTTACATATATCATAAAAGTGATGTGGTGAAAAAATGATTCACATCGCTTCATGGAGGTGATAGTTCACATATACGCACGAACGACATTATCATTTTTATGTGCATGGAAAGTTATAATATAATTGATATATTATTCTATTTAAATGATAAATATGACATAAAAATAATAAATAAACATTAATTCCATCATTATGACCAGTATTGAGAGAAGGTAATGAAAAACGAACTATATCGGTTCACGAGGTGGTATTCCGCTGTACACACGAACAAAATGTTCATTTATAATTTGATGAAATTGGAGATTGATTTAATTTATGATATTAACATAATAAAATATCAATATATTTAGGATACTAGTTTTATTAGTTAATCATAGACAAATTATATTTAAAGGAATTGTAAGAAGAAATAAAATAGAAACACTTAAAAAAACGATACCTCTTCGTCAGTTGATCACCTTTGAAGAACACATTACATATCTAAGAAGGGTGTTATGACTAAAATAAGGCCTCAATAATATGGGTAGGGATTCTAGGAAGGTTTTTGGGTAGATCTTGGGAAAACCAAATGGATTTTAATTGTTAGTATTATAGAATAGTGGGTACTTTTTTATAGGAGAGGGGAGAGGAACTCTTGGAAACTCTTAATATATTAAATTAATATAAATTAATTTTTAAACTCAAATGAATCCAAATTGAGTTATTTAGAATATAATATGAGTTTTGTTCTAAATCATTTCATACAATAATTTTTAAACATGTATTGATTTTATTTTAAACCTTATCTCTTCGTTTTACCCTAAATTAATCTATTTTAATTTTAATCATAATAAGAACATTTTAAATATTAATAGGCTATAAATTTTATTTATATGGAGTAAATTACCAATAAATTAAAACTTTATGACATTTTTACCTTATAATACCCACTTTTAATTTTTAAATTTTTTATTATTTTTAAATAATTTGATAAAATATAATGTTTTTATAAAAATCAATAGTGTCAATTATGATACTATTCTTTCTATGGAATTTAAATAAAATCCAAATATAGAGATAAATTAAAACCAAACAATTTAATAGACTTATAATATTTCAAATTCACCTAGAAAATTCATGTAGTTCTCTAATTAATTCAAATTATATTTATTTTAATATTTTTCATACCATTTATTTGATATTTCTATTAATAAAATAATTAATGTATCACTGTTGTGTTAGGATTTAGGATAATTATTTAATCTCTAAAAATTATAAATGAATTACGATGATGTAGATTATTTCATTATATATTTTTATACTTTTTATTATCGAATTTATATCATATTTATCGCCATATATAAATTATTCTACTTATATGAAATAAGAGGTTGACATGTTGTCATTTTCTTTTGTTTAAATAATATTTATATCACTTTCATGGAAAAAGTCCATTAAACTAGTAAATTATGATTCTTAGGTGTTAAGTGTTTATTGTTACACATAAAATAGTATTTTGGAAGGTGTTAGGGCAATTTTATTATCCTTATCAAATAATGTTGTTACCTAAATTACCTGATTTACCTTTAACTTTGTTAAATAAAAATTATCGTAGTTACTATTCCTAATATCAAAAAAAGATGTAAAATATTAAAATAATTTGAACCAAATGATTCAAAATATGAAATCAATTTTTCAAAATTTAATATACATAAGTTTCAGTAATTCATTTAAAATTATTCCTTGTTGACAAAATGATAAAATCAATTTTTTTAAAAGCAAGAACAATCAAAAGATTGACATGTGTTTGTATCAAATTTTAATGTGAAATTACTTACAATGACCAAAATTTGACTAAATATTAAAAACATAATATAATTATACTTTAAAATCTATTAAATGGATAATATAAAAATATAAATAAATTATATGAAAATATAGTTTTGAATTAAAATTCTGTATTTTTTCACTATCCATTAAAATATGAAAGTTATCAGAAAAATAAAAAAAATTAAAAAAAAGTAAATTATAATGTCCCAATTAAAAATAAGAAATATATTTTGTAAAATAAAACTTATAAAAGTATCAAAAACTATATTTTAAATGGGTTCCCCATAAAAAATAGTTAAAATTTCCTTTTTTGAAAAATACTTATTTTATCCCTAAAATTGTATTATTCTTATATAATGTCTAATAATATAAATTCTAAAAATTAGATTAAATTTATATTTCATTAATATAATAAAAAATAGTGATTTTATTAATTTATAAACACAATTATTCATATTTAAATAGTTTTTTCATAAAAACATATCATTTTAATTCTATTGGTTTTTATTTTAATTTCTAATTGATTTTAAAACCAATTAATCATTATATAAACATGTGTAAAATTTATTTTCATAATGCAGTTAACACTGCTAATTCCATCCATTATAATGGATATGTGATAAGTACCATATTAACTATATATTATTTTTTATTATAACTCATTCTTGTGTGCAACGTAAGATTTTAGATAAACCCATTATTGTGTGTCGAGTACACTATTGGACATAGAGTCCATATTAAAGTAAAATTATTATATAATTCATAAATATTTATATATATTAAAAATTATTATTCTATAATTATCTGGGGTGTTACGTCCTTCGACCTTTTGGAAATTGTGTCCTTGCAATTTTAAATTTGGGCTCTGGAACTAAGGTTTCACTTTTCAAAATTAATTCATTGAAACCCCACATCTGAAAAAGAGTCAATAAAACCTCCACTTTAAAAGAAAGAATGTGAAGTACAAAGGTCACCACATACCCGGATTATATGTAGGAAAACATGGGTATATAAGAGGAAACTATCCATCAAGTTATGATGGAGAGTGATAGAAAAAACTGTTAAAAAAATTAACAATCACAAAGCTATAAATCTATGATGATCTAAGATACCATTTGATTCATAGTAAAATAAGGCACTAGGATATCATTTTTTTTCCAGAAATTTCATTCAAAATATATTTTTTAGAGTTAAAAAATTCCTTTACTAACTAATAACATAAGGAAACATACTTATTTGATATATTTCTATTTTATAATCACCATTTAATCCTCATAATATTTCCAAAATTATGATGTACATGCCTAAGAATAAATATAATAATCAAATATCACACAAACCATAAATGTTATCAACATCTTAAAACTGAGGTCCAAAAGTAAAGGCATACTTTTCATTAATGGAAAGGATTATATAAACCTAACCCCATAAAACATCTCCCAGAAAGGTCCTTGATTACTTATTATCACATCACTTAAAACCTCATAAGGTGTGTCTAAAAACTTGAAATTATAGTTATCCTTTGAAAACTACTGGGCTATTAGGAGCTTCCATCACTTCACTAAATGTCTTAACATCAACTGTAGTAGTAGAAAAACATTTTCCTGAAACTTTTTGTTTCTGATCATAATGATTTCATCCCTGTGTAATTAACTTTGGACACTTATTTGCATAACGTTCAACTCATTGCTGATATAGCTTCTTTCTATAGACTATCTTTCTATTATCTCATTGCTGGATTATTTAGGACCGTTTTTTTATAGTCATGATCCTTGTGACCAAACATACCACACCGGTAACACGTTCAAGATCCTAAAATGTATCCCCTAAAGTGTATTTTATCACACTTGGAATAAGTTTTAGGCTTACCTATAGAATTACTAGTTAGTTTATTTTCCATTTCCTAGCATGTTGACCATTTCTTACACTTATCATCTCATGGAACATAAGTGTTGAAAAACTCCATTTCAACTTTCACAACACAATGAACCACTTTTTCATAACTTTTAAATTCTCTATAGGCCAAAGATATTTGTATCCCTTGTTTCAATACTAACTAAAATCTATTAATTTACCTATTAATGTCTTGAATAAAATACAAAACATACATGGTCAATCTTGTGAATTTCACTTCATATGCGGCAACTGAATCATCTTCTTTTTTATTTAATTACAATAATTGTTTCTCCATCCTAAGACAAAAAACCTTAAGAAAATATTTCTCTAGGAAAATATAGTTAAATTATTTCTATTCCATTACATCAAGATCATTTTTATCTATAATATTCTTAACCAATGACCACTATTGATCAACTTCACCTTCAAAATGATAGATGGAAAGAGTTACTTTTTGAAGTTCTAAACATCCCATGACTTGAAATATCTTCTCCAGGGTATTGATCCATCCTTAAGCCACCACTAGATCAAATGATGCATTGAATGATGGGGGATGTTGCCTCATAAAATGTTACACTGCTAACATATCCCTCTATGGTGATCTGGATGATCTCAGGAATGGATTCCACCCCCATTTATAGCTTGTGTGAGCTGATCTATCACAACAACAAACTATTCAGTTCTGATTTTGACCACCTATTGATGTTGATTTTAAAGGGTATTTTACTCCGGATGCCTTCCCATTATAGCTTTCCAATTTCCTCTCTAGAATTTTTTTTTGAACATACATAGTTTAGATGAAGAAACTAGGTAATCTCAAAATGATACATCATTTCAACTTAACTATATTGTAAAATCCTATAAGGGAATGAAATTAACCCCATCCTAACCTCTAAAGTTGTCCAAACCATCCCATGATACCAACTATAAGGACCTAACCTTAAAAATTACATAATATTGAGTTAAGTCAAGAATTTTACTTTATTTTACATTGATTATATTTTCAAGTTTAGATATTTGGAGAATTAGGCTATAAATATTATATAAAAAACCCATAGAAATAAAAAGTGGAAACTTACAATAGTACCCATTTCTTTCATAACACATTTATTTTTGAAAAAAAACAAGGTTTATTTTCATGTTTAATCATCATAACTTTTCTCTGATTCCATCCTTGACTCTATCTCCCTTAAATCATTTAAAAAATATTTAAAAACTTGGGATGAGCACAAAAATCTCAGTAAGGGGTATAAAAGAAAGAAAACCATTAGTCTATTTAAAACATGGTATCCCATTTAATTTTCTTTGAGGAAATGAAACAAAACATTTTCACATGAATAAAACTCATAAGTTTTTGTCAAATAAAAAAAATTAAAACCAATTACATGTAATTAAAACTTCTTTAGGTGACTTAGAGAATCATATACATAAAACTCTTTCAAACCCCTTTAAATTGGAATAACCATATGTCCGACTTCCAATATTATTATTACCAAATTAATTAGAGATATATAATGTAGATCACCCTTTATATAAGTTATATTGGTCTCACTCATGAGTTATAATGGGGTTCATCCCTTCATATAAGCTATAACGGGATCACTCGTGAGCTATAATGGGGCTCAAACCTTTGTATAAGCTGTGTTAGGATCACCTGTGAGCTATAATAGGCCTCAACCCTTTGTATAATCTATTTCGGGATCCCCCGTTTCATATAATGGTCAAGTAAAATTTCATTAATAAAACACATTCATCACAAAACCCTTTTAAAAAACTCTTCTAATCCCATATAAAAAAATTTCATATACAAAAACCATTTTCATTTAAGATCTCATTTTCAGTACTAAGATACCCAAAAAAGGAATAACGTATTTCTTTTCATTTTAAAATACATTAATTATTATATAGGAATCCAAATATCAAATAGTATTTATGATGGTGGAGAGGTCATTGTCTCCATATATGTAAAAAAACATTCCTTTTATTGTTTTTTAAAGAAATTAAAATGATTAACTTAAAAAGATTGATTTTGAAAACATTGGATGAAATTCAAGATAGACATAAAATTTCTTGTATAATCCTTCTATATCCATATAAATAAATATTTTAAGTAATATCAAGAAAAAAATTTTATAATTAAATATTTAAATGTTCAAGGTGTCCCACACCACTTTGAATATTTAAATCATAATCTACATAAATTAATAAATTTACCAAAAATAATAAATAAAAGTAGTATAGATAAAATAAGGTTATGAAATTTCATAGTGATTGTATATATAGACCTTATAAAATAATAAAGGTATATATATATTATAAAAATTATATGGTGAAAAAAAAATATTCACATTGCTTTGTGGAGGTGATAATTCACACTTACGCACAAACCAAATTATCATTTTTATGTGCATGGAAAGTGTAACGACCCAAAGTATTTCAATGGAAAATTTCCTTGTTATATTTATGTCATAAAAACAAAAAATAATGAACTACTAAGTGATTAGTGACCTTTAAAAATAATTTTGTCACCCCTATGTTTGGAATTTTAAAAAACTCACATACACGGTTATGTCCAAGATAGTTTTTGGAGTCTAATGAAACAAAAATAATTTTTGGTGAATAGTAACCTACCCTTAGGAATAATAACCTACCCTTATGAATAGTAATACGACCCTTATGAATAGTAAATAAGAGTAAAATTACCTATGAATAATAAAATAAAATTTAGACATCTTAGAAAGTGATAATTTGACCTTAGTAAATGTTTTTGGTATTTTATAAGTCATAAATAATTAATTATAATTAACTAATTAATTTCAAAGAATATTTATTCCCCTAAAATGTATTCGTAAAGTATTGAATCAATGTATAATAGTTTTTAGATAATTTTATAAAACCCTACGTAATTTTTGAAAGAACTAGAAAATCAGTTTTAATTTTAAAAACTGTTTTTTTAAGTAAATTATGATTTTAATTAAACATTAAATTAATAATATTTAGAGAATTATTTTTGAAAAATGGACATCATTTTTTTATTCTACATGTTGAAAAATGTTAGGGGTAAATTTTTGGGTTTATTCTGAAATACTTCAATTTTCGGGTGAATAGTAAAAAATACAGTTTTTTTGCATAATCGGTGTACACTAAATTGCATCATTAATGATGTAATGATGACATAAACATTCTAGAACTGTAGTTTCGGAAAAAAAATATTAAATTTCATAAATTTTTACTTGAAATAGAATAAATCCAATTCTGAAACCTAAAAAGAACTTTCCAAAGCCTAAAGTCAAAATGTGATTTCTTAAAGTGTCATTTTCTCTTTCTTTCACTTTCCTTTTTAATAAATTAATGAATTAAAATTATAAAGAAGATTTAAAGCCTAAAACGAATTTTATTATATTAATATATGATTTAGGATGTCAAAAAACTACAATTACAAGTCTAACTTATGATATATTATTTTATTTAATATTTTATACCAAAAACACCTCCCTCCTCATGTATAGATAAGCCCTCCCCCTCCACTTGCCAAACCACACCTATCAAGATTCAAGAATTGTCTAGGATCTGCTCAATAATCTCCCCTATCCCCTTCCCCACGTCCAAGATCTTCTGGTCTCATCAAAAGACCAAGATTAGGCCCTTAAGGAGGTTCTCAAGTGAAGGATTCAAGAGGTAATTTCCCTCCATCTTCTCCTTTAATTTCCTTTCAAGTTCAAGTTCCTTTCTTGATATCTCCCCAACTATCTTCATCCAAATTGTTTTTTAACTCCAGTATTATACATATAATGTAATATTATGATTCTAATGTTATATTCTATCACCCCACACCCTTTACCTCTTCCTTTTATTTTATTAAAGAGAACGTTGTTCATGCGGTGCTAAATTTATCACCTTCAGAAACGACATGTTCTCTTCTTCCATTTATACCTTCAAATCTGGTCATGAAACCATTTTTATGGTTGAACCAGAATATTTTATATGTATTATGTTCTATTTTAAGTTCTGGAAATAACCTATGTTCATATTACTAAGTGAAAAGTTAAAACGAGTTCGTTGTGATCCAAAAACCGCTCAAATTAACCCAAATAATCTTCATTTAATTCTTATCTAATGATTCATCCACATGGATCTAATATAACTCATTATAAAATAATTCAAGCTTCTGTAATATCATTAATAACATGTAATATCAGTTCTGGATGTTTAACCATGATCTACCCAAACATCCATTTAGGAATACAAGTGGACCGCTCAAGAAAACCATGAAAACGAACATCCCTGATCAATGTTTTTAAACTCTATAAGTCATCCAAAGGAATATAATATGAAATAATGAAACCAGAATGAACCCTATTAATGTATAACAGGTTTTTGAATTTCTAATTAATGAATATAATGTCATTATACATGACATTAAAGAGAAGGAGGCATTCGAGTACAAGGTAAGGGGAAATCTCGAACCCAATTTTCTTCCTTCGGGTTCTCCCTCTTCCACTCCATTTTTGATATTGTTACTCCTCAAAGATAATTTTTTCATCATTTAATTTAATTTTATGGAATATAAATTCTTGTCACTAGTTTTTATTTCCATCAAAATGTTTTCCAAAAGAATTATTCTTTCAAGATCTCACCTTTTACCTCTCATTCAAGGTTGATGGTTCTTGTATCAAGTATGTTGTTCCCTCCTTATTTTGGGAACCCAAAGATTATGAATGTGTTATTATGAGATGAAACCCATTCCATTACATGGGTTATTTATGTACATGTTTGATATGTGTTCTATGTGGAAAGCATGATAATGATAATGTTATGATGTGACGGGTGCGCCCAGAATTATATAGAGAAATATGAATGTTTAAATATGATGGGTGTGACCAGAATTATATAGTGCTCCAATGCATTGGGTAAAGTGATGAATCTCATGAGTATATGTGAAATGATGTGTGAACGAGATGCTAGCTTGGTTCACAAATATGTGTGGTAGTTAACCACTAATACATGATGTTTAATTTTTATGCATTGCCATATTTCAAGTCTATTATTTATGCTCCTCTCATGTTCATGATCTTTTTCCTATGTCATGATAATGCTCACCCCATGATATATTGTTCTTATCTATCCTCTTACTGGGATTTTAGCTCACCCCTTTTGATGTATATCCTCAGGTGGCTACTTTTACTAAGGATAGGACAAGTGCCACTAAGATGCTAGTGAAGAAGAAATTAAATAAATGTTTATGGTTGATGTTGTATTTGTTATGTGTGGTCCTAGTTTTCCCAAGACACCAAACCTTTGGATCCTCTATGCTTAATACTGTTATGTTGTTTATATTTGAAATGATGTAATAGTAATGAAAGAAAAGGCCGGGTCACTACAGAAAGTAAGAATATAATTGATTTATTATTATATTAAAATGATAAATATTTCATGAAAATAATATATAAACATTAATTGCATAATTATGACTAGCCTTGAGATATGGTAATGAAAAATGAACTATATCGGTTCATGAGGCAGTAGTCCGCCGTACACACGAACGAAATATGCATTTCCCATTTGATGAAATTGGAGATGGATTTAGGTGATGATATTAACATAATAACATCTCAGTATAATTATTATAATATTTTTATTATTTCATCATAGATAAACTATATTTAAAGGAATTGGAAGAAGAAATAAAATATAAATACTTAAAGAAAATGATACATCTTCTTCGGTTGATCACCTTTGAAGAACACATTAACACCTTTAAGAAGGGTGTTAGGCCTAATATAATGACTCAAGAATATGCGGATAGATTTTAGGAATGTGTTTGGTTAGATCTTGGATGAAACAAATTTATTTTTAAGTGTTAGTTTTAGAGAAGAGTGGGTACCTTTTTATAGGAGAGGGGAGGGGCACCATTGGAAACTCATAAAATATTAAATTAATATAAATTAATTTTTAAATCAAAATGACTCTAATTTGAGTTATATAAAATATAAGATGATGATGGCTAAAAATTATTTCATACAACAATTTTTATACATGTATTAAGTTTATTTTAAAACTTATCTTTTTGGTTTACCTTTAATTAATCTATTTTAATTTTATTTGTGGTAATAATATTTTAAATATTAGGAGGCTATAAATTTTAATTATATGGGGTAAATTGCCTATAAATGTAAACTTTAAGAACTTTTTAACCTTATAATATACAATTTTAAATTTTAAATATTTTTACTATTTTTAAATAATTTAATAAAATATTATCTTTTAAAAAATATAAATAGTGTCAATTTTGACACTATTCTTTTCATTGAATTTAAATAAAATCCAAAAAGAGAGATAAATTAAAAACCCATTGAATATAATTATAATATGTCATATTAACCTAGAAAATTCATGGAGTTCCATAATTAATTATAATTATATTTATTTTAATAGTTTTTATATCATTTATTTGATATATCTATTTTTAAAATAATTACTATATCACTATTATATCAGTATTTATGGTAATTATTTAAGCTCTAAAAATTATAAATGAATTCCCATGATGAATATAATTTCATTAGATTTATGTATAATATTTATTATCAATGTTATATCATATTTATCACTACATTAAATTTATTATACTTATAAGAAATAAGAGGGTGACATGTTGTCACTTTCTTTTGTTTAAATAATATTTATATTACCATCATGAAACAAATTCCATTAAATGAGTCTATTTAGATAATTAGGTGTTAATGGATGATTTTTATCCATATAATAGTATTTTGGAAGGTGTTAGGGTAATTTTATTATCCTTATCATATTATTTTTTTACCTAAATTACTCGATTTACCTTTAATCGCGTTAAATAAAAATTATCATAGTTACTATTCATAATATCCAAAAAAAATTAACCTATTAATATAATTTAAAACCAATTTTTACAAATATGGAATATATTTTTGAAAATTTAAAAAACATAAGTTTTTGTAATTAATTTAAAATTAGTCATTATTGAAAAAATGAGAAAACGAGTTTTTTAGAAGTAAAAACCATCAAAAGATTGTCATGTGTTTATATAAAATTTCAATATGAAATTACTTACAATGAAAAAAATTTGATTAAATTATAAAAAATATTTTAAAAATAATTTAAAACCAATTAAATGGATAATCTAACAATATAAACAAATTAGATGAAAATTCCATTTTGAAATAAAATGCAGTATTTTTTCACTATTCATTAAAATATGAAAGTTATCAGAAAAATATTAAAAAATCATCAAAATTAAATTTTTTCCCAATTAAAAATAAGAAATTTATTTTTTCAAATAGGACTTATAAAAGTGTTAAAAACTATATTTAAAATGGGTTCATCATCGAAAGGCGTTAAAACTACTATTTTTTGAAAAATACCCATTTTATCCATAAAATTGTATTGTTCTTATAAAATGTAAAATAATATGAATTTTAAACATTATATTAAATTTATATTTCATTATTATAATCCAAAAACAGTTATTTTATTATTTTATAAATACAATTATTAATATTTAAATAGTTTTACATAAAAGCTTATCATTTTTATTCAATTGGTTTTTATTTTAATTTCTAATTAATTTGATAACCAATGAATCCTTATATAGACATGTGTAAACTGTATTTTCATAATTCAGTTAACACTGTTCATTCCCTCTGTTCTAATTTCTTGGAGATAACTAACATATTTATTATATATTATTTTTTGTTATAACTCAATCTTGCATGCGACATAAGATTTCAGAGAAACCCATTGTTGTGTGTCGAGTACGCTATTGGACATAACGTCCCCATTAAGGTAACATTACTATATAATTCATAAATATTAATAAATATGAAAAAGTATTATTATGTAATTACCTAGGATATTATATTTATATCCTGCATCAATTGAACCATTACTGTAACCAACTACTCTGTTCCTATCCTAACCATTCATGGTTATAGATTCAGAAAGATATCATCCTCAGTGCCTTCCTACTTTAGCTTCCATATTTCTTCTACAAAAAATCATTCTGAATAGGAATATCTTAGATGAAACAACATGTTAATCTTCAAATAATTTATACTTTTAGATTAAACATAGAGTGAAAATTATTTATGGTATTCTATTAACATCATCCTAACCCCTAAAGTTATCAAAAATGTGTTATGATACCAACTATAATGAAAATAACTTATAAAATTTATAATATATTAAATTCATATAGAATTAATTTTATTACATTCCAAAAGATCTTTTTAGTTTATATTTTTAGAGAATTAGGTCACAATTCATACATGACAATTTGGAAGGGAATTTTTGTATTACCCCTAAAAATAATTTTTGTCATATTCAGAACTATTCATTAATATGAATTTAACAACATCAAAAAAAGTTTCAAATTTGAAAACAATATTTTATTATATCCTAAACATATCATATTAATTTAAATTTTTTTAATTACCTTAAAAACTTAAAATTATATTTATTTTAATATTTTTAATATCATTAATTTGTATTATTAATTAATTAAATAATTACTACATCATCTTTGTGCAAGACATTAAGGTAAATATTTATTCTTTAAAAATTAAAAATAAAATTCTATAAATAATATAAATTTCGTATATTTTAAATAAATATTTATTTTTGAAAAATAATCCTAGAAGAATATACATTAAAACATTATACTAATTAAAAACTATAGTATGAAAAACTTGAATTCCTTTAAAATAAAATATTATAAAACTATTTAAGTGATTCATGTGGGTCCAAAAGGTCCAAAATTATAACAAAAATAAGATAATGGCTGAAACTATCTCATAGAAAAATATTTATTCAAATTTTGGGTCATTTAATGGTTCTTATGATTTTAATTAAAATCATTTTATTTATTTTTCTTTTTCTTGCACATACACTACATTAGTGCTACAAAACCATTAAATTTAATTATTTCATTTATAGAAATTAAAAATAAATTAATATAAAAAAAATAATTTGGTTCAATATAATCATTTATATTCATTAATTAAGTATATTTACTCATATCCATGCCAAGAAAACTTCTTTAATTTGTTAATTTGTCTTTTCTTGCCTTGCGTAATCATTATACAAGCATTTGGATAAGACTCATGTTTTATAACTCTATAATTTAAAATTATCATCCAAAAACATCAATTGTACATAATAATTAACAAAAATGTTGTGAAAATAATTTTTATCTCTCAATTATTATTTATAAGGAAACAATTTTGACATTGTCATCATTGCACAAGAACTGTGTCGGTACAGATAATGTTTTTTTATACTTATCAAGAAATAAATTAAAACATACATATTCAGAATTATTATTTTTACAATATTAATATATTTTACATTATAATTATGTCTTAATGACATCACAAAAATATAGTATAAAAAACTGTTTTTTTTCTATTAAAAAAAATTACTTTTTCATAAAATTCGCAATAATTCATACGAAGATAATTTTGACATTTTGAATTTAAAAATGAAATTAGTTTTTTCAAATTAAAATTCTATAATTTTAAATTAATATTTTAAATATTATCATATAAGAAATTTATTTAATAAAATTATTTATTTTAACAATTACTAAACATAATGAATTTAACTATTTAATTCAAGAATAATAATAAATATGAAAAACATTATTCTATTGATAATTGGGTTGTTATATATATTTAGAATGACCTATGATATGGTTTGGATGAGTTTTAAGTGCCTTTAGGTGTTTGAAGCATGTGTGGATGTTTTGGGACTTTTGACAATGGTGCATAGAGGGTGCAACTGAGTTTGAGGTTTCAACGTGTAGGCTACCTTTGGATTTTAGAAAAGTTGTTGATTAATAGTGTTTTAGACTTTTGGTTGGTTTGTAAAGGGGATTATTGTTTGGGTGACTCACTCAAGTGATTATTTCATAGTCGGGATGTGCCTAATGGTTATGAGTTGGATTAGGAGCACAAGAGGCTTTTGAAGGAATGGAGTTTGATGTGGGAGGGTATTCTTTGAGTATAAACCATGCATCTGAGTTTGTTTTTGGGTATGAGGAACCCAGAGGTGTCCGGTTTTCATGAGATAGAAAATACTTGGAGTGCTGGTGAGGTGGTGGAACATGTGATTTTTGAGGGAGGACCATTTTGGTGCCTGGATTAGTTAGCTATGGAAGCATCTTCAAGAATGTGGTTTTGGTTAAGTGAGTTACTTTTGGTTTTAGAAATAAAAAAGGGTTCTATTTGTTGGGGTGATATGGGAATAAAAAATATGCATGATCAGTGGATAAGGCTTGTGGAAAGTGGTTTTCTAAATATTGATTCATTAGTTTCAGAATCAGGTTTAAAGGCGGGGTCACATAAGAGTGCGTGAGACGATTTTGTTTTGATGGGATCTTGGAGGCATGAACGGATGATGATGCACTGTTTCATTTAGGTATGTGGATAAAATGTTACAAGAGTGTATACCCAAGGTGCTTGAGTGAAGTAGGTATCCATGATTAGATTGAGAGACTAAGTGAATGTGATGAGTTGCTTGTGGGCAGGTAGGAATGGGGCCTTTGAATGAGTTTTACATGTCCCTATAGTTATAGGTGACATCAGAAATGGATGAGTGGGGGTGGTACTCATCAATGAAATCTTAACATACTCTCATCTTAGAAATGATCATGAAAAATATCTTAACATCATTCAGGGTACGATAAGAGGGAAAAAACTATATTCCCAGCCACCCTAATGTATTTTGGTTAGTTATGGGGCCTCTTGGAGGCTACACATGAGTGGTGTATGAGTAACCGTATAGTGGGAAGTGAACCATCAACCGTCTATAGGTGAGGTCCTTAGGATGGACCGGATGTCCATTAATTCTTATTATAATTCATTATAATTCAGATATATCATACTAATAAAAATTAAATAAGATCATTATACTCCTTTTATAATGACATTACAACTAAACCATATAATAATCATGCACTAATCATTGCAGGTTCCTGTTTGGGTGGGTTTAACCACTTATTTGAACAATAGTATACATTTATATAATAGATGACTATGATAAATTATTTACTAGTATAATATGATATAAATTCATAAATAATTATTTTTTATGTTCTGGTGATATTACATCAGTATATAGTTCATCAATTAAGGAAAAACCCTCTGTTCATCAAATTCACAAAAAACATGATTATTATTGACTTTGTCTTCAAGGATAAGGTCTAAAAAACCCCTAAAATGAATTTTAAACTTCATAAATTATTATAAATCATCCTAAAAATTATCTTTAATGACCTATTAAACATATAATTTGTAAAATGAATGAATATGAACACTACTAATATGAAACTAATACAAATGATCAAAACTATAAACATTGATGTGGAAAATCGCAAGAATTAAAATAGAGATTGAACATTTATAAATAGTATGAATAAATATAGATTTGTGTATGTTTATTAATTAAGTGATTAAGATATCTATATTTATGATACATGAGGTTAAATTATGTTTATGTATTTTAGGAAAATTGGTAAGTGTTTTTCTGTCTAAAATTCATCTCTTTGATATATCATTTTTATTGTGAACCTAATTTCATTTATGTTGTGTATATACTTCCTATTGAAGATTCTATATCATGAAATTAATTTATTCATGTTATTTTAAGATGAAGTTTAGTCCCTCTCTTCCTATAGGTTATTATTAAATTCCTATCCAAGTCATTAGTGGGGTTTTTCCATCTTGATTTTCATTCTTTGAGACTTACGTTATAATAACCAGCTTTTTTATTTTGTGTGGTGCATACATTGACATAAAATACTTTTTTAAATGTTACTGATGAAAATTTATGGGTTTTACAAGTCAATACTATTACCCCTATCCAATATTATTTTTATTCAAGAGTTACCTTTTCCATGGTGGAAAAATTATATTAAATTTTATTAAAGTAAAAGTGTATGTAATTTATTTTCAAATACATTCCTTTCTGGAAAATAGAATGTGGATACAAATGTGACAAAAATTTACCTCAGGTTTATAAACTTGAAAAGGGTTAGTTGATAATTGACTCAATCATCACCCTGATGCATGATGAGTGGTCCTAATACTACACAATTAGAGAGATACTTTGGGGGATATACTTTGGAATATTCACAAGCTCTTAAGGAACCATGATGAAGGTTTTTTCCAACCATTTCCATGGTCTCCTACAGATTCAATCTATTGAATCCAATTACTATATTCCATATATTTCCTAGAAAAGTTTATGTAATCTCTCCACTATATTTATTTGATAAGGGTACATCATGTTACCTTAATGATACCCCATGGATTCCTAGTTGATTAAGGGATGTTCTCCTAAACATCCATACTATTATATTGAATGAGGATGTATTTGAAGATTTTATTTACCAATATATTTATGGAAAAGTTTTATTTAGTATTAGGTTCCATAAGTAATGTTATGAAAGGTCTTGATGGCTCTTGTATTGAATGAATTGGACTTAAAAAATTGATAGGTGGGGCCGAATAGTATATGTCCCCTCGATGAATTGATATTTCTCTTAAGATAATACAAGTTGGGTTTTGTTGCAATACTCTTCCCATGATAGGAAGGTGTATTAGCACAAGGCCTTAACATAATGCTTTTTGATTCCCAATGTTATGCACTCATAATTTTGAGATCAATTATTATTGTTATCCATTTTTTTCATTTATTTTTATAGATATTGTATTCCCTTAGTTTTAGTTTATTATGGATTCATTTTGTTCATTTATTATTTAAATACAACTTATTCAATGCTTATTTTATGCAAGATTTTGTTGTATGCTACTCCTTACTGAGTATCTAAGATCACTATTATTTGTTTTCCTTTCCTAGTAAAACTAGACATGTACTATGTATAATTTATAGGGATATGATGGAATGGATAACCATTTTCTTATAATATTTTCATATTGTATCTTATGTTTTTCAAGTGTAATGTATATACATATACGATCTTCCAAGACTATGAAATTGTTTAATCTTTCAAGAACTCTTTTACTTTGTACTAATTATTGAATATAACTAACAGATCTAGGTTCCTTAAGTCTAGGATGTTACAATTATACTATAGATACCTAGTAATATTACCCTAAATTGATAAATTAAGTACGGATACAGATCTACATAGCTCATTTAACAGCCGATGTTGCATCAGATATTTCATTTATTGAAAATTTCTCATCCTACATATTATATCATGAATGGAATCATATATATAATGTATTTTATATGATAATTCATTGGTGGTAGCCTACTTAGTTCTGTACTCACACCCTAGAACTGCACTCTTGTGGATTGTGATTCTCACATATCACTATAGTTGTTATTTTAGTGATATTTTATATTATTTGTAGTTTTATTAGTTAGTAATTTTGAAGCCAAAAATTTAATTTTTTGGGAAATTTTAGGTGTTAAACTATTTTTCCACATGGTTTGGAGTAACCATGTAGAAATTTTGAGTTTATGTTTGAAATTTAACAATACTATTTTTCCTGGTCTCTACATTATTTTTTGAACTGTGCAGTGTACTCCATGGGAAACTATGTAGAGTGTGTTAGGTGTTCATTTTGGGCCACACAGTTATCGCCCGGTTTGGTAAACCCTATGGTTTAACTATTCTAGATTCCCAGAAGTTTAATTTTTATTAAAATACAACCTTTTCCTCTATAAATTAAAATCTATAAAACCCATCATTCATCCACTGAGTCTCACATGAAACTGTTAGCTGCTCTCATTGCATATTTCTTCCCTCTTTGTTGATTCTCCCTTCTCACATGATAATTCAACATGGTATCTTTATGATTCATGTCAATATTTTATAGCTACGTCTCCTTCATCATTTTCCCTCTCTTATCTTCTATTTTGTTGGTTTCCTCTTCACCCATTGCTGTGAACCTTCTTAGACAAAACCCTAGGTGGGGTTTTAGTTCTAATTTAGTTTTGATTCATAATGATAGGGATTGTGATGTATTCTTCGAACTCTAATTAAACTATATTTGATTTTATGAACCATTCACCAATTATTCCTGGTAGGTTTTCCCATGTCCTAAATTTTAATTCTAAAACCATTTATTTCATTAGTTTTAATTTTTTTGATTACCAAATGATAATATTGTGTGTATTAATTGAAATTATAATATGAAAACATTATTTTACCTCTATTTCCATAGAAGGAGAAGGTTTTATAATATTTTAAGTGATGGTTAAAATATTATTTCACTTCTTATAAAAACCAAGTGTTTTACTATATTTCTTAATTTTATATTTAAATATTTTGTAGTGGTTTGTAAATGTATCCTTAGCCTTTAAGATGAATTTATAAAACATATACTTGGAATTTAAGGTTATTCTTGATTTAAAATATGGTGTTTGAAATTAAAAGAGTTTTCAAAGGGTTTTAATAATTATTTTAAATTAAGTGCGAGGTTTAGTAAGGGCCTAAACACATTTGGGTCATAAAATAAATAAAAGGGTTCTGTTTTGGAACCTTAAATGTTTTAATGAATGTGGCTTTATTCTTTAAGTAAATTTACAAATGGTGTTAAGTGTATTGCCTTAGAAAAAATGTTTTGAAATGATTTTAACATTGAATATTAATTATTTTTCTGAAAGAATGGTTTGAAATAAAATTTCATACCATTAAAAGAGATGGCTTGTCACTCTATGTCCTTTTTAGTGAAAGTCTTATTTGGAACTTTCTTAGAATTCGTATTATGATTAATTTAAACCCTTGTATTCCTATTATGTTTCCTTTTCCTTTTGGGTTTTTTATTATTATCATATGATGATTATTACTCCATATTTTGTGATGTAATTTATTTATGAGATGTTTTTATGATATAAAAATGTGTCATTTTCTGTTAAGTCATTGAATGTGAGCTTAGATCTATATACTTATGTGTTATAAAAATTGTGATGATATTTGATTGTTTTTATTCCCACCTCCACTTTTAATTGGTATTAGGAAGATGGTTAAACTAGTGGCATAACTTTATTTATGCTATGATAGTTAGTTTACACCCTAGCTAGTAACCCCTAGTTTTTTGTTTTCTTATTCTCGAGGAGTGCCCTGGTGTGGTTCATATGTGTAATTTAGGGTGTCTAGTGTAACTTTTAGGCTTTAGATACAATTGGTCGTGTGATTTTGGGATAAGTATAGGATTATCTCTATGTAGATCTGAGGATGTGGCCCATGACATGTATCCTTTGTTTAATGATTTATATAGGGTATTCCCTTATTTCTTGATAATTCTCAACTTTGCTTATATTTCTTGGGGAACTTTAATTTTATAACTCTAGTTGAACTTATTACCTCAGTGGTGTGTTTCATTTTATATTTCATATTCCATTGTTTTTTTGTGATTTTAAAATGAATTTATAAGTTATTTTTGAAAATATATGGTTTGTTTCCTTTAAAGTATTTCAAATATATTTTTATAAAAACAATTTTGAATTAAAATAATTCAGTGGAAATTTAAAAGTTATCTAAAAAATGATATTTCTAAAGGTATTTTGAATTTGATTTTGAATGGATGGGTTGGAAAAAGTGGCATTATCTAGGTAATTTTATTTTAAGTGTCTATTTTTATTTAACACACATAAAGGTTTTTTAAAATAAACTCAAATTTTTGATTATTTTTTTATATCGAGGCACATGGAATCATACTTTATAATATATTTTAATTTTCATGAAAGTGGATTTATAATTAACAGTTTGTAATGTGTTAAGGTTGGTGGTGGTCTAATGAGAAAATTTATGACCATAAATATATTTTATTCATGTTTTAGGTTTCATTTCATCTCCTGATTTCACATGGGACTTGCATGACATTGGGGTTAGTTAGTGTGACTTCAGGGGTCACACAATGTTTGATAATTTATTATGTTTTAGTTAGTTTCTTTATTGCACCAACAAAATCAGCTATCCCCATTCATTTTTATTTCTTTAATCCATGGTAAATTATATTTATAGTGTCTGTGTGATAAATATTAGGGGGTGTTTTTATAGATGGAATTTGGAGTGAGCTTAGGTGTTTCTTTGTTATTTTTTTAAATTAGTTTTACTATTTATTTTATACTTAATTAATTTTTAATATATGTAAAACTTATAGATAGTTAATTCTGGATTTTTAGTAAATGGTCAGTTAGATTTTTTACTTTTATTTAAGAGATAATCCCTTCCCATTGGTTGTTTTTAATTCCTTTGAGATTTTCACCATATTATGGGCATTAGAAACACACCTTGATCTTATAGAGGATAAGGTTATGTGGAATCCCAGGACAATTCATTATATATGGTATCAGAGCATAAGTTTTTATGAATAAACTTAGGTACTTGGAATTCCATCTTTCTATTTTAGTGTATCATATAAGATCAGGTTATGATTGTTGTTGGAACTGAAGAGGTATGTGCAAGGAGAGTCTGTATAGCTGATTTCTGCCTCGATCCTTGAGTTTCCATGGGAAGTGGGTTTCTAATTTTGAATTATGGATTAATTTTTGGTTATTAATGTTATTTAATTTTATCTTAATTTGAATTGGATGAGTTACCTTTGGGGTTCAATTGGATTTTTCAGATGAAAATAGAAAGTGGGTTAGTGGTGTGAGGTTGGATTGCACATACTGATAAACTGTGTAGTGACTACAAACTCAATTTTGAAAACATCTTAGGAATTGTTTCATAGTTGGATTATGGTCTATCAAACCATATATATGATCCAATCATGGTTCCTCATCACATTTTGGCTTGATATTTATATCCCCTTTGAGTAACACCCCATGATGTGAGAGGATTCATGATTGATTTGTGATATATGATAACGAATTAAACTTTTCATAGAATTTTTGTGTTCCTTATCTTATTTCATTTTTTTTTGAAAATTATTTTTGGATAAACATGGGGGATTTAATGAAAAATTATTTTTGGTAAGAGAGGGATCCTTTGGGATCGTTTAAAAGATAAAATTTATTTTCTTGAAAACTGTTAGGGAATTTTTTGTTTTTAAAATTTCTTTATTTTTTTATGATTTCCTAAAAGATGTTTTGGATTTAAATTAGTTAAAGGATTAACCCATATGTAAAACATTTTCAGATATTAAAATGCTATTTCCTTTTTAAAAACCCATTTTCCAAAATAAAATACCCAAAAAATGAATAAGGGTTCTTATTTGATCATAAAAGAAGAAAATATCAAATAATAGTTATAGTAGTGGTAAAATATATTGACCCCGTATATGTTAAAATAGAATATTCCATTTTCTTTTTGTAAACAAAGTCAAAATGTTTATTATAAAATATGTAAAAATATTAATTTTAACAAATTTAAAATAAATTCAAAAGAGGCATAAAATGTGATCTAAAATTCAATTATGTATATATAAATACATACATAAAATAATTTTAAGAATATGAACATAAAAGAAAAATATTTAGAAAATAAATCATTAAAACATCTAAAATGTGATTTTTAAAGTAACCCGTCCCTTACCTCGATTCTGAAATTCCACATGAATTATTTATATTTATTAATAATAAAATAATGTTAATTATTTAATTTCTTAATAACCTTTACAAGTTTATCATTACTTTTTTTTTATTTATTACTATGTTTATATAATTAATTAATCAATTAATTTTAGTTCAGATTTTTTGATGATATTTGGATCATTTGTCAAAAATAAATTCTATAGATTGACTATGGTCAAATAGGTAATTATTAAATCCTATATATAATAAAAATCATGATATAATACTTTTAAAAACAACTATGAAACAAGTTTATGAAAAATGAACAATGTTATAATCATTGAGTTAGTAGGTCATAATATGCATGAGTAAGAGTTCCATTTCTCAAAAAACTCCTTAAAAATATGGTAAGAATTATTTTATATTTATAGAATTATTATTATATCATAAATATAAAATTATTTTTGAAATACACTTATATATGACAACCATGTGATTTTGTTTTGTAAAAAAAATCACATCACTTCATGGAGGTAGTAGTCCACACGTGCGCATGAATGACCTTACAATTTTTCAATGGAGGGAAAGGTAATAAAATATATGATACATTATATTTATATAATTATATTTATTTAATTAATATAACATATATAAATTAAATATATCATTATCATAAGTTTTGAGAGGTGGTTATGGAAAACAAATTACATCAGTTTGTGAGGTGGTAGTCCACCATACACATGAATGATGGATTCATTTCCCATTTTATGGAAAAGAAGATAGATATAGGTTTTTAAATTAATATAAAAAAATATTCGTATATTTAATATATAACTGTAATCATTTCAGAATTTTTTAATTGTATTTTAAGGAGGTATAAAGACATATAAACTAAAATATTCGGTTAAATTCCATATCTCTTCTTTGGACATCCTCTATTGGTTTACATCTTAATACCTCTAAGGATAGAACTATGCCAAAAATAATAGTTCTATAAAATGGGTAGGGATATTTTGAATGGAATTGGACATTTCTTATCTAAAATAGACCACTCAAAATTTGTGAGTAAGATAGGAGAGGAGGTTTATACCCTTATGTTTTTATTTTAACCCTATGTTAACCCTTTTGACGATTACCGCGATATCAAATTGTTTAAACTATAGGAGTAAAAAGTTACTATAAAAGTAAAAGTGAAACATAAATGGACCATGGTTCATATTATCAACCATATACCATTAAATTTGACTAGTATAATATTTTTATGAATTTGA
Organism: Viscum album; assembly: GCA_963277665.1. Taxonomy (NCBI): domain Eukaryota; kingdom Viridiplantae; phylum Streptophyta; class Magnoliopsida; order Santalales; family Viscaceae; genus Viscum; species Viscum album. Next base: position 1,945,313,874 of record OY728126.1, on the reverse strand, counting down.
AATATTTTAATAAAACATTTTTTAATATAAAATTTCATTAATGTCATTTTTGGAACTATTCATTTTATTTTACTTTGAAAACAACATCATAATAATTAAATTAAAATATAATCCATTAAAACATCCATAATATGTAATATTTGTCTAAAAAAATTGTGAGAGACTATTACTCACAAAAATAATAATACTTTTATAGTTTTTAAGATCATTTACTTGTTTTTTAACTACTTGAACATACACTATGCCGGCATTTCACTAGCATTTAATGTAATTATTTAATCACTAAAAATTTAAAATAAATTACCATGATAAAAAAATATTAATTTATGTTTCAATTAAACATATATAACATAACATAAGTTTTTTTATCCCAATCACAAAATATTATAGAAATTAAAATATAGAGAGTGACATTTTTGACTTTATTTTTCCATAAATTAATATAAATGTTCTAATCAAATGAAAGTAGAAATAAATTTTAAATTTTTTTAATCATTGATATTAAAGGTCAAAAAAACATATCCTATGAAATAAATACAATTTTTATGGATATTTTTAGGCATTATCATATTATTTTTAACCTTAATTACATAATTTACCATTATAGAGGTGACAAATATTAACTAAAGTTACTATTCATAATGAAAAAAATGAAAGATAACTACTTAAAAAATTTATTACTATTTATTAAAAATATGGAATCCATTTATATATTTTATATTTATAGAAGTGGATTAAATTAATTAAAAATGAAAATGAAAAACACAATGAAAAACAGTTTTTAGACAAATGTGTTCTTAAGCCAAAAAATAGACTTATAATAAAATCAATTATAATACTGATAACTATTTAATTAATTATAATATATATAATTAAATAATAATTTTTATACTTTAATAATATCAAATTAAAATCATAATGATATTGTTAAATGAAAAAAATGACAATTTTATAAAAAACTGTATTTTTCACTATTTATTGAAAAACAAATTTTTTTTAGAAAAATACCAAAATATCAACCAAAGATAATTTTGATATGAAGAATCAAAAAATTATATTTTTTTGTGAAATATTATTTCTAAAATTGACAAAAACTAATTATAATATTTTATTACAAAAGTAATTAAAAACTACTTTTTAAGAAAATGTATCTTTGAAGCATAAAATGAATTTACTAATAATTGATTACTTATTTATTATGAATTAATAAATACATTTGATTAATTAAAACTTATAGAAATGTTTTTTCATAATATATTTCTCAAAATTCATACCTAACAATTTAAAGGTTAGGTTATAATGGTCATATTTAAAACAATAATATTTCATGGTTCGTTTAAACTTGGTTTTTCTTATTGAATATGATATTAAAAAAAGTGATATTTTTAAAATTTTTAGGTGTTACATTTTTCCCAAATTTTATAAATTTTATCCTAAAAAATTTAACATGATCATAGTAATCGTGTTTTTGACATTTAAAAATACCTTTGTTAAAAACCCACATCATAAAAAGGGTTAATAAAATGTCCATTCGAAAAAATAAAAAAGTAAATAAGAAAGTCTTCTGGAATAACACATACTGGGTATGCATATAGAATAACAATTGTCTAAAGTAAAAATATGGAAAAAGTGGAAAAACTAATGTCAAAAAAATTATGGAGAGTAGAAAATATCATTGATCTCAATAAAGTAGATGATCATGAGAATGTTAATGACCAAAAAACTATAAACTGAAGAGATATTAAAAGGCCATTGATTCATCTGAAATAAAGGTAATAGGATAACTTTTTCTTCAAGATTATTTTCCTAGAGTTGAGGAATTTCTTTATGATCTAGATTAAAAACAAAAGGAAATATACTTATATAGAAAATATAAATTCTTTCTTTAATCAATTTCCACCACAATATCATCTTTTTTTACCAAATTATGAGCATTCAAGATGAATTTTTAATGCCTAAAGAACTTAAATAATCTTATAACAAATCATATAATCCAAAAATGAATAAAAACACATTACCCCTATCATTATACATTAACAAAAACCAAAATGGTTAGAAAATGGTAAGATCCTTCCCAAAATGAATTAACCTTCATATGATAAAATTCAACATTAATCACCAAAACCACAATAATAACCCCCAATGTTCAACTTAGATCATTCGATAAATAAATAACCTTTAAATTCTTCAAAATATTCCTGACCATGTTTAAAACCCAAAAATAAAAATGATATAATCACATATTCTTTTTATATTAATTTAAAATTTATCTATAGCCAAAATTAGTCACTCATATAATCATATACCCAAAATGAATATGGCCTAATCATATAATCTATAAAATATTCTAACCATTTCTATAAATTACCTGAATCCCCATAAAGAAAAAATAAAATCATATATACTTACAAAATATATTCAAACCTTATTCCTAATATAAAATCCAATATTATCCTAGAATATTTATGTTTACCTTAATCATACTATTTCCCCAAAATAGTGAACTTAATCCAAAATAATAACAATGAAATAGTCACTAAATAAATTTCAAATCCCATGGTTATCTATGTGGTAAATCATATATTCTCAATATGTAATAACCCCTTTGTCCCAATTAACCATAATTACCTCAACATTAGAGATCATATTAACCATAGGGTTATCTATACCTTTCAACTTATGCCTATATAATATAAAATAATTATTCCTCAAATAACATTGTCACTAAAACACATACTAAAACCAAGGGTTGTATTACCAAAAATGTCTCAAAAAATACTCTCGATCATATTAAGATCGTATCACTTAAAACCTCAAAAGGGTTGTTTAATAATTTTAATTTCTGATGAAAATTAATATTATAGACTCATTATGGTATCCATAACTCTTAAGTTAACCTCCCATATGAATATACTACACTCAAAAGTCATTTAAACCTTGATCTATTACCAAAATTTATATAAACATTAAATAATTTAAGGTCTTTAGACTATAATTAACTTTCATTATTTCACAAAGATAATTTAGGTCTAGAGTTTAAGATAATTAGGTCATACCTATTACATATAAAACCCATACATTATAAAGTGGACACATCAACTTAGTATCAATTTTTATAACAATATAAAACTTTTAATATGATAATTATTTTCTTTTCATGAAAAAGTTTCATGAATTTCAATTTGACTTATTCTTTATTCTTACACATCTATAAAACCAATAGAAAACATTTAAAAATGTGGTATGAGAAAAAAATGATAGTAAGATATAAAAAATAATGAAATCAGTTAGTCATGTGAAAATAAAAAAATCCCATAAAATGATTAAATTTTCTACTTTATTTATTGAGTGTATAAAATAAATCATTTCCATATGGATTTTTTCCCTCTCAAAGAAAACCTTTAAAACCAATAGAAAGAAAACATAATCCATTATAGGAAACTTAGAGTGTCATATTCATAACCCATGTTCACTCGTGTTAGAAATAACTAGATCCCAACTAAATCCATTGGATAAATAACCCTGATTAACTCCCTCCTTTTTCCATTAAAGACAAGGAAAAATACCCAATGCATTGGTGATAAATATTAGGATCAATTATTTATATAAGATGTATCAGTATTATCCATTCATATAAGATATATTGGGCTCACCCACAATCACCTATAATTATCAAGTACAATATCAAAAATAAAACATTTATCTCTTACATATTTTCATCATAAAACCTGGGAAAACACTTTTTAATTCATATTAATTTTTTTGGATATATAAATACCATTACCTTTTAAAAACCCATTTTCAAAACATAAATACCAAAAAAAAGGGAAGTAATGTTTTTATTTAAAGAAAACATGCAATCTTTTAAAGGATAAAAAATATTAAATAATAGTTACAGTGGTAGTAAATTTCATTGAAGCTATATATATAATAAAATAAAACATTCCTTTTTTCCTTTTGTAAATAAATTCAAAATGTTCTATATAAAATATATAAAATGATTTAATTTGAAAACCTTTGAAAGAAAGTAAAAAGAGACATAAAATATTATTTATATTTCATTTATGTCCATATTAATACATCCATAATATAATTTTAAAAATATGGATAGAAAAGAAAAAGATTTATAAAATAAATCTTTAAAAAATTAAAAATGAGGTTTTTAAGGTAAAGTATCCCTTACCAAAAGTTTGTCTCATCACATACATTATTTATCTTCAGATATAATAAATTTATATTGATTATTTACATTTTAAAGAAAATTCTCATGTTTATTATTACTTATATATTATTTATTACCCAATTATATGCAGCTATTTAATTAATTAAGTTCACGCTGGATATTTTTACGATATTTGGATCGTATGTCCAAAATGAATTCATAGTTTGACTCTGCTAAAAGTGGTCATTATTATATCATATCCAAAATAATAATCATGATATAATTATATTTTTTATTCATAAATTATACTTTTAAAACCAACCATGTAATATGGTTATGAAAAATTAACTACATTACAATCATAGAGATGGTAGACTGTACGTACACATGAGTAACGTTTCCATTTTCCAATGAACATGATAGAAAGAAGGTAATTACAATATTATCTTCATAGAATTATTATTATATAAAAAATATCATATTATTTATTAAATACACTTATATATACTAGAAATGTGACGTGGTTATGAAAAATGAATCAGATTACTTCATGGAGGTGGTAATCCACACATACACATGAATGGAGTTATAATTTTTCAATGGGTAGAAATGTAATAAAATATATGATACCTCATATTTTCAGAACTATAATTATTTCATGAATATTATATATATACATTATGTCTATCATGATAACTATACACAAGTGGTGGTGATGAAAAAAAATTATATCGGTCTGTGAGGTGGTAGTTAGCCATGCACATGAATAATAGATTCATTTCAATTTTCATAGAAGAAGGAGATAAATGTTAGTTATTCCTAAAGATTTTTTTGATATTTTGTGTTAACAAAGTTTTGTATTTTTTGACAAATAATATTTTTTAAAAGAATGTTTTTGTTATTCAGGATCAAACCTAGTTCAATGGAATGAGGTTTTATTAGAAATTTGAAATTTGATGAATGTTTAAACCCAAACACAAATAGGGAGAAAAGTTTTGTTTTTAAGAAGGTTTTTTTGATGCAGTTTATTAGAATGAGTAGGACTGAATGAAGAATCTGTTAGTAAGATGGATTTTTTATCAGAAAAATCATAAATATCTGATTCATAGGCATGAAATTCGATATATGTCAGTCAAAATTCTTGTTATAAAGTCAATAGATGTAGTGAAAGAGAGCCATAATATTTCTGATGAGGTTGAATGAAGATAGTGATATAAAGATTTAGAATGTTCTTAAACTTTCTAACCTTAATTTAGATGATGATATGCTGATCTAAAAAGTTTTCAATGTCATAATAGAGTCATGATACAAGTATAAGTTTTGGTTTGAAGAGTTACGAGTTTTTCAGTGTGAAGAAGCGTGAGAAGTAGAAGATACTAGTTTTCAGTTAGATAAATAAATAAAATATAAATATCATCATATCCACAAGTATTGTAGGCATAAATTATTTATTTCTAAAAGTTTTAAATTTCTATAATCTGATAAATAAAGAAGTTTCTGTAGAAATCGGTCCATTGGATATGGTGTACCACAGGTCAATTCAGACTGACTATGAGAAGGAAAGTCAATCAGACTGACTCTAAGAAGGAAAGTCAATCAAAATATCTCTAATAAGAAAGTAATTTTAGAATGTGCTGAGGAATATTCCATCGTAATGAGAAATAAATCATAATGAGGATTCCATTATATAATGAATTCCACCAGGATGAGAAAAATACATAATGATGATGAATTATAATATGCGATAAGTATTAATTTTATATAAATATATTAATTCTTTAAATTTTGAAACCATTTTTATAGAATATTCACATCTGTTGGTTGATTCATCAAATGGAGGCCTCATACAGATTCATTGGACATGTCTTCACACCGATGCATTAGATGAGCTAATGAGAAGTTTAATGTGATGATAAATTTTTGTTTTTGTTTCTTTTGGTTCAATAGGAAAGTCTATAGAGTAAAAATTAGTGAATATATGGTCCATAGAACATACCTTTTTAACAAATTCCATCATATTCATTTTCTTTAACAAAGGTCATATGACTAATTTTGAGGTAGGAAAATCAATCAAAGTCACAAAATAAAATTTTATCTGACTCACCTAATCAGAATAAAGAAAAGTTATTAAGTCTAATAAGGATAATATAATTTGAATAATCAAGACATTTTGAGAAGGTTACATAAGAGTTGATAATATTTTAAGGAGTCAAACATGAAGTTCAAATATGAGCGAATTTTGGAGGTTTTGAATTTGAGTATGTGGGAAAGTTTTTTTAGTTTCACACCTTTCCATTATTATATTCCTATAAATATATGCATAGTAAATTCATATTTTCAACCTTTTCACATGTGAAAAAGTAAAATTACTAAAGAGTTTTTTTAGTGTTCTATCTGAACATAGATCTCATTAGAAGATCAGAGAGCAGAAAGTTTTGTTATAAGACTGAGGATTATTAGTCTAAGGATGATCGGACTGGGGAAGATCAGACTAAGAAAATGTTAAGAGTTTGAGAATATATTCATCATGATGATTACATCTGACTCAACCCCATTATACTGAGAGAAATGGACCCAGTCACATCATATTGAGGCTTCAAATAGAGTTTTTTAGAGTAGATTAAACAAAATATTTATACTTTTATTATGTCACTTTTTTTTGTAAGAAAATATTGAAAAATAATAGGAGTTATTATAATCATTCCTATTAGGATATATAAGGTTTCTAATGAGAGTTGTCCCAAGTTGTTTTCACTTATTCATAATAGTTAATTTTCATAGACCCATGGGAGTGGCTGTGGTAATGATGTAGGTTCTCACACTGAGGTTGAACCTGTTAAATCTCATTTGATTTAATTGCTTTCATAATTTTTCATGCATGAGTATTTACTAAAATATGATAAGGTTATAAAATTTAAAAGATCATAGGAGTTAATTTTTAAAAGTATAGAAACTTATAAAAAGTGAATAACTGAATCTACCCCCATTCATAATTTTTATTAAATTCTTTGGAACTTCAAGTGGTATCAAAGGGAGGTTAACTTGTTGAATCCTTATCGTGAATAATATCAATTCTACCAACAATATATTAATTCCTACATTTGATGGAAAATATTATTATATATGGAAAAATAGGGTGATTCCTTATCCTCTATCTGTTGGCTTGGAAGATGTTGATGATGTAATAATTGGGTTTTCACCTATTAATAAAGATGACATAATGACTTTTTCTAATAAATGAAATATTGAATTTTATGGATAATCTTGGAATTATATTCTTATGTCTCTATCATAAAATTATTATATATATGTATTGATCCTCAAAACTTCAAAGAGTATGAGGGAAAATTTTCAAAGTATTTTCCAAAAGAATACTAAAGTGAAGGAAAAAAAGCTACATATATGGTGTAGTAAGTTTGAAGACATAAGAATGAGTGATGAAGAAAATATTAATGAATACTTCCCTAGGGTAAATTAAATTGTTTTGAACATCATAATATTGGGAAATGTTCTAGAAGTTTCTACAATTGTGAAGAAACTCATGAGAAAATTTATGAACAAGTTTGATTCCAAAATTTCTACATTTGAAGATAGATATGATTTATCTCTTGATAAATTGTATAAATTTATTATTTCTTATGAAATGAGGAAATCTCCAATGCTTAAAAATAATATGAAAGATAAATGGATTTTGAAGCTATGAGAAAAATGAAGGTTTAAGATATTAAATATATTGATTCTTTTTAATCTATAGATAAAGATGATGATGATTTGAATGATAAAATCATGTCTCTTATATCCAAGAACAATTTAAGAGGAAGAGGAAAGTATCGAGGTAAAATTAATCTAAAATGTTTTGAGTGTGGTGGAATTAGATACTTTTCTATGATTTTTCCCAATAAGTATGTTGAAGAATATCAAGATGATTATGATGAAAAACCCCAATGGAAGAAGTGGAACAAAAGTTATAAATAAGAAAAGGAAACCAATAAATGTAAGAAGAAGTTTACTAGGTATAATAAAAGTATGGTGTGAAAGAAAGATGAATCAAACTAATTTGAAAAAAAATATATTCAAAAGGTGAGAATTCCGAAGAGGTTATATAATTTAGTGCAAAATTTGAGAAAATATAAGACTCCTCAAATAGTGAAGAAGAAGGCGGTGAATAATCTATAGATATTATCAACTCAAAATGGAACTTATTGTATATATTTAAAAAAAATAGATCTCTAAATAAATAAATAATAATAATAAAGAAAAATACTGGAAAATTTATTGAATGTGAGAAAGATTCTATCTACAAAGAAGAAGAACACATATAAAAGATCTTAAGTTACAACCATAGAATTTCTGAATAGAGAAGGATTTATGAAGAAATCAATAAGAAGTTAGAATCTAATATATAGGAATTTAAAAAGTTTCAATAAAAAATTCTTGAGTTTGAAAGTACCTTGAGTAAGATGAAGGAAATGTTTAATAAATATTCAAAATTAAAATTTCATACTTCTAATGTTTTTGAGAAATTTGAAATCAAGAATTAGGTGAAATCCTCACCCACCAAATATTTTTTCATATATTTTTTCTGACATTTTAGGTGTGAATAAAAATGTTGGGAAATTTTGTTTGGAGAAAGGATGTGAAAAACTTATCACATCCACAAAAGTTTAAAACTCACTTAGAAGGAAAGATGGTCCATACCTAGAGTATGCTAGATCATGAAGAAGTTATCAAACTCAATAAATTTTCTATAGATAATGATCTTACTTTACTAGAAAATCATGATTTTATGGTTTTTGTTGGTTCTATGAAATATATGGGAATATGGATTATAATGTTTGGTATATCTTATCAGTAATTCATATAAGTTTTAAACAGAGAGAAAGAAATGGTGAAATAAAAATGAGTAACTTTCCTATCCCACAATAATTTTAAAAAGAAAAATCTCAAGATGTGAGAAACTTTCTAACAAAAAAATAAATTTGATTTTTTAAAGAAGTTTATGGAATATGTGACCAGGCTGGTCATCATGACAAAATATGTATAACACTCCTTCTAGAACATGTTTCTTATGGTATAAAAAAAGGAATCTGGAAAGAAGAAAGATGAGGTAAAAGATTTTGTTGTCAAGACAACTTTGAAATAAATAAAAAAAGAGAAAACCATAGATACTTGATAGTGTTTGTTTCTAACACATGAAAAATGATATGAAAATCATGGAATATTTTGAAAATCATGAGGGATGTGTTGTTACCTTTGGGAATGATAGTTCCATAAAAATAATAGGAATATGAACGACTGAGATTGATGTAGAAAAGTTGAAATCTAGGGAATTTTTATTTGTTGATAGACTAAAAAATGTCATAATTATTTTAAGAAAACTTTTGGATTATGGAAGAGAAGTTATTTTCAAAAAATATTCTCCAATCATCATAAGTGTGGAAGATGGAAAGGTTATTACAAAAGGAGAATGAACTAGTGGGAATATCTTTCGAATTGGAGAATTTAACAACTCATGTTACTTAAGTGTTGAAGATAAAAATAAGTTGTGGCAATAAAGACTTGGATACCTTGGGAAGAAAGGAATGGAATAACTTTCTTAAGTTTATGTGGTAAGAAAATTTCTATAATTGAAAATAATAAAAGAATATGTTTGTGTTACTTTTCAGAAAGTTAAGATAAATTATAAAAATATTAAGAAGGGTGAGATTCAGTCTACCAGACCTCTTGAACTTATTTATTTTGATTTATGGGGTTTATGATACATCAATAAATAAGAGGAGATATGTACTTTATCAATTTTATCGATGATTTCAATTTAATGAACAACATCATGTTTATCCTCCAATAGCCCAAAGGCCTTCATTTTTATTGATTTTTGATAATCCACCTTTCAAGGGGTGAGGTGGAACTCGAACAAGGCCCATAGGTGTAAGTATTACATGGAATATAGGAATTAGATGAATTCATTGCTCGTGGGCTTCAAACATTACATAAAACCCAGACTAACGACTTGGAACTGCTCATCCCCAACATCTTCATCGTGAAATCAGCTCTTCACCTTCGCATGGCTGTTCGACTAGGAATTCCCGTTCATGCACATACATGTCCTGATGGCAGGTGCCATACCCTCTCATTATTTCAATCCATTTAGCTTCTGCTGTGGTGAATGCTCCTTTCTCATTACCCTTTTAGAGCTTGTTCCTTGTAGGTTTTCTGGTTTGCATCTGCACTTAAGGGGGCCCAAAGGCCTTGAGACATATAATTTGAGAACATATAATGGTATAGAATTCACAATAAATAATTTTGAAAATTATCTAAGATAGAATGTTTCCAAACATCTGTATAGTGCTCTATATACCCCACAAAAAATGGAGTAGGGAAAAGGAAGAATAGAAGTTTGGTGGAAATGGTAAAAAGAATGTTAGCAGAATACAAACTTTTATAGTTCTATTGGAGAGAAGCTATTAGTAATTATGTAAATGTTCAGAATAGATGTTTGTTGAGACTGGAACCCAACATGAATCAATATGAAATGAATTATAATAAATAACCATCATTTAAATACTTCAAGGTTTTGGAATTCCATGTTTTCTAATAATTAAAAATCCAGATCTTGGAAGGTTTGATGAGAAAGTTGAAGAAGTAACATTTATGGGTTATTCTCCCAATGGAAGAATTTATGAATTTTGGAAAAAATGTTTACAAAATTTATTTAATTATTATGATGTGAATGTTATTTAAAATACAAAAAAAGTTTTTTAAGAGAATAGACTAAAGGTTTCCAATGAAAGTGATAATGATACAAAACAAAAATATCAAGATTCTGAAGTATCATGTTATGAAGAAAGTGAAGATGGAAAAGAAACTTTGAAATTTTATACATTAAGAAATCCTTTTGTGATCAAAAACATCATTTGGAATCAATAGGGTCCAGTTTATACCAGAATAACATTGATATTAGGGAATAAAAATTGACTTATCTCAAAAGTTGAATTGTAATCAGTTTCATAAGCTATTCAACACAAATAATGAATGGATGCTATGAATGAAGGGTTGGATTAGATTGAAAAAAATGAATCATGGGAACTTGTACCACATATAAAAGGAAAAAATGTTACTTTTAATAAATGTTTTTAAAAAAACAAGTTGAATGAACATAGATAAGTTTCAAGAAATAAAGAAAGGCTTGTTTGTAAAGGCTATTCATAAGTAGAAGGTGTGGATTTTGAAGAAACCTTTGTCCCATTTTCAAGATTTGAAACTATTAGAATGTTTCTTTCAGTAGCTGTACATTGAAATTACAATGTTTATCAAATTAATGTAAATTTAGCTTTATTAAATGGGGAGGTTTAGGAAGAACTTTACATTAAAAAAACTTGTGGTTTTATACTTGATGATGATGAAAAAATGGTTTGTATATTGAATAAATTTTTCCATGGGTTGAAAAAAATACCAAATGCCTTGTATTCAAAAACATGATATCTATTTGAGAATGTTGAATTTTTATAAAGGAATGGTTGATAGTAACTACTGTCATGAACCAGCCCGGGTCGACCTTGAACTGGTCACCCGAGCTGGCCCACGACATGTCCTGAAGGGCGTTCGTGATCCCCACGGGCTGGCAACCAATGCCGGGCATCAAAATTTAAATGTTGGGAACGATTTGGCCCAAGATAAAAAGAAAAAATAGATAAAAAAAACTGACGATAACCAAAAGAAACTAGCGGTGGAAAGAACAGAAACTATAAATACCTCCTTGTGACCCCTAGGTCACCACCCAACTCAAAACCATGCTGCTCCAGCATTGAGCAATTGAACCAGAAACCAGTACGAGAAACTGAACCTGCAATTGGAAATATATAATAGGCGTGAGCACCGAGATGCTCAGTAGGGATGCCAAGAATAAACCACTGAATCCAACAATTCTCTTTTCTAAAACAGTCCACTGACACAAGTTTGGAATACAGATATGAAAGTAGGGTTTTCACATTTTAAAACATGCAACATGTTATTCTCATTTAAAAACCCAACACACGCTACACACCATTTCCAAAATCATTTTCCATTTTATAAATGAAATCTAAAATAGAACAATATCAAAGCTGGGCTAGAGTTAAATAAGTAAAAGTGAAACTGAAAATAAACCAATGCACCAAAAAGAAAACAAGCAATGTAAATACTCAGTAACCATGGGTGATCCTAAACATCCCTAGAAGACCCCTGGACGTACTCGGTTTTGGAACCACCTGCCGGCATATGGTGAAGCTCCTAAGTCTATAACCAACTGGCTGCCCTAACTAACCAATCCAGTGGCAAAGCCCACCTGGCCTAACAACAAATCCAGGGGGTACCAACCCGTCTAATCGGGGTTTATCAGCAAACGTCACTCGATCATCTAAAAGAAGCCTAGGAACCCATGGTGGTTATAATAATACTGTGTAAGTAGGAAGGATCTCGCATGCGTGACTCATCTCACCGAACTTGCCTACCCTAAACACGGATTCTTCCTATACATTCACCCATGGAGGGTTACCCTAGATAGGAGCACCCCTTATACTTATATATATGCATACATGTCAAATATTCAAAGTGCAAACCGGGCCTTCACATCATTCGGTTATCAAAATCCACTTTATCAAACACTTGGAGTTGTGAATCGGGCCTCTTGTTTCACATAATCAAATGCCTTTATGAAAACATTGTACAAGCTCTTCTAAAATGACTCTAAACACCACTTTTGTATTTAAAAAAAAATCCAAACTGGCATACACTCATGGATTTATTTTCAAACCAATTTAAAGAAGCATACACAGAGGCCCACATCATTTTGAAAACAAGAACTGCTTATAAAACCAAGGATTCGAGAAAAATACCAATTTAAAGAGACGCAAAAACATTTCTACAAAAGCACTAAGTTCCATAAGAGTAACCAACACAGGAGAAAAAAGTTCCATAAAACGTTTCTACTAGAAAGCACCACTCAAGAATTCCAATAGTACCATTTGTAGACATAGGAAGTTAGTTCCAACTAAGGTGTCAAGGTATAAAAAAATGCATAAAGAAAGAAGCATCCAAAAATCCATTTTTGATCAAACCTTTCAACATGAAAATGTAGTCATAAGTTAACAATAAATAAATTAGAGGTGTGAAACATAATCTAAGATTTAATTAAGAGAACACAACATTAAATGGATTAAAACTGGGAGCAAGGACATAGAAACACCAACACATAACTAAGGGACTATTTCGAAGCTGTTTTTAACACTTTTAACTGCTAAAGAAACACTACAATAAATAAGCTATCTGGTTTATAAGGGTGAAAATAAAATTTATGAACTAAATGAACCCATGAAAGTGCCTTTGGAAAGCATCGAAAAGAGAGAAAATATGGAAACGACTACCTCGAACAATATTCACACTAAGCTTTTTAACTCTAACCACACCCTGCCCACGTGCACGCACTTCGACAAAAGCGCACGCTCTTGGAAAAGATCTCAACTCCCTGCGATAACTTCCGACACCTAGATTGAGTGCGGCGAAGACCCTCACACATCCAATAAAACTCCAGGGACTCAGAGACATAAACATGACCCAAAAATAAATAAATCAATAGTTAAATAAAATGTATAACAAGAAAAAGGATGAAGAACATCACCTCGGACGGTGGTGGAAACTCTGAAAACACGCGGTAAGCTGAGATTACATCCAAAAATAACATCACCTGCACTGCTAATAAAAATAGAAGGGATTTCAAAACACAATAACGATAATAAAATAAACACGCACGTGATAACAAAACTCTTACTTAGGATGGTGGTGGTGAACCAAAACATGCGGCGAGAACAAACACGCCCCGCGAACAATAGTGGACGATCCGAAGCGATTTGAAATGCTTCTCCATCGATGGTGGAGGGCGGGACGTGATCCGATATGACCCGAAACACCCTTCGTAAACCCGACAACGGGATTCACGGCCACGCCGGAGCAATGCGGAGGAGCTGCACAAAAGGGATTGAGTTCGTTGCTGCTGGCCATCGAACAAGCGGGGTTGGGTTTGCCAGAAACATGCCGAGAAGGGGGCCGGGTTCGCCATAATCGCACTGGGAAGGGTGGTGAGGCGCTGAAAAATGGAGGAAATCAAGGGGGGTCTGCCGGACGGAAGAGGAGGGAAATGCGGAGGGTATAGCGCAAGGAGGGAGGGGCACTGTCAGATGGTCGACAGTTCGAAGGTGGAGAGAAGCGGCTGGACGGTGCAGGGAGGAGGCCGGGACGGGCAGTGGTGCCGGGAGGAGCATGGCGATGGTGGATTTGTGCAGGGAGGAGGCCGGGATGGGGAGTGGCGCCATAAAGAGGGTGAGCCTGCTGAGGGAGTGCGGGGAGGACCTGGGGAAGGCCAGCAGCTAGAGGCCGGGCACTGCGCACAGGAAGCCATGGGGGGACGCGGCTTCGCTGGACCGTGGAGGAGGGGGCCGGCTGGCGTGCTACCTGCAGAAGGCGGGGGGTCAGATCCTCGGGCCGACGCGGAGAGTGATCAGGGAGGCGGGGCTAAACCGAGAGGGGGAGGGGGGCCGGTAGGCGGAGGGGTTGGAGCTGGGTAGGGAGCAGAGCCGAACAGGGAGGCAGCGTGTTGCAGAAAAAAAATGGGGTGGGGGAAGAAAGGGGGATGCTGGAAAAGGGTAGGTTTAGGGTTAAAAAAAATAAAATAATCATAATCATCATAAAACATAATAATAATAATAATAATAATAATAATAATAATAATAATAATAAAACTAATAAATATTAATAAAACCAATAATAATAATTATTTCTTATCAATTTTATTTTAAGTAATATTTATACTTACAACAATTTTATAAAGACGACACTATTGCCAAATTTAATAAAAATAACATTACCACTTGCACAAACTTATTGTCATCATTTTTTTTATAACTTAAATATTAACCTTGTTTTTTCGTTATGAAATTCTACTTAGCTTTTTTCTTCCAGTCAATTTAATCCATTCATCTAATTTTATTATTTATTCGAACGTTCGAGCAACAAAGCATTCACTACGACTAAGTGCACGATCACCGCTACCGGTGCGGTGACCGTGCACCGGCCCGAGGCCCACCAAAACATCAAACATCAAAAATATCAAACCAGGTCCCAACTAATCCTCGTCCAAATTGCGCATGACCAAGAAAAGAATAAAAATAAAATAAATAGGCATATGAGATCGAGGTGTGACAATTCTACCCACCACAGACACTTTATTCTCCCAAAAAGTCACCAAGCAAACAGTTGATACAACTAGAGTCCATGACCAAACCCAACCATAAGAAACCGAGAGGCTCGAGGTGACCTTTACAAACACACATCACACCCGACCAAACTCATGAACAACCACTGCCCGAAGTTGAGGGGAGAACACAGAAGGGTTCCCCCCACCAAAATAATTTACTAATATGGAAACCTTGTAACACGATCATACCACCCCTGAGGGGGGCCAACACGGGAACTCCCAAACTGAACCCATTTAATTTATCCACATAGACCGAACAACACTCAGAGACTTGAACAGAAATCTTGCTATTAAATGACCCAACAACCCGAGGATAAGGAATTAACTCAACCCCTCACACACCGACTAAATAAAAACCTCACCGCAACCAGAGACTAGGGAATTTCTAGCCCAAACTCAGAAAGGACCTCAAAACACCGCACATTAATTTCAAAAAACCAAAAATCCACCTAATGCACACAGTTGAGACCCAACTCAAAATTAGAATGAACCATTTATTCGTGGGCCCAACACCCTTCAAGTAAATCCTAATGATTTGAGAACACACTGAGAACAAATAAGACTGCCTAGACTGTGGTAGAACAAGTTCATCACATTACCACAACTATGATGAGCTTACAACGGTGACAAGAACAGAACCAGGAAACTTTGGATATTTCCCTTCTGAAAGCTGAAAACATAATCCGAAGTGAGGTTCTACACACCATCGGCAACTCCTGACTGTGCGCGAGCTTAACCCTGAGACCTATGGCTGGGGCTCTGATGGATGAAGAATCCCCTACCTCACAGTCAAGCATTTTCATCTTCTGGTCCCTAGCTCCTTCCTCCCAAACGACACTTCTTCCAGAACTATCACCGGTGCCCCGAACCGACACACGGTAGCAAGATTTTGGAGGGATGCGGCAAGGCGACTTAAAATGTTTGGACAGACCATACTGGTGGCACACAGGAGAGAGGTCCAATGAACTATGAGCCGGTACCGAAGAGGATGGTTTCTTGGAGATAGGTTCCACCGGCCCACACTCCTTGTAGGTGGGGAACCTTCACATAAGTCGACCATTGTTAATCACACCCAAAACTCCAACGGCGATGTGACATCTCATATTTACTAGTCTAAAAATGAACCATCAAATAAACCTGAGACGGTACACACCCTAAAAACCCTGGGAGTTCCCAAAAACCTAAAGACACACTCCAATTCCACAACCACACAACTACCCCTCACAGAATTTGATTTCTTTGATCGATAGGCAACATGAAAAAGAACTGAAAACTGGGCATGACTCATTATCAACCTTAGTGACTTTTCTGGGTGGCATACTCATGAAAACACGTGAAACATCCTCGAAACCGGCATCAAGCCAAGGTCAAAAGGGCCATAAGACAAAAATATACAAACACAAGCATAAATCACTTTCCAAAACCATTATTTCCTTAAAATTTTAAAACCCACCTATGGAACCTTATGAACCGTCATATGTGCGTTCATTCAATCTCGCTCACATCATCTGCAAACAAGTGCCCCTACGCACTCTCTATAATACCCATGCACGTGTGACCCTCCATAGGGAGTGCCAAGGTTCAAACACTTATTTCCTTACCAAATCCAAACACATACCATATTGTTCCAAATCAATGCACTTTCTCTTTAAAAACTCACTTTACTAATTTCATAAACAATTTGGAAGGAAACCATTTTTTTATTTCGAAAACACTTTAATTTTCAACACACACACACACACACAGAGACCAAGTTAAAAATCAAACACAACCAACTATAAACTATCGGAATGAGGGACTAGTGTCTGTGCTTAACCCAGCAACATGGTGGTGAGCCATGCCCCAAGTAATACATAACACTAAGAGGACCTTAAACCGGGCACTTGTACTCCACGTGGGTCACCACCCCACGTGAGGCCGCAATGTGAACCAATTCTCTCTCATTGTCATCCCTCAATCAAAAATAACCAAATACAAAAGGCTCAAATCCCGGACTAACCATGGTAACTCAGGTCTCGTTGCGAGTGGTGGTGATCAGGAACCAACCCATAACTTACCTCCTAAGCCCCGACAGTCCTAATCTTTTTCTACCAGACATCTCAAACAACAAGAACATCCCTCTGATACCATTTTGTCATGAACCGGCCCGGGTCGACCCTGAACCGGTCACCCGAGCCGGCCCGCGACATGTCCCGAAGGGCGTTCCCGATCCCCACGGGCTGACAACCAGTGCTGGGAATCAAAATTTAACTGTTGGGAATGATTTGGCCCAAGAGAAAAAGAAAAACCAGATAAAACAAACTGACGATAACCAAAAGAAACTACCGGTGGAAAGAACACAAACTGTACATACCTCCTTGTGACCCCTAGGTCACCACCCAACTCAAAACCATGCTCCTCCAGCATTGAGAAACTGAACCAGAAACCTGTACGAGAAACTGAACCTACAACTGGAAAGATATAATAGGCATGAGCACTGAGATGCTCAGTAGGGATGCCAAGAATAAACCACTGAATCCAACAATTCTCTTTTCCAAAACAGTCCACTGACACAAGTTTGGAATACAGATATGGAATTAGGGTTTTCACATTTTAAAATATGCAACATGTTATTCTCATTTAAAAACCCAACACACGCTACACACCATTTCCAAAATCATTTGCCATTTTATAAATGAAATCTAAAATAGAACAATATCAAAGCTGGGCTAGAGTGAAATAAGTAAAAGTGAAACTGAAAATAAACCAATGCACCAAAAAGCAAACAAGCAATGTAAATACTCAGTAACCATGGGTGATCCTAAACATCCCTAGAAGACCCCAGGATGTTCTCGGTTTCGAAACCACCTACCGACATATGGTGAAGCTCCTAAGTCTATAACCAACTGGCCGCCCTAACTGACCAATCAAGTGGAAAATCCCACCTAGCCTAACAACAAATCTAGGGTGTACCAACCCGTCTAATCGGGGTTGATCAACAACCGTCACTCGATCATCTAAAAGATGCCCAGGAACCCATGGTGGTTATAATAATACTGTGTAAGTAGGAAGTCCCTCGCACGCGTGACTCATCTCACCTAACTTGCCTACCCCAAACAAGGACGCTTCCTATACGTTCACCCATGGAGGGTTACCCTAGATAGGAGCACCCCTTATACTTATATATATGCATACATGTCAAATATTCAAAGTGCCAACCGGGCCGTCACATCATTCGGTTATCAAAATCCACTTTATCAAACACTTGGAGTTGTGAATCGGGCCTCTAATTTTACATAATCAAATGCCTTTATGAAAACATTGTACAAGCACTTCTAAAACGACTCTAAACACCACTTTCGTATTTAAAAAAAAAATCCAAACGGGCATACACTCATGGATTTATTTTCAAACCAATTTAAATAAGCGTACACAGAGGCCCACATAATTTTGAAAACAAGAACCTCTTATAAAACCAAGGATTCGAGAAAAATACCAATTTAAAGAGATGCAAAAACATTTCTACAAAAAACACTAAGTTCCATAAGACTAACCAACACAGTACAAACAAGTTCCATAAAATGTTTCTACTAGAAAGCACCACTCAAGAAGTCCAATAGTACCATTTGCAGATATAGGCAGTTAGTTCCAACTAAGGTGGAAAGGTATAAAAAAATGCATAAAGAAAGAAGCATCCAAAAATCCATTTCTGATCAAACCTTTCAACATGAAAACGCAGTCATAAGTTAAAGATAAATAAAGTAGAGGTGCGAAACATAATCTAGGATTTAATTAATAGAACACAACATTAAATGGATTAAAACTGGGAGCAAGGACATAGAAACACCTACACATAAATAAGGGACTATTTCAAAGTTGTTTTTAACACTTTTAACTGCTAAAGAAACACTGCAATAAATAAGATATCTGGTTTATAAGGGTGCAAATAAAATTTATGAACTAAATGAACCCATGCAAGTGCCTTTGGAAAGCATCGGAAAGAGAGAAAAAATGGAAATTCCTACCTTGAAGAATATTCACACTAAGCTTTTTAACTCAAACCACACCCTGCCCATGTGCACACACTTCGACAAAAGCGCATGCTCTTGGAAAAGATCTCAACTCCCTGCGACAACTTCTGACACCTAGAATGAGTGCGGCGAAGACCCTCACACATCCAATAAAATGCCAGGGACTCAGAGACATAAACATGACCCAAAAATAAATAAATCAATAATTAAATAAAATGAGTAGCAAGACAACGGACGGAGAACATCACCTCGGACGGTGGTGGAAACTCTGAAAACACGCGGCAAGCCGATATTTCATCCAAAAATAACATCAAAAAATAGGCCGGGGGAAGAAAGGGGGATGCGGGAAAAGGGTAGTTTTAGGGTTGAAAATAAAATAAAATAATCATAATCATCATAAAACATAATAATAATAATAATAATAATAATAAAAATAATAAATATTAATAAAACCAATAATAATAATTATTTCTTATCAATTTTAATTTAAGTAATATTTATACTTACAATAATTTTATAAAAACGACACTGTTACCAAATTTAATAAAAATAACAGCACCACTTGCACAAACATATTGTCATAATTTTTTTTATAACTTAAATATTAATCTGTTTTGTCGTTATGAAATTATACTTAGCTTTTTTTTTTCCAGACAATTTAATCCATTCATCTAATTTTATTATTTATTCAAACGTTCGGGCAAAAAAGCATTCACTATGACCAAGCGTACGATCACCGCTACCGGTGCGGTGACCATGCACCGGCCCGAGGCCCACTAAAACATCAAACATCGAAAATATCAAACCAGGTCCCAACTAATCCTTGTCCAAATGGCACAGGACCAAGAAAACTAATTTTTTTTTGTGTATGTGGATGATATAATTTTTTCTAGTGATTATGAAAAAATTTTCAAAAAATTTTCTAAGGAAATAAAGAAGAATTTTCAAATGTCCATGTTGGGATAATTAACTTTATTCCTTATCTTACAAGATTAAAACAAAGAAATGTAAATTTTATTATTTCAAGAAAAGTATCTTTGGGAATTGTTAAATAATTCTGGGATAAAATAATCCAAAAAAGTTTCTAATCCCATTTTAGTAAGCATAAATTTTGAATAAAGATGAATCCAAAAAAATGGTGAATCAGAATGAATTTCAGAAGGAGATAGGAAGTTTTCTTTATGTCACAACCTCAAGACCTAATATTTTTTATATTGTGACATTTTGTGATAGATATCAGTGTGAACCAAAATAGTATCATATGTTGCAAGAAAATAGAATAATGAGATATGTTAATGGAACAAATTAACATGGGATTTTATACAAAATAAGTTGTTGTATAAACATTCCTAGTTATACTGATGATGATTGGGTTGTAGATTGTAATGATAGAAAATTAACACATGGAAAACATTTTTCTTGGGTGGATGCTGTGTAAGTTTTCATAGTAAGGAATAAATTTTGGTAACTTTGAGAAAAATAGATTCAAAATATGTTGAAGCAACTCAGGATTGTACTTAGATGTTGTGAATGAAAGTTCAATAAGAAGATTTGAAAGCAAAAGTTTCTAAACCATTTATGATACTTTGTGATAATCCGAGTGAAATTTTTCTCTCTAAATATACTGTTCAACATTCAAGATCAGGATACATTTATATGAAATTTTAATTTATAAAATAGAAATTTCTACTAGAGATTTTTTTTTAGATTATATCTCAACAATGTATCAAATTGCTGACATCTTTACAAAAGCAATTCCAAAATAAAGGTTTGTTTATTTGAGGCCAAAAATTCATATACAACCTCCTAGCATGACTTCCTAAACATCATAAAGAAGTCCCCCACCATAATTTGGATTATGTTGACAAATGTGGAGATAAAGTAACAACTTTTAAATTGGTAATAAGTTTTTATGTATCTTTGTTTTATGAATATGATGATGTGGTTATCAGATAATATGGAAGGTAATAATCAAGGGGGAGAGAAAAAGAAAAATTATAAAAGATAAAAGTGAGGGGAATTTATCTTTACATGGATACAAAATTTTATTGTCACTAAGGTATTGAATTCCTTAAAAAATTACTTTATCTAGTAGTGTGGTGTCAGGATACTCCTATTTGAGAAAGGATACATTTTGATTAAATTTTAAGACCTTGAGTTATTTAAAAAAATTAGTTATGAGAAGTTTAAGTGTTTGAGAAATGGTGATTTGTAAAAGTTGTTAACAAAAATTATCAATCAAATCCAAAGGGGGAGATTGAAGAACCTTTGTGATGTTTTGTTTAAATAAAGTTTTGTATTTGTTAAAAAATAATATT
The DNA here is from genome assembly GCA_963277665.1 of Viscum album. Taxonomy (NCBI): domain Eukaryota; kingdom Viridiplantae; phylum Streptophyta; class Magnoliopsida; order Santalales; family Viscaceae; genus Viscum; species Viscum album. The sequence goes on along the minus strand of OY728126.1, from coordinate 1,945,292,097 downwards.
TTTTAAAGATTTTTTTTCTTTAAGATCAAACCCAATTCAAAGGAATGATTTTTTTATAAAGTTAAAAGTTACTAAATTTTCAAAACCAAACACAAATAGGGAGAAATTTTTTTAAGAAAGTTATTTTTCAAATGTAGTTTATCAGACTGAGAAGGACCTGACGTAGAAGTGGTCAGGAAGATGAAGTTTTTTATTAGATGAATCATTGGTATTAGAGTCATTGGCAGGAAGTTCAAGATCTATTGAACAAAATTTTTGATTGAAATTTATTATATGTAATGAAAGAAGTCCAGAATGTGGTTGAAGAGGTTGAATGAAGATGGTAATGTCAAGAGTTAAAAAGTTCTCAAAAGTTCTCAAAGTCATGAGAGAGTCATGATACAAGCATGAGTTTGTGTTTGAAGAGTTATGAGTTCCTCAGTGTGTAGAAACATGATAGGATGAAGATGTTAGTCTTCAGTCTTATCGATAAATCAAATATATAAATCAATTTATCCACAATAAATAAAGGCATAACATATTAATTATTGGAAGTTTTAATTTTCTATAATCAAATAATGATTGAATTTTCTATATGTATCCTTACATCAGATACGATGTGTCACAAGTCAATTTTGGATTGAATCTGGGAAGGAAAGTCAATCAGTCTAACTCTGAGAGTGAAATTCAATTGGACTAACTATGATGAGGAAAGTCATTTCGGAATGAGATGAGGAAGTTTCCATCATAATGAAAATCCATTGCAATGAGGATTCCATTGTAGGAAGAATGCCATCGGGGCGAGAAAACTGTCATAATGAGGAAGAATTTGAATATTTGATAAGTGTTGAGTTTCCAGAGGTCATTGAGGTATTTAAAAATTTCAACCATGTTTGGGGAATACTCAATTCAGTTTGTTGATTAATCAAATGGATGCCATATACCAATTCATCAAACACATCTTGACATTGATGCATCAAATGAGTTGTTGAGAAGTTCAACGTAATGAGAAATTATTTTAATTATTTCTTTTGGGTTAAGAGAAAAGTTTAAAGAGTCAGAAGTGGTGAAGATATGGTCCATCGAGTATAACTTTTTAATAGTGTCCATTAGATGCATTTTCTATAAAAAAGTTTATTGGACTAATTATGAGGAAGAAAAATCAATCAGAGTCACAAAATGAAATATAATTGGACTCAAATAATTATACTAATTTTTTTAGGAACTTAGAGAAGCATTATTACATAAAAAACTCAAGAAATTTCAATAATGTTTCAGAAGAGTTGAGAAGGCTCGAAGCAATAAAACAAGAATTTCAAATATGAGTGAATTTTATAGGCTTTGAATTTGAGTAATTAGAAAAAGTTTTTTAGTTTCCAAGATTTGACATTATGGGATGACTATTAATGTATGCATAACACATTCAAACTTTTCAACCTTTTCACTTGTGAAAAATTTGGGGCACTGTAGAGTTTGAGTCAGTGTTCTTCCTAGATAGAGATCTCATTAAAAGATCAAATAGCTGTAAGATTTCTTACAGGATAGAGGAAGATCAGAATGAGGATGATAGAACTGAGAAATTAAGTAGTGTTTGATAATATATTCATTATATTGAGTCCATTAGACGCATCCCCAGTGGAATGATAGAATCAGACCCAGCCATATGAGACTGAGATTCCATAGAGATCTTTTATAGAGAATATTTAACAACGAATTTATACTTTTTTGTAACATTTTCTATAATAAAAATTTGTAAAATGATAGTAGTTTTTATAATTATTCTTATTGGGATATAAAAGGTGTCTAATGGGATTTGGCACAAGTTGTATTCACTTATTCATAAAACTGAATTTACATAGACCCGTGGGAGTGGATATGGAAAATATGTTGATTCTCACACTGAGGCCAAAACCTGTAAATATCATGTGATTTACTTGATTTTCTACTTTTTTATACAAGATTATTTACTAAAATATGATAAGTTCATAAAATTTAATAGATTACAAGGGTTATGTTTTAAAATTATTCAAACTAAAAAAAGTGAACAACTGATTCAACCCCCCTCCCCAGTTGTTATTTAATCCTTTGAAACTTCAATTCCTATAACATAAAAGAAACTTAGTATATGGAATATATTGGAGTTATTATTTCAACATATAGGTATTATCTGAATAATAGTTCTTAAAAGGTTTGAGGATGAGATTATAGGAGGTTTTTTCTTTTATAATTGATGGGAGAGAAACTCTCAGAATTACTTAAAGTATTAAATTAATATAAATTAATTTTCATGGAAAAATGGATACAAAGTGATATAATTAGAATATAATATGAGAATGGTTATAAATCATGTCATATAATAAAATTTGGATAAGTTTAGATTATGTTTTTATCCTTAGCTCTCTATTTTAATCCCTCCTTAACCCTTTTGACGATTATCATGATATCAAAGTTTTTACAAAATAGAAGTAAAAAAAGTTACTATAAAAGGAAAAGTGGCCCATAAATAGGCCATGGTTGATATTATCAACTATATAAAATTAAATTGTATTATTATAAGTTTTTTTATAAATCTAATATCTTTAATAAAATATTTTTTATTATAAAATATCATTAATGTCATTTTTATAACTATTCATTTAATTTGACTTTGAAAACAAAATGATAAGAATATAATTAGAATATAATCCATTTAAAAATACATAATAAATTATATTTATTCATAAAATTAATGGCATAATATAAATCACCCAAAATTATTAATTTTATAATTTTTAAAATCGTTGACTTAATTTTTAAAATACTTGCACAAGCATTATGTCAGTGTTACGTAAGCATTTAAGGTATTTATTTCATCAATAAAAATTAAAATAAATTACCATGAGAAAAATAAATTTATATCTCAATTAAACATTTAAAATTGAATAAGATTTGTTTTTTTCTCAGTAATATTACATTATATATATATTAAAAAAGAGAGTGACATTTTTGATTTTATATATAAATAAAATAATACAAATGTTATAATGAAAATAAAGTGGAAATTAATTTTGAAATTTTAAAATTTTATATGGTAAAGGTTGAGAAAAAATTATAATTAAAATAAATACATGTTTTAGTGAGTGTTTTAGGGATTATCACATTATTTTTATTCTTAATTACCCAATTTACCCTTACTGAGGTGATAAATATTTACTACAATTACTATTCACAATGAAAAAAAATAAAAGGGGCCTATTTACTAAATTTGGACATATTAATAAAATATAAAAAATCCATTTTCATGAAAAAATTATATAAGTGGCATAGATTAACTTTAGATAAATATTCAAAATGCAATGAAAAATAGTTTTTAGAAAAATGCATTTTATGCCTAAAAATGAACTTATACCGAAAACAACTATAGTTCTAATTACAATTAAATTAATTATATATATATAATTTAATAATAATTTTCTTTAATTTAATATGAAATTAAAATCATAATGATATTTTTAAAATAAAATAATTGTCAGTTTTATAAAAATGGTATTTTCACTTTTTACTGAAAAATGAATCTTTTCAAAAAAATAAAAAAAATTCACCCTAAGATAATTTGTTATACTGAATTCAAAAGTGATATCATTTTTATCATATAAAATTTATTTAAATGTCAAAAATTAATTATAATATTCAATCAAAAAGTCAATAAAGACCATTTTTGAAGCATAAATTTTTTTTACAGAAAATAGAGTTCATATTTATTGTGAATTAATCTATAAATTTGGAATATATAAAACATTTAGAAATTTTTTCAAAATAATATTATCAAATTTCATACTTGAAAATTTAAAGTCTAGTTTTTGACAGACAGATTTAAATAATAATATTTTCTGGTTTGTTTAAGCTTAGTGTTGTGTGTTGTATACACTATAGAACAAAGTGTTCTTTTTAAAATATCAGGGTGTTACAATATGAGAGATTTTATGGTTTGGGGTGATCTTCATCATTTTGGGTATTTTATTTGAAATATTTTATGTCTATTTATGTTTTGGGATTTTCTTGGTTTGTTGGGGTTCTATATATATAATGGTTTGTTTTAGAACTTTTTGGTTGGATGAAGAACCTATTGAGTTTTGGGTATTTTAATATTTTTTATTTAGTAATATAATGGATATTTCTTTTATGGATAAGGATAAATGTTATTTTCTATGTTACTTATTCTTTTTGGTGCATTTCAACCCTTGAGTTTTTTAGTTTCTGACGATTGATTGAATGGGTATTTGATTTCCACGATGGTTGGGCATGAGGTAAGGCCTTTGGTGCTTTTTTGTGTAACTAGGGTGAGTGAATCACTAACTGATATTTTGTAATATTTGGTGTTTAGATTGGATTTCATGTAGATCAATTGTGGGATAGTGATAAGACTTGTGACCATAGGTTATCTCAACCTGAAATAGACCGAGCTTATAACTCATGTCGTTTATTGAGGATTTGTCTTGGTTATTCCTCATTATTTTAGGTTAAATGCGATGATGGGTCAACATTTATTTTCTTTTTACCATTATTTGGATGTTTTTAGGAATCTTTTCATGTGTCTTTCTTTGGTATCACTATATTTAATTAATTCTAAATAGTGGAGTGACCATGATAGACATCCCTTTTCTTCTAAGAAATCATGGTTCAAGGTTTTTGATTTAGTTATTCTTGGATATTTCTCATGATTTTGGGAGATTATTTTTGTTATATTAGAGATTTTGAAAGGGTAGTTCAGCTGAGTGATCATTTCAAGTGGCTTTTTTTTCAATCTCTCTTTTGTTTTTCCCTTGGCCCACCCAACTAATGAATTGTCATAGATTAGAATTTCATGTTCCTTTGAAATATATTTTGAACAAAGACTTTATAAAGGTGAAAAGTGTGATGGTAGGATTATGAAACTCATGTGTGACTGTAATGCTTATTTTTTTTGATTTTTTATATTATTTTATGTTTTATTAGATTTTTTAAATTCTAGGCTTGAAATTTAAATCTTTGGGTGCTTGGTTATTGTCACATGGTTAGGAGTAATAATTCTAAAACCCTATATTTGGGTATGTAATTTAATAGTGTGGTTTCACACTATCTCCAAAAAGTTTGAGAAATAGTGTAGTTTACTCCATGGTAAACTGTGAAGGGTGTGTTGGGTGTCCAATGTGGGCCACATGGTTTGGTAAACCATTTAGTTTAATAGTGAGTGTTGCTGAAGTGTTTAATTTCTGTGAAATTATGTCCTTTACCTCATTGAATTAAAATCCATAAACCCCCTTAATCCTTAAAAAAACTCACACAAAACCCCTAAGAATCCCCCATGATTTTTTCTTTCCCCTTAATAAATTATCCCTTCTCCCATGGTAATTAAACATGATTTATTTATGAATCAAGGTTGGATTTACTAGATATAGAATATATCTTCTTATCTTACCACTATCCTCTATTTCCTATTGGATCCCTATTCTCCCAACACAATTCCAATTCTTGGTCAATCCCTTGGTATGGTTTTGACTTTGATTTGGTCCAGTTCTTCATTTTAGGGTGTGTGATTTTTTCTTTAAGCTATATTTAGCCTTTATTTAATGTTTCAAACCATTCACCTTCAATTCCTTGTGGCTTTTACCATGGCCTTACTTTTAATTCTAGAATTATTTATTACTTGAGTTTTAATATTTAGGTTTAATTTAAAAATTAAAATATTGTGTGTGTTTAGTAAAATTATAATATTAAAACATGGTCTTATATTGTATTATATTTAAATAGGTTGGATTTCTCAATTTTAATAGATTGTTGAAATTTTATTTCACTATACAACTTACAATGTGATTTATATATTGCTCTAATGGCTCTATAAAAATTATATTGGTGTTTTTATAGTTATCCATGATCATTATTTTGAATTTATGAAAGATTTACCTGGACTTAAAGTGTGTTCTAGATTTAAAATATAATGTTTGAAATTCCAAGTGTCATTAAAAGTTTCCAAGGATCATTTTAAATTATTTGTGAGGTTTAAAAATGGCATGAAATTATTTGGTTTGTAGATTAAATTGAAGGGTGGTGTTTTAGACCCTTGTAGGTTTTAATTAAATTGGGTTGATTATTCCATTTTTTTCCAAATGGTGTTAAGTATGTTCCTTTAGAAAAAATATTTTGAAATAATTTTATGGGTGACACATAATGATTTTTGTAAATAATGGGTTGAAATTGTATTTCAAACCATTAAATGAGATGTCTTAGTATACCAATTCATTTTTGGTGAAAGAGATGTTTGGAACCTTCATCGAATTCATATTTTGAGTCTTGAAAAACTATGTATGCCCCTTCCATTTTTGGGATTTTCTTATTATGTGATTCTTTTTGTTCCATTTTTTGGGATGTTCTTTATTTATGTAATCGTTATATGATGTTAAATGGGGTTTTTTATATGAGTTCATTAGAGGTGAAGTTATATATATTTCCTTATGTGTTATAGTTCTTCTAATTATCTTTTATTGGTTGCATGATCACCTATAATTTTTATTTATCATGAGAACCTAGAAAACCTAATTGGAGACCTTGATTAATTACACATTAGTTAGTTTAAACCCAAGATAGTGACCACAAGTTGTTGGGTTTTTTCTGGATAAGGGAGTTCTACGGTGAGGCTTCTGTGGTAATACTGAGATATATATTATATTTGTTTAATATAAGACACATGTGGGAATTTTATCTGATGATTTTAGAGAAATTATAGGATTTTATTACTATATAACACATGATTTGGAAAATAAATTGTATCTTTTTTTGGTTATTTATATATGGTATTCCATGATTTCTTAATTGGTCTCCCCTCTGATTTAATTTTATTAGGTAACTTCATTTTATGATTTGTTAATAATTATTACCTTAGTTGTTCCTATTGTGTTATATTTAATTATTCCTTAATTTGGTGTGATTTCAAAATGAATTTCTAAGTTTGTTTTGTAAATGGATTTTTTTTAATTTAAATGGATTCAAGGATATTTTGTGTAAAATTGTTTTCAATTAAAACATTTTAATAGAAAATTTAAAATTATTTCAAAAAGAATAGATCTAAAGGTATTTTTAAGTGGATTTTGAATGGGTAAGTTGGAAAAGGAGGATTCAACCATGGAATTTTCTCTTATTTTTTTTATTCCCATTTAAAAGTATGGATGTTTTAAAAAAATCAGATGTTTGATTAGTTTCTTTTATGTATAGGCTCATTGATATATACTTTCAAATATATTTCAAACAATAATTGATGTAGATCTATAATTAATGGTTTGTAATATTTAAAGGCTTGTGGTGGAATATTGAGCATGTTTATAATCACACATATATTATATTCTAGTTTTAGGTTTCATTTTAGCTCTTGATTTCCCATGGGTAATGAATGACAATGGGATTAATTAGTATGACTTGAGGGGTTACATGGATGTTAAAATTTTGTTCTGTTTTATTTATTTTCTTTGTTGCACTAGCCAAATCGTCCATCCCTATTCATTTTCCTTTAATTAATTGGTGGTGAATTATATATGTGGATACTAGGTGATAAATTTAAAGGTATTTTTATATAAAGGGATTTTGAGGTGACCTAAGGGATTGGTTTATTAATTTTTTTTATTTTTTATTTTTTTAGTTTTAATTTTTGATTATTTGATTTGGAATAGATGTATGTATTACGGGTGAGTCATGCAAGATTTTCTAGTAAAATATACATTGTGATTTAATATTTATTCAGGTCAGAAATTGATTCAATTTGTTATTTATGATTCCCTGGTGGTAGTTACCGTACCATGGGGATTTTAAATTCCCCTAGACCAATGGTAGACTAGGTTGGGTGCCAGTTATGGTGGTATCCTGGGTTTGTTCAATACATGGAATTACATACTTCATATTAAAATAAAGGTTTGTGTGATGGTTTTAGTACACGTGGTTGCATTGATGTTATCAAGGTCAAGAAAAGAATATTGTATGGAGGTGATTCCAATTTCATTATTAGTGGTGTCTCTTTTATTTTATTTATTATACTTGTATTGTATATGGTCAACCCATCTTGATGTCATATACACAATGTATAAATTGTATGACATTACTATGGAATAATGTTATGTTATAGAATATTTTTTTATAGTTTTCTTTTTATTTCAATGTTTATATTAGGTTATTATTTTATCTATGATGATTTTTTATAAGTCTTAAACTTATGGTAATCTTATTTAGGGTATAATATCCCTATGATTCTAATATACCCTTTCCATCAATTAAACGTATCTATTATAGAGGGAGGAATTCTTGACATCATGTGTCACTCCAAGTTTGGAATTATTCTAGTTAACCAGGCTAGCGACACTACAATGTGATGTTAGACCTTGTTATTTTTGTTACTATTTTGGATATGTTAGATAGAGATAAGATTAGCCTAAACATGGGATAAAACTTATTCTTGTTCTTATACAACACCTGTATGAGTAAGCTTTAGTTACCAAGGTATGGGATTGTGATTCTTGGTTTGTGAGTGTAAAAGTATTTATATTTTAAGGAATATGGTGCTTGAGGTTCAATTTATTATTTAATCTTATATATGGTTTGAAAGATATCATGTGTTAATTTATGATAATTTATATATATGATTTATTTGAAATTTTTAGGCTTATATGTGCTTGATAATATAATTTAAAAATATAATGTTATGGTAATATAAAACCTCAATAATAATTTATATAATGTTTTCCTATAACAATTATAGGTGTAACATTACTTAAATGAATATATGACTACTAGTTTATTCTGTTATTATTATTAGATTTATGATCATGTGAATATTTTGTGTATTATGCATCAAACTTAGAGACTGGATAGATTAGGAAGGAAAATAAATTTACTGTTTATTAAGCTCTAATATAGATGGATTATGAATCTAATATGGTTATGAAAACTCCTTTTGATGAAATATTGATAATGAAAAAATTATATTAGTAACCCTAAAGTGGATGATGTAGGTCTATGGATATACCGATAAGAATTTTTACCATATATAGGGTGCATTGGTGAGTGATTCCTTCATATATCTGTGATGGTAAAATCAACTATTGTCTAATAATATATAAATTATATGTGATGTAGGGTCTTAATTATTAATTATGGAGCCTAGAAATGTTAAGATGCAACTCATAGTGGTATGGACGGAGTGTATGAGGAGTATAACTATACATTGCCTTGTTTCTATTAGAGATGGGTCTATATTGATGAGAGGTTCCTAAGATATAGGGTTTCTCCATGAAATATTTTTTATATAGTGATTTAATTTATGGGTAAATGATTATTTTTGAGAGAAACACACTTGTGATGTTTGATCAAATTTTAGTAAGGAATATATTCTACTTTGAGATTGAAAAAATTTAAATAATTAGTTATTTTTTGCATGTCTTATGGTGTGTTAACATTGGTAGGTTTCACACCTGTCCTATTGATTATCTATTTGATAATATAACCTATGTGATATGATATATTATTATATAATCCGAGTGGTAGAAAATTATTAAGTATGAATTTTAAAATATTTTGAAATTAGTTCATAGTTTAGGGGATTAAAAAAGGTTGTTAGAGCCCGATATGTTTTTTTTTAAATTATTTGAAATATATTGTTTTTTTGAAAGTTTATTTATACATAAAAATATAAAATTGAATGTTTAATAATGAGTGGATACAATAAAATAGTTATCTTTTTCATGAAGTTATTCTTGTATAAGGATGGTTGATAAATCTTCATCTATAGAACCTAGATTAGGGGTAATAATGAAATCTCTAAGAAAAATGTCTTTGTGAATGTATAATTTATAGGAATAATGTCTTTGGTATTTCATGATATTAATAATGTTTTTTAAAATCAAAAGTAAAGGTGGTAAGTTATATCTGTAATTTTAATTAATTTTTCTACCCACCCTTTGTTGGAGGATTGGGATCCAATTATTTTAGAAAACACATTTAGAATATATGGATTATTTTAATCCATTAAATACTCTTATTTACACCTATATTATCTAAGAATATTTTAAATTTATGGTGGTTTATCATAAATGGTGTATGGAATTGGAGTGGAAAAACATATGGTGGAAGATTATCTTAGGTTGAAATTTACTTAATCCTATATGTGATTTCTTATTTGTAGATATTATACTCATAATTTTAGTAGTTTAATATACCCTATAATTTCAGTGGATTAATATATAAGACTATTTTTAATTTGAGTGGTTGTTTCACTTCATATCAGTATTGAAGGTAAATGATTTGATAAAGAATCACTATTTTGATAAGTATGTTGATTATTTATTATGAGAGTGTATCATATCCATGTTCTATAAAAACTAATCCTTAGTGGTGAAATAAGAATTTTCTACAATGTTAGATACTTCCTTACATCATGTGGTAGAAAATAGAAATGATATAACTAGTAAAAAGAACAAAAAAGGTGTTCGAATTTGATATGATGAACATGATAATATCCAACCCCATTAACCTAGTTGGAACTTCTAGTCTGAGTGATTACAAAGTGAAAGGAATATGCATGTGTGAAATTAGTGAGATAGTAATATTATAGAGTAAAGGGGTTAGGAAAACCAATTTCATGTTACAATTTTTTATATGATAGTTTTTTGAGTTTCACAATATCCTTAACATGAGTATCATGTTACTTTAGTAAGAGATCATTAATTTTTTACCAATATTTTAAATGTTTACTTATTATTTGGAAGTATGTTTTTAGTATCAAAATTTCATTTTTTATACATCTCTCTATGAAAAATATAGAATAATTAGATCATGAGGATGATAGGTTGGTCGTGATATCTATAATAATTAGATTATAATAATGATTTCATTATATATATAGAGTTTCTTAGAGTTATTATACCTAATTATACCTATCTTATCTTACTTCAGATGATGATTAAGTGATGAAATAACTGGGAAGGTTGATTATTGGGGTTAGGAATTTTAGGAGCATCCTATAATGGGGACAACACAATTGATTTTTGTGAAATAAATAACTTTTTATTATTTGAATATTGTTAATATTTTGAGTGATGTGGGAAGAAAAACCAAACCAAGGTGGTTGGGATTATTCATGAATGATTGTATATAACCATATGAGTTACCTTTGGATCAAAAATAATGATTTACTTTTATGAATTATACCTAGTTATAGATATTTATCTAGAATTCTTAGTGATTTTAATATATTTGGTAATTTACTAATGTGGAATTAAAATATAGATTCAGTTTCATGATCAGAATAAAGAATATTTTTACTTTCCTGTAGAATGCTATAATGAATACACAATGTGAATCCATGGGAGTAAGATATTGTCTTTAGTCCATAACTATGATTTCAAGATATGTGTGATCATAGGTTTCTTGATTATTAAAGTGATTGATAGTCTATAATTTTCCAAAGACATTTTATTAAGTGTGTTAACATCAATGATGGAGTGTTTATCAATTTCACATGTATGGGAAATCTATTTTATATAATGGGATTCCATAAATTTAAGGTGAAGATCCATTTTATGGATTCTGAGAAATTTAATATGGTTGACTAGTGGTTAACAATTCCCATGTGTATTGGACCTTGAATAAATGGTTTTAGAATAATAAGTTTCTTTTGGAAAATTAATTGAATGTGAAATTAGATTAGTGTGAAGGGGATCTATAAGGTATAAATGATTATTGGAAATAGTCAATATTTTGGGAATATCATGGGGATGATAAGAGATATAGTGTGTAGGTTTTTAAAAAAAATATACACCATGGTATAAATTAAATTTATATCTTGTAAAATTATAAATATTTTATCCCATTATGAATGTATATGTGAGTGTTGACGGCTTATATTTGAAGAATATTCAATGCAATGTGGTGAAAAAAATACTCTAAGTAGAATATTTTACATTATAAGATTGGTGAGAGGAAATAAGATTATTTATGGCCTTATCATATGCTACCACCTTCACCACTAATGTTCTAGGGGAAGGAATCTGAATCATATAAACTTAGTGGGAGACTAGTGGAGGGCCACAAAACTCTTGGAGGGGCCTCCAACCCCAAATTTTATAGGGGTTGTTTTTATAATTGTTGGCCCTAAACCAATTAATGACTTAATTTAACTCCCTTAAATAGCCCCCATGTCAAAATCCTTCCTCCCATGAAGGTCTTAGAGGGTATTTTGAGATTAAAGTGAATTCACTAGAGATATATCATTGAATCATTTCATATCCACTGGTTATTCCACCATAGATATTCAAGAATCTAAGGTACTCTATTTATGTACATAAAATGAGATAAGAAGGTTCTAGAACCTTTCCTGGTCATTAATACACATCAAAATCCATTTAATATATACTAGGTCTTCTGAAATTAATAATTCTAACTAGCCATATCGACCCCACCAGCTAGCATGATGATCCCATTATCTAGCCGATGAGAGTCTTGGAGTACTCCTAGAACTGTATGATTCCACCATTCAGATGGTTCTCCTCCACAAGGTATCCAGTGTAATACTACTACATAAGTTGGTTCTATCCATCACAATTGGCTCAGTGATGGATCTGTGCAGGCTAACCAGTGCTGCTTGCAGTCTTCAATGCATCACCATGGTCCTTCAACATCATTCCTAGCATTAATTTGACCCTTGAATCTTCATTACACTATTTTATAGAAACCATTAAAACATAAAAAATATATTTAAATCCTCTTCAATTAATTCAACATAATCTTAAAGTTTAATAAGATTATTTCTTTTATTTTAATATGATAAATATATTGAATTTTAATAATAAAACTTTGATTCACTCAAATGAAATAATAAGATACATAATTGTGTGTTTTTGATCTTGGAAATATCCTGAGAGAGATATGTACAAAAATCTCCCCCTTTTGTTGATAAAAAATACTCAATAGAAAAATATATATCAAGATTAAATCAAGAGTGAATCATAAATTCAAATTAATTTAGGATATTACAGTTCAAAATATTTCAAACAAGATATTCAAAATTCTAAAGAAGAAATATATATAATTTTTCCACCTTTGAAACTTGAAAAAATTCCCCACCTATATATAAGACATTTCCCCCCTTTCAATTTCAATAAATTTATCCCCATTTGTGATTATATAAAAGAAAATAAGGATAGGAAAATCATGGATTATATATATATCAAAGAGATACTTGCACAAAAGATAAGATAATAGCGACAAGCAATTCTATCTCCCTATTTATGATTATCATAAGCTTAATTTTTTTATAGAATAAGGGATGTAAAATATTGAAACTTCATAAGGTATAAATAAGTAAAGTGCATGATTTTTATTATAGATAAATCACAGAAGCTTAAAATACCCATCATATTAAATTATAAGAATATTCATAGAACCTTTTGAAAAATAATTTTAAAAATTCAAAAGAAAGTGAATATATTGATTCTCAAGATTTTAAAAAGATAACTGATTATATTTGAAAATTATTTTTTTTTCAAAAATAATATTAAAAAAATAAATTAAAAATGGTAATAAGTGAATTATTTTTAAATCAATAGAAATAGAAAAAAGAAGAAAAATATTCAAAAAACTTACTTCTCATCATCATGAAGCCTTTGAAAAATAAAATGCACCTTTTCCTTCCATCCAAATCAAGGAGAAAAATACAATAAAAATAAAAAGGAGAGATCTATAATTTAAGTTCAAGAGGGGTAAATTTGTTACAAATAATCCCTAAATCCCCGTGAAGAAGTAGATTTTTCTAAACTTTAATAGATAAGGATTCTCCTCAATTAGTGCGTTTAATAAGGAAATGAAAACCTTACTATAAGAGAGAGTAAGAAACTAATAATAATATAAATGATTTAAAGAGAAAAAAATTAAATATATTCAATGATTTCAAGATATAAATAAACTCAATAAAAATATCAAGCACCATATTATAAAAAAACTAATTTTAATGTGAAAATTGATATTCAAAAAATAATAATAAAACAATTTTCAAAAATAATTCATTAATAAAATTAAAATCCCTAATGAAAAACAAATTTAAATTTAAAAATATGACAATGAAAAAGGTGAACTACCCATTAAAAAATTTAAATAAAGGAGTTAAAAAAATTGAAAATAAACTTCTTGAAGTAAGATTTTAAAACCATTCCATGAAGAAAGACATTTGGGTACATGCTAAATATTTAAATAATAGAAATGATATTATAATTATGCAAATTATCTTTTTTTATACCCAAAATAGTATTCCAAATAGAATAAGTATTTAACAGGAGAAAGAGGTAGAATAACCATTGATGACATCCCTCTATATAAAATATTTAGTACTCATCGATCAAATGTATAAATGAAAAAAAAAATGAAACACTTTTAATCATGATAGATTATCATTTTAGTTTTGGATAATCCTTTTTCATTTAGAATCCTCCTTATGATATGTCAATAAGGTTCAATGAAATATCTATCAAAAATTATAAATGTGAGTGCCTTTTGGTATTTAGATTTTGGTTCCAATAATGTTATATAGAAGAGATTTATTAACCCAAACTTGTCTAGTGAAAGATTATATATTATAGATATTGGTTGATTTATGAATATATTGAGGTATACTATATTTAGATTTTTTTAAATCTCACTTTTAAATAAGATTCCCAAATTTATGATAATATTTGAAAAATTTATTTTGGTAAAATCCATTTACAAAAGTTTATCTTTGAGAGAAATTAGTTTAATTTGAAAAAACAATTTCATAATTACTTTTAACAAGATGTTGAGAGCCCAAAATAATATCTATATATTCATCACCATTGGTGAATTGAGAAATTTTAACTTTAATCACTTTTAATTGAGATTATAATTTTTAAATATTTTGTTGTTGTTTTAACATTAAAGTAAATTCATTTTTTATTTTTGGAAAGAAGATCCTTCTCATTAAGAATTTGATCTTTTTCATTAAGAATATGATAATATTTTTTTGTTTAGATATTTATATTTTAAAATGAGTTTTATCAAAAAAAATCTCAATATAATTTTAATCATAATTCGATCTTAATTTTTTAGATGGATAAATAATAAAGATAAAGAGGAATAATGATAGGAAAAATAAAAATTAGGAGAACTAACCTCATCACCTACCTCCATATGAGCCATGACTTGATGAGTTTGAGGAAGTTGTGTCCATGGTGTCATCACTTTCCCTACATGTTTATACTTTAATGTGATTTATTACGTTTATTCTAAGCTTATTTTTGTAGATGGGTCAACTTGGTGTAATACAATCCTTCACTTTGCATTCATAACTTGTCACATACTGTTCTTCAATTTTATTTTTATTTTCTCTAGTATTGGACACTTTATTCTTTTTATTCAATTTTTTTAATCTCTTGGTCAAGTGTACAAATTTAATTCATTAATAGATGAATCATCATCATTCATATCTTTGAAAGTAATTGTTCTTTTGGAATATATGTCTTTATTTACTTTTTTCTTCAGATTTACACATCATGTTAGTATTTTATATCATAAGGGAGATATTTGGTTACATATGAGGAATATTTATGATATCATTTTCTTCTTTTATATTCTTCACCTTTGGTGCATAGAATATTAGTAATAGATAGATAATTTTATTTACTAAATTTTCTATAGAAAAATAATCATTAATAGAATTTTATATATTGAAAATATTGTTAAATAAAGTAAATATATCAATAATATATTTGTTCACATGAGTAATAAATATTTAAAAGTCTTTTATATAAAAATAAAACTTATTATCATTTTAATTTTTCATGGAATCATGAGAAATTTAAAACAATTTAAAAATTTCATGGGTGGTATTACAAGTTGATATTCTATTGAATTTATTTTGGGCAAGACCGTAATGAAGATAACTCATGGAGTTTCTATTTAATTAAAAAATAATCTATATCTTAGAGTGTCTATTTATCTTCTGGTTCAATTATAGGTATATAAACATGCATAATCATTTTCTTATTAGGATATCCAATGCTTTTAAGGAAAATTGAGTCATGAGTTTTTGAATATGGGTAATTTGTTTCGTTAAACAAAATAGAATGAGTATAAGAGGTAGAGTCTATATTATTGTTGTAATTTTAAATTTATTAATATTAAAAACAATTTTTTTTGAAAATAATAATATCTTGAGAAAAATACAGAGGTCTCCTATAATACCAAATATTGATTGGAATATGATGGAAGGGGGGGGGGTGAATCTCCATTTTAAAAAATTAAAACAATCTGAACCACGACAACTACAAAATAAAAAAAATTACAAAACAATAAAGTGTAATCATGGAATAAGTATAATATTGTTTAAAGATAAAGTGAAAAAGGAAGTAAATTAAAAAATATGCTCAAATATTAATTTAGAGACTATGAAGAATGTGATCACAAGATTATAAATTAAAGCTTATATAAAATATTAAAATAACTTTGATAGAATTTATAAATAATAATTTCAAATTAAATTAAGTGAGAAGAGAATTGTGGTTAAGTATATCAAAATTATGTAATATGTGGTTCAATATCCATATTCAATGTGGAATTTAAATAAATGAGATATAGAGAAATATATTTGATAAAGTATTTTGACAATATCTTGGTGCAAGACACCAAATATCTTCCCCTCAGGTTGAGAGGTTTTCTATATTACTCTATTTTAACACAGATTAAGAAACAAATTACAATCTTTTAATTATTTTGGTTGTGATAAGAAAAAATTTTCCCTCACTTTTACAGTTTTAAGAACCCTATTAAAAATTTTCAATATCCAAGGAACTTATCCCTCTCTTTTGTGTTAATGGGAACCCATTGTATAAAATGTGGTGATAAAAGAAATATCTTATTGACAAAAATCCAATAAATATTTGATCCCTTATCTATAAAAAAGAATAGTACAATTTAAAGGATAGATAGAGTGGTAATTTAGGATCATAGCCTTAAGATATTGATAATTGGATTTAGTTCTTAGAGAGGATTTTGAGATTGGATTGTATTCTCTAGAGATTTATCATTGAAGAGTTTCAAGTACACCAATTATTCCATCATAGATCTTCAATCATACATGGTAATATTTTTATATCCCCCAAAAGAGATAGAAAGTTCATGTAATCCATCATAGTACTTAATCCATATCAAATTGCATTTAAGAGATATGGGGTAAAACAAAATTAAGAATTCCAACTAGTTGGATCAGCTCCATCGGCTAGTTGAACAATCCCATAGGCGAGTAGGTAAGAATCTTGGAGAAATATTGACATTTTCAGCTTCCATCTGCTAGTTGGTGCTCCTCCACTTGGTATCCAATGGACAACTTCTGCATATGTTGCTTCTGGTCATCACCACTAGCTATTTAGTGATACCTTTAATATTGATAGCTTCACTATGGTCCTTCAACTTTTTTCCAAGACTTTATTATACCATTGAATATTCCTTCAATGGTTTCATAAAATCCTTTAAAACTTAAAGAATATCTTAAGTTCATATTTAATTGATTTAACATAGTCTTCATGTTCAACAATATTAATTTATTTTTTCATTAAGAGCAACATATGGAATCTTAAAAGTGTCACTACAATCCACTCAAATGAAATCATTAGAAACACAATTTAGTGTTTCTAATCATGAAAACAACATGAAAGATTGAGAGAGAAGTAAAATAATAGTCTTATGATGTTAATGAAATACCCTCACCAATTTTATATATAATATGGTGTATATTTAGGAATAATTGAGAACACATAGTGATGTTTGCTTGGAAATATTCTAGTTGACTATGATATAAATGTTACTTTGTATTTTATAATCACTTATTTCACAACATCATCTTGAGTATATCCTATCCTTTTAATCAACCATCTCTTTACTTTTTTTAATATATTTCTCTATTTTACCTTATTTATCATATATATTTTCTTACTTCCCCAGATCTATATAACTCCATATCTAAACTGTAGATTATTTTCCTCATTACAAACCTCATCATCGTCATTGAAAATCATTATCAACCATTAACTATTTAATATTACTTTCTCACCACAAAAATATTAAAGAAATCTTCTCACAATGAGAATAAATTAAATAAATTCTATTTTCTAAAAATAGAATTCCATTTTAAATGGATTCTTTCTATTCATACTTCTCAAGCATAAAAAAATCTACAAGAATGTATTTTTTCAAACTTTATTTTAAATAATATCAATAAACCTTTATAGATATATCAATATTGTATTCTCTACTTGAATAAAAACCATAGTGGTATTTACCCCTTCCAATATAAAAAAATTCAATATTTAGAATGACATGTTTTTCAAGATCTCACCAAAATCACACATGAAATTTCAAAATTTGTAAGGTTTATTTATAACAATAATTGGAAAATAATTTGGATTATGTAGTTTCCAATAGTATGAAACTAATTCCTCTAGGAAATTTTTACACACACACATATATATGTATATATGATCACTAATTCTTATACAAAGAAAATATTAATATGATTAATCTTAAATTTTTTTAAAAAAATTCTCCATTATTTATCTATTCTCCATTACTTCATTATTTTTGGGAATTCCAGTGGTTCTTTATATGGTTATAAATATTTTTCTATTTATTTTATTATAATTAATTTTTTATCTACCTCTTAATTTACTCCTCTTTACTTTATTTTTTACTTAACTTTATTACTATTTACTCATTGATTTAGTAATTTCCTCTATTATTTTTCAATGTCTAAGGGTGATTTATTTCAATTATCTCTGTGGATTAACCTTCATGTCACCTAGAAACATTCCTATTAGCCTTTTAATGAGCTGTTTTCAATTTATCCCACATAAAATCTTATACTCCTAATCATAGTTAAATGTTTTATAAAAAAAATCTCTAAATTATTTTATATAATTTTAATTAGTTTTCATTAATTTCTACAAAGTAAACCTTAAATAACTCATTCTATTTTAAGTGTATATCCTTATTTTTGTTCTGATAATCCCAAAAGTCCTCATACTATTTAAAATCCTTGATTTTCATCTGAACACCTTCATGATTTTTTTTATTTCAATTAAAATAAATAATATTTAAATGATATTATTATAATCATGGGGAATATTTATAAAATAAATTGTTTCTATTTTACTTATAATTTATTTTAATAAGTAAACCATCTATCAAATTAAATAAGTAATGTGATATTGTTATTTGATTATAATTTCTCGGTATTTCTCAAAACAATTATTGATACACATGGAATTCAACAACTGAAATGATTCTACTTGAATAAACCTTGTTAACATTCCTCTTGGGGAAGATCCCACAACCGAACTATCACTTTAAGACAAATAATTATAAAATATTTAGATAATTAACCGTGTCTCTTACCCATGATGGGGAAAATTTATCAATAATTTTTTAAAACTATACATTTCTATGAAAAGTGACTCTTTTTCATAGTATTTAAAATATATGATATTTATTAATTTATTCCTAGTATTGAAGGGGAAGAAATATTATTATGAAGCCTATTTCTATCTAATTGCATACTTTGAAAGAGTTTTGTGCATAGATTTAAAGCCATTTTTTATATTTGGTGCATATATTTAAGTTAATAATCATTTAAATTATCATTAGTGCTATTGCGATATTATTTATGAGAACCCTTGAAAGAAGGATTATTTTTTGGTACCCTAATCTTGAATGTAAAACGTACTCAATTTAATTTTATTACCTTGGTTTTCTCCAACATATTCCATGTACTATTCCTTAAATTTGATCAACTCTATCCATGACTAACCTTTTTTAATTCCTTAATTTTGTATTAATATTAAGATAGTAATTAAAAAAATTTCTTCTACATTATCTAACATTCTAATAAGTTTAATAATCACTCATAATTTATATCTTACTTAAAAAACACAATATAAAATTGAAATAATATTTAAATTAAAATTTAAAGTGGATTAAAATGAATGATCTTAATATATTTAATATAAGTATTTTATATGTTACCAAGTCCCAAAAAAAGTGTAAAATACATTTTATACTCATGAGGAATAAATAATTATGAAAATCATGTTTATAAATTTATGTTAACTCTTCCTAGATACTAATAAAGGGAAAGTATGTTTTCCGTATAAGGTCAAACTAATAGAAACATTTTATCATTACAATATAATTATTATTCAAAAAATAAAACATGTGAATAATTAAAAATAATAATATTAATAAAATTAACTTTAATAGATAACAACATAATAAGAATTTATAAATTTATGGACTTGATCTATTTAAACTTTTAACAACATTATTGAATAAATTTTATTAGTTTCAACATTGAATCTTAACAAGATATGATCTAGTGATTCCTCATTAATTACTAAATAAATATTTTTTATTTAGGAATTTAATTTTCTTTATATTATAATTAGGTGATTAAATATAATATATAAATATAAGTTACTCATTTTTTCTATTTTCTAGAATAAATGTTTTCAACCAGTTTATACATTAAATAAAAATTCCCTAATCATTGAACAATGATCATGTTTATTAAAATTATAATTGATATAAAAGAATGAATCAATACATGAATCTAATATAACCAACTTAAAAAATAAAATAACAAAACCACTTAATCACCTTTAATTATAAATTTCAATAAAAATATGTTTACCCCAACACGTTTTCACAAAAAATAAATTATTAATTCATGTTAGTTATGATATTATGTACTAATCTTATGGCTTATTAATAAATAAAATATAAATTAATTCTTTAACGAATTATATCAAAAATTTTCCTTAGGACTGATTATTCCCTTTTCATCATGAAGTACCTACTTTTACTTTTAAACTATTTAGTCTAATAATAAATTATTCCATTACATGATCATTGGGGAATAAATAATATATCTCCTTGGATCCATCTCCGAATATCTAAAATTAGTAATAAAACTACTAGAATACTTTATTCATGATAAAAATTTATTGTATTCAAATAATTATATTCAGGCCACATCCAATGTATATCATAAAATTAATGAAATATTATTTCCTCATATAATTCTGATAATCTATATACAATAAATTATTAGTTCCATAATTTCTCTAATGTAGCATTTCCATTTAAAATTTATCCTTCTCAAAAAGGATTTCTCTATAATAGAATGAACCCTACCAACCTTTTACATAGTGAGTTAAATTAGTTAAAGTTTATGAGAATAGGTTTTAGGGGAGAATAGTGGAGTTGAGATGAATTTAGATGAATTGTTAGTTGAAAGGTAGGATTGTGGTATAGAGGTGTGTACCATTCCTTAAGGGGACACTTGGATGAAATGACTACAATGTGGTACTAGTGATTGTAAGGTAAGAACCTCGGGGATAGATTTTGGAGGACCTACCATCTTAGGTACCCCTATGGTATGGTCCTTTAGTTGTATCATGGAGAGTTAAGGGATCATATTTTGTTGACTCTACCATTTTAAGGGTTGCTGTAGTGTGGTGTATTGACTATTTCATGTCACTACATAGATTTATAGTATTTAAGAGATATTTGTATCATTAGTTTTACGGTTTATTTATATTTTTCCCTTAATATTGTGATTTATTAGGTTTCTCCACGATTTTATGGAAACTTAGGATCCATAGAGTGGTCTTTAACCTTGAATTATGGTCTTTGGGTTTCCAGAGGAATTACAAATTTTGGAATCCATCAAATCCCATTCTTTTTATTTTATTTTTATCAATTATTGGGTGACCTATGTGTGATTTTATGATACTATTAACCCCCTTACTTGGATTTTATCATGGACATTGGGAGATTAAGAATAGGGGTTTTGAGGTGTGCCTTTCCCCCTTTATTATTGGTCTCTCTATTTTGATCATCCAGATAAGTCTGTGACAATGGTATATACTTAGAATGGATAAGTATTAGGGAAGTGGTTCAAAATGGATGTTTATCCTTAGGTTTCTAATGTTTATTGGTTGTGACCTCTATATTGGGACTACCTCTTCCCTGACTAGTCATTGCACAAATGAATGTGAACCTATAGTTGAGGTAGGGGATTCAATAACTATCATTTGTTTTTTGAAACTATGGTATTAACATGATTTTGTCTAATATTAGTAAATAATATAGATTGAGATAAGTTATATAATAAATTTAACTAATTAAATTGGTGAAAAAGATTTGAATCACATGTGTTTACTTAGTTTCTTGATATTGTTTTCACTCATGAATCTCATTCACCACTGTTTTTGAAAATCATTAATGTTGTAGAAACTTATGTGATATTGTTATGATTGTGTTATGGATTTAACTTTCATAAATGGATAATCAATTAAATATAATAATTAACGATTTGTGTGTAAGGATAGAATTATTATTAAATAGTGTTTTAATATGGGAGATTATGACACTTCTAAATGAAAAAATTATTGATGTGCATTGTGGTGAAGCATGTTGCTATGGCTATGTATGTGTGAATGTTTAATGGTTATTCATGAGGATTATTAAATGGGTTCTATGAAATATTACATGGGTTTAATAGTGTTCTACTGTTTACATTTTGTATTGTGAAATGTGGTTGTGGATACCTTTCTAGTGTCAGAAACAGTGTATGACTAGATTACTGAGAATGAGGGCTAGGATCATTTAAGTGTGACCATTTTTTAGTTGATCATTGGTATGAAATATATTTTTAAATGATTAATTTGATCTTATTTTGGATATAATTGAATAAAATTATGGTTATATATGAAACATTGATATTTGAAATGAAATATTAAAGGATGGATATAATGTGAGTAATCTCCTGGGTGCTTTTTCATTAAATATTGAATTGAAAGGGTTAATGAACATAAATTGATTTGTAAGTAGAGAATCTAGAAACCAAATAATGGTATGATCACATATAAATTTCACATGTTTTATGTGAATATTTTGGTATGTGTGGTTTTTTGTTTTGTTTTAGTTGGAAGGGATGATAGTGAGAGACAATGGTAGTGTGGTGATACTTGTCAGTGATGGTAGATTTGTGTTTGGTGAAACTACTAGTTTGGGCTTGTGTGAGTGGATATAACAGAACTTGTACTTTCATTGTGATTTCTATATTCAGACTAAATGATTTGGTTACCCTTACTGATGTATAATATTATTTAGGCATCTTATTCTTTCACCTAACATCCCGAATGTAGAGGGAATGGATGACTAACTTCTCCTTATTTACCACTCTCTATTCTAGGTGTAGTATGGGATATGATGGGTCAAGGTATGTATAATCAAACTAACATAGTCTATGGTGTAATATAAGACCATATGGGGTTTTTGTGTGTTAATAGGTATATGATGTAGTAATAGACCCTACAGGGTAAGGATGAGGATGTATGGTTTTACTAGGAGACCCTATGAGGTATTAAGTTGACGACATGAGATAAGTGCACTAGTTTACCCTAATGGTATTCTTATGAGATGATATAATAGGGTGGGGGTTGTGCATGGTAGTATGAGGGTATGAGGTGGATTTTACTCATATTAAAAGTACCCTATAGTACTATATATGATATATGTGGATGAGACATGGTGCGATGAAATATGGATATGGATGGGATTGAGAGAAAACGATATTTGGAATTTGGGTGTGATATTGACAAAAAAATAGGAAATTGGTTGTGGGGTACCTTATCATTATATTCTTTGATAATATTTTATTATGTTTGGATGTGATATTTGGTGATAGATCCTTGGTAAGGTTAGTTGGTTTTTGACTTGATAAGTGATTATTTATTCTCTTGCTTGATCACTAATAAACTAGTATACTCTTTCCACGTTCTCATGAGAGGTATTGAGTATGACCCTACTAGGGGTACATGTTATGATTATCCATATATATATATATAAAATTTTTTAGATGCATGTTTTTTAAATGAGTTTGATAGTTCTAGCCTAGATCTTGGGATATATTATGGTGTTACTTCCAAATAATTTATTTGGAATTTTGTTATTTTATTTTCACTTGTCTATAATATTCATAAATTGTTACATTATTTTGGATGTTGGTTTATTTAAATTATGGTGTTTTTTGGATATTCATTCACATTTTTTCATATTATATGTTGTTAATGCCTCCCATATATATGTTTCGTACCCTCGGTACTAGTCTCCAACATGGAGCCTATTAAAGGTGGGACTTGGGATTCACTCTCATATTCACAACTTTTTAAAGAGGTATTTATAGTATGGGGGAGTCATGACATGATTTATGGTTTTTACTTCATCAAAATTTACATGATAATTCATTATAATAATTTTTTCATTCCGTAATGATCTTATTTAATTCTTTAATTTCAATATTATAAATAAATATTGGCATAAAATATTATTATTTTTGAAAAATGTTATCCATGATTCCCAATATTTATTACACAATATTATCAAATCATAATATACTTATATTGTGTCAGGATTTTCTCTTTTATCTATTGAAAACATCAGAATATCTCCCAATTCATCCTAAAGCTTCATTATCCCATAAATCATTGAAAAACAATATATTTTTTCTAGCAATTCCAATTTTATCATTAAAACTAATGGTAGAAAAATTAAAATAAATTTAATATATCACTTATATTTTAATTATCTTATTTATTGATATCAAACTTAACCATAACATGAATTCTGTCACATTTGATAAATGGTTTGATACTCTATCTATCTTCACTCATATATCATATGTTACCAAAATAATATAAGGGCCATCATATGTATTAGAACATAGATCATGTTCCTAAATTGTATTTTTTTTTCATAATTTGGAAATTATTCTCAATACCTTATTTAAAGTATCAATGAATTTTATATTTTGGATAAACTCTCTCATTTAGTCACCTATATAAATAAATCTATTAAAAAATTTCAATGTATTCATTTTTATTATTATTAAATTCTTAAAATTTTCCCTTATTTTTTTCATTTCTTATCCTTGTTATCACATCTATAGATACAAGATAATTATAAAAATATTTTCATAGTGGTAATTTCAATCATATCCTTCATGTAATCCTTGTTGGACAGAGAACCTGATAAATAATTTTGATCCTTATCATTGGGGTTAAAGAGTTTCATTTCTATCATAGTCTAATAAATTTCCTTTAGATCACTTAAAGATATGTTATCTATATATTTTATGAAAACATATAATCAAAAATATGATTAATGTGACATAATTTGTTTCTTATAGGTTTGATAGTTTGATCCATGATGATTGGTACATTATTCACATTCATCTCATTTTCATTGTCAAGAAAATATCACATCTAAATCACTTAGGTTAAATGATTTTCTAAGACTAAAACATAATTAATTAATACTAAATAATTCAATAGTGGTGCTTAATATGATTCTAACACATTGTTTGGGGGTGATTTAGTGTGTAAGTTGTTTTAATTGATAACCCATATTCATAGATTACATCCTTTATTAGTAAATAATGATCCATTTATCAAAAAAATATTATGATTTAGTATCATCCAAATAAAGTGAAGAAAGAAAAAGTAAATTAATATTTTAAATTTTTTTCCCTCCAATATATATGATATTGTCTAATGTGTAAATAGATAATAAATTTATAGTTCACTTTAATCACTAACATCACTCACAGAGAATAATTATTTTCATTTGATTCATTACTAAGAGAAAAGGTTTTACCCTTTTCATCTCTATCTATTCACTACATAAATAAATGGTTCAAACCAATATTGTAAAAATAAATAATATAATGATACGGTAAAAGTAAAATAATTACCAAAATAGTAATGGTGTTTCTCTTCATCATTGAATCACCATGAGTAACATTTTCATCTTCTCAAAGTAGATAAATCTTCATTTAATTCCTTGATATAATGAAATATATTATCCTAACCAGAACCACCAACCCATTTAACATCAAGTATACCATATACAATTACACATGACAACTAAGACTAGTTAAAATCAGATAAAATAAATTTTAAAACCCCTCATGGCCCAAAATTTGTAAGATCCCTATTGGTCTTGCAGAGAAATTTAACATGGATCCCTAATCCCACCTTCAATAAGATAGAAGGAGGTGAGGGGAACCAAGTAATAAAATATCATTAGTATGAGTCATTAAATTTTTTTATAAAAAAACAAAAATAAATAAAATCCAAACCACATCAAATTATAACATTACTATAATATCCATAAATTAATAAATCATATATTTATATATAAACACATGAACCACAAACAAAGAAATATATACCTAAAAAACTCTATATAAAATAATAAAATGAATATCTATAAAAATAATTAAACACATGGTAGAATATATATTTTCTGGATATAACACCTCAAACATAATCTATTGTTATCCAACTCCACAATAGAATTGAAGTAGTAATCCGGAAACAAAAGTATAATAACTGGGTGAGTATACATGTATAACTATTATCTTTCTTCTTAAAACTATTAAATATCAATGGAAAAATCATAATATTTTCTTTTCTGAATGTTCTATATATATATTCTATAATATATATTCATAAGAAAAAATTCAATATGGGATTATTAGATGGAATTCAAATCATTTATCTGATATCATTCACCATCCCCAAATACCATTTCCACCCACTAATTGTTGACATAAAACATCATTTAAAACTAAAAAACCATAAATCTAAATAAAAAACACATCAACTATATCATACATTCCTCATCATATCATCCACTTCCCTGTGATAGAGTGGATGCGACCTCAAAAATCACCCATTATTATAGACGTGAAACCCTCTATTTAAGTTATGCCTCATTTCAACTTGTGAAAAGATTTATTATATGTTGTTAGTGTTTTGAGGTAGTTTAGAGGTGTTTAGAAGGTTGGAACCGAAAAGGGTCTAGGCTTATGGACATTCCATATCTTGAAAAGCTACAACAGTCCCACCGACTAGTCGGAAGAGCTCGTCTGGATAACTGGTGGAGTATGTAGAATCTACAACAACATTTCTAATCCCACCTACTAGCCAGGGGTGGCCACCAACTTATTGGTTTTCAAGGGTCAGTAACCACAGGATTGTTATCCTTTTTTAAATAAAATCTTAATCCCTATCCACTTTACTCATTCGCTCAGTCCACTCCTGATCCTTATCTAACTAGAAGCCCCCTTTCAATGATTTTCATGTCTATCACCTCCCCAGGCCTCCTCCCATTAATTCATAGATATTGGTTTGATCTTACAAATCCAAATATTGTGAGTTCTACCATGATATAGATCAATACTATTATTTTATCCTTATTCAAACCAATTGGATCCTTGATTCCATGATTATATATAAGAGGTTTTCCATGGTCTAAAAAATGAATTATTGGTCTTTGATAGAATCATCAAATATATTTAATGAATAGGAATCTACACACTATTTTGACCTAGATCATGGTTGGAAATAGATCTTCTCGAATATGTGTGATCCTATCCTACCTTTTGGGTGTGAAATATTCTAAAACTTTGTTCTAAAATTCTAATCCGATTTGATCAGGGATCATTCTTGGTTTAAAAGCAGTGTGACTGGACTGATATAGTTACCCTTATCATAAAAACATACTTTCACCTAAGATAGGTAGTCTTTATTATTAAAACATTTTTATATGGGTTCATGGAATCCTTTCATGGCATTCTTGTGTATCCCCATGAGACCCATGTTTGGTATTGATCACATGTATGTTCGTGCGTATCCCACGAGCCCCATGAGACCAATGTTTGATGTTGATAACATATTTTTTCTGTGTGTAGTGCCATGTGACCTATGATTGATATTTCTCATATATAGATTCATGATGATTATGAATCTTGATTGGTCTAATGTTATGTTTGATCTACCACCCTATATATTTTATTATATGTATGGTTACTTTGTTCTCTACATTTTAGTGTGTATGTTGATCCATATGGGCTATCCTCCTGAGAGGGATAGTTCAAAAATTGGTAAGAAGGTACATGGGATATATCTCCCAAAAGTATGTTTAAAACATGTTCTTGGGATATCCCATTGAGGGTGATGATCTATATATCTGGTTGAATTCCTTATACCATGGAGCTAAAGTTGGTGGAGTTAGTCTCTAAGGACCCAACATATATGGTGTGCTGGTAATATTTTTTTTCCTGATCTTATCTCTTTTTACATTCTTTGAATTCACTATATCTTATAAACTAATGTTAAGGACCCATTGGATCCATCCTACTCGATTTCATACTCACAACCTATACATGTATGTCAGTGTGAGGGATCTTTTGAAGGAAAGAGACCCAAGGTGGGATATTGAGTAGGTTTAGTAGGATTATGTAGGTTCCTTAGAATAGTATTTGGGATTGTATATCTTCTATTTTTCTTCTTTTTTATTTTATTTTATATCATACATTGTTCCACTTCCTATAGGGAACCTCTTCCTTTTTTGGGTTGTGTGACTAGAATTCCATACTACTATTTCATGTGTTGGTACATTATTTACTTGTTTCTACTATAAAAATAATTTATTCTTTATTTGGTGTTTTTTATTATTATTTCCACCATTTTTTTGATGATTACTTGATACTGAGGGCATAGTGACCCTAAGATGTAACTTTGGGCCCTTAACACTAGTCAATAACCATTTGTATATAGGGATATGTGAATGAGGAAATGTGGAAATAAGGCCTAAAAGTTTTTATATGGTTAATGGTTTTACCAAATATTATTAAAGGATTAATTTCCTTGATTGATACAAGTTGGAAAAGAGATAAGATAGATGGGAATTGGGAAGGGGAACTATGTTTGTGCCTTTCTATAACTATATAGTGGACTTCCAAGTTGTCATAAACATGTGATTTTAGGTTATCATTATTTGATGTTACCTTTAATTTAATTGACCTTGGGCGATTCACATGATGTTGGCATACCGATTTGTGGGATTGTTTGTGCATTCATGCATCATGTCTAGGCACGTAGAATCACATTCCATATCCCTATTTCATGCACCAGATAGAGGGTAAATAATTAAAATTCTTGTTGAAATTATGATATGTTTTTTTGTTCATTATTTATTGAATTATTTTATTTGATACTGATCATTCTATGGTTGAGTGTATAAATAAGTTGTGACTATCATTCAGGTACTAGAGGTTTGTCTCAGACCACTGGTAGTTCTTAGGGGGTTATGTCTTGTTTATTTGGGTATCCTCCTAGGTTGAACCTTAATATAAACCCTATATATGTTCCAGTGATATGTTATTAGTCTTATTTTTTTAGTTTCTAACTTTCTATAAAGTTTTTTTTGGAATTACAAGAAATTTTGCATCATATGATTCATGCACAATAGGGAAGGATAGTCGATCTGAATGCTTCCACAGAGGTGGAATTCCTAGTTTTACCACCTATTATAAAGGGTTTTCAACTAAGAAAACTATTATTATTGAACTAGTATCTCAAGATATAGATAAAATATATCCAGTAATCTACTAGATAGTTCATATTTTGGGTAAAGGATCTGTTAGGTGATGGTTGACGATGGTCATCTTCGCTCTTGACTTCTAACTCCAGCAACCCAAAACATTCTCGGGCACTAGAAACCCATGGAATATAGAGAACTATATTGGGGTTATTCAAAAGATCTTTTACTATTTGAGTCCCTAGAGGATCAAAATGTATATCATGGGACCTTTGTGCTTTAGCGGATTATTGGATGGTGGTGGGAAATTATTCTTCAGGCTAGTAGACATGATGGGTTGATGTGGGTGACCTTCATGAAATTATTATATGAGGATTTTTCCCCGATGCATTGAATGTTGACCTTACTAAGGTGTTTATAAAAAACTAGCTAGGGAAAATGTTAGTGTGTTCTTATTCAATGTGATTCAATTAGTTGATTTAATTTACTCCTATTTTTGGTTAGGAATGAGGTATAAAAGTTAGGATGTTGAAGATCGACCTTTATCCAGAGTTAAAATTTATGGTTAGTAACTTTTATATGATGACCTAAACTATAGTTCATCATAAGGATTTAATAGTAGATACGAGAATCAAGGAAGATAGAGTTATAGGGTTTCTTTCAAATTCTAGTATCTATTCTGGTGCTTTCTCTAGTTCATTTCCAATTTTTTATTCTGGGAGTAAGAAATGGAATCCCTAGGATAGATTCTAGAGTTGTGGTCCACATCTGAAGTATAGTACATGTTCTTTAACTCCATCTATGGTAGATGGCTCTTCTAGGTGCAATAGGTGAGGGTGGAAGGGACATTATATTGGGGAATGTCATGTTTCTCTCAAAACTCATCACCAGTGTGGAAATAACAATTATCTGAATTTGTTTAGTATAAATTATTCATAGATGAATAAAGAAAGTCCAGGTCATGATATAGGTAGCGGACATTAGTAGTGGGTGTAGGCTGCATAAGGATTAGTGAATCGGGAAACTCATGATCTTATAGGGAATCTTGGAGTGTCTTTTGATAGGGTATATATAGCTGGTTAGACTCTAGTTGATGATGGAGATGGACCTTCAATATTTTGAGGTATGATCCTGGTTTCTTCTACACTATCAATCACTTTCTTTTGATATAGGTGCATCTGATTTATTTACATTTTCTCATATGACTACTTGGTTAAACTTACTAGTTAAGTACACTTCTTATTTTTTATTTATCAATAAACCCCTAGGAATGAAAGTGGATCATTAACATATCTATCCAAAATATTTAACAGTGATTTTTGGTTTTAAGAATGCATGGGGCTTCACAATTATGGAAATGTGAGGTTTTGATGTGATACTTATAATATAATGGTTGAATAGGTACCGTGAACATATTAATTTATATTAGATATGAGTGAATTTTATATCACCTAAAGGGGAGAAGTTAATATTGAATGATGAATGGGATTTTGAGGTCGACCGAGTGAGATAAAATACTAATATATAGAAGTATTTTCAACATAGTTGGATAGTATGATCCTTTTAGTGGATCAGATGGTGAATTTCTCCTCTTTTCTTCCTATTTTAGACCTATACCAAGATTTATATCTAGAATATTTCAAAGGTTTGCCTCCATATTGGAGTGTTGAGTTTGAAATTTACTCATATATGGGGTATGACCTATATCGATTATATCGTATCATATAACACAAGATGAATTGAACGAGATCGAGATTAAACTTGATTATTTTGAATTTAAAGGATTCATTAGACTCAAAAATTTGCCTTGGGGTTCTGTAGTATTGTTTTATAAGAATAATAATAATTTTATTCATCAATGGATGTACTATAGAAAGTTGAATTAGATCACCATGAAAAATATGTAATTATTGGTTAAGATTTATGACGTGTTTGATAAATTAAGGAGAGACGAGTGGTTTTAAAATATTTTTCTACATTCTATAAATCATCAGCTTTGGGTGAAAGGAGAAGACATACTGAGAACAATGTTTCAAAGAAGACATGGGTTGTATGAGTATCTCATCATTCCCTTTGGACTGAAAAATGCTCTAACAATGTTCATGGATCTCACAAACAAGATATTTCACCCATACACAGACCCTCACATCATTATGTTTGTTGATGACATCCTGATATATTCCAAGATATTGGATCCACATGCTAGACACATTGATATAATACTGAGTTCTCATTGACCATCTTTAATCCATGTTATGAAAGTGTAAATTTTGGACAGAGGATGTGTGAATTCTTGGGAATGTGGTTTCTAAAGAAGGATTATCTATTGGTCTAGAGAAGTTAGAAGCTGTTAGTTATTGGTAACAATTGAGGAATGTGTTTAAGATTCAGAGTTTCATTAGGTTAGTTGGGTACTATAGGAGGTTTATTTATAATTTTTCTCACCTCTAAGTACTGATGAAAGTGATTCTTAAGAATGAATTTAATTTTGAATGGAAAAACCAGTGTGAATAGGCCTTATTAGAGTTGAAGAGGAGGTTGATGTAGTCTCCAATAATTAATTTTCTTGAGCATGGAGTTGTGTATGTTGTGTTTATTGATGCATTTAGAATTGTATTGGGATCTATTTTGATATATGGTGACATGTTAGTTACATATAGGTCTTGTCAGCAATGGTCCCATGATAAGAAATTATCTATAAATGACTAAGAGTTAGAAGATATGGTTTATATGTTGAAATGTGATTAAAATTAGCTCTTTGGTGAGAGATTTTTCATAGACACAGATCACATGAGTCATAGATATATTCTCTCCTTAAATGAACTTAATATTCATCAGAGGTATTGGGTAGAGTACTTGTATATTTTTGGTTTTAAGATCGATTATACTCTTGGAAAATAAAATTTCATTTAAAAAATGATTTGTAGAAAGCTGTAGGAAGCTAGTGAGTTGAATTGGGAAGTAAGTTATATGATAAAGGATCTTTTGACCAAATGAAAGGTGGGTGTAACTAAGTTTATAGGGGTAGTGACTTGTGAACCCTTGGTGTTCATAGCCTTATTGGTGGAACGATTGAACGATAGTAAAGAGGCCAGTCTAGAGTGTATCATTATGTAAAATATATTGGAAGAAAATAATTCCATTTTGGTTGAAAGAGCATGCATCTACTTGAAATGATGTTAAAGAATCCCCTTTTTTTGATGTTGACTCCTCAATATTGAGTTCACCTACCACACGTTCTCTATTGGGACTACCTCTATTATTTCAGTAATCTTAGTTTATTTGGATAACCTTAGGTAATTTTCTATATAGGTGTTTAAATATATTATTTTCTAGTGTTATAGAATAAATATACATTAAACTGATAAATTAATTTAACCCATTTAATCTTTACACTACTATACTCTACTGAAAATCCTGAGGATAATAAATCTTATGTCACACCTAGGGTAAAAAACTGATTCCATATTCAATAGATGTCTCATTTTTCCCATCCAAGACACTATTCAGGAGATATTTCATTATATATGGAAAAATGTGTGCACATGATATATTATTTTTAATATTTTTATTATATCCATACCATGACTCCTTGGGGCCTAAAATTCTGCACAAACTCTACACCATACTCCATAAATATTATTTAAAATATTTAAAATTGTCAAAAAATGGAATTGTTACATTCTATCCACCTTCAAGGGTTTTCATCCTAAAATGTAAAAACCTATTCAAATAGTGGAAGGTACTCAGATCACATCTAGTTATCCTCCTTCCTGTTTCTCTCCTTAATATTCTCATACTGCCAATAATCATGCCACAGAGAAATTTATTATCCCAGAATGATATTTCATATTGATCCTTGATCATCACTGGGTACTCTATGAATTTATATCTATCCTCCATGTCTATCTCACTCTAGTCAATAATGTGTGATGGGTCATGAACATATCTCCTCAACCGAGACATATGTAATACATCACACACCCGAATTAACTATAGTGGTAAGGATAAGTGGTTATCCACCTTATTGACTCTTCTCTATATCTTGAAAGGGCCGATGAACTTAGAGATAAATTTTCACTCTGGAAAAATCTCCCAAACCCTCATCAAGGTGAGACCATAAATAATGTATGACCTCCCTCTTAGAACTCCAAATTCCTCTATCATCTATCAATATATTAATTTTTATGGCTATGGATAGTTATCATCTATTCCTAAATTTTCTTTACCTTCTCTGTTATTGCTTTCACAACCTTTAGGTCCATAATTATTGTCCCTCCTAGCTCCACCTAGAATAATGGTGTCCTATAGGATCACCCATATAAATCCTAAAATGGTTCTATACTAATGGATGAATAGAACCTATTATTATAAAAAAAATCCACCAAGGATAGATGATACACCCATATTTGTCCAAAATCCAACTCACAAGATCACAACATATCCTCTAATACTATAATGGTCCACTCAGTCTGGTAGTCCATTTGGGGTTAGAACACCATTCTCATCTATAAGTTAGCCCCAAAATCCAATTGTAATCCTTTCCGCAACCAAGACATGAAGCAAGTGTCATAGTATAAAACAATAATATAGAAAACTATATAAAAATGGGCTATATCTTTCACATAAAATCATCCCAAGATCTTCATTGATCTAGGATCTCATATGGAAATGAAGTGGGACAACACGGTGAGATAGTCCTTATCATATAGCAAGAATCGTGGCCTATCACTATTCATAAAATTCCTATCACAAAATCCATAGAAATTCCATCCCAATCCACTATGGAACCTCAAGGGGTTGAAAAAACCCACTGGTAACTACTTCTTGACCATCACCTGTTGATAGGAGATACATTGAGAGAAAAACTCAACAACACTTCTCTCCATCACCGAGCACCAAAATTAATACTGAAGTTCCTTTTACATATTTAAACCTTATCGATATACCAATAATGGGGGTGTATGTGAAGGTACTAGGGTCATAGAGGAACAGTGGTTTAGGGATTTTAAAGTTTTTCATAATTAGAATAATGAGACTTGTTGTCTCTGATAATCTAAGATTCAGTACGATTTGAGGGTCTCATGTAAGTTAAAATAGCACTTAAATTAAAACTGAAAAACATACCTATTAATATCTGAGGATGCACTCAACTGAAACTGATCACCTATAATAGTTTCTTTAATAATACATTGTAGGATCCCTCTAGATCTTCCACACAAGCTTTGAAAATCCATTGGAATGTCAAATATAAAATTTTGGATGCTATCATTGAAATCTGATGACACTTTCGACGTCCCAATGATCACCGTATCAACATGCCATCGATGCGTGAGGGAGAATTCGATTTGAACAATTGGATCAAGATATTATCTATCTAGGAAGTGGGAGAGGAGGGAGAGTATCTAGAAAAAATTCCACTAATAGTCAATGAGAGAAATACACTTCCCTTTATTTATAGTGGATGTACAAAATACCCAGTATGGTTTCCCAAACCCAGTTTATTTAACGTCCACTAAATAAATAATTATGAAGAACTAAAATGGATCAATATTATTAATTATTTTATCACATACCTATAATATATATATATATATATAATATTACTTGATAAAATCCAATTCATTAACTCAACTCATAATTACAACTTAATATTAAACGAACCTAAAATATTAAAATAATATTCATTCAAATAATTTATTCTAATATTTACTTAATCTATAAATACTTTTAATAAATAAATTAAACCTAATTATTAATAAAATTAATAATATGAATTTATTTATTCTTTGGTGATCTATTACCTAGATAAATCTCAGACCCCATGGTGGGTCCCACAATGTACAAATTACCTGTTCAATTGAATATTGTTGATTCTGGAATACACTATTGTGTGTGACCCTCTAGAACCTTATCTCGGTAGAAGTGAATAAAATCCATAGATCAAGAGTAGATTCTAGAAACCTATCAAGGCCCCTAAAGAGATAATGAAATTTATAGCAATGAAAACCAACCTACAAACATGTAATGTGTACTATAATCTCTTTGTCGTTTGATATTTGATAAAGAAGTATGCACACTTGTGTCATAACCCATTTCTTACTTTATTATTAGTTGATCTAACCATATAGATTTACGTTTCCACTATCTCAGGCAAGGGTTTATGAAGGTACTACCATCCTAATCAACAAGGCTCAATATATATAACTTCCTAAACCTTAAAGTGAAAATCCTTTCTTGACCATTAAACTAATGCCATACCACCAATGACACACCCAACACAAGATACCTTTCCATGATTTCATTACAATTTTTTTCCTTCCATCAATGTATGTGATCAAATGACAAACACTGGTAATGATCTCAAGTTTGGAGACCAATACACATGTCCATAGACAGGAACAACCAATGACACCCAAAACATCTGGTATTCTTATTGGTGGGACAATACTCATGATCTCACTACCAGATATCACAAAGTGTGAACTTCATGAGAAGAAGTCACAATGTTTATGAGACCCCAACACCTGATAATCAAACATCTACAGTGTCCAGATTATAAGATATATCTAGACCATATGATATTTGTTTATGAATAATTACATAGTATCTCGAGGTGTTTATTTTTTCTTGGGGTCTGCTATAACCTTTTTATATGAAAAATAATTTATAAAAATTACCATTAAATAGTGGGAAAAAAATATCTACAATATAATGGTAAGAAAAATTTATATATATCTAACTTTATACACGATATGGTAATCAAAAATAATCTTCAAGTTGGGTCTAGGGAATCCACTTTTAAAAAACTCCCAAATTCACTAGATTCAACTTACTAATGAACCTTTTTAGAAATTACATGATAAAGATATTGTATATGCTAAGTTACAACTTTATTTTATATGTCATTTATGTTCCTACCATGTGTATATTCTATTATATATGACATCATCTCCTTGAGTAATGATTATTAAGAGATGGATCCCTGATTATATCTTTTTTTCCACCACAAAAAATTGACATCTTAGTTAGTACCAATAACAGATTTATCATTATGATAAAGCTTCACTCAGTAGATGTGATTCCAAGAACTAGAAAAATAATTGCATTTAATAACTGCTTATTAGCTACCTCAAAAGATACAATGCACTTGATTTTTGTAGGTATGACTACCATTGGATTTTATGATATTATCTCAGTCATCACCATACCCTCACTATGATACTCTATAAAACTGATCTAAAGGAATAATAGTTTTTGTCCCACCAAAAACTAGTATCCTTTATTATCCAATTACCAGGTACATATATTTTTTTCTTTACCAAGTAAAATCATGTAGTTTTAAATTCTTCTCTTACAGTTCTCTTAAAAATAATTGATATTTGACTACAATAAAGTATATACTGGAAATTTCAATTCATGTACATATCATGGAATATGTGATTTATCTATCATTGAAGTGTATGAAACTCAAATCACCATTTAATCTCCTCATATGCATTTTCATGTCTACTTGGAGATATTTATAATAATTTTTCTCTTGAATTGTTCCAACATGTATTTTTCAATACTGTTTCAATATATGTACTGTTGAGTAGGTCCAAGAAATAATTAGATCTACCATAGTAGATCCTACTCCCTAGAACTTGGGTTGCTACTTTAAGTCAATCACTAGAGAATTACTTTCATTTGGGTCCTAACTAACTACAAGAACAATATTTTTTTCCCATATGTAGATTTTTTTTAAAAATATTGTGGTGCTATTACCTCTTTATTGAAACCAAAAAACATCCAAAATTGTCTGGAGTCCATTTTTTCATGTCCGTGGGCATGCCATTGGGTGACTCTAGGCACGCAGGACATGACCCATGCCCAGGGTGGGTCGCCGGCCACTCCCCCCCTATTTTTTCCATATGTTTATGAGCATAATTTACATGGAAAATAATGGCGCTACCGCTAACCTCTAGTAGACACAAGGAAAAGATTCATTACAAATAAATATTATATGATTCTTTTTCTTAATTCAATCCAAAACTAGTTTTATGTAACTTGAACCCTTATTTTCATTTTGTGATGTCACCATCCCTTTCGGGTAGTGTCATATATACACCATCCACAAAAGATTGTCTTGACGTCTACTACAAAATAAAATGATCTGAAAAATTATCGATGAAATGTAAAATTCTAATCGATTTAGGAATATCAACTGGGTATTACCAATCATTCCTTATTGGTACTTCACTTGTACCATCCATGAATAATCTCACTTGAATACCCACTGTAGAATTAAATTTAGAAACCCATTTGCACTTGGATACATGAAATCCATTATTGCATGTTAATTGACATTTCAAATCTAAGATAACTTCAATATACTTCTTTCTTTGAGGAATTATTATTATCACTAAATAATGTATCACTTTCCATGGTGAATATAAAACCATAACTATGGTTTTAACCTTCATACATAGTATGTGCCACTGGAAGATTCCCTTTCCACATGTACTTGTAGAACTAGTTCTCATGAAAACTACATGTGCATCTCTGGCATTGAATGAACCCAATTCAATCTTTCTCCCATTGTATTAAGAATATATGTTCACCCTTATATATATAAATATTGTATATTAATTGACTATCACTTTTCTATCCTAGGGATTTATGTAATATCCTAAAAAACTATTAGGATAATTACTTAGATGCATAATGATTTTTTATTAATGCAAGTTTGTTTATATTCTAAACAAAATTTATACATCTAAACACATTTCCTATGACATAATGGATTTTCATCATACTATGAATCATATGACATTCATTTTTCATTATAGTTAGAATATAGTTATGGGATTTCTCTATTATTTTCAAATCTCATCTTGAAATATAATGGATTTTTCTTCAAGTTGGAACATTGATACTACTTACAACATGACTCTGATGTATAAAATGTGTGTTTAGAAATTTATATATGCAACATTTTTTTGATCAATGCTAACGTGTAATAATTATCATCAATCCTCCATATTAATCCTCGTTGTTAACCTCAATTCCAAGATGAAAATAAGGCAACACATGTTTAGGAATTACTCCATGCTACATTATCTTTATCAATGGATTCTTGGTAAAGATATTATTAGGCATGATAGCCTGAAGCAACTCATATCTTCTAACCATGAATATACTTTATTATAATATTCCTTAATTACTTAAAGGAATATTTTGAAGTATATTTTTACCACTATCTTACCCTTGTAATAGTTCATGTTTTCTTGTTAAACAAATTCCAAAAGCATTGTAGCATTCCTATATTTCTAATGGTTTCTTTATCCAAACTAAATATGTCGATAATAAAAAAGGTGTTTATCTATACTGTGTCTAAATACAATACCAATTATATACTTGGTTCCCACTTTCAGTTTTTCATGACAAAGAATTATCTTTCCACAGCTAGGTAAAAGTCTTACACTTCTATTTTCATCACTTATTGCCTATGATTCAAGTATCACTAAACTATTTATTGAGTATGAAATACCATGAACAACATTAATTCCTATACCTAGAATAATGTCTTCTTATTTCCAAAGGAAACGTGAGATAAATGTTTCGGTTATACAACATAATAGTATTACAAGAATCATAAACTTAGAAATTTAAAGTTATGTGTTTCTCATCACTGACTTAGGAATCACCCTTTCTCATCCACTTAGAGAATACACCAAACTTCTTGTGATATTTATATTATATACCTAGTTACTATATTTAAATACACATATGTGAATTTCATATTTTATTTAATCCCCAAGAAGCATGTTCAAAAAATTTCATTGATGAATATACACATAATAATAAGTGATAACTTTCTTCTTTAATTCAAATTATTGCTTTTAAAATTCCAAAAATTAATTTAATTTTATGCAAAGAAAATAACCTACTATTTATTAACCAACCTATTTTCATTTAAATAAATCAGAAATGTGTCTTTGGAGTTACACTTTCTGTTGGAATTTTCTATTTTCCTTTTAATTTTTTTCTATAAGAATTAAAGATTAATCTTTCTTTTATATTATTATTATTTACTTCATGAACCTTACCTAAATAGGAAATGAAGTGTTTAATATATCTGGTTTTTTTGTAACTTAAAATGATAATGGAGTAAATTGACGATAATGATATGATAAAGGGATCCAAAAAATATCATAATATGCCTTTAAATTTATACATGACCAGTTTAGATTATAATTGATTCATATCTTGCTTAACTTTCTCCTCATAATATTCTTAGAGAAAAGACAACATGTGTAATCATTTAGGTCCCGATGTTGTAACCTATAATGGCCCGGAACTCTCCGGCCCATTCCTTTGTCAAATTGAGGGTCATGAAGTGTTCTGGAGGGTAAAATGGACTTTTCCCACACTTTTCAGAATTTTGAAACTACACTCCGTGTAGTGTGAGTACATGCCATGTACCCCCTCGCCGGGTATACCCCGTGTTGAAGTCTGTGTCCTTGCCGTGTGAAAAAAATGGGTACACGCCGTGTACCCCATACTAAATGTCGTGTAGCCCCTACCCATGTACGCATTACCCTCAAACCCTGTGTTGACCAGTCAACAGATGTGTGCCGTGTTGGAGCCATGTACTTACCATGTGAAATAAATGGGTACACACCGTGTAGTCCCTCCCCATGTATGCGTTACCCTCAAACCATGTGTTGACCAATCAACGGCCACGTGCCACGTTGAAGGCCGTGTTGGAAGCCGCCTGGTGACTGTGTGAAATGGCCGAGTACACACCATGTACCATAAAGTACACGCCGTGTACTTTTTTTTTCTCACCTATAAAAGGAGGGGCCCTATCCTCCTTTTCAACTCACTCCTCTCCTCCCCATTCCCTCGAGCAGAGTTCTCTCAAGATACTCAAAGGCTCATTTCATCCATAACTTCTTCATCCGAGCTCTGATTTACGATCCGTTAGTGGCCACGAGATTGTAACAATGAGGAGGAACTTATGAGCTTGGAATTGTTGCTTTCCTTTCGGCCTTTCCTTCCTAGATTCCACCCGAGGAGGTTTTTTTGGGTTTTTCCAGAAGCAACGGACGTCGAAGGATGTCTTCTAAAGTTGATCCAAGGGAGCATTGTTATCAGAACCTGTTGAGGTAGAGATCTTACCTTTGTCTCTCAAGATTGTGAATCATGTGGGGTGGGTGTCCTCCTGTTTACGTGAAACACTTTTGAACCAGTTTAATGAAGATAATAACTGTCATATATAACGGGGTTGGGAAGTTTGTGATTATTGTTACATTTTTTTATATCCTGGGATATTATGTTGTGAATTGAATAGGCGTATGCCTACTGAAAATCACGGTCGTTGGGGGCCTTTTCTTGCACAATTAAATGCTTCCCTATCTTTCTAGACTTTTTATGGATGAAAACTTTATGAAATGTGGAAATTGGTTAATCATGTAAAGTTAGCTGATTACATGAAAATATGGAACCCTTGTGTGATCACCCCGGTTGAACAAAACTGAAATAATAAACATGTGGGTGCTGTTGGGGGATAATTTATGTAGAGGGGGTGTTTTTTGGGTTGTTGTGGATCGGGTGAGCAGCGGGGCTGCGGTTGGATTGGTTGTGGGTTGGTGTGAATGCTATGTTAGTAATGGGCAGCAGGGCTGCGATAAATGGTATCAAGCGGTGATGATGTACGGTGTGCTTGTGGTTATGGTGGTTGGAAGAAGGGCTGTGGGGTTGGGGTTGAATGTGAACGAAATATGTGTTGTGAATAATAAATAAAATTTGGAAGAGTTAATGAATGGTGGGGCTTGGTAATGGAACAGAAATAATAATCAATGGGGTTGGTTGGTCAATAAGAAGTGAATTTTTGTGTTTCTTGTGTTTTCCTAACTTGATTTGTGGATGGACGGGATATGTTTTACGAATGATTGATATGGTTGGTTGCGGTTGATTGCCCAGTAGTTAAGGAACGAATAAGCTGATTCTGTTGAAACATGAAAACCTAAATGGGGTTGCAGTTGTTTGTGGTAGGCATGCTTCATAGTAGCAGTGAAGAGGCACATTCTCAGTTCTCTATTTAGAATCCATATGTTGGGCTGAGTGTTTGGTATATATATATATATCTGTATCTTTTTGTTTTGTCACACCCCACCCATGTTGAGTAATTAGTACTGAACACTCCCATTTCATGGGAGAGGGTGTTTTCCCCATAGTTACTAGCTCTTTCCTGCTTCTTCTTCCATAGGTTATGATGTCTTGTGGCGAACTTACACCCAAGACTCTTCATATAGGTTTTGATTGGGGTAGTTTTAGCCCAAGACTCTTTGGGCAGGATTTACTATTTTTCAAGAATCTTCGTGATGAGGCCCAGGTGTGTGCGGGAGGGATACATGGTTGTGAGGCCCAGGTGTGTGGGGGCGGGATACGTGGTTGTGAGGCCCAGGTGTGTGGGGGCGGGATATGTGGTTGTGAGGCCCATGTGTGTGAATGCGGGATACGTGGTTGTGAGTGCCAGGTGTG
Source organism: Viscum album (assembly GCA_963277665.1). NCBI lineage: Eukaryota > Viridiplantae > Streptophyta > Magnoliopsida > Santalales > Viscaceae > Viscum > Viscum album. The sequence goes on along the minus strand of OY728126.1, from coordinate 1,945,250,085 downwards.
TGCGGGCGGGATATGTGGTTATTGAGGCCCAGGTGTGTGCGGGCGGGAAGAGTGTGTTAGTGTCAGGACGTTCTCCATTAGGAAGAGGAGCTAACTAATGGGAAATGGTGCGGGGTACCCAATAATATTGTTCTTATATACTACTACTACTTGTTTTTTTGTGTTTTGGTGAGCGTGGCTGGTGAGGTTGGGTGGATAGAATTCCTTTATAGGTTTTGGTTTCTTCTGCTGTTCTCACGAGACATTAGGATGTCTCCCCACTTGTTCATGAGAGCATTAGGTTTCCCTATGGAGTATACTTGTATGCTCACCCTACATTTAATTTCAGGTTTCCAGGGGGACTAACAGGGCCATGAAGGACCCCACTAGTCAGGACAGTTGGAGTTGTTGCAGTTTGTTGTACTCTTGTTTCTTTTGGTATTGTACTTTTTGAGCTTTCTTGTACTTGTACCTTGTTTCAGAACTATTTAAACATGCATGTGGGATTGGTTTGGGTTTATTTCTATACACTTTTTCTTTTCCTTTTTGGTGGTTGACTTTTCCTATTTCCCGATCTTAAATAATAAAAAGGGTAATGCCTCCCATATTTGTGAAAACTCATACCCTTGGTGCTAGTCGCCACCTCAGGGCCTACTAGAGGCGGGACTCAGGGGTCATTATCTCCCTTTCACCATTTCCAGCTCCGGAGGGGAATCTTTGGTGGGAGGGGGTTGTGACAGAATGGTATCAGAGGTGATGGTTGAGAGATAGGATGGAGTTTGGAGTTAGGGACAATAAGGATTGCATGGGATGGTTGGGAAACAATGTTGATTGATCATTGGTGCATGACATTGGCCAGGGAAGACCGACTTGGACATGGGATTTTAGGCCCCCCCGTGATCTGATGCAAGGACTCTTAGCCTACCGAACGACCAAGTGATACTACAATGATTTCAGTGTAGAGACCCTAGGGAAGGTACATGCATCATCATGATTGTGTTTTACTTAATTTGGGTGTTCTGAGAAAGAAATTGAATAAAATGATAAAATGAAACCTTGAGAAATTCCTTGCTACTTGGGCTTAAGAGATCCTTGTTTACTGTACAGCTATGACACCTGGTCGTCATCCCTGAGTGAATCAGACAACCGATTCCCAACAGATTCAGGCAGTCGATTAGTTGAGAATTAACTGAGAGGAGGAAGATAGACAGGGGTAGAAGACTCTCCATTCTTTCCAATAGAAAACCCTAAAGAAGTACGAGGTTAGTACTTTGGATACAGAGACATAGGGGTGGCTTGAGGAGCTAGGGATTTCTTTTACCTTGATTCATGCTTTGAGGGAGTACTGGGTTCCCCTTGCAGTCAGTCAGCTGAGAGGTGCGGCGCGACAGTGGTGGATGCCCTACCTCGAAGAGAGGATAGAGGTAGAGGTTTTATGGGCTGACTTTGAGAAGGAATTCTGAGAGGAATTCCTTTCTTCCACGATCAAGGTGGAGAAGTGGAAAGAGTTACTCTCCCTCCAGCAGAGAATTATGTCAGTACGAGAGTTAGAGATCAAGTTCAAAGACCTCCTACGCTTTGCTCCAGATCTCTTTCTAGATGAGGAGTCTCAGGCGAGACGTTTGGAGGAGGCTCTTCGTCCTTCGCTCCAGTATGCTGTCACCCCCTTCACCCTTCCGACGTACTTGGAAGTACAGAAGAAGGCAGAGGTTGTAGAGAGGATGCACTCGCAGGGAGGTGCACCACGTGAGGGGATCCAGCCAGGTTCGTCAAAGGGGAAGGCAGTCAGCAGCTGGTCTCCTATGACGGGACCTTCCAGGTTCAGGCTAGTGGGGGGCAGGCCCCAGCAGTTCCAGTTCAGATCTTCAGGTCCTCGTCCCTTTTTCACGAGCCTAGGACCAAAATGTTTTTCTTGTGGAGGTTTCGGTCACATTCAGAGTCGGTGCCCGACCTGAGCTCAGTACGGTGGAGGTGGGCAGCTTCTGCGCCCACCTCAGCAGCACTAGTTTCTGGAGAGGCCCTTCCAGTAGCAGCAGGACCATGCTCGTCCGAGGGCAGACTTTGCGGGAGGAGTCCAACCTCAGGGTGCTCCTCAGGGACCTCGACCAGGTCGTGGTCTGGGAGGTGGACGACATCAGAGTGACAGGGGCGCTAGGCTTGGACAGTTTCATGCAGCAGAGTTGGAAGATCCAGCAGGACTAGAGGTGGGGCGAGGTATTATTTGTTTTTTCAGCACTCTCGTTTCAAATTTGTTCGATTAAGGATCTTTGCACTCCTTTGTTGCACCTGATCTAGCCCATGCTTTGTGTCTAGATGTAGAGAGACTTTCTGTACCCCTGGTGCTGAGTACACTAGTTAGAGGCCAGACCAGCATATCTTGTGCTTGCTGGGGATGTGGGATGACGTTGGGACCACATCAATCTAATGGGGATCTTCTTTTTCTACAGATGCACCCATACGATGTCATCCTAAGCATCGACTGGTTGTTTTCTATTAGTTCCGTTATCGACTGCTTCCAACGAAGAGTCGTGTTCTCCGACGTGGACAGGCATCATGTATCTTTTGTTGGCGAGAGGAGCTATCAAGTGGGAATCCAGCATGTGAAGCCTCTCCTTTCCTTTTTAGACAGGTTATCAGTGGTTTCGGCTGATGCAGAGATGATGGATGTCCCAGAGGTTGTTGGGGAATTCCCCGATGTTTTTCCTGAGGAGGTTGTGACTCTACGCCCCCGACGTGACGTTGAGTTCGGGATAGACTTACAGTCTGGTGCCTATCCAATTTCTATGGCCCCTTATCGGATGTCACCTTAAGAGTTGTAGGAGTTGTGGATTTAGATTGACGATCTAATGGAGAAGGGTTTTGTTTGACCCAGCGTGTTGCCATGGGGTGATCTAGTTTTGTTCGTGAAGAAGCCAGATGGTGGTCTCAGGTTATGCATAGACTACTGAAGGTTGAATCAGGTAACGGTCAAGAACCGTCACCCCCTTCCAAGGATAGATGATCTCTTCGACCAGCTGAGGGGAGCAGGTTGGTTTTCTAAGATTGATCTACGATTTGGATATCATCAGCTGAGGGTGAAGGACAGTGACATCTCGAAGACGGATTTCAGGTGCAGGTATGGAAACTTCGAGTTTGTATTGATGCTGTTTGGAGTTACGAACGCACCAGCTGTGTTCATGGGACTTATGAACTTTGTCTTCCGAGAGTTTCTAGACCGGTTCGTTATTGTGTTTATCGATGACATCCTGATCTACTCAAGATCATAGGAGGAGCACGTTGAGCATCTTAGGGAAGTCTTAGAAGTCCTTCTACACCACCAGCTTTATGGGAAATTGTCTAAGATTAAGTTCTTGACACAAGAAGTAAACTTCCTTGGGCACGTAGTGTCTCAGCATGGAGTGTTAGTGGACCCGTCGAAGGTGGAGGCAGTTGTTTCTTGGGCAGCACCTAAGTACGTGGTAGAAGTTCATAGTTTCCTGGGGTTAGTTGGTTACTATCAGAGGTTCGTTTCAGACTTCTCTCTAGTTGCTACTCCATTGACATCTTTGACTAGGAAGAACTAGATCTTCCTATGGAGCGAGCAGTGCCAGAAATCTTTTGACTACCTGAAGAAGAAGTTGGTCAGTGCTCTAGTACTCAGGTTTCCAGAGGAAGGGATGTTGTATGAGGTGTTTTGTGGTTCTTCTGGCCTTGGTTTGGGGTGCATACCGATGTAGAAGAAGGGTGTGATCTGTTATGGGTCTAGGAAGTTGCGCCCTCACGAGCGTAACTATGCCACCCATGACCTAGAGCTTGCAGCAGTAGTGTTCACACTGAAGTTGTGGCGACATTACCTCTTTGGAGAGTGCTTTTTGGTCTTCTCAGATCACAAGAGCTTATGTTATATCTTCTCCCAATGTGAGCTGAACTTGCAGCAGTGGATATGGGTCGAGTTTGTCCAAGACTATGACTTCGAGATATCCTACACTGAAGGTAAGGGAAACATTGTGGCTGATTCCCTAAGCAGGAAGTCGCATAAGGAAGTGGTTCGGGAATCCACTGATGCGTGGAAAGCGATGGGAGAGTTGGCTTCCTTGCACTTGGATGAAAGGGTAGAGGGTGTTAGAGGCTGTTTGTTTCAGATAACGGTGCAATCCTCCTTGTCGTAGTAGGTGGAAGAATCTCAGTGGGGGGACTTTGAGGCAGAAGTGATGCGGGATCGCGTCGATCAAGGAAATGCTTCAGAAGGATGGTCAGAGGATAGCCGACATCGGATGCTTTTCCATGGAAGGTTTTTTGTTCTGGAGGTGATGCGTGAGTGAGTTCTCCGTGAGTTCTATAGCTCAGCCTTGGTGGTACATCTGGGAGTTTCAAAAATATACCGAGGCCCGAGGGAACAGTTTTGGTGGCCCGGGTTGAAACGGGAAGTGGCAGAGTTTGTGGCTAAGTTCCTAGTGTGTCAGCAAGTAAAGGCTGAACACCGTGTTCCTAGTGGTTTATTGTATCTATTAGATGTCCCCGAGTGGAAGTGGGATGAAATCTCGATGGAATTCATCACATGACTACCTAGAGATCAGGGTGGTTATGATGCTATCTGGGTGGTGGTGGATCGTCTGACAAAATCGGCTCACTTCTTAGCAGTTAAGGAGTTGGTCCCGGTGAGTACCTTAGCACAGAGGTACATAGATTAGGTGGTGCATTTGAATGGAGTTTTGAAGACTATCGTCTTAGACTGGGATACTCTGTTTACCTCATGAGTCTTGAGGGGGTTACAACATGCTTTTGGAACCCAGATACGCCTTAGCACTGCTTTCCACCCCCAGACTGATGGGCAGACAGAGTGGACTATCTAGAGGTTGGAGGATATGCTATCGGCAAGCATTCTGTATTTCAGAGGATCATGGGCGTGACACTTGCCTTTAGTAGAGTTTTCCTACAACAAAAAATTCCACTCTACTATTGGCATGGCACCATTTGAGGCTTTGTATGGAAGTCCATGTCGTTCACCCATTTGCTGGGCAGAGGTTGGTGAGATAGGTGCTCTTGGGCCAGAGGTAGTGCAGAGCACCATAGAGAAAGTCCAGCTGGTACGTGAGAGGATTAAAGTAGCTCAGGACTGACATAAGTCTTATATAGATCGTCGGAGGAGGCCCTTGGAGTTCGAGGTGGGAGATCATGTGTTCTTGAAGGTTTCCCCTCGACGGGGGCAGCGGAGGTTTGGGAAAGGGACTAAGCTCTCCCCTAGGTTCATCGGACATTTCGAGGTGCTGAGGCGAGTTGGCGAGGTGGTATATTAGCTAGCCCTGCCACCTCAGTTAGAGAAGGTTCATGATGTCTTCCACGTCTCCCAGATTCGCCGGTACTTACATGATGACTCTCACGTTATCGAATGGGGAGAGTTAGATATGGTAGACTATGCGACCTTCGAGGAACAACCAGTCAGAATCGAGGATCGTAAAGAGAAGGTGCTCCATGGAAGAACCATCACCTTGGTTCGTGTGTTGTGGAGGCATGGCGGCCTCGAGGAGAGCACTTGGGAGCGGGAGACCCAGATGCACGCTCAGTACCCAGAGTTGTTTTGACTTGTGTTTTTTTCCTTGTTCTTTTGAGCTTTGTTTTGATGTTATACTCTGTACCTTTGATATATGGAATGATTGGCTTGTCGGTTGTGAGACTTTTTGTTTCCTTATTCTATGGAAGGGTGTAGCATGTACGGATGTGTGGGAAAAAGGAAAAAACCTGATCCTTAATCGAGACACATTAATGCAGATGCGATTGAACCCGTGCAGGCATGTCAGTACCACCTAAAGTGGATAATATCTCGACATAGCAGAAGGAATTTCCCCAAACCACATGTTCGGGCAGTGTGTTGGTTGTGTGGTGTTGGGGGTGGTGCAAGTTGAAAAATACTAATGTATGAAATTGGGAAGACCCAATTCTTAAATGAGACACATTAATGAGGATGTGATTAAACATGTGTAGGCGAGTCCGTGATGCCTATAGCGGATAATATCTCGACATAGGATAAAGAATTCCTAACACATATGATTAGGGTTGTTGGATGGGTTCCTGTTATAACAAGGGCCCTAAGAGGTATCTTGTTGGGTTCCCCTGGTTTGGCTTTTGAATTCTCAGGGACGGGAATGTTTTAAGAGGTATCTGATGTAATGGCCCAGACCTCTCTGTCCCATTCCTTTGTCAAAAAGAGGGTCATGAAGTGTTCTGGAGGGTAAAATGGACTTTTCCCACACTTTTTAGAATTTTGAAACTACACGCTGTGTAGTGTGAGTACACGCCATGTACCCCCTCACCGGGTATACCCCGTGTTGAAGGCCGTGTCCTTGCCATGTGAAATAAATGGGTACACGCCATGTACCCCATACTACAGGCCGTGTAGTCCCTCCCCGCGTACGCATTACCCTCAAACCGTGTGTTGACCAGTGAACGACCATGTGCCGTGTTGGAGCTGTGTCCTTGTCATGTGAAATAAATGGGTACACGCCGTTTACCCCATACTACATGCCGTGTAGTCCCTCCCCATGTATGCGTTACCCTCAAACCGTGTGTTGACCAGTCAACGGCCGCATGCCGCGTTGAAGGCCGTGTTGGAAGCCGCGTGGTGACCATGTGAAATGGCTGAGTACACACCATGTACCATAAAGTACATGCCGTGTTCTTTTGTTTTTCTTGCCTATAAAAGGAGGGGTCCCCTCCTCCTTTTCAACTCACTCCGCTCCTCCCCATTCCCTCGAGCAGAGCTCTTTCAAGAGACTCGAAGGCTCCTTTCATCCATAACTTATTCGTCTGAGATCCGATTTACGATCCGTCAGCGGCCACAGGATTGTAACGACGAAGCAGAACTTCTAAGCTTGGATTTGTTTGTTTTCTTTCGAAATTTCCTTCCCAGCTTCCACCCGAGGAGGTTTTGCCGGGTTTTTCCAAAAGCGATGGACGCCAACTGACATCTTCTAGAGTTGATCTGGGGGAGCGTTGTTATCAGAACCTGTTGAGGTAGGGATCTTACCTTCGTCTATCTAGATTGTGCATCATGCGGGGTGGGTGTCCTCTTGTTTACGTGAAACACTTTTGAACCGGTTTAATGAAGATAATAACTAGCTTATATAATGGGGTTGGGAAGTTTGTGATTACTGTTACATTATTTTATATCCTACGATATTATGTTATGAATTGAATAGGCTTATGCCTACTGAAAATCATGGTCGTTGGGGGCCTTTTCTTGCACAATTAAATGCTACCCTATCTTTCTAGACCGGTTATGGATGGAAACTTTATAAAATGTGGAAATTGGTTAATCATGTAAAGTTGGCTGATTAAATGAAAATATGGAACCCTTGTGTGATCACCCCGGTTGAACAAAACTGAAATAATAAACATGTGGGTGCTATTGGGGGTTAATTTATGTGAAGGGGCTGTTTTTGTGGGTTTTTGTGGATCGGGTGAGCAGCGGGGCTGCGATTGGCTTGGTTGTGGGTTGGTGTGAATGCTATGTTAGTGATGGGTAGTGGGGCTGTGATAAATGGTATCAAGGGGTGATGATGTATGATGTGGTTGTGGTTATGGTGGTTGGCAGTGGGGCTACGGGGTTAGGGTTGAATGTTAACGAACTATGGGTTGTGAATAATAAATAAAATGTTGAAGAGTTAATGAATAGTAGGGCTTGGTAATGGAATATAAATTATAATCAATGGGGTTGGTTGGTCAATAAGAAGGGACTTGTTGTGTTGCTTGTGTTTTTATAACATGATTTGTAGATGGAAGGGATATGTTTTACGAACAATTGATATGGTTGGTTGTAGTTGATTTCCCAGTAGTTAAGGAACTAATAAAATAATTATGTTGAAACATGAAAACATAAATGTGGTTGGGGTTGTTTGTGGTAGGAATGCTTCGTAGTAGAAGTGGTGAGGCACATGCTTAGTTCTCTGTTTAGAAGCCATAGGTTGGGCTGAGTGTTTGGTATATAAATATATATATCTGTATCTTTTTGTTTTGTCGCACCCCACCCATGTTGAGTACTTAGTACCGAACACTCCCATTTCATGGGAGAGGGTGTTTTCCCCATAGTTATCAGCTTTTTACTACTCCTTCCTCCATAGGCTATGATGGCTTGAGGCGAACTTACAACCAAGACTCTTTGGGTAGGTTTAGATTGGGGTTGTTTTAGACCAAGACTCTTCGGGCATGTTTTACTATTTCCCATGAATCTTCGGGATGAGGCCCAGGTGTGTGCGAGCGTGATACGTTGTTGTGAGGCCCAGGTGTGTGCGGGCAGGATATGTGGTTGTGAGGCCCTGGTGTGTGCGGGCGAGATATGTGGTTGTGAGGAATAGGTGTGTGCGGGCGGGATATGTGGTCATGAGGACCAGGTGTTTGCGGGCGAGATACGTGGTTATGAGGCCCAGGTGTGTGCGGGCGGGATATGTGGTTCTTGGGGCCCAGGTGTGTGCGGGCGGGAAGACTGTGGTAGCGTCAGGACGTTCGCCGTTAAGAAGAGCAGCTAACTAATGGGAAATGGTGCAGGGTACCCAATACTCTTGTTCTTATATACTACTACTACCTGTTGTTTTGTGTTTTGGTGAGCGTGGCTGGTGAGGTTGGGTGGATAGAATTCCATGATAGGTTTTGGTTTCTTCTGTTGTTCTCACGGGACATTAGGATGTCTCCCCACTTGTGCACTAGGGCTTTAGGTTTCCCTACAGAGTATACTTGTATGCTCACCCTACGTTTACTTTCAGGTTTCCCGGAGGACTACCCAGGCCGTGCGAGACCCTACTAGTCGGGACAGTTGGAGTTGTTGCAGTTTTTTGTACCCTTGTTTCTTTTGGTATTGTACTTTTTGAGCTTTCTTGTACTTTTACCTTGTTTTAGAACTATTTAAACATGCATGTGGGATTGGTTTGGGTTTATTTCTATACACTTGTTCTTTTCCTTTTTGGTGTTTTACTTTTCCTATTTCCCGATCTTAAATAATAAAAAGGGTAATGTCTCCCATATTTGTGAAAACTCATACCCTTGGTGCTAGTCGCCACCCCGGGGCCTACTGGAGGCGGGACTCAGGGGTCATTATCTCCCTTTCACCATTTCCAGCTCAGGAGGGGCATCTTTGGTGGGAGGGGGTCGTGACATAACCACCAAAAACATTAGACATTGTTGATAGCATTATGACATAACCATCATATTCTATAAACATGAGTCTCTTATAGGAAATGTTACACCCTTACTTCCTAAGGTAGATTTATAGGTATAGGGACACCAGGACCTTGAATTTCTGATATGGTTGTATTGTGCACAAGTGCCTATACTACACTTAGAAATCCATGAAAGTTTGCACATTAACTTTGTCCAATATTTATTATAGTTTATATTGTGTTATTACTTTACATTAAGTACAACAATAAAACTTATAGATTTTACTTCTATATTGATTACCGATTGAGACATTACCAATTAATTTAATCATTAAATGTCTACCACTATTTTATCGAATCCTAGGAACCCTCAGTAATAGAAATAGAATACTCCGTTTCTTGAGTATTCTAGTAGAAAGGATCCATGAACCTCCCCTCATAGTCTAAAAGCTTTGGCTATGCCACTACTTGAAGGGTTAAAGTTATTTATTTGAATAGCTAACCACATTAAGTCACGATTCATTGATATATTGAGTGAAGTACCAAATTTATAAAATCATTACTTGATTTAATAAAATCTTGCCTATAAAATTACAATATTATAGATTTTGGTACTTCTTTTCTATAGCTTTACTTAAGTCAACCCATCACTTTCATAAGAACACCCCTAAAGTAAGATAAGCCCTCATCTTTGGCATAAAAAGTACCGCAAACACCCGATTTTTTTCATATTCGAATGATGAAAGATATTAAGGACTTAATATTTCATTGAGAGTTTCTGTGTTTTTATCTTGATGAATGTAATTCATTTCTATTAATCTTGTTAATCTATGTTTTCACAGTCAAAACTGAACATTAATAGAGAAAAAATACATCTCTTCTTTATGAATTTTATTATTTATTATTTTATGTATGTTACCACTATTATAAAATTCATAAAATAATAAATAAATGAACAAAGGAAATATAGTACCCAACTGGTCTTTAGAATCTAAAATGACCTAGGGGGATCATACCTGATTCGTGTCTTGACTCTTAAAGCATCTATCCCCCATCCAGTATGTCCGCTGCTCATTTGGAGTACACCTAAACTTGGTGTTGTCTATATCTTACACCACCATGGAGTGTCATCTCATCTTGGGGTAGGTTTCGGGTGCAGTGGAAGTGCGTTGGTGGGTGTACCCAACATTATTTTTAGTGTTAAGAATGATCAATATGAGATCCATCACGATAATAAAACACCAGATCTTTGGAATAGAATGAAGAATGAAAAAGAAAAAGGGGAGTTCCAGAACCATATAGAGGATCATCATATGTTGGTTAGAATTAATTTAATTAATTGACAAGAATTACCTTGATGGAATTCTTTCTTCATTGATGTCTCTAGTCATGATCTGATGTGATCCATCATTGCGTCATAGAATCCAAGTGTAGGATTCCTATAGCGGTGATCCACACATGCTCCACGTATCTCTGGATGTCACTGAAGGGATCTTTGGGTGCTATCGTAGAATGGCCTTCGCTTGTGATGCCTGACTTTGATCACCTTGATCCGATGGAGGCAGATCTCCCTCTCATAGCTTGAGAGCGTTCTTGGTGGAAAAAAGATTCTCTCTTAGCTTGAGAGCTTTTACAAATCCGTTATGCACAACCACTCAAAATGGATAGGCGAATGAGAAATATATAATTGGGATTTTTAATTACATAGAATAATAAAATTAATTAATTACCTGAAAGCATTTATTCATTTCATTTAATTCTTAGTAATACCCCATGTCTAATAATAACAGTTGACTATTATTATTACTTGACATTCACCTAGAAAATTACACCTAATATTATTTAATTAAATAAATAATATTATTTCTCATAAATTCCCAGAAAAACTATATATTCTCTGGAATAACTTGTGTTGAAATAAATATGATCAGGCATCCTTGAATAATTATTAAACCAAATTTGGGAATAATCTTTATTCAACCTGTTAATTTAGTATTTAACTGAGATACTTGGACACACTTAGTGTGTGACCCTCTAGGCCTCTTTCTCAGTGGCATTAGGCAGAGCCTTCCTAAAGTCTAAGGTTAACATCTAACAACATGCCAAGCCACCCATAGAGAATGAAGTTAACACCGCAATGATGTGTCACCTCCTACGAATGCTTACCGTGTAATATAATCCCTTTGTCACGATATCTTGAATCAAGAGAGTTGCATTCTAGTACCATCAACCCATGTTCTTGATTATTCTTTCTTTGAATTTTTGGAATTAAACTTTCCCATTCCTCACCATAGCCATGGATTTATTTAGGATATATTAATTGCATCAAAGGGCCTGAGATATCTACTTCCTTTATGGAATAGAAGGAAAAAAAATCCTTTCTTACATTATCTATTAATGCAATATCACTCATGACACACCTAACATATCCTAGCTCACTGCAAATAGTGTGTCATCATAGTTTTTGTCAATACATATAAGTGCGCGAGTTGTAATACACATTAATAATAATAAAAAAGTATAAGGATCAATACACATGTCCACAGATAGGAATATCCAATGACACTATGAAATGTGGATTTCCTACTAGCGGGTATCATTCTCATAATATCCTCTTAGAAATTACCAAGGGAGCACACCATGAGAAGGATCCTCAATGTTTTCTGGGTCCTCACCCCTAATGGCCTGTATTATTTTTGTCCCTCAAATAAAATAATCCAGCCATAGAACATATATTCAAGAACAGTGTTATGGAACTTCCAGGTTCTCATCATAGCAGAGATCCTCTATGACCCTTTAATGAAATAACTATCCTTAAAACATTATCACATGCATTTTCAAGAAGAAGAACCCTCAAGATGTGATACAATATTTATTAATGAATAAAATACAAAGTAGTTGGTTCTAGGAAACCAAATCCAAAAAACTACCACTTAGACTAGAGACAATTTCTAACAACCTTTAACCCGCTTGATCTCACATGATATTCATGCTTCTGATGAGATAGGCCTTTAGTCATGGGGTCCACCACTTTCTATTCCGTGGACACTCTCCCCACTACAACTTCACCCCTTTGATAGAAATCCCTCAAGAGGTGATACTTCCAGGGTATGTGTTTTTTCTGTTTATGTGACCTTGGTTTTTTTGCAAGATCCACCGCTGTAGTATTATCACAATAAAACATGATTGGATATTTACTTCTAGGCACCACATGAAGATCCTGGACAATGTTATGAATCCAGACAGCTTCCTTAGTTGCATCAAATGTTTCTATATATTCAGACTCCACTGTATAATCAGCGACATATGGCTTCTTTGAACTCTTCCAGCTCACAAAACCTCTATTGAGATAGAAAACATATCCAGATTGCGACTTCAAATCATCTTGATCTGTCTGAAAACTAGAATCAACATACCCTCTAATGAGAATCTTCTTGTCTCCTCCATACACCAGGAACATATCCTTAGTTCTTCTTAGATACTTAAGGATAGTCTTAACAATAGTCCAATGCTGTTCTCCTGGATCTTCTTAATTACTACCTACCATGCTCAGTTCATAGGAAACATCAAGCCTGGTACATAACATGGCATACATGATAGATCCTATGGACGAAGTGTATGGTACATTACTCATTCTATATTTCTCTTATTGTGTCTGAGGACACGTTTTCATAGAAAGATGTAGGCCATGTGACACTGGAACCAATCCTCTATTGGATTGTTCCATACTAAATCTCTTTAGTATATGGTCAATGTATATACCCTGACTTAGTCCAAGCAGCCTCTTGGATCTATCACTAATGATCTTGATCCCTAGAATATAGACTGCTTCACCCAAGTCCTTTATGGAGAAAAACTTGTTCAACCAGTCCTTAACTAACTGTAAGACTGTTACATCATTTCCAATAAGAAATTTTTCATCAACATAAAATACTAGGATAATGACTGAATTTCCATTAAACCTCCTATAAATACATGGATCACATTCATTGTAAATGAAACCAAATTACTTTATGGAAAAATCAATTTTTATGTTCCATGACTTGGATGCTTGCTTTAATCCATAAATGGATTTCTACAACTTGTAAACCCGTTTGGCTTCACCTGGTGTCACAAACCCTTCTGGTTATGTCATATAGACATATTCCCGAAGGTTCTTGTTAAGGAATGCGGTTTTGACATCCATTTTCCAAATCTCATAGTCATGGTAAGCTTCTATGGAAAGTATGATTCTTATATATTTAAACATGGAAACTGGAGAGAAGGTTTCATCATAGTGAATTCCTTGATGCTGTCTAAATCCTTTAGCCACTATCTTTGCTTTATAGGTGCTAACTTGACCTTCAATGTCTAGTTTTCTCTTGAATACCCATTTGTATCCAATAGGATTTACATCAAATGCCTCATCAACTAGAACCCAGACATTGTTCTGATACATGGAATCCATCCCAGAATTCATAGTTTATAGCCATTTTGCAGCTTTTGATCTTTCTACTGCTTCCTTGTAAGAGATAGGTTCATCATTGTCCAATAATAATGATTCACTATCCTCGGTGACTAGGAAACCAAATCTCCGAGGATCTCTTACCTCTCTTGAGCTCCTACACAGTACTTAGGTTTGTGGAACCTCTTCTATGGGGAATTGTGGAACTTGTTTCTGCACCAACTCCTGTGTATCTTGAGCATCAACTTCGTTGAAGTCAATCAGGATCCCAGTCTCCTTTTTGAGGATGTGGTCCCTCTCAAGAAAGATGGCTTGTATGGCGATAGTCACTTTCTTGTCTGAATGGTTATATAGGTAATATACTATCATTTCCTTGGGATATCCTTTAAAGATACACTTCGTTCCCGAGGGTTTTAGTTTGTTTCCTAAGAAGAGATTAAAAAATTCCTCACATCCCTATACATGTGTGTGAGAAAAAATGGGTTTCTTTCCATTCCATAACTTAGAGGGAATACCAATTTCCCCCTTAGTTGGTACTCGGTTTAATTTTTATGCTGCAGTTTGTAATTCATATCCCCAAAAGGATAATGGAAGATCTACACAACTCATCATCGACCTCACCAATTCCAATAAGGTGCGGTTCCTACTTTCACTAACACCATTCCACTATGGTGTATAAGGAAGAGTGAGATGAGATAGAATCCCAAAATCCCGTGAAAGATTGATGAACTCTTGGTATAGATATTCTCTACCTCGATTCGATCGAAGCTTCTTTATCTTCTTACTATATTTATTCTCTAATTCATTCATTAATCCCTTAAATTTATCTAAGGATTCTGACTTATACCTCATTAAGTAGACATATCCATATCTACTTAAATCATCAGTAAAAGTAATGAAGTAAGAATATCCACCTCTAGCTTCTACTGGAAATGGTCCACACACATCCATGTGCACCAATCCTAGAATCTTTGTGGCCCTTTCACCCTGTCCACCGAAACGTGACTTGGTCATTCTTCCTTGTAAACAAGAATGACATATATCAAGTTGTTTTTGCTCAGTAGAGTCTAAACAGCCATCTTGACAGAGCTTTGTCAAGTGCTTCTCGTTTACATGACTGAGACAGTGATGCCACAACTTAGTGATGTATGAGTCTGGTGAGTCTGTTTTGTTATCGATTTCCAACACTTGGTTTTCATAATTTAATACATACAAACCATTATTTAAATGTTCCATACCATAAGATACATTGTTCTTATAAATGAAGAAACCCTTATTTCCAAACTTGAAAATAAATCCATCCATATCCAAAAATGATACATAAATTATGTTTTTTGGTAACACTAGGAACATAATAATAGTTATGTAAAACCAAAATCATCCCATTTAGAATTTATAGGTGGTAATCACCAATAGATAATGTAGCCCGCCTCGAACCATTGGCAGCTCGATGATCCACCTCTCCTCTGGCAATATTTCTAAAACTACTTGGTTCCTACATTTGAATATAGACGTGAGCCCCCCAAGCTGTATCTAATACCCAATGTGTATAAATGGAAAGATTAAACTCGATAATGAACACACCCTCAGCATCCCCATGCTTCTGGGTGTAGTTCTTATTTTAGTGGCCTTTCTTACCACATGAAAAACATACCGCCTCCCATTCCTTGCCCTACCTCTGGATCTTCCCCTTCTTGTGGGGACGGTTCTCATGGGCTTTAGTCTGTTTATAAGTCCTTGGCCCCTTTGCCTTGTACTTCCTTTTCTTATTCACCATTAGGACTAAGGGTTTTTCATGACCTATGTACTTATCTACCTAGCTAATTAAGTTCAGAAGTTATGATAGACTCTTCTCATTATTTCTCATGTTATAGTTGACAATAAAGCTAGGGAAGGTCTTGGGTAGTGATGATAGGATGAGATCTGTACGCAACTCATCCAGGAACTTAATCCCTAAGATTTCCAGGCGTTCAATATAGCCAATAAGATTGAATACATGAGGCCCAACTAGCACAGATTCTCCAATATTAGTTGTAAACAAAGAGTTAGAGATCTCATATCTCTCCTATCACGCCTTCTCTTGGAAGAGATCTTTAAGGTGAGACATCATGCTATACACGTCCTTGTTTTCATGTTTCTTTAAGAGCTCATTAGACATGGATGAAAGCATTAAACATTGAAAATATATGGCATCATCCATATGTTTCATAGAGAGAGATAGTTCCCCATCACAGGACTCTTTCTGAGGCGCAACTGGATTAGGCTCTTCCAGCACATACAATTTCCTCTCATGGTGAAGGATGACACGTAAATGCCTCTGCCACTCTTAGAAATTGGTTCCAGTGAGAAGGTTTTTCTTCTCTAGTATGGTTCACAATGATAT
This sequence comes from Viscum album, assembly GCA_963277665.1. Taxonomy (NCBI): domain Eukaryota; kingdom Viridiplantae; phylum Streptophyta; class Magnoliopsida; order Santalales; family Viscaceae; genus Viscum; species Viscum album. Next base: position 1,945,234,151 of record OY728126.1, on the reverse strand, counting down.
GTTTGAAGTCATTTTCTCACCATTTCTACAAATTAAGATGAGAAAAGTTTTAGTAATTTATTATCATAAAACTGAGACAAATAAATAATTTAATACTTATTAGTCTCCAACTATTTTATCGAAATCCAACAGCCCTCACCATTGACTTAAAAATATTCTATTTCCTGAATATTCTAGTGGAAAGGATTAATATTTTTCTTCACATTACCCCAACTAGGGTTAGTCAAGAAACTTTAAGGGTTTTAGGTAGGCATTCCAAATGCCAACTGCATTAACTTGCATCTCCTTGATCCGTTGAGTGAACTCCCCAATCCTGAAATCTTTTAATTTTGGTTTTCCTCAACCTTTGCCTCTTGGTCATACCAAGTCCTGCTGTGGCAATCAACCCTTGATGTGAACCAATTCAAGTCAACTCAAAACCTTGAATTATAATTCCTTGATAATTGAAAGCACCCCAACTAGGGTTGGTCAAGCACTTTGAACTATGGTTTGATTCTAACTAAGATTATGGAAGGCTATACTGACTTAATATATCTTTGGGTGATTTTATCCTTATATATAAATTTCCATTTTATTGTCTTTGATTACATGATTTCTATTATTAAGTGGGATATAATTAAGTGATTAACCATGTCTAAGATAATATTTTATGCATAAGCTGGTCTTATTTTAGTTCCATCTTGCATTCTTGTTTAATTAATTAATTTTGTGATCATGACAATACATCCACAATAAATAAACCACGAAACTGATAGAAAAAAAATAACTTGTATGATCATGAGCTTGTTCTACAGGTTAGTTTTTCTAGAGGTTGATAAACTGACCTATGACCTAAGGGAGAAACACATTGAACCTTTTGGGTTTGTGTTTATATATTTATACCTATCCACCTTTGTATCTTCTTGGATAGATTTATTCTTGGCTCCTAACTTGAGCCGTATCCACTAGCTTGGGTGCTTCATCCATTACATATGCTTTTATCTCACATGCAGGTGAAGGGTAAAATGGGGTTTTACATAAAAGAAACCTTGGGAGCGCATTCCCTACATATTAATGAGGAGAAGGATCCCAGGCCAACAAATTTAATTTAAATAAATATATTAAAAGAAACCATTCACATACAAAGGTCTTGTTCTAGCTCATGACCATCCATTAATGCAATGATATTTACACATAAATAAAACTAGCATTCAATTCTTTAATTGTTCTTGTTTAAGATAAATAACACTTGAATCAATTAATTATCTTTAATTAATCAATTCTTTTATCTTAAATCCTTTTCTAAATTTCATTAAGATTCTCATACATCATAATTTTAAACAAATAAATTTATTTAGAATTATCTTTGTACATAACTTGTAACTTGGAGGCAACCTAGTGAATTCCTGTTCATAACTACCTAATGAGTAGAAATTAATATTACACAGATGTTAAATTAAAAATATATATATATATAAAACACCTATAAAATGTTGTGCCTCATCTTTATGCCTACACTATAGTAAACGTCTCAAGGGTTTTTATAATATACTAATAAATTTTAATAAATCTACGCAATTTGGATGAGTACACAACACGTAGTTTTGACTACATAGTGTGTACTTTTGTTCACCGTTTATCCGAAGTACATGACCGAGGATATGGCATGTAGTTGTACATCAGAAATTTTTAGAGTACACGGAATGTTCAATGGGACACACGCTGTGTAGTATTCTCGTTACATGGTTTCCAGCCTGGCAAGCCATGTATGGGGTACACGGTCGAACCCTAAAATGAAGGGACTAAATGCTGTGTTCCATAGGCCACACGGGGTGTAATCCAGAAACCATGTGCCACCTATTCCTGTTCAACACACGGAGTCTTAAAGACTAAGGTAGGATCCATTTACATGGCTTGATTTGGCGGACTGGTCCAATGAATTGAACCTAGACTACATGTCGTGTACTTCCGAATACACGCTGTGTATTCTAGTGTTGTATGGAAAGTAATGTTTGGAACCTCTGGATGAGATCCTCTATTTTATTTTAATCAAAATTAAAAGAAATATTAGTTTCTGTAAGGTGAACTAGAAATGAGAGAGGAGGAACAAATCTCAAGATTCAGATTTAAAGAACGATTAACTTGAATTGAAAAAACTAAATTATTAAATGCGTAAATCACCAACGAAAAAATAAATAATTATAATTAACTATATGACTCCCTCTGATACCACTTGTAGGTTCCGAGCACAATAGAAGCGCATTGGTGGGTGTACCCAACATTAATTTTAGCATTAACAATGATCAATCTGAGATCCGTCATGATAATAAAATGCCAGATCTTCGGAATAAAATGAAGAATGAAAAATAAATAGGGGAGTTCCAGAACCATATAGAGGATCATCGTATGTTGGTTATAATTAATTTAATTAATTGACAAGAATTACCTTGATTGAATTCTTTCTTCATTGATGTCTCTAGTCACGATCCGATGTGATCTGTCATTTCGTCATAGAATCCAATTGTAGGATTCTTGTAACGGTGATCCAAACATTCTCTATGCATCTTTGGCCATCACTGAAGGGATCTCCAGGTGATAGCACATAAGTGACTTCACTTTCGATGTCCTCCTTCGATCTCCTTGATCTAATGGAGGTGGATCTCTCTCTCGTAGCTTGAGAGCATTTTTTGGTGCAAAAGGATTCTCTCTTGTCTTGAGAGCTTTTCCAAATCTGTTGTGCACAACCACTCAAAATGGCTAGGCTAAAGAAAAATATATAATTGGTATTTTTAATTATATAGAATAATAAAATGAATTAATTACCCGAAATCATTTTTTTATTTCATTTAATTCTTAGTAATAGCACATGTCTAATAAAAACAGTTGACTATTATTATTATTTGACATGAGCCCAGTGAATTACACCTAATATTATTTAATTAAATAAATAATATTATTTCTCATAAATTCCCAAAAAAACTACACGGTATGTATATATTAATATACATAGTGTGTACTTTTATTTTCCATTTTTCTTAATTTCCTCCACCACATTTATTAAACCTTGAATAATGAATATTTATTTCACAAATAAATATCACTGCATTACTCATTAATAAATAAATTATTTCGCCCACAATATAATATCTCGAATAACTAGTGTCTAAATAAATGCGATCAGACATCCTTGAATAATTATTAAACCACAGTCGATAATAATCTTTATTCAACTTGTTAAATTAATATTTAAGTGAGATACTTGGACACACTTAGTGTGTGACCCTCTTGGCCTCTTTCTCAGTGGCATTAGGCGGAGCCTGCCTAAAGTCCAAGGTTAGCATCTAGCAACACGCCAAGGCACCCATAGTGAAAGAAGTTAATGTCGCAATGATGTGTCACCTCCCATGAACTCTTATCGTGTAATGTAATCCCTTTTTTGAGATATCTTGAATCAAGCAGGTTGCATGCTAGTTCCATCAACCCATGTTCTCAATTATTATTTCTTTGACTTTATAGAATTGAACTTACCCATTCCTCACCAAGGACAGGGATTTATTTAGAATATATCAATTCTATCAAAGTGATTGAGATATCTACTTCCGTTATGGAACATAATTGATAAATCCTTTCTCAGATTATCCATTAATGAAATATCACTCGTGACACACCCAACATATCCTACCTCACTGCGAAGAGTGTTTCATCACAGTTTTCATCAATACATCTAAGTACGCGAGTTGTAATACCCATTAATAATAATCTTAATGTCTAAGGTCCAATACACTCGCCCATAGATAGGAACATCCAATGAAACTATGAAATGGGGATTTCCTACTAGCAGGTCTCGTTCTCATAATATTCTCCAGGACAATACCAAGGTCGCACACCATGAGAAGGTGCATCAACATTTTATGAGTCCTCACCCCTAATGAATTTTATTATTTGTGTCCCTTAAATAAAATCATCTAACCATAGAATATATATTCAAGAATAGGGTTATTCCACTACCGTGTTCTCATTATAGTAGGGATCCTCTATGACCCTTTAATGCGACAACTATCCTTAGAACATTATCGCATGCATTGTCATGTAGAAGAACAATCAAGATATGATAAGGTATTTATTATTGAATAAAGTACAAAGTAGTTGGTTTTATTCCATCAACTCCAACACTTGGAGGGATCCATATTTCTCATCATCCCTATCAATTATACAAAAATATTCACACATAGGAGAAGGGTAATAGGGCTGAAATGTAAATCAAATAAAAATGGACATGCATTACCTTATAGAAATTGACCAAAAATAAATGTTGATGCACATACCATCTTAATTAACTAGAAATATCATATGAAATTAAATAATTAAGTACAAACATACATTGGTTGGTGCTTAAGACTAATAAGTGGGTAAAATTAAACCATGATAAGAATTAAATTGTAATTAATTAAGTATGATAGTTTTTAATTAAGTTATATGAATTATTTAAATTCAAATAATTTATTTTCATTGGCCCTCTAATTTTTTAAATTTTAATTCCAAAAGGTAAATTAATTAATTAATTATATTAATTTAATTAAAATAGGCCCCAAAACTCATCGTAGGGCCTGTGTGGTTGGTTCGAACCTGCATAGGCCCATTATAGTCTAACTATGGGGTGGTGGTGATCTAACTTGAGGTGTAAGAGGAGCCCTGTGGTGATAGGCCATGTGGTCTAGTGTGGTGGATTTCTGAGGGTGGAGAATGGGACTAGGCGGAGGAGGAGTTTCGATCCCCATTTTACGGGCATAAGTAGGAGGCAAGTTCCAGTGAGGAGAATGTATGGTTGGATTCTAGTCTAACTATGGGGTGGTATGAGGTCTCCGAGTTACATGACCGGTGGAGGGAGGCATCTATAATAGAGAGTCAATAGGTTTGGTTGCACCTAATGGAAGAAAAACTCCTTTTTTATGTTTCTTTGCATTTAAAATGTCTACCTACTTCCAGACCCCATTTTTAATTTTTTTAAGAGTTTGATCACTTTTTTTAAAGTCAATCCCTTTAGGCCTTAATTACTACATGATTTTTTTATGGTTTGAAAAATCAGAACTTCTAGTGGATAGAAAAAGTTTTATTATAATAATATAATAATAATAATATTATAATATTATGAATTTCACAAACTAGTGAAAAATATGGGTGGCTGTAAATTACTATTCTGACCACCGTATAACTATTGGAAGTGTAAAAAGATATATTTAAAACATCATTATTAAGACCCACAATGACAAAATTAATCTATATTAGATGCTTTAGATGGTTATAACTTGGTCATCCGATATAGGATTGACTCACCATCAGTGGAATTGGGAAATAATTATTACCCTCTACTTAATTTTAATGAAAATTAATTTTTATTGGATCAGATAATTTACATGATCGCTCTTATACCAATTGAAGGTACTAGGGTCACAATAGATGCCGTTGGGTTATATATTTTAAAAATTTTCATCATCAGGATGATGAGACTTTTCATCTCTAATGATCCTATCCCTAGTACATTCCAAGAATATCATCTAAATTAAAAGAACACATAAATTAAATTTGAAAAACATTCTTGTTTAGATCTGAATTTTCACTAGAATTAAACTCATAACTGGTTATCATTTCCTAAAGGATCCATAACAGGATCCCTCCAGATCAACCACACGTTCTTCAAAAATATGATGGAACATTGATCATTGAATTAAAAGTGCTAGCATGGAAATCCAATGATGCCATTGATATCCCGATGATCATCGCATCGACATGCCTTTGACGCGTGAGGTAGAATTTGATATGAAGACCAAGAACAAGTGATTATCTCTCTAGGAAGCATGAGTTGAGAGACATAATCTTGTGAAAATTCCAAGAATAGTCACTAATCCAAAGCCACTCTTCTATATTTATTGTGGACTTACTAAATACCTAGTAGGGTTCCACATCCCCAATTTATTTAACTTCCAATAAATAAATTTTTATGAAAAACTAAACTACGTCAATATTATTTATTATTTTATCACATACCTATAATATATATAGAATATATTACATGATAAAACCCAAGTTATTAACTTGACTCATAATTCCTACTTAATATTAAATGAACCTGAAATATTAAAATAATATTCATTTGAATAATTTTTTCCCGTATTTAATTAAATTGAAAATAATTTTAACAAATAAATTCAACCCAATTATTCATAACTTAAATAATACGAGTTTATTTATTTCTTGGTGATCGATGACTTGGAAAACACTGAAACCCCTTTGTGGGTCCCACCATGTCCAAATTACATATTTAACTTAATCAGTCAGATTCTTGAATACACTATTGTTTGTTACCCTATAGGGCCTTATCTTGATAGGTTTGAATAAAATCCACAAACCAAGAGTGAATCCTATAAACACATCAAGGCCCCTAAAGAGATAAGGAAAGTCATAGAAATGATAACCAACCTATAAACACACACTGTGTACTATATAATCTTTGTTTTTTGATATCTCATAAAGCAAGATATACCATTATACCATCAAAATTTTATTAATTTATTTTTTGTTGATCTATCCAGATGGATTTAACTTTAAACTACCATGGCGAAGGATTTATGAAGTCACTACCATCCTAATCAACAAGGTTTGGGATATATAACTTCCTAAACCCAGAAGTGTCAAATGTTTTCATGACCATTAAACCAATTCCATACCCCCAATTACACACCCAATACAAGCTACCTATCCATGATTTCATTATCATGGTTGTTTCCTTACATATTAGTACATGATCAAATGGAAGACACTAGTAATGATCTTCAACTAGATAACTGATACACATGTCTGTAGATATGAATAACCAATAAAACCCAAAACATGTGGTGTTCCTATTGGTGGGTTAGTCCTCTTTATCTCACTACCAGAGATCACCAAGTGCGAACTTACTAAGAAGAAGTCTCATTGCTTATGATCCCCCAGGACTTGATAGTCAAAAATCTACTATGTCTTGTTAGTAATATGTATCTAGACCATAGAATATTTGTTTTAGATTAATTTCTTATTATCTCTAGGATATAATTATATCATGGGATCTGATATAACCTTTTGATATGACTATTAATATTTTGAAATTACCATTAAATAGTGGAATCCAAAATATATACACTATAATGGTAAGTAAACATCATGTATATGTGAAAATATACATGATATTGTAATAAAAAGTAATATTCATGTTGAGTCTAGGGTACCCACTTTTACAAAATTATGATACTACCTCAACATCTCCTCTCACAGTGTGACCAGAACCCTCATCCTTACTTTGAAATGGATGATATGATCACCAACTTCAGAAAATACATCAATAACATGTGCTCTGAATATCTATTCATGAAACTACTTGTAATCGATACCTCCATGTCATGCCTCCCTGATGTATTGGAGAAGTGGATGGGTTATATACATTTCCTAGAGGTATACCAACCCACCCTCATCTACAAAGGACAAATGAAAAAAGACCAATTTCTATATCACATTGCTTAGTAATTTCTAATAGAATTTCTTACTAAGATCATCTGGCACCACATTCCCCTTATCGAAAAAATATACTATCTCAAAGTCATAGTACTGTAGGAACTCTATCCATCAACTCTCCCTCAGGTTGAGATCTTTCTTAGATAAGATACACCTGAAACTTTTATGATTATAATTAATGATGAATTTCTCTCCCATAAGATAGTGTCACAAAATATCTAGAGTTAATACTACTACTTCAAGGTCAAAATAATGGGCCACATAATTCTATTAACAGGGTATCCTTTTTTGGGACCCTTAAACAATCTCCACTTACCTTATAATTATAAAACATATGATCCTATATTTGGAGTCATCATAGAACACTGGGTACTCAAATCCCTCCTCTGGAAGTCTAAATATGTGGACACTCATTAATCACTACTAGATCTATAGAATATCTTCCTAACACTTCTCTATACAAATGAAAGGCTAACCAATTCTGGTTATGGCAGTCAGATTTTTTTCAATCTTGGAGAAATAAGGAATGAATCTCAGATAATATCCAACCAAACTAAGGAAGATCCATTTCTATGTTATGGATGTGGGAGGATCCAAATCTAGAACTGCCTCAACATTTGTTTGTTCCACTGCAACACCCTTCTTTAAGATGCCTTGTCTCTGTAATTGGACCTCTTGAATCCATAACTAACACTTCATGAGATTTCTATAAAGCTGGATCTCCTAGTTTTTGTCAAGGACCATAAAAAAATACACGACATGATACTCCTATGATGCTTAGTATACAAGGATATCATATTTTAATACCACCTTGAACTTATCTAAAAGGGTTTAAAGACATAGTTCATGAGTCCCATGAACATAGATGGGGAATTCATTGCACCAAAGGTCATCACCAAGTACCCATATTGACTGTTGGAACACTGGATCACTATCTTCAGTAAATCCTCATCTCGAACCCATAGTGGGTGATAAACCAAACAAAGGCAATTCTTAAAGATTCACTAGCCTCCCTTTAATAAGGATTCATTGATTCTTGTAAGTGGATATTTATTCTTAATAGTCACCTGGTTCAAGCAATGATAATATATGCATAACATCAATCTCCCATCTACTTTTTTTGAACAACACTAGGTTGCCTAGGGGATAAACAAGGTATGATGAATACCTTTCACTATATATATATACACTAATTGAACCTTAATCTCTCATGGGTATATATGGTAAATATGATATATTGACATAAATATTGGGGAATTCCCTGGGTGTAGGTTTATGCAGAATATGATCTCTAAATTGGGAGGTAAACCCAACAAACCCTTAGGGAAGATGTATTTGTACTTCTACACTACTACATAAAATTGAATGCTCTAAGAATATACTACTCCAAGGGTCATACTATCCAACTAATTATATATCAACTATATCCTACTATATACATGCCTGGAATTCTCTTCCTTAGATTTATTCTTTCCAATAAAGGAAAATCTCATCCCATCTATCTAGATGTGCTGTATTATCTTCCTGTAAAAGTCAATATACACATGGATAGTGAAGGTCTAGTGTATAAGTAGAATGAATTCATATGGTTTTATCATGGATATGAATATAACCCACATGATAATATCTCTACTAAGAGCCAGGTTTCACTATCCGAAGAAGAGTGTGACTGTCTAAACTTTTAAAGTTAGAGTCTAAAAACACCAGAGTCAAAAAAGAGGCTCAATTGGTATCTTTATATCTATTAGTAGGGGTGGAAAAATTTTGTAAGTATAGAACCTACATCTATAAAAAATTAAAGTAAGTAATATATGACACATATCCCACCACATATAATGCCTAGATCCTCAAGGTAAAAAAACTCCACAGCTTATAACTGTCTGTATCCTGACCACCAGCTCCTTGAGCCTGAAATAGACCTCCTGAAGGTGGTGGAAGTAGAATTTAATAATATCATAGGACACTTCCCATAACTCTCTCTATTCCTTATACATATATGCCTCCCCTTGAACCTCATTTCATGGTATTTCTTTTTCCATGGTGGAACTCCCATATCCTCCCTAGATTCTTTTGACCAGTAGGTTAGACATCATCATGTGATGCAACCAAATCCATCATAATCATAACAATACCTATCTTATAGTGGACCAGATGATCCTAAAAATATCTATGAATGTATTAGTATTCTATATTGTGACCATCTGGTTTTATTTCACTAATCTACTATCATCTGGTTCTGTTATCCCTAGAATCTTGGTGGTCTATACCTCGGAAACTAATTATGCACACTCACCCTCTAAGCACCATAATTTTGCACTTCTTAAGACATTAATGGATTATTCTAACATAATGTATCAACCTTCCCCTTGACCACTTAGGAATACATTTAAAGGACCATCATCTATATAATAAATGAAACATGTGGGTAAAGCCAATGCAGAGGTGGGTATAAACATACTGAGCAGGACACCCGAAAATCACGAATAATAAAACATCAAATAGGGAGTCAGATCTAAATCTAGTAAGAAAGATAAATATGATAAATAATATTTTTCAAGAAATACTCAAAGTCTTATGGTGATTCATTAAGTTACTTACACCCCAGGGATTATTCTTGATGATATAGAATAACACTCATATGCGAGAACTCGATCATCATGCTATGATAAAAATAATGGCCCTCATATGACAGGCCATACTTACCAGGACTTTCCATGTGGAATTACAAAGAAAATAAGAGATTTTATCTGATACATAAACATTGTTGGGATAAAACTCATTAGAAGATAACATATGTTAATATATAGATAAGAGATCACACTTAGGGATAATGTGGGACACTCCACCCTAACTCTATTAACCCACTATATAGGGGATCAACCACCCAGAATGTTGGATATGTTATACGTAAACTTACCTAGAGAAATATGGTAATGGTTATCACAACCTCATGCCTCACATATGGATACATAACACTAATAAACTGATGGGATATTACATTCAACCCTTATGAAAACATACCTCATTGACTTTTCAGGGGAGGAATGAGAAAAATCACCCATAATAAACACGAGAAAAGAAATATACCAATACTAAATTTAAATACATACCAAAGAGATCAAGTTTTTACCTAGACCTAGAAAGGGTACATATCATGTTACAAATGTACATGACCTACCTCACCTATTTCGACACCTTTGTATGTGCTGAAACAAAAAATTTCATGTGTAAGTCCATCTACATGGTGTGCGAGGCAGCCACACTATAAGTAGCTACTCGACAGGGTACTCAAAGTGTACCCTATTATCCCAAGATAAGTACTACTGTTTTTACACAATGTGTTCTCAAATATACCCACTTTGTGTGGGGTCACATAACTCCAGGGCATGCACTTATGAGTGCATGTGGAGTTTGGAGGCTAGGGGGTACATGGTTTGAGTGTTTGACACACAGTTGTGTGATCTTTTTCTCATTCAAATTCCGTAACATCACAAGAAGGGTTGACATGATGTGTGTTACTCCAAACTACACACTATATAGATATTAATTATCCATAATTTCATATACTTATATGATTCTCATATTATTACACCTTTTATAACAAAACCATTTTGAATATCTCTCGAGGAGACCATGTATCACTCTAATTATGTCACACATGACACCATTATGAAGATGGACATAATTTTCCCTAAAAATCCATTTTTATTTATAATCGTAAAGTATGAATTCACTAGACCATGAAACCATAAACTTTGATTTATCCTAGGATTTCCATGGTTATCCTCACACATTAAGAACTCTGCATTCTCTATCATAAAACCATCATCTCTAGTCCATATAACAAAAAATTGATCATGTAATGAGATTTGGTTTGTGAAAATAGTCTGACCATCGGTCAATGAAATACCAATGGTGAGCACTCAAATAACGGAGGGAAAAATATTTAAACCACAAATTTGAGGAACCAATATAGGACAATTTAGGCTTCACCAATTTTAGTTAAGCAAGGATAAAAACCAAAATAAATACCATGTTTCTAATTTTAGTATTTGCAATGAATTTAACATTAAAAAATGGGGGGAGGTCATTGAATCAATTTTTTAGAATAATTAATTTGTGATCAAAACATTCACCAAGAATGGTAGATAAGTCCAAACCAAACAAGAACCACCTTAATGGTGGTTAGAACATTCAAGGATAATTAATCCACCAGTGATGATGTAGATGAATCTACTTTTCTTGACATTGGATCCTCAATTATCGACATTTTTCAATCATTAATCTTCAATCCTGAGATCACCTTCCAATGTGTTGACCACAAGTTCTACCTATATTCTCACAATACACTATGGTTATATAGATTAACCTATGAAATTTGTAATAGATTAGTTTACATAGAGGATTTGTTAGTGTTATAGTATAATTAAACATCAAAATATTAAATTAATTTAACCCATTTAATCCAACCATGATTGCAGTCTATCAAAATATCCAATTTTGATAAAAATTATGTTGTGCGTAGGGTGAAACCCATGTTCTAGATTTAATAGCGGTCACCATTTTCTTATCCAAGAAATAATTTATATGATATTCCATTATTTCAAAAAAAAAATGTGTGTGTATGATTTATTATATTTAATATTTTTAATATATCCATATATAGGCTCCCCAAGGCATGGAACTCTATGCTAACATTTCACCTTACTCTAAAAATATTATTTAAAATATTTCAATTTTTTGAATAGAAAAAATAGAATTATTACAATAATGAATTAATGAACAATTAGCCCTATTTTCAAAACTTTCCCGTTTATATTTTTCCATGGATACCCGATATTTATCCTATAAAAGTACCCAAAAGATAAAATAAATCTCTACATTAATATTTTAAATAAAAATTTATTTTTTAACCACATTAAAATTTTTTTATGGAGTTTTTAAATTAATCTATTTATTTTTTTAATAGGACTAAAATATTTTTATTTAATATATTTATTATAATATATACTTTACTTATAATAAAAATTAATACTAAAAACACATTAAAATATTAATGCATCAATTCCCCCATACTTGATTTAACTTTGTCCACTTAGAATATCATTCAACAAGAATGTTCATAATGAATCCACTTAATACAATGTTCAACCACTAGATCAATGAATATTAATTAGTCATGTAGTTAATTAAATCTCAATATTAACATTATAATACATTTTTAAATTCCTTTTATTCAAAATTATGATCCAACTACCTAATCTCACAAAAAAATTCAATTCTATAAAATTGATTAGATAAATTTATTTAATACTTATTCATTCACATTAAAAATAAACCTTTACTAAAATATATGTGAGTAACTAACAATTTACCGACACATATTATACATTCATGTGAAATACACATAATTAAAATAGAAGTATAAAAAATATGGAACTAAATTATTCCAACAAATACACATCCCTCAGGTTATTTGTGATAATAAAGTCATAGAATAAGGTTTTGAACAAAGTTATATCTTATTTTTATTAACTCTTATTTATAAATAATTATTTTCCTATACACACTTTATTGTAATTATAATGAATTACTTCCAATTAGATCTCTACCACTCATAAAAATCAAATTAAAATTAATTTATATAATTGGTTATTTAGTAACAAATATTTAAATTATTACTTATGTTTTTATTTTAATTTACTCATGTTACCACCCCTTATTTACATATCTAGATTTTATATTATTTTTATAATTAAACAATAAACCACAAAAATAAAACATAGAATCTCAATACATAAAGGTTTACTGACAATGGTGATTATCTATATAAACATCTCATTACACATTATTTATTCAATATCCCTTATAAAATTCTCCACTCATAACTTTATCCTGTGAATATTCCAGCATATAATTCAAAGGTAAATGGGAAACATAAAATAGAGTCATCTAAAATTTTAGTAAGGAAAAAAAGATACATCATAAATTGAGAATCAGATCACAAACATCTGATAAAACATAAGTGTGGGAGAAAAATATGGTTAAAATGAACATGGAATCGTAAGATCTAATCATAAGGTATGATAGAATAATATAGATCTTAGAATAAGGACATGTAACCTTAGAAGTATCATTATTAAAGCATAAAATATATCATTACATATGAATGTGGAAACATGTGACAATAATATTGATATTTTTAAACATAACATAGTATTATGGTATAAATATAAGGATAAAAAATAATAACATATGTGAAGTTTAACCATAAAAAAATTCATTTAATAATGGGAAAGGATAACCTCCTACCCATAAAATCATGTATTTGGTATAACAACTTGTGTCCCATAACATAGGGTATTTGGTTAACAACCCATGTCTTATGATATTGTGGAGTTGGGATAACCACCCATGTCCCATCTTAATCTCATGAGATATAAATCATTTCCCAATGTACTAAAGGGATATATCAGAAGCACCCATCAAATAATGGTAAACCATACATATGTATTCCATAATAAATCAACCATATACATTATTACATCATTACTTGGAGTGTATCATTAAATTCTATCATAGTTATAATAATGATTAAAATGTTCTTTTAATATTGTATTATTTTTATTAAGGGGTAGTCTATATGTAAAGAGAGTTTCATATTTTCTTATAAATTATATTATTTTATTCTCCATTATAATTTTTTGGTGAGTATAGATTATTATCTAACTATTTTATACCAGTAGAGAGGTTTTATTATTTATTGTATTATTTATCCCAAACATTTTCTTTTCATATTTTTTGTTTCATACACTAAAATTATAAATTGAATTGTTATGTTATATTTTGGTCATGTACTATGTGTTATTTTCTATAATTAGTATACATTACATTTATTGATTAGTTCATATTTTATTCCTTGAAAATAATTTATTTAATTCCTTGAATATATTTGATATATTTATTATGCACAAAAATATTTAGTTTTATAGGGATCTATATTTAATGATTACTATGTGTAAACTATCTAATTTTACTATCCATATTTAAACTATTGACTTCTTATTGAAATCATTATAAATATTGAATCAATTATTTGAATTTTTAACATGTTTATTAGATTATTTAAGTTAATTACCATAAATAAGTGGTGTTCTCATGGTCAAAATTAATTTCCCTATCTTTTAAAAAAGGAAGAATGAATTTTGTGGGGTTATATGTAGTATATTAATATTACTTGAGAAATATTATTATTATATATAAATTTAGGAGGAGTTATATTCTATATATATCATGAATGTTTATATCTTATTTTATAATATATAATATTCACTTTTTTTATTCTATAATTGATTTTCTTTATAGTTTAAGTATGTTAGTTTTGTTTATTCACAATTTTTAATTAAAAGCATGTGTTTGTTATGCCTTATTTTTTTATCAAAAAGGGAGAAAATTCTATTTATATTTCACATGTCCCTATTTATTATGTCATTTTCTTTAAATATGTTTTTATATTTTCTTTGTTAAATTATATTTTCTTTTTGATCCATACAAAAAGGTGGAGTATCTATCTGGGTTTTGTTTTTCTCAAAAAGGGGTATAATGTTGAGTGGCCTCTTGTCACTTTGATTTATATATTTTTACAATTACATATACCCTTTCAAATTGATTTATATTATTTAATAATTAAAATTATTTATTTTTAATATTTATTTTAATTAATTATTTTTATTTTGAAAATTATATACTATGTATCACATATTGTTTATTGATAAAAATATTCTAAGTATAGGATATTACACTATATAAAGAACTTGAAATTATATGTCATATTGTTCATGTATACTATAAATTATAATACATATTGATTATTTTCCGAGGAAATATATTATGTATGAGGTTTAGGATCTTATGTGATGAATAAGTATCTTATCTTATATATTGGAATTTTCACAGAAGGAATATAATATATTTGAAGAAATATATTACATATTAGAGGAAATATCATCTATATTGAGTATTTTTGTATAGGGAAGAATCTTATGTATTTATATTATCTTAGATATAGTTTTTGTGTATAAAAACTTATGCATGAAGTAAAAAAAATACAAATAATTATTTTTTAATATTTTTATTTGTTGGTATTTATGCATCAAGTAATATGGAGCTGATTGAATTAGATGATTTAAATGAAGAAGTATTCTATTTTTGTAGAGTGTCGTGCTTTTGGACCAGATAAAATTCAAAGGGAATTTTATTTTTTGTGTTTAATGTATAGTTAATTTTATAATCCAAGATTTGGAAATTAATTACAAGAATTTTAACCCTTCAAAGTGATGTTTTTGGAATTGGGTAAAGGACCATGAGGTTTCTCATGTGCCCTGATAAATTTTGGGAGCATCAGAGTCCAAAAACTCAAAATGGGATTTGTCTGAACAAGGCACATGATTTTTCTGAAACTGTGTGGAACTCATAGAAAACCACGTGTCTATATAAATGTGGGGTAGTGGAAGTGTGAATTCTTTTACGAACCATGTTCCTAGCCTTCACAGTTAGTGTTTTTGGAAGTATCTCAATACTATTCACAGCATGGTTGGCACACTGTTTGACAAAATATGCAATCCTAATCATGCGGTGTATTTTTTAACAAAAATTAAATAAAATAAAATTAAAACTAATATAATAAAATCTATTATAGCCCCTTCCTCACCTCTTCCTCATGCGACACCCCTCGGTTGAACCCACTTGGCGCGGGACCCTCTCTACTTTGGATCCCTCTTCAATCAACGATCCCCATGAATTTCTTCTAGTATATCACTTGATTTATTTAATGTATGGTCTTAGATCCTCCATACTCCCTTGTTTGGGTATTTTTCTCTTATACCATCACCCTCTTGAGTTGTCAAACCCTATGGTTATGGTTGACCAAATTTCAAATTATTATTCCATTGTTATGGTGTGAAATGTGTCTCCTGGGTTGTCTTTGTGCATGTTTGGGTGTTCGCCGCTGAAGGTGGTGTATTCCAGTTTCATTTCAGTTTTCCATCACTAATTAAGCTAAGGTTTTCTCATACTTTTTTTCTATATAAACTTTATTTGGGGTATTTCAGTGGTTTTGAGGTTCTCATATTTAATTTTAGTGTGTTTGTTCATCCTTGAGGAGGGTTTGAGTCGCCAGAGTCAAAGGTGACGTACTGCGCATGCATAGGTTGGCATATATATATGTAAGTTCCCACTTTATATGTCTATTCACCCATGTAAGTGGATATATATATATATATGGGGATAGGTGTGCTTATGTATTTATATGAAAAATTCATAAGGGTGTAAGTGCAAATGAGTTTATCCATATATATGCATATATATAAGGATCCCCCTATACATATTGATGGCCATTAAAATATATACATAGGGGATATGTTTCATTATGTATATGAGAAAGTTCATATGCTGATAGGTGGGAAAGAGCAGCTTTGAGTGGTTGCTGAAAAAAATGTTAATGTAAAATGAGAAGGTGAATAGGTGTCCTTTTGTTTTATAAAAAAATCATAAAATAACAAAAAATATTTTTCATTGAAAAAACATAGAAAAATTTAAATGAAGATAAATAGATAATAATAGAAATATAAGTGAGAAAATCCATTTATACCATATATGTATTAAATAAAATTCCTTTCACACTTTTCTTAAAATCTAAAAATGACTTATTCTATAAAATTTAAAAAGATTAAATTTAAAACATTTTAATGAATGTGAAAGGTATTATAAAAATAACTTTAATAATAATTTAAAATTATATAACAATTTCTATAAAACAATTTTAATAAGATGTATATGGAGGATAATTTTTCCCAATATAAAAAGATAAATATACTCTACTTTTTTAAAACAATTATTAGTTTATTTTAAGCTTCAAAGAGAGTTAAAGGTTTAATAAAACATGTAAACCCTATAAAAAAATATTATAAGAAAATAAATCATATTTAATAGTGATAGATAATATAATTTCTTGAATATGACATAAAAAATATGTAAAAGAGTGAAATCGTAAAATAAACCCTTTCAACATTAATAAAATTTGAATCAATACCCATTTGAAGATAAATAATGAAATGAAAGTTCAAATACCATGAATAATTTAGAGTTCATGATATATTTCATTGGGGTAGTATATAGAATAAATAAAATAAATTAGCTGCATGATATAAAATATTTCTCAATGGTGTGGAATTAAGAGGAAAAACCAATCCCTTGCATTCATTCTTGGTCAGATGTATTATATCTTATTAAATAATCAATCTAAATTTATTAAAGAATTTATTAATACCTTTTTAATTCTTACTATATTTTTAAAAGTCCTTTTATAATCATTTCACATTCATTCTATTTTATATTTCATTATTACATTGACTACTTAATGATGTTATATCAATTTCTCCAAAACAACTTAAGTATGATGACCATGGTAAAGGGTATTATAAAATGGTTCCATAATATAAAAATGTTAATAATTTCATCAATATAATTTTTATTCATTGTATACAATTTTATAACCATCCATCCAAGGAGATAAGGGAGAAAAAATATGCAATTTTCATGGAGGCGGTAATCTGCATGTATGCGTGATGCCATTTTTATTTTCCTAATTATTGGAAATTTAAGAAAGTGCATGATGATTAATCATTAAAAAATAATATTTATATCATAAATAAAATATTTAATCCTTAAATATACTATTATTATCTTCCATGTAAAGAATAAATAAACAATGAATCATATCGACTAATGGTGGTTGTTGTCCACATATATACAAGAGCGACATTAACATTTTCCAAAGGATGAGAGGGTAAGAAGTTAGATAATATTTTATATTTATATAATCATAATTATATCATAAATATTATATATATTAATTAAATAAATAATTATAACTATACATATAATTAATTTTTGAAAAATGATACACATCTCTTCGTTGATGCGGTAGTCCCCACGTACACATGAGAAAAGTTTTCATTTTTAATTGGATTGAGGAAAATAATATAGTTGATGTTGTATCAATAATATAACATTTAAATATATTTATTATAATAATTTCATTATATTATCATGTATATAATAAAATTTAATGAGTAATAATAATAATTAAATTTAATGCAGTCGATTAAAACGATGACCACTTATTTGGAAAACCTTATTTACCTTACACCTTATACATTTTTGTAGAGGTATTATGTGAACAATAATACATATATAATGTTTATAAGGTTTCTAAAAAGTTATTTTTTACGTAATTATCTGAGAAAAATGGCATACTAACTATTGATAAGTGAAGGGAGGAGGTTCTCTTTTATAAGGGCAGTAGGTGGAAAACTAATACATTCTTGAAACTTTGTTAAATAATACATTCCATAATAAAGTAATGTCGCTCAAAATTTTTATAGTTATGATTATAATAAGTTTTAGGTTGAAATTAAACCATCCAATTATATTTAATAAAGTTGTTTGTGTTATCATAATTCCTTATCTGTTTATTTTAACCCTTTAAAGCCATTTTACCGTTAACCATGGTGGCAAATTTTTACCATGGTTATTATTCATTACGAAAAAAATGAAATTAAAATCATTACCAAATTTTGGAATGATGATTAAAAATATGGAATATATTATAAATTATATTATTTCAATAAGTTATACAAATTAAATTTAATATATATTCTCAAAATGTAATAAAAATTCATTTTAAAAAAATGCATGTTTTATAAATAAATTTTTTATACTTAAATATTTAATAACATTGATTAAAAAGGAATTAATTGTATTATTTTAAATAAATGGATTCTTATTTTAATTTTAAACCAAACCAATAATTAATGGAACGTTGTGAAAAAATATTAATAGAGAATAACCAAAAATAATTTTTATTTGAATAAAAACATGACTTAAATGTTCAGAGTGCCAAACATATATTTATAAGTTCAAAATTTTATTTTTAAATGAGTTATTATATTTATTAAGTTTAAAATTGGTATAGAAAAAATATACATAAATTTAAAGTACTTATTATATCATGATAATCTAATAAAAGTGATGTTATTAGTATTTTTCAATATTCACAAAAAAATCAAATATTTCTAAAAAATATAAAAAATTCACCCTAAAAAATTATTACATGATTGATTGAAAAATGAAATTAATTTTATAAAATTAAAATTATAAAATTTTAAATTTATGTTTTAATTTAATTTTAGAATAAATACATGTGCATTATTGTTTATTTTTTTAGAATTAAATTAATACTATAATTAAAGCTCAAGTGTTACATTCTACACACCTTCAAAAATTACATCCTAAACATTTATAGAATTTAAAATCATAAAAAATGTGGTTATTTATGAATTATAACATCCTAAAGTTCGCACAATAATTCATGTAAATTTTTATTTCTCCAATATAACTTTACTATTTGATTCATCCAATTCCACAATAATTATTCTACAGTGTGTAAAATAAATATAAGCCCATCAAAATAGGACAAATTAAGTTGAAATTATATTTATTTATAGGTGAAAAAATGTGTTAGATCAGGAATATACATCCTCAATAATGTAATATGGGACAAATCATGAACTTTAGAGAGGTTTGGTGTCATTTTAAAATAGTAATACACAATTCCAATTCATTTTAAAATATTAAAATGCCTGATATACTTGTGACTTGGTTTTCATTTATTTCCAAAAATTATAACACCCATCCATGGAGTTAACTTTAAACAAAATTTTTCCCTACTTGAAATTATAGACCCTTTATTTGGTTATCGACATATATATTTTAAGTAATTTGAGATTCAATGATATGACACTGAATAGTTATCACTTTTTACATTTTGTTCTTAATATGTTCTGGTCCTAAAAACTTCCTTTCAGTAACTTCATCCAAATAAGTTACTGTATAACATTTTTTCCCATACAAATATTTATAGGTTACCTTTTTTAATTCTTTAATATATTCAATTATTATATGAAAATACCACCAAAGTTAAATATTCCTCCCATGTTACTTGAATGTCAAGTGAACACAAACTCATCATATCTTCCAATGTCTAAATAGTTCTTTATGACTATATATCTATCTAAGGATGATAAAATGTGATAAAAAAAATCAATTTCAACAAAATTTTAAATAATTTTCTATAATTTTGATTTAATATTTTGTTCATTATAAGATAAAATCAAAAAAGGTGTACCATGAAGTCTCAAAACAACATAGATATAGAGTATTAAGAGGCGCTGAAGAGGCGGATCTTCCATTATAGTGAGTAAATATGTAGTCATGATATGGTGATCAATAATAACACATATAACTTTATTATTCTTATATTCTATGGAAATATAGTGATAATGTCTAAAGTAATATTTCCACACTTACATATAAGAATAGAGAGAAGTTGGATGATTCCTTTAGGATGTTGTCTCTAAATATTTACTTATTGAAAAACTATGAATATTGATACATTTCAAGGATTTCCTACATTATATTATCAAACCAAAAATGTTCTCATAAATCCTTATAAATCATGGTGCTACTAGTGTGTATATAGAAATTTGATCTATGTTCTTCCTAAAGTAATCCTCTATTAAAATCAGGTATTGATGAAACTCTTAACCTCTTTCTAAATTTTAGCACACTATCTTTATAATAAAATTCTATCAAAATCCCATCATTCAAGGTGGTAATTTTATTTTTAAAAAATAATTTTTTTTCAAATTCTAACAACTTATATTCTTTAGTAAATATGGTCTCATAATCATTTGGAAAATGAGTAGTGTTACCCTTTCCCTAATGATTCCACTTTATGAATATAGAATCTTTGAAAATATTCACTTCAGTAAGAACTCCATGATTGTCCCTACTCAACACATCATCCAACTTATTTATCCTACCAAGTTGGTAGTTTATTGATAAGTCATAATACTTGAGTAGCTCTATCCATCTTCTTTATCTCATGTTGAACACTTTTTATTAATAGTTTTATTTTATACTTGTGTGATTTCTATATATCTCACATATTTCATCATATAGATAATTCATCCATATATTCCAATAAAATATTAGTCATATTACTAAATATTATTGGTTTTATAATTATATTCTTTGATATTTTATTATATTTTTTATAAGTAACAACTCTATAATTATACATAAGGACACATCCAATTCCATTATTCAATGCATTACTATATATCATAAAACCATCCCTTCTTAATGGTAATGTCAATATTAGTGCACTGAAAAATATTATATTTAATTATTTGAAACATTCTTCATATTTTTATAACCATTTATTTTTATCCAATTTATGTCTCAAATTGATTAATGGGTTAGATAATCCAGAATTTCATTGAACGAAGCTAAGATAGTAACTTACTAATCAAAGGAAACTATGTACCATAATTATGTTCATTGGTTTACATCATTAACTTCCTTTCTCATTGAAGGATCAAATATATTAATCAAATAAAAATTAAATTTTTATTATCAAACACTTTTAAGGAAAAAATTGAAAAACCAAGTTCAATCACAAAAGGATATTCAGACCCATTGAAGTGAAATTGCAACCTACCAGATTTAATCCCTATAAATAGTTTTCGTGATATTTTGTTTACCTGGGTGTCTGGATCCTCCATCAAAGATTCTTAAAACCATAATTCCATATTGTCCTTGGACTGGATGTTTTATTCTAAGTTGATATTTCCATTGTTGAATCCCCTTACTGGGATCGGGTCCTGCTTATTGATCTAGGTTCCCTGATCTTCATTGGGGCCACCCATAGAGTCCTTCCCATAATTCTTTCACCCACTTAATTAAGATATTTTTTTTGTTAGAACCAGTTTCCAATATTACCACTTCTGAGATCTTAACAAAATCTGAAGGATTTTTGGGAATCTCCCACTACTGACAGACCCCCTTGAAGAGGTGGGGGTCATAGTCCTTATTCTTGGCCTTCTACTTCCTCACAGTTATGGTCTTCATTGGTAGAGGTAAATATGAATAGTATTTTATCTCTTTCTAGTTACCCATCCTTCTATTACTCCTCCTCATACTTGGATAACTGCTACCCTACATATCATCCACTCTATCAACTGCAAATTGGCTATAAAATTCATCACTTGAATCATTATTAGGAACCTACTCCTCCTCAGAGGTTCTGACCGGCTCTTTTCTAGATTTCTGGACTATATCATCATATAATAAGAGATCAAAAATGGCTACCCATCATAATACCTCCCAACTCCCATGAACTCATCCCGACTAAGACCTCACTCCCTTTAACCTATTGTGAAACATTTATATCTATTGAAAATGAGGCATATGAAGGAGTCTTGGGATCAACTTCATTCATATTATTCGATTCCACATCAGAGTAATGCTCACTAATTCCATGGGGACACTCAAGTAGGGGATCCAAAGCACCAGCAGATATCGACTTATCAGAGGTCCTATGCACCCACATAAGATGAACAATAGGATGGGGATCAACCATATCCTTTTTCAACCAACTAAAATTAGAAGACATTACATGACCATTGGAACTAGTACAAGTACCTGATCACACTACCTTAGTGTAAGACACAACCTCAAGTATCTTGGAGCCCTCGCCATCCACCATTTGTGCATCCACCAGGCTTAGACCATTTCCAGAGCAGTCCTCCTCCACAAAATTACCCTCCCACCCCAATACAGTAGGCGGAGGATGTGGAGGTTCACCCAAATCTTTCCATAAGTGACTGAAAACTTCATACACCCATGGATTCACATCCCACGATCCACCCTTCACACTCGTTGCAGATTTAAACATTGAGACCTCACCCTCCAACATCTGAATATACATGCCTATCTTAACACTATCCTTTGATTAATTATCCCCATCCACACTAATTTTATTAGAATTAGTTTTATCCCCTATCAATAGTTTTCCATCGAATGACCCAAACATTTACAGACAGAACAGAACTGAGACCATCATTCATAGACCAAATGCTATTTTCATTAAAACTCTTCTCCAACTATAATCCAAACATAATAAAAAGGAACTCTGGATGCATCCACTTCCACACATACACATGGGTCAATGGGATGGAATAGAGACTCATTGTGTTTATCTAAGAATAGGTATAACTCATTTCCTCTAAGTGTTTCAAAGATAATTAAAAAATGGATTTTATACTCTTTATATTTTTTTTGAGTATAATAATATATCATCAATAACTACCATAATGAAACTATCAAGATAATATTCGAATACTATATTCCTCAAATCCATAAAAATAGATGTTTCATTAGTCAATCCAAATGGTAATAATATAAACTCATAATGTCCATACCTCATGATTTGTTTTTATCTTTGGGATATATTCCTTATTGAAATTGATGATACCCAAAATAGATATCAATATTTGAAAAATATTGAGCTCTATTAAGTTGATCAAAGAAGACATCAATGAGAGGAAAAATATACATATAACACCCTGATATTTTAAAATAGGAAAATCATGTTCGATAGAATATATGACTCACAACATAAATTTTAGAAGAGAATTCAACACACAAAGACTTTATAATATATTTCTTTTTTAAGTAAATTAAATCTCCTTGATAGCTTGTGATACACACAACTCCATGTTTAAAAAAATGATATACTCTATTAAAATAATATTATTTAAACATAAACATTATAACCTTGTGAAAAACTCATTTTTTATGCATAATTTTAAATATTTTATTAATTTTTGCCAATAGATTTCAATCATTTTATCCATATATTTCAGTTTTTATTCAATGTAGTGTTATTTATAAATGAAGAAGTGAAATGAAATTAAATATTGGGTTTCAATGACTCATCTTAGTAAGAATTGATGAATGAAAATTTGAATGTTATTTGAATCTTTACATATATTTGGAATGTATTTTATGTTTAAAAAGTTCCCATCCAATGGCCCAGAGGCCTTCATAATTTTTTATTTAAAAGAAAAACCCCCTTTTAAAGGAAGAAGTGGGGAAACCCAAATAGACATCAACAACTTAAAACAAATCATGATGTGAAGGTCAGGTGATTCAAACCAAACTAACAACATGGAGATACCCCTCCCCAGCAATTGATCGTGAAGGAGATCACCACTGTTGCAAGGATGAACAACAAGCAAGTGTCCTGTGTAAAAGCACATGCCTGATTCGATGAAAAACACCATACCCTCTCAAACATACAAATCCATAAAGCTGTCGAATGATGAACAAATAGCTCTGGAACCAACTCTGGGGCATGATCCACATGGTCAAGTCCGGGTGCATCACCGTACCACCAACCCACACAAATCCTTTCACCATTCTGGGAAACCAAAAGTCCCCCAACAAACGGTTATCATGGAACAACACGACATTCTCCTTAGACACCCCCACCACCGCAACCACAGAGGCCCGGAAGGCCATCCAAAGAACATGTGTTCAACCCATCATCACCTAGGACTGGATGACCCAACCCTAAATTGAGGTACCACCACCAATGAGGGAATCTGGGTCATCCTAAAATAGAAACACTTCTGTGGGCATGGATCTGCTCTGATCAGAACCGAAAATACACCCTCACTAAGTCCCATCATGCCTCATGATGACAAGAATGAGAGGGAACATCACATTGAACTAGGAAAACCAAAACTAGATCCATCCAGTAGAACAAATTAACACTATCACCAAATTAAAGGACTTCAAAAACTAAAAAAATCGGGAACTTAAACCCACCCTCCGTAGCACTGTGGATCCTTCCCGGAGCTACACCGGACATTCGCTGGAGTCAAACCCTAGATACACTGGACAAGACAATCAACCCTAACTAACAGATCATGACCACCCCATGTCTCAATGCCTTCGGAGGAGGAAGATCACACTGGGCCGACCACCGAAGCGCCTCCAAGAAGCGGTGGCACCGAACCTCATCATCGGAAAACCATGACAATATGATAGACGGGGCTCCACTGAGGTGAACCCACAACCGCCATAGGAAACTCCTGCCGAAGCACCTACAAGAAGCAGTGGTGACGAACCTCGTTGTTAAGAAATATGCACCAGGACAACTGCCAGAGCTCCTCTGAGAACAACGCCACTGCACAAGCAACACCGCCAATGTCTTGGCGAACCCACATCCGCTGCAGGAAGATCCTGACCCGAAGGGGGGAAATTAGAAAAAATTGGGATAAACCCTAGTTTCTACGAGAAGGGAGAGAACCACGCCGATCTGAGGCCGTCGGTTTAAGAAGTTCCCAACTGGGCCAACCCTTTACCAAAGGGACCGCATGCCTCATAAGTAACCCACAAGGGACA
Source organism: Viscum album (assembly GCA_963277665.1). NCBI lineage: Eukaryota > Viridiplantae > Streptophyta > Magnoliopsida > Santalales > Viscaceae > Viscum > Viscum album. Next base: position 1,945,208,252 of record OY728126.1, on the reverse strand, counting down.
ATCCAAAAATGCAATCCCAATGGAAGACCAAAACCAATGGAATAGTCTCTATGGGAGATCAGTCCCATGTAGGGCTCATGGGGATGAAATATATAGGCTAGGCCATATCCCAAATATGCTATCCCATAGCGGTGAAACCCACAGAGTGATGGGAGGAAGGACTTTCCTACAAGGGGTAGTGCATGATGGGGGGTGCAGGTCCTCTTTCCACTATATGAATTCACTGCCAATGGATATCCCCTCATTGATATTTAATCTAGTGGATCCCCATGTAACCTTTTTGATGTGGGACAATGAGTTGGTGGTTATTGTTCATTTAAAACAAAGATCCATTTTCCTGCTCCAACCTCGCTACTCCCACTCTAAGACACATCGTACCCCTAAGCTCCGCCATCTGTATCTTTCTTTCTCAACTCACCATAACCTATAATCCTAAAATAACACTATTTTAGACAATATAAAATCTTGGCCGCAAGATCTTACCCACTTCAAAATCTTATTAATTCCATTGATCACCTCCAGTGCCTATTCCGACATCCTTGCACCCAACTTCAAAGGAAATGATTCCTTTCATCATAGTGAAGCTCCCTTAAGCCACTATAATGTCCACAAGAATTTATAATGTCCATTACCGAGGTTTTAACCACCATGGGTTGTGTTATTTACATTGGTAGACCTTAGTGATCCATACTTGAATGATGATCGATGCATTCCTCCCTTTAGAACTCTATTAGGATACCCACAACCTCCACTGGCTCACCGAGTACCGTATATGAAAGCCGTTTGTACATATACCCATGCACCATAAAGGACTACCAACTATTACACCACTGGAACATGAAACCATTAGCACCAATAGTAGAACATTCACCCATTATCACTAAAAGTAGAACATGTACCACTTTTCGGTCTAATAATGGAACATGCTACCAATGAACCAATGGTAGCATGTTCCTACCACCGCTAGATGCTGCCACTCTCCATTTCTTGACACTGCTAGACTCTACTCAACATTACCAAAAACTATATTTTCTCACCAATAATTCTATTTCTCCCTCTTCTGATGCACATATTAAGCGCTTCTCCTCCATGAACCCACGTATGATTTACCCTTGCATTCCATTCATGAAGAAGAATCCAGTTCCCTCTAGTGGTTCTATTGTCACCAATGATCCACCACTGGCATGACATCCTTTTCCACTTCCACTACCTCATTCATGTTCACCATTGATGATCACTCTCCAATTTACCAAATTCCCTTTATAATACAACATGCATGATCAATATAAGGAATACATCATAGGAAATGAAGAATCCCACTATTGAGGAGGAGGACAATGGACGTCACTCTCCTCACACTATCGTATTAACAATTCAAAGCTCTCTATGGCCACTGTGAAGGATATAGTATTGGAGTAATACCTATGCTAAATAAAATAACCACCCATGCACCATGCATGTAGAGAATATGACCACTACTATAGTCACCACCAACTGTAACACATGCCACCATCAGGCCAATAGAATTACCTGCCACCATCAGCCTAATGGTAGGAAATGTCACTATTAGGAAAGAGGTAGTACATGCCACTGTTGGGAAAGTGGTATCACATGACACCAATGGGTCAATGGTAGCACATGATCAACTATTGGGCCAATCGTGGATGTCTAATGGTGGATGATGCTACCATCACTACAAAATTTTATCTCAGTGATGGAATTTGGAAATATCCAATAATTTAGAATATTAAACAATTAATAACTTTTAAAATATACATTAAACACTTTTGAAGACATATGGAGATACAAATGAGTATTACTAAGAGGTTATCTCCCTCTATAAATACAAGGAGGCCATACCAAATAAAAGGATCAGTGGATCGAGGAGAGAAAACCTATTATTGCTGATGAACACTCTATTTTAATGCATTTATTTATTTTTTCTTTTATAAGACATATGCCCCATATAAACCCATTTTTTCCAATTTAATGGTGGGGTAGAATTTTTCTATGGATGGGAAAAGGGGTGGTGAAATTTTGTAATAATAGAGTCCTAGTTTCTATAAAAATATTCTATCTATTTTTATTTGTTTCATTATTCCATAATTTTAATGGGATACAATTGTATTTTTGTTTAAAATTTAAATATTATAAATTTCCTTGATTATGAAAATTTATTCCCCTCTTCTTGGTTTTGGATCACACTAATTGGGTGATCTAGGATTAGGTGGTGATGTTTTTAGTGATTAATTAACATGTGATGAAGACATAGTGAAAAAATTAGGGTACTTGGGGTACTCAATTATATATTTGGAATTACCCAGGTTATCTAATGGAGACCCACTATGACTTCAATATATCAGAAGGATAATAGTCTTACAAAGGAAATTGGGTGGACTATTTTCAATTTCTATCAGTATTAATAAAGGGTGTAATAAGATAAATGATTATTAATATATTCATTAAACTAATTAATAAAAACAAAAGATTCAATTTCACAAAAGGCCATGATATCATTACAGAATTTAATCTTAGCATAAAACTAACCACTTTTATCTAATTTGATTTTTAAAAACCATGTACTTTACTGCCTTGTCATTTAATTCCAATCCATTAATTTACCTTCACATTCAAGAAATATTGATTCAAAACACCACTCTTGGGAGGAAAATTTTATCACTACTACTACCAAACCCTTGGGGGGAAATAATTAGATTTTTCCACACCCCACAACTGGTGTGGTTTAAAACTATGTGCCATTACTAGAAAGTAGGTTCTGAATAAAACCCTTAACTTTCATTACTAGGATCTCCAAAAAGGAATTACATTCTCTTGATGTAGAGATAGAGATAATTTTTTCGATTAGGCTTAGAACTCTTAATCTTGAAAACTAATTTGAATAAATCAATATGGAAAACCCTAGTAAAACATAAAATATTCAATCAGTTCCTATGAATATGGACCTTAACCCACAACAAACCCTATGAGACCTTTAGACCCCATAATTTTCTAAACAAAAAAATCAAATAGATATGCCCACACAACACAATTACTTTGAAATGTGAATCAATATGAATCCTGTATTACCCAATTTTTAAGGTCTTATAGGAGAAAAACTAAAATATCACATTCAAGAGTTCATCTATGTTAGTTTAAGATTCAAGAAAAGAGGAGTGGATGGGGAAAAAGTCAAGTGGAGAGAATTAACTTTTTCACTTGAGGGATCTGTTAAATATTGGTTGTATAGTCTATAACCTTGGGAGATCCAAGATTGGGATGATTTCAAAATAAGTTTCATGAAATGGTTCTTCCTAGCATCCCAAATCACTTCAATAAGTAGAGAGATATACTCCATAAGTCGAGATACTCAAGAAACCCTATAAAATATTGGGAAAGATTCAAAAAACAATGTATAGGATATCCTCACCATGATATTGAAAATCATTAGTTCCTAGTCTTATTCTACCAAGGAATATTGGATAATGAGGTAAAACTATTGGATACATCATATGGTAGAGATTTTATTGATAAGTCCCCCATGTAATCTAGGAGCCTAATTGATAAGATTTCACAGAATTCAAAATAATTTGGGACAAGTGGTATAAGAGCAAGTGGAATCTATGTGGTAAAAGACTTAGGATCATTACCCTTGATTGAAACAAAACCGATAGAATTGAAAATACTTGGAAGAATGATGGAAGTGAAACATATGAATGAATAACCTTCCCCACCTCAGGTATGTGGTTTATGTTCATCAACCCATCACATCAATGATTAGTGTACTGAGGTACAATATATGGAGAGCATTGAAACTACCTTCAATCCAAGTCAGTTTCAACATAACCAAACTTAGAGAGAAGGGAAAGACTAATAGGGATTTTGAGTCCAAAATAATGAGACTAGACCCACTTTCTGGCATCAATTCCAAAATCCACCCCCTTCCAACAACAATACAGGCAATGATTACAACAATAGGCCTGTCAACCACCTAATTATAAAAAAAATCTTATGGACATCTTACATCTAGTGCTCCACCAGTCAAATGATGGCAAAGAATAGTGATGGAGGAGCTACAGATTAAAGTAATGGATTTTTTAGATAAATTTGAGAATCTCATGGATGTTCTCTCCAAAAAACTAGGTAAACTCACTACTATAACAATCCCAAACCCAAAGGAAAGTGTGATCAAGATCATAATAAGTAGTGGCATGGAGATCCTGCCACCAGAACCCAAGGTAGATCAAGCTGAACCACTAAAAGGTGATTTTTAAAATTTTAGAGATTAGGGAAGAGAGAACCACTCTATATGGATAAGAAGACAAGAATATTGAGGAATAACAATAGAAAAGATTTAGAAAGGAATTACCAGAAACTCAATTGAAAAGATAGAAAAGGGAGAAGAAAGTAAACCCTATTCCATTCCCTTACAAACTTACAAAATCCATGAAAATAGAGGAATATAAAATACAAAGAGATATCCAAGTGAAATTTGAAATGGTTGAAATTAACATACCACTCTTTAAATACATCAGATAATTACTAAATATTCCAATTTACTAAAATGGATTTGAACACATAGAAAGAGGCTATATGAAAATGAAATAATCAACCTAGGGAGAAATGTTTCATCCATGATCACACCACCATTACCAAAAATAATTGATGATTTAAGGATGTTAACTACTTCCAACACCATTGGTTATTTAAAATTTATTGATGACTTGTGTTATATTGATGATTAAATTAAGTTCATGTCTAACTATGTCTATTCATATTTAAAAATTGGTAATTTAAATCCCACAAGTTTTTTTGTCCAACTGGGAAATAGATCTATTATCTTTACAACTGGTGTTTTGCGGGATATGCTCTTAGAAGTTGAAGGAAATGTTTTTCTAGGAGAATTTTTAGTTTCCCCCATGGAGAAAGTTTGATAAAAAGGTAATTCACCCATTATTTTTGAAATACCATTCCTAAATACATTCAAACCATTCATTAATGTACATGAAGTGTCCCTCACCATGGATCCAGGAGGCGGAAAGGCATACTTTAATGTTCTTGACTCTAAGAGGAACCCTTCCACCAATAATTCACTATTTGAAATTTTCCACGAAGAAGGTATTTATCCCATTGAAGACATAGGTATTCTTGGTGAATTTTTATCCCTAAGAGACACCCTTTCTAGTGAAAACATAAAGGAACAAGTGAGTAATCATGAATATTGAAATTTTATTTTTCATGATCAATAATAAAAAACATAGAAATTATTTTATTTTTTGTTAGAAGAAAATAATATGATACCCTTTTCAAAAGAGATAAAATATTTTGAAGTAGGAAATTTGAATTAAATCTTATCTTTTTAAAAATCCTTAAATCCAAAACTATAACCTCTCCCATGTGACTTAAAATATGTGAAACTTATTGAAGGAGATATATGGATTATAATCATTTCTAACCACCTATCCCAAGACCAAGAGAAAATTCTAATTGATCATTTGAAAAGAAACATTAAATCCATAGGGTGGAGCCTTAAAGTCATACCTAGAATATACTGAAATATTTTTTTGAAAATAAATTTTCTAGAGGGAGACTGTCGACCTATTAGGTAATCCTAGAGAAAACTTAATCCAAACATCATGTAAGTTGTTAGAAAAGCAATTCAAAAACTATTTGGAGTGGACATAATATACCAAATTTCTAACTCATAATGGGTTAGCTCCATACACATGCTTCCCAATAAAACTAGTTAGACAATAGTGAAAAATTAGAATAATGAATTAATTTTAATGAGATTCCAAAATAGTTGGAGGGTGTGCATAGATTACAAAAAAGATGAACCAAGTCACTCAAAAGGAAACTTATACATCCCAGTCATAAACTAAATATTATAAAGGTTAGTGGAAAGGTCACATTATTGATTTTTGGATGGTTTCTATTTTTATTTTCATGTACCCATTTACCGAGAATACCAAGAGAGGACAACATTCACCCTACCTCTCAGAATGTTTTCCTTGAAGAGGATGCCTTTTAGATTTTGAAATTCTATAGGTAAATTTCAATGGGGGTATGGTATGTATATCGTCATATAGGAAATAGGATTTCTTGGAGGTATTTTTGAAAGACTTTACTATTTTTAGAAACTCATTTGATCATTTTCTAGGGAATATGGATTTTTTTGGAAATCCTACATAGAAAGAACATTGGGAAGTGTCACTTTATGGTTGAAAAAGGTATAGTGATAGGTCATATAATTTCAAAAAAGGCCTTGATGTGGATAAGTCTAAATTTTAAGAAATTAATTATTTTCCATATACCATATGTGTGAGACATATTGGGCCATTTTTGGGCCATTTGGAATATTATAAAAGATTCATCAAGGAATTTAGTAATATTTCTCTACCCCTTTAATGATAATTTTAGGGATACATTTTATTTTTTGAAGGAAAATTTAATTACCCCACTAATCTTGTGAACTCAATATTTGGAGAACCCATTTGAGTTTCTTTATGATGCATCAAACCTAGATGTAGGAGCCTTCCTATCTTAAATAATTAAAGAAAGTCCACAATTCATGACATATTCCTTAAAAAAATTGGTTTCAACCTATCTAAATTACACAACTATGGAAAAATAATTCCATGTTGTTTTATTTTCATTGGATAAATTTGGATCTTATCAACTGGGAACTAAAGTGGTTTTTTTTATCATGAAGAACATAATAACTTGATGAAGAAGGCTTATTATAAACTAAGGCTAGTGATATGGATATTGATATCGGAGGAGTTCAACTTAAAGATCAAGTGCAAGAGGGGATCTATAAATTAGGTGGCATATCATCTCAATAAATTCACAAACACTAATGAAATAGAAATTACAAATTCTAGCCCTCTCAATGATCACATATATATATAGAAACTATACAAAGTGGAAGGTGAAGTATCATGGTATGCTGATTTAGTGAATTAGTTTTCCATCTCTTAGGTACATTCTCACCTAAACTATCATCAAAAGAACAAACTTAAGGCCGAATACAAATTCTATATTTGGGAAGATCCATTTTTTGTGGAAAATATATAATAATAATTTCACAAGGAGGTGTTTACTCACATGTTAAATAAAATTTTTATTTGAATTTTGTCATACATTTTCTTGTGGAGGTCACTTTAGACCTCAAAGAAGAGAATGAAAAGTGCTGAAATCTAGGATTTATTAGAAAAACATAATTAAATATGATAATGAGTATTGTAAAAAATGTGAGAACTGTCAAAATTATTGGAATATTTTTAAAAGGTAGAAGAATCATCAAAAACCATATATATTTTTTGAAATATTTTAAGTATGAAGAACTGATTTAATGAGACCCATTCGCTTGTATTTAGGGAATTTATACATTTTACTTCTTAAATATTATGTCTCTAAATGGGCGGAAGCTAAGGACACCGAGATTGATGTCACCAAAGTTGTATGTGATTTTATCAACACTAACATATTTTTTTAGGTTTGGAGTACCAAGGCACAACATCAGAGACCAAGGGAATAATTTTTTCAATAGAAAGATGGAGTCTATTCTTAAAAACTATGGGGTTCACCACAAGGCATCTACACCTTACCATCCTAAAACAAATGGCCACAATGAAGTGTCTAAATGGGAGATTAAAGTTATTTTATATAAAATTGATAATACAAAGTGAATAGATTGATGAAAATTGATTGAAGTAAACTTATGGGCATACCAAAAAATATACAAAACATAAATAGGAATGATCCCTTATCAGATGGTTTTTGGAAAGAGTTTTCATCATCCATTAGAGTTAGAGCACCAAGATTATTGCACTGTTAAAAAGATGAATTTGGATTTAGTGAGTGTTGGTAAATATAGAATGATATAGTTACAATAATTTTAGTAAATAAAAAGGGAGGCTTTCAAAAACTCAATAATTTACATTGAAATAACCAAAGTGTCACATGAAAAATAGATCCCATAAAAGGCCTTTCTACCTAGAGACCAAGTCCTGCTCTACAATTCCAAATTGAAGTTAATAACATGTGATAATAATTCTATGGGTAATGAAATATAATAGTTACTAATTTATATCACATTAATTTCATATATATTATGTGAGTTTAAGAAGAAAACCCATTCACTATCAATGGGAAAAGGATGAAAAAGTTCCATTAGAATCTACATCAAGGACCAGTAGAGAAGCTCAAACTTCCCCAACCTGTATAATAATTTATTACCATAAGGTTAGATTTATCTAACAACATTTATTAAAGTTTATTCTACTAGGTAATCCTAGTTTTACTATTTTTATAGCATTTAGTATTTTCTCACCTCTTCCTTTCATCCCCTGATCTTTAATGGAGTGGCTCTTACACTGGTATGAGTTCTTTTTCAAGACCACCATAAAAGAAATCAAAATATATCCCTATGAATAGAGAAGAAAGTATAGAAAAGTTTAATGGGTGAAATGAGATATTTCTTTCATTATTTATGTTAAAATATTCCTTCATGTTTCTGAATATCATTTTTAAACTAGAAATTATTGTAGCTATGTTAACCTAAAAATTGAATTCCCACACATGAATTTATGCTATACTTGACTTATATATGAGACATAAGTTTCATATGAATCCTATTATTCCATGTTTTATATTTCAATGTTAATGAAATTTAATTAGTAAAATGGGGAATTAAATTATTAAAGTGAAACTTGGATATTAAAATGAGGATTCGTGATTTTAGGGAATTTATTGATTCTAGTAAATGATATTTAACTTCCATTTTTCATGTGTTGAATTTTTGAAATTGAAGTTTATTGATTTGTTAATATTATTTATTCTAATGAGTAACTATATAAAATTATATATTCCATTACTGATACTACTTCTTGACTAGGTACTTTTTTATTTCATATAGATCATATTTGTTGAGTGATTTTGGGGAATGTTACCTTTTATGACTTTAATTCGAACTTGTTGAAGGTATGATTGTGGAAAACCATATATAAAATTATTCAGGTATATATTAAAAATCCTTAATCCTTGATACCATCATTATATTAATCCTTGTTTTTCCCAAATAAACCATGAATTCCCTTGGTTAGAATGATCCATATTTTGATCCATTTTTATCCATTCCTACCTTCATCTTAGTTTTACCATTATCTTTTAAATTTTAAGTGCGATGGTGAAGGGAGTCCTAATGGTAGGAGAAAAATTCATTATAAGTTAAAAATGTAGGGGTGTTGTCATGGTTATTGGGAAAAGTTTATTGATTCATTCATTATGATTAATAGTGTTCCCTTCTTGAAAAAATGATGAAAATTAAAACAAAAACAAAGAAATGTGGGTTGTGACATGGGGTGTCAAAAATCACCATAGCCATACCTATTATTTTTATCATATGAAGTTAGGTGGTGATTGGGAGATATATTCTATGCAAATTTTTTGAAAAAAGATACGTAGATAAAATTCAAGAAGGAGAAAATCATTCATTATGATTTATTTTATTCATAACATTTAGTTTGAGTTTTTGGGTAAGTGAGATTTTCTACTTTGAAGGGGGTAATGTCATTACACCTTAACTTTTGATATAATTCATTATGATTTAAGAGATAAAATTCCTCATAGAGCCTTAATTTTTAGAACATCAATTCCCACCAAACATAAAAATCAGATTCATTTGAACCTTTATTGCAAAGTACTAATCATTTTTGTACCTTTTTTGTATTTATAAAGTAGAGGGAGTAGTTCCTTTAAAAGACTATGGATAAGGATCATGTATTAATTAAATAAAAACAACTGTAATTGAATTAATCTCATGAGAAATTAGTGAATTATTACAAGGAGAGTTAAATATTGATTTGAAATATTTAACAATAATTAATTAAGGAACTTAAATTAAAGAGAGGAGAAGTAACATAATTTTCAAAAGGGAAAGAGTAAAAAATATAATTATTTGTTTCTTTGAAAATAGAGAAATTTAATTGATATTTTTTGTGGATTTCTAAAAGTTTGATTTAACATTGAGAATAATTTTATTTTATTTCATTGATTTTTGAATAGTTGTAATGTTGGTGCCCTTTTAATTCAATGTTGATATCTAATGCTAGAGGATAAGAATAGTTTGAGTGTTAGGGTATTTGAATCAATCATTTTTTATGCACAAATTTAAATACTTTATTAATTTTTTAAATATTTTTCACTCATTTTATCCATATATTTCAATGTTTTTTAAAAATAGTGGTATTTGAAAATTAAGAAGTGAAATGAACTTAAATGGTGGTTTTAAATGACTCATATTATTAATAATTGATGAATTAAATTTTGAATTTTTTTCAAAAAATTACATATCATTTTGAATGTATTTTAGGTAAAAAAATTTCCAACTAGGCCAGCCATCTACCCATGAGCCCACACACCTCATAAGCAACCCATAAGGGGAAACCTGACTATCTAGGACTAAGGGAAGGCCAACACCAGTGGTAGATCCCACATAGTGGATCTGGACCATGCAGAGTCCATAGGGATAAAATCCATGAGTAGACCATATCCTAAATACACTGGACCATGGTGGTGAAAGCGATAAAGTAAAATTTGTAGGGCCTCACAAGCGTGAGGTGGTGCACAATGCCAGTAAAGTTTCCTTGAGCTCCCATATATCTCTATTAATAAGGGAGAGACATGATTTTATATTTAATATAGTATAACCCTATGTCACCTTTTCAATGTAGGATGAATAGTTAGTGGTTACTGTTCATTTTAAAACAAAATTCCGCCATCCTACTCCATCTTCACTGATCCAGCTCCCGGACACATCCCAACCCCGAGATCCACTATCTTCTACCACTTTCCTCAGTCCTACACCACCTACAAAAATCGGGGAAAACATTGTCGGAACCTGAGAAGATCTGGTGAGAGATCTGACCCACTATTGAAGCCTACTAATGTCATAGATCACCTCCAGTACTTGTTCCAACCACCTTTCACCCACTTTCAAATGATCTATTGCCTTTCACCATAATGAATATCCCTTTGACCACTTTGAAGGCCAGAGGGGTTGATAATGGACATTAATGAGGTCCGTACCACTATGAATATTCTTTTCTACCTTTTTAGACCTCAATGATCTCTACTTTTATAAAGATCAATGGCTTGATCGGTCTAGGGTTATATAAAGAACCCCACTACCTCCACTTGACCGCCACTTTCCATGCCTGAAAGATGCTGGAACATCCACCCATTCACCATGAATGACCATCAACCATGTAACCATTTGGACATTCCAACATTGGAAACAAATATAGAACATTCCCCCATTAGAACCAATGGTAGAACATGTCCACTATCAGTACAATGGTAGTATATGATACCATTGAGCTAATAGTATTGTCTACCTGCAACCACTAGCCGCCACCGCTCTCTACTACCTTCTACCACTTGATGATTATCAACACTTCTGGCCACCATCTATTCTCACTGAGAACACTATTTATCCATCACCTAAATCCTAGAGTCACCACTACTCCACAATGACCTCACAAATGATTCAAATATTCATTCTATGCATGAAGAAGAAGCAACTACCCTCCACTCCTACTATTTCTGCCAGAGAAATACTGCTGTTGTGGCCTATTTTTCCATTGCCACTTCCCTGTGCACGTTCAACATTGATGATTCCTCAATATTTTCATAAATTACCTTTATAATGCATCATGAATTATCACCAAAATAAATCCATTATGGAAAATATTTAAAAACATTTTTGAGGATGAGGACCACAAACTTTACTCTCCTTACACTACCACATACAAAATTAGAATCTTCCTCTAGCCACTAAGAAGATCGAAGGATAGGAAGAAGAACTATTCTAAATAAAACCACTAACCATAAACCATTCATGTGGAGAATAATCCCACTATAGAAGTTTACCACCAAGGGTAGCACATGCTACCGTCAAGACAATGGTAGAACATTCCACCATTAGAACAATAGTAGCACATGCCACTTTTAGGATAGCCGTATCACATGCCACTGTTGATTCAACAATAGAAAATGATATACCCTTGGAAAAATAGTGTATTTCCAATGGTGGAAGAGGCTACCATCACTAAGAAATTTTACCTCAACACTTGAATTTTGAAATACTCGAGAATTCTATAGATTCATCACTGAATATAATTTAAAAGAATCATTAAATGATTATAAAGATACATGAAGATAAATAATAGTATTATTAAGAGGTTAAATCCCTCTAAAAATACAAGGATGATTAGAGGATCAAGGATAAAACACCATATTCTGATATTAGACACTTTGTTTTACTTCTTTTATTTCCTTTTTTGTTTTGTCACGAATTATTCCCCATCCATTCCGACTATCTCCCTTTTAATAAAGGGGTAAAACCTTTCAATGATTGGGAGAAGGGGAGACGACCTTGTGTAATGATGGAGTCATGGATTCTAAAAAATTATTTTGTCTATTTTTATTTGTTAAAGTGTTTTCAATTCATGATTTCATAATTTTAATGAGAAACAATTGTTTTTTATTTTTAATCATAATATTATAAATTTACTCGATTAATAAAATTTATATGCCTCTTATTAGTTTTGTGTCACAACAATTGGGTGATCTGGGATCATATGGAGAAGTCTTTAGTGATTAATAAACATGTGAGGAAGACATAGTGGACTAATTTGGGTACTCGGGTTACTAATTCTAGATTTGGAATTTCCTGGGTGATCCAAAGGAGACCAACTCTGACTTCCACACATAAGAGAGAGAATAATCCATCCAATTAAATTGGGTGGGCTATTTTTAATATTTATCAATATTAATCTAGGTTGTAATGGGACAAATTATTGTTAAACCATTCATTACACTAATTAAAAAAAGAAAATTATTCATTTTGAAAAGGATCATGAAATCATTATAGAAGGGAATCCAAGCCCAACCCCAATCAATTTTATCTAATATGATATTCAAAAACTAAGTTCTTTGCTTTGTAGTGATTTAATTATTCTTCATTAATTTATTTTCATATTGATGACATATTTATTCAAAACACTACTCTTGGGAGATGACTTTTTCCACTATTACTACTATACTGTTAGGGGGGGATAATCACCATTTTCCACACCCCATTTCTGTTGTTTGTTAAATTTTCCTTTAAGTTAGTGATAATTAATAATAATAACTAAATAATTAAAATTATATGGTTAAAACATGTATAAAATAAATTTAATGGTTATTTATAGATTATGAATAAAAGAAAAACCATTTAAAAGAAAGACCATTTAAATGAAAATGCATTGTTTTTTGAAAAATTGGGGTTTTCTAAAATGTTATTTGGTCGCGCTTTGCACAAAATATTCAAAATTAATATGTATCACATTTCGAAATTTTATTTTTTTTAAAAATAAATTTTTAAAATCTATATGTATAAATTAACTTTGGGTGAATTTTTGATAATTTTATGAAAATATTAATTTTTTGATGAATAGTGTACAATATGATTTTATATTAAAAACTTCCTTTTAGTTTAAATTATTTAGAAATTTAAGTAATATTTTAATTTTTTTAATGTAATATTAATTTGATTATAGTACAATATTACTAATTTAGGATATTTTAATCCATTTCATATTAAATTTTTTAATTAAAACATTCTATACTTATGAGAACATTATCTATGGAAAACCCCCCTTCATCCTCTCTATGGATTTAATTTTAAATTGAATTACACCAATTATATGAATTTAATTTGAAAAATTGATTCCATATTTTGAATTAAAATTATTTATTTTATCTAATAATTTCAACATAATTTTTCACCATAATGAATATTAAAAATTGAAAAAATTAATTACCGCATTTAAGGTAAAAATGGGTTTACAGGAGGGGTTAAACTAAGAATATAAGGGTTAAAAATGATGTACAACATGTCAAAAACCCATTTACAACCACATTTATAACTTATCAGCTCTATTGATCAATAATTACCCATTTTTGTGGCTTGTGGAATGAGAAAAATGTTGTTATCACTTTATCTTTTTAAAAATTCCATTTGTGTCCCCTCCCCCAATTATAAAATGCCATCCCTCTCCTCCACTCTTCACACTTCAAAAAAAATTTAGTTCATCAAAACCCTAAAAAAATAAATTATTTAATTCCCTAACCACATCTTAGAGTCTTTATTTTTGTTAGTAATCCCCCCATGATAGATTTAGGTATAAACCTAAAGAGACTCTCTAAAGAAGAGGTAAAATTCTTAAACATGCATATTTGTTTTATTTATTCTTCCACAAACATAAAATATAATCCAATATTATAATTTAATAAAAAATTATAGATTATATACTGATATTTTATTATTTTTGTGGAATAACCCAGGTTCCTCTCCATTTCTATCAAATGGGAAACAAAACCTTCAATCGTGTGTACGACAGACTACCACTTCGCAAACCGATTTAATTCATTTACCATCACGACTATTAATGTATGGATATAATTTTGGATTTAAAATATTTATATGATTTTTTTGACATTATTATACTTTTTTAATAATGATATCACATATAAATTCTTAATTTCCATTCCATGGGGGATACTATAACGTCCCTTGTGTGTACAATGAAATAACGTTTCACAGAGCGATGTGAATAATTTTTGAATTACACATTATCTGAAAGGTATTAAGGTTACAAATAATTAAAATATGTGATATTTATGATATACTATTAATTTTTTAAATATAATATAACATCTATCTTCTTACCATACATTTTTTTTGGAAAATAATAACATTGCTCGTGCATACATGTGGACTACTGCCTCCACATAGATAAATGATAATAATGATGAATTTGATTAATATACATGATATATATGAAAAAAACTATTTATTCCTAAATTTTTAATTAATATTTATTTTCATTTCCTTCTGTCCTTTGAGAAAAATAGAAACAACATTCAAGTGTATGTACGACCTACTGTCTCAATGAATGGTGAAATCCATTTTCTATCTATAAAATTAATAGGTTTATATAAATTAATATATAATGAGTATATATGATATTAATATAATGGTTATCATTTTTAATGTTTTGTAACCATGACCAAATTAAGAGGACCAAAATTACTTAACTAAAATATACATGAAAAATGAAGCAACTATCCCTCAAAAAGTGATTTTAACAAATAATTATTAATAAATGGGTGATACACGAAATAAGTAAATCATATATAGTATAATATATATTATTGTGGTTCTATTATATATATATATATGATAAACCTATATTTATTATACTGGCATTTCATACACATATTTAGGAAGTCAAACCTAAGGTAAGGGTTTCTTGTCTAACTTTTACTTCTGTGAGACATATGGAATATACACCGCTTATTGATTTTGTATGGTGTATTTACTACCCCATTGATATTTTCTATAATGAATATATTTAGCTTAATGTTATTGAAATTATTATTTTAAGATTATTTATTTTATACGGTTTATGATTCAAAAGTTACCAAAGTGGTAAGTGTTCATTTCACATTCTAATCATTATTTGGGATTTTTTTAAGTCCACCTTAGAGTAACTATTAAATATATCTATATTTAACAAAGTATATTTTATTATACTTAGGTTATTCATGAATTTTTTCAATTAATAGTACAATTTTTCAACTCATTAGAACTTAAAAATATTGTGAAAATATTTTTACGAAAATTTGACTTTATTAATCTCTTTTTTCATATAAATCCATATTTTCTAAAAGTGTTTTTAAAAGTGTTTTTAAACTATTAAAATTATTAATTAATTACATTTTTCTATTTTTACTTTTTATAAAATGGGTTTAATGGAATATTCTTTTCATTTTCTAAACAAGGCATGCTTGGCATTTACTAAAAATGTGAAGGGACTATTTGTGTTAACATGTATAGAATTAACATAATTTTTCTCCATCATAATCACTTAATGTTTTAAACATTATTTTGAAGGCTTTAAAATTTTATTTTCAAGGAAATTTTATTTTCATAATATTTTGTGAACTTTTTCTTTTAAAAACTTTTTCAAAGTGAAAAAGTTATTTACGACAAAAACGATTTTAATGGAATTTTAATGTTATTTATATTCATAAATAACATTAAATTTTTATTGAACTTATGTTACATTAGATATATGTTGTATTGATATCATTTTATTCTTTATTTGGATGGTTTATAGTCAGTTTGACTAAAGATTTATAATTTTATTACCATTCACCACATTAATCTGGAAGGTTTTTGATTATGTTTATTTAACTGGGGTAAGTACTATCATTTAATATATTAGTTTTTAAAGGTGAATGTTTATTTTTATTTTTTCACCCCTTTTATGAGGAATAAATTATAATTAGTAAGTGATAGGTGGGGACTGGTTATAGATATCCCCTTGATGAATCAACAAGTATTGTGAGACAAATACGTTAGCCAAATTAGATGAGTTTCAACCCACAAATTTAAATTTCCTTATGAAAAGTCTTGATAGTATGTTCGATATGTATAACATTATCTATTCCCTCTTTAAGAGATTATTTACTGATATCCATGTGATTATTCTATAAGTTATAATATCAATGGGTATGTTTCAAGATAATGTGATTATTTATATGGTTTTATTTGATCATCATTTATTTCTACCATATTATGATCAGTTTATTAATCAAATGGAATGTATTTCAGTTATTTACATTTCAATATTGAATATTCTTATTTATTTTTGATAGATTTTTCTATATTCTTAGCCTTAATAATCTT
Source organism: Viscum album (assembly GCA_963277665.1). Taxonomy (NCBI): domain Eukaryota; kingdom Viridiplantae; phylum Streptophyta; class Magnoliopsida; order Santalales; family Viscaceae; genus Viscum; species Viscum album. Next base: position 1,945,191,451 of record OY728126.1, on the reverse strand, counting down.
CTAATCCCAACCCTTTCTTATGTTTTATTTTCCCTAGGGTTCTAGGAAATGTTTTGTGATTGATATGCACAGATACACTATAAGGAATAATAGTGTTATCAAAGAAAACACTTTGATGTGAGAATATACCCACCCTTATATCCCCATTATCACCCAAAAAACTCTCCTAAGCACGTTTCTATCATTCTTCCTTTGCTTTCTCCCCTAGTGCTGGAGTGCTCTTCCGACCTCTAATCTCTTGATAGCTACCTAAGGCGATATCCTCCTTCTTTTCTAGGGTTATAACCCTCAATTTTCTCTTTGTAGAATCTTTATATATTCCATACTGTTCTTTTTCTTTTCCTAGGTTTTCATTTCCTTGCTGTTGATTTTTTTTGTTCATCATTTTATCCTCGACCCCTTCTTCTATTTTCCCTTTCACCTTCTCTTCCATTGGATTCAATACTATGTTCATTTATGGTTTCAATATTATTTTATTCTTTCTCATTCCATGGGGGTTATTGGTTATAGATGTATTTATATTAGGGAATTTCAATGGTGCGGAGGTGTAAGTTTTGTGGGTGAAGGTTTATTGATGCCAATTTTTTGGGGAGTGTGTTGCTTCTTTCTTAGACGTGTCTTACTTTTGAGGTTTTCCCGATCATACTCCTCTATGACCTCTAGGTCTATCATTCTATTCCCAGTTGGTTGGGTGCATTGGATTCCAAGAGGCTTTGGGATGGGTTTTGTGTTGAAGTGGGGGGTTCCAAGCAGCCCGAGCGGTGTTCAGGAGATAATGGGGTATTATTTTGGTTGGGTGATATTGGTGATTCTCATGACTCACAGTGAAGGCCCCTTCTACTCTTACTCTATTTTGGATTTTTGTACTATCTCTCCACCCAAGGTCGGTCTTTCTAGGTGGTTTTCACAGAAGCTTTGGGAGGTGATGTTTAAGTTCATATTAACATTCATGGAGTCATGATCCCTGTTTGATGGTGTTTGAATAATGAAAGTTTTCGTGGTAGTGGTTTGGAGTTAACAACAATCTCAATGTGAAGGTGATGAACGCAATGATGGTGTTTGGTTTAGGTGGAGATGGTGTTTGATGTAAGTGGTGGATGTCAGAGAGAGGGAAATAATGACGAGCCGATGAGGGTGATTACCTTGGTGTCGTGAAAATGTGATGGTAGTGAAGCTGGATTTCTGGCGATGTTATAATGGTAGGGAGGTGATGAGGTCCTCTATGGTTGGTTTATCAAGTAGCACACCCGCACGATACGGGGCACAAAATTGATTTTTTTGAATTTGAAATTTGGAAATTTTACCTAGCACAATTTTTGAACTCTAAAGTGGGTGGGAGTTGATTTACTTTCTTGATGGGTTGAATCTGGTGGTTTTATGTTAGGTTTCACACTTATCCCATAAAAGTGTCATTAAAAAATATGAAAAATATGTATTTTGGAAGATAAAAAACTATTATTATATTTTTTTTCAATTTTAATTAAAATTTCATGTATGCGTATAATTTTCTATGTTTATTAATATATTTGGTCCTTTAGGATTAAATTGATTATATATTATACCAATGTAATAAATTAACCATTTAATCTAGGCTACTAGGAATAGAATTGTTATAGTTGGTATCATAAGAAGTTTATTAGAAACATTGAGAACCAGATTTAGGAAAAAACATATTATATAACATAACCCTATGAAATACATTGAGGATATGTATATAATAACTTCAAAAGTTTTGGTAAGATACTTTTTAAGTTGGTCATCCAAGAAATACATCATTTTATGGATACTAAAAATGGACTTGGTTATGGAATTGATTTACCAAGGAGTAATAAATCAGAAAAAGGAACATCGTTATTAACTTGAAAATTAGATGGTATAAAAAATAAAGCCTTACTACACACCTAGTTTGACACTCCTAGAGAATATTCTTTGGTTACCTCACATTTTTTTGTGAACCACCATGAAGGATTGGAATATATGATGACTATGAACGACCTAGATTAAACCTAAGGTTTCATATTTTGAAAAGTGGTTGTCACAATTTAGACATCCTATAAATTATTCTTGAGGAATATGTGATTTTACACTATTATTAGTGTTTCTTACACTATGTTTTTTGGTTTTAGTCAATAGATGGAACTATAACTAACAAGGTTAACATTCAATATGGCAGACAATGTGTTCATGAGAAACTGAATGGGATAATGACTTGGGTAAATGATATTGTGATTATTCGTAATCATTTATAAAAATATATGATTAACAACTTGAACCTTAAAAAAATCTTAGTGTAACCAAAGGAGAGAAGGTTAGAGTACACTAAGATCTCAAATAGTGAAGACCGTAGAGGAAAGGAGAATTTATTTCTATTATATATAAAATGTGGAAAGAGACACATAGGTGGGTGTCTCAAAGGAATAGAAAAATGTTTCATATGTGGAAAAGAAGTAAAAAAATCATGTAATTATTGAGAAAATATTGAATGTTGAGTTAATATAATGGATGGAAATAATAGTCTCTATATGTCATTATATTTGTTTGGATGCTTTAAATGAAAAAGTATGGGAATTATGAAACTCGATTCCCTATGGTAGAATATTTTAAAGGGAATCAACAAGGTTTGATGAGCAATAATTATATTTCTAATAATGAAGAGATTACCAATGACAAATGAAAGGAAGGAGGTATTAAGTAATAAGATGATGAATCGTAGTTAACGGTTTAAGAATAAAGTGGAATGTTTAAATTTTGATTGTTTTGATTCAATAATTATGTTATAAAAGTATTTTATTAATTAAATTTTGGTTATATAAATTGTGGAATGTATATAGATTATAATATATTACATTTTCTTTATGGATTTGAGAGTATATATTGAATAATACCAATGAACTGGGAAAGTGATTCAGTGGAAAGTTGATCATTTTGAAAAAATAATATTGGAGGGAAGATGAAAAATAAAGTGTTCTTTATGTGGAGATAATAATGATTAATAGATGTTTACAGGATAATATTGGGGACCATGAATTTTTTTAGTGATTTTAGGGTTTATGTTATCTTTTATAGAGTTTACTACATGTTTAGATTTATAGAATATACTCAACTACCTAAGATTTTATTTTTGGAAGAATACAGGTTTTAATTAATATTTTAATGTGATAAAGGTATTCACATATTTGTTATGTGACAGTAAGAGATACATTATTTTATTTGGTTAATCTAATGTTAAGTTGATTTTCTAAATTGAGTGACCTCCAATCTAAATTTTTGGACTTCGAATTTGGAAAGATGTATTTTTGGTTAGTCTTAAGGAAAAATATTTATGGAATGAAATAAGTTGAAATTTTGGTGTTGTTGGATAAATAGTTTTTACCATTCTGTTCTTGGAAAATATCTTGAGACAAGAGGAATGTTTTCTCATATTTTATTCAGCTAATGAAATGTTAAATGCTAATTTTATTTCTTCAGTTAGAAAAATTCCTATTTGATATTCATTTCTTGGAGTAAGAGTTGAATTAGGAATGGATCAAAGCACATCCAAAGAATGAAATTGTGCCTAAGAAATATAAATATATAAAGCAACTGTATTTTATTATGTTCATAGTCAAAATGATAATATAATTCATCAATTATAAAAAATGATATTGAAACAAAAATGTTATTATAATACATTCATTTATGATGAACCAATGGTCTTTTAAACATCTAATTATTCCTAGTTTTGTGGTCATTAGCCTTCTCTAGATTACCCAAATAATTGTGATAAATTATATCTATAAATATTTATAATAATTTATGTTTTTATTCCATGTCCATATCTTCACTTCCCACCAATGTTCTCCTACTTAGAATCATAGTTATGTATTATTCTAGATAAAATTTACACTTAAGTTTCTCTCTTATTAATATGATGTTTTATTAACCATTTTTATGATGTGTTTCTCCAAAAATTTATTTCCAAATATTAAAACCTTAATTACCTAGATATGATTAAATTATAAGGACATAATTTATATAAGAGGTAAAATGTAAAACCCTGAGATTTTAGAAGAGGTACATCATATTTGATAGGGTATATGTCACAAAACATAAAGATTAGAAGAGAATGTAACAACCTAAGAATTTATGATATAATTTTCTTTAAATAAATTATATCTCTTAGATAGCTTTTGATTCATGCAACACTTGGTTTAAATTAAATGAGATACACTATTAAAATATTATTATATAAACATAACTATTATAACCTAGACATTAAGTTGGCAGGTATGAAAATTAATAACTAAATTATTTAAATTATATCTTTTACACATGTATAAAATAAATTCAATGTTTTTCTATTGATTATAAAGAAAATAAGAACTATTTTAATGACAAATAAAGTTTTTCTGAAAAAATATTATCTTTCTAAAAATTGGTTCAATCGTACTTTGCAAACATAATTTAAAAATAAATTTTATAACCTTTAGAAAATGTATCTGAGAAAACAAAATTCATTTTTGAAATATAAATGTAAAATTTTTATTTTGATTATTTTTTATTATTTTAAGGAAAGATTATTTTTTTTGTTGAGTCGTTAAAAATACTCTTTTATATTAAAAACTATCTTTTTTCTTAAATTATTTTAAAATTTATGTTAATGTAAAATTAATTTAGATTTATTATAATTTTACTAATTTAGGTCATTTAAATCAATTTCATATTTAATTTTAATATTAAAAAATTATATACTTATGGGAATTTTCTCTTTGGAAAACCCCTCTTTCATCATGTCTATAGGTTTAACTTTAAATTGAATAATGTAAATTATGTGAAATTAATTTTGAAGAATGGATTCCATATTTGGAATCAAAAAAAAAATATATTATCTAATAAGGTTTACATAATTTTTCTATCGTAATGAATTATTAGAATAAAAAAATTAATTAATATGGCTATAGAAAAATTGGGTTCATTGTGGGTTGGAGGCAGGGGTTAAACTAAGAAGATAAGGATTAAAAATGACCTATTTTATTCTCTCTAAAATCTATTTTATGGATTTATTTTGACCTTATCTCCTATATTGAGTTATAATAACCCATTTAGAGGCTTGTGTCATGAAAACAAATGTGGGTATCACTTTATCATTTAAAAAACTCCTTGTGTATTGTCTCCTCCACTTATAAAAGGACACATATATCCTCCCATATTCTCACTCCTAAAACCATTTTTTATGTCAAATAACTACAAAAATACCTTAATTACTTCACTAACCACATCATAAAGGCCTTAGTTTGATTAGTAATCCCTCCTCAAAAGTATTTAGGTACAAACCAAAATAGGCTCTCTGAAGAAGAGGTAAAATTATTAAACATACGTATTTGTTCTACTTATTCATTCACATCATCAAAAAATTATTAAAATATTAGAATTTAATAAAGAGTTTCTAATATATAATTATATGTTATTATATTAATTTTCATAACCCTAATACATCATCACTTTATTCAAATGTGAAATGAAATCGTCGATCGTGTGTACATTGAACTATTACCTCAGGAACCGATGTAATTCATTTTCCATCACCAACATTAGAGGTTGAATATAATGATTAATTTAACATATTTATATTATATTTATGAAATAATTATACTTATTAAAGTATTTTATCATATATTTCTTCTAACATTCTACTCCACGAGGGATATGATAACGCCGTTTGTGTGTACAACAAACTACCACCTTACGAAGTGATGTGATTTTCATTGCTTATGATTTATATAATAGGTATTAATGTCAAAATTAATGAATATATGTGATATTTATGATCTAAAAATACTTTTGGAAATGTAATATAGAATCTAACTTTATACCTTCTAATCTGTTGGAAAATAATGTCACTTGTGCATAAGGGTGGACTACCGCCTCTACATAAACATATGAAATGCATTTCATTTTATTTTTATATGGATGGTAATAAGTATGAAATTTATAAACATAAATTCTATACAAGAAATAATAATTATTCAAAAAGGATTATGAATATTTCTTTTTCTTTCCTCCTATTTGTTGAGAAAAATCGAAAAAATATTCATGTGTATGTATGACCTACCATTTCAATGAATAGTGTAATCCATTTCCATCTATAACATTAAAATATTACTGTAAATAAATTTATAATAAATATATATTATATTTATATCATGTCTAAAATTATATATATGATGTAACCATGTCTAAAATAAAGGACCAAAAGTATATAAGTAAAACATACATGAAAATAAAACATTTAACACATGAAACATTGATTTTCAAAAAGAATATTTAATAAATGGGTGATAAAATAATATAATTAAATACTATATGTTATAATATCTATGATTATGGTTTTATAATATATTTACAATAAACCTATATTTATTATCCAGTAGGATTAGACACATTTTAAGTGAGTCGAAACTAATATAAGGGTTTATCGTCTAACTTTTACTTCCATGAGACATATTCCGTATTCACCACTTATTTATTTTTACTGTATATATAATGAAACTTTAATATTTTATATCTGGAATATATTTATCTTCATGGTATTTAAATTTTTATTTTATTATTATTTATTTTATGGTTTTTCTAATTCAAAAGTTACCGAAGTGGTAAGGGTTTATTTTATAATCTCATCTTTATTTGAGATTATATTTGTTTGAGTATCCCTTGGTAGAATTATTTGATATATCTATATAAAAAAATCAATTTTCATATCCCATGGTTATTAATGAACTTTTTTTAGAATTATTACCATTTTACACTCCTTTTTACTTAAAATGGCTGTGAATTGTGTTCAAGAAAATCCAACATTATTCCTCTTTTCAGTCAAAAATCTTTTTTATCATAATTAATTATTTATAAAAGTTTCATTTTTTAGCCTTTTATAAATTATTTATTAATTAAATTTTTATGAATTTTTAACTTTTTAAAATTTTCTTAAAATGAATATAATTTTATTTTATAAATCAAGGTTTTCTTTTCATTTACCGAAAATATGAATTGAATATTTTTTTAACGTGTATGACATAAAAATAATTTTCCAAATTGTTGAAAAATGATTGTTTTTAAGATTATATTATATTTTTTCAAAGGTTATTTTCAAATAAAATTATTTTCTAAATATTTTGTGAAATTTAGTTTTAAATGGTTTTTCAAATTGTAAAAGTTATTTTCCTCAAAAAACATTTAATGAAATTTTCATGGTATTTCTAAAAATCAATAACATAAACCATTTATTGTAATTATTATAAATTGGGGATATATAGTTTTTATATCCTATTTATTATTTCTTTATATGGGATATTGTTAGTTTGACTGAGGATGTGGAATTTTATTATTATTCACCATAATACTCTGGAAGGTTTATGATTATGTTTATTTCATTGGGGTAAGTATTAACATTTCATATGTTAGTTTTCCAATATGAATGTTTATGTTGATTATGTTTCACACCTTTCATATGATTATTACATTGGAATTAGTATGCCATAGGTGGGGTCTAATTATAGATAACCCCTCGATGTATTAACATGTATCTTGATAAAAATTGGTAGGGAAAATTAGATGGGTTTCTACCCACATATTGAAAATGTATTATGAATGGTCTTGATCATATGTTTTAGATGTTTGAAATTATGCATTCCCTCATTATGAGATCAGTAATTTATATCCATGTAATTACTAAATTATTTTTAATATCCAGAGATTATTTTCCAGCTCATTTGATTATTTATATAGATTTATTTGATCGTTATTTATTTCATCCATATTATGATCAGTTTATTAATTAAATGACTTGTGTTTTAGTTATTTACTTTTCCATAATGATTATGACTAATTTTTCATGATATATTCCACTGTATTCTTACCCATACTAATAATCTAATATCATACCTTTTTTATGTTTTATTTTCCCAAGGGTACTAGGAAGTGTTTTTTGATGTATATTCATAGATACACTATGACATATAACAGAGTTATAAAAGAATTTTTTTTGTGTGTTTTATTTTTTCAATTATAATTTTAATTTCAAGTTTGCATCTAGTTTACTAAGACTACTAAAATATTTAGTCATTCAGGATACAATTTCTTGTATGTTATGTCAATTTAATAAAGTAATCACCATCGTTGGACTGCTAGGGTAAGAAAAATATATGCTCTTTATTTTAATGGAATTTCCTACCCAATAATCGATGTCTAACCACATAGACCAATCATTATTCTTAACAAAAATAACTGGGGTGTCCCAAGGTGAAACACTAGCATGAATGAATCCTATATTTCAAACCTTTTATAGTTTTTTCTTCAGTTCAAATAATTCTACTATGGCCATTATATATGGAGTCTTTGATATAGGTTTTTTCAACCAAGTTTAGATTAGTGGAAACATTAACTTTTTTTCTTGGGTGGATTTCTGTGTAACACTCCAGAAAACACATTATTTTATTGCTAAAAAATAGACACATATTATATTATATGGTAATATTCCATACACCTAGGTTTTTTCTAGTATTATTCTCCTATAATTTCATTAAGGAGAATTACTAGAGGCGAATCCAATCATGATTCAGATAATAATGTCTCTCCTCTAAAGATAAGGGATTCCATATCTCCTTTTTGAATCATAATCTCCATATATTAGAAATATTTTTTTATTATACTTTGAATTCCAATCCATACCAAGGATTATATGAAATTCAACCGTATGTATAATATCCAAGTTCTCAAATAGTATATATCTATGCATCATAATGGGGAATGACTACCATATCCTTCATAAAATAAAATATACAATTGGTTTCTTAGTTTTTGAATCCCTCCATAGGTTTTGATGGGATGATTTAATGTCATTGAGAAACAAGAAAGATATAAAATACTATGAAGATATATAATCAATAAATAATAAAATACCCTTGAGTTTTCTATTTAAGTCCCGATGGCCACATTCTTTGGGACACCAACTTTTGCTATAGTAATCATAAAATCTTGGACTCCCCCATATGGCCACTTATGTGGTAGGTTTTCTTCAATATTGTGGCATTGGTTTGAATATTTCCCTATCTCCCCGCTATTGAATCACTGTATAGAATCCGTTTCATTTATTCTATTACATTCATGATATATATGACCCTCATATCCACAAATATTAGAGAATAATATTCCATTTAAACATTCACTAGGATTTTTCTTTCTATAATTGTCACATTATGGAAATCCCATATTTTCTTTATTCTTATTTGATGAATTTATTTTCCATTATTACTCAACTAACCACTTATTTTCATTACTTCCCTCAAAGATAATAAATATAAAAATTAATCTACGTATTTTCACACATGATTATAATATCATTATATGATGAAAAAATTTGGGAGAGCATTGATCTTCATGGGTTTGACTCATTGTCATCAAAGAAATGGTCAATATTCCTTTCTAAATTATGTATGTAGAACATTTCATGCCTTGATTATCTTGTGAATCTACCATCATATTCAGAGACGATTTCCTCTTCCTTATTCATTAGGATGAGGAACTTTCTCCCCAGTTCATCTTGTTGATATCAAGGAAAATATTTCTCAAATAATAACACTTTAAAGGGTTTTGTTTTCAAGGAATTGTATTTCTTCATATTATATATTTTTCTGTATAAATTTACACCATTAATCAACATATACATTTAAAAAATATATCACAAGAATAATTTTTATGATTTCATTACATCACAAAGAATGGAATATTTTTTTGAGTGACTTGATCTATTGTTTATCTACAAATGGATTTGTAGTCACATTAAAGGATGAAAGATTCTATCACATAAAGAGATCTAGAAAAGGTGAATCATGTTGTGTAAGAATTTTTTTCTCCATTTTAAAACTGTTATTTTTCATATCCTTGGTTAGTTTCACCAATATTTCTACGATCTTAAATGATCCAATACCCATAATACCAACTTTATCATAAGTCCAATCACAACATTAACTATGAGTGTTGATAAGATTTTCCTTTCATCTACCTATAGAAATCACTAAATAATGAAATAGAAATAATTATATAATTACATCATGAATATTTATCCATTGAATAAAAATTATATAATAGAATATATTCTTAGTTATTTTATGGGATAATCATACTTCTTGTTATAGCTACGTTCTTCTAAAATCCAGTCCCCAAGAGTCCTATTAAATTTGCTCTGAATCAAACTATATAAACCTTGAATCTAGTAACCTAAACCCAATTTTTAATTTATTTCATTAATACAAGATATAAGATAATTCACCAACAAGGAAGGATAAGTTTATTAGTCTTAAAAATTTATATATATACATTATTTTCATATTACATAGGGAAAATAAAACATAGCCTGGAAAACATTCTTCTATCCTTTAAAATCATTCAATGATTCATTCTTCATTTACAAGGAAAAGGAAATTAAAATAATAGGTGAGATAAAATTATTATTAAGGGGAAGAATATAGTAGATATTATCATGAATATAGAAGTCATGATCATTATGACAGATAAAATAATCCATACACATGCTATTTAATCAATATCGTGGCCTTCAAAATATATCAATGGAAAACATAAAAAAATATATAACATGGATAATAATATATGAAACTTTAATGATTGTAATTGTTGGGCAAAAATCCCTCAAGGTAACATTGCAGCATTTTTGGGTTGATTGTGTTTGTTGACAAAGCAGGTTTCCATGGAGAATTGTCGAGTTCCCGAGAAGTTGTTGACATTCCATGTTGACAAAGAACTTTGACAAAGGAAAGGACGATCTGGAGGTGGTACAAAAGAGCAGTACAAGGTGGCGCCGTTTTCCAGTGTTTGCCAAATTTTTGGGCCTGAAAATCGCCAATGGAAAATGGAGTGATATGTTGTTGGAGAAGGTTGAGGAGAGAGAAATGAAGGAGGTGTGCGGAAAAATCAAGCGTGGCACGCAAAACGAGCGGTTTGCGCGAAATCTTGAAGTGTGGCGCGCAAAACAGCGGGTTGCGCGAAATTGTATTTCGCGCAAAAGATGTTTCAAGGCCGAAAGCTTGAAAATCGGTAAAGGCATGAGGCGCGCGAAATTTTGGAGGCGTGCGCGGAAAATTGAAGTGGCGCGCGAAATAGCGGATGAAGTATTTCGCGCAAGAGGTGTTACGAGGTCCGAAGCTCGTAAAATGGCAAAGGCATGAGGTACGCGAAATTATGGAGCAGTGCGCGGAAAATGTTTGTGCGCGGAAGATCAAAGCGGATTACGCGCTCAAGGAGGGTTTTTCGCGCAGGGTCGATTTTGCCTATAAATATGAAGTGACCCTCCTCCATTCAGGAGAGTTCAAGACATAGAAAATACCCGAGCTCTGGTTCGCGAAATTGAAGTTAGAAAGTGTGTTGCGCGTAAACTTAAAGTTTGCGCGTAAAGTCAGATTGCGCGAAAAGCAAAGGCTGCGCAGAAAGTTGGTGTTGGCGCGTAAAAGGAAGATTGCGCGAAAAGTGGATTTCGCGCAAAATCAGTGAATTGCGCGCAAGGCAGTTTCGAGGCTGCGCGTAATATTTGGAGGTTGCGCGAAAAAGGAATTTCGCGCAAATCATAGAAATTGCGCGCAAGTCACCGTAAGGGTTGCGCGTAAAAATTGAGGTTGCCCGGTATATCTGGTGCAAAGTGAGATTCATCTGCGGGTGAAAGTTGGACTTCAACAGAGCATCTACATACAGAGGAAGATGCATTCCTTCATGAAAATGAAGAGACCTACAGGTCTATAAACTGTGAGTGAATACCTTCCAATAGCAGTGAGCTTAGGAAGAGGAAGAAGGTGATCCTCTCCACCGGCAGTGAGCCAGAGAGAGAGAAACAGGGAGTGACCCTTGGGAAAGCAGTGAGCTGACCCTAAACATTGTATAGGCAATGAGCCTGGGCATAGAAGTGATCTTGCCCGAACATTGTAATCCGCAGCTAGTGAAGTTTAGTGGACTTGGTACGACCGGAAACCTGTCGGCGTATGCTCCTTGGACGTAGCCCTTAGCGGTGAACAGAGTAAAATTGTTGTGTCCTGTGCTTGCTCTACTTTCTGTTTATATTGTGCAGCAGGAAAGAGAGAGAAGAGTGTTTTGCTTAACAGCGAAACAAGATCAGAAAGGGATTTAATTTTTAATTAGTCATACCCTGATTCACCCCCCCTCTCAGGGTATTCAGCCTAGTGGACCTAACAAGTGGTATCAGAGGGAAGGTTAACAGTTGGTCTTCTCTCAATGGAGGTCACTAATCATAGAGGGATTCCGATCTTCGACGGATGTAATTTTCATATATGGAAGAATCGAATGCAACACTATTTCCGATCTCTGGGAATGGATGTGTTTTCAGCAGCTATGCATGGTATCACAGCTGATATTACTAGTGGTGCATTATCAGAAGCTGAGCACAAAGAGTTGGATGCTGATTCCAAAGCAATAAACGCCTTAGGTGGAGCCCTCTCTAATCCCATTTATACAAAGGTGATGTCATGCAAAACGTCACATGCCATGTGGGAAAAACTTTTGAATATTTATGAAGGGGATACAAAAGTCAGAGAGGCAAAGCTGCAAGTGTTGTGGAACAAGTATGAAGATCTCAAAATGAACCCGAATGAGTCCGTTGATACATTCTTTGACAGGGTAAATGCTGTGGTAGAAGACATGCGGGGTCTTTGAGAAATTATCGAAGACATTAAAATCGTAAAGCGCATCTTGAGAAAGCTTCCACCTCGGTTCAATCCGAAATTTTCTATGTTGGAAGATAAAGATCCGAAAGAGCTAACATTGGATAACCTACACAGCACTCTTGTTGCATATGAAATGAGAAATGATGAAAACGATGCTGTGGAAAAGGAAAAATCCAAAGAGGTGGCATTTAAGGCCATGAAGAGGCTCACTATTGAAGATTCTCAGGAGGAAGAAGAGTCAGATGAGGTGATGTCGTTCCTTTCTTCAAATCTGCAAAGAGGAAAAGGAAAGTTTAAAGGGAAACTTCCACTAGCATGCTTCCGATGCGGAAAGGTTGGTCATCTTGCTGCAAGATGCCCCAAAAAGTTTCAAGAAGAAAGCGATGAAGATGAAGTTAAGACTCCCATAAAAAAATCTTCATCCTATGTGAAAGGGAAGAAGTAGTTCAAGAGAAATTTCTTTAAGAAGAAGAATCTTCTTTCCCAAGAAATTGACAGTTCAGCTGAGTCTGAGGGTGAAGAAGTTGAAGAGATAGAAAACTGCAAAGATCATGGTCAAAATGCGATGGTGGCTGTTGCTAGTTGTGCTCTAGAAAAGAAAGAAACCGAAACTGATGAAGAAGAAGAACAAATTGAAGGGAGAGTTGACATGGAAGCTGAATTAGAAGCATCTCTTGAAGAGATAGATGTTTGGCGAGCAAAAACAAAGAAAGCCAACAAGATAGTACGTGATGCCAAACTCTACATGCAACAACAAGAAGAAGAGAAGTCTGAGCTTGAGAAAGAAATTGAGAATCTTAAGTTTTCCAGGCCAGAGCGCACAGAAAAGGTTGATGAGCATAAGCTCAAGATTGAAGAGCAGAAAAGGGAGATCGATTGCTTGAGTCGAAAAGTGAAGGATCACGTCAAGCGTATTGAAGAGCTTGAAGAGGAAGTTGTCGGTCTGCGGAAAAAAGTTAAAGACCAGGAAAAACCTTTGAATCCCAACACATTCTTGGGAAATCAGGTCGTTACGAAGACGGAAGAGAAGAAAGAAGAGCCTAGTAGTTCAGCAGGAAAGAAGCAGCAATTGAACTCATATGTTAAGGCTGATTCACGACTTAATCAGAAACAAAAATCTGCGGCAGTTGAAGTTAGACCGCAAGCACCTGTCCCGAGATTGAAAGTGGATTTGAGCACAAAGAAGGATCAAAATACTCAGAGATCCAAAGGGGAAACTCGTAGTGCTGAAGTAGCACGAAGGAATGCACCTTATATCAGGTGTTATTGTTGTGGAAAGATGGGACATTCACAGTATGTGTGTTCCATAGCCAAAAGATATCGAAGGGAACAAGAATAGAGATGGCAGCCAAACAGAGAACGGTTTTCCAGAACATTTTTTGAAGGACACTGTTTTTGGTGCGGAGGATTTGGACACATGGCTAGGTACTGCACTCCGACCATTCAGAAAAATGTGCCAAAACAGAATCAAAATGTTCGCAAGCAGCAGATCAGTAAACCGACAAATGAGTTAAAAGTTCAGAACAGATTTGCAGTTTTGCAAGATGAAGCTGGTCCATCATACTCTGAGAAAGAACAGAAGCCTCAATCCATGCCGAGTATGAAAGAAAAAGTATGGACTAGGAAGAAGAAAACTGAGAAGGCCGTAGTTGCTGAAATTTCCCTTAAAGCATCAGATCGTTCTGGTGTTTGGATCCTTGACAGTGGTTGCACATCCCACATGACAGGTAATAAGGATCTGGTTACAGGCATAAAATATGACAAAGAAGGAGTTGTCAAGTTTGGAAATGATGAAGGCCTGAAGATTGTTGGCTCAGGAAAAGCCAAGTTTGGGGGCAAAGAAATGAGACATGCTGATGTCTTGGTGGTAGAGGGTCTCAGTCATAATTTGCTTAGCGTCAGTCAACTATGTGACTCTGGGCACTCTATACTTTTTACCAAGAAGATGGGTATTGTTAAAGGAAAAGATGGAATAGTCATTCTTCAGGGAAAACGAACAAAGGGGAATCTTTACCTGCTAGGTGGGGAAGAAGATTCATGCCTTTTATCCAGAGAAGAAGAAAATCAGCTGTGGCATAAGCGACTTGGTCATCTATGTCAACCATCTATGGAAGATCTGGTAAAGTGTGATGCTGCTAGAGACCTTCCCAAACTATCACGTGATCGCACTCATACATGTGATGCTTGTCAACAAGGGAAGATCATCAGGAAGACATACAGGCCAAAGGAACAAAAAGCAACTCGAGTGCTCGAATTGGTGCATGCTGATGTATGTGGACCTATCTCACCACGAGCTATAGATGGGAAAAGGTACTATGTTCTTTTCATTTATGACTACAGTAGAATGGCCTGGGTATTCATCATTACCCATAAGACAGAGGTGTTCAGTTGCATAAAGCAGTACAGGAGGGAATCAGAAAAGATGCTTGGGAAGAAAATTCTGAGGTTTCGTACTGATAACGGTACAGAATTTACAAACAGTCAGGTTGAAAACTATCTCGAGAAACATGGGATAAGGCATCAAGTTTCATCATTAAGAACTCCCCAACAGAATGGAGTGGTAGAAAGGAGGAATCGGATCATTAACAACATGGCCATAACAATGCTTATTGATAAGGACCTACCAGAGAAATTTTGGAAGGAAGCAGTTTTGACATCGGTCTATGTTTCAAACAGGTCCCTGTTATGTCCGAAGCAAGGGAAGACTCCGTATGAACTGTGGTACGGAAAGAAGCCAACGTTGAAATACTTTCGAATCTTTGAAAGTAAGTGTTTCATTATCAACAAAGAACATCATAGGAATTTTGAGGCACGAGGAGATGAAGGGATATTCCTTGGCTATTCAGGGAAAAGCAAAGCATATAAATGCTTCAACAAGAGGCTGGGAAAAATTGTTGAGAGTAATGATGTCACTATAGTCGAAAATGAACAGACTGCTCAACGACCCAGTGAACAGTTCCTGGATGAAAGTGATGATGAGGTAAGCAACCCAGGGGGAGCAGAAGTGGAAGAAGCTGACTCAGAATAAGATACTGATGATGAAGAGGAAAGTGTCAAGTCGGTGTCTGCGAGGAAGACAAAGAGTCGAGCTGAGATTGATAGGCAGAATATCATTGGTGATCAAACAGCTCCAGTTCAGACTCGAAGAATGAAATCATCACAGCAAGCATCGTTTTTGTCTCAAGTGGAGCCGAAATGTTTTTCTGATGCAGCTGAAGATGAAAACTGGGTTCAGGCCATGAACGAAGAGCTTGATCAGATTGAGAATAAACAGACATGGGAGATTGTTTCGAGGCCAGCGGACAAGAATGTCATTGGGACCAAATGGGTCTATCGCAATAAGATGAATGAAGATGGCACAATGATTCGGAACAAAGCACGACTAGTGTGCAAGGGTTACTCCCAAATCGAGGGAATTGATGTTGATGAGACATTTGCACCGGTTGCAAGGCTGGAGACAATAAGATTATTCCTAGCCATCGCAGTGCAAAGGAAGTTCAAAGTGTTCCAGATGGATGTCAAATCCGCATTCTTGAATGGGGTTCTGGAAGAGGAGGTGTATATTGAGCAGCCAGATGGTTTTCTCATTCATGAGGATGAGAACAAAGTTTGCAGGCTGAAGAAGGCATTGTATGGGCTGAAACAAGCACCAAGGGCATGGTACTCAAGGCTTGATCAGTACTTGAAGAAGCTTGGTTTTCAGCGTGGAGGAGTTGATTACAATCTCTATTTCAGTAATGACAGTAATCAAAGGATGATGGTGTTGGTTTATGTCGATGACATAATATTTGGTGGATCAGATGAAGCTCAGTGCAGACAGTTTTCCGAATTCATGAAAAATGAGTTTGAAATGTCAATGATTGGAGAGCTAACGTTTTTCCTTGGTCTACAGGTCACACAAGGAAGGAATGGAACATTCATTTCTCAATCTAAATATGCCAAGGAGGTCCTGAGAAGGTTTGGAATGGAAAATTACAAGGAGATGAAGACTCCGGTGGCTACCCGGATGAAATTATCAAAAGATGAGGATGACAAGGCAGTTAATATCACAGAATACAGGCAAATCATTGGAAGTCTATTGTACTTAACTGCAACAAGGCCTGATATTGTTTTCGCCACATGCCAAGCAACGAGATATCAAAGTAATCCCAAGGAAAGTCATATGCTCGCAGTAAAAAGAATACTTCGGTATATTAAGGGCACGGTGGACTTCGGCTTGACATACAATGACAAATCTCAGACAGAGTTATTGGGGTACACTGATGAAGACTGGGCCGGTTCAGCCGATGATAGAAAATCAACGTCAGGTGGTGCATTCTATCTTGGTGGATTGTGTATTTCTTGGCTAAGCAAGAAACAAGATTGCATTTCATTGAGCACCGCAGAAGCTGAGTATATTGCGGCCACTCAAGCATGCACACAGTTATTGTGGATGAAGCAGCAGCTTGAAGATATGGGAGTTGAAGTGAAGTCTCCGATCGGAATCCAGTGTGACAACTCAAGTGCTATAAATCTTAGCAAAAATCCCGTCCATCATTCAAGGACAAAGCACATTGAGATTAAGTATCATTTTATCAAGGAGAAGGTTGAGCAGGGAATTGTAAAGTTGGAGTACGTGCCTACAGAACTACAGGTTGCAGACATTCTGACAAAGGCCTTACCCAAGGAAGCTTTTGAGAGGCATCGACTTGCTCTGGGAGTTCAGTCGATTCCCCGCACTTGAAATAGTGTGGATGTGGGTCCCCCACCCCCCTCTCCCCGAGGTATGGTGTGTTTTTCCCTAATGTGCTGATATGTGTTCTCTACTATGTTACAGACTACAAAGGCGTGACCTTTGGGTTCGTTGAGAAAGGGGGAGAAAAGTGCTTGACAAGTGCTTGACAAAGGGGGAGAAAAGTGTTAGTTCAAGGGGGAGACAGTGCGTGTATTTGATAAATCATAATTGATACGGGGAGAAGCTGATAGGTGGAGCAGCCGGAAAGGGGGAGCAATGAGAAAGGGGGAGTGTATTTAAATCTGACGATGCTAGACGTGATCGATCAAATCATAGAAATCACGACAGCTAATGATCGTGATAAAAGAAGAACAGTGGTGTTGGAATGGTGTGAGACGGTGTCCAGCTATCAACAATTGGTATCAACTTAAGAATTCACCAATTGGTATCAGTGTGGTTCAACAACTGGTTTTATTTTAAGAATTGGTATCAGGGTGGAATCGACAATTGGGGTCTGACATGAAGTGATTCATTGATGAACTTTTCATACTACTCTTGTTTCTCACGCCGAGCATTGCTCATGTGGTCTTAGAGTACATGTTAAGTGAATCCTTGAACGCTATCATAATCGCAAGAGGCGAATGGTGGTAGCAGCTGGAAGAAGACTCAGTGAGGTATCAAAGTGCAGAAAATATTTCTGAGCAGAGTTGTGAAGAGTTGTCAACAAACCCAAAGGGGGAGATTGTTGGGCAAAAATCCCTCAAGGTAACATTGCAGCATTTTTGGGTTGATTGTGTTTGTTGACAAAGCAGGTTTCCATGGAGAATTGTCGAGTTCCCGAGAAGTTGTTGACATTCCATGTTGACAAAGAACTTTGACAAAGGAAAGGACGATCTGGAGGCGGTACAAAAGAGCAGTACAAGGTGGCGCCGTTTTCCAGTGTTTGCCAAATTTTTGGGCCTGAAAATCGCCAATGGAAAATGGAGTGATATGTTGTTGGCGAAGGTTGAGGAGAGAGAAATGAAGGAGGTGTGCGGAAAAATCAAGCGTGGCGCGCAAAACGAGCGGTTTGCGCGAAATCTTGAAGTGTGGCGCGCAAAACAGCGGGTTGCGCGAAATTGTATTTCGCGCAAAAGATGTTTCAAGGCCGAAAGCTTGAAAATCGGTAAAGGCATGAGGCGCGCGAAATTTTGGAGGCGTGCGCGGAAAATTGAAGTGGCGCGCGAAATAGCGGATGAAGTATTTCGCGCAAGAGGTGTTACGAGGTCCGAAGCTCGTAAAATGGCAAAGGCATGAGGTGCGCGAAATTATGGAGCAGTGCGCGGAAAATGTTTGTGCGCGGAAGATCAAAGCGGATTACGCGCTCAAGGAGGGTTTTTCGCGCGCGGTCGATTTTGCCTATAAATATGAAGTGACCCTCCTCTATTCAGGAGAGTTCAAGACATAGAAAATACCCGAGCTCTGGTTCGCGAAATTGAAGTTAGAAAGTGTGTTGCGCGTAAACTTAAAGTTTGCGCGTAAAGTCAGATTGCGCGAAAAGCAAAGGCTGCGCAGAAAGTTGGTGTTGGTGCGTAAAAGGAAGATTGCGCGAAAAGTGGATTTCGCGCAAAATCAGTGAATTGCGCGCAAGGCAGTTTCGAGGCTGCGCGTAATATTTGGAGGTTGCGCGAAAAAGGAATTTCGCGCAAATCATAGAAATTGCGCGCAAGTCACCGTAAGGGTTGCGCGTAAAAATTGAGGTTGCCCGGTATATCCGGTGCAAAGTGAGATTCATCTGCGGGTGAAAGTTGGACTTCAACAGAGCATCTACATACAGAGGAAGATGCATTCCTTCATGAAAATGAAGAGACCTACAGGTCTATAAACTGTGAGTGAATACCTTCCAAGAGTAGTGAGCTTAGGAAGAGGAAGAAGGTGATCCTCTCCACCGGCAGTGAGCCAGAGAGAGAGAGAAATAGGGAGTGACCCTTGGGAAAGCAGTGAGCTGACCCTAAACATTGTATAGGCAGTGAGCCTGGGCATAGAAGTGATCTATCCCGAACATTGTAATCCGCAGCTAGTGAAGTTTAGTGGACTTGGTACGACCGGAAACCTGTCGGCGTATGCTCCTTGGACGTAGCCCTTAGCGGTGAACCAAGTAAAATTGTTGTGTCCTGTGCTTGCTCTACTTTCTGTTTATATTGTGCAGCAGGAAAGAGAGAGAAGAGTGTTTTGCTTAACAGCGAAACAAGATCAGAAAGGGATTTAATTTTTAATTAGTCATACCCTGATTCACCCCCCCTCTCAGGGTATTCAGCCTAGTGGACCTAACAGTAATGCATAATGTGGGACTTCATGATATTACTATAAATTCCTTGTTCCATGAAATCATGAACCATACCTTCAAGCCCTTATGCCAGGACATTTCAATTAATGGGTTGATATAAACCAAATAAAAAGCAAGTTTTGTCAACTATTTATCTCATGAGACATATTAATGCATCAAGGGGACATATATAATAGGTAACCACTCACAAAATAGACATGTTAAATTCAATACTCATATATTAAATCAAAAATATAATATATAAAATCAACTCACCTTTTCAATAAATACATATTCACATTAAAAATAGAATACGAAGTGTTAACATTTCTATAGTCAATGAAATTACATAATTAATAATATTCTTTCAAATAAAACTATATATTGAAATGGAATACATTTAAGAATATATAAAAAAATTATAAATGATACCAAATACATCCATGATTTTAAAAATATAAACTTGAAGGAGAAAAAATAGTGTGCAATTGAAATGGGTTTGTGATAGGGAACATGATCACATGATAGTGAATGGTCATAAAACAAGGTATAATCAATATATCATTAAAGGATGATAGAAGACCATAAATTCATCAAAATTATGTTACAAATTAAAATACATACTTTTGGAAAATTTGGAGGAAATGGAATCAAAACCTTTGAAAAAAAATCATTAAAACCTCTCTAACTTTGTATAAAAATGATTTTATAAATTACTTCAAAAATTCTATTAATCCTTTTACAAAATAATGAATTTTAACAAAATATCATAGAATAATAAAAAGTTGTTTTATTTGAAAAGGCACAGAATCATTTATAGTATTATTAATACATAATAAGAGGCATCGATATTGGCACGACCCATCCTCGGGGCCCGTGCCTTGACTACCACAAGCCTTCCTTCCATAGGCCAGGGGCTGGAAACTAGCACCAAAGGCATAAAGTCCCTAAAACTGGGAAGGGATTGCCTTTATAAACTATAAACACACAAAATTAGAGTAAAACCTAAAAGAAAGACACTAAGTATAACTGTATACCGAAAGGAGTGCTGAAAGTAAAATGGGATGGAAATACAAGCTGAACTGTAAAGTACAAGGGAAACTGAAAACAAGTACAACTAAAAAGGAAATAAATAGCTAAAAGGTGTCAATAAGATCCTGGATCATCCACCACAGATCCTACCTGAAGGGTAGGTATAGATAGCCTCCTTTGTGCTCTACGTCCGTCAGTATCCTCTGGGTAGTGACTCGTCGTGAGGTCCTCCTCCGGGTACCGTCCAATCATTGTACACTCCACCGCGGTCAGTGCTGTCCATCGTCTGCATCCAACACAATGAGGTGCAGGCATAGCTCGTGTAGGGGTGAGTATAATGATACTCAGTAGGGACCCCGAGACCCTCAAGGTCTCACTAAATCCAACAAGGATATAACAAAAAGTATGAAATCAACAAAAAATACCACTTAGTTATATGCCCATACATATACCAAAGTTTATCAAATGACACATCTCAATCATGAGGAAACACAAGAGTTACTGACTCAGCCCACACAGGTATACAACTTTTGTAGAGAGGTACAAATGATCAGATATATCCACTGAGTCATCTAAACTGTCGGACCAACACATGATCCCGGACCAACAATTCTGTCAGACCAACACATGATCTAGTAAATGAAGTCATGACTGTCGGACCAACACATGATCCAGGAATAGTCGTTAGAGCTATCAGACCAACACATGATCCAGGAATAGTCGTTAGAGCTGTCGGACCAACACATGATCCAGGTCCAGCTATTCTGTCGGACCAACACATGAACCAGGTACAGAAGTTAGAATTGTCGAACCAACACATGATCCGTGAACAATCATCGGAACTGTCAGACCAACACATGATCCGGGAACAGTCAACAGTGCACAGTAAGACACAGAGTTCCGCTCAGGTATTCTTGATTCTGGGAGGGTTCGCTCCTCAAGCCAAGTTTTGATATTTCAACTATGATGAAGTACCATGATGAAGTATCTCAAGGTTCCTCCTCGTCATAGGGATCTCAACGCAATAGACGACATGTCGATCGGATGCCCGGTCTGTTAGTTATTGACATTTTCGTTCCAGGGGCCCCATTGGATTTTAGGTTCAAACCACCCCGACTATACCTCAACTATGTCCAAACCTCAAGTGGGGTATTCCAAAAGGACCTTCCCTCTCTAAGATTTCCGTCGCTGTAGACGGTTCGTCGATCGGACTCCCGTAGCCCATGATATGGGTGAATAAATGTAAACCTGACCAAATGGTTCTGGGTCCGGTCCGACGAAGTGGGACCAACCCAGCCTGACCCGGTCTGAGAGGGTGGCCCGACCTGAGTGGTCGGCCCAGCTTGAGTGGCCGGCCTAGCCCAAACGGCAGCCTGGTCCGAAGGCGGCCTGGCCGAAGGGCGGCCCAGTTGGCTCGGTGGGGGTCCGCCTAAGCCGCAGCCAGGGGGTAGCGCGTGCCCCCTAGATCCCGAATGGATCTTCCGTTTGGGTATTGCTCCAACCGGCACCAGTCCAACACACATGGGACGCGACGGGGTCCCACTCTTCCCAGTTGGCCAAGCGGCCAGCCGCTCTGGCTCTACAGCGACCGGCCCGGCTGACTGCCACTGCACCTCCACCGCGACATGATGACGCTGCAGTTCTGCCGCCCTACGCACGATGCAACGGCGCTACGCCACCACCGCCATGGCTCGACCTGGCCACAAACTTTGGGTCCTTCACACGACGCGACGGTGCCGCGCCTCTTCCATTTTCCGCATCCCTCTTGGCCGTGGTTTCCCCTCCAACACGGTGTGACGACACCGCTCCCCTCCAGCACCATCGCGGCCCACCTGACCAAGGATCGTTTCTCTGCACGGCACGGTGGTGACACGCCCTTATGGAAACCCAACGGCCTTGCGCCTCCAGCTTCTTTACAGCCGGATCTTTGCTGGTCGCCGTGTGTACCGCCTCCATCATCAACAAACAAGAACAACTAAAGGGGGAGGTTCGGGCCATGTTTGTTGGTTCTGATCCCCTCTCATCATGACGATTACATTTGGAATTTCATAATCCAGAAATTTGAACGAAGAAGAATGGATGTTTATACTTATATATAAAATAACTCAAATCCCCCTACCTCGAGTTCAGTGATTGTTGACGGAGTCACGGGAAGGTGGACTTCATTCCGTTAAAGTCGGAGGAGGAAGGGTTCAGAGAAGATGAGTCGAGATGATGTCATAGGCGTTATTCGTAGGTGGCAACAATTTCCTTTCTTTCCCCGGTTGAAGAAGGAAGAATATTTTGTTCGTCGTTCTTCGGTTGCAGAAGAGACGTTCTTCGTGTTCTTCACAGGGATGAAGTTCTACCAAGTTTCTCCAAGGCTCCACCTAAAGAGAGTTTCCAACCAAAATAAAATAATAGCTTTGTCTATTATTTTATTGTTCACATGAATTCAAAATATTTCAAAACCTTCCAATAAATTAAGTGAAGGAGTTGGCACTTTAATGAGGGGAAAGTGAAGAGGCTCCCCACTTAATTAGTGGTTCAAAGGGGTTAAAGGAGTTTAAAGCCTGTGTGGGACCCACCTTAATAATATCCTCCCAAGGGAGGTAATTATCGGGTGGGACCCACCACCATAACCTCCCATGTGAGGTTAGGGTGTGGTGTTCCCCACCTCCAACCTCCCCTTGGAGGTTTCAACCACAAAAATAAAAATAAAGTTAACACTTTATTTTTATTCAATTTAATTAAAAACCCCCAAAATCTAACTTCCACTCTCATTAGAACGCAACTACGGTGAAGGTCTCACTAAGAAAGCAACAACACTGCGAGTTCAACGGTGCCCTCGGATTTCAATTCTAAGAACTGGTTCAAAAGTTATAAAAACCCGTACGTACATTTACTGAACGTACCCGAACAAAACATCAGAAATTGGTTCTGGGCACATCGGGCCTCAGAATCAAGTGCCGTCAGAAACTGCAGACTTGTAAAAATTCCCATGTATTAAAAAAAAATTCCATAGATTTTTTGAGTCTTTACATTCTCCCCAACTCAGGGATTTACGTCCCCATAAGCTACAAATCTAACTAAGGGAACAAATGAGGGTATTGAGCACGTATCTCAGCCTCCTGCTCCCATGTGCGCTCCTGGAGGTTCCCGTGATGGCAGCGAACATACACCAGAGGTATCGACCATCCACGTAGGAACCCTTCCTGTTGATCCTTAATCTGCACTTGGACCTCTGTGAAATTCACCCCATCATCGATGTCCAGCTCTCCGTGGTCAATGATGTGGGATGGGTCGTTCATGTATCTCCTCAGCTGAGATACGTGGAAGACATCGTGTACCCGGTGCAACTATGGTGGAAGAGCTAAGCGGTAATCCACCTCGCCTACTCTGCTGAGGACCTGGAATGGTCTGATGAAACTCAAAGATAACTTGCTACCTCAGCCAAATCTCTGTAGACCTCGT
The DNA here is from genome assembly GCA_963277665.1 of Viscum album. NCBI lineage: Eukaryota > Viridiplantae > Streptophyta > Magnoliopsida > Santalales > Viscaceae > Viscum > Viscum album. The sequence continues at coordinate 1,945,167,228 of OY728126.1, read as the reverse complement.
CGAGGCGAGACCAATAAAATACCTGGTCTCCATCCTCGTACTCCATAGGTCTCCATCTCCTATCAGCATATGACTTCTGTCTACTCTGTGCAGTTTTCATCCACTCCTAGATGATCTTTACCTTCTCCATGGTAGTTCTCACCATCTCTGGTCCCACTAGTGCCGACTCTCCTGGGTCTGTCCAGAATAGTGGCGATCTGCAGGGTCGACCATACAATTCCTCGAAAGGTTCCATACCGATGGTTGAGTGATAGCTGTAGTTGTAGGAAAACTCTAGCAATGGTAAGTGGTCCTCCCCACCGCGACCAGAGTCGAGGAAACAAGAACAAATCATGCCCTTAAGGGTGTCAATGATCCGCTCGGTCTGGCCATCTGTTTGATGATGGAAGGCGGTGCTTAGATGAAGATGTGTCCCGAAAGCTTCCTACAACCCCTTCCATAGCCGGGAAGTAAAGCATGTGTCATGGTTGGAGACAATAGAAGAAGGTACGCCATGTAAACGCACAATCTCCTATATATAGAGGCGTAACAAGCTCTCTACTGAGCCCTTCTCTCTGATCGGTAGGAAGTGGGCTGACTTGGTGAGTCTGTCAACGATCACCCATATCGAATCATGACTCCTGGATGTACGTGGAAGACTTTTCACAAAGTACATGGATATCCCATCCCACTTACACTCTGGGACCTCTAAGGGCTGAACCAAGCCTGCTGGTACCTGGTGCTCCACCTTCACCTGCAGACAAGTGAGGCATCGTGAGACAAACTATACAACTGCCTTATTTATACCTGGACACCAGTGCTGTCGTCGAAGGTCCTGGAACATTTTCACCACTCATGGATGTACCTCTAGAGGGGAAGTGTGGAACTCCCTCAACACTTCCTCCTGAAGTGAAACTGGTACCATGGTACGTCTTCTAAAGAGGATGACATGCACCCCACCTTCAGACAATCCATCAAGTGCCTGCACTGTGGATATCTGAGCACGTCGCGTCTCGAAGTTAGTATCCCCATGCTGCGCCTCCCCGAATCACTGAAGAAGTGGGGGGGTGATTTTAAGAGACTATAGATAAGCTGATCCATCCCTATCCACAAAGGATATCTGTAAAGAAGCCAGTTGCTCTGTCGCCTCTCCTAGCAGCATTATACCAGTCCTCCTGCTGAGAGAATCTAAAACAATGTTCCCCTTCATAGGAGTATAGAATATCTTGAAGTTATAGTCCTGGAGGAACTCAATCCATTGATGTTGTCTCAGGTTAAGGTCCTTCTGAGAGAAGATATACCTGAGACTCTTGTGATCAGAGTGCACAATAAAACGTTAACCTATCAGATAGAGCCGTCACATCTTCGAGGCGAAGACCACTGCTGCTAACTCCAGGTCATGGGTAGTGTAGTTCTTCTCATGCTGTCTCAGCTGCCGAGAACCATACACGATCACTGCTCATTCCTACATTAGGAAACACCCTATTCCTATCCCTGATGCGTCACAGTAAACTACGTACCCTACGCCCTCCTCTGGGAGCCTCAAGATGGGGGCACTAGTCAGCCAATGCCTCAGCTTCTGAAAGCTTTTTTGGAATATATCATACCACACGAAGTGTTTCCCCTTATTCGTTAAGGCTGATAGGGGTTCTAAAACTCTAGAGAAGTCTGGAACGAACCTACGGTAGTATCCAGCCAAGCCGAGGAAAATTCATACCTCCGTGAGACTCTTGGGTGGCTCCCAAGAAAGTACCGCCTCAATATTTTCTAGATCCACTGCAACTCCAACCTTCGAGATGACGTGTCCCAAAAAGTGAACCTCTCAAATCCAAAACTGGAACTTCGAGAGATTACCATAAAGCTGGTGCTCTCAGAGTGTGTCCAATACTACCTACAAATGTTAGGCATGCTCCTTCACAGTAGTTGAGTAGATCAAAATGTCGTCGATGAAGACTATGACAAAGAGATCGAGGTATGGCTAGAAGATCCTATTCATGAGACACATGAAGACTGCTGGAGCATTGGTTACACTGAAGGGCATATCCAAGAACTCGTAGTGGCTGTACTGACACCTGAAGGCCGTCTTCTGCACATCCTCATCTCGAACTCTAAGCTAGTGATATCCTGATCTGAGGCCTATGTTTGTGAACCATCGAGCAAACTTGAGCTGATAAAAGAGGTATTCAATCCTCAATAGTGGGTACTTGTTCTTAATGGTCACCTGGTTCAGGTGACGATAGTCGATACAGAGCCTCAATCTCCTGTTTTCCTTCTTGGAGAACAGAATTGGGGCTATCCAGGGAGAAATACTGGGCAAGAAGAATCCATTTCCCAGAAAATCCTCTAGCTGTACCCACAGCTCACGAAGCTCAGTGGGAGCCATCTGAAATGATTGAGTAGATATCAGTTCCTTCCCGGGGTACAGGTCAGTGTATATGTCCATCTCTCTACGAGGAGGTAGACCTTGAACATTGTCAGGGAAAAAATCCGCGTACTAGTCCACCACTAAAGGATAAGTCAGACTCTCCACATCAACTACTTCGAGGGTAAGGTAGGCCAATTGGTGAGTGATCGGATGCACCCTCCTCTGAGTAAGTCTGTCCTGTGCTGAAAAGGTTCCCTTCTCGCCGATGAAGGTAAACCTGGTCCCATCCATGCAGACACACCACACTTTGCGCCTAAAATAGTAGATTTGAGCATGGATTGTAGATAACCAGTCCACACCCAAGATGACGTCATAAGGCCTCAACGCCGCTATGAGGAGATCCTATCCAAAGATCATGCCCCTAGAGTAAGCTCACACTGCCGGCACCAATGTGTAATCGTCGAGTCTTCTCCCGTAAGAGTCTCTAGCTATAAGGATCGAGCCAACGACTTCGTCGAAATCTCCAAGATCCAAATGAGGGAAGTGGCTATGAACGAATGACTAGAACCTGTGTCTATAAGAACTTCATCTAAGGTGGAGTAGACACAGATTGTACCTCGAATCATCTCCAAAGCGCCACGGTCATAAGCCTCAGTTGACTGGAGCTGAGATCTCCCCTGTCCACCTACTCCCTACGGTCGGTGTGGACCTCTTGGTGGTGGTGGTGGTAACAACTCAAATCACCGTACACCACCAGCTGCATGACTAGCTCCTCTACCATATCTTTTTGCTCCCTACGGACCACCTCGATCGAACCTATGCCTTTTCCTGGGAGGTCCCTCATCTATCTATTGATCGTCAGTACGACGGGTCGGACAGTCACGAGCCATGTGACCCTGCCCGCCACAAGTGTAGCATTGCCCTCTCCTGGAATGACTAGCTCTGTCTCGTGTGCCCCGCACAACTGAACCCGTATCCTGAGGTCGTCCACTGGATGGTCTGTTTTTCTTGGACCTCTAAGACATCTGCCTGCTGCCAGCTGCAGAAGTCTCCTCTATGTGATGTCTGGTGGTGGGTCTCGCTGCTGGTGTCTGTTCAGCAAGGAAACTCTCCACTAAGAGGTCATGCTCCAACAACCCCTCCTACGTCGGGATGCTGAGGGAGATAATCAAGGCTTTGATCTCTTGCCCGAGGCCCTGCTCGAAGGTCCGGGCCCTGAAGAATGGGTCCCGTACCATATCCATGGAGTAGCGCAAGAGGTCGGCGAACCTCGCTGAGTATTGTGCCACTTTCATTCTACCCTGCTGCAGATGAAGTAGCTCCTGTATTCGCACCTCACATAGGGTGGCTGGGAAAAACTTCACCTGGAACAAGCTCTCAAAGTCTTCCCAGGGCAGTGTCTCCTCGTCATGCACCTGGAGAATCAGGCTCCACCATCTACCTGCTACTACATGAAGGAGACTCACAAAAAGGATCACCATAAGGTCAGATGGTGTCCCTACTAGCCTGAAGACTCTCACCATAGCCTCCAGCCAATCCTCAGCTTCCTGTTGGTCCATCTCTCCTTTGAAATAGGGAGGCCTCTAGCACTGGAACTCATGCAATGGGCTCTGGTGGCATGCACTCTCTGAAGATGGGGCTGGTGGCATCAGTGGCCCAATGGGTAGTGGTACCGTTGGTGCCTCCACTATGCTGGGGCCCTACACTGAGGCCTCATCGCTCTGTGGGCTGCCATCTAGTACAACTCTCGGAACCCTAGCTGGCTGTCTGTGTGGTGGAATCCTGAAAAGAAACAGGTGCTCCACGGTCAATAAGTTATACTTGGTGAGCTAACTCAAAGAGATTACAAAGAAAACTCTTGAAACACACACATAATCAGTGTTTTCGTGTAATGAGTCAGAAAACAGAGGTTAGGGTCCTAGTGTATGGATACGTCGGCCGCCGCACCAACACTGGACTCCCTGAACTGAAAACCACACTCAAAACTCTTAAAACTATTGCGAAACAATAAGATAGATCAGAGTCCTAGGTTCTGCAATAGAACCGACTCCTATGATACCAATTTTTCACGACCCATCCTCGGGGCCCGTGCCTTGACTACCCCAAGCCCGCCTTCCAAACTCCAGAGGCTGATGACTAGCACCAAAGGCGTAAAGTCCCTACAACTTGGAAGACATTTCCTTTATAAACTATAAACACACATAATCAGAGTAAAACCTGGAAGCAAGAAACTAAGTATAACTATATACAGAAAGGAGTGATGAATGTAAAAGGGGATGGAAATACAAGCCCAATTGTAAAGTAAAAGGGAAACTAAAAACAAGTACAACTAAAAAGGAACAAAATAGCTAAAAGGTGTCAAGCATCTCCTGGATCATCCACCATGGATCCTACCTGAAGGGTAGGTATAGATAGCCTCTTATGTGATCTACGTCCGTCAGTCTCCTCCAGGTACCGAATCGTTGTGAGGTCCTCCTCTGGGTACCGTCCAGTCCTCGTACACTCCACCACAGTCTGTGCTATCTGTAGTCTGCATCCAACACAACGAGGTACAGGAATAGCCCATGCAGGGGTGAGTATAACGATACTCAGTAGGGACCCCGAGACCCTCAAGGTCTTACAAAATCCAACAAGGATATACCAAAAAGTATGAAATCAACTGAATATCCCACTTAGGTATATGCCCATACATATACCTTAGTTTATCAAATGACCCATCTCAATCATGTGGAAACACAAGAGTTACTGACTCAGCTCACAAATGTATACAAATTTTTTAGGGAGGTAAAGATGATCAGATATATCCAATGAGTCATCTATGTTTTCGAACCAACACATGATCCAGGACCAGCTATTCTGTCAGACTAACACATGATCCAGGAACAAAAGTGAAGATTGTCGGACCAACACATGATCTTGGAATAGTCGTTAGAGCTGTTGGACTAACACATGATCCAGGAACAATCATTAGAGATGTCGGACCAACACATGATCCAGGTACAACTATTCTGTTGGACCAACACATGATCCAGGTACAGAAGTTAGAAATTTCAGACCAACACATGATCTAGGAACAGTCATCGAAACTGTCAGACCAACACATGATCCAGGAACAGTCAATAGTGCACAGCCATCCATAGAGTTCCGCTCAGGTATGCTTGATTTCAAGAGGGTCTGCTCCTCAAGCCAAGTGTCAATACATAAACTATCACTAATTGCCACAATGAAGTATCTCAAGGGTCCGCCTCGTCGTAGGGATCTCAACGCAATAGACGGCGCGTCGATCGGACACCCAGTCTGTTAGTTATTGAAATTTTAATTCTAGGGGCCCGGTTGGATTTTAGGTTCAAACCAACCTGACCATACACCAACTATGTCCAAACCTCAAGTGGGGTATTCTAAAAGAACTGTCCCGCTCTAAAATTTCCGTCTCCACAGACGATTCGTCGATCGGACTCCCATATCACATGATATGGGAGAATAAATGTAAACTTAACCAAACGGGTCTGGGTCCGGTCTGACACAGTCGGACCCACCCATCCTGACCCGGTCCAAGAGGGTGGACCAAACCGAGTGGTCGGCCCAGATCGAGTGGGCGGCCCGGCCCGAAGGACGACCCGATCCAAAGGCGGCCCGACCGAAGGGTGGCCCAGCGACCCGGTTGGCCCGGTGGCCCGACGGGGGTCCGCCTAAGCTGCTGCCAGGGGGTAGCATGCGCCCCCTGCATCCCGAGCGGCTCTGCCTTTCGGGTGGTGCTCCAACCCATGCCAGGTGGCGCTGGCCCAACACATGAGGGACCTGACGGGGTCTCGCTCCTCCCGGTAGGTCGAGCGACCAGCCGCTCCGACTCCATGACAGCCGGCTCGGCCGGCCTCCACTACGCCTCCACCGCTGCGCGACGACACTGTGATTATTCCACCCTCCGCACGGCGCGGCGGTTCCGTGCCACCACCGCCATGGCTCAACATGGTCGCGGCCTTCGGCTCCTCTGCGCGGCGCAATGGTTCCATGCCTCTTCCATCCACCGCCGCCCTCCTGGCCGCGGTTTCACTTCCAACGCGGTGCGATGACACTGCGCCCCTCCGGAACCGCTGTAGTCCTCCAGACCGTGACTCGTTTCTCTGAGTGGAATGGCAGTGTCATTCCCTTATGGAGACCTGACGACCTTGCGCCACCAAATTCTTCGTGGCCGGCTCATTACCGGTCGCCGCGTTTACCACCTCTGTCGTCAACAAACAAGAACAACTAAATGGGGAGGGTCGGGTCATGTTCCTGCGGTCCGAGCCCCCCTTGTTATGGCGATAACATTTGGAATTTCATAATCCATAAATTTTAATGATGAAGAATGGAGGTTTATACTAATATATAAAATAACTCAAATCCCCCTACCTCGAGTTCGGTGATTGTTGACGGAGTCGCGGGAAGGCGGATGTCGTTCCGTCAATGTCAGTGGAGGGAGGGTTAAGAGAAGATGAGTCGAGATGACGTCATCGAAATTCTTCGTAGGCAGCAATGCTTCTCTTTCATACTCCATTTGAAGAAGGAAGAAGATGGTGTTCGTCGTTCTTCGGTGGCAGAAGAGACATTCTTCGTGTTCTTCGCGGGGATGAATTTCTCCGAAGTTTCTCCAAGGCCCCACCAAAAGAGAGTTTCCAACCAAAATAAAATAATAGCTTTGTATATTATTTTATTGTTGATATGAATTCAAAAGAATTCAAAATGTTCCAATCAATTAAGTGAAGGAGTTGGCACTTTAATGAGGGGAAAGTGAAGAGGATCCCCACTTAATTGGGGGTTCCAAGGGGTTAAAAGAGTTTAAAGCCCATTTGGGCCCCACCTTAATAATATCCTCCCAAGGGAGGTTATGCTCGGTTAGGCCCCACCACCATAAACTCCCTTGGGAGGTTAGGGTGTGGTGGCCCCCACCTCCAGGCTCCCATTAGAGGTTTCAACCACTAAAATAAAAATAAAGTTAACACTTTATTTTTATTAAATTTAATTAAAAAACCCCAAAATCTAACTTCCACTCTCGTTAGAATGCAACTGCGGTGAAGGTATCACTAAGAAATCATCGACGCTGTGAGTTCAACGGTGCCCTCAGATTTCAATTCCGAGCACCGGTTCAAAAGTTATAAAATACCGTATGTATGTTTACCGAACGTACCTAAACAAAACTTCATAAATTGATTCTGGGCCCACCGAGCATCAGAATCAAGCACCATCAGAAATAACAGACTCTTAAAAATTCCCATGTATTAAAAAAAAATTCCATGGAATTTCCGGGTCTTTATAGATATGTGGAAAATAAATTTACTCTATATATATTAAATAAAACATTCATTTCACACTTTTTTAAAAAGTCAAAAAATATTTATTCAAAAATTAATAAAAAAATTCCATTTAGACCTTTGTAAAGAAAGTAATGGTTTATTGAAGAAAACCATTACCATTCATTTATATTTAGATAAATCTTCTATTAAATTGTTTTAAGAATATGGATATGGAAGATGAAGATTCCAAACTGAAAAAGATAAAAATGTAGTTTTTTTATAAGCAATCCTTCAGTTGTTTTGAGTGTCAAAGAGAGTAAAAGATGTTTTAAAACATTTATAACCAATAAATATCCAAGAATAGAATAAAAAATAGGGTTTAATAGAGAAATATTATTTAATTATTTTAATATAAATTTATATATGAACAATCTGAATAAAATAGAGATTGTAAAATAAACCAATATAACTACATTTTAATCAAAACCCCTTAGAAGAGAAACTATAATTGAAGCTCTAAAAACCCTAAATAAAAAATAATCCATGATATAAAATTTCCAATGGTATGTATAAATACTATATAAAATAAATTATGTTTATAATAGAAAATATGTCTCAATGGTGTGTAATTAAGATGTAACACCCTTGCCTGAGATTCCTTCTTAGCCAGACATATTATATCCTCCTGAATAATCAATAAAATTTTATTAAATTCTTTATATATAAGTTTTTATAAAATAATAAATTTTAAGGCCCTTTTATAATTTTTTTACCCATTTATTTTATATTTGTTGGTTTCCTCGACCCCTTAAGGTTGTTCGGTCCAATTTATCCAAAATTAATTTGGTACGATGACCATTATAAAAGGAGATATGAAATGGTTCCATAATATATTAACTTTTAGTAATTTCTGTTTTATCATTTTCATTAATTATATATAATTTTAAAACATTCATTCAAGTAATTAAAATAAAAACTAAATAAAATTCTCCTGGAGGTCTTTGTCCGGATATACACATAATGATAATTTCATTTTTCTAATGGTTGTAAAGGAAAGAAATTATATACTGATTAATTTTTTATAATTATATTTATTCAATAAATATAAAATTTATTTATTAAATCTATTCTTATAATCATACATGTAATACATAAATGAAAAATTAAACACATCGCTTCATGGAGGTGGTAGTCCACATGTACACATGAGCGACCCAATCATATTCAAATTGATGGGAGGGTAAGAAGGTTGATAATATTTTCTATTTAAATAATCTTAACTATTTCATAAATATTATATATATTCAATAAATCTATCACTATCACAATTCATATTATGTGGTGATAAAAAAGATACACATCGCTTCATGGAGGTGGTAGTACACACATACGTAGAAGAAAAGTTTTCATTTTATAGCAGATGGAGAAAAGGTATATTATAATTTTTATATAAATATAAAAAAAATTATTTATGTTTATAATAGTAATGTATTTATATTAGTATGTGTACTATATATTTTATGGTGGTAGAAGAATTAAATTGAGAAGAGTCGATTAAGACGATTACCTCTTCTTTGGGAATCCTCATTTTTATTATACCTTAAGACTTATTAAAATAATATTTTGGGAAGAAAAAAACCTCAAAGACATGGATAATGTTGTTGAGAATATATTATGGTTTTATTATTCAAGATAAGTTACTAAATATATGTGGATAAGTTTGGGGAGAAGGTTCCAATTTATATGTGTGGTGGGTTCCAAACTTGTAAATACTTGAAACTTTATTTAATATTATATATATTAATTAATTGAAGTGGATTAATTTTGTCATAGATTTAATAATAATAAGTTTAAGGTAAAAACAAAACAAAACAACATTATTTAAGTAGTTTTTTGTGTTATCCTGAAGCCGTATCCCTTTATTTTAACTATATTTAACCCAATGTACCTTTAACCACGGTGACACATTTTTACCATTTCCACTATTTATTATGACCAATAATGAATTTGTCCTTAAAAAAAATGGGTTGGAATGAGGTTTCCAAATATTAAATAAATTTTAGTTGATTAAATTTTGGAAAAAGATAAAAAATACTTTTATTGTATGTCCACAAATGGTAATGGAAACTGTTTTTATAAAAATTCCTATTTGAAGCATAAGAATTATTTTTACCATAATCAAGTATAATGCTGATTACCATGGAATTAATTGAATTTCATTAAACTTAATGAGTATTATTCTACTTTAAAACCAAACCATAATTTGATGTAACCTTTTAAATAATTTCTTAATGGAGAAGAACCAAAAATATTTTTTATTTAGATTAAAACATTTCTTAGTTATAAAAAATGTCAAAAAAATATTTTTAAGTTGAAAAAATATTTTTATATACATTATACAACTTATAAAATTGTAATGTTTTTTAAAAAATTGCATCATAAATTTTCAATTCATTCTTATATCATGATATTTTCATAGAAGTGGAAATATTTGTATTTTCACTATTCACCAAATAATCTACTATTTCAAAAAAATCACAAAAAATTACCGTAATAAAATATTGAAAGGAATAAGTTAAAAATGAAATTAATTATATTAAATTAAAATTATTGAACCCTATTATTTTGGTTTTAATCATAGTTTTGGATAAAGTTATGTGAATTGTTTTATAGTTTCTTTAGAATGAGATGCTTACTTATAAAAATTGAAGTCGGGGTGTTACATTCCATGCCAACACAGAATGAAAATGGTGGATAACATAGTATTGAATGAAAATATATACTATATAAAACCAATTACACTTCAAATATCCCTACTCAATATAGTATTTCTTAAGGATTCAATTTATGCTGTCTACTTGGATATCAAAGTTTCTAAAATTACACACACATGTTTGACATATAAAAAAAACCTATTTCAATTTATTCGATTATAAGACAATAAATTTTAGATGAAATGAAAATAGACTAACAAAAATATATAAAATATGTTAATGTATCATGTGTGATCAATATAAAAAACAATATAATAATATGAATATTGAATCATCAATTTAAAATTTGTTATCCAATCAACTATGTGTGTGATTCCAATTGAGGTATACTTAAAAATGAAATGCATACAACATCAATAAAGCATATTATGATGGATTCAATATAATTATAGTGTCTCTGAAAAGGCTATGTCGAGGAATAGAAGAATAATTATTTTCCATTAATGAAGGTGAATATTTGAGTGGAAAACTTGAAAACACCTAAGGGATAAAATAATTTCTATATAAATATTTCTAACTAACTTGGTTGAAGGAATAAAAATAATTTCACAAGGAGTTAAGTCCCAGTAAGTGGAGATCATAAAAATGAAACTAATATCATTGATTCATAAGTATTATAATTGATGAAAATAATACCCATGAAGACTCATCAATCTTTAGAAATAACCAATTTTCATTATTCTATAGGGAATGGTATCTGGGTCAAGGTTTTTATTTTAAAAATAATAATATAATATTGAATAAAAAAATCCACATATGTGGAGAGAATAATATATACCATGGGTAGGTATAATAGACTATGTGTATTATTGGGATTTGGTTGAGTCTATCACATATAATTTAATATGAGGTCCAAAGTAGGAGGTGGTAAATAGATGATTTGAAGGAGTTGTATAGTGATTGTTATGAAGATTAACTAGTAAATTTCTCTTTATTTATTATATTCATATTGAATATCATGTATGGTAAATGAATCCAAAATTATGTTTCTATAATTTTATTTCCTTCAGTTTTTACATGATGATTTTTCATTTAAACCACAAATCCTACTTTATGGATCGAGGATTTTATCCTATTGTGAGTGAGTGAAATAATAGTGGTTGATGTTAACATGTGGAACTAATAATTCACAGACTAACACATGTTAGTTTATCATTTAGTACGAGATTATTATTAGATCTAATTATACATTAACCACTCGAGATTGAACATTATGTCTAATTACAAGGGTTGTGTTAGGTATGATACATAACCCGTGTTTGATTGACAGTCATAGTTGTTTGGGATTAATAACATCAAATACGGTTGTATAAATTTTATGATATAGTATAAAAATAAATAAAATAGTGTTTGAGATTCGTTATCCTTATAAAAAATTTATATAAACCTTATAAGTCCTTACAATTTCATATATATATTTCACAAGGTTTCCTCTATAGTGAAATTTAGTGGACATAGTTGGAGATTTTTATTATTCTCACATGATTAATAGGTGATGTTTCAGTAGATTAGTTGATATCATTTTAACTTGTATCTATTTTATACTGTAATGAAGTTTATGCTTCCTATTATAAATTTTTAATTTGATATTTTTTCACTTCTTCCCCATCCTTCCCATTTAATTCCTTCTATTAATTTATTTTTATATATCCCAAAATCAAATAAGAATGCGACATCAAGCCTGTCCATTTAGAATGAATTCCACACTAATCTAGTAGTTTTGTGCTACAATAAACCCTAAAATTATGCATATGAATTTTTAGTTTGAACTAAACATTTACACAAAGAACTAGGCTAATATCCCGTGCCCCGTTTATAAAATCACATGTGATTTCTGTATTACCTAATGCATTTTGGTTTTCATAATTATAGGGCCACCTATTTCATAATAATATGTATATATAGTTGTATGAAACATTGAAATAAATAGATCAAAATGATAATATATTAAAATGTTTCATAAAATAAACAACCTGTGAAAATAAAATAGGTTATAGATAACTATCATAAATCATCACTTAAGATAAAATCAATGAGAGAGAAGTATAATGATAAAAATAATGTAAATAAACCAAAAAATAAAAGTGTTATATAATATTTACAATAGTTTATATTTATAAACAATAAAAATAGTATATATAAAGAATAAATAATATAAAGATAAAGAGATAAAATTGATACAAAAACAAGTATATTTTTTTGCTGCTTTGGTGGTGACGTAGTGGTGAAAGGGGGTATTCCATACTAGTGGATGCCATCTATGATATATGGTTCAATTTATTGTAGCTCTCTCTTGGGTGAATTTCTCCCTCCCCTGATCTTATCATCTTTCCAGGTCACCCGGTTCGACCGGGTGGGTTGATGGGTGCCCCTCACCTAGCTGAAAGATTGTTGTGTCAAACCATCATTGATATTACCGTTACCTCACAGGATTCTATTCCATCTTAGTTGAAAACGACTCATTCCGGACTAGTGTTTCTCCAAATAACCTCTTCATAGAGAGGGGTTCCTAGGTCTGGAGGGTTCAAAAAGTCAATTCCCGAGGATTCCCTATTAAAAAAAGAATATTTTCCTTTAAATTAGAGGGCAAGTAGCATGGATTAAAATCAACATGTTATGTATCCAAATTTTAGCTATTAATTAATTATATTTAAAAATTATGAATTTTTATTTATTTATTATTAATCATGAATTTTTAATTATTATTGACATATTAAATATTTTTAGTGCATAAGAGTTTTGGGAATATTTTCATCCTGATAATTTCATAATTACATTGGTATTTTTTTATTGTTCAACATCTAAGAATAATTGAACACAAAAAAATTATAGTTAATTAGTTTATAATTCATATATATTTTATTAAATTTCATTTTTATTACATAATAGGTACAATTATAGATCACCAAACAAGTGTTCCTTGGTTTATTTGTTAAATAAAATTTTATTAATAATAATGATATAATCTAAAAATTATTTTCAGTTTAATTTTACCATTATATATCATTAATCATAAAATTAATTTATAAATACTTTTAAATTTTACCATTAGTGAATTTTTTTAACCATCTAAGAATGTGGTGATAATTGTATTATAATATCATATATGTATATTGTTAAATAAACCATATAATTGACATGATAAAAAGAATTGATGAGTAAGAAAAGATTAGTATTTTATGACTACGCCTATATTTTTGATGTATTTTTACATTTATAAAAGGATGTTATAAAGATTGATTATATATAGGATGTGTAACAATTTGAAGATAATGGAAATATCATTATAAAAATAATTACCAGTTTGATAAAAATCAATTAACAAAAAGGAACCTTCTAAAATTTCAAGGTATAGAGGTTTTTGTGATTATAAGTTCACAAACATAGAGATTTTTATTAGGAGATATTATTATGTGTATATTTTATATTAAATGAATAATTTCATGGGTTATTTTAAATGGGAGGTGGATTGTTGTATTTTATATGTTACGAATGGTATTTTATGAAAATAGTTTGAATAAAATATTTTATCCATATTATAAGTTATTTAGATCACCATTTAAGGATTCATTATAACTCATATTGATAAAATTAACATAACTACATTATCATTGATGAATATTAGTTATACATACAAACCTTGTAGTGTTAAAAATAAGTATTTTGACTTTTCTATTATAACGTTTCACTATTTTGGAATAACTTCAATGTTTCACCCCATACAAAATTTTGAAACACAATTTAATAAATTTAAGAAATTATATTAAAATTAGTCTATAAATAATATAAATTAAATTAAAAATCAATAAATCTTAATTAATTAAACTATATTTTTATAGTAAAAGTAATTTATTTTCTCGTAAAAGAACATATTATTATTTTATACATTATTATTATTATTTAATGATTTAAAATTATTTAATTCAATATAATAAATAGATTTTTTTTAATTTCTAGATTATATGTGTAACTTATTTATAATGATTTAAATTAGTGATTATATATTGGTCATATTAAATTTTTATATAGACAACTGTCATATACCTAATGATTATATACCCAATGAATATAAACCCCACAACCCAATATATAATGGTTATATAATTTTCATTTCACCATAATTTCTTTCATATATGATATACTGGACAATTTTTTCAATAACAACTCATCCTAATCACTTGTTTCATTATCTATGAAAGTAGTTTATCACATTACAATCATTTTTCATTTTTTCCAAAATGATTGTAGAGGTATTATTGTAACATTCAAGGTAATTATGTATTTTTTTAAATGTTTTTACATTTATCTATTAAATTTTAGAGGCTCAAAATAATTATAAATCCAATTTTATGCATAAAAAACTCTAATATTTTTAAAAGGTAGTTTTACCACCTTTTGATGGTTAACCCTTTTTAAATATAGTTTTTGTTACTTTATATGTTATATTTTAAAAAATAAACATCTTCTTGGGAATTATGACATAAAAATTTAATTTGGTTAGTTTTTTGGTATTTTTATGATAAAATTCATTTTTAATGAATACTGAAAAATAATGCATTTTAATTCAAAACCGCCTTTTTGTCCAATTTATTTATAAAGTTAGGTTGTCCTTTTAATTGTATTTAAAGTGTAACTGGACTATTGTTTTATCATTTAATCAAATTTTGTTCATTATAAGTAATTCCCCATTGAAATCTGATATAAACAAGTGTCAATATTTTGATGATTTTTTACATTTAAAAAACCCATTTTCATGTTTTGAAAATAGGGATTAATTTTAAATTAATTACCAAAAATTTTGTGTTTTTATTTTGGAAAAATGGATTCCTTTTTTTTAATCAGAAGATCCAAATTATTTAAATACATCCCTTTTATTTTTGGACATTATGAATAGTTACTTTACTAATTATTTTTATTTACCATGGTTAAAGGGTAAATTAGGTAAAAAAGGGTAAAAATAATATTATAATAATATAAAACTACCCTAACAGTTGTCCTAATATGATTGGATGAGTTATGCATGACCAATAAAACCCTTGGTATAAAATTTTATCCTCTTGAAGCCACTTGGTAGTGATTATGACACTTATAACTTTTAATTTAAAGTAAACGAAGATATGTTATAAACACATATCTTCTTACTAAAAAAATTTTAATATAGGTTTATATAAATGATATATTTAACTATAAATATTAATTAGAAATATATAAATCTTACCTACATCATGCTATTTTATTTATATTTTTTATAAATAAATTATTGAATTTAATTATGACAGAATGATGATGTAGTGATTACTTTATTAACGAAAGAATCAAATTAATGATATTATAAATATTAAAATAAATATTATCTAAAATAATTTATCTCATAAAATAATTTTATAGGTGACTATGATATGTTAAGATTATATTATATTATTTTGTTTGAAGTGATCTCCATGTTTGGATTTTATTAAAATTCAATAAAATGAATAGTGTAAATATTGAAATAAATGATATTTTATAAAAATCGTAATTAAATAAATTTTTGAAAAATATTAAAAAACTTTTAAAATCCCAAAGTGACTAAGATATGGTATAAAATTTCATTAAGTTTCCAATTATGGGAAATTTACCCATGTACGTAAAATTAATAGCCTCTTAATAATTAAAATGCCATTACCACAATTAAAATTAAAAGAGAATAATTAAGGGTAAATCGAAAAGACAGGGTTTAAAATAAAATCATTATATGTATAAAAATTATTAGATGAGGGTATTTCTTTCTTTCATCATATTATATTATACATATATCAGGTTGGTTCCATTTGTATTAAAAAAATAATTTCTATTAATTTAATATTTTAAAACTTTCCAAGGGTGGCCCTCCCCTCTCCTATAAACAGGTACCCACTCTTCTCTTATACTCCAACATATAAAGCATTTTAGTTCAGAAAAACCCAGACCATTTATCATAAAAAACTCCCTAAATTTATCCTAGAGGCTATAATTTTGGAATAAATCCAACCTAAGGATTCCTTTTATGCAATTCCAAAAGAGACAGTTGAAGAAGAGGTAATTGTTTACCAACTGTGTCAAAGTTCATTTCCTCTTCTACTTCCTCTTCCAATGTTTTTTCCAATAAAAATTTAATAAATGAAGTGTGTACTATATTATTAGATTTTTTATGGTTATGGAACAAAAATATTCATCCTTATACCCATCCTACAAAAAACAATATCACCATACCAGCATACGTACGACTTACAATCTCCAGGCCATGGGGAAAACATTTTTTTCACATATAATTTGTTTTGATGGATATAAAAATGAATATAAATTATGAAAAAATGAATATAAATTGATAATTATTATTTATAATTAATATACCATCAACTTTCATACCATTTAACCATTAATTGAATGATATCATTGGCCGTGCATATATCCAGATTACCTTCTCCATGATACACTCAGATTCATTATCCACATTAACTATTCAAGAATGATTATAAATACATATATAATTATGTTTAAATGATTAAAATTATATTAATGATGTTATGATAATTCTATAAAGGTAAAATAATATTTACCTTCTTTTTATATTTATCAGTGATAAATGGAAATCGTTACTCATGTGTACGTACGACTTATCATATCCATGATTGAAACCTTGTTCAATTTTTTATATCCATATTTAATGAATGGATATAAAAGTATAATTAATATATAAAAGTGAGTATTATTTAATGAATATTATTCTAGATATGATGTACTTATTACCACATGGAAAATTTAATCATAATTATTTCATTTTCAACTAAAGAACTGAATATTGACAAAACTTCTATCATGAACTCAAATAATTAAATAATTTTTATAACACACTAATAAGTGATATAAAAGAAATTATAAACTTGAAAAAGTTTCTTAAGAAATTATAAAATAACCATGTTTATTATTGAGGAATATAAATAATGAATGAGACAAGGCAGACTCAAGGTAAGGGACTTTGTGTCAATCTTCTTTCATTGAGTCTTATTTTGATAATATACACTCCCTTATTTTATATGGTGTATAATAAAACCCTTTGAATTTGCATTTAATTCAACAGTTTTCAAAAATGGATTATTTTTATATTATGTTTTTTACTAATGAAACCTGAAATGTTTTTAATGTATCCAGTGACAATTAATTCTCTTCCATTGCAACCTTTATTTCATATTTGGCTGCCTCCATTAACCTTAATGTTTTAAAAGTAAATAAGACCCCTTATTCCCTTTTTATGGGTATTTTTGTATTGAAAATGGTTTTGAAAATGGATTGAATATTTCAATATCTTGAAATGATTTCATGTTATTTAAAATGAAATTTTATGAGTGTAATGTTGATAATTTAAATATTTTATGTGTTATGCTTTTATAATGGTGCTGGGACAATTGATGGGTTGTTTGGTGATAAACAAAAGATGGTGGTTATGTGATAAACCAAAGATGGGTGGTCATTTGATAAACCAAAGATGTATGGTTACATTATAACCTCTAATTCATTGGGTATGGAAGTTGTCAGTATGGTTATTCTATTTCTATGAATGATATGTGTGGAAGGAAACCGTATAATTATCCCATTTAAGTATTATTATGTCCCAAGTTACCTTTTATATGTTATATGTTATTTAAAAAGGTTTTATGGTAATATTTTGGTTACAAAATGGTCATAAATGATGTTATGTTTAGTGAAGAGTATTTACTACTTCATAAAAGTAAAAATTATTACTTTAGCATTATGTATTCATTGTTTACATGTTTTCACAAGGCTAACAGTTTTCTTTATTATATATCCCTAACTGAGATTTTTGTACTCATCCCAAGTCTTGAAATGTTCTTCATATGATTTTAAAGGAGAATAATGTCAAGGATGGGATCATGGAAGTGTTATTATGTTTCAATGTGAAGCGAAACCATGTTTCTTTTTTAATTTTTTTATTTAATATAAAAAAGGATAGTGAGTAGAAGTGTCTAATTTGTAATATTTATGTTTTTATTCAATATTTATGGCATAATTATCTAAAACTCAAAACTTAAAAAGATACTTGATGTGATTTAAAGTCAAATTATTGACTTAAATCAAGATTAAGTAATTTTTAATGTTGATGCCTTATAGTTAGTATTAAAAGGCCAGTTTAGATTACTTAGAGGTTAGGGTGTTATTTATGCACAAGTGAAAAGATGTATATAACCACAATGGTTAGCATATTATAAAGAGTTATATTTATTTTAAAAAAATGAACATGTTTGAGATAACATGGATAAGTATATCTTAGTGTTTATATTCCTCATATGATAGTATATGATGATTTTACTGTTATACCCACACTAACATTTTTTGTTTTAGTGAATAGTTGTATCTACCAAGAATCAAAGTAAAAAATTATGTAATGGAAAACATGGTAGTTATATGAATAAGAAAAAAATTAAATGGGAATTGCAATGATAACACTCTTGGTTATTCTAAACCAACTGTCAAGAGTCATGATTAACCACTAGAACCTTAGTGAGTTTTCTAATGAATCATATATGGGAGAAATGAATCCCTATGGAGGTTCAGGTAATGATCATAATGGTAAGAATATTCATCAACATACGTGTGAAGGATGTGTAATGAAACACCAAGGAAGATGTTTTAAAGGGACGAGAAGATGTTATAGACATGGTAATGATGGTAATAAAGCAATAACCTACCAAGGAAAAAGGAATCATTCAATGGACTTCAAGAAAGGGAAATATGTTATTTCCGAGTTATCAATTGAATGTTTAAATGTGGGATATTTTGTGATTATGAAAATATATTTCATATGAATAAGGTTTGAGAATGGGATCAACAAGACCGTAAAAATATATGTTTAGCAGTACCTAAATCTATTCCAATTGAAGGTGAGGAAATTGAAAGTGAAATATAAAAGGTATGGATTATTTATTGACTCATGTTTAGACATTATTTAATCATGAAACATGATTCATGTTTTTTTAGGAAAGAAGTATTAAGTAATAATATGGAAAATCATGGTCAAGGGATCTTGATGAAATGTAGAATTATTAAGAAGTCTACACATAAGGGATTCTAGAGTTATTATAGATTGTAAGTTGATGAAATGTTTAAAGGTATTAATACACTTTTGATAGTGGGGTTAATTTGAAATAATTTTTTATAGTATGTGTAACTCTGATGTTTGTTATGTGAAAATTTTATTTGAAGAAGAATTATCTTTTTTGTGGACATAATTATGGATAACCTTAAGGTTTACATATTTTGGAGGTAATTATTAGTTAATAATTTTTGGATGTCAAATGAATGTTATGAGATAAAAATTGAGGTTAAAAAATTTATGGTTATTTTTGATGAATTTATCATATTTCAGGAATGTTTTAAGAATTATATAGTTTAAGAAAAATGAAAACCTACAGGATGGGTGGAAACCCATCGCGTATGGAGAGGATGCATGAGTTGAATCCACAACCAAAGGGAGACAAGAATGCATCACCTACCACTAGCATACGTGAAGTCCCTAATTAGAAAAAAAATTTCTTTTTAGTTAAACAAGTTGATGAAAAAATTAAGTTGATTTTGGGAATGTATGTTTTATTGAATAAATAACCTTGGGATTAGGAAACTATTTATTTATTAAGTGATAAATGGTTTTTTGATGAAATTAAATATTTTTTTAAACTCTATATGGATAATTTAAATAGAATAATATGGGATTTTATTTGATGAGTAATGGTGGAATTTTATTTTGGAAGAAACTATGATTTTAATTAAAGAATTATGGGGAATTTGGATATTTATGGCAATAATTAACCTATCAAAGAGAATATGTGATTATATTAATTAGGTTTTTGGTATGATAACTTAATATTGGTTGATGTTATTTAGATATGAATGATATACTTTTCCTTGGAAGACTATGTAATCAAATCCTTCTGAATTTTGGGTTTCAATCTTAGTTTTGATTATTTTTAAGAAATTTTAAGGATAGTTATTTAATAAATGGTCAATTTTAAACTTTTTTTTATTACTATTTAATTTTGTAGAATGAAGTCGTTTTTTATATCAATTTTATTCTTTTTTGTAGAATTATTTATATTGTACTAACCCTTTTGCATTTGGTTAATTTCTAGAGATAGGAGAAATAAATAGTTAATATTTTTTGGATTATATGATTCTATAAAAGTTAATTCTAGTTCTTTAGTATTGATAATTTATCTTAAATACTAATATATTGGAGGAAAAGATGAGTTTATAGTGGAAATTTACTAAAAGACTAAACTCCACTTCCCAAGTAAGTATGTTTCTTTATGTTCTTAGTAAAGGAAGTAAATAAATTCCACAAATCAATGAGAAGGATCTTAAAACAAAACTATTTTCTATTTAATTTTCCTACTATATAGTAAAATACCATTTAACCCACAAAAAACATATGGTTTTGTGATTGTTAACTATTTTCTGACAATGTTTTCTATCACTCTACATAAAAACTGGATAATTACTTTTAACTTTTATATCCATGTTTTCCTTCATGGAATCATTGTTTGTGTCAAATCATGAGACCTTCAAACTTCCCTTTCATTCTTTAATAGTGGAATTTTTATTGACTCTTTTTTGATTTGATTTTTCAATAAAGGAAATTTGAAAAGTCATACCTTAGTTACTAACCCCAAATTAAAATTGCCATAACACAATTTCCAGGGTGGGGGAGAATGTAACATCCAAGGTAATTATAGAATAATAACTTTCCCTATATAATAAATATTTATGAATTATATAGTGGTTTTAATTTAATGGGGATGCTATATTTGATAGCGCACTCAACATTAATCAATGGGTTTCTATGAAATCTTATGTTTCACGCAACACTGATTTATACAGAAAAATAATACAATAATAATATTATTTTAAAAGGTAATTAGCTCCTATCCATTATATTGGAGAGAATGAATAACACTAACTATATTTTTATTATAAATTTTTGTTAAATGTTTTTACATTCATACAATAAATTTTAGAAGCTTAAAATGGGAATAAATCCTATTTGAAGCATAAAATACTCTAATATTTTTAAAAATTAATTTTAACTCCTTTTGATGGAGAAAAATTTTTAAATTTAGTTTTTGTCACTTTCATATGTTTTATTTGATAAAATATATTTTATTCTTTGGAACCAGAACATAAAAATTTACTTTGGTAAAATTTTTGGTATTTTTCTGATAAAATTCATTTTTTAATGAATAGTGAAAAATATTTTATTTTAATTCTAAACATCCTTTTTGTAAAATTTATTTATATAGTTTGGTTATCCTTTAAATTGATTTTAAATTTTAATTAGATTCTATTTTTATCATTTAATCAAATTTTAGTCATTGGAAGTAAATTTACATTAAAATTTGATATAAACAAATGTCAATATTTTGTTGATTTTTACTTTTAAAAAACCTGTTTTCTCATTTTGACAATAGAGATTAATTTTAAATTAATTACTAAAACTAATGTATATTGAATTTAGAAAAATTTATTCCATATTTGGAATCATAAGGCTCAAATTATTCTAATAGGTCTCTTTTATGTTTTGACATTATGAATAATATCTTTACTAATTAGATTTATTAACCACAGTTAAAGAGTAAATCAGGTAAAAAGGGGTAAAAATAATATCATAATAACATAAAATACCCTAAAACTTGTCATAATATTATTGTATGAGTTATGGATGACCATGAAAATCCTATGGATGCAAAATTGTCCTTTGCATGCTAGTTGGTTTTGATTATGACACTTATAACTTTTAATTTAAAGTAAAGGCAAATATGTTATAAAAATATATCTTCTTACTAAACCAATTTTAATATGGGTTTATATAAATTATATATTTGAGTATAAATATTAATTATAAATATAAAAATATTACCTAAATCATGGTATTCTATTTATAATTTTTAGGAATTAAATAATTGAATTTAATTATGACATAATGATGATGTAGTGATTGATTTATTAATGAAATAATTAAATAAATGATCTTATAAATTTTAAAATAAATTTTATTTTACATAATTTATATCATTAACTAATTTTATAGGTTACTATGACCCGTGAAGACTCCATTAAATGGTTTTTTGAAGTTATCATTCTTTTTTTATTTTATTAAAATTCAAAATAATGAATAGTGTAAAAATTGACCTAATTGATGTTTTATAAATATAGTAATTTATTAAATTATTGAAATGTAATTGTTTTTTTTAAAATATGAACGTGAATATTATATTGTTAAAAAGTTCACTAAGTTTACAATTATGGGAAATTGACCCCATATAAGTAAAATTAATAGCCTATTAATAATTAAAATGTGGTTACCCCTATTAAAATTAAAATAGAATAATTAATGGTAAATTGAAAAGATAAAGTTTAAAAAAAAATAAATAAACAAATAAATATTATTGGATGATTGGATTTAATACTATCCTCATATTATAATTTAAATATCTCATGTTTGATCCATTTCTATTAAAAAATTAGTTTACATTAAATTAATATTTTAATACTTTCCTAGGGGGACCATCCCCTCTCCTATAAAAAGGTACACACTCTTCTCAAATATTCACACATATAAATTCTTTTGGTTAAAAAAAACCCTACTAATTTATCCTACCAACAATCTTAAATTTATCCTAGAGGACATAATTGTTATATAAATCCATTCTAAGGAGTCATTTTGTGCAATTCAAAAGGAGAAACTCTAAGAAGAGGTAATTGTTTTACCAAATCTTTCAAAGTTATTTTCCCATTGTAATTCAATTTCCTAAGTTGTTACCATACTAATGTAATAAATCAAGAATATAATATATGATGAGAAGTTTTTTAGTGATAAGGTATAACCGTATTCATCCTTCTTCCCATCCTACGAAAAACAATATCACCATGCTTGTATACGTACGACTTATCATCTCCACTCCATGGTGTAAACAATTTTTTCATATATACTTTATTTTGATGGATATAACGATGAATAAAAATGATTTAAATAATTAATCAAACTTGATAATTATTCATTATAATTAATATATCATCCAATTATGTACCATTTAACCATTAATTGAATGATATTGTCCCTCATGTGTATGTACGACTTACCATCTCCACGACACAATAAGATTTATTCCCCACATTAATGTTAAAAAATGATTATAAATACATATATAAGTATGTTTAAATGATTAATATAATATTAATTATTTTATCATCATTCTTTAAAGATAAATAAATATTTCCCTTCTTTCTATATTGATCAAATAAAAATGTAAAATGTCACTCATGCATACGTACGGCTTACCATCTCTATGATTGTATGATTGTTCAATTTTTCATATCAATATTTATTAATGGATATAAAATCATAATTAATATATAAAATTGATTATCATGTCATGAATATTATTTTAGAGATGATTAACTTAGGATCATATGGATAATTTACATCATAACAAGTTCATTTTCGTCTCAAGAACCGAATATCGACAAAACGTCTGACATGAAATCAAATAATTAGCTAATTTTTATAACATGGTATTAAGTGTTATAAAGGGATTAATAAACTTTAAAAAGGTTCTTAATCAATTAGAAATTAACCTATATTAATTATTTAGGAAGATAAAGAATGAATGAGATAAGTCAGACTCAAGGTGAGGCATTTCTTCTCAATCCCCTTTCATTGAGGCACAGTTTACTAATAAACACCTCCTTTTATACGGTGTATAATCAACCCATTTGAATTATAATTTATTTCAATGGGTTTCAAAAGGGAATATTTTTATATGAATCATTTTACTAAATTACAAAATTATTGCTTTTAACATATATGGCGAGAACAACTTCTCTTCTACTATAACCATTATTTGATATTTGGCTTCCTCTATAAGCCTTAATGTATTTAAAATGAAATGAAATCCCTTATTCCATTTTTAAGGATATTTTGGTTCTGAAAATGGTTTTTAAAATGGATTGACTATTTTAATATCTTTAATTGATTTATGGTGATTGAAAATGAAATTTTATGAGTGAAATATAGATAATTGAAATCTTTTATGTGTGATGATTTTATAATGGTACTCAGACATTTGACAACTGGTTATGTGATAAACAAAATGGGGAGGTTACATGATAAACCAAAGACAAGTTGTTCTGTGATAATCCAGGGATGGGTGTTTATGATATAAACTCCTATGCATTGGGTATGGAAGTCGGCCTAATGGATATTTCATTTGTATGTATGATACGTGTGGATGTCGACCGTATGGTTATTCCTTTTAAGTCTGATTGTGTCCCAAGTTACATTTTATATGTTATATGTAATTTATATATATTTTATGGTAATATTTTGGTTACAAAATGGTATGAAATGATCTTATATTCTGTGAAGATTATTTATTACTTCATAAAGGTGAAAAGTATTACTTTATGATAATGTATTCATGGTTTACATGTTTTCACAAGGCTAACCATTTTCCTTCTTATGTACCCCTTACAGAGATTTTTATGATCATCCCATGTTTTTAAATGTCTTTCATAGGATTTTAAAGGAGAATAGATTTAAGGGTTGGATCATGGAAAAGTTATGATGTTTAAAAATGAAGAGGAACCATGTTTCTTTTTAAAAGTTTTTGTTTAATGAAATAAGGATAGTGAGTAGAAGTGTCTACTTTGTAATATTTAAGTTGTTATGTAATAGTTATGGAAAAATTCTCTAAAACTATAAACCTAAAAGTATCCCCAATGTGATTAAAAGTCAAATTTTTTACTTAAAGATTAAGTAATGTTTAAGGTCAAGACATTATAATTATTTTTAAGAGACATTTTGATACTAGAATTATACCCAGTATCAATGATATTTCTTTATTAACATTATATTATTATTATTATTTTCAATATTTAATATATACCTTTTATTTATATTATTATTATAATAATATAATACATTAGTGTTTTACTTATGTTTTATATTAGTTAATGTATTGTTTCAATTAATAGTATATTTAAATAAATAATTTGGTTAATGGTAAATTAAATAGTGGGTCATTATATTCATTCCCCATTGTGAAATATTTTCCTCAAAATTTTAATATTTTACAACATATGAAGAGGGGAGATAGTGAAATAATTTAATCACTTCACCAAGTTCATTTTTTCCACTTTGTACATACAGTTTATCTATATAACTTTGTCAAGGCTAATTACCTTATTTCATTTTTATTCAACTCTATGACATTAGATATTTTATGGTTATTAATCATATGTTATTTCCTTTTATAGTTTTACCACCTCATGATTCTTTACAAGATAGGGATATGTTATATACTTTCTCATAAGTGATATGTAGAATATATTGTGAAATTTAGAGATATTTGGTAAAAGTTATAGTAAGTTTGAAACAATTCCCATGTTATAAAGAATTTCTTATGGATGGACATATATAGGTAGTAAATTAATGATATTTTTAGGGAACCTATTTATTTTCTAGAGATATATATAAAGAATAAAGTTTCTCCAATGTCATATATGTGATATTTACGATGACTATTTGTAAAAAATTTTATTGAATGTGTATTCATTTTATATGCTACTGAATAAATTTTAAATGTTAAATCATTTATTACACAACATATAGTCCAATTAGTTTATTTTATCCCATGTTAACTAATCAATTTATTGTTTTACATGTATTCCCATATATAACTACATATGTTTCCATCTATATTCACGTGTTGAAGATGAATTTAAATGTGAAATTAACAAATGGAATATGGTTATTATATATCATTTTAAATAAATTAAAAATTATATAATAATTTCCTTCAAAGTTTAAATGATTTATTTTACATTGAATAAGATTTTTTAGGTTGGTAAGTTGTAATAATGTTTAATCATGGGTTAAACATCCTTTTAAGGCCCATCAATTTATTTAAGATAAACCTCATATCATAATTTGATACAATAAAATGTGGTTCCCCATAAAACCTAACAACTTATTTTAAAATTATCCTAGTAAATTGATTTATTTATAAAACTAAAAGACTTTTTAAGATGAAAATATATAACACATATATAATATTTTTAATTAAATGTCTTTACACACCTATAAATAATATCCTTAGTGATATTTTTTATATTCACATTTTGGTATGGGTGATGATTGCAACACCTCATTGTACTATTAACATATTTACTTTACTTTATATAAAAACCAACATTATAATATATAATATGTAAATTTTCTATTCATGTTACTCAAAAAATGATCCTGAATATATTTGTAAATTTGACTACATCCCTACCTTGTATAAAAATATAAGTTGTTTGTATCAATAAAAAATTACTTGATTAATTTAGCATTAATATCATAAATAAGATTACTAAAAACCTTATGACTCAATACCAGATAATATATCACTATAAAAATATTCCATCCATTTTTTATAAAATAAATTATCTTCAAATACCTTTTTTATCTTCTTTTTATATATTATTGGTTAAAAATTTGATTATAGAATGATTTAAACCCTTTTTGATTTGAAATATAGAAATTTGTATACCAATTGATATTTAATCTATTTTAGTTCAAATAAATTATATAGTAACTAAAACCTTCATGAAAGTATTACCTTAAACCTTTTTCCCTTTCCCAACATGATAACCTATTAAACAATTATATTCAATTACACTAATTTTCAATCCTTTTTTTCATATGTTTACATATTTTGTGTGAATATATTATTTGATATTTTTTATCATTATATATATGACACCTATCACATAATAGATAGTTCCATCATATATTTCATTAGAAGTCACTTTATTTAATCCCATATCATTTGAAGGGAAATATATCTCTTGGATCGTCATCTATTGTATGATATAAAACATCAAATTAACAATTTTAATAAAGTTATAACTCAATCCCTTCCTGTATGTATCACATTATATCACAGATTACTCTCCACATGGGGTATGGTAGGAATATGTTAAATGATTATCATATTAATAATCACCTTTAATCTATCTTCACATTAATAAATCAAGATAACCATTCCAATATCTATGGTAATATGGTATGTATAATTGAAAATTATTATAATATTCTCAAAAAACATTGATAATACCGTATAAAACCCAAAAAAACTAAAAATATTTGTCATAGTATTTTGTCAACTTCATTGTTCAATCACTTTTTTCATTGATATATTTATAGGCATCACCACTGTTTTGATAAAATGACTCATAAATGCCACTTAATTCATCAAAAATTATTTTTTTTATAAATTTACCAAAAAAATTTCTTTCTAAAATACATCAACATAGTACTCAAATTTTCCATGCATTCATATTGAAATTTTAAAAATATTAGTATATCATCTATAAATACTAAAAAAAATTAGTATGTAATCTCTAAAAACAAAAATGATCATATCCATAATTTTTTGATTATTTTTTTCTATAAAAGGAATAAAAATGAATATACAGGGTCCATATCAAATAAAAACTATTATTTTGGATTATCCTTCACTTTCAGATATAGATTATGATATCTATATCAATGATCCAAATTTGAAAAATATTAGGATCTATGATAACGATTTTGAAATCCATCAATATCAATTTGAGGATACATGTTTTTAATTTAATCCTATTAGGATCTTGATAATTAATGTACAACCACCTTGACCCATGCTTATTTTTAAAAAAATTACACTAGTGAAACCTAAAGTGAGGCACTTTGGAATATAATCCACTTGTCTAAATGATAATTTGTATAATTGATTAAGTTTTCCAATTCAATTGAGTCTACTATAAATGGATATTTGATATATGAATGATTCAAAACATATATTTTATCAATAAATCCATCAAAAAATCAAGGAGAAGTGATGAAAAATATTTTAGGAATAAATTAGCATAGTTGTAAATAGTATTTATATATTCAATGTTGAAATTTTCATTATTTGATACAATTTATATAAACGATCAATATTTATTGAGTTTTAGGACAAATATTTTTTAAGGTTTTATATATTTAAGTCTATATTTATCTTTGTAATTATATAGAAATTGGGGATGGTTTTGGGTATTGAAAGAGATTTCCTTATCTCAATAGTTGATAATGAATTTATATAAAGAGATTTAATAAATGTATAATATAACATCAAAATCCACTAAATTATGAGTAACTATTTTTTATTAGGGTTCATCTAAATATATGAACTACAGAAGAGATATATACTTCGGATGAATTCATTTTACCATTGTGTATTCTCAATAATATATCATCATCTGGAGAATTTTGTAGTGATTCAGTGGAAAATAATAAACTTTATGATATAGATTAATTATTTGAACATAAAGAATAATATATTCATTATTACTATTTTGAGAATTAGTTCACCAATCCCTACCCCATTTTCTTGATCCACCAGTGAAGTGGTGACTATATAAGTACTACCTTTATCTATTGGATTAAATTGATGCAAATATTAATTATATTAAAAAAACATTGGTTTGGTTCATTAGAATTTATAATTATCAAATTAATTTTAGTTGAAATGATAAAACATTGGTGAAACTTTAAGTGGATCCTTCTAATCTTCCACCTTATTTATTTTTCTATTCATATTCATGTGACTGTCATGTGCTTTTACAAAGTTTAATTTTTTTTAGTTTCCTTTAGATATGTACCTTGTTGATTTTACCTATCTTTTTAACATTTGGGAAACTAGATATTCTATACACCCTGAACATTATCACATGATCATTCAATATGGAACTCAACTATAATTTTCATATCTCTAGCTTAAACAAACCATTTAGAATCAATAATCTCAAAATAGAAATTATTAGAACACATAGAAATCTATTTTTTAATACAAATATTACTAAGGATTTTTTAGTAAATTTTATTATGTCTCTAAAGAATTGGTATATTTTACTTATGGGGTTTATAAAAAATCCCTAGGTGTACCATGAATTTCTCATTATATTTATATTAAAATCCCAAAAATATATATCCTCTATTTTATTAAACATTAAGAATTACCTATCAATTTTTTATGTCGAAGTGAAATGGAAATATATATTATAAAATATCTCTTGATTCCTTATAAATCCTTTGAGGCGAAATTTTCTTGGGGTATAGTGTTCTTGGTCAGCTTCCACCACTGATACCCATCTCATTATAACTAGTTTATAACCAGAGAAATATTTTTCTAATGAGTATGTCGAAGAACATAAAATCTATTTTTATGGTGTGTTGAATTTTTTATAGGAAAATAATGGATCTATTTATATAAAAAAGATATATTAGTTATTTTTGCATTAATGATATAATTATGAGTTGTTCCTTATTTACAAAATTGATCCATCCACATGATTTATTTTGTTATTCATAACATGATATAGTTTACTTAATATCACCATAAGTTATTTAGATCTATCCCTCATCATGTTAGATAGCTAGTTGAGAGAACATTATATTTCCCATTATATTGGTTATTTAATTGATTTCTCTTATTTTATATATTTACTAGAAAATTTAAATTTATTAATATAAATAATATCATTTAACATAATATGAGGAAAATACACATTATTTAGAAGAATTGATCCATTAATCACAAATATATCATATTATAAGACTTCTTCAGTCTAATCATGGTTTGATTTCATAGAGATTTAGACTTTTCTAAACCTCTACAATATTTTTTTTGTATTAAAGGTTTTGATAGGAATTTTCAACGGATAAAAGAAGGCAAAAGTCATTTTTTAAATATTAGATGTTTAAAACGGCCATCCTAGAGGAATTTCATGATTTAATGAAATTTTTAGTCATATTGTGTGTTTAGTGTTCTTTTTTTTCTTCAGAGATGTTGAATTAGTGTTTAAAATATGTATTTTCCAAATTTATTATGTTAAGGAGTCTCATTAATCTTAAATTGAAAGTGTATTGGTTGGTGTTATTTCTATATATTCTTGGAGAAACTTTTATAATAAAAAATGATTAGTAAAATGCATGTTTTAATTTTTTTGGTCAAATTATTCTATGTTTATGAGGTATCAACAACATGGTCACTCAAGAAGGTAATTTATTAATAATATAAATGGTTTTTTACATTACAGTGCTTCATTTATTTGAGATAGGGGTCATGGAGGAAACATCCACTTTGAGGGTCCTTATTTTATGGAGGTGGTTAACAATGTTTTAAAATTGAGAAAAACTTCCATGATATTTATGAAGGTTTAGCCATTTAAAAGTATCATATAACCACATCAACTTTGACTATCATCCAGTATATCATGGTGAGGTCTCCACTATGTTGTGGAAGTGTTACCCAAATACCTAGGATAGTTGTGGTTTGGCCTCCAACATTGGGTAATCATAATTTTGTTTCTGTAGAAACTACCCATCAGGAATCTCTAACTTAGTTATCTTTGGTCATTTACATGTGAATTTATGTCTCATAGCTCTCATAATTGATTCCTTTCAAATAAATATTTCTTTATTCTCTATTACTCTATATTTTCTTCAACTATCTCTCATTAATACTTCTTGTGGGGATACAATAGAGGGGTTAATTTGGTTTTGGTTATATGTGGTCATGTTCTTGATTAGAATTTATTTTTGATAAGTCTTGTAGTGGATACCTTTATTTTTGGAGACATTTGATCATTGATATATGCTATTTTCCAAAGTAGAGTACATGAAGCATAAATTGTGGTATGTGATTTTTGATCTCTATTCTATTTTATTTTGTGTCAAAGTGGAATTATCATTCCTAATTTTTTATTGGGAAAATGGGTGTAATTATCTAAATAATAAAAATGAAATAAATTAAATAATATGAAGAATATATGTGATACAAATTTTATTTATGATGTTCAATGTTATTTCCTACGTGTCATTTCTTTTTTATCAATATTTATGGTTTTGATACCCTTGTTTGTGGTTAATGATGCTACTTATCACCTTCTTAAATGGATATATAATATAGTCATGGTAATTAAAATAGATACATGGAAATATGGAATTAATATTGGGTTTTTTTTCATGATATATTTAGTAAATTTAGGAATATGTATATAAGGGAATGTTTGATGATGGTTTCTTTAGTGTTTGGTATTGTTTTCTACTATATTTATTATCTTTTTCATTAAAATGATTGAAATTAGAGTGATAATATGTTATTATATATGTGGTAGTCCAATAGGGTTTATTAATTATGTATGTTATAATTTATTAAAGTGGAATGACTATTTTTGGTTGGCGGAATAATGTGATATTGTAGTAAATGCAATTCTAGGAGAATTTTTTATGGGGTTTTCAGAGTGTCCTTGAAATATGTTTGGTAATGTATAATTAAATTTTAAAATGTAATGGTTGGTGTATATTGATGATGGCTAAAATAAAGGATATTTTGAAGAATAAAATTTATATGGAATAAAATGCGACACAATGATTGAAATTTGGATCCAAAATTGAAAATTTGATAATTGGTAATGATGGGATAAAATAGGAGGATAAAATTATTTTCTATTAATTTTATACAAATGGTGTATTTTTTTTGTGTTGTGTCTTTTCATGGAAGTATTTATTGATGTGATTATGTTGATATGAATTCTGTTAGATTTGTGATAAAAATTCCAAATCAACACCCATTTTACACCATAAAAACTCCTCAAGCACACTTTCAATTTCCTATATGATGGATTAAATATTAGGATCATGTATAATACATGTGGTAAGTGATTTTCCAACATTTATATGTACTTTTGACTAATAAAGGATAATAATTGAAGGTAGATTGTCCAAAAAAATTTTGAATATGAAAATGATAAAAACCATTAATAATGGATGATGGTATAATAAGATGTCAACTTTACTTTAGATAATATAAAATGAATATGAAAATCCATAAATAAAAATTCTAAAAAATATAAAACATAAAATATAAAATATATATGATATACAGAGAAAGAAATCGTATCTACATAATTCATATAATGAAAATATTAATGCTTCCATCCATGTAGTCCCTCCAATAAGTGAAATTGACAACCCACATTCCATTTATCTAACTACCTTCATGTTCTAAAAATGAAACGTTATGAACCTGCATGATTCTTATGAATCTATCCAATAGGTTTTGTCACCTTTCCATTACATGGATCTTGAATAAAAGTGTTTTCATGTTTCTAGAGGGGGGCCTGTACAGGGCATGGTTATTGAAACTCAAAATCTATGCCCCAAAACACCCCTAATAAACTCCCATAAATTAGATTATATACTTATAATATTTCAATCATAGGTGATTAATGAATAAAAATATGAAAAGTAATATAATAAATATATACATATTCATTCTCATCTAAGAATAGATTCATATGAAGGGAGGATCCATACCTGCTGACTTTTTTATGGTCTTGACTCAAGTTTTGAGACACAAATCCAATTCTAGCCTTTACAAGGATAAAATATATTAGATATAAATAACTCACACATTTACACATATGCACATATAGATATGAGTTGATGTTTAGAGAATAATTCAATGTTTTAGAAAACCTAATTGATGGGGATGGTAATTAGGTATAATGAGAAATGGAAATAATATAGTTCATCATAAGGAATAATAGAATGAGTATAATGGTATATGGAGTTAAAAGACCATCCCAAGGAACACACATGCATAATCACTCAATGCATATAACTTATCCAAAGTATTTAACTTTTCTCTGTTTTGTGGGGTCCTATTTATGATTATATACAGAAAAACACATATATAATACTACAACCCAAATGGCATAAAAATTAAACAAAAAAAAATTTATAAAGATTTATAAATATGGAATGTATCATTATTTAGAAAAGAATTTATATATTAATATACATTAACAAAATAAATGAGTTATCCTCTATCATATTTCATTGATTTTTATTAGATAAACATGCATTATTAGTATAATACAATATAAATAATAAATATTTAAATTTTATAATGACATGAAAACAACTAAAAGAGGCCAAGAGTGGCTAAATAACAATCTTTATTCATTTAATTATTTGGGGGAAAATATCAATTAACATAAAATATTTATTTTATCACTTTAATTCTTCCTTAGAAAATTACTAGGATATATATATATTTAAGTTTAAATTAGTGAATGGGTATTCAAACCAATTAAATTGTAGATAGTTTCTATGGTTACATATAAATAGAAGTCATATCACTAAAAATATTATCCTGGGCACCTAAAAAAGAATTTAATAAGGTCAATACACTTTTTATTTTAATGAAATTAATTTGGTTTTTAAAACCCCATTCTTTACTAAGATTCTAAATATAAAATCCACCATAATTACTAGTCTGGATGTAATCCCATATATTTATACGATTAGTCCATACATAGTGGGTTTAAGTGAATAATTACACTTGGTACCATCCATGAAGGTGGAGGGAAGTGAATATGGAAGATATTATCACCATTAATCTTTATATAATAGCTACCATGACTAATGAAAGATTTAAATATCAAATTGAAAAGGTGGTATCATCATAAAATTAAGAGGGAAGGCACAATTTTTGAGGGAATGAAATGGTATATAATGATATAAAATAGAAACACCACCCCTAATAGCCTGGTTATATTTTCTTTTTAAATGAATAATTTTCCCTCTTAAAAGGTATTTATCCAAACAATATATCAAATATTTTTACTAATCCCATGTATACCTAGTGTTAGCTAAATCTCACCCCTTACACATATCCCATGACTCCTCTTGAAACCATATATTTACCATTTAAACTCAAAATACAGTATAAATGATATAAGATGGCTAGAAATTAAATAGAATTACCTTTTTAGAGTCTTGAGGTCTTTACATCCTCCTCACTAATAGGATTATCATCCTTGAAAAGTTTTAAGAGATTTATTAAGGAAAAATTTTGAGAAATAGTATTTCCATTCAAGCCTATCACTCATATGATTAATTTTATAGTTTTCCATGATACATGTTTATCCCAACGAAAGGAATGAAATTTCTCTATAATAGTTTTTAATATACATACATAATTTATATATGATTCTCCTTATAGGAAGAATAGACTTGTAGCTCAATGTCATCATATTAAATCACACATAATGGTTTGAGAATGTACTTATTCTTTTGGGATAAATTAAAAGTGTCATGTAAGGTGTTGAACTTTGGAAGGTAGAGAATTTTGATAAGCCACATCTCTTTCCTGGGAGACATATCAAATAGAATGATATATCAAGGATTTACATTTAACTGGTTTACCATTTTTTATGACCTAATCTTGATGAAACATGAACGAAGATGTGATCACTAACATTGAATTCCAAAGGACACCATCAGTGATTTTTAGAGAATATTTAGTGTCTTTAAGAAGTTATAATATATTTTTACAAAATTTTCACTAACTTGGTCATCTCCAGGATGATTATAGGACCGATTATAGAGGATTCACCTATTCTAGTCCATCATAATAGAAACTAACATGGTCACCAATATATAGATTCAATGGGTGACATTTAAGGTAGCTATTATTATTGGAAAATTTATTAAATGATAGGTTATTCTCTTATAAGACTCCAGAAACAATAATTCATGCCTCTATAATATCTCTATAATATGAATGGTTTACTTAGACTGACCACTATGATATGGGTGAAAATTAGTACTTAGTTCAACCTCTGAATTCAAGGCCCATTAAAAACCTTTCTTAAACCCTGATGTAAGTCTTATGTCTCTATTAGTGATAATAATGAAAGGTACACAACAAATTTTCATGATCTTATTGGCATTTAGATTCCCAAGATCATCAATAAAAGAGGAGTCACTGATAAGTAGGAAGTGATTTTTCTTGGTTATATGATCCAAAATAACCCATAATATGTCTCACCCACTTGGTGTTCTTCATAGATTAGTCATCAAATATATCCTAATTTAATATTAATTTAATGTGGGAGTGGCTCCAAGAACCACTTTTTTTTTATGTTTTGAAAATTAAAATACTTCAAAAATATATTTTTTGAATAATTATCATTTCTTACCAACAATCCTTAATTTTTTATTTGTTATTAAATTTTATTTATGTTTTTATGAGTATTTTTTCCTGTAAGTGAATTTTGGTTTCACTTTCCTAGATCGTACTTTACACTTATACAAGTCTACGGTTACCTTTACACAAATCACATTTTTCATTATCTTACATTTATGAATATTTTGTTTTTTAACTGACATTACAAATATATTTCATTACCATTAAGATTAAATTAAAATTACCATTAGCTAAGTTTTATATTTTTCGATATAAATTTATAGAATTATATTTTTTATAAATTAAAATTTTATGGAAAATTCATTGATATATTATATGTTTTTTCCATTTTACATTGAAACAACATTTTTTAATTAAATTTATACTGTATAGAAAAATTCTAACTTACCATCATAAAAGTTTTAAAATGTCTAGTGTTTTTAAACCACAACTTAGTGTTACCCATTTTTGATTAAGTGTCTACCTGATAAAAATGGCCAACCTAAAATGAATGTTTTTAGAAACCATAGTGAAGTTATTTTATTTTCCATATAGTTTGACTGAAGACACGAAACTAAATCAATACCCATGGTTAGTATATATTTTTTTATATTTTAGAATAGTTTAGTCAACACTTTATATTACACTTATTTTGATAGTTTATTTTCTACGTATTAATATCTAGTGTTTAAATTTTTTCGATTCATTTAACAAATATTAATTATATGGAAAATATGGGTAATTATTTGTAGATTATTGAAATTTATTTAAATGTATAATAAATTGGTTCTTCATTCTCATATGAAAAAACAACTTGTGATTCAATTTTTTTAAATAAATTTATTTATTAATTTATTTATTTTGTGTATTTATAAATTATTATAAAAATATGATGATCAAATTATCAGTAATTAAATGTTTCTTTCATGTATTTTAATACATGATGGATTTTTTTAATATCTAAATGAATATATTAAGTATATTGATTTTCAATATTTTTGTTAAAAACTATCATGTGATACTTTTTGGATATTGTTGACTGATTATTATGGATTTTTTAAAGATATTTATTAAAAATTTAAATGTTTTTAACTATTTCTCTATATTTTAAAATTGAGGATAATTTTTTATGATAATTTAGTAATATTATTATTATTTGGGAATATCTAACCATTGTATTTCAATTGTTTAGTTGTTTAAGATTTTATTGAAATATCAGTACACATCATTGGAGAACTAATATAGATACCAAACCATTGATAATCTAGATAAACATATGATAGAATAGCCGTGTAGTATGATACTAGGAATATACAAGTTAACCTGTGTGATCTAAATAAATACATCATCGTTCATCATTGCATGAAGAACCAAACAACTGGAATACCCATGATTGACCATTCAATTACATTGAATCACCATGAATACTTTTATACACTAATATATGCATCTTCATCAATCTGGTGGGTTTTATTTTTTTTGTTTATTTATTATTTTGGGATGGGATTTATCTACAAACAATTGTATCACACAATGTTTATTCTACCTTTAGAAATTATTACTTGTTTTTAATACCTAACCAAAAGTCATTGAAAAGTTTATGATTGATCATATTGAAAATTAATTATATTTGAGCGGATTCATTAGAAAATTCATAGTTTATGTTTTTTCCTTAAAAAAAGGATGTGTGTGTTATGTTTTTGGATGCTTCGTAGTGATTTCCTAGGATAAGATTAAACATTTTGTAAATGTACGGATTTAGGTGGTTCCCTTAAAAAATAATCTATCATATTTTAGTCGGTTCTGCACCCCTTTGGATGTGGGGTATATAGATAGATGATAATTTATATCTGAATTACAATAAAATTCCTTATTTATATCTCTATATATTCCTATGTCCACTCTTTAAACATGTATTATTTTCAATAATTTATGAAATAATTAGTTAGTCTTATTTCACCGTGATAGTTAGAATGTAATTTTAATAACATTTATAAATTTAGGAAAAGATAATTCACCACCAATTTTATCAATTTACATTCACCCAATTGGATCCTACCAATTTTAACCATATATTGACCGCATAAATAATAGTTAGTTTAAACCTCTTTTTTTTTCTAGACAATACAATTAGAATCAGAGTAGGCCCTTATTGAGATAATATTTACCGTGCTCTATTTTTTATGATCTTTTAGATTTTACCTGCATCATTGAATTAACCATCTGTGGTAATGATCTATTTTAGTGGTAAAAAATCATAAGGATGTTTTTTTGAATATAGTGAGACCACCTCATTTCAGTGGAAGTGACTATGGATGTTTGAAATATAAAATCAAGGCATTTTTAAATCATATAGGAATTTAATACTATATTATAATGTTTAAATCATATAAGATTCATGAATATTATGTTGTAACATTAACTTAAAATGATGATATAAAATACACAATCAATTATAATGTCATGAATATTCTTCATTTATCTCACAGTAAAAGTGTTTTTTTTAATATATCATCATGTGAAATCGCTCTTAAAATTTGGATCACATAAAAATTCTCCCATCAAAGAATTACCAGATTATAGAGAACTAATATTGGAATTTATGGGGGTAAATTTAAAGAATTCAGAATGTTTTATTATTAAAGTGTTAGCGAAATGTATAATAGAATCCCAATGATTTTAAAAAACATGGTTACACTTGAAAAAACTATAAATAGTTGATTTATAATGGAAAAATAATTTTTAAATTACCCAAGAGATGAAATTTAATGAAATTATTTATTTTTAAAAGTAGTGATTTTTGATAATATTCTCCAGATGAAAATATTTGACCTCTACCACAGTATGAGCTCAAATTAATGATTAATGAGTTTGATTCATTGGAAAAAGAGAAAGATATAAGTTTTTTAATCTAAATAACATTCTTAGTAACACATATAATTATTGTTCATGTTATTCTTTCTGAATTGAAAATGATGATCTAAATCAAGCTAAAAGTGAATTCATAGGCCTATAAAGAAAATTAATGCAACCCAAATGGATAATGGGACATGAAAGAGATACAAAAATAACGTCAATGGAAAAGGAATTAAAGGTAAATATAATATTATATTTCATGAATGAGGGAAACCTATCCATATAAAATGGGAGTCTTTGAGATTGAAAGATAAAAAAAATAAGTGAAGGGAAGTAGGAGAAAAATAAAATGAATAAAGCATTTACTAGAGGTGGGGATTTAATTATAGAATCAAACTCTAGTGAAGAAACTATAAAATAAAAGGAAAAATATAATCTTTAACATTTGGATAAATATAAAAATATTAATTTCTCTCCTCTTCATTCAAAATTTTAAGTAAATTAGAATAATTTTCTAATAAAAGTTAAAAAAATATACTTAATGGATAATATAGACAAAAAGATTAATTTTGATTTCAATTCTCAATCCTCTTATAGTTTATTTTTATAAATATAAAGTTGAAAAGTTAAGTGAATTATAGTATTAACATCAAGTGTAAATAGAAAATATTTTAAAAAAAATATGAAATGTTGATTAATGATTTTATGACTATTACTATGGAAATAAAAAGAATAATTTTAGAAAATTAAAAGTTAAAGGATTCTATTTTATCCGTGAGAGTAGCTCAAGAGGGGGTAACTTGAGTTCCCAAGATAATTTATTTTAAAAAAAGTTAAAATATAATCACCTAATTTAAATAAAAACATCCAGTTAATCAAAAAGTAGTTTAACATAAGTTTTATCTTTTAAAATATTTATTAAAGTGTGATGAGGGATCTGTTAAAATAATATTTGAAATTAATTTATCTTTTGAAATTTATTCACTTAAAAAATTAATTATATAAAAACTAGTTAAGACTAACAATCATAGTATAGGATTTATTTACATATTAAAAATAGATGCAGTTTAATATTAAAAAAAAGGAAAAAAACAATTTAATTAACAAGGTGTTAAATCTCAAGTCAATTCCTAATTCACAACAATTAGAAATCCCACAATTAATTCTTGATTATTTTAAAAAGTAATCTAATCCACAACCAAGATCTGGTATACATAAAATAATACAAGCTATCTAGGATCAAAGCCTCTAATACAATTATACAAGGGAATAAATGAAACACATGTCACACATGAACTATTCCATAATTGACATGGGTAAACTGATAAAGAGGATAAATAGAATATAGAGTATTATAAAGTTTAAGAAAAAGAAAAAATGTATTTAGATATAAATAGAAATATATCACAATGATCGAAAGTAAATAAAACATAGAGAGAGTAAATAAAAAGAGATAAAGAAATATAGCACTTCTCGATCTCTAATGCCTCATATGATGAAGTGTAATTGGATTTGACTTGGTGATGATCTCAAACATGTTATCCAAATGTTTTATAAAAATATAGTGTTTTTTAGTTCTCATTTTTGTATAAAGATATTATGAATATTATCTCTTGATTCAGTGTAAGAAAGAAAATTGATCTTCTGCGTATTTGACTCTTTTACAATTGCATGTATTCAGCATGTAAGTGCTTACCTTGGTGATTAATTTCATGAGGGATTCCATCATAAATATACATTACTGTAACTTCAAATATCCATTTAAGAATAATAACAAATATTTATCAGATCCCCATACTGACCAAAAAATCAGGAGTCCTCTGACTTGGTCTTCAATGCATCTTTAAAATGGTTTAGGAATAATAAGAAATGAAAACCACATGACACTATGTTTTTTAAATTTAAAAACTATCCATTGGGAGAATTAAATTAAAATTAAGTGTAACATAAATAGTAGAATAAATAATGATAGCATGATCTGTGTTAGCATATCTCAGTGGTATCACAAAGCAATGGTAGTTCACCTGGTGGTTGAAAGGTTGAACTAATAGTTTCACAGCTGGAGGTAGAAAATTCATGGTGGTAGTAGAGAGCTTGATGTAATAGAATTGAACTAATAGAAGAAACACTTTAGTGGTAGTAGGAATCCATATTTAGTATAAATTTGGTGATAGTTGGAGTCTGACAGTAACATGACTAATGCTGTAGTAGAGTTGTGACAGTGGAAATGCCGGAAGTGGGGCTTTCCTGATGGTGGAATTTCCCCAGCAATAGCATGGCTATGATGATATCAAGAGTTTGAACTTATAGTGGCTTGAGTCTGGTGGTGTCTTATTTCTGTGCTCATATAAATGTACTTTTTATAAAAATATATGCTATCATAAAACATTACACTGATTTGAAATATAATTAACTAGATTTTTGAGCATTAAAATAAGGAGGTTTGAACATATTCTATTTCTCAATTTGGTAATGTGTAAATGAAAAATATGATAAAGAAAAATAATTTATCTACGGTGGAAATTAATAATAATTGTTTAAAATGTTTTTTTAATTAATAAATATAACTTTTTTATGATATTAACTTTTTTAGAGGAAAAATTTGAATATAATGTTTGAAATTCAATGTTCATGTAAAATCATATCAATGCTTACTTTTAGAAGAAAAAATTGTAAAATTTAATATAAGAAATAATTTTCAAAATAAAAAATAAACATTTTCTTGGTTTAGATGAGAGATTTCCTAAAATGTGTAAACATATACTTTTTAAAGGAAAAAAATAATATATATAATATTTTTATTCTTTAGATATAGATTATTTGGACAATATGATTATTATTTTACATTATAATTTATTTAATTATATGGTTATATATATGGATTTATTTCTAAATCTGATTTTAGAGTTCAATGGTCTGACCCTTATGTAGTCTGGGTACGTAATAACTCTTTTATTAATATTATTGAACCAAATCTAGTTAGAATACCCAAGTATGTTCTTAAATTAATATTTTATGGCTAGCACGCATACCCTTTATCTTATTATTCTTTGGTGAATTAGAATGACTTAATTTTTTTAGTTTTTTAATTCATTGAAAATAATTTTTATAATTAATTAAATGTATTTTATTATTAATTAAATATTATTATTATCATATTCTCATAACTATATTTATATGTTTTGGTTTTAAAATGGTTACCTAGTTTTGA
Organism: Viscum album; assembly: GCA_963277665.1. Lineage (NCBI taxonomy): Eukaryota > Viridiplantae > Streptophyta > Magnoliopsida > Santalales > Viscaceae > Viscum > Viscum album. The sequence goes on along the minus strand of OY728126.1, from coordinate 1,945,125,634 downwards.
TTGATATTTTCTATTATATATTTTCTAAGATTAAAATGAATCATTAATTAAGGGGGAGCTAGAAATTTTAATCTCTTGTTTTATTTTTGATTAATGTAAGGGAGATATAATATTTTTATATAATAGTAGATTTGTATCATTTCAGAAATATTGATTTTAAGTGGGTGATAATATAACAATATGTTGTTATCTTAGTTTTTAAAACATTTTATGAAAATATACTTAATTATTACTTTTAAGGAAGAAATCCTATTTTGATGAAATATTTGATTCTTCATTATTGATTTTTTTTATTTGGGGTAGAAAATTATCATTAATTTTTATTTCAAAAAAGGGATTATTTTTTGATGTTTTTTTTATTTCTTATAATGGAAGAATTGTGTTTCAAATAAATTCATATTTTTGAAAAATTCAAAAAATGCGGGGAGAATTTTGAAATTGATATACTTATTTCTTTAAAAATCTAGAAGTGGGAGACTACTAAAGTGGATCATTGAAATAATTTTTTTTTATGTTTTGATAATTACAACACCTTAAAATTCGATTTTTAATTTATTTAAATTTCTCTTTGTTAATTATTAACCTTTTATTAATGATTAATAATCATATATTTTTTATGAGTTTTTTACTATATATTAAATTATTTTTACCCTTATGTTGATGGTAACTTACCCGTATGTGAGTATGTGGTTACCTTTAACGTATTCTCTTTACCTTTATACATATCACATTTTTCTTTTATTACCTTTACGTAACTTATGAAATTTGAAATTACCTTTTCCTAAACATTGCATTAACTTTATAAATAAATTTAAATTACCTTGATGCAAGTTATTTATTTTGATATTTACATTTACATAGTTATATTTTATAATATTTAACTTTATATGAGAATTAAATTTATATTTAAAATAGTGCGTTCATGTTACTATGATATAGAATGTTGATATTAAACTTATGTATTATAGAAAAATTCCAACTTACCCTCACTCATGTGTTAAAAGGGACAGTTGTTTTACTCCATATCGTAGGGATACCCATTTCAGATTAAGTGTCCACCTATAGAAAATAACAAACCCAAAATGGGTGTTTTGAGAACTCGTGGTGATGTACTTCAATGATCAAAATGGATTGAGCGATAACACCATGACATTATCATACCCATGGTTACCCTATTTTATAAATATATAGATATTTCTTTGTCGATGATTAATTTTTAACTTATTTTGAATATTGAATTTATATATGTTAATATTAGATGATTTAGTTGTGTTAATGACTATATAAACTATTATTAATTTTGTGTAATATTTTTTTAATATTTTTTGGTTGTTTTAAACAAGTTTAAAAGAATAATAAGTAGGTTCTTTCTTCTCATATGAACTTACTACATATGATTCAATTTTTTTGAACAAATTTATTTGTTGGTTAATTTATTTTAAATATTTTTAAATTTTTATTTGAATTTCACAATCATATTATTAAGAATTCAATTTTTTTTTAGTAATTTTAATATAGGAATCATTTTTTATTTATCTAATGGAATATGTAATACATTTTAAATTTAATTTTTTTATTGAAAACTACCATCTGATACTTATGGGATATTGTTGACTAATTATTATGGATGTTGTTTTGAGGGGGTTAATGAGGATTTAAAATGACCAGATCCATTCTAATGTTTTTTAATATAATGGATAATTCTTAATGTTAATTATTGTGATAATTATGTAATATCATTATTATTTTGAATTATCAAATCATTGCAAGGTTTTTTTGGTTGATGCAGATTTTATTTAAAGGGATTTGGACTCTTCAATGATGGGATGGTATTGTTTTAAAACCTTCAAGAAATTTCTTACACATATTAAAAAATAGTATTTCAATGTGATACCATGAACATATATGTGATCTTGTGAGAACTAAATAAATAAATCATAATTTATCACATCTTATAGAAGTTAACCACTGGAATGATCGAGAATGTTCATTCAATTATATTGAATAGCCATGAAAAACTTTTCTACACTATCATTTCTATTTGAAAATCTCCAATTAGTTGCATCCATTCATTTGTTTATTCTTCTGGTTTAATAATTTTCTTGACAAAATTTCACTACACATAGGTTAAACTACCTTTAAAATGTATTTTATTGTTATGATACCGCAGAAAATGGAATTATATTTTTTTAGTCATCATGTTGAAAGTTATCTAGGTTAGGGTTTATTTTTCAACAATAACTTGGTTTTTGTTTTTCACTATAAAACGTTTTTATTTGTATGGTTTGGGGATAGTCCTTGATAATATCATGGATTATGAATTTTTTCATCAAAAAAATATGATATTATGTTATACCGTATTAAAATACTCTCTCATATTTTAGTGCATTCTATAATCAATTGGTTTCCATGTGAAGACTTGGAATAATATACTATAAGTTTAAAATTCTATAAGATTCCATATGTTTATCACTTAATATTTCTTCATTCTCTCTTTATACATTCATTAATCATAATAATTGATGAAATAATTGTTTAATATAATAAAACCACCAAATAACTCTATTAATATTACTAACATTAATTTTTTAAGAGAAGATAATTTACCATTCATGTTTATTTCATTTTACCCATTTAAAACCAATCATTATATACTAATAATTAGATGGTATAGAGTTTTTCTAATTGGATTTAGTGCCACATTTTTACTTATTGACATGTATGTAATCTTGTAATGAACCCTATAATTTCGTTTTGCATTTTAAGATAGAAAAATTATAAATTAATGTGATAAAACATTTTTATGATTCTAGAGTCCATATCCGATGAAAGATAATGATATTATTTCATTATACATTCACATATATTTGTTTGGATAACTAATTTTCCATGGACATAGAGGAAAGATTATTATCATGGAAACATCCATCAGTGATATGCCAACCGCAAATTCTCTCTTGGGAAAGGATATAATAAATATCTTATATATATATATATTATTCCTTCACTTTATATATAAGAGAAGATATGATGTTCATAGGGAAAAATTAACCCTATTAATAACATCAATCACATCCTGGTAGAGGTCAATAATGAGAGACATCAACCTCCATTCATACGTTACTTCTATCTTTTTTTTGTGGGAGAACCCTTTGGGTGACAGAATATTTCACCATGTTTCCATTTAATGGAGCATATTATATATAAAAATTATAATACGAGAGGTATTCTACCTAATAATGTTTCCTTAGATTAAAATACCATTTATAAAAGATATATTTCAAGATTTCATGGTCCAGGGAAACTATGAATTGATCCAAGTATATGTAGTGCCTCTATAATTTCAATGAATAGAGAGTAATAGACAATTATAGGTTATGAGTAGGGTAATTAAATTATGGTTGATAGATATTATTGTAACCATATTGCACTACCCAATTATATTTTATAATAATGTTGAAAATAAAAAATAAATAATACAGACAATATACCTCAAATCCCATTCTTGTATGATATAGAATAATAATTATAGATGAGGTTAATCAATTATGTATTTCTTTAAAATTTGAATTTACTTGGTCAAAATAGATTAATCTATCTCCAATATTAGTTAAAGTGGTCTTATGAATAGTAATTTTAGAAATATCTTGAAGAAATAAGTGGAAATAAACCATGATCCCAAGAAAAATATAAACATAGAAGAGATCCATTAGATAATTATAAGACATCATGAAATCTACATTCTCATGATCCTCTAAAATATCATATTCAGATATGATATTCCTATGGAATGTGACTTCTTAGATATATAATGATAATTTAGATAGATTTTCATAGAGCTGATAATCTCTTATTGTTTCTATAATGATAATAAAATATTGAAAATGATAAACATCAAAATTAGAGTAAACAATAATATCATCCAAAATGACCAAAAAAGGTTCCTAGAAATGGATAGAAAATATAGTTTACTATATTCATAAACATATAAAGAGAATTTATTAGGATAAAAGGAATTACCATGCATTCATATTTCTTATACCATATTCACGAATACAACTTATGTATATCCTAAAGTCGACCTTGATTATGGTGTAAACCTTAATAAAGGTCATTCTTTGGGAACTAATTTTCTCCCTTTGATTTATCAAAGAGAACCAAAATTCTAGGGAAAAAATAAGTGGTTCATGATCATGACATGGATATTGTTATTGATATTCCACAAATAAGATTATACTCACAATGGATTTCTTAGTGAAAATGACATGAACACCCTAAGGAGATGTGCTGAGTTTGATAATGTATTTAATTTCAATCTTTTTCAATTGGGTCTTTGATAGGAAAATTTCAGTTAGACAATAATAATAATATGGAATTGATATTAGTTCTATTCCAAGTACCATGTTGATGGTAAATTCCACTTCCTTCTTTGTGGAAAATTTAGAAAATATCACTATAACACATATTGATAAAATTTCTACACCAATGGTATGACTTACCACTCTTTGGGATTTATTTATCTAAAAAAATATAATACATATCTTCCATTATTACATATACAAATTATTTATTAGTATCTTCTCCACAATCCTAGTACTCATACTCTCCTAAAAGGGTGTACTGATTTCCAATTATAGATGATATAGAAACTCTCGTATTATATTACTCAATATATGCATAGAACCAGGTTAACAAGTATTTCCATATAATAACATCAATGGAATTTATATTGAAAAAAAATCAAATCATAGAGATACCAAAAAGTTTCCATTACTATAGAAAAATATTGAAACTTCTGATTCTACTTGATTTTCTTTCCCTATATGGGTTTTAAGACTCATATACGTAGACATGTTATCAAAATTATCCCAAATAATCAATAATTTTTTTTCAAAAATAAATTAATGGTTAGAAACTATGTCAAATAATAGACATATTGATATAGAGGACACTATATTAGTTCCTCTCACAATAGGTGGACAAAATCCAAATTCTCATTGTAGTTGATTCATGATATTCATTATAAATTCTCCCTTATACTAAAATAGAGGAATAATATCTAGCTCTGATGACTACATAATTGCTAAATGATCTTAAAATTCATGCCAGGCACCCCAAATTGATCTCCCTAAAGGTGGTTTATTTTTTTAGTAGGAAATATAGATGATTTTCATGTCTTTATTGGGTTTGATTTTGGTTCTTCCCAACACTCACTAATATAAATCATTTGTATAATCACTAAGCATAGACATATAAGAAACATGTTGTTAATTTATTTCCATTAATGGTATAATCAGGCTTGTCGTGTCCATGTCTCAGACATTGATGACACATAATTTGAGCCATTATAAAGCTAGGTGATTTATTTTTAACATTAATTGAGATTCTTGTGTGAGAGTGACCTTTTCTCACCTATATTTACTATTAATTCCAACTTCCTAAAGAGATATCACCCATGTACTGATTGGGCAGTTTACCATTTGACTATAGACCTCCTTTAGAACCTATCTCTATAAGAACCAAATTCTTAACCACATCTAGGAATATTGGAAAGTTAAACAGTACAAAATTCTTATAAAAAGTCTTTTAAGACATTTTCATAACACCCCATTGTTTGGATTCCTCATATCCACTCAAATAGAGGGAAAATTTAAGTAAATCCATAATGATGGTGGTGTATTAAATTACCATAATTAATCCATTATATCAGTTTATAAAACATTTTCTTTCACATGGGTGGGGTATTTAGGTAAAATTACTCAAAAAAATATCTTTTAACTTTTCATAGTTTATGTTGGGGTTCTTCTAGGACCTAAGAATCATGTCCCACTTTCAGTGAGTTACCTATTTATTTATAATTTTAGATATAAGAATAATGAGTTTCACTATGGTTTTGAGGATCTCAATGATCTAATAAAAATTATTAACCCCCTAATAAGCCTCCTAAGAGGAAACATCACCACAAAATATTATAGAGTGGTGGGATAAGAAATCCCTCATGATATTCTTGATCATGGGATACTTTCATGAATTCACCTAACCAACTTCCTAAAGAAAGCGAGTAAGAACCTACAAGATATATGGGCGAACTGGAGTTCAAGGAGGTGCATTATCATCCCCTCAATTCTGATTGATATAAGGAAGTGTTTTTAGTGGTAATTTATTTATTGAGTTAGATATATATATATATATATATATATATATTCTATTCACTAAATGAAAAAATGGAAATTATTTAACCACACTATACATTTCAGATATAATCCTATTCTTTTCTCTCCAACTTCTATTTATCAAATTAACTTTCAATTGGACAACCTTAATATAATTTCAAATACTCCAAGAATAATATAAAAATAGCAAATTCATGATTTAGTTATAATATAAAATAACCCTATATCCATGAACCTATAATGAGGATATTAAAAAAAGGAATTAGTTTCTAACCCATTTTAAAAAAATTATTAACATTAATTTTATATAAAACACCATTTATTTATTTTAAATTTTCTTTTTTATATTAATCATTAATTAGTTCCAATATAAATAAAGTAAAAAAAGATATAAATTAAAAATCATGGTATAGTATAATAGTTTTCCAACAAATTTACACATAATATTATGCATGATACTTGACATTTAAGGACCGAATCTATGAAATTTATAAGAGAGATCCCAAAAAACCACAAAAAACATAGGTTTCCACCACAATTATACTACATGGGCATATTTATGGGTTAATTTCAAGTTTGGATAGTATTATTTTGTTATATACTCTCATTTACCATACTCATGAGCCCTTAATGTGGGATTTGATACAAATTTTTAATGAACATGATTTGAAATCTTAAATAACACACACGTTCTATCATCATAACAACTCAATCACACCTCAATGTTTCAAGAATATAGATTAAACATTAATGATATTGTATAATACATGTGTTTAGTGGGTTTCCAGATTTTAAGTGTAAAGTGGGCTTAAAAAGTTTCCTACCTAAAATAAAAAAGGACTTCCCATGATTTGAATATATGAATTATACAAAAAAATTTCAATGGAAGTGAGTGTAATAATAATTAAATTCTATAAGAAATAACATGAAATTTATATAAACCTTCATATATAAAAGTGATAAATATTTTAAAAATATATAACACATATGCCAGAAAATAAGAGATAAACATATGTACATAGGTGGTCCAACAAAATATAGTTTAAGTGATGGATGTAATGCTCTATTGCATGTAGCTTCTCTATAAACTGACAATGAAAATCCATATCCCATCCATCTGACTACCATTGTGTATTGAAAAGGATACTCTACCATCTTATATATTCCCCATGAAACTATATCCCATGTTATGTAACATTTCCCTAAAATAGGTCACAAATAAAAAATATATCCACATGTAATGATAAGGGTTTGTTCAAGGTTTTATTATGAAAAATTAGTTGGATATTACCCTCCCTTGATAACCTATCATAAATTATTTTGTCTTCCAAAAATAGCACACGTCTAGTGAAAAAACATGTATAAGAAATAATAATGAATATTATAATATTCATTTTCATATAAGTTTAACTCAATTTAATGTAAGGATCCATATATATAAATATACCTAGTTCGAGTCTTAGCTTGAGATATAAGATGTAATTATGAAGTCATCCCTTAGGATATGACATGCCTATATCTGTAAATACCTCACATATATACACCTCTCAACCTACATATTCGAGTAGATGTGTATAAAGTAAGTTAGGGTTAGAATGAACCATCTTAAGGGGAATCTGAATTAGCTATTAAAAACCCATGAAATCTTGTACCTCATTACAAGTAATATTAGATTGGATATAATTTGTAATTTTATTGAGATCACATACAAACCGAGCTGACATGATAACCGGTTAGGTCATAATTCCTATCGCAAGTATTCAACATGTTCACTATTATATGGGTACCTATTGATGACTGTATACAAAAATATACATATATTCATTCCATAAATCTAAAATGAAGATAAAATTAAATTGAAACCAACTTTTGAAATATTATAAAACATTGAATGTATCATCACTAAGAAATAAAAATTAAATAATAATATAACTAATATAAAGTAAAAGAATTAGACTCTATCATATTTCTTGTATTTTAATCAAATTAATAGATAATGTTTTCCTAAAAAAATATAAAAAATATGTATTTAAATATAAACATGGAATGAAAGCAACTAAAATAAACCAATAGTTTAAAAAACACTAATTATTTATTTATGAATTTATGGAAGGATTTTGTTAATTTAAATCTTGTTTTTTATTCTTTTCACTTGTCACTAGACCATTATAAGGATCAAAATTCATTACTTTTCAATGATAAAGGGGGCATACCTACCAATTAATTTTTATGTAGTCTCTTTGGGTACACAATATGAAGGGAGTTTCCCCCAAAAATCTTATCTTGGACACCAAGAAAAAATTGGAATTAGGTTAATGAAATTTTGATTTCATGAAAATTTGTCAGTGGAGAAAAATAATATAATTAACTTGTAATATCATATGAACAATACCCATCAAATTCTAAGAAATAAGTAATCTAATGGATTTAGAATATTAGAGGAGCTTTATAGTGTGATTGGGGAGAATAAAACTTAGTGCCATCCAAAAAAGAGAGGAGGAAATTAAGGATTAGAGAAGTAAGGGACTTACCTCTCTAAAAGAGAGTTATTTCAATAAAAAAACCCCTTTGGTTAAAATCTTAAAATTTTCTTAATGATTATAGATTTAATGGGAATATAAAAATTAAGAGGGAAGGGAAAATGATAGATTGAGTTTAAATCCAAAACTTTACTAATATCTTTGTTTAGTTATAAAATTTAAATGAAAAAAATATATTCTAAAATGAATTTTGACTTGGGATACATGAGGTAACAATTAATATATCCATGGTCACATTGCTACACAAAAAAAACCAGTAATCCACTTGGGGACTCACTGAGTACCTGGTACTAAGCCACATAATAGTAGGTACTTTATATAGCTCACCCCTTCCCCTTTTCACTCCAACTCCTTCAAAAAATATTATAATTATCCATTAAACTAAAAATAAAATATAAATGATCTATATTGAATATAAATTAAATATAATTACTTTTATAGTGGGTCTGAGTGTTTATAAATTAAATTTCATAGATTTTATTAATAAATAGAATGCATTTATGTGTCGACCCATATGATAAGCCTTTTTGTAGTATTTCATATATATTTTTTTAATGATATTTTTTTCTACCAATATATGAGTTAGGTTACCTTACTAACCCCATATGAATTGTTTTTTTCTTGGTGTTTTCCCATATTCTGGGATATAGGTGACATGGATGGCTGAGTATTCTACCTTCCATGTTCTATCTTCAAGATACAGTATCATTTTTTATGAATTTGTGTTATGATGATAGGGTATTATGTTTTTAGGTTATGATGATACTCTATAATAACCGAATTAAAATATTTGATAATGTTTATGCAGTTTTGTGTGTGCATGGTGGGGAAATTAATGGAAATAAAATTTTATAAGGATAATATTAGTCATGATTGCCCACCTTACCATAGATAAAAATTATATTTAAAAATAACACTATGACATGTGATTGAGATGAGGATGTGGCATGTGGTATGTGGTTTTAATTATGGGGTTGTTTTTATGATAAGGATATGTGGACATATGTTTATGTGGATATTGTAAGGAGGGGAGTGTGTAATGACCAAAACTGTTATAAATAAAATTTGCTTATGATTTAATATTTTTACACGTAATATGGATATATAAAATAAATGAAGTTCCCTGGTTATATATTTTTATTTAAAGGGGCATTAATAATATTATGTTGTTAATATATCCATTAAAAAATAATCACAATATTAATATAAATAATGGTATTTAAAAAATCCAATTGACACAGACAAAGAAAGTGATGTCCCTATTCAGTAGGATTGTACCCTTTGAATCCCATTTATCAAAGATTTAAAGGGAGATAGTATCACTGGTATTTTCCCTTGACCAATCCCTAGTTTAGATCAAACAACTTAAGAATTAGAGAAAGTATTTATGGACGAAGTTCAAGCTCATCGAGATAACGACCCAAACCATGTTCACCAAACCGACCCATGAAAGTATCACTTATAAATGATTTTGATTTTCATTTAATTAACACAAATTATATTTTTTGGTAATATTCAAAACCGATTAAGGGAATTATTTTGATGAATTAATGGATTTTAAAAATAAGTAGTATTTTAATAAAATGTTATTATTAAATAAGGTTTATTAATTATAAATGGGCATATAATTTTTATGAAGTGAAATGTACTTTTTATAAGGGTTAAAAACTATTATTCACAAATACCCATGAATTTTTTTAATAAATGTCGAATCTAATTATAAAAGTGATATTTCAAATATTTAAAAAATTATTTAGATAAAATAAATATTATTTTTTGAATTGGAATGTCAAAATTACCCAATGGTAAATTTTTCATAATTTTCAGAGACAGTTAAATTTTGAGGTAAAAGTTAAATACCATATATATATATGGTGTGTCTTATGATAGCCTAATGACCAATAAATTATCTAATTAATACTATAATGGGTATCTTAATCCAAATATATGTTTTCCAATTAAAATAATGTGATTTTATTTTTATTTTATTAATTTTATAACACCATTATGAATCCAAAAAAATATAGAATATATTTTATGATTTTTAAATTTATTTCTTTAGAAGATTAACTCACCTCCAAATAAGAAAGGGTAATATTTTAGTATTTTCAGACATTTTCATAATAAAATAACGAAAACCATCCATATTTGAAAAAATCCATGGGCAAAAACCCTGGTAAGGTTTCTGTTTTTGAATTTTTTTTATATAGTCTAAAACCTTTGTTTGTGAAATATTAAATAATTTCTCTCTCATTTCCTTTATAAACCACAAAATATCCCACTTATATTACCTAAAAATCCTTTTTTAATGACTTTAATGTGATATCGTCTCACTAAAATCTTCCAAAGGTGACCCCTAGCTCTCAAGAAACCTCTTTCAAGTTTTTGTTGTTATACTATTAAGGTAAGTGATCCTCTGTTTTTCACTTTTATTCCAGAATCCCCTCTATGTTATTTCATTTTATTTTCCCCTGATTATAGGGTATATTTTCTCACCTCACCCATACTTCCCTAATTATTTATAAATTATTATATTCCCCTTTCTCTCTAATTAATCTTTCTTAATAACACCAGTTACTATGCTGAAATTTCATAAGGGTTCTTTCCTTTCTCATATTTATCAAAGTTTATTTATCTATTTATTCCATTTTATTTTAAATTACTGATGATGGAATATGATTTTTCACCTCACCAATAATTTAATAATTATTTCTAAATAATGATATTCCTCTTTATCTCTCCTTAATCGCTTCTAAGAACACCCGTTAGCATGCTGAAATTCTGTAAGCATTATTTATTTTATCTTTTTTTTATTAAAGATTATTTATTATCATATTCCTTATTTTTATAATTATGAATGTGTGTACGTATCCTAACAAGTCCCTAATACCTTCCACTTCATAAAAAATTTATGATATACCCATTTGTTTTTCATCAACCCATTTTATGAATTTTTAAGTGACCCCGTTATGTTGCCAAATTTTCACCACTATTTTCAATTCCAAACCATTTATGTAGTGAATTTCATAACCATTTCCTATAAAGGGTGATCACTATATACATATATAAATTTTAATTGGTGACTTAAATGTATTTATTCTATAGTATTTGACTGTAGAATAAATTATATTGATGAATGAATCCATGTTTTATGATCTATATGGTAGACTTAAGAATGAGAATGAAATAAAAGTGAGGGGTGTGCCTGAAATTATATAGCTATCCAATGCATTGGGTAATGTTTAGTATCATGATATGTAATTTTGGGACATTTTTTTACCTGATTAATTTATGGGATTTTGTCCACCCTAAAATCTTGACGGTTTAGCTTTGACCTATGATGCAATGTTTTTAGTTGTTTCTACATTCCCCATGTTATGATTATCATGCTATATCATGTGTTATTATTAATTTTCCTTTAGGATTCATTGATACACATTGTATAACATGTATTATTATCTTCATGTTATTCCATGTTTATTCCCTTTCCAGGCTTTATAGGTCACCCATTTCTTATGCATTTCCCCTGGTTGTCCAATGATGTTTTAAGCTCAAGAAATATAAATATGTTTTCAATAAATATGTAATAATTCATATAATTAATTACCAAATACACTATTCTTCTTGATATTTAGGGTTGTATTAAGTGAAATTTTTCTTAATTAAATCATGTATTAATGTGTAATAAAGATAAGGGTTGTTATAGAGTTCTAAAACATAAACCTTTGGTATATGTGGGAGATCAGTTCAGTTGGGAATTTATTACCAGATACATTATGAATATATTCTGTTAATAATATGTTTGTATACATTTTTACATTATTGGGTGTGTGAGACTTGATGACACTAGGAGGTAGTTGAACAAGTATAGGTGATGAGATGATTTTATTTTTTATTTAATGAGTTAAAATATGATTTTCCATATTTTCATGGGTGGTTTTGTTAAGGATCCAACTAAGTATACATTTGTGATAATATATATATATATATACATTCAATTTTATTAAATTTATTTGTGGGAGATTGAAATTATTTTCTCAAGGGTTTTGTGATCGATATTGATGTATCATCTAGAAGATTTTAATTTTTGGGATTTCTTTTGGATATTATGTTTTATTTGTTACACTATGTTAAATTTTGGGTGGTTTGATATTATATTATATAGCGTTGACTGGTGTCATCCCTATATTCTTTTAAAATTATGAGGGTAATTCCTTTTTTGTTTTATACCCTTAGTGATGGTTGCTAATAAATAACATATTGGAGGATAGATTCAGGGGTAACATTCATCAACTTTGTTAGCCCATGTGGTCTTCCAGTGGGGGAAGGTCAGTATAGTGTCGTATTATATCTAAGGATGAGATTTATGGTATATTTTAAAGTTAATATTTCAAAAATATTTCCTTTTTATTGATAAAGAAATTTTATAAATCAAACAAAGCATATATGACTGGTAAATGAGACCATATATGACATGAGTGTTTAAATCCCACTATGATATGATACAAAAACCTTAAGCATATTTGATATACTGGTGAGATGATAAAATTTTTGGTAAAACCAACTAAGCGAGGTATATGGATCAATTTTATTTGCACTTGTGTTACAATTTGGGCGACTCTAGTTATATTAAAATGAATGTTTTTAAGAAATATTAAATAAAATTTATGATTTTAAGAATTATAGTCACATTGTTACATGTTTAAAAAGATAAAAAATTGGATTATTTCTTAGGCACTTTATATTAGGATAGAGTTATATGGTTAACTAGTTTTTCATAATATGGTTGATCTAGTAGAGTAGGATGATTCTTAGAGGAATATTCTATGATAATTTCGACTTTATAGTATGGTTATATATAAGAGGGTCGTCTTAAATCATGATAATGAGTAGTGGTTGGTTTATATTGAGATAATATTTAGTTTTATCAATTTTTAAATATATAATTATATTTTCCACCTATTAGTTTGATGAGAAGGGATTCTCATAAGTGGTGAATGTCAATCCTTGGAGAGCATTATAAGTATGAGGAATCATGGATGTATATATAGTATAAGTCTTGTATTTTGTTTCTTTATTTGATGATGTAGTGGGTTAAAGAGTATAATTTTATCTCTCACAGGTAGGGAATATCAATTGTGAAGGATCATAGAGTTTAATTCAATAATTTTCTTTATCATACTCTAAAAATATTCATTAATGAGGAGTCTAGGGTGTCTCATTTCAATTTGGCATTGAATTAACTGATCTAAAACCATTTCGACCATTTAAATAAGAAATGTATCAAAATGTGTTGTAAAATTCAAAGGTGATAGGTAAGACTATAGAATAGATATATTCATCTAGATATGGGATCCATCAATACATCTTGATGAGTAGGTCTATCGATATAGGTTCTTATTTATGTTGGTAGTTGAAGATTTAACCCAGAAGGATTTGGCCTCAGTTTTTTTTCTATATTCTATAGAGTTAGTGGTTTTTGGGCCACTAAACAGTGTTTTTTACTTATTTAATTTTCTTATAATGATCATATCCATCTATAGTTATAGTTCCCAACTATTATTGGTGGTTATCATGGAGTAGTCAGTCAATTCCATGTAATACCATTGTAATAGATTCTTTTTTGGTCCTATCTATCACTAGAGGTCAATAGGGAATTTTCTAAATGGAGGGAAAATGGTGTATGGTGAGGGAAGGCCTACATTGTTAAATATTTTCAAGGAGATAATTTTGAGTGTGTAATTAAAAGTGACCTGAATCAAATCTAATGAGACAAAGAAACATTCAATCATCTGTTGAATTCCATGAAGTTGCGAACATTAGTTGGGAAAATGATCATGATAAGTACCATTTATTTGATTTATTTTATTCAGGAGATGATTATAGTTCCCTGGGTGTTTACTTATTTAGTTAAATATTAGTATAGTTTTCTTGAGGTGTGTCATGTTTTGGAACTGATGTAAGGGTATCATCAGTATATATTAAAATTATTATTTATATAATCACAAATATTTGATGTCCTTATTAATATGGATTGGTTTTACTCTCTTAGTATTTTCAATGGTTATTTTTGGAGAATATTTTTTCTTCATAGACATGGAAGGTCCACATGATGTTTTCAATGGTTAATGAGATCATATAATGGGTCATAGATGTATGGATACTTTATCATCTCAAATGTTAGGATTTATGTTTGTCTTAGTAAAAGTAAAAGGATAAGTATTGTCATGTGTTTTTGGTGAATTAATTGATGTTTTTTCTAAAAGAGTATAACACTCATCCCATTCAGTGATATCATGTTTGGGATAATGTTACATACTAATGTCTCTCTGATTTTGATGAATCCTTATCATATTGAACCTTATGAGTTATAGGATTTGTCGATTCATTTCATTGATTTTTTTTAGTATAGTTTCTTATAAAGTATTGTATTAACATGGGGTGATCTAGTGTTGTTCTATAAGAATTTAGATGAAATATTTTTGTATTATCATAGATTGAATCAAGTGGAAATGATGAAAAATTATATCCACATAAGAATTATTTTTTATCACTTTATGGAGGAATGCTGGTTTTCCAAGATTGATATATATTCAGGATATCATTAGATAAGAGTAAAAAAGAAATATATTCTATATACTGACTTGGTAATTATTTATAGACACTTTTATTTCATGATAATTAATTTTTGTTTCATAAATAATCTGTATATTTTCATGAGAATGATGAACATACTTTTTATAAGTTACTAGGTCTTCTTGTCACTTATTTCATAGATGTTATCCTCATGTATTCTACATTATAGGAGGATATTTATTTACATTATCGTATATTTTTGGATGTGTTTTTCTATCATCAACACTATGTGATGTGTTATAACTATAAATTCTATGCCCATTAAGTTCATTTCCTTTAGAATTTTGTATCTCATGAAGATATTATAGTTGATCATTCAAATATTAAAGTGGTTTTTTCTTGGATAACCCCCTATAATTTCATAGAGGTTAATGAATCTCATGGTCATACATGGAATTATAGGAGGTTCATGCTAGATTTTTCTCAGACCACAGACCCTTTGATAGAATTTTCGAATAATGAACTAATTTTTATTAAAAATATAAATATCTGGAAATATTTATGTACATGAAATAAAAGATGATTATTATAACTATTCATCATTTTTTGGAAGAGGTAGTCATATTTGAGACCTTTTTTATGCTTTTTATCTTTTTCAGGTGTTTTTTTATGAAGTAGTGGGAAGTTATATCTTGGTTCATTATAGTTACATACCTATATATGTTATTATGAAATCCTTAATCTTGATATGGAGAAATTGGGGATTTCTTTAAATATATAATGACATTACATCATTGATAAGTGCTTGTGGTATTCACAAATTTGAAAACAGTAATTTATATCCCATTTCATTGGGATTTTAATTTTCGTTAGAAGAGGTGGATTGATTAATTAGAGTAATTTTACATTAAGATATGTTATACCATGGAGAAGTGTAATATAGTATCTGATTCACTAATAATGAAGTCTCATAGAATTTATATTCACTAGTTTTGGCATACATGTAAAGTGATTGAGGATTTTATTGGTTTGTTCCATGCTTTAGAGTAAATAAGTGGAAGATATTGTTTGTATTAGGTGATGACACATTATTTCCTAATGTGGTTAATCAAGTATTTAAAATTAAAAATATATCCATATTATATTAGGAGAAATTTCAAAATATAATGATTAGATTTTTAAATATCTTTTGGGAAACCTACACTTTTTCTTGACAAGGTATTTAGCACACCATAAAGGGCTCACCTGAAGTTATTATTATTTATATGGGGTTGACTCCTCTCTTTGGTTTAAATCATGTTGTTTCCTCAAACTATATTCAAACCAAATATATCTATTAGATCCCAATGGTCATTTACTTATGTTTATATTTACCATTCTTTAAGTAAATGACATCTTTCGATCCATTGTTCCTTCCTTCTCTCTTTCTCTCTATTTTCTTATATTATAAAATATTTTTCATCGACATGGGTCAACTGAAGAGAGGTTCCCTTAGTTATGGATATATGTGGACATGTTCGTACTGATATTTTCTAGGGATATTCCTTATAGTGGATTCTGTTGAGTTTAGTGGTTTCTTATATTTAGTTTCTATTATTTATATGTGTTGTGTTTTTTATGATTCAATAAAATTAGGGGACTAAAAATCCATTTTATATTTTATTATGTGTCTTTTTGTAATTTTTGTGATCATTTAACGAATTTATTGATTTTTAGAATTATCTTAATAAATATAAAAAACAATATTAAGTAAATATAAAAAGGAGGTGTAACTTTAATATAATTTATGAGAATCCATATTTTTTCCAATGCATCATTCCTTGATTATTGATATGTAATATATCAATTTCATACATTAATTTTCATTTTTTAAGTCACTAAATTTATTATTTAAAAAAAATTAATTTTTTAATTTCTATTGATGTTATAATTTTATGGTAGGTAATTAAATTTGGATGACTTGGTGAAAAATGGAAAAATAAAGTGTAATTTAGAAAATTAAAATAACGAAATAACAAGGGGTAAAAAGATGGATAACTTTATGCCGACATTTCTGGAGAAAGAAAATTGATAAATGGAAAATAACTTCAATTGTAGCACTTTAATG
The DNA here is from genome assembly GCA_963277665.1 of Viscum album. Lineage (NCBI taxonomy): Eukaryota > Viridiplantae > Streptophyta > Magnoliopsida > Santalales > Viscaceae > Viscum > Viscum album. The sequence goes on along the minus strand of OY728126.1, from coordinate 1,945,108,238 downwards.
GATGAACATAACCCAGTATATATAGTAAATGTGTGAGACTAATGTTAGAAACACATTGAATTTTGTAATGGACATAGTGTTTGGTGGAATCATGGGATGATAATAAGCTACTATGGAGTGCTCATAATCGGTAACTAGCCATCACACTATAAGAAAGTCAGATGTGGGACTGATGAATGTAGGGATTTTTTAAATTCAAATGAACCATACATGAATAGATACAAATGAAATAAGAAATTTTTTATTCTATTATTTAGGGTTGTATACTGATTATGTTTCACTACAATTGTATCACACGTGCGGTGAAGCTGTATGTGCATGGATGTTGTGTGGTTGATGCTCATGGACTCTGTGTGAAGGATAAAAAACATATAAAATGTATTATTGAGATTGGAACACATGAGATATACCATGATGTTAGTGAAGATACCATAATAGCGGAGAAGTGTCCTCCGTAGTTGAGGCTGACACATCATAGTTCCCCTATACCAAATAATGTGTATTTTTTTGTGGGGCTGTGAATGTTTAGTTTTTTATAGTTATCAATGAGTAAAGATCATGTTACATTATATATTGTCCTACCAGAACTAAAGGATACACTTTTTGAGTAGGGAAATGTGATAATACAATAAAGGAGCTATATTTTGTAATACTAATTATTGAAAGGATGGGGGAATAGTATAAACCATGATTTCTGAATGTAAGAGTGGTTTAGCTGTGGAATTTACAAGATATTTAGGAACTATGAGTTTAATATTAGAATTAAGGAGTCTATAAGTTAATGGTACCTACTTGAACTTCATGATTATGTTTATACCATGTCTTCTAAACTCATGGCCAATACCGAATGAGTAGAGATGTTGAAATAAAGAGTGTTCCTGATAAAGTTATCTATACTTTGGTGGGACATAGATCACTACTAGAATGATGATATTTTAATGATATGACACCACAACTGGAGTTTTTATGTTGATTAGAATTATTTACTTTTAAAGTATAATGAATTAATAATATGATAGAATATATATAGAATCCACTATGTTTTTGGAAGATATGTGGAAGTTGTAGTGGGTGTGAATGTTTATATCACATAATGGATAATAGGGTATTGATTATTCTGAAAAATTTGAAGGATCATATATTGAAATGGCTTTATAGGGTCATTAAATGTTCATGAATATATAGTGAATAGGATCATTCTGGTTTTTATTTGAAGAAAAAATCAGTCTTAAGGAGGATTCTATAAATGTGTGTTTTTTAAAGATAACGAAGAAGTATATTTTCATGTAATTATGGGAGAATAAGATGTGTTGTGTATGCATGGTTCACATTGTTACCATGAGAGGTAGTAAAATAAGATCAAATATAGTATAATGTCTATCCATGAATCCTAGTGTCTAACATGATGTATTTATCTATATAAATATTTACATATTTAAGTTTTTCTATATCTATTTTTTTACGATTCCTCTTTGTGAAGGTAGAGGAAACATTTCATGTAAGTTTTACTACCTATATATTTATATATTGAGTTTTATTTTAATTGGTACAGATATATCAACATAAAAGGATGAAATGGATAAATAGTTAAAGGTTTTTATCTTTGTATAAATTAATGTTAGCACTACTAGCATCATCATTCCCGCTTAGAGAGATGGTTCTTGAATTTTTATTTCTATGAGATTTAGTCTTCTATTTATACTAATATGGTTTTTATTTTCACTCTCTCTGATGACTAGCATAAAGCGGTGGTTTTTTAGTTCCATGTATGAGTTAAAGGGGTATTGCGTCAAGAAAAGTATTATTTTATGATTAATTAATGTTCATATATAATAACTAGTCCATTTTCCATTTCTTCATTATATATTGATCCTGATCATTGCCTTTTGAGTAAGGGAGTGTTCTTATTATGTAATAAAAGTATGTAGACTCATTCATGAGTATTAGGTGGGTTATGTATTATGTTTAAATATGGATTTCAATTAAAATTCTCTTATGTTAAAAGATATTCCTGACCATATGAAAGTACTATTTTTTAGTTGGAGAGAGATGAATAAGACCAAGTTATTTTTTGATAAAAGTTCGGAAAAATCTTGTCTAGTTATTTATAATTTTACTTCACTAGTTCATATACCCATATTTTCTATTTCTTGGAACATTCCTCCTGATTGATTTTTTCTAAGATACATTACATTGTTTTAATTAATTTTTAGATATCCTAAGTTTTTATTAGAATTCATTTATTTGGGGCGGACCTCATACTACAACATACTGTACCATTATTATTAGTTATAAGAAAGTATATATTATACATTCTAAACTTGACTACATATGATACAGAAGGATTATATATGTGGTATCAATGCTTTTGTAATCATTTTAAGGGACTTATATTTAAAATTTTTGGATAATTAGAACATTTTTTTTATATTTCATTTTAGTTTTTAATTTCATTTTACACTTTGTTTTATCTTCCTATGATTTTTAGGTTATATCTTTGGTGCATTGGTATTTAACTCAAAGAAAAGAAAAAAATAACTTCAACCATGATATAGATATATAAAGAAGAATTGAGGAAGGAAAATAATTCATAAGAAACAAGGTTGGGGTAGAGAGAAAGAACAATGAGAGAAATTGAGTGACTTGGGAGGAAGACCAAGGAAAATAACACTAATGGGTTATTGATGACCGTCAAGCATATGGAAACAATAAGGAATGTTATTTCCTATGGTAACTATAAACCACATAAAAATAAATATAATAATTATACAAATGGTCTAAATTTTTATTTAGTTCTCTAGGAAACCATGTGTATATCCAAATAAACATTTGGTAAGATTCCTTGGAGTTTTTACATCATCAAATTAAAAAACATTTCTAAAAATACAGAAATTTTAAGGTTATTAAGATTTTTATTACAATAAAAATAAAGGGAATATATCAAAATCTTAGCACCATATTCTCCTACCACATGGGTTGATATGGGAAAAAATTAATAACAAGGTTCATTCCCTATAATTCTATACCATTTATATTTATATTCGATATTTAAATCAATTTGATAATGAATCCCTTTAAATTTTATGTGATTGGTTTTAGGAGTTATCATATAAGTTCCCTAAACAAGTTAAATGAATAAGTATACTAATAAAAATATTTTATAATAGTGTATATCTTCAAAACAACACTATTATGGATGTTGATATGAGAGATATGTTAATAAAGAAATTTTCTAGAGAAAACTATGACTTGTTTGATGATATGTCTAGAAATAGCCTACAATAGGAATCTAAAAGAGTTTAATTGATAGGGGTCCACATGATAAACAAGAATGGATAGATCATTTGAAAAATAGAGTCCATGATAAATAATATATATGTGATGATATATGGTCTCACCCAAATTTACCCTATAGGTAGAAGTGGTCATTGTAGTATATGTAAGGGTTGAATCCATAAGGGGAAAAGAGGAGAACCATGATACAATGACTTTCTAATTGATTTTTAGATATGAGTGTCCAATTAATTAGATTAATTTTACTTTATGATATAATGAGGGAATTTAAATAAAAAACAAAACACAAAAATAAAAAAATATATATTATTCAACATCTTGGGTCAATCATAAGTTGTTTTTAGGACTATATTGGATGCTTTGTTTCTACAAAAAAATCATCTCACAAATTAAAGAAGTATTAGAAAAACGAACCAAAATCATTCACCAATTTAATGAAAACATATTTTTTAAGAAAATACCTAATTAAATCAAAGGATAAAATTCATGATTACTCTAATTAATTGGATAATAATACTACACTAAATGTGTAATCATTAAAATTGGAAAGGATAAAGAAGAAAATAAGTCATTGAAATGAACTTTTATAAAAATGAAATGATTTCAATTTTAAATCACATAAAATTATAACTAATAAAACCCCAAATACTGACTAGTATAAAATAAAATGGGGGTTTTAATTACATTGATTTCAAAGTATCAATTAAAGAGGAAATTATAATTAAAGAATGAGGCTTTATAGAAAAAAGAACACTCAACCATTGTGAAAAGAAATTCCAAATATATTATCTTAATAAATTCAGAACATGAAAAATATGTACCATCATATTATGATTAAAAAATTTAAAAAAATATAAATTTTATTGAGGATATAATGTGATTCAAATAAATTTCATGAGAAAAATTAACTTGATATTAAAAAATGATAGCATAAAATTACAATTTAAAAAGAAAACCAAGAGATCATTGTTTCTCCAAAAAATAGACTACAAATTGATATTGGGAGCCAATTTGGGAAATAAAATCATTATAAATTATAATAATTCATCTGGGTAGGCCAATGGGTGGAGGAATGTGGATGGATAATTATTCTTTAATCATTTCCATGAAATCTTTCATTCCTTTTCTCTCTCCTCATTGATACACGAGAAAGACTTTGATGAACACTAAAATGGAATTACTTAATTCATTGAAATATATAGATCTCAAAGACATCTAATATACGATAATTTTTTTCCAAATTGGGTCATCCATTAAAGAGTCATGATGAAAGGGTGATATTCCTTTTTTGGGACTTGGAATCTAGACCATATTTTAATCATCAACTTGGTCTGCTTGGATCTACCAACAAATGATTGAATTATTCTCGCACACACTTTAATGAAATGTTCTAAATTATGTTAAATATATTTAGTTTATGTTTTATATTCATTTGAATTCAATTTCAGTCTCCAAATACATTTTAATTGGTTGATTTCAAATATAATTTTTTCCAAAAATATTTGTGTTGGAAAAAAAGTATGGTCTACATCCTTTGTGAATCTATATTTTCTCTAAGAAGAAATATTTTTTCTCGCATAATGATATTTATAATAATAAAATTTAAAATTAAAATAATCAATATAGTTCTTCCCACAAGTTGATGTTTAAATGATAGATATTAATACATTTTAAACATAAATTACAAAATTGATAAGAAATGATGTTCAAATTGTAAAATTAATTGATCAAGGATTTTAGGAACAATGAAGCTAATAAAAATTCATCAAAATGTAATGAGAATTATGAAATTTTAGTGTACTATCAATAGATATACTATAACCAAAATTTATTTAAAATAATGATTGAAATTATTTTCATTATAATTTTTAAAATAATTTTCATGGATAGGGGAAAAAAAACAAGTGTGCCAAAAAAGAGTATTGAGGTTTAAAGAAAAATCAAGGACGAACACTTAAAATACAAATAAATTCATTAGAGGATACTTTATTTATATTAATGACAACCATTGTAGCTACCATCGATAAATTGAAAACTAATTCAAAATATTATCTTAAGTAGATAATAACAAGAATGTTATCAGGCGACAGAAAGGACAAACTACAATGAGAAATAAATTCAATCACCCTATGGAGTTGTATGACCATGGCGGATAGAGATGAAGAAAAGAATAAAAAGTGATAAAAAAATAACAAAATTAGAATATAAAGGAGGAAAATAATAATAAAATAGAGAAATAATAAGATAAAGAGGTTATATTGGAATAACCACCACCTTATGAACCACAAAAATGATTTCTAGAAAGAGAAAATAAAGGAAAAGTAGATAAAAAGTGGTATTATTCTGGAAACTTGATAGAAATCATATATTTACATAATCATTGTAGAATATTTAGTGAATATACCCATATATGGTTTGTTTTTTAAATATTTTATTTCATAATGGTGATATATTAAATAGATATCCAGTATACCACTCATGATAGAATACTCCACTATGGTTTAAATGATTTTACCGAAGAAGATACAAGATCAAGGTAGTTTTATAGTTTAAGTTAATATTAGACAGTATGAGTTTAGAAAAAAATTGTGTGATCTTATAGGAAGTATGAATATTATGTAGTTATCAATATTAAAGATCTTGGTATTATAATATATTAATCTCATTAGAGTTTATCTTCAATTAGTTGTTCTTGAGATGGTCGAAGAGAAAATACCCTTATTTTTTAATCTTATTTTTAGTAATGTGGTGGGACTTTATTGATGTTTAATTTGGGGATTTGTGTCTATGGGTTGGTGGGGGAGTAGGTTTGGTTAAATATTAATTTGGTGATGAAATGTTTCGATGGAAAAAGATATATTTAGGTGATGAAAAAAGCTATAATTAGGTGATGTTACTGCCATTGTTGAGAGAAAAAAAGTTGCAACTTTGTTGAAGAATGAAAAACATGAAATTTAAGAAAGTAAGTAGAAAATAAGGTTAAATGAGAGGATATAGGAAGATGGATAATCTTCTATGAATGCATATTTTAAAAAATTCTAGTGGTTTTAATGAGCCCATGATTTAATATCTGATATTTTATAATTAACTAAACTGATGTGAATTGGCCCAATGAATGTGGTTGAAGTAATATATCATAGAAGTGTGAATATAATTTTAGGGAATATAAGAAGACTTATTTATATAAAGTAATATGAACTTCTACAATTTACGAATTTAAATTCTGTAGCTTAATTTAAATATTCTATTATTTGATAAAAATTGGTAATTTTTAGCTACAATTCATTAAATATATTATTTCTAGGAGGTGAACCAAGTTTCCTTTTTTTATATTCTATTACCTTGTATTTTTTGATTGAAGTTATGATTTTATTAGTCCAATATGGTGAATAAAGGTAAAATTTGAATTAAATAATAAATAAGAACTACTATAAATTTAGGCTATAGCTAAAGAAAACTAACCATGGTTGGTAATGACCATGGATATAGGGAAACTAATGCCATGGTCATTTTATAACTATGGTAATACGTACCTATTAGCTGTGTTTAAAACCTAACCATTCCTATAGGTTATTTCACAAAAAGAAAAATATTCATGATCAACATCCATCCATGGACATCATTTATAATGGAAAAATAATTTTCCATGGAAGGGGCATGGAAAATAACCTATAACCACAGTTGTCACCAAACCATGGATATTGGGAACCTAGTTAATTAATTATATCTAACCATGGAAATAAGATAGGTTTTTAAAGAATTATATCGATGGTCAGTAGAGACTATATAATTAGGAAAATCTTTATCCATGTGTAGGCTATCTCATTACTATAGGATGTTATAGCTTGGAATTAACATTATTATTAATTTCATTGTTATAGTAATATAAAAATAAGAGAAAATCACACAAATATATATATATATATGATCTTTTTTATATATGTTTTTCACTAAGGTGTTAGTGGAGTGGTATAGTTTCTATGTATGGAGAGAACATATGTGGGTTCAAAAATTGCTTGGCCTAGAGTTTTTTGGACCTTATTTCGACAGTCATGGAGCCCATGGAAGTAGGGGCAGACATTAAAGGAACATATTTCCTAGGTGAAGGCTAGTGTAATAGGGGTCCCACAATATGGGAGTTTCTTATGGATATAGCTAGTCTGAATATGTCTATATCATAAGGGTTATATCCATAACACTTATTTTTTCATGTGTTACACAGAACACTAAGTTTAAAAGAATCATGTCATATTATCAAATTTTTATTATATAATAGTTATAAATTATCTATTTAAATGATGAGTATTAATTAGATTATATAAATTATAAAAATTTATAGTTTAAACATTTATATAAAATGAATTATTTTGTGAAAAATTATTTATAAATAAAAATAAAAAATATTTAAACCGAAAGGAAATATATTTTTAAAAACTATTTTTATGAAAAAAATGAGTTATACCTTCATAATTAATTTTTTATGAATTATTTTCCTAAATTTATATTCAATAAATTTTTTAAAAATTATCATATATAGTATCTAGACAAGATATAAGAACAAATCGAATTTTACGCCAAAAAAACTGTATTTATTTTCCAAAAACTGCACACTTATTTTAAAACTAGTTTTTGATACTTTTAAAAAATATATTTTAAAATTGAAATTTTATTTTTTAAATCATAATTTCAAACTTATCTTAGGTTGAATCATTTTTTAATTTTATTAATAGATTAATTTTTTATGAATAGGGGAAAACACAGTATTTTAATTGAAATCTTCCTATTAGTTTAAATTATGTATAATGATAAATTATATTTTAAATTTGTTTTAATTTGAAATTAGTTCAATTATATAAATATTAATTTATTTTAGGTAACTGTAATCATTTTAAGATTGAATTTTAATATAAAACATTTTCAATATTTTTAACATTTTCTCTTTTAAAATCCACTTTCTCATCACGTCTGTGGAATTAATTTTAAATTAAAATTTTACAATTATTTGAATGGAATTTGAAAAAATGTATTCCATATTTTTAATAATTATAATTTATAACGTCTAATACAGTAAACTTAATTTTTTACCCAAATTAGTGGTAAAAACAGTAAAAATTATTTACCAAAGGTAATGTTGAAATGGGTTTTCTATGGGGTTAAAATTAAATGATAAGGGTCAAAATGACCTAAAAACATGTATAAATTATATTTTATATCCATATTATTACGCTATAATGTATATGGATATATAATAATTAATTTTATACCCTTTATGTGAGAAAATGTGTTACTATTTCTCTTTTCAAAACATTACATGTGAGACACTCGCCTCGCTTATAATAGGTCACCAACTCTCATATCCTTTTCACACATTAAAACCATTTTGGTTCTTACATGAAATACCCAAATAACATACCGAATTCACTAATATCACCCTATAATAATTTTTTTTATAAAGACATCCTTTTTGGGAGTTTTGTGAAAACTTAAGGAGGTTACCTGCGGAAGAGGTAACATTCTTCCTCAAGAATTTTTACTTTATTTCTTTCTCAATATCCTTAAATTAGTATTAAAAAAGATGAGATAATAAAATAAGTATCATAGATATAATTAGATTTTTTTATGTTTGGGTAATTAAAAAAAACTGTACCTAATTCCATAAAATTAGTTACAAAATTATCATTTGTGTGTATGGCCAACTACCACCTCATGAACCAATGTCTTTCATTTTTCCATTACAAACTCTCACAGTTGGGTATGGTGATGGATGTAAAGTATATATATTATATTTATAACAATATTATACCTTTTTATTCATTATATCATATATAACTTTTTTACTTTCCATTCCATAGGAGATATAATAACATCTTTTCTATGTACGTCTGCCTATGGCTTCGCGAAGTGATGTGATTTATTTTTCACCAACTCTTTACATGGATGATAATAATGAAAACTTTAATGAATATATGTGATATAGATGAAAATATTATTATATTAATTGAATATTTATCATTATTAATATATAATATATAATTTTATTTCCTAGATTTTAACTCACTGAATGATGATAAATTCGTTCATGTATGCGTGAGATGTATCCTTCACATGGCGATGTGAATCTCTCTCTGGATCACCACACCACATGGATGATATGTATGTGTATATTTAATGGAAAAATATTTTATTTATGATATTATTATGAATATATATACCTAAAATATAACTTACCTTCTTTCCATGATGATCGTAGAGAAATAAAAATGTTACTCATGTGTAAGTACGACCAACCTTCTCCAAGATCGCAATATGCTTTATTTCTTAGAATAATATTTAATGACTGGTCTTAAAATTAAAATTGATTTAAAAATATTATAATTATTTCATTATTCTTATCCTCTATATTATGGATCCATGATCAATATAATAGGACCAAAAATTACAAATAAAAATATATACAAAAAACAAAGTGGTTATTACCCAAAACAAGATTTTAACATGGAATCAGTAACAGACAAGTAATGAATAGTCACAAGTAAATAGTATATGGTTTAATATTTACAAGTATTATTATATAATAGATGCATAATAAACTTATTATTATTATAAAGGATGTTCTAATATGTATAAAATAATTTGATACATAAGGTAAGGGATTTCTATTCTCTCTTTTATTTCTAAGAGACAAAAAAATTCACCACTCATTTATTTTATATTGTGTATATAATAAAATTTTACATGTTATATCAGGAATATAATTCATTTAATAATATTGAATTATTTATTTTAATTTATTATTTATTAAGGATTACTATTTATAAGATTACTAAAGTGGTAAGGGATTTCCATCTAACTTTTTTTACTTCTGTGAGATAAATGCCATATTCAGCAGTTGTATCTTATATCTAGTGTATATGAGGTCCATGAATGTAATTTATATTTATTCTCATGAAAATTATGGTGATTTAAATAACCATTTCAGGATCTCTCATTCACTTGGTTTATGGTTTAAAATATACCTGAGTTGTAAGGGATATTTTTCAAAATTTTAATTCTTTGAGACATATTTATGTTATACAAATTTCTTCTTTATAAAGTTTATATAAAATAACACTAAAATGTAATATCGTGTTTATTATTATGATATTTTATGTTTAATTTAATTTTATTACTTTATGGGGATTACAATTTAATGTTACCAAAGTGGTAAATATTTTAAGTTAAAATATCATTATTTATCATGATTGTTTTTATTATCTTTATGATGATTAATTATTATGAAACATATCACAAGAAACTCATGAATTTCATTCTAATCTCATTACATCATCATAATAAACATTCATCTTCATTTATTTATGTACTTAAGCATTCAAAATGATGTTTTTAAGAAAAATCATCTTTATTTATCTCTTCGTCCGAAAACAGTTTTTATTCCAAAATGATGTATTCTAAAAGTGTTTAAAAATTGTTTTTGACATTATTCAAATTATATATTAAATAAAATTTTAATCATTTTTTATTTTTTTTAATTTTATTTGAGATGAATTTTCATGCTGTTTTCCAAAAAATGTCTGATTGGATTTTTTTTGAAAATGAGAAAGGAATCTTTGTTTTAACTTTTACGACATGAAATTTTTTTCTTCCATATTGAAAATTATTTTCATTGAAGCTTACTTTAAATATTTTCAACTTTATTTTAAATGAAAATTATTTTAAAAAATGTTTAATTTTTCAAAAGTTTTTTCAAAGTAGAAAGGATATTTTCCTGATGATATGTTTCAAATAATTTTTAAACAATTCCTTTATATGTTTTTAATGTTATTTTCAAAGAAAAGGATTTATAAAATATTTTATGAATTTTTTTAACAGTTAATTTAAAATTAATGTTATATTCCTCAATAAATATTCATAGTGGTACTTCAACATCCTTTTTCTTCTGATATGAAATCCTTTGACCTAACTTATTATTTACTAGGGATATGAACAATTGATACCATTCTTATTCTTTATTTCATTGGTTTTTAATGAGAATATTTTTATGAAACCCCTTTTTTTCTTCCAAGTTTTATACCATTATAAATTTCTTATGAATCCCACTTATTTTTTACATGGGATATGATATGATGAAATGATAATAAAACCTGCCACTTCCCCATAGGCCATGATATGATCAAATATTAGTGAAACCCATTTAATTTCATGGGTTATGAAATGATCAATGTTTTATGATTTCATTAAATAGATATGTATGATTTTCATTATGAAAATAGGGGGACCTGTATCTCCATCAAATGAATTGGGTAATGATTTATATCCCATGAGATAAATTGTAATAGAGTTGTGAGTGAACCCAGTTTAGTAAGGTACTTTTTCCCCTATGATGGTTTTGGGAGTGAACATTGACTACTATGATATTTTGGGGAGTAAACCCATTCCACTACGATATCATTGAAAACGTGCCCCAACTAATATGGAAATAATTTTATATTCTTATGTGTATTTAAAAATTTCATTATTATGTTAGTGTTATTCTATTATGTCTCATTTTATTTTATTTCCTTATGATTCATATTTTATAATATGTTATTATTTATTCCATCACTCAAAATTATTATCTTCGATATGTAGGGTATGGTTTTAAAATTTTATTCTCCTATTACCATACACTTATGTTCATGTTATGCTAACATATCTCCCTTATTTACCATTATTAATCATCTTAGATCAACCTTTCTTGTGTTTCCTTTCCCCAGTTTATGAGGAAAGATTTTATTTAGGGTATATTTGTGACGATCACTAATGGGAAGATCATTATGGTAGATATTGAAGATATTTCACATAATTTGTAGATTTTGTACCTTGTATAAAAAGAAACTAAAATATTACAGTCTTTAGTGTGTCTTCGGGTAATGTGTTGAATATTCATTGGAAAAAGTGTAATATCTCTTTATAAATGGATGAGGTCATTATAATTGGCAATAGATGAATGATTATATTAACCTCTGGGATTAGGATGAGAAACATTTATTAAAATAACAAGAGTTATTTACAAGGATATATATTGGTATGTCACCAAGGATAAGTATAAGGATGATTCAAAGTATGGGAAAATGTCTCAGAGTTTTGGTAAAGTATAGAGTGAGTGGTTTCCAATCAATTATATCCCTATTAGGAAACTACAAGTGGATGTGGCTCTGGAATAAAGGAAACTAGAGGTAATAACAGAAAAAATAGAATATTGTGTTGGACTCGATCATCACCTAGTTCATTACAAAGGGCCTTACTACACACCTGATTTTCCACTCCCAGAGGATATGCATTGGAAGTCCAAAATCTCTTTAAAAATCATCATGAATGATTTAAATAGATGATGAATATGAAAACCTATGATAAAATGAAGGTAAAATAGATTTAAAATAAGGTGTATTTATTTATACATCCTATAATTTTTTTTCTAGACTTTGTGGTTATCCACTATGATTAATGTTTCTGACACTAAACTTTTTAGTTTTAGTCAATGGTTGGAAACAAAAGTAACTGTGTTAACATTGAATACGACGCACAATTTTCACATGAGAATCCAAATGGAATGATGAAAAGAGTGAACGATATTATGATTATTCAAAATCATTAATCACATAACATGTTTAAGAACTAGAATCTACACTAACACATAGACTCACCAAAGATGATAAGTGTAGAGTTCACTGAGATTTTGGGCTGTGGAGACCATAGAATAAGGAGTATTTAGTTTCCTATGTGTTTATAATTTTGAAATAATCACTCAAGGGAATGTATCATAGGGATGGAAAGATGTCTTGGGTATTGAAAGGACACAAAGTAGGTAACTAAAAAGGATAAATTATAGGTTTAGTTAACAAAATGGATTAGAATATCGGTCTCCCTACGGTATCATATACTATCAATTTTTTTAAATGTGTAAAGTATGGTAATGATCAAAATAAATGTATTATAGAGAAATATCCTGAATAGAATTAGCAGTGTTGTAATGTAATGGTTTTTTGTTAATTATGAAAAGAATATAAAAGAAATTTGAAGGTAAGGATGTATTAAGGAATAATATAATGAATCCTTGTTAATAGTTTGACAAGGATGTGGGTTACTTTAAGTATTAATATACTGTAATTCAAGGATTATGTTATATGAATCATGAAATATATAAGTATTTTTTAGGATTACTTTTTCATTATGGATTTTAAAAAATATGTTATGTTTCACTAATGAAATAGAAAAGTGATTTAATGTAAAGGGTATATTTTTATTAAGGTAAGACAAACCTTACAATGTTTTAGATAATGATATTATGATGTTGGGATACTGAGATATTTTTCACGACCTGACCCATAACGGGGCTCGAGCCGCAACTACACCAAGCCCACCTCCATAGGCTAGGGGCTAGAGACTAGCACCAAAGTCACATCCCACTAGGGGAGGCCTTTTCCTAAGAAACTGTACACACACAAGTAGCTAACTCAATGTAAAGGTGCAGAGAAAAGCAATCAAGATACAACACTGCTTCAAAAAGGGAAACCAACATAGATGCATCGACCGCTAACTTGTACAAGTAAAGTGCTGAAAAGTAATGACAAGTAACCTGAATAGTAAAAGGGGAAAAACACACACCCAACCAGAAAGGTGACACAACCTGAAAATAGGTAAAACTAAAGTAAACCGCTGGTGAGTCTCACACATGGAAATCCTCCTACAATCACTGAACGCATCCCCAGCTCATGTGTCCTCTACAATCCTCCGTAGTCTCAATCAACCTATCCGTCGTCTGCAAGGGTACACTAAGTGAGGGAAAAGCCCAAGCAGGGGTGAGTATATAGTTACTCAGTAGGATTCCCCAAAATCTCAAGGGAGAAACAAAGGAGATACTAAAAATGGTGAGCAGTAGATGGAGTAAGAATAGTGTAAGAGTACAGAAGAGAGAGTGCAGCTTAAACCGACAAGAGAAAGGAGGAAAGCTTGTCCAACCAAGAGGAACTAGACATGGAAAGGACGTAGCATACCCCACACATCTTCTTCCCTCCTAGAAGGAGAGTAACTAAACCCAAGGAGTGTGAAAAAAGTAGGGTGTTTATATATGCTCAACAAGAAGCCCAAACAAGTGTGTAATGGGATCTCTATCTACAAGCTCAGTCAAAGAAGAGTCTCCAACAGTTCAAAGGATATCCATCACTGATGCCCACCAATCTTGTATGTCAAAGCTGTCTCATCGCTGGACCATATAAACAAGGGTCCTGCTCTGGTAATCATGGAGAAAAGTCACTGACTGGCCTCATAAAAGGGCTGAGTCTAAAAGAAGTCGTCGAGTAACCCACTGCCCAGCCCTATCAGAGGGTAAACCACAAGAGGTCTTCGAGTAACCCACAACCCAACCCCACTATTGGGTAAACCACAAGAGGTCATTAGGTAACCCACTACCCATCCCCGCTGGAGGGTAAAACATAAGAGTTCATTGGGTAACCCACTGCCCAGTCCCGTTGGAGGGTAAACCAAAAGGCGAATGGGTAACCCACTGCCCAGCCCCACTGGAGGGTAAACCATAAGGCGAACATGTAACCCACTGCCCATCCCTGCTAGAGGGTAAAACCCAAGGTCAATGGGTATCCCACTGCCCAACCTCACTAGAGGGTAAACCCTAAGAGGTCAACGAGTAACCCACTACCTATCCTCACTGGAGGGTAAACCCGGAACTGGTCCGATAACTCCGCAATGTCCGTGCCATAAATGGGTGTCATTAACACCGCTACCGTGCGTAGGTTCAGAGTGAATAAAAGGAACCTTGGACCAACGCCCTTTTATGTGTCTACATTTAATGAGATCTCGAAAGAGGCTCCACTCTCCCAAATAGGTTGCACTGTTGTAATCCTTGCAGAAAAACATGCGAGATAGACTACTAACTCGCTGACAATGGCTCCCGATGGAAAAGTTATTCAACACCTTTTTAATCCCATACGACATCTCATGGGCCCCGCACCTCGGTCTCAAAAGAGGTCAGGCGAACTGTGCCATCATGACACTCTCAGGAAAACACGCCAAAACGACTACTCATACGCCCCAAATGGATGTCAGAAGAGAGAGGAACATTACGCTGCACACAACATAGGAGATGGCTCGTGGGGCCCATGCATCAACTCCAGCTTCACCGCCTGAAACCACCTTGGTCGAATTCACCTCGATTCCAGGGTCAAAACGCCACTAACGGGGCCTAAAACGGACTTCAGATGCAGAATCTGCAACTCCCTGCTTTATAAGCAAGCTGGTCCCTGTGGGGCCCACACCTGGACTCCAAAACACGTCTCACAAATCGCACCATTGTGTTCCTTACAGATTACTACACAACGTAGACTATTCATTTTCCCTGAATGAACTTATGAAGCATAAGTCGTAAAAACAAAGCATACAACTGAAAGCCACCTCATGGGGCCCACGCCTCGGGCCCGAATTTAGGCGGGTGAATTGCACCTTAGCAATCCCCTTGGAAGAGCACTCATACACGAGTTCTCAAACACGCCAAATGGATGTCGGGTGAAAAAGTGGCGTTTCACTGTATAACATGTGAACCGGGACCTGTGGGACCCACAACTTGTCTCTAAACCGAACGCTTTAAAAAGCATCTCAAAAAGTCCGCATGAGGACTGGGGTCATGTTTTCACTGACGGCGCGTAAATCGGACATCCCAAGAAGGAGTTAGGTCCGACACAAGAATAATTAATTAATTATACAATTAATTAATTATTCACATTAAGTGTTTCATGCCATCGAGAAACAAAACCTTACCACAAGGCTCCCGAACCCACTTCAGAAGGACTGTCTCAACTCCAGGGCCACAATGCCTCTGACAGCGCGTTAAACGGATTCCCGGCTTGTGAAGCACTTCCGTCAACTGTTTTAACAATTTAATACTATTAAATTAAGGTGTTTCAGGTCACACACCTTCGAGCGCAGAACTCAAAAACCACGAAATACACTTCTGAAAGCTCATCTCGCTAACATGAACCCGCATCCATTGATGGTGCGTCAAACGGACACGCTGTCTAGGAGATATGCCCCCTTGAACAAAAGGGGGCACAAAAAGGGCCGGTTTGGACCGGCTGGCCGAGGGCCCTGCCGTGGGTCTGGTCCGGTTCGCCACAACCCACTGGCCGCGGCCCGTCCGAAAACTGCTGGACCCCTAGAGTCTGACTTCTTCAAACAGACCTGCTAGTTGGCCGGTCTTCACTCCACCCCGTACCCCAATAGGACCCGCGTCGGTGGGTCCTAGTCCGCTGCTCGCCCTCCCCAAGGTGCTGACCTTGAGTCTATTCCCGATCGCGATATCCTAAAGGCATCGCCCATGACGTGCTCCTCCAATGGCTTCCAATTCAACCATGAGAGACCCAGGGCTGGAGCCTCTTACAACGCACCGCCGTGCCTCGCCACAGCCCGCGCCGCCCGACGCCTCCTGTGCCTGCTGCTCCGCCGGCCTGACTTCACCACCCACACGAACCAGCACCTCCGAAGCCCCGACCGCCGAACACCTTGGATCTTCTCAGAGATACCCCAACCACAAACACGGGCCGAACAATGTTTACCTCGCTGCGCCAACCCAACCTCCATCCACCCCCTTACAGGAGCCGAGGCTTCCAACGGCCGTTGCCACCACTCCGGTGACCCGATTCCAAACCGGAAAGAGGATTCTGAACCCTTGGGGAGAGACCTTCACAGCGCCTACCCCCGATCGTCGATCCAACAAGATTTGGAGAATTTGAAAATTTGGGCGAAGAACTCCCAAGAACGACAATTAAAACGGGGCTTGGGCGTTGGCAGTGTTCGTTCGGCCAACACCCCAATTCTAAAATTATAAAATTTTAAACGAAAAATATGATGAAAATTTAAGAAATATATGAAGGTGATAAATTTAACAAGAATCCTACCTAAATCTGGCTGTTCCTAGTTGGCGACATGTCCGCTGCGATCCCACTTCAATCCACCGGAGTTCGTTCCTCAATCTGGCTAAGAATAGTGAAGAATGCTGAAGAACAATAGAGGGAGGGAGAGAGAGAGAGAGGAGGGAGAGAAGTGGGAACCCTAACTCAAACTTCTCATCTTTCTATTTATAGAAAAATACTCTTAGCGCAGAATCTGTAACTGATGCAGCCTCTCATTTTATATCACGCCTAGGCAAAACGCCTCATTTCAAACTCAACTAAAGTATCAGATTTACATTCCAAGGTATCATTTGAAATTTATTTGAAAAGGATGCCAGTGATAAAAATAACTAAGTCGTAATTTTAAAATGACGATTTTCCCCTGGGTGACATCTCTCACAGAAGGCCCACACACACAACTTTTACACCCTGCCTAGGGGAAACGACACGTTCCAGAAGCGACTGTGCCTCATATTTCCGATCCGAGCTACCGTTTAAGAGAAAACACAACCCCACCACATGTATAGTATAAAAACACTTAATATTTCTATAAAATTTATTCTGGCCACACCAGGCCTCGGAATCGTACGCCGTCTTTTCACCTAGCTATAGAAACATGTGTATTAATTTTCCAAAGTCTTATAGGGCAAAAACCGAGTCTCTAAAATATAGGATATGAATAAGTAAATTGGATAGTAATGATCACCTTATAACTAATTAATAATTTATTGAAAAAGAGGTTTATAATATTATTCATGGAGTTTATATCATTTTTGGATTTAAGGAATATTAAAAATAATATGTGTTTTATGTAAGGAATGTGGAATACTGTATATGTTTTTATGGTAATTCAGGTTATTACTATGTTTTAAGAGAATCCATGATAAAGGTATTCACATGATTGGTATGTGTTATTAAAGATATACAAATAATATGAGTGATTTGGTTTATGTTGATTTTAGAAATTTTGTGACCTTTTTTTATAAATTATGAATTTTTAAGGGTTATATGGTTAACCATTTATGGAATGTTTTAAGTTGAACTTTGGATGAGGTTTTAGATATTAACATATTACATCAACATATAAAAATTTACACAAATTGGATAACTAGTGATATCTTTTAAAGTAGATATAAAAGGAATGTATTATAATTATATTATGGATGGTATTTAGTTCTTTATATATGAAAAATTGATCTCTTAGAATAAGAGATGAAGGTGAAATTGATCAAAGCACAATAGAAGAATGAGACTGTTCTTATGAAATGCAATGAAATCAAGTGAGTGAATATTCTCAAAAAAATACACAAAATTAGTAAAAGGGTCATGAAATGAAGTTTTATCCTATTACCATAATTTTTATGATATCAATTAACTTTATCAATCCTCTTTGGTTTATGACTTTTTGGTCGTTAACTTTCCCCGGATTATGATCTCTATCACTCTCCTTCAGAATTTGGGTGCCAGTTTTCACTTCGTTGTCCTTGTTTTCACTTCCAACCTATGTAAACTATTTGTGAACCTAGAATGTGTTATTCTAGATAACTTTTAAACATACATTTTTCTTTTTTCAAGAGTATGTTTATTAACCCTTTTTACAATGTGGGCTTCTATAAAGGAATTTTTTAATGTTAATCCTTTGATTACAAAGTTTAATTTAGAAGGAAATATTAAATATAAGGGGGTAGAATGTAATACATGATTTTTTTTTGATTTTCTTTCATCTAAATTTAATATTTTTAACATTTTCCATTACATGTAACACTCAATTTAGCTTACGTTACATGCAACATTGATTTTGAAGGAAATGTTTCATATTACTAAAATATTATTATATAATAGTTATCACTTAGCCATTGGAATGATTGGTATGAATAATATTAACTAAATTATGTAAAATTATAGTATTAAATTGTATATTAAATAACTTCTTTAGTTAGCGATAATTATAAATAAAAATAAAAACTATTTTAAAATAAAGAAAATCCTTTTCTGAAAAACAATTTGTTTTTGAAAAAAACATCTTCTAACTTAATAAATAACTTTTGAATGTTTTTGATGGGATTTAAATTCAACAAAATTTTTAACATTAATATTATCTGTTTTCTAGAAAAGTGATAAGAATAAATCCAATTTCATGCCTAAAAACTATATTTTTTCTAAAATTCAATTTTTCTAATTTTGAGCACTTATTTAATTTTTTTTAACATTTTAGAAAATTTATTTTAAAAAATCATGTTCATTTTTTAGATAATAATACTAAAATTATCTTCCAGTGAATCTTTGATAATTTTTGGAAAAGATTAATTTTTTGAGGAATAGTGGGAAATATTGAATTTTAATTAAAAAATAGATTTTCATTTAAATTATCTATAAAGTAATTTTTTATTTTTTATTTCTTTTAAATTAAAATTAGTTAAATTATATATTTATTAATCCATTTTTTTCCATTTTAATAATTCTCACATTGTATTTTGATATAAAAACATTGTAAAATTTTGAACATTTTCTCTTTGAAAATACGCTTTCTCATCACACCTGTTAGATTAATTTTAAATTAAAATTTTCCAATTATATGAATGAAACTTGGATCAATGGATTCCATATTTGGAGTAATAATAATATATATTATCTGATATTTTAAACACAATTTTTGACCAAAATAAATTGTAAAAATAGAAAAAATTAATTACCCTAGTTAAGGTAAAAATAAGTTTACTGGAGGTTAAACTAAAACGATAAGGGTTAAAATTTGTAATAACATGTATAAAATAAATTTTATGGAAATAGTTTTATAGTATAATTTATAAGAATCAATAAAATCCCATTTTTGACCCTTATGGCATGATAGATACATGGGTTCACTGTTTTCTTTTCAAAAAATTATAAATGTTCCACTCACCTCACTTATAAAAGGCCACCCCAAATCATATCCTCTTCACACCATAAAAAACTTTTTGGATTAGAAGATTACTAACAACATTACTTAAAAAATTTCATCAATTCATCCTATATTCCCTATTTTTTTCATAAATTCATCCATGGAAGGATTTTGGTGCCAACCTAAGTACATTACATGAGGAAAAGGTAATGTTCTTCATCAATCATTTTAATATTATTTCTTCCTAAAACACCTTAAAATATTATTAAAACATGATTATGTTTTAAAATAAGTATATTAAATATATTAAGATGATTTACCTCAGCTTAATGACCTAAAAAAATCCCCACATCTATCAAATGGGTTTTAAAATCTCCATTTATGAGAACAATGGACTACCACCTCACAAACCGATATCATTAATTTTTCTATTATCACCTCTCACAGTCAGGAATGATGATGGATCTAAATTATATATGATATTTAAAATATAATTATATCTATTGCATCAGAATATCATATATAAATTTTTTACTTTCCATTCCATTAGAGATATGATAATGGCGTACATGTGAATGCCTCTCTACTACCTCAAGAAGATATGTTATTCGTTTTTCACTAAGGATTTACATGGAAGATAATAAGGATACATTTAATGAATATATGTGGTATAAATTACCTAATTATGATATTAGTGATAAATTTATCAGTCTAAAAATAAAATATATCATTTTATTTATTAAATTTTTACTCATTAAAATATGACAATGTTGTTCAGGTATGTGTGGATTATCAAATTTACAAAGTGATGTGACTCTCTATTTTCACCAGAAAACCACATGGATGATATGTATAAGTATATTTATTGGTATAATACTCCATTTATGAAGATATTATAATTACTTATAAATAAAATATTACTTACCTCCTCTCCATAATGATCTTTGAAAAATAGAAATGTTACTCATGTATACGTATGCCCTACCATCTCTAAGATCATAACATACTTCATTTCTCAAAACCATAATTTATAATTGGTCTTCAAAGTATTATTTATATATAAATATTATAATAATTTTATTATTATGATTATGGATATGATTTATCATTGATCAATGTAAGAGGACTAGAAATAACAAATAAAATGTATACAAAAAAGAAAGTTATTATTACCAAAAACGGGATTTTAACAAGGAATTGGTAATAAAAAGGTTATAAATAGTCAAAATTAAATCATATATGTTTGAATATATATAATCATGTTTCTATAATATATTTACAACAAACTAATATTTATTATATATGTGGTTTTAACATGTATGGATGAAGTCAATACTTAAGGTAAGGGATTGAAATTTTTTCCTTTATTTCTGGGAGATATATGAAAATTTACCGGTCATTTATTTTGTGTAGTGTATATAATAACCATTTTACATCTTATATGATGACTGTACTCAATTTAATTATTTTCAATTTTTTCATTTGATTTTATTCTTTAATGTGGGTTATAGGTGAAAATATTACAGAAGTGGTAAAGGATGTCTATCTCACTTTTTCACTTCTATACATGCCATATTCACAAATTGTTTATTATATATGGGGAATGTAATACCCATGAATTTAATTTGTATTTATTATGAGGAATATTATGGGTATTTACATATTTTATTTAGGATCTCTTTTTCATAGGGTTTACGGTTCAAGAGTTACCCATGTAGTAAGGGATATTTTTCATAATTTTCCATCTTTGAGACCTATGTAATTTTATTCCCCAATATTCTTTATGAAGTGTTTATAAAGCCCATTTAAAATGTATTATCATTATTTTTTTATTCTCATGATATTTTAAGATTCATTTAATGTTATTCATTCATTTTGATTATAATTTAAAGTTACCAAAGTGTTAAGGATTTTATGTTACAATCTTATCATTTTTCAGGGTTGTTTATGATTATTTTTATGATGAAGCATTCTTATGATAAATCTCTCAATAAACTGATGAATTTTATTCTCCTATAGTAATGTAATGAGAATGAAAGTTTTCCATAATTTTCCTATTTTTTTTCTCAATATTTCAAATGAATTATTTAAAGAAAAATAATATTTATATCTCACTTCAATTGAAAACCCATATTCTTACAAAACCATGTTTTCTAAAATTATTTTAAAAAATTCTTCTAAAAATAATAAAATGTTTTATTTAATAAATTTTTACCTGTTTTTGAATCTTTAATTTTTTAAGGAATATTTATTTCTTTTTCCAAAAAAATATTATTGTATTTTACCAAAAATATGAATGGAATACTTGTTTTAACTTATATGACATGAATATAATTTCTCACCATCATGACCATTATTTTAATTGAATATTCCAATATATGTTTTAAATATTATTTTCAAATAAAATAATTTTCAAATTGTTTTATTTTTTAGAAATTTTTTTAATACAGAAAGGATATTTTCCACAAGAAATGTTTTAAATGAATGTTAAAAGATTCAATTATATTTTTTCAAAGTTATTTCCAAAGAAAAGGATTTCTAAAATATTTTATGAATTTTTGTTTTTAAAAAGTGACTCTAAATGAAATGTTTTTCCTTAACAAATGTTCCATGTGATATTTCAAAATCATTTTCAACATAAAATGACATCTTTTGATATAACCTATGATTTACTGTTAATATGAACCAAGGATACCATTATTATTCTTTCTCTGAATGGGTTATGTTTACAAGATGTTTATGAAACCTGTTTATATTTCATGGGTGATACAATGATAAAATTTTTATGGAAACCAATTATATTTATATGGGTTATGCAAAGACAAAATGATGAAATGTCTATGGATCCTGTAACTTTTCCATAGGTTATCATATAATGAAACATTTATAAAACCTATTTCATTTCATGGGTAATGATATGATTAATGTTTTATGATCTTTTGGAACACATATGCATCATTATCATTATGTGCTGGGTGAGACTTATCTCCCCCTCCAATTCATTGGGTGAAGATTTATATATCATGTGATAAACATGATTGGAATGGGGAGTAAACCCCATTAAGTGAGGGACTTTGTCCACTATAATGGTCTTCTGAGTGAAGCCTATCTACTATGACGGTTTGGGGAGTGAGCACATTCCACTATGATATCCTTGGTGATGAGCCTTGAATAATATGAAAATTATTTTCTATTCTTATGTGTTTTCCAAAATTCTATGTCTTATTCTAATTCTATGCTCTCATGGATCATGATATTTGATTTCTTTATGAATCACATATTATGAGCTACCAATATTTATGAAATGACTCAAGATTATGATCTTTGATATCAAGGGTATGCAATTTAAATGTTATTCTCACGTTCTGATACAATTATATTCATGTTATGATTATGTATGTCCCTTGTTTCCCATAATGATAATTTGGGATCAATATTTCTTACGTTTAATTTCCCCAGTTTATATGGAAATGTTTAAATAGGTTGTGTTTGTTAAGAGTAATAGAGGGTAAGATCTTTATAGGAGATGTTTGAGATATTTCACTAAATTTGAAGATTATGAACCTAGTCTCCAAAGACACTAAACTATTATGGTCCTCTGGTGTGTTTTTGTGCAATGAATTGAATACTCATCTAAAAATATTATATATTTATATATATATGAAAATATGAAGTTGATGTACCCATAAGTTTCTCTTGTCATGACTATAACCTATAACCACAATCATTTATGGTATAAATATGAGCATGTACTATAGATATATATTTTTTCCAATACCGACATGGGATAAATTTACTATATAGTGGAGTATATATTTTTATTAATTATATCTTTTACATTTTATATAATTGTTTTCAATTATTTTTAAGTATAATGGAAATTTCATGAAGCACATATAAATTTTAAAATATATTTATTTAGAATGAAATTATTTCTTATAAGTCCCATAAATTAATGATTTATTTATCTTTTTTCATAATTTCGAATGAGTAGGATGAGGGATGAATTATTAAGGTAAATCATGGGAGTATTAATTTGATAAATCATGATTTGTGATATTGAATGACTATTGTAGACAAAATACCTCTAACATTTTCCATAATTTTATTATCTAAATTTTATATTGATTGATTTATTATTATCATTCATGACCTAAGTGATTGTTTGATATATTATATTTACCATTACTAAGGGTTTTCTATGAAATTTTGTAATATTTTTTCTTACATTAACTCAATTTTCACTAGTACAAAAATTATTTATCACGTCAACATTTTTTCCGTCAGTTATTTATAACCGACATAAAAATCCTTGCATATTAATTTATCATGTTGGTTATATTATAAAAAACTTCAAAAATTAATTATATTTATTTATCACCTGCATTATTTTATAACCAAGATGAAAAATCAAGTATCTTGACAAATCAAGTCAGTTATAAATAACCACATGTTAAATCTAGTTTTTTACGTTGGTTATTATATAACCAACGTGATAAAGAAAACATCATTACTTTATCATGTCATTCATATAATAAACAATGATATAAATCATTTTATCACATTAGTTATTGAGTAACTGACATTATAAAGAAAACTTTTTTTATGTTGGTTATAGAATAACAGATGTTATAAAGCAGACATCATAGCTTAATCTTGTCAATTATTTAATAACTGACATGATAAATTATTTAAAAAATTTGTGAACAACCTTTTTGATTCATTCCACAATTTTTATTTTAGGTGATAATAACATAGTCTCTCTCACGTAGAAATGCTAGGATCGATTATTCAATCTCATGGCCTCTAAAATCTATTTTTCAGCTTCATTCATCATGTTTTTTATCAGCACATCTATCTGCTCGACATGAAACACTCAAGTAAGTCTCACATGCTTCAATTTCAGTCATTCGTAAATACCCTAAATCTAGTTTTTGTGATTTTGTTCCTTGTACAAATCACTATTAATTTTTGAAGGTGGTTTAGTATTTTGATATTTTTTTATCATTGGTCATTAATGGATGATAAATCTACATTTTACAATTTCATTCATTATGTCTTTGAATATTAATTGTTGAAGGTGTTTTAGTATCCTGATATTTTTTATCATTAGTATCCTGGAATTTTAATTCAATGATGGTTTCCCTTTAGTTACTTAGCTTATTTCCAAGGAGTATTAAAGGGAGATATAATAAAATATGGATTTTCATTTATAAATTCATACCATGTCACCCAATCCACATTTTTTATGTATACTGATGTGTTATAAATGGTTGAGAAAATCATTAGGATACTAGAAGACACTAGTACTTATTGATGATGAAGTCATTAGAACTTCTTATACTTAATGGATATATATGAATGATATCATTTGTGCATTGGTTAACTATTTATTATTATATCTCATTTTTTGTTACATTCCACTACTTTTCATTTACTCTTATTATACTATATTTAGTACTATTAGAGAGTGTAAATTCCTCAAACCATACAACCATTAAACTACGGCTGCTAGTTTCTATCCTCTAGCATATGGGGATGCTCTCTTGATTCCATACCACCAACTATCCTGGTTACTATTTATAAATTGAAATGGTTAGTGGAATTCAATGTTAGGTAAGTAGCCCCCCAAAAAACCTTTTAATATACCTTGAATAAGATATTTTCACCACCTTTACAAGAAAATCTAGGTTCCTCTCAAGGCATGTATGCAAGACCATTTTTTACAATACCATTTTCCACAAAACAATCAACAAGAATTTTAAATATCATAAACCTAACCATCAAAATTACATGAAATAAGGAAAATATTTCAATTCAGTACAATCCTAATACCGATTAAGTTAATATTTTGGATAATTAGGAGAAAAAATTATGTAATGAATCTCATGCTGTAATAGGTTAATAATACATCACACTAGGGAATGGTTTTTTATTTTTACACAGTGGTTTTCTATCTTATTTCTAAAGAACAATATCATTATAATTTTCAAATATGAATATTTTTTTTATATTTCAAAATTATGTTACTTTTATGTTATTGTATATTTCATATAAATATAAAACTATTTTATCTAACTATATTTTCATTATTTAAATTATTTCCACGTATATATTTTTGTGATTTTTCACTTATATTAAAACTTATCTTCCATTATTGTGTAAAATTTAAAAGTATAATTTTCAATTACACATATATATTTTTTATATTTCAAAACTCTATTACTTTTAAATTATGAGATATTCCATATTAATATAAAATTAGATTATCTTAACAAGCTGTATAATTTTGATATTTGTTATAGTTAATAATGAGTCGATGTTGGAGTACATAAATTTAAATCAGTGATGAATATGAGGAATTTGTTGATTATTTTTTGGAATTTAAAAAAAATGTTCCAAAAAACAACATGTTTTTCTATCCATGCATGAAAGGTTGAAATATTAAGAAGTTTAAAGGTAGAGATATCAAATATTATTTAATTTATCATGATTTTAATACAAGTTAACCCCTTGGATTAGGCATGGTGAAACTAGGAAAAATATCAGATCTACTGATGATGATGCTATGTATAATGGTAAATCTGATGAAATTGAAGAAATGATTCATGATATTGAAGAAGATAAAATTGAGAAAGAACCGACAATTTAGCATCTATATGGTGATGCTAAAAAACCATTATTTCCTGGTTGTACTGATTATACTATTTTATCATCGTTGTAATATTGATTATCTTGAAGGAGAAACATGGATGGAATGGAAAGAGTTTTATAGAGCTGTTATAATTGTTGAAATACATTCTTCTTAAAGACAATGGTCTTTCAGATTCACTTAAGAAGACGAAGAAAATATTCTGTCCAATGTGATTGGGATATAATAAAATACATGCCTGTCTAATTGACTATGTGATATATAGGAGGTAATATGAATTTCTGTCAGAGTGTCTTAAATGTGGGGAATCACAGTATAAGATAGATGAAAAATCACAAGCTGAAGTAGTGATTACAGAGATACCTACCTGGGTATTTAGGTATCTTCCTATAATTACTCATTTGAAACATTTGTTTTCAAATTCACATGATGAAAAAAGGTTATTATTTCATGAATATGGGAAGATATGTGATAGAAAAATATATCATCCAACTAATTTTCTATAGTGGAATAAAATTTATGAGCAGTATCCTACATTTGAAAATTAAGTAAAAAATCTCAGACTTGGGTTGTGCATGGATGGAACGAATCAATATCAAAGCCTCTATAGCACACATAGTTCATGTCCTGTTTTATTAGTAATTTACAACCTGTCTCCTGAATTTTTTTTGAAGTGCAGATATTTCATGTTGAGTTTAAAGATATCTGGACCATTGAACCACATAAATGATATTGATGTTTTCTTACCACTATTAATTTATGATTTGAAACTCTTATGGGAGGATAGTATTAGGGAGTATGGTTCTTATAAAATGGAATATTTTCAACTACATGTACTGATTATGTTTACTATAAATGACTTCCTAGAATATGGATTTTTTTTTCGATACTGTGTTAAGGGGAATAAAGCGTGTCTAATTTGAAAACAACAGACTTCATATTGTTAATTTCATAATGGTAGAAAAAATATTATACATGGGTAATCAGAAGTTTTTACCTACAAATCAATCTTATAGAAGATTAAAAAAGGCATTCAGTGGCTCACAAAAATTTGATATTTCTCCAAAAACATTATCCATCGATGAGTATTTTGAGAGGGTGAAAAACCATGATCTCACATTGGGAAAGAAACATAAATCTAGCAATGATAAACATATTCAGAATAAATGGTCAATATTTTTTGAGCTACCATATTGGTGATATCATGAAGTGAAACATAACATTGAAGTCATGTATGTGGAGAAGAATATTTGTGACAATTTGATTGGAACACTATTAGATTTTAAAGAAAATACTAATGATGGATTGAATGAAAGATTAGACTTACTACCAATGAGAATACATTCGGAGTTAGCGCCCAATCCTGATGGAAGGAGAACATTTCTTCCCCCAGCTTGTCACAAATTATCCAAGAGGGTGAAAATTAACTTTTGCTAGTGTCTTCATGATATCAAAGTTCCAAAAATTTATTCATCAAATGTAAAACAATTTGTCACTTTGAAGGATTTGATGTTGATAGGTATAAAATCTCATGATTTTCATGTCATGATGCAACAACTTATACCAGTTTAATTGAAAGGAATATTGCCCATCTGTTTCATAAAGACTATCACGAAGGTGTGTTTTTTTCAATTCAATATGTAATAAGGTTATTGATCTGGATGCTTTGGAAATTTCGTAAAAAAATTAATTTATATAATTTTTTAATTGGAAATGTATTTTCCTCTATATTATTTTGATATAATAGTTCATTTAATGGTTCATCTCGTTCAATAAATAAATATTTTCGGACATGTGTATCTACATTTGAAGTATCCTTTAGAAAGGTACATAAATATATTGAATGGGTATAATAAGAATACATATCAACTTGAAGCCTCCATTGTTGAAATTTATATTTCTGAGGAGGTTGTAAAGTTTTGTATGAGCTACTTTTCTACGACGGAGCACATTGATTTGCCTCTATCTCTCTATGAACTAGTTAATAATGGGGGAAAGGGGATTTGTGGTTTGAAAGTAAAATAATTGTCAGGTGAATAGATGAAGAAGTTAAATTTATACATCTTCAATAACATAGCTGATTCTCAACCATATATAACATTTCATATTAATGATTCAAAACAATTTCATCCAAAGAAGAAAGAAATGTGGATTTTGAATGAGCATACCAATTTTTTTCGATTTTTTAAAAGATCCTGATTAGTATATCAAATAAATACAAGTCATTAATATGGTTTGTGGGTGGTCCAAGTTTAAATGAGATAACATGGTATGGTTATGATGTAAATGGCTATACATTTCATACAAAAGATCAGGACAAAAAAAGTGCAGTTCAGAATAGTGGGGGTATTGGTGTTTCCAGAAGCAATGCATTTTTCGAGTTCTAAAGACAAAAACTTGATTTCTTTATCAAGTTCATATTATGGATCCTTTGAAGAAATATTGGAGGTTGATTTCATTAAAATTAAAGTTTCAGTTTTTAATAACAAATTGTTTATCGGTAACAATAGTGGGTGACACAATGAATTGGTAATGAAACTTTTTAATATCAATAGATTGGAAGACACATCTGATTCTTTTATAACAACAACACATGGGAAAAATTTTTATATGTTCTTGATCTATCCAATATGTAGTGGTCTATTGTTTTAAAAGGAAAAAAACAATATGTTGGTGATGATCAACTTGATAAAGATGATAATTTATGTGATATCCCTACTTCCCTAGAAATATTAATAGATAATAATAATGAGCATGCTGTAGACTTGGGTTTTTCCATAAGGAATTTTTATGATTATGGAATTTGAAAAAACAATCCATTATTTCATTCCTATTATTATAGGTAAAATATTCTTGTTTCTCATTTACTTTCATTAATTTCATAAAATGTTAGATATTGTAATTTTTTTCTTTATCAAAACATGTATTAAAACTAATAAGTAGAAATGTATGTTTATTTTATTTTAGTTTTTTTTATTTTACCATGTTTACCATTACGAAACTTATATATTTATTGATTTTGTTTAATGAAAATTATTTTAATTATAATATATCAAAATATATTTTTTTTATAAAAACTGATTTATTTGGTTGTATCATTTTTAATATTCCTACGCCAATTTTGGATTTTTTTATTCATTTACATGAAATTTAATATATCATTACTATTGTAAAAATTTTAGTTTACTTTAATAAATATGAATAATGATGTGTTAAGTTTTAGTTTACTTTTGTGTTTCATAATTTTTCCTTTATTGTTTACATTAGAATTGTAATATGTGAATTTTTTATATATTTTACTAAACGTTTGTATCATTTATTTGAAGGATAGTATCACATCAATTAGTTTATCAACTACATACTTCTAGAGATGAGATTCACGATCATAACTCTTGGGAGGAACATCTACATTCTCTTGTTTATGTTCCCCATTCTTCTTCATGTTACCCCACAATGGAAAAGAAGATTTCGAGGGTTATTAAACATGGTTGAACATGTTTACCAAAATTATCACTTTCTCGTAGTTAGGACTATAAGATAATGGTATAATTTTATTATAATGACATTCTAAGAGGTCATAACGCAAACCAATTCAAGGGTTTTGTATCAACTCAGGGTAAAGGAAAAGTTATAATTTTTTTAATGAATGCAGAAGTGTTGATAGAACTACACTAGTCTAGTTGTGGGAGACCATTTTGTTATGGTATTATTCTACTGTTTGACTAATATTGAAATTTTTATAGTATAATATGTTTTCCCTCTTCTTTATCTAATGAAATTTTATATACCTGACATTGGAGGAGTTAGAAGGAAATATTTATCGATGGATCTAAAGAGAAGGAGAGATTTCACATCAACCCTCATATATAATTTCACTTTTGGGAATAGGAAATATGATAATCGATGTCATATATATCCTCTTATAGATAAAGAAACATGGAAAAAATATGTTGAATGTAAAAGAAAAGAATAATTTTTGGTAAGTGAAATGTAAACATTTAGAACTTTTCTTATATTAATAAACTTAATAATGAATTATTAATTATTTATTATTCTTAATTTAGAGAAATCATGGAGATCTCAACAAGATATCCAATCTCAAAATGTATACGCTCATAGTTTATCTGAGGGAGGGTATAATTTTTTGGATGAATAAATGATGGATGAAAAATTACAAAAACAAAGAGCTGATCCTTCAGGATCTGGAGAGGTTGCCCCTCCATCCCTTCTATTTAGACATGAAAAATAGATGAGGGCCCAGATG
This sequence comes from Viscum album, assembly GCA_963277665.1. Lineage (NCBI taxonomy): Eukaryota > Viridiplantae > Streptophyta > Magnoliopsida > Santalales > Viscaceae > Viscum > Viscum album. The sequence goes on along the minus strand of OY728126.1, from coordinate 1,945,077,210 downwards.
AGAAAAAGGGGAAATATCTTATGGAAGAATCGAGGGTCGTAAATGAGAGGATTGTAAAATTATTATTTTATTTATTTATTTTAATTAAATTCTTTATATACTTTGAATAATTATTATTTTTCAAATAATTCATATAGGATTATATTGAGGAGAAGAGCACAAAAGAGGTACTTAAAGGTGATGGGAGGTAAGATATTTTATCTATAGAATTGTGAAATCCAAAAAACCTAGGTCATGTATGAGGACACCTGGCAGGTGTATTAGGGAGAAAAGTGTTACCACATTACCCAGCTCCTTCCATGGTAGGTTGAAAAAAAAGAATATTTGGAAGATGATGCTCAAAATATTAACGCGACAATTGATGAAAATATTACATCAATAAAGTCTATGTTTGCAGATATGCAAAGATATTTTTAGATTTCAATTCCCACTCCTCTACATCTTCCAGTAGCTCCCACTCCCCCACCTCCTCCAGTAGACCCCATTATTTATCCTCCACCCCTGCCTGCGGACCCCATTTTTTATCCTAGTCCAACACCCTCCTCCATAGAATCCTAGTTATTGTGATTCGTATATTTATGATCCTGACAATCATATAGTTTCATATGGGCTAATATATTATATAGGAGATACAATTCATCATAAATAGTTAGATGTAGAGCATTATAGGGTCACCGTACATGATATTATAGATATATCATATGGATTACCGTAACCTACAGATGAGGTGAGAACAATTGGGAATAGTATTAGACACTTTTTAGTTTGACCATACAGATTTTTGCGACACATTACCATGAAGATATGTGTAAATTTTATCTTTTATTTTATTTTTGTATTAAATTTGTTTTATCATCTGAAATTTAATATATTTACCTATTTATCTATAGGAATATTTTAAATTTAAAGAAATATTGTGTAATATTTTTTTAAAGGTTGGGGCCGAAGCCTCATTTTTGTTAACAAAGTAAACCAAAGACCTCTTTTAAATAGGTAGAGGGAGACCCATTATATAGCCCGAAGGCCTAGTGGGTTTGTAGCCCATTACATAGACCATAGGCCCAAATTTTTGGCTCAATTCCCATTCTGTGAATAGTAACCTGGCTGCTATAGTACCCGCACAGTACCACCACCGCTACAATTCCCTACCACCGCTATAGTTTTTGCCGATCAAAAGTACCGCCGCTGCTACAGTACCGCTACAATACTATTACAATACCTGTGCTCAGTGGGTTTCGAACCCCCATTTTTCATGTAGTATTACTGGGTTCTTACCACTAAGCCAAAGCCCAACTACAAGAAATATTGTGTAATCAACAACATAGATAAATGGATATGACATCAGATACATATTCTAGTAGTTTTTATAGATTGTCAAGATATTCAAATTTTTGGCGGTTCATTATATGTTTCTAATTGAAGAACATGTTTGTGGGCATGAGATAGATGTGGGGATTCTGAAAAATGATATCATGGAGCTTTTTACTAGAGATAAGTTGGGTATCAACATGATTCAAGGTTTTTACATGTAGGTCTTAACATAAATGTTTCCCCACCTTAAATTTATTGAAAATTTATACTTATGTCAGTTTTGTATTAGTTATCTTTATAAAATGCATGAGGAGAATGAAAATACAGATGTATATGGATATATGGACCCACAATTGATTTCACCTGAAGCACACGCATTGACTGAGGAACAAAGAATAGTTTATATTATGGAAATATTTGAACAAAATGTAATTACATAGTGCTGGATGTTTCCTTATATTGAAAGGTATGGAACAAATATTTAAAAAATTATTATTTATCTTTTAACATAATAACCACTAACCATAAAGTTTATTTTATATCAGGGAGCATTGGATGGAAGGGTTTTTTTTCAAGAGAGAAGTAACATTACTGGACTTGCTCTATCCATGGTGATTATGTGCATGGAAATTTTAAGAACATATTGGAAGGGTAACTTTTAATTTCTTAATAGTTTATATTATAATAAATTTTATATTTAATTAATTCACATTATTTTCTAATAGGGGATGAAATTTCTTTGGAAAAAACACAAAGAAAAAGAGTTCCATGATAAAATATATAAATTTAATTTTTAATAACCATTTTTAATTAGTACGTTTAGGATTTATTACATAAAAATGATATTTTGAATTGGAAACTCATTTAAACATAATTTTCATACATATCAAGGCATCATCGAATGGAAATATTATGTTTTGTAATTTATGTATGAAATAATTATAACTGGAACCATTACAAAGTTCGATATGCATAGATTTCCTTATAAACTATTCGTTAATATTTCATTTGTTTTATTCATTATACATGTTAACTAATTTCTTTTTAATTTTTAGCTATTTTAGTACCCTCAAACTTATATTGCACAAGAGTTCTCACACTTACAATTGGAATGGTCAAATTATTTTATAGGTTTGATTGTATTTTTTTAGTGAATATTTTAATTTTTAATGTTGTAATTATAAATGTGTATTTGTAGTTGTTTTAGTTATATTTATGTTTTTTTAGTTAATATTTTAATTTCTGAATGATGTAACTATGAATGTGTAATTTTTTGATAGTTATTCTTTTTTCTAATTATTCTATTTTTTTACTACTCTATTGATGGATCTCCTTGTTTTTAGTTTGGTCGGCAGTGGAGAGAAAGTATAACATGATTTTTTTAAAGAAATATTTTTTTCATTGGTTATTTTATAACTAAAATTAAAAATATATTCTGTGGGTTTTTTATGTTGGTTAATTTATAACCAAGGTAAAAAACATTCATCACGCAAACCTTTCATGTTCGTTAGTAACGAAACAACATAAAAAAGCCATCAGTATCGTGGTTTTTCACATTGGGTTTTATATAACTAACATGGTATACACATTTTTATGTTAGTTATTTAATAACAGATGTAAAAAATAGTCATACGAATTATTTTTGAAATTTTTTATTAAATAGCTGACATAATATATTAAATTTGATGTCGGTTTTTTAAAATCTGACATGAAAAATTCTTCGATGAAGGTTTTTTACATAGGTTATTAAATAACCAATGTAAAAATCCATTCCATTATTGATTTACAATATCGGTTTTTAACTGACGTTAAACACGATATTTATAATGTCTCCATTATTAAAGGCTTCTAAGAATCCACATAAAAAATAAATCAAACTAACATTAATAATTATTTTTTCCACTAGTGTTTGATGCCTAGAACATTATAACAAATAGAACTTGTATTTATATACTAAATAAACATGAAAAGAATGAAGTAACAATAACATGATTGAGAAACTTTTTATTTGATCAATTTATGTATTTAAATCCAACCACTACATTTAATATTTATTTTTAGTCCATATAAAGGATGAATGGAATTGATCGGTAATTTTAATTACAAGTCTATATAATCCTTTATAGCCTACAATTTGAATTTTTAGATAATTTAAAATAAAATATGTGTGGTTAAATAGGATATTCCATGGAGTGAATGGGATATTGGTATTGAAAAAGTGAGTATATGAGGTAATGTCCTCGGGTTTGGGGAAGGTTTATAAATTTAATTTCAATATTTTGTATTCACTACCTTGATAAAGAAATAAAAATTAAATTGAATAAAAGTATCATTGTTGGAAAAAATAAAAACATTTGATGAAATTAGAAAAATAATTTATTAAATGAGTGTGTATATTTCATTATGATTATTTTCACCATTATTGATCCCTGACATGAGTTAAAGGAGTGTTAGGTAAAATTATTCAGTGGGGAAACATTTTATTGTGTTTTTGTTTGTTGTCATGTATTGTACCTTAGAGTATAAAATTAATTTTAGATTTGTATTTTTTTATATAAATTACCTATCAACCATTATCCTCATATTCAATTAATCATTTTATGGAATCCAACATGATTATTTTTAATTTTTTCTCTATGGGGTGGAAATTTAAGATGATTTTAAATCCTATAGATAAGATGCATATACTCAATGTATGTGATAACTCTAGTCCAATGTACCTTGAATGATGAGAGAAACTTTTTCTTGGGAGGTAGATTAAATTTGAATGCATACTAATAAACTATTGATATATGTTAATGTAAGTTAAGATAATAATAATAATTTCATGAGGGAAATTAAAATTCATGATTGATTTATTTTCTTAAAAAATGTGGATCATAAAAAACGTTTTGCAAGTGATTCTGTAAACATTATTCTGAATTCATGCTTACTTTATTTTGTTTAATATACAGTTTGAACCCTATTAGTATGGGTTTTACTTGTGTTGTTCTGAAATTTAATTCGTGAGGAAGATCATGAGTTTATTTCTAGGGGGATTTAATACCTCAATTTCACATATTTATTTCTTATTATTAAATTTATTTATTTTATTATTTAAAAACATATTCTTGCATAATTTATATTAATTTTATGGAAAATAATTTATTTTGGAAGACTTGGCGAAAAGAGGAATAAGTATAGAGTTACATAAAAAAGAAAAATATAGAAATAATAAGTATGAAAATGTCACACCCGAGTTTTTAACTTTCACTTTGTTTCGTTTTGGGTTAGGTTCTTGGTCGTTATCTCAGGATCTGGGTGTGTCATGTTTGAAATTTTGAAGCATTGTTTCTCTTTTATTCTTGGCCTATATTTCCCCTAGGTTCCTCCTAGGGCGCCCTTGAATTTTTGGGAAAAACATAAATTTTTCAGTGGACAGAACTGGGTGCACAGTTTGGCCAGACAGCTTGCTAAACCATTCAGCCAAACCATTCGTAGTGTCCAACACATTAATTTTCTATGTAATTACAATTTTTACCTTCTGGTTTTAACCCAAGTGCACCGTTTTCTTCCCCCATTTTACCATTATAGCTATAGAAGGCTCCCAACCTCCCCTAATCTCATTTAGATCTAATTTTGTGTGTGTGTGTGGGGGGGGGGTTGGTGGTTGAAATTCAGGATTTGTTTAAGTTAATTACTTATTTATTTCTTCCATTTTATTAGGGTTTCTTCCCTCCTTCTTGAAGTTCCAAATGTCCAAAAACTGTGGCTTCATACCTAGGTTTTATTTTTGAGTTTCATGGTTCAGTCTTCTTGTTTAGTGTTTGTTTTCTTTACCCCGTGGTGTGGCGGTGGTGTGGTTAAAGTTTCGCAAAAAAATTTGGGATTTTGATATCTATGGTCGGTGATTCCATGTGTAATAATTCTTTGATGAGTCTAATTTTCTTTATCTACTTGTTTAGCATGTTCCTCAAATGTTGTGTGTGGTGAAAAAACTATTTTTGATGTAATTTTTTAGGAGTATAATTTTAAAGTTTCATTTTTTCTTGAAAATGTGTGTTTTCTAGGTGTAACTCATGTGGTATCATTCAATGTCATTTTATGACATATGCATGAGGTTTATTAAATGTTTCTAGGGATTAAAATTCTATTTTGGTTTGGTATTAGTTATAACTTGGCCTCAAAAGAGGGTTTTCAAATGTATTTTTTTGTGAAAAACCTTGTTATATTTTTTGGAGTAGTTTTACAAAAATATCAAATGGTTTTTTGAGTTACACAATGTGTGTAAAAGATGTTTAAGTACTATTTTGGTTGGTGTATATTCTTAAAATGGGTTTTTGAAATATAAAGTGATGTTTTGTGATGTCAAACGTTTTTAAAATGCTTTATAAATGGTTGAAATGATTTATTAAATTTTGAGAAATGTGTGAGGCATGTTTGTGTGCTGTTTTGGTGTGAGTATGGTGTTAACATGAATTTGAAGTTGAAAGGGAATTATGTGACATGTTTGTGGGATATTTGGTGTGTGTATAATTTTTATGTGAAATTGGTATTTTATAACATGTGGAACTTGATTGTGTATAATGAGTGAAACCATGGTATCTAGGTGGGTAGACTAGGAATAGTTTTCTAGTTATCCAATAGCAGTTTCTTCCCTATTTCTCTTGAAACTTTGATGATGACATCACTAACCAAATTACAATGATTTTGGGTACTAATAGTCCATTGGGATTACCACTTTTAGTGGATCATGCATGAGAAGGTTATTGATTATGGATACTTTTACACTGAGATATGATGTTCCTAGATCCCCACAACTAGCTAGTGCCTAGGGGTGTTCCCATGACTAGTACTAATTGAATATATTTTTCATTCCATCTACATATGGTGGGTTAGGTTGGTAAATTTGGCATCATTATTGTTTAATGTAGAAGTGTTCATTCTTTAATGTTTCCCTCTTAAAAAAGGATTTCATTTAAAGTTTCATCATTTAGAAATTCTTAATAGCATTTCTTGTTTATAAAAACATGAAATATTTTTATCTTAAAATGTTTATCACATGTAATATTTTTTGTGGATTCCTATTGGACTTAGTCTCACAGCCTACTTACTCCCTTGGGTGTATGTATACTGGGTATTGTTTTACACATGGATGAGCAATGATTTTGGAAACGACAGTTCAGGTCACTAGAGGTCTATTTGTGTGGAGTTGTGGAGATGGTGTGAGGGAGATTACCTCTTGGAATATGATGGTTCTTGGGATAGAGTTGTTTCTCCTTCTTGTTGTTTCCATTTTAAATTTTGGTCTTAAACATTGAATTTAAATCCTGAATTTTGTTTTAGAATTTTTTGGTTTATATTTTTAGAATCATTTTATTAAATTTTTTGGTTGTTTTATGAAAATAAAATCATGTAAATATTTCCCAAATTTTTCTTATGATACCCATGATCTTTTTGTAGTCTGTCAGGATAGGGATCACCCTTTGGACCTTGGCACATATCGGTTTAGGTTTCGGTTTGGATGGTGACCAGATCTGGTTCATGACAAGATGGTATCGGGGGAGGTTCAATATTTTTTGTCATGTTATTTTGGGAGAGAGTCTAGTTATACTAGAGGTAGGATTGTTAGAACATGAAATTATGGTTATAATAAAGGTGTCTGGCCAACACACATGGTGGGATTTAAGTTACTAGGGGATCTCGGGTTCTATCTATGTTTTTTTCCTTGTGTTTGTTTGTTATTTGGGAAATCAAATGGGAGTTAGGAAAATGGTCTCAGTGAGCTCAAAAGGATAGGAAAACCATGTGGATATAGGAATATTGTTCTAGAACACTTTCCATGATGGTGGTGTGATTGGGGTATGGCTTCCAACCATATTTACTAGTCACCCATGGGCACTAGTTTCCCCATTGATTCATTCAGTATCCTTATGGGTCTTGGAAAATCATTTTGAAAACTCTTGTTTAAAAAATTAAAAAATGAGACTTTAAAATGAAAATGGGTTTTAGTGGATGGGGTTTAGTTTATAAATATTTGATTTTGATTCTTTTAATATGCGGTTTAGTGAATTTAATTGTTGGGAAATCTTATGTTATGTTAAAGAAGGTTTTGGAAATCTGTTTTAAATGTGATTTTAATGTGATAATGGTGTGATAGCCAAAAGGATTGAAAATGGGATTTCAAAACTATTTTGAAAGGGGTTTTGAAAAGGTGGATTTTCATGAAATTATCATTGTGTAAGATGATATAGGATTTTTCTAATCAGAACTTGTAGATTCACAAACATGATGGTTTGGAAAACAAGGACAATTTTAAAGTGGGTTTTGAAATTCTATTTTGAGTGGAATGAAATGTTTTGAAATTGACGTGTAAGTTTTGAGAATTAAATTTTTATTGGTTTATTTTTTCTTGTCAAAAGTGTATTGTGATATTCATATTGGGTTTTATTTGAAGAGCCAGTGCTTTTCAAAAGTGGATTTTTTTGTGATATTTAGAATGGGTTTAACTTTGTGACCGGTGGTTTTGAAAAGAGGAGGTGTGGGTTGACTGTTGTTTTGAAAACATGAAAGAATACTTGTTTTAACCTTTTTAATTTTCCTAAGTGGTCACATTAATATGATATTTGTGGGATGTTAATGGGTTCTTAGTTGTTCATGAGTATAATTATTGTGAGAGGCTCAGTGGGATATCATTGGTTAATGTTTATTCCACCCTCCCGTTTTTATTTTCAGAAGTGATTTTAAATAAAGGATGAAGTTTTTAGTGTCCAATAGTTATGAAATAAGTATTATTATGTTTTGGGAGTGTTGTAGTGGGATGTTTTTATTTTTAAACCCTTTCATATTTGGATGATGTTTTGGGTTTTTGTTTCATCAGTATGTGGGTTTGAAGTGTATGTTAGTGGTCTTTTATAGGAAATTTTCTGAGTAGCCGTTATGGTGGTTCCAATGTTGTGTTCTGTTTGAGTGTGTGGTACATTTTTAACAAAGTACTGTTTTGGTTGGGTCCTCGGGTTTTCTTTTGGATAGGGTATTCCACCATAAAGATTTAATTCATGATTGATGTGCGACCTAATGTGATTCACCATTGGAAAATCCTCTAGTTGATAGACATAAGGGATTTCTTCTTAAGATTTGGATATTGAATCAACCCCTCTTATTTTTTGGTTAAGTGTTTCCTCTTGTAGTATGAGAGTGGTTATGGTAGGTTGAAATAGACCTTAGTCTCTTATCTTTTTTGAGTTGTTAAAGGTGATGTTTGACACCATTGTGTCGGTAGGATCTGTCTTGAAGTGGTGAAGGGGAATTCTAGTGAGGAAAGGTAAATATGTCCATTGTTGATGGGTTTAGATGTATTATTTAAGGGAATTTTGGTCTTTCATTGGTTTCTCATAAGAAAAGAATTCAGGTTACGTGACTGGTGTAGAAAATTTGGCCATTCAAGGCTGTTATGGTTGCTTGTGGTAATCTCATTCTTCTGGGGGACTTTTTTCAAGGTCCCACTCTTGGTAATGTATCTATCAGTTTCAAGGGTTGTGTTCGGTGGTTTCTTGTTTCATTGTGTTTCTATTAAGGGAAAGGTGATGTTTTGTAACCTTTTGAGGAATTATGCTTAAACTAAAGCCTATTTTCTTTTGGGTTTTCATGAAATTTTCTATCCTAAATAAAGGTGTATTATTTATTTATTTTAGTCTTCCATTTCTTGTTCAGGGAGAGAGGGTATATGTTTTTCAACTTTGAGGCCTCTAATTTGGTAAAAGTGTCCTGTTATAGTAGAGTATGTTTTAGAGTGTGTTATTTCATGGTGGTTTTTTTGAGAGGTGATGTGATTTCTTGTGGAACTATAAAGAGATGTTATGAACGAGGGTTTTTCAATGCCTAAATACAAGATATGAGATTCTTCAATCATCTAAACTCTATTCATAGGTCCCAGAGTGAAGATGGTATGTAGTCTGGAAACCCCCATGGATTTAAGGGATCATGGTTTAACTTCTATCTCTAGTGTGGGAGGTGTAAATTGTTTAAGGGTTTGGGGTGATGGTTTTGTTTCAAGCGGCCCAGTGTGGTAGAAATTGACAAGGGGACCCTATTTCTCAGGCTTGTGATCTGATTCAATGGAAGAGTCCCTCCTTTGTTATAGGGAGAAGGGGTGTTTTTGTTTTCTCAAACCCCAGTGCTTAAACCCCAGGGGGTGAAAATCTATGTATGGTTATTCATGTATGAATAACCTTTCATGCTATTTTCAATCATGATTTCAGTTGAAATCATCTTAGGATGGTAATGTTTGTGGGATTGGTGATCTTTATAATATATCTGTTGATTTGGAGTTTTGTTTATTGACCCCTTGTAGTGGAAATTGGATTTTATGGGGTCATTTTTGCATCGGCCCATGATAGATGGTTAATATGGTTCGTTCTTATGATGTAGAGACCCACCATGGGACTCATGTGAGTTATCTTAGAACAATTTTAATGATAATTTGTCCCTTATGGTGGGGAGTACATCCAGACCTCCTCGTGTTGGTGTTCGGGTTCTGTCTTGTGTGTTAGTTCGTTTCCAATGGTGGGAGTCAATTCGGGTCTCACCATATCATTATTTTGGTTGTTCTCCTAGTATTGTATTGGAGTTAGGTAGCCTCATTTATATATTTATAAACACAATCTTTTCTTGGGTAAAATTTTGGATTGGATCATTCCCAACAGTTTTGTTGAATTAAGGCTGTGGTAACCTCATTCGAATTCATTGTTCGTTTCACATAAACGTCATAAGATTTTTGTGGACATGTTTAAGGTGTTTTATCTTTGGATGTGGTTTGATTATGTATTTCCATTTCAATTAATTGGTTTCAATTTCATTTGGTGAGGTTATCCTTTCCTTTGTTTGGTCAACAAGAGTTTTTTTGCTTTTGGGGACGGGTGACCCTTAGCAGGGGAACCTGTCTTGGTCTCTCAAGTTATCTCATAGCCCTCTTTTCTTGCATTTTGTTTCCTGGTTGCCTTTTAGTTGGAAACTAACTTTTGATCTTGGAAATGGTATTAGTTTTTTTTATATGGTCTTGTTGTGGCTTCCTTGGGGAAGAAATCATTATAGTGGGGAGAATTGTCACAACCTGGTTTTAGACTTTCACTTCGTTCTAGTTCGGGTAAGGTTCTTGGTTGTTTTATTGGGATCCGATTATGACACATTTGAAATTTTACATAATTATTTCTCTACTATAATTGTACTATATTTTCCCTAGGTTCCCCTAGTTACCTAATGATTTTTTTTAGAAAAAAATCAATTTTTATGTGGACAAAATTGGGTGCATGGTTTGGCCACAAAGTTTTCTAAACCGTGGTTCCAAACCATGCACAATGTCCAACACATTTTTTTACGTAATTTCAATTTTCCCTTATGGTCTTAACCCTATTGCACACATTTATTCCCCCATTCAACCATTATAACCATGGAAGGATCCCAAGCTTCCGAATCCTATTTGGAACCCAATTTTGAAGGGGGTTTTGGGGGTGGAACTTCAAGATTTAATCTAGTAAGTGATTTCCTCCTTGTTTCTTCCATTTCCATAGCATATCTTCCCTCTTTATTTAATTTCCAAATGCCTAGAGACCATTGCATTATAACTTGGTTTTATTTTTTTTGTTTCTTGGTTTAATAATATTGGTTAGGGTTCTTTTTCTTTCCCTTATTGTGCAACGATGGTGCATTTGAAGTTTTGCACAATGACTTCAGATTTTGAATCTAAATTAGGTGATTCCATGGGTAAGAATTATTTGATGAGTTATATTTTCTTTATTTTTATGTTTTTAATGTTTCTCATATGTGGTTTATGGTGTGAAAACCATTTTTTATGGAATTGGTTAAGTGTTTAATTTTATAGTTTCATTTTTGCTTGAAAATGTGTGTTTTTCATGTGTAACTCATGGGGTATCATTGGAGGTCATTTATAAAAAATGAAAGTGTTTTATTAAACTTTTTAGGGATTCCAATTCTGTTTTTGTTTGGTATTGGTATGCATGTGGCCTTGAAAGTAGTTTCTTGAATGGATTTTGTGTGTAAAGCCATGTTATACTCCTTGGAGTTGTTTTATAAAAAATATGATATGGTTTATTGAGTTTTACGAAGTGTGCAAAAGCTGACAAGGTACTGTTTTGTTGGGTATTTGTTCTTAAATTGGGGTTTTTAAAAATAATGTGATGATTTATGATGTCAAATATTCTGAAAATGTTTTATAAATGGTCGGAATGGGTTTTTAAATTATGAGAAAGGCGGTAGACATGTTTATGGGATGTTTTGATGCGAGTATAGTGTAAAAATAAATTTGAAGGTGAAAAGGAAATTATGTGACATGTTTGTGGGATGTTTTGCATGTGTATAATTTGGAAATGTCATTTTTATATGTAATTGGTATTTTATAACATGTGTAACTTTATTGATAACAAAGAGTGAAACCCGCATATGTAGGTGGGCGGACTAGGACTACTATGCTAGTGATCTGGTAGCAGTTTCAACCCTGTTTCACTTAGAAATTTTGATGATGAAAAAAAAAATAAACTATGACGATGTTGGAGACCACTAAGACATTGGGGTTTCCTCTAATACTAACTCATGCACAAGAATGTTATTTATTATGGATACTTTTACACTGAGATATGATGTTCCTAGAGACCCACAAAGAGCTAGTTCCTAGGGGTGTTCCCGTGACTAGTGCTCATTGGATATATTGTACTTACCATTGGAATATGGTGGGTTTGGTTAGTAAATTTGTAATAATGAGTATTTTATTTATAAGTGTTTATTATTTAATGTTTCTCTCTTGTAAATGGTTTTCATTTAAAGCTGCATCTTTTAGAAATTGTTATTAGCATTTCTTATTTATAAAAACTTTCAAGCCTTTTTTCTTAATTTGTTTATCACATGGAATTTTTTTGAGGAATCCTATTGGGATTTGTCTCACACCCTTCTTACACCCTTGGGTGTAAGTATATTTGTTAATGTTTTTAAAAGTTATGGGAAATGTTTTTTGGAATCAATGGTTCGAGTTACTAACAGTCTCTTGGTGTGGCGTTGTGGAGATTTCATAAGAGAGATGCCCCCTCATCATATATTGGTTCTTGGGATATACTTTATGCTCTTTCTTTTCGTGTCCCTTTTAAATTTTTCTCTTAAAACATGAATTTAAATTCTGAAAATTGTAAGGCTTTTTTGTTTTAAATTTTAAGAACCATTTTATTCATTGTTTTAGGTTTTTTTATGAATATAAATTTGGGTAAATCATTCCCAAGAATTGTTTATGATACCCAAACACATGTTCCAGCTCGTGGGGATAGGGAACACCCTTAGGGCCTTTCCACAAACCAGTTTGGGTACAGGTTCAGATAGTGACTAGATCCGTTTCGTGATAGAAAAAGAGGTAAATCTCAAATATATCTTTTTCAATGAAAGGCCATCCATTGGTAGAAATTAGATTTAGTAAAGACTCCTGGTTAGAGAGGCATAGAGGAGAATAACCAAGTATGGTAAAAAACTAGAAAAGTGTATCATGGGGAAACACTTGGAGAGGCGGTAGTGTTCATAGTTTGGAGTGTAACCATAGGAAGACAATGTGATCATGATAAGTGGTTGAAAATGTTAACAATACAATAGACTATGAAAAAGTCTAGTGTTAGAATGGGGAATGAGGGGTACTATTAAATTTAAATTAAACACATATTCCTAGAGAAAATGATTTTGTTAGTATATTCTTCATCATCACTAGGGTTTCAAGATGATTTTATTTTTTTGTGGTCATTGCACCGAAACTATGAAGCTACATGTTCATGAAATCCATATGGTAGAGGCCCGTTGGCCCTATTTTATGGCCAAAACACCCACAACATGAGATTCCAGGAGTGTTGTATCTATGATTTTCTCTAATACATGAGGAATTATATTAATGAATAAGTATTTTTTATTACAATGTAATACATTACAACATAGAGTAATAAAATTGGAAATTAGTAAATTATATTTATAAAAACAACTAAAACTATTACTATAAAATATGTCAAGATATGGTTCGTCAAAATAATCTTGTACTCCAGAAGAACATACTCAAAAATTAATAACTATTATATAAGGAACATTGATACTATGGAGAAAACATAAAAATTGAAATGGAAATGGTATCTATGGAAAAGATATGAATGAATTTAGATGTTAAAATAAATACTATATAAAATATGTAAAATGACATTTGGGATCATATTATTGCAATCTCACCATCCTAAAATTAATATTTCCAATATAAATACATGTGTATAAAAAAATATATTAAATAATTTGGTAATACTCAAATTATAAATTATTTACAATATATTTAGTGATTAAAAAATAAAAATGAAACTATATACATAATATTTTAAAATTAGTTTTAATATTTTAGTACTAAATTTGTTTTTTCAAACTATATATTAATTATAAAGACATCGACTTCAGTAGCCCAAAGATGGTGAAATTATTTATTACACTGTCATAAATACAAGATTCAATTCCCAAAAACCAAAAAATTTAGTATCCTTAAATAACTTGATATATATAGGGTACCCTTATTACATAAGTAATTAAAAACAAAACATAATAATAGAAAATAATTTTCATACTTGAACTCATTCAATGTTATATTCATTATAACCTGGTGAAAGGAAACAAAATAAGGGAGAGCTCCGAGTACTAAGTAAGAGTTAAGTATAGTGGAAGTGATTATTTTTAATGAGAAAAATTAATTTGGTAAGGTAAATAACTAGAAAAACATGATATTTAGTCAAGAAAATGATAATGAAATGCATCCATATATTTTGATATAGTTAAAATCTCTTGGATAATAATAAAAGAATACTGAAAAGGATAATGCTTAATCATTGGATATCATGTATCTAGATCATGAAACAATTCCTTCAAGACTTTTCATAAGTTGGTTTAATAATTTTGGGTAAAACCCATTTAATTTGGCCACATTATTTATCTCATGACATTATCGATGCATCAAGGGTCTTTTTTATATATGCCCTCCACCAATTCTTGCGTCCAAAGCCACATTATATGTTGAATATAATATTTAAAAAGAGATCTTTAAATACATTTTTCCCATAACACTTTGAACAATTTGGATACCAGGAATAAAATTAGATTTATGATATGAGGTAGAAAAAGGGTGTTATACATACCCCACAATTAAGAAAATTTGTGATTAATATGGCATATATCTCACAAAAGTAAAAGTGAGAAGAGAAAACCCCTTACCTCACACTTACTTTTGGTTGTACATTGTTTAAACTGCTTTATAATGGTTTAAATAAGTTTATAAATTTATACTTGAACCATTTTAAAATTTATGATATATTATAAGATCAGTTTTTTTCATTTTATCACCAACTTGTAAATAATATTTCATTATTTCCTTTGTTTCAGGTGTTAACTGCTTTATTTTACTATGCATGTTTTGTCGTGTAAGTCCTGGTTCTTATGCATGGGATATAGTTCCATCATCTAAAAAATTATATTAAGTTAATATATGACAAATTTATTCATTATATATAGTATAATAATCATAAATTAATGTTGAACATGAGGAAATGAATTGCATCACATCATGAAGATGATAGTCCATACATACAAATGAGCATTGATATAATTCCCTTATCAGTGAAATGGTAAGAAAATGGATGATATATTAATTTTTTTTCTAGAATAAATATCCATTATTAATTACCATATATAATTTTTTCCCCATCATTATTCCCATCCAAGCAGAGATGAAAATAAAATTACACTACACTGTGGAGATAGTAAGCAGTATGTATTAACACACTATGATTTCATTTTTTATAGGATGGATAAAAAGTGGAATATGTTTCTAACATAAGAATAATTTCATATTAGAATATAGATGATATAGAAGTTATTAATTTATCATCAAAATAACATATGAATAGGAAGTGGAAGATGAAACGAACTTGAAAGAGTTGATTACTTCTTCTTCTCTATACTTCCTTCAATCTATTCTTATGTTATCTAGGGTATGAAATTTGGAAGGAAGAGAACATCTAGAACTTATCTTGGGTGGTTATGAAGATAAATGGGAAGAAATTATTTGATC
Organism: Viscum album; assembly: GCA_963277665.1. Classification (NCBI taxonomy): domain Eukaryota; kingdom Viridiplantae; phylum Streptophyta; class Magnoliopsida; order Santalales; family Viscaceae; genus Viscum; species Viscum album. The sequence goes on along the minus strand of OY728126.1, from coordinate 1,945,061,783 downwards.
TAGAAGGATAATTTTTGTTTATATAAGTGAGGGAGGAGGTTCCCATTTATAATTGAGGTGTGGATAACATTTGTAAACACTCAAAATGTTAAATTAATATAAATTTATATACCATTAAAAATGGATCAAAAGTGAGTTAATTATAAGTTAATATAATTATGGGTTTAAATACTATCATGAAATAATTTTTAGACATGTTTAGGTCTCATTATTACCCTTATCTTTATGTTTTAAACCTTATTTAAACCCTTTAATACATACCATGACAACATGCGTTTTTTACTCTTTGAAGGTTAATACAGTTAAAGTAAAATAAAAAACAATCAATAAATAAGTGATAGATTATTTTAAACCTAATTTGAATCATTTAGATGGATTTTTTATTTTTATTTTTATTATATAATTTAATAAAATATTATTTATTTTGAAATATCATTAATGGCTATTTTGACACTATTCATTACATGACTTTTAAAAAATATAATAACAAGATAAATTTGAAAAAAAATTTATCAATTCATCCCTAATATGTCAATTTCATACATAAAAATTATTTATAACAATAATTATGTCAAATTATATTTATTTTAATATTTTTAATATCATTTATTTGATATTTCCATTAATTAATCAATTACTACATCATCATTATGAAAAAATTTAGTTTAGTTATTTTTTCCTAAAAATTAAAAAAATTTACCATGATAAAGATAAAAAATTTATGTTCTAAATGAATAGTTATATTTTAGTTTTTATTCTTTATAGCCCAATATTTTAAATGAAATAGTTATCAAAAATATAAGTAGGACATTATTGAACTTTCTTTAAATAAAATATAATTAATGTTCTACTCTCATCCAAGTGGATTAAAAATGTTATAATTTATAACCAATGATGATTTCAGTGGATAAACACTCATAAAATATTATTTTTACAAGTTTTAGGGTTATTTTATAATATTCATAATACTTTTTAACCCTTAATTACATGATTTACCTTTAACCATGTTAATCAAAAAATTACTAAAGTTAATCTTCATAATACCCAAAAATAAAATTAACCAATTTAAATAATCAAGACTTACTTATTACAAATATGGAATCCATTTTTAAAAATTCATAACCCCCAAAATTCATTAATTAATTTAAAGTTTATCTCGTTGATAGAATGAGAAAATTAGTTTTTAAATTGAAAACATTCCAGCAATTGAAATTCTTTTATTTCCAAATTCAATGAGAAATTTATACCAATGATCAAAATTGGATTAAATGATAAAATTTTTACCTAATTAAACTTAAAACACTAGCAACATAATTTAACACAATAAATTATTTTGACGAAAATCTATTTTTCATTAAAATTTAGTATTTTTCACTCTTCAATAAAACATAAAACTTATCAGGAAAATTCCAAAAATTCATGAAAAGTAAATTTTTATATTTATTTTTCAAAAAAGAATTTTATTTTGTCAAAAGTGTCAAAATATAGTTTTAAAATACGTGCGCCATCAAAAGGTGATAAAACTGCCTTTTAAAAAATACATCTTTTTATGCGTAAAATATGACTTATTATTATCTTATGTCTATCAAATATATTGGATGAATAAATTTTTTTGAGTATATATAAGTTTCATAATGTGGTAAATAATATTCATTCCCTCCAATTTAATTACTAGGTTATAAAAAAATTTATTATGTGGTTAGGATGGGTGTTGCGTGGAAGGTAAGCTATCAGAGAAGTTGAATTTATTTAAGAAGAGACATACCATAAAAGATTGCGGTGTTATATTACTCCCACATTTTAAAAAATTAGTCCTTGAAATTTTCATGATTATTAACTTCTAAATAGATGAGGGTGGTTCTTCTTCATATCATACATAGGTTCCCACACCACTTCTTCCATTTTATAGTTTATCCAAAGAACCATTATAACTTGAGTCATCCGATTCCTCAACACTTTTTCTCTAGTTTCAATAATCTTGATAGGATATTCATAGTAAAAAAGATCAAGTTTCGGTTCCATTTCATCATAGGTGAGTACATTCATTGGTTCTAGAATGTACTTCTTTAATAAAGATATATGGAGCACATCATGATGTTTGTAGAGGCTTGGTAGAATTACTAAACGGTAAACAACAAATCCCATTTATTCCAGAATTTTGAATGGTATGATGTACCTGGGGCTAAATTTCCCTTTCATACCAAACCTTATGACACCCTTCCATTGAGATTATTTCAGAAATATGTGATCTACCACTTGAAATTCCAAATCCTTTCCCAGGTGGTAAACATAACTCGTCTTCCTAATTTTTACTACTTTAATATGAGTCTGGATAGTATTTTCATTTGTAGTTGATATTCAATATGTTCTAGTCCTATAAGTTTCATTTAACAAACTTCATAGTAATAATATTTATTATGAAATATATTGCCTTATAATTCTATATATGACATCATTTGTATACTTGAATGAATATTATTATTATTGGAAAACTATACCAAAGGTATATAATTATCAACACAGCTTTAAAGTCAAGTGAGAATGATCTAAAACTATCTTCTAAAGTTATAATAGTCCTTTCATATTGTCCATTAGTTTGAGGTTGGTAGGAGGTGGTCAAATGAATCTCAGTTTCTAGAGCCTTCTAATGATTTTTCTATAATTTTGATATGAAACAGGGATCTCGATCAAAAAAGTTCTATAGAGGCACACCATGAAGTATTAAAACATCATTAATATAGATTATTTTTAGGCAATCAATAAGAAAATATTCTCTTATATCACAAAAATGTTACAATTTGGTAAGGTGGGAAACAATAACCCATATCATATTAATCTTTTTAGGAGTCCTTGGTAGTCCTATGACAAATTACATCATAATTTAATCCCATTTTCATATAGGTATAGGAAGAGGTTGTAAGAATACTATAGGATTTTGTGTCTCCACCTTCACTTATTGACAAACTATACATATTGGCAAATAGTTAACAATTTCATGCTTCATGTTGACCCACCAGAAATATTCCTTTAGTTCCTTATACATCCTGGTACTACCAGGGTGTTTCTTAAAATTTGATCTATGTGTATTATCCAATAGTAATATTTTTATATTAGGTATTGATGGAACAAAGAAACTATTTCTAAACTTTATAATAGTATTTCCAAAAGAAAACCCTTCCAATTTTCTTTCCTTAACATCTTCAATTTTATTATGAAAATTCTCATTAGTAGATTGGGAGATTTTTATCTTTTTCAAAAAATATGGTTTTTAAATAATTTGAAAAATTAGTGGTCTCTCCACTCCCTTAATAATTCCCATATCCATATTTACTAAATCCATGAACATGGGATCTCTCTCAATCATCATTTGGGTCAGAGGTCAATGATCCGGCCTGCTTAATGCATCTGCTACATTATTTTCTTTTCCTGGGTGGTAGGGTATTTAAAAATAATAATCCTTGAGTATCATATTTGAATTAGGTTTATTTATTTCTATGAAAATATGTATTTTAAACAATTGTGATCCATATATATCTCAAATATTTCACCATAGAGACTATGTCTCCATATCTTTAGAACAATGATTAAGAACAGTAACTCAAGATCATGATTTGGATAATTTTCTTCATGATTCATCAACTTACTTGATGAATATTCAATAACATTATCATTTGGAAAAATGAAAACAACTAATTCCTTTCTTCGACACATCATTTTATGTCATAAGCCCATAATTTCTTGATGGTATATTCAAAATCAAATAATTAAATTATCATCACATTAATTCATCAAGAAAATAACATTTTTTTCACCACTCGATCATAACCCATATATGTTTGATCCTGGTTAACATGTTTTCCAATCAGGAAAAATTATGAATGAATCCCTAATAGTAACCTTCCATACCAGTGAAAATACGTAACTCATTTATGTTAGTTGGTTAAGGCCATTATTTGAATGACTTTTTCTTCATATGATCAAATAAGATTCCATCCTTAAAGACAATATGGCCATGAAAAGAAATCTATTGAAGCCAGAATTAAAACATTCATAATTTAACATATAAATCTTTTCTTCTAAGAGTCTCATGAATGACCCTCAAGTTATTCTCATGGAACTCATAGATTTTAGAATACATATAATTTTCGTTAATGAATACTACAAAAAAATAATCAAGATATTTATTGAATTCTCTTTTAATTAGATCCATAAAAACCGAGGGTGAACTATTCAGCCCAAATGGCATTACTGTAAAATCCTAATATCCATACCTTTTTTGAAAATATTTATTTAGAATGTCATCCTTACTTAATTTTAATTGATGATACCAAAAGTGAAGATCAATCTTTAAAAAATATTGATCTTTGGGAATCTGGTTGAATAAATCATCAATGAGAGGAAGATGATACATGCTGTTTTATTATAACAACATTTATTTCCATATAAACTATGAAAAATATCAAGGATCCATCTTTTTTCTTAAAAATAGAATAGGGCTCCCCATGGTGAAACAATATAGAGAATAAATCCATTATCACTAACCAATTCTAGTTTCTTCTTCAGTTACACTAATTCTAGAGTGGGAATTCTATAGGGAGTATTTGATATAATTCTTGCATCAAGAATCAAATATAAATAAAACCCAACTTCTCACTATGGTGGATTTATAGGTAATTCCTAAGGAAACAAATCAATGTATTATTGTATAATTGGTACATCATCAATTTGAATATTGCTTTACTCATCCTTTGATGATGTTTTTTTCAACCTCCCCAATAATTTAATTTAGTTGAAATACTATGGTTGGATATATATAAGATTCAAATGATGAATTTTATACTCTAAAAATAAGGGATTCTACATATTCTATATATATCATAATTTCCTTCTTCTTGAAAAAATGTTTCACATATTATTTGGAAATCCAGTTCATACCGAGTATTATATCAAGGTCAACCAATGGTATTATGATAAGGTCATCAAATAAAGCATGTTTATATGTCCTAAAGGGGTTTGAATGAAATTTTTTTGTTACAATGAGACTTCCCTTATGAGTTTTTGATGAAAATTTACTTATTATATCAAAACGTAAATGTCTTATTTTTTTTGGAAAATAGGGTAGATATAAAAGAGTGCGATGATCTAGAATCAAATAAATCAGTGGTTAAATTTGAATATAGGATTAATTTACCTACCAACACTTCATTGGGTACTTATACCTCAGTTGTATTGACCTCTTTATCTTGGAAAACTCCCTTTGGCTTTTTCTGTGGTATCTTACCTTTATTCATGGGATTTTTTTTAAATATTTTACCATTTATTTATTATTATGTCACTCTATATAATTAGTTTTTCCAATTTTAATCGTGATCTAAATGACCCTATTCTATGCACTTATAACACACTCCTATTTCCTTCATGATTTTCCCAGATATTTCTTCCCCCAATTTTCACAAGATTGAAAATGATTCATTTAATTATTCTTCTTTGATGCTTTACCTTTATCATTGTTCTTAACCAACCTATTATTATTTTGAATTACTTTGAACATATAAGATCTAGAAAATTCCTTCTCCATTTTTATGGGAATTAATATTATGTCATCATATTATGAAGTTTTTTAAAAATACACTGCCCTTCAGAATTTTGGTTTTTGACGTTCAATGAAATGATCAATCTTTTTTTTTTGAATCACGTATTTAATATATAGAATACCTGAATAGTCTTATTATGGTATCCTCATACTCCGTGTCTCTCTATTCTTCCATTTTCCTTAAGATAAGGAATTTCTCTTCAGTTCAATTAGTTGATCGTGAGGGAAAAATTTATTGTTGAATGTTTATTTAAAATCATCCCATTCCATGTGTTATATTTCATATTCCTCCGTATTATTATGGATAAATGACCAACATTGATCAGAATCTCCATTAAAAAAATATATTTATAGTGCTACCTTATAATTTTCATCTCACCTCAATGCTTGAAATATATTTTTAGGGGACATGATCCACTTCTCAGATACCACAAGATTAGTAGTGACACTAAAATATAATGGATTCTATTTCATTAAACAATACAACATAGGTGAATCATGGTAATTATTTATGGATCGAGTATGCTATCCTAATATAGTCATGATATGATCAAATCCAACACCCATTGTGATGGATTACTCCAGGGTGAAATCCCCATATTGTTTGTGGGTATTGTTTACCTTCCTTCCATTAGGTTCCATCACCAAATTATGGAATAAACTATGTTATCCTATAATCATCCTCAGTATTGATTAAAAAAATAAAAATTACTCTAATGGTAAATGTTTTTAAATTATATAAGGATTTTCCATAGTTATTATGATGGTTATTTTTATTTTAAAATCTATTTCCCAAGGTTTCTTGTAAACATGCTCTGATACCAACTATAATGACCCCTACTCAGGTATCTCAGACCCTGTTTCATTCTTTATTGTATTTGAATTGATACAAGATTCAAATTCTAAAGGACCAAAAAATTTAGTAGTCTTGATGAAATATATATATATATATATGGTACCCTGATTAAATATGAATTAATAAAAACATAACAATAGAAAGTAATATTCATCCTTGAACTCATTCAAATTAGTCTTTTTCATAACCCAATGAAGGGACACAAAATAAGAGCGATCCTAATTAATCAATATGAGTTAAGTAAAGAAGAATAAATAATGAATCAATGAGAATAATGAATATGGAAATGTAAATAACTGAAAAAAGATGAAATTTAGTCTAGAAATTGATATGGAAATGCATCCATAGATTTTTTCATTGTGAAAATACCCTGGTAATAATAACTGAATATTTGAAAAAGGGAATGCCTAATCATTGGATGTCATGTATCTTGCACATGAACCACTACCATAAAGACCTTTCACATGATGGTTTAATCATTTTGGAAAAAAACCCATATAATTTCACCACATTATTCAACTCATGAGACCACTGATGAATCTAAGGGATTTTTTATATACGGTCCCCACCCATTCTTACATACAAAACTTTTATTATATTTCGAATAAATTATTTAGAAATAAATATTTTAATCAAAGTGTCCCATACCAATTGAAAACATTTGGGTACCATGAAGATAATGAGATTCAGGATATGACATATCAAAAGGTAATTATACATACCCCACACACAAGTAAACTAGTGATTAATAAGGCATATATCTCACAAAAGTAAAAGTGAGATGAAAAAACCCCTTACCTCACACTTCCTTTTGGTTTTAGGTTATTTAACCTCCAGTATAATTTTTAAAGCATTTTATTTATTTATACCAAGAAAAGTTTCATATTTATTATATCTTATATGATCTAATTGAATCATTTTATTACCCTGTTGTTAATAATGTCTCATTATTACCCTTGTTTCAGGTGTTAACTGCTTCATTTTCCAATGCGTGTTTTCTCCTCTAAGTCCTGATTCTTATGCATGTGATATAGTTCCATCATATCCAAAATGATATTAAGTTCACACACACACACACATATATATATATAATATTTATTCATTATATATAGTTTAATATTCATAAATGATTTTTGAACATGGGTTAGTGAATCACATCACATTGTGGAGATGGTAGGCCGTACGTACGCACGAGGGACGGTATCATTCCCTTAATAGTGAAAGTGTAAATAAATGGATGGTATATTAATTTCTTCCAGAGTCAATATAATTTCATAATTACCACATATAAACATTAATTCTATCATTATACCCATCCATGTAAAGTGTTGGTGAAAAAAAATCACACCACGTCGTGGAGATGATAGGTCGTACGCACACGCGTGCGATGATTTTATTTTTTGTAGGCTGGATAATAGGAGGAATAAGGTTATAAAATAATAATAATAATAACATATCAGAATATATATGATACTGGATTTATTAATTTATCATGGAAACAACATATGAATACCATGTGGGAGAAGAATTAAACTTTAATGATTTGATAAAGATGATTACATCTTCTTCAGTGAACTTCCTTTAGTCTCTTCTTAAGTGATATTGGGTAGGTATTTTGGAAAAAATTTAACATATATAACTTATATAGGGGTGTTGGGAATAGAAATAGGTTGGGTTTTATCAATATATAAGGCTCAATTTGGTGAAAATAAGTGAATGAGGAGGTGCCATTTTATAATTGAGGTGAGGGTCACTTTTGGAAATTGGAAGATTATTAAATTAATATAAATTAATAGCCAATTCCAAATGTACCCAAAGTGATTTATTTACAATATAAGATAATTATGGGTCTAAATAATATCATTAAATAAATTTTTTAGAAGTTGAGGTCTCATTCATACCCTTATCTTTTGGTTTAAAGCCATCTTTAAACCCTTTAACTCTTACCGTGATGATATGATTTTTTACTCTTTAAAGGTTAATATTATTACAATAAAAAATCAAACAAACCCTAAATGATTCTTGGATGATATTTTAATTCTTATACAAATCATTTGAATGAATGTTATATTTTTATGAGTTTTAAATCATTTAATAAAATATTACTTATTTTAAAATATCATTAATGTCAATTTTAACACTATTATTTACTTGATTTTTATAAATATCACAAGAAAAAGGTAACTTAGAAAAAAACTATAATCCATACCAAATATTTCAATTTCATACAATTTTTTTGATGACCTTAATTAGATCAAATTATATTAATTTTAATATTTTTAATGTCATTTATTTGATATTTCCATTAATTAATCAGTTACAAAATCAACATTATGAAAGCCATTATGTTTATTATTTATTTAATAATAATTAAAACAATTACCACGATGAATATAAACATTTTATATTTTTAATGAAATTTTTGAAATGAATTTATCTTTAGTATAAACCAATATTAAAAATGATGTAGTTATTAAATATATGAGTTTGGCATCCTTGACTTTTCTTTAAATAAAATCTAATAAATGTTAGACTCTCATCAAAGTGACTTGAAAAGGTTATAATATCAGAAAAAATGATTATTTTTTTCTAAAACTACTCATATAATGAAATTTGGATACGTTTTAGGCTAATTTTATAATATTTATAATATTATTTTTACCTTTAATTACTCAATTTACCTTTAACCATATTAATAAAAAAATTAGTAAAGCTACTATTCATAATGTCCAAGTATAAAAGAAACCTATTTACATATTTTTTATCCAATTATTCCAAATATGGAATCATTTTTTGAAATTTCATAACATAGAAGCTATAGTAATTAATTTAAAATTAAATCCATTAACAAAATTGGAAAATGAGTTTTTAATGTGAAAACGTTCAAAAGATTAAATTTTTTTAATCAAAAATCAATGTGAAGTTGATTTTAATGACCAAAATTGAATTAAATGAAAAAAAATTTGATATAATTTTACTTTAAAATAAATCAATAAAATAATTCAACATTATAAATTATTTAGTTGAAAAATTTATTTTTAATTAAATTTCAATATTTTTTATTTTTCATCACAACATGAAATTTATCATAAAAATACCAAAAATAAAAACAATGTAAATTTTTATATTTGTAATTAAAACATGAAGATTATTTTATGAAATATATTTCATAAATGTGTCCAAATTTAGTTGTAAATCATGTGCTCCCTCAAAAGGTGACAAAAATCACTTTAAAAAATATAACTTTTTATGCATAAAATTGGATTTTGTCTTTTCTTATGTCTATAAAATCTATTAGGTAAATGTAATTTTTTTAATATATATAAACTTCATAATGTGGTTAATATTATGAATTCCATCTAATTTATGTTATAGATTATAATAATATTTTATTGTGTGATTAAGTTGGGTGTTCCATGCAACATAAGATTTTAGAGAAATTGAATTTATTTAATTAGAGATATACTGTAAAAGCTTGGGGTGTTATATGTATTTTATTTTATAGATAAATTTAAAAAATATAGATAATTGTTTCCATGAAATAGAATCTTAAATTGAAATTAGAACTCCAAATTGGCCTATAGTGATTCTTAAATAAAATTATAAAATGACTAAATTTTAGGGAAAATAATAAAATACATGACTAATATTTGATAATTTTTTTTTCATCACTATAATGTAATAATGTAATAAAATTTAAAATAATTTATTCCCAAAAAATATTTTTTTTAATATTATATATTTTGATTAATTAAATTGATTTTACGTACCAATAAATAACATTTCAATGTCTAAAATAGAAATTATGGTTTTAAAAAACAATATCTTTTAGAAAAATTATATTCTCATGTATAAAGTAATATAAAATAATGGATTTACTTTATCAAACTCAAATATGTCAAAAAATATGCATTGAATGTTAAAATTTTTAATCCAAAACCATGGGTAATCTAATGGTTTTTCATATTCCATAACTTATATTTCTGAGGCCTATGTTTATAAATTAATAAAAAATACTCCATTATTTTTTTGAATACTTCTCCATTCTCCCAGTCCCCCTCACTAAAAATACTTTAACAATTTTCTCCAGTCATTTTTTTATCTCAGTAGTCTCTCTATGGTGTTTCTAAGGATCTATGGATCTCACCTCAATATTTAAGTAGTTTTATTTCATGGTAGGTGTCCCCTAAACACTTCTATTACTTTAATAGTATTATTACATCCAATTATTTTTAATTTCAATAGTCAATGTTCTTATTCATCATATATATAAATTAATTATTATATTATTGATGATAAATCACTGTTATCTCTCATTATAAAAAATTTAAAAGTTCTTATAAATCTAAAACATTCCTATAGCTATAAATCCATCCTTAATTTTGTTAAAGTAAAGTGTGTATTATTTTTATAGAAATGAAATCACCATCTTGATACAAAAAATGGATGTAGGTTATATCCCATATTCACCAAGGGTTAAAAATCATGAAAATGGTTGTTTAGGTAGTGACATGATTTTCCCTCCGTAAAAAAAGTGTGTATAACAACACAACTAGTTTGAAAATATCGAGGGATATGATTTGGATGATTCAAATTCTATTTAAAATCCATAATGAAGGATCTGAATATATTATATCTATTATGTTATATCTCATTAGTGGTATCCTACTATTTCAAAAAAAATGTATTCAATTTACGAATAACATTAAACTTCTTCATCGATGTAAGTACCCAATATCTGTAATTTAGAATTCCTCATTTGTAACATGTGCTTATTTAAACATTATAAAAATCAAGTTAATATTTCTATGAGTTAAGGTAATTAACCTAGAGATCCTTAATAATTCATTGACTATTGGAGACTATTTTTCATACCATCTAATCTTTTTTTATGTATAGGAATATAATATAATATAATATTCATTGATTAGTTATGATAAAAATTATTATATGGTCTTTTTTATATGTATAACTCATGACCATTTAGTAATTAATTGAATGAAAACGACTTTTATGTGATCGGTGGACATGAAATTATATAAACCCTTAATGAACTAGTCAGCCACATGAGGAAACTAAGATATAGAAATGGTAGTATCCTTACCTGTTATATATTATGTCTTATAACAAGTAATCAATGATATTTTTATAATAAGATCCCATGACCGCATGAGTTAGAACTCCATAAGTAATAGGAATTTTCAATTAGCGAAGAATACAAAATTTTTAACTAGGGTTCATGATGGAATTTTAATATTTAGGGAATCTTAAATTGATGGTTTCAGACATTGGATATGGTTTGAATGGTTTCAAGGGTTCTTGGGTGAGTCTTGGGAGCATATATGTATGATTCATATATTTTGGAGAACTTTGGCTACAAGGCATAGTTTGTTGATCATGGTTAAGGAGAAAAATTTTGATACTCTAATCATGAGGAGGTTTGCAATTCAATTTTTATAGTGCTCGATTTTCTAGAATAGTAAGTTCTTGATTCTGAGTTAACCACTCCAATTTAAGGGGAAACAATTTAAATCAGTTTGGGATTAGTGCTTGGTGCATGGTTTTCACATGGTTATAGACAAACCATGTACATTGTTAAAGATTTGTTTTCTTTTTTAGTGTGTGGTTAGAAAAATTATATAGACCCATCATGAAAGGTGTATTTCCTCGGATAGTGAGGGTTGTATGGTCAGTGCATGACCTATAAAAATTTATAGAAAATTGATTTGACTCATTAAAAATGAAAGAAAATAACAAACCCCCATAAATTTTCGGATATGGAATCCCTTTTCTCCCATCCCATTCCCTCAAATGAGTTGATTCCCCGCCCCCATTCTATCCTCCATAAAATCCTTCAATAGGGGTCTTCTTTTTTTCTTTTTTTATGATTATTTAAGGTTTATCTCTCCCTATGGAGGCCTCCATTTGTCTTAACTTTCATCTTTTTTCATTTTTTATATTTTTTGTTTTTTTCGTTAGTGATTCCACCGTAGCATGATGAAATCACCTGATTCTATATGGTATTTCATTTTGGCTAGTATAATGGTATCATGAGATTCCATTTGCACCATGTTTCTTGAAAATTAAGCAAGGTATGCTTCTAATAGGGACTTTCATAGGTTTCTCCTAAATTTTAATTAAATTAATTGTGAAATAAATTTTGTTTGTTAGGTATTTTTCCCAGTATGAGGCCTGGGACATGATATGGGTCGTTGGCACGCATTTGGTGGTTTTTTTGATGTGATAAGGCCACCAATATTCTTTCCAAAAGTTAATATCCTTTTGAATTTAATTGACATATTTGTTTAAATGATACAATTCATTGTTTTATACTACATAATATGAGTCATGGGAAGGAAATGTGGTGTGATCTTGAAATACATTTTTTGGACCTTATGCAGTACATAATAGAATATTCTGGCCCTTGTTCGTAAATGGAAAGCTTCAAATTAAAGGTGGGATGTTTTCTTACATTCCCTCATTTTATTTGAGATTTATATTTGTTCCTATAGAATTTGGTCTTTCCACTATGGTTATTAACATTTTTAATTAAATTATGTTCGTAATTTAAAAATATTAATTTATTTTTTTAATTAGTTAACTATATTAATTAATTAAATTGAAATTCCTTGAGTAGGATGAACAAAGCGACAAGCCCCCAATGGGACTTGTTACTTAATGGTTTTCCATGACCATCGATGATTGGGGACTTTAATCAAGTCATGATTAGACTACGTGGGTATACCATATGATATTGATGATGGTTTGGGTGAGCTAACCAACCTAGTGAGATCCTGACATACAAGATGGTTCATGGTATCCCTCTTAGGTTGATGCAATTATAATAAACCCCATGTAGCCAGTGAGGCTGCACTACTCTGATGATGACACCGTAGAAAAAAGTATTCCTCCAGAAATGGGTGTTGACCCAATGTATTATATGAGACCAAGGGACACTATTAAGGTACCTCCACTATAATGTGACTTAGGGGACCTGAGAGGTTTCCTGAGTGAGTGACCACCCTTGAGCGGGCGTGACTATATTGTGTAAAGATTATAGTGGGAGTCGTCATAGGACTAAAAAAAACTTATAAGACCGAAGGTTTGGTGATGATTATAATTGGTTATAAATTTGGCCAACCCATATATTTTATATATAATTCACATGTTATATTGGATTTATTTATCGATAAACAAATATAATTATGAAAACTGAACTTATGGGGATAATAAAATGGAGATAGAATATAAGGGATTTCCAAAGGTTCTTCCTAGGATCTGGATATTCACCATATATGATACTATTAGGATATGGATTATATGTGTTGATGTCACTATGGATTCCCAGTCTATATCATGGGATTTGGATATTGATCCACATGAATAATTAAAGATATTCCAGGATTCTACCTATAATCTAAATGGGGTGACCAAGATTCTATGGGTCCCTAGGATGCCTATCCCAACTAAAATATAACCATTTAGGATTGGTGGATTATTATTGTTATCATTATTATTATTTGGTCTATTATGATATGTTTATGACATTACTTTGACTAGGCTAGTAAATCTTGATGATATTAGTTTCCCTTTATTGGGATTCCCATGATTCCTAGGATCCAAACGTTGGGAATGGTGAATTGAGGGATGATATTGATTTAATGAATTACTGAGTTTCCAATGAATAAAAAATGAGAAATTATTTATACATGGAGATTGGATAGATTCCCAAGACACTTGGGAACTGGTTGTGGATCCACTTATAATGGGTAATTATTCGTTTGAGCCTAAATATGGGAGATTCCTGGGTTACACAAGGAGATATTGTTTATACGGTTCGAATGCACATTATGGAATACTCAATGAAACCCTAGAACTCTACAAAATAGGTTTTTTTTGATTGGGTTGATGGAAATAAGGAACAAAAATGGTATGGTTTGTTGTGTGGGTTGGCATAATGATTGAAGTGTTGTTATAGATATTTTAGCGTTGTTCAAAAGTAGGTATTGTTGGTTATTTTATTTATTTTTCACAATTCCATTTATGTTATCTTTATCATGTCACATGCACATTTCACTACAGATTCTAGTTTGTACAGGACTATGTTGGTGGTTCTATATAGATATTATTACTCACACAGTCCTCAGTGTGACATTGAACATGGGTACCTGAGAAACTCTCACATGGTTATTACAGACCTAGGATTGGGATGAGGCTCGATATTGAATGTTAAAGTAGATGAATTGGATTAGGATGGATTTTGTAATGTGACGAGGCTGGGTTTAGCCATGGATCTGAAATATTTTATATTCCCTTTTTTCTAGTATGTATATGTGACCATCCTTATGGGTAGTAAACTATTGTATGATGTGGTTGTCAGATCATTTATTGATTTTTTTTATTATATATCCTATTTATATTTATTGTGTCAGGAATTATCTTATTTTATTGGATGATATTTGTTTATTTTGTATTCTACTATGCACTCTAATTATTTATTATCTATATTGTTTATATTTATTACATTAGAAATTATCTTATTTTATTGGATGATATTTGTTTATTTTATATTCTACTATGCACTTTAATATAGGTGGTATAGACTCTCCATGATACCTCATTAAAACCCTGTTTCTAGTCAGTTACATTTGGAAATTAGTTAGGTGCTCTTGAGGTCTTGTAGCAAACTGGGTTGGGATCTAGAAACGTTTCCTCCAAAATGGGATATAAAATTATTAATAAGATGTTTCTTTGGTATTAATGTTTTTTTAGTTTCTTGAATATATAGTTATGGATATATTGAGGCATATGACAAAATCTAGACAAGTGCATCAAAAAACCATTTTTTGGTGGATGTCCAGGTTACCATAGTTATGTGATTGATGTTCTTAATCTATAATGTTATAGTTTATTTCATTTTCATCAATATTGACACACATAGTGTTTGAGTTTTTTAGTTTATGAGTTAATTATTTTATGCTCTTGGACGATTGGAATGTGATAGAGTATTGTATTTTGGATCTTGGATTCTAGGGGAAAAAGGATAATCATTCAACATATCAGGTATGTGGGATATATACAATATAGGCTTCTAGTGTGAATGATTTCACTAATGACTGAGGCTCAACTATATAATGTTTGAAAAAATGGTCATACAATGTTTTCTAGTATTAGTACTGGGTGGAATTATACACAATTGGGGTGACATATATCTGTATATATTATTCTAGGGATAGGTATAAAGGATACTATAGTGAACATTTTGATACAATCCCTTCAACAAGGGATGTGTATAAAACTTGAGGGGTCAATAAAAGAGTCAATGTTTTAGAAACAAACACCTTGGGGTTATTTTAGAAAAGGATGGGTTATTTAAATTGTTAGTAACAACCTATATAGAGTATTCCCATATATCTTTGGAATGACATTCTACATGACCAAACCATCAAGACATTGGTTCTCAATATGGGTCATATATGGAGATGTCATTGTACATAAACCAATTGACTAATAGGTTATGATTCTCAAGGGAGAAATTCCATGTGGGGATGCTCAGTGATAATTTGTTCCATTGTGAATGGTTGGTTTGGAATGTGATTCTTGTCATATCTACTACTATGGAGTATGTTTTTGGACATGTTGATTCCATGATATAGATGATAACCATGTGGAGTTATCATGTGTTCTGACATCATGTGATCAAACTGTTTAGGCTTGGTGGGAGACCTAGATACCTTTATAATTGACCAGGAATGTAGTGGGTTGGTGTGGGTTTTATGGTGAGTGAAATAGATGATAAGGGTTATCTTGGAGTTTATATTTTATTTATATGTGGGAAACATGATTAGATGATAAATAGTATCATACTGGTTCACATGAGATGTGACATTTCATATGAAATGGGAACAAAAATGCAATGATGGGTTTTTAATGTGGAATATGCCTGAGTACTAGCATTATTGTATTAAATCTAGATTAGAATGGTTGGACTATTTGGGTGCCTAATCATATTTATATCAATTCTTCTAATATGTGGTGAGATAATGTTTAAATTCTTTTGGGGTTGGAATAGTGTCAAGTGACTTCTAAACTGGTGGGTAGACTGAGGGTGAAAATTTATGTTGTTGCGATGATTCAAGTAAAGTGGATGAGCGTGAGTTTGAATTTTGAAGTAGTGATGTGCATGTTTATGGTGTGGAGTTATAGGGTATCTCTTTACATGATTATTTTACATTCTAAGAATCATGTCCAACCTAGTTTGGTGATGTGAAACTCACAGTAGGGTGATTTCAGTTTTTTATAATTTTTTGGTACTAGAGAGTGCGACCATTCATTTTTCAAAGAGATAAATCAAGAATTTATTGGATAAAATTTCACATTTGAATTATGAATTGGAGACTGACTATGTTCAGGCCTAGGACAAGTGATTTTTATGAGATGTTTGCAGGAATAGAAACTCAAAACTTGGGTGGAATTGAGTGTGGCTCAGGATGAGGGGAACATGTATTATTAGGAGGAAATCCATTAATGTGGTAGTTAGGGAGCGGTATGAGGGAGGAAATATGTTGGGGAGGTGTAAGAACTACCTATTTGAGGATTTAGCCATCAAGATGAAGTGGAATAGAAGCATGGGATCAATCATTAGATGATTTTTCTTGAATTTAGATGACAATGAGTAAGGAGATATAATATTATATATATTCTAGAGAGAACTATCAAAACCTGAGATTTTATGAAATATTTTTTTGAAAAATTTAAATTTCCTCGATATCTTGCGCTACATGAAATATCATGTTTTAACAATACACTACATACTATTAAAATGTTATTATTTAATAGGATAGTTATCACTTAGCCATCGGAATGTCATTTGTGAAAATGATTAAATAAAATTTTAAAATATATGGTTTAAAAATGTATATAAAATAAATTATGTAAGGTTATGGATGCACATAGATCAACCCTTCATGTGTTTCTAAAGGCCGAGGTACTTGGAGAAGGCATGGAGGATGTATGAAGGGACTCAGCTACTAAAAGCTAGAAGGGGGGATATTTCACACCGTGTAAAGATTTTTCATGATGTGTAAAGGTTTTACATGACATAAAAGTGGGTTTAATGATGTGTAACAAATTAGGGATAGAAAAATAAATATCATAAAATGGGTGATGTGTTTCTTAGTAGAAATTGAATCGTGGGGATTATACGATGTGAAAGGGGATTATATTATATTTAATTCCCCACTACAGTTCTATTTTAGAAATTTTTGGCCGCTTGGGTTTTTTATAACCCTATGGATGAAGAATATCCATTCCTTTTTCTTGGTGGTTGAAAACCCTCTCATTTAGTGTATTGGGTATCCCTTTTATGGGGATGAATCATCGTGATTCCATCATCAATTTGTGGTGACATGGGTTGATCCAAGGTGTATTTTTCCTTTATTTTCTAGTGGTTTCGTCCATTTTAAAATATTTTTCCTCATGTTGTTCATACCATGCGATGGAGGATGACCTCCCATGTTTCGTAATGGGATGTATCTTGGGTTTCGGTTTGTGCTATCGTTCTGTAACATCCTCTGGTAGATATAGTTCTTGCGGAAGGGGTGATTATAGATCCATTGTGTGGTCTGTTATGATGTGAAGAACATTGGTGATATGTAATGACCTATAAAATTCAAGGGAATTGTTTTCTTAATTTTCTTTCGGATTTTACAAGAGAGCGGTTTCTGACGGAACCTGATTTTGAGGCCCGGTGTGCCCGGAATCATTTTCTGAAGTTTAGCTCGGGTACGTTCAGGGAACGAACGAGCGGGTTTTTCTAACTTTTTAACCGTTGCTCGGAATCGAATTCTGAGGGCACCGATGGAATGGCAGCACTGGTAATTTCTTAGAAACACCTTTTCTAGAGTTGCGTTTGCTCGGGTGTGGTTTTTAAATTTTGGGGTTAGGTAAAGGAATAAAATAAAAGTGGTGCAACCAATTTTATTTTATTTTTGTTTAACCTAAGCTAAGTGGATGATGTGGGACCCACAATATCCTACACCCTTAGTAGGATATTTGTGAGGTGGGGCCCACACGAGCCCCACCATTTCTTTTCTTCTTAAACCCCCTCCTCTATTAAGGTAAGACACCTGCACCCCTACTAATTGGAAGTCAACCCTTGGGTTTTTTTGTTATGAAATGCCTCATTTAATTTGGGCAGTTTAAAAGTTGCAATTAATTCAATTAATTGTTTGATTCGTTTTTGAATTTTTAAAACGCATGGCTTGAAAAATAAAATAAGACAACTCTTATTTTATTAGTCTGGTTGTGTTGAGAGGGGATTGGGAGAAAGAGGGGAAGCTTGAAGATCTTTATCATCTTCATCGAAGAACGCGAAGAACGCGAAGAACGCACTGATCTCCGATGAAGAATGCCGAATCCTCAGAGATTGACTACGCGATGCCGGGTACCGCGACGCCAACAACACTCTCCTTCCGCAATGCCTTCTTCCGCGACGCCTTCTTCCGCGATGAACCATCGCTCAACGAATTCGACGAGGTAGGGGGTTTATTATTTCATTTGTTCCTGATAACTTCATCGTTGACTTATCGTCTGATTTGGGCCGCCTGTTATCGGAATAACGGGAGGATGTCGGACCACACGAACATAGCCGACCCTCCTCTCCCCTTTGGTTATTTTATATTGTTTGCAGCATGAACAAGGCAACTCGGTGCCGAAGCACCACATGGGAAATATTAAAGAAAGGGGGAGAAGCGCAGTGTCGTCGCACCGCGTCGTTGAAGACAAACCAAAGACGCGGCACCGTCGCGCCACGCCGGAGAACCACAAAAGTTCTGTGGCTAGAGTGGGGCCACAGTGGAGGGGCGCGACATCGTCGTGCCATGGAGGACGGACCAAGGCCGCTACTTAGGCCACGACAGAGTGGGGAGACCGGCGGCCCGTTCCGGGCCGCCGACGGAGGAGCAGGGGGACCGGCCAGCGCCGGTCCCGTGGCGGCAGCAGCCGGCCGACCGGAGCGGGCCGGCTGGTCATGGGGAATAACTTGGGGTTTGTAACCCCCGGTTGGCCAGCAGGTCCGGGACTGGTCGACCCGGTTCGGGCCGACCCATAGGGTATCGTGTCGGGTTGGACCGGGCCCGAACCCACTAATACCGGACCCCTCACGGTCTTTTGTCCATAACATGGGCTTCAGACCTCCAATCGATGCACCATCAGCTGAGATGCAAACCTTGGATCGAGGCGGTCGTTTTGGTATATTATAATCAAGGTTTCAGAGAACTTTGAGTTCGGCCGGGTTGGTTCATACACGAAACCAACCGGGTCCTCGGAGCGGAAACACTAATAACTTGAGCTCCGGACGTCTGATTGATGTGCCGTCGACTTTTTTGTATTCCTATTAGTGAGAAGGACCTTTTGGATTACTCCTCTTGAGGTTTGGACATAGTTGAAGTACGGTCGGGTTGGTTTTGACTTAAAAACCTACCGGGCCCCTGGGACAAAAAAGCCAATAACTCTCAGACCGGGCGTCCGATCGACGCGCCGTCTATCGCGTTGAGTTCCTGTTGACGATACGGAACTTTTGGATACATCAACTCAGGACTTTGTGTCAGTTGATGTGTCATTCCCTCGGCTCGTGGAGCGGACCCTCCCGAACGAGCTTGCTGTGAGCGGGAACCCTAGAGCTGGCTGCGACTACGATGACGATGACGACTATACATAAATACTCCGTGGATTTGACGACGACGACTACAACACTCAGCGATCCTACGTGGATCAATGCTACCGATCCTGTGTGCGTCAGATCCAGTGTGGGTCAGCGATCAGCGGTCCTGTGTGGGCCAGTGCCTACAGATCCTGTGTCGGTCCAATCCTGTGTGGGTCATTACAGGGGTTAGTTACCTATCGATACTGTGTGGGTCATTGCGGGGGTTAGTTACCTATTGATACTTTGTGGGTCATTGCGGTGGTTAGTACTTATCGATCCTGTGTGGATCCGACAGCTTAGATGCACCAGTGACAATATCTGATCATCTCCATCGTCTTACGAAGTAGTATACATGTGTGAGCTGAATCTTGTCTTGCTTTCCTATTTGGATTGTGATGTGCTATCCTATGTGGACGTGATCGAACATGGGATTGGATGTTGGAGCCGAACTAGAAATGATGACTTAGGTATATGTATGGGCATATACCTAAGTGGTGTCGGATGTTACTTTGTGTTTGTGTCTTCCTTTGTGGATTATCCATTGTGGATTCTGGGAGACCTTCGGGGGTCTCGGGGTCCCTACTGAGTATCTTATACTCACCCCTGCATGGGCTATGCCCGTACTACGTTGTGTTGGTTGCAGACGACAGACAGTGCTGATCGTGGTTGAGGCTTGCAGAGTAGGTCGGTACCTGGAGGTGGACCACTGGGTGGGACATACTCAGAGCGGACGGATGAACCTGAGGAGCTGTGTAGGATATCTGTACCCACCCTTCAGTTGGTACTTCCAATGGATGACTCGAGGCTGTGGCTTTACTTTTCAGTTGTTATACTCTCTTTTTTAGTTGTACTTTACTTTTAGTTTGGGTTTGTATTCTGGCCCACTTACTTTTCCGCACTTACTGTTGTACCCAGTTTTTACGTAGTGTTTACTTCTGCTTTCTTGCTCTGTGGTGTTTCCTTACCTTTTTACAGGGAATTACGCCTTACTGCTAGTCTCCAACCCCTGGCCTATGGAAGGCGGGCTTGGGGTAGTCACAGAACGGGCCCCGAGGATGGGTCGTGACAAATTGGTATCAGAGGAGTTCGGTTCTACCGTATAACTTTGGACTCTGATCTTCCTTCTATGTGAAGCAACAATGTTAAGAGTATTGAGTGTGGTTATAAGTCCAGGGAGTCCAGTTTTGGTGCGGCAGCCGACATATCCGTACACCAGGACACTGACTTCTGATTTCCAACTTAATGCATGAAAACATTGATTGCATTTGTGTTTCAAGTTTTCTTTGTGATTACTTTGTGTCAGATCACCAGGTATACTATTATGACCATGGAGCACCTATCTCTTTTCAGGATGGCCCCACGACGACATCCATCTAGGGTTCTGAGCGTTGTGCATGACGACAGCCCACCGAGCGACGAGGCCTCGGTACAGGGCCCTTTGACAGTAGAGGCACCGGCGGTACCTCTACCCGCTGAGCCACCGATGCTAAAAGCCCCAGCCGCTGATGATGCACGTCACCTTAGTACACTGCACGAGTTTCAGCGTTAGTGACCACCTAGGTTCCACGTGGAGGCAGACCCTCAGGAAGATGAGGATTGGCTGGAGGCAGTTGTACAAGTTTTCAGGTTAGTGAGGACCCCAGCAAACCTCATGGTGATCCTCGCAGCGAGCCTCCTGTATGCGGCAGCAGGAAGATGGTGGAGCTTGATGCTCCAGGGTCACGATGAGGCATCTCTTCTCTAGATGGACTTTGAGATCATCTTCCCCATGAAGTTCGTGCCAGCCACCCTCCGTGTGGTGCCCATCCAGGAGCTTTTACAGCTGCGGCAGGGCAGTTTGACGGTCGCCCAGTACTCGGCAAGATTTACCGATCTCTCGCGCTATTCTACGGACATGGTACGAGACCCATTATTCCGGGCCCGGACCTTTCAGTAGGGATTGAGGCATGAGATCAGGGCATCGCTGATCTCCCTCAGCATTTCGACACAGGCAGGGGTACTGGAGCAAGCCCTTCTGATCGAGAGCTTCCTTGCTTAGCCTACATCAGCAGCAAGACCTACCGCAGGGCGGCACGTAGTAGAGTCTTCTGCAGCAGGCAGTCGATAGAAGACTCATGGGTCTAGGCAGACCATACCCTCAGGCAGACGACCTTAGGACATTGGCTCAATGGTGCGGGGTACACAGAGCAGAGCCAGTCTTTCGAGAGGCAGACAGTGCTACGCATGCGACGGGCCGGGCCACATGGCTCATGACTGCCCGACCCGCCATACCGAGGAGTAGCAGATGATTGAGGGACAACCCAGGCAGAGGTAGAGGGTCGACCCTGGCAGTCCGCAGGGAGCAGGCAGACGAGGCAGAAGAGCTGGCCGAGCAGAAGGTGGTGGGCGACGCTTTGAGGCTCTACCACCACCACCACCAGGAGGCCCACCCCGACCAGAGGGAGCTGGCGGGCAGAGACAGGCACAACTCCAGGCAGCGGAGGCCTACAACCACAGCATGCCCGAGATGATTCGAGGTACTATCTGTGTCTATTCTACCTTTTCTACAGTTCTTATAGAAACACGAGTGAGTCATTCTTTCATAGCCGCTGCCCTTGTTCGGAGCTCAGAGATTCCGAAGGAGCTGTTGACTCGATCCTTACGGCTAGAGACTCCTACGGGAGCTGACTCGATGATTACGCACTGGTGCTGACAGTGTTAGCTTACTCTAGGAGGCAAGAACTTCGATTGGGATCTTCTTGTAGCGGCATCGAGGCCTTATGACGTCATCTTGGGTCTGGATTGGTTATCTACAGTCCATGCTCAGATCGACTGTATTAGGCGCAAGGTGTGGTGTGTACGCACCAACAGGAGTAGGTTCACCTTCATCGGTGAGAAGGGATCCGTTGCATCACAGGATGGACTCTCGAAGAGGAGAGGATATATCATCACTCATCAGTTGGCTAGCCTCATTCTAGGAGCAGTTGACGTGCGGAGTCCTGGTTTTCCTGCAGTAGTGGATCAGTATGCAGACGTTTTCCCCGACGACGTTCCAGGACTACCTCCTCGCAGAGAGGTAGACTTTTATATTTATCTGTACCCCGGGACAACCTCGATATCCACCCCATCATATCAGATGTCCCCTGTTGAGCTTTGAGAGCTACGGGTATAGTTGGAGGACCTGTAGGGAAAGGGATTCATCCGACCCAGTGTTTCACCCTGGGCTTCCTCGATATTGTTCGCTAAGAAGGCGGATGGGAGCTTGTGACTTTGTGTCGACTATCATCGCCTGAACCAGGTGACAGTGAGGAAGAACTATCCGCTACCGAGGATTGATGACCTCTTCGATCAGCTCAAGGGAGCACGGTGGTTCTCAAAGATATACCTTAGATCAGGATATCATTAGCTCAGAGTTCGGGACGAGGACGTGCATAAGACGGCCTTCAGATGTTGGTATGGCCACTATGAGTTCTTGATTATTCCATTCAGCATAACCAATTCTCCAGCAGTGTTCATGGGCCTCATGAACAGGATCTTTTAGCCATACCTCTATTGATTTGTCGTTGTCTTCATCAACGACATTTTGATATACTCGACGACTGAGGAGGATCACGCCTACCACTTACGGGTTGTACTAGACACACTCAGAGAGCACCAGCTTTATGGTAAGCTCTCGAAGTGTCAGTTCTGGGTATGCAAGGTCCACTTCTTGGGTCATGTCATCTCTGAGGTGGGAGTTGTGGTGGATCCTATGAAGAACGAGGCAGTGCTAGCGTGAGAGCCACCCATGAGCGTGACAGAGGTGCGGAGTTTCTTGGGACTAGATGGATACTACCAGACATTTGTGTCAGACTTCTCCAGAGTTGCGGAACCACTATCAGCTTTGACAAAGAAGGGGAAACCCTTTGTGTGGTCAGACAGATGTCAGCAGAGCTTCCAGGAGCTAGGACAGAGATTGACCAACGCTCCTATCTTGGGGCTACCGGTGGAGGGAGTTGGGTACGTAGTTTACTGCGATGGATCAGGGACCAGAATTGGATGTGTCCTGATGCAGGAGCGGGCCGTGATTTCCTATGGATCACGTCAGTTGAGGCAGCATGAGCAGAACTATGCTACCCATGACATGGAGTTAGCAGCAGTGGTGTTTTCTCTGAAGATGTGGTGACACTATCTGATGAGTGAGTTCTTTACAGTCTATTCTAACCATAGGAGTCTCAGGTACATCTTCTTGAAGAAGGACCTAAACCTGAGACAGCAGCGATGACTCGAGTTCCTCCAGGACTATGACTTTGAGATAGTCTATACTCCTGGAAAGGGGAACGTGGTAGCTGATGCTCTCAACAGGAGGACGGGCATTCAACTACTTGGGGAGGCGACAGAGAAGCTAGCCGCTTTGCAGATATCCTTCGTGGATAGAGATGGAGTATCCTTTCTTGAGTCACTCACAGTCACTCCTCCACTACTACAGCGGGTCAGAGAGGCACAACGTGGGGACGTTGACTATGAGACTCGCTGTGTGTAGATATCCTCAGGACATGAACCTGATGATTTCTCTTTAGGTGGGGAGCACGAATTCCTTTTCAGAGGATGTACCTTAGTACCAGTTGCTTTACGAGAGGAGGTGCTGAGAGAGTTTCACACTTCCCCTTTGGCGGTATATCCTGGAGTGACGAAGATGTACCAGGATCTCAGACGATAGAACCAGTGGCCGGGCATGAAGAAGGCTGTGGAAAAGTTCGTTTCTCGATACCTCACCAGCCAGCAGGTGAAGGCAGAGAACCAGGTACCAGCAGGCTTGGTACAACCTGTGGAGGTCCCAGAGTGGAAGTGGGAAGACATATCTATGGACTTCATGACTGGACTTCTACACACTTCCAGAGGTCACGACTCCATTTGGGTTATTGTTGACCGACTCAACAAGTCAGCTCATTTCTTACCCATCAGAGAGCAGGGCTCAGTGGAGAGCTTGAGACACCTCTATGTTCGGGAGATTGTTTGACTTCATTGTGTGCCATCATCTATCATCTCCGATCAAGATGCTCTCTTTACTTCCCGGCTTTGGAAGGGGTTGCAGGAGGCATTCGGGACGCAGCTACGTCTGAGTACCACCTTTCACCCTCAGATAGATGGTCAGATAGAGAGGACCAATCATACTCTTGAGGACATGCTCCGCGCATGTGTCCTCGACTTTGGTCGCAGCTTGGAGGAACACCTACCCTTGGTGGAGTTTGCGTACAAAAATAACTACCACTCCACCATCGGGATGGCACCATATGAGGAATTGTACGACCGACCTTGTAGATCATCTTTGTGCTGGACAGACCCTGGGGAGTCAGTACTTGTGGGACCGGAGATGGTCCAGGCCATGACGGAGAAGGTCCAGGTCATACTGGAGTGGATGAGGACAGCTCAGAGCCGGCAGAAGTCTTATGCTGACAAGAGAAGGATGCCACTAGAGTTCGAGGATGGCGACCACGTCTTCTTGAGGGTCTCACCTCAATGTGGATTACAGATATTTGGCCAAGGCAGAAAGTTGTCTCCACGCTTCATCGGACCATTGCAGGTCCTCAGCAGGATTGGCGAGGTGTCTTATCGCCAGGCTCTACCACCTCAGTTTCACCGGGTGCACGACGTCTTCCACGTATCCCAGCTGAGGAGATACGTGCACGACCCGGAGTGCATCATTGAACACGGGGAGATGAAAGTTGATGATGGGGATACTTTTGCGGAGGTCCCGATGGAGATTGAGGATCGAAAGGATCGGGTCCTACGTTGATGGTCGATTCCTCTAGTGCGCATCAGATGGCAGCATGAGAACCTCCAGGAGAGTATTTGGGAGTGGGAGGCTTAGATGCATGCTCAGTACCCACTTTTGTTTCCCTAGTTTATGATGTATCTTTATGGGGATGTAAAGCCCTGAGGTGGGAGTAATGTAAAGACCCATAAAATTCAAGGAATTTTTTTTCTTAATTTTCTTTGGGATTTTACAAGAGCTCGGTTTCTGACGGCACCTGATTCCGAGACCAGGTGTGCCTGGAATCATTTCCCGATGTTTAGCTTGGGTACATTTAGTGAACGAACGAGTGTGTTTTTCCAACATTGGAACCAGTGCTGGAAATAAAATTATGAGGGCACCGATTAAATCACAGCACCGGTAATTGCTTAGAAACACTTTTTCTGGAGATTCGTTTTCTCGGGTGTGGTTTTTAAATTTTGAGGTTAAGTAAAGGAATAAAATAAAAGTGGTGAAAACAATTTTATTTTATTTTTGTTTAACCTAAGATAAGTGGATGATGTGGGACACAAAATATCCTACCCACTTGGTAGGATATTTGTTAGGTGGGGCCCAAAAGAGCCCCACCATTTCTTTTCTTCCAAAACCCCCTCCTTTATTAAGGTAACGCACCCTAACCCCTAATAATTGGAAGTCAACCCTTGTGTTTTTCTGTTATGAAACACCTTATTTAATTTGGGCAGTTTAAACGTTGCAATTAATTCAATTAATTGCATGATTCATTTTTAAATTTTTAAAACACATGGATTGAGAAATAAAATAAGACAAATCTTATTTTATTAGTCTGGTTGTGTTGTGAGGGGATTGGGAGAAAGAGGGGAAGCTTGAAGATCTTCATCTTCTTCGTCGAAGAATGTGAAGAACGCGAAGAACGCACCGATCTCCGACAAAGAACGCCAAATACTCGGAGATCGACTACGTGATGCCATGTACCGCGACGCCAACGAAACTCTCCTTCCGCAATGCCTTCTTCCGCGATGCCTTCTTCCACGACGAACCCTCGCTCAACGAATTCGACGAGGTAGGGGGTTTATTATTTCATTTGTTAGCGATAACTTCATCATTGACTTATCATCTGATTTGTGCCGCCTGTTATCGGAATAATAGGAGGAGGTCGGACCGTACGAACATGACAGACCCTCCTCCCCCCTTTGGTTATTTGATATTGTTTGCGGCACGAAGAAGGAAACACGGTGCCGAAGAACCACATGTGAAATATTAAAGAAAGGGGGAGAAGTGCAGCGCCGTCGCACCGCACTGTTGAAGACGAACCAAAGACGTGGCACCATCGTGCCATGCCGGAGAACCACAAAAGCACCGCGGCCAGAGCGGGGCCGTAGTGGAGGGGCGCGGCACCGTCGCGCTGCGCCAGACGGACCAAGGCTGCAGCTTAGGCCGCGGCGGAGCGGGGAGACCGGTGGCCGTTTCCGGGCCGCCGGTGGCAGAGTAGGGGGACTGGCCAGCACCGGTCCCGTGGCGGCAGCAGCCGGCCAACCGGAGTGGGCCGACCGGTCAAGGGAAAAAACCGGGGGTTCCTAATCCCCGGTTTTCCCGTAGGTGTGGCCCCCCACATGGGGCCCGCAGTTTCTCTACGCGGGGGGTAGCGCGCCCCCCTTCACCGGTCAGCCATTACAGCCGAGCCGCCCGGCTCGCTGGCCAGGCCGAGCCGCCAGGCCGGGTCGCGCCCAGGCCGGGCCGCGCCAGCCGGGCCGGGCCGGACCCGGACCCGGGACGGTTCGACCTGGTTCGGTCTGACCCAGAGGGTATCAGGCCGGGTCGGACCGGGCCCGAACCCCCTAATACCGGACCCCTCGCAGTCTTTTTCCCATAACATGGGCTGCGGACCTGCGATCGACGCATCGTCAGCTGTGATGCAACCCTTGGATCGAGATGGTCTTTTTGGTATATTACACTCAAGGTTTTAGAGTACTTTGGGTTCGGCCGGGTTGGTTCATACACGAAACCAACCGGGCCCTCGGAGCGGAAACACTCATAAATTGAGTTCCAATTGATGTACCGTCGACTTTTTTGGATTCCTTTTACTGAGACGGAACTTTTGGATTACTCTAATTGAGGTTTGGATGTAGTTGGAGTACAGTCGGGTTGGTTTTGACTTAAAAACTGACCGGGCCCCTAGGACGAAAAAGCCAATAACTCTCAGACCGGGCGTCCGATCGACGCGCCGTCTATCGCGTTGAGTTCCTGTTGACGATACAGAACTTTTGGATACATCAACTCCATACTATGTGTCAGTTGATGTATCAGTCCCTCGGCTCATAGAGCGGACCCTCCCAAACGAGCTTGTTGTGTGCGGGAACCCTAGAGCTGGCTGCGACTGTGACGACGATGATGACTGTACAAAAATCCTCCGTGGATTCGATGACGACGACTACAACACTCACCGATCCTACGTGGATCAGTGGTACCGATCCTGTGTGGTTTAGATCTTGTGTGGGTCAGCGCTCAATGGTCCTGTGTGGGCCAGCGCCTGCAGATCCTATGTGGGTCCGATCCTGTTTGGGTCATTGTGGGGGTTAGTTACCTATCGATCCTTTGTGGGTCATTTTGGGGGTTAGTAACCATCGATCCTGTGTGGGTCCGATGGCTTATATGATTCAGTGGCAATATCTGATCATCTCTATCATCTTACGAAGAAGTATACCTGTGTGAGCTGAATTTTGTCTTTATTTCCTATGTGGATTGTGTTGTGCGATCCTTTGTGGACGTGATCGAACTTGGGCTTGGATGTCGGAGCCGAACTAGAAATGATAACTTAGGTATATGTATGGGCATATACCTAAGTGGTGTCAGATGTTACTTCGTGTTTGTATCATCCTTTGTGGATTATCCATTGTGGATTCTGGGAGTCCTTCGGGGGTCTCGAGGTCCCTACTGAGTAGCTTATACTCACCCATGCATGGGCTATGCCCGCACTACGTTGTGTTGGTTGCAGACGACGGACAACGCTGATTGTGGTTGAGGCTTGCGGAGCAGGTTGGTACCTGGAGGTGGACCACTGGGCGGGACATACTCGGAGTGGACGGCTGGACTCGAGGAGCTGTAGAGGCTATCTGTACCCACCCTTCAGGTGGGACTTCCAGTGGACGGCTCGAGGCTGTGGCTTTACTTTTCAGTTGTTGTACTCCCTTTTTCAGTTGTACTTTACTTTCAGTTTGGGTTCATATTCTGGCCCACTTAATTTTCCGCACTTACTGTTGTACCCAGTTTTTACTTAGTGTTTACTTCTGCTTGCTTTCTCTGTGGTGTTTTTTTACTTTACAAAGGCAATGCCTTCCCTTTTTACCGGGAATTATGCCTTTGTGCTAGTTTCCAGCCCCTGGCCTATGTAAGGCGGGCTTGGGGTTGTCACGGCACGGGCCCCGAGGACGGGTCGTGAAATGATATTTGGAGTTTGGGGATATTTTTCTTCTGTTTTATAAAAAAATTAAATCATTTAGTTAGCAAGATTTAGACTCTTGGATCACAATGTAATTAACCTAATAATTACTTGAACCAGTTTAATGAATTGGTATCGATCTCTTGGCTATTTGAACCGTGACAATGAGTTACCTATTGATTTTCAAGATAGTGTGATATCTAGTCCATGATTTGTTTAACATGTTTTTATTTATGGAAATTTTTAAAGAACATAAATATGGGATTAATTAATAATTAATTGGATAATGTAATTAAAGAAGTATGTTTAATTAATTCAGTTGTAATTATTGTAATTTGATGTTAATAAAATTGATGCATGTATGCATGTTTAATTTAATTGGTTAATAAAACAAAAGAATGGTGATGATTGTTGGATAAAGGAATTAATGGAAAGTTAAATTAATTGTATAATGAATTTGGGATATCTTGTGATGGTTTTCTGTTTAGGTTTCTTGTAGTTGGAACCTATCAATAATGAATCAGTTAATTCAAGATGGAATAAGAACTGGTTGTGTGATAAAAGATAATGCATTTTAGGGATGTTTTTCCAAAATTATTGTAAAGGATGAGTGTTGTGTACTTTGGAGTCATGAGAGATCGTTGTGTGGGAAGGATGAATGTCTTATTTGAGGGCCAAGATCCTGGTTTCTATGTTTTTTCCCTACTTCTTGTGATGTGATGTGGGCCTCATATGGATCATCATGGAGGGATATTTTGGTATGTGGTTTGGGGAGGCCCAGATGTGATGTGGGCCTGGGATGGTTAATCCTGTAGGGATGTTGTGATATGTGGGGTAGAGAGGGCCAGACGATGTGGTAGTAGTTGATGCTAAGAGTGGAAAGATGCATCAGTTTATTCACATGGGTGTTGGGGAGGGAACTAAAGATGAAAGAAGTGGTTGAATCTGTGGTTACCCATTGTTATAAAAGTTTTATGCTTGTTTGAATTAATTTTTTGATGGAGACCGTGTTTTTTTTATCTTATTTCCTTTCCCCACTTCTTGAGGCAGATGTTTTTTGATACAATCCTTTCAAGAGTGGTGAAGAACCATGGTGTATTCCATTTTCTTTCTGTTTATAGCTTCTTATGGTTTGACAAGTCTATGATCCTGCTATAGGTGGTGAAGAATCGATGGATAGTTCATCAAATCACCATGTCGATACAATTATGTTCAGTAACATAGAATATTTCTTATAATACCTATCAATATGGAATGTTATTATGTTAATAAAATAATAAATTTCTATCCCATGGGGTTTGAGATTTCTAGGATGCAATTTCGAGTTTATAATTATGAGAATCCATTGACTCATTTTTCTTATGTATAGAGGGCCTGGAACTTTGGTTGTAATGATAATGTAATGAAATGTGGAAAATTTTAATGGTTAATTAATGGTTACGAAATAATTAATGTAAAGTGAAACTGATAAGAATGAATAATTTAATTTAATGTATCTCTTTAAATAGTTGTGTACTTATAGGATATCTAGTCTTAGTAATGGCGGTCGGGAGTCCGAGAGATGTTAGCTATATTTGATTATGAGACTATGTTATTCCCATAGTGTGGTTGTGAGATATATAATATAGTGTACTTTTTTGTGTTTCTATATGGTAGTCTACCCATTCTAAAAGGGAAACTGACACCCTTGGGATTCTGGGCCCTGGGGGGGGTGTTTTCCCCAACATCCCAATGGGAGGATGGGTGGATGACTACCCCCTTTGTCCCCATCCTCTTCCCTTAGTAGTTACTTTTTCTAGTATTCATGGTGGTTAATTATTCCCATATATACGTGCAGAGGGATGTAATGGCATGTGGTAATTTAACACACACATATTATGGACATTGTTACCTAAGGGATACTATTGCTTTTACATGTATAGGCTATTATGAATTGAGGTTTCTTACTTAGTGTATGAGATGTAATGGAATGAGGTATAATACCCAATATATGATACACATTATGAAGGTTATGGTGGATCCTAGAAATGACCTGTTTATAGACGTGGTGGTGTTTTGTATGAGGTGCATGTTGTTGTGCTTTTCCCTGGTGTATGTGGGATAGTCTTTTTAGAGAGAGATTCTCATGACACACGACTTTTGGGAAAAGGAAAAAACCATTAGGGAAGTGGTAGTGGGGTACCCTTGATATTATTTATTATATTATATGTTCTTACATGCAATACATATTGATAATATCCATGGTGTTACTAGGAACATAATATAACTATTTAGGTGATGAGTTAATTTCACTTGTTGTTCATTATGCTTTTGAATGCTCTCTTTACTTTTTAATGAGGGGATCCATGGAGGATCCTACTGAGTATAATATTATACTGAACCCATGTATATGTAAACTATTTTTCTGGTTAGTTAGAGAAGCTAAGAGATCAAGTTGGTTGCTACTAGCTTGGTGTTTTTTGGAGCTATTTAGGCTTCGTGGTTACTACCATCTTTATTTGTATTTTGGTACAAATAGTTTTCCTTTTAGTTAAATTATTTTTGGTAAGAAATTACATATGTTAACTTTGGATTTTATTTTATATTGGAGTTTGAGTAGGATTTTGTTGGTGTATTCCTTATCTCTCTCTTTCACATGCATTCTCTTATAGGGTAATTCCTCCCATATGCGTGTTTACTATATCCTCAGTGCTAGTCGCCAACCTAGGTCCCAAAGGGGGTGGGACTGAAGTTTCACTATCTCTCTTCTTCCATTTAAGTTTTATGAGGGGTACACTTTGTGGGGTGGGGGCATGACATAGTGGTATCAGATATCTAGTTAAAGGATATGATGCATTTTGGATTTAGATACATGTGAGGTTTCATGGGTTTGTAGGGAAATTGTGTTAGATAAGGTTAGAAAACACTATAAACACATGATACTAGTTAATAGATGGGTATTTAGGGCCCCATGGGATCTGATGTGTGGACCATTAAGCTTATAGTGACCACTAACGAGGTGATACTGGTTGCAGGGTGGAGCCCTAGGAAAGGATCATGCATCACTATTCTTTGTGCATGTGATTGAATGGGTAGAACTTGGGATATGTTAACCTTAAATGAATTAAATAAAACAATTTATTAATGTTAAAGTCTTTCATATTTCATGTTTTGGAGCTCTAACTATTTTTTTTGTTGGAATGGATCCAAGTTTTCATCCTCACTAGGTTTATAAAGAATATTTTTAGGAGGTTACACCAACAGATAACCATAGAGTAGATGTTGAAGATGATGACTCTTAGTGGAGGATACTCCAAGAGTTTCAACACCAGAGTCTTCATAGGTATGAGGGTTCTATTTCAATGGTATTCATAGAATACTGGTTCGAGTAGGTTGAGATAGCCTTCAGTTTGATCTGTACATGGAAGGAGTAACATGTATCATTGGAGTTGGTGATGCTATGTGGGGAAGTGAGGCAATGGTGGTTCTCTTTTCCTTAGAGATTGTGAGGTGTAGGCAGTTTAATGGGAGGAGTCCCAATACTAGTTTAGAGCCAAGTTTCTTTCTTTGACCATGAAGGCATCCAATCTCTAGGATATTTTTACCCTTTGGTAGGGGAGCTCTAGTGGGAGAGAGTTCAAGATCCATTTTAGGAACCTTCTGAAATATTCTTTGGACCTATTTCTAGATGAGGAGGCTAGGTTGAGGCATTTTGAGGAGGATTTGTGTCTAGAAATCTAGCACCAGGTCACCTCGTTTATGTTGAAGACGTATCTCAAGGTGTTGGGAAGAGAAGAGGTCATTGATAGGACATTAGTCCGAAGTGGATCATCATGAGAGAGGAGTCATCAGTATTCCTCATGAAGCAATTATGTTGTTCGGGGTTCCCAATTTTTAGGACAATAGAGCTTCTGATCATCCAGGAGTAGGTCATAGCCCTTAATGTTTCATTTTTATGGGGGAATCGACTCTCATGCCCATTCCATGGGATTAGAAACATGTTTTAATTGTGGAAGAAAAGGTCATCAATGGAGAGAATTCCCTAGCTTTTTGAACAGTCATCATTAACTAGTTGTTCTACTCCAGGTTCCTCCTCATAGGTAGTTCCAACTAAGAAAATAGTAGCAGGTTTATCCACTTTGGGACTAGTAGAGAGTATATGGGGCAGGCATAATACAGCCTCAGAATTCTCCCCATCTATAGAGAGAAGAGCATGTCTATGGTGGTGGTCATCAACTGGGTTAGAGAGGCCATTAAGCAGGTCCTGGTCAGCATCAGGCTTTAGTTTTTCCAACATCAGGTGAGCCAGACATTGTTCTAGGTACCCTTTGGTTGTTTCTATTTGGGTGCATGCCTTGTTTGATTCAGCAGAGGTGAACTCCTTCATATCACCACCACTTTTCCATGCTTTGAGACTTGAGGAAAAGGGACTTCTATTTCAATTAATGTTGACTAAAAAAATTGGAGGTCAAGTGACATGTTTGAATCATGTAGAGACGTTGAAATAATTATGGGGTAGCACTGCTCTTGGGGTGATTTCTT
Source organism: Viscum album (assembly GCA_963277665.1). Classification (NCBI taxonomy): domain Eukaryota; kingdom Viridiplantae; phylum Streptophyta; class Magnoliopsida; order Santalales; family Viscaceae; genus Viscum; species Viscum album. Next base: position 1,945,027,938 of record OY728126.1, on the reverse strand, counting down.
ATGTTTAGAGATAAAACCATATAAATGAATCCTCAACATGGATTTGTTTTATTTGGTGTAGGATATTATGGATTGTTTCAAGAGGTAGATTGTGTTATTTGAGGATGATGAAGATCCATCAGTTCTTGTTGGAGAGAGAGACCCTCAGATGGTTTACAGTCATGTTCCATCCTCGTCATCCTTGATGGCTGATCTGATGTTGAGTTCATCTTAAGTTCAACAATGGTCATTTCCTAGGTTCATTGAAGAGTACCTTGTTGTCATTACAAAGGAGGTTGTATCATTAAACCCTTGATAATAGATCAAGTTTAGGATTGAACTTCTGCTAAGAATGTCTCCTAACTTGATGTCTCCGTATGGGATGATGCCTTATAAGTTGTCAGAGTTGCGTATACAACTCGATTGTCTATTGTAGTATGGTTTTATTTGGACGAGTGTGTTTCCAAGGGGTGCTCTGTTTTTTTTTCATAAATATGGATGGAGATAGTGTTCAGTTGCATATCAATTATCATTTCTTGAACTAAGTGGTAGTAAAGAACAACTGTCCACTTCCATGGATTAATGATTTATTCAATCAAATGAAGGGTGAAAGTTGGTTCTTAAATATTGATTTTGATTTAGGATATCATTAGATGCATGTGAATAATGGGGATATTCCTAATACTTCTTTCCATTGTCGTCATAGGCATTATGAGTTCATTGTGATTCTATTTAGTGTAAAAAATTATCCAACGATGTTCATGGGTTTAATAAAAGTCATGTTCCATGAGTTTATAGATATGTTTGTGGTGGTTTTCATCAACGAAATACCTATGTACTTTATGAACAAGGAGGATCATGAATAACATCTATGTTTCATTATGGGAGTTATTCACCATGAGAAATTGTTAAATAAGTTTTCAAAGTGTGATTTTTGGTCTCGAGATGTCCATTTCTTGGGGAATGTTGTATCCTAGAAGGGAGTAGCTTTGGATCCTTCAATGATAGAATTAGATTAATCTTGGGTATCCCCTAAGACAGTGGTAGAGGTGAAAAGTTTTTTTGGTATTTCAGGCTATTATAGGGGGTTCAAAGCTGATTTATATCAGGTTGAAACTCCTATAAAAGAGATGAATAGAAAGGATCAAGTGTTCCTGTGGACTGATCAGTGTCCAAAAGATTTTTAGTATCTCAAAGAGAATTTTTTCAGTTATAATGTTCTTTGTCTTCTAGTAGAAGGAGTTAGTTTGGTGTTTTCTGGGATGCTTCACATATTGTGTTAGGATCTGTTCTGATGTAGTAGATATCAGTTATTTCTTATGGGTCTTGACAGTTATGTCCCCATGAGCATAACCATTCCACCCATGATCTTGGTAGTGCTTCTATTTTACCTAACTTTATGGACACATTAACTCATCAATGATAAGTTTTTTTTCTTCACCAATCATAAGATCCTAAGGTATGTTTTCTCCCAGTATGGCATGAATGTGCACCAACATTGTTGGATGTATTTGTTGTAGGATTATGAATTAAAGATTTCATATACACCTAGAAAGGGGAATTTCATAGGTGATTCACTAAACATGAAGTCACATAGTGATGTAATGCACAAATCTAGTGATTCTAGGAGGGGGTTGGAAGAAATTTCAGTATTGCATTTAGATATAGGAGAAGTCAGGCGAAGTGGTTGTATTATTCAGATAATTGTGTAGTCATGTCTAGTGAAATAGGTGGTGGATTCTCAGTTGGGGGATCATACGGTAGAGGTATGGAGAGACCAATTTGTTTGTGGTGTGACCCCTGATGGTTGTTATGAGGATTAACGACACTAACTGTTGTTTCAGGGGAGGATTTTCATTCCTTTGGCAATGCCTGATATGGTTCTTGGATAGTTACATAGTTCACCTTTGGCTGTATATCCTAGCATGATAAAGATGTACCAAGTTTTTTGGAGTCTGTTTTGGTGGCCCATGTTGAAGCATGCAATTTTAGAGTTTGTGTCTTGATGTTTGGTCTTCCAGAAAGTGAAGGTCAATCACCGTGTTCCAGGTTGTTTTCTCGAGTCATTAGATTTTCCTAAATGGAAGTGCGAGGACATCAATATGGAAATTATGACTGGTTTAAAACCATATTAGGTAGGATATTATTTTTTATGGGTGGTAGTGGATAATTTGATGAAATATTCCCACTTTATAGAACATAAGTAGTTGAGCTCAATTGATGTTTTCTCGAGGTAGTATCTGTAGGATGTGGTGAGACTCCACGGGGTTCTAAGTACTAAAATTTCTGATCGAGATCCTCATTTAAACTCTATGGTGTGGAGAGGTCTCCAACATTCTTTTGGTTCTCAAATATGCTTTAGCAGTACTTTTCATCCGTATATGGACAATCAAATAGAGTGGACCATCCAAACTCTCCCAAACATGTTGCACTCTTTTTTCCCGAATTTTGGAGGTTCATGGATGAGGACACATCCATTATTAGAGTCTTCTTACAACTATAGTTTTCACTCCACCATTAGTGTGAAATCGTTTAAAGATTTATATGGAAAATCGTTTTGTTCATTGTTGTTCTAAACTGAGGTTAGAGAGTCCGCAATTCTCAAGACAAAACTAGTACATAATTTGACATAGATGGTTTAGGTGATTCATGAGATGATGAAGGTAGCACATCATCATCTAAAATCCTATGAGAATCATAGGGGGATACATATTGAGTTCGTAGTTTGGGATCACATGTTCATGACGGTGACTCCTTTTTGTGGGCAGCGAAGGTCTAGTCATGGGAGTAAGCTTTCTCCTAAGTTTGTTGGGCCATTCAAGGTGTTGGGTGATGTTGGAGTCATTGCGTATTGGGTTGAACATCCCCTATAGATAAGCTGGATAGATGATGTTTTTCAAGAGTCACAACTCCATCATTATTTTCATGATGTCTCTCACATCATCTATTGGGTTGAGATCGATGTTGAGGATGATACAACCTTTGGGGAGAAGCCTTTAGAGATCCATGACCACCAGAATAACATATTGTGTGGTCATGATATCCCCTTGGTTCGTGTCTTATAGTGGCATGATGGTGTGGAAGATATCACCTAGGAATGTGATATATAGATATTCACTCAGTATCCCAAGCACTTTGATGTTTAGATCCTCCCTTGTAATGTTGTTCTTTTTTTGGTTGTAGACATTTTTCTGGTTTATGATTTGGTTTTGTCTGGTTTTTACTATGGTTTTATCTCTTTTGAGATGTATCTCACCTAGTAGAGTTTTTAGGATCTAGTTTTGGATTTATTGTGGTTCCAGGATGTTCCGTTGGAGAGGTGGTTGAGCTCATGTGGTGGAGAGATTTTTGAGACGTATCTCATGGTGTTGTTGTTCGGACGACCCCTTTTTCTTGTTTCCTCTATGGGTTGGTTTTGGATAGTTGAGGATGATGATTTTTTAAGATGTATCTAATATAACGGTCTAGATCTATGAAGATCGAAACTTTGTGCATTTCCTAAGACTAAGGTACTCGAAAAAGGCTTGGAGGAATTCTAGAGGGAGTCGACAGCTAAAAGATGTAAGTAAGGATATTTCATTTCATGTAAACCTTTTTCATGACCAGTAAAGGTTTTAGATGACATGAAAGTGGGTTTTATGACATATAATAAATCAGGGTTAGAAATTAAATAATATAGAAGAGTTTAGGAATTTTTCAATAGAAACCAAAACCTGAGGATTGCACAACATGAAAGGGGATTACCCATAATGAAATTCTCCACAGCTATTCTATTTTAAGCATTTTCATCCACTCTGGTTATTCATAAACCTATGGAATTAGTGTAACCCTTACTCATTATAGGCATCTGGAAGACCTCTCCTTCAATTTTTTGGAGATCCATTCAGCGAGGATCGATCATTGGGCTTCCATCTTCGATTCGTGGTGACCCGGGTTGATCCAAGGTGTGTTTCCCTTCGTTTTTATTCGTTTCTTCTTGTTCGATATCTTTTTACTACCATTATTATTTCCATGTGATGAAAGATGATCTCCCATGTTTTTGATGCGGTTTCTCTTTGTTGTTGATTGATGCGGTTATTCCGGGACATCCTCAGGTGGATGCAGTTCTTATGGGAAGGGTGAAATGAGATCCATTGCATAGTCTGTTCTAATGCGAAGAACATTGATTACCTTTTGAGTAAGGGGATTCATTACTTATCTATTTATTTATGTGAAATGATATAATTTTCAGTATTTATCACCTTGTATAAAAATTAAATTATCCTAATAATTAATTTAATCATGTCAAATAATTTGTATCGATTGCGTAGTGATGGTGTTTTTTATACCATGATAACAGTTCGCCTCTTGATTTTCTAGATAGTGTGATATCTATACCTTTATTGGTTTAGTATGTTGTTCATAATGAAATTTTTTAATGAACGTAAAGACATAATTAATTGAAAATTAATTGGATAAAATAATTAAAGAGGCATTTTTAATGAATATTGTTGTCTTTGTTGTAATTTGATGATAATAAATTTGATGCAAGTAAGCATGTTTAATTTATTTTGTTAATGAACCTAAAGAATGATGATTCTTGTTTCCTAATGGAATTATATTAATATTAAATTAATTTTTCAATTATTTTGTGATAGATTATGATTACATTAATATTTGTTTTCCCATTGTTGGAACCTATAAACATTGAATCAGCGAATTTAGGATGGAATAATAATCGATTTTGTGATTAATGATAATGCCTTCATAGGGCCTGAGTTTCCCATTTTCTTATAAATCCTGAGTCCCTTGTGCTTTGAAGCCATGAGAGCTCAATGTGTGTGATGGATGGATTACTTTTTTGAGGGCCAAGAGCCCAATTGCTATGTTTTTTCATTCTTCTTATGGCGTGATATCATCCTAGGATGACTCAGCCTAGAAGGATGTTGTGATATGTGGGGCGGGGAGGTCAAGATGTGATGTGAGCCTAAGATGGCTAACCTTGGAGGGCTATTGTGGTATGCGGGGTAGGGAGGCCTAGATGATGTGTGTAACACCCAGAGATTTTATGAGATATATTATTTGATGTCTTCTATTTTACACTAAACCAATATTAGCTTGTGCTATACGCAACATCATATTTGCAAGCAGTATATGCAACACTATTCTTGTCACGTGCTGCATATAATTTATGTTTTTTTGATAGAAGTCATTTCACGCAACACTATATATATATTTTTTTCAATATATAAATGAAATAAGTTTGGATTATGTTATACGCAACACCAAAGGAATATTTCACTACACGCAACATTGACATGGCTTGCGTTACACGCAAGAGCGACCATCCTCGATAGCTTGCGTGGTACGCAATACCGAGTTTCACTAAACAACATTATATTATTAAAATATTACTATTTAATGGGATATAAACTAGCTATTATGAATAGTATTAACCATATTTTTAATTTTATATAACATTATCATTCATCTTATATATTTTCAAGACATGATATAAGAACAAGTTCATTTTTTCAGATAAAATAAGTATTTTTCAAAAAATGCAGTTTTTCCACCTTTTGATGGTGAACCCATTTTAAATATAGTTTTTAACAAATTTATAACTTCAATTTGACAAAATAAACTTCTAATTTTCAATCAGGATATAAAAATTTACTTTGGATAAATTTTGATATTTTTCTGATAATTTTCATATTTTGATAAATAGTAAAAATATGCTAGATTATAATTAAAAACAACTTTCTTCATCATGATAATTTATATGGTTAAATTAAAATATTTAATGGTTTTAATGTATAAATTTAATATATATTCTCCATTTAATATAACTAATGTCATTATCATTAATTTTACATTGAATTCATAGGTAAAAAAAATTCAATCTTTTGCAATGTTTTAACATTTAAAATCATTTTCTCAACAATGGGATTAATTTTAAATTAATTACTGAATATTATTTGTTTTGTATTTTAAAAAATGGATTCCATATTTGGAATCAAAATGTTCAAATTGTGTAAATAGGTACTTTTTTATTTTTGGACATTATGAATAGTTACATCACAAATTATTTTATTTAACATGGTTAAAGGGTAAATATGGTAAATAAGGGTAAAAAAATATTATAATAATATTAAACTACCCTAACACATGAACGAATCCTGTTGGATGAGTTATGTCCAACCATGGGAATCCTTTGGTTGATTTTGGGACCTCATGGATTTAATTGGATGTGAAAAGGTCATTTATAATAATTAATTTAATGTAATGATAATTATAACCTAAACATATATTTTTATAATTTGATTTTAATATAGGGTTATATAACTTATATATCTACTTATAAATATTCATTATAAATCTAAAAATCTTTCCTCCATCATGGTATTTTATATATAATTTTTTGGGATTATATAAATAGTTTTATTTATGACACAAATATGATGTAGTGATTACCTCATTAATTAAAGATTCAAATAAATGAATTTATAAATATAAAAAATTATAATTTGGTTGTCACGACCCGTCCTCGGGGCCTGTTCTATGACTACCCCAAGCCCACCCTCCATAGGCCAGGGGCTGGCGACTAGCACCAAAGGCATAAATCCCTATGCTAGGAAGGCATTTCCTTTATGAATGTAAACAAACAAAATAGAGTATGCAAGTAAATCAAGCACTAAGTAAAACTGTATACAAAAAGTAAGTGCTGAAAGGAAAGGGGGCCGAAAATACAAGCCCAACTGAAAGTACAGTACAACTAAAAGACTAGTACAAAAAAAATAAAGTAAAGCAGCACCACTGAGTTTTCCTAAGGGAATACAACCTAAAGGGTGGGTACATATGGTCTCCTCAGCACCCCGGGTCCGTCCGTTTGCTCTGTGTACCTCCCTCTAAGTGGTCTACCTCCGGGTACTGTCCAGCTCCACAAGTCTCTACCACGATCAGTGCTGTCCATCGTCTGCATCCAACACAACGCAGTGCGGGTGTAGCCCATGCAGGGGTGAGTATACGATACTCAGTAGAGAATCCGAGACCACGAAGGTCTCCTAGAATCCATGAAGGATAAACCACAAAGGAAAGATACAACCACATAGTAAAAATGAACCCTACTTAGGTATATGTCCATACATATACCTAAGTTATCAATCTCAGTTTAGCTCCAACTCTCAAGACCAATCACAAACCAGTCCCCATAGGAAAAAAGTCAACCACATCAATGATAATGATTGAAAGTCAAGACTCAGCTCACACAGGTATACATCATTTGTAAAGAGATAGAGATGATCAGATGTAGTCACTCATTCATCACCGCTACCGAAACCATGGAGGATTCCAGTACAGTTGTTGTCTCTTCTGAACCCACAGAGTATTCTAGTAAAGTTGACATCTCTACCAAACCCATAGAGGATTCCAGTACAGTTGTCATCACTTCCGAACCCACAGAGGATTCCAGTACAGTTGTCATCACTGCCGAACCCACAAAGGATTTGAGTACAGTTGTCATCACTGCATAACCCATGGAGGATTCCGGTACAGTTGTTGTCACTGCCGAACCCACAGAGGATTCTAGTATAGTTGTCATCACTGCCAAACCCACAAAGGATTTGAGTATAGTTGTTGTCATCGTTGAACCCACAGAGGATTCCAGTACGGTAGTCGTTGCAGTCACTGCCAGCTCTAAGATTCCTGCACAAAGCACGCTCGATTGTGAAAGGGTCTGATCCTCTAGCATAGTGGTTCGATACATAAACTATCACTAATTCTAGAGTTGATATATCCCGAAGTTCCGTCTCGTCAAAAGGAACCCAACGCAGGAGACAGCGCGTCAATCGGACGCTCGGTCTAAGAGTTATTGGATTTTCCGCTCCAAGGGCCTCGTTGGAAATACGCTTGTTCCAAACCCACTTGTTATCCAAAGTAATCCAAAACTCACTTAGAGTATCGCAAAAGGACAGCCTCAGGGCAAGGGTCCCAGTGCTGCAGACAACATGTTGATCAGACATGTGGTCTTCAAGATATTCACCTTTAAGTGGAAATGGGCCTGGCCCGTTAAGCCCAGTGGGCCGACGGGTCGGGTCAACCTGGTCTTGGCAGGTCCGACCCAGTAGAGGGTCAGACCGGTACGATGAATCACAAGGCCTGGCCTGAAGGGGCGTAACCTGAGGGGGCATAGATCAGGTGGCCACGGCTCGGCCAGAGGCCCGAGTGGTCTGATGGCGGGGGGTGGGGGGGGGGGGGGGCTTCCCCCCACTTTCCAAAACCGGTGACGCCAAGAAGCGCCGCCCTCCCAAACTGGTTGGCCAAAGCTGACCAACCTTCCCAGCGCCAGCGGCCTGTTCAGGCGGGCCACGGTTCTTCCAGCATGGCGCCGTCCTAGCGTCGCGGTTCTTCTCAGCCAGGCCGACCCCCTGCCGACCGGTTCTCCAACCGAGCGGCCCACAGAACACAGGCCACTGTATTCCATAGTGCAGTGCCCTTTGTGGCACCACAGTCCTCCTTCGGCCCGGTCGGATTTAGCTGGACGGTTCTTCTTCGGTTGAGCGGCCTGTGGTTGCGGGCCACGGTTCCTCTAGACGCGGCCGGCGCACAGCCACCACCTTCGATCGTCGTCGCTTCCCGATGAAAAATAAGATAAGAAACGACGTAGTGTAATTGCGACATGTTTGTTCGGCCTGCATCTTCCGCGTTAGGCGGTAACAATAGGCCAATGTCAATTCAGAAAATTAACAAGGAATGGGGTACAATTTATTCGCTCAAAGAATATACAAAACCCCTACCTCACAAAAGACATCGCACGTCATCAAGCCACGAAAGACAAGCATCGTGGTAGAACAGTGTCGTTCCGTCAATGATGGAAGAAGAGTTATTGTCGTAGGAGACGTAGACTCCTTGATGTCGAGGTGCGTCCGAGGAAAAATTGTCGTTAGAGGAAGTCCTTCGCGTTCTTCGTAGGGGATGTTCTTCTTTGAAAAAGGATCACCTCTCTTCTAATCCTCCAAGGGTTCCCCCACCAAAATATTTTCCAACGCAAATATTATATTAGGCCTCTCCATTATAAAATAATTTCCATGAAATTAAAATTGAGTGAGGGGTTCCAATTAAATAATGAAGACATTAATTATATGAGTTGGCACAATTGATGGGTAAGAGGGAGGTGGAGAGGCTCCACCATTAATGAGCAGTTGTCAAAAAAACAGCCGAGAATTAATGGGGAGTTGAGGGGAGGTGGAAGGTTTCGGGTTCGTGTGGGTCCAACCACACAAAATCCTCTCAGAGGAGGTTATGTGGAGTGTTGGCCCACCCTTAACTTCCTCTTGTTGGTTATAACTACAAAAAAAGTGTGCACAACAATTTTATTTAATTTATTCTAAATCCCCAATAATTAACTTTCAACCCGCATGAAAAGCAACTGCGGTGAAGGTCCCCTTAAGTGAATACCAGCACTGCGAGTTCATCGGTGTCCTCAGATTTTTATTCCAACCACCGGTTTAAAAGATAGAAAAACTTTCTCGAACGTTTACTGAATGTACCCAAACAAAACTTCAAAAATTGATTCCGGGCACACCGGGCCTCGGAATCAAGTGCTGTCAGAAACCGAAGACTTGTAAAATTCCAAAGTATTTAAGAAAAAAAAATTCCTTGAAATTTATGGGTCTTTAAATTACCCCAACCTTAGGGATTTACGTCCCCATAAAGATACAAGACCCACTAGGGAAACATAAGGGGGGTATTGATGACACATCTAAGTCTCCCGCTCCCAAGTGCTCTCCTGGAGGTTCCGATGCTGCCAGAGAACGTGAACCAGAGGAATCGACCATCCACGTAGGACCCGCTTCTGTCGATCCTCGATCTCCACTGGGACCGCCGTGAATGTTTCCCCATAATCAATGTACAGATCCTCGTGATTGATGATGTGGGTCGGGTTGTGCACGTATCTTCTCAGCTGAGATACGTGGAAGACGTCGTGCACCCAATGAAATTGAGGTAGAGGGGATAGGCGGTAAGCCACCTCGCCTACTCTGCTGAGGACCTGTAAAGTTCCGTTGAATCATGGACATAACTTGATGCCCCAAACAAATCTCCGTAGACCTAGTCGAGGTGAGACCCGTAGGAAAACGTGGTCTCCATCCGCGAACTCCAATGGTATCTGCCTCTTATCAGCATAAGACTTCTATCTGCTCTATGCTGTATTCATCCGATCCTGGATGATCTGAACCTTCTCTGTCATAGTCTAAACCATCACTAGTCCTAAGAGTGCTGACTCCCCAGGGTCTGTCTAGCACCGAGGTGATCTGCAAGGTCGGTCATACCGTGCCTCGTATGGTGCCATCCCGATGGTGGATTGGTAGCTGTTGTTGTATGCACACTCCACCATGGGTAAGTGATCCTCCAAGCTGCGACCAAACTCAAGGAAACATGCAAAGAGAATGTCCTCGAGAGTCTGAATGGTCTTCTCAGTCTGGCCATCCGTCTGAGGATGGAAGGTGGTGCTCAGACGTAACTGTGTCCCAAATGCCTCCTACAACCCCTTCCAAATCCGGGAAGTAAAGAGTGTGTCCTGAATGGAGACGATCATCGATGGAACACCATGAAGACCTATGATATCTTATACGTAGAGGCGTCCCAAGATCTCTACTGAGCCCTGCTCTCTGATCGGTAGGAAGTGGTCCGACTTGGTGAGTATGTCTATGATCACCCAGATAGAGTCATGTCCTTTGGATGTACGTGGAAGCCCTGTCATGAAATCCATGGAGATCCCGTCCCACTTCCACTCTGGGACCTCTAAGGGCTGTACCAAGACTACTGGTACTCGGTGTTCAGCCTTCATTTACTGACAAGTGAGGCATCGTGAAACGAACTCTACTACAACCTTCTTCATACCCGGCCACCAGTGCTGTCGTCCGAGGTCCTGATACATCTTCTCCACTCCTGGATGTACCGCTAGAGGGGAAGTGTAGAACTCCCTCATCACTTCCTCCTTCAGTGTAACTAGTACCATCGTACGTCCCCTGAAGAGGATGATGTTCTCCCCTCCTTTAGAAAATCCATTAGGCGCCTTCCCTGTGGATATCTGAGCACGTCATGTTTCACAGTCAACGTCCCATGTTGTGCCTCTCTGACTCACTGAAGAAGTGGAGGAGTGACTATGAGAGACTGAAGAAAGGATTCTCCATCTATATCCACAAAGGATATCTACAACGCGGCTAGCTGATCTGTCGCCTCTCCCTGCAGCTGAATACCTGATCTCTTGCTGAGAGCATCAACTACAACGTTCCCCTTTCCATGAGTATAGACTATCTCAAGGTCATAGTCTTAGAGGAACTCGAGCAATCACCGATGTCTCAGGTTCAGGTCCTTATGTGAAAAGATGTACCTGAGACTCTTGAGATTAGAGTAAACTGCAAACTATTCACTCAATGAACTATGGGCGTGGCGAGCCAATTGTAAAGAACTCGACTACACCCTTTTTTACTTACGTCCAATAAGAGATTCTAAGATTTATCCTTTTGTGAAAAGAGAAATTCGGTCTCATCCCTAGGATGAACCATGTTCTTTTCCTAATATAGTCAATCCTGACATGAATGGTACTATTTCAAGCCATGGACGACATCATAAGGCCTCGACGCTACTACCAAGATATCCAACTGTTACTCTCGCCTCCAAGGGTCGAGTCACACTGTCATCAGTAGTGTATGGTCCCTGGGCCTCCTCTAGAAGGAATCTCGAATGTGAGGGTCAAGTCAACTGTTTTAACCGGAACCACTCAGTATCAACCATACAAAAAGGGCAGGAAAAAATCATCACAAGGAAAAGTGTCTTTTATTACTACAGCTCAATGTACAAAGACACAAAGAATCCACAAACAACAACAACAATGAAGCTAGTCCCGCTCCTGTCCACTTGCTGCTCGATCGGCTCCTCTTCCATGTCCGCCTGCTCCCAGCAGACCTCTACGTTCGAACATGTTCCTCTGCCTAGAAGGTTCCTCAACTGCCTGCTGCTCATGTGCAGGATGGGTCAGGCAGTCTCATGCCCCGTGACCCTGCCCGCCGCATGCATAGCACTGCCTGCTCCTCATATAGCTAGCTCTGTTTCGTGTGCCTCACACAACCGAACCTATATCCTAAGGTCTCCCACCTATTTTCCTAGTCCTCTTGGACTTCTGTGTCAACTGTATACTATCGGCTGCAGAAGACTCTGCTATGTGTCGTCCTGCAGAGGGTCTCACCGCAGGTGACTACTCAGCGAGGAAACTCTCCACTAGAAGGGATCTCTCCAGCTCCCCCGCCTGCGTCGGGATATTGAGGGAGACCATCGAACCCCTGATCTTAGGCTTGAGTCCCTGCTCGAAGGTCCAGAACCTGAAGAATGGGTCCCGCACAATATTCGTGGAGTATCGCGAGAGGTCAGTGAACCTCGTGGAGTAATGAGCTACTGTCATGCTGCCCGGCCATAGATGAAGTGACTTCTGAATTCACACCACACAAATGGTGTCTGGAACAAACTCAAAGCCGAAGAGACTCTTGAAGTATGACCAGAGTAGTGATGCCTCATCATGTACCTGGAGCATCAGGCTCCACCATCTTCCTACCACTGCATGCAAGAGACTTGCGGCAAGAATCACCATGAGTTTGGCTGGTGTCCCTACCAGTATGAAAACTCTAACGATAGCCTCCAACCAATCCTTAGCTGCCTGGGGGTCCGTCTCTCCCTAGAACCTGGGCGACCTCTATCGCTGGAACTCATGAAATGCACTCAGGCGACGTGCACTCTTGACTGCTGGAGTGGGTGGTATCGGTGGCCTATCGATTAATGGTACCACTGGTGCATCCGCTGTGATGGGGCCCTACACTAAGGCCTCATCGCTCGATGGGATATCATCTCGTATGTAACTCAGAACCCTAGCTGGATGCCTTCATGGGGCCATCCTGAAAAGGAACAGGTGAACCACAGTTTGAACAGTATAGCTGGTGAGCTGACACAAAGTAATCACTAAGAAAATTTTTCAAAGGAAACACACATGTAATAAGTGTTTTCATGTACTAAGTCGGAAATCTAGGGTCAGGGTCCTGGTGTATGGATACGTCGACCGTCGCACCAACACTGGACTCCCTGGACTGAAAACCACACTTAATACTCTTAACAATGTTTCTTCACAAAAAAGAATGATCAGATTCCTGAGTTCTATGGTATAACCGACTCCTCTAATACCAATTTGTCACGACCCGTACTCAGGGCCCATTCTGTGACTACCCCAAGCCCACCTTCCATCGGCCAAGGGCTGGTGACTAGAACCAAAGGCGTAAATCCCTATGCTAGGAAGGCATTACCTTTATGAATGTAAATAAACACAACAAAGTATGCAAGTACATCTAGCACTAAGTGAAACTATATATACAAAGTAAGTGCTGAAAGGAAATGGGGCCGAAAATACAAGCCCAACTGAAAGTACAGTACAACTGAAAGACTAGTACAACAGTAGTAAAGTAAAGCAGCAAACACTAAGTAATTCTCCATGAATCCCACATAAGTGTGGGTACAAATGGTATCCTCAGCACCCCGGGTCCGTCTGTCCTCTCCGTGTACGTCCAGTAGAGTGGTCCATCTCCGGGTACTGTCCAGATCCACAAGTCTCTACCACGATCAGTGCTGTCCCTCATCTGCATCCAACACAACGTAGTGCAGTCGTAGCCCGTGCATGGGGAGTATAAGATACTCAGTAGAGACGCCGAGACCCCAAAGGTCTCCCAGAATCCATGAAGGATAAACCAAAAAGGAAAGATACAACCACATAATGACAACGAACCCTACTTAGGTATATTCCCATACATGTACCAATTTTATCAATCTTAGTTCGGCTCCAACTCTCGAGCCCAAGCACAACCCAGTCCACACAGTAAGAAAGTAAACAAAATCAATGATAATGATTGAAAGATAAGACTCACCTCACACATGTATACATCATTCGTAAAGAGATAGATATGATCAGTTGTAGTCACTGATTCATCGTCGCTGCCGAACCCACGGAGTATTCTGGTACAGTTGTCATTGCTGCCGAACCCACAGAGGATTTCAGTACAGTTGTCATCTCTGCCAAACCCACAGAGGATTCTAGTATAGTTGTCATCTCTTCCGAACCCACGGGGGATTCCATTATAGTTTTTGTCACTACCGAACCCCCATAGTATTCCAGTATAGTTGTCGTCACTGCTGAACCCAAGGAGGATTCGAGTACAATTGTCATCACTGCTGAACCCACAGAGGATTCCAGTAAATTTGTCATCACTGCCAAACCCACAGAGTATTCTAGTACAGTTGTCATCACTTATGAACCCATGAAGGATTATAGTACATTTGTCATCATTGTCAAACCCACGGAGGATTCCAGTACGGTAGTTGTTGCAGTCGCAGGCAACTCGAGGATTCCCGCACACAGCACCCTCGATTCTGGGAGGGTCCGCTCCTCGAGAAAAGGGGGTCGATACATCAAATGTAATCAAGTATAGATTTGATATTTTCTGAAGTTTCGTCTCGTCAAAAGGAACCCAACACAGTAGACGACGTGTCAATCGAACGTTCGGTTTGAGAGTTATTGACTTTTCCGCTCCAGGGGCCCAGTTGGAAATACACTCGTTCAAAACCCGAACGTTATCCAAATTCTTCAAAAACTCACTTAGATTTTCACAAAAGGGCCACCTCATTGCAAGGGTCCTAGTGTCGTAGACGGCGCGTCGATTGGACACGTGGTTTTCAAGATATTCACCTTTAAGTGGAAATGGGCCCGACCCGTTAAGCCTAGTGAGGCGATGGGTCGGGTCAACCCAGTCTTGGCGGGTCCGACATGGCAGAGAGTTGACCGGCCAGATCAATCGTGTGACCCGGCCCGAAGGGGCGCAACCAGGCTCGAGGGGGTGTGGCCAAACCCGACGGTGCGCGGCCCAGCCTGGAACGACGTGGTGCGACATGGCCGGGCGTGACCCGGATGGCCGCGGCTCGGCCCGAGGGCCTAGCGGTTGGGGGGGGGGGTGCTGCCCCCACTTTTCCGAACCGGTGGTGCTAAGAGGTGCATCCCTACCAAACCGGCCAGCCGAAGCCGGCTGGCCTTCCCAGCGCAAGAGGCCCACTCGGGCGGGCCACAGTTTTTCCAGCGTAGCGCCCACCTGGTGTTGCGGTTCTTCTCAGGCCGTCTGACCACCTGCCGACCTGTTCACCCGCTGAGCGACATTCGAAACACGAGTTGTTGTCTTCAGATGTGCAGCGCCCTTTGTGGCGCCGCAGTCCTCCTTCGTCCAGGGCGGCTTTAGCCAGCCGGTTCTCCTTCGGCAGAGCGGTCCATGGTTGTGGGCCGCGGTTCCTCCGCACGCGGTCGGCGTGCGGTCACCGCCTTCGATCTTCACCGCTTCCTGGTGGATAATAAAACAAGAAATGACATAGGGTCGTTGGGACATGTTTTTTCGGCCCACGCCCTTCCCATTAGGCTGTAAGAATCGGCCAATGTCAATTCAGAAAATAAAACAACATGGAATTAATGAGGAGTTGTCAAAAAAAAAACAGCAGGGAATTAATGGGGAGTTGATGGGAGGTGGAAGGTTTCGGGTTCGTGTGGGTCCCACCACACTAAATCTTCTCAAGGGAGGTTATGTGGGGTGTGGGACCACCCTAAACTAACTCTTGTAGGTTATAACTACAAAAACAAATTGCGCACACCAATTTTATTTAATTTATTCTAAATCCCCAATAATTAACTTTCAACCTGCATAAAATGCAACTGCGGTGAAGGTCCCTATAAGAGAATACCGATGCTACGAGTTCATCGGTGTCCTCAGATTTCAATTCCGAGCACCGGTTCAAAAGATAAAAAAAACTCTCTAATACGTTTACTGAACGTACCCAAAAAAATCTTCAAAAATTTATTTCAGGCACACCGGGCTTCAAAATAAAGTGCCGTCAGAAACCGAAGACTCGTAAAATTCAAAAGTATTTAAGAAAAAAAATTCCATGAAATTTACGAGACTTTACATTGGTAATTTTGATGTCGTAAAATAATTATATGGATGATATCAATATATTATATTTGAGTTAATGCCTTATTTTTTTAGGAATAATTTTTTTATGAATGTTTAAAAAGTCAAGTATGAATACTTTCCAAAATTGACACAATTCATAACTTAGAACATAAAATAGTTTATTAAATGATATTAAATTTCTAAAAATATAATATTAGTCCAAATGGTTTATATAATTCCAAATATGTCATAAATAACTTTTTTTGGGTCGTTTGACTTGATATGGAAATCAAACTAACCCACAAGGTGTAAATAACATGATATCATGGTAATATTTAAACTGGTAAAATAAGGGTTAAACAAAAAAGATTAGGATACAAAAAATATTCAAAAATTGTATAAAAAATTATTTTATTATTGGAATTCTAAACAAAATAATATTATCTTATAATTAAATAAGTTTTGGACAATTTTTATTTGAAATTTAATTTATTAGAAATTAATATTTTTGAGAGTTTTCTAAAGTGCTTCTCTCCACTCTTATAAAAGAGCACCTCCTCCTTCTCCTCTACACACCATTTTGAGACTTCAATCTAGGCCTAACCCTACCAATTTCTCTTCTAGAATTTCCTAGTAAAATTCTAGTGGTTCTGGTATTCTCAAAATACCAACTATTATTCCCTAAGTGGAAAATTTAAAGGAGGCCCGTGGAGAAAAGATAAACTCTTCTACCGATTCTTTCAAATTTATTTCTTCTTCTACTTCCTCTTATTTAGATGTTTCATTATAAAGTAATAATACCAGTATAACTAATATAAATATATGTAATTATAAAAATTAAACAAACCTATTTCACATTTTATCCATCTTACGAAAAATGAAATCAACGCGCATGAGTACGTACGTACAGCTTACCGTCTCCACACCGTTGTGTAATATGTTTTTCACCTCCACCTTACTTGGATGAATATGATGTTGTAAATAATAGTTATATATGTTTATTATAACATTATAATAATTATGAGATATTATACACCATACACTTCAATACAATTCAACAATTATGGGAATGATATCATCTCCCATGCGTACGTACGACTTACCGTCTCCATGATGTGATGGTATTCAGTCTCCAAGTTAACCATTCGGGAATGACTATAAAGTATATATAATAAATAATCATGAAATAAATGACATAATAGTGATACTTAATTTATTTATATATATATATATGTTATTTATATATTTCCATTCAATTCAATAAGGAAACGAAAACAATGTTCATGCGTACGTATGACCTACTGTCTTTATGAATGGTGTATTCCGTTTCTTTAATCTATCTATTATATATATAAATTTATATAACTAATATATATAATATATAAATCATTTTTTTACATTATGAAAGTAATTAAATCATTATATCATTCATAATATCATGAAAAACAATTCAAAACACGTATGATAAATAAACAAATTATTACCCAAAACGTTGCTTTAACATGGAATTGACAAATGAACGAGTAATATAATGTCTTAATTGAAACATATATGATATCATAAATATTATTTCGATTTTTTTAAAAGTTGATAATATGTTCAAACCTAGTATACAAAAGTTTTAAACACATATGGAATAAATCAAACCTAAGGAAAGGGATAATTTTTCAATCTCATTTTTACTAGAGATTATTTAAACCTAAGTATATATTGGGTATATATTTATCATCCATGTCCATGCTTTCTGAAAATGTTTCCATCAAATTTTTACTATTATTCTATGTATGTTTAAAGTCATTTTTCCCATTATTTACTTTTACTACATGGTATGGAAGGAATATTTTTTTCCATATGAGGTATGTTTTGACTTTTTCGACAACATTAGAGGAAAGTGTTTTTTAACTTATACAGAATGAATGGGTTTTTACATCTTCATGACAAATTTTTTCCATGAAGATTCCCCTACACGTTTACAAGTGTATTTTCAACTAAATTTTTTTCTTTTAAAATTTCACGACATTTTGAGAAAAGAAAACATTTTTGAAGAAAAAAGGATATTTTCCTTAGGAATTAAGTTCAAGTGTTTTATCAAAATTATTTACCATATAAAATGAAATAGGTTTATGTATCCATCCATCTGATTTGATTGTGTTTATTATGGAATTTTTTATGATGTACATTTATCTTATATGAATTATGTTATGATGAAATGATGAATAAGAATCTCATTTTATTTCATGGGATATGTTATGATGAATGACTGATGTTTTGTGGCATATATGGGAATGATTTCATTATGAGATGGGTGAGAACTATATCTACCTCCAATAAATTGGGTAAATATTTATCTCTCATTATATAGACATTTCTATAAATACAAGTAAATATGATTCAGTAATACATGACTAGAATGCAAGGTAAACTCAGTTTAGTAATGGACTTCTCCCACTATGATAGTCTTGGAAGCAATGTCTTGGCTTCTATGGAAATCATATTATTTTATTTTTAGTTTTACACAATTACATGTTTTATTCCAATACTATTATATCATGGTTAATGTTCCATTATGATATATTCCTTATGTACTTCCAAGTTTATGTCATTTCTCAAGATTTTGATGTTTAAACTTTATGTTCTTGTTTTTATATTCAAATGTTTATGGATTGTTCTATGTTCCCCATGTTTACCCTTACTAAGGTTTTGTGCTCACCCTTTTTATGTTTTCTTTTCCCTAAGATATAAATAAAGGTATTAGGTAGGAAAACAAAAGGGAAATATCATTAAGGGAGATGTTAAAGATATTTCACCATGACTAGAATATTATGTTCTGAGTTTCCAAAGACACAAAAATAATACGATATTTAGGCTTCTGTTTGTGTCATGTATTAAGTATTCTAAAAAAGAAATGTAATTTCAATGTATGTAAAACTTGGGTTTGTACAGTTGGTATCAAATTAAAGGTTTAGTAAACCTTTGTAAACTAGGATGAGAAAACTTTAGGTAGATCCCTAGAGTTATTTCTAAGGTATGTCTTGGGATGTCCCTAAGGTTAAGTATAAATATAGGCTACGATCCTAGAATTTTGATAAAATTCCTGAAAAATATAGGATTAAACCTCAGATATTAGAGATTGAAAATACTCCCGCTTGATTATGTTGTTTTCCTAGATTGATTTTTCCTCTCACTCTATTCTTTTTGGGTTTTAGAAAATGGCCGAAAATAGGAGGATTCATGTTAATAGAGAATATGATGGATAATGGAATGATATTCTCCACGAGAAACAAAATTAAATGGGAGTTAGAAGAAAAAAAATAATTATTATTCCAAATCATTAATATCATAATATGATCAATAATGTAAACTTTTTTGAGTTTCCTAAAGCAGCTAATAAGGGAATGATGTAGTTTTATGGTGATAATAGGGGAAAGAAAGTTCAATTTTCCTCATGTAAATCATGTAGGAAGAGGAATCAAGGGGAATGTTTCCAAGGAACTAGAAGATGCTTTGGGTGTGGAAAGGAATGACACAAATAATGTAATTGAAAAAGAAAAGGTTCCATTAACATAATGGACAAGGATAATGGTATTAATATGACATCAAAAACTGTTTAATGTGTTAAATGTGGAATGTACGGGAATTAAGAAAATCTATTCCCTAAGGTAAAATATCATGAAGAGAATCATCCTGGTCGTATGGGTAGTATTTATGTTTATGACAATGAAGATAGTACAAATGACATATGTGATGAAAGAAGTGTTGACGAATAAAATACTAAAGATCGGTCAATGGATTAAAAAGGTAGTGGAATGATTGAATGTTTAACAAGAGTAATGTTGTAAAAGTAATTTATTGGTACTATTGAATAAATAACATCTAAGGTTTTTTACACTATTATTATTTCTTAAGTATTTGAAAGTATATGTTGAATGGTACTAGTAACCATGGATGGTTATTCAGATATTTTTGGAAAGCACATGATATTCTCATAGTGAAGGGATAAGGAGATAATGGGATGTTTGATTATATTAATGAGCTTATGACTGATAGAAGGATGAAGTGATATCATGTTTTGAGTATATATAATTTTTGGGATTTTGGTATGTGGAAAGAGTTAAATTTTGATAGCCTTCATGTCTTTACTAAGGTTCTATGGAAATTCATGTTTCAAGAGAATACATGATTAAGGTATTGACATGTTTGGAATGTGAGAACAAAAAAATACCTTATAAGATATGGGAGATAAATGTTATATCAATTTAGTCCACCTATTTCTATGTTTTATATTATGGAAATGATTGTAATGTTATCCATTTATGGATATTATAATATATTTTCTATTTTATGTTTGTTTGATTAATGTGTTATCTCACTATAGGTGGACTTATGTTTATTTGATAACATGTTCTAACATTTTTGTTGTTATAGATGGAATGACCAATAATTCTATCACATGATATTCTAACACTTCATGAATGAAAAATTCAACTATATTTCTTTAAGTGATTAAGTGTAAGTTGTTCAAGGCATGAAAAATGGTGATATTGCACGAAAATGAAGTAAGTATTTATTCTCATGAAAAATTATTCAAATTTTGGAAAGTAATCTGGAAAACCAAAAATGTTATCACATTACCATATTATCTGATGAATCAGATAGTCCCTTAATTCATCATAGATTTATGGCTTTCTAGTAGTTATGTTTCTCCAAACCTTATTCTCTATCACTATCCATCAGAACATGATGGTTGGATTTATTTTCTATATCCACGTTTTAACTTCCCACCTATGTTCTCCTATGTGGAAACCCAGTGATGTGTTACTTTGGGTTACCATTATGTTATTAACATTCCTTTTTAAAATTAAGTTTATGTATTTCTTTTTATGATGTGGGCTTCTATAAAAGAATCTTTCATGTATAAAACCATTTATAACCCCAATGAATTTTGAGGGTGGAATTCATCTTATAGTGGGTAAAATGTAACTCCCCAAGATTTTTTGGGATAGATTATTTGTGGACTTGTGTTCTATGCTACACAAAGATTAGCTTGCACTATACAAAACACCATATTATCTTGTAGTATACACCACACTATTCTTGTCTTGTGTTTCACATAATTTTATATTTTTTGATATAATTCATTTCACGCAACACTGAGTATAGATTTTGATCAATGTATAAATGAACTAAGTTTAGATTATGTTATGCACAACACCAAAGGAAGATTCAACTACACACAACACTGACATGGCATGTGTTGTATGCAAGATCGACCTTTCTCGATAGCTTTCATGGTACACAATACTGAGTTTCACAAAACAATGATATATTGTTATATTATTATTATTTAATGAGATATAAACTAGATATTATGAATAGTATTAACCATATTTTTAATTTTTTATGAAATTAAAATTCATTTTATGTATTTTTTAGACATGATATAAGAACAAGTTCATTTTTTTCGGAAATAATAATTATTTTTCAAAAAATGCAGTTTTGTCGCCTTTTGATGGTGCAACCATTTTAAATCTAGTTTTGACACGTTTATAAGTTAAATTTGACAAAATAAACTTCTTATTTTCAATCAAGATATAAAAATTTACTTTGGATTAATTTTTTATATTTTTCTAATAATTTTCATATTTTTCGGAATATTAAAAATACGACAAATTTTAATTAGAAACAACTTTTTTCATAAAAATAATTTATATTGTTAAATTAAAATATATAATTGTTTTAAAGTATAAATAGAATTATTTTTTACAATTTAATATAATGTATTTCATTAGAAATAATTTTAAATTGAATTCATAGGTAAACCCATTTCAATCTTTTGCAATGTTTTAACTTTTAAAAATCGTTTTCTAAAAAATGAGATTAATTTCAAATTAATTACTAGAACTTATGTGTTTTTAATTTTGAAAAATAGATTCCATATTTGGAATCAGATGGTTAAAATTGAGTAAATAGGTATGTTTTATTTTTGGATGTTATGAATAGTAACTTCAGTAATTATTTTATTTACCAGGGTTAGAGGGTAAATCTGGTAAATAAGTGTAAAAAATAATTATATTATAATAATATTAAACTACCCTAACACATTTCTTAATCCTATTGGATGATATTTATCCCACTATTTTCATACATGGGTCAATTTCTGGACCCCATGGATTCACTTGGATGTGAAAATGATATTTTATAACAATTAATTTAAAGTAATGATAATTATAACGCAAACATATATCTTTTACTAAATCGATTTTAATATAGGGTTGTATAAATGATATATATGCTTATAAATAGTCCTTTTAAATCTAATACTATTTCCTACATCATGGTATTTTTTTTATAATTTTTAGACGTTATATAAATAGTTTTATTTATGACACTAATATGATGTAGTGATTACCTCATTAATGAAAGATTCAAATAAATGAATTTATAAATATTGAAAAAAATATAATTTTTTTATTTTGATGCCATACAAAAATTTTATGGATCCCATTGACATATTAACATTGAGTTAATGCCTTATTTTTTAAGGAATAATGTTTTTATGAATTTTTAAAAAGTCATGTATGAATAGTGTCCAAATTTGACACAATTCATAACTTAAAACATAAAATTGTTTTATAAATGATATTAAATTACTAAAAATATAAGATTATTCAAAATGGTTAATATATGTCTTAATATGTCATAAATACCTTATATCTGTCATTTGACATGATATGGTAATTAAACTAACCCAAAAGGTGTAAATAACATGATATTACGGTAAGATTAAAAAGGGTAAAATAAGGGTTAAACCAAAAATATGAGGATACAAAAAATGTTTAAAACATGTATAAACAATTATCGGATGATGGGTATTCAAAAAAAATCATCTTATGATTTAATTAAAATATTTTTAGATAATTTTTATTCAACATTGAATATATTAAAAATTAATATTTTTGAGAGTTTTATAAAGTGCCTCTCTCCTCTCTAAAACAAAGGCACATCCTCCCTCTCATATTAACCCCATTTTAATCCTTCAATCTCAAAAAAACTCTAAACATTTATCTTCTCAACTTACCTAGTTACAATCTAGAGGTTCTGGTCTTGTCAAAATACCAACTATTGTTCCCTAAGAGGAAATTTAAAGGAGGCACGTTGAGGAAGAGATAATCTATTCTACTGATTCTTTCAAATTTATTTGTTCTTATACTTCCTATTATTTAGTTGTTTCATTATAAATTAATAACATACGTAACAATAATATACTGATATGTTGTTAAAAATATGAAACAAACCTATTTTACCTTCAATCCATCCTACAAAAAACCAAATCACCACGCGTGCATACGTACGACTTACCGTCTCCATGCCTTGGTGTAATATGTTTTTCACCACCACATTAGTTGGATAGGTTTGATGGTGTAAATAAAAATTATATATGATAATTATAACATGATACAAATTCTGAGATATTATACACCTCCCACTTCAATACCATTCAAAAATTATAGGAACAATATCATCACTCGTGCATACGTGACTTACCGTCTCTATGACGCGATGTGATTCATTCTCCATGTTAACCATTCGAGAATGATTATAAAGTATATTTAATAAATAATCAAAAAATAAAATACATAATAATTATACTGTATTTATGTATATATATATGTCATTTACAAACATCCATTCAATTTAATAAAGAAACGAACACATCATTCATGTGTATGTATGGCCAACCGTCTCCCTGAACAGTGTATTCCAATACTTTTATCTATCTATTATATTTATATATATTTCTAAAATTTATATATATAATATATAAATCATTTTTTACATTATTTAAATCATTAAATCATGATATAAGTCATAATATCAAGAAAAACAATTCAAAACACATATGATAAATAAAACAATTATTACCCATAACGTTTCTTTAACATGGAATTGACAAATGAATGAGTAATATAAAGTAATAAGTGAATCATATATGGTATCATAAAAATTATTATGGTTCTGTTACATGTTAATAATATGTTTAAACCTACTATACAAGAGTTTTTGACAAATATGGAAGAAATTAGACCTAAAGTAAGGGATAATTTTGCAATCTCATTTTTATCTGAGATTGTTTATATATAAGTATATACTCGGGATATACTTATCATCCATGTCCTTGTTTTCTGAAAATGTTTTCATAAAATGTTCACTATTATTCTATGTATGTTTAAAGTCATTTTTACCTATTATTTCCTTTTACTACATGGTATTGAGGGAATCATTTTTTACCATACGAGGTACTTTTTGACTTTTTTTTTGGAAAAAGTACGAGGAGAATGTTTTTTTAACTTATACATCATGAATGGGTTTTTACATCTTCATAATGCCTTATTTCCATGAAGCTTCCTCTATATGTTTACAAGTGTATTTTCAAATCAATTCTATTCTTTTAAAATTGCACAACATTTTGAGAAAAGAAAACATTTTTGAAGAAGAAATGATATTTTACCAAGCAATTAAGTACAATTGCTTTATATAAATTATTTTATTTCTAAAAAAACATAGGGTTATGTCTCTATCCCTTTGATTTGATTTTGGTTATGATTGAATCATTTTTAGGATATCAATTTATCTTATACGGATTTTGTTATGATGTAATGATGTTGAGGGATCTCACTTTATAACATGGGTTAAGTTATGATTAATGATTGAAGTTTTGTGGAACATGTAAGAATGATTTCATTATGAGACGGATGAGAACAATATCTACCTTCAATGCATTGGTTAAAGACTTATTTCTCATGAGATATACATGGATGGAAAATCAAGTAAATCCAGTTCAGTAATAAAGGGCTAGAATGACAGTAAACCCAGTTCAGTAATAGACTTCGTCCACTATGAGGGTCTTATCAACAATGCCTTGGATACTATTGAGATCATTGTATATTATTATAATTTTAATAAATTTCATATTTTATACCAATTTTATTCTATAATGGATAATGTTCCGTTATGATCTATGAATTACATACTCCCTATATTTATTTCATTTCTCAAGATTTTGATGTTTAATCTTTATGTTCATATTTTTACGTTCAATTGTTTATGGATTGTTTTATGTTGTCCATGTTTAGACTTAATGAGAATTTGTGCTCACCCTTTTTATGTTTTATTTTCCCCAAGATATAAATAAATGTATTAGGTAGGAAAGAAAAAGGGTAAGATCTTTGTGGGACATGTTGAAGATCTTCCACCATGATTAGAATATTATGTTCCGACTTTCCAAAGATACTAAACTAATACGGTAGTTGGGCATCTGTTTGTGTCATGTATTTAGTATTCCACAAATTAAAGGCAATGTCCATGTATGTCAAGATTGGTAATCTACAATTTAAAAGTAGTTGACACATAGAGTGGAGATATGATTCAGTTTATGCACATGGGTGTCCAGGAGGGCTTCGAAGATGACATAATGAGTTGAATCTAGGCTTACCCATTGTTATGAAAGTTGTATGCTTGTTTGAATAAGTTGTTTGGTTGAAATCCATTTTTTTGTTTATCTAATTTCATTTCCCCACTAGTTGAGATAGATGGTTTTTGATGTTCTTCATCCAATAAGGGGGAAGAATCATGGGGTATGACACATGCTTTCCATGTCTAGCTTCTTGTGGTTGGATGAGTCTAGGGTCATGCAATAGGTGGAGAAGACTTGATAGGTAGTTCATCTACTCAATGTGTTTATAAACTTTTGTTTGGTAACATAGAATGTTTCCTATAATACCTAGAAATATGGAAAGTGATATTTTTAAAAAACGAATAAAATTTCAATCCATGGGGTTTGTTCTTGATTGTATGCAATGTCAAGGTTAAAATTCCAAGAAGCCGTTGAATTAGTTTTCTTATAGCTGAAGAGCATGAAAATTTGGTTTTGATGCTAATGTAATAAAATGTGGAAAATTTTAAGAGTTAATTAATTTTTAATAATTAATTAACTTAATGTGAAACTGATAATATGTAATGATGTAATTTAATGTGCCTCTTTAAATGGTTGAGTACTTGTTGAAGATCTGGTCTTAGTAGTGGCAGCTAGGAGTCTGAGAGACAATGTCTATAGTTGATTCTAAGAAAAGGTTATTCCCATATTTTGGTAGTGATTTATGTTATATAATTTACATTTAGTTATTCTATACTATACTCCACCTTGTCGGTTAGGGTAGTAGAAACCCTGAGGATCTTGAGCCCTAGGGGTGTTTTCCCCAACATCTCGGTGGAAGGATGGATGGATGACTGCCATCTTTGGCCTCTCTCCCCTCTCTTGGTAGTTACTTGTGCTAGTATTCATGATGTTTACTTTTACCCATATATGTGTGTATAGGGATATAATGGATTGTGGTAATTTCACAAAATTTATTCTAGATATAGTAACCAAAGGGATACTATATGTATAATGTGTATAGGCTGTGATGGCTTGAGGTTTCTTACTCTGTGTATGGGATGTAATGGATTGAGGTATAATACATG
The DNA here is from genome assembly GCA_963277665.1 of Viscum album. Lineage (NCBI taxonomy): Eukaryota > Viridiplantae > Streptophyta > Magnoliopsida > Santalales > Viscaceae > Viscum > Viscum album. Next base: position 1,945,001,434 of record OY728126.1, on the reverse strand, counting down.
ATGTATGATACACAACATGTGGGATGTGGTGGATCTCAGAAACTACCTGGTAACTTTGGGTTATGTGGATGTGGTGATGTGTGGCACAAGGTTCATGTTTTTGTGCTTTATCTAGCTGTTTTAGGCTAGCCTTTTTAGGGAGTGATGCTTAGGACATGCGATATTGGGGAAAATCGGAAAACCATTAGGGAAGTGGTATGGGGTACCCTTGATATTTGTTGTTATATTGAATTCCCTTGTATGAGATACTTGGTGATAGTAGTCTTGGTGAGGTTGAGAACTTATTATATCTATTTAGGTGATGAGTTAGTTTCACTTTCTATTCATTATGCTTTTACATGATTTCTTTACTGTTGTATGAGAGGATTAAGGGAGGATCCTACTGAGTATACTATTATAATCAACCTATTGTTATGAATTATAATTAATTATGTGGAAGTCATAAATTATAATGAATGAGGTCCATTTATTACCCATCAAGTATCTTCATATGGTCAAACCTTTTGTATTCCCACTATTAGATTGAAATTAATTTTGTCCGTTGGATCATCCCTTTTTTAATCCATAAATACGTCAGATTAACAATGGAAATTTGTGTGATTTTGTGAGGTCATATACTTGTGTTCATTCTTTCATGTTTTTTTTGGGATTGATAAGTTTTACATCGCCATCATCATCCTGAGAAATCGGCATCATCATACACATTCTCTTCACTTCCCCTTCAATAAACTAATTTTACAACATGTTATCAACATGACTTCTCTACGAAGTAAAAAGGTTAGTCATTTTGGTAAGATAAATTTTCCATAGATAATATTGCGAAGCATGGATTTTTATCTATTGACATTTCTATGATGAATTACTTGTCATGGATGTTGGATGCAGAGATGAAACATGATGCAAACTACCTCGGGGAAGCAATTCAAGTTGGAAATCACACTTCCAATCAAGACCATTCCCATGCCCTAATTATCCTCCACTGTTACCTCCCTGAGGATCTGATGAAAGAGTACCTCATGGTGAAGGATCCTTTGGTGTTGTGGCAGAATCTCAAGGATAGGTATGATCACCTTAGACTTGTAAAACTACTTACAGCAAGGTTTGAGTGGAGCCATTTTCGATTCAAAGATTATAAATCGGTAAGTGAGTACAACTCTACAATGTATAAAATAACATCACAAACTTAACTTATATGGAGATACTATCACTGATACAGATATGCTGGGAAGAACATATTATACTTTCTATGTCTCAAATATCATTCTGCAACAACAATATCATGAGAAAGGTTTTACAAAATACTCTGAATTAATTTATTTCCATCTTGTTGCTAAACAAAATAACAAAATTTTGATGAGAAATCATGAATCCTATATTATTGGTGCGATTCCATTCCCAGATTAGAATTTGACTAATTTTAATCATGTTCGCAGGAAGAATAGATGCAATTGAGGCCATAGAAAGTCATTTGCTTGAGGTGGTCATACACCAAATGAGAAGAGGAAGGGGAACCACCAGAAGTGGTCCAATTAAGAACAACCACAAATGAAGAAAGTGACGGGAAAGGAATGTAAGTGCATTCAATGTGTCATGAAGGGGAATTTGTTGCATACCTATCACACACAAAATCATTTTTTTATCTTTATTAACAATCTATCAAAGGAAAGGAAAAGACTAATGATGCAAATTTTTCTGAACAAGCTTTGAAATATGATGATGATATTACAACCCTTGATATTTCCGACTATTTTTCAGACCTGGAAGGTGATGAGCATACTGATCATGCATGAGTGCTCCTGATAGAATTAGAGTTTGGTTTTTTGTTTTTGTATGCTTGTGGTTGATACGAACAATGGTATTTTTGGTTTTGTAATATTTTAAATATTTCATGTTTGAATTTGGTTTCTTTTATTTTATCCCATCACTACTAGAAAAACTGGTATTTACGATGGGTCATTTGTGACGGGATCCCGTCGCAAATGACCCGTTGCTGAAAATGGTGTCGCAACAACAATTATTTGCGATGGGCCCGTAGCTAAAGCCTTTTTCCGCGATGGGGAGAATCCCCTTCGCAAATAGTACTTCGTATATTTGTAAAAAACTTTTCAAAAACTATTTGCGACGGTGCCCGTCGCAAATAGTTTTTGCAACGGCTCCCGTCGCAAATAGTTTTTACGACGGGTCCCGTCGCAAAAAACTATTTAAAAAAGAATAAAAAACTATCAATAAATTATTTTAATGCATATAATAATAATACTATTTGCGATGGACATAGTATCCCGTCGCAAATACTATAAAAAAAATAAAAAAAAATAAATTATTAATAAATTATTTTAATTAATATAATAATAATACAATTATAATTCAAAAATAAAAAATAATAAAATATTAATAAATGATTTTAATTAATATAATAATAGAATTATAATTCACAAATAAAAATAATAAATTATTTTAATTAATATAATAATAATAGAATTAAAATTCAAAAATTAAAAATAATAGAATATTAATAAATTATTTAATTAATATAATAATATTAGAATTATAATTCATAAATAAAAAAAATATTAATAAGTTATTTTAATTAATATAAAAATAATAGAATTATTTTACATTCAAATATTAAAATAATTCAAGTATTACAAAAAAATATAATTAAATTATAATATTATAAAATTTTAATATATATATAAAATTTAATATTATAAAATATAAATAATATTATTATTCATATTAATATTGTTATTTAAAAATATAATATTATTAATATTTTATAATGAGACAGAAACTACGAATAGAAAAAAAATCATATTTTGATTTCACAAATTTTATAACATAAAAACAAACTCCAATATGAATGAGGGGGGAGGGGGGGATCTGCAGATGGGGGTGGAGGAAACTCCATCCCTAAAGAATGAGTGAGTCGGCGCATGTACTCCATCTACTCCTGATGCTGCTGCTGCCACCGACTCGTCTGCTCCTCGTACAGCTGCTGCTGGCGTCGACGGTCCTCCTCATGCTGCTGACACATCTACTCCTGCTCCTGTTGGAGACTCTCTATTAGTGCAGCACTGCCATAATAATCTCCGGGAGTCAGTCGAGAGCCAATACCAACTACCCGGCCCTTCTCGAAGGCATACTGGGTGGCCCGCATCCATGCCGCCTCATCAAACTGACGGCCAGTGGTCTGATCTGATGACTCGACCTGACTCTCAGGCCGGGCCTGTGACGCTGCGGCCTCATATGACTCCTGTAGTTGCAATTTAAAATTAAAATTGTGAATATATTATATGCAGTTAATTTTTGAACTTGAAAACAAATAATACTGACCACGATGTGATGCTGACGATCACCTCTGAGCTCCCCAGTAGCAGGATCACTATACATCCTCCGATATACGTCGTACTCCGTAATATCGGGGTGCTCGACAGCCTATAAGAATAAAAAATAAACTGTTAATATTTATATTTATATAAAATATTTATAAATAATGTACGTACCAGATGCTGCCTATGAGTACTGAAAGAACGACTCCCAGCTCGATGAGTCACCTCCCGTCTCCCCCGATTCTGCCTCCCCACCGATGATCTCCTCTGAAAGGCACCACTCAACCAGTGCACACATAATCCATCTCATACATGGGATGAAATGTACTCTGGTCGGTGTGCCCTACATGACTCGTCAAAATCTGACACTCCTGCTTTCTTCATCGCAGCCTTTCTTAAATTGTGCAAAAACTGATGAAGGCGATCACACATGGCCACCTCCCATGCCTCGTGGATGGCGTCACGCATGGTATCCTCGATCGGATACAATAAACCCTACAAATAAATCAAAATATAAAGTTAGAAATGAAAAAGTTTTCAAAATAAAAATTATTTATTTACGTATGTACCAACCAATGGCCGAACATGGCCTACTGCACATCAATGGGAATCTGCTCCCATGTGGTCCACGACTGAGATAAATAGTTGCGCAAAATAACGCTACCCTGTCCGACTGCTATATGCGGAAAACTGTAAAAATAATAAACATTTATTATGTGAATAGATTAATGAAATCTTAGTCAAATCCACAGGTTATCACACAGGTTATCACACCTCCGTGTGCGTGGATCAAACCCAAGACGTGGACGTCGCTCGGGGACGGGGTCAGGAATCATCAATCGTGCAAGACCGCGCCCCCTCCGCGTACTCCCTGGAGCGCCTGTAGGCTGAGGGTCATTTGTCAGCAACTCATCCGCATCGAAAGTCAGGTTAGCATCCACCAACTCACGAAATGTGGCGTCATCCATCTGAAACAGAAAATGTTAATGTTGTTAGAAAATAATTGATAATTACTATTATATATACATATATACATATTATGATTGTATATAAATACCATGGAATTCTATCAGTGTTCATCTTCATCAACATCTTCACATATGTCAATGTCATCTTCATATTCCTCCTCAACATCATCGATATCCATTCGAGTTACAGTTGCTTCATCTCTTACCATTTCAAATTCATATGTGACATCATTAACATCATCGTCATCACCGACTCTTAAATGTGGGGTGTCGTCATCGATACTTATAACGACCCATACTTTACATACATTGTTAATACTTCAAAATTTAAGCACACTTTTTACAACATATGACAAAACCACACAGGACCGTATAGGTATAGTGTCTTTAGAAATTGGGAAACATAAACAACTGGTTCATAAATCTTCTACAGTGTCTCCCATTTATTTCATCATAACTAGGGTCCCTTTTAGCATATTCTACTTAATATCCATCTTCCTGACCTGGGGAAAAGAAAACATAAAAGGGTGAGCTCAAATGCTCAGCAAGGGAAAATAAAGGAAATAAAAATCATATCATATCTTTTTGAAAATCATAACCTGCAAAAGAGATCATATTATCTTAACATGGAATAAATCATAGAAGTGAAAATGAGATCCCCATAATCATAACATGAAACTTGAAACTTTGTGGCATGCACACATAATCATGGAAAATCATTTCTTATTAGTCATGACTCATTTCCAAGACTATCTTAGTGGACAAAGTCCCTTTCTGAACCGAGTCACCCTCGTTCCAGTCCTGTTTCACTGAACCGGTATAACCTACCGTTCCAGCCATGTCTATCTCATGAGATATAAAATCTTTACCCAATGAATTGGAGGGAGATATAGGTCCCACCCATCTTATAATGAATCCTTTCTTATGTGTGCCACATAATCATAAATCATACATCATCGCATAACACATATAACAAAAATCATGACATCATAAAACAAATCATATAAGGTAAATGACTTCATAAAAATAATTCCCTCAAAACATAATCAAATCAATGTAAAAATAGGGATAAAAACAGAACCCTATATTATCTTAGATGGAAAATAATTTTGATAAAACATTTGAACTCCATTCTTGAGGAAAATACACTTTCTACTTCAAAAAAACACTTTTCTTTTCTTAACATGTCATATAATTATAAACTAAAAGAAGTTCATTAAAAATAAACTTTAAAACTTGTAAAGGAAGCTTCTTGGAAATAATGTTTTAAAAATCCATTCATGCCGTATAAGTTAAAAAAACATTCTTCTTACTTTTGTCAGAAAAGTCAAAAAGTACCTCGTACGAAAAACGACAAAAGATTCCTTTCATATTCTTTACTAAAAACTCACTGAATGGTAAAATTGGATTTAAACTATTGTAAGTGGATGGAAACAATATTACATATTGATGGAACATGGATGTGGATGATAAAATACACCCCAGTAAATGCCAAAGTAAAAACAATCTCGGATAAAAATGAGATTGTGATATTTTCCCTTACCTTAGGTCCGATTTGCTTTGTACATGTCCGAAGCTCCTGTATAATGGTTTAAATGATGTTATTTACTTATTAAAGAATCATACATATTGATATGATATCATATATGGTCATATTCTTAGCTTCTTGTTAGTAATATTTCATTGTTACTTGTTACTCGGGTCTTTATTGCCTTTTGTTCTTATGCGTGTTTTGCCGAATAAATTCTTATTCTTCTTTTAATGTTATAGATACCTTATATCCAGAATGGTATTAGTGTAACATATATCATATTTATTCATTCAATTCATTTATATAATTACTATGTAATGATGATCATGTAGAACGAGTCACATCACATCATGGAGACGGTATTCCGTACGTACGCACGAGTGATGATATCGTTCCTATGATCGTGGAATTGTATTGGAGTATATATATATTATTTCAGTATCAATATTAATTTATAATAATCACAAATAGTTACTCATTACACCATTATACCCATCCTTGTAAGGTGATGGTGGAAAATAGATTACACCACGGCATGGAGACGGTATTCCGTACGTACGCACGTGCGGTGATTTAATTTTTCCGTAGGATGGATAGAAGGTGAATTTGGGTTGTTTCATATTTATAATAACATATCAGTATGTAAGTAATACTTATTTTATTACTTTATCATGAAACAACTAAAGAAGAAGAAGTTGAAGAAGAAAGAAATTGAAAAGATCGGTAATGGATATTACCTCTTCTTTGGAACGCTTCTTTGAATCCTCCACTTAGGGAACTAAGATTGGTCTTTGAAGAAGACCAGGACCTCTAGGATTATTCTGGGGAAGTGGAGAGGAGAAAATGGAAGGGTTTGGCCGAGCTTGAGTGCTCAAATTGGTGTGAGGAGGAGGGGGAGGAGGTGCCCTTTTATAAGGGAGGAGAGGGGCACCTTAGGAATATCTCAAAATATTATTTTATATTAAAGTCAAAATCGGTTTATAATGGTTCCAAAGGGTCTTATTTTGAAGCTAAAATGGGGATGGGTCGAAATCCTATCAACCAATAGGATTTAGACAAGTTTAGGGTCTTATTTTAACCTTATAAATTAGATTTAACTCTAAGTTAAATAATTTAACTTTTACCGTGTCTTTTTGTTTTCTTTCACTATATGGTTAATAAACTTACTATAACATGAAAAACGAACCCCGAATTATTTATTATTAATATATATATCCTTATATAAGTCATTTTGCAGAACCTTAGATTTTTATGAATAAAATAACAATTAATAATATAATATTTTATTTAAAAACTATTTTGTGTCAATTTTGGCACTATTTGATATATGATTTTTGTGAAAGTCATAACAGAATTATATGTTCGAACCAAGTTGCTTAAATCAACACTAATATATAATATTAACCTAGAAAATTAGTGGAATTCATAAAAAGTCTCAAATTACATTTATTTTGGTGTTTATAACATCAATTATGTCAATATTTCATAAATAAGATAATTACTGCATCATAATTGTGTCATAAATAAATTAAATTATTCAATTTCTAAAAATTATAAATAAAATACCATTATGTAGGAAATCATTTTAGATTTCTAATGAATATTTATAGTCGAATTTATCTTATGTATAACCCCATATTAAAAATGATTTACTTATTAAACTTTGATTTTAACTATTTTAACCCTTCTTTAAATAAATTAATAATGAATGTCCTAATCTAACCCAAGTGGGCCTAAATGGTCATATTTTATTCATAAGGTTGTTTTTGTTCGAATTACACTTATCCAATAGAATTAGGACATGTGTTAAGGTAATAGTAATATCATATTTACCCCTATTTACTATTAACTGCGGTAAAAAAGTAAAAAGTTACTATTCACAAAAAAAAATTTATCTCATTGAACCACATTTTACTTACTGATATCAACCGCGTCTGTCTGATTTTCGAAATTCCATTCACAGAAGTGGTAAAATTAAGTTTTATGAAAAATTCAGTTTTTAACCTACCACTTAGTGGTTTCACTATTCATCAAAAATTGAAAGTTTTCAGAAAAATACCAAAATTTCACCCTAGGCTAATTTCGGTATTCCGAATCCAAAAATGAAGTTCATTTTGAAAAATAAAATTTATAAAATTTCAAAAAGTGGTTATTACTATTCATAACGGCTAGTTTTAATAATATTTTAATAGCATATCGTTGTTTAGTGAAACTCGGTATTGCGTAAGACGCAAGCTATCGAGGAAGGTCGCGATTGCGTGTAAAGTAAGACAAGCTAGTATGTAGTGAAAGATTCCTTTGATGATATATAAAAACAAAATATTACTCATAAAAATCTCGAGTGTTACATTACTCATGTCTCTTGGTAAAAAAGATTGATTTTGAGTACTCTCTTGAAAAACTTCAATTATTTGCACATCAGTGAAATCACATTCACTTTGACTAAACTGATGGTCTCGAATTTTGATTTTTATTACACTCCACCAATCAGTCAAGTCTCTTGATGTAGCACAGTACTTTGCGTAATAAACTTGATGTGCCTGTTGAGCCAATAATAATGGTTCATTTACTGCGAGAACACTTTTACATTTAATATCGATGAATCCATGAGTCGGATGAACACACACACCTCTCTCTGTATCCAACCACCAACATTTGAACATGGTTATGTAATGTTGTCCAAGATAACAGAGTTCAATGATTTCATCAAGTATTCCATAAAAGTCAACTTCATTTTCTCGATGATGAGATCCTCTCAAGCTAACTCCACTGTTCATTGTTTTTTTCGATTCCCCATATGCATGTGTGTGAAATCGAAATCCATTCACCACATATGCATTATAAGTTTTAACAAGTTTGGAAGGTGGGTTACTCAATACACACAGCCGTTTGTCAGTTTTATCAGCATGTCGAGACACCTGAAAATTTGTGAAATAATTATCAATATAGTAAACTATACATTGAATGAGTTTCTAAAAGATAAAGAATTTATGTTACCAGTTTTTGAAACCACTGAGAGAAATTTTTCAGTCGACGTTCTTCGAGAGCAGCTGCTGTAATTTGTGGAATTTGTTTCTTGATATAATTATCATACAACCTATAAAAACCAAAGTTATTTACTGTAACATAAATGATAGAATAATTGATATAAACACTTAAAATAAAACTAATTTCATCTCTTCACAGTTGAGCAGAACATACATATGAGCTCTATGATGTTCATCATCTGAAATCCAGCATTCATAAACTCTACCAAAACCAAGCTCTGGCTGGTTGAAAATAGATAATTGATTTTCGATTTCATCAATATTCCTCTCGTTCCATCCCATTCGGTTGTGTTTTGAAGGATACTCAGATTCAAAATAATGAGAGTAGAAAAAAGATATTTCCTCTTGCAAATAAGCTTCTGCAATAGATCCTTCAATAGATTCTTTGTTACGTACTTTTCTTTTCAATTTTTTCATGCATCTTTCAAATGGGTACATCCATCGAAACTGTACTGGACCTCCACATTTGGCTTCATATGGCAAATGTAACATCAAATGTTCCATTGAGTCGAAGAAAGATGGCAGAAATATTTTTTCCAGTTTACATATAATTACAACAACATATTTTTCAAGTTTTCCTAGAGCATCATAATCTGCTGTAGCCGCACAAATTTCCCGAAAAAAATGAGACATGTGTATTATGGAATCCCAAATCACAGAATTCAACAGACTTCTTAATCCAATGGGTAGAAGTATTTCCATTATAACATGACAATCATGAATTTTTAATCCAGTAATATGACCATTCTTTACACATCTACCCAAATTGAAAGCACAGCCATCTGGAAGTCTCAAATCTGTAATCCACTGACAAAATAATAAACAGTTTTCTTTAGACAGTGTATAAGCTGCTTTTGGTTTCAGTAACCTTTCTGTTCTGACATTCTCAAACAGTTCCAATTCTAGACGCCTGCAAATTTGGGCAAGATCTAAATGTGCATTTACATTGTCTTTGCTCTTTCTTGGCGTATCCAAAACTGTATAAAAAAATTATCAAAACAGTTATTCTCAATATGCATGACATCTAACATGTGTTGGACCAAAAAATCAGACCAATATGGCAAATCCCAAAATATGCTACGTTTAATCCAATTGTGTTCTTTCCCAAAACCAGAAATTTTCTGTTGGTTTATTATGGGACCAAAAGTGATGGGAGGTAATGAAAATACAACTGATTTTAACTCCGAACCTGATAGCATTTTTGGAGGTCCATCCCTTTCAACTGTTCCTTTTCTGAAATGAGATCTGTTTCTGCGAAAAGGATGATCAGCTGGAAGAAATCTGCGATGACAGTCAAAATGACAAGGTTTATTTCCATGAATGAGCATAAATGCTTTGTTCTCTCCCATACAGTAAGGACATGATTTCTGACCATGTGTACTCCAGCCAGATAACATCCCATAAGCGGGGAAGTCACTTATTTTCCACATCAATGCTGCTCTCAGTATGAAGTTCTGTTTCGTTGCAACATCATATGTACTGACACCAGTACTCCACAATAAATTTAATTAATCAATCAATGGTTTCAAATAAAAATAAATATTTTTCTTCAGATGTCCTGGAATTAGTAAAGTCAGAAAGATATATGGCTCCTTCATCAACATCCATGGAGGTAAATTGTACGGAGTTAAAAAAACAGGCCAACATGAATATTGACTACCATAAGATCCAAACGGACAGAAACCATCAGTGGAAAGGCCCAGTCGAACATTTATGTCTTCTAAAGAAAAGGATGGATGCACTCTATCAAAATGTTTCCATGAATCACCATCGGCTGGATGATTCAAGCTTTTATCGGTTGAAATATTCTCTTTATGCCATGACATCATTGTCGCTGTATTCTTAGACATAAATAAACATTGAAGTCTGGATGTAAGCGGAAAATATCTCAACTATTTTACAGGAATCAAACCAGACTTCCCGTGTTGTCCTTCTTTATATCTCAGTTGCCCACATGTGGGACAACTATCCAACGACTCATTTTCCCCAAAATATAAAATGCAGTAATTTGAACATGCATGAATCTTCTGACAAGTAAGTCCCAAATTTCGAACCAGCCTCTTACTCTCATAGTAATTTGCTGGTAAAACATTTCCTTCGGGTAACAGTGTTTTAAGCAAATAAAATATCTAGTCAAAACAGGTGTTTGACATTCCGTTATCAGATTTGATAGTCATAAATTTAGCAACTGCTTATAATTTTCTCATCTTGCAGCCATGATATAATGCATCCTCAGCAGACTTCAACAACTTATAAAATTCAGACGGTGCCAACTCAGGATTTGAAGCTATATCAGCCGGAGTTTTTGTATGTTGAACAAATGAACCTACAACATCATGTACTAAATCTTGAAACTGGGATGGATCCGGAATCAAGTTGGTATCACCTTCTCTGGAACTGCGTTCACCGTGTTGATACCAAAAAACATAATCTGATTGACAACCAAAATGCAAGAGATGTTCCCCCACTTTTTCAAACGTGTCAAACATTCTCAATGCACATTTTCTGCAAGGGCATTTTATTTTGCCTTCTAAAACAAATTCTGGATTTGATGCCGCAAATGATAAAAAAGTCTCCACACCCTCTACATATACTGGATTTAAACCAGAACCGTTTGGATTTCTACATTGATTAATCCATATGCGGTCACCTAATAATGATTTTTGACGACCTCGTTTTTCCATATTTTTCTATAAAATATAAAATCATTACTGGTTTTGAATAATTTGTTAGAAAAAACACTCAAGCTAGGATAATTATAGAGTTTACATCATACACGACTGACGCAAACTTTTTATTGAGATAGACCTAAAAATTGACCCTTTAGGAATTAAATATGTCGAGAATGAAGCAAAACATGTTACAAATATTGGTAATTTTAATATTATATAATTTTTTTTATTATTTTCATAGTACTAATATTATTGGTAATTATTCCTAATTATTGGTAATTATTACTAATTATTGGTAATTATTACTAATTATTGGTAATTATTACTTATTATTGGTAATTATTACTAATTATTGGTAATTATTATTAATTATTGGTAATTATTACTAATTATTGGTAATTATTACTAATTATTGGTAATTATTACTAATTATTGGTAATTATTACTAATTATTACTAATTATTACTAAATATTACCAATTATTGGTAATTATTAATAATTAATACTAATTATTGGTAATTATTACTAATTATTGGTAATTATTACTAATTATTGGTAATTATTAGTAATTATTGGTAAATATTAGTATTTATTGGTAATTATCGGTAGTTATTACTAATTATTGGTAATTATTACTAATTATTGGTAATTATTACTAATTATTGTTAATTAGTACTAATTATTGGTAATTATTACTAATTATTGGTAATTATTACTAATTATTACTAATTATAACTAATTATTGGTAATTATTACTAATTATTACTAATTATTACTAATTATTGGTAATTATTGGTAATTATTACTAATTATTACTAATTAATACTAATTATTGGTAATTATTGGTAATTATTACTAATTATTGGTAATTAACACTAATTATTGGTAATTATTATTAATTATTACTAATTATTACTAATTATTGGTAATTATTACTAATTATTGGTAATTATTACTAATTATTACTAATTATTACTAATTATTACTAATTATTGGTAATTATTACTAATTATTAGTAATTATTACTAATTATTAGTAATTATTACTAATTATTACTAATTATTGGTAATTATTTCTAATTATTACTAATTATTACTATTTATCGGTAATTATTGGTAATTATTGGTAATTATTCCTAATTATTGTTAATTATTACTAATTATTGTTAAGTATTACTAATTATTGGTAATTATTACTAATTATTGTTAAGTATTTCTAATTATTGGTAATTATTGGTAATTATTGGTAATTATCCTAATTATTGGTAATTATCCTAATTATTGGTAATTATTCCTAATTATTGGTAATTATCGGTAATTATGGGTAATTATTGGTAATTATTACTAATTATTGGTAATTATTACTAATTATTGGTAAATATTACTAATTATTACTAATTATCGGTAATTATTGATAATTATCGGTAATTATTGGTAATTATCGGTAATTATTGGAAATTATCAGTAATTATTACTAATTAGCGGTAATTATTACTAATTATTGGTAATTATTACTAATTATTATTAATTATTACTAATTATTGATAATTATTACTAATTATTCCTAATTATTACTAATTATCAGTAATTATTCCTAATTATCAGAAATTATTACTAATTATCGGTAATTATTGGTAATTATCTGTAATTATTCCTAATTATTGGTAATTATTACTAATTATTGGTAATTATTACTAATTATTGGCAATTATTACTAATTGTTGGTAATTATTACTAATTATTGGTAATTATTGGTAATTACTCCTAATTATTGGTAATTATTCCTAATTATTGGTAATTATTCCTAATTATTGGTAATTATTCCTAATTATTGATAATTATTCCTAATTATTGGTAATTATCGGTAATTATTGATAATTATTGGTAATTATTTCTAATTATTGGTAATTATTACTAATTAGTGTTAATTATTACTAATTATTCCTAATTATTCCTAATTATTTCTAATTATTGGTAATTACTGGTAATTATTACTAATTATTGGTAATTATTAGTAATTATTGATAAATATAGGTAATTATTGGTAATTATTCCTAATTATTGGTAATTATTCCTAATTATTGGTAATTATCGGTAATTATGGGTAATTATTGGTAATTATTACTAATTATTGGTAATTATTGGTAATTATTACTAATTATTGGTAATTTTTGGTAATTATTGGTAATTATCCTAATTATTGGTAATTATCTTAATTGTTGGTAATTATTCCTAATTATTTGTAATTATCGGTAATTATGGGTAATTATTGGTAATTATTACTAATTATTGGTAATTATTAATATTTATTGTTAATTATTACTAATTATTACTAATTATCGGTAATTATTACTAATTATCGGTAATTATTGGTAATTATCGGTAATTATTACTAATTATTGGTAATTATTACTAATTATTGGTAATTATTACTAATTATTGGTAATTATTACTAATTATTGATAATTATTACTAATTATTACTAATTACCGGCAATTATTACTAATTATCGGTAATTATTACTAATTATCGGTAATTATTACTAATTATTCCTAATTATCGGTAATTATTACTAATTATTGGTAATTATTACTAATTATTGGTAATTATTACTAAATATTGGTAATTATTACTAATTATTGGAAATTATTACTAATTATTGGTAATTATTGGTAATTATTCCTAATTATTGGTAATTATTCCTAATTATTGGTAATTATTCCTAATTATTGGTAATTATTCCTAATTATTGGTAATTATTCCTAATTATTGATAATTATTCCTAATTATTGGTAATTATCGGTAATTATTGATAATTATTGGTAATTATTACTAATTAGTGTTAATTATTACTAATTATTCCTAATTATTACTAATTATTACTAATTATTACTAATTATTACTAATTATTACTAATTATTACTAATTATTACTAGTTATTACTAATTATTACTAATTATTGCTAATTATTCCTAATTATTACTAATTAGTGGTAATTATTAGTAATTATTACTAATTATTACTAATTATTGATAATTATTAATAATTATTACTAATTATTACTAATTATTGGTAATTATTACTAATTATTGGTAAGTATTACTAATTATTGGTAAGTATTACTGATTATTGGTAATTATTACTAATTATTGGTAATTATTGATAATTATTGGTAATTGTTCCTAATTATTAGTAATTATATGAATAATTACCAATAATTAGGAATAATTACCAATAATTAGGAATAATAACATTATTAATATATTTTATTATTAATATTAAAATAATATAATTTTCTATATTATATACAATTCTCCTTTCATCTGTGTGTTTTCTATCTCCACATACAAATAATACATGTGGAGACAACAAACACACAGATGAAAAGAGAATTGTATATATATATAAAATTATATTATTTTAATATTAATAATAAAATATAATAATAATGTAATAATGATATTATTCCTAATTATTGGTATTTATTACTAATTATTAATATTTATTCTTAATTATTAAAAATTATTACTAATTATTCCTAATTACCATTAACTATGAACAATACTAATAATTTAAATTTATTAAGTAACAAAACAATGTAAACATAATTAAATTACAACTAATTAAAAATAATTGAAACTAATAAAAAATTTAAAATAAATAATAAATTAAAATGAACATAAATACCTTGAAAATTGATCTGAGGTTGATCTCTGATCGTTCTTCAAAACTTCAATATCAACTCCGAAAAAAAATTAAACTTGAGAAAAACTTAACTTTAGAAATAGAATTTTGAGAGAAGAAGAAGATGGAGTTCGAGAATGATTTGAAAAAAACAGATGGGGGTATTTATAGGTTAGATTATTTGCGACGGTACCCGTCGCAAATACCTTAGCCATCATTTATTACGGTCAACAGTTAAATAGTTATTTGCGACGGGTCCCGTCGCAAATAACCACCTGCCGACATACTATTTGCGACGGGGGAATATTCCCGTCGCAAATACCTTTTACCACCGCCGGTTATTTGCAACGGGAATATTCCCCCGTCGCAAATATGTTTCCCGCGATTTGGCGCGCAACGCGCGCCAGTTCTTTTGCGACGGGGAAAGCAATCCCGTCGCAAATGGCTACTTATTTGCGACGGGCAAATACCCCCGTAGCAAATAAGTTTTTAACGGGGATATTTGCGACGGGAATAAATCCCGTTGCAAATAACCCGTCGCAAATACCCATTTTTCCAGTAGTGCTTATATGCATGTTTTTTTTCATTACAAGAAATGGATGATATAAATCAGTCTGTTGGGAATAATTTCCATGATGAAGATATTTATTTCGTCGAAAGAACAACGACACACAAAATTAATAATCATAAGAAATATTTTATCACCATTAAAATGGGTAGTGATCATGTGTGTACTTTAACTAGTAGTGCACAATTAATCGAAGTCTTAAGAAGAGAAAAAATATTCCTACCTAATGGTACCCATATTATGATAAACAATGCTTTGTTTTCTCCAATGTCTTGATTCAATTTTATATGTTTTAAATGTATTCTTAATAGTGGATATCACATCGAGACAATGGATGAAGGAGGTAATGAATACCTCTATATAACGAGCATTTAAAATGATCACAAATTGATTCAAGAGAAGATTCTGAGACTTCTGTCTAGATTATATATTGCCAATATTTGTACAATTGAGTCAGTCATTGTAAACCTGATGTTTACCAACCATGGTACATTTAATTGTCTGGCCTGACCATCTGGGTCATCCTGGATCAATAATGATGATGAAAATAATTGAATGTACTCATTTTCATCCATTAAATGATGAAAGGGTTCTTACGCCCCATGATATCTCATGTGTTGCTTGTTCTCAAGGAAAAATAATCATAAGACCATCACCATAAAATATCGGGACCGAATCCCAGATGTTCAAGGACCGAATTCATTGTGATATATGTGGACCAATTCATCCACCATATGGACCATTCAGATATTTCATGATCACAAATGATGCGTTAACTTGATGGTACCATGTGTGCTTATTGTCCACTCACAACTAGGTGTTTTTGAAGTTAGTTTCCCAAATAATAAGGTTAAGGGAACCATTACCTAATTTTTCAATCAAGCATATTAGGGTTGATAATGCTAGTGAATATTCATCACATGCTTTTAATAATTATTGCATTTCGTTTGGAATAAGTGTTGAACATTCTGTAGTTCATGTTCATACACAAAATTGTCTAGCTGAATCATTTATAAAGAGATTACAACTTATCACTAAACCATTACTTATGAAAACTAAATTGCCCATTTCAGCATGAGGACATGCAATTTTTCTTGCAACAGCACTGCTTCAAATAAGGCTATCAAGCTATCATGATTATTCCCCTTTTCAATTATCCTGTGGTCATGAAACAAATATTTCACACTTAAGGATATTTGGTTGTGCTGTATATGTGCCTGTAGTACCCCCGCACCGAACAAAAATGGGACCCCAAATGAGATTGGGGATATATTTTGGTTTTGAATCTCCTTAGATCATTAAATATCTTGAGATTATGACAAAAGATGTATTCACAACAAGATTTTCTGATTGTCATTTTTATGAAAATTTACTTCCAACACTCATATGGGAATGTCAATTGACATCAAAAGAAATATCATGGAAAGTGACTTCATTATTACATCTTGATCCTCATACAAATATGAGTGAACATGATTTTCAAAAGTTCATTAATTTGAAAATTTTAGAAAATAAATAGCCTAAATCATTAAATGATTCAAAACGAGTTACAAAATCATATATACCAGCTGTGAATGCACCAATAAGAATCGATGTCCCAGAAGGAAAATCTGATGATATTACCAATAATGCTTCCAACCCACTCCTAAAGCATGAGAGATAACTTGGTTCAAAAGATAAAAATCTCTGTAAAATAAAGTGGAAAAAACCTATGTTGGTTGAAGATTTTAATGAATTTGAAGATGATGTAATTGTACCAAAAGTACATGAACATGATCAAGAACAAATTTCAATAAATTTCACCAACACTGGAAGATGTTGGAATTGAGTGGAGACCATTTTTTATAACACATTTGCATACAATGTACCCGTTGAAATTATGGATGAGGATCAAGAACCTATAACAGTTAATGAATGTCATGAAAGGCTAGATGGGGATCAGTGGAAAGTTCCAATCCAATCTGAGCTAGACTCACTTACTAAATGTGAGGTTTTTGGGTCGATCATGAAAACCCCTAAAGTGATTAATCCCGTTGAATACAAATGGGAATTTTTGAGAAAAATAAATGAAAATAATGAAGTCGTGAGATATAAAGCATGACTTTTTTCTCAAGGATTCTCACAAAAACTCAAGATAGATTATGATGAAATAAACTCTCCTTTAATGGATGAAATAAACTTTCGGTACCTCATGGAATTTTTTGTACATGAGAAACTTGAATTACACCTGATGGATGTATTGAATGCATATCTTTATGTTGATATTGATAATGATGTCTACATGAAAATCCCTGAAGGATTCAATTTTCCAGAAAAATATCATCGATCTCGAGATATTTATTCAGTTAAGTTAGATAAATCATTATGTGGATTAAAGTAGTGGGGGTTATGTGGTATAACCTTCTAGGTAAATATTTGATAAAGGAATGTTATAAAAATGATCCAATTTGTCCATGTATCTTCATTAAAAATATTATATCTTAATTTGTGATCATTGTAGTAGATGTTGATGATTTAATTATAGTTGGGACTAATGATGAACTTTCCAAGGTAGTGGAATATCTAAAGATATAATTTTAAATGAAAGACTTTGGAATGAAAAAGTTCAGCCTTGGATTATAAATTGATCATCTTAAGGATGAATTTTTTCATCAATCACATTATACTGCTAAATTCCTAAATAGATTTAACATGAATGAATCACATTCATTGAGTACACCAATGGTTGTACAATCTCTTGATTATGATAATGATCCTTTTAAACCACGAGTGGATGATGAAGAACTAGTCGGTCCTAATGTACCATATTTCAGTACCATTGGAATGGTATCAAACATGTATTAAGATACCTTCAAGGGTTAAAAGATCAATTGTTAATTTATTTCGAATCCTCATAACCCAAGTTGGTTGGTTATGCTGATGCTAGATACTTGTCTAATAAACAAAAACCAATATCTCCAACTGGATATGTGTTTACATATGGTAGAACTACAATTTATTCCTGTTCTACAAAAAAACTAGTACCGCGACGTCTTCAAACCATGCTAAGTTGATTTATATTCATCAAGAGAGTCAAGAATGTGTTTGATTGAGATCAGTGATTAATTATATTGTAAATTTCTGTGGATTAGATATGAATAATAATATTCCCACCATATTATTTGAAGATAATATTGATTTCATAGCACAGTTGAAAGGAGGGTTTATTAAAGGTGAAAGAACAGAGCATAACTCACCGAAATTCGTTTTCACCAATGACCATCAAAAGAATGGTGATATTGATGTACAAAAAATAAGGTCTTGTGAAAACCTCGCATATTTGTTCAAAAAGGAATTTTCAACTTCAAAATTTGAGAAATTTATTTATAAAATTGGAATGAGAAGACTGAAAAGTCTATCATGATTTTATGAGGGGGAGTTGGGAATGTTGTACTCTTTTTCCCTTAATCATTTTCCCACTGGGTTTTCTGATAAAGGTTTTAATGAGGCAGTATAGCATGGAATCATTTTAATTTGACTTTACTAGTTTTTCCCAAAGGGTTTTATTTAAGTAAAGATTTATATTAGATTCCATGGGATTATGACATCCAAGGGGGAGTGTCATGAATTATCATTAATTGGGTGGATGTTATAAATCATGATGAATGAGGTCTAATCATTACCCATAAAGTCTCTTCATATGGCCAAACCTTTTGAATTCCCACCATTAGATTGAAATTAATTTTGTCTGTTGGATCAACCCTTTTGTAATCTATAAATACAGTGGTATGATATTGGAAATTTGTGTGATTTTGTGAGGCCATATACTTGTGTTCTTTCTTTCTTGTTTTATTGTGATTGATACATTTTAATTCGCCATCATCATCCCGAGCAATCTATGTAGCCATACACTTTTGCTTCACTTCACCTACAATTGAAAAATTTCACGAAACCTATGTATATATAAAATATTTATTAGGTTAGTTGGTGTAGGTTGTATAATAGGCTTGTTACTATAATCATGGGTTTATTCAGGATTTTTTTGGGCTTTATGGTCACTGTCATCTATAATTTTATTTTGGTAGTTGTAGTTTTCATTTTAGTTGTAGTAGTTCTTGCTTGAAATTACATACGTGAACTTTGGAATTTCTTTTATATCAGATAATGTGTAGTAGTTTTTTGGTGACTATCTTATCTCTCTCTTTTTCAAGACTTCTCTTAGAGGGTAATACCTCCCATCTATGTTTTTACTATACCACCTGTTCTAGTCACTAACCTGGGGCCTACTGAAGGTGGGACTTAAGTTTCACTATAACTCTTCTCCCATTTCCAGCCCAAGAGGTGTACAATTTTTTGGGAGGGTGTTGTAAAAAAATATTCAGTGAAAAATTTATAAGAAATGAAAATAATAATTGTTTGTAAATAAAGGAAATATATTTATGAAAAGCTATTTTTCTAGGAAAAAGTGAATTTTACGTCAATAAATATAAAAAATGAATTTTGGGGAATAGTTTTAATTAAATTTATATATTTTAATTTGTATAAAATTATTAACAGTCATCTAATGTGTTTTCTAGACAATAGATAAGATTAAATCCAATTTTACACATAAAAACACTATTGTTCTAAAAAGCTGTTGTGTCCCTTTTTAGACACTTATTTTTAAAATATTTTTTGAAAATTTAAGAAAAAATATTTGAAAAAAAATAATCTTGAAAATTATAATTTCATAATATTCATGTATTGAATTTTTGATAATTTGTTTAGAAGATAAAATTTTCAATGAATAGTGAAAATATTGGTTTTTATTAACAAATTAATTTTGACTCATTGAATTTACAAGATAAATTTTTTTATATGGTTTTAAATGTAAAATTAGTTATATTATATATTTATTAATCTTGTTGAGAGAATTTGAATCAATTTAATTATGAATTTTGATATAAAAACTTTTTAAACTTTCTGAAAATTTTCTCTTTAGATAAGTTTGTTTCATCATGTCTACAGAATTAATTTTAAATTAAATTCTACCACTTCTATTAGGGGAATTAGTGAAATTGTATTATATATTTTTAATATAAATAATTTATATTATATAATAAATTCAACATCATTCTTGGTCAAATAGAATAGTAAAAATAGTAAAAATTAATTACCGTGACCAAGGTTAAAACAGTTTATGCCGGTGTTAAAAACATATATATGGAAAAATGACCTATAAAATTTCAAAAGACCTATTTTATGTCCATATTTAGACATTAAAACCTATTAATTTATATAATTACTCATTTTGGATCCTTGTGGTGTAATGCCCTGACCCCAGTTACCCAGAGCCAGTGCATTATTTTAATACATTGGCATAATTACAAGGAATCAAGTCCCAAAGGACCGATCAGTTTAGCAGTCTTGGAAAATAGATTACATACATGAACTTCACATTACAATTTCAAACATAAAATAAAAAATATATTGTTCTTTGATATCTCCATTATTCCATTTAGCTTAACCCTTCATATCAATCATAATACACTTTTGAAAATCCTGGAAAAATAAAACATAAGAAAGGGGTGAGCCTAGATGCTCAGTAAGGGTAAATAAATTAGCGGAGGCTATAAACTTTTTAGCAAGATGTGTGATAAAACAAAAACCTTTTAAACATAAACTTGAACATAATATGGAAAAAAATAAATCAAACATTATCATATAGACATGCACATGGATATCCTTCTAGTCGAATAATCACATGTAATAACTAAATTCATGAAGAGGGAATGCCTAACGTCGGACATCATCACCACATAGTCAAGGCCTTGTGACAAAACTAAAAACACAATTTTGGTCAAGGCCTTGTGCCAAGACACTAGTTTGTCTAATGATACCTACCGATGCATGGAGGAGTTATAGCGGGCTCCACCCATCACTTACTAAGTCCACTGCATTTCTCATATGAAAATGTTGAAACATAACATAAAAATTCGTATTAAAAATAGCATACGAAATTTCAATACATGAACCATAAACCATGAATGGTATAAAAATAGAAAATTCATAGTCAAACATATCATAGCTCGTTCAGTACAATATTGATTATTTTATTTATAAAAAATCTACCTTAATCAAGAATAATATCCAAAAAGGATGTTGATATAGTTGAAAATAATCATTAAAAACCTTTGAGAAAAATATCTTTTTTTGTGAAATCATTTAAATGTAAAGCATTTATAAAGGAATTTATTTAAAATATATTTTAGAATAAAAGTGTCATATACCACTTTGAAACTTTTGAAAATAATAATTATTTCAAAACATTCATGTCCATATAAATAAATACTAAAAACAAGTTTGAAAACATGGATGTTAATCAAATTTTTTTTGAAAGGTAAATATTTAAAACATTTAAAATTATGATCTTGATAAAGAGTTCCTTTCAAAAATCCATAAAATATTAATTTTTAAATCATTTTTATGAAAAATGGACATGGATAATAAAAATTTACTAGTAAATACTTAGTCATACATAATCTCGGATAATAATGAGATTGAGGAATTAACCCTTACCTTGCACTTTCCTTTAGTCGAGGGTACGTTTAACCTCTTGTTTGAAGATCGTAGTATGTTATTAAATTATAATAGAACCACATTAATATTTATGATATCATACATGATTAATTTATTTCTTTATACTACCCATTTAATAATAATTTCCATGTTAAATTAATATTTCGGGTAATAATCACTTTCTTAATTGTACGTTTTTTAACTTGTTACTCTTGATTGTATCACTTAGATAAAGATTTAAATACTCACAGAATATAAAACATGATTTATATATCATATATATTTATAATATAAATATGTATTATATACATATATATGAAATGAAAAACACCGTTTATGGAGATGGTAGTCCGTACGTACGCATAAACGCTGTTTTTGTTTTCATATCGTATTGAACAGAACTATGTGAAAAAGATATATGTAAGTACATACATATATATATATATATCCAATATAATTTTTATTTCATATATTACATTCTCATTAATGATATATATTTTTATGATCATCGATGAATGGTGAACGTGGAAATGAATCTCATCGCTTCGTGGAGACGGTAATCCGTACGTACGCACGAGCGACAATATCATTTAATTAATGATTAAAAGGTGTGGAATTGGATGGTATATTAATTTTAAAGAGACATTATCATTTCGTATTTATTATTTATATACATATTACTCATCATTATATCCATCCAAATGACATAGTGTTGAATAA
Source organism: Viscum album (assembly GCA_963277665.1). Classification (NCBI taxonomy): domain Eukaryota; kingdom Viridiplantae; phylum Streptophyta; class Magnoliopsida; order Santalales; family Viscaceae; genus Viscum; species Viscum album. The sequence continues at coordinate 1,944,978,379 of OY728126.1, read as the reverse complement.
TAAATTACACCACGACGTGGAGACGATAAACTGTATGTACGCACGCTTGGTGACATTATCATTCATAGGATGGATAGAATAATTAACATGGTTGTGCCGTATTTTTAACAACATAACAGTCTATATAAAGTACTGGAGCTATTATTTTGGTATGGTAATAATAAATAAATAGGAAGTGGAAGAAGAAAAGAACTTGAAAGAGGTGATGAAATGCTTACCTCTTTCTCATGTTCTTCCTTTTGATTTGATCAAAAGGGATCCTTAGGTTGGCTTTATGACCAAAGGAAGGACTCTAGGATGAAGGTAGGAATGATGGGAGGATATTTGGGAAGGGTTTTGCCGATCCAAATGGCTTTGGAGGTGTGAAAATAAGAGAATGGTAAGTTGCCTTTTTTAAGAGGGGTGAGGGCCACTTTAGGAAAATATTAAAGTATTATTTTATTATTCAATCATATTCAGGTTTTAATGGCTCAAATGAATTTATTTCTAGCCTTAGGTGGTTATGGGTTTAAATCCTCTCAACCAATAGGTTTTAGACAAGTTTAGGTTACCATTTTAACCTTATCTTTTATATTTAACTCTTAGTTAAATAGTTAGACATTTAAAATGTCTCTTTGTATTTTTATATTATTTGGTTACTTAACATACTATAAAATTCCAATATAACCCCAATTGGTTCATTAGTGTCATATATATTATTATATAAGTCTTTTGGAAGATCCTGATATTTTTAGGACTATTATATCAATTAATAATATAATATTTGTTTTAAAAACTATTTTATGTCAATTTTGACACTCTTTGGCATTTGTTTTTTGATAAAATAATAACAGGATGATTACATAAAAAATAATACATTGAATCAATAAAAACATGTCATATTCACCTAGAAAATTCATGGATGTCATAAAAACACTAAAATTACAATTATTTTAATATTGATATCACCATTTATTTGATTCTTTCATTAATAAGGCAATTACTGCATTATCCTTGTGTCATTAATAAATTTAACAATATAATCTATAAAAATTATAAATAAAATTTCAATATGTAGAATTTTTTTAGCTTTATAATGAATATTTATATTCTATTTTTTCATATGTATAACCATATATTAAAAATGGCTTAGTTATTAAACTTTGATTTCAACTCTTTTAACTCTTCTTAAAATAAAATACTAATAAATGTCTTAATCTAATCCAAGTGGACCTAAAGGGTCAAATTTTTTTCTTAAGGGTTTTTTGGTCTAATTAAACATATCTAATAGAATTAATACATGTGTTAGGGTAATAATAATATCATTTTTACCCTTAATTACCCTATTTACCTTTAAACGTGGTAAATAAAAGTAAAAAGTTACCATTCACAAAAAATTATTTTTATCTTATTGAACCACATTTTAATTTTTGATATTAATCGTTTCTCTCAGATTTTTTAAATTCAACTCACAGAAGCGGTAAAATTATGTTTTATGTAAATTTGCAAATGCTCCTAGGAGGTTGGTAAAAGACAGTAAAAAGTTTGATAAAATTTTTATATATTTAAGATTATTATAAACTGACTCCAATGAATTACATTGAATTTATATAGGTATTATATATCTATTTTGACCAAAAATTAATTTAAAAAAAATAAATAATTATTCAAATAAAAATTCGGTTTTAAACAATAACTCAGTGTTTTTTACCATTCATAAAAAAATGAATGTTTTCAGAAAAATAAAAAAAATTCTCCCTAGGATAATTTTGATATTCCAAATTCAAAAATTAATTATATTTTACCTATTTCAAAACATAGAAGTTTCATTAATGAATTTAAAATTAATTCCCGTTGTCAAAACCAAGAAGTGTATGTTTAAGAATTAATAACTATCAAAAGATTGACACTTGTTTATATCTAATTTCAATGTGAAATTACTTACAATGGCCATAATTGGATTAAATGGTAAAAGTATAATATAATTATACTTCCAAACCATTAAAATGTACAATTAAACACTATAAGTTATTTTGATTAGAAAAGTTGTTTTCAGTTAAAATATAGTATTTTTCACTATTGACCCAAATATGAAAGTTATCAGAAAGACACCAAAAATTTATTGAAACTCAATTACTATGTCCCGATTCTAAATAAGAAGTTTATTTTTTCAAATTGAATATATAAAAGTTTCAAATATTGGATTGAAAAAGGGTTCGCCATTAAAAGGCGGTAAAATTGTAGTTTTTGAAAAATAATTCTTTTATCTGAAAAAAATGTATTTATTATTACATTATGTCTAAGAAAATAATAATATGGACTCTAAAATAATAAGGATTATATAAAGTAAAAAATTCAATTAGTAATATTCCTAACCACTTTTGAACGGCTAGTTTGGTATGTTGTAGTGCACTAGAACTCAGTGTTGAATGTAGTGAATGTTATTGAATTACTTTGAAGAAATAACGTATTATGAAATATTGGGGTGTTACATTCTTCCCTCCTTGAAAAAATTGCGTTCTCGCAATTTGAAATTGTTCTTTGAAAATAAAAGGTTTAAAATAGAAAATAACTTTGTGGGAAAACCCACATCAAAAATTGGGTTAATAAAATTTAGTCTTAATAAGAGGAAAAAAATTATATATATATATATATATATACTTGAAAAGTAGTGTTTCATCCTTCAAATAATTCCTACCACAAACTCATCTTTCATTCCATATGATTTTTAAAAAAAATTCTATTTAACCAAATCGTATAAGGTTCAAAAAATAATGAATTTATAATTTTTTTTAGACTATTTAAAAAAACTAAATCATACAAACCAGTAAATCCTGTATTCTAGTCATAGGTGATGCACCTATGTCTCTCTTCAGTTGCGGGTTCAAGTCTTGCGGCCTTGCCGGATTCGACTAGTTTTCGCCCGACCTCTGGGTTGTCCTTTTTATAAAAATCCAAAAATAACCTTAACAATAGTATCCAATTTTAAACATAATCCATTCCAACCTTTAGAATTATCCAAAATAATTATATCCAAACTCGCAGAACAAAATTTATAAGGATGTTAAACACAAAGAAGATCCTTTTTCTAGGTAATAACATGTCTACGCCTTCATCATGTATTCTTTTAAAACACCGCAACATTCTGAATTACAATAAAACCTTATTGATTACATTCATGATCCCTTATTCTTCATAGAATACTGGATATACTCCTTCTATTAAAAAACATTGTAAACTCCAATAATAATGGAATATAAAAATCATTAATCAATTTCAAGAAAGTCAAGAATATTAAATATAATTTACCCAAATCAATCATCTCTTATTTCAAAATAACTACCCCATTATCAAGACCATATTAAGGATTAACTTTCCTTCAACCATGTATTTTCCAAAAAAGAGTAGCTTACTATTAAGTCACTTTTCTTAGAACCATATAATCTCAAATCCTCAATAAAATAGTACTACAGTACAATCCTTATTTATCTCCATAATTCATGTAACCAGTATACTATTGATACAACACTCAAGTGAATTAAATCTAAAATAACAACATAAGAACACTAGTCCTTCCTCTTCATCTGAGGTAGTATCATTACTTGATTATTATCGAATAACATCATTTTTAGTATATTCTTATGAATCATACATTTATTCGCGTAGTGTCTCAACTCATTGCAGATTAATCATTTTACATTTGAAACCTTTTTCTTACACTTGAAATCACGTACTTGGTGTCCTTTTTCACCACAATTATAACAAACTATCATTCCCTTAAATCATTTACCAAGGTGATTCTTTTCCATAGTTATCACATATGGGAAAATCCTTCTTTTTCCTCTTCCCTTTATCCATCTTTCTCTATTCCATCCTTTTCATCTCTTGCTTCCCTTCAAATCCATAGGATTCAATGAATTCTTTACTTATCATATTAACACATGATACTATTTCTTCATATTTTTAGAATACATGGGAGACTATTTCTCTTCTAAATGTTGGATTAATACTAGGAAGATATGATCCTTTTTACTTTTTGGATCATATGTATTGCTGGAGTTCTCATTCCATCTACTAGGTGCGATTACTTAACAATGGAATACACTAGGCCAGTTTATGAACCTGAATTCATAATTAAAAACTTTTAAAATACATATCTTAAATTGAACAGTTTATGGATATAATCCATAATCATAAAAAAAATTTCTTTGAGGAAGTATTTAGACCTAAATCCTTCATAATGTCTTGTAATGAATATGTGAATTATCCTATGCATATCCCCAGGGAGTGTCGTAACCAAAAGTGCTACAAGGCCTGTTGTTGTGCACTAGTTCCCGTTCGAGTCTAGCTCAAAGCGGTGTTTTCGGGTTTTACCCCTAGGAACATCTGTGCCAGAGCCACCTCTTCCTGCTTGTATCCAGACAGGGATGTATTGCATTGAAAGCTCAAAAAATCTCTACCTTACCAAAATTCTAGGAAGTTATTCTATACTAATCATCAAATTCTATCTCAGGGTAATGTGCTCTAATCAGAGTTTATCTAAATCTTGTTTCTAAATTTATTTCTCAACTTCCTCTGATACCAACTGTAATGCCCCAACCCCAGTTACCCAGAGTCGGTGCATTATTTTAATAAATTGGCATGATTACAGGGAATCAAGTCCCGAAGGGATGATCAGTTTAGTAGTCTTGGAAAATTGATTACATACATGAACTTCACATTACAATTTCAAACATAAAATACAAAATATATGGTGATTTGATATCTCTATTATTCCATTTAGCTTAACCCTGCATATCAATCATAATACACTTCTTGAAAATCCTGGGAAAATAAAACATAAGAAATGGGTGAGCTCAGATGCTTTGTAAGGATAAATAAATTAGCGGAAGCTATAAACTTTTTAGGAAAGATGTTGTAATAAAACAACAGCCTTTTTAAACATAAACATGAACATAATATGAAAAAAATAAATCGAACATTACCATATAAACATGCACGTGGATATTCTTCTAGTCGAATAATCACATGTAATAACTAATTTCATAATGAGGGAATGCCTAATGCCGGACATCATTACCACATGGTCAAGGCCTTGTGCCAAGAATACTAGTAAATTATTTGTCAAGGCCTTATGCCAAGACACTAGTTTGTCTCATGTGACCTGGCGATGCATTGAGGAGCTATAGCGGGCTCTACCCCTTCACTTACTAAGTCCCCTGCATTCCTCATAATAAAATGTTGAAACATAACATAAACATTTGTATTAAAACTAGCATACAAAATGTCAATACATTAGCCATAAACCATTAATGGTATAAAAATAGAACATTCATAGTCAAATATATCATATCTCATTCAATACAATATAGATGATTTTATTTATATAAAATCAACCTCAATCAATAATAATATCCAAAAAGGATGTTGACATGTTGAACATAATCATTAAAAACCATAGAGAAAAATATCATTTTTTGTTAAATCATTTAAATGTAACACATTTATAAAGGGAGTCATTTAAAATAGATTTTTGAATAAAAGTGTCCCATACCACTTTGAAAATTTTAAAACAATCATTATTTCAAAACATTCATGTCCATATAAATAATTACTTAAAACCATTTTGAAAACATGGACATTAATTAAAAAGATTTAGAAAGGTAAATCTTTAAAACATTTAAAATTCTGATCTTGAAAAAGTGTACCTTTCAGAAATCCATAAGATATTCATTTTGAAATAATTTTTATGAAAAATAGACATGGATGATAAAAATTTCCCAGTAAAGACTTAAACATAAACAATCTCGGATAATAATGAAATTGACGAATTAACCCTTACCTTACACTTTCCCTTAGTCGAGGGTACGTTTTACCTCATGTATGAAGATCATAGTATGTTATTAAATTAAACTAGATCCATATTAATATTTATGATATCATACATGATTCATTTTTGACTTTATACTACCCATTTAATAATAATTTCCATATTAAATTAATATTTCGGGTAATAATCGCTTTCTTTATCGTACGTTTTTTAGCCAGATACTCATGATTGTATCACTTAGATCAAGATTTAAATACTTCAAAAATATAAAACATGATTTATATATCATATATATTTATAATATAAATTTTTATACTATACATATATATGAAATAAAAAACACCGTTTATGGAGACGGTAGTCCGCACATATGCATAAACATTGTTTCTGTTTTCATATCGTATTGAATAGAACTAAGTGAATAAGATATATGTAAGTACATATATATATATATATCTGCTATATCATTTTTATGTCATATATTGAATACTTATTAATGACATATATTTTTATAATCATCGATGAATGGTGAACATGGAAATGAATCGCATCGCATCATGGAGATGGTAATCCGTACCTACGTACGAGCGAAAATATCATTTCATAATGATTAAAAGGTGTAGAATTGGATGGAAAATTAATTTTAAAGAGACACTATCAGGTAATTTTCATTATTTATATACATATTAATCATCATTATATCCATCCAAATAATATAGTGTTGAATAATAAATTACACCACAGTGTGGAGACGGTAAGCCGTACATACGCATGCATGGCAACATTATCATTAATAGGATGGATAGAATAATTAATATGGTTGTGCCATATTTTTAATAAAATCACAGTATTTTTAAGTTACTGGAGTTATTATTTTGGTATGGTAATAACAAATAAAGAGGAAGTGGAAGAAGAAAATAAATTGAAAGAGGTGATGAAATGTTTACCTTTTTTCATGTTATTCATTTTAATTTGATCAAAATGGATCCTTAGGTTGGCTTTATGAACAAATTAAGGCCTCTGGGATGAAGGGAGGAATGTTGGGAGGATATTTGGGTAGGGGTTGGCTAAGAAATATGGCTTTGGAGGTGTGAAAATAAGAGAAGGAGAAGTTCCCTTTTATAAGAGGGGTGAGGGTCACTTTAGGGAAAGATTAAAGTATTATTTTATTATACAATCATATTCTATTTATAATGGATAAGATGAATTTATTTCAAGCCTTATGTGGTTATGGGTCGAAATACTCTCAACCAATAGGTTTTAGACAAGTTTAGGTTACTATTTAAACCTTATCTTTTATATTTAACTCTTAGTTAAATAGTTTGACATTTACAATGTCTCTTTGTATTTTTATATTATATGGTCAATAAACTTACTATAAAATGCCAATAGAACCCCAATTGGTTCATTAATGTCATATTTATTATTATATAATTCTTTTTTCCGGACCTTATATTTTTAGGAATATTATATCAATTAATAATATAATATTTTTTTTAAAACTATTTTATGTCAATTTTGACACTCTTTGGTATTTGTTTTTTTGATAAAATAATAACAGCATGATTACTTCAAAAAAAATTAATCAATCCTGACATGTTATATTCACCTTGAAAATTAGTGGATGTCATAAAATCTTTAAAATTATAATTATTTTAATATTTATAATACCATTTATTTGATTCTTTCATTAATAAGGTTATTATTTCATCATCATTGTGTTATTAAAAAATTTAATTATTTAATATATAAAAATTATAAATAAAATACCATTATTTATGAAATATTTTTATCTTTCTAATGAATCTTTATAGTCGATTTATTCTTATGTATAACCCTGTATTAAAAATTTTTTAGTTATTAAACTTTGATTTTAACTCTTTTAACTCTTCTTTAAATAAAATAATAATAAATGTTTTAATCTAATACAAGTGGACCTAAAAGGTCATATTTTATTCCTAAGGTTGTTTTTTTTGAATTAAATTTTTCCAATAGAATCAGGACATGTGTTAGGTTAATAATAATATCCTTTTTACCCTTAATTACCCTATTTACTTTTAACAGTGGGAAATAAAAGTAAAAAGTTACTATTCACAAAAAATTATTTTTATCTTATTAAACCACATATTAATCCTTTATATTAACCGTGTCTCTCATATTTTTGAAATTCAAATCCCAGAAGCGGTAAAATTAAGTTTCATGTAAATTTGCAAATGATCTTAGGAGGTGGGTAAAAGACCGTAAAAAGTTCGATAAAATTTTTATATATCTAAGATTATTATAAAGTGACTCCAATGAATTATATTGAATTTATATATGTATTATGTATCTATTTTTATTGAAAATAAATTTAAATAAAATAAATAATTATTTAAATAAAAAGTTGGTTTTCAACAATATCTCAGTGTTTTTTATTATTCATCCAAAATTGAATGTTTTCAAAAAAATACCGAAAAATCATCCTAAGATAATTTTGATATTACGAATTAAAAAAGGAATTATATTTTACCAATTTAAAAACATAAAAGTTTCATTAATTAATTTAAAATTAATTCCCATTGTCAAAACCAAGAAGCATATTTTTATGAAATAATAACTTTCAAAATATTGATACTTTTTTATGTCCAATTTCAAAGTGAAATTACTTATAATGACCATAATTGGATTAAATGTTAAAAATATAATCTAATTATACTTCCAAAACATTAAAATTTATAATTCAACATTATAATATTTTTGATTAAAAAAGATGTTTTCAGTTAAAATATTAAAATTTTTCACTATTCACCCAAATATGAAAGTTATCAGAAAAACACCAAAAAATTATTGAAAATAAATTATTATGTCCCAATTCTAAAGAAGAAGTTTATTTTGTCAAATTTAATATATAAAAGTTTCAAATATTCGATTTAAAAAGGGTTCTCCATTAAAAGGTGGTAATATTGCACATTTTGAAGAATACTTCTTTTATCTGAAAAAAATGTATTTTTTCTTACATTATGTCTAATAAAATCATAATATGGGTTCTAAAATTATATGGATTATATAAAGTTAAAAATTAAATTATTACTATTCATAAACTCTTTTGAACAACTAATATGGTATGTTGTGGTGCGCTATAACTCATTGTTTCTTGTAGTGCAAGTTATTGAATTACTTTGAAGAAATACCGTATTTTGAAATCTTGGGGTGTTACATGTGGTATGTATAAAATATAGTCACACTTTATTATTTTAACAAATTTCATGTGTGTCCTCTCCCCAACTTATAAAATGACACAAAATATCCTCTCCTTATCATAAATATCTATAATATACTTACAAGTTATTATATAAATATCCTAACCTATATATATAAACTCTTCCCTCAAATGGGAAATGAAACTGTCGATCATGTGTACATAGTAATACCACCACACAAACCGATGTTATTTTTTTTATTACAAACTCACACGGATATATATAATGATGGATTTAAGGTTTATATATGATTTTTATTCTATTATTAAACTTTTTTAATTATAATATCACACATTCCTTCTTTAATTTAAACTTGTTGGAAAATAATAATGTTGCTTGTGTGTATATAAGAATACCATCTGACGAACCAATGTGATTTTATATTCACTTATATTTTTCATAGATGGTAATAAGGTTATATTAAATTAATATATATTATAGTTTTAATATAATTATACTTATTTAATTATTATATCTCACATACCTTCTTACTTTCCATTATGTGGGGGATACAATATTGTCGCTCAAGTGTACTGCAGACTACCACCATGCATTTTGATGTGAATTATTTTTGACTAATGCTTTTCATAAAAGGTAATAAGGTGAAATTTAAAAAATATATGTGACATATATGAAATCATAATTATTATTTAAAGGTGAATTATTATTTACCGTTATTTTTCTCTTTCCATTATGAAATGGAGACAATGTTCATGGGAACGTATGACCTACCATCTCCATGAACAATTTATTTCATTTTATGTCTATATCTTTTATGGATTACTATAAATACATATATAATGAATATATAGGAAATTATTATCATTTTTAAAATTATTTATATAATTTATTCTTGTTCAAAGTAAAATGATTCAAAATACCATATCAAAACATACATGAAAAACAAGGAAAATATTTCATGAAATTTAATTTTAAAAAGGAAATTTTAATAAATGGGTAATAAAAAGTCATCGTTAAATTATATATGGTATTATATATATAATTATGCTTCTATAAATATGATATAATAAAACTATATTTATTATAATGGATGTTCAAATGTGTACGAATAAATACAAGACTTGAGGTAAGGGATATCTAGCCTCTCTTTTATTTCATGGAGACATATGTCATATTCACCACTTATTTCTTTTGTGTTGTGTATATAATCCCTCAATGAAATTTTATTTCATAAATATTCTTATTTTACTGATATTAATTATTTCCTTTAATTTCAGTCATTAATGGGTCTTATTATTTGAATGTTTCCAAAGTGAGAAGTTTTTTTGTCTCAATTTGTCTTCATTGGGACATCTGTTGTGTTATAAACCTATATTATTTTATAAGTTGTATATAAATCACAGTTTAATTGAAATATAATGAATTTATTTATTCTTATATCATTAAAAGTATCATTTAATGTTATTATTTCATGGGGATTATGATTCAAAGTTACCAAAATGGTAAGGGTTTTATGTTACAATCTCATTGTTTACCATAATTTTTATTGATTATGATTAAAATGATTAAATATTATGATATATTTCTAAATAAATGCATGTATTTTAATCTACTGTACTTATTTATGTATCATACATTTTTTCCTTTCATTTTCATCTTTTAAAGGATAAATTAGAACAAAAAAATGTATTTATGAATGATCGTTTTTATTATCTCTTCAATCAAAAACCCATTTTATTCCAATCCAATGTTTTCTAAAAATGTTTTAACATTCTTCGAAGGATTTATTAAATAAATATTCACCTATTTTTAAATTTTTACAAAGTGTTTTAAAAGTAATCTTCATGTAATGTTCCAAAAGAATTCCATTTTGGATTTAACTAAAAACATGAATGGAATAATTGTTTTTACATATACGGTACGAACAGAATATCCTGCCATCATGACCACCCAATGTTTTAAATAATTCCTTAGAAATTTCAAAGGTTATTATTAATGAAATAGAATTAATTTTTTTTGTTTTAATATTTTTTTTCAATTAGGAAAACAAATTTTCATCAATAAATGATTTAAATGGTCTTTAAATATTCCTTCATAAGTTTCTAAGGTTGTTGGCACTGAAATACGTGCCCAAAGATAAGTTGAGGGAGACTATGACCATTTGATGTGAAATCTAATCTCAAAATGCCCAAAAATAATCCAAAGGGTCTACGTCACGAAGAAACTTCTTGGAGCTCCCTTTCCACCACAAGCACACGAGGCGTTGATGGGACTCCCACAAGTCTGACAGCCTCTGCGACAATACTCAGGATGGTTGATTTTACTCCTATAAGTTAGTCAGAGCCACGACCGTTCACAGAGCCCCTTTTTCTTTTCAGTGTGCCTCTGAGCATTGAAACCCCCCATTTCCTATAAATACCCAAGTCCTGCTACCTCAAAGGGAGAACTATGCGGACATTTTTAATTGTCATCTTCTCTTTTGTGATTCCCTAAATCACTACGATCCACTACAAAAAAAGAATCATCCAAGGTACTAGGGAACCAAGAAACCTCCTTTTCCTTGTTACTCATTACCTCAACCTAATATGGGGAATCCTTTCATGAAGACATAAACCTTTAACCAAGAATGAATCCCCACAAGGATACTTGAAGATTTGTGGAGCACTAATCCTTCATGAAGAACTCCCTATCTATCTCTTGACTTAATTCCAAGGTAGGTCCACAATATGTTGCAAATCTCTTTCATTTTTGAACCACCTATCCTCTCTGAAGAACAAAAAATTTATGAAGCCCTTCTCCTTGAAGGCCCTTGCTTCATGAGGCCCCCATCCGTGCATCCCTGTTGGATTATGTATAGTGATTTCTTAGTCCCTCACAAGGATTCCCTTATTGCATTTCTTTTCCGCCTGATTTTCACCATAGATATTCTAATGGGTTTTTATTTTCGGCATTTAAATGCTAACATGGACCTCATGATCGACCAATCTTCCACACCATCTCCTTTTAGAATTTATGATTCCTTCCCTTCCCTAATGTTTGATAGGTTGAAGTTATGTAATTCTATGGGGTGATGAGTGAGTCCCCCACATACATACTGCATGATGTAAAACATCCCAATACCAATGTACTTAACACATGATGTTAAATTGTGAAACAACCCTGTGCAGTAATCCCAAGATGTCACTATGTATGATTGATATATAATGAGATCATCCTCAAATGAAGTTACATCCTTCACATAGGATCATTTAGTAGATGGGAACAAGATCCCTCTCACACCCCTCTCCCTTTGGGATTTCTCACCATGTGCACCTTGTCCAGCCTCTACACATAATCCCCAACACACCCTTGATAGGTTTCTCTGTCTATAAATGACATGGAATGGGATATTTATAACATGGAATGAGATTCTATTCATATATAATTACATATTCCTTAGGTATATTCCATGTGTAATCCCCACACTATCTCCCGTTGAAGCTTCTTTCATAGCATCAGTGTTAGGTCTTCTACTTCCTCTTTTTTCTCACACCGAGCATAACACACATGAGATTAGAGACTAGTAAAAACAATGAAATCCATCCAATCCCCAAATGGGAATACCTCTTAGTGTATGCCCTAGTCTTCATCTCCTGATGGGAAGCTTCCATGAATCATGCCCAACCACATGATTCACACCCATTGAACTTCTTTATTAGGTGTAAGACCTGATTCTCCCCTTCCAGAAATATGTGGACTTTGATCCCCAACATATTAGGGTTTGTAGGAATCCTCCCTAAGATTCATGACCAACACCCTCAGTACTCCATCCACTCTATCCATTTCGTTAAATGTGTCCATAATCCATCATATTTCTCACTTGGGACACCACATTCTTGTAGAATCATGCCACCCATCAGGGCTGTTCCTACACAGGAGCCCCATCCACAACATCACAGCTCCTAGAATCACCTGGTAAGCTCCCAAGTGTAAGATTCAAATCATCCATTTAACTATGTGCGTTTTGATCAGGTTACATTGGACAACTCTTTGAGGTTGAATCCTAAACAATGATAAGCCTTGGTGTTCCCCTCCTTGGGGTGCACCACCCAGTTCCACCTCCACCGGTGTACAAATTAGCCTTCATTGTATGATATCTCCCCTTTATGGGACAACCCCATGGATCTTCTCTCATAAGTTGTCCTAACCCATCAATCCATTAAATTATTCAGGTATAATGACCTAGGGACATACCTCTCTAAACCTCCTTTATGAGGCATTTTGATCAGTTCCACTTCATCTCTAAAATATGTTAAACTCTTGACCTATCACAACTACCCCATGAAAAACGTGGGATGCATGAGAAAAAACTCAAAATACATGCCTCTAGAATAAGATTCCCTATAATAGACATATGATGTCTCAGGTCTCAATCCTTTGATATTACCTCTTATGAGGAAGACTAGAAGTGATTAATGTTCTAGCATTCAGACAATCCAATAATGCCTAATGTGACTACTCCCTTGATTAAAGGTTTCTACCCTATCAAGACCACTTGTAATCTCCAGAGAGAAGTAGTGTAATTAATCATAGTCCATAATGATATAAAATTAGGAATGAGTTTCACCAACATTTCTTAATCTATGAGGGAGACCTAGAGTAGGTGAAGAGTTACAAGTAGAAGTCCATTGAAGCAGAGATGACATCCCATCGTCCTGTTATGATCTAAGAGAATACATCACTAAATAAGTGACGAATTACACCCACCTTTGGAAAGTAGTAATGAGGGGAATCAAATGTATTACAACAAATAATAACACAAGATATGGAATGCCCCTAGTGAAATCATCCGAAATAACAATGGTGAAATTGACAAGAAAATATTCTCCTCAACATGAGTACCAGTAGCATTCGGGACATTAATAGACATTCATGTCTCCAGATCTAGATATCAATAACCAGGTCCCATCTAGAGAATAGTGGTTCTGGCATGGAAATCACCATATATTGGGTCCATTAATCGTTATACATTCTTGTCTGTGACATCATTAGTGTGGATCCCTCTCTCTATTCATGTAAGATTGGACAATGCTAGGGAATTCAGAATTTGTTATCTAGTGTCCATATTGAAAATATGAATATTCTTTCTTTGTAGGACCCAATGTACAAGAAACCAATATCCCCCTACTCGTAGACACTGGGGTAGGAGAAATAACAATGTGACCATTGTGCATGACTCTGACACCACCATGAATTCTTCTGAAACTATGGATACTAGGTGCCCATTCCCCATACCACCCTTAATGATTGTTCAGAGGAGGGTGATATATTCTCTTGTATGAAAGAATGATCATGAGGGGTCATCCCAAATAGGGATATGGCCCACTAAGACCTGGAGTCTTTTATTCCTTACTATAGCCTCCACCCCCAACGACCGCGTAGGGAGACTCTGCTCCCCTCTCGAACAACTACCCAATTTAGTACCCTATCCTTGGAGAATTATTACAACTCGCTCTCCAATGATGAGGAGGTAGGGGATGATTAGGTCATCCTTTATATGATTACCACCTAGGAGCTGCCAAGGTGGGATCTCACTAGGACTCGTCAACATCACAAATGATTGGTCACTTAGGCCGATGAACTGGTGGTCTACACCCCTATTCAATCGGCCTCGTTGCAGATCAACAGATACCAACATAGGGAACAAGATCATAAGGATTAACTTCAGGGGGTATCATCTTCCATGGCATTGATGACCCATGTCACCACTAATTCATTACACAAAATCCTTACCACTGCAGATTATGGACCCATCATTTCCTGATCAAAATCGAGACCTCAGCCGCCTCATTGGTAGTCCAGGTTGACTCTTCTGATACCTAAAACTACCAATATCTATTACAAGCCAACCAGTGATGATGAGATATATTATGGTAGTGATCCCCATAACATAAAAAACTATAGTAGAGGTCCTACACACTCTCTCATCCAACATGGAGGCCATCCCCATGTTCTGAACGTCGACTAAAGCTGATTTCCTCCCAGAATCACCGAAATCCAGCATATTAGTCCTCCCTGTGCTTACGGTTCTTGATACAGAGGCCCCTCCCATGTCATGGACTGTAAACATGATGTTACTCCTCGTTTCATTCTTATATCAAGCATAGGACCTCCTCGCAACAACAATAATAAAAGAGAAGGTCCTACTCACTTATTCACTCTCTAGTATAGAGGTCCTCCCCATACTACAACCAACCAGAGTAGAGGTACTACCCACGCCCTCAACTGTTTTCCTGGAAGTCATCCAAATGTATCCACCAACTGAAGAAGAGGCCCTACACACTCTAGAATCGACCAATGTAATGAAACTTCTTGCTTCATCCCCAGTCAGTATGAAGTCCTCCTGGTGAGGTCACTACCAACCGACACGAAGGTCCTCCCCATGGTATAGGCATCCAACATGGAGTTCCTGCTAGTGTTTCAATCGTTTCAAGAGGATTTACACCTTTCTCTAGTACTCACCACCGTAGAGGTCCCCCATACATGTCTAGAAACAAGTACATAGTTCCTCCCTGAACTCATGTTTTCCTGCATGGAGGTCCTCCCCATGTCCCCTTTGATATATGAGAAGGCACTCCTCATGCTTCCATTGAATCAAGAAGAGGTACTCCCTATTACGCCATCACCAAGATTGGAGTCAATATCCACTCTGATAGTAGTCCCAATTGAGGTCCTCCCTACTCGGACAAGAACCAATAATAAGGTCCTCCTAGTATCTCTGTCATTTATAGGAGAGGTCAACCCTACTCCAACACCAACCCGCATAGATTTCATCCCTGTTTTGAGGTATTACCCTACACTAAAGATTCGTCTCTGGGTAGAAGGGTGAACTTCCACTACTGTAGTTATAATTCCAAGAAGTGAAAATTCATCTTCAATACCAGTTACTTATCAGATTCTAAATATTAATGTGATTCAAGGATAAGGCCTTCACTGTAGTCCTCTGCATCATAATGTGGGGGAGGAGCAATCAATTTTCTGTTTGTCACAAGAGAAGGTGAGTTCCACAAGATTCATAAATCCCTTAAAAAGTATATGTAGGAGGAGGAAGACTTGGATCCCTTATAGGATCTTATGGTGCGGTCCTCTCTATCATCACCTGTTTCATTTTATAAATCCACTCAAGATCACATATATTTTTACTTGAGTTTGATAGATGACGAGAACCTGAAATACTCACCACTAACTGCTGCTGGCCTCACTCATGTAGAAGTTTTAAATACCCCGTAATACACGGAAATGATGATGTGATTGGTACTATCTCGAAGTGATGATCCAACGTATGATGATCAACCATACCATGAAACAATTTCTCCATTGGACAATACACCACCGCACTTATGCAGATCAGTTCCAATACCTGGTTCTTAGTCAGCACCAATAGAGGCCTTGAGAAAATAATAGTTGGACCCCACATTCAATCAGGGGAGTTTGTGTGACACTATGGATGCCAATCAGTTGTTCAAAATTTTATTTAAAATTTCATCATCCAAATTTGATATTCTATAGTTGCTCACCCAAGATGATTTCATGTGTTTCCCCAGACCATATGGGTGACACATTTTCATCTCTGAGACCATCAGTTGGTCTATCTGACGATCCCAAAGCATTATGATGACATAAACCAGTAGTAATAGTTGGTTGAGTTTGTATCTCTCATAGTGGATCATCATCCTACATAACCCAACTAATACTATAAACTTCTGTAACGTTCATTTCAAAGCTTAAAAGTGAACCGTATATTTTTTAAAGAGGCATCCCTGCACATGCAGATCTGGGTCTAGGGATGGTACTCTACTCTTAATTTTAGTCTCATATTGTAGAAACCTAATCTAACCAATGACATTGAAGATATAACATAGGTTTTAGTCACATTGAATACAGTTGAGGTTGAAAAACTCAAGGAGAAGGACACCAAAGTAGGTTTCGATGAAGATGACCAATCCTTTGGGGAAGTAAAACATCATTTGGAAAATCTTATGATTATTCTTACTCACCAAAAAGAAAGTTACATGGAATAAGACACCCATATTCGTCATTTCCTATTGATAGGAACACTAAAATGGGTAGGTGACCTATCTTGATCTCTAGGCCACATGAACCATTCGATGTTGTCATAGAGACAAATGTTGATCCCACCATGGATGCCTTATTCTAGGAGATTGTAGATCAAAGGAGGATAATAAATGAGTTCTTTTAGAGAGATTTATAGTGAGACACCATGATTGTGGTGATCCTAAACTCAATCGTTTCCCTCCTTCTCTATGGATATAGGGGTAGCCGTAGGTCCTTCTCCTCCAGTTTCCTCCCATTGATCATGACAATCATGTGCATCCAGAAAGGTTAGAGACTAAATTCTATGGAAAAGAAAATGATATATGTTACCGAATCTTCCTAAGAATAGTGATAAACTTATTTAGGATCCAAATCAAGAATCTCCATAGGTAGTTATACCAGGTACTCCAATAGATACTCCACCAGCCGCTCCATGAGTCGCTGAGCCCGCCTATAATGTGGATGAGTCTGTCAATGCATTGGTGGTCAGAAATTCTTGTCAAAAAATGAATCGCTACGAGGAGGATATGATAGACACTCTCATTACTCTTCTTGAATACCTTGATACACAAAATATGGAAATCCCACTAATGGAAAGTCATATCTAGCATGGGTAGATGATATGAGACCACCCCTAGAATTTGAAAATCCTACCTTCATCTCATTCAATGGGATGGGTGAACCACTGAATCATCTGGATGAATTCATCTCAAGGTGTGTACCCATTTTGGGAAAACTATAACAACAAGGGGAGTCCAAGATCCGATGTTTTGTTCATACATTAGAAGGGCCAATTTTTTTCTGGTACATCCAGTTTCCCATCAGGCCCATTTCTAGTTGGGAAGATATTCAAAGGTATATTCTTTATTAGTTTATCTCTACAACTTGTAATATTCATATTTATAACCTCTTTATGTGAAAGAAACAACCAGATAAGCACGTCATATACTTTTTTACCATGTGAAAGAGCCTCATGTATTCACTCAAAATACCGCTGACTCAAGAGAAGCTACTGACGATGTGTGTGGGGAATGTTAAGATTGAGATAGTTCCGTCACTCATCACTCAAAACAACTCAATTGTGTTTTGGGATTTTTTTTGATAAGGCCCATTGCTTAGAGGATGATTTGAAGTAAGCTAAACATGCTCATTTGTTGTCTCTTTTGGATCCATCAAGAAGAGCCTCCATGGAATAGACTACTTTCATTTCATAAATAGAGGTCCCTATGCCACTATCGTTGTTACCAGAAGAGACTCATCTATAGACTCACTAGGGGAAAAAACCTCAAGTCACCTATTCAGCACAGGAACACCCAATGTAGAAATAGAATTGTCCACCATATATATCAGAACTTCCACCTATGTGAGAGAATCATGTTCCAACCCCTTGTTAGGCTCCAACCCCTCTTCAAGGATAGGCCCCCAGATATCCCTTCCCTGAAAATAGAAACCAGCCCTACTCCTTCACGGATGCATAGGCACATAGTTATTTACAAAGTGTCTTTGACGAAGGAGTTCTAAAGTTTCCCGGATGTAGGAATGTAACACCCCAACTTTTTATAAAACTAAATATAAATTCATGGAACTTTGTTTAAATTAGATATCTATAACTAGCCTTTAAACATAATTTTTCCTCTACTTTGTTTTGAATTTCAAGAAACTATCATCTAAAACTATTTTCTGTAAGTTATTTAGAGTCTTATGAAACCATTTTTTTATGAATAATAAAATAACCTTATTAATAGTAATATTACCCTAATGAATATTAAAATTTGTTATTATTTTATTTTCTTAAGGCTTTAAGATAATAAAATTTTGGTTAATTTTTCATCGTGATATAGAAGTAGTTATAGAATTAGAATTTTTAATTTTTGAATTAAGTATACGTTTAATAAAAAATTAAATTAAAAATATTTAGAAAATTATTTTCAAAAAATAAAATTCATTTTTGAATTCTACCTGCCGAAAAAATGGTTAGAGATTTTTTTTGGGATTTTTCTGAAATTCGTTAATTTTCAATGAATAGTGAAATACAATAAAATACTGTATAATCAAATTATCAGAAAAATTCACTATTTAGGATGTAATAAGTGATGAAATGCCACATGGTTCGAACTCACATGACATTATTACTATTTTAGGTCACATGAACTAAGACTATTCATAATCTTGGGAAAAAATATTATAATAATGATTAAAATAATGAAGAATACCCCCTCTCCTCCACTATAAATACCACCCTCACTCCCCTCTTCTTCCCACACCTCTCATCCCTTGAACCATTTCTATGTTCTGCCCAATACTCCTCCTAATTCTCTTTCCCACTTCCTAGAGCTTCTGGTATCACCAAAAGACCAAAACCAAAGCCCTTAAGAAGGATCTCAAGGAGAAGTGATAAGAGGTAAGCTTCCTCTTTTATTTTCTTTCTTTTCTTTCATTTTATGTTATTCTATTCTTTTTTCCTTTGACTTAGGTTGGGATATTTCATTCTATATCCCCCCTTAATTTCCATATTATGTATGAGTGATGAGATATCCCCTTTCTCTCATCAAAATATTTTTTATGAAATTTTAAGAGATTTCGTTAGGCTACCGACTTTTTGTGGGAAATTTCTCATGTTTTCTTTTATTTCAAGATTCCTTTCTTTTATTTTTATTTCCTCACCTCCTCTTAACCACGAGGCATGAAATATCATGAATATTTTATATTAGGGATTTCTTCTATTCATGGGAAATTAATAATCAATCTTATTCTCTTCCCCCACTTGTTCAAGGAATTATAAACATTGTCTGTGATGTGTTGAATTACCGACATCGTGGACGATGGGATGTGAATTTGCATTAATTCCTTCAAGTCTGGTCATGAAACCATTTTTATGGTTGAATAAGGTTATAATACATGTATTATGTCACATAAATTTATTATGTCTCATAAATACTAATCCATTCCAATTCCAGAGTTTCACTTCCAATCGACAATAACATACACCGTGAACCAATCATGGAAATCATGTAAAGAACTCACTCAAAAACAATGAAAGGGGCAAAATACTAATAATTAAAGGGTGAAATGATGTTATGAAATGATAATATAAGATGTTATAAACATGGAAATGTTTCTATAAAATACTAATAACACTATTTTAACCATTATACAAGAATATTAAACATGTTTGAAGTAAGACAAACCCGAGGTAAGGGAATTCTTAACCTGATTTCTATTCTTTGGGTTGACCTTCTTCTTCATTATATATGTTCTATTTAAATTGTTTGTGTGATGGGTTATGTTTATATTATGTTTTATTATGTGTATTTATAGTATATATACAAAATCCATCCACTCTATTAAGACTCTCTTAAATTATACGTAATTTATAAGTGGACTTCCTTTTTAAAAACCTATTTTAAAATCTGATTTAATGAAATTCCAAAGAAATGTTTTCATTGAATTAATCATGTAGTATGATTATGTTTTGGTTCTTGGGAATTATTTATGATTAAGTGTGGGACCTATATCTCCCTCCAATGCATTTGGTATGTGTATGTTGGAGGCTGGCCGTATGGTTACTTCTAGTTTAACTGTGATGGTTACAAAAATTGTAAAGTAGCAGTGAGGGTTACAAATTATAAGGTAGTCAAGAGGGTTACATGATTATGTAAGTAATTCCCCAAGATACATTTTTGATTATATTTATGTTCTCATGTTTTTTTTGGATCTTTTGTAAATATCATGTTTCACAAAGTAATTATATATGGGTGACAAGCATGTATTTTGATAACGATTTCATACGTTACAAGTATTCAAGGACTAATATGATCTTTCATTATTTCCCATCCCTTACTGAGCTTCTGTGATCATCCCATGTTTTTAAATGATTTTCACAGGTTAATGGATGTGTGAGACAAAGAATTAATCCATGTTAAACGTTTAATAATTGTCAAGGAGTAATGTTTATGTTTTATTGTTTTATATTTTGAAAAAAAATCGAAATTGTTTTTATGGTATCAACTATGTAATAATGTGTAATGTTATAAATGTATTTTCCCAATTCTCTAAAGATATAAACTTGAAAATATCCTCAATGTAAAAGGATTTTTTTTCTTGACTAAATTCAAGATTATGTATATAATAAGGTCACGTCCTTATAGTTGGTATCAGAGGATGGTTTAGATAACTTTAGGGGTTAGGGTGATGTTAAAAGACTACCGTAAATTATTTTTTCTCTATGATTAATTTTAAATGTTTTAGAATTTAATGATAACCATGTTTCTTTATCTATGTTATGTTTGTTCAGAATGGTTGTTTGCAGAAGGAATAGGGATGATAAAGAGGAGAGGCACCGATAGAATGACATCCTTCCAGAACTATAACCCGGAATGGTAGGGATTGGAACTCATAAATTTGTGATAGTAATGGCATAGCTAACACCGGAAATAAATGGTGGTGGAATCCACACAAGAGAACAACTAGAGGTAGTAAAATGGAACATGATAGTAGTGGAAAATTTTATGAGACTACACCCTCCCGTTTTCAATGGATCTTCTAACCTAGTAGGAGCTAAAGGATGGATCAAAACCCTTGAAAAGATATTAGATGTTATGGGATGTTCAGAAAATCAAATGGTAAGTCTTTACATTTATCATTTTTAAGGGGAATCTGATTAGTGGTGGTCAATGTTAAGGAATATTAGGGGTAGAGATTATCTATATGCCTTAGAGTGGGATGAATTTAAATTTATTTTCCTTGAAAAATATTTTCCTATGGTGGTGTGACTTAGAATGGAGAGGAAATTACTTGAATTGAAACAGAAGGAGGAAGATTCAGTGGCTGTGTATGAAGTGAACTTCACCCAACTAGCGAGGTGTGCTCCAAATCTTATTCTGGATCTTGATAGAAAAATTAACTGCTTTTACTCAGGACTAAAGCCAAGGTATCAAAGGGCATTTCCTCCTATGAGTTAAAAAGTTATGAGATACTTGTCCGATGTGATGAGAGGCTATATATGGAGTTTTCTGATGATCACATGCATTTTTTTAAAAAAAGAGATGAAGAGGTCCAGATGGAAAGAAATGGGTAACAATCAACCAATGAAATCTGATGGTAAGAAAATCCAATTTCAAGTTTGTGAAAAGTGTGAAAAAACACCCTAGGGAATGTATTAGAAAAAATGGGAAGTGTTTTAAATGTGGAAAGTTTGGAAATATGGCTTGAGATTGATATGAAAATAATCCTAAGACTAACCATGATAAATACACTATAAAGTGTTTTAAATGTGTGAAATGGGTCATTATGCAAATGACGGGCCAAAGAGATATTCGAATGATGCTTTGAAGACAAAATAGAAGTAGATAGTGGTAGTGAAATCCTTTCCAACTATGTCAACATATGTCAGGCCATCCAATGAAGTTGTATCAGGTACTTTGTGTGTTTACTCATATTTAGCTAATGTTCTGTTTGATACAGGTTCTACACAGTCCTTAATCACTGAGAAATTTTTTGGTAAATTGGAAATATCACCTCAATAAATGAGACGTGAACATGTTGTTAAAACAAAAGGGGGAAATGTTATAGAAAAGAGGAATTATAAGATTCTTTCTATTGTGGTATGTGGAAATACGTTACCTGTAAACCTTGTTATTTTACCCTTATTTGAGTTTGATGTTATTCTGGGAATGGATTGGGTTTCTGATTATCATGATAAGATTGACCATAGAACTTAGGAAGTTGTTTTTCAGAAAGAGGTTCTGTTTGTATACAATAATGAACCCATCCAATTGATAACGTATCAGGAAGCTGAGAAAATATTGAAATATGGAACTGAAAGTTATCTTGCTAATATATTGGAAAATAAGGGAACTACTAGAATTAATGATTTTATAGTGGTAAATGAATACCTTGACGTTTTTTCTGATGAGTTACTAGGTGTCATACCTGATCAATAAGTTGAATTCACAATTGACTTAGTTCCTGGTGGTAAGACAATTACAAAACCCCCATATTATATTTTTCCAAGAGAACTTCTTGAGTTGAAAAATTAGTTGCAGGATTTTCTTGACAAAGGCTTCATTCATCCTAGAAATTCACCATGGGGAGCCCCAGTTTTGTTTGTTAAAAAGAAAGACGGTTCCATGAGAATTTTCATTGATTATAGATCTTTGAATAAAATAACTATTAAAAAAAAGTATCCTTTGACTCATATCGATGACTTATTTGATCATCTCCCAGGAGTTCAGTAGTTTTCGAAGATTAAATTAAGATCCAGATACCATCACCTGAAGGTGAAAGAGTATGTCATCCTAAAAACATCCTTTCGTACCAGATATGGGCTTTAAGAATTTGTTATTAATCCATTTATATTAACTAATACACCTGTTGTATTCATTAATCTTATGAATAGAGTATTTCATGAGTTATGAGATATGTTTGTGGTTGTATTTTTCGATGACATTGTGGTATTTTCTAAAATTAAAGAGGAGCATGAAAAAAATCTAAGGGTTGTTTTACAAACCTTAACCCAAAATAAACTGTATGAAAAATTCATCAAGTGCGACTTTTGGTTACAACAGATTTCTTTTCTTGGGAACATTTCAAATAAGGATGGAATAAAAGTTGATCCTGCCAAAATAAAAGTAGTTGATGAATGGCCAAGACCCACAAATGTTACAGATATTGGTAGTTTCTTGGGTTAGTGGGTTATTACCAATGGTTTGTGAAGAACCTTTCAAGGTTATCTAGTCCAATAACTATGTTAACACGGATAGGGGTTAAATTTGTTTGGACCTAGGAATGTGATGTTTTTTTTTCAGAAACTGAAGAAGAGATTGGTGAATGCCCCAGTTTTGGACTTACCTTCCCGGAATGGTGAGTTTCTCATCAACAGTGATGCTTCATTGAGGATACTTGGTTGTGTTTTGATACATAATGACCAAGTAATTGCATATGCTTAAAGAAAACTAAAACCACATGAGATAAATTATCCCACACATTATTTGGCATTGGTTTCTGTGGTTTTTGATTTGCAAATTTTGAGGTATCATTTATACAGAACCAAATATCAAATATATACTGACCATAAAAGTATGAAGTATATACTCACTCAGAATGAATTAAACATTAGGAAGAGAAGATGGCTTGAACTGATAAAGGATTACGATTGCATGATCAATTACCATCCTAGAAAAGAAAACAAAGTGCCAGATTACTTGAGTCGGAAACATCATGCATCATTAACCATGTTACATTTGGAACATGATCCCTTGATTAACGATTTGATGAATTTTGGCATAGAAGATATTGGTGCTGGGAATAACTCTGTTTTGTTTCAGATTTTAGTGTTGTCTTTATTGTCAGACAGAATTAAGAAAGCATAGAAAAAAGACCATGAGCTATATAAAAAGGTATAATTGGTTAAAATGGGTAAGTTCCTAGAATTTAATCTTGATAAAGATTGTGTTTTGGTATTGGGTAAAAGGTTGTGTGTGTTTTTTTATTCCCAGTTAAAGAAATAATTGTTGTGTGAAGCTCATAATTCACCATTTTCAGTTCATCCGGGAAGTACTGAGTTATACAGAGTCCTTTGGGAGTATTATTCGTGGGTTGGAATGTAAATAGATATTGTTGATTTTACCATGAAATGTTTGACATGTCAACAGGTTAAGGCAGAGCGGTAGTTACCAAAGGGGATTCTTTAGCCTTTTCTAGTGCTAGAGTGGAAATGGGAGAATGTGTCCATGGAATTTGTCGTGGGACTACTAATTAATTCTCGAGGAAACAATGCGATTTGGGTTATTGTTCATCAGCTGAAATTTTTTGCACATTTTCATTCTATTCGAGATACAATGTCTTTGGATCAGCTTTCTTGATTGTACCTCAAGGAAATTGTCTGGTTACATGGAGTTCCTCTTTCCATTATATGTGACTGAGATCCCAGGTTCACTTCTAATTTTTGGAAGGAACTTCAAAATTTATTGGGCATAGAGTTAAATTTTAGTACATCTTTTCATCCTCAATTAGATGGGCAGTCAGAAAAATCGATTCAAACATTAGAGGATATGATTTGAGCAAGTTCAATGGACTACTAGGGAAGTTGGGATCATCATTTTTCATTAGTTGAGTTTTCTTATAATAATAGTTTTCATTCCATTATTCAGATGGATCCTTTTGAGTCTTTTTATGGGACGTGGTGTTAGACTCCAGCGTTTTGGAATGAAGTTAGTGAAATAAAGTTGATGGGGCCTGAATTAGTAGAAGAAATGGCTGAGAAAGTGAGGATGATCCTGCAGCACATGAGGACAGCTCAGAGCAGGTATAAAAGGTATACAGATAACAGAAGGAAAGACTTCTCTTTCTAGGTAGGTGACCATGTTTTCCTTAAAATATCTTCTTGGAAATGTGTGATGCATTTCTGTAAGAAAGCGAAGCTAAGTCCACGATTCATCATTCCTTCTGAAATCTTGGAGAATGTTGGAATAGTGTCCTATTGTGTGGCATTTCCTCCGAGTTTGTCTCAGGTACACAATGTTTTTCGTGTTTTGATGATGAGAAATTATGTGCCAAATTCATCACATGTCTTGACCCAAGAAGCAGTTCAGCTGGAAGAGAACAATTTTTATGAAGAGAAACATGTTCAGATTCTTGATCGAAGGGAACATGTATTGTGGAATAAGGTAATCCACCAAGTAAAGGTTTTGGGGAGAAACAACATGATTGAAGAAGAAACACAGGTGTCTAAAAATGTTATGAGGGAAAAGTACCCTCAGTTGTTTAATAAGTAAATAAAATTTCAAGGACGCAATTTCGAGAAGGCGGGGATAATGTAACACCCCATGTTTTTCTAAAACTAAATAGAAATTCATGGAACTTTGTCTAAAGTAGATATTTATAACTAGATTTTAAACATAATTTTTCCACTACTATGTTTTTAATTTCAAGAAACTGTCATCTATAATTGTGTTCACTAAGTTATTTGGAGTTTGATGAAACCAACTTTTTTTTTAATAGTAACATACCCTTATGAATAGTAATATGACCCTAATGAATAGTATTTTTTTTTATTTTATTTTCTTAATGCTTCAAGATAATAACATCTTGTTTTATTTGTCATCGTGATATAGAAGTAGTTATATAATTAGAATTGTTAATTTTTGAATTAAGTATAATTTTATTTAAAAGTTAAATTAAAAATATTTAGAAAATTATTTTTAAAAAATAAACTTCATTTATTAATTCTAAACACCAAATGATGGTCTGAGTAATGTTTTGGGATTTTTTTTGAAATTCATTAATTTTTGATGAATAGTGAAATACGATAAAATACTGTATAATAAAATTATCTGTAAATTTCACTATCTATGACATCATAAGTGATGAAAATCCACTTGTTTAGAACTCACATGCCATTATTATTATATTAGTTCACATGATCAAAGACTATTCATAATCTTGGGCAAAAATATTATAATAGTGATTAAAATAATGAAAAATACCCCCTCTCCCCCACTATAAATACCACCCTCACTCGCCTCTTCTTACCAAACCTCTCAAGCATTGATCCATTCCTAAGTTCTACGCAATACTCCTCTCAAGTATCTTCCCCACTTCCTAGAATAGCTAATCTCACCAAAAGTCCAAAACCGAAACTCTTAAGAAGGATCTCAAAGAGAAGAGATCAAGAGGTAAACACCCTCTTTTATTTTCTTTCTTTTCATTCATTTTATGATATTCTCTTATTTTTTACTTTAGATTTTGTTGGGATATTTCATTCCATATACCCCCTCAATATCCATATTAATTAATAGTGATGAGATATTCCATTTCTATCAAGAAACTATTTTTTTCTGAAATTTTAAGAGGTGACGTTAGGCTATCGAATTTTCATGAGAAATTTCTCAAATTTTCTTTTATTTCAAGATTCATTTCTTTTATTATTAATTACTCTCATCCTATTAACCAAGAGGCATGAAATCTCCAAAATCTTTTATATTCTGGATGTTGCTATGTTCATTGTAAATTCATCATAAATCTTCTTCTCTTCCCCCACTTGTTCAAGGAATTAAAAACATTGTCCGTGATGTGTCGAATTACCGACATCGTGGACGATGTGATTTGAATTTGTGTTAATTACTTCAAGTATGGTCATGAAACCATTTTTATGGTTGAACCAGGTTATAATATATGTATTATTTCTCATAAATGGTTCTTTAATTTTTTTGTACAGATGGTTTTAATTTTTAAAACAAAATGAGGTTGTTATTATCAAAGAACCTCTAAAATGATATAAACGAACATCATTAATGTTTTAACTTATGAATCATCCTCAAGTAAGAATTAAAAATGATAAATGATATAATTTATGTTACTGAATATATGTAGATAATACTCCATTACAATTCTGGAGTTTCACTTCCAATCGACAAGAACATCCACCATGAACCAATCATGGAAATCATGTAAAGAACTCACCCAAAAATAGTGCAAGGGGAAAATACTAACAATTAAAGGCTGAAATGATGTTATGAAATGATAATATAAGTTTTTATAAATATGAAAATGTTTATGTAAAATAATAATAACTCTCTTTTAACCATTATATAGTATTTTTAAATAAGTTTGATGTAAGACAAACCCAAGGTAAGGGAATTCTTAACCCGATTTCAATTCTTTGGGTTAACCTTCTACTTCATTATTTATGTGCTATTTAAATTGTTTGTGTGATGGGTTATATTTATATTATGTTTTATTATGTGTATTTACATTATATATACATACTCCATCCACTCTATTAATCCTCTTTTCATGTATCTGCAATTTATAATTGGATTTCCTTTTTAAAAACCTCTTTAAAAATCCGGTTTTACAAAATTCCAAAGCAATGTTTTTTTGGAATTATTCATGTTGTATGGTAATGTTCTGGTTCTTGGAAATTATTTATGATGTAGTGTGGGACCTATATATCCCTCCAATGGATTGGTTATGTGTATGTTGGATGTTGGTTATATGGTTACTCCAAGTGTAACTGTGAGGGTTACACAAATTGTAAGGTAGCTGTGAGGGTTACAAATTATAAGGTAGCCGAGAGGGTTACAAGATTATATAAGCAATGAAAAAAGATACATTTATGATTATATTTATGTTCTCATGTTTTTTTTGGACCTTGATTAAATCTCATTTTACACAAAGTAAGTATATATGGGTGACAAGCATGTCTTTTGATAATGCTTTCATACGTTAGGAGTATTCATAGACTAATGTGCTCTTTCATTATTTTCCATCCCTTACTAAGATTTTGTGCTCATACAAAGTTTTTAAATGATTTTCACAAGTTAATGTATGTGTTAGAAAAATAAGGAAGCCATGTTAAATGATGAATAATTGTCAAGGAGTCATGATTAAGTTTTAATGTTTTATATTTTGAATAAAATGGAAACTGTTTTTATGGTATCCACTCTGTAATAATGTGTAGTGTTATGAATGTATTGTCCCAATTATATAAAGCTCTAAATTTGAAATGATCTCAATGTAAAAGGATGTTTTTTCTTGAATAAATTCAAGATTAGGTATGTAATTAGGTTAGGTCCTTATAAGGAAGCCCAAAGAGGCTGAGATCCCTAATCACCCTGACTACTTCCTGTTCCAAATAATCCTTGGACATAAAATCAAACAATGATACATGTTCAATGATTGGATTATGGACCTAGTGAAAAATGGTGTAGTTATATTGGGCCATACCTGGCACATGTAGCATGCATTTCTTCTGAGCATGAAAGTGACAACGAAGTTGAATGGCAGCATGTTTCTAGCCACGCGACCCAAAAATATGTTGAATGGTTGGTTAACATATCATTTTATTATGAAAATGGTTTTATTTGTGCCTGATTGAATCGTACTGAGCCTTCTTTAGTGACTAAAACTCCTCTGGATATTTCATCTTCATCCCTGTCGATGCCTTTTGTGTCTCATAAGAGTATGCGCTGATGATATGAGGGAAATAAAATCCCACCAATGACACTAATTCTTACCCACAATCTTGGATATTTCATTTCTATAGAGATTGGAATTTACCCTAGAGTCCACCCAGTATTGGAATATTCTTCTGATCATGACTAGGAGTATGCCTCTGTGAATAACATCAAGTTGGTGGATCCCTATATAGTTCCCAATGATGAAGAGTATCGAGAGATTACAACAAATTTCCCCATCTGATACCATATTCGGATGGACTGAGGATATGAAAATCATAAAGATTCCTAGGACAATGATTTAATCAAAACCATACATGCTGTTAAGACCACACAACATTATCTACATCGAACCTAATAGGCGTAGTCTTCTCATCCCATATTTTCAGAATCACTTCCACTACTGATCATGCCACTCAGCCAAGTAGAACAATTTCAACTGCACCATGATCAGCCACATTCAGATGTTTTCATGCCTCATTCGTATGATAGTCAACAAGTGGTGATCCAGAGTTATTTGTCTAATGAGCAAGAGGACTTTTCCAGCAACATTCAGAATCAACTGATTCAAATGATAGTCTCCTCCTTGCCTCCTACTGAAAAGAAAACCTCTATGGGGAGAAATGTGTTCCTGGAAAAAAATTATGATGTGCTCAAGAGCCTTTCCACCATTCCTACAAAGATCTCAATTATTTATTCCCTCCACCTATTAGAATACAAGTGAGAAGCCCTCACAGATGCTTTGAAAATCTCCCTCAAATATGAGATAGAGGTAGCTAATGTAGAGACCTTATATTCTGAGGAAGTTGAGTGAGCAGAATGCCAATACATCATCTAATTATCAAGATAATATTAAGGATCTCCCATATAGGGTCACGTTTTCCCATTGTACATCGCTGGACAGTTCAATGGTTTCAGAGTCATTTGCTATCTAGTTGACATATGTTTTGGGATCAATCTCATCCTGACATGGATTCTCCACATGATAGGAATACCTATACATGATCTGTGTCTCTATTACCTAAAGATATAAGGTTATGATAAGACCAAGTAGAGGCTATGTATTAGAATCCTTTTGAAGACCCAGTTTAGTTTCCTAGATGAATGAACTGATTTTTTGGCTATATCATAGGATACTTATTATAATGTGTATATGGGAAGACCTTGTATCCATATGCATGCAACATTTTCTTCCTTGTATTACCAAATCCTCAAATACTACCTCAACGATCGATTGGGTGGGCTCCAAGGTGTTTTGTCTCTCTTTCCCTATTATAAAACCCTCTCTCTGGATACTAAATATTACAAGAGTGAGGGAAAATGTGTTCAAACCAATGATATTAAGAAAACATACACTGTGTATGAACCATGGATGGACATAGAAAATGCTTTCATCTGACCAATTCATCGGTTGGAGGACACAACACCACACCTGGGACATTGCTTCGTCATTTTTGAGAATAAATAAATATGTGACTCCAGGTATAAGGAATGTCATAAGATCAACTCGTACTCCTACACTGGTCAAGATTGAGTAATACTATAACCCTATACCCCTTTTATATATCTCCATGTTCACCCCATGACTAGAAATAAACACCACACTTTCTTGTTCCATCGAGATGGGTTGAATTGAAATAAACCGACCCACCACCACTAATTTGACATCAATCTTGGACCCCTTAATAAAAGGCCATATGGAATTAGCATGATATCTTCTTTCACCATTATTTAAGAAGAGTAGGGGATTCCCATGGAAGACTCCACATCTACCCAAGCGAGCACCAGTGTTTCCCCAAGATTAGTTGCCTTCGATGAGCTCTATCTTCCCACAGATTCTCCTTCCTCAGAAGATAAAGAGGATTTGGAAGACACTCCTCTCACATGTGAAGTGGGAATATCCACTACTAATGATGAGTTGGTTCAAGTTAATCTTAGTATTGAGACAGATCCATGGTTAACACTGATTAGTGTAACCATGCTCATTGACGAACAATAGAAGTACATGGGTTTTTGAAGAAACCACATGATTTATTTTCCTAAATCTAGGTCAAGATGACAAGACTGAACCCTCAAGTCAAAATCCACCATCTTGGTATTCCGGTAAGTTGTCACAGGTTAAGGAAACTTACTAGGAAGATTCAAACCTCTCATGGTTATATGGTTGAGGATGAATTTGATAAGATCATAAAATACTTCTTCGTCAAGGAATTTAAGCACCCAAGATGGATGTCCATCATTGCTCCTACTAGGAAGAAGAACAGACATATCAATATCTACATCTACTTCCAAAATTTCAACGACCATTCCCCAAAGGATGATTTTACACTTCCATTAGAAGAGTTTTGGGTTGATGTAGGCACTAGGTTTTAGGATGTCACTTTCATGGATAGATATTCTGGGCACAATCTGATCCAGATGACTCCCAAATATGGAGAGTCCACTGCCTTCAGTGAACCATAAAGAAACTTATACTATGAGGTAATACCTTTTAGTTTGAAGAATTTAGGATCCACCTATCAGTGTGCTATGATCCACATATTTTAACCGATTATTGAGATTCTATTCGAATTCTATGCAGATGATTTGGTTGTAAAATCCCACCCGTGTAAAGACCATCTTAGAGATCATGAGAAAGTGTTCAGATTACTATTCTCACAGAATCTGAAGGTGAACCATTTTATGTATTCTTTTGGGGTTACCTCTAGGAATTTAATTAGCTCCATCTTCATATATAGAGGCATTAAAATTTACTCGGAGAAGATCAAGGATATTAGCGCGATGCCTCCTTCGAGAAACGTCCAGGAGGTCTAATACTTCCAATGTCACTTATCCTACATATGTCGATTTGTCATGAATGTGGTCTAGAAGTATAATCCCTCTTCCCAACTCTTGAAAATGGTTCCTTCTACTAGTGTGATGAAGGGTTCTAGATACTGTTTGAGAAGATCAAGCATTATCTTCTATATACTCTTGTTCTGATGTCACCCATATCTAAGAATCCATTGGTCCTCTATGTGACCACCCTAGAAAGATTCCCCATCTCCCTTATAGATCTGAATAATAATTAAGAGATATAGAAAAGTTTATACTATCTATATCACATGATCCTCGACACAGAGTCTAGATACTCTCATATCCAGAAGAGTTTCCTCATTATAGTTTTTAATGGGAGATTTGTGACACTACCTATAGCCCCATGAGAAACAATTGGTATCCTCAATGGGTTGACTAAAGTATATCATAAAAGGGCCTATGTTGATAGGCCATCTAGAATAATGTGTGGTAATTCTTTAGTAGTTCAACTTCATATTCATTCAACATAAGGCTGTCAATGGTTAGGCATTGGTAGACTTTCTGTCTACCCATATGACCCCAACAGAGTTTTCCCTCAATCTTGATTTCCCAAACATGGTGATCCTATCTATGGATTAGGTTGTTCCGTGTTGGAAGATACATTTCCATGGTGCCTCTTTGATACCAATCAGTAGGATGTTCAATGAACCCAGACCCAATAGGATCAGACTAGGGATTTTCTTTGTCTCCTTAACACAAGATATCCTAACCTCTTATTTTACACTATAAAAAATCTACACCAATAATGAGGTGGAGTATCATACTCTCATTACTACTATTGAGCTAGGTCTTGAGATTCATGTTCCCCACCTGCTCATCAAGGGAGACCCTGAGTTTGACTTCAAGTAGATAAATGGTGACTACATCATTAGGAAGCCAGGGCTTGTGCCTTTTCTCAAGAATGATCTCCATCTGATGACCCACATCCCTTCTCAACCAGAGGTTACTTATGTTCCCCAATCATAGAATTTTTTATACGATTCCTTGGATAGTATACCAGCCTCCCTTATAGAGATTGACCAGGACGATCTATTCATCCATGTGGCACACTGAAAGATTATCCCTCCTGTCATCCCATAGGATGATGAAAGATAGAAGGTAAACCACATGACTGCTAGTTCTTCCACATCAAGACCTTTGGATCCCCCCATATTTGAAGTGTCCTTCAATTGAAAAAATACCTATATCAAGTATTTCTAGTATGGAACTCTGCCACTAGATAGAGACTAAGATGAGGAAATACATCGACACACAATGAAATTCACCTTCCAGAGTGGTCCCAACCTCAAGAAGACTCTCAAAATACTTGGGTTTTATGAAATTATACTCTATTTCATCAATGGATATGATATTCCCTAGGTTATGCAAGTCATTCGTGCTATGTCTTGTGGTGATCATCAGGTACGGTTGAAGCTATCCCACTAGAATCGAAGGCTAGTTTAATTCTGTCCCACCATAGTTCATAATAGTATTGAGTTCTCTATGAAGTTCCATGCATGTTCGATTCATTCCAACTTCATGAATCAACCAATAGAGCCTTTTTATACTTCAAAATATTCATGGAACTTTTTAGTATGGCGACTCGGTGTCATGGGACCGTATCCACCAATAACATCTTGCTAGTATTGTTTCATTCTAACAATGATATATTTCTTCACTTCGTGGAAAGAAGTAGTTACTCTCAAGGAATTCCAATATTGAATGGTGGTTTAATTCATGAGATCCCATATGATTTATCGATTTAGAGTCCGTCACACAATTCTCAATGATAACGATACCATATTTTGGGAATCAGAGATGACAAAGTTGTACACCAAGTACAATATCCCCTCTAATCATAAACCCCACTAACATGTGTATGAGAATGGATAGATTGTGGCTTTAAACAAAACCCTATGAAACATTCTACAGATGATGATGGAGAAGAATAAGAAAAGTTGTCTAGAAAATCTCCCTAATACCCTAGAGGATTATTGGAAGAAAAATAATAATTCCATACTGGTGACCCCATATTCCCTGGTGTATGGAACATTGGTAGTTTTATCCATTGAGATTTAGCTACATTCACATAAAACAACTATTTTTGATCACTAGACATTAGAAAAGATAGAAATTTCATGTAGCTGAACTGAAATCCATAAATTAGAATAGGCTTTGTACCTAGAATAATTTAGAGAGGCACTAATACAAGATAACTAGATATTTCAATAAGAAGGTTCAGCTATACTCTTTCCTCCAAGTTGATATTGTTTTTTCTCTCTAAATGACAATAGTACCTGGAAGGAATACACCAATGTTGGAACCCATGAGGGAAGGAATGTACATCATTCACAATTTATATCCTAACAGTGCATACTCTTTGGTCACCATGGATGGAGAGTATATTAATCCTAGACTTTATCACATAATATTAAAAGATTTTAATCCTAATTAAACAATAAATTACAAGATAAGGATTTTTAAGTATAGTTTTTTAGAAAACTAGGTACATAAAATAGAAAACATGGGACTAAATAAATCATTTATTTATTTCATCGTCATAAATAGCTCATAACTTCCATGGCTCTGATACCTCCACATAGGATAACCTAGGGAAAACATGAACAAAGGGATGAGCTAAAATCCCAATAATGTAATAAACATAAGAATAAAGCTCAATAGAAGGGATATAAAGCATAGAATAATGATATAAAAAGGCATGGAACATGATTTAACGTAAAGAATAATAACAACTATAACATTGGATCATATAGTCAGGAATTAATAGTTATTTAACATCAGTATTTTTAGGACCACTAGGTTAAACACCCTAAGAGGGGTGGGGGGGGGGGGGGTGAATTAGGGTATGACAGATTAAAATTACTGCCCATTTGGATCTTGTTTTGTCATTAAAAAACAAACATATATCTTTCCCCCATAGAAATATATGAACATAAATTAAAACATGCATGGGACAATGTGATTTTTACTTGGTTCACATTCATTGGGCTATATCCAGGGAGCATAAAACAACGATATGCTGATTGTACCAAATTCACTAAAGATCACCGCTAAATTTCAATGTTCTGGATAGATCTCCTATTCTCGAGATCACTACCTTTATAAGGTTTGGGGTGTTCTCACTACATTCCCAAGGGTAACTCCTTATATCTAATCATCTGGCTCACTATCAGTGGGAATGATCACCATCTTCCTCTTCATTCATGCACTACTCTTGGAATGGATCCAAAAATAGTTTATAGAATTATAGGTCCCTTCATTATGACTAATTAATCATCATCAATTGTAGATGGATTTTCTGTTAAAGTTACACTTTCATCCACAAATGAATACCTCTTTACAACAGTATTACTGGATAACCTCAAATCTTTCCCACAACTGTTACTGCGCTTTGTGTGCAAGTTTCATGCTTAGCGTGAAAAATCTCTCCTTATGTGAAACTTCATGATTTTGTGAAACTCTAATCATACATGAAAATTCCTTAGCCTACATGAAATTGAAATCATACACACAACTCCAATTCTTGCATGCATCTCCCAATTTTCCGTACAACTCCAATTGCACGCAATTCTTACACGATATTGAGCTCAGATTTTCTCTAAATATTGAGTTACATCAAATGAGGGGGTCACCACTTATTTATATGCATCAATGACCCCTACATAGAAAACCCTAACATGTCACACAAAACCCTCTTTGAGTGTTGAAAACAACATTTTATGTCTCATTGGGTGTATATGCCTCTTTTGCGAAAACACATATTTCACACACATTTCCAAATATTTCGTCCACATCATGCATTTCCCAAATTTTGATGTTCTGGTCCTAATTTTTTTTTGCAAGAAATATTCTAATCTATCTTTAATCTTTCATTCAAATTCCATTTTCAAAAACACATTTATTGATTTTCTTGATTTTGAGGCCCAAAAATATGGTAAACACTAGTTACTATGCAAATTTTTATCAATTGTTTTTTGTACCGTCTTCATATCATACATTCCTTTTTTATGGTTCTTTTTCAACACATATTGAAAAAAATATCTCTGGAACACCACATTTGACCAAGGAAACCCACTTTTCCAACAAAAACAATCAACCTAAAAAATCTTCAATGTTACCTTAAGAAATTTTTTCAAAACAATCATAAAACATGACTTTAGCACAATTCAAGGATCATTTCACATAGAGGGTAATGATTAAAGGTTCATTGCACATAAATGATCATGATTCATGGCTAAGAATCCTGACCGTTTGAAAAGTAACATGAGTCAAGGAAAACCACCAAGACCATTTCACATAACGTCTCATGAGGCTAAACTTTACCGAATGCATTGGAGAACTATCTGGGTGAACCCATCATAATGTGTTCATGAATATGTGTGCCACATAAGGAATCGTACATAAGGAATCAAATATAAACATAATGTTTACCCATGGAAAAAGTGGGTATCTTAATCATGTCATAAAGCTTAATAAATAGGCGTAACATAAAAGTGTCAATGAAAGAAAAGAATTAAATAATAAATGGAAATTCATAAATAATAAAAGGAATATATCATAATATGTCATTTCAAACTGAATTTATAACATGTAAAAAATATTATTTAATAAAATTTAGAATAAATACATTTTAGCGCAGTTTAAGGGAAATATCAAAGATATTTTAAAACGGAAAAAGGAATTATATTTTATTTAAAACCATAAGTGAACCAAGGAGGTTATAATAATAAAAATATTGGTTTTATTAAAATAGTTCTAGATTAAAAAAGATTATTAAGTAGACTGAAAATTGGGTAAGAATTCAAGAAGTTCCCTTAAGATTACTTGCTTACTAGGAAGAATCGAGAAGGGAACCAATTAAAAACATGTATATCCCCAAAGAAGGAGGTTGAAAAGATCTTGATATATGATTCTGAAACATGTACATATTATTTAAAATATTATAAAAATAAAAGAGAAATTTCCTTTTGGTAAAAATAGAGGAAGAGAAACCCGAAGGAATAATGAAGGTTCGTGTAGAATCCCTTAACATAAGTCCAAAGGTGTTCTTCCCTTGACCTTAATATCCCAATTAATAAAATTAAATTAATTAAATAATGATATAAAAACCTTTTATACATTTAAATTATTTATTATAATTTTATTTAGTACTTTTATTCCCTTTTTATGAGTTACAATGTTCAATTTTATCATTTGTGAGTTCTTGTTTTCTTTATTTCCATGAGCGGATCACTTATACCAGAGTATAGAAGTTCATGTAAAATGGAAATTGTAATATAGAATTGAATTTATAAGTTATTTATGATAATACATAATGTTATGTAATCATATAATTCATTTTTTCATTTGGGGTGAGTATGAATCATTAGATAAATCTTTATTGATATATGCTTGGATTATTTTTAGCAGTTTAACTTATAACAGACCACTTTTTTAATTATATTACGTAATGTGTGTATAATGATTCCAGAAAATTAAATAAGATATAATAATTATTTTATTATTTGTTTCAACCATAAAAATGTTTTCCAAACCATTCTTGAATATGGTAATTGATATTGAAAACATATAATCCTTGAATGTGATAAATTAACACATCTTAGGAAGTGTTTTCATTTTTAGTATGAAAGGATGGGGAAAGAAAGATGATGAAAAATTATTCCATTATAATAATAAAATTACATTATATGTAAGTTACTGGAGTTATCATACCATTTTTATGAGGGTAGGTAAGGATAGAAAAGAAGATAAAAGAACTTGAAAAATAAATTGAAAGAAAATGGAAGATGGGTTTTCCTCTTGATTCCATCCTCTTGAGAACCTCCTTAGGTAAATGGTTTTGAAATTTTTTTAATACCAAAATATACTAGAAGTGGGTATGGGGATAGGTAGTATATTTTAGTATATTTTTTTACAAGGATAAATTCTTGATAGGTGTGAGGAGAAGAGGTTGCGAGGGTTGGTATTTATAGTGGACGAGAGGGTTGTTTTGTCATTATTTTACTCAATATTTTATTATGTTGCTCAATTTAATAAGTAGTGTTGATTATTGACACTAGATACCATAATGTTTGAATATTATTTCCAAAAAATGTTCACTTACATATTTCATGTCTCAAGAATGACTCAAGAATTTATTCATTTACTTATACCGTAAATTATAGTATTTTACTATTCACCAAAAATTCAACTATTATAGAAAAATCTGAAAATTTTACCCTATAAAATTTTCAATGTGTAGAGTACAAAAATGAAATATATTTTACGGAAATAATTTTATAAGTACGAGAAATTTAATTTTAAATTAAAATAAAAATTTACCTGAAAAAACAGATTTAAAATTATAACTGATTATATATCACTTTGGAAAATTAGCTAAGGACTCATAAAATAAAATTTTAATTATAAAACATAAAAATAATTATTTTTGAATACATTTTTTGAAAATAAATTTTATTTTAAATTATTAAATTATTCATGAAATTGTAATTAAATATTTATGGCTTACCAAAATACCAACACTTAAATTAATAATTTTTAAAATATTTACTTATTTATACTATGATATAATTCTATCTGATTGTCACTTATAAGATGGATAAATTTTATTTATACTTTCACTGGTTTGGTTACTATTTAATTGGCCAGTTTACTATTCATAATGGTAACATTACTATTCCGATGGTCAAGTTACTATTTAATTGGTATAGGTTCCTTAACTTTTAGAAACGCTTCTTATTTCATTCATTCATCATTTATAAAATTTGTATTGTGTTATCTTATATGTTTATAAAATATGACATAATTATAATAAGATTATTTATAAAGATAAAACTTTCGGTCATTACATTATCCCCTCCTCATTAAATTTCACCCTCGAAATTCATTTTACACACTAAGATGAAAACAAGTGTGGGTACTTTTCCTTTATCACTTCCTCTAGTTCCCATTATTCCTCTTTGTACTTATGGTTCCACTATAGTACATTGACCATGTGATTATTATTGTTTCATAGAAATTTATCTCCACAATCCAAGATCTTCATTGGATGCTCCTCATAAGAAGGGTCATTCTCCAACTATACCACCTCTAAAGACAATACATATGAAGGATCCGGTATGTACATCCTTAAGAGATATACATGGAATACATAATGTACTTGAGACATGGTTGGTGGTTGTTATAGTCGATAAGCCACGACTTCAAAATGATCAAGGATCTTGAAGGGGCTGATGTACATGGGACATAACTTTCCTTTCATCCCAAATCTCATTATCCTCTTACATAGAGAAATATAGAGGAATACAATGTATCTAACCTTAAACTCTTGGTCCTGTCGATGATTTTATGCATAGATCTTTGTTGAATTCAGGTTTCCTTGATGTGATGCTGATTGGTTTTCACCCTCTCCACCATTTCCTTGACCATTTTAGGTCCTAGCTTCTTATGTTCACCAACTCTATCCCAGTATGTTGGTGTTCTACACCTTTTCCCCTAGAGATATTCATTTAAAGTCATTTGGATGTTAGATTTGAAACAATTTTTGTAAGTGAACATAACCAGAGGAAGATATTGGTAACTTCATCCTTTGAAGTCCCTAGAAAATTTAATCCACTTTTATTTCAGTTTATGAATAATTATCTGATATTGGCCATCAGTTTGAGATTGATAGGATATACTGATGTTTATCTCAGTGCATATAGCATGTTGGAGACTCTTCCCAAACTTCGAGGTGATTCTCAGATCTCAATCAGATATAATATATAGTGGTACTCCATGAAGCCTTACCACTTATTTGATGTATGTCCATTAAAGTTGATTTAGTGAGAAGTCCCCTCGAATTGTGATAAAGTGAGTTTTATTTGTAAGATGATCCATAATTACCCATATAGCATTGTTTCCTCTATATTTCCTCAGAATTCCATTGAAAAATTCCATGATGATTCTCTTACAGTTCCATGTTGGTATGGATAATGGTTTCATCAACCCTTTAGATCTTATACTTTCATCCATTAATTTCTGAAATACCAGGGATTTTGATGTATATTCAGTGATCTCTTTTTTCAAATTATCCCACAAAAAATTCTCCCTAATATCTTGATGCATCTTTGTGTTCTCTGGGGGAATAGAGGTGTTTGAGTTATGTGCATTATTCTGAAGATCATTCTTTATATATGGATTTTATGATTCATGTATTTGTGACCCAAATATTATAACTCCATCATCACAGATCTTGAACTCAGAGGGTTTCCCATTTCAGATAACTTCCAACCTTTTTTGAATCTCCACATCATTTTTTAGATCATCCTTTATTTTCTCCACAACAGATGTTTTAGAAATCATTTGAGAATGAAACGATGATGATACTACTATAATGATTCCCATGTAAATATATTGTAATTCTAAGAAGATTGGATCCTTATATATTCTCATCATTGATAAAATTCATGATCTTTTCTCTTTATAGAATCTGCCTCATTATCTACCTTACTAGGATGGTAGTGGATTAAGCTGTCATAATCCTTGATAAAATCTAACCCTCTTCACTTGAGCATGTTAATATATTTTCACATGAATATATATTTGATACCCTTGTGATCAATACATATCTGACACTTCTACCCATAGAGATAATGCCACTATATTTTAAATGTAAAGAGCACAACTGCCAACTCCAGATCACGCTTAGGTTAGTTTTTCTCATGAAATTTTAAATTCCTTGAGGATATTAATATTAATTTATCATTTTTAATTAGTTAATATCCTAAGGTTTTC
The DNA here is from genome assembly GCA_963277665.1 of Viscum album. Taxonomy (NCBI): domain Eukaryota; kingdom Viridiplantae; phylum Streptophyta; class Magnoliopsida; order Santalales; family Viscaceae; genus Viscum; species Viscum album. The sequence continues at coordinate 1,944,937,688 of OY728126.1, read as the reverse complement.
TTTAAATAATAGATTTATGCCACAAATATTTCTCCACTTTTCAAGAGTGTGTATACTGGTGCATTGATAAGCCTCTTTTTGAGCTTCTTAAATCTTTCCTCACATTATTGAGTCCAGAAAAACTTCACCCCTTTTGTGTAATCTTGGTAACTGTATTTGAAAATCATGATAAGTTCTTCAAAAATCATCAATAATAACCAGCTTGACCAAGAAAGCTGCATATCTCTATTACATATATTGGTCGAGGCTACTCTTCGACTGACTTTGTCTTGGGAGGGTCCACAAATATTCATTATCTAGTGATAAAATTCACTAATAATTATAATTTGTCTATTTATAACTCACATTTAATGTACTTTTCATTAAGGTTCTCTCTTCACAATTTTTTGAAAATAGTATTCAAATGCTCATAATATTCATCCTTTATCTTGAAGTATATCAAAATATTATTAATAAAGACAATGATAAATTATTTGAGATAATCAATAAAGAATCTATTCATTATGTCCATGAATATTGAAATATAATTTTTGAGTCCAAATGGAATCAATATAAAATCATAGTGCCAATACCTCGTTCGAAAGGTAGTCTTGGGAATGTATTCCTTCCTCACCTTCAAATTGTGATATCCTGACTAGAGGTCCACCTTAGAGAAATAAGTAGCCCCACATAGATGATCGAACAAGTTATCTATCTATGACATGGGATGCTTGTTCTTTTTCCTGATTTTATTGAGCTCACAATAATTCATGAAGATAAGCATTGATCTATCCTTCTTGTTGATGATGATGGCTGATGTATCCCAAGGTGAAGAACTTGGGCATATAAAACCCTTATCAAGATTCTCATGTAACTAATTTTTTATTTCTCATAGCTCAATGGTGTCCATTCTATAAGGTTTCTTTGATATAGGTAGAGATCTATGAATAAGATTAATTGAGAACTCAACATATCAATCCCGAGGAAGACAAGATAACTCTTTTGGGAATACATCAGTATAATCCCTCACAATGGGAATGTCTTCGATCATGATCATATGATTTATATTATTCATTTGAGTGAGATATGCGTGATCATAATGTTTTAATATGAACACTTAAGATGATGATTCTGTAGTAGATTCATCTTTGTCCTTACAGTTTTTAAGAATTTGGGAATGCTTTAGGATGTGAAGAGTTATCTCCATTTCCCGACTGTTGATATTGGATTTGTATAATGATAGCCAATACATGCCCAAAATTGCATTAAACTCCACCAAAGGAAGTAGAATAAGTTTTTTTGGGAGGTTTAGTCCACAAAAATTAACTGGAGGGGAGTTATGTACTTTAGATGTAATAATTTCCCTTGTAACTATTCTCATAGATAACTCAACATATAAATTTTGAGGTGGTGTTGGAATAGTTCTACTAATAATTCATGAAACGAAATAATGTGTAGAAAAGGAATCAAACAGTATATTTTCTATTCTAGAATTAATAACTATAGTTCTTATCACCACATTGTTGTCTGTGTCCACATCAGTAGTAGTGGTAGCATATTCCCTTCCATGATTCCTTGGAGGTTTTTGTTGATTTCTTCTTAAAACCCTAGGCTTAAAAAATTGGTTTGAAAAATTCTCATGTTATTTATAGTTGAAACACTACACTACTATATGCAAATTAATATGAAACTTAGTTCCCTCTTCCATGTTAGTGGGATTTTTCATATCCATTTGGCAGTTTTTAGACAGATTCTCCATTGTTTTACATTTCAAGCATTTCATGGTCCCCTTTTGACAGTTCCCAAGGTGTTTCTTTCCACAAATTTGACATGTGGGATGTTTAGTCTTCTTCCCATCACGAGATTTGTTTCATGATCCAACCATGTTAAACTCCATTTCTCTCTTTTGTCCCTAGGGCCACATGACCACTTAGAGTGTCTGATCTCCATTTAAGACTTATGGGCACAACCGGAAATCTATTCATAGTTTTCAATATCTCAAATTTCCACTACTTTTAATTGACCCAACATTAGTTCACTAAAGAAGAGATCCATATTTCATTCGGTGTTCATGATAAATCCATAGGCGTACCTTGAAATCCTTGTAAATGTTTCTTCAAATGACTCGATATAGTCATCTTCTATATGATTAAGTTTGAGGAACTCTCTTTCCATCTGAAGATGGAAAGTTTAGGGAAAATATTTATAGATATTTTTTGTGAATTCCTCATAATACATGGAATAAATTTCCTCCTTAGACTTCATAATTCTTTATCAGTTTCCACAACTAATTAGCTTCCCCATCAAAAATGATAGACCACCAACATAAAATTCTCCTTCTTTGAACACTGAAGGATATATAATATCTTTTCAATGGTGTTAATCCATTTTTCCATGAGGTGGGTTTTGGAATATACACTAATCATGGGAGGACATTGAAACATAAATTATTCTATGGAAACTTTCTCTTTCCTTGGATATGGAGGAAATTCCACCCGATTCAAGTTATTAATCATAAATTGAGCTAGTTGCGAAAGTACTGTCATAATGTTTTGAGCACCTATTGCCATAATATTTGGAATATCATTAGGTAAATCATCACATTCCATATCAAATTTATTGTTGGCACGTGTTATTCTATTTCCATCCATTGACTAAGAAAAACAAGGTGTAATTAGGGGTCTTAAACAATTATCCTTAAAAGTAAACTTTAAACATAAAAGGATAAAATCTTGAAGGAAAAGTGTGCCCTAACTTAGGATTCCCTAGGTTTAAATCTAAGTTATCCATTATCGGTTTCTTAACATATATTATTATTGTATATTTTTTCCATAATGGTTTGTAATGAGATTAACTAATTTACCAAATCATATCCCCCAAGAGTGTCAAACGAGGTAAACAGTAAGGCCCGTTGTCATGTACCAGGTTACCCCGAGTCTAGCCTAGAACACCGTGTTAGAGTTGTTACTCAAAGGTACATCTCTTTCATGACCATATCCACTTGTATTATCCTGAAAAGGATGTATTTTCTTGATAATCCACTTACTATATACTTACCAAAATTTCGGGATGTTTTTTAGTCATAGTCTTATACCTAAGGTTCTTGATAAAGTTCTCTATTCCTAGTCTCCAAAAAAAATAAACTTGACCTATGATAACAAATATAGTGACCTTAGAATTTATGAAATAATATTATAAATTTTTAAGCATTATTAAAATAAAAATTCATGCCAAGGATCATAAAGTCTAGTGTTTTGGAAGACTAGGTACATAGAACTGAAAACATGAGAATAAATGAGACATTTCATTATTTAATCTTCATAAAGAGATCCTGACTTCCATTGTGATCATAAATTTAAATAGGTTAGCCTGGGGATAAATTGAACCAAAGGATGAGCTAAAATCCTATCAAGGGAATAAAAATAAGAATAATTCTTAGCACATGGTATAGAAATCATAGAATAATGATATAAAAAATCATGGAACGTGATTAAACATAAGGAATCATAACATGTTGAACATGGGATCATATAATAATGAATTAATAATAATTTGGAAGAAAACTAAAACTTGACTTTAACACTAGTAAATGATTTTTTCACATAGAGAAGCATGATTCAAGGCTCTTTGTACATAAAGGAGCATAAGTAAATGCTAATCACCAAGACCATTTCACATGGTGCATGAGTCAAGGATAACCACAAAGACTGTTGCACATAACATCTCATGATATTAAACTTTACCAAATGAATTGGATTTCTATCTGGGGACACCCATCATAACATGTTCATGAATATGTGATCCACATAAATAATCATACATAAGGAATCAAAAAGAAACATAAAGGTACCCATGGAAAGAAGCATTTATCTTAATCTTGTCATAAAGAATAATAAATGGGCTTAAAAAAAGTGTCCATTAAGGAAAGGAATTAAATCATAGGTGGACATTTATAATGGATAATAGGAATATATCATAATAGTTGATTTCAAACTAAATTGATAACATCTAATAAGATTATTTAAGAAACTTTAGAATTAAATCATTTTAGTGCAGTTTATGGAAAATATCAAAGATCATTTAAAACTGAAAAAGGAATAATATTTTATATAAATTCATAAGTGATACAGGAATATTATCATAATAAAATGGATGGGTTTATAAAAATAATGGTATTTTAGAAAAGGTTATAGATTGCACTAGAAAATTGGTAGGAATTTGGGAATTTCCCTTAAAATGACTTGCTTACCGGGAAGTATCGAGAAGGGAACCACTTAAAAACATGTATATTACAAAAGAAGGAGGATGAAGAGATATTTATAAATAATTTTGGATTTTTCAATTATTATTTATAATATTTGCATAAAAATAAAATTGAAATTTCTTTTGGGTAAAAAGAGAGGAAGATAAACCCAAAGGAATAATGGAGGTTCAGGTAGAATCCCTTACCTTATGTCCGAAGGTGTTTTTCCATTGATCTTTATGTATTTTATAAATAAATTAGATTAATTAATTAATAAATCTGGAATATTTTCTACATGAAATTTATTTAGTTATTTTATGCCATTTTGATGAGTTATAATGTTCAGTTTTGTTATTTGGGAGTGCTTGTTTTCTTAATTTTCATGATCGACCTGCTTATATAAGAGTATGAAAGATAATGTAAAATGGAAATTGAATTTTAGAATTGAATTCATAATCTATTAATTATAATAAATAATTTAAATTAATCATATATGTCATTTGTTTATTTTTGTTGAGGATGAATCATTAGATAAATCATTAATGATAAATGCTTGGATTATTTTGAGTTGTTTCAATCACAAAAATCCTTTTTTTATTATTTTACAACATGTGTGTATAATGATTATAGAACATTAAATAATATATTAAAAATATAATATTATCTTATTCAAAAATATAAATGGTTTCATGATCACCCTTGAAGATTCTAATATAAATTTAAAACTCGTCGTTCTTAAATGCGATAAATCAACACATCTCGGATGAGTTTTTCATTTTTAGTATAAAATGAGGGGGAAAGAGAGAGGATAAAGAATTATTCAATTAGATTAATAACATTATATTATATGTAAGCTATTTGGGTCATCATACCCTTTATATGAGGGGAGGTGTGGAATGAAAAGAAAATAAAGTAACATGTAAAAGAAATTGAAAGAAAATGGAAGAGGGGTTTACCTCTTGATTCCTACATCTTAAGAAACTCCTCATTGAAATGATTATGATTTTTTGTTAAGATAATATGATATTAGGAATTTGTAAAGCGATAAAGAGGATATTTGATCAGAATTTGGATAAGGATCAAGGCTTTAGAGGTGTGAGCACATGAGGTTTTGAGAGGTGGTATATATATTGGGGGAGATGGGTGTTATTTCATTATTTTACTTGATATTTTATTATTTTTCTCAATAAAAGAAATAGTGATGATTATTGAGAATTGATACAGTATTGGGTGTATGTGGTTTTGTACCAATGATCACTTACATCATCCATGACTCATGTATGAGTCAACAATTCATTTATTTACTTATACCATAAATTACTGTATATTACTATTCACAAAAAATAAAATATTCCAGAAAAATACCAATAATTAAGACTATAAATTTTCCTATGTGTAGAAAAAATGAACTTAATTTTATATGTTTTTTATAAATATAAGAAATTTAATTTTTAATAAAATCAGAATTTACTCAAAAAAAAAGATTTAAAAATATAGATGATTTAATATCACATTGGAAAATTATATAAGGTCTCGTAAAATTATATTATAATTATAAGACATAAAAATAATTATTTATTAATACATTTTATGAAAATAAAATTTCTTTTAAAATTTTAAATTGGTGGTAAAACTGTAATTAAATATTTATGACTTACAAAAACACCAAAACTTAATTAATATTTTTTAAAATATTTATTTACTTATACTATGATACAATTATATCATATTGTAACTTTTAATATGGATAAATTTTATTTATACTTTCATTGGTGAGGTTACTATTCAATTGGATGATTCACTATTCATAATGGTCATATTACTATTTCAAAATTGAAGTTACTATTTCATCAATATTGGTTTCTTAACATCTAGAAACACTTTTTATTTTATTAATTATTCATTTATATAGCTTGTATTTTTTATCTTATGTGTTTATACCATATTTTATAATTAAAAGAAGGAAATTTCTACAGATAAAACTTTGGGTCGTTACAAGGAGTGCATCACTTCTCCAACCAATGCCATGTTTTTTAGGAAATACTTCACATGAAGAGTTAATTTTCCCAATAAAAAGACATAAAACATGGAGTTAGGTCTAAATTATATGTCGTTAAACTAAGATCCAAAGTTACAAACTCTATGACCTTTGATTAAGGGCCTCTGGTCCAGGCAATATGACCTTAACCAATTTACAACACTAGAGTGTTTTACCTGGAGTCCAGCCCCATCCTATCACATACATGATTTGATATGTAGGAGTGTGAAACCTAAAGAATCAAATTCTACATAGACACTTCCCTAATGCATTACCATAATTTGACTCGTTTTTAGTCTAGGTTTCCATAGTCTTCCATGTCTAAAGGGGTCCCCTCATAGCTTTTGTGCCTAGAAAAAATGGTCCACCTTTAATCATGAGAAACCCCTGTTTAGAAATTTTGTGGAAAATTAACGATTTGATGTTATGAACATGGTCAACAGTTGATTTTATATTTTCATTCCCCATCCTTGACTAATATATTTTTTTAATCATGTGTTTCAAATATAGTCAACCATGGTCATTTTCCCTCAGTCTCCCCTTTCCTAATCCGAATCACAGAAGTCCTGATTTACCTCTTTTCTATATCCCTATGTTTGGAGGAAACCCAACACCCATGGTTTTAACCATCATTTAATATACACGGGTTGAGTAGGAAGTTCAATATCATTAGGAATTTCCCACCTTGAATTTTCTTACCCTTACTATTCACTTTTATGTAATCAGGAAGGCCTAACACCACGCCCATGTTTCCCACACCAAGCATGACTCACATGGGATTAGAAGTCTTGGAAGGGTTTTTACCTGCATGGTGGATCTGTAAAAACCCATAGATCTGAATTCAATGACCTTAAACTACAAACCATATGGTTCATACTCTATTTCCCTAAACTAAGTTCCCCATGGTCCAAACTCTATGACCTTAAAGTAGGATCCTATAATCCAATCATCACAACTCTAAATTGTATGCATGTATCCTAAAAAATATGTGGTGTTGTGACAAGTATTATTGTCCCTCATTCATGTTAGGTTCGTCACTTGTCCATTCTATGTATATCCTCTTGAGAATAACACCCAATAGTCTGAATTCTATGACATTAAAATAAGAGTCGTACATTCCAAGATGTATGACATTAAACGACCCAACACCACTATGATGTTTCTCTTTGGAGGACATCACATCTAGCACATGTCATATATCATGCAGTTTTAGAGAACTCTGTGTGGCTTGATTCTCATTCTTATAGTATATGTAGGAATTCCCAGATATTTTATCTTTGGGTGTAGCCATAAATTCAATCTTTGATCCTATTAGCCTATGTTTCCCTTGGGATTTCATGGCGGGGTATGAGTCCATCTTAGTATTTATCCATTTAGGGCTATAATAGTTGTTCCATGCACCTTCGTTGGGAATAATCTTCTCCCCCAACATTCTAGTCACATGATAATAAACTATGTTATAATTATCATCATAGACACATGATGATAAAAGTCATAGAAATTGGTGTGCTTACAACATGATGATAAAATTCATGGACCATTCCTGTCACATGACCTTAAACTGTGGCATAATTGTCCTAGCCGCCTGATGAAAAAGGCACAACTTTGTGGTATTCTTTTCAGAGAGGACATCACCTTTGTCACCATTCATACACCATGAAACATTTTAGGAACTATTTATGTCTCGATTAATTTTCACATAGTATATGTAGTGATTCTCGTGTTTTCAATCCTTGTCTAGCCACTAAAAAAGAATAAGAAGAAAAAATACCACAAAAATACCTCTCTCTCTCTATGTTCAGGTCGAACCTATGTAGAGAGATCATCTCTTCAAGAACTATATATGGTTTAATTCACATCCTCATGGGATACACAACAACACCCATAGACTTCATCTTTGGGCCCAACCACAAATTCACCTCCACTTTTTATACTTCTCCCTTAAGACCCATTTATGGCATATAATCCTCCTTAGCTCACTCATGTAGAATTTTCCATTCATCCATTCCATATTGGTGTATTTAGGGTCATTCTCAAAAGTGGCCCCTATGGTAAAATCTAGTGCATCATCAGGACTCCTAGGTCCTCTTTCACACTAGGTTCCTTACTCCACCACACCACAAATGCCTATTTTTTGGAGCCTACATCCCTAGTTTCGAACTCTATGCCCTTAAACAAGGAGCCTATAGTCAAAGAATCATGGATTTAAACTATACTGAATCCTCTTTAGGAATTCATTTGTGGGGATAGGGCCTCTTTGATCCCCATTTACATCAGGTTTATTATTCCACCTCAATACACGTATCCTCTTTTGGATTTATCACCCTTAAGTGCAAACTCTATGACCATAAACTGCGAGATGATGGTCCAGGCAGTATGAACATAAACTGTTTATAGGAAGTCCAAGCATCTTGACTTTAAACAGAATGTATATCTATTCTAGTATGTGTTGTTTGGTGTTGGGAATCTTTGTCCCCCATTCACATCTAGTTTATTATAACACTGCATTACTCATAACCATTTCAGATACCATACCTCTTGGTCCTAATTCTATGACCAAAAACTAAGATCCAATGTCCTCAACATAAGGTGATAAAGTTACAGTATTCCATGAAAAATTTTAGGATTCATCATGATAATCTTGTGATGCCTTTGTTACCTCTTTATAGAGTATTTCCCATACCAATGTCTTTCTTCTACTATGATGTGTTCAAGAACTACATGAGGTATGATTCTTGTTTTAATAATATATGTATTGATGACTAAATCTCTAATCTCATGTCCTTCTACCATATTTCCTTCTTTCAAATAATTTTATTTTTATCCATACTACATGAAATTAAAATACAATGGGTTTATAGAAATATGTTTAGATTGATTCCTATCTTAAAGGGATACATTAAGATGCCCAAGAATTTCATCATTGGGACATGCCACAAATTACTTCAAACCTTCATCCCCTTGGCCTCAATTGTGGATGAGTTCTATGACCTTAAACTGAGATCTTATAGTCCATGAAACGTGACAGTAAACTATCATCCACTTTTCATGCAATATAAACTCAAACTATCAGAAAATATGAATTTTAATTCCCACTCCCTAATACTCTCATTCCACTATTCGAGTCTTTATAGGTTCATATCTCCACCATATTTCATATCCAAACAAACCCCATGATGGTGATGGTCTCATTCCATCATTTAATCACCTCTTTTCCTAGTCCAACACCCTAATGGATCACTAGAAACAAATAGTGTGCCCTGTGTTTCGAATTTGGTCATCATTTGGTCCGGATTCACCCTCCCCACTCATGATTAGTATTGTTATAGTCCCTATGTTTTTAACGTGGTCCACAGTCAGCCCTTACCTAGTATCTTCCTAATCATTTAGACCTTTAAAATCTCAACATACCTTAGTTCCACATTCATGTGTCATATTGGGATTCCAATATTGGTGTCAGTTTTAATATGTGCTTCCACATACTAGGTAAACCCCCCCATACCATTCCTTGTTTCCCACATTGATCAAGGCTCACATGGGATTATGTGTTTTGGTAGGGTGAGTACCAATGTGGTCAATCTATATAAGGTATTATCTGTCTGAACTCTATAACCATAAACTACGAGACTCACTAAGATATTTAGAATGGTGTTATCCCCCCTTAAACCTCATTCACATCAGGTATGTCTCTTACAACATCACATATGACCTCTTCCCTATCTGTTCAATAATACTTGTGTGATATATAAGCCTATTTGGATCATTCAAGTTGGGTTCACTTCATCCATGACACACAAATATTATAGGAATAGACAATCCTAGTATACTCAACATGACTCTATGCTATTGTCCAAGGTCCATCCAATATGAATTTAAACTATGTGCAAGGTCCCAACCACATGATGTTAAACTATGGGATGCATCTTGATCACACAATGTTAAAATATACCATGTATAATCCCAAACATATTATGTTAACTACATGTTAATCATCCTCTATTGAATGATGTAAAACTAAAAGGAATCCAAGGCACACACCTTATAGGTCCTCTCCTGATGCTGGTCAACTATTGCATTGTTAGTATCTTTTGTAGTCATCTGGCATCAGAGATGGTTCTCCCCTAGAAGATGGTTTTGATCCATTTTTAGACTTGTACGCTTACCTAGATGTTTTCTAATCTAGTGTGGCATAATTTCAAGAGTGTTGGAATCCCCTCTCACATTACATCACTCCATATCCACACATTTCATGTCCTTTTATTCAGATCCTCCTCATTTTCCACGTCTTATGGGACCCCCTAATAGATTGGTGTTTGGCCAAGGCTCAACTACCATCCTAGGATAACATAATCAATGACATTGGATAAATTTTTGAGACATCCCATGTTTTAAAATTTGGTTTGTAGTTAACCCTTGTTAGTTTGTACCTATTTATAGCTAAGTGATATGGGATACATGTTTCAAACATTGTCAAAAACTATCTTATATCATGAAGAAACTCTTATTGTGTTTTGAATTTTGGGTAATCATGATTCAAATTTCAAATTACCCAGTGTTTAGATAGATTCCAATTCCCTTGGAGTTATACCATTCATGCATTAGCACATATTGGGATAAGAAAGGCAGCTACTCCAAGAACCTTGTTCTCCAGTCCTTCCCTCTCTTAGCCAGAATACTCTGGGTGGTCTATCAAAAATGGAAAACCCCAAGTTTTCGAAGGTTATCTTACACTCTTATACAAATTAAAAAATTATGTGGGTTTACCTTATTTATTACATAGGTCATGATCCATGTTAGCTTAGGGATTAGTCATTAGTTGTTTCACAGATGTGATTGAAGTGTGATAATTTAAGAAGGTAAAGAATGTGTCTATGAACTCAAATTTTCATAGAAGATAAGGATTGTGACAGTTGTAGAATCATCCATATATTAGACCTTCTCATGAGATCTGGCAGGATCACCCTATGGATCTTCCCCTTCAGTTGAGCACTTCGGCCCCACCACATTTTGGTGCATGGTCTCCATGGTTTACTTTTTATTTCTGAGATCCCTTTTCTCAATGTATGTTGTAGGGTGGATCTCATAATCCTTGATCTATTCCCACTCGAGTTAAGAACATAGTTTATCCACTTGACATGATGCCCATCTCAGCTGTTCTTGGGATTCCACCAGCTAGACCCTCAATTGTATGAATAGTTCTGATTGAGTAGTAATAAAGGAGGAATGCTCATTATTCTATTATTCCTAGATTTGGATCTTTTTTTCATCCTCATGAATCTTACTGATTATATCATACTTATCCTAGAATAAAGAAGCATCCAAGTGTTTACTTATTTCCCTCATAGTATCATCTTGATAGTCATGAATTAGTGTACAGAGGCCTCGAGCATCTGCCCTTATGGTACACAAAATGTGCAACTAGTGGTGAAGAGAATGCATAAATCTCAACCATTGTGTATTCGGGGTCTCGATGAAACACATTATGAACTTTCATGCCTTTTCTTGGACCCTTTATATCTCCATGGATGATTTATAATTAGAGTCATACATCCCTTCTTTAACTGTAGGTTCGTACTCCGAAAATGAGTCCAAGGGTCCAGTGGTAGGATCCTCCTCTGAAATTATATCATATGGGCTAGGATCCATTTTGTGAGTTTGTTTATCTTCATTTTACACCACATAGATGATGTTGTCGATGATTTCCCTACGTATTTCCACTCCAATATCTTCAATATAAGCCACAACTGAATGAACACTAGTGGTTGTGGCCTAGTCAGCTCAAGTGGCCAGCTCCACACATGTTTGGCTCTACTACCATGAAATATATCATGGATTACCTAGTTATTCCCCATAGTAGAGCAGCTAATACTCCCTAATATATTTTTATAGTAAACATTTCAGTCAACCTGATCGAGCAACAATAGATATGGCTCAGTAAGAAATGAATCTTATAGAGGCCAAGAGGTATTGTATCGTGCTCTTGGGTAGTCACCATCATAATGCTGGGGCGTCGCCCCCATATATGGTTGAGGGATAGAAGGATTCAAAGGGGGATATCTCATTTCCTCAACTTTGGTTGACCATATGACTACTTTTTCTCCAAAAAAGACTTTAGAGAACACTCCTCTGCACTCATGGTTCAACTTCCATCCTTATCAGTAGGGTTCTCTTACGCTAGTTCTTCCTATATGATATTTTTTTGGTTAGGGAGTCTGGACAATGAATAGGGAAGAAACAACATAGAAGAATGTGTTGAAGCTCAGCTCTAGGGATTCGATGAATTTTTCTAGGGAGTATTTGATCTCACCACTCTCTGGGGGGCTCCTACTACTACAAAACATTCCTTTAATAGTGCTGGCCCTTATCAGTTCTAGAAAAAAGTGGTGATGAATGTATTATTTATCAGTGCTAAAACAAGTACCGATAAATGGTACCTTTTATCAGTGCTTTTTTCTTGGGTTGATAAAATATTCCCTTTCTCAGTTCATTTTTTTGACACTGATAGAAGGAAAACTTTATCAGCTCTTTTTTTGTAGCACCGATAAAGGTCACCCATTATCATCACTTTATTTTTAACGCCTATAAAGGAATACTTTATCAGTGTTTTTCAGCACTGATAAAAGTATTAATAAAATGAAATAATAACATAAGTAAAAAATAAAAATGATTTTATTCAAATAATATTAAAAATGCTATCAATTAAATAATTAATCGTAAAAGTGAATAAATTTGTTATACTATATATAAATTATAAATAATATATTTGAAATATATAGATATATGTAAAATAAAAATTAAACAAATAAAAATTTAATATAAGTAAATTGAGAAAAATATTAATCATTTTGTTAACTAAATAATAATGGATAATGTTAAAAATAGTATATATTAAAAAAACCTAAATTTATTGTTTTTTTGTTTTGAATTAAGTATGAGCTTCTTGAAGAAGCCTATATTGTTTAGATTAAAACTAATTAGAAAATATTTGGCCTTGAAATAGATATATGTATTTGGTTTGATCTTTATATCAAATTGTTCATTGATTATATTATGTTGACATTAATGAAAAATAAAAATTCCTATAAGTGGACCCAATAACATCTTCCTTGGAAAGTTTCACGCTGAATGATTAAATAAAATATAATCTATTTTTTATTAGAGAGCTATGAATTAGAGTCTTTCTCAAAATTTGTTTCCTGTCTTTCTTCATTATTTTAAGTGCTAAATGCCCCACCTACATCATATTAGTATGTCTCACACAAATATCATTGAGAGAAAGTGAGTTTTTTCTTGCGATTTTTTATACCAAGAAAAATAATAGTAAATATTATGCAATATAGTAAGGGACATTATCAATTTTATTTTTATGTTCATTTTTTAATAGTAAGGAAATTTATTTTTATTCTATGGGTTTATTTGTTAAAATAAATATTTTTTTTAGATTTATAAATTTGAAATAGATTAAATGTTTATTTATTCTAACATGATTTGTTTTTTAGAAGGGAATTTATTTTCATATATCAAATTTTTATTCTAATAATTTTTCTAATATAATTTATATTTCATTCAAATTATAATAATTATCTTTTCTTAGTTATTTATTCATATTACATTACTAAAAATGACTATTTTTTCATTATGTAGATTATTATATTTTTCAACAACAAATATGATATCATGTAGATATAGGTATATTATGTAGATATATGTATATGAAATTATTTTTAAATTTATTAAAAATTTTAAATGATTTTTTATATTCATTGTAGTATATCTAGTTTTAAAATATAATATAAAACAATAAAAAATTCTTTCTTGTTATTGTTAAGACGATTTTATTTTATGAAGATATATGTTTACATTTCAAAACATTAAATGTTATTATTTTATACCTCTACAATAATTAATAGTTATTATCATTTGATGTTTATTGTTGATAGTAAGTTTTAAATAATTAAAAATATCATGTTATGTGTTCTAAGTGAATATAAAGTCATGAATTTAATTTTAAATATAAGATAGGGCCATCATCTTAACTCATGACATAACATGCATGAACATGTTTTATTACTCATGTACATGTATGTGTATTGAATTAATAATACCTTTATGCCATCATCTTATTATGAATACGGTATTTTTGTTATTCATGTTTTTGGGATGTATAATAGGATCACAATACCTATATTCTAGGACATATACCTCTTTGCAATCATAAACTTTTGAAAAATTCATCTATATAGTGATAAATTTTTTCATTGATTTGAAATATTCCATTGAAAATCACTTAGGGACCACTTTTTCATATTTTGATTGAGAAATTAATGTGCTATGATTTCCATGATTTACTTATAAAGCAAGGAAAGTTTCCACCATTCATACACATCTTGATATCTTACCTCATATAATCCACAAAAAATTTGTATTATGCTTTGTCTAATCCTAAAATATTATGTCTTTGACATATATGAGTACCAGTATACTTTGATTATTCTTCTTCTTGATGTAGAGGTTGTGATCAAATCTACCTTGCTAAAAATAATGCTTTCTTAGGTATTGATCCAACATTAAATACTAGGTCCTCAATGATTTATTTATCTTATAAAAATAATTCATTATCTGGAACTACATTCTCTCATTTTCATCCATAATAAACACATATGGTTTCTCATTGTATACTCCCCCTTAAGAACTCAATTTAAGAACATAGATTTTACATCCATTTCTTATACTTTTAAATATATTTTCATTGAAATAGCCAAACAAATTCAAATAGCTTCCAAATAGTATGTGAGAGAGTAAATTTATTATAAATATAAAATAATTTTATTTAATAGTTCCCTTTTCATACTATGAATTATTTATTTTGATTATCTTTTCCTTAGTCGATGAGTTTATTACTGAACACCCACTTGGTTATGATATCATATCTATCCTCCAGCCTTGGAAAAATTTCCAATGTCACATTGTTATTATTTAGATCAAAATCCTCCTACATATATTTGACCCATTTATCATAAATTTCATTCACATCCATATTATTTAGTATTTTCTTGGAAAAAATGATTTTTTTTGTAGAGTCTTACTCCATCGAGTTTTCATTGAAACTATCGTATCACCAATGAAATTTTATTCATTTATTTTATACTTTCTTTGATTTCTTTCAGATCATAATAACACATCATTTTCCTACACATTAAATTATTATTTTGAGTATACCTCATTCTAATTATCTCCCACATTTGATACTAAATTCAACCATAATTTCTTACGATGTTTCATCAATTTTTTAATTATTAACAATCTCCCCATTCTAATTTGTAAAAAACATCTATCAATTTTTTCAGATAAGAGAATTGTGTCAATATGAAGTGTTGGTAGTTTGAAATAAAAATTAATTAGAAATGTGGAAACATTAGATGTTAGGATTATTTTGTGTCTTTAGTATGTGTAGGAATCATCCACACCTCAAATGAATACACAATGTGACCTGTATGACTCCAACTACTTCTTTTTATTTAAAATTAAAATCAGTTTTATTAAAAAGGAAAACAGGCTTACTCAAAACTGAGAAAACATATTCTTTTTTTAGTCTTTAGGTAAAAGATCCCTAAGTAATTTTAGATGTTTAGGAATCACTTGTAACTCAATTGGATGAATGTTGTAACCGATATGACTCAATGTGTCTGTTGTCTATTTAAAATTGTCTGTTTAGTTCAAAAAATACCACTCAATGAAAATAGAGAAAACACACTCATATTTTCATTATAATTAGGGACATTGATTAATAAGTAATTTTTTATGTGTAGTAATTAGTCTCACATTAAATTGATACATGATGTGATCAGTATGAGTCAATGTTCATGTTTTCTGTTTGAAATGACATTTTAACAAAACAATTGATGTACTAAAAACTGAGAAAACACATTTATATTGTTTTTATAATTTAATAAAACCTATACAAATGTCATTTGATATTTCCAAGAATCCTCCTCACCTTGACCTAACACATAGTGTGGCCGCTATGACTCTAAGTGCATCTTTTTTGTTTAAAATTGAGATAAATTTTAGTAAAAATGATAACTAAACTACTCAAAACCGATCAAAAACATTTATATTGTTTGGATAAATTGAGAAATGATATATAATACATTTTTAAAGTTTATAAATTAGATGAAAATCAAAATGATACAAGGTGTTCTTGGTTTGACTCAATGCGTCCGTTGTCAATTTAGAATCGATATTTTAGTACAAAAAAATGTCACTCACTAAAAGACAAGAAAACACGCTATAATTTTGTTGATAATTTAGTAAAAAAAATCACAATTAATTTTTAAGTGTAGTAATTGGTCTCACATCAAACCAATAAATGATCTTATCAGTATGAGTCAAAGTTAATGTTTCCAGTTTAAAATGAAATTTTAGTAAAAAAGACAAGGGACATACTCAAAATAAAGAAAATGATTTCATATTGTATTGACACTTCATAAAAATGATCTATAAGTCATTTGGGATGTGTAATAATTAAATTCACCTCAATAAAATTCATGGTGTGACCAATATGACTCTAAGTTCCTCTTTTTATTTTAAATTCACATCAATTTTAGTAAAAAGGGAAACTGACCTATTCAAAATTGAGAAAATGCATTGGGATTGTTTTGATACATTAGGAAAACTATAAATAACTCATTCATGAAATGTTGTAATCATAATCAACTCAGTCTGATACACGATGTGTCCAGTATGACTCAATGTGTCGGTTATCACTTTAAAATAGATATTTTAGTTCAAAAAGTGTCACTAAGTGAAGACTGATAAAACACACCCAAACATTATTTATAATTTATGAAAATTATTCAAAATTATTTTTTGATTTTTTGGAATCAATATTATTTCAAACCAATACATGATGTGATTTTCATGAGTCAAGGTGCGTGTTTAAACATTAAAATTACTTTTTAGTAAAAAAGTGACGTACTCAAAACCGAGGAAACACAATCATATTGTTTTGATACATCATAAAAATAATCCATAAGTCATTTAAGACATGTAAGAATCATCCACACCTCAATCTGATGCATGATGTGACTAATATGACTCCATGTTTTTCTTTTTGATATATAAGTATCATTTTAGTTTAAAACATGCATGACATCGCCAAAATGATAAAAAAATCCAAGATTATTTTTTTATCATTCTATATGGTATTAAATAATTGATTTACATATTATTTTAATCTTATACTTTATTGTTTAATTTTTATAGATATAATACTTGAAGACAAAAAAGAAATGGTGTGACGTGCAATAATCAACCACAACTCAATCCGATACATAGAGTTCCTTATATGACTCAATGTTTAGTATAAAATCAACACATTATATAATTTTATTTCTTTATATTAATACTAAAATAAGAGTTTTTTTCTAATACAAGTTCTTTTTTTGATCGAGTAGACGTTACGATCAAAACACCAATGAAGACTCCTGTTTTTGAATGTATGTAATAATTTATAATATAGTGTTTTTTCTGTTATATGTTTTATAAATTTTATATAATTTAAATTCCATATTTGTTAATTTTTTTATTTTATGGTGTTTCTTTGTGGTGTGGAGTGATAATACAACAGAATTCATTGGTTCTGTAGTGTGATATTACAACAAACTACATTATGCCCCATTATTAGTGCTTCTAAAATAATTGATAAAATGACATTTTTCAGCACTTAAAAAATCACTAATAATGGTTTCATAAATCAGTGCTTCTAAAATAACTGATAAAATACTAGGTATTTTAATCTCACTCAATTAGTCAGCACTTCACTATCATTGATAAATACCATTTTTAGTGCGGGTAAAGGCCTTTTTTTGTAGTAGGGTTTCTTTATTGGGGTTTCCCCCTAGGATCCATCTAATTCATCATGAACAGATATCGCTATGCTAGATCAGCTACTGAAATATTTGGAGGAGTTTTCCGAACTAGAATCACCAACAATTGATATTTCATTGGATGTACAGTGGCCTGAGAATGCACCAAGTCCTCCAATTCCATCCCGAATTACACCCCCTTAGAATGAGAAGTAAGGAAGACGACCTTGGTGGAGCTAATCCTGAACATATTCATCCAATGACTATTCAGATGATCCCATTACCTATAGGTGTTGAGTAACTATCTATTGATGTCCCAGGTTTCTAATGCATTGGGGAAATTGAAATCATCAAGAATTCACACATGACACAAATGTTTCCCCAGAGCAGGGGAAGATGTCATGCAGAACCCCCTAGATGGCTCCCCTTCCACGTGAGTCTTCTCAGTTTGGAGCACTGGATTTGGTGTCGCTACTTTTAATCATTCATATCTGGCAGGTGAAGGTACCCAAACCGTTGTCTTTACTACTATAATTCCATCACCATGATGTGCGCCCGCCCTAACCTACGATGCTCCCTTTCCACTATTTTTCCTCGACCCCAAGTTAGGGGGACCACTCCCTCATTGGACTGGAGGGCCTGCTTTCTCAACATTTCTCTTGGGTAGGTATCCTCATAGATATGAACATATGAATATACCAATATTAACAATGTAGTGAATGGAGATAGCTTGTTACACATCTGTCAATATTCACGCTAGAACATGATCGAGAGATGCCTCATCAAAATGAGTGATTTTCATGAATTAATCCAAGGTATACATTTTGAGTTTTCCTATACAAGAACTTACCGGCCTTATTAGTTTTTTTTGATTATATGGTTTGCATATTTACTCTCAGTCCACCCATTCCACCTGCACTATTCCCCAAAATACCAGGAGATATGACCCCTTCCCATCAGTTCCCATGCCATCATTAGTTATTACCCATTTCAGTCAAGGGAAAATGTGAGAGGTGAATTGAGCCTCCTTCCTGAATTTTCATAGCACTTCCTCCAAGACCAGATTGAATGGATAACTCCCCCATTATATTTAGAATTTTTTCCCAGAAGTTTGTCTTAGGAGGGGATATGTCCTTCAAATATTCATTTCCACCAATGTACACAACCACCCAACTATACAAGAACTGGAGTGGTCCACACATACACATTGTCTTCTTTCCAAAATTTCTTTGTAGAGGCCTACACGCCTTATATTTTCCCCAAAATATAAATAGGACACACATACCCAGTAGGCCCAGACCCATTCATATGTGATGTTTCCTCCCTAGAGTAGATCCCATTCGTTAGTCCACCAATATTATAGGTTTCATAGGCCCTCTGTGATAACTGTATAATGTTACAGTGGAGACGCCTTAGCTTGCTATTCCATCCCATCAATTTCATTGGCATGGTTGTAGAGTAAGTCATCTAAAATTGTTGGTTGGTCCTTCCAGATTTGTCTTTCGACAGAGCTGTGCCACTAGTACTTCCACCGTGTAGCTATAAATAAGTAAGATGGTTCATCACTATTGTATGGTTATATTAATACATTATCTCTATGATCAAATCCAATCAATGGTAATGTCATGAATATAAGATACTTCTTCTAAGAATTTGACAACAATTCAAATAGTGATTCATTATAAGTGAGGATCGAGATATACTACACAATCATGATTTTGTTCTCCAGCTCTTCCATTTGGGAATCATCTACAAGGACCCCCAAGAAACTTTTTGAGGTGACATTGAATCCGGGACTTATTTTATATCTAGGACTATTCGTGAAGATCTATGATGAAGGTTATTCATGGAACCCTGGATCACATAACCATAGAATACTCTTCACCGATCACAACGTAGTGGCAGATCACGATGCCACAGTTCACTAAAAATCATGCAAAAATAAAGGGGCCAAGGAACTCATTTTGAAAATATATATTTGTAGGTAAAAAAAATTCACTAAAAGTGTGATCAGATGATTTTTGTGTGAATATTTAGTATGGATAGGGGGACCCTGGTTTCTATTTATAGGCTTGTATCTGATATAGATTTTTTATCGTCCTCTACACCTGTGTGCAACATGAGGCCATCACATTGAGACCTTTTCGTGACCATATATTTTTTCCGATTATTTTTCCTAAGAATCTGAACTTCCATTTCCCATATTCTCAAATTCCATTGGGGGGGGGGGGGTTGGGACTAAAATACGTTCCTTGACTTGGGAGAGACCAAAATCTTTTTGTATAAAATTTAAGCTCAAACGACCCCAAAATTATCCAATGGGTCTACCAATATAAGCACCTTCACAGAGATCCCCTTCCACCATGAGAACACAAGGTGCTAATGGGACTCCAATTAGTCTAATGACCTACACAACTACACTTAGGTTTGTTGATGGTACTCTTGTGATTTTGACAGAGAAGTATCCATTCATAGAGCCCGACAAAAATGTCGCGCCTCGACTCCACATTGCCTATAAATACTCGGATACCTAAACCACAAATGAATGACTACCCAAAACTTCTTATTATCAATATTACATTTTGAAAATCCCCTAAGAACCATGATCCCAGACCAAAAAAATATTCATCCAAGGTATTGGAGCATTGGGAGACATCTTTTTTCCAATCCCCTCATTACCTCAACCTAATGTGGGGTTTCCTTTCTAGAATGACTGTGCCCTTTTCCAAGGAATAAGGAACTCATGGGTACTTAAGGATTCATAGAACACTCAGCCTTCACAAAGCACTCCCTATCTATATCCTAACTTCATGCCGAGGTAGGGTCCCTAAGAATTGTGAAGCCCTTTCCTTCATGAACAACCTTCCTCTATAAATTACCTGATCCTTGTGAAGTAATTATCTACCTAGATCCCTACAATGTGATACACTCTTCTGATTATCCCACCAAGATTTTGCGTAGTTATTTATTGGTCCCTCGAAAGTTTTACCCTATTCTATTTCCTTACCTCCTACTTTTCATCAAAGGTACACTAATGGGTTTTTCTTTTCATCATAGCTACGCAAACATGGACCTTGTGATAAACCAATCCTCCACACCATCTCGTTATATAATTTGTGTGGAATTATCTTCCCTAATAATTTACACGAGGTAATTATCTTTGTCCAAGGGGTGAAGTCTGAGTCCACCATGTCCGTACTTAATGACATCAAACATTCCAGTACCAACGTCCTCAATACACGATGTAAAACTCTGATCCAACCCTATGAGGAAAGGCTAGAACATCACCATGTTTGATTCCTAGAGAATGAGATACTACTCCCATAGAGTGACATCCTACACACAGGATCAAATTAGAGATGGGTACTAGATCCTTATGACACCCTTATCCCTTTTTTCTTTATCACCATGTGTGCCTCAGGAAGTTTCCACACCTAAGACATAATAGACCCTTGATAGGATGGTCTGTGTATGACTGAAATTGAATGATATATTTCTCATATTGAATGAGATCCTCCTCATAAAAAATTAAATCCTCCTCTTCCAGCTTCCATGTGTAATCCTCACACCATATTTCATCGATTATACTTTCATATAATGAGATTCAGGTCTATTACTTCCTCTTATTTCACACACTGAGCATGAATCACGCTGGAATAGAGTCTAGTAATGATTATGACATCCATGTGATCCACACATAATAAATAATTTTGTATTGATCCCCAGTACTCATCTCCTGATGAGTATATTCTGTGCATAAGACCTAACCACATGCTTTACTCCCATTATGCTACCTTCTTATTTTCTAGCCCTAATTCCCACTTATAGAACTACCTGGATTTTGATCCCAAGATTATTAGGATATGTAGGAAGCCTCCCTAAAGTTCAAGACAAACATACATAGGAATCCATCCACTCCATCCATTTCATCTAATATGTCTATAATCCATCTTGATTCTCACCTAGGATTCCACATCCTGGTAGAATCATCCCACTAATCTAGGCTATTTTTACATGTAATCCCAATCCACATCATCAATGCTCTTAGCAACACTTGGGAATATTACATGAATAATACCCACATAGTACAACAAACTACATGGGTTTTGATCTCTATATTCTAAACAAGGTAGGTAGGACACCTCTTTGAAGTTCAATCATGGCCAATGGTAAGCTTGGTATTCCCTTTTAAGGGATGACCTCTCGGATCCACCTCTAGTGGTGTCCAAATCATCTGTCATGGTGTAACATATCCCCTTTATGGAACAAAAATCCTAGGCCCTCTCTCATAAGTAGTTCTAAACCATCCATATAGTAACCCTTTTAGGTATTCCCTCCTAGGGACATAATCTATGACTCACCATCCTGAAGAGTTATGATCAGTTCCACTTCTTCTACTCAAGATGTTAAACTTATGACCTATCGCCACTACCCTAAATTAAACATGGGATGCATAACTATAATTTTGGGAGATATTATTCTTACATAATATCCCCCATGATCAATATGGGATTGCTTAACTGTTACACATTTGTGATTCCCTCTTATGAGGAAGAATACATGTGAAAAATGTTATAGTGTTGAGACATGCTAATGATGCACAACGTTAGTACTCCCCTAAAAAAGTTTCTTCCCTATCAAGAATCCTTGGAATTTGTAGATAGAAAAAATCTAATTAACTGACATCCACAAATATATGGCATTGAGAATGAGTTTCATGGACACATCTTAATCTATGAAGGAGACCTAAACTAGGTGACAATATCCAAGGAGAAATTCGTGGAAGGATCGACCTACATTCCATAATCCCATTTTGATTAAGGAGGAAATATCATTGAAGAAGTGATAAATAAAGAACACATTTGGAAATATGGAATGTGGGGAAAAAAATTCTCACCAAAGAAAAATAATATGCAAGATGGGTCACCCTAGTGAAAGCATTGAAAACATTAACTATTTTAAAAGAAATGGTTTATCTAATTGGATTATTTTTTAAAAAGAGTTTTTCAAAGTGTAAAGGCTATTTTCCTCATTAAATGTTTCAAGTGATATTTAAAAATCATTTTCTTACTAAGATGATTTTTTTGAAATAACTTATTCTTTTCTTGGGAAATGATCTAATGATACCATCTAGATTTTTTATTTGGATGGTTTATGTTTATGAACCCCATTTAATTTCCATGCATCATGATATGATGAAATTTTTCATTAATTACATTTCTTTTCATGGGTTTGGATATTATGAATGTTTTATGAAGCCTATTTCCTTTTAGGGTTTATGATATGTTGAATGTTTTATGATCTTGTGCAGACATGCATACGATTTTCATTATTTGAAGGGTTGGACCTATATATAGCTTCAATATATTAGGTCAATATTGATATCTCATGAGATTAATAGGACTATAAAGGGTAGAAAAACCAATTTGTTAAGGTACTTTTTCCATTATGACAGTCTTAAGAGTAAAAAATGATTATGATGATGGGTTGGGGAGTGGACCCATTCCACTATGATAGACATAGAAATGATCCTTGAATATTATTTAAATGATTTTCTATGAATTTGAGTATTCCATAATTCCATGTCTTATGTCAATGTTATTATAGTTTACCAATATTTTCATACATAGATATTACATATTGTTTTTGATGAATATTCAATAAATTACATAAACACACACATGAGGATTGTAATAGTTTTGTGAATTTGGAGACTAGTTACCCATTATTCTAATTTGATAACAAGTCTTAAAAATATCCCATAAATTTCTTCCACTTTATTACTATTCACAAATGCACCCTACATGAAAGCTTTCTGTATAACTTAGGGAAAGGAAACCTATGAAAGGGTGAGCTCAGATGCTTATTATGGGTAAACAAGGGAGATAAATAAGTATAACCGGAACATAACAATATTGGAACACAAGTATAACATTAGAAAAACATATGATTCATATCAAATATCATAATATAAAGTCTTGTAATAAATACTTTCAGTTCATAAGACATGAATCATATGAATGTTAAAGAACATGAGCTATGAGAGCATAAACGTGGAATATGGAATAAAATTTTGGCATAGAAATGGGCTTAGAAAAAAATTTACATTTTAGTCAATGATCATTTTCAATGTAACATGGTGAGATGAGTTCACTACCAAAACCATCATAGTGGTAAAGGTTCACTCTCAAGGCCATCATAACAGACGAATCCCCCTACTGAATTAATTTCCCTCCCCATTCTAGTGTTGTTTATATCATGAGGGATAAATCTATACCCAATTCATTGGAGTGTGATATAGGTATCACCCATAATTTAATTAAATCATATGTATGTGTTACAAAATATCATAAAAAATTTAGTATATCATAAATCCTGAAATGAAATGGGTTTTATAAATATTTCTTTATATCATTACCTATGAAAAAGAGATAGGGTTCATAGTTATTTTGTGATTTCATCAAAGCATAACTCATGGAGATAAATTAGGTTTCATAATAATTTTATCATGGAGTAACATGTCGAAGAGAAATGGGTTTAAAAAATATCTTTTCATCATAAACCATTTTGTAAAATAAAAAGGATGGTATAGTTGGTTTATATCCCCAATAAAGCATAAGTTAAATCAAAGTATGTCATTTTATTTTGACAAGGCTTTTTAAAGATAATTATGAAAATTTATTGTGGAAAATAAATTTATTTGAAAATTAATTTTCAAAAATAGAAATTCAAAATATTTTTTTCAAATAATTTTCTTTGAAAATAAATTTGAATACTTATTAATGAATATTTTAAAAATCATTTAAAACATTTCTTAAATAAAATATCCTTACATCTTTGAGAAAAAATATTTAACCATAAAACATTTTGAAAATAATTTCATTTGAAAATAAAATTGAAAAATTATAATATAATAATCAAATAAAAAATATTTTATGATCGAAGAAAAATCTATTAAAATTGTACACAATAAAGAAAATATTATTTTAACATTTTTAGTAAAATCCAGTTGGGATATTTTTGTAAAAAACATCGAGATTCATTATTTTTTTTTTAAAAATAAAACATGAGTAAAAAATTATATATTAATAATTTTTAATATTGATAATAATATTTTTTTGATATACATATAGAAAAAAAAGTTTTTGGAATAAAAATGGTTTTTGACAAAAGAGATAAATAAAGAGGAATTTTTTAAAACATTATTTTAAAGTTATGAGTAAATAAAGTGAGAAAAATAAAGGTAAAAAATTTAATATCATGAAATAACTAGAGGAAAATAATATTCAAGGGTTTATTGAGAGATAGGTAATAAGAATTCAACATGGAAAACATAATCATAATGAGTCTGGATAAAAGATTAAATTATAATATAAAATCATTACCACTTTGGTAACGTCAAATTATAATCCACATGAAGGAGTAACATTAAATGAAACTTAAAATATAATTATAGTACATAAATTCATGATATTACATGTTAATGGGTCTGTTTATAGACTTAATGTTAGTGGTATATTCATAACATGATAGATGTCTCAAATACATAAAATTGTGAAAAATATCCCTTAATACATGGGTATCATTGGAAACCTAAACCACATGATAGAGTGATCATAAAATTGATATGTAAATCCATATAATTTTCATGATTCAAAATATAAATTATATTAATGGTTAGTATATCAACCACATATAAGAAACAAGTAATGAATATGAAATGTATTTCATATAAGTAAAAAGTGAGATAGAAATCCACCACCACTTTAGTAATCTTTATAATTGTAAGAAATAATAGAGAATAAAATAAAATGATAATTTTAATATCATAAAAATAATTATAATAATTGTATAAAATTTCATTGTTTTATTATATACACCACAAAAAATAATTAAGTGGTGAATCTGTATATGTCTCCAAGAAATTAAAGAGATAATAAAAATACCGTACCTTATGTATCAAATTCCTTCTCACAAGTTTGAACTTCCAACATATTGAATATAAGTTTATTATTAATATATTATTGGACCATATTATATATATTATAACATATATTATTTACTTATGAGAATTAAATTCTTTTTTATTACCAATTTAATATTAAAACCACTTTTCTGGTTATAGCTGTTTTTTTTGTATTTTTATTGACTTATTATTTTCAGTACTATTAAATTTATCATGGTACCATAATCTTCATAATAATTATCATGAAATTATTATCATATTTATACATAAATTTTACATTTAATACTAATAATTAAATACTATTTTGAGAAATATAGGACCTTATGATCATAGAGATGGTAGATTGTACATACGCATGAGTAAAGTTTCCATTTTTCAATGATCAATATAGAAAGAAGGTAATAAATTTTTTTATCTTTATAGAATGATAATAGTATCATAAATGAAACTATTTTAAATATACATATAAATATTATCTATATGGTTTTGTGATGAAAATAGAGAGCCACTTCGCTTCTTTAAGGATTCAGTCCACACATACACAAACAAAATTATCATCTTTCTATGAGGGACAAGTTAAGAAATAAAATTATATATTATATTATAGTAATTATAAATATTTCATTAATATCATAAATATTTAATTTATATCACATATATTCATTTCAATTATCCTTATTATATTCCATGTAAATGTTTAGTGATAAATGAGTCACATTGTTTTGCGAGGCAGTAGTCCTTCATACACACATGAGACTTTATCATATCCCCTAAGGAATGGAGTGAAAAAAGGTGTTTATAATATAATTGATGAAGTGATACAATTATGTTATAAAAATCATATATATACTATAGATCCATCATCATTCCCAACCATGAGATGTGGTAATGGAAAAGTGAATGACATTGATTTGTGAGGCTATAATACACCGTACACAAGAATGATGGATTTGTAACCCATTTAATAGAATTGGGAACAAATGCATGTAATTAAATTATAATATATTGTCACGACCCCCTCCCACCAGAGATGCCCCTTCTGAGCTGGAAATGGTGAAAGGGAGATAATGACCCCCGAGTCCCGCCTCCAGTAGGCCCTGGGTTGGCAACTAGAACCAATGGTATGAGTTTTCACAAATAAGGGAGACATTACCCTTTTATTATTTTGGATCGAGAAATAGGAAAAATCAACCACCAAAAAGGGAAACGAATAAGTTTATTTAAATAAACCCAAACCAATCCCACATGCATGTTAAAACAATTTTATAATAAGGTACAAGTACAAGGAAGCTCAAAAGTACAATACCAAAAGAAAAACAAAGGTACAACAACAACAACAACTCCAACTGCCCCACTAGTAGGGTCCCGCATGGCCCTGGAAGTCCTCCTGGAAACCTGAAAGTAAACATTGGGTGAGAATACAAGTATACTCATTAGGGAAACCTAATGATCTCGTGCACATGTGGGAAGACATCCTAATGTCCCGTGAGAACAACAGAAGAAACCTAACAGGGAAAACTATCCACCCAATCTCACCAGCCACACTCACCAAAAAAAAACACAGCAGGTAGTAGTAGTATAAGAACAAGAGAATTGGGTACCCCGCATCATTTCCCATTAGTTAGCTGAACGTACAGACGCTTCCACACTCTCCCCGCCCGCACACACCTGGGACTCACAACCACGTATCCCGCCCGCACACACCTGGGCCTCACAACCACGTATCCCGCCCGCACACACCTGGGCCTCACAACCACGCATCCCGCCCGCACACACCTGGGCCTCACCACCACATATCCCACCCACACACACCTGGGCCTCACAACCACAACCACATCCCCGCCCGAAGACACCTGGGCCTCATCCCGAAGATTCTTGGGAAAACTAACAGAACTCTCGCCCGATGACACCTGTGCCTGAAATCGAAACCTACCTGAAGAGTCTTAGGTGTAAGGTCGCCTCAAGACATCACAACCTTTAAGCCTGCCCGAAGAGTCTTGGATCTAATCAACCCAATAAAAACCTACCCGAAGAGTCTTGGTTGTAAGGTCGCCTCAACCCATCACAACCTAGGGGAGAAGGAGCAGGAAGGAGCTAGTAACTATGGGAAAACACCCTCTCCCATGAAATGGGAGTGTTCGAAACTATGTGCTCAACATGGGTGCGGTGTGATAAAACAAAAAAGAGATATACATATATATAGCAACCACTCACCCAACCTATGGCTTCTAAAAAGAGAAACTGAGCACGTGCCTCGACACTGCTACCACGAAGCATGCATACAACAAATAACCCCAACCCCATTAAGGTTTTCACATTTTAGAAGAATTATTTTATTAGTTCCTTAACTACTGGGAAACTATCCAAAACCAACCACAAAGATCATTCGTAAGTATATCCCTTTCATCCATAAAGAATGTTAGGAGAAACACAGCAACACGGCAAGTCCCTTCTTATTAACCAACCAACCCATGTATTATTATTTCCATTTCATTAGCAAACCCCACCATTAATTAACTCTTCCACTTTTATTTATTT
The DNA here is from genome assembly GCA_963277665.1 of Viscum album. Taxonomy (NCBI): domain Eukaryota; kingdom Viridiplantae; phylum Streptophyta; class Magnoliopsida; order Santalales; family Viscaceae; genus Viscum; species Viscum album. The sequence continues at coordinate 1,944,909,057 of OY728126.1, read as the reverse complement.
ATTATTCACAACCCATAGTCTGTTCACATTTAAACCCATCCCTGCAGCCCTGCTTCCAACCACCATAACCACACCAAACATCATTATCCCTTTAATACCTTTTATTACATCCCCTCTTCCCATCACCATCACAACATTTATATCAACCCACAACCAAGTCAACCGCAGCCCCGCTGCTCACCCAAACCACAACAGCCCAAAAAAACACCCCCAACACATTCCACATAACCAAGCCAACAACCACATGTTCATTATTCCATTTTGTTTAACCGGGGTGATCACACAAGGGTTCCAGATTTTCATTTAATCATCTAACTTTACGTGATTATCCAATTTCTATATTCCATGATGTTTCCATTCACAAAACGGTCTAGAATATAGAGAAACATTTAATTGCGCAAGAAAAGGCCCCTAATGACCGTTATTTTCAGTAGGCATAAGCCTATTCATTTCACAACATAATATCATAGGATATAAAAAGGGTAAAGTAAGAGAAATCACTAACTTCCAAACCCCATTATTTAACCAGTTATTATCTTTATTTAAAGGTTCAACCATTCCTCATGAAAACTAAAAGGATACCCACCCTCCATGATGCAAAAATTAGAGAGATGAAGGTAAAACCCCTACCTCAATAGGTTCTGGTCACAACGATCCCCCGGATCAACTTTAGAAGATGTTCGTCGGCGTCTCGGAAAAACCTCCTCGGGTGGAAGTTGGAGAGAAAAAAAGCCAAAGGAAAGACAAGAGATCGAAGCTCAGAAGTTCCGCCTCGTCGTTACGATCCCGTGGCCGCTGAAGGATCATAAATCAGAGCTCGGACAAAAAAGTTACTGAAGAAAGAACCTTCGAGTCTCTTGAGAGAGAGCTCTGCTCAGAGGAGAGGGGAGGAGAGATGTGGGTTGAAAGGAGGAGGGGACCCCTCCTTTTATAGGCGTGAAAAGAAAAAGTACACAGCGTGTACTTATGGTACATGGCGTGTACTCGGCTGTTTTCACACGGTCTCCACGCGGTCTCCAACACGGTTCGAAGGTAACGCATACGCGGGGAAGGACTACATGGCGTGTAGATTAGACACATGACGTGTACCCATTTATTGAACATGGAAGGGACACAGTTCCAACGCAGCACATGGCGGACGACTGGTCAACACACGGTAACACGTTCGTGGAGAAGGGCTACACAGAGTGTAGATTGGACACACGACATGTACCTATTTTCTTCACGCGACAAAGACACAACCATCCACACGGGGTATACCTGGCAAGAGGGTACACGACGTGTACTCAAACTACACGGCGTGTAGTTTCAAAATTCTTAAAAGAGTGGGAAAAGTCCATTTTACCCTCCAGAACACTTCGTGGCCTTCTTTTGACAAAGGAATGGGCCGGAGAGGTCCGGGCCATTACCTGTATACATAAAATTATGTTTTATATAATTTGGATATTATATCATTATGTTTAAAGAATAATTTAATGAGGTGGTGGAAGAAATAAAAAAATTCTTGATGAGGAACATTAACAATTTCTCATGTAGCCTCCTTAGGTTTTCACAAAGATCCTTAAAAGGTTGTAATTTTACAAAAAAAGGAATTTTATAATGAGATTAGGGATATTTGGAAGTGTTTATAATATGTCTTGTCCTAAATTTTTTTTGATTATGTGAAAAGGAGAAGAGAGGGGTGGATATTTATAAGTGAGGTGAGAGGAATTCTTGTATATTACTGAAAAGAAAATGGTGTACCCAATTTTTTATCATAAAAAGGGTCTTAAATGGATTTTTATATATCCTTATAGATTTTATATCTTGAATATGTTAAAAAAATATATATTCTAGACACATTTTTAGGTCATTTCAATCAATATTTTTTTAATTTAACCCCTCTGGTAAACCCATTTGTTTCTTAACCGTAATCTTTAGTTTCTATTGTTTTCAATATTTATATTGGTCAAAAATTTAGACTCCATTATTAGATAATATTAATAAATATTATTAATAATGTGGAATACTTATCTTTAAAATTATTTCATATAAGTAGAAAATTTTAATTTAAAATTAATCTCGCAAATGTGACATGAAAGTAAGTTTTCAAAGGGAAAATGTTCAAAATATTACAATTTTTTTATATAAAAATTAAATTTGAATGTCATTAAAATTTTATAAATTAAAATATTATATATATATTTAGATTAAATCAATTTTAATATAATTCAAAATTAAATTTTACTTAATAAATAATTTAAACAAAAAAGTTTTCAACAAAAATTCTGTATTTTTCACTATCCATAAAAATATTTATCTTTTTAGAAAATTATCACAGAATAACCCTAATATAATTGTTAAATTATGATTTAAAAATTAAAATTTATTTTTCCAAATAAATTTTATATAATTTTATAAAATTCTTTTAGAAATAAGTGTGTAAAAGGAGATAAAAATGTTTTTAGAAAAAAATTAGTTTTAATCATAAAATTGGATTTATTATTATATATTCTATAGAAAAAATAAAACGAATTTTTAAAATTTGATTTAACATAACTTTAATTAAAATCATTTATAATTTTTTTAATTATTTTAGTAGAAATTATTTTTTATAAATTTTTTTTTTCAGAAACATATTTCCTTTATTTTCCAATAGTATTTTTTATTTCTCAGTAATTGGTAACTAAAGAGTTTATTTTACATGCATGTGTATAAAATAAATTTTCATAATTTAGATAATACTATTCATACCCACCATTCGAAAATCTAGGTGATTACTATAATATAATAATATTTTAACAATATGACCATTTTCATTTAAAATCCATGTTTCATGTAATGAAAGTTAAACATAATGTTACGTGTAATGAAAGGTATTGAAAATATTCAATATATTTGAAAAAAAATATTTCAAAAAATCTATAGGTGTTATATTCTACCCACCTTATAATGGATTTTTCCATTGAAATTCATGTTGTTCATCAAAGGTTTAACATTTAAAAATTCATTTATAGAAACCCACTTTATACAAAGGGTTAATAAAAGACCTCCTGAAAAAGAAAACATGATGTAAAAATGTCATCTAGAATAACCCATAATAGGTTTCCATATAAGATAAAATCGATGTGAAGTGAAAACATGGATATAGAAGATAAAAATAACACCCAAATACTAATAGAGAGTGATAGATAACATGGTTAAAAAATGTTTACAACAAGAAAAACATAAAACTAAAGAGGTGTGAGAAAGGTCATTCATATCATCCGAAATCATTGTAATTAGACAAAATTTTGTTTCAGGATCCTTTTCTTATTATTGGGGATTTGTTTTTGAGAATATATACTAACATTATTTCATTCCATTTCATACGAAAAATCTTATCCTTTGGTTGTTCCTTGATCAATTTCCACATCATCACTTACTCTAAGAGATTAATTTTTCATGTCTAAAGCACATAATAACATCCTTACTAAAAAAACAGGTCACTACATATATCTATAGTTTAAAAAATTGTTTTCCATTAGTTATCTAATTTGGATAAATATTCTTGTGGTTATGTGATACTTTAGTATCTAAAACATAATCCAAACTTCAACTTAAACCATTACAAAAATGGTTTATCTTATAAAACTTCCAAAATTAAAAATTTATAAATAATATAACTAAATTTATAAAAATCAACTTAAAATTAATCCCCCGTGTATCATAAAGTAGCTCTTTATTGTCACATACTAGACATGTGAATATCTTGATCTTGTATTCTATTGAAACATGGATATTAAAAAAATTACCATAAAACCATATATACATGATTTATCATTCTATATATAAAACAAATATTATTGGATATATTATTGAAATACAAAAAATATAGAAAACTCCTTAAATAATAGAATAAACCACCTTTTAAATAAATCATTAATCAGTTCTAGGGTAATCGGTTCTATCTAGTTTACTTACTCACATAAAACAAATATTTATCCCAGCTTCGTTATCAAAACACGAAAAAACATATTAAGGGTTATCTTCTCTTAAAAAATATCACTTTTCAATTAAATATCTTTTCTAGCCCATCAATTCCATTTAATAAGTTTTGAAAATTTCTAACAAAAAACCTACATTGATGAATCCTCACATATATAATGATTCATAGAAAATAATCCTTGAATTAAAATATATTAATAATTAAATTATCCCACTTTCTTATTAAACTTTTAACTAGGATTCATCATTTTAATCCTTAATACCTATTTCCCATCATATATCATTTTTAATATCTTTATCATAAAAAACCATTAATAATACAACATTTTTGATTATATTCATGATCATTATAATTATGATATCAGTTTTTGTAATAACCATTATTTCAACATTAGAAAATTCAACAGTCAGTGATACCATAGAGAGTCCACTATTATCATCCATTTAATTAAATAAACTATTCATTTTTTTTCCTTTTATGAATTTTGATAGTCATCCTTTTTCCACAAACAAAACATCTTATCATCCCTCTATGAAATTACCATGATTTATTCTTTCTATATTATTGATATATATAAAAATGAATCTTATTTAATCCATGCTATACAATTCCATAAATCTCAGTGAAATTTATCCTTATCTTATTTTGTAAGCCTGAGATTTTGTTAAGGTTCACATTGTAAATCATGTCTTGTGACAACTGATATAGAATAATCCTAATGTCTGTCACTCTAGTCATCATCCCATTTGGTTTCTCATTATTTTTTTTTTAAATTCAATTTTAACCCAGTTCCCTATGGTTTCTTCCAGTGACTAAAATTAAAAATCATAGTCTGAGAAAAAGTAATAATAGTGGAAAACCACATAGTATATAAAATAATTAATATGAAGTCTAAATCAAGAAACCTTATTTTAAATGTGTGAAACCTTTAGTTTATCATATTTCATTAATATTCATAATCTATTTAAATCCTTTCTAATGGATTTTAAAGAGTTTATGAATTTAAAATTCATATCCCCTAAGAGCATCAATCCTGATCTGTGAAAAAACTTATTTTCATGCACAAGGTGATGGTCAATTCTAGTTCAATGTTCCCTTTTCAAATTTATTACCCATAAGTTACTCTATTCCAAAGACACATCCACTTATAGTATCTTGAATGGGATGAAACTTCATGGAACCACTTTCTCTATCCAATACCAAAATTCCATGACAATTTCCAATACTTTTAATCATCCATATAATTATCGTTAGAGACATCCAAAGATATATCTTTATGAATATCACTATTTATTTCACTAATATTTTCATTTCCTTGCTTACAAAGTTTAACTAAACATTTACTATGATATCAACTATAGTGACTATATCATTTCATAAATAGATATTACATATTTTTAGATAAATATTAAATATATTATAAAAAAACACATGATGATGGTAATAGTTTAGTGTTTTTGAAGACTATGTACAAATGTTTCGGATTTTGTGAAGGATATTCAACGTCTACAATAAAGTTCAACAACTTTAGTACCCTTCAAAACATACCCTATATAAAACAATTCATCATAACTTAGGTAAATGAGAAATAAGAAAGGGTTATCATATAAGGTTAGTAAGGGTAAAAAAGGAGATATATAAGCGTAACATGAACTTATGGGTTTGCAAAAATGAGAATAACATTTGAAAACTAGACTCTTCATATTGAAGATAATAATCCCGATTCATGGAATAAATATTAACAATTTATAATATATGAATCATATGTAAATAGAAGACCATGATCCATTATAGTATGATATTGACATAAGACATGGAATTGTTTGATATACATAAGCATATAAAATCATATCCATAGCAGTCAAGGCTCATTGACTAGGATATCATAGTGGAATGAATTCACTCCCCAAACCAACAAAGTAGTCATGGTTCACTCATAAGACCATCATAGAGGGAAAAGTACCTTAATTAACTGAGTTCAATCCACATTCCCATCCTATATATATCATGAGATATAAATAATTTCCTAATTCATTTTGGGGGAGATATAGTTTCCAATATCTACATAATTAAAATCACAAATATGTGTGCCAGCAGATCATAAAAATTCCTGACATCATAACCCATGAAAAAAAGTTGGGTTCCTAAATATTTCTTTATATAAAAACCTTTGTAAAAGAGGCATGTTTTATAATCATTTAATCATTTCAACATATCATAAACGAAGAAAAATTTGCAGGTTTCATAGTAATTTTATCATAGAATAATCCATGGATTAAAAAGTGGTTTCATTGACATGTTTTCATAATAAAACATTCAAATAAAGAGTAAGAATGGTATCCTTGGTTAATATCCCTAGTAAATCATAAGTTAAATCAAAATATTTCATGTTAGAGGCAAAATTATTTTGAAAGATCGCTTGGAATATTTCTTGAGGAAAATATCTTTACTTGGAAAATCAATTTTTAAAAAGAAAAATTAATATAATATTTTGGAAATCATTTTCTTTGAAAATAAACTTAAAAACATATAAATTAATATTTTAAAAATAGTTTAAAATATTTCTTAATGATAATATATTTTTCTATTTGAATAATTTTTTTTTATTATATAACAAAATTAAAAAATAATTTTAATCAAAAATTAACTTGAAAATTTATAGTGGATTTTTTTAAAATAATGATTATCAAATTATGATATCTAATTAAAGTCATACATTTTAATTAAAATATTACTTTCACATATTCCATAAAAGTCATTTAGAGAATTTTTTGTAAAATACGTGATGATTCCTTTAATTTTTTTTATAAAAAAAATTCAAACATCCGTAATAATTTATTTAATAAATCATTTTAAAGGTGTTAAAAATATTTTTGAAAAAACTTTTAGAAAAAATGGTTTTGGAATAAAAATGTTTTTATCTAGAATATAAAATGAAATTAAATTTCATAAAAAAAATATTTTTAATTATTGAGAAAAAAATGAGAGGAAGATGGAAGGAGAAAATGTATTCTCATTAAATAAACACAGGATAAGAAAAATCATGAGTATATTTGCATACGAATCATAACAATTCTTCATTGGAAACATAATAATAAAACATCTTTATAAACTATGAAATTTTAACATAAAATATTTACAAAATTGGTAAATTTAAAATATAATACCAATAATGTTATAACATTAAATGAAGCTTAAAATATCAAGTGAAAATGAATTCTCAAATAAGGCACATTTTGACAATGATCCCTTACCGTTTGGGTATTTTTTGAACCATAAACCATGTGAAAGTGATATTCAAAAATGGATATGTAAATCCATCGAATTTTAATGAAAGTAAATATATAATAAATTTTAGGATTTTATATACAAAAATATAATAAAGAAGTTGTGAATACGGAATGTATCTCACAAAAGTAAAAAAGTGAGATAGAACTCTGTTACTAATTTATTAATCATTTGAATTGTAAGCCCCAATAAAACATAATATCAATTTTTTTAATATAATTAATATTATGAGATAAAATATATAACATTAAAAGGGTAAGTACATATACCTCACAAAAGAAACTTGTGGTAAATTTTCATATGTCTCCCTGAAATGAAATAGAGAATAAGAATCATTTATATTAAGTATCGACTTCCTTAGCACACATTCAAACCTCCTGTATAATAAATATAAGTTTATTATAAATATATTATAAAACCATAATGATATATATTATTCAATATATTATTTACTTATTTTCATTCATTATTTGTTTAATTCAAATTACTGATGAAAATCAAGTTTCAGGTAAGAACCACTCCATTTTTCATAAATGTGTTGATTTTCTATTTTCAGTACTCATACATTTATTAAAGTTCCATAAAATATAGAATTATAATAATTACATTATTATAATATTTATAAATCAATTATACATTAAAAAATCAAGTAATTTCTTTTTTATAAATGATGTACATTATGATCATGGAGACGGTTGGTCTAACGTAAACATTTGTAACAATTCCATTTTCAATGATCATTATGGAAATAAGGTAAGTAATATTTTTTATTTATGTATTGATCATAATTTAATAAATGAAATATTATTTATTTAAAAATACTTATACATGTCATCCATTTTGTTTAGTGTTGAAAAGAGAGATTCACATCATTTCATGAATGTGCTAGTCCATTCGTACACTATTTTTAAGAATGATATATATGTAAATAAAATCATAATTATTTTATTTATATCATATATTTCAATGAAATTTATCCTTATTATATTCCATGTAAATTGTATGTGAAAAATGAATCACATCGCTTCATGAGGTGGTAGTCCGCCACACAAACGATCGACATTATCGTATCTCCTATGAAAAGAAAAGTATAAAGGGATTTATTATATAATGAATACATAGTTATAATTATGTTATAAATATAATATATATATATATATATATATATTAATATATTTTCTATATCATCATACCCAATCGTGAAGGTGTTACTGGAAAAATGAATGACATCCGTTCGTGAGGCGGTAGTCCACCATACACATGGATAATGATTTCATATCCCATTTTATGGAAGTGGAAATGGTTTTAGGTTATGAGATTAACATAAAAATATATATTCATATATAATACACTTATTTTATTATATTTTGATGGTTAAATTAAAATTTAAGGATGTGGGTGAAGAAATAAAATAAAATCGATTGATAAAGAATGTCACCTCTTCCTCAGAAAATCTCATTAGATTTCTATCAAAATAATAATAAGGTAAAATTTATTACCAAAAACGTCTTATAGTAATATATTAGGGATGTTGGGAAGTGATTTGGGAATTTTTTGGTAGAACTAGGAGGGTTATATGGTGAGAATAGGTGAGGTGAGTTGGTGGCCTTTTATAAGTGAGGTGAGTTGCACACTTGTAATTGTTTGAAAAGAAAAAGGTACACTAACGTTTTTCTCATTCAAAAAGTTTCCAAATGGATTATTCATACGAATTATAAATTATAGGGTCTAAATATGGACATAAAATCTAATATAAAATAGTTTTATGGCCATTTTAACCATTAACGTTTTAGTTTGATCCATGGTAAACCTATTTTTAACTTAACTATGGTAATTAATTTTTATTGTCATCAATATTAATTTTTGTAAAAATTTGGTTTAAAATATTATATAATATAAATTTTGATGATTAAAAATTTGAAATCCAATTTTTTTAATTCCATTCACATAATTGCAAAATTTTAATTTGATATTAATCATACAAACATGATGGGGAAGTGGGTTTTGAAAGAGAAAATACTCAATAGATTAACAAGTTTTAATATCATAAATCATTATTAATATCATTATAATAAACTAAAATGGATATATATATATATATATAAATTTATATATATATATATAATAAAACTAATTTTAATTTAAAATAAATTTAAAATATAATTTCACTTTAAAAATAATTTAAATGGAAAGCCAGTTATCATTGAAAATTTAATATTTTTCACTATTCCTAAAAAAAATTAAAAATTTATTCAAATTATCAATGATTAACTATATGATAATTATGACATGAAGATTTAACAAATAAACTTTATTTTGTATGTTAATGTTTTTAAAAGTTCCAAAAATGAGTTTTGAAATAATTGTGCAAAAAGAGACAAAACTTCATTATAGAAAAAATATAGTTTTTAAGCATAAAATTGGATTTATTATATTCTCATATCTAGAATAAAAATTAGATAAATGTTAAAATTTTTATTGAATATAAATTTAATTATAATAATTTACTAAAAAAGGCTATTTAATTACTAAGGTAGAACATGTTTGTTTGCATAAAAATATTTTTGAGAAAATGATATAATTTATATTCAAATAGTTTTTATTTTTATTTATAATTAATTAGCCGCAACAGAATTTATTTTAAATACATTTGTAAACATGAAATTTTTTATAATTTAGTTAAAACTATTCATACTAGCAATTCAAGTGGCTTGGTGATAACTATCATATAATAGTATTTTTATGACATGACATGTTTTGTTTAAACTCAATAGTGCATGTAATGAAAGATAAACATAGTGTTACATGTAAAAAATTTATTTAATACATTAAATTAATTTGAAAAAATATTTCTAAAAATTTCGGGGTGTTATAGTTATTCTATCATGGTTAATCTTATTTTATTTCCTTATGACACATGTATTGTGAATTGAAAATATTTTTTTCTTGAACTCAAGATTTTGATCGTTCATATACAGAGTATGGTTTTATTATTTTATATTCATGTTAAGATACCCTTATCTTCATGTTATGTTTAAATATTTTAATTTTTTACACTTATTGAGTTGCTTAGATCACCCTTTATTTTGTTTCTTTTCCCCAGGTTACAATGACATGTATTATGTGTGATATGTTTAAGAAGGGTGCTGATTATGAGTAACCTGGTAGGAGATGATGAATAAATATTATAAACTATATTTTTTTTTGTTTCCATGTTTCCAAAGTAACAATAAAATTACAATCCTTCGGAATGTGATTGTATAATGTAACGAATATTCATATAAAATGTTGTAATATATATTTATGAGATGAATGGGGCACTATAGTTGGTGTTAGAGAGAAGGATTAATTATCCATTAGAAACTAGGATGAGGTAAACATAGTGATAACCTTAGGGATTACTCTACTGACAGGTCTTCATATAAGAAAATATCATAGAATATTTTTGAAGGATATGGTGTGTGGTTTCCTAGAAATACATCCCTATGGAGAATCCACAAGAGGATCTGGTTTGGGAAAATATGTACCTTGGGGTAATAAATCGAAAAAAGGTGCGTCTGTATACACTTGGGAATTACCTGGAATATGAAAGTAGGACTTACTATGCACCTGGTTTGACAATACTAGGTGATATTCTTTATAATTTCATGAACTATTTGTGAACCATCATGAATGAATTAAATAATGACTATGAATGACTTAGGTTAAGCCCGAGGTTCCATAGATTTCAAATAATGTTTCATGATTTATACATCCTAAAAGTTATTCTTCATGAATATATAGTTTCCCACTAAGGGTTTTTTTACTAAAACTATGATTTTGGTTTTAGTCAATGGACGAAACTCAAAGGAACCATGTTAATGATGAATGATACAAACAATTCATTGATTTTCCTCTTGAGAAACCACAATTTTTAAGGGTTAGAATGAAAAATCTTATTTCTAGGATCACACAAAATTCTAAGTCTATGGATCATCATGAAATACAAAAGTGAAATGGAGGGAAAAATTTTATGTTGATTCCTTCACGAGGCACAACCCCATCTTTTAGTGGTTACACTAATCTGATAGTCGCTAAGAAATTGATCAATACCAATGAAAATATATTTTCAATTGTTTATTTTTTAGAACACGAATAATTATTTTATTGGATGTTTAATAATTGTAAGGTGAAGTGAAACAATAGTGGAATCTCACCAAGAATATGAGGAAACATTGTGAAATTGATCTGAGGAAGTGGGATGAGATTAAGAACTTATTTTTCAATAAGTACTTCCTTCATAATTTGTGTATGAAAATAGAGAATTAATTCATTTATTATAAGGTAAAGGATGATGAATTTGTTGGTTCCTATTTGGAAAATGTAACAAGACTAGTGTGGTATGATTCGATAATTATCAGGAAAACTAAAAGCAAGGTTTATCAATTTGTTAGTGGATTCAAACCAAGTATTTGATGGGTGCTAGACAAAAGGGACGTTGATAGATATGATGAAATTATTCAACATGATCTCAAGGTGTAAATGGATATTGTAGTTACACATATATTTAATGGTATTCATATGAAAATGAATTCGGAGTTCTAGGGAAACACTAGGAAGAATACAATGTTCCCCTCACATAATCCATCAGTGGAGTAAGAAGGAGGAGACGTTATTCTCATGGAGAATGGTGACAAGATCCAATTAGAAATATCATGTTGATAATTTTTTCTCTCAATAGTCTTAATAGTAAATCATTTATGGATCCACTTTATGCTTTTTCATGATTTTGGTTATACTTTGGATTTATTGAGGGTTTAGATCCATTTTATAAATGAATATTTCTTTCAAATGGTCACATAAAAAATAATTTTTCTATTATCATAATTCTTCATTCTAAGCACAATTTATATTATATTGACTATTTTTCCTCGAAGCTACACACATTGAATTTCATGAATTATAAGCTAATTAACAAATATCTATGGAAGTTATTGAATAAACTATATAAAGACCTTATTATTTCATAATCTTTGCACATAATGTTAAAAGTTAGAAAAACCTTTCTATTAGTTTAAATTTCCTATACCAATGATAATGGTAAAGTCTAAGAAAGGGAGATACTATATTAAAAATTATATATCATTAACTGAGGATTATATGATTCATTAATTGGTTGTTATTTTTATATGCAATTTAAAAAGTATTAGGAGGAAAGGGGTGTTTACTCAAGGAAATAAATGAATGCATTAAAATAATTTTTTTGAATAAAAACCTCTTGGATCAAAGGTATTCATGTGATAAATTTACAATTCATAACAAAATGTGTTATGGTCAGAAGACCTAGAATTGGTTGGAAAGGTTTTTATCCATCTCTAAAGAGATATTCTAACTTCCCTATAATTCAATCTCTCGTATGGATTAAGATCATTAAAATAAATCTATACTTATTTTCAAGATACATATTTTGGTTGTGAGTTATCACTGAATCATCAAATCAAAAATTTTGGTTTGAGATAACAATTTCTTTGAAATATTGTAGGCATCTTGGAGGGCATCCATGAATGGAAATTTTTGGATTGTTCAAAAAAAAATGTAGGAGGTTTGGAGAGATATAATATTATGGGTGGATAGGAATACAAACCTTTATAACATTTTTGGTGAATTGAAATATAAAAGTAACCATATTTATATAATATTATATGATAGATAAAAGAATGATAATTTTTTATGTATTTCTACAAAGATGGGGCATTTGGTGAAGATATTGTTAGAAGAACAAAATCATGATGTGGAAACATTTAGAGTGTTACGAATTAGAGAGGGGGGATAGAGATAAAATATTAATCCATTAATGCATCAATTAACGTATTTTTAATGGTAATATCAATATGAAATTAAAAAATAGAACCCTTAATAGATATGTAAAGGAAAATAGGTCCAGATATGTTTCATATTTATACACATTAATCTTTGGGTTTCTCATTGATATGAGTGGAAGATTCTATATAGTGGTCAAATATTACTATTTCTCCTTTGTATTTTAAATTAATTGATGATCAACAAAATATTGTAAGGTAATCAATTCCTAGGGAGTATAAAATAATACATTCTATCAAAAATTTCATATAGGATAGTACTCCAGGCCTCGATATCTCCCCAAGATTCTTTTATGTTGTCCCACTAGAGATCATTTAACCATTATCATCCCATTAGTATATGAAACATCTCTAATAAGTTACATACCAAAACTATAAATGAAAATATTTCCCTTATTATCCATGACCTAGTCTCAAAAAAAAACATGATTTTTAAGGAAATGGGCATGAAACGTAACATAAGATAGTTTCAACTATGATGGATGTACAACCACAACGGATGTTATGGGAAAAGTGGAAGGGAAACATAAAAAATGTAATGAAGTACATAAGGATCACATTGAGAATATTGAAATAGATAATACTATAATAAAAAATTGGTAGAAAGATTCCTCTAAAAAATTTTAAATTCTCCTCAACCCATGTTACATTATTTATAGGCATTTTGGGATGGAATATGAATATAAGGTAATATTATAGGACCAATGAATTAGATTCATGGGTCCCAACATTATTGTCACACTACATTAAATAAATCTTACACGCACCTCCCTATTTTGAGTTACACCATCTTTTTATGCTTATTATTTTTTGAAATTCATTGGGATAATTTAATTAGAATTATTAAATGATAATACCCGATGCCAGGATACTAGAAATTTCTACAGGAAATATTCAAATCATGAGTAAGTTACATGAAATTAATTTGCTAGTGAATATGTTATAATTTTTTTAATAAATAATTGTTACACCAGGACTTTTTATAATGTGAAAATCATTCACATTGTGACATCTGTTTCTTTGGTAAAATAAGTTGAGATGATGTGAATTTTTTCATAAGTGACCTCTTTTGGAATTCAAGATGTGTCCACATTTCACATCATGAATCTATTGGGATTGAACAATTTTACACATCATGTGGGTATAATTTTTTATTATTTAACATTATATTATCCCTCTATAGTTCTAGGTTTTCCCAAGGTGATTTACAATGATCTTGAACACCCAAAATCTCTTTCCATTGAATATTTGAGTGTATTTTCATTAAATCAATGTAAAGTTTATCGTCTCACTTCCTTTTATTGAATTTATTTATTTCATTTCTCATGGAACCCTGTATTGGTGTTTGGGACATGGTATATATGTTTTGATTTTTTATGAGATCTTTTTTGGATTTGGAAGAGAAATGGAAGTATTAGGTTGATTTGTGGACTCGTATAATATCCATTCTAAAAACATAACTGAGGTAGGTAGCTTCTATTACAGTATACCATTCTAGAATTTATTATCTTGATCTTTTCTAAATCATGCCTATGATTTTTTGGAAAAACCCTGTAGAATTTAATATTAAAACCCATGTAAAGGTGGATCTTAAAAGATGAGAATTTGTTAAATAAAATATTTATTTGAAATTTGGATTAAAAGTTTTGGCATGTGTTCATGTTCATATAGGATGGGTATTGGTCTAAATTACCACCATAAAATAATGGTTAAACATGGGTTTAGAAATGGTCAGTAGTACCACTATCAAAATTATAATTTGGCATGGATCATAGTAAAATGTATCATCATAAACATAGGTCTCTATGAGATAACATAGTGATAGGATGACTCACCACTTGTGAGTATATAGATAACCATGGTTTCAAGAATTGTTTGTGTGTGTGTGCATGGGTGTGGAATTAAATTGATTTTTCCAAACCAAATGGAATATTATTTAATGTTTAATTTAATTTTTTACTCGGATTTTTTTGGATTGATATAAATAGTTTATCTTATTCTATTCTGAATTATATAAAATATGGTAACATATAAATTTTATTTTTTCATGGGATGGGTATTATTTGGGGATATCCTACAGATTGTTATAATCATCCTCTAATTTGGAAATTTTGTTTATTTTAATTTTATTCTATCAAGATAAAAGAAATGTATAAGGCCCCAGCCTTAAACCTTACTTAATATTTAATTAAATGAGTAATTCACATTGAGGATCTTTTCAGGTTTAGAGTTTTAGATAATTAGGACATAAATATTACATCTCAAAAGATTACAAATTAGTCGCTTCTACTAAATTTCCATAAAATAAAAATTCTTGAAAAGAAACATGTATAGTTCCATGTTTTAGGTATCATGACTTTCCCTTGATCCCATCCATGACCCTATTCCACGCTAAGTCCTGTGAAAAAAATTTCAAAAAACTTGGGATGAGCATAAGAAGCTCAGTAAGGGATGCACAAAGAATGAAAACTGTTAGTTTTTCAAAACAACAAGTAAACAATGAATACTTTATCAATGTAATACTTTTCACCTTCATGAAGTAGTAAAAACTCTTCACTGAAAAAAAAAGTATCATTACTTACCTTTTTGTAACCAAAGGATTACCATAAAACCCATATAAATAACACATAACATATATAAAGGTTTCTTGGGACATAAACATACTTAAGTGGAATAACCATACGGTCGACTTCCACACATATCACTTAATGGAATAGCCATACGGCCAATTTCCATACATACATAATGGAATAGCCATATGGCTGACTTCCATACCCAATGCATTGGAGGTTATAACGTAACCACCCGTCCTGGTATTCACGACACCACCCGTCATATGGTTTATAACCTAACCACCCGTTAAAATGTACAAGTACCAATATAAAATCATAAAACATAAAACCAATATAAAGGAATGATAACATTTCCACATTTCAATCAAAATATATCATAAATATATTGACATAATATAATCCTTTATCAAAACCATTTTCAATACCAAAATACATAAAATAGTATATGGTATTTATTTCATTTTAAATACATTACAGCTTGTTGAGGAAGCGAAAGACCAAATAATACTCGCGGCGGCGGAAAAGGTCATTGTCACCGCATACGTTAAAAAAACATTCCTTTTTGTCTTTTAGTAAAACGATTCGTAGAAAAAGATTCCTTTTGTATAAAAGTAAAAGTCAAAGGGGTTTATACACCGTATAAAAGAAAGTTTTGTATAAAACGAAATATGCCTCAATGAAAGGAGATTGAGACGAAGTCCCTTACAAAGACGGTATCCTTGGTTTAAGGATAAATCAATTACATAATTATGAGTGACAAACAAATAAACCAAAAATAAGTGGATATTAAGTGTAAAATAATCAAAGGTCATTCACCTGTATTAAAAGGGTGACACATTCAATAACAACATGTTGAACCCAAAGAAATCGAAATTGGGTTAAAAAGTTCCCTTGGTAAAATTCGACAGCCTAACGACGTCACATCAAAAATTCATAAAATGAGTTGATGAGAGATAAAAAGGGAATCTCATCACTTGGACATAAAATTTACATCAATCAGGATATAGAAGAAAATATCCCAACATAATAGTATGTGAATTAAAAGACACAACAAACAATGTCTTTTAAAAAGAGGAGGGTGAAAGGTTCCCTTACCGACATGGGTATCTTTCGAAACATACACCTCGTGAAAGAAGGACAATACAACATTGATTTAAATAATCATAAAAGAAACTATATTACACAATGAGTAAAATAATGGGCATTACATACACCACTCAAAGGAAATTGTGGCAAATGTAACATAAATCTCACGGGAATAAAAGTGAGATTAAAAATCACTTACGAAAACTCGGCAGCCTAACGACGCCACTTGAAACCTCCAAAAATGGATTGATGAGATCAAATAGGGTATCTCATTACATTACAATAAAATTTACATCAAGAGTAATATAAAATAACATCCCCCATCATAAAAAAATAAGCTTAAAAGAAGTGACATAAAGTAGAGTACTTAAAAAGAAAGAGAGAGGTTTGATCTCTTACGAAAATTCGGCAGCCTAACGGCGCCACTCAAAACTTCCAAAATGGATTGATGAGAGAGAATAGGGTCTCTCATCACATGAACATAATAATCACAGTAGGAGTAATATAAAAGAACATCCCAATAATAAGAAAGATGATCTTAAAAGGAATGACATAAAAGAGTGTACTTAAAAAGAAAGAGAGTTGTAGGATCCCTTACCTCGGGTCCGACTTGACTCGATCGTTCTTTAATCTCCTGAATAATAAACTTGAGTTAATTTATACTTGATTAAGAACCTTTTTCAAGCTTATTATTCCTTTTATATCACTTATTTCCATGTTATAAACATTATGTAATCATTAAGTTAATAATGATTGTTTTTTCAATATTTGGTTCTTAAGTCGAAAGTGGACTTCTTACAATTACATGTTGTTCGTGTGGTCAAAGTTTCTTTATATCTAGAATGAAATTCATGATTTGGATATGATATATATCATATATATCCAGAATATACATGTATTTATAATATTACATAATTATTTAGAGGTAAGAAATGAAATGCACCATTCATGGAGACGGTAAGCCATACGTACGCATGAACGCTACTTTCTTTTCTTTGTCATATTAATGGAATTAAAAATAAATGAGAGGTATGTATATTTTAATTACAGAATTATATTAATCATTTAGATGTATCATTTATCATATATATCCATTATATACATGTACTTATAATAGTACATTACATTTGGGGATAAGAAATGAAATGCACCGTTCATGGAGACGGTAAGCCGTACGTACGCATGAACGCTACTTTCATTTCTATATCATACATTAATGGAAAGAAATAATAATGATATAGAGTTATATAATAATTCCAGTATAATATCATATATAATAACATTAAATCTATCCTTTATACATCCCACGTATGGCATTAACGAATCACATCACTTTGAGGGGGCGGTAGTCCGCACTTCCTAAAATGAAGATATCACGTATACCCATAATGGAAGCCATAAAGGTAAGACACAAATGAAAAATAGAGAAGCATAAGTAAAATATAAACATATTATATATCATATATAAAAATAGTGACATCAAAATGGCCACCTTTGAAGGTGTTAAATGAGTATTGAACAATCATCGTTTCGGGAGGCAGAATTTCGCCATCCACGGAAACCGTATGTTCGTTAACCATTTGATGTAGTTGTGTGAGAGTGTAGCTCGAATAAATTTTATAACAACATCCGAGTATATTGAAGATACTGGTTTTGTTATAAAATAAGTAAATAAAAAGATTTTAGGGGGTTGGAGAAGCAAAATAAAACAAATGAACATGAGAGAATGAATTACCTTTAAAAGTGTAACTCCTTTTTATTTGAGCCTAAAGGCTTCCTTTGAAAGGATTCATCCCAAAGGGAATACTCTAGGATGAGGAGATGGATGTGGAGAGAGTAAATGGGCAGGGGTTGGCCGAGCCAAAGGTTTGAGGAGTGTGTGAAATGAGGTAGAGGTGGGGGGCCTTTTATAAGAGGAGAGGAGGGACACTTTTGGAAAGTAAGAAATATTACTTTATTTGAAAAAGATTTTCGGATTAAAAAGGTCCCACGTTGATATAATTCGTGGATAAGGTGTTAAGGGTTCGAAATCCACCCATAAAATATGTTTTGGACATGTTTAGTTCATAGATTTTACATTATCTTTCCATTTTATTTAAATCGTTAAATAACGAGGTCATCGCTGCATCATCATGATGTCATAAATAATTTAATTTATTTAGTGTCTAAAAATTATAAAAAAATACTCTGATGTAGGAAATATTTTTATCTTTCCAATGACCATTTATAATAAAAAATCTGATCTTTATAACCCCATGTAAAAATTGTTTTCGTAAAATAACTCAAGTTTGTGTCATTTTTACTTTAACATTAAATAAAGAGTTATTTATGTCATTTCCCAACCAAAGTGGATCAATGGGGTCCCCAAGTTGACCCATGGCTTGTCTTGGTCGTCCATGAAAAAACTAATGAGGGTAGGACCTGTGTCAAGTTCATTTCATATTATTAAAACATTATTTTTACCTTAAACTACACTAATTACCTCTAATCGCGATTAAAAACATAATAAGTTACTATTCACCAAAAAATTATTTTTATCCCATTGAACCACATTTTACTTCTTAATGACAACCATGTATGTAGGATTTTTGAAATTCAAAACACAAATATTGAAAAATTTCATTTAAATGGAAAAATCTGTTTTTATAAGTACCACTTAGTGGTTTCACTATTCATCAAATATTGATGTTTTTCAGAAAATTCCCAAAAATTCACCCTATGCTATATTTGTTATTCCGAATTCATAAATGAAGTCTATTTTACAAAATTCAAAACATATAAGTCACATTAATTAATTTAATAATTAATTCCTGCTGTCAAAGCAAATAGCGTGTTTTTATGAAACAATAAGTATCAAAAGATTGACACTGGTTTAAGTCTGATTTCAAAGTGAAATTAATTCCAACGACCACTATTGGATTTAATGGTAAAAATATATTATAATTTCACTTTAAAACCAATTCAAAAGATAATCTAATCATATAAATAAATTATATTAAAAAGTGGTTTTGAATTAAAATACTACATTTTACACTATTCATTAAAAAAATGAACTTTATCGGAAAGATACCAAAAATTTACACAAAGTAAATTTTGATGTCCCGATTCTTAATAAGAGTTTTATTTGGTCCAAAAGAATTTTTAAGAGTGAACAAAACTATATTTAATGATGGATCAACATCAAAAGGTGATAAGTGAACCTTTAGTGAAAACTAGGGCATATACGCCTAAAATTGAATTCTTTCCGTATTTACAACCTCTATCCTTTATTGGATAAATGTAAAAACATTTAAAAACATATATAATCATATTTTAGTTATTTCTATCCATTCCCTCCATTACAGCGGCTACATGTTCACTACCATTTAAAATAATATTATTTTATTATTAGAGTGCAACGTAAGATTCCCAAGAAACTCGTTGTTGCGTGTTGGGTACGCCATCGAGTATAGCGTCCCCTTTAAAGTAATATCAATATTTTATTCATAAATATGGATAAATATGAAAATGTAATATTCTTTATTTACCTGGGGTGTTACATCCTTCCCACCTTTTGGGAATTGCATCCTCGCAATTTTTAAAATTGAGCTTGGAAACATCCTTGAAAGTCCCACATCGGAACAAGAGTCGGTAAAACAATCACTTTAAAATAAAGAAAGATAAGTAAAAAGGTCACCCGAGTTAACCCATACTAGGATTCCATGTAGAAAAATATTGACATGGAGGAGAAAACATAGGGTCATGTTCTGATGGATAGTGATAGAAAACATATTTCGGAGAAAGTTAACAATAAGAAAATCACCAACTTGTGATGGGTTAAACGGTGTTGGGTTCCCCGGTAGGAAAAATTAATAGACAAAATTTTTTCTTTAAGTTAATTTTTATTGAGGAATTTATTTTTGAGCTTAAATAAAACATAATGAAACATACATACTTGTCATGTTGACTTCCAACCATTACTATATTCCTTAATCAAACTCATATTTTTTACAATAGACGAGTATTTAGGGAGACTTGTTCGCATTAAGAGTACTATAATCAACTTCTAGAAAATCACCTAATACACAAAAGAGAACTATATACTTCCCATGTCTTTAGACTCTAACCAAAACCAAAACCAAAAAGGTTAGTACATGATCAGATAATCCAGAAAAGGATAACCCTTTATAAAAATAAAATCTATTCTTAATCTCCAAAATTTGTCCAACAAAACCCAAAGTTCAATGAGGACCATTCGATAAACAATTTGTCCATAAAATTCTTCAAAGTAAACAAATATAAGATTGAAACCCAAATATTTGAAGGATTTAGTCACATAGTCTTCCAAATTAAATCGTAACATTTATCTCCAAACAACATCAGTTGCTCCTAAAGTCTCGCATTGAAAAGTAATTATCCTAATCATATATCCTCCATGATAGGTTAATCATTTTCATAAATAACCCAAAATCAACTTTCTCTTAATTCATAAAATCATATAACTAAAAAGAATAAGTCAATCTAACCAGAGACTTCACGTAGTCTAGTGGTAGGCGATAAATACCAGTTGCACTTTGATTGTGGGTTCGATTCCCGCAGCTTTGTCCGACACGACGGTAGTCACACGGTCTATGTGTTGTCCTTTTTCCAAAACTATATAATTCTTAAAACATTCTCCAAAATGAGATAAAATCTTCAAAAATAATCATAACATATTTTAAACTCAAGTTTATCTCATTCCTTTCATTTTCCATCATATCATAGAGTAACCCATAATTACCTAAAAAGTAAGGATCATATAAACCCTAATGGCTACCTTTTTAATTATTACCTGAACTTCCACATCGATTGGTCATCTCGTACATGATGCATTATAGAACATACCAAGGTTCAAGTGGTTGATCATGACTCCTTGATATTTGGTTTAGAACAACCATTAGTTTTCTCATTGAATCCTCCATTTTATCTAGTCTCTTAATCAGAGAACCGCCACAGTTTCCTTCAAACCTGTTGTCTTTTTGGTGCCTGCTAGATCCATCCATTCACTAAAAACAGAAATGTCAGTGTGAGTATATCAAACAAACCATCATGTACTAATGAGGAAGGTAAACACTAATATATACTTACTCATTCACTTTATCTAAAACTAGGACTATTTCTAAAATCCTAACCATTATGGTAATGTCACTTATGCTTAGAGAATACCCTAACCTCTAAAGTTATCTAAACCGACCTTTGATACCAACTATAAGGCCCCAGCCTTAAACCTTACTTAATATTGAATTAAATGAGTAATTCACATTGAGGATCTTTTCAGGTTTAGAGTTTTATAGAATTAGGACATAACTATTACATCTCAAAAGATTACAAAGTAGTCGCTTCTACTAAATTTCGATAAAATAAAAATTCTTAAAAAGAAACTTGTATAGTTCCATGTTTTAGGTAGCATGAATTTCCCTTGATCCCATCCTTGACCCTATTCCACGCTAAGTCCTGTGAAAAACATTTCAAAAAACTTGGGATGAGCATAAGAAGCTCAGTAAGGGATACACAAAGAATGAAAACTGTTAGTTTTTCAAAACAACAAGTAAACCATGAATACTTTATCAATGTAATACTATTCACCTTCATGAAGTAGTAAAAAATCTTCACTGAAAAAAAGTATCATTACTTACGTTTTTGTAACCAAAGGATTACCATAAAACCCATATAAAGAACACATAACATATATAAAGGTTTCTTGGGACATAAACATACTTAAGTGGAATAACCATACGGTCGACTTTCACACATATCACTTAATGGAATAGCCATACGGCCATTTTCCATACATACTTAATGGAATAGCCATACGGCCGACTTCCATACCCAATGCATTGGAGGTTATAACGTAACCACCCGTCCTGGTATTCACAGCACCACCCATCATATGGTTTATAATGTAACCACCCGTTAAAATGTCCAAGTACCAATATAAAATCATAAAACATAAAACCAATATAAAGGAATGATAACATTTCCACATTTCAATCACAATATATCATAAATATATTGACATAATAGAATACTTTATCAAAACCATTTTCAATACCAAAATACATAAAAGAGTATATGGTATTTATTTCATTTTAAAAACATTACGGCTTGTTGAGGAAGCCAATGACCAAATAATACTCGCGGCGGCGGAAAAGGTCGTTGTCACCGCATAAGATAAAAAAATCATTCCTTTTTGTCGTTTAGTAAAACGCTTCGTAGAAAAAGATTCCTTTTGTATAAAAGTAAAAGTCAAAGGGGTTTATACACTGTATAAAAGAAAGTTGTGTATAAAACGAAATATGCCTCAATGAAAGGATATTGAGACGAAGTCCCTTACAAAGACGGTATCCTTGGTTTAAGGATAAATCAATTACATAATTATGTGTGATAAACAAATACACCAAATATAAGTGGATATTAAATGTAAAATAATCAAATGTCATTCACACATATTAATAGGGTGACATATTCAATAACAACATGTTGAACCCAAAGAAATCGAAATTGGGTTAAAAAGTTCCCTTGGTAAAATTCGACAGCCTAATGGCGTCACATCAAAAATTCATAAAATGAGTTGATGAGAGATAAAAAGTGAATATCATAACTTGGAAATAAAATTTACATCAATCAGGATATAGAAGAATATATCCCAACATAATAGTATGTGAATTAAAAGACACAACAAATGAAGTCTTTTAAAAAGAGGAGGGTGAAAGGTTCCCTTACCGACATGGGTATCTTTCGAAATATACACCTCGTGAAAGAAGGACAATACAACATTGATGTAAATACTCATAAAAGAAAGTATATTACACAATGAGTAAAATAATGGGCAGTACATACACCACTCAAAGTAAATTGTGGCAAATGTTGCATAAATCTCACGTGAATAAAAGTGAGATGAAAAATCACTTACGAAAACTCGGCAGCCTAACGGCGCCACTTGAAACCTCCAAAAATGGATTGATGAGATAAAATAGGGTATCTCATCACATTAAAAAAAAATTTACATCAAGGGGAATATAAAAGAACATCCCCCATCATAAAAAAATGAGATTAAAAGAAGTTACATAAAGGAGAGTACTTAAAAAGAAAGAGAGAGGTTAGATCTCATACGAAAATTCGGCAGCCTAACGGCGCCACTCAAAACTTCAAAAATGGATTGATGAGAGAGAATAGGGTCTCTCATCACATGAAAATAATTAGTACAGTAGGATTAATATAAAATAACATCCCAATCATAAGAAATATGAGCTTAAAAGGAATGACATAAAAGAGTGTACTTAAAAAGAAAGAGAGTTGTAGGATCCCTTACCTCAGGTCCGACTTGACTCGATCGTTCTTTAATCTCCTGAATAATAAACTTGAGTTAATTTATACTTGATTAAGAACCTTTTTCAAGCTTATTATTACTTTTATATCAATTATTTCCATGTTATAAACATTATGTAATCATTAAGTTAATAATGATTGTTTTGTCGATATTTGGTTCTTAAGTCGAAAGTGGACTTCTTACAATTACATATTGTTCGTGTGGTCAAAGGTTCTTTATATCCAGAATGACATTAATGATTTTGATATCATATATATCAAATATATCCAGCATATACATGTATTTATAATATTACATAATCATTTGGAGGTAAGAAATGAAATGCACCGTTCATGGAGACGGTAACCCCTACGTACGCATGAATGCTACTTTCATTTCTTTGTCATATTAATGGAATTAAAACTAAATGAGAGGTATTTATATTTTAATTACAGAATTATATTCATCATTTATATGTATCATTCATCATATATATCCATTATATAAATGTACTTATAATAGTACATTACATTTGGGGATAAGAAATGAAATGCACCGTTCATGGAGACGGTAAGTCGTACGTACGCATGAATGCTACTTTCATTTCTATCTCATACTTTAATGGAAGGAAATAATAATGATATAGAGGTATATAATAATTCCAGTATAAAATCATATATAATAACATTAAATCCATCCTTTATACGTCCCACGTATGGCATTAACGAATCACATCACTTTGAGGGGGTGGTAGTCCGCACTTCCTAAAATGAAGATATCGCGTATACCCATAATGGAAGCCATAAAGTTAAGACACAAATGAAAAATACAGAAGCATAAGTAAAACATAAAAATATTATATATCATATATAAAAATATTAACATCATAATGGCCACCTTTGAAGGTGTTAAATGAATATTGAACAATCATCGTTTCGGGAGGCAGAATTTCGCCATCCACGGAAACCGTATGTTCTTTAACCATTTGATGTAGTTGTGTGAGAGTGTAGCTCGAATAAATCTTATAACAAAATCCTAGTATATTGAAGATACTGGTTTTGTTATAAAAGAAGTAAATAAAAAGATTTTAGGGGGTTGGAGAAGAAAAATAAAACAAATGAACATGAGAGAATGAATTACCTTTAAAAGTGTAACTCCTTTTGATTTGAGCCTAAAGGCTTCCTTCGAAAGGATTAATCCCAAAGTTAATCCTCTAGGATGAGGAGAGGTATGTGGAGAGAGTAAATGGGCAGGGTTTTGCCTATACAAAGGCTTTAGGAGTGTGTGAAATGAGGTAGAGGTGGGGGGCCGTTTATAAGAGGAGAGGAGGGGCACTTTTGGAAAGTAAGAAATATTACTTTATTTGAAAAAGAGTTTCGGATTAAAAAGGTCCCAAATTGATATAATTCGTGGATAAGGTGTTAAGGGTTCTAAATACACCCATCCAATAAGTTTTGGACATGTTTAGTTCAGAGATTTTACATTATCTTTCCATTTTATTTAAATCGTTAAATAATGAGGTCATCGCTGCATCATCATGATGTCATTAATAATTTAATTTATTTAGTGTCTAAAAATTATACAAAAAATACTATGATGTAGGAAATATTTTTATATTTCCAATGACCATTTATAATCAAAAATAGGATCTTTATAACCCCATGTAAAAATTGTTTTCGTAAAATAACTCAAGTTTGTGTCATTTTTACTTTAACATTAAATAAAAAGTTATTTATGTCATTTCCCAACCAAAGTGGATCCATGGGGTCCCCAAGTTGACCCATGGCTTGTATTGGTCTGCCATGACACAAAAAATGAGGGTAGGAAATGTGTCAAGTTCATTTCATATTATTAAAACATTATTTTTACCTTAAACTACACTAATTACCTCTAATCGCGATTAAAAACTTAATAAGTTACTATTCACCAAAAAATTATTTTTATCCCATTGAACCACATTTTACTTCTTAATGACAACCATGTATGTCAGATTTTTGAAATTCAAAACACAAAGATGGAAAATTTTTATTTAAATGGAAAATTCAGTTTTTATAAGTACCACTTAGTGGTTTCACTATTCATCAAAAATTGAAGTTTTTCAGAAAATTTCCAAAAATTCACCCTAAGTTATATTTGATATTCAGAATTAAAAAATGAAGTCTATTTTACAAAATTCAAAACATATAAGTCACATTAATTAATTTAATAATTAATTCCCGCTGTCAGAGCAAATAGCGTGTTTTTATGAAACAATAAGTATCAAAAGATTGACACTGGTTTAAGTCTGATTTCAAAGTAAAATTAATTCCAACGACCACTATTGGATTTAATGGTAAAAATATATTCTAATTTCACTTTAAAACCAATTCAAAATATAATCTAATCATATAAATAAATTAGATTAAAAAGTGGTTTTGAATTAAAATATAACATTTTACACTATTCATTAAAAAAAATGAACTTTATCGGAAAGATACCAAAAATTTACACAAAGAAAATTTTGATGTCCCGATTCTTAATAAGAGTTTTATTTGGTCCAAAAGAAAGTTTAAGAGTGAACAAAACTATATTTAATGATGGATCAACATCAAAAGGTGATAAGTGAACCTTTAGTGAAAACTAAGGCATATACGCCTAAAATTGAATTCTTTCCATATTTTAAGCCTCTATCCTTTATTGGATAAATTTAAAAACATTTAAAAACATATATAATCATATTTTAGTTATTTCTATCCATTCCTTCCATTACAATGGCTACATGTTTACTACCATTTAAAATAATATTATTTTATTATTAGAGTGCAACGTAAGATTCCCAAGAAACTCGTTGTTGCGTGTTGGGTACACCATCGAGTATAGCATCCCCTTTAAAGTAATATAAATATTTTATTCATAAATATGGATAAATATGAAAATGCCATATTCTTTATTTACCTGGGGTGTTACAAAATGATCATGTTTTTTAATTATATAATGGTGATCCTTGACATCATGTTTTGGTTTCTAAAACTTATTTTATAGAGTGCCTTCATCTTGTTCTAGTATAGTGCTACTTTGGTGCCAATAAATTTCTATTTGGATTCTTAGCCATTTATCTTTATTTCCTTTTCCATAATAATGTGGTATTGTTTTTTATTTCATTGAGTTATGTTATTGATCACTCATACATCATTTAGTTGGGCTTTGTTGTATTATTTCATTTCTATTGGTCTTTATTACAGTAGATCACCCCCCAACAGTGTAATATGACCTTGAATTTTTCCCATAATTTGGTGTCCTAGGAACATTACCAAATGTTAGGGGAATCTTTCATCTTCTTAAGACAATGAGTTAGAGTGGGGTGTTATAAATGGAATTTGTCATGGTCTGTCTATCTACCTTTCTGGGACAAATTATATCAGTTTTGTTTCATCCTTGAGTTGGAATGAAAAAACCAAGATAGCTTCATCAAAAATTGAAATGTATGTCCTGGAAAGTAATAAAAAAATTTATATGCTGAACTTTAGGAAACTAGGGCTTCTATGTACAAATGTTTTTTAAAAAACTTCTAGTGGTGATTTTATAAAATCCTCATAGGCTTACCCACTAGGTGTTCCATGTCATGGATTTGAATAGATACTTCCCATTAAGAATACCTTTTTCATATATTGTTCAAAATATTTTTGAAAATATATAAAATGGTTCATTTTTGGAATTATGGTTGCACTAGTTTTTTCATAGGATAATGATAATTGTTTATAATGTTTGGAATGTATCTATTCTATTGGTTAGATTAGGAAACCCAAAAAGGGGGTGAATTGACTTCCTATAAAAATTTCGGTTAAAAATTTATTTGAAATTCCCCCAAATTAATAAAAAAACAGGGCATTTAATCAATGTAGTAAATTTATAATAGTTTGACTACTCAGTTAATTTCTCAAGAGATTGATTACTTCTCAGTTATATCAACCTGAATGATTAAAATAACTTTTAAAACCAATTTATAAAACCAAAAGGGTTATAAACACTATCTAAGACTAACTATAAAAGTAAAACAATTGTTTTATAAATTATGAGTTAATACAAAATAACCTAAAATTTAAAACATAATAGATTAAAATAAGTGGTTTAGCCTCAAGACGAGACATAATCCACTTCACATGGTGATCACTTTTTAATAATATATACATACATATATATATATATATATATATATAAATCTTTGATCTACACCCTGGATTGAGGTTTACACAACAGTATACCAACTGTCCTGGTCATATGACCTAAACCACAGTTCTATGTAATAAATAAAACATGCATGTCACAGAAGTCCTCTACCACAGTTCTAAGTTAGATATAACAGGTGTAAAAATAGTGTTTTGTGAGGATTCCTCATATCCTCTAGTTCAGTGGAGTAGATAATGTGTTTTTAATAGAAATATGCACACATATCATAGAATGTAGTGAAAATGAACCCAATAGAGAATAAAATGATGAGATAGATTTTATAAGCCTCTTTGAGTTTTGAAAATCATACTTGGAATCTTTGGAAATAGAAGAAGTGAGGTTTGATTCCTTTTTTTGGAAACAAACACTGAAACAGAGTGTCCAGAAGCATTGTGTTCTAGTTTTCTAGGAAAATGGGATTCTTCTCCTTAGTGTTTATTTTATACTAGGATGATTGATTCTTTGATTCAAATCAATCATCCTTTTGTTCAAAGTTAGTAGAATTATATTTCTTCATACGTTCTTCTACATGGTCTAGTATCTCAGCTGGTAGATTATTTTTTATTGTTCTCCACTTCTTTTTAGATAAAGCTCCAAGATTTCATTTTATTTCATATGTCTTGTGTTGTCCAACATAGAGAATGTGGAGGAACCTTGTACTTTCCAATTTCATATTCATTAATGTTTTATGAGAAAATAATTAATTTAAATAGTAGCATTAAAAAAGTCAAATATGACCGTTAGAGATGATTTTAAATAAAAGAAAATTAAAATAGTCTATCGGTGACTCCTCTGTTGGTAAGTCATTATGTCAGTGACTCCTTGTATTAGTGATTCCTGCTTTTGGTATCAGTGACTCATTCTATCGGTGAGTCATTCTGTCGGTATATCAATGTGTCAGTTACTCAATGTGTTGGTGACTCAATTTATTCTATCGGTGAGTTATTCCTTCTATTGGTGTCTCATTTTTATAGTCAGTGAGTTGCATATCGGTGATACTATTTTTACTATCAGTGAGACATTCGTTCTTTAAGTGTTACATTTCTTATATCTTTATCAAATTCTATTTATCAGTGAGAGATTTATTCTGTTAGTGTGATAATTGAACTGTCAGTTAGACATTTGTTCTGTCAGTGTCAGTGACTCATACTTATCCAATTTTCACTTTTAACTATATTAAAACATTAATGTCAAAAGAATGTGTAAAACATATAATGTCACATAGATAATCATAAATAAACATAAATAAACATGATTTAGATTAGATAAAAATGATTTAAATTAGTAGACTCGATTTGACGTGATTTGTGATTTTTAAAACCATTATAACCAGGGATGGACCAATAATATCCTATGGGCCAATACATTCCTTCAGTTACTAAAGATAAATAGTACAAAAAGTTTATTTTTTTTCTATTTATATAAAATGGAACTAGGAAGATTCCATATAAATCCGTAGGAATGCAATGTTTAAAATGAGTATTCACCTGATCCATAGAAGAACCATCCAACTATACAAAGTATTTTGGAATCATTTCGATCCATTGATAAATGAAATCAAAATTATGAACAAAGGAAAGTGAATCACTTCATTTAGTTTCCGAAGTAGAACTCACTATTGTTTTTTAGGGATTCTAAACCTAAAAAACCATAGGTGTGTAACAAATTATTGAATATAATTATCAATTTCCTTGGTACCCTAGCTAAGATGAATAATATATAGGAGACCTATATGTTGAAAGATTATTCATTCCAATTCTGGTATTTATCACTCCATGATAAATCCAACCATTGACTTATATGGGAGGATATTTAAGAATTATATGAAAAAACATTCCATCCCCACACATTCAAAATAGCGAGAAAAATTGATTTCTTTTTTTGAAGAACGAAAACCTATTTTTAATAGAGTATGCAACTAATTTTATAAAAATATTTTTTCTTTTACCTAGTGGTATATAAATCTCATATCTATTGTTAAGATCACTAGGTAACATTTACACCCTTAGATGGAATCATTCACCTTTTAAAGGGTGATTAGGAATTTAATGCAGGTAGTGATTTTACTTTAGTTAGAGTTGAAAAAACAATACCTAGTCATTTAATATAAATAACCTTGAGAAAAACAGATGAAAAAAGGGATGATAATCTTCTTAAAATAGTGTATTGATACTTGAATGTTTTTCCAAATGATTTCTCGAGGTTACCACCCAAAAGGAAAATTAAATTTACCATCAATCTACTCATGGGAACAAGACTAATTTCTTTAAAAACATATAGAATGTATGTTAATAAGCTATATGAATTAAATTTCTAGATAAAATATTTGGAAATTGTAGGCTTTATCAGAACTTGTACATCACCTTCAGGTGTACTAGTTTTATTTATAAAGATGGCAGATAGTACTGTCAACTTTTGTGTGGATTATCATAGTATGAATTATGTAATGATTACAAAATGTTATCATATTCATCAAATATATGATATTTATGATAAATTAATTAGATGATATTGGTTCTTTAAAATTTATCTATGCTCATGATATCATCAAATTTGAGTTAAAAGAGTGGATATTTGAAAAGATGATTTCCAAAGTTTTTATGAATATTCTGAATATGGTGTCATATGTTTTGGTTATATAAATGAACCAATAGTTTTAATAGAATTTACTTATTATATCTTCTATGGGTATCTAAATTATTTTTATGGTATTTTTCAATGATATTATAGTCTATTATCGAAACAAGAATGAACACGTGGAGAATATTGAAATTGTATTGAGTATGTTGTTGGAAAATAAGTGGTATGCTTTGTTTTCCATATGAAACTTATAGATCTAGATGTCTATTACCTTATAAGTATAATTTTGTGATAATGAATATCTATTGACCATAGGAATATAAAAGGAGTAGGGTCCAGGAAAATACCATGTAATTTTTTTGAGGTACATATTTTTTGGAATTAATTGGATATTATAACAAAATTATTGAGGATTTGTAAAGACTTTTTTCTCACACGTATTCATTGAAATTTAATGGTGTTCTATTCATATGGAATGATAAATTTTAGAAATTATTTTAATAAATTAAAACTTATATCACCTCAGCACACATTGCAATCCTTCCAGAACTAGGTAACAACTATGTTGTATATTATAATGTATGTAGATCCATTATTACTTGTTCTCTCGTTTAGGGATACCATGTTCCAGTCTATTGATTGAGGAATTTGAGAGAAAATGAGAAAAAGTATCCCATGCATGACCTGTAATTAAGTTTGGTTTTCCATTCCTTGAAGACTCAAATACATTACCTCTTTGGAAAAAATTCCATATTTTCCACTAACCAAAAGTGTTTAAAATACTCATTTTTCAGTGAGACATGGGCTTGATGCATTGAATATGGATGGATTTTTAAATAACTTGATTCCAATTTCATATAGATGGTTGTTAGGTTAATAAGTTTTTACCAGATATAAGGAATCACATCCAGAAAGAATGAGTAGTTTATTATTCATCGTAAATGAGATACATAGTTCAATTTCAAATTAGAATTGAAAACAAAAAACAAAAAATATTATTTTATTTGAGTAATATATTATTATATTTAGAAATCTCAATATATATCAATCATAATACACTTTTTGGAATCCTAGAGAATGGAAACCTAAGGGGAGATCTCCAATCCTCGGTTAGGGTATGTGTACAATAATATTATGGTAGGAATAAATGAGGATTAAATAATTCCATATAAAAAATAACATTATAATGAAACATATCATTGAATATTCACAATAATTATTTAATCACATGGAAATCAATAAATAAAATTTATAATTATGGAATGAAATAATTATGAACATCTGAAACATACCATCAAGAACTCGAAAAGGACATCTAGATAAATGGGTAAGGCCTATGCTAAAACCCACAATATTTTTACTCCTAAGACCTATCAATGCATTGGGGGTTGAAACATGACTCACACATTACATACTATGTCTAATTCATTCCTCATATAAATAAATAATAAAATTTAATAAACAGGACATTAAAAAATTAATAACTATCTATATTCAAATAACATTTCATACTGAATATCTATACCTTAACCATTCAAACTGATTATAAACCATCCAAATAAATATGATGAATTTTATCATTATAGTACACCCAAAATAAAATATTGAATGAAGGATGTTTAACTAGTAGAAAATAATTTAAATATATTACAGTAATTTATTAGGAAAATACATTTTTACTTTTAAAATAGTCTTTAGAATCTAAAAAATGTTAATATAACAATGAAATCATTTTCTTTGAAAAACCAACTATGTAAAAATAGGAAGGAATATTCAAATCATTGAGGTTTCATGAAGTATGGAAATTATGTTCATTTCATATAAGTTAAAAATATTTCTTTCACACATTTATATGAAAAAAAATATTTGTAAAATAATAGAAACATAATTTTTAAATCATTTTATAAATATTTAGATAAGTATAAATATGAATTTAACCAATTATAGGAGAATAATAAAAAAATTTGAAAAAATTTTTTATTTGAATTTTTTGAAAAATTGGAAATAGAAGATACATATTACTCAACTAAGGATTAAAAGTAATTAATACCAAATAATTATTCACTTTTGAAATAAATAATTTCCAATTGGGTTTCTTTGAATCATAAGCCCCACAAAATAAATAACTTCAAATGAATCTTTAAATACCATAAAGAAAAAGAGATACATGATATAATATATCTGATAGCTTGTATATCCCCCAAAGAAAATAAATAAGTGATTGATATAGAATATGTATCATAGATCTACAAGTGAGATGAGAAACCATTTCATCATGTTAATTTTTCTTTGTACATGTTTAAACCTCCTCTTCATCGGTGGGCTCTGTTAGATCTCTTCTTAAGAGACCTAAGATTGCTATTTTTGAAATAAAAGGACCTCAAAAACACAAATAATGATGTTTATAAGAGGAATGAGAAAGGGGTTGGAAAATCTTGATGTATTGACATGGTTTAAATAAGTGAAGGAAGTGGTGTCCTTTTATAATTGAAGGGATTGAAATTCCTAAAATATCCTAAAATATTAAATTAATTTAAATTATTTCTCATGGATAAATGTCTCCAAATAGATATAATTCTAATATAAGGGGAGAATAAGTCAAAATAAACTTATCCAATAAAACTTGGTCAAGTTTTTTTTCACACTTATCATTTTATTTTAATGTCCCATTAACACTTCTGATAATTATTGTATTATAAAAATA
This sequence comes from Viscum album, assembly GCA_963277665.1. Lineage (NCBI taxonomy): Eukaryota > Viridiplantae > Streptophyta > Magnoliopsida > Santalales > Viscaceae > Viscum > Viscum album. Next base: position 1,944,875,468 of record OY728126.1, on the reverse strand, counting down.
TTCTACTCTCTTAGGGTAACTAATTTCACTATTAAATGAAAAATACCAATAAATATAAAATGGTATATTTAATTAATCATATTCCATTCATTTTTATGAACATATTATTTTAGGAATTTTATATAATTTAATAATATATTACTTATTATAAAATATCTATATTTCTAATTTTTAGAAGTAGTCATTATTATAAATTTAATAACATCAAGAAAATACTTAGTATTATTTTTTATTATATCTTTATCTTTTCCGGGTCATATTAAAATTTATTCGGGTCAACTTATTTTTCTAAAATTAGATTTCTTTTGATATTTTGAATATTATTTGTTTTATTTTTCATTTAATTGAATAATTACTACATCAGTTTTGTGTAAGCATTTAATGTAATTATTACATCACTAAAAAATAAATAAAATTTACCATAATAAAGATAAAAATTTTATCTTTCAAAGTATTACTAATAGTCAATCATATCCTCTATATAGACTCATATTAAAAATATTATTATTTTTAAAAACTCATGTGTTTCATTTTTCTTGAAATAAAATACTATTAGGGTCATAATCTCATCAAAATGGACATAAAATTCCATGTAGCCGAATATTTAATGATTATGGGTGAAATAGACTCAACCAATAATGTTAAGATAAGAACGAGGGTCATTTTTTAGTACTTATCATTTTATATCTGAACCTTAATTACCCAATTAACCTAATACAATGGTCACAAAAATAGTTTATTATTCATATTTAAAAAAACGAAAAGGATTAATTTAATAAATCTAGACTACATGAATCCAAAATGTAATTCATTATTCAAAATTCATATTTTAGAAGTGGGATAATTTAATTTGAAATCAAACAGAAAAAATACTATAAGAATAGATATTCAGAAAAATTCCTTTTTACATATAATTTTTTTTTATACCAAATTTAGTCATTAAATTGATTCCCATGAAATTAATTATTTTATTAATAATTTAATACAACTAATTGAATTTTTAAAACCATTTTAAAATAAAATGGCATTTTTTAAATGTTATAAACAAGAATACAATTTTCAATAAAATTGTTATTTTCACAATTCACCAAAAAATATATCTTTTCAAAAAAATACCGAGAATAAATATTAAATTAATTCCGATCTAATGATTTAAAAAATGTTTTTATAAATTAAATTTAAATACATTACATAATTTAATTTTAATATTTTCTCAATAAAAAACATTTTTTAATAAAACATACTTTTGAAGAATAAAATAAATTTACCCAAAATTGAGTACCTATTTAATGAGAATTAATCAATTAATTTGTACCAATTTAGTCCATTATATATATATATATATATTTCAAAAATTTATTTATTTTATTTATACACTATAATTTAATTACAAGGCTATAATGGTCATATTTATATAATATTTCGCGGTTTGTTGAATCTCGGTGTGGCGTGTTTTATATGATATCATACATAGTGTTGTTTTAATATTGCACGTTTGTGTGCACCACAAGATATCAAATAAATTAATATTTTTTAAAATAAAATTATAATATATTTTTGGGTCATTAAATTTTCTTCTAATCATTGGGATTCATGTCATATACACTATTGGATATGATATTCCTCTTTTGAAATATATAGGGGTCACATTCTTCCCACCTTATACAAATTCTACCCCCATAATTTTATCTTGATCCCAATAATGAACCATTTTAAATTTTACAATTCCGTTCCCAAATTTCTACTTTGTGATAAGGTTTAATAATACATGCTCTTAATAATATTGAAAAGGAAGTATGAAGGTCATATAGAATAATTACATAACTAGGTTTCCAAGTTGGATAACAAATGTGGGAAGTAAAGATATATACATGGAATATAATTTTATTTCCAAAATACTAATGGAGTTTTATAGAGGAAATTGATCACTAGAATGTGAATAATCAATATAAATTCAAATAGAAAATATCAATAAATTTGTGATGAGTCAAAATACTACTGATTTATCAAATTTAAAGGTAATAAGATAAAATATTTATTTCATGACCCTTTTCCCAATGTTTTTGAATTACTTTTCCATTTAGGCTATGAACATAATGAAATATACTGATTTGATTTATTTCTATTTACTAAGAACAATTTAATCTTTTTTATGTGCTTATATCAATTCCTACTTAAACATTAACTCCAATAAATGAATATCGAATATGAATTTTTATGCTAGAACAAATAAAATTAACATTTACCAGATCATTAGCTCATAAAAATAATGAAAATTTATTCATTATATCATTAGATATTTTCAATGACCAAGATGGATAACATAAGTTATGAAATAAAAGCCAAAGTTCAATTTAACCAATTCAATAAATAGTTTACATTATGATTTTTAGAAAATTAATCTATCCAAATTCAATGTCCAAAAATTTAGAAGTAAGGTCAATTAATTTGAAAAATAAATATAACATTATATTACCAAAACAATTTAATGTACCTCAAAATTTCACATAAATAATACTTGAATACCTAGATCAACTTAAAGCCATAATGGACACATGAATTTTTCTAATAATTAAATCTCAATTAATCGAGTATATTCCTTAAATCTAAAAATGTAGTAAACTCTATCAAAGATAACATTAACCATCAAATCATCAACCTATTTCTTGGTTACCAATACAATCAGATAAAAATATATTAATCATTATTATCTCAACATCCATCACATATTAAGGGTTATGTTCCCTCAATCATGTGTTTTCTATGAATATAAACTTTCCATTGAATCATTTTTCAAGGTCATTGATATCATTAAACATATGCACTCAAATACATAATGAAATAGTACTGTTGGAAAAATATTTATACATTTAATAATTTTAAATCCATAATTTCATTGATAAAATACTCTTATAAGATAATTTTTTAAAAATAAGAACATTAATCATTCCACATCTTTCGTAAACTATTAACTGGGATCCATCACCTTATTCTCTACTACATAATTCCTTACAAATATAATTTTTATTATATTCCTCATCATAAATATAACTATTACTCATATAATGTTTATGATTATCTTTATTGTCATTACCCTTTGGACATCAATTTTCATAATTTTATACTTTCATATTTTAAAACATTCAACCGTCAATAATACCATAGGGTGACTGTTATTTTAATCTATTATGTGGACTAAGATTTTCATTTTTTGAATTTCAAATAAACTATCTGTGTCCTTATTTTACACACATTAATTTTTTTTCTTATTCCTTTGAGACAATCTACTAGGTATCTCCTTCCACATTTATGACATGAATGAAATTAAGCCTTATTTCTTCCATAGTCTCCACTATTCATGCTTTTTGTGGACTCCATCATTAACTAATGATGGGAGTCTGAGAGTTGGTTATGGTGCATGTTTCTAATCATAAATTATGATATGTTATTAGGAATAATCACAATATATTCCACCCTAGTAATTATAAATACAGTTTCTATCACATTCAACATTAACGCAATTATTTAAAGTTTCCACCATTAACTTAAACAAAAAATCACAGTGTGAGTGACTCTAATCATTGTGGGAAATTACATACTCATGATAAATCAATAATAGGATGTGTAAATCATGAAAACATATTTTCAATATATTTAAATTTAGGTTCAACCAAGGTTTTTCATGTTCATATATTATTAAATTCCTTTATTATGGTTCATAAAGAAAAAGTGAATCAACATAGGAATATCCCCCATGATTTTCAATCAATGTGCACAGTAAGGCTACTTTCCGTGTACCAAGTAATGTTCGAGTGCATCTCGAAGTGCCTTTTTAAGAGTTTTTATCCCTATATACATCTGTTCTAGTACCACATCCACTTGTAGTATCTATAAAGGGGTGTATTTCTAATAATACCCACATAATGTCTATCTTTCCAAAACATCTGTATGTTCTTATATACTTATCCTCAATTTCTATCATAGTGTTATGCTCCATATTCTATGTATTTATAAATTTAGTTCTCATGGTTTCTACTAAACTTCCTTTGATACCAACTGTAAAGACCCTAATTTTTATAACCCAAAGTTATTGGTTACTTTATTTGATTGGTATAATATACAAGGAATCACAACCCAAAGGACCAAATAGTTTATTTGTCTTAGTAAATTGGATACATACTTGAATTTTAAATTATAATTGAAAACGTAAAATTCAAAATATTATTTTATTTTGGTGCACAATTATTCACTTTAGTATATACCATCATATCAATCAAAATACATTTCCTTGAATCTTAGAGAAAGGAAACATATGTTAGGGTAATGCTCTAATTCTAATTAAGGGTATGCATACACTGAAGATATCAAGAATAAGTAATGATCAATAGATATGGAATGAAATATAATTGGAAACACATTCCATTTAATCTATAACAGTATCATGTAGAATAATATTGACAAAAAAAATGATGATCGAATAACACCAAGGAAAAAATCACATGAGCATGAAACGTATCAACATATATTCTAACTAATCGAATAATCACTTGAACATGAGTAAATTAATTTCATAATGATATAATTCATAATGTTTTACATCTGAAAAATACCTTCAAGGTTTATTCTAAGAAATTATCATAAATATGTAAGGCCTCGATCAAAATGCAATCTATTTTATCTCATGAGACCTACCAATTCAATAAGATGATATAGTGGGACCCTACCCTCACATACATAGTCTAAATAATTCCTTATATGAATAAATAATACAAATAAATCAACATTTCTCAATAAAATCAATAACTCTCCATATTGAAAAAACCAGTCATACAGAATATCAATAATTTTCCAAGTCAAACTTATAATAAACCATCCAAAGAAATAAGATGAATGGGTTCATTAGGGAATATCCTCAACATACGATTCAACAAAGGATTTTTAGTATGTTTAAAATACACTAAATAGTTTACTTTATTATTCATAGGGAAATACCCCTTTTTTACTCTGAATATAATTTTTAAAATCTAAAAACTACACACAGTATAAATAAATCATTTTCTTCTAAATTAACCCCAAAAAATTTCAAATTAAAATTCAAATCATTGAGGTGTCATGATGATATGAAATTAAATTCATTCTTTATATGTTAAAAAAAATCTTTTAACTCCTTTTTAACAAAAATAAAAAAGTGCCCTTTTAATAAAATGAATGGAATATTCCTTTTAAAATATTTTTTAAAAAGTCAAACATTGTTTAAAGTTAACTAAATATTAGAAAATATTAAAAAAAATGATTATTTTTTTGAAACATGTACATGGAAGAGAAATATTCCACAATTATAAATTAATAATAAAAAAAATTATAAATAAGGATGGGATTGGGAAATAAATCGTAAAAAAAAATGTTTCTTTTTAATTTCATGTCCGATGAAAAATATAAATTAAAATGAAACATTAAAAACTATGAAAAAAAATTTATTCATGGTAAAATATATCAGAGAGGTTGTATATACATCATTAAAAATAAATAATTGGTGAATATATAATATATATCTAGAGAAACAAAAAGTGAGATGAAAAACCCTTAAATTAGGTTTAATTTCAATTGAAACATATTTGAACAACTTCTTCTTTTGGGTAATACATTTTTATATCTTTTTAAGGGACCTAATATTGACATTTTTGAAGGAACATAACTTTAACAACTAGGATACAATTTTTTTAGAAGAGGAATAGGCAGGTTTTAGTTGATCTAGATGGATCAAAGTGGTTCAATGTAGTGAAAGAATGGGAACCCCTTTATAACTGTAGGGAGGGTCATATAGGAAATTTTCTAAAATATTGAATTAATATAAGTTAAATATTTTTTATAAAGTAATAAATATCCTTATAATTTTGTGATATATCAAATATTTTCATCTAATAATATTTGGACAAGTTTTGTATATATTATTAACCATAAAAATTAGTTTGAAACCCCTAATTACCATTTTTTTAAATTACTATACTATTAAAATTTTATACTCTCTAAGGGTCAATAATGTTACTATAAAATGAAAAAAGGCGCATAATAGGAATATAGTTTATTTCCTTAACCATATCCCATTCATTTGGATGAATTTACGATTTTTAGGAATTTTATATCATTTAGCAAAATATTATTTATTATAAAATATAAATATTGTTATTTTTTAGAATGATTCGTTACATTGCATTTAATAATATCGAGAAAAAATATAGAACTTATAATTTTTTATCTTATACATACCACATCATGGTTGACTTTAAATTTATTTCATCACATTATTTATATAATTTTTTTACTAATATTATTTTAAATAATATTTATGTGTTTTTTCCATTAATTGAATAATTACCACGTCAGCATTGTTTGAGAACTTATGTTAATTATTTATTCTATACAAAGTAAAAAAATTACCATGATAGTAATAAATATTTTATATTTAAAATTATTATTTATAGTTAAACATATCATCTATGAATCCTAATATAAAAAATATTATTTTTATTAAACACAATAGTGTGACATATTTGACATTTCTTTAAATAAAATACTATATATATAATAATCTCTTCCAAATGGCCATAAAAATCCAAATAATTGAAACATTGTTTTTGTTAAGAAATATTATATATAGTCAATCCACTACATTCTAGAATTTAGTTATAATATTTCTCAATAAAAATCATTGTTGAATGAAACAAATTTATAAATCATAAATTAACTTTTCTTAAAATTGAGTACTTATTTCATATTAATTAATCAATTCATTTATTCATAGTAGGTCATTTATATATATAGTTCATAATTTGGTTAATAATATTCATACCTCCTAATTCAATGTCTAAGTTATAATGGTCATATTTTGGGTATATTTCTTTGTTTGTTGGATCTTGTTGTTGAGAGTTGTATATGCTATCAAATATAGTTTTATTTTAAAATATCAGGGTTGTATGCACTAAAATCTATCAATTATAATAAAAATAATTTAAAAATAAACATATTGAAAACTTTTCAGGTCATACATTCTCTTCTACTCTTTATGTTTCATGTCATATACACTATTGAAAATGATGTTCCTATTTTAAAATATCAAGGGTCTCATATTATTACCGCAAAATGTTCAATTTTGACTTTGCATACACACATGGTAAAGGTAATTTTGTAAAATATGTGAGGAGTCAGAAATAATATATTTATGTTTTTAAGAGTAGCTTATAACCAAAGGAAGTTGATTAGCATGATTTTTGATATGCATTTGGATTGTGCTATATAGGGTGAACATGTAGTTTTACATCTATTTAGTATTTTTCTAAAATTAATAATGTTGTTAAAAGACACTCAGATAATATATAAATACTATTTCCCTAATAGGGAATATTTGATTGGTGGGGATAATTTTAATGACAAGACAATGGATAAAAAATATTGTTTTTATGATTTTAGAATCAAATTGTAGTTCGTTATTATTGTCAAGAATATCTCCTTTCAAAATAACAAAATTTGAAATAGGCTATTTATCTAGGTTTTCATAACATGTACAAGGTGATGAAATAACATTTCTAGTGGGAATGTATAAAACTCAATATTTAGGACTATGTGATGAACTACCAGATATGTCAGATGGTGAAAGCTGAGCATCAAAGAACAACTAGTATGCAATAGTATATAGGAATACTTGTTTGGATGTGGGTGAAAATTGAGAGATATTTTTTTTATATTCCTACCCAAAACATTGCAAAAATATGATGCTATATTGGTAGTAGTGGATCGAATTACTATGTTAAAAAAATCTATCCCAATAAGAAAAACTATCTTGGTCAAGTACATGAAATAATTGTATATCTAAGAAGTTTTTAGGTGACATGGAGTTCTTTATGTAATTTTATTTAACAGAGAAACCCTTTTTTACTTCTTGATTTTGGTGATCATTATAATTGGATTTTATGAGTCAATTAACTATGAGAACAACATATCATCCATAGAAAGATGGAAAGTCAGAATACACTATTCCTAAATTAGATGATATTACCCAAGTGTGTGTTATGGACATTGGTTGTTTGTTAGATAATTATATGACAATAGTTGAATTATCCTATAACACCATTTATCTAGTAACAATACAGAAGACACTTTTCAAGGAATTATATTTATTACCTTGTCATTCTACTTTTATTGAGTAAAAATTAGAGAAATATCTTTTATTATATTGAGTCTTGTTGATGAGACTATAAATAAAATAAAGATGATATAGAAGAATATATAAATGGAAAAAACCAGACAGAAGTTGTATATGGATAATTGTCATCAACCTTTATACATTGATGTCATGTAGTATGATTTTTGAAAGGTGTAACTACAATTGTTAATTAATTATTACATAAATAATGGATGTCAATGCCATGTAATGTGGTACAATTTATATTAATAGAATATATTGGCACTATTTCATACCAGTTAGAATTACCATAGAGATTGAGTTCTGTTAAGAATTTCTTCCATGTATCTCAACAGAAGAAATATCATTTTGAACCTTTACATGTGATCAATTGGGAGCATATTACTCTTAAGCCAGATGCAACCTTTATCCATGAACCAATATGGGATATGTATAGCCAATAAAATAACCTTTTAGGGAGATCTATTTCATTGGTGTGACTAATATAGAATAATGGTCATGTTCAAGATGAATGATGGGAATGAGAAGAGGTTATTCTTGAGAAATGGCCTGAATTATTTATCTTCCCACAGATGATAAAAACAATAGTGGATATAATATAACACCTAGAGTTTGAGTTATAAAATCTCTTTATGCCTTCTAATATATAGATTTCATTGGGATAATTTAATTGGATATTTAATAGGATAAGATATAAAGTCTATATGTTAAAAATATATGTTGGAAATATTCACATCGTGACTAAGCTACATAACTTGAATTTGTAGATATAGATACCTTGAAAATTTTTAACACGTGAATGGTTTATCCAATTGTGATTAGTATGTTAAAATAATTCACACAATTAAATCATCTTTTTTGGGTAAAATAATCCATAGTGATGTGAATATTGGCATAATTTTCCTCTTTAAGAATTCAGAATTTGAAACCCCTTCACATCAAGAACCTGTCGGGCTTAACCAATTTAACTTATCTTATGGGTGAATTGTTTTCTTATTTGAAATTATTTTCTACCTACCTTCATCTAGGGAATCCATAAGAATATCATTTATGAACATCAACATTTGAAATCCATTGACAAATAATCTTTAATCATTCATTTTTGAAATAAAAGGTTAGTGTTTATCCTTTTATCTCATCTTAGATCTCCTTGTTTTGTTTCTCCTAGAACCTGAGATCCATGTGTGGGACTAGAGATAATGGTTTTTATTTAACTCATTGATATCATAAAGGGTTTTAATTGAGTAATTAGAGGAATATGTTTCTTTAAATAATCATTTAATATATTTTTTGAAAACATAATCAAGGTAGGATTTTTCTATCCCATTGTACCATTCTAGAAATTTTTGAATTGATATTTTCTAAATTAAGTTTATAATTTTTGAAAAATATATAGCAGAACAGATTTTTTAATCCCCATTTTGATGTGATTTCAATATTTTAAGACATAACATATGATAGTTCGTTAAATAAAAATTTATTTGTGATTTTTCATAAAAGTGTTGGTGTGTGTTCATGTTCATGTGGGACTGGTAATTGTAAGAAGTACCATGGTCAAATGATGATTAAACTTACCTTGGGTAATGTTTAAAAGTAACATTATAAATATTAATATTCTGGTATAGGTTATGTTCTAAATTACTAGCATAAAATTTAATCACTAAGGGATGGCTTCGTGACACGATGTTTCACCACTCATGGGTAAAGGGAGGTCCTTGGTTGTATGCACTATGTGTGTTCGTGGGTGTTAAATTGAATTGATTAATCCAGACATAGAGGATTTTATTTTTATGTTTTTTTTAATGTTTTCATTGGATATTTATTTAGTTGGATATAAATTGTTTATCTACTTCTCTAATAATTTATATAAAATGTGATAACTTAATATTATCAAAGTGGCTTGTGATGGGATGTCTTTGGGGAAATTCTACTGAGTCCAATACTAACCTCATATTTGGTAAATTTTCTTCATTTACATGTTTCATCTACTGATATATAGTTAAGGGATGTGTTCTTAAAATCTCTAGTGGTGAACCTTGAAAACATGGTTTGGTTTCTAAAGGTGGAAATGGGGAATGTCTACATATTGTTCTAGGTTAATGCCACTTTGGTGTCAGTCTCTTTCTATTTGGAGTCTTGGCCTTACACATTTATTTACCTTTCTATGATAAAATAATATATGTTTTATTTTTATCTCATTTAGTTATGAAATTAATTATTTTTACATCATGAATTTTGGATTTATTGTATTATTTATTTTAAATAGGTTGTGTGTTCTTAAGATAAAATCATCTCCCAATGATTTACTATTCCATTGGTATTTATTTTGGGCCTTTAGTGTCCTAGGGATGTCACTGTAGGTTAGTGTATTTCTTCTTATTCATATTCAAATGAGTCAAGGTAGGGCATTACATTACATATGGACCTTTAAAAATTAATGAAACCTGACATAACAATGTGTTTAATAAAGTATTTTTACAAAAGAAAATTTATCAATACTTACAAATCACTCCAAGATAAAAAATTGTTTTTACCAATGGAGATTCCTTCCATGTTACACATGTTACTAATGATATAATTCTACACCACCAGCTACTCTACATGATTTATTAAATATCCCCATGTTTCAAGTTTCCTAAAAATTTGTTATTACTCATATCCCTGATAAAAAAAAAAATTTAGTATATATGTTCTATTAAAGTAATTTTTCCTTATATGTGCCCCTCCTGGATAAAAAAATGGGTAGCCTATTATTATTCAAAAAATTATTAGTCCCATGAGTATAATATTGATTTGGTTAGGGATATCCAAAAGGGGTAATATTAAACCAAGGTGATTAAGATCATTAGAGTCCAACTGATATAAATTAATAAAACAATTAAGGTATCCCTTTTGTTTATTTTAATAATATAAACAAAAATTCATTTTCATCCCAATTTTTTTAGAGGATATGATTTGGAAAAAAATCCATCAAATAATGGATTTAGGGACTATTTTATTTTCTTAATAATGATTGAGGAAATTATTGATGAAAGTAATATATGGATCTTTATTTTCCTTAATACCCATTAAAATTTTCAAATATTTTTTAACCATGGGAAATTAAACATGTGAGATAACAACTTGGGTGTAAAATTTATATAGGAGAAATAATTATTCAATTTTAAAATGGGTTGATTGATTGTTATGATTAAATCTTGTATATATTTCCTAAAAAAAATACCTAATTCAAAATTTATCCCAATTAATCATACATTAGTTTGAATTTTTTGGAAATAAAAATTTACTTTTAGAATTCCTTGGAAAAATAAATCATTGATTTATAAGTCCTAAATATGTTAAAATGAGAGGTGATTTATTATTCCCCATACAGGTATTTGATTAATTAAAAATCTTTTTATGTAACCAAGTTGTGGATCATAAAATATTTTAGGGATAATGTTGGGTACATATTTTTTAAGAATAATATTTACAATTTTACAGTGGGGTATATACGATTCTATTTTTCAAATATTCTAGCTAATATAGATTGGTTATCATATAGATATAATGAAAAGATTCATCAACAATCATAATATATTTCTAAATTATCTCATCCTCAAAAAAGAAAACATTCTTTCTTTGGTCAGATCATCATCAAAATATAACAAGTCCACACCATTATCATCCATAATGTTTTTAATGTTTTAGAGATGACATATTGGAATATATCTAGACTTTTTATTATGAAATTAATTTAAAAATTTTCCTTATAATTGTAGTTATCATATATTATTGATTTTTTTGTTCTTGGAATTATTTTTTATGGATGAATTATAAAATTCATTAAGTCATTCTAGAACCAATGTATAGGTTTTAGTGTTACTATACAATGTCATCAATTTGGTACATTTGTTACATGAAGGTTCTATCATTTTTTTATTTTCATCTATAGTCATTCAAAAGAATGACTAAGCATTTTATTTTCTTATTAAATTTTCTAAAATAATTACTGCTAGTTATCTAGTTCACAAAAAATTGTGGTAGTGTGAACAAATAATTCCAAAATTAATATATATCCAAAACAAATCATCTTGATCTTATAAAAATCTATTGTCTTTGAACCAAGAATATCTTAATTTATATATATATATGTTTGTTTAAAATTAACATCTTCAAAACCTCCTAAATAATAATAACTCTTAGAAATTTTCTTATTATGTTTTTAAATATCCTTCCATTTTAATGAGAAATATTTCATTGTATGATATTCATATCTAATCTCCTAGGTGAAATGATCTTAATTCCAAAGAAACTATTTATGAGTTTCCAAGAAAAGTACACTAATTATAGATATATTTTCATTATAATGTTTTGGGTTTTATCTTAAATAGATGTACAATAATAAAAGATTAAAATAGAGTATAATAAGAAATTTATTGTAGATCAAGGAAAAAGTTTCCTAAAAGTGGATAAATTCAGTAGTATACCATTAATCTATTACAAAAAAATTATCCATGTAACATGCTAGTGGACTGTGGTAAAACGATATAAAATATGAGAATCAGTTATGGATTTTATGGAAATTAAATCCTTGGGATGAATTTTATCTATATATTTTAATTTATGATCTTCAGTTGGATTATCCATAAGAACTAAATCAATATTATCCTCTTCTTCTTATATAATGAGTCACTAAAGGGATATTTCTTTGTCTTATCAATAAAATTCATGGAACCATACTGAAATATTAGTATTTAATAGTTAATCCACTTTTTAGGGTCTCTATTGGGATTTTGGAAGTAGGAAGTCACTAAGAGTGATCATAACCATATTTTGGGTCGAAAAGGTCATAGTACCTAGAGGAAGATAGGTCTATGATGATCTAGTATAACCCCATAGCAGAGGAGAAAGAGATCTCTCGAACTTGGTAATATTTCCATTTATGGGATTTATGGATGTCTATAGTTGTTTTACTGGCTCTAGTAAAAATTTAGCCCTATCAAAGAGGATTATATCATTTAAATATATGGTTTTTCATGGTTGTGAAAAACTTATAAAAACTATCAGATTTGATGGAATGGGTTTTGGAAATGGGGGTTTTATAGGGATTATTCTGGATATATTAGAATTGGAATGTAATATTCATGGGATCCATTTAATTTATTATAAGTCTTGGATTATTGAAATTTATTAAATTATCTATCTGGATTATGTTGATTTGAAAGAAATATATTTTTTATTGTATTTCATCTCCTAAGAGTCTAGAAAATTAATAAAAGGATTCCATATCATTAAAAATCTTACCTTGAATTTTTTTAATATTTAGAAAATATTGTTTTGAGATATATAAATCTTGGATTACAAATTTAGTGTTTCCACAACTCATGTAATAAAAAAAGTATTCCCATGGGATTGGATTGTAGTTGGTGTCATTATCATCCATTAATGAATAAAATCTATTTCTATAGAAAATATTTCAAATGTATAATTATTATTTATAGAATATATTTCAACATCCAACATATATCTCCACAGTATAGAATGTAATAATCAATGTTCTTATCAGTTTGTTCTCATGTAAGACCATCTATAATATCAGCATCTTTATATCATTTGTCAATCATTTTTGGAGATTAATACTCCTTGAACATGTTCCCTTTTCGGTTATTCCTTGATTTTAGATATTTTTTAGTCCTTACAATAGAATATATAATATAAAATTCCATTACCATCCTTGAAAGTATGTACCATATTTCCATTTTCATGAATGTGAAAAATTGTGACACCGAGAGAATAAAGTTAGAGAGATGCATGAGTTTCTTATGAATTTTTTATACCAGATCGGGATATAGGTACCTCAAATAGATAATTCTTAATTTATATTTAAATGTTTCCGTACATTATTCCTATGAAGGAAAATTATTCTTAATAGATCGACTGACAATCCTCTATGAACATCTCATATGTAATAATAAATTAATTTTGTAGAATATTATGAAGTTAATTTTAAGGAATCTAATATGGAATATGAGTACAATTATGATCATGTTAATCCTTTACTCAGAAGTATAGTGATTCTTATATTGTTTATAATAAATAATTTATTGTCTATGATTTTGAACCTTGAACAACATATCATGATATATGGTGTAAATATAGTTGTCTTCACTAATTTATGTTTTTATTATCTTGTGCTGAACTTGGTGATTTTTCATTATATTTGGGTCCTAAAATTGTATATTATAATCATGTTTTTTGGTGGAGAATACTAAAACAACATTAGGAGTAATTTGGATTGTTTCCACAAAAGAATTATCATACAACTTTTAGAGAGTATTAAGAAAAGTATTTTTTTTAAATATTGGATGTCCTTTATTCCCTCATAAAATTAGTAGAAGTATAATATAGACCGAGTTTGTTAGAAACCATTAATATCAGCATTGTGATATATGATGTTGCTGGTAAAATAGGATTAATTTATTCTACCTTAGTTATAAATATAAGAAACATTTTGAAAACCATATCCCAATTCTTTTTTTTGGCGATTTATCAAAATTAAGGATTTGTTTGGGTCTGTGAAATTTAAAAAGAAGATATGGTTTATTGATGTTTTGATAAGTGTTTAATACGGGGAATATTAAAATTTGGATTTTATTATCTTGAAAATAATCTATGTTACAATGGCCCTATATATCTGAATATTATGTTGTAGAATAAGAATCACCAAAACTTGGGTTGGTTTTGAGTTATTTGTTTTCTATTATAATAATTCCCACATCACAATTATAACAACAAACCTCCTGGACAATAATGAAATGTCTTGGTGGAAAAAATGAGTAAGCGAGATCTTAAAGAGGTTACCCAAAAATTGATGGAAAAATATAAACTTGTATGATGAAGGGTATGTTAAAAAATATTTTGGGGGTAATTATAATTACATAGATATCATTGACTTGGAATAATTCTATGAAACATCATTTATTGACCGAAAAACTCCTACTCCATCTTTAAAAACAACAACTTTATCCACTATAAAAATTATACATAAAATGGTCATGGTATTCTAGGAATCTAAATCTCATGGTAAACTTCACAAATTGAAATAACAACATCAACCCTCTGATTTACACCTTGGATTCAATAACAAAACCATTCATATGAAAAATACTATTAAAATAATACCTATAGGATTTATAGTGTCAATATTTAGGATTTATAGGATCCTAAAATTAATGAAAAAAATGAATTCTCTCCTTCGACCATTGTAGATATATTAATGGGAAAAATAATTTTTCAGTGATATGGGTATTTTATTAAATATTAAAATGGATATAATTCTATGTTTACAACCATGAAGGAGGTACAACCACATAAGAGGTTATGTGCATAATGAGAAGGGAATCATAACATAAATGTAATGGGGAGCATGCAGAACACATGTATAATATCAAAATAGAGAATATTACTTTTAGAAAATTGAAGAAGGATTTCAATCAAATGGATCAGTTCTATTTTATCCGAGTAACATTTTTTATAGCCACACATGGCCGACATAAGAAGATATGGTAATCCAATAAAACCAATGGCCTAGTTCCATGTATCTCAACCTTATCATCACACTACTTTACATAATATATATATATATATACACCAAAACTATATACTATAACCATAAAAATTCACCAATTTAATAATATAGTGTTAAAACGTTACACTATTATGGTTTACAAATCACTCTATACAAACACATTATTTTTATAAAATAAGATTTACTATGTGTTCCAAAAGAAATAATTGGGGAATATCAATAGAAATACATTTTTAATTGAATAATTATTAGAATAGATAAAAAAAATATTATGATATAATGGAATTGAAATTAAATTTAATTTTCACGATATGTTTTGGTTTCACAAAAAAAATCTAGATTTTCCAAGTCATCCCACATCTTTCATCATAGATACCCTCTATAGCACACAAAATTTAAAGTAACCATCCAGTTATATATTATAAGAATATAATGTATTTGGAATAAGTTTAGGAGGTTTCAAATACCATTTGAAATGTTTTTTTGGACTTTTATAAGGGTCAATGGTTGGTGAATTGGTTAGGGAAACCATGAAACACCTATAAAAAACCATGCACAGTGAGAGTGGGGCTACGGAGAAGGTGCTTGGGTGAGCACATAATCTTTCCAAACCATGTGGTCATGTATGAGAAACCATTCTATGTGGGATAATGATAATTTAAATGGTTGGTGCACAATTTATTTAACCATGAGATCTAACTATGGTAGGTCCCCCATTAAGATAAAATCTGTCACATAGTTAGCATGTGATTTGTCTAAGAGTGTGGATAACCCTACATGATTTAATATTTAGATACTTAAGTTGTGGGTCCAACATATTTTCACATATAACTCCCTCATTTTCCTCCAAGACGGTTCTAACTATATATATTCTTCTTCTAAAGGTATTAGAGGATTCTCCCATCTATTTAGAGATGATCCAAAGGCTTTTCTTGGGGCGTTTAAGAAAGATTATTATTGTGAGGGATCGCTCGTGGTGGATTTTTTGGTATTACATAGACCAAATTATCCCCATCTCTTAGTTATTTAGATCTATGTACTCTCTGTATAGTTCTAAGGAAGTTGATGGAAAATATTATTATATTTTACTTTTTCAATGTTAGGGGAAGAGATATAAGGATGGTTTCTGGAGTTTCAACCAGATTCTATGAGAGTTTTTATTCCTTTTTCTATTTTATCCATGTTTTCAATGGAAGGTGGATTAACTGTCGAATCCTATATTTATATCTTGAACAAAGTATTTCAAATTTGTATTTTTTTGTGAAATTGATTGTGAAATTGTAGTTCCACAGTTTTTGGAAACCTTTTTTGTTGTAGTTTATGGAATTGTGCTATATTGGGAGTTTTAGACCATGGAGAATTTGATAACATGATTTTAAATGGATTATTTTAAATTGGTGTCTTGGTTTTGATGCATGGAAAATATTTTTCAATAAATTTTTTTTATTTAATTGGGTGGTGTTTATGGTTTTTAATAAAATATGGTTTTATTGTGTTGATTGAATTGCATGGAAATAGTGTATTCACATGTGATGTTTCTTAAATGGTTAAGCGTGTATATAATGGATGGATATTGGTCATAACGTACCACCATTAAAGGGTATGGGTTGTGGAAGTGAAGTTCCATTGTAATGGTAACACCAATCTTGTGTTTGGGTGTGAATATGTGTGCGTGGTTGTTTGGTTATGTGTGAGTGTGTGATTATGTGAAATAAAATGGGTTATTACAACATAGAAATTGAGATATGGTTTAATGTATATTTTGGTTTTTTTCTTTATAAATTGGTTTATTTGAGAAAACTACTTTGGTATGGAATTGTTTAGCTTTTAGATAAATTGTTGAACAATTTCCCAAAGGTTTTTTATAAATGTGGAAACTTGTTCTATCATAGTGATGATTGTATAGAAGTCATTCAAGGAATACCTAATGAGTTTATTACTCAACCATACGTTGAGACTTTGGTGCTTTTTAGATATTATGTATCAGGACATGATAAAAGTTAAATTATCACACTTATCTAGTGGTTTATAGTGATTCTCGAGCATTATTGTGGAGTGGAGAATTTAGCTCATTAGTCCTTGGAGTTATGTTGTTTTCATTGAGTTTTGTTGGCTGTCATCCACTATCTACTTTTGTGTTTTGAAGTCTTCCATTGTGGTACTCTTTTATAGTATTTTATATAAATGTTATTATTGCATTTCATTTATATCATGAAGCTTTTAGTGGTTTTTTTGGTTATGGTGCATTTGGTTGTTTTTTTATGTTCAAATGGAAAATAATCCCCTGTCTGTTAATGAATCCCTAAGAATTTATTTCTAATCTTTGGCATCTTGGAGATGTTTCTTAAGGAAATGTAATATACATTCGTGTTCTCAAACCAATGAGGAGGGCAGGGATGTTACACCCTCTGTCTCCTAATATTTTTTCTATTAAAATAAGTCTCTTAGTCGAGACATCATTAAATCACAGAAAATATTTCTAATGAGTGAGATCTTCATTTTGGACCAAGATAGCGTTTCAAAATTATTTACTATCTTTTTATAGGAAGTTGATATTATATTTATACTTAATTGATGGAATATTTATATTCAGGTATTATATGGTATTTTAAATACATATATATCATTTTGTGAAAAAATAATTAGTTTAGAAAATATTATTGATTATTTTCTATAGTATAATCACACTTAGATGTATTAAAATCATTGAAATATAGAGTAGTTTTTCTAAATAGAACATTATAATGATATATCATAGAGGTCAATTATCTACTATTAGGATTCATATAAACCACTTCCGTGGTTTTTTGGAAATGATCAAGCCATATTAAAAATTTGAAAAATTTATTTCCTTCCTTTTGAGGAAGAATTATACTCATTAATATTTTTTTTTCAGGGACATGAATTTTTTTTTAGAAATTAGAGTCCCACAAAATTATCATCAAATTTTTTGAAAATACAGTCAATGAATTACTAATAGACTCACATTAAGAGGTCTAATTACCATGAGAAATATGTCCATGTATGTAGAAACCATTTGAGGAAGGAAATTTTAATATTAGAATTTATTAGGAGTGCTTGCAGAGCATGAAGGCAAATATGACATGGGACAAATAGGCTGTCAATTGCTTTGGTAAAAACACACTAAGTACATATGTAGAAGGAGTTTTGATTCTTTACATAATGGGTGTTCTATGAGATCACATAATAGGAATAGTATTTAGTGTATATTTTATGCTTTACTTGAGTATTTGATATGAATTGTCAGGTATGGGATACCTACTTCATGGATAATGATTTTTTCCATTATATTTTATCTCTAGGGTCATCAGATATAAAAAAAATTTCTATGAGGATATTTAGAAATTGATATTTATCAATGTTTGAATCGATCATGATAAAAAAATCTTTATTTTTAAAATTATGAGGGTATAAGAGATTAACCACTATGCCATTAAATCATGATGTTCATGTTTGTTTTACACTTTATAGTACTAAAAGATCATTAATTAATGACAAGTCTCAAGACTATATTCTAATTATTTCCTGATTAAATACCATTTAGATAAATTTTTATTTCTAATATAGAGTGTTTCATATAGAGCTATCCCCATAGGAAATCTAATCCAATGAAATGTTATCCAGCCCATTTTAAAATGATCAAATTGTATTTACTATAAAAATGTAATACAATTTTAAAATTTTATGGGAGGGGAATGGTAATTTTTCATCTATTATTTCCTCAAAATTTGTTTTGGTGTCTATATCTATTTATTCTCTCTTGAAAAATTATTATCTATATGGTTTTATATTGTGGATATTTTATCTAGTTTTAGTGGACCTCATAAAATAGTTTCTTATTATTATTAAAGGGCCATATGGGAGGAATATAATTATTCCATGAATTTATGTTCTTTTTCTAATATATAAAACATAAAAAAATTTACCTTATTGATTTCTTAATTGAGTTAAATTTTAAACGTAGTAACTTTTTTTTCCATTGCATAAAGATAACCATTTTTTTTCCATAGACATGTGTAATATGAACTACGTGGGGCTAATGGGTTTCTTTAATGAACCATTTATATAATTAAAATTAATACCAATGGAACTAGTGTTAATGGAATCATGTGTTGGGGAGGTCAAATTTTTGATGATCAAGGATCAACTGTAATAGCATTCACAACCTCTATAGGGATGGGAATTAAATCTTCATAAAATAATAGGCTATGATTTGTGGCATTATTGTTTACGAAATATACATTATATCTCTCTCTTCAATTAAATTATATTTGAATTTTCTTGCTAAATTAAAATTGGGACTCTCATCCAACCAAATGTATATTATTTATTTACTCAAGGAATATAAAAGTTTTGTTGATCAAGATGTTGTGATTCATCACACTTGGAATAAGGGAAACAAGTTAGATAATCTTTTGGATTATAAAGGCTTAATATGACACCCTATAAATTTAATAAATAATGGGATCCCTCCTTATTGAATATAACATCATTCTTCATTGAAATGAACTTAGATTCCACCACTTCAAACCCTAGTAAACTATTTTTTGTAGTTTTCACCCTTTTATAAAAAATTTATATTGTTTGAGTGTGTCTATAATAGTGAATTTTTTTATTATATGTTTATATTCCAGTAATATTTATTAAATATAAAAAAAAGAAATATAGAGGAAAAATTATGTATATTATTATTAATCGTATTCTTATACATTTATATTTTACTTTATTACTATATGAACTAGAGATATATAAGTGAGTTATAGAAGGAAACATATATAAGAATGAATAATTCTACACTCTTACCTGTAATAGTTACCTTTATTCATTTCTAGAGATGTATTTTTAAGAACAAACTACTCTCTCTAATAATCCTTATCATCTATTAGTTGTGAAGTTGACTATGTGATAAACTATATTATAATTTTTATATCTGATAATATTTGTTTTATATGTGAAAATTTCTTATACTAAGTGTGTTATTATGTTAGGGTAAAATCCTTGTGAGTGTGTGCATAAGAAAATCTCATGGTTTTAGTGAGAGGAAAATAAAAGAACTTGTACCTTGTATTAAGTGTAAGTTCTTTTCACCTAACTATTAGATGCATAAGAAAGTGATCTTAACAGAAAACATAAATATTATTTCGGGGGATTGTGGATGGTAATTATTTAAATTCATTATATCCATGAACCAGTTTAAAAATCTCTTACTCCATACTATTTTATATATTTAATTTTAATTGCATTATTTTATAAAAATTTAATGGACTAATCTAATCCTTGTTGAGGAGGGATGTTTTAATTTTGGGAAACATTTTACTGGAATCATATAAAGTACAAATTGAGTTCAAATAAACTACATAACTGAGATAATAATAATTTCATATATGATTGAAATTTTTGTTATAGAGTTGAAAATGGAAGAAAGGTGTCAAATTTTTTTTCTAGATATTTGGTTTTCATAAATTCAACACATTCAAAATGTTTTTCAAAGTGTGAAAAGAAATATTTAATATTTATTTTTTTTAAAAAATCCCAATATTTTATGTTCAACAATGTTTTTTAAATTAGATGAAATGTAATGTCGAAGACCAAAAAATTTACAGAATTGGAAACAAATTCATTTTAATATCATTTGAATCATTTTAATGAAAAAAAATAAATAAATGATTAATAAAATTTTAATTTTAAATTTATATAAAGATAAATGTGATGATTATATAATTGGATAAATTTTTATATTTCATAATAATAGGATAAAACATTTTTTTGTAATAATGAACTGAGGAATGGAAGAAAATTTCAAAAAAAGTTAATATTTTCCTTTTAGACCAACACATCATTTTGAAGTAGGAATCAATGAAATAGAGTATTGTAGAATATTAATAATATATCCCTATAAAGAATAATAAAATACCATTAAATATTGATTAGTGGTAGAGTATAAAATGAACAAGAAAATGTAGTCAAGGAGAAATAGGATGTTTCAATTAAAAGAATGCTTAGTTAGGAAAATAATCACCTCATATTCTAGATTGGTTGGACACTATATAACATCTTATATATTCAATTTATGTTTATTATTTATATAAAATTTAACCACATTCATATTAATAATACTTAATTTCATTTATTATTTTATTATTACTAATTTTTTAATCATTGATTGATAAATTTAATATTATGATGTTAATTATTTAATTTGTTCCACCCTTGCCTCAATTATGAGGTTTGGGTCCTTGCTTCTTTTTTTAATCATCAGATAAATTTTTTTGGAGATGATATAGATTATTTTTTATTAGTTATAATTTTCAATGATCATTTAGAGTTATGCTGATGGTTCATATAAAATGGATAAATAATACCTTTTTGTTAATTGTGATTCAATAAAATTAATTGATTTAATAATGAATATAATTATATATACAGTCATTAAAAAAATTGAAAACATATTAAATACATCATTATTATTAAAATAACTTTTATTAATTTTTTTAATCATTCATTATGTAATTTTTATATTATATTTCATGTAAGTCATAAAATAGGCCTATATAAGAACATCTTACAATGATTGAGTGAGCAGGAACATGATATTGTATAATTATAGAATCTCTCATACAAAAAATTAGTTATTTTAAAAAAAATGTTTTTAAATAGATAAAATATATAAGAGGAAATGTGGCTAAAGAAGAAAAATTAAAATTGTTATTGTGAGAATAACACTTACATTGATGACCCAAATCCTTTCTTAATGAGTCTGTTGGAAATGAAGGGGTTATGGATTATTCTTAAAATAGAATGTTCTAAACACATGGTAGAATTTTAATAGATACATTTTCTATATATATTCAAGATTATAATGATTAATATAATTTATTTTCTATGTGTGGGTGATATATCCATTTATAATTTTAAATGGTGGACATTTCTTTCGAAACATGAGTTAGGTGGCTGTAAAACATGGAATCATATGAGTGTAAGGTTCTTTAGGATAGATATATTTTCTATAAAGGTAGGATAGACATAAAAAAAATAAAAATGAATATAATAATATCTAATTATCAATTTCATTCAGTGAAATTTCTCAATTTTAATTTTACCCATTTTATGTAAATTAATTCTATTTAATTATTTACCACACAAAATATTATTTAAAAAAAATAAAATATGACCCCTATTGTCTAATTTTTATATGATGAATTAAAACTGGGAATCCATTTAATCAATTTAAAATTTTAAATATGTGAAAATTTAGTTTTTAACATCAATATATAATATAAATGAAAAAATGTTTTTATTGAAACAAACACATTAAAAATGATGTTTTCATATTACTATTTCATATTAATTAAAAATCATTCCACAAGTTTTAATATATTTACGTACATGTAAAACAAATTTCACAAAAAATAATTCTTTTAAAGTTATCAATTTAATTTAGAAATAAAAAAAACATAGATAAACATGTTTTTGGAAAATATCCCTTTAAATAGTAAACAATATTATTATAAATTTATATACTAAATATTGTAATTTTCAACCAATTTATATTTAAATAATTATTATAATTTTTAAATTTATTTAAAGGCAGTTAATTTTAAAAATGTTAATATGTATAAATATATATAAAACTAAAATGTATATATATTTACAGATTTGTTTATTAAATTATTAATTACATATCTATTAAATTATAACATCTACATAAAAACCCCTCAAAACTTTTTCATAAGACCAACAGGTGAATGAGTAATGGTGGTCACCATGGGCTGTGATTCAACTATCATGGATCTTGTAGTGATTTCTATAAACATGAACTTTTCTCATTGACAATTCCACTCAATACATTCATGTTGAAGTTTAGTTTGGGCTTGGTTAAGGGAAAACCATAGTGATGTATCGTCATTTACCAACAGAAAAAATATCCTCATAAGAAAATATTCTACTCTATGATGAAATTTATTCTTTCATTCAACAAAAATTGCATAATGTTAATACTTTTATTTATATTTAGTAATTAAATTATTATATTACAAAAATCATATTTTTATTATTTAAACTATCCTTAAATTTTATCTTATTGATAAATCTTATCTGATGATGGAATATACCCAATGGACATATAATCTGAACAACCATATAAGCTCAATGACTATATATACCCAACATTTCTAATTTCCCAATATCCATATAACCACTAATCATATTACACACACACATATAAATAACCTAATACAATTAACTAAAATCATTCATCCTATTCTCTATTTTAATTCACATTATTTTTTTTATAATATGTTGTGTTCATTACATAGTTATCATCAGTTGTGTGATTATCATGGAAGATCCAGATGAGGAATATTGAAATATAGTTTTATTTTTATTTACATGTTGTTTAATTCATTTTATAATTTTTATTTTTTAAATTTAAAATATTGTAATTTATATACAATATTAATATTATAATGTACTAGAATAATTCTTTGTTTATATTAGTTTGGTGTTGTGTGCGAGAAAAGTTATCAGACACTTGAGTTTTATATAAATAGAAATTCATATTAAAAACTGTGGGCTCTTACATTCACCCCCATTATAATAATTTCTCCCATATAATTTTATTACTCCTATGAAAATAAATGATGGTACATTCATCTCATTACATCCCTAGGTTCTCACATACTATCCAAAAATTGTTGATTATCCAAAAAAATTGACTAGGAAGGTTTTTTTATTTCATAAAACATTTTGTTTTTGATCCAAGGTCTCTACGATTTACATAAGAGAGGTCAAATTCATTTTGTGAAGACTTTAAATTCAACAAATGTGAGGGATATAGTAGGTATTTATTAAAAAGTGATACATTAAACATGTTATGTTCTTGGGAGTGGTTTGGTGGAAGTGTTAAATGATAAGATATAGTACTTACAAGATTATGTATCTTGAAGGGATGATTGATCTAGGGAATATCATTCCCTTATTCTGGAATATGATTATTATTATCTTTGGGGATATTTAATATAATTAATTTCCCTAACATAAAACATTAAATCTAAATGATGATTACCTAAAAAATTATTATGTTAAAATTTTATTTCTTTAATATATCCCTAAATATTGTTAACCTTATCTTTCATATCATGATAAATATTGAGTACCAAATACTTCATCACAAGAAATTTATTCTAATATATTGGAATTAAATATCTCTCCCCGTACAGGGCCTTATATGGTTCTATTTATATACGAATGTGAAGGATATTTTTGTGTGATAAATCATCTGGATATGAATGTTCTTCAGTGATTACTTTTAAATCCATTATAAAAAATCTAATAATATCTTCCATAATCTAAATTATCCTTCTATATTAACCATTAGATTGAGGAAGATAATCTATGTTATAGATCAACACTAATCAAATTATTTTAAAAAAATTAACATGAATATTGATGTCAAATTTGGGTATTAATTAAATTAAATTAAAAATTATAATTCATGAAGCCTTAAAAGATCTTATATATTTATATTATATAGTTTATCAAGTGAAAACCCATTTTTCATAATAATGAAGTGTTTATAATTTTGAATTCAATCCCCCACAATGAAAATTGTATTGTTTCCTTTATAGGTCTTGGGATACCTATGAAAATGAACATGGTGATTTTATCCTATTTAAATGTGTGTATAGGTAATGGTTGTATCACCCCCTTAGAATTTTTATTTTTGTTCCTAAATTACTATTAGACAAAGAGTTGAGATAAATACTCCACAATTTTCATTTTATTGTTATCCCACCAGAAATTCTACATGAGATCACTACACATCATTGTGATTTCTGGGTGAATAGGGGATGATAAGAGATGTTCATCATAAAATATCTCCTTCTTTAGCTTTATGAAAGTTGGGACATATATCTAGGATTTAAAATATTGAAATTATATCCCCATAAAGCTTAATCTCATTTAAATTTTCACCATATTCTATAGTTCCATATCCATCTTGTTCACCACCTTAATCATAATGTGGATAAATGGTTGAGATATTATTTGGGAAATATTGAATTTCTCATACCTTATGAATTTAAGGACTATCCATTTCAAATATATGAGTATTATGTTTTAAAAACCCTCATCATGTATAAGGGGTTTTACTCCTCATTTTTTTCTTCCGGTATAGGCTCAGTGGTTTGAGATTATAGCCATATATCTAGGCCTGAGGGTTCCTCAAATCTAAAAGGGTCTTCCCACGATAGATATTTCCTCTCCTTGGAATTATCACATGCATAAAAACCGTTTTTATTGGTGATTGTTTCTCTATTTGGTCACAAATGTCCATATTTTATTTATTTCATGCTACATGTAAGGTCAGATTGGGGTTTCAAGCACTGCATCTCAGTAGATCTACTTGAATCAAGGAGTTTATTTCTAATTTTAAAAGAATATAATGAATTTCTAAAGTAGTGGTCATCACATGGATGGTATTTATGTCAATTTATATTTCCTTTGTTTAAATATTTGTAGAAATATCACATGGGTTAGGATCTCCCATTGGCTAATGTTGTGGCAAACATTCCAAGTTTACCTTTACCTTTATCTATCCATCCATATTGAGAATTTTTGGAAATTATTTTCGTAGATTCTTGTGATCAGAATAGAAAGAGATAATGTTGCAGTATCCTATTTATGACCGACTGTGTGTGGAAGCAAATTTAACAAAACATTTCCCTTATTTTATTTGGATCAGTATATTAGGAGAGTATCGATTCGTGTATAAAGTGAATTATGAAGAACAAAATCCTTTTTGTGTTGTCTATTTTTATCAAGGACATGACTATAATAAGTGATGTAGGGTTTATTTTAGGATGTTCTTAGATGAAAATCAATATGATAATGAGCATAGGGGTCAGGCAGTTTTTTAGGCTGGGGATATGCATGTCTCAACTACTCCCCAACTAAGTGGCCAAGCTCTGTTTGAGTTAAATTATGAGTTACAATCTAGGTTGTGGTAAGAATTTATCCCACAAAAGTTTAGTAGTGTCTCCCAAGAGAGTGGGGTGGTGTTAATTATGACTGTGGTCCCTTACCTATTGGTTAGGCTGCTTTCCCCTTTGGGTGGTGTGTACATCCACGGTAACAAATTTACTATAGGAAGTAATGATTTTTTTGCGGGGGAAAGTAGATCATAGCATGTAAGGAATTTTTATAGGTCTTATATAAAATTTTTAAGGTAATTAGGATCATTAAACTGAAAACAATGGTCTTGGGAAGCATGATATTTTTTGATAGGGTATTGATGGACAGAGGTCTGTCTTGGTTAAGAGACAGAAAAGGGTGGTGTTGAGTCCCCTCATCAATCAGTCAAATAAAGACAAAAAAAATTCATGTCCTAATATAAATCTAGATGCCAATAGACACTCAGGGGTGATATTGGCCAACATATTTGGTCCTCTAGGATAGGTCATCCTGACCTCCAATGAGGATAAAGGTTGGAAATTAAAAGGGTCCATAATGAAGAAGAAGTAAGTACAGAGTGATGTTAAATGTTATGTGATGAACACGAATTTTTCTCTCAATGCTAATCTCTCTAATGGAATAGATGTTAAGGAAATATATTTGTGTAAAATATAATTTAAAGATGATGAACTTGTGGAAGGTTTTTCAATTCAGGTAGTATGAAAGGGAAAAAAGAATCTAGGGATTCTGAGGAATTTTTAGCCCCACCATAGAAGAAGTTAAAATATTAGAAAGACTATAGATAACATTCCTAAAAAATTTGACTAGTTTAATTAGGATTCTTGGTTTCCCTTAGAAATCTATGGAAAAAATAATTGAGGAAACCTTGACCTAAATTGTTCCCTTAGATTCCAACCCCCCAATAATAGGTGAACCATTAGAACTTCAGAAAAAGGGAGACTATCTAAGTACCCTGGTTCTCAATGAAAAAATAATAGTGGTATTTATTGTGTATGTAAAGTCTATAAAGTAATAAATAAATAGTTCAATAATTTAGTATTATGCATTGATATAGGAGTATTGGAACCTTCATGATATATAGATATATTTAGAGAATAATTTCATATAATGGTTGGAATGGTACACAATGCAACTCGAAGATTTATTTCCATATTTTAGACCACTGTTTAGGATGGATTCATTTTTAGAGATCAATATCCTTATTTCTATCATGATAGAGTGATAGGTCTAATCTCACTAGAAAAATGATATTAGAGACTTTTCTAGGAATAACTAGGTTGAACTTCCAAGTAATCCCATTCACTAATGGATGGTTATGTTTTGGCTACTTGGTTAAATAATTTCTGCAGTTCTTTATCATTTCTATGAGGTTTAGTACTTATCCAAAAAAGTTTGGTTTTCCAAGAAAATGAAATAAATGATTGATTTTTGGAGAATGTATTGAGAAATCATAGTCCTTGATTAACTCTTGGCATATACTTTGGTCCATTATTTAAATCATTCTCTATGTATATATACATTATGATTTTTTATCCATGAATATAAAATGATTTTTACCATATATAAAATTCATAAATATCATTAATGGAATTATAACCACTGCTAACTTCAAATATTGTGTCAAGAAATTTTTGAATGAGTATTTAATTGACTTGAGGCACAAACAATCACATAGCCATTGTGAATACAGAAATATCAAAAGAATTTCATTTATGCATCAGAATATCTTAGATTCCTTCATCAATCTAGGGTAATGTGTCTATATGTTCATTGAAAAACAACTTTTTAAGCTCCTCAAATCATTTTTTTACACTCAAGTTTCTTGATGAACCTCACAATAAATCACATTAACATGGTTAGTTAGTAGTAAGATTAAGGGATACTTGTAAAAAACTTTTATAGTATCCCATTAATCAAATAAAATTACATATGCATGTTAAAAATGCTATTTTGACCATTCACCAGTTACTTATATCATTAAATGATATATGGATATACCCATACTTTTTATTATATGGCATGTGACAGAATCTTTTTTAAAGAGAATAACTCACACTCAATGAAGATGGAAGATAATTTTATCATCAAAATGACTTTACAAAAATCCTCATATGATCCCCTTGTTCATCATCTTAGTTGGAAAATATTACAATATCATTGATAAATAATAATAAAAATTCAAGGTAATCTCAAAATAGTTTGTTCATGAAAACCAAGAATATAGATATGACATTTTTATGTATAAATAGAATGACTATGAATTCAAAGCTTTTATGTGTTTTCTAAATGGGTGTCTTGGGTGTATCATCACTCCTGCCCTTTTTATAATGTCGTCCCAATTGAATATCTATATATGAGATCTATTGAGGTCCTAAATTATGATATAAAAATCAGTAATATATGAAGTATGATATTCTTTCTAGATCGTGATATTTTTATGTAAATGATAATCACTATGTAGATGCATTGACCCATACTTATTTTTATCAAAGACCATTTATATACCCAATGGTGAATAATTTGGGTGTATAAAATCCTAACCCAAATTCCATTATTGTAACATATTTAATTTCAGAAATTCAATGTGGTTCATTATTAAAAGTTTCTAAGACATATGAATTTCTACTAGCATTAGGTCAATAAAAAACTCAACCTCATGCTCTAGGAGAAGGCCATGAAACTCATTGGGGGAGTACATCAAAATTATCCTATATAGTTGGAATATCATCCCTTTTGAGTTCCTACCTAACCATTTGAACCACATATCCCTTATTATATGGTATCAAATCTTTTATTATGTAACTTGTTTTGGAAGAAAATACATAGTAATCATTATATTGAAATTTGAATAAGGGATGCTTTGGGACATGATACGAGGATTCCCTATTCAGATAGTTTATATGTTCACTATTTTGAGAGAGATAACCCATGATAAATATCATAAACAATTCTTTAAAAGTAAGAATAACAACATTTATGGGTTGTATCTTACCAAAAACCCAAATAAGGTTGTATGTATATACATGGAATTTATACAGAATACCACTAAGTGTTTCCACTAATAATTTAATATGAAAAGTTAGTGAATCAATGTACATATAATCCTAAATGATATGAAAGAATTTGATAAACTAGAATAAAATAATACATTCAAAATTCATGTGTACATAATGACTGTACCTTTCACAAACTCAAATTTTTGTTTAACTTTTATGTTTAAGATTTTATAGGATTTTCATTGTTCTCTTAGTCTTGGATGTTATTTATGTGGTTTATCCTCATTATTCATTGGATTAGAAAAATTATTTACATAATTCCAGAACTATTTACATAATTCCAAAATTATATACACTAAATACATTGAATTTATAAAGGTGCAATAGGTGGATATTTATTATCTTCCATAATTTTTACTAGCCTCATTATAATATGACTAATATTAACCTATTTCTAAAAACTGATTCCAAATTATGACTACATTATAAAATTAAAATTATAAATAACATAAAATTAACTATTAAATGTAAATATATAATAGAAATGAAAATTATTTAAAAAAAATATAATAACTATTTTTTAATATTAATTTTTCGAATAAATTAATATTTTTACATATTTTTTAATCTCATTATTTTTATATATATTAAATACATTTCATGGAAATTAATCCTTAAAAGTGAACATTTTTATTTACTTTTATAGAATTACAAAACACTTATAAATACATATATTTTAAGAAATATCTTACATCAATTTTAAATGATATGTATCATATTTCGTTAAAAATAATCTATATTCAAAATTTTCTAAATCATTTAATTGTATAGAATTTTAAAAATCGGAAAAAATATATAAATACAAAAAATAAAAAATAATTATATTTAACCATAATTTATTTAATTAATAATTAAAAATTGATAAAATTTAAATTTATTCTTAAAAAACCCAAACAAAATTCTAATTTTGACAGAAGGTTGAGATATATAATAGTGGTAGTCCTGATTGGGGATTCAAGTAGCATGAATATCATTGTGATTTTCATAATCAGGATCTTTTCCCAAAAAATATTTTATTCAATTCATAAATGTTTTAGTTCATTTAGGGATTGATCAAAGGAAACTTCAAATGACTCTACAACCTTTTTCATCTCAAAAAAATGAGACTTATAAGGAAATATTCAACTTATTGATGTGGATGTTTTTCTATTTCAAAGTAAATTTCATAATTTTATCACTTATATATATATATATATATTCATTCAACGGTTATATTATAATTATAACAATTTAAATTCTTACACTAACAAAATAATTTATAATATCAAACAATGTTATATTAAAATATGGAACATATTCACTGTCTTTGTGACCATAGTGGCCATATAAGCCAAAAAATCATATATTCCCAATGGTCATATATACCTAATGACCATATTACCATATTAAATATAACTACCCTGTATATATAAATAGATATATTTCACTAAAATCATTCATCTTTTTATCTAATTTCTTTTTCTTTTAATACAATTATTCTATTTGTACTTATCATTGATGGTATGAAATTTATGGAGGATTAGGGTACATAATATTTAAATATTTCTTTACTTTTATTTAATTTTGGTTTTATACCTTTTTTAATTTACTTAATTTTGTTTCCTTTATTTGTCTTGTAATTTTTATTAGATTGTAATATTTAACCTTACCTGAATAAGAAATTTTTCATCATATTTTGATGTTGCATGTAATACATTATTTTAAAAATTGGGTTTTTTATTTAAATTCAATTAAATTCTAATTTTTTGGGTGTTATAACTCTTACTCATGTTTAAAAATGGAATGAATCTCTAGAGAATTATTTCATATATAAATAATTATAAATTTAAATTCCTTCCCCAATTTACAAAATAAAATTTTATATTGAAAAAAATTATTTTTTCTCTATGAAATATCATTAATGAAAATAAATCAAGTTGGGACTCACACATAACTCCTAAAACATGATTATGTCCCCCCATAGTTAGATTTCAATAAATTAATTGATGTAATAAATAAAAAAATGCAATGAACAATATTTTATTATAGATAAATACAACAATTCCATTCTTAAATAAAACCATGAGTAAATATCCTAAATGATAAATTCATTAAACAAAAAAAAACAAAATAACCGATTGAATTTTATTTAAATAAAAAAATTAAAATAATAAAGAGTAAAAGAAATATTTGCAGGTCAGTCTCCAAGAGTAGTTTGGTTTTTATTTCATAGAGTTAGTTATTTTTAGAAGTCACCACTAATTTGAATATTGATGGTGTTTTAGTGTTATGAACCAGTATATGTGACATTTCATGATTTCCAATAGTGGACACTTAGAATGGAGTCCCCCAAAGAAATAAAAAAAATTCTAATAATAGAGAATGAAGAATTAAGAAAACTGTAAGTGGGATGTAAATGAATGTAATATGGATATATTTTTTCTTGTAGTGTCCTCATCTATATGATATTATTCATATTATTTAGGTGGTAGTCACTTCCACAAGGGTTCCTATAATTCTACTTTTTTTGAATTGACACACTTTGGTGTTATCTTCTTAAAAATCCAACACCATTATCTCACAAATTAAGGGTGCTTAATATTATTTATCACTCTCTAGGGACATCATAGGTACTGAATCTATAAAAGAAATACAAGGGTATTAAATTTTGGTTTTCAACAATGTAAACTCAAATACATGTGAATCCAATGATTTTTAAACTTCATTAAATTAATCAACTTTTAGTACTTATTATTCTTTTGAAGCCACAGGGAGGTAGTAAAACATTTGGGGGGGGGGGGTATTGTGCAATTTGGTTTTCAACACCTCATGGAATTCTTATAAATTATATAATAATAGTGGATGTTATTACTATTTCTTGGCTATATATTAATGTACCTCTAGAAAATTCTCTATGAACTTAGTGTTCTATTTGGGAAAAGAATCAATATATTTGCACTTGATCTTTTATTTGAAATCCAAGGTGAGATTTCTGAGAACCACATTTGTGTAGTTGGATCTAATGAATACATCAATTTTATTATAAGTAATGTAATTATATATATAAAGAGATAGGGTGAGTTGATAATTCTATATATGTTTTTTTAAAAAATTTAGTAAAAAAAAATTATAGATAGAAAAAATAGAAAATGCGGTTGGGGGTGGATCCCCTCCAATGATTCTAAATTTTATTTTGACATATTATAGGGAATATAAAATAACATTTATAAAATTATATTGAAGAATCCTTATGGTGATACAGGGATGTCTCTAAGGAACCTTTAAAAAAACTTATTCTCCTTTACTTATTTATATTTTTTGTATTCTTATTATTTAAAACATGGGATATGGAATGACCTATATTTTTTCTAAGGTACATATCATTTTTTCAACTGAAAACCCTTTTTATCTTTTTATATGTAACATAAGGAAAAAATAAGTTTTCATGAGCCTATAGGAATTTTTAGGATCCTAGAACTCCAAGAAAGGGGCATATAGGGTAGATTTCATGGTTACTATATAGTTACTATTAACTGTGTGGGGTTAACCATTTTGGGAACCTTTGAATATAAGGGTGGAACATAGTTTGTTTGTAACCATGCAACCTGAGGATCATTCCCATGAAAAAATAATATAAATCTTTATAGAGTCATTTCACACATTTTGTGAATGTTTAGGGAAACCATGTTCCATAATCATGTGGGGCCACACTTTAAATAGTGAAGGGAGAATGGTTTGGCATAGTTTGTCTAAAAATGTGGGTATGAATTGTGCACCCAAATTTTTTATGGTTAATTTATATTTTTACCCTTAATGAAGTTAAAATTAGAAACCCTTATTTAATTCTTCATTTCTAGTAGTTGGATCCCCATTTATTCTTTTCATGATCTCACTTCTTCCTCCATATAGTGATCCCCATTTCTCCTACATTCGAACACTGATTCCAGCATCATCAGTCATGTTGGACCCACATAGGTAGCTCTTTAATTATCTGTCTTCTGATTTTAGTTGCTCTTTATATCCTGTGTTATATCTAGGTGTAGACACATTTTCCCAATTTTAAGGGAAATTCGACGTTATTATAATTTATTCTAATCTAATTTATATTTGAATCCGATATGGGACAAGGATTTTCCTGTGACTTTAAGGTAGATGGTCTATAATTTTTTTCTAAAATCTATGTTGTTTTCATATCCTTGATATTGTTCCACACATTGGTAATTGAGGCACATCACCTATAAATGGTTTTCTTGATTATAAATAATTTTTAAAATGTTAATATATTTTTGAGGATCATTATTAGGTAATTAAAATATCAGATCCTCGATCATAGAAACCCTTTGGGTGTTCCATCTTGTAATTTCTTTTTCCCACCCTTTTGCAGGATAACTTAGTTTCAAAAATAACTCCAAAGTTCGTGGCTCATATGAAATTGAATTGAGATTACAGGGTTAATGAAAAAGACTTTTTTTATATTGAATGTATTTTTTCATTATGATTTTAATTTCTAAAACAAATAAAATAAACTAACTGAATAAATTCCAATGGGTGGAAAGGCCATGCTAATTGATTCATGCTTAATGTATTGATTATATGAATTATTTCAACCATTTGTAAATCAGGATTGATTTTTATAATAATTATGAGATGATACCATTAGTTGATATTATTATTATGATTAAACCAGTGATATTGGATATAGAATGATGGTTAAGGGACTTATTGAGTAGGGTGTTTCACTCTCCCTTACATCATGTGTTGAGCATGAAGTATCCCACTTTTATACTTTTATTTGGGTGATGGGAATAAAGTTCCACATTACTCCATTGAGGGAGTTTGGCATGAAATATCGCCCGCACTTATCTCAAGGGATGATCATTTTGTCTCACATTCATTATGAGATTCTGGGCATTTACCCTCTATTTAATCTTATAACTCATTAGACTAGTTATAAATGCCTGAGTTTAGCCTTAGTCTTGTTAGCACATGGTATCATGATATATGCCTGTTTTTGTATTCAAATACTTAGTTTATATAGGGGATACAATACATAATTATACTACTTATATATCTTTACTATATACATAGTTACATATCAGACTCATTTCGGCCTATATTGAAGCAAGAAGAGCCTTCCAGGTGTCCTTTTGAAATATGAGCAGGATGATGTTTATTTTTTCAGCATTGTTTGTTATTCATTATTAACTATACAATTCTGATTCATTGTACATTACTTATATTACTTCTAAACACCGTTGGTGGTGGACTACTTGGATTTTATCTAACACCCCACTCGGGCTTCCCTTGGTACCAGAGTAGATTACTTGTCTATAGGTATGGATATGAGATAGCTCCATAATTTAGATTCCTAATATGATTTACATCGATTTAGAACATGGGATAATATGACTGAGCATTTAATATATATTCTAATGGAGAATTATTTTAACATTTTTTGTATTTTTTTATATCATGTTGTATATTATAAACCCATGTTTATCTTTTTTATATTAGCATTCCATAACCTCATCATGTATCTGAATCATCCTTTTGGATGTCAATATTATTATTTAGTTTCTTAGTTATTTACTCACTCACACTATATTATTATAAATGTTGTATATTATTTCTCTATGACATGTTACAACTCCAGTCATTATAGTGTATGTTTATATATTCTTTCATGTCTGTCTATATATTCATAATTTCTATTATTCCACTCTAATTTGAGTTCATAGTCACCCCTCTGTACCACCTTTAAACCCTCACCATTCGTCGAGATCCTCTTGAATTCAGGAAAGCATACTTGAGGCCACATGATTCACCAACACATGGAACATGTTAAGTGTATCCTGGGTTGGTACATTATAAAGTGGTATCAGAGGAGTTTATTTTCCTTTTTATTACAATTTAAGAATTATATAGGAGACTAAGAGATTATGGAATTTGGTAATGAGAATGTTCCTAGATGTAGCTAACCCATGTACATGGGAAACCTAAATTACCTGGGATAGTTAGTTTTTGTTAATGTTTTTTCCCTATTATGGTTGATACGACTTCACTATTGGGCGATGCACATGTATTATGATGTCTTTATTATTGGTTCTATTGAAATTGTATTTATTTCACCTTATCCTGATGAAATGAGGGAGTTTCATTACATGCATCATTATAGGCATGTCAGGACTGATATTCCTTTCATTTTTCTAGGCCAGATTTATTTCAACATTCAATTTTCTATCACATACAGTTAATTTATTGTTTTTATATATATTGAGATCCGTTGACATTTATTAGTGAAATGAGAAAACTTAATTGAAACATAAAGGGTTTAACTTAACCTAATAGTGTTTTTCTATATAGGGTAATCCAAACACCCTGAGTATTTAATTATGGCACATTGAGTAATAGAAGATTGGTTGTATGGGCTAAAATGTATTATGGTTTGGATTGAGTAAATGCGGCATTATAATATATAAGGACTATGGGAACTTATAAATTGAAAATGGGGATCCTTTTAATTCAACCTTTTAATGATATTTGAACAATTAAATGAGAAAAAATTTAAAATGAATATAACTTCTTGAATAAATGGCCATCTTATATGGGTGATTCCAGACATTGAACCAGGCCCAACCATAATAGTAGGTAGATGGGATGTCTCTTACATCCTTATGGCTTGATATGGTTTTTTTGTTTACTTAGATCTCGATTTTGGAGCATGTAGAGAGGTTTAATCTTTTCATAGGAATGCCTTGTAACTATCCTAGTTTCTTATATGCTATCTATTGACTATTGAATTCTCTTCTATGGAAAGTGTTTGGAATTTAAAATCATGACTTCAAGAAAGAATAAATTTAGACGGACTATATGTATTGAAGACTATGCTGTAAAGGTGCTAGTCCATAAGCCACCAATGATCCCTTCTATAGTGCCACTTATGAATCTTATTAATGTTTTTAATATGGTAACTGAAGCCCAGTTCAATGAGGTCTTTTTATGTATGATTTCTAATATGAAAGATGTAACTCAAATTTCCCAAAAAGTGGAAGAGTTGACTTGGTATTTTCAATAAAAACATACTACCACCTTTTTAGGGGATGTAAGACCACATACTATAGAGTCATGAATGGTGACCATTATTTTTTATTTTACCATCTGGATACACCTCCAAAGTATAGGACAAATATCGTTACGTATATGCGATGCGATTATGTAAAAACATGGTGGGATGTTATTTCATTGGAAGATTGACATTGTGATATGGTATGGGAAGATTTGGAGACAATCTTCTTCAACCACTTCTTTCCATAAACTCTATGGGATTAACAAGCTATAGAGTTTATAAACCTTTAGTCAGGTATAGTGTATGTCATGGAGTATTTTGGTCACTTAACTGAACAATAGACATTTGCAATGAATCTGTCCCGAGATGATCTTGTAACCTCTTGGTGATTCAAGAATGGAATGGTATACTCCAATTGATCATAGGTAATATTTTTCAGGTTGACTACTATTTATGATATTATCAACCATGCCATTATTACTATGATAAATCTAAGGAAGGATAATAGTGTTATCTTGGGATGTTTGGACCCTTTATCCATCAGTGATTATTATAGAATACATAAGTTTAACATCAAGGTTTCTTATGGGTGTAGCAGTAGTCCAGATGATGATACCATCAACTTTCTTTTCTATTTTCATTAGGGTATGCCAGGACATATGAAACCCCGGTGATTATGGGATCCAATGGAATGAAGAGGTTTTGATTGGATGGGGTATATGCAACACTTCTGTAGGAATTTTACAAAAATTCCTAGAGAGTGGGGATCTTCACCTACCTCACGTTCCGTAGTGGGGACAATAGCCTCTCACTAGGAAAGAAACTATAATACCACTAACCATTCAGGATAAGGCACTGGTCGAGGGAGAGGTAATCAGATTCCAGATTCTCAGTACCAGTAGAGGTGGCTTTGTCAGTGTTGTCAGGCTAGGAGTCAGGGCCATGGTAAATTCCAATTACATGAAGTTTAGCCTATTCCAAAGGAGAAGGGAACCATACCTTCTACTATTCAAGGTACTATTCATGGAGAATATACACTAGTTTCTTCATTATTTGACATAGGTGTATCAAATTCATTTACATTAGAGGAAACCATGGAGAGTCTGGACTTCGAGATAGAACACTTCTGTGTTGTGATGACACTTGATACCCCATTAGGCATCTGATCTGAGTGTGTTGGACAATGTAAGGATTATACAATTGAGATGGGACAATTTATTTTCATATGGAATCTCATCATCCT
The DNA here is from genome assembly GCA_963277665.1 of Viscum album. Taxonomy (NCBI): domain Eukaryota; kingdom Viridiplantae; phylum Streptophyta; class Magnoliopsida; order Santalales; family Viscaceae; genus Viscum; species Viscum album. The sequence continues at coordinate 1,944,837,362 of OY728126.1, read as the reverse complement.
TAATATGAAATCTTTCAAGGTAATCATCGTAATGGATAATATATTTACCTACCAATCCCATATTGTCTGTTATTATCATTGGGTGATGTTCACATCAACATAGGGTGGTAGACTTGTGCATAAGGGAGAGTCATATGTCCAACAGAACCATTCATTACTTGATAATCAGGGGATGTGCGTGTGATATCATAGATTACCAGTCTTTTCATGGATGATATGACGTTATGACCCTCTATTAACCTCATATGGTAGATTGTTTTAGGGTTGTCTCCCCTAATGAATTTTCTAGGCTACCTCCAATGAGAAATGTATAATTCACTATCAAGTTAGTTCTAGGAGTAGTATCAGTGTCCATTATTTCATACAGGATGACACCTATAGAGATTCAAGGGAACAATAAATAGTTGGAGGATATTATTCCCTAACAGTTCTCATTGGGGTTCTCTAGTCCCATTTTTCAAGAAGGTGGATGTTACCCATGGGATTTCAAGAGATTACCAATGGTTGAACAAGATTATGATAAAAAATAAGTATCCACTACCTTAAATTGAAAACCTTTTTGTCTAGATCTAAGGAGAGAGAGTTTGTGTTTTCTATGGTTTATTTGAAGTTGGGATATCATCACGTTCATGTCATGTCATAAAAAATACCTCATAAATATTTCAAGAGTAGGTGTAGTCTATATGAGTACATGGTAATTTCATTCAATCTAAAAAATGAACCTATGGTTTTTTATCATAATGAGAGCCATGTTATAGGAGGATCATGGGAAGACTATCCTCTCAGACATAGTAGTGACCTCTATAAATCTAGAGCAAGTAAAAATAAGGCAATTTTCAGATCTAAAGGGTCTTTTCCAAAGTGAAAGTATGCCATATGAGGATATATATTCTGATTAGACTATGGATGAGGATGATAATTTTCTCTATCATGGGAATGTTAAAGATCCAACTAACTTTAGAGAGGAGATGATGTCGTAATCTTGTCCCTCATTATGTGAAGTACATCCTAGTGTCACTATGTTTTGTCGATGCTTATGTTGCTGATATTCGCGGCCATATATGAAACACAAGGTTTCCAACATTATAAATTGGTGTAGCACTTGTTAGAAGGTGAATGTGGAACATTAGTATTGAGAATAAATTTTACTACCATTTTTCCATTCCCGAGTGGAAATGAAAGTTTTGTGAATGGTTTACACAGATCAGCTCATTGCTATGATATTGTTTGGGAAGTCGTTAATCATTTGACGGAGGACAAAAACTTCTTACTAGTGTGAGATATATTCTGGATATAAGATATAGGGATGCTATATGTTAGGGATTTTTTATTTTTTCATGGATCTCCCTTTTCAACCTTTATGATAGAGATTCTATCATTACTACACAATTTTGAAAGGAGTTGGAGAAGGCCTCAGTTTTACAGGTTCTTTTTAGAACAACTTATCGCCCTTAGTATGATAGAAATATAAAGGACACAATTAAGGTGATAGAGGACATGATATGTGCTTGTGTCCTTGATTTTGGGGGTTCTTGTGAGAAACACATAGCCATTTTTGAGTTCTCTTATAATAAAAACCTTTAGGATACCACCTAGGTGGGTCCTTACAAAGACATATATGGTAGGATTTTACTTTTACCACTATTCTAGTTATAGGTAGGGTAGATAGCTTAGCTAGGACCTAGTATTATTCAAGAGACTTGGTATTTGATCGTCTTTATTAGAAATATAATGATGAAAAATCATTCTAGACATTAGTCATATAGGAACCGATGATGACGATCTATTATGTTTGGTGTTGAATATTGGGTTTTCTTGTGAGTCTCCCATTGATTGATACGTCAACATATTTAAAGGTAGGTTATGCCATTTTTTCTTTGTTCTTTGAACCCACAATGTCTTTGAAATGGAGTATACTAGGGGTTTACAAGATATAAATTCCATAAAGATACTGGTCTATGCATGGAACATTTCATATATCTCAGGTTTGCTGATATCTCTAGACCCGTCACACATATTCCAACCTAATGATTTTGAGATAGATATGTATTCTTCCTTAGTATCCAACACATATTATAGATCAAATCACGAAGAAACTATGAGGCAGGTCAATTCCTTTTCTATGGGTGCTATGGAAGTATGGATGTGTATAAGAAGAGACCTTGTAGTGGGAGGCTGATATGCGAGCTCAGTGGCTAGAAATATTTTCTAATGATACCTCTTTACCATTAGAAGGCCAACTTAAGGAAGATTTTCTTTAATGAGTGGAGGTTGTATTGGACCATCTTTTTTTATTTTCGACTCATTTTTTTGACTTGAACCCATTTTTTCTCATAGTAAACATGACTTATAGGCCGTGGAAGGTTCTAGGAGGGTTTAGGCCTTGTTCAAATCCTGAAGATTTAAGAAATGCTAAAATAGATTAGTCCACCGGCTTACCTCTTAGTTAGTACTACCAGTTCAAGGTAACCGTTAGGGGAACATTTGAGTAGTATGTGGCCACACACTTTTTCTATATCCATGCGACCTAAGATGAACACTCATGATAAAACTACATACATATTTAGAGAGGCGGTTCGAAATATTTTTGAATAGTTTGGTAAACCATTAACCTTAACCATGTCGGATTCCTCCTTAGATAGTGAAGGGATCAATGTTTATGAATGGTTTTCCCAATCCATGTATCCAAACTGTACAACCTTATTTTTTAGGGAGAATTTAATTTTTTACCCTTAATGATGTTTAAATCCTAAACTCTTCATTCAATCTTCATTTTTAGTGGATGGCTCTCCCTTTCTTCCTCTCATGATCTCACTTACTCTTTTATGTATGGATACCCATTGTTCGAAGATCTAAAAAGTAAACCATGCACCATCAGACACATTGGATTCACATTGGTAAGATCTCAAATCATCTTGCTTCGTATTTTAGTTGCTCTTTATATTCTTTTCACTATTTGGGTGAAAGATGAATTTCCCTATTTTCCCAATGTTGGTCTATTTATCAAATATCATCAAATATACTTTAAATATGAAGTTGATATTAAATGAGGAGTCATATAACACCTTAAGGTCAAGGTTCTATATTATATTAATAAATTTGTGTAGTTTTGATTGCCTCATCATTTTTCCACATGTCGTCATTTTCTATGTAACAACTATAAATGAATTCCATGATTCTAAATAATTTTTCATCTATTAATATACTCTTGATGATCATTGTTAGGTAATTAGAGGACGTCAACCTCGATCATAGACACCATTTGGGTGTAACTTCTGTAAATTACACTTTATATTAATTGACTAAATGGTCCAAACACCATCTAAGTGTCTTCCATGGATTTTAATTTGTTTTTCACCTCCTTTTATTGATTTCATAATTAAAAAACCACCTCCTAAGTGTATGGATCATGTGAAATTTAATTTCCATTCCTTGATTAATGAAGTGGCTTATTTCTTTTGAATTGGCTACTCTATGATGGTTTTACATTTATAAACTAATTAAATGGACTAATTGAAAAATTATAATGGGTGGAAAGGCCACACTAATAGATTAATTCTTAATATATTATATGAATTATAACTCCCATTTGTATATTGGTATTAATTTTTATTATGCTTATGATGTGATACCTAGTGTATTATTATTATTATTACAGATATGAGATTGGTTGTGGAATAATGGTTAATAGACTTGTTGAGTATAAAATTTCAATCTCCCTTACATCAGGTGTTAATCCTAGAATATATAAATGTCATACTATCATCTAGTTGATATGAATGTAATTACCCATTCCTCTATTTAGGTAATTGGTAATGAATTCTCACCCTACCTATCTGAAGTGATGAGCAAGGCATATCAAATTCATTTTGGGATTCAGGGTATGTACCCTCTGCTAGAGCCTATAGCTTGTTTGACTAGTTATGGATGCCTTAGTTGCACCCTGGTTCAACTAGGACCTAATATCCATGCATATTTCTAGTTTTTTCTACACATACATAATGTATATAATTGGATACACTATATAACTATTTTATATACATTTATTTACAGATCATACTTATTCCAGAATATTCCAAAGTAGGTAGAGCCTGCCAGGTTTCCTTTGGGAACCTAATGAGGCTTATATTTATTTGATCATCATTGTTTAGTATTCATTATTACCTACATACTATTGATGCTTTGAACACTATTTTAATTACTTCTAGACACTTTTAGTGGTGGCCTACGTAGATTTTATCTCACACCCTACTCGAGCCGCCATTAGTACCCAAGTAGATTACTTTTATGTAGGTATGGATAAGAGAAATCACTATGCTACCCTGGATTGGAATCATTAATATATAATTTAATCTTATAAACCATAAAAATCTATTTTATGTAGTATTAGATACGAGATATTTGATAGATATGGTATAATAATTAATGTGATAGGATAAAGGTGTTAGTGAATAAGGAATCTATTTCCAACCCAAACTCTTAGAACATACCTATACACCATGGAGAAGAACACACATAATTAAGAAATGGGGAGAGGGAAATTTAGAACAAATAACCCTATTTAGGGTTCAAGTCCACATGTTATTACTCCATCATGGTGGAGTTAAAGTGGATAGATTATGGGAGAGACATAATAAAAGGGTAGAATAATATAATATTGAATGGTATTATATAAAAATTTTATAAAATAAATAAAATAATATAACTCTATAAAACTATTAAAAAAATTAAAAAATGGGAAGGAAAAATAGTGGTCTTTGAACATATAAAAAGGGACATTATCCCTTATTTTAAATTTGTGGAAGTAGCTCATTAAACTCTTTCTAAGCATAAAATAAAGGGTATATTAAATTTCTATCTAAATTCAGGGTTTTCAAATAGAGATTCGGTATAATCAAAGGAAAATGAAAAACTTGTTGAATATTATTTGTGAAAATAGAATCATAAGGACATGGTTAGAGGAGAAAATGTTATTTTGGATAATTAAGAGGTAATTAGAGGGTTAATGCTTTTTTAGAATGGGGCTAAGGTTTTTCTAGAGGCTGATAGAATATTAGAGAGGGTTTACATTATATTGTTGGGTTAAGGTTACAATAGGTGAAGGTTTTGTGTGTATTCGAAGCATAATGTTACATTGATAGTGGTGAAAAATATAGTATAGAATCATATAGGAATGGTGGAAAGTTATTATGGTAGATAACGTGATCAAAAATCGTTCCCACTATGTTTCTATTCCCATTATATGAGGTCAAGTACAAAATTAGATTTGAGCTTAGAAAAGTGCTTTATTTATAAGTTGGGGTGTATGTACTCTAAGCTCGAGCATTAGTACATTACAAAAAATTCATGGGGATATCACCTCATTGATCCACATTGGATATTCCCTTTACCATTGACATGATACATGGGGATCGTTTTCACTGTCTCCTTTGTAAATATTTTCTCATATCAAACTTTTATATAAGAAAGGCCCATATTGATAATAATGTCCAGGTGGCAGTATATTAATTTATATTTCAATCCAAATTTCCTATTATAATCATCCATTTTCATAAATTTAGAATATTCTTACCATGAATCTTTGAAATATCCTATTTCATATGGTCCCTTCTTATCCTTTTACCACCATTGACAGTATCTCTAATTTTATGTTGAATTACCCATTCTAGGGTGTTGATGGGGCTTGTATGACTTGTAAAGAGACTATCCATTCTATAATAATGTCTAGATATATTGTTTCTTTATGAATCCCCTTACTCGTCGTATAAAACAACACAAAAAATACAGTTGATATTTTCCTTAATCTTTTAAATATAAAATTATGAATTTAACAACTATAATACATGTTATAGGTTATTTTACAATGCACTGAAAATTTATTCCATATTTTATTCTTATTAATTATATTAAATAAATAAATTATATATGTAATTTAAATTCATCATAACAATAAAAAAAATATAAAATAATCGTATTATCTTAACATACCTTCCCATTATTGGGTTTTGCACTCAATTTAATCATATGTCTCTAGGTTATTTGCTGTTCAAACACACTTTATGAAACCTAAACCATGTTGCAACACCCTATAAATACGTGATGTAATCCAATGATGTTGGTATAAAATTTTACCAGATCTTACTCCATTAAAATATACTGACTTCTCTTAAAAAATCATTTGTAAAATTCTATATACCTCATTTATGGACTATTATGGAACAGATAAATATTTTTCACCAATTAAGATAACTATGGATAATGTTATAACCTCTATATTCACTAATATATCTTATAAAAAAATCTATTTTTGTATCCATTGATTTTAACAATGGTAAAAAATGTTATATAGTATTATTGTTTATAATTAATGCCCAGATTCACCTATAATTATATAATACAACCTAAAATGAACTCTACCACTAATTTATTAATCTATAAGAATCAATTAGTCCTCCTAATGAAATTATATATTTTCACATTACCTATAATAATTTCTAATGTTGATAAAACTAAAAAAAATAATTTTTCTTTCAATCCCTATGGAACATATACTCTTCTATAAGGAAATAACAATTTTTTAATTTTCCCATAACCATTATGATTATGTTATTCAATATTATGATCCTTCTATAATTCTACCTAGGGATTATCCATGTTAGACTATATAATTTTTTAGAACAATATAGAATTGTTATTTATATTATATAAACAATATCAACTTCTTAATTTACCCATTTAATAATGTAAGGTCATAGTTACTATGCCATCTTTCATTCATCACTCTCTTCACATGAATCATTATTATAAAATTTTATAATGAATTCAGAAGCTTCTATATTTACCTTCATAAATGTATAGATGATCTAATAATCAAAAGAATATAGTAATTTCAAATATTTCAGTCAATATAAATTAAAATATATTTATTAAAATATATGTTGAAATATCATGTGATTAGAGTATACAAAAAGAGTTTTTCATTGAAAAATCATCCATTACATCAATGAAAAAGTCACTACTACAAGATCAATAACATGTGATACATAGTTAGGCTCTTTTGGTCATATCCATTTATACCAAAAGAATATTAAAACATTCTTCTATATCAACACACATCATAATCCATAATAATAAGAATCATATTATACTTAAAAAAAATAAATTATTCAAAAAAAAGAATGAATACCAATAAATATTTTTTTAAATGTTGAATCCATATGGTGTAAAAATAAAAACAAAAACATTCACGGTGAGAGATAATAAATAATCCACAATTTGAAAAAATATTAATAAAAAAATCTGACAATAAATTAATAAAATGATAAAATCATATACCTTGTAAATTTTATTCAACACCTTCTATGAAATAACCGCTTATATCTTTGATTGATCAAAAACTACCCTATTTCTAGGAATAAAATGACAATGGAAATGAATTTACCATAAAATAATATTCACTTAAACATATACCCAATTATATTATATAAGAAAAGATGACCTTAAACTATCTTCGAGTGCTTAGTATCCTCCTCCCCATGCCAAAAACAGAATTTTTCATTAAAAATCAGTTTTAAGAGATAATTATTTGGCTGAAAATTATACATCATTATTATAAAAAAAATGCTAGATTAGTAACATAAAAGGTTGTCAAACCAAAAAAAATTCCCTTAATGTATCCAAAATATGACCACATAGATATCATCTATATTTATTATCATAAAATATCTCAATTAAAAATCTAATTTTGATCATCAAATATCCACTATCAGTTGGTAATATAAATCATTAATTACCAAAAATGATATTTTGTTATTTACTATCAATAAATTATTCCATTATTAATTTGTAAATTTATTCAATATTTAATGTACCTTATTAATGAAAAATACAAAGGAACCAAATGAAGATACCATAGGTTAAATAAACCCCCTCAATAGTATATCACTAAATTGAATTGTAAACTATTAAATTTCAATATGTGTTATACAATAATAATCCATAAAAACAAGATACACAACTACATAATTTTCTATACCTAACCCAATCTTTGAAAAATGGTTTTAAATTTTAACATCCTACAAAAATGCATTAAGGAAATCGAGTAGAAGTCTTAGAAACTATTTTATTTTAACTTTTTATTAACATTGAATCAAACTCTAAATTGGGGTTATGATTCTATATATTTGAATAGTCCTTACCCTATTATTTTAACATATCTCCAATTAATATTATATGTACCACTTCAAAAATAAAAAATTATTTTCTTTTATGACTATAGTAAATCAGGGCATCACAATATGAATGCAATCCATGTCAGGATTACACCATATGATTTTATATAAAATAATATTTTGTATCACATTAATCAATCCTTACACATCAATAACTTTTAACCATGAATCTATAAAATAAATCTCGATTGCTTTTTTAGTGGATTAGTTAACCTAAAAGGATAAAAAATAATTTTTTACGTAGATTATATCATTTCATGAGGTTTTCATGATGCGTGAATGTGAAACACCATTTTAAATTAAATTAAGGTAATTGGATGAATAAAATCTTTAAAATTCACCACATTAAGTCATTTGAGCACATCAAATTCAACTATATAAATCATTATATAATTAATTTCCTCCATAATTTCTATTATCTCTAATATTAAATCGTCTCTGTTTAATAATTGGTCCCTACGGGTACAAAAAATTTCAAGTGTGGCCTCTATAAGAGCCATCATTTATCAATGATCAATTTTGTCTTCTATTCTACTATGTTGTAATATTTATTATTTTACAGTATAACAAGTGATGTGTTCTTTTATCCATTTTAATTTACATTAGCTCATGTTGGAATCCTTCAAAAAGATATAAATAAGAAAAATTGGTCTCATATCCTTAAAAATAAATAGAATATCAAATATATATTCAGTAATTATGAATGGGAAATATTATATCCTGATAATAAAGATTTATATAGTATCCTAGACTGAGGATTTAACTATTTAGTGAAGGAAAATATAAGTATCTTAAATCAACCTTGAACCATTATTTTTCATTCAACATGATAAAGAACAAAAATCATCTCCAATCATCTCTAAATAACTATATTTATCATAAAGATATCAATATATTTCCTCAAATGGAAGGGACTATCTTACCACTGAATCTATGGATATAACCCCATCATAATATGTATTAATTTTCGTAACTAATTTGATAAAAATTCCCTAGAATAGTCTAACAGTATCATATAATTCACTATCCAATATCATATTCTAGAATTATCCTTTTGAATAACTAATAGACTTTGTTAATTTTTTGGATAATGAGTAGGGAATAAGAACTCCTCACAATGATAGTTCTAAATATGACTCAAATTATTAATTTTCAAATGAATATCTAAAAAAATATGAACAATGATATGATTTTACTCAGGAAAATATCTCAAATAATGGAATAAATTTTTCTAAATTTCATAAAAATAAATTTAAGGTTATCTATTAGTCCTCTATAAATCACTCAATATTTTTTTTAGAAATGGATTCTATATATTTTACTATATTATTCTAATAAAACGTTTATATGGTATCCTTTTATAACATCAATGTTTCTTGGTCTACCCGTTTGTGAATAATAGTTGGTGTTTCATATACCCTAACCATATCTAAATTTTAATTCCATCATATATGTGGAGAAACTATATAAATACTTTGTCTTTTATCCTACGTAATTTTTCAAAAAGAATTATCTTATAATCATTCAATTATAATAAATTTTTTTAATAGAATAAAAAATGATAATAAATGGAAAATATATATTTTATGAACCAAAAAATAATTTTTTTATTATTAATACACATTTTACATTATAAATATTCGTAGTTGATAAGAGCCCTTTATAAAAATATCAATGGTCCTATTTGCGTATAGCATGTTTCATGGGCATACATCACCCATTATGTCTGAATAATTGTGTTTTCTGACAAAACTAATGTAGTACCCACCATTAAATAAATATATATCCACCATGAACCCCAGTTTGATATAATTATATCTGGAACTAGTGTTTCCATAAATACTCCTCATCTATGATGTACGACCTGTCCCATAGGGCCTGTGCCGTGACATCCCCAAGCCCGCCTTCCATAGGCCAGGGGCTGGTGATTAGCACCGAAGGCGTATTCCCTAAAACTGGGAAGGCATTGCATTTATAACCTACAGGAACACGTAACCAAGCACACAACAAGATAGGAACACAAGTAAAATGAATTGTAAATAGAGTTATTGCAATAAGTAAAAGGAGCCAGAATACAAGACCAACTGGAAATTACAAGTACAATTGTGATACAATACAACTGAAGAAAAGGGAAAGTTAGCTATTGGGTCGTTCTTCAAGGTTCCTACATGATGGGTAGGTACATATCGCCTCATCATCACTCCACATCCAACCATCTCTTCTGCGTACCAATACACCGTATGGTCCGCCTCCAGGTACCGTACAGTCCTTGTACTCTCAGACTTAGTCAGCACTGTCCGCTGTCTACATCCAACAAAACAAGGTACATGCATATCCCATCCAGGGGTGAGTGTAACGATACTCAGTAGGGACCCCGAGACCCTATAGGTCCCAAAAAATCCATAAAGGATAAACAAAATAGTATTAAATCAACATATAACCTTACTTATGTATATTCCCATACATATACCTAAGTTATCAAGTTATCAATCTCATTCATGAGGAAAACATAGAGGTACTGACTCAACTCACACCAGGATTTATTCTAGGGGTAGTATCAAGTAACATTCCTAGTCACAATGTCGAACACCTCAGCTGCTAGAGATCTCCTCCTATATCGAGTATAGTGGGCATGACATGTCACACAGAGGCGCTTCCCTATAACCTTGAACTGCTGAGGTACTCCTCCTGTCGAGTTCCGTGGGTCTACCGCGTCACCAAGGCACTCCCCACCATGGGTCTGCCACATCACACAGAGGTGATCCACCTCGTGTCCTGCTGAGGTACTTTTTTTATCGAGTGCCGTGGGTCTGCCACATCACCTAGGTGCTCCCCACCATGGGTCTGCCGCATCACTAAGGCGCTCCCCACGGGGCCTATCGAGTCACTCTTAGTCAAAACGGTAAGTAGTCATCAAGTCTCAGCTAGCCACTCGGTTCCCGCACTATGCTTGCTCGTCTCGGGATTGATCTACTCCACATACAACTGGTCGATAATAAAACTTCCACGAAGTCCCACGATGAAGTTTCTCAATGATCCGCCACGTTATAGGAGTTTCAATGTAATAGATGACATGTCAATCAGATGCCCTTTCTGTGAGTTATTAGCCTTTTTGTCCTAGGGGCCCGGTTGGATTTGTGTTCGATCCAACCTTACCATTCCCAATCTTAATCCAAAACACAGTTGGGTATCACTCAAATAGAAAAAATCTTTCTATGGTTCCCAACGCCACTGATGGTTAGTCAAACAGACATCCAGTGCGAAAGTTATGGCCAAAATAAAGTAAATAGGACGAAGTGGGCCCGGGTCTGGTCCGACCTGGCCCGGCCCACAGTACAGCCTGGAATGTTGGATCCTGCCTAACCCATGAGGGCCGCGAGGGTTCTACGGGGGAGGCTTGACCGAGGGGTACTGTGAGGGAGCGGGGTGGCTCTGCACGACCTAGGGCGGCTCAGCCGAGTGCGGAGCGAGACCGCGGGGCGACGGTCTGGCTGGGGGTCGGCGGTCCGGCCATGGGGTGGCAGTCTGGCTGGATGGGTGTGGCCGGCCATGGGGCGGTGGTCCGACCATGTGATGGAGCTCCGAAGGCGGTTTCTAGGCGGACAACGAATTATGGATGGCGGTGGTGGCTCGACCCGGATGGCGACGACCGCAGGTGGCGGAGCCGCGGGGCATGGAGATCGCGAGGCGGCAGTGGCCGCAGGGCAGTATTGTTCCGCCATCTCCTTCATCGCATTCAAAATCATAAAGAAGAAGAACGACAAAGGGGGGTCAAGCCATGTTTTTTTGGCCCGCTCCCTCCGCATTATAGTGGTAGGAAACGACTCAACATTAACAAGAATGAAAAACCTCAAACCCTCCCACAATGATTATTATAAACCTGCAAAAGAAACCATCCGCATTCTTTGTCTTTAAAAGGGAAGCACATGGGAATATAATCATACACAAAATTAAACCTCTACCTCAGGTTTTTTCATTGACGGAGATTGAGAGGGAGGAAGTACGGATTCCAATTCGTTGTAGATGAAGACGTCCCACGTCGGAAGAATTCTCGAGTAAAAAGGTCGAAGTCGAGGTCGGCGTTCTTCATTGGTGGAGCGTTCCTCATTGGGAGGTGAAGTTCTTCATTAGAGAAAATAATCCCCCAAAGTTCCTCCTCTCCCCAATTCCACAAAAAAGAAATGGTCACCCAAAATAAGATATTAAGTTATTTATTATTTAGATTGTTTGCACAAAATTAAAATTATCTAAATTAAGTTGTCTCCACATAATTAATTGATGAGGTTGGCACAAAATTAATTAATGGAGGGTTGGAACATTAAATAGGTGCATTGGTTTAATTAATGGGGAGTAATCTCAAGAGGCTCCTCCACATTAAAGAGGGAGATGAGAGGTTTTCTCCTTCATTATGTGAGGAGTTCAAGAGGTTTATACATCGAGTGGTCCCCACCACGATAATATCTACAAGGGAGGTTAGGGTCGGATGGTCCCCACCATAGAGCATTCAATTTGGAGAAAAAAACTCTTGTGGTCCCCACATCTACAATATCCACAAGAGGGTGGTTACAAAAAATTAATATAAAATGTGTTTATTTTATTTTATTATTTCCACAAAAAACCCAAAAACTGACTTTCACCCTTGAGTAATTGCTGTCGAGGTGAAAGTCTTCCTAAGAAAACCCAACGCTGCGAGTTCAACGGTACCCTTGAATTTCAATTCCAAGAACTGGTTCAAAAGATAGAAAATCCCTCTCACACGATTATTGAACACACCTGAACAAAAGTTCAGAAATTAATTCTGGGCACTCTGGGCCTCAGAATCACTTGCCTTCAATTTTTGCAGACTTGTAAAATTCTCATTTATTAAAAAAATTACAAGGAAATTCCAGGTCTTTACATTCTCCCCACCTGAGGGATCTACATCCCCATAAGCCACAACTCAAACTACGTAAACAAGTGAAGGTACAGAACACACATATGAGCCTCCCAATACCATACACTCTCTTAGAGGTTCCCGTGCTTCCAACGAATGCGCACCAGAGGTATCAAACACCCACAAAAGACCCACTCCTATTGATCCTCAATATGTACTCAAACCTCCATAAAAGTCACCCAATCATCAATTTTCATCTCACCATGATCATTAATGTGAGATGGGTCGTTGACATATCCCTTTAGCTAAGACATGTGGTAGAATTCAGGCACCCAGTGCCACTGAGGTTGAAGAGCTAAGCGGTATTCCACCCCATCAACTCTGTTGAATACCATAAAAGCTTCGATGAATATTGGAGATAACTTGTCACATCAGAAAAATCTTTGTAGACCTCATCGAGGTGGGACCTATAGAAAGACATGGTCACCATCCTCAAACTCCAGAGGTCTCTGTTTCCTTTTTACATACAAATTCTAACTACTTTGTGCAGTCTTCATCTGCTCCTAGATGAACTGCACCTTCTCCGTGGTAGCATGTACCATCTCTGATCAGTAGGAAGTGAACTGACTTGTTGAGTCAGTCAACGATCTCCCAAATTTAGTTATATCCCCTATATGTACGTGGAATTCCTATCACGAAGTCCATGGATATCCCATCCCACTTCCTCTCAAAAGGACCCGAACCTGAGATAGTGACGTTGGCTCGTGTTCCTCCAGAACTATGATTTCAAGATAGTCTATACACCTAGGAAGAGGAACATTGTTGCAGATGCACACAACATGAGATCTATTATACAATTGCTAGGCAAGGAAATGGAGTAGCTGACCGTTTTGTAGATATCCTTTATGGATTGAGATGGAGCAGCTTTTCTTCAGTCTCTTACAGTCACTCCCCAACTTCACTATCTCAGGTTCAGGTCCTTTTGGACATTGTAATACTGGTAAGGGGATGGTTGAAATAGTGTCGATTACAGTTGTTCTTGTGTGAAGGATTGGATACTGGTTTACCATGTAGACATTGTGGGGTAAAAAATCATTTGTATTGGGGAGTTTTTGAGGATCCACATAATAATGGGTGATGAAAATCGGGGGAATTTGGAACCTTTTTTCATGTGAGTTTTGATGAAAAAATAGCAGTTTGTCCTATGATATGATCATGAATATTTTTTTGGACCCCTTATTTTGTCTCAAAATAATGTGTTTCACCTACTGTAGGAGTCTTTTGTAAATCTGATACATTTTAATTTTCATGGAATAATTAATATTTAATTAATTAAATATTTTATTATTCACACTTGTTCCTTCAATCGTATATTTCAAAGGGAGTATGAAATTGTGATTTTTTCTCTATGGTTAAGTATGTAATAGGGGGATTTTCCTAGGTATGAAATAAAATTCTACAAGGCACTGAGGTTGGGCCTGAGTCCCTTTTCATTTCTTATTATATTATTTTAATTTTATCTTTTCATTTCCCCTTTGGTTTTCTATGTACACCCCCATGGGCTACCCTTCGTGATTTCAAGAGAGGGAGAAGAAGCTGAGAGTTGGAAGGAATGAGGAGGAACTTCCCATGAGCTCATTCAAAGGTTGTTCAAAGCTCGGTGGATGTTTGGCATAGATTTCGTGTGAAGATTCCATGTTTTTCACTAATACCTTGTCCAATTTTACATTTTATGCCATAAATCTCCATATCTTTGTTTGTTACATTTTTAAAGCTTATAATAGATTATCATGAACCCAGTTTGGGTGGATCTATGGATTTTTAGAAGAAATTTGGGGTTTCCAGACATTTTTGGGTTATTACATTTCAAGAAAACCCATGTTGACAACATGGATTTTAGAGAACCTACAATTCATGTTCTACTAGGTATATGGGTTTTTAGGACTAAAATCTATATACTTGGGAGTATAGACCTTGTAGTAGAGACTCAGGGTTTGTTGGGAAAAAATGGTTGTGTTTGTTACATAACAAGAACCCATGAAAGGTACATGGCCATTGGTCATATAATGTTATTGGGCCGACCCCATCTGGTGGTACGTGGCTAGGTATACAGTTGAGGAACCCATGTAGGGTACATAGTGTGTACAAGAAGTACATGACCTATATTTTGGAGGTGTATGCACTTAATTATGATGAGGTACATGGGAAATACCCATTTTAGGTTACAAATCATATATAGGGATTAAATGAATTGTAGATTAGAAAAGTACATGTTGAGGGTCCAAAGGAACAAAACCATGGATTTTCTCTATAGGTTTATATTTTATTCCTGAAGTACACACTGTGTATATTTACCTTCCCTATCTTGGTTTTACTTTTTTATTCTCACTGATTTTAGAATGATACTTGTAATGTTTTTATTTCGATCATTTTCCATTAATTTTTTGATGGTGGAATCATTTTGGAATTTAAAGGATATTTGGATGATGGTTTGAGTGGGTGATCATTTCCAAAAGGATTTATTTCACATTTGGTTTAAGAATCCTCTAAGGGGTTGGGTTTTGAGTCTTGGGGTTCAGGTTAGGGTGATAAATCAATTAGTGGGATTGGATTTTAGATGTTTTCTAGTGTTGTTCAATGTTTTTAGAATAGATCTCAGAAGCTTCGATTGTGTATTATCTTCATGAAGATCATGGTTTCCCCTTACATACTAGGATCGATTGCTCTATGTTAGAGCTATTGAGGTTTAGATTCTAGGTCTGAGGACCAAAGCAATTTGGAGACTTTGGGATAGGTGATTAATTTTGATGGAGGGTAATATTGGGTACCGTTGGGGTGTTGGTACAATTTTAATGGACTCTTGAGTATGCCCGTGTGGAGTCGTGATTCTTGGGACGACCTTCTGGGTACGTTTGGAACCCATGGATGGGTTTTTTTCTAGGATAGGCGACTGATATTTCTCTTTTATGGGGGTTTCCCTGAGGTTTTTCTTATGACGAGGATCCATTTTGAAACTTATTTCTTTTGGGGTGGTCATGAGGATGATTGATAATTCACCTTATATAAGGAATGTGATTTTGGAGACCCTTTTTGGGAGTATTTTTGATCAGGGACCAGTTTTCGGCTATTGAGGGCCATTTGGGTAATTTGTACAATGTGTAAGTCCTGGGATTTTTGGATGTTCTAGAGTGACCTCTAATAGACATTCTAGCTCTTGTTGTGGACATTCAGATGTTTGATCATGTTTTTAAGGGAATTTAAAAATAGTTTGGGTGTTGTATGTGATTCCCTAGTAGGGAGTCACATTATGTTGTGACCCCATGTACTATGGGAGTATTCAGTTTTTGTTTGGCTCGGAGGTTGGTCCTTTAGAGACCGTGGTTGTCGTTGGTTGGATGTTGATATCTAGGGTTCCATGAGAGGACCTATTCCCTCTTGGACAAGATGGGAATAACACTGTTAGTTTTTATATTTGAATGGTGGAATCAAGGTTGGATTTTACAGTGTTTAGTCAGCCTTTGGTCATGATTTTTGAGGTAGTTTCTACTTGGAACTATGGTTTTATGATACCCTTTGGATATCATGAATTTGGTGTTTAATGTTTTGACATGGGTTTCTACTTCAAGTGTTGGATATGGTTAGATGTGATTAAAGAGATAATGGATGATTTGATTGAGTGGAACCCCCCCCATCTAGTATAGTGAAACACCCTGGAAAGAGTGTATTTGGATCATGAGGTGCTAAGGAACTCACATAAGGTTTTTGTGTGCATTGTATGTTTCCTCACTCTTAGGGCCATGAATGTTGCACAATCCTAATTTTTTAGGGTTCTCTCTTGTTAGGTCTATCTCTAGTTCCAAATTCATTATATAGGACCTTCGAGATTGACCGGTTCTCTAGCTGTGTCAACGTTGAGGTTTCAATCACCAGTTTATATTATGCTATTGTATCCTAAGTGCTTAGTTGATGTGTTTTATTCGTGGGGATTCATATGGTTATGCCCTCGGGTCTGAAATTCATGACTTTTTATTTAGTTCTATAGGAGATCCTATGTATATATAGAAGAGGCACATGTTGTCATGTGGCTAGGTGCGACACATGATGTAAACCCCTAGCATGGGAAAGAGAAGGGGTAGATTTAACACATGTTTCAGGATAGAACCCACAACTGTCTATTTTCCTTATGTTTTTTACCCCCTTTTGTTGTTTTTATTTTTTTATTACTATTGTTAGTTTTCATCTAGTATGAGAATATCGCATGTTTATCGAATTTTAATGACTAAAGATTATAGATACACTATTGGGGGTGGTCTTTTGAGAGTTATTTCACAACCCCTATATGTTTACCACAACATTCATGCAGACTTGATGTCACGACCTATCCAAGTTGGGATCATTATATGACTCTCCAATCCAACCACCAAAATTCCAGGGGCTGGTGACTAGCACAAAGTAAAAATATCACTAACATGGGAGGAAATTCCTTTATACCTAAATGTATACACACAACTCCAAGCACAAAAAATGATGAAATGTAAAAACCCTTAGGAAAAGAATGAATGCATACCCCTATATCCCAACCAACCGAGTATGAAAATAACGTAAAGTAAAGTGAAACTGGACCAAAAATATAGTCCCACCAAAAAGAAAGTGTATGTAAACCACAATGTCCATCCTGTAGAAAAGGTAATTATATTTCAATTTGTAGTTCTAGAAACACACCATAGCCTTTTTAAACTCACAATGCTACGTCCAGTCTTTGTAAACCTAGGAATCTATCAAAAGGTCACTCATCTAAAAAATACACGACATGTTCTAGAAAAGACCGTACATGGTTCAGTATAACATTATTTCCTAGGACTCTCCAAATCCAAAAAGAAATAAACAAAGGAAAGTATAAATAGCTCCACATTGCATATGTCTATGACACAAATAACAAGAATATAGAGATATACTCAATCCAATACACATAGTCTAGAGGTAATTCATAATTACTACATACCAAAATATGGGATCTTGTTCGATGATTCCATGAATCACTCATCAGGGAGAACACACTCCTGAGTCTGATAGCACTGATGGCATCTTTCCAAGGTGTAATATTTGTCGAGAACCTCATGAGAGAGAGAGAGAGATATGTTGATAGATATGAAAAGAGGTATATGATACAATAGATGAGTATCACAGCTATATCCATGGGGTGATACTAAAAAATCCATCTAGATTAACCCTCTTAGTAGAGGATTGATGTTATATTAAGTGGACCACATCAATACAATCAAATCTACCTATGTCATGAAGTTTGAATAAGGGATACCATACCAGGCATCTTGTGGGATTCCAATGACTCTATCCTAGAATTACAGCTGAAGGGATCATACTCCTATGAGTAGTAAAAGATCCCCACCCACCATTAGGGAAGAGATAAAGAGAATGAACCCTATAAAACATGTTCTTGGTTTGGTGGACAAGAGATTCGAGCAATGTAGAAAGCGATTATGTGTTGTGGGGTAACACACCATGTTTCTTGACCCTAGGTATTTCACATGTACACCAAACCATGTCATTCCAACTATGTCATGTATAAGATGGGTACAAGATGAGTAGATGACGTCACACATCAGGTCCTTCCATCCGGGGTTCACCCATGTAATTTATATGCGTGTCAGAACATAGTGCCAACCCATGTTTCTTTGCACGAGTACCAGTACACATGGATGATTGTGTACTTGGCCCACACCAATTCATGTGGTGGGGTACATGCTATGTAGAGAAACCGTGTACTCCACCCTATGTCTATGTATCCCCCAATATACACACTGAGTATCTAGGAAGGGAATGCACGAAGTGTGATAGGGTCTCATGCCATGTTATATTTAAATAACTCCTAAAACCCTAATCGCCACTCAGTGGGGGACAAAATCCATGTAATCCAAGGTTACACACCATGATAATCAGGATTTTCTAGAATTCCATATTCTTCCAACCACACAATGGAAAATATTCCAGGTTCCTCTTTAGTGGTCCATTTACCTTGAAACTCAAGATCGAGGGTCGCCAAAACACCCTAAGATAGAATAAAGGTTTTTTTGGTCCGTTAATCCACACTAAAAAACCACTTTAAATACATATGATGCAATCCAACCAAAGCATGATATCACCCGAATCACGTCAATTCATCCATCGCTATAACCATCACAACCCCTATAGGTTGTATTAGTGTTGTATATTCAATTTGGGATCATTGTGCTGGGATACGAAGGCACAATGTTCTTAAGTTCATAACCTATGAATAATGAAGAGCACATAGAATGGAGTGGGGGAGAAAATATTTACAAGGAACTAACACAACGAACGAACCAAGACCATTTTTCATTCTAGCCTCGATATATTCTTGTAATAATGAACAAAAACAAAAATAAATATAATAATCAACCACATAAATCCCATAATTAAACCTGTCCTACAAGAATGATCGGACCGCAAGTCAACTTGTTCATTGGTTGGTCCATGTTCATATTGAATCCAAGAAAGGGGAAAGATATATCAAAACAATATGACCTACCATGAAATTGGATTGTTTTCTGTTGAAAAATAATTAATATTAGTGATCTGTCAAGAACAATATATGATCCCGGTCTCATATTTGTTTACTGAGATAATTATCCATAGATTATCTCAAGAGCCTCTAAAGAACTTTTAGGGTTATGGGTCTAAAGAAAGGTCCCATCATAGCCATTTATCTAAAACAAAAAACGTGATTTCATCACTTCATTGATGTAATGTTAAAATAAAATAAATCCACAATTGCTTTTATTCATTAAAACGTTTGGAAAATACTTTTCATAGATGACCTGTGTTGTCTGATGTTAGGCCTCACTTAGGGTAAATACATTACTCTGAACGAAATGGTTCCCTTAGATTTATGATCTGGGCACCCATTTAAAAGTTATTTCACATTTTCAAGAAATTTATTTGTAGGTGATAATTAATAATTTAATATTATCCTAGAATTTATTCTAGCACACTGATCCTTAGAATCACACGTCGCCTTAGCACATAGTCTCAAAATAAATCAATATCATATTTAAAAATAATACAAAAAAATATGGGATATTACATTCTTCCAACCTTGGGGTTTTACATCTCTGAAAACCCAAAACAAAGGATTCTAAAGAAGAGGAGGGTACAAAGCACCCATCTTATCCTCCCTCTCCCAAGTGGTCTCTTGGAAATTATCTTTTAGACACTAGACACACATTAAGGTAATAACTTTACCATGGAGGCTCCTCTTAATATAATCCTTGATCTCCATTGGATACTCCACAAAAGTTTCTCCATCCTCAATATCTATATTTCCCCCATTAATAATGTGCTATGGGTAATGAAGATACCATCTCAACTATGACACGTGGAAGATGTTATGTACCCGGTCTAACTATGGGGGGGGATAGAAAAGAAGTATGCCATCTTTCCGAATCTATGAAATAACTAAAAAGGATTGATAAACCTCAGAGATCACATTCCCCCCTGGCCAAATATATTGTATCATTAATAAAAATAAAACTAATAATATAATAATGTTATTATTATTAATATTATTTATAAAAAAATAATATTAATATTATTAAAATAACAAAAAATTTATAAAATATTAAAATTCTCAGTATTCGCAAAAAATATAAAAAAATAAAAAAAATATTATTTTTGTTACTAGTAAAATAAAAAAATTTAAAAAATATAATACTAATAATAAATAAGAAAATACAAAAATACAAAAATACTAAAATACTAAAAATACTAAAAAAAATAAAAAAATTAAATTATGCAATATTCGCACAAATATAAAAGAAAATCTATAAATAGTTAATATTAAAAACATTGAATTCAAATGTTTCAACATTACAAGTCACTGGAGGGATAGTCTTATTGAGGAGGAGGAGGAGCTGGAGGAGATAGTGGGAGAAACTCCATCCCTAATCTACGAGTCAGACGACACATGTATTCCATTTGCTCGTGATGTTGCTGCTGGCATTGAAACGTCTCCTTATCATACTGTTGATGCTGCTGCTACTACTGAAACATATCTTCCTGCTACTTATGAAAAATATCTATATGCTCAGACTTAGCTTGTTTCTTCTCCTGATACCATGAGTAAGAAAATTATGCCTCTCTGCAAGCTCCTCTCGAGTTGGACGCTGACATCGTAATAGTACCATATGAAGTCCTAGGAGTCAAATGAGATCCAATACTAGCTACTTAGCCCCTATAAATGCCATACCGGGTCACCTGCATCTGTGTCTCCTCATCGAAATGGTGGGCACTAGTCTGATCAACTGCCTTAGCCTTACTAATACTGTGTTTGAGAGGTCACGACCCCCCTTTAGTTCTAATTTGAAATTAAAATAGTGAAAATATTATATGCAGTTAATTTTCAAACTGATAAAGAAATAATACTGACCACAATTTGATGCTAGCAATCGTCTCTAATCTCTCTGATGGTTGGATCACTTTACATCCTCCAATAAACGTCATACTCTGTAATATTGGTCTTCTTGACTGCCTCTATGAATATAAAATAAACTATTTATATTTAATGTTATATAAAATATTTTAAGAAAGCACTTACCAGATTCTCTCTCTGTGTACTGAATGTACGACTACAAGTTCGGTGCGTTACCTCTTGTCTCCCCTTGTTCTGTCGGCCCAATAGAAGATCTCCTCTAAAATCTACCACCAAACCAGTGTGAACATAATCCATCCCAAACATGAGATGAAATGAACTATATTTGGTGGGCTCTACATGACTAATAAAATACTATCACTCCTGCTTTCTTCATGCCCGTACTTCTCCAATTGTGAAAATACTGATAGAAATGGTCATGCATAGACACCTCCCATGATGACTGGATAACATCATGTATGATATCATCGATGGGATACCATAAGTCCTACAAAACATTTATAATATCATATTATTAATAAAACAAATTTCAAAATAAATATTATTTATTTACGTACCATCCAATGACTGAACATGATGAGAAACACATCAATGAGAATATGGTCCCATGTGATCCATGGATGAGAAAAATTACTGTGCAAGATATCACTTCCCTGTCCAACAGCTATATGCCCAAAACTAAGAAAAAATAAAAAATAATCAAACAATTGGTATATAAATAAATTAATGAAATCTAATTAAAATACACTAATTATCATACCTCCATGTGCGTGGATCAAAGCCAAGATGTGGACGTTTCTCATTGATAGGGTGATGAATCATTAGTCGCGCAATACTGCACCCCCTCCCCGTACCCCCTGAACTACCAGTAGGCTGAGGGTCAGATGATCTCAAATCCTCCTCTTCCAATGCTATCTCAGCCTCCTACAACTCATGAAATAGATCATATTACATCTAAAACACAAAATTATTATTGTTAGAAAATAGTTTAAGATAACTATTATATATAGATATATATTAGTTATCATTATACCTAGTATTTAATTGTCTCAATGTTCACCTTCGTCATTATCTTCATATCTGATGATGTCAATGTCTTCATATTCCTCCTCGACATCATCAATATACATTTGAGTTTCAATTTCATTATCTCTTTCCATTTCAAATTCAATTGTAACATCATCATCAGCATCTACCCTTAATTGCGGAGTGTCATCATCAATATTCATGTCTCTTTGTAAAAAAGATGGTTTTGGAGTAGTATCTTGGAAAATTTAAATTATTTTCACTTCAAAATAACCACATTCAGTTTGAGTAAAGTTATTTCCCCATGATTTCATTTTCATTATGCTCCACAAATCACATAGTTCAATTGATATAGAATAGTAATTTGCATAAAAAAATTCATGTTCCTATTGATCTAGTAAAAATGGTTCATTTTTTTCATGAAGTATTTTATATTTAATATCAAATATTCCATTAGACGGAATAACATGAATGCCTCTCTCAGTATACAACTACCAACATTTAAACATCATTATATAATTTTGTCTGAGTTAATACATTTCAATAATTTCATCTAGTATGACGTAGAAATCAAATTTAGTTTCTCTATGATGATATCCTCTCAATAAAAATCCACTTTTCATTAATTTTTTTGATTCCCCAAACACACATGTATGAAAATAAAAACTATTCACCACTTATTCCTTATTAAATTTATCAATTTTGGATGGTGGGTTTCTCAATATACACAATCTCTTATAAATTTTATCAGCATTTTGAGACACTTCAAAATTTGTATATTTTTTCAATATAAGAAATAATAAACAGAATTGATTTGTTAAACCATCAACAATTTATGTTCGAGTTTTTTGAACCATTGAGAAATTTTTTTGTCGGTGATTTTCAAGAGAAGCATCTGTAATTTGGGGAAGATATTTCATTATATGATTATCATATAAACTAAAAATAAAATAAGTACAAATACTGTAACATAAATTATAGAATTAGTGACAGAAGAACACACAATAAAAATGATGTAACTTCTTCAAATTTGAGTAGAACATATGTATGAGCTTTGTGATGTTCATCTTAGGAAAGCCATCATTAATTAAATCCACTGAAGACAAGATTTTTCTCATTAAAAACTCACAATTCATTGGCCATTTCATCATCAACATTCCACTCATTCTGACCCAGGAGTTTGTGTTTTGAGAGATATTTTGATTCAAAATAATGAGAGCAGAAAAAATAAATTTCTCTTGAAAATAAATGTCAACAATTGGACCTTCAACTAATGTTCTGTTATGTACCTTTTTATTCAATTTATGCATCCATCTCTCAAATGGATACATCAATCGAAGCTGTACTCAACCTCAAAATTTTTATTAATGTGGAAAATGTAATAAAAAATGTTCCATTCAGTCAAAGAAAGCTGACAGAAATATTTTTTTCAAGTTTACATATAATTAAAACAAAATATTCTTCTAGTCATCTTAGTGCATCGTATTTTGTTTTCATTGCACAAATGTTGCATAAAAAATATGATATATCTCTTATAAAATCCCAAATCATAGAATTCAACAAACCTATGAATCCAATCGACATAAGTCTTTCCATTATAAAATGACAATCGTGAATTTTTAATCCAGTAATATGAAAATTGTTAATAAATTTTCCCAAATTGGAAGAATATCCATATGAAAGTCAAAAATATGTAATTCACGAACAAAATAATAAGCGACTCTCTTTAGATAGTGTATAAGTTGCTTTGGACTTCATGATCCTCTTTTATCTGACATTTTTAAATAGTTCAAGTTCTGGTCACCGATAAATTTGGGAAAGATCTAATTGGGGATTTACATTATCTTTGGTCATACCTAATATATCAAAAACTGTATGAAATAAATTATCAAAATAGTTGTTATCAATATGAATGACATCCAACATTTGGAATACCAACAAATTAGAACAATATGGAAGATCCGAAAAATGCTCTGTTTTATCCAATTGTATTTTTTTCTAGAGCCATGAATTTTCTTTTGGTTTACTATTCGTCCAAATGTGATGAGAGGCAATAAAAATAAAAATTTTTGTCACTCTATACCGGAGATCATTTTTGGAGGTCCATCCCTATCAATTATTCCATTTCTG
Source organism: Viscum album (assembly GCA_963277665.1). Lineage (NCBI taxonomy): Eukaryota > Viridiplantae > Streptophyta > Magnoliopsida > Santalales > Viscaceae > Viscum > Viscum album. The sequence continues at coordinate 1,944,812,638 of OY728126.1, read as the reverse complement.
AAATGATATTTTTTCCTCTGAAAAGTACAATCGGTTGGAAGAAATCTGCGATTACAGTAAAAAAGTATGGTTTTTTCCATTGAAGAGAATAAATAGTTTCTTTACCTTTTATATAGTAAGAACATGATTTTGGACCATGTGTACTCTATCCAGAAGACATGACATATATCAGGAAGTCACTAATTTTCCACATCAATGCATATTTTAGTAGAAAATTTTGTTTCACAACAACATCATATGTACTAACACCGTTGCTCTACAATTAATTTTACTCATAAATCAATGGTTTCCATTAAACATCAATATTCTTTTTCGGATATCCTAGGATTAATAAGTTAAAAAAGATATAAGGATCCTTCATTAAAATCCCTGGAGGTAAATTGAACGAAGTTATAAAGATAGGCCAACATGAATACTGACTACCATAACAACAAAACGGAGAAAAACTGTTAGTAGAAATTCCCAATCGCACGTTTCGAGCTTCTAAATCAAAAGGAAGATGCACTTGGTGAAATTTTTTCCTTGAATCACCATAAGATAACTAATTCAAGCTTTTACTGGTTCAAATCTTGGTTTTGTGCCATGACATAATTATCGTTGTGTTCTAAGGCTTATATAAATGCTGCCTCCTAGGTGAAAGCTGAAAATATATCAACTGTTTTATAGGAACTCATCAATACATCCACATTTGAGCCTATTTATACCTTGATTTTCCACATGTGGGACAACGATCTAATGACTCATTTTCAAGGAATATAAGATTCAATGATTTTCACATGTATGAATCTTCTGATAACTAAGGCCCAAATTATGAACTATCCCCAGGCACATTTTTTACAAGGATACATAATTGTGAATTCTGAAACAAATTTGAGTTTTAATGATGAAAATGATAAGAAATCATTATCACCATCAATATATATAGGATTCAAACCAGAACAATTTGGATTTCTACGCTGATTTATCGAAGCGTGATCATCTAATAATGAATTTTTCCGACTTCCTGGTTCCAGATTTTTCTACAGAATATAAAATCATTACTATTTTTGAATAATTTAAGACAAGAAAACTCTTTCCAAAAAAGAGAAGATAAATAATTGAATATACTTCTTACTAATTACCAGTAATTATGGGTGATACATTTTTCAGTGGATTGACGACAACAATTTTTTCTAATGGGTCATTTAGTTGTATCTTTCTCACATTGAAATCACAATGAAGAACCTTCTTAGAGGTACACATATCTATTCTCATGTATATGATAATGCGTAAGTGTACCTCCAACCAGATTCGTTATTGTGATTTCAGTGTGAGAAAGATGCTAGTAAATGAGTTGTCAGATAAAAGAGCCCCCTTTTCATCGATGATTCAGCTTCTTACAACTGTCTTTGCTAGAAAACACTGTGAAAAAATGTTTTCCTACGAATGCATATCCAAACTCATGAATACGAGATTGGATATGCATATGTAAAAGCATATTTTTCATAATGTTTTTAGTCGGTGAAATTTGAAAGGAGAAGAGTCATCGAGCTAAAAGAGTGCCGCCAATCCATTGGAAAAGTGTGCCATGCTCTTATAATTTATTCCAATTATTCCTATTTATTCCTATTTATTATATTTATTCTTAATTTTTACTATTTATTCCTATTTATTAGTATTTATTCCTAATTATTCCTAATTATTACTAATTATTACTAATTATTACTAATTATTACTAATTATTTTTATTTATTAATAATAATTACTAATAATTACTAATTATTACCAGTTATTACCAATGATTACTAATTATTACTAATTATCACTAATTATTACTAATTATCACTAATTACTAATAATTATTACTATTTATTACTATTTATTACTATTTGTTACTATTTGTTACTATTTGTACTATTTACTACTAATTATTACTAATTGTTTCAAATTATTATTATTTACTACTATTTATTACTATTTATTAATTTTTATAATTATTTATTACTATTTATTTATAATTGTTAATATTTATTACTATTTTTACTAATTTTTACTATTTATTACTAATTATAACTAATTATTACAAATTATTACTAATTATTACTAATTATTATGATTTATTATTATTTATTGCTATTTATTACTATTTATTACTATTTATTTCTATATATTACTATATATTACTATTTATTAGTAATTATTAAAAATTATTATTAATTATTTCTAGTTAATAATTATTAGTAATTACTACGAATTGATACAAATTATTACTAATTATTACTAATTATTATTTATCATTAGTATTTATTTGTATTTATTACCAATTATTCATATTTATTTCTAATTATTATTCTTTAATTCTATTTTTTGTATTTAATGGAAATTATTAATACTTATTACTAATTATTGGCATTTATTATTAATTATTACTAAATATTACTATTTAATAATATTTAACAATATTTATTACTATTTATTACAAATTATTACTAATTTTTAGTATTTATTATTTATTATTATTTTTCATTACTAATTATTTATATTTATTACTAATTATTACAAATTATTCCAATTTATTCTTATTTATTAATAGTTATTCATATTTACTACTAATTATTAGAATTTATTATTACTTATTAGTGTTTGTTACTAATTATTCGTATTCATTTCTAATTATTAGTGTTTATTAATAATTATTAGTATTTATTACTAATTATTAGTATTTATTAGTATTTATTACTATTTATTACTAATTTATTATTAATTTATTACTAATTTATTACTAATTATTACCAATTATTTCTAGTTAGTAATAATTATTTGTAGTTATTTCTAATTATAAATAATTATTAATAATTATTAGTATTTATTAGTAATTATTAGAATTTTTTAGTATTTTTTCATCATCATTATTTATTATCAGTATTTATTAGTATTTATTAGTAATTATTAATATTTATTACTAATTATTTGTATTTATTATTAATTATAAGTATTTATTAATATTTTTTTACTAATTTTTAGAAATTTTTCCTAATTATTCTTATTCATTTCAAAATATTACAAAATACCGTTAATTATTACTAATTAGCGTTAATTACTATTAATTACTACAGATTATGGCTACTAATTACTAATTACCGCTAATTATTTATCTTTATTATTAATTATCACTAAAAATTCTACATTACTGCTAGTTACTAATATTTAGTACTAATAATTTCAATTTATTATTACAAATAAATACTGATGAAAAAGAAATCTAAATCTAGTTTAATTAAAACTATTTGACAATAATTAAAATAAATAATACAAATTGAAATAAATATTAAATTAATTAAAACATAAATACCTTTAAACTTGATATCTCATAAGTGTAGACGATGTTAAAACTTTTTCGTAAAAAAAATTTAACTCAGTGAAATTTTAACTCTAAAATTAATGTTTAGAGAGAGAGAAAGATAAAATTGAGAGGAAGAATGAAGAAATGGATGGGCGTATATATAGGTTAGAATATTTGCGATGATACTAGCTATGATTGGATGCCAAAAGTACTATTTGCAATGTGACCCATCACAAATACCATTGACCACATTTAATAGAGTTGGCGGCTAAAAGGGGATTTGTGATGGGTCTTGTTGCAAATATTGGCCTGCCAACACACTATTTGTGATGAGGGGATATCCCAGTCACAAATAGTATTTACCACCACTGGGTATTTGTGACGGAGAGACACCCCCGTCACAAATACCCTTCTCGCGGTTTGGTGTGGAAACCTCACCAAACATTTTGCGATGAGACCACTTATCCCGTCACAAATAACTTATTTTTTTCCGATGGGATAAGTTTCCCATTTCAAATAATCTTATCGACGGACTATTTGTGACAAGATCTTTTCCCGTCGCAAATAACCCGTCGCAAAAATCCTTTTTTCCCTAGTGATTTTTTCTCTCGAGAATATGCCTAAACCACAATCAGACAAACCAAAACCACCATGATGAAACTATGATCAAAATATTGAGAAAACATTGATCAAAAGAATCGTAGAATTATATTTACTTGATTCATATGATGAATATGAAGAACCAGCTATGGCTGAACTGAAAACGAGTAGGAGTCCATTTCAGGTGAAGTGTTCTAGAAGATGGTTTTCATGCATTTATAATTACATTCACTTGATTTATCACCAAAAGGGTAATCAGGGCGATCAAGAAGAAAAAAATCCAAAATAATAATCATCATTTCAGTCTATGGTTTGAAGAATTAAAATCCAAGTTCTTAGCCTATTCAAGATGATTATTTACATGACATAAAAACTGGGATTCAATTTTGTGAATGAATGAGGCTGAGTCATGGATTCTTTTTTATTAATGGAAGGGAACCGATCCATATGAAGTCATTGAAAATGTTTTGAGTGCTCTCATTTTTATATAAAATGGGTCATTTGAGAACTTCACAAGTTCATAACGGGATGAAGAGATACACTATCCTCCTTGGCATCAAAATGTGTGGTGTTTTGCGCATCTGTTGCATGATAAAGATCCACAGACAGACGAATAGAGTTTACACCCTTATCATGCATCACAAAAGTAAATTGTTCTATGTACTTTCTATAAGTGATGCACTCTCACTGTGTTCTACTAAGATACTGTGGATGGGAACCACAAGACTTCACATGTGTTTATCACCCTTAAAGAGCTTTGTGAAGAACCTCCTTTAAAAATATCTCAGCTCGCATGAATGAATGAATGAAAACTCACCATTTTAATGAGTGGTTTGCATGTACAAGAAGAAAAAAAATAAAAAAGTGTTATTGTTTGAATACATGAAGAATATGCACTCATATTCATGATTTGAGATACTCGAGTCTATGTTGTAAAAAGGGATCATGATTGCATAAAGAAAAATGAATTAAGTGGGGATAAGAATAGTGCATGAACATATGAAAAGTTCATAAGCACTCATGAAAGGAGAACGAATATAGTAATTACAGTGTATTACAGTGTGTGCATGTATTTTTACTAACTTGCATGAAAAAATATAAGGAACCCTAAATATCAACGAGGTGTGATTAGAATTTAAAACTAAAGGATTAATCAAATTTAGACACTAAATTATATTGAAATATCACATAAAATAATAATTACAATACTATATGTGATAGGGATTTCATGAGGGTTCAATGAAACCATTTAATGAATTAAATATCATATAAAATATTGATTTCATGATAATTATGTGAATTTGAGATTTCATTAGAAGATGGAAGAACAATTTACTCAAGCACTTAATTGAATGAGAATATAATAATGAATATAGTTTCATATTTATTGTGAAAAAGATTAGTGAATTTATTCAACTTTCACCGATTTATATTTTATCGAATAATAAGGTTTAATTGTTTTGATTCAATGATGATCTTACATTCATTGATTTAATTTTCACAAAGAAGTTTTTTGATCCATGAAAAATATGAAGAATGTGATTTAGTTCAGTTAGTTTTTCACTGAACAAGAAAGAGAACATAACAAGAAGAAGAGAATAGATTAAATATATTATATTTTATCATAATTTGGGCCATGTATAATTTTAATTATCACTCAACATTATATTAATACAATTGTGACTAATGTGAGAAGAAAGATAGGTGAAGATTTCAACTTGCTGCTATAAAGAAGAAGTGTTTCTTTTATACTACGATGTAATTTACTAGTTGAAGAAGAAGGTCGTGGAAGAAAAAATTAGTAATGTGGAATTCAATAGGACACAATAAGTGGAAGACTTTATTTGTGTTACAAACCTTCAAAAAAGTGGAGAATTTCTTCAGTGGTTATATAAAGACCTAGCCAAGTTCTGTAAAATAAGAACTATCAAATTGACTATTTTACATTGCAAGTGAAAGGGTATTTCCCCCTATATATAAAGACATTTAATAGTTTAATTTATAGTGGATGTGTTCTCATGATCGTTTCTAGAACATACTAAGGACTAGATACTCTTATTGAGTAGTGAACATTGTAAAAAGATTTAATGTTATATTTTACTACATTCATATACTTTCATGCGACATAGAAAAGAGAGTAAGAGAATTAATAACATAATATGTGAAAGATATAAAGGGACAAAAATGTCATAATCAGATTAAAAGGTTCACAACACCGATTAACTTCATCTCATTGTTTGGAATATCCCAAACTATTTGTTTTATTTGGAATCAAAGGGTTGGTTCACCTCTGCTAGATTCTATATTGTGAATTTATTCTATTTTAAAGATCTGAGTTTCTTTCCTTTGTCAAATATGATGTGTAATTTTTGTGATTATTCATTTATCTATGAAATAAGTTTATATCTATGAAGAACTTTATAAATAGTAAATAAAAAGAGAAGTGAATGTTTAAGAAGTCAATTTTATCTAAAGAATATGATGTATCTGTTTCTACATTTCTTGCGGATAATAAATATATATTAGACTTGGAAGGTAATCAGATGGGTTCTAATGTTCCCACCAAGAAGATGGATAATCTTACTACCTCTATTGGTCAGGAGGTGTGTATAAGTACATTCAAAAATTTTCCTCAAGATGAAGATGTTAGCATAAGTGGGGATTATGACCAATCAATAATTTCCCAATAATTACTAATTGATAGATTAAGAGTTATTTAGCATGGTATTCCAAAATAATGAGCATCACTTGATGGAAGTGGCATTTAATATATGTAGGAAGAGATTACATAGAGATAAAGAGAAGCTGATGTTTTAGAGAATACCTTTCATGTATAGATTATAGAATGTTTAATGCTAATCAGACTAGTTGGAACCATTTAATAAATTAAGAGGTAACATGGCATAATTTTCTCAAAATGGGTCAACGAATTTGAAGAGAAAGAGGGAGTGAATAAGACACTTGATGAATATATCGATGAAATTGATGAAAATTAATGAACAAATTTGATGTTAAGGATTCACAATATTATGTAACACGCATGATGACCAGGGAACTTGAATCCTTGATTTAGAACAATTAAAAGGTACATGAAGATAAAGTTGATAGAATAAAGAATTCATGTAAAGATATGATGATTATTATTGAAGGTAGAAAAATCTTCTTCAATATGAAATGTCCATATTTGAAAGTTCCGTTGGCCAATATTGAGAAGTCACATATTGAGATTTCCCAAAAGAAAGAAATAGTTGATTTTGGAACTCAATTCTAACTAAAAGATTATACAGACAAATTTCCCCCAACATGTGATAAAAAGATCATGAATTCATTCAATGATCTATCATAATTATCTGAGAATAAGGAGGTACCATCCATACAATCCTGTACTGATGGTTCGAAATCTATTTTCACAAATAGTGCAGTTTGGATGAAATATTATAAATAATCATGGATGAATAACCATGATAAGAAACCTACCACCATGTTTATGGTGGACATAGAAAACAATGTGGAAGTTATTTCCTTATAAATTTCCCAAAAATTCATTAGGAAGACCTAACAACTTTATATGAGATATATAAATAAATTAAGATGTGTGTGACAATGGTGGTGCAATAATAGATTTGGTAATTGTGTGATAAATTTTATGTATAATCTCCAAAATGTAAAATAACAATGGAAGTCATTGTCAAGGGAAAATGAGCATGAGATGAAGAAGAAACATCCATAGGTCTAAAAGAATCTATACAGTACAAAATCATTTATAAATCATAAAAACATCTATGATGTATGAAATGGTTGTGTTCATAAGGTTGGTTCATACTCATCTCAACATTAACTCAAATCTTATGAGAAAATAAGATAAAAAAATCTTACTAGGAATGAATAAGTAAACCTCATAAGAAATCAGAAGAATATTTTTAACACAAAATCTCCCAAGAAAATCTCAATTAAAAATATGAGAAACCCATGGATTCAAAATCCCTAAAGTTGAGGAATGTAAAATCCAAAAGAACTAATATAAAATATTTTACTCCAAATTACCCATGCGGAAGATCGAAACATTCTACCATATCTTCCGATAACATGGTTGTGATTCTTTCATAAGAATTGGAAGGAAAAGGAAACTTGAAGATGCACAAGCTAAGGCTAGTGAAAAATAAAAAATGAAGCTTTTTATATGATAAATATAACGTGAAAGATAATTTTCAAACAAAAGAAAACTATTGTGTTAAAGAAGTTCTGTATGATATATTTAAGAAATCTAGTCACATTTCAAAAGGTTGTTTATGTTTACTACCAAAACAATAAGTATTCCTTAAGAGGAGTAGAAATGTATCATTCATAAAGGATGTTAAGAGGAAACATTATCCATAGGAAGGATAAGATAATTTCAAGAGATCCATTCTAGCTCATCATAAATCAAAAAATATGTAAAGACTAGAGAAAATAGAGAAACTAAGTTGACAATATCATCTTAACCTTTCTATTCATAATTATGAATCATAGAGAATCTAACTTATTCTCTTAATATTTTCTTATTTTATTTGTTCTTATAATGTAGGTAATTGAAGTAGTATCAAGCTCCAAGTGGGAGAACCTTAGTAGTAGTGAGGGATGTCAGTTCTTGATTACAAGGCTTAATAAGTCACTATTTTTAAATGATTTCTGAATTTGATATTCAAAAATAAATTTGATGTATGTTAATCATTGATGAATTTGAAGTTCATTATGTTCTATTCTGGATAGCCAGGATAAACAAGATACTATATTGGACTAATCTTATTTTCAGTATCGTTAAGAACAAGTGTTCAAGAAGGTCATCCTTGGTGAAGTTGTGAAAGTTTTCTAATTCTAACGTCCATGAGTTCATGAGCCATTTTGGGGTATTATACATACTGTGATTTCTTGAAATTCATACCTAAATAGATGAATCTCTATGAATATTTTGAGAAGTATTTCATTTGGGGGGGATAAAAATTAAGAAGGATTAAGAAACTTCCAGAAAAATTATTTCAATTGGTATCAGACATGATTATTCTAGAAAATTTTGAAGATCTTATGATTATAAATGTTATATACCTCTTAATTTCTCAACATTGGTTATCAAAAAATAAAAAAATTAACACAAAGGGGGTGTAATTTAATTAATATATAACATATGAAATTTGGATTTAATGTAAGTGTTTCATGATCACATATCATACAAGTTTTAATGGAATGTTTTTGATCTATCTGTTGAAGTGAGTGTAGGAGTCTCAAGTTGAAATTTCTTATAAAAGTTTTATATCTCATTTAAATATATTCATATTGGAAAGAATGTGAATAAACCTTGAAGGGAAGTATATGAGGTCTCATTTTAAAAGGTATCATGATAAGTTGGTAATTGAATTTTTTTTATCAAAATAAAATTATCTTGTTTTCTACACCGAGTAGAGCTCAAGGAGACATAGAGTGAAACGATATATGGAACATTGATTAATTATGGAATGATAACCTTTTCCCATGAACTTTGTATTTCTTATCAATAAGGGGGATAAAAATTGAAATGATTTTTTGAAAATAAATGGGATCGATTTGTTATTGTACCACATTTTTAAAATTAATTTCGAAATAAATATAAATATATCTACAAAAAATTCAAAGGGGGAAATTTAAGATCACTCTTTGTGTATATATTGTATTTAATTTCAATTATTCTCTTTGGATGAGGATGGTGATTAATTAAATAGAAATATTACATTATTGTCAATATAATGAAGAACATCCAAGGTAAATGGATCCATGATTAAAATCTTTAGCATTAATATTATAATAATCATCTTTTGAAGACTCTAAGTTTCATGGGGACGCGTAGATAATTTTTATGGATTCATTTAATGAAATTTTAGGTCATGCTTGAATAATTCTCTTTGTAATTCTGATGATTGATAAACTGGTTCAATATTTAAATACATGTATCAAAGGTGATAATTTTTTCACAAAAAATATGGAATGATATTTGATATTGAAGAATTTTTTTGGAATTAATATTCCAAAAATAATAGAATAAGAAAATATGGTCCTGCATTTTGTCATTGTTTCATGATAATCAAGCGAGAGATAAAATGAAGATTATTTAGATTAAAATTTCACTAAATGAGAACGATGATTCATAATTACTTTTTGAATGAGGTTTTGTTGCATATGATATCTATGGAATATATATTCTAGAAAGGAAAAATTAAACAACTGACAGTGTCATGCATTTGAAGGACCTTTGATTTTATATAGTGTAAATTTTCACTAAGAATAATTTTCTAGGTGTTAATAAAATATTTGGTCAACCTAAAAGAAGAAAATACAACCTTAGTTAGGGAATGTGTGGGACCCAATGGGTCCACCACACCCTAGGTGTTTTTCTGAAGGCACTAATAATTGAGGAATAGGAGTATAGTGCCCATAGGAGGCAATCATGACCGTATGTAAGGCCTGTAGCGGGCATAGATGAGGCCACACATGGATTGGGTTAATAGCCCACTGGAGAAGTCGATCCACCTAGAGGGGTATCACAATGGTAGGAGGGAGGGTTATTTCTTTCCACACAATAAATGTTTTTTTTGATATACCACATCCCATACACATCACACTTTTAATGTGGGATGCACTCATCATGTTTACTGTTCACCCACAATTTTAATGATTGAAAAAGTAAAGGTCGTTTGATTAGAGAAATCAGATACTTCCATACCCCCATGGTATTTTATTTAAAAAAGATTTTCATATTTAATTTCATCAACATCATACTATTTCTTTCCCTATATTATTCCATTTTCTCACAGGAGAATATGGTCAAACCACCACCGGTCAAACCTAAGACCACCATGATAAAATTGTGGTCGAAATATTGATACAATCTCTATCAAAGGAGTATTGAAAATATAGATTCATTATTCATGTGAATAATCCAATAAAACAGCTATGGTCTAACTAAAAATTTAGTTGCAGGTGTCCATTTGAGGTTAAGCTTAAGAGAAGAGGGTTAGAATGTGTTTATAATGACATGAAAAAGATTTATCACCGAGAGGAGAAGTAGGCCAATCATTAAAGAAACTGACATAATATTAGGTTTAATTTTAGTTCAATGTTTGATGGATTCTTATATGATATCTTCATCCATTATATATTTTTATTTACATGGCATAAAAATCAGGATTCCCATTGGTGATTGAATGCGGACGAGGCTATGATCGGCGCCTATAAAAGGAAAAGTTCCAAGCAATGTAGTGTTGCTAAAAATATTATGAGAGATATCATTTTCATAGAAAAAATAGAATCCAAAAAACTTCATGTTATGAAGGGAATAGACATCCATGATACTCCATGGAATTATGATGTGGGGTTTCCACACATAGGATTTGAGAAGAATATTCATAGACACACGACTGGGGTTCACACCCTTGTCCTTCCTCATGAAGGTAGAAAATTATGAAAACTAGGGAGTAATTGATACACTCTCTTTATGTCATTAAAATATATAGTGAATGAAAACCATGATACATCAAGTGTGTTTATAACCCTTGATGAAATTAATCAAGAACCTATTCCCTAATGCTATTTTCTTACATGAAGGAATGAATGAAAGATCACTATTTGTAGGAGTGTATTGAATGATGAAAATGAACAAAAGAAGGTAGGTGGGTAGTGTGTGAATATATGAAGCACATTAACTAATATGAATTATTTTATATATCCATTTCTATGTTTCAAAATGGTAGTTTGATTGTGGGAAGAAAATATAAATAAGTTGGGAGAATAATTGTGCATGCGTACAATCATAGTGTATAAGAACTCGTGCGAGGAGAACCAAGGAAGTAAGTGTAGTTTCTTATAGTTTGTGCATGATTATGTGTGAAAACATCCATGCAGATATATAAATACACCTAAAAATTAGTGAGGTGTGATTATAACTGAAAAATAATGTCATTATCAATAGATGGAATACTTTATTGGTGTTACTAACCATCAACAAATAGGATAATTCCTTTAGACATATTATAAATACCCATCTAAGTGTTTTAAAATAAGCATTATCAAGTTGACTATAGTTCATTTCTAGTGAAAGGGTATTTACATCTTGATGTAACCACATTTAATGGAATAATTTCTATTGGTTGTGTGGTCAGGATCATTTTTATACCATTCTATGAAATACATAAACCTATTGAGTAGTGTGTCTTTTTGGAAAAATCATGTTCTATATTTTTCTACTTTTGTATACTTTCACATGGCAGGGAAAATAGAATAAGAGAATCAAGATCCTAATAGGTAAAAGAGGTAAAGATATAAAATGTTGTAATTGGATTGAAGAGTCCCCAAAATTAATCCCCCTTTCATTTTTTGTTATAACCCATACCATTACATTCACTAAAAATGTACCAAAACCTAGAAAGTATTATTATCTTTTATAATATCCCCAACCATGTTTCTAATTTTTTTCCTGCTTCCAACTCTAAATTCTCTATAGATAGTTAACATGAATGGTTTATAGATAATTATTATAACTAATATTAATTCTTTCTTAATAAACAAACTTTTCATAATTAGTTTTAATGATCTATAGATTATGTACCCTAATTATTACCCTACCCCAATAGATAAATTTTTTTATGTTTAGTAATATATTAAAAGAAACTCATCAGAAAAAAATATTCATGACCATGTTCCAAACGATAAAAAAATATTATTACTTGAAAATATGAAGAAGAATTTTTTAATATCTACTTTTTATACCAATTATGTCATTTTCATCAGAAAAAATTCAATAACATGATTTTATGTGAGTAATATTAATATAAACCTCCATATAAAAAGACTGAATTATCTTATTTATGTTTTAAATAAACTATTTAATATGAAATTAAAGTTATGATTGTTAAAACATGACCCCATTAAAACATTTTAATTAAATAATACATGGATAATATTTTTAATATTATATTATTATTAATTTTTTTAAATTGTTGCAGATATAATTTTTATTATAAATTTAAATCAAGAATTTGAACAATTTTTTTTCATGTTACATTACCCAACTTATTTATAGCATGATATAATTTATTCATAATTGAATCCCATTTATCATGTGGTATATCATATAAGTTTATTGTCTCTTGTTTAAAATTACCACCACTAGTTATTAAATTAGAATATGAAATGAATATAAATTAATATCTTAATACAAGGATAATCATAATTTTAACCCACAAATAAGTGTATAATACTAAAAATATACATAAAAACCTCAAAATGTAAATGAAATGATCTATAAGAGAAACATATTTGTGAACATAAATAAAATGAGAAGATTACAGAGTGCTAAAAAATACACATAACTGATATTTTAAAAATTTAATACAATTTTTTTACAAAAATTTATAAAAGAATACTATTTTATTTATATTACCAATATTTTATGAAACCATTCATAAAAATAATTTGTTTATTATGTTTGAGAATTTTTACATGTCATTTATGAGATGAAATCTTGTAAATTTAAATATTCTTTTTAGCAAATTGGGATACTGAGAAATGGGAAAAAACACCTCAGTGACCATAGAAAGTGCTATAAAACATAACATAATACATGGAATTGTCTCTAGGGTAATAAATTGACACATCATTAATTTATACAACAGGAGATATCTCATATATTCTAAACCCACATGGAGGATAAATTATAAAAAATATATTGAAATACAAGATCTAATTTTAACAGAATTTTTATGATGACTTGTTGATCTTTTATGGAAGATGATATATTTAAAAGGAATTAGTAGGTTGATTTTGATGTAACTTTTCCTAATGGAGCTATATATCTCCATGATAAATTAATCTGTCTCTTACATATTTTTCTTTTATTTTATAAAAGAATATATATAACAAATGATTTATTAAACAGACTATAGAAATGAACAGACTTACATATTTTCTGATTAATTATATATTAAAAATCGCATTCATATAAATATATGATAATTTTTTCAATTAATTATCAAAATAATCTCATTAACACCAAATAAATAGTCTAATTCTTGTAAAATATTGAGGAAATATATAAGGAAATGAAACTGTGAGATAATAAATGAGTAAGAGAAGACATATATAACACGAAATAATGTGTTGAAATAATATACAATTAGGATACATAGGTATGTTTTAAAAGAATAATAAAATAAGAAATTGAAAATAAGAAACAATAATATAAAATGTATATAATAATTGGAAACTATAATTGTAATTTATGGTTCCCTCACAATATGTTATAATATAAAAATATTCCTAATTATAGGAAAAATATTATTATATTTCACACTAAAAGTCAATTTTAAAATTCTTATAATTAATATAATTAAATGGTAAATAATTTATTTTCACAATAGTGGTAATTTTAAAACATAACTATTCAAAAATATCTAAACTTTTGTGTTTCAATTGATTATTAATGATTTGTTGAGATAATATAAATAGATAAAACATTTAAGTATATTGTTTTCAATAAAAACATGAAAGAAAAAATGTGGACTAAACAAAAAAAAATATTAAAGGGAAGATAATGTTTTCAATATAACTGAACAAGAAGGTTTCAGATAAAGAATTTCATATGCTTTACTACCAAGGAGGGAAAAGGCATGGAAATACTACATAAAAAAAGAACGATGATATGGATGGTTCTAAAATTTGAAATGGAAATTCACACTGAGGGATATCAATGAATCATTCTAAATAACAACCCAATGACATGATTCTTGAGAAAGAAATATATGTGTAATCCTATGATAGTGATGTATCCACAATCAAACCCACATTATTTATGTATATTCTGAACTCATACCAAAGGTTATTGTCTTGCACAACTCTATTATAATCAAGGTGTAGAAGAACCATGGATATTTTCTATAAAACACTAATATAGTCAGCATTGTCAATATGGTAAGTGTCATATCAACCAGAAGGTTTTCCAGTCCTCAAATAATGAAATATACACTCAATTCTATTTTTAATGATAATACATGTGTGTACAAATTATAATTCATATAGTATAACCAATACATGTTATGATAGAAGTTAAATTATACTGTAATCACTTATATTGACATGTTGAGAAACAGAACATGACAAAATTATCATTAGAGGAGATGATTATTGACATGGATAATATTAAAATAACATTGAATAAAAATAATTCTTATTTAAATATATCCAAATAATATTGGTAAATGAATAAAAAAAATGGAATGAGAGATATTAATACATGATCTAGGGTAAAATAGAAAATAAATTTAAATATATTTTACCTGAGGTTTATCAAGAATGAAATAAATATCCCTAAAACTCTATCTAAGTATAACAATAAGCAGTATAATATATGTTATGTGGGATAATATATGGAATGATTTCCTTGTATTAAATATAGTATAGATCAATGAATAAATAGATCCCCCATGTGGTAGACCAAAATCCATATCTATGGTAGGATGAAGGAATTATGAGCTATATTAATTGTATGTTGACATTGAAGAGGAGACTATAAGAAATGAGAAGAAGGTGGAGAGAAAATAATGATAATGCATATTTTTTTAGTGATCATAATGAGTATTAATGTTTCATATTGTCCCCATTCACTATATTATATTATATATCAATTTTATCTTAGGAAATTCAACATTATTTTTTGGGAATTGTTGTTTTAGTACTTTTATTATTATTTAACCAATTATAATTTTTTATGATGATTCCTAAAAACCATAATTCCTACTTTATGGTTATTGGATGGGAACTTAGTGTAAGCGCGTGAAGTAAAAAATGTTAAAGTTCAAATAGGGAATTAAGAATTTTCAGAGAACCTTATGTCAAATTTGTTTTCCATATTAGTAAAATTCAAGAGTTGAGATTAAAATATGCACTCAAGATATATTAATTCATCTCATTGCACGTGTAGATTGAGGAATGAAATATTAGTTATATATTTTTGATAATCACACATATTTTAGCATCAAAACCCCCAAAAATAATGTTTGAACATTAGGAGATATTGAAAAAAATACAACAATGATTTTACTTTATGATCCAAATTAGGATTTAGTATATTATGTTATTGGGATCTGTATTTTCTTCAAGATGCCACTAGATAATTCGAATAGTGAAATCAAGTAGACACAATGGTATTTTCACATTATATTCACAAGATGAGTAAGTGATGTTTTGGTAGATAATTTCATTACACATTCCATAGTATGTTTTTCACACTACAATGAAGATTATCGTTACTATTTATGAGTATCATCTAAAGAAATTTTAATTTATTTATCATTCTATCCATTTTATAGATTTTATTTACTAGTTTTAATATAACACTGAATCAACAAAAAACGTGATTTGTCACATGTTTGTTTGTAAATAATTAAATGATAATATATCATTTTTAAAAGACAGGTAGGAAAGAATATCTATTAATAATACAACCATGGTAATGAATACACAATGATACATCTACCGATCAGAAAAATTATTTAAAATCCTAACCATTATTTTTTCTTACGGATAAATAAGGATAGTAACATATTTGTTTCATGGTATAATAGTAATCTATAATTATAATTGTTTTATATATAATTTTTTACTTCTACTATTTTTGTCTCATTATTGAAATATTGAAATAAAAAAATATAAATTCGTAAATAAAAAAATTTATAAAATACATAATTATTTTTGAGAAACTAGATGATTAAAATATTTTTAATTCATATAATTGTCGACATGAGTAATTTTTTTGTTCCCAAATTTTTTAAATATTTAGAGATAAATTTGATATTTCATTCATTCCATGATTTGATGTCCATTATATTCATCTAATTTATTTGAGGAATTATAAAAATAATAGACATAATCTATCATGTACCAACGTTCTAATGAGTGTCACAAAATATAGGAAACTAAAACTTGATTCTTTTACTAAGAAGTAATTATTAGGAATATTAAGATGGATTGATTACATTTTAAATTTCTAAATGAAATGTATACTTTATTGAAGATGAAGACAATAATTAACCCATGTTCCCTTATAGAATATTAATTTACTATTTGATAAGTTTCATTGATATCTAATTAATCCTTTCAAACCCATACCTTTTTTCTTTTCATTATATGTTTTCTATTATGTGAGAGGGATGAAAATTATTTTTCATTCCCTAACTAATAAAAATATATTGTTAATTGAAAAAATTAGGGAAATATTTCAATTAGTTTGAATAGTTTTATCAAAAGTTAATAATTAATTTTATGTTTCTTTTACATATTTAATCACTAAAAATTATGTATGTAAGACAAATTGTATTTAAAAAATGAAAAAATAACAAAATAAAAATATTTTTGAAAATGGAGATAAGATATATATTCTTTCAATGTTTTTAATTCAATTTCCCTAGATTCAATAAAACAACATAATGGAAATTATTAGTGGTTTATTCAGTGATTATAAATCAATGGGGGATACCATTACTAACATTGGATAATATCTAAAATTTTTCTTATAGTTGAATCATCCTGATTTGGCCTCAATATATTTTAGGTAAAAAACATAAAAATAATTGAACCCTATAATAACAATTTATAAGTAATCATGATTAATGTCTTTTGATTATATATTAGGAGTGGTTATTAAATTTTCAATATAATAGTAGTATACATGCACTCTCAGAGTGATAAAAACTGCATGATCTTTTTTCATGATTGATAAGATCAAATTCACCACAAAGGGTTGGCTATTTGTGCGTATAGATTGGAACAAAATGAATAAAACAAGATTGATGGGATTTATTTATATGTAGACTTCAATAATTAATAAATTAGTTAGTTTACTCTTCTTTAGTGGTGTATTTTTTCTTTATAGAGTAATCACTTCCTTGGAGTTCCTTGAAGTTATTTCCCATCATTATATTAGTTCATATGTGTGGTTTTTATAGGAGGAAGTATTTCATTATTTATCATACTAAAATTCTATATTTTAACCCCAATAATTTAAATAATTGATGGGTAATTACGTTATTTTCAAAAAATATAAATCTTACAATATAATTCTTAAAATATTCCTAATTTGTAAGATTCCATTGATTATTCTGGATTATGTGACTTATGGAGAAATTTATTACTGTTTAAGTTTATTTTAATGAATAAATATTTTAATGGATCTGTGTAAAAAATTTAAACACAAAAAAAAGAAAGAAAAATATTATTTATGACAGATCAAGGGAATTTCAAATGAGTATCATCATGTGAAGAGTAAATAATCAATATAATACATTTGATGAATAACATGGGATTCAAAATATATCCTTATAAAATATCTAAAAATCTATCACATATATAATAATAAGTTAAATTTTAAAAAATTAAGTGCACAATGTAGGACATCATGATATTATTTTCAATTCCTCATTCAAAGACATAATAAAACTTATCATAAAGTCCATGTTCTAATACATCCTAATTAATGGTTTGTTATACACAAAATACCCAAATAATTTGGACAACTGTTTGTCTTAATGAACTTATAAATGTATTGATGGGTTATCTATAACTAGTACAAACCACACTTAAATGTTTTCAATTAATTACCCTTATATTGAATCAATAATTTAATGATTTTGAAATATTCCTTATTAATAAATAAATTTATTTATTGAATCAAGTATATCAAATGTCATTATCTCATTAGTCAATGAAATGAATTTCTAAACAAGAATACTTCATCTTAAACAATATTTGGATTAGTATATTATTAATACAATATTTAAGTACTATAAATTAAATTTAATACTTCCATGAAATAAAAAATATTGATATTAATGAGAAAAATATAGTCCAATTAATAATAGTGGGGGATATATAACATGATCACAATAAATTGTATGGTTGAAAAATAATGTACAATCCATTTAGTAGTTAATGTTGATAAAGGATAATCAATTCAATATAAATTAAGGTTTAAAGTAAAATAATGTTTGTCAAAAAATAATGACCTAAATGGAATCAATGATTTTAAAAGAAAATTTCTTAAAATTACTATAACATTTCATAAAAATGATTTTATAAATTACTTCTAGATACATTTCCCTTATTTTAAAAAAATAATTTGTTGTACTAAAAATTCATCAAATAAGGGTAAATGATATCATTGAAAAAATATAAACATTTTTTGGAATATAAATAGAGAATAAATATCATGGAGGTGTGAAAATAATTTTATACCATATAGTTGAAAAGAATATTCCTTTCACACTTTTGTAAAAAGTTAAAACTATTTATTTGATAAAATTTAAAATAATACCATTTAAACCATTTTAAATAAATTCAATAGTAGTATAAAAATACATTTACTAGTAATTTAAAAATATGTAAAACATATATAATTTTTTGAATAATATGTATATATATGAGAGTGTTTCCTAGTAGAAAAAGATTAATATGGTATATTTTTATTATAAACAATTATTTAGTTATTTTTATTTTCAATGAGAGTTAATGTTTTAATAAAACATGAATATCCTATGATTAACCATATTATAGGAAAAATAAATTATGTTTAATAATGAAAGAGTATATAATTTTTCCAATGTAAATTTAAACATTAATAATCTATATAAGTGTGAAATTGAAAAAAAACTGTTACGGTTTTAATATCAACTGAATAAAAAACCCTGATAAGATAAAAAATGAATTAAAATTTCAGGAACCATGAATAATAATGAGTTCATTAAATATGTAAAAATGTGAAGTATATATACCAATTAAAATATATTTTGTGCACAAATTAAATTATGTCTCAATGGAGTCAAATTAACATATCAAACCCATCGCTTGTTTTCCATCATGTTCATTAGAATTATATCCTCCAAAATAATAAAATCAAATTTATGGAAAATTTTATTAATACATTTGTATTAATATTTTTCAAGTACATTTATAGTTATTTGAGTAAAATTTATTTTATTGTCCATTCCTACGTCGACCACATAGGGTTGTTCACACAATTTATCAAAAACTACTTTAGTATAATGAATGTGGTCAAGGGTATTATAAAATTACTCAATATAATAAAAAATGTTAAAAATTTAAATATTATAATTTTTATTCATTTTATACAAATTTATAACCATCCATCCAGGGAGGTAGTAGAAAAAAAACATTTTTCATTGAGGTGGTAATCCACACGTATGTGTGAAATTATTTTATTTTCATAATTATTGGAATGTGGAGATATTATATGATTATTAATCATTCAAAAATATTATTTATATCATAAATGTAATATTTACTCCTTTTATATACCATTATTATCATCCATTTAAATATTAAATAAAAAAATCATATTGCCATGTGGTGGTTGTAGCTGTCATGTACACACGATCGACATTATTATTTTACAAGGGATTATAGGGTGTGAAGGTAGACAATAAATTAAATTTATAGAATCATAACTATGTCACACATATTATATATATTCATTAAATTTATAATTATTACTATTCATATAAGGAAGTGATGAAAAATGACACCTATATTATTGTAGAGCCAATAGCCTATACGAACAAACGAGTGATGTTTTCATTTTTGATTGGATGGTGAAAAGTAAGATAATCATCGTTCCCTAAATAGAATAAAGTTTAAATATTTTTATGAATATAATTTCATTATATTGTTATGGGTACAAATAATTTAAAGGAGAAATAAGAATAAATAAATTTAATGGAGTCAGTTAAAACTATGACCTCTTCATTCTAAAACCATCAATAGATTACACATTAAACATTTTTGTATTTGTATTTATTGATTATCAACACCAATATAATGATTATATGGTTTCTAAATATATATATTCTTAGTTATTTTTTGATAATAGGAGCTTAGTAATTATGGATAAGTTTTTTTGAGGTGGTTATGATTTATAAGGGAGGTGGTTCAAAAATTTATAAATAACTGAATCTTTTTAAAATAATATAAGTCAAACATAAGTTATGTGGCAAAAAAGATTCATAGTGTTGAATATAAGAAGGTTTAGGAAAAAATTAAACCATACAATGATTTTTAATGAAGTATTTATTTGTTTTATTAATGCATTATCCCATTATTTTAACCCTTTAATCCAATTTACCTTAAACAATGGTCATAAACTTTCACAATGGGTAGTATTCATTATGATAAAAAAATAAATTGAACTAATTTCAAAATTCGTTCATGAAAATTAAAATTATGAAATAAATAATCCAATATTTAATTTCAATAAGTGGTAAAAAATATATTTCATACATGTTCACAAAACACAATAAATAATTATCTTACCAAAAATTCTTGTTTTATGAATAATAATGGTTTTATACCGGAATCATGATTAACATTGTCTAAAATTGAATAAATTTTATTATTTTATATAATGAATTTTTTATTTTAGTTTAAAACCAAACAAATATTGAATGAAATATTTTTAATACTTGATTAATAGTTAAGAACAATTTTTTTTTAATTAAATAAAAACATTATATATATTTTCAAAATGTCAAACACATATTTCTATGTTCAAAAATTTTGTAATGAATTATCCTAATTATTAAATTTATAATTTTTTTAGAACAAGGATTCATAAACATTTATCAAATTATAATATAATAAAAATTTATTAGAAGTGACATTATTACTATTTTTCAATATAGATAAAAAACTAATATTTATAAAATATATAAAAAATTCACCCGAAGAAATATATTTCTGGATAAATTAAAAAAAGATTTAATTTAATCAGTTTAAAACTATAATTATTCTATATTTAGGTCTTAATTTAATTTTATAATAATGTTATGCGCATTATTTTTTAATTTTTCAGACTGAAATTCTTACATTAATTAAAGCTCACAACTTCAAAAATTTCATCAATGAAATTTATTAAATGTAAACTCATAAAATAATGTGGGTAGTTATGGATCATAACATACTTAGGTTCCCACATTGCTTTATCTGACATATTATTTCTTTAATGTACATTTTCTAGTTGAGTCACCCAATTCCACAACACTTATTCTCTAATGTTTGGAATCCTGATAGGCACTTAAAAATATGAAAAATTAAAAAGGAATTATATTTATTTAAATGTGAGTAATTGTGATTTATGTGGAGTATAATTATTTAATAATTAGTTATAAAACACATTCTAAAATTTAGAGAGTTTGGTTAGAATTTCTATAAAGTTATCCATAGATCTAGTACATTTCAAAATATCAAAATGTTTGATATACATGTGAATTATAATCCTTTTATTTACAGACCATATAAAACCTTTCCATGTTGATAACTTTAATAAAACATGATTCCTTACTGGAAATTCCATATCCTTTATTTAGTTATCTATATATATCTTTTATATTCTTTGATATACATTGATATGACTCTAAATTGGTCTCACTTTTTCCATCATGTGGGCAATATTTTTTTGGGATTAAAATATTCCTTTTACCAAAATATTCTTTACATTTTTTTAGGACATATTTTCCCATAAAATAATTCATAAGTTCCTATTTGAACTAATTAATAAATCAATCATTTCACCAATGTTAAATATTGATCCCTCAGACATTAAATGTCATGTGAGCACAACCACATCATGTCATACATTGTTTTAATAGTCCCATGTCACTATATTTATATCTATGGAAGATAAAAATTGATCAAATACACCTTGATGTAAATATCCATTTATTTAATTTACCATAATTTAGAAGTAAGATGTGGGTCTTGATCCCATATAATAAATTAAGGTGAACCATGAAGTATCACAACTTCATTTATATGGAGTCATTTGCGAAGAACAATAAGTATATCATCTAATATAGTGAGTATATTTGTAGACATGGTAAGGTTACAAATAATTACCCATATGACATAATATTTGTAATATTATTTGGAAATACCGTGACAAAGTCTACAGTTATATCACCCCATTTACACATTGGAATAGGAAGATGTTTCATGAATCCTTTAGGATGTTGTATCTCAACCATTACTTATTGAAAATCTAAGTATGTTTATACATATTTAGGAATTTCCCTAATAATGTTATCGAACAGAAAATGTATTCTTTAATCCCTATAAATCATTTTTCTACAATGGTGTATAGATATATTTGATCTATGTTATTAATCATGAAATTATCTCTTCAATATAGGTATTGATGTAACATGTAGCCTCTTTCAATGTTCTGAAAACCATATTTATAAACATTTCCTACCAAAATAACATCATTCATGGTGGTAATGTTTGTTTTCAACTTGTTTTATGATGATTTAATATTTTTATATTCTCAGGAAAAAATAGTTTGATAATAATTTGAAAAAAGTAATGTTCCCCCTTCCCAACGGATTTCCATATCTAATATTACTAAATATATTAATATATAATCGTTTAAAATCCTTATTTTGGTAGGATCTCCATGATCATCCAACTTATTTATCTTCCCAAGGGGGTCATCTATTGATGAATCACAATACCTAAGTGTCTTTAGAAATATACTTTGTCACATTTTGAACTATTTTAATGAAAAGTTTTATTTCATACTTTTGTGATACTTATATATCTATAATATTTCATAATATAGGTAATTACTCCATATCATCCTGGAAAATATTTCATATTCTCTATTAAGATCCTCAGATATATAATTATGTAACTGTATATTTAGTTGTTTTGATGAATAAGTAGTAGCTATATCATTTTCCATATGGACCCATCACATTACTTACCTAAAATCATCACTATATATCATTAAAAAGTCCATTATTAAGGGTAACAACAATTTTAGTTCCTTGACCAATATTATATTAAATTATTCAAAATATTATTTATATTATTGTGATTATAGGGGATTAACCACATTATATCACAACATGACTAATGGGCTAGATAATCATTCAATTTGTGTATCAAATATTTCCGAGTAACCTACTAATATAAGGAATCTATGTACCATAGTTATGTTCCTTGGTGTACATCATTATTTAACTAACATTATTAGATGACCAACTAATATTCCATCCTTGGTGAAAATATAGTCAATAAAAGAAACATCCAAAATCCAAAATTCACACTTACTAAATTTATCATTGAATTCATTTCCTTTATGTGTTTCAAAGATAATTCTCAAATTTCATTTATTCTATTCATATATTATGGAGTATAACAACATATCATTAATAAATACTATAAATAAAATTTCTAGATTATATTTAAATACCCTATTCAGTATATTAATAAAAACATATGGTCTATTCATCAATTAAAATAGAGTTGACATAAACTTATAATGTCCATAAGTTGTGAAAAAATGAAATATTTTGGATATCATTATTTATTACTTGAATTTTATGCTACCCAAGATAGATATCAATAGTTTAAAAATATTGATCTCTATGATGTTGATCAAACAATTTATCGATGAGAGATGAATGATAAATGTTGCACCTTGATATTTTAAAAGAGGTACATCATGGAAATAGTGTATATGAAATGAAACCTAAATTTTAGAATAGAATATAACGTATTGATACTTTATGATATATTTCATTTTAAATTAATTTAGTCTTTTCAAAAATCATTGAGGCACACAACACCACGTTTAAAATAAATACTATTTAATACTATAAATTTTTTATTATTTAAACAAGAACATTATAAACTTCCTGATAAATTGGTGGGTATGAAATATAATAAATGAATATTGAAAATTATTTGGTTTTCATATTTATAATATAAATTCTATGATAATATATCTATTATAAATAAAATAAGACCAATTTGAAGGAAAACTAAATGTTTCTTGAAAAACTGTATTTTTATAAAAATTGGTTGGGTCCTGCTTTGCACACATAATGTAAAATTAATTTATAACAACTATAGAATTTAAATTTCAAAAAAATATACTTCATTTTTAATATCAAAATTTAAAAATTATCTTTGGGTTTATTTTCAAGGATTTTCTAAAATGATTAATTTTTGATGAACAACGAAAACTATTGTTTTATATTAAAAAATTCATTTTCGATTACTAATTTAAATATTAAAATTAAGATTTAATTTTTTTTGAAGTAAAATTAGATAATTTATATTAAAATTTATCAAATTTATTTAATTTTAATCAATTTCATATTAAATTGTTTATTAAAAGATTCTATAATTATGAGAATTTTCTCCTTGGAAAAGTGATCTTTCCCCATGCCTATGGGTTTAAATTTATGTAGAATTATAATAATTATATTAATTGAATTATAATAATGGATTGAATATTTTGAAAATAATAATTTATATTATATAATGTGTTCCACAAAATTTTTAACAACAATTAATTTAGAATATATACAGAATTTATTAATGCAGTTAAAGTAAAAATAGGTTTATCCAGGGGGAGGGTTAAAATAATAAGATAAGGGTAAAAATGATCTAAGACTTGTAAAACCCATATTATGGAAATATTTCAAAATTATATACTCTTTTGTTAAATAATTACACATTTTATGCTTTTTTATGAGGACAATATGGGTATCACATTATCTTTTCAAAAATTCCATGTGGGTGGGCTCTCCCCTACTTATAAAAGGCCACCCTATATCCTCCAAATTTCACACTTACAAAACCATTTATCTCAGAAATAATCAATAAAAAACTTACCTAAATTCCCTCACCAAATCAAATTGGAAATATATTTTATTAGTAATCCTTCTTAAGATACCTTTAGGTATAAACCTTGAGAGCCTCTCTAAAGAAGAGTTGAAATTTTAAGTCATGGATGTTTTTATTTGTAATTAAAAATACTTATAAAATTATAATGACTTGATAATATAATAAAATAAGTATAATCTATATAATGAAATATTATTATGTTAATGTAATAACCCAAATCCATCTCTTATTCCATCAAATGGGAAATGAGACTGTTGATCTTGTGTATAGTGGACTACCACATCATGAACTGTTATAATTATTTTAGCAGGAGAACCATCGAATTCATGATATAATGTTGAAGATTAAAAATTTATATGATATTTATGAAATTATTCTAATTATTTTATAATAATTCCCAAATTCCTTTTTAATTTATATTATGTGGGGGATACGACAATGTTGCTTGTGTGTGCGGTGAACTGCCACCTCACGAAGCAATGTGATTTGTTTTTCTTTTAAAATTTACATGAAAGGTATTTCCAATAAAAATAATTAATATATTTTTTATTTAGGATCTAACAATTCATTTGAAAATATATTATCTCATCTCTCTTCAGACCTTCCAATCTATTTGAAAATAATGACGTCACTCGTGTGTACGTGCAGACTACTGCCTCCACATTGTGAAGTGAAATTATTTTATTTTTTATGTTTAAATAGGTGGTAATAAAGATTTAATTAATTAATATACCTTCTATATATGAAAAAAATATTATACATTAAATTTTAATTAAAATTAATTTTCATTTCATTCCATCCATAATGATACATGGAAACAACGTTCATGTGTATGTATATGGCCTACCGTCTCAATGAAAGGTTTAATAAATTTTATATCTATAAATTTTACAGATTAATACAAATACACATATTATTAATATATATGATATTTATATCATAGTAATCATTTTCTAGGTGATGTAATTAGGATCAAATTAAAATGTATAAAATTACCAAACTAAAACTTATATAGAAAATGAAGCAATTATCATCTGGACTAGTGATTTTAACAATGAATTTTTAATAAATTCATGATAATAGAATAGAATATAATAAAATCATATATTATATGAGATAACTTATTATGTTTCAATAAAATATTTATAATTATTATATATTTGTTATAAATGAGGTTTATACACAAACAATGGAAGTCAATCCTATGGTAAGAGTTTCTCATCTCACATTTAATTCTATAATAAATATGCCATATTCATCACTTATTTCTTTTGTATGGTGTATTTAATACCCCTTTGTTGTGTTATATCTTGTTTAAATTTATATAAATGGTATTTTAAATTTAATTTGATGATAATTTATAATATGGTGTTTACGATTCAAAAGATACCTACGTGGCAAGGGTTTGTTTCACAATCTCATAATTATTCAGGATTGATTTTTTTATGTATCCATTGGAAGAATTAATTTATATATTTATATTAAAAAATTATAAATTTTATTCTAATCTATTTATTCATTAATTGTTTCAAGTAATAATCCAATTTTCCACTCTTTGGAACATAAAATTATCGTGAAAATGTTTTTATAAAATACCACTTTATTCTCTTTTTGGTCAAAAAACATTTTTCATATAAATCCATGTTTTCTATAATTTATTTAAATAATGTTTTATCATTTTTTAAAATGATTTATTAAATTAAAATTTTCCATTTTAAATTGATATATATTTTTAATGTAGTCTCCTTATCATTTTCAAAACAAGGACCATTTATCTTTTTACAAGAATGTGAATGGGGACTTTGTTTTAATTTCTATAGAAAGAAAGAAAATATACTCCTAAATAACCACATAATATTTTAAATATTATTTTAAAATCATTCAATTATAATTCTAAAATATAATTGTTTTTAAAACATTTTTGAACTTTTTGTTTTAATGTTCTTTTCAAAGTGAAATGGTTAGTTTAATCAAAAGTGTTTTTGTTAACTTATCAACAGTATTTCTATTCATCAATAACATCACCCATTTATTTTAATTATATTACACTTGGGATGTGTTGTACTAATATTATCCTTATCCTTTAATTGGTTGGTTTTTGTTCAATTTGACTATGGTTGAACAATTATTTTACCATTCACCATATTAATCTAGATTGGTTGTGATTATGTTTATTAGCTTATAGTATGTATTACAATTTCTCATATTAGTTTTTCAGTATTAAATTTTATGTGTATTATTTATCACCCATTGTATGTTATGAATTCATTGGACATAGTATATTATGGTTGGGGCTTATTTATAGATAGTCGCCTGATGAATCAGTAAGTATCTTGTTACCAATCAGTTGACCAAATGTGACAGGCTTCAACCCACATATTTAAAATGTATTTTCAAAGGTCTTGAAAGTATGTTTCAGATGTCCAAAATAATTCAACCCAAAATTTTGATTTCAATTAGTGACAATCGTGTGATGATTATATTGTTTATAATTTCCATGGATAAATTACAAGATCCTGTGATTATTCATATTAATTTAGTTATAATCATTTATTTCTGCTTTATCATTATTATTTCATTGAATAAATTATACGTTTTTATATTATTTACCTTTAAATATTGATTATAATTATTTATTCAGGATAGATTATTCTATATGATTTCCCTTAATGAGAATTTTAGGCCACCTATTTTTTATTTTTTACTTTCCCCGAGGTACCAGGATGTGTTTTTTGATGGATTTGGAGGGATAAACTATGAGGAATAATGGTGTTATCATAGAAAAAATGTTGTGTATTTTATGTTTTCAATTGTAATGTGAATATAATGTATGAATCATGTTTATTAAGACTATTAAACTATTTTTTCCTATGTGATTCAATTCCTTGTATCTTATTTAAGATCAATAAAGTGACCACCGATTTTGGGATACTAGGGTTACTGTCCTTATAGTTGGTATTAAAGGAAGTTTAGTAGAAACAATGAGAAATAGGTTTTGGAGGACATTTATTATTGAACATATCCCTATAATTGGAATTCAGGATTTGAATAGAATAAAATCCTATGGTTTTTGTAAGATATTAATTATGTGGTTTTTAATAAATATACATCCCAGTTTGCATATTAAAATTTGTCTTGCTTTCAGTACCATTGTACCCAGGGGTTATAAAACCAAAATCTATGCATCGATATTGACTCGAGTGTTACCTAGTACTTGATAACGGGACTTACTACACAGCTGGCTTGACACACTAGGTGATATTCATTGGTTAATTCACACTTTCAATATGAACAATCATGAAGTATTTTAATAGATGGAGACCATGAATGAAATTGTTTAAACCTAAGGTTTCATATATTGAAAATATTATTTCATGATTTAGAAATCCTATAAATTATTGTTCATGACTATATGTTTTCCCACTATGATTAGTATTTCTCACACTATACTTTTTTTATGACAGGGATGGGACAAGAAGGAACCTGGTTGACATTGAATGCTATAGACAATGTGTGAATGAGAAACTAAAATGGATGATGATAAGGGTTATAGTTATTGTGATTTCTATTAATTATTTATCAAAATATTTTATCAAAAAATTTCACCTTAACCAACTCTCAATATATTTAAGGAAGTGAAGGATTCAGTCCACTAAGATCTTGAACAGTGGAGACCATGGAGGAATGAAGGCTCGATTTAATTCATGTCAGAAATGTGGAATGAGAAACATCTGAGGGTGACTCAATGGAAGAGAAAAATGTTTTATTTGAGGGTAATAAAGAATGGAAAAATATAATTATATAGGACAAATGAAATTTTTGGATTATATAATGGATGAGAATTCTGGTTTCCATAATGTTTTAACAAGGGTTGTCTATTTTAAATGTGTAAAATATGGGAATTATGAAAATCGATGTCCTAGGGTGAAAGCATGTGAAGATAATTATAAAGGTTTTACGAGTAATAGTTATATTTAACATGATAAAGAGAGTACAAAGGAAATGTGGAAGGAATTATTTATTATGGAATAAGATGATTAATCCTAGTTAATCGTTTAAGAATTAATTTTAATGATCAATGTGATTTTATTTGGATTCATAAATAATGTTATTGGAGTATTTTATCGATTAAATTCTTGATATATTAATTATCAAATATATATGAATTTTACTACAATAGTTTTTATAGATTTTAATGTATATTTAGAATGGAATCAATGAACTTGAAAAGGATTTAGTGGAGAGTTAATATTTTTGAAAAAACATGATGGACGAAAGATAAACCAAAATATTTGATTGATTTTGTGATAATAATGATAAATTAATATATATGGGATAATATTGGTGACCATGAAATTGGTTAATTATTTTATTGTTTGTGTTATCTTTGATGGAGTTTATTACATTCTTTGGGTTTTCGAGTATATTAAACCAAATAAGATTTTGTTTTTTGAAGAATGAATGTTTTTATTAATGTTTTTATGTGATCAAGGTATTAAAATATATGGTATTTGATATCAACAACTAAATTATTTTGTTTGGGAAATCTAATGTAAAGTTGATTTAATAAATTTAGTAACATTCATTCTATATTTTTGGACTTTGAATTTGGACAATTGTATTTTGGTTGATTATTATGGTAAAATATTTATGGAATTTATTTGGTTGAACTTAGGGTATTTTTTATTACTTTTTTTATCAATTTTTTTCAAGGAAATTATCTAGATAATGGAGGAATGATTTTTCCTTTTATTATTGGGTAAATGACCTATTAAATGTTATTTTTAGTGCTGTTGGAAAAAATTATTCCTATTATATATTTATTTCATGGAGCAATAGATGAATTTGGAATTGATAAGAGAACATAAAATGGATGAAATTGTTCTTATAAATATAAATATATCAATTCACTATATTTTGTTATGTTATTAGTATAAATTGTAAATGAATTTCTCAACTCTAGGACAATGATCTTGAACCAAAAAATGTCATCATAATACCTCTATTTCTGATGAACCAATGGTATTTTACCCTCTTGTTTTGTTTTTATTTTTGTTCATTTAAATTATATTAATAACTCACATCCTTGTGATCAATTATTTATATCACTCTCTATAATTATTTATGTTTCTTCCACGTCCATATCACTATTTCCCACCAATGTTCTCCAACTTGGAAACCTAGTTATGTGTTATTATAGATGACGTTTGAACATAGATTTGTCTCTAATTGAGAGGATATTTTATTAAATATTATCACGATTTGGATTTTATAAAATAGTGTTTCCAAACTTAAATCCCTTGGTTACCAACATCATGAATAAATTATGAGGATACAATTTATTTAAGGGGGTAGAGTCTAACACCCTGTGATTTTTAAAGAGGAAAATCTATTTCGGTAGCATATATAAAACATAACATAAATATTTAAAGATAATTTAACACCATAATAATTTAAGATATATCTCTTTTTAAATAAATTCAGTCTCATTAATAGCTTGTGATGTAAACAACCATAGGTTTAAAAGAAATGTTATGCCATGATATAATATTATTATTTAAACATGACAATTATAAACATTTAGTTATGTTGGTGGGTATGAATGTAGATTACTAAATTATTAAAATTTTACTATTTATATATGTATTATATAAATTAATTTTTTTATCTACTTATTAGATATAAAATAAGAACCACAATAATGAAATGGGAATGTTATCTTAAAATTATATTTTTTTTAAAAAGAGGTGTATCCTCCCTTTGTAAACAAAATTTAAAATTTATTTACATAACCATTATAAAATATATGTTTAAAAATCATTTTAATGTCTACATGTCACAATTATCTTTTGGAGTTTTATATAATTTTATGAAAATATCATTTTTTGATTAATTGTGAAAAATATTGTTTTGTATTGAAAATATCATTTTACAATTATATTATTTACAAAGTTGAATTATATTTAAAATAGGTTTTAAAGTAAAATTGTTTCAAATATAGTATTATTTAACTAATTTCTATCATTAGAATCATTTTTATTTAATTTTTATATTAAAAAATTCTGTACTTATGAGAATTTTCCCTTTGAAAAACTGTTATTTTCCCGCACCTGTGAGTTTAATTTTAAATTTAATTATGCCACACCTATGAATTAAATTTAACAAAATAGATTTATTATTTGGAATAATAATATATTATATTATTTAATATGTTTATCTTAATTTATTTTCAATAATGAATATTGAACCGACAAAAATGTAATTACCATGGTTAAAATAAAAATGGGTTACAAGGGGGTGGGAAGGGGCATTAAACTAAGATTATAAGGGTTTAAATGATTTATAAATTTTTAAAATAACATTATATGGACATATTGAGACTATAAAACCTCTATTGTTTTATAATTACCCATTTTTTAGGATTCTTATAGCATCCCGCCTTTTTATCACATAAACTTTCATTACATTTTACAAAACCAAGGATCTTTAAGGTTTAATGTCTTGGAAACCGAGAATTTAAAACATGAAAACATAAAACATTCTTCTTAAACACTTGAAAGGATTCTCCTCATGTTCATCCTAGGTTCATTACTTCATCTCCTAACCTGGGGACTTACATCAAAAGAAAGGGTGAGCAGAAGGCCCCGTAAGGGAAACAAGAGAAACATTTTACATGTGAACTTGAGATACTTGAATAAGGTCATGAAAAGAAATTTAAGTCATGAGAAATAAATCATGAGATATATCATAATAAAAATAAAATATTTCATAACTTTAAGATGTAACTACAGCATTTAATATTGACAATCATTTCGTTTCACCAAGGTCCATCCCCAACGTGTCATTAAAAATTACCAAGGTTATTCACCAAGGTATCAGTCTAGAAGGTCATCTCTAGAGATTAAGTCTTTACCCAATGCATTGGAGCGCTATCTCGGCACACCCTTGACATGTATTTATTATGATGTGAGCCACATATATCATCATCAATCATTTCATAAAAAACCCATATAGCAAAAAATAAATGGGTTTCATTTCATAATCATAACGTTTTAAAAACTGATTTAAAGATATGATCTTTATGTCACTTTGAACCCACGGAAAAGGGAATGCGGGTTTCATGTATGAAATCCCAGAATTTAAAATAGAAAATTTATATATGTGTGTGAATAAATTTGTAGAAATAAGAGATTTTAGTATTCACTTAATAACATAAAATAATTTTGAGATAAAGAGGGAGGCATTTTGAGACTAAAATTATGCATCACAATGGCTATGATACATGGTTTTAGAAAAAATTGAAAAGAGAGGGGACATGGGTAAAACATTCATAAATGACCCATAAAATAGTAGAGGGGAAAAATATAAGGTGTTAATGAACATGTTAATGAAATTTGAAAATATACCATATTAATTGAAGAACATGAAAGGAAGATAAAAAAATAAGATTTCTCTTATGAAAATTCGGCAGTCTAACGACGTCACATAAACTTCAACCAAAAACGAATTGATGAGATCAAATAGGGTCTCTCATCATATGAACATAAAATATCAGTATGATAGATATATATATTATACCCCAACATAATAAAAAGTATCTTTCAAGACTTGACATGGAATTAGAACTTTGAAGAAGGAGAAAGGTGAAAGAACCACTTAAAAATTCGGCAGCCTAATGGCGCCACTTAAAACATAAAAATACTGAATTGAAGAGATAAAATGGGGTATCTCATAATATGATAATAAAAGATCAATATGATAGATATAATTATAATACCCAAACATAATAAAAAGGAACTTGAAAGACTTGACATTAAAGTAGAACTTGAAAATGAGAAGGGTGAAAGAACAACTTAAAAATTCGGCAGCCTAACGACGCCACTTAAAACTTCAAAATACTGAATTGAAGAGATAAAATGGGATCTCTCATCATATTATAATAATAGATCGGTATTATAGATATAGATATCATAGCCTAACATAATAAAAAGGAACTTGAAAGACTTGACATGAAAGTAGAACTTGAAAACGAGAAGGGTGAAAGAACCACTTAAAAATTCGGCAGCCTAACGGTGCCACTTAAAACATCAGAATACATAATTGAAGAGATAAAATGGGGTCTCTCATCATATGATCATAAAATATCAGTATGGTAGATATAGATATAATACCCTAACATAATAAAAAGGAACTTGAAAGACTTGACATGAATATAGATCTTGAAAATGAGAAGGGCGAAAGAATCCCTTAAAAATTCCATAGCCTAACAGCGCCACTTTAACATTCTTAAAATGAAATGATGAGAGAAATATGGGGTATCTCATCATATGAACATGAATAGGGCAGTAATAAGAATATAAAAGAACATGTTTCAACATAATATCATGGAGTATAAAAGAAATGACATAAAAGAGATTACATGAAAAGAAAGATAGAGGTCGGATCCCTAACCTTAAAATGTAACTCTTAAAACTCAAAGGTTGGGACCTTGAGGGATTGGGGCACCTTGGGAGGACTCCTAGGGAGGTAATGAGACCATAAATTCTTTGGGGGAGAGTGGGGTGTCGAAAAGGATGGGATGATGGCTTGGTATTTATAGGGAAAGTGATGGGACAAGGCATTAAGGGCCAAGGGACACCTCACAAGTGGTTTTCTCAAAAGCATGGGCCCTCCCATGCTATTTCCCATGGAGTTAGGCCACATGGGGCCCAAAATAAAATAATTCAGCACCTTTGGTTGAACATCCCTTAAAATATCTCATGGCATCATCATGACACAGTTATGATGTCATTAAACATACCAAAACCCTAAAACTGTATTTTTACTATTCATTGAAAATTCAACTTTCTCAGAAAAAACCCAAAATTTAACATTAACCAAATATCAATGATCTGATTTCAAAATTTAACTCCATTTTACAAAAATAATTTTCTAAATATTTTTAATTTAATTTTTAAATAAATACACTATTCACCGAAAATTCATTTTTTCAGAAAAAACCCCAAAAATTACATTAACA
Organism: Viscum album; assembly: GCA_963277665.1. Classification (NCBI taxonomy): domain Eukaryota; kingdom Viridiplantae; phylum Streptophyta; class Magnoliopsida; order Santalales; family Viscaceae; genus Viscum; species Viscum album. The sequence goes on along the minus strand of OY728126.1, from coordinate 1,944,777,938 downwards.
TAATATCGATGCTCTGAGTTCAAAAATGAAATAAATTTTATAAAAATATTTTTATAAATATTTTTAATTTAATTTTTATTTAAAAAACACTATGCACCCAAACAAACTAATACTTGAATAATAATTTATGAAACCATTATTTAACAATTTTATTGAATCAAATTACTTAATCAAGGTGTCTGGATTATATTAATACTTTCTTTAAGTGAGATTACTAATCCATATGGTCACATTACTAATCCTAATCATAAAATCACTATTCATAATTTACAATTTATCAAAAATCAAGTTGATCTTATTAGAATCTAAATTTCGCACTGAACATAATTGTAGAAGACCATTTTCTGAATATCATTACTCATTTTTAATTATTTAAGGTTTACATAAACCTTTTTAAAATATAGTTTTTCTAAAATTCATCATAAATATTCATACTATATTTATCCAGTCATTTGAAAATTCATAAACTTCATCATAAGAAGAAATCCCAATTTTTATTCAAAACAAAGGATTAAACAAGGAAGTTAGGGTCTCCTTACATGGCCCCTTATCACACCAGCATAGGACCTAAGTGTAAGGTGTGCTAAGGTGAGAGAATCTGAGGGAGGCTCGACCAACATCACAGGACATTTAATTTCTATAAGTTTGAAAATCACGCAAAGGCGATTCCGTTCTAGCTTCACACAATGAAGTTCAGCTTGGGTTTAGTCCAGAGCAAAGCCCAGTGGTGCTACCTCCTTCCCACGTTCTGTTAGATGGGCTTCGATCGGTCCAAGACTACTAGGTGAGGCCATCAAATATTATTTCTATAATAATTAACCATGATTACTTGTATTTAGAGACAATAATAAAAACGTTTTGTTTCCAGCGGTATTATTGACCAATGGTCATATAACAGTCAAAACCCAATAGTCTCATTTTAATTATACTCATGTTATCAAATGAAACATTTTTGTTGAGTATAAAAAATAAAATAAAACATAAAATTAGGAAACAAGATTTATTCAAAATTTCAGGTCGTTACAATTTTCCCCCCTTATGAAATTGCATCCTCGCAATTTTTAAAATTGGGTTTTGAAATTTCATTGAAAGACCCATATCAGAAAAGGAGTCATTAAAACTATTACTTTAAAAGAAATAAAGGAAAGTACAAAGGTCACCCATGTTAACCCACATAAGGATTCCATGTAAGAAAATATGGACATGGAGGAGAAAAAAAGGGTCATGTTTTGGGGGAGAGTGATAGAAAACATGATTAGGAGAAAGTTAAACATAATAAAATCCCAAACTTATGATGTGTGTAAACGGTCTTTGATTACCTAGTAGGAAACGTAAACCAACAACGTTTTTGTTTTACGTTCCTTTTCATAATTTTGAGGAAATCATTTACTACATAGAACAAAAACATAAGAAAATATACCTACCATCATGTAGAGTTTCATCCTTTAATAAGTTTCTACCAGAACTAATCTTTTCTCCAAATGATGAGCATTCAAAATACTTGGTCTCATCAAAACACAAGAATCATCTTATATAGAATGACATAATCCAAAAAATATTAACTATCTATTTATTATATATTTAAACATTATCCAAAAAACAGAAAGGGTAAGGTAAAACAACTCTTCAAAAATAAATAATCCGATAGAAATGGAAACTACTTTTAAACCATCAAAGTTCCATGGTACTACCCAAAGTTCATCATAGACCATTCCATAAATAACTGTCCTTGAAATTCCTCAAAATAAACCAAACTATGATTGAGACCCAAATACAAGAAGTATTTGATAACATAGTATTCCAAATTAAACTTCATTGTTCATCTCCAAACAACATCAACCACTCCTAACATCTTATAACAAAAGTAGCTAACCTAAACATATTTTACCCAAGATAGGTTAATAATTCCCATAAGTAACCTAAATTACTATATGTCCACCTTAAATTCATTGATTCTACAATATATTAGTCAACATTACTCCTCAATGAAAATACCATTGTAATCTATTTACGTCGATCATATAGAGTCACCAAAATAGTGAACATCTTCCAAAATAATAATCATCTTTTAATCCCCTAATCATCTCTGTCATATTAATATGACAATCCTTGCATTTCCTCTCACATTGGTTGTTGGGACATGTTCTTCCATTTAACGCCATTAACTAAGAAAAGAAACTATAATTAGGGGCCTAAATACTTAGCCAATACTCATGAAAAGGAAAATTTGATCATAAAAGGATAAACATGTAGAAAAAAAGTATATCCTAACTTGTGATCCCCTAGGTTCAAATCTAGGTTTTCCATGATCATATGTTCTTATGTGAATATTTATTTTATTTTATCTTTGTTCCTTTAATAATGGTTCATACTAAGCTTATGAATTTTCCAAAGCATATCCCCCGGGAGTGTCGTAACCAAGAGTGCAGCAAGGCCCGTTGTCGTGTACCAGTTCCTGTTTTAGTCTAGCTCAAAGTGGTGTTTTCGGGTTTTACCCCTTTGTACATCTGTTCCTGATCCACCTCTATCTCCTCGTATCCAGACAGGGATGTATTTTCTTGGCAACACATTACTCAATACTCACCAAAATACCAGGAAGATATCCTATATATAAACTTTTCTATAGGATTATTCCTAAAGTTTTAATATCCTAATTTCCACAAATAACTAAACCATCCATTGATACCAACTATAGAATCCCTCCTTTTTATCAAATAAACTTTCATTACATTTTAAAAAACCGAGGATCTTTAAGGTTTAGTGTCTTGAAAACCGGGAATTTAAAACATGAAAACATAAAACATTCTTTTTAAACACTTGAAAGGCTTCTACTCATGTTCATCCTAGGTTCATTACTTCATCTCATAACCTAAGGACATACATCAAAAGAAAGGGTGTGCAGAAGGCCTAGTAAGGGAAACAAGAGAAAAATTTTACATGTGAACTTGAGATACTTCAATAAGGTCATGAAAAGAAATTTAAGGCATGAGAAATAAATCATGAGATATATCATAATAAAAATAAAATTTATCATAACTTGGAGATGTGGATACAACATTTAATATTGATAATCATTTCATCTCACCAAGGTCCATCCCCAAGGTGTCATTAAAAATGACTAAGGTTATTCACCGAGGTATCAGTCTAAAAGGTCATCTCTAGAGATTAAGTCTTTACCAAATGCATTGGAGCGCTATCTGGGCTCACCCTTGAAATGTATTTATTATCATGTGAGCCACATATATCATCATCAATCATTTCATAAACAACCCATATAGCATAAAAGAAATGGATTTCATTTCATAATCATAACATTTTAAAAACTGCTTTAAAGACATGATCTTTATGTCACTTTGAACCCACGAAAAAATGAAAGCGGGTTTCATATATGTAAATCCCAGAATTTAAAATAGAACATTTTTATATATATGTGAATACCCCTATAGAAATAAGATCTTTGAGTATTCACCTAATAACAAAAAAAAATATTGAGATAAAGAGGGAGGCATTTTGAGACGAAAATTATGCAGCATAACAACTATGATAAATGGTTTTAGAAAACATTGAAAAGAGAGGGGACAGGGGTCAAACATTCATAAATGACCCATAAAACAGTAGAGGGATAGAATATAAGGGATTTAAGAAAATGATAATGATATTTGAAAAATATACCATATGAATTTAATAACATGAATGGAAGACAAAAAAAATTAGATTTCTCTTATGAAAATTCGGCAGCCTAACGGCGTCACATAAACTTCAACCAAAAATGAATTGATGAGATAAAATAGGGTATCTCATCATATGAACATAAACGATCAGTATGATAGATATAGTGATCTTACCCCAACATAATAAAAAGGAATTTTCAAGACTTGACATGGAATTAGAACATTGAAAAAGGAGAAAGGTGAAAGAACCACTTAAAAATTCGGCAGCCTAACATCGCCACTTAAAACTTAAAAATACAAAATTGAAGAGATCAAATGGGGTATCTCATCATATGATCATAAAATATCAGTATGATAGATATAGAGATCATACCCAAACATAATAAAAAGGACCTTTAAAGACTTGACATGAATGTAGAACTTGAAAATGAGAAGGGTGAAATAACCACTTAAAAATTCGGCAGCCTAACGACGCCACTTAAAACTTCAAAATACTGAATTGAAGTGATAGAAAGGGTTCTCTCATAATATGATCATAAAAGATCAGTATGATAGATATAGATATCATACCACAATATAATAAAAAGTAACTTGAAGCACTTGACATGAAAGTAGAACTTGAAAATGAGAAGGGTGAAAGAACCACTTAAAAATTCGGCAGCCTAACGACGCCACTTTAAACATCAAAATACTGAATTGAAGAGATCAAATGGGGTATTTCATTATATGATCATAAAATATCAGTATGATTTATATAGATATCATACCCCAACATAATAAAAAGGAACTTGAAAGACTTGACAAGAAAATAGATATCGAAAACGAGAAGGGTGAAAGAATCCTTTAAAAATTCCGCAGCCTAACGACGCCACTTTAACATTATTAAAATGAAATGATGGGAGAAAGAGGGGTTCTATCATCATATGAACATGAAAAGGGAAGTAAGATGAATATAAAAGAACATATTTCAACATAATAGCATGGAGCATGAAAGAAATGACATAAAAGAGATTACATGAAAAGAAAGAGAGAGGTCGCATCCCTTACCTTAAAACGTAACTCTTAAAACTCAAAGGTTGGGACCTTGAGGGCTTGGGGGCACCTTGGGAGGACTCCTTGGGAGGTAAGGAGACCAGAACTTCGTTGGGGGAGAGTGGGGAGTCGAAACGGATGAGAGGATGGCTTGGTATTTATAGGGAAAGTGAGGGGACAAGGCATTAATGGCCAAGGGACACCTCACAAGTGGTTTTCTCAAAAGCATGGGCCCTCCCATGGTATTTCCCATGGAGTTAGGCCACGTGGCCCCCCATACAATAATTCATCACCTTTGGTCGACCATCCCTTAAAATATCTCATGGAATCGTCATGACACAGTTATGATGTTATTAAACATACCGAAACCCTAAAACTGTATTTTTACTATTCACAGAAAATTCAACATTCTCAGAAAAAACCCAAAATTTCACATTAACCAAATATCATTGCTCTAATTTCAAAAATGAACTCCGTTTCATAAAAATAATTTTATAAATATTTATAATTTAATTTTTAAATAAATACACTATTCATTGAAAATTCATTTTTTCAGAAAAAACCCCAAAAATTACATTAACATAATATCGATGCTCTCAGTTCAAAAATGAAATCCATTTTATAAAAATAATTTTCTAAATAATTTTAATTTAATTTTTAATTAAAAAACACTATTCACTAGAAAAAACTAATACTTGAATAATAATTTGTGAAACAATTATTTAACCATTTTATTGAATCACATTACTTAATCAAGGTGTCTAGATTATATTAATACTTTCCTTAAGTGAGATTACTAATCCATTTGGTCACATTACTAATCCTAAGCATAAAATCACTATTCATAATTTACTATTCATCAAAAATCAAGTTGATCTTATTAGACTCTAAATTTTGTACTGAACATAATTATAGAAGACCATTTTTTGAATATCATTACACATTTTTAATTTTTTAAGGTTTATATAAACATTTTTAAAATATCCTTTTTCTAAAATTCATCAAAAATATGCATACTATATTTTTCGGTCATTTGAAAATTTATAAACTTTATCATAAGAAGAAATACCAATTTTTATTTAAAACAAAGGATTACACAAGGTAGTTACGGTCTCCTTAAATGGACCCTTATCACACCAGAATAGGACTTAATTGTAAGGTGTGCTAAGGTGAGAGAATCTGAGGGAGACTCAGCCAACATCACATGAGTTGTAATTTCTATCAGTTTGAACTTCTCATAAAGGCGATTCCGTTCTAGCTTCACACGATGAAGTTCGGCTTGGGTTTGGTCCAGAGCAAATCCCAGTGGTGTTACCTCCTTTCCAAGTTCTGTTAGATGGGCTTCGATCAGTCCAAGATTACTCGGTGAGGACATCAAATCTTCTTTCTATAATAATTAACCAAGATTACTTGTATTTAGAGACAATAATCAAAACATTTAGTTTCAAGCAGTCATATTGACCAGTGGTCATATAACAGTCAAAACCCAACAGTCTCATTTTAATTACACTCATGTTGTCAAATGAAACATTTTTGTTGAGAATAAAAAATAAAATAACACAGAAAATTAGGAAACAATATTTATTCAAAATTTCGGGTCGTTACACTTCTTGAATTAGAAAAACATAGACATCACTTAATCTTTTCAAAAAAATGTGTGTTGTCTCCCCCACATATATAAGGCCACAACCTATCCTCTCATATTCACTCATCCAAAACCAATTGGTTCAGAAAATAAATTCCCAAATAGAATTTTTACTTCCCTCCACACATCATAGATGCTTAAGTTTGATTAGGATGCCCTCCTAGGGAGGCTTTAAGTATAAACCTAAAGAGGCTCTCTGAAGAAGAGTTATAATTCATAATCATGCATATTCTTTATTTATAATTCAACATATTTACAAAATTATCCACCTATTAATATATTAGAAAATTTTTTCCTATATACTTATAAGTTATTATGATATATTTTTTAACCCTGATCTATAAGAACTTGAAAATTATCAATGTGTAACTTTTATTTGATAGTGTTTATGACATGAAAAAGCAAAACTAGAAAGGAATATAAAATCTTGAGAGCTTATGGTATGTTTAATATTTTAAATAAATTCAATATATTATTTATATTGAAATTCATGCAATACTACATTTTATTTCACCACAAGCAACAAATTATTTCTTTGAGAGATCATGTTATATGAAAGAATAAGTGTTACCGAACAATAATATATTATTTAAATAATATTATATAATATAATAAGATATAACCTAGCTGTTAAATTTGATGTTATGAATAATTTTGAAATATTTATGAAAATATATGGTTCATAAAAAGAATAAATTAATTTATATGCTACAAATTAATTAGAAATAAATATAAAAACCTACTAAATGTAATGGAAATGTTTTTATGCTCCCAAAGGTTTTTTATTCTAATAAATTAAATTCATTTATATTAGTGAATTATATTAATGAAATATGTTTTTTATATACAAAATTATTTTTTTTACATTTATCCTATTAATTTGATTGGAATAAAATAAGAAAAACTCAATTTTATGCATAAAAGTCAATATTTATATTAAATATATTTTACTTCCTTTTGATAGAGGACATTAATTTAAAATATATTTCAGAAATTTTAACTATATTATATATAAAAAAATTAATTTTTGAAATAGGACCATAAAAATTAGCTTATGTTGAATTTTTGGTATTTTTATATGAAGTTTCATTTAATGATGAATGATGAAAAATATTGAATTTTAATTGAAAACTAGGTTTTGAACTAATTTATTTATATAGTTAAATTATATTTTTAATTGGGATTAAAATATATTTCTATTTAGTTATGCATAAATTAACCCAATCTGATTCATTTTAATCCATTCCCTATAAAATTATACCCAAAGACAATTTAAATTTGAACATTATTACTTTAAAAACCTAATGTGTCCCATCTAAGGGATTTAATTTTTATAATTTTTTTCAACTTATTTGTTTTTTATTTTGAAAAATTGATCATATATTTTAAATATTCATAATTTATAGTTTAAAATTAGTGAAAATTTGTTTCTGACTAAAAATATCAATGAAAATAATTAAAAATAGTTATATTTATTAAAGTAAAATTAATCTTAAAAAGGGATTAATCCTTTAACTTAAGACCCAAAATAACCTAGAAACATGGGGAAAACCCATTTTATAACAATATTTGGGCCCTATAATCCCTTGTATCAAATTTTTACCATTATTTTTCACACTCTATATGGTCAAAACATGGCTCAGATTCCTTTTTCAAAACATTAAAATAATGCCACTCCTCTTCCACTACAAAAGGAACTAACCCCTCACACATATTCACACATATAAATACCAATATCTAAAAAAAATTCTGACAAACTAATATCAAAATATTAATACCCTAATATTAGAATACTATTTTTGGGTAGAAATAAATCTATTGATGTTTTTCACTATAAACAAAAATGAGTTACCTGAATAAGGGGTAACATTCTTCAATAATCACTTTTGTTTCCTCTACTTATCCACCCATTAAATTATTTTTATATAATTATTATATAATAAAATATGTGAATTAAATATAATGATATGTTTTTTCTATGATTTACACCTACACTTTCACACATATCGATGAAATGGAATACAAAATCACCATTATTTTTTATGGTGGAGTACCACCTCATGAATAGATGTGGTTCATTCTTCCATTTATAACCATTAAAGGATGGAATAATGATGAATTTTTCTTTTATATATGATATTTATGTTTTTTAAATTTTTATCTAATATATATCTTTATTGCTTCCATGTTTTCAGTATGATAACATCATTATTGGATGTCTGGACTGCCACCTCCTAAAGTTATATTATTCGTTCACGTTATACATAGAATGTATTAAGGATTGTATTAATAAATATATTTTACCTATACAAAAAATATGATATTGAAATTATTATATAAATAAAAATATATATATAATTTACTTTTCACTCTTTTAAATATGACAAAGAAATGGATGTTGTGTTCATGCATACGTAATGCATACCATCTCTAAGAATGGCACATTTCATTTTATATATAAAAAATATATTGATTAATATAAATACATATATAATGAAGATATAAATGATATGAATAATTTTTTAAATACTTTAGATTTTGATATCAATATCTGTATAAGAAGAAAAAAATAACAGGACAAAAATATCTTGAAAATCCGGATAATTAACACCAGAAATAATGAAATATTATTAACAAATTGGTAATAAGATATTATAATAAGATTAAATGTGATATTATAAATACTGTTATAGTTATTTTATAATTTAGTGACATGCATAAAATCATTTTACATGAGGTTAATGGACATTCACAAAAAGTAAAAAATAAGGTAAGGGATTCTTGTCTCACTTTTACTATCACGAGACATACTCTCTATTAACCACTTATTTTTTTTTCTGTGTTTTATATAATACCCATATTTCATTTTATATAATTAATAAATTTATCTTCATTTTATTTAATTTTTCATTTGACTTAATATATTTCAGGGGGACTCTGATTTAAACATTACCAATTAGTAAGGGATTTTCATCTCACTTTTTTACATCTGGGAGATAAATGTCATATTCACCACTTAATTAATTTTTGTAGAATATATATATATACATATATATATATATATATATAATTTTGACATATTATATCATTAATTATTTTATATTCATGCTATTTAAATGTTTCATTTGATGATTATTACTTTTTGTTTTTTGTTTCAGATGATACCATAGTTGTAAGTGGATTTCTTGTCTCACTTTTATTTTTGTGAGACTTATTTCTTATTAACCAATAGTTTCTTTTGTGTGGTATATATAATACCGTGGAAATTTTATATCATGAATCACCTTGTTATCAAGATAATCTATGTTTCATTTAATTTTATTCCTTCATGGGGATTATGATAGAAATTTTTCAACAAGGTATGAGAGACTTTGGAATGTTTAATGATTTTTTTCCTTAGGAATATTTTTAATAATTTTTAATCATATTTCTATTATTTAATGAAGAAAACTATAATTTTACTCAACATGAGATATTTTTTATTTAATCCATCCTAATTATTACTCAAGATGATTTATTATTTCTTTGGAAAAGGATATTATTAACATTAACTTCCTTGATTCATTTTTATAGTCCCTTGGAAATATTCAATTTTCAGTGATCATTGAATATTAAATTTTCCGTAAATATCCATACAATTTATCATTGATAGAGTTATTTCCAAAATGTTAAACAATTTTTAAAGGTTTTTTTAGATTGAATGTTATTTGATATATAAGTAATTATTGATAAATTTGAGTATTTAAATGAATATAGATATTTGATAAGGAACATTTTTCATGAATTATGATGATTATTCGATATATGATAAATTATTTTGATATGTACGACACAAGTGGGGCTTGGTTATAGATAAACTGTCGATTCATCAATAGTCTCATTGGACAAGTTAGTAGGATAGACATAGTTAGTTTTTCACCCAGAAAGTTATAAACTATCTTTTGAAAGGTATCGATGATAAAGGTACCATATAACTAGGAAACAGATCATCCAATAATTTAGTTTTTTCTTCATTTATATTTAGTTATAATTATCCAAGATATTTTCACTATAAGAAAATCTAGTGATGTATTTCATTATTATTTTATTTATTAAAAGTCATGGTTTTCAGTTATTTTCCTTTGCATATCTATTATGCCTTATCTAGTTATTTTAAATGGTATGTGCGTTATGTTATATTCCATGAAATATTTTATATGAAATCTATATAAGTTTATTTATTATTTGGAATGTGTGTTCAGTTACTTATATTTATATATTTATTATTTTTATTTAATAATTATTTTTTTCGTTGTACATAACCAAAACAGAGCATTTGAGCTCACCCTTATTTTTTTCCATTCCCCATGAATCCATGAAGTTAACTAGTAATGGAAAGCAATGATATTCTATGTCAGAATAAAGTTATCCTTAAAAAAATTATTCTAATTAATGTATTCATTTATAATAAAGGTATTTTATATGTTTATGGTTTACAAAGACCAATATAATCTTCGGTGCTTCAAGATTCGTTTCCTTGTAATTAGGACAAGGTAATGACAGTATAAATAGTATATGCGATTTTGGTGTTGGATAACTACAGTTTTTATCAACGACAATTTATTAAAACATTGGAAAATAAATTAAAAAAATTATATTAGATAAGATAACCGATAGGAAGACGTTGAGGACATGTATTGATAAAAATACTAGAATTTTGGTATGGGAGATCTTATGTGGGTCTTCCTAGAAATATATTCCTGTCTAGATAGTACAAGTGGATGTGGTTCTGGAATAGATGGAAATAGGGGTAACAACTCCAAAATTGTGAACTAGTAATGACTGAAGAGTTTCCTTGTACATGAAAATAGGGCTTACCGTACACTTGGTATGACAACCCTAGGGAATATTCTTAGGATAATTTAGATTTTCATTATAAACCTATATAAAGGATCTGAATATATAATGATAATAAATAACCTGGATTAATCCTATGGTGATTATTATTGAAAATAAGGCCTCATTATTTAGATATCCTATAAAGTATTATATATTTTTATCCCAATGATTATTATTAGTCACATAATGCTTTCTATTTTTAGTTAATGGATGGATCTCAAAGGAATCAGGTGAATATTGAACATAAAATAAAATGTGGAGAAAATGTGAAACCAAATTGGATACTGATAAGAGTGAATGATATCATATTATTGACCAATAATTTTTCTGAAAATATGATTAACATCATATAACTTAACCCACTCTCAAACTCACCAAAAAAGATAATGATGGAGTTTACTAAGAGCTCAAGTGATGGAGACCATGGAGTAAAAAGGGATAAATTTTCCTCAAGAGAGAATGTGGAAAGATACCCCTAGGAAAGTATCTAGATGTAATGGGTAAATTTGTTATGTGTAGAAAAGAAGGACATAATTAAAATAATTTCCTAGTAAAGTAGAAGTGTATGATAAAACGAAATAAATCTCTTCCTGATGAACCATTTATATTTTATTTCCTTAAGTATAAGGAATATAGGAATTACATAAGTTAATTTCCATGTAATAAAGGATACAATATATACCAAGGAATGACCTATGTGTAAATAAAATGGTGAAGTAATTATTTTAATGGGTTTGTATTGAAAACCATAGTTAAATTGATATTTAATGATTATATTTTTAGGATGTCCATAATATTTTACAAATAATTCTAATATGGTTTTAGAAAAAGGAGAAATTGTATTCTGGGTGAAAACCCATCAAATCCTACAAGGTAGTGGGGATTGAACCCACTACCAATGGACGATAAGGGTTTCATGGATACCACTGGCTGGTAGGATGTCCTGGTTAATGTGTCATTTTTTTAGTTCAACAATTTGGTGAATAAATATCAATGATGAAACAATATTTTTAGTTTTTAGGTTTGTATATTAATGTTTTATATATGTTAGTTTTGGATAATTATTAGAAACTGAAATGAATTATTTTTTTATGGTTCTAACAATCAGTTAAAGCAAAATTTTATTTCTTCAAGAATAGAAATTTATTTTTGGATATTCATTTCATGGAGTAAGGAATGAATAATAATTTTAATGGCAGGCAAAAAAAATGGAAAATATTCTAATAAAACTAAAATGTATCATGTAAGAATATTTATATGTATTATGAGTCAGTAAAATATTTACCCATCTTTAAGAAAATGATTTAGAAATAAAATATTTTACTAATACCATAATTTATGTTGAATTGATAGTCTTCTAAATCATAATAGATTTATCACTTTTAGTCCCTCAATTTTCCATTCATCATTAAATTATTATTAATCAATGAATTTAATACCTCCCTATAATTATTTATGATTTTCTTCAAAGTCCATATTTTAAATTTACACAAATGTTATTCTACAGAGAAATATATTTATATTCTATGTGAACATTGTACTTCTCATTATCCATTGTTATGAGGATATTTTATTAAAAAATTTATGATGTATTTTTTTCAACAAGATAATTTCCAAAAATTAATACCACAGTTATAGGGGTTCAGTTTAAATTGTGAGTATTAAATTTATTTAATTTGGGGAGAATGTAACACCCTAAAAAATCTAAAAAATATATTTTATTTGATAGAATATATGACATGCAACACCTATCATAGAATATAATATAACCACTGAATTATTTATGGTATATTTAGTAATTTAAATAAATGGAATATATTCAATAACTTGAAATTTATAAAATAATGGATTTTTAGCAGCACAAACGACAATGAATTTCTACGATAGCTTTTGTCACATGCCAGACCGGGTTTTAACAAACAATATTATACTTTTAAAATATTATTATTTAATATAATAAGATTTATCCAAGACATTTAATTAGAATCTACGAATAATATTAATGAAATTATGAAAATATATATTTTATAAAAATAAAAAATTTAATTCATAAGTTAAAAATCAATTAGAAATGAATATAAAAACTAATTGAATATAAAGGAAATGTTTTTATGATCACAGTTATGGTTTATCCTAATAAATTAAATTATATTATATTAGTGAATTATATGAATAAAATATATATTTTATATATTCATTCAAATTTTTTTTACATTTATCCTACTAGTCTGATAGGCACTAAATAAGAACAAACCGAATTTTACACATAAAAGTAGTATTTTTCTAAAGGAAAATTTTCCATCTATTGATGAAGAACATTATTTAAAACAAATTTTTTTAACTTTTATAGGCCAATATAAGATTTAGTTTTTAAATAGTGATATAAAAAGTATCTTTAAGTGATTTTTTTATTTTTCTGTGAAGTTTCATTATTTAATTAATGGTGAAAATTAAATAGTTTTAATTGAAAACTTCTTTTTCACATCATTTAATTATATAGTTAAATTATATATTATTTTCTATAGTATATTTAGTTAAATTATATATCAATTAATCTAATTGAATTTATGGTTACAAAAATATCATTAAAATCGGCTATAAACTCATTTTAGGCTTTTGAACATTTGAACTTTAAAAACCCGTTTCGTTATCCTGTATGTGAGAATAAATTTAACTCAATTTATACCACTTATAAGATTTTAATTTGTAAAAATGGATTAAATATTTTGAATCATAATAATTTATAATTTATTATACTGTAAAATTGGTTTTAGATGAAAAAATATTAGTAAATGTAATTAAAATTAATTACATCGATTAATGTAAAATTAAGATTAACAAGGGACTAAACCTTAAACATAAGGCCCAAAATGACCAAGAGACTTATCCAAATGTCATTTTATGTACATATATTGAAACTATTCTCACGTTAATTTATGTTTACCATTATTATATTTAATTAACCAGAGAACACATGGGTGGAATTCCCTTTTAAAAAATTTACAAGAATGCCACTCCTCCCCCATTATAAAAAGAAACTCATCCCTCTCACTTATTCACACATCTAAAGCCATTTGACTCACCAAAACTCTACCCAAATAATCTACCAAATTTTATCCACTAATCCTATAATCCCCATATTGGGAAAAAATAAATCCTAGGAAGTCTTTTGGTATAAACCGAAAGGAGTTACCCGAATAAGAGGTAACATTATTCAATGATCCATTTTGTTTCATTTACGTATCCACCCATTAAATTTTTTTCATATCATCATAATATAATAAAATAAGTATAATAATTTTGTCAATATTTTTATTTCTATGATTTTTTCTTACACATTCACACACATCCATTAAATGGGATACCCAATCATCACTTGTGCATTCAGTGTACTAGCGCCTCCTGAACACATGTCATTCATTGTTCCATTTACCACCTTTCATAGTTGGAATAATGATATATTTATATTATATAAATTATATATATGTTAATTATGATTTATTTAGTCTTATGGTACTTTTTTATAACACATAACATTTTTCTTTTCATTTTTTGGGAATACGATAACATTATTTGTGGATGTGTGGACTACCACCTCTTCAAAGTGATACGATTCGTTCACACTATACATGGATTGTATCAATAATTGTATTAGTAAAAATATGTAACATAAATGAAGAATATATGATAATTTAGATATAATATATATTTATATATCATTTACTTTTCATTCTTTTAAATACTACATATAAATAAAAGTATCGTTTATTCGTACGTACGACCTACCGTCTGCATGAACTTTGCATTTAATTTCCTATTTAAAAAATTAAAGGATTAATATAAATAAATATATAATGAATATATATAATGTATAAATTGTGGTTTAAATCAGGTAAAATTTAAAATATTGATCAGTGTAAGAAGACTGAAAATAACAAGCCAAAACAAACTCGAAAAACAAGGAGATTAACAAAGGAAATTATAAAAATAAGAAAATATTATTAAAAAATGGGTAATAATATATTATAATAATATAAAATTTGATTTTATAAATATTAGTATGGTTATTTTAAAATTTATTGACATTTTTTATACCATTATAAAAAATATCGAAAGGCATTCACACAAAAGGAAACATGAGGAAAATGATTCTTGTCTAAGTTTTTCTTTTGTAAGGCATGCAACATATCCAAAAATAATTTCATTTATGAGTTGTATATAAAACCCTTATTTTAATTTGTATTATAAATAAATTTATCTTCATTTTATTAAATTTTTTATTTTAATTTATTTATTTCATTGGGATTATTAATCAAAAGTTACCATTTGGTAAGAGATTCTCATCTATCTATTTACATCTGTGAGATAAATGTCATATTCACCACATAATTATTTTTTGTAGTTTATCTACTTCCCATTTTGAAATAAAATATCCATAATTATTTTACAATCATCATATTTAAATTTTTTTATTTTATGATTATTACTTTCGGGGTTTCTATTTCTGATGTTACCATATTTTTAATGGGATTTCTAGTCTCACTTCAATTTCTGTGAGAATTATTACATATTCACCATCCTTTGTTTTTGTGTAGTTTATATATTACCATATAAAATTTTGTATCATGAATCTCTTTATTCTCATGATATGATAACATTAATTTAATTTTATTCCTTTTTGGGGATTATGATTCAAATGTTTCATTGTGATATGGGGAACTTTGGAATTTTTAATGATTATTTTCCACAAGAATTTTGTAATGATATTTTAATGGAATTTATATTCTTAAATGACAATAAACATTAATTTTAATCATGTTGGGTTACATTTTAGTGATACCATACACATTCTTCCTTTGGATGGTTTGTGATTGATTAGGTCAATGATAGTATTGAAATTCCAATACTTGATTCAGTTTTATAGTCCCCTTGGATTGGTAAAACATTGGTGGTGTCTAATTATTAATATCCCCATGATACTTTGGTAGTCTCATGGGATGAATTGTTTAGAAATACTTAGTCAGTTTTCCACCTAGTATGTTATAATCCTTCTTGTGAATGGTCTTCATTGTAATGGTGTCATTTTGTTCGGAAACATGTTGTCTAATAATTTAGGAGTTCTTTCATTTTTTATTCAGCTATTATTATACATGATATTTACACTATGTTAAAATATATGGATGTGTTCCATTCTCATATTTTTGATTAAATGAATTGGTTTTTAGTTACTTATAATTTCATATTGATTAATCCTTATCCATTTGTTTTAAATGGAATCTATGTTCAGTTATTTACCTTAAAATATTGTTTACACACTTACTCTCAGTTTGTTGATTACATGGTATGTCTGTTTAGTTATTTACATTGGCCTATTGAATATTCACATTGATTCATTATTTTTAATGTTGTACTTAACCCTTAATAAGAATTTGAGATCACCCTTATTTTTTATCTTTCTCATGGAATTCATGATACTTACCAAGAAATATATGCAAGGATATGCTATGTTTGAATAATGTTATCCTTGAGAAAATGCTTTGTGGTAATTTGTGTATTCATTTTAAATAGAGTACTAGTGTATATATCTGGTTTACCAATACTATTAAAATATTTGGTCCTTTGATATTTTTTTCCTCGTAATCATGCCAATTTAATGGTATTAGAAACTAGATTTCGGCATTATGGGTTAGGTCACTACATGATCCCTCTACATTTCCATTTAAATGCAAATTAAACCAACGATTATGTGAACAGTAGACTACCACGTCATGAATTGATATTATTCATTTTCCATCACTTTATTTAAAGGAATGAAATATTGATGGATTTATCCTATTTATATTATATTTACTAAATTATTATATCACATATACCTTTATACATTCCATTTTGTGAGGTATATGATGGCATCCCTTGTGTGTTGGACAAACAACCATGTCACAAAGTGATGTAATTTTCTTTTCTCTTAAGTTATATATGAAATATAGTAAATATAAAATTAATGAATATATGTGATTATTTTGATCTAAAAATAATTTTGGAAATATATTATCACATGTACCTTCTTACTATCCAACCAATTGGAAACCAAAAATGTCACTCATGCATATAAGTGGACTACCGCCTCTTCATAGCAATGTAAAATGTATTTCATTTTATTTTTAAATTCATAGTAATAAAGATGTATTTTTTGATATTCATGATAAATATTAGATAATAATTATTACTTAATGGTGGATTAATATTTATTTTTTTCCATTAAATCTTTCTAGAAAAATGGAAGTAACATTTATGTGTACTTACGTCCTACTATCTCCATGAATATTGAAATCCATTTTCTATCTCTAGCATTAGTAGATTAATATAAAAACATATTTAATGAATATATATGATATTTATTTCAATTATAACATTATATATATGATTTAAGCATGCTAAAATTAAAAAGAACAAAATTACAAAGTAAAACATACATGAAAAACAATGTAATTATCACAAAAAATTGTTATTTTAGAAAAATGTTGTTAATAAAATGGTGAGAGAAAATATAATTAAATAAAATATTGTAAGAGAAATATTATTATGTTTATATATTATATTTATAACAAACCTATGTGTTTTAATATGGAGGTTCAGACACATTGGAAGGAAGTCAAACCTAAGTTCAGGGTTTCACGTCTCATTTTTACTTCATTGATACATATACCATATTTACCACTTATTTATTTTGTATGGTGTATATACTATGATTTTGATATGGTATATAATGAATCAATTTATTTTAATTTTATTTAATGTTTCATTTGATGATTTTCTATTTTATGGGGCTTACGATTCAAAAGTAAAAAAAAAACTTGTAATGATTTATATCACAATCTCATCATTATTTCGGATTGATTTTATTTAAGTATACTATAGTGGATTTTTTTATATCTATATTTAATATTATATGTTTAATCTTATTATACATGTTCATTAATTATTTCCATTCAGAGCACCATTTTCCCACTCTTTGGTGCCAATTTGATTGTTAAAGCGTTTTTAAGATAATCTGACATTATTTCTACATTCGGTAAAATATAATTTTCCTAAAAATCCATGTTTTATAAAAGTGAATTAAAAGATGTTTTTAGACATTTATAAATTATTTATAAAATAAATGTTTACCAATTTGAAATTTTTATAAAAGAATTAAGGAAATGTTGTCATCATTCTCAAAACATGACATGTTTTGATTTTACTGAAAATATGAAAGGAATATATAACAATCCCTCTATTTATTAAAAATTAATTCATAATTTATTACATAAAATTACACATAATAAAACATGAAATATTTATAATTATAGTGACTTTTAGAGTTAGGTATGTAGAATAATATATCTGACATGGGATACAACAACATTATTGAAAGATTTCTTAACATGTTTCAAAAATTCCATGGATTTTAAAACATCAAGAGATAACTTGAGAACACGCATAAGAATGTGGTGAGATATAAATCAGAGTAAGGTAATAAGAATGGAATAAGGTAATACATTTCAGAATATAAGGACATAAATGGGTAATAAAAGGAACATGAATAATATGACATGATATTGCATGATAATCATAGAATGGGAAATGGGGAAACAAGTTAAAACACTACATTATAATCATAGGTTAAGGATAACATCCATGAAATAATGATATAAAAAGTACAATAAATTAATCATGTTAACTCAATTTTCCAGCATGAAATCTCATATGACTAAACAATACCCAATTTAATGGAGTGCTATATAATTCTGTGTGCACCCATCACTTTTATTTCATTCTCATCCTTAAGTGTGCCACATAGATCATACAAAATGGTTTCATTAATCCTCATAATTTATTCCAAAATCTTGGAATATGGAATATTAACATTTATTTACCATGTTAAATAAGTATACGTGTATAAAAGTTAACACCTGTGATAGGAAATGGGTATCGTATTCACTAAAATATTTGTTTGGAAAGAAAATTCATTGTGATATTTTGATATCCTAACGACATAAATAAAAAATTCATAAAATTGGTTGATTCTATAAAAATGGGTCTCTAATGATTTTTAAATAAAATATTCAGTAATAAAAACATATAAATACGCATCATAAAATTAGGAATTGTAAATAGAAGGCATAATATAAAGAGGAAACTTGAATAAAAAAGAGAAGGTGAGGATCCCTTACATTAACATGTGACTCCCATGGTTTTGGAGTGAATTATTGAGAGCTTAGGGGAACATTTGGAGGACAATATAGAGTTAAGGGGAGAGTATAACTATTCGAAAAGGGGGTTTAGTGAATAGAAATGAGATTTTGGGTGTGTTTATATTGGAAATGATGGGTATTTCAATATTAAAAAGGTTTTGATCTCAACATAATAAAATACCCAATGCCACAAACAAACCCAAGGTGTTTTCACAAGGTTTCTACCAATTGGGAATGTTTCTCATTATTTTATAATAAAATTTAAAAAAATAATAAAATAATTTTTTTTATGTCGAGGTGAGTCACACTCTTAGAGAAATGATTTTATAACCCTAAAACATATTAAGGGTTTTGGAGGATTGATAATGCATTTATAAAATTTATAAAATAAACATAAAATGAAATTATATTAATTGTAAAACATATATTTGGTTTTAGATAAACTTTATTGTATTTATTTTATTAGTCTTGAGTCATTATTATGTCATAATAAAAAATGTTTATTTATACAATATTTAATTTTCACCCAAAAATTTGACCGTGTCAGAAAATTATTAAAAATTCACGAATGGATAATTTTAACCCTATGATTTGAATAATAATATTCATTTTATCTAAATATATTTCTAAATATTTGTATTTTCACTTTTAAAAATATGAGTCAACATTTATTATGTAATGTTGGGTTTTTTTACAATAATAGTTTTCGAACCATTATGAAAATGACATTTTATTTAATAAAAATTTTATAATAGTTTATATTTAAATTTTTTTTAATAATATTATATAAATAAAAAATTATTTACTTTAGAAATCCATTAATTATTGAAAATAACCTGCTTAATTGAAGTGGAATTTTACCTAAAAATACGATTTCTATTTTATTGTATCAAAATTTGAATAATTTATAATGTAACTAAAATCGGATAAAAATATATTCATTATTCTACAAAAAATACACATACTCTTATTGTTTGGGTATTTCTACACATCCATTTAATATTGCAACAAAGTCCCTAATGGTAATGTGTATGATAATGAGACTTTCCGGGGTGGTTTAGCATACATGGTTTGGGTCGTGATATCTATAAGTTTGAACTTCTCCCTGAAATAGATCTGATCATGCTTAAGTTATTGAATTGTAGATTGAGTTTTGTTACAGTCAAATCCAAGAGATGATATCTCCCTCAGAATCTCTAATAAATGGTATTTATAGGGTATGATCCAATTGGTTGATATCATCACTTCCTTTTTCTATTTCAATTGGATTTGTTAAACCACATTATTTATACTAATCAGGTGATCATTATTCAATGGATATATTTTCAACAATAGTGATAATTAACATTCTCTTAAATCCAATTGGATATAATAAATCCAAATAAGTGCATGTGTTTTCTATAACCATATAATATAATAATACATTTAATTAAATCAAAAGGGGAATTTTATTTATAAGAGTTAGAGTCGTTACAATATTCCCTCCTTATGATATTTCACCCTCAACATTTTCATTTGTCATATTAAAACATATGAGTATAACTCAGTTTCATCACCACATTTGGTTCCCACATCACTTATTGAACATTTATTTTTCTCTAAAGCACTCTCGAATGGTGCACTATTATATTTTGAGGAAATTTTTCCCTATGTTTTATGATCTTTACCTAATTATTTTTAATGGAAAGATAATTCTACAATAGCACCACATCTATATTGAGTTTATGTTTCGGGTCTAGTATGTACTTCGTAAATATAGATACAAGGAATACATCATGTACTTGATATAGGTTAGGTTGGAGTACAAGTTAGCAGGCCGCCACTCCAAAGTGATCAAGAATCTCAAAGTGCTGATTTATTATAGACTAATCCTTCTTATATTCCTAAATATCATCAATTTCTTCCATGGAGATACATAGAGGAATTCAATGTCTCCAACATCATACTCTAGATGTTTTCAATGAATATCATCATATCTCCTTTTTAGATGTTCAATAGCCTTGATGATTTGTTAAATGATCTTAATATCTTCAACATTTTTCTTGACCATTTTAGGACCCAGTAGTTTTTGTTCCCCAACATTACCCCAGTATACTGGCCTTCTACACATCTTCAATAAAGGGTTCCATAGTGATATATTTGGATGACTGAGTGAAATTTCTATGGTATAAGAACATGGACAATGTAAGATGTTGATCCAATATTCATTCAAATTCATTTAAGTATGCTCTCAACATTTCTTCAATTGTATAGACAGTATAATTAAATTCTCCATTAGTTTATGGGTGATAAGACATGTGAAAGTTCAGCTCCATGTTTAGATCATGTTGGAGACTTTTACAAAACATGAATGTGAATATCGAATCTTGATCAGAAACAATTGATAGTGTTAATCCATGTGTCCTTACAAATTCTCTGATATATGTCTATGAAAGTAAATCCATTGAGAAATCATCTTGAATATCAATGAAGTTTGCAGTCTTCATAAGAAGATCCACCAGAACCCATAGAGAAATACTCCATCATTATTTGATTGAAAAACCAGTGAAAAGTTCATATTGATATTTTCCCAATTCCATGTAGGTACGAGGAATGGTTGCATCACCCCCTTCGATTTTTGTCTTTCTATTTTCACTTGCGGATATAAAATACATTTTGATATATATTTTAGAATCACCTCCTTTATATTATTCCAATAATAATGTTATTTGAGGTCTCAAAACATATTTTTTATCCTAGGTGGATGGAGTATATTGAGCTATGTGCATCATCCAATAACTTCTTCTTTAACTCATTATTTGATGATAGACATATTCTTGACACAATTTTTACAGCACAATTATCATTAAAATTAACACCAAGGATTTTCATTTTTTCAATGATACAAATTTCTTCTAAATTACCACATAATCTCTTTGAGAATCATTCATATTCTCCAAAATGGATGGTTGAGAAATCATTTGGGAAATTATTGATGATGTTCCTTCCTTTATGATTTATGTATCCATCATTTCCAAATCTAATGTGATCGAATCCCTCTAAATTATCAGCAATGATAGAATTACTAGATCTTTTTTACTTTTAGAATATTCCAATTTATTCACTTTCCCAGGATGGTAGTGGATTTAGAAGTCATAGTACATGATCAAATCTAACCATATTTATGGCCACATATTCAGATATTTTTTTGTGAATATATACTAGAGGATTTTGTGGGTTGTATATATTTTACACTTATCCCTAAAGAGATAATGTCACTATATTCTCAAAGTGAAGATCACTATAGCCAACCCCATATCATGAGTTGGGTAGTTATATTCATAAAAATTAAATTTCATTGAATAATTTGTTATGAATTTGTGATTATTCATTAACACAAACCCCAATCACTTCATTGAAGCATCACTGAATACTATGAAATGTTCTCCACTTTATCGGTAGTGTAAGTACATGTGTAGTACCATGATTATCTCCTCAAACTCATAATTCTATTAAAAATTGACTGCCTTTAGAGTATTCTTGGTTAGAGGGTTTGAAAATCATGAAACATTTCTCACAAATTAACGATTTTACCCACTTAATATAAGAAAACTATAGACATTAATAATAAATGTTAGGCATGGAAATCCTCTAATATCTTATGTCATTGCAGGGTCCATAAATATCCCTTTTATATTATGATATTCCAAAAAAAAGACTTCCATTAACCCGAAATCTCATTCTTAGTAATTAGAAAAAATCTTAACAGTTCGTAGGGTGTTTAACATAGTACTCAAATGCTCCTCATACACCTTCTTGGTTTTTAAGTATATCCGAATATCATCTATAATGACTG
Organism: Viscum album; assembly: GCA_963277665.1. Classification (NCBI taxonomy): domain Eukaryota; kingdom Viridiplantae; phylum Streptophyta; class Magnoliopsida; order Santalales; family Viscaceae; genus Viscum; species Viscum album. The sequence goes on along the minus strand of OY728126.1, from coordinate 1,944,754,643 downwards.
ACAAAAATTTATTGATGTAATATCTAAATACTCTATTAATCAAGTCCATGATTCTTTTTTGGAGCATTAGTGTGTCTGAATAGCATTACAATGAACTCATAGTGCCTCTACATTGTTTGAAAAGTTTCCATGGGTTTATATTACTTCTTCAATATTACTTGATAATATCCTGACTAAATATCCACCTTGTAGAAGTACGACACTCCTCATAACTGATTGATCATGTCATAAATCCATGAGAGAGGATACTTTTTCTTTACTTTGATCTTGTTGAGATCAGGATAATCAATGCAAAGTCATATTTACCCATCCTTTTTCTTGATGAAGTGGATTGGTTCACCCCATATTGAAGCTTTTGGTCATAAAAATACCTTATCAATATTTTCCTATAGTTGTTTATTCATCTTTTCTAGTTCCATAATAACTATTCTAAATGGATTACGAGATAATGGTAATTACGTAGGTATAAGATCAATTAAAAATTCAAACTCTTGGCTAGGAGGAAGACTAGACAATTCCTTGGGAAATACCTAAACATATTCCCTCACAATAGGCATGTCTTCAAGGATGTTTGTTTCATTATAATGAATAATTTTAGTTAGATATGATTTATCAGAGGGAAAGAATATACATGATTAAGATGTTTGTGCTAAATAGGATTCGTCCTCCTCCTTACACATGTACAGAATTAGTGGATGATTCATAATACAAAGAATATTTTCTTTCTCAAAGTTATTTTTTTGGATATATATAGGTATATCCAATCCAAAAATAGAATTGAAAAATTCAATTAAATTGAGTATTAAAAGGTTCATTGGGATTTTTATCACAAAAATTTTGTCAAGGGAGTTATATACATATAATGAAATAATTTCTCCATTTTCCATATTCACTTATAACTCTATAACCATGATTTGGGGTGGTGTTTGAATAGTTTTACTAAAATATCATGTTATTAAGGAATTCATAGAGATAGAATAAAAATGTACATTTTATATTAAAAAATGAATTTCTGGAATAATAATCACCACTTCATTTTTGGGTTACACATCAATAGTGGTGTCAAAAAAATCTCCCCCTTGGTACCTTGTAATTTTTTTCTCTATAAAAACCCTTGTCTTCAGGCATTGATTTAAAAAGTCCCATTTTTTTCATTATAGTTAAAGAAAAGAACATTGTACTGAGGTTTGAAAAGAGCATTAATGTCCACGATTTCATTAGTGTGTGATAGAGAAAGTATTTTCAATTAATTTATGATGAATATTATTGGTTTCAATCCCACCAAAGTGGTACTTTAAGATTAATTGATTCATTTTTATGATATTGATATTATTTTGATCTTAATTTTTAAAATGGCCCATATCAGATTTTTATCTGTTTTGAATTATTTATTTAGATTTCCATAACATTTTATACCAGGATCCAAACTGATAAATTCGTTATTTTATAGAGTCTACACGTATGGAGATTCATTTGATCCTTTAGGACCAAAATCTGAATCAGTGATATGGAAGCTCAAATGAAGCTCACAAGTGGGAGCGTGAAAACTGTTTAACAGATCCGTAATGTTTTGGTGTGGGGTTCCTAACTAATTCTTGATGGGCCCAATTATTGTGAAATTCGGTGGCTTGATGCGCAAGAAGATTTATAACTTCTTGAATGAAGGTAAGGTCGTGTGAATTGGCCTTTTTAAGGGTCATTAAAGCATCCTAATCCAGAGGTTTGGGATTTGGAGTGTCTGACTAGACAGAATAAATTGTGAGCATAAAACATGCATAACATTCAGATTACGTGTCCAAATCCGTTGAGATTTTGAGGGTAAATGACCAATAGAATTATGAACAACATTCAAGAAGGGTGAAATGCGTGAAGATGTTATTTAATGGTTCTAAAACACATTAAAATTTGGGGTAAAATTACCAGCTATAAAAGGTGGAGAGCTCCTCCCTCCCAAAGCATCTCTCATCCCATCCCATTCCTTCTGGGACACCAAGGATAAGAACTTTTCGACTTTCACTTTTATTTATTTTCTTTGTCGTAGTTTTTTAATTCCTTAAAATTCCCCATTAATCTCGATTACCATTACCATGTTGGGTTAAACATTTTGAGTGATCATGGAAGGGTTTGTTTTCTATTTTTTAATGCTTGAGTTCTTGGACGTAATTGAATGAAATTTCATTCTTCTTCAAAGCTGTTTTTAATTTAATATATCAGATATTATTTTCAAGTTCGGTCATTATTGAATTTAAATTCTGTTATTTATTTTTCACTTGGTAAATTAATCATTATCTCTCTCCACTAATTTATGGTTTATATACGATGGAATAGACCAGGAATTAGTGGTGATGTACTCAACGATCATTAGTACGTGTAAAAGCGGTAGGGAGTGTTCTTGATTGTTTGGGATAAAGAAGACCCGATCGAGTATTTATCATGTCAATTGAGGACATTCAATACCACTATTTTTCACATGGAAAGAGATTTGATCAAACCGAGATCTTGGTAATGTTTTCTCTCACCATCATAATTTCACCAAGAATGCGAGAGGAAACGATTGTGGAAACTCACTTTAATCAACTAAGAAGATGAGGTTTGAATTAAATTGAACAATGATAGCATTATAATTAGTAATTCGACCCCGAAATAATCACCTTTTTAATATCATAGTTTTCAATCATTTTAATTTGAATTTCCATTCAACCATTTTCTAAAAAAACACACCATTTTTACCCTCGTTTAAAAGTGAAAAACCGTTTTGTGTGCACGCCTCTTTGGGGGACATCCTAGGTCAACCAAAATAATGCATTTTAAAATAGGAAATAATTTTTTCCATACCCTATGATAGGCATGCGTCGGCAGGTTTCTCATGTAGGAAAAATTTATCGAGGTTTCTTTCCATCCCACGCCTAAATAATATCATCATTCCCCTTAGGAAAATTTTGGGGTGCTTTTTTCCGCACCTTTGACAAGTGGGATATTGGATTTTTTTTGGAACCATTAAATTTATACTGTAGATCACTAAAATTTAAATCCACTTTTCACTTATTATTCCCATGATATGCTAGAGATTAATCAATCTCCATTTTGACATTGAGGGCACATCCGAATATTTCATCATAGCTATCAAAGTAACAGATTTCCAAGAATTTCCCCAAAATATGTTTTACCACAATAAAGAAGTGGTTATATTTGAATTAATGGGGTAAAAACTAATATTGAGGCATATCTAACAAGTCTTGTTATGTTTTCATCAAACTCTATAATAGGTTCATCATTATTTTTTCATGAGATCATGAAAATATTTTTACATTTTATGACAAAGAGTGTGGGGAATTGTTTTATCCAAATTTGTTTTTGAAATTCATTACACCCCATCAAATTGATCTCTTCCCCTTTTTTTTTATTTTTTATCAATTTCCACCCCTTATCATATTTTCCCTCTATATGATAAATATCTAGTAGAATCTTCTTTTGTTTAAAATATTGATGTATAGAGAATAACTTCTTAGTGGAGTTGATCCATTATTATACATTTAAGGGAACATATGATCCCTTGAAATTCGAGGGCCTTTGCCTCATAAAGGCCCTAATAAAAACATTTTATCTATAAGGGGGATTTGGATACTCCTCCTGAGAATGGTTTCTATTCTGAACCTGATTAAATAGAGAGAGTATTGTCATAATGTTCACAATTCTTGCTCCCATTAGGTTGTGCATCTGGTTAGGGCAGTCGTTATATTTCCCATCACATTGTTTGTTTAACCAATTTCTTCTATTTATTTAAATTTTCTATAATACATAAAAAATTAGGGATTATTGTTTTTAAACTATTAAATTTAGAAAATTGAATCCAATAAAATTTAAATGTATAACTTATAACTTATATTTATTTTATTAACTTATGAATTTCTAGGATTCAGTCTCTGTAATTCATGATCAATTTCCTAACATATAATATTATAGTATTTTTTTCCCTTAATAATGTTTTGTAATGAGATTATGAATTTACCAAATCATATCCTTTCAGTTTGTCAAACCTGGTGCGTAGTAAGGAATGTTTTCCTATACCACATTACACCAATTTAGGCCTAACACAATATGTTAGAGTTATTACTTCTAGATATATTAGTTCCATTACCACATCTACTAGTATTATCGACACTTGGATGTATTTTCTTAATAAACCACTTACACTATACTTACATAAATTTATGGTAGTTTTGTTATTATTAGTCTTATCCATTTGGATTTCTCTGTAGTTTTCTATTCATATTATTAAAAATAACTAAACATTTCCTTTGATAGGAACTATAACAAACCTTATATTTATTACACATTACATTAAAATTTATTTTGTAAAATTATTCTTAATAAAATCATGAAGATCAATAATTTTACTATCTCTTAAAATTAGTTACATTGAAAAACATCTTGAACATGGGATATAATAACATTACTGAAAACATCCTTAACTTGGTTTAGAAATTCCAAGGATTTTAAAACTGAATGGGATTACCTAAATACATACACAATTAATGGGTGAACTATAAATCCATTAAACTGAATATGAAGGTCAAAATGAAATATATTTTAGAAAATAAAAATATTTGTGTCTAATAAAAGTAACATGAATAATAAGTCATTATATCGCATGATAATCATAATTTGGGAAATGTGGAAACCAATTAAAACACTGCATCATAAACATAGTTCAAGGGTAACTGCCAAGACATAATGATGGAAAAAGTCCCATAAAATAATGTGGTTCACTTACTATCCCAACATGAATTCTCATAATGGAAAACATTACCCAATTCATTAGAGCACTATGAAATTTATGGTGCACCCATCACTTTCATTCATTTTCAAAATTAAGTGTGCCACATACATCATACAATATTATCCATTCATCATCAAATTTCTTTCCACAATCATAGAGTATGAAATAAATACACATAAGTACCAAGTCAAAGAATTATAATTTTAAAAATTTGAACACCATTGATAAAAAATTGGTATGGTATTCACCATGAATTTGTTTTCATGGAAAATCAAGGTGACATTTTAACAGTAAGACGATGATGAATAAAAATACTTAAAATTGTTTTATGGTAGAGAAAGGGTTATATCATTGTTTTTTAATAAAATAGAAAGTAATAGGGTCATGAAAAGACATATACCAACATATGTAATTGGAAATATAAGGCATTATATAATATAGAATGTTAAATAAAGAAGAGAAGGTGAGGATCCCTTATTTGAGTGTGTGACCCCAAAAGATTAAGAGGGGATTTTTGAGATCTTCAGTATACTTTTTAGGAATATAGAGAGTATAGGGAAGAGTATTTACATGTTCCAGTGTTTTTAGAGAATATAATAGGATATTTATTGGTTTTATAATGCAAATTATGGAGATTTTTTTATTATTTAGGTTTTGGATTCTATATAATAAAATAACCAAAACAAAAAACCATCCTATAATTTTCCCATGGATTCTTTTGAATGGGAGTGGTTCTCATTATTTTATAAGGATAATGTCCTAAACTAATAAAATAATTCCCTTTCTTATGTAGAGGTTAGTCACACTCTTAAAATAATGATTTCAAAACCATAAAACATTTTATTGATTTTGGAGAATTCATAATAGATTGAAAAAATTAATAAAATGAATATAAAATAACATTATTTTAAATGAGAAATATATATTTGGTCTTTTATACACTTCTTAGTATTTATTACAACAATTTTGCATAATTATGATTTCAGAATACACAAAGTATATTTATATGATATTTAATTTTTTCCCAAAAATTCTATTATCTGTGAAAATTATAAAAAATTAACCATTGCATAATTTCAATAATTTAATAAAAAAAATATTTTAAATTTACTTAATTTTTTTAAAAATGGGAATTTTCATTTTTAAAAATAATAATAGACATTTATTGATTGATGCTATTTTTTACAATAGTTGTTTTCAAACCTTCATTAAAATTATATTTGACTTCATAAAAATTATTTGATAATTAATATTTCATAAATATTTTTTAATAATAATATTTTATTAATATATTATTTATTTATAAAATGTAATCATTGAGGGAAATTATTTCCTTAATTGATTTTGAATATTACCCAAAAATACAATGTGTGTTTCGTTGTATCAAAATTAAAATCTTTTATAATACAATATCAATTAGAAGAAAATATATTCATAATTCTATTAGAAATAATGGGAATACTTATATTGTTAGGGTATTGATATGTATATCTATGATACATCAACAAACTCTCTAATGGTATGGTGCATGACAGTGAAAATTTTATAGGGGGTTCTGTATACATAGTTTGGGCTATGATCTCGATGATTTTGAAATTCTCTAGTAAACGGTCTCACTCATTCTTATGTTGTTGAATATCATTTTGGTCATGGTCTAGGGAAAATGAGAGAGATTAAATATCCTTCAAATGCTATTATAAAGGGGCATTATATGGTATGATCCTACTGGTTGAGGCCATCACTTCTCTTTTTTTGTGTCCATTGGATTTGTTAAAACATTATATTTATACTAATCTTGTGATCAATATTTAGCAAGTATATTATCAATGATAATAATATTTAACTTTCTTTTAAATAAAATTATCTATAATAAAACAAAGTATGTCCTTGTGTTTTCTATAAGAATATTACATCGTAAGAAATTTAATTAAATTAAAATGGGAATTCTATTTATTACATTTTGTGTCATTAAATAATTTTCATTTTTAGCTTGTTCAACATGAATGAAATTTTCCACCGTAATAAATAGTTATTGTTCTAAATATTATTTTATATATTTTAAAATAGTATTTTTTATAATATACTTTGAACGTATTTTCTTAGAAATATTTTCAATGTTTAATGTTTTTTTCCTAAAAAATGTTTCTATTGATATTTTTATGGTATTTATTTTCATCAGTAACATCAAACCTTTATTATACATATGAACCCCTAGGGATTATTGTGTTTATATAATCCTTATTATTTAATTGTATGGTTTATTTATAGTTTCACCGAGGATTTATATTTTATTACCATTCACTATATTACTCAAGATGGTTTAGGATTATGTATATTTGATTAGGGTAACTTTTAACATTTCACATGTTAGTTTTTCAATATTAATTATTATGTTTATTATGTTTCACCCCTTTCATTTGAGTTATACATTAGATGTAGTAATTTTTGGGTGGGGAAAATAATATATAGTCCCTTGATGTGTCGACATGTCTCACTAGGAAAATATATTTTCTGAATTTGATGTGTTGATTACCACATATTTAAACTATCTTGTGAAATTTTTTGATAATATTTTTAAAATATTACAAGTTATGAATTCCCACATTATGTGTTAAGTTATTTTCAATGTTATTATTCTATGAGTTTTAAATGTTATGGATATGATCCAAGATCATATGAATATTTAAATGGATTTATTTGATAATAATTTATTTAGCTGACATAATGACTGGTTTATTGATTAAATGACATTTGTTTCGGAAATTATTCATTCTATATTCATTACTATCATTTATTAATGTTAGTTTCTTGTGTATTATTACTCTTATTTAGAATCTGAGATCAAAACTTTGTTTGGTTATATTTTCCCAATGGTACTAGGTAGTGTTTTTTTGATTGACATGCATAGATACACTATAAGTAATAATGTAGTTCTCAAAGAAAACACTTTGTAAATGACATGTTTTGAATTACATTGTGAATTTCAAGTATTCATCTAGTTTAACCAAACTACTAAATTATTAAATAATTTAGAATTTGATTCATTACTTGTTATACTAAGGTAATAATGTAACCACCTACTATGTGATATTACAGTATGAATATTCAAAATAAATTCTCATTATTATATTGTAATTTCCTTCCCTATAATCGATATATAACATTTACTAATACTTATTTTTAATAGAAATGTCATGGGATAACAAATGCAATGCAGTAGCTCTATTGAATCACATATTAGATGTCTCTTGAATTTTTTTATTTGGTTTAAATAACACCTCTATTTATATAATTTAGGGAGTCTTTGATATTGGTTTTCTCATCCAATATGAGTTCAATTGAAAACTCAACTTCCTTCTCAGGTGTATTTCCACCTACCACATCAGGAATCACATCAATTTATTAAATAATATTTTTAAAATATTATATTATATGGATATATTCACTATCCCTAGAGGTTTTCAATAGTTATCCTCCCGAAATTTCATTATTTTGAACTACTATAGGTGATCTAGACATGATTCATATAATAAAGTATCATCTATAATGACAAAGGACACTACACATTCTTTTCAAATCAAAATGTCCATGTCATGTAAATATTTATTTGTATTATTTTTAATAATCCAATATATAACAAGGATTATATAAAAGTAAAACATGGTTATAATAATTGGCTTTTCAAATAAGAAATATATATTCCTTATAATGGGGACTGACAAACATATCCTTCTTGTATTAATACAAACAATAGGTTTCTAGGTAGATGAATCCCCTTTTATGGTTCTAGGTGATGATTTAATGTTCTTAGATAAAACATAATATATAAAATATGGTAAATATATAAAAAATAAATAAATAATTAACTAACATTTAGTTGATGGTTAATGTACCTACCAAAAAATATTTAGGGATAAAAATTTAGTTTTAGTGATTTTATATGATTGGACATCCCCCTAGGACACTTATGGGGAATGTTCCCTTAAATATTGCCGCATTGGATTTAATAATTCCTTATCTCACACCAATTGAATAACTTTATATAATTGGATTCTTTATTTCAAATGAATTCACAATCTAGATGAACCTTACCTCTACACTTAATACAGAATCATATTCCATTTAATAATTTACCATGATTTTTCATTCCATTTTTGTCACATTTTTTGAATACCATATATCTTCTCTTCTTCTTTGATGAATTTATTTTCCCTTAGTGATTAACTAACTACATATTCTCTTTATTTCCCTTGAAGATATAATAAATAGAATATTCATTAACTATCTCAATCACATGTGATATTAATATCATCAAATGAAGGAAACATTTGGATGACCAGTACTATTTAGTGGTTCAACATAATCTAATCAAACAAATAGTCAATGTTTATTTTTCAAATTGTATATGTCATCCGTTCCATGCCATGATAATCTTGTGAATCTAGAAACATATTCAAAAACACTTTTATCTTCCCTCTAATATAGGTTTAAGAACATTCTATCCATTTAAATGGATTTATCTCAAGAAAAATATTTCTCAAACAATATCACTTTAAAGGGTTTATATGGAATAAATTCAATGTATTTAGCATCTTTATTTTTATAGATCAATTAAAATCATTGATAAACATCCCCTTATAAAAATATTCCACTTGAATACCATTTTTAATTCAGAGGGACGTGATCAATTACTGAGGTACCACTATATTAGAAGTTCTATTAAATGATGAAGGTTTTTATCTCATAAAGAGATCCAAAAAATGGTAATTTTATGTAGAAAAATAGGGTTTTCTATATAGTAAATGTTATTTTTCATAACCTAATTCAATTTCCTTAATATCATGATGATCTTATCAGCTCTAACAGTTAGTACATTGACTTGATCATAAGGTAAATCTGTAAATTAACTATAATTGTTGATATTAATTCTATTTATTTCATTTGGGTACATTACTAAACAATATAATATAAGTTATTATAAAATGAACTAATTAATATTGATAAATTTAATAAAATTACATATAATGGAAAGTGTTCTTGGTTATTTTAGTGGAATATTATTGTAACATTCCAAGTAATTAATGAATAATATATATATTTTCTATGTTTATTTATAAATTAGATAGTGTTTTAGAGGCTTAAAACAAGAATAAATCCAATCTTAAACATGGAATACACTAATATTTTTAAAAGATTGTTTTACTGCCTTTTAAAGGAAAAACATTTTTTAAATAAATATTTTGACAATTTTGTAATCTCTATTTGTCAAAATAAACATAATATTTATTATTGGGACATTTAAATTTACCTTGGGTTAATTTTTGGTATTTTTCTGACAATGTTCATCTTTTAATGAATAGTGAAAAATACTGCATTTTACATCAAAGCTGTATTTTCATATAATTTAATTATATGGTTAGATTATCTTTTAATTGGTTTTAATGTTTAAATAGAATATATTTTTACCATGTAATCCAATGGTGGTCACTAGTATTAATTTCACTTTAGAATTGGGCATAAACAAGCACCAAACTTTTCAAAAATATTGTTTCTAAAAAACCCGCTATTTGTTTTGACAACGGGAATTATTTTCAAATTAATTATTCCAATTTCTATGTTTGGAATTTGGTAAAATGGATTACATATTTGGAATCAGAAGGTCCAAATTATGTAATCATGACTATTTTTTGGATATTATGAATAGTAATGACGGCAATTATCTTTAATTATCTTGATTAATTAGTAATCGGGTAGTTAATGATAATAAAATAATATCATAATAATAACAAATGACCCCAACATGTGTCCTAATGCTACTGGTTGTGTCATGGATGAACATGGGATGCCTTGTGCCAATTTGGGGACCCCATGGAATCACTTTTGTGTGATAATGACTTTTTATGATTTTATTTTTAAAGAATGTTAAATATAACAAAGAATGTATCACCTGAGTAAAAAATTTTTACTTTTGTATACATAAATTATCTATTGGACTACAAATAGTCATTGGAAATCGAAAAATATTTCCTACATCATAGTATTTGTTTCAAAAATTTTAGACATTAAATATATTAAATTATTTATGACATCATGATGATGCAACGATTACCTTATTAATGAACGATTTAAATAAAATGAAAATATAATGTAAATTCTAAGACTGACACTTTTCAAAGACCTATTGTATGATTATATTTCTAACCCTTATCACCTTATCCTCGAAACACATCAATTTGGGATCTTTAAAATCCTAAACTCATTTGAAAATAAAGTAACACTTTATACCTTTCCAAGAGTGCCCCTCATCTCCTCTTATAAAAGGCCCCCACCTCTACCTCCTTACCCACACATCTCAAGCCATTGGCTCGGCCAAGACCTTATAATTTTATCTCTCCACACCCCTCTCTTTATCCTAGAAGCCTTACCTTATGCATAAATCTCTTTAAGAAACCCTTTTGGTTCTAACCAAGAGGAGTTACCCGATTTAAAGGCGAGGACTTCTCTAATGTTCTTTTGTTTTATTTTTCTTCTCCAACATCCTAAACTCTTTTTATTAATTTATTTTGTAATAAAAAAATCATTTTCAATATATTAGGATGTTTTTATAAGAATTATTCGAGCTAAACTTACACACACCTACATCTAATGGTTAAAGAACATACTGTTTCTGTGGATGACGAATTTCTGTCTCACGAAACGATGATTGTTCAATATTCTTATAACACCTTCGAATGTGGCCACTAAGATGTCACTGTTTTTATATATGATATATAATATGTTTATTTTTTACTTAAGCTTCATCATTTTTCATTTATGGCATACCTTTATGGCTTCCATTTTTGGTATAAACGATATCTTCATTTTAGGAAGTGCGGACTACCTCCCCCTCAAAAGGATTTGATTTGTTAATGTCATATGTGGGATGTATAAATGATGTAATTAATGATATTATATATTATATTATACTGGAATTATAATATACCTTTATATCATTATGATTCTATTCCATAAAATACTAAATAGAAATGAAATTAGCGTTCATGCGTACGTACGGCTTACCATCTCCATGAACGGTGCATTTAATTTCTTACCTCTAAATGTTATGTAATATTGTAAATTCATGTATATAATGGATATATATGACATATATGATATCTAAATCATGAATATAATTCTGGATATAATGGATATATTGCCACATGAAAAACTTGTAATTATAAAGAGTTTATATTTGACTCAAGTACCAATGATCGACAAAACGACCATTATTAACTTAAATAATTACATAGTGTTCATAACATGGTAATAAGTGATATAAAAGGATTAATGAACTTGAAAATGGTTCTTATGAAAGTATAAATTAACTCATGTTTATTATTCAGGACGTTAAATAACGATCGAGTCAAGTCAGACCCGAGGTAAGGGAACTTCTTAACCCAATTTCCGTTCTTTAGGTTAATCTCCTACTTTCGAATTATGTAATGATATTATTATGTACTATCTTGTATTTCTACTTTATTTACATGTACTTATAGTGAATACACATAATATATCTGTTTTATTTAAAAAAATGTTCTTTGTAAGGGATCTTAATAACCCAATTTCCGTTATTTGTGTTAATCTCCTACTTTCAACTTATGTCATGATATTATTATGTCCTATCTTGTATTTTTACATTCATTATGTGTACTTATAGTGAATACACATAATAGATCTGTTTTATTTAAAAAAATGATATTTTCAAGGGACTTCATCTCAATATCATTTCATTGAGGCATATTTTGTTTTATACACAACTTTATTTTATACGGTGTATACACCCCTTTAACTTTTATGTTTATTCAAAAGGAATATTTTTTATACAAAGAATTTATGAAACAGCAAAAGGGAATGTTTTTTTTGTCATACGTATGCGGCGACAATGACATCTCTGCCACCGTGACCATTATTTGAGATTCGGCTTCCTTCACAAGCCATAGTTTTTTTTAAAATGAAAAAAATATATACAATGTTTTAATTTTCTTTTATTTTGGTATTGAAAATGGTTTTCATAATGTTTTTATATCAATGTGTTGTATTGATATCTTGTGATTGCAAAGTGGAAATGTTATGTTTCCATTATGCATGTTTTATGTGATATGATTATGTTATGGTTCTTGGGAATTGTTATGAAGACAGTTGGTTCCGTGATAAACTAAGGGCGGGTGAGCCCGATATAGCTCTCTAATGAATTGGGTAACGTGAAGGGGTTAAACGTTAAGGTTTCTCCAAAGTGATTTAGGGAATATATTGTGATGGGTATTCCAAACATAACCATGAGGGTTACTCGCTACGTAAGAATGTTATGAATGCCTCAAGTTACCTTTATGTCCTATAATTTCTATGATTTATTCATGATTTGATGAGGTTTGTTAAAATGGTTATGTTTTATGTGTAAAGTATGATTTCATACATGGAATAATGTTTTCATTTTGTACTTTTATATCACTTACTGATCTTTTTATGATCATCCCAGGTTTTTGAAATGTTTTTCACAGGTCATGGGAAAGGTACATGACGTGATGATAGGGTCAAGGAAGTGTCATGAAAGAATCCATGTTTTGTTTTAAATATGTTTCTGTTGATGGGAAACAAATGAATACTATCTTTTATTTAACCAATTTGTTTAAATGTGGAATGTAATGCATGATTTATGATCTAATTGTCTAAAACTCTAAACCTGAAAAGATCCTCAATGTTTACTCTTGTAATAACTCCAGATTAAGTAATGTTTAAGGCTGGGGCCTTATAATTATAATTTTTATTGATTCTATATTAATCTATTCCCTAAGGGACCTATTAAACATTCCCAAAAACCAAATATAATAACATTTATTCTAGTAACCCAGACCCAGTGTTTACATTATAAAATTAATAATGTAAATAAGAGATCAAAATACCAAATAAAGATAAGATTAGAAGTATTACAAAACACTAGATATATATATTTATATATATATATTATTTAAATATTATATGAGAAAAATCATATCCAAATAAACATTCTAATATTCAAGAAGACCATCCAATAATTTCTTCTTCATATATAGTGGAAACAAAATTAAAATAAAGGGTGATCTAAAATAACCATCAAAGGGAACAATATAGTAGATGATATCACACATATATGAAGAATGCTCATTTTTTAAGAGAAAATATTCAATACATATTCCATTTAATAAAAATTCGTTCTTAATAATATATCCATAGAAAATATCAACAAATAAATAACATGGATAACAACATATTAAATATTAATGGAGGGAATGCATAATGTGGGACTTATTGATCATGTAATCAATGCCTTATTCCATGAAATAGTTAACCGTAACATCATTTCATTGTTCCAACACATTTCAATTAATTTTAAAATGTACACCAAATATCCACCTAGTTTTCACATCTATTTATCTCATAAGGCATGTTGATATATTGAGGGTTCTTATATAACTGGTACCCGCTAGTTACATAAATTTTTCAAATGAATTATTCATATATTAAATATGACATAATATAAATATTTATATTACTATATATATATATATAATAAATATTCATTTCAATAAATAAATTTTAACATCAAATTAAGAGTTCAAGAAATCAATATTTACCAATTCAATGAAATAATATTCTTAATAATCCTCTTTAAACTAACACCATATATTAGAGAGGTATAAATTTAATATAATTTAAAAATATTATAAATTATACTGAATACATCCAAGACTCCAAAACGTTATAATTTAAAGTGAAAAATAATGTCCAATTAATTAGGAATGGTGATAGGGAACATGATCACATGAATTTGAATGGTCATAAAATAATGTACAATATAAATACTAGTAAAGGATGATAGAAGACCATAAATTCATCCAAAATTAATATATGATGTGAAGTAAACACTTTTCTGAGAATTGAGAGGAAAACTGAATCAATACATTTTTAAAAATACATTATTAAAACATTTTAATCTTTGTTTAATAATGATTTTATAAAATACTTTCAAAATTATTTTCAACATTGAATAAAATAATTAATTTACATAAAGAATCATAGAATAATAAAGAAATTATATTATTTGAAATTACAAAAACATAGTTAGCGGAAAATTGAAATATAATAATGGTAATAGAGGTGGAAAAAGAAATTTACATATTATACAATAAATAAAAAAATTATTTCAAAAATATATAAAATTTGACAAACGAATGGTTCAATTTTTTTTTGATCATTGTAAATTAAGTGAATGGTTGTACAAAAATAACATTACATTTTAGTTAAAAATATATAAAAACATCAATAAAATAATATTAATAATGTGGATATGGAAGAGACATATTTCTAATAAAATATAAAAAATAATATAGTGTTTTTTAAACAATCCTTCAATTGTTTTTTAATTTTTAAGAGAGGAAAGTATATAGTAAAACCTAGAAACCCTATAAATAAAAATAATAAAAACATATTTTATGTTTTAAAATATAAATTGTTTATAATTATTCTAAAATTAATCTAAACAAGAAAAATCAAAATAAGTGTGATATTTTAAAAGATACTTATATGACTTTAGTCACATTTCAATGAAATCCCCTTAGAGGAGAAAGTGAGAATCGAGAAACTGAATACAAAAATTAAATATTAATTAATGATATAATGTGTCTAATGGTACATATACAAAACATATAAATTAAATTATATACATAATATACATTATGTCTCAACAGAGTGGAATTGAGATAAAAAAACCTTACCCTGGATTCCTTCATGGTTATATTTATTATATCATTATGGATAATCAATATATATTTATTAAATTCATTATATAATTTTATTTCATATATATTGTATTTTTATTGTTCTTTTATAAAAAGTTTATCTCCACCAATTTTATATTTCTTGATTTCATAGATGACTTAATGTTGTTTGGTGTAATTTATCCAAAATTATTTCATTATTATAACCAAGGTAAAAGGGGTTACATTATAGATATATCATATTTTAAATGTTAATAATGTGATTAATTTATTATCTATACATCCACTATATTTCTAAAACCACACATTCAATGTAAAGAATGTAATCTAGAATATGTTTTTCATAGAGACCATTTTGAGGATATATGCATGATGACATTTTCATTTTCATAATGGTTGGAATAAAAATAAAGTATATAGTGATTATTATATTTGGAATTATATTTTTATAGTAAATATCATAAATATAAATTAAATATATATTTATGAGCATCCATGTAATGTAAAAATAAAAAATGATTCGCATCGCTTCATGGTGGTGGTAGTCTAAATATACACACGAGCGACATTATCATTTTCTAATGAATGTGATGGAAAAAGGTTGATAATATTTCATATTTAAATAATAATTAGTTAACAAATATTATATATATTTTTTATATTCATAATTTTAACAATTCTCATGAGTTAGTGATAAAAATGATACACATAACTTCATAGAGGTGGTGGTCCACAAATATACACGAGTGAAGATTTCATTTTCCATCAGATAGAGAAAAGGAATATATTCCTTTTTATATTATGATAAAAAAATTATTATTTATTTATGGTGAAACTTTACTTATATTATGATTAATACAATATAGTTTAATGTGGTTAAAGAAGAAATAAATCAAATTGAGTCGATTAAGATGACTACCTGTTCTTTGAGAAACCTTATTTGACTTACACAATAATCCTTATTGAAGTGATATTTTTCTAAGTAAAAAAACCAAAAAGACATACATAATGATGTTGGTATGATATTGGGGTTATATTTTTTGAGATAAGATACTAAGTTGTTGGGGAGAAGTAAGGGGGGAGGTTTTTATTTATAAGTGTGGTGGGTGGAAATATTCTAAATACTTGAAACATTATTTAATAACATGTACATATATATAATTCACTCAAGTTTCACTATATTTTCATATATTTAATAATAATAATTATATGGTTAAAATAAAACCATCCGACATTATTTAAATTTTCTTTGTGTTATATTGAATCCTTATACACTTTTTTAAACCTATTTGATATACTTTACCCTTAACTATTGTGATAATTGTTTTCCATTATTACTATTTATTATGAAAAATCAAATTGAACTTACCACCAAATATGGGAATGATGATTCCAAATATTTAATATATTTTAAATGGTTCGATTTAAATATGCGCTAAGAAAAATTTTAATATATTTTCAGAAAAGGTAATGAAAACCTGTTCTTATAAAAATTTCTATTTTAGGCATAAAAGTGATTTTTACAAAAATCAACTATATTGTTTATTACCATGAAATTAATTGAATTAGATAAAAGTAAATGTGAATTATATAAGTTAAAAACCCAAAAAACTCTAAAATGTATTTTTAAATACTTTATTAAGGGATAAGAACAAATTATAATTTTTATTTGAATAAAAACATTAGTTATATTTTTAAAATGTAAAAAGAAAATTTTCTATGCCTTGAAAAATAAATTTATATAAATTATTAAAATTATCAAATGGTAAATTTTTATAAAAATAGGATTCAAAAACTTTTATGTCATTCTTAAATCATGAAAATTCTAAATAAGTGGCATTATCAATATTCTTCACTATGAATTTAATATTCCACTATTTCTAAAAAATCTCAAAAATTTACCGTAATCAGATTTTGAGAAGAAAAACAATAAATTGATATGAGTTTCCTTAAAATAAAAAATATTAAATTTGGGAGTTGGGGTTTTAGTCAAATTTTTGAATAAATATATATTTGTTTTTCAATGATTTCATTAGAATGACATTCTTAATTTGTATAATTGAAGATGGTGTGCCACATGCCATGCCAACATAGATTAAAAATGATGGATAATAGAGTGTGGAATGAAAATATAAACTAAATAAAACCAATGAATCATTAAAAATAAAAACTCATGGTAGAATTTAATGAGGATTATGTATATGTGGTCTTATTAGATATCAATGTCTATAAAATTACACCTACATTATTGACATATTCAATGAACCCATTTTAACATTTTATGTGGCCTGCCATTATATTTAAGAGAAAATGAAAATTAACTACCTGAAAAATTTATAATTGAGTAGTGGAATCAATGTTATTAATATAAGAAACATTATAATAATAGGAATATTGTATCATAAATATAAAATACGATATTCAATAAACGATGTGGGTAATTCCAATAGAGAAAGAGTTAAAAATAAAATACATAAAACATCACTAACAAATATTATTATTAAATTACAATAATTATTATGTCTCTCAGAATGCTATGTTGAGGAAGAGAAGAAGAATTTTATTCAATAAATAAAGGTGATGATCTGAGTGGAAAACCTGAAAACATCTCAGGTATAATGTAATCCCTCTATAAATTTGTCTAACTAATTCAGGTGAAGGAATAGAAACAATTTTTAATTGAGTTCATTCCAAAAAATAGGAGATCATAAAAAATGACAGTAATTTGTATTTCTTTTGGAATATTATTGTGGTTGAAAAGAATTCCCACGATGCATCATCAATATAATGAAATCACTAGCATTATGCATGCTATAGGGAATGGTTCCTTGGTTGCATCATTTGATTTAAAAATAATAATACAACATTGAAAAAACAAATTCTTAGAGGGGAGAGATGAATCAATATCAGGGGGTTGAAGGTCCTATGATTGTGATTGGGATTTAAATGAGTCTACAAAATAGATTTTAATATGAGATATAATGTAGGAGGGAAAAAAGGGAGTATTTTGATGAGTTGGTATGTTATTATCACAGAGATTAACTATTCATTTTACCAATGTTGATTATATTCTAATTGGATATCATATGGTGGAATTTAATACTCAATTATTTTTATGTCATTTAATTTTTTTAAATCTTTACATGATGATTTTTCATTTAAAACATAATGAAAACTTTATGGATATTGGATTTTTTTCTAGTGTTAGAGAGTGAAATAATAGTTGTTGATGTCTACATATGGTATAAATAATTCACACACTATCACTAGTAAATTTATCATTGAATTTGAGTGATGTATGAGATCTAATATTAAATTAATAAGTGAAGATGGAACATTGTGCGTAATTATGAGTGTTTTTTAGGAATGATACATCACTGTTGTGTGATTGATAATCGTAGTTGTTTGGGATTAACACACTCAAATAATATCTCCTCCACATTTAGAGAGAGTGGAAACATAAATTCCATCATGTTTGAAATTTTTTATCCTTATGAAAACTTCACAAAAACAATATTAGTCCCTAAAATTATATTTATAAATCACTACATTTTCTCAAGAGGAATTTTTTTGGGAAAGTTCATAGGTTTTTATTATACTCACATGATTATTAGGTGATGTACCTGTAGATTAGTTGAACTAATTTTCCCTTCTATCTTTTTTCTACTCCAATTAAGTTTATCATTAGGGTTATCACATTTTACTTAGATTTATTTTCACATCTTTTTCTTTATTCCCATTTCATTCATTCAACTTATTTCTTGTTATATACCCCAAAATCAACTAAAAATGTGGTCACAAAACTCTACCATCCGACATAATTTAACGCTACTCTTCAAGTTTTGTGGTATAATTATCACTATAATATTTTATAACACCAGTGGAAATAGGACATACAAAAACTCTTCATTCCCAATGGTATTAAATAACCATTGGGATAAATATCCTATACTAATGGTTTTATGTAACCGTTGGTATAGGCCTAAATAATATGTATTTTACCAATGGTTTTAGAGAACTATGGAGAAAGGCACATTTTGTCTATAGATATCCCAACAGTTTCATTAAACCGTTGGGATATACCTTCCATCCCAATAGTTTTCTCAAAATGTTGGGATAGAAAACCCTTAAATTCTACAAGCGCCCTTCCACTATCCCACTGATCTCACTCCTCCTTCCAGTATAGATTTTTCCCTAAAGAGATCTCTCCCTCCTATGAAGGGTACTTCCCTATTGGCAACCCTTCTTCCTGAGCACACTTCCTCGAGAACCGATCTATCCAACCTACCAACCCTGCTTACCAACATGTGATCTATTATTGATTCACATAATTTTCTATCTTCCACTTAAAATCAGTACTGTGCAACTGCCTCTATTAATTTTTGTTTTTTCAGTCGATTTTGCTGCAGTCTTCTTTGTTTTACCCACTGTGTATTATGATCCCCTTATGAACGCAAGATATATATTATTTTTGGTTTTGTTTTTTTTCTAATTTATCTTTATAGAATAATTTTGATTAATATCAAAGATGAAAATATGATCAATAATTATTTTATCCCTATTTTATTTTACATTTAAGGTTTATTGACATGATTTGGTTAGTTAGACAAAAATACAGCTATATAATTTTTTATCCTTGAAGGAATGATAAGATACTCTTACATTATGAATCTACCCCTAAATGTTTTATTTGATTTTTCAAAATATAACATTAAGAGGTTAATACCCACACTATAATTAATTCATGAATCTACTATAATGGCTAAGGAGTTTCCTATTGGATGACCCCCAAACACCAAGATAGTTTATTTCATGAATATTCATACACAGGGTTTCAGTGGGGAAGCATACTGAGGCATGAATAATGAGCTTGTTTTGTGAGGTGTTAAAGGTATACAAAATATACCTGAATAATTACACTTGAGAGTCCATATAGATTTAGATATTGATACCAAAATCTTGAGGGAATTTCTAATCTAATGTGGGATGAGGAAAAATTGGATAGTGTAACACTATATAATTTTTTTCTTATATAAGTTTCATGAAAAAGATTTTTTTTGTCTTCCCATCATTCTTCTTCTCATGAAATATTTAATATAATTATATATTCAGATAAATACTATCAATAATAAAATATATCATCAACTATAAATTTTATGATTTTATTTGATTCCAAATTCATTTTATTTGAAATCACAAAATCAATATGACACACTATGTGAGATAAATCTTCCATAAGAAGATATTAAAAGTTTAATTTTGAAAAAAAAGCTTCTCTATAAATAAAAAATTAATGATCCATTCAAACAGATCTTATGAGCAAGCATCGATCATGTTTCCATGTACCTTTAATAAGGGTTTGGATCTTCTTTGAGTTTAAGGTTTATACATGAGAACCATCAGGAAACATCAGTGAGTAAATAATTCCACCCCCTAGACACCTGCACCCCTAGACAGCCCCCATCCACCCCCTGGACAACCCCCACCCCAACCCCCCTAGACCGCCCCCCTACCGACCCCCACCTACATGATAACCCCCTCACCCAAGCAAAACCCCCTGGACAACACCCACCTTCCCTAAGACAACCACCCCTACAGACCCTCGCCCCTTGGACAATAACAACCCCTAGAAATCCCCCTCCCCCAACACACCCCCACACCTAGACATCCCAACCAACCCCTACACACCACCCACCCACCTTGGACATCCCCGAACCCTGGATAGTCCCCCACTATGGACCCCCACCCCTGGTCAGCCCCCTACCCCCCCGTGCAGACCCCCACCCCGGACATCCCCTCACCCCCTGAAATGCCCCCACACCCTGCAGACAACCATCCCCAGGACAAAACCCACCCGCATAGACACCCCACCCCTAGACACCCCCCAAACTTCGGGATATCCCCACCCCCTGGATAGTACCCCCAGATCACCATCCTACAGACCGCACTATTGGACACCCCCCACCTCCCCCATGATATCTCGCCCACCCTCTAGATAACCCCCTGTAGACCCCCACCCCCTTGATAGCTGCTACCCCACTGAACACCCCCAATCCCTAGATATCCCCCACACATAGAGACCCCCATCACACTTTCTAGTATGAATCCAAGCATAAATACCATATGATGGGACACAAGATCACTATTACCCTTATTCGATACTACAATAATTAAAATTGTCCAACTGAACACACCATCATGTCCAAAACTGATTCTTCCAGAAGAATCATAGAGCTCCCCACTATAGGAATGATTAAATGAGACCAGATTCTATAACTCCAATGGAATGACCAGTGCTATTTAGTTCCATCTCAAGTTATCAATGAAATATATAGGTTAACTATCTATACCCAAACCTTATTCCTAGTTTTGAGATAAACCAATGACTCACTACCAACTATTGAAACATGAATAATATGAACTTCCTTGAAAGGAACTAGTTTATTATAAAACAACATAGTCATAATTCATAAGTTGACCTTGATGCAGTTACAACACACATTATTTAGTTTTTTACAAAATAGTATTTAGATTAAATCCCTTGTCTAGATATCCTATAAGGTATATGGATGGAGGAGATAGAGCCCATAATCATAGGAAATGTATTAGTCAATCTTCATATCTAATTACCATCTGAATTCTGAATTCAATTTTATATGTGTTAAACAGAATTCCATTTTATACGTATTGAATTTTTAATTGAATACACTATACATGAAATATCTCAAGTGGTGTAGTTCTTCCTCAAATCTATGAATAATCATGTGCAACATTCTTATTAACCTTCAATGTCTACCAAATTTAAAAAATATCTCTTTCTTTTATATATGATTAATTGATCTCTTAGAATTATCAAATAGTTTATGAATGTTCTTTCAAAATCCACTACTTTCAAATTTTTCAACTAGCATAAAAATTTGGCTCTAAATATAATTTCAGTTAAAAATTCCAAATTCAAAATATGGATTCTCTATGATCTTCGGTTGAAGGTAATATTATCTATTTTAAATCACCGAAAAATAGTTTTGATTTATTCTCCCTGGAATATTGGTTTTGTATTCTCATTAAATTCACCCAAAGAATTAGGTGTTTCATTATTTTAATCCTAAAAAATAATCCTCTTTAAACTCATTTGAAATCTCCATATACATGGAATCATGCTTCTTTTCCCGGTGCAACCGTCATCTTATGACATCAAACTCCACTTAGTTCCATTTAATTTTTCTTGGTTCATGATCCACATGTATGAACATAATGTTTCAATCCATGCTGAACTTTTTACCATCATTTTCATATTATGTTTCCTATTTATTAAGAATAGATATTTTCAACATCACTCAAATAATCTGCTAAAATATGAAATTTATTAGATCTAAAATTTACTCAACTCCTGAATAATTTTCCTTCATAAGTGTACATGGTCTTGTAAACTCATGTATATTTCATCAAAGATATTAAAAACCTTCCTTGGAATAATTTTTTTGGCTTAAAAAAACTCTCTAGATATCGGGTGATAAAGTTATTACATAGTTTATTAAATACTTGATAATAATTGGATTCCGTTCCTTCAAAGGATTAGGGATTAGAAATCTATCCACTTTAAAAAAATATTGATAGAACGCTTTAAATTCTCCCACAGATTATATATGTTCTCTAAATATGTATAAATGGCATGGTATTATATTTATAATTGAAGTCAATATCATGTATTTATATTAATTTATAGTACTTTGTTATAAATATTGTATTTTTTAGTCTTTCATTATATAATTCTCATATAGAATAGTGTGTGAGTTATGGATTCATATAATGTTAAAAATTCTCTTTTACTAAAATATATTTTTGATTAAACATCAATATTATTGAATTGCTTTTGATGAAATAACTTATAACATTTTTTTACAGAATGTATAGAAGTTGGATATATGAATCCAATCAGACCCCATGTTATTTTCCAAAAAATTTGGGGATATTTTTAGATTTTGTATTTCATAATGCTTCAAGTCGTGGTCACATACACTTCCCATGTTAAAATTGTTTTATTGGACTTTGGTTGAGCCATGAACAAGTCAGATACCACATAACCAAATATGATTTTCAATCAAACTAATATGTGTGGTGTCACAATGGGGAGAAAATAAAATATCAAAATGTTAATGATCCATATTAGAGGACTTGATTGGAGAATTTGTTATATAATTTGTTTTCATTTATTCGTCATCATGAAAATGAAAGGATTCTGACCGAGAAGAATTTGATATGAGCACACATGATGCATCTAATGAAAATGATGATGTAGTCTGGGTGAAAAAATTGAAGGACACTACCAGACTCTAGTATATGGACACTATGGTAAAATGGAAAAGCTAGAATTTATAATCCGATTGTTTCATTGGAAAACTATGTATGGGATTTCTAATACTACCATCGATTACATTCTAACCTTCTGGATGGAATTATATACAAATTATAGAGATTTTACCTCAAAAAACTTATGGCATGGAATTTAGTTGAGGAGCATGGATTTCCAAGAAAGAAAATTCTAGATTTTCCAAAATATTGTAGTTTATTGTGGGAAGATACTAATGAATGAAATGATTTTATTAAATGTGGCACATCCCCCTGGAATCTAAAAGTTGTTGGAACAAAATCCTATATACCACCGAAAGAAATTTTGAACTTTCTATTGATCCCTAGAATCCATTATCTTTTTATGTATGATTAAATAACAATAGTAATGTTATGGAATGATACTAAGAGGAAAAAGAATAATGATTAGTTGGTTCACCCAGAAAATTTATTTTCATTGTAGAGATTTGATGCTTGATATCCTGATTTTGTAGCTGACGATCATAATGTAAAGTTGGGTGATTCATTTTACAGTTTTAATCTATTTGGATATATTCTTAAATTTCACATCACATGGACAGTTTCTATACAAATTTATAACATTCCCCCATGACAGTCTTTGAAAAAACATTTCACTTTCATTAGTGTACTCATATCTGGCCCTTCTGATCCCGAGAGTGATATAGACATATACATGTAATCATTAATAAAAGAGTTGAAACTTCTTTTGTAAAGTGGGTGTGCGCACTTACGTTTCATGTTAAAAATTCATATTTCAGATGCATGTTGAACTTATGTGGATGATCAATGATTTTCCTTATTATACAATGTTGTCTGGGTGGACCATGAAGGGAGAATAATCATGTCTTGTTTTTATGAAGAAAAAATGACCCAGAATACTGAAACATCAATGTAGTTTCAGTTTTATAGTACATTTAAGATTCTTTCCAATAAAACATCCATATAAAAATAATCATAGAAGATTTGGCAATGCCATTGGGACTGATGATCCACATGAGTGTATGTCTAGGACTGATATACTTAATGAATTGAAAGATTTCAGATTTTCATTAAGGAAGGGTCAAAGTGAAATATGAAAATAGAAATAATGTATCCACTGAAACCTTTTCAATTGGAAGAATAGAAGTATCTTATTTTATTTTTCATTATTGGTCATCCAATTTGTTATGACATTGCTTTGATGTAATGAAAATTGAAAAGAATATATGTGAAATGTTTATTTCAATTCATCTGATTGTTATGGGATAGACAAAATATTATTTATGATTTTGGAATGACTTCATGGATTGGGGAATCAAACCATAATTTTATTTATGTGTATCAGTGAAAATAAATGGAAAGTTCAAAGAGCTTCTAAAGTGATGACACCTATAAAAAAATTGGATGTGCTAGAGACTATTAATGTTCCTTATGGATATTCATGTAACATATCTAAATGGTTCAACAGAAGAGAGTTCAAGTAAAAATATTTGAAGACTCATGATTATCATGTCCTTATGAATGTGTTGATTCAAATTGAAATCCATCATTTTTTTCCAATAATGTAAGGGTGGATGTTTATCAGTTGTTCTATTTGTTTTTTAAATATTTCTACTAATAAGTCTTACAAGTCTCTCATGGAATTACTTTTGGTAGACTTCCCATTAGTTTTATGTGACTTAGAGAAAATAATTCCACCATCATTTTTCACAAGCATGCTGTATCTGACTGTCCGTATCCCAACTGAAATACCACTCGGAGGACCTATTTATTTTTGTTGGATGTATCCAACCAGAAGAAATTTGTACACTTTAATGTTTTATGTCCATAGCAGGAATCATTCAAAAGGTTCTATTGTGAACGGTTATATGGTTCAAGAATGTATGGATTCCTACTCTATGTATTTGTCTAATCTTACTATGAAAATGAACAGTCCAATGAGAAATGTAGAAGAATAGTATGAGATGATTGAAACCATATTTCCATCACATCTTCAAATATTAGGAATTCTTGGACCATATACATTGATGACATTGATCCTTGAAGAGCAAGAGACAGCACATCAAAAAGTTTGGTTCCACTGTTATTTGTTTGATTAATACATTGGGTATGTAAATTGAATTTTATATCTAACATATCTACTAATCTGTTCCTATTTTTATCATCAAGGAGCATATAGAAATGATAAATAAAAATTATCATTCTTTATATTTGAGAAGGAGAAATATTTTTCATAGAAAATAGTGTTATTCTTTGTTAAGATTAAAGGTAAAAATATTATTGTTTATAATATTTAAATCAATATTTAATGAAGTTTAATATTTATTTATATTTCAGGTATTGAGTTTTCTTACTAACTCTGTATCTAGGAAATTAGAGATTTTTCTTTCGGTCTTAATACCATGGTTTGTGACTGTAAATCAATTATTATCAATGGTTATATATTTATTATCACTAAAGGATCAAAGAATATGAGAAAACAATAGGATGGTGTTATGGTTACTACCACAATAGACTGTTATGTCAGTTAATCAAAAAGTATACCTCAATTTGAAAATTTTGGTTATTATGGAGTCATTGAACAAATAATAATATTGGATTATAAATGTCATGGATGAGTCACTATGATGAAATTCAAGAGGTTTGATTCGATAAATAGGAAACACACATTTATTGATAATTATGGATTTAGAGTAATTGATATGACTCACATTCTAACTACTTATGAATCGTATGTATTGGCATCAATGTTGAATCCTTTTTTATGTCAAACATCATTTTCTGCCTGAATTTGGTGGTATTATTGAAGTAATTACAAGAAATATTTTTTTTGATGTTGATGATGGAATTGAAACCATCCCTACTACCATTGGAACTGATCCATTTAATACTTTTGATGACTCTAATAGCTCAATTATTAGAGTTTACTGTGAACCTGATGTTGTTGTTGGAAATATATAGAATCATCCATCCATGTTGTCAATTCATATGGTTTAGCTTGACATGGGTTTTTAAGGTTGGTACTATAGAAATTGATTTAATACCGATTAAAAATATGTTGTATCTGACTTGAACATAATGTGAATTTTCAATATTGGTTTAGTTATAATTTAATTGAATTTTATTATTTGGAATTTAACTGTATTTAAAACTACAAAACCAACATTTCTAACATGGTGAACATTTCAATGTTTTATATACCATGGATTCTTGTCCCTAGAACACATAAATCCTCCTGTACCATGTGTTATATACATCTTGGGATACACATTTGTTATCATTTTCTAATTACATCCATATTTGTTTCCAAATTCATGAAATGATACCGATTGAAGAGATGCGATGAAAAAAGATGACGGACAACAATCGTTTCATGGCTGAGATGAGAATTCCCCCATTAGTGCCTATTGTGAGTATTTTATTTAAAAAAAATATATATTTTAGTAACATATAATATCTTTTGATTAATTTTATATTAAACATTTGTGTAGGATCCACAAATTCTGTGATAGTTATTTGATAAGGATCCTAGTAATGGTGGTATTTCATAGGATTGTGGTACGAGAAAGGGTAGTACGAGTGTTAGATGACCTAGTCGGAGTACCCCATAAGACCAGCCCCTGCCCCCTCCCACTGACATACCATCTATCCCACATTCTAATCCTGATGTGTCATTAGGGAATCATGGGATATTTAGGCCTCCAATGTTTTCACCACCCCTTTCATATGAGCCTCTTCACCCATATTTACCATGTCCGATGATGATTCCCACTCCCCATCCATATCAGGCATTTGGCCAACCATCCTAGCCTTCATATTTTAATTCTAGTTCCTTCTTCCTAAGCTTTTTATATTCCACATTCTTTGACACCTACTCCACCATAGTCTATGCCTGCAGGGCATACAATGTGACCCAATCCACATATATAGGGTGTTCCTTCAATTTCTGCAGATCCAGCGGTTCCCACTGATCAGACTGTCGCAGGTATATTAATAGAACCCTAACAAATTTTTATATCATAATTTACTTTCATTGTATCATAAATGGATAATTTTTTTGGTTTTCTTTCATAACAGATACATTTAATGATAGGAGGTAGCGGCGGGGGCATGCACCCATGCGTGAGGTGTGGAACCTCCATACACAGTTGATGGTGGACTACATTGAAAACAATCAAATTGTAGAAAAAAGGGCATCAATGTCAGAGTTTTTTGGTGAAGCTTGATAAATTCTCCAACATCATTCACGTTATCTCGCTATCATATAGGTAGTTGTAGAACAAAGTCATGTATAATGGTTGGGAACAGATATGGGTAAAAAACTGTTAGATTTAATTTAATATTTTATTATTTTTATTATAAATAATTTTTTGTGTCATCTTCGGTTTAATTTCCCTAATGGTGATGTTGCAAGGAAATCACATCTATATTAATTAGGTGAGCTTTCGAGAGGCTACAAATAAGAGTTGTATATTGGATGGCATGATAGAGTTGGCATAGAGTTGGAGGTAGTACCTATCATGGATGACTATCCAATAGAATAGTATCCAAAAAATGATTACTCATTGGATGACTATCATGTTTAAGGTATTAATCACATTTGATATTTTTAAATAAAAATATTCATGATTTTCATTAATATTATATTTGTTTATTATGGAATTTTATTTAGGAATCATCTGAAAAAAATAAAAGAAACTTTGATGCAAAGAAATACCTTCACACCGTGGGGCATACTTTGATTTCAGGTCATGAGAGAAAGCTGGAGCGACAATTTATATATTTTTAGTACATGCACTTTCTATTCATTTCTATAAAATTTATTCATTTTCTATAGTTTTGATATAAATTTAGTTTTGATATTAATTATTGGTACCTTAGTTTAAATTATGGTTTCCTGTATTCAATTTCATTACAGAGGCATGAATTAAATATTTAAGGATTTGTTGCTCAAGAAAATCTGTTTTTCCTGAGTAGAAAGAAAAAATATTGAAGTTCTGTTAATGAAGCGTCACAAAAGTAGACTGTAAGTTTTATATTGACGATTTCAACATTTAATATCTATTTTATTACTTAATATTCTATTTAAATTTGGGACATATTTCTTTGGAGGCTCTTGATTCCTACAAACTTGACAAATTTGGGAAAAATGATCATTTACATCAGTTGTTGTGAGATGATAAATCTAGAAGTGTATGTTGCCGACCTGGGAAGTGAAAAGTCCCGAGGAGGTATTGGACCTCTTCCGATACTAGTTGTACTTCCAACGAGTTGGAAAAGGTTCAAAAACTTGCAGAAGAGGCTGAAAAAGGTCCACATAGGTGGAAGAACAAACTAAAAGTGGAAATGATGAATTCATGGAATTGATGCAAGTTTTATGTCCATCACATCCACCATAGGCCAGTGCATCTAGTGAGGAAAACATGTCATTGATGCATTTATTATATAGTGTACCAAGTGGTAGTTCTTGTGGTGGTTGAGATGATGTGGTTCCTAGAGATTTTGATAGAGATGGTGAGGAAGTGGTGAGGGTGAGGATGATGTTGAGGACAAGGGAAAAGAGGAGGGAGAAATGGTGGGAGAGGATGAGGCAGGGGATGAGGGTGGGGATGAGGGTGAGGAAGAGGGTGATGATGATGATGGGGATGTAGAAGAGGACATGGATTGGGATGATGATGGTGGTGATGATTGGTATGGTGATGGTGGACAGATTTATCAGTTACATTTTTTACTAATATTACTAATATTTGATGATTGGAGATTTTTTCAGACAAATATTGCTAAGATTTGATGTTTGATGATTTTTTGTGACGGAATATTCGTTACATATTTTTCCTCC
The DNA here is from genome assembly GCA_963277665.1 of Viscum album. Lineage (NCBI taxonomy): Eukaryota > Viridiplantae > Streptophyta > Magnoliopsida > Santalales > Viscaceae > Viscum > Viscum album. Next base: position 1,944,724,882 of record OY728126.1, on the reverse strand, counting down.
ATTTATTTTTTCTTTTTTCATTCGGTTTCACTGTAATCTAGATTCATGTCTCTTCTTTGATTCAAGTCTCTCCTTTGGTTAGAATCATTTTTGTGATTATCTATTATTATTTTATCATATGTTGGTTCATTCTAGGAATTAGATATATTTAGACTGGAATATTATAGTTTTAGAGTTTTTTGGGTGTTTCATGGTTTACCCACACTGTTAGGAGTAACAAATTGATTCACATTTAGAGGGTTCAATCATAGAGATATAGACATATTAGTTTTTTTTATTAGAATAAAATATTACTCTTTTTAAATTCAAGTTTTCATGTTTGAAATTGAATATCGTTGTCTGTCAGAATTTATTAAATACCATTGAGACCTTTTGTAATGGATTTATGGGTGTGTGATATATTTTGATTTTATATTATTATTGATGGAGTGAAAACTATCAACTGATTTGATTTTGATTATGATGGAGGGAGGTGGGGTGGTAGTGTTTGTGGGGACCGTGGCAGTGTGCAAGTTGAAAGGGGGTATACTGTATAGAGAGAGGGCGGGGGTTATGGACTGTCCAGGGGGTGGGGGTGTGCAGGGTGTGGGGGGATGGCTAGGGGGGTGGGGTGTGGGGGGGGGGGTTGGGGTTGTCCAAGGGCGGTGGGGGGCTTTCTAGGGGTGGAAGGCTATCCAGGGGGTGGGGTTCTATAGGGTGTGTGGGGATATCCCTAGGGTGGGGGTTTTTAGGGGAGGTCTGCGAGGTGTGGATGTTGGGAGTGGGTGGGATGTCTGGGGGGTGTGTGGGCTGTACAGGTGGGGTGGGGTGTGCAGGGGGTGTGGGTGGGGGGATCTTCTGGGGTGGGGGGATCTTCAGGGGTGGGGGGCTATCTAGGGGTGTGGGGTTCTATTGGGTCTGTGGGGCTGTCCAGTGGGTGGGGGTCTGTAGGGGGTCCGAAGGGGGGGGATGTAGGGGGGTGTGGGTTGTGTAGGGTGGAGGGGGTGTTGAGGTTGGGATGGGGTGGGATGTACAGGTAGTGTGGACTATCCATGTGGGGTGGGTGTGCGGGGGGGGGGGGGGGGGATTTTGTGTTGTGGGGGTTTGGAGGGGGGGTAGGGGTATGTCCTGTGGGGTGGGGGCTCTCCAGGGGAGGTTGGGGGTCTTCATGGGGAGGTTGGGGGGGGGGGGCTGTCGAGGGACAAGGTTATCTGCGGGCTATCCAGGGTGTGGGAGGTGTGAAGGGTGGTGGGGGGGGAGGTTATCCATGGGGTGGAGGTGTGAATGATGGGTGGAGGATGTCTTGGGGGGGTCCACTGGGGGATGGGGGGATGTCTAGGGGTGAGGGTGTGAAAGGGGTGTGGGGGTTGTCCAAGGGGGTGGGGGTGTCAAGGGGGTGGGGGATGTCAAGGGGTGACGGGTGTGCATTGGGGTCCAGGCTGTAGTAGGTTAAGGTGGGATATGTGATCTATGTTTTCTCATCATATTGATTGGAAATCCTGAAATCCATCTCAGTTTCTAATGATAATAAAGAATTCTCAGTGGAGTTCATCCTTCTTGGATAGTCCTTACATATGTTACCCATTTCATATTCTTCTATCCTTGATGATTTCTTCATTCTAGCTTGAGAAATATTTTTAAAGGTAACAACTTGTCTAACCATTGGTGAGTCACCATTATTATTAACTTTATCATTATCCACAATTATTTATTGATTTTTTGGTTCTCCCCACTATAGAACTTTAGTAATAAGGCCGATTCCAAGATATAGTTCCTCCCATAATTGGAATTTACTACCATGAAATTATTCTAGTTGTCCACCGACCCACTTAGTGTGGTTCTCAATTCCCCTAACCTAGAAATGTACAAAAATTTTATCCTTACAAATGTATCAACCCTTTTTTATCTTTTTCATGCTAAAATGGGCATGGTTTCACCATCTAGATAAATCCTAAAACACTTTAAATATTTCTTAAAAATTCCTATCGATCTCTCAAAACACACACTTCATGCCTAAATAGATGCACCTAATAGTGTTTTCAAATCATCACAATCTATCTCACAAAAAAACACTAGTCAGATATACATCAGAAAACCATTCGTGAAAACGTTTTTATTTCAGCAAATACACACTACCTAAATATCCAATCATAATGGCTTTAAGACAAAATGAACCCCATGGTAATTTAAGTACCCACACCAATGTTTTTACCAAATTTCCCAAGTGATCTCCTCTATTAGACCATCATAAACCATCCTGAATCGAAAACCCTTGCTTAGACTCCACCCAATATCACATCTCAATTTATACATGGAATTCACTATAGAATCAAAATGTATTTGGGTCCACTTATTCACCAGTATCATAATGTTACCATTCCATACCATGGTCGGATCCAAAATCCTATGGACCTCCCATCCTAAGGGTCACATGCCCATTACTAATACATCACTCCCCACCATAATAGTGTTGTTACCATTGCATCACTAGAACGAACTGCCAACCTCCATGAACCATGCTCTATTAATTTCCAAACTCAAAGATTAGGTGTGTTCATCCCTATATCACCTTAGAGATAGTACACACATAATTTACCATATGTTTCTAGCTTCTTATATCTACACTCAAAACATGTAATAATATCCATCTCAAACATGATGCTCATTCCATGACACTCCCCTTATTCTCGTACAATGTTTTAGGTCACCACACCCACAAAAATTTCATCAAAATTTACCAATCCACATGTATATAAATTTTTTTGTTCTGAATCACCAAACATTCTAGCATCCCCTCAATTGGAATAAAAAATGTGAAGTTTTTATTTGTTTTTAAAATTATGTATACAATATTGTATGTTTTTGATGATGTTTGTATATGGTACTTTAAATTTTTTTATATTCTTGTTGTTTGTACAATGTATTCAATGTTGGTGGATAGTGTATGAATTATAGAGGATTCTACATATTTGATTATGTGTTCAGGTTTATGTGTGCTATGCTGGGGATGCTATGGAGCTTCCATACTTGAGAAGCTGTGGAGAGCTGACGTGGATTTGCAAATATAGGTGAATATTATAACAATGTTTACTAAACCGTTGGAATATCCATGGACATGTAATGTATGCCAATAGTTTTAAGTAGCTGTTTCAAAAAATTTAGGCATGTAGTTCCAAAAACATTGGTATTACACTTTTCCTTTGTAAAACAATGGTCTAAACCACTGATAATTATCTATCCCAATTGTTCTATTAAAACATTGGGAAACTATAAGTTTTATACCCTATACCAACAGTTATTTATAAACTATTGGTATGTGTGTATCCCAACGCCACACTACCTAGACGTTTGAACAAACGTTAAGATATTTTATACCTACGGTTTATCCCCTATTCCAACAGTTTGTAACCATTGGTATAATTCAACTTTACAGCAGTGTAAGATTTTTTTGTGTGAAATAAACATTGACACCAAACACTTGGATCATATCCCATGTCTTGTATATGACATCTCATGAGATTTAATCAATATGTAATGCCTTAGGGTTTTCATAATTTTGGAACTACTTTTTACATATTAATATGTATAAATGGTTGGATGACACTTAGAAATAAAGTGATCAAATTGATCATTTATTAAAATGGGTAATAAAAAAATAAATCCATGAAAATAAAATGGTTTATAGATAAATATCATTAATCATCACTTATTATTCAACCAATATGAGAGATAGAGAATGATACAAATAATGCAAATCATAAAAAAATAAAAATAAAAATTTCATATAATATTTAAGACAATAGATATTTGTTAACAATGAAAATATTATATACAAATAATAAAAAGCATTTAGTTAAAGATATCAGAGAGATACACACACAATAATAGTTTTCCTTATATTTGATTCCAAGTCACATGGATTTACAGTAACTTCATATGTATCCAATTTTAAATTAATAATTAATTATATTTGTACATTATGCACATTCATTTTATATATTATTAATCACTTATTTGTAATTATTATGTAAATAATAAATATTATTACTGTTTTGGATTATTTGGATGATTTTCATATTGAGAATGTCATAATTACATGAGTATTTATAATTTTATATTTTTTTGTTATCTATTAATCAGTGAACATAAAAAAGAAAGTTAATTAGTTCATAATGGTTCTATATTATCATAAATTTCATTTTCAATCCATAATAGGTACAATTATAGTTCCCCAAAAAAGCCTTTATTGTTTCATTTAATTAAGAATATATTATCGATATTAATGATTTAATTTAAAAATGATTTAATTTTTAATTTTTCATTTACTTTTACTCAATCATAACATTAATGTATAAATAATTTTATATTTTATCATTAATTAGGTTTTATTACATTTATAGGAATGTTGTAATAATTATATAATATCATCATCCATCTATGTCATTAAATAAACATGATAATATACATGCTAATAATAATTGTAGAGTCATAATATATAAGTATCTTATGACTATGATCGTATTTTTGAATTGTTTTTATATTTATTCATGGTTATTATAATGATTAATTATATTTTGGATTTATAGACATAGAAATATAAGAGATTATTATTGAGAAACATAATTACCAGTTTAATAGAAACCAATTTTTATTATGAGACCTTTTAAAAATTCATGTTATAGAGGTTATTGGTTTTATAATCACACCAAACTGGAGGATTTGATTATGATAGAGAATTATGTGTATATTTTAGAGTAAGTGATTAATTTATTGAGTTATTTGAAATGGGTCTTTTAGGGGTGTATTATAGATATTGTGAAATGTATTTTTGGAAAAAAATTAAATGAAATATTATATTAATAGGTTAAGTACATTAAATAACCTATTATGGATTCATTACAACTCATATTGATAAAAATAACAAAATAGTAATATATTTTATGAATCTTTATCACAAAGACATTCATGGTAGTGTTAAAAATATGAATTTAATCCTTTATATTAAAAAGGCATTATTTTGGAACAATTCCAATGTTTTACCCCTTACATAATTTTGAAAATAAAATTTAAAAAATTTAAAAAATTATATTTTAATTGTTCTCTAATATAAGATAAATTAAATTAAAAAATAATAATAAATCATAATGCATTAAACTATCTTTTTTGAAAAAAAAATTAATCGCTTTTCTCATAAAATGACATATTTTTATTTCATTAATTTTGATTATTATTTAATAATTTATAATTATTCAATTAAATATAATTAATATTTTTTTTAATAATTTAAAATAAATATTTGTAACTTTTTTATAATGATTAGAATTAGTGAATATATATTAGCTATATTAATTTTTTATATAGACTGCAGTCATCTACCAAATGATTTTATACCCAATGGCTATAAACCAAATAGATATTTAAAAAATGGTTATAAAATTGAAATTTCAACCTCATTCCATCATATATAATACATTGGGTAGTTTTCTCAATAACCACTCATCCATGTCTCTTCTTTCTTTATAGATGAAAATAGTTTACCACATTGTAATCAATTTTCAATTTTTTTATAATAATTATAGAGTGATTATTTTTTAGTATAAAATTTTATACTATAATTATAACATGTATCAATGATATTTTCTGATTAACATTTTATTATTAATAATTTTTAATATTTAATATTTTCTATTGAATTCTGTTATTCTTAAAATGATATAATACAAAATTTTTTCCTTATGTCAAATCATAGTTGACATAATGTGCCATTAAATAATATTTTGTTATAAAAATTTTGGTTAATGGTGAATTATACAATGGCTCGTTACATTCATTCCCCATTTTGAAATATTTCCCTCAAAATTTTAATCTTTTACATTAAATGAGAAGGGGTGGTAGTGTAATAATTTAATTACATCATTGGGCTCCTATGATTCCTCATTATAAATATAGTGTCTCTATAAAAATTTTACCATGTTAATTACTTAGTTTCATTTATTTTTATCTCAATAAAATTTGATATTTAGAGGTTATTTCTCATATTATATTTCATTTCATAGTTATACCACCTCATGGTTTTATACTAGTTACAGATGTTTTATATAATTCCTTAGAAGTGATATGTTGAATATATTTTGAACTTTATAGATATTTAGCCAAAGATGTTGTAGGTTGGAATAAATTTGAATGTTAAAAATAATTTCAAATAGATAAAAATATATTGGTAGTAAATTTAAATTATTTTTAATACACCTATTAATTTTCTAAATACATATCTGATGAAAAAAATTTATCTAATATCATATGTTTGATATTTATAGAGACTATTAGCATAAATTTTTTATTTAATGTGTATTAATTTAATGAGGTGCAGAATAAATTTTAAATTTTAAATCATTTACTACACTTGTTGTAATCCACTTACTCTATTTTCTCATATGATAAACAATTAAATTTCTGCTTGAAACCCTTTCCCATTTATAACTACATATGGTTCCATATATATTCTAGTATTGAACTCGTTTTTAAATATGAACTAAAATAATGGAATATGTTTATTATAATAGAATTTTAAATAAGTTAATAATTATCTAATAATTTCTTTCAATGTTTAAGAAAATTTATTTATATTGGCCATTGGTTTTTGATATGTTTATTTTACTAATTTTATTTTGTTTATTAAATTTCATTCAAAGGCTTAGAAATTTATTCAATGTATGCATTATATGATAATATGATAAAATCAAATGTGGTACCCCATGAAACATAAAAACATATTTTATAAATATCCTAGTAAGTTTATTGATTTAAAAAAACAATAGCCTTTATTAAATGAAGATCTATAACACATATATAATTATTTATATTAAATTTCATTATACACCTATAATTAATATAATTTATGATATTACCATAATCCCATATTGGTATTTGTGATGATTGTAACACATTATTATACGTTTAAAATAATTCCTTAACATTCTAGAAAATCACATTATGATGTATACTATATAAATAATCTATTCATGTTAGCCTATAAAAATATCCAAAAATATATTTTTAAATTTGAGTATATCCACAAATAATATAATAATATAATATGTGTGTATCAATTATTATTTCCATGATTAATTTATCATTAATATCATAAATAATGATTTTCCAAATATTATGACAGTATCCTTGATAATGTATAACTATAGAAATATACCAACCCCTTTTAATAAAATAAATCATATTTGTGTACCTTTTTTATATTCTAAAAAATAGTTTTTTGGTTAATTTTTTTTTATTGATTGATTTTACCTTTTTTAATGATTTCCATTATTATAATTTGTATATCAGTTATGATTTAATATATCTAAGTCAAAATAATTTTTATAGTAACCAAACCCTTCAAGAAAATATCATTACCATACTATTTCTCTTTACCATGATAATAATTTAGTAAAAAATTAAATTCAATTATACAAACAATATATCATTTTTGTCTTATATTTACCTTTTTTTTTTAATATGTTATTCAATATTTTTAATCATTATATATATCCAAAATCTCACTATATACATAATTCCATAAAATATTTACTGAAAAATCACTATCTGTTATCCCAAATTATGTTTTTATAAATTACGCTCATGGATCATCAATTTTTATATCATATATTCTGTCACATTATCAATTTCATTGAAAATTTAACATAATATCTACCATGAAGTGTCAAATTAAATCACAGATCCTTCTCCACTTGGGGTTTTAATAATAATATTTTCAATGATTATCCTTTTCATGATCACTATGAATTTACCTTTATATTAAACTATCTAGATAAATATTTCCCATTTATATGGTAAAATATTTTGTTATTTATAAATGTGTTATAATATTCTCAAAAAACATCGATAATAGAGTAGAAACACCAAAAAAACTACAAATAATTATCAGAGAAATTGATCTAGGTCATTAATTAATCACCTTTTTATTGATATATTTATAGATATACCATTTATTATGATATAATAACCCATAAATGTCACTTATTTTTTCAAAAAGTATAATTTTAAAAATTTACCAAAAGAATTTTCTTTTAAAAATGAATCACTATAGTTTTCACATGTTCCACATATTTATAATAAAATGTTAAATATGTGATAACATAATCAATAAATACTACAAAAATTATATCTATTCTCCAAAAACACCAATTACCAAATCCATAATGGTTTTTGATTTATTTTTGGGTAAAAAAGAAATTAAAAAGAAAACATAGTTCCCAAATCAACTATAAAATACTGTCTTTGATTGTCCATCATTTTTAGCTATGGATTATTAAATCTATATCAAATATCCTCATTTTAAAAAAATTTAGATATTTTATAATAATTTTAAAATTCATTAATATTGATTATAGAATACATTTTTTTTATTTCATCAAGTCATGATCATGATAATTAATGTATTATACCCTTGACACATGATTATTTAAAAAAATACACTAGGGATACATGATGTGGAGCACTAGGGCCTATAAGTCCCTTATCTAAATCATCATTTGATATATTCATTAATTCTTCTAATAAAATTGATGATACTATAAATGGGTATTTCACATAGTAATGATGAAAAATATATATTTTATCATGAAATACACATCAAAATTATGGATAATCCCTGATTAATATTCAAGGAACAAATTAGAATATATTAAAATAATATTTATATATTCAATGTTGAAATTTTCATTATTTGAAATAATATATATAAAATATAACTCTTTACTGAGTATTAGTACATATATTTATGACTTGTTTATATATGGATTTAAATAATTATACTTGTATTTATATATAAATATGGGATATTTTATGATATTTAAGGAGATTTACTTTTCGAAAGAGTTGATATTGAATCTATATAAAGTGATTCAATAAATATATAATGATAAATTAAAATCCAATCAATTATGAGTTACTAATTTTTTTGGGAAACAACTAATAAATATTAACTAGATAAGTGATCTATACATTGGATCACGTCACTTTACCATAATGGATCTATTTATATGGAAAAAAGATATTAGTAATTTTCACATAAAAGACACAATGATGAGTTCTTACATCATAATTAAAATTGGGATCTCTAAATGATATATTTTATTATTGATAACATGATACAGTTGAATGGAAATCACCATAATTTATTTTGATGCACAACCCATCACATTAGATACCTTTTTGAGAGAAAAATTATATTTCCCAATACATTGTTTTTTTAATAATTTTTTATAATTTTATGTTATCTCCTAAAACCTAAAAATTTAGTAATAAAATAATAATATTTAATAAAATATGTGGGGAAAATTATTTAGATTAATTGAACCATGATTCAAAAATATATTAATCATAATAATTCTTCAGTCTATACATGAATGCCTTTCACAGTGTCTTAGACCATTATTAACTACTAAATTGTGTTTTTATGGTCTTAAAGGTATCTATAGAAGGTTTCAAGGGATCATAGAGGGTAAAAGCCACGTTTTGGATGTTGAAATTTTAAAATTACCATTTTCATGAAATCCTATTCTTTTATGAAGTTTTTAATCTTACAATGCATGTAGTGTTTTTTTTGTTTTGAGGAGTTTGTAAAATTAGGGACTAATAAACCTATTTTGAAAATTTATTATGCCATAGAGACTCTTTAATATTTAGATGAAAGTATTTTATTGGGTGATATTACTAGATATTCATAGTGAATTATTTCTAATAAAATATTTGAGTAAAATTATTGTTTCTTAAGATGAGGTGTAATTATTATATGTTTATGAGGTCTCTATTGAATTTTAGCTTGAAAAGTTATGTTGGAAATAATATCAATGGTTTCTATATTTTGGGGATTTAGGAAATTGAGTTGGGGGGGGGGGTGCATAGCCAAGACAAACATTTCTAGGGTCCTAATTCTATGGTAGTGGCTAAAATAGTCTTTTATTTGAAAAAAGAACATCTGTTATTTTTATGGAGATATGGTCATTTAATATTCTCATAGAGTTATATCACCTTTGACTGACCTCTACTATGTTGCAGTGGGGTTTTAACTACATCTTGGAGATGTTTTATAATGTCCCAAGATAAATATAGATTTCCTCCAACCTTGGATCTTCATCCTTTTATTTCTTTAAAACCTAACAAACTCCAAGCTATCACATTGTTATCTTTGGACATATTCATTTGGATTTATGTCTTGTGATTCTCATATTTTAATACCTTTAATTTATTAGGCCCACATTCTCAATTTATCTCAATTTTCTTCAACTATATCTCATCAAGCATTCATGTGGGGATATAAGAGAGAGGTTTCCTTAGTTTTGGATAGTTAGGGCCCGATTCTTGATCAGAGTTTGTTTTTATAGGTCTTATAGTGGATTGATTTATGTTTGGTGGTGTTTGATCTTTGTTGTATGATATTTTCTAATGTAGAGTACATGAATCTTCAACTCTGGTATAGGATTTTTGATCTCTCATCTAATTAATATTTTGTTAATATTGAATTACCATGATTTTTTTGTAATAGGTAGATGGTAATAATTTACAAAGTAATGATTAAATAAATAAATAAATTAAGATGACTAAGAAATTTGAAACATAATTGAATTTTTATCACTAATTTTATTTCTAATGTTACATTGCTTGTTTCTCAATTTGTGTTGTTTTAATATCCTTTTTTGTTGTTAATAGTATTCATTTTTACCTTTCTAATTGGATACATCACATACATACAGTAATGAAAATGGATATATGGATATATGGAATTAATATTGAGTTTGTATTGCATTAAGTATTTATTAAATTTGAAAATACACATATATGGGAATATCTTATGACTGGTTATATAGTTTATTGTGTTTTTTATACTACATACATTATCTTTAACATTATTATGATTGATAATGGAGTGTTAATATATTATTATTTGTGTGGTATTTTACTGTAGTTAATTTAGTATGTTTATGGACAATATATGAAAGTGAAATTAATATTTTGGTTGGTGGAATAAGGAAATGATATAGTTAATGTGGCACTGGTAAACTTTTTATGGGTTTTTTCAGAGTTTACTTGAAATAGGTATTGTAATATATAGTGAAATGTGAAATTGTAATGGTTGGGGTATAATTATAACTTAAGAAATGATTTCTTTGGAGATTAAAATGTAGATGGAATAAAATATGACAATAAAAATGAAATTTGAATCCTAAATGAAAAATTTGAGATTTTTTAATCATGGGATAAAAAAAGATGATGAAATTATTTTTTAGTGATTATGTAAAAATGGTTTAATTCTTTATGTTTTGGTTAGTCATAGTGGTATTTTTTATGTGTGTAGGTTGGGATTATGTGTGTCAGAACAGTAGAGAATTTCTAAAATGATGCCTATTTTACATCAGCAATACACCTTAGGCACACCTTATAGAAAATTTAGGATATATTAAATGTCTAGGATCAAGTATAATACACGTTAGAGGTGAATTTTCCTCTTTTAGTTTTGATTTAAATTAATAATGTTTAATACCTAAAGATAGATTGACCAATAATTTCCTGCAATATACAATGAGTACAAAGCAATTAACAATGAATTATGGAATAATTAAATTTCAACTCCATTATAAAAAACATCACATGTATAAGAAAATTGATAAATAAGAGGACTAAAAAATAGATAATATATTATAAATTTGAGATAATAATAAAAAACATATGTACGTAATTCATGTGACAAAAAATTTCATAAATGCCAAAAGTAATGCTCCCATCTTTTCAATCACTCCAAAAGGTGGATCAAGTAACCCACGTGAAATATATTCGACTATCTTCATATTTTGAAAATGATACCTTCTAAACCTACATCTTTTTATGAATGTATCTTATATGTTTAGGAACCTTTCGATTGCATTGATATTAAATAAAAATGTTCTCTTGTTTCTAGACAGGGGCTTGTGTAGGGAGCGAGTACCAAAAATATGAATCTGTGACCCTACCCACCCCTAATAAACTCCCATAAACTAGATTATTTACCAAACGTAGTTCAAATATAGTTGAGCAATGAAACAAAATTAAAAGGAAACATAAAAAAAAATTGTACAAATCACACAGAATTAATCAATATCACCCTATGAAGGTAGGATGTATACATACTAACCTTCTTTAAGAATCATCTGAGGATCTAAGAGAAAAATAAAATTATATCCCTTATATGGGGACAATATATTATATATAAATTACTCACACATATAGACAAATTCACCCATGCATATGATTTCATGTGTATAGAATAAGTCAATGATGAATAAACCCTCCATGTGGGGGAAGTAAATTAGATATAACAAGCATGTGAAATCATATAGTTCTTCCCATGGAATAAGAGAATTGGAATAAAGGGTTATGGAGTTTTGAGACCATACTAATCAATAAAATTCATAATCAGTTAGTGCCAATAACTTATCTAAATTATTCAACTTTTTCTTTCTTATGAGGGTTCTTGTTTATGACTGTATACCATAAAATATACATATATATTCCTAAATCTGAAATAGTTTAAAAAGTAAACAATAATAATATTTATAGAGATTTATAAACATGTAATGTATCATCATTAAGAAAACACATTAGAAAACAATATACATTAACAAAATAAATATTATCATAATTAATAAATTTTACTTAAATTAATAGATATTTATAATAGAATAAAACATAAATAATAAGTATTTAAATTATTTAATGCAATGAAAACCAATCAATTAGATCAAGAGTAAAAAATTAACATTCTTTATTCAGGTAAATATTTAGGAAAAATCTTAATTGACTTAAAATATTTTTTTTATAAGTTTAGCTATTCCTTAGACCATTTCTAGGATAATTGTATATGATTCGAAAGGAGTTAAGGGGTATTCTAACAAATTAACTTGATGATAGTGTCTAGATAAAATAAAAATAGGAGGGTTATCACAAAATATATTATCAGAAATACAAAAAAGGAACAAATTATGTCATAATAGTTGTGATTCAAAGAAAGTAAATTTGGTTACTAAAACCTCATGCTTATCTTAGATTATTATGAGAAAATCCACCATTGTTATTAGCCTGGTTGGAATCCCAAATATTTATATGAGTTGTATAGACATAAAGGGTTTATTAGAATAATCACTCTTATTACCATCTATAAAATTGTATGGAAGTTGATATAAAAGTTATTAAAATGAAAATATATAGATGAGAGATCCTGTGACAAAGAAATGTTTTTTGTATTGAAGAATGTTGGTGGGTTCACCAAGGGAAATTATGAGGGAAGAGAGATTTTGGGAGGGATAGAATGGGAGATAATGATATAAAATAAGAACCCACCCCAAATATTTGGGTAATATTGTGAGTTAAAATGTACAATTTTCTATCTAAAAAGGTATTCAGCCTATGAATATATTAGATACCTATTTCTAATCCACTCGGTACCCAGTGGTAGCTAAATAGAACCCCCTTCCACAATTCTGATGACTCCTGAAACCCTATATTTTCCCTTTTTACTAAAAATACAGTGTAAATGATCTAATATAACCAAAAATTAAATAAAATTACCTAATTAGAGTCTCCACATCTTTATAGCTCCCCCATTAGGATTCTCATCCCTGATATGTTCTAAGATAATTATTGAGGAGAAAATTTGATCAATTGCATTTTTTAAGCCTATCACTCATAGATTTCATTTTATATTTTCCCAAGATCAATTTTTATCTAAAAAATGCAATATAATTGTCCTATAATTGATTTTAACATCCATTAATAAATTATATTAGATTCTACTTATATAAAGAAGCAACCTTAAGATAAATGGCATCATATTGAATCACAAATAAAGGATTGAGAATGTACTTCTATAGTTGGAATAAATAAATGTGTTATGTATTGTGTTGATCTTTGGTTGGTGGAGAAAGTGAAAAATACATATCCTTAATGTAAAATCCTAACCCGAACCAATGGGTTTGAGATGGATTGTCACATGAACTCATGTGTTCCTCCTCATACACAAGAGGCTCTAGACTAGTTTTTTGGGTCTATGTCTATGTGTGGGGAGACTATACCCATAGTATCATATCTTATGATAAAACAAAATCAATAAATAACAATAAAAAATAAGTGTAAATGTATAAATTGAATAAATTATTTACATATAAGAACGTATCCAATAGTGGTAATCATGTCCAGTGTATAAGAAGCAAGTAAATATAAGAAAAGTATATAAAAAACATCTATGTGGTACATCATTGTTTGTCCCTATCTTCTCGAGATCCAAGATTTACCTCTTAGTTTTCTACTATAGGGTCTCTTCCATTCACCAATCTCTATTCATGAAATAAACATGTGTCGTGGAATGCCTGAGTAGGCTATGAGAACTATAATTTGTGGGACAAAAACCATTTTATTTACTATAAGTGAAAAATATATATTACAATGTATATCCTTACATGATTAAATTATCAATAATCATACTTGTGATGCATAATAATGCACTAACCAAGCTGACAGAATCCCTGAACTCACATGCTTCATCACATTATTGGTAATAATTTCCAAAATACATGTATGTACCCTAATGTCTCCTCGTTCAATCTACCCTTTTGATATTAGTTACAGGAAAAATACATGTTCCATTAGGTTTATCTTTAGTCCGGTTATCATTTCAATCACCCATAAACTATATATGTAGGAATCCATGACCGGTATCTTCTAGAAAGACATGATTCATCCCCCTCTACAGTGGTATCCATGTCCTATATTAATGAATTTAAAACTACAACAAGATGGGTAAACCGTCACTAGAACACATAACTCCCCCCCACAAGGATCCACCTATGTATCTTATTGTACTCTATCTAGACACTATGTTTTCCCTCTACTAGGGTAGAAATGTATTCCTTTAAGTATGTTAGGGGTTTTTTTGGTTGGATAACCTCTTAAACCTAACCTTAGGGCTCCAACTGACTAGCTCAGTACTTGCTAGCTAGTCACTATGAATTTCCCTCTATAGGGTTATCCATTCCTACCTATATGGTTGGTAAAACCTTTTCAGGTTAGTTAACCTCCTACACCCAATCCCAAGGATCCACCCTAGTAGCATGGTACCTTCATCAAAATTCTATAGGTTATGCAAAAAAAAAAATACAGATCATAGCATGGAATAATATGCCACACTAAGTACAATGTCAAGATAATCACACTAAAAAAGTATGCCCACAACTACTCACACACCCACATGCTTCTAATATCATGAATTTTTTAGTCCCACATAACATCATATCATGATGAAATTATAAATATATAGGGCCAATAACAGTCACGAACCTCCTACCTCAAAGTCATCAACATTAATGGAAACATATTTCAAATATGTTATCACCCAAATGATATTAAAACAAAAAAGAAAATAAAATCACACCCCAATGATTCCTAAAACCAAAATAATATTTTTTTTAAATAAAGTAAAATATCACATGCAATAATAATTTCTCTCTCCTAAATAATTTTTTTACTATTTTCTTGTCCAACACATCACTGAAAAAATTATCCCCAAGAGTGATTATATTTTTTCAATTTCTCATATATTATCATTTTTCAGTTATACCTTTTTAATTTATCCAAATTTATAATTATATAATTATATCTTGGTTATTTGACATAAATTATACATTTAAAATAATCTTTGGATAATTCCTCATAAATTATCCTTCAATAATTATCTTTTGATAAATTCTCATAAATTATCCTTTTGAAATTATCTTTTGGTAATTTCTTAATAATAGTTAAATTATAATTATTTTTTGATAATATAACATAAATTATCAATTTATAATTATCTTTTGAAAATATCTTATTATTTAACATTTTATAATTTTTTATATTTTATCATAAATTATCCTATTATAATTTTATTTTGATAATTTATCATAAATTGTTCATTATGATTATGTTTTGATAATTTATTTTATGTTATAATTTAATTACATAGGAACTATAGTTTGATAATTTTAATATTTATCTTTTGAAAATCCTTAAATTATTCATTGATAACATTAATAATTATCCTGTGATAATCTTGTGATTATAATTTGATAATTTTAATAATTATCCTTTGATACTTGATTTCAAATATAATTTCAAAATTTCAATTAATTTTCTTTTGATAATTCTATGTAATTATTCTTCTATAATTCTGAATTTTTATCCTTTGATACATTTCATGATAATTCCTTCCAATTATGGTTTGTTACAAAATATTTTCTGATAATTTTTTATATTATATCCTTGGAATAAATAACTAGTGTAATTATTAATTAATAATTATTTTTATTTATCTATGATAATTTCATAGTAACATTTTTTAATAGCCCTAATTAATTTTCCCTTTATAATTTAGGTTATTTTTTTTAATGTTTAATATACCATTTCCCATAATTTTTTTTTGATTTTGAAAACTATGGAATATGTTAAATAAAATAAATAAACTCATGTTAGAGGTACCAATCATGTAGAAGGAGGAGATAAAACGACAGTAGCGAGCCTGGAACATCCAAATTAGATCAATCGGTTTTCACTAATCATGTGTAGAGGACTTGTGGATTCTATCGAACTCATATGGATCAACCACAGTGGAAATATGAGATGGTTCAACTATTTAAACCCCAAAATAATTACACAAGAAAAACCTTAATTTAAATATTTTTTTATCACTGATTCAAGAAAAAATTGTTGTGTGGGTCATTTATTTCTCCACATTAAACCATTGAAATAGAAACATTTCAAAAGGTAATTGAATCAAAATATTTGGAAACTATTCATGTGTTATAATAGGGTCATGCGTGTGTTGGGGAGAAAATGAAAACTGAAGTGATTTTTCTAATAATTAATTTAATAATTGAATTATTAAATAACATAGACAAATGATAAGAATGGAAAACACACAATTCACAAAAAGGTTTTCCCCCCCTATGGTAATCCCCACACCTCGAACCTAATTGTGGTATCATATTTCTCATAAGGCCCACCATATGATAGATATTAACTATTTATTAATTAAAAAATGGAATAATAGTATAATTAAATATAATAGGGGGTATTATCACATGAAAGGTTATCAAATACATGATGAAAGCAAATGTTATACCCTATATTGGGTAGAAACCACATCCATGACCTAATAATGGTCTTGGATTTCTAATACAATGCGCAGTTTGAGAGGTAATGAATTATTTCCTAAAAGTAAAATAATAAAAATATTAAATAACCTATCATTCCAGGTGACCAGTCTAAATTTCCAAATCACATAAAGGTTATATCACTCCAAGGGTAAATCCTATCTACCAAAATTAATGATTGCCTAATATTTCCAAGCAACACACCATTTGAGTGATATTAAATTATTTTTGGATAAATCACACACACATAATTGAATTTTTTTATCTACATTGAGGATCTACGGAACTCAGAATCTCACACTAACTCAATGCCTAGATTTGATAATATTACATAGAATATTATAAGATTATAATTTTAATTTTAATATTATAAAAATATTCCAAAACATTTATTTAGTTATTTCTACCAAAAAATTAAATTTCCAAATAAAAATACATATGGATTATTAGTATGATGTTTTTTATTATATTTAAAAAAATTAAGGATATTGCATTTCTCCCCATTTATCGACTTCTTAACCCTGAGATGTATCTATTGCGGTATTCCTCAAAAAATTAATGAAAAATAGCTCATACTTCAAAATCACTTTCCAACATTTTATCTTTGATACATTTATGCTACCAAAAAATATATACTAATGGTAACATATTTCCTAGATACACATTATAACTCAGATATTTGATCTGCACTAGATGCTCCTCATAATATGCAACAGTCCCCAACTCAATATCCTTGCGATCAACAACATGCATATGGTCAGATATGTACCTATAAATGTGTGGTAGATGTAGTATATCATTCCTAAATCAATAGAAAAGAGGGAGGTCCATATGATATGATACTTCCACTATAAAAGTTTTGATCTCAAAGGGTCCAAAAAAAGTAGGTGTTATCTTTCCCAAATTTCCCATACTTTTATTCAATAACCGATGATTCACTGTCAAAAAATATGGGTACCCACATGAAACTTCAAAGGTCTCCTTCTATGGTAGGAATAGTTCTACGCATGCTCTAATCATTGATCCACCTCTTCACAATATGTTGTAATCTCTTAGAGGTATCCTAAACGAAACTGATCCCACCACCATTGTCTCACCTTCCTCATCCGAACAACTGGTGATCAACATGGACTCATGTATAGAGCCTCATAATGTCCCATCTGAATTCAATCTTGATAAATTCTATTGAATGTGGAATCATCCATGTCTGAGTGATAATTCCATGATTTAGTGAAGCCTAGAATGCAAGATGGAAGCATATCATCAAATATGTATATATTCCACTTGGACTATCCATTAAACCGTGGATGGTACTTCATGATAAATCTTAGATAAATATCTATGGATTTGAATAATAATTTCTAAAATTCTATCATAAAACATGAATATATAGCTAGAAAAATTCACAAGGGAACTCTATGTAAGTTTATGATCTCTCGAACGTGGAGATTTTTCTCTACTCCCATAAGTGAGTCTCTCAGATCAATAGTAATTGAGTTTACATCATTAACCAATAAATAATCACCCAGACTACATCAAAAGTCCTTAGGGTCTTGTGTAAATTTATAACAATGTCCATCATTATGTCCTCCCACTTCCACATAGATATTAAGAGTTTCTGTAGCAACCCACTAGATGCTGTTACTTATCCTTTACCCCCTGATAGTTAAGTCACCAAGAGACAAAACAAAAAATTTCTATCTTCATAACTAACTATAGAACTACTTCTATAGTTTATAGTAAATCTCTGTTTCACCTAAATGTACCACACATCTTAAGATATGGTTGTCTCTCATATAAATCACCCTGATGGAATCCTGAACTACTAATCTTCCATGTATCATGATCACATCATCATTATCCGTCAGCCATCTGGGTACCAGTTCTCTTCCAGCTAGTTGTTCCCTCATCACATCACACTCCATGTCTTAATATTGACCTATAATCACCCAATCCACATGTGATAATTTGATCACTAAAAGGGGAACAATTCATTGTTCCCTAATCCTGAAAATCATCCATCCTCCCGTCAATAAAATGGGCTATCAAGATCTACCATTCCACTAAAGCCTCTCAGCAATCACTATTTCTGGTTATGTCTTATAACTATGAGTATTTTCAAAAAAAATAACTTTCCCTATTCTATACACCATATCAATGTTAAATGACTACAGATACCAAAACCCTCACACTTGTCTCACATTCAGGTTCTCTGTGGGAATATATATAGTGAAGACTCTTGTGGTCTGTGTAGACAACAAATATCTAACCAAATAGGTATTATCTCTAGAATACTAGAGTGTGAACCAAATCTACCATCTCTAATTCAACTAGTTATACCTTGAGATAATTTAACTTAGTTATAACCTTATGATACATGGGTATCAAACTAGTTGTATGCCTGATATTAGATTTATCTCAGTCTGACGTTTTGATCCTTCGAAGCCTCTACTATTCAAATTATTCTCTCAATGATTTCAATCTGTTCCTCACTATTTGGGAAGCCTCTCATGCACTGGATGGATAGATAATGTGAGAATTGTAAATCACAACATGTTCACCCATAATTGTAAACACCTATTCCAAGGTAATACACATAGATAGAGGCTTCAAGATAAAGTGGCCCGGCTTCCCCGACCACATATATGGAATAATAGAATGATCAACTACATTTTCCTACCTGTGCTATGGTAATGCTAAAAAATATTCCCTTGAATAAGTATTCTAGAATGCTTCCCAAGTATTCCGATAAGTCTATGATGAGGTTATATATCTTTTAATTTGAAGGAAACAATTCATAAAAGAAATAAAGTCATTGGTATAAACCCTAATTAATCAATGGGATTACACATGGTTTCTCTTAACCAGTCAATGGGATAAAATAAGGTTTTCCAATGAGTCTTTCCTTAATCCATGGTATACCTCTCCTAGAACTATCTGTTGTTTCCATCCCTACATGTCCCTCACAATCATCATATATTCTAAAAAAATAGTTTTGGAGTCAATATGGTTTTCCTTATGACTTTTTCCATTCCTTCATTCATGGGGGATATTGATAAGTCATCAAGGTTTCCTTATGACATGATCAATCCTCTTGTTTTGAAAATCAAAAACACTTTATCTTAGGGAAAATTTCATTTTACCCCTGTTATACTTCAATAAGGAAAATTTCCTTCCTCAATGAAATTTACCCATGACCTAGATTTAATTTTTCATATCATAAATTTTCTAAGTATAAAATTTGGATTATAGTCCAAAACATTGGAATCATGTAATACTTAAAGATGAGGTATTCTATTTTAGGATACGAATTCTTGTTATGAATTTTTTTGAAGTTCAACTCCAAATTCCATGTTACAAAATTATATAAAGTTCAACTCTGAATTCTGATTATGAACATATATAAAATTCTAACTATGAATTCAAATGAAGAATTCTAATTATGAATTCTCATTATGAATTCTGAAGATGAAATATGATTATGAATTCTCATTAGAAATTCTGATGATGAATTCTGATTACGAATTCTCATTAAGAATTCTGATGATTAATTCTGATTACGAATTCTCATTACGAATTCTGATGATAAATTCTGATTACGAATTCTCATTAAGAATTCTCATTACGAATTCAGATGATCAATTCTTATTATTAATTCTCATTACAAATTCTGGTGATGAAATCTCATTAAGAATTTTGATGATGAATTCTTATTACGAATTCTCATTATGAATTCTGATGAAGAATTCTGATTATGAATTATCATTACGAATTCCTTAGAGAAACAGAATCTGAATATCTTAATACTGGAGACTCCAAATTCACTTTTACCTACATTCCAATCATTAATATTTTCCATTCCGAATGTATATTTTCTCCATTATAAATATCAGTGTAGTTATGCTTACAATTTTTTTATTACAAAATGATGTTGTGCTTTCAGTTATTGACTAACTGTTGTTTGAGTGACACGTGTACAGGACCCTCCAAAATTCAAAGAAGAATATGAATGTTTGAGGAGGGAGCCTACCATTAAAGCTTCTCCTATAAATATGACCTCATTTGAAAGTCAAAAACAACATTGTCACATCATTGATATTTGTACTTACATGTTGTTGAAGTGATTTCTAGAGAGAGAGAGAGTCTCTTATCAACTCTCAATTTTTGTGCAGAAAGTTCGAACAATTTGTTCAAACTTTTCCATTTGCAGATTTTCTTTGTTCGAATCCAATTTTTGCAGTGTACAATCGAGGGCTTCCCTGGATAGGAAGATAGAGTTTATAACACCTTGAAGTTGAGGGCTTCCTCATTGAGGAAGACAAAGGTGCCGACTACCTGATAGATGAGGTTTTGCTAGGATAGCAAGATAGACACCGATCTTCATATCGAGGGATTACCTTGGTGTGGGTAAAACATACTTTCTTGAAAGTATAAATCAAGAGACAATTATCCAAGGTTATTGGATACCCTTCTATTTGGGTTAAAATACTTATTACTTGTTACTTGTTTTTGTTACATGTTTTTCCACTATATTTTTTATTGTTGAGGAAAGTATAATTTCTTATACTTCCTCATCTGTGTATTATTATTTAGTTAGATTCTATAAGCATTCAGGTAGAATCTTAATCATTGTAACTGTAGTTAATTTCCATTCTCGGAATCACTTTTCCAGAATCGAGCAAGATGTTAGAACTCATATAGGTCTTTCGAATTATCCTGTTTAAACTTGTCAAACATAACCATCCTCAAAATTTCCTATGTAAATTTGTAAAAGGTACAATTCCCCCCCATCTTGTATCTGAGAATATCATTCTTATTTCTATCATACATTTTGTATTATAGAATATATCATACTCACTCACATAATATCCTAAAAATTGGTATCAAATCATTTGGTTCAATTTGAATTAATCTCACAATTAGATTCAGAAGGGAATTCTCGAAATAACATTTTCCAAATTCATATTTTTCAGAATATATTTTTCGGATTCAATTTTTTATTAAAAAATTCGGAATCATATAGTTCGGATTCACTTTTTCGTATTCTATATTTTCATGCTTAGGATATTTTCCCTATTTACAAACTCGTACTACTAATGAGTTTGTGTGCCTAATTGTTTCTTAAGAATGGCAAGAATGAATATAGGATCCGTTGACAATTTCAATCCAACCAGACCACCAATATTTGATGGTAATGATTACGAATATTGAAGAGATCGCATGAATACTTTCATTATCAACTCTGGGGTTGAAAATTTTGTTATTCTTACCGGTGGATACAAGATCTATGATAAAAAAGTAAGTTCCTTTACAAATCAAGATAAGCATGATTACCAACTGAACTATAAGGTACACAATACTTTACATTGTTCAATGACTAGAAATATATATATCCAAATTTCATCTTGTGAAGTAGAAAATTCTATATGGAAGATACTTGAAGTTACTCACTTTGTAACTTCCAAAGTAATTGAGACTAGAAGAGACATGATTAGAGCTGAATATCATGGTTTCAGTTTTCCTTATGGTGAACCCATATGCAAAGTGAAACAGAGATTCGTGAATATAGTGAATAGTTTACAATCAATGGGTGAAAAATGTAGGGATGATGAAGCTCTTGTGGAAAAGATTATTGAAATCAAGACGAATGAGTGGGAATCTAAAAGGACTTTAATTGATGTGAATAAAAAGGTCACTCAGATTACCCTTAATGAGTTGTTTGGAACTCTTCTTCAGCATGAGACTAGAATGAAGAGAGATGCTGATACTGTGAAAAAGAAGAATGAAAATGGTAGTGTAGATTTTACTACTACTTCCAAACATATGAAAGCCAAGACTATAGAAAGGGTGACTAGATCTAAATCAAAGAAATTCATTATTCAGTCAGAATCTAGTGATTCAGAAATGTTAGAGAATGAATTATCCAATCTTGCTTGGATAATGAACAAGATTGTAGCTCAGAAGAACCATCAGAATAAATACAAAAAGAAAGACTATAGAGAGAAGAAATATGGAGAAGTAACATGTTATGAATATAGAAGAACATGTCATATCAGACCTGATTGTCCCTTGTTTAAAATGAAGGAGAAGAAGGAATGGAATTAATAAATGAATTAGAAGAAATTATATAGATAAAATCACAAGAAAAGTCTTAAAGTTAATGCTACTTGGAGTGCTAGCTGTGGAGACTTTTTAGAAAGTGAATCTTCTGAATATGATTCATTAGCACAGAAAGATATGGGATTCTTTGCAACCACTTCTTTCCCTAATACATGTCTTATGGCTTTGGTATGCTCTGCCGAGGCTTTAAAAAATTTGTCTCTAGATAAGAATTACTATTCCTAAAATAGTACTTCCAATGGAGATACTTCATCCTTAGAAAATTAAGAACCTTAATAATGATACGTATCTAAATTTTCCAAGTTACTTGAAGCAAAAAATTGTAAAATTTCTAAGAAATTAGACAAGGAAATTAATAGGGAAGAAATTCTTACAAAAGAGATTTCAGATCGTTCTATAGATTTTAGAGATATATAAGAGATTTTAGAAAAACATTCTAAAGATCGTGAGAAATAAAATTCTGTTAAGGAAGAACTTTATAAAGATCTTAAGAATTATATTTTGGAGATGAATGTTTTAGAGGAAAAATCTAACTCTAAGGAAATTATTCCTGAGGATAAGAATTTATTAATCAGACTAAAATCTAAAATATTTTCTCTTAAGAAGCTTCTTGAAAAATTTACCTCTGGGAAGGAAAATTTTGACAAGATTTATTCTCAAATTAAACCTCATGGAAACACTACAGGAGTATGTTATACTAAAAAAAACCAGTTTTCAAAAACATCTATTTTTTTCCTTATAAAGCCCATTTTCTAACTAAGTGTCAAAGTGGTGGGAATTGGAAGAAAAGTTTCTCTTTTTATAGAGTTTAATATCTTGTGTTTCAGAAAGATTATTTTTCAAAACAAATTTGGATTCCCAAAATTTTTTTGTCTAATAATTCCGGATCCAAGCAAGTCTGGATTCTGAAAACCTAAATTTTTCTTACTTTCAGGAATGTAGGCAAAGTACCAACAAAAATACATGGTACATGGATAGTGGATGTTTCTGGAATATGACTAGTAACAAAAATTATTTTGAAAATATTATCTAGATGAATGGAGGAAAAGTAACTTTTAGAGATAATGTTTAGGGATAAATTATTGGTAGAGGTGAAATTATTCTTATTATAAAAACATGGATTTCAAATGATTTAAAACCCTGTAAAAGTGCCATTTATCTTAGTAAAAAACCATGAACATCACTCTCGTGCAAAGAACATAGATATTAGGCATCACTTTCTTAGGAATCAAACACCAAAAGTATATATCATTCATCAATTAATCGGAACACAAGACCAACATGCTTATATTTTCACAAAAATCATTACCCTATGATTGATTTGAATACATCAAAAAGAAGTTATGAATGATAATCATGAGGTAATATTCCTTAATTAACTTCTCATTGAACCATTCTCCTAACAGTAATAAACTCCTTTTCATAGAGGGAGTACATCTAATTATAATGTTTTCATATCTTTCATAACGATGTTTTCCTATTTTTCGTAATGATGTTTTCATATCTCTCGTAATGATGTTTCTTATCTTTCGTAATGATGGTTTCATATCATTCATAATTATTTTTTCATATTTTTAGTAATAATGTTTTCATATTTTTTGAAAAAAATATTTTCAATGTTTTCGTAATAAAGATTTTCAAA
Organism: Viscum album; assembly: GCA_963277665.1. Taxonomy (NCBI): domain Eukaryota; kingdom Viridiplantae; phylum Streptophyta; class Magnoliopsida; order Santalales; family Viscaceae; genus Viscum; species Viscum album. Next base: position 1,944,699,907 of record OY728126.1, on the reverse strand, counting down.
TTTTTCGTAATAAAGTTTTCATAGGTGGTTTTTTAATTTTTCATAATTAAAATTTTTGAAATAAAAATTTTCATAATGAAATGTTTGGAACTGAAGTTTTCATAATTAAATCTTCAGAACATAAATTTTCGTAATGATGATTTTCAGAACTCAAAATTTTTGTAATGATATGTTCAGAACTGAAGCTTTCGTAATGGAATTCTTCAGATCTTAAATTTTCGTAATAAGAATTTTTGAAACAGCAACATTCGTAATGAGAATTTTCCATACTCGGAATTTTTGTAATGAAAATTTTTCGTACCCAAAATTTTTGTAGTTTTTGTTTCGTAGTGAAATTTTTGTAATAAGTTTGATTTTTGTAGTCAAGTTTTCTTCAAGAAGAATATCATCTATTACGAACAAACTTCCTAGCCAATCTGAAAGGTATGACTTCCTTACTTATTTTTTCGTAGTCACTTTCTCTTGCTGGTAGCTTATTTTTCTTTAAATTTTCTCAGATTCAAGTTTCCATAAATTTGAATGTTTTTAAAACCTCAAAATATCGGATTCAAGATTTCCTTAGGGGCATATTTTCAACCGTCAGATTAGATCAGAGAGTATTTCTACCATTAGATTGGTTTTGGAAGTTGATAGGTCACCACCATCGCCTATATAAAGGGGTCCCCCAATGGTGTCCCACATTGGTTTTTCAAGCTCTCGTGTCTCAAAGCCCTACCACAATTCTTAAGCCCATTCCGAATCTTCTGATGTGCTTAGTTTTAATGTCTACAGAAGCTCCTTCTTATGATATGTCTTCAGTCAAGCCAATCTCAGAGTGGCAGATTTATAGGGAGTGGTTGGTACACCCAAATTTCTTCAATAAGTATGACTCCCTTATTTCTAATAATATCATGAAAAATTGTTGGGAAAGTATAGCTATTTCTATGACACTAGCCCCAGATGTAGTTTATTCGGATCTTCTCATTGAATTCTATAAATCGGTTTTCTTTTTCAAGGAAGAGGTTAGAGAGAAATTTCCTTTATGAGTTATGGGAAGACTTACAAAATTTCTTACAACAAGACAGCAAGCTTTGTGGGGATGGCATAACAAAGAGAAGCTGAGTTTTTCTCACACAAACTCCCAGAGATTTAGGGCAGTTTTGTTAAAACAATGTCTATGGAGTGCCTTGGTCTTTATAATATCAAGACTACAAAGAAGATTTCCCATATTTCAACAAATAATCAGATTCTATAGCTCTGGGTACAAGGGTTCATTTTTTCAAGGAAGGGTGACAAGGACACCTTGAAAACGAGTGTTATGTATATCCTAGATTTCATGGTAAATCTATGGAAATTGAATCTAATGAGACATATATTCATTACGATTCAAAACATCAAGAATGGAAACCTTAGAGCTCAGATCATTATATATTCAGAATTGCTTTCAAAATTAATAGTTCTGTGTGTTGAGTCTTTCAACATTCGATGTCGCTCGAAGCTGAGAAACTGTAAGGTTATGCTAATAAGGGATGACACTCTGAAGAGAATGAAAGTTGGTTTCTAAAAACAGACAGGTTAGTTATCTAATGTGCCAGAGGAGGAGGTAGAAGTCAATCCAAAAAATGTTGAAAACGATGAGCCCTTAAATAAGTTTAGTAAGAAGATAAAGCTGAAGGAAGTGTTGGAGGCAGAAAAAACCCTCAAAGCCAAGTATGCTCAGTCCGCACCACTTAAGTCTAAAAAACAGAAGGACTACCCGGATTTGGTAGTAGCAAAGTGGAGAGAGCTCAAGGAAATGAGGAAATAAGGAGAGCCACAATTCGATTTGGACTCTACTGAGGCTAAGGCCTTGAATGAAAAAGCTTCTGATGAGTTAGAGAAGTAGGCCAAGTAGAAAAACCTCAAGAAGAAAATGTTTGAGGCTGAGATTGTTCAATATCTTTTAAAGGCTACTAAAATTGCGTCCTAAAATATTCCAGTGCCAAAGTCTTTTCTAGTTGAACAATTACCTGAGACTCCAGGGGAAGATTTTCTTCACTCTGGGAAAATCAAAAGAGAAGGAAGTAGAAAAAAAGAAGTGATCGATAAAGTTCAGCATGTTTTGGTGGAAATTCAGCACAGTGAGAAGAGTAGTGGTTCTGATGATGTAATTAGACAAGTTGAAGAATATCAAGATAAGGGAACCCCATTCGAGAAGTTCTCACTCTGAACTTCTCAAGCCAGATCTTCTAAATTGGCCTCTCCTACAGAAGATGATAAGGGTGAAGAGGAAGTGAATAAGCCATCTGAGGAAGAAAGTCATAATCATGACTTTATTCATCTTGAGGAAGTTGAAGCTAGAATATAAATGGAGAAACATAATGAAGGCAACATTGTATAGCTATCTGAGAGTGAGCATGAATCTCCTGATGAGTAAGCCATACTGAAAGTTGATAAGGGTAAACAAGTGATTTTTGAGGCTCCGACAAAAGATATTATAAGGAGGAAGGAAGTTGGAGGTTCTTCTAAAAGGAAACTGGTGGAAGTAGAAGAAGAAAAATCTCCTAGAAAAGTTTCAGATTTGGTGTCATATGCATTTGGACCTGATTTTATTATTGAGACCCTGAAAAAGTTTGTAAATACAATTCCCATCATTCCAAAAATAGACTCCAGGTGCCAGATGCTTCAGCATAGTATAAATCAGAAGTTAGACTCTGTATCCATGGTAATGGATAAATGTTTGAAAATTGAGGCAGATCATAAAAATTTCCTTATAGATTATGAGGTCGACAAAAAATCTAGCAGCAAAATGACTCTGTGGTCAAAGATAAACAATGAAGATTTGGCAGTACATGATCAGTTTCAAGAATATGTTAATGAAGCTTTTGGGACTGAGGACATCAAAATAAATAATCTTTCAGACTGTTTTCAGGATAAGCTAACCCTAGAGACAAATTCATGGAATCAACAAGTGAGAGATCTGAATGGGATGTTTAACTATGTTTCTCAAAACTGGAAGGGGTAAAGAGACCCATGGATTGAGATCAAAGAGAAGCTTGTAAAGCAAGATGAATTGCTGAAGGTTCAGGAAGATTCCTTGAAGGCTCAAACAGAGGTCTTGAAAACTCAAGAAGAAAGGATCACAGCTTCGGAGAAGAAAGTAGAAGTGGACCACAAAGAAATGAATAAGCTGAAAAAAATTGTCAAGATGCTAATTTCCAAGGAAAATAAAACAAAATAGACCACTCTGATAAATTTTTGTATTTTTCCTTGTACTAATACATCCAATCAAAATGAAATCATCGATGATTTCTTGGTTGAATGTCTTTAATGTTTCAGGTACTATAGTTCTTTTCCATTCCCTCAAACTCTTTTTGAAAATCGCAAAGGGGAGAAGGAAAAAGAAATAAAAATGGAAAGATAAAATTTCAAAGTATAAGAAGAACTATCCCTAAGTACAGGGGAGTTTATTTGAGGGGAAGTACTCATTACAAAGACTTTCTTATTCATAATAAAAATCCCATTCTAGAAATCCAGAATACGATCCTTAGAGTTCCAAAGCCTAAGGGGGAGTTATTCGTATTCACCATTTATCATAAACAAAGGGAGATAAGCTTTCATTACAAGTCTAGAAATTTATTCTAATACATTACATTATTTTTCGTAAGGATGTTTGTGCATTCCAAAAAGGGGGAGATTGTTGAGTCAATAAGGTTTTCCTTAATACTTTTTCCATACCTTCATTCATGGGGGAGATTGATAAGTCATCACTGTTTCCTTATGACTTGATCATTCCTCTTGTTTTGAAAATCACAAATACCTTCTCTTAAGAAAAATTTCATTTTACCCATGTTTTACTTCTATAAGGAAAATTTCCTTCCTCAATGAAATTAACCATTGACCTAGATTTCATTTTTCATATCATAAATTTTCAAAGTATAAAATTTGGATTGTAGTCCAAAACCTCTAAGTCATGTAATACTTAGATATGAGGTATTCTGTTTTAGGATATGAATTCATATTACGAATTTTTATGAAGTTATACTCCGAATTACCTGTTACCAACTTTTATGAAGTTAAAATCTGAATTCTGATTACGAACATAAATTAAATTCTAACTAAAAATTCTAATGAAGAATTCTGATTACGAATTCTCATTAAAAATTTTGATGATGAATTCTGATTACGAATTCTCATTACAAATTCTGATGATGAATTTTGATTACAAATTCTCATTATGAATTCAGATGATGAATTATCATTACGAATTATCATTATGAATTCTGATGATGAATTCTGATTACGAATACTCATTATGAATTCTGATGATGAATTCTGATTACGAATTCTCATTACAAATTCTGATGATGAATTCTGATTACGAAATATCTTTATGAATTCTGATGATGAATTCTGATTACAAATTCTCATTACCAATTCTGATGAAGAATTATGATTATTAATTCTCATTAAAAATTCCTTAGAGAAAGAGAATCTGAATATATTAATACTACAAACTCGAAATTCACTTTTACCTACATTCTGATCTTTAATCTTTTCCATTCCAAATGTTTATTTTCTCCATTCTGAATATTAGTGTAGTTATTCTTACACTAATTTTATTACAAAACGATGTCATGATTTCAGTTATTGACTAACCATTGTTTGAGTGACACGTGTACAGGTCTATCTGAAATTCAAGGAAGAATATGACCATTGGAGGAGGTATCTGACTATTGGAGCTTCACCTATAAATATGAGCTCATTTGAAAGTCTATAACAACTTTGAAAAAACATTGATATCTATACTTACATGTTGTTGAAGTGATTTCTAGAGAGAGAGGCCCTTATGAACTCTCAAGCTTCATTCAGAAATATTGAACATCTTGTTCAAAATTTTCCTTGTGAAGATTTTCTTCATGTAACTCCGATTGTTGCTGTGTTCAATCGAGGGCTTCCGGGGATATGAAGACAGAGGTTCCAAAACATTTATGTTGAGGGCTTCCTTACTCAGGAAGACAGAGGTGACGACTACCTAATAGTTGAGGGCTTGCGTGGATAGCAAGATAGAATTTGATCTTCGTATTAAGGGATTTCCCTAGAGTGGGTAAGATAGACATTCTTGAAAGTATAAATCAAGGGACCTTTATCCAAGGTTGTTGGATACCCTTCTATTTGGGTTAAAACACTTATTACTTGTTACTTGTTTTTGTTACAAGTTTCTCCGCTGTGTTTTGTATTGTTGAGGAATGTATACTTTCTTATACTTACTCATCCTTATACTCTAATATAGTTAGATAATATACGTTTTAAGGTATAATATTAATCGTTGTAACTTTAGTTAAGTTGCATTTTTGGAATCACTTTTCCGGAATCAAGCCAGCTATTAGAACTCATATAGATCTTCTGAATTATCCTTCTTAACCTTGTTAAACATAACCATCCTCAAAATTTCCTAAGGGAATTTTTAAACGGTAAAATTCACACCCTCTTATATCTTAGAATCTCATTCTTATTTTGATCCTATGTTTGGTATTATAGAGTATATCATACTCATTCACATACCGTCATAACAATAGAATGCTTTGTTAAAATAATTATGTAACACTCTGAACCTAGAAGCCCAAAGTCGATGCATTATTTTAATACATTGGAATGATTACAAGGAATCATGTCTCGAAAGACCAATTAGTTTAATATCCTTGGAAGTACTAGATACATACATAAATTTTAGATTACATCATGAAATAAAAAAAACCACATTGTGTCCCCTTTGAAAACTCTTATATCACTTATCCTACTCCGCATGTTAATAATTATATACTTATTTTCATCCTGGTAAAAATAAAACATAAGAAAGGGGTGAGATCAGAAGCCCAGTAAATATAATAGTATAGTAGAAAATGTCATAAATAAGAATAAACATTTAAGGAATTTTATAATACTAGAACACAATCCTTTTAAACATAATATTCAGCATAATAGGGCAAAGATAAATAAAATAATGTCATTTATTTATTCACATGGATATTCTACTAGTCTAATAACCATAGGTAATATCAATATCCAATTTCATAATGATGGAATCCATAATTCCAGACTTCATAACCACATAGTCAATGCCTTGTTCCAAGACTAAAAATAAGATTTTGTCAAGGCCTGGTGCCAAGACACTAGTTTGTCTCATTATACCTACCGATGATCGAGGAGCTATAACGGGGTACACCCATCACTCACTTATTCCAATGGATTCCTCATATGAAATGGTTTAATCATAACATAAACATTAGTATTAAAACTAGCATACGAAATTCCAATACTTTATCCATAAACCATGAATGTTATAAAAATAACACATCCACACTAAAACATATCACAAAACCATAAATAAAGTATAGAAGATTTGTATCATAATAAATCAACCTCGATAAAGAATAATATCCCACAAAGTGTGTTAATATAGTTGAAAATGACCATTTAAGATATTTGAGAGAAACATCCAATTTTTTGGAGACATTTAAAAGTATCACAATTTATCAAGAAGTTATTTAATATAGATTTTTGAATCAAAGTGTCACATACAACTCTGAAACATTTAAAAATAATTTTAATTTTAAAACAATAATTTCCATATAAATAAAAACAAAAAACCATTTTTAAAACAACGAAATTAATGATAAATATTTAGAAGAATAAATATTTAAAACATTTAAAACAATATTTTAGTTAAAGAGTTCCTAACCAAATAAGACACACTTGAATACAAGTAATTGAGGAATGAAATTAATCAAAACAATATAATATCATGAAAATAAAGGTATTCAATATATAATATGTTAACAAACAACATATACACCATGTAAAAGTGAATTGGTGCATAATTACAAAGATGTCTCAAAGGAATGTAAATTGAGACGAAATACCTTATAAAGATCATATCCTTAGATTAATGATAAATAAATGAAATAATTATATGTAAAAAATAAAAATACACTCAATATAATTGTATATTAAGTTTAAATCAATCATATTACATTAAAACATATTCTTGTAAAAACAAAACAAATGACTTGGATGTTTAACTCAATGAATTGAAATTGAGTTAAGATGACCCTTAACTAGTTCATATCAATGGAATATGAATTTATCAATGGAGGGATTATGTGTATCAAAGGTATATACACAAATAGGGGAGTGGAAATTACTATATAAATAATAAATAGCGATTCCATACATAATATTGGAGTAAAATAATCAATGACGTATGAATAATGCCCAATGAGTGGAAATTGAAATTTGAAATTCCATTACCAATTTGGTAACATACGAAACATAAAACCCATGAAGAAAGTATCATAAAATGAAAATGTAAATACCCATAAATTAAATTATATTACCCAAACAATACAAACATGGGTAGTACATACACCACCCAAAATGAAATAGTGGTAATATAGCATGAATCTCGCGAGAATAAGAAGTGAGATGAAAACCCCTTACCTTATAATTTTTCATAGTATAGGGTAGGTTAACCTCTTGTATAATGGTGAAATAATTGTTATTAAATCAAAAAGGATCCAAATACATTGGTATTATATCATATATGATCTTCTAATATTGTTTTTTAATGATATTTTAGTAGTATCATTGTTTTGGTTGTTAACTGATTTGTTTTTCTTTATATGTTTTGGTACATAAGTCATATTTTTTGTCTATAGGATGTATTAGATTCATATCTAGAATGATATTAAGTTCATAAAAATTATTTTTAATCATTAAATGAAAATTATTCTTGAATGATTATGATGTCGAATGAATCTCATCCCATTCATGGAGACAATAAGCCGTACGTACGCACGAGTGACAATATCATTCCTTTGATGTTGAAATAGTATATAATTGGATGGTATATCATATATAAATAAGAATTAAAATTTTATATTTATTATTTCAATCAGTTATACTCAATATTATATCCATCCAATTAATTATGTGTTTGAATCACAAACTACACCACGATATGGAGATGTTCAGCCATACGTACACACGTATGTTGACTTTGTCATTTATAATATGGATTGAATAAAGATTATGGTTGTACCATATTTATAATAAAATCATAGTATTTAAGAGGTACTGAATTTATTATTTTGTTATGGATACCAAAAAGAATAAGGAAGTGGTTGAAGAAAAGAACATGATAGAGGGTGGTGAAATTATTACCACTTTTTTGGGTGTATCCTTTTGAGTTGATAAACAGGGAACCATATGTTGGATTTATGATCATAGTAAGGACTGTAGGTTGATTTTAGGGAAGGTGTTAGGATATTTGGGTAGGGGATGGCCATATAAAATGGCTTTGGAGATGTGATTTTGAGATAAGGGGATGTATCCTTTTATAAGAGAGGTGAGGGTAACTTTTGGAAAATGTTGAAATATTATTTTATTATAAATAATTTTCGGTTTCTAATGGATCAAAATTGATTTATTTTAAATATAAGGTGTCTATGGGTCTAATTACTCTCAAAAAATATGTTAAGACATGTTTAGGTCACCATATTAATCTTATCTTTTAGAATTAACTATTAGTTAAATATTTTAAATTTTACCGTGTCTTCTTGTATTCTTACACTATATGGTTAATAAAATTATCTAAAATTTAAAGAGAACATAAAGTGGATAATTAATGAAATATAGAATATTATTTATGACCTTTGGATAATCCTTATATTTTTATAAATATTATATCAACCAATAATATAGTATTTGTTTTAAAAACTCATTTATGTAAATTTTGACACTATTTAGTATTTAGTTTTTGTGAAAATCATTACAACATGATTACATCAAAAAAAATTATTCAATAAAACATAAACTATCATATTAACCTATAAACTATTTTTAATTCATCAAAAGTCTAAAATTACATTTCTTTGTATATTTATAATATCAATTATTTTAACCTTTCATTAAGATGTTAATCACTTCATCATCATTGTGTCATAGATAAATTTAATTATTTAATGTCTAAAAATTATAAATAAAATACCATTAGGTAGGAAATATTTTTTATCTTTCTAATTAATATTTATAGTCTAATTTATCTTATTTATAACCCTATATTATAAATTGTTTAGTTATTAAACATTTAATTTAACACTTTTAAATCTTCATAAATAAAATAATAATAAATTTCCTAATCTAATCCAAGTGGACAAAAAGGATCATATTTTATTCCAAAAGTAGTTTTTGGTCAAATTATACTTATACAATAGAATTAGTACACATGTTAGGGTAATTATAACATCATTTTTTTCCTTTAATTACCATATTTACTTTTAACCGTGGTAAATAAAAGTAAAAAATTACTATTCATCAAAAATTATTTTCATCTTATTGAACCACATTTTACTTTCTAATTTCATCTTTTTCTCTCAAATTTTTGAATTTTATTGAAAATACATTGGTATTATATATATATTTTTGAAATAAATTAAATTTATATAAAATATATAATTATTTTAATAAAAAGTCGGTTTTAAAATATAACGTAGTGTTTTTCACAAATCATCCAAAATTAATTGTTTTCATAAAAATAAAAAAATTACCCAAAGTTAATTTTGATATTATGAATTAAAAAATGAATTATATTTTACCAAATTAAAAACATATAAGTTTCATTAATTAATTTAAAATTAATTCCTATTTTCAAAACAAAAAACATGGTTTTAAAAAGTAAAAACTATCAAAAAATTAACATGTGTTTACGTAAAATTTAAATGTGAAATTACTTATAATGACCAAAATTGAATTAAATGATAAAAATATAATCTAAGTATACTTCCAAACCATTAAAATTCCAAATATAACACTATAAATTGTTTCGATTAAAAAGGTTTATCAATTAAAATTTAATATTATTTAGTATTCATCAAAATAAGAAAGTTATCAGAAAAGTACCGAAAAGTTATCTAAAATAAATTTTTATGTCCTGATTATAATAAATAATTTAATTTCATTAAATTTAATTTATAAAAGTGTCAAATATTGGTTTTAAATAGGGTTTTCCATTAAAAAGTGGTAAAATTTCTTTTTTTGAAAAATACTTGTTTTATTAGTAAAAATGAATTTGTTGTTATATTATTTCTAATAAACACATAATATGGATTCTAAAATTATATAGAGTACATAAAATCCAAAATTCTGTTAATACTATTCATAACCACTTTTTTGAATGGTTATTTTGGTATGTCATGGTGCGCTCGAACTCAGTGATGCGTGTAGCACAAGCTATTGAATTACCTTAAACAAAATAACTTTCTATGAAATATTGGGGTGTTACATTCTTCCCCCATTTTGGAAATTGTGTCCTTGAAATTTTAAAATTGGGCTTGGGAACTTCATTCATTGTCCCATATCGAAAGAGTCAATAAAACTATCACTTTGAAAGAAAGAAAGAGAAGTACAACAGTCACACGAGATTTCCCATACTAATATTACATGTAAGAAAACATGGATATGGAAGATAAAATATGTGTCATATTCTAATAGAGAGTGATATAAAACCTGATTAAGAAAATTTCTACCATAAGAAAACCACAAACTTGTAATGGTAAAAATGGTCATTAGTTTCCCAGTTTGAAAAAGTAATCAGACAACATTTTTTTATGTTCCATTTCATAAAGTTGAGTAATTTATTTATGAGATTCACTGAGGAAAGAAAGAGATATACTTAATTTTTTAATAGAGTTTCTTCCTTCAATAAATTTCTACCACTAACTCATATTTTTTTAAAAAAATGAGTGTTCAAGATAACATGGTCAAACATAATGTGCTAGAATTAACTTCTAGAGAATAACATGATCTAAAAGGATAAACTATATATTTACATTGTATTTAGAGATTAATAAAAACCAAAATGGTTAGTACAATATCAGATGATCCACAAAATGGATAATCCTTTAAAGAAAGAAATACTCATCTTAATTTCAAAAATTAAACCAACAATACCAAAAGTTCAATAAATACAATTCAATAAACTATTGTCATTAGAATCCTTCAATATAATCCAAACTAATATTGAAACCAAACACTTAGAATAATTTGATTACATAGTATTCCACATTAAATTGTATCTCCAAATAACATCGACTACTCTTAAAGTCACATACTTAAAAGTAATTAACCGAATAAAATATTCTCTATGATAGGTAAATAATTTCCATAAATAACCCAAATCTTTATATATCCACAATAAAAACATAGATAAAAATCCACCATTACTAATCCAATGAATTCCAATAATATTTTTTTCCTTAGGCATATAGTGCTCCTCACAGTGCAAAAGTCTTCCCAAATAACATTTATCACATAATCACCAAATCATTTTCCTATACCAAAGATATCTATTTGATAAGACATATGATCCCAAATCAAATTATTATTGATCAATAAAATCATCAAACTTAATATAATTTGTCACACTAACTAGGGAATTCACATTGTCCAGTGGTAGATGATAAATCCCAATTTCACTCTAGTTGTGAGTTTGATTCGCATAGCATTTTCGGACGTGACAGGTTGTGACACGTTCTGTGTGTTTTCCTTTTTCAAATACTAGATATTTTAAAATTCCCCAAAAGAGGTAAATTATTCCAAATAACAATAACATAATTTCACCACAAATGTTATATCATACAACGCATTTTCACCCCAAAATTTAATAAATTTTAATTACCTAAATGTAATGGATCATAAAAACCAAAATGGTTATTTATAACTCTATCAACAATAGAAAATACAATTCTTCCTAAAATAGCATTTTCACCTAACAAAGGGTTATATATAAAAGAGAAATGTTTTCCAAAGTAATCCCATCAAAAAAGAGCACTAATAATTTTAAACATTTCACCATCTATTTATTTCATCAGAGGTTCTTCCTTGAAAAAGAGGTTATCCTATAGTATAGGTAATTCACTTGGGTAATGCCCAAGTCCCCTAAATTTATGGCAAATGACTATAAATGGATTATTGAGATCATTTTTATTTCCTTCCATATTACTTATCATTATTCCTCCACAATTCTTTAATATATGTCCTTATTTCTCACAAATAAAGTATTTATTTATTCCATTAAGATACTTTCCTAGGTGTCTCCTTCCACGTTTCTTTCATGATGGAAATTTAACTTTCTTTTCTCTATGGTCTCCACTGTTGGAGCTCTTATCATTCACCGCCTTTCTCATCATTGTTGAGACTGGGAGTTGGTTAATATATATGTTGTTGATCATATTTTTGGAAAAATAATTCAGCATTAATGACATATATTTTCAACCTACCAACATTAGATTTCGTTTCTCATTTCCACCACCATGAAAACCTTGTACATCATATTCAATGTTACTATGAATTCCATGGAATCCAGTCATTGAATAACACAAGAAAGTATACTGTGAGTCATAAAATCATTTAGAGAATATCATAACACCTTATTTTCAATATAAAACACCTTAGGATTAACCAAGGTTATTTATTCTCATCTTATATTAAAATCATTCAAATCAGTTTGTAAAAAATTTATATTATCATAGGAATATCCACCGAGAGTGTCCTAACCAAGAGTGTATAAAGGCCCGTTGTCATGTACCAAGATACCCTGGGTCAAGCCCGAAACTCCTTGTCAGAGTTTTCACTCCTAAGTACATCTCTTCCAAATCCACCTCTACCTGCTTGTATCCAGACAAGGATGTATTACATAGAAAACCCACATAATATTTATATTACCAAATTTTTTGGTTTTTCATCTATACTAATATCCAATGTCTATCTTAGGGTAGTGTTTTATAAACAATGTGTTTTTTAAATCTACCCTCCAAGGTTAGTAATAAACTTTCTCTGATACCAAATCTAACGCCCCGACCTCCAAAGATCAGAGTCGGTGCATTATTTTAATACATTGGCATGATTACAAGGAATCATTTCCTGAAAGACCGATCATTTTGGTAGCCTTGTAAATACTAGATACATACATAAGTTTTACATTACATTGTGAAATTAAAGGAACAACATTTTGTACCCTTTGAACACTCTTATACCCCTTATCCAATTCCTGTTGGTTAATCATAATATACTTCTTTTCATCCTGAGGAAAATATAAAATAAGAATGGGGTAAGCTCAGATGCTCAGTAAGGATAACAATATAGCGCAAACTGTAACAAGTAAGAATAAAAATTTATGGAAATGTATAAGTCTAGAACACATGTCTTTTAAAATAAAACATCAACATAATAAGGCAAAGATAAATCAAATAATTCCATTTACATTTTCACATGGATATTCTACAAGTCAAATAATAAAATGTAATATCAATAGCCAATTTCATATTGATGGAATGTATAATTCCTGTATTCATAACCATATAGTCAAGGCCTTGTTCCAAGAATAAAAATAATATTTTTTCAAGGCCTTGTGCCAAGACACTAGTTTGTGTCATTAGACCTACTAATGCATCGAGGAGTTAGATCGGGCTCCACATGTCACTTAATAAGTCTAATTCATTCCTCATATGAAAAGGTTCAAACATAACATAAGCATTTGGATTAAAACTCGGATAGAAAATGTCAATACATTATCCATAATACAGTTTAAATTATCCTATATCAAGAATAATATCCCGTAAAGGATTTTGACATACAATAAAATTATTAGTAAAAATCTTTGAGAGAAATATCCATTTTTCATAGAAACATTTTAAAGTCACACTTTTTATCAAGAAGCTTTTTAAAATATATTTTTGAATCAAAGTGTCCCCTAAAACTTTGAAAAAATTAAAAGGAATTTCAATTTTAAAACATTAATGTCTATATAAATAAAACCTTAAAACCATTTTTAAAAAAAAGGACATTAATGAGAAAGATTTAGAATAATAAAAATTTAAAACATTTAAAACATTTGAAATAATATTTTTTTTAAAGAGTTCCTAAGCAAATTAGAGATGCTTGAATACAAGTAATTGATGAATAAAATTAATTAAAACATTACAATATCATGAGAATAAATGGATTCCTGATATAATATGTCACAGGATAGTATATACACCAAGTAAAAGTGAATTGGTGCATAATAATAAAGAGGTCTCAAAGGAATATAAAATGGGGGAAATACTTTATAATGATTATATCCTTTGGTAAAGGATTAATCAAGGAAATAATTACATGTGATAGATATAAATACACTCAATATAATTGGATATTAAGTTCAAATCATTCAGATTATATTCACCCATATTCTTGTAAAATCAAAATGAATGACTTGTATGTTTAACTCAATGAATCAAAATTGAGTTAATATTACCCTTAAAAAGTTCATATCAATGGAACACGACTTTATCAAAGTTATATCCACAAAAATGGGAGTGGAAATTACTTCAGAAATAATAAATATTGATTATACACATAATCTAGGAGTAAAATAGTCAATGAAGTATGCGTAATACCCAATTAGTGGAAATTGAAATTTGAAATTCCCTTAACCATTTGGTAACATATGATACATACACCCCATGAAGAAAGTATCATAAAATGAAAATTTAAAACCCCATAAATTAAATTATATTAGCATCATTGGAAGTACATACACCACACAAAATATAATAGTGGTAATATATTATGAATCTCATGGGAATAAGAAGTGAGATGAAAACCCCTTACCTTGAAATTTTCCTTATTATAGGTTAGGTTAACCTCCTTTATAATGGATAAATCATTGTTATCAAATTATAAAAGAACCAAATACATAAATATGATATCATATATGATCTTCTAATATTGATTTGTTAATGACATTTTAGTAGTATCATTGTTTTGGTTGTTAACTTATTCATTTTCCTTTATATGTTTTGTAACTTAAGTCTTGTTTGTCATGTATAGGATGTATTTGATTCATATCGAGAATGATATTACGTTCTTAAAAATTATTTTTAATCATAAAATGAATTTTTTTTGAATGATTACGATGGGGAATGAATATCATCGCATTCTTGGAGACGATAAGTCGTACATATGAACAAGAGACAATATCATTCTTTTAATAGTTAAATCATATATAATTGGATAGGTATATCATATTTAAATAATCATTAACATGTTATATTTATTATTTAAATAAGTTATTCTCATTATTATAACCATCCAAATGAGAATTTGTTTGAATAACAAACTACACCTCGACTTGGAGACGATAAGCCGTACGTTCACACGTATGATGACTTTGTCATTTATAGGATGGATAAAATAACTAATATATTTGTATGATATTTATAATAACATAATATCATGTAGGAGGTTCTGGAGTTATTATTTTGGTATGGAAACAACAATGAAAGAGCATGTGAAAGAGGAAAAGAACATCAAAGTGGGTGGTAAAATTATTACCTCTTATTCGGGTGTTTCCTTTTGAGTTGATCAAAAAGGGACATTAGGTTGGCTTTATGATAAATTAAAGGACTCTAGGTTGGTTTTAGGTACATTTTGAGGATATATGGGATGGTTTTGGCCATGCCAAATTGCTTTGGGGGCGTGATTTTGTGATAAGGTTAAGTACCATTTTATAAGAGAGGTGAGGGTCACTTTAGAAAAAATTTGAAATTTTATTTTATTATAAATTATTTTAGGTTTCTAATGGATCAAAATTTATTTTTATCAAATATAAGGTGGTTATGGGTCGAAATAATTTCAACCAATAGGTCTTAGACAATTTTTGGTTACCATATTAACAATATCTTTTAGATTTAACTATTAGTAAGATAGTTTAACTTTTACCATGTCTTCTTGTATTCTTACACTATACTGTTAATAAAATTACTCTAAACATCCAATAGAACCTCAAGTGGTTCATCAATGACTTATATAATATTATTTATTCCCTTTGTCTGAACATTATATTTTTAGGAATAATATATCAACCAATAATATAGTATTTTTTTAAAAAAAATCATTTATGTCAATTTTGATACTATTTAGTATTTGGTTTTTGGGAAAATCATAACAACCTGATTACTTAGAAAAAAATTTTATTTAATCAACCATAACATCTCATATTTACCTTGAAAGTAATTTTAATTCATCAAAAGTCTCATATTACATTTATTTGATATTTATCATATCATTTATTTTAATTTTTCATTAATAAGTTAATTACTGCATCATCATTGTGTCATATATAAATTTAATAATTTATTGTCTAAAATTTATAAACAGAATAAAATTATGTAGGAAATATTTTTATATTTCTAATGAATATTTATAATCGAATTTATCTTTTGAATACCCCTTTGTTAAAAATTGTTTAGTTATTAATCTTTGAATTTAATATTTTAAACTCTTATTTTAATAAAATAAAAATAAATCTTCTAATCTTATACATGTGGATAAAAAGTATCATATTTTATTCCTAAAGTTATTTTTGGTTGAATTATACTTATCCAATAGAATTAGGACATGTGGAAGGGTAATTATAATATCGTTTTTAACTTTAATTACATTATTTAACTATAACCGTGGTAAATAAAAGTCAAAAGTTACTATTCACCAAAAAAAATTCATCTTGATAAACCACATTTTACATACTTATGAAAACCATTTCTCTCGTATTTTCAAAATTCAACTTAGAGAAGTGGAAAATTAAGTTTTATACAAATTTGAAAATGCTTTTAGATGGTGGGTAAAAGAGGGTAAAAAGTTCAATAAAATTTTATGTATCTAATTTTATTATAAAATAAATCCAATTAATTACATTGATCTTATATAGGTATTATATATCAATATTTACTTGGAATAAATTTAAATAAAATAAATAATTATTTAAATAAAAAGTCGGTTTTAAACTATAACACATCATTCTCATTATTAATCAAAAATTGAATGTTTTAACAAAAATATCAAAAATTTACCCTAAGATAATTTTGATATTCCAAATTAAAAATAAATTCTATTTTATCAAATTCAAAAGATATATGTTTCATTAATTAATTTAAAATTAATTCCTATTGTCAAAACTAAATTGAAAGTATTTAAAAAGTAAAAACTATCAAAATATTGACATGTGTTTATGTAAAATTTTAAATATGAAATTACTTATAATGACCTAAATTGTATTAAAAAATAAAAATAAAATCTAATTATTCTTTAAAACCATTAAAATAAAAAATTTATCTCTAATATTTATTTAGATTCAGAAAGATGTCTTCAATCAAAATTTTGTATTTTTCAGTATTCATCAAAATATGAAAGTTATCAGAAAAGTACTAATAATTTTTCCAAAATATATTTTTATGTACCAATTCTAAAGAATAATTTAATTTCATTAAATTGAATATATAAAAATGTTAAATATTGGTTTTAAAAAGGGATTTCTATTAAGAAGTGGTAAAATTTCTTTTTTAAAAGAATAACTTCTTTTATTTGAAAAAATGAATTTGTTCTTATATTATGTCTAAGAAACAAATAATATGGATTCTAAAATTATATGGAGTATAAAATTAAAAATTTATTTTATACTATTCGTAACCTCTTTTTGAACGGATAGTTTGGTAAGTCGTGGTGTGCTCAAACTCGGTGTTGCGTGTATCACAAGCAATTAAATTACTTTAAAGAAAAACAATATACTATGAAATCTTGGGGTGTTACAAATTAAAAAAAGTAATTATATATCACATAACATGGAAAGAAATATATATTACTAAAGAAAAACTATCCTAAAATGATTGAACAAAAGAAATGAATTTAATTATTGAATTAATATATTGCACAATAGGAAGATTATATATGTAATATGAAACTACCATCCTATTCATGGTGTCTAAACACATCCAAAATATCAAAAAGCACACATCAACATCATTTTTTTCATAAAAGGTTAGTTTAATCAACACTAATAGAAATATAAATCTCACTTTATGGAAACTCTGAGGTCCACTATAAAATGATGACTAGGAACTAACATAGTTCCCTAACACAAGTCCTAATTGTCATATCTATTATCTACACTATAATAAATCAAGACAAGATAAGAGAAAATTTTGTGAATCCCAATCCTCTGATTCTATTTTTGTAACATCCTTAACTAAACCACTCAGTCTGAGCTATAGTTCCACATGACCTCATGCACACCTCCCCATATAGAAGAGGCTTATGACTAGCATCGAGGGTCTAAGTTCATCTGTGGGGAGACTACACCCTTAATATCATGTCATAGGAATGATAATAATCCATAAAAAATAATAAAAAATAAAAAGTAAATATAGAAACTAAATAAATGAAATATATAAAATAATAGCCCTTATAGAGTCCAACCTAACCAAATATGTGAATAATGTAAATACAAGCCAAAAATTTTAAAAAAATATATATGGTGTATTCAAGTGTTTACCTTTTTCTACTCCTGCTCCATGCTTCACCACTCAGCGTCCCACAATAGGGCCTTTTCCCTTCACGATATCTCTATTCAGTAAATCTACAAGGGCACCAAAATTCCCGAGTATAGTGTAACCCCCAAAGATTTTAATGTATGTCTCTTATTAAATAAATTAGATTTATTTGATATATTTCTTTGTAAATAATACCATGATAAGCATAATCTAGACAAAACAACGAGTTTGCTTGCATTACATGAAAATTCGAGTTTTACCAAACAATAATATATGAATAAAATATTATTATTTAATATAATAAGATATATCCTAGCCATTATGATGGAGGTTATGAACAATATTAACTAACTTATGAAAATATATAGTTGAATTCATTGGTTAGAAATTAATTATAAACAAATATTGGTACAAACTAAATATATATGAAATGTTTTTATAAAGAACTATTTTTATGAAGACAAATGTGTTTTATCATAACAATTTAAATTAATTACTATTATTAAATGATATTAATGAGATCAATATGTTATATGTTAAATAAAATATTTTTAATATTCATCCAATATATTTTATAGGCATAAGATAAGAACAAACCTAATTTTATTCATAAAAACTTATATTTTTTTTGAAGGTAGTCTTACATACATTTAAATGAAAACCTATTTTAAATAATTTTTTTTACACATTTATATTTATATTTTAAATAATTAAATTGATTTTTATAATAGGGAAATAAAAATTTAAATTGGCATAATTTTTGGTGTTTTTCATATATATTTCATGTTTTGATAAATAATGAAAATTAATAAATTTTAATTGAAAATATATTTTTAATAAAACTAATTTTTAGTGTTTAGTTATATGTTTTATTTAACTATGTAAAATTATATCAAATTTTTATAATTTAATCCAATTTACATCATTGGAATGAATTTCACATTTAATTTGGAAATAAAATTTGTCAACATTTTTGTCAATTTCACATTAAAAGCTAGTTTTCTCTTTTCATCAACAATTTTAATTTAAAATTAATTTCAGAAATTCCAGTATTTTGAATTATGAAAAGTGGATTTAATATTTGGAATCACAAGGTCCATATTTATTAAATACATCACATTTATTTTTGGATAACATGAAAAGTAACTGTAGAAAATTTTAATAACACGGTTATGAGTAAATCTTATAATTAAGGATAAATATAATATAATAAATATTATAAAACTACTACAACACATTAAAAATGTTATTGGATGAAGATAATTCAAATCTTAATATATTAATATCTAAATGAAATAATTTAATGGACATATTTCTATAAAAATCTGTTGAATATAATTATACTCTAAGGGAGTGACATAAAGCCACACTCTTACTTTTAATATGTTTATTATTTTTAATATGGGTATAAATAGAATATATGACCAAATAAATATATTATTATGAAATATAAAATTTTTATCAACATCATGAAAATTTATTTTTATTTTTTAGTTTAGAAATAATTATCATAAATAATTAAAAAATGATGCTGAAATAATTACCCAATTAATAAAACATATAATTAAATGATATTTTTTTTAATTTTTTTTGTTAATTAATGTTATCCAATAATTTTAAGGGTTACAATAAAGATTTACGGGTGTATTAAGTGAATTTTTTCATAGTTGAATTGTTTTATGTATTTTTTATAGTCAATGTTATGAATAGTGTCAAAATTGACCCATATTATATTTTATGAAAACAAAATTTTGTTAAATTATTTAAAAAACATAAAAATATTAAATAAAAGAAAATGGGATGATATATGGTAAAAATATCAATACATGTATATTTATGGTTAAATTTAAACTTTATAATTAAAAAAGATACCCTCTTAGTATATAAAAATTGTTTACTATAATTAAACAAACAGTTAATAATGGGTTAATTCGAGAAATAATGATTCAAATAATACCAAAATATTATGAAATTTTTTGCATGATTATACTACTATATTATCTCATATTATCTTCAAATATATGTCCTTTTTTATATATTTGAATTAATATTTAATTTATTATAAATTAATCTTTTTTTTAATTCGAAAAGTGTCCTTATCCTTCATTATAAAAGGACACCTCCTCCCTCACTTCCTGACACCACATTAAGAATTATTGATCAACCAAAAACATACCAAAATAATCTTAAAATATACATCAACTCATCTTAGAATCCTCCCATTGGGAATAAATCAATCCAAGGAAACCTTTTGGTATAAACCCTAAGGAGTGACCTGAAGAACGAGTTAACAATCTCTTTAATTTTATTTATTTACCTGCTCATTAATTTATTATTATTTCATGCATATATAATATAAAAACTATTCTAAATTTAATTATATTTATTTATGTTAATTGTTTTTTCTACTCTTACATACAATTCCACTTAGTGGGCTACAAACATAGTATTTATGTGTACAACGAACAATTACCATACGAAACGAAGTTATTCGTTCTTCCGTTACCACCTATAATGGCGATAATTCAGAAGGTAACTCTATTTATATTTGTTATAAATGATACTACTGATGTATTTATAAATATTTAATAATTTTATATCAATTTTGGTTATACTATTCATTTTATGGTACTACGATAACATCGTTTGTGAATGTGTGGACTAGTGCCCCCTCAAAGTAATGTGACTCATTTAAACTATACATTGAATGTATAAAGTATGGTTTTAATAAACCTATGTAACATATTTATATATATATAATTTTAATTTCATTATTTTAATATTAAAAATAAATGTAGTAGTGTTCATGCTTACGTATGGCCGACTGTCTCCATAAACGGTGCATTCCATTTCTCATATCTAAACTTTATAGATTTTTATGAATACATATATTTGGAATATATATGATATTCAAATAATTTTTGAAATTTTTGTTATTATGAAATCATGATCTAATTTACAGGAACAACAAGTAACAAGTGAAAACATACTCGAAAAACTAAAAAATTAACACAGAAAATAGTGCAAGTACTGGGAGATTGTTAACAAATGGGAAATGAGATATTATAAAAAAAATAATATATGATATTATAAATTTGAGTATAGTATTTTTATAAGTTAATAACATGATTAAAATATTTTATTGAAGGTGAAAGAATGTTCATCCAAAAAGAATCGCAAAGTGGTAAAGGATCTTTGTCTCAATTTACTTTATTTGGGATATATGATTTATACACAATTTATTTCTTTTATTTGGTGTATATACTAAAATGGAATGTATTTTATGAGTACAATTATGAAGATTATGGAATTTTTTTATCCATATAATTTTCATTCATTCATGGGAATACGATTCTACTTATTTTAAACAGATATGTATTTATTTTACAATCTAATCCTTATTCAAGATTGTTTGTGTTTAAGTATCCACTAGGGAATATTTTTTTTCTATGTTAATGTTTTAAAAATGTATTTTAATGTTATTCAATAAAATTTTAAAGTAATTAAACACATTTTCACATTTTTTATAGAATGGTTTGAATGAAATATTGATTTTCAGTTTCTGAATGAGGTATAATAGGAATTTTTTAATTGTTGGAATGTTTTTTATATAATTTGGTGGGAGCATATTTTTATACTATCACAATGAATTAAAATTTTGAAGCCACCATTAAAATTTTAAAAGATTATTTTGAAATTAATTTTTTATTTATAATTTGGTTTCTTTTTAATTAAATAATTACGAAGTTAAAAAGATATTTATATAAAAAATCAGTCATTTTATTAGCGTATTTTCATCTATGTGAACATACTCAATTGAATATTATCATTAATTGGGGTTGATATATTATGATATCATTTTGAATATTTTATTAAATGGATTATGATTAGTTTGTCTTTGCATGTTCTATTTTGATAGCATTCATTACATTACTCAGAATTGATTATGATTATGTTTACTGATTGGGCAATGTTATATATATTTCATATGTTTATATTGTTTATGTTCCAGGAAATTAAATTAAATAATGAATTGAAATTATTAAGTGACATGTGGGGCATTCTACATCCCCTCGATTCAATGGTAGGTCTCATGAGATTAAATTAGTTGGTGACAAAACCTTCACATTTTAATCCAACCTGTTTAACTTTTTTGAGAGGACATATCTTGATACAAATCAGATGGGTTTCTACATGGATACATAAATTGTTGTGAGAATAGATCTTAATAGGAGCTATATTGAGGATATATATTGACAGTGTAGACATCCATCATTATACTTTCTATCATTATTATAATTCCATGTGATTATTTTATTAGTTAGAATATCCTTGGTTAAACTTCTTAGATAGTATGATTATTTAAATGGAATGTGTGTCATATATTTACCATTCTATATTGATTATAACTTATATACTAATTTTAATGAAAAATGTTTTAATTTATTATCCTTTCCATATTGATTTATTCCCATTGTTTCATTATTACATCTATTGTAGTTACCGCTATTTATCATTTGATATTTCCCTTATTTTTCTCCTTCCACATGAATGCAAGAAGTGTACTAAGAAATATATTCTTGGGTATGATAGATAAGGTAACTTTATCCTCCAAATAAAAAAATTATATTGTAATTATTGTATTCATGGATAATAAAATACATATGTATCCGTATGACATACTAAATACAATTAAACTAATTGGTTATTTCAGATGTGATTTACTAGTATCTAAGACAATATAATAAAGTGTTTCCCCAACATCAGGCTACTAGGGTTGAGGCTTTATAGTTGGAATCAAAGAATTTTTAGTAGTAATCTTGGAAACCAGATTTAGAAAACATTGATTAGGGAACATAACCCTGAGATAGAATTTGAGGATAAGTATTGAATAACATCCTTAAGATTAAGTTAGATAGAGATTATATGATTTTCCAAGAAATATATCCATATATGGATACTATAAGTGTATTTGGTCCTAGAAAACATTACCAAGGGATCACCATTTTGACAATTTGAATCACACCCAACATGGTGTAACCTGTTAAAAGACAACATGCCTCACTGTAGACATAGTTTGACACTCTTCAAGGAAGTGCATATAATAATTAACATTTTATTTTAAAATTATTATGTGAATTTTTAAATGAAAATGATAATGGATGACCTAGGTTAAACCCGAGGTGTCTTAGATTAAAAATAATGTGCCAATACTGAGAAACCAAAAAAGTGATTATATAGTTTTTCAAATAGTTAATTGATGCTCACACTATGGTTATTAGTTTTAGGAAGTTCCCTCATGTAACTGATATAAACATGACCGATGAATAAACCCAGTGGAAAGAAATGTATGAAGTGTTTAGTTATCGAGGTTGTATTGAAAACCATAGTCAACAATCTATTTACTGATTAAACTTATTTTAAGAATATCCATCATATTTGTTTTGGAAGATATAACAATATAGTTTTAAAAAACCCACAGGCCGGGTGGTAACCTATCACATATAGAAATTCCTTTGTGTTTGAACCTACAATTGAAGGGTGAAAAGGGTATAATTTCATCAACTAGCCTACATGATGTCATGGTAATCAATTATATTACACATGGATTAGAAAAGGATTTAGTGATTATTTGATTAATGTCACTTCATAATATGTTCAATATTTTTAAAATATTACAATATTAAGGTAATAAAAATGAATTTTATTTTGGAGATAAATATGCTTTTATTATGGAATTATAACGAATTCTTTTATTTAGAGAAATGGTTAACAAACATTCAATATTATGAAATTTGGGAAATTAGAGTTTAGGTTTATGAAACTATGAGTGGTTAATTTTAGTTGGAAGACTATACGACCAAATACTTCTGATTTTTGGGTTTTAATCTTCATCTAGAATATTTTTGTGGATGATTAGTTATTTTCCAAATGATGTATGTTGAACAATGGGGTTTTAATATAGATTTTTCATGATTTGGGGGGGGGATAATTTTACTTTATCCCAACTAGTTTGGTTTGGGTTAATGTATACAGACCTAGGGAATATATAGTTATAATTTTGTAGGTTTTGTGATCCATAGAAGTTAATTTTAATTATATAGGAATGAAAAAATCAATTTGAATTGTTATCATTCGAAGAAAAAGATTATTTTAAGTAAAAAATTATTAAAGTATGAGTCTCTACATGTCATGTATGTATGTTTACTTATTTTATAAGACTATGAAGTAAATGAATTCATAATATCTAAGGAAGAGATCTTGTAATTTTTTTATCATAGTGCCTCCTTTTCTAATGAATCAAATTTACCCTCATATCTTCATAGATTTATTGATTTTTTATTGTTAACATTCTCCAAAGTGTGTTCTCTATCACTCTTAATCAGAATTTGATGGTTTGACTTCTATTAAATGTCCATGTAATTTTAAATGGGACCCTAGTATGTATTATCTAATGCGAACTTTGTAAATAAATATATATATATATTTTATTTTAAGGTTGAGGTCTCATTAATCATTTTTACGATGTGGGATTTTAACAAAGATATTATGCAAATTCAAAACCTGAGTTTTTGATCATGAGATCAAATTACATTGATGCAATTTATTGGAGTATATGAGAATGTAATGTCCCAATATATTAGAGTTGTCTCTTTTTAAATAAATTAAATTTCTTCAATTGCTAACATTGTATACAACATCTAGATAAGCTCACACTACAGACAATAATGAGTTGGCTTGCATTACACATATGACTGAGTGTTACCAAATAAATAAATATTATTAAATTATTATTATTTAATATAAAAAGATAAAAATATGATGTTAATTTTGATGTTATGAATATTATTAACAAATTTATGAAACAATTTTTTTGAATTCGTTGGTTAAAAATCATTTATAAATGAATATATGAACTAATTGAATATATAGGAATTTTTTTTATAATGAAATATTTTATAATAACAAAGGTTTTTTTATCATAATAAATTAAATTAAATAATATTAGTGAATTATATTAATGAGATCTATATGTTATATGTTCAATATTCATCAAATATATTTTATATTCATAAGATAATAATAAACCTAATTTTAAGCACCAAAACATCTATTTTTAAGGTAGTTTTACCACTGTTAAAAGGAGACTGTATTTAAATATTTTTTGACACTTTAAAATATTTAATTTGAGAAAATATAATTTTTATTTGAAAATTAGATATATTAATTTACTTTGGTTTAAATTATTTTTATTTTTCGGATAAGATACATGTTTTGATGAATAATGAAAAATACTAAATTTTAATTGAAATCATATTTCCATTGAAATTATTTAGAGTGTTTATTTATATTTATTATATGCTTTAATATATATTTTGATATAATTTTTATCATTATATCATAATTAGGTCACTAGAATCTATTAAAAATTTTATTTGTATATAAAAACATGTCAATATTTTTTATGTTTTCACTTTAAAAAACATTTTTTCGCATTCCGTCAATGGGATTAATTATAAATTTAATTTTTTCATTTTATATGTTTTGAATTATAAAAAATGTATTTATTTTTTGGAATCATATGGTTAAAATTTAATAAATATGTTTCTATTATTTTTGTGAAATATGACTTGCAACTTTAGTAAATTTTAATACAATGATTAAGGGTAAATAATGTAATTAAGGAGTAAAAATAATATAATAAATATTATAAAAATACACTAAATGTTTCCCAAAACTTATTGAATAATAATAATTATGCCCATAATACATTCATATCAAAATTAAATTATTTAATGGACACATTCCCATGAAAAGGACTTAAATATTATTAAACTCAAAGGGAGTGTCAAAAAAGAAAACTCTTACGTTCCATAAATATAATATTATTAATATGGGTGTAAATAGAATATAATCTTGAATATATATATTATATTTAAATTTTATTTGTTTATCTAAAACATGAAAATTTATTTTTAATTTATAGTAATGAAATAATTATCCAAAATACTTACAAAATAATGATGCATTAATAACTCAATTAAGGAAACATACATTTAAATAACATTAGAAATATTTAATGAAATATAATTTAAATAAATAAGGTGATAAAATAATTTTATGGGTTAATATTATTATTTTTGGGTGTGTTTATCTAATTTTTTCTAATATATATTTATGTGTGTATTTTCTAAAGTCAATGTTGTGAATAGTGTCAAAATTGACACTTTTGATATTTTATGAAAATAATATTTTATTGAATTATTTAAAATTGTTAATAATTTTAACTAAGTACAATTGGATAATATATTGTATAAAAAATTATAAATTTCACAATTATGGTCCAACAAACACTTTATATGTAAAAATCACACCATCTTAGGATAGAAAAATTGGTTACTATATTTAAATTAAATAGGGTTAATTAAGGGTTAATCAGAATGATAAGGATTAAAATAATACCAAATATGATCTAAAATAAATTGGGTGATGTAGTTATGACGTTATCACATCTTATATTATAATTAATATCATTTTTATGTATTTTTATTGATATTGAATTTAATTTAAACAAATCCTTCGAGAAATTTCAAAATTTCCCCTCACCTTTATTATAAATAGATTCTTCCTCCTTCACCTACTCACACCACATTGATATTTCTAGATCGACCAAATAATTTCATAATAATATAAAAACGTCCATCTCTTCATCTTATAAGAAACCATTGGGTTGGAAATACAACCATGTAAGTCATTTTGTATAAAACAAAAATAGTTTCCAGAAAATGAAATAATGTTCTTCAACGATCACATTAATTTGATTTATTTCACAACTAATTAATTTATTATTATTAAATTATTATATTTAATAAATAGTATCTTCAATATAATAATATGTTTTTATGTTATTGTTTCAACATAAACATACCAACAATTCCACTTAATGGGTAATGATCGTACCATTTAGGTGTACGATAAACTACCGCCTCTCGAAATAATGTTGTTCATTCATTCATTACCATATATAATGGAGGTAATTATGATTAAAAATATGTTTATATATGATATTTATAATGTATTTATACTTCTTCAATATGTTTATACTGTATAACATTATACTTTCCATCTCTTTGGAAATACGATTACATCGTTTGTGGGAGTCCGAACTGTCACCCCCTCAAGGTAATGCGATTTGTTCACACTATACGTGGAATGTATAAAGGCTGGTTTTAATTAAACTATAAAACATATAAGAAATACATATTATAATGGAATTATTATATACATATTTATCTTTTACTTTTCATTCTTTTAATATGACAAGGAAATGAAAGTAGCATTCTTACATATGTATGACCTACTATCTTTATGAACTACGCATTTCATTTATAATATCAAAACTACATGGATTAGTATAAATACATTTTTAATAAATATATATGATATTTAAACCATTATTTAAATTATTTAGTTGATAAAATAATCATAAAATATATAGTAAAAACAATTAAAAAGTCAAAACATACTCAGAACACATGATAATTAACACCATAAATTGTGAAAATAATGGATGGTTGTTAAAAAAAGTAATTAGATATTAAAAATAATTTAATATATGATATTATAAATAATTTAATGTTTTTGGTATAAGATAATAACATTATCAAAAAAAATTATAGGAGGTCAATGGATGTTTATCCAAAACTAAACATAATGTGGTATGAGATCGTTGTCTCGCTTTTATTTTTGTAGAACACATTATTTATACAATAATTATTTCTTTTTTGTGGATTATATACCACCCAAGAATGAATTTTATAAATTTTATTTTTAATATTATGGAATTTTAATATCTGTATAATTTTATTTCTTTCATGGGAATATAATTCTACCAATTATAAAGTGATATGTATTTATTTCATAATCTCATCATAATTTAATATTATTTCTGTTTTAGTATCCACTGGGAAATATTTATCTTTGATGAAAATGTTTTATAAAAATGTAAATAAAGGGTAATATTATTATCCAATAAAATATTAAATTATTTTAACCCATGTTCACTTTTTTAATTAAATGGCTTGAAAAGATTGTTTTTTTTATTTTCTAATCCTGTTCCATTATGATTTTTTAATGAAAGGAATGTTTTTTAAATTATGTGGCTTGAAAATATTACTCCACCATCTTGTATCCTTAATATTTTGAAGAATACTTTAAAGGTTTTCCATGTTCTTTTCAACTAATTTTTTTCATTTATAACTATGTGTATTTTTAAATAGATAATTTCAATTATAATAAGTTGTTTCTCTCAAAAAAATTTCAATTATTTTATTACGTTAGTTTAATCTCTTTCAAAATCCTTTATTGAATCTTATACTTAGTTGTGGTTGATCTATTATCATGTCATTTTCCATATCTTATTAAAAGGTTTATGATTATTTTGGCTATAGATGTTCTATTTTGATACCATTCACCATATTACTCATAATGGATTCTGATTACGTTTACTAATTCGGAAAATATATTTACATTTTTAGGTTTATTTTGATTATGTTTCACCCCATTCATATGAAAAATTTATTAGAATTGTTATGTTATAGTTGAGTCTCTCTATAACCCTTTAATGCAAAGGTTGGTCTCATGAGTATAAATTAGTTGGTTATAAACCCTTTTTGTTCAATTCCAAATAATTTTAAATTATCATGAGGTTATATTTGGACATAAATCAGATGGATATCTACCCACATATTAAAAATACGATGAGGATAGATCATGATAGTACCTATCTTGAGGATAAGTATTGATAGTTCTGATTTCCATCATTGTTCATTGAATCATAATTATTATTCGTTGTGTTTATTTTATTAGTTAGAATACCCATGGATAGATTTCATAGATCATGTGATTATTTAAATGGATTGTGTATTAGTTATTCACCATGCCATATTGATTATGAATTTTTAAGATATATGAATGAAAAGTGTTTTATGTTAATGATATTTCCATATATATTTGTTCTCGTTGATTTATTATTGTTTCCATAATACTTACTCTTACTGATCATTTGTGCCCACCTTTATTATTTCTTCTTCCCTAGGAATTCATGACATGTACTAGGAAATATATTGCAAGATACTCTCGATGTAATAATGTTATAAATGAAAGAAAAAACTTATGTTGTAATTAGTGCATTCATTTTTAATACAAGACTCATGTATGTATCTGGGTTAATAAGACTACTAACTGATCG
Source organism: Viscum album (assembly GCA_963277665.1). Taxonomy (NCBI): domain Eukaryota; kingdom Viridiplantae; phylum Streptophyta; class Magnoliopsida; order Santalales; family Viscaceae; genus Viscum; species Viscum album. The sequence goes on along the minus strand of OY728126.1, from coordinate 1,944,670,273 downwards.
GTACCTAAGGATGTGATTTACTTATATATATCCAATGTAATAATGTAATGATCTGAAATCGGGCTATTAGGTTCATGGAGTTACATAGGATGTGAGTACAGGACTCGGTAGGACACGACGAATGCATCCTAAACTTTAGTTCACAATATATATAACAATGTATATCATGAAATAAGTAAATTATCCAAAAATATACCTTTGTTGAGTCATCATGAGATGACTAAGATGACATGAACCTTGACCGAACTTACTTCTGGTCATTACAGGTGAGAATTTCATGAACACATGTACCTCACCATTTCCTTTTAGATCACCCCACCCTTCTAGTGGAAGTTCCTTATGTTATGTCACTTCTATCCTCACTCCTCTTATCCTTTTGTTACCCATTCCCCATATATGTTAGAATCCATGATCTGTATCTTCCCACAAGACACTATTATTTCCTCTCTACATAGGTACCCACATCATCCTTTATTTATGGTAGGAATGTGTTAGGATAGACAATCAGTCACTAGATTGCATAACTCACACCCCTAATAATCCATCTGTGTATCTTAGTGTCTTCCAGTTAGCCACTATGTTTTATCCTCTACAAGGGTATCCATACCCACTATTAAGGATGTTAGGGTGTATTCATCTTGGGTGACCACACACACCCAATATCATGGCTCAACCTGATTATCTTAGTTCTAGATACATAGTCTTAATCATTTCCCCTCTATAGGGGAAGCCACACCCACCATTAAGGAAATTACAACTGTATCAGTTTGGGTAAACTCATACACCTGACCTCAAGGCTCCATTTTATAATCTTGGATCTTACAACACAATTCGAAATGCTATACAACACACAAACAATACATTTTGTAGTATGAAACTATAAATGAAACTGAGACCAAATTCAAGAGAATCACACCAAAAAAATCCATAAACAACTACTTACTCCTGAACATATGTCTCAAAACAAACATGGTTTAGTTTAAAATATCATCATGTCATGATTATATCATAAATAAATAATTCCCATAAAACTAAGTCACCTTTTACTTGAAATTTGTCAACATCAATGTAAAAGTTCATAGAATGTTGTCATCACCAGAACATCATTTTGACACCAACCAGATATAAAATTAGACATCATTTATCCCTTAGACCAAGTCCATAAATTTTATTTAAAAAAAATTAAATTTATCATGTAATAAAACATTCACTATCCTTGATAATTTTTATTTTATTGTTCTAGCGAAGTGCATGCACTAACATTATTCTCTAAAAGAATAATTATATTTTGATAATTTCTCATAAATTATATTTGTATAATTATCACATTTCTAAATTATCCTAAATTACCATTTAATCATTTTCTCATTATAATTTCACATAAATTATCCATTTATAATTATCTTCGGATAATTTATCATAAATTATACTTTTATAACTATCCATTTAAAATTTAATATAATTTACCCATTTATAATTATATTTTCATAATATCTAAAATATTATCATTTCATAATTATCTTTTAATAATTAATCATAAATTATCCTTTTATAAGTTTCTATAGATAATATATCATAAATTATCCATTATAAATATATTTTGATAATTTATTATAAATTATCTTTTAATTACCTTGCAATTATCATTTTATATTTTAAAAAATTATCCACTAAAAAACTTTCTTGTGTCATTTGAAATTATTCATTAGTATCCTTTGTTAATATCATTATTTTCTTTTGATAATTTCTTTAATTACCCTTTGATAGATGATTAAAATTATCATTTAATAATTTCACACAATTATCTTTTGATAATTTAATGAAATTATGAATTGATATTTCCACATTTTTATCCTTTGATTAAGTGAAAAAAACATTGCGTGATAATTATTTTTTATTATCATTTCATTATGAAAAATTATCTTTTGATATTATTTTAAATTATATCCTTTGAATAAATTACCAATATAATTCTCATTATATTTTTCATAATTTTCCCTGATAATTTCATAGTGAACATCTTTTGATAATCCTACAATATTATCCGTGTATAATTTAGGTTAAATTATTTCTATTTAATATATATATTTTCCCACAATATTTATTATTTATAATATTATGGAATAAATTAAGTAAGAACTAAACTCATGTTATAGGTGCCACTTATGTATATGGAGGAGAAATAAAATGTTTTTCACACACTTATAGCATCAAAATCATATTTGTGGGGATTCACCTATATCATGTAGCGAGGTTCTTGGTTATAACAGACTCATATAGATAAAATACTATTCAAATATGAGATTTTTCAGATATTTAAACCCCAAAATCATTACACATGAAAACCCCCAATTAAATAACCCTTTTAATCCCCAGTACAACAAAAAATTAATGATAAATTAATTAAATTATCATAATTAATCTTTTATAAAAGAAACATATCAAAATGAAGTTGAAATATAAGATTTTAAAGCCTCTCGTGTATTATAATGGGATCACACATGAGTTTTGGAGAAAGTGAACAGTGAAAATGTTTTTTGACAATTGATTTAAAAATTAAATTACTAAATTACATAAAATAGTGAGTGAAAAGGCCAAATTCCCAATGAGTATAAATGTTAGGCCCTTTCAAGTGTAAAACCCACATCTCGGACCAAGCTGTGGTCTCGAAATTCTCATGTGATGCACCATTTGATAAAAATTAATTATTTATTATTTAAATAATGGAATAATAATATAACTAAACATAAAAGGGGTATTATAACAAGAAATTTTACCAAAAACCCAATGATCTCAAATGAAAAACCCTATATAGGGTAAACACCACATCTCAAACCTGATGGTGGATTCATATTTCTCATATTAAACACCCTTTCATAGATATTAAATTATTTTTGAAAAAGTAATATAATGAAAATAATAAATAACTTGTCATTTTGAGTGACCTAAACAAAACATACAATGCACATAAATGTCATACCTTATCTAGGGTAAAACCCACATCCTGGACCAAATAGAATTCTCATATTTCATATAAAATGCACCGTTTTAGTGATATTCAATTATTTTTGATAAATCACAAAACATAATTTTTTATTTTTATTTCATTAACATCAAGGTTATACATGTTTCAAAATCTTATACTGATTCAAAACCTAAGTCAAAAAATATTCCATTTAATATTCCAAGATGAAAACTGGGATTTTACCCTTACATAAATCCAATAAAACAATAATTGAGTGATTTTATTTAAAAATTACATTATCATAAAAAAATAATTATAAATTATCAAAAAGAGGGTTTTTGTTATCTTTTAAAAAATTAATTACATTATATATTACTCATGACACATATCAATGAGCATGAACTATATTTGAGTTATATTTATCTATTTTCCCATTTGTTGTTGACATAACAGTGATGATCAAGGAAAGATGATGTGATCGCTAACATTGAATTAAAAAGGACTCCATCAATGATTCATATATAAGTTTTAGTGAATATAAGTGGTTATAATATATTTTCACATCATTTTCACTCACTCAATAATCAATTTAATTATTATAGGAATAATCATAGAGGTTTCACCAATTTCAATCCATCATAATGGAGAATGACACGGACGCCCCTATAGAGCATTAATGGGAACAATTTTGGGTAGTTATTATTTTAGGAAAGTTAAATAAGAGCTGTTTGATTCTCCTATAAGACTATAAAATAATGAATTAATGCCTCTATAATATCTCTTTGAATATGAATGATGCAAATGGATTGTCCACAGTTCAATAGGAGAAAATTAGTCCTCACTTTTACCTGTGATCATAAGGCCAATTATAGTTCTTTCCAGAACTAAGATGTAAATCATAGGTCTCTGTCCTAAATAATACTAGTAGGAACACCATAAATTTTCAAGGTTTAATTAAAATATATATATTCCCCGGATTATCATTTGAAGATGATTCATTGATTGGTAGGAAATGATTTCTCTTTGTTATATGATCCAAAACCATCCATACATTTTTTATCCATGTGATGTTATTCAAAGATTGGTCATCAAATATACCTCAATTTCATCCTAATTCAATGTTGATGTGTATTTTTGATCCACTTTATTTATTTTTTGAAAATTTAAATAACTTAAATTTTATTTTTTATTAATTATAATTTATCCCTAATAAATTTTAACTTGTTATTTATTATTAATTTTCATTTATATTTTTTATGAGTTTGGTTTTACCATTAATTGATTTTTTACCCTTATTTAGTTGTACTGTACCATTACATGATTCCATGGTAACATTTAAAGAGATCACATTTATTCATTGTCTTATATTTAATGATATTTTTTTTAGTAATTTAATTTAGATATATATATTTCATTACCTTTATAAAGAAACAAAATTTACCATTACAAAAGTTATATATTTGAGATATACATTTACACAACTATATTTTCATCAAATTACTATTATATCTGATATAAGTTTATACAATATATGAATTTTTTATTTTTTATTTTGACTACATGATAATATTATATTTATAGAGAATATAAATATTCTAATATACCCCTACACAAGTGTTCAAAGTGATACTATTTTTATAACATGTCGTAGTGCTACCCATTTTAGATTATGTGTCTACCTAAGAAAAATGGACGACCTAAATTAACATTTTTGGAATCCATAGTGAATATAATTAATTTTCAAAATATATTGAGTAAGGACACCACACTGAATTCATACCCAAGGTTTGTATGTTTTATATATTTTTTGAAATGGTTTTTTTGATGCTCAATTTTCACTTGTTTTGATATATTATATTATATATATTTATACTAAGTGTTTAATTGGTTTTCAGAAAGTGAAAACTATATGTAATTAATTGGGGGTTATTTATAAATACTTAATAGTATAATGTATTGGTTCTCTATTATTGAATGAACTTATGACACGTGATTCAATTTTTTTAATAAATTTATTTAATGATTTATTTATATTGAAAATTTATAAATTATTATTTATATATATTGATAATATTATTAAAATATAAATTTTTTATTAATTATTTTAATACTTGTTTTATTTTTTTCATATATAAATGAATCAATAAGTATTATGAGTTTCTATTTTTTGGATAAAAATTATCATGTTCTACTTATGGGATATTATTGGAAGATTATTATAGAATATGATTCAAGATGTTTAATAAGGATTTAAATCAACATGAACTAGTTCTTCATTTTTAAATATCAGGGAAACGTTTTTATGAATACTGTGAAAAAAATTCAATTAAATAATTATTAATTTGAAATATATATTTATTATATGGTTGTTGTTTAGTTGTTGAATATTTTAATTAAAAGGACTGAAACTCATGATTAAAGGGATAATACTGATACAAAACCTTTGAGAATCAAGGCATACATATGATATGAAATTGTTGTAGTACAATACTAGGAATACACATGTTTTCTTATGTGATCTAAATGAAGTCGTCATCATTCATCACTACATGACTTGTTAAATGACTAGAATATCCATGATTGATCATTCAATTAAATTGAATCCCTAATAATTGATTTTATACACAGGGACATATGCATTCATCACTCTTGTGTGAATGTTTTTTGTTTATTTATTCCCTTCATATGGGACTTGTCTATAAAAAATTGTATCACACATTATTTATTATAACTTTAGAATATATAACTTAGTTTTGAAACCTAACTAAAACTCATTACATAAGCTGAGAGGGCAATGTTGAAAATTCATTATGTTTAAGATGATTAATTTTGAAATTCCAAGTTTATATTTATTCCTAAAAAGGATATCTGTGTTTGGTTTGGGGAATCTCATTAGTGAAGTCATATGAAAATATTACTTCTATTGTAAAAATTAGGGTATATAGAGATCTTTTATAAAAGTACATCAGATATTTATGTTTTTTATATACCCCTTTGGAAGTGGTGTAATGATAGGTATGATTGTTTATAATAAAATTACCATAAAATTCCTTGTATTTAACTCTTTATAATTCAACATTCAGTCATAAAATAACTTTTATTCTTAATCAATTAGGAAATAATTTTTTATATAGTTAAATTGTGAAATTAAAAATTTAATTTTGATGCATTTATAATTTTATGAAAAGGTAGTTCAACCCCTCTATTATCTATTTCTACTCAGAAATTGGGGTCCCAAATTATTTTATCACATCTTGACCATGTATGGAATAGATATTTTAAACTTTTTTCTTTTTATAGAAATTAAATTGGAATTAGATTAGGTTCTTATTGGGATAAATCATACTATTATATTTTATTTGTTATATTTTAGAGATAAAATGTATTCTTCATATAACAATCCATGGTAATGACCTATTTTAGATATGAATATTAAGATGGTTGATTTTTTAAATCTGGTGAGACCACCTCATTTCAATGTAAGTGACTATGAATATTATAACTATACAATTGAGTTATTTTAAAAGAAATATTTGTACTGAACACATATATATCATGGAGAATCATATAAGATTCTTGAAGATGATATTGGTGCCTTAACTGAATATGTGGATATAAAATATTTCTACATTTATAAAGTCATGACTATTATTTATTTATCTCTTAGTAGTTTGTTTATAGTAATATATCATATTGTAAAATTTCGTTTGAAATTTTGAGGAAATTAAAATCCACTTAGTACATAATTGATAGATTATAGTGAATAATCTTGGAATAAATGGTGATAAAATCAATGAATTTAAAATTTCTGACTATGGAAGTGTTAATGAGGTTTAAAACTGAGTCACAATGATTTTCAAAATTGGGGTTACACTTTAAAAAACTATAAGGAATGAATTTATATTTGAAAAAATAATTTGGACTATTCCCAATAGATGGAATTCATTAAAATTAGTCATTTATGAAAGCACTGATTTTCCATATTACTCTCTAGGTAAAAATATTAGACATCTCTTATAATACGATCTGAAATTGAAGAATAACTATTATGATTCATTTGATAAAATAATTGGAGTTTTATAATCTATATACATTTCTATTAATTATTATAGTGAATGTTCAGATTATTAACTCTCATGGAAAAATAATGATCTAAATCAAGTTGAAAAGTGAGTTCCAGGACTTAAAAAGAAATAAAGAGGATATGAAGAGAAGAAAAAAAAAAATAAAAAAAATAAGACATTTATTGGAGGTTGGAGTTTCACTATAACTTCAAACACCAGTGAAGAATTTTTAAGTGAAAAGGTAGCATATAATGTTGATCTTTTGGATAAATTTCATAATATTACATTCTCTCCTCTTTATTCAAAATTTTACTCGATTTAGTATAATTTTGTATGAAAATTTGGAATATAAACTGAATTAATAACATTTACATATAGAGTAATATTTATATTGATTCACAATATTCTACTAGTTAATTGTGATAAATCAAAATTTTAAAAGTGAATTATGTTCTTAATATCAAAATGTAATAGAAGATTTTTCTAAAAATTAAGAAAAATATATTATGGATTTAATGATGAATACTAATGAAATGAAATGTCTCATTTTGTAAAATGAAATGGGGAGTGATTCTATTGGAAATTTTTCTATATAGATAAATAAGATATTGATTATTAAAAATAATTTATGGAATATGGAAATTAATAAATATTTTTTTAGAAAATTATTCCTTTTATACTAATGTTATATTTTATGATAATCTTAACTTTTCTAAAGGGAAAATATAAATCTAACATCATAAAGTCAATGTTTTATTTAAAATTGAGTCTATGTATAATTTTTAGAATTAAAATATAGTATATATTTATTAGATTTAAGAAACAATGAAATTAAAAAATAGATGTTGTCTTAGTTTGGATGGGAGATTACATAAAATATATAATCATAGATTTGATAATGGTAAAAATCATATATCTCATTGGTTATATGATTTAGATATGGATTATTTGGACAATATTATTTATAATTCTCATTAGAATTTGTTTAATAACTTGGTCTACGAAATTATTCTATTTCTAAATCTGATTTTAAATATAAAAGGTCTATACCATAAGTAGTATGGGTACTTAAGAAATATTTTATAAATCCTATTAAAGAAAATTTAGTATATATGGCCAAGTATTTTCATAAATTATTATTTTATGGCCAACATGTATACACATTATCTACTTATTATTTGGTATATTTGAATGTGTTAAACTGTATGTTTATTTTATTCATGGAAATTAAGTTTTAAAATTCATTGATTGTTTTTTAATATTAATAAAATATTGTAATCATAATTTCATGGTTCCATTTATATGTTTTGGTTTTTTAAACGTGAAGGAGTTATGATGGATATTATATGATATATATTTTCTAGGAAAAAAATCATTAAATGGGAGATATCTATTTTATTCTCTTGTTTCATTTTTCTTAATTTATGGGAGACATAATATTTTGATATAGTGGGGGATTTTATTCATTATATAAATCCTAATATTTTGTTGGGGGGGGGGGGTTGATGAAATAACAATATGTTGTTATCTATGTTTTTAATATTTTTTAAGAATTTGTTCTTATTTACTACTTTTAAAAATGATTTCATATTTTGAAGAAATATTTTTTTCTTCGTTATTGTGTTTTTTATTTTGGGTGGAAAATATTTTTATTTTTAATTTCAAAAAGGGGTTTATTTTTAAGTTAATGTTATATTTTAAAATGGAAGATTTTTTTCACAAATAAATTTATCTCTTTGATATATTATGAAAAGGTGGATAAAATTTTTAAATTGACATTCCTATTTCAGTAATAATAGAAAAGAGGGATAATGTAGAAGTGGATCCTTGAACTAGTTTATTTATTTATGTTTTGATAATTACAATCCCTTAAATTTCAATTTTAACTTATTTTAACTTCATACTATTAATTATTACATTTTTATTCTTTATTTTTTTTGTTTCTGAGTTCATTTACCATTATTTGGATTATTATTAGCATTATTTAAGAGGTATATTTCTCATTGTGAGAATTCTGTTACCCTTATACATCTTTTATTTACTATTAAAAAAGATCACATTTTTCATTGTCTTACATTTTCAAAATATTTGATATTTAGTAACAACCTTTACATAAACATCACATTAACCACATAATGCAATTGAAATTACCTATATGCATGTTATATATTTTGATATATAAATTTTCGAGGTTATATTTTATACTTCAAACCATTTATTGAGAATTACCTTTATATTAAAAATGGAATTTTCATGTTACCATGATGTGAAATTTTGATATTACTTTTATTTATTATAGAAAAATTACAACTTAACCTCACTCAAGTGTTAAAAGTGATATTTTTTTAAACTAAATTGTATTTCTACCCATTTCATATTAAGTATCCACCTATATAAAATATAGAACCTAAAATGCGTGTTTTAAGAACCCATAGTGAAGTACTTCAATTGTCAAAATGGATTGAGAGACAACACCATGTCATAGTCATAACCATGAATAATTTATTTGTTAAATATATTTAGATGTAATAGTCAATGTTCTATTTTAAACTTATTTTGAATATTGATTTGATTTTTGTTAATATTTGATAATTTTGTTTTCTTGATGACTATATAAACTATTATTAATTTGGTGGAAACTCTCTGAAAAAATAGGATTGTTTTAGACAGGTTTAATAGAAGAATAAACTAGTTATTTTTTCTTATATGAACATACAACATGTAATTTAAATTTTTTGAATCATTTTATTTGATTATTGACTTATTTTAAATGTCATTAAACTATTATTTGTATTTCAAAATACTATTATTATGAGTTTAAAGTTTTTTAGAGTTTAAATATATTATTGATTTTTTTACTTATCTACATGAATATGGTATTTATTTTGAATTTATAATTTTTTAGTTAAAAACAATCATCTGATACTAATGGGATTTTTTGGATTGACTATGATGGATTTTTTTGAGGTATTTAATTAGTATTTAATTTTTTTTAATTATCTAATATTTTTTGAATATCCTTGATATTTTTTATGATAATAATTTTATGAATTTGGTAATATTATTATTACTTTCAATTATAAACATATTGGATGGTTTTTATTTGGTTGATGTGGATTTTATTTAAATGGATCTAGGCTCATGGAAAGAGTAATTATACTGATGTAAAACCTTAAATTAATTTGATACACAAATGAAAAAAATTGTATTTTAGTGTGATTCCTTGAACATACACGTGATATTATGCGAAATAGATAAAAGATCCCCCATTCATCACGTCATGTTGAAGTTAACCGTAGGAATTATCTAGCATGTTGTTTCCTATAATGGTATGAAATGGTTTTCTAAACCATAATATATGTCTTGAACTCTCCAATGAGTTCCATTCATTAATTTATCCATTATTTTGGGATAATATTTGTCTATATTAAATTATCTCAAAAATAGGTTATACTACGTTTAAAATGTATTAGATGGTTATGTTCCCTCTCCAAAAGGAATTACATATGTTTTGGGTGATCATGTTGAAAAATAACTAGGTTAGGGATACTCTATTAGTAAGAATTTGGACTTTGTCGATTCCAACAAAAATGTAGTGTGTCTTAGGATTGGTGATGGTCCTTAATAATATTCATTATTATGATTTATCCCATTAAATAAGTCTATTATTATATTATATACTTGTTAAATGCTATGTAATATTTTAGTGGGTTCCATACTCTATAGGTTAGTGTTTGAATAGTATGTATAGGATCCTATAAGTTTAAACTACTATGAAATTCACTTTTCTTATATCCATAATTTCATTCGTTAACTATTTACAAATACACAATTAATAATAATATAATAATTAACTATTTAATATAATAAAAATACCAAATAACTCAATTAATATTACTATCTATGAAATTTTTTGAGAAGATAATTAACCCACTTCTTGTTCATTTCATATAACCCTTTCAAATAATATCATTTCAAACAGATAATGTGATGATACAAAGATTTATTACTATGATTTTGTACTATTTTTTCACCTATTGACAACTAAGGCATCTTGCACTGATCCCTATTATATCATTTATCATTTTGATATAGAAAATTTATCGATGAATGTACAGAAATGTTATATTGATTCAGTAGTTAATATAATATCAAGGGGAATATAATTATTTAATAAAAATCCCCATATATTAGTTTTTATAACTAAGGTTTTATGGACATAGAGGAAAGAAGTTAAATCTTATAAAGATCAATCAACGATCTCCCTACCACTAAACCTATCTTGAATAATGATAAAATCAATATCTAATTTATATGAGTCCTTCAATTGATCCATAAGAGAATATGTGATGTGAATAGGGTAGAAATGATCAATATTATTAAGATCAGTCACATCCAAGTTTAGGCCAGTAATGAGATACTTCAACATTCATCCATAAATTTCTTCTACCACCTTTGGTGGGAGATCCCATTGGTAGAGAGTATATTTCACCATGATTTACTCAAAAATAGTGTATTGGATATAAAAATTAGATGAGGGAAGGTATTCTACCAAAAACTATTTCCTATGATTTAAATATTATTTCGAAAATAAATATTTCAATATTTAGTATTTTGTAAAAATTATGAATTTCTCAATGTATATGTAGTTCTTCTAGAATTTTATGACAAGGAAAATAGTAGGTAATTACAAGGCATGAGTATAGAAGATACATTAATGTGCATAGATATTTTTAGAACCCTATTTACATACCCAATTATCATTTATAATAATGCAGCCAAGAATAGATGAATAATCCCAATAATACACCTCAAACACCTCTCTTTACTAATATAAAATAAGAAATAGGGTTTAGGTTTATCTATTTTTTAGTTGATTAAAATTTAACTACCATTTGTCATACTAGATGAATTTTTGTTTTATATAATTTAGGGTGGTCATATGAATAGTCATTTTAGAAAAATCACGATGAAATAAGTGGTAATTACACATAATCCAAATAAAACTCTAAACATAGAATAGATTCATTAGATAATTCAATGACATCATAGAATCTAATTTAGTAGGATCCCCTCAAATTCCAACTTTAGATATAACATTCCAAAAGAATCCAAATTATCAGATCTAGAAGGATAATTTAGATAGTTTTTCATTAAAGGGATGGTTTCTATGGATCCTGGAATTATAATAACATATTGAAAATGATGTACATGAGTCTTAGAGTAAACAAGGATAATGATTCCTATAAATAGAGGGAAAATCAATTTTATTAAATCCTAATACATAAAAGTACAATTTATTAGGATGAAATGAATTACCATATATTAAAATTTCATATACCGTCTTCAAAAATACATCTTAAGAATATCCTAATTTCTAACACAGTGATGGTGTAAACATGAAAGGAGAACATTATATGAGAAATTATTTACTTTATTTGATTGGTCAAAGATAACATAAATTCTAGGAAAAAATACATGGTTGATGATTATGAAATGGTTTTGTTCTTGATAGTCTACATATAAGAGTAGTCTCGCATTGGATTTATTATTGAAAATAACTAGAGTACCCTAAGAAGTTGTGCTCAGTATGATAATATATTTAGATTAAATCTATTTAAATTGGTCCTTCAATATCCATATATTAGTCAGACCAATATGATAATAAGGAATTGATATGAGTTCTATCTCAAGTACCATGTTGATGGAAAATTTTCTTTTCTTATTTGGATGAAATTTAGAAAACTGTTCATATAACACATAAGGATACAATTTCAACACCAACGGTATAGATTACCACTTTTTTCCAAATATTTTAGTGAGGAAATGATAATCCATATGTTCTATAATTACTTATTCCCAGTATTGAATAGGGTTTCCTCTACTGTCCTAGAACTTCCACTCTCGACAAAGGGTGTACGTATTAATAGTAGTATATGAAAGTGAAATTATCCAATTATATTACTCAACAATAGAATGGAACCTGGATATCTATATATACCATCAATATTATCAAATTAAGTCATATTGAAAAAATATCAAATACTAGAGATTAAAAAAAGTTTTCATGACAACATAAAACTATAAAAAATTATAATTATAATTGATTCCCAACACTATATAGGATTTCTGACTCATATATGAAGATATGTCTTCAAAATTACTCATAAGTATTGAGACTAATATATCAAAAATTTATGAATTGGAAGAACCTACATCAAATAAAAGAAATTTTGACATAAAGGATACTATGATATTTCTTATCAATATAGGTGGATCAAATCTAGATTCACCTTCGAGTTGCTTCAATATATTCATTATGAATTCATCCTCATACTGAACTAGAGAAATAAAAGCTAGCTAATAAAATTTGGTAATAGATGAATAATATTCTCATTCTTAATAAACACCTCAATTTTATCTCCATAAAAATGGATTATTTTTTCTTGTAGGAAATATTAAAAAATCAAATATTTCCTAGGTTTTATAATAGAGGTTCCCAACAATCTCTGATATACCTCAGTTGCTGAATCACTAAACCTAGAAATATAAGATACATGTTTTTAGTTAATTTCTCTTAAATTTATTAAGTGAATTTTTGTGTTTAGTTTGCATACATAGATGAAAGTAAATTTGGGATCTTCTGAAGTTAGGTGATGTCTTTTTACCACCAAATAATCTTCCTGTGTAAGATCCACCTTTACTTGTCTTTATTCACTAACACTTCCAACTACCCCAATATATATCACATGTATACTGACCATTTAGTTTAACAAATTTTTTGTGATACTCATTTAAAATATATCTCTATAAGAACCACATTTTTAATCAAATATTTTAATTTTGGAAAATTAAACTGTATAAACTAACTATAAAAAGGATTTCCCTAACTTTTTTTGCAACACATTTCTTTGAGACTTCATTGCAACTCAAATAGAGATATAATTGATGTAAATATATAATTATGATAGTGTATTTAAAAATAATAATTCATCCTTTTTATAGGTTCATGAACTCTTTTTCTTCCACTTAGTGTATTATATTTAGTTAAAATACTCAAAAAAACTATTGGAATTATTCCTTGTTAAGGTTGGGTTTCTTCTAGGACATGAGAATCATATACCACCTAAAGCTAGTTACACTTTATATTAGAATGGGGGATATATGAATCATGAGTTTCTTTATTGTTTTTATGATCGCTACTATATAATGGAAAATTTTAACCCACTACTCGACCTCCTGTCAAGAAACATAACCACAAAATGTTAGAGAGTGGTGGGATGAGAAATCCCTCCTGATATTTCTAGTTAGGGGATCCTTTCATGAATCCCCCTAACTAGATCAATAAAGTAATGTATCAAGCCCCTATAATAATTTTAATCTAATTAGACGTTAGAATAGTGTAACATGCTCCTCCTATCCTTTATAATTGATATAAGGAGGCTTTTTCAGTGGTAATTTTTATATTGAGGTAGATAGAAATATTGATAGTCTCTTCCCTAAAAGAAAAAAAACCAAGGATTTAACCAAACAATCCAAGCCAGATGCAAGCCTACTCTTCATTATCTCATTTACTTTTATCAGTATAGAATTCAGTTTTAATACAACAAAACTATTTACCACACACCAATAAAAATAGAAAAATATATAAATAATGATTTAGTAATAATATAAAGGAGTCCCAAATTCATAAACTATTAACAAGGATATCAAGAAAAGAAATTATTTTCTGACCCATATAGACCAAATTATTTACAATCAGTATAAATAAAAACACCATATATATATTTTCAATGTTAGTGTTTATATGAACCTTTAATCAGATCTAGTAGTAATATATTAAAACACTATAGAAAAGAACAAATGTTTTTATAGTACCTTTATTGTTCCAACATATTGACATCTAATATAATTACTAATACTTTACATTTAAGTGTTTAATCAATAAAAATATTATATATATCCATAAAAACCCCTAATATATCATTTTTCAAACACAATTATGTTAGTTAGTGATGTTTAGGGGTTAAATACCAGGTTTCAATAGTTTTATTTTCATATATACTTTCATTTACCATACTTTTGTGGCATAAAAATTGGATATGATACCATTTTTTAGTGAAAATGATTTGAAACAAATATTAAAACCCATGTTATGTCCTCATAACACACCAAGCACACCTCAAATATTCCAGAATATTGAGTAAACCACAAAATTTAATTTATATTTGATTTTTAAAAGCTGCATTATGGATGAGTGGTAAACTACATTCTAGTGGGAAAAGAAAAAAATAACCCAATTACAAATTTCAAAATTAAAAAATGTCTTCAAAACCTAATGAGATCCATATTTGAGAATCACCATGTCATCATCATAAGACCAAAATTGTCTTCACTAGTCATCATCAACCTGTGTACCACTTCTGTCATCGCTATCCTTCACAACATCAATATCATCATCCAACCACTGTACAGGAGACCTGATAATGGAGACCATTAGAGACTAATGGTGTCATCTAAAACATATCACCAAATCCATATCTAATCATGAAAAATTCACCTAAATGTAGAATCCAATTGTATACCACCGTCAAGAAGAAAACAATCACAACATCACCAAGAACATGGTGTTGAAAACTGAAAGAGATAACACTATCATCGAAGAACCGTGTCTGAAAGAACAGAACCCACCAAACAAAGCCTCCAAAAACATTATTTTTACAAGCTCTCCAGCTCTAGAAAAGAGGGGAGAAAAAGGGAATGATGTTAGAGCAGTGTTTGAGCATCCAAGAGATCCAAATATTAGTAATTCCAAAGATGAAAAAATCAGTAACAAATAAACGAGGAGTAGCGAGAAAGCATCGCCTTGAGATCCGTCGACCTCCCAAATGAACATCCCGTAACCTTCTATAACCACCAGTCCATATCTGAAATAGAGGGGAACAAAAGAACAATATTCC
Source organism: Viscum album (assembly GCA_963277665.1). Lineage (NCBI taxonomy): Eukaryota > Viridiplantae > Streptophyta > Magnoliopsida > Santalales > Viscaceae > Viscum > Viscum album. The sequence continues at coordinate 1,944,654,284 of OY728126.1, read as the reverse complement.
ATAGTTGTGTAAGGATGTTTTGAGGCATCCTCTTCAGAAAACCAGCTTCGAATCACTAGGATTGCCTTGTAGAAGTTGTTGTTGTCTCTAAATAAGGTTAACCATAGAAAATAAATCAAGGATAACCACACCAACTTGATGTAGATCTATTGATAAAGGAGGAGAAATCCCAAAATAGGATGAGGGAGATGCTGGACCACCGGAGACTAGGGGGAGAATGGGAGAACCATCTTCGAAGGAGGAGAAACCATAGAATAGGGATTTGAAAGTTTATAGGGTGGGGTCGTACTAATGCCGGAGGAGGAGAAACCCTAAGAGGGTTACATGAATGTGAATCTTCATATATAATAGTTATAATAATTTTCAAAAGATATAATACATATATGAGACTATAATAAATTACCATAAGTGTATAAGCAGTGCATCTATACATGGTTTATGGGATTGGAGTAATTCTATAATGCATGTAACATTTCTAGGAAGTAAAAATTTCAACACATATTCCATCTATCAGACTACTATCATGTAATGAAAATAAAAAACTTCCAACCTATGTATTCCCCATAGAATTATCCCATGTGTTAAGGAAATTTCCCCTTTCCTATATTTCAAATTAAGAGATCAACACATGTAATGATAGGGGTCTGTGAATGGGGTGAGTATGTAAAATTGGTCATATATCACCACTCCACCTTTAATAAACTATCATAAACTAGTCTGGCATCAAAAAATAGCACAAGTATAGTGGAAGAATAAAAAAAATGTACAATGCATAATAATGAATATTGTACTATTTGTTTACATATATGTATATCTCCTTTTTAAGTGAGGATACATATATATATTCTTGTTTTATGTCTCATCTCCTGATCTAATATTGAATTATGTATTCATCCATTTGGAGTTGATATACATGTACATGTAAATAGTTAAGATATGTACAAATATCAGCCCACACAATTGAGTATATCTAATTAAAATATTATAGGGTTTGAAGGAACCAAACTATGGGGAAATTTACTTAGCTATAAAAATTATAGGAAATCTTGTATCACATTATAGGGAATATTGGAATACATATAATGAGTAATGTTATTGATATCCATCCCAACCAATCCACCAAGATAATCAATTTGGTCATAATTTCATTCCAAAATATTCAACTTGTTTTTTATTACGTGGTTGAATGTTCATTCTTGTATACAATAATACATGTATATTGATTTCATAAATCCAACACAACTAATAAATTAAATAGAAACCAACATTTGAATGATTATGAAACATTGAATGTATTCTCACTGTATAATAATATTTATACAATCATAGAAATCATTTAAAGTGAAATTTTTTGATTATTCCATATTTCATGAATTTTAATAAATGTAATAGACATAATTTGCAGAACACAATAAAAAAATTCGTTTTTAAATTGAAACATGGAATTAAAGAAACTAATTGGAACCAATAGTTGTGAAAACATATTGATTATCCATTTAAAAATTATGGAATGATTTTATTAGTTTTACTCGGGGTTTTATTAGTTTCACATAGCCTCATACCATTATAAAGATAACCATTTATGATTATAAAATAAATAAGGTGTATGAATATAAATTTATTTTTACATTGTATTTTTGGGAACCCAGGATAAAGGGGGTTTCCCCAAAAATGTTATCAAGACCACCTTGAAAAATATTTGAATTTCATTAAAGCCAATATGATTTTAACAAAATGTTCCCTAGAAATAAATAATATTCTTTCCTTTAACTTTCCATGGAAAATAATCTTTAAATACAATCTGAGAAATAATCCAAGAGATTAATAATATTAGATGAAAAATATGGTGTGATAGGGGATAATCACACCATGTACCGAAGAAAACAAGAGGATAAAATACATGATTTGAGAAGAAAGGGAATTCCCTGACTAAATGGGAGCCATTTTAACCAATAAAATTTTTCTATATAAAATCATAAATGTTTTGTAATAAATTGAGATTTAAATGGATGATAAAACCTGATAGGGAATAAAATATAATAGAATGAGTTGAAATCCAAAAATCCAAAAATATATTAGTTTTTCTAAAAAAAATTAAATAAACAAATCTCTTATTAAATAGATTTACACCTGATGTATACCAGGTACCGAGTAATAAAACATTGGGTAAATGTTGGATAAAAAAACCACTAATCCACTTAGGGCCTCATTTAGTACCTAGTACTGAGCAACATAGTAGCTGGTGACTGATGTTTCTCACCCCTTCCCCTATTTAGTCCAAATGCATTGAAGATATCTGAATTAACCATTAAATTCAAAATATAAATTATTTAATGTGAATTGAAATTAAATAGAATTAATTTTTTATCAAGACATGGAATTTGTAATGTTATTTTCATAGATATTATTGACAAATGAAATAAATTTGTGTGTCAACTAACATAAGAATCCTCTGTTGTATTTTATATATGTTTTATTTCACCAAGTAACCTTACTAATCTCCATATGGATTTTCTGTTTTGGGTGGTTTCCCCAACATCGTGGATATAAGTGACATGGATGAGAGACTATTGCACCTTCCTTTCTCTATCATGAAGACATAGTATTAGTTTTGAAGGATTTTGATTTTGAAGACAGGATACGATGTTTTGTGGTTATGATGATTATATTTAATAACCTAAGGATAGTGTGTGATAATGTTTAGGCAGTGTTGTGGGTTCCTGGTGGAAAATTAAATGGAAATAAAATTAGTAATGGCTAATATTATTCCTGATTATATACATTGACCTAGATAAAAAAAGATATGTGAAAATAATAACGTGGCATGTGTTATGTGATAGAGATGTGGATGTGGTCAGAAAAATGTGGTTGTCCTAATGGGGTTATATATATATGATATGGCAATGTTTCCATATTGTTATGTGGATATAGTAGGAAGGTTAGTGCTAGGGAATAATTCATTGGCGTATAAGGGATATTTTTTCATATGGGAAGTAGTTAAAAGTAAAATTATGGATATATTCTCTTAAAAATATGTTATTATACTTGTATAAATTATTGTTTTTAGGATACTCCTTTATCATAATTGGTGGTTGGCACTGTATATGTGATGATTTGTTTCTATTTTCTATCTTTTGAGAAAAAATATTAATTTTACATAATTTCATGGATGGTTTTGTTGAGGATCCAACATAGTATACTTATATGAAAACATGTATATATAAATATATATTCATTTATTATAAATATATTAGTGAGGGGAAAGTTATTTTCTCATTCAGTTTATATTCAATGTTGGTGTTTATTTCATAAGATTTTAATTATTGGGAATTAATTTATATATCGTGGTTTATTTTTTATATTATATGAAATTTTGGATGGTTTGATATTACATTATATGGAGTGGATTTGTGTCATCCCCATATTCTTCTAAAATATATGATGTAAATTCCTCTAATTTGACTGTTTTATACACTTCATGCTATTTTTTAACAAATAAACTATTGGGGGATGGCTTTAGGGGTCAAATTCATAAAATTTGTTAGCTTGAGAGTGGTTCCATTGGGGGTGGCACATGATAGAGGGTTATTAGATCTAAATATGAGATTAATTGTATTATTTAGACTTAATATGTCATGGGTATTTAATTTTGGTCGATAATGAAGTAGTATCAATCATACATGCATATAATGTAAGACTGTTAAATGTGTCTATAAATGACCTGTGTGTTTAAACCCCATCTTATTTGATTCAAATACATTAATATTATTCAATATAATAGTTAAGATGAAACTATTTCTTTAAGGGACCTAAGTGAGGTATATGGATCACATTTTTTGGACTTATATTCCAATTAGGGGGAATCTAGTTATATTAAAATGAATATTGTAAAGAAATAGTAAATATAATTTATTATTTAAAGATCTGTAGTTTCATTTTTCTCATTGCTTTAGAGATAGACATTAGGTATATTCCTTATGTTGTTTAAATGAATAAGGAGTTATATGATACACAAATTTATCATAGGAGGTTTTATCTATTAGAGGATAATAATTATTTGATGAAAATTCTATGTGAGTTTCATCATTTTATAATGGTTATGTATAAGTGGTTTTTATTATATCAATAGATAGAGTAGTACTTGGATAATATTTATATAACATTTAGTTTGATCAGTTATGAAAAGTATAGTTGGATTCCTGTACCTAATATTTTGACATGGTAGGCATCTCATTAGTGGTGAATTTCATTCAGGTTGATCATGAATAGTATGAAGCTTCATGGAAGTGTTTCTAGAAGAATTTTGGTGTTTTTTAATTTATTTGGGGTTGAAGTGTGTTAGGTATAATAATTTTATCTCACATCGGTAGGGAAGATCATTTGTACTGTATCACATAGTTTGGTTCAAGAAGTTTCCTTTTTATACTCAAAATATTTTAATTTTTATGGAGGTTAGGGTTCTTCTAATATAAGATGAATTTAGTGTAGTGATGCAATAATATATGAGAACATTTATATTGGAAACATATTATAAGGTTCTGAAAAATTCAATGGTGATAGAAGAGATTCATCCATAGGGAGATTCTTCTAGGTATTGGAGCTATAAATATATCCTGATGGGTAGGGATAAAGATGAAAACTCCTATTTATCTTGTAAATTGATTATCAAACTAACATGAAGCGAGTCTATTCTTTTCTCTATTCTATAGATTTTGTGGCTTTTTTGATTTTACAAGGTTTTTTGTTGTATTTTTTTTATAGAGGTCATGTCCATTAATAACTCTACCTCCCAACTATTGAAGGTGGTCACCATTGAGAAAGAAGTTATTTCTATGTACTACATTTTCATTTTTTTATTTTGGGGATTATCTATAAAGAGATGTCCATTGGGTCTTTTTTAAATAGAGGGAATATGGTCTAGGATGAGGGAAATCATAGGATTCTATTTTTATTTAGATAGTTAACTATGCATGTGTTCATGGAGGTGTCTTATAGTAAGTTTAGTGAGACATATTAATATGTAATACTCTATTTAATTCAACGTAGTTACAACCTCTATGAGGGACTATGATCATTTGAGGCACCATTTATTGTATTTATTTTCTTTAAGATAGGATTAATGCTCCCTCAGTGTTTACTACACAATTTAAATGTTATTATTGTTTTCTTGTGGAGTGATATAATTTTCAACTAAATATAGGGAATCTTGAGTCTGTGGGAGAATTATTGTTTCTATAAAAAAAATATTGGATTTACTCATACGTAAGGAATGGTTTTACTATATTATTATTTTAATTATTTTTTTTAGAAATTTTTTCCCCTTTGACCTAGATATTTAAGGATATGATTTTAATGGTGAATGTGATCATCTAATGGGTCATATTTTTATGGATCCTTCATCTTCTCAACTCAGAGGATTAATATTTGTCTTGGTAAAAGGAAAAGGAAAAGTAAAATATTTTTTTAACGAAATCCTTGATGTTTTTAATAAATGTGTTTGACATTATTCTTTTACCATGATATCATGTTTGGTATAGAGTTATAGCCCAATGACTAATTGATTTTGATGAATCCTTATCATATTGAAACTTATATGTTACTGGAGGAATGAATTCATGTCAATGATCTATTATATAGTGGATTCATAAGAATCAATGAATCACCATGGTGTTCTCCAATACTATTCTCTAAGAACATTCTTAATATTTTAGGGTTACGTATTGATTACCATAGATTGAATCTTGTGGCAGTGATGAAAAATTATCCTCTCCTAAGAATTTTTTTTTTCAATACAATGAATCTTGTTGGTTCTTAAAGATTGATTTGTATTCTAGATATCAATAAATAAGAGTAAAAATGGAATATATTCCATAGACCCGCTTGATAATTATTTTTGGAAACATTGAGTTCAAGGGAATTCCATTTATTATAATAGATTCCCAAGTAATTTTCATGGTGTGGATGGATTTAGGGTTCTAATAGTTTTTAGTTTTTTATATCATGGGTTTAATCTATGACATCCTCCTTTATTAGACATTATAGGATGGTGTTTATTTAAATTTTAGTATAGTTTAAGAGGTTACTTTCTATCATCAACACTATGTGATTTTTTCTATGTATAATTATTAGGATTATTAGGTTTATTTCCATTTTCATTTTGTATCTCATCTAGATATTATAGATGATCCATCAAAGATGAATTTAGTTTTTTCTTTGGTAACCCCCAGTAATTTCATAGAGTTTAATAGATTCCATGGTCTTTCATAAAATTATAGGGTGTTCGTGTCCAACTTCTATCAGAATAAAGGACTTTGACATCAATTTATTGGAAATAACTAAAATTAATTTAGACAAATACATATTTGAAAATACTTCGGTACATAAAATGGAAGTGATTATTATGACTATTCAACATCCCTAAAGTGACAATTGTATTGGAGTTTGTTGATTCCTTTTGAGAAAAATTTTACACTCTTACACTAAAATGTGAAGTTGAGTTCTCAGTAGAACTCATACAAGTTTCTAAAACTATTTTAATGAGTCCCTATAGAATTCACAAGATTGAGTTGTAGAATATAAAGATGAGATAAAAGGATAAACATGGAAATGGATTTATACAGACATGTATATCACCATGGGGTTCACGTTTTTTGTTTGTTAAGACTGAATATGGATATATGAGAACTTTCATTGATTATTTTAAACTGAACATGGTCACGAACAAGAACATGTATTCTCTACCTCATATTTATGAGTTGTTTGATCAACTATGTGGTTCTCAAAAAATTTCAAATATTTATCTTCATTATGGATACCATTAATTGAGGTTCAATAAGGAGTATATATATAGGGAAGCATTATGTACATGTTATGAACACTATGAGTATATAGGGATGCCATTTACCCTTACATAGTTTCCCTATATAATTATTTATTTAATGAAAAGTTAATTTAATGGTTATCTTTATTAGTATCTGTTATTATTTAGATATGATTTTACTAAATATTCAAGGAGAATGGATGATCCTGGAGAATACTTTTTAAATGTAGTATATACAACGAGGAAATACAAAAGGTATGAAAATTTTAATAATTTAGATTTTTTGATACAAAAGGATTCATTTATAGGCCATATAATCTCATTGGTGGGTTGATTAGTGGATCCATAAATGAAAAAGGTTATGATGCATTGTGATATAAAAACCATTGTAACTAAGAAACTACATTTTCATTATTTGGATAGATATTAGGGATTTTTTTTTATTAATTTACCGTGATTATCTAATTCACTAACCAAGTTAACTTAAAAGGGATCCATGAACTTATGGGTTGATTAATGTGAGGAAAATTTCAAGTAGTTGAAGAGAGGATTAAAAAACATGCATATGATTACATAACCCCATAGTGGATAAGGGTATGTAATATAAAGTGATATATCCAAGAAAAATATGGGATGATTTCACTTGTATAATTACATCGTTATAGATTATACCTCAACTTAATTCATGGTTCTTATGATAAATTAACAAACTTATGATTTGGCGTTTTCTACGGCGTGATTTTAATTAATGATGTGTACTAATTATATTTAATGAGGAATGTGTGATATATAAACTATTCAAAAATAATTAAAGTATATATTCACATAAAAAATGTTGAACCCATGAAAACAAATATGGTTTTTAATGATTAGATATTATAATTTTTCAATATATTACCACCCTAGGAAAGTGAACATGGTTGGTGTTCCTTTTATTTAAAAGGATTATGCCAGATTATCTTTTTTGAGGAGAAATAAAACACACAATTTTTTTCCTGATTTTAAAGTGATTGATGTGGGAATCTTAATGGAATGGCATAAATATTATCTTTCTCAATTGAGTGTTTTGATATGTGTATAAGTGAATATTAAAGTGGCACAAAAGAAATATGTAGTCATGCAGAAGAATGTGAGAAATTTTAATGAGTTAAACCTTGAATATAATGTGACCATAAGGTGTAGGATCCATATTCTTGTTCTTTACACACATGATTTTTAGGATATTTTAAAAGAGTCTCACTGTTCTTTATTATCTATTCATCTTTCAATGACATACTATATAGGGGTTTGAATTATTATTTTTAAAGAAAACAATGAAGAGATATTTCTAAAATTTAATATCTTGGTTAATGTTATTTTATAAAAATAATGTCTAGAGAAAAATTTATAAGGAGATGTTATAACCATTACCCATACCAGAATGAAATTTGGAAAACATCACCATACATTTCTTCATTAGACTCCCCAAAATATCTGAATAGAATAATGTTGTATTAGTTATAGATGATCACCATCCAAATTCAGTATAGTTAATTAATATAAGTGATTATTTATCTCTATATCTTCTTTATAGTATATTGATTAAAGAAGTGGTATTTTTTGGAGTATATGATTATATTATATTTGATTGGGATATGTGTTTTATCTTGATATTTCAGATAAGTCTTCTTTAGTTCTTGGATACAGAGTTATGTTTTTGCACTAAATATCATCCTTATAAAGATACATAGTTTGAGAGAAAAATAAAAACATTATTGGATAATTATAATTATAGTTTTATATATTTCAGTGGTTTTTGGGATATACACCTTCGCCTTGTTGAGTTTTCATATAGGAATAACTCTCACCCAAGCATTCAAATGGAACCTTATTAGGCCCTTTTCGGAAACAATTTTACGAATACAATGGGTCATGATGATTTTAGAGAATAATTTATATTGATACATGATCTATAAAAAAATGTTTAGAAGGTTAGTTCCATTCATCATCAAAAAATGGAAGTTCAAATTTAGCAAAAATGTTATGTTGACAATAACCAGCGTGATTTAGAATTCAAATTTGGTGAAAATGTTCTTCTAGGAACATCTACATGGATGAATGTAATGGGATTTAAATATAATTGAAAACTAATCCATATCTATTCTGGTCCCTTTTAAATTTTTTATCAATAGGGTCTGTAGATTATCTCTTTTCACTTCCATCAAGCATGACTGTAGATCATGGTGTATTCAATGTATCTCTTTTGAGGTAGTCCATACCTAATTCAACATAAGTATTGAACTCATATGTCATACCGTTGGATATTAATCTTTCATATGAGGTAAAACAAATGAATATTGTGTATCCTATAAATAGTGTGCTATAAAACAAGATCACTCACCTGGTAAATGTTTTTTTGAAAACCCATGAGCTTAATGGAGCCTTATGGGAATGAGATAATGTGATGAGGTAGAAGTATCCTCAATTGTTTATACCAACATGATTTAATTTCATGGAATAAAATAACTTTAATTGGTAGAATGAATCATCTTGATTTTTTTTGAATTTTTTTTGAATAATTTAATTTATTCATTAACTTGCATTACATGTTACACTGAGTTTCAACATATTGTGATATTCTATTGATATTATTTTTTAAACATGAACATCATAACATTATCATTATATTTAGTTTTATGAAAAAGAATAAAAACTTTTTTTTAAATATGTATAGAGGTTTTATATTGTGGAAATATATTTATAGATAATTACGTAATTTTTCGTAAAGTCATTATGTTCTTTGAATATTATATTTTTTTTCACAAAAACTGATTTATATTGATTTTTGAGAATAAATAAAAATTTTAATTTTTAAATTTTTTTAAACATTATCTTATAAAATTTATTTAATTTTAGGAGTCAAATTTTAAAAATTATAGTAAGGTGATTTTTTGTGATTTTTTTTGAAAAATTAATTTCTTTTAATCGAATTGGAATATAAATATTCTTATGAAAAGACACGTTCAAATTTAATGAATTTACAAGTTCCATTTTATTTTATGGTTGTTTTAAAATTAAAATTACTAAAATTATATCACTATTATTAAAATTTATTTTATTTTAATAAATTTTTTATTAATTTGGATATTTTAATACTACATAGTTATGAAAATATTCTTTTTTGAAAACACTTTTTTTTCATCACATCATTGAGTTTAATTTTAAATTAAAATTTTATAATTTTTTAAATTTAATTTTTAAAATTATATTCCATATTTAGAGTCAATATAAATAATATAATATAATATTAGAACTTAATTTTTTGTCAAAATGGATATTAAAAACAATAAAAATTAAGTACCACAGTTCATGTAAAAACATTTTTAATAGGGGTTAAACTAAACAATATGGGGTGAAATTATATAAAAACATGTGAAAATATTATTTTTGGATATATATAGAACTTATAACCAATTTGGTTATATAATGACATATGTTAGAGCCCTGTGGCATGCATAAGTTGTTGGTACAATTTTTTATTTTGAAAAATACAAAGTGTGTCCGCTCCCCCACTTTTAAAATGTAAATATTTTCCTCTCCTCATTATATATCGAAGACCATTGATTAATAAAATACCAGCCCAAATCCTCCCTTAATTACCTCAAAACATCATATAGGACATATATTGATTATTAAATCCTCATAAGAAGTATACAGGTATAAAATTTATGAGTTTATCCAAAGAAGAAATAAAATTTTAAACTTGAGGTTTTGTATTATTTATTTTCCAACTCCTTCAGATGTTATTAAACTATTCTAATATAATAAAAATAGTATATCCCATATAAATATATTTTATAGTGTTATGTTAATAACCAATATATACCTCCTCTTCCATCAAATAGGAAATGACACCATCGATTATCTGTATAGTTAACTACCGCCTCACGAACCGATGTATTTCATTTTTTCCATCACAAAATCTCATGGATAGATATAATGATTTTTTTTTTCATTTATATATATATATATATATGATATTTAGGTAATTATTGTATTACTATAATTATAATATCATATATACATTATTAATTTATATTTTGTGGTATTACGATAACGTAGCTTGGATGTACGACGAACTACCGCCTTGAGAATGTTATGTGATTCATTATTCACTAAAACTTTAAATGGATGTTAATAAGGATATATTAGTGAAAATATATGTTATGTATGAAATTAAAAATATTATGTGAATTTAAATTATTTTGAGCTTTATTTTATTACATTTATCAATAAAATGGAAATATCATTCAAGAGTACGTACGACCTACCATCTCTGTGAACAATGTAATTAAATTCATATAACTAAATTTTCAGGATTAATATAAATAAATATATATTGAATAAATTTTATATTTTTTTAAAAGATATGATTTTGAATATTTTTGAACCTTGATCACTGTAAAATGATTTAGAATACCAATTTAGAACAAAAATTATTAACAAAGCAGTTATTTCATGAAGCCATATTTTATCAAAAAAATTTAATAAATATGTTATAAAAGGATATAAGTAAATTGTATATATAATGAAACATATTTTTATGGTTTTATAATATATTTATAATTAAACTATATTTTTAATAGTCGAGGTTTCAATGTGGATGAAGGAGTTAAGACTCAAGGTAATGGATTTTCATCTCACTTTTATTTTTAGAGGAAACATGACTAATTCACAACTTGTTTATTTCAAGTAGTGTATATACTACCTATAAATACATCATAGGATTATTAAATATTAAATTATGGAATATAAATATATTTCTATGGTTCTCCCTTTCTTGGGTCTTACTATTCAAAAAATTCCAAAGTGGTAAATGTTTTATCATAAAATCTCGTTGTTTAACGAGATTGTTTAGGAATAATTTTTTTATGATGAAATCATATGATATATATATCCAGAAAAATAATTTTTTTCTTTTTTTCCTGAAAATATTTAATTTAATTTAATTGTATTGTCTTTCTGTAATCATGATTCCAGAGAGATGGTTTGAAGGATAAAGGGAATTTATTTCTCCCTTCAGTCGAAAAAGATTTTTATTCTATGTATATGTTTATTAAAATATTTAAATGATTTTTGTTAACATTATTTATTTATTTTTTTCAAAAAATTATTCAAATTTTTTCTTTTCATAAAAAATTTCAAATAATACTATAATCCTTTTCTAAATGAGGTGGTTTTGAATTTTACTGAAATTGTGAAAGGAATCATTGTTATATTGTGTACGACATGAAATGAATTTTTCAATGCCATGACCACTAAATTATTCTAACAATCCCTTAGATATTTTCAATTTTCATTCAAAATAAAAAATTTCACTTAAAATTTTTATAATTTTTTAATTTTAAAAGTGATTTAAAATGAACATGGTATTTTCCTCAAGAATGTTTCAATGATCTTTTATGAATATGATTAACATTAAAATATTTTTATGATAATAATTCCCTTTAAATAGGTTAGGAAATGATGAATTGATGAAATTTTATGAAATAGATTTAATTTACCATGCATTATTATTTAATAAATGTTTTATGCTCTCATGAAAAACAATGTATGGTTTATTTGATTGGTGGGACCTATATCTCCCTCTAATTAATTGGGTAACATTTAATATCTCATGAGATCATTATTTGAAACTAACCGGTGTTTTTGAATCATTATGCAAAACCAGATAATGTTCTTGATAAAATTTGGGAAATTATTGATGATTTTGGATTCATTATGAAATTGAAATCATGTGTCAATTTATGATCCATTGTGATTTTATGGTTTGATATCTTATCATTGGAATATAAAATTGTTTATGTACTAATGATGGTTTCATCCATATATGACATGAACATCTAGTTCATAATTGATTTATGATGACTTATCACTATTATGTTTCATGTATTTGGATATTATTTTTTTATATTCCACAGATCGCGTTTATGATTGAAGATAGATTGGGTATGGTTTTTTTATGTCCCATTCATAATCTCATACCATTATTATTATCTTATGACTTTAGATGAACATCGATTGATATTTTAAATATTAACATTTAATAATAATCTGAGATCAACACTTCTTATATTTTCTCTCCCTATGTCATAATTATATGTATAAGAATGGTTTTTCTATGAATAATAACAAATATATTGATCTTTATGAGATATGTTGATGATATTTTATGAAATAATGTGTTTTTTTAACTAGTTTCCAAATATAGTAAAACATGATGATCCTCAAATATGTGTTTGTGATTTTTTTTGAATATTCATATAAGAAGATGTTATATTTTGAATGAAAATACATGGTCGTTATTTTTTGTTTCCTATCAAGATTTATATATACATTGGAAACTAGGATGAAAAAACTTTAGTGAGAAACCAAATGAGAAGTATAATTATAAGAAAATATCATACAATTTTATGAATGATAGAGTGAGTGGTTACTAAATAGTTAAATCCCTATCTGGATACTACAAGTGGATATGGCCTAAGAACATCTGAACATATGGGTAAAAACTCCAATGATTGTTCATTATGCTATAATTGATTTTCACATAGTGCGTAAAAAAATACTTTCTACACAAATGGTTGGACACTAGAGGTGGACACATTTTAGAAATTTTCAGAATCTTTATGAACCATCAGGAAATATTTCAATAACAAAAGTGAAAGATTTTGGATAATCCCAAGGTTTAAGAGATTGAAAACAATGTTTCATGATTTAGAAATCTTATGAATTAATTTTCCTGAAACACTCTAATCACATGATGATTAAATCTAATGTATATGACTCCTCTCTCATTAATGTTTTTTGGAATTTGTTTCAAACAAATATTATTGTTCTTTATTGGGAAGTGTTTCATATTATCATTGGAATGAATTGTATTTCTCAATTCAAATCCCACATCAATTGATGTGGAAGGAAATTCAAATATTATATACCAAACTAAAAAATTTTTAATTACTAATGAAATGATAAATATAAACTTCTAATGGAAATTGAATCCATTATGTGGGTCTTGATTCCCATTAAAAATGCGTTTTTATCTTAGAAGGTTGGGTTGAAACTCATTATCCATGATATAATTATTGTATGATATTTTTTTGATGCATTTTTAGAAGAGTTTTCCCATCCAATAAAATGGCAAGTTGAGTTAAAAATTGAACTCATACATGTTTCTACAACTATTTCAATGAATCCCTATAGAATCTATCTACTTGAGTTATAACAATTAAATAATCCACTACAGGAAAACCATGATAAGGAATTTATTCTTCCAAGTGTGTCAAATTAGGGTGAACATATTCTATTTTTAAAAAGAAATATTGATCAATGATACTCTTCATTGATTAATGTGGACATTACTAGATTACAAGTGGGAGTTCAATACCCATTGGGTACATGTGTACTGTAGTTGTATTGTTGTTGTACTATAGAAGTAGAGGCACTATAGCTATGGCAGACACTCTAGAGGTGTAAAACATTGTATTAGCAGTGTGTTCTGTAGTAGGTGGGTACTATAGCATTACTATTCACAGAATGGCCTTGGGAAAAGAAAATTGGGCTTACGAGAAATGTAATGGGCTACATGTCCATTGGGACTTCGGGTTAGGTAATGGGTCTCCCTATACCTAGTCAAAAGATGTCATTGCCTTGCATTAATAATAAAATGAGGCTTCTTCCCCAACCATTAAATAAATTACTAGATCACAATCCAGAAAAAGTATCTTCTACTCCATATTTAAGATTTGTTTGATCAACTATGTGTTGATCAATTCAATTTGGTGATAGCAATTTTTATGTGTATCATCAATTTGGGGACATGATGGGTTATCTAGCAAGGGTAGAATTCTGTACAAGGTATAGACACTATGAGTGGATAGTGATTGCATTTGTTCTTTCTAATCCCCCCACTTTCATCACTTTTTATGGAATAGAATCCTTAGTGATTACCTCATTCAACTTATTATAATCTATATAGATGATATTTCTATATATTAAAAAATTATCGAAGATCATGAATATCACATGATAATTATATTTAATACCATTTACATTGCGATCATTGATCACATAACAAAATAAAATATATAAACCTAATTACTACTAGTACAATTATAAGAAGGGAAACATACCACATGGAAGGACTAAATGTGTGATTAAGTGACCAAAGTAGTAAGAACAACAATATAGTCAATGAAACAAATAATTCTAATAAAATTTCATATTGGCTATGACACATAGAAGAGGATGGAAATTGTGTGTGAGTATGTGTGAAATAATATAGGAAGTTTGGAAAACAAAAAGAGATAGTGATATCAACCAATAAATAATGTGTGGGAAATCAGCTGGCCAATTTCTAAACCGAATTTCCCTTGTTGATGACTTAGTCGATCTCTCTGTCTCTTAATATTTTCCAATCTGACTTCCTGTGTGTACATACACTCACACACAATTTCCAATCACTTCATTGTGTCATAACTAACATACACTTTTGTTACCTTGTTTTTATTGTTTAAACATTTCTTTGGTTTTTGGTCCCTAAAGAACAAAATAAGTCATTCCCCATGGAAAAATACCCTTCTAACCATTGCATTAGAAGTAATTTAGATAATAAATTTCAAGTTTATGCATTCTTAAGGAATGCACCATTAAATTTGGATCTTTTTTCAGGGAGGATTTTTATTTTTGAATAATAGGGGAGTCAATCCTCTTAATTATAAAATGAAAACAAAAAATAGTAAACTTCTTACTAATAAGAAGGTGGATTCATGTAGAATTCTTTGGCGGACCTGTCACCGACTCCTTAACGAACATTGGGTGAAAATAGACTCCTGCATTGATCCTTCTTGAATATCCCTTAAAATGATATTGACCACCGCATTCCCGAACTTGTAAGAAAATATAGAGATAAAAAATTATGATAGTTATACTTTAAAAAGAAAGAAAATATTAATTACATAAATCAATAATTATAAATTTTTTTTAAAAATAATAATAATGATATTAAAATTCCAATTACAAAAACCTATGATTAATATTTATATAGTAAAGTATATATATAAATATGAAAAATTATATAAAATTATTTATATTAACTGTTACAAATATAAATTTCAAATCGATAAATAAATTTATTAATATATATATATGTATATATATTAAATATATTTTATTTTATTACTATTATGATTATTATTTATATTATATAAATTAATTATTATAAATTTTATTAAAATTATATATATATTGTAATATATAATTATATAAAAAAGAAAAAGAATAGGTGGATGGGGGATATTTCTGTTTAGATTCATAATGGAGTGGGTTTGAGTTGAAAGAGGGGAATTCTAGGGGGATTCATTGTGTTGAGAGAGAAATTTGGAGTAAGACTAAGGGGTTCCAAAATGGTGAGAGAAAATCCATAGAGGTAACACATGTCCTCAATTGTGGGGGGTGCGACTTCAGGAGTTTTTATTCTACGGTGTGTGGTCTTAGATAGTGGCAATTGATTTTGTTCCACATATAAAGGCATGCGATGTTAAATCAATTACATCCATGATAGGTTCTTCATGTAGTGGACAACGAGGGTGATTATCGGTTTTTTCTTCAATAAGTGGTCACTATCATGTTAAAACTTCATATCTATCTTGCGACATGTGCTTCTTCTTCAGCAATGGAATGTGGTGTAGGTTATTCAAAATTGGGGTCCTTTTTATTTAATTTTTTATGTAGGTGAATGCTAATTGAGACTTATTCTATTGGGTTAGACCTTTTTTACATCTAATTTTCTTATAATCTTCCTTTTGTAATTTATTTTAACATTTCTACAATTTGGCCGATGATGGTGGGTCAATGGGATGTTGGAATTGGGTGAATGTGGAAGGGGATGTCGACAGGTGTAAGAGCATAGATGTATATGGGGAGGAGCTAGTGGTGGGAGAATTTGGAAGAGGCTAGCAGTAAATTTTTGAGTCACTATAGAAAGGTTGGAGTGGTGAGTTTGATAATTTCAAATGTACTCAACTTGAAGTGGGGTAGTTACATCAAAACATATCCTAATCCAAATCCATCAGCACAAAAAAATTGAGGACAATGAACCCCAATTTTAAATAACCTGCACTGTGTTCCATTGTTGAAGAATTATTACCCATAAACAAGCTAGTTCCAAGGTTATAGCCCATCGTGGATCACTTTTTAAATACCAATCTAAGAATCAGCCTCTTCATATATTGATCGAATAACCTTCCATGGATGTCGTTGATTTAACATCCCATGCCACTCGATCTAGAACAAAATCCACTACCTTCATATGCGACTGTGTGTCATTGAGTCGAGCCTCCAGAAGCCACAAACCCACTTTTGAAGACATCTACCACCACCATAGATTCTTTCTCTACAATTCCATCCCCTCTTCCACACTCTTCATTTCAATATTACTAACATGACCCCCACCCCGCGATTTTTGGGAGGCTCCTCAATTTTTTCCCACACATTTTCTATTAAACACAGATGTTCTTAATGCTGGTCAAGACCACATGAATTAATTCATGCGGTGCCATACTTTTAATGTAGAGACATTATTTGATGAAAATTCATTATCCTATATAAATTGGAAACATTAAGGCATTTCATCACACCAACACCAACAACACTGAGAGAAAATCATAATTGGTGATCCTCTTTTTTCAATGGACATATTTCTTTCTCTTCATCCTTGATTCACAAATTTTATTCTTGAGTATTACTTTTAATATTCCTTTTATTTTTGGGGAGTCTCTACCATGTATCTCTTGATTTTAGTGCATCCCTCTTTCTAGACCTGCTCATGTGGTTTTTCGCTTATGTGTTTTCCACGTAAAAATTTCCAGTGTCAACTTTATATTCTATACTTATGTTTGTCGTTATAAATCACTTATTTAGAGGGAAAGATTTTATTTCCTTTGTGAGTTAGATTATCAATTGTTTGCACATTCATTTCTTTGTCATCATTCCCAATATCTAGTATCAGAGGATTAGGTTTTTTTAATATTTATTATGGAATCTAATTATTATCTGATGATTTTTCTCAATGGTACCAACTACCATCTGTGGTAACATAAAATGATGGATCTTCTTTTGTCCAGAGAATGAATTTTCCGTTGTTTAGTCCCCAAAATCTAGAAGTAATGATTGATGGAGAATGTGAATTTGAGAATGAGATTGTTTGTGGCTTCATTTTCCAATGGGTCGAAGAAAACTTGATGAAAAACATTGTCAACATATCTCATGCAAGAACATTGTGGGAGAATCATGAGATGACCAACACTTCCAAGATGTGAATAAATGAATATTTTCTTCTCAATCAAATGATGAATTTTATGAACAAAAAGAAGGTGTGTCTATTTTTGAATACTTATGTGAATAAATGGGATGTTTTGATCAGTTTTCTGGGATGGGTTACAATTTTGAAGATGATTATTTTTCTCTTTTTCTTCTTATCACTTTACATGATTCATGGTATAATTTATGTGTTACTCTAACTAGTTCTTCTCCTAATAGTGTTGCAACATTTAGTGTTGTCATGTATTCTTTTTTAAATGAATTTGATAAGAGACACACTTAGAAGAAATATTTTTCAGAGATTTTAGTCATAGAGAATAGGGGGAGAAGCTAGGATCTGAGAATGAGTAGTCAAGGTAAGAGTAGAGGCATAAGAAAATCCAAATAGAAGAAAAGAGATTTTCAATGTCATCATTGTGGTAAGAAGGGGATTTTTTAGATGTTTTTTATCACATGAAAAGAGTTAATTGAATAGGTGTTACTCCATAGATGAAAAATGGAGATAGAGATGATCATGTCACCTCCACTATATGGGTTATCTTTTTATTTTTTATGACTCCATTAATACTGATTTTGATAATTCTTTCTAGGTTGTTGAAAGTGGTACATGTTTTCACATGATATCAAAGAATGAGTTCATTAACTCTTACAACATAGTTAATTTTGTGACATTGATGTTGGAAAATGATGGTCATGCTGACATTGGAGGTATTAAAACTGTTTGTTTGGAGACTGGTATAGGAAATAAACTAATTTGGAAGAATGTTACACATGCATCAGAGGTTCTCTTAAATCATATTTATACAAAAATTATTTATTATCAATGGGTTATTAGTATTTTGGTGATTTATAATTGATTATTTCCAACATATCATTGATTATTTCTTAAGGGCAGAAGTAGTCAGGTTTTTACTGGACTAGAGCTTCTATTTATTGTGATACAACTTGAATTGTTGAGTGTAGCTTTTCATCCAAGTTAAGGAATAAGAGCCTCAGTGAAATTAGGGAGAGAGGACATGGTTGTTTGGAAAAGATAAATATTCTTATAGATTTCACGAGTGTCAAATTTGACACATGTGATCATTGAATGGATGGAAAACAAAGTAGAGTGAGATTTAGTTGTCATCCTCCACACAGGAAGTCACAGGTACTTGAATTGGTTCATTCAGACGTTTGTGGTCTATTTAAATTTATGATCATTACTTGGGGTCTTTATTTTGTGAAATTTATTTAGGAATACTCATTAAATCTCTAGGATTATGTTTTTAAGTCTAAAATATTGGTGCTCAGTGTTTTTAAGAAATTTCATGTTTCTATTGAGAGGGATTCAGGGAAACAATTGGAATGTATTCACACTGGAAAAGTGGGAGAGTTGTGTGTTCTCTTTGATTGGTATTTCATATAGAAAGGTATTTATAATCAAAATATTCCACCAATGGCACCTCAGTTTAATGGTGTATCTGAGAGGATGAACAAGACTTTGTTGGAAAGAGTTCGTTGTTTGTATTCATAAGATAAGTTACTCAGACATTTTAGGGTGAAGATTTAATTACTGCTGCTTCGATTATCAATTTATCACATGTAGTTGCTCTGCATATAGACACTCCCTAAATTTTTTGGAATGGTGAAGAGATTAGTTATGATAAGTTTCATGTTATTAGTTGAAAGGATTTTGTTTATGTTCCTAGAGATGAGAGATCCAAGTTGGATGGTAAGACACACTAGTTTATTCTTATTGGATATGAATACGATGATTTTGGGTACAAGATCTATGATCATGTTTAAGGAAACTTGTTAGAATCCATGATGTAGTGTTTAAAGGGGATCAAACTATTTCAAACATTGATAAGGGATAAAAATCCACTTCTCCATCTTCATATGGTATTGTTAGTATTGATCCTGGTTCCAATTCACATTTACCTTATATTTTTGATTCTGATGATCATTTTGATGTACATAATGATGCTCATGGTGAACATGTTGGAGTTTATGTTTCTGATTCACCTTTTTTTTCTAATGATCTGGTTCTATGGGTTTTTATTGAACATGAAATTCCACTCTGGAGGACATCTTACCATCATACCATTTCTACTCGATATTCACCTAATGAGTATATACTCCTTGATAAAGGGGGAGACAAGAATATTAAGATGAGGAAATTAATATTGAGTAGAATGATAGATGAGTTTCAATAATGGAGGACAAGACGACTTCATTCCATGATAACCATACTTTTGATCTGGTGAAGTTACTAGGAGGTATGAGATCCTTGAAAAATCAGTGAATTTATCGAATTAAAGATGATGAATCTGATTCTGTTCCACATTACAAGGCAATGATAGTTGTTAAAGGATTCATTTAAAAGAAATTTATTGATTTTTATGAGAATTTATCACCTGTTTTCCAAATGTCTTTCATTCTTGTTGTTCTTGGTTGGCTATTAGTTTGGATCTGCTAATTGAGAAGTTGGATGTGAAGACATCTTTACTCCATTTAGATTTAGAGGAAGAGATTTATATGTTGTATCTGGAGGGTGTTTTTGAAATAGGTAAAGAAACTTACATCTGCAGGTTGAGTAAGAGATTGTGTGGTTTGAAGCAAGCTCAGAGGTAGAAGTATAATAAGTTTGAATCTATCATTTCTCATCATGTTTAATGAAGGAATATTTTGATCATTACTTTTTTTTAGTGATTTACTAAGGATGATTTTATTATACAACTACTTTATGTTGATGATATGAACAATGTTGTCCATGATACTTCTAGAATTGATATATTGTTAAAGGATATTTGTCCGTCTTTGGCGATGATATACATGGGTCCATCACGAAAAATTCTTGGAATGATGATCTCCCATGATAGGAAGGACATGAAATTTTTGATATCTTAGGAGAGATACATTGAGAAGGTTCTTTGGATATTTTCAATGGATAAGGATAATGTGTTCCATACTCCTATATCATTACATTTTAATCTCTGCACCACTCAATCACCTTCTATGGATGAATATAGAAAAGAGATGTATAAAATACATTAATCATCTATCGTTGTGTGTTTGGTGTATGCGATGGTATGTATGAGAACAGATATTTCTCATGCATTTGGTGTGCTCAGTCATTTTCTATCAAATATTTTTTGAGAGAATTAGAGAGCAGTGAATTATATTTTTTGATATATTTTTGGTACTTCTGATTTATGATTGTGTTTTGGAAAAGGGGAAACTATGATGTATGTCTTTATAGATTCAGTTATGATAGGAGATATCGATTCGAGGAAGTCTAATTCAGGATATCTTAGCACTTTTAAAGGGGGAGTTGTATCATGGATGTCTATATTGTAGATATCTAATACTTTATCTACCACATATTCATAGTACATTGGATCTACAACATCGATAATTCAAGACAGTTAGATCTTGAGAAGATCCACAATGATGACACCAGGTCACACAGGTTGACCAACAGTCTACCCAAAGGAAAATTTGAGAATTTACGACAAATTGTAGGGTTGGCAATGATCCCCACTATAGTCTGATGGGGTTTTTGTTGGGAACCTCCTCTACTAGTGCGCACATGTTTTCTATGAAACCCCAAATATTTTAATGCGGGTCAAGACAAAGTGAATTAATTCATGTGGTGACTTTATTTTGATGGAGAGAGATTATTTGATGTGGATTATTTTTCTTATATAAGGAGGTATTGGAAAGGCATTTCAACACACTAACACCATTAACAATAAGAGAAAATCCCATTCGGTGATCACCTTTCTTTGACAATCATCATTCTTACTCCTCGTCTTTGATTCACCACTTTTATTCTTGAGTATTACTTTTGAGATCCCTTCCATTTTCTTAGAGTCTCTACCAATTACATCTTGATTTTACTGGATACCACTTTCTATACTAGGTCCCATGGTTTTTCCCTTTTCAAATTTTCATGTAAAAATTCCTGGTTTCAACTTTATATTCTGCACATATTTTTGTCCCTAAGAATTTTCTATTTGGAGGGAAAGATTTTATTTCTGATTATCATTCTCTTTTCAATTGTTTTCACATTTGTTTCTTTTCCTTCTTTCCCAATGTCGTTCCGCTATTTTTTGCTTGAACCCACACCCATCCCATCTCCATCTCTTCAAAAAAATTACACTCCCCCTTTTCTTCTACATTTTTATTTTATGTTATATAATTGTATATAATATTATTATTTATATATAATGAAAAAATTTATAATAAATAACATAATTTTGTAAAAATAATCAAAATTATAGTAAATTAAAATAGATTATTTATATTATGATTATATTTATATATATTAATGCATGTTTTCATGTATATGTAATTTATTTTTATAATATTAATTATAAATAATTTTTTATAATTTTTTATTTTTTAAATATCTTATTTCATTAATAATAATTATATGGTTTTTAATTATACATTTATTTTAATAATTTTTTTATGTTTTTATCTATATTGATTTATGAACTAAATGTTTACAATATTTTTAAAGTAAAATTTCTAAACTTTTTCCTCTCTATGTTTTTCTACTTGATCAGGGAAGAGGTGATCATGGGAACTGTGATGGATATTCGATTAGAGTCATTATAAGAGTGTGGTTTCACTCACTTAGAGTTAATT
Organism: Viscum album; assembly: GCA_963277665.1. Taxonomy (NCBI): domain Eukaryota; kingdom Viridiplantae; phylum Streptophyta; class Magnoliopsida; order Santalales; family Viscaceae; genus Viscum; species Viscum album. The sequence goes on along the minus strand of OY728126.1, from coordinate 1,944,631,474 downwards.
AAGGATTTGTTAAAGGGTATGATAAAGAAAGACACATTGAGTCTACTACTATTTAGTTAGAGATTTAATATTTTTCTGGTTTTTATTTTTTGAATAAGCTGATTGACTCCAATTTTGTTTGAAAAATCCCCTTCCTGGAAAAGGATCCATAACCTTATGGGGTAGACATTGATAATATGATTATATAAATTTATAATCATAATTAATACTAGTGCAGTGGTAAGAAGGTGATCATACCATATGGAAGGATTGGTTATGTTTTTAAGATAGGAAAAAAGTAAAACAATGAAATCAAGCTAAAAAAAGTTGATTTTGGTGATGAAAGAGTGATTTTGTTAGAAATCGTGTGTGAAAATAGGTAGGAAGTCTAGAATATTGTAATAGACAGCGAGATCAACCAATATTTATTGTTTTTTCCTATGTTTCTTCCTATTTTCACACACAATCACACACAATTTCCAACAACCTCATTATATCATAACCAACATCCAATTTTTTTAGTTTGCCTTATCTATTTTAATTTTTGTTATGGTTTTTTCTTTTATCACCTAAAAAAACAAGTCATTCACTATAATACGATACACTTCTTACCACTACACTAGTAGTAATTAAGATTATAAAATTTAAATTTTCACATGCTCAATATTTGTGTTATCAAATTTTTGTACCATTATTGGGGAGGGTGTGTTTTTACAAACAAAAAGGTCAATCCACTTATTCAGAAAATTAATGTATAAAAACAATAAAGCTCAAACTATTAGTAGTCTCCATGTGGAATTATTGGAATGGTCCATCACCATTACCTTAATGAACTACGCATGGGTTCAACCAGACTCTTTAAATGACCCTACTAAATTATACCTTATAGTGTTTATGACCACTTCTTTCCCAACCCTACTATTTAACAGAGAGATGAAAAATTTAAATAGTTGTAATGTAAAAATAATGTAAATATTAAGTACAAAAATTAGTACTTAGAACAAACATTTTAAAAAACTACTTATTATAATAAAATTCTAACTAAAAAACCTACAATTATTATTATTATTATAAAATATATATAAATATAAAAACTTATATCAAATTATTTATATGATCTTTTGAAAATATAAATTTCATATACATAAATCCATGAATTAAAATATATAAATATATATATGTAACATAATGATTCATTTTTTAAATTATTTATACTATTATTAATATTTAAAATAATTAAAATAATTATTTTTTATTCTATTATTATTATATATATTATATTTCTATATATAATTATATACATTAAAAATAAAGAAGAAATGGGGTGGAGATTGTTCGGACAAGATGCATAGGTGAAGGGAGGTGGGTTCGAGCGAAAAGAGTGGAATAAGGGGGGGGCACGATAGTGATACAAAAAGAGGTTGTTGATAGAGGGGTTTAGAGACTGTGAGAGAGAAGTCATAGTGGTCGCACATGTCTTCAATGATGGGGGTGTAGATTTAGGAGGTTTGAATCAGTAGTGTGCATTCTTGGATGGTGAGAGTGGATTTTATTGCAAATATGGTAACAAAAGATATTTATTCGATGATGTCCATAGTAGGTTCTTCGAATGGTGGCCAATGAGGGTGATTCTAGACTGGGTCTTCAATAAGTGTCTTCCACATGGTTTGAACATTATATTTCGCATGTCTGTGGGATCCTCTTCTTCAACAATGGCATGCGATGTAGCGTACTCAAAATTTGGGTTCCTTATCTTCAATTTAAGGGTTTTGGTGATTGTAAATTAGGATTTATTCTACTATTTTGGACTATTATTTCATTGGATTTTCTTTTGGGCTTTATTGGTAAATTTATTCTACTGATGATATGATTTGGTTTTTGGAGGTGGGTCTATGAGAAGCTAGGATTGGGTGAATGGGGATAGGGATGGAAGTGGGTTTAGAATTAGTGGAATGTGTAGGGGGAGTTTATAGTGGGAGTATGAGGAAGGGGTTTGAAGTGACTTGTCGATTAATCATAATAATGTTACAATGTTGAGTTAGAAAATTGTCAATGTTGATGAAGAGAACGGTGACTCCTTAACTCACCATTGGATGGATAGGTTGCAGATACTGAAAGAGTATTTATTCGGGGTTCCAGAGGAAACTCAAAAAAGTCACCACTTCTCTATATTTGGTGGAAGGTGGATTATGTATTGTGTATAGATCCTAATGAAATAATAAAAAACCAATATATAATAATTTAACTAAAAGAAAATAATTTTTAAAAACTATAAAAAATATTAAAACATTAAAATTCATATTTTAAATTTTTTAATTAAAATAATTAAGGAAGTTAATTACAATTCTTGAACTTTATTTAATTTTTAAAGAACCCAAAACAAAAAATGAGATTAATTTATTTACAAAAGGAATGATAAATTAATTAAAATGGTGAATTAATCTAAAAAGAGGAAAAAATTAATTACATAAAAAATTATAATTATCTAATCATTTAAAAATAATAATAATAATAAATGGAATTTTATTAATTTAAAAAAAATTGAAAAACGAATAAGAGGAAAAAGAGAAATAATTAAAAATAAAAATAAAAAATATTATTTGTCAAAATAAATTAAATAATTAAATAAATGATAAAAATTAATGTTATCTATTTTCTAAATTAAATAATGAGTTAATTAAATTTAATATTTGAATAAAAGAACAAAATTTATTACCAAATTAATTAGTCAACTATGTATATAAAAAATTAACATTATTGACATAAATAATTATTTAATGTAAAAAAGGAAATTTTTATTTGGAAAAAAATATAACATTGCTAAAAACTAAATTAGTAAAAATATGAAATATAATAATTTAAACATTAATAATATAATAAATAATGGTTGAAAAAATATAATTAATTAATTAATTACGAAACTCTTTAAAATGAAAAAAAATAGTCAATAAAGTTAATATTTTCATGAAAAAATTATTATTTTATCATTTATGTAAAAAATTGACTAAAGCTGGAATTTATTTTTGAAAATACACAGTTTTGATTTTAATAATAAAATAAAATACAATCAATTTTGTGTCATAGTTCATTAAACAATATCCACATCACCCATAATTATGGGGAAATTATAATAAAATTTTACACACTGAAAACTTGGCTATAAAAGTTTTCATTTTTTAGTAATATAATCTAATGTGAGGTCATACTGGTGGATTTCTCAAAGATGAAGATTGTTGAACGTTGGCCTATAACAACCATGCAAACTGGGATTTAACATTTTCATGGTTTCAGTATGTATTATTGATGTTTTTTGGATAATATATCATCACAATATAATCCAATCAACAAGTTAACTTAAAAGGGATCCAGGTTTCTCTCTATAGATGAATGGGAGATAAATTCATGGATACTGAAGGAAAGATTTTTCAGTGCACCTGTTCCAAGTATTTACCTGAAGTGGATAATGGTTTGGTAAAATATAGTGATGCATCCAATATGGTATTTATATTATTTATCATCTAGAATGAAAAGGTAATATCTTATGCCTCACATCAATTAAAGGATCATGAGCTATATTACAAAAATCATGATTTGGATTTACCTGCAGTATGTTTTTTATTAAAATCATATTGGAATTATCCTTATGGAATAGGTGAGTTATATTTATATATATACATATACATGTCACAAATATTTAAAGTATATATTCACATAGACAGTTCTGAATGTACACCATATAATGTGGTTAAATCTGATTTAGGATTATGACTACTCAATATATTATGACCCAAGGAAAAAAAATAAGTTGGTTGATGCTTTTAGTCCAATTTTTCATGCCATCTTATCTATGATGTGGATCATAAAAGATCAAATATTTCTCAAATTTCAATGAATGTATATGGAAATGCTAAAGGATGTGGATAAATCATATCTTTGTCAAATGGGTGATCAAAAATCTATAATAGTGTTGATTAAAGTGGTGTAAAAGAAAACTGTTGAGATGTTGAAGAAGGTGAGAAATGATCTAATTAAAACAATGATTATAATGGGATGATAAGTTTTAGGAACCATATATGTGCTCCAACCATACAAAATTTAAGAAGGATTTGTTAGAAGAGGCTACCATTTCTTTATTATATTTTCAACCTCGATGTACAATGATGTAGAAGGATTTAAAAGAGTATTTATAATGAGATGATTTGAATAAATTTATCACACTATTTTTATCTTGATTATTTTTATTCTAGAAAGTTAAATCTAAGAGAAAAATGTCTATATGGATATTAAAGAATTACCCATACTAAAATGGAAGTGGGAAAGAATTACCATGGATTTGGGTATTGGAATCCCAAAAACATCTCAATGGAATAATGATGTATTGGATATAGGTTATCACTATAAAAAGATACAATACATCCTAGAAATAAAATAAGATTTCTCAATAGATTATCTTTCCTAGATATACATTAAAGAAAACTAAGGGTGAATGAAGTACCATATTCCATTGTATATGATAGGGATCCAAAATTTTCATTGAAGTTGCAGAAATGTCTTTATCGTACCCTGGATATATAGATATGTTTTAACACAATGTATCATCCATATAAATATGGAATTTATCATAGATAAATTCAAACTGTAAAGGATTTATGGAGATCTTATCCTCTAGATTTCATTGTTTTTCTGGATTAATTCCTATCACTAGTTGATTTTAAAAACAATAATAGATTTGAATAAAGCATTCATATGAAACATTATGAATCCATCTATTGAATAAAGTGTATAACACCAATGTGTTGGGATAAATATATATAAATAAACTATTGGTACTTGATCTACATGAAGAAATGGAAAAAAATTAGATCCATTGGACAACACACAAGGGAACCATAAATTAAATAAATATGTACCGATAATAATCCTATGTGTGATATAGAGTTTGATGTTAGTGATAAAGCATTTCTTTGAACAGAGAGGGAACACCGTTTGATCATGATAATTCTTATGAGTAACAACTGGTGGAGGTTATGGATCATACAAATAAAGTGTTATGAATAAGATCACCCATCTGGTCAATGTTTCATGGTGAAACAACAAGCTTGTGGAAGCTTCGTGAGAATGTAAGGATGTAATGAATTTGATTAATCCTTATCTATTTTTACCAATGTGATGAAATTTGTAGGGATAAATTCACTTTAAGGGTATTTGAATGTAACACCCTCATTTTTTTTCTTTTTGAATAATTTTATTTATTTTATAGCATGTGTCACATGCAACACCATGTTTTAAGAAACCATGATATAATGTTAATTTTATTATTTAAAAATGAGCATGATAATATAGTTTTTATATTTGATAGTATGAGTAAGGAAAAAACATTTTTAAAAGTTTTTATAAATTTTTTAAATAAATAATATATATTTATATATAATTACATAATTTTTAGTAATGTCATTTTATGCTTCAGTTTTTTTAAATGATTTATATTGATTTTTAAAAATAATGAAAAAAACAAATTTTTTATATATTTAGAAGATTTATTTTGATAAAATAACCTCATTTTTTGAATCAACTTGTTAACATTATATTATAGTAATGCTTTGGTATTTTATTTAAAATTTAGTTTTTTAATGAATAATGAAAATGAAGCTTTTTATCCAAATTCGTTTGTATTTTAATGAATTTGAAAGTTAAATGTTTTAAAGGTGGTATTAAAAGAAAAATTATTTAAATTATATCATAATTAATGCAATTTATTTAGCTTGAATTAAATTAATGTTCACTTTTTATATGAAAACATTCTATAATAATGAAAACATTTTCTTAGGAAAACCATTTATTCATCACATATGTGGGTTTATTTTTAAATTATAAATTTCATATTAATTGAATTGATTTTTTATTAATGGATTCATGGAATTATTATAATTTATATATTATTATAATTCCAATTAATATTTTTTAATGTTGAATAGTAATAATAATAAAAATAATAATTACTACAGTTAAGGTTTAAATGGGTTTACCTGAGGATTAAACTAAAAAACATAATGGTTAAATGACCTATAATAAAATCAAAATCCATTTCTATGGCCTTATTTTTACACAATAACATCTAATTAAAGATAATGTAAAACTTTTGAGCCACATTCTTTGTTTAAAATGTGAGCTCAATTTTTTCTTCTAATAACAGCCAAGTGTGTCTTCTCCCCACTTATAAAAGGGAATCCCTAACCTGTCCTATTCAAATTTACAGGATCATTTTCCTTATAAAATACCTATCCAAATAAATTAAATAATTTCCACATGAAATCCTAGATAAATTACCTAGATTACTTACCAATCATAAAAAGGACATCAATATATACCAAAGTTGTTTTCCGATGAAGTGGTAAAAATCTTAAACTTTTGTTTCTGAATAATTTATTCTACAATATATTTCTAAAAATATATAAATATAATGATACAATTACTAAATTTTCCCTTATATAATAATAATTTATTATTTTAATGTAATGAAATATATCTACGTCCTCTTACATAAAATAAGAAATGAAACAATCGAATTTTTATATGACATTATGCCGCCTCATGAACAGATTTAATTCATTTCCCATCAGAATATCTCATCTCTATATTAAATGAAATATTTTTCATATTTATAATATATTTATGAAAAAATTTATATTTATATAATTATAATATCTCATAAGAATTTTAAAATTTCATTCCTTGAGAATATTACAGTGTTGCTCGTGTGTACGACAAACTGTCGCCTGGTGAAGCGATATGACTAATTCTTCATTTACACATTACATTTAAGTTAATATAGATATAATTGATAAAAATATTTTATATAAGTTAAATAAAAAATAATTTTTAAATTAAATTATTTATTTACCTTTCTTTCATTCCATCTATTTTGAAAATTGAAATAATGTTCATGTGTATACATGGACTATCATCTCCATGAATAGTGTAATTCATTATATATATCTAAATTTAATGGATTAATATAAATACTTATATAAATAATATATATAATATTTATATCAAATTTAAAATAAATATGATTATGGAAACATGATCAATGTAAAAGGATAAAAAATACTAAATCTCAAAATACAAGAAAACAAAGTAGTTATTACCTGAAACACAAATTAAACATGAAATTATTAACAGATCGGTTGTCAAAGGATATGTCTAAATAATATATGAATGGTATATATGAGTATGTATTTTTAATATATTCATATTAAAACTATATTTATTATATAAGAGGTTATGAGGCCTATGAATGAATTAGTGAATTTAGGTAAGTGATTTTTTATCATTTCTTTTTATGTGGGAGCCATGCCTTATAAAATACTTATTTATTTTGTGTGGTGTATATAATACCCATAAATTACTTTTATGATTATAATCATTGGAATTTTGGGATATTAATATCAATATAATGTTATTTATTTCGTTTTATCATGATTCAAAATTTAACAATGTTGTACAAGTTTCATATTCTAATTTTATTGTCTATCGGGATTGTTTATAAGTACGTTTCTAGTGATGAAATCATATAATATCAATCTCATTCAACCCTTTAATTTCATTTCCCTTATTTATATCATTGAAAAAAATTGCCTTCCATTTTCTTCTCTTCACTCATTAATGATTCCAAAAGAATAATTTTATGGAAGAACTGAATTTTCTTATCTCCTCGGTCAAAAACCATTTTTCTTCCATGAGAACATACTCTAAAAATATTTTATATGTATTTATATCATTATAAAAATATAGTTTAAAGTCATTTATAACCATGTTTTACATTTCAAAAGTTTTTTTAAAAGGAATATTTTTTTCCTTTTTCAAATTAGGTTGTAATTACTTTTACCAAAAATGTGAAATCATCATTATAATGTGTATGACATGAATGAAAATATCCAACATCATAACCATTAAATTACTTGAAACATCCACTATATTTTTAATGGGTTTCTAATGAAAATGTTATACTTAATATTTTGGATACTTATAGTTTTTAATAATGTGATTTCAATGGAAAATCATATTTTCCTCAAAAATATTTTAATGATATTTTATTGATTTTTTATTCCGTAATGAGAATAAAATTTAGTGATACTGAATTTTTTACTAAGGATATGATCCAATTTTACGATACTTATTCTTTCTATGGATGTTTTATGTTTATTATTATGAATAAATTTTTTTATAGAACCTATTCCTTTTCAACATGTTATGAAATAATGAATTCAAGAACGTTTTATGAAAAACATTTCATTTTTCATAGGATTTTTATTTCATGAGTGCTTTATGGTCTTTTAGAACAAAAATTTATTTATTATGTAAGGGATGTGACATATATCCCCCCAAACACATTAGTTAATATTTTTTATCTCATGATGTAATGATGGGAAACAAGTTAATGTCCTTAATCTGGTATGGGAAACATGCCGATGTGCGTGATCATCTATGGGAAACATGTGATGATTCATGATCGATATAAAATAAGAAATAGGGATTGATTCTAGAATAATTATTAATTGGTCGTATTTTATGTTATCCTTGACATATTAAATGTTATCTATTATTATTATGGTTCCACAATTATATGACAAGAACTTATGGTTAATGATTGATTTATGTTGATTTTTTATATTAATGGCTCATGGATTTTGAAATCATGATGTTTTATTTCATGGATAAAGTTTATTATCCATGATAGATTAGGAATGAGATTTTTATATTATATTCATAGTCTCATACCCTTATACTTATCTTATTATTTCACATGATCTTTGATTGATATCATCCTTGTTTAACCTTGTTCAGCATCTAATTAACCATTTCTTATTTTTTACTTCCCCCACATTATGAAAAAGGTTATAGCAGGGTATGTTTATAAAGAGTACTAAATGGAAAGATATTTGTTGTATATGTTTAATAACATTCATTAAATAAAAATATTATGAAACTAGTGTCCAATGAAACTAAACCTTTTCGATCCTTAGATGTGTATTTGTGAAATGTATATAATATTCCCATAAAGAGATCTGATATTTATGTATGAATAAATTATATAATTATATTTATCATCAGAGAAATATTTAAATATACCTTGGAAACTAGGATAAGAAATCAATATTGAGAAACCAAAGGATATGTGCATATATTGGAAAATTACATTTAATTTTGGAAAATGATAATGTGTGCGGATTCTAAAAAATTTCATCCGTATCTCTATAGTGGAAGTTAATAGGGCCCATGGATAGTTGTACCTAGGGGTAATAACTCAGAATAAGGAACATTTATCTAAAATCTATCATCAACTGATATACAACAATGGCCCTTTATTCACACTGAGTTTGATAATCATTTGTTAAATGTTTTGGAAGTATCCATACTTGTAATTAACCATCATGGTGGATTAGAATAATGATCATGAATGACCTTGGTTATGTATAAGGTTTCATAGATCAAAAATAAGGTGTCATGATTTAGAGATAAATTAATTAATTTTCATGATTAGTCACTCTAATGAGTGATTATTATTGGTTATTCAAAACATTTTGGGTTTATAATGTAATTTTAGATATAAGGATGAATTTGAGTTGGTAACATACATGCTAAAATTTTGAAGTGCCCTATTTGATTTTAGTCAAATGAATTCACTCATATCATCAAAATTTATTATGAATATAAATTCCAATCTTCAATAACTATATAATTAATTTATGTTGAAAACCCCTAATAGTATGATGGTACATATCTAGTCTATGGTTTATCTCCAATTAAATATTATGGGAATTTTCTTCCAAAATATCTTTTAATTCTCACTGTAGTGGAATTTCATGTTATCTTAGTCATGGATTGGATTTATCTACATAAAACCCATAGGAATTTCAACGTAAGGTAAGACAAATTTGATATTCTAAACCAACCAATGATTTTTTTAATTATAAATATGAACCTAAAATAGAAATTTTGTTGTTTTCATGGGTCTTGATTACCATTTTAAAGTGGTTTTTATCACAGATGGTTGAAAAGAAACTCAAATTTCGTAATATTACCATTTTAAAAGATTTTGTTTATGTATTTATAGAATATTTTATTCCTCTTCTAATGAAATGTGAAGTTGAGTTCGTAGTAAAAATCATACAAGGTTCTACACATATTTAGGTGGATCATTATAGAATAGCCCTGATTGAGTTAAATGAATTAAAGAAGAAACACCAAGAAGACCTTGAAAAGTTAATTATTTGGCCATGGGTGTCACTATAGGGTGAAACTGTTCTATTTGTTATAAAAAATGATGGAGTAATGAAACTATAAATTTATTTACAAAAACTGAACAAAAAGAAAATAAATAAAAAATATCATAGAGACCTTATTGATATATTTTTGGATCCATTTCATTGATCTCAAAAATTTTCTATGAATGACCTACTATATTGATATCATTAACTGTGCTTTAATAATGAGGATATAAGCAAGAAAAATTTATGATCATGTTATCGACACTTTGAGTATATTGTGATTCCATTTGGTTATACTAATTCCCTATCTATCTTCATGGATTTAAGGAATATCATTTTTATAGATTAAAAAAAACTAATTTGTGTTAGACTTTATAGATGACATTATAATATAACCAAAGGGTAAAGAAGAGCATGGAAATAACATGATAATTATATTAGATTCTCTAATGAAGAATAAATTGTATGAAACGTTGGAATAGCTTGTGATTTTTGTATAAAAGGTTTTATTTTTGGGTCATATAATCTCAAGAAAGGGAATATCAGTAGATCCATTAAGCATTGAGGCTATTGATAATTAGATTATAAAAATCCCTATAATTGAGATCCAAAATTATCAGGGTTTAGCTAGATATTATTGAGTTTTTATGGATAACTTATCAGGAATAACAATTCCACTCACCAAGTAAACTTATAAGGGAGAACATTTCTTCACAATAGATGAATGTGATAGAAATTTCAAGTAACCAAAGAGAAGAGTAGTTAGTGATCATTTGATTACAGTACCCTATAGTGGAGAAGGGTTTATAATATATTGTGATGTATCCATGAATGGGTTTGGATGATTATTTATATTGAATTATTTGGAATAATCCTACCATCATAAAAAATGATGGTTCATTAGATAAATTTAAAAACTAATGATTTGGAGTTTGTTGTAGTCAGTTTTTCATTAAAAATGAGGATGAATTATCTTTATAGAGAAAAATGTGATATATATACTAATAATTTTTTTAATTATATATTCACTTTGAATGATTTGACTATTTACTGGAGAAGGATGATAGATCTTATTAATGACTACAACATCTCCATACACTACCACTATGTTAAAGTGAACATGGTGGCCTATGATTTTATTCAAAATGATCAAGCTAGCTCATTCATGTTGATGAATGTAAAAGATCTATATTTTTTGATTTAAAATGTATCAATATGTAAATATTTTTGAAAAATTAGAAATATTTCCTTTCTCAAATATGTGTTTAGCTATCAATACAAGTGAATATTAATGTGGAATAGAACGAAGAAGTAGAATTGAAGAAGATGATTATCAACGTTACTGGATTTAATCATGATTTTAATTTAATAATATGGTTTAGGAATGGTATATTTGTTCTATCCAGACACTATTTGAGGTGTGAGATATTAGAAGAGTTTCATAGTTATTAATTTTATATTCATCCTGGTAGAACAATGATGTATAGTGATTGGAAAGATTATTTAAGGTGAGATATAATGAAGGGAGATATCATATTGTATGTATATTATTTCATGGTATGTCATCATGTTTAGTCTGATTGAAAAAATTATAAGGGGATGTTACAATAATTACACATACAAAAATAGATTTTATAAAATATCACCATGTATTTTGTATTTTGACATCCCAAAATTTATAAAGGGAATACTTATGTATAGGTTGTAGTCATTTAATTTACAAAGTCAACACAATTCATCACTATTAATGAGGATTTCTCTTTGGACCAGCATTGCATGTATACATTATGGAGGCAGTAAGGTTTCATGGGATAACACATTCTACTTTATCTGATCAAGATATGCTGTTTTTTTCAATGTTATATAGAACTGTTCAGTATGTCCAAGATACATGGGTATGTATCAGGACAATGTATCATGCTAAAAAATGTGTTCAGTTTAAGAGATTAATTCATGCCCTAGAGTATAAGTTGAGATATTTTTCTCGGTATCACAAAAGTTTTTTGGATTAACACTGTCCTTTATTTGAGTATGTATTTAGAAATATGTTTCATGAAGGAATTCATATGGCACCAAATGAAGACCTCGATAGAAAAAAAATGATAACTAAAATGTCTTGGGATGAACTTGTAGAAAGAATGATATTGGTACTTGAGATATATAACGAAATGTTAGTGAAGGTTAGTTAAATTAAATAAAAAATAAGGGAAAAATAAATCAGGTAGAAACGTATTATTGACAGTCACCAACATGGTCAAGAATTTTAAGTTAGAAGCAAGATGTTTCAATGAATATATATATTAAATAAGGTAATAATATATAGAAATAAGGGAAAACCAATACCAAAGTATATTCATAATGTTGAAATTTTTGGTTGTTTAAGACTATATCTTGTCACATGGAGTTTCCACTGAACCTCTCTCAACTTCTTAATTTGTTCCATGTATCCATTCGGAAGAAGTACATACCAAATCAGTCACATATACTGAACTCATAGGTAATACCACTAGATCATATTTATTATTATAATGAATTACCTATGATCATTTTGTAACATAAAAATAATGTTCTATGAAATTATAAAAATCCTATAGTTAATGTTTTTTGGAGACACCGCCATGTTGAGAATTCTTTGTGAAACCTGAGGATGTAATGAGGTAGAATTTTCCCTATATTTTTACACCAATGTGCTGGAATTTCAAGGGTGAAATTAATTGTAAAAGGGTAGAATATAACACCCCAATTTTTAAATATTTATCATGTATAACTTAATTTAATTTATAGCATTCATTAAACCAAACACCATTTCTTAACGAACCATGATATACTATTAATATTATTTTTTAAAACATGATCATTATAACTTTATCATTAAATTTTGAATTATAAGAATAAACCCATTATAAAAATAAATTATAAATGTTTTAGATAATGAATATATATATATAATTTCTTTAGTAATGTCATTATATTCCTCAAAAATACATTTTTCCTCAAAAAATTGATTTCTATTATTTTTTATGAAAATAATAATAATTTGTTTTATTTTTTTAGAGAATTTATTTTAAACAATAATATTTATTTTATCAATTAACATGAATGAAATATAATTGGGTGAGTTTTCTTTATTATTTTTACAAGTTTAATCTTATTAATAAATAGGTGAATTATTAATTTTTAATAAAAACTTCTTTTATATTTAATGAATATACAAGATCCATTTAATTTAAATAAGGTTTTAAAATTAAAAACAGTCTAATTAAATATTTATTAATCAAATTCATTCAATTGGCATCAAATCCATGTTGAATTTGGATATTAAAACACTATATACTGATGAGAATTTTTTATTTGGAAAACCATTATTTCATCACATCTGCATATTTAATTTTAAATTATATTTTTCTAATTTAGTGAAAGTAATGTTTAAAATGAATTCCATATTTGGAATAATAATAATTAATATTATATAAAAATTCAAAATATTTTTTTCTCAAATTGAATAGTAAAAAAATCTAATTATCCCAATTACAGATTAAATGAGTTTTTTAGGGATTAAACTAAAATGATATGGGTATAATGACCTAAAAACATGTCAAAATCCGTTTTTATGGAAATATTGTTACATTATCACATCTATGGTTTGGAAATGACCAATTTTTAATTGAATTTTCATTTTTGAAACATTGGTTCTTTTTCCATAAAAAACCATGTGTTTCTTCCCACCCTCTTATAAAATGTTACTTTCTCTCCTCTCATATTCACACTTACAAAAACATTTTCCTCTGAAAATAACTAACCTAAAATCAACCTTAATTACATATAAACATATTATTGGACATATATTTATTATAATTTTTCATAATAAGGGTACGTTAATAAATCTAATGTGGTTCACCGAAGAAGAGGTAAAATTCATAAATTGTGTTTTTGTTTATTTATTCATCCACCTACATCATATATTCCAAAAACTAATGATATAATAATAGAATTATACAACCATATTATAATATGTTATTAGGTTAATGTAATCACCAATATATAACTTATCTTCTATAAAATGTGAAATAAAATAATTGATCATTTGTACGACAGACTATCACCTCACAAACCGATGTAATTCATTTTCCATAACCATGTCAAAGTACTAGATATATTAATGGATTTATCATATGTAAATTATATTTTGGAAATATTTATATTTTTTTATTTATAATATCTCTTATAACTTCTTAAATTTTAATCCTTGTGATGATGATGACTTTGCTCATGTTTAAGGCAGACTAATGCATCGTGATGCGATGCGATTCATTATTCCATTAACAATTACCAGGAAAGTAATATGGATAGGTTTAATAAAAAAATTGAAATATATTACATAAAAATCATTATGTATATTTAATTTATTATTTAACTTTATTTCATTCTGTATATCGAGAAAATGGAAATAAAATTCATTTTATATTCGACCTAAAATCTATGTGAATAGTGTAATGAACTTTTCTACATAAAAATTTTATGGATTAATATAGATAAATATAAACTGAATATATATTATATTTGTAATAGGAACAAAATTACATGCATTATGGATACTTTTTTAATTTTTAAGGACTGAAAATACCAAATAAAAACATACATGAAAATGAACGTAGTTGTTACTCGAAATATGATATTAACATGGAATTGATAATATATTGGTCATAAAATGATATTAATAATCCATATATATTATGATAAACATGGTTTTGGTTTTTTAATAGATTTATTATAAATTTATATTTAGTATACAAGATGTTCCAATGTGTTTTAATTAAGCCGATAGTTGAGGTAATGGATTTTTGTCTCAGTTTCACATATATGAGAAACATGAGTTATTCAACACTAATTTCATTCTTTATGGTGTATATACTACCAATAATTTACTTTTACGATTATTATAATGAAAATTATGGGTTGTACATATCTATATAATGTTATTTCTATATTGTGGATTACGATTCTCATGTAACCAATGCTGTAAAAGTTTTATGATAGAACCTCATTTTTATCAGAATTATATAGGATTATGTTTATAGATGATGAAATATTACAATATATCCCTCAATAAATACATTAATTTTCTTATCTTGTTGTTGTTTTATTAATATAAATTATTTCCTTTCATTTTACTCTTATTATGTACTCAATATTACACATGTAAATTTTTTTATGCAAAACCATATTTATATCAGTCTTTACTAGAATACCCATTTTATTCGATGACCATTTTTTGTAAAAAAATTTATTTGAATTTTAACAACTATATTTTTTTTCTAAAGACATTTTATACATTTTTTAATTTTAAAAATATTTTTTAAAATAAATATTCATATTTTTTTGAATGAGGTAGTTTTGAAATTTACCAAAAAAATGAGACAGAAATAATGGTTTTAACATGTGTGACAAGAAAAAAACGTTTCACCATCATGAACACTAAATTATCTGAATATTATATTACAAGATTTCATGTTTAATTTCATATAAAATTATTTCCTTATTTTTGATTTATTTTTTAAATTTTATGAATGTTATTTAAAATGAATATGACATTTTCCTCAAGAATTTTATACTAATCTTATTGGGAATTTATACTCATCAATGAAAAAAATTTAATTGTTTTCTATGTTTTACTAGGAATAATAAAACATGGTACCATATTTTTTATTTATTTTGATGGTTTATGTTTATGATTATGATTAAAGGGTGTTTATGAATATTACACTTTTTCCATGGGTTATTATGTGATGAATTGTATAAATGTTTATGAAACCCATTTTTTCCTAAGCTTAGGCTATGATGAAATTTTTATGTAACCCATTAATTTTTTCATTTTTTATGATATAATGAATGATTTAAGATCTAATGGAACAAAAATGTATGGATTATGTGATGAGTGGGACCTATATAATCCTCTAAATAATTGGTTACATTTTTTTATATCAGGATATACTGATGGAAAATTAGTTGATGTAATTGACCTGCGATGAAAGACTACATAATATACATTTACCACAATGGGAAATAGGTGATAATGCTTTATCTACCATGAAATATGAAATTTGTGTTTAGTCTTGATCCATTTTGATTTGATGGTCACAAATGATAACCTTGACATATGAAATGGTTTCTATATTTTTGAGGGTGCCACACTTATATGACATGAACTAACAGTTCATGATTTAGTTATGATGATTTATCACTCTTATTTATCATGTATATTGAAATGAAGATGTTTAATTTAATGGATTATGTTTACAATCTATGATAGATTGGTTATATGTTTTTCTTGTTATATTCATAATGTCATACGCTTATGCTTACTTATGCTTCCATATGATCATCGATTGATATATTTCGTCATTAATCACACTAATTATTTGTTCTATCCATTTTATATATTTATTTTACCCATGTTATAAATAAGGATTAATGAAGATTATATCTATATATAATACTAAATCAGAAGATCATTATGGTATATGTTTGATATCTTTCATGAAATAAAAGGATTGTGTAACTAGTTTCCAAAGAAACTAAACCTTTAGAATCCATGGAATGTATTTTTGAAATGTATTGAATATTCATATTTTATGATTTATAATTAATGTATGAAAATAATAGGATGTTATAAAACCCATATACTCTCAATGTTTTCATAGACCATCACATAGTTTGGAAAACAATGCTCAAACCCTGACAAATTTCAATGGATCCAATAGATCCTTACCATATAGTTACTATATGGTTACTAATAACCTATTCCCTAGTCTTTTCATCACAAAACACCAAATTCTAAAACATAACTCCCAAAGCCTTTCAATCCTCAAAAGAGATAGGTTATGAAAAAAATCATACCTATAACCTGGAAGGAATAACAATTATCCCCACCATAGAAATTCTATGTACCCATAAAGAGATCAAAATTATGGACATAGAAAAATGAAAAGCCACTATGGCCTCATTAATGATTCCCACTCTCACATATTATTTCTATCCTGCTCACACTACCATTATACTGGACTGATGGAATTTTTTTACCAAGGGGCACCATATACAAGATATTCTTCATATGAACTTGTTTCTTTATCAATGATATATATGCATCCAGATAAATATCTTCATATTTCATATCATGGGAAGGATCGAGTTAAACAATTCTCAATTTAGAATCATGATAGAAATTTTCAATCAATATAGTGCGAGAAAAAAAATATAAATAATAAACTATATTTTGATGTGGATCAATGATCATGAAAGGGACAACATTCCTTGGTTCTAAATTTCACATCTTAACCAAAAGATGATGTCACAAATGAGTTAAAAAACTATGAAAAACTATACCACCTTTCCAAAACTCCAACTACAGATGAATAGATAACATATAGTATTTTTTAAGACTCTGAGCTGCCACTAACCTCTTTTGGATCAATTGTACCTTATTCGTTGTCTCGTGATCAATACTCGACCAAACCATGGATCATTCATCCAAATCATCCCAATAAAAATTAAAATAACTTGTACACCAATAAAACATTTGAAAAGGTGAAATTTTAATTAAATACTTATATATACTATCATAGTCTTACTCATCGAAAGGTATATGCATTTCCCATGGACCAAAACAATCCTTCCCACACACCCAAAAATACTATAGAATCAAAATGAGCATTTTAGTATACCCATTTTTCTAAGGGTTATAAGTCATTATTAACATCAATTAGTTATCTGTAAGCTCTTTAAAAAATTTCCAAAATTGAGATACAAACCATGGATCAATATCAGAAAGAACCACAAAAGGACCACCATGGATCTTCCTAATCTCATAGATATACATTTTCATATACTCTTCTATTGATAATTGATCACCTAAATCATATATATAAAACAAGTATTCCATTGTGAATGAATGATTGTGTCCTTATATATACCATCACAAATTCAAACTATAATGGGTAAAGAATGTAATAAAATAGTAGGTTTCCCATGACCCACCATAATATTTTAGAAAGTAAGGCATCATATAATGAAGTCTACAACTGACTGACTAATCCACAACCACAAATACCAATGTTTAATATCATTACAAATATTGGTATTTTAATGGTGTATTGAATAACTAGACTACTATCAACTATTAATCAATTATTTCCTAAGAAACATCAGAATAACTAACCAACCCCAAAAATAGAAGACATCATCGTGAGGTCAAGACTATACACTAGAGGTCTCCCCATGATTTAGGATTTCACAATAAATATAAAAATTGAAGTATGATTCATTATAATTAAAAATTAGTCCACAATGAAATGAATTTTATTTAACATAATCTACGAACACCAACCCATCATCCTCTTCCACTTCCAAGATCACATCAGCAAATAGACTTATCAAGGACCACTCCACTAAATATTCCTTCAGTGCTTGTGTTGTTAAAATCTTTCTCAACATTTAAGTGACCACATTCACTTGTCCTAGAATATATGAAATATCCCAATCAATGGCATAAATATATTCATCCCAGTATCTCTGTCATTAGTTTATCTCTCTCTAGGTCGAAATATACATCAGTATCATCTGATCATAATACAAAGTAAGCCTCTCACTGAAGAGATAGGTGTGTCACATCTTGAGGGAAAGATTCACTATATCCAAATTGATATCATGGTTACAATAATTCATCTCTTATGGATGTAGTTTACGTGAGCTATTTCCCACTGACTACATCCCCTATAATATATCACATCCAAATCATGTGCCTAAATAATCATAGAGAATATCATAACCAAGAAAATGTTATAAATGAATCATAACTAAAACTGAAGTCAATTTCAACATCAGTTACTCAAATGATAATTGAATGTATTTTTTTATTAGAGCATGAAACCTTTATATGTAAACTCGATCATAGGAGATGCAATCCTATAGAAATCTAGAACAAAATTTCTGTGAAAAATATTTATATACAAGATGCTACTAATCTTAAACACATTTATGGGATTCTCTCAAGAAATAAAATTTTAAATCGATTATGGATTTTATATGTTTTCCTTCATAGATAAAAAATAACCTAGAAACATCCCTTATTGGATCCAAAATGAACATTTTCGTACATTTCCACACATAAAATATCATTCCTGAGTTATAAGATGAAGATCCAGATTATTCAGTTGTTCCTCCTCTGATATATAATCCAAATAAATATCATTCCTGAAATAATCATTGATAGAGTCTAATAACTAAGGATATATTCGATTAATCAAATCCATAAACACCATATAAGTATGAACAAACCAAATGGCATAAATAAGTACTCATAATGTATATACCAACTCATGGGAGTTTTATTAAGAATATCCTCCCCTTAGAACATTAAATAATAGTAACTTAAATTCATATCATACATAGAATAATATTGGTATCCTGCGAGTTGATAATAAAATAATAAATCCTAGTAAGTTAATACCTATCCAAAAATGTCACTTGATTAATAAATCCTTTTCCCTCAAGTTCCACGGTCAAAACATTATGTACTTCCAAATATATAGGTTCCATTTTATAATATGTAATGAATATCTAACTTTTTATTGGGCGTAAGTCAATAAAAAACCCAATATACCTTCTGGGAGATAACCTAGAAAATACATCAAGAAAAACAATAGGGTACTCATCCACTATGGTAATTTTTTTTAATTCTAGTTGATAGAGTCAAACAAATCAAAAATATTATGGATGATACCATTATACCCACAAGTAAAATAATCCCCACTCTTCTAGATATAGGATCCCACTGAAACAAAAATATTTGAGCATCCCCACTAGAAGTTAAAAAGTAGAATATTGTGACTATAACAATCAATATGAGCTTTAAAATTAACCATCCAATCAATGCTAATGACGAGTTCAATGATTTCATTACCGAGAACTAAAAAAATCCAATATGAACTCATGTTCTGAAATCAGGGAATGGAACTCAAGAAATTTGAATCCCAGCACATTCCTCCTTAACAAGGTTACAGAACGACCTACCTTGAATGGAATAAGATCTGATTTTCATCCAAACACATCAGTCAACATTGATGATATAATAAATCATATGTTCTAGTATCAATAAATTTTAGGACTATATAGGATGAATTAAACATGTACCACTCACAATAGTCATCCTACATTAGATTCTTATAGTTTATACTCTAATATATGTTTACATATGAACATAGCCCCTCCCAATGATTTAATTGAAACATGGGGATCCACCATTACATGATAATGATATCCACCACCCCTTTTCACCTTAAAACAATCCTAGGAGACTTCGAGAAGAGTGTATATATCTTCACAACCATGGTACATTATTCTATGAAAATATTTAATGTGAAAATATTTTCTATATTGATGGAATGTCATGGGTATTTCCATATAATTAGGTTTAGTATGGAAACGTATCTCAAACTGATAGAAAACCGCCTATTTTTTACCTAAATAATCCCTTAAAACTACTCCTAATATGAATTGGGTTGCCTTATTTTGCTTCTTTTGAGGTTTTGGTGGTATACCATGTCTACCTCCAACGGGAAATGAAGATCCACCTAAATATATATTCTTGGAAATTATTACCTTAATCATAGATAGTTCATCAACCACCTCAGAAAAGGTTAGAAAGAAAAATAATATCAACATTAATTCAATATAATCCCTCAAACCCATGTCAAATATTTAATCTTTAAGGTGCTCATTTGATATAAGATTTGGTGATAAGTAAACTAACTCAAAAAATGAGTATCATAATCAATAACAAAACATTCCCCTTACTCCAAAGTTATAAATTGAATATTTTTATCCAAATAAAATGATTCAAGATAAAATTTCAATTTAAAAACCTTCTTGAATACAGTTTTGGTAGGTTCCTCATGAAACATTAATTTTATGATATCATCCCACCATTTATTTCCCATTGCATCTAGAATATAGTTATAAAAAATCAACCTTGTATTCATATATACTCTTAAAGTAGTATAATATCATTTTAACATATTCAATCCAAACATTGTGTTAATGGGGGCCCTCTTCACCATGAACGATAGGTGGTTTCTACTTGGTAACTTCAAAATCATGGTACAATATCTATTCATGGTTTCCAAGACTTAGTTGACCCATAGATAGTATTTTTCAGATAAAATTTTCCACTAATAAATGGATGATTAGAGGATTATCCTATGAGACATGTATTGCATCTTCCAGTCATAGATTTGGAAGATCTCTTATAGGGGTAAATTTAATATAATCGCAAGAGGAAACACTAGATTAGATTATTTATACACATATTAATTGAAATAAAAAATCAATGATTTACAATAAAACCCTTAATGGAAATGAATTTTATATATTAAAATATTAAATGAGAAAGAAAATAAGACAATACAATGTTTATCTAAATAAACCCCAAATTTATGGCCATCTAAATATCCCATAACCAATATCAAATAATATGAAAAAATCCACGACAACCCACGATAACTCAAACTTAGATAAGGAAGAAAGTGATTTTGGAACCCTAATGCACCTACCATGCGAGTAATGAAAGTCCTAAGTTCTATCTTCCATAAACCATGAAATAAATATTGAAGATTCCTTACATTTCCGAATGGGTGATCCATTTAATACAATTTTTTTAACAAAATAACTAGGGTTAATAGGGAATTCCACCCATGATAGCTCACCACAATGTGGAGATCAACATAAAAACGACAACATATATGATTTAATAAAACAGTGATAAAAATAATATTTCCTTGTATAAAAATAGGTATAAAACTATGATACCTGCACTCCAATCCAAAAGGATAATCCCTAAAATGAAGAAAAACTCACAAAAAAATCTAAAAAAATATGACAATGTGATAATCTGTCAGCTATATGCCTAACCACTATAATGGAAACCTCAACCATGAAAATTTTCTATGCTACATGTTAGTATTCCTTTTACATGATTCATGAAACAAAAAATCATTATACTCTTTTGGGGATATATATGGTGTGATAAAAATTCCTAGTAGGTTACCACATTAAGTATTTACAACTCCTTCCATTAAATAAATAATATTTCAAAATTTAAAATAAAAAATGTTTCATAATGATATTTCATTCGAAAATATATTTTCTTTCAAAAAAAACCTCATTCAAATAAACCGTGAAATGAAAAATTACCTAAGATATAAATAGAGGGAAATTATAATAAAACCATGATAAAACCATATGATAAACATATGAGAAATGAAACATGAAACATTTACATAATGTTAAAAACCAAGAAAATGTTGTGCTCTAAATAATGGATAAACATAACTAGGTCACACATGTAACATTGAGTTGGTATAATATTATTTTTAATGATAATTAAGTCTTTCCACAATCTAACGGTATTAGGATACCTATTAGATACCATATCACAATGATCACCTATCCATAATACCATATATAACATAATAACCATGGATGGAATTTGTCTTTATCCCAACATTCCCAAAGTTCACAGTTTTCATGTTTCCACAAAAGATTGAATTAAACCATGTTCAAAATTTTATGAAACATTTTCACAAGTAAAGAATCACCAATACAATGCATGGGATTAAATTTTATATTAAAAACCATATTTGTGGAATTTTATTAAACCCATAACGGGCATAAAACTACTTTTAATTAATTAAAATATTTTAAAATTTCTTTACATTCCACCCTAGGAGAATGTTTATAAATAATAACTTCATTTACATCAGACCAATCAATTCAAAAATCCAAACCAATAGTATTTGAGATATTTTCATGAAACTAGTGATATAGAACCATTGTGTAAAGACAATTACCTCTCCAATAAAAAAAATTCACCATAAAAAATAATTGAATGAAATGAGAAGATAGACCCCACTCCATCTTAGATTGAATGAAACATACAAAAGTTTCCATGAAAATGTCATGATCTAGTAATCACAAACATTATGTTATTCCACCACTGATGGGGAAGGTAAATCAAGGAGTGATCTATAAATATGAATAAAAAATAGGTCAAAATTTGTACATACCATGAAGAGATACATCAAGAAATAATGATAAATTACATGAGTCCATGGGTAGAGCCTCCTAGAGAATCACAAAGATGCTGGTTATAAATTACAAAGAGTTAAAAGGATATACTAGGATAAAATGAGAAAGGGAATCATGGTAATTTTATTATTATAAAAAATTCAAATAAATGAAACGATTTGGCCACATGGTTAGTCAAATAGTGTGTAATCTATGTGACAGCCTCAAGAACTAAAATCATCAACTCACATAGTTTTCAGGGACTATCACATAGTCTCAAAGACCGTGATCAATCCATGAAAAAAGAAGCTAGTACTAATATATTATTACCACAAATATATCAAATAGTTAATAATATCTATGATCATTCTATGAACCTAGAATTTATCTATTTAAACATCAAATTATTGATCCCTCACTCCTAAAATTCTTTCATACATTAAAAGAGGAAAACTATGGGCAAAATAAAACATGCATGTAACCTGAAGGGATTAATATATAGGATACAATAATTACAAAATAATAATAATATCACAAATATAACATTAAACATTAAATCCATTTTAACAACCTATTATGAAATATAGTGTTGAAAAATGAAGAATATTACTATATGGAGGCGGTAGTCCACACATACGCAAAATAAAAAATTCTATTTCCTATTTTATTGAAAATAGTATGATTTTTTTAATATAAAAAGGATAATGAATCCTTATAATATTTATTATATTATGTTTATTATATTTGGATAGATACCATATATTTTTATTTTCTGTAATAATAAAAATACTTTTTAATAGTCGGTAAATATGATTACTTCCTCATTGAGGGGACTCCTTTGGATTACACATTAACCCTTTTAAGGATAGTAATAGGAGAAGAATTGAGGGTTTGATATGAGTGGAAATAATCTATGATTGTTTTTGTACTGGGTTTCACAAATCAAGAGTCCACAAAATTTATAAAAAAGGGATTATAAGAGGGTCCCTTTAAAATGTGGGGAGGGACACACATTGAAATACTTAAAATAATTTCATAGTATGAATACATTATTTTATGAAAGTGGAATGAAATGGATAAAAATTTAATTTTTTGATAATATATGGTCTATATATCTTTAAAAAATAAAATGTGTACAATTTTATGAGCAATTTTTTACCCTTATTTCTTATATTTTCCTGCAAGGTAATCCCGTTTAAATCGTAACCATGGTAATTTATTTAATGTGGCTATGTCTTGTGAAAAAAAGTACGTTGAACATAAAACATAAAATTTAATATAATTATTGAAATTGTGGAATTTATTTTTCAAGATTTAGTTTGAAGAGTTTGAATAAATTAATTTTAATATATGTTCATAAAAGAAACAAAAACTATTTTAAATTTTAATTTGTGCATAAAAGTGAGATTATAAGAAAAAAATGTATAATTTTGAATATAATAAAATGAATTTTATTATTTTAAATAAAATGATAATTATATATCCTTAATACGAAACTAAAAGTGTAGTGAAATATTTATATACTTGATTATGGGAGAAGAAAAAAAACATTTCTTATTTTTAAAAAATTACATAGAATTCAAAAAATTTAAGCATATATTTATATTTTTAAGATTATATTTTTATATGAATTATATTAAATAATGAATATATATTTATCCTTTAAAATCATTTCATGATCTTTAAAATTATTCTTATATTATTATAATATCATAATAGTGAAACGTTTTGAAAAAAAATTATTTTCACTATTCACAAAAAATGAAATATTAATGAAAAATCCGAATAATTCATAATAAACTAATTATTAAAAGATTAAATAAAAAATGAAATACATTCCATACAATAAATTTCATAAAAATATTTAATTATTATAAATATTATCATCGACAAAATATATATACATTGTTATATTTTTTTTACAAGAACTAAATGCTTACTAGAATTACTAATTGGGTGCTAAATTAATCCCCCTTAAAAAATTTCATCATTGAAATTTACATAATGTCACCTCAGGAATAGATGTGGGTAGTTCTTCATCATAACTTCTTTATGTTCCAAAATCACCACTTAAATCCAATTATTACTCTTATGTATCTTTCATATTTATTGCATCTGATTCTATAACAGTCGTTCTTTAGAGTAATGAATTAGTGTTGGCTCATCACATTATGATAAATCAAGTACCAATTCTATTTCCTTGAAGATGAGAACATGCATTTGTTCTAGATTTTAATTTATAAATAAATATATATGTAACATATATTGAACTTTATAGAGGCTCTAATTCATTTCTAAATGGAAAGACACAACTCATATTCAATTTAGAATTTCAAGAGACCCTAAATACATAGGAATTAATATCCCATTTTTATTGAACCTTATAAAAACATTCCCTGAAGAAAACATTAATAAAAATAGAAATCCATCTTAAAATTCATAATCATAATTCAATTATTGATATAATTTTTTCTACTTTTTTAGACCATAATATGATTCTGAATAGACATCACTTTCACTGTTGTGGATATGCCATGCATTGGGAGGGGGAAATATATAATTAATATGACAGTGTAGAATAGTGTATGACTAGGGTCATCCCACATGAAGAGACTTTTAGTAGATCAAATACTATTCAGAATTTATATATACAAATTTTTTGTGTCTATTTTTTATGATATCTAGGAAAATTAGGGATTTGGAAAAGTAATTAAAAATTTGGAACGAAAACATGTATATGAAATGAAATGAATGGATGTCAAAAGAAAGTTCTTGATATCCTATTTGTTTTCTCGAGTTCATTTATTATTCATTATTTTTACTGAAATTGAATTTGAAAATCTATCCCATTATACATGTATTTATATTCTCTACCATGAGTGTGATTTTTAACATGCCTAGAAAATATTTTCAGCACACAAATTTAACCTCATCCAATAGAAAATGAAATATAAAGAAACATTTTTTAGAATTCCATACCATCAAAGATCCATCTCCATCTTATGTTTTTCCATTCTCGAGCTCCCACAACATTATCATATGTAACATACTTGAGAGAAGGGAGGGAAGTATGTTTTCATAGAAAATTGGAAAAAATTTGAAGGTAATTTCATTTTGTGAATTCACTACACCCATACACATCCCACTCATTCAACACAAATTAAATTTGAAAACCTGGGAATTTAAAAAAAGAATTTCGAAATGCTAAAAACAACACCCTAAGGACAGGACTTAGTTCATTCTCTTACAATCATAAGCATAAGAGGTCATGGTGGAATAGGGGGAGAGAGAGATAAGGACTGGAGGAAAAGGTACGACCACTTTAATAAAATACATAGTTGGAATTACATATTAAAAAAAAGAAAAAATAAAATAGAAAACAAAAGTAGAACAAACCTCTTCCTATAAAATGTACAATTCCATTTATTAGAGTATTCTTTTAGATTCCCCCTAGACATATATTTATAGGCATCAATATTTCCACCAGGGAATTATATATTCATCAATACTTGGGTAATAATTCATTCTGTGTCATAATTGGGGTGTAAATGGTTGGTCATTCATTAGTTACATCAAATATGAATGATTTTTTTTCTATCTAGAATGGTTCACTCGGTAAACATAGTTTCATGCAATGAATTTTTTATGTTCCACTTTTATGTGATTTTTTTCTCAAAACAGTCTTAATGTCATGAATTTAGGAATACTTTATACCACGAATAGTACATTTATTAAATAAATAGAACTTTTCTAGTAGCTTCACCTATATTTTGGATTTATTATGTAGTTCAAATCCTTGGACATGGTTAATTCGTTATACATCATCCATTCTATAATTTTAATTATAAATTAATCATTTCTTACATCACTTTCTATCAGAAATTCTATCCTAAAAAAATTTCAAAAACAACCAAATATCCGTTATATTAATCAATGTAAGTATAAAAATAGTATATATTATATTAAAATAGACATTAAAAATATTTTTATGTCAATTCTCCCACACATTGAACATGATTTTCCTAAATAATGATATATCAATAGTATCGCAAAAGAACCCCCTTCAAAAAAAATTTAAATTTCAGGAGAAACAAAACTGAATTCTTTTCAACAGAAAATAAACATTTGAATACAACATAAATTTTTTTATCCAACTCATCAATCATAAAAGTGAAAAAAATCAATTATGTATTTTAATTTTCTCTTTCAAAATAACAATTCTCTTTCTTATTTCAACTTTTATTTCTTAATTCACTATTAATGTACAAGAAAATTTTGAACTATGTCATATTGAATTAATTTGACTAATCATTAAAGGTAATAAATGTAAAATATTTTCCTCATACCTCTATTACATGTTATATACCAATGTCTTTAATGTAATCTGTCCACTATGACATGTAGAGATAGTGATCAAACGTATTTATGAGAACATTGAATAAAGGATTAAATGTCATTTAGGATTTTCATTTGTAAGTAATGAATAAAATAAGGCCTAAAAGGGTTGTTTGTACCTTAATAATTGTGCAAGATATCTTCTAATAATTTCAATTTAAATAATCATGTAATGTTGAATATTTTATCTCACTATTCTTCAATACTCAAATCAGGTCTGTTATATGAGTATGCATAATGAATGAATCACCCTCCCTTTATTTATTTATTTTACCATTTTATTTATATTTATATTTTCTTTTATATTGAACGTTTTTTGGTAATAAAAATATCACATCCACCACCTAACACTATATGTCAGAATATTGTCTGTCTGGAGAAGGTGATTTTTTATCCTCTCAAAAAATAACCAATTTTTGTCATTTTTCATCTTCTTTTTTGTTTTATTTTATTATTTTTATTCTTTATTTTATTTAAGAGAGGTGAATAATAATGTAGCATAAATTATTACATTAAAACTACCCAAATTAGATGAAAACCACCAACAAAATTTCCTCAATATTGTACATCCCCATTCACTAATGACAACCAACACCCCAATATTAATTATTTGTGAAATAATTCAACATATGTCAAGTAGGGTAGAAAAGGATGTAATAGTATTGATATGTGGATATTTTATAATGTGTAATGATGAATTATATAGGAAACTGTATGATTCAATGTTAAGGATCATCCAAGGATATGGGGATAAATAAGAAAAAATCCATAATCTTATAAATAGTGATCATGGTCAATCATAGCTTCAATAATAATTCTAGCATATTCAACAAGAGAAAAATTCTCGAGTCTCCCAAGAACTATACTATATAGTTAAATTTAAATAATGTTTTTGAAATCTTTTTAGGAATCACAACATATGTTATGGGACAATTACTCATTAAAATTCACAAAAAACAAACAAATCAATATAAATTTTATAAATTGAAAACATTCTGAATCAAAAAACAATTTCATTTACCATGATAAAATTAATCAAAAAAATAATTATATTTCAAATTCATCCACTCGTACATAAATGTGCAGATTCATTTTTTTATTTAATTCATTTTATCATGTAATGTGTAAAAATAAAAACCTAACAAAATGATTATCCAATGAAACTAATGTCTCCAAGATTGATACTATAGTTCCAGAGTTCAATATAGGGAATGAAATTTCATATAAAGCTAATATATATATATTTATATATAATTATGAGGTAAAATAAATAAAATAATTTTAACTCACACACTCTTTGAAATAATTCTTTAATTGGGTTGCACAGGTTTTTTTAACATAGTTCTATTATAAAAAAATTTCAGAATGTAAACTCCCATTTTAAAGAATGAATAAAATTTTGACACCATGAATTCCATTTTCATGACATGAATAGTGTTCAATTTAAATAATTTAGTCATGATTCCTTTTGTCATCCTCATAGAACTATAAAATAAAAATAATTTTTTATTTGTAAGGACTGTAACACACCAAGCTTCCATAGTAAATTTCACTTTGAATAATGCAATAGCTTGTATTGTAGGCAACTTCGAGATTCTAAAACATCGCGACCAATCAAAATAGGCGTTATGAATAGTAATACCCACTTTTGGAAATTTTATAAATTTTATCTTTCAAAATAGATTAATTTTTGGTTTTTCAATATCAAAATTATCTTAGGGTGAATTTTTGGCACTTTTCTGATAACTTTCATATTTTTGATGAATAGTGAAAAATATTTAATTTTAATTAAAAACAACATTTTTAATCTAAAAACTTTATAGTGTAAAATTATAATTATGAGTTGTTTTAAAATATAATTAGATTATATTTTTACTATTTAATGTAATGTTAGTCATTAGATGTAATTTCACATTTAAACTGTACATAAACAAGTTTCAATCTTTTAATATATTTTTTTTCTTAAAAACACGTTTTTTGTTTTGACAGCGGGAATTATTTTTAATTTACTATCTTCCACTTCTGTGTTTTGAATTTGGAAAAATGGATTCCATATTGGGAGTCCATAGGTCCAAGTTTTTTAAATAGGTAACTTTTATTTTTAGACATTTCAAATATTTACTTCAGTAAATATTTTATTTACTGGGATTAAAGGGTAAAAGTAATAAATAAGGGTAAAATTTTGTGTTATAATAATATTAAATTACCTAAAATAGGTGATAATACTTTTGGATGATAAATATCCGACCATGGGCATTCTTAGGTCGAATTGGGGACCCCATGGAGCCACATGAGAGTTATAATGACACTTTATATTAATTAATTTAAAGTAAAGTAAAAAACGACTTAAACAAATATTTTTTAGTAAATCAATTTTTACATGGGGTTATATAACTTATCTTTTCGACTATAAATATTCTTTTAAAAGATAAAAATATTTCCTACATAAAGGTGTTCTTTTAAAAAAAAATTAAATGAGAAAAATTAAATTACTTATGACAGAATAATGATGAAATATTTACCTCATTAATAAATGATTTAAATAAATAAGATTATAAATATTAAAAAAATATCCAAAAACTATCCAATTATTATTGGATTATTTTATTTCGACCATGAGTCATGTTAAATTCAACTTTAATGATTATGTGACCTTTTGAAACTGAAAATGAGTTTATAATAAAATAATTATTCCAAACATTCCTAAAGAGCACCTCCTCTCCCTTACAAAATTCCCTCACTTCCTACCCATTTCTCACACTTCTCAAGCCTTTTTCTCATTCAAACACTACCCAAATAAGCTCAAAACATCGCTCAATTCATCATAGAAGCCTTAATTTTGTTAGAAAGACAAACTATGGATCCCTATTGAACAAATCAAAAGGAAGAACCCGAAGAAGAGGTGATAATTTCACCACCCTCTTTCAAGTTCTTTTATTCTTCCACATTATCTTTTACTATTTTTTATATTATAAAATAATTTCTCCAGTATCTTCTATAAAATTTTATGTTTTTATAAAAATAGTACAACCATATTTGTTTTTCTATCCTTCCTATAAATGACAAAGTCACCATACGTGCGTAAGTACGACTTACCGTCTCCACGTCATGGTGATATTTGTTATTGAAACACGTCATCATTGGATGGGTATAATAATGAGTATAATTTTTTTAAATAATAAATATAACATGATAATTATTCTGTATATATGATATAACATCCAATTATAAATTATTTAAACATCAAAATAATGATATTGTCACTCGTGCATACGTACAGATTACCGTCTCCACGAACGCGATAAGATTCATTCCACATCATAACCATTCATGAATAGTTTCCATTTGGTTATTAAAATAATAATTAAGAACATAATATAATTCTTGATATGATTCAAATACATCCTATCCATAACAAAGAAGACTTATTTATCAAAACATATAAAGGAAAACGAATCAGTTAACACCCAAGATGACGATACTACTAAAATATCATTATCAAAGCAATATTAGAATATCGTATATGATATCATAATAATTTATATGGTTATTGTATAATTCAATAACAATCATTTCACCATTATACATGGGGTTAACCTACCCTCGACAAAGGAAAAGAACAATTTAAGGGTTAATATCACAGTCTCTTTATTATCTGAGGTTTTTTTACGTAAGTATCTACGATGACCTCTTTATCATCCACATCCATGTTTTCTTAAAAATGTATTTGAAAACATTTTTACTATTTTCTAGACTATGGTTTGAATTCATTTATACCCTTGCTGGAAATTATATGTTTTGAATGGAATCTTTCCATCTTTTTCCAAACAAGGTACTTTACAACCTTTTCAACAAAATTGAGGTAAGAGTTCCTTTTTTTAACTTATACGATGGGTATATTTATTCTCCTCCATTATAACATCTTCGAAGCATCCCTTAAAGGATTATAAGAATATTTTCAAAATAAATTTTTTCTATTATAATAATGTGACTTTAAATGATTCCAAAAAGAAAGATATATTAATGTCAAATAGTTTTGATTTCGTCTATGTCAACATCTTTTGGTGGATTTTATACTGATTTGAATTTGATTCATTATGATAAAAATCATTTATATTTTATCTAAGGGTTTTTGATATGATTGAATACAGATGTGTTATTTTTATACCATTCATAGTTTATAGTTAAATTATTTACATTTCGTATGCTAGTTTTAATAAAAATGTTTATGTTATGTTTCAACCTTTTCATATGAGGAATTTATTATACATAGTATGTGATATGGGGGACCTCTATAGCTCATCAGTGCATCGGTAGGTCTAATGATACAATTAGACATCGAATTGGCCGAGGCCTTTCCTAATTTGATATATGGTTTTGGCTGAGGCCTTAATCATTTTGTGATGTCTTGGCTGAGGCCTTGGGAAGATGTTTCAAAATGTAGACATTATACATTCCATCATTATGAAAATAATATTGATGGTTCATGTAGTTATTAGACTTGTATAATAACCATGATAATGTTTTATTATGGAATTATTTACTTAGCTCATATTCCTTCCATAAAAGTGTTCATATCTATTATTTGTAAATGCATGTGTTTTCAATTATTCACCATGTCTAATATTTCCATTATCTTCCTATGTATTTCATACCCTTACTGAGAGTTTGAGCTCACCCCTTTCTTCTATTTCATTTTCCCAGGATATGAAGATGTCAGTTATGAGTAACTTGCAGTCATAATCAAGGAGGCTTGGATGTTTCTAATGGAATAAACATGTGTTGTATTTCTTTTCAAGTGGTAAAGTTGAACTTTTGTATGAATTTTGATTCCAATAATACTAAACTGATTGGTCTTTTGGGACATGATTTCCTTGTGATCATGCCAATGTTATATAATAATGCTCCATATCTGGGTAACGGGGGTCGGGGCGTTACAAGGGCCGTGTCCCCAATATTAAAAAATAATGAAAGTAATAGTTTTTCTTCCTAATATATTCTTTAAATTTAATTTATTGCGAAATAAATAGATAACTATATTCCAAGAATGTAAATAAAATAATGGAATGGTATGTCTTGGTTTGATCCACCAAGTAGTCCCTAGGTCTTAACTACCACCAGAAGGCCATTACAAGCTATTATTTGAAATATGATGGTGGGTGGAGTTTCATTGACGTGAACAACCACATATTAGTCAATATATCCTACATTAGTTCATATTCAGTATGGAGGACTAAAAAGAAAGAGTATATTAAATTCACCAAATTTTAAATGATGACTAACTTTTATGGTGAGGGAGGATGATGTATGGGACCTACCCTTTATAAGTAGAAACTTTTTGTAAGTCTTATTCAATATTATGTTCTTTTTTAGGATGTGCGACAACAGTTGAATAATGAAAATTAATGTTATATTGTAATCATATTTGAACTAAATTAAATCCTGAATAATTAATATCATTTAAATCTGTTTTAATATAATAAGATTCTATATGTATTTCTTCTATAATGTCAATATAAAACATTACATAGGCTTCAATAAATAAATATTAACATGATTAGGGAGCTCCATATGTTCCTCGTTAGGTGCATATTCTTTTTTCCTTATCTATATCCATGGAAAAACAATAGTTGGATTATTCTAAAGAAAATATATATATTTATTGGTAATAATAAATTTATTTTTAGTAAGATTAAATAATTTTTTTATGGAAGGATTATCTCCATTATATGGCTTGACTTTTATTACTTATTCGGTATAAAGTTCCACTCATAGTAGAGTTTCATGGGATGGAGGTAGGTAGGTGTGCTCCTCCATTATTTCTTCAAACACCACCTTTTGGGTTGTTTCATTGTTATCCATGTTCAGAGAATGATATAATAGGTTCTAATTATTCTACGTTTTAAAGGATGATGACATTATATTGTACTTTATATTCATTCTAGAATTTATCCATATCAAATTAATCTCCTTTGAAAACCATGTAAGAAATGTATTATTCATCTATATCTTTTATTAATGGTTGAGAAAGGAATAATAAATCATAATATATCTATTAATTTACCTCCTAAATTTGTTGAATGTGATAAATGTGAGTTTAATTCTATTCCACCATCGGATCATTTTTAGGTTTCTCAAGAAAATCACAAGTTATTTTCCATATTTATCTCTTCACCAACAACATATTTTCTCCAGTACGTTGAATATTATATGTTTATATATTTGTTAAAAAATAATCATTGATGTTGTAAATATGATTAATTAGTCCCTAAAAAAATGGAATTTGTGGAAACATCATGGTTACAAAATGTTTTTTATAATTTTTCCAAAAAATGAAAAATATTTACAATGTGAAATGAAAAAGAGAATAAAATTCCACTTAACTCCCACAAAATAATTCTAGGTTTCTAAATTCATGTCACAAGGAATTTCAAAATATATAATTTGTTTCTTAGTATAGTATAATAGATGATCATGGTCATCTCACTAGAGGAGTGTTTCAGTCAATCAAATAGTTTTCCTTTATTATTCATATTTTTTATTAATAAAATTCAATTTGATAATTTATCCCATCATACATGGATTTTTATTACATACCCTAAGTGTCATTTTTATCATAAATAGGAAATATATTTATCACATAAAATTTCACCTTATATAATATCCAAGTTAATGAAAAATCTTTAATAAAAATGTAATATCGAACATTAGCTAACACAATTATATGTCATTTCATCCCCAAATTACCTTCAACTACATTTTATAAAACACATTCCTGATAAAATGGATGGAATAATAATTTTAATGAAACTATGGTTGAGTTAAATGTTTATGGCGTGGTGGAAAATCACAACACCCATACACTTACCTCTCATTCAACAAAAATTAATTTAAAACATTTCACAAATTAAAATGTTTTTTATATAATGTTTTGAATCTTACCCCATAGCCAAGACTCGGGTTAGTCACTTACTATTGTGACCATAAGATAACCAGATGGATGAGGGAGGAGAGACATGAAATAGAGGTATAAGAATAAATTATTAAATAAAATATGCTATATTAATTACATAGAAAAAGAAATTAAAATATAAAATAGAAATCCTAAGTTATTCTACTACTCCACCTCAACACAATGGATAATTATATAGATTAGATTCTTCATTTCAAATCCCACTATACATCTATTCATAAGCCTCAATATCACCCTTGGAAAATAATAAAAGAATTATAAAATTGGTTATCATTCATCCACGATCATATTGGTGGAGTGAAAGGGTGGTTCGATGCTAATTTCCACGAATTAGGACAAATCTATTTATGTCGAGTGTGCATTATAGTGGGAACATATTGTCCCACCAGGGATTTTTAAAAGTCATCATTAATTTGAGTTTTTTTAGGAATTGGAATTTATGTAATAAATTATGGAAACTTCACATCATGAATTGTAAATTCCTGACATGAATGGGTATTTTCTTACAGCTTCACCACTATTTAGGCATAAATTTGTAGTTCGAATCCTAGTAATTCATCCTTCCCCTTTCCCTTATCACATGATATAAATATAATTATGAATTTACTATGTTTTATATAAATTTATATCAAACATTATAACAATAAGAAAATTTCAAAAACAATCAAATACTTGAACAATTAATCAATTATAGTGTAAAAATGTATAAAAATATTTTCGTAGTGTCGAATTAGAATTTTATATTTTATAAAATTATACTAATAAAAATTAAGTAAAATAGTGGAAGTATAGGGTAAGTCCAACAAAGATTATGGAACACATTATCAGTTATTGAACAAATATTGGGTGATTTAATTTTAATTAATTTATTAAATTAATATCATTATGAATGAAAAATAAATAAATTCAAATATAAAATCGAAGAAGGGAAAGGAAGATGTTTCATTTGGTGGTTTAACTAAATAAATTAATTCAACGTTACTTGTGAAATAATAAAAATAAATTTATTCCCATTCATTAAATTTTAAAAATATAAGAAAAATAAAATCGTTATAAATATCCACCCTTATATAAATTCATTTGTGTATAATGAATTAAAATAGCTAAAGTGAAATAAGATTAGACTACGAAAAGAAAAAGAATAATCCAATTCAATTTTCATGAATTAAGTTTCTCAATAATGTTGGTGTTTATTCAACACTGAAATAATTCTTTCAATCTATCAATGATTAATAAAATCACCACTCTATAAAATTTAGATATTACTAAAAAATTATCAAATGATTGAAAGAAAATTCCAATTTGTTAGTATAAATCCCCTTTATCCAATTCCATTCTCCATTATTGGGATTAATCATTCATCATCTAGTGGTCGTAGCTAATGAATAAATAAATTTCCATAATTGAGATATTAATAAGGAATTATTGTAAAATATAATGAAGAAAAGAAACTAAAAATAAATTAATGATTAAAAATTAAACATTAAAGAAGAAAATATTGTAACGAATTTGGAAAACCTAACTATAATTGAAAATAATCATGTCAAAACCCTTGAAATGGCCTCATGGTTATTGAATTCCCTGTTCCAGGAATGGACTCTCTTCAATGGATGTTATCCACATTTTTAATTCATCAAATAAAAATAGAGTTTCCTTGAGTCAAACCTAGACTAAAATCCACCACAAATACCCAAAAAGTGGAGACTATCATATGTGTCATTTCACACATAGAAATTATGAATAAAAATTTCATTTAATGAATTTATTGGAAGTTAGAATATTTTATTATTGAACACTATAATAAAATTCTCGATGTGAATTTATGTTTCACATAGTGAAATCATAATGTCTATAATTCTATATGTTTTCCCAGATTTTGACCTCCCGATCCTTCAACAGTATCATGTATTGAATATTCACAATTTTAATTTAAAAATAATGAATTAAATTTTACTTTCATGACATAAAAAATGATATCTCTCTGACCATTTACTAGTTCATATTCATATTGGCCATTCTGCTCCATATCAATATCAACATTTTTTTTTGTTCTAGTCTCATGCCGCAATAATTTATTTATTTCATAACAATGTATGTTCTATCATAAAAACAAAAGAAACAATAATATTAGGCATGTGTCTTAATAAAAAAAATCAATAATTGTTGAAAAAAATACATAAATATACCTAAAAATATTAATGAAAAATAGAGATATCAAACTACCCAAGACATAAAACCCTGCATATCCTAAAAAAAACTCATCATCATAACACAAAGGGCCCATAAATTAATAAGATAATTTTTAAATAATTATTATAAAAGAAAAATTATGAAAAAATATTATAAAACAAGAACACATACCAAATAAATAATTCATAAATCACACTCCATCTATTATTTTAAACTCAAGTCATTTCCCCTTTTCATTAAAAATTTTATACACTCCTCAATATCCATGCCACTTTGGATTTTGTAAGATACCATCCCGTTTCAAGGTTTGAATATTGTAATTTTTTTTGGGAATATGGGGTATCATTGTTTTAATTCACAAAAATGATTTATCATTAATATTTTGAGAAATGTGTTAAATGAAAAAAATTCTAGTAAACATCATTGAATATTCAATTGAATATTTTTGGAGTTCGATACTGAGAAACGTTGAGATTATGAGGCCTCCAATGTCTCAGTGCGGATTGAATAAAAATACTAAATATAATATATTAAGAATATAATTTTTATAAAAAATAGTAGATTAACATAAAACTGGAGGATAGTTTAGGAAATACGAGACCACAGTTGTATCTGAAATAGGTTTTTTACCTTAGGCAATTTATAAAATTTATAAGCATCAGATGTTTGGAAATCTCGCTCAAAAATGTAATCTTTTATATATTTAATTAATTTTTTATTCCATTTTTTGATATTAAATAATTAATATCTCTCAAATAGTGCATCATTTGAGAGATATTAAACCATCATTGGTACCGAAACATAGAGTTTACCCAAGGCGAGGTATAAATTTTATGCACAATGTGAGTGTGATGTTATTATATTTTTAAGAATAAGGAATTATCAAATTAATTAATATAATTAACTGATGAATTAAAAAATATGATTGATGATATTTATTAATTGTAAAATGTATTAATAAGGATTTTTGTGTAGAGGAAGTTGAGTTAATTGGATTATTAATTTGTGGAATTTATTAGGTGATTTTGAGTTCATGGATATTAATTTGTTAATTGACATATTAATTATTGGGAATGGCATACATAATAAATTGAGGATATAATTATGGGTATTTATATGACAAAATAATTGTTTTCAAAACATCATTTTAGTCCTTACTCTTTTGTATTTTGTCATATCGACTTGCGGTCAGTGGAAGAGTGACCCTAAAATTGAGGTGGCCATTTCAAAACCAATGTTTAATATTTAATTAGGGCGTATGTTACTGGTCTATTCTACACCTAGAATGAGGATGAGTTATGCATGAAATTTATAGGAGTTATTAATAAATAAATTATTTAATTAATAAATGTAACTAAATTAATTTATGATAAATTATTATAAATTTTATCTGTGGTGGTTCTCATTGAATGGATATGGAGCCTATTATTTATGACATGCCCCTCTCTCCTATCCATATCTCTATTTTCAGACATTAATAATCAATATATCTTTTCATATTGATTATATTGATATGTGGTCAAGGGAAATGGATTCAACTTTATAAGATCACGGTGAGTAAAAACTGTTTTTCATAAGGAATTATTTATTTTTAATAGATTTATAGTAAACTAAACATGCTTATTTATTTAATTTTTTCATCGATAGAATTTGGAATATCACCCCATCAACATTTTAGGATTCATATTGTGTATTCATTACATTTGAGGTAGGTGATATAAAATTCAAATCTCATAGTCTTTATTATCAATTACGTTTATGCGATTGTATATTTTCTAGGGCTCATTTAGAAATTGGAATTCCAAATTGAATTAATTAATTTGGACAATTAATTAATTTAGGAAATGACGATTTGAGAGAAAATGGAAATTATGAAATGTGGATAATTAATTGGAAAAATTAATTCTCAAAGTATTTAATTAAGAAATTCAGAAAATAAATTATTGAATTAATTATGGGATTATTGAAAATATGTAACATGATTAATTAATTATATAATTATGTTATGTGAATTATTAGAATTATGAAATTTTGATCTGTTAAAATTAAATTTGGACTTAATTATAGAGAGATTATTATTTTTGAAATTTAATAATTAATTATTCAGTTATTAAATTGTGTGAGTTGGAATAATTAAATGGTTAATAAAATAGGTTTTTATTGAATTAATTAATTTTATATAAATAATTTTTTAATTAATGATGGGATTTTTTTAATTAACCGAGTTGTAACATTTAATTCAGGAATTAATTGGAGTTATTGAATCAATTATAGTAGAATAATGAATTATTTAATTAATTGAGGAGATTAAGTTAGAGTAAATAATAAAATAATTAATTAATTGAGATTATGTAAACAATTAATCAGTGAACTAATTTAAGGGATTAAGTTATATTAATTAATTATAGAATTAATTAATGGTGTTTACGTGAACAATTAATCAGTGAATTAATTAAGGGGATTGTGTTTGATTAACTAAGTATATAATTAATTAATTGAGTTGATGTGAAAATTAATTATTGAAAAAGTTGATATTAGTGAATGTGATTAATTAATTGTTAACTAATTAATAAGAGTCTGAATGTATAAATTAATTAATGTATTAATTTATGGGATTACATTATATTATTTAATTGTGTAATTAATTAATGGAATTGATTTGGATTAATTAATTTTTCAATTAATTAATGTGGATTGATGAGATATTGAATAGATAGAATTGGATAATTAATTTCTGAATTAATTATGAGATTTTGATATTTTTGAATTAATATAATAAACTATGTATTTAATTATGAAATATTAAAAAAAAATTGAGATAATTTATTGATTGATTTATTATGAGTTTCTGAGTTTTGTAATTCAGATAAAAAAATGATGAATTACTTATGAGTAAGAAAATAATTAATGGTTGGGTTAATTAAAAAAATTAATGTTCTTAATTAAAAAGGGATTAATTAAGGAAATTTAATGTGAATACTAATACATTAATTAACAATGGGGGTTAAAGGGTTAACTAATTGATAAATTAATGTGATATTGGTGTATGATGTTTAATGTTGACTAATCCATCATGATGTGATGTTATGATATATGTGATAATGGGGTTAATAATTGATTAAACTTGATAAAGGAGATATATGTTATATGTGTAGATAGCGATTTGTTTTATTAAATGGTGAATGGTAACACGCACATTTGGCCAACTATTATGAATGGTAACAAGGACATTTATGGGTGCATGAGTATGGAATGGTAACATGGACATTCATGGGTGTGTGACTATAGAAATGTAACCTTGATATTCATGGTTGTGTGACTATGGAATGGTAACATGGAAATTCATGGGTGCATGAGTACAGAATGGTAAAATGGACATTCACGTGTGTTTGTGTTATGAAATGGGAACATAGTCATTCCAATGGGTTGAAAATAAGAATGGTAACATGTATATTCAGGGGTGTCTGAGTATGGAATTATAACATGGACATTCATGGGTCTGTGGGTAAGGAATGGTAACATGGACATTCATGTGTGTGTGAGTTATTGATAAGTAGCATAGTCATTCAAATGGGTGGAAAATAAGAAGGGTAAGATGATTATTCAACTATGGGGTTAAAGAATAAATATTAACCAATGTGATAATCTATTTAATTATTAATGTTAATTAAATTCATTATACAACTACATACTTGTGTTAATGACTAGATTTTTTAGATACCATTGGTGGTAGCCTACTGAGATGTACTGAAACCCTATTCATGATTCTTGAATGGTACCTGAAAAGACTTTGTTACTATAGGAAAGGATCATGGAAAATGCCCTAGATTAGATAGATGATTGGGGAAGGATCATGGATGAGGGACCCTGGTGTTGTTTGGGACCTACATTGGAGTCTTTTGTGTATTTATTTTCTAGTTATGCATTTTGACACTCACTTAGGCATGTAACACTTCCATTTTAGTTGACTTCTATATTTATAGATTTTTTTCCTTGTGACATTAGTATTGTTATGATTATATATTCTTCCTCGATTCTTTTATTTACTTCCACTAGTGATTTACTATGTAATAGAGGGTATAATATACCAATAACTAACTTACCAGACCCTTGTTGCTAGTTGGTTAGCTCTGGCGTATGGGGAGGAGCGCCTGAGGGTATGTGGAAAACCGGGTTGGGGACCAGTGCATGGAACCTAAGTTAGTATATTAATAAAGTCTTATCTGAGCTCTGGTTTTCATTTCATCTTATTTTGTGTGAATTTTTGAGAAAGGTATATTGAACACTAGAAAGAGTCAGTTTTTGGTTATGCACATTTTTATGAGAGAATCTACATGAAGTAGTGGGGAAAACCCATGTACCCATGGTGGGATTGTTCTTATTTCAGTCTTTTTTTATAGTTGAATTTTATTTCATCTTGGGTGATGCACTTGTTGTGTGATTTGATTATTGTTTCTGAGATTTGTTGACATTGACTCACGACCAGCTATGACATGAGGGTTGAGTTAAGATGCATCATTAGAGGTTGTCAGGATTATTTTGTGACATGCATCATTGTAGGCACACATAGTAAAATGGGATTTGGGTGAGTTGTTGAACTCGAGTTGTTTTTTTTCTTGTTAAATTAAAATGAAAATGGAAAATTAAAAAATGAATGAATTATGAAATCATTGGATTCATGAAAAATTAATTGTACAATTACTTAGAAAATATTGAGACCATGAACTCTAGATAATTAATTTCAGAATAATATTTGATATAAGTATTATTATTTGAGATAATTGATGGTGAAGTTAATTATGACATGATGATATTTTGACAAGATTAATTAATTATGGAATTAATTAATATTAGTTAAGAGATTATTTAATTTCTGAATTAAATAAATTTATTTTTTTAATAAGAATGTAAAATGTTTCATTATGAGATTAAATGGGTTTATAAATGATAATCATGAATAATACGACTATTTTTACCCTAGTTAACCAGGGCATAAGTGTAGTATTGTTAAGGGTAGTGATAGTTCCTTAGTTTTTAATGTTTGGTAGGAAAAAGGGAGGAAACACTAGTAATAAAGAATTAATGGTGGTATTCATCAAAAAATTCTTATCGTACATTTAATTATTTATGATCATGTACCCTACCTTGACATCATCCCTGGTATGCTAAGAAATATATGGCTTTATTCCAATCTAAATGAATTTTTTTTGTTGAATATGGGGCCCCTTGGAGGTTTTATTTTGAATCAATATATATATGGATCTTGATGGTGTGAGGTACGCTGCCAAAAATTTAAAAATGAGGTTCTTAGGATTGACCGGAGGTCAGTAACAACTATGCTTGTTTAGTAACTTAACAAGAAGGGTTAATGAGGCTCCAATGGTGGGTAGATTTTAAGAACCCAAATTTTCACAAAGGTGTAAGGGAGTACACCTCAAGGATGAGTAGTTATATGGTGGAGATATTATAGAATCC
Organism: Viscum album; assembly: GCA_963277665.1. Lineage (NCBI taxonomy): Eukaryota > Viridiplantae > Streptophyta > Magnoliopsida > Santalales > Viscaceae > Viscum > Viscum album. The sequence continues at coordinate 1,944,589,072 of OY728126.1, read as the reverse complement.
CGTTTTTTTTCAAGTATGACTCTTATAATTTTTATGGTGAACATGGGTTGTTTTTGTTTTATTTCCCAAAAATGATTTTCAGATTTTTTTTGATAAATGTGTTAATAGCCTTGAATGTCAATTAAATCATGGAATATTCAGTTGAGTATTTTTAGAGTTTGAGACTATTCTAGTGTGATAATCTGAATCCCGCAAATTCTTTGTGAAGAATAAATAAAATATTAAATATAATATATTAAAAACGAACTTTTTGTAGAAAATTATTGAAAATTGGAAAAATGGGTCATCATATGGGAAATCTGAGACCACCATTGTGTATATAATATTGATTTTCCCTAGATGGGGTATAACATTTTTAGGCATCATACGTATGGATGCCTCTCTTGCAAGAAAATCATTTTTTATATTTAATTAATTTTTAATCTATTTTTTTAATATTAAATAAATAATATCTCTCAAAAAGCGTATCGTATAAGAAATGAGATACAACCGTTGTGTCCAAAACATGGTGTTTACCCTAGATAGGGTATGGATTTTATAGGAAATGGGTGTTTGATGTTATATAATAATTAAAATTAATTAATTGTAAAATTAATTGAGACAATTATTTGACAAATTAAATAATAGGATTTATGAGATTAATTAATTGTCAAAATAATTAATGATGAATTTTATGTATATGAATTTGAGAGAATTTGATAATTATTTGTGGAATTATTTATATAATTTTGAGTTTGAGGATATTAATTAATTAATTGATGCATTAATTACTGAGATTGATGTACTTAATTAATTGAGGAATTGATTAAAAGTATTTAGGTGATAAAATAAGTTTTTTCAAAATACTATTTTTGTAATAACTCTTTCATATAGAGTCAAATTGACATGCTATTAGTGGAAGAGTGACCCTAAAACTGAGGTAGTCATTTCATGACTAATGTAGAATATTTAATTCAGGCTCATGGGATATTTCCACGAAACAAAAAAAATGATGATGGGTAGCCACATGAAATTAATAAAAGAGATTATTAAATAAACGATTCAATTAAAAAATATAACCAAGTTAATTTATGAAAAATTATTATAAATTGGGTTTTGGGTGGTGGGCATGTAATGGGTATGAAGCCCAATATTTATGAAACCCACTCCATCTTCTCCATATATCTTATTTCAGACTTCAATAATCAATATATTTTTTGATATCGATTAGATTAGTGTCCCATAACTGGCATTGGATTCATCTAGATAAGGGATTTTTTCATATCGAAATTTTTTCATAGGAAACAAAGTATTTTGAGAATCTTTTTATTAAAATGGTAATTTTTATTCATTTAATTTATCATTCAATAGTCTTCTGAATAACATGCCGTCAACGATGTTGGATTCAGATCACAAATTCATTATATGTGAGGTAGGTGGTCTAAAATTCAAATCTCATTGCATTTATTATCAATTAAATGTATATGATATTATATTTCCTAGTGTTTGATCAACAATTGGATTTAAAAATTTAATTAATTAATGGGTAAACTTAATTAATTTAGGAATTGGAGATTTTAGTGAATGATATAAATTATAAAATGTTGATAATTAGTTTGTAAAATTAATTCTCAAAGTATTGAATTAGGAAATTGGGAATAAATAATTTTTTAATTAATTATATAATTATTTAGAATATAGAACATGATTAATTGATTAAAAAATTAATTATTGTTAATGTTTAGAATTATGAAATTGTGATTTGGTATAAATAAATTTTGAAATAATTATGGAGAGAGAGAAATTGTTAAAATTTAATAATTAACTATGACTTTATTCAATTAAGATATTTGGAATAATTAATTGGAGAATCTCTTATGCTATTATTTAATTAAGTGAGTTAGAATAATTAATTGGTGAATCAATTATGGGGTTATTTTTTTAAGTGAGTTGAAATAATTAATTCAGTAATTAATTTGTGTTAAAGATCAATTATAATGGAATAACTAATTGTTTAATAAACTAAATAGAATGGGTTAGATTAAATTATTAAATTATTAATTAATAGAGTTCATGTGAAAAATTATTCAGTGAGGTAATTTATGGGATTGAGTTAGATTAATTAATTATACAATTTATTAATGGTTTTTATGTGAACAAACAATCGGTTAATTGGCTGAAGGGATTAAATTTGAGTAATTAGTTGTAGAACTCATTAATCGAGTTGATGTCAACAATTAATTGGTGAATTAACTTAATTAAATGAATGTGATTAATTAATTGTGAATTAATTAATGTGGGTTGGAATGAACAAATAATTGTTGAATTAATTTAATGGAATAAGTTATATTAATTAATTGTGGAATTAATTTATTTAAATTATTTGGATTATTTAATTGTTAAATTAATTAATGTAGATTGTTGAGATGTTGAATTGAAAGAATTGGATAATTAATAAATGAAATAATTATGTGATATTGATATTTTAGAATTGATTTAATTAACTATGGAATTAATTATGACATATTAAATATTGGATTGAGACAATTAATTAATTAATTAATTATGAGATGATGTGTTTGTCAATTGAGATATATAATTGATGAATTCATTATGAGTATGATATTAATTAATGGTTGTGTTAATTAATGGTATTGAAGTTCATAGTTAACTAGGGAATTAATTAAGGTGTTTTATGTGAACACTAATTGTTGAATTAATAATGACCATGATCAGATTAATTATTTGGTGAAGTAATGTGATATGGGGGTAAGAAGTTTAATGTTGATTAATCCACCTAGATATGATGTTGTTCCATACGTGATAATAGGGTCAATAATTGATTTACAATGATAAATTAGATACATGTTATATGTGTAAACAATAAATTATGTATTATTAAATGATGAATGGTAACATGCACATTTATCCAACTATTATGAATGGAAACATGGACTTTCATGGGTGTGTGAGTAAGGAATGGTAACATTGACATTCATTGGTTCTTGAGTATGGAATGGTAATATAGACACTCGTGGGAGTGTGAGTATGGAATTGAAACATGGACATTCATGGGTGTGTGATTATTGAATGGTAACATGCACATTCATGGATACGTGAGTATGTAATGGTAACATAGACATTCAAGTCTGTGTGAGTTTTGGAATGGTAACATAAACATTCAAATTGGTGGAAAATAATAATGGTAACATGTAAATTCATGGGAGGGTGATTATGGAATGGTTACATGGACATTCATGGGTGGGTGAGTATGGAATTGGTAACATGGACACTCATGGGTGCATGAGTATGGAATGATAACATGGATATTCAATTGAGTGTGAGTTATGGAATGGTAACATTGTCATTAAAAATGGTGGAAAATAAGAATGGAAACATGCTCGTTCAATTCTGGAGTTGAATAATGAATATTAATTAATGTGCTAAATTTTTTAATTATTCATAATAATTACTTTATTTATAAAACTACATAAACTTGTTTTTGGTTGGAACTGTTTTCGACACTATTGGTGGTGGCCTACTTAGTTTCACTCACACCCGATCTGGGCATCCTGATCGATACCCAAATAGAAATTCTTTTTTCAGGATAGGTTAAGGGAAATTGGCCTAGATTAGATAGCTGATTGTGGATTGTTCATGAATGAGGGAATCAGACATGGTTTGAGACATTCTGGTGAGTCTTTGGTGTCTTTAATTTTTATTTCTACATTTTGATACTCATTATGGCATTGAATGATTCCATTTAAATTGAGTACTATATTTATATATATTTTTTCTTGTGACCTTAGTATTGTAATGATTATATATGCGTCCTTTATTGCTTTATTTAATTCTACTGGTGATTTACTCTGATGATAGAGGGTATGCTATCCCCATGACTGACTTACCAAACCATCAATGGAAGTAATCTTCCTCTGGCCTATTGGGAGGCGCGCCATATATCTTGTGGAGAATTGTTCTAATGAATCGGTGGGTGCAACCCAGGATGAGACTTTAGAAAGTGGTATCAAAGATCCAGTTTTGTTTTCTTCAATTTTTTTCCTACTGTTTGGGAAAGGTAGACATGAGTCTAGGAAGAGTTAGGGCTTGGTTATGTGCTCATTAATTTGAGTACCTACCTCATTTACGGGGTTAAAACTGAGTACCCAAGGTGGTATTTTGGTTATTGTGTTATTCTATTACAGTTTAATATTATTTTACCATGGATGAAAATATTGTTGTGTGATGTGATTATTTTTTTTTATATTTTTTGAGATTGAATCACGGCCCGGAATGGCATGGGGGTTGAGTTTGCATTGTCTTCTCTAGGAAATATGATTATAATGTGACATGAATCATTGTAGTAATGCATAAGAAAATTGGATTTGTGTATGTAAATGAACTTGAGTAGTTTCTCCTTGATTTGGAAATTGAAATGATTATAGTGAATTAATTAATTACAGAATTGAGAAATTGTGGGTTTTGAGAATAATTAATTACAAGATATTGAAATCATGAAATGGGGAAAATTAAGTTTATAGTTAATTATGTGGTATATGTACTATAATTTTAGATAAGTAATGGTTATGTTAATCATAGGATGATGATATCTTGAAAGAGATTAATTAATTTTTTAATTAATTAATGTGATTAAATATATTAAGTAATTTTTGAATTCAATTAATAGACTAATTGAGAATGACTATAAAATGAAGTAACATGAGAAAAAATGGGTTTTTAAATTTTAAAGGTGAATAATTAGAATTATTTTACCATTTTAACCATGACATAGGTGTAGGATGGTTAAAGACATTGATAGTACCACAGTTTTGACCATGTGGTAGGAAGACGGTAGGAAACACTGGAAATGATGATTGATGGTGGTATTCATCGATTACACCCTTGCATAATTTTAGTTTATGAAAATCATGTCCCCTACCTTAACATTGTTTATAGTATGCTGATAATGCTTTGGATTTATGCCTTGATAAATGAATGTATTTTTGTTGGATATGGGGACACTTGTAGGTTATGAGTATGAAGCGGTGTACACATGGAGATTGATGGAGTGTGGTATGCCATAAAAAATTTATGGATTAGGTTATAAGGATTGACCAATGGTTGATAAAAATTATAATTATTGAGCTACTTAACCAGATGTGTTAATGAATCTCTAATAGTGGGTATATTGTAAGAACCTGACTTTTTATAATGGTGTTTGGGAGTACATCCCAAGGATGAACTGTTATAAGGTGGGGAGGTTGTAAGATCATGTCCTTTTTCTAGGTATGACTCAATTAATTTTTTTGTTGAAGATGAGTGGTTTTTTTAATTCAAAAAAATTATTTATCACCATGTTTTTAATAAATATGATAAAGGCCTTAAATTATAGTTAATATATTTGAATATTAAATTGAATATTTATGGAGTTTTACATTGAGTGAGTGTGAGATTTCGAGTAATGAAAAGTATCAGTGAAGAATGAATAAAAATATTTAATATTAAGTATTAAGTGAACAATTTTTTATTCAAAATAATTAGTAAACTGAAAAATGGTGTATCGTATAGGAAATTTGAGACCACTGTTTTGTCTAAAATAGTTTGTTTACCCAATCTGGGTTATAACATATGTATGCATTGGATGTTTGGATGTCTCACTCATGAAAATAACTTTTTTTCTATCTAATTAAATTTTAATCCATTTTTTTGAATATTTTATAATTAATATCTCCCAAACAGATCATCATATGAGAAATCTTACACTACCATTCGATTTGAAAAAGGGTGTTTACCCTAGGTGGGGTATGACTTATATGCACATTGGGTGTTTTATATTATTTAATTTTCATGGTTAATTAAATTTTAAATTATTTTAGATAATTAATTGTTGAATTTGATAATATTATTAATTTGATTAATTAACTTTCAAATTAATTAACGAGGACTGTTGTGTTGATGTAATTGATAGAATTAGATAATTAGTTTTGGAACTAATTATGTGATTTTGAGTTTGTGGATATTGATTAATTAGTTGATGGATTAATTACTAGGATTTACATACTTAATTAATTGGGGAATTAATTAAGGGTATTTATTCAATAAAATAATTGTTTTCAAAACTGTTTTTCATGCATAACTCTTTTGTATAGTGTCATATTTATATGCCATTAGCAAAAATGTTACGCTAAAATTTCGGTGCTCAGTTCAGTACCAATGTGAAATATTTAAATTCAAATAATTGTACAAGTCCATAAAACACCCAAAATGATGATGGGTTGACACATTAAATTAATAAAATATATCAATAAATAAATGATCAATTAATAAATGTAACTAAATTAATTAATGAATTTTTTTTATAATTTTGATTTGGGGTGGTATGCATGACACGGGTAAGAAGTCCATTATTTAGGACAAGCCCCTCTCTACACTCCATGTCTCCCCATTTATAAATAAATAATATATATCATTTTAGATATTTATTAGATTGACATGCTGTTGGTGGAATTGGATTCCACATTATAAAAGGATGATGCATATCAATTTTTTTCTTAAAAAATAATGTATTCAGAGCATATTTTTTAAACAAGATATGTTAATTTATTAAATTTCTCCTTCGATAGTGGTCAGAATAATGTATCATCAAAAATACTAGATTCATATATTTTTTAATCATATTTGAGGTAGGTGGTCTAAAATCGATATCCCATTGTCATTATTTTCAATTAAATGTACATGATTATAGATTTTCTAGGATCTTTTTATGAAATTAGAATTAAAATTTGAATTAATTAATGTGGTCAATTGATTAATTTAAGAATTTGAGATTTGGGTGAATTTTAACATCCAAAGTAAATAAAAAATAATACATTTTCATATTTATTAATATTGGTTAATTAAATATTAATTTTACTTTAAAGGGGATGTTATATTCGATGGTGTACCTGATACACAATAATGTGTTTCTCCGAAGTCTAATGTTGTACAGAATTCTGGGTTATATCGAAAAAAAATAATATATTATTAATTTAAATGGTAGATAACTCCAAGCCATTGTATTTGTGGTAATGAATGGGACTAACTACAATATGATTATATATGTTTTAAAACTTTTTTTCATATATCTAATAATAGTTAGTGGCCAAAAATGTGAATGAATCTAATTTTATTCAAAAATATTCTAATTTTCATTAAAATGTCGATTTATTGCCTTTTGAGGGAGAACCCTCTTTAAATCTAGTTTTTTTATATTTTTATGTTCTATTTGAAAAAAATAATATTTTTATTTAGAATCACGAGATCAAAATTTAATTTGGGTAAATTTTTGGCATTTTTCTGATAAAATTCATTTTTAATTAATTGTGAAAAATATTGTATTTTAATTGAAAACATCCTTGTAATCTAATATATTTATATGGTAATATTATCATTTTAATTATTTTTAAATTTTAATTGGATTATATTTTTACCATTTATCCAATGTTGGTCATTGTAAATAATTTTTCATTGAAATTGTATATAAAAAATTTGAATCGTTTGATAGTTATTATTTCGTAAAAACATACTTTTTTATATTGAGAATGGGAATGAATTTTAAATTAATTTATGCCGCATCTAGGTCTTGGAATTAGAAAAATTATTTAAACATTTAGAATCATAATGTTCAATGTTTGTAAATAGGTATCTTTTATTTTTATATATTATGAATATTAACTTCAGTAAATATTTTATTTACCATTGTTAAATAGTAAATATAGTAAATAAGGGTAGAAAATAATATTATAACAATATTAAATTACCCTAACATGTGTCCTAATACTATTGGATGATATAGTTCAAACCATGGTCATCCTTGTGTTGATTTAAGGACCCCATGGAGCCACATAAGAGTGATAATGACCCCTTATATTAATTAATTTGAAGTAAAGAAAAGAATGACATTAACATATAACTTTTAGTAAATTAATTATTACATGGGTTAATGTAAGTTATATCATCGACTATAAATATTAATTTTAAATGTAAACATATTTTATTCATCATGGTATTTTTTTATAAATTTTAGATTTCAAATAAAAATAATTATTTTTGACACAATAATGATGCATAGTTTACCTCATTAATGAACGATTTAAATAAATAAGATTATAAAAATTAATAAAATATCCTAAACCTCTCCAATTCTTATTGGATTATATTATTTAGAACACGAGTCATCTTATTTTATAATTTAATGATTTTTGGAAATTTAGAAACAAAAGATATGTTTATAATAAAATAATATTTTCAAACATCCCTAAAGAGACCCTCCTCCCCCTTATAAAAATCCCTCACCTATAACCAATTAATCACACCTCTCAATTATCTTTCCTCCTCAAACCTTTACATAATTAAACTCAATACATTCATATATTTCTCATAAAATCCTTACATTAAGCAGAAGGCACTTCAAGTAAACCATTCGGTTCAAACCTAAGGGAGATACCTGATTTAAAGATAACGTCTTATCTTATGTTCCTTTATTTTATTTTACTTATCCAACCCCATAAAATATTTTTATTCATTTATTTTATAAAAAATGGTATCCTAAATATACTAGGTTGTTGTTATGAGAAGGATTCTAATTACACTTTTACACACCTCTATCTAATGGATAGAAACATACTGTTTCTATGGACGGTGAACTATTGCCTCACGAAGCGATGATTGTTCAAATATCTCCAGCTTCTTGTCAGGGTGGAAATTTGGAATGAACTATTTTTATATGTGATATATATTAAATTTATATTGTTTCTATGCTTTTGTATTTTTCATTTATAGCTTACCATTATGTTTTCCATAATGGTTAAACACGATAATTTCATTTGAGGAAGTGCAGACTACCGCCCCCTCAATGTGATAAGACTCGTTCAAGCCATATGTAGAATGTATAAAGGATGGAGTTAATGAAATTATATATGATATTATACATTAATTATAATATAAATATTTATTATTATGATTTCATTCCATTAAATATGAAAAAGAAATAAATGTAGCCTTTTTTCGTAAATTCATCTTACTATCTCCATGAACATTACATTTCATTTCTTACCACAAAATGTTAAGTAATATTATAAATACATATATATACTAGATATATTTGATAAATATGATATCTAAATCATGTATATAATTCTGGATATAATTTTCTATTGACCACATAATCAACTTTTAATTATAAGATGTTCATTTTTGACTCAAGTACCAAATATCGAAAAAATGACCATTATTAACTTAAAAGATTACATAACCTTTATAGCATGGTAATAAGTGATATCAAAACGAATAATAAACATGAAAAATGTTCTTAATATATTATAAATTAACATTAGTTTATTATTTAGGAGATTAAATAATGACCGGATGAAGTCAGACACGAGGTAAGAGACTTCGTCTCAATCACCATTCGTTAAGGAATATTTAAATTTTATACACGACATTATTTTATACGGTGTACAAAACACATTGACTTTTAATTTCATTCAAATGAAATATTTTTTATATGAATAATTTTACTAAACGACCAAAATAATGTCTATTTTTAATGTATACGGGGAAAACCCCTTTCAGAAACCAAGAATCATTTGATATTTGGCTTCTATAAAAATATGTAATGTTTTTTTAAAAGAAAAATAAATACAAAAAAACTATTTTTACATATTTTGGTCAAAAAATGGTTTTGAGAATGGATTTATTATTTCAATATATTGAAATAATATATTGTTATTTCAATGTAGGAATGTTATCTTTCCTTCATATTTGTTTTATGTGTTATAAATACGTTATGGTTCTTTGGAATTGTTTACTTATATTGGTGGTTCCGTGATACACCTATGGTGGGTGAGCCCGATATAGCTCTCCAATGAATTGGGAAACTTGATGGAAGTAAATGTTAATGTTTCTCCTAAAGTATTTAGGGAGTATACTATGATGGATATTCCCAATGTGACACCCAATATAACCATGATAAATATAGTGTATGTATGATATGGATACCACAAGTTACATTTATGATTTATGATTTCTATAATTTATTCATAAATCTTTTGATTTCATGAGGTCTGTTAAAGATCTTTTTATTGGTGTGTATTGATAGATGAATGTTTTCTTTCATAATTTTATAATCCTTAATTATCTTTTTTTGGTAATACCAATTTTTTGAAAAGTTTTTCACATGATATAAAGTGTAATAGGGTCAAGGATGGGATCAAGGAAAAGTCATACTGTCTAAAACATTGAACTAGACATGACTTCTTTTTTAATGAGAATTTATTTTATACCGAGTAGAAGTGTATACATATAATATTTAATTTGTTATATATATGTTATGAATTTACACTCTAAATATCTAAACGTAAAAATATCCTCAATGTGATTTATTAACTTAATTCAAGATTATGTAATGTTAAAGACTGGGTCCTTATAGTTGGTATTCGAGGTTGGTTTAGAAAACATTAGTTGTTAGAATATTGTTAAATTAAATTATATAAATTAATTTATGGAAATATTGAAATGATGTATCATATAAATATTTCCATGTTACTTATCCTAAGATATTTCTATGTTCATAACGGTTTTTCGTAGTGGAAACAGTGCAACTATGATGGGATGACATCACGAGGGAAAAAATAATCTACCTAAAAATGTTATTGTTTTCCTCTAGTAGAGTTTGATGCTATTTTGGGCATAGATTGGAATTATTTTTATCATGATATGAATAACCGAAGAGCTAAAGATAGTTCTTTTTAGAAATATTTTTAGTTTGTGTAGAAGAATTAACCCTTACTTTTGATAACATATCCGGAAGATAAGAAACCAGTAAAAGATTATAATTAATGTAACCATGCACAAATTTTTTAAAACAAATGAACTATTGAGATTATTGATGTGAATGTGGTAAATGAGTACCTTGATGTTTTTCCTGAAGAGTTTCCTGGTATTATACCTGATCGAGAAGTTTAATTTACTTTTGACTTAGTTCCAAATTCTAATCCAAATTCAAAACCCCCTTATCAAATGACTCAAATTGTACTTTTAGAGTTAAAGAATCAATTGAAAGAGTTATTAGATAAAGGATTCATTCAACCTAGAACATCACCATGGGGTTCTCCTATCATGTTTGTTAAAAAGAAATATAGTTCAATGATAATTTTCATTGATTAAAAAGCATTGAATAACATCACTATTAAGAACAAGTACCCTTTTCCTCGTATCGAGGATTTTTTAAACAGCTCCAGGGAGCTTAGTATTTTTCAAAGATTGACTTGTGGTTGGGGTCCCATTAGTTGAATGTAAAGGTAGAAGACATTACGAAGACCAGATTTCATACTAGATATATCCATTATTAATTTTTAGTTATGCCTATTGGTTTAACCAATGCACCATCTGTATTCAAGGATCTTAAGAATAGAATTTTCTTCGAGTTTTTGGATATGTTTGTGGTTGTGTTCAATGATAATATTTTGGTTTATTCTAAAAGATAGTACGATCATGAAATTCATTTAAGGGTTGTCTTTCAACCCTTAAAATAAAAGAAACTATTGGGAAAATTCAGCAAGCGTGAGTTTTGGATACAAAAAATTTAATTCCTTGGTCACATTGTTTCAAAAAATTATAGAACTGTTGATCCTTATAAAACAAAAGTTATTAAATAATGGCTACGACCTACAAATATAACCAAGATCCATATATTTCATGGTTTTTCAAGTCATTACCAGAGGTTTGTCGAGAATTTTTCAAGATTATCTAGACCAACGACTATGTTACCTCAAAAAGGTGTTAAGTTCATCTGGACAGAAGAATGTGATGATTGTTTTCAAGAATTGAAAAAAAGATTGGTGAATGCCCCAGTTTGGGCACTGCCTTCCAGAAATGGTGAGTTTGTTATCTAATTTTATTCCTCGTTGAAAGGACTTGGTTTTATCCTTCTGTAGAATGATCAGGTAATTGCTTAGGCTTTATGTTAGTTGAAACCTCATTAGTTAAATTACACTACACATGATTTTTAATAAACTACTATTGTTTTTTCTTTAAAAATTTAGAGGAATCATTTGTATGGAGTAAAAAATGGAATATATACTGACCACAAAATTTTAAAGTATATATTCACTCAGAAATTATTAAACATCAAACAGAGGAGATGGCCAAAATTAATCAAAGATTATGATTGCATGATTAATTACCATCTAGTGAAGGAAAATAAAGTGGATGATGCTTTGAGTTGAAAATGTAATGCTACATTAACCATGATATGTTTGGAACAAGATCCTTTGATTAAAGATTTTATTAACTTTGGCATAGAATTTGTTGGTGAAGTAAATTATTATTTTTTTGTTTTAGGTGATAGTGAAATCATCTCTATCAGACAGAATTAAGCAATCACAGAAGGTAGAAAATAATTTTTAGAAAAAGGTAGAGTTCATTCAAAAAAGAATTTTTCCTACTTTTAACATTGATAATGAATTTGTTTTAAGGTTTGTGAAGAGATTATATATGTCATGTGATTCACAGTGGAAGAAATAGTTATTATGTGAAGCTCATAGTTACTCATTTTCAGTTCATCTTGGCAGTACTAAGATGTATCGAGATCTTCAGGAGTATTTCTGGTGGGATGGAATGAAAAGAGTTATTTCTGAGTTTATTATGAATTGTTTGACTTGAAAACAGGTTAAATAAGAGTGGAAGTTCCTGAAAGGGATTCTTCAGCCTTTACCGGTGCAAGAGTGGAAATGGGAAAATATTTCCATGGACTTGTTTGTTGGATTACAAAAGACATCTCAAGGAAATAATGAAATCATGGTTATTGTTGATCGATTGAATAAATCTTCTAATTTGCTTCCTATTCGAGATACTCTATCTCTAGATCATCTTTATCAGTTGTATGTTAAAGCAATAGTCGGGTTGCATGGAGTTTCTCTCTCCATTTTAACTGATTGTGATCCCATATTTACTTCTATCTTTTGGAAAGGCCTTTAGAAGTCGTTGGGTACTGAATTAAATTTCATTACAGCTTTTCATCTTCAATCAAATGGGTAGTAAGAATGAACAATTCATACATGAGAAGATATTCTATATGCTTTCTAAATAGATTATCAGGGAAGCAGGGACCAACATCTTTTTTTTGAATTAATTTTATTATAATAACAGTTTTCATTCCAGTATACAAATTGCACAATTTGAGGAATTATATGGGAAGCAGTTTCAAACTCTTGATTTTTGGGATGATGTAGGTGAAAGGTTACTAATGGGACCAGAATCGGTAGAAGAGATGGCAGAAAATGAATAGTTGATTCTGAAGAACATGAGATCATCTCAGAGAAGGTATAAATTTTTTTTGGATAACTGGATGAATGATATTTATTTTGAGATAGGGGATCAGGTCTTTTAAAATTTTCTATAGGGAAAAGTGTGATTCATTTTGGTAAGAATGGAAAGTTAAGTCTGAGGTTCATTGGACCTTATGAAATTCTAGAGAATGTGGGATCAGTTTCATACAGAGAAAATTTACCTCTATGTTTATCCTAGGTTTAAAATGTTTTTCATGTTTCAATGTTGAGTAAGTATATTCTAGATCCATATCAGGTTTTGGGCCCTGAGGTAGTTTAGTTGGAAGAGAAAAAGTCTTATGAGGAACCACCAGTCTAGATTCTTGACCGAAGAGAGAAATTGTTTCAGAATAATGTAATTAATCTGGTAAAGGATTTGTGGAAAACCCATATTTTTGAAGTAGTAACGTGGGAATCTTAAAATTATATGATGGATAAATACCCCCATTTATTTGATATGTGGATAAAAATTGCAAAGATGCAATTTCCAAAAGGGGGAAGGATGTAACATCCCAAGTAAATAAAAATAATACATTTTCATATATATTAATATTTGTGATTTAAATATTAATTTTATTTTAAATAGGTTTCTATGTTCGATGGAATACCTGATAGAAATATTGGGTTTCTCTGAAGTCTAATGTTGCACACATTGCTGAGTCATACTAAAAAATAAAAAAAATATTAATTTCAATTATAGTTAATTCCAAGCCATTGTATTTTCGGGAATGAAGACAACAATATACAATATGATTATACATTTTTGTTAAATGTTTTTACATTTATCCATTAAAATATAGAGGCTTAAAATGTGAATGAATTTAATTTTAAGCATAAATACTCTAATATTCTTTAAAAGGTCTATTTAACACCTTTTGATGTTGAACCCTTCTTAAATATAGTTTGGGTCACTTTTATATGTTCAATTTGAAAAAATAATATTTTTCTTTAGAATTGGGACATCAAAATTTACATTGGGTATGTTTTTGATATTATTCTGATAAAATTTATTTTTTTAATGAATAGTGAAAAATACTTTATTTTAATTCCAAACTGCCTTTTAATATAATTTATTTATATCGTTAGATTATAGTTTTAAATGGTTTTAATGTTTAATTAGATTATATTTTTATCATTTAATATAATTCTCATCATTTTATGTAATTTATCTTTGAAATTGTACATAAAAAAGTTTCAATCTTTTGATAGTTGTTATCTCTTAAAAACACACTTTATTTTTACAACAAGAATTAATTTTAATTTAATTTCTTCTACTACTATGTTTTGATGTTTGAAAATGGATTCCATATTTGGAATAATGATATATAAATTGTTTAAATATACAACTTTAATTTTTAGACATTATGAATATTTACTTCAGTAAATATTTTATTTACCATGGTTAAAGTGTAAATATGGTAAAATAGGGTAAAAATTAATATTATAATAATATTAGATTAGCCTAACAAATGTCTTAATCCTATTGGATGATACATGTCTGACCATTTTCATACTTGGGTTGATTTTGGGAACCCATGAAGCCACTTGTGAATGATAATGATACTTTATATTAATTAATTTAAAGTAAAGGAAAAAATGACATAAACATATTTATTTATGTAAATAATTTTTTAAATGGGGTTATATAAATTATCTATATGAATATAAATATTCACTTTAAAGTTAAAAATATTTCTTAAATAATGGTATTTTTTTTGTAATTTTTAGACATCAAATAAATTAAATAATTTATGACACAATAATGGTATAATGTATACATCGTTAATGAATGATTTAAATAAATACGATTTTAAAATTTAAATCAATATCCAAAACCTGTCCAATTCATGTTGGTTGATTTTATTTCAAACAAGATTCGTCTTATATTATAATTTAATGAGTTTTTTACCTTTGGAAAATGTATATATATTTATAAAAAAATAATATTTTCAAACTTCCCTAAAGAGACCCTCTTCCCCTTAATATAAATCCCTCACCTCTAACCCATTAATCACACCTCTCAAGCCCCTTGTCTCATCCAAACTCTTCCAAATAAATAACCCTTTATAACTATATTCCTTTAAGAATATTTATCTTAGGAAGAAGTCACTTTATGTAAAAAGTTTTCTTCAAACCAATGGGAGATAACATATTTAAAGGTAACATCTTCTCTTAAGTTATTTTATTTTATTTTACTTATCCAACCCCCTAAACACTTTTTATTCCTTTATTTTATAACAACAAACATATAATAAATATATTGGGTTTCTTATGAGTAGGATTCAAACTAAAGTTCCACACACCTCTATCTAATGGACACGAACATACTGTTTCTGTAGACAGTGAACTACTGCCTCATGAAACGATGATTGTCCAAATATCTCCAACCACCTCTCATGGTGGCCATTGTGATGGGACTGTATTTATATCTGATATATGTGTTTTATATTTTTTCTATTCATCTGTATTATTCATTTATTTCATACCATTATTGTTTCCATAGTGGGTGTACATGATAATTTTATTTGAGGAAGTGTTGACTACCTCCCCCTCAAAGTGATATGTCTCGTTCATGACATACGTGGAATGTATAAAGGATGGAGTTAAGAAAATTATATATGATATTATATTGGAATTATTATATACCTATTTATCATTATGTTTTCATTCCATTAAATAAAAAATTGTAAAGAAAGTATCGTCCATGCGTATGTACGGCTTACCGTCTCCATGAATGATGCATTTAATTTCATACCTAAAAATGTTATGTACTATTATAAATACATATACATATATATATATACTGGATATATATGATATATATGATATCTAAATCAGAAATATAATTATTTAGATAATGTTCCATTTACCACCTAAACAACTTTAAATTATAAAAAGTTCATTTTTTACTCAAGTACCAAATATCGACAAAACAACCTTTATTAACATAAATGATTACATAATGTTTATAACATGGTAATAAGTGAAATAATATTAATAATAAACATGAATATGGTTCTTAAGAAATATTAAATTAACACTATTATATAATTCATAAGATTAAATAATTAATGGGTGAAGTCAGACACGAGGTAAGGTAGTTCTTCTCAATCACCTTTCATTGAGTCATATTTTAATTTTATAGATGTTGTCCTTTTATACAGTTTTCAAAGCCCTTGGACATGTATTTTCATTCAACGAGTATATTTTCTATATGATTCATTTTACTAAACTAAAAAAATAATGTTTTTTTAATGTATGTGGTGACAACAACCTTTCTGCCCCAATCATTATTTGATATTTTTCTTCCTTAACAAGTTGTATTGTTTTTTGAAAAGAAAAATAAATACCACATACTCTTTTTACGTTTTTTTGTTGAAAATGGTTTTGAGAATGTATTTATTATTTCAATATCTTAAAATGATATATTTTGTTTTCAATGTAGGAATGTTGTCTTTTCTTTATATTTTTTTTATGTGTTATAAATATGGTATGGTTCTGGGGAATTGTTTACGCATACGGGTTGTTCCGTGATAAAGGTAGGGTAGGTGAGCCTGAGATAACTCTCCAATGTAATGGGTAATGTGACAGAGGTAAATGTTTGTGTTTCTCCTAAAAGATTTATAGAATATACTGTGATGGGTATTCTAAATGTGAATCTCTATGTAGCTGTGATATCTACAATGTAAGTATGATATAGATGCCACAATTTACCTTTAGAATTTATGATTTCTCTATGTTATTAATAAATATTAGAATTTTATATGGTATGTTAAAGATCTTATACATGGTATGTATTGATGGAATAATGTTTTCATTATTTATTTTATAACCCTTTATAGGCAATTTATGTTAAGACCATGTTTTTTAAATGTTTTTTCATAGGACATAAAATCGAATAGTGTCAAGGATGGGATCATGGAAAAGTTATGTTGTCTAAAACATGGAAATACACATGACTATTCTTTTCAAAGAGTTATTATTTTATAATGATTAGAAGTTTATAAATATAATATTCAAGTTGTTATGTATATGTTTTGACCCAATTCACTAAAGCTCAAATCCAAAAAAACCTCAATGTGAATTATTAACTTAATTCAAGATTATGTAATGTTTAACATAGGGTCTTTATATGAATAATAGAAATTATGGGATTCATTTAATTAAATGTTATAATTAATTTTCAATGTATTGATTTGGGAAATTGGGATTATTTTATTATTGAAGTAATTATGGAATTTATGACACCATGAAACATGATTAACTAATTATAGAATTTATTACTTTGAATGGTTTGAATTATGAAATTGTGATTTAGTATAATTTAATTTTTAATTAATTATGGAAATATAGAGATTTTGAAATTTAATAATTAAGTATTTATATATTGAATTATGTGAGTTGGAATGACTAATTGGGGAATTAATTAAGTGGTTATTGAATCAACTGAGTTAAAAAAAATTAATCAGTTAATTAATTATGTAGTTATTTAATTAATTATGTTGGAATAATTAATTCAGAAATTAATTGGTGTTATTGAATCGATTATAATGAATCAATTAATTGTTTAATCAATGTGGGAGATTGAGATAGACTAAAAAAATAAATAATTAATTCGTGGAGTTTTTGTGAACAATTAATTAGTTACATAATTGAAGGGATTGAGTTAGATTAATTAATTATAGAATCAATTAATGGTGTTTATGTGAACATTTAATTGGTGAGTTTATTTAAGGGATTTAGTTAAATCTATCAATGAAATAATTTTTTAATCAAGTATTTGTTAACAATTAATTGGTGAATTAATTGAATGTATTTAATGTGATTAATTAATTGGGAATTAATTAATGAGATTTGGCATGAACAATAAATTGGTGAATTAATTTAAAGGATTGTGTTAGATTAATTAATTATTGAATTAATTGATGGAAATGAATTGGATTAATTATTTGGTAAATTAATTAATCTAGATTGTTGATATATTGACATTGTAAAACTGGATACTTAATTGATGAATTAATTATGAGATATTGAGTTATGAGAAATGATATAAATAACTGTGCAATTACATATAAAATATTAAATTTCGTATTGAGATAATTAATTGATTGATTAATTATTATATATTGAGTTTGGTAATTAAGATAATTAATTGATCAATTAATCATGATCATGAAATTAATTAATGGTCAGATTAATTAAATGGATTGATGTTCACAATTAATTGGGGAATTAGTTTAGGAGCATTATGTGAAGTCTAATTGTTGAATTAGAATTGATGGTGAGCATAATAATTAATTGATAAATTAATGTGATATTGGGGAACGAAGTTTAATGTTGATTAGTGCATATTGATATGACGCTGCGACATATGTGATAATGGGGTTAATAATTGATTAATGTTGATAAATGAGATACATGTGATAGGTTTAAATTGTGAATTATGTATTATTAAATGGTGGATAGGAACATGCAAATTTGGTTTACTATTAAAAATTGTAACATGAACATTTATGGGTGTGTTGGTATAAAATGATCACATTGACATTAATTAGTGAGTTATTAAGTACTGGTAACATATACATTTATGGGAACCTGAGTATAGAATTTTAACATGGTAATTCATGTGTGTGTGAGTATGGAATGGTAAGATAGACATTCAAGTGTGTGTGAGTTATCGAACGGTAACATAGTAATTCAAATGGGTGGAAAGTAAGAATGGTAACATAGAAATTTAGGGGTGGTGAGTATGGAATGGTAACATGAAAATTCATTGGTGTATGAGTATAGAATGGTAACATGGACATTCAAGTGCGTGAGAGTTATGGAATGTTAATATATTCATTTAAATGGGTGGAAAATAAGAATAATAACATGCTCATTCAAATTTTTTTTAATAAAGAATATTAATTAATGGGATAAACTATTTAATTTTTTATTTCAATTACTTTATTTATACAATGGTATACACTTTCTGTTGACTATATTTGTTTTAGATACTATTGGTGGTGGCCTACTATGGTGTACTCACACCCTATTCAAGATACCTGATCGGTACCAGAATAGACACTGTTACTTCAGGGCCGGTTTATAGACAAGGCCCTAGATTAGATAGCAGATTGGGGATGGAAAATAGGTGAGGGAACTAGACCTGGTTCAAGTCCTTCTTGGGAGTCTTTGGTGTCTTTATTTTCCAGTTCTTCATTTGAACACTCACTTTTTCAAGGAGTGTGTCCTTGTTAGTTTAGTATTGTATTTGTATATTTTTTACCTTGTAACAAAAGTATTGTTATTATTCTATATGCTTCCACTATTAATTTATTTACTTTTACTGGTGTTTTACTCTAATAAGAGAGGGTAATGTTTCCCCATGACTGAATTAATAGACCCTCACTGCTAGTCTGCAGCCTCTGTCATATGGGGAGGCACACCTATGGTCATGTGGAAAATTGGCATGAGGCACCAGTGCATGGTCCCCAGGATGAGATATTATATATTTACCTCACCATGTTTTTTTATCTCTTTACTCAAGTTAGAAATTTCATTGAGTTATGTTTATACATCATGTAGGTTTTCTTTTAAAAAGGTTTTCATTAAATTTACTTTCTCCACCCCAAAATAACTAATATCACAATTTATCATTTTGGATTTTCAATACTGATAAATGCATCATAGGCTAAGGGTTGGTATATATTGAAGTTTGAAAAATTAGTATGGATGAATGAGGTGGATAATATCAAAAGTACAATATATTATATTCAATGGAATGTGTAATTAAATTATCCTCACAAAAATTAATGTCATATCACACACTCCCCAAAGTATAAATTAAGGTCCGGATTCATGTAATAATAATGGATGAAGATTAATTCTTATAATGTGTGTGTTTTTTCTATTTTTGAATGTTGTATACAAGATATTTATTACATAAAATACCCAACCCTAAATTATTAGGAGATCATTGATTGAGTAATGGTGATTTTTTACCTCCTTGAAAAATAACCAATTTTTTTAATTTTTTTTCAGTATTCACACATTGTTTAACATAAGATGGATAAATAGGGAAATATAATGAATGAATAATAATGACCCACCCTCAATTCTAATAGAAAACCTCCACTTTATCCTCTCAAAAAAGATAATCCATTACCCATCATTAATAACCCCCCCTCCACACACATTCAAACAAACAAAATGAAAATTAAAAATATTTAGGTAGGAATGTGTAAAATGATCAAATAACATGGATCATACCTTACGAGGATAACCATGGATTCAATTGGATAAGAAGGATAATTGTAATAGATGGTCACAGGATAAAAAATCTAATCATAAAAATTAATCTGTCATTTTAAAAGTGAATTTTTTTAGTCATAGCTTCGACATATTATCAATGATATTTTTAGTAGGTTTAATTTCCCTAAGATTCAGTCAAAATATATACATAGAAAAATATTAAATATTTGGTCTAGGATCCTCTAATGTATGGGAACAAAATATGAGTAAATATAGTCATATAATGAACACCAAAAAATTTATTGTTCACAGAAAGCTTATAGAAATCAATATCAATAAAGGAATCATTTCAAGAATGATTTTTATGAAACAGAAAAATGAGGTATATGTGTGAATTTTTAGATTTTAATAATACATTACACAATTATGGGATTGATTATTCAAATTTTACATTGTGTAAAAATATTTTTCCGGAGTATATATGTCTCTCAAATCAACAAGTATTATAAATCAGAACATAATTATTTATGTATGAATCTAATACATTTTCATTCCTGAAACAATTCATTATTTTTTTTCAGAACACACTTCAATATTAATCAAGGATATAAAAAAATATACAATTAAATATATTACTTATTTTCCATAGTTTTTTATCATTATTCTTTTTTATTATTCTCATTTATCCTTCTTCTTCATGAATTTATTATTTTATCCTAAAAATTAAAAAAGAAAACACATGAAAGTATAGGATTCAATAAATTTATCTAAAAAATAATGATATCAAACATAATAATAGTTATGAAACTAATCAATAAAAATAACTTTATGTGATAGATATAATTTTAAAATTTTCGGATACATCCTAGTAATTATACATTAATGTTTGAACCTAGAACATTTAAATTTTTCAGGAAATAGGATCTTGGTGTAATTTTACCTTGTCCTTTTGTAAAATGGTCTTGAAATTTAGGTCATCAAGTGTGAACATACTCTTAATCCTCTATTACTTTTTTTGGATTACTTCTTATGGTGTGCTTCAGCCTAATAGAATATTTATAGAGAATATAAAAATATCAAAATCTAAAATTATTTAGTACATCTACTACTTCAAAACTAATTCCTTTATATTTTCATCAATAGTTAGAGTGTGTCATTCCTTCGACTGTTAAAATTGTGTTTTAGTCTCAACATCAGTTATCTTATGTATTTCTTACATCATTGAATTAATGCATTTGTTTCTATTTTTCACATTGTAGTCTTCCATGATCAAGAGGGTGTCTCATTCTTCTTCCTCTTATATAATGTCATCCAGTTTATAGTGTTTTTGTTGATTTTTCATATTCAATTATTTATATTGAACCACTTTAATGACTTTATCCTCTTCCTCCTCTAACAAACAATTGATGATTTCCATATTTTTTTATCTTATTCTTCTTGAAGGCTCAATAAGTATTCTTTTTATTATACTTTGTCTTATTGTAAGCATATAAATGATATCTAAGGTTCTCTTTCTTCTTCTTCTTCTTCTTCATAACCTTGTTGTTCACCACGTTATAGAATTTTTCATGAACCAAATAGTATTCTTTGATATATTCCTCTAAAATTTAATTTTTATGTGTCAACATATTTCCCTTCCTCAACATCTTGATATTATTATTTTTGAATTCATTTAATACCTACATTTGATATAAAATATAATTTTCATAAAAATAAATTTAAATTAAAAACAATTTGAGCATGGTGGTTGGTTTTATCTCTCTATTTTCTAATCTCTGCTTTATTATCATCTATATTCTTATCTAATACATGAATGTACATTGGGATAAATCTGTTTTTCTATCTTTTGAAAGATTCTCTTATGGTTATTGGAAGTAAGGAGTTTTCTTGACGTATTACATAGCACAGTAATTGAATTGATGTCTAAAAAAGAAGGCTCTCATCCAAATAGTTTATAGTATGTTTCCATACACTACTGAGTATGGAATTCCTCATATATATTAGAATATAATTAATTATATATATATATATTATTATTGTAACCAGTCACTGTATTTTTGTTCTACACATGTAGTAGACTCCCCTTTATAATCGATATACTTCAGTGGTGGGGTAGCATGATAATAATTTGTCTAATAATCTATACTTCACAATAACAGAATTATCCAATCCTATTAAATAAAAAAATAAAAAATAAAAGATGAAAAAAATTCTTAAACACAAATAAATAAATATAATTGATATAAGAATAGATTTTATCCTAATCAAGTATCCTAACGCCATTTTAATTGATTACTTACTTCCCTGATATGGAACCAAAATATGACGTTGTTAAATGATTTTAGGGAATCCACTAATAGAATTAAATTATGAACATATATTTTACCTAACCACACTGAATATTATGGCATAGAATAGTCAATGTACATGGTGAATTCAGATCGGAAATACAAAATAAAAATAATTATCCAATTCAATTTTTAGGATATTATTGTCTCAATCATGTTGATGTTTGTTCATAATTGAAAAAATTAATTAAATTTATCAATGATTAATAAAAAAAATTATAGACAGAACATGGTACTACTAAATTAAATTACCAAATGAGTAATGGTAAATAAAAATTTGTTAGCGCACAAAAACTTTAATTGATTCAAATCTCTCTAATGGGGTTAAACCAATCGACAACAAGTGATTGCTCGAAATGAGTAAATAATAACCCATAATTGAAAAATTATATAAGAAGTAATGGTAAATATAATGAAGAAAATAAATTTTAATTTAATTAATGATTATCAAACATTACCTAAAAGTTGAAAAATCAAAATATAGAATAAAAATATAAATAAGATGGATAATCTCTTGGTCGAAACCCTAGAGGATACCTCCAAGTGGTCAAACTCCTTATTCAAAAATTTGATGATAACTATTGGTTAAAATCAACACATTATATGTCTCTAACATGGAACAATGTTTTCCTAGGTAAAATCACGGATAAAATTAATTGAAAATACCAAAAGGGAGGAATTCCATAAATGATGACACATCATTCTAGTAACTACTCACTCATTATCATTTCACATGAAAAAATAAATGAAAATATAAAATATTCATGTATACTATTTGAATTAATGGACTTGAAAGAACATTTATAATTTAAAACTACATAGAATATGAGAACACCAAAAACTTTATAAATACTAATTTCATGTTTAAAGTTGAGATAACATTTTATTTCATTGACTGTGTATTAGATGTAGATGAAATGATTTCATTTATATATATGATTCATGATGAGGAATTTTGGAATCTAAATTCAATCCCAAATATTAAAAAAGAAGAAAAATAATAAATAATTAAATTATATAATGATATCAATAAGCAAAATCATAAGGAAGTTTAGTATGAAATGATTATATTAGATCTCAGGAAGAAAGATACTATGTATAAATAAATACATTTTGTGTTTCAATCTATATGTATCAAAATATAGCATGATTTGAACATGTCCATATAATACTTCACTATATTTAAAAATTTTACTGAGGAGTATTATTAGCCTATTTAGAAAAAATGATCTGGAGATCAAGGTGAGTCTATACAAAATAAATTTCAGAATAGACCTATTTTATTTAACTATAAAGATATAAAAACCAAAATTAATGTTATAAAGGATAATAAAACTAGGGGAAATATTCAGAAATAAGGGAAGGGAATAATATTACAAGCATATAATAGTAACTTATGTAAAGGGAGGTTTATTTTTAAAAATGACAAAACAACACCAATTAGAATAGATCTGGAACTAATCTAGATGAAAAGAGTTTCAAGGGTTTTACTTGTTAATTAGTAAACATTGAAAAAAAATTCTATTATTACATGTTTAATAGGATATTACTAGAAAATAATAAATATATAATTGCTTATTCTTATGATAATCCAAGGGAAAAATGTTAAGTAAAACAACCTGTGACCAAATCCTGACCAGAATTACATACAAAAATATATTCAGAGTATTTAAGAAGCATATATGTGATTAAGTATAGAAGGATTTGATTCTAATTCATACATGGAGAATCTTGAAATAATGGTTTCATATATTAGGAATGGTAATATGTTTCAAAATAAACACATATGTAATAATTTCCATAAAGACTCATTAGCATTTTGTCTAAATCAGTTGGAATTTTCCAATAAATTTGAGGTATTTCAAGAACATTATAAAAGAAAAGTAAAAAAATAGATTTTGAAATATGGGAAACACAACAAATTGTACATGGTAATATGATGGAGAAGTACCATGGGAACTTACCTCATGAACTAGTGGAGGAGATTAGACTCCTTCAACAAGATTTTCAATGAAGACCCACCAAGTTGTTTCTTTTCATTATATTTGATTAAAAGAATAGTTTCCATTTTAAATTTACACACCTAAATAATAAATTTGAATTAATTTTGGACACTAGAGCAATTAAGGTTGATGTTTATAATATAATATTCTTTGATTAATTTTAAATTATTCATTTTGATTTGTGCAAACT
Organism: Viscum album; assembly: GCA_963277665.1. Lineage (NCBI taxonomy): Eukaryota > Viridiplantae > Streptophyta > Magnoliopsida > Santalales > Viscaceae > Viscum > Viscum album. The sequence goes on along the minus strand of OY728126.1, from coordinate 1,944,563,949 downwards.
CAATTAACCTTAATGAATTTTAGGGGACACCCGAGGGTTTTTGGTTTTTTTATCCTTAGTATATAGTTCCCCAAATACCAATTTAATAATAATTGATAAGGAATATAATGTAATTTTTTTTATTCCTATCTAAAATTAAATTAATAAGTTTTAATAAGATGTAAAGTAACTATACAAAATTCATGTTGTTAATGGAATTCATGACATAAAAGGAGAATTCACATCATGAAAATGATGTAGAAAAATACGATCTGAATAGAACTTGTGAAGCCCAACTTGAATTATCTTCTAAAATATTTAATTAATTTAAATTCACTATTTTATTTCACCCCCTTTATTTTTTTTATACTTTTGAGATTTAAATGTAATTTAATTCCCCACTATTTCTGATGAAAATTGTTTCACCTAGGGATTGATTATAGGGGTTTAGTTTTTTAAAATTATTCAAATTGGGATAAATTGTTTGAAACAACATCCAATTGGGTTTTTTCATGGAGACAGAAATACCCAACAATACTTATATCTTTGATGAGTCATAGAACTACTTTCGGAAGGTTGGAACTTGTTGGATAATTAGACCAATGATACTTAAGAACCCACATGGGTAGAGAGAATGAGAGTTGGTCTCTTCGCACATGGGGGGGGAGAATTATTTTATACATTATAAATATATTAAATAATTAATAAATATTCACGAATCCTTCATTAATTCCCAAGTATGATGTGGTTCAACTGTGAATTAAAAGTCGATTATTATCGTGCATGGAAATTAGAATCATATGTATGTATTCATGGGTCTTTATCAATGGATACATCTGTATATATCTACGGATTTCCATTAATGGTCCCTTGTTGTGTAAATATTTGAGATTCTTTTTTTTATGATATTAGATTTAACCCACACAATGATGTTCTCTAGAGTTTAACATCATCCAGTTAGATGATATTTTTTTGGGCTTCAAGATCAGACCCATGACATTGGATTCCTATATATACTCATGAAAGTAATCAGAACCCACATAGTTCAGTGTTTCATAATAGGTAAAATCATACATTTTTAGGTGATGTGATAATGAACGAACTGTTTTGTTTAACACTATGTTGCAAGGACGTCTAGGCGGAAGGGGGATAATCAAATTATGGTGGGTAACTTATAAAAAAGTGGAATAGGTATCCAAGAAGGGATTTGGTCTCCCAATTTGAATATGATCCATCCAAGAATTCATCTGAATGAAAATATGATTTATTTGGGGTGTTATGTTTTCACCTCATGTATTCTTCCTATGTATCCCAAATAGATAGTAATCAAAGCATCCATAGATCATTCATGATGACCAATTCCAATAAAGGCCCTAAATTTTTTTTCTTTAATAGATTGACGATCCATTGATGTAGATGAAGGGTATCGAGGTCCCATGCATATGGAGGTTATCATGAGTTCATCTCATTAATGATATGTCCCATTTACATTTATGAATGGCCTTATGGACCCATGCCTTTAGTGGCCATCAATATTTTTTCTCACAAGCGATATGTAACTTTGTGTTTCCAATGGAATGGTTGGGGATTATACTAAATAAAAGGCCCATGTTTTTTTTGGTATTACACTTGGAATGATTCCCATAGGTGATTGATCTCAGGGTATGCACTGTAAATGAGGATACCCTTTTGATGGTGGCCAGGAGGGATAACATGACCCATGATGATATGGAGGTTTGGTGGGAAATTACTCCATGAGGGACTCCTTTTTTATATCAGACATTTGGATGGAATCCTATGTACCCTGAGTACAACAAGAATCATAGTTATCATAGTTTTATTTGTTAGGGATTACAAACTGAGGTTGAATTTTGATTATATTGTAACATATATAGGGATTAGACACAAAATTAGGAAATTGTGTCTAGAATTGTGTGTATGTCATGATAAAAACTAACCTTTATGTCCAAATGACTCATTCTGGATGTGATATATAAGAGGAAGTAGTGTATCTGGAGAAATGACTCGATCTTCAAAGCCTTTTGGTGGATGAGTCCAAAAAATAATGGGATTGGGAAAAAGAGTGGGGTCTACCACCACCCTTACATCATTGTACCATAGACACAACAGATGATAGATATATATTTAATGATCTCATCTCCACTCTTTTATTTTGGTTACCAGGATAGTCACATTTTATGATCTTTCTGAATATATCGCATTGGTATGGATAAGTAGTCAGGAATTAACAAAGAGAGGTACTACATGAAATGATAAAATCTCAATCTATCAGGTATGCTATTAATTTTGGCTCTTGAGAGGATATGAGGCTATGCCATTGACCCTCAAATGTAAAGGAAGGCTTGATCCTCTCCCTCCCAAGATCAAATAAAAGGTCCCTAGATTTAGTTACCAGATATAGAAGAATGATTCCTCACCATTAATTCAATGACTGAGAGGTCCCTAAAGCATCCCCTAGTGTCAATGTCCTCCTGAATATTGGAATTCATGTCTACATGCACCATGAGGACCCTACCCATCAGGTTGGAAAATCGAGGGACACCTATGACCTAAACAATGCATATCCAAATGGGATACTTGTTGGTGTAACTCATTTCATGGTTTTAAAAATCTAGAGGATTATATGGAAGTTTTAATTTAGTCACCCTTATATTATTTATCCAATGGAATAGAGTTCCTACCATTACTATCATGGAATATGGATAAAAAAGGGGTTAATGAAGGTCCTCAGTTAGTCAGAAAAGATGATTTATATATGGAAAATTAGGAGATGGAATTTTATTTCATAAATGGTAGGTATGCATGAGATAAATATTTATTTGTAAATGGACCCCCTAGGAAATAAAAATTGGGATATGCCTTAGACAAGGCACCATGGGTCTCCTCAGGTGTCCTTGGAAGTGTCATGCACATGTCCTTTATTAATGAAGGGAAATTCAAGCTAGTAGTCATCAACAAGGTGAAAATGGTTCCTCATATTGGTTTCATATATTTTAGACCATTAAGTGTCTTTGAACTCATTTTATTCTTTAATTACTACTTATCTTTGGATGCAGAGTGATACCTAAGGGGTTTTGGAGGACCTGGGTAAGTGGGTTGTGAAACCAGTGTTTCATAGATTCTCCCAATTTTCCATCTATGAAATTAAGGATCCCTAGGGTGTTATTTTTAGGAAAATAGAAAACCCTGGTCAATAGTTGTCATCAATGCAGGTATAAATCATAGGTACCCAATGCATTTACCCCACATAGTGGTGGAAATAATCTCATTGTAGCACAGGTGGGTTTCATTTTCCTTATAAAGTGCATGGGTGTGCTCATGGTCTAGCTTGGGAAAATTCCTTTAACTCTTGTTATGGATTTTCATATTTCTAACAAACATTTAGTACACTTCATAATTTGTTAATTCGATATTAAAAAATAGAGTGTGCACAAAACCCCTCTATGATTGGATCTGATCAAATGAAGATGGTCTAGTCTTGTGGTAGGAGGGTAAAAAAGATTAATATGGTGATGCAGGTCAAGTATGCAAGTCACCCAAATAGGTTGGTAAATTATATTGTGCAGTCAAGTGAACAGTTCCAAAACATAGGTTATATGTGAATCCCAATCATATTTATAAATATCACTGACCCCTTTTCCGATTTCTTCCTTCTACACTTGTTCCTCGTGCTCTCATCGCACATTTTTCCCACCCAACCATGCCACAATTTTTGTTTGCATAGGAATTTTTAATGATTCCATAGGCACGTATTCATTACAACACCTATCGAGAGGACTTTTGAAAACAACCTTTCCACATAGCCCTCATGAGACCACATTGTTGGGTAACCATCACCAGAAAATAAAAATTCAAGGGTTATATGTAAACGAACTGGTTAAAAGTATTTACGAAGGAAATTCCTTTAAAAAACCAACCATTTCCAAATAATTTTTTAAATTTTCTGATTAAAATATTTATATTAATTTTAAAACATGATTCCTTCTTATGGTTTGTAATGGATCCCCTAAATACTACTCTCGTTATAGTTGCTTCATGTGAATCAGAGATAGTCATGGCTATTGGGCGAGATTAATATGACATAGTAGAATCCTATCTCAAAGATTTTAAAAATACTTTTGTGTGGTATCAAAGATAATATCCATGATGTGACTAATTCCCCTTGTAAAATCACAAGTATCCGAGATATGATAATACCCTAGAGTCTTAGAGCTATTTCATGATATATTGGTTCATGGAACATTCAATTTGTCTTGCCACCAATGTATCCTCCTTGTGTTTCTACATCGCGGAAGGTATTGTTCCAATTTAATGTTTCATGAATCAAATCTATTTCACCCCATAATTGTATCCTCATACCATAGAGTCAAATCCCCACTGTTATGTATCAAAATTTCATGCTTACAAGAAAAGACAGTCACAAGTTTAGAAGGGAGACAATGCTTCAAATCTATAGGGGGATTCATGATTTCATGGATGTGGGTGTACTAGGTGTGCCATACTGGGGTAGAATCTAATAAGTATATATAAGAAATAAATAGTTACAAATATTTTTGGGTAGGGAAAACATACAATTACAATAACCCAAAAATTATCCTTGAGGTTCTGATCAATTACTATACTTGGAAAAATTTCCTCCATATAACACATGGTGAAGTTGCCATTAGCTTGTGAGACATCTGTAAAATGAATGGAGATCCTATAAATAAGGTTATGAATGAGGATTATATCTAATTGATGACAACAAGGGATGATGCTAAAAAGAAACCTCCATTGGCTCATCAGATAATCAGGATTTCTCAAAAAGTTCATAACATGGACCATGTCCCTAGGGGGAAATCTATTCAAGAGCATAGATGGTGGATTTAATCGAGCCAGAATAATAGGTTATCACTTTATAATGGCCTATATATTTCTCCACTTTGGTGATTTTGGGTGATTCTGGCATATTTTGGTACAAATGGGATAAGGTACAATATAACCTTTAAGGATAGAAAGCTTATTCTATGATTTCTACAACAACCTATCTGGTCTATTTTTCCACAATCTGGTAGAGTTTCTATGTACTTCTTGTCCATGAATCCAGTGGCAGTGTAAGATTAGAGGATTTTGTTATATCTTCCAAACTAGTTTAAACAAACCATATAGGATTTTATTCCCCTTTCCTAGTAAGAATTTATAATTTTTTGCTACATGTGTACAATAGGAAGGCTCCGTTAAGAATCATTGGGTCGTTTGAAGTGATTAGAGGGTTTTAGTGTTAGTTCGATCAATGTAGGTCTGAAAAACTAAGGCTATATTGGGGGTATATAAACACGGAGACTCGTTGAGTGCACTAATATCCAAATATACCTCTCTATTGGAGAGGGACTCAGATTTGGACATTGATACAAAAGATTATATTCACACAATGTGTTGTGTTATGTAGTTGGACACATGGAAGATTGTATCTATGATGCATCTCAAATATTTTTCTTTTAAACATCATTGAATTCAACTCATTTTTTCCCATTTTGGGATATGGTAGGTTTTATTAATTCATGATCCATCATGAGGTGAATGAAATCATTCATATTAGAGAGGATGAGAAAAGATAAATGTAAGCTGAGGATTTTATGGTAGGATAGCTTGAGGATTATAAAGATTCCATATCCCAAACTAAGATCAACCATTCTAAGTAGGTGGAGGTGTATCAATGTCACCTCGGTGAGAAATAAATCCAAATGCTAGGCCTTTAAGAAGAATTAAATTCCTTGACATTAGAGAAATTTGAACTCCATCGATCCATGACTAGGGCCCTAGAATAAAGAAGTTATTCTATTGCAATCGAGAAGAACAAGTTCCACAAGGATGATGTGGATAATGTCACACCACTGGCTGAGTTTTGGAAAAATCTAGACAATACATAGGATGAATTCTAATGAATCCAAGATTTTTTTGGGAGAATTTTTAAAGATTTGAAGAGAGACTCCAACGTGTGGATGTTCCTCCATATTCAGTAACACAAATAAAATGTAAATATTACTTCAAATACCTCTTCATGTAATAATATCATTGTTTCAATCATTATAAAACACTAAAAATGAGTCAATTTTACTGAATGTTACCCCACTATAGTTACAACGATAAGGGTCAGTGAGCGATCTAATTTTTTGCTCGTCCATAAGGCTTAGCAAGCATAGTTTGACTATTACTAGGATCACATGGAAATCCCACAAAACATTGCATATTTGTTTTAATCAACTTAATTTTATATTATGTCTAATGAAGATGAAATATTAGGTGAGGAATACCTTTTTCTTAGGCATCCATTAGTGGATTTTCAGCCGAAAATATTTTTTTCATTTTACTTTTTTTGCGGTAGATTATGTCCCATAACATGAAGGGTATTGGTCTAGTGAGCTGAGGAATGAATTTTCATATAGATCCCATTACATGTTTTAAAACTGGAAAGTTCTATGCCTCTTTTCTTAGGTATTTTATAGTCTTAGAAGCTCGACTACAAAGACTAATGATTTTGGTCAAATAGATTTTACTATTAGTTTAGAAATGATGACTCAAACAAGCCTTGTTGGATAATAATGTTCTAAAATTATTTAGATACCCCAAGGTATATTAAAATTCATGATTTTATGATTTCTAAATATAAAACATATTATGAGACAAGTGACTGAGAAATGGCCATGAACAATGTTTGGATAGCAGTTTCAAAAATGTTATTTTTGGGGCCAATGTGAATAAGGGAGGTATCTCTTGAGGATGAATATGATGCTGGTTAATAAACTAGTCTTATGGAAACAACATGAAAATAAAAATGGTGTGTGTTACATGATTGTCAAATTGTGGTATCCTATAACTGATAGGTACATTATAAAAAAAGACTTTTGAAAAGAAAACTGGGGCATGCTACTACGTAGTTCGACAAAGGAGTACATAGGTAATCCAACAATCTATTATTGGTGGCTGGATAATGTTTATGGAGACTAGGATTTCTCAAAACAATAATGGGTTGTTCACCAAGGGACGATATCATATAATTGAGGTAATATATGTTTTGTTATTAACCATGAATGGGAATCCTCTCATACACATACATGGGTTGTTCTAAAGAGGGTAAATTCTATAAAGTGGTGGATGCTAGAGGGGAAGTCCCTTTTTTATAGGTGTTGAAGCGCCGTGTAATTTAATGTCTTGTGACCAGGACATAGACCTTGCAGTTTAACATCTTATGCTGATGAAGTGTTTTATATTGTTTATCATCATGAGAATAGGATGTTATGATATGCTATTTAAATTTCTACAATAATGACATCAACCATGGAATTTAACATTTTACTCTATGGAAATTTGTGGTTGTGATTTTATGGTTATTTATCATTGATTAAATGTTATGTATTTGACATTCCAAGGTGATAGGATTGGGAACATTCCACCATCCCCGGACATGAAGGGGGAAATGATTTAAGCTATAACTTGAGGGCTTCTGGAAATAACAATTGATATGGTAAATGCATACAATAAAGCACAATGACATTATGGGATTATGGAGATATAAGAGGTTTCTTTGGAAGATGAATGAACTTCGTGTAGAAAAACACTTTTTGTGGGATACTTAATGGAAATACAATATGGGAATGTTATAATATAATCAAACAATGAAATCCTCTGTTTTACTGGACCATTTTCTGGGTGACTTTTTGAAAATTTAACATGGTTGTGTTAAAGCATAGACAAGACATAGGTACCCTCATGTATTAGAAAATCTATATAAAAATTGACCAATAAAATCATTTGGTGATTCAATTTTCCAGTGAAAACATTTCTTTGTTTATGTGAATAATATTCTTGTATGCAAAAATAGCATTCTATACCAAAATAAACTTGGAATAGAGGGAAATGTTTCGTCATGAATGTAAGACCAATAGGTAGGACATATGATGACTTTAGTTTTAGGTCATGCAACATGAACCATACTATTATGGAAATGAAAGGTAATATGTGGCCTACCAGCCAAGGTTATTTTGCCATACTTTATACATGGAATAGAAAAACGTAATCCATGATCTCTTTGGTTCTTGGATCGAGAGGAATTATCCGGGACAAGCATGTGAGGAATAACTATAGACTAAATTTTAATCATGAGTCCCAGCATAATGCCATCGAGCCTAATAAAGATTGAATATGCTTATCCTAGGGATGAAATGTGTCATTGGTTGAAAAACCTTTTTTGTAGGATACTTTTTGAAAATCCAATTGTGGTGTATTACAATATAGTCATATAGTAGAATCATTTAGGTATCAAGCCCTTTATATGTGTGACTTTATGAAAAGCCAACCGAGTTGTGTTATAGCATAGTCAGATAGTGAATTTTTTACCTAATGATACCATTACATGGGTGAAATTAATTAACAAAAACTAGGTAATTTTACTGCATACTCATACAAAGGATTCATCAAGTATTTTTCATTTGATCACCAGTAGCCTTAGAATGATTATGATAATCAGAATGTGTCCTTAATTAGGAATATAAGGTGTGTAAGGATTATTCCAAGTATAACGAATGCATTTAGGTAATAATTTTCCATTAATTGAGGAGTCCCCTTCCGAATATATAACCTGTATCTAGTGAAGAAATCTCTATTTCAATGGTGGATCCATGGATGTGGGAACCAAAATTAAGACCTCCTATATAGTTTTGGGGATTGTATGTGGTAAAGGGATCATTTTTATATACCTTGTGGCTGTGTCTATGAATCAAGGCCAAGGTGTCACTACATATCTCATTGGAATGATAAGGAATATACATATACAGCTTAGGGAACCCAGTAGCTTGACATCATGCGGTAAGGGAATCGTCCATGTAGTTTAACATCATGTGGTAAGGAAGAAGTTTACTTGACATAATAATGAAATATTATAGTTAGACCATGATATCGTCCCCGACCATCACTACATATCTTGTTAGAGGATTAATCAATCCAAACATAATTCTAAAATTGAATCCCCCTACTAATTGGATTCATATGTGGGGACAAAGTGATTTTTTCTAATATAGGCTCACACAAGGGGTGAGAACCCATATTGGATATTTCTATATATATTTGACTCGAACATTAGAGTGTGTGGGAATGGGTTATGGCTGAACCAAGATGTGGTATCTGAGAGTCACTATGTATCTCATGGGAATGATAATCGATCCATATATAGTTCATAATGAACCATGTAGCGTAATGTATTGCAATCAATAACATCTGGTGTGACTTTTAATGTTTTTCAACGAGGACCATCGTAACCCTAATGAGAAATGATATTACTTACTTATATAGAGACATTATTTACCCAAAAACCTAATCACATGTGAGCTATACTTGATATGGGAAACATGGAGTGGAAATGGTTTGTTCCAACGTAAAAGTTGAATCAAATTAATGATAGGGGAATTTTTATCCTATGACACCTAAGGAGAGATGTATGATCTAGGCATCAGTACATATGTCATCAGAATGATAATAAATCCATATGTAGTTATTGAAAGGTTCCCTACATAGTTATAAACCATACATAGGTATGAGGGAATTTATTTTTGATTTGGATCTCTTAGGATATGAGATCCACACATTGCTATGTATCTCATTGAAATGACAATCACTCAACATGTAGTTCTTGAGGCGATATTTCATTTTAATATCATTCATTGAGGGAAATAACCATGTGTTTTATTGTATTTTGTATGGATTTTGGTCACCCGACATGGAAGGGAATTTGTATTGCAACATTGACAAAGATGAGGGGTCTAGGCATCACAATGTATCCTATAATGAAAAGAATCCAGCCACACATAGTTCTTAAAAATAGTTCCACACATCAATCAAGTTTTGATTTGGTGAAATGGGAAATTGATGTTTTTTATAAATAATTATTAGACCAAATATGTAAGGTCTAGGTGTCACTTTTTATCTCATTTGGATGAGAATATAGTTACACATAGTTCTTGAAGGATGATGTGGTAGGAATCCAACACCCAAAAATGTGATCTTGTAAAACATGTACTGAAATTTTATACGTTTTAACATCATGTTGTAGGGACATGATCCATAATGTTTCACATTGTTAAGAATGGATGTTTTCACACATTTTAAGGTCCTATGACAAGGACAATGAGTCATTATTTTTGAAGTCACATGTCAATGACTAACTACATAGTTTCACATCATGTAGTTGAGATATATACCTTGAAGTCTAACAACATATAGCCAGGATGAGATGCTATACTATTTAAATTCTTATATATAGGAATATTTAGTGATGTTCAGTTTAACGTCTTACTGTTAGGATGCATGTCTTATGAGTAAATGATTTTTTTGTCCGGAACACTGAAATAGTTGGGGATATAATGAGATCTCCATTTATTGAAATTAAGTAATAAGCTTTGTAAGGGTGATTCTGGTTTTTGGAGTAAGTACCCTCCAACATTGGAAAAAGGTTTGGAGGTTTCATTCCTAGTATCATTGTTTTCCTATGAAACTGCATCGATTATCTAGGGAAGAATGAACAATGTGATAATTTTTTTAAAAGCCTACACTATCTGATTTTGATGGTCCTTCAAGTGATTAAAGGAGTGAAATATTTTTTCCTCAAGTTGTTCCTAAATATATTGTCATTTATGGTATTTTTTATCCTTGGATAACTAATCATAGATAGAATCTTGAGAACGGGAAATTGAACTTCGATGGAAAATAATGCTTATAATCCATACATGAGTTAATACAGGTTTTCATGCATGGTGGTATGGGTTTTGGTTTATTATGCCCAAATGGAATGAAAGAGATTATCATGATAGAATTTTGTATACTTATCTACCATCTTATGGAGTATGTCTGATAGGGTCTTGATAATGGAATCTATCTCTATACTAGCCACTGATGATAGTTAGATGAGTGGTTGGATTTTATGTTACATTCTAGATACATCTTTTCCACCATAGTAAAAAATATTTTTTTTTCATTTTCAATCATTAATCATTGAAGGAAAAAAAATATAGTAATAATTTTTTCCTTCACAAATATTATGATAGTTTTTCATTAACTTATTTTAGGGGTATTTATTCAGCCTATTTATATAAAATATCAGTTATGGGTAAGATGTAATTTAACTTCTTGGATGTAGCTAGAGTGTTTGGCACAACAATCTAAATTCCCCATATGAAAAATGGAAAAACGTATTTGGTTGTATATCAAAACTATTGGGGTTATTGGATGAAGTTGACATGCACATGGCATGAATGACATTTCATGGTGAATTCGGTGCAATCCCATTCCATCAATGTCCAGAATAATCAAAGCCCTTATTTTTTATTGAAAATCTTGTACCCTGAATGGTGTGTCCCATACGATCCCATGTGTACTTATTTCATGATATTTTTTGTGACTTTTCTATTGATATATATGACTTGGACCCCATCAAATACTCATTTATAGAGGACATTCTGGTGATTTGGTGCATCACAAAGTGTAAAATTGGTTTCTCATTGTTATATTTTATATTTTTAAACACTATTGTATATAAGTACCCTATTTTTAGGTTGTATTTGATGGGAATCATCCACCCAATGGTATGACTATATGGTTCAGTGATAAGATTTATTTCATTGATCTCTTCAGTGTTAACATGGGAAAAGGAGGGACCATTCGACGATCTGCAATCCTGATGACCATTTCAACATGATTTGGTTCTATGAATGAAATAACTGCATATATAAATGCTTCTTCCTATTAATTTAGTGATCATAGTACATGATACAATATTGGATATAAGGGGAACTCTTCCATTAACCCTCAAACATAATCAAGTAGGTGGATTAACTCTTCTTTTTTGATGGAATATTCCCCATTGATCTATTTGATTACCCACTCTGAAACGAATTTCAACCGATTGGTGATCCAATTTTTTTAGAGTGCTAGTTACAGGACTAAAATTTGGGAATGATATTATAACTCATTGTTTTTACAATATTCTCATAATAGGAAGTAGTAAGGTAAATATTCCTTGGCTGCTAAAATGAGTAAGATCCCAAACCCAACTTTGTAGAGCATAGGTTTATCCATTATTCTCCATGTTGGGACCCTCAATGAACTATAAAAATACATTTCAAATGTCTGAGGGGAATATTAGGTTAAGAAAATATATTTATCCAGAAACTCAATATTTAATGATGTTGTTTCTATAGATGGGTGTTCAGTGAGAAAATAAACTAAAGCCTAACCATTCACCTCATTATGAGGAATAAATTGTGTATACATGTACTATGGGATAACATCCCACCATAAAAAAAGTCTTATCATCATGGGGATAATGAGGATTTATTTGATCATATTATTGAGAGATGCCAATTGGACCTAGTGGTGCTACAAGTGATGACTCGATTTCTGATCCTCAAGGATTAACACTTGGAAATTCTTCATGAAATCTTAATAATGAGTCTCAGTGTCAATTATGGTTCAAATGATATTATAAAATATCTTTTCATTCATAGTTTCGTTTTTTGTTAATAGAAATCATATATAATAAGTGGATTTACATGAATGGGAGTAACTAACACTATTTAGACAAAGTTATATTTCATGAGGTTTTCACATACATCTCGACAGCCACTGGTCTATTGATATGTAACCCAATTCTTCATCAATGTGGTGAATGGAAAAAACTTTCATATGATGTTGGATATAAATATCCTGATGTATCACATGTTTCCAAGATGTCCACTCCACTTTATTAGGTTTTGATGAATTGACTTGATATATACAACATTTTTTCCCTCAGGGTTGTCATCATTTCCACGATGGCATATAACGAAGCTAAGTAATTTTCTTGAGATAACACAAAAAGAACATTTCATGGGGTATATCATCAGGATATTCTTCTATAATTTTCTAAATATGGTCTCAAGATTAGTATGGTGGTCAAAATGTTGTCATGATTTAACCATGATATCACCAACATATAATTTGGAAAACATTCTCGTGATATTTCTGAATATACGATTCATGACATGATGTTATGTGGTGACAACAATATTAAATAAAATAGGGAATAACTATGAAAAAAATACTCTCTAGGGGCCATGATAGTGGTGGCATCTTCATATTCTATGTTCATCTAAATTTGGATGTAACCTGAATATCCATTCATTATGGAGAGGGATTGAAATCCTTTCATTTCCTCAACTAGTAGTTTTGTGATCACGACTGGGAAGTCATATTATTAACAGTTTTGGTTGAGAAATATGCAGTCAATTAATACCCTAATCTATATGTTCCTCTTCTTTATAAGGATTATGTTATCTAAACATTTCAGATACTAATAATACTGGATGAAGTTATCAACACCAATATTTTCATTTCAACCTAAATTTTGGAGGCATGAGTCGTGTTTTTTCTTCTAGCTTCCTATTTGTATCCTCAATGGTCATTAAGATAATTCAAGTAATGAGTCAACAACACATGATCAAATATTGTCATTTCTGTGTCATTAGAAGAAAATATGTCTTTTTTTCTATAGGAAGGAGGTGCGTACATATTTTTCATCCTAAGTTAATGTCACTCTAGTCAAAGTTGGTGAAGGAACTTCTAATATAACGATATTTAATTCTATGAGTTTGTTAACAGTTATAGAGACACGTTTATCAAATTATGAATGGAAATCCCTGAGGCCTACCTCTACTTCCTCTTACATGTTATTTTCCTCTTGCATATCCAAATGGGAAGTATGTGACAAATCCAACCATTCTAAGTTGGGTATGATTCAATATATTTTCATTTGGATGATGAAGCCGGTACTTCACACCCAGATAATAAGACATAGTATAATTGAATATAAGAGGGTGGAGTGAGTGAATTTTCCCCTAGATCATTGTCACTATTTGGAGATTCGATGACTTATACAGATTTACCAAGATTCTGTTTTACTGCTGATATAATGGATGTTAACAGATATGTTCCTGAATATAGAATCACCACTATATTTTAAGTACGACTTTATCACGGTAAAATGACCCAATTTGACCATTAATTCAATTTTTGAGGAATTTATGGTATGATTATGGGATAGCGACATGCTGAAGTACCCAGGCCACCCCAGTATAACATTTAAGGTGATATCCAATTGAAAAACATGAATTATGAGTTTAAAAACCCTTAAACTGAGTCCATAGATTGATTTATCCAAGATTTGTTTACTTGTTCTTTTCATAACCATGTCGTGTTAGAGTGGAGGGTGAATCTGGGACTCATTATAATCCAACTGATGGAGTTTTTAGACTAGAATAAGGTTAAATACTGAGTCATTTCCAATGAAGTCTCATTAGATATCAACATAATTTATCTTTTTGGCGTACTCACAAAGGTCTGACAGGTCCCTTTATGATGGAATCTTGTTCATAATCTATAAAATAGATGATCATGTAGAATTTTTCAGGATGATTCTCTTCATTGAATATATCAACTTCTCTAACATTGACTTCAAATTATCGAGGGCTTGAAAAATTTTATATGAGTTCATTCTTGAGGACTTTTTATAGACTCACAAATTACAAAATTTCCAACATGGATGACATGAGAGATAATAATTTAATGATATCATACTTCTATTCTAAATACCTGTACTTCCCTATATAGAGGTTATATTTTTTAAATGATTTTGTAATTTAATTCATTAGTGTAGATGGATCATCTCTTGTAACAATACTTGAAAGTTCTGATGACATCAGTGGATTAGATTTACTAAGACTTCCTGAATTCCAAGGGTGGTTATAAAAGGGTGTCCCCTCTAGCTGATCTTCTAGGACTATTGTTTTAGGAAAAAACCAAGTATATCTAGGGGAATTTTCTTTCTTCTTTTTAGATCATTGGAAGGATCTTTAATGTGCTTTTTCAGTGTAAATTATTCAATCAGAGACAATGTTAGAGTATTGACTCTTCGCATGACCACATCTTCTCTAGCATCTTTGACCCTGATGACCTCTTCCCATAGTTCTCTATTCATGTGTAGGTAATTTAGGTTCATATTTATTCTCCTAATCTGATAAGTAATCCATTAGGTGAATAAAATTAATTGAATAAATTATCGATTCTTCATCTAATGATGGATTCCTAGAGATTTTTTACTCTTATTGCGTCATATAGAGGGTCAGATCCCTTACATCGAAGACTATATCCATGAACTCTGATAAGTCCAAATCCAACATTGTCCATGGAAGGGGTTCATTGTCCCATTTTTTATTCCTTTATTATGGGAATTTCAATTCTTTTAAGACTATATTTTGGATGGATGAGTTACTGAGGATGTCAGTTGTGACATCGTAGAAGTGAACATGGCATAATTAGTTATTTATGTTATCCCCAGAGGATAGGATGATCCAAGATGATCATAATTATGACCATCTAGTCACTATGAATCTTGGTACCCATGATTTTAACTTCATTCTATTCATTATCCTCTTCCACATTAGTGATAAAGATGTATGTTACATGTACTGGTGGCCAGCGTAACATCAAATTATCGAAGTCCATCATCTTCTCCAAAATTACATTAAAAAAACCACTTCTGGATGTTGTGTTAAACTTCTTTATGGAAGCGGAAATACCATGGGAGGTATTTTTCACTGTCCGTTTTCGGCTTCTTAGGCTTCAATAATTTTATCATGTTATTATTCAATGTCGAGATGAATTGTCTAAGGACATGATCACATCCAAAAAGTATAGATTTTTCATTTCCTCATGATATTTTTTTTCTTCTCTACCATTTCTCATCTAGATGTGGCATGATTTTTTTATTTCACATAGAATAGGGGATCAAATAGTATTGTGTGAGCTTTTGATTGGGTAAATGTTCCTACTTAAGTGTTGAAGTGGCAACCTCCACCTTCCACATTATATTTATTTATGGTGAAGAAATTACATGGGCCATAGTTTTGGTTTGTGCAAGAGAGTATTCCAATATTTGGAAATACACATCAAGGTTTTGAAAACCTCATAATCATTTCATAGGGATGAGAGGTGTCCGTAACTCATCACAAAGATTTCATATAAAAATTAACATCAAATCATCTTTGGGAAATGATAGGTTTAGGGAGTTTTTCCACCCTTTACACAAAGCGATGAAAATGGGGAAACTCTCTTTTTCTATCTACTTTGCATTTTAGAGGTTGAGAACTATCATTTTCAATAGAGTTGATCTAAATTTTAAGAGAAAATTATGATATAGATCTTCGTGCCCAATAGTTTATTGAGATAGAAAACTAGTATTCCATTTATTGGATATCCCCTATAATGATTTCATAAAGATCATGACTTTCATTAACACCTATTTTTTATGGGTCTATATCATGGGATCAAGATGGGACACAAAATTATTCAAATGAAACTATGGGTCCCTAGAACTAATGAATGTTGGAAAGGCAAGGTTTCCAAATTATAGTGGGGGAATTGTCAAATCAACCCATTCATGATAAGTTTTCATCTCCAGTTGTATTTTCATACACTACTCGTCCAAGGTTCCAACCAAACCATTGTAACTTCAATTATATTTATGATCCCCGAAAAAATGTGTGGATGCGTGGGATCTTAAACATGGGAAACGATGGGTAAGGAAAATTGTGGCTATCCTGACGGTATATGTGGTGTGTAACCTATAGGGTTAGGCCTATACGAGAGTTCATGGCCCTGTTCTAATTGTGGAACCAATAGAGGGAACACCTGATCTTCATTGGTGTGTTCTATGTATATTGGTTTATAGTACCCTATGTTGAGAGGATATCTGGTATCCAATTCAATGGTTGTGGGGAATCCACTTTGTTGAGGTACACCAGTTGGGATTGTAGGTTGATGATCTGTTTGTAGAAAATACCACACAAAAATTTCGCCTTAGAGTAGTTTTTAATTGAGTCCTCTCAATTCATTACCCTCTTCCACTTTTGGAAAAAAAAAATTCTTCTAGTGTAATGGGTTTAACAACTATAGTAGTTATGTGAGGCATAGCCCGACCTTTCACCTTTTCTTTATTGGTTGATCTTTGAGGAGGTAATAATGGACTGGTTGAGGTATTTCCCAAACCCTGATCAGGGATTTTGTTCTGGGTAGCCACACCTCCTTCAGTCAGGTTGGTCTGTACAATATTATAAAATAAAATTTCATTCTTATCCTACTCTTAGTGGCCTCATTTTCTGTAAGATCTTTTAGGGTAGTGTTGATAACAGTCATGAATACATAATTCATTAAATGCATTCTATCAATGCCTTTATGAAACTATATATTTCTATGACCTCCATGAGAACTTTTCCCCTTAATCACTGGTTATCTAAGAGTAATTTTGTGGATGGTAATGTAATGGGAAATTAGAGATAATATTTTTGTGGATCCCTAATGAGGGCACCAAATCACGGAATTATACAAACTCGGAGGATTCATTCTGTGGCTATAAAACTAATCAATAAAATAATAGCTTCTACTGATGAGGGGGTTTTTGATGTAAAAAAATAACATATTCCTATGGGATGGGGTGTCTCCAAAACTATCATGGATAATACTTTTATGACTGCTCTTATGATTTTATGGAATTTTGTTCGAACATGGTTTTAGTGAATTGTTTAGTTTACACCTAAATTACTCAATTTTGAGGACCGTGTTTTAATCTATGTCATTTTGGAAATCTAAAGAGAGACTTATATTAATAGGGTGTATTTCTATATATTTTCATAAATACGATGTGAAATTAATTCAATGGATTTATCTCTTCTGTCCTCACATTGGTGGGAGTCATTCAGGGCCTGTTTTCATTGAACATATTGTCAGTCATAAACAAACATCGTTTTTGGAAGCTGACCTAAAGTTATGAAACATAGTGATTCTGTCTATGGATGGGTTTTCTGATTATGTATAGTGGTGAAATAAAATTAACCATGTTCAACCCATTCATTTATATGAACATTGTATGGGGAATCTTTGATCATATGACAAGATTCTTTTAATGACTGTAGGCATGAACTCTGAAAGTCTCCTTGATTATTTTACAATTTTTAATGTCGTGTAGTAAGGAGAGATCCCAAAACAATTTTGAAATGAATCCCTTTTATTATCTTTAGAAAACATTCATACTTATTTTAGAGAAATAACATCAATCTTAAGTGATAAATAGTGTTCTATATGTTGAGAACAATTTCATGCACACAATCTTCCAACAATGATTTTGGAATGCTGTATTGAGAAGTGTCAAAAAGCCAAAACATGACTAGAATGTCTTTTTATCAAATTTATTCCATATGTTTAGCACGTATTAGTCATCATTTTTTATAGTTTCTTCAACCTTTTTTAATCGATGAATAAGATTCCATGTTTCATTATTGTGAACATCAAGGGTGGTAAGAAATTCCATTGACAAATTAGAAGGAAGATGTTCCAGGTGTATTTTAAAAAATGACAGTTTCCTTGGGTAGTATTATAATTGAGAAATGATTTCACCTTTCAACGAAAAGGAGTCTTACTTGAATGTAATTATTTTCCCAATTGCGCCACGATAGAAAGGTTTTCTAATAATTAAATCTCCAAGGTGAAAAACTTTTTGCCGATGTGAAACAGTACTTCAGAAATAACTTTTGCAGTGAATGCCCTTATTGGAAGGGCTACCATAGTGGATTACAGAAAGGGGAATACCCTCTTGATCATTTAACTTCTCGATATTTTGAGGAATGACATGACCCTCATAAAAAAGATGATATATTGAGATCGACTAGATTATAGTCATGAAGAAACAATTTATGGGGAAGTGCATGTGGGGGACCATCTAAATTACTGCTGCAACACTTGTAATTTTGTAACGGGAGAGTGGGATCTTGAGTTACATAGATAAGAATCTTTGGGCATCAGGAACTTATATATTAAGTATATAAGGACCATTGATTGGATCTTTATTTTCTAGTAGTCTCTGGTGAGGCCTCTTTTTTAAATCATTCTTACATGAAAATGGGGACACTTACTCGGAAAAATGGTTTTTGGTACATAATCATTATTGACTAGATACATCGATGGTTTTGGTCTTTTCTAATTTGATTATAGAAATTTGTAAGGTGGTTCTCCCTACATTTTAATGGACATTGGAATAGAATGATTACTCCATACAGGAATGAGGGTATGTTTATGATACAGTTATATGTATATTGCGAGGGAGTTTTACCCACGACCCTCATCGACAAGGGAAGAGGTTTGTTTCTTCAAAAAAATTAATTATTAATGGTTCATCCCATCTCTGAGAAATAATTTGTGTATATTATCATATTGCACTATAATTTTCACCTTTATTATTTAATGGAATGTTTTCATGGTGGGGGAAGGGATTTGTGTCTTCCCCTTTACCATTTTCTTGATATTATTAATGACATCAGTGATTAGAACATAAATATATACAAATTTTTTATCTAGAGAAAGGGTATCTTCTTAGAACATTACTTCATTTCCTACCAATGTAATATGATTGTATATAGGTTCATAGGAAATATTTGGGTCTCCCCTAGTTTTCATAGAGTTTTAATGACTTCCTTCTCTAGGGGCTACCAGATGATTCTACATAGAGGATTGATAAGTTCATGCATGTTTGTACACCTAGTCATGGTTTTCCATGAGATTCAATGGGTTTAGTCATTTGAAAACCACTAAAGAAGGATTCTGGTGGGATTTATTGATGTGTGTAGGGGTTTGTGCCTGGTCATGACTTGCCGCTAAATTTGAATGGTGGGATTCCATGGACACTACAATAAGAAGCTTAAAAATCCGGGATAGTGTGGGAAAGTGTGTGTTAATTATATCTATGTGCCACCTGATTTGAATATTTGTCCTCCATGGATACTTCTAGAGACGTTTTATAGACATCTGGATTATTGTAGGTAGGTGTGTGTGCCCTCTTAAAGTTTCCTACAAAATTTTATTGGTGTGATTCTCTGAAGGGGACAGAGGTGTGGCCATATTTCTTATTGGACAGTTTTTACCATTGGAGGGACATCTTGTATGCCCATTTCTGAATAACCTAGTCCATATTGTTGAGGAAATCACTCTCATAATGTTGATTGTTCACTACCATATGGTATTGTAGGTGGAAACATATGGATGTAACACATTTAAAGGACAAATGTCTATCCTATATGAGGCTATCTATGGCCCCTTCCTCCACTGCCCTAATATAAGGGAGGAAAATTTTGTATCATTTTGGGTATGATCTCCTAAAATTTTTAAATAAGTTGACAGGTGTTTGTGGGTTTTGGACCACCTTTATTCACATAGTGGGTGACTAATGGGAAGTTTCGAGATGGAAAGAATGTTTGGAATCCTTTAGGATTGGGATCATACCATTCTAAAGGTAATGTATGAGTAGTGTATTCATAACACAATATTGATGATGTTGGGTAGTTAGCATCATCCTCTATATAGGGGAGGAACTAGAAATAACGTCAAGTGGGTTATACGGCTTTGATAGTCGGTATGATTCTATTTGGATTGAAGGGATATCCTTTTTGAAGTGCTTGAAATATTGTTGACAAATAAAGAAAAAAACATGATCAAAGATAAATCTCAATAAATGAACACATTCATTATTGATTTTCCTATTTATCTCCCTTTTATATTGTAATAAATAGGGGCCTCAGAAGTGGGTGACACCAACATCTTAGTTATGGATTCATATTAGGTTAAATATTTCTGTTTTTGAAGAATATTTTTTCACCTAATGATTGATTGTTGGGGGTTGAGTTTTTTACAATCATTCATTATAAGTTTACTAAATTAGAATAGTCCCCAATGGGTTTTGTTCATGGAGCAAGAAACAACCATTGGTTCTCATATCTGTGATGAGTCATGGACTTGCTTTCCAAATTTAGGCACTCGCTGGGTAATTTGGCCCACGATAGTTGTGAATTAACTTTGGTAAAAAGGATGGGAGAATGGGGACATACAACCCTTGTGGAGAGGGGTTCCTACTCTATGAATATCTAAAATATTTAAGATATTTTCAGGAATCCATCATTAATATACATTTATCATGTGGTTCACCCTTGAATTAACAATCAAATGATATCCTGTATGGAAATTAGAATCATCTTTATGCATTCATGGATCTTCATCATTGGTGAAATCTATATTTATTTTAGGTTCCCCATCAGTGTAACCCCATTTTATAAAGATAATATATTTTTATTTCATTTTTTATTATGATGAAGGATTTAATCCAAATAGTGAGGCTCTCTAAAGATTGTCATTATATAGGTTGGAGGTAGTTGTTTGGGTGTTAGGATCAGACCCATGAGATGGTCTTCTTATATACCCTTGTTAAATGAATTATATCCCATGTATTTTGGTTCCATTTAATTTTACACATCATACATTTTATGGTCATATGATAATGACGCACCCATATAGTATAACATCATGCAACATGTATGTCTTGGAATAATTTTCCTATTCAAGGATTGGTGTGGGAATTTTTTTGAAGATTTATAGGTAACCAGAAGGGATATGGGCTCCTAGGACGAATAATAACCTTATAGGAATGTGAACTATAGAGAATGTGACTGATTTGGGGTGTTGGGTTTGGACCACACGGATGCTTCCTATGTATCCCATTTAGATGGGAATCATAGCCCATATAGTTTGGTTATGATAACCCATGCCTATGGAGGACCTCTGAAGGATTGTCTCATAGGGAATAAGGCTCCCTTGTGATGGATAAATGGTCTCGAGGGCCCTTTCCTATTGAGTCTCTCAAGAGTTTTTTCACATATGAGATATATCCCTAAGATATGGATGAATGGTCTCAAGGGACCAAACCTATGGAGGACCTCAAGTGTTTGTCTCACAAGAGATATTTCCCTTTGATATGATGATCACATGGTTAGGTTTATAATGATTTATATTTCCATTTTTGGTTGAATATTACACTTCGAATGACTGTCATAGGTGATTTTTCTCAGGTATTACACATTATAGGGGGATTCCCTTATGAATGGGTACATGAGGGATATCTTGACATAGAGTGATATAATGGTTTGGTTAGGGATTACATCAAGAGGTATTCATTATTGAGATCGGGCCCTCAGAAGGTTTCCTACATATCTAGATCATAGTACGAATCAATGATCGTATAGTTTGGTTTGTCAGGGCTTTCACACTGAGGATTCCTTTTGATGAGATTTTATCATAGATGGGGATTAGACCTAGAATGAGACCCATGTGTCTGGGATTGTGTGGATTTCATGATCACTACTATCTTCTAAGCCCCTGTGAGTCATTCTCATTATGATAAAGTAGAGGGAGTAGTAGATCTTGAGAAACAACAAAATATTCTTTGTACAGTGGTGGGTAAGGAAAATATCCAAAGGGAGAGTGAAAGGGTTTGGGATCTAGGAAATACATCCTATCTTTGTAACCTAATACCAAAGGGAGAGATAGAGGGATTTAAAGTTCCCATGTCACATAACTTGTTTTGGTATATATGATAGACACATTTGATTATCTATCCAGCTATGAAACATGGGTAGGGAGAATGAGGATGGAATGAATCTGGAGAGGCCCGGTATGAAATGATAAAATCTCCCTTTTTAAGGGATGATCCTAACCATGATTCCATACAACAATTGAGGATATGGAATTATACTTTAAATGAAAATCTAGGGCCATCCTTACCCTCCCCTCCTAGATCATGAGTTCCCTATTATCAGAGATTGGAAGGGGAGAGAATAATATACACCCATGTGTCTAAGACTAAGAGATTCCTAGAACATAATATAGGGTATGCATCCTCATGATCTTGGGAATGGTTGTCTACATGGACCCTGATGACCCTACCCATCAGGTATTCCTTGTATGGGACACCAATGATCAAAGGAATACATATCCAATTTGGAGACAAGATTGTGTGCCTCATACCATGGCGTTGTAAGTCCATATTATTCTATGGAGGTTTCAATTTTTTCATCCTATGATGATCTATCCAAAGGAATATGAGTCCTTCCATTATTTACATGGAAAAGGATCAAAGTGCGATTCATGATAGTTCTGGATTTGTGAGATGAGGTTCTTCATGTGGAGAATGATAGGAGATGGAGGTTCTTCTCATAGGGGGTATACCAGGATAATATGAACATTCCATAGGCTTTGGACCACCTAAGAAATAACACTTGGATGTGGCCTTAGCCTATGTACAATGGGTCTCCTCAGGTGTCCCTAGAAGGGTCTTTCATAGGACCCTAATTATGAAAGGGATCATCATGCTATTGGTCATCAATAAAGAGTAAATGGGTCTACATAAAGGTGTATTATATTTTAGAAACTAAATGGACATTAATCTAAATATATTCATTAATTTATTCTTCTCTTGTGTCTTAGAGGGAAACCTGATGGGTTTTAGAGGAACTGGTGGTGGGGAAATACAACCAGAGCATCAAGGCTTCTTCTGGTTTTCTAGTTTTGAAAATTAGGAGTCTTATGGGCCTATGTTGAGGATGATAGTGAAATTTGGTCATAGGATGTTGTCTATGTTGGTATAAGCATAGGTTCCCAATGTAGGTACCCTCTATAGGGGTTCCCTTTCTCTCCCTACCTAACATGTGGGTTTTGTAACCTACTAATTCATAGGGTTGTATTCATAGGACATCCTTGGAAAATTCCACTAACCCTTTTTGGGACATTTCATCTTTATAACATAATTAAGTAAATCTTAATAATATTATCTTCCCAAATAAAAAACTAAGTTCCAACACCCACAGTGAAGCCCTTCACTCTAGTATTGATTTAGGAGACATAGGTTATTTTAGTGTAATAATTATTTCATGTTTTATTTTTTACTATTTACATGATTAAACAAGTTAAATGGTAATATTAATAATCAATTCTATGCATTATGGGCTGAAATTGAAAAATTGTATTTTTTATAAATGGTTTTATTTTTTTCAATGAAATTATTCTTACATTTGGAATGTTTTGAATTTCATAAATTAACATTGATTGGTTTATTGTTTTCTTATTCCATGTGTAATTTTCCCAGACTATATGTTTTCATTCTTATGAAAATTAACAAAAAAATATTTCCCATTATTTCTAAAGTTCATTTTTTGAGATACATAGAGATACATTTCTTCATGAACATACATGGAATATTATTGATGTTATGAAAGAACATAAGAATTTTTAATATGATTGATTAATTTTAATGTTCATTCCTTAATCCATGGACCAACCATGACATTAAATCCTATAATTTCTCATAGAAGAAATGAATTATCTTTATAGAAATATATTAACGGGTCATGACTATTATATACTTTCATACCATACTTACAATATATTTCATGATGTTGAAAATAGTATTGGGTAGTTAGTTATCCATGGTAGAAGTGGACGCAGTTCATTAAAAATATTTTTAGGGTTTTTATGTGATTTTGGGAGTGTCCATGTTATCATCAATTATAATTTATTATTTATATCAAATCTAAAAAATAAAAAAAAATAAAAAAAAATATAATTTATGAAAAAGGTTGTGCCTTGAGATAAATAAAATAAAAATTATTAGACCAATGAAATTTAGATATATTGGGTTTGGTGGTATATGTAAGATTTAACTTAATAAAAACTTTTCAAAAATTAAAAAAATAAAATAAAGTAATAGAGAGTGATTCATTCATTATGAATACTAAAATAATATTTCATCATTGAGATTTTGGAGTTGGGAGATGACATTTTTATGATTGTAGTTCATTGATCTTGGAATTTGATGTCATACAATTTGATAAATATTCAAATCTCCTTCATAGCCTTTATTTAAATCATTACCCACCTAACGTAAGCCTCTTAAACATTTGAATCAAAATCAAAATCCCTCATAAATAAATTTAATTATAGTATTTATACTATAGATATAGTATATTTTTTTCAATCCCATCGTAAGTGACATGTATATGAGGTATAATCTCATATCCATTACATTAATTACATTTATATATGAGTAAAAAATATGTGTGAGGTAAATTTAAAGTGGCATGCACATTAATGATAAATAATGAAATTAAATTTGAAGGAATAAATTGAAATTTAATTTCAAAAACTGAAAAGTAAAATGTATTATTAGCATTATTTATTTGAATTTTAAGAAGTTAGTTGAATTATTTTTGGTGGAACTCAAAAGTTGATTTTTGATCTTAAATAATTTTATTATTTTTCGAATAATAATTAATTTCTGATAGAGTGATGTATCTTTGTGATGTCGATAATATTACATTCATGTGGAAAAGAAATTTCTTATTGTTGGGGAATTGAGATGGCCATTTTATATATAATTTTTCTGATATAAACTTATTTATTATATTATTTAATTGATTATTACTATTAGACTTTAATTTTTTTGTCGGGGGAAGAAATTTTTCATAAAAAATTTGTTAAAAGGAAATAAATATCAAGATCTATATCTAATGAATAAATTCCATGATAGGGAATGACTATGGGATATTGAGAAAGAATTAAACTGAAGAACCAAGATGAAATATAGCCAAATATTTTGGAAAACAACAATTTACATCAAGAATGTATTATTGAAGAAATCAAATTTTTATAAATAATGACATGGATACTAGTCTTTGAAAAAAACACGAAGAGGAGGGCATAAAAAAATTAATTATGTCATACTCTGGTCTTGTAATGAATAATGTTTTCCAGACCCGGTTTCTATATATTTTAATTTAAATAATGATGGTCCACCAGGTTTTTTACACAAAACCTATTATGAACCTCATGAATTACTAGTAGTGAATCTTCTACATTAATTATGGAATCATGAGTTAGAACTAAGCCAATAAATTGAAGAGCAGGAGGGATCCATAATAGGATCTATTGGGAAGGGGAATCTATGGATGGGGGCATTTTGTTGCTTTTACATTATGTTTCTTTTATCCTTTTCATTATTTTTAATTCAATAAACTAATTCTTTATCTAGAATCATTTAATTTACCCTTAACATGGTAAGTTATAATCATTGAGTGATTTCAACTGGGGTGGCCGGACAAATTTTTAATGCTTAATTTGTTATTCCAAATTTAATAAAACCATTTTTTCATCTAAAATATGATTTTAATTCATTATATATATTTTTAATACAAAATGAGACAATATTAGGTTCATATATTGTTAATAATAATTTATTTTGTTGATATCCATATCTCATTCCACATAATTCTGGTGTTTATAGGATAAAGTAGGATTGGGATAGGTGTGGAGTGCTTAGTGATCATCAGAACATATGTGAAGCTATATTCACCACGTGTGTTGAGATTTTTAGTTGTTTAATCACTTATTTTAATTAACCTATTATATTTTTTTGATTTTTTATTATTTATTGTAAGTAATTGTTTTAGAAAATCAATGAAAATTTTGTAAAGAAAACAAGAATATGTACACCGAATAAGTGATGGTATAATGAAATGACTTTATCCTAGGGTTTCGTTACTCCGGTTTCTTAATTATTATTATTTTTAGTTGAATTTCCTTATTAATTTAAATAATATCATTAATGAATTTATATTCTTTATTTTAATGGGTGTGAAATTCATAATGCCTTGGATATCTCTTCGTCAGACCAAATCTCACCTCCCATAATAACCAAGTAAGATAAACAGGTCAATCAATAGTTTAATAACATACCAAACCCGTCTCCATTGTATGTCATTTCATCCCGTATAGAACCATCAAGTCCATTTTATGCATATTTTATCTAATAGAGTTGAGGTAAAAAATGTAAATTTGATAACATAAATGAATTTGAATGTCCTATCATGCCCTATGATTTCTGCACCCATATATATCCCTCTCATTCCCCCCAAAAATAAAAACATTAAATAATTATTGTGAATTTACATGTGAACACCAAATGAAATCCCACAAGGACAAGATGTAAAGAAATCACTTAAAATTGTTATCATGTGTGATCTTGAAAGAAGAGGGAGAGATATATATATGAAATGATTGTATGAACAAACACTTTTTTGAATATATTAATGTGAAATATCATGGAGAATAAAATAAATTGAAAACAAGAAAAACCTAAATTAAAATCATACTTCCCATCATAGTGGCTAAACCTAGATTCATTTATTTTTTTCATAATCCCCCTATCCCTCAATTAATTGTAAAACAAAGTACCACTATGGCATCAATATTTTCTAGTAAATGATTCAAAATAAAGCCTCATCATAATGGAAGAGTTCAATGGTGAGCCTAGGAATTAATTTTCTTTAAATCATCATTTCTAGATAATATTAGATTTGTTTATGTTGTGAATAGTTCATTTAAATCATATGTTGTTGTGGTCCAAAATTTCACATATTGATTTTATGATCTGAAATATTTTGTATGTTTTTTCGGCATGTCAGGATTGTTTTTCCATCAGTCCTTCTTCCAGTCTTTCTTTTTTTGGGAACATCACATTGTGGATGAAAGATTCATGATGTAAATGATGTTTTTACATCATTTTAATCTCTTTTCAGACAACTTCTTTGATTTTAATATCAATACCTAGGCATTGAATTTTATCTAATGTGGGACATCATATGCATGTTTACTTCTATACCTTTTATCATATTTTAAAAAATTCATCAAATTATACCAGATATTAAATTAACTATAATGTGTTGGATTGAATAATCATTTACTATGTAAAAAAGGTATTTTATATTAAAATAAGAATATAAGATATTTTTCCATCAATTCCCCCACACATAATACATTCTTATATTCAATAAGGTAATATAAATTACGTTACTATGTTATTTCATTCTATAAATATTTATTTTTTGAAGTAAAAAAGACCAAATTTCAGCGAATGGAAAATATACATTCATATTTCGCATAAGATAATACTTCTAACTCCAGACATTTAAAATAATTAATTCCAGTAATGATTTTTAAATTTCCACTTTTAAAATATTAATTCTATTTCTTCTTTAAACATTTATTTCTTATTTAATCGTTAACGTGAATACCAATTTCAATATACCTCACAATAAATTAATTGTAAACTCATTACTAATGTTTATAAATGTAATGTTTTTGGGCTCAAACCAAATGTACATGACACCTACGATAGTTTTGTATTGAATATAATATATCCACCTCAAATTTACTGAGATCAAAATTAATCATGGGGAATTTTCATTGAGGTTAAAATGTATCTCAGGATTGTGATAGGTTGGTAATGAAAAGATACTTAAAAATGGGGGGTTTGAATTTGAATCATAATATATGATATAATATTATATGCTTAATGAAAGACTCTTAAATTTATTATTATTTTATCTATAAATTCCCCAAAACTCAAATTAGGCTCATGTTAGTATTAAAAATAATCAATATATCACATGCTAGTGACTATTTTTTAACATTATCTCTCATTTTCCCTTGAATTTTATTCTAATGAAAAATATCATATCCACCAACTAACACCATATGATCCTCAGATCCTTGGTTGGGTAAATGTGATTATTCACACCATGAGAATTATTTTCATACAGGTTATTCATATCCACCAACTAACACCATATAACCTCTATCAAAATCATTATAATATGGGTAAAATCAAATATTGAATTGAAACTCATACTTCCTAGGACATGATGCATCAATTTTTGTTGCACATTTTTTGTTCATGTAGTTTTTTAAAAAAATATTTCAAGGTGTGAGTTCCCATTTTACGATTTAAATAATATTTTGAATTCCTGAAATCCTTTTTTCAAATAATGAATGGAATAACGTTTATTAAATTTCCGCTTGTTTCATTAGATTATTCTCAAGGGCCTACAAAATAAAATTAGTCATCTAATCTAAATGACCATATTAAATAATTTTTAAAATTAAGGATGAAAATAAGGATTCATCCTAATATACTCCTAAAACTAATTATTTTAAATGAAATTGAAATATTTAACAAATAAAAAAAATAAAAAAAAGAGAAGTTAATTCTTAATTTTAACCCCCTATGTCGGTCCCAGGTTTTCACTACCATGTAAAGGGAAGTATCAACTATTATCTATAGTATATTATTTAGTTGATTTTCTATTATATAGAAACACACTTTTTGTTCCTTACATATTTCAATTATTTCATCTTTATATATAGGACTCCATGGAAATTGTACACTAATTCTACCCTATGCACAAATAGCTACAAGTTTCAATAGTGGGTGAAGGATGATGTATGGGTTCTCTTATTTCTTAGATACTGCTTTTGAAACCTATTGTTCAATTTCCAATGGTATCTGAAGATATAATGCATGAATGGAATAGTCAAAGGGAAAAATATAGTGTAATATAATTTGAAAAAAAATTAAAAAAATAATAACCCATATCAAAATCATTCTTTTTAGTGGAGGAAACATCTGTATTGGATCTTTTAGGAATTACCACTTGGTTATCCTTGAGGGATTACTCAAATAAATTCTCAACATGGTTGGGGATCTCCATGTGGTCCTCTCTATGTGAATTTTAATTTTCATTATCATCTTCTAAGAAAAATATGAATTTATAATTCTAAAAAATTTAAAATATAAGACGAAATACATAATTAAGTGTTTGAAAAACTAAATGAAATTGTCTTTAAGAAGTTATTATCTCTTGGGTTTCCTTTGGATTTAATTTAATATTTAATGGAATGTGTATATTATAGTAGAACGGTAGTTGGTGCTGGTATATAGTTACACTCCTTTGACCACACATTGAATTCCAAAACATGGGTGGCTTCTTTTCTATGGATATTGATTGGTACAAATGAGTTGATGCTTCATCTATTTAAATATGGAGATTATGTTTCATTTATTTATTTTTATTTTCTCTAAAAAATTTCATTGAATTTTTTTGATCTTCTATAATCACGTCAATATGTGAATCATCGTCATCAGACTATATATGTTCATGGAAGGTTTTGATATGGATCTACAGATGGATGGGTTGTGGATAGTCTTCAAATAATCCACAAACTCTTGTATTTCTTCTGAGAATTTTTTAAAAAGAAATGAAACATCATTATAGGAAATATATTTTTGATAATGATATTTGACTTTATTAAACATGATAATTAGTTCTTAAAACATGTAACATGTATCATGTATATTCAAAAAAAATTAGTCCCAACAAAATTCATTCATCATTAATTTTTTAGAGTGCCTAAAAAGTAATTTTAACCTCTTGTTTTTTCACATGATAGTTATATGTCAATGAGAAACCATGTGAATTCAGATACATCATGTAAATTATATTTTCTATATTTTTTTATAGAAAATAAAATAAATTATCTATAAAACTGATAAAATAATGATTGAAATAATGGACTTTTGGTTCCTTGATAATAGTTCAATGTTTTGAAACTCCATTCGAATGTTTGTTAAAATGAATCAATTTATTTTAAGGTGTAGTATTTTGGATGAATAGGGTTATCTCAATTGAGTAACTTTACCATCATACAATAAATTTTTGTAATTTAATTTTTTAGTTTTTTGTTATTCAATGATGTTGATGGGTTTAAAAGATATATTAAAAAAATTAATTGAAAAACAAGCAGTAGTTGTCAAAATAAATAGATCAAAGAAGAAAGGTCTTATTTTTAGGGTTTGGTTACTCAGGTTCTTTCATTATTATGATTTTTAGGTTAAATTCATTTTGATAATTAATTTATGAAATCTTATTAATGAATTAATATTCTTTAATTTATTTAGTGAAAAATTCATAATGCCTAGGAGATCTCTTTTTCACACCAAATATCACCCTTTATAATATCCATGTAATATAAATATATCAGTCGAGTGTGTAATACCTTACCATATGTGGCTACCTAGTATGTCATTTCATCAATTCAAGAACCCTAAAATCCATAGTATGAAGATTTTACCATACTGAAGGGAGGGAAATAATAAAACATTCAAAATATAAATGAATTTTAATGTCCCATCATAGTTAATGGACATAATACCCTTAAACTTATCTCTCAAACAATATAAATTATATTAAAACATTAATGAATTAAAGGGAAGGAATTTGGGAATTCTGAAAAATCTAACCCAAGGCCAAGCCTCATGATAGTTTCATATAACCATAATAATAAGAGATAATTGTTGAAGAGGGGGAGAGAGGGATTTGAAAATTTTATGAGAATAATTACTTTAATGAAAATATTAATGTGAATTTACATGGAAAAGAAGTGAAATAAAAAATAGTTAAAGAAAAACCTAAAGCTGTAGCTTACTCCCTCATGTTGTGGATAATCCATATATTCTCCAATTATTTTCCATTTCACATGTTCCATTATTTTTATAAATAAAATTACCCCGGTGAATCATAATTTTTATTCATTGATTAAAAATTTTCCATCGTCGTAATAGTGGATTTCAATAGTTCCCTTAGGCATTAATTTCATCATAGATGTAATTTTCGGATCCCATAGGATCTTTTCACATCATTAAAAGTAAATTTGCATCATTGTATTTCATGGTTGACGATATCATTAGTTGTTTTAATGCTATGAAATGTTTACAATACATTTTATTGTGTATTATAAAATTAATTTTTTTCCACCTATCCTTGATTTTGTCTTTCATTTCTGAGGATCTTTTCATTAGGAATAAATTATTCACAATGTGAATGTTGTTTTTTAATAAATTTAATCTCCATTTCAATGATAATATTCAAATATGATGTTAGAAAATGGGACTTAATTTTTGGTTTTCCAAGGGACATCATTTTCATATTTAATTCATCAACATTAAGCATGTTTTAAAACATTTATTGTATCCTACCACAAATTTCAAAAAAATATCAATACTGAAATGATTAATCATTTAATTTTTAGAATTATTTTTTATATTAAAATAATATTGAAATATATTTTTATGTCAATTTTTTTATTATATCTATTCCTAGAAGATTTCTTTCTCTATCTTCATCACAACAAGTTGGATCACAACACCTATTTTGGTGACAAGCTTTATATGGTTCAATTTTATTTCTTTAATGGAATCTATTGATATATGAAAATTAAAATAAAGGTAAATAATGATACCACATTCATTAAAAGACAAGTGATCATGACCAAAACATGTCTCTTAATGTATAAATAATTCTTTTAGACTACCCATCAATTTAAGGATGCCATGAAGTGGTCAAGGGTATCTCAGATTAATGATCCTTTTGGAAAACCTTATACGATTTTGTTGTTAACCAAAGGTCATGATCATATATAATCAAATTAGGTTCATCATGAAGTTTCATAACTTCATTAATATTGAAAAATGTTGGATTTCAATTGGTTTCTCTTCTCTAATTATTTGAAAATGTGTGGACATTATAGGTCCATCAATAAAAAACTATATAGAATAATTATTTCTATGAGTCTTCAGTAGTCATATTGAAAACTCAATAATAATACCCACCTATTTCAAAAATTAACAGATAGATGTCTCATTACTCTTTTAGGATTATATCTCTCATACTTTACATTTTGAAAAACTAATCATCTGGAAACATAGTCCACAATTTCCAATTTCATAATACCACATGAAGAATATTCCTTCAAATCACGATATATTTTGGGCCACTAGGGTGTAAATATAAATTTTTGAAATGATATTAATCAAAAGATTCTATTTTATTTTTTAAGAATTTATATAACACTTAACCTCTTTCCCAATTCCAATATAACATCTCAAAATATGATTTCTACCAATATCCCATCAATCATGGATTTTATTTTCATTTAAATGTTTTATCATTATGCTCGGATCTCTGTATTTTATCGAATAATGATTGTTTGGAAATCCTTTCTTGTATATGTACTATTTTCCCTTATTTATAACATTATATATCTCTATTAAGTGCACAAATATATGATCATTTTCAATCACTATTTTAGTCAATATTATACAATCATTTCAACCCCATGAAAAACGACTTTATTCTCCTTCCGATGGTGGTATTATATTGAGAAACCACAATCCATGATTAATTCTAACTAGTACAATTTCATCATGTTAGGAACCTTACTTGAGAGTATGTATTTCAAACATTTTTTATTATTATATGTTAGAAATATTTCACCCTAAAGTTAATGAAACTGCATATTCAATCAAAATATTATGTTTTTTAACTCGTAATAATGGGTTGGATAATTCTATTCATGATTCATTAACTAAATTCATGGACTGGGAACAACTCTATCATTCTATATAAAGGGACATCATAATACTTTTATTGATGAATCACTATATATCTCAAATACACCCCTTAATAGTGGTAAATTAAATATATTTTCATTAACGAATATCCACTTTATTTCTTCAAAAAATTAATAATATTCTAAAAAAATATGTATTTCACCCTGTTACATATAAATATTAATACTGAATTATTTAATTATAATGGTTTTGAACAACTCATCGATACTAACCCAATAATAAAAGGAATATATGTACTATGGGTAAATTTTTTGGTGTTGGACACTCCATAAATGCCTTTTCCTCTGATGGATAAGCTTATATTCCTTCACATGAGACAATATATCAAGAAAAAGATACTTTCTAAGGGTAAAATTCAAAATTATGAAATTTTCCTTATAAATCATATTCTATAAAATAATTTATAATGATTCAAAATTTAATTTTATATTCATAATATCTTATATTGTATATAAATATAATTTTATACTGAAATTATCAAGATAATCTTTGAACACTTAGTTTGTCATATCCTTAAAAATAGTTGTTTTATTAGTCAATCCAAATGTAATTACTATAAATTTGTAATACAAGAACTCGAGTTTTCTTATTAGGTACATATCCTTTATTTTACATTTTAAGGCTTAAATATGGATTTATTTTAATAACCATGTTTATCACGAGTGTTTTGGGGGTGTTCGGGGCTTTCTTAGATCCCAAAACTAGGTTTAAAATAAAAGTGTCATAGTGCAAGGATAATACAAACTGTGTGGGGAAGAATAGATGGTTTCACTAAACTGGGTGAGGCTAGACAGAAGGGGCATGCAAGATCCACCATTATAGGAAACCATGCAAGAGGAGGCACATG
This sequence comes from Viscum album, assembly GCA_963277665.1. Classification (NCBI taxonomy): domain Eukaryota; kingdom Viridiplantae; phylum Streptophyta; class Magnoliopsida; order Santalales; family Viscaceae; genus Viscum; species Viscum album. Next base: position 1,944,529,807 of record OY728126.1, on the reverse strand, counting down.
AATATGAAAGTTTTTCTATAGTTTTTATAGAACATGATAGAGGATTTTCACATGGTTTAGGCATGGATTGTAAATCGTGTGGGTTCCCCTTAGCATAGAGGAAATAATGTGGGTAAACCATGAATCACCTGTGTATTGAAGATTTTAATAATTTTTTAATTTAATTAAATTTTATATTAAACATAAATTAGGTTTTCTATCTAGATATAGAACCTCCCCTCTGTTGAAGCTCCCAAGGGTGACTATTCTAAGATTTTCGGTATCTTTTTCATCTGACCATAGAATTAAGGGATGTCTATTTCAACAGATCTGCATCGGTAAGATCTCTGTTCTTTTATCCTTAATATTTTCTTCAAGAGATTGAATTTTCTATTTTATTTTAGGATCATATGACCTAATTTTATGAACATTATGAATTATTTGGCTTTATCCTAAACCAAGATGAGTCAAGACATGATACTGGATGATCACCCCATTATCGGGAAAAGGTAGGTGGTGTATAATTTTCATTTGGATTATGGTATTTTAATGAGATATCTTCCATTACAAATCCCAACTGACATTCTATAACAACCCTAATTTTGAATGACTAACTTGTAATAGATGTAATCAGAACTATTAGGGATGCCTATACGATCCATTCTGATGTGTTGGCACCCTTTTCCCGACCCAAAGTCACCAATGGTAAGACATTATGGAAAAACCTTAATTATTACATGTTAAATAACCTAAGGGGTGTGTTTTGGACTTTCCTAGACATATGAATCAAATTAAGAATGGAATGAGTAGACTGGGTTCGTTGGGAGATGGTTAGCCTCCAGATACCTGATATATATATATATATATATATATATATATTAAATGTTGAACTTGAAGTAGTTTATAATTTAATTTATCAAATGTGATAATTGGAATAAATAGATTCAATTTAACAGGTGGGTAAACCCAAGGGATATGACTAATTGGGAATGAATGATTAATGAGTTGTTATACCCATGTGATGTGTCAAATGGATAGTGGTGATGCATGGGTGGGTATATCCATTTGAACTGTTTAAATGAAATGGATTATATGAGTGGGTAAAGTGAAATTCAATTGATTTGTTAAATTGTGTGAATGTAAGATAGTTGGAATAGATATCATTGATAGATATACATAAATATGGAATGTGGTAGCGGATGCGTTGGAAAAATTATATACCTAAGGTCTTGATTCCATGGGATGCCTTAGGAATTGAAACCCCTTAGATATAGCTTGCTTGGACTCACATAGGACATGTCCAAATACATGATCCTAGGACTCCAACCCATGAATCAACTGAGTATCGATCAACATTCTCATGGGAGTCCATGAGGATGCCTTGGTTCTTGATACCTTGTATCCAGCTCTTCATGGTATAAAATTCATTAAATGGAATCGCCATGGGAGATGTGAAATTATTGGTTATACAACATGGTTATGGGTTTGATATGTTTTATTTATATGGAAAGGCCATGTGGGATGAATATAGAAAGATGTATGAACATTCTATATTACTTGTTTTTATTTATAATAGATTCATTGTTAGTAGAAAACACATGTTACAGGGAGCCTTGAAAGGCTATTTGGTTTTACTTGTTTCTATAGACATATAACACGGGCTTTCAAACTTACGTTACATCTTACATACACATATTTTGTATAATATTTTGTGATGCTTTTAACCGTATAGACTTTTGGGTGTTTACATACTAGGATGACTATCTCACACCCCATTTGAGCATCCTTGGGTTCTCAAACAGATTCTATTGTTACAGGTTATAACAATGGAAATCACAATAACACTAGTTGTTGATTATTTCTTTGGTGCAGGGAGCAAGGGACTAGGTTGAGGCTTGGGATGCTACGAGATGTTTTTTGTCTTTTTTTCATTTAGGATGTTGTTATTATTTTTTATTTCCGTGTATATATTCATGAATTTTCTAGATACATATATCATCTTCATCATTGAGTGTGTGATATTTTTGTATTTGAAAGCACGGTTGATTGTCGCCTATGGACCGGTCAAAGTTCTGATGCTCTGCTAATGTGTATAGAAGTACTTGGGTCGAACCCTCAGCGATGATACTTTTTTAATAGTCAAATGTTTTCAGTAGATTGTATTTTGATTGGGGGGTTTGTTTGAAAATAATAAATGAAGTGATTAATGATTGGTATTTGATTAAAAAATTTGATAATTATTTGGGTGAGTTCATTTTTAGGGAGTTATTCTTGTGATATCATTGAGAATTTCATTATATTGAATTTAAATTAACACCCACTTCAGAAGATAACGTTGATTGGAATTCCTAATTTTTAAGGCTTTAGTCCAAGGCTTAACATAACATAGGGATCTAATATCAATTAAAATTTTTTTATGGTATTTCATTTATGGTTCCAATAATCCATGAAAACCACACTTTAAACAAATTATGTAATTAATCCACGACATTCTAAGTTGAACATATACAATGTTAATTTAAATAATATTCATCGAGCTAATTCTCTCAATCACTTAACATACCCAAATTATAACTCACCCTAATGGTAGATTTACTCAGCCATTTAAATGATTAATTATCTAGTTATAATTACTATGATGATAAATTAATAAGATAAAAAAATGGATGAAAAAAGAGTGGTGCATCGAACAGACACAAAAACGATAATTACAATTAAAAATACACATTCTATTGAATAATGAATAAAAATAAGGGGAGGACTTTTACCTTAATTTAATATATTTTAAGAAAATTAGTATTATAAAACATAAGGTGGTTGAGAAAAATATATATTGAAGAAGAAACATGCATTAAAATAGAATTACAAAAACAAAGGCTTACAAAATTACAATAAAGAAGAACACAAAAGTAAATGAAAACAAAACGAGGAGGAAATGTTGCTCAAGTGAAAACATGAGTTTTTCAAGTCTCCCAAGACTTTTTCAAGGCATTTTTAGTGCCAATATGTGTTCCTCCCATATGAAATTCCATCCAACTTGATGGAGAAGAGGGGAATGTATTTGTAGCCCAAGGAAGTGGACTATTTTCATTCCCAATCTGTCCCTCCACTTGCATCCCCATCTTGATAATTCGGAAATCCTAATATCAATATATGATATTCTTACAAGTTGTATATAAATATCTTCTCTGTATACTCTAATCCTTTGGAGACCATTGGACTTAGGGAGCCAAAGTTATGGCGGTTAGATTAAACAATTTTAATCTGTCCAATTCAATACCAACCTTTTGATGTCTGAAATGTGAATGGGATTTTGAATAGAATATGCCTTAAAATATGAATGTGTTCTTCAACAATGTCAGATGCCTATATCTTCAATAATTTCCAATATAATCTTGCTATGATTAGAAGATCAAATTACTTTTCATGTATACTGTATTGATTTTAATTCCTGTACAGAATGGTGGGCTGAGATACAATGAATAATTTTGACCCCTTGTCTTTATATTTGGGCCTTGAGATTTTTATGAAAGACTCTTTAAATTTTCCTCCTAATTTTGGAGGAGAATAAAGGAATTTTGACCTCTTTATTAATCCCATAAATTCATTCTTCATGGCTGGTCCAGTTTCTTCACAAATTCTGTAGGCCTTTTTGTGTGGTCAATATGGGCCATAAAATGGTAGAATTGGCCAATGATACCTTCTAATGAAATATTTTATATTGAATTAAGAATCCTAAAAAACAATAAACACACAATTTGTATCAGTTGGGGAGAGTTATATATAAAATATTAAAACTAATAAAATTTACTACTTCTAAAAATGCTCAAAAATTATACTTAGTATTAAAACATTTTATTTCTCACAAATTTTTCACATTTCATATAATATCAGTATAAGGAGTATATAATAATTAATGAAAATATTAATAACATCAAATCCCCACACTTAGTAATTTTCATGTCCTTATGTGTGACAAATATAAAAACATGAAAAATTAATTTTCACTCACCAACTAATATTAAAATTTTGTTTTCCCCAATTAGGGGAGGTTTAGAAAATTTCACTCATCCATATTAAATTCCACCACAACTTGTTATAGAAACAGTGTTACAAAAACAATTCATTTTTTTATGCTCAAATATAGAAATGGAAAAAAGTGGCACACAAAACTTACTCCTCTCAAGATGATAAAATTAATTTATTCAACTACACTCATTCACCAACCAAAAGTTAAAATCATAGAGTTTGAAAGAGATATCAGCTTCTACTATCTATCCAAAGTGAACAAGAATTAAGATGTATTTCTAAGGGGTTTTTTGTGGATATGGGATGGTAGGAATATAATTTCCATGATAGATAAGAAGAGGGGTAAAACACAAACATGGAAAAAACAATGCACACATTTGTTTTGAAATGAGACATGAAAGGAAATGGAAACATATATTTATGAGGGAATGAAAATGTGAAATAAGACACAAATGTGGATGGAAATATGAAGGGAATGATAGGATAGAATATTTAAAAAACACAAATCTTTTACAAATGACATAAGAATATAATACAAGTGTTCTTTTTACACTCTTTTTTTGGAAAGTTGAACTTGAAACAGATCTCACACTCTTATCCCAACCCATGATTGATCTCCTCATGACAGTAATTGTAATAGTTATAACAGGACCAAAGGCTGAGAAATAGTTATTTTTAACCTACCCAAGACACAACCCAATTTCTTTTAATTTAATTTTTTTATTATTGTTTTGAATACATGTAATTAAAATTTGAACAATATGTCATAAGCATATATACATTCCCAAACCCCTCTGAAGGAAAAACTCTCTCCCACAATAAAATGGTTGCTTTCCCCCAATAATATGATAACTCGATGAAAATCAATAAAAGGGAACCCAGACAATAAAATCCATTCCCCCAAACATAAATATCAAAAAACTATGAAAAAAATCCATGTTTATATTGGGTGGGATAAGGTATTGAGCTGGTAATGTGGCTATAAAATAAATGGTTTTCAAAGGCATGAAGGGGATTTCAAAAGGATGAGTAATTTATTGTTAATGGGAGTCTATTTTGCTATAATAATTCTCATGTGGTTCTAAAAATGCCTCTATCATATTAATACACACTAAAGTAAGAAATTCAGCTCGAATTTCCACAAACTCAAGATTAACAAATGGGGGGGGGGGTTGTTTGGAGAGATTAAATGAAGTTATTATTGATTGGTGTTTGATTTAATATATTTTTAAAGATTGCTGTGAGATCGTTTTTAGGGAGTTAAGCTGGTGATATCCTTGATCTTCACTTTATATTTCATTTAAATTAACACAGACATTACAAGATAATGTGGATTGTAATTCATAAGTGTTACGACTTCCATAAAAGCATTAAATTAACATAGGGTTATAATATTAATTAGATCTTGTTTATGTCAGTGTATTTATGGTTCCAATAATCCATGAAAACCACACATTAAACAAATTATGTCATTAATCCACAACATTCATAATTTGACATACACAATGTTAATTTAATGAATATTCATAGAGCCAATTCTCTCAATCACTTAACATCCCCAAATTATAACTCAACCCAATGGTTGATTTACATAGACATTGAAATGATTAATTATATGGTAATAATTATTATAAGGATAATTAATAAGATAATAAAAAGAATGGTATATTAAAAAGAGTGGTACGTCAAACACACACACAAACGATAATTTGAATTAAAAATAAACATTCGATTGAATGAGGAAGAAAAATATTGGAAGGGTTTTAAATTAACTTAAACTATTTTAAAAACATTAATATTATACTATATAAGTTGGATGAAAAAAAAGAGATATTGATGAAGAAACTTTCATTAAAACAGAATTTCCAAAAAAAAAAATTACAAGATTACAACAAAGAAGAACACAAAAGTAAATGAAAACAAAGAGAGGAGAAAATGAATCTCAAGTAAAAAAATAAGTATGGCAGGTCCTCCCAATAATTTTTCAGGGATTTTTTCGTTCCATTATGTGATACTATATTCTGAAATGACATCTAACTTGAAGGAGACGAGGGGGATATATTTATAGCCCAAGGAATTTGACTGTTTGCATTCCCAATCCTTCCCTCCACATGCATCGCAATTTTGATAATTCAGACACCCGAATCTCAAGATATGATCTAAGTAAAAGTTGTAGATAAATATCTTCTCTGTATACTTTGAACATTTGGAGTCCATTGAACATAAGGAGCCAAAGTTATGGTGATTGTATTAAAAAATTTTATCCTATCCATTTCAATTCTATCTTTTTGAAGGCCAAAATGTAAATGTGTTTTTGAGTAGGAATATTCCTACCAATACGAATGCTTTCTTCAAAAACATCAACCACATATATATCTTATTTCAAACTGATAAATATCATCTTGATTTGATTAATATATGAGAAAAAATATCATGAATACTGTACTGATTGTAATTCCTCACCAAAATGGTCGGCTGTATTTAAATGAATCTTTTGGGACACTTTTCATTGGATTTGGGCTTTGAATTTTTTATCCAAGACTCCTTAAACTGTCCTCTTAACTTTTGAGGAGAATAAAGGAATTTTTACTTTATGATTGATCCCATTAATTAAATCTTCATGGCGTGTCCGCATTCTTCCCAAATTATGTAGGCCTTCTTGTGTGGTCCATATGGACCTTCTAATGGAATAATTGGCCCATGATACCTATTAATGAAATGTTTTATATTGAATTAGAAATTCTAAAAAACAAGAACCACACAATTTGGATAAATAGGGGAGAGTTATAAATAAAATAGTAAACTTACTCAATTGGACTACTTCTAAAAATACCGAAAAATTATACTTAGTATTAAAACATTAATATTCAAACAAATTATGCACATTTCATATAAAATCGGTAAAGGGGGTATATAATAAGTCATGAAAATATTAATAACATCAAATCCCCCTCACTTAGTCTTCTGCATTTCCTCATGTGCAACAAATATAGAAACATGACAAAATCATTTTCACTCACAAAAAAATATTAAAATTTTTTTCCCCAATTTGGGGAGGTTTAGACAATTTCACTCATACATATAGAATTAATCCACAAGTTGTTACAGGAACAATGTTCTAAAAACAATTCATTTTTTCGTGACAGAATTTAGAAATGGAAAATGGTGGCACACAAAACAAACTCTTCTCAAGATGATAAAATTAATTTATGGAGCATTACTCATTCACCAACCAAAAGTGAAAATCTTAGTGTTTGAAAGATAACTCCAATTCAAATCTCCATTCAAAGTTCACAACAATCGGGAGTTCTTTTTAAGGTGTTTTTGTGTGGCTATGGGACGGTAAAAATGTAATATCTAAAAGAGTGAAGATGATGGGTAAAACACAAACATGGAAAAATTAATGCACTCATTTTTTTAGGAAATGAGACGTGAAAGGAAATGGAAACACATATTTATGTGGGAATGAAAATGTGAAATAAGACACAAATGTGGAAGTAAATATGATGGGAATGATAAGATGAAATATTTACAAAACACAAAACTTCTCCCAATGACATAAGAATATAATGAAAGTGTTCTTTTTTTCTCTCTTTTTTTGGAAAGTAGAACTTGAAAAAGTTCTCACACTCATATCCCAACCCATGATTGATATCCTCATGACACTAATTGAAATATTTATAATAGGATCAAAGGCTGAGAAATAGTTATTTTTATCCTACCCAAGACATAACCCAATTTCATTTTTTTCATTTTTTATTAGTTTTTTGAACACATGTAATTAAAATTTGAACAATATGTCATAAGCATATATACATTCCCAAACCCCACTGAAGGAAAAACTCTCTCCCACAATAAAATGGATGATTTCCCTCAAGCATATGAAAACTCGATGAAAATCAATAAAAGGGCACCCAGACAATAAAATCCAATCCCCCCACACGTAAATATAAAAAAATTATGAAAATAAAATCCGTGTTTATATTGGGTGGGATAAGGTATTGAGCTAGTAATGTGGCTATAAAATATATGGTTTTCATAGTCTTGAAGGGGATTTCTAAAAGAGGAGTAATTTCTTGTTAATGGGAGGCTATTTGGCTATAATAATTATCATGTGGTTCGGAAAATTCCTCTATAATATTAATGCACACTAAAGTAAGAAATTCAGCTCGAAGGTCCAGAAACTCAAGATTAAAAAATGGGGGGGGGGTTTGGAGAGCTTAAATGAAGTAATTAATGATTGGTGTTTGATATAGAATTTTTTAAAGATTGTTCTGAGTTCATTTTTAGGGAGTTAAGCTGGTGATATCCTTGAGATTTACTTTATATTTCAATTAAATTAACACACACTTTACAAGATAATATGGATTGGAATTATTAAGTGTTAAGGCCTTAATACAAGAATTAAATTAACATAGGGTTATAATCTCAATTAAATCTTGTTTATGGTAGTGTATTTATGGTTCCAATAATCCATGAAAACCACTTGTTAAACAAATTATGTCATTAATCCATGACATTCTATGTTTGACAGGCAAAATATTAATTTTAAGAATATTCATCGAGCCAATCCTCTCAATCAATTAACATCCCCAAATTTTAACTCACCCCAATGGTTGACTTACTCAGCCAATTAAATGATTGATTATATGGTAATAATGATTATGTGGATAAATTAATAACAGAATAAAAATAAAGGGTTAAGAAAAAGAGTGGTGTGTCGAACACAAAAACAAATGATAATTAGAATTAAAAATAAACATTCAATTGAATGAGGAAGAAAAATATGGGAATGGGTTTTAAATTAATTTAAATTATTTCATGAAAATTAGTATTATACTGCACAGGTTTTATGAGAAAAAGGGACATATAAGAAGAAACGTTCTTTAAAACAGAATTATGAAAAATATATATACAAGATTACAACAAAGAAGAACACAAAAGTAAATGAAAATAAAGAGAGGATACAAAGACTCTCAAGAAAAAAAAGTATGGATGGTCCTCCCAAGCATTTTTCAGGGCTTTGGTCGTTCAAATATTTTCTCCTATCATATCAATTGCCTTCTATCTTGAAGGATAGGAGAGGGATGTATTTATAGCCCAAGGAAGTGGACTATTTGCATTCCCAATCCGTCTCTCCACTTGCATCGCCATTTTCATAATTCAGATAGCCTAATCTCAAGATATGATATGCATACAAGTTATAGATAAATATCTTCTCTATATACTTTGAACATTTGGAGGCCATTGGACATAAGGATCCAACATTATGGTGGTTGGATTAAATTTTTTTAACCTGTCCATTTCAATTCATACTTTTTGAATGCCAAAATGTAAATGAGTTTTTGAGTAGGAATATTCCTGCCGATACAAATGCTTTATTCAACAACATCAGTCGCATATGTCTCCTATTTCACACTGAAAAATATCATCTTGAGTTGATTAATAGATCAGAAGAAATATCATGAATACTGTACTGATTGTAATTCCTAGACCAAATGGTGGGCTGAGTTTAAATGAATTATTTGGGCCACTTTTCATTGGATTTGGGATTTGAAATTTGTATCCATGAATCCATAAATTTTCCTCTTAATGTTTGAGGAGAATAAAGGAATTTGGACATCTTGATTTATCCCATCAATTAAATCTTCATGGATGGTCTGCTTTCGTCCCATATTTTGTAGGCCTTCTTGTGTTGTCCATATGGGCCTTCTAATGGAAAAATTGGCCCATGATACCTACTAATGAAATGTTTTATATTTAATTAGAAATCTTACAAAACATGAAACACCCAATTTGGGTCATTAGGGGAGAGTGATAAATAAAATAGTAAAATTAATCAATTGGAATACTTCTAAAAATTCACAAAAATTATACTTAGTATTAAAACATTAATATTCACACAAAATAGGCATATTTCATTTAAAATCTATAAAGGGGGTAAATAATAAGTCATGAAAATATTAATAACATCAAATCCTCTACACTTAGTCTTCTGAATTCCCCCATGTGAAAAAATATAAAAACATGACAAATTCATTTTCACTCACAAAAAAAATATTAAAATTTTCCTTTTCCCAATCAGGGGAGGTTTAGAAAATTTCACTCATCCATATCAAATTACACTACAAGATGTTAAAGGAACAATGTTCTAAATCCAATTCATTTTTTCATGCTAAAATTTAAAAATGGAAAATGGTGGCACACAAAACAAACTCTTCTCATGATGATAAAATTAATTTATGGAGCTTCACTCATTCACCAACAAAAAGAGAAAATCGTAGAGTTTGAACGTTCTCTCAGCTTTAAATACCTATCCAAAGTTCACAAGAATCAAGAGGTATTTTTAAGGTTTTTTGTGGCTATGGGATAGTTGTAATATATGGTCTAAGAGAGAGAAGATGAGGGGTAAAATACCAATATGGAAAAAGTAATGCACCCATATTTTTTTTTGAAATGAGACGTGAAAGGAAATGGAAACAAATATTTACGAGGGAATTAAAATGTGAAACAGGACACAAAAGTTGATGAAAATAAGAAGGGAATGAGAAGATGTAATATTTATAAAACACAAAACTTCTCCCAATGACATAAGAATATAATTCAAGTGTTCTTTTTTTCAATTTTTTTCGAAAGATGAATTTCAAACAGATCTCACACTCATATCCCAAAAAATTATTTATATCATCACAACATTAATTGTAACAGTTATAACAAGTCAAAGGCAAAGAAATAGTGATTTTTTGACCTAACTAAGACACAACCCAATTTATTTTTTATTATTTTATTCATTTTTTTAAGTTGTCAAGACCCGTGCTCGGGGCCCGTGCCGTGACTACCCCAAGCCCGCCTTCAATAGGCCAGGGGTTGGCGACTAGCACCAAGGCTTAATTCCCAATAAAAAGGGATGGAATTTCCATTATAATGTAAATAATCACATAGAGTAAGCAAGCAGAACTAAACACTAAGTAAAATTGGGTACAATAATAAGTGCGGAAAAGTAAGTGGTCCAGAATACAAACCCAACTGAAAGTGAAGTACAACTGAAAAAGAGAGTACAACAACTGAAAAAGTAAAGTCGTAACGTCGAGCTGTCCACCGGAAGCCCCACCTGAAGGGTGGGTATAGATAGCCTCCACAGCTCCTCGGGTCCAGCCGTCCGCTCCGAGTATGTCCCGCCTACTGGTCCACCTCTAGGTACCAACTTGCTCCGCAAGCCCCAACCATGATCAGCGCTGTCTGTCGTCTGCAACCAACACAATGTTGTATGGGCATAGCCTATGTAGGGATGAGTATACTCTACTCCGTAGGGACCCCGAGACCCCCGTAGGTCTCCCAGAATCAACAAAGGATAAACCACAAAGGAAAGATACAACCACGAAGTAACATCCAAAACTACATAGGTATATGCCTATACATATACCTAAGTCATCAATTTCTGTTCGGCTTCAGCATTCATGCCAAGTTTGATCACGTCCACATAACAATACAACCCAATCCACACAGGATAACACAACTCAATCCACATAGGAAAGCAACTCAATCATATCGAAGATATTTATTTAAGTTAAGACTCAGCTCACACAGGAATACTTCTTCATAAGATGATAGAGATGATCATATGTAGCCACTGATCCATCTAAGTCATCGGACCCACACAGGATCGATAGGTACTAACCACCGAAATGACCCACAAAGGATCGATAGGTACTAACCCTCGCAATAACCCACACAAGATCTGACCCATGTAGGATCGGTATGTGCTGGCCCACACAGGACCGCTGAGCACTGACCCACATAGGATCTAACCCACACCGGATTGGTAGCACTGATCCACACAGGATCGCTGAGTGTTGTAGTCGTCGCTGTCGAAACCATGGAGGATTCCCATGGAGTCTTCATCGTCGTCGGTGTCGTAGCCAGCTCTAGGGTTCCCGCACACAGCAAGCTCATTTCGGGAGGGTGCGCTCCACGAGCCGAGGGGCTGATACATCAACTGGCATGATGTCCAGAGTTGATGTATCCCAAGGCTCTGTATCGTCAAAATGAACTCAACGTGATAGACGTCGTGTCAATCGTACGCCCGGTCTGAGAGTTATTGGCTTTTTTGTTCCAGGAGCCCGGTTGGTTTTTAAGTCAAAACCAACCCAGCCATACTCCAGCTGCGTCCAAACCTTGACAGGAGTAATCCAAAAGTTCTGCCTCACTAAGAATAATCCAACAAAGTTGACGGTACGTTAATTAGACGTCTGGAGCTCATGTTATAAGCGTTTCCGCTCCAAGGGCCAGATTGGTTTCGTGTTCGAACCAACCAATCTGAACACAAAGTTCTCCAAAACCATTATTGTAATATACTGAAGCGACCGTCCCGATCCAAGGATCGCATCGCAACTGACGGTACGTCGATCGGAGTTTCGTAGCCCATGTTATGGGAAAACGACCGAAGAGGTCCAAAAACAGGGTGTTCGGGCCTGGTCCGACCCGGCCCGATACCCCCTGCGTCGGCCAGAACCGGGTCGACCAGACTTGGGTCCGGGTACGGCACATTAGAGTGGGGCCTGGACCGGTGGCCGGGGCCCGACCCCACCGGCGCGGCCCTGCCCGGCCTGGGCGTGGCCCGACCCTCCCTGGGCGCGGCCCGGCCCGGCCTGGGTGGCCCGGCCTGGCCGGCGGGGCCCGACGGCTTGGCCAAAATGGCCGAGCAGAGGGGGGGTTTTTCCCCTCTGTTTGTAACACAATGACCCCCACATGGGTGGGGCCTTTCCTTCGGCCAGCTAGGGGTTACAAGCCCCATCCTTCTCGGGCGGCCGGCCGTGCTGCTGCCGCGGGACCCCGTGGTCCCGCCCCTCCGCCGCCGGCGGCCAGAAGCCGGCCGCTGCTCCCTGCTCCGCCACGGAGCAATGGCACCGTGCCCCTCCACTATGGCCCCACTCCGGCCGTGACCTCTTCGAGGTTCTCTAGTGTGGCGCGACGGCTCCGTGACTTTTTTCGACTTCAACGGCGCGGCGCAACGGGGCCGCGCTTCTCTGACCATTCTTTAAATTTTCCGATTGGTGCAACGGCACCGCACTGCCTTGCTAGTGCCCAAAAATATCAAGCATCAAGGGGGGAGGAGATTCGGCCGTGTTCGTGCGGTCAGACCTCCTCCCGTTATTGCGATAAAAGGTGGTACAATTTGAAAACGAAGAACAACGACAGAAGTATTCATGAACAAAAACAATTAACCCTCTACCTCGATGAAATCATTGAACGAAGGTTCATCGTGGAATTGAACATCGCGGAAGAAGGAGTCGCAGAATGAGAATTGTCGGTGTCATGGAGAGGAGAATCGTCGACATCGCGAAGTGTAGAATCGTCGGCGTCGCGGTACATGGCGTCACGTCGTCGATCTCCAAGGATTTCGGCGTTCTTCTTCGTCCTTCGTCGGAGGTCGGCGTTCTTTGCATTCTTCAAGGAGGAAGAACGTTCATCAAAACATAGAGATTTCCTCTCCAAATCCTCCCTCACAATGAACTATCCTCCCATGAAATAAGACTTTTTCTTATTTAATTAACCCAAAAGCCAACATTTCATTTCAAATTCAAAATGAATCCAAGAATTAATTATATTGAGTAACCTACTAAATTATTTAATTACGAGTTGACTTCAATTAAAGGGCGTGTGAGTGGGTTACATAATTAATAGGGGTTGAGGAATTTGAATGGGTGGGGATCGTGTGGGCCCCACCCCACTAATATCCTACCTAGTGGAGTAATTAGGATGTCGGTCCCACTTCAACCACTTAGCTTAGGTTAACACTACATAGAATAAAAATAAAATCTGTTGGAGAGTATTTTATTTTATTCGTTAGTTATCCCAATTAATTAAAACATCACCTGAGAAAACACAACTCTGGAAAATGTGTTATTAAGAAATTAACGATGCTGTGATTTCCATCGGTGCCCTCAGAATTAGATTCCGAGCACCTGTACAAAAGATAGAAAAACCCGCTCATTCGTTCACTAAATGTACCTGAGCTAATCTTCGGAAAATTATTTCAGGCTCACTGGGCCTTGGAATCAGGTGTTGTCAGAAACTGCGTTCTTGTAAAATTCCATAGAAAATTAAGAAATATTTTCCCTTGAATTTTTACGGGTCTTTAAATTACTCCCACCTCAGGGATTTACGTCCCCGTAACGATACATCATAAACTAGGGAAACAAACCTGGGTATTGTGCACGCATCTGAGCCTCCCACTTCAAAGTGCTCTCTTGGAGGTCCCCATGCTGCCATCTGATGCGCACTAGAGGAATCGACCATCCACGTAGGACCTGCTCCTATCAATCCTCGATCTCCACTAGGACCTCCGCAAAAGTTTCCCCATCATCAATTTCCAACTCCCTATGGTTGATGATATGTGTCGGGTCGTGCACGTATCTCCTCAGCTGAGATACGTGAAAGACGTCGTGCACCCGGTGCAATAGAGGTGATAGAGTCAGGTGATAAGCCACCTTGGAAATCCTGCTGAGGACATGGAATTGTCCGATGAAGCCCGAAGACAACATTCATCCTTGACCAAATCTCTGAAATCCCCGTCGAGATGAGACCTGCAAGAAGACGTGGTCGCCATCCTCGAAATCTAGTGGCCTCTGCATCCTATCAGCATAAGACTTCTATCAGCTCTGGCCTGTCCTCATCCGCTCCTGGATGATCTGGACCTTCTCCGTCATAGCCTGGACCATCTCTGGTCCCACAAGTGCTGACTCCCAAGGGTCTTTCCAACACATCAGTGATCTGCAAGGTCGGTCGTACAACTCCTCGTATGGTGACATCTCGATAGTGGGGTGGTAGCTGTTGTTGTACGCGAACTCCTCCAATGGTAGGTGGTCCTCCCAGCTGTGACCAATGTCTAGGACACATGCGCAGAGCACGTACTTGAGAGTCTGAATGGTCCTCTCTGTCTGACCATCCGTCTGAGGGTGAAAGGTAGTGCTCAGATGTAGTTGCATCTCGAATGCCTCCTACAACCCCTTCCAAAGCCGGGAAGTAAAGTGAGCATCTCGATCGGAGAAGATAGAAGATGGAATAACAAGAAGTTGTACAATCTCTTAAACGTAGAGGCGTCCCAATCTCTCCACTGAGCCCTGCTCTCTGATAGGTAACAAGTGGTCTGACTTGGTGAGTCGGTCGACAATCACCCAAATGGAGTCATGACCTCTGGAAGTGCATGGACGTCTAGTAACGAAATCCATAGATATCCAGTCCCACATCCACTCTGGGACCTCCAAGGGTTGTACCAAGCCTGCTCATACCTGGTGCTCTGCCTTCACCTGCTGGCAGGTGAGTCATCGAGAAATGAACTCTACCATAGTCTTCTTCATACCCAGCCACTAGTGCTGTCATCTGAGGTCCTGGTACATTTTCACCTCTCTTGGATGTACTGCTAAAGGGGAAGTGTGAAACTCCCTCAGTACCTCCTCATGTAAAGAAACAGGTACCATGGTACATCCTCTGAAAAGGATGACGTGCTTACCTCCCACATAGAATCTATCAGGTGCCTGTCCTAAGGATATCTGTGCACGCCGTGTATCACAGTCAACGTCCCCACACTGTGCCTCTCTGACCCATTGTACAAGTCGAGGAGTGACTGTGAGTGACTGTAGAAAGGATTCTCCATCACTATCCACAAAGGATATCTGCAAAGCGGCTAGCTGCTCTGTCACCTCCCCATGTAGCTGAAAGATAGGTGCGATGGTCAACCTCTGTCTCAGCTCCTGGAATCCCTACTGACATCTGTCTGGCCACATGAAGGGTTTCCCCTTCTTCCTTAATGTTTTGCAAAGCTGCAAAGACTTATCCTTTTCCAAAAAGAGAAATCTGGTCTCATCCCCTGGATGAACCACGTTCCTTGCCTAATACTGTCAATCTCATCATGATCAGTTAAATCATGGCATGGATGATGTCGTAAGGCCTCAACGCTGCTACCAAGAGATCCAACTGTTACTCTCGCCTTCAAGGTTGAGTCACACTATTGATATCAGTGTGTGGTCATTGGGTATCCTCTAGTAGGAATCTCTTATATGAGGGTCAAGTCAACAGTTTTTAACTAGAACCTATTAGTATTAACGTACAAAAGTCAAGAAAGAAAACCTCACTATTGCAAGTGTCTTTTATTACTGAAACTCAAAGTACAAGGACGCAAAGTAGCACAAACAACGAAGCTAGAAGAATTATGGGCAAAGTCCTCCATGCCTGGATCAAGTCCCTCACTTGTCCACATGATTTCGGAGCTCCATGATTGTAAGATTGAGCTACCTGAAGTTGTGCTCTCCCCTGTGGTCGGGATGGACCTCTTAGTGGTGGTGGTGGTATAGCCTCAAAATGTCGTCCACCACCAACCGCTCAACTAGCTCCTCGGCCCCGTCCGCTTTCTCCCTGCAGACCGCCACAGTCGAACCTCTTCCTCTGCCTGGGTGGATCCTCTTCCGTCTTCAGCTCCTCTACACGGCGAGTCGGGCAGTCACGAGCAAAGTGGCCCTGCCCGCCGCATGCATAGCATTTTCTGCCACTCGTATGACTGGCTCTCTTGCGTGTGCCCCGCACCTCTGAGCCAGTATCCTATGGGCATCCGCCCAATGGCCTGGTCCGCTTGGACCTCTGCAACATCTGTCTACTGCCAGCTGTATAAGACTCTGAAACGTGCCGCCCTACGGTAGGTCTCTCTACTGGTGTAGGCTCAGCAAGAAAGCTCTCTATTAGAAGGTCTCACTCCTGTACTCCTACCTGTGTTGGAATGCTAAGGGAGATTAGTGATTCCCTGATCTCATGCCTCAGTCCCTGCTCAAAGGTCCATGCCCGGAAGAATGGGTCCAATACCATCTCCATCGAATAGCGTGAGAGATTGGTAAATATCGCTCAGTACTGGGTGACTGTCAAGATGCCCTGCCGCAGCTGTAGTAGCTCTTGGATGCGCACTACATTGAGGGTGGCTGGGACGAACTCTGAGCGTAAGAGGCTCTCAAAGTCCGTCTAGAGGAGTGATGCCTCATCGTGCACCTAGAGCATCAAGCTCCACCATCTGCCTGCTGCCACGTGCAGGAGGCTCGCTGCGAGGATCACCATGAGGATAACTGGTGTCCCCACTAACCTGAAAACTCGCACTACCGCCTCCAGCCAATCCTCAGCTGCTTGAGGGTCCGTCTCCCCGTGGAACTTGGGAAGTCTCTGATGCTGAAACTCGTTCAACGCACTAAGGCGACGTGCACTATCAGCGGCTGGGCCTGTTAGCATCGGTGACTTAGTGGGTAGTGGTACCGCCGGTGCCTCCACAGTAATAGGGCCCTGCACTAAGGCCTCGTCGCTCGGTGGGCTGTCGTCACATACAAAACTCGGAACCCTAGCTGGCTGCCGTCGTGCGGCCATCCTGAAAAGAGACAGGTGCGCCACGGTCAAAACATTATACCTAGTGAGATGACACCAAATAATCAAAAAGAAAACTTTTGAAACACCCATGCAATCAATGTTTTCGTGCATTGAGTCAGAAATCAGAAGTTAGGGTCCTGGTGTACGGATATGTCAGCCGCCGCACCAACACTGGACTCCCTGGACTGATAACCACACTCAATACCCTTAACACAATTCCTTCACATAGAAGAAAGATCAAAGTACAGAGGTTTGTGGTAGAACGTAACTCCTCTGATACCAATTTGTCACGACCCATCCTCGGGGCCCGTGTCGTGACTACCCCAAGCCCGCCTTCCATAGGCCAAGGGCTGGCGACTAGCACCAAGGCATAATTCCCGATAAAAAGGGAAGGCATTGCCTTTATAAATTAAACAATCACACAGAGTAAGAAAGAAGAAGTAAACACTAAGTAAAACATGGTATAATAGTAAGTGTAGAAAAGTAAGTGGGCCAGAATACAAACCCAACTGAAAGTAAAGTACAACTGAAAATGGAGTACAACAACTGGAAAAGTAATGCCGCAATGTCGAGCCATCCATCGGAAGTCCCACCTGAAGGGTGGGTACAGATAGCCTCCACAACACCTCGGGTCCAGCCGTCCGCTCCGAGTATGTCCCTCCCAGTGGTCCACCTCTAGGTACCGACTTGCTCAGCATGCCTCAACCACGATCAGAGTTGTCCATCGTCTGCAACCAACACAATGTAGTGCGGGAATAGCCCGTGAAGGGGTGAGTATATGCTACTCAGTAGGGACCCCGAGACCCCCGAAGGTCTCCCAAAATCCACAAAGGATAAACCAAAAAGGAATTATACAATCACGAAGTAACATCAAACACTACTTAGGTATATGCCCATACATATAACGAAGTCATCAATTCCCGTTTGGCTCTAGAATTCATGCCATGTTCGATCACGTCTGCATAGGAATACAACCCAATCCACATAGGATAACACAACTCAATCCACATAGGAATAAAAGTCAATCATATCAAAGATATTGATTTAACTCAAGACTCAGCTCACATAAGAATACTTCTTCGTAAGACGATAGATATGATCAGATGTAGCCACTGATTCATCTAAGCCATCGGACCCACAGAGGATCGATATGTACTAACCCCCACAATTACCCACACAGGATCGATAGGTACTAACCCCCGCAATGACCCACACAGGATCTGACCCACACATGATCTGTATGCGCTGGCCCACACGGGACCGCTGAGCGCTGACTAACATCGGATCTGACCCACACAGGATCTGTAGCACTGATCCACACAGGATCACTGAGTGTTGTAGTCGTCGATGTCGAACCCACGGAGGATTCCCATGCAGTCTTCATCGTTGTCGCAGTCGCAGCCAGCTCTAGGGTTCCCGCACACAACAAGCTTGTTTCGGGAGGGTCCTCTCCACGAGCCGAGGGGTTGATACATCAACTGACACGAAGTCCGGAGTTGATGTATCCCAATGTTCCGTATCGTCAAAATGAACTCAACGTCACAGACAGCGCATCAATCGGATGCCCGGTCTGAGAGTTATTGGCTTTTTCGTTCCAAGGGCCCGATAGGTTTTTAAGACAAAACCAACTCGGTCGTACTCTAACTGCATCCAAACCTCGACCAGAGTAAGCCAAATGGTCTGTCTCAACAAGAGTAATCCAATAAAGTCAACGGTACGTCAATCAGATGTCCGGAGCTCAAGTTATAAGCGTTTCCGCTCTGAGGGCCTGGTTGGTTTCGTGTTCGAACCAACCCGGCTGAACACAAAGTTCTCCGAAACCTTGAGTGTAATATACCAAAAAGACAGTCTCGATCCAAAGATCGTATCGCAATTGATGGTGTGTCGATCGGAAGTCTGTATCCCATGTTATGGTCAAAAGAACGAAGAGGTCCGAAAATAGGGGGTTCGGGCCCGCTCCGACCCGGCCCGATACCCCCTGGGTCGGCCCGAACCGGGTCGACCAAACCCGGATCCGGGTCCAGGGCATTAGGGTGCGGCCCGGCCCGACCTAGCGGCTCGACCGAAACGGACGAGCTGAAGGGGGGGGGGGGGTGCCCCCTGTTTGTAACACCGCGACCCCCATGTGGGGGGGCTGCTCCTTCGGCCAGCCAGGGGTTACGACCCCCGGCAATCTCGGGTGGCCGGCCCGGCTAGCCGGCCGTGCTACTGCCGCGAGACCCCGTGGTCCTGCCCCGCCGATGTCGGCGACCGAAAGCCGGCCGCCACTCCCTGCTCCGCTGTGGCCAAAGACCGCGGCCTTGGTCCGACCGGCGCGGTGCGACAGTGCCGCACCCCTCCGCCGCGGCCCCGCTCCGACCACGACCTCTTCAAGGGTCACAGGCGCGGTGCGAAGACACCGAGACTTTTTTCTACTTCAACAACGTGGCACGACGGCGCCGCGCTTCTCCGAACATTCTTTAAAATTTCCGCTCGGTGCAACTGCACCGCTCTGCCTTTCTCGTGCCGCAACAAATTCAAGAATCATGGTGGGAGGAGAGTCATCCGTGTTCATGCGGTCCGACCTCCTCCTGTTATTGCAATAACAGGCGGTCCAATTTGAAAATAAAGAACAACGATAGAAGTATTCAAGAACAAAAACAATTAATCCCCTACCTCGATGAAATCGTTTAATGAAGGTTCATCGCGGAATTGAACGTCGCGAAAGAAGGCATCGCGGAAGGAGAATCATCGGTGTCACGGAGAGGAGAATAGTCAGAATTTCGGAGAGGAGAATTGTCGGCGTCGTGGTACACGGCGTTGCGTTGTTGATGTCCAGGGATTTCTGCATTCTTCATCATCCTTCATTAGAGGTCGGCGTTCTTCGTGTTCTTCAAGGAGGAAGAACTTTCTTCAGAACTTAGATCTTTCCTTTCCAAATCCTCCCGCACAACGAACTAACCTCCTACGAAATAAGGCTTTGTCTTATTTAATTAACCCACAAGACAACAATTCATTTCAAATTCAAAATGAATCCAAGAATTAATTATATTGAGTAACCTACTCAATTATTTAATTAAGAGTTGACTTCAATTAAAGGGGGTAAGGGTGGGTTACATAATTAATAGTGGTTGAAGAAGTTGAATGGGTGGGGCTCATGTAGGCCCCACCCCACTAATATCTTACTAAGCGGAGTAGTTAGGATGTGGGTCCCACTTCAACCACTTATCTTAGGTTAACACTACTTAGAATAAAAAAAAATCTGTTGCATAGTATGTTATTTTATTCTTTAGTTAACCAAATTAATTAAAACTTCACCCGAGCAAACGCAACTCTGGAAAAGGTGTTCATAAGAAATTACTAGTGCTGCGATTCCATCGGTGCCCACAGAATTCGATTCCGAGGACCGGTCCAATATTTAGAAAAACCCGCTCGTTCGTTCACTAAACGTACCTGAGCTAAACTTCAGAAAATTATTCTAGGCTCACCAGGCCTCAGAATCATGTGCCCTTAGAAACTGCATTCTTGTAAAATTCCAAAGAAAATTAAGAAAAAATTTCCCTTGAATTTTTACGGGTCTTTACATAAGTAATTTTTTTGAACACTTGTTATTAAAATTTGGTCACTATGTCATAATCATATATACATTCCCAAACCCCACTAAAGGTAAAGCTCTTCCCCACACAAAAATGGATGTTTTCCCTCAAGAATATGATTACTCATTGAAAATAAATAAATGCTCATCCAAACAATGAAATCCATTATTCCCACATTTAAATTTCAAAAAGTTTTGAAAATAAAATCCAAGTTGATATTGTGTGGGAAATGTTATTGGGATTGTAATGTGGCTAAAAAAGGTTTTCATAGGCTCGAAAGGTATTTCAAAAGGAGGATTAATGTATGGTTAATAGGAGGCTATTTGGATATTATAATTCTCATGTGGTTCGGAAAATTCCACTATCATAATAATGCACAATAAAGTAATAAATTCAGCTTGAAGGTCCACAAATTCAGGATTCACAAATGGTGGGAGGGGGGGGGGGTTGTTTTCAAGGCATAAATGAAGTGATTAGTGATTGGTGTTTGATTTAACAATTTGTTAAATATTGGGGTGAGTAAATATTTATGGAGTTAAGCTTTTCATATCCTTGGTCTTTTCTTTATATTGCATTTAAATTAACAACCACTTCACAAGATAACATTGATTGGAATTCCTAAGTGTTAATGCTTTAATTCAAGCCTTTACATAACTCAGGGTTCTAATCTCAATTAAATCATGTTTGTGGCAGTGTATTATGGTTCCAATAATCCTTGAAAACCACATGTTAAACAAATTATTTCATTAATCTACGACATTCTATGATTAACATATACAATGATAATTTAAATAATATTCATCGAGCTAATGCTCCCAATCTGTCCCTCCACTTCCAGTGCCATTTTGATAGCCTAATGAATTGGAATATTTTCATTCAGAATCTGACCCTCCACTTCCACCACCATTTTGATAATACATAAAGATGAATATAAAGATATGATCTTCTTACAAGTTTTAGATAAATATCTTCTCTATATACTCTGAATCTTTGGTGGCCATTGGTGTTAAGGATCCAACATTATGTTGGTTGGATTAAACAAGTTTAATCTATACATTTCAATAAAAAAATTTCTAAGGCTAAGATGTGAATGGGTTTTGAGTTGGAATATGCCTTCAAATCAGAATTTTTTCTTCAACAAAATCATCCCCCATTATCCCCTCTTTCACCCTGAAAAATATCAGTTTGCGTTGATGAAAAGATCAAAATACATGTCATGAATACTGTGCTGATTTTAATTCCTGTCTATAATGGTATGTCGAGAATAAATAAATAATTTGGGCCACTTGACTTTGGATTTAGGACCTGAAATTTTTATCCCAGACTCCTTACATTTCACTCCAATGTTTTGAGGAGAATAAATAAATTTGGACTTCCATATTGAGCCCAGAAATTAAATCTTCATGGAGGGTCAAGTTTCATCACAGATTATGTAGGCCATTTGTGTGGTCCATATGGGCCTTCAAATTGAATAATTTCCTCATGATCCCATATAATGAAATGATTTATATTAAAATATAAATACTAAAAAATAAGAACCACAAAATTTGATCCATATGGGGAGAGGTATAAATAAAATAGTAAAATTACTCAATTGGACTACTTCTAAAAATGCCCAAAAATTATACTCAGTATTAAAACATTAATATTTCTCAAAAATTATGCACATTTCATATAAAATCAGTAAAGGGGGTATAATATGTCATGAATATATTAATAACTTCAGCTCTCCCACACTTAGTCTTGTGCATGTCCTCAGGTGCAACAAATATAAAAACATAACAAAATTATTTTCAATCACCAACAAATATTAAAATTTTGTTTTCCCCAATCAGGGGAGGTTTATACAATTTCACTCACCCATATTGAATTCCACCAATAGTTTTTACAGAAATAATGTTCCAAAAAAATTCATATTTTCATGCTCAAATTTAGAAATTTAAAATGGTGGAAAAACATTCTCCTCTCAAGATGATAAAATTAATTTATGGATCTTCACTCATTCACCATCCAAAAGTGAAAATCTTAGAGTTTGAAAGAGCTCTCAGCTTCCACTCCCTATAAAATGTTTATAAAAATTAAGAGATCTTTTGAAGGTATTTTTCTTTGGCTATGGGATGGTAGGAATATAATGTTTAAGAGAGAGATGAAGAGGGGTAAAACACCATGATGGAAAAGCAATGCACACATTTACTTTGAAATTAGACGTGAAAGGAAATGGAAACACATATTTAAGAGGGGATGAAAATGTGAAATAAGACACAAAAGTGGAAGGAAATATGAAGGTAATGAAAATATGGAATATTTATAAAACACAAAACTTCTCCCAAGGACATAAGAATATTATCCAAGTGTTCCTTTTTTCACTTTTTTTCGAAAGATGAACTTAAAAGAGTTCTTTCACTAAAATCCCAAAATAGGATTGATCTCCTAAAATATCTAATTGTAACAGTTATAACAATATCAAAGGCCGATAAATTGTGATTTTTGACCTACCCAAGACAGAACCTAATTCCTTGGTTAGTTTTTTTGAGTTTTTTTCAATTTATTCAATTATTTTTTTAACACTTGTCATTAATATTTGGAAAATATGTGATAAGAATATATACATTCCCAAACCCAACATAAGGAAAACCTTTTCCCCACACTAAAATGGATTCCTACCCTCAAGAATATGATAACACATTGAAAATCAACAAAAGGGCACCCAAATAATGAAATCCATTCCCCCCACACATAAATTTCAAAAAATTATGCAATGAAAATCCATGTTGATATTTGGTGGGATAAGTTATTAGGATTGTAATGTGGATATTGAAGAAAATGTTTTCATAGGATTGAAGGGGAGTTCAAAAGGAGGGTTAATTTATGAATAATGGGAGGCTATTTGGATATAATAATTCTCATGTGGTTTATATAATTCCTCTATCAAATTAATGCACATAATAGTAAGAAATTCAGCTCAATGGATCACATACTAAAGATTAAAAAATGTAGGGGGTTGTTTGGAGAGCATAAATGAAGTGATTAATGATTGATGTTTGATTTACCAATTTGTTAAATATTTGTTTGAGTTCATTTTTGGGGATTTAATCTTTTGATATCCTTGAGATTTACTTTATATTGCATTTCAATTAACACCCACTACACAAGATAATGTTGATTGTAATTCCAATGTGTTAAGGCTTTAATGCAATCCTTAAAATAACATAGGGTTCTAATCTCAATTAAATCATGTTTATGGTAGTGTATTTATTGTTCCAATTATACATGAAAACCACACATTAAACATATTATGTCATTAATCCATGACATTCTAAGTATAACATACACACTGTTAATTTAAAGAATACTCAACGAGATAATTCTCTCAATCAATTAACATCCCCAAATTATAACTCTCCCCAATGGTAGATTTACTCAGCCATTGAAATGATTAATTATTTGGTTATAATGATTATGAGGATAAATTAATAATAGAATAAAAAAAAGTGATAAGAAAAATATTGGTGCGTCGAACACACACACATGCGATAATTAGAATTAAAAATAGAAATTCGATCGAATGAGGATGAAAAATAAGGGAAAGGGTTTTTACATAATTTAGACTATTTTATGAACATTAGTATTATACTACATTAGGTGGATGAGAAAAAGAGATGTTTAAGAAGAAACTTCCATTAATACAGAATTACAAAAAACAAAGACTTACAACATTACAACAAAGAAGAACAAAAAGTAATTGAAAACAAAGAGAGGGGAAAAGGTCTCTTAAGTGAAAACATGACTATGTAAGGACCTACCAAGACTTTTTAAATGATTTTTCATTCCAATATATGATTCTTTATTCTTAAATCCCATCCAAATTGAATGTGGGTTGGGGGATGTATTTATAGCCCAAGGAAGTTGACTGTTTGGATTCCCAATCTGTCCCTCCACTTGCGTCGCCATTTTGATAATTCAGACAGCTCAATCACAAGATATGATCTGCATAAATGTTATAGAGAAATATCTTTTATGTATACTATGAACATTTTATTTCCATTGGTCTTAAGGATCCAATGTTATGGTGTTTGGATTAAACAAGTTTAATATGTTCATTTCAATACAAACTTTTTAATGGCCAAAATGTGAATGGGGTTTTGAGTAGGGATATTCCTTCTAATCTGAATTCTTTCCACACAACTTTCAGCCGCATATATCTCCTGTTTCACATAGAAAAAATTTCAGTTTGAGTTGATGAATAGATCATAAGACATTTCATGAATATTGTACTGATTGTAATTCCCAACTAGAATGGTGGGCTGAGTTTAAATGAATAATTTGGGCCACTTGTATTTGTATTTCGGACTGTAAACTTTTATCCAAGACTCCTTACATTGTCCTCCGGACGTTTTAGGATAATAAAGGAATTTGGACTTCCTGATTGAGCCCATAAATTAAATCTTCATGGCTAGTCTAGTTTTTCACAGATTCTGTAGGCCTTCTTGGGTGGTCCATATGGGCCTTCAAATGGTAGAATTGACCCATGATACCTACTAATGAATTTTTTTATATTGAATTTGAACTCCAAAAAATAATTAACCACACAATTTGGATCATTAGAAGAGAGTTATAAATAAAATAGTAAACTTACTCAATTGGAGTACTTCTAAAAAATATCAAAAATTATACTTATTATTAAAACATTAATATTCACAAAAATTGTGCACATTTCATATATAATCAGTAAAGGGAGTATATAATAAGTCATGAAAAATTAATAACATGAACTCCCACACACATAGTCTTGTGCATGCCCTCATGTGTAGCAAATATTAAAAAATGAAAAATCATTTTCACTCACCAACAGATATTAAAATTTTTTTCCCCAATCCGGGGTGGTTTAGACATTTTCACTCATCCATATCTAATTACAACACAACCTGTTATAGGAAAAATGTTACAAAAACAACTCATTTTTCATGCTCAAATTTAGAAATGTAAAATGGTGGCCACAAAAATCTTTCTCTTATCAGGATGTTAAAATTAATTTATGGAGCTTCACCCATTCACAAACCAAAAGTTAAAATCATAGAGTTTTAAAGGGCTCTCAACTTCAAATCCTTATTAAAAGTGCACAAGAATCAAGATGTATTTTGAAGGGTTTTTGTGTGGATATGGGATGGTAGGAATATAATGTCTAAGAGAGAGAATATGAGGGGTAAAAATCCAACATGGAAAAAGAAATGCACATATTTTTTTAAATGAGATGTGAAAGGATATGGGAACACATATTTTCAATGGAATTAAAATGTAAAATAAGGCACAAAAGTGGAAGAAAATACGAAGGGAATGAGAAGATTGAATATTTACAAAACACAAAACTTCTCTCAATGACTTAAGAATATAATGAAAGTGTTCTTTTTTTCACTTTTTTTCGAAAGTTGAACTTGAGACAGATCTCACACCATATCCCAGCCCATGATTAATCACATCACAACACTAATTGTAATAGTTATAAAAAGATCAAAGGCTGATAAATAGTGATTTTTGACCTACCCAAGACAGAACACAGTTTATTATTATTATTATTATTTTAATTAATTAATTTTGAACACTTGTCATTAAAATTTGAACAATATGTCATAAGAATATATACCATCCCAACCCCCACACGTAAATTTCAAAAAAATATGCAAAGAAAATTAATGTTGATATTGGGTGGGATATGGTATTGGGATTATAATGTGGCTATAAAAGAAAAGGATTTCATAGGCTCGAAGGGGATTTCAAAATGAGGATTAATGTATGGTTAATGGGAGGCTATATGGCTATTATAATTCTCATGTCATTCGTAAAATGCCTCTATCATATTAATTCATACTAATGTAAGAAATTCAGCTTGTAGGTCCACAAACTCAAGATTCAAAATTTGTGGGGGGGGGGGGGGTTGCAGAGCTTAAATGAAGTGATTAGTGATTGGTGTTTAATTTAAAAAACTGTTAAATATTTGGATGAGTTCATTTTTAGGGAATTATTCTAGGGATATCCGTCATATTTGCTTTATATTTCATTTAAATTAACACCCACTTCACAAGATAACGCTGATTGGAATTCCTAATTGTTAAGGCTTTAATCCATGCCTTAATGTAACTTAGGGTTCTAATATTAATTAAATCATGTTTATGGTAGTGTATTTATGGTTCCAATAATCCATGAAAACCACACATTAAACCAATTATTTCATTAATAAACGACGTTATAAGTTTAACATATACAATGTTATTTAAAAGAATATTCATCGAGCTGATGCTCTCAATCACTTGACATCCCCAAATTATAACTCACCCAAATGGTAGATTTAATCCTCCATTTAAATGATTAATTATATGTTTGTAATGATTATGATGATATATTAGTAAGAGAAGAAAAATAATGGGATAAGAAAAAGAGTGGTGCGTTGAACACACACACAAACAATAATTGGAATTAAAAAAGGCTTTCGATTAAATGAGGAAGAAAAATAATGGAAGGTTTTTTAACTTAATTTAAACTATTTAAGAATATTAGCAATATAATACATAAGGTGGATGATAAAAAGAGATATTGAAGAATAAACTTTCATTAAAACATAATTACAAAAATGAATACTTACAAGATTATAACAAAGAAGAACACTAAAATAAATGAAAACAAAAAGATGGGGAATGTTCCTTCAAGTGATTAATTGAGTATATCAGGTCCTTCCAAGACTTTTTCAAGGATTTGGTCGTGGAAATATTTTATCATCTATTATAAAATGCCATCCAACTTGAAGTAGAGGAGTGGGATGTATTTATAGACCAATTAAGTGGGCTGTTTTCATTCCAAATCTATTCATCCACATTCATCACCATTTTGATAATTCATACAGCCGAATATCATGATATGATATACTTACAAGTTTTAGATAAATTTATTCTCTATATACTCGTAAAATTTGGTGGCCATTGGTCTTCTGGAGACAATTTATGGCGGTTGGATTAATCATTTTTAATCTGTCTATTTCAATAAAAACATTTAGAAGGACAAAATGTGAATGGGTTTTTGAGTAAGAATATTCCTTCAAATCCAAATTTTTTCATCAAAATAGTCAGAGACCAATATCTCCTATTTCCCCCTAAAAAATATCAACATTCATTGATTAAATGATCAAAATAGAAGTCATGAATACTATACTAATTTTAAATCAAGTCTAGAATGGTGTGAGGAGTTTAAATGAATCATTTGGTCCCCCTGTCTTTTGATTTGGGCCGTGAAATTATTTCCAAGTCTCCTTACATTGTACTCTAAACGTTTGAGGAAAATAAAGGAATTCTGAATTCTTGATTGAGCCCAAAAATTAAATCTTCATGGAAGGTCCAGTTTCTTCACATATTCTGTATCCCTTTCGGTGTGGTCCATATGGGCCTTCAAATGGAAGAATTGGCCCACGATCCCTTCTAATGAAATGTTTTATATTAAATTAGAAATCTTAAAAAACAAGAACCACAAAATATGTATCAATATGTGGAGTTCTATAAATAAAATAGTAAACTTATTCAATTGTAATACTTCTAAAAATTCCAAAAAATTATACTTAGTATTAAAACATTACTATTTCACACAAATTATTCACATTTCACATAAAATCAGTAAAGGGAGTATATAATAAGTCATGAAAATATTAATAAAATCAACTCCTCCACCCTTAGTCTTGTGCATGTCCTCATGTGCAAAAAATATAAAAACATGACAAAATAATTTTCACTCACCAACAATTATTAAAAAAAAAAATTTCCCCAATTAGGGGAGGTTTAGACAATTTCACTCATCCATATTGAATTCTACCAAAATTTGTAATAGAAGTGATGTTCCAAAAAAAATTAATCTTTTCATGCTCAAATTTAGAAATGGAAAATGGTGGCACCCAAAACATACTCATCTCAAGATGATAAAATTAATTTATGGTGCTTTACTCATTCACTAACCAAAAGTGAAAATCTTAGATTTTGAAATATCTCTCAGCTTCCACTCCCTATACAGTGTTCAGAAGAATAAAGAGGTCTTTTGAAGAGGTTTTTATTTGTCTATGGGATGGTAGGAATATAATGTCCAAGAGAGTGAAGAAGAGGGGTAAAACACCAACATGGAAAAATAAATGCACATTTTTTTTTTGAAATGATACATTAATGGAAATGGAAATACATATTTAAAAGGTAATGAAAATGAGAAATAAGATACAAAAGTGGAAGGAAATATGAAGGGAATGAAAAGATGGAATATTTACAAAACAGAAAATTTCACCCAATAAAATAAGAATATAATGAAAGTGTTATTTTTTTTCTATTTTCCTTTATAAGTTGAACTAGAAATAGATCTCACACTCATATCCCATCCCATGATTGATATCCTCAAGACACTAATTGTAATTTTTATAACAAGATAAATGGGTGAGAAATAGTTAATTTTGTCCTACTAAAGAAACAACCTAATTTATTTTTTGTATATTTATTTATTTATTTTTTCATTTTTCCAATTTATTTTTTTAGAACACTTGTCATTAAAATTTGAACAATATGTTACAAGAAAATATACATTCTCAAACCCCCATGAAGGACAACCTATCCACCATTCTAATATGGTTGATTTACCTCAAGCATATGATAACTCATTGAATATCAATAAACGGGCACCCAACCAATGAAATCTATTGCCCCACATGTAAATTACAAAATATTATGCAATGAATATCTATGTTGATATTTGGTGGGATAAGGTATTGGAATTATAATGTTTCTATAAAAGAAAATGTTTTCATATGCTCGAAGGGGATTTCAATAGGAGGATTAATGTATGTTTTTTTGGAGGATATTTGGCTATTATAATTCTCAGGTGGTTCGGAAAATGCCTCTATCATATTAAGGCACTCTAAAGAACTTGTTGCCCTGATATGAATTACCAACATCATGGTATTAAATATCGATACATAGAGGCTAAATTCGAACTCAAATCTAGTTAGATTGAACTTCTCCCTCATTTCCAAGGGCAATCTGGTGAATATCAAAATCATCATCTTAAATAATTCCAAGGGGTATGCTCTACCATGATGCCTCAAGGGGTTTATGTGGACCAAATCAAACTCCATGAATTCCCATTCTCTCTAGCTGACACTAATAAGTTATGGCTCTACTACCTTCCTCCTGGCTCTATAACCACATGGAATGACATAAAGTGACTCTTCTTAGAAAAATTCTTTCTTGCTTCTTTTACTACATCTATCCAAAAGGAAATAAGTTGTATCATTCAATTCCCAAGTGAATAACTCCATGAATAAAGGGAGAAGTTAAAATAGCGTGTTGAAACCTACCCAAACCACCAAATCCCTGACCAACTCTTGATCCAATAATTCTATGAGTGGTTATTGGCTATGCAGAGAACTCTCATTAATGCCTCAAGTGGTGGTTCTCTTTTTGATAAAACTCTTTCAGGTGCAAGAGATATTATAAGCAACATGGAAGAAAACACAGAACAATTCCATAATCGAGCACATACTCAAGTAAAATAATTCCATCATAATCAATCCACTGAGTCGAACAAGATGAAAGAGTGGATGAGTGAACTTACAGGTCTGGTACGACAACTAGCTGTGGAATCCAAAGACCCAACCTCATATTCTCCATAATCAATGTTTCATGGACCTCTCAAAAATAGTGGAATATGCAACTCACCATCTCATCTAACATACAATTGTCTAAAACATCAAGAGGATCAATATAATTCAACTGGACCAATGGAGCTCAATGCATCATATGCTCAGAAGAACCCTAACCCTCAACAATCAGGTCAATTCATTAAAAACTTCATCCAACTTCACTATGATCCCTTCTCTTCTTCCTATAACCAAAGCCTGATGTATGGTAATCTCATATCTCATCCCCCTCAATTCCCTCCTCAATACCCAATCCTGTTTCAATATGGTTAACTTTTTGGTAACTTCCAACAATCTTATCATTTTGTTTCTCAAAAACAAAGGAAAAATCCTCTTCCTGGATTCCACTATCCTAGTGAGCCTTCCCAACTCCAAAAGCAATACAATCGCTTTCCCAATAACCGAAATCAAGGTAATCTGAATCATGGACAAGCCTCTACTTATAAGAAACCATGGGAAAATGCAGTGGAAGATCTTTCCTCATTCACCTGTTATAACATTAAAAACATCCAAACATAAATTGGCCAACATGCATCCCACCTAAGTGAGCAACCACAATCAAATTCTTCCCAACTCACCTCTCAAATATTACCCAACCCCAAGGGTAATGTAAGAGAAATTGCACTTAGATCGGGGAAGAAAATTGTTGTGCCTCAATATAAGTCCTCCAACCCCCCGTTTAAATGTTGACCTAGGAAATGAATATAAAATTAAACATGAAAAGTAATCTAAAGCCATTCCTTCACCTCCTTCCATTCCATTTAAAAATATAATTCATTTTCCTCAATCTGTTTTTATACTAATAAATTCCTTTGAACCCCATCCTGAAATGCTCGAATTTTTTTGACATCATGATGTCAAAATTACCCTCTAAGATTCTATTAAAAAATTCATAAGTATGCCAAGTATCTCAAGGAGTTGTGTACCCATAAGAGAAAACATGAGACATTTGAAAATGTTTCTTCCAAACAGTCTATTCCGATAAATTTCCACGATCCCGGGACCTTTAGGGTTCCATGCAAAATTGGATGTTCCAACATTGATGATGCACTCATTGACCTAGGAGACTCAATTAATGTAATGCCCAAATCCATCTTCTCCAACATTGGTCTAGGAACCTTAAATCTGAAAGGTGTTTTCATTCAATTATCCAATCTAAGCACAACCAGTCCTAAAAGAATAGTTGAGGATGTCCTTGTTTGCGTGAATAATCTTATCTTCCATGGTGATTTCTATGTCCTTGACATGGAAGGTGATATGAACTCTTCTAGATATCCCCTAATTATAGAATGACAATTCCGGATGACTTCCATAACTACGATTGATGTCCATTTAGGAATCTTATTCATGGAATTTGGTGACCAAGTTGTCATGTTTAACATTTTCTAGGACAAGTGATACCCATCTAAGTATCACTTTGCATTCTTAATCCATGATTTTGAGTACACTTATAAGAGTAAATTGAATACCAATCCATCCTGTTCTTCATGTTCAAATGATAAATGATCTTCAGAAATCTGCACCATGATTAACCATGTCATAAATGGTGATGTTGATGTGGTTCTCCCATTCATAGAATCCATAAATCTAGTGGAACTACAAAACTCTCTTGAATCCCACATCAACTCAGATCTCTACTGCTCCACCATGAACAATATTAAGGAAAATGAATCTGAAGCAACTAAAGACCCTTCCTCCATTATTGAGTTGTCTAACCAACAAATGAAAGATGATATTAATCTAAAGCCTCTTCCTGAACACCTAAAATATGCGTTCCTTTTCCATGATCACTCTTATCCTGTCATTATTTCTTCTTCAATTACTAAAACAAAGGAGTCCAAACTTTTTCAAGTTTTAGAGGGAAACAAAAAGGCATTTGGGTAGACCCTATATGACACACCATGAATAAACCCTGCTCTTTTCATGCATCACATCCATCTTGAAGAATCATCCAAACCAATTAGACAACCACAAAGAAGACTCAATCCACTCATACTTGACGTTATTAAGAAATAGATCAAAAAGCTTCTTCAAGATGGTATTATCTACAAAATTTATGATAGTGAATGGGTTAGTCCAATTCAAGTTGTAGCTAAAAAATGTGTGATAACTATTTTCACAAATGAATAAGGGGAGGTAATCATAACTTCGGTGAAAAAAATGCCATGTGTGCATCGACTACCAAAAAATGAATGTTGAAACAAGAAAATATCACTACCCTCTTCCATTCCTTGATCAAATGATAGAATTATTAGCAAGAAATTCACACTATTTCTTTCTTGATGGATGCACCGGCTACTTCCATATCCCAATCGCACCTCAGGACCAAGAAAATACTAGTTTCACTTTCCCCTTGGGAATATATGCATATAAGAGAATGCCTTTTGGACTTTGCAATGCTCCTAAAACATGCCAGAGTTGTATGATGTGTATCTTTTCGGAATTCATTAAACACTCCATGGAAGTATTCATGGATGAATTTACCATTTATGGTGAATCATTTTAATCGTTCTTGCATTCTCTCTCTCTAATACCTCAAAAGTGTGTCATGTGTAACCTTTTGTTAAATTATAAAATATGTCACTTCATGGTTGAAAATGGGACTTTTCTAGGGCATATAGTTTCAAAAGATGGTATGGAAGTCGATTCTGCCAAAATTCAAGTGATCTGGTCACTTCCAGAACCCACATCTGTTCGAGACATCCATTCCTTCCTTAGTCATGTCCATTGCTAATGATGATTAATCCATCAGTTCAGTAGGATTTCCCTCCCACTCACTCGGCTTCTCTAAAATGACGTCACATTCCATTTCGATGAGGTTTGTACAAATGATTACTCACCTTCCAATTTTCAAATTTTTTTCAACCATTTGGATGAGTCAAAAAGACTTCATTTCATCTCAATTTTTTTTTGTTTTCTTAATAAATTTGGATAAGGAATATTGTGTCAAAACCAACCAATTTTGAAAGCCCAATTTTGTATTTGTAAAATCATTTTCCCAAAACGAACCAATTTTGAAAGTGTGGACGATTGTCGCATGTTTATTGGTCAATGTTCTGAAACTCTACGAATGTGTATAGAAGAACTCGGGTCGAATCCTTGGGGATGATACTTTTTTAATAGTCAAATGTTTTTAGAAGATTTTATTTTGATTGGGGGGTTTGTTTGTAGAGATTAAATGAAGTGATTAATGTTTGGTTTTTGATTTAATAATTTATTAATGATTGGGGTGAGTTCATTTTTAGGGAGTTAAGCCTGTGATATGCTTGAGCTTTGCTTTATATTGCATTTAAATTAACACCCACATCACAAGATAACGTTGATTGGAATTCATAACTGTTAAGGATTTAATCCAAGCCTTAACGTAACTTAGTGTTATAATCTCAATTAAATCATGTTTATGGTAGTGTGTTTATTGTTCCAATAATCCATGAAAACAATAGTTTAACCAAATTATATCATTAATCCACGACATTCTATGTTTAACATACACAATGTTAATTTTAAGAATATTCATCGATCTAATGCTCTCCATCACTTAACATCCCCAATTTATAACTCACAAAAATGGTATATTTACACATCCATTTAAATGATTATTTATTTGGTTATAATTATTATGATGATAAATTAACAAGAGAAGAAAAAAAGAGACAAGAAAAAGAGTTTTGCATCAAACACACACACAAACGATAATTAGAATTAAAAACAGACTGTCGAATGAATGAGGAAACAAAATAAGGGAAGGTGTATTAACATAATTTAAAACATGAGTATGGAAGGTCCTCCCAAACCTTTTTAATACTTTGGTCGTTCCAATATGTGATTCTCTCTTATAAAATTCAAACCAACTTGAATGAGAGGAGGGGGATGTATATATATCCAACGGAAGTGGATTGTTTGCATTCCCAATCTGTCCCTCCACTTGCAATGCCATTTTGATAATTCAGATAGCCACATATGAAGATATTAGCTTCTAACAAGTTGTCTATGAATATACTTTCTATCTACTATGATAATTTGGCGACCATTTGACTTAAGTAGACAATGTAATTGCGGATGGATTAAACAATTTTAATCATTCCATTTCAATACAATATTTTTGAATGCCAAGATGTGAATGGGGTTTTGAATAAGAATATGTTTTCAAATCTTAATTATTTCTGAAACAATGTAGGTCACCAATATCTAGTATTTAAAACTGAAAAATATCAACTTATGTTGATTATTAGATAATAAGACATATCATGAATATTGTACTGATTCTAATTTCCGTCTAGAATGGTGGGATGAGATTAAATTAATAATTTGGCCGCTTTTTATTTTTATTTGGGAGTTGAAGTTTTCTTCCAAGACACCTTACATTTTCCAACTAATGTTGGAGGAGAATAAAGGAATTTTTCATTCCTGATTGAGGCCAGAAATAAAATATTTATGGTTGTTCTAGTTTCATCACAGATTCTGTAGGCCTTCTTGTGTGGTCCATATGGGAATTAAAATGATTGAATTGTCCCATGATCCATTCTAATGAAATATTTGGTATTAAAATAGAATTCCTAAAAAACAAGAACACGAAAATTTGGATCATTTTGGGGAGATCTTTAAATAAAATTGTAAACTTACTGAATTGCACAACTTCTAAAAAGGCTCAAAAATTATATTTAGTATTAAAATAATAATATTTCACACAAATTATGAACATTTAGTATAAAATATGAAAAGAGTGTATAAAATAAGTAATTGAAATTTTAATAAAATAAACTCCACCACACTTAGTCTTGTTCTGGTCCTAATGTGAAACAATTATAGAAACATGAAAAAATCATTTTCACTCACCAACAAATATTAAAATTTTGTAGTACCTAATTAGGGGAGGGTTAGAAAATTTCACTCATCCATATTGAATTCCACCACAAATTATAATAGAAAAAATGTTCCAAATACAATTCATTTTTTCATGATCAAATTTAGAAATGGAAAATGGTGGAACATAAAACTTACTCCTCTCAATATGATAAAATTAATTTAGGGAGCTTCAATCATTCACTAACCAAAAGTGAAAATCATAGAGTTTGATAGAGATATCAGCTTCCACTTCCCACCCAAAGTGCATAAGAATCCAGAGGACTTTTGAAGGGGTATTTCTATGGATATGGGATGGTAGGGATATAATGTCCAAGAGAGAGAATAAGAGGGTTAAATCTCTAACATTGAAAAAGAAATGTACACATTTTTATTAATGAGACATGAAAGGAAACAGAAACACGCATTTTTAAGGGAATGAAAATGTGAAATAAGACACAAAAGTGTAAGTAAATATAAAGGGAATGGGAATATAGAATATTTAAAAAACAAAAAACTTCTCCCAATGACATAAAAATATAATGGAAGTTTACTTTTTTCCTTTTTTTCTAAATTTGAACTTGAAACTAATCTTGCACTCATTTCCCAAACCACTATTGATCTCCTCATGACACTAATTGTAACAGTTATAACATGATTAAAGGCTGAGAAATAGTGATTTTTGACCTACCTAAGACACATCCCAATTTCTACTTTTGATTTCTTTTTGATTTTTTTTCAATTTTTCAATTGTTTTTTGAACACATGTCATTAAAATTTGAACAATTTTTCATAAGCATATATACAGTCCCAAACCACAGGGAAAGAAAACCTCTCCCCCACAGTAAAATGGATTCTTTCACTTAAGCATATGATAACTTGTTGAAAATCAATGAAAGGGCACCCAAATTATGAAATCCATTCCCCTGACACGTAAATTTTAAAAAATTATGCAAATAAAATCCATCTTGATATTGGGTGGGATATAGTATTGGGCGTGTAATGTGGCTCTAGAAGAAAACGATTTCATAGGCTTGAAAGGGATTTCAAAAGGAGGATTAATGTATGGTTAATGGGAGGATATTTGGCTATTATAATTCTCATGTGGTTCATAAAATTCCTCTATCATATCAATGATCACTAAAGTAATAAATTCAGATCGAAGGTCCATAATCTCATGATTCACAAATGGGCTTAAAAACACTCATTTTGAAAATATGGACATAGATGTACTTGGCATGAAAGATAATTTTGTTCCTCATGGTTTGGGAAAATAATTTTAAAAATAAAAAATTGAGCATTCAAAATTGGTTGGTTTTGACACAATATTCATCATCCAAATTTATGAACAAAAAACAAAATTTTTTAGTTGAAACCATGTATTTTGACTCATCAATATGGTTGGACAAAATTTAAAAATTGGAAGGTGAGTAATCATGATTTTTTGTTTCATACTATTGTTAAATTATTAATATTATTATATCCTTTTTTAGGTTTTTTAGGTTTTTGTTTTAGTATCTTATAAAGACACAACCACACAAAAGAGGAAGTGTAAATAAAAAAATTTGATGAAGAATGTGGTAAAAAAAAGAAAATGAGAAGGTTTGAGGAAGAAGAGAGATAGAGAGAGAGAGAAGAGGAGTTAAAGGGAAAGAGGTTCCCCCTGGTTTGGATTTTGTGGTTTTCCATCTCCATCTAGTGTTGGGTCAACTACAGACGTTGGGGATCTTATGGAAGTTGATGTTGTTCTTGGATTGTGTTTCATCTCATTATGATGCTTTTACTGATTTCCATTAAATTTGAATATCCTTTTTAAGAGGGGTCTTGGTCTTGCACTGCACCATATGGGTAAACATTAGTAATAACAAAAGGACCTTCCCAATGAGAAATAGGTTTACCTGGGTGAAGTTGAATTTGATAATTGAAATGAAATACCTTTTCACCTTCATAGAATACCATTCTAAGGATGATCTTATCAAGGAGTACCTTTTCCTTTTCTCTGTAAAGATCAAAATATTATATGAATCAAGTTGAAGCTCCTCTGGTTTAGCCAATTGCAACAATATTTCTTCTCCAGATTTTTCACAATCAAAAATACAGGTTTTCACTGCCCAAAATGATTTATGTTGCATTTCAACTGCTAAATGACATGCTTTACCAGAAACTAGCCTAAAATGAGACATCCCAAAGGGTTTTTTGTAGAAAGTTTGATAGGCCCAAAGTACTTCACCATGTCTTTCAGGCCACTCTTTTCTGGTGGGTTTTACAATTCTAACAAGCACTCTTTTCACTTCTCTATTTGAAATTTCGTCCATGCCATATGTTTGGGGTGATATTCAGTTGAATTTTTATGTACAACACCATTATTTTTCAAGATATATTACATGGTTTTATTATAAAAATGTGTTTTTATGTCACTTATCAAGGCACGTGGTGTGTCAAATCGGTGGAAGATGTGTTTCTTTAGAAACTCACTAATAGTATGTGAATCATCCTTTCTAGTAGTTTTTGCCTTCACACATCTAGAAACATAATCAACTGCAATAAGAATGTATGAGAATCCATTTTAAGTGGGGAATGGTCCCCTGAAATAGATGCCCCAAACATAGAAGATCTCAAAGAAAATTAAAGGCTTTTGGGGCATTTTATTTCTCTTTGAATTTTTTCCAAACCATTGGCAAGTGGGTCATGATTGACAGAACTCATGAGAGTCCTTTAAGAGTGATGTCCAGAATAATCCAGAATCTAGAACCTTTTGGGAGGGCCTTTGTTGTCCAAATTGGCAACCCCCATGCATTGAGTGACAGAATTCTAATATGGAGGAATGTTCATTTTCATCAACAAATCTCTTCATTACCATGTCTTCCCCAGATCACCTAATTTTATTATCTTTCCAAAAAAACAATTTCTAATCACATTTCAACTTCATGTTTTCATTTAATTTTTTTTAGGAAAGCAGTGGAAACCAATTAATTTATATTTTGGGCATACCAAAATATTTTTGGAGTTAGAGATGAAAGGTGCTTAGTTTAGAATTCAGAATCAATGATTTTGGAAGAGAAAAATTAGAAATTCTAATCAGGTGATCAGCCATAGGGTTTTCTTTTCTGGGTTTATCTTTGAATTCAAGGTCAAACTCAAGGGGCATTATAATCCAACTTATCAGCCTCGGTTTGGTATCAAATTTATTGAGTAAGAACATTATAGAAGAATGCTATGTGAAGATGATGATTTTTTCACCTAAGAGATAGTTACGAAATTTATCTAAGGCATGAACTATTGATAAATGTTTTTTAGTAACAATGTATTGATATTGAGTTTCATCCAATGTTTTTGAGGCATAATGTATGACATGAGGAATTTTTTCTCTTCTTTGTCCAAGAACAGCCCCAAAACCATTATCCGAAGCATCACACATCAACTCAAAGTGTAAGTACCAATTTGGGGGTTAGATTATCAGGGAAGATGTAAGAGCAGTTTTGAGTTCAAGGAAGGCTCTCTTGGAAACCACATCGAAATGGAAAGTGAAATCATTTTGGAGAAACCGAGTGAGTGCGAGGGAAATCCTACTAATGTTATGAATGAATCAACGATACAAATTGACAAGACTAAGGAAATAATGGATGTCTCGAACAGATGCAGGTCCTGGAAGTGATTAGATCACATCAATTTTGGCAGGATCTTCATCAATACAATCTTTTGAAACAATGTTCCCTAGAACAATCCTATTTTCAACCATGAAGTGACATTTTTAAAAATTTTACACAATGTTACACTTGAAACATGTTTGAAGGACTAGAGGGAGAGAATGTATGAATGATTAAAATGAATCGCTATAAATGGAAATGTCATTAATTAATACATCAATGTAGTGTTCAATGAATTAAGAAAAGATACTCATCATACACCTCTGGAATGTTGCAGGATCATTTCAAAGGACAAAAGGCATTCTTTTATATGCATATGATCCAAAGGGTAATGTGAATGTATTATTTTGTAAGTCTGGAGGTTTGATTGGGATTTGGAAGTAGCTGGTGTATCTATCATGAAATTAATAGTGTGACTTTTCGACTAATCGTTCTAGCATTTCATCAAAGAATGGAGGAGGGTAGTGATCTTTTTGTGTTTCAACATTCAATTTTTTGTAGCCGATGCACAAAAACCATTTTTTCACTCAAGTTGTGATTACCTCCCCATGTTCATTTGTGACAATAGTTATCCTAAATTTCTTAGGTAAAACTTGAATTGGACTAACACAATCACTAACAGAAATTGGGTAGATAATAACATCTTGATGAATCTTGGGGATCTCTTCCCTAACTACCTCAAGTATGAGTGGATAGAGTCTTTTTTTTGGTTTTCTAATTGGTTTGGATGATTCCTCAATATGGATGTGATGAATTCCAAGAGTATGTTTGATTCCTGGTATGTCATATAGTGTCCAAACTGAGGCCGTTTTGTTTTCCTCTAAAACATGACCATGTTTGCACACCACAGTTTTGGTAAGTGAGGAAGAGATAATGACCGGATAAGAGTGATCAGGGAAAAAGAATGCATATTTCAGGTGTTCAAGAAGAGGTTTCAGATTAGTATCATCTTTCATTTGTGGGATAGACAAATCATGAATGGAGGAAAGGACTTCAGTTTCTTCAGTTTCATTTTCCTTAATAATTTCCAAGGTGGAGTAGTAGAGATCAGAGTTGATGTGGGATTCAATAGAGTTTTCACATTCCACTTGATTTATGGAGTTTTTGAATGAGAGGTCCACATAAACATCACTATTTATGACTTGGTTAATCATGATGAAGATTTAACAAGATCCTTTATCATTTGAACATGAATAAAATCACTACTAGATAAATGAACTATACCCACGGTTCAAAACCATGGGTATAGCCCCCAAAACCATGGGTATTTCCTATACCTACGGTTTTGGTAACCGTGGGGATGAGAGGCATTAGTATAGGTCTGCAACCTATACCCATGGTTTGTAAAAACTGTGGGTAAAGATTTATTTCCATGCTGTCAAAGACATATTTTTCGATGCCATGATATCAAAGCCCTATTCCAACGTTTTAAAATTGTGGGTATAAATTTTTTAAAAAATGCAGCCTCTAGATTAGAACTCACAACCTGAATCTCCAATTAAATACACCCCACCACTCACACAACGCCATTTCTATTTACATACGTCTATATTTCTTTAAAAATAATATTGCATGCTCGTATTAGAAAAAAAAGAGCCTCTTGGGTTTCTATCTCGCGACGTCATCTTCCTAGTCCTAGAGACAAACCAACCAGGAAAACTTAATTACATAATTGCATATGTATATTTAAATTTATATATTAATATTACTCTAGGTTTTAGAAAAAAAATGTTGTTGCAAGGATTCGATCTCTTGGTCATGCAGAACACGAACGGTTGAGTCACCAACTCATCTATGGAACTTTTGTTATTATTTATTTGTATATATCTATATGTATTAATCCGAACCATTGGTATAGAACAAAAAATCATGGGTATAAGTTAATGTCCTGCATAATTTCTTTCCTTCTATAACCTATGAATGCTATACCTACGGTTTTGTAAAATTGTGGGTATTGATCTTCGAAACAAATTCCCATTCCCACTGTTTTTCCAAAACTGTGGGTATAGGACTTAAAAAAATTCATATTCCCATGGTTTTGACCAAAACCTCGGGGATAGCTATTTGTTCCCCATGGTTTTCCAAAACTGTGGGAATAGGTCATAAAAAAACCTATACCCACGTTTTTTCCCAAAACTGTGGGTATAGGTAACATATAACCACGATTTTCAAAAACTATGGGTATAGGTGACCATACTACCCCTATACCTACGGTTTTGTGAAAAAACATGGGTATAGGGATATTTTCCAGTAGTGAATGATGGATTGGGGTTCAATGGACTCTTAGAAGTCTACTCAAAAGCATGGAATGAGAATGCAGAGTTATCCTCATATGGGTATCACATGGCTTGGAAAATGTTGAACATGACCAGTTGGTCACCAAATTCCATTGATAAGCTGCCTAAATGGACATCAATATTAATTATAGCAGTCATGAGGAATGGTCTCACAAGAATTAGGGGAGTTATAGAAGAGTTCGTCTCAACAACCTTGTCATGGACATAGAAATCAATAGGGAAGATAAAATCATTCACACGAACAAGGACATCCTCAATTATTCCCTCAGGACTGGCTGTGCATCAATTGGATAATTGAACAAAAACACCCATCAGATATATGGGGACTACACAAAGGATGGAGAATATGGATTAGGGAATTACATTAATTGAGTCTCATAAGTCTATGAGTTCATCATAAAATTTTGAACTTCCAATTTGGCATGGTACCATAAAGGTCCCTGAATCTTTGCACTTTATGGGAATAAACTGTTTGGGCAGAAAAATTTTCAACTGTCCAATGTTTCCTATTATGGGTACACAACTCCTTGAGAAACTTTTCATACTTAGGATTTTTTTTAATGGAATTTAAGAGGATAATGTTGACTTAAACATATCTAAATATGTCAAGCATTTTAGGATCGGGTTCAAAGGACATCCTTTGTTTATAAACAGCTTGAGGAAAAGGAATTGTATTTCTAAATGGATTGGAAGGACATGAGGGAATGGATTCATATTCCTTTTGAAGTTTCTTTTTCTTTTAATTTTCTATGTATACATCTAAATGGGGTTTGGAGGACATATGTTGAGGAAAAAAAAATTCTTCCCCGATCTAAGTTCAATTTCACATACAATACCCTTGGGGTTGGGTAATGGTTGGGATTGGTGTTGGGATGAATTTGATTATTGTTGTTGGCTCAGGTGGGTTGCAAGTTGACCAGTTTGGGTTTTAAAGTTTTTGAGGCTGGAATGGGTGAATGATCCAAGTTCTTTGACTGCACTTTCCAATGGTTTCTTAGAAGCAGAGTCATTCCCAAAATTGGGATTATCTTGATTTTGTTTCTTGGGAAAAATATTTTATTGGGTTTGGAATTTGAACTTCTTACCAGATAGTGGAATGCAGAAGGAGGATTGTTCATTTTTTGTTGAGGAACAAAACGATAAGTTTTTGGGAAGTTACCAACAACTTGACCTTAATGAAACTTGTTTGGGTTTTGAGGAGGGAATTGAGGGGGATGAGAGATGGGATTACCATACCTCAGGCCTTGGTTATAGAATGAATAGAAGGGCTTAGAGTGAGGTTGGTTGAAATTTCAAATGAACTAACCTTATTGTTTAGGGTTGGGGTTCTCTGATCATATGTTGCATTGAGCTCCCATGGTTCAAATGAATCATATTGATTCTCTTGATGTTGTGGATAAGTTCCTATTAGATGATCTGGTAAGTTGCAGATTCCATAGTTTTTGACAAGTCCAGGAAACATTGATTGTGGAGAAGAAGATTTTGGGGATTTGGATGCCACAACATGTTGTCGCACAAGACCTCTAAGTTCACTCATCCACTCGGTCATCTTGTTCGGCTATATGGAATAATTTTCTTGGACTTTTTTTATTTGAGCATGTGCTTGAGTATGGAATTTTGTGTGTTTTATACCATGTTGCTTATAAGATCTCTTACATCTGCATGATTTTTATCAACAATAACACCACCACTTGCGGCATCAATGAGAGTTCTCTCCACAACCAATAACCCCTCATAGAAGAATTGTATAAAGAGTTGGTCAGGGATTTGGTGTTGTGGGAAGGTTGAAACAAGGTTTTTGATCCTCTCTCAATATTCATGGAGTGATTCACTTGGGAACTGATGGATACCACTTATTTCATTTCAGATAGATGCAATACGAGAAGGAGGAAATGATTTCTCTAAGAAGAGTTGGTTAATGTCTTTCAATGTGGTTATGGAACCAAGAGGAAGGTAGTATAACCATTACATGGTAGTGTTATATAGGGAGAAAGATAAATCTTGTATTTTGATTTGTCCCTTAGAAACCCCTTGAGGCTTCATGGTAGAGCACACCACTTGGAATTATTTATGATAAAGATGTAACACCCCAAGATTTTATGAAAAATATTCTTTTTAATTTCATTAATGTCTTGTGTTATACGCTACACCAAAAGGAGCTTTCACAACACACATCTCTGACATGGCTTGAATTACACGCAATTGCGACCTTCCACGATAGCGTGTGTTGTACGCAACTCCATGTTTCGCTAAACAACGATATGCTATTAAAATATTATTAAAACTAGCCATTATTCATAGTAATAACCACTTTTTGAAATTTTTTAAATTTTATTTTTCAAAATGGACTTCATTTTTGAATTCGGAAAATCGAAATTAGCTTAGGGTGAAATTTTGGTGATTTTCGGATAACTTTCATATTTTGATGAATAGTGAAAATTACTAAATTTTAATTAAAAACATATTTTTCAATCAAAATAATTAATAGTGATAAATTATTAATTTTAGTGGGTTTAAAGTATATTTAGAATATATTTTTACAATTTAATACAATGTTTGTCATTAGATTTAATTTCACATTTAAACCAGTTATAAACAAGTATCAATCTTTTGATAGTTATTATCTCTTAAAAACACGCCTATTGTTTTGACGACGGGAATTAATTTTTAAATTAATTAATGCAACTGATATATTTTGAATTTGGTAAAATAGAAATCATTTTTGAGTTCATAATATCAAATATAGCTTAGGCCTAATTTTTGGCATTTTTCTGAAAACTTTCAATTTTTGATGAATAGTGAAACCACTAAGTGGTAGTTAAAAAACTGAATTTTTCATAAAACTCAATTTTACCACTTCTGTGAGTAGAATTTCAAAAATCTAAGAGACACGGTTGATGTCAGTATGTAAAATGTGGTTCAATGAGATGAAAATAATTTTTTGGTGAATAGTAACTTTTTACTTTTTTTTACCACGGTTAAAAGTAAATAGGGTAATTAAGGGTATAAATGATATTATTATTACCCTAACACATGTACTAATTCTATTGGACAAGTGTAATTCGACCAAAAACAAACTTAGGAATAAAATATGACCATTTAGGCCCACTTGAATTAGATTAGGACATTTATTATTATTTAATTCAAAGAAGAGTTAAAAGAGTTAAAATCAAAAAATATTTAATAAAAAATTTTAATATAGAATT
Source organism: Viscum album (assembly GCA_963277665.1). Classification (NCBI taxonomy): domain Eukaryota; kingdom Viridiplantae; phylum Streptophyta; class Magnoliopsida; order Santalales; family Viscaceae; genus Viscum; species Viscum album. The sequence goes on along the minus strand of OY728126.1, from coordinate 1,944,485,119 downwards.
ATACATAAGATAAATTAGATTTTAAATATTCATTAGAAAGCTAAAAAGATTTCCTATATAATGGTATTTTATTTTTAATTTTTAGACATCAAATAATTTAATTTATTTATGACACAAAGATGATGCAGTAATTATCTTATTAATGAAATATTGACATAATTGATGTTATAAATACCAAAATAAATGTAATTTAAGACTTTTTATGAATTAAACTAATTTTCTAGGTTAATATGACATGTTAGTACTGTTTTAATTAACTTTTTTTGAACTTATTATTCTGTTATGATTTTCACCAAAATCAATTACTAAATAGTGTCAAAATTGACATAAAATAATTTTTAAAACAAATATTACATTATTAATTGTTATTTTAATCCTAAAAATCTAAGGTTCGGCCAAATGACTCAGATAAGGTTATATATATTAATAATAAACAATTTGGGGTTCGTTTGGATTCTTATAGTAAGTTTATTAACCTTATAGTGTAAGAACACAAGAAGACACAGTAAAAGTAAAATTATTTAACTTAATGTTAAATATAAATGATAAGGTTAAAATAGGAACCTAAACTTGTCTAAATTCATTTCGATGAGAGGATTTCTACCCATCCCCACCTTATCCTCGAAATAAATCAATTTGGAGCTATTTAAAACTGAACTTGACTTTATAATAAAATAATATTTTTAGTTTTTTCAAAGGAGCCCCTCTCCTCCCTTATAAAAGGGCACCTCCTCCCTCTCTTACTCACACAACTTTGAGCCTTCAAGCTCATCCAAAACATGCCAAATTCTCTTCTTAACTTCCCTAGAAACATCCTAGAGGTTCTGGTCTTCTTCAAAGACCCATTTTAGTGCCCTAAAAGGAGGTCTCAAAGAAGCACTTCAAAGAAGAGGTAATGTCCGTTACCGATTCTTTCATATTTATTTCTTCTTCAACTTAATCTTATTAGCTTGTTTCATTATGAAGTAATAAAATCAGTATCACTCATATACTGATATGTTATTATAAGTATGAAACAACCCTATTTCACCATCTATCCATCCTACGGAAAAAGAAATCACCGCGCGTGCGTACATACGAAATACCGTCTCCACGTCGTGGTGTAATCTATTTTCCACCACCACCTTACATGGATGGGTATAATGGTGTAAATAATAAGTATACATAGTTATTAGAACATCATATTGATTTTCATATATTGTATCATCCACTACAATTCAATTGAATAATTATGGAAATGATATCATCGCTCGTGCGTACGTACGGACTACCGTCTCCACGACTCGATGAGATTCATTCTCCATGTTAACCATTTAAGAATGATTATAAAGTATATATAAGCAATAATAATAAAATATATGACATTATAAAGCTACTGGATTTATGTTTATATATATGTTTGTCATCTACTTAATTCCACTCAATTCAATAACGAAAAGAAAACAGCGTTCATGCGTACGTACGACCTACCGTCTCCATGAACGGTGTATTTCTTTCCATTTATCGATCCATTATATATATGTATATTCAGAATATTTATTATATAAAAATAATGTTTTATATTTTATAATTAAGTAATAATTATCTAAGTAATCATATGAATAATTAAAAGTTAAAACACGAACGACAAATGAGACGATTTTACCCAAAACGCTACTTTAACATGAATTTACAAAAGAACGGGTAATATAAAGTCATAAGTGAACCATATATGATATAATAACAATGAATATGATTCTGTAATAAGTCAATGACATTATTTAAATAATTATAATGGAGGTTCTGACACTTACAAAGCAAATCGGACCTAAGGTGAGGGAAATATCACAATCTCATTTTTATCCGAGATTGTTTATACTTTGAAATTTACTGGGGTGTATTTTATCATCCAAATCCATGTTTCCTCAATATGTAATATTATTTCCATTCACCTAAATTTTTTGAAATCCTATTTTACCCTTCAGTGAGTTTTTAGTAAAAGATATGAAAGGAATCTTTTTAAATTTTTCGTACGAGGTACTTTTTTGACTTTTTCCGACAAAATTACGAGAAGAATGTTTTTTTTATACGGCATGAATGGATTTTTAAAACATTATTTCCAAGAAGCTTCCTTTACAAGTTTTCAAGTTTATTTTTAATCATCTTCTTTTAGTTTATAATTTTACGACATGTTAAGAAAGGAAAAGTGTTTTTGAAGTAGAAAGGGAATTTTCCACAAGAATGAAGTTCAATTGTTATATCAAAATTATTTTCCATCTAAGATAATAAAGGGTTCTGTTTTTATCCCTATTATTACATTTATTTGATTATGTTGTGATGGAATTATTTTTATGAATTCCTTTATCGTATATGAATTTTTTTATGATGTCATGATGTTTAAGATTCCCATTTTTATTACATGGGTTTTGCAATGATGTATGGTTTATGATTTTGTGGCACACACAAGAATAGTATCATTATGAGAAGGGTGGGACCTATATCTCCCTCCAATGAATTGGGTAAATATTTTATATCTCATGAGATAGACATGGCTGGAATGGTAGGTTATACCGGTTCAGTGAAACAGGACTGAAACGAGGGTGACTCGGTTCATAAAGGGACTTTTTCCACTAAGATAGTCCTGGAAATGAGTCTTGACTAATAAGAAATGATTCTCTATGATTATGTGTGTATGACACAAAGTTTAATGTTCTATGTTATAATTATTGTGATTACATTTCACTGCTATGAGTTATCCCAGGTTATGAAATTATGATCTCTTTTACAGGTTAAGATTTCCAAATGTTATGTGCTTATGTATATGATGTGATTGATATTTCTTTTGTTTACCCTTACTGAGTATTTGAGCTCACCCTTTTATGTTTTCTTTTCCCCAGGATATAAAGAAAGGTTTTAGGTATAAAAAAAAGATCTTTATGGGAGATTTTGAAGATCTTTCTCCAGGATTAGAAGATTATATTTCGAGTTTCCAAAGACACTAAACTATTACGATTCATGTGTGTGTGTTTTTGTTATGTACTATGTATTCCGAAAATGTAATGTAATGTCAATGTACGTTAAGCTTCGGGTCTCTACAGTTGGTATCATAGGAAAGGTTTAGTCAACCTTTGGAAACTATGATGCGAGAACTTTAGTGAGATCCCTAGAGATATTTCTAAGGTATGTCTAGGTATGTCTATAAGGTTAAGTAACGTATATTTTATAGTCCTAGAATTGCGCTAACGATCTAAGAATTTAACCTAAGATGTTAGATATTGAGGGTACTCTCCCTTTATTATGTTGTTTTCCCTATCAGGATTTTTGCCTCTCACACTATTCTTTTTGGGTTTTAGACGATGGCTGGAACCTGAAAGAACTGTGTGGATCAATGCAATGGACAATGCAATGATTGTCCTCCTGAACAAACAAATGTTATGGGAGATGGAGTGCCAAATATTCTTGCTATACTTACACAATCTATGAATCATTCTGGACTTTCAAATGAGCAGAGAAGGGAACAATATTCTATTGAGTCCTTCATGAGGCAACGTCCACCTTCATTCAGTGGGTATTCTGATCCACTTGTTGCTGAACAATGGATCAGTACCACTGAAAAGATATTTTCAGTTCTTCAATGTTCTGAACATGATAAAGTCATTTTAGAATTATATCGTTTGGAAGGTGAATATGATCAATGGTGGAATCTTATCAAGAATACGAGGCAAAGAGATGAAATTGAGTCCATGGAATGGGACAAGTTCAAGAACTTATTTTTCAATAAGTACTTACCTAGTGTTCTTCAAACAAAGATGGAGAAGGAGTTTCTTGAACTAATGTAAAAGGATGATGAATCTGTTGGTATATACGAAGCGAATTTTACATGACTTGCAAGGTATGCATCTGGCATTATCATCCAACCTGAAAGTAAAGATGATCAATTTTTCAGTTGCTTAAAACCAAGTCTTCGAAGGGAATTATCTATAAGAGACTTCAGTAGCTATGAAGAAATTGTGTGTTGTGCTATCAAGGTAGAAATGGAAGTTGGTGTTACATATCCATCTCATGGTTTTGACAAGAAACGAAAGATGGAGTTCAAGGAGAAATCTCAGAATAATGGTGAAAAGAATATGAATGTTTCCTTATGCCCAAAGTGTGGAAAGAAGCATGGTGGAGATTGTCTTAAAGGGACTAGAAAATGATATAAGTGTGGAAAAGAAGGTCATCGAGTAGCTGAGTGTCGAAGTAATGGAAAAAGGGTTTCTAATGATGTGAATAAAGCAAAGACTGTAGAGAACGCACCACTAACACTTCAATGATTCAAGTGAAAGGAAATGGGGCATTATGCTAATAAATGCCCTAATCCAAGGGTTAGTGATGATCAACATGAGAAACCACTTAAGGCAAAGGACAAAGGGAAGTCACATGCGATCAATATTGGCGATTTTGAATATGACAACAATGTGGTGGAATGATTAAGTGTTTATGTAATGGGATTCCAAAATAGTTTTGTATATAGTATCGTGGAATATTGGAGTATTGATGTATTGGTCTGTTGTGGTTTTCAATAATTTTATGGTACCAGTAACCATGGAAATTGATTGAGATATTTTTGGAAAAATAATGTTATGCGCATAATGAAGGGAAAACGAGAAAATGAAATATTTGACAGTATTCATGAGCTCATGATTGATATAAGGACTAAGTGATATCATGGTTGAGTATATAGAATTTTGAGGATTTTTGTATGTGCAAGGTGTTAACTTTTAACTGCATTCATGTTTTCACTAAGGTTCAATGGGTATTCAAGAGAATACATGATTAAGGACTTTGAATGTTTGGAATGTGACCAACAAAACATATCTTATGATATATGGGGATCAACGATGGTATTAAATCTCTGGTAATCATCTTCACTATGTTATGAGATTGGACTGCAGTATTATGGACAAGCCTAAAGATTGGAATGGATTATGTTGGACATAAGTTAGTATTGTTTAAGGATAAATGTTTTTTCGATATTATTGATGGGATGTTATAGTAATATAGTTTTAGAAAAAGGACAACCTGCAGGACGGGTGGCATCCCATCGCGTCGGACAAGGCTGTGGGAATCGATCCCACAACCGAAGTGTGACTGGCCTTTATCGCCTACCACTGGCCTATAGGAAGTCCCTGTTTAGTAGAAACTAGTTTTATTATATTAAGATGTATGATATATGAAGTATAAGTCCATTTTAGGAACCATATATGATTAATCTCACTATAGAATGACTTATGTATATTTAATAACTTTTGCTATCCTTTTGTTTGAGATAGATGGAATGACTCGTCATTCTATCACATGATCTGCTAACACTTCATGAATAACAAATTCAACTTCATTTATTTAATAGATGAAGTGGAAATTGTTCAAGGCACGAACAACAGTGAGATTGTACCAAAATAAAGTAAGTATTTATTCTAATTCAAAATTTTCAACTTTAGGGAAATGATCTTGAAAACCAAAAAATGTTGTCCTAGTGCTCTTATATCTGATTAATCAGATGGTACCTTAGATCGTCACAAATTTATGGATTTGTGATTTCTAGCTTTTCCATAGCCATGTTCTCTACCACTCTCCATCAGAACATGATGGTTATATTTCTCTTCCATATCCATATCTTCACCTATGTGGAAACCTAGTGATTTTTTTATTTGGGTAACAGTTACGTTTCATACTTTTTTTAAAAAAAATTGGTTTTGGTATTCCATTTTATGATGTGGGTTTCGATTAAAGAAACTTTCGAATAGTAAACCATTTATACCCCTGACGAATTTTGAGGGAGAAATTCATTTTAAGGGGGGTAGAATGTAGCACCCCAAGATTTTATGAAAAATATTATTTTTAATTTCATTAATGTCTTGTGTTATACGCTACACCAAAAGGAGAATTCACAACACACATCTCTGACCTGGCTTGAATTACATGCAATTGCGACCTTCCACGATAGCGTGTGTTGTACGCAACACCACGTTTCGCTAAACAACGATATGCTATTAAAATATTATTAAAACTAGCCGTTATGAATAGTAATAACCACTTTTTGAAATTTTTTAAATTTTATTATTCAAAATGGACTTCATTTTTGGATTCGGAATATCAAAATTAGCTTAGGGTGAAATTTTGGTGATTTTCGAATAACTTTCATATTTTGATGAATAGTGAAAATTACTAAATTTAATTAAAAACAACTTTTTCAATCAAAATAATTAATAGTGATAAATTATTAATTTGAGTGGTTTTAAAGTATATTTAGAATATATTTTTACAATTTAATACAATGTTGGTCATTGGATGTAATTTCACATTGAAACCAGTTATAAACAAGTGTCAATCTTTTGATTGTTATTATCTCTTAAAAACACGTCTTTTGTTTTCACGACAGGAATTAATTTTTAAATTAATTAATGCAACTGATATATTTTGAATTTTCTAAAATAGAAATCATTTTTGAGTTCATAATATCAAATATAGCTTAGGCCTAATTTTTGGCATTTTTCTGAAAACTTTCAATTTTTGATGAATACTGAAACCACTAAGTGGTAGTTAAAAAAACTGAATTTTTCATAAAATTTAATTTTACCACTTCTGTGAGTGGAATTTAAAAAATACGAGAAACACGGTTGATGCCAGTATGTAAAATGTGGTTCAATGAGATGAAAATAATTTTTTGGTGAATAGCAACTTTTTACTTTTTTTACCACGGTTAAAAGTAAATAGGGTAATTAAGGGTAGAAATGATATTATTATTACCCTAACACATGTCCTAATTCTATTGGACAAGTGTAATTCTACCAAAAACAAACTTAGGAATAAAATATGACCATTTAGGCCCACTTGAATTAGATTAGGACATTTATTATTATTTAATTCAAAGAAGAGTTAAAAGAGTTAAAATCAAAGTTTATTTACTAAAAAAATTTTAATATAGGGTTATACATAAGATAAATACGATTTTAAATATTCATTATAAATCTAAATAGATTTCCCACATAATGATATTTTATTTTTAATTTTTAGACATCAAATAATTTAATTTATTTATGACACAATGATGATGCAGAAATTATCTTATTAATGAAATATTGACATAATTAATGGTATAAATACAAAAATAAATGTAATTTAATCCTTTTTATGAATTCCACTAATTTTCTAGGTTAATATGACATGTTAGTATTGATTTAATTAACTTTGTTCTAACTTATCATTCTGTTATGATTTTCAAAAAAAATCAATTACTAAATAGTTTCAAAATTGACATAAAATAGTTTTTAAAACAAATATTATATTATTAATTGTTATTTTATTCCTAAAAATCTAAGGTTCGGAAAAATGACTTATATAAGGTTATATATATTAATAATAAACAATTTGGGGTTCTTTGTGCTTCTTATAGTACGTTTATTAACCTTATAGTGTAAGAACACAAGAAGACACGGTAAAAGTAAAATTATTTAACTTAATGTTAAATCTAAATGATAAGGTTAAAATAGGAACCTAAACATGTCTAAATTCTATTTGATGAGAGTATTTCGACCCATCCCAACCTTAGACTCGAAATAAATCAATTTGGATCTATTTAAAACTGAACTTGACTTTATAATAAAATAATATTTTTAGTTTTTCCAAAGGAGACCCTCTCCTCCCTTATAAAAGGGCAGCTCCTCCCTCTCTTTCTCACACAACATTGAGCCTTCATGCTGGGCCAACCCCTGATAAATTTTCTTCTCCACTTCCCTAGAAACATCCTAGAGGTTCGGATCTTCTTCAAAGACCCATTTTAGTTCCCTAAAAGGAGGTCTCAAAGAAGCACTTCAAAGAAGAGGTAATGTCCGTTACCGATTCTTTCATCTTTATTTCTTCTTCCACTTCTTCTTATTTGGTTGTTTCATTATGAAGTAATAACATCAGTATCAATCATATAATGATATATTATTATAATTATGAAACAACCCTATTTCACCGTCTATCCATCCTACGGAAAAAGAAATCACCGTGCGTGCGTACGTACGGAATACCGTCTCCACGCCGTGGTGTAATCTATTTTCCACCACCACCTTACATGGATGGGTATAATGGTGTAAAGAATAACTATACATAGTTATTAGAACATAATATTGATTCTGATATATTGTATCATCCACTCCAATTCAATTCAATAAATATGGAAATGATATCATCGCTCGTGCGTACGTACGGACTACCCTCTCCACGACGCGATGAGATTCATTCTCCATGTTAACCATTTAAGAATGATTATAAAGTATATATAAGAAATAAAAATTAAATATATGACATTATAAAGCTACTGGATTTATGTGTATATATATTTATGTCATCTACTTAATTCCACTCAATTCAATAACGAAAAAGAAAACAGCGTTCATGCGTACGTACGGCCTACCGTCTCCATGAACGGTGTATTTCTTTCCATTTATCGATCCAATATATATATATGTATATTCTGAATATATATTATATATAAATAATGTTTTATATTCTATAATTAAGTAATAATTATCTAAGTAATCATATGAATAATTATAAGTTAAAACACGAATGACAAATGAGACGATTTTACCCAAAACGTTACTTTAACATGAATTTACAAAAGAACGGGTATTATAATGTAATAAGTGAACCATATATGATATAATAACAATGAATATGATTCTGTAATAAGTAAATGGCATTATTTAAATCATTATACAGGAGGTTCAGACAATTACGAAGCAAATCGGATCTAAGTTAAGGGAAATATCACAATCTCATTTTTATCCGAGATTGTTTATACTTTGAAATTTACTGGGGTGTATTTTATCATCCAAATCCTTGTTTCCTGAATATGTAATATTATTTCCATTCACCTACAATTGTTTAAATCCCATTTTACCCTTTGGTGAGTTTTTAGTAAATGATATGAAAGGAATCTTTTGTCGTTTTTCATACGAGGTACTTTTTTGGCTTTTTCTGACAAAAGTACGAGAAGAATGTTTTTTTATATGGCATGAATGGATTTTTAAAACATTATTTCCAAGAAGCTTCCTTTACAAGTTTTAAAGTTTATTTTTAATCAACTTCTTTTAGTTTATAATTTTACGACATGTCAAGAAAGGAAAAGAGTTTTTGAAGTAGAAAGGGTATTTTCCTCAAGAATGAAGTTCAATTGTTATATCAAAATTATTTTCTATCTAAGATAATAATGGGTTCTGTTTTTATCCCTATTATTACATTGATTTTATTATGTTGTGATGGAATTATTTTTATGAATTCCTTTATCGTATATGAATTTGTTTATGATGTCATGATGTTTAAGATTCCCATTTTATTACATGGGTTATGCAATGATGTATGGTTTATGATTTTGTGGCACACATAAGAATGGAATCATTATGAGATGGGTGGGACCTATATCTCCCTCCAATGCATTGGGTAAAGATTTTATATCTCATGATATAGACATGGCTGAAATGGTAGGTTATACCGGTTCAGTGAAACAGGACCGAAACGAGGGTGACTCGGTTCAAAAAGGGACTTTGTCCACTAAGATAGTCTTGGAAATGAGTCTTGACTAATACGAAATGATTATCTATGATTATGTGTGTATTCCACAAAGTTTAATGTTTTATGTTATGATTATTGTGATTACATTTCACTGCCATGAGTTATCCCATGTTATGAAATTATGATCTCTTTTACAGGTTAAGATTTCCAAAAGTTATGTGATTATGTATATGATGTGATTGATATTTCTTTTGTTTACCCTTACTGAGAATTTGAGCTCACCCTTTTATGTTTTCTATTCCTCAGGATATAAAGAAAGGTTTTAGGTAAAAAATAAAGATCTTTATGGGAGATGTTGAAGATATTTCACCAAGATTAGAAGATTATATTCCGTGTTTCCAAAGACACTAAACTATTACGATCCTTGTGTGTGTGTTTTTGTTATGTACTAAGTATTCTTCAAATTTAATGTAATGTCAATGTACGTCAAGCTTCGGGTCTCTACAAAAGATGTGGATCCTCACCGGCTAGCCTGTGGAAATGATGGAGAAGATGAATCAAACATGATTTGAGTTCAAAGTCACCCTCTATGTTGGAATATTGAATACCATGAGTTTGGTAATTCATATCAGGGGTAGTGAGTTCTTTATGTGTTTGTTCCCTTAGATTGGCCATATCTAATTCAATTGGTTGGACACAGATTGGTTCTTGAATTATTTGATTGTCTCTTATGTTCCTCCTATTTTGTTGAAGTGTTCGCTCAATTTTAGGGTCAAACAAATCCAAGGGATTATTTGGGAGGCTATGGGGCATTCATATAGATTTTAGAAGAAATAGGAAGATGGGATATTCTTTGTTTTTTTCGTTTATGATTTTTATGAGAAGGTGGGGTTTTAATTGTGTTGTTTTTCAATTTTTTTAAAAAATCTGGTTTTTATGTTTTTTTTACAATATCCAAAAACTAAAAACTATTTAATTGAAAAATCCCCAACAATGGAACCATTTGAAATCACAGCCAATTGTCACCTATTGATCAGTCAATGTTCTGATTCTCTGCTAATTTGTAAAGAAGCACTCAGGTCGAATCCTATGCGATGATAATTTTTTAATAGTCGAATGTTTTTCTTTTGTTCTATTTTGATTGGTGGGTTTGTTTGAAAATTATAAATGAAGTGATTAATGATTGGTGTTTGATTTAACAATTTGTTAAATATTGGAGTGGGTTCATTTTTAGGTAGTTAATCTTGTCATATCCCTGAGATTTGCTTTATATTGCATTTAAATTAACACCCACATCACAAGATAATTTAGATTAGAACCCTATGTTATGTTATGTCTTGGAGTAAATCCATAACACCTAGGAATTCCAGTCAACGTTTTCTTATGAAGTGGGAGTTAATTTAAATGCAATATAAAGAAAATCTCAAGGATATCACAAGCATAACTACCTAAAAATGAACTCACCACAATCTTTATCAAATTGTTAAATCTAGCACCAATCATTAATCACTTCATTTACGCTCCAAATAGAACCCCCCCAATCAAAATACAATAAACTAAAAACATTCTACTATTAAAAAAGTATCAACCTCAAGGATTTGACCGGAGTGATACTATACATATTAGTAGAGCATCCGAACATTGATCGGTCGGGAGGCGACAATCGGTCGCACTTTCAAAATGGTTGGACAAAATTTATAAATTGGAAGGGGAGTAATCATGATTTTTATTTTCATATTGTTGTTAAATTATAATTATTATAATTATTTTTTTTAGGTTTTTATTTTAGTTTTTTATAAAGACCCACCCACACAAAAGAGAAAGAGTAAATAAAGAAAATGTGATGATGAAAGTGGTAAAAAACAAAATGAGAAGGAGGGAGGAAGAATAGAGATAGATAGAGGGAGATAGAAGAGGAGTTAAAGGGAAAGAGGTGCCCCCTAGTTTGGATTTGGTGGGCTTCCATTTCCATCCAGTGGTGGGTCAACTGTAGAAGTTGGGGATCCAGTGGAAGTTGATGTTGTTCTAAAATTGTGTGTCCTCTCATGGTGATGCTTTAACTGATTCCCATTAATTATGAGTGTTCGTTTCGAAGAGGGGTCTTCAACATGCACTACACCAAATCCGTGAACATTAGTTACAACAAAAGGAAATTCGCAATGAGAATTATGCTTACCTGGGTGAAGCCAAAATTGCGAATTGGAAATAAATACCTTTTCAACTACATGGAATACCATTCTCATAATGAGTTTATCATGGAGTACCTTAGCCTTTTCAATGTACATATTGGAATTTCCATATGAATCAAGTCAAAGCTCCTCCAGTTCAGATAATTACAACAATCTTTCTTCACCATATTTTTCACAATCAAAATAACAGGTTTTTCCATCCCAAAAAGATTTATGCTGGATTTTAACTAGTAAATCACATGATTTACCAAAAACTAGCCTAAAAGGAGACATCCCAATGGTTGTTTTATAGGCAGTTTGATAGGCCCAAAGATCATCACCTAGTATTTTAGGCCAGTCTTTTCTGTTGGGTTTTATAATTCTCTCAATCACTCTTTTCACATCTCTATTTGAAATTTCATCCATGCCATTTTTTGGGGGGTGATATGAAGATGATGTTTTATGTACAACACCATTATTATTCAAAAGATATTCCATGGTTTTATTACAAAATAGGTTCCTATTTCACTTATCAATGAATGTGGTGTGCCAAATCGGTGGTTGATGTGTGTCTTTATGAAATCACTAACATTATGTAAATCATCCTTTCTATTTTGTTTAGCCTCGACCCACCTAGAAAGATAATCAACTACAAGAAGATTGTATGAGAATCCATTGTAAGGGGAGAGTAGTCCCATAAATTTGATGCCCCAAACATCGAATATCTCATAGAAAATTAAAGGATTTGGATCATTTCAATTATTTTTGAAATTATGCCAAACTTTGGGCAAGTGGGACATGATTGACAAAACTCATGTGAGTTAATGAAGAGTGAAGACCAGAAGAATCCAAAATCTAGGACCTTTCGGGAGGTCCTTTTTTGTCCAAAATATCCACCACCAGGTATTGAGTTAAAAAATTCTAAGATGGAGGAATGTTCATTTTCAACAACTCATCTCCTCAACACCATGTATGCACTGGTTTTCCAACGTTTATTATCTTCCATAAAATAGAATTTTGAATCACTTTTCAACTTCATTTTTTGTTCATTTGAAAAAATTTCTGGAAAAACACCAGAAACCAATTAATTTAAAATTGGGTAATACCAAGGTATTTTTGGAGTGAGAGATGAAAGGTGTTCAGTTAGGGAATTTAGGAACAATGATTTTTGAAAGGGATGAATTTGAAATTTTACTCAGGTGATCAGCCAAAGGGTATTCTTTTCCTGTTCTATCTTTGATTTCAAGGTCAAACTCATGGGGAATTATAATCCATCTTATTATTCTTGGTTTGGAATCACTTTTATTGAGTCAGAACATTATAGCATAATGGTCTGTGAAGATAATGATTTTAGAACCCAAGAGATATGGCCGAAATTTGTCTAAGGCAAGAACTACTTCTAAAAGTTCTGTTTCATTAATAGTTTTTGGATATTGAGTTTCATCCAATGTTTTTGAGGCATAATAGATGAAAAAAGGAATTTTTTTTCTTCTTTGACCAATAACAGCCCCAACAGCTCTATTAGAAGCATCACACATCAACATAATGGTTAAGGACCAATCTAGGGGTTGGATTATCGGGGCAGACATAAGAGAAGTTTTGAGTTCAATGAGGGATATATTGGAAAGCACATAAAAATGGAAAGTGACATCATTTTGGAGAAACCGAGTGAGTGGGAGGGAAATCCTACTGATGGAATGGAAGAATCACTGATATAAATCGGCATGACTGAGGAAGGAATAGATGTCTCGAACAGATGTGGGTTCTGGAATTGATTTGATCACTTCAATTTTGGAAGGATCGACTTCACTAACATATTTTGAAACTATTTTCCCTAGAAAAATCCCATTTTTAACCATAATGTGACATTTTTCAAAATTTAAAACAAGGATACACTTGATACACTTTTGAAGGAATAGAGAGAGGGAATTCAAGCACGATTCAAATGAATCATCATAAATTGAATATTCATCCATGAATACTTCTATGAAATGGTCAATGAATTCAAAAAATATTCTCATCATACACATATAGAATGTTGTAGGAGCATTGCAAAGGCCAAGAGGAAATATTCTATATGCATATGTTCCTAAGGGGCAAGTTAATGTAGCCTTTTCTTGGTCCTGAGGTGCGATTGGGATTTGGAAGTAGGCGGTGTATCTATCAGGAATGTAATGATTTGACTTTCTGGATAATCATTCATGCATTTGATCAAAGAATGGAAAATGGTAGTGATCTTTTCATGTTTCCACATTCAATTTTTGATAGTCAATGTACACATTCCTTTTTTTTACACTCGAGTTGTGATTACCTCCGTATGTTCATTTGTGACAAAAGTTATCCCAAATTTCTTAGGTATAACTTGAATTTTACTAACCCATTCACTATCGGAAATTGGGTAGATAATACCAAATTGAAGAAGCTTAGTGATCTATTCCCTAAATACCTGAATTATGAGGTGATTGTGTCTTCTTGGTGGTTGTCTAATTGGTTTGGGTGATTCCTAAAAATGGATGTGATGCATGCAAAGTGTAGGGTTGATTCTAGTAATGTCATATATCGTCCAACCTAGGGCCTTTTTGTTTTCTTCTAGCACATGAACATGTTTGGACTCCCCAGTTTCGGTAAATGAAGAAGATAAAATGAAATGATAAGAGTGATCATGGAAAAGGAATGTTTATTTCAGGTGTTTAGAAAGAGGTTTCAGATCAGTTAATCTTTCCTATATGGGTTAGACAACTTAGGAATGGAATAAAAGACTTTAGCGGCTTTAGATTCATTTTCCTTAAAATTTTCCAAGGTGAAGTAGTAGAGATCAGAGTTGATGTGGGATTCAATTGAGTTTTCAAGTTCCACTAGATTTATGGAGTCTATGAACGAGAGGCCCACATAAACATCACCATTTTTGCCTTGGTTAATCATGGTGAATATTTCACAAGATCCATTACCATTTTAGCATAATGAACATGATGGATTGGGGTTCAAATGACTCTTAAAAATATACTCAGAAGAATGTATTAAGAATGTAGAGTGATCCCCAGATTGGTATCACATGGCTTGGAAAATGTTGAACTTGACCAGTTGGTCACCAAATTCCATGGATATGATTCCTGAATGGACATAAATCTTAGTTCTAGAAATCATGAGTAATGGTCTTCCTATAATTAGTAGACATCTAGAAGAGTTTGTCTCACCTTCCATGTCAAGGACAAAGAAACCAGCAGGGAAGATAAGATCATTCACACGAACAAAGACATCCTCAATTATTCCCGCATGACATGTTGTGATTCGATTGGATAATTGAATGAAAACACCCATCAGATGTAAGGGGCCTAGAACAAGGTCAGAGAAGATGGATTTGGGCATGACATTAATTGAAGCTCCTAGGTCTATGAGTACATCATTATAGTTGGAACATCCAATTTGGCATGGAACCATAAAGGTCCCTAGATATTTTCATTTTATGGGAATAGATTGTTGGGTGGAAACATTTTCAAAGGTCCTATGTTTCCTATTATGGGTAAAAAAATCCTTGAGAAACATGTCATACTTAAGAATTTGATTCATGGAATCTAAGAGGGGAATGTTGACTTCGACATGTCTAAACATGTCGGGCATTTCATAATCAGGTTCAAATTTCCTCCTTGGTTTAAAAACTTCTGGAGGAAAAGGAATTGGATTTCTAAGTGAAATGGATGGAGTTGAGGGAATGGCTTCAGATCCCTTTTCTGTATTCTTTTTCTTTTCTTTTTGTATAACAATATTTAAAGGGGGTTCGGGGACTTATCTTGAGGCACACCAATTTGTTTCCCCGATCTATGTGTAATTTCACTTACATTACCCTTGGGTATGGGTAATGGCTGAGGTTGGAGTTGGGAAGAATTTGATTGTTGTTGCTGGCTTAGGTGGGATGCAAGTTGATCAATTCGGGTTTCAATGTTTTTGAGGCTAGAATGAGTGAATTAGGAAAGATCTTCCACTTCACTTTCCCATGGTTTCTTAGAAGAAGAGGCTAGTACAGGATTGGGATTACCTTGATTTTAGTTCTTGAGAAAGTGATTGTATTGGTTTTTGTATTGGGAAGGCTCACTAGGATAGTGGAATCCATGAGGATGATTTTTAATTTGTTGTTGTGGAACAAAAGGATAAGGTTCTTGGAAGTTACCAACACCTTGACCATATTTAAACTGGATTGGGTTTTGAGGAGGGAATTGAGGGGGATGAGAGATGAGATTAACATACCTTAGGCCTTGGTTATACAATGAAGAGAAGGGATCAGAGTGAGGTTGGTTGAATTTTCTAATGAACTGATTTGATTGTTGAGGTTTGGGTTTCAGCTGAGTATATACTATATTGAGATCCATTGGTCTAGATGAATCAGATTTATCCTCTTTATGTTGTGGATAGTTGTCTGTTGGATGAGATGGTGAGTTTCAGATTCCACAGTTTTTGACAGGTCCAGGAAACATTGATTGTGAAGAAGATGAGGTTGGTGCTTTGGATGCCACAACTAGTTGTCACACAAGACCTGTAAGTTCACTCATCCAATAGGTCATCTTGTTCGGCTCTATATATTGATTGGCTTGGACTTTTTTAACTTGATAATCTTCTCTGGTATTGAATTGTTGTGTCTTTTCTGCAATGTTGCTTCTAAGATCTCTTATAGATCTAGGAGTTTTATCAACAGGAGCACCGCCACTTCTAGCTTCAATGACAGTTTTCCCCATAGCCAATAACCCCTCATAAGAGTATTGGATCAAGAGTTGGTCAAGGATTTGGTGGTGTGGGTAGGTTGGAACAAGATTTTTGAACCTCTACCAGTATTCATGGAGTGATTAACTTGGGAACTGATAGATACCACTTATTTCCTTTCTGATAGAAGAACTATGAGAAGGAAGAAAAAATTTCTCTAAGAAGAGTCGCTTTATGTCATTCCATGTGGTTATAGAAGCAGAAGGAAGGAAGTAAATCCATGAATAGCAGTGTCATATAGGGAGAAATGTAATTCTTAGAGTTTTATTTGTTCCTCATAAAACCATTGTGGCATCATGGTAGAGAAAAACACTTGGAATTCATTAAGATGAAAAATGTGGATCCTCACCGGCTAGCGCGTGGAAATGAGGGAGAAGATGAATCAAACTCGATTTTATTTTGATGTCAGCCTCTATGTTCGGATATTGAATAATAATAGGTTGGTTATTCATATCAAGGGCATCGAGTTATTTAAGTATTTGTTCCACATGATTGGACATATCTAATTCTAATGTCTGGACCCGGACTGGTTCATTAATTATTTGATTATCTCTTATGTTCCTCATAAGTTGGTGAAGTGTTTTCTCAATTTCAGGGACAATCAAATTGAAGGGATTTTTTGGGAGGCAATGGGGAATTCAAAAAAAATTTAGAAGAAATTTTAATATGGGTTTTTCATAGTGTTTTTTCGTTTATGAATTTTATGAGGAGGGGTTTTCTTTGTGCTTTTACAAAAATTTTTAAATAATTTGTTTTTTTGTTTTTTTATAATAACCAGAATATAATGACTTTTTAATTGATCCATCTCCGGAAATGATGCCATTTTTTAGTGTTTCCTATTGTTTCCTATCGACCGGTCAAAGTTCTCATGCTCTGCTAATGTGTATAGCAGCACTTGGGTTGAATCATCAGCCGTGATACTTTTTTAATAGTCGAATATTCTTAGTTGATTGTATTTTAATTGGGGGGGGGGGGGTTATTTGTAGACCTTAAATGATGTGATTAATGATTGTTGTTTGATTTAAATTTTTTTTAAAGATTGGGGTGAGTTCATTTTAAGGGATTTACACTTGTGATATCCTTGAGATTTTCTTTATATTTCATTTAAATTAGCACCCACATCAGAAGATAACATTGATTGGAATTACTAAGTGTTAAGGCTTCTAAGCCTTAACATAACATAGGGTTCTAATATTAATTAAACGTTGTTTATGGTATTATATTTATTGTTCCAATAATCTATTTATTCCACACATTAAACAAATTATGTCATTAATCCACGACATTCTATGTTTAACATACACAATGTTAATTTAAAGAATATTCATCGAGATAATGCTCTCAATCACTTAACTTTCCAAAATTATAACTCACCCTAATGGTATATTTACTCATCCAAAGAAATGATTAATTATCTGGTTTCAATTATTATGATGATAAATTAATAAGATAAGAAAAATAAATGGATAAGAAAAACATTGGTGCGTCGAACACACCCACCAACAATAATTATAATTAAAAATGGACATTCAATTTAATGAGGAAGAAAAATAAGGGATAGAGTTTTATCTTAATTTAAAATATTTTAAGAAAATTAGTATTATAATACATATGGTGGTTGAAAAAAAGATATAATGTAGAATAAAATTTCATTAAAACAGAATTGAAAAAACAAAGACTTAAAAGATTACAACAAAGAAGAACACAAAAGTAAATGAAAACAAAGATAAGAGGAAAGGTCTCAAAAGAGAAAACATAACTATGGAATGTCTTACCAATAATATTGAAGGATTTTTTCATTCTAATATGCGCTACTCTCTTCTTAAATTCCAACCAACATGATGAAGAGGAGGGGGATGTATTTATAGCCCAAGGAAATGGATTGTTGGCTTTCCCAATAAGTTACTCCATTTGAATCACCCTTTTGATTATTCAGAAAGCTGAATCATAAGATAATACCTTCTTAAAAGTTGTATATAAATATATTCTATGTCTATTATGAATTTTTTTTCGGCCATTGGACTTTTGGATCCAATGATATGGCGGTTGGATTAAACAATTTTAATCTATGCATTTCAATATAATCTTTTTGAATCCCAAAATGTGACTGGGTTTTTGATTAGGAATATGCCTTCAAATACGAATTATTTCTTCAAAAAAGTAATCCACCTATATCCCATATTTCTCACTGAAAAATATTTTCTTGATTTGATGATTAGATCAGAAAACATTTCATGAATACTGTACTGATTTTAATTCCCATCTAGAATGGTGGGCTATGATAAAATGATTCATTTGGCCCCCTTGTATTTGGATTTGGGCCTTGAAATTTTTATCCAAGACTCTTTAAAATATTTCTAAAAATTCAGAGGAGAATAAAGGAATTTGGACATCCTTATTGAGCCTAGAAATTAAATCTTAATGGATGGTTCAATTTCTTCACATATTCTACAGGCATTCTTGTGTGGTCCATAAGAGCCTTCAAATGGCATAATTGGCCCATGATCCCTTATAATTAAATGTTTTATATTACATTAGGAATCATAAAAAATTAGAACCATAAAATTTGGATCAGTATTGGGATAGGTATAAATGAATTAGTAAATTTACTCAATTGGACTACTTCTAAAAATGCTCAAAAATTATACTTAGTATTAAAACATTAATATTTCACACAAATTATGCACATTTGATATAAAATCCCTAAAGTGAGAATATAATAAATCAGGAAATATTAATATCATCAGGAATATATATATATATATATATTAATTTCATGTTTTACTTTCCATTTTTTGGTTATTTATCTAGTTCTGTTATTGAATTTATTTGACTACCACTATGATATTCTCTGGTAATGAGGGTATAGTCTCTCTGATGACTGACCTAGGACCTTTCTACTAGTTTGCAACCTCTATAATTTGGGGAGATCTTCATGAGTACATATATCCAACCAGGATTTGGGCACTTTTGAGTGGTATTCGGGTCCAAGACATTTCAGAGTAGAATTAAAGGAGTTTTTTTGGAATTACTATTTGGTGATAATAGATAGGGATTGGGAGGAAATGAAATTTGGTAATGAGATGTTCCCTGGAGTATCTACCCTATTTATTTGGAAAATCCAAATTTCATCAAATGAAACTACTATTTCTAGTTTTGAATATTATATTTGATTTTATTTCAAAATTCGGTGACACACTTGCTTTATGTCGATACTATTAATGACATTGGGGGTTCTTTTTCTATTAAAACATTATTATATGATGGTATTCCATATCATGCATCATATACAGACGTTTTAGAAATCACATTCCTTGCATTATGCCATTGAATTTAGGATCCATTACTTGACGCATGCTATTGTGATATGTGGTGTGTTAGCTATTCCTACTATTGTGATAGACCATTTGTAGTGGATAGAGAAGTGGAATCTTCTTTAAATTCATACATTGTATGGGAACATAGGGATTGGAAAATTAAAAACCTTTTAAATTAAATTGGAAAACGAAATTGATATGATTAGATCATATGGGAATCAAATTTTCATTCATGAGTTGTTATGGGACCTTATGGATCAGAACTTGGTTGACCATTGGTTAAATAATTTGAAAAAAGATAGTTAATTTTGAATGAAATGAAATGGAAAATAAATTCATGTAATTGACCATAGTTTTTAGTGGGAATGAGGTAGACATTGAAGTGGGTTTTCATGATTTTCCTTTATATAGTTATGGATTTAGTAGTGGTATGTGGGTTATGAAATGATTTTAAGAGGGTTTGGACCGGTCCTATTCTTTTGAGCTATGAAAATGATATCATTTATTTTTGTGGAGTTTGATTTGAATTTTAGATAACTTCAACCCTGAAGATCTCAAATGATATGTTGTGAGGGAGGAGATGACCACACTCTTGTGGTGGTGGTCCATGGGACACTAGTTGATCCTCCTTTTGTGATATAAGGGAAATAAGGTGATTTTTTGGAAATATGTGGTGAGGAATAGTTTTGTAAGGGTTTATTTCGATATATTCGTACTTTTCATGGAGCACAACAGCTTTCATTGACTATGGTTGTGATGAAACGGGTGTTCCAACATCAACATTCTCCCACAATTTTAGGGGATGGTGGTCTAGAGGCTGCTGAGTTGTGGCTTGAGACCACACTTGCTATATTTGAGAATATATATATTCCAATAAAGAGGAGGGTTATGATTTCATCTTATATGCTACGTGGAGAAGTAAAGTGACGATGGGATGTTCTAATCTAGGATTAAGGGATGCGATATATGGATTTGACTAATTTAGGGACTCGTTTCTATGACTACTTTTACCCCAATATATTGTGGGTAGAGCAGGCAACTGAGTTCATGCATCTGGAGAAGGGAACCATGATGGTTATGGAGTAATCAACACACTTTATAAAGGTGATTCATTTGGTGTAGATTTATATTGATGATGATCTATATAGAGAGAGACACTTTGAGGGAGGTCTCTGATAATCTATCAGATCTCAAAACATCGTGTTCAGATTGGCCTCTATCATTTAGATTGTGAGTCATGTAATGATTATATAGCAGAACCTAAGGGAATCTAGGGATGGAGAGAATGTTAGTCCTACTTATCATCCAAATGGTTCTAAATATTCTTGAATTAATCAACATTTTGAGGATTCCCATTAGTTTAATTACAGTCAATCTATGAGTGTAGTTATCTCGGTGTTTTTGTCCCAAATATGGCAAGCGAGTCCATGTGAACAGTCAGTATGACAACAACCTAGTCGAGTGTCAATATTGTGGAAGGATGGACCATGTGAAATTGTTTTGTGTGACCTTCTATCCAGCTATGAGTGGTATGGGGTTATCTCCAACAACATGTTCATGAAAATTTCCTCATCTTAATGTTAGGTAGGTAGTTCTAGCAATGTTGTTCGGTCTAGTTAAGGTGGTGGAGGGTGTGGAAGATGCATCCAGGTACCAGTTACATAAAGACATCAGAGTGTATATGGGGTTTTAGCAGCGTTGTATCATAGGGTCATTGTGCATTCCAGCTCTATTCTATAAATCATACCCCTAATGAGTAGGGTAACAGACCATCTATGGTGAAAGGTAATATCTTAGTAGCCTCAACTATTGCATTTTCTCATTTTGATACACATTCATCACATAGTTGTATATCTTCACATGTAATGAAAATACAGGATCTTTCTATTTTGTTTTGTGAGAGTGTTATGATGATAGAAACTCAATTAAGAATTAGATCAGATGTTGTATGCTAGTATAGGGTGTTCCCCCTTTATGTTGTAGGGTTTCACTTCATCAGGGATCTTTTTTTCCTTGAGATGACATGGTTCAGCATCAGTCTTAGGATGGAATGACTAGTATTATTTCAATATTATGTTGAAATACACCACTAGAAGGTGAAATTTACATCACCCTAGGGTGTAGTGTTTACTCAAAAGGTTGAATGGCATGTACATGTGAGTTGAGATAGACCAGATCATCATGGGATGGGTGGCCTGATGACCCAGATCGCTAGTTTATTTTCAGATGACTAGGGGATGAGTCAGGTGTAGTTGCCTCCAGTTGTTGAAAATTTCAAGAAGGTATTAAGAGATTATTTTTCTAGTTCACCACCTAAAATAGTTGTTTAATTATCTATTGATCTAGTGAATAGAGATGCACCAGTATCTATTGATTCTTATAATATGGTTATGGTAGAGTCACATGAGCTCAAGATGAAGCTATAAGATTTAGAGGCGAATAGTGTTATTTGACCCGACACTTATACATGGGGTTCTCTATTTTTTTTTGAAGAAGGTGGAAAAATATCTAAAGAAATGCATGGATTATATAAAACTGAATTAGTTAATGGTTAAAAAATGATATCCACACCTCAAATTAATTATCTATTTGATCATCTTTGAGGAGCTCAAGTGTTCTCAAAGATGGACCAGAGGTCGGGATATAACTAGGTACGTGTTTGACCTACATACAAAACTCATACATCCTTTCATAGAAGGTATTGTATATACGAGTATCTATTTAATCATTATGGCCTCACGAACACAACAATAGTTTTCATGGTGAAAATGAATGAAGTATTACATCCCTACATGGATTATATTACTATGCTTTTTTTGGATGATATTTTGGATTATTCTCAAAATAAACATTTTAATACATAGAGAAAATTATTTATATGATATTCTAATAATGTTGATCTTTTTGATTGATTAGATTCACTTCATTGGTCACATCATCTGAGAGAAAAGTGTGTCAGTAGAGCCAGACCAGGTGAGAGATATAGTTTCCATGGAAAATAATAAGAATATTTTTGATATGTATAGAGTTTCTTGGGGGTAGATGATTAAAAAATTCATTTAATAATGTACTTATCACATATAGAAGCACCGTTGATGTGCCTGACTAAGAAGGGTGTGATGGTTTTATGGTTAGACACTTGCGAGATAACCTTTCATAAGTTGAATGGAATGTTAGCATCAACACCGGGGCTGATACTGCTAAAGCATGGATTGAGACACACCATTTATTGTGACACATCAGGTATTAAACTGGGATTAGAGCTGATTCATGGGTATAGAGTCATGGAATATGGGTCTTGGCAGTTGAGGCAAGACAAGAGGAATTTCCGGATGCACGATCTTCAGATAGTAGATGTTGTTCATGAATTGTTCTATTGGACACACTATTAACTGGGAGATTGTTTTGGGGTGTAAAAAGACAAAAAAATCCTCAAGTATAATTTTTAACAGCGTGATATAAATCTAAGGAAGTAGTTGTGGGTGGTGTAACTACATTAATTTGAAATCAAGATTTCCTACAATATTGGTAAAGGTAATGCAATGGATGATGCACTGAGTAGGAGGACTCAGATTCAGGCAGTGCAGTAGTCTAGTAGAAAGTAGAACCTTATGGAATTTTTCTCAGAGATGCATATAGAGAGGAATGACAATTGGAGAGAGTCATATCTATCATTCTTAGCTATGGCCTATACCCTATTGGATAGAGTTAGGTTTAGGAATCTATTAGATTCTTGTAGATTATTCTTATGGGGGTGTTGAAGTTGAGGACCCACCCACTAGTTAGACTCTAATCAGTGATGAGATACTATATATCCATGGATGACTTTGGGTTCTAGTGGATATACATTAGGAGATGAAGAAGAAGTTTCATAATTCTATTTTGGAAGTGCATCCCAGATTCACCATGACGTACCAAGACATACACCGTCAGTAATAGTGGTTAACTATTAAAAGAGAGGTAACTGATTTGGATATGATATTTTCAACATATTAGTAGGTGAAGGTGAAACATCAATGACCAGATGGGATTTTACTATAGTAACCTATTCAATAGTGGAAATGGGATGATATCATGAAGGGTTTCGTGACTGGTTTACCGAGGTCGCCTCGACATGATGAGGTTATGTTGGTTGTTGTTTATAGGATCATGAAGGATAATCATGTATTTATAATTAGGGAGACTTTCATCATAGATGATATTGGAATGTTATATATATCTGTGATAGTATGACTTCACAGAGTTCTATGCACAAACATTTCAGATAGGGATGTCTGCATTATGTCTTCTTTCCAGAAGATTTTTCAGAGGGTGTTGGGTACGTAGGTGCTTCTAAGTATAACATACCCCCCTCTAACTTTTGTCATATCAGAGAATATGTTACAATTTCTATAGGACATGATGAGTGCATGTGGCTGGAATTTTGGAGGCTCTTGTTAGAGTGACATTCACCTAATTTAATTTTCATATAATAACTTTTATCAGGTGAAGATAGAGATAGAACCTTATTAGGCTTTATACTATAGGCAATTCCGATCACCTTTAAACTGGTTCGAGGCATGTGAGGTAGCTTTATCAGGACAACCTATCATGAAGAATTATTTTGAGAAGGTCTAGTTGATTTAGAAGTAGTTGGCTGCTGCACAGTCTCAATAGAAATCTTATGCCCACTAGTGGATAAAACATTTTACACGTTGTCAATTTTCACATCGGTTCTATATAATAGACGAGGAAAGCTATAAAAATCAATTTATCATGTTGGTTATTGTATAAAACATATGATAAATCAATGAGAATTTATTTTTGACATCGGTTATTTTATATCCGACGTAAAAAATTTCTGATATAAGCTTTATCACGTCGGTTATTTTATAACCGACGTGAAATATCAAATCTGGGCACTTTATCACACAAGTTATAAAATAACCAATGCGATAAAACAAATCTCAACAATTTATCACGTCAGTTATCATAAGAACCGACTGGATAAAGCACCATTTATATATGTCGGTTATAAAATAACTGACGTGATAAATTATTTTTGACATCTGTTATTAAATAACCAACTTTATAAACATAAAAAATAGTTTTAACACATCGGTTATTAAATAACCGACGTGATATTGATTTTCGTTGATTTATTTCACCCCGTATTCATTCATTCTGTTTCCTTTAATCAGGCGACCTATGAATCGTCTCTTTTACACAGAAAACCTAGAAAAGACTCTTTGAAGTCGTTCCCACTAGCCTCATTTTTCCAACAACATTCATCATTTTTCTTATCATCAGATCTATCAGGTCGACTCACAACACACTAGTAAGCCTCACACAGCTCGGTTTTAGTTTTTATTTTTTGTGATGCCCTAAACTAATTTTTTGAGATGTTATTTTTCTATCAGTGTCCTTGATATCATGGATTGTTCTTTTGTGTTCATTTATTCCATGATAAAAAAATTTCGGGTAAAATAAACCAATAGTAGTGATATCATGCATGTTTAAGATTTTGGTGTGCTCCATCATGTGTCTGCGCACGTACATAGGGTGTCCAAGGGGGGTAGGGGGATTTCCATGTGGGTGGGCATGTCCAGGGGTGGGGGTTGTCTAGGGGGTGGGGGTGTTCAGGGGGTGTCAAAGGGGGTGGGGGTGGTGTCTAGGGGGTGTGGGGATGTCTAAGGGGGTTTGGGATGTCTTAGGGGGTTGGGGTGGTGTCTAGGGGTGAGGGGGTTGTCCAAGGGGGGTAGGGTGTCCAGGGGTGTGGGGGTTGTGTCTAGGGGGTGAGTAGGTTGTCCAAGGTGGTAGGGGTGTCCATGGGGTGGGGTGTCTAGGGGTGGGATTTCTAGAGGGGTGGGGGATTTCCAGGGGGTGGGTGTTGTCCAGAGGGGGGGGGGTTTCCAATGGGTGGGGAGCTATCCATAAGGTTGGGGCTATCCAGTTGGGGATGTCTTGAGGGATGGGGGCTATCCAAGGGGGTGGAAATGTCTATGGGGTGTCCAATGGGGTTGGGGTGGTGTATAGGGGGTGAGGTGGATTTCCAATGTAGTAGGGGTGTCTAGGGGTGGGGGTGGTGTCGAGGGGGTGAGGGGGCTCCAGGGGGTGGTGGTGTCTATGGGTGTCCAATGGGTTATGGGAGGGGGTGTCTAAGAGGGTGTCCTAGGGGGTAGGAATTTCAGTGGTGTATAGGGGGGTGTGGGGGTGTCCAGGGGTTGGGGGTGAGTGGGTTGTCCAAGAGGGTATGGGGTGTCTAGGGGGTGGCAGTGTCTAGGGGGTGGGGGATATCTAGATTGGTTGGAGGCTGTCCAGGGGTGGAGGGGGCGGGGGGCAGTCCAAGGTTGTGGTGGTGTCTAGGGGTTGTCCAAGGGGGTAGGGGTGGTTTTTAGGAGGGTGAGGGGGATTTCTAGGAGGTGTGGGTTTCCACGGGTTGGGGGTGGTGTCCAGTGGGTGAGGGGTCGTCTAGGGGGTGGGTGTCAAGTGGATGGGGGATGTCTAGAGGGGTTGGGGGGCTGTACAGGGGGTAGGGGCTATCCAATGGGGAGGTGGTGTCCAGGGGGGTGTCCAAGGGGTGGGGGTGGTGTCTAGGGTTGGGGGGGGGGGATTTCAAAAAGAATGGGGTTGTCCAGTGGAGTTGGGGGTTGTCCCGGGGGTGGGGGCTATCCAAGGGGGTGGTGGCTTCCAGGTGCTATCCAAAGGGGTGGGGGTGGTGTCCATGGGGTGGGGGTGGGGATTTCAAAGTGGGTGGGGGTGTCCAGGGTGTGGGAGGTGGTTTCTAGAGTGTGATGGGGCTGTCTAGGTGTTGGGGTGTCTAGTGGGGTGTGGGGTGTCTAGGGGGTGTCCAATGGGGTAAGTGGTGGGGTGGTGTCCAGGGGGTGAGGAGGATTTCCAAGCGGGTGGGGGTGTCCAGTGGGTGGGGTGGTGTTCAGAGGGGGTGAGGGGTCTGTCCAGGGGGTGGGGTGTCCATGGGGTGTCCAAGGGGGATGGGGGTGGGGGTCTCCAAGGTTCCATATGGGTGGGAGGGTGTCTAGAAGGGTGGGAGGGCTGTCTAGGGGGGTGATGGGATATCTAGAAGGGTGGGAGGTCTATCCAGGGTGTGTCCAGGGGTGTGGGGGTGCCTTGTGGGGTGGGTGATTTACAGTGTTGTTGTAGGGTTGTCTAGTGGGGTGATTGGTGTCCAGGGTGTCCATGGGGGTGGAAGGGTGTCTAGGTGGGTGGGAGGGTTGTCTAGGAATCTGGGTGCTATCCAAGAGGGTGGGGTGGGGTGGGGGTTGTCTAAGGGGTATTCGTGGGGGGGGGGGGGGGGGCTATCTAAGGGGTATTTGGGGGTTATGGGGTGTACAGTGGGAGGGGTCCAGGGGTGTGGGAGGGTTTTCTAGTTGGGTGGGCGTGTTCAGGGTGTCCATGGGTGTGGGAGGGTGTCCAGGAGGGAGGGGGTTCAATCCAGGGGGAGGAGGCCATCTAGGAGGGTGGGGGGTGTCTAGGCGGTGTCTGTGGCTATGTGGGTGTCTAGTGGGGTGGGGGATTTCTATGGGTGTGCGAGGGATATCCAGTGGGGTGGGGGTCTCTAGGGTGTCCATGGGAGTGAGAGGGTGTTCAAGAGGGTGGCAGGGCTGTCCAGGGGAGTGTGGGGCTGTCTAGGACGGTGGGGGATGTACATGGGGGTGTTTAGGGGTTTGAGGGGAGTCAAGGGGGTGGGGGTTTCTAGGGGTGTATAAGGGATGTATAGTGGGGTGGGGGGGTGTCCATGATGTCAATGGGGGTGGGAGACTGTCCAAGAGGGTGGGAGGGCTATCCAAGCGGGTGGGGGCCTTCCAAGAGGATGTGGGCTATCAAGGGGGTGTCTAGGGGTGTCGTGGTGTCCAGTGGGGTGGGAGGTGTCCAGGGGTGTGGGAGGGATGTCTAGTGGGGTGGTGGTGTCTAGGGTGTCCATGGGGGTAGGAGGGAGTCTAGGAGGGTGGTAGGTCTATCCAGGGGAGTGGGCTGCTATCTAGGAGGGGGGGGGGTGCGTCCAGGGGATGTCCAGGGGTGTGGTCGATGTCCAGGGGGTGGGGGGTTTCCAAGGGTGTGGGCGGGCTGTCTAGTGGGGTGGGGGTGTGGGTGTCTAGGATGTTGTGCTGGCAGTCCAAGGGGGTGGAGGATGTCTACGAGGGTTAAGGGCGGTCCAGGGAGAGTCCACGGGTGTGGGGGTGTCCAATGGGTTGGGGGTGTCCAGGGGTGTGGGAGGGTTTTTCAGTTGGTTGGGGGTCTCCAGGGTGTCCATGGGGGTGGGAGGGTGTCCATGAGTGTGGAAGGGCTGTCTAGTGGAGTGGGGGTTGTCTGGGGGGGTTTCCAATGGGTGTCTAGGGGTGTGGGGGTGTCCAGTGGTGAGGGGTTTCTAGGGGTGTAGAAGGGATGTCTAGTGGGGTGGGGGTGTCTGTGGTGTCCATGGGGGTTAAAGGTTGTCTAGGAGGGTAGGAGGGATATACAGGGGGTGGGGGATGTCCTAGAGGGTTGGGGGGATGTCCAGGGGTGCTAGGGTCTCTTGTGGGGTGGGAGGGTTTCTAGGGGTGTGGGAGGGCTGTCTAGTGGGGGGGGAGGGTATGCTTTGGTCTGTTTTTTGTTTGTTTCTATTTTTATTTGGAATTATATAGTTGAGGTAGAATTTTTTTATTAAAAAAATTGTTTTTTTACATCCGTTATTTTATAATCGATGTAAAAAATGCAAGTGAATGGGTTTCAACATCAGTTATTTGAAAATCAATATAACAAATTCATGGGAATGGGTTTTTACATCGATTATTAAATAACTGACATAATAAATGGAATGGAATAGTTTTTTACTTCCGTTATTTTGTAACTGATGTCGTATATTTGTTTTCTTGTCGGTTATTATTTAACCGAAGTGATAAACGTTTGGCACACTGTTTTATAACGTCAGGTATGAAAATAAACGACATTATAAAATCTTCAGAGGTGCAATTTATTACTTCGGTTATTATATAACAGACATGAAAATCTATATATCACGTCGGTTATTTAAAAACCAATGTAATAAATCACGATTCCGTTTCATTTTCAAAGTCATTTTTTGATGAACTGACGTGAAAAATGCTTCAGATTTTATGTTTTTACGTCTGTTAAAAAATAACTGCTGTAAAAAATAAATTTTATAACGTCACCTTTAATAACTTCAGCCAAAATCTGACGGAAAAAAAATTAAAAATAATCAGCATAAAAAAAACTTCTGTACTAGTGGCCAATCACCGTAGATGACCTCTATAGTTCATTGTCGGGGATCAGGTATTTTACAGGTTTCACGGAGGTTGTTACACAGACAGATCAGGAGACACGTTAAGAATTCATCAAGAAATGTCACTAATTTTGAGATTCTAGAGTGACTTGGGTTAGTAGCATATTGGTTAAAATTACCTTTGAGGTACTAATCCATACACGACATCTTCCACTTATCTAAGCAGTGTTGTTATCATTCAAACTCATTTAATTATTTTTAGCGTAGGAAGGATGAGTTACAGGTTGATTCACCCTTTCAGAAGCATGTGATTCGTATCGTTGATATGGTTATGAAGGTACTCCAAGGCTAGTTAGATCCTCTAGTAAAAGTGTTGTGTCATCATGACCATTTATTATACAAGACATTGGAGTGGGAGGTCATTGTACTTTCTTTGTGGAAAAAGTCGTTCTTAAAAACATCTTAACCACCCTATAGAGAGGAATTTAGGGATGAATTTATATAAGGTTCAACATTGTTTGAACGTGGGTTTTTTATATGAGGTATTAATCCCTTATCCTTCAATTTTAATGCTTAAATATTCCATTTGGTCTTTTTCCCTAATTGATCATGGGTGTTTTGGGGGTATCTGGGGCTTTCTTGGAGCCTGTAACCCAGTTATGGGCTAAAATTGGCGTGGTTCTTGGTCAGTACAAACCATGCACGGCAGACCAAATGGTTTGAAAAAATGATCGAAGGCTTGATAAAAGGGGTCTATAGGCCACATAGCTTGATATAACCATCCTAGAGGAGGTGCATTCCCATCTGATCAAGTCTGTAGTTTTTTGCAGAACCTGATAGAGGCCTTTCAAACAGTTTACCCATGTTTTGTAAACCTAGCGGATGCCCCTTCGCCTATAAGACACTATGAATGGTCTCAACACTATTTGACAAACCATGCAGTTAAAACATGAAAAAACTATTTTTTAGGATTTTAATAACTTTTTTATTAAAATAAATTCTAT
Organism: Viscum album; assembly: GCA_963277665.1. Classification (NCBI taxonomy): domain Eukaryota; kingdom Viridiplantae; phylum Streptophyta; class Magnoliopsida; order Santalales; family Viscaceae; genus Viscum; species Viscum album. The sequence continues at coordinate 1,944,455,133 of OY728126.1, read as the reverse complement.
ATTAAACATAAATTTGGTTTTGTCTCCATGTACCGAGACTCCCAATTATTGATGCTCTCAAAGGAGACTATTATAGGATTTTAGGTAACTTATTCACCTGGCCTCCGATTCATGAAATATTTGTATCATCCGATCCACATAGGTATGAGCTATGTTCCTTTTCAGTCATTCATTATTATAATGAATTTCGATTATGTTATTTGATTTTAGGTTCATATTCCCTAATTTTCAGTTCTTCGTTTATTCTACATATTTCACCAAAATCGGGAAAAAACAGGACTTGATACTAAATGATCACTCCACTACCAAGCTGAGGTAGGTGTTCTATGATTTTCTTTTGACTTTTTGTGGTTTTTAGAGATACCATCAATTATGCCGCCCGCCAGACATTCCGACCCGACGTCTATTTTGAAATGGTTTCTTCTAATATATGTAATCCGACCTATTGGGGATTACAATGGGATCCATTAGGATGTTTTGGTACATGTTTAATGGTCCACGGTCACCCTTTGAGTGGAACTTATGGAAATAATATAATTATTCCAGGTTAAACAACCCAAGAGGTGTGTTTTCGGCTTGCCTAGCTATATGAATCCAATTAATAATGGAATGAGTATGGTGGTTGGTTAGGATATGGTATTCCTCCTTTTACCACATATATATATATACATATTCATATATATATATATATATTATGTAGAATATAAATTGGATAATTGTTGAATCGATCAAATGTGATAATTGGAATAAATGGAGTCAATCAAATTGGTGGGTATACCCATGGGATATGATAAATTATTAATAGATGATTAATGGGTGGGTATACCCATGTGATGTGTTGGATGGATAATGGTAATGAATTGGTGGGTATATCATGTGACTTGATTTAATTAAATGTATTATATGAGTGGGTAGAATCTTATGGAATGGATTTGTAAAATGTTATTAATGAATGAAAGTTAAAATAGATTCTAGGGATAGATTCTCATGGATCTAGAATACAGTATTGGATTCCTTTGATTGAGTATAATCATATGATCTTAATTTTGTGGGAAGCCTCATTCCATTATACCCCTTATATCTAGCTTTCCTGGAATCACATATGACATGTTGGTACACATGCTCTGTGGACTCCAACCAATGCCTTAACTGAGATTCCACCGAGATTCCCCTCGATGTCCATGAGGATGCCTTGGTTCTTGGTTCCTTGGATCTGACTCTTCTTGGTCTACATTTCATTATATGTCATTTCCATGGAATATGTGACTTTCTTGGTTATACATCAAGATTTTGGAGTTGAAAAGATTTCTTTATACTGTAAGGTCATTTGGATTGTATATGGATGGATGTACAATGAGGCCATGTTACTTGTTTACGTTTTCGTATCCCTCTTTTTAAGTGATAAGACTTGTTACAGGGAGCCTTAAGAGGATTTTTGGTCTTACATGTTTTTTTTTGACTTATTCCATGGGCTTTCATAGTTATTTTATAACATACTTACACCGATTTAGTATTCTGTTTTGTGCTTCATAGAACTGTATAGACTTCTGGGTTTTTATCAACTATGATATTTATGTCAGATCCAATTTGGGGCACCATGGGGACCAAAATAGATGATATGGTTGTTGGTGATAACAGTAGAATCCACTAAAACAATGGTTGTTGTTTATTTCTTTGGAGTAGGGGATCATGGAACCAAGAAGATGCTTGCAATGTTATGAGAAATTTCTGGTCATTTTTTTGATTTGGTATACTTGTATTGTATTATATTTCCACATACCTTATCTATATATTTTCTAGATACAAGTATCATATAACTTGTTGAGTATGTGACATTTCTAGATTTGTTATATATATATATTCCAATCATTTATTACTTTTAAATTGTCTTTTTATTTATCTTTTTACACTATTAGATGTATTTGACTTCTAATGTGAAATAATCTGGTAATGATGAAATAGTCCACCAATAACCCAACTAGTCCCTTGCTAGTAGTTGGATTACTCAAGTTCTTGGGGATATGTGATTGATTTCATATAGACAATCCGAATTTGGGAAATGTTGAGTGGAATCTGGGCCTGAGACGTTAAACAAAATATCTATACCTCATAATAATTTTTTCCTTTAGAATATCTTCTTTCATTATATAAAGTTGTTGACACCTAAAATAAATATCAATCAATGAAAAATATTTAAATCATTGGGGTTGATTAAGCAAGTCATTAATTATTGTCAGTGGATAATTATTCCATTGAAATATGACATTGATTTATTTCCATTCAATGTCCAACCACATAGATCCATATTTGATCTTAATAAAAAGAACAAGGGAACCCCATGGTAAAACATTTGAGAATATAAATAAATTATTATAGAAATCATATTGTTCTTACTTTAGTTTCATATATTACACTATGGATATCCACAATGGAGTCTTAGATATAGGTTTTTCATTTGGGATAAGATCAATCTAAAAATCAACCCCATGCTCATATATATTTCAACAGCTTTATTTCAGAATAAAATTTATGAATTCCTACAAAACATGAAAATCAGATATTTTACATAATCATTCAAATAAATGGGCTATATCTAATATTATTCTCATAGAATTTCATAAAGGGGAGCCACTAGTGGAGGATATAGAGATGATTTAGATGATTTAGTCTCTGCATTGAATATACAAGATTCTATATCTCCAATAAAAATCACAATCTATTTATCCTTAAAATATATGTCCTCATTATAATTTTAATTCCAACCTATACTGAGTATTAAAAAAAATAACCATATGTATAATAATTTTTTTCTAATTAGATAAATTTATGCATAATAATGGGGAAAAATGAAATATCAATGTTGTAGTAATATTTCCACTTGTTTTCCTGATTGACATATCCCGTATTACGGTTCTGGGAAATATATATTTTTAGAATAATGGATGGTATAAATGAGTGAAAAAAACAAAACAAAATAATGAAATAAATAAATTTTGGTCCATGATATATAGACTTTACACTGCATATTTAGGAATGACATCCTTAATTGTAGTGATCTCATACGATTGGATGAAGTCCCTTGGCCTTTCCTAAGGAATACAACATTGATTCTTGGGGAATAAATCCAAATAGTGCCATATATTCTTATAGATTGAGAATTTTACATTGGATAGTTCTTTCATTCAATTGAAATTTCAAGAGTGATATAATTTCTCTTCACACTTGATGAATGATCACATTCCTATCATGCATGTTAAATAGTGTTTCTTTCAACAATTATTAGATGTGGGAAATTTCAACCTAACCTTCTTACCATTTCCTGTATTTTATTTTACAATGTGGATAGTCACCAAGTTCCTCTATATTTTTTTCATTTAAAAGAATCAATATAATGAAATATTTTTCAATCTTGATGGAACATTATAATATATACTCATATAATGAGAATGTATGAGAGAATAAATCCCTTAGATTTAGTGTTTTAATACCATTAATTAAATAATCAGTCACACTTTTAAGATTACATACATAATCCAAAAAATGAGTTTCTATACTTGTAATGTTAGCATCACATTCCAAAAAATATTATTCATACTTTTTCTATAGATTAATAATATCATCTCTTTATCATCTCTTTTTAAATGAGGAATGAATTTTTTGAATAATAATCCTTGAAAGTCAACCATACCATACTATTAATTTTTATATCTCTTTAGTGTTATTGATCAATGAAGACCAATGATCATCATCTCTTTTAAGATGATAAACCACCATGATAAATTTTAGTATTAAACCCCTTCACATAGAATGTAATATCATCTTGTGAGGATTTATCCATTGATCTGATAATATTGGATTAGTAGTCCAATTAAATATTGGATTTTTTTTGTCACATGATGTGGTCCAAAATAATTTCACCATTATGGGGTCTTGAAGGATTCTAGATGTGGAAAGTGTTTTGGTCTTAACTTGATTCAGCATCCCTAATATAGTTAAAATATGATCTGCATTTGATCGAGCTAGTTCATGATTATCATGGACTAGAAAAAATTACCTATATAGATTATATGAATTAATATGGTTAACATTCCTTACACGAGGGTTCATTTCAAAATAGTCACATATTCTAAAATAGATTATGGAATTATGTATTTTAAATCATAGTATTAAAATATATATTTAGGGTAACATCTAACAAGATTTAAAAAACAATGCATTGAATGTTTCAGAATAATAAAATTATTAACTTTTAGTATATCCTCCAATCAAAAAAAATTCCTAAAATAAAATAATGGATAGTAAATAGCATTTTAATCTACCAAATCATTACTCATTTATGTGGCTTTCAAGGTGTGCAGTATTTTCCTACTCATCATGCGCTAATGACAATTGTGTTAATATATAATACACCACCTTCATAATTGTTACCCCTATGTGTATTCTTGCCCCTGCCACATCCACATTCCAATATCTAGAAAGATATTTATTTTATATGAAAAACAAGAAATTTCATCTTTATTAAAAAATTATTATATTATATTTTAATTTGAATTATTGTTAGATTCTTTCATAGAGTTATATTCTCTAATATATAATTTCATAAATCCCATTCTAATGAAATATTTTGAAATTCCATAGACTCGAACCATAACAACCCAATACCAGTAACAAGGATATTGTTCTTATTTTAGTACATTGTAATAAGATCCAAGGAATTATATATTGAATAATTTAATCTTATATAAGTCTTTAGAGACTAGACACAACCATGATTCTTAAATGACACAAGAAATCATGAAATAAAAAATAAGTATCAGGTGAAAACATAGTTATTTCTCCAAGAATATACATAAAAACATTTATAAATACCTTTTTAGTATTTGAGGGAAGGGGTACATAATTAAGGGTGATCTGAGATGCTCAGTAAAGGAAAACGTACAACAATAGCTATCATTGAATAAATAAAGAAGGAAGAATATTGTTGAGATAAAAAAAATTAAATATTACATATAAATAATATCATAAAATTAGAATATATCCATGGATAATACAACAATATAAATAATCACATGGATATCCATTACATTTTTTTGGGATAGAGTTCACATCCTGAAGGTCAGAATCAAATCATTAAGGCGTTATACTAAGAAAAAAATGCATAAATAGGAATGTAATAATAAATATTCCCAATCTAGTTTGTCTATTGAGTCCTACATTTGATTAAAGGGGATGAAATAAGACACACCCATCACTTTCTATGTCCAATATAGTAATCATATGAAGGATTAAAATAAAACTTGATACATAATCACCATAAAATTTATAGAGAAAAACTATCATGCATAAAGTTAATACTTTCTCCACTAAACCAAAAGAGAAACATTATCACAATAAAACCATTTTAATATATTGGATGATTTCATTTTATTTTATGTCTAATAAAGTATGATATTCATCAAATAATATTGACAAGAATGAAAATACTTCTAAAATAAATTTTGGAACATTCCTTGGTGAAAATAACCATTTCATTTTTAAATTAGTAATTTAAAATGTAAAAATTTCTATAATACTATTAAAAATTTCATTCATAAAAAGCATGGAAATATATAAATTAATCATCAATGAAATGATTAATTATGGTAGTGGGAAATTTTTTTCTTATTTCAAATGATAAAATAAGGATTTCATTCAATCCTTCAGTAAAAATTACTTCATTTAAAAAAGATTTAAGGGATTCCCTTTAAATATTATTAATCAAATTATGTCATGGGTAAAAATGCAATTAATCAATCATTGAGAAATATTAAAATGAATCTTGAGAAAAATTTAATGAAAATATCAGCATGGAAGAAACAAATTCCCCATCATATAGAAATATCAATATGATATTACATAAAAAAGTTCTTTTAAACTATGAGTATTTAAATAGACGAAAATGAAATGAAAACATATAATTCACATAAATGATTAGAAGTGAATAAAATTATATTTTAAGATAAAAATATCACGAAATACCACTAACAAAAACTGAAACATCAACAATCCCAAATATGGACAAGATTGTAAAATATAACCTTACCACTTTGGTAAATTTTGAAAACCAACTCCCATAAAGGAAATAACCACAAATGAAAATTTAAATTACATGAATATAAATTTATTAATTATATAAAAAATTAATGGGTCATTATATACACCACATTTATGTAACATGTGTTTAATATGGAATATGTATCAAAAAAACATAATGGTGATAAGAATCCTTACATAAATCAAAACATTGAAGTAAGAATTAATTCATAAAGTGTATATCTATAAAAAAATGTAAATCCAAAAATAAAATTATTAATTAAAAAAATATATAATCAAAGGTATGTATAGACATAATCATAACATAATATAGATAAAGATGAATCAATATATCTTAATAAAAACTAATTTTGTAAGGAATCCCATTAGCTCATGTTTAACATTCCTGGTAAGTTATTTTAACTACATGAATAATAAAATTTTATTTATAATATTCGTATACCATAATCATATATATACTTATTATATAATATATTACCCATTTACAATTTTTTAACTCAAGTTTATTAATAATTATTTATCAAAATCATCATTTCTAAGTATTCTCATCTTTTTTTCCATGAATTTCATTAGGTTAAATAGTCTATGTCATTCCATCTTCATTATGGTTCCATAATCTGTAGATATTTTTTAATTAAATACGTTTAGTATTTAATCAATATACACAATTGTTTTTTCATTTATTGCAGTGTTGAAAAATTACATCACTTCATTGGGATTGTTTCCCATATGTACTCATAGGTTAAACTAGTTTCTTTGATGTATTGATGAAAATAATTGTAAATAATAACTCAATTTTTAAAAATAATTATTATATCATAAATATAATATATATATTCATTAAATTAATCTTTATTACCATCATTGTAAATTATAAATGTAAATAAATCATTTTAATTTAAAGAGGTGGTTGAAAATATCTACGCAAAAGTAACACTCCCATTTCCCAGTGGATTAAATGGTACATAGGTAGATAACATATTATAATTAAATAAATAATTATTATTTCATAAATATAATATATAAACACTAAATAAATTATAATATCCCACCATAGATTATGGTGATGTAAAATTAATAATATCACTACCTAGAGGTTATAGTCCACACAACACATGTGTGATACTTTCATTTCTCATTTTGTGGAAAGGAGGTGGAAATTAATCTTCAATGATCATAATAAAATTGTTGGTAAATTGATAATACAATATTTATTATTTTGGGATTTATTTTTTAAAAAACTATATCATGATAGTGCTCTTGGGTTTGATAGTTTTTGTTGACAATGTTTGAAAATGTTGACAATGGTTGGTTTTCTATGGATCATATAGTTTGAAAAAAGTCCCAAAGGATCACACAGAGGAGGAATGTCCCAACCGATCTTGTGGAGTAAAATTTTTCTTAAGTATCACATTGTATACGAATCTCCAAAAGGATCATACAGAGCACACATGTCCAAAAATCTCATGAAGGTGTGTATTTCTAGAAATAGTGGACATTTGGCACATTATATCATGAGAGATAAAGGAGATCACACGATTGCATCAGATGATTTGTACGAGTTTAAGAGAACAAAAAATTTAGATGACATGAAACATTTTAAGAAACCACATGATTATCGGAGGATCTTTTGATGCGGTCATGAGAATCACTTAAAGGAAGAAGATGATATTCAAAGGATCAATTGAGGAAATCACATGAAGCACATAATGGATGATATGATAGAAATAATGAAGATATCTTATAGTCATTCAAAATAAAATGACCACATTATTTTCATTAGATCACACAATGAGATCATGTGAAGCGATTAGAGATATTGTCACTAACTGCATGATTGTATTTGGATCCCATGATTGGATGAGATGAAGTGCACATGATTGTATAATATCTATTTATAGTATCATGGGAATCATTGGTAGAAAATTTCACTGAACAAAAAATGATTTTATTTAGATCTTGTGTTGGTATCACATGAATCATTTAATTATATTTACTAAGGTAGCCAAAAATATTTATAACCACATTTTGTGGACATAAGGTCATGGATTTATGATTATATATAATCTCTAAACCATTATTAATAATAATTAGAGTTTTATCAAGTGGGATAATATGATGGAATATATTTCTCATGAGTATAACATGGACTTTCACAAGAATCATGTGATCCAACTAAACATAAAAAATACTAATGTATAAGAATCATGATGGTGTCATATAAAAGACTCATATAAAGGGATATTTCTACTGGGAATAAGAAAATGTTTTGGTATCACATGATCCATGTAACCTGAACAATGCCCCACTCCAGAGTCACAAGATCAACATGAAATAGATAAGTAATTATAGATAAGTCTTGCAAATATGTCTTTTAGAGATGACTCTCTAAGTGGTCACATGGAGAGGTCTTATAGAGAGATCTCATGGAGAGGTATCATTGATGTTTCTTGGAGATAGGTCCCATGGAGGAGTTTCACTTAGAGGTCTTTCCAAGGAGACTTACAGAGGGATATTTTGAATGGATCACGTGAAAGAATGTCATTATCCAAGTTGAAAACCCATGTAAAAACTTGGTTTTAAGGACATTTATGAAATAAGGGAATAAAGAAACACACTAGTGAATAAAATAAAATCTGATTGTCAAAAGATTCTACAAGAATAGAAGTTCATTCACATCTATAGAATGAAAAAACAATGATTTCAAATTTCCAATGGTTGAAAAATAAGAGGGATATTTAATCAACTTTGAACCTTGTAACAACAGTTTTATTTTGAGTTGTAAGTTCCTCAGATTGTTTTGGTATTATCCATCAATGTATCTGAGTGAGGCTGAACCAATTAATATTTTTCGCCATTTCAAATTTTAAATTCCATTCATTTCAAATATATATGAAGGATATAAATAAGGTAATTTTTATTAATAATGAAAAAAGATCACATGGGAAATCTATTTTAATATTTCATACAATAATTTACCCCTATTAAGGTATGTAACCTAGTTTTGATAATAATGGATATAATTGATTTATCAGAAGTGGAATAAGAAAAAATAATTGAAGAACTAGTAAAGACAGTTTCCTCTTTGTGGAGTGATATAATTTGGAATACATCTTACTCCTTATTAGGATTTAATTAGGAGAAGAAAAAAAGTGTAATAACATATGGAATTAATCATTTATGGGGTTTTGGGTATCTCTTGGATATTTTAGAGTGGTCAACGTTTTTTAATAAGGAGAGGAGGTACCCTTTATTATTGAGGGGTGGGACACACATGGAAAATAATCAAATATTAATCCAATTTTTCTTAGATTATCTCCTAGGTAAAACTATTTTAGCCCAAGTCGTGGAAATATTTTTACCATTTTAACTATTTATAATGTAAAAATTATGTTACAATTATTGAATAATATTAATTAATATGTTTCAAAATATTAAATAAAATTTAAAACACTTATCTTACACTATTATATAAAAATAATTTTAATATAAATACACAAAAACCAACTAAATGAATTTTTAGAAAAAGGATCTCTTTAATTATAAAAATAAATTTACATCAAAATAATGTATAATTTTCATTAAAATAGAATTAATTAGATTATGTTAAATCATAGGAGACTTAATTATCTTTAATACCAAACAAAAAGAAAAAGTAACCATTCATAAACATAGTTAACATAGAATAACTAAAAATAGTTTTTATTTGATAAAAACATTACCTAGATTAGAAAAACGTTAATAATATAATTATAATCTTATAATTAAATTTTTATAATAATTATATTACTTTTTATAAATATTTATATTCTAAGAAACTATTTTTTAATATTTAATTGTATTCTTATATGATTATAATTCTATAAAAGAGATAGTTTTTATAAAGTTTATATTTTTGACTATTCACTTAAAATTAACTATTTCTAAGAATGTGAAAAAATTAACCATAAGATAATTTTGACAAAATAGTTTGGAAATTTAAATTAATTTCATATAAGAGTATTTATAAAATTTTTAAATTTGTGTTTAAATTACATTTTTGAATACATTATTAACGCAATGAAATAATTTTTTAGAAAGAATTACATACTATAATTGAAGCTTGACTGTTAAAAAATGTATGAATCATTAGGTGAGTGTTCCTTGGGGAGTTTGTGTGGTAGTTAACATAGTTTAAGTAATGTGTTTGTTCTTTTTTTATCAACCTAATAATTGTTATGAATCTTTAACGATTTTATGATAGGTTTTGGGGAGTATCAAAAAAGGTGAACTTGTATTATCACCACTATTTATATATATACTATTTTTAGTGATCATATATGGGAGTTGTATATCCACCTTAAAATTAAAGTAATGGAGAATTGAATAATTGAGGTCATCATAGAATTTTTTTCGAGCCTCCTTAATTAAATTACATATCATATTCATATAAATAAATATAATCTATTAGATCATAAGTAAAAAATAATCTAATGATCCCACCACAAATATACCTCTACATGAGAAATCATTGGAACATAATAGCTAAAGGAATGGATGAGATAATAATCAACAAGAAAAAGATAATTACTAAAATGAAATAATTAATTAAAATAATCACATTTGGGATAATGTGGCGAGTTATAAAAGTATAAACCTATAATAAAAAATGAAGTATGAGATAAGGTTTTATAGCATAACTTTTAATAGAAATTGATAGGATTAAAAAATGAATATCTAAAAACATATCATAACGTAAAGGAATAAGATCACACCTCATATCCTTTAAAAATAATCTTAAGAAATATAAGAACTAAACAATTAATTGGGATCAATAAAATTTTATTATAATTCATGAAATCATAATATTGGAGAATTTTTTAAAAAAAAGAATAATATAAAAAGTTATCATGTATAAAAACATTTCATAAAATTATTGGAACATCAAAATAAAATTATTTTCATAATTATACCATGATATGATGCATAAGATTAAATCATAGAGAGATAATGAAAATATTAAAATGCAAAATTTCATAAGATAAATCAAAAGGATGGAATATAAAAAGGCTAAAACAATATTTAAAAATAAGAGTTATCTTATTGAGAAAATGATAATAAAAGTAGAGGAAAATTACAATATGTTCTCTTTCCTCGCATATTGTGTTATAGAATAAAATTTATCAACTTCATATAAAAAATATATTTATTAACAACATATTCAAAAACATTATTCATATTTACATTACACAATATAAATTATTTATGTTAAACTAATATTTATTTTTTATATTTTTTTATATGTTTTATTTTTATGTGTTTCTACCAATATTCCTATAATTTCTTTAAAACTAAATTTTACATCTTTTTTCATTATAAAAAGTAGATACACTCTATAATTTAAAAGGTATAAAGCGTAAAAACTCATGTAGCCTAAGAATTAGTCATAATATGATATTGTAACTCCATTTTATCGTGATGTAACATTTATCTATAGTCCACATGATAGTCATATAGTCATTGCAGTGGACTGAATATAGTCCCAATATGAATCAATTTTTTGGCATTTTATTTAAAATATTCTAACAACATAGGTAAAATGATGAATTATATTGATGATTATTTAAATTTCAAAAAGGTGTCACATATTACATCATTGAATATTTATGAGGTTTTGTATTTTGTATTTAGTTCTTATAAAAATAATAATCTGATCTAGAATATATTATAGTTCAGTGACCGGGATATTTTAGAGGGAAGTCAATATTTGAGCATTGAGTTACTCAAAAATTAATATAAAATAAATAACATCACAGTGTTGGTGGAATTAGAGTTTGGGATAATAACTTATATTCTCATCAATAACATCGTTAAATTCTTGAAAACCAATAATTTAATATAGTACATAATTTATCTATTTTTTTACATGATATATTACTCATAATTTGACCTCTTTCCCATTAGGGCCAATTTTTGTCTTACATTAAGTAATTTTATGTTTGGAATGTATTTTTGGTATAACTTTTTTTGGTTTTTCTAGGATATAATAATCAATTCTAAAAATAACATGTTTTGAAAAATATTTTCAAGAATAGTGTTGGGGAAAAAATACTAACTGAAATACCGATTATTTGTATATTAATTCAGAAAAAAGTGATATCGAGAAAAACATGTTATATTAAAAATGAAGTTAAATGTGGTGTAATAAGTAAAACACATGGAATGTAATATATATATATATATTATAATTAAAACTATTTATAACCATAATAACATGTTATCTCCAAATATCACTAAAAATAATATCATCAAATAAGTTAAAAATCATTTTGATGAAAAATCATATAAAAAATGATCTCAGATTAATATAATCTACATATGTAACATATGAATGATAAAATTAAATATTGAGATAAATATATAATAACATTTATTTTTGAAAAAATAGTTCAATCAAAATTCTATTAATCATTTTTACTGTGTTTAATGTAGAAAGTTTTTTATAATATTAATTTAATTTGTAAATTGAATATTAACTATTATCATTTTTAAGGTCACTTAAAAATACTTTATAAAAACAAAATATTGCAATCCTAATTCCACTGATGTAATGGTAACAAGTAAAATCATACCAAAAATCTCAAGACTAATCAAGGTTTTATTTATTAATTTTATGTGACTAAACTCGAAAATAAATTTTTAAGGGACCTTATTTGTATTTAATTTCAGTACAATTATATTTTAATACCACATATAAATATATTTTATATATTTATATAATTATCTACATTTAATTAACTACTAGATCATGGATTTAATTTTATAATTTTTTTTAAATGATGATTTTTAAAAATATTTATTTAAGGTTGATTTTTTATATTCTTCTAGATTTTTATAGTGTTATTTTTTCATGAAAATAATAATATTAAATTATTGTTTGAGTGTAATTTAGTGGTGTATTTCAATTACATATAGAGGTATCCATCATATTTAATGTAACATATTTTATATTTCATTTTAAATATTTAAAAAATTGAATATTATAGGCTATATAAAAACAAACACACAATAAATTGGAGATGCTATCAAATGAAAATCTCAAGTCTCTACATCATGGAAAGGTATGTAATGTTTCTACTAGTAGTATCATTTAATTTAACATTTCAGATAAAAAAAATTAAATGCACTCTAATTTATTTGTTTAAGAAAAAGATATATTATATATTGATGATTATGCCAAAGGACTTTTGAGTCCACCATTACTAAGGATTTCAGAGTGACTATAATATTTTCATTTTACAATGATAAATATAATATATGTATATATTCTATTTATGTAATATTTCATGGTATATAATAAATATATATGATGTATTATATAATCAGTGTTTTCATAAATGGTATGATATTCATATATAACACATTTAAAAATACATACGTTTAGTTTATATTAAATGATGTGTATGTGAAGAGGGGTTTACAATAATTTGAAAAATATTTTGGGATTGGTTTTTATATCTAATGCATGAAATAAGAATTGTAAATTTAGTTTTTAAAATAATGTAAATTAATCAATTATAATCATTAATTTATCTAGTGTAATTAGTCTTCATGATAATTTTTATTACAAGACAAGATATTTTAATTCAGAAGATATTAAAATGTGTTTTACAATTAAAATTGTTTTGTTTTTAATTAATTATAATAATTTATGTTAATATATATAATATGTTGGAATAAAAAATAGTTTGGAATAAAAAACTTTTTATTATAAATATGAATTATTAATCATTAAACTTATGTAATATTATTATAATTTATTTATCATTGGGAATTCTTACTATATTCCACAAATATTTATTCATTAATTTTTTCCCGATTGAATGTATACATGATTAAAATAATTTAGAAAATATTTCTTGTGAAAGAGAATATAATTGGAATATGTTTTAACTTATTTAATTTGGTTTAAATTTAATTTGATATTCTAATTTTTTATGTATTAAAAAGTAATGATTTATCAACAAAAGTTTATTATTCCACTTATTTATCTCAATTGGTTGATTATTTTAATATTTTGTATTTCATTTAAATTTATAATTTTAGATAAATAATGATATATCATATCATATGATAAATTAGTTGAATAATTTTTTTAACTAATTGGTTATAGGTTTTGATCAATACTAAATTTCACAATTCTTGAATTCAAAATAATATTTTACATGATTTTATTCTACTGGGTTTACTTTTAAGAAAATTGATATAAATAAATTTAAATATAAATATAATTTTGAGGATATTTACATTAATAAAGTTAATATTTAGCCATACCCCACATACAAATATAATAACTCAATATTAGAATTTTATTCTATTGATTTATATAAATTGTGATTATTTTTAGAATGTTTACTTCTTAGATAATTTTTATTAATGTTAGTATTTTCTTCTAATAAAAATTAATTAAAAAGAATTACAATGATACCTATTAAATATTTGTGATGAAAAGTAGGAATCTAAATTTTTTAAGAGGGAATAGTTGAGTATTAATATTTTTTTAAATATACATTATAGTGGGTACAATTATCATTAGACCTAGGATTTATTTTCTTTCATGTTTTTAATTCGTAGAAGATCATGATTTTGATATGGTCTAGGTTGGTAATAGTACATTATATGTAATGTTTTATTTACTATCCTTATTTATCAGTTTTCCATTCTATAGGTATTATGTGGAGGATAATATGGATATCCTTATTTATATCATGATATCACTATATGAAAATATTTATTAACTTATGGGTTACTGACATTTTATATAATTGAAACGAATTTATATTCTTTTAGCCTACTTCACCATAATATTTCTAAACAACTAGTTTGATTGTTCACATTGAAATAGAAAATCGATGATTTCATTTATTTTATTAATTATGGTACATAAAAACTATATAAAAATTTCCATCATATTTGTGACTGGGGAATATTTTAATCATTAATGTTGTTATCTAATTTTGTTATGTTAAAATTTACTTTAACATTATTTCATGTAAAATGGATCCATTCCTGAGAAAGGATTGATTATGTGAAAAACAATTATTTCCAAAATTTTATATATGTTTGTAGGTGGGTGTATAACATGATCATTATGTTTTTAAAGAGTTAATGAAGTGTAATATAAAAAATTTCCTTTTTTATATTTATGAGTTCAAAATTTATAGATTTTACGGCATAAGAAATAATTAATTATATAATAATTGAAATAAATTTTTTTGTTTACTTATTTTTCTTGGAATAAAAAAAGGTTTTTAGAACATTCCTATAATATTTAAGGGTTTTATTAATTTTTTATTCTACTATATTTTCATTTTAGATTGGATGTTAAAATTCATATTGAAGAAAGTGAATTCATAAGTTCGAAATTAATAAGTTAAATTGTTTATTTTTTATACATTGGAAATTTGTTGACAGAAAACCTTATATAAGTCATCCCCAAAGGACTCATTACATTTTAATTTAATTATAATTTGAGGATATTTTATTGTATATCAATGTGAATCGACATGAATATC
This sequence comes from Viscum album, assembly GCA_963277665.1. Lineage (NCBI taxonomy): Eukaryota > Viridiplantae > Streptophyta > Magnoliopsida > Santalales > Viscaceae > Viscum > Viscum album. The sequence continues at coordinate 1,944,439,486 of OY728126.1, read as the reverse complement.
GTTACCTAGATTCTAAAAAAAATCTTTTTAACACAGAACATTTACTAGTTGGTCTCCAAACATGAGAAAAAATATAACATAGTATTTTTATGGTTGTTTCTTATAATGTATTAATCCTAAAAAAATTCACATCACTATATTCAATAAGAAGTGCACAACTTAAAGATTAGTTTTTTAAAAAACATTTATTATGTTATTTAAACCGATTTTATTAAATTTTATTGTATATGTTATACAATATTCTGGCATAAGAATTTTATAATAGAATGAGAAATATATAAAATTATAATTTCATTAAATTTTCCATACAATAATTTTTTTATTAATAGGTAGAATATTATATTAGTATCAACGATTTATAATTACACACATATTCAAAAACACCTGATATTATTACTAAAACATACACCCACAAATTTAAGATATTTTATTATAATATATCATCAATTCACCATCTTATATAAAAACCATACTTTCTTATTATCTTATATATATATATATATGCCATTTGTGGTTTTATATTTATTTTTACAAAAAATATTTTATTTTGTCATTTTAATGAATTTTTTTTGGATAAGAAAACAAATTCTTATGAAATATGGTAGTTTTCCATTTTAATGTCATGGGTTTAGCCTTTTTATTAATTGTTGAAAAAATTATATATATATATATATATATATATATATATTTTAAAATGGGTGGTATTTGAATTCCCCCCCAAATTCATATATAATTATATAATGTCCAATAGAAGATGAGTGCTGGTCCCAAAAAAAGGATTAACACTGAGAGGTGGGATTTAATTTGTGAATTATAAATTTTTTTAAAATACCATTTATAATGATCTTTTCCCACTTTTAAAAAGTACACCACTGACTTCCATATAAATATATAAATAAAAAATCATTTATATAGGGATGTTGAATATTTTTTTAGTTCACCCAAATGATACTAATCAATGGAATAAATAAACATAATGTGATAATGCATTGGAAACAAAATGTTAAGTGCTATTAATATTAAAACATGGAGTGGTCATAATGAAACTCATGTCAAACAACCCTAATAAAGTAAGAAGTAATTATTATCTTTTAAAATATGGAAAAAACTACTTCTAATATAACCCAATTTATATTCCTCAAACAATTGGTATAAATTAAACTATTTTTGGTGGAGCACTTTATATAGAATCCATGATTTTCTAATAACATAACTCATTGAACACATTGTTTCTTCACTTCATTCATTGTATTAGAATCTTTTAATTATTCTGATTTTCATGTTCATGTTTAGAAATCCTACTTCATTCCTAACCAAATATATATTATTATTATTTCTCTATCATTTTTATCATGGTATCATAAATATCATCTATATTATGTTTTTCTACTTTATTCTCTTATTCTCACAAAATATTATTCCATTTTTTAATATATATAACAAAATTTAATTTTAGGCATGAGGTTCTTCGTTAATTCTCTCATGATTATCATTCCTTAATCCTCTTGAAAATCAACACACTACATTAACCAAATTTAACCGTGTTATTAATCATATATTATTTATGAGAACTACCTCGTTTTGGATGAAATGTGTAGTACAGATCCATGTCACAAATTTTTTCCAAAATAACAAATTATTCATTAAAAGTTACAATTAATGTCATATTTCAATCATGTTTTATCATTAGCATGATTCTCAATTTATATAATTACCTGAGATATTAAAAATATTTTATGATATATAAAAAATATATATACTAATCTAGAAAATTACTAAGAGGGAAATATTAACTTACTAAACCATAAATTTTTTTCATTTTACTGACTATAGACTTCTATATATTAATAATATAATAATCCTAACAATGTTCCTTAATGAGCCTTACAAATTCAAATATATAACCCTATAAAACTATTTAATGAAACATTTAATGTTATATCAAACATAAGATGTCCCCTTAGCTACCCTTTGAATTCAGGGGAAAAACCTTACAAATATCTATATTCCTTATAATATCTCTGTATCAAGCATAAAATGTAAGAGAACATGCGATTATAAAATTACATCAACCATACAATGTTCCCTTATCATACTTATGAAGTCTAGAAACCAATATTGTGAGGCATAAGATGAACCGTTTCAGGTCTTCATGCAACCTTATGAAATATTCCTTCACCAAAAAATGAAACATATGAAAATAGGGTGACATCATGCAATTATCTTAGAATAAACGTTATGACTACATGGAAACCATAATAGAACTTATATGAACAATATAATTAAGACATATAAAAAATTCAGAACCCCTCACTACATTATAATCAATTATTGGTCTACAAAATTTCTCCCACAGACCTCCAAAACTCAAATTATGTGTTACTATTACCATATTAGAATATTTTGGAAATTACATCACCAAAACTGTCAATATAAACAATTTATAGACACTATTATGGGGATATTTAATATTAATCCACCCCATTGGGGTTTTTCCAAATCTAATATATATTCGGTACTTTTTTAATCAATACTCAATATCCAATCAAATATAATTAAAAAGATGATTTTTCATCCTGAAATGAGTGTATCAAATATTTAAACAATCCCATTACCATTCCCACTTTAGTTATGGTCATTATGTGAAGAAATAATGAATAAATCCTCATTAAAACAACTCTTTCTTCTTTATTCTCAGAAAAATAAAAAACTAATCCCCATGGTTAATCCTCTAAATTCAATATCACTATTAAAAAACAATCTTCATATTATTACATTTATCAATAAGAAATAATAATACCTTCCTAAATAATTTAAAAATTGTATCTCAACAAATTTACCCTTTATTATGTGTAAATTTTTACCAATTATTAAAAAACCCAAAGATCACTTATATAAATGCTAATAAGTGAGGACTAAAAATTCAAAAAATGGAATAAAATTTAGTATTTTAATTCTATTATATATGTATCAATATCACAAGGGTGAGTGGGGGTTATTTTTTCATGACATTTAGTTATAGGATGTCCATTGGACTCAAAGAGTACAATGATAACATTCAATTTCCCATTAGGATAATGCATTCCTCATAATATATGTGACATGATATTATAAGGAATCATACTCTAAATTCACAAAAACTTGATCAAAATTATCCTTGATGATATGGTATTTAGTATTTATGTAATATATCCTCTAATGATGAATGGAATTTTTTCTATTATTTATATAACTCAAGTTTTAAAAAATGATAATAATTAAATATTTCGACACTAATTAAGTCTCCTCAAGATAGTTTTTAATCAATAGTAACTAATTTTTTAGTTGAATGGAATATTTTTATTTATACATAGTATTTGTAATGACCCAAAAATTCATTAATGAAGTTTATATTGATCTAATTAAAAGTCCTATCACGATTATATAAAATGTGAACTTCATTGGTTTTATGTTTCTGGATTTTAAAATGCTGTTAAGAATTGTGACCATTCCTAATATTGTCATTGAACAATGATCACATGATTATTATAAATATTGGGCTTTAACAAATCAAATTTACTCAGAAAAAGGAATTGATGGCCTCATCCAGCAGACATTCCCCATACGAAGCCCATTTTTCGAAGTTTGGAAAGGAGGGGGGTGCCATAGGGCTTCACTCTTGACCAAGCCTAGGTCGAGCTTGACTATGTTAAACTCAAGTAGAACCGCCTATGAGAGAAGTGGAAATTTATAGATATTACCACCCGAGCAATGTTATCCGAGCCACCCCAAGAGTCGGTCAACATCACACACCTTACCATTCGGTCTTATGTGGGTGTTATAAGGGGTTATGTAACAAGAAATTATAACTATTAATATGTAAGTTATTTTTGTATTTAATAAATAATATACTTTCATTTTATTATTGTGACATTATAAATAGTTTTTAAAGCACAGATAGTATTTTTAGTTAATGTTCAACTAAGAAATAAATTTGGATGAATTAATGGATTTTTTAATTAAATAATATTTTAATAAAATACAATTATTATTATTAAATTAGTTTTCATTAAATATAAATTATAGTATAATTTTATGAATGAAATTGTAATTTTTATTATGGTTTGAAGGCCATTTTTGTCGAAACCGGGGAATTTTTTATAAAAGTCGGTTTTTATTTTAAAGGTGAAATTTAACATATATAAAATATTATTTAGATAAAATGAATATTATTTCTGAAATCAGGATGCCAAAATTATCCAATGGTGAATTTTTCATAATTTTTCGAGTTAGTCAAAATTTTGGGTAAAAAGTAAATACCGTTTTAATATATAATGTGTTTTATGACACAATAATGACCCAATAGTTATTTAATAAAATACTATAAACATTGTGTTCAGAAAATATATGTTTTAAAATAAAATTAATTTTTTTTAGGTTTGTTTGATTTATTTTACAAAGAGTTAGTCTACCCTTCAAGACTTATTAAATATTTTTTCTTTTTAAATTGTTTTCCTTGGGTGTGTGTCTCACCTCCACATAATAAACCCCATTATTTTAATATTTTCGGACTCTGGTCTTATAAATTATTTTTTTCCTATTCCCTTACATAAAGAAAATGGGAAAAAACTATTTTCTGGTTTGTCGATTGGATTAGTTTTATGTGAGGTGTCCCAATCCTAAATAATAAAGAATTTCCTCAAATTTCCTATGTAAACCCACCCAAGATCCCACTTTATCCCCACTCAAATCCATTGTAGTTATTCTAAACTCTTCCCTACTCTCTCTATAATCCTCCAATGGTTCCCCAACCTCCCAGGAAGCCTCTCTCAAGCCTCTCTCAAGCCATTGGAAGCACACTTCCAAGTAAGGGTTTTTCTTCCTTTGTCATTTTTGTCCAGTATTCATTAATTTGTTATACCCTTTTAATTTAAATTTTTAATGTTGGATTATGGTTTTTCACCTCCAACATACTTCCCTCTTTATGTTTTAATGATGTTATACCCCTTTGTCTATCATTAAATTCCTCCCTTGTACTCCTGTTACTATGCTATAATTTCGAAAGGAATTTCTCTCTCATCATTTACATTCGAGAAATTATTTTGTATAATGAATCTAAATTCCGTTAATTTTTTTGGAAACGTATATATATGAACCCCTAACATTACATGTCATGAAAATATGTTGATACACCCCCTTATCTCTCATAAACCATTTTAAGGAGTTCTTATGTCACGTCGTAATGCAGCTGAAATTGCACTGTGCTTTTCCAAGCCAAAGTCATTGTGTAGTGAATACCATGCCCGTTTCTATTTAAATTGTATTAAACATTTTACACATTTACATACTATTTATAGAGTTTCATGTATATATTCCACCTTATATAATCATGGAATAAATGATTATGTTAAATGATTCAATATTTTATGATCCATGTGGCACACATATGCATGAAATGAAATGTTTAAGAAAGGGGTTCCCTGATAGTGCTCCAATGCATTGGGTAAATTATAGTATCATGATACGTTATGTGAAATGGGTGTTAACTCATGATAGTTTAGTGTAATGAGGTTTTACTTTTACTTTATGTGCAATGAGGGTTTACTCATGCTCCATGTGCAATGAGCCTTGGCTCATGCTAATTTCATGTTCAGTGTTGTTTCCACATTTCCATTGTTATGATTATCATGCTTTATCATGCCTTTATGTTTATACTTCGCTTGTGATCTATTGATATGCCTAATTTATAACATGTATTATTTTCCTCATTTTATTCCATGATTATTCCCTAATTGGGATTTATAGCTCACCATATTCTTATGCATGTCCTCTGGTTATCGCACAGAATGCTAAATACGAGAGAATGTAGTGGTCATGTAAAGGAAGATTTCAATAAAGATGTTGTATTTCATGTTTTAAGTTGTTATGTAATGAACCTAATCCACAAAGACACTAGACCCCTCTATCTTCTATATTGTATGAAGTGAAGCTTATGTAATAAACCATGTTTAAATGTGTAATAAATAATAAGGGTTGTCATAGATGGTATTAGAGGATAAATATAGTTATTTAGGGGATTAGGATTAGCAAACCCTAGTAAAGCCTTAGAGAAAGAATAAGTATAATAAAAATATCCCTATATTTTTGTGAGTATTTATTAAGTTGTTTATCAAGAAAATACATTTCTGTCTGGATACAAGAAGGTAGAGGCGGCTCTAGCACATATGAATCCTAGGGGTAAAACCAGAAAACACTACATTGAGCTAGACATGAATGGGAACAGGTGCACAACAACGGGACTTGCTTCACTCTTGGTTATTAAAATCATGGGGGATATGCTTTGGTAAATTCAGATTCTTAGTATGAAACATTATTAAGGGACAAAAAATCACCTAAGAATATATGCTAGAAAATAGATGATGGATAACATAGACTGAAGCCAATAGATTCATATGTTAAAGAAATAAAAGCTATTTATAAGTAATCAGTGTTGTCCTTGTATTACCCTTTATGTGTTACCCCTAATTTTCCTTTTATTACAGCCAATGTCCGGTAATTGGAGGACTCAGGCTAACAACTGATGTGAAGATCAATGTGATGACTGTACGAATTAGATTCCCAATCTATTGGGAGCAGGAATCACGAACTTTTTCTCGCTTCTCTATCACCTAACTCAAGATTTAAATACAAACATGGGTCAAGAAAAATTTTAAACCCCCCAATAATGAATAATTTTCTATTGAAAGCTTAATGAGACAAAGGCATCCTACTTTTAATTGATCATCCAATACCTCAATCACTAAATAATGGATCAACTCAATTGAAAATATCTTATCTATACTTCAATGTTCTGAACAAAAGAAGGTTCTGTTGGATAATTATCATATGGAGTGTGAATCTGATCAATGGTGGGCATTGATAAAAAAATATGAATCTTGAGGAGGAGATCGAGGAGTTGGAAAGGAAGGATTTATAGAATATGTTTTTTGATAAATATTTTCCAAGAACCATCTAGCTTAATATGGAAAGGTACTTCTTGCCTTCATGAAAAGAGACGATGAACCTATCGAAGCGTAGAAGGAAAACTTCACACGGCTTTCACGATACGCCTTCGGCTTTGTTGTTACCCATGAATTCACGGTTGATCACTTCTTTGGTGGGATGAAACCTACCCTATGGAAAGCGTTGGTGATCCGTGACTTTGAAAACTGTGAAAAAAATTTCAGATGTTCCCTCAAGGTCAAAATGGAGATCGTAGAATATCAGGGGTATTAGGGAGGACAAGAAACATAAGGTGGAATTCAATGCGGGTCGTCCGATAGATAAATCCAATGGTGCTAAGAAGATCCAGCAGCCCACTTTCCAAAGGGGCGGAAAGAAGCACAATAGAAATTGCCTGAGGGGGTGAGGAAATTCTTTAGACGTGGAAGAGAAGGGCACCTGGTTATTAAATTTCAGTAAGAAAGACCCGCTTCTGTGAAAGAATAGAGGAACACTCGGTTCGATCCTCAAAGCATGGTTCATTGCTACAACTACAATGAAGCACGGAATTTTTCAAATCAGTGCCCCAAACCAAGGGTTTTCGGAGGCAATGAACATCCTCCAAGGCCGCAAGGGCGATCTTTTTCCATCACTACTACCGATGTGAAACCCAAAAACAAAGTGGTGACAAGTACGCTAGTTATTCATTCAAGAATAGAAAATATACTTTTTGATTCAGGTTCTATACATTCTTTTATATATCAAATGTTTAGTAGAACATTCCCATCACCACCACAAATCATGGAAGTGAAGATGTCGGTGAGTATGGTAAATCGCGAAATCATTGCATCCCATGAATATAAATCCTCCCATATCATAATCTGTGGATTGAACTTCTCAGAGAACCTCGTCATACTCCATCTGGTGGAATTGGATTCAATTCTCAGCATTGATCTGATTTCCTTATATAGAGACAACAAAAATTTACATGAGATGGAAATCACTCTCCATGTGAATAATCGTCCCCCGATTAATTACAAGTGCAAGGAGGATGATGAATCTTCTTTAGCTCCATCATCTCATGTGTGGATATTACTACCCTATGAGCACACATTTCTAGCTCATAGAATTGAGTACAAGGAGGAAACCATCCTTGATGACAGGACTATTGTGAGGGAATTCACCGAAGTGTTTCCTGAGGAATTTACTTGTCTTCCTCCTAGAGTAGATGTTGAATTATCAATTGATATTATACTTGGGGAATTTCCAATATCCAAGACTCCATATAGAATGGATGTTTGTGGAGCTAGAGGAGCAGAAGAAACAACTACAGGAGAATCTGGATAAAGGGGTTATATACCCAAGTGCTTCACCATGGGGTGCACCATTCCTCTTCGTCATGAAGAAGGATGGGTCAATGTGCTTTTGCATCAACTCTCGTGAGCTCAAAAAAATCACAATAAAGAAAAAGTATCCTCTCCCATTAATTGATGATTTTTTCGATCTTCTATGTGGAGAACAATGCTTCTCCATGGTTTATTTGCAGTCAATATATTATCATGTGAGGGTGAAGAAGGAATATATCCCCAAGACTGATTTTCGTATAAGATACGGGCACTATGAATTCATAGTAATTCCTTTCAGACTCACTAATACTACATAAATCATTTTGGACCAGAAAAATAGAGTGTTTAGAGATTACGTTGACAACTTTTTGGTAGTATTTATAGATGATACTCTGATATAATCCAAAACCAAGGAGGATCATGAGGAGAATCTAATAAATGTACTAGAGACATTCCTAAAGGAGAAGCACTATGAAAAGTACTACAAGTGTGAGTTCTGGTTGAAGGAGGTCTCATTTTTTCCATATCATCACAGGAAATGGAATAACTATGTATCCCTCTAAAATAGAGGCAATTGGGGGATGGTCGAGGCCAACATCGGAAACAGGTATTCATAGCTTCTTGGGTTTAGCTAGATATTCTTCCTAATTTGTGAGAAATTTATCACGATTATCCAACCCCTCTTACCAAGCTAACTATGAAGGGAGTAATGTTTTCTTGGAGTGATGAATGAGAATTAAGCTTCACAGAGTTGAAAATAAGGCTTATCATTGTTCGTGTGCTCACTCAACCCAAAGTGAAGAAATTTTTGGGGCATTCAGTGATTCTTAGAAGAAGGTCATGGGATGTGTGTTGATGAAAAATGAAAAATTCATTTCCAATGCTTCAAGGAAATTGAATATTCATGAATAGAACTATCCAACAGATGACATTGAGTTGGCGGTAGTGATCTTCGATTTGAAAATTTTGTGGAATTATCTCTTTGGGAATAAGAGTGAAATATATACAGACCATAAAATCCTCAAGTATATATTAACACAGAATGTTTGGAACATGCGCCAACGAAAATGGTTAGAGATGATCAAAGACTATACATGCTCAACCCATTACCACCCTGGGAAAGAGAACAAGGGGTGGATGCCCTAAGTAGAAAGGACCCAATGATTCTATCATTGATATGAATTGAAAAGGATCTAATATTCTATGATTTTATGAAGATGGACCTGGGAATCATAAAGAAGAAATCATCATCAATCCTTCCACAAATGATTACTCAACCGTAACTTTAAGAAATGTTAAAGGATGCTCAAAAAGATGATGTGGGAATTTAGGAAAAAGTGGAATCTATCAGAAAAGGGAAATCATCAGAGATTAATGTCAATGGAGAAGAAATTGTGATATTTGGGAAAAGACTATGTGTTCCATCATGTTCAGATATGAAGAAGGAACTTTTGGTTGATGCACATAGTTCAAATTTCCCTATTCACCCATGAAACACAAAGATGTATCGAGACCTCTGAGAGTATTATTGGTTGGATAATATGAAGAAAACGATCCCTGAATATACATCAAAGTGTCTAGTGTGTCAGCATGTAAAGGAAGAGATGCAGAAGTCTAAGGGGTTGATGCGATCATTGCCCAAAACAGAATGGAAATGGGAGAACATACCCATGGACATTGTCACTGGACTTCTGAAGATATCCAAGGTGAACAATGTAATCTGGGATGTAGTGGATCATCTTACAAAGGTTGAACGCTTCATTTCTATTTGGGATGATTTCTCATTGGATAAACTATCATGATTATATATCAGAGAAATGGTAAGGATTCATTGAGTACCACTATATATTGTGTCCGATCAGGATCTAAGATTCAGTTTTACATTTTGGAAGAGTCTTCAACAAGCTCTGAATACAAAATTGAACTTCAGTACGTCCTATCATCCCCAAACTAATGGCCAATCTGAGCGTACTTTTAAAACACTTGAGGACATGTTGAGAGCGTGCAAAATGGACTTTAAAGGAGGATGAGATCAATATCCTCCTCTGGTTGAGTTCTCTTATAATAATAGTTTCCACCCGATCATCCAAATGGAACCATATAATGACCTTTATGGGAAAAGGTGCAGAACACTAGCGTGTTGGGATGAGGTTAGTGAGCATAAGCTACTTGGACTAGAAATAGTCGAAGAAATGGTGGAGAAGGTGAAAACCATTCAGTAGCATATCAAGGAAGCCCAGAGTCGATAGAAGAGTTATGCAGATAACAATCGATGAGACCTTCAGTTTAAAGTAGGATACATGGTATTTATATGAAAATCTCCATGGAACAATGTCATGAGGATTGGAATGAAAGGTAAGTTAAGTCTAAGGTACATCAGAACCTTCGAGATTCTTGATCGTGTCGGGGATGTGGCCTATCAACTAGCACTTCCACCTACTATGGCCAATGCACATGATGTCTTTTAGGTATCCTTCTTAAGTAATTACATACTATACCCTTCACACTTACTCTATACAGAGGTGGTATAGTTAGAGGATGATCCTTCTTATGAGGAGCAACTAATTAAGATCTTAGATCATAGAGAAAAATTTCTACGAAGTATGACAATGCCCCTCATCAAGGTGTTGTGGGGAAACTATAAGTTTGATGAAGTGATGTGGGAATTAAAGGAAATGATGAATCATAGTTACCCACATCTGTTTTAGTGTGAGAAAAGAAAATTTCTAGGGAGAAATTTCATAAGGGGGGACGATTATAACGACCCAAACTTTCATTAATTATACTTACTCTTGATCTAATTAAATGTCTTATCATGGTTATATAAAATTTGAACTACATTAGTTTTATGTTTCTAGATATCAAAATTCTGTTAAGAATTGTGACCGTTTCTAACATATTTGTTGAAAAATGATCACATGATTAGTATAAATATAGGGCTTTAACAAATCTAATTTACTCAGAAAAAGGAAGTGATGACCTCATCCAGTAGACGTGCCCCATACGAAGCCCAAATTTCAGATCTCGGAAAGGAGGGGGTGTCATTAGGCACCACTCATTACCAATCCCAGGCCGAGCTTGAATACGTTAAGATAGAGAGAAACCACGTAAGAGAGAAGTTGAAGTTGATAGAGATTACCACCCGAGCAATGTTGTCTGAGCCACCCCAAGAATCGGTCACCATTGCACACCTTTCCCTTCAGTCTTATGCTGGTGTTATAAGGGGTTATGTAACAAGAAATTAGCACTATTAATATGTGCATTATTTTTGTATATAATAATGAATATAATTTCATTTTATTATTGTTACCTTGTAAATAGTTTTTAAAGCACATATAGTATTTTTATTTAATGTTCGAAAAAGAAATCTATTTTGATTAATTAATAGATTTTTGAATTTAATAATATTTTAATAAAATAATAATAATATTATTAAATTAATTTTTATTAAATATAAATGATCGTATAATTTTATGAACCTAATTGTAATTTTTATTAATGTTCTAAAGCCATTTTTAACAAAACCCAGGAATTTTTGATAATTTTCAGTTTTATTTTAAAGGTGAAAATTAACATATTTAGAAAATTATTTAGATAAAATGAATATTATTTCTAGAATATGGATTTAAAAATTATCCCATGGTGAATTTTTAATAATTTTCTGAGATAGTTAAATTTTTGGGTAAAAACTAAATACTGTTGAAATATACAAAGTGATTTATGACATCATAATGACCCAATAGTGATGTAATAAAATACAATAAACTTTATTTTAGGCCAATATATGTTTTACCATTAAAATAATGAGATTTTGGGTTTGATTGATTTATTTTACAATGTTTTTGTTCACCCTTCAAGACTTATTAAACATTTTGTCTTTTTAAATTGTTTTCCTTAAGTGTGTGACTTACATCCACATAAGCAACCCCATTATTTTTAGAAGTTCAGACTTTCGACATATAAAATATTTTTTTCCAATTCCCTTTTCCAAAAACCAATAGCAAGAACCATGGGATGGTATGTGTTTTTGATTATATTAATGTGAGGTATCCTAAACCTAAATAATAAAGAATTCCCCCATATTTCCTATATAAACCAACCCATAGCCCCACTTCCTCCTCAGTGAAATCCTTTGAATTTTGTCCAACCACTACCCCCTATTTAAAATCCTCCCAAGGTTCCCCAATCTCTCAACAAGCCTCTCTTAAGCCTCTCTCAAGCCTTTTGAAGCACACTTCCAAGTAAGAGTTTTTCTTCCATTCTAATTTTTCTCCATTATTATTTAAATTGTTAGGCCCTTTTAATTTCAATTATAAATGTTGGGGTATAGTTTTTAACCTCCAAAAAACATGCCTATTTATGTTTTAATGAGGGGATACCCCTTTCTCTCTCATTAAATTCCTCCCTTGTACACCCGTTACAATGCGGAAATTCTGAAAGGAATTCTCTCTCCTCATTTACATTCAAGAAATTATTTTGTATCATGAATCTAAATTCCATTACATTTATTGGGACATGTATCTATATTAACCCCTTATTTTACATGTCATGTAAATATGATGAGAAACCTCCTTCTCTCTCATCAACCATTTTTATGAGTTCTTATGTCACGTCGTTTTGCTCTCGAAATTGCACAACGCTTTTCCAAGACAAAGTCATTGTCTAGTGAATACCATGCCCATTTATCTATCATGGGTATTCACCTTTATTCACATTTACATATTGTTTAAAGAGTTTCAATTATGTATTCCACATTCATTTATCATGGAATAAATGATTATGTTGAATGATTCAATGTTTTATGATCCATGTGGCACACTTATGCGTGAAATGAAATTTTTAGGAAGGGTGCGCCCTGATAGCACTCCAATGAGTTGGGTAAAGTATAGTATCATGATAAGTCATGTGAAATGGGTGTTAAATCATGATAATTCTAGTGAAACAAGTTTTTACTCATGATTCAAGTGAAATGATAGTTTAATCATGCTCTATGGGCAACGAGCCTTGGCTCTTGTTAATTCCATGTTAAGTGTTGTTGCCACATTTCCATTGTTATGATTGTCATGATTTATCATTAATTTATGTTTATGATTCTCTTGTGCTCTATTGATATGCCTATTGTCTAACATGTATCGGATTTTTCATGTTATTCCATGCTTTTTCCCTTACTGGGCTTTATAGATCACCCTTTTCATATGCAAGTCCTCAGGTTATCCCATGCAACGCTAAGTATGAGGGAATTTAATGGTCATGTAAAGGATGTTTTCAATAAAGATGTTGTATTTAATGTTTGTAGTTGTTATTTAATGTTCTTATTCCCTAAATACAACAGTCCTTTCAATCTTCTATGTTGTATCAAGTGAAGTTTATGTAATAAATCAGTTTTAAGTTTGTAACAAAAGATCAGGGTTGTCGTAGTAGTGATCAATTAAATGTAGTAATTATTTTTACTCAAGTAATAAATTAAATAAAAATTAAGGTAAAATAACCAAAAAATATTTATTGGTGTTTATTAGTTGAACCGTAATAATTTTTGTCCATATAAAAAGTTACACTTATTGTGTTTTATAATAAAAAAGCTAAATTTTCATTGTATTCTTGATATAATAAAATATCATCTTCAAAACTATAATATGTATTTCTATTGGGTAGATTTGGTATCATGAACCATTCCATGTTTATAACACTGTATCATATCTAATTAGTATTAGATACTATAAATGATTAACAACTTCTCTATATTCTATTGAATTGACCTAATTGAAATGATCATCAATTAAAAATATAATATAGGATTACATAAGAGTTTTCAGTAGTCCATAATCATTTATTTCATGACACATCTAAAAATAATCATAATATTTTTTTTAGAAATAAATGTGATGTTCATTTTATTAAAATACAAGTAAGCTAAAGAAAAATTATTGTTTTATAATATTGGAGATTTCTTATCAAGATTTTCCATTTTTTCAAAACATATGTGTTGCACTTTATTCAATACTCTAAAAATATTATCATCTACAAAAATAGTAATCAATATAAGACTATTTCTCTTCTTGATTTAATGATTTTCATAAACTCCCCCTATTTAGAATTCAATACTATTTAAATATTTTTCAATCAATGAGTATTAAACCCATTGTACATTATTTAGACCACACATATCCCCCTTAAACAAAAACACATTTTTCTCACCTTCATTCAAAATAAAAACAATTTTTTATATATATAATTATTATTTTAGGATTAGGTTTATAAATGTTTATTTAACATTCATTTTATACTCTTTGAAACCCCTTTGTATATCTATGGTGAAAAATTATCATATAGTATCCAAATGGGATATGAGTGAAAATGACTTATCCACATCCATAACATCAATTTATGAATACCACATCGACCCCGGTTTTCTGTTAATCTATCCACCTTTCTATTTATGATATTCTTATTCTTGAATACCGACTTGGTTATTATTATATTCTTTCCACAAGACTTTGAACAATTAAAAAAATTTGATTTTATTTTTATTTGATCAAGTTATTAAATTATTAGTTTGACTTAATTATCATTTTTAGTATCCAATTCAATAATTTCAAGATCTAAATGTGATAGAAAATAGTTTGAATATTTATATTTTCTTCCTTATGTTTGAACTATAGTTATCCAATCACTAACTATATTGTTATCACATATTTTAGTTATGTCACATCACTTATTTTATGAGACCGAAAGTAATATATTTTCTATATTATCAGTGTCTTATATATATTCCCCTGATCTCCCCCTGAACCACTAACCAGAGTATCAAATTAGTTATTAATTAACATATTTTTTGTTGTGGAATTTTCTAACTAGTTTTTAGAATATGCTCATTTTCTATAATTGAAACATCATAGACGTTTGAAATAACTACAATATATTTTTTGTGTAATCATTATAGTTTATTACTATTATTTCTTAAAATTACATTCATCTCCATGATAATAAAAATTTTGGTTATTTTTCATGTCGATAATAAAATATTTACTTCCAAAAACAAGGTTGTACTAGAGTTTCATCTTCTTTCCATACAGTAACACACATGGGGTTTTTATCTTAATTTAGAAAAAGAAAAGATTTGTTATAGATTTAAATAGATTTAAGAATTTTCTCCTTCCAATAACTATCAAGTATATTATTTTCATTCAAAGTTATCTATGTTATATTAATGATAATATGGTCCCTGCTCTCAATGAATTAGTTTAGTAGAGGAGTCCTTACCAATTATAATTGATTTTTTATCCCATGTTTTAGAGTATGGTATTATAACTAGTTGTTCGTATATTCCATACCATTATCGACCAAGAATGGATAAATTTAATTCTTATTAATCATCCCCACTAAACTTGGACAATGAGAAATACATGTGAAAACATCATATTTACCTACAAAAAACCCCCATCCATGTTATCCTAATGAAATAATCTGTAATAATGAAAATAATTAAATAATTTATCCGTGAATTTCGGTATCATATGACCACTTACATTGACCTAAACCAAATCAAGAACCGTTTTCAATTTCTTCCCATTTCACTTGTACAACATCTAAATAATCATTTCCTTTTGGTACATATCACACATGTGAATGAGATCACATGAGCGAATAGGAATTTATGGGGCCCCATTATTTTTTTTGAGATGTTATAAGAGTATTTTATGCTCAATTTTTCATTTCATTTGTGGCATAATTTATTTTATTCCTCATTAGATAGAAAACGTATATCATATTCTCCATTAATGTAATATACATTTCCCTTTGTAATGTATCCATATAGAGATGTATCGCCATAATTTCATTTAATGAAATATGTATTCTTATTTAACAACAATATTTTCCATGAGTCACAAAACTAATTTACACCTATTATGTCGTTACCAAGGCCATCAACCAACAATCCATCTTTTTTCCTAAATTATCTTCCTCATATCCTTTCATTTTGTGATTTTTTGATTTTTTCAACCCTCATCACCTCCAAATCATGTGAAAATATATTTTTCATAACTTATTTATAATAAAAGATATATATTTATGATAATATATGAAATAATTCTATTGTTGATAATCCATGTTCTGGTTATATCAAAATAATGATGTTATTACCTATTATCATTATCAGGGGCCATAGTGAAACCCTTATGATTGTGGTTGTTACCAACAACAACATATATAGTGAATGTGGATGCTATTATTTTTTTAATAGACTCCCACAATATGGATACTGACATGGAAAAGGATATAACCTATAAAAATAGACTTGTGATTATATGATAATATTAGGACCAACCTATAGCCATGGTTTTTTAATTATGGCAATAAGGTCTACAAAAAATTACCCCATCAGTTTTGAACCTTGTAAAACTTGTTTATTACTTAATGAATTTACCAATCCTATAAAACTACAATTATTCACACACATATATTTATTAATATATATATATTAATGATATTATCCTAATAATAATTTACAATATTATTATGTTTGTAAAAGAATATAGCCACAGGTCAGAGTACCCGTGGCCATAGGCCTGCTATGACCGTGGTCGGATCCTAGACATGGCCATAAGCCTTCTACATCACCTTATGGATGTTATTAGGCCTAAAAAGTTCCCATAAACCATTATATATGTATCAAACCAATAATTCAATCTACGATGGATACTATAATTATTGGTTTAAATCTTTACATTGGACCTAATGTGGATCCCTAATTAGTTTATAATGGTTTTGAGGGTGTTTGGGGCTTGTTCGGAGCCAAGAACCAATATTTTTGGGGAAGACTGGATTGGAACATGATTTAGAGTACACCGTGAAGAATTCCACAATGTTTAGAAATCAAAGTAGATTGTGTTTTTTCAGGTATATCCACCTCACACGGTCAGCGGATGACCGTGCGGCCTAACTGTGAGAGAACCCCTTTTACCCTAGGTATCCATGCATGGATTGATCATAGTTTGATCAAACTATGTAGTCAAACCATTTCAGTAGATCCATCTTTCATGGTTTTCACATGGCTTAAAAACCATATGGACAAACCATGCACATGCTAATTTTTAGGGTAAATTTACAGTTTTCCCTTAATGATCTATTAATCCTTCTTATTCTTCCCTAATTCAGAAACTAGTAGGAATTTACTCAATTTTTAACCATTTAGATATTTCTGAAGGACAAAGCAAGGGATTATGAGATCACCTTTGTTCTAAATATGATAAAGATTCAATTTTTCATGTTGGATGTGCAACATTAATTACTCAAGTCCCCTTTTTCCGTTCTTCTTATCTATTTCTCTCGACCAAGATATTGTAATGTAAGTGTTTTCACCATTTCTTAGATCTACTCTAATATGAGGAAAATCAATGGTCTATACCTAAGGAAAATAATCATTCAACCCTAAGTTGGGTTGACTATAAGTTATCCCTAATTTTCGTTGATTTTGGAATGATTGTGTGGGGCCCACCAGATTTGTTGGAAGTCATTTCTTAAATTTAAAGACCATCATTATACTTGTTAAAATTTTATTGTTATTATATCTCCAAATGTGCAGTTATTTGTTTGTGGTTACACCTATAACTCAATCCTCCACATGTTGAAGGTTATTATATAATTGGGTTTTAGTGTTTTGGAACGTTTGATCCACCATTTGGGTGTGCCCTTTCTTGATGATCTTGAAGGCGATTCTTCCTATAATAAATGCTTTGTTATTAATGATACTTGCATAATGTCATGTACCATGTATGATCACCACTTGACCCACCTATGGTATGTTCTTCCAAATGATTATTAAATGTGAAATTTGAAGTGGAATGTATACTCAGTATATAACATGGATTCAATAAATGAGATTGAATAAAGGTTACATGTCTGTATCACCCCATTCCAAGTTAATAGAAGGTATCATAATTAACCTCCCTAATTGAATCATCCTTAATGGATAATTAGGATTTGATTAAATGGTTTCAATTTTCCTTGTCCTATCCAAACTAATGGAAGATAAGGCATAGATCAATAATTTTTTTTTAAAATCTACTTGATCTATACTCACTAATGGAATGAAAGAAATGAACCAAATTAATTATTACAAGATTACAATATAATATTGGAATGGACTGACTCATGCTCACCATGAATTCTGAGAAGATAATACCTTGGTTCATGAGAAACACATTCTGATTCAAGGATGTAATTTTCTCAAGTTAATACCCAACTAGACTCTTGTTCCAATCTATTCCTCGGATGCCTAATATACTCCGATAGGGAACTTTACATTATTACTAGATTCCTCGGATACACTCTTTGGATCTAGAATTGACCTTTAGGTGCCATGGTAAGAGCTCACAGGGACCTGTCTTTACATAGCCCCAGTTTACCTTGCTCGGTCACATTGGACTTGTTAGGCACCTTATTCTGGAATACTATTGATTATAATATTACACCATAGCTAGACTTAAATACTACTGATTTATAATTTTGTGAGATTTATGTTACATTGGTTATTAACATGAAACTACCTCACCAGATATCACTTTCAAGATGCCTTGTTATGCCTTGGGACTTTCACTACTTATTCAATTATGAGGTGATTCCAGTGATGGATATGATTCATGTGACCCTATAATATTAAATGGTAATTACATAATTGAAGAGATAGTCACATGTTCAGACACCAGTCAAGTGTAGAAGCATGTACATGGGTATTTAGCTATTTTGTACTACTTGTATTACTTTATATATTCATGCCTTCACAGTTCCATATTCGATTACATGAGCTAGATGTTATAAAAACTATTGGTGGTGGCCCACTGTGATTTATCTCACACTCTCTCCGAGCATTGTTTGGTACTCGGAGTAGATTACATTATTGCTGGTGTTGAAAAAGGGAAGAATATGACTTTAAACACTTGATTGATTGTTGGTTAGGATGGATTATGATAACAGATAACGGAATTTCATCTGGAGATACATGGATTAGTATTTTCTCTATTTTTCTTTGGGGAACTATTATAAATATTTTCTTGTATCAATGTTTTCTAGTTTTCTAGTGACATGACATTGCCTAATCATTGTTCCATTTGATACATATTTTTTTTATTCTTGTTTATCTATTACATCAGATTTCATCAAATGATTATTTATATTACATTAGTATTTTACTAATGTTTATATTCAATCAAATGTGATATGCTCTTTTAATAATGGAACATTCTCCCCACAGACACACCCTAGGCCATTGCTACTAGTCCGAAACCCTTGGAAATTGGGGATATTCCATTGAGTCCATGTGGCCCATTGGGCTCGGGTAACCTGTTAAGTGGCATTGTGGTCTGGGATGCCACAAAGAGGTATTAGAGCTATTTTATTTTCTTGCCTTACTATTTAAATGTAATGACCCAGACCTCTCCAGTCCATTACTTTTTGAAAATGTGGTGTTATAGGTGTTTTTGAAGGTCATGGTGACTTGGGGGTGTGTTTGGGTGGACTTTTACAGAAGATTAAAGGGAAATAGCTTTCACACAGTTTGCGCACGGTTTCCCTAAACTGTGCATCCAAACTATGCCAGGCTGGTCTTGGAGGTAGTGGCTAAGGCACGGTTAGTGCACGGTTTGTCTAACTGTGCGGCCTAACCTTGTGAGAAGTGTTTTACGAGGCAGAAGCTAATGCAGGGTTAGCGCACGGTTTGTTAAACTATGAGGACTAACCGTACAAGCACTTAATCTTAGATCCTAAAATTGTGGATCTATCTCGTTTTGCCTCTAAATGGTTTGTTTAAGCTTCTAAGCGGCCATAACTCGATATTACCCTTCCTTGAAGGTAGGAGAACCTCTCCCAAGCATTTTGGAGGTGATCTAAAGGCTTGTCTTGGCAAATCAAAGGAGGGTTTTTGATGTATGTGATCAGTCTTGTTTGGTTTCATAGATCTACTTTGATATACTTCTCCTATTCTCTTGGTTTAATATATATATACACACATTATGGGTAGATCTAAGTGTGTGGATTCAAAATATGTTGAGATTTGGTCATGATCATTCTAGGAGGGGAGATCTAAGGCGGGTTTTTGGGTAATCAACCCGGCTTTCTTGTGCGTTCTTTGTTGTTGGGGTTTTCATAAAAAACCTTGAGGTGGTGGATTTTTTGCTTAAATTTATTTTACATGAAACCATATGGTTAGCATGCTTAATCCCATTGGATGAAAATGGAATTGACCTAATGAATATTTGAACCAGATAAATGAAACTTTTATAGACAGTTTGTTATTGCCTCATGATTTTCTAGATAGTGTGATATCTATGCTTGCTTGTTTACCTATTCGTTCTTGATAGAAATTGGTAAAGAATGTAAAATAGAAATAATTTATAATTTTTGGATAAAGATAAATAGGCCTGAAACGAATATGGTTCTTATTGTAACTTGATGTTGATCAAATTGGCACAGTAAGCATGTTTAATCATTTTTAATAGCTTACCGATTGGGTTTCCCGATGTTGGAACCAACAAATTATTAATCTATTAATTCAAGATGGAATAAAGAGTTGTTTTCTTGACAATTCCGTGGAGGGTTCTATGTTACCCTCCTGATTGTTAAATGGCCTTATCCTAATTGCTGTGATATTTGATTACCTGCTGCTTGTACTCTGATGTGACCGTAGAGGGGTGTTTTAACATGTGGAGGCATAAAGGCCTTTTGGTTGTGGAAGTGGATGACGCCTAGAGTGTTGAGATCCATCAGTTTATACATGTGGGTGTCAGGGAGGATACCAGGGATGATGGAATGGGATGGATGTGGTTGTTGTTTGTTTTCTGGTTCATATATTGTTTATCTGCTCTACTTTTCCCCACTTCTCAACGCATTTGGTCTTTCTTACCCTTCTCCCGAAAGAGGCGAAGACATGTGGGGAATTCCACGTGCTTTCAATGTTTATCTTCTTAAGGTGGAATGGGTCTACGCTCTTTCTATAAGCGTCAAAGACTCCACGGGTAGTGCATCTACTCACTGTGTTAATCCCCTTGTGTTTAGTAGCATAGAATGCTTTTCTAGAATGCCTGGGAATATGTGAATGTAATCCTATAATGAATTTTTGAAAAAATGGTGTTATCCCATGGGGATGGAGTTTCTGGAACATAATGATGAGGTTGTAATATTTGGAAGCAACAATTGACTTTGGGTGTGATGCTAATGAAACTGAATGTGGAATTAGTCATTGTTAATAAATGTTTAATGAATTAATTAACGTATAGTGGAACTGATAAAAAGTGAATGAGTTAATCTATTAAACCTCTCTAAATGGTTGTGTGCTTATAAGATAACTAGTATTAGAAGTAGTAGCCTGAAGCCTGAGAGATGTTAGCGGCAGTTGGTCTAAGAATAGGTTATTCCCATAGTGTGGTTGTGAGATATAATATATTCTGTTCTTTCTGTGTTTCTATACGCTACTCCACCCAGTCATTATGAGAAACTAACACACCAGGGATTCTGAGCCCTGGGGGTGTTTTCTCCAACATTCCGGTGGGAGGATGAATGGCTGACTACCCCTTTGGCCCCACTCTTTTCTCATGGTAGATACCTACGTAATTAGGCACAACGATTAGTTTTTCCCATATATTTGTGTAGAGGTCTATAATGGCTTGCAGTTGTTCCCACACATATATTCTGGATATGGTATCCTATGGACTACAATAGGTTTAACGTGTATAGGCTGTGATGGATTGAGTATCCTTAAACAGTGCATGGGCTGTGATGGCTTGAGATATACTACCCAACGTATGATACACGTTATACAGGCTATGGTGGCTCTTGAAAACTACCCGGTTACTTTTTGTTGTGAGGATGGTGTGGTGCTTCGCCCAGGTGTCTTTGGGAAAGCATTTGTGGTGCACGTGGTGCAGATTGTGGTGCTTAGCCCAGGTGTCTGCAGGAATCCTTAGGAGAGAGATGCACATGATGTATGCCAATGGGGAAAAGCGGAAAACTAGTGGGGAAGTAGTAGTGGGGTACCCTTGATATTCTTTACTATATGCTATATTCTTGCATTTGTTACTTGGTGAGAGTAGCCATGGGGAGGATGGGAACATAGTATACCTATTTAGGTGATGATTTTGTTTCACTTGTTACTCACTGGACTTTAGCATGCTTTCTTTACATTTGCACGAGAGGATTTGGGGAGGATCCTACTGAGTATACTATTTTACTCACCCTATGTATATATAAATTTTTTTCGGGTTACTTGGAGAAGGTTCGAGATCACGCTAGTTTCTACTAGCATGGGGTTACATGATCTGTTCAAGATTGTGGTTGCTGAGGTTTTTACATTCTTTTGGGTACTTGTAGTTTTTTACCTTCCATTTGTAGTACTTTTTCATGACCTTCCATTTGTAAAAATGGGTGTCTTTTATATTTCCAGTTCTGAGTTGGAGTTGATTGGTGTCTATCTTATCTCTCTATTCGACATGTGTTCTCTTAGAGGGTAATGCCTCCTATTAGTGTGTTTAATATACCCTCGGTGCTATCTGCCAACCCAGGGACTACTGGAGGAGGGACTTGGGGGTCATTATATCCCTTCTCACATTGTCGGCCCTGGAGGGGTACACTTTTGGGGAGGGGGTTGTGACAGAGTGGTATCAAAGGTATGGTTGAGAGATAGGATGGAATTTGAGTTAGGAACTGGTGAGGTTGCATGGGTTGGTAGGGAAAAAAATTCATTTATGTTTCTCTAGTAAGGTAGACACTGGAGACTGGCAGAGACATAGGCATTTAGGTCCCCCTATGATCTGATGTAAAAACCTTTATGTTTACAATGGCTACTAAACAAGGTGATACTAGTTTTAGGGTAGAGACCTAGGAAATGATCATGTATCATTCTTCTTTGTGATTGTGTTTGAATGGGTATACCTTGGTTTAAGATAACCTAAAATCAATGAAACAAAACAATTAATTAATTAATGTTGTGTTTTCCATATTCCATGTTTCAGAGCTGTAATTGATTGCTATTTTACAGGTATGGCTCTAGGTCGACGTCCTCATCAGAATTGCATAGAAAATGTCCAGTAGGATTTTACAGCAGATCACCGCAAGGTAGAGGATGATGATGATGACACTTGAAGGAAGACACTTCGAGAGGTTCAAGGCCAGAGTCTGCAGAAGTATGAGGTCTTCATTTCATATGCATTCACAAAATACTGGTTAGAGGAGGTCGAGATAGGCTTCAGTTTAATCCGTGCTCGGAAGGACTACTGGGTGCCCTTAGTTGTGATGATGTTGCGTGGAGCAGCGAGGTAGTGGTGGTTGTTGTTCCTCGGGGATCATGAGGGGTCATCAATCTCATGGGAGGAGTTCCGAGACAAGTTTAGAGTCGAGTTCCTTTCTTCGACTGTAAAGGCATCCAGTCGCAAGGAGTATCTTAGCCTTCGACAGTGGAGGTCCAGTGTTCGTGAGTTTGGAATCCATTTCAGGAACGTTTTACGATATGCTTCGGACCTGTTACTAGATGAGGAGGCCAGGGTGAGGAAATTAGAGGAGGCATTGTATCCGGAGATCCAGTGCCAGGTCACCAAACTTATGTTGAAGACATATCTTGAGGTACTGGCGAGGGCATAGGTTTTCAAGAGGCCTTTGTCCAGGACCAGATCATCACGAGAGGGGAATCGTCATGATTCCTCACAAAGCAGATATGTGGTTCGGAGTTCCTAGTTTTTGGGGTAGAAGTGTTTCTGTTCACCGGGGAGTAGGTCCCATCCCTTCACATCTCGTTTCTCTAGAGGCATCCATTCTCAGGCCCATGCCAAGGGATCATGTGCTTGTTTTTCTTTTTGTGGTCATGGTCATCAGCAGCGAGAGTGCCCGGCCTTTCAGAGTATTCATCGTGCACTAGGTGTTTCGCTTCAGGTTCCTCCGATGAGGCAGTTCCAAACGAGGTAGCAGTATCCTGTTTCATGAGCATTATATCAGCAGAGAGTAGATGGGACAGGTAGAGGACATCCCCCTGACACTCCCTTCCCTCAGGGAGCAGAGCGTGACCATGGTGGTGGTCTTCATCAGGGTTAGAGAGTCCATGGAGGGGGTTGTGGTCACCTTCATGCTATAGAGTTTCCATCTCTAGGCGAGCGAGATGTCGTTTGAGTTACCCTTTACTTGTTTTCTACCTTGGTCTATGCATTGTTTGATCTAGGAGTGACACACTCCTTCATATCACCTACCCTTGTCCATGCTTTGGTACTTGAGGTAGAGAGGATTCCTGTGCCCTTGACATTGAATATGCCAATTGGAGGTTGAGATGACTTGTTTGAAATATGTAGATACTGTGAGCTGGTGTTGGGGCACCACTGCACTTGAGATGATTTTCTATGCTTATTAATACAACCATATGATGTCATCCTCGGCATGGATTGGTTGTATTCAGTGCAGGCTATCATGGATTTCTTTAAGAAGAACGTTGTTTTCTTTGGTGCTGATGGAGAACAAGGTGTGTTCGTTGGTGAGAGAGATCCTCAAATGGGTCATAGGCGCTTTCCATCCTTATTGTCCATGATGGATGAGATAATGTTGTGTTCTTCAGAGGTAGAACAGTTGGCTTTTCCTAGAGTTGTAGAGGAGTACCCTAATGTCATTCCAGAAGAGGGTTTAGCACTACCCCCTCGATTAGAGATCGAATTTGGGATCGAGCTACATCTAGGATATTCTCATATCTCTATGTCTCCATATAGGATGGCCACTTCAGAGTTACGAGAACTACATATACATCTTGATGGTCTGTTAAAGTGCGGTTTTGTTCAGCCATGTGTGTCACCGTGGGGTCCACCAGTTTTGTTTGTGAAGAAGTTCGATGAAAGTTTGTGGTTGTGTGCTTATTATCGTCACTTGAACAAAGTGAAAATAAATAATCTCTATCCTCTTCCATGGATTGATGATTTATTCGATCAACTGAAGGGTGAAAGTTGGATCTCAATGATCGACTTGCGGTCAGGATATCATCATATTCATGTGAAGGATGAGGATATCCCGAAGACTTCTTTTTGTTGTCGTCATGGTCATTATGAGTTCGTGGTAATGCCGTTTGGCATGACGAAT
Source organism: Viscum album (assembly GCA_963277665.1). NCBI lineage: Eukaryota > Viridiplantae > Streptophyta > Magnoliopsida > Santalales > Viscaceae > Viscum > Viscum album. The sequence goes on along the minus strand of OY728126.1, from coordinate 1,944,414,083 downwards.
GCTCCAGCTATATTCATGGGATTGAAGAATGTTGTGTTCCGTGAGTTCTTAGACATGTTTTTGGTAGTTTTCATCGACGAAATCCTTGTGTACTCCACACTTGAAGAGGAGCATGAAGAGAATCTACAAGCTATCTTGGGAGTTCTTCATCGAAATTAGCTATTCAGCGAAGTTGTTGAAATGTGATTTTTGGGATCGAGAAGACCATTTATTGGGGCATGTTGTGCCCCCACAGAGAGTAACTATGGATACATCAATGATAGAAGCAGTTGTGTCTTGGTCAGTACCCAAGACAGTTTCAGAGGTGAGAATTTTCCTTGGTCTTGCAGTCTACTACAGGAGTTTTGTATCCTATTTCTCACGAGTGGAAACTCCACTGATAGCTTTGACTAGGAAGGATCATGCATTCATATGGACTGATCAGTGTCATCCAGCATTCGGGTATCTAAAGGAGAAGTTAGTAAGTTCCCCAGTCCATTGTCTTCCAGTTGAGGGAGTCCGGTTTGATGTCTTCTGTGATGCTTCCCATATGGGGTTAGGATGTGTCCTCATGCAGTAGAGGTCAGTTCTTTCTTATGGTTCTTGGCAGTTGTGTTCCCATTAACACAACTATGCCACCCATGATCTGGAGTTGGCAGCCGTGGTGTTTTCTATGATGTTTTGGAGACATTACCTCGTTGGTGAGCACTTTGTGGTTTTCATCGATCATAAGAGTTTGAGGAATTTTTTCTCCCAGTGTGAATTGAACTTATGACAGCGTCAGTGGATGGAGTTCTTACAGTAATATGAATTAAAAATATTTTATACACCTAGAAAATGGAATGTTGTAGCTGATGTGATGAGTCGAAAGTCGTGTAGTGATGTTGTGGGTGAATTTAGTGATTCCTGGAGAGTAATGGAAGAACTGTCAGCATTACATCTTGATTTGGGAGAATTTGGGGGTAGTGGAAATCTTTTTTAGATGGCGGTACGATCATCCCTATTTCAAAATGTGTAAGAGTCTTAGTTGGGGGATCTAGAGGTGGAGGTCTTAAGAGACCGAGTTGTTTGTGGTGAGGCCCCTGATGGTTGGTTGGAGGACAAACAACACCAAGTGTTGTATCATGGAAGGGTTTTTGTTAACTTAGTGATGTGTGGGACGGTTCTCAGAGAGCTACATAGCTCGCCCATAGGAGTACATCCATGTGTAAAAAAGATGTACCAATCATTTAGTTTTCAGTTTTTTTTTGGCATGGGATAAATCATGCGGTTGCGGAGTTTGTGTCTCGATATTTAGTCTGCTTGAAGGTGAAGGCCGAACACCATGTTCCAGGTGGTATTCTACAGCTGTTAGAGATTCTTCATTGGAAGAGGGAGGATATCTCAATGAACATATTTACTGGTTTACCTTGAGCTCTAGCAGGACATGATTCTATTTGGGTGGTACTAGATCGTTTAACGAAATCATCCCACTTTATAACAATCTTGGAGTCATGTTTAGTGGATGGTTTGTCGAGGTAGTATCTAGAAGAGGTGGTGAGACTTCATGGAGACCCAAGGAAAATCATTTCTTATTGAGATCCTATTTTTACCTCTAGGGTGTGGAGAGGTATCCAACATTTCTTCGGTTCTCAACTATGCCTTAGCACTGCTTTTCATCCTCAAATGAATGGTCAGACAGAGCGAACCATCCATACTCTTGAAGACAGGTTGCTCTCTTGTGTTCTTGAATTCAGAGGTTCATGGATGAGGCACTTAACCTTGGTGAAGTTTACTTACAATAATAGTTTTCACTCCACCATCGGTATGGCGCCATTTGAAGCCCTGTATGGTCGGCCATGTCATTCTCTGTTGTGTTGGACTGGGGTCAGAGAGTAAAAAATTCTCGAACTTTAATGAGTGTAGAATAAAATAGAGATGGTTCAGGTGATTCGTGAGAGGATAATGATGGTGAAAGATCATCATAAATCATCTACTGATCAAATAAGGAGAACCTTATAGTTTAATGTTGTGTATCATGTGTTTCTGAAGTTGACACCCCGTCGTGGGCAGAAAAGGTTTGGCTGTGGAATCAAAAATTCTCCCCATTATTTCGGGCCTTTTGAGGTGTTAGATCGTGTTGGAGTTGTGGATTATCAAGTGACACTTCCCCCTCAGATGATTTGGATACATGATGTTTTCCATGTATCACAGCTCTGTTGTTATCTTCACGACGACTCTCACATCATCGATTGGGGAAAGATATATGTATATGATGATGCGAACATTGAGGAGTGACCTGTGGAGATCCAAGACCGCAAGGAGAAGGTGTGGTGCATGCATTCTAACCCTTTAGTTCGTTTCTTATGGCGACATGGTGGCTTGGAGGAGAGTACTTGGGAACATGGGTCACAGATACATGCTCAATACCCAGAGTTGTTTGATGTTTATCTCTTTTAAGGTTTTGATGTAATTTGTGTGGTTATGAAACTTTCATGTTTATGAGATGGCTACCTTTGTTACTTTTGTGGCTTTCTCTCTTTGAGACGTATCTCGACAGGTGGTTGTGCAGACCCTATTTTGTTTTCTCTTTAGGTGGGTTTTGGATTCGCTAGGACGAGAATGTTTTGAGAGGTATCTAATGTAATGGCCCAGACCTCTTCAGTCCATTACATTGTGAAAATATGATGTTATAGGTGTTCTGGAAGGTCAAGGTGACTTGGGGGTTCATTTGGGTGTACTTTTAAGGAAGATTAAATGGAAATGGCTTTTTCATGGTTAGCGCACGGTTTGCTTAAACTATGCGGCCAAACCATGCAATCCTGGTCTCGGAGGCAGTGGATAACTCATTTTTAGCGCATAGTTTGTCCAACTGTGCGGCCTAACCGTGCGATTATTTTTTGAAGAGGTAGAAGCTAACACATAGTTAGTGCACAGTTTGTTAAATCGTGTGGACTAACCATGCGGCCACATAATCTTATTTCCTCAAATTGTGGATCTAACTTGTTTTTCCTCTAAATGGTTCTTTTAAGCTCCTAAGTGGCCATTAGTCAGGATTACCCTTCCATGAATGTAGGAGAACCTTCCCAAGAATTTTGGAGGCGATTTGAAGGCTTCTCTTGTTGAATTGAAGACGGTTTTTTGAAGTATGTGATTGTTCTTGTTTGGTTTCTTAGAACTACTTATATATAATTCTCCTCTTCTCTCGGTTTCTTAGATCTATGCCCGTTATGGGTAGATCTATGTGTGTGGATTCCAAATATGTTGAGCTTTGGTCTTGATCATCCTAGGATGAGAGATCTAAGGCGGTTTTTTGGAGAATCAACCCGGATTTCTTGTGTGTTCTTCGTTGTTGGGGTTTTCGTCAAAAACCTTGATGCAGGGGATTCATTGTTTCTATTTCTTTTACGTGAAACCGTATTGTTATCATGTTGAATCACGCTGGATGAAAATGTAATTGACCTAATGAATATTTTAACCCGATAAATGAAACTGTTATCGACCATATGTTATTACCTCATGATTTTCAATATTGTGTAACATCTATGAATTCTTGTTTATCTATTCGTTCATGATGGAAATCAGTAAAGAATATAAACTATAATTAATTGATAATTGTTGGATAAAGATAAAGAGGCATGAAATGAATCTGGTTCTTTTTTTAACTTAATATTGATCAAATTCGCATAGTAATCTTGTTTAATCATTTGCGATAGCTTACCATTTGGGTTTCCAAATGTTGGAAGCAGCGAATTATTAATATGTTAATTCGAGATGGAATAGAGACTTGTTTGTTTGATAATTCCTTGGTGGGTTTGGAGTTACACACCGGATTGTTAAAAGGCCTTATCCCAATTGATGTGATGTTTGATTTCTTGCTTCTTCTATTATAATATGACCCTGGAGGGGTGTTGAGATATGTGGAGGAATCGAGGCCTTTTGGTTGTGGCGGCGGATGATTCCTAGAGTGGCGAGAAGCATCGGTTTATGCATGTGGGTGTCATGGAGGACACCAGGGATGATGGAATGGGATGGATGTGGTTGTTGGTTGTTTTCTGGTTCATTGTCTGTTTATTTTCTTTACTTTTCCCCACTGCTTAAGGCATCTAGTCTTGCTTACCCTTCTCCCGAAAGAAGTGATGACACGCGAGGTATTCCACATTCTTTCCATGTTTAGATTCTCAAGGGGGAATGAGTCGACACTCTTGATATATGCGGCAAAGACTCGACGAGTAGTGCATTTACTCACCGTGTTGAGCCCCCTTTTGTTTTGTAGCATAGAATGATTTTTTAGAATGCCTGGGAATATGGGAAAGTAATTCTGTACTGAATGTTTGAACAAATGGTGTTAACCCATGGGGATGGATTTGCTGGAACATAATGATGAGGCTGTAATCCTTTGAAGGAACTATTGACATTGGGTGTGATTCTAATGAAATAGAATGTGGAATTGTTCATGGTTAATTAATGTTTAAAGAATTAATTAACGTAAAGTGGAACTGATCAAAATTGAATGAGGTAATATATTAAAGCTATTTAAATGTATTTGTGCTTATAGAATACTTAGTCTTAGAAGTAGCAGCCCAGAGTCTGAAAGAAGTCAGCTGTAGTTGGTCTAAGACTTGGTTATGCCCGTAGTGTGGTTGTGAGATATAATATATTCTGTACTTTTTGTGTTTCTATATGCTACTCCAGCGTGTCATTAAGGGAAACTGACACCCCGAGGATTCTGAGTCTTGGGGGGTGTTTTTCCCAACATTCTGGTGGGAGGATGAATGGATGACTACCCCCTTTGGCGCTACTCTCTTCTCTTGGTAGATACATGTGCCATTAGGCACAATGGATAGTTTTCCCCATATATGTGGGTATAGGGCTGTAATGGATTGTGGTTATTCCCACACATATATTCTGGATATAGTATCCTATGGACTACTATAGGTGTAACGTGTAATGCTGTGATGTCTTGAGGATCCTTACTCGGAGTATGTGCTGTAATGGATTGAGGTATAACACCTGACGTATGATTCACGTTATTTGAGCTGTGGTGGATCCCGGAAACTACCTGGTTACTTTTGGTTGTGAGGATGTTGTGGTTCTTCTCCCAGGTGTATGTGGGCAGGCCTTTGTGGTGCACGTGTTGTAGATTGTGGAGCTTAGCCCAGGTGTCTGCGGGCAAGCCTTTGGAGAGATATGCACATGATTTATATCATTGGGGAAAAGCGGAAAACCATTAGGGACTTAGTAGTGGGGTACCCTTGATATTATTTACTATATTCTATATTCTTGTATGTGTCACTTGGTGAGAGTATCCATTGTGAGGATGGGAACATAGTATAACTATTTAGGTGATGAGTTGGTTTCACATGATGTTCACTAGGCTTTAGCATGCTTTCATTACTTTTGCACGAGAGGCTTCGGGGAGGATCCTACTGAGTATACTGTTATACTCACCCTATGTATATATAAACTGTTTTTCAGTTTACTTGGAGCAGGTTGGATATCAAGATAATTTCAACTAGTTTAGGGTTTTAGGAGGTGTTCAGGCTTGTGGTTGCTTTTGTTTTTTACTTTCTTTTGGGTACTTGAAGTTTTTCCCCTTCCATTTTTAGTACTTTTCCATGAAATTCCATTTTTGCACTTGGGTTTCTTTTATATTTCCAGTTTTGAGATGGATTTTATTGGTGTCTATCTTATCTCTCTCTTATGCATGTGTTCTCTTAGAGGGTAATGCCTCCCATTTGTGTGTTTACTATACCCTCGATGCTAGTCGCCATCCTGAGGCCTACTTGAGGCGGGACTCGGGGGTCATTATCTCCCTTCCCACATTGTTGGCCCAGGAGGGGTACACTTTGTGGGGAGGGGGTCGTGACAATGAAGACAATATATTAGAGAATAATAACATTGGGACTTGGTCATAAGCCCCTCTTGGTCGTCGCGAACCCATGTTCGGGGTAAAAACCAAGTTCCCTAAATTATAATTTTTATTCTGCTTTTGTCTATTACAATTGAAATTATTTCACTATTTGGTGATGCACATGATTTTTGGTGTTGTTGATTTTTACTCTTTTGAGAATTTATTTCATCCTTAGCCCGATGGTATGATGTTAAGAAACATTGTTATATCCATCATTATAGGCACCTACAGTTCACATGTCGTGAATATTTCCAAGCCATATAAGTTCATTTCACTACATTTCATTACTTGATGTACTTTTCATAAATGAGTGATGTTGTGATTGTTTCTTGTACATGTATTACTATTGGTTACAATTGAGTTATTTCCTATATCAATTCATGATGTGTATGGGCCCTAATGGGTTGGGATGAGTAATTTATGTAGTCGATCCATTAAACAATAAATAAATAGGTGTAGTTTCTGGTGATAGGTGTAAGGGTGCTGATTCATCTGAAATGGATATCCATTAATAGGTGAATCCTGAAATATAATATGAATTGATTTCAACTAATTATCCCACCTTGTCTTGTCTATGAATGGTACTGGAGTAAAATTGGAAATTAGATACAAAATGACATGAAACTAATACTTGATCACTTACCGATACCTAACCATCTATGTGGACAGTTTAAGGTACTATTCCTTGGGTACTGAGTTTTCATACATTCAGTTTCTACTATTGATGCTATTTTATTATCCTAATATTGTTATAAGGTGTGTACATGGAGCTTTTATACCAATTCCCCCATGAAATCCTTATGTCATTCTCCTGGAGGGTGGTTATGACCATTCCCTATACATGGTGGGACATGAGCCTCCAGTCATACTTATGAGAGTGCCACATGAGGAATAATTTTTCTGTAACTGGTCTAGGAACAAATGCCCGTGTACGTGATTGATCTTACGTCTTATACAGTCCATGCATGGTCAACCATGGGTTTCTCTTATAATGGATGATCTGACCCACGAGTTCCAGCAACAACATCCAATTACTTTTTTGGGGGATGGTGGTTCTCAGGGTACTGAGTCTTGTCTAGAGGACATTAAATCTATCATTGATAATCTAGAAACACATACAGAGTGGAGAGTCAAGCATGCTATATATATGTTTTAGTATTCATCCAAGAGTTGGTGGGATGTATTTACCAAGGCCGGTCATCATCAGGGCATGTTATGGGTTGATTTCCAAACAACATTTTTTATCAGTTCATCCCTCAGACAGTCAGATCTGACAGATCCAGATATTTCATGCATCTTGAGTAGGGTTTTTTGTTAGTTATGAAATATTCATCACATTTAAATAATTTAAATCTCATTGATCCACATCTAGATGGTGATGACCTTATGCATGATATATGATTTAATGATGGGATTTAGAATGTCATCTGTACTCAGGTGAATGTTTTTCTCCTTCCTACCTTTTCTGCAATAGTTGATCCAGACCATATCACTGAGCATAACCTGAGGGATGACACAAGTACCAAGTTTGAAGGACCTGTTCCAATTAAGGACCATAGTTATTCCTGTGGAAGGAAATGTTCCCATGATGTTTTTTCTCAGGGAAGTGGCTACCAGAGTATCCAGTTTGGTAACTCTGTGGTAAGTCATTAGTGTAGAAGACTGAGGTGTAAGATTCCCCAATGTAATAAAGACCCTCTGAAGTGCTGATCTTGTGGATATATGGGTTATCAATAGTGATTTTTTGGACCTTTCCACTCTCTTTGAGTGGAATAGGATCAAAATCCACTCCACCTACAGAAGTGATTTCATTTGCACCATGTTAGGCTAGGAGTTAGAATAACACTGGCAGGTCTGGCTGAGGAGGAGTTCGTGGTCGTGGTTGTTCGACCCTGAATTAGCAGCAACACCAGTAGGGCAGTCATGATCGTGGTAGTCTAACTATTACTCATTTCCATAGATCAGGACAGTTGAATTATTTACAGCCGATACCTAAGGATTAGGTTCTGGACCAAATACAGTATGAGGTACTATTATAGTATCCTCCACTATTATCACTACTATGTTTGATACAGGTGTTTCAAACTCTTTAATTTTTATATCTATTGAGGAATGTCTTGCAATAGAGATAGAGTCTGACTATGGTGTAATGAACCTTGATACATAGTTGAGAATACAGATGGAGGGCATACGCCAGTGTAGGTAATGTCCACTTGTGGTTTCCAATTACCCTTTATTGTGGAATCTCATTGTTATCATGATTATGGGTTTCAATGTGATTCTCTGGATGGACTGGTTAGTCCAATATCATGATTTGGTGGAATAATATCCCTGTAGGGTCTCTTTTACATCACCCGATGGTAGTAGTTATCTTTTTAAAGGTGAGTGGGATGTCTAGGCTAGGAGAGCTAGACTGAATCATCATTGGATTGTTGAAGGGACCGATCAGATAGAAAATATTCTCATTAAAGATCACTGTTTTCTTCAAACTGATTACCCTCCAGTTGTTGGTCAATTTAGGGACATCTTTCCCGATGAATATTCTAGCACACCTCTAATGAGAGAGGAAGATTTTACAATTGAAATTGTCCCAAGATCATCTCCAATGACCATTCCTCTATAAAGGATGGCACCTACTAAGCATAAGAAGATCATGTGATAGATAAAAGACCTAAATTCCAAAGGCATTATTTGTCCTTATACATTCTCTAGGGGATAAACTGGTTTTTTTTCTAGGAAGGAAGATGGAAATATTCATCTATTTATGGATTACAAAAGGTTGAACTAGCTTACGGTCAAAAAGAAGTATCCACTTCCTTGTATAGATGCTCTCTTTGACCAGATATGAGGAGAAAATGTGTTCTCTATGATTGAACATAGGTTAAGATATCATCAGGTGTGAGTCAGACCATCAGACATACCTCATAAAATTTTCTGTAGTAGGTATGGTTTGTATGAGTATCTTTTTATGAATATCAGTCTTGTGAATGCACATACAATTTTCCTGGGATTGATGAATAAGGTTTTCCACACCCATTTGGACGCTTTTGTCATGGTCTTTGTAAACAACATCTTGTTGTATTATCACACTCTTAACAACGATGAAAAACTTCTTGATATCATTCGGAGTACACAGAGAGAGCTTCTGATTTATTCCATGCTAGATAAGTGTGACTTTTGGATCAACAACATCGACTTCTTAGGTCATAAAATTTTAGAATCATGTGTATCTGTTGACCTTGAAAATGATTGTGTTGTAGTTTATTTGGGAGCTGCCAAAAAATGGGTTTGACATCAAGATTTTCATTGGGATCATTGGATATTATAGGAATTTCATATAGGACTTCTCACATATTACTTCACCTATTACAAGACTTACAAAGAAGGGTGTTAAGTTCACGGGGTAAAAATCATGCGGGAAATCATTTCCAAAACCAAAATAGAGGTCTGTCTCAGAACAGATTTTGATTCTTCCATAACCATGAAAAGGTCAAATCATCTTCTATGATGCATTAGAAATTGTCATGGGAGTAGTGTTAATGTAGGAATACAATGTAATTGTGTACCGATCTCAGTACTTGAGGCCTCACAAAAGAAATTAATTGACGCACAACCTAGAGCTAGTTGTTTTTGTCTATGCCTTAGGTTGATGAAGATATTATCTATTGGTTGAGAAATTTGTGGTGTATACAGACCACAAGATCCTCAATTATACCTTTTTTCAGTGTGACATGAAACTCATTGAAAAATGTTGGGTCGAATATCTACAATCATTTGATTTTGAGCTTTCCAATATGCATGGAAAGGGCATTGTGGTCGATGTTGCACTAAGTTGGAAAATTCAAACACAAGCCATACATGAATCCAGTGATGAATAGAAGTTAATGGAACTATTTTCTGATATTCATTAATAGTTTCATGATAGTCATGAGAAATCATACTTTTCAGCCTTAATAGTTACCTCCTCTCACCTTGAGAAGGTGAAGAGTTGGATGTTTTCAAATCCTAAGGATTTGGTTCTCGGTGAGAGTATATCCAGAGACAACCACCTCCAGAATGTTCTGTGGATATAGATGAAGTCTTGAATCTACATTGATGTATCTCGGTTCCTGTGTAAATTAGAGACGAGTTGATAAAATATTCCCACACATCTTTCATGAGAGTTCATCCCGACATCTCGAATATGTATCGAGATATGTGAAGCTAGTTTTGGTGTACTAGAATTAAATGCCAGGTTTATGGCTTCATCACTAGGTGTTCCACCTATTATCAGGTGAATATAGGGTACCAGAGACATGTAGGCTTTTTATAGCCATTTCCAGTCCCAGAATGGAAATGGAAATATGTTCCTATATACTTCATAGTCATCTTAACAAGGTCGCCACAGGGTATCGATGCTATCTAGGTAGTCATTGATTGAATAACGATGTCATCCCACTTCATTCCTATATGGGAGAATTTCTTAGATAATGAGAAGGGAATACTGTATGTCTGTGTAATCATATGAAAACATGGGGTTCCAAGTACTATCATTTCAGATAGGGATGTTCATTTCTCTTCACATTTCTATAAAGTCTTAAGATAGCTATGGGGACTTAGGTTCTTCTAAGGACATCTTTTCACCCTCATACTGATGGATAATTAGAAAAGAAAATATAGGTTCTAGATGATATTCTCCATGCATGTGTCCTCAATTTTTATGGTTCATGGGATAAGCATATCACTCTCATCGAGTTCATTTATAATAACAGTTTTTAAGAGATGATACATATGGATCCTTTGGATTCCTTATAATAACCAGGATGTGTATCACTACTACTCAATCTAAACAAAAATTTTATGTCGATCACCATTGATGAACTCTGGAGTTCAAGGATGGGGATTATGTTTTTCTTCAGATATTGCCTAGGCTAGGTCATAGATAATCAGGGAATCAGGGAAAGTTGTTGCCTCATTATGTCAGGTCATTTATAATTCTTTAGAGATTCAAGATAGTGGCCATTGATTTGCTACTACCTTAGATCTACCATGCCATGCACGACATATTTCTTGTCTCACAAATTCTCCAATATCATGTTAACCCATCACATACCATTGATCCTAAGAAAGTGGAGTTAGATTCTGATGTCACCTTTGAGGAATATGTTGTACACATCATTGACCAAAGCACAAAGACTCTCTATGGCTAGATTTCCCTCTCGTATGGGTGATATTGTAGAAAAGCTGAGTACAAGATGTGACTTGGGAGAGGGAAGTGAACCTACATGCCCAGGGGCCAGAGTTGTTCTCAGACTGTGTTTCTTTACCCTTTGAAGAAAAACTATGGGGAGAGTTCTTTTAAGGGGGGAATAGTATAAGAACATGGTTTTTCACTTATGTACTAATCGTTTATTTTTTGCTGTAAATATTTACTTTGTACCTAATGTGGATTCCAAATGAGTTCGTAACGGTTTAAAGGGTGTCAAAGGATTGATTGGAGCCTGTCTATCATCTTTTTTGGGAGGACTGGCATGGCTATAGATTAGAGTAAATTGTGGGGATGGTGTTTTTTCCGGAAGAGCCAAATTTCTTGGTTGGCACATGACCATTCAGTCTAACCATGAATGCACCAATTTTTCTCCAGGAAGCAGTGCATGACTTGAAAAAGGTTTGATGAAACTGTGTGGCCAAACCCTTCGAGCAAAGCCGTCTTTCATGGTTTTTGCACGGTTTGACAAACTATGTAGACAATCCATGCAGAAGATAATTTTTTTGGAAACATTTCTTATTTTTCCTTTAATGACCTACTAATCCTCATCCTTCATCCTTAACCTAAAAACTAGTAGAATTTTCCTCCATTTTCACCCATTTAGATATTTTTGAAGGCCAAAGTTAGAGATTTAGAGATCTCATTTTTTGGGCATCTTATTAATCATCTGTTCATCACATTGGATGCACAACAGAAAGTTGTTGAGTCCTCTTTTGCCGTTATTCTTCACTCTCTCTCTCTCGACCAAGATATCTTCATGCAATAATTTTTCACTTTTTCTTAGATCTTCTCTGATTTGAGAAAAAACAAGGTCCAATACTAGAGTAGAAGGATAGTAAATCCTAAGGTGGGTGGTATATAAATTATCACTAAAGTTCGTTGTTTTTTGATTGCTCATGTAAGGCCCACCAGTTTCGTTGGAAGCCATTTCTAAAATTTAAATGACATAATTATACTTGTTAGAATCATATGGTTATGCACTCTCAAAATATGTGATTATTTGATATTGGTTACACCCACAACTAAATCCACCCCATATCAAATCCTATGCTATAGTTGGGTTTTTGAGTTTCATCACGTTTCAGCCACCGTTCAGGTGTGCCCACGCTTGACCATAAAAATGGAGAGTCTTCCAGAAATAAATTATTTGTTATTAATGAGAATTTCATAATGAATTGTATGATGTTTTCTCACCACATGACCTGCATAAGGTAAGTGAATCCAAATGTTTATTGAATGTGAAATGTGGAATGGAATGTATATTAAGTATATAAATTTTATTTAACAAATGAGATTGAATAATGTTTACAAATCCATAGTAACCATTTCAATGTTAATGGAATGTAGCAGAGTGAACCTATCTAATTGAATATGCCTTAATGGTTAAATAAAAAAAACGATTCAATTGTTTTAAAGATCCTTGGATTATCCACACTAATGGATGTCAAGGAATTGACCAATAAATAAATGGATGGAACATTAATTTACCCATCCACACAAATGGAAGGCAATACTTGAACCAAATGAATTATTACAAGATTACAATGTCAAATATGAATGGACTGACACAGGATCACCTTGGATTCTGAGAGGAGAATACCTTGGGTCTTAGGAACCCTATTATAATTCAAGGATGTGGTTTTCTTAGGATGATACCCACCTATACTCCAGTTTTTTTTTCAATTCCTCATATTCTTAGTATATTACCGTAGTGTCCTTTACATTATTACAGGATACCATAGATACACTACTTTGACCTAGCATTTACCAGTATGTTCCATGTTGAATTCCCATAGGGACCTGTATTTTCATAACCTCATTTTACCTTAGATAATCACCTTGGACTTGGTAGGAACTTTATTGTGGAATGCCTTGGATTATACTCCCTGGTTTACACTCTTACAACATAGCTACACTTAGATACTACTGATTTAGCATTCCATGAGATTTATATTACCTTGGTTATTACCCTATAACTCCGTGACCAAATATCAATTTCACGTTTCCTTATCATGCCTTGGGTATTTCACTACATTTACTATCATGAGGTGATGTGAGTCATGGATATGAATCACATGACCTATTTACATTAAATTGTAATTACATAATTCAGGATCTGGTTACATGTTCAGACCCTAGCTGAGGGATGAAGTAGGTACTTGGGTATTTAGTTATATTTCACTACATTATTTACATTATATATACATATCAACAAACTTCTATATTATATTAAATGGGCTATATGTTATAGACACCATTGGTGGTGGCCCACTGAGATTTATCTCACACCTTCTCTGGGCGCCGTTTTGTACCTGGTGTAGATTACATGGTTAAATTTATTGACAAAGGAAAGAATAAGGCTGAAAACATGATTTATTTGTGTATAGGATGGATCTTGATAAGAGATGACCAAGTTCCAACTCGGGATGCTTGGACTAGTCTCTGCCTTCTTTTTCTTTGAGGATCTGTTATTCCTATTATCTTGTATCCATGTTTAAAATTTTTCTAGTGACATTAAATTACATCATAATTGTTCTAGTTGATAATGTTATTATTATTATCGTTTATATATTACATCAGTTTTTTCCACTATTAATTTATATTGCTTCCACTGTTTACTACTGTTTATATTCCTTCCTCTATTATGTTCTCTGAAAATGAGGGAATAGTCTCCCCATAGACACACCCTAGGCCCTTTCTTCTAGTCGACTACCATTAGAATTTTGGTAGATTCACTTGAGGCCATCTGGTCCACCAGGCTCACAGTACCCATTAAGTGGAATCTGAGTCTGGAATGTCACACTATGGCCATGATTTGGACCATACAATAGATTTATTATTTTCCTATTCCCTTCCCACATGATTTAGGTTTTCCATGTAGCTGTAGTAAATCCTAAAACTAAAGTCATGGAAGACCATATCTATAAGGATTCATGTATCCTTGTTCATTCACTCAAATATATATAGTATAAATTTACCCATGTTCAATCCCAACCATGGGTTTAGATTCAAATTCAATGGCCAAAACACTCTAATTATAGTTTCTTTTAAATAAATTTCAAATATGTACACCTTATTAGCTTTTCCTTTCATAAACTATATATGATATTTCTCTCTGTTTTGTGGATAAATATATTTATCCAACTCGAAATGAATACATCCTTTCTTTTCATCCAATTCTATGTTGTTTTTGGTGTTCTTATACCAACTAATGATGTTTCCAACCCTCATGTTCTTTTTATTTTGATCTCCAATATAAAATTTCTTTTTTATTCTTAATGATAAATCCATTTAATTATATACATAACCTATATAATAATGTGAAATATGTTAATAAAATATCATGTCCAGGCCATATTTCTCATGTTGTCATTTCTCAGGATCCGTAGAATATTTTTCATATATGCAACACACATATTGTGTATTTATCACCTTTTCTCTACCATAACAACAAATTCATGGTGTCTTATTGTGTGTAATCCCAAAACCAATATTAGTTTCATGAGGATTTTAAGACTCTTACAATTAAATATTTTTAAGGGGTGTGGGTGATTTAGGTTTTGTTACAAGTTCTATAGATTTATTTTTATTAAGTATCAGAATAGATTTTATTTTTTCTCCAATATAGTAATCTTGGGGGAAAGTAAAATCCATTTTAGTATGAGACTATTGAATTTAACAATATTCTATAATAAATTATACAAAGGAATTACATAATTTTATATCATTATTTGAGATTATTTCATAATTTTTAGGATATATTATTAACATCAAGGATTTACCTTTAATTTCCCCAATTTGTTTGATATTTTACTTCATTGAGTTTGTTAGACCATCAATAATCTAGGCCAATTATTCAATATTGAGCTTCTACTCAGATCATTTTCTTTAAATTTCAACGTTTTCATATTTTAGAAACTCAAATTATTCTTTTAACTCAGATATACTCAATTATGTTTTCCATAAATAGAGTTATGGAGCCAGCTTATACACTATTTTATTACTTCCTTTTGGCATTGTAAAAGGTAATTTCAACATGAAAATTCTCAATTCACCTATTTCATCAACCATTACCATGATTATAAACACGCCATAATTAGTTTATTCTATTAATTTATTCTCTATAACATCCAATAGTACTACCGTAATGAGGACCCTACAATCCTCGACCTTCCCCACCTATTTCACTTCAAACCTCTCATATTTTTGAGATAATACGGTTTTTACCATGAAGAATTTATATTGAGGTTTCCTTCATCAATTTATTCCTTTAAAACGATTATATATATATTCTTATACTTCATCAACATTATATAATTTCTTTCAATACATTATAGTTAGATTCCCAATACTGTAACATTAGAAATAGGTAAGGGGAATCCTAGCTTTTAATTTCCCTTTACCTATTTTATTTTTACTTTAATTAAAAGTCATCAAATCATCAACTTACAAATCCAAAAGACAATAAATAAATTATATTTTCATTGAGATATTTAATTATACCTCATAGGATTTTTATTTTGGAACAAAATCATATTTAGTGTTTCTCATTTCATATTAAAAGAGATCAAATTGCAGGATATCCAACATATCCTCCTTTAAATATTTGTCTTTAAGCCCCATCACATTTTCATTTAAATATGCTGTAAAACCTCTAAGGATTGATTTAAATTTTTATAAATTAGCATGGATGTCTCCAGGTCCATGAAAATATTCCACAACAATTTCCCTAGATCAATGAATATATGAAATGTCTCATTCAAGCTCATCCTTATAACTATATATTGTTTCCATCAAAAAATTAAATTCCTTTATGGTAAAAAACTAGAACCATTACTTTAGAGAGAGTAAAAATTTTCCAGAAAATAAAATGGTTTCCTTAGAAAAAATAAATTCCTTTGTGGTTTAAAACTGTGACCATTGCTTTAAATACAATAAAGCTTCACCAACAATCATATGCTCTTATAGATGTTGTTGGTCTCAAATAATAAAAATACCATAAGAGTGGGTGCATCAGTGTATACTAATTTTTTTTCTAAACTAAACTGTCTAATTATCATAATACACTTTTAAAATGAATAAAGAACTCTTTGTCAATATGGATATAAATAAATAAATATAAAATATATATGCATATATATATATATAATTTCACATGGTTCTCTAAATTTGGGACAATCCTTTTAAAATGCATAGGAAATGATGCAATTCACCTAAAAACCTAAGATCATTACATTCCTAATTAAAAAATGAAGTCACCACACTATCCATTTGTGTTTACAACCTCTATGAATAAAGAAAAAACGTTAATCCGTACAATATGAAACAATCTACTCCACCTATAGCCCACTTTGTCTCCAATTAACAACATGTAGAAAGTACATCATATTTGGTGTATCACTCATCTTAAAATCCAAAATTTTCTTGTGATATAACTCTTGGAACAACCTATTTATTCAATTTTTATTATTTCCATAAATTCTAGGAATTCTTCTTACTTTATAATAGATGTCTATAAACCCATCCTCATCTCCTTTACAGTTTCTGTTTGGAATCATTTTATTTAGATTAACTCTTGGTATCTCAATGATCATCTATGTTATTTTCACTCAACATATACTTATTTATTAAAAAAAATACTCACATGAAATATAATAAAATATATCAAATATGGCTAACTAAACTAAATCTTCGTAATAGGATCATCATTTAAACTCCCATAGTTCAAAATTTTTCATTCTCTAGATATTATAAATATTTATAGATTCAAATATATATGATTTATTTATTATATATTTCCATTGATAATTTACTAACTCATGAAAACCCATGCAACAATATTTTGAGTAATAAAATAATTTCCAAACCATAAAAATCTACATTTTTAATTAACAATAAACTCATAATACAATCCTCATTTACCATATGATTTATTTTTTCTCTACATAATTGTTTGATTTATTAATCATGTTCTATTTTTTAAAAAAATCCTTTCCACTTTTCTCAAAAATCATCCATTGAAAAATACAAAAAGGGTGAACCATAAAATATTTCCCATTTACTACTTACAAAATACATGTTTTTATAAAAGAAATAAATGTGACATAATTCCTTGATAAACCTTACCAACTCAAAGAAATAACCTTTTGAAACTCTTACATCATCCTTTTGAATTTTAGTCAACCTTACAATGTTTTTTTACAAACATTATAATTTCAGAGAAAATAACATCAACCTTATAAAGTACCCTTATAAATGATATAGTGTAAGTGAAAATAAACTTATAAAATTACATCATCCTTTTACTACATTTTTATCAACATTAAGAAGATTTCTGAAACTTATGATTATCCATAGTAAGTCTCCATCCATTCATATGAAATTTTCCTAAAATGAAAACTAAATCATAATAACACATGGTCACTCCATGACTTTGATAAAGAATCATCAATATTATCACATAGAAACGTTATGAGATTCAGGATGAACATTATTATTATGACTTTGGGAAAATTCAGAAATCCGGTACTATATTAAATTCATCCAATTCACCCTAAAATTATTCTATCATTCCTTTATACTTAAAATTATGAGTTAATCATTCCATTGTGAGCTATTATGGATATTATATTACGAAACATGTCAATAACCACAAAAAACACTTCTAAAGGGATTTTCTAATAATGAAGGAAATAATAAATCCATTTTTTTTGGGTTTCAAAGATTTTGTATGATAATATTTTTGTTATCGTAATGTATTCCTTTTTTCATCATATATATGAAATATTTTCAAGAGTGTTGGATAATAACTTAAAGGTATTTTTATCATACTTCATTAATTATTTATGTGTTGAGTTTCTAAATCAACTATTCAATCTTCCAAATAATAAATCTCGCTCAATTCTCATTTCTTACCTTATGATTTTCATTTTCCATTACAAAATCAATGTTTAAAATATTTATTTAATTGTGGAAGCTTTAACTATAATATTTTTTTACATTGATTTTTTTATACTCATTATTATAATTTTATTTTCAAAATATTTTACTCCAATAGTTTTTGTGATTTTTGGATGTTTACTTTTGGTAAATTTGATATTTTTATTTTTACCCTATTTTAAATTTATATATATACTATAAAATTCCATTTTTTAAAACCATAAGGGAATTCTTATGTGATAACACCCTTAGGATACACTTTATATGAACTAGTTTGACTTTATATTTAATATATTTTTTAATAAAATTTTCATTTTTTCTTTCATTGGATTCATTTAAATTACCTTTTTCATTGATTACTAGGAGTATAATTGATAATACATTTTTAAAACATGTTATTTTACTGATCATTTAGAATAAATGTGTTGAAAAAAATAATCAGATTTTATTCTATTTCTAAAAAATTACATATCTGCATATTTTTTATGAAAAGAACATAAATAAATGGTAGGAATTTTTTTTAATAATATATTTTGAAACACTTACAAATATGTAAATTTCATATGTATTAACTTATATAATCCATATTTTAATGGTTTTATAAATGATTGCATAAATCCTAGATTCTATTGTATTATCATGTTGATATGATTAAATTAACTATTTATCATCTACATTATATGTATTAATATTACAATTTTACTAGATAAAATTTTAATATATATAATTTGTAATAATTTTATGGTATATATTGATATATTGATTTCATGTAAATTTTTTTATATATAACATTAATGCTCTTTTACTTTGATTATATGTAGATAGTGAATAATTTTCTTATTCAATTTTTCCTTTGTCAACATGGAATTGGAAATCAAATGTATGGAATATATAAGTATATTAAATAAGTATAAATTGATTTGGATCATTTATATATATCAATAAAATAATTTATCTTTATGAGTTTCATATTCATTGTTGAATCTTGTTGTAACATCTCGTTACATTGAATTTTAAGCTTATTAAATAATTTCATTTATATTATATGAATTTTTATGTGTAATAAGTTAATAATAATCAATTATAAATTTTTAATAACCAAGGTGTTCATCATTATAAGGGTATTTCCATGATATTTTATTCAATTTCCTTAAATTATATATTTTCCTTATCTCTTGGGTGTTGATCATTACCATTAAAAACATGTGTTGGGTTAGAGATATAGTGAAGGAAAATATACTTGATATATATATGGAATCACTTTTTAGTGTTTTAAATTTTTCATAATTATTATATTTAATATAAATTTCTAAAATATAATTGTTTTTTAAAACAATTTAGAATTTATAGAGTGGTTTTGATTTAGACATTAAATTGATTGGCCATCTTTTTAAAAATTATTTAATACACAGTTTTTCATATTGTGATTAATTTTATTATCTATATAATTCGATACTAATGATTTGATAAGAAGTGTTTGATTTAAAATATAGTTAAAATTTTAAATAATTTTATATGAATAATGATATTCATAATTATTATGTTCTAGGATATTTTTTCAAATTGGCAATCATTTTTTAGTCAATTATAAATAAATGATTATTTTAATTATAAGTTAATATTAAATAATAATTAAATTTAAATATTTGGAAAAATATATATTTCCCTAACTGGGATAAATATTAAAAACACAACATTTTCATATTAAAATTGAATTGAAGTGATTTTATTATCATTTATATTATATGGGAAACATAGTTGAATGTATATTAATATTAATGTTGATAAAAAATGCATGGATAATTTTAATTCTCCATATAAATTATAATTTAGGTAATATTGTTTTAGAATAAATACAAAAAAAAGTGTTTCAGTGGTTTTATATAATTAAATTTTAATTATTGTAAACATATTCTTTTATTTAAATGTTCAGCACATGTTACTCTAAGAATAAACATTTCAAACCTAGGCGTTTCAATTTTTTAGTTTTAAAAATAATAACATATATACATATATTATATGGAAAATACAATATTAGTATATTTATTTATATTTTCTAAGGAATATACACTATTTTTATTATCATTTATTAAAATTTGATATTTTTTTCGAGACTATGCTCATTAGAGTATGATCGTCATTTTAATGTATGTATGAAATATCTTTCGCAACAAAAATATTATCATGATGTTTTAATTATTCTAAAATAGATATAAGTTCTAATAAATACTCAAAAAACCATATACATTCATACATTTATAATATAAAAATTATTTTTTTCTTACACATGTGCCACATTTTTTTAAATAAAATCCATTATATGATGACCTAATTTTGATCATTTTACATTTCAATAAATGTAATTAATTCACATAGTTGTGTATAACATATATTATAAGGGTAGAATTTGGATCATTAATGATATACATTAGTAGTTATGTAATTTACTTCCATTATAGAGGGAAATAAAATCTAATTTAAATTTCACTCTCTTTTAATAATGATTTTATGTTAGATATCCCTAATAGGTATTAATATTTGTTCCATAAGTGATAAATTATGACGATATATAAATAATATAAGTTTATAATATAAAGGTTCATTTTAGGAAACGTATATTTTTATTGAATTTAGACTACATAATCTGTATGGATGAATATATACTTTGATCATTACATTTCAAGGATTAATTTTTACCATCCTTTCTATTTTTAGAATGGTCAATTATAATAATAGAAATTTTTTATTTTTATATTGGTAGTTTAATATTCAATATTTTAGACATTAAAATATTAAAATATATAAAAATAAATTAAATTATAAGGTTGCTTATGTATCATTTATTTGATGTCATCATATCACATTATGTTTTTGAATGTCGTATCATATTTCATATTATAATAAAATTATTTTCCATTTTTTATTTTTTTTTCTTTGAGAATATTTTTTATGTGGAGAATATAGATATTTTAAATTTGCATAGATGTTGTAAAATATAACCTTATTTCTCTTAAAAATCACTATAATATATAATAATTTTAAAATGAAGTTAAATATTTTAATTAATTTCACTCTCTTAGAGTAAATAATTTAAAATTTGTATATGAACCCAATTTTTTTCTATATTATCATTAAAATTATATTTTTTAACTGAAATCATGGGTTGTTTAAATTTGGAATTTTGGGTAATTTCATTATAACTTTTAAATTTTTAGTTCCACACATTTTTTGTTACTAAATAGTTTGTTTTTTTATTTATATGAAGTAAACACCTACAGATTAATGGAGTAAAATTTCATTGTTTTGGAATGTTATACCATGTTATTGAAGACCATTATATTGTATAAATTTTCTAGGTGACAATCATTCATGTATTCTATAGGGTTAGATATCTTAAAATTAGATTTATTTATGAAAATATAATAACAATATATAGTTGGTAATGAATTTTTATTATTGTGATCGTTCGATAACTGACATTGAAAACCCATGATATGGATCGATGATGATAGAAAATTAAAGTTAATTTTAAAATAAAACAATGAATAAATAATTAAATTAAATATATTTTTTAAAATAAATAATAAACCCAAAAAATGAATCATATTGAATGTTGTCAAAAATCATTATTGATAAGTAGGAAATGAGAAACACTAATCAAGATTGATAAAAAATAAAGAAAATTAACATGGGGAAAAAGGAACTAGATACACTTAATTGAAATGAATAATGATTGATAAAACCATTTCTTTTTTATTTATATTATATTATAATACACATCGATTAATAACATACTATTTATTATTAAACTAATTCAACAGAATAATAGAAAATGAAACAATATGATTTTTGAACTAAGACATATAGCCATTAGATAAAATATAATAACTATCACATAAGGATTTATTTTACTAAAAACATGGATGTAATTTCCAACTCGTCCAACTTAGAGGGTGTAGAAAAAGTAAAAAGATTCTAGGAAAATTTCATCCAAAAAGTCATGTCTGTATGTTTTGATCTTTAAAATGATTACAAATTAAACTTATCTATATAAAGTTTTTTTAAAATAAGAATGATGTTACAAAGTATTTTTTATAAATATATTATTTAATTGAAATTTAGAACTGAATAAAATATTGATAAATATTTACATTAAGGTATATTATCTTACCAGATATTATGATATAAATGATATATTATTTTGATAGTGGTTTGGGTAGAGGAACATGAAGATTTATTTTTTATGTTGGGAAACATAGTAGAATTTAGAATTCATTTTCTAAAGAGGAGGTTATAAAGGTATTGTTTAAGTTGATGTATCCAAGAGCCTATAACAGTGTATAGATCAAAAGGGTTCATATAGGATATGATCAATTCTAAGGAATACATAAAAATATATAGAGAAGGTAAGATACATTCATTATTTTCCAAAATCAATAACTATTTGTGAGTATTAAAGATTATATGTCCTTAGTATAATTTATGATATTTTTCTTTGAAATATGAACTTCAATATTAGAGAAATTAACGATTACATAAATTATTATATATTCTATTAGGCAGATATTGATGAAGAGATATTTTTAATCCTTATGAAATTCCCGGTATTATTCATGTTATCACATTTCATGACATTAGAAAGCCTTTAGATCTATAATCAAAATCATTTTTTCATGTACCATGTCATTATAGGTTAAAGATTTATAGGAAAATTTTTAATTATCAATTTAGAGGATGGTTCATTTTGAGAACCAACACTTAGGATGGAAAATATTTTTTTTGGATTCCTAAAATCATTTTATTGGACATGGTTTAAAGCTCAATGAGGAGATTTTGTGTTAAAGAGGAATTTATAGAAGGGATTATGTCACTAATGGGATTTAGAATCCACCAGTGAGTCAGTTGTGTAGGGGACTTACTGGGATTACTAGACACCCAGTGTAGCACTATCTCAAACGTGAGACCTAGTAGATACCATGTGAGTTGTGTAGGAATAATTTTAAGTAGGGTATTTTTCATACTTCTACATGTTGTGCCTCTCAGAATTTATCCATATAAGGGACTTGGAAAAGGCCAATCCATCGAATTATTACCCCTCTCATTCCTCTCCTTCAATCACTTTTGACTCTATTAAAATATGGGTGTGTTGTGATTATTATTAAAGTTATGATAATATATTTTATTTCATTATTGAATCTCACATCACAATGATCTTAATTCCACTAATTTATTTTCAAGATTTTATTTTTGATTTCATAGGACCATAGTGGATTCCGTGGAGGATGGTGTGGATTTTGTCTCTCTCATATATAGGATGTTAAAGGATGATACCTGAACATAATCCATCTCTATTTTGTTTGAGGTAATAAACTACCATAAAATAATATATTAACTTTTTCGAAACTGGATAAAATTGTTTATTTTATGAAAATTTAATGATATTTATTTCAATTGGGATTGAGCCAAGGTAGTGTCATAAATCTTATAGGTATAGTTGGTCACCATTCTAGTATGATGGTGTTTCTCAGTGATCTTTTTGAAAATTATTATACATTGGTTTAATTATATAATTAATAAAAAATGACTAAAATTATTTATTTTTATATGGGTGATGTAATGTATGGCCTCAAGTGGAATTACAGGCTTGGATGAGGCGTGGTCATGCTTGGAAAATTCTTGGTGAATCTCAACGAGTTTGACAACTGATTTTGATGTAGGTGGTCCATATCATCCAAAACAATTTGATTTTTATGAATGGATTTGTATGTTTTTTATTATATTTCATGGGAATGGGTATAATTTTTTAGGACCATGATAACATTAAGGTAGATAACAGAGGTAGATTTGTGTCTCAAACATGTGATATGTTCTTGGAAGAACATGCTATATTAGGATTGACATGAATAATTTTACTCTGAGAGGTAATGGTTCCCAATGTGATTGAAGGAGACATTGAAATGTATTGAAATATTATATGGCTCAAGGAAATATTATATGTTTTCAAACTATTGAATTTTAGTTAGGCATTAAGGAGGTGTGGCCAAAAAATACATGGCCTCCTTGGAGATATGTTAATACGGCCCTAACCTTGGTCATGGGATTAAGTTAAGGACATGGAATTGGGATACCAATGTAATAATGGTATGGACATGGACCCCTCCTACTAAGGCCATAGTCTAGGTGATCCTTAAAACTATGATTTTATCATAAAATGTTCTAACCATAATGGTCCCATGTATAATGTTTTCTAACATGAGTGGAATGTGTTTCCATGCATTCATTGTAATGAGAACCATTATGTGATAATATATAACTGTGATTTTAATATATCATGTGTGTGGGTGGAACAAGAGACTTATGAGTTTTGTGTTATGATTGATCATTTTTTTGTTATTCCCTATTGTGTGAGAATTCATGTTATGTGGATTTTTTAATCTAGAATTACCTTGATATGTGGGATTTTTATGGGTTGGTTAGAAGCTAGAGTAAAAATTATTCTAGTGTGTCATGGGTTAATTATAATAATGGGTCATGGAGACAAGGAATGGGTATGATGGCCTTGTCTCATGGTTTCCTAGTTAGCACACAATGACTTAATGATCATTCTTATTTATTTATATAATTTCCTCATTCATACACACACATGGGAATAAATATATTTGGGGTTATTAGTGAGATCCTATAGAGTTTATTCGCATACCTTGAACAAGAATCTCATTTCATGTACATAAATTATGTTTTTATTTTTGGTTATACCACAATATATACAGTGGATTGGGCTTGTGATGTTCAATGGGCCTATAGATATTATAATCAATATGAGGATTTAGGTTGAAAAATGGCCTCCTTGTATTTTCATTTCTTGTTTATCATTATTTGGGAATGGGACAATGGGATACATGTTGTGTGTTTATATGAAATCTTCATTTCATAAAACATTTTGGTTGTTTTGTACTATGTAATTTTTTTATTATTATAATGGATTACCATTATTGTGTTGTTTTCAATTCTATTTTAGAATGTGATGTGATGGAATAGTGTCCCCTAATATTATTTTAGTCCCCCACCATTGGATGGTAGCCTATAGCATATAGAGAGGATTTCATGAGGTCATGTGGCACTCTGGCCCAGACCTAGGAGATAGTGAACTATGTTATGATAAAGTATTTTATTTTTATATATTCCATGTTAAATAATTATAGGATGTATTCTTGGTGGATAAACAACATAAAAAAATTATTATTTTGATTACACAATGGAAGGGTTTGAAAAATTACCTAGTTGATGCGCTCAGAAAAAAACAAATATAATTTTCATTATGAGATATATGGTTTTGGGTTTTAATTTTCAAAAAGTAAAATATAAATATGAAACAGATATTTTTGAATTATAATAATGTTTTCATCATGGTATGTCCTTTAACTCATTTATATTATGAGATTTGTTTTTATTCAATTAATACTATTGTGTTCCACAAGGGTTGGTATGTAATGATATAACTATTGATATTTTTCAACAATGGAATTTTTTAATGAATAGGAAAGTAATTTTAGTGGTGTGAAACTTTTTTTTTGTGATAATTAATGTGAGACATTCTTATAGTGATGTTATGATCTGTAGTTTTAAAAAAATTAAAATTAAGGGACAAAATATGTGATTGTTTATGACACTAGACATGTCATTGTCACCTAATGAAGATGTTTTTATGGTATTTTTTTCCTCACACATTAGGATATCATTAAGCCATCTTCGTATTGGTGGAGTTCCTTAATTTTTATCTGCCTCACACATTAGGGTATTATAAATCCATCATTTTATTGGTGGAGTTCATTATAAATTTGGTAATATTTTCAAATTTAATTATTTGTTGGATTCCTCTTATGTTATTAAATTGGGGTTTTATAGTTTGATCTTATTTATGGAATTAAAATGACCAATAAATATAGATGATACATTCATTTTCTCAGTAATTTTTAACACACTCCTTAAAGGTTATTTAAACAAATTGAAATTTTAACGGTTTTTTCCATCATCATGTGGATTATAAAATAGATATAATAAACCATAACCCTTTCACACTTAAAAAAATTAATGTTGAAATTTTATTAACAAGTGGGATCTAACCTAATCCATGAATGAGTAATAATAATATAATACACAAGTGCGTATAATAATATAATAACATATATTCCCACAATGTATATATTCATGTCAAGGTTTCTAGGAATACTAAAATTTAAGAAAACATGTACATGGGTATTATCTGTAAAATATAGGGGGAAAATATTTTTGTACATAGATAAAAAAATTGTGGTTTTTTCTATATAAATAAATGTAATTATGTTGAGACTGGGTGAAAAAAGGTATTTAAATCTCTTAATATATCCCAATTCAAAAATCATGTTCCACTATTAGTTGGATCGATTCTATCACCCACAATAGATTAGAAGTGATAAAGAGAGATAATAGGGACACATGCAATTTTACTTAGTTCACCTAAACTGGGAAAATACAAGGGAATATAAATGTGATGTTCCAATATACTGTAGAAAGTAAGTACAATGGTTGTTTCTTTTAATTTAGAGTTGTTTCACAGACCTGCAAAGATGATAACCATCACAAAATTGAGAACTCAGAAATCTAAATCACTCTGAAAGCATACTACTTATCTTGGGGAAACCACCTCGATCATCTGTGAACTAAGAATGGGATTGAAACATCAATGGTGTATAAAAAAACCTCATCATCATCAATATGGTGAAATCTAGAATTCTTAATCATGAAATCCTATCAAATCTCCCTCATCCTCTAAACATTTTCTGTATTAATAATGAATTTTCCTCAATATTTTTTTTCTATGATTCACCTTCTTCTTTTTAAGAGAACGATATCTCACAAATCTTGGTAGAATATCCATGATCCAATACTGAATGATAATTAATTTTTCATAAATATTATTAGAATATTAATTTTATAATATCCCTAAAATATGAGATGAAGTGAACCATTTAAATACCATTATGTTTTTTTTGAAATGTATGATATTTGAATAATGAAATATTGTAATTCACCTCATTCATGTCTTATGACTGATCACCATGGTGCAATCCTATTTACGTTTTGAATCCTAAATGATCAACTCCTATCTATTTAAGAACCACCAAAGTATGATATAATATTTTTTCCATGTAAGCAACATTCTATTTTATTTCATGGATCCCACTATGAAAACATATAGTGGTGAAGAACTATATATTCTTATTTAGTAAGAATACTATGAAAAAATGACTTTTATCTAGATATGTACATATCTAAATAAAAAAACAATTAAAATTTTCAGAAACCTCTTATAGTATGGATATCATTGCAATGTTTTGGATACTATAAAATTACCAAAAAGTAGTAAAAATATCCATAATTATTTGGGTTTTACAAAGGTAACCATTACACATTGAATGAGTACTCTTACATGTCATATATATCATTCCATTCATAGTATGACCCTTTTTCTTGTTCTCAGACTTGTTCATCAAATGCGACATGAATATATTACATATCCTAGGTAGTGTTTTTTCCTTTTACATGATATATAATTCCAGGTGATATTATGAAAGTTAAACCATATGTATACTAATTTTTTGTTTTACCAATAATCATCATCTTCACTCATTATATGATAATGGTTTCTACTGTGTAAAAAATATTCATCTTAAGGTATCATAGATCTAAATAATCATAGGGTATCATTAATTTAATGAAAAACTAACTATGCTACCAACCTCAAGAACATGTTATTCTAAAATAGCCTAATCACAGTGTGGCCAACACTTTTAAGGTATGATTTATATCCTATATATTGACCAATTGTTCGTTCCTTAAAAATACACATAAAATCATTCATCCGTCATGTTATATGTTCTTTATGAAATTTAAAGTTACTTTTTAAGTCCCTTTTAAAATATTTTCATCACAAATATCCCAATAAAACTCTTAGCATATGTTTTCTTTAAATATTAAACTTTCCTATTTTTGAAAACTCTATTAATGTTCATCCAAAACTTCTTCATCAAGAATCATTAAAAACTTATAGTAAAATAATTTTAAACCTATTTTTATCTGATAGTGTATCAATGATTTAATAGAAATAAACATTGAACCCACATTATCTATGCTCATTATGTGAAACAAGAGTCAAGTGACAAATTCATTATGAAATCACTTCCTTGATCTCTATGATATTTAATAATTTTTACCAAGATTCCACCTAATGAATAATAAATATGGTACAATCACCCTTTCTTGAACATCTAAATGGTATAGGCCCGCCATTTTGTATTAGAAAGAAAACTCTTGGTCCATATTTATCTTTAATAGTAGATAACTTCTCCTAATAAAATCAAGAAAACATCTCCCCTATTGTACTGAATCCCAAGGAGAACATTTCTAAATGCGTAAAAATAGGTTCTAAATCTGAAACAATAATTCAAGAGAATAATCATACCATTCTACAAATATAAAATTATATAGGCGAGTTGGGGTCCATATCAAACTTCATCATTATATATTATGAATTCTAGAGGGAATTTGTTTTGTTGGTGGGTGTTCTTAGAGATAAATATGACCCAAATTGGGATTCAAATTATTTAAACATATTTAATTGTTTTTTATGAATAATGATACAAATATGGTGATTTATATTCTCTCATGGGAGTTATAGTTTGGATATGTATCTGTGCTAAGATGTGTAGATACAACAATATTTCACACATTTAACCCCATTTTTCATGATATGAAAGGATGAAATGAGAAATATAGTTCCATGAGAGAGGAGGATGATACACTATAAAGGGACTTGACTTGTATGGTGGTTATTCCAATAGAAATTCATAAAGAAACCCTTGGACACACTGCCAATATGTTGAGTGGAAGGAGGAATGACTCTCTGAAACCTTTGATCGTTCCACAAACCACATGCATTCTAATTTTTTAAACGAAAATATAGTCTTTTTAAAATATTTTAATTTAGAAATACCATAGTATTATCCTCCATAGATGGATTAGAAAAGGGTGACACTAAACCCTCATATCCATTTTCATCCATATTTGAATTACTTGGATCATTCTCATTTGGACAAGTTTTCCTACACCAATATCTTATAAGAAAGATCACTCTCAATCACTTGTTCATATTAATGGTTCTTCCATACTTTTAATTCAAGTATTTAGGTTTTGGGGTGAAGGTTTCACTGATGCATGGTGAAATATTCAAGATTTTTGTGTATTTCATGCATAGATCATAGAGTATGTCCTAGGATTTGGAAATCAAGACATCATTTATCATTTACCTTAATCGTTGATCCTATATGAGTTTGTTTTGATTTTATAATGAATTTGGATAAAATTTAACATTGTTTTGATTCTATTATTTATTGGTTTATAATAGACTAGGTCCAAGAGTGTTCTGAGAGTAGACCACACAACATTTCTCTTGGATTTAGAATTGTGAGGTCACCCAATGAGTTTGACATTGATTATGCCAATTTTTCATTTTGTTATTAAATGTTTAATTTGTTAATATGATGGTGAATATTATTAATATAAGTGAATTTTCACTTCAATGATTCCGGTATGATATTTTTAATGGATTTATAGGTATCTTGATAGGGTAGGAATAATTAGAGTTATTGATATATCTTATTCTTTTTGAGGTTATTTGTTTTAATTCCCTAATTAGAATATTGTCTCTATATTTCATGATAATGTGATCATTCCTCATAATGTGGGATTGAAATGCATCGACCTAAAATCAAATATAGGATGAATATTTTTCTAAATGGTTTGATGGTTCTTCCATGTTCATAGGTTTGTTGTGACTATTTTAGTTCTAGAATAGATAAGAAGTTTGTATGGGAAGGTGTAGTTGTTCATTGGATATGACAAGATTACCAACCATGTGTATTTTTTTAAATTGTGTGTTATTTTTTTGTGTTTTCGTGTTTCACATAAACGTATTCAATTATTTATTAATATTTCTATAACATCTAGTTAATGATTGAATCATTCAGTATTCTTGAGGAATTGGGGAATTATATTGTGTCGTAGTATTTTCCTCTTAATTGCGTATATGACATGGGATTCAATGTATGTTGGTAGAACGTCATGTTTTCTCACAAGACATAGGTATCACATTGATCTAGACCGAATCTATAGTTATTAGGTTATTGATGTTAGGGATTTGGATTGATGATTTTATTAGTTGATTAAAATTCTAGTTTAATTTTCATTTTTTTAATTTATCATATGTATTATCATGTGTTCCATTTCATTTGTATACGATTCATGTTATTCCATGTTTATATACGTCTATATCATTTTGGATTATGTATCATATAGATACATTTTTTCTTATCCATTCTATATTGAGGGCCCATGGTGCTCCCTATTTTATGTATATAGATATTTTATAATTTATAAAATAATAATGGATCATGAAGATTTTTTTGTATAATTTGAAAATAACCCTTGGGATTATTTTTTGGGATAGTTTCCCAACATCTATTATATGAATTAAACACTAGTCCAAAGCATATGTTTAATATGGAGGTGTTCCCGAAGTCATGTGGGTAACCTCAATCAGGCATTGTTCCGGTGATCTATGATAGGGAATTACATGGTCCATTTTCCAAACCATCCATATGTGTTGAGATAGTTATACACTAAGATAAAGGTTATTCTATTAAATATCCACCTTTTATAGGGAATTGATCTAGATTTTGGAAATATGTTTTGTTTTAACATGTATTCCAACATCACCTTCCCATATTTAATATTCACCTTAATGAAATTATACATAATCTTCATATGATATTTCCATAATTTTTTTGAATGATTTGTTCTATAGTGGATAGAACATTAGTAATCATATTTGATTAACATAATATAGTTAAATCCAACCCCATCATCATTATGCTGTTTATTTATTGATAATGATTGTGTAGAATATTGAGTAGAAGAAATATACTCATATTCTGTAGTACTTAGTGAGATGTGGTTGTCCTTCATTCAGATCCATTAAATATGGACACAAAAAAGATATAATGAGCCACCTAATATAGAATTATGATAATTCTTTAATCATTTAAAATCTGAATTCATGTATCCCAACAAATCATTCAATAGAGTTCCTTGGTAAAAAAATATAAAACCTATCATGTTTTTTATATAAAAATGAATTATATTCACCAATAAAAATGGTATTTTCTTAAGATAATTTTTACCATAAAATTTTATTAGTGGAAGGAAAAATATCAGATCATTTTTACATTTCATATAATAGAATTCCATTGATTTTTATATATTATGTTGCATTGAAATTTTTACCATCATTATCTGTTGATAAATTGATTTAGATAGATATTAGTTTTTTCAAAGAATTATAATCCTTCATTATAAACCACTTGTGAATCTCTTTATCAAATTTTATTAAGAAATAATCATGCCACACAATCCTTTAGTAACAACTAAACCAAGAAAAATTGTAATTCTCTAATAAGGTACATCTTGAACATTATCCTTATATATTATGAAAAAAACATGAATTATGATTATTAAGTTCCCTAAAATTTATTTCATCCAAATAAATGAGTACCAATATCCTTTGAAAATTCACTTTCTTGACATTGATATTGTGATAAATCCCAATTTACTCGATTTAATGATTTCTCATGTATTCATTAAGCCTAAAATACTATTCTCTTGGTCCTCCCTTCAGCCCATACATGGTTTTTTTCAACCTTCATACTTTTCTATCATCTCCATATCTAATAATACCTCTATATTACATAGTATAAACATTTTTTATATAATACATTATATACATCAAATTAAATTCAATATATGGAAAAAATTAAATTTTATTACCACTGATATCAAAACGAAAAATTGAATAGTTTCCAAAAAGTATATGTTAGAAAATATTTCATTAACAAAAATAATTATCATTTTGGAATATCTATTAAAAAAAATTCTTAATTTTTTCTATGTCACCATTTTTCATTCATTGAGAATGTAAAAGAATAACCATTTTTTTAAATGAAATGTTTTATATTTGAAACCGAAAAAATATATAAATATTTATTTTTCTCAATTTGGTCAGGATCTTCATGAAATATTTCAAAAAATATTCACCTTTATAAGTATATAAAAACAAATTAGGATTTAAAAGAGATTGGTTAATTTTTGTTATAGAGTCTTCATCCTATTTGTTTGCATCAGATCTATCTAATAAAAAATGATATTTTATTTATTGATTTCCAACATGATAGATTCCTTCTATTTAGTTACTAAATAGTCATTAGCTCTAACATTAATGGTTTCATCAACTAAATATTTATATCCTTATATTATCGGCCTCGTATGAACACTTAGGCATCACCTTTTTATTCATCAAAAAAACAATTTTAATTTAAAAATATATCACTAGGGTAAGAATTTTACTGCTTTTTTACAAAAGTAGAACCCTGGAAAAAATCAATTTCTTTATGTATCATTTGAATTTATTAATTTTGTATAATTATCCTAGAAAAACAACTTTATCGAGAAGTTATTTTGACGTGAATTTCGTCACCTTAATGAGAATAAAGAAAATACTTAAAAAAATTGAATGTATTTTAGTGCTGGATTTTTCTAATAATTAGTATAATTTGGTTTTTAATATTTATTTAGATATAAAAGTACCTATAAAAGATATAGAATGATATAAAACGAATTATTTCAAATTCATTTCACATTGATCTTTTTCAATTGGAATCATCTAGGAAATGTCATTAATGATCCAGTTCCTCCTCTCGATGACATAAATTTGTTGAGGAGTTCTTGCCAGTAAAACTTGGTACATTATCCCTTATATCTTGAGATAATATTAAATATAGTTTTTATTGAATTTCTTGTTATTACCTATATGGAATCTATAAATTTACTTCCTAGGAATATAATCTAGAAATAATTAATGACTTTAATGAAACATGAACACATAGAAACTATAAGAGAAAAAATCATTCAGGTCATACTACTATATTTATCTATGAATTGAAGATATTAGATTCTAACAGTCATTAATTTTGGATAAATTGGGCCAAAGTGATAAATAAGAACCAAATCAAGAAACCAGTTCGATTTCATATCATTTAACACATATATCTAAATAATTATTTTCCATTTCTGAAAATAATCACATGCACGAATGAAATCATGTAAGTGTTTTGAGAAATAACATGTTCCTTAATTATTCATCAAAACATCAATGGAATTTTGGATCATGTTTCCAAGACATTTATTTAATAAAAAATCTCTTCTTTAATGGTTATAAAACACTTTAATTTTTATATAATAAAAAGGTTTTGATTCACCATCATGTATCCCTTTCATCAAAATTTCCCCATATCATTCATTGATAATCTAAGATAAAAATTTTATATTTTTCTTTTTCCATGACTCACATATATGACTCACACATGGAAAATTATGACCAAGTCCTTCAACTACTAAATAATTCATTCACCTAAAATATTTTCCAACAATTTAGTTTTTTTCATAAAATATGATCTGACAAAAATAGACATTTTAATAGTGAATGAATCCTATATTATCATACATGATACCTTGAAAATATTTTTGTTTCCTATAAGATGGTAAGTGAATCTGCTATATAGGATCCACATTTAAACCTAATATTTCACATTTAAGGAAATTACTATGACATTTTCCTCATAAAATTTTACTTTATTCATCCATGGTCATTGATTCACATCTGTAGATATAGAATTCCATTGTTCCACATTAAGATATATTTTACCATCCAATTATTATAAGGGCCAAAATGGATTATTTGTTTTAAACCTAAACGTAAATGAATAAAGCTATTGAGTTTTAATTTTTTTGATCATTATTGGAATATATATATATATTATCTTAATGATCAATTCATGTATTTTAAGCAACGACCATCTCAAAAATAAAACTATCAATTAAAAACATTCTAAGTGTAGTAATTTATTATCATTTGTTTTTTATCTAGTAAATTAAAATAACTTCTTTATATGGAACATATTTCTAGTGTATAAACCATCATTACTTAATAATAAAATTGGTTTAATGGTGTATTATTATTGATATTCTCTATTCCTCCTGGACACATTTTAGTATTCTTTGATTTATCCAAAACTACTTTTTTGGGGATTGGGTTCTTGTAGTATCACATCAACCACCAAAATCTTCCATTTTGATCAAACTACTCATCATATTTTCATTTTTTTTGGAACTGTTACACTTGTAAGATGTTTCATATATCTTCTGTTAACTCCCCATATTCCTCTATATATATTGTTGATACTCATAAAATCCAAATTCCCAATTTCATGTTAGGAAATTGATATTTATCTTGATCATAAATCTTTCATCATATCATTAAAACAAATAATTAAATATCCATGATCCTTCAGAAAAAATCTTCAAAATAATAAGTCAATACAATGATAATATATTCATGTTCTATGATTTTTATCTTGGGATAAATTTTATTATAAAATTATCTTGGATTTCATGATTTGGACCGCCCAATTTCATCATTCAACTCATATTTTTCTTATTCATTTTTATGTTTATAATGTTTGGATTCAGGTCTCGCTCAATTAGATTGTTTCATTTTAGTATTCAAAATATTATTTTAATCATGAAACCATTTTTTAGATATTATAATAATTATTCTCTCAATTTCAATGATTTCATCATTACTATCCCTTGATTATGGGTTTTCAATGATTAAAACAAGGAATTATTATTTCAATTCAATGTAGAACTCAATTTCTTCCACTTATATTTCTTTTTAGATGAAATATTATTATCAAATTATATTCTTCACTATAAATTATTTCTATAGTGTACTCATTTTTCCATCCACATCCTTATTTTATTTCATCATGGGTTCATTATCTTCATCATTATATTTGAATTTCCATGTAAACCTTATAAGGAAATGAGATGTTTTCTAAACTGAAGTCTACAACGTGGATTCATGACTTTAATTTTTTTCTTTCATCTTTTCAGATTTGATTAAAGGAACCAAATATGCTTAATAACCTTGAAATCTTTATGATCTCATTTAATATTAATTTATTAATTTTATGGGATTCCACTTCCTAAGAATTGTGCTTTTCCCAAGACACATTATTTCCTTCCTCAAATTGTATCTAATAAGGGTGTTTTGAAGAATATATGGCATCACGGTCATTGGAACTTTTTACTTGATCACATATTCCTTCATTTTGAAATATGGTGGTATTAATATCCATAATCAATTCACTATTTTGATATCATCGATTGATTATTTGAGACCATGTGTGTTTTCTATATTAATGTCCATTTAATTAAGGAATGCATCAATTTTATAATTCTATTGTAGTCTAATGTCATGGAACATGTTCCATAGTACTGATAATTTAACATAATATACCTTCAAATCACCACAATAGATTCTATGACGATTTTCACCATTTGTGTGTGATGATTAACATGAAATAAACTACATGATAATGGGGTATGAAAAAGATCTTCATAATATTTTCACACCATCAATGTTAGTATTAATCTTGCAATGGCCAGAAGTTTTATAAATGAAATTTTATTTTCAAATGAATTAATTCCTTATTGTGTAATGTTTTTATAGAAAAAAGATACTCTTGATTTGTTATTTTAGAACATTAAACATGATATACTATTAGATATAAAATATAGTTAAGTGCCATAACCATTGACAATATATATTTTGTATAGTGAAAAAGATTATTAGTTTATATTAAGTGTTATGATAAAGTCCAATTGACATTGGAAAAAGGAGTGATGGTCTTGACCAATAAAATCATAAACTATAAATCCAATTTATTTGGGATTCCAAGAGATATGGAATTTCTAGAAATTTTTCTTGACTAATTCCAAGATGATATTCATCAAATAATGCATGGCTGAAACCATTTATGAAATAAGTTCAAGACCATCATGTCCCTAACCCAAACAATGTTGGCCAAAATCCACAAGAATATTTCACAATTGTAATGACCCAAAATTATATCAATGGAATTTAACATATTATAATTATTTCATAAAACATATAAATAATATATATATCCCAATGAATGAATTATTATCATAAATAAGTAATAATCTCAGTGTCAGTTAAAGAAATTAAGGAACCTATACCAATTGAATAGTTACCTCACTGTTTGAATAGTAAGCTGACTATTAGAAATTGATATACGAACATTATAATAGGAACTTCTCCTATGAAATTATGAATTAAAAAAAAATATTTTGTAAATGAAAATATTATATAATTATATCATGGTATGTTAAAATATTTTTTTTAATTGATAATTCAGTGTTAGTATTTTTGTAAAATATAAATTATTATTTTAAATTTCATAGTTAATATAAAAACATAAATGATAATTTATTTTCCAAAAATATATTCCCAATAAATATTTTTTGTATTATAATTATAATATAATTATATGAGACCTTAATTAGTGTTTCCTTGGGTCATAAATTTTATTATAATAGTATTGTCAGTATATTTCGAACAAGTGATGATTTTATTAAAAAATTAAATTTCTGATATTTAGAAAATAATGTACATAAACCAGATTCCATTTTTTAAATATACATTTCTAAAAATTGTTAGGGTAAATATTTGAGATTTTTCTAAAATCTTTGAATTTTTAGTTAATACTGAAATATGGTAATTTACGATATAATCTAAATACTAGAAATTTTCAGTTGTGGATGATGTATGGATGATGTAATAACCCGTTGGATTGAACCCTCCGAACCCATTTACTGTATTGAGTAATATTAGTCATCATTATTTTTATTCTTGAGCTAAAGCAATAAACCAATGAATATGAAAATAAAAAACAAACCTCTCCCTTATAAATACCACCCCTCACAAACTATTTTTCACACACCATATAATCCTTGTCGCATTACTAAATTATAATCAATTCCCATCCCAAGCCACTTCCCCACATACAAGAGTTACTAGTCTCCACAAAAGTCCAAACCCAAGTATCTAAAGGAGGTTCTCAAGGAGAAGATATTCATGAGAAAAAACCCTCTTTCTCTCTCTTGAAATTTATTTTATTTTCCTATCCTCTTTTAACCTCCCATATTAAAAGATTCATGAAAACCCAAGTATTATGTATATAATAGAATTTTATTTTGTTAATGTAATATCTACCATGAAATTTATTATCTTCTCCATTTATTCTAAATATTAAAACATCATATGTGTTGTGTCGATTTAACACTAAAATGGATGACATGTTTTCATTTTCCATTACATCCTTCATGGATGGTCATAAAAAACATTAATTGTAAAATAAGACTTTAATATACATGTTAAAACAAGTATCATGCTCTATAAATAATTTATATTCATAAAATAAAAAACTAAACTAGTTTGTGATGGTTTAAAAAAATCACCGAATGAATTAAACACTTATCATTACTATTTTTATAAAATGAATCATACCCATACCAAAATACTATATGATATATGAGGACCTTTAGAATATTTTACGCCAATTAATTAAACATAATTTTAATTCTTTAGAATTTTTATTATTTTACAAAAAATATCCATAATTATATGTACGTGAACCGATAATGAAAATCATGAAAACCAACACTCCAAAGACGATGAAATTAAACAATACAAATCATCAAAATCACCATAAATGATCATAATAAAATTATAATAAATAAAATACATATAGAATAGATTCTAGATTTTGTAATTATGTAATCTGATTCTGTTATCAATGAAATTAAGTGCATGTGAAGAATACATTCTGACGTAAGGTAAGGGGATTTTCAAAACCATCTTTGTTCATTTAGTTTGTCCCTCTTCCATACCAATTTTCATTTTTGATATTATTTTAATGTTCATTAAATAAAATTTCTTTATTTACCTTTTTATTTTTGGGGATATATATATTTCAACTATGATTTTTAATTAAATAAAGTGATTTTATAAAATGAAATTTCATTCAAAATAAAATCATTAACTCGTCATCTCTTTTTTTATCATAAGAAAAATTATCTCGTATGTATGGCCAACATTTCTATTTTAGGAACCTCCATGTTTATTCATTAATGTATTATATAGGAATTAATTTTGGAACCCATTCCTTTATATATTTTATTTCATTACAATGGTTTTCATACCTTCTACAAGGCATTCATGATTATGTAAATATGATGATGTGATAGGTGGGACAAAATTACATATCCCTCTATTTCATTAGGTAATTTGATTTATCTCATCATATAATTTATAATAGGCATGAATATATTGTGATATTTTTTAAAAATGATTATTATATGGTTATGAACATATGTTATTCGTGAACATGATGATATATTGTTAAACAACAATGTGTGATTTTTGGACATTAGTACATGATGTTACATTTTTATGAATCTCCACATTTACTAAATATAACTAATGATTCGGATCATTATTATGATTATTATACGATGTGTATATTTTGATGATGATTGTTATTGTCACCCATGTTACATTGATTTGTTTCATTTTTCATCCTCGAAATTAGATTTTAACATACGCATTTGTTTGATGTGTATCTTCTGATGATTATATGTTTTATGGGGAACATGATATTATAAAGAAAATAATGAAGAATTAAAATAAATTTGAATGTTTTATTATGTCAAATTTATTTATGATAATTATATTTCAATGAAACTAAAAATTATTGTCCAAGATTTTTATCTCAATTATGTTTTTTGTCTTATAAATTATGTAATTGACATATAATTAAAAGGGGGTCTCAATAAATGGTATCAGAAGAGGTTTTGGTTAATTTGGGAATTATTTTTTGATAATGTTAGTAAAATTCCATTAGGATAACACCATGTATATGTAAATATCCAATTATCTTTTTTTACAAAAATATAATCATAGAGATCCCATAAGACATGACTTTATAGAAAATTAAACAAAAGAATAAATTATTTATTCATTAATTTTTAGATTCTATGTTATATAATCCTTTTTTATTTTAGAAAAAGGTGGGTTCTAGGATAATCCATGAAAAATATCATGTGGAGGACAATGCAATGATTTCCCGAATAACAAATCTAATTCCATGGGATGTGGAGTTCAAATAATCATGGATATCATTTCCATGATGTTGTAGGCTATGAATAATAAAATGAACTATTAATAATGTCCTCATTCACCCAAGAATGATATAATATCCATTCAGTCCTTTATACCTAAATTGGATATTACATTTAGTAGATATTTTTATCCACTTGTTGAAGAACAATGGTTTAACTTAATAGGAAAGATCATTTCTTTGGTCCTCTATTCTGAGAAAGAGAAGGTGAATCTAGATATTTATTTTTTTTATTGAGAAACTAGAAATGAAAATAATTAATGAATAACTCCATGAAGAAGGATGAAATATATTATTTTGAGAGGGAAGACTATTAGAAAATATTTCTTTACATGAATTTTCATTGAACTATTTATACCAAATAGAGATAGAATTTATATGGATGAAGAAAAATGAAGGAGAATATATCATATATTATGAAGAATTCTTCACAAGGATTTAAAGATAAACCTCATGTTTTGTTATCAGAAATGATATAAAAATAGAAAAATTATGTAGTTGTTTGAAACTACGCATTTGGAAGGCTCTAGATATCCACAACTTTTGGAGTTATCAAGATATTTTTTGTTGTGCTTCAAAAGTGGTGATGGAGTTTGCAGAATAGTATTATGGATATGGTGATAATAAAATAAATATGGAGTTTCAGTCTCGAGGATATAATGAAAAATTTAAGAATAAATCTTGAACACCAACATGTGAAAATGTTTGTAGAATCATCATGGGAACTTTCTCAAAAGGATAATAAATTTTTTTAAGTTTGGTATCGAACGAAACCAATCTAATGAATGCTAATGATACATAAAGAAGATAGAAAGTTTGATGGAGGAAAGGAGAGAACCAACCATGGTTAACTGCATCAATTTTATTGAGAAATATTTTCAAGAAAGCCAATGCACTAAACCATGAGTTTTTTATGATAATAATTATATTCATCCCCCAAATCTAGAGGAGAAATGTAAATCTTATGCCATCACGACTACTGAAGTGGCATAAGAAAACGAATTCATACAAGGTACACTTACTATTCTATCAAAAAAGAAAAAGTTATTATTTTATTTTATATCTATGAATTATTTAATATCTTGTATGTTTTATAGAAATATTTAATTTAATCCTCCATACATTGAAGTATATATATCCATACAAACACCCAGTGGTGAGATTGTTACAACTGAAGTGTTGGACTCTTCTTCTATTGGTATATATGGAAATATTCTTCCAGTGAATCTCATAATACATAATTTGGTGGAATTAGACTTTATACAAGTCATGGACTAGATATAGTTAAATAAAGTATGATCATCTAATTGGAAAAGAAAATAAATTTTAATATTACAAACCATCCCAAGATCCTCCACAAATGTAAGGAAGACCATAAATTTCTTTTGGAAAATCCATCAATTGTTTGGGTTTTGATGCCCTGTGAAGAAGAATACCTCATTAAAATGGTTGATTCAAAGGAATCTATCCATCAGTAGTAAATCCCCCTTATTAGAAAATACAGTAATGTATTACTTTAATAGTTTCCTAAACTTCCCACAAATCATGAGGTTAATTTCTTATTATAGCTCAAACCCAAATCCAGCCTTATATCAAAATCCCCCTGTATATTGGCTCTGATCAAATAAGAAGAGATAAAGGAGAAGTTACAAGAGAACCTGGTTAATGTTTTCATACACCCGACTTAATTAAGTTATGGTGAATAAATAATATATTCAAAAAAATCATTTCGTTCAAGGTATGGGAATCATGAATTCCTAGTGATGCCCTTTAGACATACTAATTCCCATGAGATTGGTATGAATTTGATGAATAGAGTGTTTAGAGACAATATTGAATAGATTATGGTATTTTTTATCTATTATATTTGTATCTACTCAAAAATAAATGAGAGAAATTATAAAAATATACAGATTATGCTGGAGACATTTTAGAAGGATAAAATATTCTCTATGTTCAGAAACTATGAATTTTGGATGTAGTGTATCTCGTTCTTTTGGTATATGATCAAAAATGATGGGAGTTATATGGACTTAGAAAAAGGTAATTAAGGAATGGACATGACTGCCTAGGGTCTTATAAATATGTAGTTGTATTGGTTTAGAAGGGTACTTTAACATTTTGTGAGAAATTTCTCATGATTTTCATGCCTACTAATAATGTTAACATGGAAAGGGGAATAATATGTCTATATGGAAGGATGTAAGGAATGCTTGAAGAAGATAAATAATATACTTATCACTAAATCTGTACTCCCACTAATAAAAAGAGGAAGAGGATTTGTGATATATAGTGATGCTTCATAGAATTTCGTGCATAGCGAACTAATGTAAATTATTAAAGTGATAAACTAGGCCCCATGGTAGTTTGAGATCCATGAAAAGAACTACCATATGCATGATCTGGAGATAGAATCTGTAATTTTTTCATTGAAAATTTTGTGATACTACATACATGGTGAGAATTGTGACAAATATACCGATCACATGAGTCTAAAGTATAAATTAACATATAAGGATCTCAACATGTTCTATAGAATACAGTTAGATCTAATTAATAAATATGATTTATCAACTCATTAACTTCTTAGAATGGTGAAAAAGGTATTTGATTCTCATATCTAAAAATATCTTGATACCTTTTCCATGATTTTAATTGAGAAAGACTATATTTGATTTTATATGCAATGTACGGTTTTGAAAATCATAGCGGTAGGGAAAACATCCTATCTTTCCCAAAGTATTTCACATCCTTCTATCGAAG
This sequence comes from Viscum album, assembly GCA_963277665.1. Lineage (NCBI taxonomy): Eukaryota > Viridiplantae > Streptophyta > Magnoliopsida > Santalales > Viscaceae > Viscum > Viscum album. The sequence continues at coordinate 1,944,372,007 of OY728126.1, read as the reverse complement.
AAAAGATCAATGAGGCACAAAATGATGATATAGAACAACAATAGATGATGAAAGTTGTAAAGGAAGGGAAACTACATGAGTTCCACATTGATGGTGATCATGTGATTTAGTTTAGAATTAGTCATTGTGTTCCTTCACCACCTGTGATAAATAATGTGTTACTAGATAATAAACATAGCTCATTATTATTTACACGTATTGGAATTATCATTATTTACTGTGATATTCAATAAAACTTCGGGTGGTAAAAAACAATGACCAAAATTTTATATTGCATCTCAATATGTTTAGTATTTCAACAATTTAAAGCAAAGATGCCTAAGTAAAAATGGATGATGCAACCATTTCCAATTCCCATCTGGAAATGGGAGAATTTCACTATGGAATTATTCAATGGTCTCCTGAAAACATCCAAAGGAAACAATGTGATATTAATTGTGGTGGAACAACTCATGAACACATCACACTTAATTTCTTTTTGGGAGGATTTCTCACATGAAAAACATGCCAAGATATATGGGAAGGAAGTGGTGACGATGATTGGGTTTCCACTTTTGAATGTATCTGATCATGATCTGAGGTTTATAAAAAAAATTATATATATTTCTTTAACACTCTTGTAGTACTTCAATTGAAATTCGGCACAACTTATCATACACAAACGGATGGGTAATCTAAAAGGAATATTCATACACTTATAGACATGCTAAGAGCCTCATCAATGGAATTAAAAGGTATATGGGATCAAAATATACCATTTGTTGATTTATACTATAAAAATAGATACCAATAAAGTAATCAAATGGATCTACATAAATCTATTTATGGGTAGTAATGTAGAACTCCAAATTTTTTAGACGAAGCTGGGAAACGAAAGCTACTTGTACCTGATCTTGTTAAAGAGATGAACGAGAAACTTGAAAACACAAAAAAACACTACGGAAAAAGGGCATTTGCGACGGGATTATTTGCCCGTCGCAAATAAGTAGCCTTTTGCGACGGGACAGCTTTCCCCGTCGCAAAAGGACTGGCGGGGTTTGCGCGCCAACTCACGGGAAACTTATTTGCGACGGGGGAATATTCCCTTCGCAAATAACCGGCGGCGGTAAAAGGTATTTGCGACGGGTATATTCCCCCGTCGCAAATAGTATGTCGGCAGGTGGTTATTTGCGACGGGACCCGTCGCAAATAACTATTTACCGGTTGACCGTAATAAATGTTGTCTAAGGTATTTGCGACGGGCACCGTCGCAAATAATACTATTTGCGACGGGATACCCGTCGCAAATGGGCCCGTCGCAAATAATCTAACCTATAAATACCCCCATCCGTTTTTTTCATTTCATTCTCATTCCTTATCTTCTCCTTCTCTCCAGATTATATTTCTAGAGTTGAGTTTTTCTCTAGTTTAATTTTTTTCTCCGGAGCTGATATTAATGTTTTGAAGAACGATTAGAGCAGATCAATTTTCAAGGTATTTATGTTCATTTTAATTTTTTATTTATTTTTAATTTTTTATTAGTTTCAATTATTATTAATTAGTTGTAATTTAATTATGTTTACATTGTTTTATTACTTAATAAATTTAAATTATTAGTATTGTTTATAGTTAATGGTAATTAGGAATAATTAGTAATAATTTTTAATAATTAAGAATAAATATTAATAATTAGTAATAAATACCAATAATTAGGTAATAACATTATTACATTATTAGTTTATTTTATTATTAATATTAAAATAATATAATTTTATATATATATACAATTCATTTTTCATCTGTGTGTTTGCTGTCTTCACATATATTATTTGTATGTGGAGATAGAAAACGCACAGATGAAAGGAGAATTGTATATAAATTAGAAAATTATATTATTTTAATATTAATAATAAAATATATTAATAATGTTATTATTTGTAATTATTGGTAATTATTTCTAATTATTGATAATTATTCATTCAATTACTAATAATTAGGAACAATTATCAATAATTATCAATAATTAAGAATAATTAGTAATAATTAGTAATAATTACCAATAATTAGTAATAATTAGTAATAATTACCAATAATTAGTAATAATTACCAATAAGTAGTAATAATTACCAATAATTAGTAATAATTACCAATAAGTAGTAATAATTACCAATAATTAGTAATAATTACCAATAATTTGGAATATTTACCAATAATTAACAATAATTAGTAATAATTATCAATAATTACTAATAATTAATAATAATTAGTAATAATTAGTAATAATTAGTAATAATTAGTAATAATTAGGAATAATTAGGAATAATTAGGAATAATTAGTAATAATTAGTAATAATTAGTAATAATTAGTAATAATTAGTAATAATTAGTAATAATTAGGAATAATTAGGAATAATTAGGAATAATTAGGAATAATTAGTAATAATTAGGAATAATTAGGAATAATTAGTAATAATTAGTAATAATTAGTAATAATTAGTAATAATTAGGAATAATTAGGAATAATTAGGAATAATTAGGAATAATTAGGAATAATTAAGAATAATTAGGAATAATTAGGAATAATTAGGAATAATTAGGAATAATTAGGAATAATTAGGAATAATTAGGAATAATTAGGAATAATTAGGAATAATTAGGAATAATTAGTAATAATTAGTAATAATTAGTAATAATTAGTAATAATTAGTAATAATTAGTAATAATTAGCAATAATTAGTAATAATTAGTAATAATTAGTAATAATTAGTACTAATTAGTAATAATTAGTACTAATTAGTACTAATTAGGAATAATTACCCATAATTACCAATAATTACCAATAATTACCAATAATTACCAATAATTACCAATAATTACCAATAATTACCAATAATTACCAATAATTACAAATAATTTCCAATAATTACCAATAATTACCAATAATTACCAATAATTACCAATAATTACCAATAATTAGGAAAAATTACCAATAATTAGGAAAAATTACCAATAATTAGGAATAATTAGTATTAATTAGGAATAATTAGTATTAATTAGGAATAATTAGTATTAATTAGGAATAATTAGTATTAATTATCAATAATTAGTAATAATTAGTATTAATTACCAATAATTAGTAATAATTAGTATTAATTACCAATAATTAGTATTAATTACCAATAATTAGTACTAATTAGTAATAATTCGCAATAATTAGTAATAATTCGCAATAATTAGTAATAATTAGCAATAATTAGTAATAATTAGCAATAATTAGTAATAATTAGCAATAATTAGTAATAATTAGCAATAATTAGTAATAATTAGCAATAATTAGGAATAATTACCAATAATTAGGAATAATTACCAATAATTAGTAATAATTAGCAATAATTAGGAATAATTACCAATAATTAGTAATAATTACCAATAATTAGTAATAATTACCAATAATTAGTAATAATTAGGAATAATTAGTATTAATTACCAATAATTAGTAATAATTAGGAATAATTAGGAATAATTAGGAATAATTAGGAATAATTAGGAATAATTAGGAATAATTAGGAATAATTAGGAATAATTAGTAATAATTACCAATAATTACCAATAATTACCAATAATTACCAATAATTACCAATAATTACCAATAATTACCAATAATTACCAATAATTACCAATAATTACCAATAATTACCAATAATTAACAATAATTAAAAATAATTAACAATAATTAGAAATAATTAACAATAATTACCAATAATTGCCAATAATTACCAATAATTGCCAATAATTACCAATAATTGCCAATAATTACCAATAATTGCCAATAATTACCAATAATTGCCAATAATTATCAATAATTGCCAATAATTAGCAATAATTGCCAATAATTAGCAATAATTAGCAATAATTAGCAATAATTAGCAATAATTAGCAATAATTAGCAATAATTAGCAATAATTAGCAATAATTAGCAATAATTAGCAATAATTAGCAATAATTAGCAATAATTAGCAATAATTAGCAATAATTAGCAATAATTATTAATAATTACCAATAATTAGTAATAATTACCAATAATTAGTAATAATTACCAATAATTAGTAATAATTACCAATAATTAGTAATAATTACCAATAATTAGTAATAATTATGAATAATTACCAATAATTAGTAATAATTACAAATAATTATGAATAATTAGTAATAATTACCAATAATTAGTAATAATTACCAATAATTAGTAATAACTATGAATAATTACCAATAATTAGTAATAATTAGGAATAATTACATTATTACATTATTTGTATATTTTATTATTAATATTAAAATAATATAATTTTCTATATTATATACAACTCTCTTTTTTTCTGTGTGTTTTCTGTCTCCACATGTAATATTGTCATTCTTTTTCAAAATTATCAACCTACTCGCCAATGGAGAGGTGAAAGTGAATGTCAATATTACATGTGGAGACAGAATGTTAAACACACAGATGAAAGGAGAATTGTATATAATATAGAAAATTATAGTATTTTAATATTAATAATAAAATATACTAATAATGTAATAATGTTATTATTATATAATTAATATTTATGAAAAAATTATATTAGTATTATTAAAAAAAATAAAAAATCAATATAATATTAAAATTATCAATATTTGTAACACATTTTGCTTTATTCTCAATATATTCAATCCTTGCTTGAGTGTTTTTTCTAACAAATTATTCAAAATCAGTAATGATTATATATTTGATAGAAAAATATGGAACAACGAGGTCGTCAACAGTCATTATTAGATGACTGCATATGGATAAATCAACGTAGAAATCCAAATGGTTCTGGTTTAAATCCAGTATATATAGAGGGTGTGGAGATTTTTTTATCATTTGCGGCATCAAATCCAGAATTTGTTTCAGAAGGAAAAATAATATGCCCTTGTAGAAAATGTGCATTGGGAACGTTTGACACGTTTGACAAAGTGGGGGAACATCTCTTGCGTTTTGGTTTTCAAGCAGATTATGTTTTTTGGTATCAACACGGTGAACGTAGTTCCAGAGCAGGTGATACCAACTTGATTCCGGATCCATCCCAGTTTCAAGATTTAGTACATGATGTTGCAGGTTCATCTGTTCAACATACAGAAACTCCGGTTGATATAGCTTCAAATCCTGAGTTGGTACCGTCTGAATTTTATGAGTTGTTAAAGTCTGCTGAGGATGCATTATATCATGGCTGCAAGATGAGAAAATTAGAAGCAGTTGCAAAATTTATGGCAATCAAATCAGATAACGGAATGTCAAACACCTGTTTTGACCAGATATTTTCTTTGCTGAAAACACTGTTACCCGAAGGAAATGTTTTACCTGCAAATTACTATGAAAGTAAGAGGCTGGTTCGAAATTTGGGACTTATTTCTCAGAAGATTCATGCATGTTCAAATGACTGCATTTTATATTCTGGGGAAAATGATTCGTTGGATAGTTGTCCCACATGTGGGAAACTGAGATATAAAGAAGGACAACACGGGAAGTCTGGTTTGATTCCTGTAAAACAGTTGAGATATTTTTCGCTTACATCCAGACTTCAGCGTTTATTCATGTCTAAGAATACAGCGACAATGATGTCATGGCATAAAGAGAATATTTCAACCGATAAAAGCTTGAATCATTCAGTCGATGGTGATTCATGGAAACATTTTGATAGAGTGCATCCATCCTTTGCATTAGAAGCTAGAAATGTTCGACTGGGCCTTTCCACTGATGGTTTCTGTCCGTTTGGATCTTATGGTAGTCAATATTCATGTTGGCCTGTTTTTTTAACTCCGTACAATTTACCTCCATGGATGTTGATGAAGGATCCATATATCTTTTTGACTTTACTAATTCTAGGACATCCGAAGAAAAATATTGATGTTTATTTTAAGCCATTGATTGATGAATTAAATTTATTGTGGAGTACTGGTGTCAGTACATACGATGTTGCAACGAAACAGAATTTCATACTGAGAGCAGCATTGATGTAGACAATAAGTGACTTCCCGGCTTATGGGATGTTATCTGGCTGGAGTACACATGGTCATAAATCATGTCCTTACTGTATGGGAGAGAACAAAGCATTTATTCTCATTCATGGAAAGAAACCTTGTTATTTTGACTGTCATCACAGATTTCTTCCAGCTGATCATCCTTTTCGCAGAAACAGATCTCATTTCAGAAAAGGAACAGTTGAAATGGATGGACCTCCAAAAATGCTATTAGGTGCAGAGTTAAAATCTGTTGTATTTTCATTACCTCCCATCACTTTTGGTCCCACAATAAACCAACAGAAAATTTCTGGATTTGGGAAAGAACACAATTGGATTAAACGTAGCATATTTTGGGATTTTCCATATTGGTCTGATTTGTTGATCCGCCACATGTTGGATGTCATGCATATTGAGAAGAACTGTTTTCTTAATTTGTTTCATACAGTTTTGGATACGCCAGGAAAGACCAAAGACAATGTAAATGCACGTTTAGATCTTGCCCAAATTTGCAGGCATCCAGAATTGGAACTCTTTGAGAATTTCAGAACAGAATTGTTACTGAAACCAAAAGAAGCTTATACATTGTCTAAAGAAAACCGTTTATTATTTTGTCAGTGGATTGCAGATTTGAGACTTCCAGATGGCTGTGCTTCCAATTTGGGTATATGTGTAAAGAATGGTCATATTACTGGATTAAAAAGTCATGATTGTCATGTTATAATGGAGAGACTTCTACCCATTGGATTAAGAGGTCTGTTGAATTCTGTGATTTGGGATTCCATAACTGACATGTCTCTTTTTTTTCGGGAAATTTGTGCGGCAATGGCAGATTATGATGCTCTAGGAAAACTTGAAAAAGATGTTGTTGTAATTATATGTAAACTGGAAAAAATATTTCCACCGTCTTTCTTCGACTAAATGGAACATTTGATGTTACATTTTCCATATGAAGCCAAATGTGGAGGTCCGGTACAGTTTCGATGGATGTACCCATTTGAAAGATGCATGCAAAAATTGAAAAGAAAAGTACGTAACAAAGCATCTGTTGAAGGATCTATTGCAGAAGCTTATTTGCAAGAGGAAATATCTTTTTTTTGCTCCCATTATTTTGAATCTGAGTATCCTTCAAAACACAACCGAATGGGACGGAACGAGAGGAATATTGATGAAATTGACAATCAATTATCTGTTTTCAACCAGTCAAATCTTGGTTTTGGTGGAGTTTATGAACACTGGCTTTCAGATGATGAACATCAGAGAGCCCATATGTTTGTTCTGCTCAACTGTGAAGAGATGACATCAGTTGTACTGTAAGTGTTTATATCACTTATTCTATAATTTATGTTACAGTAAATAACTTTGGTTTTTATAGGTTGTATGATAATCATATCAAGAAACAAATTCCACAAATTACAGCAGCTGCTCTCGAAGAACGTTGACTGAAAAATTTCTCTCAGTGGTTTCAAAAACTGGTAACATAAATTCTTTATCTTTTAGAAACTTATTCAATGTATAGTCCACTATATTGATAATTATTTCACAAATTTTCAGGTGTCTCGACATGCTGATAAAATTGACAAACGACTGTGTGTATTGAGTAACCCACCTTCCAAACTTGTTAAAAATTATAATGCATATGTGGTGAATGGATTTCGATTCCACACACATGCATATGGGGAATCGAAAAAAACAATGAACAGTGGAGTTAGCTTGAGAGGATCTCATCATCGAGAAAATGAAGTTGACTTTTATGGCATACTTGATGAAATCATTGAACTCGGTTATCTTGGACAACATTACATAACCATGTTCAAATGTCGGTGGTAGGATACAGAGAGAGGCGTGCATGTTCATCCGACTCATGGAATCATCGATATTAAATGTAAAAGTGTTCTCGTAGTAAATGAACCATTCTTATTGGCTCAACAGGCATATCATGTTTATTACGCGAAGTATTGTGCAACATCAAGAGAATTGACTGATTGGTGGAGTGTAATAAAAATCAAAATTCGAGACAATCAGTTTAGTCAAAGTGAATGTGCTTTCACTGATGTGCAAAGAATTGAAGTTTTTCAAGAGAGTACTCAAAATCAATCTTTTTTACAAAGAGACATGAGTATCGATGACGACGCCCCACATTTAAGAGTCAGTGATGACGATTATGTTAATGATGTCACACATGAATTTGAAATGGTAAGAGATGAAGCAACTGTAACTCGAATGGATATCGATGATGTTGAGGAGGAATATGAAGATGACATTGACATATATGAAGATGATGATGAAGATGAACACTGATAGCATTCCATGGTATTTATATAAAATCATAATATATATATATATATATAATAGTAATTATAAATTATTTGCTAACATTAACATTTTCTGTTTCAGATGGACAAGGCCACATTTCGTGAGTTGGCGGATGCTGACCTGCCTTTCGATGTGGATGAGTTGCTGGCAGATGACCCTCAGCCTGCAGGCACTCTAGGGAGTACGCGGAGGGGGCGCGGTCTTGCACGATTGATGATTCCTGACCCCGTCCCCGAGCGACGTCCACGTCTTGGGTTTGATCCGCGCACCCGGAGGTGTGATAACCTATGTGATAACCAGTGGATTTGACTAAGATTTCATTAATCTATTCACATAATAAATGTTTATTATTTTTTCTGTTTTCCGCATATAGCAGTCGGACAGGGCAGCGCTATTTTGCGCAACTATTTCTCTCAGCCGTGGACCACATGGGAGCAGATTCCCATTGATGTGCAGCAGGCCATGTTCGGCCATTGGTTGGTACGTACGAAATAAATAATTTTTATTTTGAAATTTATTTCATTTCTAACTTGATATTTTGATTTATTTGTAGGGTTTATGGTATCCGATCGAGGATACCATGCGTGATGCCATCCATGAGGCATGGGAGGTGGCCATGCGTGATCGCCTTCGTCAGTTTTTGCACAATTTAAGAAAAGCTGCGATGAAGAAAGCAAGAGTGTCAGATTTTGAGGAGTCATGTAGAGAACACCGACCAAAGTACATTTCATCCCATGTATGGGATGGATTATGTGCGCACTGGTTGAGTGGTTCCTTTCAGAGGAGATCATCGGTGGGGAGGCAGAATCGGGGGAGACATGAGTGACTCATCGAGCTGGGAGTCGTTCTTTCAGTACTCATAGACAACATCTGGTACGTACATTATTTATAAATATTTTATATAACTGTAAATATTAACAGTTTATTTTTTATTCTTATAGGCTGTCGAGCACCCCGATATTACAGAGTACGACGTATATCGGAGGATGTATAGTGATCCTGCTACTGGGGAGCTCAGAGGTGATCGTCAGCATCACATCGTGGTCAGTATTATTTGTTTTCAAGTTTAAAAATTAACTGCATATAATATATTCACAATTTTAATTTTAAATTGCAACTATAGGAGTCATATGAGGCAGCAGCGTCACAGGCCCAACCTGAGAGTCAGGCCGATTCATCAGATCAGACCACTGCCCGTCAGTTTGATGAAGGGGCATGGATGCAGGCCACCCAGTATGCCTTCGAGAAGGGCCGGGTAGTTGGTATCGGCTCTCGACTGACTCCCGGAGATTATTATGGCAGTGCTGCGATGTCGGCGTCCAGCTCGAGAGGAGCTCGTGCATCTTCTTCTACTACACAGTATGAGGATCAGTTGCGATCTCATACTGCACAGATAGAGAGTCTCCGACAGGAGTAGGAGCAGATGCATCAGTAGCATGAGGAGGAGCGTCGATGCCAGCAGCAGCTGTACGAGGAGCAGGCGAGTCGGTGGCAGCAGCAGCATCAGGAGTAGATGGAGTACATGCGCCGACTCACTCATGCTTTAGGGATGGAGTTTCCTCCACCACCATCTGCAGATCCCCCACCTCCCCCCTCCTTCAGATTAGAGATTGTATTTATGTTATAAAATTTGTGAAATCAAAATATTTTTTTTTCTATTCGTAGTTTCTGTCTCATTATAAAATATTAATAATATTATATTTTTAAATAACAATATTAATATGAATAATATTATTATTTATTTTTTATAATATTAAAATTTATATATATATTAAAATTTTATAATATTATAATTTAGTTATATTTTTTGTAACACTTGAATTATTTTAATATTTGAATGTAAAATAATTCTATTATTTTTATATTAATTAAAATAACTTATTAATATTTTTTTATTTATGAATTATAATTCTAATATTATTATATTATTTAAATCATTTATTAATATTCTATTGTTTTTTATTTTTGAATTATAATTCTATTATTATCATATTAATTAAAATAATTTATTAATAATTTATTATTTTTATTTGTGAATTATAATTCTATTATTATATTAATTAAAATAATTTATTAATAATTTATTATTTTTATTTTTTTTATAGTATTTGCGACGGGATACTATGCCCATCGCAAATACTTGTATTATTAATAGTTTTTTATTTTTTTTAAAAAATAGTTTTTGCGACGGTACCGTCGCAAAAGGTATTTGCGACGGGTCCTGTCGCAAAAACTATTTTAAAAGTTTTTTTTACAAAAATACGAAATACTATTTGCGACGGGGAGAATGACCGTCGCAAAAAAAGGCTTTAGAGACCGGCCCGTCGCAAATAAGTGTAGTTGCGACGGCGTTTTCAGCAACGGGCTATTTGCGACGGGCCCCCGTCGCAACAAGCCATTTGCGACGGGATCCTGTCGCAAATGCCCCGTCGCAAATACCTGTTTTTCTAGTTGTGAAACATATAATTTGTTATTATAGTCAGCAATAGATCTATATTAAATGTTGATAAAGGGACTAGGAATTTGAAGTTGGAGGTAAATTTTTCCTTTGAATACCATGATGGAAAAGATTCACGTGGTTTGATAGAAAGGGAATCTTAGACCAATGTACATTAGACCCTTTGATATCCTTGATTGAATAAGTGGAGTGGCCTATAAACAATCACATCCACCATATGTGGATCATGTTCATGGAATTTTCCATTTATCACTCGTGATAATGTAAATATGTGACCCCTCACTTGTACTGAATCTGCAGGTGGTACAATTTAAAAATGACCTCGCATATAAAGAACATTCTGTGAAGATCATAAACCATAGAAAAATATTTCTAAATAAAAATCAAAACTCACAATGTAAATATGTTTTGGAAGATACATAAGTTTGATTTGGTGACATGGGAATCAGAGGAGGTGATTTAAAAGAAATACCCTCACCTATTTTCACTTGAGTTTGTAAAAGGAAATTTCGGGGGTGAAATCATTTAAGGAGTGAAGAATGTAACCAAACAAATTTTTATCAGTGGAATTTCAAATCCTATAATTATGTCAGAAAAAAATACAAAAAATATATAATCTAATAAATTAATTATTCTCCTAAATTAAGAATAAATTAAGTGGTATTTATAGAAATTTAAGAACTTATACTTAGTGAATAGTAACCGGTCCACTTTTATAGTTACATGACTATTAGTAATAGTAATATAAAATTTATAATAGTAAAATAAAATATGTAATAATAAATAAAATTTATATATTTAATAATTTTAAATATTATATAATTATATCATGGTGTTTGTTAATAAATTTTTTAAAAATGATAAATTAATTATTGGTATTTTTTTAAAATGTAATTTTATATTTACAATTTTATATTTAATATAATAATTTAAAGGAAAATTTATTTTCATACTAATTATTCTAAATTATTATTTTGATTTATTTTGATTATCATATAATTTTATGAGACCATAATTAATTTTCCAAAGGGCCATAAAATCGATTAAAATATTAAAATTTGTATTTTTTTTATAAATGATGATTTAATTTAAAAAATAAATTTACCATATATAGAAACATAATTTCATAAAATGGATCCCATTTTAGAAATATTCCAACTGAAAAATTGGTTGGGTGATTTTTTGGGATTTTTTTAAAATAGTTGATTTTTTGGTGATTAGTGAAATACAATAATTTATGATATATGCTAAATTCATGAATTTGTGGGTTATAGATTCTGTTTGCATGATGTAATAAAAAATTTCATTGAAATCTTATGAAACATTTGGTATATTTAGTTATAGGAATACTAACTATTGATAGTCTTGAGCCAAAATAATAAACTAATGAATATAATAATAACAAATACCCCTCTCTTACCCTTTAAATGGCACCCTGACCTCCTCTTCTCCTCACACATTCAATTAATTTTAGATTGTATTGTATTTTTCCAATTCCCTTAACAAAACTCTTATATACATCTAATAGATTATGGTCTATACAAATTACAAAACCGAATTGCCTAATGGAGGTTCTGAGAGAGAAGATCTTTAAGAGGTAAAATCCATCTTATTTATATTTTAATTTAATGGCTTTTCTTATCCTATACTCACGTAACCTATAAAAGTGGTATGATAATTCCAATATTATGTATATATATTAGTTTTCTTTTGATAATGTAATATTCTTAATTTAATATCTTCTAAATTACTTTTATTCTAAAAATGAATACACTATCCATGATGTGTCGATTCACTGCCTTTGTGGATGACGAGTTTTCATTTTCCATTACCGCATTCAAGGATGGACATAAAATTATTATTATTTCTAAATCATAAGTTATTGACCATATTATAACTTTTATCATGTTCTAGATATAATTTATATATGTAATATTAAATTAAAGTTAACCAGTTCTAGATGGATGAAAAAACTAAAAAAAATAAATTAAAAATTTATCGTTGATTCGTTATGAAATGAATCATACATGTACTAGAAAACCATAAGATATATGATTCAATTTAGAAAAATTTAAGTTCATTAAAAAAATTCATTTCAATTCTAGATAAATATTCTCATTTTAAAAAACATCATCAATTATTTACAAATGAACCAATCAGTAAAACCATGAAAAAAGTCACAGATTAATGAAATTAATCTATAAAACTCATAAAAATGTACAAAAATGAACTTAATAAAATTATAATAAATCAGATACATCTATAGGAGGATCTTTATATATTAATTAAATAATCTAATTTTATTTTCTAGGTTATTAAGTGTATGTGCTGAACATATTCATACATAAGGTAAGGGGATTCTTGAACCCAACTCCCTTTATGTGTGTTATCCCCCTTTTGTGATAAATTTTACAATGAACATACTTTTAATGTTCCGTAAATATAGTTCCATTGTTTTTTTCCTTTTTCCTTTATGGTATATTCTGGTTCGAACCTTTGTTTTTATGAAAATAAAATGATTATTCTAAATGACATTTCTTTCTAAAATAAATCTTATACTACTCATGTGTTGTTTGTTATACAATGAAAAATAATCTATTACGCACAATTTACCTTTTGCTTTTTGGAACCCCAAATATTTTTAATTAATAATTTCTTTATTGAAACCTTATACAACCCATTTATTTCCAGGGATTATTTCATGAAAATGGTTGTAATACATTCTACAGGGCATACATGTGTAAATATTATGATAAGACATGTGGTCATGGATCTATATAGCCCTCCAAATCACTAAGTAATGTGATTTATCTCTTGGGATAATGTGAAATATGGATGAACATTATGATATTTTTTTTCACAATTATGTTATATATGATCCAAATTTTACCAAGACACTAAATGTTTTAATCTTGGATTTCTATCTCTATTATGTTGTATTTCTAAAAATTGATGTAATAGTCATGTAAGATAATTAGGGTCGCTATAATCATCACACACCATACCATTTGGGAATATAGTAGTGTTATAAGGGGTAATGTATCTAGACCCTAATAGTATTAAATTATACATGATTATTTTTACCTACATATTTATTTTATTTATACTTTTTATTATTAAATTATATATGGAAAAAAATTAGTGTGATAAAAATTTTATTTTGATATGATGAAACACAATTTATACTATTAAGAAGTATAAATATTCAATTCAGAATTTCTTTTTGATTAATGAGTGATTTTTTTGGGAAAATTTTCTGTAGTAACATTTTATTATTAAATAATATTTTTTAGATATAGGTGATAATATTATTTAATAAAGTCAAATGTTATTTCTATAATAGTAAGATAATTTTATCATTGTAAAAACCTATTTTTTAAATAAATAATTAAATTTTATTTAAAATTATAAATTTTAATATTTAGTGAATTTCATTGATTAAGGAAATAATAATTTCAGAAATAGCATGTCAGGATTAATCAATAGTGAATTTCTCATTATTTTTTGAAATATTCACATTTTAGTTTTAAAATTAAATATAAAATAAATATATTGTATGTAAAATAAAATTATAAAATTTTGATTATGACATAATAAATAAAATTAAGAGTATCTATGAAAAAATTACATTTATTCATTAAAATAATCTGTTGTTCAAATTATTTGATTAATTTTTTAAACACGTAATGAATACTACCAATCATATGTTATATTTTAAGGTTTTAAAATAAATTAATTATAAACATTACATACCTCAACATAATCAACTATATTATTCTAAGGAGTTATGTTTTTGTGCTTATAAAATATTTAAAACCAATCCACCTTGGTAGAAACCATGATAAAACCCTTGGGATGATTTTGGTATTAATTATATTTTCATGGAGTCCAAAATATATGTTTATAAATTAATAAATTATTCCTCTATATTTTTCTATAAAACCCCCCCAAATTCTCATTCCACTTCTCTTAAAACCTTTTGACCATGAAGTCATTTTTCCATTCCCTATCAAAAGTTATTCCAAGGTATTCCGAGGCTCTTAAAAAGCTCCACCAAATATTTTAGAAGCTCCCACCCAATTTGAGGTATTATATCCTATCTATTTTAATTATGGTAATGTATTTATTATAGGAATTTTGATTTCTAATTTTTCATATTTTACTATTATTATGATTCCCTTGTTTTGGGAGAACACCATTCACTCTAATTAGAAACTTCCATGAATCGTTTTGTACCCCCATCATGCAATTGAACGTTTCTCATGATTTAACATGCCATGATTTTTTATTGTGAATACTCAATCCCATTTAGACTAATTTATATTAACAAATATGGTAATATACTTCATATATTTGGGACATAAATATATATAACCCATACGTCTTAATTATAGGATTAAAAGTAATGAAATAGAATCTTATGATTTCTAATCAATATGGAACTCAAATTCATTTACATCATATGATTATGAAAGGTATACCTGATGTGAAATAACCATAAAATGAATTGGAAAATGTTTTTATCTCATGATATACAATGTATGGTGGGTAATATTATATTCTAAACACACTATGTTATGATATATTGTTGGTTATAATTTACTTTTTTCTATGAAGTCATTATTTATGTTGTTTCCACATTCCCATGTTGCCATTATTTTTTCATCTTATATCACAATTTTATGTAAAAGTTTACTATTATAACCAATTTTATGTCACATCAATATGCCTCTTTACTAACATGTATTTCAATCTCATATTATTCTATGATTATTTCTTTAATTATTTTTACAGTTTACTCTATTTTTATATACATCCATAGGTTATCTCATGTATTTTTTGAATATCCAATTAAGAAAAAATATCATTCTCAAGTTTTTAAAAAAATTATATTTGACATATGAATTATGTAGTTATGATTTATGTGTTGCCATTGTTTGTATTAGAGGAATGTTTTGTTATTATTGGGATCGACTCTATTACCACATATTGCACATCAATGAGGCCTTACAACAAACATCTATTCTAACTCCTGGGGAATATATATTGGAAAATTCACAATCTCAATACTATCCATTATAATGAGAAAAATTGAAGAATATTTTCCTTGGGAAATTATCATAGATAACAAATATTCAAACCATAAAATTAATAGATTAGGGAATATACGTAATTAAAATGTTATCACATAAATTTTCATATATTCCATTTTATGTGTGTAGTAAAATTATAATTATCACCCCACATTTTACAATTATTTTAGTATGTGTATAGGAATAAGATGAACCAAGTCGACAAAAAATGCGATAAAAAATATAATGGTTTCCAAAACAAGATGCCTAACCTGATGGGGGAATGGGTTGAAAACATCATGATAATAATTTCATGATTAATATAATATTTATATAGGAACATGGATTAGGGAAAAAACCACATCTACCAACAAAAGAACTATGTTACAATTGAGATCTTTATATGAAAGAGGTATCAAAATATATGATGAAATTATAATTTCTTAATCATAGAACAATCAATCAAATCCATTGAAAATATATTTTTGTCCTTAAATTCTCTATGAAATAGAACAATGTTTAGGATTTTTATCATGTTGAAGGCTAATCATATAAATGGCAGATGATGATAAAAAAATATAAAGCCTGGGGAAGAGTTTAAATCAATGGAGTGGAAATAATTTTTAAAAATGTCATTTAGTAAATATTTTCCTCAAATTCCCTAATTGATGTGGAGTGGGATTTCCATTACATCAATAAAAAGGATGGAGATTATATTAGGTTTTTAGAGATAAAAGATACATGACATGAATAATATGCCTATGTATTTATTGTCTCCCTTAAAATTGTAGATAGATTCTTATTCTGTCGGTTTTTTCTAAGTGGATTAAAATATTTTCCAATTAGAGACTTTGAAAGCTATAAAAAAATTGTGTGATGATCCCCCAATGTAAAAATGTATATTAGTAAATCTCATGGGTATTATGGGTCTTTAGATAAGATACATATAATTTATTTTAATTCTGGTGATATGATTGAGAAATCACACGTGGGGAAGAATGTAAAATATACCAATTTTCATGAATATTGGAAGAAAACACCATTAAAAAACCTGAAGGGGTTAAAAATTATATTAGTTATGTAACGGGTGGACTTAGTTAGTGATTATTGATGGCATAAACCCATTATTTTGATGGAATAAATGAATTTTCAGGTTAATCCTCATCTGATTTTAAATCGTTTCAACTGAAAAGAATAAAGAAAATATGTGAAAAAATTCCCTAACCCCAGGTTTGTTGACAAAAAATAATTATAAAAATCACCCAGGAAAAGAGATCAAGGGAGATATTATTAAATGAAAACTACCAATATGGATCCCAATAATGAAGTGGTGATAGGTATGTTATTTATCAAATCAAGGATATAATATTTGATTCTATTTATATAAATCTTTTATATCATGAATTTTTAGTAGAAAAACATAAACACCTCCTCAAAAATTATATGTTGATTTATCAATGAAGATGGGAAATGTGTCAATTATTATATTCAAATTATATATCTCCTATCCTAAATAAATTTGTGAGCTACACATCCAAGAGAACAATTTAAAACTCCCTTTAGTGGAATTTTAAGCTATTGCGGCTATGGAATTGATTTCCTTATATTGATAAAACATAAATTTATGAGAGAAGGAAATCACTCCGAATATCAAAAATAACTCTTTTATTTTGTAAATGTGAATGGGAGAGGATAGATCTCATCTGGTATTATCATCTCATGAATTTTTATTATTTCTTTATGATGAACAATATCTAACTCAAATTATTGAGAATAAAAAGGGGTATCCTTGATGAAATGCCTATTGTTTGGGTATATGTTGATGTGTTTATAGAATAATTATCTGGTATTCCATTAAGACATGATAATTTGTATTCATCAAACATATACCAAGTTGTTTTTTAATATATAAAACTCAATATAAAATCATTGTTACTGAAATTGTGGAGTTGAAGAAGCAGCAAAATGAGCATCTAGATAAAAGGGTTTATACACCCAAGTCCTTCACTATAGGATGCACTGGTCCTTTTCATTAATATGAAAGATCAGTTAGTGCACCTATAAATTGATTATCATTAGGTCTACAAGATCACCATAATGAATCGAAAACCTATTCCATATATTTTTTTGATCAACTACACCGATCCCAATATATATCCATTGTGGATCTTTGGTCGGGATATTATCAAGTAATGGTAAAGAAGGAAAATTTATACAGGATCATTTTATAAATATGTTATGGGGACTAAGACATCATAGTAATTACATTTGTACCCAATAATGATCCTACAATCTTCATGGTCTTCATGAATAGAATCTCTATGGATTACGTTGATAAATTTTTGGTAGTCATTATATATGATATTATCATCTAAACCAAAAGCATTTTGTAACATGAATAGAGTTTTATTATTTTACTGAAGATCTTATGAATGGAAATTCTGATTACTAATTATAGTAAATGCATGTTTAGAATGAAGAATGTAACATTCTTGGGGAATGTTATCACCATAATAGGGATATCTATAGATTATTTAAAAATATAGACTATTTAAGGATGGACTAGACCAACACCTTGGATGGAAATTTATAGTTTCTATGGATTATCTTGGTAGTATCATTGATTTTGAAAATTGTCTCATGAATATCAAGACTACTATCTATGAAAACATGAATGGAGGTGAGATATTTCTTGAATTATGAACTTGAGTAAATATTTAAAGATTTAACGAAATGGTTAATGACAACACATGTGTTCTCATTACCCACTATATGGGGAAGGATTTATGATCTACAATGATGCATATAAAAAAGAATTTGGTTATGTACTCATGAAATATGATCATGTGATATCATATACCTCCCATAAAATAAAGATCCATGAGAAGAACTACCTAAATAATTATAAGGAATTGGATACCATTATAGTCACATTAAATATGTGGTGACCTAATCCTTATAGGGATAATTGAAAAATAAAACTGGGTTATAAAAGAATCAAGTAAATATTAAAACAAAATGAGCTCAATATACATTAAAAAAGGTTGCAAAAGCTGATTATGGATTATGATTTTCTAATCCATTACCTTTCTGGGATGGAAAAAAAGTGACATATGCTCTGAGATAAAATCATCTTTCAACCAAATAAAAAATTATAATTTCAAGGGATCTGACCAAATTGGAAATTAAATTGATGGAAAATGGAATAATAAAGGTAACTTAATCTTAACATGCTCAAGTAACTTTTCAACCATTCATTTCTGAGAGGAAAGAGGATCCCCTATAAGATAATATGTTTCTACATAAAAAGCTAATGAATATTTCAGAGTTCAACATTACTAATGATTACTTTATATGTTTTGGAACCCATATATAGATACAATAAAAACCAAAACTATAGAGAGAACTTGTAAGTGATGTTTAAATATCATCCTTCACTATTCATCTATGAATCACTAAGATGTATAAAGAGATGAAGAAAAAAAGTATGGTGGGATAAAATGAATATGGGTATTATAGAATTTTTTTCTCGATGATTAGTATAAAATTAAATTAAGGCCGAATGAAATATTTATATGGGTATGAAAAAACCATTTCAGAAAAAAATTTGTAAATAAGAAAAATTAACCATGGATTTCATCGTATAATTCCCCAAGACATTTGATGTCGATAATGCCGTATGGTTGGTAGTCTTTCTTCATAAAATGATATCACATTTCATTAATATAATGGTTCGTTTATCTATTTACTAACAATCCTTGATATAGAAGATAGTAGTGAATAAATATAGAGTTCAAATCTCAATTGTGTTTGATCGTGATCCAATGTTTAACTAAAGGTTATGGGGAAGATTTCAATACACATTGGATATAGATATGGGTTTTTGTACTTCTTATCCTCCTCAAAAGGATGGTAAGTCTGGAAGAACCATTAAAACTATAGAATATATAATGAAATCACATTCAATGTATTTTTAAATATGTTGGGATAATCAACTTCCCTTGTAGAAGTTCTCATATAACAACAGTTTCAATTGTTACATTCAAATGGAAGCTAATGGGGATACTTATATGAAGAGGTGTTTGATCCCACTACACTATGATGATGTTGGAGACAGGATGATTATGGGACCAGATATTATCCCATATATGAAATAGAGGTTTTAAACTATTCAACATCAAATGAAATATATACAAAGTCAATAGAAAATTTGTGAAGAATATCATCGATGAGACACATAGTTTGAGGTCAGAGATATGATGATATTTTTTATGACTCCACGAAATATATTCATTGTGATTTAGAAGAATGGAAAAATTATTCTGAGATAAACTAGCACCTTATAGATTTTTGATCACATCAATGATGTGGATTATCGATTACCAATACAACATAACCGTTCTCGGATCAATGATGTATTCTATGTATTCCCCCGGAATAAGTACATAAAAGACAAATCACATTTATATAATAAAGATTATATACTATTAGATAATGATATTGCGTATGTATAGAATTCAGTGTGGATATTATATCACAGATATAAAGTTCTATGAAATAAAAAAACTCAAATGTTCAAAGTGTGGTAGCAAAAAAACAAGTTTGAGGAAAGGACATGGGAACTAGAAGAGGAGTTGAAACAAAAGTACCCCAATATATTTTAGTGTATGGAATGATGTTTCTAGCCTGAAAATTTTTTATGTGAAAAAATGCAACGACCTAATGTTTTATAAATGCTATTTTCCATTCAAATGAATAAATGACTTATAATGTATTGATTTTATAGAAAAAACATGTATTACAATGGTTATTTTAGATAATTATATCTCATAAACTGTTTGATGTAAAATAACATTAATAATCATTAACATTTAAAATTTATCTATTGTATAGAGACCATTAATAATATTATATATTAAGGTTACAAAAAATATCAACTAACTCAAAAAAAAGGAGAAATGGCCTCGAATAGTAGGATTGTACCATATGACGATCATTTGTTGGTTCTTCCATGGGAGAAGGAATTACATGTATTTGAAATTGACCAAAAAAAAAAGAAAATATAAAATAACTAAAGAATGAGAGACACTCTTCTGATGATATGTTCAAGCATATCATGATCACAACACAAATAATGTTCTCCAAACCATCATAAGAAAATTTCCACATCATGTACCTTTCATTTAAGAAAAATTTTCCCATAATTAGGGGTTATATAATTAAATCATAATAGTATGAAATTGTATAATTATTTTATTTTTTAATTAAATATTGATTATATATAAATCATTTTTTCTTTAAATATATATATTATTAAATAATTATTTTTGTAAATATTATACTGTGATATGATGAAATACTTCTTTTTCATTTGGAAAAAATAAATCCTAAATTAAGATATTATTTTTTATGAATTTAAATAATTTTTAATATAAAATTTATTATAATAAAAACATTATATTAAACAGTATTTATTTATGTATAAATGATAATATAATTTTATGATGTCAAATGTAATTTTTTTAATGTGTTAGAAAGTGTTTTCATCATAAAAACAAATATTTATAAAAAAATAGATATATTTTAGTTAATAGTTTAAATTTTCAAAAATATATAATTAATTGGATAAAATAAATATTGTTTTTTAAAATTTTATAACATAGTTATCCAATGGTTAATTTTCCATAATTTTATGCAATAGTGTGTTTTTAGGTAAAAACTAAATTTTATATAAATATATAGTTTGTATTTTGAAATCATAAATGACAAAAAGTGATGTAATCAATACTAAAAAATATCAACAAAAAATTATATTTCAACATTAAAATAAGTTTTTTTTATTTTATTTGATTAATTTTATATACCCACAATGAATCCTACAAAATCTATATTATATTTAATGGTTTTCTAGTCATTTCATTATAGACCAGTCTAACTTCTACGCCACCAATGGTATTATTTTAAAGATTTTTTTCCTTATTCGTATAAACTATTTAAATCCACTCCACTTGAATAAAAAATATGGGTAAAAAACCTACGACATTTTGTTGTTTAGATTATTTTATCATATAGTCAAAAACCTATTTTTATAAATTAATTAAAAACATCAATCAATGTTACAATTAAAACATACTTATCTATTAATATTTATGAGAATGCTATTTGTTATGAATTTACTATGTCATTACCACTGTAAATACCTACCAAGGTGTTCCCAATCTCTTATTAAGCATCTCCCTTGATTTTAGAAGAGCATCTCAATGTAAGGTATCCACTCTTCTCAATTTTAATTCAAGTATTATCTTTATACAGTGCCTTTTGTTTTCAAATTATTCTTATTGAAATGTGATTTTTAAACATCCCAATTATTTTGCTTATGATTCCCATGTAATGTCATTATACTTTTCACTTTCATTAACCCCGGAAATGAACCATTATATGTAACATATGTTGTAATGAAATTTTCCCAGAACTTTTGAGGCCATGATTTTTTATTGTTAATACCCATCACCATTAATACTCAAGGGTATTATAATAGGTGGACCAATACCTAATTGATTAGGGACATCAATGTATTCAACCTACACTCATTAATTATGGTATTAAAATTAATGAAATGATTTATTAAGTTTTATGATCTATATGGAAGCCAAATGCATATAAATGTTATGAATGTGATTGGTGGGATCAAAATCATATATACCACCAATGAATTGGGGAATTTATTCATCTCACGAGATACCTTGTATGGTGTATTGGAGGTTCTGTTAATCACAATATGTCTTGGTGTCTCAATGATTAACCTTTACTTATTCTTATGATGACAAGATTTATGTTTTTTCCATATTCTCGTGATTCCATTGGGCTATCATAATATATCATGGTTCGATTTCCAATTTTATGATCCTAAATAATTTATGTAACATTGATAAGTAACTTGAATAACCATTATGACATTCATCATTTTATGTTTCATGACCTTACCTGTACCAGGGCTCGAGTCACAACTACCCCAAGCCCGCCTCCATATGTCAGGGGCTGGTCAGTAGCACTGAAGGCACACCAAACTAGGGGAGGCCTTTTCCTAAGAAACTATACACACACACGCATCCAACTCAATGTCAAAGTGCAAAGGAAGGAAAGAATGATACAACACTACTACAAAAGGGAAACCAACATATATGAATTGACCCCTAACCAGTACAAGTAAAGTGCTGAAAATTACTGACATGTAAACTGAATAGTAAAAGGGGAAAAGCACACACCCAACCAAGAAAGGTGCCACAACTCGGTAACAGATAAAACGAAAGTAAACCGCTGGTGAGGTCCACACCTAGAAATACACCAACGACCATTGAACGTAGTCCAAGATCTGGTGTCCTCTACGCTCCTCCGTTGTATAAATCGACATGTCCTTCTTTTTCAAGGGAACACCAAGTGCGGGAAAATCCCAAGCAGGGGTGAGTATAAAGATACTCAGTAAGATGCCTCGAAAGCTCGAGGGAGGAACAAAGTAGGTACTAAAATGGTGATCATTAGCCAGAACAAAGAACAGTAAAATAATACAAAAGAGTGATTGCAGCCAACCCAACAAAAGGAGGGATGTATACTCGTCCAATCCAAGAAGAGCTAGACAAGAAAAGCATGTGGCATACCCCGTGCTTCTTCGCCCCTGCTGGAAGGAGAGTAAATGAACGCAAGGAGTGGGAAACAAAAGGAGTGTGTATATACATATGGTCCACCAAAAATGCGAACGGATGTGTAATGGGATCTCTATCTCCAAGATCAGCCGAAGAGAAATTCCAAATTGTTATAAGGGTATCCATCTCTGATTCCCAACAATCATGCATGCAAAAAATGCCTCATCACTGAACCGTACAACCAAGCATCCCACTCTGGTAAACATGGAGAAAATCCACCGACTAGCCACATCGAGAGGGCTGAGTCTGAAAGAAGTCATTGGGTAACCCACTGCCCAGCCCCGCTAGAGGGAGAACAACAAGGGGTCGTCAGGTAAACCACTACCCTGCCCCGCTGGAGGGTAACCCACAAGGGATCGTCAGGTAACCCACATCTCAGCCCCTCTGGAGGGTAAAATACAAGGCATCGTCAGGTAACCCACTGTCTAGCCCCACTGGAGGGTAATCCACAAAAGGTTGTCAGGTAACCCACTACTCAGCCCCGCTGGAGGGTAACCCACAAGGGATCGTCAGGTAACCCACTGCCCAACCCTACTAGAGGGTAAACCTCAAGAGATCGTCAAGAACCCACTGCCCATCCCCGATGGAGGGTAAAACTCAAACAGTCCTCAGGTAACACACTGCCCAACCCTGCTAGAGGGTAAATCTCAAGAAATCGTTAGGAAACCCACTACCCATCCCCGCTGGAGGGTAAACCCTAGAGTCAACATGTAACCTTCTACCCCGCCCCACTGGAGGTTAAGCCCAGAGCTGGTCCGATAACTCCACACTTCTCGTGCTATCACTAGGTGTCAGTAGCACTGCAACCGTGCGTAGGTTCGGAGTGCGTCCCTGGAACCTCCGACAAACGCCCTTTCATGTATCCACATTTAATGATATCTTGAATGAAGCTCCACTCTCCAAAATATAATACACTGTTGAAATCCTCATGAAAAAACACATGAGAGAGACTACTCCCTCGGGGAAATGGGCTCCCGGTGGATAAGTTATTCAATACTACATTATGCCCATGCATCATCTCGTGGGGCCCACACCTCGGTCTCGAAATAGGTCGGTCAATCTAAGACATCACAATGCTCTAGAAAAAACATGCCAAATGTCTATTCATACGCCCCAAATGGACGCTTGATGAAAAAGTCACAGTACGCTGCACAAAACTAAAAAGACGGCCTGTGGGGCCCACGCCTCATGTTTGACTTCAACACCTGAAACCACCATGGTCAACTTCGTTGTGACCCTAGGGTCACAACATTTCTAACAGCGCTTAAAACGAACTCCGGATGCATAAGTTGCAACTCCACACATTATATGCAAACGGGGCCCTATAGGGCCCACACCTCGACCACGAAACACGTCACGCAGATCATACCATTATGTACATTACAGATAACCACGTTGAATAGGCTATTCATTTGCCTTGAACAGACTTATGAATCATAATTCATAAAAAACGTAGCATGCATCAGAAATCCACCTCGTGGGGCCCATGCCTCGGGCTGAAATCTAGGTGGCCAGATTGCGCCGTTGCAATCCCCTTAGAAAAAAACTCAGAAATGAGTACTCAAACGCCCCAAATGGATGAGGGGTGAAAAAGTGGTGTTTCACCGTAAAGCGTGCGAACTAGGCCCTATGGGGCCCACACCTTGTCTGTAACACAAACTCTTTGGAAAGAATCTCAAAAAGTCTGCACGAGGATTGGGGTCACGCTTCCGCTGATAGGTTGTCAATCAAACATCCGAATCCGGAGTTAGGTCCCACGCAGAAATAATTAATTAATCATTCACATTAGCGATTCATGCCACCGGGCAACGAAACCAAGCCGCAAGGGTTCCGAACCAACATTGGAAGGACCGTCTCAACACCAGGGCCACCACACCTCTGACAACACTTCAAATGGACATCTGGCTCGCGAAGTACGCCCGTCGTGATCTTTAATACTAATTTGTTATTGTTAAGATAGATCATTCTGGGATAACCGCCTTTGGGAACAGAACCCAAAATTTGCTGAACCCACCTCAAATAGATTGGCTCGCTAACACAGACCTGCAGCCATAGACGACACGTCAAACGGACGCACTGTTTAGAATTTATGCCCCCCCCCGAACGCAAGGGGGACCAACCGGGCCAGTTGACCCCTTCCGGACCACTCTGAACTGCCGGACCAAGGCCCAGCTATAGGTCCAGCATGAACCTCCATGCCCCGCTGGCCGCGGTCAACTCCAGCTGCACCGAACCCCTCAGGTTCAGTTCTCCCTAGCATACTATCCTTTTTGGAGGGTCTGTGCCGCGTCGGCAGTACCCGCGTTCGGCGTATCCTTGTCCATGTTGCACACCTGAGGCACTGACCACCTCAGGTTCCCCTTTGACCACGATGGGCCGGCGCCCTCGGCGCCTCCGCCTCCCGCAGCACACCGCCGCACTTCGCCGCGGACCGTGCTGTCCAATGCCTACCCTCTGCGGCACCTTCACCCAAAGTAGACGGCACCTCATCTTCTTGCTACACTGTGCTGCCGTCGCGACCGCTGGCTCTTCCTGGTCCTCTGCGCTCCACTAAGGTGACACGCGACACCAGCACCTCCAAAGCCTCAGCTTCGCCGTCTTGGCTCCTCCCAGAGCTACCTCGGCTGTGCAGGGGACACCCGACACCGACAACTCGTCTGAACCCCCCACCCCCAGCCGCACCCGTTGCCTGACGCCCGACCTCCGGCCACCGCCCTTGCCGGAGCTAGGGATTCTGATAGCCGCCACCACAACTTCGGTTACCCGATTCAAAATCCTAAGGAGGATTCAGAGTCCTCGGGGGAAAAACCTTTGTCATGCCTTCCACTGATCTTCGATCAGACAAGAATTGGTGCGTCCGAATCTTTGGACGAAGAAAGCCCAAGAACAATATTAAAAAATGGGGCTCACATGATGGTCATGATCATTCAGACATCGCCCAAATTCTAAAACTGTAGAATTAAAATGACTAAATTGACAAAACTCCATAAATTGAAGAAGGTACAGAATTTATGAAAAATCCTACCTCGAATCGCTCGCTTGATGTTGGCGACGTGCCCGCTACGATCCCACTTCGATCCACCGATGTTCTGGCAGTGGTCGCTCCTTGATCTGATGAAGAACAGAGAAGAACAGCTCAGAGAGAGATATCTTGGTATTTAGAGAGAGTGTATGTTTATTTGGGTTTTTCCTTAACCCTAAACACTTGACTCTGTTTATAGGGATTCCACATAGCACTGAATCTGAATTCACTACGCCCTCTCATTTTATATTG
Organism: Viscum album; assembly: GCA_963277665.1. NCBI lineage: Eukaryota > Viridiplantae > Streptophyta > Magnoliopsida > Santalales > Viscaceae > Viscum > Viscum album. The sequence continues at coordinate 1,944,345,172 of OY728126.1, read as the reverse complement.
TGCCTAGGAAAAACGCCTTGTTTCAAACTCAAAAAAAGTCTCAGATTTCCATTCTCTGGATTTTTTTGAAATTTATTCGAAAAGAACACTAGTGATGAAAATCACTAATCCATTTTTAAAATGACGATTTTCCCCATGGGTGACATATCACATAACAGGAAAATGCCCGCAACGTTTACACTCTTCCTAGGGTAAATGAAATGCTCCGGACACAATAATACACTCAGATTTCCGATCTGAGCTACTGTTTGGGTGGAAACACAACCTTTCCATGTGCATAGTACAAAAAAAATTTAAAAATTTATTCCGGGAACACCGGGCCTCGGTATCGCACGATGTCTTCATGCATAGCCTTGAAATTATATTTAGAAATATTCCAAAGTCTTAAATGGAAAAAATTGAGTCTCTACATCATTATATCCTTCATTCTTTTCGTCCACAAAAAGAAAATCTAGGAAAAACAACATTGGATACAGACCTCACACCTAGCTCTTCCACTCCCAAGAAAACATGCACACCACCATTCTAGCACAACACCCGAACCAAAGAGGTGGTTCATACATATAAGGTCGTCTACATTTCAGGACATGTGTAGGAATAAGAACACACTTCATCAGCTAGGACACATGGAAGACATCGTGCACCCACTCCTACTGTTGGGAGGGTAGGGAACAACGATAGGGAACCTCTAAATACTTTTCACGATTCTCGAATGACCCAAAGAAACTCGAGGGACTTCCATGGCTGAACCTTTACTTTCCACATCAGGTCTGAAATCACGGTTTGTTCCTAGAACAGGATATTGTGATTACCACATTCAGAATACCCATTGGGTGCGTAGTCCATGGCTATATGATCACACAATACCTCGCTGTCGACATCCCACAATCGTCAATCCCTCACATGCTCAAGGGGTGAAGGAGTCAACACCATCGACTGTAGGAAAGTTGTACCCTCCTGCTTTAGGATGGTCAGTCATAGGGAAGCTTACTAATACGAATCTTCCTGTTCCTGATGAGTCTGGGACTTCCTGTTAAGGGAACCTGCTACAACACTTCCATTTTTCAGAACATAGACTACCATGAAGTTATAGTCTTGTAGGAATTTTAAACTAGAACTGTTGCCTCAGGTTCAATTCTCTCTGGGGGAGGATGCACTGGAGAAACTGGTGGTCCGAGAAACCCACAAAGCGCTCTCCCAAAGATAGCATCTCCACACTGTCAGGGAAAAGACCACGAACAACAGAACCACATAGTGAAACATGTAGTTCTGTTTATGGGGTTTCTTTCACCTCAACATGTAAATGATAACGGTATAAATATTGACATTGAGAATGAAAGGTACCATTGAATAGGACATGTGAGAAAACTCATCCAACATCCATAAGAAATACATGGAAAGCATGTGGCATTCCCCACATGTCTTTTCCACACTCGGAAGGAGAGTAATCCCCAAATCATTCACTTTTCCAAAACAACTAGTGGGACCTCAAGCGAAGGGAGGTCAAGTAAAAAAGCCCCACTGGAAAATCCAGAACCTGGTTTGACACTCCACCACACAACCCCACCATGAATGCAAATGTCATAGGGACTCATCCACTGCACCTCAATATTATCTGCTTTATGTGTTACTGAATCTTCCTCAATGTTTTGATCGCATCAAAAAAACGCATCTCAGTGGGGGGATAACCCCTTTCCCGTGAATTCAATGCTACATCATACAACACCAACACAAGGTTAAACCGACGCCCTGCGTCACCCTCGGTAACACCTCTAACAAGGAGTTAGATGAAAATAGTACCTTAAGTAGTGTCTAACACGTTATACTGAGAAAGGTAGAAAAAGACATAGAGCATACCTCTTATCATCCCATGTGTTTCAGAATTATAGACTTCCAAAGCACACACCCTCTTGTGACCCCGTCGGTTAGCTCCCGGAACCTGACATTGGCCGCCTAGTGGTGGTGGAAGTACCTCGAAACGTCGTCCACCAACAACATTTATTCCTTCTTTTCTTCCATCACTGCCTACCTGCAAACCACCCTATGCTCACCTAGGAGTTTTCTGATCACGACATTGCCTCTGCCTTGGTGGTGCACCTACTAACTATCTGGAATACTCAACATATTTGGTCTGGTGGTCTCACGCCACATGACCTCTCACATCACAAACATAGCACTAGTCCTACCTGGGATATCTCAATGTTATATTCTATCCCCGACCATGTGCCTGAGCCTCATCAAGGAGGAGACCTCTGGCATTGAGGCCCTGCCAATTGGCATCCCTCTTGACAGAAATTTCTCAATACCCAATGCCTGCTCCAGCACCCTGAGATGGGCGAGGATGCACAAGGGCACTACGGTGGCACATATCTCATCTACAGAGACCTCGCTCAAACTTCTTATGCTCAGAATTTGTCATCATGGACCACTTTCAAAGAGTACCAAGTAAGGTCTGTGAACCTAGTCGCGTGCTCGGCCACGACCCACACTCCTCGATAAAACTTCAGCAGCTCCTAAAACCATATAAAGGATAATTAGGAGGGGTAGTACCCCACATGGAATAGCTGCTGGAAGTCATCCCATGAGAGTATTGACTGATCATGTCTCTGAGTAACCCTGACTCTACTACGCCAAACTGATTGGTGGAAAAATACTGGTTGTCAAAGCCACCTCCTAACATGTCACTGTCTAAACCATCCTAAAGAGGCGAACCACCAACTCTAGCCAACCCTTCACTGTCTGAGGGTATAGATCATTGCGGAACCTCAGTGGTCACTGACACTATAACTCACGTAGCGTGCCCAGCCTACGCTCGTCATCAGCCTTTTCTAATGGTATTATCTTGTAGTCCATAGGTGGAGGTGCTACTGCCTGTCCTCCTAGATAAAGGATAATCATATGATGGGTATCGAACTAAGGCCTCGTCGATCATGGAATCGTCATCACAAACTGGAGCTAGTATCCTGGATGGCTATCATCGCAGAGACATCCTGACTCCTATCAAGGATTACCGTGGTGAAATGAGTATATATATCTATATATCAACAACGATGGGGAGCTGACTCAGGAAGGACAGTCAAACACTCAATCCTATATGATGCATGATCCAAATTCCCGGCAACAAGTGTCTTACTGTGCCGAGTCAACAAGAAGTTTATTAGTGACTTGGTGAATGGATACATCGGCCGCCACAACATCACTAGGCTCCCAGGACAGAGAGATTCTCTCAAGTCATGTTGACACAATTTCCCCAAAACATAACCAATTCCTTTTTATGGAAGTCCGAACAACGCCCTAAGGAATGAACCACCTCTGATACCACTTTTTCCTGACCTGACCCATTCCAGGCCTCATGTCGCAACTACCCCAATCTCGCCTCCATAGGTCAGGGGCTGGCGACTAGCGCCGATGGAACATCAAACTAGGGGAGAATTTTTCCTAAGAATATGTATACACACACACAACCAACTCAATGTAAAAGTGCAGACATGAATCGACCCCTAACCAGTAGAAGTAATGTGCTGAAAATTACTAACAAGTAAACTAAACAGTAAAAGGGGAAAAAGACATGCCCAACCAGAAAGGTGCCACATCCCGGAAATAGGTAAAATGAAATTAAATCCCTGGTGAGTATCATGCCCATAAATCATCCTTCGACCACTGAACGTAGTCAATGATCCTGTGTCCTCTACGCTCCTTCATAGTCTCAATCGACCTGTCCATTGTCTGAAAAGTCACACCAAGTGCAAGAAAAGCCCAAGCTTGGGTGATTATAAATATACTCAGTAGGATGCTCGGAAAGCTCAATGGAGAAACAAATGATCTACTAAAATGGTGAGCAGCAGCCAAAACAAAGAAAAGTGTCCAAGTACAAAAGAGAGAGTGTAGCTCAACCCAACAAAAGGAGGGAAGTAGACTCATCGAATCCATGAGGAGATAGACATGGAAAGCACGTGGCATACCTCATGCATCTTATCCCTTGATGGAAATAGTGTAGCTTAACCCTATGAGTGGGAAACAAAAGTAGGGTGTATATATATATTCTCAAAAAAACTCGAACGAATGTGTAAGGGGATCTCTTTCTCCAAGCTCAGCCCAAGAGAAATTGCCAACAGTTCTAAGAGTAGCCATCACTGATGCCCGACAATCCCGCATGACAAACATGACTCATCACTGAACTGTACAACCAAGGGTCCCACTCCGGTAAACATGGAGAAAATCTACCAACATGCCACATCGACAGGGCTGATCCAGAAAGAAGTCATCGGGTAACCCGCTGCCCATCCCCGCTGAACGGTAAACCCCAAGGGGTAGTTAGGTAACCCACTGCCCAGCCTCGCTAGAGGGTAACCCATAAGAGCTCGTCAGGTATCCCACTACCCAGCCTCGCAGGAGGGTTAACAACAAGGGATAGTCAGGTAACCCACTACCTAGCCCTGCTAGAGGGTAAACCACAAAAGGTCGTCAGGTAACACACTGGCCAACCCCACTAGAGGGTAACCCACAAGAGATCGTTAGGTAACCCACTGTCCAGCCTTGCTAGAGGGTAAACCACAAGATATCATCTGGTAACCCACTACCAAGCCCCATTGGAGGGTAAACCTCAATAGGTCATCAGTTAACCAACTGCCCAGCCCTGCTCGAGGGTAAACCTCAAATGATCGTCAGGCATCCCAATTCCCAACCCCGCTGGAGGGTAAGCCCAATAGTCATCGGGTATCCCACTACCCATTACCATAGGAGGGTAAACCCACAATTGGCCCGATAACTCCACACTGCCCATGATATCACTAGGTTTCACTAGCACCACTACCGTGCGTAGGTTCAGAGTGCGTCAAATGAACCTCTGACCAACGTCGTTTCATGTTTCCACCTTTAATGAGATCTTGATAGGGGATCTTCTCTCCCAAATAGATTACACCATTGTAATCCTCATGAAAAAACACGTGAGATAGACAACATAATCCCTGGAAACGAGCTACCGGTGTAAAAGTTATTCAACAATGCTTTATTCCCATGTAGCGTCTCTTAGGACCCACACCTCGATCTCGAAAGTGGTTAGGATAGCTGGGCCATCACGCTGCTCTCAGAAAAATTGGCCGAAACAACTATTCATACTCCCCAAATGGGTGCCTGATGAAAAAGTCATAGTACAGTACACATAGACCAAACAATGGCCCATGGGACCCACGCCTCAAGTCCGGCTTGAACGCCTGAAACCCCAGAGGTCAACTTAGTCTCGACGGAAGAGTCACAATGTCACAGACAGTGCCTAAAATAGACTATGGATGCAGAAGTTGCAACTCCCCATGTTATATGCAATTGGGGCCCTCTGGGGCCCACACCTCGACCCTGAAACACGTCACGCAGATCGTACCATTACGTACCTTGTAGGTAACCATGCAGAATAATCTATTTATTTCCCACGAATGGACTTATGAAGCATAAGTCTTAAATAAACGCATCATACGTCCGAAAGCCACCTCATGGGGCCCATACCTCGGACTGAAATTTAGTTGGGTAGATTGCGCCATTGCAATCCCCTCAGAAAAAAACTCAGAAATGAGTACTCAAACACCCCGAACAGATGGCGGGTGAAAATGTTGTGTTTCACAATTATGCGTTCAAACTAGTCCCTATGCGGCCCGTACCTTGTCCCCAACTTGAATGCTTTGTAATGCTTCTCATAAAGTCTACACGAGGACTACGGTCATGTTGCCACTGACGGAACATCAATTAGACATCCCAAGAAGAAGTTAGGTCTGACGAAAGAATAATTAATTAATTTAAATAATTAATTAATCATTCACATTAAGCATTTCGTGGCACTGGGCAGAAAAACCAAGCCGCAATGGTTACAAACAAAGTTTGGAAGGACTGTCTCAATTCCCGAGCCACCGGACCTCCGACGTTACGTCAAACGGACTTCCGGCTCATGAAGTACATTCATCGTGATCTTTAATAATAATTTATTATTATTAAGTTTGAGTGTTCCGGGTTACCCAACATCATGAACAGAACCCAAAATCCCCATAATGCACTTAAAAAAGTCTGTCTCGCTGACATGGACCTGTAGCCATGGACTACGCATTAAATAGACACATTGTTTAGAAGTTACGCCCGCTCTTGAATGCAAGGGGGCCAAACTGGGCCGGTTCACCCCAGCTGACCCGGTCTGAACCGACGGCCCACAGCCTAGCCAATGGTCCAGCCCGAATTGATGCGCCCCACTGCCACGACCCACTCTAGCAGCACCGGACCCCTTGGGTCTGGTTCTCCCTAGAGGACTGTCCTTTTTGGTCGGTCTTCTCCGCATCGGTAGGACCCACGTTCGGTGGGTCATTGTCCATGCCGCACACCTGAGGCGCGGACCGTCTTGGGTTCTCCTTCGACTGCGGCGTGCTGGCACCCTCAGCACCTCCGCCTCCCGCGGCACACCACCTTGTTTCACCATGGCCCACACCACCTGACTCCAGCCCTCCACGGCACCTTTGCCGGACGTCGTCGCCACCTCGGCTCCCCGCTACGCCATGCCGCTACTATGACCGCCTGCTCTGCCTGGCCGTTTGTGCTCCGCTCCGGCGACAACCGAAGCTGGCACCTCTGAAGCCTTGTCTACACACCTCGGCTCCTCCTGGAGATACTTCTTCCATGCCGATAACAGCTGATGTCGGAAACTCTTCCGACCCCCCCCCCCCCCCCCCCATGGCCACACCCGCTACTTTATGCCCGACCTCCATCCACCACCCTTACCAGAGCCGGGGAATCCGACGGCCGCCACCACCACTCTAGTGGCCCGATTCCAAATCCAAAGGAGGATTAATAATCCTTGGGGCGAGACCTTCGCAGCGCCTTCCCCTGATCATCAATCCAACAATAGTCGGCGTGTCCAAAAATTTGGGCGAAGAACGCCCATGAACGATAATCAAAAATGGGGCTCAGACGATGGCTGTGTTTGTTCGGCTGTCACCCTAATTCTAAAATTTTATAATTAAAATGATGAAATTGAAAAAACTCTAGAAATTGATGAAGGTGTGGAATTTAACAATAATCCTACCACGAATCACTCATTTTTCATTGGCGATGTGACCTCTACGATCCCACTTCGATCTGCCAATGTTCCGGCGATGGTCGCTCTTTGATCAAATGAAGAACGATGAAGAATGACTTAGAGAGGAAGATATTGGATGTTTGAGAGTGTGTGTGTGTGTGAATTAGGGTTTTTCCTTTACCCAAAACACTTAACTCTATTTACAGAGATTCCTCTTAGCGTAGAATCTAAATTCACTGTGCCATCTCATTTTAGATCGTGCCTAGGAAAAATGCCCCATTTGGAACACAACGTTAGTCTCGAATTTCCATTCTGAAGATTCGTTCAAAAGTTATTCAAAAATAATTCTAGTGATGAAAATCACTAGGTCATTTTTAAAATGACGATTTTTCCCCCAGGTTAAACCTCTCACAACAGGCCCACACCCGAAACTTTTACACCCCGCCTAGGGTAAACAGAATGCTCCGGACGCTGGTGTGCCCTTGGATTTCTGATCCGAGCTACTGTGTAAGAGGAAACAAAACCCCTCCATGTTCATAGTACAAATAAACATAACATTTTTTTATAAAATCTACTCTGGGCACACCGTGACTCATAATCCCACACCGTCTTCGTGACTAGCTCTGGAATTATATGTAGAAATAGTCCAAAGTCTCACAGACCCAACGCTAGGTCTCTAGATTATGATTTTATTATTCCCTTACTGGGATTTAAATCTCACTACTTTCGTATAAATATCCCCATGTTAACCCATGCAATTTTAAAATATCCCTAGAATATAAGAGCATTACTTAGAGTTTTTAAATAATAATGTTGCACCAATGTTTTAATTTATTTTTCTATGTATATAATTTCTCAAAGAAACTAAGGATTATGATATTTTAGGATTGTAATAGATGTGTTTTATATAATAAATCTTCAATTCATAGGTGTTAAAATATTGGTTGTAATGGAACTCTATTTGATCATTCTTTGAGAATGATCTACCCTATTGTTTAACTGTGATTCCTTATACTGAAACACCATATAAATTTATTCACATTTATTGGAAATTATATTGGATTTGAATCTCTAATAATTTTACAGTTTTTTCAATCTATTATTATAATTCTATTTTGGTTAGTATTTTCTTACATTGTTTTAGAGAGAGAATACACCACTTAGAAACTTACGCCTTGATACCACATATTGTTTACATGTATGGTAAATAACGTAAATGTTGTTGAATCAAGGTATAAAGATTTCATTAAATAATAATCAACATCAATATCGTTCTATCATTAGGAATAATACCTCTCTACCTTATAATTTATACAAATATTCACAAAAATAAAAAATGGAAAAGATTTGATTTACATGGTTGACCAAAACTGGGAATATTATTGTAGTGTAAAACCATGATGTGATGATATACATGGATAACTAAGTTAACTACCACTTTCATATAATTTAGAGAGACGACACTGACTATAAATGATTAAAAAATATCAAAATAGAGAATCCAGTACTCTCGATCACTCAGAAATCCCACTATATTCCCAAGTGAACCTTTTTTAATCTACCTAAAACAAAAAATGATAATACACCATCATTTATGTATTAATCATATGCACCAACATAAATGTGATGAACTCCACAAATATATAGTAAGAAATCATCGTGCATATAACCTTTTGACCACTATATCTTTTCCCCACTAATTTACAATACCTCACCATTTTGGATCTAAGATCCTTCATATTATTCTTAAGATAATGGTATACCTCTAAAAATGTGTGAATCTCCATGTGTCTCAATTGAATAATTTTTAAATCACCCAATTATCATATAAAAATTTCTCCAATGATAACATTCAAATATAATAACGATTGACCAATTTAAAATCCTTAATTTTTGTCCAATATTATAGGATACTTGTATATGGAAATTTATTTACTTTACTTCTTCATGATGTGAGAACTAATCATTATGATGTGATCTAGATTCTCATTTCAAATCTTAATCCTAAACTCTTAGCTTCATGAGGACTCTTATGACATGGTTCCATCCATTTTGACATGTATTTTTCATGGTTTTCAATACAAAAAAATTATTCATGACAAACATATGATTATAATTTCACTAGCACGCAATAGAATAACACATATCCTCACTAACTATAATTAAAAAAACATAAAATTACTAAAATCAGATTAACCAACTCATGTAATGGATTTCATGTCATAATGATGAGGTAAAGTATATATACATACATATCATAGTTTTTGTGAGAGAAACCATTATGTTTTTGTTGGGTAAAATTACATATTTTGTAGATCCTTCCATTCATAGAGCGATCCTTTCCATTATGTTTAGAATTGTCAATATAACTTTAGTAAAATATATCACGTATCCTAGTGAGTGTTTTTATTTTTGGAATTTAAATATTTTAGAAGTTATTACATATATAAAACCCTATGTATTAGAATTATCCATTTTCCTAGTAATTTGTAACATCACTCATGGTGTGGCATTGATATGGTAGAAAAAATACTATCTTAAAAAAATTAGAGCATAATTTTTTTAGGTTTCACTTTACGTTGTAAATGACTCATCGTAGTACCAACCCACACAATTTGTTATTATAATAATTATTTCATGATGCATGATACAGTATATAATGAAATGATTTTTTTATTCCATATAGTACATCATGATTTCCATCTAGATTCCATTAAAAATATTTTTATTCTTTCTGTTATATGTTACTCATGAATTTTAAGATATTTTAGATAAAAATTTTACAAAATTTTCAACAAATTAAACCCAGAAATACTAAAAATGTGGTTTTTTGTTAATATCCACACATTTATAATGAATTATTTTAGCAATGATCTAAAATAAAGTAAAATAGAAATGTATTGGGCTTTTCATGATTCTAAAACAAATGGACTCTGATGGCTACATGATGGATCACCTTAAAGGGTGGATAATTTTTCAATATTTAATGTGGTAAATGTTATGATGTTTAATAAAATTGAGAAACTTAATATATGATCCATTATATAGTTTATGAAACTAACTAGCTAAAAAATTGTTATTAATGGGTTTGAAATGTGGACACTAATTTTTATTCTAGATAAATTCCTGATGGGTTCATGGTAAATGGGGTAAATAATGAGTAACACATTCCCAAACTTACGTTCCCCTGGTATTTATTAAAATATAAAAATTATATTACTAATATTTGGAATCTAAAAAATATTTACTTTCCGTGAATATATGGGTTACGAAAAAAGTAGGAAACATAAAAATAAATGATAATTTAAAATGAAAAGGGTAATGTCTAAATTTTTTATTGAGAAATGAGAAATAGATGTTTTTAATAAGAAAATCGAAGAATGTACAAAAACAAAAAATATAGTTATAAAGAGGTTGAAGATGAAATTTCATTGGTTGACATTGTGGGATTGTGAGTGAGGATAATGGAATATGAATGATTTAACAGTCATGGAAATAAGAAAATTTACATAGAGTTACTACATGTTGGTGATAGTGAATTTCATTTATGTGTTCAAAGTTGGATCTGACCACTTTGTAGAAAAAACCTAATAATAAATAATCATATTTTGAATTAATAACCCTTATAAAATATGTTATATTACATCATGTTACATTTTTTATTGTAAAATTTCTTTTGTTTATTTTGTATAAGTATAAAAAATGAATTTCCAAATTTTATGAAACAAATTTTTTTCCATTTATCATACTATATTTGTTTATATAAACCATGGTTTTGATATTATTCATTTCTTATTAAAAATAATATTGAAATTTTTTTGATGATGTATTATAAATTAAATAATAATAAAATGAAAATATAATGTCATGTATATAAATTTTAAATTTTATTAGTAAGTTTGATAAATGATTAGAATAATTCTTCATTAATTGTTAATAGTTATAATGTGTATGAATGACCATAAATCTGTCATACATTATGTGATTTTTATAATCTATATTAAAATAATCCAAATACATTTCTACCTTTAGTTGACAATGAAGAATGAATTGTTGTGTTTTATTTTTCATGAACATATGAACAAATATTTACTGCAATTTCATAGCTATAAAAATTACCATAATTAATATTTAGAATATTTTTTTATATTTTTATTATTGGAGTTATATTGGCCTGATTTTGGTACAAAAGGATGGTTTTTATTAGTGATTTTTTCATTATTGATATTAGTTTAACATGAATTATAAAAAAATTATGCTACAATATATTATTTCACTACTGAAGATCTAGACGAGGGATGCATATAATTTTATCAGTGCTAATTAGAAAACATTGATAAAGGGTGAGCCTTTATTAGCTCTAACTGAAAGCACAAATAAATTTTCCCTTTATCATTTCTTTTTAGTGCTGATAAGGGGAATATTTTCCAGTTCTATTATTAGCATTGATATGAGTTTTTAATAAAAACTATTATTAATTAATATAAAAGTATAATATTTATATTCAAAAATAGATTTTATTCATATACATTAAATAAAAACGACATGTTTATAATTAATATATATTTTTTAATAATTCAAATATATATTTAATTTTTTAAAAAAATTATTCACACAATTATAGTTAAATAATTATATATTTTAATAATTATATGATTATAATGAATTTTATTAAATATTATATATATTTTTCATATTTATTATATTTATAATTATATTTTTTAATCATATATATAAATTTATAATTTAAATTATATATATATATATATATATATATATATGATTCAAATGAATTTGGTAAATAAATATTTAGATGCATGAATATAATTTATATTCATATATTATGTATCATGAATGTTCATTTATACATTAAACCCTCATTTAATATTCATGAAGTCCATAATTATGAATCCTTTTTTAGGATCTATACTTTTCAAGGTATATGATTCATTCATGTTTTACCGATGAAGCTATTATGTTCTAACAAAAACTTATAAAATTATAATAAATATATTTATTATATTTATAATTATGAAGGTTTATTTATATATAAATACATTTTATTATTTATTTATAATTATATTTATAATCATAAAATATTTTTAAAAAAAATTATATATAAAAAAATTATATTTATAAATATATATAAACACTTTTAAAATATTTTTATTTATAATTACAATTATATATATATATTTAAATAAATATATGTTTTTAATGAATATATATATATATATATATCATTAGTTAATATATTAATTTTCATTATTTTTGTTTACACATAGATCTGTGAATATTATTTATTTAATGTGATCATAAAGTTTATTTGTGAACATGATTGCAACTTATATTCTAAATGTGAAGATTACCAATATTATGATAACATGCTCATCCATATATTATGTATTCATCATTATGAATGATCATTTATAAAATGACACCCATATGATTCCTTCATGTTGTACCCAACAACTTATGATTTTCTCATGAATACATAAAAAGTTATAATAAATATATTTAAATAAAAATTTTATTTAGTAAAATTTTTATTATAAAATCTTTATTCTAAAATTTTAAATAAATATATATATGTATTTATATATTAGGTGCTTTGGGGTACAATTACATTAAACAAACACACCACAGACCACCTCTGCCTCCACTGCCCCTCCTACACAGCCCCCACCTCTGCCTCTGTTGCCCCTACCTCTACCTCCGGCACCCCTTCTTTGATGCCCCGCCTCTATTTCCCCCTCCTCCTCCCCCACATATACCTCTATTTCACCCGAATAATCTGTCTACTCATCTTTGTGGATTGAAAACTTATTGTATCCCATTAAAAATTCATTTCTATAAGCTTGGAATTTTGAGACGGGCCTAAGATATTATATTTTATATAAGGGTTTTACCTCTACTATTACAATTAACAATATAATAGATAGTATTTTTTACTTAAATAGTGGAGACATTTCTCATTGTAATTCACCTTAGTTTTTATAATAGGACTACTTTTCTATGAACATCCAACGTGATTCTATGGATGGATCTCTATGGTGAGAGTATATTTGATATTAGGTGACTCAATATAAAAGGATCTAAAATCAATATTGGAGGAATTTTTAGTAGTTATTTGGTATTATAAAATTTATGTAGTATATATAACACTTTCAAATATCTCAATCTATATTCTTCAAGTAAAACCCATCAAACCCATAGTTCTCACTATCCACATCTTGCTGTTTTTTTGTGACAGATGGCCAAGAGAAGAGGATAAATGGCATGCTTGTAATCACAATTCATAAAATATTCATAGATAATAATTCCATTAAAAATTAACATGAATATTATTTCTCCTTCAGGTTTTTTTATTGGATTGGTTAATGGTTCTAGTGGAGCTCTGAGAAATGCCCTTATGGCTAGAGGCTCCTACTGATAGAGTTCAACCTTTGTTCAGGAATACTAAAAGTGAGAATCTTACATATTGTGAGGAAGTGATTTTTTAGGATTTATACTAATCCTTCATTAATTAGTTATATTATATTTTATATATATATAATTTATAATGGGGTAGTAACTTATGTGGTGGTTAAACCTAGAAATGTTATCTTGGATGATATCCTCGGGCTACCATCACCAAGTATTGGTTTTCTATATCGGTATACATTATAGAATATATAAATATTTACTATTAGTTATTAGATAACTGAGATTAGCTAATATAACTAATGTTTAATTATAAAAACTATTGGGGTATGTTTTTTGTTGGAAACTTTATGGCCTTCCTATTTTGTTGTTCCTGATGTTTTATCATATGTGTAATACCTATTATTTATCTATAGTATGTAAATATGTTCTTGATGATGTTTAAAATTATTTAAAGTTTGAAGAACAATTTATGATGCCTAATTTTATGGGATACTGAATGATTAATGCACAAATATCTTTTTATTAACAGATGATTAATGTCAATGAAAATGTTTCCAATATATTTTTATATTTTTTAATTTCTTTTGTTTTTAAAGAGTTGTAGAGGTTTTATAATGAGATAGAGATTTTTGAGAAGCTTTGTAGTCATATCCATGTCATGGTGGAATTAAAAACCCTATATTTCTCCCAATGTAGTGTGATTACCTACATATTTACATCAGACTTGATAAGATATTGGATATAAATGGCCATTCAATAAACTTGAAATATTATATTCACCATATTTATAGTCCAAATTTTTTTATGTGTTCCATTTTTAGAACTATATGCAGCTAGATCCATGTTTCTATGGGATATATATTGATTCCTTGAATCATATATCTATCATGACCACAAATTTTACTTTTATATTTTTCCCTAATAATTGATACATTAATAGTCCATTATATCCGAATTCATGTATTTCTCTCTATAATATCCAATTTTAGTACATAAAACGAATTTTTTCATTTGTTAATAAATATTTTTTTCAATGGATAAGGGGATTTTATTGAGTGAGTTGATTGTAAAACCATATTTTTGATGGAATGAAAAATATTTTAATGGGTTTTAAAACTTTTAAATATTTTTTCTATTATCTTTTAATTTTAAAATGTAATTTCTGGTATTGAATATAAAATAGGATTTTGAGAAATGAATTAACCTTTGAATCCATGTGTGATGATTTCTTTATAAGAAGGACTTTTTTAATTTGAAATATTTGAGATTTGGTTGATTTAATTAAGAAAAAAATTGAGAATATTTTGGGAATTTTTGGGAACTATTTAACATGTAAAATATCAACTTCATTTCAATTAAATTGGATAGTTTTTAAAGTGTGCATGTATTAGTGAAAGTGTGTTTGTAACTGATTGTTTTATTTTAAGAAGGGTCTATTATTTTAATGAATAATTTTGGTAAATGGTGGTTTTTAATGGGATTTCAAGGGTGATTTTATAAAATATTTTCAAAAAACAATTGGAATTTAATTTTTACATAACTTTATTATGTTTTTATTTTTATATAATTAGTAAAACAATTATATTATATAAATAATACAATTATATTGATAAAAATATAATTTAAAGGGCATGAAACTAACTCTATTAAAACCATAGTATATTCATCGTGACCTCACTCCATAAAAAGGTGAATTAAATTTTTACCCCCTTGAAACTCATATACAAAATTTTCATCCAACATTTCAGGTAAAATCTAAATTAGGTGTGCCTTATATAATTACAACTTATTTCTAGTTTCCTGTTAGATTCTAAGGGGATGAGTATAAAACAACAAAATAAAATAATAACTATAATTTAAATTTTGAGTTTACCTTTTTCTAAAGACCCCTTTTGTGTACTAATTTTGTTAAATATTAATATTATTGAATCAAATTGGATGGATATGAATAAAGAATGGATGAATTCCAATATTGTGATAATAGCATATGAATATGGAGTAAAATAGTTCATTACATTTTCAAATGGTCAAGCATATGTCCCTTGTCAAATCCTTTTTCTGTGTTTACACTATTGTTATTCAAAAAAAATTAGTCCATAAGAGATGGAAGAATAATTGACCTATCATGGAATAGATTTAATTTATAAATAATCAAATAAACCTAGATAAATAGTGAATATAGCTTGTGGTTGTGATAACATTGAATGATATGGATCATATAATGAGATTTCAAGTGTGGAAAATGAAGAATAATGTATAGAGGATTCGATTACAGATGTGAATGATGGTGCATATTGTATTGAGTAAATGACAAGGATAATTGAAGATGAACTTTTTGGTTGCCCAGAATTTCTTATGAACTTAATGAGTTTTTAAAAGATAACCACGTATGATGGTTTCAATAAATACATAGCATTTATAATTTTACTAAAGATGAATATTTTTAAAGTAATAAATTGTTTGAGTGACACCAGTTTAATGAAAAAACATTCTCTCTTGAATTTCATGCTCCCAAAATATTATGTGCTCCCACGTCGAACATAAAATGATAAAATAATACTACGCTCAGTGGTCATGATCTCTAAAAGAATCAATGTCATCCTAAATTTTTGTATACTGTTTCCTAAGTACCTAAAATCACATAAAAATGACCAATGTGTGGTTATTATTGATACAAGAAAAATGATTCAGATACTACACTAGTTTTATGGTACTTTCCAATAATTCCATGGTTTTGGTGCCTAAATGGAAGTGAATAGATTACAGGGAAATTGATGTGGAATGATAATACAAGAATTAATGATATGAAACTACATCACCCAGCAAAATCTCCTCAGTGGAAAATAATTGATCATGTGTATCCATAATTTTGAAATGAGCCGAAAAAACCTTGGGATTACATTATATATAGATGGTGTGAAATATTTTGGTTTTCAAATAACCACTCACAGTACATCAATGGTTATGTTGGTAAATTTTTAACTTCCTCTGTGGTTACAGATGAAATGAAAATACATCATGTTATCTACGTTTTTATAGGGACCAAAACCAATGGGTAATGATATTTATGTTTATTTGGCCCCATTGATCGAGGATTTAAAATTATTTTGTGACTCACATGTTACGGTGTATGAATATTATAGAAATGAGGATTTTATATTGAAATACACATTGTATGGTGAAATAATAGAATTTTGTTATTTTGGAAATTTTTATGGATATAATAAATAAGAGGAACTCATGGTTGGCCCATTTAAAAACAAGGTACACATTAAATTAGGTTGAAACATTCATAGAAAACAATGTTTCTCGAAATCACAAATTTCTACCCAGATGACATAAGTACCGATCTTGGATAAAATCATTCGATGGATGTTAAAAAAAATGTACCTCACCATCTCCACTAATAGTTGATCAACTTTTTTATAAAGTTAAATAGGTGGAAACTATTTTGGGTAAGATGTTTTTGAAAAACCATATGAAATCAGTTGGAAAAGGAGATCCGTTTTTAATTACCATAATATAATTGTTTGTATGTTAGACACATTCTCTATGTTATGCATGATGAAAAAATTTAAGTGATAGTTTAATTAGAAAATTTCTAAACGAACCCTGAATAATAAAGGATGAAATTACGGCTAGTTTGGATAAGGTTGAAATTAGAAAATGAGATGACTTGGGCCCAGTGAAGGGTGAAAAATGAAGTTTTCTTCATTCTGCTACTTACCCCCTTTCCAGATAGGAGAGATATCAGTTTTTCAACTTCTTGAATGACATAATGGTTCTAGATAGGATTTCATAGAATATAAATAACATCGTTTCAATGATTTATTTAATTTCAAATTTTCTAAAATCACATGAATACCATGTTTTTATGCAAGATCAAATTATTATACCATTATATTTCATTTTTCCTCGAATTTCTATCATACAATATCTATGATCTATATCTTCATCAAAGCTATATGAAGCAATGTTATTGAACTGAAAATATTATTAACAATAGAAATATAAATTATTGTCATATTATATTAATTGGAAGTGTTCTTTATGCCATAATTATTTGATACGATAATTCATTTGGTGGTTCAGATGTGAGAGAGATTAACTATGTGGTCCCATACACTCTAGATGGATTCACTCAATTGAATGATATATGATGTCTTTTAAAGGTTATGTAAAAGTTGAAGACAACCATTTGGGTTGTATTGTAGAGAAATATATTGTTGAAGATGATGTAGAATTATTTAACTAATAACTTTATCTTGTGGAAAGCATTGGTCTACCGAAATATCATCACAATGGGAAGCCTGTGGGTGAAGGAATTTCAAGAAGAGATGTTTTCAAAATCAATATTATAGATCGAGAGAGGTCTCACCATTATTTTTTGCATCACAATTTGGTGGTTACCTCATATGTTGATACCGACGAAGAAATTATTTGGATTTTGAATACATTAAGTGTTGAAAAATTGATTCCAAATACATAATATGAATAGTTTTTAGGATAGTATTGGTACCATATTTTTAAAGAGTCATATGGAAATATGAAATAAATTTCATAAAAACATAAAAGGATAGATCGAGGAATATGTGTGTATGTATTATATTAAAATTTTTATATAATTAATTCTTATACATTCAATACAAATAAACATATTGATGATAGTACCATACAAAATAGTGAAGTTACACGTGGGGCTAAACCGATGCATATTTATAGTATTAAATATGGAAATTAAATCTACACGAATATGTCATACTTTCAAATCAGGAACAAAATAAGGGATATGGATTATACAATATTCCAAGTACTTATTTCTCATTGGAAGTGGGTTGATAATTGGAGTGTTTATAAAATAGTTGAATTTGGATTCATGAATGTTGATTTCATAAAAGAAGGGTAAAAAGGAAAAACCATTTATAATGGAATCATAGGAAGTACAAGTATTTCTATATTCCAGATCCTGGAAACTGAAATAGTCAATTGTTCTATTATTGAACAAAATGACTGAAGCGTCAGATGAAAATTCAACTAAGGATGGCCCTTTCATTTTGACATTAAAATAATTTCACGGTGGTCCCAGTGTAGACCACATTTTTTATGTCATAGGAGACCACATTGAATGTATTTGGATATTTTATTGGGGGGGGGGTGCTCAAATCCCTTCTGAATTTAAAAAAGGAGATTTTAATAAAAATGTTTTTTGTAATATACAAGGTGTTAGCTCATGTTATTATTTGTTCATTGCTGAATGTATGTACTCTATGTTAAATCATAAACCACTTCTTTATATGATGAATTTTACCTGTACTAGTGCTCCTAGTCCTGAGGCAAAATAGGTCTCTACTATTGATTTTAGTGTAAAGGAACACCAATTTCTACACGTGATGGTTCTCCAAATACTGAGGCATAATAGGACTCTCAAATGGATGTCGATCATAGAATATAAGAATGCTAACCTTCTGCATGTGTTACTGCTCCCATTCTTGAGACAAAATTGGTCTACCAACTTGTTGCTGATCACAGTGAAGAGGAACATCGACCATCTATACATGATGGTTCTACCAATCATGAGGGACAATATGTCTCTCAACAGGCTGCTTCTCGCAGTACACAGGAACACTGACCTTTTGCACCTGATGATTCACCCATTCCAGAAGTACAATGAACATCTACACATGATGATGTTATTTCTCCAAATAAAATTATTTATGATGTTGAATCCAAGGATATTGTAGTCCATGAAAGACCAGATACACAAAAAACTAGAGTTATATAGTTTGAATGTGTTACAAAAAAAATAATTTAAGTGAAAATAAATGGAAAAAATATGAGGTCAGATGGTATGCATGAGGAAAAGATATTAACCCCAACAAGGTCATGTTTAGTTGTTATGTTGTAATTGTAAATCAAAAATAGATCATAGTTGATGTAGATTCATAGAACCATTTTTATGCATCTTATTAATACACAAATTTCGGAAGTGATTATGGTAAAATTATGATATGATTTTTTTTATTTTAGTAAAAAATAAAATAATGTAACATTGACTTACTCTTCAAAATCACTTGAAAATTTAATTTATAGTAGATGACTCCCGCATGAAATAGGCATTAATCCATGTTGGAAGGTTTCACAGAATATTTCACACAATTATAATGAGACATCATCTTAATGACGTGGAATGTAAAATAAACCCACACCCACTGCTAATTTATGCACACCTTATAACCCAAGAATAATATGATACATTTACTAGTCATCGTGCAGGTGTGGCTTTTTAGGTATATTGTGACTAGTAATACATTGTTTTGAGATATGTGTATTAATCAATTTGAATGAATTTAATTAATGAACAATTGAGTGTTGAAAACAAGGTATGTGAAGTTAACCAAAAATTCCCTTATTGTAAATCAAGGATGGGGTACACTTTAATTGAAAAAATTGGTACATATTTTTAATCTATTGTACAAATTTTATGTGACATGAAACACCAACATAATTTTGTTCCTCTATCAATATGTATATTAATGACTCTAAATCCAAAGATAATTTTATCCCATGCCATGTTACATGAATGGAAGAACATGTAAATAAAGATGGGATACTGGTAGATCAAAACACAAAAATAATTTGAGAATCATGTGTCATCCTGAGATAATGAAAATTTGTTTTTATTTAAATTGTTATTGAATAATAATGAACTCTTATTTTTCTATATTTTCTATCCAAACTAGAGGAAATATTAAAAAACACCTATACTAGATGACCAACCATTAAAGGTGTCCTTAATGTGGCCAAAATAGTATGGTCGCATCAGAGGTGTGGGTTTTGGAGTAACACCTCAAACATATTTTTAGAAAAAAAAGAGGAGGATAAAAGGGAATAAATCAAACAAATGAGAGAAAAAATAGCTACCATTGAATAGTAACTCCAATATAAGAGATAGTTGATATAAATTTTATTGGGGGAATCAACGAATAGAAATAAATCTATAATATCCATCGCCGGAAGATCACACCCCACCCCAAAATGCTTTGAGGCCAGTCATTTCCCTCAAAAGATGTCTTAGCAGAGTTAATAAAAGTCCTAATAATTTTTTCTATTAAATATAAACCAGAAAGTCCCTGAGACCATTCATGTATTGATATTGTATAGGGTGATAATAACTGTGTTTTATATCTATCAACACTCACCCACCTCCTTCTAGCGAGGGCTACAATGTTCAATCATTGAGAAGATAGTCTACATAATAGACCACTTTAAACAAGTCATGTGAGAGTGCCGATTAGTGTAGCCCATGATGTGAGTGTTGAGATACCAATTCCAATTGATGAGGTACATACTCATAATGCTAAAGAAGATAATGGATCATTCCTCATATGTCCATCATTTTAAAAAAACATGTCAATTAGGTGGTATTCATTTCCAATTTATTTTTCCAGCTAAACCATTATAAATTAATGAAAATGGTATGAATTAATGAATTATATCATAGACGGAAAAGGGGAAGGGTTGAAATGAAATACCATCTCAAAACAATCTAATGGATCAACCAACTGATCAAAAAGATCTACTGAAATCACCTTTACCCCTCCTAATCTATATTAAAATTTATAATCATTGATGTTTCATGTGGATATAAAGTAAAAAAATGGTTCTACTCACATAGTTGATTTTGACGAAAATATATAAAAATTGGAATTTAATGACTTCATTGGTGTTGAGAATGTAAGTGAAATCCTTGTCTATGATTGGCTAGGAGGATCTGTTGAAAATGTATATGCAAGGTATGATTTCATGATTTGATTTTCTAAAATGTAATATAATATATTAATTATCAATAAATACATTTCTTATATTTGGAAGTTGTATACATAAAGAACAATTGAAGCTATTTACCAATGAAAAAAACATGGACATGTTAGTCCTCAGATCTCCTTTATAGAACAACAAAAAATAGTTGAAAATGATGAAATAATTGCATGACCTGTCAATTCATTTGAATAAAAACTTACGAATGATAGATGGTTATTAATACCAACTATATAGGGGGAAAACTATACAATACAATGATATAAAATATATTTTTATTTCATTCATTAATTATCCCTTTTGTGTTTTATGCAACATTGGATGCTCATTAAGATCAATTTGGATACTCCAATGATTTTTTTCCTGGATTCAATGCATGGATATCTAATAAATTGACCACATATGATGAATTTTGTAAATTTTTAATACACTACATCCAATTTTTTAGATCAAATTATCAAGTTATATAATTCTTATTATATTTTAATGGGGATTAATTTTTGATATGGTGGTGTATCACTATAGTGATAAACATGCAATGAGGCCAAGGGTAAGAATAAATACCAAGACATGTTCCATGACAGGACAAGTATCAGGATATATATAATTTGATTTTACTATAAAAACACATATCAAAACAAATTACATATTCAAATCAAAATTTCGGTAGTGTCTAAAAAACTAATGGATAATATTGTGGTTATTATGTTTGTAGTCTTATGAGTGAGATCATATTCCATAAATGAACTAGAATCGTTGATGACGTATTTTAAAAAATAATTAACATTACATTTAAAATATTTATTATTTTTTTTCCTATTTATATTTTTTAGTACTACAATGACAATTAAATAACTCATATTCACAAGGTGATATAAATATGCTCAAAAATTAATAAAAAATATACCTAATTGAAGAATGTACACAGGTAGCATGAATATTTGACATCTATAAGATGTTTTTTATTTTTTCATAATTCATTTAATTTAATTCTTTTTAGTATTACTATCATAAGAATTGTTTTTTATATAGGAGTATTCCTTTGTTCGAGTCAAGGTGGCTTGTTCAAAGACATTCATGTATGTGAGAGATTAGTGTTTGAGGACACAATTCAGATTTCTATTATAGGGTAATGTTATTTTAAATATAATAATTTTCTTCATAATATTATCTATTCAAAACTGCATTAACATAATCAAAATTAAAAGCATGAATGCTAAATTTTAAAAATGTTACTCACTGAAAAGAAAGAATACTAGCTCAAATTGTTATTAAAATTTAGGGAAACAATTCCAAAGTAATTTGTGAAACATGTGAAATAGTCTCATGTAAAACCAACAAATGATGTGACCGGTATGAATAAAAATGTGTGTTTCCATTTTGAAATGAAATTTTAATAAAAAAACACAACTTACAAAATGAAAATCAACAAAACACATTTTAATTGTTTTGATACATTAAGAAAATGATATATATTCCATTGGTAGTGTATTGGAATCAACTTCACCTCAATATCATGCATGGTGTGGCTAGTATAACTCAATATTTCTATTTAAATTTGAAATTAATTTTAGTAAAAACAACAAATTCATCATAAAAACCATGTAAATGAATGAGAATTATATCCATTTTTTAGGTAAATTATCCATGAGCCATTTTGACTTTTAGGAGTAAAATTCACCTTAATTTGATGCACAGTGGGACCAATAAGACCCTTTGTGTGTATTTTATATTTAAAATTGACATTAATTTAAGTAAAATAGAAAAAGTGACATACTGAAAAAAAAACTTCATTTAGACAGTTTTTACAATTTATGAAAATGATCCATGAGTCATTTTTGATATTTAAGAATCAAACACACCTCAATCTGATTCATGATGTGACAGATATGACTCTAAATTTCCATTATGAGTTTAAAATTGATATTTTAGGTAAAAATGGGTGACTCACTAAAAACCATAAAAACATGTTTGGATTGGCTTGATAATTTAGAATATCTATTCATATGTAATTTTGTATGTGTGTAAAGTAGTCTTACATAAAACCAACACATGATGTGACTGGTATGATTCAAAATGCGTGTTTGTAGTTTGAAATGACATTTTAATAAAACACACAACTAACATAGTAAAAAATGATTGAAATACATTTAGATTGTTTTGATACTTTTAGATAATGATCTATACATCATTTGATACTTGTATGAATTAACTACACCTCAATATAATACATGTTGTGTCCGGTATAACTCAAACTGTCTATTAAAAAATGATTTTAATTTTAGTAAAAAGAAAAATTGGATACTAAAAATAGAGAAAACCCATTCTTATTGTATTTATGTTTTAGAAAAATTATCCATGTGTCATTTAGTAATATTAAGAGAAATATTCACCTCAATACAATGCATGGTGTGATAATTATGACTCCATGTGTATACTTTTATTTAAAATTGTCATTAATTTAAGTAAAAAAGAAAAAGTGATATATGAAAAACCAAGAAAACAAATTCATATTTTTTTTGATAGTTTAGGAAAATGATCTACGATTCATTTATGTCATTTAGTAATCTTCCACATCTCAGTCCAATACATGGTGTGACTGATTTTAATCCAAGTGTCAGTTGTCAGTTCTAAATTGATATTCTAGTTCAAAACGCATCCCTTATTAAAACCCATGAAAATGTGCTCGGATAGTATTGATAATGTAGTAAAGAGATTTATAACACATTTATGACATTTATGAAGTCCTTTCACATAAATCTGATGCATGATGTGACCGACATGAGTCATAATGTATGTTTTTTGTTTGAAATGATATTTTAGTAATAAAACAATGGTATAATATTGAAAACTGTGAAAATGAATTTGTATTGTTTTGATACTTGGGGAAATTTATCTATATTTTTTTATTTTTAGGGATTAGCCACAATTCAATATGATTCATGGTTTGGCTGGTATAACTCAATGTGTCTATTTAAAATGGATATTAATTTTAATAAACTGAACAAGTGACATATTATAAATTTAGAAAACACATTCAGATTATTTTGATATTTTAGGAAAATGATTAATTAGTCATTTTTGAGTTGTATAAGACAACCAAAACATAATATGATGAAGTCTGTGACTAGTATGAATCCAAGTGTGTCTTTTTATTTAAAATTGACATAAATTATATAAATAAGAATAAGTGACATACTGAAAACTAAGAAAAAACATTATGATTTTTTTGATACATATGGAAAATGACACACAAGTAATTTGTGATGTGTAGGAATCAACCAAACCCTAATCTAATGTACTGCGTGACATGTATTGATAAATATTTCTATTATCAGTTTAAATTTTACATTTTAGTTAAAAAAATTTCATTCATCGAAAACCTAGAAGATGCTACATGATTCTATTGATAATTGGGGACAAAAATTCATAAGTCATATGTGATGTCTATGATGATGTCACATTCCAAACCAATGAAAAATGGTACCAGTTTGATTCATAATGCATGTTTCTATTTTGAAATGAAATTTTAGTAAAAAAAACTGGAATACTAAAAACCAGGAAAATTCATTTACATTGTTTTGATACTTTAGGATAATGATTCAATACTAATTTTTAACATGTTAGAATCATCCATACCACAATATCACACATAGTCATCCTGGTATAATTCTAAATGTGTTATTATTTTTAAAATTAATTCTAGTAAATGAACAAGTGACGTAATAATAACTGAGCATACGCCTTAGGATTGTTTTAATATTTTAGGACAAGGATCCATCACTCATTTTCTATATTTATGAATCAACCCTAACTTAATATGACACACTATGTGACTGGTATAACTTCATATATGTATTTTTTATTAAATAATATTATTATATTAATTTATTATTTCATATTAATGTTTAATTTATTTATTTATAGTGTAACTATCATAATATTGGTTTTCTTATATAGGTGGAATATATTTAATCAGGTTGAGATAAATTTTTCGGCAACTGATACCTTGGGAGAACATTTTTAGAGGGTTTAAAGGACATAAAAATATGAAATATTAATGTTTTTAAATTTTTTTTTATAATTGTAAATTTAATTATATAATTTTTTAAATCTATATAGTAGCGTTTTTATATACCACGGGAATATATTTTTTATTCATTATATAAGTTAAATATAATTAACCATGCTTGATATTACTGGATTATAACAATGTTTTAAATTTCTTGGTTTTTCTTACTATGTAGTTATATTAATATCACATCACATCAAGCTAGGCCATTATCATTTATATGAAATTCACTAATAAATGGGTTTCCTTTTGAGTACTAAAAATAGTTCTTATAAAGGAGGCCTTTATGTGTGCTAAAAACAGAGTCGATAAAGGGGGCCTTTATCACTGTAAAAATAGTGCTGAAAAAGGGGTTACTTTATGAACATTTCTTTTGCATGGTTAAAGGATCCCATTAATTAGTTCTTTTTAGGACCTAATAATGGGACCCCCTTTATCATTTGTATGATTAACAATGCTTTTTCAGCAGTATTAAAAGCTTATTTTCATGTTGTTAAAGGGAATATGTTTAGTAGTGTTTTTGTATATTTAGTTGTTTAACATATTATATATATTGTTCATTCATGTAAAATAATCTACTCGGTGATCCATTTCCTATTCCATCTCCCATTATTTTCATTACCACCACGAACACAATCATTTTCCTTATGTTAAATATATTTATATAACTTTCACGACTTTATATTATTTAAAGATTTTATATTATTCAATGATTTTATATTATTTTTAATATTTTAATTTAAAAAATATTTTACAAAAAACAAAATTCCATGGAATAATTAGGTATAGAAACATAAAATAAAGTATTTAATAAAAAAATATTAATCCTTGAATTGTATATTAAATAATATATTTTTAGTCATCGATTTTTTGATTTTCTTAAAGACGTATACATAAATAAAAAAAATTTAATAATAATATTCAATTTAATTTCTGATTATTTTATTTTATATTTATCATACTACATATATATATGTGTATATATATATATTATATCAACATGGAATATTTTTCATAATATTAGTCACAATATTTTTATAAATTTTTTGTGGTCAAAAATATATTTTTTATCATTCCTTCCATTCTAAATTGTTCTGATTAAAATTATTAGGCTTTACATTTTTTCCAATCAACCAATTCCCTTATGTTGAAATTAAAAAAAAATAATGTTTTCTCCCACAGAAACTATTTTTTATTATGATATAAATCATTTATTTCCTATTAAAATAGTCATTTCTGGGAACAAAATGATTTCAAGTTTTCATATTGAATCTTCATATCAATTATTTATGTTAGATCCCTTTTTAGAGTATAACGATTTATTCCCATAAAAAATTGCATTTAATGTTAAAAAATACATAGTATACTCATAAGGAATATTATGATATTCTACATGAATCCAATAATTCAGGACTAATGGATATTGTTGATACACAATCCACAACCCTTTGTTTCATATATTTTTAGAGTATAGAAATTTGTTGAAATTTAGCACCAAATTTTATCATTTGATATTAATATGAAATCCCATGGTGAAATTCATCATGCAAGTATTTTTATCTACTTTTATAAAGTATTAATCTAGTGGATAACGAAATTAATATCATGATTATTTTAGTTTGGAATTTTACATTAATCTACAGTTCATGTTAATATAATATGGGAAAAATAGTTTCATTCAGTATTTCACTAACATATTGAAAATATACAAAAATATTGTTTACCTAGGTGATCATAACAATTGTGATGAAGTATATGTTTTTTGGATTGATTTTTCTTCTTAACATATTTTGATATTTCATGATCTGATTTATTTTTATAAATATTTAGGACATCAATTCATTTATGGAATAGAGTATTTTAATTTAACATTTTATTTCTCAATAATACTAAATATTATTAAAATAAATTTTCATCACATTTTTGGTTAGTCATAAAACACATATTATATGAGTTTTAAGATTTTAATTTTAGAAAACATTAGTTTTATAAAATAGGATATATAGAAAAACACTCAAAAATAGTATCACAATTGTTTTAGGATATTGAACATCCATCTAATGGGTTATAGTTCCTTGTTGTTTAATGGTTTATTTTAATGACATATCTTATTAACTATTTCATAATATAAACATAAATTTTTTCTTCCGAGGGTCAATTTTATAGTGGGTTTTAAAACATCCAATATCACAAATGAAATGTACTACGAAATTTCCATCTTAATTTGTTAAAAATTTATATTCTCATGATTTACAAATGGAGAACCATTAATTATGTGTCCTAATAATATTATTTACTTATGTATTTGATAAAATTATACAAAATCACTAATTAACCGTACTTGGTATGTTATATAAGATGGTTAAAATAAGTGATGTGAAACAAAAACCTAGGATCTATTAAATTTTTTCTAGTGATA
The DNA here is from genome assembly GCA_963277665.1 of Viscum album. Classification (NCBI taxonomy): domain Eukaryota; kingdom Viridiplantae; phylum Streptophyta; class Magnoliopsida; order Santalales; family Viscaceae; genus Viscum; species Viscum album. Next base: position 1,944,317,386 of record OY728126.1, on the reverse strand, counting down.
TATAATATACTATTTTCCATAATACTTTAATTTAATTTTATAAAATATTTTTTTTATTAGATACATAATGAGAAATTATTTTTGAAACATTTGACTATATACTTCAACTTTTTATAGTTGTATTCTAAACTAGCTTCATTGTAGTTGATTGTATCTTAGTCTTATTACCTTGTGATTATTTGGTATTCATTATCTTTCCCTCCCTAAAAAGATATCTTATTGGAAAAATTATATATTAATGATATTCTTATAGATATAAAATAATTTTAATTGACCTAATACTATGAAAAATACAGAATAAATTAAATTGTAGAATCGTCCCAAAAATATACTACATCTATATGATGATAAAAACTATATCACAATTCCTTCACCCGAAGATATATATATTGTTTTGGATATATTATTATCCTAAAATTAAATTAAATTATTTCTAGATAAAATCAAAACTAAACACTAAAATTCCTAAGATTTATATATACATAGCTTCTTAAAAAAAATTCAATATCACCTTATAAATTATCATAACAAAAATGGAAATTAGTTTCAGAAAAATATATTGAATGAATCTAGGATTACCCTCACTAGAATATGAGTAATTAATTGGTGGTATTATTACACCATCCTATTCTTGAAAACAATATTTTACTCATGGATGATAATAATAATTTAACTTTTAAATGACCTATCATCATACCGGGTTATAAAATTTGAACATCGATGATTCCATTTTATTATTAAATACTCTATTTCATAAAAAAAATATTTTTGTGGTAATAATTTCATTAGGAAGAATTTAATCATTTATATCAAAGGGGAATCAATACAGAAACTCTTTTAAAAAATTTATTGGTAATTTTATTTTGATTAATTTTTTAATATAAAATATGGTGTTGATCATTGATATAACATGTGACATTATTTCTAATGAATTTTTCATATCCTTATACACTGTCTTTGTAGAAACATAATACCTAGTCTAAATTATGTGAAAACCATATTAGGCAATAGCGTATTAAAATGGTTATCTATTAGAAAAAGATAAATATTCCTCTTTGATTTCTGTTTCCATAGTATATATATTCTAATATTAATATATTAACATTTAAACTCTTAGAAGTTTATGGAAAAGTAATATGATGATCATATATCTATATAAAGAACCATTCCCACAAAAATTAGTTTTCACTAATGGGAATAATCCAAAAAATTAATAATATTATATCTATAGAATATATAAAATTGAAATATATACATTGATTAATGAAGTGTAAATACTATTCTAAAATACCAAAAAATTAACTAGTCTTTTATGTTTCCCTCATTCAAAACATCTCATATAGGTCTCATGAAATTTATTTATTAACTCAATTTTTCAATCCATATATGGATGATAGACTGGACTCATGAATAGTTTGTTTTAGTGTGGCTGAAAGGGTTTTTATAAATATAATAAAGAAAAAACGTGGTACGTGTCACTTATATTAGGTCATAGAATTCAATGTATTTTTTAGCCATAAAAAAAATAAATTCATTAAAATAGTTGAATTTGGGTATTTTGAAAAAAGTAAATAAGTGAACGCTGAAAATATATTAAATAAATCCCTTTAAACTCAAAAATTATAAATTAATTGAAACCATGGGATATAATTCACTAAAATATCTTTTAATATTACATGATGATATTTTATAATAATCATTTTTTTAAAAAAATCACATTTTTAATAAAATTTTGATAATAAGTTTCATTACTATTAATTTTTTTTATGGAATTATTTATTTTGGTAATCACCTTTGTGTAACATCTTGTTTCTCTCATTCAGGTAATTACCTTATTATTACATGTTTTTGTTAGAGTCGGTGTCAAGGAACCAACTATTTTTACTTTGATTACATAAATATTTTATGCATCAAATATTAAATTAAACATGTTATTACATTTTGTTCAATATTCCTCTTGAGTTTAATGTAGCAATGTTCTAGATTATTTGTTGAATTCATAATTTCATAGTAGTTCACCTATTTGATCAGAACATTGATTTGTTATGACACTTTTCTTAATACAGCCCCATAGTTGGATAACATACTATGATAAGACACATAGTATATAGACAGTCAGTTGTGGGTATTTGTATGTAGATGATATTTCGTCTCATGAATTATGCACATTGTAATTTACATGATGGTAGATTATAATAATTACCGATTAGTATGAATTCCACATGTATTAGTGTCATTATATATTCCCATTTACAATAATGTGTAATAGTTCTTTTACATTAAGATTATCATTAATGCATATCATGAATCACACACTTATATTTTCTGATGAAAACCATCATGAAATATGTTTGTCGGAAGTAGGGTATGTTGGGTTCATGACAATGGACATGTTATTAATAGATAATTCAAGGAAGTATTTCACTCTTCTATATTTATGGAAGTTCATATCCTGGCACATTGACTGAAATATAATTGTCACCCTAAATTCCCTGGCCATGGTGTAATGAAGTGTTTATTTCATATTGTCACATAATGATGCATCAAAAATATAGGTTTATGATTCCATCATACAACTTGATTGATGAGAAATTTTGATAAAGTTATAATATTATAAACTGAGTATTCTTATGTGGTTTTAGTCATTGTGACTTTATGTTATTTCTCTTGTCTTCCTAAACCAGCTTCTAGATACTAATATTAGACTTTAAGCAAGCCTACCTAATACAATTAAGAAAAAATCCTTAATGGTAACACACTATGTGTTTATTTTTTTCATGATTAGATTCTATTTTAAATTAATGAATAGAATAAATTTTAATCTCCATAATAAGGAATAAATGTTTTCAATTTATATTAATAGCAAAAATTACATAAATATTTTTTCACCAGATTGTGAATAAAATATAAATATTTATTTTATTTAATATTTTATAACTATTCATTAACATGTTTGTGAATAAAATACTTATTTAAGATAATTCAATTTTTATTCATGTGTTTAATAAATGAAATTGGAGTTAAAATGGACTAAGATAATGTCTGGTGATATAATAATTATTTATTAATCAGTATTATTATTTATCCACTTTGCGTGAGTTGGAACAAAAAAACAATAACAATAATATTACTATGTGGCATGAGATTTCATTAATGGTTATAATTAAATTTAATGTATGTTATGAAATTAAATTTTGTTACCAAAATCCAAACTCTAAAAATAAAATATTATGACTATTTTGTAAGTCATTTGAAACTAATTCAAATTTGGGGAATGTAAAATTGTTGAACCCAATAAATTATCTATTGACACCTCTTCTATCCCTTTAAAAAATGAGGAATCCCAAATAAGATTTCTTCATGTTCAAATAACATGTAATCAATAATGAACAATGAATGAAATTTGATTCACTTAAAATGCACCCTTAGAATGGGTGGCATTTCACGGAGACCATTGGATCACAAGTGGATCACCACTATATGTATTATACCATTCGATCCTCACAAGAACAATGAAGGAAATCTAGGAGGTCCTTTTCAGATAATCAAAAATCATCAATGATGAATGTTCCTAAGGCCAGGTATTTATTTATTCATATCCTAAATAAATTAATTTTAAATTTGAAATGAAATATCCTCATGCTTGGTTTTTATTAAATGATTTATAAATTATTTTTAACATATCTCCCTCCACAGCAACATTTCAACTATGCCCAAAACTATCATGGGGTATCAGAGTGTCCACATTCAAATTTATATTTATTTATTTGATTGTTGATCATTGAAAAATCCGGGTAAATTTTTCATTTCATGTTATTCTATCATTAATACTATTTGAATTAACAAGTAATTTAAATATTAATCATGTTCATTTAGTGTTTAATTTTTGTAGATATTTAATAAAACATGAATAATGAACAATGATATCATTGGGAAGTTCCAAATCATAGGTTGGTAAAGCTAGGTTACACATCATGTGACCATCACACACATCATATACCCTTGTTCATTATATCTAGATGAACCGAGCAATTAAAAACATGCAGTTCTATTATTTCACACCACATGTTGATAGGTCCAACCTTGAATGTGGAAAACAGATGCATGGTGTGTTGATGGTATGTACACACTTTGTAGTCGAGCTTAGTTAACACACTGAAGACCCATGCATGTGAATTGGATACACAGAAACCATGTTACATGTTGTGTAGTTAGATGAACACACCATATAGTCTACCATCAATGAAATAAAAACATAAAATTACATTAAATTTTAAAAAAAATCATCACTAAAACCTTTTCTTATTTATTTTCACACCATTGTGTGTTTGATAATTTATTAGTGGTTTTAAATAACATTAAATGATCAAATAATTTACTATAATAAATATTCCATTCATGGATTGGCTATTTATTTTCCATGAATTCCAAATTGATATGTATCTTCAATTAAATTTATATGATCCTTAAGATGAAAGGAAACTAATGAATTAATTAATACAATCATGAACTTCTTAACAATAAACAATGAATACAGATATGAATTCTAGATAGTCACTTTTTTTGTATTCATTGGATGTAAGACTAATCATGATCTTGACCAATACCTACGTATGTTTTGGAATTTATATAATTAAATTTATTGCATGTTTTTTCAATTATTCACTATTAAATTAAAATATGTAATTTGAGTCATCCCTCCCTCGATTAATTTTTTGGACCTGCGTGTCTATGGATTTTTTTTGTAATTTCCTTTAACCAATCTTTTTGTTATCCTCACATGATTTTAAGTAATACATATTATTAATTAATAGAAAATCCCAAGGTGTGTATAGGAGGTTCAATATTGAACCATAATGGGGAATCTCAATGATACATAGGTAGATATATAGAATTATGTAGTCCATGCCAAGTCCTGCAAAAGGATTTAATTCTCTTAGGTCATTGGATGGTTTTGTGTATGATCATTAAATCAACCATTAGATAATCTCATTATCAGATCATTTAATTAATTACTTATTTTTTGTATAATGAATTAAATTTTTATTTACTGATGCAAGACCATGATCACATAAATGAATTAATACGCAATGATAGAATTTAAATAAAATTATTTATTTATAAATGTCTTATAAAACATTATTAATTAATTAAGTAAACACCCTACTAAATATTATTAAGAACTTGTAAAGGATAAAACAATATAAATATTTACTCATATTAAAATAAAATTCCACAGTCTAATATTATTTTAGAGTAAGCCTTTTGTTAATTGATTAGGAACAAAACTGAAAAGAAAAATGTGTTTGACCAACCCTTTTTGGGACAATAACTTATATAAGGGGTGTTATTATGAATTTTTTGGGTTGAGTTAAAGATTTGAAATCAAGAGCAGTAGGCCTTGATATACTTAGTGTTATTTAGAGTCATGTGATGGGAAAATACAAGCCCAGAATTATGGATTGTGGAGTCCACTCAATAGATTAAGGAGTTGCAGAACCGTAGTTGATAATGACTTGGCCACCAAAATACCTTAAAAATATCTTTAATAACCCCTATTGGGGTTATGAAAATAAGAATATAGATCCTTTCCATAATAATTTTCTAGAAACTAGAAATTCCACGTTAAAGGGTGAGGGATTTTAGGACTTGATAAAACATTGATAGATTTAATAAAATCAATAAATTTTGTTTTTTATCACAAACTTTGTAACCAAGAAAAGTATTAATAATATTTTATTTTAATTTTAGAATAAAATGAAATGTTTGTTATCCACACCATCCTTATGATCAATATTAGATATATAAGATATCCTACCTGACATTAAATTTTACGAGTGGTTTAGAATCCTTCAGGTGTTTTTATGCCATAAACAGAAAACATACATGCTAGAATCGTCCATATGTGATCCTCATTCTCAAGAGGAAAGTGGTTAAGAGTTACTAATCTATGAAAAACATATGAAATATGTGAATGATGTCGAATGTTTGATTATTTAATCCATGTCTAGTCAAATCACGATGTCTCAAGAAAAAATGGATACATATAACATGAATGAGTAACTCTGTGTTGTTTTCTAGGAGAGAGCTAGATAGGAACAATTTGATATTTTCAAGGTTCTATTTTAGAGTATGCTTGAAGTGGGCTCTCAATCTTGGCATCAACTAGTCAAAATAATTAGACACATTGAGAACCTAGTGTTTCTAGGGTCTAAACATCCTGAATAACAGGGCACCGATCTCATTCTAGCATCACTCCATCTGAACTTCTCTTGGTTTTTTTTTGTGAATTTTAATATGAAAAACATTTTTATATCTCTGAAATATCTTTATATCCTCATTAACCTACTAGATAAGATACGAAACATGAAAATCCTTTTGTCCCTCTATATAACAAATAGAAAGAGAAGGAAATTATCTTTTATACCAATGTTTCTTCATTACCTTCCATGTTGAAGAAGATCAAAGGGGATGCAAGGGAATATGATGTTGTCTATTTCGTGTGTGGAAAGAAGGGCCAATGGAAGGAAAACTACACCTAGGGGAAGAATCAAGGGGGAGCTCCATATGTGTTTTTTATAATGTAAAATTTATGCATTTCTATAAATTGGATATTAGATATCGCTTTTGGTTCTCATATATGTAATTAAATATAAGTACAAAGTAGATTCAAAAAAATTGATTGTTGGGAGGTAGATCTATGAGTATCAAATGAAGCTAAAATTGATGCTATAACTATCAGGGACTACCACCTCACATTGTAGACCATAATGATCTTGTTTTAAGGTGTTTTTAATATTTCTCTTTAGTTACAAAAAACATTATATCTTTATCCAAAATAAATATGGATCAATTCATTTTCAAATTTGTAAATAATTTAGATTATTTTACAGAGATTGAATTTATTATTTTATGGAGCATTTACATAACTATCATTACGTGTTAGATTACATGTCCCAAGTAGTAGAAAATTTTAACCTAGTTACCTCACACAACTCATATGACACCCAACTTTGGCACTAACAACTTGGTAATGCAAATGAAAATATCTAGAAAAAATTACATGAAGATTTATATTTAGATTCTTTTGAACTAAAACATATTGATGTATGTCACACATGTTTATAATGGACGATGAAAAAATCACAATTTTTTGGCAAAGGTGAAAGAGTGAAAGGGATTCTTGAATTAGTTGTTACTAATGTGTGTTGACCATTTCCTATTAAATTAGGGGGTGGGTACTAATACCTAATGAAATTTAGTAAAGATTTTATTAGATATGGATATATTTACAAAATGTGGTATAAGTCTGGTTCTTTTGATAGATTCATGGACTACAAGAATAAATTTGAAAATAAGCATGGAAGGAAGATTATAAAAATCTACTCAAATCATAATGGATAATATCGTAATAATGAATTCATTTATTCCATATGAGACTTCGGGATCCTATCCCAACTCAATCCTCCTTACACGCCTTAGTGGAATGGTGGAACTGATATGAGTAAAGACGCTATATTAGACATGGTGAGATCCATGATGAGTTTTGTGAGTCTTAAATTATCATTTTGGGGATACGTGTTACAAACAGTAGTAAAGATACTAAATATTATACCAACTAAATTGATAAATGGTATACTATATGAATTTTAGAGTAGGAAAAAAATCATGTTATCAAATTTACATGTTTGCGGAAGATTAGTTTTTGTTAAGGCCACTTCAGGGAAAAAAAATTCACCAGGAGGAACAAAGTTTAACTTTATAGAACACCCTAATGAAAGAAAGGGATATTAACTATATAAACCATAAGACAAAAAGGTCATAGTGAAAATAAATTCCATATTACATGAGAGAGTATACTTTTCTAAAAGAGATAGTGAGAGAGATAGAGAGATAAAATTTTATGAAGTTGAGGCACAAGGCACACAAGAGGTGGTATAGGATCAGATTCCATAAATCCTTATGGAGGAAGAACTTCTTCCAGAGACACAAGTACTACATTGGAGTGCTGAATAAGTTATAGAAATAAAATATCATGGTTTTTAATTTATAGTGGACGGTGACTCATTATTAGTGGATAATAATGATCATCTAACCACTATGGAAGTTTAAAGAGGCACATATGTTTCTATGAGGCAAGAAGCCAAGAATTCTTAAATGGATTTCATGTACTGAAACCATGTATGGATTTTGTTAGATCTTCTAGTGGATATAAATCCCACTTATTGAAAATTGGTATTCAAGAAGAAACTATATATTAAAGGATAATTTAGTAACTGTTAGGTGTTAATAGTTGCAAAAGCGTTTTAACTGCATCAAGTAATTGACTACGTTGAATCATTTTCTCTAGTTGAAATGCTTAGATCCATCAGAATTCTACTTTCCATTTCTTCTCAACTTGACTATAATATTTGGATAATGGAAACTAAAACACCCTTCCATAATGGGAACCATCAGGAAGATGCCAACTTGACACAACCTGAATGATTTGGGACTCAAAAATATGCCACTAAGATATGAATGTTGAAAAAATCCATTTAAAGATTAAATAAAGAATCCTGGTCATGTAACATTCATTTTAATGAATCCATAATGAAATTTGGTTTCATAAAGAAATAATGCGGGGCTTGTGTGTATAATCATTTTAGTGGGAGTGTGGCCATTTTCATTATATTATATTTTGCTGATATATTACATATTGGAAATGAAATACCAGTCTTACAATCTGTTAAGGAGTGGATGAATAAATTATTTTCCATAAATTATGGGTGAGAAAACATATATTATTGGTATTATGATCCATCATGATAGATCCAAGAGGTTTCTCATCCTATGTCAAAGTACATACATTGACAAGTTACTTAATAGATTTAGTATGGGGAAATCCCATAGGGGATTGATGTGAGCAAAACATGAAATTTTTTTATCCATGAAAATGTTTCCTCAATCCCATGAGGAATGAAATATGATGGAATGGATTCCATATAGATCAGTCATTGGTCCATTTATGTATGATATACTCTGCACTAGTCTATATTTTTTCAATGTATTAAGTGAGGTAAAAATATATCAAGCTGATATAGGTGACAACCATTATATGGATGTCAAGACCGTCCTTAAGTGTGTGATTCATACTGAGGATATGTTTTTTTATAGGTGATGTAAACTAGTCATAAAATTATATGAAGATTATAGTTTCCAAACTGATCATGGGGGCATGAAATCAAAAACATGGAACTTCTTCTCTTTAAATTGAGGTGCTTTGAGCTAGAAGAGCTCAAAGCAGGCTATGGTCAAAGATTCAACAATAGTGTCTGAGTATATTGTAGCATCTGAGGTAGCTAAAGAATTAGTTTTATGTGAAATTTTTCCAAATATCTTGATGTGTTACCTATTAGTAAAGATTGCATCACACTATATTGTGATAATACTATAGTTGTGTCTCTCAAAAAAATTCAAAGGTTACATTAGAGGATGAAGCACATACATAGGAATTATCATATATGAAGTGATTTTACTCAGAGTGGTGAGGTTACAGTGATCAGTATTTCTATAGAAGACAACATGGAATATCCTTTGACAAAATCCCCGACCCACCAAAAACATGATTATCATGTGAGGTCTTGCAGACTAAAAATCAATGGTAGTTGACTCTATTCAATGTATGATTTTTTAGATTTGGTGACCAAGAACCATCTATTCATACATTGATTACATGAATAGTTTATGTATTAAATATTAATTTATACAAATTATTACATATTGTTCATTTTTATACATGAGTTTAATGTAATAATTTCATAGAGTATTTTTCACATTGATAAGGTTTTTGAATTTCTTCGCTACGATGATAAATTTGATGTGCTACGACAATATTATTAAGAATGTTCTACGGTTGGATAACATACTATAATGGGAAAAATAATATATAGACCATTAGTTGTAAGTACATGTAAGTAGATGAGACTTCTTCTCATTATGTTCTCAATTTTTAATCCCCAAGAAAAGAGATTTTGTGGGAATACCAATTAGTAGTAATTTTTCATGTTTCGGTGTAATCAGATATTCCAATTAGTGAGAATGAGTAATTTTCCATAGTATTTAATAATTTCATTAATTCAAGTCATGACATAGGCACTTAGATTTTATGAGGAAAACTTTAATACCAAATGATGGCGGGATATAGGGTACATTGGATGCATCACGAATGAGAAATTATAAATGTTTAATTCAATTAAGGAGTTTTACCATCCATTATTATGGAAGTTGGTATCTCGGCCCTTGGATTGAAATATAAGCATCTCCTTAAATTCCATGGCCATAGTGTAATGATGAGTTTATGTTAGATAGTTAATGGATGACGTATTGATCATATATGTTGATGAAACCATCATATACAACCTTCGTGATGAGATATTTTGATAAAGGGATTATATTATATAGTGTGTGTTCTTATTTTTGTCATTATTAAAACATTATGATATTTCTATTGGGTTCTAGGACTCATTTCTAGATGGTAATATTATACTTTATGCAAGCCCATATAATACCAATGATAATTAATCCAAGGGGGTGACACATTATGTGTTTCTTCTGGCCTGGATTAAATTCTATTTGAATTTAATTAATGGAATAAATTTTATTATCAAGACTGATGAATAATTTTTTCAATATATATTGATGGCATAAATTAAATAAATATTTATTCACTGAATGGTGAATAAAATATTTCTCTTTATTTTACTAAATATTTAATAAATAATTATTTACAAGCTTGTGAATAAAATATTTATTTAAGACAATTAAATATTTATTAGGGTTTTCAATAAATTAAATAGGATTTAAATGGAAAAATATCTTTTTTGGTGATAACATAATTATTTACAAGTTAGTAAATATTAATTATCCATTTTTCTCAAGTTAGAGAACCAAAAAATAATATTATTATTTTTAGTATTTTGTGGTATGGGATTTCATTAAATGTTATAATTATATTTAATGGCTATTATAAAATTAAATTTTGTAACCAAAATACCAGATCTATAGATAGATGACCATGTATATTGTGTAAGGAAATCAAAACCAATTCCATGTTTTGGAATAGATAATTTTTGCGCACAATGATCTATCTCTCGACTCCTCACTTTTCCTTAATAATGAGAAACCCAAGAGAGAATTTATTAAATATCCAAGAACAATGAACCAAAAAAAGAAACACTAGATATCTGATTCACAATGATATCACACAGAGAACAGGATTCATTGATCGAAGACCATTGGATAATGTGTGGATCACTTCTAGAGGGATTTAACCATTATATCCTCATAGTAACAACAAAAGAAATCTAGAAGGCCCTTTTTGAATGATCACAAACATCAATGAAGAAAGATCATATATGTAGGTATTTGGTTCTTAATATATTAAATAAATTAATAATAAATTTGACATGAAAGATCCCCAATCTTGGTTTCTGTCAAATATTATTAAAATAATGTTTATTATACCTTCCTTCGTCATAATGATTCTGTTGTGCCCAAAACCAACAATTTTTTTCCTCTAGTTGGGTGTTTCTTGGGACTCATAGGGATAAAGTGAATGATTTGGGAAAAATTAATTATGGTTCAGGGGTGGATATTTGTATGAATTAATGGAATGTGGTCAATAACATTAAATAAATTTATGGGGTTCTTCCCAAGTTCAGATAATTACAGAGTTATTTTTATTTTATTTATAATCTTTATTGTTCAAAGCCTATGGGTGAAATACAAGTCAGGCAATGGGAGTACACACCATGTATGTTTTTATAGGTAGATACCAAGAACATGATTAAGAATGTGAAGTGAATATTCTTCATGTATAGATTACACACTATGTAATAATAAAATATTAGACTGTATTAAAAAGGTGATGGGTTATTTTGTGTATCCCAGTGCAAAGGATTACATGATGTGAAAAGGTATGACAAGATGTTTATGTTTTTTAGACATTCCATTTAAGGAACTACAAGGTTTTATTTTTTATTTTGTTCTTCTATAGCTCGTTTAGATTGTGACCTTGAACTATTATCCAATTAATATTGAGTATTCTTTCAATATGGATTGATTCATTTGGCAATTGGTCGCTGTTTTAGTTGGGTTGGAACTCTCCAGGTGACAAATCATTTATTCTTCATCATTTATTTGATCATGTTAGCACCATTGTGTTGAATTGTTGGATATTATGACTGTGGTGATGTTACTCAGTGTTTCCCTCAAGATCCTTAAGGAAATAGTTACCATAATTCCATTCCCATATTGGTTGTTGTGTAGTTGGTGTGCATTATTTTGGTGTGTGTTTTTTCCTCTCCACCAACATCCATTTTGTTACTTTGGATCCATTCTATGATGTGTATTTTTATTCCAATGCCTCCAATTTCATTGAATTGTTACTCTTTTATATGGATCATTTATTGGTTTTTGGGTCACCATTTTTTGAGGTAGGTGGTTTAATATCTATCATGTGTTAGTGAAAATGATTTCGGTTGTTTTGATAAACTCTAGTGTTAATTGAAATTTCATGACAACATAGATTTTCCTTATGTTTCTAGAACTAGTTTTTTATAAAATATTTTCTCCACATAGTTTTTGTAAATATAAAGTGTTTTCAGAGAATTATGGAATGGTCTCAAAATTATTGTGAAATGGGTTTTTGGAATGGTTTTCAAAGCATGATATGATTAAAATGTATTGATGATATGATTTAGAGAAGAGAGAATATGGAATGCATTGTTAACATAGGTAAAAGGTATAGTAAGATATATTATCCTCAGTCGGGGGAGTTTCTCGTGGGAATTTTCTACTCTCTCTAGGCCTGTTGTTCTAAGGACTTGTTAAACCTGTTGGGGGGGGGGTTCACTTTTGGGGGTGTTTTTAATCCATATATACTCGATTATTATAAATATTAGAATGATTTTTATGTGATTTTCTATGTTAGGTGTGAATGTACCAACTATCCTGACCTAGTGTTATCCTTGGAATGTGGTTACCTATTCTTCATGGCTAATTTTGTATACTTTTGGTTTTTACTATTCAGTTATACTACAATATATTTTGATATGATATGTGATTCATACATTGTTTTAACATAATATACCAACTAAGATATTTGGATATTAAATACTTTTAAATAGAATAACCATTATTATTTGAAATTTTGAAAAGGGGGGATAATAAACTTTTTTCCCATGATTTTGATATAAAAAATGTTCAACAGTTATCATGCCCTATTTTATTAAATGTTGATAATGTTTGTTATATTGTTTTTTGAATAGATTTGGAACTCATTGGTTAGACCCTATAAATCATTTTAGCACACACCCCGCATACCACGTTAGATGTGAATAAAACTGGATTTGTATTTTGATGCAAGGAAAGGAAATGTTCTTTATGGAGGATACGATGTTTCCTAACAACATGGATGTGTAGATAGTGGTTAGATTGTGGGATTCCTTCCAAACAATCACATGTATTTGTTGTTTTTTTATATTTTAGTTGTCCTTTGTGGTTTGACTTTCACTTGAAGATTTGCTGTTATCATGAGTTATTTAGATTATACTATTTGGTTTCAATAATTTCATATATTTATCTTCTATTGATTCTATAAATTATGAATATATGATCCATTTCATTGCTTCTAGTTGGGGGAAATCATTCATTCTAGTTGTTTGTTTATTCCTGGAGGCTAGTCACTAGCCCATGGGGACAATTAATGATATTCAGGTACGCAACAAGTCTAGTTGGGTAAAAAAAGTGGGTATTATGGTGGTCTCATTATAGTTTTGAATCAGATGAGTTATTTCCTTAATATTCCTCATCTTCAGATGATTGGTCAATCGGAGATAGGATTCTCAGAGCATGAGAGGAATATTACAAGATGTCGCTGGACAGCTCTTTCTTGGATGAGTCTCATGATACCAAGGATGTTGTGATGTGTGTCTCCTTTTTTAATTTATTGGTGTTAATCTTGGTTTTTTCTTATGGTTTATCTTTTTTTACCTGAGATTATTCTATAGTATGATCATTTCATTTGTTTTGATATTCCATAATATGCCTCTGAGGTGTGTTATGTGATTTCCTCAGGAGGGTGCAACTGATGCTCTTGAAGGAAATCCTCAAATATCTCATTATTCATTCAGGACTATCATGAGATAAGTTAGTGTTATTCATTATAATTTAGCATAAGTTTATAATGATGTTGAAAAGTCACAACCAGGATTAGTAGGAGACTAGGACCGATAATGAGATTTATTGTATGAGAAAAAACCATCTTTTAAAGGTACCAATGAACCTCTGGAAGCATGGAATTAGATAGATATATTTGATTTAATATTATACATATACGATAATCCTAAGGGTATCAAGGAGATGTGTGTTAAATGTCGAATTTGGGGTCCTAACATGAGGTGGTGGGAATCCATGTTAAAACAAGTTAAGCATGTTTCCTTGGACTGGAATGGTTTCAAGACTATTATTCCAACAATTTTTTCTAGTGTAACTGGTGATGGAGAAATCTACGGACATTGTCTCTTTAAAAAATTAAGAGGATGCAGTGTTGGTGTATAATAATCAATTTATAGAAATAGTTTGTTTTTCACTATAGGTTGTACTGAATGTTTATTTAAAAGATCAGAAGTGCCTATTGGGTTTGTGAATGAATATCAAATCCCAATTATGTATACAGATGATTTCATTCTATGTGGGTGTAGTGGATAGATTTATGATATAGTAATTCAACATGGTAAGAATATATTGATATTATACACCTTATCTTCCACTTTGGGGAAGAATCAATGGTTCACCAAAGAAAAAGGGGAATTGGAAGAATCATCCTAAGAGTGGTGGTGGTGTCTCTCGGTTGCAGGCCTCCTCAGCAACTCCATTTATAGATAGTGGTGGTCTTATAACTTAGTATCAGTGTGGAATGGTCAAAAACACATGATATTCATGTATTTCTCATTCAAATATGTGTAACAACTATGAGAATTATGGTTATCTGTATTGTTTGGATTAGTCCATCTCTACTACATTATAGGGTTTTGGATCTTCAGATCTAAAGGATAAAATGGAACATTCAGATGCTTCAAAGAATACAGGGCCCCTTCCACATTCCTCAATAGGTTAAGAAACGTTATTTAGTTGATGATTTTACAATGGATGTAGGTACGTTTTTTACAACATTGATAGGTACCACCTTTATTTCATCCTCAGTGGTGATTTCTTTATTTGGTAATGGTACAATCCAATCATTTCTAACTGTCCATTTTTTTTTATATTATTAGCCTTACAATAGAGCTGATGTAAATTTTTATGGAGTTAGTGACACCTCTTGGCAAGAGGAATGTGTAGGGGTCTCAGTTTCCTTGTGTTCTTTTGATAGTTGACAGGAAGCTAGTCAAAGATTTTATTATTCTGGAAGTAAATTTTTTTGACTTAATCGTCATGATGGATTGACTTTTTTCACATCCTGATGGGATTGATTTTTATCATTGGTGTTTTCCTAACATATCCCTATATTATTTATCCAGTCTTACACTATATAGTGAGTAAGAGTTTATGATTTGTAACACCCCAAGCTTCCACGATACGCTTCTCATTCAATAATGCAATAGCTTGCATTGTACGCAACTTCGAGTTCTAACACACCGCAACTAATCAAAGTAGATGTTATGAATAGTAATACATAATTTTTGAAATTTTATAAATTTTATCTTTTAATATGGACTTAATTTTTGGATTCGGAATATCGAAATTAGCCTATGTTGAATTTTTGGTATCTTTCTAAGAACTTCATTTTTTTTATGAATAGTGAAAAGTACTTAAAAAAAACTTTTTAAATAAAAATAATTTATAGTGATAAATTATAATATTGAGTGGTTTTAAAGTATAATTATAATATATTTTTACCATTTTATCCAATGGTGTTCATTAAAATTTATTCCACTTTGAAATTGGACATAAACAATTGTCAATATTTTGATATATATTGTTTCTTAAAAACATGCTATTTGTTGTGACAGCGGGAATTAGTTATAAAATTAATTAATGCAATTAATATTTTTGGAATTTTGTAAAATAGAAATCATTTTTGAATTCGGAATATCAATTATATCTTAGGGTGAAATTTTGGCATCGTTCTGAAAAACTCCAATTTTTGAGGAATAGTGAAACCACTAAGTGGTAGTTAAGAAACTGATTTTTCATTTAAATGAAATATTAACACCTCTGTGATTTGATTTTCAGAAATCCGACATAAATGGTTGTCATTAGGAAGTAAAATTTGGTTCAATGGGATAAAAATAATTTTTTAGTGAATAGTAACTTTTAAGTTTAATTAATCGCGATTAAAGTTAATTAGTGAAATTTAAGGTAAAAATGATATTATAATAATATGAAATGACAATTACACTTGTCCTACACCTATTGGATGATTCATGGCCGACCAAGAAAATCCATGGGTCAACTTGGGGACCCCATGGAGCCTCTTTGGTAGGAAAATGACAATAATAACTTTTTATTTAAAGTAAAAATAAAAATGTCACAAACATGAGTTTTTTTACTAAACCAATCATTAAATGGGGTTATACAAGTCATATTTTTGACTATAAATATTCATTATAAATCTAAAGATATTTTATACATCATGATATTTTTTTTATAATTTTTAGACATTAAATAAATTAAATTTTTTAATGACACCATGATGATGTAGCAATTACCTCATTAATTAATGATTTTAATAAAATGGAAGGATAATGTAAAATCTAAGAATTACACTTGTACAAAGACTATTGGATGAGTAGACTTTGAAACCTTATCACCTTATCCTAAAAATATATAACTGTGGGACCTCTAAAATACGAAACTCATTATATAATAAAGTAACATTTCATGAGTTTCCAAGAGTGCCCCTCATCTCCTCTTATAAAAGGCCCCCACCACTACCACATTACTCACACCATCAAATCCTTTTGGCTCGGCCAACCTCTGCCCAAATACTCTCACAACTTCCATCTATTACTCCTAGAAGCCTCACTTTGGGCAGAATTCTTCCCAAGGAAGCCTTTGGCTCAAATCAAAAAGAGTTACCCGATTTTAAGGTAATGTCTCTTCTTGTGCTCTTTTGTTTTATTTTTCTTCTGCAACCCCTTATACTCTTTTTATTCCTTTATTTTGTAACAACACCAGTATCTAAAATATACAAGGATGTTTTTATGAGATTTATTTTATTTACACTTACACACACCTTCATCTAATGGTTAAAGAACATACTGTTTCTGTGGGGGCGAAATACTGTCTCACGAAACGATGATTGTTCAATATTCTTTTAACACCTCTAATGGAGTCCATTATGATGAAACTATTTTTATATATATGATATATATTATGTTTTTTTTCCTTATGATTATGTATTTTTCATTTATGGCATACCTTTATGATTTCTATTATGGGTAAATGCGATAATTTCATTGTAGGAAGTGTGGACTACCGCCCCCTCAAAGTGATTTGAATCGTTAATGCCATATGTGGGATGTATAAAGGATGGAGTAAATGGTATTATACATTATATTATACTGGAATTATATTATACCTTTATTATAACTTCATTCCATTAAATACGAAATAGAAATGGAAGTAGCGTTCATGCGTACATACGGCTTACCGTCTCTATGAACGGTGCATTTCATTTCTTACCTCTAAATGTTATGTAATATTATAAATTCATGTATATAATGAATATATATGATATATATGATATCTATATCATGAATATAATTCTGGATATAATGGATGTTTCACCACATGAACAACTTGTAATTATAAGAAGTTTATTTTTGACTCAAGTACCAAAGATCGACAAAATGACCATTATTAACATAAATAATGTTCATAACCTGGTAATAAGTGATATAAAAGGAATAATAAAAATGAAAAAGTTTATTAAGAGATTATAAATTTAATCTAGTTTATTATTCAGGAGGTTAAAGAACGGTCGAGTCAAGTCGGACATGAGGTAAGGGTTAATTCTACAACCTCTTCATTATTCAAGGTTGTTCATATGTAATTATCTTCTGGGACCTCTTTATCATCTACATCCATGTTTCTTAAATATATCTTTCAAAACATTTTTACCATTTATTAGAAAATGGGTTAAATTCATTTATACCCATATTTGACCTTATACGTTTTTGGAAGGAATCTTTCCATCATTTTCCAAACAAGGTACTTTTTGACATTTTCGACAAAATTTAGGTAAGGGAATTTCTTAACCCAATTTCAATTCTTTGGGTCAATCTCCTACTTTCAAATTATGTTATGATATTATTATGTCCAATATTTTATTTGTACTTTCTTTATGTGTAATTATATTGAATACACATAATAGATCTATTTTATTTAAAAAATTATCTTGGTAAGGACTTCGTCTCAATCTCCTGTCATTGAGGCATATTTTGTTTTATACACAACTTTCTTTTATACGGTGTATAAACCCCTTTGAATTTTACGTTTATTCAAAAGGAATATTTTTTATATGAAGTGTTTTACTAAATGACAAAAAGAAATGTTTTTCTTTCCATACATATGCGGTGACAACGGCTTCTCTGCCGCAGTGACAATTATTTGAGTTTCGGCTTCCTCTACAAGCCATACCTTTTTTAAATGAAAAATAAATACAAAGTTTTAATTTTATTTTATTTTGGTATTGAAAATAGTTTTGAATGTGTTTATATTATATCAATGTGTTGTATTGATATCTTGTGATTAAAATGTGTACATTTTATGTTTCCTTTATGCAAATTTTATGTGATACGATTATGCAGTGGTTTATGATATGTTTAAACCCATTCATATGAGGAATGCATTGGACTTAATAAGTGACAGGTGGAGCCCGCTATAGCTCCTCGATGCATCGGTAGGTCTCCTGAGACAAACTAGTGTCTTGGAACGAGGCCTTGAGAAAATTTTATTTGTGGTCATGGCACGAGGCCTTGGCTACATGGTTATGATAGTCTGGAATTATGCATTCCATCATTGTAAAAGTGGTTATTGATAGTGCACGTGATTCTTTGACAAGTAGAATATCCATGTGAATAAGTAAATGGAATTATCTCATTTTACTTTTTCCATATTATGTTTAAGTTCATGTTTAAAAGGCTTTTGTTTTAGTCATTCATTGCCTTAAATGTTTATGTTTATTTATGAAAGCTTCCGCTATATTGTTATCCTTACTGAGCATCTGAGCTCACCCCTTCCAATGTTTTAATTTTTCCAGGATGTGAAGAAGTATATTATGAATGATCTGCAAGGATAGTATGAGGGGATATAAAGACAAGATGTTGTTGTAGTTTTGTTTTACTTTATGATTAATGTAAGACTTGTGATTGTATCTAGTGTTTTCAAGGCTACTAAACGAATCGGTCTTTTGAGACTTGATGTTTTGTGATCATGCCAATGTTACGAAGTAATGCACCGACTCTGGGTAGCTGGGGTCGGGGCGCTACAGTTGGTATCAGAGGTAGTTTAGTAATAATCTTGGAAGATATATTTAGATAAACTCTGAGATAGACTATGAGGATTACTATAGAAGAACTTCTTTTAATTTTGGTATTATAGAGATTTTGTGAGTTTTCCGAGCAATATATCCCTGTCTAGATATGAGCAGGTAGAGGCAGTTCTAGCTCAGATGTACCTAGGTGTAAAACCCGAAAACACCGCTTTGAGCTAGACTCGAACGGGAAATGGTGCACGAAAACGGGCCTTGCTGCACTCTTGGTTACGACACTCCTGGGGGATATGATTAGGATAATTCTAATTTTCTTTACAAACCACTATGAAGGGTTATGAGTATATAATTCCTCAAAGAAAACATTTTTATGATTATAGATTATATGCATAAATATTTCAATTTATGGTAAATATTTTAAAAGTATGGAATTATGTATTTTGATTCATAAAAAAATCTAGTTTATGTCATTGTTTAGAAATGGAACCTAGTGGAAGGAATGGAAACCGTATCAATGTACGAACTCCGTGTAGGGATTTCCCTCCTGCTCAAGATAATTATTATGGATCTAGAGATACAACTGGTGCTGATCAACTTATTAGAATACTGGGACAACTCACTCTAGTTATGAATAATAACCTTACTCATATGGATCACCCTCATCCGCAACGTGGAGGATTAATGTTAGGCCACTTCATGAGGCAACAACCACCAACATTTAATGGGGGTATAAATCCATTAGTAGCTGAGCAATGGATAAACTCCTTAGAGAAAATATTCCATGCCTTGGGGAGTAGTGAAAGGGAGAAGGTTGTCATGGCAGTTTACCGCCTCACTGGAGATGCTGATCAATGGTGGTCATTGATTCAAAACACAAATGATGATGATAAGGTATCAAGTATGGAATGGAGGGATTTCAAAGAGCTTTTCTTGGAAAAATACTATCCTCGTGACCATTGAGCAGATATGGAAAGACAATTTCTGAGTCTGAGACAAAAGGAGGATGAGAATATCGCAAAGTATGAGGCTAACTTTACAAGGTTAGCGAGTCATGAAGTAGATTATATATGTAACCCAAAAAGTAAGATCGATCGTTTCATTGATAGGTTAAAACTGTTTCTCCGTCAAGCACTATTATCACAATCTTTCTCAACGTACGAAGATGTAGTAGCGTGTTATATCAAGACAGAAAAGGAATTCTCTAAATATTATGACAATAAAGTAAAGCAAGAGAAGAAGAGAATGGTGGAACAAGAGACAGATAAAGGGAAAAAGGGAAAGAAGGATTTTCCATTATGTAATAATTGTGGGAAGAATCACCCCGGTACCTGCCTAAAAGGAATGGGAGTTTGTTATAAATGTGGAGAAAAAGGTCACCAGGCTCGTGATTGCAAGGGAAAGAAAGAGGCTACCAATGTTGAGCGCTACAATTGTAGGGAAATGGGGCATTATGCAAATGAATGTCCTCAGCGTCAGGGAAACATACCTCAGAAAAGGCCAAGGGATCAAGGCCGATCTTATGCTATTACTACTGTTGAAGTGAAATAATTAATGTATTGGTGCTTTTGGACTCAAGGATTATATTCTGGTTATAAGAATAATGTGATATATATAAGGATTTTACTGCAGTACTTGTTGTTTCAGTAAGGTTTTAATATGATGAAGGTAATCATATTTTTAGTATGTGACAAAAGGAGAAACTTTAATTTGTTTGGGGAATCTGATGTTAAAATTGATTTTGGAATTTGGAGACCTTTTAGAAAAAGTCTAGATAGAGGTATTTTGGATAACTATAAAGGTTGGAATGGATTAAGTTGTTCTTTGGATAGTATTGTTTAAGGTTAAAAAATTTCTGAAGATTATTTTTGGAATATTATAATACTATAGTTTTGGGAAAAGGACAACCTACAGGGTGGGGCATAACCCGTTGCGTCGGACAAAGCTGCAGGAATCAAACCCACAACCATAGTGCGACAGGCCTTTATTACCTACCACTAGCCTACAGGAAGTCCCTTGTTATTACAAAATAGTTCTCCGATTCTTAATGGTATGTGGTAATATTTAAAACCTTATACAATTAGGATAAATAGAATAATTTTGAGTTCTGTTACCATTTGGAGTGAAAGATGGGTTTGTGGTAAAAATTTATTAATGAAAGTCTACACAACAAGTATCTATATTTCCTTAAATTCTTAGTAAATCTCGTAATAAATTCATCAACTTTATGAAAGGTAACATAAAACAAAAACTTTTCCGGTTAACTTTTCCAACTGGGGATTCAATGATCATTTAACCAATCACAAGTTTGTGATTTTTTTATTTTTAACTTTCTCCTAATCCTACTTTCTACAACACTCCCTCAGACCTTGCTAGTTTTTTTTCATATCCATATTTTCATAGAATCCTTGTATGGGCTATCTCAGGTGACCATTGTACTTCTCTCTCTTTCTTTTAAAGTTATATTTTTATTATCCTTATTTTTGATGTGGGTTTTCCACAAAGGTATTTTCTATTTTCAACCTTTTATTTTCAAAGAAAATTTTCAAATTGCGAGGACACAATTTATTGAAGGAGGGGAGAATGTAACACCTCTAGCTTCCACGATACACTTCTCATTCAATAATGCAATAGCTTGCATTGTACACAACGTCGAGATCTAACACACCACAACCAATCAAAGTAGTTGTTAGGAATAGTAATACATACTTTTTGAAATTTTATAAATTTTATGCTTCAATATGGACTTCATTTTTGGAATCGGAATATCAAAATTATCCTATGTTGAATTTTTGGTATTTTTCTAAGAACTTCTAATTTTTTTATGAATATTGAAAAATACTTAAAAACAACTTTTTCAATAAAAAAAATTTATAGTGATAAATTATACTATTGAGTGGTTTTAAAGTATAATTATAACATATTTTTACCATTTTTTCTAATGGTGTTCATTCGAATTTATTCCACTTTGAAATTGGACATAAACAATTGTCAATCTTTTGATATATATTGTTTCTTAAAAACACGCTATTTGTTGT
This sequence comes from Viscum album, assembly GCA_963277665.1. NCBI lineage: Eukaryota > Viridiplantae > Streptophyta > Magnoliopsida > Santalales > Viscaceae > Viscum > Viscum album. The sequence goes on along the minus strand of OY728126.1, from coordinate 1,944,294,811 downwards.
GACAACGAGAATTAGATATAAAATTAATTAATGCAACTAATATGTTTGTAATTTCGTAAAATAGACATCATTTTTGAATTTGGAATATCAATTATAGATTAGGGTGAAATTTTGGCATTTTTCTAAAAAACTTCAATTTTTGATGAATAGTGAAACCACTAAGTGGTAGTTAAGAAACTGATTTTTCATTTAAATGAAATATTACCACTTATGTGATTTGATTTTCAAAAATCAAACATACATGGTTGTCATTAGAAAGTAAAATGTGGTTCAATGGGATAAAAATATTTTTTTGGTGAATAGTAACTTTTAAGTTTAATTAATCGCGATTAAATGTAATTAGTGATATTTAAGATAAAAATGACATTATAATAATATGAAATGACCATTACACTTGTCCTACACGTATTTGATGAGTCATGGCCGACCTAGAAAATCCTTAGGTCAACTTGGGGACCCCATGGAACCACTTTGGTAGGAAATTGACAATAATAAATTTTTATTTAAAGTAAACATAAAAATGTCACAAACATGAGTTGTTTTACTAAAAAAAAATTTAAATGGGGTTATACAAGTCATATTTTTGACTATAAATATTCATTAGAAAGCTAAAACGATTTCCTACATCATGATATTTTTTTTATAATTTTTAGACATTAAATAAATTAAATTTATTAATGACACCATGATGATGCAGCGATTACCTCATTAATTAACAATTTTAATAAAATGGATTGATAATGTAAAATCTAAGAATTAAAATTTTCCAAAGCCTATTGGATGAGTAGATTTAGAACCATTATCACCTAATACTCTAAATATATATGTTTGGTACCTCTAAAATCCGAAACTCATATATAATAAAGTAAAATTTTTTGAGTTTCCAAGAGTGCCCCTCCTCTCCTCTTATAAAAGGCCCCCACCAATACTACATTACTAACACCTTAAAAGCCTTTTGGCTCGTCCATCCTCTGTCAAAATACTCTCCCAAATTCCATCTTTTACTCCTAGAAGCCTCACTTTGGGCAGAAGTTTTCCCAAGGAAGCCTTTGGATCAAATCAAAAAGAGTTACCTGATTTTAAGGTAATGTCTCCTCTTGTGCTCTTTTGTTTTATTTTGCTTCTCCAACCCCATATAATCTTTTTATTCCATTATTTTGTAAAAAACCCATTATATACAATATACAAGGATGTTTTTATGAGAATTATTTTATTTACAATTACACACACCTTCATCTAATGGTTAAAGAACATACTGTTTCTGTGGGTGGTGAAATACTGTCTCACGAAACGATGATTGTTCAATATTCTTTTAACACCTATAATGGTGGCCATTATTATGACACTATTTTTATATATATGATATATATTATGTTTTTGTTTTCCTTATGATTCTGTATTTTTCATTTACGGCATACCTTTATGATTTCCATTATGGGTAAATGTGATAATTTCATTTTAGGAAGTGCGGACTACCTCCCCCTCAAAGTGATTTGAATCGTTAATTCCATATGTGGGATGTATAAAGGATGGAGTAAATGGTATTATACATAATATTATACTTGAATTATATTATACCTTTATTATAACTCCATTCCATTAAATACGAAATAGAAATGGAAGTAGCGTTCATGCGTACGTACGGCTTACCGTCTCCATGAACGGTGCATTTCATTTCTTACCTCTAAATGTTATGTAATATTATAAATTCATGTATATAATGGATATATATGATATATATGATATCTAAATCATGAATATAATTCTATATATAATGGATGTTTCACCACATGAACAACTTGTAATTATAAGATGTTTATTTTTGACTCAAGTACCAAAGATCGACAAAACAACCGTTATTAACATAAATAATGTTGATAACCTCGTAATAAGTGACATAAAAAGAATAATAAACATGAAAAAGGTTCCTAAGAGATTATAAATTTACTCTAGTTTATTATTCAGTAGGTTAATGAACGGTTGAGTCAAGTCGGACACGAGGTAAGGGTTAATTCTACAACCTCTTCATTATTCAAGGTTGTTCATATGTAATTGTCTTCTGGGACCTCTTTATCATCTACATCCATGTTTCTTAAATATATCATTCAAATAATTTTTAATATTTATTAGAAAATGGGTTAAATTCATTTATACCCTTATTTGACCTTATACGTTTTTGAGAGGAATCTTTCCGTCATTTTCCAAACAAGGTACTTTTTGACATTTTCGACAAAATTAAGGTAAGGGAATTTCTTAACCCAATTTACATTCTTTGGGTTAATCTCCTAATTTCAAATTATGTTATGATATTATTATGTCATATCTTGTATTTTTACTTTCTTTATGTGTAATTATATTGAATACACATAATAGATCTATTTTATTTAAAAAAATGATCTTGGTAAGGACTTCGTCTCAATCTCTTGTCATTGAGGAATATTTTGTTTTATACACAACATTCTTTTATACGGTGTATAAACCCCTTTGGATTTTATATTTATTCAAAATGAATCTTTTTTATTCGAAGCGTTTTACTGAACGACAAAAAGAAATGTTTTTCTTTCTGTACATATGTTGTGACAACGACTTCTCCGCCGCCATGACCATTATTTGAGTTTCGGCTTCCTCTACAAGCCATAACTTTTTTTAAATGAAAAATAAATACAATGTTTTAATTTTCTTTTATTTTGGTATTGAAAATGGTTTTGATTTTTTTTTTATTATATCAATGTGTTGTATTTATATCTTGTGATTAAAATGTATACATTTTATGTTTCCATTATGCAATTTTTATGTGATACGATTATGTTATGGTTTATGATATGTTTAAACCTATTCATATGAAGAATGCATTGGACTTAATAAGTGACGGGTGGAGCCCGCTATAGCTTCTCGATTCATTGGTAGGTCTAATGAGACAAACTAGTTTCTTGGCATGAGGCCTTGACAAAAATTTATTTGTGGTCTTTGCACGAGGCCTTGGCTACATGGTTATGATAGTCTGTCATTATGCATTCCATCATTGTGAAAGTGGTTATTGATATTGCACGTGTTTATTCGACCAGTAGAATATCCATGTGAATAAGTAAATGGAATTATCTCATTTTACTTTTTATATATTATGTTGAAGTTCAAGTTTAAAAGGTTTCTGTTTTAGTCATTCATTGCCTTAAATGCTTATGTTTATTTATGAAAGCTTCTGCTATATTGTTATCCTTACTGAGCATCTGAGCTCACCCCTTCCAATGTTTTAATTTTTCCAGGATGTGAAGAAGTATATTATGAATGATCTGCAGGGATAGTATGAGGGGATATGAAGACAAGATGTTGTTGTAGTTTTGTTTTACTTTGTGATGTAATGTAAGACTTATGAATGTATCTAGTGTTTCCAAGGCTACTAAACTAATCAGTCTTTTTAGACATGATCTTTTGTGATCATGCCAATGTTACGAAGTAATGAACCGACTCTGGGTAGCTGGGGTCGGGGTGATACATGATTAACCTATTTCCTAAGACATAGCCAACATTGATACATTCTTATCATGTGTAACTAGAAGAGATGAAAGTGGTCACGATGATGTTAGATGTTCTAGTATAAAAGGGTCTTGTTCTCTGTTGTGTTTCTCCTGGGGAAGCCCCACTACTCTTTCCTAATATGGAATATAGTTGACTCTGATTGTGTGTATACTATCAGATGATAAACCAGGTAATACTTATGAACATGTATCATTTCCCTCATGTGGATTATTTTTTTAATCATCTAATGGGGGAAGTTTTTTTATTGAATATCAATCATTGGCTGGGTTGTCATCCGCTCAATGGTCAATAGTGTGATATAGTGAAGTCAACTTTTTGGAGAAGGTATGGACATTATGTTTTTTTTGATGTCATTTGTCCTAACTAACACACAAATAGTGTTTATTGATTTGATTAATTATCTATTCCATCACTATCTCTGCAATTTTATGGTAGTGTTTGTGGACTATATTTTTTTCTATTGAAGATCAAATCATGAGCATGAGCACTGCACAATTTTTTATTGTAAATCATGAGAAGTCATAGTTTTTATAGAAGACTATTTAAATGTATCTTATGGATTCATGAATTGAAACTCATGGGGAACGTGATCTATGAGCATGGATTTTTAGTTGATCTAGAAAATGAAAATGATATGTTTTGTTATGGTGAGCCACAATGTTTTTGAGATTTGATACTTCCTTGATTTTTTTAGATAATAAAGTTGAATAGTAAATTATTTCTCAAATATGGAATCACCATTTACTACTCTTTCATGTAAATTTGAAATTAACATGGGATGAAAAGTGGAAGTCTTCTTTTAATGAGATTGAATGACTTATGACCCCAACTCTTATTCTGATCTTACTTGGTACCAGTATGGGATATGTTGTTTTCTAAAATGATTATATAATTGGTTTGGGTGGTGTTCTTTTTCAGGATGGTTATGTGGGGTCTTAATTCTCTCTTTATCTTTTAACACAAAAGAAAAATTACCCCACTCTTTATCTAGAACTTGATGAATATTTTCAGGCACTTAACTATTGATAGAATTATATTTTTTGGAAAAATTTCATAGTCTTTTCTGACCATAAGTGTATAAGATATGTATTTTCACAATAATACATAAACATTATATAGAATGTTTGGGTATAATACATTCATAAATTTTACTTTGATATCGCTAATACTATGGGGAAGCAGAATGTTGTTTAAGACACTCTTAGTAGGAATATAACATCATAAGCAATTCAAAAATCAAAGGAAAAGTGAAACTATATGGGGAATTTTACTCAGTTGCATTTATATTCTCAAGAGAATGTTTTAGGTATTGTTATTTCCAGTCTTAAATTATTATTATCTCTCCATGAGCCTATTTTTCTGAATCAATAGAAGGATGAGGAGTTTAAGGGAATTTGAGAAACATTATATGGTGGGGAGACCATTTTTCTGGTCTCCCTATTTAGATGGTATTCTTAGTTTTAAAGATCAATTTCTCCTCCCATCATTTTTGAGGAAATTATTTTTTTATATTGTAATACTTCATCATGCGACATTCATCTAGGCACTATAATGATGTATTAAGAAATGAGACCACAAATCTTGTGGCTAGGAAAGAAGTTGGACATTTTTGATTTTGTGTTCTATTGTATGACATACTAGTATGTTATGTATGATAATTCATAACCTTATAGATTTATTCAGACTCTTCTTGTGCTGGTTTGGAAATAGGATTATGTACCCATGGAATTTCATCAAGGATTACCATGGACTCCTATTGGGATAAATTCTATATGGGTGGTGATTGATCTGTTCAGAGAGTCAACTCATGTTATCATGATCATACGAATTAAAAATATTTATGATCTAGGTATATTGTATGTGTAAAGAATAATGAGGTGACATGGGTCTCCTTTATGTTTTTTTATATAGGGGTTATAGTTTTAGTTTGAGGTTCTAGATAATTCTCTAATTAGTAATGGGTGATCAGGTCATATTGAGTACTACTTACCATCCAATGAAAGAAGATTGATTGGGTGGATCATATTATTTTGGTTCTGGAGGATATTATTTTACATGTTCCTTACACTACAAACGATATTGGGATATCCATCCAGGTCTTGTTTAGTTTTCTTATAATAATAATTATTAGTCATCAATCAGAATGGCTCATTTTGAGGCTTTGTATAGTCACCCATGTTAGTAAACTCTTTGTTGGGTTGAGGTGGGAAAAACATATTTGATGGGACCATGATTCATTAAAGAGAAGATTGAAGGGATTCAAGATATATGACATCATCTAATTACAATGAAAAATGGCTATAAATTTTATACAGATCAATGGTTTCATACTTTGAATTATTCGTTAGGTGACTAGTTTTTTCTTGAATGTTTCTCCTCAATTAGGTCACTTCTATCTTGGTAAATAGAAAATGATAGATGAGGGATATGTTGGACTGTCTATGATCATTGATCATCTTGGATACATTTCTTATTATTAGAATTTACTAGATTAGTTGATAGAAATTCTTGATCTTTTCCACATATCATAGCTCAAAATATATCATCTAGATCTCTATCAGATTTTGAGTTTGTTAGAGATTGAGTTAGAGCTATCTCATTCTATAATGGAGGATCCAACATATATCATGGCCTCTTATGTGATAGTATTTCATGGGAAGTCTATTTTGTTGGTTAGAGTATTATGGATGCACATGTAGTTTCTCACGAGACTTTGTAGTGAACAGTTTTTATGAGGGATTAGTTTTGAAACCACTTTATCTAACTTCATTCATCGAAATGACTTCCTTGGGATGAATGTTTTATGGTGGGGAGTTTGTAACACAATGTTACCCACCTTCAGGTAATTCCCTTTTAATTATTTTCCTCTTTAATTGGTTTCTCATGGGAATCCAAAATATGGAGATAATGTTTTGGTTAAAATGAATTAATTTTTAGTGATTAATATTGGTTTGAATTAATGGAAGCTAATTATAAATATTTAATTGATTTTTTAGGTTATTCCCGAGTTCAAAGAACCCCTGTTTTTATAATGTGTTTTTGAGTAAGAATCTGTAGTTTTTTTGAAATATATATGAGAAATACATGTCGTGTAAAGGGAGTACATGATATGTATATTCTGTAGTGTTGATACCACGAACCTGATGCATAGTGTTAAGTGAGTACATTACATTTAAATATTACATGTCATGTAATAATAAAAGATATGGATATAATAAAATGGAGATGAGTTATTCAGAATGTTTGAGTCACACAGATTATAAGTTGTTTAAAGGGATTACATGACATATAAATGCCATATAAATTAATTTTACGGTGGTTCACATTGTTGAATTTTAATTTCTTTCCTCCAAAACTCCACTAAATCTTGACCTAGAACTCTTACCCGATGATCTTTTTGGAGTCTCTATTTGATATGTATTGATTAAATCAGTGATTGATAACATTTATGGTTCGTTTACGAGTATTCAAATTACTAGGAGTTTTAGATTCTTAATTTCATTGATCACGGAGGGGTCATTGAAATGGGTTATCAGATCTATTGACACATGGTGATGTTTCTCGATGTTTCCTTCAAGATCCATGGTGCGATATTGGTCAGGGGAATTTCTGTTATTGGTTGTTGTGTGAATGGTGTAATTTTTTGAAGTATGTGTTGTTTCCTCTTCTCAGATAACCTTTTTGTTATATTGGATCATTTATAAGATGTGTATATTGATTCAAGGGAATATGGTTTCATTTTTTTGTTCCTCTTTTTAGTGGATTATTGTTGGTCATGTGTGACCCCATGTATTCAGGTAGGTGGCCCCTTTTCTAGATTGTGTTGGTGAACACCATTGCTTTTATTTTGATAATTTTTTTGTTAAATTAGAATTCATGATAAGACTTCTTTTATATTTCCATGGGGAACATGGGTTTTATATATGATATTTAACCACTTTTTTGGTTAATTAAAAGGGTTTTAAATGTATTTTGAAATGGTTTTTTGTAATCGGTTTGAAGGCATTGTGAAATGGTTTTCAAATAATGAAATGATACAAATGGACTGCTGGATGGATTTGGAATATAAATCATAGGGGATTCCTTGGGTACTTAAGTGGATGATGTAGTAATATTTCACATCCATTGTCAAGAGATTTTCTCATGGGGAATATCTATGCTCTTTAGGGATATTGTTCAAGGGACATAATAGACCTATTAGGGGGTCCACATTCTAGGGTTTTCCTATTACCTCTATACTCGATGCATATATGATGTGTCTTTATGTGAATGTGATTGTCTGAGTTAGGTAACAGTGTCATATATATCCAAACCATGTGTGATTTATGGCTTGTTGTTACCTATGATTCATGGATGATTTTAGATACTTTTGGTTTTTTTCTATTTTTCTGAAATTCCATTGATTTTGAAATGATCTATGTCGAAGATTTGTTTTTCAACTCGATATATCTATTGTGATATTTGGATTTGAAATTTTTTAAACATATTTTACTATATTATTTGGAAATGTGTAAAAGGGGGGAATTAAAAAGTTTCCATGATTTTGAAATAAAAACAGTTAAACTATTATCATGAACTATTTTCATTAAAGTAGGTTATTCTGGATTTATTCATCAGAGACATGATATAGAGGTCATATGTGAGAACCTATGAAGCCCATTATCTTATAGCATGCGTACTTGTTATACGGTGCATATGCCCAGTTATCTCATTCTATATAGGGAAGTACAAGGTATTCCAGTGAGGTGGTGAGGTTTCATGTCATTTTGGATGAGTAGTTGGTGGTGATATGGGGGGATTTCTGCCATGTTATCACATGGAGTAGTTATTTTTCCTATTTTGGTATTACATTGTGGTTGGAATTTTAATTTTAGATTTTTTATACTCTTAAGTTGTTTGGTTTTAGCTATTTGGATTCATTTATGTTTATATTTATCTTACTTTGTTTATATATATTTGTTAAATATGTACCTTGTTTTTGCATCACGATGGGAAAAATAATTCCCTCTAGTAGTAATTTGATTTTCATATGATTGTCGCTTGCCTGTAGAGATTGATAACTCCATTCGGGTTTGTGGTGAGTTAGGCCGAGTACTAGATTGAAATTGAATTTGGGTTAGTTCATTACAATTTTTTTCACTAAAAGGTATACTATTGCAATGATGATGCATCTTAATCATAAATGAATAATTATGACATAGAACATCCCTTGAGTTATATGGTAATAATTTTTTTGATCTCCACCCCTAATTTATTCTTGATCTCTTGTTATAAATAAATAATTATAAGATGAAGTTATTATTATTTTGTTATACCTTCTCAATGAGATTATTTTCTACCTATAAGTGATCATAAATTGATATAAATTAGAACATAACCTCAATGAGTGAAGATAGGGCATCTAAAAAAACATTCTTCTAGGATTCCATATTACCAGAAAATAATGACATATAAGTTTATAATTCTAATTCAATAGAACTAGTATTAGGAAATATAAAGCTAATGAGTTTTTTAAAATATTATAGATAATAAATAATTCCATTATTATAATAGTATAGGAACACTAGTCTAAAAATTATTTTGAAAAATATATTATCAAAGATTATATAATAGAAAATAATTTAAAAAATAGAATCTTCTTATTTCATATCATTATAACCAATTTTTTATTCTTGTATTTCTTCATCATTCCTAAAAACACAATTTTTTAAATATGCTATGTATAAAGAAGATAATATTTATGATTAATTTTTAGAAATTCCAAATCCTGTTGTCTATGCCAGTACAAATCAGATTCTATCATTACAATCTTATCTGAAAATCCTATAAATATATCCAAAATCATTGATGAACTATAAGTAGTCAATTTTTTTCCATGAATCCGTATAATAATATAATAATATAACACAGTAACAATTTTTGATCATATGATATTTTTCAATGAATTAGTAAAATTTATTCTTAAATATTATAAAGGAAATATTATTTAGAGTCTATTCTTCCCAAAAAAAACTTTTTTATTAATAAAAACTTTTTAATTATTTTTCAGTAGTTGAATTAGTTTTTTTAAAAAATATTCATTGTAATAAATACTGTATATCACAAAACAATAAACAATCATAGATAAAAATTCTACAGTATCCTAAAAATCATGTTAATTTTTTCCTATAAATTAGTAGTCGCATTCATTAGTGTAGATAACAAAAAAAATAACTCATTTTTATCTTCTTGAGTTATAATTATTTCTATTAAAACATAACATCCAATCACTATTTATGGAAACTATACCAAAATTACTATTTAGTAAAAAATTGATATCATCTATTAAATTTTGAATTCATTAATTACCAGTTTAGTTTATTTTTTTTGGAATTCTTATATTCAATAATATTCAAAAATTAAAACACAACCTCACCATTCATAACATTGTGAGGAATAATTTGACATAATTTAGAACTATTACTAATCTGAATTATCTCCATAGTGAGTATCTCTTTAATCTATTCATGAAATCAATCAATTAATTTATGTTACAGTCAATATGGATTATTATTCAAGATTTTATCTAGATTATTATTATACTTAAATTATTAATACTATATTATGGATGGTTATAATTTCACCACATGAGAAATTGTTTCAACATTAGATGATACCTGTCAAATTTTCCCTTGGTTACCAAGATCAAGTTGACTGAGAAAATTCACCTCACTATAAATTAAAATTAAAAATATTTGATAATTAATATTTTTTCCCACACTATATATTTCAATACATACATTCCCATATAAATAATTACATATAACTTCACTATATCCTTATTAATCATACATTTGAATATCTTATTTTTTAAATCCACTTTAATTTCACTCATTTTTATTAGAAACACACCCTAAAAATTATTTTTATTTTTTCAATTATATAAGAATAAAAATCCCTTTCAAAACAATTAGTATTTTTGAATTTGATTAAAGCACAGTGGGAACATATTATTTTATTATCCCCTAGAATAGATCATCATTGCATGTTTGGAATATCCATTGAATTTATCATTATATCTGAACTTTTGGACATTATTTTCCTACATGGTGTCATCAAGACCCGATTACATAATACCATTATTTCCATGATCTTCTATATGATGATCGATGAAGTTCCAAGAATAATACCAATTTCAATTTGATTTTAAGACTAATCCATTATCTAGACATGTAAAAAATTAATAAATATATAATACCATCAAACCTATACAAAGAAATTATATTTTAATTGGTGCACTTATTTGTTTTTAATATGTTAAACATGTGGATCAAAATACCTTTTATATAATCTCATAAAACTCATCCCTAGAATTTTATTTTTATCCCACCTCTTATCACATTAAATAGTCATCCATATACCTTCTTTTTTCACTACTTTCTCTAAAAGAAATTGACATTTATAAGGAATAAAATTTGGTGATCTTTTGGGGTTTCCATATTAAGATAATTGGATAAATTTCATATCATATATGGAAACAATATGTCTTTATGAATCAATAAAATTTCCACATTCTTGTCTAGATACAACATTTTATCTTTTCAAGGCCTTTAATATATGGTTCAATTATTGGTGCTTTCTATTGTTTTTTCTGCTGTTTTTGTTAATATTATTTTTATATTGGAAATGTAGTGATTGAATATATCATGTTTATACTAGTATTACGTAATGTATTAAAAATAATATCAGGTGGAAATAATAAAATATTACATTATTTCTCCCATAAAACTAGAAATAAAACAATAACCAAACCTTCTACAGTTTCATATACTATGGAATTACCATTATCTTAAGTGATATATGGATAATTAATATTTTTCATAAAAACTATTAAATATACTCATCTAATTAGAACATGGATTTTATCATCACAATGATTAGGTTTCTTTTTCCCACTAGGAATGAAATTCTATAATCTTGACTTCTATTGGTTTAAATTTATTTATGAAGAACCAGTCCATCCTGTTATATTTATCTATATGTCATAGTCTTGTTATGGTCAGTTCTTCAAAGAGTGTTTTACATCAAAAATTTTCATATAGAAAGGTTCTTCTAGATAGACATAAAAATGAAAACATAATTTTCATAAAAAAAATATTTCAATACATTGTGTATATAATCATAGTATAAAAATTACTCAATCATCTATTATAATTATAGTATGATCCAAAATGAAGTTCATGAAATGAAATTTGAGATTATAGTTTCATGTGTGGGATATTGAAATAAAGAACATTATTATTTAGTTTTAATAAAAATTGCAAAGTACATAATATTTTATGGAGGAATAAATTATTTCTCTCAGACCAAAATTAAGATCATAGAAGATATTTCTATTCCATATTAGATTAAAATCATCACTATTTACTAACCTTATAAAGAAAATATTCATTTGTTGTCCTTCCAACCCTCATAACTATCTCAAATAAGGAACCTTATAGGAAAATAAATATCCTTTTATTTATTTCACAACAAACTATGCACAATAATAACCACAAAAAAATTGATCCTTGTTGATAATAATGTTCATATTCAATTACACTATTAAAAAAATAATAAATATATGAAATCAATATAATAAATCCTACTTCTTGGAGATATAGTTGTAGTACAATATAATACATGTAAAAAATAGGTTTCATAATAACACAATCTATTATTATTATTTTTGTTACTGATTACCATTAATTATTGAGAAAGGGTATTTTCACACTATTTTTATGCCACGATATCAAAAAATAGTTTATTATTCATTGTTGTTACATAATAAAAGATATCATAGTCTTCTATAGTTTCAAATTCCATCAAAATCTCAAATATTCTTTTTTTATTCTAAACTGTACACAATAAAAATTACCAAATTACTAACAATATAGATAATAAATATCCAATTATATTGGAAAATCATTTTTTCATAGTTTGAAATGAATATAAAAAAACCCATACCGCAAGAATTTGTACTACATTATTGGACTTTGCGCATGACTCAATCGCCATGATGGAATGAATCATTATAACATAAACATATTATTACAATTTTAAAATTCCATATGAATTGGTTCTATAGAGTTATATTTTAAAATTCTATAATAATATATTATCTAATATTATGTTTTTTTCAAAATCAAAATAGTTGGTAAACTACTATTATATTATTGAAAAAATACAATAAGGTTAACCAAATAATTACACAATTTAATCCTTCCATGATCAAATATAATTTATCCCCCATGTGAAATCCCCCTCCCATGATGAAAATTCTCCTTCCCACTATCCTCTTCCCAATCAATGGTTTCACTTACTAATGACGTCTATCTCCATTCTATTCAATAGAAATTTGATCCTTGTTCGTTTCTGATTACCACTCTACTATCCTTCCCTACAGTAAACCATCCCAAAATTTTATTTCATAATTAATGTATATTATTATTGATATTTTGAGTTATTTCATAATTTATTTCTTTTATTTTTTTGTTGATTGGTGTTTTATTTTTCTCCCATTTTTCTCATTTATTTTATAAAAATATTTTTTTTGAAATTGGGTTCTATTTGTGCATAATATTATTGGGTATCATATATTTTTATAAAAAGTATATTGAATATTTTTTTAATATTTGTTTACTATTTATAAATGAATATTTGTGTAATTATTAAAAAAATATAAATATATTCTTATTTAAAATTTATTTTTGTATTTATTGGGCCAATTGCTGTCTGTCACTTCCCATCCTTTGTGATAAGGGGCTAGTTTCCCTTTCAATACAATCATGTGTCACGTTCAGTTCTAAAAATTACCAATATTGGGGCTATATATCTATTCTCACAAATGGTGAGGGGGACTTCCATGAACATCTTATATATCATAGGGTATCCCACCAATCATGAGGAATTATCTTATTTTTGGTTGGATTCCCAAGGATTAATAACACCATGAAGTGTGACTCTAAAGTAGTAAATATCTTGAAAATAGGGATGGGTAGGTTCTACATGTGGTATGAAAGAATAAGAGAATCATCAAACCACTCACGGAGTGCTAATGGTGAGAACATTGGACAAATGATCATTCAACAATCCCATTAGATTGTAATAAAGAAATAATAAGTCAACTGACACCATTAGGTTCCATTTTTTGTATTAATAAAATTTTAGGTGTCAGAACAACATCATAAGGCTCACATTGGAAAAGGGGGAGTCAAACATTCCTCATATATTTCATAGAGAATCATACACTATTCATGAGTCCATTTTCAATTTTGGGTGGGATTCCATAAGAAGAAATAATGTTGAGGTGTGAAATGTTATACCATGTGTAAAACGTATTCTTTATAAAATACAAATAGTAGTGGAGTTTAAGATAAATTAGTAAAATGATAACATACATGGAGTCAATTTTGTATAACTATTATCTTGTGTTTTACCAAATCATGGAGGCCTCAACATAGTTCTCAGAGTTTTTCACCATAATAAAATATATATTTATTCACATGATCAGTCTTTTGTTCATGTTTTTGATCAAATAATTATTTTGTTATTATTCTATTCATGTGGTCAAACTTTTCTTTGTATGGTCAAACCTTTGGTTTTTTGAGATTGATATTTTTTTGTGTGAATGAATTTTTTTTTCTTGATGATCATTTGTTCATGTTGTAAATCCATATACTTGTGTAGTGGATCAATTATTCATGTGGCCAGTCTTTTGTTCATGTAGAAAATCCTTTTCTTCATGAAGAAAATATTTTTTTGATTCTTTATTAATGAGGTTTCTCATTCATTCATGTGGTGGATCATTCATGTCGTTATATATTTTTTCATGTGGTAAATAAACTATTTATGAATTTGATTCCTTTCTTTAGGAACTAGATATAGGTAGTTTCTTTACATAATTTGACTTTGTGGAAATTTATATACTTATGTTAAAATATCACATGTTTTATAAATTTATATAAAATTCCCTAAAATGAAATATTTGTAAATATTAGATTGAATTTTTTTATTTTAATTCTACATACACTTATGATGGATTATATCATTGAATTCCATAATGTTAGGGTTTGTAAATGTGTCATCAAGATGGAATTAAATGGAATTAAATGAAATTATATCTATTCTATTTTAATGGTTAATTAAATATGATTTTCTATTGTGTTTTTAGAAATACCCTCTAAAATTGTATATATTATTCTAAAATTAATTGTTTTTACCTTTTTAAGTTTTCTTGATTTCTATTGAGTTTGAATGATCCAATCCCTCACTGATAGAGTCTTGTGTACTTTATTAAATTACCTAGACATCTTCATATGAGCTTCCAACCTATATATAACCCCCTATCACCACTATTACAAGTGGAGTGTGAGAGAGAATTCATTACAAGTTATAGATTTTATTCTTCACTATTAATTTGGGCTAGACATTATTTAATAATTATATAGATTCATTAGGTAAATAAGTATGATTAATCATATGAATGTATAATGAAATTTCATAAATATTATGTTTTGAAGGATTGGGGAAAATTAAATGGAGATGAAGATGAAATCCCATGTAATTTATCATGAATAATATTTTATTATTATTCTGTAAATTATAAATGACTGATAAAAAGATTAATCTCATGAAAAATACTTAATAATAATAAGTATAGAATTTTTAATAATTATAAGAATATTACATGTAATAATATTATCTATTTGTTATTTTTTGATAAAAATAATTTATAATACAAGATCCTTGATATTGTGTACAAGAGATGATAACATGATTTTTTTATATTAACTAAATATTATATACATAATTTTTGATTAAAAATATTAGGTTGGTATTATTCATTTATTATATCATCCCATCTTTTTTTAAAAATGTAAAAAACGTAAAAACATGACGATGGAATTAATTAATAATAGAAGAACAAAAATAAATTATTTTTCATGATGGAAATGAATTAAACATTGAAATAATGGTTGAATATTTTTATGCATATATTTAGATATTTGTAGCTATTTCATCTATGTTTATTGATGTTGAAAACATATAAATAATAAACAGGTGAATTAAATCTTAAAAATAATTTTTTTTGATAAATATGTTTGTTTATTGTTGTTTGTGTCCATTCTTGTTTATGGTAGGAATCAATGCATTAATGATATGGCCTTAGTTGACTTTGAAATATGTTAAATAATATAATTAGTTCTATGTATGTTCTCTCTATGATAATTACCGCATTGTTGTTATTTCCGATAACCTAATATAAAGAATAATTTTTAAAAACAAAGGGGAAGGATACCTGGGGTTATTGTAATAGTTAAATCTAGTAATGTCTAGATAAACTATGTTATGCACAATGGTGTAAATAATGAAATTGGGGAATTTTGGAGGAGTTGTGATCTAGTATTTATCATTGGTATATTCCTGTCATTATACATTTATGATCCTCATTGGATAGATATTATATGCACGGTCTCTATCTGTTGAATGTTTTTTGTCTCTATACTCGGTGAGTTCACCCTTGATGTGGTAGATTTTGATGTGTCTTAGAATAAGTTGAATTTCTGAAATGATAAATGAAAAAAATTTAATTATTAAATATGGTTCATGATGTTTTTATATGATTATAACATATAATAAAATAGATGAAGTTGAATTATGGTTATAATGACCGTTGGTTTATTAGATTAATGTATTAATAATTGAGTTGAATACAAAATAATATTAATTTATTAATGATTAAATAATTTGTATGGAACATTGACGCTTGAATACATGTTTGATATATAGACCTTAATAATGGAATGTAAGTTTCTTATGTAATAATTACTATAAATTAGAGTACATCTAGGTAGTATCCCTTACTGTGTTTGTGTGTGATATATTTTATATTTTCTAATTTCATACCCTTCAGCACCCAAGTCCAGAACACAACTGAATCCCAATTATTTTGGAGGTTGAGGGTGGGGGATACATTCCACCAATACAAAATAATGAAAGGGAACAAATGAATTACGTCTCCATACCCCATGTTGTCCATTTGGATGTGGTTATATGTAGTTGTATCATATGTTATAATGGATTATTGTATAGGGTGAATTCCTACACGGGATATGATGGATCTCCTTTTTACAATAAATTTTTGTTTGGGATATAACAAAATTTTTTATATAACATACATGAATCCTATTTTGGTTTCTATATGTTACAACATGTTCATTTATGTGTAATGTTATGGATTGATGTATAATGCACTTACATGGGTTTTAGTATATTATTTGTCTATACTTAGATGATTATGGGGTGTGGAAATGATAACATGTCTTGCTATGTAGGATAAAAATAGATGTTGTATTATTTCATGAGATAAAAGATGAATTATTTAATGGATGAGAGTATGTTTTGAGCCATTGGGGTGTGAGGGAAGCAATCCATTGAGGAAAAGGAATTAATGTTACATTTTCATATATAAATATTTAAATTCTGTTAATAAAGGATGATTTACTATTATGAATATCTTAATTAGTGATCCCTCAAGGGGATGTGAAAATATATTTACCAATTTATATGATGATTTTGTTTCATTTAATTATTTACTTGGATTTAGTATGTTTCTTTGTTATTTTACATGAGAAGTACTGAGGAGGATAGTATATTATATACATGATATTCTCACTATATGTATATATGAAATATTTATTAGGATTTGGGAGTTATATTGTTATCAAATAGGGAGTTACTCGACTATGGGAGTTTCTAGGAGCTATTTAAGATTTCAGATTGATGCCAAGTACTTATTTTCAGACATTCTAGTTGTTTTTGATTTTGTATAACATTATATATATATATATATATATATATTAGTTCTACGTATTAATTTTTGGAACATTTTGGTAAGTGGGTTCTCATATGATCTCTTATTTCTTAAACTATATGTGATGGAAATGAATCCCATTTCTGTGGATTTCATACCTGCGGGCCTTGTCACCATCCCATGAGATGTAGGGGGTGGGATTTGCATTCCATTATCTCACTATCTTTACTAAATAACTATGAAATTTATCTTTTAAGGGATGGGGTTATGGATTATTAGTTTCAATGATTATATATGAGTAGTTGGATGAATTTTTGATATATAAACTACGGATAATGTGAGGGTTTATTTGGAAACAATATCAATTGAGAGGAGTACTATTTGTAAACATGGGAGCTGGGATTAAAATGGGATTTTAGGCCTCTCTCTGATAAACCTTATAATCCATAATTTTTACTAAATATGAAATTTAATGTGATGATTCATGTGGGGTAGATACCAAGTCTGGATCATACATCATGATTACCAGAACTTGTGTTTAAATTGGGTATGAAATGGGGAATTGGGTTAAAATAAATCAGTCAGTTAATATTATAATTTTTTATGAATCATGTTTAATTATCATAGATGGTTTCTTAATTTACAAAAAATGGATATCGGTTTATATCATTGTCTGGTTCACAGAAAAGTTATTTAGTTGGATATTCCAATGGATCACTAGAGAGTGGAGGTTGTTGATGATGAAATATAGAGTTAGACACTCCAAGAGATTCAGTGATAGGGTTTATAAGGGTATAAGGTATTTATTTCAAATTATATGACCAATGAATAGATAGAGAAGTATAAAATAGCCTTTGGTTTGATATGTTTTCAAAATAAACACTAGTTTTTGATGGTTGTGAAGATGTTGCGGGGGTTAGCTTGGCTATGGTGGCTTTGTTTCTCAGGAAGAGATTTTATATTGATATTTTCTTGGAAAGTTTATGACATATGTTCTATGATGAATTTTATACACATAATGTGGCAGAGTTTATTGATACAAGATTCACAACCTTCTACGAAGCATATAGATTGTGAAAATGTTCAACATTTAATACAAGGAACTATTATGTTATTATTTGGAAAAATTTTAGATAAAGAGGATTATGTGATGAACTTTTAATATGATATGCATCCATTGATTTAGTACCTGATCACCCCAATTATGATGATTTCATATAATTATATTATGTAGAAGGTATAATTTAATAATAGCAAAATGGGCATGATCATACCATCATTAAGATAAGAGTCTCCATGATTTTTTATGGAGTAGTGTTTAGAATCACTGAATATAGTTTCTTGGTGATTAGAATATGTTTTAGTCAGTATGGTGTAGGATTCACCAGAATATAAATTTCATCACATGATAATAAGTTATCGGAAACCTTCCATCAAGTATAGCATGGTTTGTTTCTTTATAGATATGATAAATATTAGAAGCAATAATATCTGAATTTCCTCATATGATTTTGTGTGGATGACAACCCATTCATGGACCATTCATTGTAGTATTATTAGAAAATGAACTATTTGTAACTGGTTATTCTAGATTATGAACAGATAATAGGGGACGTTATAAGAATATATAATCACCTTAATATACATCATCCTCACAAACAATGAAAAAATGGAAGCCATGGTGTGGTCTCAGTCATAGATAAATAGGTCATGGAGATATATGTAGTATGATTGATGCTATAGCCTTTCCTATGAAAAGTAATATATATTTCATATGAGTTAATATATGGTTTTTTTATACTTGGGTTTGTTCCCAATTTCATTAATGATCTATGCTCTCATATCATTCAGTATCTTTAGTCCATTCATTTTGTCATGAATAGGATGGGCTTCTAGTCTATTTTGAATTCATTAGGACAATTGGATTTTCAAAAAAACTATATGATTGTTATAGTGATTATGATCTAGATTTAGGGAGGAAACACCATTGGGAATATATTCTATGTTTATGGATATATCCCTATGAAATTATTTTCATCAAAAAATGGATGTATTTGGTTTATGATATTGTAGATTTCTTTTGGATGTGTGTCATAATATAGAATACTAATTGTCGAATTATCATTCATTAAGGGTATTTCATGTTTGTCTTATAAAGGATGTCCTTGGAAGAGGAAATAAATCCCTCTTATATTTCATAACATACCTTTTGATTCTACATGAATTTATTTCGTTTTTCTTATGATTTTTTTGAAATTGATCATGGGTTAGTTTTGATAATATAGGGATTTTATATGTCCTTAGGACAAGAGTGTGTTGGGAGTGGACCACACAATGTTTCTCCATGATTTGGAACCGTGAGGTCACCTAGTTAGTTTGAAATTGATTATACCTCTATTGGTTTTTGTTACTAAATCGTAAATTTTTTCATTTAATGGTGCATATTATTTATATATGTTGTTGTTGAATTTGAGGAGGTTGTTATAAGATGGGAATAGATTTTTAGATTGTAACACCCCAACCCCAGAAGCCCAGAATCTGTGCATTATTTTAATAAATTGCCATGATTACAAGGAATCATTTCCCAAAAGATGGATCAGTTTAGTAAACTTGTAATTTCAAGATACATAAATAAGTATTACATTACATAATGAAATAAAAAGAAACAACATTGTGTGGCCTTTGAACACTCTTATATCCTTTAGCCTATTCATGTAGGTTAAGTAATATACATCTTTGCATCCTGTAAAAAATAAACCATAATAAAGGGGTGAACTAAGATGCTTTTTAATGACTACAATATAGAGGAAATTATCATAAATAAGAATAAACTTTTAAGGCAATGTATAAGACTACAACAAAAAAAATTTAAACTTAAACTTAAGCATAATAAGGAAAATATAAATCAAATAATGTCATTTACTTATTAACATGGATATTCTACTAGTCGAGTAATCACATGTATTATCAATAGCCAATTTTATAAGATGGAATGCATAATGTCAAACTTCATAACCACATAGTCAAGGCCTTGTGGCAAGGCTACAAATACGATTTTGTCAAAGCCTTGTGCCAAGAGACTATTTTGTCTCATGAGACCTACCAATGTGTCGAGAAGCTATAGCGGGCTCCACCTGTCACTTACTATGTCCAATGCAATCCTCATATTAAAATGCTTAAACATAACATAAACATTTATATTAAACTAGCATACAAAATGTCATTACTTTATCTATAAACCATGAATGGTATAAAAATAACACATCCACCGTCTAACATATCACAAAACCGTCGATATTGTATAGAAGATTTGTATCATAATAAATCAACCTCGATCAAGAATATTATCCCATTAAGGATTTTCATGTAGTTTAAAATGATGAGTAAAAATCATTGATGGAAATATCCCTTTTTCCAGAAAACATTTAAAAGTCCCCCTATTTATCAAGAAGATGTTTAAAACATATTTTAGAATCAATGTGTCTCATACTAAAATGAAAATTTTAAAAGGAATTTCAATTTTAAAACATTAATCTCCATATAAATAAGACCATAAAACCATTTTTAAACATGGAAATTAATGTGAAATTTTTAGATGAATAAATATTTAGAAAATTTAAAAAAATGTTTAAGTTAAAGAGTTCCTAACCAAATAAGAGATGTTTGAATTCAAGTAATTGTGGAACAATATTAATAAAAAATTATAATATTAGTATGGTAAAGGTATTTATGATATAATATTTCAAAGGATAGTATATACACCATGTAAAAGTGAATTGGTGCATAACGACAAAGAGGTCTCAAAGGTGTGTAAATTGAGACGAAATACCTTATAAAGATCGTATCATTAGATTAATGATAAATAAATGAAATAATTATGTGTGACCAATATAAATACACTCAAAATTATTGGATATTCATTGTAAAAAAATAATATTACATTCAAACATATTTTTGTAAAAACAAAACCTATGACATGGATGTTTAACTCAAAGAATGGAAATTAAGTTAAGATTATACTTAAAAAGTTAATATCAATGGAATGTGAATTTTTCAAAGTATTGATTATGTGAATAAAAGTTATATCCACATAAAAGGGATTTTATATTACTACCTAAATAATAAATATTTATTCCACACATAATCTTGGAGTAAAATAATCAATGAATTATGCATAATTTCTAATGAGTGGAAATTGAAATTTTAAATTCCATTACCGATTTGGTAACTTACGAAACATACTCCCCATGAAAGATGTATCATTCAATGAATATTTTAATACCCATAAATCATATTATATTACATAGTTAATACAATCATGGGAAGTACATACACCAAACTAATGGAAATAGTGGAAATATAGCATGAATCTCATGGGAATAAGAAGTGATACGAAAACCCCTTACATAATATTTTTCCTTTTAATATGGTAGGTTAACCTCCGGTATAATGGTTAAATAATAATTATTAAATTATTAAAGAACAAAATAAAAAAATATGATATCATATATGATCTCTTAATATTTCTTTGTTAATGATATTTCCGTAGTATCATTGTTTTGGTTTTTAACTTATTCATTTTCCATTATACGTTTTGTTATGTAAGTCATTTTTAGGTATATATTTTATTTTATTCATATCTAAAATGATAATATGTTATTAAATATTATTTTTAATCATGATATTAAAATTACTCTTGAATGATTACGATGGGGAATTAATCTCATCGCGTTTGTGGAAACAGAATGTCGTACGTACGCATAAGCGGCAATATCATTATTTTGATGGTGAAATCTTATATAATTGGATAGTATACCATATGTACAGAATCATTAAAATGATATAGGTGTTATTTAGATCAGTTAAACTCATTATTATACCCATCCAAATAATGATGTTTTGGAATAACAAACTACACCACGATATGGAGATGGTAAGCCATACGTACGCGTGTATGGTGACTTTGTCATTTATGGGATGGATAGAATAACGAATATGGTTGTAACATATCTATAATAACATAATAGTATTTAGGAGGTACTGTAGTTATTATTTTGGAATTCAAACAAAAAATAAAGAGGAAGTGGAATAAGAAAATTACATGTAAGAGGGTGGTAAAATTATTACCACTTCTCTGGCTGTTTCCTTTTGACTTGATGAAAATGGATCCATAGGATGGATTTATGATCAAATTAAGGACTATATATTGATATTAGTGACGTTATGAGGATATTTTGGTATGGGTTGGCTCAAACAAATGGCTTTGGAGGTGTGATTTTAAGAGAAGGGCAGTACCCTTTTATAAGAGAGGTGATGGTAATTATAGGAAAAACATGAAATATTATTTTATTATAAATAAATTTAGGTTTATAATGGATCAAAATTGATTTATTTAGAAGATAAGGTTTCTATGATTAGAAATACTTTCAATAAAGAGTTTTTATAGAAGTTAAGGTCACCATATTAACCTTATCTTTTTTATTTAACTATTAGTCAAATAGTTTATCTTTTTACCGGGTCTTCTTGAATTCTTACACTATATGGTTAATAAACATAAACTAAACTTCTAAGATAACCTAAATTAGTTCATTAATGAAATATATAATATTAATTAATCCCTTTGAAAAAAATATTTTTAGGAATATTAAATCAACCAATAATATAGTATTTGTTTTTAAAACTCATTTATGTCAATTTTGACACTATTTAGTATTTGGTTTTTTTGAAAATCATAACAGCATTATTACATCCAAAAAATTATTTAATAATCTATAAAATGTCATATTAACTTATAAAATTATTTTAATTCATCAAAAGTCTCAAATTACATTTATTTAGATATTTATAATATCAATTATTTTAATCTTTCATTAATAAGGTAATTATTGCTTCATCATTGTGTCAGTAATAAATTTAATTATTTAATTTTTAAAAATTATAAATAAAATTCCATTATATAGAAATAGTTTTAGATTTATAATGAAAATATATAGTCTAATTTATCTTATTTATAAACCTATATTAAAAACGTTTTATTTATTAAACATTGAATTTAACACTTTTAAATCTTCTTTAAATAAAATATTTATAAATGTCCTAATGTAATCCAAGTGGACAAAGAGAATCATATTTTATTACTATGGTTTTTTTGGTTGAATTATACTTATCCAATAGAATTAAGACATGTTTTAATGTAATTATAATATCATTTTTATCTGTAATTACTCTATTTACTTTCAATTGTGGTGAATAAAAGTCAAAACATAATATTCACCAAAAATTATTTCAACTCATTGAACAAAATTTTACATAATTATGTCAACCATGTCTCTATAATTTTTTAAATTCAACTCACGAAAGTGGTAAAATTATGTTTTATGAAAATTTGCAAATTCTCTTAGAAGGTGGGTAAAAGACGGTAAAAAGTTCAATTAAATTTTATCCATATAATTTTATTATAAATTACTCTAATTAATTATATTGAACTTATATAGGTATTAAATATCTATTATTACATAAAATAAATTTAAATAAAATAAATAATTATTTAAATAAATAGTCGATTTTAAAGTATAACGTAGTGTTTTTCAATATTCATCAAAAATTGAATGTTTTCTGAAAAATACCAAAACATTACCCAAATATAATTTTGATATTAAAAATTCAAAAATGAATTCTATTTTAAAAAATTAAATTCATATATGTCGAATTAATTAATTTAAAACTAAATCCCATTTTCAAAACCGAATGTCAGGTTTTTAAAAAGTAAAACTGTCAAAAGATTGATATGTGTTTATGTCAAATTTAAAAGTCAAATTACTTATAATGACAGAAATTGTATTTAATGATAAAAATATAATCTAATTATACTTCCAAACCATTCAAATTCATAATTTAACACCATAAATTATTTTGATTAAAAATGTTGTTTTCAATTAAAATTTAGTACTTTTTAGTATTCATCCAAATATTAAAGTTATCAGAAAAGTACCAAAAATTTATCCAAATTTTTTTTATTTATCGATTCTAAAGAAGAATTTAATTTCATTAAATTAAATATATAAATGTCAAATATTTGTTTTAAAATGGTTTTCCCATTAAAAGGTGGTAAAATGGCATTATTTTGAAAAGTACTTCTTTTATCTGAAAAATTGAATTTGTTCTTATATTATGTCTAAGAAACAAAAAATATGGATTAGAAATTTATATGGAGTATATAAAATTCAAAATTTATTTAATAATATTCATAATCACTTCTTTAATGGCTAGTTTGGTATGTCGTGGTGCGCTCGAACTCGGTGTTGCATGTAATGCATGTTATTTAATAACATTAAATGAAAGAACTTACTATGAGATATTAGGGTGTTAAATTCTTCCCCTCTTTTGAAAATTTCATCCTCTCAATTTTAAAATTGAGCATGGGAACTTCTTTTAATGTCCTACATCGAAAAATGAGTCAATAAAACTATCACTTTTAAAGAAAGAAAGAGAAGTACAAAGGTCACCCAAGAAAACCCATACTAAGATTCCATGTACGAAAACATGGATATGCAAGATAACCAAAGTGTCTTGTTCAGATGGAGAGTGATAGAAAACATTATTAGTATAAAGATAACAACAAGAAAACCACAAACTTGTGACGGGATAAATAGTCATTAGTTTCCCATTAGGAAAAGTAAATAGAAAACGTTTTTTGTTTTAAGTTCCATTTCATAATGTTGAGGAATTTATTTATTAGATTGAATAAGAACATAAATACATATACTTTATTTTTAAGTATATTTTCATCCTTTAATAAATTTCTACCACTAACTCATCTTATTTTCAAAGTTTGAGTATTCAAGATGACTTGGTCAAACTTGATGTGCATGAATCAAATTCTAGAGAAACACATGATCCAAAAAGTTTAAATTATATATTTACATTTTATTTAGAGATAAAACAAAACCAAAATAGTTAGTACAAGATCATATGATCCCCAAAAAGGATAATCCTTCAGAGAAAGAAATACTTATCTTAATTTCTAAAATTAATCCACCAATACCCAAAGTTTGATAAATACCATTGAATAAACAATTGTCTTTAAAATTAATCAATATAATACAAAGTAATATTGAATCCAAAAATATAGAATAATTTGATTACATAGTATTCCTCATTAAATTTTATCTCCAAATAACATAGACTAATCTTAAAGTCACATATATGAAAGTAATTAACCTAATCACATATTTTCTATGATAGGTTAATCATTTCTATAAATACCCCAAATCATTATAAATCTTCAATAAAAACATAGATAAAAATCCACCATTAATTTTCAAATGAAATCCCATGGTATTATATTTTCCTTAGGCATATAGTATTCCCAACAGTGCGAATGTCTTCCAAAATAACATTTCTCACTTAATCACAAAATCATTTTCCAATACTATGGATATAACTTTGATAAGACATAAGATCATAAATCAACTTATTATTGATCAATAAAATCCTTTAACAAAAATAATTAGTCAGACTAACTAGGGACTTCACGTAGACTAGTGGTAGGTGATAAATCCCAATCACACTCTAGTTGTGGGTTTGATTCCCATAGCTTTATCTGATATTATGGGTTGTCCCACAATCTGCGTGTTGTCCTCTTTCAGACACTATATTTGTTAACATTCTCAAAATAACCATAACAAAAATTCATAAAAACATTTATCTCATACCTCATATTTTCATCACAAAATTTAATAACTTGTAATTGCCACATATTCAAGGATAATATAAACCCAAATGGTTATTTATAACTATATCAACAATAGAAATGACAATTCTTCCTAAAATAGAATTTTCACAAATCAAACATTAGGGTTACACATAAAATAGAAAAGTCTTCTAATGTAATCCCATGAACAAAGAGGACTAATGCGTTTAAAAATTTCTCCAAACATTTACTTCCACATAGGTTCTTCTTTGACCAAAAGGTTATCCTTTAGAATAGTTCATTCACTCAGGTAATTCCTGGGTCCCCTATATTTAATGAAAATTGTTTTAAATGTATTCTTAGGAGAATGTTTATTTTCTTCCATAGTACTCTTCCTTTTTCATCGAAAATTATTTACACTATGTCCTTATTTCCCACACATAAAGAATTTATTTGTTCCATGGTGACACTTTCTTAGGAGTCTTTTTCCACATTTATTGCATGATAGAAATTGAGATTTCTTTTATCCATGGTCTCCACTACTAGTTCTCTCATCATTCACCTCATTTCTCTTCTATATGGAGTCTGAAATTTGGATAATATATATGTTGTTGAATATATTTTTGGAAAACTGATTTGGCATGGACATGATATCTTTTACACCTATCAACAATACATTTAGTTATTAATTTCCGCCATTGTTACCACCTTTTTAATCATGTCCAATTTTACGCTGACTTCCTTGGACTCTAGCCATTGACTAACACAGGAAAACATTGTTTGAGTCATAAGATAATTTAGATAATATTATAACACCTTATTTTCAAACTATAGCACCATAGGATTAACCAAGGTTATTAATATCATCGTATATTAAAATACATCAAATATGTTTGTAAAGAAAATGTGAATTATCTTATTCATATCCCCCAGGAGTGTCGTAACGAGGAGTGCAGCAAGGCCCATTTTCATGTACAAGGTTACCCTATTTCAAGATCGAAACTACTTGTTGGAGTTTTCACTCCAAATTACATTTGTGACAGAGATGCCTATACCTGCTTGTATCTAGACAGAGATTTATTTCATGTAAAACCAACATAATATTTACATTACCAAAATTTTTGGATGTTCTTCTATACTAATCCTCAATATCTATCTTAGGGTAGTGTTTTCTGACAAATGTTTTTTCTAAATCTAGCTTCTCATGTTTTTACTAAATATCCTCTGATACCAACTCTAATGCCCCAACCCCAAAAGCCTAGAGTCGGTGAATTATTTTAATACGTCGGTATGATTATAAGGAATCATGTCCTGAATGACCGATCAGTTAGTAGCATTGGAATTACTAGATACATACACAAGCTTTACATTACTTCGTGAAATAAAAAACAACAACATTGTGTCCCCTTTGAACACCCTTATATACCATAGCCTATTATTGGAGATTAATCATAATATACATATTTGAATCCAAGGGAAAATATAACATAAGAAAGGGGTGAGCTCAAATGCTCAGTAAGGTTAATAATATATCGAAAGATTTCATAAATATGAATAATCATTTAAGGCAATGTATACGACTAGAACACAAGCCTTTATTCTTAAACATCAGCATAATATGGAAAATATAAATCAAATAAGGCAATTTACATATTCAAATAGATATTATAATAGTAGAATAATCACATGTAATATCAATATCCAATTTAATAGTGATGGAATTCATAATTCCGGACTTCATATCCACATAGTTATGGCCTTGTGGCCAGAATACAAATATGATTTTGTCAAGGCCATGTTCCAAGATGCTAGTTTCTCTCATGAAACCTACTGATTCATCGAGGAGATATAGTGGGCTCCACCCATCACTTAATAAGTCCAATGTAGTCCTCATATTAAAATGTTTAAAAATAACATAAACATTTTTATAAAAAATAGCCTACAAAATGTCAATACTTTATCTATAATCCATGAAAGGTATAAAAATAACACATCCACAATCAAACATATCCCAAAACATTCAATATAGTATAGAAGTTTCGTATCATAATAAATCAACCTTGATCTAGAATAATATCCCGTAAAGTATTTTGAAAAGTTGAAAATGATCAGTAAAAATCATTGAAAGAAATATCCCTTTTTCATGAAAATATTTAAAAGTCTCACTATTTATCCAGAAGCTGTTTCAAATAGATTTTGAATCAATGTGTCCCAAAACAATTTTAAACTTTTAAAGGAAATTTTAATTTTGATCCATTAATGTACATATAAATGAAACATTAAAACCATTTTTAAAACATGGACATTAATGAAAAATATTTAGAAGAAAAAATATTTAAAACATTTAAGACAACATTTTCGTCAAAGAGTTCTTAACAAAATAAGAGATGATTGAATACACGTAATTGTGGAATAATATTAATAAAAACATTATAATATCATGAGAATAAAGGGATTAATTATATAATATGTTAAAGGACATTATAAACACCATTTAAAAATTAATTGGTGAAAAACTATGAAGAGGTCTCAAAGGAATGTTAATTGAGACGAAATACCATATAAATATCATATCCTTCGATTAAGGATAAATCAATGTCATAATTATGTGTGAAAAATAAAAACACACTCAATATAATTTGATATTCAGTGTAAATAATTCATATTACATTCACAGATATTCTTGTAAAAACAAAACCATTGACTTGGATTTTTAACTCAATGAATTGAAATTGAGTTAGGATTACCGTTAAAAAGTTCATGTCAATGGAATGTGAATTTATCAATGGAGTGATTATGTGTATCAAAGGTATATCCACTGAAAGGGTAGTGTAAAATACTACATAAATTATAAATAGTGATTCCACACATAATCTTGGGGTGAAATAATCAATGTAATATGTGTAACTCACAATGACTGCGAATGGAATTTTCTTATTCCCTTACAGATTTAGAAACATAAGAATCATACATTCCATGAAAGAGGTATCATACAATAATGATTTAAATACCTATAAATTAAAATATATTACCCAAATAATATAATAATGGGATGTACATACACCATATAAAAATAAATAGTGGCAATATAGCATAAATCTAACATGAATTAGAAGTGAGATGAAAACCCCTTACCTTGTTCTTTTCCTTAGTATAGGGTAGGTTAACCTCCTGTATAATGGTGAAATAATAGTTTTTAAATTATAAAAGAACCACATACTTAATTTTTTTTTCATATATGATCTTCTAATATTTCATTGTTAATGATATTTCTATAGTATCTTTGTTTTGGTTCTTAACTGATTCCTTTTCCATTATATGTTTCATTACGTAAGTCATGTTTGTTTTGTATAAGTTTTATCTAATTCATATCCAGAATGATATTAAGTTCATAAAAATTATTTTTAATCATAAAATGAAAATTATTCTTGAATGATTACGATGGGAAATAAATCTTATCGCGTTCATGGAGACAGTGAGCTATACATACACATGAGCGACAATATCATTATGTTGATGGTAAGATTGTATATAATATGATGTTATATCATATATAAATAATTCTTAAGTAGTTGTATTTGTTATTAAAATCAGTTATACTCATTATTATACCCATCTAAATAAGGGAGTTTTTGAATAACAAACTAAACCACGATGTGGAGACGGTAAGCCGAACGTACGCTCGTTCGGTGGCTTTGTCATTTATAGAATGGATAGAACAACGAATATAGTCATACCATATTTATAATAACATCATATTATTTAGTAGGTATTTTAGTTTATGTTTTGGTATGTAAACAAAAATAAAATCGGAAGTGGATGATGAAAAGAACATGAAAGAGGGTGGTGAAATTATTACCTATTATTTGTGTGTTTTCTTTTGAGTTGATCAAAAGGGATCCAAAAGTTGGTTTTCTAGTCAAAGTAAGGACTCTAGGTGGATGTGAGGGAAGTTTAGAGGATATTTGGAAAGGGTTTGTTCGAGCCAAATTTTTTTTGAGGTTTGATTTAGACAGAAGGAAAAGTACAATTTTATAAGAGAGGTGAGGGTCACTTTAGGAAAATAGTGATATATTATTATATTATAAATCCATTTCTGTTTCTAATGGATCCAAATTGATTTATTTCAAAGATAAGGTGGGTATGGATATAAATATTCTCAACAAATACTTTTTATAAATGTTTAATTCTCCATATTAACCATATCCATTAGATTAAACTATTAGATAAGTAGTTTAACTTTTACCGTGTTTACTTGCTTTCTTAATCTATATTGTTAATAAATTTTCTCTAAACATTAAAGGGAACCAAAATGGTTAATTAATGACATATATAATATTATTTAATCCCTTTTGTCAAACCATTGATTTTTATGAATATTATATCAACAAATAATATAGTATATTTTTTTTAAATCATTTATGACAATTTTGACACTATTTAGTATTTGGTTTTTGTGAAAACCATAACATAATGATTACTTAAAAAAAATTATTTAATCAACTCTAACATGTCATATTAACAGATAAAATTATTGTAATTCATCTACAGTCTCAAATTACATTTATTTGGATATTTATAATATCTATTATTTTAATCATTCATTAATAAGGTAATTACTGCATCATCCTTGGTTCTTAAATAAATTAAATTATTTGATGTCTAAAAATTATAAATAAAATAAAATTATGTAGGAAATTTTTTAGATTTTTAATGAAAATTTATAGTCGAATTTATATTATGTATAACCCTATATTGAAAATGGTTTAGTTATTAAACATTGAAGTTAACACTTTTAACTCTTCCTTAAATAAAATAATAAAAATTATTCTAATCTAATCCAATTGGAGTAAAAGGATCATATTTTATTCTAAAAAAATTTATGGTCTAATTATAATTTTCCAATATAATTAGGACATGTGTTAGTGTAATTACAATATCATTATTCCTTTAATCACCCAATTTACTTTTAACCATGTAAATAAAAGTCAAATGTTACTATTCACC
The DNA here is from genome assembly GCA_963277665.1 of Viscum album. Classification (NCBI taxonomy): domain Eukaryota; kingdom Viridiplantae; phylum Streptophyta; class Magnoliopsida; order Santalales; family Viscaceae; genus Viscum; species Viscum album. The sequence continues at coordinate 1,944,263,741 of OY728126.1, read as the reverse complement.
AACAAATAAATTTCAATTTATTAAACCACATTTTACATACTAATTTCAACAATTTCTCATGTATTTTTTAAATTAATCTCAAAGAAGCGGTAAAATTATGTTTTATGAAAATTTGCAAAAGCTCCTAAAAGGTGGGTAAAAGACGGTAAAAAGTTCAGTAAAATTTTATACATATAATCTTATTATAAAATGACTCCAATGAATTAAATTTAACATATATAGGTATTATATATATTTTTTCAAATAAAATAAATTTAAATAATATAAAAATTTATTTATATAGAAATTTATTTTTAAACTATAACACAGTGTTTTCACTATTCATCAAAAATTGAATGTTTTTAGAAAAATACCAAAAAATCACCCTAAGATAATTTTGATATTAAAAATTCAAAAATGATTTCTATTTTACCGAATTCAAACCAATGAATTTTCATTAATTAATTTAAAATTAATTCCTATTGTCAAATCAAAAAAGCAGGTTTTTAAAAAGTAAAAACGATCAAAAGGTTTTCATGTGTTTATGTCCAAATTTAATGTGAAATTACTTAAAATGACCCGAATTGTATTAAATAATAAAAATATAATCCAATTATACATCCAAACCATTCAAAATCAAAATTTAACACTATAAATTATTTCAAATAAAAAAGTTGTTTTCAATTAAAAATTATTATTTTTCAGTATTCATCAAAATATGAAAGTTGTCATAAAAGTACAAACAATTTATCCAAAATAAATTTTTATGTCCCTATTATAAATAATAATTTAATTAACTTAAATTAAATATATAAAAGTGATAAATATTTGTTTTAAAAAGGCTTTTCTATTAAAAGCTGGTAAAATTGCAATTTTTGAAAAAATCGTCTTTGATCTAAAAAAATGAATTTGTTCTCTTATAATGTCTCAAAAACACATAATATGGATTCATAAAATATATAGAGTATATAAAATTCAAAAATTAGTTAATACTATTCATATCCTCTTTTTGAAAGGCTTTTTTGGTAAGGCATGGTGCACTCGAACTCGGTGTTGCGTGTAGCGCAAGCTATTGAATTACTTTAAAGAAAATAACTTACTATGAAATATTGGGCTGTTACATAGATAACATATTTAGTTAGGTGGACATGAATTTATTAATATATCTTTTTTGATTTTTGATTCTTTTTTATATTCCATCATTATAATATTGTCTCTATATTTCATTCTTATGTGATGTTTCCTCAAAATAAGGGATCTACACAATCTAAACAACTATTCAATATGGGTTTAGTAGTTTTCTTAATATTTTTATGGTTCCACCTTGTTAAATGGTATATGGTTATTGTATTCTTTCCCACAGAGATATGAAGTAGGTATGGTTAGGTGTTGCTGTTTCGTGGTTATCAAACAAAGAACCAACATGTTTATGTTTTTTTTCATATTGTGCTATGTTTATTGGTTACTGTGTTTCACATACATGTCTTAAATCATGTGTGTGTATTTAAATAAAATCCTTTTAAGAATTGAATCACTTAGAATTCTTGAGGCATTGGGGATTCTAACGGAATCATTAGAGTCACCCCATAAATGAAAACACGGCCTGTGATTCAATTTTTGTTGGTAGGCCTTCTTATTTTCAATCAAGAAATGGGTATAAAGTTGATCTAGAAATGTGGTATATTTAGTAGGTCATTGATGTCAAGGATTAGAAATGATGAATTTTTGAGTTGGATTGGATGCATGTTTACTTTTGAATTTTTTTATTCAATATGTGTATTATCCAGTGTGTTATTTTATTTTTTATATGATGCATGTTATTACATGTTTATCTACTACTAAATTTTCGTGGTATATTTATCATATAGAATTATTTTAATATATTTATTATAGACTCAGTGGGCCATGGGCCACCCTATTTTACATTTATAGGTATTTTAGTAATTTTTAAAAAACTATTCGGTCATGATGACTTTTCAATAGAATTTGAGTATTATCATTAGGCTTATGTTGAGGGATATTCTCCCGACAACTACGATAGAACCTCAAATATAGTTAAAAAACAATGTGTTATGGGGAGCTATAAAAGAATTATTATGGGAACCGTTGATCAGGCACCATCTAGGTGATCTATGTCAGGGATTTATGTAGTCACTTTTCCAAAAAAAATCCTGTTATATGGAGATAGTTAGACTATAATATTTAACTGATTCTGTTCAATATCTTTCTTTTCTAGATCATTGGCCTGGATTTTGGAAATTGGATTTGGGTTGAACTATACTTCAACATCATCTGCCCTTATTTAATCATCACCATAATGGAATGATTCTTAATCATGATATGATATTTCTATTAGTGGTTGGAAGAATTTATTGTATGATTTCTATAACATGAGTTATCGTAGTTGATTACCATAAGAGAGTTGAATCCAACACCAAAATCATTATTTGTTAATTTATCCAAATTGATTCTCTACACTCTTGAGTTGATTAAAAGTATCAAACATCAATTTTATTTTGTGAGTTATTGTTGTGCTTCTTGAAGAGACATGAAATACATGAAAATCTGAGATATAATTAACCACTGGTTATTGACATGTGTTCATTCATTAATATTTTCAAATCTAAATTCTTGTATCCCAATTTTTCATCCAACGATGTTTCATGGTAATGCTCTATAAAATCCATCATGGTTTTGATATATCAAGGGATTCTATTCAGAAAAAAAGTATATTTACTTATGAGATTTTTCAATAAAATATAATGAGTGGTAAATACATTATATGGCCATTTTTATTTTAGATATAACAATATTCCTTTGATTTGTATATATTTTGTTTCATAGACCATTTTACAATCAATATCTATTGATAATTTATTTATATATTTATTAGTGTTTTAAAATAAATATAAACAATCATTATAATCCTCTTCTGTATCTCTATCACTTTTTTTTGGAAAATAATCACTATAGACTATCCTTGAATAACTATTAAACCAATAAAAATGTTAATTCTCTAATAAAGGAAATCTCGATCTTTGTCCTGATATAATATTGGAAAAAATAATTTTTTTTAACATCTTATAGATATATTTTATCCAAAAAAATAAACACCAATATCCATTTATCATTCACTTTCATAACATTTATATTGTGGTAAATCATGTCGTACTGAAATATAGGATTTCTCATGTATCCACCAAGCATAAAATACTATAATCCTGGTGCCTCATTCAGTCCTTAAAATGTTCTCTTCCTCCTTATTAATTTCTTATCATATTATTCTCTAATAAAACCACTATTGTACATGGTATATATATTTTCAAATGGAATCTATGATGTAATTCTTATTACATTTATTTTTGGAACACCTTGTTTTTTTATATCAAACTTATCAATAAGGGGAAAAGAATAGTTTTGAAAAACTATATGATAGAATGTATTTCATTCAAATAACTATCATTTGGGAATATCCCTTATAGAACAAAAAATGTTTTTTCTTTGTAACCATTACATCATAATTTTTTTTTCAGAATATCTATTTTGTTCTATTGAATTTTTTTCATTAAACCTAAAAAAGTACAAAGATTAATTGTTCTCTATTTTTAGGATCTTTATGGATTATTTTGATATATAATTTATATTTATTGTATGTTTAATAAAATTTGGTTGTAAAAGAGATTAGATAAGTATTTTTATAGATTCATCATTCAATGTGTTAGCATCAGATCTATCCAATCACCTATAATATTTTATTCATTGATTTCCACCATGAGAGATGGCTTCAAAATAACATCTAAAAATTATTCTATTTCTACAATAATGGTGTCATAATCTAAATACACATTATCCCCATATGATCACCCTAATATGTCCACTTCATTATCAAATTTACTTAAAATATAAAAAAAATTATGTAAAAACATATCACTAGGGTTATAATTCTACTAATTTTCTCACAATATTGGAAACATGGAAATTAAATATTTTTTAATGGTTTTTTAAATTATATTTTTTATGAATAATTTTTTTATGAGAGTCCTAGAAATAATACTTTATCTATATGATATTTTAACTTCTATTTCATCTACATTGTTTGAATAAAGCACATAAATCTAAAATTTATAATTTATTTCAATGTTTTATTTTTACTATAATTACAATCCTTGTGTTTCTTATATTAATTCAGCTATTAAATTACCTATTATTTATATAGGCTAATGTATTAACTAATTCAGTTTAATACATTTAATTTAGATATTTCTCTATGGGAATCATCTGTGAAATGTAATTAATGATCCAGTTCCTCATCTAAATGACATCATTTTGTTGATGAATCCTCAGAAATGAAACAACATACATTATCCCACACTTCATGATATATTATTCAACATATATTTTAGTTAATTACATGATATTATCATTATGTAATATATAAATTTACATCCAAGTAATATTATCTAGAAATCAGTTCTAACTTGTATGAAACATGAACACATGGAATTGGTAGAAGATTGCATCATCCATGTCATAATACTATATTCTTATATGAATATAAGATAGTATTTTCATACACTAAAAGATTTGGTTGATATAGGACCACACACATCAATGAGAACCAACATATTAAATCACTTCTATTTCTTGTGATTTAATATATATATCCTCTAAATAATTTTCCCTTCTTAAAATTATCAAAATAATGAGTATGATCATGTGAGTTCTTAGGGATATCAAATGATTATTTTTTCAAAAAAAAATATTAATTGAATTTTTTCTCAAGATTCCAAGACATTGGTTTCATATCTTGTTCTCGTATTATATAGAAATAAAAAACTTTTCTTCTTCTCCACTTATATGTTCTGGATTCACCTTCTTATTTTCCTAGCATAAAAATTGAACAATATGTTTCATTGATTGTTTATGATATCATTTTTAAGTTTTTAACATTACTTGAAATAAAAACATGTCTTACACATAGAAAATATCTCAACCCTTGAATTTACACATATCTTAAAATGATTTTATGAATAATAAAGTAGAATATTACAAGAAAAGGATTTTAAATTCTAGTGTCATGGAAGACAAGGTACATAAAGATGAAAAACATGTTAATAAATGAAATTTTTATCTATTTAATCTCTATAATGTGCTCCTAAATTAAATTTTTTACATAAATCCTCCTAGGATTACCTTAGGATAACATGATAAATGGGTTGATCTAAAATCCTAGTAAGGGAATAAGAAAAATAATAAAGCATATGAAAATGGGTTATAAGGTGTGACATAATGATATAAAAAGGCATGGAACATATATAATCATAACATATAAATATTGGATTATATAAACATGGAGTCATATTAATGTGGAAAAACCATAAACCATGATATTAAAATTATTCAAGGATCATTTCATATAGAGGATCACAAGTCAATGTTAACCACTAGGACCATTTCACATGGTTTCATGAGTCAAGGTGAACTACCAACGCCATTGCCCATAATGCATCACAAGACTCAAATTTACCCAATAAATTAGAGGATTATCTTGGTTCACACATCATAAAATGTTAATTAATATGATTTCCAAATATTTAATCATACATAATCAATCACAAATAAACATAAGGGTTACCCATGGTAAGAATTGGGTATCATAATCATGTCATAAATCATAACAAATGGGAATATCATAAAAATTTTCTTCATAGGAAGGAATTAAACCACTAATGGACAATAATAGGGTAGAATAGGAATATATCATGAATATTTATGTCTAAATTAATTAATAACTTGTAAAAAAGAGTATATAAGAAACAATATTTTTAAAACATTTTCATATAGTCATAGAAAAATATCAAAGGAAATTTAAAACATAAAATAGAATAATATTATATATAAAAATAGAAGTGAAACAAGAATGTTTTCATAATAAAAAGATTGGTTTTATAAAATTTATCGAAGAGTAAAAATAGATTATATATTGTACTTAAAAATGGGTAAGAATTCAGAAAGTTCCTTTAAAATAGGCTTGCTTATTACAAATAATTGAGGAGGGAATCATTTAAAAACATGTACGTCCACAAAAGAGAATGATTAATGATATTTATACATGAGTTTTTCCAATGTAAAATTCATTTATAATATTTTCATAAAATGAATAGAAATATTTATTTGGGTCTCAAGAATGATAGATCAATCCGTAGGAATAAAGTAGGTTCTGGTAGAATCTCTTAGCTTATGTCTGAAGGTGTCCTTCAGATTATCTTATTGTAAAAAATAAGAAAATTACCTGATTTTATTTATATTTAAAGAACCTATTATACATCAAATTGATTTATTATGACCTTATTAATTTCAATCATATTCTTATTAAGGGGTTAATATGTTTAATTTTATTATATGGGAGCATTTTTTCCTTGGTTTTCATTATCAATATAATTATATACATATACAGATAAACATGTAAGATGAGAATGGTTGTCTAAAATTGTGGTTATATTTTATTTGTTATCATACAAAATATTACATGGTTATAAAATTAATTCGTTAATTTGGAGTGAATATGAATCATAATATAAAACATTAATGATAAATATTTTTGGATAATTGGCAATTTATGACCACAACAAACACATTTTACTTTATAATTTCATATCATTTATGAAAATATTCCTAAAACATAAATAATAAATAAGATATATATTATTGTCTGGTTCAACCATATAAATGGTTTCGTGACCAGAATTGAAGACAGTAAAAGAAATTGAATCTCTTCATCCTTGAATTTGATGAATTTAAAAATCTCTAATGGTTTTTTTCATTTTTAGTATTAAAGGTGAGTAAGGGATAGACGATGAATAATTATTCCTTTAGAATAGAAAAATTATAGTAAATTTGTGGTACCCGAGTTGTCACACCATTTAATTGAGGATAGGTGATGATATAAATGAAAACAAAGGAACATAAAAAAAATCAAAGAGTAGAATATATGAAATCACTTCTTGAATATATCTTCATTGAAAACCTCATTATGGGAGAGATTTAGGAAAATATATGATTCCATGGTCTCTTGTACATGGGGAGGAGCTTGGGAGTATATTTTAATATAATTTAGTCATGGCATAAGGCCTTATAAGAGTGAATAGAATAGGTAAAGAGGGGTGATATTTGTATTGGAGGAGTGGAAAGATTTCCATTATTTTAATCATTATTTTAAATTTTCATTTCAAGACTATTAATAGTCTTGATTATTTGAAAAAAAAGTAAATATATAATTTGAGTCTAAAATAGAGGTACTCACATCATATAGGATGTTTGGAATAGTGTATTTAACTCATAATTTATATATACATCAAATTACCGTATTTCATTATTCCTATAAAAATCATGTTTTTTGAAAAAGTATCCCCAAAATTCACCCTAACACGTTTTCAACGTGTGGAATCAAAAATCAAATCTATTTTTTGAAAATAATATTCTAAATATGAGAAATTTATTTTTTAATTAAAATAATAATTTACTTAAAAAAATGAATATTTTAAAATTATAATTTTTTTTCTAACACTTTGATAAATTAATTAATGTCTCATAAAATTATCTAATAGTCATAGGACACAAAAAAATAATTTTGTAAATTTTTTGGAAATAAAATTTCTTTAAATTTATTAAATTAACAAAAAAATTGTAATTAAATATACACAACTTACAAAAATACTAACACTTAATTAATAATTTTTAAAATATATACTTCCTTATACAATGATCTAATTATATTATAGTGTCACCTAAGAGATGGATAAATTTTATTTATACTTTAATGGGTGAAGTTACTATAACATTGGCCAGTTTAATAGTTATATTGGTCACATTAGAATTCCCATGTCCATGTTACTATTTCAGCAGTATATGTTCCTTAACATTATGAGATTCCTTTTATTTCATTAATTTTTAATTTATAAGGTTTGTACTATGTTCTATAAGTAATAATTTTTTATTATACTATATGAAATCATATAAAAATTGAATTCCATTGATAAAACATTAGGGTTTTAAATTCTTCACCACTTAATAAATTTCACCCTCAAAATTTAATTTTACATTCTAAGGTTTGGGTACTTTTACTTTATCTCTTCCTCTAGTTCCCATGTTTCCACTGTGTACTTATGCTTCCTCCATGGTACTTTGACCAAATGAGTAGTATTTTTGTGTAGAACATTATCTCTATGATCTAATATCTTTACTAGATACTCCTCATAATAAAGATCATTCTCTGATTATACCACCATTGAATGAGTAAATGTGAAGGATCTCGTATGTACATTATTCATAGGGATATATTAGAAACATTGTGTACTTTCAGCATTGTGGGTGGATGTGTTAGTCTATGAGCCATTGTTCCAACATGATAAAAAATATAGAACGGGCTGATGTACCTAGGATGTACTATTCATTTCTTCCCAAACCACATTACCTTATTCCAGGGAGATATGTGGAGGAATACCATGTATCCAACATTAATCTCAAGGTCTCATCGATGATTTTTTGCATAGCGCTTCGGTGGAATTTGGGATTCCTTGATGTGATACTAAATGGTTTTCACCATATTCACCATTTCATTGACCTTTTGTGGTCCTAGCATCTTATGCTCACTTAATTTATCCAAGCATGTTGTTGTTCCACACCTTTTTCCATAAAGGTATTTATATGGTTCCATTCAGATGGTAGAGTGGAAACTATTATTATAAGAGAATTTGACTAGTGGAAGATGCTGGTACCACCCTCCTTTTATGTTCATATATCATGCAATAGAAATATCATTCAATGTATGAATAATTCGCTCATATTGACCAAATGGTTAGGGTTTATATATTGTGATGATTTTCATCTCTGTGATTAGAGTTTTTTTGAGTCTTTCATAGAACTTTTTTTGTGAATCATGGATCTCGATTGAATATAGTAGATAGTGGTACTCTATAGAGGCCTAAAATATATTTGATATATATCCATGAAAGTGGATATAGTTATAATTCATCTCAAATTGTGATAAATTGATCTATCTTTATTATATGATCCACAATTACCCATATATCATTGTATCGTCAGGATGTCCTTGCAAGTCCATTGAAAAATTCCATGGTGATTGTCTCCCACTTTGATGTTGGTATGAGTTAGTGGTTTCATCACCCCCTTACTGTTTTTCATTTCAACTTTCACTTGATGACAAAATAATAACCTTTATGAATATTCAACAATCTCATAGTTCATATTGACTATCCAAAAATTCTCGCAGAGATCTCTATACATCTTTGTGCTCCATGGGTGAAAAGAGAAGGTTAAGTAATGTATATCATTCAGAATATCCCTAATTATCTCTAGACCAGATAGTAAAAATAATTATGACCTTAATATTACATCTTCATCCTTGTCAATTTTGAAATATAAGGATTTAAGATTTTCTAATTGCATATACTCTTTTTAGAATTTCTACATCTTTTCTTTGAGTGTCCTTTATTTTCACCCTAAGAGATAGTTGAGAATCCATTTGAGAATGGATTGATTATGTCCCTCTCGTAATGATCCCATGTCCATGCTCTAAAAATACATATGAATATTGGATTCTTCTCACCTCTCATCATTGATAAAGAAGTCGGATCCTTTATACTTTGAGAATCCACATCCTAATTTTCCTTACTAGGATTATAGTGGATTGTGTAGTCATAAACCATAATGAGCTCTAACCATATTCACTAGATAATATTTAGCTCATTTTATAGGAATATATATTTTAGACTCTTGTGATCAATTTATATCCCTCACTTTTCCCCATAGAGATAATGTTTCAAGATTTTCAAAGAAAAGATCACAGCTGCCAACTCCATATCATGCCTCGTATAGTTTTAATAATAGACATACAAATTCCTTGAGGCATTTAATACCAATTTATCATTTTTCATTAGAACACATCGTATTACTTTCTTTGATGCAACAGTACACACCATAAATATTTATATACATAATGGGAGTGTGAGTACTGGTGCAATGATAATCCTCTTTTTGAGATCCTTGATGCTTTCCCCACATTCTTGAGTCCAGACTAACTTCACCCCCTACCAAGTTAGATTAGTCCTTGGGTTTGAAAATTTTGATAATTTCATCAAAAAATCGTCATTAATACCTATATAAACCTAAAGAGAAGTGGATCTATATTACAGATATTGGCCTCGGTCACTCTTCAATTACATTTTCCTTAGAAGGGTCCATAGATATTCCTTTTCAAGTGATAACATTCCCCAAAAATGATACTTCCAACGTCTATAACTCACATTAATTATACCTTATATAATGTTACTCCATTCATAAGTTCATCACCAAAGTATTGAAATTTTTTTTATGTTCCTCCTTGCTCTTAGAGTATATCATAATATTTTGGATAAAGACTACCACATATTTGACATGGTAATCGCTAAATACTCTATTAATTAATTATATTTATATTTATGGATAATTAGGGACTATTAAGGGCTTCAATATGAACTCATAAAGTCCATACCTCATTATAAATGGAATTTGGGAATATACTCCTTCCTCGCCATTAATTGATGATATTCAGACCAAAGGTCCACCATAGAGAAATAACTAGCCCCACATAGATAATCGAACAGGAAAAATATAAGAGGCAAGGGATATTTTTTATTTATCATGATTTTATTGATATCGTGATCATCAATTCATATGCACATTGATATATCATTATTCATAAAAAAGAAGACTGGTTAACCCCATAGTGATGTGCTCGATCTTATAAGACCCTTCTCTACATTCTCTTGTAACTGCTTCTTTAGCTCATCCCACTCTACGGTGGCTAATCTATAAGTTCTCTTTGATAAAGGTATAGATCCATGTACAATTTCAATTAAGAACATGACCTCTCGATAAGGGGGAGGAAAAAATATTTCTTCAGAAAATACATCAGTGTAGTCTGTAATAATGGGCATGTATTTGAGCTTGATTCTATCCTTTGTCTCAATAATTTGAGCGAGAAATGAATTATCATAAGGGTGTAATATTTACACTAGGAACAATGATCCTAAGGATGATTCAACTTACTCCTTAAACCTTTAATGAATTGGAGGATTCTTCGGAATATAAAGAGTGATTTCCCTTTCTCGGTAGTTGATGTTGGATTTGTATAAAGATATACAATCCATTCCCAAGATTTCATCGAACACCACTTCTTGAAGTTTGAGGAAATTAGATGTGAGGTTCAGTTCAAAAATGTTAAATGATTAGGAGTTATATTTGTTGGATTGAATAATTTCCCCATTTTTTTCTTATAGATAAATCTATCTCCACAATTTGAGTTGGTATTTTAATAGTTCTACTAATACTTCATGATTTTAGAGGATACATAGCACCATAATAAAATAGTAAATTCACTATTCTTGAATGAATAACTAGTTTACCTATCACCACATTGTTTTATTCCTCACCCTAAATAGAAGTAATAGCATAAAACATTACTTATTTCCTTGGATGTTGTTATTGATTTCCTCAAACAACCCTTGTCTTAATGAAATTGTTCGCATAATGCCCATGATCTGTGTAGTTGAAACTCTATGCTACCTATTGAGCGTTGATATTAACCATCATTTATTCTTCCACATTAGTGGGATTATTCATATCCATTATGAGGTTCATATCCATACGTCCCATTAGTTCACATTTCATGTAATTCATGGTTTCTTTATATAGTTCCTAGGATGCGTTTTCCCACAATTTTGACATGTGGCATGTTCTATTTTCTATCAATCATGAGATATATTTTATAAAAAATACATATTGGAGTCCATTTTACACTTTTAATCACTAAGACCATGAGACCATTGAGATTCTCTAATCTCTATTTCATCCATGAGGGAATAATGGAAAATCTCCTCATAGTTGTCGAAGTCTCAAATTTTCAAATTTTTTCATAAACTCACCTTTAGTCATATAAAGAAGAGATCCGCCTTTATTTCAGTGTTTATGACAAAGTTAGAGGTATATATTGAATGCCTTGTGAATTATTTTCCATACACCTTTATGGACTCATTTTCCGGATGATTATGCTCAAGGTACTCAATTTCAATTTTGATATGTATTGTTCTAGAAAATATTAATTGAAAAAAAATCATGAATTTCCCCCTAATCCATGTAATAAATTTCCTCCAGGGACATTGTATTCTTGGTTAGTGTTCACCACTGGCCAGCTTCAACAAAATAATGATTGACAACCAAAACCAATTTCTATTATTATGAGTAATGAAGGATTGATAATATCTTTTCAATGGTCTTAATCCACTATTCCATGAGAAGGGGATCAAAAGATACACTAAACATGGGAGCCCTTTTACACAATAAGGATTCACGGAAAACATTCTCTTTCCATGGTGGAGGATGGAATTTCACTTGATTCACATTAATATTCATAACTTGATCCAGATGGGCAAGTATTTTCCTAATGTTTTGAGTACCCATTTCCATAATATTTGGCATATCATTAGATAAATATTCTCATTACCATTTACATTTATTGATTTCATTTGTTCTTTTTTCCCACCACTGTCTAAGAATATAATGTGCATTTAGGGCTCCTGAAAACATAGCTAATAAGCTAAAAATGAAACACTAAACATAAAAGGATAAACTTGAAAAGGGAAATTATATCCTAACCTATGATTTCTTTGGTTTCAATATAGGCTATCCATGAATTGATTCCTCACATTAATTCCTATAGGGTTATTTTTTGTTCTCTTAACAATGTTTCGTAAAGTGCGTATGAATTTACCAAGGCCTGTCCCTTGAGAGTATCAAACATGGAGTTCAACAAAACCATTATACTGAAACAATTCCCATTTAAGTCTATCTTAATGTGGTGTTTTTAGGTTTTACCCATAGATACATTTATTCCTGATCCAAAACCACTTTTTCGTATCCAGTTAGGGATGTATTTTCATAATAGACCACTTACTCAATACTTACCAAAATCAATTTATGTTTTATTATACATAGTCACATCCCTATGTTTATTACTAGATTTCTCCATTCTTAATATCCATGAATTACTAGACCATTACCTAATACCAAATATATTGACCCTATCATTTTACACATATCATTACTTGATATTAATCATTATAGAGCATTATAAAACAAGAAAAGTATCATAAACTGTAGTTTCATGGAAGACTAGGTACATAAAACTGAAAATCATGGAACTAAATACAACAATACTTAATTTAGTCTTTATAAATATCTCATGACATCCATTTTACTCATACGTCTACATAGGATAACCTAAGGATAACATGAGCAATGGGATGAGCTAAAATCCCAATAAGGGAATAAGCCTAATAAAAAAGCTTAAAAACATGAATTAGAAGGAATGACATAATGATATAAAAATAAAGGAAACATATTGAATCATAACATATAAACATTGGATAATATAAATATTGAGTAATAAAAATTTTACAGAAAAAAACCTACCATTAGCATGATTCGAGGCTCATTTCACATAGAGGAGGACAAATCAAGGTTAACCACCAAGACTTTTGCACAAAACTTCTCATGATACTAAAAATTAACCAATGATTTAGAGAGGTATATGGTTTAACCCATCATAAAATGTTCAATAATATTCTTTCCACATAAATAATAGTACATAATCAATCATACATAAACATAAGGTTTACCCATGGTAGGAATTGGGTATCATAATAATGTCACAAAGCATAAAAAAATAGAAGTATCATAGAAATATCCAAGAAGGGAAGAAATTAGGCCATGAATGGAAAATAATATGACAGAATAGATATATATTATGATTTTTTTTCAAATTGAATAGTACTCAAGAATTTTTAGAATTAAAACATTTTAGTGTGGTTGAAGGAAAACATCAAAGGTCATTTAAGAAATAAAAGTGTAAAATTATTAATATACAACTATAAGTGAACAAAAATTTTTTATAATAACAAAAATATTGTTTTTATAAAAATAATTTTGTTTTAAAAATATATTATATTGTGTACTTGAAAATTGGAACAAATTCGGAAAGTTCACATAAACCGAGCTTTCTTATCGGGACTAATTGAGGAGGGAATCCTTTAAAAACGCCTATATCCCAGAACGAGAATGATGAATTGATATAGTTAAATTATTTTAGATAATATAAATATAATTTAGAAGGTATGAATAATAATAATAGATAAATTCATTTTTGTTAAAGGAATTATAGAACAACCCAAAATATTAATTGAGGTTCGTGTAGAATGCCTGACCTTAGGTCTGAAGGTGTCCTTCACGTGATCATAATATCCTGGATAACCAAAAAAATTCATTAATTAAAATGTATATAAATTATTATCATGTAATGGATTTATTATATCCATATTAAGTTCATTCATGGTCGTTTTTATGGGTTAATAGTTTCAATTTCATTGTTTGGGAGTGTTTGTTTGCTTAGTTTTCACAATTGGTTTACTTATATACATGTTTGGATAAATATTTAATATGATAATGGTTGTATAGAATTTATGTTATATGTTATTAGTGAACATAAGGAATATTACATGGATATAAAATTAATTTTTTAATTTTGAGTGAAGATTAATCATAATATAAAACATTAATGATAACCATTTAGGTTAATTTGTTGTTTTATGACCACAATGGACTCATTTTTCTTTATAAATTATTATCATGTGTACAAATATTATATAACCTTACATAAAACAAAATACATATATTATATTCTAGTACAACCTTAAAAATGGTTTCCTAACCAGAATTGAATATGGTAAATTAAATTAAAAAACCATTGTCCTTGAATGTGACGAATTAACACATCTCAAATGGTGTTTCCATTTAAAATATTATTGGAGATGAAATGAGATATGGTGATTAATTATTACATTATAACAATTAAATTGTAGTACAAGTAATGTACATGAGTTATCACAACATTTTTATGAGGATAGGTGAGGATAAAAATGAAAAAAACTAACATTAAAATGAATTAAAATAAAATGAAAGAGGAATTTCCATCTTGAATATATCTTCCTTGAGAGGCTATTTAGTGTATAATTTTTTATATATTTAAGATAAAGGGATTATGGACGTGGGGAGGATCATTAGAGGATACTTTATTAGAATTTAGACAAGGCATAAGGCTTGAGAGGAGTGAAGAGAAGAGATAAGAAGGGGTCGTATTTATAGTGGAAGAGATGAGGGGTTTCCCATTATTTTACACATTAGTTTAATATTTTTACTCAAGACAATGAATATTCTTTATTATTATTAACAAAAATAGTAAATAGAAATTTTGGGTTTTAACCAAGGGTTCTTAAATCATAAATTATGTTAGTAATATTGTATTTAACTCATAATGTTTATATATATGGTATATTATCGTATTTCACTAGTCTAAAAAAATTCATGTAATTCAGAAAAATCCAAAAAATTCACCATAATCAATTTTTATGTGTATAATCCAACAATGATATCCACTTTCGAAAATTTATTTTCTAAATATTGGAAATTTATTTTTTTAATTAAAAACATACTTTACTTGATAAATTACTATTTTAATATTAAGTACACTTTTCTAACATTTTGAAAAATTAATTAAGGTATAATAAAATTATCTTATAGTTATAAGACTTCAAAATAATAATCCATGAATTCATTGTAGGAAAAAAAATTTCTTTTAATGTATTAAATTAATCATAAAATTATAATGAAATAAGTAACACTCCAAATATTTCTAAAAAAATTGAAATTCATGAGACTTTGATTAAAGTAGATATTTATAATTATCATTTATACACAATTTTTCTTTTACCATGTTTTGAATTTTCAAAAACATTCATCTACAATTGTGGTCGGTATGTTATTTAGAGTCTAATAAAACCCACATTAATTTTTGTTGAATAGTAACCTAACCATATGAATAGTAATATGAATAGTAATATAATCATAATTAATAGTAAATTGTATTATTATTTTATTTTCATAAGGATATATGATAATGAGACTTTGATTAATTTTTCAAGGTGTTAAAAAAGAGTTATATACTAAAAAGGTTATTTTTTAATAAATTATAATTTTATTTAAAAATTAAATTAATAATATATAGAAACATTTTTTCAAAAAATGGAGTTAGTTTTTTAATTCTACACATTAAAAAATGGTTAGAATGATGTCTTGGGATTATTCTGAAGTAGTTGAATATTCAGTGAATAGTTAAAAACAATTTTTAGTTTCAGTGTGTTTAATGACATCATTAATGAATTAATAAGGATTTAATAATTATGGTTGACTTTTTTCGGGTAAAATTGGATATGATTTTTCCCATGTGGCTAATACCATGGGAAAATATCATGAGCAGACACATGTTTTTGCAAACATCACTAATAAGGTGTCCCGTAGAAATTAATAAAACATTCCCTCACTTTTCCAATAAATACCAACACATTCATTCCATTCCTTTCATTCCAAATTCTTCCAAAATGATGATCTGGTATTATTACCTCCCTGTTATTCCTCCCATGGTTTCCCCAATCCCCCATGTCCCCAACCATAAATTAATAGTAGTTACCCTACAATGTAAGAGAATTCTCAACTTCATTCTTTTTCCATTCAAGTTCTCTTTTACGTGGTAAAACATTCATGTCCATATACCATGTTTTTATTTCAATTTATTAAAACTCTATATAGTTTTAGTTTCATTTATGGAGGGGTGAAACTTATTCCCTCCATTTTTAATGTCTTCTAAAACTATGTTTCATATCCGTTAGGCTGCTGAATTTTCGAAAGGGATTTCTCAACTATTATTTTATTTCAAGTTCCATTATTTTATTATTATTTTCTAATCTCCCCTTATACAAGAGGAATTAATGATCTTATATCTTATATATTTTTTATTTCATCATGTTTATATAATATTCACCATTATACTTCTTCACCTCTCACACTTATTCATGAAATTAAAACATCATTCTTGATGTGTCGATTTACCAACCTCATGGACGATGTGAGTTCAATTTCATTTACCCCCTTCAAGAATGATCATGAATCTATTTTTGTGGTTGAAAAAGATTATAACATATATATTATATCTTATATAAGGTTTTGGAATCATTCTTTACACAAGTTATTAAATTAGAAAACAAAATGTGTTCATAACGATCGAGGAATTGGTAAAATAACCTAATCAAATATCATTAATGTTTTATCTTATGAATCATCCTCATGTTATAATTGAATGATATAAATGGTATAATTTATGGATCTAGAAATATTTAAATAACATTTAATTCTAACTCTAGTGTTTCACTTCCAATCGAAAAGAATATCCATCTTGAACCGATCATGGAAACCATGTAAAGAACACATGTAAAACAATGTAAGTAACAAAATACTGCCAATAAATGTTTCTACTGATGTTGTAAAATATCATATATGGTGTTATTACCATTAATATGTTTCATTAAGATTATAATGAAACTCATTTAACCATTATACATGAGTTATAGCCACATTTTAGGTAAGAAGAACCCGAGGTAAGAGAATTTTTAACCCAATTTACATTCTATGGGTTAACCTTCTTCTTTATTCATTACGTGGTATCATGATTATTGGTGTGGTGAACTTATTTTTATCTTATGTAGAAATATTTTTTTAGAGTGTATAAAAATATCAATTCCATTCTATTGATTCTCAAACCAATTATAATTTAAGGGAATTTCCTTTTTAAACCATTTTAAAACTCTCTTCAATAATTTTTAAATGGATTTCTTATTATATGTATTTGGAATGAGTGGTTTGTCAAAATTTCAAGATAATTTATTTCCAATATATGTTCATTGGATATTATATATGTTGGATTGAACCCATTTTAGATCAAGATATGTTGTGTACATCCCATTATAACTCAGGATATGATAGGTGAGCCACATTATAGCTCTCCAATGCAATGGGTACTCCAGAGATGGAAGCTGTACAAAAGGTTATTACATGTGTAAGTATGAATTTAAGAGTGATATATTAAATATATCCCAATGAAATGACATGATTTTTCTAAGCATATGAGTTTTAATGAATATGGGTTTTACTGGTTTTTATGTTATCACATGACTAATGCTTTCATTCTTTATATCCCTTACTGAGTTTTATACTCAGCCCAAGTTTTTAAATTGTTTTTCACAATATATAAGGTTTGTTAATAGAAATAATAGAGTCATGATATTTGATAGGGAGTTTTTTTAAAGAAATAATTTTTTAAATTTTAATGTTTTATATTTTTTAAAAATGGATATTGTTGTAGTAGTATCCTCTTGTATAAATGTGGTATGTCGTGTATGAAATATATCCTAATTCCATAAAACCCTAAACCCAAAAAAACATACTTAATGTGTAATAATGAATTGTATTGTGTAAAATTCAAGATTATGTAATGTTTTAAGGATGGGTCCTTATTGATGGTATCATATGATGCTTTAGGTAACCATAGGGGTTAGGATGATGTTAAAACAATACCATACGTGATTTTTTACTTTATGGAAATTTGAAATATTATAGAATTTAGGGATTACCATGTTTCTTCATATAAGTTATGGATGTTCAGAATGGTTTTCTGTAGAAGAAATAGGGAAGCTAAACTAGGAAGGCACTAAGAGGATGATGTTTGTACAAATCTGTAGGCCGGAATGGTGGGAATCAGAACTGAGCTGTTTATAACACAAATGGATCAGTTGAGTCCCAAAATAAATGAGGGTAGTATCCATGCTAGAATAAAACATGATATACCACAAATAATCATGTATTCTATGGATCATTTTATGAGGAAAAATCATCCAACATTTAGTGGATCCGTAGATCTAGTGATAGACACGGGATAGATCAATTCCCTTGAAATGGTATTTGATATAATGGGATGTTCAGAATGTAACAAGATGATACTGGCCATTTATACTTGGGATGCTGAAGCCGATCAATGGTTGTATTTGGTTAAGAATACAAGAAAAAAGATGATATTGACAGTCTAGAATGGGATTCTATTAAGAGTCTTTTTCATGAAAAATATTTTTCCAAAACTCTTCAAATCGGAGTGGAGAAAAAAATCTTGGAACTGAAGAAGAAAGATGATGATTATGTGGAAACATTTGAATCCAATTTTAAAATACTATCTGTGTACGTACCGATTTTTTCTCGGGATTTTGAACATAAATATAATAGATTTTACTCTAGTTTGAAGTCGTTTTTTGCGAAGATATTTGGATTAATGAGAGTTGAAAAGGTATGAGAAGTTTGTTTATCATGCTGAAAATCATGACATCGAGTTTTTTGACACATTTGTTGTCATGACCCGACCTAAAGGGGCTCGAGCCGTGACTCCCCAAGCTTGCCTCCAATAGGCCAGGGGTTGGAATCACACACATGGGAGGCATTATCCTAAGTTACATGTACACACGCACCCGCATATAGCTCCATGAAATAGAACTGAGATGTATAAAACTAAAAAGAAAATTCATGCATACATCTACCCAAAATTAGAATGCTACAGAAGTATAAAAGGGAAAAAACAGTTCCCACCAAAATAAAACTACAAAAGTGTCCAACCTACTCAGAAGGAGGGGATCACTGTTAAAAGCGTCCTCCGGTAAGAACCTCGGCACAACTCCGATAAACACCACAGTCAATCTCGCTCATAATGCTCTGCCATCTCTGGGTCCTCCTAGGACTCCGTCGAAAGGCATGTGGTCTTCACAAGACACAAACAAGTGTGGGAAAATCCCATTCAGGGGTGAGTATAATAATACTCTATAGTAACCCCAAAACCCCAAAACAAAAGAGAGAAAATGAAAAGAAAGAGTCAGCTCATCCCAGACCGAGGGAACCCAGACAAGGGAGAAACCCCATCTCTAGACCATCCTTGGATAACAAAACTAGTCATTTCAATTCAGGGGTATTCCCATTCATACACCATGAAAATCCACTCAAGTATACACCTATACATATATGATGAACATTCACTCAGGTATATGCCCATACATATATCAGGAGCATCTTCATGGATTTACATCCACACGTATACCATGAACATCCATATATACTCGATTCACTCACCAAGCCACAAGAGGTACCAAACTCGTGACCAGAAACATTTTTTTATAAGAGAAAAGACTCCACGAGAAATGTCATCCAGATGACATTCATCTGGGAGATACACTACATGGGTTCCCACACAGACATCCCAGATGCTCGCCTGAGAGATCATGCTCGTCGGATATCATCACAGAGAAAGTCACGTTGAAACAACAAAAAAACCAAACTCCATGGATAGGGGATCACTCCTAGGGTCCACCTGTGGATTCCAAAACCCACACCAGTATTAAAAGATCTCACAGATAGGGGATCACTTTCAGGATCTGCTAGGGGATAACACAACCCGATCTAGTATTTGAAGATCTGACAGATAGGGGATCAGTCCCAGGAACCACTGGGGGATACCAATAACTGACTTGGTGCTCCACAGATCACATCACTAAGACAGAGGATCATCATTTGTGTGGATATGGTCATGACGATACCGGAAACCCCATCTGTTATAACTCGTGATGTCGGGGATCAAACCGACGATGCACCAAGCATACCGAAAACCAATCTTTGTTTAGGGGATAATATAACCAACGATTCTGCAACCCTACTAAAACAAAACGTTGAGTAGGGGATTGTATACCTAATGATGACAAAACCCTACTAAAAATACATGCTATGTAGGGGACCGTATACTCGATGATTCCACAACCTTACTATAAACCACATGCTGAGTAGCAGATTGTATACCCGGTGATTCCACAACCCTACTGAGCACGGCCCAATGTGTTGGGGATCATATTCTCAATGATTCCACAAACCCTACAAGGTTTACCCTCTTAGATATGGGATCACCACCCATGTACAAGCGGATAGAGAGATATCAAGAACCTGATCTAGGGTAGCGAAGCTGGAGGATCCCGCCTCAGGCCCAGCAGAGGGATTCTATAACTCACACTAATTATAGATCCTATCGAGGTGATCAGAAACCCATTCCATGGTTGTGATTCCCCACCAACCCTCATAGGAGAAACCCAAGAGAGTACCCTCAACCATTGCTGGTGCAAATGTCGCAAACCTGAGTGACCCGCAACATCGCCACACTGCACACCTCCTAGGCTGATACCGAGGCCACCATCATAGTCTAAACGGGAAAAAATGAATGATAGGATATTTACAAGCTCGAAATGGAAAACAGGTGAACAAAGTACTATTCACCATAGCATGCCCATGTGGGGACCACACCATGATCCCGAAACTCATCAAGCAGATCACACCATTGATACACCCTTAGAAAAACCCACGGGATCAACTACTCTATCATCCAAAATGGACACCAGGTAAAAAAATGTACTATTATCTTTAGCCATCCCGGGTGGGGCCCACACCACGATCCTTAAAATCGTCAAACGAATCACAGCAATTTGATCCCCTAGAAAAAACACATAGGATCAACTACTCGATCATCCAAAATGGAAACCCAGTAGAAAAGACACGTTTCTATGTAAATACCGGAACCTAACCTCGTGGGTCTCACACCTTGTTCATGGTCCAAAAACCTGGAAACTATCTTGAGAATTCTGTCGTACCATCAGGGTCTCAACGCAACTGACAGCTCATCATTTGGACACTCCATGAAAGAGTTATGGCAGATCAATTTGAAAATAATAAATTATTATTATTTTCCAAGTTTCAAGCCCCCTGGGACAAAAAAAATCAACTCAAAAAATTCCCTAAATAATATCAAGAGGTATGTCTCAACCCAATCTTCACATCGCCACAAAAGGCTCTTAAATCGGACATCTGGTATGCGAGTTATAGGGGTTTAATGAATCCCCGGAAAAACCTGCTGGACCACCGCTTGCCTCATCGGAAACCACCGCGCTGTAGCTGGAAACTGCCATGCCACCACCACACTACCTCCGCTTCACCAAAATCTTCTGTGGCCGCCGCCCTTGCTGCCTGAAAACTGGCATTTCCACCAGAAATCATTCGGGAGCCACCGGGAGCACCCTAGTGCTCCAAAATTAGATCTGAAAATTGCTTCGAAAACCACAGGACCTGAACTACACAACCCTTATGAAGATTTGAAGAAGAAAAATTAAAAAAATAGGGTTTCAGATATTAAAACACAAACTACCTAACTTGCGGGTGATACACTAACTCTCGGGCTTAGATCCGCAATCCAATGCTTCTGTTGCATGATCCCGGAGCATCCGCCGTCGAAATCTGTGCTCATGGGCGCTTCGTTTGCTCGATTTGGAAGAGTGCTGGTGAAATAGAGGTAAAAGGAGGAGGATCCCTATTTGAGTGCAAAAAATAACAAGGGGGGTTGATTTTATTATTATTATTTTTATTAGAAACATTATTTTAACTCTCCGTTAACAGGCCTTCGACCCGGCACCCGGCGCCGACAAAATTTATGTCGCTCGTAGGGTAAACAAGGCATTCTGAACGCAACGATGCACATAGAATTGTGATCTGAGACTCTGTTCAAGAGTTATTCAATATGACACTCATAAACAATCTTTATCATTTATTTACAAAAACGCCTCTAGTGGCATTTTCCGCAACAGGCCCGTGCCTGGAAACGATACACCCCGCCTAGGGTAAACAACACGCTCTGGACACAACTATTCCCTCATATTTCTGATCCAAGCTACCATTTAGTAGAAAAACACAACCACACCATGTGCATATTATAAAAATACTTAATATATTTATTAAATTAATTCTAGGCACACAGGGCCTCAGAATCGCATGTTGTCTTTACGCCTAGCCCTGGAATGTTTTGTAGAAATATTCCAAAGTCTGATAGGGCCAAAACCCAAGTCTCTACATCCTCCCCACCTTAAAAATTTTCATCCCCAAAAATACATAAGCACAAGGAAAACAACTAAAATCTCAACAAGGTCTCCCATGACTACGAGTTCGCAAACAAACACCTTTGATCGAATGCCTCTGTTAGAGGGACTCACCCACTACACCTCAACACAATCTTCTTTGGGTGGCATTGACTCACCCTCACAATTTTAATCTCACCACAAAAACATGTCTATGTTGGGGAAAGATCCCTCTTACTCGTGTATTCATAGAACATCGAAAAACACCCACAAAGGGTCTTACTAAAACCCTGAAAAAACCTCAAGCAAGCAACAAAAAATAATGTGTACTGCTAAAAAATTTCTATCAAAACTACTACAGAATGTATAAAGGAAATAGAGCATACCTCCATCCACCCACGGAGCCTCTGGGTCAACAACCTTTAAGGCCTGCAGCTGTCCTCACCCTCACCCTCCATCTCCCGGAGCTCGGCGTGGACCACCTGGGGGTAGTGGTGGTGGCATCTGATACCGCATACCTCCTCTCACTACTACACCCGCCACTAGTAGAAAAATGGTCTTTAACGTCAATATTTTTAATTTTGACATCGATTTTTAACTGACATTGAAGCCGCCGACGTAAAAAATATGACCTTTTACGCCGATTTTTGTAAACTGACACCAAAAATAAATTACATTTGTTTTTTAACATCGATTTTGTAAAACAAAGATTCCAAAAAATCAATATGTACCATTTTTTGCATCAGTTTCATTAAAAACGAACACCAAAAAGTTTACAAAAATAGTTTTGGCATAGGTTTTTTTAAAAAACCATCACCATAAATGGAAAAATATTTTTGGCGTTCATTTTTACAAAAACCAAGACGAAAAATTTTCTTTTTCTTCTTACATGTTTTAGACTATTTCCTAATCTTTGATTTGATTGGTCGTGGATCAAAAACAGAGTAACGAATCAAAAGTTATGGTCATCAGAAGTTGAACTTGTCAATGTTTCGATTGGTACAAATCTTTTCAAATAAATTTTGATAAAAATATATTAAAATCACATACTACGAATGAAAATGGTGATTGATGACTAAATTTACACCATAGTTGATAAATATCAATCGAATGTTCTATATTTGTAACTCAAAAATAATAATAAATCATCTTTAAAATCAAGATAATCGAGTTGTTTTGAAATGATGGAATGGAATAACAAATAAAAAAATTATTAGAATAGCTAACCTATTCAAATTAATGATTGAAGCCGCATTGCAAACTTGATTTAATTGAAGAAGCTGAAAATGATGAACCAAGGATAAAATGGAATTATATATAGTATACAAAAATATTTTTGATAGCATCGTATGGAAATGTAGGCGTGATTTTAAAAAGATAAACGTGCGTTGTGAAAAATTTTAAATTTTGATCTCACGTATTTGAGAATAATCTTTGGAATTAGTTTTTATTTGAAACTAACTTGAAAGAGGATATACATTGGCCTTTTTGCATTGGGTTTATAGAAAATTGACGTCAAACACTCCAATCGATATCCCTTTTGGATTCAGTTTTTAAATAAACTGACGCTAAAAGGTAAAAAGAAATAATTTATCAAGTCTGTTTTTTTGAAAACATATGCCAAAAAGTAAAAAATAGTTTTGGCATCTATTTTTCAATAAATTGATGCTATAAAAGAAAAAATTACCTTTTCGCGTCAGTTTTTTTAAAAAACTATGCCAAAAACTATGAAAACTGTTTTGTCATTGGTTTTTAAAAGAACCAATGCGAAAAATAAATTTTTTTTTTTGCATTAGGTATTATAAAAACCAACTCCAAAAATGAAAATAATAATAATATATTTTAGATAATTAAGAAAACTTTTATTTGACAGGTCGTGGAGCTAAAACGGAGTTACGGATTAAAAGTTATGGTCTTTGAAAGATGGACTTGTTTAAGACTTCTATTTGGGAAGATCAAATTTAGACCACCATAAATAATAATATGTAACTCTTTTTTTCTCCACAACCAGTCACATCGAAGAATTTAAAATTAATATAAAACATAGTAAAAAAAATCTACTTTTTTGCATGGCTTTTGGGAAAACTGATGCCAAAAATATTTTTATAATTTTTTGGGGTCAGTTTTTAAAAAACGACACCCAAAATAATTAATTTTAATTGTTGCGGAAGTTTTTAAATAAATAGATTCCAAAAATTCTCTAGAAATATATATTATGTCAACTTATATGAAACCGACATCAAACTAACGACGTTAAAACCCATTTTTCTACTAGTGAGCTCTGTCGCCACGTCCACCGCCCTCCAGGCCTCCATACTCAATACGTTGTCGCTACAAAGGAGACCTGTCAACCATATCCCTCTCAGTTGCACGATGGGACAGACACTCCATAGAAAGATGTCCCCAATTGTCGCAAGTGTAACACCGTCTCTCCAGAAGCTGACCAAAACTGGCCTGAGAGCCCTGAGATCCCTGAGCCTCAGATCATTTATCCTGGAGTTGCCTCCTGAAATGTCGGTCACGTCTAGACCCCTACACCGATCATAGACTACCAGCTGCTGAGGTCTCAGCTACCACGTGCCCCGCGCTGACGGGCTGAATCTGCTCAGCCTGAAAGCTCTCCACCACCAAGGCTCACTCTTGTACCCCACCATAGGTGGGTAGACACAAAGAAACCACACCTACTCAGATGTCTCTGCATGGTCCCTGCTCGAACGTCCATGCCCTAAAGAATGGGTCTCAAACCATATCCAGGGAGTAGTGCGACATGTCTATAAACCTCACTGAGTACTTCGACATAGTCATTCCCTCCTTCCGAACTACAGAAGCTCCTGGATCCACACTGACCACAGTGTCACCAGATAGAACTCTTATATGAAGAGCCTCTCAAACTCTACCCACATGAGCATATCCTCATCATGGGACTGTGTAACTAAACTCCAACATCTCCCAATAAAACCATGCATTAGGCTCACCGCTAGTACCACCATATGACATGGAGGTGTCCTCCCAAGGCGGAAAATGTGGGTGACTGCTTTGAGCTAGTCATCTACTGCCTGAGGGTTTGAACTCGCTCCTCAAACATCATGCACACACGGCCAACCAAATGAGCTAATAGTACTATTGGAATATATAGATACTTTTATTTTAATATTTTAATATAACATCAATAATCTTAAAAAGATGAATCATGAGTTTTGAGCACACGACCTTTGCGGAAGGCGTATACAGACTGACCAACTAGCCTATGAATATTATTGGTTTATATATATTTGTCTCATTACATATATTAATATTACTCATATATTTGAAATAAACGATGTAGTGGGATTCGATCGCTACACTTCATCATGAAACTCGATGATCTAAACCAATGAACCTAATGAATTTATACGATTTAATATTTCGTTGCATATAATTATATTATTCAAGATCGTCTTCCCACCAAAAGAATTTTCTATCCCGTGGAATTTTTTGTTCTCGCCATAATGTGGGAAATCTATACCCATGGGTTTTAAAAACTTCGGGAATGGTTATTTGAAAAAAATTCCACCTATAACCATGGTTTTCAAAAATCATCGGTATCGGTCTGCAGAACAATAACAATACCTATGGTTTTGGAAAAACCATGGGAATAGGTTTTCAAAAAAAACCTATACCAACGTTTTTTCCATGAATCGTCAGTATAGGGATCGTATACCGATGATTTTGGAAAACCGTGGGTATAGGTCCCCATACTATCCTTATACCTACAGTTTTCGGAAACTGTGGGTATATGGGGGACCTATACCCATGGTTTTGCACAAAACTGTGGGTATAGACCCATTTTCCAGTAGTGAATCCCAATCCCACCTTCAATAGGCTAGGGGTTAGAGACTAGTGCTAAGTAGGCTATCACACACATGGGAGGCATTAGTAAAAGGTGCTTATACAAACGCACCCACATAAACATCCATGAAACAGTGCAAAGTTGTATAAAACTGAAAAGAAAATGCAGGCATACATCTATCCTAAACTAGAGTGAAATAGAAGTACAAAAGGGACAAAACAAGACCCACCAAAAGAAAACTACAAAATTGTCCAACCTCCTCATAAGGAGGAGATCACTATCAAAGCGACCCATATGTAAGATCCACCTCACAACACCTGTAAACACCCCGGTCAGTATCGCTCACAAAGCGCCACCTGCTCCGAGTTCTCATAGGACTCCATCGAAAGGCATGTGGTCTGAAAAAGACACAACATGTGCGGGAAAATTCAGTGTAGGGGTGAGTATAAAAATACTCAGTAGGAATCCTAAAATACCAAAACCAAATAAAGAAACTGAAAGGGAACAGTCAACTCTTCCCAGCCAGAGGGATCCCAGATGAGAGAGAAACCCCATCTTGAGACCATCCTCGGAGAACACAACTACTCATCTCAATTAAGGTGTATTCCCATGCATAAAACTTGAACATCCACTCAGGTATACGCCCATACATATATCATGATCATTATCTTAGGTATATTCCCATACATATACTTATAGCATTCACACAGATATACGTCCACACATACACCGTGAACATCTAGATATACTCGAGACACACACCATGCCACAAGAGGTACCAACCTCATTGTCATAAACGGTTCAAAACTAGGAGAACACACTCCATGAGCACTATTATAAAGATGACACTCGTCTGAGATATACACTCCATCGGGTCCCACACAGACATCCCAGATGCTCACCCGAGAGATCACGCTTGTAGGATATCATCACTGAGTAAGTCATGCTAAAACAATAATAACCCCATGCACCTCCTATAGGGGATGACTCTTAGGGTCTGCTAGGGGATGCCAGAACCCACACCGGTATTTAAAGATCTCACAGATATGGCATCACTCCCAGGATCTGCTATGGGATACCACAACCCGATCTGGTATTCAAAGATCTCACAGATAGGGGATCACTCCCAGTAACCGCTGAGGGATACCACAACCCAGCCTTGTGCTCCACAGATCACATCACTGAGATATAGGATCATCGTTCATGTGAAGATGGTCATGATGATACCAGAAACCCCATCTGGTATAACTCACGATGTAGGGGATCGAACCGACGATGCACCAACCCTTTCGAAAACAACACGCTAAGTAGGGGATTGTATAACCAACAATTCTGCATCCCTACTAAAACAACACGCTGAGTATGGGATCATATACTTGATGAAGCCACAACCCTACTAAAAAACACATGCTGAGTAGTGGATTGTATACTCGAGGATGCCAAAACCCTACTATAAACCACCTGGTGAGTAGGGGATCATATACCTAGCGATTCCACAACCCTAATGAGCATGGTCCAATGCGTAGGGGGTCATATTCTCGATGATTCCACAAACACTACAATGGTGAACCTTTTATATTGGGGATCTCCACCCATGGATAAGCAGTCATAGTGATACCATGAACCGGATATAGGGTAGCGAAAATAGAGGATCCCGCCCCAGCCCCACCGGTGGGATGACACAACTCAAACAGAATAGAGATCCAATTGAGGGGATCACAAACCCATACCACGGTTGTGATGCCACACGAACCCTTATAGGAGAGAACCAAGGGAGTACCCTCAACCACTGCTGGTCCAAACGTCGCAAACCTGAGAAACCCGCAACATCACTGCACTACGCACCACCAAGGTCGATATCGAGGCCACCAATGCATTCTACGTGGAAAAAAGTGCATGATAGACTATATACTTGCCCGAAACGGACAACCGGTGAAAAAGGTACTATTCACCATAGCATGCCCTTGTGGGGCCCATACCATGATCACGAAATTCATCAAGCGGATCACACCACTATGACCCCCTCGGAAAAACCCATGAGATCAACTAATTGATCATCCAAAATGGACACCATGTGAAACAATGTACTACTCACTTTTTCCAGCCCTGGTAGGGCCCACACCATGATCCAGAAACCTGTCAAACGGATCACACAAATGTGATCACCTCGAAAAAACACACGGGATCAACTACTCGATCATCCAAAACGGACACCTAGCGGAAAAGTCACGTTTCCCCGTAAACGCCGGAACCCAGCCTCATGGGGCCCAAACCATGTTCATGGTACCAACACTTAGAAACTATCTTGAAAATTCCATCATACCATCAGGGTCTCAATGCCACTAATGGCACATCATTTGGACACTCCGAGCAGGAGTTTTGCCAGATCAATTTGAAAATAATAACATATTATTATTATTTTCAATGTTTCAAGCCCTCGAGACAAAAACTCAACTCATAAATATTCCCTAATGAATCTAAAGTGGTATGTCTCGATGCAATATTCGTGTCGCCACAAACAGCTCTCAAATTGGACATCCGGTTTGCGAGTTACGGGGGTTTATGGAACCCCCGAAAAAACCTAGCTGGACCACCACCTGCCTCGTCGAAAACCACCGCGCTGCCGCCAGAAACTATCGGGCCACCACCACACAACCACCGCTTCACCGGAATCTGCCATGGATGCCACCCTCGGATCCTGATAAATGGGTTTTCCATCAGAAAACATCCGGGAGCCACTGAGAGCACCCTAGTGCTCCAAATTTAGATCCGAAAAATGCTTCGGAAACCTCAAGACCCGAACATACAACCCTTATGATGATTTGAAGAAAAACAACACAAAAACGGGATTTGGAATTTTAAAACTCTAACTACCTACCTCGCAGGTGATACACCGACTTTCTGCCTTAGATCCGCGCTCCAATTCTTCCTTTGCACGATTCTAGAGAATCCGCCATCGGAATCCGTGCTCGTGGGCGCATTGTTTGCTCGATTTGGCAGATTGCTGTTGAAACAGAGGAGAAAGGAGGAGGATCCTCCTTGGAGTGCAACAAAGAACAATGGGGGCTGATTTTTATTATTATTATTTTTAATAAAAACCTCATTTTAAATCCCTTCCAACGAGCCTTTGACCCGACACCCTGTGCCGACAAAAATTATGTCGGGCTTAGGCTAAACAAGGCGTTCTGAACGCAACAGTGCACATATAATTGCGATTTGAGACTCTATTCAGGAGTTATTCAAGCCGACACTCGTATATAATATTTTTCATTTATTTACGAAAAAACCCATGGTGGCTTTTTCCACAACAGGCCCGCGCCTTAAAAAGTTACACCCCGCCTAGGGGAAACGATACTTTCTGGACACAACCGTGCCCTCAGATTTCTAATCCAAGCTACCGTTTAGTGTAGAAACACAAACCCACCACATGCATTGTATAAAAATACTTAATATTTTTATTAAATTAATTCTAGGCAGACCGGGCCTCAGAATCGCATGTCGTATTCACGCCTAGCTCTGGAAAATTTTGAAAGAATATTTCAAAGTCTGATAGGGACAAAACCCGAGTCTTTACATCCTCCACACCTCATAAATTTTCATCCCCAAAAAGCCATAAGCACAATGAGAGCAACCGAACTCTCAACTAGGAATCCCTTGCCTGTGATTTCGCCAACAAACACCCTTTCTAGAATGCATCTGTTAGAGGGAATCATCCACTACACCTCGACACTATCTTCTTTGGGTGGTTCTATCTCGTCTGCACAAATTCAATCGCGCCACAAAAACATGTCTCTGTGGGGGAATGATCTCTCTTACTCATGAATTCGTTGCACATCGAAAAACACCCACAAAGGGTCTTACCATGACCCTGAAAAAACCTCAAGGAAGAAACAATAAAGAAAGAGTACCACTAAAAAATGTCTATCAAAACTACTAGATAATTATAAATCACAC
The DNA here is from genome assembly GCA_963277665.1 of Viscum album. Lineage (NCBI taxonomy): Eukaryota > Viridiplantae > Streptophyta > Magnoliopsida > Santalales > Viscaceae > Viscum > Viscum album. The sequence continues at coordinate 1,944,232,997 of OY728126.1, read as the reverse complement.
AGATCATACGTCCATCCACCCTCAGAGCCTCTGGGTCAATAACCTTTATGGTCTGCAGCTATCCTCACCCTCACCCTCCAGCTCCGAGAGCTCGATGTGGACCACATGGGGGTGGTAGTGGTGGCATCTGATACTATGTACCACCTCTCACTACTGCACCATCCACTAGTAGAAAAATGGTCTTTAATGTAAATTTTTTTAATTTTGAGATCGGGTTTTAACTGAAGTTGAAGTTGCTGATGTAGAAAATATGACCTTTTACATTGGTTTTCATAAACCGATGCCAAAAATAAATTATATTTGTTTTTACCATTGGTTTTTTAAAACATAGATGCCAAAAAATTAATCTGTAGCATTTTTGGAATCAGTTTCTTTAAAATTGACGCCAAAAAGTTTACAAAAATAGTTTTGGCGTCGTTTTTTTTTAAAAAAGATGCTATAAATGGAAAAAATATTTTTTTGCATCCGTTTTTACAAAAACCAACGCAAAAAATTAACTTTTTCTTCTTCCATGTTTTTGACCATTTCCTAAGCTTTGATTTGATTGGTCATAGAGCAAAAACAGAGCAACGAATCAAAATTTATGGTCATTGGAAGTTCAACTTGTCAATGTTTCGATTGGTACAACTCGTTTCAAATAAATTTTGATAAACATAAATTGAAATCACATCCAATGAGTGAAAATGGTGAAAGAAAATTTAATTTAAATTATAGCTGATAAATCTCTATCGAATTTTTTTTATTGGTAACTCAAAAATAATAATAAATCATCTCTATAAGAAAGATAATCGAGCAATTTTGAAATAATGGAAAGGAATAAAAAAGAAAATAAATGATCAGAATAGGTACCCTATTCAAATTAACGATTGAAGCCGCATACCAAAACTGATTTAATTGAAGATGTTGAAAATGATTAACTATGGTTTAAATGGTTTTATATATATTAAACAAAAATATTTTCGATAGCATCGTATGGAAATGTTGGCGGGATTTAAAAAAGTTAAACGTGTGTAGTGAAAAATTTGAAATTTAGATCTCGCGTATTGTAGAATACTCTTTGGTATTAGTTTTTATTTTAATCTAACATGAAAGAAGATTTACATTGGTCTTTTTGCATGGGGTTTGTACAAAACTGATGTTCAAAATTCCAGTCGATATCCCTTTTGGAGTCAGTTTTTAAATAAACCGACGCTAAAAGGTAAAAAAGAAATAATTTGTCACGTCAGTTTTTTTAAAAACCTACGCCAAAATGTAAAAAAATTGTTTTGGCATCATTTTTTCAAGAAACTGATGCTAGAAATTAAAGAAACACCTTTTTGTGTTTGTTTCTTTTAAAAGTGGCACCAAAAAATATAAAAAATGTTTTTTCATCTGTTTTTAAAAAAACCGACGTGAAAAATAAAAATATATTTTTTTTCGTCGGTTTTTAGAAAAACCAAGGCCAAAAATGGAACAAAAAATTAAAATATTTTAGATAATTTATAAAACATCGATTTGACTAGTCGTGGAGGTAAAATGGAGTTACGAATTAAAAGTTATGGTCATTGAAAGATGGAATTCTTTAAGACTTCTATAAGAGAAGATCAACTTTTGACAACCATAACATTTAATATATAACACTGTTTCTACTCCACAAACAGTAAAATCGATTCATTGAAAATAATATAAAACCTAGTAAAAACCAATCTAATTTTTTTGCGTCGGTTTTTGTAAAAACGACGCCCAAACAAATTTTTTTCCTTTGTTGTGGTAGTTTATAAATAAACCGGTGCCAAAAACTATATAAAAAAATATATTACGTTGACTTATATGAAACCAAAATCAATATAACGACATTAAAACCCATTTTTCTACTAGTGAGATCTATCACCACGTCCACCACCCTACGGACCTCCATACTCAAGACATTGTCGCTGCAAACGAGACCTGCCAACCGGCTCCCTCTATGTTGTACGATGGGACAGACACTCCAAAGAAAGATGTCCCCAGTCACCTTAAGCGTAACGCCGTCTCTCTAGAAGATGAACAAAAATGGCCTGAGATACCTGAGATCCCTCAGCCTTATATCATCTCTCCTAGAGTCACCTCCTAAAACATCGGGCACGTCTAGACCCATGTGACTGTCATCGACTACCAGCTGCGGAGGTCTCAGCTGCCACATGCCCAGCATTGGCGATCTGAATCTGCTAATCCTGAATGCCCTCCACCACCAAGGCTCTCTCTTTCACTCCAGCATTGGTTGGAAGTCATAAATAAACCACACCTTCTCAAATATCTATGCGTAGTCCCAGCTCGAATGTACAAGCCCTATAGAACGGGTCTTGATCCATATCTAGGGAGTAGTACGGCGTGTTTGTAAACCTCACTGAGTACTCTGACACAGTCATGCCCTCCTGTCGAAGATGCAGAAGCTCCTAGATCCACACTAACCTCAGTGTCACTGGATATAAATCTTATTTGAAGAGCCTCTAAAACTCTATCCACGCGAGCATATCCTCATCATGGGACTACATCACTAAACTCCACCATCACCCAATAGAACCATGCAGTAGGCTTGCCACTAGGACCACCATATAATCTGGAGGTGTCCCCCTATGGTAGAATGCATGGGTGACTGCTTCGAGCCAGTCATCAGTTGCTTGAGGATTTGGATCCCCCAGGAACTTCAGAGGTCGCTGCCTCTGGAACTCGTGGGGCGCACTCAGCCTACGTGTAACCACATCCTACACTATTGGCACAACTAGTTGCTCGATAGGTGGTGGCTCAATTGGCGGACCACCTAGAGGTCCATCCTAAAAACATGCACCCTGGTCCACAACCTTTACTTGAGGAAAATCATCACCACAATCCCACTGTGGAACCCTCACTGGCTTTCGTCGTGGAGGCATCCCTAAATACAATCCAGACACATCATGATCAAAGAGTATATATGGGGAGATAACTCAAGAATAAAAAAGGAAACCCAAAAACCAATCCTATATGATGCATGCCCTGTTATATCCCCATGTCTAGTTTCCCAATGTCCAGAGTCAAAAGGTAGGTTATTAGAGTCATGGTGAATGTATACGTCGGCCGGTGCACCAACACTGGATTCCTTGGCCTGAAATCCGAACTCAAAAAATCCTAACACTGCCTCTATGCAACCCAAACCAAGCTCACAGCTAGAACACATACACTCATAGATCCAAAATGTGGTACCTCCTCTGACACCACTCTGTCATGACCTGACTCAACGGAGCTCGAGTCGCGACTCGCTAATGGAAAAACGGCCTACACCCATGGTTCAAAACCATGGATATAGCCCCCAAAAATGTGGGTATTGGCAATACCAACAGTATTGGGAACCATGGGATGGAAATGTGTCACAATAGAGGTCCTCAACATTACCCACGGATTACTAAACTGTGGCCACAGTTACTGAACTATGTGGTACAAGGTTGTTTTTACTATTTCCAAACCGTAGGTAAAACATGATAAAAAATCGACCCTGGGTAGATTTGAACTTGATCCTTGCGCATCATACACACACGGTCAACTAACCGAGTACATAGTAATATTGCTATATATATATAATTTTATTTTAATATATTAATATAACTTCAATAATCTTTAAAGGAGGAATCCTGAGTTTTGAACACATGACCTTTGCGGAAGGTGTATACAGACTGACCAACTAGCCAAAGAATATTATTGGTTTATATATATACATCTCTTTAATTATATTAATTTTACTCATATATTTGAAAAAAAATTATGTAGCAGGATTCGATCACTACACTTCATCATTCAACCCTAAGATCTAAACCAATGAACCAAATGTATTTATATGCTTTAATATTTCATTCCATATAATTATATTATTCATGATCGTCTTCCCACCAAAAAAAACATCATATCCCGTGGAATGTTTTATTCCTGCCATAACGCAGGAAAGCTATACCCATGAGTTTTCAAAATTGTGGGTATAGTTATTTGAAAAAAAATACCACCTATAACCATAGTTTTCAAAAACTGTGGTTATCGGTCTGCAGAACAAAAACAATAACCATGGTTTTAGAAAAACCGTGGGTATAGATCTTCAAAAAAACCTATACCAATGTTTTTTCCAAGAACCTTCAGTATAGGGATCCTATACCCACAATTTTGGAACACCATGAGTATAGGTCCCTATATTATCCCTATACCCACAGTTTTGGGAAACCGTGGGTATATGGGGGACCTATTCCCACGATTTTGCACAAAACCGTGGTTATAGACCCATTTTGCAGTTGTGACTCCCCAAGCCTACCTTCAATAGGCCAGGGGTTGGTGACTAGTGCTGATTAGGCTATCACACACATGGGAGGAATTATTATAATATATGTGTACACACACACCCACATACACCTCCATGCAACAGTGAAAGGATGTATAAAACTGAAAAAATGTCTACATACATCTATCCCAAACTAGAGTACAATAGAAGTAAAAAAGGTAAAAAACAAGCCCCACCAATAGAAAACTACAAAATTATCCAACCTGCTCAGAATGAGGGGATCACTATCAAAAGAATCCACCAGTAATATCCTTATCACAACTCTTGTAAATACCCCAATCAGTCTCACTCAAAAAGCTCCGCCTGCTCCGGGTCCTCCTAGGACACCGACGAAAGGCATGTGGTCCACACAGGACACAACCATGTGCGGGAAAAGTCAGTGCAGAGGCGAGTATAAAAATACTCAGTAGGCATCCTAAAAACCCAAAGCAAAAGAACAAAACTGAAAGGCAACAGTCATCTCATCCCAGCTAGAGGGAACCCAGATGAGAGAGAAACCCCATATCGAGACCATCCTTAGAAAACACAACTACTCATATCAATTCAGTTTTATGTGCAAACATACAACATGGAAATCTACTTAGGTATACACCCATACATATATAATGATCATTCGCTCAGGTATATTCCCATAAAAATACATGGAGCATCCGCACATATATACATCCACACATATACCATGAACATCCAAATATATTCGATACACACACCAAGCCACAAGAGCTACCAAACTCATCAACAGAAATGGTTCAAAACTAGGAGAACACACTCCAATAGCACTATCATCCAGATGACACTTGTCTGAGAGATACACTCCATCGGGTCCCACACAGACATCCCAGATGTTCACCCAAGAGATCACTCTTGTAGGATATCATCAGTGAGAAAGTCACGCTGAAACAACAATAACCCATACTCCTCCTATATGGGATCACTCCAATGGGTACTCTAGGGGATTTCAGAACCCACACCAGTATTTAATGATCTCACAGATATGGGATCACTCCAAGGATCTACTGGGGGATACCACAACCCGATCTGGTTTTTGAAGATCTCACAGATAGGGGATCACTCTCAAGAACCACTGAGGGATACCACAACCCGGCCTGGTGCTCCACAGATCACATCACTCAGATAGAGGAACATCATTCATTTGAAGATGGTCATGATGTTTCCAAAAACCCCATCTGGTATAACTCACGATGTAGGGGATCGAACTGACGATGCACCAACCCATCTGAAAACCACGCGCTATGTAGGGGATTTTATAACCAACGATTCCCCCACCCTACTGAAACAACACGCTGAGTATGGGATCATATACTCGATGAAGCCACAACCCTACTAAAAACACATGCTGAGTAGTGGACTGTATACCCGATGATTCCACAACACTACTACAAACCACATGATGAGTAGGGGATTTTATACCCGGCGATTCCCCAACCCTACTAAGAATGGACCAATGCGTAGGGGGTCATATTCTTGATGATGCCAAAAACCCTATAATGGTTGACCTGCTAGATAGAGGATCACCACCTACGGATAAGTAGTCATAGCAATACCAAGAACCTGATCTAGGTTAGTGAAGATATAGGATCCCGCCTGAGGCCCACCAGAGGGATGCCACAACTCAAACAGAATAGAGATCCGATTGAGGGGATCACAAACCCATACCACAGTTGGGATGCCACACGAACCCTTATAAGAGTGAACCAAGGGAGTACCCTCAACCACTGCTGGTCCAAACATTGCAAACCCGAGCAACCCACAATATTGCCACACTGTGAACCTCCTAGGATGATACAGAGGCTACCATCACGGTCTATAGAGAAAAACATGCAGGATAGGCTATTTACTCACTCGGAATAGAAAAGCAGTGAACAAGGTACTATTCACCATAGCCTAACCATGGGGGGCCCACACCATGATCCCAATACTCATCATGAAGATCACACCATTGCGATCTCCTTGAAAAAACCCACGAGATCAACTACTCGATCGTCGAAAATGGAAACTTGGTGAAAAAGGTACTATTCACCGTAGCTAGCCCGAGTGGGGCCCAAAACATGATCCCGAAACACGTCAAGTGGATCACACCGTTTAAATCCCCTTAGAAAAACACATGGGATCGACTACTCGATCGTCCAAAACAGACACCCGGTAGAAAAGTCACGTTTCTCCGTAAACACCAGAACGCAGCCTCATGGGGCCCACACCTTGTTCTCAGTCCCAACACCCTAAAACTAATTTGAAAAGTCCATCATACCATCAGGGACTCAAATCCACTAATAGAACGTCATTTGGACACTCTGTTCTAGAGTTATGGGGGATTGAATTTGAAAATAATAAAATATTTTTATTATTTTCAACATTTTATGCCCCTGGCCCAAAAACCCGACTCACAAAAAATCTCCAAAGAATCTCAAAAGTTCTGTCTCTATGCAAGCCTCGCATCACTGTAAACACCTCTCAACTCGGACTTCCAGTTTGTGAGTTACATGGGTGTAAAGAACCCCTAGAAAAACCGGGTCGGACCACCTTCTGCCTCGCTGGAAACCACCACGCCGCCACTGAGAACTGATACGCCGACGCCGAATTCTGCCGCGCTGCTACCAGAAACCGATGCTCCCACACGGCTTCACCGTAATCAGTCGTGGCCACTACCCTCAACACTGGATAACTGGGTTTTCTGCTACAAAACTTCCAGGAGAACCCTGGTGCTCCAAAATCAGATTCGAAAAATGCATCGGAAGCCTCGCGACCCGAACTACACCACCCTTATAATAATTTGATGGGAAACAACGCATAAACGGGTTCTGGGATTTTAAAACTCAAAACGCCTACCTCGCGGAAAAAAATGACGATGTTCGGGCTTAGATCCACGCTCCAAAGCTTCCGTTGCATGATCCTGGAGTGTCCGTAGTCAGAATTCGAGCTCGTGGGCGCTTTGTTTGCTTGATTTGGAAGATCTACGGTGAAACTAAGAAGGGAGGAGGAGGCTCCTCCATAGTTCACAATAATGGACAACGGGGGGGGGGGGGGGGGGGGTTGATTATTATTATAATTTTTTTAATAAAAACGTCATTTTAACTCCCAGCCAACATGCCTCTGACCCATCACCCAATGCCAACTAAAATTATTTCGCGCCTAGGGTAAACAAGTCGTTCGGAATGAAACGACCCACTCAGAATTGTGACCTGAGTCTCCGTTAAGTAGTTATTCGAGATGATGATCATAATGAATCTTTTCCATTTATTTACAGAAATGACCCAGGTGGATTTTTTCACAACAGGCCTGCGCCCGTAAAAGTTACACCCCATATAGGGTAAATAGCATGCTCTGGACACAACTGTGCCCTCATAGTTTTTATCCGAGCTATAATTTAGGAAAAAAACACAACCCCACCACGCGAATAGTATAAAAATACATAATATTTTTATTAAATTAATTTTGGGAACACCATGCCTCAGAATCGCACGCAGTCATCGCTCCATACTCGGGAAATAATGGTAGGAATATTCCAAATTCTGACACGGCCAAAACCCGAGTCGCTACTTATGTGTCTCGTGATGACAAGAATACAAAGTGGTCGTGTTGGAAGGTAATGGGAAAGAAACCTTCAAATATATCTCGATATTTGATGCTGAATTATTCATTTTCTGAAAAGTGTGGTAAAAGGAATCCTTGTTAATGTCTTCTAAATTCTAGGAAATTATAATGATGTATAAATTTTGAACACATGTCTCATGAGTTAAAATAAAATGATCTGAAAATTAATGAGATGCCGATTATGGGATGAATTAACTGTAAGGAATGGGTTCATTTTTCTAATTTTTGTTAGAATGTAGTTTCTCAAGAAGGGAATCCACAAGATAGGAAGCTGAAGGGTTTGGTAAAATCATTGAAACCAATTCATGAAATTTTGAGCTATCTAATGAGGTGGTATAAGGTATATTTCATGTTTTTACAGATTTTGAAAATTTGTTGCTTGATTCAGGGTCTACCGATTCTTTTATTTTTTGAGAAATTTCCAAAAAAATTGGGAATTCAACCTCATGAAATGAAACCATATCTCAGGGTAAAAGCACCTAGAGGAAATATTGTAGTAAAAAGAAATTATATAAATCTACATATCCTTGTCTATCGATAGAGTTTACCTATAAATTTTTTTGTTTTTTCTTTAGTAGAGTATGATATTATTCTCGGTATGGACTAGCTTTTTTTTATCATTGTAAGAAATATTATAGAAAAAAAAATATTTTTTTAGATGATTTTCATTTTTTGAACAAGAATAAACCCATTCCATTTATAACATTTCATGAAGCTAATAAAAAGATAAAGGGTGTAAATGAATGTTATCATGCTCAAATTTTCGAAGATAAGGAAACTATCTAGAATAATGATGTACTAGTGTTATATAAATACCTAGATGTTTTTCTTGATGATTTTACTATTATTATTCCTAATCGAGAGGTTGAGTTTACTTTTGATGTACTTACTGATGGTAATCCAATTTCTAAACCCCCTTATCGAATATCCCAAATGAAACTTCTAGAATTAAAAAGGAAGTTACCTGAATTATTAAATAAAGAATTCATCTGACTAAGCACTTCAGCACAGGGTTCTCTTGTCTAGTCTATAATAAAAAAATATGGTGTAATGATAATTTTCATCAATTAAAGATCCTTGAATAACATTACTATTAAAAACAAGTATACCTTGCCTCATATCGATGATTTGTTTGACCAGCTCTAGGGAGCGCAATATTTTTCAAAGGATGACCTGAGGTCAGGGTACCATCATTTTAATTTAATGGAATAATACATCCTTAAGATTGAGTTATGTACTAGATATGGTCATTAGGAATTGGTATTAATGCCTTTTGGGTTAAATAATGCACCTGTTGTATTCATGGACCTTATGAATAGAATATTTAATGTGTTCTAGGATAAGTTTTTGGTTGTGTTTGTTGATGAAATTATAGTATATTCTAGAAGTAAATATGAGCATGATAAACATCTAAGGGTTGTTTTTCAAACCATATATGAAAATAAACTGTATGGAAAATTCTAAAATTGTGATTTTTGGTTGCAATAGATTTATTTTCTTGGGTGCATTCTAAAAAATGATGGAATAACAATTTATCCTACCAAAACAAAAGTGGTTGATGAATATCCAAGGCCTAAAATGTTACAAAGATTCATATTATTCTTGGATTAGTAGGTTATTTCTGACATTTAGTTAAAAATATTTCACAATTATCTAGCTTGATAACTATTTTACCATGAAAATGGGTTAACTTTGTTTGGACAGAAGAATGTGATTTCATTTTTAGGAACTGAAAAAGACATTGCTGAACACTCTAGTTTTTTCATTGTCTTCCCGAAATGGTGAGTTTTTCACCTATAGTGATCCTTCATTGAAGGGACTTGATTGTGGTCTAATGCAGAATGATAAGGTAATTGCTTATTCTTTAAGAAAACTAAAACCACATGTGTTAAACTATCCCACAAAACATTTGGAAATGGAAGATGTGGTTTTTGCTTTAAAAATTTGGAGGCACAATTTATATGGAGCCAAATGTTAAATATATATTGACCATAAAATTCTTAAATATCTATTCACTTAGAAGGAATTAAACATGATTCATAGAAGACGGATTGAACTGATAAAAGACTATGATTACCAGATAAATTACCATCCATGAAAAGCAAACAAAGTGGTAGATGCCTTAATCTGAAAACATCATGAATCATGAACCATGTTATGTATTGAAGATTATCCCTTGATTAATGATTTGAATAATTTTGGCTTATATGTTATAGGTGCAGTGAATACATCTCTTTTTTTCAAGTTTCAATGCATTCAACTTTATCAAACATAATTAAGCAAGTGTATAAGGAATACTACGAGCGAAAATAAGGTAGAATTTGTTATAGTGGATATGATTCCCAAATTTAACAATGATAGAAATTGTGTTTTAAGATTGGGAAAAGGATATGTGTTCCTTATGTTTCCCAATTGAAGAAATATTTTTTAATCTAAATCTCGTTGTTCACCATTTTTAGTTAATCCTTGAAGTATAATGATGTAAATAGATCATTAAGAGTATTTCTAGAGGTATTAAATGAAAAGGGATATTTCATAATTTACTATGAAATGTTTGACATGTCAAAAGTGTAATGAAAAGTGGCCATTACCGAAGGGGAGGATTTAGCCTCTTCCAGTGGCAGAGTGGAATGAGAGAATATATCAAAGGACATCACTGTGGGACTTCCTAATTCTTCTTTAGGTAACAATGTGATTTGGGTTATTTTTGATAAGAGGACAAAATCAACACATTTCCTTTCTAATCGAGATAAAATTTCATTGGATCAGCTTTTATGAATGTACCTCAAAGAGAATGTTAGGTTACATAGAGTTCCTTTTACCATTTTATCTGATCGGGACACCAAGTTCACTTTTAACATTTGGAAGGGGCTTTAGAAGTCATAGGGAACAACATAAAATTTCAGAACAACATTTCATCCTCAACCAGATGGGCAGTTAGAATGAACGATTAAGACATTGGAGAATATTCTTTGAGCTTGTTTAACTGACTACCTAGGAATTTTGGATCATAATCTTTCTTTATTTGAGTTTTTTTATAATAACTGTTTTCATTCTAATATATATATGGAAGCTTTTGAGGAATTGTTTTGGAAGTAGTGTCAAACTATGGCCTTTTCAGATGAAGTTGAGGAAAGTATGTTGATGGGACCAGAGTTAGTAGAGGATGTTACTGAGAAAGTGAAGATGATCCAATAGTAAATAAAAACACCTCATAGAAGATAGAAAAGTTATGCAGAAAATAGAAGTAAAGACTTCACATTCGAGGTAAGTGATAATGTTTTCATTAAAATATCTCCTTCGAAAAGTGTGATGTGTTTTGGTTAGATAGGGAAGCGAAGTTCAAGATTCATCAGTCCTTTTGAAATCCTGAATAAATTTAGACAATTTTCATACTGGGTAGATTTGCATCTACTTTTTTCTCTGGTACACACAGTATTTTATGTTTCGATGTTGAGAAAATATGTTCCAGATTCAACTCATGTCTTAAGCCCAGAAGCAGTTTTGCCTGAAGATAAACTTTCTTATGAGAAGAAACCAGTTTAGATTCTTGATTAAAGGGAACAAGTAATGCAAAATATGGTAATATACTACGTATAGGTTTTGTGGAGAAACCACATGGTTGAAGAAGAAACATGGGAGTCTAAAAATTCTATGATAGAAAGGTAACCTCATTTGTTTAATGAATAATTAAAATTATGAGGACACAATTTATAAAGGTGGAGGATAAGGTAGAACCCCAAGGTTTTCTAAAAATAAATTGAAATGTAGAAACCATTTCTTATGTAGATATTTATAAAAATCCTATAAAAATTATCTTTTACCTTCAATCTTTTGAATTTTGAAAAATGATCATCGAAAATTGTGATAGGTAAGTTACTCGGAATCTAATGGAACCGACATGATTTTTTGGTGAATAATAACCTACCCCTATAAATATTAATATGACCATAATGTATAGTAAATTATATTATTATTTTATTTTCATAAGGATATAAGATAATGAGATGTCGATTAATAATTCGAGGTGTTAAAAAATATTTATATACGTAACACTGTTATTTGTTTTATAAAGTATGATTTTATTTAAAAATTAAATTAATAATATTTATAAAATTATTTTCAAAAAATAGAGTTTATTTTTTAATTTTACACATTGTTAAATGGTTGGGATTAATTTTTGGGATTTTTCTGAAACCATTGAATTGTCGATGAATTATAAAAACACATTTTTGTGTTTTTCTATGTTTAATGAAATCATTAATGATGTAATAATGATTTAATAATTTTTAAAGACTTGGTATCATTAAAATAATATATGAGGTGTCCCAAGTGGATAATACCATAGGAATGTACCATGAACAGGCCCATGGTTTCGCAAATACAACTAATGAGGTGTCTCTTGGAAATTAATAAAATATTCCATCAATTTTCCTAAAAATACTAACCCATTAATTCATTCAATTCATTCAAAATTAATCCAAAATGAGGATATGGAATTATTACCTCCATATTAATCCTCCCATGGTGTCCCCAATCCCACAAGGTCCCATCCTTCAAATCAAAGGATTTAATCTAAAAGGTAAGAGAATTCTCGACTTCTTTCTTTTTCTATTCAAGTTCCCTTTTATGCTGTATAACTTTCATTATTCCATTCCATGTTATTATTTCTATTTGATTCTATATCTATACTATATTATGATTCATTTATGGATGGTTGACCCATGTCACCTATCTTTTTAATTTTTTATAAAATTATGTCTCATAGTATTTTGGCTGTCAAATTTTCATAAGGGATTTCTCAACTATTCTTTTATTTCGAGATCGTTTATTTTCTTATTCATTCCTTGTATCCCCTTACCCAAGAAGCATGGATAATACATGATGTTAAATATTCAGAATTTAATCATTTTTATAGAATATTCACCATTATACTTATTCTCCTCTCCCACGTATTCATGAAATTAAAACATCGTTCGTGATGTGTCAATTTACTGGCATCGTGGATGATGTGAGTTCAATTTCATTTACCTCTTTCAAGACTGGTCATGAACAAGTTTTTATGGTTGAACCAGATTATAATTTATGTATGATATATTATATATGTTTCTGGAATAATTTTATACACATGTGATTAATTTATAAAACAAAATGAGTTCATAATGATCGGGGAATCGCTAAAATAACCTAAAAAATATCAATAATGTTTTAACTTATGAATCATCCTCATGCTTGAAATCAAAATGATGAATGGTATAATTTATGGTTTGGGAAATGTGTAAATACCATCCCATTCCAATTCTGTATTTTCACTTCCAATCGATAAGAATATCCATCATGTACCGATCATGGAAACCATCTCAAGAACACACCCGAAACAATGTGAATAACAAAATACAACAAACAAATGTGTCGAATAATGATGTGAAATTACCAAATATGGCATTATAATCATTAATATATTTCATTAAAATATTAATAATACTTTTTAACCATTATACAAAAGGTCTAATCACATTTTACATAAGAAGAACCTGAGGTAAAGGAATTCTTAACCCAATTTCCATTATATGGGTTAACCTTCTTCTTTATTAATTAAGTGTTATTAAGATTATTGTTGTGATGAATTTATATTTATATTATGTTGAACTATGTGTATTTATAGTGTATACACATATCAATTCCATTTTATTAATTCTCACTCCAATTATATTTTAATGGACATTCATTTTAAAACCATTTTAAAACACTCATTAATAAATTTCAAATGGATTGTTTTATATATGTATATGGAACAGGTGATTTCTCCTTATTTAAAGATTTTTTATTACAATGATTAGTTCCTTGGAGATTATTTATGATGGGTTTATCCCATTATAGCTCATGATATTTTTGTTTGAGCCCTTTTTTGCTCATGATATGATGGGTGATCCCTACTATAACTCTTCAATGCATTGGGTACTCCAGGGATGGATATTGACCAAAAGGTTATTCCATGTGTAACGGTGATTTTAAGAGTGATGTGGCAAATATTACCCAATGAAACTACATGATGTTTCTTCAAATATGAGTTTTTATGATTCTGGGTCTTAATGGTTTACATGTTATCACTAGAATAAAACTTTATTTAATTATGTGCCTTACAGAATTTTATACTCATCCCATGTTTTTAAAATGTTTTTTCACTGGATATAAGGATGGGTAATATAAATATGGGAGTCTTGATGTTTGATATGATGTGTTGTTAAGAAATCATTTTATAAGTTTTAATGATCTATATTTTGAAATAAATGGATGTTGTTTAGTAGTATCATCTTGTATGAATGTGGTATGTCATGTTTGAAAGATATCATAATTCTATAAAACTATAATCTTAAAATGATCCTTAATGTGTAATAATGTATTGTATTGTGTAAAATTAAAGATTATGTAACGTTTTAAGGTCAGGCCCTTATAAAATATACTTGAATTATAAAAATACCATCACTTAATTACTACATTTTAAATTATTTACTTAGTTGTAATATGATATAATTATATCCTAATATCACTAATAATATGGATAAATTTTATTTAAACATTAATTGGTTAGGTTATAATTAAATTCACAAGTTAACTATTCATAAAGGCCAGATTACTATTCCAAATGTCATGTTACTATTTTATCAGTATATGTTCCTTAACATCAAGAGATACATTTTATTTCACACATTCTTAATTTATAATGTTTTTATTATGTTCTATATGAAAATTTTCCATGATGATAATATAATAAATAATTATACTAATGGAATTAAATTGACACTGGGTCATTATTGAAAATTATGACCCAATCCTTCAACTACGAGATAAATTATACTTCTGAAGACATTACCTCCAATATTGGTTTTTTTAGTGCTATTGATCCTCCAATATAGTAATTTATAAAGTGAATGACACCTTTATTATCATTCATGAAATCCATTAAAATATATATTTTCTAATAATATGGGAAGTGGATCCACAATGAAAGATATTTATTAAAACATAATATTTAATATTTAAGAAATTACCATTTCCATATAAGTTTTTACATTCTTCATCCACAGTCATTTATTTATTTCTTGTAACACTGAATTAAATTGTTTCACCATCAGATCTATTTTTCCATCCTCATCATCTAGGGATGGAAATGGATTACGAGTTTTCATCCTTCATGAAAATTCTTCAAGATATTGGGTTATTATTTTCCTAATCTCCATTGGAATATCTATATGTTACCTTAATGATCAAATCATTTTTTTCCTATTACCTTCAAAAAAAATAAATATCAATTAAAAAAAATATGAAGTGTATAAATATATATTCATATTTTTTTCTCTAGTGTATTCAAATCATATTTTTTATGGAACTCATATATAGTGTATACACTATATCAGTCAATAATTAAACTACAGTCACGGTGTATAATTATGTATATTCTCTACTCCACCGAGATACTTTTGAGTATTTTTTTATTTATCCAAAACAACATTGTTTTTATGATTTGGTTCTTGTAGTTTCACATCAACCATTAAACCATTTTTATTTTGATGATTCTACTCATCATATTTTCCTTTTTTGAAATGTTTTACTTCTCTGAAGTTTCTTAGATCTTATGTTAACTCACCATGTTCCATTAAATATTATTTAAAAGCTCATATACACTAGTATCCCAATGTCATGTTGGGACATAAATTTATCTATTTGTCATTCATCATTCATCGTATCTTTACACATTCATATCCAATATTCCTAATAGTTTTGAAATAACATTTCCTGGTATAATTCAATACATAGATATTCTAATCAGGTAATTTAATTTTTATCTTGATCAAAAATTCAATATATAATTTCTTAGGATTTCATGATTTTGGCCATCCAATTTCTTCCTTCAACTCATATTTTTTTATTCTTGTTGATTTAGATATTGTTTTAAAATAGGTATCACACAAATATATTTCATCATTGCATCATTCTAATCTTCAATTTCATCAAGATAACCTTAGTTTTAAAATATGTAGAAACTATTCACTAAATTTCAGTGATATCATCATCACTATCCATTAATTAATGTGTTTAAATGATATACATAAGGAAGTATTATTTGATAACCATGTAGAACTCAATTTCTTCCAATTGTATTTATTTTTAGATAAATCATATTATTAATTCATTTATTCATTATCAGTAATTTATATAGTCAAACCTATATAATTCCACATAATTATTTGAATTCATCATTGAGTCTTAATCTTCATATATATTTTAATTTTATTGGACACCTTTTAATGAGATTACCAAATTTTCCACACTGAATTAAAGAGTGTGCAATATTGCCTTTGAATTTTCCTTTTCATATTTTTATGTTTTATGAAAAAAAAGTCATCATGCTAATAAGTCACCAATAATTAGTATAACCTTTATTATTTATTTATTATGTTATTGAATTAAACTTCCGAATAATTATTCTTTTACCAAGATCCATTTTCATTATTCCTAATCATGAATTTAATAAGAGTGTTTTGAAGAATATAAGAAATCACTATATTTGGGACCTTATCCTTAAGAACCATGTCCATTATTTTGAAACATGGTGGTATTATCCATAGGAATCACTTCACTATTATGATATCATCAAGGGAATATTTGATCTCATATATGTCCACCCTAGCCATGTTCATTCATTCAAGGTATGCCACTACAGTCTTATTTAGGTTCATTAAAAAATAATCATACATGATCAATAGAACTGATAGTTTAACATCATATACCTCAAAATAACCTTCATATATTATATGATTAATTTCACCGATGTTGAGTGATGATTTACATGAAATAATATTCACATTGATTAGGTTATACCAATATCATCATAACCAATTTAATCATTCCATTTTAGTATCAAACTTGTATTGGCCCAAATTTTAATAAATGAATGTCCATTTTCAAATAAATGAATGTTGAATATAGTAATGATGTTATAGAAAACACATTCTCTACCTTGGGTATTTTGGATCATTAAAATTTATATCCTATAAGATATATAATATTGTAAAGAATCATAACAATTGATAATATAAGTTTTGTATAGTTACTATTAATATTAGTATATATTATGGGTTTTCATAATATCCAATTGACATAGAAAAAAGGAGTAATGGCCTCGACCAATTGGATCATACCCTACTAATCTCATTTATGGAATTACTAGAAATTTCTTATGTCCAATACCATTTTTTGATTCATCAACTAATGCATGGGTGAAAACATTAATGGGATAAGTTCAAGATAATAATTTTCACGATAAAAAAAATTGGCCGAAACTCTGGAAGAATTTTTAATTGATATAATGACCCAAAAAATTATCAATGGAACTTTACTTATTATAATTTTTTTCATAAAACAGATACATAACATAGAGACACCATTAAATAAATTATTCTGGTAGATAAAGACAAAAATAAGTTGTAATTATATAAATTAAGGATCATATAATGATTGAACGGTTACCTGACCATTTAAATAGTAAATTTTCTTTTCGTAATAGTAATAAAAATGTTTTAATAATAACATAAAATATTAAATTATAATAAAAATTTATATATTTCAGAAATGGAAATATGTTTTAACTATATCTTTGTATAACTAAATAATTGTTTTAAAAATGTGAGATGAAGTGTTGGTATTTTAGTATAATGTAATTTATTTTACAATTTTATAATATTTATAATGATTTAAAATAATATTTATTTTCATAAAATTTAATGACAAAAATAATATTTTTTATTATAATCATAAGTTAAATTTATGAGACCTTAAAATAATTTTTTAAAGGGTCATAAAATAGAAAAAAATATTAAAATAATATGTTTTTAAATAAATGATCATAAATAATGTTTCTTATAAATATATAATTATTTTATAAAATGGTGCCTATTTTTGAAATATATAATTTGGAAAATCGTTTGGGGGATTTTTTGGGAATTTTTTAAAATAGGGGAATTTTTAGGGAATAATGAAATATGATAATTTATGATATAAGCTAAATTAATTAATTCTTGTGTCATAGATGATGTATGAACAATGTGGTTCAAAATAACGCAAATAAATTAATATATTGTTTCATAGAAATCATCCCAATTGATAGTCTTGATCAAAAAAATAAACTAATGAATATAATAATAAAAAATACCCCTCTGCTTCCATATAAATATTACCCTCGCCACCTCTTCTCCTCACACCTTATAAGAAATGTATCTTTTCTAAATTAGGCCATATTACCATCACATGACTCTTTCCCATGTAAAAATGATTTTTTTCCCAAAAAAATACCATACCATGTTGATAAATGAGGTTCTCAAGGGGAAGATATTAAAGACATTAAATCTTTCTTCTTTCACTTTTACTTTCTTTTTTTTCTTATACAATACTAAAATTCACTCTCCAAAGTAGAATTATAATTAATTATTACATATGTACTATAATATTTTTGTGATAATATAATATCCATCATAATATACCTTCTCTCATCCTTTTATTCTAAAAATGAAAACATCATCTCTGATGTGTCGATTCACCGCCTTCATCGATGATGAGTTTTTTTCCATTACCACCATCATGTATGATCATAAAATAATGATTATGGTAAAATAAAATTTTAATATACATATTATAGCTTTAATCATGTTTTGGAACTAATTTATTGACAAGATATTAAATAAAATTATTCATGATAGTGATGGTCAGAAAAACAACCAAAATTTAATAAACATTTATCATTAATTATTTTATCAAATGAATCATCCTCACACTAGAGAAATTGATATATTTTACCATTTAAATTCTATTATATCCATTAATAACACTTCATGTGAATTATATAAAATTATTCTCATATTACAAACACTTTCATAATTATATATATGTGAACCAATCACGAAAACCATGAAAAAAACCTCCCAAAATGAAAAAATTGATCAATGTTACCCATTAAATTGGCCATAAATGACCATAATAATATTTTATTAAATAAACTAAATGTAGATTAGGTTTTTGATTCAATAATTAATGAATCCAGTTTGATTTTGTAAGATATTAAGTCTAACTGCATAATGCATTCAAAAATAATGTAAGTGTATTCCAGAACCCAACTCCGTTTCCTTGAGTTATCCATCTTCCATGCCATAATTTAGTGTTGATATTTCATTAATGTCCCATAAATATAATTTTATTTTTTTTCCTTCTCTAATTTCAGCGATATATATATTTTTCCAACCATATTTCTTAAAAAATTCAATGACTTTCGAAAATGAAATTTCTTTCCAAAGAAAATCTTCAACTCCTCATGTGTTGTTTCTTATCCAATGGAAAATGATATCTTATGTATGGTTTAACATTTTATTTTGGGAAAACTAATGTTTATTCATTAAATTATCCTTTAAAAATTCTTTATGAATCCCATTTCTTTTTAGGAGTTATTTAAGGAATATGGTTGTCATATGTTCTATGGTGCATGCATGATTATGTAAATATTATGATGTGGTAGGTGTGATTGGAATTATATAGACCTATAATGCATTGGGTAATGTAAAACATATCATTTGATAATGTGAAATATGAATGAATGTGATGATATATTTGTCACAATGATGATCTTATGGTAACACACATATTTTATCCATGAACTTGATGTTATATTTGTTTACAACTGTGTATGGTATTTCACCACTAAGACATATTGTTTCTTTTTTATGAATTGAAAAATTTCATGAAATTATCATAAATTTCCAATCATTATTATGATGATGATAATATTCTTTATTTATTATGATGATGACTATTCTCACGGATGTTATATTGATCCATACCCTTTTTCATCCTCTTAGTAGTTGTTTAACTGACTCCTTTGTTGAATGTATATCCACTTTTGATTAAATTTTTTTATAGAGAATTTTATATTTTAATGATAAATATTTTGGATTTAAATAATTTTATTTGTTATATTTATCATATGTTTGAGCTAGATTTTCCCAAGACACAAAAACTTTTCATCCTGGATTTATTTCTCTATTATGTTTTTAACTTATTAATGATTAAATAGTCATGTGAGAAAATTTTGGGGGACTATTATTTGTTTAATTGAAGGGTTTAGTTAATTTGGTAATTATGAATTGAGAATGTTAGTAAAAAATCTTATGAAAAGGCAATGTCTGTGTAAATATTGACGAGGAATTATTTTTTATGGGGAAAAATATGGATCACATAAGACATGCCTTTTGATATAATTACAAAAAATAGAGAATTTATTTATTTTTGAATTTTTCACATAAAATTTTGTTGAAGAATTTTCCAATTTAGAAAATGTAGGGAACTGTTAGAAACCATTCCAAAAACTTCTGTGAACGACAATGCAAAAAATTCCAAAATGACATCCGCAGTACCTTATGATGTGGAGTTCAATTTTTTTTGGAAATTCTTACTAAAATTTCATCAGATATTAATAATAGAATGAACCATTAAAAATATCCTCCTTCACCTATGAATTATAATATTTCCATTGAGTTCTATAGGTGTAAATTACCCTCAAAATTTATTGGATCTTCTAATCTAATTGTGGAAGATCATTTTGTTAACACAGTGGAGAAAATAATTTATGTGCTCTACAATTTTGTGAAAGAGAATATGTATGTATCTCTTTATTTATTATAAGGTGAATACAATAAATGTAGTGAAGTGATTAATAAAACTTATCCAAAGGATTAAATAGAGTAAATGGAGTTGGGACACTTTAATAAAATTTTTAATAAAAATTATTTCCCTCATGCTCTTTGAAAAAATAGGAAAGAGAATATAAAGAGATAAATAAAAAGTATGATGAATATATGAATATATATGAATAAAAAATAACTAGTATTTCTAGATAAATCTTGGGGTTTTCTATAAAAAATAATATATATATATATATATATTCTATAATGGTTTTAAAAAACACTTTAGAATGTCCTTATCAATCAGTGACATCGAAAGTTAGGAAGACATTTTTTTATGTGATCTCAAAGTAGAGATATAGTTTGGATAATGGTCCTATGGATATGGAGAAAAGAAATAAAATATGAATTTTCAAGATGAAGGGTCTATTAAAAAATTTAAATATAATATAAACTGCCAACATATCAAAAATGGTGGAAGATTCATCATGTGAACTGCCTCAATACGATAGGGAAATTCTTGATTTGTGGGAGAGAAGGACTCCAATATCATGAATGTCAATCAGACATGAAGAAGATGGCCAATTTGAAGGGGGAAAGGAGAGAACCCCTCATATGCAAATTCATTAACTATAGGGAGAAAGGGTTCTATGAAAGAAAGGGCACAAAACAAAGGGTCCTTGAATGTAATCAGATACATGATAAACCACTAAAGAAAAGGGATAAATAAATATATTATAATATCACTGTTGATGCTCCTTTCCATCACAGAGTCTAACGACTGAAAAAGGTAAATACTTTAGTCCAAAGTGATTCATCCTTTGAAGAAAACATCAAAGATCGACAAAGGGATGAACAAGGAGAACTTTTCCCATATGCCGCGCAAGTTTCCTCATGGTTGCGCAAGTGGACTTGCGCGACGCACTTTGGCGTGCAAGTGACTTGTGCGACCTAAGTGATAACCGCCCAGTAACTGCCCGGGGTATTCTCCTGCCTATAAATAGACCCTGTGGGCCCCCCATTCAGAGTGATTTTTTTTCCAGAAACTCGGATCTAAGCTCCCGACGCCCAAGTCTCTTCTCAAAGCTTTCAGAATACTTCTATGGTAATTTCTTACCTAGAACATAATATCTAAAGAGGGGGAGGGAGGCCTAAGTGTTGAAACTCATCAACACTTGCGCGCTTGAGTGGCCAAACCTTAAGGGAAATGACCACACTTGCGCGCCGCCTTACTCCTTCGATAGAACTTGCACGTCCCTATTCTGGAAGAACTTCAAGAGGATTCTAAAGGCCTTAATTAGGAGTCGCTCAAGTATTTCACTACTGATTGAACACCGCGCAAGTAACCTATACATGTCGCGCAGGTATACTTTCACGACCAATACTTGTTTGACCACGTAGTACTTGCGCGTCTTCCAGGACTTGCGCGCCCCTGACTTTTTGGGTGCCCATCTTGCCCATTTTACCCCTATAAAGCCATTACACCGTTCTTATTCAAGATTCAGTCTTCAAGACACTCTTTAAAGCCATTTATGGCATGATTTCTTGATTTTACTTCCTTATCTGAAAGGAATTCTGTGGAATATCTCTCAAAAAATAGTGATTTACATATCTTTATGTAACTAAAGATTGAGAGTTCATTCATTCAACCTCATCCTTTAAGATGAGAGAATCTTTAACCTGGGTCTCCTTTTCATGAATAATCCCCAGTCATAAGTCCTCTAATTTGGGCATATTCCTTAGGAGTAAGCCCCAAATTCTTAAAGTTCCAAATTTGGGCATCCTCCTCAGGAGTAAGCCCCAAACCATTATCCATAATCTGGGCCTCCTTTTCAGGAGTAAGTCCCAGTCATAATCCCTTAACCTGGGTCTCCTTTTCAGGAATAAGTCCCAGTCATAATTTTGGGCTTCCTTTTGAGGAGTAAGCCCTAAGTCCCATAACCTGGGCTTCCTTGTTAGGAATAAGCCCCAGTCATAAATTTGGGCTTCCTTTTTAGGAGTAAGCCCCATGTCCCTTAATTTCTCTTTAACCAGTCATAATTTACCTTTGATTTAGGATTTCTTCTCAAGAGTAAAACCCAATCATCAATACTCTCCTAATCTGGGTTTCCTTTTCAGGAATAAGTCCCAAGTTATAGTATTTAAATCTCCATGAAGCACATATACCTTTATGGACCTTGTTCCTGGTTTTTCTCACTAATGTAAATCCTAATCTTCAGTTATCTGGGTAGTCATACATACATAAGCCCCAAACCATTTCTTATGATTACATCTTTCATGGCCCAATTGTCAATTCTATTACCAATACCTCTTGTTTCTCACATCGAGCATGACTCATGTGAGCTTAGTGGGTAAAAGTAATTATGACATCCTTCTTTGAGCCATCAATCATAAACATCATACTCCCTTACTCGAACAACATGGGTTCTGATTTCTTTTCCAAAACAAAGGTACGTAGGTAGCCCATCTGTGGGTTCTATCCCAACTCTAAAATAATCCATGTCCTTATAAATGACAATAAACTTCAAGTTCCCTACTGAGTGGCTTTAAAACCAGCCTGGTCATCATAAATGACCAAGATACTTTTATTTAAATGTTTTGAAGGATACCATTGACCAAGAATTTCTAAATAAATATAGATAATTATCTATTGATGAAGAACCTCGAATACAAATAAAAGATTCTCTAAATTTCTTACATAGTTAATCATTGATTGTCAAAACTGAAGGAAAGCTCATTTTATACTTGGTAATGTAATAAGGATTCATGAACATAACATAAATATATAAAGAGAGTCCTAGAGTAGACAATAATTCCCCTCAAAAAGGTGTGATGAGTCCGACCTCCCATCCTCTCAACCAATGAAAATTCCTAAGCCTCATCAGTCCACAAAATTATGAGCACCTACCTTTGGAAAGTAGGTCCAAATGGATGTGGAATGATTGGATGTTTCTGGTTCTATGAAAAAACCCGTTAGAAACCGATCAGAACATTTGAATCTCCCATCAAGGAGGTCATCCCCTAATTCCGAGGGAAACAAAAAATGGTGAACCCGACGTGAATCCTTAACCAAGATAAAATAATGTTTTACCTATTTGTTAAGCTCCTATTTAAAACTCAATAAGAGGGATAACAAAAACAATCATTGAAATATGTGCTCATCCAAAGGATGAAGCGGCTGAATTTTTCTTGATTACGTCTGTTATATCAAATATGCACTCTTGTACAAGATCTCTTGCATTTCCCTAATGGAATCTCTCGAATTCACACCTGTGAATACTGCTGCTGCAAATACCACTGCTGCTATTCATACTGGATCGTCATCCGCTCTGAGGATGACATCACATACTCAACGTCTTCAACACTGGGTATCAAATGCGCTGGTTAAGGAGTACCGTCAACACGGTACCATCCCAACTCTAGTGGCTGCCCGACAGGCCCTACAAGTGAACAACTCACATAGGTCTTCCGGACAATGACGAACAGTGATCAAGAGGCAGGTGGTGCTGAATACCATCTCCAACCGTTTCGGGTCGTTATCCCCGGAACGCAATTTCCATTCGCTCCCTTACCCTGAGGAAGTGAATGAGTAGGTCCCTCATGGCCTTAATTCAAGAAGACAAGAGTCCTTCCCGAGGGATCCCATCAACAAATGCCGCCAGACTCGTGCGGCAGTGCGCCCTCAACATGATGAGGGTACCGACTCCAGGCGTTCGGCTCAGGTTCCTCAAACCCGAGCAGGCAAGACAAACCGCCTGAGATGGAATCCTGTCAACAGTGGGTAGGTTCTCATCCCTGCCATCTCCAGAGAAGTCCACCAACTTAACTTGGTGGAAAACAATAAGCAGGCACACACACGTGCCCGTTTTAATTCGGCTGTCCAGTAGACTCGTCTGGAAGCATCACGCCAATCCCGCCAGGCAATTCTGGAGGAGTACTATATGCAGAAACACACACCTGCTTATACATCATCACATAGTCAGCAGGATCGTCTGAATACATATGATGGATCTCATCAACTACGTTCAACGAAGTGTAATCAGCAGGCACATACCCCTGCTAGTACTAATCTTGTCTACCAACAGTCTCGCTTGGTAGCACACGGATAAGATAGTCAGAAAGCTCCGACGACAAAAAGGAGGCAGACTCAACTCTCTGCCCCCACACTTGAGTACTTTCAGGATTCACTGACAGGAAATGGAGGATAGGAGCAGGAACATACACCTACTCCAAGTCCGGAATGGACGTATATCACCGTTCCGACAGCTGAAGTCACCAATCATATTTTGTCAATGGTGAAAGAGAAGAAGAAAATTCTTGCTCATATTATGGATTCTTTCCAGGATATTATAACAGATTCAGCATCATCTCAGGGAAACACACATAAATATATCCCTATCAGTGGAGTGACACATCACCGATTCACTCCGGAACAGACGCACACATCTGTTCCAGTATAAGAGGGTTATGGGGCATACTCCCCCATATCATATGGACAACCAAGTTAGGCACATACACCTGATTAGAGTAGAGATCATCAGCCTAACCTAACCATATTTCCTGATCAGGCACATACACCTTCTCCGAGCAACCACTTTTGTCAACAAGTGGTTTCCAAAGTGAGTAAGAAGGCATCTAAGAAAACGATCCGCCCAGCACAGTCAGTAGATCAAAGGGCAATCTGTAACAAGGCATTTCTTGATGCTAGAGTTTTTGAAGATCTCAGACATTTGCCTATTGGAATTAAAGACTCTACTCCCTCAGTTCCCAATAACGGGAACATTAATTCCTAAGGTCTTCAACAGACACTTCCTCATGAAGGCTTGCTTTGTGAAAATTCGGTCGATCTTGAAGTTTCATCTTCAGATGAGAGCCACAGAAACCCTCTGTGTGGTCAGAAGACCAAGGAGCAAGAGATCTCATCTTTTGCTACAACCCATTATGGTGGTCCTCCCCATGATGATGAATTTCTCTGTGAAATTCCTCTCTGCAGTAGTGATTCACATTACCTGGAAAATACTCCAGTGGACAATGTAGTGCCAAGAAAGCCCTCTTATCTTGAGGCACTTGCAAATGAGAAACCAGTCATGTCTGATGTTTTATCTCTAATAGATGAAATACTTTCTCAATCAGAAGATAGCCCAGGGTGTAGTTCATTATTCGAACCACCCCTAAGTCACGAATCTTCTAGTTTGATCAATGATCTCTCTACCAATATCGTTTAATCCGATGAAGAAACAAGGAAACACCAACTCTGGTCAAAACAGGTAGAAGAATCTTCATTTAATGATGAAGATGAAATGCTGAACATGAGGAAAAACTGGCGAAAAGTGAGGTACCAGTCATGTTTTGGCCTTTGGATGAATCCCAGTATGACATTCCAAAGATGTTGATGGAAGATGGAATCAATGATATTCGTCTCAACATATGGAAAACTCTTTGTCAATTTAAGAAGAAGGTATTATCTTATGATGAATATGAAAATCATCTTATGATAATAGAAGGGATACAACGTCAGATTGATTTGACATGTCTATCAGTCTCTCGGTATCTGAAGGCTGAAAAGCAGCAGAGAACCCTTCAACGTTCATGCCTTCGCGCACTAAGAAAATTGCGTCAGTTAATTTCCAATTCCCCATCTAGTTTTCATATCAGAGTATGGGGTGTTCATGGAGCACTACATTTCACAGTGCTCTCTAGTCAGCAAAGCCCGCCGATAATGGTCTCATGCAATGTTATTGCCCATTGTCGGCCACAGTCAATGGGCATTGTTTGTAATCAATATCTTTCTCAAGAATAGGCTTCAACTAGTTCCTCTCAAAATCAAGAATACAGAGAACAAGTTGTTTAATTGCTCCTACATCAAGCAGGCGAGAATATTGAACAAGCCTCTCGTATGGGGAAAGCATATCATCAAGTGATAGAAGTTTCGGAAATCATCCAATGGTCCGTTGAACCAGGTGATAAAAGTGGATACAGGTTAATGCATCCAGCTAATTTCCGAACTAAGGTTCGCAAGATCAAGAGAGATTTTAAGAAGGTCTTAGAAATAACATGTCAAGAGCCACCCCAGCTCGCCAGACTGGGGAATCCTTTAAACCAACCCTCAGAATCAACAAATAGGATTCAAGGAGTTGAGAGAGAACTGTAGGAACAGCCCCGGTCCACGGGACTGGGGACTTTTTCAAATCATCAATACCCTCCTCAGAGAATGTCGGTCTTTTCTTGATTGGGGAAGAAGCCTCAAGAGGAACGAAGAGCCAAATTATCAGGAGATTCCCTCCAAGTTATGGCTTTTATATAAGTTCTTAAGAGATTGAATCAACAAAAGGCAATGTCTCATCAAAGACATGGAAGAAGACAATATCAAAGAAATGTTGATAGAAGGGATGTGATGCGTTATTCATCAATCAATGTCATCAATGCTGTTGTTGCTGATCCACCAGAGGAGGCTCACTCAGGGGAATCAGATGAAGAGGGTCCTGCTCAAGAAAATGTATGCACCGATACAAATGAAGAAGGTGTGCGTACATGAAGTCAAAGGATTACTCAGAACCTAGGTAATCCTTTGAGTAACCCACTTACCTCTCTCCGAAAAGTATCCAACAAATGGAGGGGAAAGAATCAGGTTACATATCCTTCCTTTGAAGAAGGCCAATCGCTCTCATTAGAGCAAAGGTTTTCACAACAAGAAGAATAAATGAAGGAATTATGAAGGTTGAATGCAGAACTACTTCAGAGTAGTCTTATTCTTAAGAATGATGGAGTCCATCAGCCGAAGGGATTTGTTGCAGCTACTGAGATGGATCAGGAATATCCTCCTTTATCAGTATACCCTCAGAGGTCTAATCCTACTGGTCAAGCGCAACAATAGTTGGCAGTGCTACCACCAGTTGCAGCACCAACCAACACATTTGTCCAAGCTCCAGTCATTGCACCTACCCAAGACCAAGTTCAACCAGATGTTTCTCCAATGTTGATAACTACTATTGAATCATTAACAGCTCGGTTAGAAACTATGGAAGTGAAACGTGCGCAAGTTCAACCAGAAAAGAAAGTTTACCCTGAATGGGTAGATTCAATTTCTCCTCCATCCAGTTTTGGAAAAGTTGTTTTCCCTACTTTCAATGGATCAGGTGATCCTGAACAACATTTGACACATTACGTGTCTTGTTGTGATCTTATGATGGGAACTCCAAAGCAGTAAGAAGCAGTGAAACTCAGATGCTTCGTGCGAACCTTGCAAGGACCAGCTTTTGTCTGGTATACAAGTTTGCAATCCTGGTCAATCATCAGATGGGAGGATCTTCGCAAAAAATTCCTTCTTCAGTTCAACTCAACTTTTCCAAAGGCGATAGATTTCGATCTTACAAACTGTAAGAAAAGGGGGAATGAAAGAGTCTCTGATTTCATTGCTCGCTGGAAGGGATTAACATATTCCCTGAGTTTAGCACTCCCTCGGGAGGAACTGTTTCCAATCTGTGTGGCAAATTTGCGTGAAGAATTACGCACGCCATTGATCCCTGTGAAATATATAGGAGGGTTTATAGACCTTACTTCAATCGTTCAGTAGATTGAAGATTCCCTTATACAGGGTAAGGATAAATCTCATTTAATTCCATCATCTCTAGTAAGGAGAATGGGTAAAGCGGAATCTTCTACAGTTATGCTTAAACAAGTTCATGTACCTATTTCTACTTCAAAACCTTCATCTTCACGAAGAGATCCACCTCCTGAACGCCAATAAAAAAGGCTGTTTTGTCCAATTGATCAAAGAGATCAAATACAATAACAATTTGAGGATTTGAAGAGTAAAACATACTCTTTCCAAAATGAGCAAGTTCCTGGTTACTTCATTTCAGCTCTGGAAAATAATTTGGTTCAATTACTAGTGCCTAAGAGGCCAAACAAGGAAGGAGATGAAGACCTTCGCAATTGTTGCCCCTTTCATAAAATGTTGGGGCATCCCATCCAGGAGTGTTTTTTCTTTAAATACCTCCTGCAAAAGATGGTTGACTCAAGGAAAGTCAATTTGAAATTTTCATCGGCTGAGGTATCATGTGTTACTGCTACAATTCGAGAGGAGGAAGGTGAATGTCAAGAAGACAAAAGCAGGAATGCAAAGAAGTATGATGATTGGATGGTCAGAAAAATAATCAATTGAACTCATTCCATTTTGCAAACACAATTAAAGAAACCAATTGTGTCTTCTGCCATGAATATTGCGTCAAAACCTTCCTCATCAGAGGGAAATTCCTCAAATAAATAGCTTGATTTTAAAGAAGAAAAAAGAATAAGAAGAAGATGAGTATGTGTCAAAGACTCAATTGTCTTTGACTCTAGTAGACTTCATTCCATCTACTTCAATTCCACGGGAACCCCCCCACCAAACGGCACAGCCAAAACAGGCTAATCAGGTAGAGTCTTTATCAGATGAATAGTTAATCTTCAGTTCTGTTAATATGATTCAATTAATAGATCCGTATTCCAGTCGCAGTTTCAATTATAATGAGCCTGAATTACCTGTATCAAATAAGGGAATCTGAGGAAGTTCTAGAGGTTCAGGATATAGGGGAAGACATGGATCTTTCCGAAGCCACTACTCCAATTTTACCCCTGCTAGCACTGTGTATGCAGCAGAAACTCGTGGTAGAGCTCTTCAACGAGCTCAAAAAGAACAAGCAAGTTCTTCTGCCAATAGCCAACTCAGTCTTGGCACAGTTATTTTGGAAGACCGATTGAAGGTTCCATCTTCTTCATCTCAGTAAGTAAATGGATCTAACCGGTCTAATCTTCCAAAACCAAGGATGTTGCCAACTTCTATCCCAATACAAGATGCATCAGGTTCCAAACCATCTGCTTCCAAGGTACCTTCTAAACCGCATATTCCTGTTGGGAAACACAGAACTCTAGATCAAAAGTATGATATATTGAAACACTTGGCCCAAGTACTAGCCAAATTATCAATTTTGGATGCTTTTAATCTGTCAAAAGATCTTCGGGAAGCACTCATCGAAGTTTTGTCAAGTCCTCAGGAGTTTGAAACTAAAATTGCTGCAGCTGATGTCTATCACATAGAGAATAATCCTGCAGAATTCCATGTAGTGATATCTTTTACTGATAAAGATGAAGATGATGTTTTGCATGGTCACATAAGACCTCTGTACTTATCTATCAAATTCAATGGTGTAGACATCTGAAGAGCTTTCGTTGACAATGGTTCAGGAGTCAACCTCATGCCCATTCGTACACTTCGTCGATTGGGCCTCACTGAATCTGATTTATCTCCTTCGACTATGATGTTACAAGGATATGATAGAAATGAACAAGAACCACTGGGCGAAATTACACTCTGAACATAGTTTGGAGATCTTGTATGCAATTTGGATTTCATGATTGTTGATCAAGACTCAGCTTTCAATGTCTTGCTTGGAAGACCCTGGCTACATCAACATGCAGCTATCCCTTCATCATACCATCAATGTATCAAATATTGTTTCAGTGGTCAAGTTGGAACATTTTATGGTGATAAGGTCCCATTCAAGACTTGTGAGTCTCAATACATTGAGGCGAAATTTTATCACATGAAGGGAAGGGAGAAAACTACAATAAAGGAAATTACCAAAGTTAATGCTCCATATGGTTTGGAGAAGATTTCAGTAAATCCATTTACACATGTCAGTAAAGATTATGTGTTTCCTATTAGTAAGATTGACAAGATAGGCCCAAATCAAAATACTCTTATGGAATGTTCCATAATGTCAATTACGGCAATCGAGCCAGACAACATGGGAGAAATTGGTAACCCACCAAGCTGTGATGAAAGCACAAATGGTGACGTCTTCATTACATCTGCTGAAATCCAACAGGTCCATACTTCATAATTCATTCCAGAAGAAGTTATAGCAACATCAGAGGTGAATGATGTTGTCAATTCTCAATCCATCATCTCCACTTTATTACCCAGAGAAGACCCTTTATCATCAATAGGGTCGGCAATGGAAGCTTCCTCCTCAAAATGTGTAAATTTTGATATCTCCTCTGATCATGAAAATTTCATTTTTTTCATCTACTATGCAAGTAGAAATGGAAGAAATAACACATAATAAAGAGGAATAGGAAGATCTTAGAGATGCCCATCCAATATTTGAAGAGAGTATCTCTACCACTCTGGATGAACTTAGAGAAATAAATCTATGTACAGAGAAAGATCCACGCCCCACTTTAATTAGTGAGGCCATGACCCTTGAAGAGAAAGTGATGTATATTTCTTTTCTAAATCGAAATAAAGATATTTATGCTTGGAACTATATAGAAATTACTGGGCTTTATACTGATGTTGATACTCATCATTTGGGTTTACCAAAAGAACATCGAGGATTTAAGAAAGCCGCGAGAAGAACACACGCATCTTATTCTTCTAAAATTGAAGCTGAAATGGATAAGCTGATCAAAGATAACTTCGTTAGAGAGGTTTAGTATCCCAAGTGGTTAGATAATATTGTCACTGTAAAGAAGAAGAACGGACAAATTAGTGTTTTCATCGATTTTAGAGATCTTAATCGGCATTGTCCTAACGAAGACTTCCCAGTTCCGATTACCAAACTCTTAATTGATGCGATGGCTAGCTATGAAGTACTTTCCTTCATGGATGGATATTCTGGATATAATCAGATCTGAATGGCCCCAAAAGATGAGGAATCCACAGCCTTCAGAACCCCTCAAGGTGTGTTTTGTTACTGGGTGATTCCCATTGTCTTAAAGAATGCAGGTGCAACATATCAACGCACCATACATCGTATCTTCAATCCTTTCTTAGGGAAGTTTGATGAATGCTATGTAGACTATTTGGTGGTTAAATCCAAACAACGTTCTAATCACTTGGTTGATTTGGAAGTAATATTCCAAAAGCTTCGACAATATAATTTGAAGATGAATCCCTTAAAATGTTCTTTTGGGGTAACCTCAGAAATATTTCTCATCTTTTTTGTACGCCATAGTGGTATTAAAGTCGATCCGGAGAAGACCAAGTCAATCCTTGGTATGTCACCTCCTCAAAATTTTAAAGAATTAAGAGGACTTCAAGTACACCTAGCCTATATTCGGAGTTTCATCGACAATTTGGCAGGCAAAAGTTTACCCTTTACCAAATTAATGAAAAAGGGAGTCACTTACCAGTGGACTGAAGAATGTCAAGAAGCGTTTGATGTTCTCAAGAAATACCTCTTGAGTCCAGAGGTACTCATGCCACCTGTTGAAGGAAGAACACTTATCCCCTATGTAACAGCTCTAGTGCAATCATTGGGTGCCGTTATTGCTCAAAATAATGATGCTAGGAATTAAAATATCCTATACTATCTCAGTAGAACTATGCTTGAAAGAGAAACCCGGTATTCAAGTATTGAGAAATGCTGCCTGGCATTAATCTTTGCAGTTCATAAACTGAGACAGTACCTGCAACATCATGAGGTCCAATTGGTATCTCGAAATATCTCGTTCAAATTCATCCTTAGTCGTCCAATGCTTATAGGACGTCTAGAAAGGTGGGAAATTATTTTTCAGCAAATCGACTTTCAGTTTGTGTCTCAAAAGGCAATAAAGGTCCAAGATCTAGTTGATTTCCAGGCTGAACACCCTTCAGTGGAAGACACATCTTTAGATATTGAACTCCCTAATAAGGAAGTCTTCTCTATTAAAGAAAGTCCTGAAGCATGGGAGATGTATTTTTATGGTGCTTCTAGAAGTCCAACAGGGAAGAAAATGGAAAATCCTAAATTCAACAAAGTTTGTTTAGTAATTTTGCTAATTTCTCCAAAAAAGGCAGTGTTACCTTATTCCCCCTTATTATGG
Source organism: Viscum album (assembly GCA_963277665.1). Lineage (NCBI taxonomy): Eukaryota > Viridiplantae > Streptophyta > Magnoliopsida > Santalales > Viscaceae > Viscum > Viscum album. The sequence goes on along the minus strand of OY728126.1, from coordinate 1,944,200,492 downwards.
AAAGGTGGTACTAAGAATGAAGCCGAATACCAAGATCTTATCACAGGCTTGCAGTTAGTGCTTCAAGCACAAGTGAATCACTTAATGGTGAAAGGTGATTCAGACCTGGTAATCAAACAAGTCAATGGGGATTATGCCATCAGAAAATAAAATCTAATCCCTTTGAATGATTGCGTCAGAATGTTAATGGTGGAATTCCCTTCAGAACCGACATTTTCTTTTGTCCCAAGATCACAAAATGCTCAAGCTGATGCGCTGGCTAATATAGCCACAGCTCAAGCAGATCCAAATCAGGACGAGGCAACCATCAGTATTGCCCACCGTCATGCAATTTCAACTTATGTTCGAACCAAAATAGAGGAAATTAATGAAATTAGTCACATTCCTGAACCATATGGTCATACTACAGGATGGATGTCACCTATCAGGGAATACCTTCAAATTGGAACACTTCCACCTGATAGATCCAAGAAAGAATAAATCCGGTGTCATGTGGTCAATTTTACTCTTTATGATATCCCAAACCACCAAGAGAAAATTCTCTAAAAACGTGGTTTTGATGGTGTTCTCTTGAGATGCATTGATGGTGAAGAGACAATGGCTTTCATGAACGAAGTGCATGCAGGAGTCTGTGGTGCTCACCAGTCTAGACATAGATTGTCTGATCAAATTCAAAGTTTTGGATACTTTTGGCCTTCAATGATACAAGATTGCATTGATTTATCAAAGAAGTGTCATTCATGCCATGTACATGCCAACTTCATTCGTCAACCTCCAGAGTTGCTTCATACACCTAAATACTCGTGGCCATTTTCCACATGGGGAATGGATGGGGTGGGACCATACCCTTCGGCTAAGTTCAAGAAATTTAAGTAAATTCTTACTACTACTGACTTCTTTTCGAAATGGGCAGAGGCAGTACCTCTCAAAGAAGTCAGTTCTAAAGGCATTGTTAGCTTCATCAAGTCTAACATCATTAATAGATTTGGTGTCCCTCATACCATATAGATATACAACGACACCAACTTCTGTTAATCTGAGATGAAGAAATTGTATCAAGAATACAACATCAAATCCAGCCATTCATCTCAGTTTCATGTAGAGGCCAATGGCCAAATAGAATCCTTTAACAAGACTCTTTCAAATATACTGCAAAAGATGGTGGATAAAGATAAGAGTTCATGGCTTGATAAACTCTTTCATTCTTTATGGGCTTATCGGACTACCAAACGCAATACAACGCGATCAACTCCATATTCATTGGTATATGGAACTGAAGTAGTCTTGCCAATTGAAGTTCAATTGCCCTCGCTCAGAGTAGCCATTTGTGATCAGTCATCTACAGATGAGCAATCCCAAAATCAATTGAATGAATTGGAACTGTTAGATGAGAAAATATTTTTCACTTTTCATCACTTGGAAATCTTTCAGAATCGAATAGCACGAGCTTTTAACAAAAAAGATCGTCTACATTTATTCACTCAGGGAGAATTGGTATTAGTTCTCATAACTCCAATGATACCCAGAAAGAAACCTCTCAAGCTTGAGCCAAAATGGGAAGGACCTTATTCAATACATAGTGTCTACTCTAATGGAGATTATTCATTAATCTCGATGGATGGAGAACTCATTACTACTCCAACCAATGCCATATTTTTTAAGAAGTATTTTGTATAAACTGCAAAGTACTATAGAATGTCCCCGCAAAATGATATTAAACTGTGTGGCACTGGTTCGTCCTTGCTATATGACGTTAAACTATACAGCAATGGTCCAGAATGACCATAAACTCCTCCTTGGTCCAGTATGACCTTAAACTATTCACTAATTGTCCCTGCAACATGACATTAAACCATACAGCACTAGCTCGTATTTGGTATACGACGTTAAACTATACAGAAATGGTCCAGTATGACATTAAACTTCATCTTCGTCCCACATGATGCTAAACTGTGAAAAAGTTCCCTAAAAGGTCCTGTATGACTTTAAACTACACCATGGTACTGTATGAATTTAAACTACACCATCCATGGTCCATGCATATGACCCTAAACTATTCACACTTTTTTCCAGCATGACACTAAACTGAAGAAAAAAAGTCCCTAATCTGTCCTCACTGCATGACATTAAACTGCACAGTCCCCCTTTCGTCCAACATGACGTTAAACTAAATTGTCCCTACAACATGACATTAAACTGTGCAGCACCAGTTTGTCCTTGCTATGCGACGTTAAACTATACAGCAACGGTCCATGCATAAGACCCTAAACTATTTTAAAGTCCCTTACATCCGAAAAGACGTTAAACTACATAATCATCAAAGGTCTTGTATGACCTTAAACTATACTTATGTCCAGCATGACATTAAACTGTACCATCCACAGTCCATGTATATGACCTTAAACTATTCCCCCTTTTGTCCCCATCGTCCTAACTACATGACGCTAAACTGTACATAAATTCCTTAATACATCTTACATGATGCTAAACTGTACATTGTCCCTGCTACATGACATTAAACTGTGCATCGTTAAGGTTGTTACTACCTCATGTTTCTCACAATGAGTATGACTCACGTGAGCTTAGAGAAAACCTCAACCATAACAACCTCTCTAGGCTACTAACCATGTGTAAGTCCCAACATCATTTTTAGGTCGTTTTCCCCAAGAACAACTTGATCATTAATTTATTCTTTAATTGAACTATGAGGATTTTGATCCTTGCCTTCCAGGTTGGGTACGTAGGCAACCTCCCAAGGTTCAATCCAAAAAAAAAAATCTCTTCACTTCAGTTCACCTTCATCTCATACGATGTTGATTCATGAAACCACCCTTAGAATCAATATCTTTACATTTGATTCACTTTCGTCCTTATTATACGACGTTAAACTATACAACACTTTTGTCTGGTATGACAAAAAACTACAATATTCTTTTATTTCCTCATTTGAGAGGGAACTGTTATTTACATTGATTTTTCAATCATGTTTCATTTCAAAAGATTATGTGCATCCATGGAAATGCCTAATCTTTTTATCTCGGGTTAAACCATCATTGTACTAAAGTCTCCTTTCACCCTTCACATGTACGAACCAAATTTGTACAAAGGGTATTTCTAGAACTACGTGGGCTTGATTCCCATCCTTATGGGATATGTAGGAACATTCGAGTATCCTTCGAATCCATCCTCAAGTCTTTTGGGCCTAACCCCAAATTTCACTTTCAGTCCCTTGGCTGAAGAGTCCCCATGAAAAAACACACTGTGTATTCATTATTATGGTCCAAACTCTATGACCCTAAACTAAGATCACTCATACTTTCGTCTTGCATGACGTTAAAATGCATTTCAACAACTACGTATGGCTTGATTCTCATTCTTATGAGATACTCAGTGAAGTCCAAAATTTCAATTCAGGACCCAGCCACAACATGATTATGTTTATCATTGATTTATGTATCTCTGTATACATTGGAAAATACCCATATTTATGTGTCATAATCCTATCCTTAAATATTTTCAGATCTTCATAACCTTTTTTATGACTTTTAGTCACAAAAATGTCAAACTTCTGAGAATTCTTTTTCCTGACTATGCAGCACGTGCCCATAGGTGGCTTTGCATAAACAGTCCACATAAAAGACTTTTCAGCCGAAGGATACTATTTATTTGACTATACAGCCAATGCCCTTAGGTGGCCCTGCATAATTCAACCCCCTAACGGGTTTGTCACATAGTGGTAACTTCATTCTTGGGAAGAATGCCTCTTTTTTCCTTATTTGTCTTAAACGACAGTATATAGGGATCTGCAAAAAATAGCCATACTTAACATATTTGTCCCATATCCTTTTTCATGATCTGAAATTATTCATGTCTATGGTTTATTCTTCTTCCCTACATTTGGGTCGTACCTTCGTAGGAGTGATATTCATCCAGTTCTTCGATAATCTTGTCTGGAAATATCTTCTCCATATTAAAGTACCTCTTTCCATATTGCAAACTCTATACTTTGTAAGATTTTAATCTCTATAAACTTTCACTGGCTTTTAGCACTAGGAATGTAAATTTTTGAGAGTTCTTTTTCCGGACCACGCAGCACGTGCCCATAGGTGGCCTTGAATAAACAGTCTACATAACAGACTTGTTAGCCAAAAGATACTATTTTATTTAACTATGAAGCCTATGCCCTTAGAGGCCATGCATAATTCAACCCCCTAACGGGTTTTTTAAATAATGGTAACTTCATTCTTGGAAACTACTTCTTCTAATTCCTTTTAGCTCTTTTTCATATCATTCCTCATATTAAAATATTCTTAAGTCATAGATTACATATTTTCTCTCATACTTGAGTATGGTACTAAGTTTTAAGATGAGTTTTCAAGGAATTGTGTCAATTCTAATCCATTTCGGTCAAAGCTATTTCGACCTTAAACATTAGCCTTTGTATGTCCGACATGCATGACTTTAAACTACCAGATTTCTTGTTTTTATTTTCACCTGAGAGCCAAATCCTCTTTTCTCTCCAGATCCAACTCTGAGGGGGGACTTTTGTTGACGCTCCTTTCCGTCATAGAGTCTAACGACTGAAAAAACGTAAATACCTTAGTAAAAAGTGATTCATCCTTTGACGAAAACATCAAAAATCGACTGAGGGATGGACAAGGAGAACTTTGCCCATATGCCGCGCAAGTTTCCTCATGGTCGCACAAGTGGACTTGCATGACGCACTTTGGCGTGCAAGTGACTTGCGCGACCTAAGTGATAATCGCCCGGTGACTGCCCGGGGTCTTCTCCTTCCTATAAATAGACCCTGTGGGCCCCCTATTTCGGAGTGATTTTTTTCCAGAAACACAGATCTAAGATCTCGATGCCCAAGTCTCTTCTAAAAGCTTCTAGAACACTTCTAAGGTAATTTCTTAACTATAATGGAATATCTAAAGAGGGGGAGGGAGGCCTAAGTGTTGAGACTCATCAACACTTGCGCGCTTGAGTGGCCAGCCCTTAAGGGAAATGAACACACTTGCGCGCCGCCTTACTCCTTCGATAGAACTTGCAGGTCCCTGTTCTGGAAGAACCTCAAGAGGATTCTAAAGGCCTTAATCAAGAGTCTCTCAAGTATTTCACTAGTGATTGAACACCATGCAAGTACCCTATACATGTCGCGTAGGTATACATGCGTGACCAATACTTGCGTGCCCACGTAGTACTTGAGTGTCTTCCAGGACTTGCACGCCCCTGCCTTTTTTGGTGCCAATCTTGCCCATTTTACCCCTCTTAAGCCATTACACCTTTCCTATTCAAGATTAAGTATTCAAGACACTCTTCAAATCTATTTATGGCATGATTTCTTGATTTGAATTCCTTATCTGAAAGGAATTCTGTGGAATATCTCTCAAAACATAGTGATTTACATATCTTTATGTCATTAAAGATTGAGAGTTCATTCATTCAACCTCATACTTTAAGATAAAATAATCTTTAACCTGGGTCTCCTTTTCATGAATAATCCCTAGTCATAAGTTCTCTAATATGGGCATCTTCTTCAGGAGTAAGCCCCAAATTCTTAAAGTTCCCAAATCTGGGCATCCTCTTCAGGAGTAAGCCCCAAACCTTAATCCATAATCTGGGCCTCCTTTTCAGGAGTAAGTCCCAGTCATAATCCCTTAACCTGGGTCTCCTTTTTAGGAATAAGTCCCAGTCATAATTTTGGGATTCCTTTTCAGGAGTAAGCCCCAAGTCCCCTAACCTGGGCTTCCTTGTTAGGAATAAGCCCCAGTCATAAATTTGGGCTTCCTTTTTAGGAGTAAGCCCCAAGTCCCTTAATTTTATCTTTAACCAGTCCTAATTTACCTTTGATTTGTGATTCCTTCTCAGGAGTAAAACCAAATCATCAATACTATCCTAATCTGGGTTTCCTTTTCAGGAATAAGACCCAAGTTAGAGTATTCAAATCTCCATGAAGCACATATACCTTTATGGACCCTGTTCCGGGATTTTCTCCCTAAAGTAAATCCTAATCTTCATTTATCTGGGTAGTCATACATACATAAGCCCCAAACCATTTCTTATGATTACATATTTCATGGCCCAATTGTCTATTCTATTACCAATACCTCTTGTTTCTCACATCGAGCATGACTCACGTGAGCTTAGAGGGTAAAAGTAATTATGAAATCCTTCTTTGAGCCATCAATCATAAACATCATACTCCCTTACTCGAACTACATGGGTTCTTATTCCTTTTCCAAAATAAAGGTTACGTAGGTAGCCCATATGCGGGTTCGATCCCAACTCTAAAATAATCCATGTCCTTCGAATGAAAATAAACTTCAAGTGCCCTACTAAGGGGCTTTAAAACCATCCTAGTCATCATAAATGACCAAGAGACTATTATATAATTTTTTTAAGGATACCATTGACCAGGAATTTCTAAATAAATATAGATAATTCTCTATTGATGAAGAAACTAGAATACATATAAAAGATTCTCTAAATTTATTACATATTTAATCATTGATTGTCAAAACTAAAGGAAAGCTAATTTTATACATGGTAATGTAATAAAGATTCACGAACATAACTTAAATCTATAAAGAGAGTCATGGAGTAGACAATAATTCCCCTCAAAAAGGTGTGATGAGTCCTACCTCCCATCCTCTCGACAAATGCAAATTCCTAAGCCTCATCAGTCCACAAACTAATGAGCACCTACCTTTGGAAAATAGGTACAAATGGATGTGGAATCATTGGATGTTTTCAGTTCTACGATCAAACCCGTTAGAAACCAATCAAGATGTTTGAATCTCCCATTAAGGAGGTCATCCCCGAATTCTGAGGGAAACATTCACTATTGCTAAAGTTGAGTAAGAAAATGATGTCGTACAAGGTACAATATCTATTCACTCAATAATTGAAAAACACTTATTTAATTCTAGTTCTTCATTTTATTATGTTTCCTATAAGTTATCTAGAACTATTGAATTGAAGCCTTGATACCTTTTTGTAGAGATATCTATTGAAAACCTAGTGTTGTAGTCATTTCGACCATTGTGATGGTCTCTTATCCTTTTGGAATATGTTGCAACATTATTCCGACGATTCTTGTAAAACAAAATTTATTGGAATTTGATAGTATACTATGCATTCATTTCCTCTATATATATATATAACAGATATATTATGAAGAAATTGATATATATTTTCATATTCCAAACTATCCCATGATCCTATACATTTTCAAGGAAGACCATGAATCTCCTTTGAAAAATACATCAATGTTTTGGCTATTAATGGCCTATTAAGAAGTATTACCCACTAAAATGGATTATTAAATGGAAGGTATCAACCTATAGTAAAACCCTCTTGTTAGGGAATATATTGAAGTATCTCTTAAAGATTTACCTTAACATCCCCAAGACCATGAGGTAGAGTCCCCCAAATATTCTACTGTAAATGTCCTCAAATGCAAAAAATATAAAAACAAAAAAACACATTCTCACTTTCCAAAAAGTATATTTTTTCCCATTCATAGGAGGTTTAGACCATTTCCCTGGCCCATATCAAAATCCGCCACATATAGTTATAGAAATAGTATTCAAAAAAAAGTTCACTTTTTTTCTCAAATTTCAAATGGAAAAGGTTGGCACTGAAAACATACTCCTCTCAAGAAGATAAAAATTTATTTCTGGAAGTTTAGTCATTAACCATCACAAAGTTAAAATCACAGAGTTCAAAATATCTATCATCTTCTATTCTATATCCTTATGTGCAAAAGAACCGGGAGGTCCTCTAAAGTGGTTTTTCTGTGGCTATGTGATGGTAGAAATTTAATGTCCAATAGAGAGGATAATATGGGTAAAACATCATCATGGGTGATAAAATGCACAACTTTTTTTAATTAAATTGGGAAGTAAATGGAAACACATATTTTCAAGGGAATGATGTTGTGATGAAAGAAGAAATGGAGGAAATTTTTTTAAGGGGGTTAGAAGATGGCATATTTACAATACGTAAAATATCTCCCAATGACATAAGTGTTCTTTATTCTTTATTCTTTTTATATTTTCGAAATATGAACCTGAAACAGATCTCAAACTCATCTCCCATCCCATGATTTATCTCCTCATGAAACTAATTATAATAGTTAGAAAAATATCAAAGGTTTAGAATTAGTGAATTTTGACCTAACCGAGAAAAAAAACATTATTTTTTCTATTTTGTTGTGTTGTTTCCATTTTTTTGAACTCTTTTTAATAAAATTTAAAAAATTAAATAAATTAAATTCCACTTCCCAAAAGATATTAAATTACAAGCTCTCTCACACACTAAAATGGATTTGTGTCCTCGAGAATATAAAACACATTGAACATCAAGGAAATGGTACTCAAACCGAATTTCATGCCCCCAAAAAATAGATTTAAAAAAATAATGCAATGTAATTACATGTATATACTGGGTGGTACAAGGTATTAGGCTTCTAATGTGGATATTAATGAAAATGTTTTTATAGGATCGATGGGGATTTTAAAAGGAGGATTAATGAAATGGTAATGGGAGGCTATTTGGATATTGTGATTCTCACGAGGATTAAAAATGCCTATATCATATTCAAGCATACAAAATAAAGAAAATAAACTCAAATGTCCATAAACACAAGACTCACAATCAGGGTTAAAAAATGTAAAAAATTAATAGATGGTCATACATGAACATGGGATGAAATCTAATGTTGTTCCCTCCGGTTAGGGAATAATCATTTTCCAAATATAAAATTAAGCATTCGAAATAAATTATTCTTGAAAAAAAATTATTTATATAAATTATTGATGAAAACATAATTTTATTGAGATGAGAACTTGTCTTTTTTACAGTATAAAATGGTCAGAAAATTTTTCAAAAGTGGATGGTGAGTAAGTATGAATCCTTTTGTTTTGTTTTTCATTAGATTTTTTACTTTTTTTTAAATAAACACCCATAAAAAATGGTTTTATGAATGAAGTGATAAAAATTCAAAGAAGACAAGAATAATAATAATGAGGGTGGGAGAGGAAGAGATGGAGATAGAGAGAGAGTTAAAGGGAAAGTGGATCCCCTGGTATTCATTTGGTGGGTCGTAGTCCCCATATAGTGGTGAGTCTAATGTAGAAGTTGTGGATTCGATGGAAGTCGATGTGGTTCCCAGGATGTGTATCCATTCATGTAGATTCTTTAAATAATATCTATTAATTGTGAATGTACTTTTGAAATAGGGGTCATGGACCCGTGTTGCATGAATTGGGTAAACATTAGTAATAAAAAAAGGACCATCCCAACTTGAATTATGATTACCAGGGTGATGTAGAAATTGAAAATTAAAGAGCATTAAATTTTCACCTTCATAAAATACCTTTCATAGGATATGTTTTTTATGGATTAACTTGGCCTTTTTATTTATAGATATTAGAATTCTCATAGGAATCATGTATGGGATCCTACAGCTCATTTAATTGCAATAACCTCTATTCACCAGTTTTTTTCACAATCCAAATTAAATTGTTTAATATATAAAAATGAATTATATTGATTTTCAAATGGTAAATTACATTCTTTAAAAAAACTAGCCTAAATGGAGACATCATTATGGTTGTTTTATAGGCAGTTTGATAAGCCCAAAGTTCTTCACCAAGTCTTTAAGGACAGTCTTTTCTATTGGGATTTACAATTATTTGAATCACTCTTTTCACTTCACTACTAGATAGTTCAAATATGAAATTATTTAGGGGTGATATGTTTTTGATGTTTTATGTGCAGACCCATAATTTTTCAAATGATATTCCATCATCCAATTATATAAAGAAGCTCCTAAGTCACTTATCAAGGCACATGGTGTTCTAAGCCAGTGGAAAATGTGTGTTTTAGGAACTCACTAATAATATGTTAATCATCCTTACAATTAGTTTTGACCTTTAACCACCTAGAAAAATAATCAAAGAAAATAATTATATCTGGGAATCCATTGTAAGGGGGAAATGGTCCCATGAAATTGATGCGCCAAACATCAATGATCACACAGAAAATTAAAAACTTTTGAGGAATTTCATTTCCTTTTGAATTTGTGAAAATGTTTTGGAAAGTGTTATAGAGACCCTAACCTATTTTATATAACATTACATTATTTTAATCATAATTATACATCAGATTATATTCCATGAATTGTTATGTCTGGGGTCTTGAATGACTATGTATATAACATATAAACAAGGAACTGAGATACCACTTCTTTATTTAATCTTCATAAAGTTAATCCGTCATAATTTGAGACCTTACGTATATTTAGGATATCCTGGCGATAACATTAGAAAATGGGTGAGATAAAAATCCTTCTAAGGGAGTATATATAGAAATAAGGCTTTACCACATGGGTTAGAAAGCATGACGGGATGATAAAAAATCATGGAACATAAAAAATCACAACATATAAACATGGGATCATAATAACATAGAGTCATATAAATGTGGAAGTAACATAATATAGAAATTTAGTACAAATCAAGGCTAACAGCCAATATGGGTTCCCATAATATTACAAGATAAGGGTAATCACCATGATTGTTTCTCATAGTTTTACATGCCAAGGCTAACCACCAAGACCATCACACAAAACGTCTCATGAGACTCGACTTTACCAAATTAATTGTACTTCTATCTGGGTTCAAAAAACTTAATGTGTTCATGGCTATTCTTTAAACATAATTAATCATACATAATCAATCATATAAAAACATAAGGGTTTCCCATGAATGAATTGGGTAATATAATCATGATATAAGGCATAACCAATGGGAATATCCTGAAAATTTTTGGAAAGAAAGGACTAAATTGATGTTAATAAAGTAATATATGCATATATCATGGTTATTCATGTCCAATATATGTGACAGCATGTAATAAATGCGTTTTAAAATTTTTAGCATTTAAACATTTTTGTGCAGTTTTGAGGAAAATACAAAGAGCATTTAAAATAGAAAAGGGAACAATATTTTATAAAAAAACCAAAATTTAACCAAAATGGTTTTTACTATAATAATACTAATTTTATAAATAAAATGGAGGCCTAAATCATAAGATACAATGTACTTGATGTTGGTAATAAATTTGGTATGTTCCCTTAAAATGAGTTTGCTTTTTAGAAAGTATCTACGAGGGATTCACGTAAAAGCATATATATCCGAGAAAGATAACGAGGGTTGGATATTGAAACATGATTTTTTAGAATGTAAACTGAATGTATTGGTTGTACGTAAAAAGTAAAAGACAACTTTATTTGGGAAAAATGAAAGATAGAGCATCCCGAAAAAATAAATGCGGTCCGGGTAGCATTCCTTAAGGATTATCGGTATGGTAGTGGGTGTACATAAGAGAAACTAATGAGAGAGAAAGGGATTTCACATCACTTATAAATCATGATGTATGTATGGTGGAGGTGCTTAATTATACCCCATCACTATTAATTACACATCAAATGGCATAACATAGAGGATAATCTTGAATAAAAGTGAAACAGAGAGGATCTCGTACCTTTATTTCTGCTTAATTTCAACTCTTCTGAACCTCCTATATAATAAATTTATGTTTATTAGAAAAATGATATAAAATGAAATTATAATAATTTTTAAAACATTTATGATTTATATTAATTGTATTTTATTTCATTTCATTATGTTTGTAGATTAAATTGAAGCATTTTGAAATCTTATTTTACATAAAAATTTCCTATCTTGTGACGATTTCACTTTTTATTAAATGAAATTTATAAATTAGTATAATTAGTTTAAGAAGCACAGAATAAAGGTAATTTTATATTAATATATTATATATAATTTATATTTTCTGTACATGAAGGTGTTTATATTAATTATCCTTGAAAATTCTTTGCAGACGGTTAGTCAGCCTTTAATAAGATGTTGTCGATAATATGAGAAAAGGAACTATGACATTTATATTTTTCATTAATTTAAAAATTACAGAAGTTTAAAATCATTAATATAATTTAACTTACTATATAATCATTTTTTGTATCGTTTTTTTAAAGGGATAGGGTTAAATAAAAAATTTGATGAAAAGAGAGAAGATTTAATAGAGTCTTACTCTCTCTTTGGTGTAACTTCTCATGCAGAAAACTATAAATATCATGGTGATTGGAGTTGGAGGGCCCCATAACGTCCCTAAGTATTCTAAGAGGATTGATAGAGATAATATGGGTGGATATTAGGCTTAGTAATAGATGAGAGGAATGGTTTTCAGATGGGAGGGAGAGGGATTATTTATACCTGAGGAGGGGTGCTTTAGATTATATTATTAAATAAAATAATATCTCAAATGTTAAACTTGTTATAGTAGTTTTTTTACAACATAAATTATATATAAATATTAAATATTTATTTTTATACATTGAATCATATTTATAATTATAATTCATTAATTTTTTTAAAAAAGTGAACAGAAAGGGAAAATGATATTTTTGGAAATCTCTTTTTGACTTTAGGTTTTGGAATGTTAATTTCAGGTTTTTAAATTTGGTTTATTGTATTTTAAGTATCCATTTAAGAAATTAAATATAAAATGGCTGAATTTATAGTTCTATAAATATTATTTCATAATTACATCATGAATGATGAAATTTAAGATATACCAATTATGTGAAATACAATATTTTTCTATTTACCTGAAAATTGAAATATTTCATAAAATTACCAAAAAAATAACCCTAAAAATTTATTGATGTTTGGAATTCAAAAATGAACTCCATTTTTGAAAATATTTTTTTTCAATATATTTTATATTATATTTAATTAAAATCAAAATTCACTAGAAATATAGAAAATTTAAATTTAAAACTGATTTTCAATCACTTTGAGAAATTACATAAGGTCACATAAAAATAACTTATAATAAAAATATTAATTTATAAATACATTTAATTAACTGAAATTTTCATTTAAATGGTTAAATTATTCAAAAAATTTTAATTAAATATTATCGACCTAAAAAATACCAACACCATATTAATATGTTTTGAACATATTTATTTACTTACACTATAATATAATTATTCCATATTTTCACTTATAAAAAGATAAATTTTATTTATACATTCATTGGAGGGGTTAATATTACATTGTTTGGTTTACTATTTATATGTTTCACATTACTATTCTAAATTTCAAGTTACTATTGGTATATGTTCCTTAATTTATAAAGATATCTTTTATTTTACTTATTCTCCAGTTATAGATTTTGTATTCTATTACAAAATTAATCTTTTGTGATTATACTATATGAAATTATTACAATAATGGAATTTCCTTGGATAAAACATTGGGTCAATAAATTCTTCCCCCCTTAAAAAATTTCACCATCAAAATTTCATTATACATTCTAGGTGATAAACTGGTGCGCGTAATTTTCCGTCATTGTCTCCCCCAGTTTCCATGTGGTCTCTTCAAACATATGATTATTTCATAGTACCATGACCAGATGAGTAGTCTTATTACATATAACTTTATGTCTACAATCCAAGATCTTCACTACCTTCTCCTTATAAGAAATATCATCCGCTAATTGTACCACCTCTGAAGAGAGTACATGTGAGGTATCTAGTATGTACTTCTTTAAGAGGGATACATGGAAGACATCATGGCATTTGGCCATGGTAGGTGGAAGTGATAGTCGATAGTCCAATGATCTGGCATGATCAAGGATCTCAAAGGGGGCGATGTACCTAGGACTTAACTTTCCTTTCTTTCCAAACCTCATGACCTTATTCCACCGAGATATTCATTGAAATACAATGTCTAAAACTTTTGAACTCATGGTATCCTCGATGATTATCTTCATAACTCTTCTATAAATATTTGGATGAATTGATATGCTGTTAAATGGTTTTCCCCATCTCTACCATTTCATTGACCATTTCAGGTCCTAGAAGCTTACTCTCACTAACACTATCCCAACACACCGGTGTTATGTACCATTTCTCATAAAGGGATTTATATGGTGCCATTGATATGCTTGAGTGGAAACATTTATTGTAGGAGATTTCAACCAGTGGAAGATGTTTGTCCCAACCTTCTTTGAAGTCTATAAAACATGATATCAACATATAATCTAGTGTCTAAATTGTTCTCTTAGATTAGTCATTAGGTTGAGAATGATAGGCCATACTAAAGTTCAGTTCAGTCCTTAGATCATGTTAGATAATTTTACAGAATATTGAGGTGAATCTAGGATCACGATCAGATACAATGGGTAATGGTACTCCATGTAGCCTTACCACTTTTTTTATGTATATCCATGCAAGCTGATCCAATGATAAGTCCTCTTGAATCCCTATAAAGTGATAAGTCTTGGAGAGATGATCCACAATGACCCATTTATCATGGATTCCTCTAGATATCCTTGGATGTACAGTGAAAAAGTACATGGTAATGTTCTTTCACATTCTTGTTGGTATGGGAAGTGGTTGAATAATCCCCTAATACTTTTTCCTCTCACCCTTAACTTGTTGACATACCATGAACATTTATGTATATTAAATAATATCTCTTTTCATATTGTCCCACCAAAAGTTTTCATGGATATCTCGATACATCATTGTGCTCTCTGGTTTGATAGAGAAGGTTGATCTTTGAGTATCATTCAGAAGCTCCATATTTATCTCTTGATTAGATGGTACATATAATTAGGACCCAAAACTTACAACTCCTTCCTTTTCAATATTTAACTCTAGATAATTCCCATTTCTGATAGCTTCCACCATTTTCAAAATTCCCACATCTTTTCTTCGATAATCCTTTATTTTCTCCATGAGGGATTGGTGACCAGTAATTTGAGAATGTCTTGCTGATGTCCCCCCTTAATTATTCCCATTTACATCCTATTAAAATTTAATAAGACTTAATTATTTTCAATTCTCATCATTGATAAAGATTTAGGTTCCTTTCTACATTGAGCATCTACTACCTTGTTAGTCTTACCGAGATGGTAGTGGACTGAGAAGTAATAATCATTGACGAGCTCTATCCATTATATCTGGCACATATTAATCTCTTTTTGGGTTAATAAATATATGACAATCTTGTGATCTGTATATATCTCACACTTCCCCCCATAGAGATAATACCACCATATTTTTAAAGCAAATATCACTATCTCTAACTCCAGATCATGAGTAAGATAGTTTTTCACATGGAATTTCATTTTCCTTGAGGCATAGGATATCAATTTATCATTTTTAATTACCAAATATCCTATTCTATACATTTAAGAATCACTTTATGCCACACAAAGTTATCCACTTGTTAGGAGTGTGATTACTAGCGCAATGATTAGCCTCTTTTTTAACTCCTTAAAGTAGACTGCACATTCTTGAGTCTATAAAACATTACTCCCTTCCATGTTATAATGGGCATTGGGTTTGAAAATAACGAAATTTTCTTAAAAAATTATTGATAGTACTTAGCTAGATCCAAATATGATATAGATATCCATTAAAAATGATGGAGTGGGCCACTCATAAATTTCCTTTTTCTTGGAAGGGTCCACAGATATCCCTTTTCTGGAGATAACATGCCCCAAGAATGCACATCCACCATCCAGAACTCAAATTTACTATACATTGCATACAACTAATCCCTTTTCAACTTCTTTAACATAGTATTAAAATAATCCCCTTGTTCCACCTTTCACTTGGAGTATATCAGAATATCATCGATAAAGACTACCAAAAATTTGCTGACATAGTCTCTAAAGACTCAGTTGATTAAATCCATGAAATTTTATGTATAATTATAGAGTCTTAAGGGAATTAATATGAAAAAATAGATTCCATACCTCATTCATAAAGTAGACTTGGCAATATATTCCTTCCTTATATGTAATTAGTGATATCTTGATCGAATGTCCACCTTAGAGAAATAACTGGCCCCACAAAGTTGATCGAACAAGTCTTTTATCCATGACAGGATATACTTGTTCATTATGGTGATTTTATTGAGCTCACGATAATCAATGAAGATGATATTTGAACCATCATTCTTCAGGAATAATAGGACAAAATAACCACAGGGTGAAGCACTCAGGAAAATAAAACCCTCCTACGGATTCTCTTGTAAGTACTTCTTCATCTCTTCCAGCTCTTCGGTACTCTTTCTAAATGGTTTCTTTGATATAGGTAGATATCCATGAATATGTTCTATTGATAACTCAACCTCTTGATCAGGAGGGAGTCTAGAACACTCTTTTGGAAATATATTAGTGTAATCCCTCATGATCGGAATATCTTTGTGTGGGATTGTCTCCTTTGTCTAAATCATTTGATCAATTAATTCTTTCTCATTAGAAATTAATATCAACACTTGAGACACTGATTCCAAAAGAGATTTTCCTTTCTCCTTAAACTTGTAATGAATTGTAGGATCATTCGGGATTTGAAGAGTGATATCCATTTCATTAAAGATTTTTTTTCTTAGTATAAAGATAGCCAATCCATGCCCAAGAAAACATTAAAATCTACTAAAGAAATTTTGAAGATATTTTATTGGAGGTTCAATCCACAATAATTAACTTGGGATGAGTTATAAACCATGGATGCAATGATTTCCCTATTCACCGTTTACACAGATAACATTTTCTCCAAATTTTGAGGTCATGTTTGAATAATTATACTAAACATTAAAGATATTAGAGAATTAATAGAACCAAAATCAAATAGTTTTTTCTCTATTCTTGAATTAATAACTAGCATACCTGTCACCACATCGTTGTCCAGCTCAAAATCAGTAGTTGTGATTACATATTGATTAGCCACTAAATGAGGATAATATTCATTGTTAATATCTATAATATTAATATGATTTATTATTCATAAACACCATTTTAGGGAATTTTTCACTTTGAACATCATTTTACATTATGATTGTAATTCCTTCTTAAAATGCACAATTATGTGGTACACGTTTTAACATAATTTAATGTATCCAATGATTCATCTGATTTTAAGGAATGTAATTATACATATATTAATTTGATATTTCGGGAACTTTATCTACAATTCCATATGAACATGTTTCATTCAGGGTTCAATAGAGGATTCATAAAGGATGATGGAGATATTTGGAGATTAATGGAAGCAATTCTAGAGAAGGTAGATTGGACACCAGCCCACTGATGAGAATGTGGGACCCACATTACAAACCCAATGAAGCCCAAATTTTTTGGGATTATAGAAGAAATATATAAAAACAAACCATTATGTAGGAGATAGTGCTAATTTGGAATCTATTATGGTTATTTAGGCAGCCCAATTTAGAGATAAAATTCTAGGCCACATTCTGCGTCCTATAAAAATAGCCCGCTAATCTAATCATATCTCTGAATCCACAACTCAAAATGGGTCCAAATTATTCATACAGTTAGAATAAATATTGGGATCCTATTTCTTCTTCTATTTCCCACTCTTCTTTAGCCATCAAGAAGGTCTACCAAGTGTGGCTGTTCGGTGGATGAAATCTGGATGCCACCTCGGGTCAAGGGTGGAAAAATCATCTCTCCTTCAACATTCCACCAACCAATGGACTAAAAAAATTAATTTAAGATACTTGAACTATTTAAGCATAAACCCAAGTCTTAAAAAAAAATATATTTAAGGCAGTGGTGGTGGAGGAGTTGAGGATATTTGATCTATGTTTTCATATTAATGTTGTGTTGTAAATTTTTCTTTGTAACGTTCTTCCTTCACATATAAGTTGTTTTAATTCATCCGAGTTTCTTAATACAAGTTCTTATTATCCTCTTATTATATTTTTATCCATATCACTTTGATACCATTGCCTTAAGGTGTGAATTTATTCACACCAAAACTTGTGAAATTATTCACACAATAGTGGAGTGATCATATTCTTTTTATTGTTTTCTTTAATTCTTCAATTCCTCCATCATGAGTCTACTTACCACTTCCATTGAAACCATAGAATCAATGGAGGGATAATCCACTTCTGGGTTTATCCAAGGGATTATCAAGGGGAAGGATTGGATTTTATTTATCAATCTATTAATATCTAATAACTTCTTTTAATTGAGATTTTTCTTTGATTATTTTTAAACTCCATCATCCTTGTTGAATTTAAGGCCACACACTATAAGTGCTAATACGAACCTTTACCTTGAAGTGATAAAATCATTGATCCTTAAAGTGTATATGTTATTAGATTTAATGTTTTTATGTATTAAACAAGTAAGTGAGGATTTTTTTTGGACTTGTTAAATTAACTCATCTCAAATATGAGAAATTGAAATAGTTTAATAAAGAATTTCTTCCTATCCACCCTGAGTGATAACCTAGGATCAAGTCATTCATTTAAATTTAATTCACCTAAATCTGTTAAATATACTTTAAACCCATATAAAATCAATCCATTTTGGCCACTTAATATCCAAAAATAGTCCATATAATGTACGTGTTTTTAGGTTACTTCTTAGGTCTCTAAGGATTCAACAACCCATGCTAGACTACAAGGACCATTCAACCTTCCTATCTTGGGTAAATTTGAGCGTGAATCAAATTTTGGTGCCGTTACCAGGGACCCAAGTAAGTCATCTAAACACCCATTATATTCGCTCCCATTCCTTTTTTTCTCATCTAAATTATCTTATCTTGTCCCTTTCTCATTTTATTTTCTTTTGGCGCATGTCTGTCTACACCCGAGATCAATCAAATAATCTAGTTAGTGTTGATAGTCTTGGGGTTGGGGATTAAATTACACCAAGGGATCTCTTTCCATTAGATACTAATATTTCTAATACTCCAGAGTCCAAAATTGAGCCCATTTCAGTGGAAGTTCTTCAATGAAACCAACTCATAATCCCGATTGGAAACCAAAATGGATACCCAAATGAGGCATCCCCAAACATGGGAAATGTAGTCGATCAAACCATGAATGACTACCTAAAACCATCCTTAAAATATGATCCCTCAGGAATTAGACACTAATCCCTAGGAGATTCCAACTACATATTTAAACCTCATGTCCTAAAACACCTTCCCACATTCCATGGAATTGAGTCCGAGATGCCCTACCTTTAAATTAAGGAGTTCAATGACATTGTAGAAACTATGTGTCCCCCACATCAACTAGAATCATCTAAGATGAGGATATTTCCTTCTACATTAAATTATTGAGCTAAAATTTGGCTAAATAATTTTATACCATCATCCATAAACTCTTGGGAACAACTACAAAGATAATTCTACAAAAAAATACTTTCCCCACCACAAAACAATTGCACTTAAAAAAAGTATCCAAAACATTTTTCAAAAAGAGGGAGAGTCATTCTATGAAACATGGGAGAGGTTCAGGGACACTATAAACATAGTTCCACCTCATTGTTTTTCTATTCCATAACAAGTGATAATTTTCTATAAAGGGTTGGGTCCGGGGAACAAACAATTCATTGACATGATGTGTAATGAAACCTTTAAAAAAAAATCCCAAAATGATGCTTAAGAGTATCTAGAAATCCTTTCTGAACAGAACCAAACATGGGGAACATCACCTTATTATGAAAAGCCACAAAAAACTATTGGAATTCATATACATAGAGAAGGGAAAAGCCTTAGGGCTAAACTTGCAGCACTCTCTATGATGGTTGAAGAGATAGACCTTAGGAACGTCCATGAAATCCAAATTGTTGACCATGTATGCACAATTTGTGACAAACAAGACCATAATATAGAAAACTTCCCAACCATTCCATCCATAAATGATGTTATTTTAGGAGGACCCCCAGTGGATGTAAATTCTTTGAACTTTCAAAAGCCTCAATAAAAAAACAACTTCAAACCAAGGTTTAATGACCACCTAGGATTCCACTATAAAGATAACTGACAACCTAGAAAACCACAGGGACAAAATCCTTACCCCCATCAGAACTACCAAACCCATAACCAGTTACAAACCCAACCGATCCAATACAAATATCCACCAATCCATTTTCTACAAACCATCCCTCCTCCAAAATATCCCCCTGGGAAAAACCAATATTCTCAAGAACCAACCCAATCTGTTCCACAAAGCCTAATAGAAAAACTGTGCAATCAAATGGAATGGATGAACTCAGATGTCTTTTCCCTTAAACAAGAACTTCAAACCATCAAAACTAGAAGGGAACCCATGCCTACTTAGGGGGTTCCATCCTCAACCTCAAGGGGAGAGTCAAGATGTAATGAATCAACTCATGAACAACTAAAGGTTGTGATTGTTTTACGAAATGGGAAATCAATTTTTGAAACCTGAACAAATAATTCAGAACCCACCTGAAGATTCAAACTTGGATGTAAATTAAAATGAACCAAATTATCAAACTAAATAACATGATAACATTTTCAAAGAAACAACTCTTTAACAAACAACCACACAACATGAACCATTTTCTAAATGCATGAGGGGAAAACCAAGACTGAATTGAGTGAATCATTGAGGGAAATATTCTCACAATTCTAGTTGAAAATTCCCCTTCTCGATGAAATACATACCATACCTTCCTACAAAAAGTGCCTTAAAAACTTTCTCAGTTTTAAAAGAATATTTTCACATAAAAACCAAGACCTTTTGGCTGCTAATGTGAGTACCACTATTCAAGGAACCATTCCTCCAATGTTGAAAGACTCGGGTTGCCCTTAAATCAATGTTAAACTAGGAGAGAGAAAAGTTGTCAAGGCCTTGTGTGACCTAGGTGCTAGTGTCAATCTCATCCTCTATGTTGTGTACAGCCAGTTTGTCCAAAAATAAATCCAACCCACATCTATCACACTTCAACTTGCTGATCGTAGCATTAGGGTTCCAAAGGGGATTTTATAGGACGGTTGGTAATGGTTTAAAACTTCATCTACCTTTCCAACTTCATTGTCCTTGAAAACCATCCAAACATAGGAAATATGGAACAAACCCCAATTATCCTTAGTCGTCCTTTTCTTACAACAATCAACTCTGTTGTTTGAGTCTGAAATAGGAACATAACCATCACCTTTGGAAACATGAGTCTAGACTTGAACATCTATATTGCATGCTCACAAATAGGGGATGATGAGGGCATTCTTGAAGTAAACATGATAGGAAGCATTAATAATGAATCCATAGAACATCAAGGAATATTTGATGGATGTTTGTGTCAGGATGAGATTGATTTCCTTTTTTCACATGAAAGAAGTTTATATCCCTGTCTTCAATCATTCTCAAATTTCTCTTATGATGAAGTATTAGGTCCAATAATCAGTGAAAACTTTCAAAAAACCACATTCATAGAGACCAATCAAACTTCCTTCCACAAATATTATCAGACCAATCTTGTAGCTAAAACGTCTACATGTGGGGAATCAATCCTATCAGAAACTCTGAAAAAAGAAATTGATATTGATCCAATGTCAAAATATTCTGCTGAAATTCTGATCCAACCTTGTCTTGAATTGGAGGAACTTCCCGCTACACTCATGTATGCCTTCCTAGGGGAAAATCAAATACATCATATTGTCATTTATTCTTCTCTTGATACCAATCAAGAGAGGATTCTTCAAGATGTACGTAGGAAACATTAGAAATCCATTGGTTGGACCATGTCTGATATTCCTAGGATTTTCCCATTTATCAGGACTCATAATATTGTTCTGGAATCTGATTCAAAACCATGACATCAACCCCAATGACGACTCAATCATAATCTCATAAAAGTAGTAAGAAAAGAACTTCTGAAATTGTTAAAAGCTGGTATAATATATCCCATATCTTAGAGTGAGTGGGTCATCCCAATCTATGTGGTTCCCAAGAAGGCTTGAATCATAGTGATAACCAATAAGGAGAGAGAGATTCTTCCAACCATGGTGAGTAGTGGATGGAGGGTCTGCATTGACTATAGGAAGCTAAACTCATTCAGCAAGAAGGACCATTTCCCCTTACCATTAATTGAATGAGTTCTTGAGAGAGTGGGTTTTTATGCCTTATATTGTTTCTTATATCGGTACTCAGGGTACAATCAGATTGAGGTGTCCCTAGATGATAATGGGAAAACTATATTCACCTTTCCATTTGGCACCCTTTCGTTCAAATTCATGCCCTTTGGTTTATGAAATTCCCCTGGAACCTTTTAGCAATGCATGATGGGAATCTTCTCAGACATGGTAAGAGATTTCCTAGAGGTCTTCATGGATGAATTCTCTGTGTTTGGGGATACATTTGAATGATGTCTGCAGAATGTAGAGAGAGTCTTTTCAAGATGTGATGAAAAAAATCTGGTCCTAAACTAGAGAAAATTCCATTTCATGGTTATAGAGGGACTAGTTCTATGCCATCTGGTCTCATGTTGGGGGATTGATGTTGATAAAGCCTAGGTTGACATAAATAGTCACCTTCCATCACCCAAAACTATCATAGAAGTGAGGTTTTCATAGGACATGATGGTTTTTATAAAAGATTCATCAAGGACTTTAGTTCAATCTCCTTTCCCCTTTGTGATCTCCTGTTAATGGATGATCCATTTGTTTAGACAGAAAGGTGTGAGGGTTCATTCTCAACCCTCAAATCCTCTCTCACCTCTCCTCCCATAATTAAATCTCCAAATTTGAACCTTCTTTCCAAACTTATGTGTGATGCCAATGACTTTAATATAGGAGCTGTGTCAGTAAAACGTTGTGATAAAACTCTCTATGTCATTTCTTATTCAAGAAAATCCTTAAATGATTCCCAAATTAACCACACCACTACTGAAAATTATTTACTTGCTATTTTGTTTTCTATAGAGATGTTTAGGTCCTACCTCTTAGGATCCCCCTTCACTGTGTTCACTGACCATTCTGCACTAAAATACCTCTTCCAAAAATAAGTTCTAAGGCTAGACTAATTAGGTGGGACCTTCTCTTACATGAATATGACCTCACAATCAATGATAAAAAGGGTTTTGAAAATGTTGTATTTTATCACCTCTATAGGATGGAATTCAAAGACAACTAAAATCACCATTTTGTGTCTGATTCATTTCCTGATAAACACCTATACTCTGTGAGTGACTGCCCTTAGTATGCTGACATAGTGAACTTCTTAGTTACAGGAGTCATCCCAAAATATTTTAGGGACTCAATATCAAAGGAAATTCTTTTCTAATGTTAGGAACCATGTGTTCGATGATCCATTCCCTTATAAGTTCAACCCTAACCACATCATCAAGAGGTGTGTCCTAGAATCTGAACAAGAGTCCATCCTTATATTCTTTCATAGTGTGGCATGTAGAGGTCACTTTTCCTCTAAGAAGACATCTGTAAGGATTATTCAGTGTGGTCTTTTCTGGCCCACCCTCTCAAGGGACTCCTAAACATTTTTTCAGAGCTACCCTAGGTTTCAACATGTAGGGTCCATCACAAAAAAGAAATCAAATTCCACTCACTCTCATCTTAGTGGTTGAAATCTTTGACTGTTGGGGAATTGATTTCATGGGTCTCTTACAAAACTCTAGGGGATATCTCTACATTCTCTTAGATATGGATTATGTCTCAAAATGGTTTGAGGCCATTCACACAAAATCCAATGATCATAAAACTGTGATTAGATTCTTAATAGAAAACATCTTCTCTAGATTTGGAATTCATAGGGCTATTATTAGTGATAATTGAACTCATTTTTGAAATCGTCCATTCTCATCACTCATGGAAAAGTATTTAATTTCTCATAATGTTTCAACTGCGTACCATCCTCAAACCAATGGTCAAGCTGAGTTAGAAAATAGGGAGATTAAGAATAATCTTGAAAAAACTATCAATCCATCTTGGAAAGATTGGTCAAGATAACTTTTAGATGCTCTTTGGGCCTATCGAACCCCATATAAAACCATTTTAGTAATGTCCCCATATAGGTTGGATTATAGTAAAGCATTCCATTTTCTAGTGGAGATTGAACATATGTCTTTTTAGGCAATTAATAAAATGAATTATGACTTCTCATTGGCCGAAAAAAAAAGAAAATTAGATCTCAATGAACATGAGGAACTTAGGATGGAGGCTTATGAAAATTAAAGGATTAATAAAACTAATGTACAAGCCTACCAATCTTGAATTCTTAAAAACAAAGACATTTAACTGGGTAAACTATTCGTTTATATTGTTCTAACAATCATTTACATCTGGGAAAGTTGTGGTCTAGATGGTCAGGTCCATACATAGTAAATAAGGTGTACCCCCATGGGGTTGTTGAAATTAAAGATCCCACCATTGGTCAAACATTTAAAGTTAATGGTCATAGAGTCAAACCATTCATTGAACCATTCCAAAAACATGAATTTGATGACGAATTGTGTGAACACACCTTAGATGATGAAAAATATTAATCATTTAGGGGTCCAAGTTGAGCTAATGAAATTAAACAAAACGTTGCATGGGAGCCAACCCATGGTTTTCATGTTTCCAATAGTTTTTTTGTTTTAATCAACTTTTTATTTTAAATAAGATTTAATAATCATTTTCTTATTTAATAAAAAAAATATAATGTTGACTTGTTCTTCTATTATGAGTATGGAAGGGTACGAATGGGGAGCACCATATGGTGTGATCTTTGAGTAATACCTTACCAAGAAATTTAAAAAGAAGACAATGTACCATAAATTTATATTATTTTTTTATGTGGTTGTAGGTTAAAATAAAAAAACAAAAAAAATTAATAATAAAAAAAATTCCATATCGAAGGTTATGGGGAAAACCCCTTCACAACTGGCGATGCCATAAGGATTCGAACCTGGGACCGAAGGGAGAGAGGGGCACATGCTTACCATTGACCTACGCCTTTTTGTGCTTCCTTATTCTATAATTTTTATATATAATTATATTTTAATTTCATTATTATATAAATAAATATATATTTATATATATACATATATTTTTTTGTTTATTTGGTTTTTTCTTTCTTTTTCTTTTCCTTTTTCTACTAGGGAACTCTACAGGTGACATGGATATCAAAAGTCTAAATTGGAGAAATAAGAAATTCAACTTCAACCACCAGGTGACTTCATTCCATGATCCTCACATTTCAATTTACTTTTTGAAATTCCTTTACTTGCCTCTTCTCCTTCTAAATTTTCGTTTCTTCAAACACTGGGGAAAGTGTTATTTAATGTTGGGGGGAGATAAAATTAAAAAAATGATTTTGTGTCAAAAAAATGATTTGAAAAAAAATTGTGTAAATTGAAGGAAAATTTCCTTTAACGTTGAACATGGTAATACACATTGAACACTTTAAAACAAAATATAAAATAATTTAGCATGCTCAGATTTTTATTTTAATCAATGTATAATTTTATGAGCATAGATTTTGGAATGTGTGGCTATCTAATGTGATATTTCATTGTTTATATTTTCATCAAAATAAAAGAAAATAAAACGCACGTCCTTTGGATAGGGGAGTACTAGTTTAGGTTCATGGGGTCCCCCAAATAAATAGCATTGATTTGGGGATCATTTTAGTTTTAATATAAGTATTCAAAAATACAATAAATTTGCACGTGAAGCAATGAAATGACCTAATGTGTGGCTTTCAGCACATGGGGATCGTGACACCATAGTTTTCTAGCCCAGAGTTAGTAATTTTATCTATATTTTTGCTAATTTGAATTTTCTTTTGACCGAGTTAACTCGATATGATTCCTAATTATGTGGGTTTCACATGGTTCCCAAAGGACATTGACCCTGGGAGTCATCAGCAAAGTCTCGCTATAGGGGTTGACTCTCTTTAGTTAAATTTCAATGACCATGGACAAATTGAAAAAAAATACAATAAAAAAATTGAATACACATCTTAATATTGAAATGTGATTCCACCTAGATATTCCATCATTTTTCCCTTGAATAAAGATGATCCCCCATGTCTATTGTGATACACAACACATCATCATACTTAATTGATATTGGATGAAATATGGCAATGAATTTGAAAAGAGGAATGATCTTGGGATTGGGATATGCTTATGAAACTATCTTGTATTAAAATATTTTTATGGGTTTCATGAATTTTTTTTAAAAGGGTTTTTGGTGATCATTGTGTATTAAAATGCTTTCAGAAATGGAAATTCGAATATCATATTGTTGAGATACATTTTTCTCGGGACTTGAAAAACACATGTTGGGTGGCGTGATTATCCAATAAATGAGGCTAATATTAATTGTTAATATATATAATTTTAATGTTCTTTATTATTCATAAACACCATTTTAGTTCATTTTACAATTCGAACATCATTTCAAAATATGATTGTAATTCCTACTTAAAATGCACTATTATGTGGTATATTTTTGAACATCATTTAATGTACCGAATGAGCAATATGATTTTAAGAAATCTAATTATCCATATTTTAATTTTATATTTTGGTAAATTGTTCTACACTTCAATATGAACATGTTTCATTCATTGATCAATGGAGGATTCATAAAGGATGATGAAGATATTTGGAGATTAATGAAAGAAATTCAAGAGAAGGAAGATTGGACACCTGCCCACTGATTAGAATGTGGGAACCACATTACAAACCCAATTATTCCCAAATATCGTGGTATTATAGAAGAAAAATATAGAAACAAATCTTTATTCATGTTACATTGCTAATTCGGCATCCATTGTGGTTATTTAGGCGGCCCAAGATAGAGATAATAACTGGTGCCAGATTCTACGACCCAGAAAAACAACCCACTAATATAATCATATCTCTGAATCCACCAATCCAAATGGGCCAAAATTAGACATACGGTTAGAAGACATCAGGGAATCCATTTTCTTCTTCTATTTCCCACTATACTTATGCAATCAAGAAGGACTTCCAAGAAAGTCTGTTCAGTGGATGACAGCTAGATGCCACCTCGGTTCAAGGGTGGAAAAACCAACTCTACCTCCACTTTCCAACCACCTATGGCCTACCAATATTAATTGAGGCGGCATGGACAATTGAAGGCTCAACCCATGGTTTCAAAATTTCCTATTTAAGGCAGTAGTGGTAGAGGATTTGAGGATCATTGAGCTTGGTATTCATCTTAATGTTATGCTGCAAATTTGACTTTTTAACGTTCTTCATTCACATGTAAGTTGTTTTAATTCAACCTAGTTTCTTAATAAAATTTCTTCTTATCCACTTATTATATTTTTATCCAACTCACTTTGATTCCATTGCCTCATGGTGTGAATTACATCAAACCAAAACCTTGTTAAATTATTCACACAATGGTGGAGTGATCATTTTCTTTTTATTGTTTTCTTTACTCCTCCAATTCCTCCCTCATGAGTCTGCTTCCCACTTCCATTGAAACCATCGCATAAATGGAGGGATAATACACTTATGGGTTGATCCAAGGGAGTATAAAGGGTCTGTATTGGATGTTATTTATCAATATATTAATTTCTAATCACTTATTTTAATTGATATTTTTATTTAATTATTTTTAAACTCCATCGTCCTTATTAAATTTAAGGCCACACACTTCTAGTGCTAATACGAACCTTTACCTTGAAGTTCTCAAAACATTTATCCTTCATGTTTATAGGTGATTATTATTAAAGTGTTTAGGTATTATACCAGTAAGTGAGGATATTGTTTGATCTTCTTAAATTAACTCATCTCAAATATAAGAAATTGAAATTGTTGAAGAATAAATTCCATCCAATTCACCCTGACTAATATCCTAGGATCAACTAATTATTTTTAATTGAATTCAGTTAAATTTATTAGATATCCTTTAAAACCATCTAAAATAAATCCTATTTTGACACTTCATATCCAAAAAAATTCCATATAATGTACGTGTCTGTAGGTTACTTCTTAGTTATCTAAGGATTCAATAACCCAAGCTAGACTACAAGGACCATTCTACCATCTTATCTTGGGTAAATTTGAGCATGAATCAGATATGGCTTTCCATATTTCCTTGAGTATGTTGTTGATTTATTCTCAGAACCCTTACCTTATTGCAATTAGTTTCACAATACCAATGCTTTTTGCAGCTGTAACCCTACAAAACTAGCTTAGCATTAATCTAAACCTTCCATTCTTATTCTTCTTTACATTAGTGGTTTTTTCATATTCCTTTGGTAGTTCATGGAAATATGTCCCAGCGTTCCACATTTTATGCAATTCATGGTTCCCATTATATAGTTCCAAGGATGATTATTCCTATAAGCATTAAAAGTGATATATTTGGGCATCCTTCCATAATGATATTTGTTTGTTGAACCATGCATGTTGTTCTCCTTTTTCCGCTTCTTGACACAGGTTCCATGATAACACATATTGTCTCCAATAACTATTTCAACCTTAAGGGAAAAAAGGAAAATATTCTCACAAAATTCAATGTTTTGAATATCCACCACCATCTGTAGACTCGGCTTTGTCCCACAAAAGAAGCAATCCACATTGATTTTGGTCTTCATGACAAATCTAGAGGCATACCTTGAAACCCTTGTAATTTTTTCATCATACATCTCAATGGACTGATCATCCTTTTTCTTGAGTTTGAGAAACACTCTTTCCTTATTGAGATGATAGGTTTGAAGAAAATACTTAGTGAAAAAATTCCCTTGAATTCCACCCACTCCATGGAATCAATTTCCTCTTGGGACATTTTATTCTTGATCAGTGTCCACCACGGATCAACATCCACAACAAAATGATAGAACTACAGTACAACATCCTCTTCTTCTGCGCACTAGAGGATGGAGAATAACTTTTCAATGGAGTTAATCCGTTGTTCCACAAGGAGGGGACCAAAATATCTTCTAAACATGGGAAGTTGTATCTGCATAAAAGATTATAGGGTAACTTTCTCTTTCCTTGGAGGAGGAGGGCATTCTACATGATTCATGTTATTACTCATATCTTTATCCAACTGAACAAGTACTATCATAATGTTTTGATCACCTATTCCAGTCATATTAGGTACTTAATTAGGGAAATGTTCACATTTTCCTATCGCATTTGTTGATAGAACATGTTCTTCTATTAAACGCCATAAAATAATTAAAAGAATCATACAATTATATTGATTGAATACATATTTATTGAACATAAATGGATTATTTTGAAATTAAAAGGATAAACTTGTAGGGGAGATTTATATCCTTACATGTGATTCCTTAGGTTTAAATCTAGGTTATCCTTTATCTATTTCGTAACTTTTATTTGTATGGGATTTTATATTAATAATGGTTTATACTAATCTCAATAATTTACCAAAGCATATAGCCTGGGAGTGACAAACCAAGAGTGTAGCAAATCCCATTTTTGTGTACCTAGATATCCCAGGTGAGGCCTGAAACTCCTTGTTGGAGTTTTCACTCCTAGGTATGTCTATGCCCGAGCTCCCTCTACCTATTTGTATTTAGATATGGATGTATTTTGTTGATCAACCAATTACTCTACACATACCATAATTTAGTGATATTTTCTTATAATTCATCTCATTTTTAAGGTTCTCATAAAGGTGTTATATTCCTATTCCAAAAAAATAACTAGACCATCCTCTGATACCAACTATAGAGGCCCTATCCTCTTACATATAACATTAAATTATTTTATGAATATCTGAACCTCAGAGTAAAATCCAAGGATTGTTAAGTCCAGTGTCTTTGAAGACTAGTTACATAGCAAATAAACATGGTACTAAAAATGAATTATTATTTTATCATCATAAATAGCGTCTAACATATTTTTAGGCCTTACATCCTCATAGGATAACCTAGGAATAACATGCGCAAGGGGATGAGCTAAAAATCCTAGAAAGAGAGTATACATAAGAAAAATCCTTTAGCACATGGGTATGAAAGTGTGACCTAATGATAACAAAATAATGGAAGTAAGGAATCATGACATGTAAACATGGGATCATAAAAAAAGAGTCATAGAATTGTGGTAGTAATATATAATATTAATTTAGTATGAATCAAGGATAATCACCAAGACCATTTCCCATAGTAGCATAAGCCAAGGCTAACCACTAAGACCATTTCACATTGTAGAACTATCCAAGGTTAACTGCCAAGACAGTCGCACATGACATCTCATGAGCCTCAATTTTACAAAATTCATTGGAGCTCTATTTGGGCACACAGATCTTAACATGTTCATGAATATTCTTTCCACATAATGAATCATACATAATCAATCGTATATAAGATAATAGTTACCCATGGAAAAAATTGGGTGCAATAATCATCACATAAAGCATAACCAATGGGAATATCATAAATGTGTCAATGAAAGAAATGAATACATGGTCATTCATAAATTTAAATAGGAATATTTCATGATAAGTGATATCAAACAGAAGTGATAACTTGTATGAAACGAATTTGAGAAATTGTTTCATTTAAAATTTTTTTTTGCGATTTTAAGGAAAATACCATAAAGCTTTTAAAATAGAAATGGTAACGATCATTTATATAAAACCATAGGTGAACCAACAAGGTTTTCGTGATAAAAAGAATAATTTTTTAAAGACAATAGTTTCCTAAATAGAGGATAGAGTGCACATGAATTTGGGTAAAAATTTGGTATGTTCCCATAAAACAATTATGTTTTTTGGGATGTATAGAGGAGGGAATAACTAAAAATCATGTATATTACCGAATGGAAATGAGGGTTGGATATCAAAAAAAGAGTTTGGATCATATAAAAAGATTTTATTAGTGGTAAAAATAAATAAATGGAAAGTTCATTTGTGTAAAAATAATGATAGAGCAACCCGATGGAATAAAGGCGGTTCGGGTATAATTCCTTACGGATTATCGGTATGGTATCAGGTGTACATAAGAGGGATTAATGAGGGAGAAATAGATTTATCGTCGCATTTAAATCATGAGGTCATTGCGGGGGAGGTGAGTAATTATATCCCATCACTAGTAATTATACATAAAATGGCATAACGTAGAGGAAAATCGTGAATAAAAGTGAATTAGAGAGGATCCCTTACCTTAATTTCCTCTTATTTTCATCTCTTCTGCACCTCCTAAATAATAAATTTATGTTTATTAAATCAATGAAATAAAATTTCATTATAGTCATTTTATAAAAATATTTAGTAATTATATTCACTGGATTTTATTTCACAATTTTTATTGAGGAAACATAGTCGTCTTGATTTCATATTTTACATAAAAATTCCACATCTTGTGGTGATTTCTCTTTTTATTACATGTAATTTATAAATTACATTAATTATTTAAATAAGAAAAGAATACATTAAATTTGATATTAATATATTATATATAATTTTTATTTTCCATACATGAAGGTCTTTATAATAATTATCTTGGCAACGTATTTGTAAACGGTTAGCCGACCTTTAATGGGACGTTGTCGATAGTGTGGGAAAGAGAAGTATGGCATTTATATTTTTCTTTAATATGAAAATTACAGTAGGTTACAATCATTAATATAATGTTAACTTACTGTATAATCAATTTTTATCATAAGTTCTTAAAATAGATAAGGAAAAAGAAAAAAAATGAGGAAGAAAAGAGAGAAGATTTAATAGCATTTTACACTCTCCTTAGTGTAGCTTCTCTTTCATGAAACTATAAATCCCTATCTGATTGCACTTGGAGGGCTCCGAAATGTCCCTATGTATTATAATATTATTGATAGGGAGAATTTGGGAAGAGATTAATCTTTGTAATGGATGGGAGGAATTGATTTCCAAGGGGAGGGAGAGGGGTTATTTATACCTAAGGAGGAGGTGTTTTTAGAATTACATATTAAATAAAATAATACATCATATGTTAGATTTTTAATATAAGTTTATTGAAAAAATATATCATATATTAATCTAAAATAATTAGTTTTATACTTTAAATCATCTTTACAATTATAATCCATTAATTTATTAAAAGGAATGTGAAAAGAAATAAAGAAAATGATATTTTAGGAAATCAATTTTTGACTTTAGGTTTTGGACGGTTCTTTCTTGGATTGGAAATTGAGTTTATTTTATTTTGAGGAACCATTTATGAAATTAAATAGAACATGACCGAATTTATTGGTCTTGAAATTTTATGTCATCACTATTTCATGAATGATGCAATTTAAGATATATCAGTTATTTGAAAAACGTTATTCATACAATTCACCTAAAAATTGAGGTATCATAAAAAATTACCAAAAAATATAGTTAACCTTTTTTTTTGATATTGTGATTACCAAAATGAAAAAAAATTTCAAAAATAATATTTTAAATATGATTAATTTTATATATAATTAAATTCACTATTTTCTTTAAAATTAAAAATTATAAATATAAAAATGCTTTTCTAACACCTTGAAAAATAAATTAAGGTTGCATAAAATTACCTTAGAATAAAAATATTTATTTATGTATACCTTTCATGAAACTAAATTTTCATTTATATTATTAAATTAATCATAAAATTGTAATTAAATATTCCTCACCTAAAAAAATACCATGACCTTATTAATAATTTAAAGACATGTTTATTTTCTTATAATATAACATAATTATACGATATTGTCACATATAAAAGGATAAATTTTATTTATACATTAATTGTAGAGCTTAATATTACATTTTTCAGTTTACTATTCATAAGTGTCATATTACTATTACAATTGTCAACGTACTTTTGCTATATCGTCCTTAAATTCTAAAGATACCTTTAATTTCACTTATTCATCACATATATAGTTTTCATTGTGTTCTAAAAGTAATCTTATGTGGTTTTACTATATGACATAATTATAAGAAGGTAATTTCCATTAATAAATCACTAGGTCGTTACAAGTGTGACGTGATTAACAGAACTCATGTGAGTCCTTGAAGAGTGAAGGCTAGAAGAATCCTTAGTCAAGGCCCTTTTGGGAGGTCCTTTTTTGTCTCAATTATCCACTACCATGCATTGAATGATAAAGATACATGATGGAGGAATGTTCATATTTATTGAAATATCTCCTAATTACAATGGCATCCCCATTTTTCCAATGTATATTATCATCCCAGCAATATAATTTTGAATTAGTTTTCAACTTCAGTTTTTTTTCTTTTAATTTTTTTTTGGAAAAAGACCAACAACCAAGTATTATACAATTTAGGCATACCATGGTAAATTTGGATTGATATATGATAGGTTTATTGTTGGAAGTTCCTGAATTTTTTTTAGAATGAGAAGAACTAGAAATTATACTCAGGTGATCAGCCACAAAGTTATTTTCCTGGTCTATCTTTAATGACAATTATAAATTCTTGAAGAATCAAGTGTCAACTTATTAGCTGTGGTTTGGAATTAGTTTTCTTATGTAATAAATTTATAATAAAATAGTCTGTGAATATGATGATTTTGGAACCTAAGATAATGGACCAAAATTTATCTAAGGAAAAAACCATTCCTAAAAGTTCTTTTTCAGTCACAGTGTAGTTAGATTGAATTCCACCCTATTTTGAGGTATAATAGATGACATGAATATTTTTATCTATTCTTTGACCAAGAAAGGGCCCAATGAACCTATCTAAATCATCACTCATCAATTCAATGGGTAAAGACCAATCTGGGGGTTAGATAATTGGGGATGTTGTAAGAACAGTTTTAGGTTCAAAGAGGGATCTCTTGCAATCCTCACCGAAATGGAATTCAATATCATTGTGGAGTAGTCAAGTGAGTAGTAGGTACATTATGTTTATGTTAAGTATGAATTATTGATATAAAACAAAATGTCCAAGGAATGAATGGATGTGTCGAATTGTTGTGGTTTTAGGAAGATATTGGATCACCTTAAATTTGGAAGGATCGACTAGAAATCCATATTGTGAAATTGTGTTCTATAAAACAACCCCATTAATAACCATAAGGTGAAATATTTCAAAATTTATCGAAAGGTCACATTTGAAACACATTTGAAGGAATATAGGGAGTGAATTAAATAAGTATTCAATTGAATCACCATAAATGGTAAATTCATCCATGTATACCACCAAACAATTCTCAATTAATCTAGAAAAATAATCATCATACACCTCTAGAATGTTGCAAGAGTATTGAAAAGAAAAAAATACATTCTATTATATGAATATGTTTCAAAGTGGCACCAGAAAGTAGTCTTTTCTTATTCATGTGGTGCTAATGGGAATTTATAGTAGCCAATGTATCCATCAAGAATGAAATAATGTGACTTCCAAGATAATCGTTGTAGAATTTTATCATGGAAAAAAAGAGGGTAGTGATATTTTCTTTTTTAGTATTCAACTAATGATTATTGATGCATACACGCCATTTGTATTTCACCTGAGTTGTGACCACCTCCTCATGTTCATTTGTGACAATAGTTATCACACCCTTCTTAGGTACCACATGAATTGGTCTAACCTATTCACTATCATATATTTGGTAGATAATGTCATATTTTATGATTTAGGTAATATCTTCCATTACTACCTCAAGGATGAATGGATTGATTCTTCTTTGTTGTTGTCTGATTAGTTTGGAGGATTCCTCAAGTTAGATGTGATTCCTGAAAATAAAGTGATTGATTCTTGGTATGTCATCTAGGTTCCAACCTAATGCATTATTTCTGTCTAAAACATGATCAATTTTGGAATCCTCAGTTACAGTAAGTGTGGCAGTGACAATGATATGATAAGAGTGACCATTTAAAAAGAATTAATATTTTAGGTCAGTAGGAAGAGGTTTTAGATCAGTCTAATCATTCATTTGTGGGATAGACAAATCAAGAATGGAGGATGGTCTTTTTATTGGTTTTGATTCATTTTCTATGACACTATCCAAGGTGGAACAATAAAGATCAATGTTGGGATGGGATTCGAGAGAGTTTTAAATATCCTATAGAGTGATGGAGTCTATGAATGATAGGTCAACATCGACCTCCACATTTATGACTTGGTTGGTCATGGTGAAAATATCACACGGTCCTATCTCATTAGAACATGATGAGAATGATGAAATGGGGTTCAATTGACTCTCAAGAGTGTCCTAAAATACATGCATTGAGAATACAGAGTGACCCTCTGATGGGTATCACATGGCTTGAAAGATATTTAACTTGACCAGTTGGTTAATGAATTCCATGGATAGGATGCCTACAAGGACATAAATATTAGTTATTTCTCTTAAGAGGAATGGTATTCCTTGAATTATGGGATATTGAGAATTGGTAGTATCACCATCCATTTATAAGACATTAAAATCAGGTGGGAATATAAGATCATTATCTCAGACAAGGACGTCCTCAATTATTCCCTCAGGACTAACTGTGCTTCGATTGGATAACATGATGAAAACAATTTGTTGGGTTCAAGGTACCTAGACCAGGGTTGGATAAGTGGGGTTTAGTTCTGAAACCTATCAAGGCTCATAAGCTTGTGAGTGTGTCATTGAGTTTTGAACATTTTATTTAGAAAGGAACAATAAATTTCCACAGATCTTTTCACTTCATGGGAATGGAATGTTGTTTTGAAACATTCTCAACGGTCCAATTTTATCTCTTATGCGTGTATAATTCCTTATGAAAGTTGGCATAATTTAAAATTATTTTGATTTTATATAAGTAGGGAAGTTTTAATTCAACACATCGGAACATTTTTTGTATTTCATTATTAATTTCATAAAATTCCTTTGTCTTAGAAAAAGCATAAGGAAAATGAATTCAGATTCTTATAGGGATAGAAGGTTGTGAGGGAGTTGCTTCTGTTACATTTTCTGGATGTTTTTTCTTTTCAATTTCAAAATAAATAGTCAAAGGTTCATTGATGAATCCATAATGAGTCTTCAAAATTTTATTACCTGATCTAAGTGAAATTTAACTTACATTACCCTTGAGGTTGGGAAACGGTTGAGATGGGAGTTAAGAAGAATTGGATGGTTACTACTACCTAAGATTGGATGAAAGTTCACCAATTTTAGTTATAATGTTTTGGAGGATTGAACAGGTGAAGGTGGAAAATATTCCATAGCGCTTTCCCATGGTGGAATAGAAGAAGTTGCATCTTTTGAATTAGGATTACCATGATTGTGGATCTTGGGAAAGTTCTTGTATTGGGTAGGGAATTGAGAAGACACATTTGGATAGTGGAACCCAGGA
This sequence comes from Viscum album, assembly GCA_963277665.1. Taxonomy (NCBI): domain Eukaryota; kingdom Viridiplantae; phylum Streptophyta; class Magnoliopsida; order Santalales; family Viscaceae; genus Viscum; species Viscum album. The sequence goes on along the minus strand of OY728126.1, from coordinate 1,944,164,345 downwards.
AGAGAAAGAGGAGTATTGATATGTTGAGATTGATGAAAAAATGATAAGGTTGTTGGATGTTATGAAAACCCTGACCATATTAGAATTTTTTGGTTTTTGGGGAGGAAACTGAGGGGGATATGAAATGGAATTACAATATCTCAAGAACTGCTTAAAGGTAGAAGGGAAGGTATCGGGGGGTTAATGTTTCTAATGAACTGGTCGGATTATTAATGTTTAGTTTTCTTATGATCATATGATGAATTTAGTTCCAATGGTCCACTTGAATGAGATTGATCCTTTAGATGTTGTGGATATGTGTGTGTTGGATGAGTTTATTAGACATAGGTCCCCAATTATTGATAGTTCCATGGAATATAGATTGTGGAGAAGATGTGGTTGGGGATTTGGTAGCCACCACTAGTTGTCTCACAAAACATATTAGTTGGCTCATCCACTCAGTTTTCTTGTTTTGATTTATATATTGAATCTCTTGGAATTTTCATAACTTGGGCATGTTCTCGAGTATGGAATTGTTGTGTGTTTTCTTGCAATATTTCTTATGGGGTATCATGTAGATTTAGGAGTTTTTTCAACAAGAGAACCTCCCTTTACGTCATTAATGTGTGTTCTCTTCATTTCCAATAACCCCACATAGAAGCATTGGATCATGAGTTGGTCAAGAATTCGGTGGTTTATTCCAGTTGCAACAATATTTTGGAACATATCCCAATAATCATGGATTGATTCATTATGGAATTGAATGATACCACTTATTTCCTTTAAAATACATATAATATGAGATCCATGAAATAATTTCTATATGAAGTTTCACTTCATGCCCATCCACATGGTTATGTAACCTGGAAGAGGTAGTAGATCCATGAATTGGAGAAGTAATATAGGGATAATGGGAATGCTTGATGTTTGATTTTTTTCTTCAGAAGACCCTTGAGGCTTCATGATAGAGCACACCACTTGGATGTATTTATGGTGAATATGAGGATCCCCACCGTGTAGCTTGTGGAAATGAGGTCGAAGATGAATCAAAACCGATTTTATTATGAAATATGCCTTAATATTTGTATATTGAATACCAAGGGTTTTTTAATCCATATCAGGGGAATTGAGTTCTTTAAAAGGAATTTCCATAGGATTGGCCATATCCAGAACAATTTGTTTGACAATGATTGGTTCTGGAGTGAATTGATTACCCTAATATCCCTTCTTAGTCGGTGAAGAGTTCGCTCAATTTCCAAAAAAAAAAGAAATTTGTTGGATTATTTTGTAGGCTATAGGCAACTCAGGTATGTTTGGGTTATATGATAAATATAGGGTTTTATTGTAGTTTATTCCGTTTATGATTTTATGTGAAGATGGTTTTTTCTTTGTCTTTTTTTTGATTTTTATGTTTATTTTTGTTTAATATTTTTTACAAAAATCAAAAACTACTGACCACAAATAGTACCATCACTACAAACGACATCATTTTAAGCATGAATTATTTTTACATATTTACTGTTCAAGGGTCTGGTGCTCTGTTAATGTGTATAGAACCACTCAGTATGAGTCCTTGGCAATGATACTTTTTAATAGTCAATTGTTTTTTGCGATTTGTATTTTTAATGGGGGGAGGTTTGTAGAGAAAAAATGGAATGATTGATTTATTTAGATTGATTTTAAAATTTTATAATGATTTGGGTGAGTTAATTATTAGGGGTTTAATCTTATAATATAATTGTTATTTTCTTTATATTGTATTAAATTAACACCCACCTCACGAGAAAATTTTGATCAGAATACCTAAGTGTTAAGGAATTAATCCTAGAGATAACATAACTATGTTTATAATCACAATACAAAAAAAAATTTATGGTAGTGTATTTTTGGTTCAAATAATCCATGGAATCCACATGTTAAAAAAACAAGTCATTAATTCATGACATTTTATGTTCAACGGAAACAATGTTATCCTAAACAATAGTCAATAAGTAAAATCCCTCAATCACTTATTATCCCCAAATTATGAATCACCACATTTTTAGATTTACCCATCCATTGAGATGATTATTAATCTGTTAATAGGTTTTTATGTTGACTAATTATAAGTAGAATGTAAATAACGAGATACGAAAAGAGTTGTGTGTCGAACACACACACATGAATGGTGATGAGAATTATAAATAGTCTCTCGATTGAATGAGGTTGAAAAATAAGTGAATGAGTTTCATCTTTATTTCAAATATTTTAATGTAATTAATATTTAAGGATATGTGGTTGAAGATTAAAAGAGAATATGAAGAAGAAAAATTCATTAAACTTTATAGAAAATTGAAAAAAACTAATGCAATTACAAATGAAAGGAACACAAAAGTAAATGAAAGAAAAGAGAGGAGGAAGGTTATCTTAAGTGAAAACGTGAGTTGGGAAGTTCATCTTAGGCCTTTTTCATGTCCTTTTTTATGCCAATGTATCTTCCTCTTTTATGAAATTCTGTCTCATTGTAAGGATGCATGGGGGATGTATTTATAGCACAAGGAGTTGGACTGTTTGAATTCTCAATCATCCCCTCTACATCTATCTCCAATTTGGTACTTCATAAATCCTAATATGGAGAAATTGTTTTCTTAAAAGTTGTATATAATAATTTTTGGAGTCTACCCACAAAATTTTGTGGCCATTGGACTTAAGTATTCAATGTTATGTCAGTTTAAATAAAAAAAATTAATCTGTCCTTTTCAATACCTTCTTTTTCAGGGAAAAAATATGAATGGGTTTTTGAATAAGAATATTCCCTAAAATATGAACAATTTAATCTACAATTTTGGTTATATCTATCATTTAAATAAAACTGTGATATCTCATATTTAAGTATATTTTATATCCTGCGAAAATTCATAAAATGCATGATATGTTTATTTCAGGGTCAGAATGGTGGTATGGAATTTAAAAAATCGTTTGGGCTCCTTTTGGTAGAGTTGTGCTTAAATATTTTTATAAAAGGTGAATATTATTGCAAGAAAACTTTTGGTGGGGAATAAAATTATTTGGAATTCAATATCCGTCCCATAAATTAAATCCTCAAGGTTTCTCTAGTTTCATTATAAATTCTTTAGAACTTCTTGTGTGGATCATATGGCCCTTCAAATGGCCAAATTTTTCCAAAGAATCCTTGTAATGATATGTTGGAAATTTAATAATTATCCCTATGAAAGAAAAATAACACAATTAGGATCATTAGGATGAGAATTATTATTACAAAATTTGATGGACATGAATCTAGATTAATTCAACTAAGGATGAAAAATTACATTTAATATTAAAACATAAATATTTACCACCAATTAAGAACTTTTCATAGAAAATACTTAATGTAAGTAAATAAAATGTTATGAATAAGTTAATAACATCATATGGTTTTTAGTAGAGATCATACTCTAATCCACTTATATCAAAAAATTTCTCTACAAGCTAGCCTTGATCGATCTCGAAGTGTTAAAGTATTAGTTGTAAGTCCACTTGGACAAGGGGTGCATATTCCATAGAGAATCACCATGGAGTTTACTATATCTATTTATATATAAAAAGAATGGATCAATGTGGTTCTGTTTTGATTATTAGGATCTCAATACGATCACCATAATGAATAATTATCTTCTAACAAGGATTGATTACTTGTTCGATCAACTATGAAGATCTTAGTACTTATCAATGGTGGAGATTCATTCTATACATAATATACTGAAGTTTAAGAAGGAAGATATTCGTAATAATACATTCTATAAAAGGTATGTGAAGGACTATGGAACACCCTAAGAGGGGAGGGGTGAATATGGGTGTCAACTTTTTTTTAAAACTGATGGACATTGTCCCCACGTTGGTAGAAACCTGTCAAACCTGTCTGATGAGACAATGAATAAAAAACAAACAATCATGAGTAATATGAGGAAACATCCATTTTACTTGAATCACCACTAAGGGTTACAAAAAAAGATCATACTCTAGAAGGTTTTTGTTTGTACCAATGTATAATAATCTTCCCGAGTTTTGGAGTAAAAAGGTTTTGCATAGTAACTCTATTATAGCCCCATAACCCATACAAAGTATTTGGGATATCACACTTATTCCCATAGATCACTTATGTTTAATCTCCCTTGCTCACTATGTTGAGAATAATCCGAAATCAGTTTCTTGACATGCAGGTTTCTTTAATGTGTTGGCATTAAATAATGAAACCTTAACTGTAGATAGATGCTCATTTGATGTCTCATTTTCCCCTACAGATGTAATGTACTTTCCCACATACTATTCATTCCCTAAATTGAACTCCACAAACTGGCCTTCTTCATCCGCACACTAGAGTTCTCTAAGTACAGCCTCCACATACATCCTATGCAAACCAAGCCGCATAACTCCTTCAAAAATCACGTTTTCATATTTCCTTCGCTTCATCTCTAATGTACTGCCTTTGTTTGCATACAACCTTATTCCACGTACTGCTTTAAATTATCTACATATTTTAAGAGAACTATGGACCGAGTTCTTCCTCCACCTATATACTCTACTCTTCATACCACCTCTTTCATAGAACTTCTTTTTCAATGAACTTTTTCACCCCTATGAATTGTTTTCCATGAACTATTCAGGACATCACCAAATTCCATTCATATTTTAAATTAATTTCATTAAGGGGTGGTCTTCTTATGATCCAGTTATTTCATTCCCTGAATTCCTCTTGGATTTTTAATATCAATGTCGCACTATAATGAAAGGGTTAGTTCTCTTTATATAAGAAAATAGATCGACATAATCTATAAAATTGATATTTACCAAATCTTCAGTACAGAACCACCATTACAACGTAACATGCATCTTTTGTTAACTCTATTACCTATTTGGTCTATGTAACACCATTATCTCAATAATGAGTCACAAATCATAGCCTCATATATGAATACTAAACCCCTCATGGCTTTCAAAAATCCACCTCTCTTTTTGAGAATGACAAGCCATACCAAAAATTGTTCACATCCCATGAACAACAAGACTCCACATGAACCAAAAACCATTACCACGAACTGTTTTCTATTTATTGAACCATTTTCATCCGATCCATGTAGTGCCCTTCATTGTCCATGAACCATTCCTATAATATATTTTGTGGTTCATGTCCCATTATACATAGTTCCCCTCATTTTTTTCTTTCCTTATCCGTTATATATCTCATTAACTACTATTATGAAATCCTTTATTTTATAAAAATAATCTCCCGATTTTGAGGCTCAAAAATTTGGGAAACAATAGGAAAGTGTTCCACCTTCAATAATATTATTGGATTCAATTTTATGACCACATTCCTTTCAAAATCCATGATCAACCCAATGTGTATTGACAACAAAAACAAACCATACTCCATTTGTACAAAAGATCATCCTTTGTCCCTACAGTATGGGCACTGTGAGTTCCTCGTAAATTTATTCAGAAAAAATAATACCCCTACAATCTTTATGGATTTTATTGAATGTGTATTTAGAGACTACCATGAAAAATTATTGTTTGTGTTTATAAGAAATATTCTCATCTATTCCATGAGTAAGAAGGAAGATGAAGAATATATATGGATTAGGCTGGTGAGATTAAGGAAGGGGAAATTATAGACCAATTTCATCAAGTGTAACTTTTGGAAGTGGAAGATCATATTCTTGGGACTCATGATCACAACTGAATGAATTTATATGGAACCACAAAAAAAGGATATTTTTGGAATGGAACATAACCACTAGTGTTATAGAAATCTATTATATTCTTGTCTTAATAGGGTACTACTGATATTATTTCATAATTTTCTCAAGATATTCTATCCAGATAACAATTTTAATAAGGAATGTGTTAATTTATTCCTGGGTGGAAGAATGTGAGGAATGATTCAAGATGCTCAAGAAGAGCCTAATCACTGCACATGTATTCACACCACCAATAAGTGAATATGTTTTTATGATATATAGTGATTCTTTAATGATATTATTGGGTTTTATACTCATGAAAAATGATAATGCGATTTTCTACATCCCACGACATTTGATGATTCATGAGCATAATTAACAGAAACATTATTTAGAGCTTGAATATATGATTTATTCCTTGAAAATATAAAGTCACCACCTCTATAGAGTGAATTGTGACCTATATACAAATCCCAAGTGTTAAAATTATATATTCACACAAAAAGATATCAACATGTGTCAAATAACATTGTTTCATCAAAACAAGGACATTGACTTCTCTGTTAATTACCATCTGGGAGAGGTGAACAAGGTAGAAGATACTATAAGAAGAAATGATCTTGATATCTTATCCATGATGTGAATTAAGAAATAAAATTTATTCTTGGATATATATTCGATGGATTTGGAAATCAGAATGATAGGGAATACATAGTATATTTCCAAAATTATTTTCCAACCATCTTCCCATGAGATGATCAAGTTGGCCAAAAGGGATTGTCTAAAGCTACAAAAGAAGATGAAAGCTTTTAAAGAAGGTATGCTACATGACTTCCACATAGATTTTTATGGTGTGTTTTAGTTTGGAACAAGGATTTATTTTCCTTCATCCCTTGTGATAAAAAAGAGATTTTAGATAATGTGCACTACTCATATATCTTTATCCATCCAAAATGTACTATGATATACTCTGAGCTTTGAGAGAAATGTTTCTGGGAAATCGTGAAGATAGATATTATGGAGTATATCTCAATATCTTTAGTATGTCAACAAGTTAATATAGAGTTAGAAAATTATAAAGGGAAGATGAAACCATTGCCAATACCCCTGTGGAAATATGAAAAGATCAATATGGAATTTCCCACTGGTCTCCCAGAAACACTCAAAAGATGCAATGTGATATGGGTTTTGGTGTATCGACTCACCAAGACTTCCCAGTTTATTTCTTTTCAGGAAGACATCTATCATGAACAAAATTCCATGATTTATGTGAAGGAAGTGGTTTTTCTTCATGGGTTTCAAATTTAGATTGTATTTGATCACGATCCAAGGCCCACATCTCCATTTTGGAGAAATATTCAACATTATTTTACTATTGAATTGAATTTTATCATGACCTATCATCCCCAAACTAGTGGATAACCTAAAAGTTCTATCTATATGACCAATGAAGTGATAATATACTTTTAAATGAAATTCAAAGCTGGATCATATCAATATATCCCATTAGTTGAGTTATCATATATCAATAGCATCCACTGGAGTAATCAAATGGTTTCATATAATGTTCTAAATAGGATGTGATGTATAACTATAACATTTTGTGACAATGTTGGTGAATGAAATCCACTTCGACATGATCTTGTGAAAGATATGATTGATGTGGTTAAATCCATCTCATTACAAATAAAATATGACCAGTGTCAATAAAAGAGATATTCTAATAACAATCAAAGGGACATGGAGTTTAAAGTTGGAAAAAAGTCATCCATCGAATATCACCACGAAAAAGATTCATGAAATTTTATAGGAAGAGAAATAATTTCCCATGGTACATTGGAAAATTTTAGATCTATTATTGAATAGGTGCATTGGAATATTATCTTATACTTATATCACACATGGCTCATTTTCAAGGAATTTTCCATGTATCTTTCCTGAAAAAATATATACTTGACAACTCACAAGTATTGAATCAAGAGGTGGTAGAACTAGAGAATAACCTACCATATGAATAAAAACTAGTTAAGATATTGGACCATAGAGAAAAATCCATAAACAAAAATAAAACTCACATATCAAAGTGTAGTAGAGGATCCATTTGTATAAAGAGGAAACATAGGATCTAGAGGAAGTGAAAAAAGAGATATACCCTAACCTGTTTTCACCTTATCTTATAAAAGGAAATCTTGAGGGAGAAATTTGAAAAGGGGGGAAGAATATAACAACCCAAAATTTTGTCAATGAAATTAAACTTCTTATAATTATATGTTAAAATGCACACATTACATATAGAGCACAATAAATGCATTATTCTCATAAATTAATAATAAAATATGTGGTATTTATAAAATTATGAAACCTGTGCCAATTGAATAGTAACCCAACCTTTTGAATAATATCCTGACTATCAGGAATACTAATTTGATAGTTAGAAACGTAACTTCACCAATTAATTTAAAAATAAAATTTAGATATTTTATAAATTAAAATATGATATAATTATATCATCTTTTAATTTTATAATGTTTATAAAAAGGATAAATTAATTGTTGGTATTTTTTTAAAATAAAATTTTTTATTTAAAATTTTATAATTAATATAATGATCTAAAATATTTTTTTTTTCAAAATATATATTAATTATTTAATTTTCTTTGTATTATAATTTTAATATAATTTTATTTTAGTTTAATTATTTTTTCAAAGGGTCATAAAATCTATTATAAAATAAAAATCTTTATTTTTTGAATAAATCATTATTTTATATAAAAATTAAATTTCACATATTTAGAAATATATATTCATAAAATGGTATACATTTCTGAAATCTATATTTTCAATAATGGTTAGGGATAATTATTGTTATTTTTCTTTATAAGATAATTTTTTTGTGAATAGTGAAATATGATAATTTATGGCATATATCAAGAGACATGTATCATTGAGTCATGGATTATTTATAGAAGATGTGATAAATTATTGGTTTGAACACTCCTAAACCATATACTATAATTAGTTATAGGAATAATCATTGTTGATAGTCTTAATCTAAAATAATTAATTAATTACTATAATAATAAAAAATACCCCTCTTCTCCCATATAAATACAAACCCACACCACACATTCTACTCACACATTTTATGAATTGTACCATGACAAAATTATACTAAATTCCTTTAAAAATGCTCTTCCAAAAATCCATGGGCTACTGGCCTCAACAAAAGACCAAACCAATGTTCATAAAGGAGGTTCTCAAGTACATGATACTCAATAGGCAAAATCCTCCTAATTTTTGTTTTAATTTCTATCCAATTAATTTTCTATCCTCACCAACCTATCCAAAGTTTAATGAAAAATCATGTATTAAATTTATACTGGAATGTTATTGGTTTAATGTAATATACATAACTAAATCACTTTTCTTCCCATTTCATTTTAGAAATAAAAACATCATCTCTGATGTGTTTATCACCACCTTCTTGGATAATGAGTTTTTTATTTTTCCTTACCACCATCAAGGATGGTCACAAAAAAATATTATGGTTTAATAAGATTTGAAAATATATATTACAACTTGTATCATGTTCTAGAACTAATTTATATACATAAAATTAAATAAAATGATTCTAGTTTGTGGTGGTCAGAAAAACCACCAGAACGAATTAAACATTTATCATTAAATTTTTTATCAATAAAATAAACTTCATACTAGAAAACACAATGTTATTTGAGAAAATTTTTATTCCAATATGTTAATTAATATCACTTAATTTAACTTCTATTTAATTCTTCACATATTACAAAATTTTCCATAATTATATACAAGTGAACCAATCATGAAAACCACGAAAATAAACACTCCTAGAATAATGAGATTTAATTATAAAACTCATCTAAATGTCCATAAAAATTAGAAAAGTTATAATAAATCAAATAAATGTTTAAAAGGATAGGAATTTAGTAATTAATTAAAATAATTTTATAATCCATGATATTAAGTGTAAGTGTAGAATACATTCGGACATAACTCGAACCTAACTCCATTTCATTGGGATATCCCTCTTCTATTCCAAAATTAAGTATGGATATTCTTTTAATGTTATCAAAAAATAATTTAATTGTTTTCATATTTTTATTTTCAGGTATATATGTGTTTCCACTTTTATTTTTATTGAAATAATATTTTTTCTAAAATAAAAATTCTTTCCAAAGAAAATATATGATACCTCATGTGTTGTTACTTTTCCAAAGAAAAATTATCTATTAGGTATGATCTAAATTTTTCTTTTGAGAAACCCAAAAATTATTACTTAATGCATTATTAATGTAATCCTTACAATGTCCATTTCTTTCCTTGGGTTATTTATGGAATATGGTTGTTATGCGTTCTATGTGTGATTAATGGTTATATAAATAATATGAAATAAAAGGTGGGACCATAAATATATCTCCCACTAATTAATTGGTTAATGTGATATATCTCATGATATATTGTGTAATATGTAGTAAAATGATGATATTTTTTTAAATGATGTTGTTATGGTAAATAACATATGTTATTCATGATCATGAGTGAAGCTTTGTTCAAACAAATGCATGGTATTTGACCATTCCTACTAGGTGTTTCATTATTATAAATTTTAACATTACATTCACTTATCTAATGTATTATAAAATGATTATGGTGATTATTCTACTCTTATCATATGAGCATGATGATTATGCTCACCCATGTTATATTGATTCATGTCATTTTCCATCCTCTTACTCGAATGTTTGATAACCTCATTCATTGATGAATATCCCCATTTGATAAAAAGTTTCATGTATAATGTGATATTTTATGGATAAATATGAAGGATTTAAACTAATATTTATTTTTTATTATGTTCAAGTTATGAATGAGCCTAATTTTCCCAAGATAGTAAGCCTTTTGTTGTTATTTTTTATCTCTATTATGTTGTTTGTCTAAAAAATGATGTGATGGTAATGAAAGAGAAAATAGTGTCACTATAACCATAAGACATCATAAATTTCACTCATACAATATTGTAATAATGGTACATTTATCTAGATCCAAAAAATATGTAATTACGTATTATTCTTTTTAATAAATTAATAATTTTATTTATTGTTTTTTATTACTTTATAAGTAATCAAATTATTAGATTGATAAAAATTAGATTTTGATGTGATGAAACATAAATTGTAATATTGGGAAATATTGGGATTAAATTGAGATTCAATTTTTGCTTAATTCTAGATTTTTTGGAAAAACATTTTTATTAAAAATATTATTATTAAATAATACATATTTAAATAGAAATGATATAATAATTTTTAAGGTTAAATGTAATTTCCCTAATGGACAGAAACAATTATCGTCATAAAAACCCATATCATTCAATAAATATAAATATTTTATTTAAAAGTGTAAATTTTTAGATTTAGTAACTTATGTTGATTAAAGTAATATTAATTTTGGAATTAGAATGTAAAAATTACCCGATAGTAATTTTATAATAATTATATGAAATATATTAATTTATAGATTAAAATTAAATATATTATAAATATAATGTATGTATTATGACATTATAAATGGCCTAAAGCAGTGTAATAAATACATCAAAGAGTATTCATGACCAAAATTACATGTCTCCTATAAAATAATTGGTTTTTTAAATTATTTGATTAAATTTTATATCCATTATTGAATACTCCCTAACCTATATTATATTTTATGGTTTTAAGATAAATTATTTATAAACATGAATCAACTCTTCATCACCAAGGTATTATTTTAAGGATTTTAGTTCTTTTGAATATAAAATATTGAAATCCAATCCAAATATGTAGAAATAATGGGAATAATCCTTGGAGTGATTTGTGGTTTTGATTACATTATCATATATTTTAAAAAACATATTTTTAGGAATTAATAAAGAATTCCTCTCTCTTTTTCTATAAAAATCCACCCAAAATACCCTTACACATAACTTATAAACCACTGATAAATAATTTACCCTTCCATTCACTTTATAAATCACTTTCGAGGTATTAATATGCCATTAAGAAGCTCCACTAATGTTTTTAGTTTCAAGGTAAGGGATAATATCCTCTATTTTGTAAATCATATATTATATTTAATATACTCAATTTAATTTCTAGTTGATCATTTTTAACTACCCATATTATCCCCATACAATGGGACACAATATTTCACTCTCATTAAAATATTCCATTAACATTTATGTGCACCTTTTATGCTGTTGAAATTTTTTCATTATTTAATGTGCAGTGATTTTGTATTCTGAATACCCATCTCCATTTTCACTCAAGGGTATTAAAAAATATGGTAATATCCTTAATATATTTGTTAATTATATTTATATATACTCATTTCTTATTTTTTTGGTTAAAATAAATTAAATACATTCTTATGTGTAATTATATCTATGGAACACAAATTCAATTAAATGATATGATTATGACAAGTGGAACTGAAATCATATATCTCAAATACATCAAGAAATAATTTTATCTCATTAGATACCCTGAATGGTTTATAATATTTATTCAAAAAACATTATGTTATGATGTTTGTGTGGTAAGACTTGACTTATGTTTATTATGTCTTGTATTATGTTTTTTACACATTCCCATATTTCCATTTTTTTATCATCTTATATCATGATTTTATGTTCATGTTTATGATGGTAACCACATTTATGTCACATTAATAATCCTATTGAATAAAATTTAATACATTTTTCATGTAATTATTTTATTATTCCTTTAAAAATATTTATAGTTCATTCTATTCCTAAATATATCCCCAAGTTATGTCGTGCATCTTTAGAAGATCCATGGAAAAAATAGAATGTTCTAGAGTTTTTAAATACTGATGTTGTACCCATTATTTATGTTATTGTTCTCTGTAACTTATATTCATATGTGACTACACCTCATGATCTTATAGGATTTTAGTAAGTGTGTGTTTATCGAATAAATTAAGAATAATTGTATATTAAAATATATATTGTCTTAGTTGGTATCAGAGGAAAGTCTCGTAATATTAGGAAAATGGGATTATAAAATGCTACTAAAATCCTACAGAATTAGACTGAACATTGAAAAATATACCTACATATTTTTGTATTATGATATATTTATATTTCAGAAAAATACATCAATATCTTGATATTACATAGTGGATGTGGATCTAGAATAGTTGTACCTAGGGGTAGTAACAGAAAAAATGTAAAACCGGTCTTGACTCAATTTTAACCTATTTCACATAAAGGTTGCCTTTCGACAAAACATTATATCCACTCATAGGGGATATAAATTTTTAAATTCATAAACTCCATATGATCCATTATAATGAAAAAATGTGTGTAATAATTTTCAGAAAAAAAATTGAATAGATAACATAGATTGAAATAAATATCATATGTTATGGGAATATATGTCATTTAACTATTATCCCTTAAATTTCCATAGTTTCACTTTTATGTGTTTGGTAGTTTTATAAATATCCCCCTAGATTTTATCATTATTTTCGTCAATGGATTGGAATATAATGAACAGAGTCAACATCTAATGTGATGATAAATATGATGGTTTCCAAAATGAGATGCCCAACCTATTTGGAATAGGATTTGAAAACATCATGATAATATTTTATCAATTAAATCAAGTTCTAAAGAGAAAAATGATTCAGTTGGAAAACCACGTCTTTCTTAGAAAGATAATGTTTCAATTTATAAATTTAGACGACAATAGCATACAACCTTCTATGGATCATCTCATTATTCAATCACATAATAATTAATCAACATAGTTGAAAATATCTTTCCATTAATCAATTATCTAAGATAGAGAAGGTTATATTATATTTTTTTCATGTGAAAGGATAATCTTATCAATGCTATATACGGATCAATAATATGAAGTATTAGGAATAGATTAATTTAGTGGAGTGTAAGTAATTTCATAAAATGCCTTTTGGTATATATTTTTCCTTTAAATCTCTAACTAACAATGGAGTGGGATTTCCATAGCCTCAATAAGAAGGATGATGATTCAATTTGGGTGTATGAGGAAAACTTTGGATAATACAGAGTTGATAAAAATATATAACAATTAGATATAGTGACAACTACAAGGAAATTGTTTGATGTACCCACAAAGTAGAAATTGTTATCAATTAATCTCAAGGGTATCATGGGTATGATGATAGGAAGAAGAGACTATATTGACATTATGGTTGTTTGATTGAGAAATCCTATGGGGAGATGAATGTACAATATCCCACTTTTCATTAAATTTGGGAGAAGTGTCTTAGAATATGCATGAAGGGGGAAGGGAAAAGATTTCTTATGCCTCCCATAAAATAAGGATCCATGAGAAGAAATACCCAACTAATGATCTGTAATTGGATGTAGCAATGTTCACATTAAATATTTGGTAACATTTTCTCTATAAATAGATTTGTGTCATATATATGGATCAAAAAAGAATTGTGTATATATTCAATCAAAAGGATCTCCATATACTCCAATAAAGGTTGAAAAATTTGATTAAGGATTTTGATTTTTTATTCCATTACCTTGTAGGATTGAAAAGTATAATGAGATGCAAAAATACAAGAGATGGTGAATTGTTTACTTTAAAATTTACATTGTTACCTTAAAATTTTGTATAAAAACTTTCTTAAGGAATGTTTCCTAACCTTAAAAGAAATTGTTTCTTAAAGTTAGCTTTCAACTTTAAAAAAATTATTTTATCAAAGTTAATTTTTTTTTTCAAACCCTCTTAAAGAAAAATTTTCTTAAACATTACAATCATAAGATATTACTTAAGGAAGATTTTATTAAGATAATGAATCTACCTTAAAGAATATATAATATTTAATATAATTAGAGTAACATAATTAGAATCTATAAGAATGTTATGCTCTCAAACATTAACAATGATAAAATTAATGTGGAATAAAAACATCTTGAAATAGAAATCAAGTAACAATAGGATTATTTTATCCCAAGGAGAAGGTTATCCAACAACCTTGGATAAAGGTTCCTTGATTATTACTTTCAAGAAAGTCTGTCTAACCCAATCCTAGGTAATCCCCCAATCTGAATATTTTTATCTGTTATGTTATCCCAGGAAGTCCTTGATTTAGATGAAAATCAGAACCTCTATCTTCTAAATCTAGAAGCCCATGATCAGCATGCTCAAAGTCTACACAAAGCAAGTATGAAATTTTTTTTCACACCTGAAGAAGTTTCTCACAACATCTGTATGAAGCATTGTGATTTGTAAGAGCCTATATCTTTAGAAATCACTTCACAGACTCTGATCACTTTTCTATTCACTGTACTTCATCATAATTATTTTTTTCATTCAAATAAAATTTTATTTATAAGAAAAACTTCTCAACTATTGGCACCACTCCAATGGATATATTTTTTGTAATTTTAAGAGGGACCTAGAAATGTTTCAAGTTGAAAATGGTTAGTTTATAATAGATTTTATGACATCATTTTAGGAATAAGAAATGAATTTATGTTTAAGATTAATGTTAAGTATAACAAAACATATAATCTAATAATATTGGAATGATGCACTAAACATCTCTAACATTATCAAGAAAATAGATTCTTATGAAAATGCAAATTGAATTGAGAAAAATTGAAATACTATTTTTGGGTACTGGTATCATAAAGTCGGTATGTCATTTTTAGTGGTATCGATATCATTAAAAATGGTGTTATAATAATGAAAACAGTAATACAAAATCAGTATCATAGATTCATCGATATCACTAAATTGATATGACATAGGCTTAAGTAAAATGAAAAGAAAAATTTGTAAGTAAAATGGAATGAAAATATTTAAGCAAAACGGAATGAAAAATTAGTAAGTAATACAAAATGAAAAATATATAAGTAAAAAAGAATGAAAAATTTGTATGTAATCTTGTATGATAAATTTTCAAGTAAAATAGAATGAAAAATCCATAAGTAAAATAGAATGAAAAATATGTAATTAAAATGTAATGACAAATATGTAAGTAAAACGGAATGAAAAATCTATAAGTAAAAAAAGGAATGAAAAATATGTAAGTAAAATGGAATGAAAAACCTGCAAGTAAAAAAGGAATGCCAAATATATATGTAAAACAGAACTTAGTAAAAAGTGTTTGTTATTTTCAAAACATAAAACCATAAGGAATGGAGAAGATATATGTTAACCTTATTTACTAAAAAATATCCCCATTTTTGGATTGCACAACCATCTTTTACTACGGGAGAATATATTGAATTTGATAATCAAGTAAGGAAACTTATCTACCTCTATGAATGATATTTAGGATGAATACGACTAACTTCCCCATAGGTTATGTTTCCTAAAGATCATATTATTGAACATTAGTCTCTAATTTTATTTCTTAAATAAACATCTCCCCCTCTAATAAAAATTTCATTTTAAAATAAACTCCCCTTAATTATACATTATTCTTTCTTACCATAATCCCACGTAATAGATTCTACCCCTTTAATTTCTTCATTAAATTCTTCATTCAAATAAATTATCCCCCTTCATGAATTTCATAAAGGACTGGAGAAGTATATGATGTACCTGTACGGTTAAGTAAATAGACATGCAAAAACAAAATAAATATATGCTAGAATGTTTTTTTTAAGGAAACATTGAAATGAAAGTATAGGTTATAACAAAACATCCGAATGTAAGAAAATATGAAACCATCCTTCTTCTGCTCCGATAAAATTTTCTTCATCAAAGCATTAACTTTCTTCACATCCTTATGATCTTATTGACGTTTCTTCTATAAAACTCATGATCCGTGTTCTTCTTTTCTAAGGAAAAGATACTTTCTTCTTGAGCATTGATTCTATCATAATAATTTTTAAATAACTCCTCTTGAGAAACCACCTTTTTCACTAATTAGGAACGGATTTCTTTTCACTTCTTAGATACTGAGCCAAAAAATTGAGTTGGATCACTTTATAAAAAATAGATGCTTTGAATTTTTTGAGTATGCAATCACAAGTATTGAAAGCTCTGTTTTTTGAATCCATGAAGTCACTGAATTGTCTAAGCTCATCATTGAGGGTTTTTGTGCTGTTAAGGGTATTCATTCATGTTACCTTCTGAGCATTATATTCAATCAAAAGATTACTAATTACCACATCTTTCTTGACCACCATTTCCATCAGCATATTAGTAGATTGTGACTTTTGGTTCAGGGTCTCTTGCATCATTTGACTATGGGCGTCCATATTTGCAAGTACTAGAATAGTTCTCTCCAAATTTCTTAAAGACAACCTTATAATATCATTCTCAAAAGTGGATGAGGATTCATTGTCTATGTCTTATTTTACTTTATAATCTCCTCTTGGAGTTAAGTAATAGAGTTTCACTACCCTTTGGAAGACTTCATAGGCGTTTCTTTATCGGAGAAGGAAACCATAACACTCTTTACATTGTTAGGATTTTGAACTATTGTTTGTTCATTAGATACTTGGATAACATTAACATATCCCAATTCACCTAATTCCACTTGAAGCTCTTCTTCTTGAGTTCCTTCTTGCCTTTCTTCTTCCTGGAGTTCTTCTGGTTCACCACTTTTTTGTTCAACCTATTATTTCTATTATTCTTCCACTTCAACTTAAAATTCTTCTTCAACATCAACTTAAACTTTTTATTAAATATAATGTTCTTTAGAAATAGATTTTAAAGTCTGAGGTGTCCCATTATACACTTCCACTTCCCTTAGAATATCCTCATTGTCTTCTTGAAGAATCAAATATTCCATTCCATGAACATGCTTTGATATTGTTAATACAATATTTTCATTCTAGATTTCTAGAGTGACAACCCATTTCTTAGGAATAAGTCAATATTTTGGTACTTATTGATATTTATTATCTTTCACTTTCAGTAAAGACTTACATACATGAGAATCCTAGGATTTATTATTCATGTTCTTCTCTTTCTTTTCTTTTTCTAGAAATTTCAGCTTGCTTAATTTTTAAGGCCTTGGTCTATGGAGGATTTAAACCAAAGGAAGGATCAACTTAATTCTCCTTAGAGTATTATCGTTGAGTAAAAATGTATTGAAAGGATTAGAAATTGATTGACAAGGAATATTCAGTTCATGAAGGAACAATACAATTATCTTGGAGATAGTTTCTAGATACATATGTTTCTGGGACTTGATTATTCTGCCATTTACTACACGGATGGTGAGGAAGTTGTATTTGATCAAATTGATCCTCCTCACATTAACAAGAAAGTGTAATAAAAATATAACATGTATCTTTAAAGAGTCCTTGTCCCATATTCTTGGAATAAGAATTCCTTTCATCTAGAGTGCTACCATCTTGTGATTTGTTGTATGATTTGTAATATTCATATGCTTAATATTCTTGAGATCAAGAAAAAATAGATCATTGAATTTTCCAAAATAACCTTCCTTCGTAGGATATTTCTGGGAGAATAAAATATCCTCTCCTTCATAAGGTATCTTGATAACATTCTCTTTCTTATTTTAAGGAACTATATAAGTCATATCATAACATTTGAACTTAAACATATTCATTACATCATTTTCAATGAAATTAACAGATTCATAGAATTTTATGACAATTTCAAAGTAAACCAGATCTTAACCTTTCTCTTTATCCACTCATACGCTTTCACATCCATTAGTTCTTATGAACATAGATATGAAGGAGTCATACTATTCATAAAAATTAGGGCATACCAGTCTTTCCATAAAGTTCAATAAATACTATTTTTCTAGGAAATTAAGAATCTGATCTGCTGAGGATTCTAGAGTCATTCAGAGTGTAAGGAACTGAGGAAATGGAAAAAATACTTTAAAGGCAGCCGAGCTACGTCATAGAGAGCAGAGAAGATAGTGTGGTGCTGATAAATGATGAAGCCCATATATAGACTTAACAGTGACCTTTAAACTTCTAAAAAATAACCAAAATGTTGAAAATAACCTGATATTATTTGACGGTTTATGATGATTTCAAAAAATATATGAACTCTGATTTTTAGAGATAAGGTAGATAGTGAATTGAATAAGAAAACATTAAAAATATGTTTTTGAAATACCAACAATTTAAAGCTAAAAAATAGAAATTGAAGAGTATAAAAGTGTACCTTATAGAATAATCTTAAGAAATTATTAGTATTATAAAAATTATCTTTGTTGTTTTAGATTCAGTGAATTTCCATTTCATGAATTTCCATTCTGTGAATTTTTATTTGGTGAATTTCCATTCTGTGAATTTACATTTCGTGAATTTCTATTCTATGAATTTTTATTTCATGAATTTCCATTCCATGAATTTTCATTCTGTGAATTTCCATTCCATGAATTTAAATTATATGAATTTCAATTCTATGAAATTCTTATTAAAAAAATCTTGGAGAAAGATATATTTTCTTAATGAAAGAAAAAGAATAAACCTATCTACTCCCCCTATATAGACAATTTCTTTTTTAGAGTTATCTTTAATGAATAATTTTCCACCATTATCCTTTAAAATCATTTTTAAATATTCTTTTTTAATATTCATGTGTCGGGAACATCCACCACCAATGTACCATTTGTTATTGGTATTTCCTTCATTATCCTGAAAAAGAAAGAGTTAGGTTTTTAGAATCCATGTTTTTTTTATCTGGATTTTTTAGACAATAAAATCTTAGGTATCAACATATGTTTAGAAAATTAATAATTATAAAACCCAAAGGATTTAACATTATATAAAAAAATTCATCTTTAAATTCCCACCACTATAAAATTTAGTTTAAAATGGAGCTCGGGAAGGAACAAAATAATTGCTGATGAAAATTTATTTTTGATGACAATAACCTATACCTTCCTTATTACCGTGAGTTCGGATCTAATAATACATGTAATCAAAATTTTCATTACCAGAATTAAAATTTTCATGAAGTTTCTTGAATAGAAATATTTTAGACTTTTTCCTCAAGACTGATTTCTTATCCTCTATAATAAAAGATTTAGTGTAAATATTATCCTCTAAAACAGATTTATCTAAATTAAAATTTATAAGATCCTTAGAATTTTTATCCTTCTCTAAATTAACTTTCTCAAGACTCTTAGAATGATTTTATAAATCAACATTTTTCTTATAATGATATTTTCTAAGATCAAATGTGTTTTTTGTTAAAATAAATTCTCTAGAATTTGGTTTTCTAAGTTTCTTATAAACTTTTCAGTTTTTCATTTCAAATAGCATAAAAAATCTTGAAACGTCTTCATAGGATGCTAAATAATTATTATTGTCTGATGAAGAGCTTTCTTCATCTGAAGAAAAACCTTCATTAGATAAATTAATATTTAAAGACATATTTCTTAAGGATTTAGTAGTTCATACCATAGCCATAAGACAATGATTTTGAAATGGAGATCTGGCTATTAGACCAATATTCTTTTGTTCAGAAAATTAATATTCTAAAGAATCATCAGAAGATTCCCCACCACTAGTGCTCCATGTTTCACTGCCTTTCAAGAGTTTTGTATGCTTTGATCTATCAAAATTCTTCTTGTTTTTCCCAGAAATCTATTCCTTCTTGTCTCTTTTCATAATTACAGGACAATATGAACTAATATGAATGGTTCTTTTGCATTCATAACATGTCACCTATCCATAATTCTTTTATTTTTTATCCTTCTTCTTGTATCTATATTGAAAATTAATTTTTCTAACAATCATGTTCATCCTATGAACAAGATTGGATAACTCATTTTCTAAAGCGTCACATTCACTAGATTTTTAAAGACACTAAATTTCCATGTAAATTTCTTATATAAATGATAGTTTTATGAGTCTGTAAAAATGGACGGCACGTGATTCCGAGGCCCAGAGTGCCCTGAATGTATTTTTGAAGTTTTGTTCAGGTACGTTCACTAAACGTGTGAGAAAGTTTTTTCTAACTATTGAATCAGTGCTCGGAATTGAAATGTGAGGACATCGTTGAACTCGCAGTGCTGATATTCTCTTAAAGAGACTTTCACCACGACGATAGTTGGATGAGGGTGGAAGTCTTTTTTCTGGGTTATTCGTGAATGAATAAAATAAAAATAAAGTTGTGTAGCTTGTATTTTTATTTTATTTGTTAAAACCTCTATGTGGATGTTGAGAAGTTGGGACCACCAAACATTGACCTCCCATGAGAGGGTATAGTGGTGGGGACCACTTGTGGCCTAAAACTCTTGAAATCCCCTATTAATGAGGGAGAATCCTCTCAAATCTACCATTAAGGTGGAGGAGCCTTTTGAGCTTCCTCCAACTTTAATTGTGCCAACCCATCAAGAAATTAATCATGGAAACCTATGTGATTAATTATTCCAATTTGAATTTTGCCAATATATTTGATAATGATGGCTAATTCATTTTTGTTGGAATCGGGGAAAATAATTGGCAAAAGGGAGAGATTTTGGAAGAAGCTTGCCAACGAAGAACTTCTTATCCGAAAAAAGAATGCCAAACTCGACTTTGAACTTCTTCCTCATGACATCCTACAATGGTGGAAATATTCAACAATGAATAATCTCCTCCATTGAAGAACATTAATCCAATGAATGAGGTTGGGATCAGAGGCGTGTGACGGGCATGACGAACGCCGACTTCGACTTCTCTCTTCATCGTCAACAATCAAACAACCCAAGGTGGGGTTTATGTCTATTTGTTTATCACTTCCTATGTACACCCCTCCTATTTATTTTTTGGGTTGGGAACAATCATTGCAGGAGGATTGGATTTTTGACATTCCTGTTCATGTTCTTAATGAGCCATATGCTACCACCCTAACGCAAACGGTACAGGACAAACCAACATTACCCGAACCCTCCACAAATATTACGATGTCCTTAGTGGCGGAGGAGGATGACAAACATCGAAGGTTGGGGCAGGATAATGGAGGCCGACACCACCATTGGCCGCAACGAAGGCGACGACGCAATGGCGCCGCCCCAAGGCTGTTGCCACCATCCGACGGCCTCCGTTCCGTCTGCGGCCACCACCACCATCTTCAGATCTGCACCACCCCATGGCCTTGATGCCGAACACGGCCAGCACTGTCATCCTTGGCTTTGTATCACCCAACGGTCGAGGCGCCCCCACGTGGCTGAGGCGCCGCCCTACGGTTGGACAACCGACCTGCGGCCGGACCGACTTCTCGCGGACGGACCACCGCTCACGGACGAACCACCGTCCTGTGACAGTATAGCTGCCCTACGGCCTATCAACAGCACCATGGCCAGACTTCCATCCTCGTGGTTGGACCTCCGACCCGCGGTCGGTCCACCCCCGCACGGTCGGACCGCTGCCCCATGGCAGGACCGACCTCACACGACCGGACCACTCCCACACTCCCAGACCGTCACCCCACTGCCGGAACGCCTCCCCACAGCCAGAACGCACCACCATGGCCAAACCGCCCCCACGTGGCCAGACCGCTACCTCAAAGCTGGTCCACCGCCCCGCGGCCAGACCGCCGTCTTGCAGCCTCGCGCACTCGCGGCACTCCCTGTGGTCCCTCGCGGCCTACCTGGCTGGACCCAATGGGCCAGGACGAACCCAATGGGATAAGCCACACTGCGGGCCGGGACAAACCATATGGGTTGGGCCAGGTCGACCTAAACCATGTTGGCCCAAGCCGGGTCAGGCTGGGTCGGTCCGAACAGGTCGGACCGAACCCTGGCCCAATGCGACCCATTTACTTTCTTCTGGCCATAAATTTGGAACCAAACTTTCGTTTGACAAACCGTAAGCAGTTCTAGAAATCATGGACTGAGACTATCCCTTTGATTATACACTACTGTAGTTTTGGATTGTGATGGGGTACGGTCAGGTTGGATCGTGCACGAATCCAACCGGGACCCTGGGACAAAAACCGGCTAATAACTCACAGATCAGGCGTCCGATTAACGTATCATCTGTTTCATTGGGACCCCTATGACATGGTGAATCGTTGAGATTATTTTTAATGGTACTTCATGTAAGTTGTAGTATTGACCACTAGCTTGTGGTTCAGATCCTCCCAGAGAAGAGAGAATATAGTGCGGGAACCCAGTGACTGGATGAAACTTGATGACTACAGACCTTTTTGACTCAGAGTGACATGATTGGCCCAATGGGAGTGCCTCTTTGTCACACAATAGACCCACAATACTCAAAAGTTGGAGTACCTCAGTTGGAAATGTGGGGGAGCACCGATGTGTGATGCGGTAGAACCATGGTACTCGATAGGAGGGCTACCTCATCAAGGCATGAGGGGGAGTGCCTCTGTGTGACGCAGCAGACCCATGGTGGGGATTTCCACTGTGTGACATGGCAGACCCATGGTACTTGACAGGAGGATTACCTCAACTGTCCAAGGTTATTGAGAAGCACCTCTGTGTGACGTGATATGCCCACTGTACTCGATAGAGGAGTAGTTCTCCAGTAGCCGAGGTGTTTGACATTGTGACTGGGAATGTTGCACGATATTACCACTAGAAAAAATCTTGGTTTGAGCTGTATCCTTACCAATGTGTTTTTTCTCATTATTGATATTGATTACTTGATATCTTTGGTGTATGTATGGGAATATACCTATATAAGGTTATCTGTTGATTTCATACTTTTTTTATACATGTTGGAATATGTGAGACCTAGAGGGTCTCGGGGTCCCTACTGAGTATCGTTATACTCACCCCTGCACTGGCTATGCCCCCACATTGTTGTGTTGGACGCAGACGAGGGACAATGCTGACTGAGGCTAAGAGTACCAGGACTAGATGGTACCTGGAGGTGTACCATATGGCATGTCGGTACGTAGAGGAGATAGTGGAAATGAAGTGTTGAGGACGCGATTTGTACCCACACTTCAGGTAGGAACCTCGAAGGACAACCCAACAGCTGATTTTCTCATTTTTTCAGATGGATTGTATCACAGTTGCACTTGTACTTTCCAGTTGGTCTTGTTTTCTGGCCCCTTTTACATACTGCACTCACTCTGTTGATAGTTCAGTTTACATGTGTTCCTATTTTTATGTGTTCTTAGTTACATGTGCTTATAGGTTTTAACGGAAATGTCTTCCCAGTTTTAAGTAAAATTCCTTCGTTGCTAGTCGCCATCCCCTTGCCTGTGGAAGGCGGACTTGGGGTAGTCACAGAACAGGCCCCGGGGGGACGGGCCATGACAAATTAGTATCAGAGGATTCATTTCTATATAAGAACTAGTACATTCATATTTTCTATGAAGAAATAGTGTTAAGGGTAATGATTGTGGTTTTCAGTTCATGGAGACCAGTGTTGGAACATTAGTTGATATATCCATACACCAGGACCCTGACTTTTGACGTCCGACTCAGTGCATGAAAACAATTATTGTGTGTGTGTTTCCAAGAGTTTTCTTTTTGATCTCGTTATGTCATCTCACCATGTATAACTTATTAACCATGGGAAACTTGTTTCTTTTTAGGATGACTCCATGCAGACAACCGACTAGGGTTATGAGAGTTGTACTCAAGGATAGCCCTCCGAGCCGCGATGCCTCGGTGCATGGGCCTCTTCCAGTAGAGGCACTAGCAGAGGCACTGGCAGTACCATTACCCATTGGTCCACTGTTTCCACTAGCCCCAGTAGTAGAGAGTGCATTCCACTTGAGAACATTGCATGAGTTCCAGCACTAGAGGCCACCCAGGTTTGGGGGAGAGACAGACCCACTAATAGCTGAGGATTGGATGGAGCCTGTGGTGAGAGTCTTCCGACTCATAGGGACACCAGCCAATCTCATTGAGATCCTTGACTCCATCCTTCAATAGGAAGCATCAGGTAGATAGTGTATCATGATGCTCTATGTTCACGACTAGGTGACACTTCTCTAGGTAGACTTCGAGAGCCTATTCCGGGCAGAGGTTGTTTAAACACCTATTTGCTCAATGCACATACATGAGCAACATAATATTCATTGGGGAAGTATGACTGTGGCTCGGTACTCAATGAGGTTCACTGGCCTCTCACGTTACTCCACTGATATGGTGTGGGGCCCTTTCATAAGGGCCAGTTCCTTTGAGAAGGGGCTCAGGAGGGAGATCAAGGCTTCAATGATCTAACTATGCATCCCGACATTGGTGGAGAGTTTCGTTGCCAAGCAGTTTCCAGTGGCAAGACCCACTACCAGTTGGCATGTAGCAAAGCCTTTTGCAGCTGGAAGCAGACAGATGTCTCAAAGTTCCAATAGGACCAGACCTATAGGTGGACGACTGCATGACTTAGGATCGATTGTGCGGGGTACCCGAGGCGGAACCATCCAGGAAAGGAGCGGGCAATGTTACACATTCAGAGGGCATGGTCACATGGCTCGTGACTGTCTAACCCATCGTACGGATGATCTGAAGATGATCGAGGGTCTTCCCAATAAGAGACAGAGGATTAAAAGAGGAGGTCTGCAGGGAGCAGGCGGATGTGTCAGAGGATCTGCTCATGAAACTGGTGATGGGAGACAATTTGAGATATTACCACCACCACCACCAGGAGGTCTACCCCGACCATAGGGAGCAGATGGATAAAAGAGAGCTCAACTCTTGGAAGCTGAGGCCTACGATCAAGGCACTTCGGAGATGATATGAGGTATATTATGTTTCTAATCCACCATAGTTTTAGTACTTATAGACACGGGTTCCAGTCATTCTTTTATTTCCACTACCCTCATTCATATCTCGGAGATTTTTATGGAGCTGTTGGCTCGATCCTTACGACTAGAGACTCCTATGGTAGGGGATTCGTCGATTACATACTGCTGTAAGGAGTTTGAGTTTATTCTAGGAGGAGAGAGCTTCAACTAGGATATCCTAGTAGCGGCGTCGAGGCCTTATGATGTCATCTTGGGTATGGAATGGTTATCTACATTCCATTATCATATTGACTATATTGGGCGCATGGTGTGGTGTGTTCGCACGGATGGGACTATGATTACCTTCACAAGTGATAAGGGAGCCTTCGAAGCGCATGATGGACTTACCCAGAGGATAGTGAAGCTGATCACTCATCAATTGTCTAGTATTACCCTAGGAGTTGTTGATGTGGAGAGTCTTAGCTATCTTGTAGTGGTGGACCAGTATGTGGATTTTATCCTTGATGATATTCTAGTTCTACCTCATCGTGGAAGGGTGTAAATTTACATTGAATTGTACCCCATGGGGGCACCGATATCTGCACCAGTGTATCAAATGGACCCCATGGAGCTTCATGAGCTGTAGTTATAGCTAGAGGACTTACACGGGAAGGGATTTTGGCAGTCCAGTGCTTCCCCATGGATAGCCCAGATTTCATTCACCAAAAAGGAGGAGCGGAGCTTGAGGATTTATGTTGACTATCAATTCCTAAAACAGGTGACCGTGAAGATCAATTACACACTCTTTGGGATTGAAGACCTCATAGATTAGCTGAAGGGATCACAGTGGTCCTTTAAGATATACCTCAGATCAGGCTATCACCAGCTCTGAGTAAAAGATGAGGATGTGTAGAAGATGGCCTTCTGGTGTCTGTTTGGCCATTAAGAGTTCTTGGTAATTACATTCGGTGTGACCAACACTCCAGAAGCTTTCATGGGGCTCATGAACATGATATTTCATCCATAAATTGATCACTTTGTAGTGGACTTTATCGACGACATTCTGAAATACTCGAATACTGAGGAGGAGCATGCTTATGATTTGTAGGTAGTATTGGAAACACTCTAATAAAACTAACTTTATGGTAAGATCTCGAAGTGCCACTTCTAGATTTGAGAGGTTTATTTCTGGGGAATGTCATATCAGAGGTTGTAGTTGCCGTAGATCCAGAGAAGATTGAGGCGATACTTTCTTGGGAGGCACCCATGAGTTTAAAAGAGGTACGTAGTTTCCTGGGTTTGGCCGGATACTACCAGAGGTTTGTGCCATATTTCTAAAGATTTGTAGCACCACATTCAGCCTTAATGAAGAAGGAGAAACACTTCATGTGGTCGGAGATATGGAAGTAGAGTTTTCTGAAGCTGAGGTAGAGGCTGACTAGTGCCTCCATCTTGAGGATTCCAAAGGAGGACGTAGGGTACGTAGTCTCATGTGATGTATCATGGACCAGTCTCTAATGTGTCTTTAAGCAAGATAGATCAGTGATCAAATATGGTTCTCGATAGTTGTGACATCATGAGTAGAACTATGCAAACCATGATCTGGATTTGGCAGTAGTTGTCTTTACCTTGAAGATGTGGAGACACTATCTGATGGGTGAGTGTTTTATAGTGTACTCTGATCACAAGAGTCTCAGGTGTATCTTCTCTAAGAAGGACCAGAACCTGAGATAGCGAAGTTGGCTTCAGTTCCTCTAGGACTACGACTTTGATATAGTCTATATTTCTTTGAAGGGGAATGTTGTAGCAGATGCACTCAACAGGAGATCTGGTATACAGATTCTAGGTGAGGAGACGGAGCCACGAGCAGCTTTTTAGATAACCTTTGTGGATATATATGGGGAAGATTTTTTCAGTCTCTTATAGTCACTCTCTGACTTCTTCAGTGAGTTAGGAAGGCACAATGTGGGGACTTTGACTGCAAGGCTTGATGTGCTCGGATATCCACAACGCAGTCACCTGATGGATTTTATTAAGGTGGAGAGCACGTCATCCTCTTCAAAAAAACGTACCATGTTACCAGTGATTCTTCGAGGGGAATTGATGAGGGAGTTCCACACATCCCCCCTATTAGTACATCCAAGAGTGGAAAATATGTACCAGGATATCCGATGATAGCACTAATGGATGAGAATGATGAAAGCAGTAGCAGAGTTTGTCTCTCGGTGCCTCACATGTCAGCATGTGAAGGAAGAGCATCAGGTACTAGAAGGATTTATTCAGCCTTTAAAGGTAACAAAGTCGATGTGGTATGGGATATCTATGGATTCCATGACATGACTTACACATACTTCAAGTGGTCATGACTCGATTTGGGTGATTGTCAACCTACTCACCAAGTCGTCCCACTTCCTACCAATCAGAGAGCAGGGTTTAGTAGAGAGATTGGGATGCCTCTATGTGAAATAGATTGTACGGCACAAAATGAGTACCTTTGATGAATTTATTCGATCGTGATGCACGTTTTACTTCCTAGATATGGAAGGGGTTGTATGAGGCTTTCAGGATGCAGCATCATTTGAGAACTGCCTTCCATCCTCAGAAGGATTTTCAGACTGAGCTGACCATTCAGACCCCCGAGCACATGTTGTGTGCCTATGTCCTCGAATTTGGTTGTAGCTGGTAGGATCATATGCCTTTGTGGGAGTTTGCATACAACAACAGTTATCACTCCACCTTTGGGATGGCACCTTTCGAGGCATTGTACTGGAAAACTTGCAGATCACCCTTGTGCTGACTGACCAATGAGAGTTAGCACGTGTGGGACCAGAGATTGTATGAGCTACCACAA
Organism: Viscum album; assembly: GCA_963277665.1. NCBI lineage: Eukaryota > Viridiplantae > Streptophyta > Magnoliopsida > Santalales > Viscaceae > Viscum > Viscum album. The sequence goes on along the minus strand of OY728126.1, from coordinate 1,944,136,114 downwards.
TGAAGGTGCAGATCATCTAGGAGCAGATTAAGACTGAACAGAGTAGGCAGAAGTCGTATGTTAACAGGATGCGGAGACATCTGGATTTCGATGATAGTGACCATGTCTGGGTCTCAACTTGACGACCTATGTAGTGATTTGGCCTAGGTGGAAAGTTATCTCTGAGGTTCATCAGACCTTTCCATGTCCTCAGTATAGTTGGAAAGGTGGCATACCGCTTATCTCTTCCACCTTAGTTGCACCATGTGCATGACGTCTTCTATGTATCCCAACTGAGGAGATAGGTGCACGCCCCTTCTCACATCATCAACCATGGAGAGATAGATGTCAACGATGATGAGACATTTATAGAGGTTCCAGTAGAGATTGAGGATTTATTGGAGTGGGTTATTCGTGGATGGTCGATACCTCTGGTGTTTGTTCTCTGGCAGCACGAGGACCTCCAGGAGAGCACCTGGGAGCGGGCGGATCAGATGAATGCTCAGTAGCCCTACTTGTTACCTCATTATGAGTTGTATATTATGGGGATGTAAATCCCCGAGGTGGGGAGAATGTAAAGACCCCGAATTGCCATGTAATTTTTTTTAGTTAATGGGAATTTTATGATTCCACGAAAATTGACAGCACATGATTCCGAGGCCCGAAGCGCCTAGAATAAATTTCCGAACTTTTGTTCTGGTACGTTCAGTAAACATGCAAGCATATTTTTTCTATCTTTTGAACTGGTGCTCGGAATTGATATCTGATGGCACTGTTGAACTCGCTGCACCGATATTCACTTAAAGTGACTTTCACCATGAAAATAGTTGGACAAGGGTGGAAGTTAGTTTTTAGGATTTTTGTGAATGAATAAAATAAAGATAATGTTGTGTAGCTTGTATTTTTATTCTATTTGTTAAAACCTCCATGTGGAAGTTGAGAAGTGGGGACCACCAGACGTTAACCTCCCATGAGAGGTTATGGTGGTGGGGAGCACCCGAGGCCAAAAACTCTTGAACTCCTCTCTTAATAAGTGATAAACCTCTCAACTCCCTCAGTAATGTGGAGGGTCCTTTTGAGCTTCATCCATCCTTAAATGCGCCAAGACATAAAACAATTATTTATGCCAACACATGTTATTAATTATTCCAATTTGAATTATTCCAACATATTTTATAATGTTTTTTAATTAATTATTAGTGGAAATTGGGGAAACTATTGGAAAAAGGGAGAGCACTTGGAGAAATCTATCCAATGAAGAACATATTCTCCAAATGAAGAATGCCGACCTTGAATTTTACCTTCTTCTTAGAGACATCCTCCAATGGTGGATATCTTTAACAACGAAGAATCACCTTCATCGAAGAACGTTAATCCGATGAACATGCTCGGGATCGGAGGCTTGTGATGGGAACGACAAACGCTAACTTCAACTTATCACTTTTTCATCAACAATCGAACAACCCGAGGTAGGGGATTATTTCCATTTGTTTATCACTTCCCATGTAGACCACTTCTATTTATTTTGTGGGTTGGGAATAATCATTGTGGGAGGATGAAATTTTTGACGTTCATGTTCATGTTCTTGATGAGCTATTTGGTACCAACATAACACAGAGGGTAATGGACAAACCAACATGGACAGACCCTTCCAAAAATCTTTTGGTTTTCTTCGCGACAGAGGAGGATGGAAACCATCCATGGTTAGGGCACCAGAATGTCAGCTGGCACTAATGCTGGCCACGATGAAGGCGACGACGCAACGGTGCCGCCCCACAGCCCCCACCACCGCCTCGCGGCCTCTGTGCCGACCACGGCCACCGCCATCGACCGCAGCTCTGCACTAACCCACAAACTCCACGACGACATGTGGCTGGACTGCCGCTCTACGGCCGGACAACCGACCCACGGCCGGACTGCCACCCCGAGGCCGGTCTTCCACCTCTTGGTCGGACTGCCGACTTACGGCCGAACTACCAACCGGTGACCGAACCACCCCCATGTGGCTGGACTATTTCCCCATGACAGGACCACCACCTTGTGGCCGGACAGCCCTCGCAGAGCTGGACCACCACCCCACGGTTGGACCGCCACCCCGTGCAGCCGACAGATCTACCTCGTGGCCTCGTTCTATCGCAACACTCTCTACGGCCCCTCACGGCATGCCGGGCCAGACCCAACGGGCCAGGCCGAACCCAACGGGCTGAGCCGCACTGCGGGACGAGCGAGGTCAGTCCGACTGGGTCAGACCAGACCTGGGCCCAATAAGACCCATTTACTTTCTTTTGGCCATTACATTGGCACGGGACGTTTGTTTGATAAACCGTCAGCGGTGTTAGAAATAATGGAGCAAGACAGTCCCTTTCAGTATACCCCACTGGAGTTTTGGATTGTGATGGGGTATAGTCAGGTGGGATCGAGCACGAATCCAACCAGGAATCCGGAACAAAAAAGGCTAATAACTCACAGACCGAAAGTCCGATTGACGCTCTGTTTGTTGTGTTGAGACCCCTATGACGTGGCTGACCTTTGAGATGATTCTTTATGGGACATCGTGTCAGTTGGAGTATTGACCAGTTTCTTGTGGAGCGGATCCTCCCAAAGACAAGAGAGCATAGTGTAGGAACCCAATGGTTGGCTTAGACTTGATGACTATTGACCTTTTCAACTGAGAGTGACTTGACTGGCCCAGTAGGTAACACCTCTATGTGACGCGGCAGACCCATGGTGGGGAGCACCTTTGTGTGACACGGTAGACCCACGGTACTCTACAGGAAGAGTTCTTCTATAGTCTATGAGGGGGAAAACCTCTCTGTGATGCGGAAAACTCATGGTACTCGACAGGAGGATTACCTCATCAAGTCATGAGGGGGATCTCCTCTGTGTGACGTGGAAAACCCATGGTCGTGAGCACCCATGTGTGACGCGGAAGACACACGGTACTAGATAAGTGGAGTACCTGAGCAGTCCAAGGATAGTTGGAAGGGCCTCTGTGTGATGTGGCAGACACACTATACTCGATAGATGAGGAGTTATCCAGTAGCTGAGGTGTTCAATGTTGTGACTGGGAATGTTTCTTGATACTACCCCAAGAAAAAATACTTGTGTGAGCTGAATCGGTACATCTGTGTTTTTCCTCCTTATTTTGATGGATTACTTGATAACATAGGTATATGTATGGGAATATACCAAAGTAAGGATATTTGTTGATTTCCTAACTTTTGTTTTATCTTTGTTGGATTTGGTGAGACCTAGAGGGTCTTGGGATCCCTACTGAGTATCGTTTTACTCACCCTTCATGGGCTATTCCCGCAACATGTTGCGTTGGATGCAGACAATGGACAATGCTAATAGAGGCTGAGAGTACCAGTATTGGATGGTACCTGGAGGTGAACAATATGATCTGTCGGTACGTAGAGGAGACGGGTGGACGTGGAGTGTCGAGGAGGCGATCTGTACCTACCATTTAGGTAGGAACCTCGGAGGATGACCCAACATCTAACTTTCCCATTTCTTTAGTTTTATTGTATCAAAATTGTACTTGTACTTTCTAGTTGGCCTTTTATTATATCCCCTTTTACTTACTGCACTCACTTTGTTTATAGTTTTGCTTTCTTGTGTTCCTATCTAGATGTGGGTCTAGTTACGTGTGCTTACAGGTTTTAAAGGAAATGTCTTCCCAGTTTTAGGGAATGGACCTTCGGTTATAGTTTCCAGCCCCTGGCCTATGGTAGGTGGGCTTGGAGTAGTCACGACAAGGGCCCCGAGGGATGGGGCGTGATAGGATTCAGATTGAATAACAAAATTTTTATATTTAGATCTTGTAACACTCTCAGGAGTCTTGGAATTCATATTATTTGAAGTAGTTTTAAAAGAAAATCCCCCATTAACATTATTTTTAATAATATTATCAACATCTTTCTTCATTATGGTCTCATATTGGAGAAGATTTCTACACAACTCATCAAGAGAAATCTGATTAACTGTCAAATTCTCATATATAGTTTTCTTCTTGGATAACCATTCATTAGTCATGATGTCTATAATCTTATCTATAAAAATATCGTCATCTAATACATTCTGACCGATTGATTTTACGCTTTTGACGATAGTCATGAATCATTTTTATAAATTACATATGAGTTCTCTATAAATAAAACAGAAACCATAATACTCAGCTCTAAGAATAGATCTTGTAGTTTCAATAACATTAGAAGTTCCATAGTGAGTTACTTCGAGCTTATTCCATATAATATTTACAGCTTTATAAGATAAAATGTGTCTATATATATTTCTAGTCATGGAACAAAGAAAGGTATTTCGTACCATAATGTTCATCTAGTATTCCAACATTTCAGGATTAGTGAAGGTTCTATGTTTCTTATCAGGAATCTTATAATCTCCAGCTAACATAATGTAGTTGTCTACAATGGGGTTCATCACAAATGACATCATTTGGTATCTCTAGTTCTTAAAGTAATTTAAATCAATGATCGGTGGTCTGATAGGATTGATATTGTCTAGTGATCCAAAAAGAATGCATGAAATACTAAAAAACTCTCTTTCTTCAATACTTGTTAACCGTAAAATATTGTAAACAAAGAAAAAAACTAAGAAGGAATTTAGAATAATGAAATCTTGAGAAAAAAAACATATATGTGAATATAAGTATTTCATAGACCTACTCTGATACCAATTGTAGTATTTAAGATTATAATGAGATGCTCAAGTATAAGAGGGGGTGAATTGTGAAATTAAAATATTTCTTTGGAACCATTAAAGTTTGTATAAAAACATTCATTAGGAAATTTTCATAACCATAATGGGAAACTATTTCATAAAGATAGATTTCAACTTTAAGGAAACTTATTTTAAAAAAGTTAGACCAAATTAACAAACACTCTTAAAGAAACATTTTTTTAAACTTTACAACCTTAAGATAAAAAATATAAAGATTTTCATAACAGAAAGATTCTACCTTAAAGCGTATAGAATCATTTATATAATCAATTTAATGGAATTAGAATGTATAAGAAAGTTATACTTTCTAACTTTAACAATGATAAAATTAAAGTGGTAGAAAAATGACATGAAATAGAAAACATTAACAATAAGATTATTTTAACCCAAAGGGAAGGGTATAAAATAACCATAGATAAAGGATCTTTGATTTATAATCCAGGAAAGTCTATTTTACCCAAACCCAGGTAAGACCTCAATTCGAAGATCAGTATCTGTCATGTTATCCTTGCCTACCCCCAATTGAAAAAGAAATCGGAACCTCTGTCTTCCTAATCTAAAAGCCCACAATCAACACGATCGGAGTCTACAAAATGCAATTATGAACAAGTTGTTCACGAAATCCACATGAAGCACTGAGATTTGTAAGATCCTTTCTCTCTCTATAAATCACTTCACAAAATATTATAATTTTTTCAATTATCTATACTTTATCAGACTACTTTTCTCATTTAAATTAACTCTTATTTATAGGCAAAACTTCTCAACGGCCAGCTCCACTCCCATGGTCATATTTTCCTTGAATTTCTTTGGGACCTGGACATGTGTCAAATAGACAATGGTTAGTTTATAATAGATTGTACGACATTGTTTCATGTTTAAGAATTGATGTTATGTTTTAGATTAATTTTAAGTATAAGAAAACCTAGAATTTGATAACATTGGAATAATATATTAAACATCACTAACATTATCAAGAAAATGGATTCTTAAGAAAATGAAAATCGAATTGATAAAAATAGTATTAATATTTTTGGGTACCAGTATCATAAAGTATGTATGAAATTTTTACCGGTATCAGTATCATGAAAAAAAAGTATTAAAATAATGACAATAGTACAAAAAATTGGAATCAAAGGTTCAGCGGTATCACTAATTCAATATGACATTGGCTTAAGTAAAATGTAATGAAATTTTTTTAAGTAAAACGTAAAGAAAAATTTTAAGTAAAACAGATTAAAAAATTCTATGTAAAATGGAATGAAAAATTTGTAAGTAAAATGGAATGAAAAAATTGTAAGTAAAAGAGAATGAAATTCTGTAATTAAAAAAATGACAAATCTGTAAGTAAAATGGAATTAAAAATATGTACATAAAATAGAATGAAAAATATCTAAGTAATTCAGAATGAAAAATATGTAAGTAAAACAGAATTAAAAAATCTGTATGTAAAATAGAATAACATATCTATAAGTAAAACAGAATGAAAAATCTGTAAGTAAAACAATATTTAATAAAAAGTGTTTGTGATTTTCAAAATAAAATACCATAACGAATGGGGAAGTTATAAGAGAACTTTATTGACTCAACATACCTTTCTAGGAAGAAAAATACATTCATATTCTTTGAGTCTAAAATGATATTTGAACCAAATCCATGATGGGAATTGCATGAGATCCAATATTATTACACAAGAAAAGGGAATCCAAGAGAATAATAAGAGTAAATTCATATTAACATGATTGAATAACTTCTCAACAATCCATTATTGAGAGGAAAAAAAGTCCCATGAAGATAATATGGTGTTAATAAAAATGGTAGTGAATATTATGAAGGTAAACATTACTAATTATACAGTTATAATGATTCAAATCAATATAATAATCCATTGAGAACTAAAATAGTCGAGGGAACTTCTGGGTGATTTTTAATTCTCATCCTTATCTATTAATCTATGAACGACTATGATGTATAGATATATGAGGAAAAACCTATGATGGGATTATATAAAGATGAATATTGTTAAATTTGTATATCAATACGTGGTATTCCAAATGTCAAGGATGAATTATAGAATTCTAAGGGTATGACACAACCATTTCCAATAGAAATATATAAATGGGAAAACATGACCTAGGGTTTAAACTTAGAACTCCCCAAGTCATTTGATGAAAACAAAGACATCTAGGTGGTAGTAGACCATCATACAAAGAAATAATATTCTATCTGTATGAAGGGTAATTTCTCTCATGACCTCCATTATATACCAAAGGTAAGTGGTAAACCTATATAGATTATGAAACATTATTTTTTTCAAGATCAATGGTTTACCTGAAGGTTCTAGATAATCCTTTAGCAAGAATTATATATAGAGCTAGGTTTTAGTATTACTTATCACCATTAAACGGATAACTAAAATTAATGAAACATTAAAACTATAAGGCATATACTAAGATAATGTTCAATGTATTTCTATGGATGTAGGGATAAACACCTTACCTTATAGAAGATCTCATATAACAACAGTTTCCATTGTATCATTCAAATTGCACCCAATGAGCATCTTTACAGAAGAGTCATTGAGACACAAACATGCTTTGATGATGTTGAAGTGATGGAGATTATTGGACCAGATATTATCCAAGATATGATGTAGAAGATTCAAACTATTCAACATCATATGAAATCTATAAAAAGATAACAAAAGAGCTTCATAGATAATCATCGATGAGAAACATATTATGAAGGAAGAGACTAGAAGTTATTTTGTACTTATCCATGAAATAAATTATGAAGTTTTGGGAAGATGGGAAATATTATTCCAAGAACACATGCCCCTGAGATATCATTCACCCCATCAGATCTATGTCTTTTCACATAGTACTCCAACCTAACATACCTCAATTGAGTGATGTGTTCTATGTATACCTCGCGAGGAATTACAAAATAACACACTCACATATATTGAATCCTAATTAGGTACCATTTGAGAAAGAAATTTCATATGATAAGCATTCACTAAAGATGTAAGATCATAGATACAATGTTCTATGAAATTAGAAAACTCACTTGGTTGATGTGCTATAGTATAACCATGAATTTGAGGAAGGAACATGGGAACTTGAAGAGGGGATTAAAAAGGTACCCCCATATGTTTTAGTGTATGAAATTATGTTTTAGGGGTGTACTTTCTAAATAGGTGAATAATACAATGAAATGAATTTTTATAAATGAAATTATCCTTTCAAATGAATATATGCCTTTTTGAGTATTGTTGTTATAGAAAACACATGAATCACATTGGTTATATTGTCTAATTATATATTATATCTTATGATATTTAAAATATTATTAACCATAAAAACCCCTAATAATGTAGCTATTTTAAAGTGAAGGTTAATATTAGTATATATTATGGGTTATCATAAAGTCCAATTGATGAAAACGGAAGGAGAAATGGCCTCAAAAACCAGGATTGTACCCTATGAAGCTCACTTAACCGCACTTCCAAGGGATTTGGATTCACCATAAATCAACATTAACCAATATAAAGTGGAGATTCAATAACTAAAGCATGATAAACACTATTTAAATTAGATGTTCAAGCTTATCATGTTTAATAAACAATGAATGTTCCCCAAACCAGCCCCTGAAAATGGAACCATTTTGCGCCTTAACATTAAGGGAAATGGTGGTGTAATAAAGGGTAATGTATCTAAGCCCTAATAGTATGAAAATTTATTTTTTTATTTTTTTAATTAAAAAAATATTATATATATACTTGACCTTTTACTTTATAACTGATTTAATAAGGTGTTTTATAAAAATCATCATTTGATATGATGAAATATAGATTATTCTTTTAGTAAATATAAGGTTTCAATAATGCTACCCTTTTTCTAGAATAAAATAAATTTTAATATAAACACGATTTTAGTAAAATATTATTATTAAATATTATTTATTTAAATATAAATAATAGTAAAATTTTACAATGGAAAATAAAATTTTTATATCATCTAGAAAGTGTTATCATCGTAAAAACCATTATTTTCCAATATATTGGAATTTTTTATTTAATTGTGTAATTTTTCATACTCATTTAAATATTTGGAAAAAAGAAATTTTTTTTTTGAAATTAGTATGTCAAAATTATCCAACATGTAATTTTTTGAAAAAGATTAAAACACTATTTCTTGGTAAATTTAAATACTATATTAATATAGAGCACGTATTATGACGTCATAAAAGAGAAAAAGATATGTGATAAATATTATAAAAATATCAATGAAAATATTGTATTTATACTTTAAAATAATTAATTTATTATGTTAATTGATAAATTTGATAATCCCGTAATGAATCCTACAACACCTACATTATATTTTAGGGTTTTAATACCATTTCATTATAAACCTAACACATTTCCATATCACAAAGGGTATTATTTTAAGGACTTCATTTCATGATCTTATAAAATATTGAGATACTCTCCAATTTTGTAGATGATATGGGTAAAAACCCAATGATGGTTAATGGTTTTGATTATATTATGATATATATTCCACAACATATGTTTAGAAATTAATATATATTTCCCCTCATGTATAAATAAAACCCCACATAAACATAAAATATTATTCACTAAAATTCCACTTGGAATGTATTTAATATCAATTCACCAATTTATATATCTCCCTATGTGTTCCCAATATCTTATGAAGCTTCTCCTTTGATTTTAGAAGTTCCTCTCAATGTAAAGGATATTCTCTTCTCTCTTTTAATTCAAGAATTATATTTATAAAATACCTTTTGATTTACAATTATTCTGATTATAATGTTCCTTTATGCATAAATATTATTTTACTTATGATTCCTATTTAATGTGAGAATATTATTCACTATCATTAACCACTTTCGTGAAGCTTTATGTATAATCGTTTTGGTATGGAAATTTTCTCTTGATTTTTCAGGCCGAATTTTTTATTGGGAATAACCATCCCCATTTCAGCTCAAGGGTATTCACCTAGATGTAACCATACTTAATTTATTAGGTAATTCCATTTATATAACCCCCTATCATTAATAATGTGATTAAAAAAGATGATATAATTTCTTATTTTGTATAATCTATATGAAACAAAAGTGCATATACATGATATAAATGTGATGGGTGAGCTCAAAAATCATATATCCCTCCTATAAATTTAGAATTTTTTTATCACATGTTATACCATGTGTGGTGCACTTTGGGTTATATTAATCAAAATATGTTATGATTTCTCAATGATCAACCATGACATATGTTTATGATTTCATTCTTAATATAGTTTCTACATTCTCATGTTTCCATTATGTTAAAATATTATATAATGCTTCAATGTTCATGTTTTTGATTCTCAACCCATTTATGTCACATTGATATTCCAATTGACTAATAGTTATTCCATTAATCATGTTATGATTTGATTATTCTCTCAACTGGATTTATATCTCATCGCTTTCTTACATACTTGCCCATATTATCCTTTGTAATTTTATAAGATTCCTGGAATATAAGGGAATGATATTCTGTTTTGAAATAATAATATTGCACCCATGATTCAATTTATTATTTTAGTACCAATATTTTCAAATATATAAGGCATCATGAATTTCTATGATTTTATTTGGAGTGTTTTATGTAATAAATATTGAATTAATATTTGTCAAAATATTAGTTTTCATTAATATCTATTTGATATATCATTTATAATGCTTTATCCTCAATGTTAACCCTGATTCCTTGAACTCAAAATATGTAGAAATGTATTCCCGATTTATTAAAATTATAATTAATATCACTCTTCTATAATTGTAAACTATTTTTTTTAAAATATTATAATTATCATTTGGTTATTAGTTTCTTATATTGAATTATTGAGGGAATACTACACAACGAATCTATATCCTTGAGAGCACTTATTGGTCTCATGTTCCGAAATAAAACATGATAGTTAGTGAATTGGTGTTTGTCGATAGCTTCAAATAAAAAACACCATTAATAATGTTATATAATTAGAAATAAAACCTCTCTCCCTCACAATAGATATGAATATTAAATGAAATAAAAAATAGACAAGACCATTTTTACATGGTTAACACAAACTGGGAATATCATAGTACTATAAAACCATGATGCACTGATGTACATTAATAAATATGTTCACTACTTGTGTCACATAATTTAGCTCCCCCACACCAACTCTTTAGGTTTAGAACCCTCACAAAATATAGAATCTTGTACTCTAAATAACTCTGAAATCTCATTATATTCCCTAGTGAAACTATCTTGATGTCATAAAAATGAAAAATATATTGCACTATTATTGATTTATTAATCAGATATACCCTAATCAATGTGATAAACTCTAAAAATATATAAAAAACACCCTCATGGATATCTCTTCTTCACCACTCTTCCTTTTCAATGCTGATCTACAACACCTCCCCTTTTTTAATCCTTTGTCCTTATTTTTCTTTCTAAGATAATTATACATATCCAAGATTGAGGGAATGTCCATGTTTCCCTATTTATTAATTTTTAAATCACACTAATTTTCATATAAAATTTCATCTAATGAACTCCTAAAAATATAATTTCAATTAAACTTGTTAACATCATTTTTTTCAAAATTATAAGATATTTGAATATGGAAGTTAATTTATTGACTTCTTCAAAATGCGAGAACAAATCATCATGATGTGATCTGAATTCTATTTTGAAACCTCAAAGCTTATCTCGATGATTAGGTTTATGAAAAGGTAACATCCATTTAGATTTGTAATTATAAACCTCTTAATTTCATGTTTTTCACCACAATAAACATTTCTTCATGAAAAAAATATGGTTCTATTTTCACTACCACACTATATAAAAATACCTATCATCACCAATTAGACTTATACAAATACACAATATTATGGAAAGCAGCCTAAACCACTCATCGATGGGATACTATTTCATAATAAATAAGTTAAGGAATTATAATTACATATCGTGGTTTTAGTTGAGGAATCCATTATGTGTTTCTTGGGTACTCTAATATATCATGTAGATCCCTCCATTCCTAGTGTTATTATTTCCCCTATGTTTGAAATTGTCAATGTAACATCACTAAACAATATCATGTATCTGAGTGAGGGTTTGTATTTGTACAATTTCAATATTCTGGATTTTATTGCATATAGAAATCCCTATGTACTAGAATTTTTCATTTTCCTATTAATTTGTAACATCACTCTTCTTGGTACCAGAAACTATAATAGGTTATTCTAAAAAATATAGTATGCGTCATGACCTAGTATGTTATGACCTAATTTTTTTCTTCTATATTGAACATCAAGGGATTCCAATAGATTCTTTTAAAAATATTTCATTTTTAATGTTATTAGTTACTCATGAATTTTTATGATATTATGGATGTCCCTTTAACAACTTTTTACAAAAAATATTACCCAGAAATAGTCAAAACGGTTTTATATTAATTGAGACACTTTTATAATGAAACATTTTTAGTGGGGATTAGTGATAATGTTAAATAAAAAATTATTTTGATGATTGTGAAACAAATATAATCTAATGGCTAAGTGATGGTTCACTGGAATTGGTGGTGATTTTTTTACATACTGATTGTGAGTGATATAATGATGTTCAATAAAATGGATCCACTTTATCTACATTATACCTTTTTTTGATCCATTATAATGATTGTGAGATTGATTAGTATTAAAAATCATTATTATTGGGTGCCAAATGTGGTCACTAATTATTATTCAAGATCATTTCATTATTGGTTCTTGGTAAATGTTGTCACTAATTAGTATCTATTACCCCCACATGTTTCCACCTAAATGTATTTTAATTAATAAATATATATTACTAATAGCGGGAGTGAGAAAAATATTTCTTTTCTAGGAATAATTGGGAAATTAAAAAATTGGGAAAATGAAAAAAAATGATAATTAAATAATAGGAATGTTTAAATCAAATGATTGTAGTGATAAATAAAAAATGGAAGTGAAAATTAGAAAATATCAAAGCATTTATGGAAAAAAAATTTACCATTGTGGAAGTTAGGGATGAAATGTCATTGGATAAGATCAGGGGACTGTGGGTGATGATAATGGAATATAAATGATTGAAAGGTACATGGAAACATGAGAATTTACTAGGAGGTACTACTTGTTGGTGATGGTGAATTTCACATGTGTATTCTAAGTGGGATCTGATGTATTTTTAGAAAAAAATTATTGATAAATCAAAAAATATTAAATTAATAACCATTATCAAATATGTCGTGTTACAAAATTTTATATTCTTCCATGTTAAATTTTTTTATTTATAATGTATTTTCATAACAAATTCATTGCCTACTTTTGTGAAACATATTTTATTCCTTTTATCTTAGTATGTTGGTTTATATAAAAAATGGTTTTTATAATATTCATTTCTTAATGAAAAAAATATTACTAATGTTGTTGTTGATGTACTATAAATTAAATTATAATTAAAAAATATATAATCTTATGCACATACTTTTTAAATATTATTAGTATGATTCGATATATGATTAGAATAACCCAATAATTACAGGTTAATTGTTAAAATGATTATTAATAACAATGAGCATAACATGAATGAATAGATTTTAATAATCTATATTATAATAAATGTAAAAAAATTCCTTAAATTCATTATGAATAAACAAATTTTTGTCTTATATTTTTCATGAATATAAGAGAAATATATTGTGTTTAATATAATTTTTGTACAAAGGACTATAATTAATTACTAGAACAATTTTTTAGTTATTCTTTAGTGGTGTAATATTTTCCTACTTATTGGTATAGAATGATTTTTTTTCGGTAAATTTTTAATTATTGATATTTGATTAACATGAATTAGTAAAAAATATATGTCACAATACATTATTTTCATATATTTATATTTTTGACACATTATATAGAATTTCCATGAAAATATAAGAATCAGGTAGGAAATCTATTTTTTATTCCATCTCTGGTTATTTATTCATTACCAAAAAGAAATAATCCCCTTTCCCTCTTATTAAATATAATAATATAATTTTGTTGAATTTATATAATTCAATGATTACATATTATATTTAATATTGAATTTTGGATCATATTGTACAAAAAACTTATAGAATATTTTATTTATAGAATAATTAAGTAAAATTATTTAATAAAATTATTATTAATCATTTTATGGTATATTAATAATAATTTTAGTCATTTATTATATTATTTTCTTAAATAATTTAAAAAAATACATAAAATTTAATAATATTTTACTTCATTTATCTTGATTTTATTTTATATTTATCATAATATATATATATTTATTATAAGAAAAGGACATATTTGTCATAATAATGGTCATGATATTTCTATAAATTTGGATTCGTAAAAATTATACTTTTTGAAATTCTTTCCCTTCTAAATTTCAAGGAATAAAATTATTATACATAACATTAATTTTCAATCATTCAATTCCCATGTCTTGAAGTTACATCCAAATGATGTTTTCTTTAATGAAAATGGATTTTTCGAGTGATCTAAAACCTTTAGTTCCTATTAAAATTGTAATGTCTGAGGAAAAAATGGTTTTATATTTTCATATTTAATATCTTTATAAATTTTTTAGGTAAGATACATTTTGGGTGTATAATGTTGTATTTTATTAAAAAAATTATTTTCTCTTTAGAACTGGGTAGTATTATTATAGGGAATAATATGATATTATTTTGGACATCCATTATTCAAGACTAATGGATATTAGTGACACACTATCCAAAAACCGTTGTTATATATATTTTTAATTTATTGATATTTTTTGAAATCTTGAACCTATGTTTTCAGTTGATCTTAATTCGAAATCCTATATATAAATTCTTTAAGTAAGTGTTTTTTATTATTAGTTCATAAAATGATAATCAAGTATATAATGAATTAAATGGAATGAGTGTTTTAGTTAGGAATTTTTAGAGTAATCCACAGTGAATTTTATTAAAACTATTGAAAAGTAATTCCTTTCACCTTTTTACTAACATATTGAAAATATATTATAATATTTCTAACTAAGGGGCTCTTAATAATTGTGAAGAAGTACGTGTTTATTTTTGGGATCATATTTTGTGTCTTTATATATTTTGATCATACATTTTTAGATTTCATTATAAAAATATTTAAGTCAACTATTTATTATTGTAATAGAGTAATGTAATATAAAATTTTCATTCTCAATAATATTATTTATTGTTACAATTTTCATTCATCACATTTTACGTCAGTTATAAAACAATTATTTTAAGTTATTTTGTTATTGTAATTTGAGAAAACATTAGTTTAAGAACATATGTTATATAAAAACCTTTCATATAGAGTGTCAATGTTGATTTAAGAGCTTGACCATCCATCTAGTGGATTACAATGTCTTGTGGTTTGATGGTCTTTTTTCATGATAGGTTTTATTTATTTTTTAAATAATGAACCTATATTTGACTTGTTAAGGGTCAATTTTACAAAGTTTAATTAAAATATATTATATCATAAATAATAAGTACTATGAAAATTCTTTCAAACATTAATAAAAATTTATACTCACATAAATTCTTAATGGAGATCCATTAAGTACTTTTCATAATAATAATATTCCCATATGAAATTTAAAATACTTATATGAAATCACTAATTAACCATAAGTTGTGTGTTCTATAAGAGGGTTTCAATAAGTGATATGAATGAATGACAATAGGATCTATTAATTTAATACTAGTGATCTTTAGTATACAATTTCTCTTAACACATATAATTTATTTTTATAAAATACTGGGTTCACTATACAACTAATGACCAATGATTTTTGATATTCTAGACAATTTCCTAAAAAATTATATAGTGTTATTATAACTAGATTCCATGTAGTTGAAGGTATTTCAGTCTTATTACATTATTTTTATTTTTTTTTCCTTATTTATATCTCCCTGATAGGATTTTATATAGAAAAAAATATATATTTATTTCATTATTATAAATATATAATAATTTAAATTCAAAAAATAATTTAAAAACTAGGGAATAAATTACATTATAGAACATTTAGGAGGAAATAATATACTTTAATTTTATCATAATAATCTATCTATATTTTTTATTTGAATTTATTAACCTAAAAATTAATTATTTGACAGATGGATAAATTATAATTTAGAAAACTAAAAATTTTGATACTTTAATATAGTTGGATTATTAAACACAAAATAACTTCTCATAATCAACTTACAAATTTTCAAAAAAACTGGAAATTAGTTGCACAAAATTATACTTAATGAAAGCATGATTACACTCACAATAATATGATTAATTAATATGTGGTATTCTAACACAATCACA
This sequence comes from Viscum album, assembly GCA_963277665.1. Taxonomy (NCBI): domain Eukaryota; kingdom Viridiplantae; phylum Streptophyta; class Magnoliopsida; order Santalales; family Viscaceae; genus Viscum; species Viscum album. Next base: position 1,944,119,938 of record OY728126.1, on the reverse strand, counting down.
TCTGATAATAAATCAATTTTCTGAAGGAATATAATATGAATTTAAATTTTAAATGAACCACCATTATCCACAGCTATCAAATTTTGAAATCAATGATTTCTTATTATGATTAACTACTCCATTTGATAACACAACAACATTTTTTGGCCAATAATTTCCTTAGTAAGAATTGAATCTTTCATATCAAAGTGGAAATCAATAAATAAACATTTTTTAAAATGGAAATGGACTTATGAATGTTATTAATTTTTAAATACAAAATATAGGGTTGATCATTGATATAAAATGTTGTATAATTTTTAATGAATTTTTGAAAACCTTATATAATAATTTAGTAGAAACACAATACCATGTTTTAATCATGTGACAACCCATTTTAGGAAGTAAATTATTCCTAATGATATCTATATTGAAATATTTAAATCTTTTCCTAGGATTTCCACTTATATAGTATATGTATTATAATGTTACTATATTAATATTTGAGCTCTAAGATTTTTACATCAATGAAATATGAGGATAAATTATATATATATGAAAACCATTCCTTCATAAATAAATTTTTTCAACTGTTGGAATTATAAAAAATATTAATAATTTTATATCTTTAGAATATATCAAATCGAGTGATATCCATTAATTAATTAAGTGTTATATATAAACTGGAATTCCTTTAAATTAATATGTATTTTATGTTCTTGTTACTCAAAAAATCTAATATAGGTCTCATGAAATGTACCCATTATCTTAATTTTTCACTTAATCTATTAATGATATATGGAAGTCAAGACTAGGTTGGTTTAGTGTGGATGAATGTGTAAATATAAATAAGATAGAAAACATGTGGTATATTTTTTATAGTGGAATATATAATTATATGTATTTTTTATCAAATAATAAAAAATAAATCCACTAACTAAGATGTATTCAGATGTTTGGAAAGGAGAACTTTGATAACATATCATTATAAACCATTATGAATTTTTTTTAAAATATATTGAAAACCTAAGTTAAAATTACAAAAAATATATTTCAATACTTTGTGTTGATAGTTTTTAGAAGTTTTTTTATAAAAATATAAAAAATTTAGATTAATATCTAACTACAGGAGTGATTCCCCCATAAAAAACTTTATTAAAAAATTATTTATTATGGTTCAACACTTTTTGTTACATCATGTTATAATAGTTTTGGTAATAAAATTCAATTTAATTTTTTTCCTATTTAATCGTGTAGATCGTAGGTTTTCTATAGATGGAGAGAATTTTTTGTAGAAAAACAACTAATATTTTGTGAGGGATTTTTGTTCGTATTGATGGAATAAAATTTCAAACATGTAATGGATTTTTTGGGTTATTCCCATGTTTGGATAATTCTTGGGTTAGTTTTGTGTTTTTTGGCTATAATCTATAGTTTTCATACAACATAGTATAAATACATTCTTTTTAATGGAAATGGTTGACATGAATGTTTTTCAGGGTAGAAATTGAGAACTTGATGAACAACATGATGTTTGGATACATTGGGTACAGATTGCAAGATGTGTATTAATAAAATATCCATGTTTATTAATAATGTGATGGGTTTTTTGGCGTATCATAGTCATGAGGATTATAGGAAGTGTAAAGGCATTACACTCCATTTAAATTTAGAAGACTTGAATTTTAAGGCATTGAATGGGTTTAATTATTATTTTTATTATCTATAGCTTCATTTGATCTAAAACTTTAATTCCTCTTTGGGGTTATTTAGAGGCTTTATTCGATCTAGATTGATTCATTTGGTTATTGATCACTCTTGATGTTGAGTTTCTTATCACTCGGTGAGTTATGCTTTCTTCTTTATCATTTTATTGATCGTGGAGGAACCATTGTGTTTAATTATTAAAACTATTGGCCCATGGTGATGTTCACATTTTTTCCATCTATATCTATGTTGGGATATTTTCATGGGTGTCGTTCCTTTGTTGGTTGTGGTGCATTGGGTGTCTGTTCTTTAGGTATTTTTTCTTTCCTCTCCACTTCCAACCCTTCTATTTTGTAGGATCAAATATAAGGTGTTTAGTTTGATTCTAAGGCCTCTTTTATCATTTTTTCATCGCCCTTTTTGGAAAATACTCTATTGGTGTGTAACAAACCATGTTTTTAGGCAGGAGAATCGTTATTTTGGTTATGTTGGTGAACTGAAATTCTTTTTTAATAAACTACGATGTTAAATGAAATTACATGATAACATTGAATTTATTTGTGTTTATAGAACTGGGTTTTTATAAAAAATATTTCCCCATAGTTTTGGTGAATTAAAATGGTTTTCAATGAATTATAAAATTGATTTTGGAAATGGTATTGTGATATTGTTTTCAAATAATGAAATTATAAGAATAGATTTAGGAATATATTTAGAAAATAGATCACATTGTAATCCATGGTAATATTTGTTCATGGTATGGTGAGAGGTCTTTTCCACTATCAGGGGATTTCACCATCAGTATTATCTCTACTCTCAATGTAAAATCCTGATTTTTATGAACAGAATTCTATGTTCCATGGAACACATGATACACTACCTCATGTTTAAATGTACAACTAAATTTTATTATTTAATTGTTACCAATATAACACAGTGGTTGTAATGTTGGGAATGAACAATGTTAACTAAATTATGAAAACATGGTGTGAAAATGTTTATATAATGATTAAATGGTTATAGAAAATAAATATAAAATGAAATAAAAATACTAATTGAATATAAATGATATGTTTTAATGGAAGGAACTTTTTAAATGTAAAATAAGTCTTTTTATAAAATAATAAAATCACACTTTTTGGATATTATTGTTAAAATATAAATGTAATATATTAAATTTTATGTTTAAATTCATCTTGTATTTTTTATAGACATTATATAAGAACAAATTCAATTTTATGTATATATGTTGTATTTTTCTAAAAATATATTTTTACCACCTTTTGATGGTGAGCCATTTTTAAGTATATTCTTGTAACTTCTAAAAGTTTAATCTGAAAAATTAAACATATTCTATAGAAGAGAGACATAAAAATTTTCTTTGTATAAAAATTTGGTATATTATTTTGATAAAATTCAAATTTTAATGAATTGTGAAAAAATGACATTTTAATTCAAAATTGCCTTGTCGTATAGTTTTTTTATATATATAAAAATTGTCATTCCTATTGATTTTAAAGTGTAATTAGATTTTGTTTTTATCATTTAATATCATTTTTCTCATTTAAGGTAATTTCATATTGAAATTAGATAAAAAAACATGTCTATATTTTTAAGGTTTTAACTTTTTAAAATGTGTTTTCTCAGTTTGATAATGAGAATTAATTTTAAATTAATTATTACAAATTCTAGGATTTTAATTTGAAACAATGGAGCCCATATTTTTAATCATAAGTTAAAAAATATTTAAATATATCCATTTTATATTTTTAAATTATGAATATTAATATTATGGATTATTTTTATTTACTACACCTAAAGGGTAAATGAGGTACATAAGGGTAAAAATTATATTATAATAACATAAAACTACCCTTAAACATGACCTAATCCTATTGGATGAGATATGGATGACCCATAAAACACTTGGGATGAAAATTAATCTTTTTTAAGCCTCTTGGGTGTTATTCTGACACTTAATGGTTTCCATTGGAATCCTCTTGGGTGTTATTGTGACACTTTTATTTTTATTTTAAAGTAAAAGAAAATATAATATCAACATATAACTTATTAACAAAACAATTTTAATATTTTTTTATATAAGTGATATATTTGACTATAAATATTCATTAGAAATATTAAAATATTTCTTAAATCATTGTATTTTGTTTATAATTTTTAGACTTTAAATAAATAAATGTAATTATGACACAATGGTGATGCAAAAATTTCATTATTAATGAAGGAATCAAATAAATGATATTATAAATATTAAAATAAAAATTATTGGAATTAATTTATTTCATAAATAATTTTTTTAGTTTAATATGACATTTTAAAAGTCTAATAAATGATTTTTTATCTAATTTATATCTTTTTTTGGATTTTATTTAAATTCAAGAAAATGAATTTTGTAAAAAATGACATAATTGATGTTTTATAAAAATCATAATTTATAAAATTATATAAAATTATATAAATATTTTAGAATCATAAAGTTACTATAATAAGTTATAAAAGTTCAATAATTTTACAAATATTGGATATTTACCCAATAAAAGGTAAATTAATAGCCTATTGATAATTAAAATGTTATTACCACAATTAAAATTAAAAGAGATTAAATAATGGTAAACTGAAAATATAAAGATTAAAATAAAATAAATACATGTCTAAAAATTTTTGGATGAGAGAATTTATCCTTATACTAATATTATCTTTGTCATATCTTATGTTTGAACATTATTAATTAAAAAATTAAATTATATTAATTTAATAATTTAAGAGTATCCAATGGTGCCCCTTAGCTATCCTATAAAAATGTACCTTCTCTTCTCTAAGACTGACACATAAATAAACCATTTTTCAGCCAATTAATTCCAAAAAATCATCCTAGAATATCTACCCTCATCCTATAATCCACCCTTCGGGTATAATTCAACCCAAGGAAGACTTTTGGTATACACAAATAGAAGATACCCGATTAAGAGGTAACACCTTCTCTCATGGTTTTTAGTTTCATTTAGATTATCTACTACCGAAAAATGTATTATTATATGATTACATAACAAAAAATTATCATAACTATATTTTGATTTTTTTTCTATGTTTTTTCTCTACACTTACACACACCTCCATTTAATGGATAACAAACATACTGTTTAAGTGTATGACAAACTACTAGCTCACGAAACAATGATTTTTTCCCCTACCACCTTCATTTTTGCCATTATAGTGGAAAATATTTTTCATATGATATATATTATATTTATATTGTCTCTATACTTCTATAATTTTTATTTATAACATTCCTTTAATATCTCCATATTGTGTAAATACAATAATTTCGTTTGGGGAAATGTGGACTACCACCCCTCAAAGCGATATGACTCATTCCTTCTATACATGGAATGAGTAAAGGATCGTTTTCTTAAACCTATAAAATATACTTGACATTAATATAATAATGTTATTATAATATAAATTTATATCATTTAATTAATATTATTTAAATATTACAATAAAATAAAAGTAGCCTTAATTCGTACGTACGATGTATCGTCTTCATGAATGATAAATTTCATTTGTTACCTCTGAATATTATGGATTATTCTAAATAAATATAAAATAGATATGTATGACATTTACATCATTAATACTATTCTGGTGATTATGCACTTTTTAACACCTGGACAATTTACATCAAAACAAGTTAATTTTTTTCTCAAGTTATGAATATCGACAGACCATACGATATGAACATAATTAGTTATTTATTTTTTATAAAATGGTAATAAGTGATATAAAATGTATAATAAACTTGTAGTAGTCACTCAAGCTGTTATAAATTAACCTAATTTTAATATTCAAGAACATAATGACTATATGTGATAAGTTGGACACAAGGTAAGGGAAATCTTAACGCAATATCCATTCCTTGAGTTAAATATCAACTTCATTGGTTCTGTTATTCCCTGAATATGTGTGAATGACTTATGATTTTTTACACTGAATATCCAATTATATTGTCTGTATTTATATTTTTCACATACAAATTTGTCATTTATTTAACCTTAATTTGATTATATGATCTTTGTAATGGATATTGTCTCAATATCCTTTCATTGAGGCATATCTTGATGTTTTTTACCATTATTATCCAATAATGTGTTTATACAACCCTTTTGATAATTTATATCATGAAATAGTATATCTGGTGATATTTAATGTCTTTTTAATTTTATTCTTAAATGTTTTGTATTCACGTGCTTCTTATGTGGATATGGACACTTTAATTAAAAAAAATTTAAATGTTTTAATGATTTATTATTCTAAAATAGCTTATTTTATATTCATGTTTTCGAAATGGTTTTTAAGAATTTATTTCTATAGACACAATCATTTTAAGATCTCTATTTATTTCAAATGTTTTAAATTGGTTGGGACATATTGATTCAAAAGTATCTTTATTAAATATTTTTAAATGGATTTGGAAATGGATTGATTATTTAAATATCATGAAAAATATTTCTTGTGATTTTAAAAGAATTTCTATGGTTGAAATGTTGATATTTAAATACTATAGGTATAATGATTATAAAGTGGTACTTTTACATTTCACGGGTGGTTACATGATAAACTGTTGATGGGTGGTTATGTGATAAACCATAGATGGGTGGTTACGTGATATTACAAAGATAGTTGGTTCCATGATAAACCAAGGATGGGTGATTATGTTATAACCTCCAATGCATTGGGTATGGATTTCATCCATATGGCTATTGCATTTCGTGATATGTGAGTAAGTTGACCATTTTTTTTAAAATTTATGTTTTATTATGTAACAAGTTACTTTAATATGTTATAAGTTTATTAAAATGGGTTTTGTCATAATTTATTGATTAAAAAATGGTATGAAATGAAATTATATTAATTTATGTGTATGTTACTACATCGTAAAGGTGAAATGTATTACATTATAATAAAGTACTCATGGTTTACATGTCTTCGCAATAGTAATAGTTTTCCTTAATTATGTATCCCTTACTGAGTGTTTTATGCTCACACCATGTTTTTGAAATGTTTTCCATAGGGCATAAGGATGGATAATAGAAATGAATAATTCAAAGAATATTTCTACAAAGAAAAGATATAATGATTTATTTTAAAGGGTTTCGTTTAGTGAAAAAATAGATATTGAGTAGAAGTGTGTACATTGTAATATTTATGTTGTTATGTTTGAGTTATATCCTAATTATCTAAATATCTAAACATAGAATGATCCAAAATGAGAAATAAGGTCGAATTAATGACTTAACTCATGATTATGTAATGTTTAAGGCTGGGTTCTTATAGTTGGTCTTAGAAAATGGTTTAGAAAACTTTGGAGATTAGGATGTTTTCTTATGCGTTTGGGATGTCTTCATGGATTTATTATTTTAAGGTTCATCATATATTCAATGTCTTAGAAAACCCTTCGAAGGATTTATTCTATAAAATATTAAAGAAACAAAAGGTATTTTTGGAGACATTCACCTTTATGGAAATTTTGGGATATTAGTTTTTGGGATGAAAAATTCAAGGTATTAAATAACCACTAAGGTTAAATCATGTTATAGTTATTTGTTATCATTTTATAATATTTTATAAAATTTATAATACTTATATAGTATTAAAAAAAGGACAACCCACAGGATGGATTACAACCCGCCGCTTCCTGAAAGGTTGTGGGAATCGAACCCAAAATTGAAGGGCGACAAGGGTCTATCAACTACCATTGTCCTACGTTAAGTCCATGGTTTTTTAGAATTTCACTTTTCAATAAATGTATTTTTCTGAGTAAGATGATGTTGATTTTGATAACATATTTTTTATCAAGTAGATATCCTTAGCATTAGAAAATTATTTGGATATTAAGAGATTAATTTTATTATTGGAGAGGTTCATTATTTTCATAACCCTATATGTATAAGAAAAATAGAATACTATGAGATATTATTTGATGAGTAATGGTTGAATTTTATTTTGGGAAAATATATGTTTTATAGAGGACATATGTTAATTAATGTTATTTATAGAAGTGATTAACCTATCTTGGAGAAAATTTGTTTTGGTTAATTACATTCTGGTATGAGACATTTTGAGTGTTTGATGTTATTTGGAAGTAAATGTTAAAATTTTTTATGGAAGTTTATGTTATAAAATCCTTATAATTTTTTGGATTCACTCTATTTTTAGATTATTTTTAGTAATTTTATGGAAAATTATATATCCAATGGTATTTGTGAAACATTGGATTTTAGTGTTGAATTTTTTAGATTAAAAGTTGTTTTTTGTCATCCAATAGTTTATTAATTTAGTGTAATTATAATATTCTATCATATCCTTTTTAGTTTTGGTTAATGTTTCATGGAAGGATGAATATATATTTAATATTTTGTGGATTAATTTATTCTTAGGAAGCTGGTTCTAGTGCTTGAGGTGTGACATAGTCATCTTGAGTACTCATCGTTTGGGGAAAAGATAAGTTTGGGGTAGAAATTTACTAAAAGATGAAACTATTCTTAAAATATATGTATATTTTCTTATATTCTTAGTCAATATTGTTATAAAATTCTCAACATTATGAGAAGGATGTAAAACCCAAAACATTTTTTGTTTACTTTTCATATTGTGAAATTAAAGACCGTATAACCCATCACAATTTTGTGGTTTTTTTATTGTTAACATTCCCCTGATCATGTTTTCTATCACACTCTATAATAACATGACACTTATCTTTTCTTCCATATCCATGTTTTCATACATATAATCCTTGTATGTGTTATATCTGTTGACCTTTATACTTCTCTTTCATTATTTTAAATAGGTAGTTTTATTAAACCTTTTTTTAATTTGGGGTTTCAATAAAGGTATTTTTAAAATTCATACCCTAGTTACCAACACCAAATCCAATTTGTGAGGATAAAACTTATAAAAGGGGGGAGGATTTAACATCCCGTGTTTTGTGAAATAAACACTATGTTTAACAACATACGTGATACGCTACATCGATCTTAAATGAAAAACTAAATATTATTATTTAAATGTTACCATTATAACATAACCATTGGAATGGTGGGAATGAATAGTATTTACTATATTTTGAAAATATGGTTGACACATGTTTATATAATTATTCTTATTTTACCAAATTAAATAGAAAATTAAATAAAAATCCAGTTGAATATAAAGGATGTGTTTTTTTAAAAAACTAATTAATTGTAAAATAAGTGACTTCATAAGATAATAAAATCACTCTTGTTAGATTTTATTAATTAAATATATATGTAATATATTCAATTTAATATTTAAAATTAATATTATATATTTTACAGACATTATATAAGGAAAAAATCCATTTTATGGATAAAAGAAGTATTTTTCTAACAAAATATATTTACAACCTTTTGATGGAGAAACCTTTTTAAGTCTATTTTTTTGTCAATATTAAATGTTATATTAGGAAAAATAAACATATTATTTGGAAGTGGGACCTCTAAATTTACTTTGGTTGAAAATTTGGTATTTTTCATAAAAAATTCATATTTTAATGAATACTAGAAAAAATGGAATTTAAATTCCTAACTACCTTTTCAGCTAATATCTTATAAAGTAAAATTTTCATTATAAATAGTTTTAAAGTGTAATTGTATTAGTTTTTTATTGTTTAATCCATCTTTTTTCATTGTATGTTTATTCACATTCAAATTAGATATAAACACAGGTGATTCATTTGGTGGTTTTGTTTTTAAAAAACCATTATCTCATTTTAACTACTGGAATTATTTTTAAATTCATTAATGAAACATATATTTTTTGAATTTGGAAATATGAATTATATATTTAAAATCAAATAATCCAAATTAAATAAATATGTCCCTTTTATTTTTGGATATTATGGATAGTAACAAAAGTAATTAATTTTATTTAACACAGTTGAAGGTAAATCAGTTAAATAAGGGTTAAAATAATACTATAAATATACAAAACAACCCTAAAACATTACCTAAACAAATTTTATGAAATATTTTGACAAATAAAACTTTGGAGACTAAATTTTTTCATTTTTAATCCACTTGGGTGTGATTATAACACTTATAACTTTTAATTTAACGTAAAGGAAAATATTTTATAAACATATATCATCTTTATAAAACAATTTTAATATGAGGTAATATATTTAATTACTTTTAATATAAATATTAATTATAAACAATAAATATTTCCTATATCATGGTATTTTATTTATAAATTTTTGAGAGTAAATAATTAAATTTAATTATGAGATAATGATGATGTAGTGATTTCTTCATTCATGATGGAATCAAATAAATTATTTTATAATTATTAAAATAAATATTATGTGACATTATTTATGTCACAAGATATTTTTATAGGTTAATATGACATTTAATAAGACTATTAAACTCTTTGTATTGAAGTTATCTACCTATTTGGATTTTATTTAGATTCAATAAAATAAATTGTATACAAATTTACATAATTTTTTTTATAAAAAAAATTGATTTGTTAAATTATATAAAATATAAAATATATTTTAAAATATCAAAGTTACTGTAATAATGTCTATATGTTCATTAAGTGTTAAATTATTGAAAATTGACACCATATGAGTGAAATTAATATCACCTTTGCAATAAATTTTTTTTATCACAATTAAAATTAAAAGAGAATAATTATTGGTAAACAAAAAAGATATTCTTTAAAATAAACCCAATATATCTAAAAAATAATTGGATGAGAGTATTTCACCCAATACTCATATTATCATGGAATAATCTCATTTTTTTCAAATTTAATTAAAAAAATTAATTTATATTATTTCAATAATTTAACAGTTTCTAATGGTTCCCCTTCCCTCTCCTAAAAAAAGGTACCATCTCTTCTATAGAACTCACATTTCAAGAACCCTTTGGTTCTTCCAATAACTACCCAATCCTTTTCCTAGAATCCCTACCACAATTTTATAATCCTCCCTTATAGCATAAATCCTCCCATGTAATCCTTTTGGTATATACCAATGGGAGCTACCCAATTAAGATGTAACATCATCTCTCGATCTTTTTAGTTTAATTTCCATTATAAATTACCTAAAAATTTCTTATTCTATTATTACATAACAACACCAGTATCATAAATATACTATAATTTTTTTATTGTATGTTTTGGATCTACACTTGCACAAACCACTATTTAATGGGTAATGAACATACTATTTCTGTGTAAAATGAACTCCTACCTCACAAAACGATGTCTATTCAATTTTCCTCTACCACCTCTCATGGTGTTCATTATAATGAAAAATATTTTAAAAATGATATATTTTATATTTATATTGTCTTTATACTTCTTAAATTTTTATTTAGAGCATACCATTATGATTTCCATGTTTTGTAAATGTGATAATTTCGTTTTAGGACGTGTGGAATACCGCCCCCTCAAAAGAGATGTGACTCAATCTTGATATACATGGAACGCATAAATGATTTTTTTATTAAACCTATGAGACATAAATGAAATTATTATAATACATAAATTATAATATACATTTGTATCATTTAAATATTATTATTTTAATATGAAAATTAAATTAAAGTTTCACTAACGCGTTCGTAGGACCTACCATCCCCATTAATAGTGCATTTCATTTATTATCTCCAAATATTATGGATTAATATAAATACATATAAATTAGATATATATCATATTTAAATCATTAATAATATTATTCATATGATTAAATTTTGACCACATAGACAATTTACATCAAAATAATTTCATTTTTGACTCAAGTTACAAATATTGATAATGTGTCTAATATATACATAAATAATTATTTAATTTTTATAACACTGTAACAAATGATATTAATGGAATAATAAAATTCTAAAATTTTATCAATAAATTAGAAATTATTCTAAGTTTATTATTCTGAAACATAACAATTGTATGTGAGAAGTTCGGCTCAAGTTAAATTAAATTTTACAACAATATATATTCATTGAGTTAAATATTCATGTCATTGGATTTTTCTTTCAAGAATATATGTGAATTAACTGTGATTTTTTATACTGAATATCCACCTATATTAGGTGTATTTATAATTTTCACACTTAATTATTTCATTGAATTTTCCTTAATCTAATGATACGATCATTGTAAGGGACTTCGTCTCAATCACCTCCATTTGAAGAATATCTTGATGTTTTTCACCATTATTGTAACATAAGATATATAAATATCTATTTTTACAAGTTATATCATGAAATAATACATCTCATGAAATTTAATTTCTTTAACGTTATTCTAAAATTATTTTCATTCAATGGTTTCAAAATTTGTTCGAGACTCTTAAACTAAAACAAATTTTCAAATGGTTTAACTATTCTTTCAACAGAAACCACCTATTTCACGACCATGTTTTCAAAATGGTTCATGATAATTAATTTATGTGAACAATATTTATTTAAAATGTCACTTTCTTTAAAATGTTTCAAAGTGTTATGGGACACTATGAATCAAGATTATCTTTATTTAATGATTTAAATGGTTTTGGAAATGGATTGAATATTTCAATATCTTGAAAATATTTCTTGTGATTTCAAATGAAATTTTATGAGTGAAATGATGAAAATGGAAATATCTTATTTTTTAGGATTATATAATGGTACATGGACATTTGACGGGTGGTTGTATGATAAACCAATGACTATTGGATATGTGATAAACCAAATATGGGTGGTTACGTGATAAACCAAAGATGGTTGAATCTGTGATAAACCCAGGATGAGTGGTTACATTCTAACCTCCAATTCATTGGGTATAGAAGTAAGCCGTATGGGTATTTGATTTAGTGATATTTATAGAAGTTGACAATATAGTTATTCCATTTACATATTATTATGTCTCATGTTACCTTTATATGTTATACCTTGCTTTCAATGGATTTTATAGAATTATTTTTATTTAAAAAAAGGAATGAAATGAACTTATATTAAGTGAACTATGTATTAATACTACATAAAGGTGAAAAATATTACATTATTAAAAATTGTTAATGGTTTTCGTTTTTTCACATGAATTATAGTTTTCCTTCTTTATGTATCCCTTACTACGCTTTTTTATGCCCACCCACGTTTTTGAAATTTTTATCAAGAAGGTTGTAATCGTGAAAAGAAATCGTGATTTATTTTAAAGAGACTCCTTTGGTGAAAAATGGATATTGACTAGTAGTGTCTACTTTTTAATATTTAAGTTGTTATGTATGAGTTATGGAATAATTCCCTAATTTTATAAACTTGAAGATATCCTCAATGTGAAATAAGGTCAAATTATAAACATAACTCAAGATTATGTAATGTTTAAGGTTGAGTCCTTATACTCAGGGACGGTTGTTCTATGGAATTTTAAGACATTTTGGGGGTTCACTTTTTTGGGGTGTTCATATTCCCTCTAGACTCAAGGCATATGTTTACTTGAATAATGCTTATTTTTTTTATATGTTAGGTATGCATGGCCTAGCTATTCTGAATTACTGTAATCCTTGGTATGTTGTTAGATAATCTTCTTTGATGATTTGGGATACATTTGGTTTGTACTATTTTTTACTACTATGGGTTTTGATGTGATATGTGATGAATTCGTTGTTTTTATATGATATATCTATTGAGATATCTACATATCATGTTATATAAAATTTATTAAAATTATTTATTTGAAAATGTTGAAAAGGGAAATTAAATTGTTTTTTCATTCTTTTGACGTGAAAACTGTTAAACTGTTATCATTCCATTTTTCATTAAAGATACGAGTTCTTGTATTATTATACATTTCCTTGATATGAAACACCTGGTTGAGACCATACATAATCTATTAGCTCAAACCCCACATACCAAATCGGTGGTTCTTACACCTTGTTATGTCTTTCAATACAATAAAAGGAAAGGTGTCATAGTAAGGAGGTGATGTTTCAAGTCGTCATGGATGGGTAGATAGTGGTGAAACATTGGTATTCTACCCACACCATTACATGGATTTGTTTTTTCACTATTTTAGTAACTTATTGTGGTTGGACTTTTAACTAGAGATTTATTCTTATCTACAGTTTCTTGCTTTTCTTTTTTTGGTTTCAGTTATTGAATATATTTATCATATGTTTTTATCAATGTTATGTATATATGATCCATGTTATTGCTTGTAATTAGGATAAATCATTCATTATGGTTGTTGTTTGATGCCTGAGTTCTATTCATTGGACCATAGGGGTCAAATACATCCTTCAGTTATGTGGCGAGTTGGGTTGGTACATGTTTGAAAGGTTATTTGGGTAAGTTCATTATAGTTTGGAATTAGATGAGGGTTTTTTCTCAATATTCTTTATCTTGGGACATTTGGTAGCCTAAATATTGGACTTTGTAACATGAGGGGTATATTTTGGGAAGTGTGTGGATAACTCTTCCCATATTGAGGTTTATGTTACCATTCATGTTGGGATGTGTGTCACATGTTCTAATTTCATGGAGTAAATAATTGTTTTTTCTTATAGTTTTCTTATATGAACTACGATTATTCTATTGTCGAATCATTTATTTTTTTTGGTGTGCATCAGTATTCCTCTGAGATATGTTTAGCATGTCCTTTGAGAAGGTGAAACCGATGCTCCTAAGATAAATCCACTAATGAATCATAACTTTGGTAAGTATATCATGTGAGAAGATAGTGAGGTTGATCATAATGTACCACAAGTTCTGAATGAAATCATTGAGGCAAAAACAAGTTTAGGAGGAGACTGAGATCAATTTAGATAGTTATTGCATGAGAAGACACTGTTTTTTAAACGTATTAAAAATTCTCAAGAACTGTAATAATGGATATCTATGATTGATAATATCTAATAATTTCTGAATATAATTAAGGGCATCAAGTTGAAGTGTGGTTCATTTTGAATTGAGGGTCCCAATAAGAGATAGTGGGATTTTATTGTACAATATGATAAGAATGTTTTCTTTTACAGGAATGGTTTCATGACGTTTATTCTAGTAGTTTTTTTCAGAGTTTCAGAGGATAGCAAAGACTATATAGTTCCGATATTTTTTGTAGAGAGAGAATGTGGTGTCAACATACACCAATCAATTTGACGAACTGTTTTTTTAGCATCATAGGTTCTAAATAATTATTATTTAAAATCTCAGAAGTACCTACAATGTTTTCTATTAGATATCAGATAAATGGTATTTTTTTAAAGCTATTGACTTATTTAGATATAGTGGATAGGTCAATGATAGAGGAACTAAATATGGAAGACATATTTGTATATTCTACACCATCTTATCTACCTTTTTGAAGCTTCAGTGGCACGCCTGGGAAAAAAAATATGAAGTGGAAGTATCATATTAGGAGTGGGGGATATGGTTTATGGAAACATTCATGCTCAACACTAGTAGTTCCAGGTAATGGCATGCCTATTATTTTATTTTAGAGTGGAAAAGATGAATGCACATTCTATTCATGTTATTCACTAGTAAATATGTGTACCAATAGTGATAATTATGGTCATCTATAGCATTTTCGCCAGCTAATATCTACTTCCTTGATATAGCCAGGGATCATCAACTCCAAAGTCTACTCTGGAAAATTCATATGCTTCAAATACTATTAGGGTCCATCTACAAGCCTCAGCTGTGAATAACATTCACATTTTACATGTATTTCTAATGGAGGTGGATGAGGGTCTAATGATAGACAGAGTTACCATATATATTTAATCCTTTGTAGATGTTTCTTTATTAGATACATGTACTTCCCACTCATTAGTATCTATAATATTTTTGATATTCTTAACCTTCCAATTTAGATCAAGTCATTTTAATGGAGTTAGAAACACCGATTGGGAAGAGGAAAGAGTAGGGGTTTAGTGTCCCTCTATGCTTTATATTTCTCACACGGAGCTAATCTAGGATTTTCTTATTCTTGATGTTGATTTTAATGATGTCATAATCAATATTTATTGAATTATTTCCAATTGATTTGAGGATTATTATTATCATTCGGGAATTTATAATGTTTCCTATATTATTTCTATAGGCTTCCTTTATAGAGGGAGGTAGAATTACATTTCACCTAGTCCCTAGGATGCATCCAACAATGATACCTTCTTATAATATTAAACTAAAGGAGGTAAAAAATATCATGATGTAGTTGTAAAGTCAGATGGTGAAGGGTAATTTCACCCTAGTGTTTTTACATTGGAATCCCTGAGGCACATTACCAAGAAGGAAGATAGTTCACATAGATTATGTGTAGATTATTAGAAAATATATTGAGAAATAGTTAAGAACATATATCATTTTCTACATATGGATGTTTTATTTTAACATCTAATGGGGGTAAATTGGCTCTCAATGACCGATCATTGGTTGGGTTATCATCAGCTTAACTTTCAAGATTGTGATAGGCCAATGAAGGATTTTAGGATCCAGTATAGCCATTATGAATATATTTTGATGCCAATTTTTTACCTAACACACCAAAAATTATTTATAGACTTGATGAATCAGATATATTATTATTATGTCACCACTTTTGTGGTAGTTTACATGAGTGATATTTAGGTTTATTAAAGATTTGAATTTTTCTTTTTAAATCATGAGAAGTCACCATTTGTATGGATAACATTAAAAACAAAACTTCTTGATTAATGAAGAGAGACTATTGGGGAATATTAAGCATGTTATTCATGTTTTGTAGGATATGCTTCGCACTTCTGTCTTAGACATTTGTGGATCTTGGGATGGGAATCTGGGACTAGTTGAGTTTTATAATAAAAAATATTATCAATTTTTGATAATATTTTCTCATTTTTGGCCTTATAAAGCCTCCAATGTAGTTCACATATTTTTTAGATGATGTGAGAGAATATTTATTAGTGGGGCCATGTATTGTACAAGAGATATTTTCAAGAATTCAATATATAGGTTAGAATCCAGTTAAAATTAAAAATAGGAAGAAATATTATATGGATCAACAATATTTCTTATTAGATTTCTCCACATGGGAAAGGGTTTTCTTGAACGTTTCTCCTCAATTGCCTCACTTTCGGCTTGTAAAATAGGGAATGTTGGCTTCTAGTTATCTCATCCTGTTGAAGATCATTGAGAATATTAGGATGTTTTCATATTAGTTGACATTGCATGAATAGTTAATAGAAATTCATGATTCTTTCAACATATCAAAACACATGAAATATTATCCTGATACCTCCTGTTATGAGTTAGTATGAGATTTAGTTAAATCCATATATTTTTGTTATGGAGCATCCAATAGAGATCGTGGGAGCTAAGGTGAATTTCATCAATGTTAACTCTATTTTTTTGGTCATATTATTATTATAATGAATAGTTTCTCATGATACTAGGAAAAATTTGTTTTTGATGATGTAGTAGTGGCCTCACCTTTTATAAGAATTTATTCTCCCACATGGCTTCCCTGGGATGGAAAATATTATGTTGTGGTGTTTTCAACATCATGTTACCGACATTCAGGTAATTTCCTTCCATTTACTTGTTATCATCATTAATTGGGTGCATATTGGGACTCTAGAAGATTAGAATTTTTTTGGGAGAATTACATAATGTTCCACGCTTGATTTTTGTTTGAATTTATGGAATCAAGTTATAAATATGTAATTGAAGTGTGGGTTTCATTCGTGGTTCAGAGAACACCGTTGCTGGTTTTTTTGTGTGTAAGAATATATAGTTTTCGAAGCCTATAGGATATATACATTCCATGTATTGGGAATGAATGACGTATATGTTGTTTAGGGAATATATCATTCACCTGATGCATTACCTAATGTGAGTACATTCATCATATATACTACACGTTGTGTAATAATAAAATAGATGATTTTTTTAAAAAACAGGTAGGTTTTTAGATTATCTGAGTCAAAAGTATTACATGTCATGTAAATGGATTACACATCATGTCAATTTCACATACATGACACTTATGGCATTGTAAGGGTTGAATTTATATTTTATTCTTCCATAGCTTCGTTGGATCTTGACCTATAAATCCAATATGAAAATTTTTGGACTCATTGTTCAATCAGTATTGATTAGTTTGATGATTAATAAAAGTTGTGTTTGGGATGTGTCTCTATGGGTGACTTAGCCATTCTTCTACATTGTTGCTCTGATTTTGAAATTCTGTTTCATCGAGTTATCAAATCTATTGATTTTTTGTGGTCATTCTACCTATTTCCTTCTAGATATATGGTGAAATCATGTTTTTAGGGACATTACTTCTTTAGCTATGGGGTGAAAGGTGTGCATTCTTGAGGTATTTGTTACTTTATTTCCGCAGACAACACTTTAGTTGCATTGGATCAATTATAATATTTTTAGATTTATTCTAGTTCATATGTTTTCCTTTTTTAACTCCTCTTTTAGGTGGATCCTTTTTGGGAATGTGTGTACCCCTGTATTAAGGTAGGATGTTCCATCTCTATCATGTGTTGGTTAACTGAATTTCACATTTATTGATAGAATATATATTTAAATGAAATGGAATGATGAGTTTTATTTTCATTGTGTGTATGGAACTACTTTATTATAAAATATGGTTCTCCCCTTGTTTCCGTTAATGAAATGAGTTTTCAAATAATTGTAAAATGGTTTAGTGAAATTGTTTTCAAAACATTATGAAATGGTTTTGTGAAATTTTTATAAAATTATGAAATGATGAAAATAGATAGATGAATTGATTTGAAAAAATTTATATTAGGGTAAGACTTGGGTTCATAGTTTGAAGGTATATTAAAAATTCTCATCCACTATTGGAAGATTTTCTCATGGGGATTATATCTGCTATTTGGGCTTGTTGTTCTTGGGACCTGTTTCACGTATTGGGGGGGGGGTTCATTTTTTAGATTGTTTCCCTTCCCACTATACATGATTAATATGTGTAGTTTAAATATGTGTATGATATTGTCTATGTTATGTATGATTTTTATATATATCCTTACCTACTATGATCCTCGGAATGTTGTTTCTGGCATTTTTTGGATGGTTTGTGATATTTTTAGTTTGATTTTTTTTATACTTCCATTGATTATGATATGTATGTGTTGCATTATTTTTTTTAACTTGATATATCTATTTTTATATTTGGATATTAAATTATTTGAAACTGTTTTTACTGCAATATATGGAAACATAGAAAATAGGCAAATTTAACTATTTCCCACACCATTAATTTAAAATTTGTTAAACTATTATCATGCCTTTTTCCTTAATGCTTCGAATGCATGGATTATTTTTCATAGAATTGATATGGAACACCTAAGTGAGACCCTAATGAGCTTGTTATCTCACTCCCTACACACCTCTTTGATAGTGCATAGACATGGTAATTTCATTCAATATAGGGAATGGAAAGGTTCCATAGTGAGGTGGTGAGGTTTCATGTCAACTAGGATATGTATCTTTTGGTGAGATCTTGGGAGTATTCCCACATTATCACTTGGATTAGTTGTTCTTCCTATTTTAGTAATCCTTTGTGGTCGGGATTTTCCTTTGAGATTTTTTCTTATCTTGAGTTGTTTGGTTTCTGTTATTTTGAGTTAGTTATGGAATATATTTATCTCCCACTATTTCTCATAATTATTTATATATGTTCCATGTTTTATCATTTGGTTGGAAAAAATCACTCCCTTTGGTTGTTTTTTGCTGCCTGGGATCCAGTTTCTAGCCCATGGGGATCGATAACTCCCTTTGAGTAGGTGGAGGTATGGGTCATGTTCCAGTTTGAGATGGTATTGATGTTGGTTCATTACACTTTGTGTCCCCTAAAATGTATACTATAGTAAATATTAATCGTTTTTAAAATGGAATAAGTATTTCGATGTAGAACTTCCCCCATGTTACATGAAAATAATATTGTTCATACACACCCCATAGTTTATCGTTTTTCTCAAATTATAAGGAAATAATTATAAACATATGTGATTTATAATTTGTAATACCAATTTAATGATATTTATTTCTATCCAAATAGGTTCATAAATTGATATAAATAAATTCATAACCTCACTATGTGATGAAAGAGCATCATTAACTATATTTATTCTTCTAGGATTCCATATTACGACAAAATAGAGACCTATAAGTTTATAAATAAAAATAAAATGAACCAATTTGAGGAAATATATATCTAGAGATAGATTCAAATTATTATATATGATAATTATTATTTTTAATGTAGCACTATAAAAAATATATTTGAAACCTTCTTTCCAAAAATATAAATGATAGATTTTATAATAGAAAATGAATCCTAAAATTATATCATGGTCTTTTAATAATATATCATCATAACCACTTTTAATTTTCTTAGATTGAATCATTTATTACTACAAAGACCTTTTTGAAATATGTTATATCTAAAAAATATAAAATTTATGTTTCTTTTTTAGAAATTTCCCATGCCTACTCTCCACTCCATTATAAATTACATTCTATAATTTCATCATTAGTAGAAATTTTATAAATCTTTCTATAATATTTTATGAAGAATAAGTAATCAACTTTTTCCCAATATTACACATAGGTCTCTATTAATACTATGCAACACCCATTTTTTATCATAATATATTTTTCAATGATTTATATATAATATTTCATAATAAAATTTGAAGAAAAAGTAGCTAGTCCCTTTTCATCCAAAAGAACGTTATTTTTTATTACAATATAACTAATTACATATATATATATATATATATATATATAAAATAAAAAATAAATATTTTAATAAATATTTTCTATAATAAAAACTATAAATCCCAAAATAATTTCAAATCAAAAGAAAAAAGATCTACAGAATCCTTAATATCATGTTATATTGTTTCTAAAAATTACTATACACGTTCATTAGTGTAAATATCATATCCAGTTACTCGTATTCACCTTCTTGAGTTATAATTATTTGTAGTAAAATATTACGTTCTATCATTACTGATGAAAAACATATATGAAATACTATTTATTAAAAAAATAATCTTATCTCTTAATTAAAGAATTAATTAATTACATTTATTATTTAAATTTTAAACATAGTGATATTCTACAATATTCTATAATAAAAAAACAACATTACCCTTCAAAAATTTGGAGACGTAATTAAACCTATTTTTTAACTATTAATAATCCTGATTAAAATAATATTGAGTATCTCATGAAAATTTTCATGAGCTAAATCAATTAATTTATGAGAGATATGATATAGATTAATAGTCATATTTATATTCAGTATATTGGGGTAATTCAATGATCAATACAACTTTATGGGTAGTAATAATTTAGTAAAATTGTAATTTTCTTCAATATAGGCCAATACCTCAATAATTTTAAATTAGTCAAAAAGAGTTCATTTAGTTTTCACATTCATCAAATGCCACTTTAAAATTCTAAATATTATATTCCTGGCATTTAATAATCCAATACTTATTAAAATTAAGAATTTCCCATATAAATAATTTTATTTAACATAATTGTTTCCTCATTAAACATAAATTTTCTGATTTTTTATAATCAAATATAATTTGACTCAATTTCAAGAAAAACATTTCATAGAAAATATTTTTCGTCTATTATATAAGAATCAAAGTCCCTTTCTCAATCGTTAAAATTTATGGGTGTGACGAAAAAACCCTAGGAATGGATTCTTTTGTTATCCCATAGCATGGATCAACATTTTATGGTAGTAATAATTATAAAATTTATAATATGACACATTTTCATTACAACATACTTATATATGGATTATAAATCCACTAATAAAAATATTTGAACACTACATATTAATATTTTTCTGGACATGGAATATGAAAAAGAATAATAATTTATCAGGAATGTGAGATATAATTCAAATACTGATATTATACATTTTGTAATGAATTTATCATTATATTAGAACCCACACACAGTAATCTCCCACAAGGTTTCATTATATCCTGCTTATGTAAGAGAATTATTTCGAATATCTTCCTTATGTAGATCGATGAAGCTCAAATAATAACAAAAAAGTAAATGTAATATAAGAGAATATCCATTATCTATACATGTAACAAAATCCACACACATATTATCCATTAAAAATATATACTGAAATTCAACTAAAACTGGTACACTTTTTTAGTTTCCATATGAGTAACATATGATAAAAAACCATTTATCTACTCCCATAAAAATCATCCCTAGAATATAATTTTAACCCCATCGATAATAAATTTATATTGTAATAAATATTTATTCTTACTTCACTAAATTCCATAAAATAATCCAAATTCTAGAGGGATAAAATTTTGGGATATTTTGAGGTTTTCTATAATTTTATAATTATATAAAATTTCATTTCATTGATAGAAACACTATAAATTCTTAAATAAATGGATTTTCAATATTTTTTCTAGACAAAAAATTTCAAGGAAATTAATATATGATTTGAATATTTTGGGTTTCTATTGGTTTATTATTTATTTTTTGTTATTATTTCTCTTTTAGTAATGTAGTGACTAAATATATCATGTTTATACTTATATTTTGTATGTTCTAATAAATAATATCAGATGGAAATGCACAATTATTACATTATTTTTCAATTAAAAAATATCCCAAAATGAGAGACAATCCTTCCAAGGTTTTTTATACTACTGAATTAACCTTATATAAAGTGATCTTTGGATATGGAATATTTTTCATAAAATCTATTAAAAATAATCATCTAAAATGAACATTAATTTTAACATCACAATGTTTAGGTTTTTATTTTCCCATAATAATCAATCTATTTGATCATGACTCCTATTAGTTTATATTATTTTAAAAATAATTTTTTTATCCAGTGAATTTATTTTTTTATTTTATAGTGTATTTTTGGTCAATGCTATAAAGATTTCTTTACATTAAAATATTTTCATATATAAAGGTTCTTTGAGATAGATATAAAAATAAAAACACAATTTATGTTAGAAAAAATATCGCATTCTATTATGTCTATAATAACATCATAAAAGATATTGATCCCTCTATTCTAGTTGGAATATGAACTACAAGAAATTTCTTAAAATGAAATTTCAATTATAGTTTTATGTGTGAGAAATAGTTATAGAAAATATTGTTATTTAGTTGAAATTAGAATTACAAAGTACATAATATTGTATGTAAGAAGAAATTATTTCTATAGAACAAAAAATTGGATCATAGAACCCATTTATATTACTTATTATTTTAATGTTTTAACTATTTATTAACCATTATCAAAAATATATTAATCTTTTGGCCTTCCAACCCTCATAAATATATCATAGAAGGAAACTTCTAGGAAAATAACTATCCTTTAAATATTTCACAATTAACTATGCACTATAATAGTAGATAAAAAATTTTCATTATATATAATCAATTTCATAATCTATTAAATAATTTTAAACTAAAAAAATACAATTTAATAAATCCAACTTTATTGAGAGAAAGCTACACTCTTTTAAAGCACATGTAAAAAATATTTTTTTCTGACATCATGATCTCTAATTGTTTTTGTTATTGATTACCATTTATTATTCATAATGATGATTTTAAAACTATTTTCAAACCAACCTATCATAAAAGTACTGAATTATTTACAGTTGTTAACATAAAAATGATATTTTAGATTTTTAAAGTATCAAATTATATCAAAATATTGTAATATTTTTTTACAGTATATTATAAACAATGAAAATTGCATATATATTTATAATGTCGATAAAAAATATCCAATTATCTTGGAAATCCCATTTTTTTAATTAATAATGAATATAAAAAAACAACTTACGATATGAATTAGTACATTATTTTTAGTCTATAACCATGATCTAATCGTCACGATTGAATGAATCTTGACAATGAATATACACTATTACACTTTTATAATACTATGAGAATATTTTATTGAGGGGTATATTTTTAATAAAATGTTAAAATATATTATAAATTATTATGTGTTTTACAAATCATAAAAATAGGTAATCTACTATTATATTTTTGAAAATGAATATAATAATATTATCCCAATAATTACACCACTGATTCCTACCACCATCAAAAATAATTTAACCACCCTGTGGAATCCCCCTAAATTGAATACAATTATATTTACCACAAATCTATTACTATTCCATGGTTTCACTTAAAAACATTATATGTCTCCATTATATTCTCCACACTTTTCTTCCATATTATTTGTTGATTAACCCGCTATTATCCCTCCATATAGTTAAACAATCCCAATATTAGATTTCTTGGTTATGGTATATTATTACTGATATGATTAGTTATTTTATAATTTATTTCTTTTATTTGTGTATTGATTAATTTGCATATGTTTCCAAAAAAATCTCATTTTATTTCAATAAAATTATTTTTGAAATCCAGTGTTATTTTTTTACAAGAATTTCAGGTTTTATATATTTTTAATAATTAGACCTCCATTATCCCGCTATATAGTTAAACCATCCTTATATTTTATTACATAGTTATAGTATATTAATAATTATATTATTAGTTATTATAAAATTTATTTCATTTATTTGGGTGTTGATTAGTGTTTGGCATTTTAAAAAAAAATCTCAACTAATTTCAATAAAATTATTTCCGAAATTTGGTTTTATTTGTGCTTAAGAATTTCCGGTTTCATATGTTTTTAATAATTTACCCTCAATTATACATTCATAAGTATTAATAAATATAAATATATTAATCTTTAAAATTTAATTTTATATTTATTGGTCTAATGGATGTCTATCACTCCCCATGTCTGGCGATAGGGGACTAAAAGCCCATTTAATAAAATCATATGTCATGTTCTATGATAAAAAATTCCCAATATTCGTACCACTTTTCAATTACCAAATTGTATGAGGTGGAGTTACAAGTACATCATATATATTAGAGTATATCAAACCTTAAATTCATTATGAGTGCTATTATTTTTGGTGGGATTCCCGAGGATTAAAAAAACATTAGGTGTGACAGCAAAGTAATCAATAACACAAAAATACTGATGGATATGTCCTGCATGCGGTAAGATATTTTAAGACCACAGTCTTCATGATGATATGATGTTGTTCAAATATACAGTATAAATATATTTCTTTGGTTAATGAATAATTTTTAGGGAGTTTGTGGGGCCTCAGGGGTGTCATAGGGGTTTGAAAAATGAGAGGATATAAAACCGAGCCAAACTGTGTAAGGCACACTATTGGCGCATTATTATGTAATTTTTTTGGCATTCCCAAAGAAAATCATGCAGTCTTAGACAATGGAATATCAAACTATTGGATCAAGGTTTGTTTTCCATGTAGAGATTCCTAGGTAAAAGTGTGACCTCACATTCTTTGGATAGTGTCTTGCACACAATTTTCACATAGTTTGGAAACCTGTGCAGGTAAACTGTGCAGCCTAGTAAAATTTGGAAAAATTATAGTTTTTCCACTATGATATTTTAGTTTCCCCTAATTATTTCTCACCCATTTCATCTTCCACCATCCTTATAGACTCCCCATTTCAACTCAATATTTTAATGGGTCGATCTCCTTTGTTTCCAAGATACTTAGAGCATTGTAGGTTATGGATCAATGCTCTGGGTACGTCTATGACTTCCCTTGCTTCTCCTTTCCAAAATAGGTTTTTTTTGTTTCTCCCATATTATTCTGATGTCCAAAAACCATTTTTTTTCAATGCAATCTAGGTTATTGCTTCAAAGGTTGTTTGAGTCTAGATATGAGGCCACAATTGAGAGTTTGTTCATCATTGTATTCGAGGTAAGTGGTCTATAAGTTATATGGCATAATTTTATTATAGATGTAACATCCCAGGTAAATAATGAATATTAAATTTTAATATATATTAATATTCTTGAATAAAATATTAATATTACTTAAAAGGGGATTCTATGTTCGATGGTGTACCCAATACGCAACAACGAGTTTCTTTGAAATCATATGTTGCACGCTAATAATAAAATAATATTATAGTAAATGGTAGTAAACTCCTAGTCAATGTAATGGCAGGAATGCATAGAACTAATTAAAAAGATATTATATATTATTGTAAAATATTTTTACATTTATTCAATAAATGTTAGATTCTTTAAAATGTGAATGAATCCAATTTTAAGCGGAAATATTATAATATTCTTTAAAAGGTCGATTAATTGCCTTTTGATGGAGAACCCATCTTAAATCCACATTTTGACAATTTTATATTCTATATTTGACAAAATGAAATTATTCTTTATAATCGGGACATCAATATTTACTTTGTATAAATTTTTGATATTTTTTCGATAAAGTTCAATTTTTAATGAATAATGTAAAATGGTGTATTTTAATTCGAAATCTCTATTTAGTATAATTTATTTATATGGTCAGATAATCTTTTTAATTTATTTTAAAGGGTATCCAAAATATATTTTTACCATTTAATCCATTTTTGGTCATTTGAATTAATTTCAATATGAAATTATACATAAACAAGTGTCAATCTTTTAATAGATATTGTTTCTTAAAAACACGCTATTTGTTTTGACAGAGGGAATTGATTATAAAATTAATTAATGAAACTTCTATTTTGTTAATTTGGTAAAACTGATATCTTTTTTGAATTTGTAATATCAAATATATGTTAGGGTGAAATTTTGGTATATTTCTGACAAAAGTTCATTTTCAATGAATAATGAAAAATACTGCATTTTAATTCAAAATAGCCTTTTCATCCAAATTATTTATATAGTTATATTGTCATTTGAATTGGTTTTAAGTTTTAATTTAATTATGTTTTCATAATTTAATACAATTTTGGTCATTGGATGTAATTTCACTTTTATATTTGATGTAAAAACAAATCAATCTTTTGATAGATTTTACTTCTAAAAAACCCATCTTTGGTTTTGACAACGGGAATTATTTTAAATTAATTACAACAATTTTTGTGTTTATAATTTGATAAAATGGAGTCCATATTAGGAATCAGAAGGTCAAAATTATGTAATTGTGGCTCTTTTTTTGGACATTATGAATAATAATGATGGTAGTTATCTTTAATTATCGTGTTTAATTAGTAGTCGTGTAGTTAAGGGTAATCAAATAATATCATAAAATTATTAAATGACCCCAACATGTGTCATAATGCTACTGGTGGTTCCATGGAAGGCCATGGTATGACTTGTGCCAACCTTTTTACCCCATGGAATCACATAGGTGTGATAGTGACCTTTTATCATATTTTTTTTAAAGAAAGGAAAATGTAACCAAAGTATGTAACACCGAAGTAAAAAAAATTAATTTTGTCTAAATAAAAGATCTCTTATACTATAAATAGTTATTGGAATAATAAAAATATTTCCAGCATCATAGTATTTTTTTTTATAATTTTTAGACATTAAATAAATTAATTTTTTTATGACACCATGATGATGCAACGATTACCTCATTAATGAACGATTTAAATAAAACAAAAAGAGAATGTAAAATATTAGACTTAAACATTTCAAAGACCTATTGGATGGGTTTATTTCTAACCCTTATCACCTTATCCTCTAAATATATAATTGTGGGACCTTTAAAAACAGAAACTCATTATATAATAATGTAACATTACTTGACATTCTAAGAGTGCCCCTCCTCCCTCTTATAAAAGGCCCCCACCTCTACCACCTTAACCACACCTCTAAATCCATTTTATTGGACAATATATGATCATTTTACCTCTCCTAATCCCTCTCTTCATAATAGGAGCATTAACTTTGGCAGAAATTTCTTCAAGAATCCCTTTTGGTCCAAACTAAGGAAAGTTACCCGATTTAAAGGTAAAGTCTTCTTAAATGTCCTTTTGTTTTATTTTTCTTTTCCAACGCCCTAAACTCTTTTTATTCCTTTATTTTGTAACAAAAAAAGTATCTTCAGTATACTAGGATATTTTTATGAGAAGTATTATAACTACACTTACACACACCTCTGTCTAATGGTTAAAGAACATATTGTTTCTGTGGCTGGAAAATTACTGCCTCACGAATCAATGATTGTTATATCTTCTCCTACCACCTCTCATGGTGGCCATTATGATAGAACTATATTTATTTATGATATATATTAAATTTTTTTCCTCTCTATTATTCTTTATTTTACATTTAAAACACACCTTTGTGCTTTTCATTTTGTGAAAATGTGATAATTTCATTTGAGGAAGTGTAGACTACCGCCCCCAAAGTGATGTGACTCGTTCATGCAATACATCTAATGTATAAAGAATGAAATTAGTGAACTAATGTGACCAATATAACATATATATTATTATATAAATATAATATATATATATATATATCTCATTTAGTTTTAATTCAATTAATCTGACCAAAAAATGAATGTAGCGTTAATGCGTACGTACGGCCTACCGTCTCCATGAACGATGCATTTCATTTTTTATCTCCAAATGTTATGTAATAGTATAAAATTAATATTTAATGGATATATATGATATTTAAATAATTAATACTGTTCTGGAGATGGTTTAATTATAACTACAAGCACAATTATTTTCAAACAAGTTCATTTTTTATTCATGTACCGAATATCGATAAAAACATCTAATATGAACTCACATAATTAACTAATTATTATAACATTATAATATGTGATATGAATTTAAAAATGAACTTTAAAGGAGGTCCTTAATCAATTATTAATTGACCAAAGTTTATTATTCAATAATATAAAGAAACGAATAAGACAAGTTAGACTTGATGTATGGGATCCTACCTATCTATATCTTTTTAAGTACTCTCTTTTATGTCATTTATTTTAAAATCATCTTTCTTATGTTGGGGTATGTTCTTTTATATTTATCTTACATTAAATTCTATTTTAATATTATGAGATACCATATTTTATTTCATCAATCCATTTTTTGGATGTTTTAAGTGGCGTCGTTAGGCTGCTGAGTTTTTGTAAGGTATTTTTCATCTCACTTTTATTCTCGTGAGATTTATGCATCATTTTCCACTATTTATTTTGAGTGGTGTATGTACTTCCCATTATTCTACTATTTTTCTATTATACATTCTTTTATGGGTATTTATATCAACATTGTATGGTCCTTCTTTCATGGGGTGAACGTTTCGAAAGTTACCCAAATCAATAAGAGAACCTTTGACCCTCCTCTTTTTAAAAGACATATTTTGTTATGACTTTTAACTTACATCTTATTATGTTGGTATATGTTCTTATATATCCATATTGAAGAAAATTTTATTCCCAATTAATGAGATACCATTTTCTCTTTCATAAAATCATTTTCTTAATTTTAATGTGACGCTGTTAGGCTGTCGAATTTTTGTAAGGGAACTTCTTAACCCAATTTCAATTCATTGGGTTAAAACTCGACTTCTTGATTATGTCGTGCTACTAATATGTGTGGATGAAATATGATTGTTTTAAACTAATTATCCACTTATATTTGGTGTATTTATATTTATCACACATAATTATGTCATTTCATTATCCTTGCTCTAATGGCATTATCCTTGATTGGGATTACATCTCAATATCTTCTAATTGAGACATTTATTAATGATATGCAATTTTATACTTTTATAATGTGTATATATAGCCCCTTTGAAATTCCATATCCATATTATGTTTATACTAATGTCATTTAAATGTTTTGAAAATGGTCTACTTTCTTGTGGCTTTTAATTGAAATGTTCAAAATGGAAAAGGACACTTTTATTAAAACATTGTTTAAATTGTTTTAAAGATTTATTCTTTTAAACATTTATCATCCATGTACATGTTTTAAAAATGGTTTTAAGGATTTATTTATGGGGACATGAATTCTTTAGAACCCTTTCAAAAGTTTTGAAGTGGTATGGGACACTTTGATTCTAAAATCACTTTTAAATGTCTTCTTTTAATATTTTCAAAATATAAAGGGATATTTATCTCATAGAGTTTTAATGATTTTATTAGATTCTTTTATTTATGATAATATCATGATGTTATCTCTTGTTATTGATATGTGAAAATTTTATGTTTCTTTTATGCCTGTTTTAAGTGTTATGATTATGTTATGGTTCTTGGGAAATTTTTATGAAATTGGGTGGTTCCGTGATAAACTAAGGGCAGGTGAGCCAGATATAGCTTTCCAATGCATTAGGTGATGCGAAGGAGTTAAAAGCTAAGGTTAATCTGAAGGGATTTATGGAATATACTGTGATGGGTATTCCAAACGTAACCATGAGGGTTAGTCCCTACATAAGAAGGTTATGAATGCCTCAATTTACCTTTATGTCTTATGATTTCTATGAGTTATTCATTAATCTTATGATTTAATGAGGTATGTTAAAGTGCTTATGTTTTATGAGTAATGTATTTTTTCATTCATTCTTATGTATACATGGACTAATGTTATCTTTCTGTATTGTTATAACCTTTATTGAGATTTTTATGCTCATCCCATGTTTTTGAAATGTTTTTCACAGGGCATAATGTGGAATAGGGTCAAGGATAGGATAAAGGAAATGCCAGGCTGTCTAAAACAAGAAACTAGACATGACTCTTCTGTTCAAGAGTTTTTATTTTGTGAAAAAAAAATTCAAATGAGTATATGTGACTACTTTTTCATCTTTGAAATGTAAAAGTTATGTCCTAATTTTCTAAAACTCTAAACCTAAAAAGATCCTCAATGTGAATTATTCATTTAGTTAATGATTATGTAATGTTTTAATGATGGGTCCTTAAAGTTGTTATCAAAGGGAGGTTTAGATAACTTTAGATGTTAGGGTATTCTCTAAGCATAAGTGACATTACCATAATGGCTAGGATTTCAGAAAGTGTCATAGTTTTTAGATAAATTGAATGAGTAAGTATATCTTAGTGTTTATCTTCCTCATTAGTACATGATGATTTTGTTGATATACTCACACTGACATTTTTTTAGTAAATGGATGGATCTAGCAGGAACCAAAGTGACAATGGGTATGATGGAAACTGCGGTGGTTCTCTAATCAGGAAACTGGATGAAATGGGGGATTCAATGAGGAATCTTGTGGTTGTTCTAAACCAACTATCATGGAGTAATGATTAACCACTTGAACCATGGTGAGTTCTCTAATGCAACATTTATGAGAGAACCAAATCGATGTGGAAGTTGAGGTAATAATTATAATGGTAACCATTTGTGTTTATTTGATCCTTACTTTTGAGGTAATTATGGGTTACTATATGATGGAAAATTAAAGTAATGAGATAAAATTTAGGTTAAATTATGTTATGGTTCTTTTTGAAGATTTTTTCTATTTTTGAGGAATGTTATAAAATTATATAGTTTTGGAAAAATGAAAACACACTGACTATGTGACAACCCGTCACGTCAGACAAAGCTACGAGAATCAAACACACAACCAATGTGCAACTGGTATTTATCTCCTACCACTAGACTATGTGACGTCCCTAGTTAGTATAACTATTTTTTAGTTAGATGATCTTATTAATCAGGAATAAGTTTATTTTAGGTTATTTATGGAAATTATTAGCCTATCATGGAGGATATGTGATTAGGTTAATTAATTTCAATATGAGACTTTATGAACAACTGATTTTATTTTGAGATATATGATAATATTTACCTTAGAAGACTATGTGATCAAATCCCTCAAAGATTTGGGTTTCAATCTTAGTTTTGTTTACATTGAATATTTTTATGGACAATTTTTTATCAAATTGTCTTTGTAAAACTTTGGGTTTTGTTGGACAAATTTTGGAGATTAAGAATAGATTTTGTTTTTATAAAAGATTATCCTTTTTTGGATTATCTGATCTCGTACTAACAATTTTTTGTTTTGGTTTTGGTCTAAAGACATGGGAAATATATAGTTTCCATTTGTGGATTAGGTAATTCTCTAGAAGTTCATTATAGCGCTCTTAATGTGAATGAGTCATCCTAAATACTCATTTTTTGGAGGAAATATGAGTTTGTGTAAGAAATATAGTAAGAGATGAAAGTCTTCATGACAAGTAAGTATGTTTCCATATGATTTAGTTAAGCTCATAAATAAATTCCTCAATGAAAAGTAACTTAAAACAAAAATTTTTTCTATTAACTTTTCCTATTGGGGAAACAAATACAGTTTAACCCATCACAACTTTGTGATTTTCTTATGGTTAACTTTCTCCTAATCATGTTTTCTATCACTCTCCATTAGATCATGACCCTTTTTTTTCTTCCATGTCCATGTTTTCTAACATGGAATCCTAGTATGGGTTAATTCAGGTGACCATTGTACTTCCCTTTATTTTTTAAAATGACAGTTTAATTGACTCATTTTTTGATGTGGGTCTTCCAATAATGTTTCCAAGCCCAATTTTAAAATTGCCAAGACGCAATACCCAAAAGGGGGAAGGATCTAACATCCCAGGTAAATAATGAATATGAAATGTTCATATATATTAATATTTTTGAATAAAATATTAATATTACTTAAAAGGGGATGCTATGTTCGACGGCGTACCTAATATGAAACAACAAGTTTCTTTGAAGTCATATGTTGAATGCTAATAATAAAATAATATTATTGTAAATGGTAGTAAAATCCTAGTCAATGTAATGACGGGAATGAACAGAACTATGTATAATGTGATTATATATGTTTGTCAAATATTTTTACATTTATTCAATAAATATTAGATGCTTAAAATGCGAATGAATCCAATTTTAACAGTGAATATTCTAATATTCATTAAAAAGTCGATTAACCACCTTTTGATGGCGAACCCTTTTTAAATCCACATTTTGAAAATTTTATATGTTATATTTTACAAAATAAAATTATTTTTTATAATCGGGACATCAAAATTTACTTTGTATAAATTTTTGTAATTTTTCGATAAAATTCATTTTTTAATGAATAGTGTAAAATTCTGTATTTTAATTCAAAACCTCCTTTTAGTCTAATTTATTTATATATTCAGATAATTTTTTTAATTTTTTTTAAAGTGTAACAAAAAATATATTTTTACCATTTAATACAATTTTGGTCATTTTAATTAATTTCACTTTGAAATTGGACAAAAACAAGTGACAATATTTTCAAAGATATTGTTTCTTAAAAACACGCTATTTGTTTTGACATCGAGAATTGATTATAAAATTAATTAATGAAACATATATGTTTTTTATTTGGTAAAATGTATATCATTTTTGAATTTGTAATATCAAATATATCTTAGGGTGAAATTTTGGAATATTTCTGACAAATGTTCATTTTTAATGAATAGTGAAAAATACTACATTTTAATTCAAAACTGCCTTTTCAGAAAAATTATTTCGATAGTTAGATTTTCCATTTAATTTGTTTTAAGTTTTAATTTAATTATATTTTTATAATTTAACATAATTATGGTTGTTGGATGTAATTTCACTTTTAAATTGGATGTAAAAACAAATTAATCTTTTGATAGATTTTATATCTTAAAAACCCGTCATTGGTTTTGACAAAGAGAATTATTTTAAATTAATTACTACAATTTTTGTGTTTGGAACATGATATAATGGATTCCATATTCGGAATTAGAAGGTCCAATTATGTAATTAAGACTCTTTTGTTTTTGGAAATTATGAATAGTAACGACGGTAGTTATCTTTAATAATTGTGTTTAATTAGTAACCGGGTAGTTATGGGTTATAAAATAATATCATAAAAATATAAAATGTCCCCAGCATGTGTCCTAATGCTACTGGTGGTGTCATGGCCGATCATGGGATGCCTTTTTCCAACCTTGGGACCTCATGGAATCACTTTAGTGTGATAGTGACCTTTTGTCATATTTTTTATAAGAAATGAAAAGTAACCAAAGTATGTAACACCAAAGTAAAACAATTTTAATTTTGTCTAAATAAACGATCTCTTAGACTATAAATAGTAAATGTAAATCTAAAAATATTTCCTACATCATATAATTTTTTTATAATTTTTAGACATTAAATAAATTAAATTTTTTATGACACCATGAAGATGTAGTGATTACCTCATTAATGAACGATTTAAAGAAAACGAAAAGATAATGTAAAATCTAAGACATAAACTTGAAAAAGACCTATTTTATGGGTTTATTTTGACCCCTTATGACATTATCCTTGAAATATATCACTGTGGGCACTTTAAAATCCAAAACTCATTATATAATAAAGTAACATTTCTTGAATTTCCAAGAGTGCCCCTCCTCCCTCTTATAAAAGGCCCCCACCTACCACCATACCCACACCTCTCAAGACATTGGATCAGACAATATATGCTCATATTATATCTACCCATCCATATCTTTATCATATAAGCCTTCCCTTAAGCATAAATATCTTCAAGAAACCCTTTTGTTCCAAACCAAGGGGAGTTACTCGATTTAAAGGTAACGTCTTCTCCAATGTTCTTTTGTTTTATTTTTCTTCTCCAACCCCCTAAAATCTTTTTATTACTTTATTTTGTAAACACACAAGTATATTCAATATAATATGATGTTTTTATGAGAATTATTAGAGCTACAATTACACACACCTCCGTCTAATGGTTAAAGAACATTCAGTTTCTGTGGATGGTGAATTACTGCCTCACGAAACAATGATTGTTCTATCTTCTCCTACCACCACTCACAGTGGCCACTATGATGGAACTATATTTATTTATGATATATATTATATTTTTTACCTTATATTCTTCTGTATTTTACATTTTAAACATACCTTTATGCTTTTCATGTTGTGCAAATGAAATAATTTAATTTGAGAAAGTGTGGACTACCGCCCTCTCAAGTTATGTGACTCTTTCATGCAATACATGGAATGTATAAAGAATTAAATTAATGAACAAATTTGACCTATATAACATATATATTATACTGTAATTATAATATATATTTATATATATCTCTCATTTAGTTTTAATTCCATTAATGTGACAAAGAAATGAAAGTAGCGTTCATGCTTACGTACGGCTTATCGTCTCCATGAACGATGAATTTCATTTTTTATCTCCAAATGTTATGGAATGGTAAAAAATGAATATATACTAGTTATATATGATATTTAAATCATTAATAATATTCTAGATATGGTTTAATTATAATGACAAGGAGAATTATTTTCAAACAAGTTCATTTTTGACTCATGTATCGAACATCGAAAAAAACGTCTCATATAAACTCACATAACTAACTAATTATTATAACATTATAATATGTGATATGAATTTAATGATAAACATAAAATGAGGTCCTTATGAAATTAGTAATTTACCATAGTTTATTATTCATGAATATAATGAAATGAACAAGACAAGTCTGAGTTGAGGTATGGGATCCTACCTATCTCTTTCTTTTTAAGTACTCTTTTTTATGTCATTTATTTTATGCTCCTATTTCTTATGCTGGGGGATGTTCTTTTATAATCCTCTTACTATAATATATCTGTTAATATGATGATAGACACTATTTTATTACATCAATCCATTTTTTTGGACGTTTTAAGTGGCGTCGTTAGGCTGCTGAGTTTTTATAATGGATTTTTAATCTCACTTTTATTTCCGTGAGATTTATACAACATTTTCCACTATTTCCTTCAAGTGGTGAATTTACTTCCCATTATTATAATATTTTTTTAATATAATTTCTTTTATGGGTATTTACATCAATGTTTTACGGTCCTTATTTCATGGGGTGAACGTTTTGAAAGTTACCCAAATCGGTAAGGGAACCTTCCACCCTCCTCTTTTTGAAAGACTTCTTTTGTTATGAATTTCAATTTACATATAGTTATGTTGGGATATGTTTTTCTATATTGTTATTGATGTAAATTTTATGTCCAAGTTATGAGATACCATTTTCTCTTTCATCAACTCATTTTATGAATTTTAAAGTGATGTCGTTAGCCTGTCGAATTTTTGTAAGGGAACTTCTTAACCCAATTTCAATTCTTTGGGTTAAACATCTACTTCTTTATTATGTCGTGCTATGAATATGTGTGGAAGACATCTGATTTTTTTACACTGTGTATCCACTTATATTTGGTGTATTTATATTTTCCAGACATAATTATGTCATTTATTTATCCTTGCTCTAATGCCATGATCCTTGATTTGGATTACATCTCAATTTCTTCTCATTGAGATATTTCTTAAGGATATGCACTTTTATTCTTTTATAAAGTGTACATAAAGCCCCTTTGACATTCCATATCCATATTATGTCTATAATAAAGTCATTTAAATTTTCTGAAAATGGTCTACATTCTTGTGTCTTATAATTTAAATGTTCAAAATGGAAAAGGAATCTTTTATTAAAACATTGTTTTAAAGGGTTTTAAAGATTTATTCTTATAAACATGTATCATACATGTCCATGTTTTAAAAATGGTTTTAAGGATTTATTTATTGGTACATGAATGTTTTAAAAACATTTCATAAGTTTTGAGTTGGTATGGGATACATTGATACTAAAATCTCTTTTAAATGTATTCTTTTAATATTTTCAAAGTATAAAGGGACATTTCTCTCAT
The DNA here is from genome assembly GCA_963277665.1 of Viscum album. Taxonomy (NCBI): domain Eukaryota; kingdom Viridiplantae; phylum Streptophyta; class Magnoliopsida; order Santalales; family Viscaceae; genus Viscum; species Viscum album. The sequence continues at coordinate 1,944,083,555 of OY728126.1, read as the reverse complement.
GGAGTTTTAATGATTTTATTAGAAGTTTTTATTTATGATAATATCATGATGTGATCTCTAGTGATTGAAATGTGGAAATTTTTTGTTTCTTTTATGCATGTTTTATGTGTTATGATTATGTTATGGTTCTTGGGAAATTTTTATGAAATCTGGTGGTTCCGTGATAAACTAAGGGTGGTTGAGCCCGATATAGGTCTCCAATGCATTGGGTAACGTGAAGGAGTTAAAAACTATGGTTTCTCCGAAGAGATTTAGGGAATATACTGTGATGGGAATTCCAAACATAACCATGAGGGTTACTCCCTATGTATGAATGTTATGAATCCCTCAAGTTACCATTATGTCTTATGATTTCTATTAGTTATTCATAAATATTATGATTTAATGAGGTATGTTAAAGTGCTTATGTTTTATGAGTAAAGTAAGATTTCATTGATTCTTATGTATACATGGACTGATGTTTTCTTTCCGTATTGTTATAACCCTTACTGATCTTTTTATGTTCATCCCATGTTTTTGAAATGTTTTTCATTGGACATAAAGTGGAATAGGGTCAGGGATGGAATCATGGAAATGTCAGGCTGTCTAAAACATGGAACTAGACATGACTCTTTTGTTCAAGAGTTTTTATTTTGTGAAAAAAATTGACACTTAGAAGATGTGTCTAATTTGTGATATTTGAGATGTAATAGTTATGTCCTAATTCTCTAAAACTCTAAACCTGAAAAGATCCTCAATGTGAATTATTCATTTAATTCAAGATTATGTAATGTTTTAAGGCTGGGTACTTATAATAGATTTGTACATGTATGTTATGATCATGATTACCTATTTCTATAAATTCATTACCCTAATTAATATTTTCTGAAATGGTTTGATAATAAATAATTTTGACACCTAAAAATCCCCATGGGATGCATTGAGTATGATTAGAATGATTTAGGGCCACCCATGGGGTGTTCCGGCATCCCCAAACATAGAGATTAGTAATATTATGTGTAGAGTTTCAATGATACAATGTAAATCCCATATTGAAAATAATGAATATGTTTTAGTGGAGTTGGACATGGAATATTGATTTTTGTTACTAGGTTTTGATAGTGGTACAAGGGGTAGTTTCCCATGGATTAAAAAAGTGTTAATTGGGTGAATGGAGATTGTGTCGAATGGATTATGAATTGTGTTGAAATGCCTAAATGGGATTATATACAAATATATATATATGAAATGATGAATGTGTTAAACTGGTAATGGATTAGGAACACTACAGGAAAAATAGGATTCTGAGATGGGCTATTTGAAAAGGGATTAATTCTCATCGCAAATAGTCCCTCCCAGAGGTTATTTGCGAAGGGGGGTACAACCTATCGCAAATAACTTGTTATTTTCCACGAGATTTGGGGTCTCGTCGCAAAAGGTAATGTGAGGTTTGGCGCGGGATATGTGCCAAAGTGAAATAAGTTTATTTTCCATAGTGGAATCCCCTAGTCGTAAATAGTGTGTCAGTCAGAGGGTATTTGCGACTGGTTCCGTTGAAAATACCGGTAGTGGTTAATGGGGTTTTGCGATGGGATGTTGTCCCGTCACAAAAATTGTGTCGGCATCAAACTTTTTGTGGTGAGACCCATCTCAAAAACCCATTTAACCGCTGAAAGCAGTTAATGCGGGCAATGGTATTTACAACGGGACCCATCGTAAATAGACCTATTTGCGATGGGTATCTCATCGCAAATAGTCTCGTTGCAACTAATCAAACCTATATATACCCCCCCTCCATTTTTCCTTCTCTTACCCTCAATTCTTATTTCCTTTCTCTCTCTAAAATCTATTTTTAGAGTGAAAATTTATCTGAGTTAGTTTTATTTTATAGAGAAGTTGTGAAGTCGTTCACATCTATCAGAGATAAAGTTTAAAGGTATTTATATTTTATTTAATTTGGTATATATTTCATTTATATGTTAATTTTAATTATTGTTTATTGGTTGTAATTAAATTAGATTTAAATTGTTTTATTATCAGTATTTATTTGTAATAATAAATTGAAATTATTAGTACTAATTCTTAATAATTAGTAATAATTAATAATTAGAAATAATTAATAATTATTAACGAAAATTAGTATTGAATATAAATAATTACATGTAATTTGAAATTAGTAGTTGTAAATTATAGGTATTAATATCAGTTAATGCTAATTAGTAATAGTTATGTTTAATTATTAATAATTATTGGTAATTAGTAATAAATAGGAATAATTTGTAATAAATACGAATAATTAGTAATAAATAGCGATAATAAGTAATAAATAGAAATAATTAGTAATAAATATGAATAATTAGTAATAAATATAAAAAATTATTAATAAATAGGAATAATTAGTAATAAATATGAATAATTAGTAATAAATATGAATAATTAGTAATAAATAGGATTTATTAGTAATAAATAGAAATAATTAGTAATAATTTGGAATAATTTGGAATAATTAAGAATAAAAATGAATAATTAAGAATAATTAAGAATAGATAAGAATAATTTGGAATAATTTGAAATAATTTGTAATAAATTGTAATAATATGTAATAAATAGTAATAATTAGGAATAATTTTTAATAATTATGGAATAATTTGTAATAATTATAAATCTTTTATAATAATTTGTTATAATTTGTAATAATTTGTAATAATTTGTAATAAATTGTAATAATTTGAAATAAATAGTAATAATTAGTAATAAATTGTAATAATCAGTAATAAATAGTAATAATTAGCAATTAATATTAATTAATAGAAATTAATAGTAATTAATAGTAATAAATAGTAATAAATAGTAATTAATAGTCATAAATAGTCATAAATAGTCATAAATACTGATAAATAGTTATAAATAGTGATAAATAGTCATAAATAGTCATAAATAGTGATAAATAGTAATAAATAGTGATAAATAGTGATAATTAATGATAATTAGAAAACATTAGTAATAAATAGTAATAAATAGTAATAAATAGTAAGAAATAGTAAGAAATAGTGATAAATAGTGATAAATAGTAATAAATAGTAATAAATATTATCAAATAGTTATAAATAGTAAGATATAGTAATAAATAGTAATAAATAATAATAAATAGTAATAATTAGTAATAATTATTAATAATTAGTAATAACTAGTAATAATTAGTTATAATTAGTATCAATTAGTAATAAATAGTAATAAATAGTAATAACTTGTAATAAATCATAATCAATAGTAATAACTTCTAAAAAATAGTAATCAATAGCCATAACTTGTAATAAATAGTAATAGTTATTAATAATTTTTTATAAATATTAATAAATATTAATAAATAGTAATGATTAGTAATGATTAGTTATAATTAGTAATAATTAGTAATAATTAGTAATAATTATTAATAATTATAAATAATTAGTAATAAGTAGTAATAATTAGTAATAATTAGTAGTAATTAGTAGTAATTAGTAATAATCAGTAATAAACATTAAGAAACAGTAATAAATGTTAATAAATAGTAATAATTAGTAATAATTAGTAATAAATAGTAATAAATAGGTGGAAATGGGAAGAAATATTACCAAATAGGAACAAATAGTTAGAAATAGGAACAAATAGGAACAAATAGGAACAAATCGGAACAAATAGGAACAAATAGGAATAAATAGGAAGAAATATAAACAAATATGAAGAAATAGGAAGAAATAAGAAGAAATAGAAAGAAATATAAAGAAATAAGTAGAAATAGGAAGAATTAAGAATAATTAGAAACATACAGGAACAATTTGGAACATTCAAGAATAATTATTAATAAATTTTAAAAATTAGTAATAAATTGTAACAATTAGGAAGAAAATAAATTATAATGAATTGTAATAATAAGGAAACAAATCAATTGTAATAAATTTTAATAACATGTAATAACATCGTACAATTTTTCAATGGATTAACGACACTCCTTTTGCTCGATGACTCTTCTCCATTCAAATTTCATTGACTCAAAACATTATAAAAAGTATGATTCTATGTATGTATATCCAATATTTTATGCACGATTTTGAATATGCATTCGTAGGACCACACTATTCATAATGTGTTCAGGTGGTGACAGTTGCAAGAATATGATTCATCAATGAAAAGGGGGATCTTTTATCCGGCAGCTAATTTACTTGAAACTTTCTCACACAGAAATAACAATGAAGAATCTGATCGGAGGTACACATATTCATTATCATATAAAAGAGAATGAATATGCATACCTTCGAGCAGATTCTTCATTTTCATTTCTGTTGGAGAATGTTGTATGTTAATGAGCTGTCATGAAAAAATCATAGCTATCAATCCACTTGATATTATGTCGCCTGTAAGTATGGAAATTATTAAGAAGTAGTTGTAATCATTTATCTATTTTTAGGTAGGGTTTTTATAATTTCAAATTATTTCAAAACAATGATGATTTTATATTTTGTAGAAAAATATGGAATAAGAATGTTGAAAACAACCATTATTTGATGATTGCGCTTGGATAAATCAGCATTGAAATCCAAACAGTTATGGTATAAATACTATATATATTGAGGGTGTCGATGATTTCTTATCATTTGAATCATCAAAACAAAAATATGTTTCAGAATGATCAATAATGTATCCTTGTATAAAATATGCTCTGAGAATGTTTGACACATTTCACTAGGTTGGGGGACATCTCTTGCGGTTTGGTTTTCAAATAGATTTTGTTTTCTCGTATCAACACAATGATCACATTTCCAAATAAGATATTAATAACATGGTTCTGAATCCATCACGGTTTCAAAATTTAGTACATGATGTTTCTAGGCCATCTATTCAACAAACTGAAACTCAAGATGATATTGATTTCACTCCTGATTTGGAACCATACAAATTTTATGAGCCGTTGAGGACTTTTGAGGATTCATTATATCCTTGTTGCAAGATATGAAATTTATAATTAGTTGCAAAATTTTGGGCTATTTAATCAAATAATGAAATGTAAAACAAATTTTTCAATCAGATATTCTCTTTGGTTGAAACTCTATTACCTAATGGAAATGTGTGTCCTGTAAATTACTATTAGAGAAAGAGGTTGGTTCTTAATTTTGGACTTAGTTATCATAACAATCATGCATATCCAAATGATCTCATCTGGTATTATGGTGAAAAAGATTCACTGGATAGTTGTCCAACATGTGGACAATCGAGGTATAAAGAATCTCAACAAGGGAAGTCTGGATTGATTCAAGTAAAACTATTGAGATATTTTCCCCTTACACCCTTGGTGTTGCATTTATTTATGTCTCAAAACACATCTTCAATGATGTCATGGCATAAAACCAATATTTCAACTGATAAAATTTTGAATCATCCATCTGATGGTGATTCATAGAAATATTTTGACCGTCTGCATCTGTTATTTTATTTAGAAGCCCGAAACATGTGATTGGGTCATTCTACTGATGGTTTCTATCTATTTTGTTCTTATAGTAGTCAGTATTCATGTTTTTATATCATTATAACTCCGTAAAATTTACATCCATGAATGTTGATGAAGTATCCCTATATATATTTTGACCTTATTAATCCCAGGACATCTGAAAAAGAATATTGATGTTTATTTGAAACCATTGATTTATGAGTTAAATTCATTGTGGAGTAATGGTGTTATTACATATGATGTTGTTGAAAAACAAAATTTTATATCAAAATATGCATTGATGGGGAAGATTACTGACTCTCTGGCATATGGAATGTTATATAGCTAGAGTACACATGGTCTAAAATCATGTCCCTACTGTATGAAAGGCAACGAATGCTTTATGCTCATTAATGATAAAAACCTTGGTATTTTGATTTTCATTGAAGATTTCATCCAACCCATCATCATTTTCAGAGGAACAAATATTATTTCAGAAAAGGTAAAATTGAAATGGATGAACCTCCAAAAATGATCTCAGGTACATAGTTGAAATCAGTTGTATTTTCATTACCTCCCATCACATTTAGTCCAACAGTAAACCAACAAAAAAATTTATGGCTTTGATAAAGAACATAATTGGATAAAATGAAGCATTTTTTGGATCTTCCATATTGACCTGATATGTTAGTCCACCACATGTTTCATTTCATGGATATTGAGAAGAACTTTTATGATTATTTATTTCATACAGTTTTTGAAACACTAGGTAAGACCAAAGACACTGTAAAGGAACGATTAGATCTTGCCAAAATTTGCAGGCGACCAGAACTTGAACTATTTGAAAATGTTAGATCACAGAGGTTAATGATTCCAAAAGCATCTTATACACTATCCAAAGAGAGTCACTTATTATTTTGTCAGTGGATTGTAGATTTGAGACTTCCAGATGGGTATGCTTTCAATTTTGGAAGATGAGATAAGAATGGTTATATTACCGGATTAAACAATAATGATTTTAATTTTATGATGGAAAGACATTTTCTAATTGGATTATGATTTTTGAAGAATTATATGATTTTTGATTCGATAAAAAAACATATCATATCTTTTTCGAGACATTTTTGTTGCAACAACATACTACGATGCACTAAGAAAACTGGAAGAAGATATTACTGTAATTTTATGTAAACCGGAAAAAATATTTCTGCCGAATTTCTATGACTCAATGGAACATCTAGTATTACATTTTCAACATGAAGCAAAATGTGGAGGTTTAGTAAGGTTTTTATTGATGTACCCGTTCAAGATATGCATGAAAAAATTGAAGAAAAAAATACGTAACAAAGCATTTGTTGAGTTCTAATTTGTTGAAGCTTATTTGCATGAGAAAATTTATTTTTTCTACTATCATTATTTTGAATCTGAATATCCCTCAAAACCCAATTTAATGGGATTAAATGAAGGGAATGTTAATGATGAAATGGAAAATAAATTATCAGTGTTAATCAGCCAAATATTGGCTTAAGTGGAGTTCATGAATGATGGATTTTAGATGATGAACATCAGAGAGCTCGTACATATGTTGTTCTCAACTATGAAAAAATAAAATCATTTGAACTATGAGTTCTTCTATAAGTTATTCTATAATTTATGTTACATTATGTGAACTTATTTTATCTGTAGGTTATATGATAATCATATCAAGAAACTACAACCCGAAATTACAGCAGCTGCTCTTGAAGAATTCCGATTTTATTTTATTAATGGTTTCAAAAACTTGTAACATAAATTATTGATGGTTTAATATCAATTCAGTTTATTATTTATTATATTGATAATTGTGTTACAAATTTTCAGGTGTCTCAACATGCTGATAAAATTGATTAGTGACTTTGTATAATGAGTGACCCACCTTCCAAAATGGTTAAATCTTATAATGCATATATGGTGAATGGTTTTTGAATTAATACACGTGCATATGGGGAATAAAAAAAACAATGAACATTAGAGTTTTCTTGAGAGGATCTCATCATAGAAAAATTAAAGCTGAATTTTATGGAATTCTGGATGAAATTATTGAGTTGTGTTATCTAGGGAAGAACTAGAAAATGATGCTTAAATGTCGGTGGTTGGATACTGAAAGTGGATGGTGTGTTCATCTGACTCATGGAAACATTGATATTAAATATAAAAGTCTTCTTGAAATAAATGAACCATTCTTATTAGCTCAATAGGCACATAAAATTTATTATGCAAAGTACTGTGCTACTTTATAAAAATGAATGATTGGTGGAGCATAATAAAAATGAAATCTTGAGAAAATCAGCTTACTTAAACAGAATGAGGTTCTACAGAAGTGAATGGAATTGAAAATTTTCATGATATTTCTCAAAATACATTTTTTTCACAAGTAGATGTGAATTTTGATGATGACACCTAACAATTATGGATCGATGATCATGAAGATGTTAATTATGTTAAAAATGAATTTTAAATTTTTAGTGATGATGAAACTGAAACTCATATGGATTTTGATGATGCTGAGGAGGAAGAAGAAGACATTGACATTGATAGCTATGGAGATGAGGACAAAGATAGACATTGATATATTTAAATATTGGTTATAATCGTAACTAATAAATATCTATATATAATAGTTATTATCAACTATATACAAACAATAATAATTTTGTTCTTCAGAAGGATCTCAATCTATTTCACGATTTGTAGGAGGTTGAGCTACATTTGGATGAGGAGGATTTTGGATCATATGACCCTCAGCCTACTGGCGGTTTGGGGGGTACACAGAGGGGGTGCAGTCTTGCGCGACTGATGATTCCTGAACCTATCCTTAAGGGGTATCAATGTATTTTATTCGATACATGTACACGAAGGTATAATAACCTATATATTTTATTTATCTTTCCTTAATTTATTTATATATATACTAATTTTTTGATTATTTATTCTTTATTCACAGTTTTGCACATGTAGCTATTGGACAGGGGAGATCTATCAAGCCCAATTATTTTTCATAGCCATGGATCACAAGGGAACAAATTCATGTTTATGTGTGGCTTTCCATGTTCAATCATTGACTGGTACGTAAATAAATAATATTTATTTTGAAATTTATTACATTAATAACATGATATTATAAATTATTTGTATTTTTTATGGTATCCCATCGATGATAGAATGCGTGGAGCTATCCATGCTGCATGGAAGGTGTCTATGTTTGACCGTTTCAATTAGTATTTTTACAATTTCAGAATAATGACCATTAAGAAAGCAGAAGAGACATAATTTGATGAGTCGTGTAGAGCCCACCGACCAGAGTACATTTCATCTCACGTTTGAGATGGATTATGTCTACACTGGTTGGTTGGTGGATTTCAGAGAAGATCTTCAGTGGGTCGGAAGAACTTGGGGAGAAAGGAGGTGACACATCGAGCTGGTAGTCGTACATTTAGTATGCATAGAGAGAATCTTGAAATTAACTTTTTTAAATACTTTCTATAATTTTAAATATAAATATTTTATTTTATATTTCTACAGGAAGTCGAGTATCCTAATATTACTGAGTACGATGTTTATTGGAGGATGTATAGTTATCCCACCACTGGAGAGATGAGTGGTGATCGCAAACATCAGAGTGTGGTTAGTATTATTTTTTGTTTCAGTTTGAAAATTAACTGAATATAATATTTTCACAATTTTAATTTCTAATTGGAATTGAAGGATTCATATGAGGCTACGTCCTCTCAGACACATGCTGGGAGTCCGGATGAGATGACAAATAAGTCCAATTCCCACTATTTCAATGAGGTGGGATGGATGGAGGCGACTCAGTATGAATTTGAGAAGGGTTGAGTAGTTGGTATCTTCTCTCATTTGAATCCTAGTACTTATAATGGTACTACTATGATGACGGCGTCCCTCTCGAGAGGAGCTTGGGGAAAGGCATCATCCTCTATCTTAGAGTATCAGGAGCAGTTGGGAACTCAGACTAAGCTTATAGAGTGTTTGAAAAAGCAGCATGAAGAGAAGCATCGACAGCAGCCACAACAGCACGAGGAGGAGATGCATCGATGGCAGCAACAGTAGCAGCCGCAACATCATGAGTAGATAGAGTACATGCGCCCTATGACTCATAGTTTAGGGATGGAGTTTCTTCCAACATATCCTACAACTCCTCCACCTCCTCTTGAAGATAACCCCCCTCGGGTGAATTTTTTGGTTAAAAACATTTGAATTCACGATTTTTTGTTATATTAATTATTTAAATTTTCTGTCTTTTATATTAGTGGAAATATTGCATAATTTAATTTTTTTATTTTTAATATTTTATTACTTATTATTCGTATTATTTTTTTTAATATTTGTTTTTTACTAATAATAATAATAATATTCACATTTTATGATTTTTTTATATTTTTTTAAATATTGATAATTTTAATAATTTTTTATTTTTTTATTATTTTAATAATATTAATATTAATTTTTCATTAATCATAATATTATTAAATAAATTTTTTTTAGTATTATATTTTTTAAATTTTTGTTTATTTTACTAATAATTATAATAATTATAATTGATGATTTATTTATATTTTTTGAGAATATTAAGAATTTTAATATTTTTTATTTTTTTATTATTTATATAATATTAATAAAAATTTTTCATTAATCATATTTTTATTAATTTTTTTAGGTTTAGGATTTGCAATGGGGAATTTTTCGACAGGCTCCCATCACAATATACTTTAAATTTTATTTTTAAAAAATTATTTGTGAAGGGACGACGGGCCTGTCACAAAAGGTTTTATATGTAATGTTTATAATCAGAGACTTATTTTTGATGAGGAACTTCCCCATTGAAAATACTATTTGCGATGGGCCTGTCTCAAAAAGGTTTATTTATATATAATGTAGATAACCAGAGACTAATTTCAGGCGTGAAACATTCCCATTGCAAATACTATTTTTTGTGATAGGCCAGTCGAACAAATAGTATTTGCGACGACATTTTCTACATCGGGATATTTGCGACGCGGCCTAATCACTAAATCCTATTTTCCATGGGATCTCGTCACAAATAACATGTTACAAAAAGCCCGAATTCCAGTAGAGGAATTTGAGAACATCTAAACAAGTTTTAATAAGGGAATTGACGAGTATGTGGAAGGGGAAAGCACATTGGAATTATGGGGTATACCTAATGGGTTAAAGTTAGTGAACTGATTGTGTTATGTGATATTAGAATTGATATTGAAATTAAAAAGTAGTAAAAATATTGATAAATGATAAATGGGATAAATTGGATAATGAATGGTAATTCGTTAAGATTAGATAATGTGACACCCGTAGATTTCATGTATGTTTTCTTTTCATATAATTTCAACAGTCTATGTTGTACACAACACCATGTTCAAGCACAGTATAATCTATCAAAATATCCATTTAAAAATAATTTATGAATTTTGTTAACTAAATTACTAAATTAAAAGAAATATTTTTAAAATAGAGATCATTTTTGAATTCGTAATATAAAAATTATATTAGCCTGAATTTTTTGTATTTTTCTTAAATGTTACAATTTTTGATGACTGGTGGAAAATACTGCATTATTGTTAAAAAAACTTTTTAGTAATTATTTTATTCTAAATTTATTTCAATGTCACAATAGATAAGTAATACATATATAAATATAATATAATTCATTGAAATAATTTTTATAATTGAATTAGATATAAAATATTTTGACTGTCTCTTTTACCGTCTTTCTATCAACATTTGTGGGATTAGCATTAAACATAGTTTTACTGATTCAATGAATAGTGTTCTAAAAAATAGAAATACATGGTTGTAATTAGTATAAATTTTAGTTCTAACTGGAATAATACAAATTTATTTGGTGAATGGTAACTTTTCTATTTTTTTATTTGTTTACCATATTTAAGGGTAAATCCTGTAATTAAAGGTAAAAATAATATTATAATATTTAAAAATTACACTAACACCTGTCTTAATTACATTATATAAGTGTTTTTCAATAGAAATAATCATTGGGATGATTTTGGGACCACTTGGAGCCGGTTTGATGACTTTAGAATATTTAAAATATTATATTTAATGGGAATCCTATTTTGTTATACTTTTGTTTTCAACCTGTAAAATATTTTTAATATAAGGTAATTTATGTTATATGCTGCACTATAAATAGTAATATTAATGATAAATTTTTTATCTATATTATGATAATTTATTTATAATTTTATAATAGAAACTATTAAATTAAATGGTGAAACAATGATGATTCAGTAATTGATTTATTAAATAATATCTCAACTAATATATTACAATAATATTAAGATAAATATAATTTGAATTATTTTTTTCAAAATAATATTTTTTTTGATGAAATATGAAAGTTTTGGGTGGGTTAATGTAGTTTTTATAGAATTATTAATGTTTATATGAATTTATATAAACTCATATAATCAATAAAGTCAAAATTGGTATAAATGATATTTTAAAATAAGTAATATTTTATTAAGTGAAATGAAATTCATAAAAACTATATTTTATCCATGAAACTAGGTTAAAGTTAAATATATCATAAACTATCAAATTTGGGTTATTTTGGAATTTTATAGTAAATATATTAACCTTATAGTTTATAAAGACAAGTTGTCCAGATATAAGATAAATTATTTAAATAAGGGTTATCAAAAAAGGATAAGAATTAAAAAATGATAAAATCTTGTCCAAAATTTTATTCTATGGTAAATATTCCACACTTATCACATTATTATTGATTTTTGAATCATTTAACGGACAATTGTCTGTGAAAATGACATAGATATTATAAAAATAAAAGAATGTGATAAAATGTCACACTCTCATTTATTATAAATATATTAATATTAATATGTGGTCAATCAGGAAAATACATTGATAATAAATATTATTTGCAAGGAAAATATATTTTTCTACATCATAGTAATTTTTTTATCATTTTTAGATATTAAATAATTACCATAAATAATGGCATAGTAGTGAAGAAGTAATTATTTTAATAATAGAAATATAAAATAAATTATATTAAAAATGTTAAAAGAAATACAATTTCACTTGATTACGGATTTACACAAATTTTCCTGGTTAATATGAAATTTTAGAAGTTTATTCAATTTATTAGTTTGAATTTATGTAACACCCCGAGCTTCCACGGTACACATCTCTTTGAGTAACACAGTAGCGTGTGTTGTACGCAACTTTGAGTTCTAACACACACCACAACCAATCAAACTAGCCATTATTAATAGTAATACCCACTTTTTGAACTTTTATAAATTTTATGTTTCAATATGGACTTAATTTTTGGATTCAAAATATCGAAATTAGCTTAGGGTGAATTTTTGGCATTTTTCTGAAAACATTAAATTTTTGATGAATAGTGAAAAAACACTGAGTTATAGTTTAAAACCAAATTTTTATTTAAATAATTATTTATTTTATTTAAATTTACTTCAGATCAAAATAGATACATAATACCTATATATGTTCAATTTAATTCATTGGAGTTAGTTTAGAATAATTTTAGATATATAAAAATTTTATGAAACTTTTCACCATCTTTTACCCACCTCCTAGGAGAATTTGGAAATTCTCATAAAAATTAATTTTACCACTTCTGTGAGTGGAATTTATAAAATCTTAGAGACACTATAAATATCAAGGAGTAAAATTTAGTTCAATAAGATAAAAATATTTTTTTGTGAATATTATCTTATTACTTTTATTTACAACAGTTAAAAGTAAATAGGGTAATTTAGGGTAAAAATGGTATTAATATTAACCTAACACATTTCCTAATTCTATTGGACAAGTGTATCTAGACCATAAAAAACCTTAGTAAAAAATATTATCAATTAGTTCCACTTGGATTAGATTATGACATTTATTGTTATTTAATTCAAAGAAGAGTTAAAAGAGTTGAAATCAAAGTTTAATAACTAAAACATTTTTAATATAGGATTATACATAAGATAAATTCTATTATAAATATTTATTAGAACGACAATAATATTTATTACATAATTTTATTTTATTTATAATTCTTAGACACAAAATAATTTAATTTATTTATGACACAATGGTGATGCAGTTATTACCTAATTAATGAAATATTAGAATAATTAATATTATAAATATCACAATAAAGGTAATTTGAGACTTTTTATGAATTCTCCTAATTTTCTTGGTTAATATGACACATTTTGACCGATTATATAAATTTTTTTCAAAGTAATAATGCTTTTATGAAATTATCAAAAACAAATTACTCAATAGTGTCAAAATTGACATAAAGAGTTTTTAAAACAAATATTATATTATTAATTTACATTTTATTCCTAAGAATCTATTTTTCTTCAAAGAGACATAAATAATGATAGGTGTATCATTGATGGACCACTTGGGGGTCTCTTGGAAGTATATATTATATTTATTGACTATTTAATATAGAAATACAAAGAAACATGGTAAGTGTCAAACTAATTAACTAAGAGTTAAAACTAAAATATATGGTTAATAAAGTGACTCAAACCTGTCTAAAACATATTGGTTGAGTGGTTTTTGACCTCTACCCCACTTAGAATTTAAATAACCCACTTTGGAGCCATTATAAACCGAATATGAATTTATTATAAACTAATATTTCTAGCTTTTCCAAACCTTCCCCTCACCCCTCTTATAAAAGGGCACTCCCCCTTCTCTCCATTTCACACCTCCAAAGCCTTTGGGATCAGCCAAAATATACCCAAATACCCTCTCAAATATCCTCCCTTAATTATAGAGGCCTTCCTTTAGTCATAAAGCCAATCTATGAATCCATTTTGATTAAATCAAAAGGAAGAACCCGAAGAAGAGGTAATGTTTTCACCACCCTCTTTCAAGTTCCATTCTTCATCAACTACTTCATTATTTATTATATCCATTCAAAAATAATAACTCCAGTATATTATATACAATGTGATGTTATTATAAATATGGTACAACCATATTCAGTATTCTATCCATCCTTTGAATGACATGTCACCATACGTGTGTATGTAAGGCTTACTGTCTCTACGTCGTGGTGTAATTGTTATTCAATATATTATTATTTGGATTGTTGTAATAATGATGTGTAATTCATGTAAATAATAAATATAACATGATAATTATTCTGTATATATGATATACCATCCAATTATATATTATTTTAATATCAAAAGAATAATATTGTCGCTCGTGCGTACGTATGGACTACCGTCTCCACGAACGCGATGAGATTCATTCCCCATCGTATCCATTCATGAATAATTATCATTAAATGATTAAAAATAATCTTTATGGTCTTGATATCATTATGGATATTAATAATATACAACCTATCCATAAAAAACAGAGATTATTTAACAAAACATATAATATAAAACAACTAAGTTAACACCCGAAACAACGATAATACTAAGATATTATTAACAAAGAAATGTTAAAAGATCATATATGATATAATATTAATTTAAATGATTCTTTTATAATTTAATAACAATTATTTCACCATTATATACAAGGTTAACCTACCCTCGACCAAGGAAAAGTACAAGGTAAGGGGTTTTTCATCTCACTTCTTATTCCCATGAGATTCATGCCATATTTCCTCTAATACATTTTTTGTGGTGTATGTACATACCATAATTTTATTCTTTGTGTAATACACTTTAATTTATGTGTATTTAGATATTCATTGTATGAATCCTCTTTCATGGGGTGTATGTTTCATAAGTTACCAATTTGGTAAGGGTTTATTTCACAATATTTTCATTATCTGAGGTTTTTTTTACATAATTATCTACAGGGACCTCTTTATCATCCACATCCATGTTTATTGAAAATGTATTTCAAATAATTCTTAATATTTTCAAGACTATGGGATAAATTCATTTATACACTTGTTAACTTTTTAAAAGAATATTATAAAGGTATCTTTCTGTCGTTTTCCAAACAAGGTCCTTTTTAACTATTACGAAAAAATTAAAGTAAGATTGTCTTTTTTTAACTTATACGGCAGGTGAGGCTATTTTCCACTGTTATAAAATCATCTAAGATTCCCCTAAAATATTATAAGAATATTTTCAAAGTAAATTTTTTATTTTATAATTATGTTACTTTTAAATGATTTAAAAAAAGACATATTTCTCTGAAATAGTTTTGATTTCATCTATGTCAACATATTTTGATGGATTTTAAACTTATTTGAAGTTGATTTATTATGATACAAAACATCCATATTGTATTGAACATTTTGTGATATGTTTGATTGTGGATGTTTTATTTTTATACCATTCATGGTATATCGAAAATGTATTTACATTTCATATGCTTGTTTTAATGTGAATGTTTATGTTATGTTTAAACGTATTCATATGAGGAATGCATTGGACTTAATAAGTGACGGGTGGAGCCCACTATAGCTCCTCGATGCATTGGTAGGTATCATGAGACAAACTAGTGTCTTGGCACAAGGCCTTGACATAATCTTATTTGTAGTCTTGACACGAGGCCTTGGCTATGTGGTTATAATAGTTTGGCATTATGCATTCCATCATTATGAAAGTGGTTATTGATATTGCATGGGATTATTTGACTAGTAGAATATCCATTTGAATAATTAAATGGAATTATTTCATTTTATCTTTTCAATATTATACTGAATTTCAAGTTTAAAAAGCATTAGTTTTTGTAATACATTTCCTTAAATGTTTATGCTTATTTATGGAAGTTTCTGCTATATTGTTATCCTTAATGAGCATCAGATATAACCCCTTTCAATGTTTTATTTTTCCCAGGATGTGAATAGGTAATTTATGAATGACCTGTAGGGATATTATGAGGGGATAAGAAGACAAGATGATGTTGTAGTAGTTTTCACTTTATGTTGTAATGTAAACATTATGAATGTATCTAGTTATTCCAAGGCTACTAAACTAGTCGATCTTTTGAGACATGATCTTTTGTGATCATGCCAATATTATGTAATAATGAACTGACTCTGGGTAACTAGGGTCAGGGCATTACAGTTGGTATCAGAGAAAGTTTATTACAATCCTTGGAAGATAGTTTTAGATAAACTCTGATTAGAGCACATAGCCTTAAGATAGACTTTGAGGATTAGTATCGAATAACTTCCTAAAATTTTGGTATTGTAGATATTTTGTGAGTTTTCCAAAAAATAAATCGTTGTCTGGATACGAGCAGGTAGAGGCGGCTCTGGCACAAATGTAGCTAGGGGTAAAACCTGAAAACACCATTTTGAGCTAGTCTCGAATGGGAACTAGTGCATGACAACGTGCCTTGCTTCACTCTTGGTTACGATACTCTCTAAGGATATGCATAGGATAATTCTAATTTTCTTTACCAACCATTATGAAGGGTTTATGATTATATATTCCTCAAATAAAACATTTTTATGATTATGGATTATATCCATAAATAGTTCAATTTTTTAAGGGTTTTACAAGTATGGAATTATGTATTTTTATTTATAAACTGATCTAGTTTATGCCATTGTTTTGAAATGGTGCCTAGTGGAAGAAATGGAAACTGTATCAATGCACTCACTCCATGTAGGGATTTACATCTTGCTCAAGATAATTATAATGGAGCTGGTGATGCAACTGGTCCTGATCATCTAATCACCATACTGGGACAACTCACTCAGGTTATGAATAATAACCTTACCCGTATGGATCACCCCGATCCACAGCATGGAGGATTAATGTTATATCGCTTCATGATCCAACAACCACCAACATTCAATGGGAGTAAAAATCCATTATTAGTTGAGCAATGTATAAGTTCCCTAGAAAAAATATTTCAGGATTTGGGGAGTAGTGAAAGGGAAAAAGTTATCATGGCAGTTTACCACCTCACTGGAGATGCTGATCAATGGTGGTCCTTGATTCAAAACACAATGTATGCCGAGGAAGTATCAAATATGTAATGGAGGGAGTTCAAAGAACTTTTCATAGAAAAATACTTTCCTCGTGACCATCAAGCAGATATGGAAAGGAAATTTCTGAGTCAGAGAAAAACGGAAGATGACAAAGTCACAAAGTATGAGGCTAAATTTACATGGTTATCATGGTATGATAATGATTATATACGTAACCCAAGAACTAATATTGATCATTTAATTGATGGGTTAAAACCATTTCTCCATCGAGCATTAGTCTCACAATCCTTCTAGTCGTATGAAGATATTGTCTCTTGTGCTATCTAGACAGAAAAAGCATTCTCTAAGTCTTACGACTTTAAATCATAGAAAGAGAATAAGAGATCTTCTAATCACTATGGGAATGGAAATAAGGGCAAGGATGGAAATGTTGAATATCCATCCTGCAGTAAATGTGGGTAGAAACACCCCGATACTTACATAAAGGGAATGGGAGTCTGTTACAAGTGTGGGGAAAAAGGCCACCACTCTCGTGATTGTAAGGGGAAGAAGGAAGCTACCGATGTCCAATGCTAAAATTGTAGGGATATGGGACATTATGCAAATAAATGTTCTACGATTTCGGGGAACTTACCTCAAAAAAGGCCAAGGGATCAAATCCAAGCTTATGCTATCACTACTGCTGAGGTAGAATCTTCAAAAGACATGGTGGCAGGTAATTTAATGTTTTCCTCAAGTTTAGCAAATGAATTATTTGATTCTGGATCATTGCATTGTTTCATATCCTCCCAGTTTGCTATGAAAATTAGAAATTTCCAATTTCATTTAACAAGGGAGTTTTCACTTACAATTCCTAATGGATGTATCATTGTGACGAAGTTCTATGGATCCATTCCCATTAGGGAATATAATTGTTCTTCATCTGTTGATCTCATGGTCATAACCAATATTGAATATGATATAATCCACATTATGGCTTGGCTTTCGGACCACAATGCAATGATTTATTGTAAGAAGGAGGTTACAATTTTTGATGATGATGATAAAGAACACCTTATCTTTAGAGCAGAATCGTCACCACCTGTTTCTTACCCAGATCCACCCCCTATAGCTCAACTAAATTCAATTATTGGGGAGGAAGAAAATAAAATGACTATGGGTGAGGAAAGGAATGTTCAAATAGAGGATGTACCTATATTGAAAGAATATGTAGATGTGTTCCAGGATTATTTACCTAGACATCCTCCAGAACAAGAAGTTGAGTTTTCTATTGATTTAATTCCTGGATCAAGGCCTATATAGAAGACCCATTATAGAACGGCAACTGTGGAATTAGTTGAACTAAAGAAACAACTAGAGTAATTGAGTAATAAGGGATTTATTCTCCCTAGTGTTTCTCTATGGGGAGCCCCTATTCTTTTTGTTAAAAATAAATATAGATCTATGAGTTTATGTATCGACTACAGGGATATAAAATCTATAACAATAAATAAAAAGAATCCCCTACCTCGCATTGATGATTTATTTGAACAACTGTATGGAGCTTAATACTTTTCAAATATTGACCTTCGATCTGGATATCATCAGTTGTGTGTGAAGAAGGAAGACATTCCGAAGATAGAATTTCGAACCAGGTATGGACATTACAAGTTTACAGTAATGCCTTTTGGATTGACTAATGTACCCTCTGTATTCATGGATCAAATGAATAGAGTTTCAATGAATATCTCGATGAATTTGTGGTGGTATTTACTGATGATATATTGGTATACTCCAAAAGCTAAGAAGATCATGAAAATCACTTCCACATTATCCTAAAGACTCTGAGAAGACCTGAATTATATGGGAAGGTTAGCAAGTGTGATTTTTGGATTCAGGAGATTTCTATTCTTGGCCATATTGTCTGTAAAGATGGAATCTCTGTTGATCCTTCTATGACCAAGGCAATCCATGAATGGCCTGCACTGAAGAGTATAACTAAGGTACATAGTTTTATTTGTTTAGGAGGTTATTATTGACGTTTTTCCCAAAATATTTCCTAGTTGGCTAACCCATTTACAAAGCTCACACATAAATGCATAAAATTTTTTTTGACAAAAGAGTGTGAAGAATGTTTCTAAGAACTGAAGATAATATTATTCAATGATCCTATATTGACTCTACCATAGGGGAATGATGGGTTCATTATTTATAGTGATGCATCGAAGAAAGGACATGGTTGTGTCCTTATACAGAATGATAGGGTTATTTAATATGAATCATGACAGTTGAAAATTCATGAGCAAAAATCTCCTACGCATGATATCGAGTTAGCAGATGTGATCTTTTCTTTGAATATATGGAGACACTGCCTCTATAGTGAAAAATGTGATATTTATACTGTTCACAAGAGTTTGAAGTATATTTTCTCACAAAAAGAACTCATCATGAGGTAATGTAGATTTCTTGAATTACTCAAGGATTATGATTACAAGATAAAATACCACCCGAGGAAGGAAAATAAGGTGGAAGATGCTTTGAGCAGAAAAGATCATGGAGTTTTGAACAATATGATAATTGAAAGGGATCCAATTTTCATGGATCTAGTGAATATAGACATGGGAATAACCAAGGAAGGGAAAAAATCAAAGCTTATTCAAATGGTTGCCAAACCATATTTACTAGAAATGATTAAGAGTCCTCAGACCAATGATGAAGAATTTCAAAAGAAGATTAAAGCTATGAATGATGGGAGATTGAGAGACATTGTGTATGAAGAAGGAATTTTAAAATTTGGGAAGAGACTTTGTGTTCCTGATATACCTGATCTGAAAAGGGAATTGTTAGATGATGCTAATACCTCCAATTTTTCTATAAACCCTGGGATCACCAAAATGTATAGATATTGGATGAAAAATTTTTGGTGTGACAACATGAAGAGGGAGATTGCTAATTTTGTGTCATGATGTATGGTTTGTCAACAAGTGAAAGCTGCAAGGTAATAGCCTGTAGGTGTCATGCAACCTCTTCCCATATCGGAGTAGAAATGGGACAATATTACTATGGACTTTATCATGGGGCTACCAAAGACTCCTACAAGGAATGATGCAATATGGGTTATTGTTGATCATCTTACCAAGTCAACAAATTTTCTTGCTATAAGAGAAGATCTACCACTGGAACGTCTAGCAAGAATATATATTAATAAAGTTGTGAGAATTAATGGAGTACCCCTATCGATTTTTTATGATTTTGATCCCCATTTTACTTCAAGATTTTGGAAGAGTCTTATGAAGACCTTGGATACTGAACTTCGTTTGAGCACTGCCTACCACCCTCAAACAGATAGACAATCATAACAGACTATTCAAACCATATAAGACATGTTGAGATCTTTCTCACTTGACTTTCAGGGAATGTGGGATCAATATTTACCTCTAGTAGAATTTTACTATAACAATAGCTTCCATTAGAGTATTTAGATGGCACCATATGAAGCGTTATAAGAAAAGAGATGTCGCACACTAACCTGCTGGGATGAAGTTAGTGAAAGAAAACTTGTAGGCCCAGAACTGGTGGAGGAAACAATGGAAAAGGTAAAGGTAATCCAAAACCACATAAAAGTATCTCAAAGTTGGCAGAAGAGCTATGCCTATAACTGAAAGAAGGATTTGGAATTTCATCTAGGAGATCATGTTTTCATGAAGGTATCCCCATGGAAGGGAGTTATATATTTTGTTATGAAGGGAAAATTGAGTCCCAGGTACATCAGACCTTTCGAAATTCTAGAACGAATTGGGGATTTAACTTACCATTGTGAAATTCCACCAAGTCTCTCCAAGGTTCACGATGTGTTCCATGTATCACTGTTGAGAAAATAAATGTCTGAATCAACGCATGTAGTAACCTATGAGGAATTAGAACTGGAACCCGATCTATCATATTGCGAAGAGCCCGTCAGGATTCTTGATACGAGAGAACAAGTACTGAGAAATCGGACGACTCGTCTGGTAAAAGTATTGTAGAGAAACCATAAGATGGAAGAAGCAACATGGGAACCAGAGGAACATATGATGAAGAACAACCCGAGTCCTTTCATGAAATAGTATTCTAGGAATATCGAGGATGAAATTATTTGAATTTGGGGAGAATTTAACACGCTATGCTTCCACAGTACTCTTCTCTTTAAATAATACATTAGCGTTTGTTGTGCGCAACTTCGAGTTCTAACACACACCACAACGAATCAAACTAGCCGTTATGAATAAAAATACCCAATTTTTAAACTTTTATAAATTTTATCATTCAAAATGGACTTCATTTATGGATTCTGAATATTGAAATTATCTTAGGGTGAATTTTTGGTATTTTTCTGAAAACATTCAATTTTTGATGAATAGTTAAAAAACAAGGAGTTATAGTTTAAAACCGAATATTTATTTAAATAATTATTTATTTTATGTAAATTTAATTAAGGTCAAAATATATACATAATACCAATATAAGTTCAATTTAATTCATTAGAGTTATTTTAGAATAATTTTTGATATATAGAACTTTTATGGAACTTCTCACCGTCTTTTACCCACCTCATAAGAGAATTTGAAATTATCATAAAACATAATTTTACAACTTCTGTGAGTGGAATTTCGAAGTTCCGAGGGACACGGTTAATATCAAGGAGTAAAATGTCGTTCAATGAAATAATTTTTTTTGTGAATAGTAACTTCTTACTTTTATTTACCACGATTAAAAGTAAATAGGGTAATTAAGTGTAAATATGATATTAATATAACCCTAAAAATGTCCTAATTCTATTGGAAAAGTTTATCTCGGCCAAAAAAACCTTAGGAGTAAAATATTATCATTTAGGGCCACAAGGATTATATTAGTACTTTTATTATTATTGAATTCAAAGAAGAGTTAAAAGAGTTAAAATCAATGTTTAATAACTAAAACAATTTTAATATAGGGTTATCCATAAGATAAATTTGATTATAAATATTTATTATAAAGCTAAAAAGTTTTCATACATAATGGTATTTTATTTATAATTTTTACACACTTAATAATTTAATTTATTTATGACACAATGGTGATGCAGTAATTATCTAATTAATGAAATATTAAAATAATTGATAATATAAATATCAAAATAAATGTAATTTGAGACTTTTTATGAATTCAAATAATTTTATAAGTTAATATAACATACTATTACTAATTATATAAATTTTTTTCAAAGTAATAATGCTGTTGTGAAATTATCAAAAACAAAATACCCATAGTGTCAAAATTGACATAAAGGAGTTTTTAAAACAAATATTATATTATTAATTTATATTCTATTCTTAAAAATCCAAGGTTCGGACAAGAGACTTAAATAACGATAGTTGTATCATTAATGGACCGCTTGAGGTTTTTTTGTAAGTTTATAGTAATTTTATTTACTGTATAATATAAAAATACAAAGAGACATGGTAAGTGTCATACTAATTAACTAAGAGTTAACAAATAAAATATATGGTTAATAAGGTAACCCAAACCTGTATAAAACCTATTGGTTGAGTGGTTTTCAACCTATCTCCACGTTAACCTTAAATAATCTACTTTGGAGCCATTATAAACCGATTATGAATTTATTATAAAATAATATTTCTAGCTTTTCCAATGGTGCCCCTCACCCCTCTTATAAAAGGGCACTCCCCCTTCTCTCAATTTCACACCTTCAAAGCCATTGGGCATGGACAAACTCTATCCAAATTACCTCTCAAATATCCTCCCTTCATCCTGAAGGCCTTCCTTTAGTCAGAAATCCATCTTATGGAGACCATTTGATCAAATAAAAAGGAAGAACCCAAAGAAGAGGTAATGTTTTCACCTTCCGATTTCAAGTTCCTTTCTTCTTCAACATCTTCTTTCTTTGTTATTTTCATTCTAAAATAATAACTCATGTATCTTCTATATAATTTTATGTTATTATAAATATGGTACAACCATATTAAATATTCTATCCATCCTTTGAATGACATGTCTCCATACGTACGTACGTACGGCTTACCGTCTCCACGTTGTGGTGTAATTGTTATTCAATATATTTTTATTTAGATGGGTATAATAATGATGTTTAATTAATGAAAATAATAAATATAACATGATAATGATTATTTATATATT
The DNA here is from genome assembly GCA_963277665.1 of Viscum album. Taxonomy (NCBI): domain Eukaryota; kingdom Viridiplantae; phylum Streptophyta; class Magnoliopsida; order Santalales; family Viscaceae; genus Viscum; species Viscum album. Next base: position 1,944,059,946 of record OY728126.1, on the reverse strand, counting down.
ATATACAATCCATTTATATATTATTTTAATATCAAAATAATGATATTGTCGCTCGCTCATACCTACGGACTACCATCTCCAAGAACGCGATGAGATTCATTCCCCATCGTATCCATTGAAGAAAAATTCTCATTCAATGATTAAAAATAATTTTTAAGGACTTTATATCATTCTGGATATGAATAAGATACAACCTATCCATTATAAACACGACTTATGTAAAAAACATATAAAAGAAAATGAGTAAGTTAACACCCAAAACAACGAAAATACTTAGATATTATTATCAAAAAAATGTTAAAAGATCATATTATATCATATTAATTTAAATTATTCTTTATAATTAAATAACAATTTTTTCACCATTATACAGGAGGTTATCCTACCCTCTACCAAGGAAAATTACAAGGTAAGGGGGTTTTTATCTCACTTCTTATTCTCGTGAAATTCATGCCATATCGCCACTATTAGATCATGTGTGGTTAATGTACTGACCATAATTATATTCTTTGTGTAATACACAATAAATCATGTGTATTTACATATTCATTGTATGATACCTCTTTCATGGGGTGAATGTTTCATTATTTACTAAATTGGTAAGGTTTTATTTCACAATATCTTCATTATCTAAGGTTGTTTTTACGTAATTATCTGATGGGACCTATTTATCATCCACATCCATGTTTCTTAAAAATGTATTTAAAATAATTCATAATATTTTAAAGACTATAGGATAAATTCATTTATACCCTTCTTGAATTTTTATAAAATTTTTATAAAGGATTCTTTCTGTCATTTTCCAAACAAGGTACTTTTTAACCTTTTTGACATAATTAAGGTAAGAATGTCTTTTTTTAACTTATAAAGTGGGTGCAGCTATTTTCTATTGTTATAAATTTGTTGAATATTCCCCTAAAATCTTATAAGAATATTTTCAATGTAAATGTTTTATTTTATAATTATGTTACTATTAAATTATTTTAAAAAAAGTGATATTTCTCCCAAACAGTTTTGATTTCATCTATGTCACATCTTTTGATGGATTTTAAGCTTATTTGAAGTTGATTTATTATGATAAAAAACATAAATTTTGTATTGCAGGTTTTGTGATATGTTTCAATGTGGATTTGTTATGTTTATACCATTCATGGTTTATGGAGAATGTATTTACATTTCATATGCTTGTTTTAATATGAATTTTTATGTTATGTTTAAACCTGTTCATATGACGAATACATTGGACTTAATAAGTGACGGGTGGAACCCACTATAGCTCCTTGATGCATCGGTTGGTATTATAAGACAAACTAGTGTCTTAACACAAGGCCTTGAAAAAATATTATTTGTAGTCTTGGCACGAGGCCTTGGCTATGTGGTTATGATAGTCTGTCATTTTGCATTCCATCATTATGAAAGTGTTTATTGATATTTCATGTGATTATTCGCCTAGTAGATTATACATGTGAATAATTAAAAAAAATTATTTCATTTTATCAATGCCATATTATGCTGAAGTTCAAGTTTAAAAGGAATTTGTTTTAGTTATAAATTTCCTTAAATGTTTATGCTTTTTTATGAATGTTTCCTCAATATTGATATCCTTACTGAGCATCTAAGATCACCCCTTTCAAAGTTTTATTTTTTCCAGGATGTGAAGAAGTAATTTATGAACGACCTGTGGGGATAGAATGAGGGGATACGAAGACAAGTTGTTATTTCAGTAGTTTTCACTTTATGGTGTAATGTAAACATTATGAATGTGTCTAATTATTCCAATGATACTAAACTAATCGGTCTATCGAGACATGATCTTTTGTGATCATGCCAATATTATGTAATAATGCACCGACTCTGGGTAACTGAGGTTGGGGCGTTAAAATTTATATTTATTTTTGGATTTATTTAATCTTAAGGTAATGAATAGTCTTAAAATTGAAACTATGGAATCTTTATAAAAATAAAAAATTTATTAAATTATTATAACATCATGAAAATCTAAAAAAACTAAAAAGTGAAAATTCTATGGTCTAAAATATTATAAAGATTCAATTTATGGAAAATTTAAATCATTCATGTAAATATTTATAACTATTTAATGTTTAGAATAATCTTACAAAAATTAAAAATAAATAGATCAATTACGGATAAATCAAAATGATAAAGTTTAAAATAAAATAAAAACATGTATATATTTTATTATTTGATAATATTTATAACCATAATCTTTTTATTCTCTAAATTACTCACTTTGGATATATTTTAAATCAAAAATCAATTTATAATTAATTAATTGATTTTTAGTTTTTAGAAGTTCCCCTCCCCTCTCTTATAAATACGAACATCTCCATTTCTTTTATTCCCACCTCTATTGATATTTATATAATCCAACCCTTTCTCATTAATCCTCCCACCTTCCCAAAATTAATCATAGTGGAAATACATTTGGTAGAAATCCAACCTATGGTGTCCATTTGTGAAAATAAATTAGAGATACTCGAAGAAGAGAAAATTGTATTATAAATTAAATTCAATTAATTTTCTTCATCTAAATCATCTTCCAATGTTTTTTCAATAATATAGTAATAAATAAATAATATAATAAAGGGTTATATTTTTTATTGATTGTGGGAAAACCATATTCCTCTTTTTAATAATCATACAAAAAGAAATACCACCATGTGTGCCTGCGTATGAATTAATGTCTCCACGCCATGGTGTAAACTGTTTTATGACTATAATTTATTTTTATGTGTATAAAATTGAATATAAATGATGTAAATATTAAATATTTCATGATATTATTTTTATATAATTAATATTCTTCAATATTTCATACCATATAACCATTGATGGAATTATATTGGAAGTCATGCGTACATACGACTATCCATCTTGCCGACGTGATGAAATTTATCTTCCACCTTAACCATTAAAAAATGATTGTAAATATATATATATAATGAATAAGTATTAAATAGAGGACATAATAATACTACTATACTAATATATATCAATATGAATATATTTAATTTACTATCTTCCATTCAATACAATTAGAAAACGAAAATAATGTTCATGCATACGTAGGGCTTTCCATCTTTATTAATGGTGTATTCCATTTCATATATTTATATATTTATATATTTATATATTTATATATTTATATGATATATAAATAATTTTTTAAATAATTTATGTAATTAAATCATGATTTATTTAATATGATAAAGGATAACAAGTCAAAACATTTATGATAGACAAAGCGATTATTACACGAAATATTTCATTAACATGGAAATTATTCATAAACTGGTAATATAAAGTCATAAGGGAATCATATATGATATTATTGGTATTATTACGATTATATTAAAAATTAATAATATGTTTAATACCAATATAGAGGAGTTTCATAAACATAAAAAGGGAATTAGACCTATGGTAAGGGTTAATTTCATAATATCATCATTATATGAGATTGTTTATAATTAAGTATTTACTAGGAAATATTAGTCATCAATGTCCATGTTTCATAAAAATATTTTACAAATGAATAAGTTTAATGTATTATGTAAGGAAATATTTAACTATAACATCATTTCACATGTTTTAATGATTTTTTCATCTAAATATTTATCATTAATTTCCATGATTTCAAAGTGCTTTTCAGGATGTATTTAAATGAAGATGAATGTTTTAAAATGAAAATTCATTTCTAAAGTTTCAAAGTTGTATGGGACACTTTGATTCAAAAATATATTTTTAAATTTCTTATTTTATAATATTGATACCTTTGAATAACGTATTTCAAAGAAAATTTTGTTTTTGTCAAGATATTTTAGTGATTTTATTAGATTATTTTTCATGTATATTGACATAATTAGTTGGATATTATTATTAACTGAGGTTGATCTATTATTATATCATTAAGAATATTTTATTGAATGGATTATGATTATTTTTATTGTAGATGTACAATTTATATTCATATAGTGGTTTATGGTAAAAGTATTCATATTTCATATACTAGTTTTTAAAATTAATTAAGACGTTTATTTTTCACCATTTTCATATGAGGAATGTATTGGACTTAGTTTTTGATTGGTGGGGATCACTATAGCCCCTCAATTCATTGGTTTCATTCATGAAACAAAATTGGTATGTATTTGGTCATGGCCATACCCATTTATTAGATTCTTTGTATGAATCCGTGATTGTATTAGATTCTTTTAATTAAGCCTTGTAGTATTATAATGTTGGCATGAACCCTATAGGGTATGTGTCTGATGTCTAGTATTATGTATTCCCTCATTATGAGATTAGTTGTTGAATTATATGTGATTATTCAAATATTATAATATCCATGTGAATTTTGAAATGGAATTATTTGGTTTATTATTTCCATATTATGTTCCGGATTATGTTTATAAAGCACGTGTTTTTGTTTTATATCTTTCCTTAAATATTTACAACAATTTTTTATAGATTCTATAATATTACTTACACTTAAAATGAATCTGAGATCTCTAATTTTATGGTTTATTTTACTAGGATGACAAGATGTTTATTATGATTGATATAAAGGGTTAAAATAATATTATAATGTCATTATCAAATAATTATCTATGTTGCATATAAGGTTTTGAATTGTAATGAAAGGTTGATTTGTGTAATCTATTTTCCAAGACTACTAAAATGATGGGTCTTGTAGGATTTGAGTAATTTTTATCATACCATTGTATTAAAATAATGCACTGGCTCTGGGCATTTTGGTTCAGAGAATTATAATTGTTATTAATGGAATTTTAGTGACAACCTTGGGAAATAGATTTAGAAAAAATGTATTAGAAAACATAAACCCATGGATGAATATGAGAAAATATCTATATATAGGAAGTCTTACTGTTGTTTTTAAAATACCATATATATCCATTAATAATCCTGTAAACTAATATAATGAGAAGAAGATGTCCTTATTGAGACATAAGAGAATGGATTTTTCAAGACTATATCACTAGGATTTGTGTTTCTCACATTGGGTTTTTTGTTTTGGTTAATTGTTAGAATAAGATTGGTTATATAAGAAATGGTTATAATATTAATGATGAAGAGACTATAAAAGGAAAATGAAATGATGGATTTTTTAATGAATAAGTCATTGATGCGATGTTATTGTTTTAAGAGTGAATTTGATCTTGTAAGGTTATTTTGTATTTGGATTCATGAATTATTAAATAAATGGATATATGGTTATAATAATCCTGATATTCATATGGATTTTACTATAGTAATTATTATTTATGTATTTTTAATCATGAATTTTTTTATTAAGGATTTAATGTGATCAAGGTATTTCTGTATTTGGTATGTGAAAATATATGAAATTTTACGCCCCGACCCCCGAAGCCCGAAGTCGGTGTATTGTTTTATTAAATTCACATGTTTATAAGGAATCAAATCTTGAAGGACTAATCAGTTTAGTAGTTTTTAAGAAACATGATACATACATGGAATACATATTACATTGGTAATGAAAAAAAATATAATACATAACAAAAGCTAACAAACTACATTGTTGAAAACTCAATAAATGATATCTTCTTCCTAACATGGGGATGGAAAATAAATGATAGGGGGCTCTCAACTTTATTATAAGGGTTTCATATAGTGGAATAATGAATCAGTAATAAGTGAATCATAATAAATATGGCATGGTGAATAATTTAAAAACACACACAATCATTAAACTGATAATGAAATTGCATCCATAGATTTTTTTCATAATGAAAACCTCATGGAAAGTCATAAATGAATACTGAAAAAGTATAATTATTATTTTTTGGATGACATTTATTTGGAACATGAACCATCATACTATCATGGTGGTTAAGGTATATCGGTTGATACCCATCAGATTATTTTTTTAAAAAAATCTAAATGGGTTTCCCAGAAACTATTTTGTCTCATGAGACCCATCGATGCATCGATTGGGTATAGAGGGACCCTCCCAACACTGAAAGTCCAAATAATTCTTCATAAATAAGTTTAATTCAAGAAAAATATTCATTATAAATATCTGCATTAAGTAGAGTATATACACTCATCAACATTTCCCCAAATAAAAGAACATTAAAAAACACTGTATGTTAAATGGTATAAGGATAAGAGAAAATCATTCCCATGATACAAGAATATGGATATTTGAAAGAAATATAAATTCAAATGAAATGTGATCTCCAATGGGAATTAGATACACCACATAATAATTATTAGGTTCACAATACTATGTTTGTCTCAATGAAATGGTATTCAAACAAAGTCCCTTACCATATTGTAATCAATCGAATCATATAACCAAAAATTAATAATAATTAAAAGAATCATTGAATACAATGTATATGAAGAGAGTAATTATATATATATATAATGGAAATATTAATACACCACATACAATAATTATGTAGTGAATAATGGAAATCTCCTGGAAATAAATGTGAGATGAGAAACCCTTTACCTTATGTCTGAATGAGTTATGTGGATGACCTTAACGTACATGATAATAAATTAAATCCAATAATTACATAAATAATAAATTTTTATACATGTATTTGATTTATTATTGTTCTATTATGTTAATATATGTCATTATTAATGAGTTATATGATACATTTTTATCATCTGAGATCGTTCATTTCCGTTGTTTTCATGATCGACTTACTTGTATTCATGTAATGATGTTTGTGTTAACTGGGTATAATTCCCTAGAATTTGAATTATATGATATTAATTTAAATATAAAGGAATAAATTTTAATGTATATAATTTTTTATAGGATATGAGGATGAATCACTAGATAAGATGTTAGTGATAATTTCTTAGATTATTTTGGTGTTTTTTCGAACCTCACACTCTAGTTTTGTTTAATTAATTAATAATATGTATATATATAATTCTTCTAGAACATTAAATAATATGTAGTAAATATTTTATAACATGTTTGAAACATAAAAATGGTTTAATTAGCATCCTTGAGGGATAAATTGATGAACTAAAACCCTTCATCCATGAAGGTTATGAACGACACCTCATAGACGATGATTCTGTTTTTAAAATAAAAGAGAGAGAAAAGAGTTTGATAATGGATATTACATTAAGATTATATTATTACTATATATTTATGATAATATTTTTATCATTCTAAGTTTTATATCATAGGTTATGATATAAATTTAAATGAAAATAAATTGAAAATTAAATTAAAATCAAAATGAAGAGAGTTTACGTCTTGAATTATCCTCTTTGACAACCACCTTATAGATAGGTTTTTTTGTCCATTAGAAATACCAATAGATTTTGGACATGTTGTAGGATCATTGTAAGTGTTTTGGGAAGAAATTTTACATGGAATAAATCATGGAAGGTGTGAGAAAAAGAGGGGGTGAGGGGTGGTTTTTATAGTGGGGGAAAGGGGTAATTTCTCGTTATTTTATTCATTATTTTATTATTTTTCTCAAGAATAGAAATAGTATGGATTATTGTGACTAAATAAAGGAACTCCTTCATGTGAGTTAAAACTAATGGTTCTTACCCTAGCCTTACATCAATAATAACTAAAAAATTCATGTCTTTTTCATTTAATGTAAATTATCTTATTTTACTATAAACCAAAAATCCATGTATTTTAGAAAAATATCAAATATATATCCTTATAATTTTTCAACAAGTAGAATAAAAAAATGAAATTTTATTTATGGAAATAGTTTTCTGAATATGAGAAATTTAATTTTAATTAAAATCAATATTTACTCAAAAAAATATTGTTTTTAAAATTAAAACTGATTATATAACACTGTGAAAATTTTACTAATTTCTCATAGAAATATCATAAAAAATAGGAAATAAAAATATTGAATTAACAATAAATTTTAATGAAATTTAATTTACAATAAAATCAATTTATTAATTATAAATAATTAATTAAATATTTATTACCCTTAAAAATATGAACACATAAATATAAGTTTTTTTAAATATTCACTTACTTATACAATGATATAATTATATAAAACCATTATTTATAAGAAGCCTAATTTTTATTTATACATTCATCAATGAGTTTATTATTCGTTTGGCTGATTTACACATCATAAGGGTCATTTTACTATTTTAAACGGTATATTACAATTCCAAAGGTTCAATTTACTATTAACCAAATAATTTAGTGGATCATATCAGACTCAAAATATATTACAGATAACATCCATGTATGTCCATTTTCAAAATTAAATTCACAGAAGTGTAAAAATTATGTTTAAGGTCTAGATTATAACAAAATTTTTACAACAATGTGTGGTTTCACAGTAAATTAGTTTTGTGGGAAATATAAACTATCTAATGAATTGAAATTATTTATGAACAAACTTACCAGAAAATATCTGGATGTTATATTTTTCCATCATTTAAAAAATTTTCCAGGATATTTTTCAGGTATAATACCCTCTAAAAAGATGTGGGTGGTTCTTCTTCATAACATCCTTAGGTTTCCACATTGCTTTCTCTATTTAATGGTTTATCCAATGAATTTTTACCATTCGAGTTTTTTTATTTCTCAATACTTTATCTCGTGTGTCAATAATATCGATAGGATATTCACAGTAAGATAAATCATGTTCTAGTTATATTTCCTCATAGGTAAGTTTGTGTGTTGGGTATGGCATGTACTTCTTTAACAGTGACATATAGAACACATCATGATCATTGGAGGGACATTGCGGTATTTCCAAAGGGTAACCTAGATATCAAATTATTTTTAGTATTTCTAATGGTGTGATATTCTTAGGGATCATTTTCCCTTACTTACTAAAACATAAGACACCCTTCCATCTAGATAATTTCTAAAATATGTGATCACCCACTAGGAAGTAAAAATACATTCTTCGGTTATCAAAATAACTATTTTTCTTACATTGGGGTGCTTTAATATGGGGTTGAATGGTCTATTCCTTTGTCATTTTTCTCTTTAATATGTGTTAGGCCTATAATTTTCCTCTCCCCAAATTCACCTCAACAAGTTGTATTTTTAAATATCTTTCTGTATAATGAATAATTTGGTAGTATTAAAAAACTATAATGGAAATTAGAATTGTAGAGAAATTCCACCAAAAGTAAGTATTGTCCTGACATACATTGATTGTCATATGATCATGATCTCAACATGTGTTCCAATTATTGTATAGTCTTTTTAGACTGTCTGTCTGTTTTATGGAGGTAAGTAGTACTCATATGAATATTTGTATCCAAATACTTATGAATACTCTACTAGAATTTTAATATGAATCAGGGAACATGATTAGACACAATCAATAAAATTGCACCAAAATTTCTTACAACATATTTAATGTAGATTCTTCCTAGGCGTTCTAGTGGAAAATCTTATCTTATAGTAATGAAAATAATGCAATTTTTTAAGATGATCAAAAATTACCCATATTTCATTATTCATTCCAGGTTTCCTTGGTGCTATTATGAAAATGTAAATCATAATATCATCCCACATACAGATAAGAATATGTAGTGGTTTTATAACTCTTATAGGATGTATTCTATCAACCTTATCTTATTGAAAAATACACACCATGACACATAGTTTGAAATTTCATCCTTTATGGTATCCCCTCTAATATGGTCATTCATATCTTTATTCATCTTCATTCTACCGATGTGTAAAGATAAATTTATTCTATTATCATCAACTAATACTTTCCTTTTTATATATGGTATTTATGGAACACATTACACCTTTCCAAATTTTATAACTCCATCCTCAAACATGTTGTCATCCAATCTTCTATCCCTAACGAAATTAATTTTCTTTCAAAGGTTCTCATCATCAGATTGAGATATTTTTATCTTTCCAACAAATATGGATTAGAAATAATTTTATAAATTAATGATGTTTCCTCATCCTTAATATTTTTTAAATCCATCTTTACAAGATCCATGAACATATGATATCTCTAAATCCTCATTTGGTCTAGAAGTTCATGATCTTTCCTACTTAGTGCATCTAATACCTTATTTACCTTTATTGGGTGGTAGTGTATTGAATAATAATAATATTTGAGTAACTCAATCCATATCCTTTTTTTGATGTTGAGTTATTTATGTGTAAAAATTTATTTCAATCTCTTATGATCTGTAAATATCTCACCTCATTCACAATAAATATAGTGTCTCAATATGTTTGGAGCAATGATTATGGTTGATAACTAAATATCATGATTTGGATAACTTTATTCATGTGTCTACAAATACCTTGATTCATAAGTAAAAACATTATCATTTTACATATGTACACAACATAGTCCATTCATTGATGCATCTCTATATATCATAAACCCATCATTTATAGATGAAAGTGTCAAAATCGGAGCATTGAAGAATCTTATTTTTATTATTCAAATCATTATGTACAATTTATTTTCAATATGAAAATAACTGCTTTACTTGTGTTCTTGGTTAGCAAGATAGCCAATCGGGAAAACTTTTGAATGAAATGTTGATTGTAACCTGCTGAGCCAATAATGCTACATACCTTGTTTATGTTCGATAGTGTAGTGCATGATCTGATTGCACTGTATTTATAAGTTTAACTAGGATTCCAACCTTATAGATAATATGGCCATTAAAAGAAACATTTTAAAGACATCATTCACATTTACTACACTTCATATGTAGGTATTTTATTCTAAGAGACTCCAGAAAAATCTTCTTGTGGTTCACATGGTCCGCATAGATTTTGGATTATATTAATATATCATTAATAAATACCAAAAATATTATAAATATGTTCATTGAAATATTTTTCATCAGATCCACGAATACAAAGGGTGAATTAGTCAGTATAAATAGAATTACATTAAATTCGTAATGTCCATACCTAGTTTGAAATGTTGTGTATGGAATATATTTCTTCTGCACACGCACAAGATGATATCATGATCTATGATCATGGTTTGAAGAATATTGGGGTCCCTGAAGTTGGTCAAATAAATCATCAATGTGAGGAAGATGATACTTTTTATTTATTGTAATAGCATTGATTTCCCTATAGTCAATCCACATCCTCATAAATCAATCATTCATCATGAAAAATAGAACAAGGGATCCCTCGGGAGAAAATATAGGAAGAATAAAACCATTATCCCTAAATTCCTCTAGTTGTTTCTTTAGATACAATAATTCTACAGTGTACATTCTTTATAGATTCTTTGATATAGGTATTGCACTAGAAATTAAATCAATAAAGAGATCAACATCCCAAGTTAGAGGAGCTCTAGGTAAATCCTCCAGAAATACATCAATATATTATTTCTCAATTCTTACATCATCAATATGAATATTAAATTACTCATAACTAGATGTGGGTTTCCCTTCCACCCAAACAATTCCATTTTTTATAGACACTAGTGGTGTATCTATATACGAATTATATGATGATGCTTTTCATTAATGATAAGGGATATAACCATTTCTCAAAAAATTTAAATTCTTACTTCTTATAATATATTTTTATATCATAGATTGAAATACAATTCATACCGAGGATTATACAACATTAAATCATAGGAATAATGATAAGGTTTGAAAATAATGTTTTATTATCTATCATTAATGGGACTAACTAACACATAGTTGATGCAATGATACTTCCCTTAAGAGTTTTTACTGAAAAATCATTTATTAAATAAAATGGGAAATGACTAATTTTATTAGAAAATTGGAAAGATATAAAAGAATACAATGATCTATAATAAAATAAAGCAATGGATAAATTTTAATACAATATTAAAGTTCATACCACCACATCATTAGGAGCTTCAACCTCTGCTGTTGTGATCACATATGCTTAGCCATCTCCCACTAACCTCTTTTGTGCTAGATTCCCCTAACGATTGAGAAATTCATTTAAATAATGACCCATATTATTTTAGTTGAAGAATTTAACATCATTTATTTGTTTCTTTCCCTTTTACTCATAATCTCTATGACCCTTTTCCCCTCAACTATAACAAACTCCCATTCCTTTCCAAGATTTTCTAGGATGATTCTTTCCACAGTTCCCACGTAATGGGAATTAATTTTTTCTTTCTCTATGATTAGTTTTTCATCTAATCCATGGTTATCAAAATGACTTTTTTATCTTTATTTTCCTTGAATAAATTAGATCGAAAAAATTCCCTCTATGTTTTCATGGCACTTCACACTATTTAATCCTATTGTAAAAATGGTTGACAAGCTAGTTCCCTTTAGATATTGGGAATATTACCTTCAAAGAAATGATAAATCTTGTATTCTTAATCACATTTTTAATCTATATCGTATCTGGATATTATTATGAAGGTATCCTCTTACTCTACAACACTATGTTCTTTCCTTTTCATTAAGCTAATGAATTTTCTCCCCATTTTAGTCTATTTCTCACGAGGGAGATATTTTTTGAAGTATACTTCCTTATAATTTATCCATTACATATATTATATTTCATCTTCTTCTTTGGTATTCTTGATCAAAGAAAACCATTGATTTGTATCACCCTTGACACAGTACACGGGAATTACTACCTTTTTTATTCCATTTAATTTTAGAACTACAAATAATTTTTTATGGGACACGATTAACTAATTAACAACAAATGTATTACTAGTAATGATAAAATCCAGGGGATTATTCTACATGAATCAATCCAACATAGGTTTATTATGGTTATTCTTCATGATCTGATCAATTTGTCATAAAATGGTCATGATCATCGCAAATCCGACACTAACTGTGTTGACCTAATCAGTAGGGAAATCCCAAGAATTTTCACAGGTATTGATTCAACTTGTTCCATTTTGAATCATCACTAAAAAAATTCATACAAAAAATTAGGATATGAATCACAATAAACAATGATGAACTAGCAAAACTGTTAAAATGAATTGAAAATTTATGCATAAGTAATCTCATATTTATAACCACAGTTTCAATTTACATTTAAACCCTTCTTAATTGTTTGTAAATAAAATGTGAATTATCATAAGCATATCCCCTCTGAGTGCCAATACAGGTGCACATCAAGGCCTGTTTTATTGTACTAGGTTACCATGAGTTAGGTGGGTTACACCTTGTTAGATTTTTCACTCCTAGTTACATCGGTTCCAGAACCACTTCCACTTGTAGTATCCATACATTTATGTCTTTCTTGGAAGACCAATAAAACCTTCACCTTAAAAAAATTATTGGATATTATTCTATTCTTATCCTAAAACTTGATCTCAGGGATAATGTCCCTAAACTATGTTTTCTAAATCTAGTTCCCATGGTTTCTACTAAACTTATTATGATACTAACTATAATGTAAGGACCCTATAACAGCAGAGCTGGTAGATTATTTTGTTGCATTGGCATGATTACAAGGAATAAAATCCAGAAGCACCAATTAGTCTAGTATTCTTTTAGAATCTATATACATACATGGAACCCAATTTAAATTGGTAAAGAAAAAAAATTTAATACATAACAAAATCTAATGAACTACATCCTCGAAAACTCAATAAATGAACTCTTCTTCACAACCTAGGTAAGGAATAAAAATGTAAGGGTGATCTCAAATGATTAGTAAGTGTTACCTATAGAGGAACCCTAAATCAATAATAATTTATTTAAAATAAATTAGAAATTATCTATATGGCATGGTGAATAATTGAAAAACACAAGCCATACTCCAATTGTTAATGAAATTACATCCATCGATTTTTTCATTGTCAAATCCTCATGGAAATTAGTAATTTAATAAGGAATAAAGAGAATGGTTTAAATTTAAATCTAATGTATCTTGATCAAGAACCATCATATTGTTGAGACAATTTATGTCTGTGGGTAGAAACTCATTCGATTTTGTTTTGGAAACAAACTCACATGGTTTTTCTCCAAGAGTTTTTATCTCATGGGACCATTCAATTCAATGAGGTAATATAATGGGCCCCACCACTGTCAAGGAATTTCCAAATAATTATTCATACATATATTAAATTAAAGAAAAATATTCAATATAAATCTTCTTATTGAGTAGTTGATACAGACTCAACAATATTTTCCCAATTAAAACAACATTAAAAAACATCGTATAAAAAATGTATATGGGAAAGACAATAATCATATCCATGATACAAGAATATAGATATTTAAAAAAAATATAATTTCAAATGAAAAGTGATCTCCAATGGTTAGTAGATACACCACATAAGAATTATTATTTGTACAATACCATGTAAGTCTCCATGGAATGGAAATTGAGACAAAGTCTCTTACCATAATGTAATCAATTAAATTATATGACCAAAAGTTATTAATCATTAAATGAATATTTCGATACCATGAATATAAAGATAATAATGATATTATATATCAAATGGAATTATTCATACACATCCGAAAATAAATAAGTGGTGAATAATGTAAATCTCATTGAAATAAAAGGAAGATGAGAAACCCATTACCTTAATTATGAATGAGTTATGTAATTGAACTTAATGTCCTAGATTAAAAAATTAATTATTTAATTATTTAATTAATTAAACTTTAAAAATGTATTTTATTCATTATTGTTTTATTAATATCATTTATAGCCTTAATGATGAGTTATACGATACAATTTTATCACACGTGATCATTCATTTCCTTAGGTTTCCTGATTTATTTACTTATTTAAATGGAATGAAGTTTGTGTAAAATACATATAATTATAATGAATTGGAATTATATGATATTAATAAAAATACAAATGTTTAAATGGTTATATATATCATTTGGTGATATAGTACGAGAATGAATCATTAGCTTAAATTTTAGTGTTAACTGCATTAAATATTTTTCCGTTTTTAATCCTTAGACAATTGTTTTTATTAATTAATTAATAATATGTATACATAATGGTTATTGAACATTGAATAGAATGTATTTAAAAAAGTATAATCTGTTTAAACCATAAAAATGGTTACATGACTAGCCTTAAGCGATAAATTTAAGAATGAAAATCTATCGTCCATGAAGGTTGCAAATCAGCACCCCATGAGCATTGATTTTTTTTTAAATAAAAGATAGATAAAACAGTTTGAAGATGGATATTATATTAAAATGAAATCATTATATTATATATATGATACAATATTTATCAAAATAATTTTTATAGATGAGGTTAGGATAAAAATAGAAATGTAAATAAATTTATAATGAGATTAAAATAAAAAGAAAGAGGGTTTACCTCTTCAATTATTCTCCTTGAGAACCTCCTTATGGAAAGGGTATTGGTCATTTAAAAAGACCAAGAGATTCTAGAAGTGGTTTAGGATCTTGGGAATAGGATTGGCCATAAACATCTCAAGGCAAAATTCTTGTAATTTTTGAGGAGAATAGCGGGTGAGGGTGGTTTTTATATTGTAAGAGAGGGGTAAATTTTCGTTATTTTTTTCATTATTTTTTTTTCAAGACAAGAAATAGTGTTGAATATGGAGACAAAATATCATAACATGTGAATATGAGTTCGAGATATTGGATCTTACCTTAGCTTTACATGAATAATGACTCAATAATTCATGAATAAGGAATTTGCTCTATGTTATCATATTATTCTATTCAAAAAAATTCAAGTATTTTTGAAAAATCTCAAAAATTGACCCTAACCATTTCTCAACATATAGAATTAAAAAATTAATTCCATTTTTTGAAAATAATTTTTTCAATATGGGAAATTTAATTTTTAATTAAAATCATAATTTTCTCGAAATATATATTTTTTTAAATTTAAAACTAATTTCATAAGCCGTTGGAAAATTAAATAAAGACACATATAATTATTCTAAAATAATAGGAAAAAAATATAACTACTTATGTGTAAAATTTAATTAAATTAAATTTCTTTTAAATAAATTTATTAATTATAGGATTGTAACTAAATATTTATTACCCATAAAAATACCAACACTTTATTATTAATTGTTTCCAAAATATTCACTTACTTATACTATGATATAATTATACCATACATTCATTTTCTAGAAGAATAAATTTTATCTAAACATTCATGAGTGAGGATACAATTCATTTGGCTGATTTATTATTCATAAGGGTCATATTAGTATTCAAAAGGGTACATTAATATTCCAAAGGGTCAAGTTACTATTCACTAATTTTTGTTCGATCTTATAAAAATATAAATATCTTATCGATCACAACTATTAAGGTACATTTTTTGAAATTCAATTCATATAAGTGAAAAAAATTATGTTTAATATCTAGTTTATAACATAATTGTAATAAAAGAGAGTTGTGTCGCATTGAATCAGTGTTGTGTTCAATATAATTTGTCTAGTGAATTGAAATTATTTATAAACAAAAATACCATAAAATATTAAGGGTGATATAGAACCATTATTTATCATGAGTAAAATCAATATATAATATATATTTTTGAAATTTATGGACCTTTTTGGTCTATTAATTTGGCTAAAAGTATTTTGGACAAGTCTAAAGGATGGAATGATGTAAATTGAACATTGGATATTTTTATTTGATGTTAATTTATTATTTATTGGATATTATGGGATATCCTTCATGGATTCATAAAACTTTTAGAGGATGAAATAAATAATTGGAGTCCTTTTTATTTATCAAAAGTGATTCAAGTGCGAAAATATCATATTGAAATTTCATTTATAGGAGTAAGGGATGAAATGAAAACAGATCGAAGCACATCCAAAGGATGAGATTATTTATATAACATTGAAGGAAACCAAAAATGACATCAATGTACTTTTATGATAAATATAATGGACCCTTAGATCATCACATTTTATATAGATTTTTTATTTTTAAATTTCTCATAATCATGTTATCTATCATTCTATATCATAACATGACACTTAGATTTAACATTCATGTCCATGTTTTTCTATATGTAACCTTTATATGTGTTATTTCTAGAAAATTTCTTTCTTCCCTTTCATTGTTTTTAATTACACCTTTTATTAAATTTTCTTCTGATGTGGGATATTAATAATGGAATTTTGAATTGTCTAACCCCAACTACCAAAAAAAAATTAAAATATTGAAATGGAAAAAAAATTGATGGAGGAAATAATGTTATATCCCATGATTTCACAACACATTTATTTTTTAAATAAATTCAATGGCTTGTGTTGTACGCAACACTGTGTTGGAACATACTATAATCTATTAAACTAGCCATTTAAAAAGATATTATAGAGAGTATTTACCCAATTATGAAATTGATAAATTTTATTTTTTAAAATAGACTTTATTTTTTAATTAATAATATCAAAATTAGCTTCGAGTTATTTTTTTTGGTTTTTTATGAAGGGTATCAATTTTTGATGAATAGTGGAAAATACTGCATTTTTATTAAAAACTACTTTTTCATAATTATTTTACATTAATCTGATTTTAATTTCACAATAGGTAAATAATAAATATATTAATTCAATTTATGTTATTAAAATAATTTTTATAATAGAAAAAGATAACAAAAAACATGAATGATTCTTTTACTCACTTCTAGCCACATTTGTTTGATATGAATTGAACGTAATTTTACTACATTTGTGAATGGTTTTATAAAAAAACATACGTGATTTTAATTAGTATTAAATTTTTTTCTTAGAGGAACAATTTATTTTTTTTATGAATGGTACCAATAGTAAATTTTAATTTATTTACCATGGTTAAGCGTAAATCGAGAAATTAAAGGTAAATATAATATTACAATATTTAAAAATTACCCTAACACTTTTCCTAATTTCATTTTATAAGTTAATTTAAACCTATATAATCATTTAGTTGATTTTGGGAAAACTTGGAAAAACTTGGATGAATTTAATATATTTATAATATTATATTTGATTAAAAGACAATTTTATTATACTTTTATTTTTAATATGTAAAATATTTTCAATATGAGGTAATGTGAGTTATATGGTCAACTATAAAACTTAGATAGAAATGAAATTTTTTTATCTAAATTATGGAAATTTTTTATAATTTTATAATGTAAATAATTATATTAAATGTGTACACAGTGATTAAGAAATAATTGATTTATTAAACGATGAATTAAATAAATGATGATAATTATATCATTTAAATATAATTTGAAATATTTTAGGGAAAAAACTATTTTTTGATGACATTTTAATTTGAGGGATGAGTTAAAGTAGTTTTTTATAATTAAAATGGTTTTTATAATTTTATAAAAATTAAAATAATAATAAGTGTAAAAATTGAAAAAAATGACATTTTCGAAAAAATAATATTTTATTAAATGATAGAAAATTAATAAAATCTATATTATTTCTATATAACTAGGATAATAGTAAATACATCATAAATTATCCAATTGGGGATCTTTTGGAAATTTATAGTAAATATATTTATCTTATAGTCTAAAAAGTCATGTTTTCATGGTAAGAGTTAAATTGATAAAATTTACATTAATACAAAATCATAAGAATTAAAAAAATATATAATCTTGTAAAAAAATATTTGATGGATTATATCTAAACTCTATCACATTGTCATCAATTTTAAGTAATTTAGTGGAAACATGTAAAGATCCGGAAATTTCAAGGAAAACATTTTCTTAATTTCTTTGGGATTTTACAAGAACACAGTTTCTGATGGCGCCTGATTCCGAGGTCCGGTGTGCCCGGAATCAATTTCTGAAGTTTAGCTCAGGTGCGTTCAGTGAACGAATGAGTGGGTTTTTCTATTTTTTGAACCGGTGCTCGGAATCGAAATTAGAGGGCACTGATGAAACTGCAGTGCCGGTAATTGCTTAGGAACACCTTTTCCAAAGGTGCGTTTTCTCAGTTGTCGATGAAAAAAAAGTGTGAATTAAAATATAATTATTTTTATTTTATTTCTTCACTAAGAGGTTTATGTTAAAGTAAGTTGTTTCTCAACTTAATTTCTCTTTTCTAAGTGTTAGATCCTATGTAAGGGAGTTGGGGGTGGTACCCACATGTTGTTAACCAACCTTGAGAGGATAAAGGTGGGTTGGGGCCCACATGAGCCCAACCCCTCACATTCCTTAACTCCTCACCTCCCTCTTAATTGTTTGGGTAACTCCTTCTCTCCCACTCTCCCTCATAAATCATTCCAACTAGTACTTAATTAAGTTATTGAAACTCTTAATCGATTAAGTGTTTTGATTTTTGAATTTCAAATGGACTGCGATAATAAAAATAATTGGTTGAGCCCCTTTTATTTTATTTTGGGGGACACACTTTGTGTTGGGGAATTGGGAGAGAGAGCCTTGTGAGAAGAAGAAGAAGAAGAAGAAGGAAGAGAAGATAATTTCTCCTCATTGAAGAACGACGCCTCTTCAACGAAGAACAATGCTTCTTTATCGAAGAACACTAGATCCACGAAGAACGAATTCCTTACTCGATGAAGAATGGTCGATGTGCTTCTTATTCTTTCCTCTACGACAAGAGGGAAGGCCCCACATCTTCAGATTCACTCCAACGTCACCAATGACTCTTTTTTCCCACAACGCCATCTACCACGGTGCCCGACGTGCGGCGTTAATTATTCAATATAGGGGAAATATATTTGATTTTCCCTTTTTATCAATTGAGAAATGGACGACGAGCACAGATTAACCTCTGCCGGTTGATCTGCAGATCGCTCATTCATGTGGAATGGTTGCGGGGTGAATATTCGGGTTTGGTCGTGCCTGTTATTGATTTTTTAAAACCTCTAACGCGGAGGGCACATGCTAACGATCAAATCCCGGACCCTCCGTAGTTTGTTGTCGAAGTGCGGATTGACAGGCGATGATGAGGCGGGCCGCAAAGAAGTTTTGAACCCTTCACAATAATCAACGGCTCTTGAGAGGAGAACCGGCACAGTCAGAATTGAAAACGGACCATCGGAGCAGCTTCAATGGTCTGTGGAAGAGCATGCCAGCGCGCCTTGCCGGCATGGCGGCGATGGCGGCCGACACTGGTCGGCCGCCAGGATGCGGTGGCGCCCAGTGCGCCGCCAGGATGGTCGGTCGCGGCTGAAGCCGTGGCGGCAGAAGGCGGTCTCGCGGCCGCATGGGACCATGGGGGAGACCGGGGGTCGTAACCCCCTGCGTTCAAGGGAGTAGCACCCATGTGGGGGGGGGGGGCTTCAATCAGGGGGGCGCGCGCCTCCCCCATGTTCCGCTCAGCTCAGGCAGCCGAGCAGGCCACTCAGGCCGCGCCAGTGCGGCAGGCCAACCGGGTGCGCAGGCCGGACCGGGCCGCTCCCTAGTGGGCCGGACCCAGACCAGGGTCGGGTCGACCTGGTTAGGGCCGACCCAGGGGGGGTCTCGGGCCGGGTCGGACTGGGCCCGAACCCACAATTTTCAGCAGGTTTCGTTCAAACTCCCATAACATGGGATACAGACTTCCGATCGACGCACTGTCAATTTATATAAGATCCTTGGATCGAGACGGTCGTTTCGGTATATTACACTCAAGGTTTCAGAGAACATTTAGTATGGCCGTGTTGGTTTGGATACGAAACCAACCAGGCCCTCGGAGCGGAAACTCTTATATCATGAGCTCCGGACATCTGATTGACGTGTCGTCGACTTTGTTGGATTCCTTTTTATGAGATGGAACTTTTGGCATACCTTTCCCATGGATTGGACGCAGATGGATAGTGGCCGGGTTGGATTGAACCCGAAATCCAATCGGGCCCCTAGAACGGAAAAGCTGATAACATTCAAACCGGACGTTCGTTAGACGAACCGTCAGTGGCATTGGTGATCACGTTGAGAAACGGTCCCTATGAGTATACCCTATGAGATTTCTGGATACAGTTGAGATACGGCCGGGTTGGTTCGCACACGAAATCAACCGGGCCCCTGGGACAAAAAGGCTAATAACTCACAGACCAGGCACCCAATTGATGCACCATCTATTGTGTTGAGAACCCTATGACGAGGTGGTCCTTTTAGATACTTCTTCGTGGTACTTTGAGAAACATGGAGTATCGACCTGTAGCTCGTGGTGCGGACCCTCCCAGAGATGAGCATACAGAGTATGGAGACCGTGTAGCCGGCTGAGTCCTGATGACTACTTGACCGACTCGACTTGGAGTGAGTCGACTCGCCTAGTGGACGAAGCACAACTTTGTTTGGGTGCAGACCCATGGAGGATGGAGCACTACAGTGGTTGGGTGCAGACCCGCGGTACTCGTCCGGAGAGTACCTATGCAGGCTATTAGGGGGGATTCACTACTGTGTTTGGGTGGCAGACCCCGGTAGGTAGCACTACTGTGTTTGGGTGGCTGACCTGCAGTACTCAATAGGAGGAGTACCTCAGCAGTCTTAGGTTAGTGAGCAGTACCTCGGAGTCGTGACCGGATCACTGTACTCTCCAGAGACGGGGCTCTTTAGCTGTTATAGTTTCGTTAATGAAAATCCTGGTTTGAGCTGATTCAATGACCTTTGTGCTTTCCTCATGATTTAGATTGGTCAATAGATAACTTACATATATGTATGGGCATATACCTAAGTAGTGGTTATCCATCGACTTCATATATGTGTGATACCTCGTGGTTGAGATGGGTTACTTGATAACTTAGGTATAAGTATGGGCTTATACCTAAGTAAGGGTTTTCTGTTGAGATCCTTTTTATGGTTATCCTTGTTGGATTTAGTGAGACCTCGAGGGTCTTAGGGTCCCTAATGAGTATCGTATACTCACCCCCACACGGGCTATGCCCGCACCTCGTTGTGTTGGTTGTAGACGACGGGCATCGCAGACAGAGGTCGAGTGTTCGAGGACTGGACGGTACCCGGAGGTGGACCTCAATATGAGTCAGTATCCGGAGGTGGACTTCACAACGAGACGACAATCGGAGGAGGTTGATGAGCGAGAGCATTGTGGAGGCAATCTGTACATACCCTTCATCTAGGATCCATGGTGGACGATCCAGGAGCTGCACTATATTTACCTGCCCTTCAGGTAGGATTCGAGGTGGACGACCCAAGAGCCGCTTCCATTCAACCAGTTGTTTGTCTTTTTCTGTTTTACATTCGTTCAGTTGTAGATGTACTTTCAGTTGGGTTTGTATTCTGGCCCACTTACTTTTCAGCACTTTCTTTTGTACATAGTGTATTACTTATTCTTGTACTCTGAGATGTTTTGTTTACTTTTATAAAGGCAATTCCTTCCCAGTTATAGGGATTTACGCCTTTGGTGATAGTCGTCAGCCCCTGGCCTATGAAGGTGGGCTTGGGGGAGTCACTGCACGGGCCCCGAGACTGGTCGTGACAAATTGGTATCAGAGGAGTCGGTTATACCGTAGAACATATAACTCTGATATTACCTTTCTATGAAGAAATAGTGTTAAGGGTACCGAGTGTGGTCTTCAGTTCAGGGAGTCCAGTGTTGGTGCGGCGGCCGACGTATCCATACACCATGACCCTGACTACAGATTTTCGACTTTATGCACGAAAAACACTGATTGTGTGTGTGTCTCCAAGAGTTTTAAAGTTAGCTCAAACCAGGTCAGCTCACCATGTATAAATCATTGACCGTGTCACATCTGTTTAGGATGTCTCAACGCAGACAGTCAGTTGGAGTTCTGAGAGAGTACTTGATTACGGCCCACCGAGCGACGAGGCTCCAGTGCGGGGCCCTTTTTATATACTGGCACCCTCGGGTGGTGTACCAGCAACACCACCACATGTTGGGCAGCAGATTCCACCATCCGTACTAGAGAACTGTATACGCTGGCAGAGCGCGTTGCAAGAGTTTCAGCCGCAGAGGCCACTGAGGTTATGAGGTGAGGCAGATTCCCAGACAGCAAAGCACTGGCTGGAGGAGATTTCTAGAGTTTTCCACCTAGCTGAGACACCAGTGGAGTGGATGGTAGACTTGTCTACTAGTGTTTTCTAGTGAGTGACCATGAGGATAGTCTGCATAGTGATGACTCTTCGGTACGTGGACCGATACCAGATATAGTGCCTTCGGGTAGTGTGTTAGCTATACATCACTACCTGTTGGTCAAAAGTTAGAACTGGCGGTACCGGTATGTGACACATGTAGACTTACTGCCATACACGTGTTCCCACATCAGATTCCCTCATGTTCTAAGGCGAGCCTGACTCACAGGAAGATAAGGAATGGCTTGAGAATCTGGCTGAGAGTTTTCTAGAGCTTAAACAGCTTCAGTAGGATGACATGTCTGCAGCTGAGAATTCATCGGGGCGTACCAAACCATTCCTCGGACACGATGAATGCGATGTGATCGGTGATCCAGGGCTCGAACATCTGAGCCAACACCTTTTCTCTATGCATTCCTACTTATGTTAGGGTGCTAGAAAGAACCCTTGTGGTTTAGAATTCTTTTGGGGAATGGATGCAATCAGTGAAGGTTAGCAGTGGGAAAGCTGGAAACTGGCGCCAGCCTCAGAGACATGGGCATGTAAAATGTTTCAAGAAGAAGAAATATTAAGGAAAAAAAATAATCAGAGTATCAGACGTGGAAGTAGAGCTAGGAGAGCAGCATGGGGTGGTGTACTTTTCGACATGTTACAATCACCCAACTTTGTAGTCCCCACCAGGCTCAGGGAGCTGGTGGGTAGGGGAAAAAAGTAGTTGCATGAGGTCATGGAGTGTGACCCAATGGCTCTAAAAATGATTCAAGGGATAGTATGTGTCCACAACTAGATGTCGTAGTAATAGACGTCGTTATGAATCATTCCTTCCTTTCACGAATCTTGTCCCAGACCTAGAGTTTCTGGTAAGCCGTGGACTTGACCCTCATGTATGGAGATACCTTTGGGAGGATACTCGATAATCAGTCTTGTGCCGACAGTGTGATCTGACCCACAAGGAGAGAATTTCGGTTGGAATCTCTTGGTGGAAGCGTCGAGGCCTTACGATGTTGGTCTGAGTATGGATTGGATCCACAGTTCATACACGGATTAACTGTATTAGGGAAAAATTTTGTGGTTTATCTAAATCTTTGGGATGGGGTTTTCCTTGGTCAGCGAAAAGGAAAACCCAGGCAGCACAGGATGGAATCATGCATAGGAAGGTGTAGCCAATCATTCTTGAGTCGGCCAACTTCACCCACGTGGAAGCATGAGTTTTGAGTTCAGTTCTAACCAGGAATGGGATACCTCTACAGTTCTAGGATGACAATCATGTCCTTATACGGTTCTCACCTCGACGAGGATTACAGAGATGTGGCCGAGGCGGTAAGTTATCTCTGAGGTTCAACGGACCTTTCTAGATCCTAAAAATGGTAGGTGAGGTGGTTTACCAATTGACCTTTCCACCTCAGTTGCACCGAGTTCATAATATCATCCACGTACGTCAGTTGAAAAGATACGTGCATGATCCTTCACACATCATCACTCTCATTGATTTGGACATCGATGACTGGACGACATCCAAAGGGATCCGGTAGGGGTTGAGGATCGATAGGAGTGGGTCTTAAGGGGACGGTCGATTCCTCTTGTGCACTTTCGCTAGTATCACGGGAACCCCTAGGTGAGAACATGGGAGAGGAAGGCTCATATACATGCTCAGAACCACTTTGGTTTCCCTAGTTTGTGTTATGGCTTTATGGGGACGTAAAGCCCTGAGGTGTGAGTAATTTAAAGACCCCTAAATTTCAAGGAAAATATTTTCTTCATTTCATTGGGATTTTACAAAAACACAGTTTCTGACGGCGCCTGATTCCGAGGTCCGGTGTTCCCGGAATCAATTTCCGATGTTTAGCTCGGGTACGTTCAGTGAACGAACGAGCGAGTTTTTCTATCTTTTGAACCGGTTCACAGAATCGAAATCCAAGGGCATCGATGAAACCACATAACCGGTAATTTCATAGGAACACTTTTTATGAAGGTGCATTTGCTATGTTTTTGATGTAAAAAAAGTGGGGAATAAAAATATAATTGTTTTATTTTTATTTCTTCACTAAGCGGTTTAAGTGAAATTAAGTTGTCTCTCAACTTAATTTATCTTTTCTAAACGTTAGATCCTATGTAAGGTTGTTGGGGTTGGGACCCAGATGTTGTTAAAAAACCATGAGAGGATAAAGGTGAGTTGGTACCCAAACGAGCCCAACCCCTCACATTCCATAACTCCTTACCTCCCTCTTAATTTTTTGGGTAACTCCTTCTCTCCCTCTATCCCTCATAACTCTTGCCAACTAGCACTTAATTATGTTATTGAAACTCTTAATCAATTAAGTGTTTTGAGTTTTTAATTTCAAATGGCATGCGATAATAAAATAATTGGTTGAGCCCTTTTTAATTTATTTTGGGGGACACATTTGTGTTGGGGAATTGGGAGAGAGAGAGAGCCCTGTGAGAAGAAGAAGAAGAAGAAGGAAGAGAAGAGAATTTCTCCTCATTAAAGAACGACGCCATTTCAATGAAGAACATCGCTTCCTTATCGAAGAACACCGGATCCACGAAGAATGAATTCCTTCCTCGACGAAGAATGGTCGACGTGCTTCTTCTTCTTTCCTCTGTGACAACAGGGAAGTCCCCACATATTTGGATTCTCTCCAACGTCGCCAACCACTCTTTTTTCTGCAACGCCGTCTACCACGGTGCGCGATGTGCGGCGTTAATTATTCAAGGTAGGGGAATGATATTTGATTTTCCCTTTTTATCAATTGAGAAAAGGACGACGAGCGCAGATCAATCTCTTCCGGTTGATCCGCGGATCGATCGTTCATGCGGAATGGTTGCGGGGTGAATATTCGGGTTTGTTTGTGTTTGTTATTGATTTTTTAAAGCCTCTAACGTGGAGGGCACGGGCTAACGAACAAATCCCAGACCCTCTGCAATTTTTTATCGAAGTGTGGATCAACGGGCGATGGGGAGGAGGGCCGCAAAGGCATTTTGAACCCTTCACAGTAATCTACGGCTCCTGGGAGGACCACCGGCACAGACAGAATTGAAAACGGACCACCGGAGCAACTCCGGTGGTCTGCGGAAGAGCCTGCCGGCAAGGTAGTGACGGCGGCCGGCACCGGTTGGCCGCCAGGAGGCGGCAGCACCCGGCGTGCCGCTAGGAAGGTTAGCCGCGGATGAAGCAGCGGCGGTAGATGGCGGTCCCGCGGCTGCGTGGGACCATTGGGGAGACAGGTGGTTGTAACCCATGACGGTCAAGGGACAGGCCCCCATGTTGGGGGGGGGGGGCTTCAATCAGGGGGGGCGCGCGCCTCCCCCATGTTCAGCTCAGTTTGGCCAGCCGAGTAGGCCAACCAGCCGCAGGGCCGGGTCGTGCCCTAGTCCGCCGGACCCGGGTCGGGTCGACCTGGTTAGGGTCGACCCAGGGGGGGTCTCCGGCCGGGTCAGACCGGCGCCGAACCCACTATTTTCGGTAGGTTTCGTTGAAATGCCAATAAATTGGGCTAAGGACCTCTGATCGATGAACCGTCAGTTGAGATACGATTCATGGATCGATACGGTCGTTTTTGTATATTAAAATCAAGGTTTAGGAGAAGTTTGAGTATGGCCGGATTGGTTCAGATACGAAACCAACTGGGCCCTCGGAGCGGAAAAGCTTATATCTTGAGCTCTGGACGTCCGATTGACGTGTCGTCGACTTTTTTGGATTCCTTTAGATGAGATGGAACTTTTGGGATACTTCACCCGTGGATTGGACGCAAATGGATAGTGGCCGGGTTGGATTGAACCCGAAATCCAACGAGGCCCCTAGAAAGGAAAAGCTGATAATATTCAAACCGGACGTTCGTTTGACGAACCGTCAGCGGTATTGGTGATCACATTGAGAAATGGTCCCTATGAGTTTACCCCATGAGATTTCAGGGTACAATTGAGATACAGTCGGGTTGGTTCGTACATGAAACCAACCAGGCCCCTGGGATAAAAATGGTAATAACTGACAGTCCGGGCGCCCGATTGACGCACCGTCTGTTGTGTTGAGACCCCTATGACGAGGCGGTCCTTTGAGATACTTCTTCGTGGGAATTTGAGATACTTGGAGTATCAACCTGTAGCTCATGGAGCGGACCCTCCCGGAGATGAGTGTACGGAGTATGGATATCGTGTAGCCGGCCGCGACCTGACGACTGCTTGACCGACTCGATTTGGAGTGAGTCGACTAGCCTAGTGGATGGAGAACTACTTTGTTTGGGTGCAGACTGATGGCTTACGTAGCACTACATTGGTCGAGTGCAGACCCGCGGTACTCGTCCGGAGAGTACCTCTATAAGCTATTAGGGGGGATTCCCTACTATGTTTGGGTGGAAGACCCCGACAGGTAGCACAACTGTGTTTGGGTGGCTGACCCACAGTACTTGACAGGAGGATTACCTCAGCAGTCTTAGGTTAGTGATAAATACCTCGGAGTCATGACAGGATCACTATACTCTCCAGAGACGGGGCTCTTCAGCAGTTAGAGTTTCGTTAATGAAAATCCTGGTTTGAGCTGAGTCTATGACCTTTGTGTTTTCCTCATGATTGATATGGGTCACTAGATAACTTACGTATATGTATGGGAATATACCTAAGTAGTGGTTATCCATCGACTTCATATCTTTGTGATACCTCGTGGTAGAGATGGGTTACTTGATAACATAGGTATAAGTATGGTCTTATACCTAAGTAAGGGTTATCTGTTGAGATCCTTATTTGAGGTTATCCTTGTTGGATTTAGTGAGACCTTGAGGGTCTCGGGGTCCCTTCTAAGTATCGTATACTCACCCCAGCACGGGCTATGCCCGCTCCTCATTGTGTTGGTTGCAGACGACGGGCGGCGCAGACAGAGGCCGAGTGTTCGAGGATTGGATGGTACCCGGAGGTGGACCTCATGACGAGTCAGTATCCAGAGGTCGACATCACGATGAGACGACACTCGGAGGAGGTTGACAGGAGAGAGCGTTGTGGAGGCTATCTGTACCTACCCTTCAGGTAGGATCCATGGTGGACGATCGAGGAGCCGCGCTACCCTTCAGGTAGGATCCGAGGAGGACGACCCACGAGCTGCTTCCATTCTTCCAGCTGCTTGTCATTTTCTGTTGTACTTTTGTTTAGTTGTACCTGTACTTTCAGTTGGGTTTGTATTCTAGCCCACATACTTTTCATCACTTTCATTTGTACTTAGTGTATTACATCCTCTTGTACTTTGGGATGTTTTGTTTACTTTTATAAAGGCAATGCCTTCCCAGTTATCGGGATTTATGCCTTTGGTGCTATTCTCCAGCCCCTGGCCTATGAAGGCGGGCTTTGGGTAGTCACGACATGGGCCCCGAGGACCGGTCGTGACAAAACTTGTCTTTGAAAATGATATATATATATTTTAAAAATATAAGAATGTGATAAAATGTCACAATCTCATTTCTTATAAGTATAATAAATTTAACATTAGAACAATCAGGATCTGTATTTGATAATAGATAGTATTTAGAAAGATAATATGATTTTATACATCATATTAATTTTCTAATCATTTTTATATATTAAATTATTATCATAAATAATGACACAATAGTGAAGAAGTAATTATTTTATTAAAATAAATATAAAATAAATGATTTTGAAAATATGAAAATAAATATAATTTGACTTAATTTATGTTTTAAAATATATTAAAAGGTTAATATGAAATTTTATAGGTTATTAAATGGTTTTGTTCGAATTTAATATATTTTTTATTTTATTTAATGTAAATGTATGGAATAGTCTCAAAATCGACAATATTGATACTTTATATAAATAATAATTTATTAAATTATTCAGTAAAAACAAAAAAATATTAAAAATGAAAAGTGATAATTATGAGGTCCAAAATATTATAATGCTTCCATTTATGGAAAATTGACACCGTGTATGTAAATATTTATAACAATTTAGTATTTATATTATTATTTCTAAAATTAAAATAAATTAGATTATTTATGGATAAATCAATATGATAAGGTTTAAAATAAAATAAAAACATTTATAATTTTTATTTATTGGTTTTATTTAGACCCATCCTCATCTTATTCTTGAAATAACTCACCTTGTAGAAAATTCAAATAAAAATTGAATTTATAAGTAATTAATCATTTTAGAGTTTTCAAAAGTGCCCTCCCCTCTCTTATAAAGGGGAACTTATCATTCTCTTTTATTCACACCTCAAATTACATTTATCTAGCCCAAAACCTGCCCATTTATCCTTCCACCTTCTCTCAATTCAATCTAGAGGATATACATTGGGCATATATACAACCTATTTTGTTATTTTGTGCAAATCAAATTGACATACTCAAGGAATAGAAAATTGTTTTATAAATTCAATTCAGTTAATTTTCTTCTTCTACATCCCATTCCATTGTTGTTTCCATAATAAAGAAATAACTACATAAAAAATATGTTAAGATATTTTTCATTGATTATGGGACCACCATATTCCTCCTTATAACAATCATACAAAAAGCAATATCACTATGCATGCATACGTATGACTTAACATCTCCACACTATGGTGTAAAATATTTTATAATTATTCTTTATTATTATGGGTAAAACAAAGAGAATAAAGTATTTCAATAGTAAATACAACATAATATTATGTTATTATAATTCTCATTACATCCAATTCCATAACATTTATCCATTTAGAAATGATATCGTCGTGCATGCGTACGTACAACTTACCGTTATCGGGATATGGTGAGATTCATCTTCCATGTTAACCATTCATGAATAATTGTATATATATAATGAATAATTATAAAATATATGACATAATAATTCAAATTTAATAATATATATCTATACTTATATATATCATTTACTTTCTTCTTTTCCATACGATTATAAAACCGAAATAGCATTCATGCATACGTACGGCCTACCATCTCCATTAATGGTGTATTTTATTCCATATACTGTATATATTTATATATTTATATATTTATATATTTATATACATAATATATATATGATATATGAATTATTTTTTACAATTTTTAGGTTATTAAATCATGATCTATGTAATATGATCATGGATTACATGTCAAAACACATACGATAAACAAATATATTATTAATTGAAATATTGATTTAACATGGAAATTGTAAATAAATTCGTAATATAAAGAGATAAATGAATCACATATGATATCATAAATATTTTTATGAATATGTTAAAAGTTAATAATATGTTTAAATCAAATATTCTAGTGTTCTAGGAACATTTGAAGGTAATACAACCTTAGGTAATGGTTAATTTCATAATCTCATCATTATCTTGATTGTTTATATATAATTTTTTAACTGGGATTATTTTTCATAAATGTCCATGTTTCTTTAAAATATTTTACAAAGGAATATTTTTAATGTTTTAGGTAAGTATCACTTTAACAAAATGATCATTTTAAATGTTTTAAGTATTTATTATTCTAAATCATTCTCATTAATTTTCATGCATTAAAAATGAGGTTGAGGATTTATTTGTATGGAAATTAATATTTTAATATGTTAATTCATTTCAAAAGTCTCATAGTGGTATGAAAAAATTTGATTCGAAAATATATTTTTAATTGACTTCTTTTATAATTGTGCTACCTTTGAATAAATGATTTCAAATTAAAAAAAGGAATTTGTATCATGATATATTAATGATTTTGTAAGTGTATTTTCAGGTATGTCATCATCATTTGTTGGATATTATGAAGAATCGAGGTTAATATCTTATGATTTCTAAATGAATAATTTATTGAATAGATTATGATCAGTTTATTGTGGACATTCTATTTATACACATCTATTGGTTTATTTTTAAAGTATATATATTTCATATATTAGTTTTTAATATGAATGATTATGTTGTTTATGGTTCACTATTTTCATATTATGATTTAATTGGACATAGTAAGTTATGGGTGGGGATCACTAAATTTCCAAGATACATCAGTTAGTTTCATGAAATAAAATAGATTGGGATTTGTCCAAGGCCTTGCGTATTAATTAAATTCATGGCATAAATCCTTGAATGTATTAGATTCTTATAGTAAAGCCTTGATAGTATTATAATCCTTTCATGAAGCTTCAATGGCATGTTTTAGATGTCTAGTATTAAGCATTCCCTCATTAAGAGATTTTTTGTTGAATTAAATGTGATTATTCTACAAGTATAATATCTATGTGAATGTTTAAATGGAATTATTTGATTTATTATTTCCATATTATTCTCAAGATTATGTTTAAATGGCTTTTGTTTTATTTTTATTCTTTATCTTAAATGTTTATGCTTATTTATGGTAGATTATGAAATATTATTTACCCTTAGTGAGCATCTGATATCCCCTTTTTTTATGTTTTATTTACCTAGGATTATATGACAGTTATTAGGATTGATATTTAGGTTTATGCTTTGAGTATTATGGCATTTCTAAAGAATTATCTTTGTTGCACAAATTGTATTGAATTTTAATTAAAGGTTGATTTATGTAATATATTTCCCAAGAATTTTAAACATAATGGTCAGTTAGGATTTTATTTTTTTAAATGTGCCAATGTCTTAAAATAATGCACCAACTTTGGGCATTTTGGGTCGGAACATTGCAATTGGTATTAATAAAATTTTAGTGACAACATTGGAAATCCGATTTAGAAAACAAGGATTTGAAAACATAACCCTATTGATGAATTTGAGGATATGTCTATATAGAGCAAATATTCCTATATATTTTTCAATACCATAGATAACCTTTAATTAACCTAAGATCCCATATAATGAAAATATGATGTCTTGATTTAGACATAATATAAATGATTTTTCATTACTTTATCACTAAGATTAGTGTTCCTCACTTTATGCTTCATGTTTTTTTCAATGGTTAGAATGAGAAAGGTTATTAAATAAATGGTTATACTGCTAATAGAGAGGAGACTACAAATGGGAAATGCAATGAAGGAGGTATTAATGAATAATATGTTGACAAGAATTTAGTGGTTTAAGAGTGAAGTGGATTGATTATGTTTATTTTGTATTTAGATTCAACAATAATTACATCAATGCATCTATTGTAATAAGATTCATGATATATATAAGGATTATACTGAAGTAATTTTTAATAAAGGATTTCTAATATTTAATGTTTTGATTAAAATTGTAATCTGATCAATGTATTCATATATTTTATATGTCATAATTAGATAAATTTTATTTCCCCGACCGTAGAAGCCAGGAGTTGGTATTTTATTTAATTACATTGGCATGACTATAAGGAATTAAATCCTAAAGGAAAGATAATATTATTAGTCTTAAATAAACAAGATACATAAATAGAACACATTTTACCTTGGTAAAGAAAAAAAATATAATACATAACAAAAGCCAATAAACTACATCTTTTAAAACTCAATAAATGATATCCTCTCCATAACTAGAGGATGAAAAATAAATGAAAGGGTGAGATTAAATAATTATTAAGGGATACATATAATTCAATAATTAATCAATAATAAGTTAATCATAATCAATTAGACCTTATAAATATGTCATGGTGAATAATTGAAAAACACACACGATCATCAAATAGAGAATTAAATTACATCCATAGATTCTTTCATAGTGAAAACCTCATGGAAATTTATAACTGATTGGTTAATAATTAGAATTATTATTATTTGGATGTCATTTGAACATGAACCATCATACTATCAAGATAGTTTATATCCATTGGTAGATACCTATATAATTAACTTTTTAGACAATCCTGAAGGGTTTGTCACCAACTATTTTGTCTCATGATATATATCGATGCATCATGGGGCAATAGAGGGCCCCTCACATCACCGAAAGTCCAAATTTTTCTTAAAAAATATATTTAATTCAAAAAAATATTCCTTATAAAAATCTGTATTTAGTAGAATATATGGACTCATCATTATTTCCCGAGTTAGAACAACATTAAAAAACTATTTTTAAAATTGTATATATCCATGAAAAGAATCATATCCATGATATAATAATAAGGATATTTAATAAAAATATAATTTCAAAGGAAAAGTAATCTCAAATAGGAAGTATATTTACCATATAATAATTATTTGATTCATAGTACCTTGTAAGTCTAAATGAAATGGTAATTCAGACAATGTCCCTAACTATATTATAATCAATCGAATTGTATGGAAGAAATTAATAATAATTAAATAATTCAATGTATACTATGAATATAAATAGAATAGTGATATTATATATCAAATAGTAGTATTAATATAACTCATACATGAATTAAGTGGTGAATAATAGAAATATAAAAGGAAAAACATAATTTTTTGGTGAATAATATCTTTAGTATGTTTTTATTTCCTTACAATGGTTAAGGGTAAATTGAGTAATTAAAGGTGAAAATGATATTAAAATACTTAAAAATTTGCCAAAAACATGTCATAATTCCATTGGATAAGTCTGTACCGACAAAAATCATCCTTGGGTCTATTTTAGACCACTTGGAGCCACTTTTATGACTTTAATATACTTATAACATTATATTTAAAGAAAATATAATTTTATTATAATTTTTTAACAAGTAAAATATTTTTAATATGAGTTTATATAAGTGATTTGGAAAACTATAAATATTAATTACAAAGCTAAAATATTTATCCACATTATGGTAATTTATTTATAATTTTATAAAAAAAATAATTAAACTAAATGGGGACTCAATGAAGATGGAGTAATTGATTTTTAAAAGGTTTAATAAATTAAATGATATTAATAATTTTAAAATTAGTATAATTGGAAATATTTGATTTCATCTTTGATTTTTTCGATGTCATTTACATTTTAGGGACTAGTTAATTTAGTTATTTCTAAGGAATATTGTTTTTATGATTTTATAAATAGTCAAATAAAAGAAGTGTTGAAATTGGCATAAATGTGATTTTAAAATAAATATTATTTTATTAAATGATATTAAAGTAATAAGAATCTATATTTTGAGAAACTAACAAGGATAATTTTAAAGATATCATAAATGATTTAATTTTGGTTCTTTTGGTGTTTTATAGTAAATATATTATCCTTATAGTGTAAAAATACAAGTTCTCACGATTAGAGTTAAATTGTTTAAATAAGGGTTTAAAAGAAAAGATATGAATTAAAAAAGAATTAAAAATTTTCCAAAAAAATATTGGATAGATTAATTTAGACCATTATAAAATTGTGATTGATTTTGAATCATTTAATGGACAATTTTACATGAAAATGACATAAATATTATAAAAATTAATGAATGTGACAAAAATTGAGCAATTTCATTTTTAATAAGTATAATAATTTTGATATTGGGATAACTGAGAGATAACATCGATAATATATAGTATTTTGTAAGAAAATTGAATTTTATACGTCATAGTAATTTATTTATCATTCTTAGATATTTAATAGTTACCATAAATAATGACACAATAGTTAAGAATAATTATTTTATTTATAAAAAATCAAATAAAAGAATTTTATAATACAAAAAGTAATATAATTTGATCTAATTGTGGTTGTACACTTATTTTCATAGTTTCTATGACATTTTAGGTGTGTTTTAAATTGTTTTTTGAATTTATAATAATTTTTTTTAATGTAAATGTAATGAATACTATCCAAACAATTACTATTGATATTTTATAAAAATAATAATTTATTAAATTATTATAAAATAAAAATAATCATTAAAAACTAAAAATATAAAATTATAAGGTATACAATTTCATAAAGTGTCCGTTTAGGGAAAAAATTTACCATATTATTAAATATATATAACCATTTAATATTTAGAATATTATTACCACAAATTAAAATTAAATAGATTAATTAGAGATTAATCTTAATGATACAGTTTATAATTAAATAAATACATTTCTACATTTTATTGTTTGAGAGGATTTAGACCCATCCTTATATTAACCTCTAGATAGCTCACATTGGTGATATTTTATATCATAAATTAATTTATAAAAACCTAATAGTTTGGGAGTTTCTAAAAGTACCCCTCCTGTCTCTTATAAAAGGGATCCTCTCATTCTCTTCTATTCGCACCTACTAATACCTTTTTCTTAGCCAAAAAATACCCATTTATCCTACCAACTTTTATAACTTCATCCTAGAGTTCATACATTTTGTAGAAATCTAGCTAAAGGAGTCATTTGTGCAAATCAAAAGGATACACTCGAAGAAGAAGTAATTGTTTTACAAATTCAGCTCAATTTCTTTTCCTTTTAAAGATCATCTGCCAATGTTGTTTCCATTATAAATTAATAAATCTAATATATATTATATTTTATAATTTTTTTATTATTATGGTATAATAATATTATTCCTTTTACCAATCCTATAAAAAGAGATATCATCATGTGTGTGTCCATATGACATACCATCGCCACGCTACTGTGTAAACTTTTTTACGTCTATACATTATTTTGATTTGTATGACAATAAATATAAAAGATGTAAATATTAAATATGACATGATATTTTTTAATAATTCATATTACATCCAATTACATATCATTTATACATTATGGGTATGATGTCGTCACTTTTCAATATATATGGTTTACTACCTCCATGACGTGATGAGACTCATCGTCCACATTTACCATTCAAAATGATTGTAAAAATATATAAAATGAATAAGTGTTGAATATATGAAAAAAATAATACTACCAGAATAATATATATATATATATATATATATATATATATAAACACATATATTTCATATACTTTTATCAAATAAATATGATAAGAAAATGGAAACAACGTTCATTCGTACGCACGACCAACCATCTTCATGAATAGTCTATTCTATTCCATATATTTTATATATGTATATATTTATATCTGTAATATATAAGGTATATGAATCATGTTTTATATTTTTTATGTAATTAAGTCATTATTTAAGTAATATGATCTTGGATGACAAGTAAAAACACATACGATAAACAATGCAATTATTACAGGAAATTTTTCTTTGATAAGTAAATTATTAATAAACATATATGAATGATATGTGATATCATAAATAGTATTTTGATTCTGTTAAAACTAAATAATATGTTTTATACCACTATATTGTGTTTTATACACATAAGAAGATAATTTAACCAAGGTAGGGGTTGATTTTCTAATCTCATTATTATCTGAGATTGTTTATATGTAAGTATTTATAGTGACTTATTTATCATCAATGTCTATCATTATTAAAAATATTTTCCAATGGAATATTTTAAAAGTTTTTATGTAAGGGGAACTTTAACTAAAACACTATTTTAAATGTTTTAAATATTTATTCATCTAAATAACTCTAATTAATATCTCTATTTGGAAAATGGTTTTGGGGATTCATTTATATGGACATAAATGTTTTTAAATGTTAATTCATCTCAAAAGATTCAAAGTGGAATGAGACACTTTTATTAAAATATTTTGAATGACTTATTTTATAAGTGTGTGACTTTTGAATATATGATTTTAAAGAGAGACAATAATTTTATCACGATATTTTTAACGAATTTATTAGAGTATTTTCAATTATATCAACATACTTAGTGGGATCTTATGATTAGCTGAGGTTTATATATTCTGATATCATTAAGAATATTTTATTTAATGGTATATTGTAAGTCTGATTGTGAATTTTTAATTTAGATACAATTACAAGTTTATGGTAAATGTATACATATTTCTCATACTAGTTTTTCATATTTGGGATTATGTTAATTTTGATTTGACATTTTTATATGAGAAATATATTTGACTTTGTAAGTAATGGTAGGGGCCTACTATAACCCCTCAATGCAATTTTTAGTGTCATGAATCAAAATAGATATGACTTTGTACGCAACTTTATACATTTATTAGAATCTTATCATGAATCCTTGAATGTATTATATTATTGGCATGATGACTAGATAGTATTATATTTGTTGTATGAATCCTCGATGGTATGTTTTATTTTTCCAGTATTATTCTTTCACACAATGTGTGAATACTTATTTATTTACATGTGATTATTTAACTAGTATAATATCCATGTGAATTTTAAAATTTAATTATTTCATTTATTCTGGCCAAATTATGATCATGATTAGGTTTAAAAGGATTTTGTTTTAGTTTTATATAATTCCTTAAACGCTTGTTCTAATTTATGATAAATTACGCTATATTATTTACCCTTTCTAAACATCAGATCTCACTATTTTCTGATGTTTTATTTTACCAAGATGAAAATATGTTAACTATGATTGATATGTAGGGTAATGTTTTTTGAATAACAAAATTATCAATGAATTATATATGTTTCATATTATGTTTTGAATTTAAATGAAAGGTGGAATAATGTAATATATTTTTCCCAAACTATTAAACTGATTGGCCATTTGGGATTTCATTCCTTCTAATCATTCCAATGTATTAAAAAATTGCATCGGCTCGAGGTATTTTGCATCAGGGTGTCATAGTTGGTATCAAAGTAACTTTAGAAACAACCTTTGGAATTAGATTTAGAAAAACCCTATGGATGAATTTGAAGATATTTCTATATATAAGAAATATTTGTATAGATTGGGTAATACCAAGGATAACCTAGAATAAACCTTGGGACCCATACAATGAGAATAATATGTTCTGATAAAGACATAATATAAACCATTATTTATGACCGTATAGTTATTATTAGTATTTCTCATATTTTTCTTTGAGTTTTCATCAATAGATCGAATAAAAAAGGTTATACAAGATACAATTATAAATCTTATGATGAAGAGACTAAAAAAAGAAAATTAAATGAAGGAGTTTTTAAGGTAAAAGATGTTGAAGCATATTCAATGGTTTGAAAGTGAAGTGGAAAGATTAATGTTACATTGTATATGGATTCATGAATAATTACAACAATGGTTTTATTGTTTTAAGATTCATGACTTATATAAGGATTATACTGAAGTAATTCATCATTAAGAATTCTGATGGATGAATGTTTTCATTAAGGATTTAATGTAATGAAGGTATTAACATATTTATAATGTGATAATAATAAAAATATTATTTTCTTTGAGGAAAATGTGATGTTAAGATTGATTTTGGAAACATAGACATCTTTTTGGACTGTTAATTTGGAAAGAAGTGTTTTGGATATGTATAATAGTTTGAATATTATAGGTTGAACATTGGATATAATTTTTTGATGTTAAATTATTATTTATTGGATGCTTTGGGATAAACTTCTTGGTTTAAGTAAAAATTTTGAAGATAAAGGAAATAATTTCAAGCCATATGATTGATTAAAAGTTCTTCATTTTGGGAAAATTCATTTCAAACATTAATTTACAGGAGTATGGGATCATGTCTATCCAATATCACAAAAGCCTTCATATTTTCTAAAATAAGACCCCTTTTTATGGAAAGAAGTGGGAACCCATATAAACATCAAGAACATAAGAAAAATCACAACCCAATGGTTTTAGAAAGTAAAAGACATCATGTAAAAAAGATCAAATCACAAAGAAAGGATGATATTATGCTTGTGACATGAAAATAAATCAATTCATTGAATATCATAATAGTAAAATAATTCCTCACCTCTTGGGAAATGATCCTGATAGAAAAAATTCTATCCTATTACTTTTTCTTCGGAATAAAATTGTCCTTTAGATCATTATATTTTTATAGATTTTTGATTGGTAACTTTACCCAAATCATGTTCTATATATCTCTCTATGTGGTAATAATGGTTACATTTATCTTCCATAACCGTGTTATCTTAGATGTAATCCTTTTATGTGTTTTTTCTAGTAACATTCGTACTTCCCTTTCTTTTCATTAAATAATAACTTTTATAAAACCTTATCTGATGTGGGATTTTAGTAAAGAAATTTTGAATAGTCAACCCCCAGTTACCGAACCTAAAATAAAAAAATTTGATGGTGTAATTTATTAAAGGGTTGATAATTTAACACCCAAATATTTCATGATTTGTTTCTTTTTTAACTAAATTCAATAGCTTTTGTTGTACTCAACACTGAGTTTGAGCACACTATGATCTATCAAACTAGCCATTTAAAAAGAGTTTATGAATATTATTAAAAACATTATGAAATTTATAAACTTTATTTTCGAAATATACTTCATTTTTCAATTCTTAATATCAAAATTAGCTTCAGGTGATTTTTTGGAATTTTTTTGAAAGGTTTCAATTTATGATGAATAGTGAAAAATATAGCATTGTTGTTAAAAAATGACTTTCTCATAAAAATTGTTTTTTAAATTGATTTTGAAGTCACAATAGATAAATAATACATATATTAACCCAGTGTAGTCCATTAGATTCATTTTTATTATATAATTAGATATAAAAACATTTATCATCTCTTTTACCCGCCTTTTAGCCAAATTTGAAGGATTAAAATTAAACTTAATTTTACTTCTTTGGAGAATGTAATTTAAAAAATATAACATAAATGGTTGTAATTAGTATTAAATTTATAGACTAATCTAAAAAATTAATTTTTAGTTAAATTATTTATTTTTTGATTTTTTATGTAATTACAATGCTTAAGGGTAAATCATGATATTAAAGGTAAAAATAATATTATAGTATTTAAAAATTAACCTAAATCCAGTCTTAAATTCATTTTATATGTTTTTTTCAACCAAAATAATCATTTGGATGATTTTTGGATGACTTCATGCACTTGGAAGACTTTAATATATTTATAATATCATATTTTATGAAAATCATATTTTAATATACATTTTTTTAAAAAAAATAAAATATTATTTATATGAGGTAATATAAGTGATATGGTCGACTATAAATAGTAATTATCATGGTAAATTGTTTATATATATTATTTTAATTTTTTATAATTTTATAAAATTAATTATTAAATTAACTTGTGACACAATGATGATCCAGTAATTGAATTGTTAAATGGTGAATCAAATAAATGATATTAATAACATTAAAATAAACATCATTTTAAATATATGATTCCATACATTAATTTTTCATATTAAATATACATTTTTTAGATTAGTTGGTGTTGTTTTTATGAATGAATCATGTTTTTTTGATTTTATAAAAAGTCAAATAATAATTATTGTCAATATTGACCAAAATGAGATTTTAAAACAAATAAAATTTTATAAAATGATATAAAATTTATAAAAATCTATATTTGTCCCAAATAACTAGTAAAATGTTTAATATTTTAAAAACTATCTAATTTGGGTTATTTTTTATTTTTATAGTATAAATATTATCCTTATAGTGTAAAAACAAGTTGTCGTGGTAAGAGTCAAATTATTTAAATATGGGCTAAATATAAATATAATAATTAAAAATATTAATAAAAGAATGGAATTTTATTTTTGTGTGACATTATACACATATCACATTATGATATATTTTTAATCATTTAATGTACACTTTTCCATGAAAATTACATAGATATTATAATAATCCAAGAAAGTGACAAAATATCTCACTCTCCATTCAAATCAGTAAAATAATTTTAATATGGGGATAAACAGAATAACAATTATATAATAAATAGTATCTGGAAATATAACATAATTTTATACATCATAGTAATTTATTTATTACTTTTAATGATTAAATAATTGCCATAAATAATGACACAATAGTGAATATGTAATTATTTTAATAATAGAAATATCAAATATATGATTCTAAAAATATTAAAGAAAATATAAATTGACAAAATTTAGGTTCTCCAAGAATTTTATTGGCCATTATTACATGTTATATTTGTATTAAAAAATCATTTTCATGTTTATCATTCGGTTATGGATTTTATTTAATGTCAATGTAATGAATTTTGTCAAAATTTACACAATTGATATTTCATAAACATTATATTTAATTAGATTATTATAAAATCATAAAAATATATAAAACTACATAGTGATAATTATAAGGTCCAAAATTTAAAAATATATTAAATTTATTGAAAATTTAATCAATATATTTAAATATTTATAACCATTTAATATTTCTAATACGTTTGCCTCAATTAAAATTAAATAGATTAATTAAGGTTAAATCAATATTATAAGGTTTAAAATAAAATAAAAGCATGTATAAATTTTATTATTTGGGAAGATATTGAAAAATACTCATATTATCTTCCAAATAAATCACATTGGAGCTATTTTAAGTAGGAAAAAGTAAAATAAATTAATATTTTTGGAGTTACAAAAAGTTCCCCTCCACTTACTTATAAAAGGGAACTTATCCTTCTCTTTTATTCACACCTCCGAAGATACTTATATCGGCCAAAACCTGTCCATTTCTCCACCCAACATCCTCCATATCAACATATAGGTCATACATTGGGCATAAAGTGAACCTATGGAGTCGTTTTGTGCAAATCAAAAGAAGATACTCGAAAAAGAGGCAACTGTTTAACAAATTAAATTCAATTAATTTTCATCTTCTACTACCTATTACATATTTTTTACATAATAAAGTAATAAATCCAACATATAATATAAGATTATATTTATTTATAATTATGGAAAAACCATATTTCTCTTTTTCCTAATCATACAAAAAGAAATATCATCACTTGAGTGTATGTACGGCTTACTACCCCACACTGTATTGTAAACCTTTTTACATTTATACAATATTTCCATGTGTATAAAAATGAATATAAATGATTTAAATAATGAAAATAAAATTATATTGTAATTTTATAATTCATATTACATCCAATTAAATACTATTTATCCATTAAGTGAATGATATCATCGCTTGTGCGTACGTAGAACTTATCGTCTTGACAACATGATGAGATTCATCTTCCACATTAACCATTCCATAATGATTGTAATATATATATATATATAATGAATATGAATGAAATATATGTCATAATAATACTACTAAAATAATATATATATATATATATTTGTGTGTCTATATTTCATTTACTTGCTTCCATTGAATATGATAAGAAAATTGAAACAATGTAAATGTGTACGTACGACCTACTGTCTATAAGAACAGTTTATTCCATTCAATATATTTTATATATGTATATATTTATGTATATAATATATATGATACATAAATCATATTTTAAATTCACGAAGTAATTATATCATGATCAATGTAAGATGATCAAGGGAAAAAAGTAAAAACATATACTATAAACAAATCTATTATTACTCAAAAAGTTTCCTTAACATGAAAATTATTGAAAAAGGTAATTTAATGTCCTAAATGAGTCATATATGATATCATTAATATTATTATAATTTGGGTAGAGGTTAATAATATGTTTAAAACCACAATATAGAAGTTTTAGACATGTGTGGATGGAATCAGACCAAAGGCAGGGGTTAATTTTGGAATCTCATTATTATCCAATATTTTTTATATGTATGTATTTAATGAAACTTATATATCAACAATATCCATGTTTCATAAATATATTTTATGAAGGAATACATTTAGTGGTTTTTTAGGGCACTCTTTAACTAAAACATCATTTTAAATGCTTTTAATATTTATTCTTCTTAATCATTCTCATTAATGTCCCTGTTCTCCAAATGGGCTTGAGGATTTTTTTTATATGGACATGAATTCTCTTAAATTT
The DNA here is from genome assembly GCA_963277665.1 of Viscum album. Classification (NCBI taxonomy): domain Eukaryota; kingdom Viridiplantae; phylum Streptophyta; class Magnoliopsida; order Santalales; family Viscaceae; genus Viscum; species Viscum album. The sequence goes on along the minus strand of OY728126.1, from coordinate 1,944,017,228 downwards.
TAATTCCATTTAAATGTTCCAATGTGTTAGTGGTCAATTTGATGCAAAAATAACATTAAATTTGTTCTTTTATAAGTAAGCGGATTTTGAATAAATTATTTAATATAAAATTGGTAATACTCTCATGATATTTTTATTGATTTTATTAAAGTATTTTCATATATTTCAACATCCTTTGTTAGATATTATTGTTAATTGAGATTGATTGTTTATGATATAATTAATCCCATTTTATTAAATGGTTTATGATGAGTTTGATTGTGGATGTCCTAATTAGATACTATTATTTTTTATGGTTAATGTATTCATATTTTGTATAATTATTTTTAATATGAATGAGTTTGTTGTTTATGTTTCAACTTTTTTATATGAGAAATGTATTGGACTTTTTAAGTGAGGGTAGAGGCCCCCAATAACCCCTCGATGAATCATTTTGTTTCATGAAAAAAAATATTTATTATTTTCTCCTAGGCCTTACCAATTTGATAGATTCATAGAATAATGTCTTTAATGTATTATATTCTTGGCATGAAGCCTTGAAAATATTAGATTCTTTTCATGACTCCTAGATGGTAATTTTTAGATGTCTAATATTATTCATTACCTCATTAGGAGATTTTTTTGAGTTTTATGTGATTATTTGACTAGTATAATATCCATTTAATGATTAAATGGAATTATTTTGTTTATTATTTCCATATTATTCTCAATATTATTTTTTGAAGGACTGTGTGTTAGTTGTATACCATGACGTAAAAGTTTATTATTAATTATGATTTATTTTGTTCTATTATTTACCCTTGCATATCATATGATATCACTCCTTTCATATGTATTATTTTTCCAATATGAAAAAATTTGTATGATGATGGATTTCCATGGATGAGCTAGGAGAATAGTGGAGTTATCAAAGAATTATCTGTATTTCATATTATTTATTGAATTGTAATGAATGGTTGATTTATGTAATCTATTTTTAAAGACCACTAAAATTCTAGGTCCTTCAAGATTTTATTTCTTGTAATCATGACAGTGTGTTAATGTAATGCACTTGCTAGGGGAATTAGGGGTGAGGGAGTTAAAGGTAATTTATGAGAAATGTTGAATATAATTAATGGATTAAGGGACAAGATTAAAAATCATTCAAAATAGGTATGTAGTGTAATCATACAATGTGTTAATGGGTTATAGAATAATATTAATTTCCATTTTTATTATTATAGATTATGATTGTTATATTTATTGGTTATGTTTGGTTGTGATATAGTTTGTGTGTGGTGAATGGATTAAAAAGCATGTACACAGGGATTGAGGTGTGGGATAATGTACTGAGGCTCCTCCCACGAGTCGACTTATACTGATTCTCTAACTCCACCCACAATGCATGGGTTATGGAAGGGAACATAGATCTATTCCCCAAAAGGATTCATTCATCCTGGATAGAGGCGTTGAGGCAAGGAAATTGTGATGTTGTAATGAATTATCCCTAGTGTGATAGGGACTTGGTTTATTCTTTTATGCATAGTGATTTATTGTCATCGACCCATGTGTAGATGATGTATATGCCTAACCCATGGGAGAGATGATGAAATGGAATAAGATATGAAGAAGGATTAAATGATGAAAATGGTACTAATGTTGGAAACGATTAATGTAATGATTGTTAAAAAATGGATCTTCAGTATTATTTTACCTTTTTGCCTATTTTTTAGTATTTCCAAGTCCTATCTGTTAGACTATATATTTTGTAGACACTTTTTTGGGTTTACTAATGATTTATAATCAAACACTAATCATGAATTTTTGGGTACGAGATAGTTCTCATGGTTGTGGGTCTAGGTAAGGGTAAGGGCCTTATGCTTGGGAGTTGAGTTGGGCATGAGACATTCATGATTGTGGATCTATACATAATGTTAGGACCTATAAGGGGGTTACACTATTTTCCAAATTTGGTGTTTTTGTGACCTTTTTCACTGATCAACATGACATTACATATTGAACTATTTGTTTGTGGACTTGTACCCTGTTTTGGGAAATGGATTGTTATTCAGGTTCATTGGATATTATATATTGTTTCATATATTTATTTACTAGAGATTATGGATTACTTCGGTAAAGAGGATATAGTCACCCCACATGAATTATTTTACCCACTCCACTAGTTGGAAACCTATAGTGTATGGGGAGGAGTGCTTAATGTCATGTGACGACTCGACGTGAGGAAACCATTTAGTGGCTCTTGGGTTCAGGATATTACAAATGCGGTATTTGAGCCGAGCTCATTTCTATAGTCTTTTTATTTTGGTTGGTAGAATATATATTAGTATGGTTTATGAAATTGTAATGATATTATTCTTTAGAGTGTATAAACCATGTACAAAAGAATGATCATGTCACCTTGGGTGGGAATTGTTCTTCTTAATGTGTGTTGTTACATTTTTTTTATATTTCAGTATTAGGAAATGCACATTTTTTGTGATGTTACGATTTTATGATATATTTCATAGGGATGAAATGACATGAGGTTGTTAATTCATTCATCATTTTAGGCATATGGGATATTTATAAAATGCATTATGATATACCCGCAAGAGAAGGGTGTGTGAGGCATAGAGAGTAGATTACGATTTATTTCCTTGGGAAATTTTAATAAAATTGTGTCTAATAATTGTAAAGATAATGGGAAAATGAATAAAATACAAATGTTGATTCATGTAATACTGTGTATAGTAAAATGTTATGACCTAGTTAAAATATTGGGATATGATAAATTGTGATGATTTAATGGTGTATGTTTCGGTGCGGATGTGCGTCGGGTTTCCGTTCCGACGCTGTTCCGCCAGGACGCGTTCGCGAATGCTCTCGTCAACCCGAGGGGATGGGAGCGCGGCTTGTGGCCCCACAGTCCCGCTTTCCAAAGGCGGGCGGCATCCGTCCCTTATTCAGGGACGTCTGCTCCTTGATCGAAACCGGGATGATGGGAGGTCGGCTCCTCCTTCCGTGGACGTCTCCTCGGAACTCGTCGCCTAATCCGGGTCTCCCTCATAGATTTAAGAATGTTTGTGAATCTCGTTCCTGGCTCCATATCTTCATGGACACCGGTTAATTACGCTGCTTCCGCCCAGACGCTCTAAGGGGTCTAGTCGGGGCAGCAACCTGCGGTGAGGAGACCGGGTGGCTCTGGGTGCTGGGGGCGTGTCTTAACACTGCGGCTCTTCATGTCTGCCTTCCGTCCCTAATGGGGATTCTCAAAGGCATGATGGCCTGAGGCATCCCACGCTGGATGCGGGGAACAGCGTTACCTGAGGTTTTCCTCAGCTTCCCATGTTTAACACGGGGTATGCCGCGAGTTTTAACGTCCAGCGGGGACGGCATCGGACTGATCAACACGAGGAGTGGATCATATGAGAGAACCCCTTGCGGGGAACCTCTGACGTTGGGGCCAGCACATGGGCAGCTTCCCGAGTAAAGTGGAGTGGAATGAAATGGCATGACCCCACCGGGACGTGGCGGCCCGGGTAAGGATCAGGATGGATGATGGAGTGAAGAGCTTGGACCCCGTAGAGGCTTCCTACGTACCGCGCGTTAGCGCGGATCAAAGTCAACGTAGTTCGGATATACAGTTTAACGACATGCTGGACGATGGAAAGCCGACTCACGAAGAGGTCGAGGCTGCCGGGCGGAGGATTGAACCGAACCACCTCACATAGAGGGGGATGGAACGGCTGGGTGGATCAACGCGAATGTGAACCCGGGAGGGGTCCACTGATGGACGAACCGACGTGAATACGACCGGGACGACCAGGTGGTGGGCTTGAACCTCAGGGAGGCTTCCTACGTACCCTGTTTAGGAGACAGGGATCAAAGTCCACGTAGTTCATTCTGTCAGGACTTACGCACTAGGGTAACCTGAGTGCGGCAAAACTCAGTTGGAGAGGGACTTGGGCCGAAAGTAAGAGACACCTCGATCCCCATCACGCCCTCTACTGGCTTCGGTAGTGGGGAAGCACAATGGAGATACACATGTGCAGCCCCCCACAAGAAACTAGGGGTTTGTAATACCCTACCCCCGGGGGCGAAGGACACCCCAATAAATCGTCCCTAAAGAGTGGCAATCCCAACATCCCTGCAGAGACGAGCGGGTGGGGGCCACAACCAAACCGTGGGGGACCCTGCGTGCGAGGCACGGGATCGGGTGATGCGGACGGTTTAACGTCTTACCGGACGAAATACAGTTTAACGTCGTGTGTTGAGGACGAAGCGGACGGGTTAACGTCTTGCCGGACGAAGTACAGTTTAACGTCGTGTGTTGAGGACGAAGCGGACGGTTTAACGTCTTGCCGGACGAAGTACAGTTTAACGTCGTGTGTTGAGGACGATGGATGCTGGGCAGTTTAACGTCTTGCCGCGCGGACGTGGTGCAGTTTAGCGTCCTGCAGGACGAAGTGCAGTTTAACGTCATGTGGGACGAAGTGCAGTTTAACGTCTTGCGGGACGAACGCAGTTTAACGTCGTGCGGGACGAACACAGTTTAACGTCGTGTGGGACGAACACAGTTTAACGTCGTTCGGGACGAACTCAGTTTAACGTCGTGCGGGACGAACGCAGTTTAACGTCGTGTGGGACGAACGCAGTTTAAAGTCGTGCGGGACGTAGTTGCCGCCGATGGGTCCGTGTCACTTCACGCAAGCCTAGAGGGACGCACAGGAAGACAACGCACGGTGCGGGGCACCCGGGATGAGGATCATCGGGCGCCACGCAGGCGGGTACCCTCGGGGGGTCAAAGGGGGCGACCCTGGCGGTTTGCGCGCAAAAGAGGAGCTCTGCGCGCAATACCGCGGGTCGGCGCGCAATTGGGCGGGCTGGCACGCAATTGGGCCAGCGCTTTGCGCGCGGAAGATGGAGATTGCGCGCACCGGGCCTCTGATAGCGCGCGGGGGAAACGGCCCATTCTTTAACGAATGGCCACTTAGTAAGGGGGGGTGCACGCAATCGGGCCGGATTGTGCGCACCCAGGGGGTAATTGCGCGCAAGAGGCTTTTTTTGCGCGCGAATGTCCTCGGGTAAGGAATTGGTCAAAGGAAAGAAGCCAAAGGGGTTGCGCGCGAAGGAGAACCCCAAGGCCGGCTTGCGCGAACTAAAGGAGGTTACCTGAAGATCGGCATTGCGCGCGGAGGGGGTGGGATTGCGCGCACGAGCGACTCTTCGAATTCTGGCAACCTTCAAAACATCGGGGGTCGCCTTGTAATTATAGGTAACCCCGGGCACGGAATCTCGCCGCCGGTGCGTAATTCATGGCACGGGCGCGGAATTTCCTTCGCGGGCGCGGAATCGGGGCCCCGGCGCGCAATGGAGTCGCGCGGGCCACGGGCGCGCAAAATTGTGCGCCGACCCGGCGCATTGCGCGCATCCCGGGAGGATTGCGCGCCGCACTTCAACTTTGCGCGTGGGCCTCCAAAATTATGCGCAAGGCCTCTGGGCCATCCGAAACGTGCTTCTGACTCCAAATATGACCTCGCTTTCCGCATCCGGAGCTTCGTTTGGGAACAACGGACTTTTCTGGCGTCTACAAAAGCCCCCCCTCGGAATCTGATCGGAGAGAGGTCACAACGATCGGGTTCCGAGGGAGACGCCGGAATGTGGAAGTCCTGGGTGGCGTGGGACTGTGACGCGCAAAAAGGGCGTCGGGCGCGAAATTCGATGTCGTGGTCGCGCAAAGCGCTTTCCGCGCAGCGCGGACCCCGGCATCGCCTATAAATAAGGGCCCTGGTTCCCCCGTACCATACACATGCCTTTTGTGCGACAAGCTTCCAAGATCTCGTGCGTGAAATTGCCATTGCCGGCGCGAAATTCGCCCGTTCGGTACGCAAACCCATCCGGATTTCGGCTTGTTTTGTGCGAACACCCGGGGTTTTGTGCGACAGACTTCCCAATTGCGCGCCGTCCTCTAGGATTGCGCGCCAACTCCCAAATTTCTCTACCAGCCTCCTCCGATTCCGCACGCCTCATCCCTTAACCCACACGACTCCCGGAGCTTCTGAGATGGCCGCGAATCAAGTGAATGAGGGGGATGCCGCCATTCGCAGAGCTGAAATGGCGGCGAACGAGGAGGTCTACGGAGCCAAGGATATTGTTTCCAACAATAAATCCTTGTTCGATTTGCTGACGCCTGCCTAGAAGACGTATCCGCTTTCAGACAACCTGCCACTCTGGAACTACGGCATCCTGGATGAGGTTCCGGTGACAGGGTTCGAGGTTGATGCGCCACGGACCTGGGTGACTCGGGAGGACGAGCTTCCCCGCTATAACATCACCAACAACGGGCATCCTTCCCGGGAGACCAGACACTTAGATGTCTATGTCCTGAATCCGAGGACGCGAACCATCACCGGGAGTGAGCCTACTGCGGAGAACTCTCCAGCCCTCTACTCGAGCACGTATCGCCAGAGTGTCACCGACGACACCAAGGGCTGGCAGAAGGACTGGGACTTGCGGTCTGGGGGAAATTTCACCAGTGAGTGGGCCTGGCTGTTCTGGGTACGCCACACCTGCGATCACATCGCGGAGGATCTGCGGTACATCGGCCTGTTTGAGGCGGTGTGGACGTCACAGTTCCACTTCTACCAGCAGCCCGAGCTCAGGCCGGAGCTGTTCACCCCCTGGTCCCCGGATACCAACACCTTACATCTTCACCATGGGGAGGTCAGCATCGGTCTCTGGGACATCCACTACATCGGAGGTATTCCGCTGGAGGTTTACCAATACGATGAGTTCCTGCCTCCGAAGAACACCTGGGGCGACAGGTCACGGACTCCCATTCTGACATGGCATCTACTGGACCTGGCTACGCAGCGGCTCGGCGTCAAGGACTTCCGCAAGGACATAGCCTACAAGGAGTGGTTCAGCCAGTTCTTGGAGCATGCCCCAGCGGTCAAGATGCCAGACAGGGGGAAGCGGTGCCCGATCGCGGCTCAAAGGAGCCGGAACGGGTCGTACTGGCGGGTCCTGGAGACGAGAGACTACCGCTCATGGGGGTACCGCGACATCGAGGCCCGGGACCCAAATGTCCGTTACGCGGCGTTCCTGGCCGCCTTTCTGAGTGGGTGGCTCCTGCCGGTGCGGGACGCGAGGATGGGCGTCCGCCCGGAGACACTGGCGATGGCGGGCACCATGGCCGCCAACAAGAGATACAACCTCGGGGTCCCAGTGCTGGCTAAGCTGTACGCCATCCTGGGACGCATCTCGCGAGGGGGCTCTCCACGAAGGGTCTGTTGGCCCTTTCAATTCTTCCACGGCTGGGTGGCTGCTCACCTCGGTGGGTACACGTTTCCAAACGTCGTCATTCCTCCGGGCAATGGCCTGCGACCCTCCCTGCTGAACATCACGGGGGTCGCTCCGATGACCCTAAATGAGGAGGGCGTGAGGATTCAGATTGGCAATCACGCCAATTTCAACTTCAGCCCGTTCCCCACTCCCGTTGGCCAGATGATCGACAATGGACAGGGTCCGCTGGAGCAGCACGAATACTTCCTGAGCATGCGGGGCGGGGTGCTAGTGGCTCGGATCGACGAGAAGGTGATCTGCGTGCCCTACGTGCCAACCCGGTTCGCCAGGCAGTTCGGGTGCCTTCAATGGATGTCGAAGAGGGTATTCGCTGCTGTCCGGGAGGAGACGAACCCTTGCGTCCTTCTCCAGATGTGGCTAATGTTCGCCGCTTTCGGCTCTGGCGATGTCATCACTCTCCCTCCTACCGGGGTCGACGCAGGCTTGGCAACCGAGTACGCCGAACACTGGGCCATCGCGTACCCCAAGGGGCTTCTACGGAAGCCAGTTCGGCGGCTCGAAGTCACCCGTGCGGAGACCGGGCGTCAAGGAAGGAGGCGAGGAGCCATTACGCGGGGGAGAACGGAGGCGCGCCAAGCAGCGGAGCCGGCGCGGGCAAGGACTTCGGCGGCGGGCACATTGCAGGCTGCCGCCACGATTTCAGCGCCCAGAGAGGGGGCACATGCGGTGGTTGGGGAGCGGCCCGAGAAGCAGATAAGGCGTCTGCTCGAACCCTCCCATGATGCAGTCTTCCCAGCGTTGTGGTCGGTCTGGATGACCCTGCGGCATTCGCTGGGGACCGAAACCATCAGGCAGAAGATAACCGGAGAAGGAATCCATCTGCCAGAGGTCGGGCGCCTTCAGGTTGCCGACTGGGTGAACTTCCACCGGCGGTATGCGTATCTGACGGCCATGGACGAGTACGCGCGCCAACGTGGTCAGCGTGCGGAGCCTTCCCTTCTGGTGAAGGTGATTCTCGGTCTAGAGCCTGCTCCAGAACAGATGCCGCCGGAGGAAGGTGATAGTAACGATAACTCCGAGGAAGAGGAGGAGACAGGGGAGGATGATGGCTCGGAGGGAAGGTCCCATCCGGGGAGCCCGCGGGAGAGCGGCGAGGTGGCCGGCTCCGACAATATCGATATCACCGAGCTCCTCGAGATCCGATTCTATCCCTACTCAACCTGCTTCATCCATTCTCTTATGCAGCTTCTAACCCATTTCTTCACCTTCCTCAGGAGTGCACGGATGTTGGTCAGACATCCTCAGTAGGAGTAGGATAGGCGCCAGCAGGACAGGGCGGGGGCCAGACACCCATCATTGAATTGACAAGCGCTGAGGGGTCCCCTGCTGCAATTGCTCCTGCGGCGGCCGGGACAGCGGAAGATGACGCTCTGGATTCCCGTAAGTCTTCTTAATTTACTATTAGTGATTTCCGTTGACGATCCGTGACTAACCATGGCATGCCTTGCGCAATGATCTCAATACTGGAGGCTCGTCGGGCTGTCGAACCCGGGCCATCCACGAGTGGACCAGTGGCAGACATGCCGCCTCCTCCAGAACAGACGTCTCACACCGAGCCGGCCCCACCAACTGCTGATTAGGGGGCAGCGGATGCCGGCGGTGCTGCCATCGGAGAAAGGTCGGGGGATGATGAGGGTGTCAACGCCACTGGGGTGAGAGAAGAAGGTCACCCAGATGTTGGGGAACCTATCCCCTGTGAGGACATCCCAGGGGCGGACCCTGCAGCAGACCTGTTGGCTGCCTTCCCTGCCTACCGGCCTACCGACCCCGAGGAGATGGATGACTCAGACTCGGAGGCGGTCGAGGAGAGCCGGATAACGCGCCGCAGGGGGTGGAAGTGCATCCAGCGCTTCCTCAAGCGAGACCCATCGGAGTGGCTGGGGCGCATGGGATCGCTTCAAACCTGGCTGCACTTCCTATGTGCCGGGGGAGCTGATGCTCAACGCCTCCATCTGACGGTCCATGATTTCACGGCCGAAAAGATGCGCGAGAGCCGCCGGCGTGCCGATGTCGCACAATGACGGGACATGTCAGAGAACACGCGGGCGCTCCTCGTGGAGGAGCAGGAAGTCCGGCGCCACGAAGGGCAGGCGGCAGAGAAGGAGGCCTTCGTCGCAGCGTGCACTGAGCTTGTGGAGAAATTGACGGCCCAGCTGGATGACGCCCAGATACAGCTGACGGAGGCGGGCCACCAGATGGTCACACTTCATGTCGAGCGGGAGCGTGTACAAGCCAGGATCGGCGAGCTGCGCGCTGCGACCGCCGACAAAGAGAGGGCATGCAGAGAGCGAGAAGCAGCTCTGGAGGCTTCCAGCCAAAGGGTAGCGGCGTTGGAAAGATCCATTTAGCACGCTAATCCCTAAGGGATTTGTTTTTTCCATTCTAAGAACATTTTGCTTCCGCTACTCAATACTTCGATCCATTTGTATGAACCAATATATTTATCTGCATCTTTTGGATTAACGTGCTCAACCACAATCCATTGCCTTGCGGGAGCGTTAACCAAGCTTCAGGCATCCACAATTGGGCCTGGATTTCTAAAGAAGAGAGGGAGGTCATTCCTAGGAAGGGAGACCTCAGACCTAATCAATGTACCATCCCCCCAATTTGTTCCGACACACGAGAGGGACAACGCTAGGGGTGTTGAGATTTTATCCGAACATAGGGAAATGAGAAAGGGTGAATCGCGTGTCCCGAATTCAGAAATCCACGACGGTCGGCCTTCCAGGAAATGCCCAAGACGGCAAGCGGAAAATGGATCAATCGACCATACTACTGCAATAGATGGACCGAAGGTCATCATTCATGTTGCAGGAGGCGGATCACATGTAATCATCAATACCGCTTTGGGGGTTCCTTCAGACACAAGGGTGGAAATCCGGATCAAAAGGGAATGCGAAGCGTGGGGCGAAGTGATGATTTGTTCGGACAGAATCTAACACTCCAAAAATTGCGCCACCGTGGGGAAAGCATATTAGGCGTATGCACCAATCTGGCCGTGAACCACCCCAATTCTCAGACAGAACCTCTTTGATGAGGAAACTGTCGCTTCCCATCATTGCAATGGGGCATCCCGAGCTGAATCAGGGAGAATATCACAACCGCACCACTCTACCAGAAGCCAGGCCAAACGACCGGCGACATGGAGGGGCGGGACTTAGCGATCCCTGAGGCTGCACCCGAGTCGAGATGCCCGGGCGTTCCTATGTACTCCATCAGGCTGGAGATCAAGCCACACGTAGTTCTGAGAGTGCAGTTTTAACGTCATGTGGGACGTAGAACCCCGATTAGGGAGATCTTAGTTTAAAGTCGTAGAGCTCGGACCATAGGGCAGATCCTAGTTTAAGGTCTTAGAGCTCGAACCATAGGAACCTCAAAGTATGCCACATCATGAACCTATCCCCTGGATATGCGAAGATGCACTGAGGGATAGTGTCAAGAGTGACGAGATTTTTCCTGGTCAGAATGGGGGGTGGAAAACGTAATGTGAATCATGCAGCCATTCACTCAAGGACTGGGGGCACCGGCGTAACGATATGGGAGTACTGCCGATCGTGGCGGAAAAGCAGCATCAATATCGCACTGACCGTTGATGGAATGAGGCAACAAACGAGCATCAACCGGTCAAGCGTAGGATTCATATCGATTCGCTACCCAAGGCCCTTGGGGGCACCAGCCCAGATCGATGGGAGAGCACTGAGGCATTGTATCCAGACCGCTCACGGGGGGTTCCACCCAGGGCGTAGGTGATGGGTCCGAATGAAGGGGAGCATGAAGCATGAAAAGTGGAAGGAACCTGACCAAGCTGAACCTGACCCTCCTGGAAATAGACCAGAGTACTCTTGACACCGGTGGACCACTGCAAGGGGTCGAAGGACACGCCTTGAGGGTGACCCGAAGGCGGTGGATTCCCAAGAGAAGGGGGAATCTTTAAGAGGTGGGGGCTGGACCCGAAGTTTCAGACATCCGGGCATTCCTACGTATCCTATAAGGATGGGAATCAGGCCACACGTAGTTCTTGAAGCGCGGCGCAACACAATCGGGCACCAGCGCGGGGAGGGGTGCGGGTCTAGCCCTCTCACCCAAAAGAAGCGGTATTTGATATTTCTTGTTTGTCCTTAAAGGTGGGTGGTTTTTCTTTGTGCAGCGACATGCCTGTGATTAAGAAATCTCTGGCATCGCCACAATAATCAAGCCATGAAAGGCATTGATAAATGTCGTGGTTATTAACCAGCGCCCAACGTGATTGTCCCCTGAGGAGAACACCACAATGCAGTGCCGTTTCTCGTCGGGCGGCCAAGACGATCACAGTTTACGGTCGTGTGGTAAGACCAAGCAACACAGTTTAAGGTCGTGTGGCTCGGACCATGGAGGAATCCACTTATTGCGGTACGGCGGACAGAGCAGAGGTGGGGACACATCCCAGCCCTGCGGTCATGCACAATTCCAGGAGAAGGATCCTGGGATAGGGGCCTGCATATGTCTATCAACCGAGGGGCAGAGATGCTAGCCTCCAGCTATGCCGGGCCCAGAACGCGATTGTTCGGGCGACTCCTTCATCCTCACGGGGACGAGGGTCTAGCTACACATGGCCCTTAGGGAGGAAATTAGCACATATCCTTGGTTCTCAGATCGTGGGAGCCTCGAAAGACACCATTACCCTGGTTGGCCTGCCTAACGTGTAGAGGTGTACTGAAGGTCAGTACGAAGAGAGAGAGAGTCGGGATTCCGCTACGACGCACAGAGGCGGAGTGTGATGAGGACTGCACAACCAATGTTCATAGCCTGAAAGAGCTGACATGGCGATCAATGATGTTGCTGACCACACTCACAACACAACATCCGATCGCGTCAGCCTAGGATGAGGCAAGAAAATGAGCATCAACAGCTCAAGTGCAGGATTCATATCGATTCGCGGCCCAGGACCCGCCGGTAAATCGACCCGGAGCGGTAGGAGAGCGCTGAGGCATCGTATCCAAACCGCTAACGAGGATCCCTTGGAGTGAAGGCTCGAACAAGAGGAAGCGCGAGGCCTAACAAGTAACACATGACTTGTCGGGATTGAATCTGACACTACAGGTCATAGACTGGAGTACCCAAAACATGTTAACAGATCACCGGAAAGGGTCGGAGGACTCACCCTGAGAGCAACCAAAAGACGGGGCTGGACCTGAAACACAAACGTCCAGGCGGTCCTACGTATCCCATAAGGATGGGAATCAAGCCACACGTAGTTCTTGAGAGGCAGTTTAACATCATGCAGGACGATGATGAGTGTGAGGTAGTCCCACACACAGGGGAGGTGTACGGCGCAGCCAGTAGACCGACGTGAATGAGGACACAACCCCCCGCTCACGCCATACGCCTCGCACAAGAAGGAGGGGAACTTGGGCCAGAGGCCCAACGCGGGATAGAGATTCCCGGGAAATGGGGCTGGGCCCGAAACATGAATGTTCAGGCAGTCCTACGTATCCCATAAGGATGGGAATCAAGCCGCACGTAGTTCTTGAAGTGTAGTTTAACGTCATGCAGGATGAAAAAGAAAGGGGGGAGCGGAAGGCATCCCCAAACGTGGGGGGTGAACAGCGTGGCGAGCAAACCGACGTGAATGAGGGCATAGCCCCGCGTTCACACCATACGCCGCATACCCAGAGGCACTTGGGCCAAGGGCCCGAGATGGGATGGAAATTCCCGAAGGATGGGGATGGGCCTGAGACATTAATGTTCAGGCGGTCCTACGTATCCCATAAGGATGAGAATCAAGCCGCACGTAGTTCTTGAGGTGCAGTTTAGCGTCATGCAGGACGAATGCTAAACAGTTTAACGTCTTGTAGCTCGGACGTGGTGCAGTTTAGCGTCATGCGGGACGAATGCTGAACAGTTTAACGTCTTGTAGCTTAGACGAAGTGCACTCAGGAAAAGTACTGCTTGAGGAACCTAGCGTTGGTGGGAGGAGTAACACGCTCACCATCCATAGTCGCTAGGGAGTACGCGCCATTGGGATAGACCTTGTGGACGACAAAAGGTCCCTCCCACTTGGGCTCCAACTTGGGCAGCTTCCTGTCGGGGATTATTGGTGCTCGTAGGGCTAGTACTAGGTCACCCTGCAGGAAAGAGCGGAGGCGAACCTTCTTATTGAAAGATCGATCCATTCTGCTTTGATGCCTCTCCATGTTGTGCAAAGCGCGAAGCCTATTCTCATCCAGTGCTTCCAACTCGACTAGACAGGCTTCAGAAGCTCTGTCCGGCGCTTGCTGGTCGTAGACCGCAGTGCGCAAGGACGGTAACTGGATCTTGATGGGCAGGATGGCCTCAGCTCCATACACCAGGGAATAAGGGGTCATCTGGGTGGAATTGCGAGTCGTCGTCCGATAAGCCCAGAGGGCGTTGGGGAGCTTGTCCGGCCAACTCTTCTTGTTCTGACCAACCATCTTTTGAAGAATGTTAGAGAGGGGCTTGTTAAACGCCTCAATCTGTCCATTCGCCTGCGCATGATTGCGAGATGTATGGTTCGAGCGAATGTTGTACTTGGCGTACAACTTCTTCAACTCAGCTGCTCGGAAATTGGCTCCATTATCCGTGAGGATAGCGTGAGGCACTCCAAATCGATAAATGATGTTGGAGGTCATGAAGTCAGCGATAGAACAGGATTTGACCTCTCTGAGCGGAATCGCCTCTGCCCATTTGGAGAAGAAGTCTGTGGCGGTCAGAATGAACCGACACTGGCGAGCCGTCGCTGGCGGGTAAGGTCCCACAACGTCCAGCCCCCAGACTGCAAAGGGCCAAGAATACTTGGTGGTATGGAGAGTCTCCGGCGGCCGATGCACAAAGTTCGCGTGAACCTGGAACGCATGGCACTTCCTGGCGTACTCGATGCAGTCATGGATCATGGAGGGCCAGAAGTATCCCAACCTCCGAATCTGGTGGGACAGCTTCGGCCCAGTCTGGTGGGCACCGCATGAACCAGCATGAACCTCTTGCATGACTCATGGGATCTCAACTCCCTGAAGGCGGCGGAGGAGAACACCATCAAATCCGCGTCTATAGAGGATCTGCTCCAGGCCGGGACTTCTTTGGAGGACAAACTGCGATGCGCGGCGTCGAACTCACTCGCGCTCGGCCCGATCCGACGGGAGAATGCCATGTTGGCGGTACTCAACCAAAGGCGTCCTCCAATCAGGGGCTGGTTCGACTGCCATATCCGTGGTACTCGGGGCTCCAGGAACAGGGGCAACCGTGGTGAGATTACTTACCGATGGGCCGCGATCTCCCTCCGGGATAACGGGAGCGATGAGCCTGCAGTGCATCACGCGGACGATCAGGTTGTCATGTTCAGGCTCTGCGAGTGACGCAGCAAGGCTGGCCAAAGCATCTGCTTGACCGTTCTGCGACCGGGGAATATTGACAATTTCTGGCCGAGAAGGGAACTGGGCCATCATGAGGAGGGTGCACTCCAGTAATGGCACAAGTTCCGGCTTCCTGACAACATAGTCGCCATTGATCTGCTTAACGACCATCTCGGAGTCCCCTTTCACACACAGATGGGGCACGTCGATCTCGAGAGCTAACTCGAGGCCAGTGATGAGGGCATGGTATTCCGCCTCATTGTTGGTACAACCCTCTGACAACAGGAAAGAGTATGGCAGCACAGCTTGCTCTGGGGTAATGAAGACGATACCCAAACCCACTTTGTTGAGCTTAGGATCATCGAGTCTTCTACCAGTGGGGCTCCGGGAAGCACCGTCAAAGTGCATCTGCCAGCACAGATCGGCACGATCGACCGAGAGAACGGCCTCATCAGGAAAGCCTAGATCCAGCGGCTGATCCGCGGAGGTTGGGTGAGCAGCCAGAAAGTCCGCCAATGCTTGCCCTTTGATGGCCTTCTAAGACACATACCTAAAGTCGAACTGCTGGAGAATCACAGCCCACCGCGCTAGACAGCCAGTCAACATAGGCCGGATCAGGATATATTTCAACGGGTCTACCCGAGAAACCAACTGTACCTCGTGGTGCTGCAAGTAGTGCCGTAATTTCTATACGGAAAATACGAGCCCCAGGCAGCTCTTCTCGATGGGGGGAATACCTAACTTCCGCATCGAGGAGCATGCGACTAAGGTAATAGAGGATATTCTATGTTCCCTCGTTGTTCTTCTGGGCGAGAAGGGCGCCAAGGGACCATTCCAGGGCGGTCACATAATGGACCAGCGACTTCCCGGATACAGGCGGCATCAGAACCGGAGGTTGAAGCAAGTACTGCTTGATTTCCTCGAAAGCGGTCTGACACTCCTTATCCCATACATAGGTGGAGCCTTTCTTCATGAGCCGAGAAAAGGGCTTACACTTGCTGGCCAGATTCGCGATGAATCGGCGTATATAGGCTAAGTGGCCTTGGAACCCTTGCAATTCTCGGATGTTACCTGGGGGAGGCATCTGGTTAATCGCCCTGATCTTCTCTGGGTCGATCTTAATACCTCGGTATATTACCACAAAGCCAAGAAACTTCCCGGAGGTGACCCCGAAGGCACACTTCAACGGGTTCATCTTCAGGCAGCGAGACCGGAGGAAGCCGAACACTTTCTCAAGATCTTTGATATGGTCCGGACGCTGGCGTGATTTGACCACCAAGTCGTCGACGTAGCATTCCACCAGTGTGCCAAGGATTGGCTTGAATATGCGGTGCATCGCCCGTTGATAGGTGTCACCTGCATTCTTCAGGCCGAAGGGCATGACCTGGTAACAAAAGATACCTTGGGGGGGCCTGAAGGCAGTGAACTCCTCGTCCTCAGGGGCCATACGGATTTGGTTGTATCCGGAGTATCCATCCATGAAGGAGAGGGCTTGGAACCCTACCATGGCATCAATCAACAGCTCTGTCATCGGAAGGGGAAAATCATCCTTCGGACAGTGGCGGTTGAGGTCGCGGAAGTCGATACGGACTCTGATTTTCCCGTTCTTCTTCCTGACCGGCAAAATGTTGGCCAGCCATCTGGGGTACTAAACTTCCCTCACGAAGTTAGATTTCATAATCTTGTCAACTTCGGCCTCAACCATGGCACCGTGGAACGGGTGCATCTTCCTGGGAGGTTTCTTGAACCCGCGATGGTTCGCCGGGAGACCAAGGCGGTGGATGGATACCTGAGGATCTAGCCCCGACATCTCGTCATAGCCCCAAGCGAACACATCACGGTGCTGTCTGAGGAAGTCCACGTACTGATGCCACTCCTCAGAGGGCATGGCGGCACTGACCAATGTGGGTCTTGGATCTTCTTCGGTTCCAAGGTTCACCTGTACTAACTCATCGACCGTGGCGGAGAATCCCTCCTCAAAGGATGGGGGTGCATCTTCCACGTCCTCTCCACTCGGGGAGGGATCGTACACGGGAGAGACTGCGTTGGAAACTGCATTGGGGCTACCTGATCCTGCTGGGCCGCTAGTGCTGGCATGGGCGGTCGCGGTCACCTCATCAGGAGACTCCCAGGCCGTCGAGACCATGGCTACGTCCAACCGATGGATCGGGAGGACGTAAGCGTCATCCAAACTTGCCCAGGGATCACTTGCAACAGCGACAGGCTCAACCTCACCTGCCAGGATCTTCTTATCCTTGCTCTTGTAACAGTCCGCCTCCAGATAGAGGGCTTCACATTAGGCAAAAGGAGAGGCATCTCCCTGAAGCACGCCTACTCGACCATTAAGGGAGTATTTAAGGAATTGGTGGTATGACGAGGGAACCGCCGCATGAAGGTGGAGCCATGGCCTGCCCATCAATGCCTTATACGCAGTGTCCTGAGAGACTACCATGAATTCGGTGTTGGAAACCAGGTCACCGAACTGGGTATTCAAACGTATCTTGCCGACCGGAGTTTTCTCGGTGCGGTCGTACCCCTGGATCCTGAGGTCGGAGGGAATCAAGTCATCCTCAGACAACCCCAATCTCCGGAGCGTCCGAGTTCGAATCAGGTTAATCCCGGACCCCGTGTCGACAAGACAGCGCCGGACATCAAGGCCATTGAACTGGCTAGTAACATAGAACGGAAGAATGTTCCCCTGTATAGGAGGGTCTTCATCCTCACCAGAGAACGAGATAACTGCCTGACATTCGGCGTCCTCAATCGTTTCGGCGTGAAAGGCCTCTGCAGCTGCAACCTCTGTCTCAAACTGGAGGGGGCTCTTCAGGGCTTCAGCGAGCGCCTCGCACATCTCAGGTGACATGCTCAGAGCCTCGAGGATGGAGATCCTTGCTGGGATGTCATCAAAGTGCTTCCAGACATCATACTTTTTTTCCAAGAGCGAGCCCCTGGTTGCAGGAGGTTTCTCTGCGGTTGGAGGAATGACGGGCCTTGCCGGTTGGACCGGCGGCCGACCAGTGCTTGGCGCATCTCAATGTTAACTGGTTGAATCCCGGGAAGTGGTCACCGTAATGGGGCCAGGAGGCTGGGATGGACTCGTGGCAGGACGGAGCTGGTCGCGGCGCGGCTGAGGCGGTTCTGCCTGGTCCCACACCACAAACAGTGGCGGAGGCGAATCCGTCATCCCCGAATGGGGGGGCTGCGCGCGCTGAGCTCGGTTTTGAGCTTGCTGCCTAGTCTTAGTGTCGTGCATGGCCTGGCTGGAGGTACCAACTGTCGTGCCCCAGCGACTCCTGTTGTTGCGGTTCCTCCGACGGTGGCGACGACTGGGGACACTAGGGAGGTCCACCTGGTGTTCTTCAACGTCGGGAACCGAAAAGGGATTTACCAGCTCGACGGTATTAACCGAAGCGTACCCAACACTGTCATCGGACGAATCATTCATCACCGGGAGGACCCGAGGAGGGACCCCCATCTCCGGGGGCATGAAATCGCCGAGAGTGCGGGATAGTGGCGGAACTGGCGGGGCGTGCTCTTCCTTCTTGAGCCGCCACCGTTTTCTCTTCTCGGAAGAGGCAGGTTGGGACGACGATACCGAAGCAGCACCCGCAGATTCTGGGGGCTCAGGCCGATTCAAGCATGCACGGATGATTCCATGGGCACGAATGACCGTCTTGCGGGCCATCCAGTTATTATACTTCTGGGATCCGCAGTCGGAGACCAGCTACCATTCGTCCTCGTCGCCACTATCATCATCTGATCCCACGAACAGACCTTCCACTTGTGCTGGAGCTAGGCCCAACCTGATTACATTGTTTTTAATCTGGTCTTGGAGCCAGCCCTTAAACACGTAGCACCTCCGGATGGTGTGCCCCAAGGCCCGATGGTAAGGGCAGTAGCGGGGGTTATCCGTGAGATGTGCCTCCTCTGGCCTCTAACACTCAGGCGGTCGCACAATCCTCTGCTCCAGGGCGCTCCGGAAATAACCGGGGACCTGATCCTCGTGAAATGAGTAAGTCAGGTATCGCGGGGCCCTGGGAGCGTGGTCTTGACGAGGGGCTGGAGGGGCCTGCCGAGGAGGTGGACCCTGATTATCTCGCCTGGGTTGTGGCGGTACATTACGCGGAGGGGCCGGCCGGTTCTGGGGCTGCCGCTGTTGGGCCGGGAACTGAGCCCGTGGAGGCGGATTCCTGTGAGGCTGTGGAGCTGGCCTCACCGGCAGCAATTCCAACTGCCTGGGGGCCTCTATCTGGGCAACAGCAGTGGGCTCAGCCCTGCTGACTCTCCTTGCAGGGATCATAGGAGGCAGCGGGTGTGCCTGACTGGCCTGTTGCAGGGCTTCCTCAAGACGTTGAGCATTGTCTGAGAAGTCCCTGAACCCTCCGGGGTAATTCTGAGTGATCAAGGAAGGGACCAGCTCGGTCTTGACGTTCCCGACGCACATTGTCAGCAAGTGCTCCTGAGTCAATGGAATGTCAAGGGAATACGTGAGACCCTTCCATCGGGCGACGAAATCCGCGACTCACTCATCCGGCCTTTGCTTTCACTTGAAGAGGTCTGCGATACTCGTCTTCCGGGTCGTGGAACTGAACTGGTAGAGGAACTGTCTATGAAGGTACTCCCAGCTAGTTATCGACCCGACGGGGAGC
Source organism: Viscum album (assembly GCA_963277665.1). Taxonomy (NCBI): domain Eukaryota; kingdom Viridiplantae; phylum Streptophyta; class Magnoliopsida; order Santalales; family Viscaceae; genus Viscum; species Viscum album. The sequence goes on along the minus strand of OY728126.1, from coordinate 1,943,997,889 downwards.
TGGCTGTACCAGGCAAATGCTGGCCCTTCCAGTGTCTGGACAAAGCAGCGAAGCTTAGCGGCCTCCTTCTGCACCGGAGTTCCCAACATAGGCCCGCACCTTGAGTTGAAATGGGCCAAATGCTGTGGCGGATCTCCAGTCCCGTTGAAGGGGGCGAAAGTGGGGTTCCCGAATCCCGGAGGTGCCGACATGTCATCCACCCATGCTGGGTATGGCTTGCCGTCCGGTGGGATCGCCACTTGCCGAGTCTCCAAGGCTTCCAAGCGGGCGATGAGTTCCACCATCGGATCTTCCGGACAGGGGTTCCAGTCCTGGCGAGGATCTCTAACCACGAGCGCATTGCATGGCCCTTCAATCGGGTCATCGACCGGGTCGTCGAACTCGGAAGCTCGTGGGATGGCGGGCGGAGCGGCCCTTGGGGCAGCGGGAGGAATCCGAGTGGGGTCTCTCAGGTAGTCACGCCGCTCGGGAGGGTGTGGTGAAACATACCGCGCCCTCTTTCCATAGGCAATGGCCTCTCCCCTGTCGGAAAACACGGCATAATCACGGTTACCCGGGAGAGTCTCGTCGAGAAGCGGTTGTTCCTGTCGCTGCTGTCCTGGCCTAGGATCACCGTAGTCAAGCCGCCGCTCTGCAGCGCGCTTGGCGAGGAGCTGGTCAACTAGATTCTTCTGCTCGGCGAGCTGTTGACATAGCGTTCCCTTCTCGGGATTCTCATCTTCCCTCTGTATGGAGGCAGATGGGTCGGCGGGCTTTATAGCCCCGCCGTGCTCTTTACCTTTGCTGACATTTCGGCTCAACGTCAGTGCTTCAGTGGGTGCGGGGAGACCCAGGAGGATCCTCTGGTGACGAGTAACTCTCACCGATGGATCCAATGACGGCTTGTCTTCGGGGGGAGATCCCCCGTCGAAAAGTTCCAAGTCGTTCCCCTCTCCCGACAGGTCAGCCATATTGACTGTTTCTGTCCCTGGGGATGTACCCTCAGGGCCACCCAGCGAATCGGGCTGTCGGCGAATCGCACTGAAGCGTAGGGCAGTGTACTGCCCCCATCCACGGATATACACGTGGGGGTGGCTTCCTCGATAACCTTGCGGAGTACTTGAAAACACTCAACGCATCGTTGTTGGAGGGCCTCGTGGTGCCCAAATGACCCGGGGTGCCGAACCGCGGGGAGCGTGGCCAGGTCAATCTGACGGCACTGCTCACCAATATCCTCCAGGTGCGCTTGAATCCTAGGATATGACATTTGTAGGCCGTGAAGACGGGAGTGAGTCTCCCGGAGAGTTCGGCGGAAGCATTCGAACTCATTCGGGGTGAGCGATTCTGGTGCATCAAAGTCCGGTCCTGCGACTGGCCAAAACTTCTCAGGGAAGTGGCCCTCTGCAAGGACGGTCCAGAAGCTCCACGACTCAAACTCGGGACCCAGGTCTTCTTGGTCCCCTTCAGCGACTGGGAATGAACAGGGAACCGACAGTGGTGCCGAGGCGGGCCGCTGGGCCGGCGGGCTGGCCGGCGGTGAATACGGTGACCAGGCCGATTGGCCTCCATATCCCGTGCCGCCCTCTGAGGGTTGCTGTTCCCCAGCTACCACATCACGATAGGAAGGGCCGGCGAGCGAACATCCTGCCTTAGCGTCGGTGCTCGCCGAGGGTGCACAAGATTGTGGCTCGACCGTCGGTCCCCAGAAAAGGTCTCTGGATTCTCCGATCGAGGAAGAAGGCGCTTCCGGAGGGGCCGGTACCAACCACAAGCTTGATCCTTGGGGGTCTACCAGGCCCTCGCTACTCCAGATATACCTTCGATGAGAAGCGGGGATCAAATCGATCTCGCTCTCGGGGAGTACGAGGCTGACGTGCCGCATTCCTACCCCTGCCCCTGACTGGCGGGATCGGGGGGAGGGCTCTGTCGCTGAATCATACTCCGCCTCTGTATCAGAGAAACGAACCGGTCGGATCTCTGTCCGGAATTCCCTAACATTCCTCCCTCTATGTTGACGCCTCGCCTTCCGGCCCATGGGTGGTTCTTCGGGGCATGGCTGATCTCTGTCCTGGTGTCCTCTGGCCGCACCGGTGCTGGGGCCAAGAGGACTGGAAACCAAGGTGCGAGTAGCACCGGGACAGATATCAAAGGAGACGTGGGGAGAGATGATTCCGGGCAGGCCTCCGGGCCGGTATCGGAAGGTGGGATCCCCCATGCCTCTTGGATCGGCCACACGGAGTAGACCCTGCTGGGAAATAGCGCTACCGCGAGGTGGTCTGCGTTGTCTATTGCCTGTACCAGCAACCGGGAGAGTCAACCCAACCTGCCTTTGGGGCGGTCGGGGCCTCGATCCAGGTCGGGCATAGAAGTGCCCCTGCTCAGGATGCGCAGGGGCCTAGTAACTGGAGCCAGCAGTGGCTTGGGCCAACACGGCCGCTGTTTCTAGGGCCCCAAGGTGGGCATCCTCTTCCGCTCGCGCCCGACGTTGGCGTTGGGACAGACGAGTCGGGATCAGCGGCACAGGCAGGTGGAGATCCCGTTCTTCGACTTGAGAATCCTTGCGGCAGTGTCGACGGGGCCTGGCAGGAGCCCTTATCGCGGATCCCTGGAGCGAATCTCGGATAGGGTGGCCCCGGACATCCTCCACCTCATCCGCATAGGGGAAGGAGCTGTCGGAGCGTTCCGGGGATAAACTCCCGAAGCGGTTGATCGTCGAGGTAGGCAGCGGTGCCTCCCTGCGCTGCCCTCGGGGGCGGCATTGGTGGCGAGGTGAAGCTTCCTCGAGGTCTAGGCGAGCCATGTCCCTGGTGGAGATGACTCCCTCTTCCTCATCTCTTCGCACCAAGTTGTTGATCACCCTTCTCTGGATGACCTCCTAGGGGGAGAGAGGGCGTGGTTGTCCCGTAGTTGCGGCTGCTGGGATGGCTGTGGAACGGGCCGGACTGCGCGGAGTAGCCGCGTCGGTGTTTCCCCTACCCCTGCGCCAGTGGGCGGGTGGCGATCGGGCACTGGATTGGGAGACCTGATTCCTAAAGACAGGTAGAAGAACCCATTAATAATGACCGGAAAAGAAATAGACAACCGATCATTAGTGCCACGACGCCTTCCGTGGGGGGAACCCATGCCATCGACGTCGTGAGACGGAGTGCCCGATTTCCCTTCCCCAGCCCCTGGCGGGTTTCGTGCCCCGGTGCTGAATGCTTGTTCGGGAAACATGCTAGTCTTCCAACACCTCTGGAAGCTATCGGTCTTCGTATTGAGGAGAAGAGATTCACGTCAGGTTCACCATTTTTCTGTTTCGGTGCGGATGTGCGTCGGGTTTCCGTTCCGACACTGTTCCGCCAGGACGCGTTCGCACGTGCTCCCGTCGACCCGAGGGGATGGGAGCGCGGCTTGTGGCCCCGCAGTCCCGCTTCCCAATGGCGGGCGACATACATCCCTTATTCAGGGACGTCTTCTCCTTGATCGAAACCGGGATGATGGGACGTCGGCTCCTCCTTCCAAGGACGTCTCCTCGGAACTCGTCGCCTAATCTGGGTCTCCCTCATAGATTTAAGAATTTTCGTGAATCTCGTTCCCGGCGCCATATCTTCATGGACACCGGTTAATTACGCTGCTTCCGCCCAGACGCTCCAAGGGGTCTGGTCGGGGCAGCAACCTGCGGTGAGGAGACCGGGTAGCTCTGGGTGCTGGGGGCGTGTCTTAACACTGCGGCTCTGCATGTCTGCCTTCCGTCCCTAATGGGGCTTCTCAAAGGCGTGATGGCCTGAGGCATCCCGCGCTGGGTGTGGGGAACTACGTTACCTAAGGTTTTCCTCTGCTTCCCATGTTTAACACGGGGTATGCCGCGAGTTTTAACGTCCAGCGGGGACGGCATCGGACTGATCAACACGAGGAGTGGATCAGATGACAGAACACCTTGCGGGGAACCTCCGACGCTGGGTCAGCACATGGGCGGCTTCCTGAGTAAAGTGGAGTGGAATGAAATTGTATGACCCCACCGGGACGTGGTGGCCTGAGTAAGGATCAGGATGGATGATGGAGTGAAGAGCATGGACCCCGTAGAGGCTTCCTACGTACCGCGCGTTAGCGCGGATCAAAGTCAACATAGTTCGGATATACAGTTTAACGTCATGCTGGACGATGGCAAGCCGACTCACGAAGAGGTCGAGGTTGCCGGGCGGAGGATTGAACCGAACCACCTCACACAGAGGGGGATGGAACGGCCGGGTGGATCAACGCGAATGTGAAACCGGGAGGGGTCCACTGATGGACGAACCGACGTGAATACGACCGGGACGACCAGGTGGTGGGCTTGAACCACAAGGAGGCTTCCTACGTACCCTGTTTAGGAGACAGGGATCAAAGTCCACGTAGTTCATTCTGTTAGGACTTACGCACTGGGGCAACCTGAGTGCGGAAAAACTCAGTTGGAGAGGGACTTGGGCCGAAAGTAAGAGACACCTCGATCCCTGTCACGCCCTCTACTGGCTTCAGCAGTGGGGAAGAACAATGGAGATACACATGTGCAGCCCCCCATAAGAAAATAGGGGTTTGTAATACCCTACCCCCAGGGGTGAAGGCCACTCCAATAAATCGTCCCTAAAGAGGGGAAATCCCGACATCCCTGCAGAGACGAGCGGGTGGGGGCCAAATCCAAACCGGGGGGGACCCTGCGTGTGAGGCACGGGATCGGGTGATGCGGACGGTTTAACGTCTTTCCGGACGAAGTACAGTTTAATGTCGTGTGTTGAGGACGAAGTAGACGGTTTAACGTCTTTCCGGACGAAGTACAGTTTAACGTCGTGTGTTGAGGACGATGGATGCTGGGAGGTTTAACGTCTTGCCGCGCGGACGTGGTGCAGTTTAGCGTCCTGCAGGACGAAGTGCAGTTTAACGTCATGCGGGACGAAGTGCAGTTTAACGTCTTGTGGGACGAACACAGTTTAACGTCGTGCGGGACGAACGCAGTTTAACGTCGTGCGGGACGAACGCAGTTTAACGTCGTGAGGGACGAAAACAGTTTAACGTCGTACGGGACGAACACAGTTTAACGTCGTGCGGGACGAATGCAATTTAACGTCGTGCGGGACGAACGCAGTTTAACGTCGTGCGGGACGAAGTTGCCGCCGATGGGTCCGTGTCACTTCGCTCGATCCTGGAGGGCCGCACGGGAAGACAACACACGGTGCGGGGCACCCGGGATGAGGATCATCGGGCGCCACGCAGGCGGGTACCCTCGGTGGGTCAAAGGGGGCGACCCTGGCGGTTTTCGCGCAAAAGAGGAGCTTGGCGCGCAATATCGCGGGTCGGCGCACAATTGGGCGGGCTGACGCGCAATTGGGCCAGCGCTTTGCACGTGGAAGATGGAGATTGCACGCACCGGGCCTCTGATAGCGCGTGGGGGAAATGGCCCATTCTGTAACGAATGGCCACTTAGTAAGGGGGGGTGCGCGCAATCAGGCCGGATTGCGCGCACCCGGTGGAAATTGTGCGCAAGATTCTTCTTTTGCGCGCGAATGCCTTCAGGTAAGGAATTGGTCAAAGTAAAGAAGCCAAAGGGGTTGCGCATGAAGGCGAACCCCGAGGCTGGCTTGCACGAAATAAAGGAGGTTACCTGAAGATCGGCATTGCGCGCGGAGGGGGTGGGATTGCGCGCACGAGCGACTCTTTGAATTCTGGCAACCTTCAAAACGTCGGGGGTCGCCTTGTATTTATAGGCAACCCTGGGCGCGGAATCTCGCCGCTGGCGCGCAATTCATGGCGCGGGCGCGGAATTTCCTTCGCGGGCGCGGAATCGGGGCCCCGGCGCGCAAGGGAGTCGCGCGGGCCGCGGGCGCGCAAAATTGCGCGCCGACCCGGCGCATTGCGCGCATCCTGGGAGGATTGCGTGCCGCACTTCAACTTTGCGCGCGTGCCTCCAAAATTCCGCACAAAGGACTCCGGGCCTTCCGAAACGTGCTTCTGACTCCAAATATGACCTCGCTTTCCGCATCCGGAGCTTCTTTTGGGAACAACGGACTTTTCCGGCGTCTACAGTGTATAAAAGAGAAGGATTTTTGTATTGACAGTAAAATGGTTAATAAATTTTTCATAATGGAAGGTTTAAATTACTCCCAATTATGAGTGTAACATGTCGTGAAATGTGGAGTTTAAAATTTAGATGTTTGAGTTCATAAATGGTTAGGATAATTATAAATGTATTTATAATGGTGGATCTTTGGGCAAACCGGGTAGTGGGTAATCCTTGTGTTGTTAATTTAACCTTTTTTGTGGGTGGTTTAGGGTATTGAGATTTCCCTAGTTTGTGATATTGAATTTGAGTTTTGAGGCCTTGTGGGATATGATATGGAATATGAGATGTGCTGAGGGATCGCTTGGTAGGGTTGTGGCCTTCTGGTCATGGGGTGTTGTCTGTTAATGTGTGTGTGGAAACTCTCATAGATCATAAATATACAGAGTGCATGATGGACCTTAAAGGTAGTTTAACAGCCCTAGTTTGAGGTATATGGTGTTTTTTAATGCATTTTTATGTGTTTAAAGTGCAAGGGATGATTTCAGAAGATGTTGGGAGAGTTTGGAATGGTTTTGGATGAGTTTGGAGGCCTTTAAAGAGGTGCACGATTTGAGCACGATTAGTGTAAATCATGAATATTCCCCAGGAAACTGTGCAAGGGAGTCAGTAGGCTTCGCACATCCTGCGCATGGTTTTCCAAACCATGTGAGGCAACAGACCGGACCCTTTCTCCCGAGGCAGTAGTGTTCGCACCGTTAGCGCACGGTTTGCCAAACCATGCGGGCTAACCCTGAGGCCACTTAAAAATAGGGTTATAAGTTCCGGGCTCCCTCAGGGCTTAACCTAAAACACTCCAAACTTCCTCCCACATGGGCCTTACTCGAGATTTTTGTATTCTCAGTGGTTGGAGAGGCTATCCCAAACAGGTTGGAAGGATTTTGGAGAGGTTTCTTGGCGGTTTGAAGGTGGTTTCCCCCAGGTAAGTCTCTCCTCTTGTTTCTCTTGTTTTTTCCTCTAGTTATTCTATTACCTCTTTCTTGGATTTCTAGATCTACACATTTTGTGTGTATATATAGTGTTGTGGCTTCCATGAATGGTGATTTTAAGGATTATGTATGCTAGGGGAAGGGATCTAGAGAGGTTTTGGTGCTGCGTTCGCCGGATTTGAGGTGTTGTGGCTTGTGGGTCAATTTCTCAGGAACCCTAAAGGTAGGTGGATTCTCTATCGACTCCACATGGTTAGAACTAGTGGTTCTTTGTTAAAATTAATTGTTGTGCTTAAAATTAATTGTGGATTGTTATGAAAAATTGGTTGGAAATCCCTTGGGTGATGTTTTGGGGTTTCTTGGAAAAAAAGGTGTTTTATGGTGAAATGCTATTCTTGTGGATTTGAAAATGTATACTTTAAAATGGGATGATATGGTTGACTTGTGAAAAGGATATATGGAAAGGTTTTTCAACAAAAGGCTTGTTTTATTGAAATGTTGTTTGGCATGGAAAATGGTTTTCAATAAATGGGTGATTTATTAAAGTGAATTGATATGAAATGGAATTGGTTGAAGGCATGTTGTTGTGACCATGGTGGGTTTATGCGTGGTTTTTTTTGATTGAAATGTTTTATGGAAGTGGGCGGGAAGTCTCGCTATAAAAATTGGATGGATATTGGTCGGAAGAACCACTATTTGAGTAGTGGTCGAGAAGTACCTCTTGTTGTGAATGGGTGAACGGGTTGAGTGGAAGTCCCACCATTTTGATTGTCTTGTGGTGAATGAGTGAACAGGTTGGGAGGAAGTACCACCATTTCGGTTGTTTGTTGTGCATTTCTTTGCAAGATGGAATTGTTATGCTAATGTGTAAATTATGAGATGGCTTGTGGCATGTTTGTTTAGCTTCCCCTTGGTTTCTTGGGTTGGATTTGATGGCTTGGTAAGGCCTTGTTTAGATTGTGAAAAATGGTTGCACTTGTGATTTATTTTATATAAACTTTTTTATATAAATGCCTTAATGGGTTTATCCTAGTGGAGTGTGTAGGGAAGTCATTTGGGGAAATCCTACTGAGTTTTAGTACTCACCCACTACTTTGGAACTGTGGTGTCTTTGAAGATGTTGTGTACCGTGATGTGAGAAAATGTAAGGCATCACCCTCCTTTAGTGGAGCATTGTGATACCTTGGTGGAGCTTGGAGGTTGGATCTTGGCATGGAGCTGTGGTGGTGTCATGGCTTGTGGTGTTTGGTTGTTTATTTTCCGCAGTGTACTCTGATGTTGTGTGGACATGTTTAGTTGTATTGGTTTTGAGTTGTACTGAGGAACAACTTGGTTTTCTTTTTGGGAATGCATGGTTGGGTAATTTAATTGACATGCATCATATAGTGGCTATTAGTGGATGGTTTGGTAGGTTTTTTTAAGCGCAATTCATTCCCCAACTTGATCTTGAATCCCTTGACATTTATTTCCATCCTTTGGCATCTTGGGAACATTTCTTAAGGCCATGTAACCCTCACTGCCTCCTCAAGACAATGAGGTAGGGTTGGGTTTTTACAAGTGGTATCAGTTTGTTCAGTACTTTGGAGTTGATTCTTGTATTTTGTGTTTAAATTCATTATGGTATACTCCTTGAGTCAGGATGGTAGCAAGATGTAGGATTTTCATAACTTGGAATGTATGGCAAAAAAGGATGTAGCTAACCCTTTTATGCTATAATTCACATTACCAGGGAGTTGGTTACATAAGTGTTTTGGAGACACTTATATGAATTAGACATCTCATTGTCATGGTTGTAGCCAATGCGATGAGCATAGCATGCATGGTAGAAATGACTTCCCACTAAGATTCATATTTCATTGGGGTATACTGATCTATAGGCAGAACTGAGGAATGGTTTTTCTGTGAAACTGTAATGTGAATAATTTTGATATTTTTAAAATGGTTTGATTTTTAAAATGGTGAAACATGGGAAATGTGAACATCTGGAAAGCCTTGTTGTGAAAGTGTTGTGTAATGTGATTTGAAATTGGATTTCGTGATGTCTATGGATGTGAGACCCATGGTTGTTTATTTTATGTTTATAGAAATGGAACCAGGTAGGTGTCGTAAAGACCAACCAGAGGAGGCTACTGAGAATGTGGTATCACCGGAGCCTCAGGTGAACCAGCAGCTAGTGAAAATCATAGCGAATGCTTCCCAAGATATGGAAAGTGGAAACAAAGTGGATGAAACAAGGCACATGGATCATGCAGTTCAGTTTCAAAATCAGAATCCACCAATCATCAGGGGTGATTCAGAGCCGGAAAGGGCAGAAGCATGGTTGAATAGAATGAACAAGATCTTCAAGTTATTTGGAACACCAGTAGAGTTAGAAGTGAAGTTGGCCACATATAGGTTGGATGATCTTTCCCTTCATTGGAGGGAGTTGGTAGTCCAAGAGGGGACAGGCCAAGGTATGATGTGGGAAGGCATTGAGGAATTGTTTAATAATCCATTATACCCACATAAGTTCAAAATTCAGCATACGCGTGATTTCTCAATTTGAAGTAAGAGATTATGTCTGTGACTGAGTATGTAGCGAAGTTTATGACCTTAGTGGGGTTTTCACCCGAGGAGGCAGGTAGAACATCATTGAATGCAAGGATCTTTGAAGGGGGCTTAAGTTAAGAAATCTGTTCAGAGATAGCGGTGTGGTGTATAGATGATTACACAGATATGGTGAATAGAGACTCGGTGGATGAGAGGGATTTGATGGGCGCTCTGGTTGGAGGAAGCATGGTGGTACCCCTGGGGAATAGTGGGAACTCTAACACTGGGTTCAAGAAAACGAGGGACACTTATTCCTAGGGTGGGAATATAGAATATAATCCAATGGCAGGATCGGTAAATCTTCCTCCGAAGCCCCAGAGAAAGTTGGGATGTTTTCAGTGTGGTTCTATGAGCCACATCAAGCGATATTGTAAGGTACAACGTTGAGAATTTCATAATTGTAAGCCAATGGGGCATCTACAACGATATTTTCGGAATACTCCAAGTTCGGGTGCAAGTGACACTCTTTAGGGATCACAGACGTTGTATGCTTCGACGGGATGGGGACATCAGCACATCCCTCGTCATCAGATTAAAGTGGGTCATGGTGATTCTCGGAATACCATGACACCTCAGTAGGGAAATAAAGAACAGAGTGTGGTAAGAAAACATGTGTTTGGAGCTGAGCAGGTTGCGGTGGATGATCAGTCGGGACCATCCATGGTGCGAGGTACTATTCTTTTAAATTCTACCTTGACGCAATTGCTGTTTGATATGGGTACTTCACAATCTTTTATTGCTGCATGTGTGGTTGATTTTTTGGGTTTAAGGGTAGAAATGATGCCCATAGTTTTGAAACATCAAACAACTTTGGGTCGAAGAGATTGTCGAGCCTTCTTGTGTATAGAATGTTGTATCATTGTGGGTGAGGTTGAGATAGTGTGGAATTTCTCAAAGCATGATATGGATGGGTATGATGTAATCCTTGGAATGGATTGGCTAGTGGATTTTAAGTCCCACATCGATTTTGATGTGCCAATAGTGGATTTTATGACACACGTTGGGGTTAGTCATCTCTTTAGAGGAGAGAGGCATGAAAGGCAGGGTGAAACAAGTTTTTTGGCACCAGTAGTGGGTATGTTATCATATCAGTTGGTAGTATTGTTGTTGTAATAGGTAGAGGGTGTTGAGTAGAGTGTTCCTCCAGAAGTGGTGGATCGGTTAATGGATGTTTTTCGTGAATAATTATATAGGTTACCTCCCATAAGAGAAGCGGAGTTTATGATTGATCTCTTTCCCAAAACCAGACCTATCTCACTCCCATCTTATTGGATGGCACCAGCTGAATTGCGGGAATTGAATATCCAGTAGGAAGAGTTATAAAACAAAGGGTTTATCCGGCCTAGCACATCTTCGTAGGCAGCACCGGTGTTGTTAGTGAAAAAGGTGGGTGGAACATTGAGGCTCTCTGTTAATTATTGTAGACTTATCCAAGTTATGATAAAGAATATATATCCACTTCCATGAATTGATGATTTGTTCGACCAGTTGAGGGGAGCCCAGTGGTTGTCCATGATCGACCTGAGGTCGGGATATCTTCAATTACGGGTGAGGAAGGAGGATATTCCTAAAAAATCTTTCAGAGGTAGATATGGCCATTATGAATATGTGGTTATTCCCTTTGGTCAAACGAATGCGCCAGAGGTGTTTATGGCATTGATGGATCAGATATTTCAGAGATATCTGTATTCATTAGTGGTGGTGTTTGTAGATGATATTCTAGTGTATTAAAAGACATGGGTGGAGCATGAGAATCAGTTGGCAATAATGCTGGGGATCTTGAGGGATCATCCATTGTATGCCAAATTGTAAAATTGTGACTTTTGATTAAAGGATGTTTGTTTTCTTGGACATGTGATTTTTGAAAGGGATGTCTCAGTGGATCCAAAAAAGATAGAGGTCCTTATCTCATGGAAACTGCCATAGAACATGTTTGATATAAATAGTTTTCTTGGGCTAGTTGGGTATTATTGGCGATTTGTTTGTGATTTTTCACGTTTAGCTTCACCGATGACAGCTTTTACAAGAAAGGATGTTCTATTCTAGTGGAATGACCAGTGTCAGCAGTGTTTCGAGGAGCTAAAAGGTCTTCTTACATCAGCACCAATCTATGTTTTTCTAGAACCAGAAAAAGGGTACGTGGTGTATTGCAATGGATCTGAATTAGGGTTTGGGTGCGTTCTCATGAAAGGAAATCATGGGGTTGCTTATGGCTCATGATAGTTGAGGGTGCATGAGATTAACTACCCAACTCATGATTTGTAGTTGGCAGCAGTGGTCCATGCTTTGAAGGTGTGGCATCATTATCTCTTCGGTGATAAATTCATTGTATATACAGATCATAAGAGCTTGAAGAACATTTTATCACAAATGGATTTGAACATGAGGTAAAGAAGATGGATGGAATATCTCTAGATGTTTGATTTTGACTTGATGTACACACCAGGTATGGTAAATATGGTGGCAAATGCATTAAGTAGGAAATCATATGCTCAGGTGGTGAAACATGAATATTACTAGTTGAAGTTGATGTCGGTTATAGCTGATATGCAGTTGGAATGTGAGGACCAGAGCGATAGAGTGGTCTTCATTTCAGTTTTGTTGATTCCTGACTTTGTTGGCCTGGTTAGAGGGGCACAGATATCATATCCTGAGTGTGTGACCATGGGGTCGAGACTCAATGGTGGGGAGACCGTTGAGCATTGGAAACTAAATAGAGATTCAGTTTTGTGTTTTCAGAATTGGATGGTTGTACCAGTTTCTTGCCAGGAGGATCTTCTCTGGGCATATCATCATTCTAGGTGGGTTTTTCATCCTGGAATTCCGAAAATGTATAAAGCGTTGAAAGAATAGTTCTGGTGGGTTGGTTTGAAAAGAAGTGTGGCTGAGTTTGTTTCGAGATGTTTGACTGGTCAGTAGGTCAAGGCAGTGCATCAGAGGCTAGCAAGAATGATGTAGTCTTTACCAATCCATGTTTGGAAGTGGGATCATATAGTAATGGATTTTGTTACAGGTCTCCCATGAATAGTAATAAGGCACGATGCCAATTGGGAGATAGTGGATCCGCTAACGAAGTCGACCCATTTCATCCTGATTCATGAAATTCATACGGAGGAGGATCTGCCCAAAATCTATATCTGGTAGGTGGTAAAAAGGCATGGTGTTACATTTTCGATTGAATCAGACATAGATCCAAGATTTACATCTTGTTTTGGGAAATCCTTGCAGCAAGCCCTGGGGACATAGTTGATGATGAGTACGGCGTATCACCCTTAGAAGGATGGTCAATATGAGAGGACCATAAAAACTATGGAGGATATTTTGTGATCTTGTGTCATGGATTTTGGTGGATCATGGGAGGTGCACTTATCGTTGGTTGAGTTCTTGTATAATAATAGTTATCAGGCTTCCATACAGATAGCTCTTTTTGAAACATTGTATGGGCGGCCATGTCGTTCTCCAATATGTTGGGTGGAAATGGGTGAGTCCTCGATGGTTGGACCAAGCCTTTTCTAGGAGACGACAGAGAAGATCATGTTAATCAGGAAGAGAATGGAGATGTCTTAGAGTCATCAGAAATCATATGCAAATCATCTTCGACGTCCGTTTTCATACGAGGTTAGTGATCATGTGTTCTTGAGGATCTCTTCTCAGTTGGGACATTGTCAGTTTGGAAAGAAAGGAAAGTTATCTTTGATGTAAATTGGGCCTTTTGAGATTCTTGAGTGGGTTGGTGAGGTGGATTATCATTTGTCTTTCCCACCTAGGTTCAGTGCACTGCACAATGTGTATCATGTGTCGCAGTTGAAAAAGTATCAGCCGGATCGTGACCATGTGATTCAATGGTATCATGTCGAGCTAGAACCAGATGCTTCATTGGTGCACATGCCATTGGGGGTTGTGTATAGGCATGAGAATGCATTTCACGGTAAAATAATCGGTTCATATAGTTTTTTGGGGAAACATGGTCATATTCAAGAGGAGACTTGGGAGTGAGAGAAAGAGATGGTTGAGCAGTGGCCTGAGCTCTTTCAGCAAAGGGCAGGTTCACTACTTTCCATGGACGGAAAGCCCAGTGGTGGGGAGAATGTAGCACCCTCGGTTTGAGTTATGTGGTCTTTTTTTATAAATTTCAGTGTGTTTAAACTACATGGGATGAGTTGGGAAGAGTTTGGGAGAGTTTTTAATGGTTTTGGATGAGTTTGGAGGCCTTTAAAGGGGTTCACGGTTTGAGCATGGTGAGTGGAAACTATGCGGATTCACCAGGAAACCGTGCAAGGGAGTTAGTAGTCTTTACATGGCCTGAGCACAGTTTTCCAGACCATGCGAGGAAACCATGTGGTCCCTTTCTCTCGAGGCAGTAGCGTGCGCACCTTTATGACACAGTTTTCCAAACCGTGCAGGCTAACCGTGCGACCATATAAAAATATGGTTATAAGTTCTGAGCTCCCTCAAAATTAACCTAAAACACTCCAAACATCCTCCCACTCGAGTCGCACTTAGTATTACAGGTTCACATATGTTGGAGAGGCTCTCCCACGCAGTTTGGAAGGATTCTGAAGAGGTTTCTTGGCAGTTTGAAGGTGGTTTCTCCCGGGTAAGTCTCTCCTCATGTTTCTCTTGTGTTTTCCTCATGATCTACTCTTCCCTCTTTATTTTATTTCTATATATACACTTGTTGTGTGTATATCTAGTGTTTTTTCCTTGAGTGATCATTTTAAGGCTTATGGATGCTAAGGAAAGGATCTTGAGAGGTTTCGGTGCTACGTTCACCGGATTTTAGGTGTAATGGCTTGTTGGTCGACTTCTCGGGAACCCTAAAGGTAGGTGGATTCTCTCTCGACACCACTTGGTTATAAATAGTGGTTCCTTGTTACAATTAATTTTTGTGATGAAAATTAATTGTGGATTTTTATGTGTAATTGGTTGGAAATCCGTTGGTTTTTGTTTTGGGTATTTTTGGAAAAAGGGTTTTTTATGGTGAAATTATATTCTTGTGGATTTTAAAATGAAGTTTTAAAAATGGGATGATATAGTGTATTTGTGAAAATGATTGATGGAATGGGTTTTTAATAAAAGTTTTGTTTTATTGAAATGTTGTTTGGCATGGAAAACAGTTTTCAATAATTGAGTGATTTATTGAAGTGAATTGATATGCAATGGAATTGGTTGATTGCATGTTGTTGTGACCTCTATGAGTTTATGTGTGGTTTGTTTTGATTTAAATTTTGTATGGATGTGCGAGGGAAGTCTCACAATAAAAATGGGATGGATAGTGGTCGGAAGAACCACCATATGATTAGTGGTCGGGAAGTACCGCTAGTTGTGAATTGGTGAACGGGTTGGGCGGAAGTCCCACCATTTTGGTTCTTTGATGTGAATTTCTTTGCAAGATGGATTTTTTGTGATAATGTGTAAATGATGATATGTCTTGTGGTGTGTTTTGTTAGATTCTCCTTGGTTTCTTGGTTTGGATGTGATGGCTTGGTAAGGGCATGTTTGGCTTGTAAAAAATGGTTTCACTTGTGATTTATTTTATATAAATTGTTTTATATAAATGATCTAAAGGCTTTATCCCTGTGGCATTCGTAGGGAATTCATTTGGGGAAATCCTACTGAGTTTTAGTACTCTCCCCCTGTTTTGGAACTGTGGTGTCTTTGCAGATGTTGTGTACCATGACGTGGGAAAAGGTAAGGAATCACCATCCTTTATTGGAGAATTGTGATCCCTTGGTTGAGCTTGGAGCTTGGAGCTTGGCGTGGAGCTGTGGTGGTGTCATGACTTATGGTGTTTTGGTTGTTTAGTTTCCGAAGTTTACTCTGATGTTGTGTGGATAGGTTTAGTTGTATTGGTTTTGAGTTGTGTGGTGGAACAACTAGGTTTCCTTTTTGAGAATGCATGGTTGGGTAATTTAATTGACATGCATCATATAGTTTCTATTAGTAGATGGTTTTGATGGTTTTGTTTAATGGGAAAATCATTACTCAACTTGATTTTGAATCCCTCGACATTTATTGCCAGTCTTTGGTGTCTTGGGAATGTAGCTTGAGGCCAAGTAGCTCTCACCACCTTCTCAAGACAATGATTTAGGAGCATGGTGATACAGATGGTGCCTATGGTTTTTTGACCTTATGATTAAGGATCTTGGGAGTTGTATTTTTTATTCTGGATAGGACTAGTGGAAAGGATGATGGTTTGGTGATGTGGTTTGAGGATCTGAATTGGCAGTTTCAGTGGAAAAACAGTGAACTAATAGAAGGGTATCCCAATGATACATGTTTCCATATAATATATTCCTGAGAGACAAATAAAAGGTGTAATTTTTGTATAATGAGTACCAATGAGTTTCAGTAAATGGTATAGTTGTTCTATGGTTTGTTCATAAGTGAACATGAGTGCTTATGGTTGGTTATAATGTTTACTTTCAAGGGTTGAGTCATATGGTTTCTAGACATGTTTGTTTATATGATGATAAATGGAGGCATCGATGATATTTTCTAGAGTAAGAGACAAAAGAGACCAATGTTTGGTTAAATTGTATTTTAATGTGAATATGAAGATGATAGTGGTAACGTGGCTAAAATTGTTTTTATGAATGGTTTGGGTGTGGCGTGAGATATTGATAATGCCTTGGGGCAGATGAGGATGATAGAACAAGAGTTAAAGTTAGGTGAGGTGGAAAGCATTGGGATATACACAGGTGATGTTGGGATTGTGTGAACTAATGTCGGTGTAAGAGTGGTCATAGGAAAGTGCAAAATATTTAAGGCTCAAATGTTGTCCAGTTTTCGAAACATACTGGTATGGCTAGATTTCAATTGAGATAAAAATTTCTTATTCTCTATGAAACCATGGAGATAAGTGTCTTTATGGGAGAGGCCATTGATTTGATTCAGGTAGAAGACCATTTTGATTCGAATGTTAACCATTAGGCATGTACTAAAAGAGCATAGGGTATAGTTGATGTTGTTTCATAGGAAAATTTGGTTTACGAATGTCTGGAAGATGTTGGTGGAGCGATGGGGAGTCTTGGTTAGAAATCATACCTAAGTGGTGGTGGTTAGGTGCTGATGATATGTGTATGGCATAGAATCATGAGATCCTTGGAATATTATAGTACCCTATAGTGGTGTGTGACATTAGTAATGGATATCATGGTTGTGTTGTTCATTGATAACTTCTTAGTGTTCCTTTTCTAGTGACGATCAAGCCCGAAATGTTGAAATTATTCCAGGTACGTTGAAAAGAAATGGCCTTATTCTAAGAGACATGAAGGTGTTTTTGTTGGATGATGGGAGTCATGGATTTTTTTCTCTTGGGTTAAGAATATGAAGATAAAGATTATAGGATATACACAATAAATGGTTTTGGGTGGGGTCCTCGAGATGGAATGGGTGTCAACAAATGTCATGGGTGTCATTCATAGAATTTTCGAATAGGATCTAGATGATGTTTTGTTTTCTTGTTCTGGGGAAATCTAGACCAAAATGCCATAATTTTGGTGTTTGTATTCTGATCAAGTGTAGGTTTTAGTGGTTAAAATACTTCATAGAGAGAAATGGAAATGAACCTCTTTAGGAGGGTAGTAGTAAGTCTGTTTTCGATATGGATAGGATAATGACGAGTTGATGTGGCCACATTAGGATGATAATTAAGAACCTATGAGGTGCACAACCAGTCTCTTGAGAGGCCAAGTGGGCCTTGATTGGGGATTTTGATTGATACCAGAATTGTCTTGGGTCCTAGGGTGCTTCCAAATGAAATTTTTTATTTTTGGGACTAGTCATTACTGGTCATGGTGAGATGTAAAAATGGTTTTGGGAAATTGAGATTGACTTCTATAACTCCAATGAAAATCATAAGTAGACTCAGGTAAGGTTCCTCGGGTGGTAGATTTATGTCATCAATTTTGAATTCACCATATCCATGTGATTTAGTGTCATGAAAATTGTAAACATATTCTTTCCATGATGAATCATCCAGGGAAATCTCAACTTGGCTTGGAGCAAGGGTCTAATTTAGAGATTCGTAAATCACCATTTTTGAGGTGTTGGGATGAGGAGTATGTTTCAAATTTTAATGTGGATTTGAGTGTGAACCTAGTATTCCTTATTTAGTGAATGAAATGTATGATTTCATTTGATTGGAATGTTTATTAGGGTGTTAGATCAGATGATGGTTTAGAAGGCAGTGATGTTGTGATGAAGGAATTATACCAGAATTCAGTGAATGAAATCAGTGGCTATGAGGGATGTTAATGATATTAATTATGTCAGAATGCAACATGGGATGGTAAAAAGGGTTATCCTTTCATCATTGGAATATTAGTGTTGTAGGACTAGACAATCATGGGTTGTTTGACCGGAGATAGTAAATAGGAATGGGTGCAATAAGGGTGACCCACCTCATGATTGATGTTGTAGTAGAAAGTTCCATTTAGAAATGAAGTCACACTTGAGTAAGTTCAAGTTAATCATATTAATTGAATGGATAGTGTATTAATATCCTCCTAGGTGGTTTCAAACACATGGATAAATTCTAATATAGGGAAATATCCATATGGATGTTTGGGTGCGGTGAGTTAGGACACATCAGGTATGTTTTGATAGATGAGATATGATTCTGGTGGTCTTTCATCTATAGTGGGGTTCCAAATATTGGGTGATGGTAGAGAGAACCATAACAAGAAAGTGGTTGGTTTATGATATGATCAGAGTTTCTAGTGGAAGGGACTCGAGGGATCAATATTTAGGTGAGATGGCCATGATAGTTAGTATCAAGACATGAGTGGTGGATCAACATAATTTTGGAATTTTGTATCAAAATACCATTTGTTTTGATATGGAAGATATCAAATTTTTTCACTATTTGATTTTTTAAAATAGTGTAAAATTATGCCAAGTTAATTGGGTCATGAGTAGTGAAGAGGATCAGAATTATGGGGTGATGATTGGTTCATCTGTAATGATATGATTTTGTGTGTGATGTTTCCATGTGCTAAGAATTATAAAATATTTCTAAATATTTCCATATGATGTTCTATTTGTTGATGTATGGTTATAATTGATGTGTCCCTTGAGGAGTATCCATTTTTTGTAGTGTCTTGTAGTGAGGAAGCCTTATGGGGAAATATCGTAACTTTGGTTCAGATTATGTGCTATCATTGTAACGTTCAGCAAGAAACATGGAATAATGGATTAGATAGGAAGACCTACTATCTCAGTCTATTTGTTATGTAAACTCAGTGATTCTTGCTAATACTTCTTGAGGATGCTCTATTTCAGGGGAGAGGTTGTATGACCCTGGTATTTGTGAACCTATTACTTTTTTAAATTTTTTGTTTCAATCACCTATTTTTGTTAATGAAGTGTTTCTTGGGAGTTTTAGGGGAATTAGGGGTTTTACAGGGTTTTGGGACATGAGAATAGGGAAACCGGGCCAAATTGTGCGAGACACCCTATTGGTGTAGGGTTAAGTAAACCATGCATCCTTCCCAAGAAAACCATGTAGTCATAGATAGTGTCATATTTTATAGATGGAGCATAATTTGTAAAACATTTTTATCATCCCATGTAAATGTGTGGCCTCACCTTCCTTGGATAATTTCTAGTGTATGGTTTGAATAGAGTTTGGAAAACTGTGTTGGTAAAACGTGAAGCTGAGGAAAGGTTATGAAATTACAGCTTTTTCATTTTGGGATTTGAAGATCCCCATCCATTTTTCCACCCATTTCATCCTCTCCCAGCCCAAGGGACACCCCTTTAAAACTCAATATTCCATGTAGTTGATCTCCCATATTTATAATCCATATAGAGAACCGTTGGTTATTGATCAAATCTTGGGGTATGTCTATTTCATTCCTTGCTTCCCTTTTCAGGATTTGGGTTTGTAGTTTCGTCCATATTCTTCTGAAGCACAAAACCCCTCTCTTTTTTCGATGGAATCTATCTTGGGGATTCATAGGGTGTTTAAATCTAGATAAAATTCATTGATTAAGAGTGTGTTATCAATGTATTCGAGGTTGGTGGTCTACATGTTATATCCCATTGTTTTGTTATTGATTTGTGCAGGTGTGTAAGGATCTTACATCCCTATTATTGTGAATTCATTATGTTGAGATATATTTTCTAAAATGTATTACTAATTAATAATTTTAACCAATAATAAAAATTTAGGGATGCATTTAGAATTTTTTGAACGATTTAGGGCCACCCATGGGGTGTGACTACATTCCCGAACATTGGAATTTTTAATGTTATGTGTAGAGTTGACTTTGGAAAATGTAGAGCCCATATTGAAGATGTAGAATTTTTTAATGGAGTTGAACATAGAATGTTTATAGTTGTGTCCAGGTTTTGATAGTGGAGTAAGGATTCGATTGGCATGACATAAAAAGGGTAAATTGGGAGAATTTAGACTGTGTAGAATGGATTATAAATTATGGTGTAATGCTTAAAAGAGTTAATATATAAATGAAATTGAGAAAATGTTAAATTGTAAATGTATTGTGAATTTAATAGCATAAAAACATGTTTTCCAAATGGAATTTATGAATATGTGGAATGGGATAACACGTGGGAATTTTGAGATACTCGTAATGGGTTTAAAGTTGTGATGTGGTTGTGTTATGTGATATATAAATTGTACATGAAATTTGTAAGTGGTAAAATAATTGTGAAATGATAAATGGGATAAATGGGATAATGTATGGTATTTGGTGAATATTTGACAATTTATGGGAATTATTGAATATACATAATGGGTTAAGGAATGAGAGTGGAAGTTAGGCTAAATATATATGTAATGTAAATAAAAAATGTGTTAATGTGTTATGGAATAGTATTAACTACCATATTGATTATTATGGAATGTGATTGTTAAATTTATTGGTTATATTTGGTTGTGATATGTTTTGTGTGTGGTGGATGGTTTAATAAAAATATTCACATGGAATGAGGTGTGGGATAAAGTAATAAGGCTCCTACAACGGGTCGAGTTGGAATAATGGTCTAACTCCACCCACAATGCATGGGTTAGGGAAGGTTATGAAGCTCTATTCCACTAATGGATTCATTCCACCCGAACCAAGAATTCAAGGTGAGGGCATTTTGATGTTTTGATGTATTATCCCTAGTGATACAGGGTATTTATTAGTTCCATTATGCATAGTGATTTTTTTCCTTATACCCATCTGTAGATGATGTATATTCCAAACCAATTGGTCCCATGTTGAAATGGATTATGTAATGAAGAAGGTTTAAAGGATGCAAATGGTACTAATATTGAAAACGATTAAGGTAATTATTTTTAAAAAATTGTACTTGAGTGGTATTTTCATTTCCTTTTATTTAGTATTTTCATGAACAATATGTTTGATTAGATATTTTTTATATACCATTGGTTGTGGCCTACTGAGATGTACTCACACCCAGATCGGGCACCATTGGGTACCCAAATAGATCTTATGATTGCAGGTCATGGAAAGGGAATGGTCCCTATACTAGGGAGTTGATTTGGTCTTAGTACATACATGATAAAGGATCCAGACATAGAGTGAATACATATTTTGGATTTCTATTATTTTCCTTACTTTTGGTTTTTGTTCACTTTGGTGCTTCTTAGCATGACATTACATATTTTACAATTTGGTTGTAGACTTGAACAATGTTTAGGAAATTGTTTTTTATACATGTTTTTTTGGATATTATATATTTTTTACACTATTTATTTATTATTGGTTATATCTTACTCTGTTAATTAGGGTATAGTCCCCCCACATGACTTATTTAACCCTCACCTCTAGTTAGAAACCTATGGATTATGATGATATTCAATTGAGGTTTTGCGATGACTTGACTCAGTGCACCGATTTAATGGATCCCAGGTCAGGAAAATTATAGAAAGCATTGGGAAAGATTAAAAAAACTATTTCAATGCTGAGGGAGATAAAATTGTTCTAAAGACTATCCAAAAAACACCCTTTGTCTTGTAATATGGGAATAAAAACCCAATACGTACTGTTAAGTTCGACATTTAGTATTGAAAAGGTTAATGTCTGGGCACAACTTTCTAAGGATAACATTGGTTAAGGGGGTGTCCCAGATGAATTATATATTTCATAAGAAAATATCTACTATTTAGGAGGACTATTTTAATTTCTGGTGGTATTCTATAGGAAGAAGAAAATAATGTGGATTGATAAGTTATACCATTTTAAATATATTTTTTATATAATAGAAAAAATAGAGTATTTGAATATAAATGACTTAAATGAAAACCTATATGGACTTAATTTTCTAAAATAGTTATCTTCTGTTTTATTGAATCATGGATGTATCAACAAGATTTTTGATGTCTTTAACCATAAAAAATTTCGATTTTTTCACATGGTCTGCCTGTTGTTCATGTGGTCAATAAAATGACTATTTGTTCGTCTGTTTTTCTATATAGTCAATATTTTCATTATATGGTCAATAATATGTTATTTATTGATATTTTTTTGAAAAATGATCTTCTATTCATCTTTTTGATTCATTGTTCATGTTTTCTATCTATTTATTTGTGAAGTTGAGTCTTTATTCATGTGGGAAGTCCTTCTTTCAGGTGGAAAATCAATTTTTTTTGTAGAATTTTTTTTATTTACTTGACTCTTTTTTCACAATGATTCTACTTTTATCATGTGGTTGATCATTCAGGTAGTTATATATTTCATTATGTGATAAATACCATGTTTATTCATTTATGTTCTATCATCAGAAAGTAGATCCTTATAGTAACTTCCCATAATTGATTTTTAGGTTTTGTTATCTACTTGTGAAAAGATCATAAGTTATCTAGAATTTTGTAAAATTCTCTTTTAATGAAAGAATTAGAAATTAAATATTAAATTTTTTATTTTAAAAATAAATACATTTAAGATATATCATATCATTGAATTCCATAATGGCATTGTTTATAAAAGTTTAATGAAGTGGTAATTAAATGTAATTTTATCTACACTAAATTAATGGTTAATTTATTAAAAGGATTGGAAATATTTTTTGAAATACCTAATCAAATTGTATATACAATTCCTAAAAGAAATGTTTTTGACCATGTTTGGTTTTATTGATTTCTCTTGAGTTTGGATGATCCAATCCATCACTGATAGAGTATTATAGCCTTTTTTAAATTACATAAACCTCTTCTTATGAGTTCCAAACATTATATAAAACCATCACACATGTATTCCTACTGATGTGTGTAATATATTTTAGTAAAGGATACAAATTTGATTATTCTCTTTTAATTTGTGAAATGTTTTATTTAATCATTATTTAGATTCATTGGATGAATAAGCGTGATTAAACATTAGCAAGTATTTGAAAATAAAAATATATTAAGATTTGAATAATTACCAAAAATTAAATATTGATGAAGAAAAAATTACATGTAATTTCTTATGAATGATATTTTATTATTATTTTTGGAAATTATCTATGAATGAAAAAAGAATAATCTCATGAACACTACATAATAAAAATTCAGAAAATAGATTTTTTAAAAATTATGAGAATATTTTTTACAACAATATTATCTATTTATTATTTTGTGAGAGAAATATTTTATAATTTAGTTTCCTTGATATTAGTTTCTGGATATTCTCACATGATGTAGTTTTTGATATTTATTAAATATTTTCTTCATAAATTTGGTAAAAAAAATTAGTGTGTTTTCATGCTATATTTTATCATACCGTCTGTTTGAAAAAGGGTAAACAACCAAAAATGCAAGTATGTATTTAATTAATAAGTGTAGCTACAAAATTAATTACCATTATTGGTGTAAACTAATTAAATATGTTAAAAAATTCATGAAGATAATTTATCATGATTTTAAAATATTGGAATATATTTAATCTTGTTGTCTTGAATTTGAAAAATTATAAATAATAAATAAATTAATTTAATATGAAAAATAAATTTTTTATAAATATTATTGTTTGGGGTTGAGAGAGCCCATTCTTGTTTATGGGAGGCCATAATTTCTTGATGATATGGCCTTAATTGAATTTAAATTATTTTTAAATAATATATTGAACTCTATGAATTATTTCTCTAGGATAATTTGAGGATTTGTGTGATTGTTGATAAACTGATGAAAGTAGTAATGTTTTAAATGTAATGGGTAAGATTATTAGAGCTATAGTGATAGTTAATCCTGCTGATGTATGGATAGACTTTATTATTCACAATAGTGTCAGAAATGAGATTATGGAATTTAGGATGTGGTGTAAAGACTTGGAATTTCCATGTAATTTTTTTAAATATATGGGAATTTTACGAGTCTTCAATAATTGAAGGATCTTGATTCCAAGGCCAGGTGTGCCCTGAAAGGATTTCTGAACTTTTTTCTGGTATGTTCAGTAAATGTACATGCTGGATTTTCCAGCTTTTGAACTAGTGCTTGGAATTGAAATATGAGGGCACTATTGAAATCACAACGCCGATATTTTCTTAAAGATGCCTTCACCTCGAAAGTAGTGGATCGAGAGTGAAAGATAAAAATTTTTTTTCCTGAAAGAATGAAATAAATAAAAGTGTTAACATTTTTATTTTATTTTGTATGAACCCCTCAACATGGGTTATGGTGGTTGGGACCGCCTGGGCCTAAACCTCCCATATGGTTTTTTAGAGGAGGGGACCACTTGAACTAACCACTATTTTGAATTTAGGGGTGGGGACCACCCAACCCCTCATAATGGTGGATAAACATCTAAACTCCCCATTAATCATTTCCTCCCATTAATTAGAGCCAGTTAATTTTTCCAACATGGTACTATTAATTGTGCTGATAATTAAATCTGCCAACCTTTTAATTTGATAAACATAAATTATCAATTGGGCTATTTTTAAATTTTCTGTGGAATTGGGAGAGAAGAACATTTTGAAAGATTATTTTCTACAATAAAGAACATGCTCCCCAACGAAGAACGCTCTGGCTGGCAAGGAACGTCTTCAATGAAAACCAACTGACGATTGAGTAAATGTCGACGTCACCAACATCCGTATATCCCCAATGACATCATGTCCTTCCTCGTGACCTCCATAAAAAATCGTCGAGCTAGGGGTTTAATTATATTTTCTTTTGTTTCCCATGTTCTTCCCTTAAAAAATAATGAACACCGATCAACTGACTAACTAGTTGATCCATGGATGACTTCTTTTGCAGGGTTGGGAACAATCAATTGTGGGAGGTTTTAGGGTTTGACGTTCTTCATTCAAGTTTTTGTTGTGCCGCTTGCTACCGCTCTAACGTGGAAGATGCAGGCCAAACAATAATTTACTGACCCCTTTTCCATTCTTCATGAATGGTGTGTTCATCGAGATGGAAGAAGGCAGCTTTGTGACATGGTGACAAACAGATGCAGCGGCCGACACATCGCCAGATGCGATGAAGGAGATGACCCTGAGGCCCTCTTCACCGCCTCATTCCCTCCACGATGCCCCATATCCTTGCCACCCTACAACCCTCCATGTCGTCCCATGGTCTAACCACCCCATAACCTCTGTGGTCCCTATAGACTCCACGGTGCCCCATGGCCTCTGCAGCCCCCGTGGCCTCCTCGGCACCCTATGGCCTCGCCACCCCACAGCCCTCTACGCCGCCCCGCATCCTCGCCACCACAAGGACTCCTTGGTACCCCATGGCCTCGCCGCACCACAACCCTCCGTGCCACAACACGACCTCACTGCCCCGCAGCCTACGTGGCTCCCCTACAGCCTCATGCCGTCCTCACGCCCTCTATGGCCCTCCACAGCCTTCGTGGCCCCCGTAACCTCTGCTGACCTATGGCCCTTTGTGGCCCTCGTGGCCTCCGCACCACCTTTAAGGCCTCATACCACTCCACAGACCCCATTCCACCCAGAGCCTATCGGGCCGGACCCAGTGCGGGCCAGGTCGGGCTGGGTCGGTATGACCGGGTTGAACCGGACTCATACCATCTACAATATTTTTTCCCTATCATCCATAACATTGGAACCAAGAATCTATTTTAAAAACCATCAACGATGTTGTAAACCTTGTACTAAGATGGTACCATTGGTATACCCCACTTGATATTTGGATAATGTTGGGATACAGTCGGGCTGGATCGAGCACGTATCCCACCAGACCCTTGGAAATAAAAGGCTAATAACGTAAGATCGGGGGTCCGATTGACACACCGTTTGTTGTATTAATACCCCCATGACCAGGCGGTCCATTGGGTTGCTACTTAATTGAACTACATGGTAGTTGGAGTATTGACTAGTGGATTGAGGAGCGGACCCTCTTGGAGAGGTGAAAGCTTTGTGTGGGAACCCAGTAGTTGGATGTGGCATGAAGAATGAATAACATTCCTGTGTGGGTCACCATCGAGCGATCCTTTATGGGTCAACATCGAGCGATCCTGTGTGGGTCAGCATCGAGCGATCCTCTGTGGGTCACCATCTAGCTGTCCTATTTGGGTAAGCAGCTAGCGATCCTGTTTGGGTCAGCACCGAGTGATCCTGTGTGGGTCATCACAGAGCGATCCTGTGTGGGTAAGAAGCAGAGACTCTTAACAGAGTAAGATGATTCTATAGTTACATCTAATCATTTGTGCTAATGTACCTACATTATAACTACTATGAGATGAGTTCATACCTGAGTGTTACTTTCCTTTGTGGTTTATCCATTATGGATTTTGCGAGACCATGAGGGTCTTGAGGTCCCAATTGAGAATATTTATACTCACCCCTGCATGGGATATGTCCACATCTCGTTGTGTTTAGTGTCGATGATGGACAACACTGACTGAGGAAGATAGTACTAGGACTGGAGGTATCTAGGAGGGTGTCCTTAAATGAGGTGTACCACAGAGACAACCGTTTGAGATCTGTACCTACCCTTCAGGTAGGATCCTTAGTTGGTGATTACAGGAGATGTTCCAATTTTCATGTACATTCAGTTTTTTGTACTTTCCAATTGGGCTTGTATTCTTGCCCCTTTTACTTATTGTAATTACTCTGATTACTGTTTAGTTTCCTTGAGTTAATATCTTGATGTGTTCTAGGTTTCATGTGTTTACATGTTATAAAGGTGATGCCATCTCTATTTTAGAGAATATTCCTTCAGTTCTATTCACCAGCCCCTAGCCTATGGAAGGTGGGCTTGGGGTAGTAATGGAACAGGCCCCTTGGGATGTGTCATGACATGTGGAATGAACTAAGATATAAAATTGAAATATTTATTTTATGATAGTTTTATGAGATTTATTGTCCATATATTTTATGACTGGTTTCCCTTTATTCAATTATGTTTGACTCTATACATGATGAGTAAACCCTAGATGTTGTAGATTATGATTGAGTAAACAAAATTTATGAAATGAAAAAAAACAAAATATAATGAATCGGTATGGTTCTTTATTTTTTTAAATGATTTTGTCATATAATAAAATAGAATTATTAGAATCATGGTTCCAATTAAAGTTGGTTTATGATATTAATGAATTAATCTTAAAGGTTAATATACAATGACATGAATTTTTTACTGATCAAATAATTAGTACAGGACATAAATTATTTAATACATGTTTGATGTCTAGAACATAGTTTTGGAATCCAGGATTGTTTTTTAATACAAAATATAAATGATACTATGTCTTGGTAGCATCTATAATTGTTGTCGTGTGTGATATATTTTATATTTACTGATTTTATATGCTTCACCACCCAGTTCTATACCACACAAAAATATGAACTACTTTAGAGGTTTAGGGATAGTGATACATTTACCCAACACAAAATAATGCAACAAAATAGATGGTTCACATATCCATATCAATTGTTCTTCATTTTTATATGGTTCTATGTAGCTGTATATTAGGATAAGTATTCATACATTATTGAGTAAATTCCTACCTAGGCTATTATGGCTCTCAGTTTTAAAATAAATTTAGGATTAAGATTGAATATATTAATGTATTAAAAATACATGTATCCTTTTATGGTGGAAATATCTTACCACATGTTCATATATGTGGTAAGAGATGGTTGATGTATAATGAACATACATGGGATTTAGTAGTTTCCTTGTGTATACTAGTTTACCTATGAGATGTGGAGATGATCTCATGTCATTCTATATAGGAAAAAAATTGGTTTCATATGATCTCATGAGATAATGGATAAATTAATAAGCAAAGAGAATATTACACAAGCCATTGGGGAGTGAGGGAAGCAATCAAGTGTGGAAGAGCAGACATGGAAAAATTCTGAGATATAAATATATATATATATATTATTGATAAAAGATGATTTATCATTATAATTTACATAATTAGTTATCCCAATGGAGGAAGGTGAAATATCATTACCTTTTTATTCCAAGTGTTAGTTTCATTTATTAATTCACATGGATGAAGTATGTATGTTTGTTATTTTACATGAAAAGTTGGGAAGAGGATGCTACTTTTTATACATTCTCTTCTCATCAAATGCATATATGAATTTTTTTTTTGGGAGTTAGGTGATGATCAAACTAGGATTTTCTATATTATGGGAGTTGTTTAGGATTAATTAGATATTTCTTATCGATGCAAATGACTTATTTTAGAACGTTTTGGTTGTTTATGATTTTTTCTAACATTAAATATATTTGGGATACCTATTAATTTATGGATGTCTTTAGTTAGTGGGTTATAATATTATCTATAATCCTAAATCTATATATGAGGGAAATGAATCCCATTTGTGTGGATTATATACCTGAAGGTCTATTTTCCAACCCATTACAGGTTGGTGGTGGGATTAGCATTCCATTATCTCACTATAATTACCAAAGTCCTTGTAAAGGTATCATTAGAGGGATAGGGCCATAAAAGAGTGGTATCAAATATTATGAATGAGAGGTTGAATGAATTTTAGATTTATGATATAGTGATAATGTAACGTTTTTTAGGAAACAATTTTAATTGGGAACAGTACAATTTAACAACATGGAAGATGATATTAGAATTGAAATTTCAAGCCGCTTTATGATAAAAAATATAGATCTTCATGTTTACTAAATATGATGAGAAATTTGATCCTTCTTGTAGGGTAGATACCTATGTCAGGATCATACATCATGACTACCAACACATGTGTTTGAATTGGGTGTAAATGGGAATTTATATTAAAATAAATTAATACATTAATATTATAATATTTTAGGAATTCTAATTTAAATCCCATATGGTTTTTAAATTTATAGGAATGGATATAGGATTCTCCCTATATAGGGTTCCGGAAAATATGCTTTGTTGGCTATTCCGATGGATCCTTATAGATTGGAGGTTGTTGAAAATGATCCATAGTGGTGGTCAGTCAAAGAGATTTAGTGTAGGGGTCTATAAATGAATAAGTACTTGATATCATATTGGAAGACCAATGAATACTTAAAGGAGGTGTAGATATACTTTGATTTGATTTTTTCTCGAGTGGAGACTTGTGATTTGATGCCTATGATGTTGTTTTTGGGGGCCATCATGGTTATGGTGGATTTAATTCCTCAAGAATAGAGACTAGTTGGTTATTTTCTATGAGATTTTATTAGATATATTCTATGATGAATTAATCACTTCAACTAAAAAGATGATTTATTGATACAAGATTCATACCCTTCGATAAAGGATATACAGAGCGAGGTAGTTCAAAATCTAATACAAGGACCTGTTATTATATTATTTGGACTATTTTACAATTAGAAGTATCATGTTTGAAATTTTGTGTAATTTTCGAATCAATTTATTTAGAACCATGTCACCCTGATTATAAATAAGTCTTTTAATTTGGTTTTAGAAACAGAAGAATAAATTGAGAATATTTTTTATATGATCATACCGACAATGATATTTGAGTCTTCAATATTTTCTAGGGATCATAGTTGTTAATAGATGAACTTGGTTTCTTGGTCTGAATAAGATATTTTAGTCACCATGGAGTTGGACTCATCATTCAAAATCTTGCTTTTCTAGAGCTAGAAGATCTTAGGAACCTTCCAACAATTTTAATGTGATTTTTTATTTTATGAAGGTTATATCTATCAGAATAAATAATTTTTTAATTTCCCCAGTAAATTTTTTCGGCATGATGGCCAATTATTTGCCCATTTTTATTAGTAGTGTCCTTAAAGGAATTAATAATAACATGTAATTATATATTATGAATAGTTTATAGGGTATGAGATAGGAATAGGTAATTTTATTAATATCTATCAACCTAAGAGAAAGTTAGAAAATGGAATTGAATGGGGTGGTCTCGATCAGGGTTAGATATGTCATGTAGATCGATGTAGTAATGTTGATTCTAAAGATTTTCCCATGATAAGTGATATAACTTTCGCATGATTTATTATATGGACGAATTATACATGGATTTTTTCCATATTAGATTAATGATATTTACTATTCAATCATTTACCCACATTATTCCATGAATTTGGACATGATATTGAAGGACATATAGAATCATTTTAATTGATTAGGCCAAAATTCTGTGATGTGTTAAATGGATAAGAGATAGTTTTAGGTAAGCATATCTCTTGGGAGGACTTCTTTTGATTATTGAAATATCCATATGGAATCATTATCATCAATGATTGGATTAATATGGTATATGTAATTTTGGATTGCTTTTAGAGGTGAGTTGTATTCTATAATATCAATGAAGACAATATGATGTTTTTTGGTGAGTGAGTAATTTAGATGGTTTGGAGGTATTTCGAGTCCCTATCTTCTTTGACGCCCAGATTGATTCTGAATTAAATAGAGGATCATATAATGGGGTTTCGTAGTGTTATTAAATTGAATGATGATGTATCCTATAAATAGGTTGTGACACTACCCCATCAAGGAGAGAACATGTTTTCTATAGATATACAACCTTGTTTTTATCCTACAATAATTTTTCTATACATGATGGACCCTTTGGAACAATGAAAACTAAATATATAGATTAAAAATAATCTACATTGAGGATTCATTCATCCTATTCTGTTTCCTCAGGGAGTCCAAATTTTTTTTTGTAATGGTGGGAGATGGAAGTCTTCTAATGTATTTTTCCTGACCTTGTGGCATAATTATCTCACTACTGAATGTTTATGGATTTTAAAATTAAAAAGATATGGATGTATTCCTTTGAAAAAAATATTTTAATTTTTAGAAAATACAATTAAAAGATTTTATTTAGTATTATGATATTTATATGTTCATTAAAAATATTAAGGGAGTATTGTGGAATATTCCATGATCCTGATATTTTGTGGTGGAGTTGTATGTGGATTTCTGGATTCATAAAGAGGGATAAAAGAGATGGGTATGACTCACCATGACATGAGGGAATTTAATGGAATATGATGTATTTATAAGATGATAGTGTAGTATAGTTTTGTGCAATTGGTAATGGATTTCATTCTAGGATATTTAACAGAAGAGGTTTGGTGTGATGAAGTTATTTTTAGAAATTCAATGGAGGGATAATCAGAGGATGATAAACATTAAGTGTTTTTTAAGAGGAAGATTTTGTTCCACCAATTATTTGTGATGTGTTTGTTTTTGAATTCCAAAATTCTCTCTTAGTGATTTATCCTTATATAAAAAATATATATCATACATTTATATTCATGATTTTAGGTCTTGAATGAAGTGATCAGTTCTATAGTCTATCTCTAATTGATTATTTTTTTAGAGGTGCATGGTTTTTAACAATATTATAGGTGGTTTTATTCCGATGATTAATATTACCTAGAGGATTTGGGAAGACATCATTTTAGACATCATCATTCATTTAAAAAGGTATTAATTTAATTTTTATGATTTATATCTAATCAGTGTCTACATGATGTAGTTATGCAACTCATTGTGAATATAGAGCTATGCTTGGTAGAGGTTTTATTGATGTGGTATTTAGAAGAGGTAGTAAAGATACTTTAAGAACCTAATAAAATAAAATTATATCATGATACCAATATTAATACTATGACGTGATTAGGTATCCCTCATTACTTTGAATCCATGTTTTTATATAGAACAACTTTTCATCCATAGATGAATGTCTTGATAGAGAGGACTATTCAAATTTTAGAGGAACAATTATGTGTGTGCATTCTCGGTATTATGAGTTTGTGGGAGAGGCACCTAGAATTATTTTATTTTTATGATAAAAACACATATCACTCCACTATTAATGTATCTTATATTGTATCTGTTATGGATGAAATTTTTGATAATTATTTTTTTAGATCATTATCAGAGAGTTAGACATTATTAGACTTGAATTGGGGAGAATTATGGACAATTAAGGAAAAATTAATCAATGATTGAATAGAGATAGTGAAATATCATATTATGTGATATTCTGATCATTGGAGGTGGCCTACAGAGTTCAACATTAATGAATATGTGTTCTTGATGTAATATTTTTATCATCGATATCCAAGGTTATGTCATGGGAGTAAATATTCTTCTTTTTTTGTGTAAATATTTAAGGTGTTATCATTTATTAGAACTATGAAATATTAGTTAGAACTAACCCATTAGATAAAATTGATTCATGAAATCATTCATTCATTACATCTTCACGTATATTTTCCTTATGATTCTAATGTCATAGACTGGGGGGGATGAATGTTGAATATGGTGAGACATTTAATGGATGATATATTGTGATTCAGGACCTCCTAAAGAAGTTATTTTTGGGCATCATGGTAATTTTATTTGTGTATTATGGTGACACATTGTCTTAAAAATTCCCATAATATAGGCATTCATATATGTGAACTCAATACCCTAATTTGATTGAAGGTTGATCTCCCTTATAAAATTCCTTGTGTCATTTCCATATGATGAGTAAATGTGTTTGAAAATATAATTCTTCCTAAAATAAATTATGTTCAATAATGAGAATCTTTTTAATTTAATTTTCTTTGATTGAGTGGTATCTCCACTGGTACATTATTTTTTGGTTGTTTGTAAATGTTTCATGGTTATGTACCTAGATTATTTAATTTGTAGTTGTGTTCTAATTTTAGTGAGATCCATTAGAGGTATCAAAATGTGTATTTGATTGGAAAGTCTTTATTTTTTTTATGTTTTTAGTTTAATTATTTAAAATATTATTTATTGTATTTGTATCTACTTTAAGGGCTTGAATTTTTGAAAATTTTAGTCTTTTACAGAGTCATGATGGTTTTGAGTGGATTCTTAAAGCCTTTTCCAGTTTTAAAATATATTTTCCATCATGTATTTGATCATTTGTTCACATGGTCTATCCATTTATATTGTTATTAGTTAGTTTTCCATAATACTAATATTTTGTTGTCATATTTTTTCATATAGTTGATCTTTTTTCATGATATTGATCCTTCTTAATGTAATTGATCTTTTTGTTTCTGTTGTTGTTTATTTTACATGGTTTTGTGTTTTGTTTTCCTGGTCAATCATTTTATTCAATCTATATATATTTTTAAAATGTTTTGGATCCAATATTTATTAAATAAATACATTATATTTTTATTATATCATTGATATGATTTTGTATATGATAATTTGGTGAATCCTATGTTTTCTGTTTAATTTTTATCTTCATGTAGCTGATCCATGTAGTCACTTCACATGATCTACCATGATGGTTGAAACCCTATTTCAGTCAAAATTTCCCAGTTTTTTAAGAAACATGTAAATTTCCTTCTTAATTGAAAATATTTGAAAAAAATATTAAATATTTTGTTTTTAAAGGGCCCAAATAATTTGACACATGTTATTACATGATTTCTAACATAAATATCTAATATGTATGACCCAAATATCATGTGTTATAGTGTCTTTATAATACTATGTCTATAATATATTTAAAGAAAACTAAAACATGAATTATTTACTATTTTTTCCATAGTGAGATTATAAATCCATTTGAGATACTTAAACAATATTGGATAACTAGGAGAATAAATAAAAGAAATAGGTGAGATAAAATCCACAATAAGAGAATAAATATAATAAGAAAACATAAAATTTATGTCAAAGGTATAACATGATATCATAAATGATAAGGCTCATTATCAATCACGTGGAATATTAAAATTTTTGAAATGGTATCAGAACATCATAAAATCTTAGTAAATGTGGCAGAAAAAACATGACACAAGAATAAGTCGAGGCTAACTTCTAAAACAACATCACATGGTGGAATGAGTGAAATAGTGGACTAGGTTTACTCCCAAATCCCAAAAATAAAATCTAAACATAAAAATGATTTAACAAATGAATTAGGGTGAAAAGATGGAAAATAAATCATAAAATGTTCATGGAAGGGTGAATATGATATGTAGGGATGTGATATTTATATACATATAACTTATAATCATTCCATGTCACTAAAGAGATATAGATTATGATTGGTAGAGTGATAATTTTCCAAAGCATAAAAATTGGTGTTTTGGAGCAATGAATTTCCTTGAGTATTACTCATCACATAAAATATTTATCATTATGAAGAATAAAATTATATTAATAAATCATTGTATTAATAAATTTTCCATTTTTATTATTCCTCTTATATTATTTATTAACATGTTATATTCAGTTTCTTAATCATTTAGGTTCATGTCATATGTTTTGAGGATATCCAAATCATATATCTAAAGTCACATTGGTATGCTAATTAAGGTCAAAGAGATTATTATTTCATCAGATCCAGAATAATAATCATGAAATAATTATAATTTTATGTAATAAATTATAAATTTAATAGAAACCTTGAATTATGTTTAATAAAAATAATATATTTTACGATTATTGAGATGGTATGTCATACATATGCATGATTTACATTTTCATTTATCAATGATCATGATGGAAATAACTTCTGTGTTATTTTATTTTTCCATAATTATAAGTACATCATAAATTAAATATTATTTCTTAAAATTCTATCATATATTCCATACATATGAAGTGGTAATGAAAAATGATTCACATTTCTACGTAGAGGTGGTAATTCACAAGTACACACGAACTATTTTATAAACATTCAATGAATGGAAGGGTATGAAAATTTAAGATAGATAATATTTTAAAAACTATAAAAATGTTAATAATATCATATATTTATATATAGATTAAATCTATAATTATATATATATGTGAGAGGGAATCATTGAAAATGAATTACATCAGTTTGTGGGGAAATCCTCTACTATACACTTGAACAATGGGTTCACTTCCCTATTAATAGAAAATGATATTGATTTAGGTTATTAAATTTAAATAATAACATATATGTATATGATATATAATTATTATTTTTATATCATAATTTTTCAATAAGATTAAATGGTTTTTAAGAAGAAATAATATAAAAAATAGTACTTAAGAATGATACCACTTCTTCGAACACCGCCTTTAGGATTTCACTGAATCCTTCCTAGGAGGGTTTTATAATCAATCCATGCTTTCATATATATGGTTAGTGAACTAAGTATGGTATTTTTTAGTCAATGGATGGTAAAATTACATTTAAATTGTAAAAAAAGGTGATGTGGTTCCCATTTATAAGTAAAAATGGGTGACATTTTTTGTAAATACCCAAAACTATTCAGTACGAGGAAGTCACTCTCAATAAATGTTCCCCTAAAATTGATAAATGTTGTAGTGTATGGAATTTATGGTTGGTTAAAACATCCCAAATTAAAAAATAATCACCTTTAAACAATCCATTCCCATTACTATTATGGTTACTCAGATTTACTATTTACGTTTTCACAATGATAATAATTTTTAACCTATGAAATTTATCTATTGATAAAAAAAATTAACACATATTATATATTTAGACCCACTAATTTAGAATATTAAATAAATTTTAAAAAATAAAATTATAATGATCTTGAATATTACATTTAACCCAAGGGCATGTAAACTAGAAAACCATGTTTTAACATTGACCACAATAAATTTTTTAATATTTTTACTATTCATTATAACTAAAAATTTTGTTGAACTTATTAAATAATATTAATTATTATAATTAAAATTTATGGTTATATATTATCAAATTATAATAACTTGAGTGGATTAATTTCATTTAAAATTAAACTCACAAAATGTGATTAATAGTTGTTTCAAAGGGAATTGCATTATTAATGAAATCAATGAACATAAAAATATCTATGAAAAAAATCATCAATATATATATATTTAAAGACATACAAATAAATATATAAAATATATATATTTCATTTTATTTAATATTATTTTATATTGGGTAATTTTTATTCATTTAAATGGATACACTTAATGCACTAATTGTTTTTTTATAAAATCATGTTTTTACCAATAAAAATAAACTTATATCAAAATCATGAAAAATATAATTTCAAATAAAATTAATTATATTAAACTAAATAAAATAGTTCATATGTAATTTTAATAAAAAATATAATATATATATGGTTATTTTAAATGTAATTATTTAATTAGAATAAATAATAGTGTTGCTATAATAATTAATTTTCACTATTCACTGAAAAATCGATAATTTTAGAAAAATTAAAAAACTCAACATATGTTAATTTTGAAATGATGATTTAAAAAATGATTTTCATTTTATAAAATTATTTATGTAATATTATTAATGTAATTATTATTTTAAAGACCCATAAATTCCGTGGAAATTTTTTTAATACATGGGAATTTTACGAGTCCGCAGTTTCTGACGGTGCCTAATTTCAAGTCCTGGTGTGCCCGAAATAATTTTTTGAAGTTTTGTTCGGGTACGTTCAGTGGATGTACGAGCGCTATTTTATATCATTTGAACCAGTGCTTGGAATTGAAATCTGAGGACACCAATGAACTCGCAGCGCTGGTATTCGCTTAAGGAGACCTTTACCGCAATTGTGTTTGGTCGAGAGCGGATGTTAATTTTTGGGATTCTTAATAAATTAAATAAAATCATGTGTGACATAATTTTTTTATGTGGTGGTTAATTTCTCCAAAGGGAATTTGGATGTGGGTCCCACATCCCACATAACATCCCATGTGAGGATATAGTGTGGTGGGGCCCACACAAACTTCAACTCCCCTTCAAACCCCATGCAACTCACATTTAATTGGGAGAGTCTCTTGAAATTATAATGCTCTCAATTTATTGTTGAAACTCTCTACCTCTCTTGTTTAAATTCCGAATCCATCTCTCTCCATTTAATCTATGTGTTATCACAATTAATGAAAGACAGCTCTTGAGTTGTTGTTCCATAATAATAATAGAGAACTATCACTATTATTTTGGCATAACTTTAGTTGGGAAGAACTCTTGAAAGAACACTTTTTATCTCGATGAAGAACGTGGTTTCCTCCGAAGAACGACGACCTGTCTCCTTCATTTCCAATCAGGGCTAGCGAGGGAGGACGCCACTCATGAATAACATAGCCAACGACAATGCCATTCCCTCCACATTGACGGAACGACGTCCGTCTTCCGCGACAACTGCCATCTGCGGCTCGTCAACGTGCAACGTCAGATATGAAGTAGTGGTTGTTTTGACATGTTTATATTTCCGAACATCATCATTCTATTTATGGAATGTGAATTTCCAACTATTAATGTCATAATGAGGAGGGTTCAGGCCACACGAACACGTCATGACCCTCCCCCATATTTGTTGATCTTAATAGTGTCGAAGGCGGACCCAATAAGGCGTGGTGTCGTCGCACTGTGCCGGAGAAAAACTGAGGTGAAAGAAAAGATGTGGCAATGTCGCGCTGCGCTATGGAATAGAAGGCTGCGACTAGGCTGGGATGCGATGGTGGTGGACTGGTGCCGTCGCGCTGGCCACGTGGAGTAAAACCATGGCCCTTATCCTCCGACCGGCTACTGCCAGCCAGGTTGGAGGACGACGCCACCCGTAGGTGCCACGTGAAGCAGAGGAGGCCCCCAACCGCGGGCTGCTCGGCCGAAGATAACCAACCGGCTGACTTCTGGCCGGGTTGAAGACCCGCGGTGCCCGTAGGCACCTCGTGGTGGAAGACTGCAGCCCGCTTCCAAAGGCCGCTCTGCTGGGAGAACCGGCCGGCCACCTGCTGGCTGGGCTAGGGAACCATGGTGCCCAACGGTGGAGAACCACGACCCATTGTGTGGGCTGCGTGCCCCAGGAAAAACTAGCCGGCTACAACCAACTAGGCAGGGAGTGGCAGCACCACTCGGCACCACTAGGCGAACCAGACCGTCCTACTCCATGGGCCAGGTCCACAGGTGGGCCATGCCCCACTGGGCCAGGCCGACCCCTGAACTAGGTCGGACCTCCAAACCGGGATTGGCCGACCCCCCAGTGGGGTGGGACCCGTCGATCCGGGTCGGGCCGACCCGCCATCCCACTGGGCTTGATAGGCCCTGCCCAACTTTGTATAATTGTTAATATCTTCATGACCACGCGTCCAAATGATGCAACGTCAGCGGCACTGGGACCATCGCGATGAGTCAGTCCTTTTGCGATACTCTATTTGAGTTTTTCAAAACATTGGAAAACGGTCGGATTTGGAATGAGCATAAATCTAACCAGGCTCCCGGAACGGAAATGCCAATAACTCACAGACCGAGCGTCCGATTGATGTGTCATATTTCGCATTGGGTTCTTTTTGATGAGACATAACTACATGATACATCACCTCAAGTCATCGATATAGTTTACGTATTGACACATGGCATGAGGAGTGGACCCTCCCAGAATCGAGCGTGCTCTATATGGGAACCCTGTGTCTGGATGCGACGGAGATGATAGGATCCTACATGGACATAATACTATACCTGGATCCTCCATGGGTTCAACAGCAATGAGACTAGACATGAATCCTCCATGGGATCGACAGCAATGAGACTGTACCAGAATCATCTGTGGGTTCGACAACAACGAGACTGGACATGAATCCTCCATGGGTTCGACAAAAATGAGACTAGACCTAGATCCTTCGTGGGTTAGATGGTAATGACTTTTGTACCGAGATCCCGCGTAGGATCGATACCTACGATAATCTGTTATTTTAGGTTTCTACTGGTATCTGTCGTTCGACAGTGAAAGATGATTCAGTGTCTATAACTAATCATCTATTACTCTCTTTTAACTTGTGTATGCCTGGGGTGAGATGAGTCATTAACATCATCTTTACCTCATTTATGATATTTTTACTCTTGATGACTTAGGTATATGTATGAGCATATACCTAAGTAAGGGTGGATGTTTCTTTGTGGATGTGTTGTGGTGAATCCCTTGTGGCTTTCTTCTATAAGTTGTACCTATGGGATACACTATGTGTTTTACTTTCTTTGTGGAGTGTTTCTACACTTGTGGAACAGAATGTGGTTGGGGTCTAGAGTTGGAGTCATTCTGTGACTGGTAACATAGGTATATGTATGGGAATAAACCTATGTAGGGTTGATTGATAATTTGTGATTGTATCTTTCTACTATGGTTTATCCATTTTGGATTTTGTGAGACTTTGAGGGTCTCGGTGACCCCACTGAGTATCTTTATACTCACCCCTGCACTGGATATGCCTGTATCTCGTTATGTTGGTTGCAGATGATGGACATCGATGACGGAGGCTGAGGGCGCCAAGACTGGATGGTACTTGTAGGTAGAAAACTCGGCGAGACGCACACAGAGAAGATGGATGGACATAGAGTGCTGAGGTGACCATATGTACCTACCCTTTAGGTAGGAACCCCAGAGAATGATCCAGGAGCTGATCTTTACTTTCAGTTTTATGTCCCTTTTCCAGTTGTACATTACTGTTGGGATTGTATTTCTGGCCCCTATTACTTTCAGTACTTCTACTCTATGCATTTACTTCATAGTGTTTTACTTACCAGATGTGTACTCTATTGTGTTTGTTTTCTATCATAAAGGCAATTCTTTCCAAAATTAGGGATTTTCACCTTTGGTGATAGTCAGAAGCCCCTAGCCTATGGAAGGCGGGTTTGGGGTAGTCACGACAGGGGCCCAAGGACGGGTCAGGACAAATTGGTATCAGAGGAGTCAGTTATACCACAAAAATCAGGACTCTGATCATTCTTTTCTGTGATTCAATAATGTTAAGAGTATTGAGTGTGTTATTTAATATAGGGGGTCCAGTGTTGGTGTGGCAGTCGACGTATCCATACACTAGGACCGTGACCTCTAATTTCTAACTCAATGCACGAAAACACTGAATGATTATGTGTTTCCATTGAAATGTTTTCCTCATGATTACTTTGTGTCAGCTCAGCAGTTATACTTTTTGATCGTGGAGCACCAATTTATTTTCAGGATGTCTTCACCTAGTCAGTCAGTGCGGGTTCCAAGTGGAGAGAATGATTGTAGACCACTGAGAAACGAGGCCACGGTGAAGGGCCCAATCAAAGAAGAGGAACCATCGATACCACTACCTGATGGGATACCATTTCACCCAAGCCGAGCAGCAGAGGGTGTGTGCCACTTTAGCGCATTGAACGGGTTCCTGCGGCATAGGCCACTGATGTTTCGAGGTGAGATAGATTTTCAGAAAGCCAAGTGCTGACTGGAGTTTGCAGCACGGGTTTTCCACATATTTGGGACACCCACTGACTTGATGGTGTACATAGCTGTTAGTCTCTTTCAGGGAGAAGCTAAGAGGTGGTGGAGCCTGATTCTCCAGTTTTACAACGAGGCGACCCTCACCTAGGGAAACTTCGAGGGTCCTTTAAAGGCAGAATTTGTACCAACAACTCTACGTTATGTGCATTATTAGGAGCTTTTGATATTTCCGTAGGGATTTCCAACAGAATCTGAGTCATCTGTAGTAGGTAGTAGGAAGATGACACTAGGGCACAAGAAGGTTAGATATTCTGTTAGTCGAACCCAAGATGTGGAAACGGTTGTTCGGGGCAGCCGAGGTTGTGGGTACATTGAATAGAGAGTGGTCTCTTATTCCTTCAAGTAATGAGGTCATAGAGTGTGTGACTATCCAACTCCCCGCACAGTTGATTAGCAGATATTAGAGGAGCCACTAAGACAGAGGCAGCGACAGGAGCTTGACCATCAGCCGAGCAGCAGACGAGTCAGTGGAGTAGGTCCTTCAGTGAATGGTGGTAAGGGTCATCGAGCACTAATACCACCACCCTTAAACAGTTCACCTCGAGCTCCGAGTGCAAGTGGATAGGAGAGGGACTAGCTCTAGTAATATAGGCCTTTGTTCATGATGTTTCTAGCTTAGTTGATGTCATTGTTTGTGGTTTCTTTGTGTCTTTGTACTTTGAGCTGCAGTAATAAAATACCCTTGTCCTTGTGATGTTTGTTTTTCTACCTTTTTGTGTGGTTGATACTGAGAGGTTCTATTTAAAACCGTTGACTTGACCCTCATATTTGAGACTCCTACTGGAGGATACCTAGTGATCACACACTGATGCGGACAGTGTGACTCAACGCATGGAGGTGAGAGGGATGGTTGGATATCTTGGTAGTAGTGTCGAGGCCTTACAACGTCATCCATGGCAGAAAATAGTACTGTTCATGTTCGGATTGACTGTATTAGGAAAAGAACGTGGCTCATTCATGGGATGAGACCAGATTTCTATTCTCGACAAAGGATAAATCATAGCAACTCTTGTTGGATGTAGGGGAAGAAGGGTGTGGTCGAGTTCTTTACATTTGGCTAGTCTCACCCATAGTTCGTTGAGCGAACGGTTTACAGTTTACTCTAATCTCAAATTTCTCAGGCGTGACTTCTCGTAGAAGGACCTGAACCTGTGACAATGACATTGGATTGAATTCCTTTAGGATTATGACATTAAGAAATTCTATAATCCTGGAAAGAGGAACGTTGTAACAGATTCTCTCAGTAGGAGATCTAGCATTCAGCTACTTGGAGAGGTGACAGAGTAGGTGGCCGTGTTGCAGATATCCTTTGTGGATAGGGATGGAGCAGCCTATCTATAGTCACTTACAGTCACTCCCCTAATACATCATCGTGTCAGGGAGGCGCAGCATGGGGACACTGACTGTGAGACAAGACATGCTCAGATATCCATGGGGGCAGGCACCTGATTGATTACCTAAAGGTAGAGAGCACGTCATCCTCTTGAGAGGATGTACAATGGTGTTAGTGTCACTTTAGGAGTAAGTGTTAAGGGAGTTTCACATATCCCTTCTATAGGTACATTTAGGAGTGGCGAAGATAAACTGGGACCTTCGACGGTAGCACTGGTGGCCAGGTATGAATAAGGAAGTAGTGGAGTTTGTCATTCAATGCCTCAATAGTTAGAAAGTGAAGGCAGGACATCAGGTACCAGTAGGCTTGGTTTAGCATTTAGAGGTCCCAAAGAGGAAGAGGGTTGAGATATCAATGGACTTCATGACTGGTCTTCCACGTACGTCCAGGGGACATGACTCTATTTGGGTGATCATCGACTGACTCACCAAGTCATCCCACATCCTACCGACAAGATATGGTACAAGCTGCCACGAAGAAGGTGCAGATTATGTAGGAGCAGATGATGACCAAACAGAGAAGACATGTGTCATATGTTGTTAGGAGATGGAGACCTCTAGAGTTCTAGGATGGCGACCATGTATGTCTATGGGTCTCACCTCGATGAGGTATACAAAGATTTGGCCGAGGTAGCATGTTATCTATGCGAATCATCGTACCTTTCTAGGTCCTCAGTAGAGTAGGTGAGGTGGCTTACCGCTTGACCCTTCCACCTCAGTTGCACTGGGTGCACAATGTCTTCCACGCATCTCAGCTGAGAAGATATATGCACGACCCATCCCACATCATTGGCCATAGAGAGATGGACATCGACGACGGGGAAACATTCACAAAGGTTCTAGTATAGATTGAGGATCGATAGGAGAGTGTCTTACATGGACTGTCGATTCCTCTTGTGTGTGTTCGCTTGCAGAATGGGAGCCTCTAGGAGACCACATGGGAGCGGGAGACTCATATGCGTGCTCAGTAACCCTTTTTGTTCCCATAGTGTGTGTTGTAGATTATGGGGACGTAAATACCTGATATGGGGAGAATGTATAGAGTAGGAAATTCCATCCAATTTTTTTTAATAAATGGGAATTTTACGAGTCCGCAGTTTTTGACGTTGCCTGATTTTGAGGCCCGGTGTGCCCGGAATAATTTTCTGAAGTTTTGTTCGGGTACATTCAGTGAACGTACGAGCGGGATTTTATATATTTTTAAACAGTTCTTGAAATTGAATTCTGAGGATACCAATGAAATCACAACACCGATATTCTCTTAAAGATACCTTTACCATAGTTGCATTTGGTCGAGAGAGAAAGTTAATTGTTGGGATTCATAATAAATTAAATAAAATTATGTGTGACATAATTTTATTTTATGTGGTAGTTAATCTCTCCAAAGGGAATTTGGAGGTGGGTCCCACCCCCCACATAACCTCCCATGTAAGGATATAGTGTGGTGGGGCCCACAAAAACTTCAACTCCCCTTTAACCCTCATTTAACTCACATTTAATTGGGAGAGTGTCTTGAAATTTTAACTGCCTAAAATTATTGAAGAAACTCTCTACCTCCATTGTTTAAATTTCGAATCCATATCTCGACATTTAATCTATGTGTTGTCACAATTAATGAAAGAAAAATCTTGAGTTGTTGTTCCATAAAAATAATAGGGAACTATGTGTATTATTTTGGCCTAACATTTGTTGGGAAGAACTCTTGGAAGAAAACTTTTTCTCATGATGAAGAACGTCGTTTCCTCCGAAGAAAAATGGCGTGTATCCTTCATTTCCAACCAGGGATAGCGAGGGAGGACGCTGCCCATGTAGAACGTAGCCAACGACAATGTCATTCTCTCCAACATTGATGGAACAACATTGGTCTTCCACGACAACCGTCTTCCACAGCTCGTCAACGTGAAATGTCAGATATGAGGTAGGGTGTATTTTTGAGTTGTTTATATTTCCAAACTTCATCGTCCTATTTACGAAATGTGAATTTCAAACTATTATCATCATAATGAGGAGGGTTTGGGCCGCATGAAAACTGCCCGAGCCACCCCTATATTTTTTGATCTTAATAATGACGGAGGCGGAGCCAAAAAGGCCCGGTGCCATCGCACAGCACCGGATAAGAACCAATGTGGAAGAAAAGACGTGGAGCTGTCATTCCACTCTATTGAACAAAAGGCCATTGCCAGGTAGGGCCGCAGCGGTGGTGGAATGGTGCCGTTGTTCCGACCGCGTGGAGGAAATCCGATGCATGCATCCGCAGGCTACATGGCTGGAAGAACTGACCAGCAACTGCCAGCCGAGATGGAGGACCGTGGCACCCGCAGGTGCCGCGTGGAGGAGACATGGCCCGCAACTGCATGCCACTCGACTGAATCGAACTGGTAGGCCACCTTCCATCTAAAAAGAAGAGCCGCAACCCTCGTAGGCACCGAGTGGTGGAAGTCCGCGTCCTGCTTCTGTGGGACTCTCTGCTTGTCGAACCCGCCGGGCTGGTGGACCGTGGCACCACTTGGCACTGCGTGGTGGATAACCGCAGCCTGCTGCGTGGTCCGTGTGGACCGAGAAGAACCAGTTGGCTATGGCCGGCTGGGCAGGGGAGTGGCGGCACCGCTCGGTGCCCCCGAGTGAACCGGACCGGCCCGATCCATGGGCTGGATCCTCAGGTGGGCCCACCCCACCCAGCGGGGCCGACCCCCCCCCCCAGCCAGGTCGGACCCGCCAAACCAGGTGGGGCTGACCCCCCAGTCGGGTCAGACCCGCCGAGCTGGGTTGGGCTAACCTGCCAGCCCACTGGGCTTGACGGGTCAGGCACGACTTCGCTTAATTGCGAATATCTTCATTACCGTGAGTCCGAACGATGCGCCGTCTACAACACTGAGACCCTAGAAACGAAGAAATCCTTTTGAGATACTCTATGTGAGTTTTGGAAAACTTTGGAAATGGCCGGGTTTGGAACTAGTGTAAATCTATCTGGGCCCCCAGAACGGAATTTCCAATAACTCACAAACCGAGCATCCAATTGACATGCCGTTTATTGCATTGGGTTCCTTATGATTGGTTGGAACTACTGGATAAATCTACTCAAGACTTCATGATATTTTATGTATCGACACTCGGCACGAGGAGAGGACCCTCATGGAGTCGAGCGTGCTGTGTATGGGAACCCTA
This sequence comes from Viscum album, assembly GCA_963277665.1. Taxonomy (NCBI): domain Eukaryota; kingdom Viridiplantae; phylum Streptophyta; class Magnoliopsida; order Santalales; family Viscaceae; genus Viscum; species Viscum album. The sequence continues at coordinate 1,943,953,113 of OY728126.1, read as the reverse complement.
TGGCAGGATACAACTTAGATAATATGATCCTACATGGACCTACTACTATATCTGGATTCTCCGTGGGTTCGATAGCAATGACGCGTGACATGAATCCTACATGGGTTTGATAGCAATGAGACTAGACCTGAATCCTCCGTCGTTTCGACATCAACAAGACTGGACCTAAATCCTTCGTGGGTTCAACAAAAACAATACTCGAATAGAATCCACCATGGTTTCGACAGAAATGAGACAGGACATGAATCCTCTGTGGGTTCGACAGCAACGAGACTAGACGTAGATTTTTTGTGGGTTTGAAAGAAATGACTTTTGCACCGAGATCCTGCATTGGATTGGATACTACGACAGACTACTGTTTTAGGTTTCTATGATTATCTTCCATTGGATAATGAAATATGATTCAGTGGCTACAACTAATCATATATTTCTCTCTTTTAACGTGTGTATACCTGGTGTGAGATGAGTCATTACCATCATGTTTACCTCATGTATGAGATGTGTAATCTTGATGACATAGGTATATGTATGGACATATAACTATGTAAGAGTGGATGTTTTTTCATGGGAGTTTCTTCATGGATATGTTGTGGTGTAGCCCACGTGGCTTTCTTCTATGAGCTGTACCTATGGGATACACATTGTGTTGTACATTCTTTGTGGAGTTTTTCTACACTTGTGTAACATAATATGGTTGGGCTCAAGAATTGGATTCGGTCTGTGACTAGTAACACGGGTATATGTATGGGAATATACCTAATTAGGTTTGGTTGATACTTCGTGATTGTATCTTTCTATTGTGGTTTATTCTTTGTGGATTTTGTGAGACTTTGAGGGTCTCAGGGACCCTACTAAGTATCGTTATACTCACCCATTCATGGGATATGCCTGCACCTCGTTGTGTTGATTGCAGACGATGGACATCGAAGAAGGAGGCCGAGGGCACCAAGATTGGATGGTACCGAGAGGTGGACCACTCAGCGTGACACACATGGAGTGGACAGACATACATGGAGTGCTGAGGTGACCATCTTAACCTACCCTTAATGTATGAACCCTGGAGGTCTATCTATGATAAGATCTATACCTTCAGATGTTTGTCCCTTTTTCAATTTTACTTTACTGTTGGGCTTGTATTGCAGGCCCCTTTTACTTTCATCACTTCTCCTATATACAGTTACTACTTAGTGTTTTTCATACTAGATTGTTTTCTATTGTGTTTGTTTTCTTTCATAAAGGAAATTCCTTACCAGCTTTGGTATTTTTACCTTTGGTGCTAGTCGCCAGCCCCTGGCCTATGGAAGGCGGGCATGGGGTAGTAACGGCATGAGACCCAAGGACGGGACATGCCAATTATATTTTCTAATTTTTTTGAATAGAAAAAATCTTTATAAATAAAATGTATTTATTAGAATTTGAGTTAATATTTCCTTTCAATTTAAGAGAATATTTATATTGAGTAATATATTTAGTAATATTTCATATGTAATTTAATTATATTTATAGCTAGATATTTTGTGGAGTGGTTATAACATTCATATTTAAAAAATCATGGTCTTTTTAGGCATGGCGTTGCATGTATTATAAACTGTAAAAAACAATTTTCTTTTTTATATCTCATGGTTTTACATTATTCCACCCACCCTTAAGTAATATTTCACATCAAATTTCATATTAAATAATATGGTGAAAATAGTTGATGGTACATCAGTTCTTGTATTCCTTCAGTTCTTGGGTTTCCTCTTCGCATTTATGCTTCCACTATAGTACATTGACAGTGTGAGTTTCCTTAATGTGTAATTTTTATCTCTACATTCCAAGATCTTAAACTAGCTTATCCATATATGAGTTATCATTTTATAGATAAACCAACTCTGTATTTAATACATATGAGTGATCTAATATTTAATTCCATGATTTGGAAACCTGGAATACATCATGTACCAAAGAAAGGATTTGTGAGTGTGATAGTCAATATCTACAACTACAATGCGATCGAGAATCTCAAAGTGGATGATGTACCTGATGATTCCTGTAACAACCTCGGTAACGATAGAATAAGAATTTCTCATATTTATTAATATATATTAATTACATATTAATGAAAATATATTGTATGTTTAGTAGAGTATATGATTAATCTAGTTCTATAGTTAAAAACAGTAATTTTCTAAAAAGGATGTTTTGACGTCTTTTATTGATTCATATGTTTTAAATATAGTTTAAAAAATTATATTTGAAAAAATTTACATATTTATTTTAATTTTTTAAATCAAAATTTACATTGGTTTAATTTTTTTTATTTTCCTTATAAGTTTCATGTAATGATCAATAGTGAAAAAATACTGCATTTTAATTTAAAACTGTTTCTTTATAAAAATTATTTATTGAGTTGAATTATATATTTGACTGGTTTTAATGTACAAAGGGGTCATTTTTTTCATTTAATCCAATTTAGGTTATTGGAATAAATTTTACAATAAAATTGGGAATAAGAACATCATGAACATTTGAATGTTTTTACTAAAAAAAGTTTTATAGTTCTGTCATCAAGAATAATTTTTAATTAATTTAATTAATTTTCATTTATTGATTTTAAAAACTTCATTCCAAATTTTTAATTTTATGTTAAAAAATTTAAATAATCCCAGTTTAATTGTGTATGTTATGAATCGTAACTTTAGTAAATTTTATTAACACAGTTAAAGGTAAATTAAGTAATTATGGGTAAAAATAAAATTTAAAATGTTATAAAATTTTCGTAAAATTGGTACTAATTTCATTGGATGACTATGTTTAAAACTAAATATTCCTCAGTCAGAAGTTAAAAATATTGGAATCCACTTGGATTAGTGTATGAAATATATATTATCATATTCAAAAGAAAAGGATATATTTTCACAATTTTATTTCTAAGAAGTGATATATTTTCAATATGGGGTTATACAAGGGATATATTAAACAATAAATATTATTTATTAGGAAAGAATGTTTTTATTTATCATGATAATTTGTTTTTGATTTTTTTTGAAATAAATCATTAAATTAACGGCTTATATAATGATGTTGTAGTAAAAGTTTTATTAATGGAATTATCAAATATATAATATTTAAAGTTATAATACAAATAAAAATTTATATTATCAATATCGTGAATTAATATTTTAAATTACTTTGAAATTTTATTGATGTTTGAAAAGTTTTGGTTCGAATTTAACATGTTGTTGTGTTATTTTTAAAATGTCAAGTGATGAATAGTGTCAAAATTGACATTATGGTTATTTTAAAATAAATAATATTTTCATAAATGATATAAAAATTTAAAAAATATAAATATTAATAAAATAATTTTTATTTTTCATAAAAAGTCATAAATGACTCACTTATTGATCTTTGTACATTTTTTAGTAACTATATTAACCCTAAACGTGTAAATTACATGATATCAAGGTAAGAGATAAAGGGTTTAAAAAGATTTGGATTAAAATAATAATCCAAACCTGACTAATTTTTATTGGAAGAATTTATTTTGACCAAACCCCCTCTTATCTTCAAATAAAATCACTTTTTACTCATTTGGAGTAGAAATGCAATTTATATTAATTTAAAATTTTGAATAATTCAAAGAGTGTTACTACCCTATCATATAAAATGGAACACATTATTCCCATTTCAACACAATTCAAAACCTATTCTGTTTTCCAATCATTTTACAAATACCTGCATATAATCTACCCCTATATCCAATAACTCTTTTTTAGGCATTTCACCATCTTTAGATCCCTAATTATTTTAAGAATGGGATGAGGTCTGAGGAAGATGTATCATTTTTAATTAAGTGTTTCTATTTTATTTATTCTTCCACTTATTTAAAATATTGATCAACCATGATGATCTAATAACTCTGGTATATATAATAAAATTATTATTTTTATTATTTTAATATCATCTCCTAATTCCATATCCAATTTCATAAAATGGGAAATAATTATCTATCTCTCTATATGATGAACTACCACCTCACATACACATATATTTTTCCTTCCATCATCGTCTATCATGATGGATATAATTTTGAAATTAATATTTATAAATGATATTAATAGTAATTTTTCATTATTATATAATAATACATAATTCAAATTCACACCTTTCCATGAACATAAAAATGATAATGTTGTTCGTATGTAAGTGTGAACTATAATCTAGTGAAGAAATTTAATTCGTTTTCATCACCACATCACATGGATGATATATACATGTACATTTAAATTATTAATATGATATATATGATATGAATATAACTCTAAAATGAAAAAAATAATTAACAACATTTCATAATGATTACTGAAAAATGGAATTGTTACTCATGCGTATGTACAACCTACCAACTCTTGGATTATAACATTGTTAATTTTTCATAACTATATATAAATGGTTTTATTTAAAGCTATAATTTATATATAAATGTGATTATTATGTAATTAATATAATTTGGCATATGATTTACTAAGGAAAACTTTGACAATTGACATCATACGTTTGTAATTTAGGACCGAAGTACCGAATATCGACAAAACATCCATCTTTATCCTAAAAAATTATGTTACAACATCATAATAAGTGATATAAATATAAAAATACACCTTTAAAAGTTCTAAAAAATGATAATAATTTACCTAATTTTATTCTCCAAGTGGAAAAATATTGTACATGATGAGTCAGACTCGGAGCAAGGGACTTTATGTTAAAAACTCTATTTCAATTTTCAATTTTCAAATATTTTTTTACAATTGGAAAAGGGATTTTTTAACTTATATGGAATTATTGTATTTTATATATATCATGGAACATTATATATTTAATTTTTTCTTTATATTTTTTCATATTTTATTTTGAATTAAATTTTTTTGTTATTATGTTCATGAATTTTATATTGTAAAAGTGGGTTTTTACATGAAAATTGTCTTTTGATATATAAATGTGTATTTTTCATGTGTTTCAAACATATTTCAAGGGGTTTTTTCATAATATGTCTCTATGAAAATTTTTATTATGGCTTTAACCCATTATATATCATGAAATTATGTTTTGAGCCCAATTATAGCTTAATATATGACAGGTCAAGCCCCATTATTGATCATGAAAAAATGGGTGATCCCCATTATAGCTCTCCAATGTATAGGGTAAACATATAATGATTTCATACCTTAAGGTTATTCCATTTATAAGGTTTAATATAAGAATTATATCGTAATTATTTCAAATGTCACATTCTTTATTTCATTTATGTGTGCTAATGATTTTTAAATAAACAATGTTTTAATAGTTTTAATGTTTTCACTGGGCTAAAGATTTCTTTCGTTATGTACATTTATAATATCTATATTCCCAAAAAATGTTTTAATTTTTTTCCATAGTGTCAAAGTTTGTATAAGAGAATATAGGAATTTTTGATGAAAGTTATGAATATTCTTCCTGAAAAATAAATCATGTTTTACTTTAAAGTATTTATATGATAGACGAAATTGATTTTATTATAGTAATATTCAGTTTTTATAAAGGTAGGATGTTATGTATTAATTATTACCTTGTTCTCTAAAACTGTAATCCTTAAAAGATACAAAATTATAAATTGTTTAAATTATTGAGTAAAATTAAATATCATGTAATGTTTATGGTTAGGGCCTTGAATTTGGTATCAAATGTTTTTTTGAAAACATTAGAGGTTTGGATTGTGTTAATATCATGACCATATAAGATTTTAATTTATGGTTAAGTTGAAATGATATAGTATTTTAATAATTCCATGCTTATTAATCAATGATATTTATGTTCAATGTTGTTTTCTATGGAGAAAATAGGGTTGTGGTGGTGGGAAGACATCGATAGGAAACCATCATTCCAAATCGACATCACAAAACAGTGAGAATTGTAATTGAACAGTTTTTTGTTGTTATCAGTCAGTGACATAGGATATTAATGGTTGTGGAATCCATGCATGAGATCAAACATATTATCCACATTAGAATATATTAGCAGTGTATCATATTATGAGGCAACATCCTATAGCTTTCAGTGGAACCTTAGATCTAGTTGTAGCCGATATATGGATCAACACTCTAAAAATGATATTTAATGTCATGGGATGCTTATAATCCTAACATTTAACCTATCCATTTATCATTTTGAAGGTTAATCCAATCAATGGAGGTATATGGTAAATAATACCAAAGAAAAATGTGATATTGAAAATCTAGATTGGGATTATTTTAGGTGACTTTTACTTGAAAAATATTATCTTAAAAATGATTGACTTATAAAGGAGAAAAAATATTGCAACTGAGGAAAAAAAGATGATGATTCATTACCTTCATATGAATCCAAATTTATGAGACTATCTGGCTATGTACCAAATTTTATTTGTGATTTTTATAGAAAAATTAATAAATATTACTCTTGTTAGAAACTATTTTTACGAAGATATTTTGTATCACGAGAGTTTAAAATCTATGATAATATTTGTAATTATGGAGAAAATATAGAGATGGAGGTCGATAACATGTATGTATATTTTGATGGATTGAATTAGAAGTGGTCAATTTTTCATGAATTGGGGAATAATTCATCAATGGAATCTATAGTTATGAAAATAAAATTAGCCTCTTGGGAAATGTGGTGTAAAAATAATCCTAGAGAATCAATTGTTAATATTTCGATGTGCTACTGAAGTGTAATGTTTTGAAAATTTTCTCATGACTGTAAAAAAATGATTTTAAAATTACAAGAATCTAGTGGTGAGATTATAAAACTAAAATTAGTTTCTACATTTTACTAATTTCTATACAAAGTTAGTACCTCAAGGGGGAAAAATTAATATTGGAGACATAAGGGTGGAGAAAAATATTTTTGAACTAATTTTATTGACAGTAATCCATTAAATAAAGTGGTATCATGTACATTTCATATCATTACAAAATATTCAAATGTTTTTTTTGATTCTAGGTATACACAGTCCTTCATTTTTGAGAAATTTTCTGATAATTTGGAAATTAAAAGACAAGAAATATAGGCATAACTCGCTGTAAAAACACATGGGGAGATTTATTAGGTAAAAATAATTATATTAAGAATTCTATCATTGTCTATGGAAAGGATTTTTAAGAACATGGGTTTTCTTATGAGGTAAAAATTACTTATTTTCTAGTCTTTATTTATAAATATAATCATATGTTAAATTTCTTTAAGGTCATAGAGGTGCCAGGGATATCTGTAGATTTTTTGGAGCTAGGTAACCTAGTTTTGGGGTAATTCTAGTGCATAATTAGTTCAAACCATGTAGGGTAGTCCCAACGGTTTGACCAAATTATGTCTGGTATGGCATAGAATAAGGAATAGACGCATCGTTAGGCGAAACCATGGGGAATGGACCGCAAAACTATGTGGCTATGTCTATAATTTAGATAGTTTTCAGTAGAGGCCTTTTTCCTGATTTTCGAATGGTTAGTAAAATCATGCATGGAAATAATGAGGGGTGACCACCTTTTAAAGTAGACCATTTGGGTTGGTACATGGTTTTTCAGACCATGCATCTAAATTGTACAATGCCTTATTTGGGGTGAATTTCTGATTTTCCCATGTTAAATAAATTAATTGAAATGTAATTTTGGTTTCTTCTCCCACACAGAACCCTTGGTATTTTTAATCTCTCTTTGATGACTAAGGTATGACTTGGGGTTTTATCTCCGTTTAATCTCCAATTCAAGAAAAAATGGCTCATTGGATCTATATTAGTGAGTAATAAATTTTTGTTTATTCGTTCCTCATTTGTTTGGTTGTCGATATCGTATTTTGGATTTAAGATAATATGCCATAATTTCATGTTCTTAGTCTATTCTTCATATTTCATCCAACATGAGTCGAATCAAGAGTCGATACTGGAAGATCATTCCTCTATCGATCAAAGTAAGGTGTTCTATATAACTTCCTTGATTTTTTTTTGTGATTTATTATGCTACCTTCCATTATGTTACCCATCCTACATTCCATAATGTCCCTGAATCTAAACTGGATAGTCCAATTATGTTATACCTTACCTATAAGTGATTCCCTTAGGTCCCATTGTGATTATATGGCTACTTTTTCCCAAATCATGGCCACCCATGTGGTGTGACTTATTGAAATTACTTATTATTACATAGTTGAACAACCCAATAGGTGAGTTATTGTTCTTAAATTGATATTTTAATCCCAATTACAATGATATGGTTTTGTTTTATTAATAAGAGATTTATTGGATCTTTTTTTTATGATAAGTAAATATGCATGCTTGAATTTTATAAATGGATTAAATTTTAAATTGTTAAATGAGTGGGAATAATAATTTTGATGATTTTAATTTTTTAAATGCTTACATTAATAAAATTTCAAATTTGGGTGGTTAAAATAATATTATATGTTTGAAGGTGGATTGTAAACATTGAGTGTGTTTATTCATTTTTGGCCTTGGATTTGTTTTGTGAAGCATTTTTGGGTATACTAATGTAATGAATTTATTGTTTAAAAGATAATGTGAGTTGGTATACTCATATAACATGAATTGATAACTAGAATACAATGAAATACATATGAATAAAATCCTTTTACAAGATACTTGAATCTAAAATGTGGTAGTAGATGCATTGGATAGAGATGTTCTATGGATTTTTATTCTATGGGATTCCTTGGGACTTTATACCTATTGGATTCATATTTCTTGGAATCATGTACGATGTGTCTAGTATGAAATGATCCTATGACTCTATCTAGTGTGTATTCCTTGATTCCTTTGAGATTCACCAATGACATGACGAGCACCAACACATTAGATATGACCCTTTGTGGTCTGACACATTGGTTATTATGACGTGGACATAGGAAAATGTGAATAAATGGATGCACAACTAGGCCATGGATGTTTTATTCAATTTCATATATTATATGGAATGCCTATGGATGACTTTATATATTTGAATTTGTGGAGAGGTCCTATTGTTATTTCATTTTATTATGGATTTCTTGTTACATTAGATGACACTTAATTTGTAGGGAACCTTGAGTGACTAGTTAGTATCACTTAAATTATTGTGGACATGTCTTTGGAACATTAAATTTCATTATTGATCACCTTCATTACCATATACCTATATATATTGTTAAATTTCACAACATTGAACTGTATTGATATTTGGTGGTTTTCTACATGTATATTTTACAACACCCTATTCGGGCCTCCCTTTGTGACCCAAATAGATTATATGGTTTCATGTATTGATAACCACAAGTACCCTAATACAAGTTAATGATTACTACATAGGAATAAGGTATAATGAGACCAAGCTGAGTCTTTAAATGCTTTTGGGATACATTTTGGTCTTTTTGATTTCTCGATACTTGTATTTTAATAAACTAACATGTACTTTTTATGTTTTCTTGATATATGTATCATTATCATCATTGAATACGATACACTTTTGACTTTTCTATCTCTTTCTATATTGATCATTTATTAGTTGTTTTCTAGTAGTATTTTTTTCTACTATTGGTAAGTAATTAATGTAACACTATGTTTTCTCTAGTGATGTGGTCATAGTTTCCCCACTAACACACATAGGCCCTCGCTTCTAGTCAACATCCATTTTCATTTGAGGATATTCACTTGAGGCCATGCATCCAAATATGATCGAGGCACTATAGAGTTTCATCTAGGACGGGGACATTACAAACTTGAATAAGATATTTTTAGTCATCTTTTCTATTTGGTGATAATATTTTGAGATATAAATTAAATAGTGTTTGGTAAAATGTTTCTCTTGGGTGTATCTAACCCACATACATGTATAATCCAAATTTCCATGAATGGAATTGTTATTTCATGGATTTTTACTTTTTCAGCTGATTTTATTTCACTATTGTGTGATTCATATGATGTATGTGGTTATTATTGATGTCACTATGGGTAAAATTATGTTTCAATCCTATGAGATATGGGAATTCCATCTCATGCATCATTTAAACACTTGTAATAAATCACATTCCATGAATTGTGCAATGCTATTTAGGATCCATTACGTACTTCCATGTTGTTGGTATAGGTGTTATGATATATTTACTCACTATTGTGATAGATTTTGTGTAGTGAATAAAGAAATGATGATATATTTTAGTTCAAAACCCTCTTAAAACTAGGTCATACCCCACAACCTTCCCCAAAAGTGATTTCATCTTCCTCAATAATGTGAAACATGGTATATCATCATTAATGTTAAAGTTCAGATGCAGTTATAAGACTCTATGATAAATATATTGCATAGACCACCTGATACCAAGATATATAGGGTGGATAGCCGATATATAGTATCTATGTGTTGTCTTACTTCTAGAACTTTTGGGTATTAAATGTTCATGTATGTGGTACTCATCGATTTGTTAAATGATGTGACAAACCAGTTGATTTAGGAGAAAATGACAGGATTTCAGATATTAAGTTCATACTTGAGTCATCTATGGATTAGGATAACCTAGGATTTAATGTAATTAAGAACATCCCAATGCTCAGGAGGAATTCATAGAGACTCATTTATTTTGACATGTCAGTCAATTCAGTTTTGGTTTTTTGTTGTGTGCTTTCACAATGTTATTATAACTCGATGGAGTGAAACATGTACATTTGAGGATGTTATGACCTAGGGAACATGTAAGTGACCAGACTATCTTTTCATTTAATTACCAGGACCCTCATAAGGTTGGGAGTGTCATGTCAGTATTAGTAATTATGTTTCCTTCCATTTATAATGAACAAAACCAAGGAGGACCATTCAGAAATGGTTTTTTGAATTCCCTTTATGATTGTAAGATAGAATCTTGTCAGTACATTTTTGACACCATGACATCATAATGGTTGGATATTTATGAAACCTTTATGAAAAACCATTGGCTTGGGATGAAAATATATGGTTTTGATTGAGCCATCACAGGTTCCCTTAGGTGGTAAAGGCTTCTAATCAGTTTGTAATGGTGCATCAACAGGTGATGTTTGGATTCTTTTACTTAAAGTTAACCATTAGTGGTTGGATTGATCTTCATGAATATATTGGAATCCTTATAGTGTATTCATCATGAAGATATAATCATGTAACCTATCTTGATATCATCGTTGATGCATAATGAGAGTAATAGGATTTCTCCTCACTAGAGTTTTAAAATCTTTTGGGATTGTTACACTTTTTTATCGGTGTTTCATGTTGATGAATGGATATTATAGGGGAATGGTTAGTCATGAGTGATACATGGGTTCCCAATTATGAACACCATAGATGGACTCTTGGAAACTATCCTTTTTTCTGACATGACTTACAGGAAGAGTCTATTAAGGGATCAATCAATGTTTATATGCGGATTTCATAGCTTAGTAGTAATTTCCCCCTAGTAAACATGGAATTTGAGTTTCCTTGGTTGAGTTCCTTAGGATCGAACTTTGGAATATGTGGTTATCCCAGAAATGATGTTATGCCCATTGGTGATGTTTATAAAGGGGGATGACTCCATTGGGATGGATCTGGGTTACCCATGGTTCATAATGAGGCATAAAATTATTAAATTTTTGGGTGATTATTATAACAAAGGATTCTACTAGATGTTTTGAATGTACATCAATGTGTTCATTTGTGAATAATATATGCCTTCAAATAAGGTGTTTAATTTCAATTTTTAATATGTTGTCTATATAAGCTGAGCATTTGGAGAATATTAGATCGGGGTGGTTTGACTTTTTATCTATCGTGTCCGATGTTTAGGATTATGAGGAATCAGTTTAGACACATCAACATGTTAAAGTGAGTGTGATAAAAGGGTTGGAAGTTTCTTTACAAGAAGTATGAATGAGAAGATACAATTTGGTCTATCAAGATTGAACCCTTACTTTATGGTGACACCCTTAATAAGACTTCAAATGTAGTTGGGATTTTCTAATTAAAGAAGTCACACATGGATAGTCACTAGATTGCATAGTGGAACGATTTGTAATTCAATTATGATGATGGAAGTATCTTCGTTTAAATTTTTTCCATTTTGTGACAAAATACCTGGTGGGGAGCACCATTAGGTTGATGTTTAGAGTGAAAATGAGGTTATCATATCTATTATTAAATGGGATCATCAATATTGTTGGGTTGGCTTGTAATAGGTGTAGCTAGTTTTATCATGTGTTGTTCCACCGACCATCAGGTAAAGAAAAAAATCAAGCAACCAACCTGTCTTTTACAATAGTAACCTATTCCCAAGATGAAATGGGATGATGTTGGTATGGATTTCATGACTGGTTGATTCGGGTCACCATGGGGTAGTGATGATATATGGGAAGTTGTTGACATGCTAAAGAATGTTTCAAATTTATTTCCAATCATGCAGACCATTAGTGTGGATGGGCTTAGGAGGGTGTATATTTGTGGGATATTATGACTCCATGTGGTCTTGAGAACTATTGTTTTGGATGGGGATGCCTAATTTACATATCATTTCAATTAAATTTTAAGAAGTAGCTGGGATGATAGGTTATTCTAAGCACAATGTACTACCCACAGACTGGTGCCCAGTTTCAGTGTACGATACAGGTTCTTGAGGTCATGCTTCGAGCATGTGCCCAAGATTTTGTGGGTTCTTGGGAGAAGCATATATTCCAAGTCGGTTTCACCTACAATGAAAATTATCAAGAGACAATATAGAAAGTAATTTATGAGTATTTGTATGGTAGGACATTCTGATCACCCATGTATTTGTTAAACGAAGATGATCCTGCTTTATTGGGACCAATTCTCATACAGGAAGTGGATGACTACTTCAAAGTATCAATAGATCACCGCAGATGACCTCTAGAGTTTGAGGTTAGGGATTGAGTTTTCCTATGTGTTTCAAAAATGTTTGTACATAGATTGATCAAGAGATATAGTAATATTTTAGCATAATATATTGGTTTCTTTGAGATTCTAGAGAGTGTTGGGTCGATATACTATACATTGTAGTTACCTAAGAGGTACCAAGACTAGAAATAAATCAACCTTGTATATTAGTTATGCTACTATCAATGAGACATGTGTCATGCTTTTCAACCCATGGAGGTCGAGCTATAGGATGATGTGTCCTTTGAGAAAGATCTGATTGGTATTACTGATAGGAGCATCAATGTTCTCTGAGTCTGGTCATTTTCTATAGTATGGGTGTTGTGGAATTACATCCATTTACATGAGTAGACATGGGGCTGGGAGGCCTACGTACATGAATAATGACCATATTTTTTGTTATAAAAATCTAGATCACCCTTCTAAATGAAATTCGGGGGTGAATAACATTAATGGAATTGAAGGTAAGAACCCTTGATTTCATATGAGTTACATATCCCTCATTTTTTAGTCATTATGTTTAAATTCGGCCTAATGTTAATTACCATTTAGGTCATTCTTGTTACAAGCTATGTACAAGGCTTGTTCGGAGCCCGTAACCCATTATTTGCGGTGATTTAAGCCTGGTGTATGGTTAGCATAATCTGTGCGGGGAAGGCCACATGGATTGACCAAATCATCCAAGGCAGGGCAGAGAGAAGGGAATAGACACATGCTTCGAGAAAAACTTGAAGAATGTGAATTATGGTTGTGTGGCTTGGTACACAATTTTTTCAGTTTTAATAGAGGATATTTCCACATTTTCAATATAGTGAGTCAACCTAATCAAGGAAATGATGGAGGGTACCCAACTTCTTCAGTAAACCATGTTATTTGGTGTACGGATTGTCAAACCATTTTCCTAAATAATGTGATTCCCTATTTGTGGTGAATTTATTATTTTAACCTATGAAATAACATAAATGAAACCTAATGTTAGGTTAATCTCCCACACAACACCCTTGGTATTTGGAAGCTCTAGTTTGACCATAAGGTAGAATATAGGGTGGATTGTCCATATGATCTTTAATTCATGAATGAAACATCCTTTTGGATCTATATCGGTGAGTACTCAATTCCATTTTATTCATTCCATATAATTCGGGCTATTGGGTGCACTATTTGCATTTAGGCTCATATTACATAATTTCAGGGTTTTCACCCTTTAATTATATTTATTCTCATCTGAGGAAAATTATGATTTGATATTGGATGAGCACTCCACTACTGAGCTAATGTAGCTAGTCTATATGAATTACTCGAGTTTTGGTACTTTATTAGCCTACCTGTCGTCAGGCCTCCCATCATATATTCTATCCAAACCCCAAATTTGAATTGGCATGTTGAGTTAAGTTAAACCAAACTGTTAGAGATTCCCTTTGGTCTAATTCTGATTCATTTTTAGATTTTTTACAAATCAAAGACACCCATGGGGTGACTTATAGAAATTCCTTGTTATTACTTTGTTGAACCATCCAAGGGGTGAGTTACTGTGGTTTCATAGATTTAGGAACCCCAATTATAATGTCATGGTTTTTAGTTTCTTAATACGGGATGTATTTCCTCCTTGTTTTATTGTATATCAATATTCCATTCTTGAATTGGTCGAAAAACTTAAATATAAAATGTTTAAATGACGGGGAATACACATTTGGTTGATTTAAATGTCTTAAAGTTTAAATATAACAAAAGTGGAAATGGGAGTAGGTAAACTAATATTATAGGATTTATTGTGGATTGTAAATAATGAGTTGGTATACGCATTTGTGGGTTTTTATTTTTTGGTGAAGTATGAGTGGGTATAATCATGTAATAATGTTTTTAAAAAATGAATAATGTGAGTGGGTAAACTTATAGAATATTAAATGAAAAGTTACATTTAATGAATGATAAATGAATATATGCCTTAGCTAAGATCCTTAGATCTAGAATGGGGTTGTGGATTCCTTTAAAAGAGATTCTCCTTGGGTATAGATTCCATTGGATGCCTCAAGACTTTCTACCCATTGGATCTAGCTTGCATGAATTCACATACAACATATCTAGTACAACATTCCCTTGGGACTCCAACCAGCCCCTATACCATGTTTCCATTGAGATTCTCCTAGGAATCAATGCGGATTACTCTATCATCATCAACTTGAATCCAGACCTTCAAGGTCTGACAGTTTGGTTTTTTATGTCATGGACATGAAAAAATGTGAATGAATGGATGTACAACTAGTCTATGGATTCTTGATACGATTTATTATATAGTATATAAAGGTAATGGGTGACTTGATATGTGTAAATACATGATGATCCCATGTTGTTATTTCAATTTTTTATAAATACCATATTACGGGCTATGACACCTATTTTGAAGGGATCCTTTAGTGGCTTGTTAGTATCACTTGCCTAGTAGTGGATATGTCTGGGGTACTTCTATTTTCATTACTTCTCACTAGATATATTATTTATCTTCTTATAATTTTATATTTGACAACATAGAATTGTATATAACGTGGGAGGTTTCCTAAAAGTATGTTATCCCACACCCTATTTGGGCCTCCCGTAGGGACCCAGGAATATTATATGGTTACAGGTATTGATGAGGGAAAGTACCCTAATATAGGCTGTTGACTGCTTCATAAGATTAAGAGATCATGGGAGAAAGCTGAGGCATGGGATGTTTCTAGTATACTTTTTGTTCATTATAGTTTTTAAATATATGTATTATATTAAAATTCTATTTTCCTATTTTAGATGTTTTCTAGATACATGTATCATCATCATCATCATTGTATTTGAGAAACTACTAGCATTGTTATCTAATTTGGTCTTGATCATTTATCATTTTTCTAATTATTTTATATATTTATACTATTGGTATGTAAATAATGATCCTCCAATTATAATCTGAAGATTAGGGAATAGTCACCCCACTGAGACACCAAGACCCTCACTACTAGTTCACAACCACTTGAGTTTGGGTTGTTTCACTTGAGGCCATGTATCCAACCAGGACCGTGGACCTTTTGAGTGGCATCTTAGTCTGGGACATTACAAAATTTACAAAAAAACATTGTTTTTCTTCCTCTAGTAGAGTTTCATGTTATTCTAGGTATGTATTAGTTTTCTTTTTTCCATGCTATGATAGATTGTGGAGCTCTTGATGGTTTATTTTATAAAGAGATTTATTTGGAATACAAGAATGAACCCGTATCATTAATAACACATCAGGAAGCTAAAAATTGTTAAATGATGGAAATGAATGATATATTGCACATACTATTGAAAAAAAGGAACTGCATAGATTAATCATGTGCCGGTTGTAAATTTTTATTAGCTTTTTTTTCTTGATGATTTTCAGGTATTATACCAAATAGAGAGGTTGAATTAACTATTGAATTAGGTCCTCATTATATTCCAATTACAAAATTCCCATATCAAATGGATCAAGTAAGTCATTTAGATTTAAGTAAACATCTGCGTGAGTTATTAGATAATGGTTTCATATGAACTAGCACTCACCATGGTGTTATAATGTATTGTTTATTAGAAAAATGTGGCTTAGTTAGACTTTTCATTGATTATATATCCTTGAATGATACTATTGATTAAAACAAGTATCCTTTTTCTCATATCAATGGATTATTTGATTAGATCCTTAGAGGACATTAATTTTCGTAGGGTGACATGAGATCGAGGTACCATCAGTTGAATGTAATGTAAGATAAAATTCCAAATAATTTATTTCAGATTCGATATGAACATTATGAGTCTGTAGTTATACTTATTGGGTTAACTAATGCACCTATTGTGTTAATGGATCATATAAATATGTTATTTAATGAGTTCATAGATATTTTTTTGTTATGTTAATTGATTAATTTATGATACATTCTAGATGTAAAGGGGAATATGAAATAAATCTATGGGTTGTTTTAGAAACATTAAAAGAAAATAAACTGAATGGAAAATTCTGCAATTGTGAATTTTTTGTTGCAAAAAATTTATTCCCTTGGTCACATTGTTCCTAAATATGGAAAAAAATTTTTACCTACTAAAGTGAATGTTGTTTATGAATGGCCAAGAGGCATAAGTATAATAGGGATTTCTAGTTTTCTTTGTTTAATAGGATATTAATAGAGGTTTTTTGAAAACATTTCATGATTATCTAGACCACTGATTATATTAACTCAAAAATGTGTTATGTTCATTTGGACAAAATAATTTGTTGATTGTTATCATGAATTCAAAATAAGATTAGTAATTTATATAGTTCTGGAAATTCCTTATCTAATTTTAGAATTTTTCATCTATATTTATGTTTTGATGAATGAACATAGTTGTTTCCTAATACATAATGATCGGATAATTACTTATTCATCACAATAGTTGAAACCCCATGAGTAAAATTACCCTACACATGATTTGGAATTATATGTTATTGTTTTTAAATTAACATTTTTGAGGAGTCATTTGTATGGAGTAAAATTTGGAACATAAATTGATCATTAACGTTTTAAATACATATTCACTTAGAAAGAATTGAACACAAGTGAATGAAAATGATATATCTAATCAAGGATTATGATTCCACAATTCATTACCATCATAGAGAAGTAATCAAATAGGCTCATGCATTGAGTTAGATAAATAATGCAACACTAATGATAATTTGTTTTGAAAGTGACAATTTTGTTGAAGATTTGATGAATTTTGGATTGGATATTTTTGGAGCCGAAAATTCCTCCATTTTTTTCAGGTGTTAATGAAATAATCTCTATCATACGGAATTTTTCAAGTGTAGCAAGATGATCCAGAGTTGGTGAAGAAAGTATAATTTATTCAAAATTGTATGTTTCATGAATTAAACATTGACAAAGACTTTGTGTTGAGATTAGGTAAGAGATTATATTTTCATTGTGATTCATAGTAGAAGAAAGAGTAGTAATGTAAAGATCATAGATATCCCTTTTTAGGTTATTTTAATACCACTATGAGGTATAAAGATCTCTAATAGTATTACGGGTTGGATGGAATGAAAAAAGATATTGCTGACATTATGGTGATGTATCTGACATGTTAGTAGGATAATGAAAAATGATACTATCTGAAGGAGATGCTTCAACATTTTCTAGTTCTATAGTGGAA
Source organism: Viscum album (assembly GCA_963277665.1). Lineage (NCBI taxonomy): Eukaryota > Viridiplantae > Streptophyta > Magnoliopsida > Santalales > Viscaceae > Viscum > Viscum album. The sequence goes on along the minus strand of OY728126.1, from coordinate 1,943,935,000 downwards.
ATAGGAGACTATATCCATGGATTTAATAGTTATATTACCAAATAGTTTTCAAGGAAATAATGTGATCTCGGGTTATTATTGATCAACTGACTAAATATTCACACATTCATCCAATTCAAGACACTTTGTCTCTATATAAAATTTATTGATTTTATTGTAAATAAATAGTTAGGATACCTAGTTTTATTTTCTCTATTATATCAAATCATGATCTATGGTTCACTTTTATCTTTTGGAAATGCCTTCAAAAGATATTGCATTCTAAATTTAATATTTTCATGACTTTTCATCCTCAATACGATCGGTAGATAGAATGAAGAATCAAAATATGGATGATATAATATGTGCTTGTTTAATGAATTAATAGGGAAGTTTGGATCAACATATTTCGTTGTTTATGTTTTCATATAATAACATATTAAATTACATTATATGGATGGAATCAATTGAGGAATTATATGGTAAACATTTTTGACCTCTATCATTTTGGGATGAAGTAAGTGAATGGATGTTGATGGATCCAGACATAGTAGAGGACATGGTAGAGAATGTTTAATTGATTCAGTGACACATGAGGATAACTCAAAAAGGTAGAAAAGTTATGTGGATAAACATTGGAAGGATATTATTCAGAAGAAGGTGATAATGTATTTCTCAAAGTTTTTTCATGGAAAAGTTTTGATATGTTTTGTTAAGAAAGGGAAGATAAGTCTATGGTTTATTGGACCCTCTAGAATTAGAGGGAATGTTCGATTAGTTGAATATCGAGTGGATTCTCCTCATTATTTATCCCAAGAACACAATGTTTTTCATCTTTCAATGTTTTTAAAATTAATTCTAGATCAATTTTATGTTTATGAGTACAGTAGTAGATCAGTTGGAGGAGAATCTTTCTTACAGTGAACAACCAATTTAGGTCTTCTGCCAATGAAGGGATGCATAATAAGGTGATTCATCGAGTTAATATTTTATAAAAAACCATATTATTGAATTGGAAACATGTGAATATGAATATTATATGTGGGAATCATATCCCCACATTTTTAATAAGTAAATAAAAATTGTGTGGAATATTTTTTCAAAAGGGGTGAACAATGTAACATCCCAGATAATGATAGAATAATAATTTTTCATATTTATAAATATTTACTAATTATATATTAATTAAAATAGACATAATGTTTATTATTATATACGAATAATTTTTTTTGTTAAAAATGTTAATTTTCTGAAAATGCAATATTTCCACCTTTTGAGGGAACAAATGTCTTAAATTTTATTTTTGGAAATTTTAATAATTATATTTGGAAAAATAGTCTTATTCATCAAAATAGTAATATAGAAATTTATATTGGATTACTTTTTCGTATTTTTATAATAGGTTTCACATTTTTATGAATAATGAAAAAATACTACAGTTTAATTGAAAATTAGTTTTCCCATAAAATTTATTAATAGAGTTGAATTATATATCTGAATAGTTTTAAAGTATGATTAGATAGTTTTTGTCATTTAATCCAATTTAGGTCATTAAAATTTTGTTTATATTGAAATTTGATATAAAAAAATTGTGAACTTTTGAACGTCTTTACTTTTAAAACTTATCTTCTCATTCTATCAATGAGATTAATTTTTATGATTAATTTTTTGAAATTTAAATTAATTTAATTGTGAAAAAATAGATTCTCTATTTTCAATTATAAGGTCAATATTATTTAAATAGGTTTCGTTTATTTTTTGCCATTATGAATTGTAACATTTGGAAATTTTATTAACAATGTTAATGTTATATTGGGTAATTAATTGTTAAACAATATTATAAATATTATAAAATTTCCCTAACACTTGTCAACATTTTATTTGATGAGTGTGTTTCACCTCAAAAATTACCTAGGCCAAAATTATGAAAATTTTAATCCACTTGGATAAGAGTATGTAATTTATAATATTATATTAAAAATAAAAACCAATTTTGTCACACTTTTGTGTTTAACATGTGAAATATTTCTAATATGGGGTAATATAGGGGATATCTTGGACTATAAGTAGTTTTTTAAAATATTAAATATTTATCATTATCATAATAATTTATTTTTAACTCCTAATACATATTTACTTCATTTGAAGGCGTATATAATTATGATGAAATATTTGTTTAATTAAGAGAAAATAAAAAATACATTACATTAAAAATATTAAAATAATTATAATTTTATATTATAAATTTCATACTATTATTTTTTTATATTCATTTGAAATTTTATTGATGTTTTAGATGTATTGGATATAATTTTTTTTATGTAATTATATTTTTTAAAAGATAAGTAATTAATAATGTCAAAATGAAAGTTATTAATATTTTAAAATAATTAAAATTTTATAAAATGATATAAAATTCATAAAAAAATATTTTTTCATCAAAATAATTTTGATAATTCATAAAATGTCAAAAATGACTGATTTTTTAGTTTTTAATTTTATAGTAATTATATTAAAACTCAATTATAAAATTACATGATATCATGGTAAGAGTTAAAATGGTTAAAAACTATTAAGGATTAAAAAATAATCAAATATTTATAATTTTCTTTGGATGAATGGATTTTTTCCCAAAATAATTTTATATTTTATATAAAAAACTTTTGACCCATTTGGAATATAAAATTAATATATATTATTTTAATATTTTGAATGATTCCAAGAGTGCCACTCCCCTCTCCAATAAAAGGTCAAAAAATATTCTCTTTTCAATACACTTGAAAACCTATTTGGTTCTAACAATAGATACCAAAATAGATAACTATAGTCTATCCAAACATCCTATAACTATTATATTTGTCATTACACCACCCATATCGGTCGTAAGGTGTTAAGAAAAATAGGAGGTCTGAGGAAGATATATCATTTTTAATTTAGTGATTAAGATTTATTTCTTCTTCCACTTCATTCATATCTTCTTCAACCAGTATGGAATATTATCTCTAGTATGATCAAAATACATACTTGTTATTGTTTTAATATAATCTCATAAATCAATATACAATTTCATCAAATGGAGAATGAAATATTTATTCATGTGTATGACAGACTACCACCTTGTGAACTGATATAATTTTTTTTAATCAATATATCTCATGATCAGTTATAATGATGTAATTAATATTAATATATGAGATTTATTAAAAAATAATCATTATTATAGAATAATATATCATTTACATTCACACTTTTCTATGCACTAAAAAATAACAACATCGTTCTTGCTTACGTGTGACCACTCACCTCCCGAAAAGAGATGTGATATATTAAAAACAATTCATTGTTTGAAGTGGCAGGTTATGATTTTGTTTCTAGATGGATTTGTGGTTGGTTCACACTTAGCCTTTAATGTGTCATTTGAAAATATAAAAATATATATTATGGACTGGACTACTCAATAATACATACAACCTACCATCTCCGTGATTACATTGTTATTCATTTTTCCAAACCATACATGTATCGTTTGATTTATAATTATAATCGATGTATAAAATTGATTATTATTTAATGAATATTATTATCTAGATAATTTAATAATGGCCACTTAGACTACTTATATCATTACAAATACATTTTGGACTCAATTACCAAATATCAATAAAACATTTGACATTAACTTAGATAATTAAGTTATAAAATGATAATAAGTTATATAAAAGGAAAAATAAACCTTGGAATGTTCAAAATAATGTAAAAAATAAACTTATTTTTTTTATCTAGGAGGATAAAAATTTAACATGATGATTCAGACTCATAATAATAAACTCTCTTTTAAAACTCCAATTAAACGTTCATTTTCAACTCTTTTTTGACAAATTTCAAAGGGGATGTTTTTTAACTTATAAGGCCTAAGTGGATTATCATTATTTCATGAATATTTATTACAATAATTTGTCATTATATTTTTTGGTAGTTAGTCGTAAATAAAATTATTTCATTATTATGTGAATGAATTTTATATTTTAAAAGTTATTTTTACTAGAAACAGTATTTGGATATTTGGAGGTGTTTTTCTAATGGTTATAAAAATTATTTCATTAGTTTTATTGATGATATGTTTCTGATACATCATTTATTATGGTTTTTCCCATTATATCTTATGATATGGTGGTTTTATCCCCATTATACCCCATGATATGATGGGTTTATCCCCATTATAGCTCAATATATGATGTGTGAGCCTCATTAAATTTATCCAATCCACTAGGTACTCTAGAGATGGATGTAGACCTTAAGCTTATTCAATTTTAAAAGTGATTGTAAAAGTGATATGGAAATGATTTACTAAAGCACCCACATGATTTTTCTATTCATGATAATAATTTTTTAGGAAAATTGATTTTATTGGTTTTCATGTTTTCCCATGGCTGACAGTTTCCTTCATTATGTCACAGACTAAAAACTTTGTGATCATCCCATGTTTTAAAATGTTTTTCATATGGTATACGGATGGGTAAGAGAAATGAGTAAGTCAAGATAAACATTATGAATATATTTCATGAAAAATAAATCTTGTTTTATTTTAAATGTTTTATATTTTGGAATAAATGGATAATGTCCTAGTAGTATCCAATTTGTATAAATGTGGGATTTTATGTATAAATTGTGACCAAATTCACTAAAACACTAATGATGAAAAGATAATAAATGTGAAAGAATTTAAATTCATGACTAAAACTCTATATCATGTAATAATTATGGTCATGGACTAATAATAAGATTTCTCATATTCTGAAATATCATGACACTATTCAATTGATGTATGTGAAGAAAAACACAATCCCGAACCTGAAACTCTAATTCTCATCGACAATTTTAATCATATATCATATATAAACAATAATTATTCATGATGAATTTTTCAATGGCCTTGAACATTTATACTATTTAATCAACCGTTTCTGGTCGCAATTTCTTATGTTCACCAACATTTTCCCAATATTCTAGCATTATACACCTATTCGCCTAAAGGGATTCATAAGGAGATATGTTTATGGTTGAGTGAAGGATATTTTTATAGTGGAAAATGAGTATAGAAATATGATGTTCCCATCATCCAATGAGGTCCATTATGTATGCTATAAACATGTCTTCTAGTGTAAAAACATTATAATCAAATTAGCCATCGGTTTGGGGGTGATAAGACATAATGATGTTAAACTCATTATTTTGAAAATAATGGAGGATATTTTAGAACATCGAGGTAAATCATAGATATTGGTTATATATAACCAATATTGGTGATCCATGGACCCTCATGACATATCTTATGTATATCATTGTATGTTTATAGAGTGACAAGTACTCTTGAATCGCAATAATATGGGATGTTTTTTTATGATAATAATCCAAAACCCCTATGGAATTATTTTCCTTTTCATGTATTTAGAACACTAGTAAAAAAACATTGTGATGTTTTACCATTTCCATGTAGGTATGGGTAATGGTTTCAAATGACACTTATAATTTTATCTTTAGGAATCACTTGAAAATATACAAGACACATTGATGTGTATTCCATAATAATTGTCTTCATATTATCCCTCCAATAGTTCTCCTTGAAATATTTATACATCATCAGGTCTCAATTTGAATAATTATGGATGAGATATATGAATCATTCAATAACTCATTCATTATTTTAGGATTTTATGGTATACTTATCCATTTCCCAAATATAACAATTCATTCATAAAAAATGTTGATCTCTGGGTATTTATCTTTTCTAAAATCAGTCACCGTCTAATATATTTCCATATAAGCTCTTTGAAAATAATTTATCTTCTCTAGAAGGGATATTTTAAAATTTAATCCAGAATGTATTTATGATGTTCTTTCCTTCATTATTTAAATTTACATAATTTTGTGGACTATAATGATTTTATCCTTATAAAATCTCATCATTGATAATGTTTCTAGATACATTCTATATAGATCATGTACCACTATGGTTTATTTCCTAGTATATTAATCGATTTACTTGTAATAATCCTTCATTATCTCTAACCATCACAATTGGTTCATATTAATCTCTTAATATGAGAATATATATTAGAGGGTCTTATGATCTTTATATATTTTACAATTCACCCCAAAGAGAAAATTCACAATATTTTCAATGAAAATATCACTATATCCATCTCCAGATCATGTCTTGGATAGTTCTATTTATCATATTTTAATTTTATTTAGGTTTATGATATCACTTTACAAATTTTCATTTTCACACAACCAAAAAAAATATTCGACGCATCGTGTTATACCTCATAATGTTCCCCACCTTATGGTACTGTGAGAACCAGCGTAGTAATAAGTATCTTTTTAATCTTTTTATAAATCACTTCAAATTCATTGGTCCCAATTTTTTTACCCCTTCCAAGTCATCTTCATTAATGGTTTTTATAATAAAATGTGGTTTCTCACAAATATTTGGAAATAACATTCTATTGCCAGGAATCTTCAGATCTATATTATAGATGTTGGTTTGGGCCACTCCTTAATTTTTTTTGTCTTAGATTGGTCAAAAAATCACTATTTACTATTGATAATAAGACATAATATTGATATATAAATCATTTATAAAACCATATTATTATACTTTACATATATATTCTTTATTCAAAAAGTCTTTAACAAAGTAGTCAAATTATTCTCAATCTTTTCCTTTCCTTAAGAACATATCAGCAAATCATCTATAATGAATACAAAAAATTTTGTGGTTTTCTCTAAACCTATATTCACCATGTCCATAATTATATTTGGAGAATAAGAGATTATTTAATGAATAACTATGTAGTCATAGCGTTCAAACCTTATTGGAATGCATGCTTTCAAAATATCTTATTTTTTCTCCATTAATTGGTGACAACTCCACCAATGGTCCACCATAGAGAAATATTAATCCCCTCATAGTTGATAAAACATTTCCTCTTTCCATAGAATAATATTGTTTTTTATTTGGATTTGATTAAGTTAATGATATTCAACGTTGAGTCACATTGACCCATACTATTTTCTGGTGAAGAGGACTGACACACCCAATAGTGAACAACTCAATTGTGTAAAACTGTTTTCCTGATTCTCCAATAATAATGTTTTTTCTCATCCACAAGGATTGTGTAATCTATATAAATATTAGTAGATATGGTTTGAGGTCTATGTATATGATTGATTGATAACTCAACAACTCCTTAAATAAGAATAGTATGAAAAATATTTATGGAATACATCAGTATATTCCCTTATAGTTGGAATATCACAAATAAGATTCTCTATTATCTCAATAATTTTGGGCTAGATATGGTATCTCATAATGAAATAATAACCATTCTTGAATAAAATATTATATGGTTGATTCATCATACTCATTACTCTTTTACATAATAAAAGGATGACTTATGACATGAAGAGTGATTTCCCTCTCATGATATTTGATGTTTGATTTGTATAATAATAACCAAACCATTACCCATATGACATAAAACTACACTAAAGGAATTAGGATGATATTTCCTAGACTATTTTGTCTACAAAAACTGACTATAGGTGTGTTATATTCTTGGGACAAAATAAGTTATTCATTTAATGTTATCACGGATAGATCAACCCCAATGCGTTGTGGCTGTGTTTGAATAGTTCTACTAACTTGAATGATATGCATGAATTCATAAAACCCTAATAAAAATGTACATATTCTATTATTTAATGAATAAACAATGAACATGTCACCATATCATTTTTGGGACCCACATATTATGAATAACACATACCCCTCATTTTTATCTAATCCTTATAGGCTTTTGGTATTGATTTTCTATGATAACCCTTGTATTAGGTCATTATCATTCATGATATCATTGTCACTCATAGCGAAAAGACTCTGCCATAGGTTGTCTATTGATATAAATGTTCTTTTATTCTTCAATATGAGTTGGATTCTACATTTCCCTCCACCACTAAGGAGAATAAATACCATCTATTCCACATATTAATTACCATCCAGCTACAATTAGAAAATTTCTAGGATGTTTCTTCCAACAAATTTGATAAGTGGGATGTTGGGTTTTGTTTTCTCCATGGTATTTATTTGTTGATACTTCTAAATAAAATTTGATTTTATTCATTTTATCTCCAGGAAGAAGAGACCATTTATTGATTCTAATCACCATATTGAGCTTGAGGGAATAATTAAAAATCCATTTAAAAATATAAAATCATCAAATCACAAAATCCTTTCATATAAATGGATTTAATATACTAAAAAATTTGTCCACATTACATTAAATGTTGATGATAAAGAGGGAGGCCTACCATGAAATCCTTATCTCGTTTTCCTCATATAGAATTATAAAATCATCTTAGTTTTTCTTTAGTCTGAGGAAGGAACTATTTATTTTATAATTGAGAGTTTTGGGGAAAGATTTTTTAAAAATTTTTCAAAATTTTATCCAATCCCTATAATTAATATCATCTTTAGACGTTGTGTTCTTGATTAGTTTGAAAAATTGATCTTCCTATACCTTAGTGTGTTAAAAAATTATAAATTTATATTTATCTAATCATTTGAGGATGGAGAATATTTTAACAATTATGTTAATCCATTATTCTATGATGAGGTGATAAAGAAAATTAGCTAATTATGGGGAATGTTTTTCATATAAAATAATCAAGTATCACTTCTTATTTATTATAAGAGGATTTAATTCCACATGATTTATGTTATTACTCATAACATGATTTTTTTGAGCCATTACATTAAAAAAGTTATCATATACCAATCACATAAAGTTAGGCATATCAATAGGGAAATCATCAAATTTCCTATCGCATTGGTTGTTAGCATGGTATCTCATATTTTTCCACCATTAAATAAAAATAAAAAAAGAGAATCACAAGATGACAATACATTAATTTGAATACAGAAAGAAACTCAAAGTCCATGAATAAATATAAATATTTTTATTTAAAAAACATTGTGTTCACAATACTAAGAGAAACATATAAGTATAGATGGAATAACATATAATATATAAGTATATATTGAATTAAATGTGTTTAAACCTAGTATATACTTTCTAATGTTTCCTACTGGGTATTGAAACATAATAACGTGTTCATGATATTAATAATGATTCATATAGTCATTGAATTTCTAAAAAAAATATCATCTATGAGTTTCAAACAATTTGTGTAGCAAGGCATCATTTTTTTCATCAAGAGATAATCAATTCAATTCCCAATTTAACATTTTTTAAAATTATTTCCCCTAGGAATAACTATTTCATTTCCATATCAACATGTATAATCTAGATAGTTATTTAATTTTGTTAAATATATTCTCTCTATCCTTCACCAAAATTCAAGTATATTTTTCATTACATTGAATTTTCCCAAGGGTTTTCACTAGATTATACAAGATTTAATCCTAAAAAAATAAATATACCACTATTTGAAATTCAATATATTACCCAATCACTTTATTAATATTATTTTGTGATTTTTAACATAAATACACTATATGTACAACCCAATGATCGTAAAGTGTAGTGTCTTCTAATGATTGGAGTTATAATATATTAAAAGGGAACTAAAACATTGAATCCCTATTTTATTCAATATATTGAGCTCTGAAATCCATTTTATCTTATAAAGCAATATGGGTTAACCAGGATAATATATAAAATAATATGTTTAGCTAGAAACCCCTATATGGTAATAATCATGATAATGAAACATAACGTATGAGTCAATGGGAAAACATGATACCATAAAAAACTGGTCATGCTTAATCACATGGAAAAATAACATAAATAACAGGGTATTAAAAGATTATATTATTAATGTAAATTTTAATGAAAAACAAGAATTACATAATCATAAGTCTAGACAAAATTCCATGAAAAATTCACATTGTGGACAAAGAGACATTGTGGATTAGATTTTCACCGTAATCCCATAAATTATTCTCGATGTGAAAAAATCATTACCCAATGTATTACAAAACAATTTGGGTGAAACAATAAATATGTGATCATGATTATGTGTTACATGTAATGGAAATCAATCAAGAGTCATGAACATAATAAAAACCCATGGAGTTAAAAGAGGTTTCATAATCATTCCTCACAAAATAATCAAATGAATATTTTTAAGAAGGCATATGAGAAATGATCATAGGTATTGTATTTCCCATAAAAATAAAGTAGAATAATATATGTACATATTTTATTTACATATATAAGAAATTTATAATAATTCCATATAATTTCATAGAGTTCCATGGAGAGATTAAGTGAGTAAGAGAGTGGATGATCCTTAATAGAATGGTGGCTTATAAAGATCTCATACCTTGTGTCAATATCATCCCATATGAGATTTATCTTCCTAAATAATAAAATTATATTAATTATTAACATTTTTAAGAAGCATTATAAATATAATTAATCCCTTTATTTTTAATTATTATCTCTTTATATTCAATTACATATTCATTTAGGTTAATGTTATACATTTTGATAATTTTCAGTTGATATATCAAAAATTACTTTTTTTATGTCGACTAAGTTCAATATGATTAATATTTCATCATATTCATAATAATAATCATTAAAAAGTTATAATTTTTATACAATAATTATAATTTTATAAGAATCCATTAAATATGGTTATTAAAAATGAAATATGTTACAATTATGGAGATGGTAGATCATGTGTCCATGTGAGTAATGTTTTTATTATTCAATGATAATGATGGAATGAAGGTAAGTGTTATTTTATCATTAAATAAATATAAGTATATCATAAATAAATTCTTTTTTATGTATGTAAACATATATTAAAAATCAAAATATGGTGTCATGAAATATAAATCACATCACATATGGGAGGTGGTAATCCACACGTACACATGATTGATGTATCATCCTTTTGTGGATGGAATAAAAAAAATATAATTTATTAAAATAATACATAATGATAAATATTTCATTTTTATATTATATTTAAATTAAATTTATCATTATAATTAGTCATCATAGGTGATTTAGGAAAAATAATTACATCTGTTTGTGAGGCTGTTGTTTGTTGTACACACGATCGATGGTTTTCTTTCCAATTATATGGAATAGGATATCATTATATGCTCTAAAACAACCATTATAAAGTTTAAATATAATGGAGATACTGATTTAATTATAAAAAAACATAAAATAGTATTTCATGGAGGTGGAATAAAAATAAATAAATAAATCTCAGTTAATAATGATTCCTCTTATTCAGACAACCTCATTAGTTTTTACACCATAAAAACATACTAGGAAGAATCTATAATAAAAAGGATTCATGGATATGATAAGGAAAATAATGAAGGGATTTGGGAAATTATTGGACGAGCCAAATATATTTTTATGTGTGATGAATAGAAGATAGAAGGTTCCATATTATTAGTGATAACGAGTGGTATTTTTTAAAATACCCAGAATTATTCAATAATGTGAAGTCAATATCAAGCCATTTGCATAAAAAATTTATAAATTAAGTAGTGTTTGGAATAAATGTCTGATCCAAAATAGAACTATTAAAAAAATTATAAATATGTTATTCCGTTTATCTTTATGGTTACTTACTTATGCCATTTTAGGTTTGACCACTATAAAACCTTGATAATTTATACATTAATCATAATATAAAATGTTACTTATTTGATAATTTAAAAAAAATGATTCTAAATTATAAATCCATTTTATTAAATTAGAAACATTTTTTAGTGTGAAATTATCTTTAACACAAATGCATGTAAGGAGAAAAACACTGTTTTAACCATAACCACAGAAATTAATTTTTATTATATTTAGAATTTATTACAACTAAAACATATGTTTACCTAGTTAAATTACATTAATAATTAATATTATTAAAAAATAATCCATTTTTTCCTATTTCATATACTAAATTGGAAGAATTAAATTTAAAATGAAACATGAATAACACGATTAAAATCATTTTCTCATGAAAATGCATTTTTCAAGAAATGGATGATATTATAAAAACTCTATGACTAGTAATGTTCCATATAATAATATAAATTCATATAAATTTATATATAATATATAAATATAATTTAAAAAATCATTTCAATATTTTTTTAATTAAATAATATGGAGAAATATTATGTACATAAAACAGATTCCACAGAACTGCATTTCAATGCATTAAAATTAATCTGTAAAAATATCATGAAAATTGTCATTTAAAATAAAATTAATTAGACTAATTAAAATTAAATGCATTATATTTCATTTCATTATCATATTTCCAATACTATGGGACATATATATTAACTCGTGTAATGAAAATAAATGACAATATTTGAAAATCGGTGATTTTCACTATTCACTAAAAAAAATAATTTTAGAAAAAAAAATTTCACCCAAAGTTATTTATAATATAAAGAACAAAAAAATAAGGATATTTTATCAAGTATATTTTCTACATGTTTATAAATTAAATATATTAATTTTCTAATAAATATCAAAAATATCATTTGGGAAGAAAACATATTATTTGAAGAATAAAATGTTTTCATTATAAATTGGGTTTTCATTTCTTAAAAATTTATCAATAAATTTATATTTTTTAGGATCTAAATATATATTTCAGAAATAAGAAAATCATATGATTTCTCACCAATTAAACAACTCATTTAAAATATCCATATTTAAATAAGCATGATTTTTTTAGGCTCTGTGTTGCATGTCACATACCTTATCATACATTATTTTAATTTTTAAACCACAAGGTTTTAAAATATAAATTATTGAAAGTTTTTATGGATTTTAATTTTTATTTCCTAAATTTAATGTCTCATAAATGTGTCTTTTTTTGGGAATTTAAATAAATAAAATCTAAACCAAATTAATTTTGTATTAAATATGACATTTGATTACATTCTAAACAAGTACAGATAGAATAATATTATTTATTCTAAAATAATATTTTATTCCCTTATTAATTATCATTTATTTTTACTGATTATAGATGATCCAAAAATCAATCTTAGAGTCTTTCAAACATTATTTAATCATTCATAAACCCCCTTAATTTTTCTATCTTGCATGTAACAACCTCACTCATATGTTCTTGGTGAAATATGAATTGGGCTTCATTCAAGGAAGGGGATTGAAATCTTCTATTTTAATTATGCATGGTATGATTTATTAATGATTTATTTACTTTTTATTATTTGTTTAAATTAAACTTATGATATATAATAATATGGGAAAGCACAAAAATATTAAATTTTATAGATTTCGAGTAATATATTTCGAGAAGAATATAAAAATTGAATGTTTTTCATGATGAATGGTATTTTATTATTATTCTATAAATTATCCCATAAAATGAAAAATAATAGTAACATGATGAATACATAGTGATTGTTCAGAGTATGTAATATAAGTTAATGATGGTAATATCTCATAACACCATATTACTTGTTTATTATTTTAATAAATGAATTATATGTTAATTATGGTTTCTATAGATTGGCTATGGGATAATATAGTATGTCACAGTTTTTTGTTCCATGATATATATTAGATAATTTCTGATTATAATATTTATTGTGTTCATATTCTTGTTGGTATTATTTTATTTCATGGAAAAAGGGTAAACATCATGAAATAATTGTAATGGAATTAATTAATGATAAATGAACTTAACTTTTTTACTTATTTGGGTGAAATCTAATTGACCAAATTTGTAATTCTTAAATAATGTTTATTTTTATTCCAAGATATTATCAGCTAATTCAAAAATGTATTCTCATTCATAAAACATATACTAAATAATCTTGTTATATTATGATGATAATTTAAATGTGGATTTTATAAAGATTAATTTTTGGTTTAGTGCAATCCCATTAATGTTTACGAGAGTCATTAATTAATTCATGATATGGCCAAAGTTTTCTTTTAAATTAATAAGATCAGATTTGGATTATTATATATGATATATCTACTATACATTTATCCATTATGTCTTTTTTGATAACATACTAAAATTTTCAATGATTGGTGAGAAACGGGAAGGAGTCTTGGAGTGATATTGAGTGTTGACTGTGATGGTGGTTAGATAATATATATGATGTAAGATATTGTCGTTAATGCCACGATGGTGAAAAGGGTTAGTCGGGAGTTGGGATTTCTCATCAATATATTCCTTTTCTAATGATTTTATGTGTCTAAATGGTCTAATATTAGAAGGCTGGTTTCTAATGGCTCAATTCATGTTAACTCTATGGACTATAAGTGGACCATTTATGTTGTCATTACAAATTATTCAAAACGTAACCAAATTTTATAAAATTAAAAATTAAATAATTTAATGAACAAAGGATGGGATGGTTTTCAGGATGTTTATATATATTGATGACATACTTGAGAATATTAGATGAATAATTATGGTGCGAGTTAAACATATTTCTTATGATTAAGGTATTAATCTGGGAAGTGTATATGGAATAATATTAATTACTGATGGAAAAATTAATTAATATGAAACTTTTATGAATTTAAGAATTATATTGATATAAAACATTATAGTGGTAGTGGATAATATTATGTGATTATAGTTTCAGATAATTATAATTTTAGGTAATACCCCTTAGTGTGGTAATGTATCAAATATTTATTTTTTTCAAATTTTATATGATTTACCACTCGAGTGTGTAAAGAAACCAAATCAAAATTTTTTTGATGTGGGGTTTTTCTCAAAATACATGATCAAGAGGGAATGGATTACTTTATTCATATTTTTTTAACACACCTTTTGGCTATAGTCATGTGTAGGTATATCTCAGTCATTAATTCAGTACAATATATAGTGTATTCAAACACATGTTGTGATGGATTTTGAACACACTAATATTTTGTGATTTGATTTAAAAAAATATTATATTATTGATATTTTTTATAAGAAACATATATTTTATCTTATATTTTATTGAACATATATTTTATCGTGCATTACACGCAATAGTGAATTTTGTTTACAGAACACAAAACATTGATTTTAAGAAAAAGGTAACATATTATTAAAATTTTATTATTTAATTTAATATTTCTTACATATCCATTGGAATGGTGTATATTAATAGGATTAAATAAATTATGAAAATATGGTTTATATATGTATATATTCAAATTTGATTGTCTAAATAATAAAAAATAAAAATAAAAACCTTTTATATATTAATAAAATACATTTTCTAGAAATTTATTTTTATATGATTAAATTTGTTTTACATAAGTAAATAATTAAATATGGTTAATTGTATTAATCAAATATATATAGTATAAATCCAATGTAATGTTTATATTATGTGTTTTCTGGTCATGTGATAATAATTAATCCAATTTTATGCTTAAAAATTTATTATTATAGATTTTTTTTCACAAATATGGGAGTGATATATTAAAATTATTTTTTAACAAGATTATAAGTTTAATTTGAAAAAATATAATCCATTTTTATATAATAATTTAAAAAATATTTTATGGAATATTGTGGTATTTTTCTAAAAAGTTCAATTTTTTATAAACGATGAAAAATATTGAATCCTAATTATAACATCATTTTTATATAAATTATTTATAATGATAAATTATATTTTATTTATATTATAAATTCAAGTCATTTAAAATTTATTTCAATTAATCCAATTTAGGTCATTGCAATCATTTCTATAATTAATTTATATAGAAAAACATTGTAAACTTTTGTATATTTTCACATTAAAATCGTGATTTCTCATCACAACTATGGGATTAAAATTAATTTATATTTAACCATGATCAGTAATGGAATTTTGATAAATGGGATCCATATTTGGAATAATAATAATTTTTTTATAATTTCAATATAATTTTTGAATAAAATATATATTAAAAATAGTAAAAATTATTCTTATAGTTAAGGAAAAAATGGGTTTACCATGGGGATAAACTATGATAACATGGTTAAATAGAACATAAAAACTTATAATACACCATTTTTATGGTGTCATTTCAACCTTATATGTTATATTTTCTATAATGTTTATTATTTTTATCTTTTGGTATGACAAGAACAATGTTATGTTTGAATATTTTTTAAAAAATTACAAGTGTCCCACACACCTCAATTATAAAAGGACACCACCCATAATCTATTATTCACACCATAAAACATATTATCATCCTATAATAATTTACAAAATAACTTCCCAACATCCTAAATATCATCTTGGACTCCATTGTTTAGAAAAAATCCATCCTATGAAGGCTTTTGGTGCAAAACAAAATAGGATACTTGAAGAATAGGAAACATCCATCAAAAATTGTTTTTGTTTTATTTATTCCTCTGTCTCGTAAAATTTATATTATTAAATGATTTTATATTAAATTAAGTTTCTTAAATATACTTATATGTTGTTATGTTATGTTATGTTCATGGCCTACAACTATATCTACTTTCATCATATGGGATTCAAAATCATCATTCGTATATACGAGGGACTACCATCTCACGAATTTATGTCATTTGTTCTTCTATTAAAACCTATCAAAAATATATAAAATAATTAATATAAAGTATATATATTTAATTTATAAAATAATTATTTTTCTGGAGTAATTATTTCATATATTCCTTTTTCATTTCAATTCTATAGGAATGTTATAATGTCGCTCATGTATAAAGATGACTACCACATCATGAAGCGATGTGATTAATTCACACATTACATGGAATGTATTAAATATGAATTTAATATAAACATGTGATATATATCAAATATTAAATTATTCCATAATACTTATATATATAATTTGAAAATATTTATTTGAATACAAGAAGAAAATTTAAATATCATTCATGCGTATATATGGCCAACCGTCCCCATAAATGATATATTTCATTTTCTATCAATAAATAATATAAATTACTCTAAATATGTTTATAATAGATATATATGATATATATCATTGAAAAAAATATGGATATTATGAAACCATTATCAATCTAGGGGACCAAAAATAAAAATCCAAAACATACATGAAAAACAAAGTAGTTATTGCACAAAATGTTGCTTTAACATGGAATTGTTAAAAAACTATTAATGATACATCATAATAAAATTATCTATGGCATGATATAAATTAATATGGTTATTTAATATATTTAAAACAATCCTATATTTATTATTCTGGAGGATTTAATTAGTACAATAGATTTTATGACTGAAGTTAATGGATTTTAGTATAAATTTATTACTTTTGTGAGGAACTTGCAATATTAATAAGATATTTCTTTTATGTGGTTTATATAATCACCATTAATTTATTTTTGGATTATTAAGTTAAATATTATTTCAACTTAATAATCCATTTAATATTTATCCGTCATGAGGTTTACTTTTCAAAATATACCAAAGCGGCAAGAGGATTACATCTCTTTTTTCCTTCTTTGGGAGGAATGTAATGAAATAAACCTATATTCTCTTATGAAGTATATATACAGAACCATTGAAATTTAATACCTTTAATTTATTTTTCCCCATGATATTTTTTTTTCTATTTTATGTTATTCCCTAATGGGGGTTCATATTCAATGTTATAAAATTGTAATGATTTTATGTTACGATCTTATCAATTAATGGGTTTATTTAATATTATGTTTTAAATGTTAAAATATTATGATGCAACTCTCAAGAAAATAATGAATTTTATTATACTATAATTTTTTCATATGAATAAATATTTTATCTTTATTTTTTTCCTTTATATACTCTTTATTTTTACAAGAATGTTTTCAATAAAATCATATTTCTCGTCGAAAACACTTTTTCTTCTAAAAAAATGTTTTCTAAAAATGTTTTCAAAAATATTTTATTTTTAAAATGTTTTTTTAAATAATAAATGATATTTTGCTCAAGAAATTTTTAAAATTATTTTTATGCAATCCATTATAATTTTTCATGGTTATTTTCAACGAAAAGTATTTTCAAAATCATTAATGATTTGAAACCATTATTTAATGGAAAGGATATTTTCATCAGTAAATATTTAAACAAATTTTAAATTTCTATATTATATGTTTTCATGGTTATTTTAAAAGTAATTAATTTTAAGAATAATAATTTTTAAATTTTTTTTTCAAAGTTGAAAGGATATCTTCATTAATAAATGTTTTGATTGATTGTTTTAAAGCATCCATTATAAATATTTATGGTTATATTAAAATAAAATGATTATTGAAATGTTTTATTTTTTAAAAATAATTTTTTAAAGGATAAAAAATATATTCCTCATGAAATAATTTAAAATTTTTTTAATAAAAATATTCCATCAAACGGTACATCTATTGATATTCTTGATTCTTTTCTAGGTATAAAAACAAATAATACTATTATAATCCTTTCATTGAATGTTTTATTATTTAAATGTGTTTATAAAAACCATTTATATTTCATGTGTTATAAATATATAATATTCATACCAAACCAACTTCATTTTATAGGGGGTATACAATGATGAAATGATGAAATTATTATTAAACAATTCAATTTTCTACAGGTTATGATATGATGAAATGAATTTGCAACACATTTCATTTTATAGGTTATGATATGATGAATGTTTTATGATCTTGTGTCACAAATAAATATGGATTTATTTTTGAGAAATGTGGGACCTATATCTCCCTCCAATGCATTGGGTAAATATTTATATCTTAGGAAAAATATATGAATGGAATAGGGAGTGAACATATTTCAGTATGGGACTTTGTCTCATATGTTGATCATGGGAGTAAACCTTTACTACTATGATAGTTTGTGGAGTGAACCCATAACATTATGATATCCTTTTCAAATATACTTGACTAATTTTTAAGTATTAACTGTGGTTATATATATTCTATTGATCTATGTCTTATGCCAATATTATTATCTCATGGATCATTTCGTTATTTCCTTAATGATACATCTATTATGATCTAAAAATATTTATTCCATGACTCAAGATGAGGATATTTAATATAAAGGGTATGGTTCTCAAAATATATTCTCATGTTATCATTCACTGATGTTCATGTTATTTTTATTTATCTCTGTTGATTTCCATTACCAAGAATATAAGAACACCATGTCTTCTGTTTCCTTTCCCAATGATATGAATAATGTTTTTAGGATTAATAAAGTGGAAGATCATTATGGGATACATTTATGAACTATCTTGAATTATTAATATTTTGTTTTATGTTTCTAAAGGAACTAAACTGTTATGGTCTTTAGGATTTTCTTTATGTAATGTAATAAAATGAATATTCATTTAAAAAAGGTGTAATACCCATATATGAGAATTCAGGTTCACTATAGTTGGTATCATAAGAAAGGATTAGTTAATCTATGGAAACATGGATGAAATAACATTAGTGAGATCTATTGGGATATTTCTAAGGATATGTGTAGGGTTGTATCTATGGATATTTATAAGGATATTCAAAGTATAGTAAAATGTCCTTGGATTTTGGAAAATGATTGAGTGTGTGGTTTTAAAAAAATTACTTCCCTATCTGGATACTAATAGTGGATGTGGATCTATCATAGATGTACCTAAGGGTAATTATTATAAAAGGGGTGAATTTATATACACTTGATAATCACCTCCTGCAAGAAAATGGACCTTGTTTCACATTTGGTATGAATCTCAAAGTGGATATGCTTTGTAAATTTGAAAAAAATCATTAATAACCATCATGAAGTATTTAAATATATAAAGAATATGAATGAATTAGGTTAAAATAATTGTTTCATAGATTAAAAATAAGGTATCATGATTTAATCATACTATAATTGATTTTCCTGATTATTTTGTTTCGCACTATGATTAGTGTTTCTCACACTATAATTTTTGGTAATATCCAATGGTGGGAATGTAACATTCTTGGCCCGGTGGCCACCATATCCGGTTCCTTGTTCTATGTCATCACATGACATTAGGTGTGCCTCCCTGTATTCCAGATTTTGTAGACTAGCTGTGAGAGTAGATGAAGATACATTATTAAAACTATACCCAGTTATCATAGTAATTACAAAAAATAAAAAATAACAATAGATATATTAACCAAAAATAAGAACATTTGAAAAATTCAAACTATAACAATGGAATAGCTGATACAAAAATGTCATGCATAATCTACATTTCAAACATTCGTATATCAAAATCCACAACCAAAACTACCAAAAGACCCCAAATATGGAACCGAGTCTTAAAACAATGTTGATCTCCCATTCTCCAAACCGTCATCCCATGTCCAACAAAACACGATGTCAGTTTCATAAACCTAAATTAGAAAACATGTTTAATTTTCATGGGTACCCAATGGATAGAGAATCTTGATTAGGGTGTGAGTATAGCTCATTAGTCTACCACCAACAATGGATAAAGAAAAATTTAGTCTATATAGTAGTGTTTGCAGATAAAAAAGTGAAGTAATAAATAAATAAACTATATAAATATAAACGTTTCTCATGTTAAAGAAATAATAAAGTAAGTATTTTAGTCATTATTTTCTCAAGGTTTAACCAACTAACTAAATGAGCTCTGTCCCACAACGGATACCTAATACATATAAAAAGGGACTATAACCATTCAATTACTAGGTAATTCACTAATCATATTTTATCAATATACCTTGGAGCCTCTGTTTGGTAATATATCCTTGTCCACTTGTTTTGGATGTATAAATCCTCATACTCACATCCCCACCCAAACCATCTGAGAATGTTTTGAATCATAGAGCATCTTCTAGACATCCCCACCATACATTACTGATCAATTTTAGTGGAGCCTCAATCAAAGTAGTCTCATCAAATGAAACCATTAGGGTAAGGGAGCCTCTGTATAACTCTATAACCCATTCATTATAAATGCGGGTTATACATACATAGTCCAACCCGACCCGTGGGAGTAGAACCTCAACTCAATACCCCACAAACCACAAATCCATGTGCACATGCTTCATTAAAAATATCACATTTATGAAACACATACCATATTCATAAAACACATTTACCATTTACAATCATAACTATTTATACATATCCCAATTACATGACATAACACATTAAAACATATATCAATATTCTAAAGAACCCTTTAGGTGATTCTATAATCTAATAGAATTCATAATTTAGATTATTTCATAACTATTTTTACAATCCAATATAATCATCATGAGATCAATCTCCCGCACCAATATATAATTTCGATTAATATAGTCCCAAAAAAGCATTAAAATAGGATCCTATCATAAAAAACAATTTAAAATACTCATTTAAACTAATCTTGAATCCATACATTAAAACTCGAGTCTTCCCCTTTGAAAAACAAAACAGTCTATAAGGAATTCATTTCCAATTATAGTCAAAAAGGGTGATTTCAAATAATTTTCACAAAGGGGAACAATTCCATAATTTCAAATAGTTATTGAAATCTATTAACAAAATTCATTTTTCATAACACATTGAATTCTATGACTCCTTTTAAAACATTAACCACTTGCAAAACATCCTTCCCTTCCTTGGCAACCATTACCAAATCAAAATCAAAAAACAAAAAATTTATTTCATTCCAAAATTCCTCAATTCATTTCACAATATAGACCATTAGCACATTTCAATTATTCCTTTAAACATGGACACATACCCATTAATTCACAAATCAATCACATTATAAAATATCATATTTCAATATTTACCAAATTATTTAACCATTGTTATGAGTTTGACATACCCCAATGGTAGCAATTGGTCTAGTCTTGAACACCAATAGACCCAACGAGGTCAGTATACAGTATCCACCCTCACTCTGAGGACAAATAGCATTTTCTTGTCCTCAAGAATTAAAAATGTAGGAATGAATTAAATTTAAATATCCACAAACACATATAAATATCAAGACTATGGTAAATATATTAAATACCTCCTACCTCAATTATATATACCTCTACATGCTTATCCTTATCCTTTTATTTTAATACATTCAAATATTGAATCCAAAAACTCACATTTATGTAAAAAGAGGTTTCAAGGGTATCATAAGAAGAAGATGGGTTACACTGGATCTATTTCAGAAAATAAAGAAGGAGGAGTGGTAGAATCACCTATAGAATCAATCCACACCTGAAGGAAATCTAATTGGTCTAAAAATTAAAGAGAACCATCCATAGGAATATGGGGGAGAAGGGCTCATAACCATAGATTCTGTAGGGTGAAATAGGAGGGAAATTTGCATAGGAATCATTTTATCAAGGGGGATTATAAATTACATCATATTTAATGAGGTTCATGGTTTGGCTGCATGGTTGGCCAAACGGTGTGCCAATCATGACCCACCCTCTTTTGAAGAGGGTTCCTTTGTCACATGGTCTCATGGGAGTCTACACGGTTTTTCAATCTATGAAGTTTCTAGGTTGGATGTATATATCCCAACCAGCATGGTTTTTGGATCCCCCTTGCATAGATTCTAAACCATGCACAAATCGTCCTAGGCCAATAGGATTATTGCGTAGGGTCACTACTAACCTTACACCAACCATGAAACAGGAACTAGATGGATAACTTTCCCTCTTTTGAATCCCAAACTACTGGAACACCCAGGAAACTTCGGATACACCCAAGAAGCAATTCATCAACCCAAAAAGGGTGGTAAACCAACATTTAATCATGTTTTTCCTTCAATTAAAGGTTGAGATTTTTTGACATACCAACTTTATAACATCTCCTACACTAGTCTCAGTTCAAAACTTTACTATTCAGTCAATACCAAAAGGTTAGGCAATGGGGACCACCTACCATCCTTCACCTCAATCATTTTCTCCTGAACATAACCATGTCTTCATGAGACTTGGAAATTAGAACTAGTCCCACTCTGATGAAAATTCACATCTTTGTCCCTGATCAGGAAACCAATTCTCCTCAAAGGATGAATTAACCTAAATGTCATCATAAAAAACATCATAATCAAGATAAAGAACTATATAAGATCTCTTAAAACCATAATAAAAATTGTATCGATAAATCACTAGACTATAATATTGAAATAAATCAGAACACCTTTGATATGTCCCTGTTTTCATCCCATGAGCCATATTGCCTGGCACCATCATACCCAGTTTCATAATTTCTAATGAAAAACCTAGATTTGTGTCACCAATGGAACATATCAATTCTGACCACATATCCCAACCTATATCATCCTATAAATCTAGTATTAGGGGTCCCAAACCAAAATTTATCATCCAAGAAAAATACCAGAATAACATTTTCCATAAGGTACTCAACTAGTCAAAACTAGAGCTGATATTTGTCAGCAAAAAAAAACATAAAGATGGATCCTACCTAATGAAATAAAATATCAAAACCTAATCCCTCTATCAGATAGCAATTAACCCTCAATAGTGATCCCCACTATTTGAATTAGATCACCCTCACCATCTTCTGGTGACTGGAAACTCCACCAGTGAAAGGACTACTATAATACATAATTAAATATTTACCACACATACAATGCATTTCCCATGTCATTGTGCCCAAATATCCATGTGATCTCCACCCAACCCTGCCTTCCATCCTTTTTAGAAAAAAACCCAGAATATTAAAGAACACTCTATCTCCTTGGGGAATAAGAACAACATGACCTCCCCCTTGTTCTTATTAATTTCAGAGACATAATTTCTTTTAAAAAATTAAACAGTAGGTGTCCAATACTTACCATGCCATTATACATAATGTATACCACCATAATCTGAATAACCTACTGAATTCATTCCCTAACATCCAGTTAATCTTTACTATAAGGGTATATACTACTCTCAATGCCACCATCATGCTTCATGGAACCCGCTAACATTCCTACCCCAAAAACGTCCACTATCCATAAATAAACTAAATACAACTTGGCCTTTCCGCAAATCCCTTTTCCATTCTTGAAATCTACTCACCTTCATTGTTGGAACTCCACAACTTCACATTACTGAAAATGTTATCATGCTTAAATACATTATGAGGTTACCCCAAAAAAACCTATCTGAGTCCATATCTGACATAAAATGATATTATAACACCCAATTTTTTTATCATTAGTATTTTTCATGACTTATCTCACACATATTTAATTGTAACATAGGGATCCAAAATTTTCTCAGAACCACCTCAAGACTGAAGCCAACACATGGATCGATTAACCGCCACATCCAAAACTCACTTGACCTTCCCCAAGAAACCCTATATTGTTCCTCATAGGCTTCTATTTTTAAAAACCAATTCCACCATATCCAATAGATAGTTTTATCCACACATCCATGACTAGAATAATTCTCCACAACTTAAGAGCATCCCTATTATCGCATTCCCCATGCAATTTTGACTACTGTAGCTCAGACATCAATCATAAGATAAATCCAAACAAATAGATGTGGTTATCCATCTTCTACTAGAACAGAAACAAAAAACATTACCTACTAATCATTCCTAGAATCTACGAACATCACCCATGGAATTTTTCGAAATCTGTTCCATCACAAGGACCTATTTTGTAACCAGTTGATGGGGTACACTCACATAGTATATCCAACATACCCATTTAGATCCATTATAATATCCTTAGAGAGTAACTATTTCATTCTAAAACACAAATATATAGCTACAAGTATGGACCAATATCTCTTAGTGTACCTAAGATGATGTCAATATATTGGACATGATCATCATGAGTGAAATGAATACGATGAAATCGTAGACGAATGCTGCCACAAACTATCCCTCACCACCATCACCTCCCACAATAGGGGAACCATTAATAACCTAAAGTCATTGGATTCAATTCCTATAAACATCTCATCAACACTCAATCACCCCAAATAGAATTTAATTTCCAAAAAAACCAAGCAACACATCACTACCCTCTACTAAAAGGTAATGACCCAAAATTACATGTGGCACCCTTATCATCACCCCACTCAAGTTATTCCATAACATCCGTGGTAATTTAAAAGAAAAAAAAATGAAAATAACACTAATGCACAACCAAAATTCCTCCCACATGACCTACACTTCCCATTAGGATCACACAAAAAAATTATAAGCACTTATCAGAAGACACCTATTCACCGATCACTAATGCTATCATGAATTGCCCACAGATTTCCATATATGGACCTTATTAGAGCCCTAGAGATCTCACATATTTTTACAACCACAAATTAAACCCGAATCTATATCAAAAAAGTCATACATCAAATGACCTGGACACAAATTCCCTTTTTGACAACTAACCACGACACATCATCTGGCAACCTAATCTGGTCCAGGGATATCCCAATGGCTCTGCCCATAACAAAATCATTCATTCAATCAAGTCTAAACAAGTGACTAACCTACCCTATTTTTCACCTACATAACAAAATCATCTATCCATGCTTTGTTCTCCCACACCTTGTTTACCCCAAATATATATCGATTCCCACGTCAAAAATCATCAAAACCACAAGTTCAGGTCTCTGAATGATCCTACCACCCCCAACCACCACTACAACCAAATGTAATCAGTCAAGTGATTCCCTAAAGAGAAACCAAGTTATAATTATGAACTTTTACCAAATATTTGAAATTACCCACTTTTAATCAATTCAACATCTTAAGTAACCACCCATGCATTATATTTTGAGTCACCAACAGCATTGGGCTATCCTTCCTCAAGGATACCCTTAATTTCCCCAAAATTATATACTCAGATCCCAAATTCAAGTCACATCTGCAGAACAATTAATTTTTCCATGTACATGTATATGATAACCCTATGTTAGACATCACTCTACATTCACCACTATCAATGCTGAAAAATTTCATATGTTCCTAATGAACATAAAGACACCCGAAACTTGGATGAACCCTCTCATGGGTCATCCTTGAACATTATATGACACCAAATCCTTGAACTAATTTACATCCTAAAAAAGGTCATAGTCTCTGTCTTTGAGCCGTACACATCAAAGATCAATCAAACATATACTCACAATAGAAATCATACCCCTGTTCCAAACATACTATGTCTAATACACTATGAAAACATTTACTCTAGGTCCCACACCATATATAATCCCACACTTACATCGACTCCATGATCTGAACACCAACTCTAGGGTCCTAAACACAACATTATGGGTCCCATACAACAAGAGACAGCAAATCCAGATTAATAATTATCTTCTCACAATTTAAATGTGACAACCTAACTATTGATAGAATAAAAATATTCACTTATTTAGCACATAAAATCCTATCAAGGTCTTGCATCACGTAACCTAAGGACTCAAAACTATGGAACTCTCACTACCCAAACCACCTATTCACAATTTTTGCAACCAAATCATGTGATACCAAACACCAGTGTCAGTAAATTTTCCATATTTTTCCTATTATCCATCTTATTAATAATTTTCTACTTTAAAACTGATGGTTTTACATTTCAAAACATTCAATTTAAAAACCTAATAATTAAAAATCTCAAAATACATTTTATCAACCTATCATTGAAAAAATGCATGTTTCATTCAAATTATTATTTTAAAATATTATCATTTTTACAATTTATAAAAGATATCGACAAGTTTAAAAAATAAGAAGAAATCAAAACTATTACATGTGAGTCCTAAAGAAATACGAATAACATTTAAAATAAAGATGAACTATCACTCCTATGATTTTAGAATGATGCATGAACTCAAAAACCCTCCTTTGATATAAATGTTATATAGGTAAAAAATCATAAATAAATAACACCACATCCAAGTGAACCAATCAAGGTGGAATTCTCAACTATAAAATAAAAAAACAAAACATTAATTCCCACCACTAGAAACATAGATTTTCCCTCATATGTGGGGATGTAGGAACCTAGGCACAAGATCATTTCCAAGTCTCGTAGTCTCATGTCTCCCCTACACCAAATATTATAGAAAAAGATAGATGTGATACCACATTGTTTGGTTCCTAGCCCAATGTCGAATATATCTGGTACCCCATGTCGAGTAGTCACATGACCTCTGAATTTCCTCCCCATATTCTATATGTGACCGAATAGAAGTATAGGTCTACCGAGAAAATTCGGTGTGACTATACTCATTTATTAGAGTAATTAAAGAATAAAAATAATATCAATATATATAATAACCAATAGAAACAAATAAATGGATAGAATGAGACACAATACATATATAACAAAGGAGTACTTGATATAACAATGATACATATAGTCTAAATGTCTGACAATCATACAAACAAAATCCAAAATCAATTATACCAAAAGACCTTGAACACATAATTGATTCCCAACATGGACTTGACCTCCCATTATCTATCCTGTTGTCCCATGTACAACCATACACCAAGTCCACTTTTTAAACATATACCATTAAACATGTAGTATCTTTTTGGGTACCTAATTTCCATGGAGGCTCGAGCAGTGTGTGAGTACAACTTATTAGGCCACCACCAATGGAATATAATGAAATATATGGACTATATAGTATTTTACGATGATTAGATATGTGAACAAATAAAGACGAAAACTAATGAAATATAAATATTCCTTTCATTTAATTATCTATCAAGTAACCATTTTATTCATTATGATTTCAAGTGTTAATAAACTAACTGAACTAGATCTTGTCACTCTAGGTACCTAAGACATGGAATAAGGTGTTATACACATTCAATCATATAGTATTTTACTAATCATTATTTATCACTGTACCATGGAGTCTTAGTTCGGTAATAAATCAATGCCCAAGTGTTCTGGAAGAATATACCCTTCATCTTACATCTGAACCCACAACATTTCCATATGTTTGGAATCATAGTTCTGTAGTCCAAAATCTCAACCATATATTACATAACAATAACCATAGAACCTCATTCCAGGTAGTCTAATCATGTGTAACAATTTGTGGAATATATCCTATTTCAAACTCCCTAACACATTAATTATAGTGGTGGGGTTTACATCCTTAGTCCAACCTAACCCATGTGCATATAATCTCAAGTATATAATCCATATACCACCCAACTGTTTCACATGATTCTTTAACCATTAAAAATTTACCAAAAAAGTAATCAAAACATTAAAAAAATTATCATTTATATTCATAACTCATTATATATATCCCAATTATAAGGCATAATCGATTACCACACATGACATAATTCCAAACACACCTTTATATTATTCCATCAACTAAAAAAATTCATCATTTAGCTTATTTCATAACAATGTTTACATTCCATCATAATATTCATGGGTTATATCTCATTAACCCATATATTATATCACTTATTATGTTCCCAATAAACGTTTTAATCCAAATCACGGAATAAAAACCAATATAAAATAATCATTTGAAATCATTTTTAAGACACCCTTTAAATCATGGGTCAACCCCTTCAAAAAATCAAACATTCACCCAACAACTTCATTTCGTTTTAAAAACCCAAAAGGGGGCCTTTAAATCATTTTCCCAAAGGGGAAACACACCCTCATTTCAAATCAATATTTAAATATATTATGGAAAACCATTTTTTCGAAAACATTATCAATAACAAGTCCATTTTAAACATTAAGAACCTGAAATAATCATTTTCCATAAATGGAAATCAAAACTGAATCAAAATCCAAAACTCAAAATTTAAACTATTTCAAAATCCTTCTAGGAATTTCAAAAAAGATACCATTTTCACATTTCATTTATTCTATAAATCGGGCACACATACCAACTTACAATTCAATGTCCAATCACATAAATAATTGTTTTATTTAAACATTTTCAAAAATATTTGACAACCCTTATATGTTTGTAATACCCTATGAGTATCCCTACATCTAGTCCCATACACCAACAGACCCAACAGGGTTGATAGAGGGTTTCACATCTCAATCTATGCCCCAAAGCCACTTTCCTTACTCTAGAAATAAAAACACATCAAATAAGTAAATTTAAATATACAAAACCACATATAAAACATTAATACTGTGGAAAAAATGAAAAAGAACATGTACCTCAATTGTGTATACATCCACATGATTAACTATGGTTGTTGATTCTAAGACACCCCTCCTTGGATTCCCAAAACTAAAAACCATTAAAAAAATAGGGTTTAGGGAATTAGAAGATAAATAGGGTTTAAAAAATTTATAATCTATAATATAAAAATGGAAGAGTGTCATACTTTCCCAAATACTTGATCCGCTTCTAATGGTGCTTCAAATGGTCTAGAAACGAAGGATATTCATCCCTTGAAATCCTATTGGATAAATTTTCATAAGCCTTGCTGAAATAGTGTGAAATATGATAAAAATAAAGGGATTCTTCATAAATAATAAGGGGAATATTTGAAATTTTCATTTCTTTACTATGTCATAGGGTTTGGCCACACGGTTTTCCAAACTGTGGGCCAACCCTGCACCGCCCTCTATTTAAGAGGGGGCCTAGGCCCCATGGTCTCTTCAGAGAATGTAATGTTTTTGAAATATTGTGTAAGTAGTGAGGCATATAGTTCTCTAAGACTAAATGGTTTTAGGATCCCCATTTTATGGTTTCAAAAGTTTGAACCTGGCTTTTTAGGCCCATATATTTGTAGCAGATTATTACTACTAACTATGCACCGACTATGTAACATGCACCGAATGTCCATTTCATCCATCTGACACATCCAATAAACCATGAAAACAAAAAAACATCCCATATTAACAAGAATCACTTCATCCAACCAAAATAGATCTATACCAGAACTTAATCAAGGACACACCTCCACACACAGTAGGGAATATATAGGGATCCCCAAGGAATTGGGTAAACATCGATCATGATAAACAATTTTCTAATAAATAGCCCAACAGAGTGATTATGAGAGTAAATGTTTTTGTGATTAATACTTATCAGTTATCATGGAACATGATTATCATCAGGAAACATAACCTACATTCAGACTCACCAGTGAAGATATAGATAGATATTTTTGATATTTTGGATACTAGATACCTTATATGAAAGAATTTTCATTTTTCTACATGTTAAGAATATTTGAAGAATCACCAAAGATTATTTATTGTAGAAAATATAAAACGACAAGAATGTGTAAAATAATGAAAAAAATCAAGTAAATTCAATGCGAAAATGAAAATATTCATTAATAATGGATATTAATAGTGTTATTCCAAAGGTATCATTGAAAATTTTATTATTTTAATGTGTAATTTATAGGAATTATATAAATTGATTTCCAAAGGATAAATATCGTGAAGAAAACTATAAAGGTTGTGTGAGTATTGGTCATGTTTTTGAGGATTAAGAGACAAAAAATAACACATGAAATGAAAGTGGTATTAAGGAATAAAATGATGATTCCTAGTTAATGGTTTAGAGGGAAGTGATTATAGTGACATTGGGTAAACATAAATAGATATTGCATTATTTTAAATGAATATTCAAAACATTAATTTTTTTTCTTAGAACTGTAATAGGTTAGTTTCTTTGGAAAAACTGAAATAAAACCAACTCTATTGGTGAATGATCTTCAACATCTCCCATTAATATATACACCATTATTAAATCTACATAAAACCATTTTTCATAACATAGAGAGAAAAAAATATAATAAAAGTTGATCCTAACTTCATTGAAAGGGTTAATAATGAAAATGCACAACCATAACATGAAAAAACGGTATGATACTTTAGCAAAAAAATTGAATAGAATACCCTATATATCATAGATCATAATAATGATATGAAGTTCATAAGATATGATTCTTAAGGAAATATTGAACATAATCCATGAAAGCATAACATAATAATAAAACATGAAATTATGGAAGACAGATAAGTATATAATATTTTGAAGATGAATATATAGAAACATGGTAACTCATTAGGTTAAGGAAATGAGATCATGCCCTCATAGAAACATATGGACATAAAGCCAGATCCATTCATATTATCAGTTTCACTTATTATAGTCACATAATTTCTTCTAAGGCTATATTGGAAGTATGTGTTCACTCCCCATACCATCTTGGTAGTCATGGTTCACTCCCATGGCCATCTAAGTAGAATGAGTTCACTCCTCATACCATCATGGTATTCATGGTTCACTCCTATAGCCATCATATTATATCTCTAGATATATAAATTCTTACCCAATATATTGGGTGGAGGTATAGGTCACTCCCTTCACAAAGTGAAATCTTACATACATGTGAAATGAAATCCTAAAAATATATATCTTATAACATTAGATTAAATGGGTATCATAAACATGTTAAAATATAATAACCTATGAAAAAATACAAGTTTAAAAATAATTTCATCTAAAGAGTAATTTATGAAAGATAAACATATTTCATAAGTGTATAACTCATGATAGTTAAATAGATTTCATAAACATAAAACCCATTAAAGAGAAACACATTTCATAAAGACCATGAAATTTACTGTAACCCATTCTTAGAAAGGATATGAATGGAAACATTAGATCGTATCCTTTAAGGTAATGAGTAACACCAATGGATGTTATATTATTTTGGAAATAATTTTGAGATATCATTCAAAAACATTTCTTGAGGAAATATCCATTCTTATTTGAAAAAAAAGATTTTATATACATAAAACCATTTGAATATCATTTTGATAGAAAATAACATTAAAAAATATAAATAAGTATTTAAATCATATTAAATCCATTTTTTTTAAATCATATAAAATAATATTCAAAACTTTTTTAAAACCGTTTTCTTTGATAGATCTTTTAAAACTTTTAAAGAAAACATGAAAAACTTTTGAAAACATTTTTTCTTGAAAAATTAGAAATAAATATTGAAAACGTTTGGGAAACCATTTTTCATTGAAAATCTATTTTAAAAACATTTTACTAAAAAAATAACACTTAAAAATGAAATGAAATTTTAAATTTATCGATGACAGATAAATCTCTAAATGTCATACGAGGTAAAAAGAACATTCATTTAGCACAGTAAAAAGGATATAAAATTTCCACCATTAGAATGAAACAATTAGATTCCATTGAAAATATTTGGAAAGAAAAAATTGTAAAAATGTATTTTAATGATCATAAGAGGTTATGAATGTATTCATGAAAACCCTTTTTAGAAAACATGTTTTTGACGGAACATGATTTCTAACTTAATAGAGGGTGAAGTTCGGAATTTTTAAAAAGACATTATTTACTATCTTATGTACCTAAGAGTAGAAAATGGTACCTCTACATTAATATAGAATGAATAACCATATTATTAAAAAATTAATTAATTTATTGAGATATTTTTCATAATAATTCAACCAAAGAATCATAAACATAATCATTCTTGAAATGTGATGAGATTGTAACAATAAACGCATATAACATGGTAATTTGGTATAATACTCTAAATGTACGAAAATAAAATTAAATAAAGCTTTAAATATCACGAAAATAGGTATATTCATGATATTGTTTCTAAAATATAATTATATACAACTCAAAAATATTTCAGGTAAATAAAAAAACATGATTCTCCAGGAAAGAAAATTTATACAAAACATTTTTACTGATTTGGTAACTTGTGAAACGTAATCCCCTTGAATGAATGTTATTAATTTTTTTGTTAATACAGATAATTTATGTATAATATACATATATTTCAATAATGTTATGTATAAACACCACAAAAAATAAATGGGTATAAAACATAGCATGTATCACACTAGAATAAAAACTGAGTTGAAATCCATTTACTTTGTTTCTTGACTGTCATTATACTTATTTAATCCAACCGTATAATAAATATAAATATATGATAAATATTTTAAATAATAATAATATTATATCTAATACCCCATATGGTTTTATTATAACTTTATATTACCCACTAACCAAACTATGTTTTGTTTTAACTGTGGGTTCTATTTGCTTTGTTTTTTCATGTGTGTCTTAACTTGTTATATTGTTTGTCCTTATAAATATTTCATTATTACAAAGTGTAAAACATGATATAAATAACATTTATATACATTTAATTTTTATTATAATAATATATATAATATATATGTATGAAATGGAATACACCGTTCATGGAGACTGTAGGTCATACGTATGCATGGACATTCTTCCCACTTAATTATCATGTAGAAAAAAAGAAATTAAAATACATATATGTATGTTTATATATAGATATAATTATTAAGGTAAATTTATGATATCATATATATTCCCTGAAACCATCATTAATACAATCCATGTAGTGTATGAACAAATAATATCACATTGAGGGGGCGGTAGTCCACACCTCCTCAAATGAAATTATTGTATTTACATAAGATGGAATGCTTAATGGTATGTTCCTTATAAAAATTAAAGATAAATAAAAAAATTATAAAAAGATATTTATCATATATGAATATATTTTCCATCACAATGGCCACCATGATAGGCGGTAATGGAATAATGAAAAATCATCGTTTTGTGATGCAATAGTTCATTGTACATGGAAATAGTGTGTTCGTTACTTATTAGATGGAGGTGTGTGTAATTGTAGGTAAAAAAATTATATAATATAATAAAATTATATTTTTTATTCTGATGTTGTAATTTAGTATTTTAATAAAGATATTTGGATGGTGTGGATTAGGAAAATAAAAGAAAATAGTTGAGAGATGATGTTATCTCTTAATCTGGTAACTTCTTTTGGTATGTGCCAAAATGCTACCCTGGATTGAATTCTATCCAAAATAATGCCTATGATAGGAATTTAGTATTTCTAGTAAGTGAATTTGTTAGTTATTGAACTACCTTAGGAGTTTTTAGAGGTGTGAGGAAGTGGTAGTGGTAGTGGCCTTTTATAGGGAAGGAAAATGACTCAATTTGTTTTTTAGAAACAAGTTAATTGTACTTATGTTATTAAATATAATAAGATATAAATACCAATTAAAATAAATAATTCAATATTTGTTACCTAAAATGGAAATGTAATTGGTTTTGGACAATTTTATAGGATAATTGGACTCTTAATTTTTTGGTTTTGTCTTCAATTAAGCTTAATTTGCCCTTAATCACCGTGATTAATTTTAATCACTTTTACTAATCATTTTATTCAATAATTACCTTGGTATTATTAGAATATAAATATTATATTGAATACAATTTTGTAGGTAGGATTTCTTAAATTCAATTCTAGAATTGAAAAAATTAAGATTAATGCAAATCCCGTAAATCGGACAAAATAACTATGTTTTAATGTTGACAAATGGTCAAAGTATTGCTCAGATGTTGTATCAAATTTCAAACTAAAATTTATTTTGATTAATTAAATTGTACTAATAGATGTAATATTTGTTTAATGTGAACATAAAACAAACTTATAATTTATATTCGTTTAATAATTAATTAAACAAAAAGGATGTTTTTAACTAAAAAACAGTATGTTTCACTGTTAGTCAACAAATATAGTTTCTCATAAAAATCCAAAAAATTAATCCTAGGATAATTTTGACATTATTAATTCAAAATTTAATCTTATTTTATCAAATTAAATTTCTAAATTTGTCCAAAATTAATTTCATTATTAAAATTTGTTCATTCAAGAAAATGGTATTACTAAAATAAAAGGACTTTACCAAAAATCATGTCCTTCATTATCAATATGTCTTATTTATATATAAAACTTAAAAAATTGAAATTTAGTTATTATTATTCCTATAACTATTTATTATTTCTAGATTATAATTATCTGTTCTAAATATATATATATATATATATTAAATATGTTTCATAAAAACAAAGTGTTGCATGCTTCATACACAAATTCGGTGTTATGCGTACCACACTTCAAGTAACAGGACAATCATATTTTTAGTTAATATACACAAAGTAGGTGTTGTGTGTACCATATTCCAAGTCATTTCTATGGGTAGTTTAAGCTAAATTGGTATTGTGTATAGCACAAGCCAAGTCGATATTACATATAGTGTAAGCCAAGTCGTCATTGAGTGTAAAATGAATTATTTACATAGTGTTTTAATATATATATATATATATATATATGAATAACAATATCTAGTGTCTGGTGAAATGGAAAATATGAAAAAGATAAATTAGTATGAAAAAAATCACAAAATCTCGGGGTGTTAAATTCTAATCCCCTAAAAACAAAATTTTCATCAAAATTTTATATGGTTAATAATGGATTAATATTTGAGAGTTTCCTCCATAAAAACCCATATTATAAAAATTAATACTTAAAATTCCATTAAAAGGGGATGGTTTTAACCATAATAGTTTCCCATCATAACAAATAATTGAGTTTCCACAAATGAGAACAAAGGTTGTGAGTAAAGATTTGACATGGAGGAAAAGAGTTAATATTCATAGAGAGTGATTGAGGAAATAAAACAAAAACATGTGAATGATAAATGAAAAGAAATATATCGATAAATTTTTTAAATATTTGATGATTTAAAAGGTCTTCACTTAAATAGAAATTAAGGTATTCATACAACACATTTTTTAATCATTATCATATCACTAGGTAATTTTTTAATTAACCAAGAATATATGGGCATATACTTACTAGGTGTTATTCACTTTCTTATACACAATAAAAACTATTGGTTCTTCCTTGACAGATTTCCACCTCATATCATACTATATTAAATGAATGAGAATTATTTTATTCATAATGTACTAACAGATCATGAGATCTATGATAAGTCATCCCATCTATCATTAATTATCGTCAACACAAATGGGTTATCCAGTATGCCTAATTCCTCATCTGGTGAGATATTAAATTAATCTCTCAAACGAAATCCAAATTGTTACTTTATATTTCAATAAATGTTTATCCTTATAAACCATCCATATTATAATTTACCCTTTCTTCCGTAAATATTCTCATATATTATACCAAAAATATTTTTTTAAACACATGGGTTAATCATTCCACCGATATAACATTAACATTTATTTTATTAATCTAACATCCTTATAGATAGATGTAGTCACCTAAAGGCTCAATAACTGATGAAAAATAATTTTTTCATAGGGATTATTCATACAAAATAAAAAATAAACATCCAAAGAGGGGAAAAAGGTTATGTTTTTCCATAAATTTAATTATTCTATTCATCAATTATGATTTCATTGGATTTAAAAAATTTCAATTTTTTTATAGGTTATTGTGTATTATCATCCATATTAATCCATGGATTGTAATTAATAATATTTATTTTATTTATTTTTATAAATTCCTTGGAAAAATTCCAAGTCTTGGCACTGAGACGAAATTTGATTCTATGGCCTTGTGTGCCCAAATGATTCGTAAAAAATGATAAGAATTTAATATCATGCATGCTTGATATTTATGAAAAAGTGAAATAACATATAAACTGGTTCCCTTATCAGAAATTCAAGGGCACCGTTGAGCTCAGATAAGGGGCTTTACTCTAGGTGAGACTTGACTTTTGTCATCATGGGTCATCATAGGAAAAACACAAAAAGGGATAACCAAAAATTTATTTATTATATTATTTTATTTTATTTTTAAAATCCTCATTACTCAAAAACAATAACACAGATTGGAAATCCATGACAACCATTGAATTATTAAGGGGTTATTTTCTTTGGTAAGGCCTAACATTGGTCCGCATGGTCTGGATGTATAATATAGTTTTTGGTCATAAATTTCCTTAAAATATTCTAATAAAAAAATTAATTCTTGATGCAGCAAAGTGTTTTCTTTTAATAAGCGTATTCGAAGAATTCAACGTTATCACCAAAAACCTATAATTCCTATTAAATAAATAGATGATGCTCTTTCAATGAATTTTGGAGAATTGTGGGTCGAATATCAATGAAAAACCTCAAATTCGAAGGATATTCACCCACGACTATGATGTGAAGACAATTCATCATCAGCGATCAATCTTAATTGATGTAGGATGTTTATAACATTGTGCTTTCCTTTTCCCTAATAGAATAAAATTAAAAACATAGACCAACCGATAAATAGGTCGATTTGTGGTTCATCAATTCTTGTGAGATGGATAATTGCTTCCAAGGTTTTTAATAGGGATTATATCAGTTAGTTGAATGGCTATTAATAATCCTTCTAACATGAATGAGTCAGGGCTGACATGAATAAGGATAAGATCCATTCATTGGGCTTTTATGTGATCTATATATTTCCCCATACCTCTTTGAATTCCTCATTCATCATAAAATATGAATATATCATCTTTGCACCATCAATCCATGGCGTAATGATCCAAGACCAGGGATCTGACACCGAAACAACATCACAATGGTGCGACGATAAATGTGAGGCATGAAGCATTCAAGGAAGAAGGTTATAGTGGCGCAAGATGGTTCATGAAGTAGCTGCTATAGTCAGGATTGAGCGGACTGTGAAGAGAATAGATGGTCATCAGAGGGGCGACTAGTGTTGGAGGAAGCATCAGCCCAATACATTTCATTCAAGGAAGTGCCTATATGATGGGCCACTAGTAGGGTGGCCGACTATGAAAATAGGGTGTTGTCCAGTTGGGACAATGTCGAAGGATTCATGTGGTGGTGGGGCCCCACGGGTAGTGACTAGGGCTAGCGGAAAGCATTTTCAATGCTAACAGGGGACACAGTGAGGGTCTCCACATACGTGGATTTGGGTTAGCATGGAAAGTATGACAATGAGAATCCTCAGGGTAGATGGGAAGTGGTGACTGACCACATTGACTGTGGTGACACTGCACTAACCAGATTGTGGCATACGATTCAGTGAACTGTGTTTGGTGAGGAAAAAATGGACCACACATGTGGTCCAGGGCATAGGGGTTGGGTTGTTGTAGTGAACTAGCCAACTAGGTCCATTCGGCCCAGGTCCCACTAGCCTAGTGAGCCAGCCTAGGGGGATGAGGTGGTTCGGGCTGGGCTGAACAATGTCGGGTCGGTAATACCATGGTGTCGTTTTTCAGCCAGACCCGGTCTGGTTGAGCTGTGTATGTGGGGTCCGGTCGGACCTAGGCTAGACTGAGATCATTCCTTTTTCAGTATAACGGAAAAATCATTCAAATAGAGTATCTGATTGAAATGTTTTCTATAGAGTTTCTAACATAATGATAGGAAGTCATTTTGAAATGGCTTTATGGGGTTTTAATTGGATTATTAGAGGTTAAGACCATTCCATTAGTATGTTTCTATGGGGGTTGGATGTAGGATCCCATTACCATCATAGAGGACGACCCATATTTTGAAGTGAGTTATCTCAGCCTAGATTCGATAATTGACACAATGAGTTGGAGAATGTATCACACCGAGAGTCCCAGTCATTCCTCACTTCTCTTCATGGTACCTTATATAGGGATAGTATAAAAGGAGTGACCAATATTTAGATAGGAACCTATCCCATGTCTGGGATTATGTTTATAATAGGGTGAAAAGTACCCCTAGTGATCTATGGTTTTGGAGGAACCAATATCTATGTATAGAGATTTGATTAGTTCCATTCTAAGTGACTTGACATAAAAAGTTTGCTTCAATAATTTTTTAGTTGTTGATGTTTTGTTGAGACTTGAGACTGTGTGACTTTGGAAAAACATGACTTATCGACACTCAATGTGTTACCGACACTCTGTGTGTTATCGAAACTCTATGTTTTAAAAAAAATCCATTTTCTTAAAGAGAATGGATGCCTCATAAAAACCACATAACTTTTCGAGATGCTAGTGTTATCTTGGGTACTTATTGTATTTCTATTCTACATGCTTCTATCAGATCACACTAGGAGTGATATCTCATGGGAAGAGCGTGCTATGAGAAAAATCATGTAGCTTGCAGAGGATGATATTTTGATGCCTGTAATCATTTATGAGTATACATGGATTATATTTTTATATGATATATAGATATCTATATGTGTTGAGACGATTATAACTTCTTAGTGTTTTTCCAATTGTCACATTTTTTCATGGTACCCTCTTCATTGTGATTACTCATTGGCAGTCCTTTTTTTCTCAGGGTGTCCTACTATGTATGGTTTAACTCACCCCTAAATGGGTTTTTTCTGCATGTTTCGTGCCTTGTGAAGACTATAGACACATTTATAGAGTTCAATGTTGACCAAGACTAGGTGGTTCTTAGAGAGATACCAGACATTTGAGGTGTGCTCATGCAGCTTCAGAAAACTGTTCATGTACCTACCATTCTGGTAGGGTTTTCTCTGGATGATCTTTAGTTCCTTGTGATATAGACTCTTTCTTTTTGTTGGGATTATATTTTGGCATAGTTTTACATTACTACTCTTTAGATTCATGTCATACATTGTTGATTGGTATATAGTGGAATGCATTCATTTTAATACTTATTGTTTTTACTTTTCAGTATTTTGGTCTTCGAGATGTGTGCCTATGTATAGGTACATCGGAAAATTTCTCCCATTTATGAGATATACCTACTTAACTCTAGTCGTAAGTCCATGGAATATTGGACGTGGGATTCAGGTATGTAATGACAAGGACCCCTTCGGGATAGATCACGATTGAGTGGTATCTAAGCAGGCCGGTTCTACATTGGGACTAAGAGTTAGAGCGATTTGTTTGGGGGAATAGAATAAAGTGTTTCAAGCTCACCTTCTAGAGTAGGGACTCAAGTGTTTGTGTAGTGGAAAATGTATCTATACACCAACACTCTGGACCCCTTCTTTTCAACTCAGCATTAGAAAAAACTAGTTGAATGGGAAAAAGGTAAATTCATCATATAGGAATGGGTTGTGTTTTTCATGTATTTTTTGAGTCAACTAACCTGGTATATATTTTTAACCATGATGTATCCTATTTTTATAGGATGTATTCATGATGCCAGCTAGTGAGTTATCTATAGTTGGATCAGTACTTCGACTTGATGAATGTGAGGCATCCATAAGGGGAGTCAGTCATAGAGCAGTTTTTCTTTAGGATGGTTAGCAAGTGGAAAATTCTCCTTTTAATAAGTTTGTAGACCCACATCGAGTTGTTCAGGTTGATGCAGCTTTCCAAACTGAGTCTTGGATGTCTATTTTGTAATATTATGAAGATATTTTTGGTATGAATACATATCATAGGATTTAGAGGCATCAATCACCCAAGAATTAGGGTTGTTAGGACAAACCAATGGCTCGTGAAAAACTTAATCCATAAAACATGGGTTTTAGTCCGAAATTCCAGGGGAATTGTAGTTCCCTGAGGAAGAGGAGTTTATATGCTTGGAATGGGAATGGATATTCCATTTCTTTTTCACCATAGTTCATCTTTCATTTAGAGTGGTGGTTGATGAACCTCCAAGGTAGAGGTAGTGGTAGGAGTAGACAGATCTGTAAGACAATAAACTCTACAAAAGAGGCGGGAAAGTAGTAGGAGGTTGCCTATGTTTTGAAATTTTACCTCCACCACCCCTTAGTAGACCATAACAAACTCAAGGATCTTGTATTAAGGGGAGTAGATAGTTGCAGATGTCAAAGTTTAGGACCCCATGACTCTGAGAATGGTTCATGGTATGATCTATGTATTTCTACTTTAGCCACATTAGATTGACACATGTGCTAGTGTTTTCCATTCCTTCCACATTACTTATTTAATACATAGATATTTCAGTAAATTCATTTAATTTAACCTCATGTTTAGTGAATCATACTATATGAGACCCTATGATCAATCAATAATGTCGACAGTGTGACCTAAATCATAATTGAGAGAGTTTTAGTTGGGATCTCATGGAAGTAGCGTCGTGGTATTATGTTGTCATTCTCGGTATGGAGTTGAAGCCATAGTTCTTGATCAATTTTCTTTGGAAAAGTGTGTTTTTTTTCATTATAATAGAGCCATATTTTTGTTTTTATTAGTGAAATCAAAATATTCACAGCTTTGGATGGACTCACCCCTAGGAGGGTGAATCAAATTACTCTTCAGTTGGATACCCTGACTCTCACTGAATTTGATGTTTTGATTCATCTATTTCTGATAATAGTAACGAGTATAAGGAAGTCTTCCCTAATTATTTTCCATGTTTACCTCCGAAATTAAATATAATCTTATGAATTTATAAAAACCTTGTGACAATACTTATATCTACACCAATATATTGGATGTTTCTCGTAGAGCGTTATGGGATAAGGGTGTATTTTGGGGACATGCAGAAGAAGGCCTTTGTGAGTCCCAGTATTTTACCTTGGGAAGCCGTAAGTGCTCTTTATTTTTATTAGACATATCATCTCAGATACTAGAGTTATAATTGA
Organism: Viscum album; assembly: GCA_963277665.1. NCBI lineage: Eukaryota > Viridiplantae > Streptophyta > Magnoliopsida > Santalales > Viscaceae > Viscum > Viscum album. The sequence continues at coordinate 1,943,893,551 of OY728126.1, read as the reverse complement.
TCTAGTGATTTTTTTTGAAGAGATTGATGAGGGCTCACCTATTGAGGTTTCTAGAGGAGGGTGTCAAGTATGTAGTGTTTTGAAATGCATCAGGAACCAGGCTTGTGTGTGTCCTGATACAGAGGAAAGCGATGATTGAATATGGTTTACACTAGTAGAAATCACATTATAAGAACTACAAGACCCATGTTCAAGAGTTAGAAGTTGTAGTCTTCACATTGAATATGTGGTGACACTACCTGATGGGTGAGTGGTTTATAATCTACTTAGACCACAATATTAAAAAATACATATTCTCTTAGAAGGATTTGAACTTGATACATAGGTTATGGATAGAGTTCCTCCGGGGCTACGACTTGGAGATTTTTTACACTCTAGGGAAGGGAAATGTGGCGGTTGATGCTCTCGTAGGAGATCTAGCTTATAGTTTTCAAACAACACATCAGAGTAGTTAAACTCATTGCAGATGTCCATTGAGGATGGAATTAGATCATCTTATCTCAATTCAATGGTTGTCACCCATCTACTCATAAGGTTATTTAGGGAGGTACAAATAATGTATACTGAATGTGAGGCTCTATAATATCAAATCTCAAAATGGAATTCCCTTGATTGACATTCAAAATTTGGAGAGAATGTTTTTTTTAATAAGGGATGCATGGAGATAGAAGTGGAGTTGAAAGTGGATGTCATCATGGAGTTTAATTAATCCCCTTTAAATGATCATCCTAGGTTTGAAATGATGAACCAGAACCTCTAACATCAGTTTGTTGGACAGGGATGAAGAGGGAAGTTGAAGAGTTTGTTTCTTGATTCCTTACTTGTTGAAAAGGGAAGGCTAAGAATCATGTTCCAAAATGTTTGAATCTACCCCTTGAAGTTTGAAAATAGATATGGGAAGAAATAATAATGGACTTCGTGATGGTATTACCATATAATCCTAGGGGAATGATACTATCTGGGTGATCCTTAACCAACTAACCAAGTCAGCCCACATCATACCTATCTGAAAGTAGTCTTCATTAAAGATCTTGGGACTCCACTACATGAAAAAGATACTTAAAAACCATGGAGTCCCTTCGATGATTGATTCAGATCAGGATGTTCACATCAAATACTGGTTGTGTAAGGGAATACAAGAGGACTTTGGGACTCAATTACACTTGTCCACAATGTTTCACTCACATAAAGACAAACATACTTAGCAGGCCATTTAGGCTCTCGAGAATATTCTATGGGATTTCAGGTTATGTTTTTCTTGTATCTTAGAGGATCTCCTATCTATGGTAGAGATTGAGCATAACAACAGCTACCCCTATGTCATCAGTGGGACACTATTCGATCCATGGTATGAGAGTCCCTGCTAGTAACCATTTCATTTGACTACCCCAGGGGAGTTATTAGTCGTGGGACCAGATTTAGTGAAGGAAACTATAGAGAAGGTCCAAGTCATCTAGGACTAGATGAAGACTTCATAGAGCCATCATAAATCTTATGATTATAGGAGGAAGAGGCCTTTGGTGTTCATGGTGGGTGACCATGTGTTTCTTTGGGTTTATCCTTGACACAGGATAAGATGATTCATCTAGGAGGGCAATCTATCTTCATGGTTAATCTTTTTTTCCGCATACTATGTAAAGTTAGTGAGGTTGTTCCCAGAATGGTTGTACACCCATAGTTGGATCAGGTACATGACATATTCCCTGTTACTCATGTAAGAAGATACATGGATGATTCATCAAATTTCATTGACTGGGGTGACATTTGTCGAGAACCCAATAGAGGTAAAGGATTTAAGTAAGGATATCCTTGGTGGGATTTTAATTCATCAGGTGCGTATTTGGTTGTTGCAGGGGAATCTACAGGAGAGGACATGGGAGTTGGAGGCTCAAATTTATGCTCAACACCCTAAATTGATTGAGTATCCCTTTGTTTTCACTTTTGGGGATGTAAATCTCTAAGGTGGGAAGAATATAATGACACATATTTTTTAGAACTTATTTTTAAAATTATGTTGGGAAATTATGAGACCAGGTGAGGAGAAGACATGAAATTTTGAGGCTTGGTGTGCACAGAATGATTCGTTGAAAAATGTTTTGATTTTAATAGCACGAGTGCATGAATTTTCTGAAAAAGGCATATAACATTTAAACTGGTTCTTAGATTAGAAATCTGAGGGATCCTTTGGTCTCATAGTAGTGGATTTACCCTATGTATGAGTTAGCTTTAGTAGGGATATCTCTTTGTGGAAAACCCCAAAATTGGTGTAGCAAAAATAAAATTAGTAAAAAAACTATTATCTTTTAAAATTTTAATAACTCATAAATGGAAACATAGATTTTAAATTTGAAGCCACCTTTGAGTTTTTGTGGGGTTGTTTTCCTTAGTGGATACCTAACATTTTGCAGCGTTGGCTGATAATAAAATATAGATTTTGGATGTTGACATTATTAAAATATTCTCATAAAAATATTTTATTCTTCACACAGTGATGCAATTTCTTTTAATACTAGTTTTTAAGATAATTCATAGTTATCACCAAATCCCTATAATTCTTAAAAGAAAATAAGACAAATCTCTCTCAATGATCTTTTATGGATCATGTATTATTGAAAAATGATGATCCATGGATTCAAAGGATCTTCTCCCACAACAATGACGGGATGACTATTCTTCATCAATGATCAAATATAATCATGTAACGATTTATTATCTCTGTGATTTCCTTTACCCTATTAAATCCAAAAACAAAAAATGGACCAACCCTTGAACAGGTTGATCTTTGGTTCTTCTATTATTATGATATAAAAAACGTCTTGCAGGGTTTTGAATTGGGATTTGATTTGGGTGTTATGTGGTTCTTCACAATCCTTATAACACAAACCGATCAAGGCCCAAATGAACATGGATAAGATCCATTCTCTTGGAATTCATATTCTTTATCTCTTCTACCCAAACCTCTATGTGTTCCACATTCACCAAAAAAATAATAGCCGAGGATCATTTCACCTTCAATACATTTCACAAAAATCCTAGATAGGGGATCTGACACCGCAACTGCATCACAATGGTCCAACGACAATGGCACGACAAAAATAACTTGAGGCATCATGTTATAATGGGGAATGGTTGAAGAGAAGAATGATGCCTGGGGAAGAGGATGCAGGTGGAGGGTTCAGGGAATAGTAGGCCACCGGAAGGTCGGCAAGTGGAAAAGGCAGTAGTGACTCGGTAGAGGCTGGGACAGGCGGTGTTGATAGGATAGGCCACCGGCAGGGTGGGTGATTGCAGTATTAGGATGCATTCTAGGCGGGACGATGTTAGATTATGCTCAAGAAAATGGGGTCCTATGGGTGGTAACAAGGGGGCCACTAAAGGTGGATGTGATACTGAAGGGGGACACTGTGAGTTCTTCCACATACAAGGCTGGTGATCCTGATGGGACCCATAGTGACAAGAATCTGTGGGAGATCTTGGATATAGTGACTCTCCAAGTTGACTACAATGGTTTTGTGTTGAGCATGTGGAGTAAGGTAGTACAGTGGACCATGATTGGTGTGAAAATACCAGCCCACAATTACAGTAGTGGTTGAGTGGTCGAGCTGACCTAGTAGACCAACATGGTAGACCTATAAGTCCAACGGGCCAGGTCCAGCCAGCCTAGTGAGCCCACCTAGGGGGACGCACCCGATAGGCAGAGCCTAGGAGGCTGAGCTAGTTTGGACAAGGCCAAACCAGGATGGGTCAGTCATACCAGGTCTTCTTGGGTCGGGAAAACTAGGTTAGGGAAAGTACAGAAAGTTAGATCAGACTGAGACTGGTCCCGGGTGAGGACTTTTTCACTAAAATGTCCATATCTTTCAAACGAAGGGACTAATTGATTATTCGTTTATGAATTTGGTACCCTTGTGGCATGGCATTCCTTTTGAGATGGATTGGTGGGTTTTTAGTTGGTTCATTAGGTTTTGAGATAATACCCTTCTTCTATTCCTATGTCGGTTTGATGTGGGATTTTTTTTATCTTCATAGTGGATGACACGTATTCTGAAGTGAATTGTCTCAGCTAGGGATTGACAGTTGACATAGTTGGTAGGATCATGTGTCACCCCTAGAGGATTAGTCTGTCCTCACTTATCTTTTTTTACCATAGATTGTGTTTGTGGATTTGGTGTGACCAATATTTACTAGGGAATATGTCTCTTATATATGATGAAATTTCTAGTAGGGCGAGGAGTCCCCCCTAATGATCCCTCAGTTTAGAGGACCCCCTATTTGTGTATCGAGATTAGGTTATTTTTGTTCTACTTCACTAGACATGATGATTATTCCTATAATAGTTTTCAATGGTTGTTTTTTGGATTTGACATGGTGACTATGTGACTAGGGGGATTCATGACTTATCAACACTCCACATGTTACCAATACTAAGTTTGTTACTGAAAATCTATGTGTTACTAAGATTCTCTATGTTATCAATACTCTGTGAGTTATCAATACTCCATGACTTAGCGAGACATGATGTTTCAAGGAGATAGTGTAACATTTAGAGACCCTAGTATTCTATGGGTTACTTTTTTTAGACATGTTCTACATGATTATTTCAGATATCAAGAGGAGTAAGATATCTTTCGATGATCGTTCTATGAGCGGAACCACATAACGTGTAGTGAATGAGACTTTGAGGCTTGGAATTGTTTATGAGTACAAGTTTATGTTCTTATTATATGTTCCATAGTTATATAACATTATTGAGATGACTATATATTTTAGTGATGTTTTTACTTTATGTTATATTTGGGTGATATCTTCCTTTGGGTGTTTCCTCTATGGTATTACTTTGTGTTTTTAGGATGTCTTACTGTGTATTGTTTTCCTCACCCATGCATGGGGTTTTCCCAAATGTGGTGTGTCTTGTAAATACCATTGAGACGATGATGTTGTTTGAGGTGGACCCGAACTAGTTGGTATTTAGGGAGAGACCAGATAGCTGAGTTGTTCCCTCTATGGCGTTAGACATCTATTCATATAACTACCCTCTAGGTAGGGTTTTCTATGGACGAGTTTCAGGACCATGTGGTATAGACTATTTAATTTTGGTGGGATTTTCTTCAAGACCATTTGTACATTTTTTTACTCTATATTCCTATAGTTTTCTATTAGGTGGGATATAATGGTTTGTGTGCACTTGTTTACTTAGTTTTTTTACTTTTCAGTATTTAATTCTTAGAGATGTTTGTGTTTGTGTAGTTACTAAGGAAAATGCCTCGCATGTTTGGGATATGTCTACATGGAACTAGTCTCAATCGCCTAGACTATTAATGGTGGGATTGGTGTAGCTGCATCATAGGACCCTCTAGGATGATTCGTGACACAGATTTGTGCATTGATTTGCATAATGACTATATAATATGCACTTATAACATAGAAATATGTTTTGTCCATTCTTGTGATAATTTCTCCCTTAATTACAATGAATTTCCTCTTCCCATCACATCTAAAATATTCTTCTTAGTTTTCATGCTTCTCCTACATGAAAAAACTTCTTCTTCCTTTTAGGAATTCACCAGAATTATTTTTTCCCATTGTTTTGGATAGTGGATGTTTGAATCTTTTTATTCTCTCCATGAGACATATCATTGGATTTTCCATGTAACCACATTTTCCTCTTATTATTACCAAAACCAACAGGGTTTTAAACATTAATTCCCACTTTTATTCCACATAGAATGATATATTTATAGCTTTAAAAGTCACTTATGGATAATTCTCTATAGAGAGTTAGTTTCAATACACTGAAGAATAGTCAATATTTCTTTCAGGAAGAATCATATTACCAAAAGTGTACCTTAATAGTCTTGTAAAATTTTCTTCATAGGAACCAAAAAATTCGTCATATATCATTTGTAGATTTAGTAATTCATTCTCCAGCATTTTTTGTTGAATATAAGGAATCTGATTATTGAAAAACATTTTCTTGAAATTTTCCCAATCCATTGATATAATTTAATATTATTTCCTTGTATTCTTGATAAGATTCCACCGTTGATCAGCCTCACCATCTAGACAGTAGATGGCCAACGTGACCTTTTCATGTAATAAACACTAGATAACATAAATTATCTTTTCTCTAGAACAAATCCATTGTCCAAGAACTAACTAATTAAGGGAACCGTTGAATGGTGTTTGGATCTGTATCATGAATTAGTCAATGTAGAATTGTTCCCTCCTTTTCCCGGTTGGATGTTCACCATGATTCAAGATTAATAAAGCATCATAACATGGTTTCTCAATTCATCTCCCATAAAATTAGGTTGATTATGAGGAAAAACCTTGCATTTTACATTGAATTCCACGTTAACATGATTCATTCATATTCTAGACATTGACCGAAACTAAAATAATAGTGTGAGAAACACTTATCAATGAAAAACTCACATTATCATGGAAAATTACTTATATGTTGCCTAAATCATTGATCCTACTTCATTAATATATGAATTATAAGGTTTATCAAATGTTATTTGTAGTAAAATTATATTTGAATTCTTCATGATGTTTTGTGAAGAGTTCATGAATTTTTAAAGACATTCCCCTAATATTTTCAAACCAGATGTGTAACGAGGCCCATTGTCATGAACCAGGTTTCCCTGAGTCATGCACCTAATAGCTTATCAAAGTTCTTACCCCTAGTTAAATATATGGAGGAGACACATCCACTTATTGTAACCGTATAGGGATCTATTTCTCGAAATCCACTACCTCTATCCTTCACAAAAATTCAATGAAAGCTTCCTGTAAATTCACTCATACCTATTATTATAGACATACATAGACATATACATAGAAATATATATATGGATATAACTAAATTATAGTCATAAATTTTTAAAAAGGATGACTAATCATTTCCTTAGATACAAACTATAGCGACCTAGGCTTAACATACATGGATATTACATCTTTTTAGAAGAACATTCAGTACATTACAAAAACATACGCCTAAGGAACATAAAATTTTATTGTCTTTGGAAACATGTAAACAATATTTTTTATCCTAGTGAGAGATCTTGTACATCTCCAATAAAGATCTATACCTATATTACTTCTTCCTAGCACTGTTCATCATAGCCTAGTGGAAGAAAACATTAGAAAGGGGTGATCTCAGATGATCAGTAAGTGTAAGTAATGAAAATTTATTGGCATAACATGAAAAAGGTGTATAAAAGATGAGTAAAAAAATTTAAGATCATAAAAATCATACTAGAGATCATAAAAAAGATTTTTAGTTTCTTAAGACATGAATCATAAGGAAATATTGAACTTAAGAAATGAAATTACAATATGGGAATAAAATATGGGATTGTGGGAGACACATAAGAATAAAATATTTTGATCGTGTCTAATTAGAAACTTCTTCACTCATTGGATTAATGACCTGAGATCAGGCCCTCACACAAAATTATAGACACGCAAGTAGGTCTATGCATAACATTGTGAACTTGTAATTAGGTTCACTCATAGTAGTAAAGGCATTATTTCCAAGGCCATCATGGTAGTATGGGTTCAATCCCCAAACCTTCTAGGTAGTGATGGTTCAATCCTATGGTCATCTAAGTAGCATGATTTTCCCCCTCCTACCATCTTGGTATTCATGGTTCCCTCCCATTTCCATCTTAATAGCATGATTTCCCTCCAAATATCATCTTGGGAGTCATGGTTTACTCCCATGGCCATCTTAATCTATCTGATGAGATATAAACCCAATTCATTAGAGGAAGATATATGTCCCACCTATCTCATTAGGAAATCATACATACATGTTCCACAGAATCATAAATAATCTTATCTTAACCCATTCAATTAAATAGGTATTATAAACATGTAAACATATCATAACATATGGGAAAGGTAAAGGATTCATAATAATTTATTCAAAAGAATAAGTCGTGAAAGAGAAATTGATTTCATTAGCATATAACCCATGAAAGAGAAATGGATTTCATAAACATAAAACACATGAGAGAGAAATAGATTTCATAACAACCATGACATCAAAGAAACACAATTAATATAATGGACATGAATGAAAAATTTAGATCATTTAATATAAATGCATGAATAACATCAATAGATTTCATGTCATATAGAAAATAATTTTTAAACATCATTCAATAAAATTTCATGATTAAAATATAATATTATATTTGAAAAGGAATTTTTAATATATAAAACAATTAGATAATAATTTTCATATAAAATATATTTAAACATATAAAGAATACTTGAAATCAAATGGAATAATTTTTCTTTATAATAATATAAAATAATCATCCAAAAAATATAAAAAACATTTTCTTCTAAATAACTTTGAAAAAATATAAATAATACTTGAAAAGGTTTTCAAAAACATTTTTATTGAAACATATAAGAGAAAATTGAAAATTGTTTTGACAAATTTTTTCATTGATTATTTTGAAAAAATTATTAAATAATAACCTTTCAACATGAAAACATAATATTCAATAGATTCATGATAGATAGTTACATATATGTCATACAATGTAAAAAAACATTCCTTTTGCATTGTAAAAATGGTAGCAAATTACCTCACCCAAAAAGTGAAAAAACGATTTATTTTAAAACGTTTGGTAAAAGGAAAAAAGTGTAAAATTTTCATTTAATGGTCACAGGAAATTAGTTACATATTCTTGTATACCCTTTTTAGTAAAAATTATTTTTATGGATCATTGATTTCGATTCTATGTGAGGGTAATGATGGGATTTCTTAAAAGCACTTAATTTAATATTTTATGTTCCAAATAGTATAAAATGGTACCAATACATTAATATAGAATTAATAACTAGAGTATAATAAAATAAATTAATGTCCTGATAAGTAGAACAAAACAATTCATCAAAGGAATTATAAAGGTAAACCATCTCAAAAAGCGATGAGATTGTCTTCATAAATTCATAATACTTGGTAACTTGGGATAAAATTATCCATGTAAGAAAATTGGATTAGATGAATCATAAAATATTAAAAAAAGAATTATATTCATGATATATCTTGAAAAATTTAAGTATATATACATTTAAAAAAAGTTTAGGTGCCTAATAAAACATGAGTCTCAAAGAAGGAAATTTGAGGCAATTTTTGTTTTACCAATTTGGAATCTTCTGAAACATAAACCTCATGAATGAAAGTTCATAAAGTGGATATGTTAATACCGATAAATTTAATAATATTATACATATAATAAATTCATGGGAAGTATATACACCACAAAAAAATTAATGATTGGAAAACATAGCATATGTTTCATGGGAATAAAAAGTGAGTTTAAGTCCCCTTACCTTGTATATTCACTCTTGTCGTACTCATTCACACCACCTGAATAATAAATTTAAATTTATTATAGGTATTTTATATATCCATATTCTAATATCTAATACAATACATGTGTTTTTAGAAACTTATATTACCGACTTGTTCACAATCCAATGTTAAGGTTTCATTATGGGTAATATTCAATTTTTTTTCAGGTGTGCCTTAATTTGTTATATTGTTGGCCCTTATACTTATATCATGATTGAAGAATGTAAATTTTTGTTAACATCATGTATACAAATTATATGTGTATTATAATAATGTATTTAATATATATGTATTTAATGTAATACACCATTTATGGAGACAGTACGTCGTACACATGCATGAATATTATTTTAGTTTAACTATCATATTGAGAGGGAGAGAGAATATATATATATATATCATTGTAAAAATATATTTCTGATATCATATATATTAACTAAAAATATCCTTAATACAATCCAAGTAGTGTATGAACGAATCATATTGTTTGAGGGGGTTGTAGTCAAAACTTCCTCAAACAAAATTATTGTATTTATAAAATATTGAAAGAATTTAGTTATGTTCAAAATAAATATTATAGAAGAATAAATACATTATGAATATACTATATATCATTTATAAATATTTTTTCCAACATAACTTACACTATGATAGGTGGTAATGGAAAAATGAACAATCATCAATTCGTGAGGCTACAACTCGCCATACACAGAAACAATATGTTCATTTTCCATTAGATGGAGGTGGTTGTAAGTATCAGTTTAACCATTTAAATAAAATAATTTAGTATATTGAGTATACTGGTGTTGTTATAAAATCGTCAAATAAATATATTTGGATTGGTTGGACAAGGAAAAGAAAATAAAATATTTGAAAGGAGATGTTACCTCTTAATTAGGCAACTCCTTATGGTTTGTGCCAAGTGTATTCCTTGGATTTCAATCATCCTAATTAAATTCCTTAAATAGGAAAAAAGGATTTATGGAAAGTGTATTGGTCTTGTTTTTTTATAACATAAGAGGTTTTATAGGTTTGATTAAGTGGTAGTGGTGGTGGCCTATTATTGGGTATGAAAAGGACTCACTTTGAATTTTTAGAAGCATACTTGGTGTCCACATTTTATTACCTAAAAATGGTCATAGCAAACCATAAAAACTCAATAATTTAAGGTTAAATTCTTAAATATAGACAAAAATTGGATTTTATAGAAGTTTCTAGGTCATTTTGTCCCCTCATTTTATGGTTTCGTCCATAAATAAGATTATTTTTCCCTTAATCAATGTGATTAATTTTAATAACTTTTACAAATCATTTTGTTAATAAATTAATTTGTTGTTATTATAATATAAATATAATATTGAAGACAAAGGTGTATGTCTGATTTTATGAATTAAATTCAATGAAGCAAAAAAATTAACATTAATGCTAATCCCGAAGAGGGGACGAAAAAATGGGGTTCTTTAAAGTTGAAATTTTTACAAAAGTTTGTAATTATATTCTACTCAATTTCAAAGATAAATTTATAATAGATAATTAAATTTTGTTAACAGATGTATTATTTTTCCAATGTTACCTAAAAATAAATTTATAACATCAGTTATCATTAATAATTAGTTAATTAAAATGTTATTTTTTAAATAAAAAGCTATATTTATCACTATTCATCAAAAAAATGATGTTTCTTAAAAAAATCACAAAAATACACCCTTGGATAAATTTAATTTCTGAATTAAAAAAATAACTTTTATTTCATACAATTTTATTTCTAAATATGTATAATATTTATTTAATTATTAATTTTTTATTCAATAAAACCATTTTTTTAACATAAAAGGACTACCAAAAATCATATCATTCATTATAAATATGTTTTATTTATAAAAAGGAATTAAAAAATATTTTAAAATTATTGATTACAATTCCTATAACTATATTTAATAGTTAGGTTATAATTATCTCATTTAAATAATTATATATATATATATATCTGATGTCTCATAGATACTCAGTGTTGTCTCTATCGTACTCCAAGAAGGTGTTGCATGTAACATATGCCAAGTCATATGCTAATATGGTGTTGTGTATAATGTGATCCATGTAAGTGTTTCATGTAACACAAACCACATTAGTGCTGCAGGTAGAGCAAGGCAAGTGGGTATTGTGTTTAGCGCAAGCCCAGTCGATATTATATGTAGTGTAAGCCAAGTCGGTATCGTGTGTGAGATAAATATTTGACTTAGTTTTTCAACACACACACACATATATATAAAGAAATATTTCCAAACTCAAATATAATGAAAATTATTGAAATGATCATTAAATTACAAAAAAAATATTTCACAATATCATGGGGTGTTACAATGACATTATTAAAGTATTTATTTATTTGAATTCAAGGATTATGTTATATGAATTATGAAATATAAAATTATTGTTTTGTATGTTTTTTCATTGAATATTTGAAAGAATACTTTCAATTATTCTGATTTCCAAAATAGTAATTTTTTTTCAATATTATATTGAAGGAAAAATAAGAACAAGGGAAAGGTAAACTATAATTTTTTACAAATGTTGAAATAATGATGTTGGGATAAATAGATATTTGATTTTGTTAATTTATATTAAATAGGAATGGTGAACTTGTTATTAATTAATTATTTGTGTAAATGTTATATTTGTTAAGATTGATGTATTTTACAACATTATTGGGTCAATAGAATTTATTCAATAATTTGTTGAATTATTCTAGGAATGAGGGATTATAAAGGTTTTAATTGGGGTTTTTATGGTAATTAAAGATATCACCATGTATTAATACAATACATTATGAAGGTATTCACATGTTTTTTATTTAAAAATTCTTAGCTACTTCTTATTTTATAGTTAGATTAATGACATGTTTATTTTGAAAAATTAGTGACATTTTTTCTAATGTTTCATATTTTATTATTTTGAATGGGTCATAAGGATAAAAATTTATGAAATGATCTAAATTAAACATTGGATAAGTCTATAGGGATTAATGTGTTATTTAACCATTTTATTATTTATGAATAAATTTTGATGACCATTTTACTATGATGATGACTAATGAAAAATTGAATGAGTTATCTATCTAATTATAGATCATATGATCTATTAATTAGTTAGTAATATCAAATTAACCCTTATTTCTTTGAGTGAGAGATTATGTGGAAATTGTTCGAGATACCACCTATGGGTGATATTGTTCTAAGTAAATGGAATAAAATCATGTAACTACATAGTCTCATTAAAATTCTTCAACTTAATAAAAATTATCTTGGAATAATTATTTTTTCTGTTATCATAATTTTTATGATATCAATGTCCTTTTTCATGAATATTTTTTTATTAGTTTTTAAGTAGTAAACTATATTTGGATCACCCACTTTTATTTAATCAGTGATCTCTATCCGACTATATAATTATTCACACTTTTCTTCAATATCAAATTATTTTTTCTGAACAATATAATTCTATGTAGAATCATAGTTATGATATAATTTATGTAACCTATTTTATCTTACTATACCATTTTATGTGAAGTTTTAAAATTCATTTTTATGATGTGGACTTCTATACTGAAATTTTCAAATGTGAACCCATTGACTATTGGGAATAATTTCAATGGGAAAATTCATATTAAGGGGTGTAAAATGTAACACAACAAGATTTTGTTATTTTTTTTAAATTAATATTATATATATTTTTCTTATATATAACACCCAATTTATGTTATATTATAGACACAAAAATGTTTTTCATGTATCACATCCAATATTTACTATACCTTACATTACATGGAAAACCGAGTTTAAAGGAAAGCTAACATACTGTTAAATAATTATCATTTAATGTAATAGTTATCACTTAACCATTGTAATTTTGTGTATTAATAGTATTTACTATGTTATGAAAATATATTTTACACGTATATATATATAATGAATTCATTTGTGACCAATTAATATTAAATTAATGTAAAACCCTTTCGATGATAAAAGTAATATTTTTCTAAAAAATTCTTTTTATTCAAAAAAATGTCATTTACGTCAATAAATTAACAAAATAACTTATAGTGAATGATTTTAATGAAATTAATAGATCATATATTTAATCAAATATTCATATTAAGTGTTTTTAGTAATAGATTTATGAATAAATCCAATGTTACACTTCAAAATGTATTTTTCTAAAAAATAGTTTTACCGAATTTGGCATGAATATATTAATATTATTTATTAACACTTTTAGAAATATTATTTTACAATATGAAATTAAATTTTAAATCATAGTGTCAATATTAACTTAGGTCTTATTTTCGGAATTTTGTATGAAAAGTAACATTTTATAGGAATAGTGAAAAATAATGAATTTTTATTAAAAACAACAAATTTGTTTAAATTATTTACGAAGATAAGTTATATTTTAAACTGGTTATAATGTATAATTAGTTTATGATTATTTAAATAAATAAATATAGGTTCATTGGAATCATTTTTAGATTTAATTTATAAATATAGACATTATAATCTTTTGAACATTTTCTATTCAAACCCTCAACTTTCTCATTGTGTCTATGAGATTATTTTTAAATTACATATTTTCACTTATGTGAATGTAATTTTGAAAAATGGATTGAATATTTATAATAATCATAATTTATAATTTATATTGAGTTAAAATTATGATTTTTTCCAAACTAACTGTAAAAATATTAAATAACATTTAACGCGGTTAAGGTAAAAATAGATTTACCGTGAGGTTAAACTAAGTAGATAAGGGTAAAAATGACCAGACCATAGGTAAAAACCATTTAATGGCCCTATTTACATAATATATCTTCTAGGATATTTAATGGACTCTTTTTAAATATTGTTTCAAGATACAATCTGGGTATTATTGAATCATCTAAATAAAATTACAAGTGTGACAATCACTCAATTATAAATGGCCACCACCTATCTACTCTTATTTACACCTTAATACCGACTAGGTTTGCAAAATATAAGTAAAATTAATTCCAAAATTATCTCCTCTCATCCTATAGGACTTAATTTGTACATAAATACAACCAGTGAAGGATTTTGGTGAAAAAATAGAGGATACTCGATGAACATGTAAAATTTGTCAATGAGCATTATGATTTATTTCTTCCCCCACCACAATGAATTATTTTATAACATTATGGTATAATAAATAAATTATAATAAATATAATTAGGCCATTTTTATATTAATTTAATGTCCTTAAACAATCTCCTCTTCCATTAATTAGGTTATAAATTCAATGTTTGTGTTTATAGTGGACTACCGCCTCACGAACCAATGTCATTAGTTGCTCCGTTACCACCTATCACTATTGAATATGATAATTTATACCACTTATATATTTTATATTTATGAAATATTTCAAAAAATTAGCCATTATATAATATATGCCTTTTTTAGTTTTTATTTTGTGGGAATATGATAACGTCGCTCGTGTGTACTCCAGTTTATCATCTTGTGAAGCGATATGACTCATTCAAAGATTAACTGTAATATATTAAAGATGGGTTTAATAAAAATATGTGATATATATATGTCATAAAAATGTTATGGTATTATAATATATATCATTTACCATTCATTCTTATAATATTTCAAGATGATGGATACAATGTTCATGTAAACTTGTGGCCTTCCCTCTCCATGAATGGTGTATTTAATTTTCTATCACTATTTTTTTGAATTAATATTAATTAATATTTAATTAATTTATATTATATTTATATTATATTAAATATTTGATATATTTTAAAAAAATTATTTTAGAAGAGGATAAAAAATAACAAGTTAAAATGTACCTAAAAAATAAAGCACTTATTGTAAGAAATTTAAATTTAACAAATAATTGCTAATAAATACTTAATAAGAGGTAAAAATAAAATAAAATATGGAATTATATATATTAATATGGTTCATTATCAGATTTATAATAAATATATATTTATTATAATGAGGTTTTTAATCAGTAAAATGCATGTCATGTCTTAAGTGAAGGGATTTCCATCTCACTTATCACTTCTATGAGACACATTCAATATTCACCACATATTTATTTTATGTGGTGTATATATAGCCTATTAATTATGGTTATTTTTATTTTCATGAATATCATTGTGATTTATATATCCATTTTAGGATCTCTATTTCAAGAGGTTTATGATTCAAAAGTTACCAAAGAGGTGAGAGATTTTGTATCAATTTTTCATATTTGAGACGTTCATTATGTTATGTAACAATATTATTTCGTGTTGTGTATGTAAAACCCATTTGGAATGTAATATAATTAATTTATGTATCCTATTTTTGTTTTATTTTCTATTTTATTTAATTCCTTCAAGGGGATTATGATTTAATGATTCTAATATGGTGACTATATTATGTTACAATCTCTTCATTTTACAAAATTTTTCTTAATAAATTCACAATGATTTTTTTGATCCATATATCATGAAACTAGTGAAATTTATTAAACTCTTTTTTTGTAATGATAATACATTTTCTCTTATTTTTTCTATCTTTATGTACTTATGATATCAAAAAGTCTAGTTCTAGGAAAAAATATATTTACAGTCAAACACCCTTTTTCTACAAAAACCTTGTTTTCTATAACTATTTAAAAAAATTTATGGTTTAAATAGTTTTTTTTCAAACTATAAAGACTATTTTCCACAATTAATGTTTTTAATGTGTTTTTAAAGATTCCATTATAATTTTTATGGTTATTTTCAAGGAATTTATATTAAATTTTTTTATGTTTTAAAATGTTTTTTTTTCAATGGGTGAAGGATATTTTACTTAATATATGTTAAGAATAATTTTTTTAATATCCCATTATGTGTTTTATGGTTTATTTTCAAGGAAAATGATGTAATTTTTTTTTAAAAAAAGTCATTTTAAAAAGTGAAATAAAATTTTCCACAAGAAATGTTTTAAATGATTTTTTAATCATTCAATTGTTTGTTTTAAAAGTTATTTAAAAAGAAAAGGATTTTAAAAATATTTTATCTTCTAAAGTGCTTTTTTCAAAGTGGAAATGATATTTTCATCAATAAAATAATTGAGAAGATATTTAAATACAATTTAACGCATAATGTAACATTTTTTGATGAAGCATATTTTTTACTAGAGATATAAACTAATGATACCATTGTTATTATAAATTCTAATTCTTTATAATGATAAGACATTTATGAATCCAATTTCAATTTTGGGGGTCATACCATGAAAACATTATATTAAGATATGATTACTTGTCCATGGATTATGCAATGAATCAAGAATGAAATGATAATGACAACTATATATTTATCAATGTTAGGACGTAATGAAATGTTTGTTAAACCCCTATAACTTCATGAGTTGTGATATGATGATTTTTTATGATCTTGGGGAAAACATACATATGGTTTTCATTATTAAACAGGCATGACCTATATTTCTCTCAAATGCATTGAGTAAAAATTGATATCTCTTATGATAAATAAGATATGAATATTAAGCAAACCCGGTTCATTAAGGGACATTGTCAACAATGATGGTATGGGACGTGAACCATGATTACTATTATGGTTTGGGGAGTGAATCCATTCTACTATGATAGACATAATAATGATCCTTAACTTGCATTTAAATGATTTTCTATTCTTATGTTCATGTGAAAAATATCTAACTTATACCAAAGTTATGATTTCTTCAAATATGTTATTTGATTCTCGTATTATTCACAACATATATACCTCCAATATTTTTTCCATGACTTATGATTATGAAAATTTATATGTAGGATAAGGTTTTAAAATTATATATGAATTGTCTTATACACATTTTTATGTTATGAAAATGTATTTCTTCTTTTTACCCTAACTGAGCGTCTATTCTAACTTATTCTATTTACCTTCCCCAGGTTATGAGTAAGTGTTTTAAGGATTATTTAAGGGGAAAATATTTAAGGGAGTCATTTATGATCATTACTGAATTAAGAATATTATATTCAATGTTTCCAAGGGCACTAAATAGTTATGTTCCTCTAGCACCTTCTTATGTTATATAATGAATAATCACCATAAAATATATAATATTTATGTATTAGAAGTATTTTAATCC
Source organism: Viscum album (assembly GCA_963277665.1). Lineage (NCBI taxonomy): Eukaryota > Viridiplantae > Streptophyta > Magnoliopsida > Santalales > Viscaceae > Viscum > Viscum album. The sequence continues at coordinate 1,943,875,998 of OY728126.1, read as the reverse complement.
ATAGGTTACAATTTTTACTATAAATTGATCTATAGTTTTAAAAGTAATGAGTTAAATTATATAAATATATCATGTCATAGTTGGAATGACTTTTTATGGCTTCACAAGTGCATAATATGATGATTTTCGTTTTAATGGATTTAAATGGGCTGTATTGTCTTCTGGGCATATGCATCAATACTATAGGGGTGTGAACAAGAAGTGGATTATAATTTAATAAGAAAAAAATGGATATTAAATTACTTCATGAGATGATGTATTCATTATTGAAAGGATGATTATAGAACTTGATCTTTTGGGTCGTGAGATCAAAAAAGAAGCGGGGAAGTAGTTTTAGTGTATAATACTTCTTTCTTATGTATGTGTATATGTATATATATATATATATTTATATTCATTGGATAGATAATTATTTACCTCCATAAGTTACATGTTATTTGGGCCATCATAATTATTTTAAATTAAATTTATTTTTCTATGTGATAACTTATTGTCATTTAAATCTGCATTGGGATTTAGTCATCTTCTTTTAAAGTTTCCATTATAGGTTTCAAGGTGGTTAATATTTTTTGTACATGTTATGCTCACCATTTTGTTATATAATCCATTATTCACGTCTATAAGAGGTGGGTGGGGGTTGATCTGGGTATTAATAAAATACGAGAGTTATTCTAGAGCTTGTTTAAGCTATATTGTTTCTATTGATGAATTATTTTTTTACATTCCAATTATATATTTTTTGGAATGACATTACATATATTAAGACAAAATTCATTTATGTACACATTTTTTGATGATGTATTATCATTTTATCTCCCATTCCATAAATTTTTTTGAAGTAATTATGTCCCATTTGTTTGTATTATAAACTATCTATCTTAGTCACCAACCCATGACATATTAGAGGTGGGCCTCGGGGTTCATTGTATCTTTTTTTTAAATATCATCCTTGAAGGTGTATCATTAGAGGGAGGGGTTCATGAAATAACCATTTTTAGAAATCATGCAGTGTTGAACCTAAAATAATAAATCAGTTTCAAATTTTTGCAGTGTTATTACATTAATAAGGGAGAATCCACCTATGGTTCCATCCTGTTAGGTACTAAAGTTAGTAAACAAACACTAGAATGGATTCTAAAATGTATGATATTAGTGTAAAAAGTATAAATGATAAAAATTATATCATAAACTCAAGTAGAGTATTTATATTCTAAAAAAATGTATGGAATGTATTGATGATGTTTAATCCAATTTGAAATATTACCACTACTGTTTACGGAGTAATGAAGAGGTTGAAATGGGCTAGAGTTTATTTTTTGAAGCCTTGAAATATTTTTTCCCTATTAAAATTTCACAGAAAAACATAGTGGAGGGAGGGGTGGGGTGAATTAGATGAGGTCAATATTGAGCTCTACATATATGAAAAAATTATAATTACTTGACATTAAAAAGATTCATTAATATTTATTCCAAAGATATTTTAGTATTATAGGATTAATGAATTATGAAAAAAAACATTTCCTATGAATACTCCTGTATTTTTTATTTGGAAATATTTTTCCTGCTATGTTTAAAAATTCATAAACCTTAATATTACATCAACATCCTGATATGCTTATATACGTAGGATACTCTTATAGACACATAATACATTTTACATATCTTCATAACCCTGGTAAATAACAAATGAGAATGGGGTGAGCTCATATGCACAATAAGGGAAACATATTAAATAACAATAAAATAATACATGTGAGTATAATATGAGGAGATATATATATATATTAATTGGATACATAATTATATCATAGAGAAAATAATAGATAAAAAGTCACAATTCATGTAATAAATCATTGCATAATATAAGATTTGAATCAAAAGAGTGATGAAAAGTTCCAAAAATTATGAGCAGTGACATTGTGTCATAGGTAAAATAATAATAACACAAATCTTACATGGAAATAGATCAAATAATTGAATTAAAAATCATTATTTATTTATGCAATAAACAGAAAATAAAGATTGAGATATGTCACAAAAATAATCATTGTAAAATGTTGTGAGAAAATTATTATTCACATTATTATATGTAAAATCTTTTTTTGTTTGTGCATAAAATGTTAGAAAACTCATGATTCTCATTTCTATGTGAAAAATACTCATAATTAACACACCATATTATCTAATGATATATAAATTTAGTCATAATTTTTTTGAGGGTGATATAGGACCCCAATACTCATCATCCTTATTATTTTGTTCTATAAAAAATAAACCATTCATAATAAACAACCCATGGAAGTAAAATATATATTGTAACATTTCAAAATGCTAAATCCGAAAAGGTTTCATGATTTAAATATTTTGAAACCAAAATTTAACAAGTAACATGATAATCTAATGGAATAAATGGGTCCCCAATGACATTACGAAACCCTTTATGTAAATAATATTAAAATAATATAATAAATGGTATTTATGGTATATATATAAAGGGAATATATTTTAGTCAAAACATCCATAATTAGTCAATGTATGGGTATCATGGTGAACAACTTTTATTCTATAGAATAAATAATATGGAACACATAGATTAATGATATTGATGTTTAAAAATCATTATAAATTGAAGATGATTGGGAATGCTAAATGTAGTGTTAGATCATGTAGAATTCAATATTTGAACATTTACCATGTTTTAAAACATATTTAATGAATCAATGGGTATATTAAAAATACTTTTAGAAGAATTAATGGATTTTACATTGAAATGTTTGATGAAAATGAACCATTTTACATTAAACCACATTGAAATAATCCTCAAAGAATAACGAAAAAAAGATTTTATCATATAAATAAATGATACAAGGGAATAGATATTAAAAATTATTTTTAAACTATTCATATCAAAATGTTATAGGAAAAAACCTAATTTTTTTATTTTTATAAATAATAACAAATTTATAAAGTCAGTAGTTTCTTTTGAAGGTCACTTTCAAATATTTTTGAATGTAAATTTTTTAAATATATTTAGTCATTAATTTAGAATAAATAACAAATAATGGAGTTCTGAAAATGTCATAAGTGTTGTTTAGGAAAAAACTAGAGTGGAAGATAATAAATATATCTATGATACCCAAATCCTTTTACAATTTTGAAACAATGTTATTGAAACTTAATATCATTAAAATGAAAATAATATTTCATTTTGAAAATTGGTGATGATAAGTAAGAGACTAACTTGAACAAATTTATATTTAAGTTCCCCAAATAGAGGAAAATAATTTCTAGAATAAACAAATGGGCATTAGAAGAAACAACATTTAGAAGTAATGGTGTTATTTATATCAATTTTAATTATTACAATATGAAGGTTTCCTATCAATTAAATGGATAGTGTTGAAAATAAGTAACTCCCTATAAAAAAGGAAAAACTAACATTTGAAAATGTTGTTGTAAAATATAATAGTACATCAGTATATCATCATAGAGAATTTAATTTATGACTCAAGGATTAAGTTGGTAAATTTATTACGGTTAGAGCAACATTTACATAAAAACCCATAGAATAAGAATTGTGATGAAATAGAACTGAAAATAACATAAATAAATGATACTTCATGGAAGAAAAGATCATATATTAAGAATATACCTTCTTTAAATATGAATAGGTTTATACTACAAACAGACCTCAAAGAAAGAAGCTTGAGAGGAATAATACCTTACAATCATAAAAACAATAATTCAAAATTATCGGAGAAAATGGGAATGGAATATAATATATAGTATTAAAACATATAATATAATATTTATATAAAATTATATGGGTTAAGTGAGTGCCCTATATAAAAATCATTTATTATAATATAAATATTAGTTAAAGAATTGATATTTGAGCTAAATATCCCTCCCCTTATTGTCCAATAGAATCATATATACTTTAACCTCTTATAAAAAATAACTATCTTACTATTTTATTGTAGAAAAATATTCATATATATTATCTTCATTTATAATCAATTATTATGAATATATTATCCATAAGCAGTATATTTTTACTATTAGGCATGAGGCACATTAATTTTCTCACATATGATTTATAGTATTGATTTTAGAATACATTATTTGGTAACGTTTTCATCTTCAAAATATTATTAATGTTATTTGAATATGAAATTTATATTAATTTTTAATTATCCTTTCGCATTACAAATTTGATTAAGTAAATTTTCATGACAATAGAATCTATATTTGAATTTTTTAATAATTTTTGAGATTGAAGATGAAATTTTGTTAATAAGTTAAATGTGTAATATGAAAAGATTTCAAATATAATTTTTTTTTTAACAAATAATAATTTTATTATTTTCCTCTAAACATTAGTGATAGAGTCTTATAGAATCATTCCTGTAGGTGTTTAAAGAAACAGAAATAGAAAAACACTATTACATGATGGTTGTGTATGATAATGGTTGTGTAAAATAAAATTATAATAGAATAATAGTGATATAATTTATAAAATTTAATATTGGGAGTAATATATTAAAATTAATTTTATATAATAAAACTCATGATGAAAAATAATACATGTCACATCATGAAAGTATTTTTCTGCAAAATGCACAAAAAATAATTTAATTTAACAAATAATGGGAGGTAATGATAGTGGATTATATATTATATCCTAATTATCTTAATTATAATATACATATCCCATTTATTCATCAATTCTATCCTCATAACTAATGAAGAGAGGTGATGTTGAAAAATGGAATTCATCACTTCACGGGAAGGTAGTCTGCAAAAAATGCAGGATCAATGTTCTTTTTTACTAACTGGAAGGGAAAGAATATATAAAGATTGTAGAATTAACATATTAAGAAATAATTAGTTAATTATTCCAAGGAATTTTTATTAATATTTATGGGATATAATTTTAATATAAAAATTAAGATGAAAAAGTTAAGGATTAAGTAACAGTCTTGTTCGAACCATGACCATTCCATGAAACTTTACTTGTAAAATAAAGAAAATATTCTAAATTATAATGACCAAAGTATTAATAATTTGGGTTTGGATAATATTAGGATAAAAATGGAAAATTTTAATGAATATATATGAAATTATAGTCATTGAATGAAGTGGTATAAATGTATCCCCATTTTTAATAAAGAGATTGGAAATTTTCAGATTACCCATTACATTTCAAAAATGGAAAGTTTCCATTCAAGGAAAAAAATTCCAAAAGCATAAAATATTAATTGGATATAGTTATCAGTCCCATAATCCTATTCACCACTTCTTTAAGATATATATTTATGTGAAATATTGTTTCTGTTTAAATTTTTTTTACATTTATCCCGATTTACTTTTACCTTGTTAATATGTTTTTAACCTGGGTGTATACTTTTTATCAAGGAAATATGAAATTTAACTATGAGTTAATTTGAATTTGTAGTCATCAAATTTTATAACCATTTTATCGAATAAAATTTATAAGGGTGTGAAATTTAATCTTTTGAATAAATTAACATAACATGTAACAATAGTTTTAAGAAAAAGTTTCTTCTTATGTATAAAAAATTTATGTAGGTTTAAATTATATATTATATTAATTTAAATGAAATAAATCCATATATTAATATTATTATTCCCAATCTATAATATCCAAAAACATTATGTTACAACATAATGTTTTAGTTAAAAGAAAATATTGAAAAATATTTTTTTAAAAATGGAAATAATTTTACATATGTTCTAAAAAATAAATCATAAGTGGTATAAGATCAAAAAGACATTTAAAAATAAACATTTTTGGTTAATAAATATAAAATTAATCAATTTAAGTGTTTTATAAACTTATCGGCCCAAAAAAATCTTTGATAAATCCCTATAATTTAAATTTTATATAAAAACAATATTATTCGCTATTCTCAAGACCCACCTTCTTCAAGTTGATGGAAGGGATAACAAGGATCCACTCCCTTACATCGTTATGATGGAGGATATATAAAGACCCCCTGAGTCCTTCCTTGAATAATCCCTTGAGTGGTGACTACCACCAAGGGTATAGAATCAAACAAAAAATGGATGTTATACCTTTTTTAATGAAAACGGGATTGGGAGATATGATAGTAAAAAGCACAAACAACACGAAACGTTTATATATAAGAAACCAAAATCCTACCCATCTATGATATAATCATAAAATATGACACAAGTACAAAAAAATAACTAATGAATTTACCAAATCAAAGAAACTAAGCAGTAGCACATCGTCTATCCCAACGCCTGAGCTAGTAAAGTCGAAAACGGTGCTCAAAGTCCTCCTAGAAACTTGAAAGTAATTATACAAACGTAGGGTGAGTATACAAGTATAACTAGTAGGAAAACTTAATCAACCGGTGCACAAGTGGGAGAAGCATTATAATTATCCTTTTGAAAACAAAAAAACCAGCAACACCTAACAAGGAAAACTAACCAACCAAGCATCACCAAGGCACACTCCCCAAATAACAAAAATCATATAAACTAGAAGTATATGAAAAACAAAAATTTGGTACCACACACCACTTACCCACTAGTTAACTACTTATTTTTAATGGTTGATGTATTGATGTGACCAATTTACAAAATGCACTCTCGCTACCACAAACTGGCCGCACACACCTAGGCCCCAAACCACTCACTAATCCACCCCACAAACACAAGGTCAAAAACCACACATCACAACTTCCCTAAAAACACATATACCTCATAAAAAAGACACGTTGGAAACAAACCTGGACCGTAATCACCTAGGTCTCTCACCCACAACACAACCTGCTCGTTGGATCATGGGTTATAGTGAACCTCAATCCATTAGTGCCTACCCAGATATTTTTGAGAGGTAAGAATCTAGAAGAGGATGAGTGGAAGAATGTAAATAACCAGCCTTCTATCCTCCCAATAAGAAATTGGAAAAGAAAACCTCCCCTATAAAATTCGAGTGTTCATCACATAGTGCGAAATATAGGTGGAGTGCATATAAAAATCACAAGGAATTACAATTCATACATATAAGTAAGAAAAACTCATCCAAACCAATGAGTCCCAATAGAAACAACCAGCCCACCACAACCACTTTTGTTAGTACCCCTATATGCACAACCACAGAAGTAGCCACTGCCAAATAATAAAGGAAACACCTTTTCATTTAACCACTTTCCATTAATTAATTTAGCGGTTCAATTTAATTTATTCCCGCACTACCCAAGGCAACTACCAATCTCAACTTCTGCATCAAGTCTCAGAAGGCGAAGTGACTGATTAACTAATCACAAAAACCAACCCACTTCATTCTTTGATACTGCCAAAATTGAAAAGGGGAAGAGCGACCAAGGTAAAAAATTACCATTTTAGTACCCATTAATAAAAACAAAAGATAGAAATCAACCTACAGCCCCAATGGACACCCCCATCTTCTTAGAAAGCTGTTCAACCACTACCAACAATCATTCTTTCATGTTATCCTGACCAATCATGCCCTGGAAATATAACCCAGAAACCCAACTGCATAACAATACCATAATCAACACACCTCTAAACATGAAAACAAGACAACCCAGTCATGCATCCCTTCTACCCAACCAATATAAAGAACCAAACCCATTTATCAATAAGTTCTACGACCACAACGTAAACCAAGGGAATTCCCACTATATACAAGTTCATCCATTCCACAATCAATAAATCATTCAAAATGTGATACCAACGCCTCCTATGCTACCCCATACACAAATACCACAACAACCACCATTAAACAAAAACGATGTTGAAATCACATACAACACCTTTCTCATAGAACCAACTTCTCTGTCGACCCGTGTAACCCTAACTGCACTACTAACAAAAACACCACACAACCCAAAAAAATTCAAAAAACCAACAAAATCACAACACACAACCACAATTATCAAAAAGGATATATTTAGATTATTTAAATATAGTTCATTAATTTTACATTGATAAATAGGGGTGACCACAAAATATTTTTATCTTGGGGCATCCATTTCATTTATCCAAGGATGCTTGATTAATCTTAATGATATTTACATGTATTATTCATACTTTAGAAAAAGTAGTTATAAAGCTTCACCCATGAACATAAAAATACAACCAATGAACATGATTTTATAGAGTCATACATCCAAAACAAACCATAAAAAATAAAATATATAATTGATAAATAAGATCAAAATTGACCTTCTTAAATATCCTACATGTTATCTTTTAATTATTAATATCCTCCATTAATATATTACTCGTTTATGTAAAATTTTCACTTATTATTCACAGGGAATTATAATACACCCACCCCTCATGATACACTATTAAAGAGTGGAAGAAGAATCAATACATAAAATAATAGGTGACAAAAACACTCCTAGTGAAAAAATAAGGGATCACATGAGAAACATGAAATTCCACGAAAACTATATAGGATGTGGATCTATCATAATGCCATGACTCATCTACAGAGAAAGGCTCTAGGTGCACCATGAAAAAATAGAATAGGGGACCTCATATTTTTGAAAAACCATGATCATATATCATTAGAAGGAAATATTTTTAAAGGTCATTAATGTTGGATCATGGTTAAAATGACAGGGTTTGAATATATCAATGTTTAGGGAGTGTTAGGATATTAATGATATACATAATATCCTTGGAAACTCCCTTAAAAATTAATAAATAATGAGTTAATCTCGATTTATGTCAAGTAAGACGTAAGAGGGGAGAAACTGGAAAAACTTGGGAAACATGAAATTTGTAAAAGCTTCAGAAACCATTTCAATGTGACACCCTCATGATGCCACCATTACAAAGACTCCTTTTCGGTGCCACCATTTCAGTGCCACTATTATGGCTCCACCATTTTTTTTCTACCACCATTTTAGTTCCACTGTTATGGTGCCACCATTTTGATGTACCACCATTACGGTGACACCATTTCGGTCTGCCACCATCATGGTTCTACCATCTCAGGGTTCCACCATCTTTGTGTACCACCCTCACGGTGCCATTTTATTGGTGAAACCATTTTCTTTAAACTGTATTTTTGGAGTACTCCCGAAACAAACAACTATAAACTCCATGAACACTACAAGAACTATATTTTCATAATGGAATTGACCATAGAAATCTTGTTCATTAAATTATATACCTCTCAAAATATTCTTGTCCAATATAATAAAACAAAAAGTCAGAAAAATAGGTGTCCAAACCACCACCCTGTAAGATACGTCTCAGTGAAAAACTACCTTGTGTTGTTTGGAAAATGAGAGAGAAAACACCAAAATCCATGAAAACCTAATTAAAATTTATCTTTCGATAAAATTTACAAATAGTAGGAACCTAGATCCCTAAAAAACCACACAAATACTAAAGGTCACACTGTTTAGACACATGGGTTAGGGGGATCCTTCCTCCATGTCAACATATTATTTGTTTTGGGCATAATTTACTCACTTGCATAGGTTCAATCTCATTTTCATTAATGAATCATGATTAGGGACGTGGTCATCCCCCCCACCATAGTCAAGATGTTTTATACACATTTAGAGCAAAAGGAAAAAACTCATCTCACATCAAATGAAATCTAGCATTACACCATAATAAAATCAAAAATAAAAACAAAAGTGAAAATTTTAGTATAGTTATAGGTACTGGGAACACATACGTGCCTCTCACTCCCACGTACTCTCATGGAGGCCATAATGCCTCTATAACACATGAACCAATGAAATGGTACATCCATGATGCACCTTCTCCCCATGATCCTCAATTCTTACTAGTCACTCAACGAACATCACATCTTCCTCGATGTCCAACACTCCCCAATGAATAATGTGGGATTCATTTTTTAGATACCGTTGGATCTATGAGTTATAGAATCCGTCATTAATCCTCTCAAATAGTGGGGGGAAAACTAGTTGATATGCCACCTTGCTAACTCATCCCATCACTTCAAAATGTCAGAGGAACTAGGTAGAAAGCTTACTCCATCTGTAAAATCTCGGTTTCCTATGTTGAGGGTAAACCATCAAGAAAATATGGTCCCAAACCTCAAACTCCAAGGCCCTCCTCCTATGATCGGTGTATGAATTTTTTTCTGTCCTCAGAAACCTTCATCTTCTCATGGTCAAGCAGCACCTTCTCTATCATACACTCCACCACTTATGGACCAAGAATAGCTACCTCCCCAACTATTGTCTAGTACAATGGTGAACGACATGAGCTCACATATATATATTTGAATAGAGAAATATCAATGGATGATTTAGAGATATTATTGTTAGAAAAAACTACCAAGGGAAACTTTTGTACCCTAGACCTACTGAGGTCTAGAACACATGCCCATAACTTGTCCTCCATCTTCTGGATAGTCCTCTCTATTTGTCTATCCACTTGAGGGTGGAAAGCAGTACTAAGGCCTAACTTGTCCTCCAACTTCTGGATAGTCCTCTCTATCTGTCTATCCACTTGTGGGTGGAAAGCAGTACTAAGGCCTAACTGAGCTCCAAATGCATGTAGAAAAAACCTCCAGACTCATGATGTTAAATATGTATCCCGATTTGAGACAACAAATCTTGTAACTCCATGCACCCACACCACCTCATATACATACCACTATGCTAAGGCATCAACTACGGTCGACTCTATGATTACTAAGAATTTAGTTGACTTCATCAACTAAACCACTACAACTAAAATTGGATCAAATCCTTAGAAATTAATTGTTAATCCTATAACGAAATCGTTCAAGATGTCATCCCACTTCCACTAGGGACTGTCTAAGGGTTGCAACAGACCCCAATAACATAGTTCTCATGCATCACCAAATGACACACTAGGAACTTTTCCATAAACTCCACCACTTCCTGCTTCACCCTATGCCACAAAAAACGGTTCCCTAAGGCCTCAATAAAATTTCGAAAGTCAGGGATGCACCTACAGGGGTGTGCTATAGAACTCATAGTGAATTCCCTCACACATTTCCGCTAGGAAAAATAGCTACCCATGGAACAACATATGATTCAAACTATCCTCTAACCATCCCTTCAGAGCATCACCCTAGAGAACACGATCACACATCACTTTAGTCGTTGAGTATCCCCACTAAGACTCGTACACCTTCATCTCAAAGGAAATCAACATATTCATATGGAATAGGGAGCCTCAACCTCCATCCACTCTCATATCCAGCCGCAAAGAAGCAAACACCTCCATTGCATTCCAAGAATCCGTGGATTACCAAACTACCTCCTTCAGTGCCATCCAACATTAGGCTTCATCTACCATGTTCCCTTATCTTTATGTGTAATGTAAATGAATAATGTATTCCTATAAAAACTCCCTCCACCATCACTTCCGCATGCTCAGGTCTTGTTTGGAGAAGATATACCTAAAGATCCTTTGATTAGTGATGACCAAAAATAGCTCCCTAATGAGGTAATGTCACAAAAAATTCACTAAAAATATGACCATTTAAATATCCAAATCATGGGTAACATATTTATGTTAAAGTGGAAGTAACATCCTTGACCCATAAGAGATCACTCCCTTATGATAAATCAGCACACATCTCATTCCTAGACTAGAAGTGTCACAAAACGCCATGAATGTCACCTCTTCGACAAGAAATATATGCACTAGATCATTTACTAACTCCCCCTTTAGGCAGCTGAAATATTCCTCACACTGTTCACCCCACATGAAGGCCTTGTCTCTTTTGTTCAAATCTGTCAACAGAGCCGCAACTCGAGAGATGTAGGGTATAAACCTCTAGAAATGGCCCTCTAGACCCAATAAGTTGATAACCTATCCCATGTTCTTGGATTTCACCCAAGAAACAAATTCCTCAACCTTTGATGGGTCAACTTTTATCCCTTTCTATGACACTGCATTTCCAAGGAAGTGCACCTATCGTGCCCAGAAGTTGTACATGGGAAACATCTCATAAAGTAGGTGGAATTGAATTACATCCAAGATAGTATTCAAATGGTCGATGTTATCCTCCAATAACCATGATTAAATCAATATTTCTCTTATGGAAAAAATTCCATGCAAGTCCAAAAATTCATGGAGAAAAGATTCCATTTGTCCCATGAACACAGATGGTGCATTAGTGACACCGAATGAAATGACCACGAACTCAAAGTTCCCATACCTACACATGAAAGAAGTCTTTGTGGTGTCACCCTCTTTCACCCTCAACTGGTGATATACATACCGTTGATCGATTTTAGAGACCCAATATGCTCCACTTAACTACTCAAAAAGATCATCTATTCTCAGAAGAGAGTAACAGTTTTTGACTGTTACTTGATTCAGTCTCCAGTAGTCTATGCATATTATTATACCATTGTAGTCCTTCTTCAAAAACAATACTGAATCACCCCGTGATGACACACTTGTCTGGATAAAATCCTTTTTCATAAGGTCATCAAACATAATTCAGAACTCTTGCAAACCAAAAGGTTTCATCTTGTAGGGATCCATATAAATTAGACGGGAACGTGGTTTAAAGTATATATAGAAATCAACATCATGTCGAGGTTATAGATTCAAAACATCTTTGGGGAAATAATTGAAGAACCCCCCCCCCCCAAAATATCATGGAACCTCAACCATATCTATGTCTATGGATCACATTGATAGCTCTTCCAACAAGAAGAGAAGACTCTCCACAACCCGAATTCCTACCTAACAGCTCTGATCTCCCAATAAATTATACGTTGGCCATCCATATTTGAAAACATGACACGCCTCCAAAATGGGTTGATAATGGAATTCATAGAGAAAAAAATATGATTCCAAGGATGATATAATATGTATTCATTTGTAGTAGAAGAAGATCCCCATTGGACTGATGTGACCCCAACATTAGATTCTATCCCCAAAAAACCACTAATAGATAGGTATGAACTCTAACTAGCGTATTCAGAACCAGGGGAACTAGAATCCACTCTACGTCTAGTCCAAAAGGATGGTCTATAATAGGTGAAAAAAATGAGTGAGAAGCTCCTGACTCGAACAATGACCAAGAATGGTTACTCAATAGATTGATCATACCTCAAAAAACATCTATCCCCACTACAACTCCTAACTCGGTGGCATGCAACTACCCACCCCCAGCTCCTCTACATCTCGTCTATCCACTCCCTCCTAGACCATGTCCTAGTTGAGGTCCCTAAGGAGCACCCTGTGGTCGGACTCCTCTAGCACTGTCTACCCTTAGTAGGGTGGGAGCCTACTGCCCTTGCGGCTAGAAGGATTGACTTGAAACTACTACTACATAGGTGGGTGATGAACCTACCCACCCCACTGTACTGAGATAGAACTAGGAACTGGCTCCAATGATGTCCATGGCCTCCACAAACAAAGCACCTATGTCTCGAACCCATGGGAAAAGGGTGAGGACTAGGAGATTAAAACTAGAACTTCAATGGACTACTTATTGGTGGACGAAACATAGAAGGTCTTAATGTCGATGGACTATTGAAGACACCCTTACCCTTTGATAAACTCTCTTAGATCCCCTCTCAATGTACACCTACTTATGAGTGCATCCACTCCAATACCTTGACCTTCACTTGAACCTGTATATATATCAGTAGTGTAATGAGAGTGAAAAAATATTAAATCATTGGCCATATTGACTCCGCCAAACCTCTCACCCGTCACTCATCATCTAAAAATAGATCCAGAGAAAAGCATTAGAGATCCTTGAACTTGATCCCCAATTCCCTCACTAACATACTCCCCTGCTAGAGGGTTATTATCTCCTACATCTTCTCATCCTTCATCATCAATGAATGAAACAATTCCCGAAAGTCGTTCTCCTATTCAGAAAATGAGACATCTATATACTTCATCTCCTAGAGGTAAAGTGTCCACCATTGACACACTATTCTTTAAATATGGCTCAATTCTAGAGGAACCCTATACTCCCTTGGGGCACGAGTCAAGTTAATGGTGACTGTCAGCTTCTCAATCCATTCCTCCATATCTAAGTTTGAAATGATGCATTCATACTTTCCCATGGAATGCCGCTAGAAAGAACAAATGGTATTTTTCGTCAAGTCATCTTACTCTGGTCAATCAACCCTCTACTGATCAACCAGATCAGCATGATGGGCCATAATTTCTCTTACCACACATGGTCGATGTTCGGGTTCCATAATTGAATAGGTTAAACAAGAAACTACTATGCTAGGGTAGTGTAAAATGTCCCTTTATTTTTTATTCTAACTCTTCATTTAACTTAAATTTCAAAATCTCCAAAGACATATAAGAACACAAGAAAATTATGATGCATGTACCTTTTCTATGGCATCTACCCTGAAATTTGTATGACCTCACTTGGTTGTTCATTAGTTCTAGAGTCATTAAATTGGATCATAGGGGGCCTTAAATCCCATGTCATAACTGGTCTTCCCTGGACCATGTCATGCACAAAGATCACCTAACACCATTTCACTACCATCCCATTTAAATCCTCACTATTCTTAACTCTAAACTACATCATATCTCTATTCCATCACCTATGATACTGTTCTATCATGACCCTCCTTCAAGAATATGGATGGAAAAACAAGGTTCCACACCCATACCTCTTCAGGATGAACAATAGATAATGAATACTCGAGTCCTGCCTTCAATAGGCCACATAATGGTGACTAGAAACAATGGTATAAAATCTAACACAAAATGGAAGGCATTACCCATTTAATGAAAACTGGATTATGAGATAAGATAGTAAAAGTCCTAAACAACACCAAAAATTTATATATATGAAACCAAAATCCAAACAATGCATGATTTCAATATAAACTATGAAAAAATTACCACTAAATCCGCAATGAAAGTACCAGAAGATAGAAACTAATAAGTAGCACATCAAATATCCTAATTCCCAAGCTAGAAATGTCCAACACCATCCTCAAAGTCCTCCTGGAAACCTTAAAATAGTTTTACAAACATAGGATGAGCATACAAGTAAACCCAGGATGAAAACTGTTGCTACTCATAAACAACTAGAAGAAGAATACTAATGACCATGTGAAAACAGTAGATAAAAAAAGAACCTAATAAAGAAATCTAACTAGCCTAGAATCACCATGGAGAGCTCCCCAAATGATGAAAGTTAATTAATGTTGTAGTATAAGAACATCAACATTTGTGTACCCCGTGGCACTTTACCACTAGTAAACTACTCACTCTTAACGACTAATATCATGATGCTAACACTTTTCTAAAATGCATTTCCACTACCACATCCTTCCCTCACAAACTTGGGCCTCAAAACACACATGAATTCAACACACAAAAATGGGGTCCACAACCACACAACAAATCTCACCAGAAAATACATGGGCCTTATCATGAAGACACTTGGGAAAAAAACTTTCCAGTAGAATCCTGGGCCTCTCACCCTCACCACAACATGCCCGGAGGATCTTGGGCTATAGTGAACCTCAATCAATTACAGCTTAACTAGATACACTCAAGTATTAAAAACCCTCAATAGGTTGTGAGGAAAAAAGTCAGAAACCATCCATCCTGCCTCTCACTAGGATGTTGGGAAATACGCCCTCCCCCATGGAATGGTGGTTTTTGGCACATGGTGCTCAACAAGGGAAGGGTTAATATGTAAATAACAAAGAAATACAATTTATATATTTAAGTAAACAAACACACATCCCAAGATACGTTTCCCAAAGAAAACAACCAACTCACCAGAACCATTTTTGATACTACCCCTATATGCACAACTACACCAATAGCTATTGCCAAATCATAAAACCAACTTCTTTTTCATTTAACCACTTTCCATTCATGTTTAATTTTTATTCTATCACTACCTAGGGAAACTATCAAGCATAACAACTACAACCATTCTCAGAAGGTCGGGAGCTAGAATAACTAAACACACAACAACTAACCCACATCATTCTTCATTACTTCCTATATTGAACAATGGAAGAGGGACCAAGGTAAAGCATTTCCATTTTAACACACATTCATAAAAAAAGTAAAGAAATACCAACATACATTCCCACTTCACACCCCCTATTATTCCAATACACCCATTAAATCACAGTCGAATCACATTCTACAAAGTTATCCCGATCAATCATTCCCCGAAAACTAAACCCAATAGCCCCACTGCAAAACAACACCACACCCAGCACACCAATAAACATAAAAACATGAAAACCAAGTCTTGTAATCCTACAGCCCAACCACTACCTAGAATAAGTCCCACTGTAGAACAAGTTCTATGGCCAAAATATAAACCCAGTGAAGTCCCAATTCCTAAAAGTTTATTCATTCCACAATCAATCAATCTCATAAAATGAGAGACAAACCCACCACTTGTACCAACCCATACACAAAGCGCACACCAACCACCATTAAACCACAACCCCACTGCACACACTTACCACACCCTTCTCACTGATCCACATCCTCTACCAATTTGTGTACCCCTAACAATGCCCCTAATAGTAGCACCACAAAAACCACCCAAATTCACAAAACCAAATAGAACATATTACAAAACCACACCTATAAAATGAAATGTACTCAGATTTGGTAAACTATGTTATTTAAATCCAAATTTATAAAAGGGGTGATCAAACAAGGGTTTTCAACCTGGGGAATCCATTTCATTTAATAAGGTATGAATGATTAATTAGATTGATATTTACACCAATTATTCATAATGAAAAAATTATAAAGAATCACCCATTAAAAGATAAAGACCATAAAATGACCATAATTTTCAGGAGGTATACAACCGTAACAAACCATAAAAAAATATATAATAGATAAAACAAAATATCAAAATCAACCATCTTAAATTCCATACCAATAATCAATTAATAATAACATCCCATCTGTTATATATTAATAATTTAAAAAAATTATTCACCTGCTCTTCAAAAGGAATTATTACTACTCCCACACAGCATAATACACAATAAAAGAGATGCAGAACAATCCTTACCTAAAATAATAAGCGACCAAAACTCTATTTTCTCAAAAATAGGGGATCACATAATAAGAATGAAACTCCATGATAACTACGTTGGAGGGGGCTCTAGCACAAAGTTATGACTGTTCTAGAGAGTAAGTCTCTAGGAACACTAAGCGAAAAGAGAAGTGAGGACCATGACTTTTAGAAAAATCAAGATCCTATATCATAAAAAAAATGGTTTCATGGGTCATTAATGTGGTATTTGGGTTAATATCACAAGGATGGAATATACCAATGTCCTGGGAGAGGTAGGATAGTAAGTATATAATTAATATCCTATAACAATACATGAAGAACTCCCAAAATTTTTTTTAAACTCATTTAATGTAAAATAAAATGTAAGAGGGGAGAAACTGGAAAAACATTGGAAACTAGAAAATTTGGTAAAGGGTGAGACACCATTTTGGTGTGCCACCATCCCAGTTCCACCAATATGGTGCCACCATTACAATGGCACCATTTTGATGCTCCACTATTTTGGGCCCACCATTACTATTCCACCTTTTCGGTGTTCCATCATTACAGTTCCACTGTTTTGGTGTGACACCATTTCGGTGTTCCACCGTTTCAGTGTGCCATCATTTCGGTTCCCCCGTTTAGTTTTCCAATGTTATGGTCCCACAATCTCTGTGTGCCACTCCCTTGGTGTTCCATCATCGTGCTGTTTCCATTTTGATGAAACAGTTTGGCGATACTTGTTTTTTAGAAAAATCTCAAAACACACCACCATGACAACAATGATAACCATAAGCATTGTATTTTTACAAAGGAATGGACCAAGGAACCCCGGGTCATTACAACTATTCATGTAAAATAAATTATTTCAGAAACATACCAATCATAATCCTTATGAAAATTTAAAAATAATAAATTAAAAATATTATGGTATTTTTATAATAATAAATACATAAAAATAGTTATTTAGTTTTTCTGAAGTTAATGAAAAACATATGGGAAAAAACTTTATTAAATAATAATCTTTTTGAATTTCATGTTTCTTTAATACTATTTAATAAAAATATATAATTTATATAATAACATATTAGTTCAAATACTAATGGTCAATATCTAATGATAATAATTTAAAAGATGTTAATTTAATTTATTATATAAAATTATAAAAAACATAAAAATTAGTTATTTGAAAAAATGTCATTTTAATTTAAAATTATTATCTTTAAATATATAATATTTTAATTCGACTTATATCAATTTATTTAAAATAGGTTTTCTTTTTATTATGTCATTAATACAAATAATAATCTACTATGTTATGGATTGTTTTAGTTTATTGTTTCTTGAGGAATAATTAATCCAAATAGTGTTTATTTAAAAGAAAAATTATATAGTTAAATCATGGGTCTTTACATTGTCACACCTCAAAATAAACTATAGACTTAGAATTTAAATTAATATAAAAAAATGAATTTTGGAGGTATAATTCTTCAAATATTTATCATTTAGATATAATTTATACTATAAAATCTATCTTACCCCCTTTAACTATTTTATGTTACTTATATTTTCTCAATCAATATTAATATTTCAAATAGTAATATAACCGAGTATTTATTTTACTTAATAATTAATTCCATAAAATATTACATACCTAAAACATATAAATATCCATGAAATTAAATTATTGATACACAATATATTTTTCAAAAAAATAGAACCAAATTTAACTAAAAAATACTACTAATATCTTAGTTATAAAATAAGAAACCTAACAATTTATAACACTATAATAAAAAATTCATTGAATATCTACCAAATAATCAACAATAAATTTAAGATTCAAAGGAAACCAATACTTTCTAACATAATTTTTCTAAATAAATCCACCCATTATTATATCAACATTAATAATTTATTAAACCAAAGAGTTATCCTTTTCTCAATCATATTTTCTTCAATAGTTTTCCCCAAAAATTTAATGATTTCATAAAATCAATTTTCAATGTTATTGATACAATTTAATTAATGTTTCCATATATTTAATGATGAACTATTGAAGAGAAATACTTAGATGTTTCACATTGTCCTGATATGTTATTGAATATATATAATGTAATTTTTAAATATCACATTTTTTAGAAAATAACAATGATTATCAATGTTTAATTTTTATTTAGATATTAATCTCATTACATTAGGTAGGTCTAGGTAGCTAAAATTTTCCATCATATTAGGACTCTACTAAAACAATAAACTATATATATAGGTTCCCTTATTTGTTGTTAGACATAGTATTTTCTAGTAATATACCATTATATTCTTCATTTCAATGAAAATGTTTCACCAAATTCTAAAAAAATAGTTTCCATATAATATCTAAAATATGTATTTGAATATATAAATTTGAACATTTCTTCATGAATGGTAGATTTGTCTTGATCGTATGGTATATTCAGTTCAATATATGACTCACTTTTTTCAATTATTCATTATCCATGTCCATTTTACTGTTATGTTATATAACCTAATTAGTTAAAGTCATACCCAAATAAATCTTAATGTTTCATTCAAGAGAATGAAAAACAACCCTAGAATTTCTCTTGGGGTGTCATTCTAGGTGTGTAGTTATGACACATTTTTTTTACTCGGTGAAAATCAAGTTAATAACCAATCCTTTATTTTAAGGGTTATTACCCCAAGATAAATTTTTTTCCAGAGCCTTCATCAGCTTATAGTATATGAACAAGGTTGTAATTTCAAAAAAAAAAACACACAATATCAACATTATAAAAAACACAAGATGTTATCATTCATATAGAATTATTCCATAGATATATCCCTAATTTTTTAATAAATTTATTTTCAGACAATCTTAAAAATATTCAATATTACCTAAACTAAGGAAAAGGGTTATATGCCTTCAAATATGTGACCAACCTTAACTGAGTACCCCATAATGAAATTTACATCCTCAATCCATAAAATCATAATATTCAATGTTCCCTAAACCATTATTTTAAACAAATTATGGACAACACATATATGTCCATATGAAAATATAAAAACCTTATGAAAATATTTTATTACAAAATAATACAATGATATTTTTGTTTCATATTTCTAGATAGTTTGGGTAAAATTATAACAAACAATACTACTAATTTTTTCAATTTATAGAAAATTTACCTCTATATATGAAACCTCATAATCGATAAAAATCTTCAATATTTCAAATAAATTAACTACATAAGATACTCCACTTGGTTTTCATACATGTTACTATTTTCTTCATTACTCGAGTAAACTGAATCATATGAGAGGGTTGATAACATATACTCATAAAAGGGAAAACATAATTGATTATAATAAAATATCATAATAGAGAATAAAATGATCTCATAAGTAAAATAAAGATACATAAAAATATCATATGAAATAAATCCATGATTGGAATTTATGATACTTTTCATAAATCATGGAATAATATAATACATGGGCAAAAAATGAGCAAAAAAATATAGCAATAACCTTGAGATATGAGAATGAATTATAGAAAAAAGGATAATAATAAAAGTGATACATTGAAATATAAAATATTTTTGAAATAAAGATATTGATTGATATATCATATAAAATGAAAAAAGTAAATATCTAAATACCAAAAGCATAGGAAAACCTAGTAATAAAAATCATTATTCACATTTTTATATTAAAAGACTCATTTTTTTCACACATGAAATTATGAGGAAACTCATTTTTACCATTCTTAGGTAAACACAACCATCATGTAAACACTTTAATATATGATGAACAAATAATTTTTTTATTTTCAAATAAATAACTTTATGGGTGAGTGAGATCAAAAAAATCACTTTGATGCTATGTGAGAACCGAAATAAGAAGAACCAAAAGTAGAGTAGT
Organism: Viscum album; assembly: GCA_963277665.1. NCBI lineage: Eukaryota > Viridiplantae > Streptophyta > Magnoliopsida > Santalales > Viscaceae > Viscum > Viscum album. The sequence continues at coordinate 1,943,855,033 of OY728126.1, read as the reverse complement.
GTGTCCAGTGGGATTCACCGTTGTTGACATGTGCAACACAGGGAGCTATTAGTGGGATAGGAAAAGAACCCTGTCTAGGACTAGACTCACTTAAAAACCATGAAAATTCATAAGACCAAGACAACCAAGAGAGAAATTGAAATGTTCAATGTTCACCGAAGACACCTACACATCCAAAGAATAATGGAAACCATAGAACCCAAAAAAAATTGGTGATTCAAAAAGTAGAAAGATATAATGGTAAAGGGTACCAAGGAAATTCAGAACTATCCAAGTGTAGAACCCCTTTCCATTCGCAGAAGCAACAAACTGGTCTCAGGTCGAACCACCGTCATCCATGAAAGTGCATGTAGGCATCCTACACTGCGATTTCCCATTAAAAACCTAGGAAATGAACTCTGAACCAAATGAGAAAAAATGGTGTTTAATTTGGAATGCAACCACAAACACACCTGATATGAACTGAAGGATAGTGTAGGAAGATCTATGATGAAACCCATGCCTCTTCACACCTCAAAGATCATCAGCGATAGGAAACCCTCACTATCACCGAAGGCTGATGCCGGATGACCTTAGTTGAAAAAAGCAATAAATACTTGCTACCTCTCAAATCTCACTAATGTTGAAAACCACACCGTCCCTGAATACCAATTCTCGAAGACCTGAGCTGAGAGAAATCTGAACCATCCAAGGGCCCAATAGAAATCACCTAGGACAGCCAAGAAGAAATTTTATCACCATTTTTACATATGTGTTACATAATACATCAATCATTCATCATAAAAAAATTATAGAATAAAACAATTCTTTGAATAAATTAAAAATGTTATCACATAAGATAGTTAATGATATATATTTACTGATAATAAAAATTCCACAATATTGAAAACAAGATTTTCCCATGGAATGTAAATGTGTTTACAATGAAATTATGTAAACATCTATGTAAATACCCTTCAGATAAGATAAAAAGGTATTTATTGAGTTTATAATTAGAATGTATGTGTAGTAAACACTTCCCCAATGAATCAATTTATGGGTGACTTGGTTAACATCCACAACAAATGTAAAAAAAATTAATATTCCTAGAGGAATGGAACTAGAAGAAAAAATTATGTATACACAACATTAATGATTAAATAATGAATATTTAGTGACAGAACAATTATCTTGTTGTGTTTTACTATTAATAATTTGTGAAATTATATGTTAAGAATCAATGGGTAGATAAATAATAATTTTAGATGAATAATATAATCCCTCTATGAAAAGAGTGACGAAAATGAAAATTTCTCAGTGGAAGAAATATTAATAAATTTATCATATAATGAAATGAAATAATTACGTTTTTATTTCCATTAATCTTGGGAATGATGTTTCAACGTGTTGTTAAATCCATTACAGTGATTTTTTTTAAAAAAATAATAATATTTATTATTTTATATTAAAATGACTACTTTTAAAATTCTCCAGTTTCATTTGAGAAGTCATGTTTAAAATGGTAGAATGTGAACTTTTAAGATACATTAAAACATTATTTTTTTTGAAAATAATTAACAAAAAAATATTGAAATAATTTATAATGATATTATATAATATTTATTTTACAATATTTTATGAAATTTATCCATGATATATAAAAAATTGTACAATTTTTTCAACATGTTTATTTAAAGAGTACATCGTAAATAGTGGGAAAAAATCTATTCGAAATATAGTGGTAAGAAAGAATATGATCACATTAATTAATTAATATTTGATTTAATTAAATGTTTGAAAAGAATTGGTGGGATTTAAATTATGTATATTGAGGAGAATGATCCATTTTAAGGAATTTGAGTTCTTCATACCAATGAAAAACATTTATTCTTGATGTTATTTTATAAAATAATTTTATAGAAATAAAATTATGAATATTTACATAATAAAAAAGAAATTTAAATATTAATTAATGGGACTGAATGATAAAAATTGATTGGAAGTTCATAACCTAGTAGAGAATTTATGACTCAAGGAGAAGTAATTTGAGTTGGGAAATCAATTACTACTAGAGTAACATTTAAATAAAATACCTTCCAACAATAAAGAACATAAAATAAAAATTATAATAAAATTAATGAAATATAATTCATGTTATAATAATTCTTAAGTGGTATCATATACAATATATAAATAAAATTTTGTCATAAAACAAATACAACTCAATGAAATGGTTTTGTGATTCAAAACAACATATTTATTTATAATATATGAGTAAAAACCATTGATAGAAATATATGGGAATAGAAGAATTGAAAATAATTAACTATAGTAGAATCATGATATAAAATTCCAATGGGATAGTATGTGAATGATAAAAAATTAAACATGGTGTATAACATAAACTAGTCAAAATGATTTTAAATTAGTGAATAGAACCCTTTTCTTGTTTTCCCACTAAGTTTAGTGTTCTCAAAAAGCATTTAAAAACAAAAATACATTAATTTCTTTTTTCATAAATTTTTAAAATCCATTTCTTTAATTATTAATAATTTATTATTAATTTAATATAATATTATATTCTCCATTGGGTGTTAGTAAATTTTATTATTTGGCACATGATTTAAGATGATGATTCCAGTTATAATTCACTGATGCCAAGTTTTCTATTACTAGATCTTTTATGTTACATTATTATATAAATTATAATTATTTAAAATTTTATTATATCATTAAATACGAGTTTTATTTATATTGTGAAAAATGGATTTTTTATAATTATTTTGGTAATTTTAGCGATTAATTATGAAAATTTATAATAAGTTATATACTTAATAAAACCTTTTAGACCATAAGAAAAAAATTATTTGATAATTAACATAATATAAAATATTTACAAATTTCCCCATATTCATCCATGATTTATTCTTATTGCATCATTCATATCATTGGTTAATGAGACTCAAATAATAACACCATATAACTCGATTGGTGAGTATAGTTAAAGGAATGTAAAATATCATTATAACATAAGAATAATGATATTATATATATTATATTAATTTTTTTAATAGTATGTTAAATGGTTTTTAAAATAAAATATAATCATGTTGAAAAATTAAATGTTACTTTATGGAGGTAGTAGTTTGTACAATGAAAGGTAAAAATTATAATTTTCATAAATTATGAGAGAGAATAATGGTGGATTATAATTTTACAGTCCATAATCATAATTATATTATAGTAGTAACAATTATTATTTAATTACATCATTATAATGGGTGAAAAATGGTGGTGATGAAGAATGAGAGACGTTTCTTTATGGAGATAGTAGTATGCACAAATGCATGATCAACATTTTTTTGTTCTTATTTGTATAATGTGAGGAAAAAGAAAAAATAGTTATTCTAATTATACTAAAGTCGTATTATTAATCTATTTGTGATAGTTTAGGATTATAAATATTAATAGGACTAGTTCAGGGATTGTGTAATAGTCACATCGAGACCTTGAACTCTTTCTTAAATTATACTTTAAAGTAAAAGAATTAATCTAAATTCTAGTGATAAGGGGATTATGAATGTGTGATATTATTTAAATAGGATAAAAATGGAAGATGTTTAGTAATAAATAATATGTTAAATTTCTACAATTAATTGGTTGAATAGTTCCCCTTTTATAAAATAAGAGAAGGGAATTTTTGTGAGTAAACATTAATATTAAATAATAAAATGTTACAATTCAAGTGAAAAATGTTCTAAATGTAGAAAATATTAAATTTTTATTGATAATAGGCATATCATTCGAACCAAAACTAACATTTTAGATCACATGGTTTTATTTAATTTTTTTTTTAATTTTTCCATTTTTTTTAAATTTTACAATAATGTAATTTAAATTTGCAATAAATTTTAAACACTTTTATATAGTTTTAATAAAGAAACTCAAGAAAATGGCCATATGAAATAATTTGATGATGTTGATTTAATATTTGAAAATAATTTTATGAAATCAAATTTATAATGGCGTGAAATGTTAGTTATAGATTAAATTCACATAACATGTAAAATCAATTTTAATTAAAATGAGGATTTAAGCATAAAATAATTTTTTAGGTTAAAATTATCAATTATTTTTACATCCCATATATATGTCAATTTATTATAAGAAATACAATTTTTTCCAATTCAAATAAATCCAAAATAACTAAATTATCAAAAAAATGCTTAATTAAAAAAAATATTGAACTGTTTTACATTTGAATAAATGTTTACGTTACATAAAAAAATATTCACTAGCATTAGAGGTTAAAAACAATATTTAAAAATACAGTCTATAACTACTGAAATAAATATTTAATTTATTAAAAGGTTTTTTAATTATGTTGGTCTTTATCATATATTGATAACAAGATAAAAATAACAATTTTTGTCAAAAATGTAGTTTCCACTATTAACTTAAAAATCAATAATTTCATAAGAATAGGAAAAAGATTTCATTGTAAGATAATTTAGACACTAAAAATTAATAAATGATGTTTTTTCTATAAAATTTTATTATATAATTTTTAAATTTTTCTTTTAAAGTGTAATAAAAAATATAATAAATTTTATTCTTGATAAATATTCATTTTAAACAGTATGTGTTTATATTATTATTTCAAACCAATATTTAATTTAATTAATGTTAATATATTATTTTATACATTTTAATATTATATATTACTAAAATAATCATTCAAAATGGATGAATTTAATTTATTGTGAAAAATTACACGGCACATCAAATATGGATATTTTTAAAAACAATACTTTTTTATATTAATTATTTATCTTCTAAATATAAGAATTTTTGTTTGATTAATATATAATTATTTACTCAAATATTTATCATTATTACATTTTTCATAATAATAATCATCAAATATTTTACTTATCAGTTTATATCAGTGTTTCATTTATAATAATCTCTAAACACAATGTGCATTTAAAAGAGAAAATATAATGAAAAATCATGTGTCAGTACTATCTTTTTATTACCAAATTCTAGAAATTATTTTAAATAATGACCAATATTGTTATTCAACCTCCAATTCTAGTGAAGTAAAAAGGAAATTTTCTTATCTAACATGAAAAACCCAATATAAAATACATGTAATGTAGTAGATTATGGCAGAAAATATTTTTCGAGGTCTAGTGTCCCATTATAATCCAAATCCATAAAATACACGGGAAGTATGAGTCTCATATTCTCCACTATAAATATTATCCTCTATTAACATGTTCATTTTCTAGAATCATCTTGATAAATTGACACCAATTTATACATGTATAATTTTTTCTATATTATATGGGACTGAAACAAAAAAATATATTTTTTTACATCATTTCATAATGTTTTAAATTATATTTCACAAATAGTGTAACAATATTAAGAACTGAAGGTTTAGTTACTTTTAAAATGTGTATCCCCATTCTAGATGACCACTGATAGTGATGGGGGGATCAATTCGTGATTTTTATGAAATTTATTTAATTCATCCTTATTATCTTTTTAAGGTTTTTGATCCACTTAATAATACTTCAAATCCTCACGTCATGATTAGTAGTAATGAGAGCGATTGATCATCACCCAATATTGATAAGGTTCTATAAAATAACTTAATCCGTACCATGTTGGTCAGACTCCCAATTATGGATTATCTACAACAATATTTCATAGGGGCACAATTATTTAGTTAATTATACGTTATAGACCCCATTACACAATCCTATAGTTAATAATATTTCTACACCCCAAACAAAAAGTTGTTTTCTATAGTTTTTTATATAATCCCATTATCATTATCTTCATAGACTACTTATACACCACAACCATTTATCCTCCTCAAAATCTATTCAAAAACCATAGTAATAAGATATTATTTATCATGGTGTTGATCCAGTTGAAAAAAACCTTTTCCTTTAGATTATAGACCTCCACGAGGTAGAAATATCCGGATATCTCATTAAATATAATAAGATAACTAACATATACCTTTAATATACCTTATATTATAGTGACTCTTTCTTGACCTAGTGTGATCTGGATTATCCATAGCTTCCTCAAAAACTCATGTATCTCTCTATCAGGGACTCTTTGATTTTTACATGCTAAATTTATCAACACATTAAGTGTATGAGGTTCTCCCAAAATGATGTCACTGTATGAACATAAAACAATTCTCAAAAAAATTATTTATCACCATCATATTACATTTATATTCATAACAATAATATTATCTATATTATTATTAATAAAAAAATAATTACTAATAGGTACTATACAAATTTTAATTCATTATAAAAATTTTGAATAAATCCTAATTGATTCTAGATATCAATTGATTATTAATATACCATTATAATTCCTCAAGTTAACATTCATTAAAATACCTAAAATATATCATCATTTAAATCAAATTTTGTGTCCCTAAAGGATATGATCATATTCTCTTATCTATGAAATCGATAAATAACTAAATCATTGTCGAAATATTTATTCACATGGCCTATAATGATGCATGGAAATTTTCACATCTTCATTTACAGATTCATTATATAGTATTGTTCCACATAAATATTAGGATCATGTATTTATTAGAAAACTACATAGAAAATATTTCTTCTTCTACAATATTAACTGAATAATTATCTTCATCAAGTTCATGATCTCATAAATTTAATGTAAGGTTGTTGGATGAATATCATGAATTACTTATATCTCTTTGTAGTTAGGAATGAATCATTTATCAATAATGGTTATGATAATATTGGAACATTGAAATTAATTTAATCATATGTCTCACAATAATACAATTAATGTTTTAGACACGTGAGATATTATCACAATCATGATGTTCTTAGTATATGGTTGTAAAAAACATGATATTCATCATGGTTTATCTTCAAACTCACCTCATATGATAGGTTCAACTACCATAGATCATGCAATAAATCATATGATGTAATGGTATGTAATTACCTCATTTGGTTGATACATCAACCATAGATTTTAACTTCATGTGGTGACTCCATCGTCTATTAGTAAATAACATCATTCAATTGCATCCCTTTTTATACATGTTCAATCATGAATCTACATATACGATTGGTTGGGTGAATTATAGTTTTTTAGAGACATTAAATTAATATGTTCTTCATAAATATGTTGAGAAAACATATGGTGTATCATGATCATGGATTATGGTCCTTCAAACTTTCTTTAGGTGGTTTGTATTGTTACCATTCTCATGAAAGATTTCGGTTGACCAATGAGATCCTACGGGTGATCTAGTACTATAGTTTGTAAATAATATTGAAGTCATCTCAATAGATGATTAGGTAGGGTAGATACACGTTAATAGATAAAATTTACTCTATATGTATGATTTTATTTAAGATTGAGAGTCACCACATAGCTTTAGTATGACATCAGACTTTGATTCATCCTACAACTCCATAATAAACCATGACCCTACTTAAACCTATCAATCGTTCATCTAGAGTTAGCTATTGAATATACCCAATCACTCACCACTATTGTGTGAACCTACCTATCTTCATGCATGAACCTCATGTGTTCCCTTCTTATCATCACCTCCCATTGTACCTCTACAGAGGCTCTCTGCCTGTAACATGAACCTCCCTTTTAGGTATTGGACATGAATGCCCTTTGAGTAGTCCAAATTTTTATCGGAGATGGCTAGATATATTGGGATTCCATCATTGTCTAAGTATAAATTTTGAAAATATATAATTAAATTAATTATATAAAAAAATATAAATGGACTCCATAGTAAATATCATATTAAGAAGAAATTATTTTTGAAAAAATAATAGTATTTTTATGCCCTTCTATATCAAGAAAATACGATTATTACTCCATAATTCATCCTAAAATCTTTATTTTTGAAAAAAATTATCTATATAAATATTTAATTACTATATTTTTTTAGTTTAGGAATTTCTCTATAATTCGTGTATATATTAACATTCATATAGTCTTTAATATCTCAAGATTAATTCTTCAAGATAGTAGCCTCATTCATCACCATTAATCCTGAAAAAAACTATAATAAATTTAACGCCAAAAAATTATGAAAGAATAAAATTTTAATATATTGATTATTCTAGATTAATCAATAATTTAAAAAACCCCTATAGATATATTTCCTTAAATTTAATATTTTCAATAAATTGCATAACACACAACCCCAATTCAAAATGTACCATAATATAATATATCGTTATAAACATGACTATAAATTAAAGTTTATGAAAAGAACTAACAAAATTATTAGAAATATTTTTAAAAAATATATATTAAATGATTAAAAATTTTGTATAAAATACATATAAAATTGTAACCATTTGAATGAAACAAAATAATTAAAAAAATGTATTTTTTCTAAAAGGTAGGTTTGTCGCACTTCGTTAAAATAATTTATAATTAAATTTTACCAATATGAAAAAATTTATTTGAAAAAATAATCCACATTTTATGAATCAACATTTCAAAATTATCATACGGTGGAATTTTTTGATTTTTCTAAACACATGCATTTTTTAATGAATAGTGAAAAATGGTGAATTTTAATTGAAACATTAATTTTTGATTATAATATTTAGAAACATAAATATTATTTTAAATTCATATAAATTTTTATTCATTTTAATTATTTATCTATAAATTCAATTTAAATCATTGTAATATTTTTTATATTTATGTTTTATATGAAAACATTGTAATCTTTTGTACATTTTCCCTTTATAAACATGCTTTCTCATAGTGTTTGAGGTATTAGAATTAATTTTTATTTCAAATTATATGAATTGAATTTTAAAAAAGGAACTCCATATTTTAACTCCTTATAATTTAAAATATCTAATATTATCAAAATAATATTTTTACAAAAATTAAGATGGAAAATAGTAATACTAATTTTCTGCGATTAAGGTAATAATGGATTTACCAGGGAATGAAACTACAAATATATGGGTTAAAATGAACTAGTAATTTGTAAAACAATATATTTTATGGAAATATTTATATCCCATAAAGACTCTCTATCTTGCATAATATATTTTGGTTCATTTTGAGAAGTATAGAAGAATGGGTACACAATTTTTCCATTTAAATAATTAAATTTGTGACACTCATCTCAGTTATTAGATTCCACCCACTCTGCTCCCTTATTCACAACATCATACCCTTTAATGTTGGACAATACCCAGAAAATTAAATTTTCATATTCCTTCTTGTCAACCTATAAGATGTTTTTTATAAATCCATCCTTGGAAGTATTTTGGTGAAATCCAAGGAGGTTACCATATGAAGATATCACATTCTTCACCAATTGTTTTTCTTTTATTTCTTACAACACATACTTATGAAATTATTAAACAATTATGGTATATTAACATAATTATAAACTATATAATTATATTTTTAAAAAATAATTTAATGAACTACATCCTTCTGCACATCCGTCAAATTTTTTATAAATTCATCAATTGTGTGTAAGGTGGACTACAACCTAATGAACTGATGTCATTCATTTTTCCATTACCACCTCACACGGTTGGGTATGAGGATTAATATAATGTATATATATGATATTTATAAAATAAATTCACAGATTTAGTATTATATAACACACACACACACACACACATATATATATATATATATCATTTTTCATGGTATAGGATAACATCGCTCTTATTTATGGGGACTACCTCCTCACAAAGCCATGCTATTTAATTTTCACTAAATCTCTACATGAATGATAATATCATTAATTTTACAGAATATATGTAATATAAATGAAATAATTATAATACTAATGGAATATATGTGATTTTAAAAATATAATACATTAAATTTAATTTCAGACATATTAACCCACTTATAGATGACTACATCAATCATGTATGTGTGGACTATCGACATCATGATGCGAAATAGATATCTTTTCATGACCACACCACATGGATGTTATATATATTTTTATTTATAGAAATAATATGTTGTTTGTGATAATATTATATTTTTTTAAAGATAATATATTACTTAAATCCTTTCCATAATGATCATTGGAAAATAAAAATGTTACTCGTGCATACGTACAACCTACCCTCTTCATGATCATATCAAAATCCCTTTCTCAAAATAATATTCCATAATAGTTATTAAAAGTATAATTGATGTATAAATATGATAATTGTATAATCAATATTATTTTTAAGATTATGTAACTATACAATATGAAAAATAACTAGAACATTCTTGATGAATAACGCATGTGAAAACAAATCAACTAATACAAGAAAAAATTAAAATAATGAGTGATTATTAACGAGAATTTGATAAGATGTTATAAAGGGATCATGTATAATATTATAAATAGTAAAATTATTATTTCATAATATGTTATATTGGTTAAAAAAATATAGGCGTGGTTAATTTATGTCCAACCAAAAATAATCATGAGGTTATGGACTTCATATCAATTTTCATTCATTGAGATATATTGTAATGTTATGCACCTAATTTATTTTATATGGTGTATATAATGCATTTTTTATTTTATATCATGTTTTTTAACAAGTAATATTATTTTATGTTTCAATTTTACTTATTTCGTCAAATTGTATATTCAATAAATGTTACCAAGTGATAAAGATTTAATAAGTAATAGAATTTATTTTCATTCGGTTATGATACATTTTCATAGTATTTGATATTCTATGCTTATGTGTTTAATGAATTTAATTTATATTTAAAAAAATTCTTCTTAATATAAATTTGATACTTGTATTTGATTAATTGAAAAATTATTAATTCTAATTTCTTATATTTTAAGGGGTTTATTTCATAATCTCATTTTAATGGGGATTTTTTTTATATGAATTTCCATAAAATTAAATTAACTAAGAATTGTTTAATAAACAATTTAATTTTTTTTATTATATGCTTATTCATGATATTTTTCATTTTATTGTACCAATTTTTATAATCTTTATTACTTAAATGATTATGAAATTTTTTTAACGAAATCTAACATCATTTCACTCATTGATAAAAAATAATTTTTATTCAAAAAACCATGTTTTCAAAAAAATATTTCAAAAATGTTTTAAAAAAATTTGAATTAATTATTCAAGAAATTTTTACCAATTTTTACTTTTTAAAAAATTGTTTGAAATTAATCTTCACTTAATTTTAAAAATATGGAATTTTTATGATTTTATGAAAAAAGTGAAAGGAATCTTTGATTTTACAAACTCCGTATCTGCATAATTTTTTGACATCATGAAAACTCTTTATATTGAAAAATAATTTATAAGTTATAAAGTTTTTTTTCAAAGTTATACATTCTCAATTTTTTTTGGAAAATATTTTTTTAAATGGTTATTTTTATAATTAATAGGATATTTTCTTCGAAAATGTTTTTAAAGATAATTTTATGGTAGTTATGAACATAAAAAACCAAAACAATTTATTTTAAATATAATCCTCAAGGGATATGTTGTATTGATTCCATTTTCTTTACTTTGGAAGGATTTTGTTCATTTTTATTAATTGGGTGATGTATTTACATCTCAAATTCTTGAATAAATAAAAATGTTTTTTTCATTATGTTACTCCCCTATCATATGAAGAATGAATTTGAATTAGTATGTGATGGATGGGGCCTGTTATAGTCCCTCGATGCATCTGTAGGTCTCATGAGGAAAAATATATTTGGTTCTAGATGATACCTTTCCCATTTTGATATATGTCATGGAACAAGGCCTTGATAGTATTATATTTCTTTGAATAAAATATCAATAATATGTATTAAATATCCAAAATTATACATTCAATTATTATAAATCCATTTTATAATATTCAATGTGTCTACTATATTACTTATAATATCCATGGTTATGACTCATGCTCATTTAATGATTTATATGGATTTATTTCCTCATCACTTATTCATTCCATGTAATTCTCATGTTATTTATTATATGTAAGCCTTTTCATTTATTTACATTTTAAAATTTATTATGTTTTATTTATTCATAGATATTGTTGTAAAAGTACCCTTACAGAATAACTAATGTCACCCATTTTAATTTTTTATTTACCCTAAGAATTAGTATGTACATTATAATTAATTTTTAGTGATACTCTTTGAGGAACAATGGTGTTCTCAATGAGTTTTTTGTAATTTTTTTTTTAAAATTATATTTTTCTTTCATTTATTTATATATTTTAACAATAATAGTAAACTATTACGTCAATGGGAATGTGAACCCTTTTATATTTTGACAATTTAAAAAAGTAATCATTGGATCCATGCTAATGTGGTCAGGGTTTCTATTGTTAGTAATAGCGAAAGATTAGTATAAACCATGCAAAGTAGATTTAGGGAAAAATATATTAGGGAATTTAAAACTACTATTTAATTTGAGGATATATATAAAATAACATTCCAATATTTTTTTATGGAAGATGTTATGTGGTTTTTACAAGAAAATACATCCTTCTTTGTATGCTATAAATATACATGGTTCTAGAACTGAGATCTGAAGGGGTATTAACTCTTAAAAGGGTGCACTGGGCATGACCCAGTAGACAACCAGTGCACCAAAACCAGCCTTACCATGCACCATTTTGACCATCCTAAGGGAAATGATTAGGATAAATCACATTTCATTATAATCCTTTCTTTTAGAGTAGAGAATAATGATATCCCCAAATAAATTATTATTATGATTATAAGATTATGTATAAAAAAAATTTTAATTTATTATAAGTATTTCAATTTCTTGAGATTATTCCATATGTTTCAAAAATGATTTAATTGAATATATATTAAGAAAAAATTTATAAATATCTCATAGTTGATTTAATGGTAATTAAATAAATGGTCTTAAGACAAAGAGTAATAATAACCATTTTATTGATGGGATAAATCCCATCATTAGTACATAAATAGTCTCCCAAACATTCTCATCATATGATGAGATGGTACCATGTGCTCAAAATATAGAGAAAAAATTATTTAAGTATTGTGTATTTTAATGTAAATAAGAGAAGAAGAGGATTTAAATGAAAATGATGTATAATGGGAATAAGTTAATTAAGGATTTTATAAGATGAGATACTTCTTGAAAAAAACATTTGGGTACTTGCCTAATGTAAATGATAATTTTATACATGTGAGGAGAGAAAAACCATTACTCTCAGGATTGAAATTTAATGAAAAGTGTTTCTAGTGTTTGATTCATGGAAAAACCCGGACCCCATTATCCTAGAGGTGATTCCTTAATTTATTGCATTGGCATATATATAGGATTCGAATCCCAAATGACCGATCAGTTTAATAGTTTTTAAAGAAGATTTTAGACATTAACCATACATTACAATTTAAAATATATATCCAAAAATAGTGATTAATTTGAGAAACCCATTATTCTCTTAGGATGACCCTGTATATCCTCCATAATAAAATTATTAACATCCTATGGAAAAGTAGTATATAATAAAGGGGTGAGATTATATGCTCCATAAGGGTGTAAACACATCTAAAGGTCTTTTAAATTTGAAAATACAATTATGGAATGGTAAATAACTGATAACATCCAATTTATAAAATAACAAGAGTATAATATGGAAGAATAAAATATTATCAAATTATACTATATAAATAATTTACATGGGTTAGAAAACATAACCATGAATATTCCAATACATTAATAACCACATAAAAATCAATGAAATGTTTCATAATAAGTAATGTATAATGTTGGATGTTTAAAACGTATTATCAAGGCCTTGACCAAAAAGTTCATAAAAATTGGTATGGAATTTTCCAAAACCCTATCTAGTTTGTCTCATGAGACATACCCATGAATCATGGGGAAATTGAGGGCCTCATCAATCACTTAATACATCGAATAAATTCTTTATATGAAATGGAGATATACAAAATCAATATAAACATTCATATTTATAGTAGAATATGAAATTTAAATATATTTCCCATTCAATAAACATAATCATAAACCATCCGGAGATATATGGTGAATGGTAACAAAATAGTACATATGTAGTAAAAATGATAATAAACTATACCTTAAAATATTGTAAATGGTATCACAAGATATCATCCTAAATAAATCATAGGATACAATGAAGGATGCTAAAATAGATACATTAATAAGATCAATAATAATTTATTTGGAAAATACCCATTAACCATTTAAGTTAGTAATTATTATAAAGCTTTACAATTATAAAAGATATTTTCTTCTTTTAAAATAACCTTTTTTACTTTTATTGAATTAAGAAATCATAAAACTTGAAAAATATTCTCATATAATATATTTTTTAAAAAAATTTCTTTTAGAATTTGAAAAAACAAATATTTAAAAGATTATATTTAAAAGAATGTGTGCGAGTTAAAAAATTTGTCTATTAACTATTAATACATCTAAAAATGTGTGAATAAAACTTAATATAATCAAATTTCATTTTACAGATAATCATATAATTAAATAATCATTGGAGTAGAAGTTGACCCTATATAATAGAAATTGAAATACAAATTCCACTAATACTAAGTAATCAGTCTGTAACATCCTGTCCTGGTGTGCCATCGAACCGGTGGACGGATCTGTGGGTCACATTGCCTCAACTCTCCCCATATGCCAGAGACTGCAAACTAACAGTGAGGGTCTTGGGAGGTGATATTGGGGAGACTATACCATCATGTTAGAGTAACAAAGCCGTATTATCATAGTAAATGACATTTAATAACAGAAGAAGAAAACAATTGAAAGGCAAAAGAAAAAGACAGGTTATAACAATTTTATAAAGGGTGGCCAAATCCAGTTTACACGATATAGGGATGATGAATGATACAATGTGAAGATAGAAAAAAATACCACATGATTACAATATAATGAAAAATAATAAAGAAAAGACAGCAAGGCCTAACGGGTGATCTCCTGAGCATCCCATGCTACCACTTGGTCCTTTTCTCCTAAATCCTTGGGTACGAACAACACAACATACATCCTAGGTCCTGCAAGCAAGAAGGTCTACTCAGGTACCCCAATGCAATGGCGGCCCGAGTGGGGTGTGAGATATAAATCTCAGTAGGCCAGGACCACCGCTGTCAATCCCAATCCAGACTGTGTATAATAATTAAATAGTGAGAAGGTATAGGAGTATTCAATAAGCCAAACAACATATAATAACAACACCCGTCTAGGTTTCCCCAATGGAAATCTGACAGCTATACCAGCTTTGGCTCATTGCCGGGATATCAGTCTGATCATGCTGCTACAGTTGCATATGTAAACATTTATAAAATATGGTGTGAGTAAATCATGCCTCCCATCCATCATATGTAGATAGCGGGCACGAGGTATTAATGACTCTCATCCCTAGTATACAATGGCAACGAGATAAAAATGCCTCTCATTCCTAAAAGACACTGGAAAGGGGTAACAATGCCTCCCTTCAATCATGTTCATTCAACTGTCATGGGGTATAAATGCCTCCCATATGTCACATTCATAATACTAGCATGGGGTATAACTGCCTCCCATCCAGACATGTAATCATTCATAGTAGTCATCTGGAAAGGGGTAAGAATGCATCCCATCTAGACATGTACTGTCACACTGGCATGGGGTATAACTGCCTCCCATCCAACCACATTAATGTCCCACTCATCAATCTTGCATGGGGTATAACTTCCTTCCATACAGACATGAAATAATCACTAGTTGGCATCAGCATGTGCACACAAACATTACAACCAGGTTTATATTATACTAGCATTACCTCAAAAGCATTCAAAAGTTATATCACAATCCCAAAAAATCGTACATCCCATATCCACGTAAATGGTTATAATCACTTTCATTCAAATATAATTAAGTAATACCATCTCAAGTATCATTATCACATAATTTATCATATTCATCACATTTATACTTAAGGAAACTCTTCTTATGTATCCATTTCAAGACATTAACATATTCATCACATTTATATAAAGTACATGAGCCAACCCTCTCTTGTATGGAAATGGCTAACCCCCAATTCATTCTCCATTCCCCTTATATCATTTCAATGACGTTTCGAGATTTACCAATCATTAAGAGGTGCTATGGAAAACCCCTCCTAGGTAAGTCCCATTCACTAAATCCATTCCATTAACATAATCCATGCTTATTGCATTATCCTAAGGCATGGTCTTACCACCCAAATCAATTTCATTCACGCTTAACCGTTTCATCAAAATATCACAAATGAAATGCCTTAACCATTTGGAAAAATTCTTAAGAGACATGAGATCATCAATTATCACAAAATCCTAAAAAAATATAGTAGGAAAGCATAATAATCTACTTTTTACTTTTTTCATGAATACAACGCACCTCTGATCGAGGGGTTTTATTATTAAATCTATAGTTTAAGGACCAAGAAACCATTTTAATCTTCTCCTAGAAATCCACACTCTTTTCACAGAAGCATTTAATTGAAACTTAACTTGCATTATTAATATACTAAAACATTGCAGTGTTAAACTCTTTAAATGCTTCACTTTGAATTAAAGGGAAAGGAGATGGACCCTACCTTAAGGTGGATCCATCCGTCCACTCCGGCTATTGAATATTTCTAACAAATAGCCGCAACTGCTCTCCCACAAGGCATATGTGATTTCATATACGAACTATGCCTCAGAATCAAACCGGTGTATCTAAATCACCGCAACCTGCATCACCTTCAGTGGCGGAAGTCGTACGCATACCTACAAGGTCCCAGGGGGCCTTCCGCACAACCCTGGAAGAAGAGGAACAAGAAAGAAACTGAAAATAACCAAACCCTAAACCTAGGGGTTCATGGACAAATGAAATTTAGGCAAGGAGGATTCCTAAAATAGGCCAGGAAGGGAGGAGGAAGGAGGAAGGAGGCGTACCAAAGAGATTCTAAGGAGGAATCGCCAAGAACGGAGGAGAGGAGGTTCAGCCAAGGGAGGGCTTGCACGCGAGGACGGTGGCTCCAAGGCGGAGGGGTTCATGAGGGTTTTGTGAGGAAGAGGGGAGAGGTTCCCTTTATTTCAGGTTTTTATTTTAAATTTATTTTTAATTATTTTAAAAAACCCAAAAAAGAGCACGACGCACGACTTGGGCTGCACGGTTTGGCAAACTGTGTGCCAATCGTGCGTCCCCCACTGGACACCCAAGACACCCCGCATGGGCTAGCCACAAGGTTTGGGAAAATCGTGCGCAGGCCTTGCGGACTCATCTGTCTCCCTGATTTAAGCCACATAGTTTGGGCCACACGGTTTGGGCCGCACGGTTTGGGAAGCCATGCGCTAACCCTGCTCCTTCTCTTGTTCATTAAAAACCAACCTCCATCAGGTACGACGCACCCAAAACACCTCAAGAAACTCAAGAAACTTCTCAGGCCTTATCCCAACCCAAAACATTAAAAATAAGGTGGCAAACCTTCGGATCCTCGTTCCAAATCCCAATTCTAAAATCGACTAGTTCGGTAATTGAAAAAGTTCAATTTCCCCCACTTTTCAACCCGGTTCAAAACGTGGGTCATTACAACCTTCCCACCTTAGAACATCACATCCCCGAGAAGTCATTAGGAACAACGCACAGCTCACTCAACCTACAAGGGTCATGAAGATTCATTAAAATGATCTCGTTACATTTCCAAATGTCCCACGCACCAACGAACATTCACTTAAGCACACAACAGTTAAGCTGTCACCACCCGAGCCAATGCTCGTTTTCCAACTGAAACACAAAGACGACACTCATCCGAACCCTTCATACCAGAGACACAACTTCATCGTCGTCTCGCTATGAAAAAAATCAATGGTACTTCCCACCATAGATTTATAACGTTAAGCGATCAAAACCCAAACCTCAACTTCTCCCTTTTTTACTTGGCTTTCAAAAGAACACTCCAAGAGTTCCAACAATGCACCAAGCGTGATTTTTAAATGATCAACATGTAGATTTTTCTATGGACCTAAAAACCCAAAAATAGAAGAGTCAAGCCACTCCGGATGACTATTCAAGAAGATTCTCAGCGTAAACGGTCGACGCTTTATAAGGTGAACCACGGTGCCTCCTCCCAATGCATCCCTCACTTAATACAAGAACGTTCAATAAAGCTCACACTAGACCCCCAGTGACGTCTCTATGATCAAACCATTTGAGAAACCCCACATTTTGTGTGCGACACCGAAAGAGAACAACAAAATTATCTCAAAAGCTTTCAAAAACATTAGTGCGGCGTAAGATCGATGCTCTCTTAATGCATCCAGGACTAAATCAAGATAGGGGACATGCTCGTTACATAAAAAAGTACACTAATGGGATTTTAAAAAATGGTTCCAGTTAGTCATTCACCAAAACTGGAATGGAGAAGAGTCGAGCCACCCCTGGTCGACTCTAAAGGAGAAACTTTGCTTCACTTTCCAACATATCAAGATTCCTAAACTGATGACAATGCCTTTTTCCTGTATAAGGAATTTCGTGATCATTCATGATTTTCCACCAATGACCTCTACGACCAACATTGTTTCTTAAATGGGGGTTGCATACAACACCATCCAGATAAAATTCATGCTATTGAGTAAGCATTTACCCATAACGACACCTGGAAACATCAAAGGATTTCAAACAAACCTGACCATTCCCAAATGGCCTTTATTGTCTAGTTCATTCTACCCGAAAGAACACACTTCACTAAACTGACATGACGCTTCCCGCCATAGAAGAGTCGGTATCCCAGAGAGAAGAAAAGACCAGATACTCATAAGAAAACAAGTTCATAACGACTAAACAGACGTGTGTCGTTCCTCCGTGCCATGATCACCAAGTCAAAATGCACACGAAAACCAAGGAAACAAGACCAGCCTGTCAAACCACCAGACTCTTCTGAAAATCATCCCGAGCATTGGGAAAACTTGATTCTCAAACGCTGAGGTCACTCTACCACGGAGATGACCCGAGACCATACATAGCAGCACAAGAGATACAGACAAATGTCGTATTTACCCATTCAACCATTCGTTTGGACTATGACATGTCAAGTCAACCATTACTATGAAAATAGAAAGGGTCAAATGACCAATAAGGCGACCGACCATGCCTGAGGCATGCCCATACAACTGGTACAAAGTATTACCCAATGCGCACACCCACGATAAGGTCAAGAGTAACATGACCTTCCATCCAAACAGGGGCGTCATTGGAAATTGGATGTCCTACATGGGACAATGACACCCGATCGGTACCAAATGTCAGAACAACGACACCCGAACAGTACCAAACGTTAGAAGAATCACAACATTAGTAAGGAAAAAAATCTCTAAGGACGCTACCTACCATGGGGTAGCCCCTCACAAAGAACAAGTTTCGACTCAATCATTTCGTCACGCCAAACAAAAGTCATCATGCTCTAGCCGAGCATTCAAGTAATTTTCCAAAAGAAAATCGACGCCCATGGAAAACACCTATTGTTCCATCTCAAGGAACTCGCAAGAATGACATAACTTACCCTCCCAAGAGGTTTAAATAGAGAACACCACTACATGTTCCTTTTCCAAGACCTTTTTATTTAATCACTTTCATTATTTTAATCACTTTAAAATATTGAATTAAAAATTTCAAGTAACCTTTCAAAATCAAAAATCACTTGGCACTTGATCATTTTTAACAAACATCTCAATGAAAAGAAGGAAAGTCTCAACAAAATTCCTTTTAACCACTATACATTTATCAGACATCCCTTCTTATTCCGGAAATTTACCATAATAAAATCATTTTGAACAATTCGAGCGACCTACGAGGGTCCCAACAAGACAATTCACATCAGATCAAAACCGAACATATATTACAAAACTATGCATTTTGCAAAGAAATCTCACATCACATTAATTAGGGGTTTCCATTTTCCAACCCATGAAGCCCACATACACTCCATGGGTTTTAATTTGGGCCCCATTAGATGAAACAAATTACATTCTAGAATTAAACAAGATCAAAGAAATCATCCAACCATATGGGTGGCCACGTACTAATCTGTAAAGCACCCATACACTTTAAAATTTTTCATTTGGCTCCCTTTAATCAAAACCAAACTCCTTTTACAATTTGTCTTTAGTAGCCCCTTTTTCTAGAAATCTTATTACACAAGTTACCCTTTCACAGCCATAAGGCACCCATACACCTTACAACTGAAAATTGGCTCTCGTCATAATTGAAATCATTTAACATGGTCAAAGCATCCAATTCCATATTAACTGAACCTAGCATGTTATCGAAAGCAATAACACAAAAACATGATATATCACAGAATCATGGAATGACTACCACAACACCTATCAAGAAAGAAGGCATCAGCTAATGCATCCTAGATGGCATGGAATAATCCATGGAATTTGATTTCTAAAAAAGTTCCTATATGATGCATAAAAGGGAATAAGCTCGTATCATCGGGTTGCTACATAAATGGAACCCACAATTGCATCAACAGTATCAAAAGAATCCATGGGTGTCACCCAATGATGAAATCAAATCAACTGTAATAATCAAAATCAAATCAACTGTAATAATCAAAATCATTAAAATAAAAATTTCATTTGAGGCAATTTGGCTTTTCCCTGTACACGATTTAGCTACACCGAGCACAGCTTATTACCAAATTCTATCTCCTTCCTATCCCTGTCTACTATCAATAAATAGTAAAACAAAATAGATTAAAAATATCCTCTGATACCACATTTTAAAGCCTCGTCCTAGCGTTCCATCGAACCGGTGGCCGGACAGGTGGGTCAGATGGCCTCAAGTGCGTCTCCCCGTATGCTAGAGGCTTATGACTACCAGAGAGGGTATTGGGAGTTGATAGTGGGGAGACTATATCCTCATGTAAGAGTAACACAGCGGTATTATTAGAGTAAATGAAATTCAATAAAGGAAGTAGTAAAAAATTGAATGGTAAAAGAAAAAGACAGGTGATAACCATTTTATAAAGGGTGGCCAAAGCGTGTTTACATGATACATGGATGATGAATGATACAATGTGAAAATAGGAATCAATACATCATGCTTAAAATACAATGAAAAAGAATAAAGAAAAGACAACAAATCTCGATGTGTGATCTACTGAGCCTCCCATGCTCCTGCTTGGTCCTTTTCTCTTAACTCCTCAGGTACAAACAACAAAACATACATCCATGTTCCTTCAAGAAAGAAGGTCTACTCGGGTACCCCAATGCAATGGAGGCCTGAATAGGGTGTGAGATATAAATCTCAGTAGGCCGGCACCACCAGTGTCAAACCCAATCCAGACAGTGTATAATAATTAAACTCTGAGCAGGTATAACAGGTTTCAATAAGCCGAAAAACATAGAATAACAACACATGTCTTGGTTTCCCAAAAGGAAACCTAACGGCTTTACCAGCTTCAGCTCGTTGCAAGGATATCACTATAATCATTCCACTACAGTTTCATATAAAAATATTTATAAATGATGGTATGGTGTAAGGATTAGTCCCATCCATCAGCTGAAGATAGCGGGCACGAGGTATGAATGCCTCTCGTCCCTAGTATACAATGGCAACAAAATAAGTATGCCTCTCGTTCCTAAAAGATACTAGAAAGGGATAAGAATGCATCACTTTCATCACGTTCATTTAACCATCATGGGGTATAACTGCCTCCCATCTGTCACATTCATAATACTGGCATGTGGTATAACTGCCTCCCATCTAGACGTGTAATGATCCACAGAAGGGAACTGGAAAGGGGTAAGAATGCCTCCCTACCAGAAATGTATGGTCACACTAGCATGGGGTATAACTGCCTCCCATCCAACCACATAAATGTCACACTCATCACTCTGGCATGGGGTATAACGGCCTCCCATATAGACACACAATCATTACCAGGTGGCATCATCATGTGCGCACTCACATTACAACCAGGTTTATATTATACAACTTATGGAAGTACCTCATAAGCATTCAAAAGTCATATCACTATCACAAACAGTCATACAGCCCATATACACGTAAATGGTTATAATCAAATTCATACAAATATACTTATAGAAACCCATCTAAAGTATCATAATCACACCATTTATCATATTCATCACTTTTATACTTGAGGAAACTCGTCATAAATATCCATTTCAAGACATTAACAAATTCATCACATTTATATAATGTATATGAGGCCACCTTCTCATGTACGGTAATTGATAACCCCCAATTGATTCTTCATTCCAATTATATCATTACAAAGGAATTTAGGGATTTACTAAGAATAAAGAGGTGCTATGGACTACCCCTCCTAGGTTAGTCCCATTCACTAGATCCATTCCATTAACATAAGTTTTGCTTATCCCATTATCCTAAGGCATGGTCTCACCACCCTAATCCATTTCATTCAAGGTCAAATATTTCATTAAAATAGCACAACTGGAATGCCTTAACCATTTATTACAATTCAGAAGAGACATGAAATCATCAATTATAACAAAAGCATAACAAAAAATTAGTAGGAAAGTATATGAACCTACTTCCTACTTTTATCTTGAAGACAACACACCACTAATCGAGGGGTTTTATTATTAAATCGATAGTTTATTGACCAAGAAACCATTTTAATCTTGTCCCAGCAATCCGCACTCTTTGCAAAGAGGAATTTAAATGAAACTAAACATGCATGATGAACATACAAAAACAATGCAGTATTAAACTCTTTAAATGCTTCACTTAGAATTAAAGGGCAAGGAGAGGGACCCTACATTAAGGTGGATCCATCCGTCCACTCGGATCATGATGCTTTCAAACTAAGAGCCTCTGCTGCTCTCCCATGAAGAATATGTGATTTCATATACAGACTATGCCTCAGAATCACAACGGCGGATCGAAATCACTGCAACCCACCTATCCTTCAACGAAAGACGTCGTACGCATACCAAAAAGGTCCCAGGGGGCCTTCTGCACAACCCTGGAACAAGGGGAATAAGAAATAAACCAAAAAAACCAAACCATAAACCTAGGGGTGATTGGACGAAAGAAATTTGGGCAAGGTGAAGCCCTAAAATTGGCCAGGAATGGAGGAAGAAGGAGGAAGGAGGATTACTATGGAGATTTGAAGGAGGAATCTCCAAGAATGGAGGACAGGAGGTCCGTCTAAGGGAGGGCTTGTGCGCGAGGCCGATGGCTCCAAGGGGGAGGGATTCATGTAGGTTCTCTACGTAAGAGGGGAGAGGTTCTCTTTAGTTTAGGTTTATATATTAAATTAATTTTTAATTATTTTAAAAACCCAAAACAAGGCGTGAAACATGTCTTGGTCCGCATGGTTTGGCAAACCATGCACCAACCATGTGTCCCCCACTGGACACCCAAGACACCCTGCACGAGCTGGCTGAAGGGTTTAGGAAAACCGTGCACATGCCGTGTGGACTCCTCTGTCTCCCTGATTTAAGCCACAAGGTTTCGGCCGCACAGTTTTGGAATCCATGTGCCAACCGTGCGCCTTATGTTGTCCTTTAAAAACCAACATCCTTCAGGTCCGACGCACCTAAAACACCTCGAGATTCTCGGGAAAAATCGCGGGCCTTCTCCCAATCCCAAAACTTTAAAAAGATGGTTCCAACCTTCATAACCTCGTTCCGAAGCCCAATTCTAAAACTGACTGGTTCAATAATTGAAAAAGATCAATTTCCCCCACTTTTCAACCCAGTTCAAAATGCGGGTCATTACAACATTCCCACCTTAGAACTTCTCGCCCCTGAGAAGCCATCGAGAACAACACACACTTCAATCGACCTATAAGGGTTGTGAAGCTTCATTCAAATGATCGTGTTACATTTCCGAATGTCCCATGCACCAATAGACATTCACTTAAGCACACAACGCTTAAACCATTAACACTCGAGCCAACTCTCGTTTTCCAACTGAAACATAAAGACAGCTCTAACCCAAGACCGTCATACTAGAGACACAACCTCATCGTCGTCTCTTTATGCAACCAATCAAAGGTACTTCCCACCATAGATTTTTAACGTTAAGAGATCAAAACCCAAACCACAACTTATCCTTTTTACATAGATTTCAAAAGAATGCTCCAAGCATTCCAACGACGCACCTAGCATGATTTTTGAAACGATCAACCTGTAGATTTCTCTATCGACCTCAGAACCCAAAAATAGAAGAGTCAAGAAACTCTGGATTACTATCCAAGAAGACGTCCGACATAAACGTCCAATGCTTTATAAGCTGAACAACGATGCATCTTCCCAAGGCATCCCACACTTAATACAAGAACATCCACCGAAGATCACACCCGACCCCCGTTGACGTCTAAAAGATAAAACCACGAGAGAAACCACACATTTTGCATGAAACTCTGAAAGAGAACAACCAATCGAGCTCAATAGCTTTCAAAAAAATTAGCATGGTGTAAGATCAACACTCTCTTAGTGCATCCAGGACGAAATTTAGAAAGAGGACATGATCGTCATATAATAGAGTACACTAATAGGATTTTAAAAAAAGGTTCCAGTTAGTCATACCCAAAAACTGGAAAGGAGAAAAGTCCAGCCACCCCTGGTCGACTCTAAAGGAGAAACTTGGCTTCACCTGCCGACACATCAAGATTCCTAAACCGATCACAATGCCTTTTCTCGTACAAGGCATTCCATGATCATTCACGATTTACCACTGATGTCTTCCATGACCAACAGTGTTTCATAAAAGGGGGTTTCATACCCCACCAACTAGATCAAAGTCATGCTATCAAGCAAGAATCGACGCATAATGACAAATGTAACCCTTAAAGGATTTTAAAAAAACTCGACCATTCCCAATTTCTCTTTCTTGACGTGTCCATTCTTCCTGGAAGAACACACTTCACTAAACCGACATGATGCGTCCTACCATAGAAGTGTCGGTATCACTGAGAGAAGAAAATACCAGCTGCTTATAAGAGAACTAGGTTATAACGATTAAACATACATGTGTTGCTCCACCAAGCCACAATCACCAAGTTAAAACGCAGAAGAAAATCAAGGAAACAAGACCAATGTGTCGACCGCCCGAGTCTTCTGAAAAGCATCCCAAGAATTGGGACAACTTAATTCTCAAATGCTCAGGTCACTCTACCACGGAGATTTCCCGATACAGTACACAACAACACAAGAGATACATCCAAGTGTCGTATTTCACCATACAAACATTCTCTTGGACAATAACATGCCAATTCATCCATTACTACACAAAAAGAAAGGGTCAAACGCCCAACAAGGCGACCGACCATGCCCGAGGCATGTCCATCCAATTTGTACAAAGTATTACCCGATGCTCACACCCATGACAAGGTCAAGAGTAACATGACCTCTCATCCGAACAAAGGAATCATTGGAAACTGGAAGTCCTACATGGGACAAAAACAACCGAATGGTACCAAACGTCAGAATAGAAACACCCTAACAGTACCAAATGTCATAAGACTCACAGTGCTAGTAAGGCATAAAATCTTTAAGGGTGCTACCTACCACATACTAGCCCCTCACGAATGACAAGCGTCGACTCAAGAATTTGGTCATGCCAAAAAAAATTCATCAAGATTAAGCCTAGAATTCAAGTCATTTTCCAAAAGAAACCAAACGCCCATGGAAAACACCTACGGTTTCGTCTTAAGGCACTTGCAAGAAAGACTTAACTTACCCTCACACGGGGTTTCAATAGAGGACACCACTACAGGTTCTTTTTCCAAACCCTTTGATAGAGAAAATATTTCCAATTAATTTATATTTAATATAATTTTTTATACCCACAAAAGTGTTCCTCTAATATTAATTGTTTCATTTTTATGATATTGGTGTTATTTTGAGATGAATTGTAAAAAATTGGTCATTTTGGATTTTTAACAGTTTTAAATTATTTCTATAGTTTGTCCATAACATTATCTACACTAATCCAAATTGAAAAATTCTTCCTTTTCCAGATTCTGCAGATCCAGGGATTCATTTTATTTTTTTTTGACTAAAAGCTGAATCGACCATATAGAAGCTCAATGGAAACTCAGAAGTGGGAGAAAGAAAATTGTTTGCAGTTCTTCCTAGTTTTGGTGTAGGCTCCATAAGTAATCCATGGTGGACCCAAATGTTGTTAAATTCAGTGGGTGGACGTGAAAAGTCTTTTGGAGAATCTTTTATGAAGGATGGACCGCGTGAATTGGTCATGTATGTGGTCATTAAATCACCCTAATCTGGAAGATTGCGTTTTGGGGAGTCTGACTGGACAGAATAAATACTCAGAGTAAAACGGCCATAACCCTCCGAATACTTGTCCAAATCCACTGATATTTTTAGGGGACACGTCCAAGACAATTATCAAAAATATTCAAGAAGGGATCAATGTGTTAAGATATCATTTAATAGGGATAAAATGCGTCACCATCCGTGGAAAAAATTATGGCTATAAAAGGAGGAGAGATCCACCCTCTCAAAGAATCCCATTCTCCATCTCATTCCATCCGAGACACTATGAAAGATATCGTTTCGGCTTTATTTTTTATTTATTTTATTTTTAATTGTTTTATAATGCCTTCTTATTCCTCATTCAACTCGATTACTTTTACCATGATGGGGTAATCTTTTGGAGTGATTGGGGAAGTGTTGGTTTTCTACATTCTAATGCTTGAGTTCTTGGACGCAATTGAATAAATTTCTTTCTTCTTCATTTCAGTTTTCAATTTCTTATAGAATATTTTATTATCAAGCGTGATTGTTCTTGAATAGTAATTTCATTATTGATTTTTTCCTTCATAAAATAATAATAATCTCCCTCCACTAATTTCTGGTTTATATACGATGGAATAAACTAAGAAATAGTGATGAAGTACTCGATGATCGTCAGTATGTGTAAAAGGTGTAGTGAATGTTCTTGATTGTTTGGGATAAAAATACCTGATTGGGTATTTCTAATTTCAATTAAGGATATTCCATAAAACTATTTTACACATGGAAGGAGAGTTGACCAAATCGAGATCTGGGTAAGGTTTTCCCTCACAATAATAATTTCACCAAGGGAGTGAGAGAAACGATTGTGGAAACTCACTTTAATCAACAAAGAAGAATAGGTTTGAATTAAATTGAAAAAGGATAGAATTTAAATTTAGAAACCTACACTGACCTAATCACCCTTTTTAATATCATATTTTTTCAGTCATTTTAATTAAAAATATCATTTCAAAAACACAACATTTTTACCCTCTTTTTAAAGTGAAAACCCGTTTTGTGGGCACTACTCTTCAGGATACATCCTAGGTTAACCACATTACTACATTTTAACTTATGAAATAATTGTTTTCCCATGCCCTATGATAGGCGGTGTCAAACATGGCGTCGTTTCCAGGGAGGTAGTTCCACAAACTAATTGTAAATATTTGACTTTTTCAAATTAAAATAAAATTAAAAAAAAATCTTTTTCCATGTTGTTTTAAAATGATTATTTCTTTAATTCATGGAAAAATCTCCCAGCAGTTCAAGAAAAAATTATTGAATCACCTTGGTTTATAGAGTATAAAGTTTCTTTCTTGGGTAAAAAAAATTCTTGAAGATCAAATCCAAATCATAACAGAGGATGAATTCAAGGATCTCATAGAAAACCTTAAAGAGAACCTCGAATACCTAGTGTTGGAGGGTTTGGAAAGAGAATTAATTGAACATCAGCAGTATTTTCCAGAATTTTATCAAGAAATGATCAAAGTAAAACACCAATAAGAATATGTTCACAAGGATATTGAATCCCAATTTGAATGAATTAGTCAAAAAGTTCAAAATCTAGAGACCTAAATATAGTGGATAGCAGAACAAGTACATGCATCCCAGGATCAACAACTGGAGATAGAACAAGAATCAGAACCAGAAAAATTGATGGAAGAAGTAGCCCCACAAATCCTTCAGGTTGAAGAACCCATGGAGGCCTTGATTAAATTAAAAGAAGATCCATTGTGCCCATATCAATCAATGTTGGAGGAGATTGATGAAGATGATTTAGCAATTGAAATACATACAGGAGATCAAAAAGAACTGGATAACTTCTGGAATGAGTTTGAGGAACTTATTGAGCCAACTATTCCTCATAATGTAGATGATTCAACAAAATTGAATGAAAAAACCAACCAAGCAGTGAAATTTAAAGATAAGACAGAGGAGTCTGACTACTTACCTCTATCTAGGGAAATAAAACTCCAAGAAGCACCTCCCATTGAAGAAGAAATTGAAGCCAAACAAGATCTTGGATTCAATCTTTTCATAAACTCATTATCTTTTTATTTTGTTGAAAATAAATTGAGTATTACATCCCCTTCATTTAATTTATCAGTTTCAGCCAACACATGTATCTCCTTATAGGAAGACGATGAAAAAGGATATTCATCCATGGAGGAACATATAAATCTCCCCAAGCTATTGAACATTTAATAGAGGGAGTATAAGAGAAGATCAAAGTGGATTTTCTGGAGGAAAATGAGACACAAGATACGTACTTTGAACAGGAAGAATTTGATATTCATTTTTCATGCTTTATTTTTTTCAAATAGAACTAAACTCTTTCATTACATTTGGTTTTTCCATAGACGTATCATACCTTCAGCAACCACGGGAGAATAAAAAAGATGGTGTTCATGCATAACCCAAGAAAGAGGAGGACTCATTTATTGTCCTAAACCCACCATGAATGTTTCATCTCATTACAATAGAGGTTGAATTGGTATGCTATATAAATGGATTCCTCAACAATAAGGAACAAGTGTATGCTGGGAAGAAGAATTTTTGTTGGTTCAAGAGAAAGAAACCTCATCCACCATCAGATTGGGGATAATCGATTAGAACTGCCCATCTAGAGGAAATAAAATCCCAGGGCCCACTTGGGGGATTAAACCAAGTTTTATACTCCTATTCTCATCCTATTTATATTTTCATTTCTTTTAATAAATATATGATGTTTTGATTTGTTCTTTTAGTTGTAGGTTTTCAGAGTGCATCACTTAGGAGGCTAACTCAATGTTGCACTGTGAATAAGTCTTGTTATACCTCTCCTTCACTCATTCTTGATTTTGTGATTCATTTTAAAATTGGATTACATGTTAAATAAACTTGAATTCATTGAGGACACTACATAATTTAAGTGTGGGGGAGGGATCCTTTGTAGTTTCAGATTTTCATTTTGTGTTTCTTCATTAAAAAAATAAATAGTGTGTTTCCAAATTTTTGTGTTTTTGTTGTGTTTTTGAAACTATTGAGTTGAAATGACTATCATTTCCATTTTTGAAACCCGTGTCAATGAGTGAATCAACCTATTTCAGGAAACTGAGCTTAAATGAATTCTTAAATCACTTTGTTTAAAGTTTAAATATTTTGGAATTTCATGAAAAGTACACTGATTTTTTAATCTCAAGACATATTTCACTGTCTATATCATTGAAATCACTTTTCTGTGAGGATTTTAAACCATTTTTGCCTTATTATTTTCATTTATCTCATTTCTTGAGAGAACCATACCATGCTTGCTTAAACCAGAATTTGATATATTTCATTCAAAACTTGAGGGTTTAGGGTACGTGTGTTTTAAATGATTGAGGGATTTATTTGGTTTGAAGTCCCCTTTTCAAAATAATCCTTTTCATTATGTATCACCTTTACATTTATCCTTCATTTTATCCCCTAGTAGCCATGAATTTCTTATTAGGTTAGCCACATTACAAGCCAATTTTCCCTATCTTACCTGCTCTTTAAGTGAAATTACATGATCTAGTTGAACTTATGTGTGGGGAAGATGTCTTGTGGTGTAATACCTCGTTTGGTGATACTTTTGGAGAAATATAAAAAGTTGAAGATATGATTTTCCTATTTAATATTTCATTTTGATAAAAGTTGTTCCTTTTTGGAGCTTTCATGATAAGATAATTTGTGCCTTTCTAGAGCGTCCGATGTAAAAAAAAGTGTGTGTATCTAGAGCTTTCAAGAAAAATCATGTTTGAAAAGATTGAAAATATTTCTACTGAAATACTGAGTCGATTGAATGATGATGGGTCTATGTTTCTACGAAGGGGAAGATAAAGAGACCATACTTGAGTGAAAATTAGAATCTTGCAATTTTTTCTTCAAAAAGAACCAAGCCCTCCTTTCTAGGCCTCAGAATTTTTAACATCTAAATCCTACCAACCGAAAGCCACAAAACAACCCTGAAATGTCCTCATGAGAAACACATGCCCTTGAATAACAACGGGAGGATAAGTAGGAATTTATCAAGCCTATGGTGACTTTTGTTTGAGTTTGGATGAGAAAAGCCTTGTTCAGCATTTACAATTGTGAGATGAGAGAAAATTCATGTGAGGTAGGTGTTTTGTGTGCATGGGATAATAAATGAAGTGGAAATATATTAAAATCTAAAATGGAGAATTACAATAATTGTTTTTGATGATTCATGAAATATTTTTGTTTATTGGAATTGATTTGGAAGATCTCAATGATATGTGTTTTGTATTTGATTTGATTTTATTTTATTTGTCTAGGAGTCCAAGTGCTAAGTGTGGGGGAATTGATAGAGAAAATATTTTAAATTAATTTATATTTAATTTCATCTTTTTAAACCCACAAACGTGTTCTTCTAATATTAATTGTTTCATTTTTATGATATTGGTGTTATTTTGAACTGAATATTAAAAATTAGAAATTTTGGATTTTTAATTGTTTTAAATTATTTCTGTAGTTTGGCCATTAAATTTTCTACATTAATCTAAATTGAATTTTTTTTCCTGTTTCTACATATCCAAGGATTCATTTTCTATTTTTGGACTAAAAGATGAATCGGCCAATTAGAATCTCAATGGAAGATCACAAGTGGGAGAATGAAAATTGTTTGTAGTTCTGCTAAGTTTTGGCGTGGTCTCCATAACTCGTCAATTATGGGCCCAAATGTTGTCAACATCTGTGGGTTGACACGCAAGGAGTTTTGGAGCATCTTTTATGAAGGAAGTACCATGTGAATTGGACGTTTATGGGGTAATTAAATCGCTCTAATCGGGAGGATTGCGTTTTGGAGAGTTTGAATGGACAGAATAAATGCTCAGAGTAAAACGGCCATAACGCTCAGAATACATGTCCAAATCCACTGACATTTTTAGGGGACACGTCCAAGACAATCATGAATGACATTAATGAAGGGATCAATGTGTGGAGATGTCATTTAATGGGGCTAAAACGCGTCAATATCCGGGGGACAAATTCTGGATATAAAAGGAGGAGAGTAATACCCTCCCAAAACATCCCATTCTCCATCCCATTCCTTCCAGGACACCAAGAAGAAGATATTTTCGGCTTTATTTTTTATTTCATTTATTTTTCATAGTTCTATAATGCCTTCTTCTTCCCCATTCATCTCGATTACCCTTACCATGGTGGGGAAAACTTTTGGAGTGATTGTGGAAGGGTTGGTTTTCTACATTGTAATGCTTGAGTTCTTGGACTCAATTGAATAAATTTCTTTCATCTTCATAGTTGTTTTCAATTTCTTAGAGTGTATTTTATTA
Source organism: Viscum album (assembly GCA_963277665.1). Classification (NCBI taxonomy): domain Eukaryota; kingdom Viridiplantae; phylum Streptophyta; class Magnoliopsida; order Santalales; family Viscaceae; genus Viscum; species Viscum album. The sequence continues at coordinate 1,943,823,362 of OY728126.1, read as the reverse complement.
TCAAGTGTGATAGTTCTTGAATATTAATTCTGTTATTTATTTTTTCCTTGGTAAATTATTCATAATCTCCCTCCACTAATTCGTAAATTATATACGATGGAATAAACTAGGAATTAGTGGTGAAGTACTCGACGATCGTCAGTACGTGTAAAATGTGTAGTGAATGTTCATGATTATTTGGGATAAACAAAACCCGATCGGGTATTTCCCATTTCAATTAATGATATTCAATACAACAATTTTACACATGGAAGGAGAGTTGACCAAACCGAGATCTTGCTAAGGTTTTCTATCACAATAATAATTTCACCAAGGAAGTGAGAGAAAACGACTGTGGAAACTCACTTTAATTCACATAGAAGAAGAGGTTTGAATTAAATTGAACAAGGATAGCATTAAAATTAGTAAAGCTACCCCGACCTAATCACCCTTTTTAATATCATATGTTTTCAATCATTTTAATTTGAAATTTGATTTCCAAAACACAACATATTTACCCTCGTTTTAAAGTGACAACCCGTTTTGTGTGTACTCCTCTTCAAAATACATCCAAGGTCAACCACATTACTACATTTTAACTTAGGAAATAATATTTTTTCCATGCCCTATTATATGAATTCTTCACCCTTTATATATAATCCATCTCATTTTTTTAATCACTTTAAATGAATCAATTCCAAACATCAAGTAACCTTTCAAAACCAAAAACCACTAGGAACTTGATCATTTTTAACAAACAGCTCAATGAAATACAAGAAAGTCTCAACAAACATCGTTTTAACCACTATTAATTTATCAGACATCCCATCTAATTCATACAATTTACTATAATAAAATCATTTTGAACAATTCGAGTGACCTACGAGGGTCCAAAAAATCCGAACATCTTTTACAGAACTAAGAATTTCACAAAGAAATCTCCCATCACATTAATTATGGTTTGCCATTTTCCAACTCATGAAGCGCACATACACTACATGGGTTGAAATTTGTCCCCCATTAGATGAAACAAATTACATTCCAGAATTAAACATGCTCAATGAAATTTTCCAACCATACAGGTGGCCACCTACCAATATTTAATGCACCCATACACTTTATAAAATGTCATTTGGATCAATTTAATCAAAACCAAACTCATTTTTCAATTTGACTTTTGTAGCCCCTTTTTCTAGAAATTTGATTACACAGGTTACCCTTTCCCAGCCATAAGGCTCCCATACACCTTAAAACTGAAAATTGGCTACTGCCGCAATTGAAATCATTTAACTTGGTCATTGAAACCAATTCCATATTATCTGAACCTAGCATGTTATCGAAAGTAGTAACACACAAACAAGATATATCACAGGAATAAGGAAAAGTACCACAACACCTATCACAACAGCAGACATCAACTAATGCATCCTAGATGGAATGGAGTAATGCATGGAATTTGATTTCTAACAAAGTGACTATATGATGCATGAAAGGGAAGAGCCTTGTATTATCATTTTGCAATAGAAAAGGAACCCAAAATTTCATCAACAATATCAACAGAAACCATGTGTGTCACCCAATGGTGAAATCAAATCAACCGTAATAATCAAAATCATTAAAATAACAATTTTATTTGAGGAAATTTGGCTTTTACTTGTACACGAGTTAGCTAGTCCCGAGCACATCTTATTGAAAAATTCCATCTCCTTCCTATCCCTTTCTATTGTCACTAAAAAGTAAAACAAAGGTGAAAAAGGAAACTCCTCTAAACCCACTTTTTAACATCCCGGCCCGGCGTACCATCGAACCGATGGCCGTACCGGTGGGTCACATGGCTTCAAGTGTGTCTCCCCATATGCCAGAGGCTTCCGACTAGCATCGAGGGTTTAGGGAGGAGATAGTGGCCAGACTATACCCTCATGTCAGAGTAACACATGGGTATTATTATAGTAAATTCCATTCAATAACGGATGTAGTAAACAATTGAAAGGAAGAATAAAAAGATATGTGTTTAGCATTTTATAAAGGGTGGCCAAATCCAGTTTGCATGATACATGGATGATGAATGATACAATGTGAAAATAGGAAACAATACAACATGCTTACAATACAACGCAAAAGAATAAAGAAAAGGCAGCAAGGCCTGACAGGTAGTCTCCTAAGCATCCCATTCTTCAGCTTGGTCCATTTCTCTTAACTCTTCAGGTACAAAAAACGTAGAATACAACCTAGGTACTGCAAGAAAGAAGGTCTACTCGGGTACCCCAGTGCAATGGCGGTCTGAGTATTGTGTGATATATAAATCTTAGTAGGTCGGCACCACCAGTGTCAAACCCAATCCAGACTATGTATAATAATTAAATAGTGAGCAGGTATAACAGGATTCAATAAGTCGAACAACATAGAATAACAACACCCATCCAGGTTTCCCCAAAAGAAAATTTGACTGCTATACAAGCTTCGGCTCGTTGCTGAGATATCAGTCTGATCATGCCACTACAGTTACATATGTAAATATTTATAAATGTTGGAATGTGGTAAGCATGTCTCCCATCCATCACCTGAAGATAGCGGGCATGAGGTATGAATGCCTCTCGTCTGTAGTATAGAATGGAAACGAGATAAGAATTCCTCTCGTTCCTAAAAGATATTGGAAAGGGGTAAGTATGCCTCCCTTCCATTACGTTCATTCAACTGTCATGGGGTATAACTGCCTCCCATCTGTCTCATTCATAATACTGGCATGGGGTATAATTGCCTCCCATCTAGACATGTAATCATCCACATAATTCAACTTGAAAGGGGCCTGAATTCCACCCTTCCAGACATGTATTGTCACATTGGCATGGTGTATAACTGCCTCCCCTAAAACCACATAAATGTCACACTCATCACTCTGGAGTGGGGTATAACTGCCTCCCATTTAGACACACAATCATCACCAAGTGGCATCAGCATGTGCGGACTCACATTACAACCAGGTTTATATTATACTACTTATGGCAGTATCTCATAAGCATTCAAAAATCATATCACAATCAGAAACAATCATACAGCCCATATCCACATAAATGGTTATAAATACATTCATATAGAAATACTTAAGGCAAACCATCTCATGTATCATTATCACATCATTTATCATATTCATCACATTTATACTTAAGGAAACTCCTCTTAAGTATCCATTTCAAGCCATTAACATATTCATCACATTTATATTAGGTACATGAGGAAAATCGATCATTTACGATAATGGATAACCCCAAATTCATTCTTGATTCCCCTTATATCATTTCAAAGACATTTAGGGATTTAAAAAGCATAAATAGGTGCTATGGGCTACCCCTCCTAGGTAAGTCCCAATCATTAGATCCATTCCATTAACATATGTCGTGCTTATCCCATTATCCTATGGCATGGTCTCACCACCCTAATACATTTCATTCAAGGTTAACCATTTCATCAAAATAGCACAACTGACAAGACCTAAACATTTGGTAAAATTCAGAAGAGACATGACATCATCAATTATAACCAAATCATAACAAAAATTTAGCAGTAATGAAAAAGAATCGACTTCATACTTTTATCATGAAGATATTGAACCTTTGATCGAGGGGTTTTATTTTTAAATCGTTATTTTAGTGACCAGGAAACCATTTTAATCTTGTCCCAACAATCCACAATCTTTGCACAGAAGCATTTAATTGAAAATATACTTTCATGATTAACATACTAAAACAATGAAATATTAAACTCTTTAAATGCTTCACTTTGAAATAAAGGTCAAGGAGAGGGACAATACCTCATGTTGGATCCATTCGTCTACTCTGGCTCTTGACGTTTTCTATCTAAGTGCTACTGGTGCTCTCCCATGAGGAATATGTGATTTCATATATGACCTATGCCTCAGAATCAAACTAGCAGATCGAAATCACAGCAGCCTGCCTCGCCTTCAGCGGTGGATGTTGTGCTCACTACAACATGGTCCTGGGGGGCCTTCCGTAGAACCCTAGAACAAGCAGAACAAGAAAGAAACCAAAAAAAACCAAAACCGAAACCTATGGGTGTTTGGCCGAACGAAATTTGGGCAAGTGGGATCCCTAAAGTTGGCTAGGAAGGGAGGAGGAAGGAGAAAGGAGGCTTACCGTCGAGATTCGAAGGATGTGTAAAGACTCGTAAAATTCAAGGGAAATTTTTTCTTAATTTTCTTTGGGATTTTAAAAGAATGCAGTTTCAGACAGAACCTGAATTCGACTCCCGGTGTGCCCAGAATCAATTTCCGATGTTTAGATTAGGTACGTTCAGTGAACGGATGAGTGCGTTTTCTTAACTTTTGAACTGATGCTTGGAATTGAAATCTGAGGGCACCAATGAAACCACAACACCAGTAATTTCTTAGGAAAACCTTTTTTGGATTTGCGTTTTCTCGGGTGTGGTTTTTAAAAATAGTGGGTTAATTAATGAATAAAATAAAATTTGTGCAACCAATTTTATTTTTATTTAAGGTAGTATAAACCTTTTCTTGTTGGTTAGAGTGGGACCCACTAATATCCTAACTCCACTAGGTAAGATATTAGTGAGGTGGGTCCCACACGAGCCCCACACCCTTTATTTCATTTCTCCTCCCACGTTCAATTAATTTTGGAAACTCACCCGCACCCCCGCTTAAATGGAATGTCAACCCTCGTGTTTAATTGGATTATTAAATGCCTCATTAATTGGTGAACCCTCGATAATTAAATTGTGATTTAATTTTTGAATTTCAAAAACAGATGGTATGAGTAAAAAAATAAGGCAATGCCTTATTTTATTATTTTTGTTTTGTTGTGAGAGATGATTTGGGGAGGAAATACTCCATTCTTGAAGAACGTCCTTACTCATTAAAGAACGCGAAGAACGCACTGTCACTGATAAAGAACGCCAGCCTACGACGAAGGACAACGAAGAACACCATATCCTCGGAGATTGAAGACGTGACGCTATGTACCACGATGCCAATGATTCTCTTCTCCGAGTTGAAGACGACGCTTACAGAACCTTTTTCCGCGACGCCGTCTTCCGTGATTATTATTTCCCGCGACGACCTTTGTTCGACGACACGTTGAGGTAGGGGGTTTGGTTTAATTTATTTTATATGGATTAAATCCTCGACATGTGCTTAATTGTTGAAAGATGTTTGAACCACTAACACGGTGGGTGCGGACCAATGAACAAGTCGGAACCCACTGATTCTCGGTTCTTGGTGAGCAGATCGATGGGCGACGACGAAGCGGGCCGTAAAGGAGTTTTGAACCCTTTGCAGTAATCTACGGGTCCCAGGAGAGCCGTAGGCGCAGACGGTGGGAAATACGGACCACTAGAGCTCGTCTGGTGGTCCGCGGAAAGCATTGCCGGCGCAGCGGCACCGGCGGCCGAAGGTGGAGGCCGGCAGCCCGGATGCGGCGGCGCCCCGGTGCGACGCCGGCAGAATCTGTTTTGGCTTCAGCCGCAACGGCAGCGGGATCCGGGAAGACACGGCGACCAGCACCGCGGCATTGGTAAAGAAGGGGGGATCGTGTCCTGCCATGCATGGCCGCTGGCCAAGACAGCGTGCCACCCAGCCGGGCCGGGCTGGGATGCGCGGACCGGACCGGGTCGGACCGGGCCAAGACCCCCCATTTTCAGACCACTTTCGGTCTATTGCCCATAACGTGGGCTACAGACCTCCGATCGATGCACCGTCAGTTGTGTGGCTATCCTTGGATCGATAAGGTCTTCTTGGTATATTAAACTCAAGGTTTCAGAGAACTTTGAGTATGGCCGGGTTGGTTCGAACTCGAAACCAACCCAACCCTCGGAGCAGAAATGCTCATAACTTGAGCTTCGGACGTCCGATTGAGGTGTCATCGACATTATTGGATTCCCCTTAGTGATAAGGAACATTTGGATTACTCCACTCGAGGTTTGGACATAGTAGGAGTACGTTCGGGTTGGTTTTGACTTAAAAAATCAACCGGGCCCCTGGAACGAAAAAGCCAATAACTCTCAGACCGGTCATCCGATTGATGCACCATCTGTCGCGTTGAGTTCCATTTGTCGAGACAGAACTTTGGGATACATCAACTCCGGACTGCGTGTCAGTTGATGTATCAACCCCTTTGCTCATGGAGCGTACCCTCCCAGAAAAGAGAATACTGTGTGCAGGAACCCTAGAGCTGGCTGCGACAACGAATATGAAGACTGCACTGAAATCCTATGTGGGTTCGACGGTGATGAAGACTGAACTAAAATCCTATGTGGGTTCCGCTGCGATGGAGACCATACTGAAATCCTCTGTGGGTTCAACGGGGATGAATACTGCCCTGAAATCCTCCGTGGGTTCAGCAGCAATGAAGACCGTACTGAAATCCTCAGTGGGTTCGACGACAATGACTACTATTCTTGTATCCTATGTGGGTCTGGAAGTTTCTGACTCTGTTCTTGCTATCCTACATGGGTATGGTAGAGTATTTGGTCTATTTCCTATGTTGGGTCCGACAGCTTAGTTGGTTTAGTATCCTACGTGGGTCCCAGCTTAGGTGAATCAGTGGCTACATCAGATCATCTCTATCACCTTACGAAGAAGTATACCTGTGTGAGACGAGTCTTGAATTTCAATCATTATATTTGATATGAATGACTTGCTTTCTTATGTGGATTGTGTTTTGATTTCCTGTGTGGATTGGGTTGTATTATCCTGTGTGGACGTGATCGAACTTTGGCTCGGATGTTGGAGCCGAACTGGAATTGATGACTTAGGTATATATATGTGAATATACGTAAGTAGTGTTGGTTGTTACTTCGTGATTGTATCTTTCCTTTTTGGATTATCCTTTGTGGATTCCGGGAGACCTTTGCGGGTCTCGGGGTACCTACTGTGTAGCGTATACTCCCCCCTACACGGGATATGCCCACACTACGTTGTGTTGGTTGTAGACGACGGACAACACTGATCGTGGTTGAGGCTAGTGGAGCAGTCGGTACCTCGAGGTGGACCACTGGGGAGGACGTACACAGAGCGGACGGTTGGACCCGAGGAGCTGAGGTGGATATATTTACCCACCATTTAGGTGGGACTTCCAGTGGACGGCTTGACATTTCTGCTTTACTTTCAGTTGTTGTACTTTTTTTCTAGCTATACTTTACTTTCAGTTTGGGTTTGTATTCTGGCCCATTTACTTTCCGCACTTACTTTGTACACAGTTTTACTTAGTGTTTACTCTACTGGATTACTCTATGGAGTTTGTTTACTTTATAAATGAAATGACTTCCCCTTTTTGTTGGGATTTACGCCTTGGTGCTAGTCGCTAGCCCCTGGCCTATAGGAGGCAGGCAGAGGGTTGTCACGGCACTGGCTCTGAGGACGGGTCATGACAAATTGGTATCAGAGGCGATCGGTTCTACAGCAGAACTCAGGACAGGGATCTTTATTCTATGTGAAGTAATATTTTTACGGGTATTGAGTGTGGTTATCATTCTAGGGAGTCCAGTGTTGATGCAGTGGCCGATGTATCCGTACACCAAGACACTGACTTCTGATTTCCGAATTAGTGTATGAAAACATTGATTTCATGTGTGTTTCAAAAGTTTTCTTTGTGATTACATTGTGTCAGCTCACCACATAAACTGTTTTGACCGTGGAACACCTATTTCATTTCAGGATGGCCCCAAGATGGCATCCATCTAGGGTTCCGAGAATTGTTCAAGACGACAGCCCACCGAGTGAAGAGGCCTCAGTGCAGGGCCCTTTTTCATCGGAGGCACCGACGGTACCTCCACCAGCAGAGCCACGGATTCCGCCAGCCCCAGCTGCTGAGAGTGCATGTCTCCTTAGTGCACTGCATGAGTTCCAACATTATATACCATACAGGTTCGGTGGGGAGACGGACCCTCAGGCCTCCGAGGATTGGCTGGAGGCAATTGTATGAGATTTCAGGTTAGTGGGGACACTAGCAAACCTCATGGTGATCCTTACAGCGAGCCTCCTGCACGCGGAAACAGGAAAATGGTAGAGAATGATGCTCCAGGTGCACGAAGAGGAATCCCTCCTCTGGACAGACTTTGAGAGAATCTTTATTTTAGAATTCGTCCGAGCCACCCTCCGTGCGGTGTGCATTCAGGAGCTTCTACAGATGCGGCAGGGTAGCATGATAGTCGCCCAGTACTCAGAGAGATTTACCGATCTCTCATTCTATTCGATGGATAAGGTACATGACCCATTCTTCCGAGCCTAAACCTTCGAGCAGGGACTGAGTCATGAGATCATGGCATCAGTGATCTCCCTCAGCATTCCGACGTAGGTAGGAGTACTGGAGCAAGCCCTTCTCATTGAGAGATTTCTTGCTAAGTATACACCAGCAGCAAGACATACCGCAGGGAGGCATGTAGCATAGTCATCTGCATCTGGCAGTCAAAAGATGTCACATGGGTCTTGGAGGAATGGACCATCAGGCAGACGACCTCAGGACACTGTCTTAGAGGTGAGTGGCACCCGGTGCAGAGCCAGCCTTTTGAGGAGAAGAAAATTCTACACTTGCGGCGGGCAGGGACACAAGGCTCGTCACTGCCCGACCTGCCGTGTAGAGGAGCAGTAAACAGTTGAGGGGCCACCCAGGCAGAGGCAGAGGGTCGACCATGGTAGTCCACTAAGAGCAGGCGGACAAGACAGTGGAGCTGGCCGGGCAGCAGGTGGTGGGCGACGCTTTGAGGCTTTACCACCACCACCACCAGGAGGTCCACCCCGACCACAAGGAGCTGGAGGGAAGAGACAGGCTCAGCTTCAGGAAGCAGAGGCCTATGACCACGGTGCACCAGAGATGATTTGAGGTATTATCTGTGTCTACTCCACCCTTGCTTCAGTTCTTATAGACACAGGAGTGAGTCATTATTTTATTGCCACTACCCTTGTTCGGAGCTCAGATATTCGAACGGAGCCGTTGGCTCGATCCTTACGGCTAGAGACTCTTATGGGAGCAGACTTGACGATTACGCACTAGTGCCAGCAGTGTGAGCTTACTCTAGGAGGCGAGATATTTGGCTGGGATCCTCTTGTAGCGGTGTCAAGGCCTTTTGACGTCATCTTGGTCATGGATTGGTTATCTATAGTCCATTCTCAGATCGACTGTATTAGGCGCAAGGTGCAGTGCGTTCGCCCCGATCGGAGCAGGTTTACCTTCACTGGCGAGAAGGGAGCCTTGGAAGAATAGGATGGACTCACACAGAGTAGAGGGCAACCCATCACTCATCATTTGGCGAGCCTCATCCTAGGAGCATTTGACATGTGGAGTCCTAGTTTTCCTGTAGTGGTGGATTAGTATGCATATGTTTTCCCTGACGACGTTTTTGAACTACCTCCTCACAGATAGGTAGACTTTTATATTGACATGTACCCCGGGATAGCCCCGATATCCACTCCAGCATATCGGATGGCTCCCTCTGAGCTTCTAGAGCTATGGGTATAGCTGGATGACTTGCAGAGAAAGGGATTCGTCCGACCTAGTGTTTCACCCTGGGCTTCCCCGATATTGTATGCCAAGAAGGAGGACGGGACCTTGTGACATTGTGTCGACTATCGTCGCCTGAACCAGGTGAATGTGAGGAACAAGTATCCTCTACCAAGGATTGATGACCTCTTCGATCTGCTCAAGGGTGCACATTGGTTCTTGAAGATAGACCTAAGGTCAGGCTATCATCAGCTCAGAGTTCGGGACAAGGACGTGCAGAAGACGACCTTCAGATGTCGGTATGGCCACTATGAGTTCTTGGTTATGCCTTTCGGCGTAACCAACGCTCCAGCTGTGTTCAGGTGTCTCATGAACATGATCTTTCAGCCATACCTCGATCAATTTTTTATGGTCATCATAGAAAACATTTTGATATACTCGGCCACTGAGGAGGAGCACGCCTACCACTTGCGGGTTGTACTGGACACACTCCAGGAGCGCCAACTTTATGGAAAGCTCTAGAAGTTTCAGTTCTAGTTACGTGAGGTTCACTTATTGGGACACGTCATCTCTGAGGAAGGAGTTGTGGTGGATCCTGCGATGATCGAGGAATTTCTAGCTTGGGAGCCACCCAGGAGCGTGACAGAGGTGTGAAGTTTCTTGGGGCTAGTTGGGTACTACCGGTGGTTCGTTCCAGACTTCTCCAAAGTGGCGGCACCACTATCAGCTTTGATGAAGATGGGGAAACCCTTCTTGTGGTCAGACAGATGTCAGCAGAGCTTCTAGGAGCTAAGACATAGATTGACCAGCGCGCCTATCTTGAGGCTACCAGAGGAGGGAGTAGGGTATGTAGTCTACTGTGATGCATCAGGGACCGGACTCGGATGTGACCTAATGCAGGAGCAGCCCATGATTGCCTATGGATCACATCAGTTGAGGCATCATGAGAAAAACTATGCTACCCATTCCCTGGAGTTAGAACTAGTGGTCATCATTTTGAAAATATGGCGACACTATCTGATGGGAAAGCGCTTTACAGTCTACTCTGACAACCAGAGTCTCAGGTACATCTTCTTGTTCTAGGACCTGAATCCGAGACAGCAGAAATGGCTCGATTTCCTCCAGGACTATGACTTTGAGATAGTCTATAATCTTAGAAAGGGGAACATAGTAGTCGATGCTCTTAGTAGGAGGACGGGCATCCATCTACTCGGGGAGTCGACAGAGCTGCTAGCGGCTTTGAAGATATCCTTCGTGGATAGAGATGGAGAAACCCTTCTTCAGTCACTCATAGCCACTCCTCCACTACTACAGTGGGTAAGAGAGGCACAACATGGGGATGCTGACTGTGAGACGCGGCGTGCGCAGATATCCTTAGGACATGTACCTGATTGATTCCTTGTAGGAGGAGAGAACGTCGTCCTTTTCAGAGTACATACCATGGTACCTGATTCTTTACAGGAGGAGGTGCTAGGAGAGTTTCACACTTCCCCATTATCAGTACATCTAGGAGTGGTGAAGATGTACTAGGATCTCAGACAACAACACTGGTGGCTGGGTAAGAAAAAGGATGTGGTAGATTTCGTTTCTCGGTGCCTCACCTACCAGCAGGTGAAGCAAGAGCACCAGGTACCAGCATGCTTGGTAGAGCCCTTGGAGGTCCTAGGGTGGAAGTGGGATGGGATATCTGTGGATTTCGTGACTGTACTTCCACGCACTTCCAGAGGTCACGACTCTATATGGGTGATTGTCGACCGACTCACCAAGTCGGATCAATTTTTACCCATCAGATAGCAGGGCTCAGTGGAGAGCATGGGGAGCCTCTACATTCCGGAGATCATACGTCTTCATTTTGTTCCATAATCTATCATCTCTGATCGAGATTATTGCTTTACTTCCCGGCTTTGGAAGGGGTTGTAGGAGGCATTCGGGATGCAGCTATGTCTGAACATTGACTTTCACCCTCAAACGGATGGTCGGACAGAGAGGACCATTCAGACTCTCGAGGACATGCTTCGTGCATGAGTCCTCGTCTATGGTCATAGCTAGGAGGACCACCTACCCTTTGTGGAGTTCGCGTACAAAAATAGCTACCACTCAACCATCGGGATGTAACCATATGAGGCATTGTACGACCGTCCATGCAGATCACCTCTGTGCTGGGCAGACCCTGGGGAGTCAGCACTTGTGGGACCGGAGATAGTCCAGGTGATGACAGAGAAGGTCCAGGTAATCCAGGAGCAGATAAGGACAGCTCAGAGCCGGCAGAAGTCTTATGCTGACAGGAGGCAGAGGCAACTGGAGTTCGAGGTTAGCGACCACGTCTTCTTTCGTGTCTCACCTCGATGTGGATTATAGAGATTTGGATGAGGCGGAAAGTTTTCTTTGAACTTCATCGGAACATTCCACGTCCTCGGCAGGATAGGTGAGGTGGATTACGACCTAGCTCTACCACCTCAGTTGCACCGGGTGCACGACATCTTCCACGTATCTCAGCTAAGGAGATATGTACACGAACCGACGCATATCATCGACCATGGGGAGCTAGACCTTGACGATGGGGCGGCCTTTGTGGAGGCCCCGGTGGAGATCGCGTATCGACAGGAGTGGGTCCTACATGGGCGGTCGATTCCTCTAGTGTGCATTAGATGGCAGCACAAGAACCCGCAGGAGAGCACTTGGGAGTGGGAGGCTCAGATGTGTGCCCAGTACCCACATTTGTTCCCCTAGTTTATGATGTATCTTTACAGGGACGTAATGTCCTGATGTGGGTGTAATGTGAAGACCCATAAAATTAAAGGGAAATTTTTTCTCAATTTTCAATGGGATTTTACAAGAACTCAGTTTCTGACGACACACGATTTTGAGGTCCAGTGTGCCCGAAATCAATTTCTAAAGTTTATCTCGGGTATGTTCATTGAATGGACGAGTGGGTTTTCCTAAAGTTTGAATTGATGCTCCGAATCGAATTCCGAGGGAACTAACAAAACTGAAACACTGTTAATTGCTTAGGAATACCTCTTCTAGAGTTGTGTTTTCTCAGGTGTGGTTTTTAAAAATAGTGGGTTAAGTAATGAATAAAATTAAATTTGTGCAACCAATTTTATTTTTATTTTAGGTAGTTTAAACCTTTTCTTGGTGGTTGTAGTAGGAACCACTAATATCCTAACTCCACTAGGTAGGATATTAGTGATGTGAGGCCCACACGAGCCCCACCCCATTTATTTCCTTTTAACTACCACATGCAATTAATTTTGGTAAATCACACGTACCCCCTCTTAAATGAAAATTCAACCCTCGTGTTTAATTAGATTCTTAAATGCCTCATTAATTAGTCAATGCTCAATAATTAAATCATGATTTAATTTTTGAATTTCAAAAACAGATGGCATGAGTAATAAAATAAGGCAAAGCCTTATTTTATTATTGTTGTTGTGTTGTGCGAGAAGATTTGGGGAGGAAATAATCAAGTCTTGAAGAACATGCTTCCTCGTTGAAAAACACAAAGAATGCATCGTCACCGACGAAGAATGCCATCCTCCGACGAAGGATGACGATGAATGTCGAATCCTCGGAGATCGACGACGTGGTGCTGTGTACCGCGACACCAACGATTGTCTTCTCCGAGATGTCGACGATGCTTACAGAACCTTGTTCCGCAACGCCATCTTCCACGATGATTATTTCCCGCGACAATCCTTTATTTGACGACACCTTGAGGTATGTGGTTTGGTTTAATTTATTTTTTTTGGATTAAATCCTCGACATGTGTTGAATTGTTGAAATACATTTGAACTACTAACGTGGTTAGTGCAGACCAATGAACAAGTCTGAACCCACCGATTCTCTATTCTTGGTGAGTGGATCAACTGGCGATGATGATGTGGGCCACAAAGGCGTTTTGAACCCTTCCCAGTAATCTGCGGGTCCCGGGAGAGCCGCAGGCACAGTCGGCGGGCAAAACGGACCACCGGAGCGTGTACGGTGGTTCTCGGAAGGCGCTGCCGGCGGCCGGCACCGGCCCGCCGCCTGGCAGCCATGGCGCCTCGGCTGAAGCCGCGGCGGTAGCGGGATGAAAGGTTCCCGCGGCCGCGCGGGATCCAGGGAGACGTAGTGACCAGCGCCGCTAGCAAAGGAAGGGGGGGGGGGGGACTGCGTCCCCCCATGCTCGACCGCTAGCCGAGCAAGCATGCCACCCGGCCGGGCCGGGCCGGGTTGCGCGGACCGGACCGGGCCATGCCCAGCCGGGCCGGACCACGCCCATCCAGGTCAGACCCGAACCCGGGTCTGGTCGAACCGGTTTGGGCCAACCCAGGGTGGATTTGGCCGGGTCGGACTGGGCCCAGACCCCCCATGTTCGGACCACTTTCGGTCTTTTGCCCATAACATGGGCTATAAAACACCGATCAATGCACCGTTAGTTGCGTGAGAATCCATGGATCGAGATGGTCGTTTCGGTATATTACACTTAAGGGTTTAGAGAACATTGCGTATGTCCGAGGTGCTTCGAACTCGAAACCAACAGGGCCCTCGGAGCGGAAACGCTCATAACTTGATCTCCCGACGTCCGATTGATGTGCTGTCGACTTTGTTGGATTCCTCTTAGTGAGATGGACCTTTTGGATTACTCCGCTCGAGGGTTGGATGTAGTTGGAGTATGGTCGGGTTGGTTTTGACTTAAAAACCAACAAGGCCCCTGGAACAAAAAAGCCAACAACTCTCAGACTGGGCGTCCGATTGACGCGCCGTTTGTGGCGTTGAGTTCCCATTTTTGAGACAGAACTTTGGGATATGTCAAATCTAGACTACGTGTAAGTTGATATATCGACCCCTTGGCTCGTGGAGTGGACCCTCCTGGAAAAAATCATGCTGTGTGCGGGAACCCTAGAGCTGGATGCGACTACGACTATGAAGACTACACTGAAATCCTATATGGGTTCGGCACCGATGAAGACCGGACTGAAATCCTCCTTGGGTTCGACGGTGATGAAGACTGCACTGAAATCCTATGTGGGTTTGGCAGCGATGGAGAACGTACTGAAATCATCTGTGGGTTCGACGGTGATGAAGACTGCCCTAAAATCATCCGTGGGTTCGGCAGCGATGAAGAGCGTACTAAAATCCTCTGTGGGTTCGATGCAAATGACTAATGTTCATGTATCCTATGTGGGTCTGGCAGTGTCTTACTCTATTCTTGCTATCCTACGTGGGTCTGGAAGAGTAGCTGGTCTGTATCCTATGTGGGTCTGACAGCTTAGCTAGTTTAATATCCTACGTGGGTCCCAGCTTAGATGAATCAGTGGCTACATCTGATCATCTCTATCAGCTTACGAAGAAGTATACCTGTGTGTGCTGAGTCTTGACTTTAAATCATTATCTTCAATAAGATTGAAGTTCATTCCTATGTGGATTGTTTTGTGCATTCCTTTCTGGATTGGGTTATACTATCCTATGTCGACGTGTTTGAACTTTGGCTCAGATGTTGGAGCCAAACTGGTATTGATGACTTAGGTATATGTATGGTCATATACCTAAGTAGTGTTGGTCGTTACTTCGTGATTGTATCTTTCCTTTTTGGATTATCCTTTGTGGATTCTGGGAGACCTTCTGGGGTCTCGGGATCCCTACTGAGTAGCGTATACTCACCCCTACACGGGTTATGCCCGCACAACGTTGTGTTGGTTGCAGACGACGGACATCGATGATCCTGGTTGAGGCTAGTGGAGCAGTCGGTACCGGGAGGTGGACCACTGGGTGGGACGTATATGGAGCGGACGGCTGGACCTGAGGAGCTAAGGTGGCTATCTGTACCCACCCTTCAGGTGGGATTTCCAGTGGATGGGTCGACATTACTGCTTTACTTTCAGTTGTTGTAATTTCATTCCAGTTGTACTTTACTTTCAGTTTGGGTTTGTATTCTGGACCATTAACGTTCCGCACTTACTTTGTACCTAGTTTTACTTAGTGTTTACTCTGCTGGCTTACTCAGTGGTGTTTTTTTACTTTATAAAGGCAATGCCTTACCCTTTTTGTCAGGATTTACTCCTTGGTGCTAGTCGCCAGCCCCTGGCCTATGGGAGGCGGGCTTGGGGTAGTTATGAAACGGGCCCCGAGGATGGGTCATGAGAGGATGAATCCCCAAGAATGGAGGAGAGGAGGTCCGGCCGAGTGAGGGCTCATGCGTAAGGCCGGTGGCTCCAAGGGGGAGGAGTTCATGTGGGTTTTGTGAGGAAAAGGGGAGAAGTTTTCTTTAGTTTAGATATTTATTTTAAATTCATTTTTAATTATTTTAAAAACCCAAAATAGGGCGCGGCACACGGCTTGGGCTGCACAGTTTGGCAAACCATGCGCCAACCGTGCGTCCCCCACTGGACACCGATGAAACCCCGCACGAGTGGCCGCACGGTTTGGGAAAACCGTGCACAGGCCATGCAGGCTCCTCTATCACCGTAATTTAAGCCGCGCAGTTTGGGCTACATGGTTTTGGAAGTTGTGCGCCAACCATGTGCCTTCTGTTGTTCTTTAAAAACCAACCTATTTCAGGTACGATGCACCCGAAACACCTCAAGATAATTGGGAAACTTCTCGGGCCTTCGCTCAACCCCAAATAATTAAAAAGAAGGGTTTAAACCTTCAGAACCTCGTTCTGAAGCCCAATTCTAAAAACAATCGGTTCAGTAATCGATAAAGTTCAATTTCCCCCACTTTTCAACCCTGTTCAAAACGCGGGTCATTACACAGTCGAATTGTTTGCCCCATACAATTAATAATCAATAAATGAACAATGGATTTAAATGATGAAAAACATATTCATGATATGATATATTAAATTTTTGTATACAAACACCATAGTAATGAAATAAGTTGTTAATTTGACATATCTCACAAAAATAAAGTGATATGAGAATGCACTTACCTTATATCTGATTTCCACCGTACGTGTTTGAAAGTTATTTATAATGGTTTCAAACATATTATTAACTTATAATAGAAAAATATGAATATTTATGATGTCATTTATTATCCCCTTTTAACATTTTACCACATTCAAATTAAAAAAATTAATTAATTTAACTATTTTGGTCGTTAATTGCATTGTTTCACATGCATGTTTTGTCATCAAATCTATGTTCTTTTGAATATGTGATAGATAAAAAATTTATAGAATAAAATAAATTCTATAAATATAATATTTAATCATTTAATAAATATTTCAAACTATTTTTGAATGTTGAACATAGAAAATAATTTACACTGATATGTGAAGAAAGTAAGTCATACTATTTAGGTGAAATGCTGTTATTTTTTATAGGTTGGATTAAAGGTAGAGTATAGTTGTTTTATAATAATAATGAAATTTATGTATATATAAGATACATGCTTTATTAATTTAACACCCATGAAGCTCATAAAGAGGAATTAGAAGAAGAAATTAATTTGAATGAGTGGGTTAAAAAAATTATATCTTCTTCGGCAAAATTCCTTTAGATCTCATCATAAGGGATATAAAGATATCCTTTTTGGAAAACCAGGACCTCTAGATCTTGGAAATGGATGTTGGAAGAAAAAATGGTCCGGATTTGTTTAAGATAAAAGAATCACGGTGGTGAAATTAAATGTAGGAAGAAGTCCCCATTTATAATTGATGTGAGGTGCACTTCAATAATTCTATAAAATAATAAAATATAAATAAATATATACTAGGGAAAAAGTTTTCAAAATTCCATATAAATTATAGAGGATTAAATAATTTAAAAAATCATATTTTAATTTTTATTAATTTTTTATGTTTTTTATGTAATATTATAAAATATCATATTCATGAAATATCATTACAGTCAAAAGTACCAATATTCATTACTATGAAATAAAATACCTCAAAATAAGTTTTGAATTACAAAAAATAATTTATAATATTTTATACATCTAATAGTAATATTTATAATTCATGTATAATATTAATTAATTAATTTTAAACATATTTTCATATTTTCAAAATCATTTATTTTATTTTTCAATTACATTAATAATTAATACATCAACGTTGTGTAAGAATTTAAAGCATTTATTTATTTTCTATAAAAATAAAAAATATATTATTCTATGATGTAGATACATATTTTATATTTTTAAACACAAATTATGTCTAAATATATATATTGTGAAACCAGATATTTAAAATGATATACTAATATGAAACTATAGCTGGATCAAGATGACTTTCATTTAAATAAATTATTATAAGGAATATAAAGTGATCCCTAAGGATCCAAAATGACACATATTAGAAAGAAATGGGAATGGTCGATTAATTATCATAATATATAAATATTTAATTTTTTTTTAAATTTTTCATATAATTTTAATTAAAATCATTTTATTGATATTTATTTTACTACCACAAGCAATGCATTACCATTATAACAGTATAAATGTTAATAATTTTTTAATAAAAAATTTAAAATAAATTAAAACCATAAATATAATTCAATCATTCTCAATAAAATCTTTTACATTAATTAATTATGTTTTTTACTCATATCAATGTCAATAAAACTAATTTAATTTGTTTATTTTTCATTTATTGCCTTGTGTAAGCATTAGACATGAATTTTAAGAAAAATCATGTATTATAACTCTCTGAATTGAAACTATTAAAAATAATCATAAAAGTGATATTTAATAATAAATTCATGAAATGACTTCTTAGAACTCATTTATTGTATATAAAACAACATTTTTGACTTTTCTAACCCTACAAAGACACTACATCGGTTCTAAAAATGATTTTAATATTTATCATAAAATAAGTAAAAATTTATATGTGGTGATTTTTTTAATAATTAAATTATAATATCATAATTTATTCATTACATAAATTTAATAAATTTTTTATTCTTAATTATTACATTAAGATATCAGAAAATATACCATATTTTATAATAAATCAATTTTTTACTATTTACCAAAAAAAATGAACTTCTGAGAAAAATAAAAAATATTTACCCGAAGAAAATAAATAAATTATAAAATCAAAATAAGTTTTTATTTATTAATATTAAAATTGTAAATGTGTCAATAATTTTTTTAAAAACAAGTACACTATAAAAAGGCGGTAACATTTTCTTTTTGAAAAAATATATTTTTTTACTTATAAAATTAAATACATTTTTATCACAATCCTATCGAACATATTAGACTAATTTAAAAAAATGATGGATTTTATAAGATACACAGTTGATTAATACATTTTACTAATATTGGATAATTTAATTTTTTAATATAAATATTAATTTTGGGAGTAAAAAATTTTATTTTATGAAAACACATCTTTTATGTTCTATTGATTTTTATTTTCATTTTATTATTAATTAGAAATAATTGAATTCATTTTACAATCATTTTTATACTATATTTTCATAATTAATTTAATCTCATTCATTTCCTCCATTCTAATGGACAGTATATAACTGTCACAAATATTTAATAATATTTAATAATTTGTTTAAGCTTACATGATATCAAATAAGTAAAATTTAAAATGAGACATACCCCAAAATATGGGATTGTTACATTCTACCAATATAAAATATATTGAATCCTTAAAATTTAAAAATTTTATTAGTAATAATTTGGTTGACATAACCTTGTGTAAATCCAGAATCCTTGAAAGTCTTAATCAAACATCCTATTAAAAAGTGGGAAAGTGAAATTTGAAGGTCACCACAAAGTTAGGAATTTGAGTAGGAAAGCATTACTACGTATTAAAAATATATACATTGAAGAAAAATATAACTATCATATTATGATGGGGAGTGATGGAGAAAATGGTCATTAGATAGTTAACCATCACAAAACCTCTAATCTATGAGAAGTAAAAAAGACCATTTATTTCTCAAAATGAAAAATAAATAGATAATGATTTTTCCCAATTCCATTTTCTAAATTTGAGGTATTAATTCATAATTCAGATAAAAAATTGAGTACTTGAATGTAGTTTACTAATTTCCATGTCATAAGTATAATAACATCTTTTTATTGTGCTTCAATATATTTTCACTTCACCCCTTACACAAGGAAATGAATGTTCATGATGAAATTTATTGTTTACCCAAAGCACATTAATATATCATAAGATCCTAAAGTAGTTCCTTTGGCCATTAAATTATTAATGCAACCAAAATGTTTAGAACATAATATCTAATATAATAGATAAATCCTTAACCTTAGAAATTAAAAAATTAAAAATGTTATCTTAATCCAATATCTATGGAGTTAATTTTATGACTCATCCAAATTATGTTTGTCTAAATTAAATGTCTAAAAATTTATAAGTATGTTCATCAAATTGAAAAATCAACCTAACATTATATTTTCTTTAAACCAAATATTGACTTTCTGATTTTTAGATACCCACTATATGAATACCTTGATCACCTTAAAATCCTAATGTAAACGCATAGGCTTCCAAATCCAAAAAAGAAGAGTTACTGATATACAATCCTTATTTAAAAATGTATATGAATAGTACATCATTGTTAAAATACTCATATGATAGATTTTCTAATCCAATAATAATCACATTAATCATTCCTCTTCATCCATGGTATTATCACAATCTTGACCATGTTACATTAGCTTATATAGAGTCATATTCCTCTAATGATTGTAGATATCGCTAACATATTTCCCGACATCCTTACAGTTTAAGCATTGATCATAGGAGAAAAATTATTTCCTTAAAATCATGATCATATTGGAATTTTTCTCCACAATTGAAGCAAAAAAATTTACACTTAATAATATGCCATGTTATTTCATTAAAAAATTATCACATATAGGAAAATCATTATTTCCATTCATCCCTTTGTCCATATTTTCCCTATTATCTTCTTCTTCTAGTGTATCCTTCTAAATATATAATACATAGAAAATTATTTCCCCTTCATTTTTGAACATGATACTATTTACGAATATTATGAGATTATTTTGGAGACTTGTTAAAATCAAAGGATTTATTTAATATCATCAATGAAATGGTCAATATAACTCTTTTAATTACGTACGTTGTCTACACATTACCTGGATATCCTTATAATGTTATCTTTATACATAACACAATTTTCTTCTCCAATTTTTCTCAGACTCATGAATTGTCTCACCATATATAGTCATTGTTCTCTAGGAAAATATTTTTCAAGAAAATTTCCTAAAAAACTATCCATTTGATGTTTAAAATTTTGTATTCCTCTTTAATGTTTTGAATAAATAACAAATATTAAACCGAATATCCTGAGATATGATAAACTACCATAATAATATTCTCCCTTTTAATTATTCCCAATGTGATAAATATCTTCTCCCTGGAAATTATCCATTTTTCAACTATGATTGGATTTCTAGTCCCATTGAATAGTTGAGGTTATTATTGCATGAAGTGGTTACACATTGTTACACCACATTGTGGATCAGGATGATCCATAAGGTTATCTTTATTGATCGTAACCTGAGTCAATTGTAACCGTCAATTTCAATTTTTTTTACCTCCAGCTATAGTTTTAGCACTAACATCATTATTAAAAAATATTGGAAATACATATATGGATTACATGTGTTGATACAGTTTCAATTCCATACACTAAGAACCATTTTGAAATAATGGAATATATTATAATAGATCATAAAATATATTTAAAAAAATGTATAATATCATATCTGTTGATTAAAATAACCTATATTTAAAATTTAGGTTCAAATAATATTTAAATCCTAAGTTGGGTTCTTTTAGAATATTTTAAAATTATGTCATATGGAATCATAATCTAATATATGTATTACTAAATATAGTTACCAAGGTTTGTACAAAAAATTATATAATACCAACTATAAAGACCAATACCCTAGTAGCCAAGAGCTAGTGACATAATATATTACATTTGATAGATACAGGATTCAGATCCCAAAGGACCATCCGGTTTTGTAGTTTTGGAAACTATATTATATATATGTATCATACATTAAAATTTATAAAATAAAACAAAGATATTAATTCCTTTCAGAATGTCATTATTCTCCTTGATCAACCCTACATATTAATCATAATAAACATCTTCACATTTCATGGAAAAATAAAACATAACAGAGGAGTGAACTCAAATTCTTAACATTGGTAACCAAATTATTAAATCTATCATAAATAAGTAAAAATGATTATGGAAAGGTAAATAACTAAAAAAATCCCATTTAATCATTAACACGATCATAATATATTAGAATAATAAATTCTAAAATAATAACATATAAATAATTGACATGGGCTAGAAAACATAACCATGAATACTTTAGATGTTAAATAATTACATGGAAATCAATTATAAATATCATAATGAGGTAATATATAATGCATGACATCAAAAAAACCACAA
The DNA here is from genome assembly GCA_963277665.1 of Viscum album. NCBI lineage: Eukaryota > Viridiplantae > Streptophyta > Magnoliopsida > Santalales > Viscaceae > Viscum > Viscum album. The sequence continues at coordinate 1,943,801,491 of OY728126.1, read as the reverse complement.
AGGCCTTGAAATAGAAGTATAACTAAATAGGAAAGGAATTCTCCAATAACTAGTCTATTTTGTCTCATGAGACCAACCAATGCATCAAGTGGATAGAGCGGGCCATGGCCATCACTTACAAGTCTAATGCATTCCACATTATAGAGTTAGTGAAAAATAATCAACATAAAAATTCATATTCATACTAGCATAAAAAGGTAAATACTTTTATAATTCAATAAAAATAATAATAAAACATCCCATGAAATATGGATAATTGTATAAAAATAGTACATACCATGTCAAACTGATTATAAACTATTAAATAAAATCTTTTAAATGGAATCATAAGATATAGAATTAATAAATCATAGAATTCAACCAAGGTTGCGGACAAATATGATTCAATATGACAACTGAAAAATATTTATGAAAATACATTTTATCTTTGAAATAATGAATTTATAAAGAATTGTGTAATTAAAATGGAAAATATATTCTTTGAAAATACTCTTTTGTATTTTTAAGTCATTAAGGCCTCAAGAAAGGGGAAAAAGAACCATTTAGAAGGGTATTTTTAAAATAAAGTATCATTGTCAACCAAATGAATCAATTATGTATAATTTCTATAAAACCACATAAAAAAGGCTATATACAACTAAATATAATAAAAATTCATTTTTCATATAATCATAAAATGACATAATCATTGGAGTTTATTTTTTTCACATATAACAAATATTGGGATAAGAATTCCCTTATGAATTTACAATCAGTCGAACCGTATGACCAATAAAATTAGTGATCATCATATGAAACATTGATTGACAAGAAGATAAATAGATTCATGATATGAAATATTTAAGGGTTGTATATATATACACCACACACAAGAAATAAGTGGTGAATATTGAATATCTTAGAGAATGAAAAGTGAGATGAGGAACCCCTTACCATATTTCTACTTTCCACCATACATGTTGAACCTCATATATAATGGTGTTTAACATATTATTTACTTATAGTGGAATTATTTTAATATTTATTATATCATATATTATTCCATTATAACATTATAGAACTCATTTATTAATAATATTTATTCATTTCACTATTTTAGGAATTACATGGATTTTTATGCTAGTTTTAGCGTAAATGTTTTGAAACTCTTGGATATATTATGAATCCAATATTTTCAGAATAAAACTAATTTCATAAATATAATATTTAATCTATAAATAAATTTGTAGAACCATTTTTAAATGATGAACAAATAAATTTAATTACACGACTATGTTGAGATGATAAGATGTATATACAAATGTGAGGTGATTTCATTTTTCATTGGATGGATAAAATGTAAAAAATGTTTGATTGATAATCATAATAACATCTCGAAATATATATTATAATTTTTCTATTACATTTTCATGGAGAACTCATGAAGATATTGTATACGATTAAAAGAATTTTAATGAGTTGGTAAAAACAATTACCACTTATTTAGTGAAATTCCATTAGATCTTTTCTTATGCGATAAAGTGATGGTAATTTTTTGTAACCTAGATTCTAAGAACATGGATAATAATTTTAATATGATTAATGGTTATGGGTTGGTCTCTATAAAAGGCTCATGGTTTTTAAATGAAATGTAGGAAGGAGTTCCCTTTTATAATTGAGGTGAGGGGACATCAAGAAGTCTTTAAAATATTAAAATATAGTTAAGTACGTTAAAGTGGAAAAAGTTACCAAATTGTATTTTAAGAAATAGAGATTAAATTTTCTAATGAATATTATCCCCTTTTTTCTTATTCACATATTTAATGATTTTTATATATTTTATTAAAATATTATATTCACGAAATATCAAAAAATATTCAAATTCGAACTAAATATTTTATTATATTTGGTAAATACCATAGTTATCTAGATCATTAATGTATTAACTTAATTATATAAAATTATATTTAGTTTAATATATTTAAAATCATTTAATTTATTTTTCTTTTAATTTAATAATTACTTCACTATCTTTGTGTTTTCACTTATGTTATTTATCTATTCCATTACAAATAATTATAAATTTAAATTAATAATATAAATATTTTATTTTTTTGAATACTATTTATGGTCTAATATATATTCTGTAAACAATTTTTGAAAATGTTATAGTAATTAGAAACCATAGGGTGAACAACATGACTTTCTTTTGAAATAAATAATTATAATAAAATTAATGTGATCCAACACTTTCTTAAAGGCCCAAAATTTTATCCATGGATGATAATGGTCGAATAGTAACCATAAAATTATGTCTCTTAAAATTTTTGGGTCATTTAATTGTTCTTATATTTTTTTAAATATTTAATTGATTTTTATTTTTTTTTCTCATACATTACCTCTACATTGTATATGCATTAAAGAAAATTATTTATATGTAAATATTAAAAATAAGTTATTATCATAGAAATAAATTAATTGGAAACTATATAATCATTTTTATTCATTAATTATGAATACCATCGCAAATACATATCTAGACAAATTATTTAATATGTTAATTTTACTTTTCTTACATTGCGTAAGTATTATAAAAGAATTTGGATACGATTAATCTTATTTAAATATAAAATTAGAAAATATAAATATTAATAATGATAAATAGAAAATAATTAATTATAAATTTATTAATACACTTCTTTCAATGAATTTTTATTTATAATAAACTAAATTAGACTTTTCAAACACTACGCAGACACACCATCGGCACTGAAAATGATTTCAATATTTATCATAAAATAAATTATAATTTTTACATATTATAAATTATTAATGTACAATATTTATTTTATAATATCATCAACTAGTAATTACATATTTTTAATTTATTTTAATATCGTAATTATATCAAATTAATTATCAAAAAATATATAATATTTTATAAACAAATTTTATTTTTCCATATTTTTTGTAAAAGAAAACATCCTAAAAAATAGTTACAATTAACCCTAAGTTAATTTTGACATTCCAAATTATAAAATTATTTATATTTTTCCAAATAAAAATAAAAATAATTTCATAATGTTGTTTTACAACCACTGTTCCATTAAAATGCTTTAAAATCAATTTTTAGAAAAAACATTACATTTTGGTCATAAAATTTGATTCATTCTTATATTAAGACAATTAAACATATTAGATCAATTTAAAAAAAATTTAATGAGTTTATAAAATATGAATGTCATTGTGATGTTTCACTAATGGTGATTAAGTTAATTTATTACGATAAATTGTCATTGTGGGCATAAGACTTATTTTTTGTAAATACACATTCTTTATGTTCAATTAGTTTTTAGTATCATTTTATAATTTACTTATAACAAATGAATTAATTTTATAATCATATTTAGAATATTTTTTTATAGCATATTTAATCACATTCATTCATGATATTCCAATGGCTAGGTGATAACTATAACAATTACACAAAAATATTTGATCATTTTTTTAATCACATATGCTATCAAAGAAGATAAATTTAAAAAGAGAACTAATGTAAAATCTTAGGGTGTTAGACTTATGTTGTAATGATATGGGGTAGTATGCAAATTAATAGCCCCACTATCAAGGGAATATACCTTAATGGTAGCTAATGGATAGTTGTCATGATTTTCTTTTTTATAGGTGAAGTGAAATTATTAGTGTTCTTAGGTTTGGATTCAAGAATTCTTCCATTATAGTATATTATCAATGATATCTTAATTATAATAATTATGAAATGTATAATAAATGTAAAATAGTAATTTTTCATTAAATATTTTAATTTTTATTTTCTATGATAAAGATGAACAAGAAAAATGATTCAATAAAATGATAAACTTCTATAAAATCACAAGATTAAATAAAAGATAACCCTTAATATGTTCATAATGTCGAGATAATGATGTTAGTATAAATTTATTAATGATATAGACAAAAAAAATTTGATAGCATTGACTACATTTGAATCAATTTAGGATTTTTTGATAAGGTGGTTATTTCTATAACAAAAATAGTGAACAACATTTTTTGATTTATAGAATATATCCAATAATCTTTGTTTCATTTAAGTGACAAATAAGAATGAATGTTTTCAAAAATATTTTATAGTAATTAAAGTTATTACCATGATTCAAGAGAATCCAATATTAAGGTATTCACATGGTTGGTATGGGATGAATATGAGGTACATTAGGTTTCTTAGGGGATTAATTATAAGTTCATTTCATAAATATAGTGACATTATTTAAACATTTATGGATCTTAATAATTTTGATGGATCGAAAGGTTAACTATTTATGAAATGGTTTAAGATAAAAATTTCCCATGGATTTAATGATTAATGTATTTCATCTACATTAGACAATTTATGCATATTTGATAATCATTATAAAATATTTTGGTGTAATAATAACTAGAGATCAGTGTAATGACGTATCATTCTATTGTAGATATATGGTCTGTTAAAAGTTACTTTTAGAACATCAAGATTAAAAAAATTCATTTTCCTTTCATAGAGTATGAGTTGAATTGTAAATTGATTGAGACATATCCAATGGGTGGAAATGTGATTCTGAAATAGAAACATATCAAGTAAGTTTAATTCATTATATTCATTGATAGAAAAAAATTATTTATAATAAAGAAAAATATTCTGAGATAAAAATTTAGTCTTATTATTTTCGTATCTGGTGAATCAGATATTATTTTATATAATCACAATTTAATGGATATAGGATCCTTAGAATTCCATTGATCATTTAATTTACTATGATCAAGGTCCTCTATCTATTTCCTTAATTATATATGATTTTTGTCATGTACACATATTCAATTTTGACCAATATTTTACTATATATGAACTGATTTATCTGTTATTACATATGAACATTGTGCTTACCTACATATCATATTAATTCGATATTTTACTATATTTTTTGATGCAAGGTTTCAATAATTGAATTTTCAAATATAAAACCCTTGATTAATGAACTCAAGATAAAATTGTGAGGATATAATTGATTTAAAGTGGGGAAAATATAACACCCTAAAAATATAAAATAAGAACATATTATTATATAGAACATGAAACATTATATATTGAGATTAGACAAACCCTAAAATATATTTCTTTAAATTTTTTCTCTTCGTGAACTTGTGAAACACGCAACCCCAATTCTAAATGAACTGTAATATAGTATTTTATTAGAAAATAAATTGGAGGGTATGAATATTTGTAACTAAATTAATAAAATTATATTTCTTAATCACGTATAAAATAATAAAAAAATTTACCTTTAACATAATGAAAAAATTAGAACCATCTGAATGAAAAGGAATGGTTTTCTGAAAAACTATATTTTTCTAAAAGGTAGTTTTGTTGTATTAGGTGAAAATAATTTATAATTACATTTTAAAAATTTTAGAAAGTATATTGGAATAATAATATTTTTTTTAATATTCATGTCAAAAAAATCTTCTATTTATTTTTCATGATTTTTAGGAAATCCATCATTATATGATGAATGCTAAAAATACTGATTTTTAATTGAAAAAATTATTTTTTAATACTAATTCCAAGGTTAAAATATATATTAAATTTGTTTTATTGGAAAATTAGTTCAATTAAATTTTTTTGAAACTAATTTATTCCATTTTATTATTTTTAATATGGATTTTTTATAAAAAAATTTATAAACTATTGATTATTTTTCCTTTTAAAACCCATCTTCTCATCATATCTGAGGTATTAATTTAAAATTATTATATTACATATATTTAAAATAAATATTGAAAAATTTATTCAATAATTTATATAAGAATATTTTTTATTATATACAAATATCAAAATAATTTATAATGAAAATTAATAATGAAAATAGTAAAAATCAATTTATATGATTAATGTAACAATGGATTATTGTGGGTTAAGCTGAATTAACAAGAGTTAAAATGTCATATTAACTTAATCTAAATCTATGTTATGGATATATTTAGACTATTTAATGTATAATAATGTTTAATAATTCATTTTTAACTATTTTAACTTGTAAAAAAAAGTATATCACATTTTTTCATTTTAAAATTTCAAGTGTGCAACTCACGTCATTTATAAAAGGTGACTCACCATCCTATTTTATTCATACAAGAAAAACATTAATGATCAGACAATACCTATCGATATCACTTCCAAAACTACCCAAAATCATCATATAATCCTTATATTTTTTATGAATTAAATCTCAGATGTTTTGCGGCAAACTAAAGGAGGTTTCCCATGGAAGAGGTAACATTCTTCTAAAAGAATTTTAGAATTATTTCATCATTCACCCCCATATATTATTATTTAATAATTATTGTATAATATATGAAGTAAAATAAATATAATTGTTTTTTTGGTTATTTTCATTTTTTATAACCAAGCCCACGTCCATCTTATGATTTTAAATCACCATCTATTTTTACACCAGACTACAACCACAGGAATATATATAATTCATTTTTCAAATAAGACCAATTATGATTGGGTATGATGATTGATATAAATTACACATATGATATTTTTAAAGAAATTATACCACATGATTCATTACATAAAATTAATTATTAAAATTTCAATTATATAGGGTATATGATAACTTAAAATATGTGTATGATGGAGTACCGCCTCACGAAGTGATGTGATTCATTAATCATTAGTTCATTAAAGTGAATATAATTAGGATAAAATTAATGACTATATGTGGTATTTGTCAAATAATTATGATATTAATGATAGATTTATAATTCTAAAAATATAATATAAATAGTTTTCATTCTTACATACTCACTGATTTAATGATAATAACATCATGTGTGTATGTGTGGGCTACAACCTTCATGAAGTGATGAACTCTCTTTTCATGACTACACCCCATAAATTATATATATATGAATATTTAAGGGAAATATATTTTATTTATTATATTATTATGATTATATAATGTTAAAATATTACTAATTTCCTTTTCATGATGATCCGGAAAAAATTTCTTTGTTACCCGTGCATATGTATGACCAACCGTTTCTATGATCGTAATGCACTATATTTCACAAAAATAATATTCATGATTGGACATAAAATTGATATATAAATATTATAATAATAAAAATATTATTATTAATTATATTATAGAATAATATAATAGGGAAATGATCCAGAACATTTACGATAATGCATGAATGAGAAAAAAAATTAATTAACTTCTGAAACAATTAAAACATAGAATGATTATTAATTAAATGGTTATAAGATTATATAAAAGGGTGATATATGATATTATAAATTTTAATATAATAATATATTATGTTATTAATATTTTTAAAAAAATATATAGGAGTTAATGCACGTTCAACCAAAAGGAAGCATGATGTAAGGGACTCTATCTTAATTTGTGTTCATTTGGGAATATTGTTATGTTATGTATCAAATTTATAGTGTATGTTGTATACACATCACTATTTATATGTTATATAATGATTAAATAGTTATTCATGATGTGAAAATATCATTTTAATAATAGGGTCTAAGGGAAATTGATTTCAAACATTCCAATGGAAAATACTTTCCTAACTCAAATTCTTTTAAATGGGTTGCATTACTTCTTAATTGTCTCATATATTAGAAGATAATCTACATAATAAATTTAATTATTATATGATTTATTTCTAATTTATTCATGTGGATATACAAGTTATATATGTAATTAAATCATTGATTTATTATTTCTTCAATATTATAATTTTTTCGATATTTTATTTCACGGTTTAATTTTAAGCACGATTGTTTATACCCTAAATTATATATATGGAATGTATTCTATAAATTTTTAATAAAAAAATAAATTTTATTCTCCAATACATATTCATGAAATATTTTTCTAATTTTTCAGTATTTATTCATTTTGGAACATACTATTATTTACAAAATGATTTAGTAAAATCTATCTTTATTTATACATTCTGTTAGAAATTATGTTTATTTAAAAACCATTTTTTATAAAAATACATTAAAAAATATTTGAACTATTTTCAAAATGATTATTTAATATCATTTTGACCCATTTTTAATTTGTACATATTTTGACTGGAATATTCTTGTCATTTTCCAAACAAGGCCCATTTTAGATTATATTAAAAAAAGGTAGAGGAATCATCATTTTGTAGTACCTGACATTTTCCTAAGATTCAACCATCATGACCAATGAATGTTTTTGAAAAATATTATATGCTTAACATTTTATTTTTCAATATAGGTGTTCAAAAAAATATGAACAATTAGTTTTAGAGTAAATTTTCAAAATGAAAAGGATACATTCCCCAGGAATGTTTTTAAATATATTTTATGATATTTCATTCCATCAATGAAAAAAACAGTATTTTATATAAAATAATATTGGGAAATGTTTTATTAGTTCTATTAACTTTAATATGGATGTTTTGTGATTCTTTTTATTGATTGGGTAAATTATTTTTAATTTTGTATAAAAGTTTAAATATGAATGTTAATGTTCATTATGTTTCAACCCATTCATATAAAGAATGAATTGGACGTAGAATGTGATTGGAGGGTCTCAAAATATCCTACATGTGAATCTATATGTATTATGAGACAACATATATTAAGGTTTTTCTTATGACTTGCCCATTTATATAGATGTCTTAGATCAAGACCTTGATTGTATTAGCTGTATTGGCATAAAGCCTCAATGATTTGTTTTAGATGTCTATATTTTTTAATTATATCATTATGAATTAAATTATTGATATTCCATGCGATTATATTATTATTTAAAATATTCATGGTCCTTTTTCATGATAATGTGATTACTTATATTACATTAATTTGCATTAATTTATTACTATAATATTATGCACATGAATTTGATTAACTAGAATGTTTTTTAGTTATTTACCATTCCATGTTGATTATGATTTATTTTATTATATCATCAACTATAAATATATAATTATTGATAATTTTATCTTAAAAATTTCTTAGGATCAATATTATGTAGGATACTAGGATGTGATTTTTGATTGGAATTCAAATATACACGTTGAGGAATACTGGAATTCTCAAAGTAAATTGTTTTTGTCTTTTATTTTATAACATTTACTATGATTTTAATATATATATATATATCTACATTATGAAGGAAAAACATTTTTGTCCTTTGAAATTTTATTCCTTATATCTTAATATAATATAATAAAGTATATTGTGACTCTGGTTTATGGGGATTAGGGTCACTATAATCAACCAATTCCTTTAGATGGATATTTACCATGAATGGCATCCAATTACATAAGATGATTCCATATAAATTCTCTATTAATTACCACAACCTTATCTAAAATAGGTAATAACCATTGAAAAAAATTAAATAATTTATTGGGATCTATAGAGGACTAGATACATAAGGAAATTTTTTATAGTAATTTTGAATATTTATCTATAATAAAAAACAATATATAACATTCTGAACTCTTCATAGGATATAACAACATTTATAACCTGGGTTATAAAAGAATAAAAAATGAGTGGTCCCAAATTCTATATAATGGAAAATGTATCGAGATATCATCATGGGTTAGATAATGAGGACATGAGAAAATATGTGCATGGGTTATGTAACACCCCAAGGTTTTGGAAATAAATATAGAATGAAATTTTATAATCAATCCTCTTCTATGTTTATAATTTCAAGAAATGGTCATCTATAGTTGTGCTCAGTAAGTCATTTGGAGTCTAATAGAACAAACTTGTTTTTGGTGAATAGTAACATACCCTTATGAATAGTATTATGACTTCTAATATGAATATTAATATGAAATCATGAATAGTAAATATTATTATTATTTCAGTTTCCTAAGGCAATAGGATAATGAGATCTCAATTAATTTTTCAATGTCACGTAAAAGTAACTGCACTTCAAAATTGTTATTTTTTGAATTAACTAATGGATTATTTAAAAATTAAATTAATAATATTTATAAAATCATATTAGAAAAATGGATTTCACTTTTGAATTAGACATGTCAAAAAATGTTAGGGGTGATTTTTTGGGAATTTCCTGAAATTCAAGAATTTTCGGTGAATAGTGAAATACGATAAAATACTGTATAATCAAATTAGCAGTAAAATTAACTATTCATGACATCACAAGTTATTCAAGGCCACTTGGTTCAAAATCACATCATATTGTTAATATTTAGGGTCACTTTCATTTATATTATTCATAGTCAAGATAAAAATATTATAATAATGATTAAAATAATCTAAAATACCTCCCCTCATCCACCTTAAATACCACCATCACTCCCCTCTTCCTCCCACACCCCTCAAGCCTTGAAAACTGTCTAAATTCTTCCAAATTTAATCCCCAATCTTCTTCCCCACGTCCTAGAGCTGCTGGTCTCACCAAAATGCCAAGACCAAATCCCTTAAGGAGGATCTCAAGGAGAAGAGATCAAGAGGTAAACATCCTCTTTCATTTTCATTTTTTTATTTCATTTTATATTGTTCTATTTCATTACCTCTGTCTTATGTTGAGATATTTCATTAAATATTTCCCCTTAATGTCCATATTATGTATTAATTAAGATATATTCCATTCCTCTCATTAATCTATTTTAATGAAATTTTAAGAGACACTGTTAGGCTGTAGAATTTTCGTGAGCAATTTATCGAGTTTTCTTTCATTTTAAGATTCCTTTATTTTCTTCTTCTTTACTAACCTCCTCTATCCAGATGATCATGATAACTACATTAAAATATATATACTGGCTTTATATCAAGTGAATGGAAGATCCATCTTAAATATTCATACTCCCTCCCTTTTATTTTGTAAACGAAATCGACATCCATATGGTTCCGATTTATAACCTTCGTGGACGACGAAGTTTCATTCTTCAATTTATTCATCATTAATGGTCATGAAACCATATTCATAGTTGAACCAGACTATAATAAATTTTTTATAACCTAATTAATATTTAAGAACCAGAATATGTACATATAATTAAGTTATATGACAAAAATAATTCATAATAATCCAAGTACCACCGAGTAATCGAAGTGGTTGTCATCTAATGATTCAACCTCATTCCATGTAACCATATTATATAAATGTACATTAAAAATTCTGTATGTTCATAAGTTATATTTATTTTTAATTCTGGAGATTTAAATCCTTCCAACTTCATTACTGATGATCAAGTGAACCGAATATGAAAATCAAGAAAACAAACACCCTGAAATGACTGAATTCAATATAATAACATATAAATAATAACATAAAGTAACAAAAATGAATTATGATAAAATAAATACCTTTCTATTAGGTTCTGAAATAAGTTATTGATATGTATAATTTTAAATTCCAGGACTGTAAGTTGATGAGGAGAATAGATTTGGATTTAAGGTAAGGGTTTCTTCACCACACTTCCATTTTTGTGAGATATTCCATAATCACTACTATTACTTTGTATGATGTATGTATACTGCCCATTATTGTCTCAAATCGTGAATATATTTATTTTCATGATATTAAATTTATCATTTGACAATCATTAATTTTGGGTCATATGATTCAATTGATTACAATGTTGTAAGGGGTTCCTCATCTCGCTTTCATTTCCGTGAGATTTTCATTGGTCGCCACTTATATCTTGTATGTGGTATATGTTTACTATCATTTGATATATATAATAACATTGTCCTCTTTATATTCATGTTATTCAATGATTCAATTTATATTTATTATGTTTTGGTCATATGATTCGACCAACCACATTGTTGTAAGGGAATTCTTAACCCGATTTCCATTATTGGGGTTAACCTTCTACTTTATTATTTATGTGGTATTTAAATTTTTTTTTGTGTTGGGTTCTGTTTATATTATGTCTCATTATGTGTATTTACTGTTTTTATACATATTCCATCCACTCTATTAAGTATCACTTCAAGTATATTATGTTTATAAGGGACTTTTCTTCTAAAATACTCCTTTACAATTCTGTTTTACAAGATTCCAAAGCAATGTTTTTATGATATTATTTTTGTTGCATGATTATTTTTTGGTTATTGGGAATTGTTTATGATGAAGGGTGGGACCTATATTTCCCTCCAATTCATTGGGTATGAGTAAGTTGGAGGTCAGCCGTATGGTTACTCCAAGTGTAAATGCGATGGTTACACAAAAGTCAGGTAGCTATGAGGGTTACAAATTTTACGATAGCCAAGATGGTTACAACATTAAGTAAGTAATTCCAGAAGATAAATTTATGTTTGTATTTATTTTCTCATGTTTCATGTGGTTATTCGACTAGTATAATACCCATTATTATGTTTAATTACGACATTATTTATTTAGCTCATATTCCTGCCATAAGATGTTTCAAGTTTATTATTAAAGGCATGTGTTTTCAATTATTCACCATGTCTAATGTTTATATTATCTTCCGCTATATTTCTTACTCTTACTGATCATTTGAGCTCACCCCTTTCTTATGTTTCATTTTCTCTGGATATGAAGAAGTAATTTATGAATGACATATAAGAATAATCTAGGATACATGATGTTTCTTGTGGATTAAAATAGTGTTTTTGTTTCCCTTCATGATGTAATGATAAACTTATGTATGTATCTTGTTTCCAACAATACTAAACTACTCGGTCATTCAAGATTCATATACCTTGTATGTAAGCCAACGTAATCAATTAAGGCACCGGATCTGGGCAACTAGGGTCGGTTCCTTACCGTTGGTATCAGAGGAAGTATAATAGAACACATGGAAACAAGATTAGGAAATTTATAGTAGGGAAAAAATCCCTAAGATTTTATTTGAAGAAAAACATATAATAACATCCTAGTATTTTGGTAAGGAATATAATATGTTAATCCTTCTAGAAAATACATCCCTGTCTGGATACATGAAGGTAGAGGCATCTCTGGAACAGATGTATCTAGGGGTAAAACACAAAAATACCGCTTTGAGCTAAACTCGAATGAGAACTGGTACACGACAACGGGCCTTGCTGCACTCTTGGTTACGACACTCCCGGGGGATATTCTTAGTATAATTCATATTTTTTAATCCATTATAGGAGATTTAATGTAAATTTTCCTCATAGTATTGGGTTTGAATAACTCTGGAAACCCTAACTGAACAATTAAAATATTACTTAAATAATACTAAGAGTGATGTTTTATTAGTTTTTTGATGGAAAAAGAAGGTACAAGTCTTTTATCCCTTCCCATGAAAATCCTCAATACTATAATCGTGGAGTCATGTACGGAAGACTATGAACCCTTTGGAAACCTTCGACTATCTTGAAAGCTTCTTTACAATGTGTCGAACCACTCAAATTTTCATAGAATATTCTAGGGATCGGAGGTTATGTATAACCAAATGGCCAATGTACTGTTCTAGAACTATAAAAAGAAAGGTAAGTACTATGAGGTACTCTTGATGTGTTTCACCCTGAATAATAAATGGTTGGACATCACGGCTTTCATAGAAGCTGCAAAGGATCTGGACTTCTGCGCAGTCTTTATGTACCAAATCCTGTGTTTCAGCATGCTTGGGGACCTCTGTGATTTTGAATCTTTCATCGAATACTTCAATTATGATGTGTTTAAAAAGATATTTAGTAACCAAATCCAAGCATATGTCGCAGAACTTGATGTTACCTGTGCCTATCTCTGGAAAACCACCTGTATCAAACGAGATCTTGGGTTTAACCATGATCTAAATTGCCGATAATGTTTTTGGGAAGCGGATACCCACGAGCTTTGTTCTACCCTAGGAGTAGAGTTTAATAAAACATTACTCCTTAGGCGGTGGAGGTATAAGGACATCACCAATGATGTCAAGAAGTCCATACTAATGTTTTGTGAAAGGGAGAAAGAGATTGTGTAATTTCATGAGTTTTATAAATAATGTATTAATGAATAATGTTGTATTCCATTTTTTGATATGTTTTATATAAAACAATAACATGGTTTAAAATGGATGTTCCATACTCAATGTTGATTTAATAAAACTTTTCAGATAGAAGATGGGTCAACCAACCAATATTTTATCACTACCTAACGAGCTGTTTGAGACAATAATTGTCAAGACATGCTCTGAAGAGTACCAACACTATGTCAACTTACGTCTGACTTGTAAACTACTCCTTGGGGTATCAAATCGTCGAAAAATTATCCATCATTATCATGGAAGCAATCTGGTCTATTACCGTATTGCATATGCACAATTTGCTGCATATAGGAAAAGAAGGAAGTATCATGAGGCTCTTTTTCTATGTTTCACTCTAGCTGATAACTACTGAGCTGTGGGTAAATTTCTTGAAGATTATTTGGATGGTGACCATCGAGCGACCTACCTATTTCAGATCCTGTGTTTTAGTGTGTAAAGAGAAATTTACAACATCAATATCTTCAAGAATGATGTGGTTTGTGGGAATTATAGGGATTTAGTCCACACTGAAATTTCCAACCTCCACACTTCTCGTGCCTCTCTATGGAAGCCTGAGTGCTTTAAGAACAGTTTTGACCCTAGCTATCTAGAGTTTGTATGGATTAAGGAAATAATGTAGCTGAATACTTCCTTAGAAATTCACCTGAGGTCGTCAGCACCCTAGCATCGGTGGTGTTCTCGGTAAAGGGACTTGTGGAGTAACATGTGTCTAGTGTTGCATATGGTTCTAGGAGATTGAAATATTTGAACTAGGTTGGGGATTCGTGTATTAGGTGACTCAGGAAACAATTATCCTAGTTTTACTTTTTGAACCATTGATTATATAAGAATATAACATGTTGTCTCTTTTTTTCGCTATCCTTTCATCGACTATACTTTTGAATGAATATCACTAAGTGAACTTTTATAATAATTTTTTATATGGAAGGAGAAACCCATATGTTATCTCTTCCGGTGGAGATCCTGGAAAATCATTGCAATCAAAACCTTTGATGAAGGGTACCTACCTCTCGCAAACATGAGAAAAACATGTAAACAACTATATGAAGTGACAAACAGTCCAGACATTCTCTGCACCTGTCAAGGTAATGCTTCTATTTACTATCTCTTATCCATGGCACAATTGGATGAGTACAGGTGAAGAGAAAAATACCACGAAGGGATTTTTCTATGTTTCACCCTAGGACAAAACTATAAGGCCAGATTATGTTTTCAAGAGGCTGATTTGGAGGGAATGCTTTGTGCAACTTACATGTACCAACTCCTTAGTTTTAGCATGTACAACAATATCTATGACTTAGATGTCCTCATTCGAGGCATAGTTCGGTGAGTTCTTTGAATATTGGTCCATTCAGACATTTCTAAACATTGAACTATTCGAGCCTCCCTCTGGAAGCCTGAGTGTTCGATGTAAGAGTTCAACCCCTTTTATTCGAGGTGTGTCTGGGTCAGAGAATTAGAGGAGTTGAGCAAAAATTTGGGTTTTCCACTGAATGCACCTGAGTATTCTCTACGACTGGAGATGTGGTAAGAACGTCTGAGAGCTTTCTTTTGTGGTTATGAAATAAATTGTGGGAACACAATTATTAGAAGGAGGGAATAATGTGACACCCAAAGGTTTTGGAAATAAATATAGAATGTAATTTTATAATCTATCCTCTTCTATGTTTTGAATTTGAAGAAATGGTCATCTAGAGTAGTGCTCAGTAAGTCATTTGGAGTCTAATAGAAAAACCTTGTTTTTTTGGTGAATAGTAACATAACCTTATGAATAGTAATATGAATAGTAATATGACCTCATGAATAGTAAAAAATAATTTTTTTATTTTCCAAAAGAAATAGGATAATGGGATCTTAATTAATTTTTCAATGTCACGTAAAACTAACTACACTTCATAATTGTTATTTTTCGAATTAACTATTGGATTATTTAAAAATTAAATTAATAATATTAAGAGAATTATATTTAAAAAATGGATTTCAATTTTGAATTCTACACATTGAAAAATGGCATGGGGGAATTTTTGTTAATTTTCTGAGATTCAAAAAATTTCGGTGAATAGTGAAATATGATAAAATACCGTATAATCAAATTATCAGTAAAATTAACTATTCATGACATCACAAGTGATTAAAGGCCACTTGGCTCTAACTGACATGATATTATTACTATTTAGGGTCACTTTCATTGTGATTATTCATAGTATTGATAAAAATATTATAATAATGATTAAAATAATCTAAAATGCCTCCCCTCCTCCACTAGAAATAACACCCTCACTCCCCTCTTCCTCCCACACCCCTAAATCCTTGAACATTGTCTAAATTATTCCAAATTCCCTCCCCAATCTTCTTCCCCACGTCCTGGAGCTGCTGGTCTCATCAAAATACCAAGACCAAATCCCTTAAGGAGGATGTCAAGGAGAAGAGATCAAGAGGTAAACATCCTCTTTCATTTTCATTCTTTTATTTCATTTTATGTTATTCTCTTCCATTACCTTTGCCTTGTGTTGAGATATTTCATTAAATATTTCCCCTTACTGTCCATATTATGTATGAATGTTGAGATATTCCATTCCTCTCATCAAAATATTTTTATGAAATTTTAAGAGATGTTGTTAGGATGCCGAATTTTCGTGAGAAATTTATCAAGTTTTCATTCATTTTAAGATTCCTTTATTTTCTTATTCATTCCACAACTCCTCTGTCCAAATGATCATGATAGCTCCAGTAAATTATATATACTGTATTTATATCATGTGAATGGAAGAACCATCTTAAATATTCTTACTCCCTCCCTTTTATTTTGTAAACGAAATTGACGTCCATAAGGTTCTGATTTATAACCTTTGTGGACAACAAAGATTCATTCTTCAATTTATTCTTCATTACTGGTCATGAAATAATATTCAAGGTTGAACAATACTATAATATATGTTTTATAATCTAATTAATATTCAGTATCCATAATATGTACATATAATTATGTTATATGACAAAACTAGTTCAAATAATCCAAGTACCGCCGAATAATCAAAGTGGTTTTCATCTAATGATTCTACCTCATTCCATGTAACCAAATGATATAAATGAACATTAACAATTATGTATGTTCATAATTAATATTTAATTTCAATTCATGAGATTTACATCCTTTCAACATCATTACTTAAATGCAAGTGAACCGAATATGAAAACCAAGAAAACAAACACCCTGAAAAGACAGAATTCAATATAATAAATTATACATAATAACAAAAAGGAACTAAAAAGAATTATGATAAAATAAATTCTTGTCTATTAGGATCTGAAATAATTTATTTATATTTATAATTTCACATTCCAGGACCTTATGTTCAAGAGGAGATGACATTTGAATTTAAGGTAAGGGTTTCTTCACCTCACTTTCATTTTTGTGAGATATTCCGTAATCACTGCACTTACTTTGTATTGTGTTTGTATACTGCCCATTATTTACTCATAACATGTATATATTTATATTCATGATATTCAATTTATCATTTTACAATCATTAATTTTGGGTCATACGATTCAATTGATTACAAAGTTGTAAGGGGTTCTTCATCTCACATTCATTTCTGTGAGATTTTCATCGTTCGCCACTTATTTCTTGTATGTGGTATATGTGTACTGTCATTTGATATATATAATAACATGATTCACTTTATATAAATGTTATTAAATGATTAAATTAACATTTATTCAGTTCTGTTCATATGATTCGACCGACCACATTGTAGTAAGGGACTTCTTAACCCGATTACCATTCTTTGGGTTAACCTTCTACTTTATTATTTATTTTCTATTTAAATTTATTGTGTGTTGGGTTCTATTTATATTATGTTTCATTATGTGTATTTATATAGTATACACATATTAAATCTACTCTATTAAGTCTCACATCAAGTAGATGATGTTTATAAGGGACTTTTCTTCTAAAATCCTTCTTTTAAAATTCTATTTTACAAGATTCAAAAGAAATGTTTGTATGATATTATTTATATTGTATGATTATTTTTTGGTTATTGGGAATTGATTATGATGAATGTTGGGACCTATATTTCCCTCCAATTCATTGGTTATGAGTATGTTTGAGGTCATCCATATGGTTACTCCAAGTGTAACTGCGATGGTTACACAAAGTAAGGTAGCCGTGAGGGTTAAAAATTTTAAGGTAGCCATGATTGTTACAAGATTATGTAAGTAATTCCCCAATATAACCTTATGATTATATTTATGTTCTCATGTTTCATGTGGTTATTCGACTAGTATAATAACCATAACTATGTTTAATTATGGCATTATTTGTTTAGATCATATCCCTTCCATAATATGTTTCATGTTTATTATTAAAGGCATGTGTTTTCAATTATTCACCATTTCTAATGATTATATTATCTTCCACTATATTTCTTACTCTTAATGGGCATTTGATATCACCCCTTCCTTATGTTTCATTTTCTCAGGATATGAAGAAGTAATTTATGATTGACTTACAAGCATAATCTAGGAGACGTGATGTTTCTGGTGGATTAAAATAGTGTTTTTGTTTCCCTTCATGTTATAATGAAAAACTTATGTATATATCTTGTTTCCAATAATACTAAACTACTCGGTCCTTTGGGATTCATATTCCTTGTACGTATGCATACATAATAAATTAAAGCACCAGCTCTGGGAAAATAGGGTCGGGTCTTTACAGGTGAAACATTAAATTTATAAAAAAAATTATAAATTCTTTTCATATGTACTGATTGCTGGAAATGTTTTCTCAAATGAATAACACATGACATAATATATGAGTGAGAAATAATAATTATGATATATTTATAAGAATCATATTCATATGAAATTGACTTATGGAATTCCATTGAAACATAACATAACATGGAATACATAAAAAATATAAGGTAATAATTCGACCATTTTTTAGAAAACCAAATCATCCCCAACTATTTTGTTTTGAATAAAAAAATCATTTCCATGATTCATTATCCCATGATGTAAAATCCTTACAAACAAATTTGAGGGAAACATTAGACCGTGACCATCAATATCCATACATATGTTTCTTATATCAGTCATTCATTATTCTATGAGAACCCATGAATATATAATGGGTAATATATAATTTATAAAAGGTATTTCACAACATGAAATAAATTTATATTTGTCTATACCTAAAATATAATCCCCTAAAACTAGTATTTAATAACATAATTTATAAGGTTATGTAAAAAAACTCGATAAGAGTTATATATTTTTTTAATATGTAAAATAAAAGTAAAAAAATAATTTATTTGATGGTATATACTTCTTATAGATATAATATAATATTTTTACTAGTGTTAACTTGTGATCAAGATATTTTTTAAAATCTAATAAATAAATAGTGTCAAAATTGACACAATTGATATTTTATCACAATAATGTTTTATTAAATAATATAAAAATTTTAAAAAATATTTAATATATATATATATGGTATAATATGTTCTACACTATTCTTTTATGTTCTAATTTGCATAAAATATGTAAAAAGTACTCCATTTTAATATAGAAATATTTGTTACCATAGTTAAAATAAAAAATGGATAAAAGATGGATAATTAACATGATATGGTTTAAATTAGTACCCCAAAATTTCTGAAATATATTATTTGATTATGTTGAAACCATATGTTTTCTAATATTTTAATAATTGAAAATTTTGTGATATTTTTAATGGGATTGAATTTATCATAAATTAATAACTTTTAAAATTTTATATATATTTCTCATGTCACTTATAAAAGGGATCCTCCTCCCTAACTTTTTCAGAAAATTGGGATTTATTTCTCTTCCATCACCTAATAAATATCTTTTAAACTTACTTCATAAAAATATAGTGGTTATGGTTTTATCAAAATACCTAATATAGAGTCCTCATTAGGAGATGTGGAGGGAGCTAGCTGAAGAAGAGGTAATCTCCTTTGCTAAGTTTCTCAATAGTATTTATTCTTCTCCATCATCAGAATGTGTGGTTTACATTATTAATTAATATCCCAAGTATTACATATATACATATATGTTATTATTATTATGAAACAACCATATTCATCATTTCTATCATCCTATGATATATTGAATCACCACACATGCATATTTACGGTCTTCCATCCCCACACCGTGTTGTAATCTATTTTTCTTCACCACATTAATTGGATGGGTGTAATGATGGAAATAATAAATATATATGATGATTATAATATGATATTTATTATTAAATAATATATATATACTATACAATAAAATAACATTTCATAATTAATGGAATTATATCATCACTCTTGCGTACATTCAACCAAGAATCTCCCCCAAGAGATGAAATTATTTATATACTATCACCATTAAATAATGGTTATATAAATATATATATAATGAATAATATGATACATATTAACTTATTTTTATTTTTTAAATTATATAAATAAATTCTATGTTCAACAATAATAACTTATATGACAAAACATGCATAATAAAATTAAGCAGTTAACACCCTAAAAAGAGTTATAAATAAATGTAACAAACAAACAGGTGTTAAGATGACCACGTGATTTATCATAAATATAAATTTGGGTCTCGAATAAATTAATGAAAATATTCAAACCATTATATAGGTTTTTCATCAATGTAAAAAGAAAATCAGAACTAAGGTAAGGGTTAATTTAACAATATCATTTTTATCAAAGAAAATATATTCATATGTTATTAATGTCATATATTTGTCTATCATATCCATATTTATTTAATAAATTTATAAAATATATTATTGTAAAATTTATTAATATATTTTCCATATGGGTGAATTTTTACTCAATGACTTGAAAAGAATCTTTTTGTCATTTTCCTAATAAAGAAATTTTGGACCTTTTTATAAAATGCACGAGAATAATATTTTATTAACATATAATGAAAGAACATAATATTACCATTTCATGATTCCATATGGACTTCAATAATATCAATAAATTTTAATTTTTTTTAGATAAAAGGATTTATATTAAATTTTCAGTACATTTTAATAAATGAAAACGTTTTCAGTGAGGACATGACATTTTCCTCAATAATTATTGCCATGTGATATCTCAAATGTTACTTATGTTTCATTGGGTATATTTATTCATGGATATTATTCCTATTATTCATATTCATATTTTAATTTTTTATAGAATGATTTTTTTGAATACCATTTATTTACATGGGTTACATTATGACCGAATGATGTTTATTAAAACCATATTTTTATGGGTTTGGATGAAATGAATGATTTATGTTCTTATGGAACACATATGTATTCTTTTAATTATGTTATTTGTGTGAAATATATATCATTCTAATGAATTGGGTAAATATTTATATATCTTGAGATAGATATTAATGGAATGGGAATGTGTCTCAGTTCAATATTACATGGCTAGAAGAGGATTTAAACCTAGTTCAATAACACAGGGCCGGAATGAGGATTGAACTTGGTTTAGTAAATGAAATTTTAAATCATTAATATCTTGGAAATGAGACTAGAATAATATTGAAATTATTTTCTATGCTTATATGTATTCCATTAATTCCATGTCTTATGTTATGATCTTTGGGAATATGTTATTTGATGAACTTCTATGATTTATCCTATGGGATGATTTTATAATCATTGGAATTTTGGATTTGATTTCAAATATTATTTTTATGTTCTTATGATATGATTGATATATCTCTAATTTACCCTTACTGATCATCTGATATTACCCATTAATATTTTTTATTTTCCCAATGTTATAAAAAACTGTTTTATGTAGGAGTATTAAAAGGGAAGATCATTGATGGAAACATTGAATAATTTTCACTAGAATAGAATCTTGTGTTACAATATTCTAATGACACTAAAAAAATATAGTAATTAGAAGTATATTAGGAAAATGTATGAATTGTTTTAAAAAAAATGATGTATTGTCTATGTATGTCGCGTGTGGGTCATTATAGATGATATCAAAGCAAAGGTTTAGTCGTGATTTGGAAATGAGGATGATATATTTTTTAGTGAGATACCTATAAATATTTCTAATGATATATTTGGATATTTACAAATGTTTATGTATATATATGGGTTACAACCCTAGAATTATATTAATGATCATGGATAACCAAGGATTAAACCTAGAATTTTAGAGATTTTAAGTACTATCCCTTCATTATATTATTTTCGCATTATGATTTTGTTTCTTAAACTATTTTTTTTGTTGTAAATAATTGATAAAACCATAAGGAACCACATTATTTGAAATAATGATGAAAAACAAAAAAATTGTCCTCTTTAGGAAGAAAATTTAGTGTGAGTCTAATTGAAGAATCACATTTCTATGCTGACCCATCATTCTAAATCTATGAATCATGTTGAAACAATAAATGAGAATCGGTGGGAACAATATTATGTTGTGTCCTTGAGGAAAATCAAACTTATATTAGTGGGTCCTCTATTCTACTTTTTTTTTGAAGAACGGTTCAGTACCATTGAAAATATATTCAACATTCTCCAGTGTTTAGAACTTTTGAATTTCATTATGGCTATTTATTAGTGCGGAGGCAAAGTGGATCATTGTTGTACTCTAATCAAGAAAAAAAGGCATCAATATAAAATTTATTCCATTGATTGGGAAGAGTTAAAGACCATATTTTTTAATAATTAACTTCATCATATTCTTTTTATGAATATGGGAAATGAGATTATTCATATTATGAAAAATGATAATGATTTCATTGGTACCTATGCAGAAAATTTTAAAAGACTTGTGATGTACACTTCTTGTATTAGCATCAAACATAAATGAATGGTTGATTGATTCTTCAATTGTTTTAAAAAACGTCATCATATAGCATTATTAATAAGAGACATCAGTTTCTATGAAGTCATTGTGTATTGTAATACCTAGGTAGAAATGGATGTTATATTTACATATCAACATCGTGGTTTTTTCAAGAAACCAAATATAGATCTTAATGTAAATTACCAAAAATCATGGTCAAAATAATATTAGTGTTTCTTACACTCAAATTGTTTAAAGAATCATTATTGATATTGACTTTATTGGACTGGTAAATGATTCCAGTGAAGGAAAGAAGGACACAAAAAAATTAACTACTAATTTGATGAAAAAATGGATAATTATGTGAATAAAGACAAGGATACACCGAAGAAACCTCCCACACATAAATGTTTGATGTGATATGAAAATAGTAATTATGCTAACCAATTTGATATTGTAAGACTTATGAAGGCTGATCAACATCCTAATCCTCTTATGGAAAAAATGTAAATCTCATTATATCACTATTGGCTATGTGGAGCATAAATACATAGTTGTTAAATCACTAAGTATTTATTTGTTTGAATTCACGAATTTTATTAATGTAGTAATTTTATTCAGAAAAAATGAAATTTATATGGGTTGATCCAATATATTTTTCCTTATGTATTTGAATGCATATGTTGAATATTTCAGGTAACCATGACAAGTGATTGATAATTTTTTTGGAAAATTCTATTTAGGGAAATATAACCCCTAGTAGGTGAATAATGTTGGGATAGTGATATAAAGAGATGTTGGATAGTATTAGTGACCTTGGGAATGATATAATGAAAAAGTTGTTTATGATATACAATATTGATTTTATAGAGGTATTGGTATTTATGGAAGGTAGAAGGAGTTAAATTTTGAATGCTTGCATATTTTCACTATGGGTTTTTTTGTAATTTAGGTTATTTCTACATTTCCAACCAAGATATGATAATAATTGTAACATGTGTAGTGTATGATAATTAAGACCTACATCGTGTTTTATGGGGGATTAATGAAATGTTTAATTTTAAAAATTAGTGAAATCTTTTTGAATGTTTTAGATTCTATACGGATCATTAATGTAACAAATTATGAACTAGTTTGAAGTTTTAGAGATTAAAGTATAATCTCTTCAAATAAGAAATTGTGAATATTTAATAACTTGTGTTAACCTTTTTGTTGTGATGTTACGATAGAAGGAATAACCATTCATTATATGGATCTAATGATCAACTAATGCTTTGGAATGAAATATTCAACTTAATTTCATAGAATAAGTGATGAAGTGGAAATTGATCAAGGCCCCACAAATGGATGAGATTATACTTAATAAAGTATGTATTTATTATTCTGAAAAATTATTCAACCCTAGGGTAAGGATCTTGAATCCAAAAAATTTATCCTAGAACCTTATTTTATGATGAATCGAATGGTCTCTAGAAATATCTTGGATTTAGGGATTTCTGATTGTAAACTGTATACTGATGATGTTGTCTATCACTCTCCATCGAAAAATTATGGTATTATTTATCATCCACAAAACATTTTCTATTGATAAATATGTGTTCCTATGTGTAAACAATGTTATGAGTTACATTGGATCAGTTTTATGTTCCTAACCTTCCTTTTTAAAGGATTTTTTAGTAATCTTTTTTACGATGTCGGTTTCTATGAAAGAAAATTTCATGTTTTGAACCATTGATAACATTGAAGAATTTTATGGGAGAACTTCATTTTATGTTGGTATAATGTAACCATATGATATTTTTATGAGATATATTTTTTAAATCATATTATTTCTTTGATTTCTTGTGTTACACACAACACAAGATTATCTAGCATTACTCAGAACACTAGGTTTCTATATAACAGCATTTGATTATCATATGTTAATAACCTTGACATTAAATTAGAATTATTGAATAGTATTTTATATCCTATGAATATATAGGGTTTATAAGATGAATTTATTATTTACAAATAATAAAGAAATTATAATACACACCAATTAAATATAAAGAAAATATTTTAATTTTTATGCTTCTAAAGACATTTTTTTCATAAATTAAATTAATTTCTATTAGTGAATGATAATAATTAAATAAATATGTTATAAATTGAATCAAATATTTTTTTATATTCATTCAATATGTTTTATTTCCTTAACATAACTCTGAATATAATTATATGAATAAAACGTTATATTTTTTCCAAATGGTAATTTTACCACTTTTTAACATCGAAATGATTTTAAATATTTTTTTGTCACTTATATAATTTCTATATGAAAATTGAAAACTATTATTTGTGATAGGGAAATTAAAATTTACATTGGTCAAAATTTTCTTTTTTTTGTATGTTTCTTGTTTTTATGAAGAGTGAAATATAAATTTTTATTAATGAAAATCTATTTTATTTTAAAGTATTTATAATGTAAAATTTTGTATTTTTTAGTGTAATTATTAATTTGTTAATTTTGATTTAAAATATTCTAATTATTATTTTTAAAATGGATTGTAAACATGAATTTGTGAAAAAAATCATTTTACACAGGTATTTTACTGAAAAACAATTTCAATTCATTTTCCTGGTTTTATTTTAAATTAAATTGTAAATATCCTTTGTTTTTTAATTTTAAAAATAAGGGATACCAAATTAATATTCATAAGGTACATATTTTGAAAAATTGTTTCTTTTTTTGCCAATATTAATAGTAACCATGTCAAATTTGGTTATCATAGTAAAAGGTAAATTATGCAATTTTGGTAAAAAATATAATATTATAATGACAATAATGTGACCATAAAATATACCAAAATTTTATTGGAAGATGTAAATTATACAGTTACCATGTGGAGATCAAAATTAGGTCATTTAATGTACAATTTTCAATGAAAAGACACATATAATATTTAATTCTAGGAATGATAAAAAATGTCATTTTTGTTGACTTTGATATCTCTTATTTGACCACATGCTGTAAAATAAAAGTTTTAAATGAATATTAGTAATTTTTTTAATTTATAAACATATTTTTATATCAAATTTTTTTAATGGTTTGGGCCACTTGGGTGAAATAATAATATTTATAATATTAAATTTAATATGAATTTAAAGATATAAAATTCATGTTATAAATAATGTATCATTATTAATGTGGGGTTATATAGTAGATAAATTATACTATAATTAATATTATGAAATATATAAGATTTATCGTCATCATAATAATTTATTTGTTTAGGGAAATTTTTTTTATATTAAATAATTACACAACACTAAGGTTGTAATTATTTTATTAAAAGAAATATCAATGAAATGATATTAAAAATATTAGAATTAATATAATTTCTAATAATTAATATATCTAAATAATATTATATAAGATCTCGAACTCTTTGGAATTTATATAATTGTTTTTTCAAATTTAAATTTTTTTCTTAATATTTTTAAAATTCCATGATATAAATATTGTCAAAATTGACACAGTTGATATTTTATCAAAATTATGTTTTATTAAATTTTTAAAAAATCCAAAAACATCATTAAAAATAATAAATAATTAAATTTTGGTCTAAAATTTTCTATTGTTCTCTTATGGTATAATTTGCATCTAATAAGTAAAAATTATAGTCATTTAATTTTGATATATTTGTTACCTTATTTAAATTTATAAAAGGATAACCAAGGGATAATTAAAATAATAAGGATTAAATTAATATCAGAACATGTTTAAAATATATTGTTTGAAGATATTAAATCCTCATATAATCATGTCTTTGAATAATTAACATTTTTTGGTCTTTTTAAAGAGATTTATTTTATTATAAATTAATATTTATTAAAATTAATAATGTATCCCTCCACTCAATTATAAAAGAGAACATCCTCCCTCAATTATTCAATAAAATTTGGGCCATAAATATCATCCATACATTGACCATTTCCCTTTTCAAATTTTATCACCATATTATAGAGTTTTTTTTCTCAAAATAACAACTGTAATGTCGTTATGAGGAGATCTAGAGGAAACTCGCTGAAGAAATGATAATATCTTTTACTGAATTTCCGAAATGTTTTTCTTATTATACTTATTCATTGTGTGTTATTTCCTTTGTAATGTAGTAAATATATTATAAACTATATGATGAGATTTTATTATGATTAAGTAACTACCGTATTCATCCTTTTACCCATCCTATGAAAAATAAAATCACCACACGTACGTACGTACGACCAACAGTTTTTATACCATGGTGTATGATGGTTTTCATCACCACCATAAATAGATGGTTTAAATGATGAAAATAAAAACTCTATGGAAGGATGATAACATCATATTGATTATAGAATAATATATATACACCATACAATTTAATGCCCTTCGGAAATTAAGGGAATTATATTGTCGCTTGTTGATTTATGGATCTGTGATTGTAAACATTATAATGACCATATTGTCAGTCACTCTCTATCAAAAGATTAAGGTTTAATTTCTCATCCACATCAACATTTTCATGTAATACATAAGTTATCATAAATTTAAACCTTGTTATGAGTTACATTAAGTAACTGTTATGTTTCTAACCTTCCTTTTTTAAATAATTTTTTTTGTATTCTTTTTTACGATGACAGTTTCTATGAAAGGAAATTTTATGTTTTAAGCTATTGATAATAATGAATATTTATAAGGGATAAATTCATTGTTTTGGGGTTATAATGTAACACCGTGATATTTTTATGGTATATATTTATTAAATAATTTTATTTCATTGATGTCTTGTGTTACACACAACACCATATTAGCTTTTGTTACACACAACACTGAGTTTCTACACAACATAATATTATCATCACAAGATAATAACCTTTCCATTAAATTAGAATATATAAATAGTATTATATATACTATAAATATATAGGTTTTATGAGATGAATTTATTATTTACTAATTACTTAAAAATGTTAATAAATACCAATTGAATATAAAGGCAATATTTTAATTTCTATACTTCTAAAATTCGTAAATCTTCATAATTTAAAGTAATTACTATTAGTGAATGATAATAATTAATTAAATATGTTATAAATTCAATAAAATATTCCTTATATTAATTCAATATATTTTTTAAGAAAAAGAATACATGAATATAATTCGATGAATAAAAATTTATATTTTTTTCAAACGGTAATTTCACAACCTTTTTTCAATGAAACAATTTTAAATATAATTTTTTGTCACTTTTATAATTTTTATATAGGAAAATTTATTATTTGAGATATAGATATTAAAAATTACATTGGTCATTTTTTTTGGGTAAGATTCATGTTTTGATGAATAATGACATACAAATTTTAATTAAATAAACTTTATTGTATTTTAAATCATGTACAATGAAAATATATGTATTGTGTTTGTTTTAATTTTTAATTTTTAATTTTTAATTTAAAATAATCCAATTATTTTTTTAAAAATGGATGCTATTCATGAATTTGTTAAAAAATCATTTTAATTTGGTATTTTTTTATAAAATTGTTTTTCAGGTCATTTTACTGGTTTTTTAAATTATATTCTAAATCTTCTATGTTTTCAATATTCAAAAAAAAGGATAAACAGTTTATATTTATAAGGTAAATTTTTTGAAAATGTGTTAATTTTTTATCCAATATGAATATTAACCATGGTAAATTTTTTTACTATAGTAAAAAGGTAAATTATATAATTTAGGTTAAAAAAGTAAAATTATAATTAATTTAAAATGACCCTAAAAAATCAAAAAAAAATTATTGGATGATTTATATTCAACCCTTAACACGTGAGGATCAAAATTAAGTCTTTTAATGTACACTTTCCCATTTAATGGACTCATATAATATTTAATTCTCAGAAAGATACAAAATGTCAATTTTGTTTTTTCTAATATCTATTATATGCTTACGTAGTAAAAAACGTATGTTATGAAGGAATATTAGTGAATTTTTTAATTTATTAATATATTTAGAAAAAAAAATTATTTTTAACAGTATGGGACACATCAGTGAAATTATGATATTAATAATATTTTATTTAATATTAATTTAAAAAGATCTCATTCATGTTTTAAATAATATATCATTTTTAATATAGGGTTATATAGTTGATAAATTATAATATAAGTATTATAATGAAATCTAGAAGATTTACCTTCATAATGTTAATTTATTTTTTTAGTGAAAATTATGTATATTAAATAATTACGCAACACTAATGTAGTAATTATTTTATTAATTGAAATATCAAAGAAATGTTATTAAAAATATGGAAAGAAATATATTTTTAATAATTAATATATCAAAATAATTTTAGAGAATATTTTTACCTCTTAGTAATTTAATATATTTTTTTTCCTAATTTAAATTTTTATCTTAACTTTTTAAAAAATCCTTGAAATAAATACTGTAAAAATTGACACAATTCATTTTTTATCAAAATAATGTTTTCTTAAATTATTTACTATTCCAAAAACATCATTAAAAAAAATAATTAAATTATGGTCTAATGTTTTTAAAGTTTCTTTTATAGTCTAATTTACATCTAATAAGTAAAATTTATAGTCCTTTGATTTTGATATATTTTGTTACCTTAGTTAAAATTTTATCTGGTTATATAAGGGATAATTAAAATAATAAGGATTAAATTAATACTAAAACATTTATAAAATCTATTATTTTAAGATATTAAATCCTTATATGATCAAATATTTGAAAAATTTATATTTGTGTGGTATTTTGAATGTGATTTATTTCATTACAAATTAATATTTTTTGAACTTTAAAAGGTGTCCCTAAACTCAATTATAAAAGGGAACATCCTCCCACACTTATTCATCAAAATTTAGCACATAAATATCATCCATAAACTGACCATTTCCATTCTCAAAATCCATCACCAGATTCTAGTGTTTTTTTTCCAAAATAAAAACTCTAATGTCCTTATGAGGTGATCTAGAGGGAGCTCACAGAAGAATTGATAATCTCATTTACATAATTTCTGAAGATTTTTTCTTCTTCTACTTCTTCTTTATGTGTTGTTTCCTTTATAATGTAACAAATATAGTATAAACTATATGATTAGATGTTATTATGATTATGTAAAAACCATATTCAACCTTTTATCCATCCTATGAAAAATGAAACCATCGTGCGTACATATGTACGACCAACTGTCTCAACACCATTGTGTAATATGGTTTTCATCACCACCATATATGGACAATTTAAGCTAAGAAAATAATAACTCTATGTGGTGATGATAAAATCATATTTATTCTAGAATAATATATAAACACCAGAATCATCAATAGCCATTCACAATTAAGGTAATGATATTATATCTCATGGATTTATGGCTTTGTGAATGGTAACTTCATGCTGATCATGTTGTCTGTCACTCTCCATCATAACTTAGTGGTTTGATTACTCATCATTTCAACAGTTTCACTTGTTACATATGTTTTCTTTTGTGTAATCTGATTTACAAGTTACATTGGGCAAATTTTATGTTTCTATCATTCATTTTTAAAGTATTATTTAGTATTCTTTTTTATGATGTCATTTTCTATGAAAGGAACTTTATGGTTTTAAACAATTGATAACATTTAATAATTTTAAGTGGTAAATTAATTTAATTGGGGGTTGAATGTAACACCATGATATTTTTATGAGATATATTTTTTAAATAATTTTTGTTATATGATCTCTTTTGTTACACCCAACATCGGTTTAGCTTGTGTAACACCAAACACTATGTTTCTCCACAATATAATTTTATTATCATAAGATAATAACCTAGCCATTAAATTAGAATTTGTGAATAATATTACATAACCTATGAATATATAGTGTTTATAAGAAGAATTTATTATTTTCTAATTACTTAGAAAAGATAATAAATACCAATATAATATAAAGGCAATATTTTAATTTTTGTGTTTCTATAGTCATTTTTTCATCATAAATTAAATTAATTACTATTAGTGAATGATAATAATATAAAAGATGTCATAGATTCAATTAAATTTTTTTATCTTAAATCAATATATTTTATAAGCATACGAAAACAACGAATATAATTTTATCAATAAAAAGTTATATTTTTTCCTAATGGTAAATTTTTCACCTTTTTTACATTGAACCAATTTTAAATATAATTTTTTTACTTTTATATTATTTATATAAAAATAACAATTATTAATTGATATAGGGATATTAAAATTTAAAAAGGATAAATTTTATTATTTTTCTTGTAAGTTTTATGTTTTGATGAATTATGAAATACAAATTTTTAATAAAGAATCTCTATTTTAATTTAAAAAATGTAAAGTGTATAATTATATGTTATGTTTGTTTTAATTTTTAATTAGTAATTTTGGATTTAAAATAATCAAAAAATGGTTTTTAAAATGTATTGTATACATGAATATGTCAAAAAATTCATTTTAAAATGGTATTTTTCTAAAAATTTGTATTTAATGTGATTTTACTCATTTTATTTAAAATTAAATTCTATGAATTCTCTGATTTGAATTTTGAAAAATAATTGATACCCAATTTATATTCATAAGCTACAAATTTTTATAATGTGTTTCTTTTTTTTCAAATATTAATAGTAACCATGTTAAATTTTGTAACCGTAGAAAAATGTAAATTAGGTAAATTAGGTAAAAAACTAAAATTATAATGACTATAAAATAACAATAAATAGTCCAAAATTTTATTGGAAGATATAAATTTCACCCTTAACAAATGATGATAAAAATTATATCATTTAATGTAATCTTTTCCATGAAAAGGACCCATATAATATTTAATTCATGGAAAGATACAAAAGGTCATTTTGGTTGTCTTTAATATCTCTTATATGACCATATGGTGTAAAATAATTGTTATGAAATAATTTTAGTGATTTTATCTATTTATAAAAAAATTTCATAAAATTGTTTTTTAATGATTTTGGCCACTTGAGTTAAATTATGATATTTATAATATTTTATTTAATATGAATTTAATGATATCACATTCTTGTTTTAAATAATATATCATATTTAACATATGGTTATATCATTGATTAATACTTTTAAAAGTATTATTATGAAATCTAGAATATTTATCTTCATAGTAATAATTTATCTATTTAGTGAAAAATTATGTATATTATATAATTACAAAAAAATAATGTAGTAATTATTTTATTAATATAATTATTAATGAAATGTTATTAGAAATATTCAAATAAATATAATCCTTCATAATTAATATATCCAAATAATTTTATTGAAGTTCTTGTCCTCTTAGGAATATAATATAATTTTTTTCTAATTTCAATTTTCATCTTAACATTTATAAAAATACTTGAAATAAATAGTTTTGTAATTGATACTATTGATATTTTATAAAAATAATTATTTATTAAATTATTTAAAAATCATAAAACGTCATTAAAAATTAAAAATAGTTATACTACAGTTTAAAATTTTCAAAAGTTTATTTTATGGTCAAATGTACATCTGATAAGTAAAAAAGTACAGTCTTTTAATTTTGATATGTTTATTAACTTAGTTAAAATTATAAAATATTAAGTAATCGATATTTGAAATAAAAAAAATAAATTAACAACAAAACATGTATAAAATATATTTGGTGAAGATATTAAATCCTTATATAAACAAATATTTGAATAATCTACATTATTATTGTCTTTTAATGGAATTTATTTTATTATAAATTAACTTTTTTAAATTTTAAATGTGTCACTCAACTCATTTATAAAAGGTCACAACCTCCCTAACTTATTAATAGAAATTTGGCACATAAATATCATCTATACATTGATCATTTCCCTTCTCAACATTCATCACCATATTCTAGTATTTTTTTTCAAAATAAAAACTCTAATGTCCTTATGAGGAGATCTAGAGGGATCTCATTGAAGAAATGATAATCTCATTTACCGAATTTCTAATGAGTTTTTATACTTCTACATCCACATTATGTGTTTTTTCCATTATAAATTATTAAATAAAGTATAATATATATGATGATATTTTATTATGATTACGTTACAAACATATTCAACCTTTTATTCTTCCTATAAAAAATAAAATCACTACACATACATTGGTACGACCCACTATATCAACACAATGGTGTCATATGGTTTTCATCACAACCGTAAATAGATGGTTTTAATGATGGAAATAATAACTCTATGTGATTATGAAAACATCATATTGATTCTGGAATAATATATATACACCATTCACTTCAATACCTTTTTACAATTATGGGAACGGTATTGTCGCTTGTGCGTATGTACGACCTACCGTATCCTTGATGAGATGCGATTCATTATACATGACCAACATTAAAGATTTATTATATAAATTTATATAATTAAAAATATGTTATATATTACCATAATATAATTATATAAAATATAGAACTGTATTACATGTTCATGAACTGGAAGATATGTGAAAAAACATTACTGAGAAATTGAAGTAATTATCACCTGAAAGAACATTATTAACGAAATTTCATTAACAAATGGGTGATACAATGATCATGTTTGATATCATAGATATACTTTTGGTTATCATATAAATTAATGATATAATTTTAACCATTATAATGTATTTTCCTATTTGTACAATGGATATTAGACCTAAGGTATGGGTTAATTTCAGAGTATCATTATTATCTGAGAATGTTTATATAAAAGTATTTACTAGGGTATATTCTTCTTTCATGTCCTTGTTTCTTAAAAATGTATTCCAAAATATTATTACAATTCATATAAAATTTTTTATATTCATTTTTACCTATTTATGATATTTTACTAAATTCTTGGAAAGGAATTTTTTTTATTTTCCTAATGAAGTACTTTTCAACATTTCTAGAAAATTTATAAGTATATTTTTTAACTTATATGGAAGAAAAGTATTTTTAGACATTCATAGTAATGTAATTCCTTGAAATGTACCATAAAATCTTAAAAAATATTTCAAATAAAATTTTTTCATTATAAATTTCAGGGATTTTTGAGAAAAAAACGTTTTCAAATAAGAACAAACATTTTACTCCAGAATTATTTTCAAGCTATATCTCAAATCATACTTAGGTTTTAATCATAATATTTTTTCAAGGATTTTATTAACATTATTCCTATGTTCTATTTATGGTAATTATTAAATGATATTTATTATATAAATGTCATTCCATGGGTTATCTAATGATTTATTGATGTCTATAATACCCAATTTTGATGGGATCTCATAAGATTTATGATTATTGTTCATGAGGAAAAATTTTTATGGGTTTTATTATGTGATAGATGAGAAAATTATCTCCCTAAAATGTAGTGGGTAATTATTTATATCTCATGATATAGATAGGGATGGAAATGGAAATGATATTGGTTCAGTATTACAATGATGGAATGCGAAGTAAACCCAGTTCAGTAACACATTGCTGGAACGAGGAGTGAACTCGGTTAAATAAAGGACTATATCTATTATAATGGTCTTGTAAATTATCCTGAACTAATATGTAAATGATTTAATATAATTATATTTATTCAAAAAATTTCATGTCTTGTTTTATAATCTTTGATAATTTGTTACTTGATGAGTTTATATGATTTATCTCATGACATGATTTTATGATTTTTAATATGAAGGATTTATATTTAAAATTTTATGTTTATTTTCTATAAAATGATTGATATGTCCCATTTTTACCATTTTTAAGCATATAATATCAGTTTTTATTTAGTTTTATTTTCCCTAGATCATTAATAATGGATTTAGGTATGATTAATAAAGGGGAAGATATTTTTGGTAAATATTAATGATCATTCACATGAAAATAAGTTTGAGTTCCATGTTTCCAAATGCTGTAAAATAAATTATTATTTGGGCGTGATTTTGTAAAATTTATGAGAAATTATGAAAAAATTATGTCATTTATACATACATAATTATTTAGTTGTTACAAATACAATATATACTCATTAATATATATTATTTCTAATAATTTTTTTTCTGTAGTAATCCATGATTTGAATTTAAAGAATTGTTCACACAAGTGGTTAAACTAGCCCAAATAAAAACATTCAAAAATCTACAGGTAAATATGGTTATGAATTTAATTAATTATGAGTCTTAAATATCATAAAAAACATAAATATTACATAAATTGACATATATATTAAGTATATAAAATAATTACACTTTCCCAAAGACTATAACCTTTTAGTTCATTTGGAGACTAGATACATAATATACATATATATTAATACATCATTAATATCTTCAACAAATATCTTTATATTAGTACAATTATGTACATATCATACATAAAATCTATATCACAACCCGGGGAAGGAAAAAATAAAAATGGGTGAGCTTAGATTCTTTGCAAGGGTAAAAATGAGAGATATTAAGCATAAAAAAATTTGATGATCGTACAAGGATGATAAAAATATGAATATATATCATTCAAAAAAAATGATTCATACCCCTAACATACTAGATAAAAAAATGGAAAAACAATTCATTTGTAGAATCATGGTTAATAAGGGTGTAAAATCTGTAATCATCATCCAAGAGAAATAAAAATAGAGTTGGTTATCATAAAAATAAGAATTTATAATATTGTGAAAATAAATATCCAAAATAATTTCCTCTCATAAAATTTTGAGAATATATTTAAGCCATCAAACTCACACATCCAAATTTAAACATAGTTATTCACAATCCCATATATGTGTAGTCTTGTGAGAATAGAAAGAAGCAATCAGGATCTCCCATCAAAATGTAAACTTATATATTTGATTTAATGTCCACATATATCATCATCATCTCATGAGATATCTATATCGCCATAGAAAATTCATTGGTGGGATATAATGTACTCGTCCATCATATAATCATAATTCATCCATATTTATTACACAATATCATGATAAAATTTATCAATTTGCAATAACATAAACAATTAAAAAATGGGTTTCATTAATATTTCATCATTAAATTAAAAAACTAAGAAAATTAAGGATACTATCATTAAATAATTTCTCCAATGAATCATAATCAACAAAAACATATTTTTTCATATTTTAATTTACCACTAAAAGACCACAGTATCATTTCGTGAAGAAATTATACTTTACATCTAGAGATAACTTATATAAAATATAAAAATGGGTATAATTTTAAGGGGAAAATTATTTGAAAAGATCCATAGAAACATGAAATTCATGTTAAAAATAAATGAGTATTTATGATGGTGGGAAAACATTGTCATGTGGTATACAATAAAATAAATATTTCATTCACACCTTTTTTAAAATGTACCTTATTCAGAAAAATAAATGATAAATTTTTTGTGAAAGTTTCATATAAAGTAAAATATTTGTAAAAGTGTCATTAAAAAATAATATGCTAATTTTAACAACATTTAGTGATACATTAAAAATATAATATGGACATTGAAGGAATGGATTCACATCTAATGATGAAATAATGTCTAATTTTCTTAAAATCATTTTCTTAGTCGATTTATTTATTAAAACAATGAAAATAAAATTAAAAAAAACTATAGAAATATAATGACTAAAATAAAATATGTGGTGTGCAAAGGATAAGGTTCATATAATTTCCCCCAATTAATATTTAATATAAACTATTAAAAAAATAAATGAGATTGAAACAAAAATCATTCAACACTTATCATGAATTTTTTTCTATATGTTAAATCATAGTATAGAATTAATATATAATCATTTGAAATCAATTTAAATTCCATATTTATACACAAATCACGAATTAAAATTATTTTATTGTATCCAATTATCATTTTTTATAAAAATTTGATCATTAAAATAAACATTCTCTTGAAAACTGGTTTGTTTCTCATACTTATTATTATATGGTTGTTCGGTATATGCACCTAGTTCATGGATTTATCAATTTTAGAATGTTAGTAATAAAATTAGTATCATATTTATTTATTATATAAATCTTATAACTATTCATATAAAGTAATGATGAAAAAATTAATTACATTACATCATGGAGACGATACTCTGTACATACAGACATCTAATGTTTTCACATTCTGATGGATCTAATAAGAGAAAGGTAATGTTTAATTCAATATAAAAAAACACAATTACATCTAAAATGTAACATATATTCATTAAATCTATAAATATTACCATCCATGTTAAGAGTAAATGAAAAATAAATCACATTGATTCACGAAAGAATTTATCCACATGCACGTATTAGTGACTTTATCGTTATCCAATAGATGATAAAGTTAGAAGATAAATAATATATTATATTTAAAAAGTATTAATATTCTAAAAATATCATATAAAATTAATAAATAGATCATTATTAACAAACATTACTGATGATAATTGAAAATTAATCATATTGCAATGTTGATGTGATAATACGCACATACACCAAAAGGATAAACTCATTTAACATTTGATTGCAATGGGGTGTAAAATGGTATTCACATTATCATATTAATTTATCATTACACGTGATATACAATATTCATAATTTTTTTTGTGGATAAAAATGATTTATAGAAATCATAACAAGTGATAATTTTAAACGAGCCATGTAAGATTATTAAAAATCATTCAAAGACCTCCTTTGCCTAAAAATTCAATACATCATAATATGGTATAAGGGAAATGAAATATTTCAAAAAAGGTATGTAATCATGGATAGTTATGGTATTTTTATTTTCCCTGATAAAAGTTTAAATATCTATGAATATTGGAGGAGAAGAGGAACGCTTTTATAAGTGAGTGGAGGGACACACATGGAATTAATAAAAATATTTAATTAATATTAAGTTACTCTCTATTGAAAGTGGAATAAAATGGAGATGGAATATAAAATAGAAAATGAAATGTAATACAAAATTCATAAAAAATATTAATATGTCTTTATGGGTCATTTTAAACATTATCTATTATTTTAACCACCATTAAATATGTTTTAACCATACCATGAAAATAATTTAGTATTTATACTATAGATAATTCCAAGAAAGTTAGTTAACCATATTAAATTATATAAATTTGTCTTATTCAACTAATGAAATTCACTTAATTAGATTTAGTTTCTATAGTTGGAATAATTTTATAAAAAATAAATAATCAAAATACAACAAAATTATTTTTAACATAAACCATTTTTATGCATAAAATTGAGTTTAACATCATTCCATTCCATGTAAAAAATATTAGATGAATATTAAAATATATTATTGAATATATTCTCTAAAAATTTATTTTTAAGATTAAATGAAAACTTATTAAATAAATATATTAAGATAATAAGACATTGTGAGAATAGAAATAGTTTTTTGAAAAAACACATCTTTTTTTCCTTCAACTAATATTGTTTCAATTTTTAAAAAATAAAAAAATGAATTAATTAAATAAATATTTTAAAATTAATTTTTCCTACTGTGTTTAGTTATATTCAATCCCTCATATGAAACTATAATTGATAAATATGAAATTAAATAATAATATTTCAATAGTATATCACCGTTTTTTTATACTCAGTGTTACATGTAAAGCATGTTATCAAATAAATAAAATTTATTTAATGGTAAATATATCACAAATTATAGGTTTTTAATACTATAAATCCATTATAAAATTTCTACCTTGAAATTATATTTCTCATATATAAATAAACTATGATATTTTATCCTCAACCCGTCCCAAGGATCCCACATAGCTTCTTTAAATTTATGCTTTAATCAAAAAAAAATTATCCTAATGGGTGGGCTTATTCCAAAACATTGTATATCAATTAATTATAATCTAAACAACTAATTACTAAAAATAGATATAATTCCATAATTTAATAACCTATGAGTTCAATATATGTGTAGTATAATTTATTTCCCTCCTACTAAGATATATATGGGGGAAATCGTAAACGAGGTAGAGAATTTGCTGAAGATTCAAGTGATATGCAACAATAATGATGTGATTGATAATTTTTGTCGGTTCAATTCATCTGAGTATCACTATTACATTGTTTTTAAATTTAATATTCTTTATATAATGTGATTGTTTTGGAATACTTGGTCACGATAATGAAAATATAGATCTCATTGATGATTGTCAACAAAAAAATTCAATCAAATCATTGATTTCTTGATGTACTTATAAATGAATCTACCATTTTTTTCCATTTCCCATGATAAATTATGTATTAAATATATTTATTTCTATAACAATAACTTAGAAAAATTGTTTAATATATTTTTCATTCAAATATTGATTCATAAGGATCTATCTGAATGATCAGACAGAAACTGTTATTCTATGAATATTTTAAAAAAAATGGTGTTGATACCAAATACCATTTTATTCAATATTAAAATATAATAGAATATCCTCTAGGTTTTTAAGGATTATATCAGACTAAACATATTTCTGTGAATGATATTTTGTGTTAAAGTTCAACTTCATAGTCAAATATTGTAAAATAATTATCTTTAGCATAATGAAAAACATATGATCTTGAATAAATACAAAAAAGTCTTCTACTCTATGAAACAATATATATTCATCGATATATATCCATGGAATAATTTTAAGATATAATTATTCTTTTATTAGAGTGATATTTTCTCACTTTATAAAGTTTTTACAACATCACAAATAGCATTGTTACCTTTAAATGTTTTGCGGAGCCTGATGATGAAATATAAGGAGATGTTTTCACATTTCCCTTCCGGTATGGGTAATGGTAATTATATCCCCATATACATCCTTCTACAAACTTTCTTTTTTCTGCATACTAGGTGTTGAGATATATACTCTTCCATATCCATTTTCATGTTTTTCCACAATATATACTATTTAAAATCTCTATACATTATTTTTATTTAATGGATTAATTGAGAATGATAATCCTAAAGCTTCAGCAAACACATCATTAACAAATTCTAGTTTTTATAAGACATATACTCACTTACTAGACCTTATCATTTAACACTTTTGGAAATGTGAGATATACCATCAGTTTTGAACCATTGGTATTGGTTGGAAAATCATTGGTATTGCCTATACCCATTGTTCTTAAAACCATTAGAAGATAGACTTGGGTATAAACCTATACTAATGGTATTATACAAGTAGTTGTTGTTATCCACAATGATGTATACATTAATAATGGTATAAATAAACCATTTTTATAGCATATATTACTTTATAAAAACCAATAGATTGAGAACCATTGGTATAGTCTATATCCCCTTAAAAATAACTATTGTCGAAAACCCAATGGTATAGAGTTATCTAAATATCAAACCCACCAACACCCCCCACCATGTCTCAAAACACCATCATCTCTATAAAATTACTCCAGCCCTTAAAAAAACTACTAACATAAAAATTAAAAATATTACTATGAAAAATAAATAATTCAAAAAAAATTATCAATGCATTCAACTAGTTACAACACACATTTAAAATGTCCATATAGACATTCACTTCCCATAATCACACACTATGTTTCATAATTATCAATAAATAATGTATTGGATAAATCTCTCTTGCATCACACCCAATATAATCACTATTAGTACAATTATAATTTTTATCATCATTATATTGATAACCATCATCCTCACAATCATTATCAACATCATCCTAATCATTATCCTCACAAAAATTTTCATCCACTCAATATTCATCACAATCACCATCACCATCGCTAGGAACATCATAATCCTGACACCCACTAGGACCACCTCTTAGTGAACCATATGACATTTTCATTATCGATAGATATTTATCCTGACACATGTTGGTATTTGGTATAATTGATGGATATAAGGCTACCATAAACATTATAAATTCATCATTGGACTTTTGATTCGGGTAACACTCCCTCATTACCATTTTTGGAATCTTCTATCTCAATATGATCTATATTTCATCTGCATGGTCAGTTTCAAACTCCATGCTACCATAACTATAAAATGTTGTGATCTAATGTCTATTTTGTAAAATATTATCCCCTAGTTCACAAATAACTCTATATTGGTTCTTATCCTCTAATACATGATAGAAATGATCATTTCGATCAATGTTTTGATCTTTCTACACATCAAGGGCCTCTAAAGAACACTATTACAAATATAAATTACCAATTTTGTTATAAAATATATAATAAAATTTTAAATAAAATAAGTAAAACATAAAATTAGTTATTGTCTATGTTCATTTTTTGATATTCCATAGTTCTTCTTTGTTTTCATGAAAAACTATTTTTCTCAACGAAAATACCTGTCAACATTCAAAACCACCCACTGTAATTATTTTTGACATAGAAACCAATTATTCAAAAAGTATAGAGGAATGAGTATCATTGTAAAAATAAATATAACCAATGAAAATTCAGTTTTTTATTTATCAAAAAGATAATGGAAAATTTTTCTAATAATATCCAAAAGGTCCAATGACATTATTAGTTATTTTTTATTCCAAAAAAAATATTTTAAGTTATATGATGTATAAATATAATACACTATTTATCAGTATGAAATTTATATAAAAATATGTATATAATCACTTACTAATTAATAGAATATAAAATAATCTACATACCCATTAAGTAACATGATGAAATCGATTATAAAATATATCCCCCATAAAAAATTGTTATCAGCAATTATATTATTTTAATATACATTAAAACCCAATATCAATGGTAGCTAGTTTTATTACTCAGTGCTATAAAATCCAAAATATATTTAGAGAGAAAATAAATCTCACATGAGATGATGTTTGATTCCTTTACTTTTACATTCATTAGTATGTGTGTATATGAGTTACATGACTATATTTTCATATAACATGGGATGTGGTTTTATTATGAGATTCCATTCATATAATATTCCACAATATTTTCATTTATTGAAAGATTAAAATATATTTTACAGTTATGTATTTTATATTTTTGCATATATTTTTATAGTTATCATCTCCCCCAATATGATATCATTATTGAGGTAATTAAGTCTATAATTCCTGATGTGATAGTCATTTTCAATATTCTAGTGGGTTTTATATTAAATGGGTAATAGTCCATTTATGATAAATTTTTTATTCTATAATGATTATATCCAATTTATCATCATCATCATTTTTCATGAGGAAGTATATGTATGACATCGGTATACTATGTTAATTTCTAATAGGCCTTTGTGTGAATAAAATCCTAATAAAAATCCTAAATTTATCCCTTTTGGGAATTTTCAGATGTTTTGTATTTTCTTATTATGTAAAATAGTTTTAACTAGATCTAAAAATTTAGAGGATCCCCTTGATAAACCCGCTAAAACTAATCCTGATAATGGTGCTCTATTATAATGGAAAACTCATTCTATAAATGCAGTTTTCAATAGAATTTTTTTGTAAGGAATCATTTAAAGGAACAACTTGATGGTTTAAATTCTGTATAAAATTTTAAAGCCAAATACTGATGGTTTTATAATCACTCTGTTATGTGTTATATTATTCTTATATAATAAAATATAATTATCCTTCCTTAATTATTTAAATATAAAAATAAGATAAAATTAAAGAGTAGACATGAATTCTATGTATCATAATCATTTCTATATCATGGGTGTATTTTAGACTAATTTATATTGAACATGGTCAATATTTTTAAAAAATAAATAGAATAATCTCAACATTAAATTTTAAAATAGTTAATCATAAATTGTAGATAACATTGGCTATGATAAAATTCATAATTTATTTAGAACATTTTGATAACATTAAAAATGTCTAATTATTATTAAAACAATCATTTTCCCAGGATTTCATGTGTTAGGTGTTCTAAAAAATTCATGTTAGAGGATATTCAATATATTGGGTGATATATTTTAGTAATAATGATATTGAATATCATGTAATATAAATTACTAGAAATGTGTTTTATATATTCTGTTTTTTAACATTTAACATGATAGTTGGAAGGATGATAACGTAAAAAAAATAAAATTTTGACTAAGAACTTCCTAATTTATTATTATAACTTTTCTAATATTAACATGTTAAAATGTATAGGATATATTTTATATTTATTTAATTGATTACATTAAAGGGAATTTTTATTAACCACATTAAATAATTATATTTAATACTAAATTGTGTAGCCTGGTGGTTTACCGAGGGTTTTCCCTTGACATGTTGGCTTAGTTGGTAAAATCTTCCTAAATAATTTTATTAATAAAAATTTAAATTGATAATGTGTAAAATTTTAATTTTCATTGTTTTATAAAATATATGAAATATCGTTTTTTGTCATCGATATTAAATAAAACCTGAAAGGTAGAAGAAATACACTTTTAAGGGTGAACGATGTTAACACATGTATAATCTAATAATATCCCTTCCTATTATATATTTTGATATAATTTTATTAAATGTCCAAAATTATTATCATATATATATATATACCTACAAGAATACGATAGTAAATGATTAGTGCTCTAAAGAACCTCTATGAGTATGCTAAAAACATAAATTCTCTATGGTAAATTATTGAATTTTATTTTTCTGCTATGAAAATGTATTCACCAAAACTAACATTGATCCCATGTAAAATTCAACATTCAATAAACTAAACAACACCATATAAGGTGTTGATTTAGTGAAAAGTTGTTTGAATAAAAATAATAATGAGGGATATAGGACGACATGAAATGAAAGTTAGAGTATCATCAATGTCACTTAAAACATAAAATACATTTCAATACTAAAAAATAAATTGAATAAAAGATAAATAAATATAGACACTCATGAATCACATTTCTTCCCTTAATAAACCAATTACAAGGTATCCTCCACCAATATGGATCAATATTATGAAAATATATATAAGAAATAAAATCAATAAGTATTATAACAAAACATATTTATTATAGACTTAATGAATAATAAATTACAACGATGTAAATTAATTGAAAAAAATAATTTTCAATCAGGAATCCCCAAATGAGTAGCATTATTTCAAAATAAAATTGGTTAAATTACATTTATATGACATAAAATAATTACAAATTATTGAATATTTTTTCGAGATTTTATATGTATAAATTCTTTCGATATTGGAAAGTTTCTAAAAATATTTATTGGGGAATGACGATATACATGGAGTCTATAATTATTTTGGTTCCACTCTATCAATTTCACAACCATAAATAATTTACTCATATCATATTAATTATAGTAAATCAATACTCCATTAAATTTGAACAATCTCATGAGTTCCACAAATTGAATTTTTAACATATATGTGTGAAAAGTAGAACCAGTATGTTAGACCGATCTCAAACAATAAAATTTGGAATTTGTTTCATTAATTTATAGTATATATGTTGTCATAAAGGTATGAAATTCACCTAAAAATAATATAGAAAATCATTACACTGAATTTATGAACCAACTAACATAACCTTGAAAACACTAGGTAATTTTATTCAGACAAATATCACATATATATTATATTTATATAAAACCATTATTAGTGATTCTATACAATGTAGAATTATGAATAAAAAAATAATTTATCTTTTTTTATTGCAGTGGTTTCAACCCTCCATGGAGTATATTGAGTCAAGTAGATCAACTGGGATAATAAAAAACTTTTT
The DNA here is from genome assembly GCA_963277665.1 of Viscum album. NCBI lineage: Eukaryota > Viridiplantae > Streptophyta > Magnoliopsida > Santalales > Viscaceae > Viscum > Viscum album. Next base: position 1,943,756,792 of record OY728126.1, on the reverse strand, counting down.
TTTTAAATATAAATCTTGGTTCTCTAAATTTTGTATTTGTAACATCAACAACTAGAAAAATGATTTTTCTAGATTTATATTATAAATGATCCAATAATTATGAATGAAATAAGATAAAGTAATAGAATAGTACTAGAATGACCAATATTATTATCCAATAAAATCAACCATTGCATTTTATAAATGTGGTTTTATAATATAGTGAAAAATGTTCTGTATATTTGGTTTGGTTCTATAAAAATTTATTCTATAACTCTAATTGTAATGAAAAATAAATTACATTCACCCTAGTGATGTAGTGAACCAATTCGATCAATCCAATTCCAAACATTTTAAAAAACATTATCATTAGAAATAGATTCCAAATATAGAACAATAAATGTATTGATGATAAGTTTTATTAATCTTAAGTCAAAAATATATTTAAATAAATTTGAATAGATCACTTTATATAAAACCATAATAGATACAATTTTCTATATAAGAGTTACAATACAATAGAAAACAAAATAATATTTATTTATTTATATATAAATATTATATATGTATATATATATTCATGGAATTTAATTCCATTATATCAATGAGTAATAACTATACATGATACTAAACAAAATTTTTTTTAAAATTTTTTTTTACCTTATTCCTTTGGATTTTGAAAATATTTTATTATTAATTATATATTAATGTATAAATGAGTAATATTTATTGGTATTATTCTTCTATAGGACACATAAATTATGATTTTTGGTTAGATAAAGACAAAATTACTCATTTCTCATTTTGAGCTATGCTAAAGTGATTCCATCTATGATTTACTAATCATTCCCCATTATTTTAGTTTTTATTTTCTACAATTTATAATAGAAGCTGTTTATATTGAACTAAATAGATTTTTATTTGTGATTTAAAGTGGTTCTGTGTTATTTTTATTAAATAATTTATGTAAAACATAAATTTCTAAACATACTATTATGTTATAGTTCAATAAAATAATATATATTTTGAATACATAGTTTCAATATGATTGCTTCATTATAGAATCCAATCATTTGGATTTTTAATGTTTAATATTAATATTCTTACATTTAAATGTGATGTTCTCCCATACAATATCAGTTACTTTTTTATACCATGCATTGAAAAATTAGAAGTTAAAATTGGTTTTAAGATAATTATACTGACACAAAATATAGGAGTAAGTGTGGTTCATCATTGGTGATTGTGAGATAGAGGAGTAAAATAGTCTATAAAAAAGTAAAAAACTAAATAAAAATTTTGTATGATGCATGGCATAGAAATAAATTTTAATTTTAGAACAATGGTTGTATGGGGAAAAACATTAACTAAGGGAAAGTAGTGTTGAAAACAAGATTGAAATCAATGAAATTAATCTAAGGGGGCAGATTTGATTTGGGTTTCTCAACACCTTTTTCAGAAGATAATATTTTATTATAATATTATCATGTATCATCTATAGTGTTTGTTATATTTAATGAGAGTAATAAAAAAGTCACTAACTAGCCTATATCATTTTTCACAGAAGAAGACGAACTAGTAATTGTAATTTAATTTACATGAAAAGGACAAAAAATTTAATATTTTCATATCAAATTATTGAAGATCAACTCTCTAGGGAATTTTTGGTCAACATGTCAAAAATATTCTCAAGAATAAAAAATATATATCATTTCATAGATTTATTTTCTCATCATTCACGTGTTAGTGAAAACTGAAAATAAAACCGATGAGAGAAAATATTTCCCAAGAGAGTCAAATTAGGATCTACATATAAAACAAGTAAGGCTAATAATTATATTTTGAATAAAATTAATAAATAAGTAACCTAGATTGATTAAGATAATAATATATTTCATAAAAATCCAAAATTATATAGTTTCTAATCTTTTATGGAAATTAAGATATAAATAAAGAATAAAAAACCAAGAAATTTACTAATTATTTTTCAATATTTGTATAGACATCCCTTGTTTCAACATCACATAAGAAAATTTGGACATATAAAAAGAAAATAGATAATTTAGAAATTAAATAATATAAATTGATGATCATAACTAGAAAATAATATTAAATTGATATTTTGTAGAATAGATGAATGATTTGAAAGCCACCAATTTAATATTGAAGAAGAATCTAATTAAAACATGAAATGAGGAGGGATCCCCAAGTGTTTGAAAGAAAATAGATTATCAAACAATTCTATATTTGAATATAGATGTGAATAAGATGTGAGCAGGGGTTCCCATTGATTGGGTTGATGTATTAAGTCTATTATAGTAGTTTTTTAAAACCAATTGTAGTGTTATATCAATCCCAAATGGTTTTCATAATCATTGGGATAACCATGACATTAAATAACTTGGATAATGGTCATACAGAACCAGTATAATATTGCTTCTATACAATTTTTTTTTGAAAACTATAGGTATATTTTTTCTGGTATATATCACTTATCCACAAGATCCATTAAAATGAATGTTGAATTATGAAATATTTCTATCCTTCTTATACAGTACCACACCCTCCATTTTCACCTCTTTAATCAACTTATAGATGTATAATAGAGAATTAATTTTAGGAATATATGTTTAGAAACCTTTCCTATTTATTTAAATGAATGTCTTCTATAAATCCACAAATATTATATCTATTTAAATCCTTATAGTGGAAAAACTATCACTATCCATCTTAATTAAAGACTCTTCCACCCTATTCACCATAAAATGGTGGTAGTGTGTTGAGAAATAATAATCTCTAATCAATTTGATCTATTTCTTTAATTTATATTCTCAACTCTTTTTATGTGAATATTGATGTTCTAATTTTTTATACACTTTCCACATCATTTTTTATGTAATTATTGAAATATAAAATGTTAATGTGTGGTTAAATTGGATTATTATTTTTACTATTCCAATAGTTTGGGATGATTTATTTGTTCATTGAATATATTTAAAAACAAATATGTGTTTTAGGAGATTCAATTAACATATTTCCATATCACTGATTTTCAAACAAATTTTGGACCATAATATCCTAATATTCATTGGAAATTCAATTTTTTCATTATTATGTTGTTTTTTTATTTTAGAAAAATAATTTCCTTTATAAAATTCCATTATATTTTTTTAAACATATTTTGAGGGATTTTATTTAACATTAATAAATTTTTAATTTGGTAAATTATTTTATTAATTTTTTATGGAAATATTTATTTAACAATTAAACTATAATTTTTTTGTGTTTTGTAGGTCCATTAATGCTGACTGTAACTCTTGAACTACTGAATCCACGGTCTTCTAGCCCCTCATATTGTCACTTATTCTACTATTATCTATGAGATAGCAAGATCCTTTTTCTTTTGAAAAAATATACTTCTGTTGATTAAAAAATGGAGTGCTATAACCCTAAAAATTATTTTTCAACCATTGGATGATATTCAACTAGTGAACTATTTTTGATACATTCAATACATTCTTCCTTATCCACTAAAAATATCTATCACCAAACTTTTAATACTACCACCCTAATATCGCCACCATTCTTTTGATAATCCATTATCAAAATATAATACTTTCACCACAAAATTTTAATACAACTACCATTATGTGCCTACTAAAAACATAATTTCTCCCTCTTATTCCTATATAACTACCCACTTCTGATATAATGTCCCACCACTCACGTATGGATCAAAGAACATGAGAACATGTGATTACTAAAAATGAATTAGGAGATGTTTTTAAAGATGAAAATATGGAATTTCTTCTAAATGGGATATTATAAAAGATAAATCTCAATAAGTGGTTGTATGACTGAGACTAATTTTTTTAAGCACATGAATTTCAATAATTTATTAGTGGATGAAGAAACATGAGACTTCTCAATTAATATTTCTGATATTTTCATGAATCTTAATCCAGATCGACGAGCCACAACACTATGGAATCATGTGTGATCTAGAACACCTATCAATTGAATGGAAATTATTGTCTATAGGAAAACAAAAAAACACCACTTTTTGTCCTTAATTATTTCTAGAATACAGAAGTGCAATACTAGGAGGATTTTCATAGAAGATCATGGGCCTCTTATTTACTAACAAAGATAATGAAGTTGCTATTTGGGATTCCTTATTGTGATTTGAAGAGATATTTTTTTTCTTATTTTAGTTCCCTTATTTTTCAGTGAAGATCATGGGAAAGATTATTCTCCCCATTCATGTAGGTTCAATCTTATAGAAGATTTAACACCAATTGTTTGATTATTTTCTTGATGGACTCAATGGAGGTAAGAAATTATAGCTATTCCTTGGCTGAATTGACCAAAACTGAGCATAAGAAACAATTATTGAGTGGTCATTGAGTATGCTTCCAATAGATTTGTAAAATGAAATGATGTGATGATATGGAATTAATAATATTACACAATAATTTTTTAATGAAATGTTTTAGAGTCTTTTTGTGTTATTATTGGGTCATATAAAGATTTCTAAAAAGTAATTAGCTAAACAATGTTTAGCATGAAATATCCATGATGATACATGTTTAATTGGTTGAGTTTATTATAATAATATTCTTATTGAAAATATTAAGTTACTGAGTGGAAGATTTCAAGAATTTTTATAAATGAATAAATTGATTTCATTCAAGTGTTAGAGCACATATTGGATTGAATAATTTGATCAATCGGTATATCTGGAAATGTAAAAAAATAATAGTCTATGATTTTTTTAAATCGTCATATGGTGGACCCTTTAAAGTATTTGAAATTTTTAATGGGATTAATATTCCAAAAAATAAGATTTTAACAAGGGAAGTTCACATATAGTAATGAGGCATTACATTAGTTTTTGAGATTCACTAGGATTGTATGAAGAGCACATCAATGTATTCCATGTGGATTTGACAGCTAGTTTTTCATGGATGGTATCTTTTTTTCTCATCTGTTTTTGAATAAATCTAGTAAAATCCCTTTAATTAGGAAAACTGTAAGATCAAAATATGAATGTAGATGCTCAATTACATGAAGAGATGGAATTTTATGTTTAAAAATATTCATTTTTTACCTTAAGGAAAACTATATTTGACAAAATTAAATAAGGAAAATTCACAAGACCTCTTTTGGTTGTTCAAATATACTTTGTTCTGAAAATGTGGTTTCGAAAATGAAACATAAGAAAAGTGTACAAGTAAAAGATTCTACCTTAAAGAGTATACAATCTTACATTGAAGACTTTGTAAAAGATGATTCGGATTCAAAGGCCCACTCCCTTCATTGGGGGCTGTATCAGGTAAGCAATTCTAATATCTTTAGTCTCACTATTAATGACTTTGTCATTTCATACTATACCTAAAGCTCTCAGCTTGTATGTTTTCCCACTTTTCCTAAAAAGTGCTTTTGGAAATAAAAATTTAATCTTAGTAGTAGTAGTATTAGCCCGAATGGCCTGAAGGCATTTATTTTATTTTATTATAGATAATCCCCCTTTTAAGGGTTAAATGGGAACCTGTACATGACACACAGGCCCAAGGCATAAGGCCCGACATGACCCGTAATACATGACCCGAAGGCCTAGGGGCATACCATTCCTAATACATAACCTATAGGCCCAGTTCACTAGAACTTCCCCTCCACAGCTTTTGTATCATTGATTTCCTTTAGCTCCCCACCTGCATTGCTGATCGGCTAGTACTGCCCCGTACAAAGCCGCACGGTGCCTAGTCCTAATGGCGGTTTCCATACCCTCTGATTCTTCCAATCCGTTTAGCTCTGCATCTAGTGACTAATACTGGTGCTATGATCCTCATCTGGGGCCTGCTCTATGTGAACTGGGATACATCATGGTCATCAATGGCCTGAAGGCCCTATGGCCCAAAGACAATTGATGGCCCGAAAGTCCTAAGACCTGTAGGCCTAAACAGGTGGCCTGAAAAGCCCAAATTAGGTGAATATTCCAGCTACTACAGTACCAAATTGTGCCCGCTACAGTAAAACTATAGTTCCTGCTACAGTATCTGGCAATTCGCCTCCACCCAGTTTTGAACCTAGGTCTCTTGGATTCCAAGTAGGAGCCCTTACCACTTGGGTATGGGCTTGATGGCAGTAGTAGTAGTAGTATTCATTTATCAAAATACATTTGAAATAAACATGAGTCAAAACAAGTAACAAGTATGAAATATTTTAACCTAAAGAGAAGAGTATCTGCCAATGATGGATAAAATTCCCTTGATTTATACATTCAGGAAAGTCAATATTACCCAATCTAGGGTAATCCATTGATAGGAATATAGAAATATTTCTTTCTATCACTACATGCCCTAGATATTTTAGGTAGTCGACACCTCTAAATTCTTATCCACTAAATTCATTGAACTTTGAGGTATTTGGTACCTCTGTATTCCTACCCCTAGAATCCCCCAATTGATCATAGCCATAATTAGAGTTTTACAATTCACTCTGATCAAGATTTTCAGCATGCACATGCCAGGAGAGTCTTTCTCTATAGAAATCACTTCAGTAGCATGAAATCACTAAATTGATCAAAAGGTAATTATCAGTTTTGAACCTGTTCAAATGAGATCGTATTTATAGGAACATCCAAAATGGTTGGGTCCCTCCTCCAATGGTTATATTTTTCCTTGAATATCAGAGGGACATGTACATGTGTCACTTTAACAAAGATTAGTTAGAAACGGATTGTATGACATTGTTTCATAACTATAACATGTGTAAGAAAAATAAGGATTCTTAACCAAATCTAATTTTTGTATTATATTGAAAAATAATGTTTAGAGTCTTACCAAAAAAAAATTAGATCTAAAAGTCATGGATATTCAGATTCTACCATTTAAGGAATTTGAAACCTGAATTCTATAGATTTCAGAGTCTAAATTCCAATGAATTCGGAATCTTAATTTTGAATAATTTTGAGTCTAAATTCTAAGGAAATCGGAGTTTGAATTTTGAGGGATTCAGAGTCTCAATTATAGGAAATTTAGAGTCTGAATTTGGAGGAATTTGGAGTGTGAATTCTGAAGAATTTAGAGTCAAAATTCGGACGAATATGGAGTCTAAATTCTAAGGAATTCAAAGTCCGAATTCAGAGGAATTGGAAGACTGAATTTAAGAGAATTTGGAGACCAAATTTTTGATAATTGGGAGTCTGAATATCTGAAAATTCAGGGTCTTAATTTTAGAGAATTCAGAGTCTGAATTTTAGAGAATTCGGATTCAAAATTATAATGAGTTTAAGGTCTGAATTCTAAAAAAATTGAATCCTGAAAAAAAATAATTTATAACCAAGTATTTATAGGATTCTATGGATTGAAATGAGAAATAAAATTTTTATACTTTGGAATAAAATAAGTTATATTAATAGAAACTATGATATAAACAATGAAAACATAGGTAAGGATAAAATTTACCTAGAGAAGGAAACCATTCCTTATTAAGATAATTCATAGGGAAAATATAATTTTCCTTAAGATAGAGGTTTTGTGATTTTGAAAACATAGAGGAATGGAAAATTCATAAGGAACCCTTATTGACTCAAGAATATCCCCCAATTTGGAAAGTACAAACATATTTATGAAAATAATATAAGGACATGGATTTTTTTATGGACTTGAAAATAAAAAAATATCTCCCTTTACATATGAATCATGGTGAATATGACTAACTACCCCTTAGGTTTTGAAATTCCCAAGGATTGCATTATTGACTTCCTTAAAAAGATTTTTCTTTTCCCTTTATAAGGAAATATTCATTATGAAACTCCCCCTAATATATACTCCCCCTTAATTAACGAATTCATTTCTTCCCATAGTATTTCTTTTATCATTCCTTCCTCCCCCTTTGTGATTTTCAAAAAGGAATATTGTTAATGGAAAAAAAAGTTGGTACCAAAAATATTAGTATTAAATAACAAAATATATAAAGAGAAACCAAAAATTTCATTATGATTAAAAGGATTTGTACATATAATTAAATATAACAAAATATCAGTTTGGAAAAAATAAGTATCCTTATTTTTCCTTCAATATTATCTTCTTCACAATTGTTTTAAGCTTATTAAGCTACTTGTGATCTTTTTCCACACACATGAGCTGATCCTGATCTTCATTTTTCTTCAGTAAGGATTAGATATTTTTTAATGAGCATTAAGAATTTATAATTGGGCTCTCAAAACTTATTCATAATTATTATGTTTTTCATTGAACTAAATTCTATGATATAATTAACTTTTCCAATTCAATGTAAATGAATTAAGCATCCCATTCAGATCCTTGACTTCCAGCTTCTGGGTTGTTTGTTTTAAACTTAGATTTCACACAAAACAATTAGTAAGATCTTTAATCATTCCATATTCGATGTAAAAATCATCCTTCACACTTTCTTCAAAATCATCAAGGATTCACATCTCTTAGATTTTTTTCCTTGAATACTTTGTTATTTTCTTGCATGATGTTTTGTGAGATTCATATACAATGAAGATGATTTTTAAATCAGCCTTAATCCTGAAAAACATATCCATAAGCATGGTAACTAAATCTGATTTCTGATTAAATGAGTGTTGAAGCATCTGATACCTCGAATGTATACTACGAAATAATGGAATGGTATCAACTAACTTCATCAAAGATTCTACTACAATGTCATATCCAATAGAAGAAGATTTAAAATTATATTTTTTGGTTTATGATGATTATTTTTCTATATTATCATCTTTTCTCTTCATTGAACCACCAACGTCATTATTTTTTCACTATGGATTTCCTAGGTTTATCAACAAAGACATGTTTTCCCTTATCTACAGTTAGAATGCCTAATTATACTTTTGGTGATTCATTCTCACTATCTGATAGTTGATATATTTTATCTTCCTCATGATCCACTTTCATGCCATCTTCCACAATATCCTCTAGTTGAACGGAATCATGATTTCTAATCTCTACATCAGATGGTTTAATAACTTCTTCATCACCCTTTTCATCATTTCCCGGGGTAGCATGTTTTGAAGATTCCGCTTCAGAAGTTTAGATTCACAACTTTCCAGAGGGACTCTCTTTCTCATTATATTTTTCCACTTCTCTTATCATTTCCTCTGTATCATCACTTCCTTCTTCTACTTATTCTTCTAATTCCTTATACTTAACTACTTTTTCTCGTTCTTCAGGTACTCAAATTACCATCCTTTGTCCTAGAGTCACAATAAGCGATTCATTCAAAAATTATTTTGGTACTTGAATTTGTTCATGGGATTTATCAATAGCCTTGAGAAGATATTAAACAATCTTTCCCCTGACATCTTCTTCAAATGCTTCTTTTCTTTTTCTTACTTCTCCATATCCTTGACATAATTAATCCTCAATTTCTTTTCCTCAATCGGATGCAAAACAAAACTGGGATCTCCTTCATTATTATTCTTCTTGTATTATATCCACTTCACAACCACTTCATCCAGATAAGTCTTTTTCTTATTTGTCTTACGTGGTGCTGATTGAGTTTCCACAACAACATGATATTTTTCATTCTTTTCTAGTTCCTTCATCTTCCTCTTCTTTCCCTGTTCTTTGAAGTCTCATCCACTTCCAGTTTCTTTGATAGGGATTCTATTTCAACATTGGATAAATTATAAAAATATTTTGATTCTCTATTGAAGCCAACATTCATCCTTCTTAGAGTGTCATCACTATGAAAAATATCCTTGAAATTTCATGGCTTAGAACGACAAGTAATTTTAAATGATTCTCGAAAAAGGTTTATAATCATTGAGAGAATTATTTAATACAAGATGATTTGAGATTTTAGAGTCCCACTCTTGAAATTAATGATTGTATGTAAGATATACATCACAAAATTGACATTTCTGAGATTCACCAGAAAGTCTAAAGCATAAATATGACTCTTCTTCCGGGTATCCTTGTCACATTTTCCCGGAATGAAAAATCCCTGAACCCATCAATCAAGAATCCGGATATTTTAGAGAGATGAATAATATTTGGAGTCTTAACTTGTATTAAACCAATCCATTCCATAGCCTTCTCTATATTAAATGATGATGATACATCTAGTAGCTTAAGGGTATATAATTCAGCTTCACCTTCAAATGGAATTCTAATTAGACTAGAATCCTTACTGTATGAAAGAAAATAGGTCTTTCTATAGCTCTTAAATGAAAACTTATCTCTACCTCCTTCATTGACGAAACATAAAGATTCATAGAATTCTACAAACTACTCCAGATAAACTTGATCACATGCCTTTATTTTGGAAAAACATAATCCCTCACAGCTAATCAAATCGATATTTCTCAAGATAATTAAATTTAATTATGAAATACTTTTAGATCTACTATCCTTTCTTTTTATATGTTCCATTCAGATATTTCATTTACAGATGACATTTGATTCTGAGGAGAAGCTTCCACTATCATTCGGAACTAAGGAATACTGGGAAATTCAAAATATGCCTTAGGAAGAGGAGAAGAGCTTCAGGACACCAAGGATTTAAAAAAATGTTGTACATCTATTGAGGGGATTTATATTGACATTTGAGGTGATAGTTCATCTTATAAATGACATCCAATGGGAAAACACTTTTGATCAGATCTGATGGTTGAGATGATCGCCGAAGAATGAATTTTTTAGGTTTTTATCTTATGAGTTTTTTAAGATAAAAATTTGGATTTAAGGAAAAGTGAACCCAAAATTTTTATTAAACATGATTAAAATAAAAACATGTAAAAAATGATTTAATAAAGTAAACATACATTCTAGAATGCTAGGGAAAAAGAAAAAAATTGTAATAAAAAAATTATTCTTAAAGAACTATAGATTCCAGTAAATCTTCTTAAGAAAAGAAAATTATTTAAATTGAGAGTTTTTTAACTATGAATAATTATTAAAAACTAAAAAAATTTATTATGAAAAAAAGTTGATTATGAAAAAATTTTATTATGAAAACTTTTTTTACTAAAAAATTTGAATATGAAAATTTTGACGACTAAAATATTTGATTAGGAAAACATTTTACTACTTAAAAATTTGATTATGAAAAATATGACTAATAAACAAATTTATTATGAAAAAAAAATCTACTAAAACTTTTGATTAAGAATTTTTTCTCTTAACATGAAAATGTTCGCCCCTATGAAAATGAGTTTCTTACTATAAATAGATACTTTTGGACAAAAATTTAATATATAAGAATACCTTAAAGTTATCATTACTAAAATTTTTTAATGTATTCAAATATATCAGTGGGTAATGATATTGTAAAAATATCACCATGTTGATCTTTCATTCCAATAAATTGAAGAATGATATCTCCTTTTTTATTGATCTTTAAGAATGTGATGTCTATTATCTATGTGTTTTTCACGAGAGTGATGTGCAAGGTTTTTATTAGGGTAATGGCCCTAGTGTAATAACACAATATCTGTGTTTTGTTAAACTCATACCATAGTCTGTGAGTGTGTGTTGCATCAACAACACTTGGGCACAACAACTTATAGGTTCTACATATTCAGCTTCGGCAGTGGAATGTTCTACAATGTGTTGCTTTTATTATGACCAAGAAACTAATGAATGTCCTATGAAATGAAAATTTCATGATATACTATTCATATCCATTTTACATCCATGAAAATCTGAATTCGAAAAACTTTCTAAAGCAAAATTAATTTCATAAGTATAAAAGAGTCATTAATCTATTATTCCTTTTAAACCGCGAAAAATTATTTTCACTCCCTTTAAATGATATTCCTTATGAATTGATTGATATATTTCACATAATAATATTGAATACATTATGTCTGGATGACTAGATTTCAAGCATATCAATATTCATATCATACCTCTAAATGATGTTTGATCTACTGGTTTCCCTACTTCATCATGATCAAGTGAATTTTAGGTAAAAATTAGAGTATATATACTCTTACTATTGTAATATCCATACTTTTTAAGAATATATTTAATATACTTATGTTGAGATATATAAGTTATTTCTAGTTTTTGAGAAATATGAAAACCTAGGAAAAATGTTAACTCACCCATCATACTCATTTTGAACTTAGATTTCCTTAGATTCACAGACTAATCTGTTAACGATTACTGAGTTGAACCAAATATAATGTCACCAACAAAAATTTGAAAAATTATAACTTTTTTCATCTCATTTATTATAAAATGTGTTGGATCATCATTTCCATTAACATAGTTGGTTTGTATCAAAAATAATGTATGTCTATCATACTAGGCTCTAGGGGCTTATTTAAGTCGATATAAAGATTTGATATGTTTGATAAAATGCTCAGAATGTTTTGTGTATTCAAAACTTGGTGGTTGTTCAACAAAAAATTCCTATTGATTATATCCATTAAAGAAATCACATTTAACATCCATTTTAAAAAGTTGTAAATGATATAATGATGTAAAGGAAATTAAAATTTGAATAAATTCAATTCTAGCTACTGGATCATATGTTTCATCATAGTCTATTCCTTCTTTTTCTTATTGAGTTTAGTAACAAATCTAACCATATTTATTACAATGATTCCATTTTCATCACACTTATTTCTAAAGATGCATATTACTCAAATTATAAAAGTTTCCTTAGGTATTTCAACCAATATCCAGACTCTATTCCTTTCGAATTCATTTTGCACATCTTTCAGGCATTTAATACAATCATCATCACCTAAAGCTTCATCATTGCTTATTGGTTTTAATTAGGAAATGAACGTTATATATTCTACTTTATTTATTAAGAAACTTCTAGGACATAAAGGGTGATTTACATCACCAATGATTATATCCCTTGGATGATTCTTAAGAAACAATTGAATTAGGTTTTGTAATACCCATTCATTAACATATATTAGGAAATATTCTGGTGTAAATTCTTCAGAAATATTTTATTAAAAATTTTCATTATTAGTAGGATCTTCTATCAAGGGTAGATAATCGGTTTTGGAAAACACATTTTAAGATGTAGGTTGAGCTTTTTATAAAAGAAAATGATTAGTTTCATTAAATTTAACATGTATTTTTTCTTCAATTGTTTATGTATTTTTATTAAAAACTCTATAAGACATAGAAGTTTTGGAATAGACTAATAATATCTCTTCATCATATTTGGGTGAAAATTTATGAAAAGTATCATTAGTATTCAGAATATATAATTTGAAACCAAATACTTTTAAGTAAGAAAGTCTAGTTTTTCTACAATTCAATAATTTATACGGGGTTTTATTAAGAAAATGGTCTAATAAAAATTTGACATATAGTATAACAAGAAGTACATACAGCTTCACCCCAAAAGTGTTTAGCTATAGAATACTCACTCAACATGGTTCTATTCATCACTTGAATAATTAAATTTCATCTTTCAACAACACCATTTTATTGAGGAGTTATTGGTACTAATAAGTAATGATTAATGGATTTTTTACTACAAAATGTTTCAAAATCAGAATTTTTAAATTCTCCTCCTTGATCCCTATGAATATTTATAAATTGACAATTTTTTAAATTTTTTCACTTGGTCTCTGAAATTTTTAAAATAAGAAAATGCTTCAGATCTTTTTTCATGAAAATAGACCCATATAAATTTGGTGTAACAATCAACTAAGACAAATACATAATATTGGCCTCCAATGCATCCGTTTTTGTGTTGGGAAAAAATGATCCATATGCACCAAATGTATTTCATCAGTAGTTGAGACATTACTAATTGGTTTTAAAATTGATTTATGTTTCTATACATATTGACAATGATCAAAAACTTTTTAAGAATCAAATCTAAGCTCTAGTAAATCCCTAACAAGAATTTTCTTATATATTTTACATAGGTTCCTAAGGATACAAATTCCTAACATTCTATTCCAAATCTCGGATTGATCATCCATTGCACTAAGGAAAGGAATATCTTGGATTATATGGTTTTCTAATTTTAGTGTGTATACATTCTCTTTCCAGTGGGAATTAGGAATAAACTCTTCCTTGAAATTGTGTACTAATAACATATCTATCCTAAAATTCACAAGGTTACATTCATCACATAATTTACTTATTCTAATGGGGTTTTTATTAACACCCTTAACAAATAAAACATTTGAAATTATTGTTTTTCCAAGAAGAACAATGTTATTTATACAAATAATTTCTCCCTATGAATTATCTCCAAAATTTAATTTTCCTTATTTCATCTTGATAATATTTTCAAAGATGTTTTTATTACCAGTCATATGTCATGAGCATCTACTGTCCATATACCATGTATTGGTGTTGGTACTATCTTTATTTTCTTGAAATAAGATTGTCAGACTTTCAGAATCCAAATTTTCTTAGATCCGGAAATTTTAGAAATCAAAATATTAGGAATCCACATTTTCATTGAAAAATAAAAATTATGAAAACGTAAATATTGGGTTTTATTGAAAAAACAATTTTATTCCCAATTTCCACCACACTAACATTTAGTGCAGAATGGAGCACTTTGAGGAGAAAAATATTTATAACTAAAAATTGTATTACAATGTGTATAATCAAATCTAGAACTATTCCTTAGATGTCAAATTTGGGAATTCATCTTGTCAAAGTTTTCCTTACCAGAGATAATGTTTGAAAAACACTTAGTCAAGGAATATATTTCTGAATTTAGTTTGAAAACCCATTTTTCATCCTTAAAAACATTATTTTTAGTACTATAGTTAGTCTCTAAAATATTTTTCCTAGAAATTACATTTTCAAGATACTTATAAATTTTAACCTTCTCAGAATCAACGTCCTCAATGTTTTTGGAAATACTTTCAAAATAATAAATTTTCTTATCAACATCATTAGATTGATATGATACTTCTTTAGTTAAAATAAAAATTATAGAATTTTCCTTAACATGATTTTTCTTGAGTTTAGAATTTGTATTATCAATATGTTTAGAAAACTTAGACACATTTTCATAAGTATGTAATATATTATCTTCATCAGAAGAAGATTATTCATCTGAAGACTTATAGTATTAATCATTAGTATAATTTTCATTCAAGGACACATTATTGATAGATTCAACATTGTGTACCTTGGATATTAGATAATGATTTTCACTGAGTACTCCCACTAGTATACTAATATTCTTCTGACTAGAAAATTCATGCTCTAAGGATTCTTTAGATGATTCACCTACACTAGAACTCCAGGTGTCATTGGATTTCAGAACATTTTTAGCTTTAGTCTTGTAATACATCATTCTATTACTCTAAGATTGCTTTTCGTTTCTATACTTTTTCTTTAGGATATGATAATTTGGCCTAATATACCATGATATTTTGCATTCAAAACAACTCACTTATGAGTCTTTCTGGTCTTTTCTTTCTTTTTTATTATATTTATTCTTAAATTATTTCATTCCAACTATCGTATTCATCCTTCGAGCAATATTATCTTGCTCGTTCTCATAATGTTCAATTTTAATATATTTTGATAAAACAATAACTTTCATAGAATTGTATCTTTTAACCCTTTCAAGAGTCTTCACTTTTGTAGTAATAAATGCTATAGTTCCATTTCAATTTGTCCTCTTATTCATATCAACATGTCTTTCAATTCTTGTCTCATGTTTAATAAGAGTTACAAAAAGCATATCAAGAGTAATTTGGGATGATTTCATATTCTCATCAATAGTTTTTATCTTAGATTCACGCTCATTATGCATGATATCTGTAATTTTGTTCAGAAGAACTTCATCATCTAGTCATTTCTCACGCATATATTATAGACTGTTAACAATTGTCATAAACCTTATCTGCACCTTGAATACTGGTTCTGCATAAGGAAATAGAAATCCATGATATTCTTCTCCATGCATAGCTATTCTAGTTTTTATAACGTTGGATTTACCAAAATGAGTAACCTTTAATTTCTTCCAGATACAGTTAGCAGCTTCACCAGAAGAAATCAGAGTGTTTATTTTCCAGTTCGGGGAACACAAAAAATTATTGTGTACCTTATAGTTTAGTAAATATTCTGTCTTTTCTTGATTGGTAAATGTTTGGAAATTTTTGTTCCGGAATCTGGTAATATTCAGTAAGCATAACAAAATTTTCCTCTCTAGTATTAATAATAAAATTCTTCATATGATCTCTCCAATATTCAAAATCATTACTATAAAATATAGGTGATATGTTAAGATTAATATTTTCAATTGAACCGACATTATTTCTTTTCATCTAAAAAAATAACATTCCACAAAACTTGTTAATAGTAAATGTTTGTAAACATAGAAAAAAATACAAAGCATGGAAAAATTTAGAACAATGAAATCTTGAGCAAGGAAAACTTATATATGGATATATGTATTTCATGAGACTACTTTGATACTACTTTCAGGATCAAAATATGAATGTAGATGCTCAATTACAAGAGGGGGTGAATTGTATGTTTAAAAACATTCATTTTTAACCACAAGGAAAACTATGTTTAACAAAATTAATCACGGTAAATTCATAAGATCTCTTTTAGTTATACATTCTTAATTGGTTCTAGAAATGTGGTTCCGAAAATGAATCTTAAAGACATTTTATAAGGAAAATATTCTACCTTAATGCATATAGAATCTTACTAATCAAAGTATACTAATGTACAAGAAAGTATATAAAAGGTATACTTTCTTCCTTTATCAAAATATAGTGGAAATAAACTTGAAACAAAACAAGGAACAAGTATGACATATTTTAACCCAAAGATAAGGGTATCCAACAACCTTGGAAAATTCCCCTTGAATTATACTTTCAAGAAAGACTATATTACTGACCCTAGGGTAAATCCTCTATTGGAATATCATAATCATTTTTAATATCCCCAAAATCCATCGATCTTTAATGTAGTCATCACCTCTGTATTTTTATCCATAGAAGTCATCAAACATTATGGTTGTCAGTTCCTCCGTATTCCTATCCCCAGAAGCCCTCGATTGATCACAACAATAATCAGAGTTACACAAATCACTTTGAATGTAATGACCCGACCCCAGTTACCTCAATCTGGTGAATATTTTAAAACATTGGCATGATTACAAGGAATAAAGTACCTAAAGAATGATTAGTTTATTAGTCTTATATTGGGTGTTGTTTTCTAGTTGTGTCTTTTTTGTGTTTCTGAATTGGTATCCAGTAATTTGTGAGGTTACCACTAATCCCAAAAGTGGTTTATTTAGAAAATGAAAAAAAGGATTTGGAGAATAATCACATGAAATAACAAATTTTTTAATTTGGGAATGTATAATATTGAAGATTAATTTCTTTCTCATGGCCTCGTGCTAGGACCTATGGGATAACTGTAACCGGGCCCCAACCTAGAGATCCTCTGAAACCGGACGCCATCCGAGAGAGCCTCTGTAACCGGACTCCAACCTGAAGAGCCTCTGTAACCAAACTCCAACTCGGAGATCCTCTGTAACCAGACTCCAACCCGGAGAGCCTCGGTAACCATACTCCATCCTGGAGATCCTCTGTAACCGGACTCTAACCTGGAGGGTCTGCTATAATAAGAACCCAACTCGTAGGGGTTACTTTTATTGGTCCCCAACCAAAAACATACTATTCTAACACATTCATCTTAATAAGAAGTTGAAATATAACATAAAAATTCGTATTAACACTAGAATATGAAATGTCAATACATTAACGATAAACCATGAATAGAATAAAAATAGAACATCCATAGTCAAACATATCAAAAAACATTAAATATAATATGTAATATTTGTATCATAATTAATAAACTTCAAACAAGTGTAAAAATTTTCAAAGTATTTTGACATAAATGAAATCAAAACTATTTGAGAGAAATATCTCTTTCTATTTTGAAATAATTTGAAGTCACATAATTATAAAAGAAAAATTTTGTTTTGAAAATATTTTTATAAGCTTGTATGGGAAGCTTTGATGAGGATATAATTGAAGAAAATTTCCTCACCCTCCATATAAGTGAAAAACTACATTCATACATTAGTTTTGTCAAAAGGGTTATAAAGTAACTTGTTTGGAAAATGACATAAATATTCCTTTCAAAACATCTTATAAATAGTCAAAAAAGGGGTATAAATGACATTATCCCATTTTATTGTAAATAAAAAATATTTTGAAGTACATCTTTAAGAAACATGGATGAGGATGATAAAGAGGTATTAGTAGATACTTGTGTAAAAACAAACTCGGATAATAATGTGATTGTGAAATTAACCCTTATCAATTTGGTAACTTATGAAATATACACCCCATGACCGATGTATCATACAATGAATATGTAAATACACATAAATTAATGTGTATTACACAAATAATACATTTTTGGGCAGTACATACACAATAATAAAGTTAATAGTGGAAATATGGCATGAGTCTCATGGGAATAAGGAGTGAGATGAAAACCCCTTACCTTGCACATTCCATTAGTCGAGGGTACGTTTGACCTCCTCTTTTTCAGGTTCTTCGTTTTGATTTGATCAAAAGGGATAGTTAGGATGGCTTTCTAACAAATGGAAGTCCTCTAATATTATGGTAGGATAGTTGGGAGGATATTTTGTCAGGGGTTGGCCGAGCCAAATGGCTTCAAAGATTTGAATTAGAGGGGTGGGGGTTCCTTTTTATAAGAGGGGAGAGGGGCACCTTAGGAAAAACATTAAATATTATTTTATAATAAAATAATTTTCGGTTTATAATGGCTCTAAAATGTATTATTTAAAGTCTAATGTGGGGATGGGTCAAAAAACTACTCATCTAATAGGTTTTAGACAGGTTTGGGTCACCATATTAACCGTGCCATTTAGATTTAACTCTTAATTAAATAGTTTGACATTTACCATGTCTCCTTGTATTTTTAAATTATATGGTTAATAAACATACTATACAATGCTAATCTAACCCCAATTGGTTCATTAATTTCATATATATTATTATATAAGTTTTTTGGAAAAACCATAGATTTTTATGACTATTATTTCCCTTAATAATATATTATTTTATTTAAAAACTCTTTTATGTCAATTTTGACACTATTTGGTATTATGTTTTTGCTAAATTCATACAAACATTATTACATAGAAAAAAATTCATCAAATTAAATATAATATTTCATTGTAACCTATAAAATTAGTGTAATTCATAAAAAGGCTCAAATTACATTTATTTAAATATTTATAATATCAAATATTTTAACCATTCATTAATACGTTAATTACTCAATCATCATTGTTTTATAAATAAATTTTATTATATAATGTTTAAAAAATATAAATAAAATAAAATTATGTAGGAAATATTTTTATATTTATAATGAATAATTATAGTTGAATTTATCTTCTGTGTAAACTTATATTAATTTTATTTATTTATTACACTTTGAATTTAAAACTTTTACCTCTTCTTTAAATTAAATAATAATAAATGTCCTAATCTTATAAAAGTTCACCAAAAAGCTTCATAATTTATTCTTAAGGTTGTTTTTGGTCGAATTACACTTAACGAATAGAATTAAAACATGTGTTTGGGTTATAATAATATCAATTTTACACTTAATTTCCTTTTTTACGTTTAACCATGGTAAATAAAAGTAAAAAGTAAATATTCACCAAAAAATTTTTATCTTATTGAACAAAATTTTTTATACTAATATCAATTGTTTCTTTTAGATTTTTTAAATTCCACTCATCGAAATGGTAAAATTAAGTATTATATGAATTTCCAAATTCTCATAGGAGGTGGGTAAAATATGGTGAAAAGTTTAATAAAATTTTCAATATGTAATATTATTACAAGACGACTCCAATGAATTAAATTTAATATATATAGGTATTATGTGTCTATTTTGAACTAAAATAAATAAAATAAATAATTATTTAAATAAAAAGTCGGTTTTAAATAATAACTAAGTGTTTTTCACTATTAATCAAAAATTGAATGTTTTCAGAAAAATACCAAAAAATCACCCTAATCTAATTTTGATATTAATAATTCTAAAATTAAGTCTATTTTACCAAATTCATAACATAGAAGTTGAATTTATTAATTTAAAATTAATTCCTGTTGTCAAAAGCAAAAGGCGTATTTTTATGAAACAATAACTATCAAAAGGTTGACACTTGTTTATGTCCAATCTCAAAGTGAAATTATATTCAATGAGCAGAATTGGATTAAATGGAAAAAATATAATCTATTTATACTTCCAAAATATTAATATTTATAATGTAACACTATAAATTATTTTGATTAAAAAAAAAATTTTCAGTTAAAATATAGTATTTTTCACTATGCATCCAAATAAGAAAGTTATTAGAAAAAACACCAAAAAATTATTGAAATTAAATTATTATGTCCTGATTCTAAAGAAGAAGTTTATTTCGTCAAATTGAATATATAAAATTTTCAAATATTTGATTTAAAAAGGGTTCACTATTAAAAGATAGTAAAAGTCCATTTTTGGAAAAATACTTCTTTTATCTGAAAAAAATGAATTAATTCTCACATTATGTCTAAAAAAAATAAAAATATGGATTCTTAAATTATAATAATTATATATAGTTTAGAATTCAATTAATAATATTCATAAAAGCTTTTGAACGGCTAGTTTGGTATGTCGTGGTGCGATTGAAATCAGTGTTGTGTGTAGTGCAAGTTATTGAATTACGTTAAAGAAATAACGTACTATAAAATCTTGGGATGTTAAATTCTTACCTCCTTCAAAAAATTGCGTCCTTGCATTTTAAAATTTTTCATAAAAAATAAAAGGTTGGAAATAGAAAATACCTTTGGGGAGAACTCATATAGAAAATTGGGTTAATAAAATTTAGTCTTAATATGAGGGAATATATATATATATATATATACACACTTGACAAGTAGAGTTACATCCTTTAACTAATTGCTATTAAAAACACATATTTCACTCCAAAAATATTTCAAAAAAATATTCTATTTATCCTAGGGGTTCCAAAAATAGTTAATTTATAATTCACTTATAAAACCCTTTAAAAAAACTAGATTATACCATCCAGGGACTTCATGTAGTCTAGTGGTAGGTGATAAATCCCAATTGCACTATCGTGTGCGTTCGATTCCTACAGCTTTTCCTGACATGATGGATTGTCACATGGTTTTCATGTTGTCCTTTTTATAAAAATCCAAAAATAACCTTAACAATAATACCCAATTTCAAACTTAATCTATTTTAACCATTAGAATTATCGAAAATACATCTATCTAAACTCACAGTCCAAAATTTATAAGTAAGTTAAACACAATGATGATCTTTTATTCCATGTAATAACGTGTGTATACGTTCATCATTAATTCTTTCAAAACATGGTAAAAACCTTATTTATTACATTCGTTCTCCCTTATTCCTTATATAATACTATATATATTCATTATATGCAAAATTTTTGAATACTCCCGCAATCATAAAATAAAAAAACCATTAACCAGTTCTAAGATTGTCAAGAATATCCAATACAATTTATCCAAATCAACCATCTATTATTCAAATATTATTACCTTAGTATTAGGACCATATAATCTCAAATTCCAAATTTAATAGTACTACAGTGAAATCCTAATTTATTTCCATAATTCATATAACCAGTACATTGTTGATACAAAAATTAAATGACATAATACAATAATAACAACATAATAACACTTAATCATTCCTCTTCATCTTTGATAGTATCAAAATGTGATTCTTACCCAATAACAGAAGTTGGGGTATACTCTGATGATTTGGATATTTATTCACGTAGTGTCCCAACTCCATACAGATGAATCATTGTACATTTGAATATTTTTTTTATTACTGTTGAAATCACGTACATGGTGTCCTTTTTCTACAAACTTATGACAAACTCTCATTCCCTTCAATCATTTACCAAAGTGATTCTTTCCTGAGTTATCACATATGGGAAAATACTTATTTTCCCCCTTCCCTTTATCCATCTTTCTCTCTTCCATACTTTTCTTATCTTACTTCCCTTAAAATCCATAGAACTCAGAGAATTATTTACATATCTTATTAATACATGATACTATTTATTCATATGTTGAAAATACATAGGAAACTATTTCCCTTCTATATGTTGGCTTAACACCTTTAATGATATGATCCTTTTTACTCTTTGGATTATACGTATTGTTGGAGTTCACCTTCCTTCTACTAGGTTCCATTTATACATAATGGAATACACTAGGTCAGTTTATGAATTTCAATTAATAATTCCAAACATGTAAAAAAACTAACGTAAATTGAACAGTTTGTGGATATAATCCATAAAAATATATTCTTTGAGGATGTATATACTCGTAAATCCTTTAATATTATTTGTAAATAAAATGAAAATTATCCTAAGTATATCCCCCTAGTGTTTCGTAACCAAGAGTGTATCAAGGACAGTTTTCGTGAACCATTCCCCGTTCTAGTCTAGCTAAAGCGGTGTTTTTGGGTTTTACCCCTAGGTACATATGTGCTAGAGCCGCCTCTACCTTATCACATACAGACAGTGATGTATTTTCTTGGAAAACTCACAAAATCTATACATTACCAAAATTCTAGTAAGTTGTTCTATTCTAATCCTCAAATTCAATCTTAGGGTAATGTTCATTAATCAGATTTTATCTAAATCTAATCTCCAAAGTTATTTCTAAATGTCCTCTGATTCCAACTGTAATGCCTTGACCCCAGTTATCTAGAGTCGATGCATTATGTAAATACATTGGAATGATTACAGAGAATCAAGTTCTGAAGGACTGAACAGTTTAGAAGTCTTGGAAAATAGATTGCATACATTAATATTACATTACAAATTCAAAAATATAACACATCATAGATAGTTCTTTGAGAATTCCATTATTCCCTTTACCATAACCCTACTTATCAGTCATAATACACTTTTTGGAATCTGGGGAAAATAACTCTTATGAAAGGGGTGAGCTTAGATTCCTAGTAAGGGTAAAATATTTAGCGAAAGATATAAAATTTTAAGGAAGATGTGTAATAAAAACAATATCCCAATAAATATAAACATGAACATAATATGGAAAAATAAATAAAACATTACCATATAAACATGCACATGTATATTCTACTTGTTGAATAATCCCATGTAATAACTAATTTCATAATGAGGGAATGTATAATGCCGAAGTTTAATTTTTATGTCATGGCCTCGTGCTATGACCTAGGGGCTAACTGTAATCAGACCCAAACACAGAGACCCTCTGTAACCGAACTCCATCCCAGAGAGCCTCTGTAACCTCCCTCCAATATGGAGAGCCTCTATAACCAGACTCCAACCTAGAGAGCCTTTAAAAACAGACTCCAACCTAGAGAGCCTTTGTAACCAGGCTCCAACAGGGAGAGCCTCTTTAACCGGACTCCTACCCGGAGGGTTTGCTTTAACCAGACCCCAAACTGGAGGGCTTACTTTTACCAGTCCCCAACCCGAAACATACTATTCCAACACATTGATCTTAAGAAGAGGTTGAAATATAACATAAATATTCATATTAAAACTTGAATACAAAATGTCAATACTTTAAAGATATACCATGAATGGTATAAAAATAGAACATCCATAGTCAAACCTATCACAAAACCTTAAATACAATATGGATTATTAGTATCATAATAATTAAACTTCAAATGAGTGTAAAATTTTTCATAAGATTTTGACATAGATGAAATCAAAACGATTTGAGAGGCATATATCTTTCTATTTTGAAATCATTTAATGTCACATAATTATAAAAGAAAACATTTATTTAGAAAATATTCTTATAAGATTTCAAGGAATGCTATGATGATGTTATAATGGCAGAAAATATCCGCACCTGCCGTATATGTTAAAAAATACATTCTAACCTATGTTTGGTCGAAATGTATATAAGATACCTTGTTGGGAAAATGACGGAAAGATTGCTTTCAAAACATCTTATAAAAATTCAAACAAGGTTATAAATTACATTATCCCATTGTCTAGTAAATAAAAAAGGTTATGAAATACATATTTATGAAACATGTATGTGGATGATAAAGTGTTCCAAGTAGGTAATTACATAAAAATAACCTCAGATTATAAAGAGATTGTGAAATTCACCCTTACCAATTTGGTCATTACGAAACATACACCCAATGAAAGAAGTATCATACATAGAATAAGTAAATACACATAAATTAATGTTTATTACACAAATAATACAATTATGGTCAGTACATTAACCACAAAAATGTAATAGTGGAAATAAGGAATGAATCTCATGGGAATATAGAGTGAGATGAAAACCCCTTACCTTTCACTTTCCGTTAGTCGAGGGTACGTTTAACATCCTCTTATTCGGGTTCTTCTTTTTTATTTGATCAAAAGGGTTCCTTAGGATGGATTTTTTACCAAAGGAAGTCCTATAGGATGAAGGTAGGATAGTTGGGAGGATATTTCGGTAGGGTTTGTCCAAGCCAAATGGCATTGAAGGAGTGAAATAAAGTGAATGGGGTGTTCTGTTTTATAAGAGGGGTGAGGGCACCTTAATAAAAACTAAAAATATTATTTTATAATAAAATCATTTTCGATTTATAATGGCTCCAAAAAGTATTATCTAAATGCTATGGTGGGGATGGGATGAAAACTACTCAACCAATAGGTTTTAGATAGGTTTGGGTCACCATGTTAACCTTAACATTTATATTTAACTCTTAGTTAAATAGTTTTACATTTACAATGTCTCTTTGTATTTTTATATTGTATTATTAATAAAAATAGAATAAAATGCTAACAGAACCCCAGTTGGTTCATTAATTTCATATATATTATTATATAAGTATTTTTTCAGAATTTTATATTTTTTTGACTGTTATATCAATTAATAATATAATATTTGTTTTAAAAACTTTTTTACGTCAATTTTGACACTATTTGGTATTTTATTTTTGATAAATTAATAAATACATTATTAATTAGAAAAAAATTCTTATAATCAACCATAATATGTCATATTAACCTATAAAATTAGTTTAATTCATAAAAAGACTCAAACTATATTTATTTCAATATTTATCATATCAATTATTTTAATCATTCACTAATAAGGTAATTACTGTATCATCATTGATTCATAAATAAATATAATTATTTAATGTCAAAAAAATATAAACAAAATTCCATTACGTAGGAAATCATTTTAGCTTTCTAATTAATATTTATTGTTGAATTTATCTTATGCGTATCCTAATATTAAAAATGTTTTAGTTATTAGACTTTGTATTTAACACATTTAACTCTTCTTTGAATAAAATAATAATAAATGTCCTAATCTAATAAAAATGGAAAAATAAGGTTCATATTTTATTCTAAGGGTTTTCCAGTCGAATAAAACATAATAAATATAATTAGGACATGTGTTAGGGTATGAATAATGTCTTTTTTACCCTTAATTACCCTTTTTAATTTTAACCATGGAAAATAAACATAAAAAGTTACGATTCACCAGAAACCATTTTTATCATATTGAAAACCATTTCAGTATCTTATATCAACCATGTCTCTCTGATTTTTTGAATTCCACTCATAGAAATAGTGAAATAATGTTTTATGTGAATTTGAAAATTCTCCTAGGAGGTGGGTAAAAGACGGAGAAAAGTTTAATAAAATTTTGTATATCTAATATTACTATAAAATGACGCCAATGAATTATATTGAACATATATAGGTACTACGTATATATTTTACCTAAATTAAATAAAATAAATAATTATTTAAATAAAATGTCATTTTTAAATAATAACACAATGCCAAATTCAAAACATGGAAGTTACATTTAATAATTTAATATTAATCCTCATTGTCAAAACCAAAAGGTGTATTTTTTAGAAACAATAACTATCAAAAGATTGACACTTGATTATGTCCAATATCAAAATGAAATTACTTACAATGACCAGCATCGAATTAAATGGTAAAAACTTAATCTATTTATAATTCTAGCCCATTAAAATGTATAATTTAGCACTATAAATTATTTTGATTAAAAAAGTTGTTTTCTATTAAAATATAGTATTTTTCACTATGCACCCAAATAAGAAAGTTATCAGAAAAAACACTAAAAATTTATTGAAACTAAATTATTATGTCTCTATTCTACAGAAGAAGTTTATTTTGTCAAATTGAATATATAAAATTTTCAAAATTGGATTTAATAAGGGTTCACCATTAAAAGGTGGTAAAAGTACATTTTTTTGAAAAATAATTCTTTTATATGAAATAAATGAATTAGTTCTCACATTTTGTCTAAGAAACACATTATATGGATTCTAAAATTATAATGATTATATATAGTTCAAATTTTAGTTAATACTATTCATATCAGCTTTGGAACTGCTAGTTTGGTAAGTGCTGGTGCACTTGAAGAGAGTGTTGTCTGTAGTGCAAGTTATTGAATTACTTTGAAAAAATAACATACTTTGAAGTCATGGGGTGTTACAATGAACGAGATGTTCAGTACGCACAAGTAATAATAGTTACGATCTTTAGAAATCACATTAGTTTCATGAAATCTCTAGAGTGATCAACAAATAATTATCAATTTTGAGTTCATTCAAATGAGCTCTTATTTATTGGAACTTCTCCAGTGGTTGGATCCCTCCACCAAATGTCATATTTTTTCTTCAATCTCAGAGGGACTTGTACACATGTAACTCAAACAAAGGTTAGTTAGAAAAATATTGTACTACATTGTTTTATAATTATAAAAATTTTAAGAAAAATAGGTTTCTTAACCAAATAAAATTTTTAGAATCTATGAAAAAATAATGTTCAGAGACTAACCGAAAAACATTAGGACACTATACCTCATTAATATTCAAATTATGTCATTAAAAGAAATAGGGAGCACAATTCTATTGATTACGGAGTCTAAATTCCAGCGAATATGGAATCTGAATTCCATAGAATTCAGAGGCATAATTCTAAGGAATTTAGAGTAATAATTTTGAGGAATTCAGAGTCTAAATTTTGAGGAATTAGAAGTTTGAATTATGAGGAACTCATAGTTATAATTCAGATGAATTTTGAGGCTTAATTATAAGGAATTTGGTGTATTATGTTTAATGAATTCATAGTCTAAATTTCAGGGAATTTGGAGTCTGAAATTCAGATAATTCGGAATCTGAATTTTAGAGAATCCAAAGTCCAAATTATGCTGTGTTTGGGGACTGAATTATAAGTAATTTGGATCCTAAGGACATAATACTTTATAATAAAGGAATTATAGAATTTTTGGTTTTAGATGAGAAACCGAATTTTATACTTACGAATAAAATGAGTTATATTTACAGAAACTATAAAATGAAAAATGAAAACATGTTTAAGGACAAAATTTCCTTGGAGATGGAAAATTATCCTTTTAAAAATAATTATTAGGGAAAATATAATTTCTCTTATGATAGAGTGTATGTGATTTTTAAAACATAGTGGAAGAGAATATTCATAAGGAAACCTTATTGACACAACAAAATCCACCAGACGTGGGAGTTGAATCTGATTCCAGAAGATGACATCCCACCACAATTCTTCTTATTCTTCCCATTTTTTCAACATTTTTTCTATTTTAGGAGTATAATTGTTATTTAATTCATTATTTTTCCTCATAGTTATGTTTCAAATTTTTTAGTAATGAATGGATAATGCATTATTCAGATATTGGAAGTGAAACACAACACTTCCCAGATATCCAAGATTCATAATAATTATCACTTCATCTTAAACCTTTTAGATTTTGGTAGTTAATTAGGGGTGTTGGGAGAGAGTAATAATACAATGGAATGGTTTGATACACTCATAAATCATTCATTTTCTTTACCACTCTCTCATATTTCTTGATAGGGTGTATTGATTTTGGATATACAATATGATGATTTTAGAATGATGACTCTATATTTTTATATTTCATAGAATGAATAAGTAATTCAAAGGATTTAATTTTCATTTATTAGGAACACTAAAGCACTAATGTACTTTCATATTTGAGTGTTCTCTCTTTATGTTGGAGGGTGTGTGACTAGAGTCATCAGTCAGGCATTGAGTGGGGATCAGTGTTTATGGTCTAATATTTTAAAAAATATTACATGGGATATGAGTGTGTCTCAACCTTTATTTAGCCTTATTTTTTTTTAATTTTATCTAAATTTAATCTTACTTTGTTTTTCTATTAATTTTTTTTCCCATTTTTAGTTTTTATTTTTCACTCACCCCGAATATTTTTTCAAAAATTCCTTTACATTATTTCATTTACTACATTCTAAAATTTTATAAAATGGAAATAAGTGTTTTGGGGTGGACACTAGAACATTTGACATTACTTTCAGGAGAGTTACCTTAGGTTTTAAACTACTATAAACATAAGATGTCTATAAATATATCTTTTAATTCCACTTACAGTGTTATTGTATTAGATTTTAGATATGTTTACAAGGATGTGACATATTCCTATTTTGTTTTTATTATTTTTATTCAATAAAAAAGAAAAATAATTTCCAAACCACTCCTCTACCCTTATAAGAATATTTTAGTTTTTTATTATAAATTTAACTAATTGTTCATGATCTTGATTAAATAATATTTTAAAGAACCCATGGATGAATTTAAAGATGAATTGATACCACGACTCGTGGAATCTAAAAAAAATAAGAAGTCTTCTTACGTTTTCCAAGAGTCCTTCATAGAACATCTAGAGTTTCCTACTTCTAAAATTGATCCTCCCTTAGAATCCGCAATATAAATTCATGATCTAAATTTCAAATACTTTTTTAAGGTTCTAGAAATAAATTTTATATGATAAAGTTATATATATCAGATACCTCTTTGATTATCACTTGATCCTTGATATTATTTTTAATGATTATTATTCAATTAAGGTGTATAATGACCATTGGATTGATTAATATATTTAACCCTCACAATAAATACTATCATTTTCCTTGGAAAAAAGTAAAATATTAGTGGTCTATTTTGAAGATATGATTCTTGAGGTTGAATACATCAATCCTATTCTAGACAAATTCCTAGGGGAAATATGACATTGTTAACTAAAATAAATAAATTGCATCTGGTAGTTGATATTTCCAGGGAAGGAGATATGTTTTCATTAACCATTGATAATTTTGAATCATATTTATGTTTTAGTTATTAAATTTTATTTATTAGTGACAAAAAATATCATTATACCCTTCTCGGTAGACCTCATGTAATTGAGGTGGTACATACTGTGCCAATTCTCCATCTCGCAGTGCTTAAAGAAGATTTATGTATAGGGAAGTTAATGAATAGATGTTGTTGGAACCATTCCTTAGTGTAAAATAGAATTTTTTAAAAAAATTGTATCCATTGACGAAATGAATTTTTCGATTTTTATAGAATATATGACACTTATTATGAAATGTTTATTATAATATGCACACACCATTTCTCCAGTTGATGATTAACGGAAATTCCCCATTATTTTATCCCCCATTAATGACTCTATATGAACTATAATTACAAGGATGAGTACTTAAATATTTCCTTAAAATGGTTATTATATAATTTAATTTAGACTCTATCTTGAAAGAGTCATATAATGTTTTTCTTAGTAATGAATACATAATTTCCTTTAGACTAGGGACTAAATAATGATAGCGAAACTGTCTACTGTTAAAACACAGCACGCATTGGGGGGTTATCCCAATATTATATTCCTTATTCTTATATTTTCATCCATTTAAATATTATTAATATTATTATTATTGTGTTTTTCATATAGGAAAATAACGAGTATGTTGAATATAGATGATAAACAATAATAGAAAAAAGGAACTACACACTAGAAATACAATGATTAAACACCATAATTGGACCATTAGTTCCATTTATCATTGATATGTAATTAATGAATTATAATGTTAAAGAATTTAAAATTTATGAATCATTAAATGGGCGAATAGATGGTTTTCTCAAGAACATAAGGGAGGCAATATTTATAGGAAGAGAAAATCAAAATACTTATACACAAGGGGAGGGTTAGTATAAACTTTTCTCAATCATTTCAATATAATTCTTGGAATTAAGTGTGGGAGAAACCCCATATTTCTTTTTGAATATTTGTATTATATTTTGTTATGTGTATTAATGATATATAGTGTTTTGTAATTCAAATTGATCTAATATTTCAAAACATTCTTCCACCCCTTAATGATTATAAATTCAAATGTTTTTCATTTATTGTTTACCATAATTATAATTGAGTAAAATTGATAAATTTTATGTCTTCATCAAATGAATTAGTAGCATTAAAGTTTTAGAAAATATTTCTTTTAAAATATGTTTTGACGTGTGGGGAATGTTCTTAGTTTAAATGTAAATGTCACCCCTTTCACATTCCTTTATCCACTAAATTGAATATATTTTTTGAATGAAAGTATTTATCTATCGTATGATTCAAAAATTTGGTACATTATTTTGTTTTATGTGTGGGGGGATAATTATATATCATTATAATTAACTATTCTTAATTTCTATACATGTTAAGAACCTTTTTTTTAAAACTGCTTCCCATTATTAACTATTTTAGGGTCATATCGTTATTAATAAATTAAAATCTTCTCCATTTCTTAGAAACTAAAACAATACATATGCTTGTACTACCTATGGGAGAAAGGAAATTATTTTTTTGAGGAATACCACATTTTATTATGTATTTAATATTGAATCAGTGTTGAGGGTTTTTTTTACTGAATTAATGGAATTATTTTCCGAAAACTATTAAAGGAACTATTATAGATTAATTTTTTGTTATAGTTATATCATGGAGAATATTTATGTATGATCATAAAACAAGTAACTTATCCTTGGTGAAATATTACACATCTCAAAGAGAACAGACTTGAGAGTATTATGAGTTAATTTAAATTGGATCAAATTAGGAAATTATGAACCCACAATGTATCTATGAGATAGGGAAAGTGGGTTTACTATGTAATCAGATAAACAGGAGTCTCAATATGATTATTGCATCGTTCTAAAAAAAAATTCATGGATAGGAAACATGATATACATATTATTTTTGAAAAAGTGAGCTCATTAAATTGAGAGGAACAGATTATAAATGGGAAAATTTAGTTATTTGAATTGGGGGGGTATTAGTGAAGGGGAAAGTAAAACACTTGTTTGTTGAACATGGGAGATTGAAAAAAGATATTTATTTTTTTGTTAATTTATTCACACTTTATTCTCACTGATCTAAACACTTTGATGTTGATTATGAATATAAATGGATATAGGTTAGTGAATTTTTATCACATCATATGAATGATTTTTTTCAATAGATGGTTCAGTGAGCCTTAAATTCCATTATGAAAATCCATCAATGAAAAAATTATCTTTTTTTAGGATTATTTTTGAATAAATAACATACATTTGATTAACACACAATTAAATTTATTAATTGTAGGGGAGTTTGATTTGATTGTCTTTTATATACCTTGTTAAAATATTTTTAAGGTAATTACAGAAATATATAATACTATAGTGTTCCTAAAATAGAGAATGTTTTAATAATACATTATTTTTTTATGGATATCTAATTTAATTGAATATATTAACTAAAATATTGTTTTTGGTGAATTAAATGAACATATATACCTCACATTGATTTCCTAAATATTTATAGACAATAATTTATTTATTTTCACTCAAATTAATAGTTTCAAATTATTGGTATGATTCTTTGGATTTTAAAATAATAAATTCATTCAATAAATTTATTTATTTTTTAATGATTTTAGTGTAATATTGTTCAATATCAATTTTTTTTTTCAATTTTTAGATTTTTTAATTAATTTTTATGCCAAAATATTATTTATGAAATACATTGAATCTATTTTTTTAGGAAAACTATCACTGATTTTGAAAATGGTACCATTAAATGAATCACATAGTAGACTCAACACAATAATTACAATTTTTTATGGTTAGTTATACATACATATAATATAGTGGTTGAAAGTATATTCTTATGTTGACCATACAGTCGACTGATTTGACTAGAAACCACAATTTCCACTGCTATTACAATCTCTTCTATCGCTCCAATGTTTCTGCCCCAACCAGAACATTCTTATTCTAGAAATGTTTTTACATCAAATATATAATAAAATTACCCTTATAATTTCACCATTATTGTGTGGCTACCATCTTGGAATCTTATACCACCACAACCCTCTACCATTACTACCAGTAATATTCTACTTTTACTACAACATTTCTTCTTTCCACTAATTCAAAACCATACAACTACTATTCGACTCTAACACCACCCAAATAGGAATCGATGTGAATAATAATATTAAATTAGTAAAACTAAACTATTATATAGAATTTGATGAAAAATCAATGGAATTTAAACTAGAAGAGATCTTACCCAATATTAAAATCCAGTTGACGCCAACTAATTGAGACTACTCATGTTTGAAGTACTACAATGTCAACTATTCATTAGTGGATAAAGAATCCCATTTTTTTTAAAACACATATATGGGGTTATGGATGATATAAAATATAAATCCACCACTATGAGATAACCTAATATCTAAAACACATATTGATTGAAAGGATATTATTGAAATTTATATGAAATGTCACTTTTATTCATTAGAAATTGATGCTCAAATACAGAAACATGAAACTGGGTAGATTTTAAATAATGAACCATAATATTGTTTTAATTTTTTAATTTTATTAAGGTGATCATTAGGATGCTTATTACACATTTCAAAAGTTATATTTTTGGGTTTTGTTTACCTTGTAGGTGGATCAAGATGATACTACTTGTGTTATTTTAGTATCCAGAACAATGTATATTTATGTTACTGGATAGATCCATATATGAATGTGAGTCCAAACATCTCTTATTTGAATCATTACAAACTAAACAAAAAGTTATAATATTGTGTGATTATTGGTTCCAGTTAAACCATTTTTATAAAATTTGGTGAATGTTTGTTAAATAATTAATAGTCTATATTTAAAATAGTTTAGATTATTTATTTGATATCCTCTATGAGATCCACCTATGATTGAGAAATATGTTACTCAATAAAGTGACTAGTAATTGTTTATCCATATAATTATAGGTCAATAAATGGTTAAATTATTGATTTTATGGAAATAATAAAAAGGTTGACTCGATTAAGATACTGAGTTAAGGAATTCTATAATTTCAAGAGATTAAGAATCATAGTCAGTATCATTGAAGAGCTCTTCATGGGTGTAATTCCTTGAAATGGGATATTTTTATAAATTTTTAAAAGTTTATCCCTTATGTTTTTTAAGGTATCATAAAGTATTCTTGAAAATTTATTAAAATTAAACATAGCTAAATATTCTATTGGAAGTTGTTCACATGGTACATTATCATGTAGTTACAGAGGATTATATCCATCATTAAGATTAATTTTCAGTGGAGGTAAATCATCTCAAGGAATTCCTTGTATATTTCCATACATTTTTATGTTTGTCACCACATTTTTTCATCTATATTTTCAAATAAGTATGTGATACCTTTTGTAATTGGGATATCCACTGAAAATAATGATCAACTCTAAATAACAGTGATGGGAACCCAATCTCATTTTTCTTGTTCACATTTTCACCTTCATTTCCTTTTTATATTTCCTTAGTATAGTTGTGAAATTATTCATTATTTTTATTCAATAGTGTGTTCTAAAACATATAATCATGAATGTCTAATTCATGAGGTTGGATCCTGGAAGAGAAACTCAATTCTATATAAAGACTCAATCATCATGATGAGAACAACCTCTTTGTCACCATAACATAATGTTTTGGTGATTTGGGGTGTTGTTAGTGTGAACTATTGTATAGTAATTGTTTTCTAGTATATTTACACATTTAATTTCTCTATTATTCAAGCATTTCTCTTAGTAGAGTGAATTGAATTTTTGTGTCTGATTTGATGATCTCAACAAGATAATTCTCGATTTTGATATTTCCTAAATAGAATGATTTTTTAAAGTGATTCAATTCTTATTTTGGAGGAACTTTTGAGAAATGTAGAAACTTTTTATTCCATTCTTCAGTATTTAGGTGAGGGATGTTTGTCATTTGAGTCATCAGTTATAAATTTAGTGGGGATGAGTGTTAATGGTTTTCATTTTTATAATATATTTTAATAGTAATTTATAGTAGAGAAACATCATTTCAAAAATTTTCTTATTAATAAACATATCCTTCTTTTAGTCTTTTATTTTTTTCAGGGCCTTTTTTTCTCTTTTGCTATAATGTTTTCAATATTTCATTTCCACTAACTTATTCTTTATTTTTCAAACTATTTATGAATTTTTTTAATAACCACATTCAAATATATTAACAAACACAAAAAGAGTTTTTGGAAGACCACTTGGATATTCAACACTTCCTCCATGAAGGAGTCCCACATATTAGCCACTATGTTATATGTATTATGTTTATAAATGTTTCTCTCAAAGTTCTATATGTAATAATAAGAAAAGATATATACATCAATAGTTCAGAATCAATTTATACAGATGAAATCTCACAATAAAGTTGATTACTCTATGTTTTCATTGAAAGAATAACCACTACCTACATCAAATCATTAGTCATGTAATTTTTCTCATGAATTTTCAATTTCCATGAAGAATAAGCTATATCCATCTCTTTATGAATGAGGATTCATCCATGTCCCTTAAGTAATGCATCAAAATATTTTAAAAATCATTCTATATTAAAGGGTAGTGTGGGAACTACTTCATTGATTGGTCAACTTTTTAGCTAATAGTATTTTTCCTTAAATATAACTGTCTAAAAGAACAAAGATCCATTCTACGTTAACATAGTTAGTGGATTAGTTATTTATGATTATTTCTTCACTATTCATATATAATATCTATAAAATCAATGAAAAATTTGGACATCAACCCCAGTGGTTGGTATGGGACATTATTCATGAAATTATTTATCTATAGGGTCTACATATATACATTCAAGAGATAATATATCCACTAAGAATGAAAAATTTTGTACCAAACATTCATACTTGGTAAATTTGGAAAAAAATCATCCTTCCATAGTTTCTTTAACAAGATATTTAAATGATATCCCTGATCTCCCATTCTCTTTGAGTAGATAATAATATAGGTATTATATTCAAGATATGGGATCATCATGCCATTATGGTTTTTAAATCCAAATCAAAATCTAAATATATAGTTGATTATGGGATACAATTGGAATATTAATAAAATAAAATAGAGTGGATTGATACATAATTTCATAATATGTTGTAAGTTGTAGATTATATGGTATGTGTACATCTCACGAAGTCATTATCATGACCCACTTTAGTTGTGATAATAAAGGCATTTCATTTATAATTTTTCGTAGAGATTTTTAAGGCCTACCAACCAAATTAGCTCAAGGATTATGGAATTTATTTATATAGTATTGAATATAATTTCATTTCTAACATTATAATTCATTGGTTAAATGTTTATTCTAGTCTATTTAATTTTATTGAATTTTAATCCCGCGATGATAATAACTAGGTCGATGGCCATCTAGTACATAATTAATGAATTTTCCAATCCCTACAAAAAAATTCATGAGATCATTCCTAAATATTCTCAGAATGTAGGTAGTTGTAATTAAATTCCTTTATTAAATATACTATTTGGGTTTCCCTAAATATCCATTTTATTTTCTTTTTACTAATGAAATAAAATAATTAGAGTTCTCACACTCCATTTCTTTCTTCAACAAACATTGAAATTATTATTCACATATATGAAAATATCAAATTGATAACAACTTTAAAATACATTGTATTTTCTTCTATATGGTTAAAAATTGTTTTCTAATACGGTCGATTATAATTCAATTAGTATACAATGAATAGATTGTAATTTCTACTTACCATGTAATAATTGATTCGTCATCCTTGTATTTCGACTCTAAAAATTCCCATTAAATCGTAGTATGATGAATTTTTGGAAAGAATTCATTATGAAATACCATTTAAAAATCTTCTTATTCTATGGAATATAATTATTCCTCTATCCCCCTGACCATAATAAGTGTCCAACATTTACCAGCTCTACCTTAGAAGTAATAGTATTCAATAAATAAAATTTCATGGTTTTGGCATTAAAAAATGAAACATATATTTTCCATCACAGTAATCAATATCTCAACAAATAGTGAAAAAATGGTCAATAGATGGAGGATGTTTTCACATAAAAGAATCAAATGCATGTTTCTACATCTATACTGCATTTGAAATCCCAACACATTTTGAGTTATTACTAATATATTAAGTTATTTGAGTGAGTATAGCCCAATGATATTGAATCATATCTCTAAAATCATTTGGTTTCTCACAACGATTATCATTGAATTTGTTCTCATGTTTATTATTCACATAATTCCTCTTGGATAAATAATTTTACTAAAACACAAAAAATTTCATTTTCAAACATCAATAAAAAATTTATGTTATAATATGATTATTAATACCATTATTTTTATATCCAAAATTAGGATACAATATTTCAACCCATTAATTTATATGTACTTTTCATATCACTATGCATTATCATCGTTTTTCATAGGTTTTATCCTATCATTCACCATAATGGTTCATTAATAGAATGTAAACTAACCAATGAATATCCCTTAAGAGTGTTCGGAATGTTGGGAAATCTCATTTTCAGCCATTGTAAACCTACGTTGATTGAGTTAGTACCTAATTCCGCACATATAATGTTTTTACACATAGGTTATTTTATTCCAAAATAAAATATAATTTATAGTATACAAGACATGATATCTTTGTTGGAAAAGAACACTCATTTCTCAACCTTAAAATAAGATGTTCTCCTATAATTACATTTATCATAATGGTTAACATTAAATTTTTCTAATATTAAACATTTAATATAATCTAACTTGATACCAACTATAGTTACCCGAGAATACCAATCATCAAAATTACATCACATTAGATGAATATTCAATACATATCAAAATTATGAATTCCTAATGAAAATAAATTATTAGCACCTATAACTAATAGATATATAATAAAATTATTTTATAAAATATATTTAATTCATCATTAAAATATCATCATATTAGAACTATTCCTAACAAATCATACTTATAATGAGTAATCAAAATATCTATAAAGATAAAATAATATTGGATGATCTTAGATTCTGTGTAAGGGTAAACATGAGAGATATCAATCTTAAAAGAAAATAATAAGATCTTATGGATTTGATAACATAATTCAGTGTATTTTATCAACATGAATGATTCATTCCCATAAAATCTAATATAATAAAATCAAAAAAACATTTCAAATATTGAAGCATGATCAATAAGGATTCCAAATAACTTGTGATCATTCGTGAAGCATAACATTTTCATGTGGAATCATAAGAATATGAAATTATTTTCTTATGATCATAGATATTTAAAAAAAATTACACTCATAATTGTTTGATCATATCTTGAAGCATGAATAGTCAGATATCAAAATGAGTGAAACACCATTCTCAATCATTTCTAAGCATAGTATTTTTGGAATAGCTTGGTGTAATCATACAATCACATAAAAATGTGATCATATCAATTAACAATGATACATATGGTATGAATCAATATTCCATGAGATATCTGTATCTCATTTCACAATGAATTCAATGGATATAACAAACCAAACCATCACATAATCATAACCCATTAATACATATTCTATAATATCAAGAAAACATTTATCATTTCGTCAAAAACTTGAACTACAAAAAATGAAATAGTTTCATTATGATTCTATCATTATAAATAGTAACCATACAGAGGAAAATAAGAATCTATAGTCGGATAATCTCCCAAATTAACCCTGAGAAACATCAATGGATGTTTTCATTGATGAAAATACCATCGAAATACCACACAATGAAATCTGTAGAAAAATATAATTTTTACTTTGAAATTAAATCTTTAAAATATATAATGTTCCAATATTTGGGGTTGTTTTTTATAAAACATCTATGGAACCTTTAAATAAAGTTCTAAATGGATAGATTAGTCATGATGGTGGGAAATTTTGTTCATGATGTATATGTAAAAACAAATATTTCATTTAAAAAATAATCAAATATTACCTCATTTGGAATATATCATGTAGAAACACTTGAATATATTTAATAGAAAGTAAAAAATGGGTAAAAAATTAATTTATTTAAAAATTTTATAATTTAGATAAAATTATTTGAAATATTTTAAAATAAATATGTGTTGATAATAAAATATGTTTGAATTAATAGGGGTTAATGTATACTTTTCTTAAAAAATGTTTCTCAATATTTTGAAATACCGAATTGAGGATAATGTAATGAAAATATAAAAACACATAAAATAAAAATAGGGGAATAATATAGAGGGGTTTAAATAATAAATATAATATAATTTCACTCAATGGAAATTTAATTTAAGAAATCATGAAAATAAATGAGATTACCACATTAATCCATTACCTCTTGTACCATATTGCATTTTAAGAGTTAAAACATCATATATAATAAATTTATATATATATATTATATTTTAATTTAGAACCTTATTCGTAAATAAAATACAATCTATCACACTTTTTTATTTTGAACTCATCCTTTTATTAACAATTTCATAATTTAAATGAACCTTTGGGTGAACACTGGTCCGATCATCATCCATATTTTCATTTTACGGTTCTGGTACATTAACCTTGGTCGGGGATTTACCATGTATATATTATTAATAATGAAATAATATTACTAATTATTCATTACATACACCATTATAACAAATTATAGATATGTGTGTGTGTGTGTCTGGGATGAAAACTAAATTTCATCACTTTATGAAGACTGTACTCTATACATATATATAAGTGTTGTTTCTACTTTTTAATGTATAGATTGAGACAAAGTAAATTTATAATTCACCATTAGAAAGTCATTATTATATCATTTATATAATATATATTCATCAAATCTATCATTATTACTAGTTTTTTATGTGTAAATGAAAAACCAATCACATCGCTTCAGAGATGTGGGAATCACCGTGTGTGAATAATCAATGTTATTGTTCTAAAATGTATGGGAAGGTTAGAATGTAGATGATTTATTATAATTATATAAGAATAAATGTTTCATTAAATTAATATAAAAACATTAAATCATTTTTATTAACAAAAAATAAATGATAATGATAGAAAAAGAATCATATCCCCATTTGAATTTTGTAGTCCAAACATACACATGAATGACACTTTCATTTCACATTTTATTTAAAATGATGTTTGATATGGATTTAAAATAGTAATAAAATAATATAATTTTATTAATTATATTGGAGTAATTATTTTAGTAGGGATACAACATATTTAAAATAAGTATACGAAGAATTAAAATTTTAATGAGTTGGGTAAGATGATTAACTGTCTGTGAGGGACCTTCTATGGTTGACACCTTAAGCCTTCTTAGGATGGTATTAATTTAAATAATAAATTATTTTTAATATTTAAAAATTATAATTACAAATTAATTATTTTTTATAATATTTTATATATTTCTATTCATTAAAGGTATATTATGTAATTTTTCAATAAAGAAGGAAATTGTTTTATTCTTACTATTTTATATATGTATTATATGGTTTTGTTTAAAATATCAATTTAGAAAATTTATAATTATAATTTTAAATATTTAATTTTATTTTATATATAATATATTAATAATTATTATATAATGAATATTTTTGAATATTTTAAAAAATATTATGTTTTAGTGAATAGATAAAAAAACTAATTTTTGTAAAACAATTTTTTTATTTTTTTAAGACATAGTTTTAAAAATCTCTATAAATTTTTTAAATTAATAATAAAATAATTAATGAATACTTTTATTTTATTCAATATAATTAATTACGTGTGAGTAATTGTTATACTTGATTTTGGTATAAGTTAAAAATATGTTTAAGTAAAAATATTATTTTAAAAAACCATTTTTATGAATCTAGTGTGAATTCCTATCAACGAATTATATGAATGTATATTTATAATATATATACATATATTAAAATAAATATTTTATCATTCATTTATTTGTTTTAATTAATAATGGAATGAATGTCAATCTAGTTTTATGCATAAATATTGACTTTTCTAAAAAAACACATTTCATTTCAATTTGTATGCTTATTTAAATTTTGTTTCTTCCAATAATAAAAATTAAATTTGATAAAAATCATTCCATATTTAGAATTATCATATAAATATCCATGAATAAGGTAAATTTC
The DNA here is from genome assembly GCA_963277665.1 of Viscum album. NCBI lineage: Eukaryota > Viridiplantae > Streptophyta > Magnoliopsida > Santalales > Viscaceae > Viscum > Viscum album. The sequence continues at coordinate 1,943,716,310 of OY728126.1, read as the reverse complement.
ATTTTTTTCATTATGAATAGTATTTTCAAAAAAAAACGCCATCATCGTAAATATGCTAAATCAGGTTAATATTGGTTAAAAAAGTTATAAGGCCTCCATATTTCTTATTAATTATTTTAATATGAGTATATTTTGAACCTTATCACCTTTTACCTAATTTTATTTACTTATGGGACTATTTTCCATGAAATTGACTTAATAATAAATAAATTATTTGAAAAATATATGTGTAATATATTGTGCACAAATAAATGGACACATAATATCCACTCTTGTTCACATATAAATAACATATTACATTAGGAAATACAAAACCGACTACCTTTTAAACATAAATAATTTTTTACAACTATTAGTTTGATCATAAAACGATCCATGTAAGGTTTTAATCATAAACCTAAGTAGGTTGTCTAATGAGTATTTATAATTCTTAACTATGTGATTTCATTTCATTTTTCTTTTTACCTACATAATATCAACTTAAACCATGATTAAATAATGAAATAGTTATACTAAATATAATTTAACATCATTATGTTTATCTTATAAACCGTTTTCATCTACGTGACCATTTAATGGAAATTAAAAAGATAGTTTTGGTGTTTGTGCCGCATACTACCTCACAAGATGATATATTTCAATTTTAATCCTAAACTCTTATATTTGGAAATAATAATATATCAAAATAAAATAAAATAATATATATTTGATATAAATTTAATTAATTAATTGTAATTAAAATTAAAATTTTTCCATATCATAAAATAATATAAGTAATGATATTTTGTACATATGGACTCCCTCCTTGAGAATCAATATATTTTATTCTTCATCACCACCTCCCATGGATTCTATATTTTTGATAATTTAAATAAATAATATTATATATATAAATTAATAATATTTATATAAATATAAAATTATTCATACCTTCTTTCCCTCATTTTCTTTTAACAAAAGAAATTATTACTCATGTGCATAGATGGCTTGCCATCTCCAACAATGAAAAGTAATATTTTTTCATAACGATTATACATATTTGACTACAAATGTAAAATTAAGGAATAAAAATAAAAATTATCACATTATTGTCATTATGTAAATTATATAATCATTATCTATTTTACCAAATTCAACCAAACAACATCCTTTTGGACTTTTCAACTGAGAATTTTCATAACATTTAAGGTAAATTTAATATATTATTTTATTAAGTAAAAAAATTAATATTAGAGAAATAAAAGGAATAATAATAATTTAAAAATATTATTATGATAGTGAATAATTGATATAATTTTATTATTTAGGATGATAAAGATCATATTAGACAAGTTGTGATAAAGAAATGTAACCCTTTTCCTTAGAAACACATTTTAAATGTTTTAATGAAATATTTTTATATCATTTACTATATGTTTATATTCTTGCAATCCATTTTTATAAATTTCCTTAAAGTAAAATAAATACATTATAAATGATATTATATTATTTATTTTTTAATTCATTCATATATTTTTAAGAGGTATCATTTTATGTATTTTATACAACTAATTTTTACATTATTTAGTAAATGGAAAAAAGGAAGGTTATATTTTAAATTATATGACATCCACATATATTCCAACACCAATATAAATTATTTTATATTTTGATTAATTTGTAATATTCCATTATTAATTTAATGAAAATATATTTTTCACTTTTTTTGGGAACGATCGTTTTAGAAAATCGATTTTTAAAAGAGAGGGATATATTGATATCGAAAAATGATTTGATAATGGGTTCAAAAGATTATTATTATATACCGAGAGATGTAGAGGAAATAATTTTTTTATATTATGTATTTTATGGAAATTTATATTTTTTCATGATGATCAATAATCTTGATATAGTGCTCCAATTCATTATATATGTATTATCTTTTTTATAGAAATGTCATTGAAATAATCAAGTATGATATTTCTGGTGTATGGGTTATTTTAAGGGTTAGATGAAGACGAAGACCAAAAAAAATTACATGGATTTTCAATTAGTTTCAATTAGTTTTCATGGAATATTTTAATTTTAAAATGTAAGATAATAATAATATGTTCAATGGAATGATGATGACACTTCACGAGAAAAATATTTTTTTAAGAAAATATTTTTTCAAGGGTTCTTATGATTTCTATGAAAGATTCATTATTATTATTCTTATGTTAAGTCTTTATTATAAACTTGTATATGAAATATATTGGAAGTAAAGTATATTTCATGTGAAATTAAACCATTTTTTGAGATTAATGTGTATTATGTTAAAAGAAAACACCGTAATATGATTTCGTGGTTTTAAAATAGACTAATTAGATTATTTTCTACTTTTTTTACCTTACTAAAATTTTTGTGCTCATCCTAGGTTTTTAAATATTTTTTATAGGGTTTTGGAGTGAGTAGAAATCATGATAAAGTCAAATAAAAAATTTGAATGACTTATCATGAAAGTAAAATGTGTTTTATTTTAAAATAACATTATTTTGGGAAAATGGATACTATATGGAAGTGAAACATTATAATGAAAGGGTTTTTGAAAATATTTAATGACATAATTATCCAAAACTCTAAACCTAAAATGAAATTCAGGATAGTAATATATATATATATATATATAATTACATAATTGGTTGAATAACATATGGGTCCTTATTGGAGGAATATGAATAGGGTTTAGATAATTTCAACGCTGTGTATAATGTATTCATGGGAACCTAATATGTTATAATTTATTATAATAATGAAATAAAATTCTAATATTATCATATTGAATCATCTAAGCTAAGTCTGTTTAGAGTGTTCATCCACATATGAAACATAGATTCTTATTTAGGAAGCTACCACATGGATAATATCCTTCCAAATCAATAAATTAGATTGATAAAAATTAGAATAGTGTAGTTTGTTTCTATAATGGATCAGTTGGTGTAGTCTATAAAGAGATGTTGAATCTAGGTGAGAGTGAAACCAATTTTCCCATAGTGGAAGATAACCATTTTATATAACTTCATTAGGAATACCTTTCTATCCTTTAGTGAATATATTAAGGATGGTGTAAAAACATTGAAAATGTTTTTGATGTTTAGGGTTATTTATAAAATTGAAAGATAAGTCTTTGTATATATAATTTAAATGTTGAATATGATTGGAGGTTGTTTTTGGTGAAAAGATCAATGAAATTGAAGATATTTATGCATTTTAATAGGAATAATATAAAAATATTTTAACATACAAGTATTTCTCTAATGTTTTTCAACTTATAAAGAAATTAAATTCTTGGAATTGAGGCAGATATGGGATTATTCAATTTCCATATATGAAGAAAACTTTATTTGATTTTATGGTATTTAACAAATGGTATCCAAGATATTGATCATAAAATTAATAAATTTTCCTCTAGGTTTATTCAAGATGTTGAAAGGAATTGGATTTTAATGTATTAAAAGGTTGTGAGACACTTGTTCAATGTTTCGAGAAGGATGATATGGATTTTTTTAATGATCATGAGTCTGGGGAAAATAAGTCTAATAAGAGGTCCTAATGATAGAAATAAATAAACATGAATTGAATAAATCTGAATTTTAGAAAACATAGATTCCATATTGATATAATTATTATAAAAAGAACCTATGAGAATGTCTTATAAAATATATTATGTATTTTTGATGTTTAATGATTAAATATGTGGCCAATGTCCCTAATGAAAATGTTTATAATGATAGTGAAATGATGAAAGTAAGATGATTTAATTGTAATAATATTTTTCATTATGAGATTAATCATTTTAATATATAAATAAAGGATAGTTTTTTAACATCACAAAGAAAAAGGGTATGGGTAAATATTTTTCAGCTTTTTGGAAGATGTTGGACCATAAAACTATGTGATTTCATGTATATTACATGTTTATTATGATTATTTTGATTTATTATATGATTTATAGTCCTTAAAATCTTTCATTTATGAGAAAACTTTTGATAAATTGGAATTTTTTCCTCATGAAATGAGTCTAAATATTTTTTTAAAAATAATTTGTGGATTTTTGTGATGTAAAATTATTTATAAGAATATTCTTAATATTGTCGGTGAAATTGTTCTACATTCAAACCATGTTGTCTTTCCCCTTAGAAAGATTAATGTCTTTCAATGTATGCATTGGATATCATTTTATCAATCTAAGATATATTAGAGATTTCGAAAATAATATTGAGTTTATGATTATATTGAAGAATGAATTCATAAAATTAAAAAAATATCTTGAAGCTGAAAATTTGATAACATATAAAAGTGAATGTTATGTTGATCATATTTTTGAGAAAAATGTTCTGTTTAAACCAGTAATGTTCCTATAGTAAATGAATATATAGATATATTTACTGATGATTTTCTTATTTGTAAGGAATGTTGAGAGATTTAATTTAATATTGACTTCGTTCTCATGTTAATACAATATAAAACCCCCATATAAAATGGATAGAATATATTTTTTGAATTTTAAACCATTTAAAAGTGTTTATTGACAAATGATTTGGACATCATAATAGATCATCAAAGCGTGAACCTAGTTTTCTGAAAAATATAATGACATATACACAGGGATTTGTTTTGATTACAGATAATTTCATTACATAACTATTATGAAAATATATTTATTTCCCCAAATAGATGAAATTTTTTGTCATCTTGTGGGATTTGAGTATTTTTCTAAGGGCTGAACCCATATATAGGAACTATTAACTGAGGGATAGGGATGAAAAAATTTGAAGATATGATTATGGAATAGGTATAGGAATTATGAGTCATTATTTATGAGATTTGGGTTTAATGGTGGTCTAGCTATGTTTATGGACTTTATGAATATAATTTTTTCATTATTCCACTATTAAATTTGGTGGATATGTTTTTGTAATGTACGCCAATCTGGAACTCTCTCATGTGGATAGAAATGGTTCATTACAAGACCTCAATTGTGCCTCCCCATATGCCAGAGCTTTCAACTAAAAATGGTGGTGTAATTTTTATATTGGGGATACTATACCACATTTTTATAAAGTTCCATATAATTATAAATAAAATCATAATAAGTGTAAAAGTAATCAAAGTATACACATGAAGGAAGACAATAAAAAACATTGTTAAATAATCCAATAAATAATAAAGGAATAATGTAATGATGTGATTGAATGTCTCTAAATATCATGATAGAAAAATAAATGAAAAATAAAAACATTCAAAAATAAAAGTATCAATGTCTTGGTTCCCAAGCCCCATAGGAGTCCCATATCCAAACATCATCCAAGAAACAAGAAAGCAATCAGCTACAAGGTCCCTTTCAATTGTCTAAATATGCATCAATTTAATATTCTTGAGTACCAAATAGTATCCTGAATAGGGTTTGAGTATAACTTAGTAGGTTGAAAATAGTATGTCCAAACATCACTAGTTTGACCATAAGTGCATGTAATAAGGAAAAAATAGGCATGTTAATTAATTCAATGGTTAAATAAACACAAAAACGTTCATCATCTCCATACCAGAATGTATCTATGAAGTTATTACAACTATGAAAACTAAAATCTTTTAAAAATAAAGATAACATGATTTAGAGCCATTCCATAATATCTCTGAGCATGTATTAAGACCGTTAGAACAATTACCATATAACCAAGATATAGTCAAAATCATCTTGTTCAAATCCTTTTAAGCATTACAACTATTTCCATGTAAAATACATATAATAATTAAAATATGGGACTTGGAATACCCAACTCTTTATAAGTAGTATATCATGGGATTTCGCAGACTCTACTCAATATCAAGATTTCAACAACAAATTTTTAATATTATATAGATGATCTCAATATGTAAGCATTAGAACATGGAAAATAGTTCCATTCATATAGAATGGATACCATAATATGAAAACACAATTCTTAATGGTTAATTATGAGAATTACCATTATTTATTAATATTCCACTTGTAATTTATTAACAATTATATCAATAAGAAATGAACATTAATTTATGGATTCTATAAAAACAAATCACCCTAGGCCACATTTCATACTAATAATATTTTAAGGCATTATCAAATTAAATTATATTCCAAGGTTTTCCCACCTAATGGATATCCATAAGGCAGGTCACAATCCAATTTATATTAAATTAATTCAAGGAATAATCCCATTTATTAGTTATTCAATTTCATCAAAAAAAATTCTAGTGAAAATAAAATATTACAAGAACTTAGAAATTATCAAACTAATGAGTTAGGACTTAGAACCCAACCATTAACTGACAATCCATAAATAATTATAATGGAAAATAACACGAGGAAGAAGGTATAGATTACTAAAAATAGGTTCTTGTATGAAAAATGTTCACGATAAAAACCAACAATGCAATCAACCGATGTATTTTACATCAATGGTTTGGAGAAGAAATAAAAAAGTGGTGCAATATAATGTAGAACATAATAAGGATTGGTAATATAATAGGGGGATATATATGGGTTGTTGGGACCCAAAATCACCTAGATAATTCTTTTGGGTTGATAGGAGAGGAACTACAGTGTCTTAGTAAGAGAATCACCTTCATATCATTTTTATAACTATAGGTCATGAATTTACACAGTGGGTAATTTAGTTAGACATTTTTTAAATATTTTTTATGGAATAAACCAAAAAACCCATCACTTTGGAATTGGTTTTGAAAAAATATCATAAAATTACATGACATGTAATCTTATTACAAGACATGTAAATGTTATGTAGTTTATTTGTCTTCCTAATTACATTGATACAACCCAAACCCCCTTTAAGGATTCTTAACCCACCAAGAACTCCTAAAACAATTATCCCATTTATTTTTGGAGTCCATTGACTCAAAAAACATACATAACTAAATATTAGATCATTTTCCACAATAAAGGATCTTTGTATCTAAACAAGGCTCAACAACCTGTGATCAAATCAAAAAAAAACTCATGGGGAAACATGCCTGGAAAAAAGGGATCTTATAACCTTCCTAGCTTATAATATCCCACCAATGAGATGCTCTAAGAAAATTTATGAGGTCTTAATGAACATGTATGGAAACTATTTTCACATATCATAATCCCCCTCCCAGGTCTCCTCTTGAACATACACAAGCTTCCACTATACCAAAACCCACGGTATATTCCATCCCATAAGATACTTCTCACTACGATAGTCAATCCGTGTCAGATTCTATTTAAAGGGCTCATTAAAACAAATCTCGAAATCTTCTATTCCAATCAAATGGGAAGAGTATTGATGATATCTATAAAATTGTGACTTGTGGAACACATCATGAATAGAACGATATCACTTTGGAAGGTCTTGATGGTATGCCATAAAACCGACCCATGACATTATTTCAAGAATCCTGAAAAACATTGGATATGGCTTTCCTTGTTTCTTTATATAGTGTTTCCCAAAACTAGTCTGTAATTGAAAAAAATGATGACAAACCATGAATTCTAGTGGTTTCCTCCGATGATCAAAAAATGATTTATTATTACATTTTTCAGTTACCAAACACTATCTGGTCAACTAATATTATTTAGATGTCTCCTACCAAAGACTAGGCCCAACAATTGATGAATATACTTCCTCCATCCAACAAAAGGGAGAACAAAATATCCTTCCACAAAAGGACACAAATTTTTCCATTTGGATCGATTCCTGGAAAATATTATTATCTAAAAAACTAAATGAGTGGCATATATTTCTATCATGAACCCCTAATATCCAAAACATGATCTCATAACATGTGCACTAGAAACTGAATAGTTTACTCATATTGACCATCAATACATTGATGATAGGTTATGATTAAAAGAACTCATGATCCTAGGGATTACTTATTTAACTTGTATAAACATGATGTGAAACATGGTTCATTATCTGAAGAAATACTACTTGGAATACCATGAAACCTAATGACCTGATGCACCTAAAAACATACAAGATAATACACAATAAATGTTTTTTTGATTATTACTAGGATACCATAGTCACATGACAAAAGAAAACTTCTAACACATTATTCATAAATGTATTCATGGGTTATCCATTCACAAAATCCATCCTGACATCATCCCATTTCTACATGGAAATGGGTAAAGGTTGTAAAAGCCCAACTGGATTATAATGCTTGACTTTCACCTAATGAAAACTGAATCTTCTAGCAATGAATCTTTCTACATTGTACTCCACTCTTGACCACTAGTATTGTATATGGAGATCACAAAACTTATTTGTTAAACAATGATGTAAAAGCCAAGTAGAAGCATCAAATTATCTCATCCACTCCTCACACATGCCCGTAGGACCTCATACTCAACCACAGAAATGAAGTGAATTTCCACTAACATGAGACCATCTCGAGGGAGTCTCCCCATCATATAATTTTCAATCTCATAACACCACCCTCATTATCAGAAAACTATATGGTCTTAATCCTATCCAAAATAATGGGTATAACATATTTGGATGTCAAATCAACCAATCCATAGGAATCCAGAAAATAAAAATACATGTCTACCAAATGTCTATTATCCATGACACATAGCTAGAATCTCTTACTATATCATTTTTTGTCTTCTAGATCAAATATTTTTCAATAAAATTTCCTTTCCCTAGTGAATATTAAATGTAAATATTAAAAGTCTTCAAATACTCAACCCACCTCCTCTTCTAAAGGTTGTGGTATCATTGAGAAAATATGTAATTTAGGATCTTGTGATCCGCATATACCACAAAAATCTCACCCATGAGATAGTGTATCAAATATCTCAAGGCATGTACTGCTGACTCTAACTCTAGAACGTGAGTAGGGAAATTATTCTCTTGCAGTTTTAACTACGTTGAGCCACAAAAAACCCTTAATCCTCTTATATTTGAACAGTTCCGCATCCAAATCAAGATTTATCATAGTACAAAATATATTATTTACACATTATAGGTTATGTGAGGATAGAAACTATGTTCATCCTACCTTTGAGCTCTAGAAATCATATTTATTAAGAAACAAACCAAAAAAATCATCGATGTTTTTTAACATAGACATTGGTCCTTCCAAACAAGATATATAATGGATGAATCGCTAATAATAACCAACTAAACTCCAAACAAGATACATATTGGATGAATCACTAATAATAACCTACTAAACTCAAAAGGATCTGAATTTTTTAGATGATAATGGGTTTTTTGAAGATATAATGACTATGACTTTATCTGGGTCCAAAAACACTCATACCTATGAGATAGAAAATCCTAATTAGTGAAAACTATTTATCCAGAAATAGAATTAGTTTTCTTGGCATATAGACGGTGATCTTCTATTATACTCAAAATGATGTCAATATGTTTGGGATGATCATATCTTGAATGAGTGTTCATAAATTAATCATCAACCAAAACCACCATAAAATGATCTATAAACATATAAAATATCATATTCATTAATTCCATGAATGCCATATGTTCATTAGTCAACCCAAACAACATCACTGTGAATTCATAATTTTCATACCTAATCATAAATAAATTATGAGGTATGTCTGATAGTGTCACTCAAATTGGTGATATAAGAATTTCAAGCAAATATTTAGGAATATCTTATCACCTCTCAACTAATAGAAATAATCATAAATTCATGGAAGATGATACTAGTTCTTGATCGTAATTTAGTTCAACGTTATATAATCAACACATAAGTGCAATGATCTATCAAACTTTTTGGAAAAGAGAACTGAAAACCCCAAGGAGATGTACTAGGACGTATAGAGACTTTAAGAACTAGATCTTCTACCCGCTCAATAAAATCTGAAAGATCTATTGGTTACATTCAGTATGGTAAGGTCGAAACAAGCTCTCCTCCCAACACTTACTCGACTGTGAACTCGACCTTTCACTAAGTCTATAATCATGCCAAATCATTGGAGAAACCATCCTTAAAAAATTATACCATGAGAGGAAAATATTACTACTACATTCAACCATTATATAGAGAAATAATTATTATCTGAACAATTATACTATCCAATATTCAATAAATTTTCCCCACATGACTTGGCTGAATGTTCTACTCTCCCTGTTGAGAATAGATACTTCCTTCTGGTGATAGAAATGAAAATATCCTTTTTCAATAGTTAAAATGAGCATGATATAGAACAATCCAATCCATACCAAGAATCAAGTCAATGTTAGTCATTTCGATCATGAACATATCCCAAATGAAATAATAACCAAAAATATCTACATAATATTCCATGAAACATTTGATATTCTATAACCACACTCCCAAAAGAATGTCAATGTTTAAAACACCATATAAGATTCACACATCTAATAAAAATTATTTAGAAAAAATAGTAGATATAAAATAATGATATGCTCCAATATAAAAAAACAAAATCTAAGGTATATGATACAATAATTTTACCTCTAATGGTAGACGTTAATGCCTCTATGTTAGTCAGAGTGGTCTCTATAATGTCATACTAACATGTCCCTCTATCATGGGTTCTAGTCTGACTACCCTGAGCTACATCCCTTTCATGGAACTTTTTCTAATGTAAGGGGGGAAACATATCACCTACATCATCCTAAATGGTATGTCGAACTCTAATGGCCTACTTGCTAAGGGGTATCTAATCCCCTTCCCAACTATTGTGCACATATTGTTCATCTATAATTGGTATGCTATGGAAAATTCACACCCAAATTCATAAGATAACCTTGTCCTCCATAGATATGACAAATAACTATGGTTTCTTATGACCAAACATTCCTCAATGATAGCACTGTAATGAATCACAATCATGAAATTCCGGTTCACTACCTTTACTTCACTTTGTATAAATACATTAGCATAATCTATCATAACAACACATATCACCACTTGAAAAAAACACCATGATTTCCTAGTTGAAATAGTTTGGATCCTACTTGAGGCACCTCTTAGAATACCCTCTGTGATAAGTGCTCAATTAATCATGTCTTAAAATCTTATTAAATGAAAAAAATTACTAATGATCAGATCACATAACATATAATATCCTGGAAATGTGGAGCCTTGGAGATCCCATCTATTTCCAAAGCTGGTTCAAAGCATTATAGTTATGTAAAAAATCTTGCATAGTCCAGTGCTGATAAACCCTCATGTTTTATAAGCATGAACTCATATTATTTTTCATATCTCGTATTTTCAAGATATAAATATCTCAAGAACATCATCTTGAAGTACATACAAGATAGATCATCCAGATCACAACTTCTTCTAGAATATCCCACAAAAACATGGTGTAACACCTCAGTAATTTTTTTATTATTTTACATATATTATGTTATGAAAAATAATAATTTAAAATTTGTTTTTTAATTTATAATACTTATATATTTTAAAATTATACATTTAAATTTTTTTTAAAAACAAATACAAATTTACAATATTATTTTATGTAAAAGAATATTTTAAAATTAATATGTGTGTCTTATTATTAAAAAACATTTATATCAATATATATTAATATATATATATATATACTATTATAATTATTTTGAAAAAGACAAAATTAGGTTATGAATATATTCACTATTATAATGACACCCAATTATTTTATAGTATGTATCCTTACAAATAATTTTAATTCATTAGATTGCTTATATAAACAAAAAATTGAGCCATTGTGAATCAAAACCTTTTTATAGTTATATGCTAGATGATAAATATAATTTTGCAAATTTTTCATTCTGAATTTCAAAAAACAAACATAGACTATTTTTTTTATAAGATATTCAGAATTGGATAGAATCAACTTCATTTTTTATGAATAGTAACTTTAACATCATGAATAGTGATATTCCCTTATGCATAGAAAAATGACCCATATAAATATTAATGTTCCCCTACGAATTTTTACCTCATCCATGTAAGTTGATATAAAAATTAGGGACCTTATAAATAAAAGTGAATATTTTAATAATTAGTAAATAAATGTTGTTATTTTTTGGAGTAATAAATATTAAGTTACAATTTTATAACTAGTAAATTAATTTAAAATATAAATAAATAAAAATTATTCATAAATAATTATTTTTTTCATCTGATTTTGGTATAATTTAATGAGACCTTAGTTAATTTTTTAGGGTATTTTAAAAACAGTTGTAATTTTAAAATCTCTATATTTTGGGTAAATGGAGATTATAATTAAAATTTTAATTTATTTTATTTATAAAATCATATTAATAAAAATGATATAATTTTTGGATTCACCGTAATTAAACATTGTTGGGGTTATTTTTTGTTATTTTTTGAAATACTTGATGTTTTTTATTAGTGAAAACATGTTAGATTATAAAATATGCTAAATAAATAAATTCCTGCATAATGATGAGTCATTGTTGATGTATATATCCATTGGATAAAATTCACATGCACTTATTACTATTTTTAATGACAAAAATCGAGAATATTTATATTCTTTATCTTGAATATTTAAAAAATTATTCAAATAATTGGAAAAACCTCCACTCCTAGACTATAAAATCAACCCCTCACCACCTCTACCTCTCACACCACTCAAGCTTTGAACCTTGCCTTTGTTCTAACAAATAATTTTTCCAATCACATTTATCACAAATATGAGCTTCTAGTCTTACCAAAAGGACAAAACCAAATGCCTTAAGTAGGTTCTCAAGGGGGAGTATCCAAGATGCAAACCTCTCTTCCTTTTTCTTTCAATTTCTTTTACAAGTTCCATTCTATTGTTTATATCTCCTAAAATTCGCCCATAAAAATTATATGATTATTAAAATATATTAAATGTACTATAATGATATTATGATAGTGTAATATATTATCATCATCTCTCTTTCCACCTCCTCTTATATTGAAAATTAATACATCGTTTAAGATGTGTTAATTTATCACAATCAAGGACGACGAAGTTTCAATTTCAATTACCATCACCAATTCTGTACATGAAACCATTTTTTGTTTAAACTATATAAAAATATGTGTATTATATCATATTTAAGGTTCTATAATCATTTTTCTAAATGTTATTAAATTATAATAGAAAATGTGTTCATGGATATCAAAAAACCATTAAATTAATCCAAGTGTTTATCATTGAAATTTTATCTAATGATTCATCCTCTCCCAAAATAGCCAGAGGATTTATATGAACATTAAACCTCATATATGATCAATAATAACCCAAAACATCAATTTTGGTTTTCAATTTCTATTTTACAAGAACTTCGTTTATTTAATACAAGCAAACTGCTCACAAAGACTATGAAAACGTGCACTCCCAATGATGAAATTGAATCTCTTATCCCATCTAAAAGATCATAAATAAACTAAATAAAAATAACAATAAATCAAATATATTTATATATGTTACTGTTATTATTAATTATTGAATCTAATTTTATTATTCTAATCATTAATATCATGTGCAAAATACATTCAGAAATAAGGTAAGGGATTCCACATCTCACTTCCTTTGTTTTGAGATATTCATTATTCACTACTATTAGTTGAGTATGGTGTCTTTATAATATCCAGAGATGTATCATATCATTAATATATTTATTCACATTTTATTAAATGTATCATTTTATGATTATTAATTTTGGGCCATATGATTCGATTGATTACAAAGTGGTAATAATTTTATACCTGAACCTCCATTTTCATTCGGGTTACTCTTATTCTCTACTAACCTCAATTAAATTAATATTTATTATTATTTTCTCCCTATAAATTATATTTTAAGGTTTTATATTTTTTTTAAAAATCTAAATCTCTCTTTATTTTTGGAATTTAAATGTTTTAATAGAATGTTCGAAAAATATTCTCAAAAAACAAGCTCGATTCCAGGGAACTTATAGAATTTCTACCCATTTTTTCCTACAATCTATGTTCAATTTTAATACATAATTTTTTTTAAAACTAAAAAATTTTATCATCAAAAAATATTTTGGTTCATTTCATGTTTTATGAAAATAAATAATCCATTCTACTTTAAATTGTTTTTATGGTTTCCTTAAATCACACTAAAATGTTCTATTTTTATTTCTAAAGGTTCATTAAAAAAAAATTACATGATTACACTTTAGTGGGAAAATATTTATTAATAAAATATAATTTTAATGAGATTAAATTTTATTTAATGGGATATTCTTGTTTACAATTTTCTTTCATGACAAAAAAATGATTTTCCCAATGAACTTTTCTTTCCAATGTAAAAAAGTGCTTTTCTCATCTCACTATAGCTTCAATGAGATATATTCCATGATAACCACTTATTACATTAATATAGTGTATTTAATACCAATTGGTAAATCATATCAAGAGTCTCTATATTTTCATGATATTCTAAGGGATTATGATATTAATTTTTCAAGGTAGTATGGGTCACTTTAGACTATTTAAGGATTATTTCTCATCAATTTTTCAATGGTACAATTTAATAGTATCTTCAACTATGTCCACATCCATTGTTTAATCATTAACCTCATTGTGGTTTATATCTTAATATATTAAATAAAATATGTTTATTATGTTTTTTCAATAGTTCTAAGGTAGATGTGTTATATTGGTACCATTCACCATATTGCTCCAAATGGTTAGTGTTTATGTATAATGACTGGGGAAAAGTATTTATATTTCTTATTTTAGTTTTAAAATGAATGTATATGTTGATTATGTCTACAAATTTCATATGATAAACTCATTGGACGTAGTATGTGATGGGTTAGGTCTATTATAGCCCCTCAATTCATCGGTAGGTCTCATGAGACAAACTAGAGTCTTGGCACGATGCCTTGACAGTATGGTTATTTATGGTCTTGGCACTAGGCCTTGATGGTATGGTTATTATTTATGACATTATTAATTAACTCATTAGGATGCTAGTAATTGATATTTAATGTGGTTATTTGACTAGTAGAATACCCATGATTATCTTTTATTATTGCATTATTAATTCATCTCTTATTACTTCCATGGTATATTCATGTTTATTTTTAATGGAATGTGTAGTTTTATTTATTCTTCATTCCTACTATTTATGTTAATGATAACTTCAATTTTATGTCTTACCCTTTCTAATTAGTTGACCCCATTCCATTATTATATTTCTATTCCGAATATTATGAACAATAAATCACCATATATTCTTTCTTGGAAGAAATTTGTTTTATTTTTTTATTTATGATGTTATATTTTATTTTCCCAATGTAGTATAGTTATCATGAATGTAATCTGGTCTTACAAGATAGCTAAACTATTGGGTAATTTGGGATTTTATTCCTTGTAATCATGACAATGTAATAAAATAATGCACTGACTCTAGGCTGCGGTCATCAGGGCGTTATTGTTTGTATTAGAGAATTGTAGTTGAAAACTAGGAAACTAGATTTATATAAATTATATTAGTGAAAAATACTAATATTTATATTGAGGAAAAGAATAATAGAACATCATATAATGTTTCTATGTTATAGATTATTTTGATCTTCATAAAAAATAGATCCATGTCTGGATACTACAAGTGGATATGGTTATCTCAAAGATGTACCTAGAGTAACAACTCTAAAATGGTGTTTCGGGATTGACCCAAGGTAACCTTGTATATGAAAATGGTCCTTAATACAAACCTAATTTGATACTCTTGAGATATATTCTTAGGATAATTCACAATTTCATTAGAATATATTATGAATTATTTATTCCCAAAAAGTTACAAAAGTATAAAGTTCTTGGATTTTCAATTCATAAATTAGTTTTATGTTCTATACCAAGATTAGAATTATAGAGATATCAAAATATTATGAGCTAATATAGTATATTTAATTGATTAGAAATGGAACATTGTATAAGGAATTATAACTACACCAATGTACGTGATGGAAAGAGTAAGACAGATCATATCTCCCATGGTTTTAAGCCATCATTTCAAAGGAAGATAGTCTCCCAAGTATCTTCATCATATAAGGAAATAGTATCATGAGTTCAAAAGGTATGTAGAGAATTCTATAAGTCCTATTACTTTGATGGGATATAAATGAAGAAGAGGATGATATAAAAGAATATGGAAAAAGAGAAAAAGGGAAAGAAGAGTTTTCCAACATGTGATAACTATAGTAAGAGTCACCGTAGTAAATTATTGAAGGTAATGTGATATTTTTATAAGTGTGGATAGAAAGGACAACATGATCACTATGGAAAGGGTAAGAAAAAGGAATCCAATTACAATGCTTCAACTGAAAGGATATGGGACACTATATGAATCAATTCCCCAAGCATCAAAAGAATATACCCAAGCGATTTTACTAGATAATGATCATGTTATGATGTTGTCTTAGAAGAAGTAATATGATTAATATTCCAAGTAAATAATCACGACATTTGAATATTTTATTAGAAATTTAATGTTTTTTAAAATTATGGAATATATAAGGTTTGTACTGCAATACTTTTTCATTAATCATTTCAGACCACAAGTTGAATGGTACCAATAAAAGATACAAATTATAAATGCATTTTTTTTAAAAAATGCATAACTAAAGAAATGATAACCCTATATATATTCATAATGTGGAAATAATGATGAAGGAATGCTTGATTTGGATTACAACTTACTACCTTGGATGTGATTAATGAATTGTTGATAAGTGGAATATTCTATCATCTAAAGAGTTTACAAATTTTTTTATTTATGGAATAAATCTATAATCGGTATATTTCATTTGGAATAGGAGGAATGCATGTTTTAAATAAGGTGTTATATTAATTTTTAGTTTTTACCTTATTTCAAGAGGATATATGATGAAGTGATTCACATGTTTGGAATGTGAAAATTTGTAGCTACATCATGTTGATTAATGACTAATGGAAAGTTTATCATGGAATTCAGATACCTTATTTCAAAATAGTTGAATCATTATGGAATGCTAATCCATTTATGAATGGTTTAAGATGATCATTGTATGAGCTTTTTGAGGTTAATGTATTACTTCACCACATTGTGTAACCCATGGTATGTTATGAAGTATAGATAGTTCGATGAAAAATAAAAGTATAATTTTGTTTATATTTATATTCCTAAAGAGTTGAATAATTACTCAAATCTAAGAAAAGTTTCATAAAAAAATGGTTTCCTATTATAAACTATTTTAATGATATCAATGAAATATTTCGTCATTGTAGTCTAAGTTTATGTGGTAATCAACATTCATCTAAACATTTCATCTACCACATTCCATCAGAACAAGATGGTTAGATTATTCTTCCATGTACATATTTTCACTTTTTACTAATGTTAAACTATTCGAATGTGTAGTTTTTTGGTAACCTATGAATTTCACTTTCACCTTATTATGATAATATTTTTTTAACCATGTTTCTAATGTGTGTTTTCCATAAGAGAATTTTCAATTATCAAACTTTAACCTTCAATGTGAAATTTTGAATTATGGGTAAAAATTATGTTAATGGTGGAATAATGTAACAACATAGTATTTTGTTTTATAATTTTTAATTTGTTATGTTTTAAAAAATAATAATTTAAAATTACGTGTTTTGATAAATAATACATATATTTCGAAATTATTCTATCAAACTAATTTTAAAAACAAATACTCTTATACAGTATTTTTTTGAATAAACTAATATTTTAATATGAATGAGTGTATTATATAATTATAAAATTAGTATTTATCAATAGATTATAATATATATATATATATTGTCTATTATAATTATTTTGATAAATACAAAATTATGTTATGAATATATTCACTATTATTATGACACTCCATGATTTTGTGGTTTGTTTCTTCATAAATAATTTCAATTCATTAGATAGATTATATGAACACAACAATGATTCAATTTGAAACAACACCTTTTTATAGTAATAACCTATATTTAAACATGATTTTTTCACTTCTCTATTTCGAATTTCGAAAAACAGACATACATAGTTGCGTTCAGTAGGATATTTATAGTCTTATAAAATCAACATAATTACTGGTGAATAGTAACATGACCCTTATGAATAGTGACATAACCTTATGAATAGTAACATAACACATATGAATAGTAGTGCACCCTTATGAATAGAATCATCACTCATACGAGTATAAAAAATATTTAGACACCTTATAAATGATTGTGAATATTTTCAACATTTATAATTAAGTGTTGGTATAATTGTGAGCAATAAATATCTCATTACAATATTATAATTACTAAATTAATTTAAAATATAATTAATATAATTTATTCATAAATAAATATTTATTTGTCTTAAAATTTATTGATAATTTAATGAGACAATAGTAAATTTTTAAGGTAATATAAAAGCAGTTGTAATTTTAAAAACTGTATTTTTCGAGTAAATGGTAATTGTGAAAAAAATTAAATATATATTATTAAAAAAATTATTTTCCAAAACCTTAGTTTATTTTCGGATTCTACAAAATTAAAAATGTTTCGGGTGAATTTTGGGGATTTTTATGAAATACATGAATTTCTGTAAATAGTGAAACTATGTTACTTTATAAAATTTGCTAATCAAATTAATTTCTACATCATTATTGAGTCGTGGATATGATAAATGGAGATTTTATAGAATTCACATGCAATTATTACTATTTTTATTGAAAATAATCAAGATTATTCATAGTCTTGTGACAGAATAATTAAGTAATGATTAAAATAATGGAAAAATCCTTCTATCCTCCAAATAAAAACAACTGCTCACCCCCTCTTCCTCTCTTACAACTCAAGCTTTGGGACTTTACTAAGTACTAAAAATTACTATTCCCAATATCCTTAATGATTTCCAAGACCTAATGGACTCATCAAAAGGATAAAACCAATGGCCTTAAGGAGTTTCTCAAGGGGGAGTACTCAAGAAGTAAACCTCTCTTCATTTTTCATTCAATTTCTTTTACAAGTTACATTTTATTGTTTCTCTCTCCTCACATCCCCCCACCAAAATGATATGATAAATCCATTACCTTAAATTTATTGAAACTATATTATTTTAATTTAATATTTCAACATCATCTCCCTTTCCCCCTCCTCTTATATTAAAAATGAAAACAACGTCTGAGATGTGTAAGTTTATCACACTCAAGGATGACAGGTTTTTAATTTCTATTATAGTCTTAAATTATGGCCATGAAACCATTTTTATGGTTGAACCAGATCATAATATATGTAAAATATCCTATTTAAATTTCAATAATCAGTATCTACACATTGTATTAAATTATGAAATAATATGTAAGAGATGTGATTAAAAAAATTCTACTGAATCATGCTCCCCCAAAATAAAAAAAATGTATATATATGATAATTTAACCTTCTAGATGATCAATAAATACTCATAACATCAATTCAATATTTCAATTTCCATTTTACATGAACTGACATACTCTTATATAAGAGATGTGATTATGAAAACTAAGAAAACATGCACTCCCAAATGATGAAATAGAAGCTCTTAATCCATCTAAATGGGCATAAATAAAAATAAAAATAATATAATTTTTCAATTAAATGTATATAGGGTTATATTATTATTAATTAATGAATCTAATTTTATTATTTAAGAAATTATGATCTAGCACAGAATACATTCCGACATAAGTTAAGGGTTTCCTCATCTCACGTGAATTTTTGTTAGATATTCTTTACTAACTACTATTTTTTTGAGTATGATGTATGTATAATTCCCAATTATGTACCATATTATGAATATATTTTTTTCATGGTATTAAATTTATCATTTTATGATTATTAATTTTGGGTTATATGATTCGATTGTTTACAATGTGGTAAGGATTTTATATCTCAACCTTCTTTTTCATTCGGGTTACTATTATACTCCACTTACATCAATAAAATTATTATTTATTATTATTTAGTCATAATAAATTATTTATTAATTTTATATATATCCGTTCCAATAATAACACTTCTTTGTTATGTTGAGTTACATTATTTAAAAAAATCTTTCAAAATTTCATCCTGAAATACAAGCCCGATTTATGGGAACTTCTCGAATTCTTACCCATTTTTAAGTGCATTGTATATTTTATTTAAATCCGTAATTTTTTTAAATCACAAATTTTATCATGAAAAACTATTTTAGATAATTTATATTTTTATGAAAACAAACATGCCCTTCTATTTTAAAATGTCTTTACTATTTTTCTTAAATCACGTTAAAATGTTTTATTTCTAAAGCTTCATTAAAAACTTTTTTTACCTGATTTCACTAAAGTGGGATAAGATTTATAACTCAAAAATAATTTCTATGTAATCCGATTTTTTATTTTTTGATATACATGTTTATAATCTGATTTCTTGATAAATACAAATTACTTTCCAAAAGAACTCTTATTTCCATAGTAAAAAAGGATTTTTCTCATCTGCCTTTAGCTTTTTTGTGATATATGCCTTGTTAACTGCTTATTCCTTACACAAAAAATCATTTCATTTATCTAGTGAAGTAGATATCTCATATTATCATTAAATATGCATGTATATAAAAAATAGATATTCCTCTATTATGAATAATTCATGTCAATATATCTATATGTGCCAATTTTGATTCTTTTATTCTCAGATCAAACCAAACGAAAACATGAATAAAATATAAATACAAATGACACCATAAAACAATAGCCTAAAAAACATGTCTATCACCCATGGTAAAATCACATCATCTATAACAATCACACAACATTAACAATAATCCCATCCCTGGGAACCCATATTTTCCCCCATACATAGGTTAGTTACTCCCATGGAGAAGCTCATTATCAACCCCCAACACATCCTTGTATCCATTCTATCATTCCCAACCAGTTAAAAATACAAATGTAAAAACCCCTATTAGACTATATTGTAACATCCCCCAATCTGGTACTCTCTTCTGTGGCCAGAAAAGGATGGTTATGAGACCTCAAGAATGCCTCCCCATACTCTATAAGATTATAACTAGCAGTGGAGTTAAAATTTATATAATGGAGAGACTATAAATCCTGGTATAAAGTGTTATTTAATTATAAATAAATCAAAATAAGTGAAAAAATAATTAATATATACATAAAGTGGAAGAAAAAAAGATAATTAAATAATAAAATAACTAATAAATGAATATTATAATTCCAAGCTGGAATGTAACCAAATGTAATTATAGAATAAAATAATATTAATTTTAGAAGACTAAAATATAATACTCAATGTTCTGGGTCAAAAACCCCACATTGGTCCCATCTTCCACTCCAGGCCAACAATAAACAAGAAATCAACTACTAGGACAATTTCCATTATCTAAACCTACATCAGTTTATTCTTATCTGGTGCCAAACAATGGCCCAAATTGCT
Source organism: Viscum album (assembly GCA_963277665.1). Taxonomy (NCBI): domain Eukaryota; kingdom Viridiplantae; phylum Streptophyta; class Magnoliopsida; order Santalales; family Viscaceae; genus Viscum; species Viscum album. The sequence goes on along the minus strand of OY728126.1, from coordinate 1,943,694,830 downwards.
TGTGAGTAAAACTCTATAGTTCAAAACCAACATGACTAAAAAAACTAGTATGATATTAATTTTATGAAATAATGTGATAAATAAGTTTATTAATTAATTAAAAATTAAATAAATAAAAAAATATTTGTCTCCGTGTAGGAATATCATTGAGAATGTCTTAGACCATGCTAACCGAAATCATATAACCAAGGTATGAAAACCTATATTGGAACCATGTCATATTATCATTGATAATTTCTCACAATCTTTCCAACCACAACCATCTAACCATGGAATAGTCAATAAAATAAGGGTCAAACCCCTATAAGTGTTACACATTTTCCTGGTCAACTCCCTATTTACAATACAACATGGGCCCGAGCATCAGCCACTCTCTATAATCATTAAAACATAGTACCAGGCAGATCCTACTCAATATCAAAATTATGTCATATAAGTGTGCAAGTTCCAATGTTGATCCCAACAGATAAACATTATGGTATTTAACAAAATTCCTATCATGTAACATATATATCATAATATCACACCACAATTCTCAATTGTTAATTAAGATAATTACCATTATTTATTTATATTACACTTTAAATTTAATTCATAATTGATTAAATATCATATAAATAAGCAATGAGCCATAATTGATGGATTTTATAATAAAAATCACCCTAGGCCACATGTCATGACAAACATACATTAATACATTATCAAATTCAATTATATTCAATGGTTTTCTCACCCAATGGGTAGCCAAAATCTAGGTCAGAAGCCAATTGTAAAAAAAGTAATTTAGGGAATAATTTCATTTATTCATTATTCAATTTATGAGCACATTTTGTTGATTAAAACGTTGTACTTCATGAACAAGGAAATTATCAAACCATACGGTTATGTTATAGTCCACCAACCTTTAATAAAAGATCCAACGAAGCTTAAAACTACAAAATCCATTCTTTAATAAGGTGAAGATGATTTCAAAGAGGTTCCATGATAAAAAATGATCAAGATCAAAACCAACAACGTAATGGTCTAAAGGATATCTCCACAGCAGATTAGAGAATAATTAAGAGAATGAATAAACATAACTAAAAAGACATACATGGGATTGAAAAAATTGGGGCATCCATAAGTGTTTCTGGCACTGATAAATATCATAGATAATTCCATATGGTTGATAGGAGTGGAGCTGCAATGGATTAGAATAAATTAGATGCACAACATGTTGAAAATAACATGTAAGGTATTTACCAGATAAATAATGTTTTTATACATCATGTAAATATTATTAATTGAATAATATAAAAACCCCTTAACATTGATTTATTTTTTAAAAATTATTTATCAATTACACATTTTGTAATCTGTTTACATAACATGTAAATCTTGTGTAGTTTATTTTTTAGCCTAATTAACTTTAAAAAACCCATCCCCCTTTTAAGATTTCTAAACCCACCATGAAACTATAAAACTTTTTAACAATTTATTTTAAGTCACCATTCACTCAATAAGAATAAAACCTACAAATTTAGGTCATTTTACCCATCAATGGATCTCTATCTATAAACATGGCATGGCAAAAAAGGATGAAAACCAAAAAAACTCAGAGAGAAGAATCCATGAAAAAATAAGCGATCTTACATGTATTTATATAATTATGATATATTTTAAATTTAATGATGATAATGAGAATAATTATAGGATTTTTTTTCAAACATCAATTTAAATAAGTGATATAGAAAATTTAGTAAATGTTAATTCTGGTTGTAACATATTTCTTTATATAGGAATATTATAATCAAAATTTTAATAACAATCAATCATGCTCAATATAATGTGGTTTAAGAGTGGGCCAAGTCTAAAATATTCATAGATAATCAATATTTTGTTAGATTAGTGGGTTACTAATGATAGTTTTTTGAATTAATTTTTTGGTTATCAATCCCACAAACAAAGATGTCTAAAAAAGAAGTTAAATTCATTTGGATAAAATATTTGATGAATTTATCTTGTAATTGAAATAATGATTACTGAATGATCATGTTTTTTATTATTAATCCAATATGTTGACTTTATTAATCTAAAAAAATTACTCATTGATGAAACTAGGGTGTTTTCTAACATAGAATGATCTAGTAATTGATTATACATCATGTCAATTATTACTCATGATATTAATTATCCAACACATAACCTAGAAGAAGTTATTACATATCTTATATTAAAAATTCTGAGACATCATTTTTATACAATAAAGTGTTAAATATACACATATCATAATATAATGAAGTATATATTAACTCCAAAATTGTTGAACATGATACACATAACATAAATGGAATGGATACAGATTATGAATTCACAATTAATTAAAATCCAAAATATGAAAGTTGTGTAACTGATTATTAAGTCATAAATATAACACATCATTGATTATTATTTTAGTGGAACATGGTCTGATGGTAAATCATTTAATGAATGTTATTCTAATAATTTTGAATACAAGAACATCCTCCATTTTATTTCACGTGTTAGCGAAGTCATCATTTTTAGGGATTGTAATGATAACTATGAATGAAGAACATTGTTTTAATGAAAGAGTAGAATCCATGATTATGGGTATGTTTCAATAGTTTAATTATAATTAAAATTTTATCAAATTTTTAAAGAGTCTGTTTGTTCCATGTGATTTCTAGTTGATGAAATAATTATTGAGTTAACATTATAGTAATTTTGTGTGTGTTTATCATGGAAATATTAAAATGTATATAGAAAATGAGGAATATTTTTAGTGGGATGGAATTCCATGAGATATTGATGAAATTAAAATGAAAATTTTATTATTTTGATAGATTAAAGAAGAAATAAAATTATATAAATGGATTATTTATCTTTTTATAGTTCCATAATGAAAATTTGATAAAATATACATGGATTTCAAGGTTGTATTTCCAATGAAATGTCAATGTTATAATGAAATATGATTTATTGATGATCATTTTACTAAATATATGTGTTTTATTTCTATTAAAGACAATATAATATTAAAGTATACATATAGACATTATTATAAGGATATATTTATATTTTATAGAGTCTATCTTCATATTGTATGATATTTTGATCCCATAATTAACATTAATTCATTGAAAATCCTTTTGATGTCACTGGGTAATGAATTAAATTTCTATACAATGTATATTCCTCAATATGATAGAAAGTAAAATATAATTATTCAGAATTTAGAGTATTTTATTTAATTTGGATTAATGGATTACAAACGATGTTGGGATCAATATATTTCATTGGTATGGGTTTCTTATAATAACTTCCTTAATTTCATTATATATATGTGATGTTTTGAATAATTATACGGATAATGATATTGGACATGGGAATGTGAGGATGGTTTTGGTGAAAGAAGGTTTTTGGGACATGAATTGGAACAAGTGATTGTTTAGAATATAAAAGTTATTTTGAAACATATGAGGAAATCTTAAAGAATGTATATTGTTTACACATATAACTAGAGGAAATATTTTTCATTCAAGTTATGAGAACATGTTTTTATTAAAGTATCTCAATGAAAAAGTGTTAGTTTTTTTGGAATAAAGTTAAGACCATTTATTCTTAGACCATGTGAAATCTAGAATAAGTATAGCATGATGCCTATTTGGTGGAATTTCCTCTATGATTATCCTTTTTATATTATGGGTTTTATGTTTATTTGTTATGAAATTAAATACTAGATTCATATAATGTTTTGAGCCCTATTATAATATTTTTGGAAGGAAATTACTCATATGTGTAAAATATGATACAGATTATTGACCATAGAGATAAGTATTAATGGAATATGGAGACCCACCATGATATGAGTTTTTGGAAAAACCATATGATTAAAAATGAGACATGTGAATTATAAAATTAAATGTTGGAATAATATCCACACTTATTTAAATAATGTATAAAATTATGAGGATGAAATTTCAAGATGGGGGAAGAATGTAACATCCTATGTAACATAAATATTAATTCAATTTCATTCCATAATATGATTCATTAATATATTTTATGGATTTATATTTATTTTATTTATATTTATTTTTATATAAATTTAAATGGTAATAGTTTTATTATTACTTAATTTGATTATATGTAGAATGTTGTTTTATTTAGTTTTCAAATTTTAAAACATTAGAATTTCTGTGTGAATAAATTAAAATAAATTTTATATTTAGAAATAAAAATTATATTATAGTAAACTTTTGGGAATTTTTTTTCAGAATTTTTATTTTTTATTGAATAGTGAATAATATCGATTTTTATAAAACTACAACATTATTTCATTTAATATCATAATATAAATGACCCATTATTGTTTTAAAATTATCTTAATGAAAAAAATTCTTTTTAATATAAATTATCTAATTGATTTCATATGAGTGATCATTACACAAGATTCTTTTATATGATCATTTTTCAAAAAAATGTTTTTTATTCAAAAAATAGTTCTTATGTGCGCAATGTTGTTTTATCTCAATAAATTATAATAATTTTTGTTGAATAATTTTTTTATTTAAACATATATGTTATATGTTAAAAAATTTATTTTATCATTGATTCTCTATTTTTTAGTAGGTAAAAAATGAATATAAATTCATTTTTTTCATGAAAAATGTAATTTTATTACAAACTAGATTTCATTGAATTTATGGAATTTATTTATAATTAGATTATTTCCTATTATATAAATATAATTTGACAAATTAAATTTTATATTTCTAGCATTCATGTTACAATTTTTTAATAATGAATATTTTCTTTTAGATAATTAGGAATAGTAACTTGGGAATAAAATGTGTCACTATAGTAAAAGTGTACATTATTTCAACCTAGTTTAAAAACAAGTGAAATGTAATCCAAATGACATCTAAATTAATTTCCATTATTTTCTTAACATTATAATCTTTCGATAGAAATTTATTTTTTAAGTTACATATTTTTATGAAAATGAATTAATAATATTTAAATCATTTGAAAACATTACCTGTATCCTCTACCTCACTTATAAAAGGAAACATTATATCCTCTACAAAAAAAACATCAAGATTGTCTATGTACAAAAAAATCTTATCAAAATCTCACCTCACATCCAATGTTTCCTATTTTGATTAAAATATAATCCTAGGAAGGCATTAGTTATAAACCTCTTGAGGTTGTTTAAAGAAGATGTATGGTTCCTAAATAAGAGTTTTTGTTTATTTATTTTTATAACCAATTATAATATTGTTAAAACACTATTAAATAATATATTAATTACATTTTATATACATATTTTATTATGTTTATTCTATAAAATTGTTTTATATATATAATCATATAAATAAAAATTAAAGTAACTCTAAGGTGTATATGTATACTACTACCTCAAGAGATTATTTTTTTCATTTTTCAACAATTACTCTTATAGTCATTCATAATATGGGATAAAAACAAAATAAAATGATATATATTATATAAATTTAATAATGTAATGTTAAAGAAATAAATTAACTTTTTCTTTACCATCCTATTAAAAATAAAAATATCACTCATATGTATACAAATACTATCATCCCAAGAATCAATGTATTTTATTTGTTATCACTTCACCACATATATATTATATATAGATATATTTAATGAATTAATATTATGTTTTAATATACTCCTCATTTATTAAGGTTAAAATGATACTAACCTTCTTTCCTCATGGTTGTTAAAAATTGAAATGCTGCTGATGTGTACATATGACATACAGTATCCATATTTATAACATAATTAATTTTTATTAACCATCCGAAGTAAGTGGTTATTAAAGTATAGTTAATGCATAAACATTATAAAAATATAATTATTTGTATTCTTTAAATGACATAATCATGTTCCAATTTACCATAGTCTACCAATTAAAGTAATTTTTCACTTATGAATAAAAATCCTCAATGATTCTGAAGTAAAAATAATATATTAAGTAATTATATATAAAATGTATTTAATTTAAATGAAAGTAATAATATTCATCAAATTTTTATTATTAAAAAATATTTAAAACAATTTTATTATTTATAACGATAAGAATATACTTGATAATTCAGACTCAAACATTACCTTAAAACCTCATTTTAAATGTTTTGAATATTTATTTCTTATATATTTCCCTTAATTTAATAAAATATATAAATACAAGTAATGATGGTATTTTTATTGAAATAAATAATTAATATAGATCATTTTATTAATTATATGAATTTATATCAAAGGATTTGAAAATTATTTATTTATATATTTTTGTGAAACATGTTGGATTTCGTAACAAAAGGAAAAATGAATGTCTTATTTTTTCATATATAATGTCAATGGATTTTAAATATAATACACCTATTTTTAAGTTTAAATTCCTTTATCATAATAAACAATAGAGTAAAATAAAATATTGTGAATCCTTTAACAAATTTGATGATTCCATCTTGATATCATGGGTAAAGGATTGAAAATAAGTTTAATCTCTAATGATCACAAAGGGTTATATGCATCATAATATATTATGAATAAATTATAAATAATCAATATGGAAATTTATATAACTGATAAAATATTCCTTGTTATCAATATCTTGTCAACATTGAATAATATGGTATAAATAAATTATGACCATGTAATACCATATAAATAATTTCATGAAATTGAAGCACATATTTTGATATAAAAACAAATAAAAAATCACATAGACATCAATAATAGATTTTATAATGATAGAATGAAAAAAAATATTATATATATACCGTGATGTAATTGTCTGAGGACTTCTTATCAAAATGGGAAACACATCATCCAAATACCCAAAGTAGTTTTTCATCAAAGAAATAATAATACATCAAGGGAATTTATTAGGGACCACCCATCACTTACCAAATCCAATGCATTCATTATCTTAAATGGGTGAATAAAACTTATATACGTAATATACATAAATATTCATATTGAAAAACAATTATATGAAATATTAATATTTCCCTAAAAAATGATCATGAACTATCCAAATAATGAATACATATGGTATCATTACAATATATCCCTATTATATTATATGAAAAACAATGGTTTTATGTCATTTATGAGTAAAAATAGTATAAAAATATCATTAAAAACATTCGTTAGGGAGATAACATTTTCAATTTTAGAATGACATTTCAAAAAAATTAATTAAAAAATTCTGTAAACAATTTTAATAAAAATTTGCCAAGGAAGCCTATAATGTAATATTAAAACTATTTGTTGTTAAATATGTTGGAAAATTTCATTCATACCTCAAACATTAATATAGGGATTCCTTTCAAATTTATGGAAAGAGTAAAAATATTCCTCATTCATAAAATGAAAATAATATACCTTTTAAACCACTCTGGATTTTTTTAAATTTTTTTAAAAAGTATTTAAAAAATAATTAGAGAATAATAGGGAAATTATTTTATAAATAGTAAGGAAAATATAAACATGGAAGAATAAAATTCTCTAACGAGTTGACAAACAATGTCTGTTTTTCTTAAAAACATTCTTTTAGTCTCTTGAGTAATTAATAGAGGAAAATGAAAGTAAAAAATATAATTTTTAGAGAAAACACTAGGATAAGAAATTATTTAGGGTTTAATAAATAATGATATTATAAACAACTATTAGAAACTATAACCTTAATAATCCATATTAATGATGAGATTGTGAAATAATCCCTTACCCTATTGGTAAATGTTTAATCCTAACCCCATGAAATAAATAATATCCAATGAAACATTGATGAATATAAATTTATTAATGATGTAACATGTAAATTGGGTAGTAGATACACTTCTTTGGAATAAATATGTGAAAAATATTAAATATTTCTTAATGAAGCGATAGTTGAGGTGAAATATCTTAAAAAGATCAAACAATTGAAGTGAGGATTAATCAATTAATTAATAATTTTTATAAAAATGAAATACATATAATAAAATTGTATCTAAAACATAAAAAAAATCATCACACACACAAACATATAATATCAAATCCAATGAATAAGTGATATAACGAAATGAAAAAAGTGACTTATGAAACCCATTACCACCTGGTAACTTTCAAATCAATTCCCCTATGAAAAAATACAATTAATATAATGTCAAATATGACAAATTATGATTTATTTATGATATAACATGTAAAAGGATAGTATATACACCATATAATAGAATTTATGATCTAAGCATTAGAATATTCCTTAGTGAATGAATGTTGAGATGACATCATTTTTCTCTGGATAACATGTAACATGAGTTCCTTATCTTATCGAATAATAAATCTATGTTAATTATTTGTTTAATTAATATCTATTCTTATTTACACTACTCTTTTTATCATATTTTTTAAAAATTTATGATTAATTACTTAATAAATTATGTTCACGTCGTATGTTTTTATAATATTCAGTAAAAATTTGAAAAATGGATTCTATAGGTTGAATATGGTAAAAATTTTAATTATTAAATGATATCGAGGATAAAAAGATGAAAAATAAATTTTTTTAGATAAATATAAATTATAAAACCAATAATGAATGAAGGTAATGAGGGAATAAACTATGTTACATTCCTGGAGATGGTATTTCGTAAATACACATGATTAGAATTTCCATTTTTCAATGATCCATGTGGAAATATTTTATGACTTATGTAATAATTCCATAATTATAATCATATAATAAATAAAATATTTTTATTCTAATATATTATACATATCATTATATTGATTTGGTGATAAAAAATGAATCACATCTCTTAATAGAGGTTCTAGTACACACATATGCATTAATGTTGTTATCATTTGTTAGTGAATGAAAATTTAGGAATACAGATGATATATTACATCTATAAAATGACAAAGATATCATGATTATCATATTTAAGAATTAAATCTATCATTATAACCATTATTAATAGGATGTTATGCTAATCTTATTACATCCATTTGTGATGTAGTAGTCCTACATAGTGGTGAATAATGATTTTATTTCCCATTTGATAGATGATTTGAGAAATATATGTTATTAAATTAACATAATAAAATATAATTAGATAGAATTATCTTTTTATATATTTCAACAAAATGTAATATGATACGAATAAGTTTCAAAATAAAAAAAACTAAAATACAACTTTATGAACTATACATATTCATTGGATACCCATTTAATGTTTACCACAAAATCTTCCCTAGATTAGATTAATTATTAAATAATACATCTTGTAAATTGGGATAAATTCATGGAAATTATTTGAGTATGGATTATTTAACACCACACTACCTTCCTTCATGAATGATTTTAATTTTTTGTTACAATTTTTATTTGGGTGCATTATGAGTGTCTCAGTAATAGAGATCTCATGCTAGGGAAAATTTCCATAATTCTTGGTATGTTTATTTTGGATTAATAGAGGATGGGTATAAATTTTTTAACTATATATATTGCTTTTCTTGGGTCTAATTATTCATATTTTTTGGTTTATATGTTTTTTTAGAGAACTGGGTTGAACACATCATTCTGGACTCATTTACGTTGTGAATGGGTTAAATGATGTGAATCAATTCAATGGAGGATTTTATGAGTCTCATGTTTGTGGTCAAAATTTGACATGTTGTGAAATAATTAAACAATGTGAAAACATTTATTGAGAATTAATTTATTCCAATGGGGTGAAATTTTTAGTTTATTATAAATTTTTGGGATTTGACATCATGAATGGTTTTCAAGGTGTGAATTCTTTGGATCTATTGGTTTTAAACAATATTAAAAAATAAATTATTTCTGAATTAAATTAGAATACTTTCCTCAAAAAAATTTAAGGTTATTTATGATTATTTAAGTTCATTTACCTCTTTTCTAATCACATCATTCATTAATTGACTCTTATGGGGGTTTCCTCGCATATCCCAGGTATGTAGTCTCTATAATTGTTAGCTAACATTTCTCACATTGGTGTTAGGGGTCTTTTTTTTATTAAAATTCATGATCTATGATTTTTCTATTGATCCACTATAATTTATTCTAATTCCATGTTTTCAAATGTTGATCAATTTTTTTTAATCATTTTTGTTGAATGAGCAAATTATTCCATAATTCGCGGTGTAGGTGTATATGTGATTTTGTTTCTTATTATTGAATTTATATATCTCAATATTGAACATTTTATTATATTTAATGAATTGTTCAATATTTTATATGAAATATGGATTTTCTAAATGATAGAAAGGAATTTGAAAATGGTTTTGGTAAAAGTAAACACAATTAGATCGTTGGGTGTGTCAGAAAATGGAAACATCTAACCATAGTGTGTGTGACACCAATAGGAGAAAGTTTTTTGATATTAAAATGGTGTGGAAAGACCTGATATTATTTGGAACAAACCCATTAAATTTTTTGGCCTATTTTTTTCTATTATGTATTCCTATAATATATATCCCAAATGAAGTTCTTTTTCATTTATACATATCTAATCATATGAAGTTTAATTTCATAGATATCTTCCTAGTTGTTTCGCATACCTGTTTTCTTTTATACATGGTATATTACTAGATTTGTTGAATATTGTATTATTTTATTAAAAATAATGAATTTTTACAAATTTATTTATTTATTAAAAGGAATTATAAACAATTTTTTTAATAAAACATCATCCTTATTGATATTGGAACTTGTATATATTTTTTTGGTGGTAAAATACTCAGATTTATGACCACACCTTACTTTTTCCCTTTAGTTTGTTTTATACCATATTTTGTAGGACTGATAGAATGTGAAGGGAATTTTGTATCAATACATGTTCCCTTTTCATGTGTCTTTTTCTATATAGGATATATTTGTGTTAACGAATGGAAACATGGAGACATGTTTAGTATGGTCTTCTTTATCTTTTTAATTTATAATTTTTGGCTTGTAATTTTATTTTTCATGGATATGTATTCCATTTTTATGTTATTTAGTTTTATATAACATTATTTTTACATCATAGTTTTAGTTTGTTTTGTATCTCACCATGTGGTGGACCATTTTGGGGGGTATGTTTAGTTGTCCCAAGTTGGATTGATAAAAATTCAAATCTATGGAAATAAAAATCAAAATGTTTTGTTGACACTAACTAGGTGAGGTTTTGTGTTTTGTTATACTAGAGTTTGGTTCATCATAATTCATTATTATGTATAGAAAAAAGGACTATCTACATCACAATCATGTATAAATCTGAGTTACCATGGGTGGTTGGGGATTTTTTCTAAGCATGATACATTGAGTTTGAGGTTATTTGTAGAATAGTATTGAGTGTATTATATAAATATGACTTTTATTTTATTAATGAATCAAACTTGTCTGATTAATTCAAAATTGATAGGTATTATTTTTCTGAAATCATTCATACTGATGCCATAATTTGATCATATTATTTTGTAATCTACTCATGACTTATTATTTTTTGTATTGTGATTTTAAGACAATGACTCTTATATGATAAATTCCAAATATGAGTGAAAAAGATATGTGATAAAATCTATAAGGATATAAAATTATGGAAATTTCATTAGTTGAATCTATAATATACATCCTTAATAATCTACGTTATGTATGTTTTAGTATCTAGGGATGAAAGAGGGATCATTCCACATAATTTAAAAAAAATAATCCATATGATATTTTTATTAATAAAGTACCACATGAATGTGAAAAATGGATTGATCATATTGAGAGGGTCATAAATTTTATAAAGACACCTGAGTAATCTAAGGGGAGTTTTTTATATATGGCATTGATAAACCGTGGAAGAGATGGTGGGACCCTATTGTGGAAGCTAAGATTCTTGAGGATATCACCTGTGTATCTATCAAGAAAAAAAGGACCAACTTTTTTATCCTTTGAAATTAAGTGTGGATAATACCTTGGTGTTTTTTACCTTTGATGAGGGAGATAATTCCATTCTAGATTATTCCACCCATTTTTTAGTTGGTGCAAATAGAATCAGATCTTGTGAACAATGATTACCTAAAGGTTCAAATATTTGGGTCAGGGTTGTGAGATTATATTCAGAAAATTATGATTATCATGTACCTTATAAACTTTTGGGAGTTAATTGATAAGTATTATTCTAAAGTGGATTAAATAATTAAAAAATTGGTTTTAAAGGATCTTTAGTTCATACTGCCATTAGATAAAGAGTAATTTTTTCCATCAAAGTAAGCAAAAATGTTGCAAGTTTTATTCAAGACAATATTTAATGGACTTCTATGGAGAGTATCATGTTGTATTATATCAGCGTCGGAAGATTATTCATACTAAGAATAGTTTAATGGAGGCCCCCAAGACTTGTCATTATTTAGGTAAATTTTTTCACCTAAATATTTTATTCCATGGGATGTCCTAGGTTATCAATTAAGGATCCAAATTTACTAATGGATCACATATTTGTACAATTCCAAGGGTTGTGGGTATTATCCTTAGGTAAAGTGAGAAATTCATGTTGCTATGAAAGATAGGGGTGGATCTTAGATTAAAAATATTAATGTGGTGGAGTTTGTGATAATCATTATTTTATACCGTAAAAACTAGTTGACATGTTTGAATTTCATTCTTATCTTATGTCATTCTTGTAGGATCATCCATTTCCTTTGGAAAAGTGGCATGAACAAGGATTCAAGATACAATCACATCATGTGATGATACCGTACCATAAGGTAGAGTGTGAATTTTTATTTCTCGATCTTTAAATCATGTACTAGATTATCAACATGGAGGGGATGATCATTGATGAGACATAGACATATTGGAATCACTATTTTATTACTTTATTATCTTATGATGGGGTAACTCGTGTATTTTAGGGTGAGTGGGACTATCAATGCAGAATTGTTGGTTCGATTTTGTCATATTGTGGGATAATATAGTTCATGATGATATAGATTTTTCTAGATGTGGTTAGAACTTTTCTGGAAAATCATCTACATACAGTTGTGTGTACATACCCTGTTGTCAATCCAGATAATTATTTTTAGATTACCTCTCTAAATATTGGTTGAGTTTTCATAGACCAGAAACCTGGTATGATTCCCATTTATATGTTAACATACCATATAACACCTTATGAGTTTTTAGAACACAAGTTCTAGCATACAGATATCAAGGAAAATATATTTATTTATCATATCATATCACGTTGGCATCACATATCCTCTTGTATAATAATTCTTAAGGGGCCTCAAACATTTTATTCACTATTAGAAGTTAAATTAGGTACCAATAAAGAATAATGAACCCTTACTAAGGATTTATGATCCCATTTATTATTTTAGAAGATCTTATTGGTTTTCTAATATTGACCTAGTTTCAAGATTCCACCCATTGGGAGTCCAATAATTTGATATAAATAAGATATTTTTTATGATCCAATAAGGTAATATCCTACTTTATTATACCATTTAGACTAACCAACACTCTTGGGGTATTTTTGTAATTAATGAACATGATCATTCACCAATTCATGGAATCTTCTGTTTCCGAGTTAATTGATGATATTTTGGTTTACTCTAATTTAGAGGTGGAGAATATGGACCAATTTTATATCATTATTATAACATTGGGGTAATATTGTCTTCCTGGTAATTTCAATTTTGGATTTGAGAATATATATTATTGGGGAATTTTATATCAAAGAGGGGAGTCTTAGTGGGTCATGAAAATGTATAGTAATTTATCTCTTGGGATAATCCTTGAAATGTTTTTGATAATTGAAGATTCATGGGGCTGGCTGGTTATTAAAAAAGGATTTTTGGGGAATCTCCATTCTTTTATCTATTATGTTTGATTTAACCTATAAAGGAGAAATTTTCGTGTGTAATTATTTGTTTCATAGATCTTTTGAGGAACTAAAGGCAAGATTGTCTTTAGAATTAGTTTGGATTCATTCAAAATCATGTTCGAGTTATAATGTTCTATTGGATTTTTATATAATTGGTTTCGAGGGTGTCTTGATTCAGGGAACACAAGTGGTAGCCTAACTATCATTCTAGTTATTCCCTCTTGAGAAGAACTACACTCCCAAAAATCATCATTTTGTAGTATTTATAAAAACACTGAAAATGTTGACACACTACCTTTATGATAAAAAACATTATTATATAATCTGATCATAGGGGAATGAGGTGCATTTTCACATGGAGGGATATGTACTTAAGATAAATACACTATGCAGGATGTCTCTATAAATTTTATTTTAATATTTATTAAACTCTTCGAAAGGTAATGTGGTTCTCTGATGCACTAAATAGGAAATTACCTACACTATTAGTAAATTATTCTCTTGATGAGTGGTCTTTGATTGGTTTAATTGTTTGGATGAGTGTGAGAAATGGAGAGTATGGTGGGATAGTATGTGATACATCAATGAAGTCTAACTACTTATATGATAATAGGGTTCAGGTTAAGAAGATGTTTCATCTTGAGTCCAATATCATTGGTGATTTCCTTTATTGGTATTTTCACCCAGGTATAACCTTAATGTTTCATGATATGAGATATCAGAATTGGTTTTTGTGAATGAGATGGTCGATTACATATTTTTTGTGTCGTATTGTCTTGATTTTTAATGAATTAAGATGGAACACCAGTTACCGAATATTTTATTACAGCACATACCCAATCTTTTATGGATTTTTTTTGATATATCCATGAAATTCAACACTGGGTTGACATGGATGATTAGTGTGAATGATGTGATATGGGTGATGATATATTAACTGGCAAAATAGATGTATTTCTTACTTATGAATGAGATTATGAATTTGTATAAGATTAGGGACTTTTTTGTATGAGAAATTTTGAAACATCATGGTGTTAACATTCCATATTTATAATGTTCTGTAGAGGTAATGGGTTTACTATTGAAATTCAGAAAAACATATCATCTAAAAAAATATGGACATATAGAGAGAGCTATACAGATTCATGAGGATATGTTCTTGGTTTTTGTGATTGATTTTAGTGGTTCTTAAAAAAATCATTTTCCATTAGTTGATTTTTACTATATCAATAATTATACGGCATTAATAAAAATTATTCAAATAAGGGGTATATATGTCCATCCATTTATATCTCCCTTGTACTAACATGATATGAGAGAGATTTCATTAGTAGGTTCAAGTCTTGTTCAAGAGATAGATTACTTGGTTACCTTGATCCAGAAAATACTGATCATGGCATAGAGTCTTCCAAAATCTCATGATGTCTATCATCAATAGCTGCTAGTGTTTGAAGTTGGTGATCAAGTCATTCTTATAGTTTAACCTCACATGAATCTCATTGTTTGGGGATGAAGTGTGAATTGCCACTAAGGTTTGTGGGCCCCTTTTGAGAATTTTATGATTGGTAATGATTTCCAATCAGCTAGTCTTACTATCACCTTCAACTTCCATCTACGATGTGGCTTATCTTTCTTAGTTGAGGAGGTATTGATTGGATCCTTCCCATGTGATTCAATGGGTTTTCAAATATTGGTCCTTATAACACTGTGGTAGAAAAACTATTTTTGATTTTGGATCACCAAGATAAGTTTCAATATTGTAAAATTATTTATTTGGTCTCTGTATGTTGGCAGTAAGTACTAGATATCCATGAGAAATGAGAGCGATAATTTTTATGAAATAGTAGTGGCCTACACTATTTTCGATCCAAAGGTCTTGATGTCATTATGGGGATAGAAAAATTTTATAATGGTGATATTATGACATCATGTTAAAAATTTTCAGGTATAACAAATAAATATATGTGTACTTTGGTTTCCTTTTTTATTTGTGTGAATTGTGGGCTTATATAGAATAGAGATCCTTTGTTGGGGAGGATGAAATAATGTATGGGGAAATATGTCTGTTTGGATTAATGTAGTATAGATATAAATTTTTAGGTGTATTTTGATGGTTATCCTTGGTATTGAAGATAAATAATACTTGGTTCAATGTTTTTCTATAATAAACAAGGCTTATCATTGCCAAATGGAATCATTCACATCATGAATGGTCTATATGATGTGAATCTACTATAGATAATATATATTGGGTATATTTTAGAGAGTTAATGTTTTATAGGATTCGAAACAATTTTACAAAATATAAACATCAATTAATATTTAATTTAGTCAAAGGTGATTTCATTTTTGGAATATTCTTAATTTTTGGTATTTCACACCTTGAAAGACATTCATTCCCCAAATTCTATTGGTATCGTGATTTAAATCACATTTCACACCTTATTTATTTCTTCACTCGGTTTTTGGGAATTCTAGTCAAACCCTATGGTGATTTTCGAGGATTTATGGATATATCTCTTCTTCAAGATCACTCCATTTAGTGTTTTATTCTTGTGTAAATTGAGTCACAAATACACAATAAAATGTATTTCTGTTTTATGGTTTTTGTTATCCATGACAATGAAAATATCGATAATTTGTAATAGATTCATGAAAAAAAATTTATTGATCTATTGCAGTTTCAAATCATGCATTTTCATTCAAAGGAAGATATGTTAGATTTTATTATCAATTATTAATTGAGGGTAGGTTTCTATATTTCATGAGTTTGTCGTATCAATGAAATTGTTTCTAATTCATGAATTTATATATTCTCTTCTTGAACCCTTTGGGGTTTTCATTGAATTGGGTTTTCTTTTATTTGAAAAGGGTTTTCATTAAATGGGAACATGGATTTTGGAAATGGTTATTAATAAACCTAGAACACTGGGAACCATCAATGAATTTGGAAATGAAAAAAGGCAACCCTAGTATGTGTGACACAATTAAAAGATACATTTTTAATATTGACAGACTATGGAAGACTCGATATCACATGGAACCAACATATTTTTTGTTTAGAGTTCTTAATGTCATGTATGTATTCAAATATTTTAGAGAAAAAATGGTGTTAATTTCCATTTATACCATGTTTAACACTTTATGGTTTATTTAATGTATATTTTCTCAGATGTTTAGATTACTAATTTTCTTTTTTACCTAATATATTCCAAGATAAGATTAATTTGGTATTTATTCATTGAAAATAATGGACTGATTAGAAATAGTGTTATTTATAAAAATTAATTCTAAACATATTTTGGTTTTAAAGTTAAAAATTGTGAATTCATTATAATATTTCTTTTATATAATTTTTGTTGGTATCCAACATGGCTCTAATCTCAAAACATACTTTATCCATTGGATGTCTTTAGACCATGTTCTACAAGAATCCGGAATAGGGAATGGAATAATATATTTATTCCATGTTCTCTTGTGGTTTGTTACCTTTATAGTGGGATAGATTGTTGGGGATAACCGGTGACATGGATAATTTTTTAGTAGAGACTACATTAACTTTCTGGTTTGTTTGTTTCTATTTTTCTTTGTATTTCTCAAGGATATGTATTCATTTCATCTATTCCATACATTGATGTTTCATCTGTTTTACATGAGACTTGGGGTAATTTTCTGTATCTCGCCTCGTGGTGAGCTAACTTGGGTGAATTTTCTAGTGGACTCATGATGGATTTTTATGTGGTTGAATCAAATGGTTCTTAATGTGTGAATAAAAAATTAAAGGTTCCTATTCCTAATAGAATGGTGGGGAACACATTGAATTTATTAAAAAAAATTAATTCAAATTAATATTCATATTCAAAGGGATAAAATTTGCAATAATCAATGATATGATGACTATTAGTTAAAATAATCTAATAAAATAAATATTCTACATCTTTATGTTACGTTTTCACACCAATATCTTTATTTCAACATGTTTTAACCATCCTAAAAATTAGTATGTAGTAGTGGTTATAATCATTTGTGATAAAAAAGAGAATATAAAATAAAAAATGGTTCATAAATGGCTCATAGATGATATTATAAACCATATACCATTTACGTGGGAAATGAAAATATTTTTATGAATTTTAAATCATTTAATAAATCATTAATTAATAAGAAATACAATTAATTTCATATTTTTACACAATTAATTTAATTTTACATTAAAAATATCATTAATACAATGGAATTTGAATATATACATTTTAAATATCCTCATCATGTTATATTTATCTACAGAATTTTTTCAAATTAATAATTTTTTTCAATTTTTTTCACTTTTAATATTCTTAATATTTATTTTCATTTTCTTTCTAATTAAGTAATTACTACATCAGAATTGCATATGTATTTAAGGTAATTTTTTTTCATCACTAAAAATAAAAAATATATTTTCATGTTTAAAGTAATATATATTATTAAATAATGATGTATAACTAAACAAATATTCTTTTTATCCCTATTTCAAAATTTTATAAATAATTAAAAAAATAATATTTTTTAATTTTCACTAAAAAACTATTGTAAAATTCATAACCACAAACATATATTGAAAAAGGGTTATATATGTTGATCTTGGTTATGAATTGAAAAAATATACTCATCCAATAAAAATATAGCAAGTGTTAGTGTTACTCTATTGTCCTTATAAAATTAATTTTACCCTTAATTAACACATTTTTGCTTTACCATTTTAACAATTATTTAATATTATTATTATACATAATCAAAAAAATAAAAGGGTATCAACACACAATAGAATTTTAATTTCTAAATACAAGATAGAAATATTCATGTTTTCACAAAAATAAATATTTTTCAAAATTCATTGGAAAATCATTCCTCTCTGAAAAATATCAAAAACCCACTTTAGGATAATTTTGATGTTGTAAGTTTTTAAATTATATAATATAATTAAAAGAATGTTTTTAATTGTTTATAAACTTGATGATATTTTCACCTCACACAAATAAATAAAAACGGTTTCAAAGGAATTGTATTTTTGAATAATTATATGTTTTTTCTTAAAAATGAGTGATTATATACTAAGATAATACCTATATATTTATAATGGTTAATAGATATATATATTGTTTATAAATAATTTAATCATATTTATAGTGTTTTATTTAATGGAAAAGATATAATGTCCATATTTAAATAATAAAATTTCGTGGCTTGTTTTTGCTCCATGTTGTTTGTCGTATATGCTATCGATCATATTTTTGTTTTTTAAAATCCAAGGGCGTTGTAAAAAAATATAATGCTCTATATTTATCAATTTTGATCTTTGGACTATACTTTAACTTTTTTATTTCTATATATAATCTATTTTGAATTTTTTGAATTTCACATGTTTTGATGGTGAACATTAATCTGGGAAAGATTTGATTTCTCCCACTCCCTAATATATTTGAGAATTATCCACAGAGAATCCTTATGTATGTAGTATTTTTAAGTCCCCATCTGGAATATTTTTTCAGGATCATTCACACATAGAGAACCAAACACCTTGATTTACCTCCCTGTGTGGTGATGTATAGAGTAGTCACAATATTTGATAAATTCTAACTATCTCAATTAGAGCATTTTTATCCCCTTAAGTAAGAATATATATTTCATTATTTTTTGTCATTATATATATTAATATTATTAATATAGATTTAAAATGATAAAAATTTAATGCAAAGATCACCATCTATATTTCCAAATCATCAATCAGGTAATACTTCTCAAAAATATTCAATTAATGTGAATCAAAAGATATTACTATATCATTATGCATAAAAAGATGTCTCAATCACATCTTCAAAGAATAATTATATATATAATTCCCATCCCTGATATAGGTAAATGTGTTCATATTAGTAGGGTCAAACCTTCTCTTTATTTCATTGAATCATTATTCTCATACCTCTGTCTAATGTAACTTCAATCCATTCTATGTTAACATAGTTAGTGGGATTGATATCCATATGATCTTTCCTAAATGGAATTGATAAAATCTAGAAACATTGTTAATACTAATTTTTTATCCTATAATTGTTGGTGTTGTTCCCTATATAAGAATTCCCATGTTTTAAGGATCTATAGTTATTCCATGTTTTGTTATTACGTGACCCAATAATTATTCATTCTATAATAAAATTTTATAATTTTAATTTTTTTCATGAAATTTCTTTATTTTTAATAAATTAAAAAAATACACAAGTAAAAATATTTTTGATTATTGATATTGGAAGATGTTAGAATATCATATATATATATATATATAACAATTAATTGATCAGGTTATTTTATAATGTTCCTATTCAATTTACCACTGAATATGGAATGAGTATTTATAAATATGAATGGAATCATTATAAATTCATAGTGTCCAAAATTTGTATGGAAAGATGAATTTGATATATAAATTTAATGAACCCCTAATAGATGATATCCAGATAGAATGTCAACTTTTGAGATATATTTTACTCTTCCTAGTTGATAAAATATCTCACCAATACATGGTAGACGATACATAATCATGATAATGGTTTTACTAGGATCACAATAATCAATGAAATTAGTAATTGGTCAATTATTGTTTTTAATAAATATGGATATTTAACCCCCAGATGAAGCAATTGGTTATACAAATACATATTCTAAATTCTAATGAAGCTTCTATATTAATTCTTCCAACTACACAAATGAAATTATAAATGTTTTCTTTTATGTAGTCATGAATCCATTTATGAGATTAAGAAAAGAAATAACTTCATTATAGGAGGGAATAATTTTTAGTTCATATTAAAAGAAATCAGTATATTCTTATAAAATTTCCATGTCATTAATTTTAACATCCACTCTGATCATTTGATCTAGTTTTCCCTCTAATATTCTCATCATGTCCCATATTATAGAATATTCATCCAATATAAATTCATGATCTTCCTTAAGTTGTATTTTGACAATAATAAGATTTGTAATATGAATTTATATTTCCATTTAAAAATAAAAAATATGTTATCTATGTAAAAAAAATCATATTCATACCAAATATTATGTAAAATTCCACCACGGGAAAAAATACATTATAGGTAGAATCCTACAACAAATTCTGATTGATTAGATTTGTATATCATAAAATTAATCATTATGCCACCAGTTGTTTCTATGAAAAATAAATATATGATGCATGAGGTGGTAAATCCACATTATATGAAATCTTATATGATATGAAAGAATTTTATGAGATAGAATAAAATAAGGAATTTATAGATCTATTGAAAATATTGATATATCGTTTCATCACTTCATTAATGTAATCTACCTTAGTGGTAGTGATTTTATATCATCTTTTTTATTCCATTGGTATATGTTGAATCAAGTGAATATAAACTTTTTTACCTCTTAGGAAAGGGAAATTATATTCATAATTACTAAATTCATTTTATTTTATGCATTGAAGTGTTCTTATTTCAATTTTTTTCATGTTTCTATGTCATGATATTGACCATATTCATCATCCAAACTCGAATGTCTGGAAATCAATGTACAAGACTTATACACATAAAAAATTCAATTTTTTTGGAAATTACTTGAGTTATTCTACTATTATTTTTTACATATAGGAATTAAGAGTCCCCCCATGTAACCTATTATCATAACCTCCATTATAATGGAAATTTATTTTTTTCTAAATAAAATAATATGAGTAAAAAGTTTTCATCTATAAATTTAGAATATATTGATCAATTTATTCGTAGCATCCAAAGTCACTTTTTCAGAATTCTTTTTGAAGGCTCAAATTTATGACACTAATATTAAAGTCGAACACAACAATAATAGGCACTCTTTGTGAGCCTTGGGACACTTTGTTTGTAACTACAAATGGATTTTGTCCCCTTCTTTTTCAACTCTATTAATTCACTCTCTATAATTATGTGATGATTTCATGAAGGATACATAGATAGATACACATTCCTAAACAACTCCCATTTAATAAAGTCAATTTCTTTCTTTTTCATTTTATTATTGATGATAGTCCGCTATTGGTTTGTATTACATTCCGAACATTAAATGACCAGAACAAACTTCTCATGATTTGAGAAATAGAGAACATTAAATATATTCTAAATCACATTCATGCATTTCAAAATAATATGTTGATTGGAATAACCAAATATCGATTGCAGAAATATCCCTAGGAAGACTCAAAAGCAAGTTACTCCCTCCTTGGTGCATTCAAGACATCAAAATGTTTTGGGTAATTATTCATTGCTTCTATGTAAAGTCCCTTACCTAGAATCCACTAAACGGTTCCACATTCCAGGTATACACAAAAACTCATGCATGTATCCTTATATTCTATAAGATTCCAATTAGTTGTGGAGGCCTAATAAGTCAAATGGAGAGACTCTACCCTCTTTACTATATTATGACACAAAAGTTAAATAAAATAATGGAAACAAAAATGAAATTACTAAGAACCATGCATTACAATGCATATCCCAAAACTGTGTACAAACCATAGCCAATATTAAAATATGTCATTTCATTTGAAAATGTGCGGAAGGGACCAAAAATCCAAAATATACACAACTATTTGAGTCCAGAAATAGGCCTTAAATTTAATTCCAGAACCTTTTCCATGCACATCCAATTCCCAAATCAACTGCCTAGCATTAGGCATTTTCCATTATACTGACCTGCAAGCATGAAATCCTATCGAGTACCCAATGATGCCCGAGAAGCGTGTGAGTAAAACTCAGTAGGAAACCACAAACTATGTCTAAAATATATCTAGTTAATAGATATTTTTTTCAAGTGCTAAATAAAATAGGGTATATAAATACATCTTAGGTTCCATTAGTAAACAAGGTTCACTTATCCAATCCTAGCATTATTCCAAATTTAATAATTCTACAATCTTCGTTACATAGTTCACCCTCATCACATGTTCAATGGATTATTTATATTCTTCAATATTAATGCATAAAAGGACTAAATAATGTTCTCTATCATATTAGGGAAAAAATCATCACATATACAACAAAATAATATTCAATCCTTGGTCAAGGTGGTGTCATTTAATGCAATGATTAATGGGATATAAATCAATCCTTTTTTCTAAAATGTGCATTGTGGGGTGGAGTTTATAGCCTCAATATAACTCGATCCATGGGTGTAGAACCTAATGTCAATACCCCACTCTACCAATCCATGTGAAAATTCTTATTTACCCATTCAGTACCCAAATACCCTATCACAATAAAAAATAACCAATAACAATAAGAATCATAGACCATAAAAAACATTAGAATTAACATTACGATATAACCCATTAACACACTTTAATTTACATTACTTAGACATTTATCCCAATTCCCATTATATATTCCTAACTCCTTAAGAATATTCAGTAGTCACCCTACATTAAACCACTTAAAATATTCCAAAATTCTATTTTATTAATTCACTCAACCCATTTATCATTCCTTATGCTTTAACCAACTTATGCATTTCATGTACAATAAACATCCCACCGACACATTCATATTAATCACATTTAACCATTTTCATGTCAATCCAATCAATCACATATCCATTATCAACCACTAGACACAACTACACATTCTCACTTATTAATCCACAATTTATCTAATCTAAATGTTTATCATGGGCTCTATTTTATAACTAGTGAACTTCAAAAATAGAATTTTCTTTAACCATTTTTCGGACATTTCGAGTAACCCATGGGTGGTCCTCAATCAGTCAATTCATTATCTAGGAATCCCAAATGGATAATGTGGGGTTTTATTTTTCATTTAGGCACCAATGTTTTTCCAAAATTCACTAACGGAACAATGATCACAACAATGGAAGGGATGAATAGAAACTTATACACACAAATCCTTATAAAAACAGTTGGATGAAAAATGTAGACCACATACCTTGAATATGTTGATGAACAAACTCTTAATCTTAGACTTATATCTAGATTAAAAACTAAATTGAATTCTTTACATAGAAACCATTAGCAGATGACTTTTTTAAGGAATTGGAAAAAGATTTACCAAGATTCAAGCCCTACTCTGAAAAAGAGAAGGACAGATTAGAATTACCTAGAGATTCAATACGAAACCAATGGGGCTCCAAAAATATAATAAATGAGGGATATCGACCTAACTATGATTTTGTGGGCTCTTGTTCTTCACTAGATTCTGAAAGGAGGAATATGGGGAAAATCAGGTGAGGTTCTTAAAATCTAGAAATGGAAACTCATTAAATTCTCTATGTTTTAAAAGTGTCAATGGTTTACCCTCATGGTTTTATAAATCATGAGAAAATTTTACACACTCTACTATATAAGGGAACATTTTTCATACGGTTAACTGGATGGACACAGAGTTTGAAAAACTATGTGCCAATTGTGTGATGAGACACTGACAAAATTGGAGTGGATTGGCCACCCACCATGAATGGTTTACTTAACTATGAAACAACCATGCGCCAACCATGAGCCTTGCACATATTGGCCTAGTTTTCCTTTCATTCAGGTCTCAAAACCCCAGA
Organism: Viscum album; assembly: GCA_963277665.1. Taxonomy (NCBI): domain Eukaryota; kingdom Viridiplantae; phylum Streptophyta; class Magnoliopsida; order Santalales; family Viscaceae; genus Viscum; species Viscum album. The sequence goes on along the minus strand of OY728126.1, from coordinate 1,943,670,315 downwards.
ACACCATAGAGGACCCTCAAATCTCGAAAAAAAACGTCATTAACCAAAATTTTATATTAAAAAAATAATTTTAATAAGTATATAACTTCACTATTTTATGATCTTACATCCTCCCAACTTTATAATGACTAACCCTCATGCCGTATTCCAGAGCAACCCTTAGCCTCCAAAGAAAAGAGATTCAGACAATGGGATCATATATCTGATTCTTACTCACATGATTCTTCCATATCATTTGTAGAGACCCAAAGAATGATGTACATGGACATTACATTAATTTTGTGTAATACATAATACATGACAAAAAACAAACTCCCAATGATCGTATTAGTTTAGTGTCTTTGGAAACTCAGAATGTAATCTTCAAATCAAGGTGAAAGATCTTCAACATCTCTCTTAATGATATTACCCTTTTGGTTTATTTACCGTAAACCTTCCTTTATATCCTTGGGAAATGAAAACATAAAAAGGGTGATCTCAAATGTTCAGTAAGGGTAAACATAAAGAACATAAAACAATCAATAAACATTTGAATACAAAAAACATGAACATAAAATCTAATCATCAAAATATTGAGTAAAGACATAAATCATGGAAGTATGTAAAGAATATATCATAAATGAACATCAATCATGATAAAATAGAATGGGAATAAAACATATGATTGTGGAAACCATTAATCACATGATATGATTTCCATAGTAGCTAAGACATTGCTGTCAAGACCATCTTAGTGGAAAAAGTCACTTTCTGAAATGAGTTCGCACCTCGTTCCAGTCCTGTATTACTGAACTGGATTAACGTCCCATTCCAGATATGTATATCTCATGAGATATAAATATTTACCCATTTCATTAGAGAGTCATATAGGTACCACCCATATCATAATGAAATCATTCTTACTTGTTCCACAAAATAAACCTAAATCATTCATCATAACCCAAAGAATAAAATGGTTTTCATAAACGTCATCACATTATAACATAATCCATATAAAACAAAGGGATATCATTTCATCATAAGAGAAGTGAAACCATGTAAATCATAGAGACATTATACATGAAACATACACATATGAAATATTGTCATCTTATATGGAAAATGGTTTTGATAAACCACTTGAAATGAATTCTTGAGGAAAATATCTTTTCTTCTTAAAAATCATTTTATTTTCACAAAATGACATGTAGTTATAAAAGACAAGTATTTTTTTGAAAATAGTCATGAAAATTTTTAGAGTAATCTTCATTGAAATAAGTCGTTATTAAACCAAAAAAATCGGTTCATTCCGTATATGTTTAGAAAATCATTTTTATTGTACTTTTGCCGGAAAATTCAAAAAGTACCTTGTATGGTAAAAAAAGAAATATTCCTTACATACCATCTAGTAAAAGTAAAAAAATGAGTAAAAGGACATTAAACATACATGAAAAAATTTAGAAAATAGGGACATGGATGATAACAAAAACCATAGTAAATACTTACGAATAAACAATCTCAGAGAGATTGGAATAGTTATCCCTTACCTTATGTCCAATATGCTTAGTATGTATCTGATCCTCCTGTATAATGATTTAAATAATATCATTTACTTATTACAAAATCATATTCATTCTTATGATATCATATATGGTTAACTTATGACTATATATTACCAGTTCTTTTTCCAATTCGATGTAAACGCAGTGATTTGGGTAAAATCGTTTCATTTATTGTACGTATTTCGACTTGTTGTTCTTGATTTTATTACTTATATCCTGATTTACATAATTATGGAATGTAAAACATGATTTATATATAATATATATTCATCATATACATATATATATGATAGATCTATAAATGCAATGAAATACACCGTTCATGGAGATGGTAGGTCGTACGTACGCATTAACGCTGTTTTCGTTTCCTTATTGAATTGAATGGAATTAAGTAGATGAAATACATATATATATATATACATAAATCATGTATCATTATTTTTTCATATATTTCATGATTACTTATTATATATACTTTATAATAATTCATGATTGGTTAATCATGGAGAATGAATCTCATCGTGTCATGGAGACAGTAGTCCGTACGTACGCACGAGGGATGATATCATTACCATGATCATGGAATTGTATTGAATTGTATGTATAATATTTTAGAATCAACATCACTTTAAAATAAACAAATATAGTTATTTATTTTCAGCATTATACCCATCCAAGTAAGGTGGTGGTCGAAAACAGATTACATCACGACATGGAGACCGTATTCCATACGTACGCACGCGCGATGATTTCATTTTCCGTACGGTAGATAAAAGGTGAAATAGGGTTGTTTAATATTTATAATAAAATATCATTATATTATTAATAATTATTTTATTAATTTATAATGAGACAACTAAAGATGAGGAAGTAGAAGAAGAATGAAATTTGAAAATAGTCGGTAGAAGAGATTACCTCTTCCTCAACGCACATCCTTTAAAATTATTCTTAGGGCACTAGAGTTGGTTTTCTGAGAAAACCAGAATCTATATGATGTAACTAGAGAGTTTGAGAAGAGTAATTGGCGGGGTTTGGCTGAGATTCAAGGCTCAAAAGGGTGTGAAGAGATGAGGGAAGGGGTGCCCTTTTTATAAGGTAGGAGAGGGGAACCTTTGGAAAAACTTAAAATATTATTTTATAATAAATTCATATTCATTTTATAATAGCCCCAAAAAAATTTATTTCGAAGCTAAAGTGTGGATGGATAGAAATACTCTCAACCAATACTTTTTTGACAGGTTTAGATAACTATTTTAACCTTATCATTAAATTTAACTCTAAGTTAAATAATTTATCTTTTTCCAGGTCTTCTTGTTTTCTTACATTATATAGTAAATAAAATTACTGTAACAAGCCAAAAGAACCCCATGTTATTTATTATTAATATATATAATATTATCTAAGTCATTTGGCTGAACGTTAGATTTTTAAGAATAAAATAACACTTTATAATATAATATTTGTTTTAAAAACAATTTTTTGTCATTTTTACACTATTTGGTAATTATTTTTTTAAACTCATAACAACATGATTAGTTCTAAAAAAAAGTTAATTAACTCAATACTAATATGTCATAGTATCCAATAAAATTATTGTATCTCATTAAAATTCTAAAATTACATTTATATTGGAATTTATAACATCAATTATGTTAATATTGCATTAAGATGGTAATTACTACATCATCATTGTGTCAAAAATAAATAAAATAAATAAAATTATTTAATGTTTAAAAATTATAAATAAAATAAAATTATTTATGAGATTATATTATATTTTTAATGAATATTTATAGTCGAATTTATCTTATTTATAACCATATAGTAAAAATGTTTTAGTTATTAATCTTTGATTTTAACTATTTTAACTCTTCTTAAAATAAAATAATATTAAGTGTCCTAATCTAATCCAAGTGGACCTAAATGGTAATATTTTATTCCTAAGGTTGTTTTTAGTCAAATAAAACTTATCCAATAGAATTAAGACATGTTTTAGGGTAATGATAATGTAATTTTTACACTTAATTACGATATTTACTTTTAATTGTGGTAAAAAAATGTAAAAAGTTACTATTCACCAAAAATTATTTTTATCTTATTGAACCACATTTTACTCCTTGATATTTACCGTGTCTCTCATATTCATTTAAATCCAAACATAGAAGCAGTAAAATTATGTTTTTTGTAAATTTTCAAATTCTCATAGGAGGTGGGTAAAAGACGGTGAAAAGTTAAATGAAATTTTTATATATCTAAAATTATTATAAAATGACTATAATGAATTACTTTGAGCTTATATAGGTATTATGTATCAATCATGACCTAAAATAAATTTAAATCAAATAAATAAATATTTATATAAAAAGACGGTTTTCAAATAGTAACCGAATGTTTTCACTATTCATCAAAAATTGAATGTTTTCAGAAAAAATACCAAAAATTCACCCAAAGCTAATTTCGATATTCCGAATCCAAAAATGAAGTCTATTTTGAAAGATAAAATTTATAAAATTTTAAAAATTGGTTATTACTATTCATAACGACTAGTTCGTAATAATATTATAGTAATATCTAATTTAGTGAAACTTGGTACTGCGTACAACCCACGCTATCATGGAAGGTTGCGATTACGTGTAACGAAAGCCAAGTCAGGGTTGTGTGTAGTGAAAGCTCTGTTTGGTGTTTCATATAACATAATCAAAACTTATTTCATTTATACATTAAACAAAAACTACAATTAATGTTGCGTAGAATAATTTCCACAAAATGAAATTGAAATTGTGTTTAACACAAACAAAGAATGGTGTTGCGTATACTGAAAGCTAATACGGTGTGGTGTATAGAACAAGCTAATTTTAGTGTAGTGTAGAACACAAGACATAAATGATATTAAAGATAATAATTCTCATAAAATCTTGCATTGTTACATTCTACCGCCATTAAAATGAATTTTTCCCTAGAAATTCATTGGGGTTATAAATGGTTTACTACATGAAAGTTTCTTTAATAGAAACCCACATCATAAATAAGAATACCAAAACTAATCTTTAGAAACAAATGTATAAAACATAACGGTTGCAAAAATTAACTAATCACTGGGTTTCCACATAAGAGAACATAGGTGAAAATATGGATATGGAAGAGAAATCTAACCATTATGTTCTGATGTAGAGTGGTAGAGAACATGGCTATGAAAAATGAGACAATCACAAAGCCATAAATATGTGATGATTAAAGGTACAATCTAATTCATCGTATATAAGGACACTAAGACAACATTTTTTGGTTTTCAAGATCATTTCCCTAATGTTGATTAATTTTTTAATTAAAAGAAATAATTACTTGATTTTGATACAATCTCAACGTTAATCGTGCCTCGAAAAATTTACACTTCGTCTCTTAAAGAAATGAAGTTGAATTTGTCTTTCGTGAAGTGATAGCAGGTCATGAAATAGAATGATAGGTCATTCCATCTGTCTCAAACATAGGGTTAGAAAAAGTTATATACATAAGTCCATATTTGGTGAGATTAATCAGATATAGTTCCAAAATAGACTTATACTTCATCTATCATCCTGCTTAAGAAAATAAAACTAGTTTCTACTAACCAGGGACTTCCTGTAGGCCAGTGGTAGGCGATAAAGGTCTGTCACACTTCAGTTGTGGGTTCGATTCCCACAACCTTGTCTGACAAGATGGGTTTTCGCCCATCCTATGGGGTTTCCTATTTCTAAAACTATATTATCATAAAATTTCAGAAATAAAAAGTTATATCTTTAACCAATACTATATGATGTCCATTCCAAACTTTAGGCTTATCAAAAATACTTATGTCTGATTACTAGAAATTTCATCTACCGAGCATGTGAATTCCTTCATTCCCCCCCCATATATCATAAGATATATCTTGTTGGTCACATTCCAAACATGTTAATACCTTAATCATTTATTCTCTTTAAAAGTGAATACCCATTGAACCTTAGTAAAAACATGAATGCTGTCAAAAGTTCAATTTTTCCACATACCAAAAATCCCAAAAATTCTATAAACTCAGGCTATGATAACACTTAGTCCTTATATCAATCAAGAGATCATGAATACTATCAAACATATTATTTTCTCCTTATCTATTCGTTATGCTCATATCATATTCTTTCCAAAAATATCTAAATAACCTTTCATGGTTACCAATATCATTCAATATATACTTCAAATACATTAAGAAAAACAATAGTGTAAAAATACTTAGATTATTCATTATTCCATAGTACCATACATTATTCTTTATAAACATAAAATCATTCCACTAACTTCTTAAACCATTGACCAAGATTAAACACTTATTTCATCTCATATATCATTTGTAGTCTCCTCATCATCATCCACATAAATACTACCCGTATGACCATGCTGATTCTCTTTATGAGATTTTCCCTTAGGGCATTGGTTTTCGTAATTTCCATACATTCCAAATTTAAAACATCTAATCATTTTTGATGTTGTAACAATACCATTATCCTTATCCAGGGTGTTAACCGAACCTTTTCCTTTGCACTTACTAGATTTGTTTTCTTCTTTTCGACACCCAAAGCATCTTCCAGTTCCTTTGAAACATTCTCCTTGATTCCTCTTACCACATGATTTACATGATGGAAATTGAACTTTCTTTCCTCTATGATCATCATGAAACACCATATTTCTCTTATTAGCTAAGTCAAGAAGCTTACCAAATTTGAGATTATTGATCATATTATGAGATTACTGATTAGGCATAATAACGATGTTTGGACTTCCAAATCCCGTTTCATTTGGTTTCTTAGGAATAATATCATTCCACTGTCCATCATCTCCTCCATTATCGTGAATATTCCTATTTCCATCCATTTTCTAAAACCCAAAAAGAATAGTGTGAGAGGAAGAAATCATGCTAGAGAAAACAACATAATAAAGGGGAGTACCAACAATATCTAACATCTTAGGTTAAATTCTAAGATCGTTACCGTAATTATAGGACTATAACCTATACATATACTTATATGAAGGGACATCCCTAGACATACCTTAGAAATATCTCTAGTGAGTTCACTATAGTTTTCACATCCTAGTTTCCAAAGGTTAACTAAACCTTCGCTCTGATACCAATTGTAGAGACCCAAAGCTTGATGTACATCGACATTACATTACATTTTCAGAATACTTAATACATGACAAAAAGAGACACCCAAAGATCATATTAGTTTAGTGTCTTTGGAAATACGGAACGTAATCTTATAATCACGGTGAATGATATTCAAAATATCCCATAAAGATCTTCCAATTTTTTTTTTCTTACATAAAAACTTTCTTCATTTCCTGGGGAAAAGAAAACACAAAAAGGTTAAGATCAAATGCTCAATAAGGGTAAACATAGAGAACATAAAACAATCCATAAACAATTTAATGCAAAAACTTGAACATAAAATATAAATATCAAAATCTTGATCAAAGACATAAATTGTGGAAGTACGTAAGGCATATATCATAAAGGAACATCAATCATGACAAAATAGCATTTGAATAAAACATGTGATTGTGGCAACCATTATGCACATGATGTTATTTCCTTAGTATCCAAGGAATTGTTTCCAAGACCATCTTAGTGGACAAAGTCCATTTCTGAATTGAGTTCACTCCTCGTTCCAGTCTTGTATTACTAAACCGGATTAACATACCATTCCAGCCATGTTTATCTCAGTAGATATAAATCATTACCCAATGAATTGGAAGGAGATATAGGTCTAACCTATCTCATAATGAAATCATTCTTACTTGTGCCACAAGATAAACATAAATCATTCATCATAACCCAATGAATAAAATGGGTTTCATAGACGTCATCCCATCATAAAATAATCCATATAAAACAAATGGATATCAATTCATCAAAAGAAAAGTTAAACCATATAAATCATAGATACATTATACTTGAAACATACACATATGAAATAATGTCATCTTAGATGGAAATTGGTTTTGATAAAACACTTGAAATGAATTCTTGAGGAAGATATCCTTTCATCTTAAAAATCATTTTCTTTTCACAAAATTCCATGCAATTTTAAAAGGAATGGATTTTTTTTGAAAATAGTTATGAAATTTTGTATATGAATCTTCATTGAAATAAGTTGTTATTAAACCGTAAAATCCATTCATTCCGTATAAGTTTAGAAAAACATTTTTCTCGTACTTTTGTTGGAAAAGTCAAAAAGTACCTCGTATGGTAAACAAAAGAATGATTCCATACATACCATCTAGTAAAAGTGAAAAATGGGTAAAAAGGACTTTAAAAATACATTAAAACATTTTTAGAAAACAATTACATGGATGATAACAAAAATCCCATTAAATACTTACAAATAAACAATCTCGAATTAGAGCGAGATTAGAATAGTTATCCCTTACCTTATGTCTGATATGATACATATGTTTCTGAACCTCCTATATAATGATTTAAATAATGTTATTGACTTATTACAGAATCATATTCATGGTATGATTTCATATATGGTTTACTTATGACTTTTTATTACCTGTTCTATTGCAAATTCGATGTAAAAGTAGCGATTTGGGTAAAATCGTTTCATTTATTGTACGTATTTCAACCTGTTGTTCTTGAAATTATAACTTATTTCCTGATTTAATTAATTACAGAATGTAAAACATGAATTATATATAACATATATTCAGCATATTCATATATATATATATATATATGATAGATCGATAAATTGAATGAAATACACCGTTCATGGAGACGGTAGGCCATACGTATGCATGAACGTTGTTTTCGTTTGCTTATTGAATTGAATGGAATTATGTAGATGACATAAATATATTAATAACTAAATCCAGTATCATTATAATGCCATATATATCATTATTACTTATTATATATACTTTATAATCATTCATGAATGGTTAATCATGGATAATGAATCACATCGCGTCGTGGAGACGGAAGTCCGTACATATGCACGAGCGAATATATCATTCCCATGATCATGGAATTGTATTGAAGTGTTTGTATAATATTTCAGAATAAATATCACCTTATATTAATCATATATAGTTATTTATTTACACCATTATACCCATCCATGTAAGGTGGTGGTTTAAAACAGATTACACCACATCGTAGAGACGGTATTCCGTACGTTCGCACGCGTGGTGATTTCATTTTCCGTAGGATGAATAGAAGGTGAAATAGGGTTGTTTAATATTTATAATAACATATAAGTATATAATAAATACTGATGTTATTAATTTATAATGATACAACTAAGGAAGATGAAGTAGAAGAAGAAAAAAACTTGAAAGAGTCGGTAGAAGAGATTACCTCTTCCTCGATGCACATCTTTTAAACTTCTTCTTAGGGAACAAGAGTTGGTCTTTTGAGAAGACCAGAACCTCTAATATGTAACTAGAGAGGGTGATCAGATTAATTGGTAGGGGTTAGCCGAGCTTCAAGGCTGAAAAGGCTGTGAAGTGAAGAGGGAAGGGGTGACCTTTTAATATAGGAGTAGAGGGGCACCTTTGGAAAAACTTAAAATATTATTTTATAATAAATTCATATTCAGTTTATAATAGCTAAAAATTGATTTATTTCTAAGATAAAGTGGGTATGGGTCTAAATCCTCTCAACCAATAGGTTTTAAAGAAGTTTAGGTTACTTTTTTAACCTTATCTTTTAGATTTCGCACTAAGTAAATTAATTTAACTTTTTCAGTGTCTTCTTGTTTTCTAACATTATATGGTTAATAAACTTACTATAACAAGACCAAAGAACCCATGTTTCTCATTAATATTATATATAACCATATCTCTTTCATGTGGCTGAACCATATATTTTTAGGCATAAAATAACAATTAATAGTATAATATTTGTTCTAAAAACTATTTTATGTCAACCATGACACTATTTGTAATTGAGTTTTTTGAAAATCATAATAGCATGATTAGTTAGAAAAATGTTAATTAAATCAATACTAATATGTCATATTAACCTATAAAATTAGGGTAATTTATAAAAAGTCTCAAATTCTATTTATTTGGTTATTTATAACATCAATTATGTTAATAATTAATTAATAAGGTAATTACTGCATTATGCTTGTGTCAAAAATAAATTAAATTATTTAAAGTATAAAATTTATAAATAAAATAAAATTAGGTAGGAAATATGTTTATATTTCTAATTAATATTTATAGTCGAATTTATCTTATTTATAACCCTATATTAAAAAATTTTAGTTATTAAACTTTGATTTTAACTTTTTGAACTCTTCTTTAAATAAAATAATAATAAGTGTCCTAATCTAATAAAAGTGGACCTAAAGGATAATATTTTATTCTTAAGGTCTTTTTTGGTCTAATTAAACTTATCCAATACAATTAGGACATGTGTTAGGGTAATAATAATATCATTTTTACCTTTAATTACCCTATTTACTTTTAACCGTGTTAAAAAAAAGTAAAAAGTTACTTTTCACCAAAAATTATTTTTATCTTATTGAACCACATTTTACTCCTTGATATTAACTTTGTCTCTCAGATTTTCTAAATTCCACTCACAGAAGCAGTAAAATTATGTTTTATGTAAATTTTCAAATTCTCCTAGGAGATGGGTAAAAGACGGTGAAGAGTTCAATAAAATTTTTATATATCTAAAATTATTATAAAATGACTCCAATGAATTACATTGAACATATATAGGTATTATGTATCAATTTTGACCTAAAATAAATTTAAATAAAATAAATAATTATTTATATAAAAAGTCGGTTTTTAAATAGTAATCCAGTGTTTTCACTATTCATAAAAAATTGAATGTTTTCAGAAAAATACCAAAAATTCACCCTAGGCTAATTTCGATATTCTGAATAAAAAAATGAAGTCCATTTTGAATGATAAAATATATAAAATTTCAAAATGTCGGTATTAGTATTCATAACAACTAGTTTGTAATAATTTTATAATAATATCTCGTTTAGTGAAACATGGTATTGCATACAACACACGCTATAGTCGAAGGTCGTGATTGTGTGTAATGAAAGCTAAGTCAGGGCTACGTGTAGTGAAATATCCTTTTGGTTTTTCATATGACATAGTCAAAACTTATTTAATTTATACGTTAAACAAAATCTATACTTAATGTTGTGTAGAATAATTCCCACAAAATAAACATGAAATTGTGTGTAACACAAGCCAATAATGGTGTTGTGTATACTGCAAGCTAATACGGTGTTGCACATTGAACAAGCTAATTTCGGTGTAGTGTATAACACAAGACATAAATGAAATTAAAAATAATAATTCTTATAAAATCTCAGGTTGTTATAACATTCCCATGCTTCAGTAAAACATGCACCAAAAGAATAACCATTCCCCCACATTACATTCTCTATATGATCCACAATACGATCTGAATGCTCCTCAAGGTATGTATCAGCCTCAATATAAAAATACTCAATAGTAACCACATGAGATGGGTCAGGGTCATTCTAATGACACCGAAAACATGAAAGAATCATCTATTCTGCGATACAATTATAGAATATCCATTCATTAAGACACCGGTCTGATCCTCCCGACAATCAAAATTGCCCCCACAAACTTGGGTTCCAACTTCCGCAACATATAAATTTAATGGTGACCCATCCTTGGAGACACCAGAATTAGATCAAAATGGATACGAGAGGGAACATATACAAAGGGGAGTTAATTTGATCTTTAAATGTTTCTATTAAAACTATTAAATAAGGTTCTTAGTATAATACAACATAAAAAATTCACAATTCCTCCTTTAAAACAAAACTATCAATCAGAAAAAATCTAAATACGATAAAATTGTTATGATTCCATGGGTTATGAATCAATTGTAATCAGATTGATTACAAAATTCATAGTAATACAGAACTTAAATGACTCTACCATATATTGTATATAAATGATACTAAATGTATAATCTGTAATTAATACAATTACAAAAGAATAAAAATAGAAAGAAGAAATAAAATGATTCATTTTCTATAACACTAAAAAGAAAAAAAGAAAAAGATAATAGAATTATTGTATCCCAAAGAGCAGGGTATCCTTTCACCTAGGAAAATAGGTATGTCTCAAAAAACTGAAAATATCTTGATACGATGATCGGCTTCTCCATCTTACTATCCTCACAATCCCTTGATTTTATAAGTAATCGACACCACTTTCTATCAAAGACTTGAATGCCATCGATATGATGATCGGTCGCACCGTATACCTATCCCTAAAATACCTCAATCATATTCTCTTGATTGAACACACAAAGAAAAAAAAAGAACATATTGAAATAAAAAACTATGAAAAATCCATTCATGTTTGTAATTTCAAGGATTTCGCACAAAGTAAGAGATAAGTCCCACAGTCTCCCTCCAGAACATTGATGTATTTAAAGTTGTTCAAGTTGTTATGTCTACATCAAATAACCTCCTATATATAGGCTTTAGGTTCCAACTGTCATATTTTTTAAAATGGTTATATTTCTCCAGAAAACATAGAGAGGACTTGGACACCTGGAATTATAACGGTCATATTGAAACAGAAAACACGACATTGTTTTTATTAGTCTATAACTAACTCCATGATATCGTTTTGGATAAAACAAAAGATATATGAAAATGATTACATGAGTACAATTGATATAAAACATGTGTTTTGATAAATTTATGAAAACATGCATGATGTAAAAATAACATATGAGTAAGATTAAAATTTCATATTGTAAAACACTTCTATGATACAAAGTGGGTACGATGTATAATGTGAGTACGATGGAAAAAGATTTAATGATGTACATAGTCAATACGATAAACAGAGTCATTATTATAGATAGAGTCGATAATATAGAGATATTTATTATAATAGATAGAGACAATATGATAGTTTCATTACGATAGACAGATTCAATATGATAGACATAGTCAATTTGATAGACATAGTCATTATGATAGATAGAAAAACCATTTTCAATGTAAGTCCTTTATTTGAGAAATGGAAAAAGAAATTTTTTATTTCCAAAACAAGATACATAAAATTTAAAATAGGACTTTTTACTTAATAATATTCCCCGTTTTGGAAATCACTAAACACAATTTTAAACTAGATAGAAATACTTATATCCCTTTGAGTTATGAAAACTCTTCTAAGTATAGAAATGAATACAACTAACTACACCTTAGGTATAGTAATTCGTAAGGATTTTATTCATATATATTTTACTTGGTTTTCATTTTTATTCTCTTTAATGTATTACTTTTGAATAAAACATTAACAATTATACAACTTTGTGAAACATTCTCCCATTTTATAAAAAATTCTCCCCCTTTTATAAAACATTCTCTTCCATTGGGATTTTAGAAAAGAAAATTCTAGTCATGTATAGCCTTTAAATGATAGAGAAAAATAGAAAAATATACAATAGAGATACAACCATAAACTTCATTGAATTTTAAATGATCTACAATTTGCAAAATACAAACATGATAGAATGATGCAATAAAACATTCATTTGTTTTCCCTTTATGTCTTTTTTGTGATAAACTCATAAATAAAAACATTTATCTTATTTATATATTTCTTGTATTCTGAGATAGAAATACCATAATATTTTTGAATCCCTTATTGGTCTTCAAAAATTTGATCCTGGTTTTTGATAGTCTCTTCTTGAATTCTGATCACTTCATCAAGAGTATCAATTTTGTCTTCATTATTCTTATTTTTTAGTTAACATAGTATTATATTTCATTAAAAAAACTAATTTATATTTGAAAGATGAAACATTCAAAAATTATGATGGGAAAGCATTCATACTTTGTTGAAACTCTTTTACTAAATGAGCATAATCACCATAGGTTTTTGGAAGGTGATTAAACCTGTAAATAGTTTCCTTTTCAATATTATTAAAAGCAATGAGAGGATCATTTGAAATCCTCCATAATTATTCAATTTATTCATCATGTTCATTCACTGAGCTTTCTATTTTTTTATGAATATTTGGTCATCTTATTTCAATCTGTCTTATGAGCAACATAAATATCACTCAAAACATTTAGATCGACCTATATTGACATTAATCTATTTTCAAGTTATGTTACTGAACCAAATTTCTTACTTTGATTCTCTATAATGAAATCAATATTTCATTCTCTTCTGGGAAACTAAGGATCAATATTTTCAACTATTTTTAAAACAGGAACATTGTAATAATTTTTCTTGAGAATTTTTTTTTCTGAATCAGAATCATCATTGTATGATTCAAGTTCATTGGATTGGCTTGAGTATTCATCCGGATATTTTCCTTTCCATTTATCTTTTTCTTTTTCAACCCTTTATTCTTATTTTTCATATCTTTCTTCATCAACGTTTTCACTGATGACAATTACTTCCTTAGTATGAAAAATTTTAACTCTATGCTTTACTGGAGAGGGAATACTCTCTAATTGGGTTTCTAAGGATTGAACTGGTTCTTGAATGGTATGAGGATTATGTTTCAGTATTATTTCACTTTGTTTTTGAAGAGAATATTCTTCTATAATTTAATTATAACTCTGATGATATTCCAAAATAATGTCATCTTACTATTCTTCACCTTGTTGTTGTCAGGCCAATTGAATAATTGCTAGAACTATTTCTTTCTCTTTTTCTTTCACTAGAAAATTTATTACAATTTCTTCTTGTTGAACTTATTCTATCAATTTAGGACTTGATAACTCAATACATTTTATAATTTTGGAAACAGGAATATCATGATCATTTCTTTTCAAAAGAATCTTCTAATCCTTCTCAACCTGTAGAGTATCTTCTAATATTATCTTCTCAGCTAGAACTTCCGCTTGATGAAGACCAAATTTAGGATCACCTAATTTTCTTTGTTCTTTATCCGTTATTTACATCAATACAACCTCCTTACTGTATTTGGTATTATTTTTATGATTTTTACTGATATAAGGATCTGACATTTGAGTGGCTACAATGGTTGGAGATTATTCTATAAGAATTGGTTTCGATAGATTTTGTGCTAATTCATCCAAATATTTGACAGAGTTATGAATTTTTACTAAAACAAACATGAAATTTCATTATATTGTTGTTTATTATCCAAGAATACTTTAAGTATTTCAATTCTACTTTCACTGGAATATTAAAAAACTCCAAAATTTAATGAATGAACTTTGTGAGAATAGATGGATACATGATTAGATAAGACTTAATTTCTCCAAAAATCATATTCTTAAATATTTACAAAATGAAACACATGAGATTTACCTTTCTTATATTTACAATATAACCTAACATAATGATATAAGAAACCATAAGATTTTCTTTACCCCATTCCTTGGAATTAGAAACCCTTGCATCCAAAGTACAATAAACTAGTTATCTATAGGGATATGGTCTACTTTTTTTCTCCTCATCGGTAATAAATAGTTAATTTTTAGCTCTTTCATTATTAAATTTACCGACATCCACAAGTTTCTTATGAGAAGGACAAAAGAAGTCACCGTTAGTAGGGAAATTGAGGAAAGATTTATCTTATATTACATACATTGAAATATTTCTATTGTACACAGGAAAGTTAATCATCATATTATTATCAAAAGGCATAGTATTGTATAATTTCATAACTAATTCATCATAAATCGTATTTTTATATCTATGTTTCTCGACACAAATAGGTTCACAGACTTAGAATAAAATAAACCTTTTTATTATTGAGCACTAACTATCAATGCAATTTTGGGAGACTAATATTTCTCTGAAGAAATCCATTTCTAAGAAAGTATTTTGAAAACATATTGGAAAGAGTATTGTCAAGATACTGATAAATAAAGTTTATTTGCAAAAGAAATGACCGTACATAGTCTTATGAAGGGAGGAAGAGATTTGCTGAGAAATCTGAAGAACCAGTGTGGGCTCGAGGAGGTGAGTCCACTATTTTTAGGAGAATTTGGATGACTATTGGTCTTCTATGGTAGATATTATAAGATAATTAATCCAATAGTGGAGAATAAAATAGGTTTTAAAAACAAATTAAAAAAATTAAAAAAAACAAAAATGTAAATTAAAAAATGAGAAAGAATAACACAAAAAAATACAAAAATAGAAGAGAATGTACCTATCAGATATTTCACGTAAGTTTTTGGTTTCATTATATTATGAAAATAAGAATAAAATACAACAAAAAAATTAATAGTGGAAATAATGAAAAGATAATACATTCAAACATCAAACCAATGAAAAAGAATGTGATTATGATTAGTTGTCAGACTCATGAAAAATAGTCATTACATTAGATTTTCAAGCTGATGGAAAAAAAATTCATTTCCATAGATTCTCAAGATGATGGAAAATAATGTCATTACCATAGGATGTCAAGCCAATGGAAAACAAATTCATTACCATAGGTTTTTAGGTCAATTGGAAAACAATTTCATTACCATAGGTTTCAAAGCTGATGGAAAAAAACTCATTACCATCGGTTGTCAAGCCAATAGAAAATAGAGTCATTAATATGGGTTATCAAGCCTATAGTATGAGTTTTAAGCCTTTGTGAAGAAACTAAACACTATAAAATGTGAGGCCGAATTTCATAACACACAAAAACAACCAATGAAACAAATAAGATGAATCGAATAAGAATCAAAAATAATTAATGCATGATACAAATATAAGATATTAAAAAAATGTAATAAGAAGAAAAATAATTTAAAACATTAAACAATAGAAAAATGTTCTACCCCTAAGTAAACGAGTAATTTAATTTAAGGATAATTGTAAAAATAGAATGTAGATGTGAATGATTATTTCAGTAAAATCATTCATAGAGTCTATTTAAAAAATTAAACATTTTCGGAAGGTAATGGTTTTGTATAAATATCAACAAGTTTATCTTGTGTTTCGATGAATTGTAAAATTGTGTATCATTTTTGTGTCTAGTCCATAAGAAAGTGATGCCTAATATCTATGTGTATATTCATGAGTGTGAACTCCATAGTTTTTACATAGATCAGTTGAAATTCTGTTATCGCAAAATATTTGAGTTTTAGTAAAACTTGTACCATAGTTTGTGAGTGTGTGTTGCATCCACAACACTTGAGCACAACAACTTCCAGCTGCAACATATTCAGCTTCAATAGTGGACAGAGAAACTAAGTGTTGTTTTTAGGATGATCTATATACTATATAATCTCCTTGAAAATGACAAGTTCCAGAATTATTCATTATAGCCATTCTACAACCACCAAGGTTATCGTCTGAAAAGATTTTTAATTCAAAATCAGTTATAAAAGAATAAAAAAGGCCTAAATCCAAAGTTCCTTTTAAATATTAGAAACTCCATTTCATATAATTTTAATGGGATTTTTTTGGATTTTAATGATATATAGAACATACGAATAGAAAAAACATTTTTTCTGGATGACTAGCTATTAAGAATAGTAGAATTCCAATCAAACCTCTAAATTTTTTAGATTAACTAGTTTCAGAGCTTTATCAAGATCAAGAGTGTTTGAGGTTCCAATTGGATTACTAATAATTTTAGTTTTGTTATACACATATTTTTTTAGTATGTATTTAAAATTATTCTGTAGAGATATATATGTTCCTTCTGGTTTTTGAAAAATTTGAAAACCATGAAATAATTCTCATTCACCCATCATACCCATATTACTATCAAACCTTATTATATATTCAATTGAATTTTTTAAATACATTTTAGTTGATGATAAAATAATTTTTAAACATAAATTTGAACAATCATATGGTTTTTCATTATTTAAAAAAATAGTCCGTTCAATTTTTCCATTAATGTAATTATTTTAGAATGAAAATATTGTTTATCTATCAAACCTTTCTCTAAGAGTTTGTTTAATTCCATAAATGGTATTGATAAGTTTTTAAACATATTAAAGATGTTTTTTATCTTCAAATCCAGGGGTTGGTCTACATCGACATCCTCCTGAACATATCCATTAAGGAAATCACACTTGACATCTATTTAAACGAGTTTAAAATTTAATAATTCTGCAAAGGCTAATAGAAATATAAAAGATTTGAGTCCTACTAGGGAATAGGTTTCTTCATATTCTATGACTTATTATTGATTAAAGCCTTTAGCAACGAGTGTATATTTTTTTCTCACAAAGATACCATTTTCATCTTAATTTTTTTTTTCTAAAATCCCATTTTACTCTAATAACAGATGTATCGTTAGGTTTTTAATCCATGGTTTATACATTATTCCTTTAGAATTATTTTAGTTCATCTTTCATTACCTTAATATAATCCTCAAAACCTAAGGCCTCACTTGGAGTTTTAGGTTCTAAATTAGATAAAAAAGTTTTTCTATTTTAATTCATAAAGAGTTTCTAGTCTATACTGGTTGATTTACATTACCAATGATGATATAATTGAGATGATTCGTAAGAAATAATTGATTTATTTGTAATGTTTGAAGAATATTATATTATTTGATAATTAATTTTGGAAAACACTTCAAATATAATATATTAACGATTTTTTAAAACAGGAGTATTTGTTTCGTCAAACATATCATTTATTGTTTATTCATCAAAACAAGTTAATTTATTAAAAACTCTATAAGCCTTAGAAGTGGTTGGATAACCTATAAATATTCCTTCATCAGATTTGGATGAAGGTATATGTAAGAAATATTTTATATTTAAAATAAATATTTTCCAACCAAATACTTTTAAGTATGATTCTTTTGGTTTTATCCCTATCCATAACTCATAATGAGTTTTATTAAGAAAATAGTGAAATTAAGATTGATTTATAGTATAACAAGCAGTACTAATAGCATCTACCAAGAAATGTTTTTAAATTGAGTATTCACTCAACATGGTTCTTGTTTTATCCTGAATAATTCTATTTCTTCTTTCAACAATACCATTTTTTGAGTTGTTCTTGGTTCAAAAAATTTGTAAGTAATACCTTTTTTACTACATAATGTTTTAAATTCAGAATTTACTAATTCACCCCCATGATCACCTCAAATAGTTATCAATGGTAGGATTTTCTAATTTTTAACTTTAGAAACAACATTTTTAAAGAAACAAAATGATTCTGAATTTTTAGAGAGAAAATATACCCATGTAATACTACTATAATCATAAACTAAGAAAAATACATATTACTTTCCTCCAATACATCTAGTTTGTGTTGGACCAAAAAGATTCATGTGCACAAACTATAATGCATCTATAGTTGTGTCTTCAATAATTGATTTAATGCTTGAATTATGTTGTTTTCCATATTGATAAGGGTCACAAAATTTATGAGAATCAATCTGAAGCTTAGGTATATCATTAAAATTTACTTTGATAGAGAGTTTATATAAATATATATAATTATAGTGTCCTAGTATTCTATTCCATTACCAAGATTGGTCATCCATTTCACATA
This sequence comes from Viscum album, assembly GCA_963277665.1. NCBI lineage: Eukaryota > Viridiplantae > Streptophyta > Magnoliopsida > Santalales > Viscaceae > Viscum > Viscum album. Next base: position 1,943,651,272 of record OY728126.1, on the reverse strand, counting down.
GACAGGGTATTTCTTGGCTCCTACAGTAATCTATGTTCAAATTTTAAACATTCTCATACCTTTGATCAGATATAATGAATTCATCCTTTGAATTTAGAACCATACATTTATTATTCCTAAAATTCACAAGGTAACCTTCATCATATAATTGACTTATACTAATGAGGTTCTACTTAAGACCATTAACAAACAAAACATTATAAATAACAAATTTTCAAAGGAAAATTATATTACCTATACCATCAATCTTTCTTCCCCAATTATATCTAAAGGTGTCTTTTCCTCCTTTCGTCTTGATAGCTTTTTCAAAGAATTATTTTTTCAGACATTTTCCTGAAACATCCACTATCTATGTACCATGTTTTGTTATTTTTTCTTATTATGTTTTCCTAAAACTAAATACTATTAATCATTGGGAATCTAAACCTGCTTGGGTCTAGAAATATTAGAACAAAACTTTTATGGAATCCAAATTTATTTTAAAATGTGAGGTTTATGAAAACCCGAACATTGTGTTTTATTTAAAGAACATTTTTGTTCCCAATGTCCACCACATTGAAATTTAGTAGATAATGGATTACATTGGGGAACAATACAGTTATTACTATGAACTATTTTTTAATGAGTATATCCAATTCCATAACAATTCTTTAAAGGAAGAATTTGAGAATAAATTTTATCAATCTCTTTCTATCTAGTTGTGTATTTTGATAAATGGTTCTTAAGAGAAAAAATCCCAGATTTTAGTCTGATAATTAAATTCTTTTTCCCATTTGTATTAGTATTAGAATTGAGTTTTTCTTCTAAAATAGTTTTCTCCGAAACTATATTAAAAAAATATTTAGAATTTTTCTTCTTTTTATAATTTATTTTTTCACGGTTTTTAGAAAAACATTTAATATCATGATTTTTAGAGTCAAGATCTTTATAGAGATCTAACACTTCTTTTATTAAAATTTTGATTCTAGTATTTTCTTTTTCGATTTTTTTATTATTTTTATCTGAATGTCAAGATCTTTATAGATTTAGATTTTTGTCCCTTTTTAATTTAGCAATGTTAAGGAGTTATAAAAAAGATACCAATATTCATGTGATTTGAAATATCACTATCAGAAGAGTCTTCAAAAGAATCACATCCACTGGCACTTCTGGATTTAATAACATTCAAGACATTATTTCCCATATAATTATAGTATTTCTTAATATTTTTATCTAAATTTCTTTCCTTTCTATCCTTTATCTTCTGCATAGGATAATCAAGTTAAATGTGTCATTCTCTTTAACATTCATATAATGTGAATTCAGAATCTTTTTTATCCTTGTTACCTTAGGAAGTATTTTTATATCTATATTGGAAAAACCTATTCCCAACAATTTTTCTAATTCTTCTATCAAGATTTGAAAGATCATTCTACGACTTCTCAATATCACTTGATTATGATCAAACATAAAACTTCATATTTTATGATGTAGTTTTCATAGGAGATTGAAACTTGGTTGGATTTGATGTATTAGTTAATGCTACTCCACCATTTTTCTTTTTCACTTTATCATCATTACTCTTATGTCTTACTTAATATTGAAATATAATGCCAATGATATCATCAAGAGTAATATTATTAATCTTTCAAGATTCATCAACTGCAATCTTCTTAGATTCCCATTAAATTCGCATAACATCTATGGTCATTTCAACAAAACCTTCATCTTCTTAGTCTTTCTCTCTCGTAGCTAGATGATTGTAAACAATCATCATAAATATTTGTTGAACCTTGACTACTGGTTCACCATAAGAAACTTTGAATGATTGATTGTCATTTCATAGCATAGTTCATCCAATTTTAACATCTTTGGAAGTACCAAAATGTGTAATCTCAAATTTATTCCATGTACGATTAGAAGCATCACATGAAAATATTTGATTTTAAATGTTCATGTTCATAGAACACAACAAGGTATTGTGTACCATATATCTTAGTTGATATATTCAACATTTTATTTATCAGTAAAAGTTCTAACTTCTTTCACAAGGATTTTATATTCACTTGTGAGCATAACAACATAATCTACACAAGTAATTATGATAAAAGTATTCATTTAATATCTCTAATATTCAAAATAATTACCATCAAAATAGGTGGTCTTGTAGGGTTGATATAAGGCCCCAGCCTTAAACCATACTTAATCTAGAGTTATTACAAGATTACACATTGAGGATATTTTCAGGATTAGAGTTTTAGAGAATTAGATCATAAAACATTCACTACATCCCACATTTAAACAAAGTGGTTACAATAAAAGATAGTATTCATTTTTTCCCATCAACGGAAACATATTTATAAAAAAAATGGATTCTTTCTTGACACTTCCTAGACGCTATCATCATATCATGTACCCTTCCATTGACCTGTGAAAACTTTTCAAAAACTTGGGATGAGCATAAAAAGCTCAGTATGGGATATAAAAATATGGAAAGGAAACATGAGTACATGTATACATAAGAATCAATGAAATCATACTCTACTCATAAAACATAAGCACTTTAACATACCTCATCAAATCATTAATAAATCATAGAAATCATAAGACATAAAGGTAACTTGTGGAATTCATAACATTCATACATAGGGAGTAACACTATTGGTTACGTTTGGAATACCCATCACAGTATATTCCCTAAATATCTTCAGAGAAACCTTAATGTTTTACTCTTCGCGTTACCCAATGCATTGGGGAGCTATATCGGGCTCACCCTCCCTTAGTTTATCACCGAACCACCCGTCTTCATAATAATTCCTAGGAACCATAACATAATCGTATCACATAAAATATGCTTAAAGGAAACATAACATTTCCACATTTCAATCACAAGATATCAATACAACACATTGATATAATAAAAAAATTATGAAAACCATTTTCAATATCAAAATAAAAGAAAATTAAAACATGGTATTTATTTTTTCATTTAAAAAAAGTATGGCTTGTAGAGGAAGACAAAACTCAAATAATGGTCACGGCGGCGAAGAAGTCGTTGTCGCTGCATACGTACGACAAAAACATTCCATTATATCATTTATAAAAACACTTTGTATAAAAAAATATTTCTTTTGGATGAACGTAAAAGTCAAAGGGGTTTATACACCGTATAAAAGAAGGTTGTGTATAAAACAAAATATGCCTCAATGAAAGGATATTGAGACGATGTCCTATACCTCGGGTCCGACTTGACTCGATCTTTCTTTAACCTCTGGAATAATAAACTTGAGTTAATTTAAACTTGATTAAGAACCTTTTTAAAGTTCATTATTCCTTTTATATCACTTATTACCTTGTCATTAACACTATGTAATTATTTAAGTTAATAACAGTCGTTTCAATGATCATTGGTACTTGTGTCAAAAATAAACTCTTTATAATTACAAGTTCTTCATGTATCCATTATATCTAGAGTTATAATCATGATGTAGATATCATATATATCATATATATCCAGTATATACATGCATTTATAATATTACATAATGTTTAGAGGTAAGAAATGAAATGCACCATTCATGGAGATGGTAAGCCGTATGTACTCATGAACGCTACTTTCATTTCTATTTCGTATTTTATGGAATGGAATCATAATAATATAAAGGTATATTATGATTCCATTATAATATCATATATAATATCATTAATTATATATTTTATACATCCCACATATGGTATTAACGAATCAAATCACTTTGAGTGGGCAGTAGTCCGCACTTCCTAAAATGAAGATATCACGTTTACCCATAATGGAAACCATAATGGTATGCCATAAATGAAAAATAAAAAAACTTAAGTAAAACATAAACATATTATATATCATATATAAATATAGTTTCATCTTAATGTCCACCTTTGAAGGTGTTAAAAGAATATTGAACAATCATCGTTTCGTGAGGCAGAAATTCACCATCCACGGAAACAATATGTTCTTTAACCATTAGATGCAAGTTTGTGTAAGTGTAGCTCGAATCCTTCTTATAAAAACATCCGAGTATATGGAATAAACTTGTTTTGTTACAAAATAAATTAAAAAAAAGATTTTAGGGGGTTGGAGAAGAAAAATAAAACATAAGAACACAAGAGAGGACACTACCATTAAATCGGGTAACTCTTTTTGATTTGAGCTCAAAGGCTTCCTTGGGATGACTTATACCCAATGTGAGGCTTCTAGAAGTAAGAGAGGGATGTGGAGAGACAAAAGGAGAAGGGTTTGGCCAAGCCAAAGTCTTTGGAAGTATGGGTATGGTGGTAGAGGTGGAGGCCTTTTATAATTGGAGAGAAGGGGAACTCTTCGAAAGGTATAAAAGGTTACTTTATTTTAAAACGAGTTTCAAATTTAAAAGGTCCCACATTGATATAATTCGAGGATAAGGTGATAAGGGTCCAAAATCAACTAATCCAATAAGTTTTTGTCATGTGTAGGTCTTAGATTTTACATTATCTTTTCATTTTTTAAATCGATAAATAATGAGGTAATCGCTGCATCATCATGATGTCATAAATAATTTACTTTTTCTAATGTCTAAAAATTATAAAAAAAATACTATGATGTATGAAATCTTTTTAGATTTCAAATGACTATATATAGTCAAAAATAGGACTTTTGTAACCCTATATAAATTTTTTTTTAAAAAGACAATACATGTTTGTGTCATTTTTACTTTTACTTTAAATAAAAGGCATTAATGTCATTATCTTACCCAAGTGGCTCCATGGGGTCCCAAAAATCGACCCATTTTTTTTCTTGGTCGGCCATGACACATCAAATAAGGTTAGTACATGTTTCAAGATCATCTCATTTTATTAAAACAATATTTTTACCTTAAACTACAATAATTACCTCTAATCGCGATTAAAAACTTAAAAGTTACTATTCACCAAAAAATTATTTTAATCCTATTGAACCACATTTTACATATTAATGACAACCATGAATGTCAGATTTTTGAAAATAAAAACACATATTTGGTAAAGTTTCATTTAAATGAAAATCAGTTTTTTTAAGTACGACTTAGTGGTTTTACTATTCCTCAAAATTGAAGTTTTTCCGAAAAGTACCAAAACATCGCCCTAAGCTTTATTTGATATTCCGAATTCAAAAATTATTTCTATTTTACAAAATTAAAAACATATTAGTTACATTAATTAATTTAATAATTAATTCCCACTGTCATGACAAATAACGTGTTTTTATGAAACAATATATATCAAAAGATTGACATTAGTTTAAGTCCAATTTCAAAGTGAAATTAATTCCAATGACCACTATTGGATTAAATGGTAATAATATATTCGAATTTCTCTTTAAAACCAATCAAAATTATAATATAATCATATAAATAAATTAGATTAAAAAGGGGTTTTGAATTAAAATACAACATTTTTCACTATTTATTAAAAAATGAACTTTATCGGAAAAATACCAAAAATTTACCCAAAGTAAATTTCAATGTCCCAATCATAAATAATAAGTTTAATTTGACAAATGGAGCTTATAAAATTATCAAAATTGTTATTTAAAAATGGTTTTCCATCAAAAGGCAGTAAAAAATTCTTTTAACAATATTATTGTATTCCATGCTTAAGATTGGATTTATTCTCATTTTAATCCTCTAAAACACTATTTAATTCATTAATAGACATATATAAAAATATATATTATTCATTACTTGGGATGTTTCATCCTTCCCCCCTTTATAAAATTGTGTCCCCGCAATTTATTTACATATTGAATAAGTGGGGGAATTTAGCCCTCATTGCATTTTCAGATTCCCATGTTTCCTCTTCAATCATGTGGTTTTTCCACAAAACATTTACCTGATGAATAACCTTATTTCGTAACACCTGCTCCCTATGGTAAAGAATCTGGACCGATTGTTTCTCGTAAGATAGGTTCTCTTCCAGCTGAACTATCTCTGGACTCAAAACATGAGATGGATATGGAAGATACTTTCTCAACATCGAAACATGAAAAAAATTGTGTACCTAAGATAAACTCGGAGGTAAAGCCACTTAGTAAAAAACTAATCCAACTCTATCCAGAATTTCATATTTTCCAATGAACCTTGGACTCAGCTTTCCTTTCTTACCAAATATCATCACACATTTCCATGGTAAGACTTTGAGAAAAACATGATCACCTACCTCAAAATAGAGATCCTTCCTCCTGTTGTCCCCATAACTCTTCTGCCTGCTCTAAGCTGTTCTCATGTGTTTCTGTATCAGCTGAACTTTTTCTGCCAACCCTTCTACCAATTATGTTCCCATCAGCTTCCTTTCAGCCACTTCATCCCAGAAAGATGGAGTTCGACACCGCTTCCCATATAACGCCTCAAATGGTGCCATCTGTATACTGGAATGAAAACTATTATTATAAGAAAACTCAAAAAAAAGAATGATGTTGGTCCCAACTTCCCTGATAATCCATCGAACAAGCATGTAGCATATCCTCTAATGTTTGAATTGTTCGTTCTGGCTGCCCATCTGATTGAAGATGAAAATCTGTACTAAAATTTAATTCAGTGCCCAACCAATTCTGAAGGCCCTTCTAGAAGTTAGAAGTATACCTGGGATCATGGTCAGATACAATGGATAGTGGATCTCCCTGTAACCTGACTATCTCTTTATGATACAAACGGGAAAGTTGATCTAGGGAAAAAGTATCTCGTATAGCAAATAAATGAGCAGATTTGGTCAAGCGATCAACAATAACCCAGATTGCATTATTACCTCGAGGTGTCTTTGGAAATACCACAATGATGTCCATGGATATATTCTCCCATTTCTACTCTGGTACTGGTAAGGCTGAAGCATCCCTTTCGATAAGTTCCGCTCTGCTTTAACCTGTTGACAAGTCAAACACTTCACAGTAAAATCAGCAATATCTCTTTTCATTCCATCCCACCAGTAATACTCTCTCAGATCTCTGTACATCTTAGTACTGCCAGGATGAACTGAAAATGGAGAACTATAATCTTCACATAACAACTCTCTCTTCAACTGTGAATCACAAGGCACACACAATCTCTTCCCAAATCTCAAAACACAATCATTATCAATGTTGAATTCAGGTAACTTACCTTTCTGAACCAGCTCTACCTTTTTCTATAACTCACTGTCTTGCTTCTATCCCTGCTTAATCCTATCTGATAGAGAAGAGTTCACTAATACCTGAAACAGAACAGAAGAGTATCCTGCACTAACAACTTCTATGACAAATTTCATAGAATCCTTAACCAAAGGATCACATTCCAAACACAACATTGTTAATGAAGCATTACTTTTTCGACTCAAAGCATCAGCCACTTTATTTGCTTTTCCCACATGGTAATGAATTTTACAATCATAATCCTTGATTAATTCTATCCATCTCCTCTGTATCATGTTCATTTCTTTCTGATTGAATATATACTTCAAACTATTTTGATCGGTATATATTTCACACTTTACACCATACAAATGATGCCTCAAAATTTTTAAAGTGAAAACAACAGCAAATAATTCCAAATCATGTGTAGGGTAATTTACCTCATGAGTTTTCAACTGATGTGAAGCATAAGCAATTACCTGATCATTCGGCATTAGGACACAACCAAGTCCTTTCAATGAAACATCACAGTAGATAACAAAATCACCATTCCTGGAAGGTAGTTCCAAAAATGAAGCATTCACCAATCTTTATTTCAAGTCCTGAAAACAATCATCACATTCTTTTGTCCAGATAAACTTAACACCCTTCCGATTTAGCTTCATCATGGAACTAGATAAACATGAAAAATTTCGAACAAACCTTCGGTAATAGCCTGCCAAACCAAGGAAACTGCGAATCTCAGTTACATTTGTGGGTCCTTCCCATTCTTCCACAACCTTTGTTTTTCCAGGATCAACAGTTATCCCATCTTTAGAAACAATATAACCAAGGAAAGAGATTTGTTGCAACCAAAACTCACACTTGCTGAATTTACCATACAATTTCTTTTCTTTCATGGTTTGCAAAATAACCCTTAAATGTCTTTCTTGCTCCTCTTTACTTTTATAAAACACAAAAATATCATCATTGAGAACAACCACAATCTTATCCAAGAACTCATGGAAAATTATATTCATTATGTCCACGAATACAGCAGGTGCATTGGTTAGCCCGAAAGGCATTACTACAAATTCATAATGGAAATATCTTGTACAAAACACAGTCTTCGGTACATCTACTTCTTTTACTTTCAACTGATGGTACCCCGACCTCAAGTCAATCTTCAAAAAATACTAAGCTCCCGGGAGCTGATCAAACAAATCATCGATATGAGGCAAATGATATTTTTTCTTAATAGTGATGTTAATCAAGGATCTATAATCAATGAAAAGTCTCATTGAACCATCTTTCTTTTTAAAAAATAAAACAGGAGCACCCCATGGTGATGTGCTAGGTCGAATGAAACCTTTCTATACTAAATCATTCAATTTCTCCTTTAACTCTAAAAGTTCAATTTGATCCATTCGATAAGGGGTTTTGAAATTTGCTTAGCATCAGGAACTAAGTCAATAGTAAATTCAACTTCCTGATCTGGTATTATTCCAGGAAACTCATCAGGAAAAACATCAGGATACTCATTTAGCACTGGAAAATCATTAATCTGAATAAATCCTTTGTTTTCAACAATGTGTGCAAGGTAACATTCATTTCGATCCTTTACAAGTTTCTCGGCCTCTTGATAAGTTATCAACAGTAAGAGTTCATTCTTGTACACAAACTGAAAGCCTTTCTGAAAAGAAACTTCTTTAGCTCTACAGTCAATCTTAGCATGGTAAATAGAGATCCAATCCATACCTAGGATAACATAAAACTCTACTAGAGGTAAAACAATAAGGTTTGCAAGTAGGTTCTTTCCACGGATAAGGATAGGAATATTCTTATAATTTATTTTTTCTTCAACATTTCCCCCAGGTGTTTTTACCTCAAGTTCAGGAGTCATTTATTGATATGGCATTCCTATTTTACTAGAAAAGTTTTCAGAGATGAAATAATGTGTAGACCCCAAATCAAAAAACAAACTTTCATAATCTTAAAAAACAAAAAAATTACCTGATACAACTTCATTTGATGGCCTGACATCTTTTGAAGTAGTTGCAAATGATTTTACCACCCATTTCTGCTTGTAGTCTAACTGCATCCCATCACTTGAGATATTTTTCGGACACTCGTTTTCATAGTGAACCATCTCATTGAACTTAAAACATTTCACTAACTGTAAATAAAATTTGGTCTTACCATCACCCTGATCCTTTTCAGTGCAATCACGAGCCTTATGTCCCATCTTACCACATCGGTAGCACTTTCCAGAATTCAAAAGACATTCCCCATCATGCCTTTTGCCACATTTATCACAAACTGGAAACATAGATTTCTTACCATCAGACTTTTTTGAAGAATTCTTTTCTTTCTCCTGCCACCTCAGTCTCTGTAACGCCCCAACCCCAGCTACCCAGAGTCAGTGCATTACTGCGTAACATTGGCATGATCACAAAAGATCAAGTCTCAAAAGACTAATTAGTTTAGTAGTCTTGGAAGCACTAGATACATTCATAAATGTTATGTTACATCATAAAGTGAAGAACTACAATAACAAAGTATCCATAGTCCACACTCATATCCTCTTCTGACTATCCCTGCAGATCATTCATAAAATACTTCTTCACATCCTGGAAAATATTAAAACATTGAAAGGGGTGAGCTCAGATGCTCACTAAGGATAACAATATTTCGGAAGATTTCATAAATAAACATTAACATTTAAGACAATGTAACTAAAACAAAATCCTTTTTAAACTTGAACTTCAGCATAATATGGAAAAAATAAAATTAAATAATTCCATTTACTTACTCACATGGATATTCTACTAGTCGAATAATCACATGCAATATCAATAACCACTTTCATAAAGTTGGAATGCATAATGTCAGACTATCATAACTACGTAGCCAAGGCCTCGTGCCAAGACCACAAATAAGATTTTTTCAAGGCCTCGTGCCAAGACACTAGTTTGTCTCATGAGACCTACCGATGCATCGAGGAGCTATAGAGGGTTTCACCCATCACTTATTAAGTCCAATGAATTCCTCATATGAACAGGTTTAAACATATCATAAACCATAACATAATTGTATCCCATAAACATGCATAAAGGAAACATAACATTTCCACATTTCAATCACATGATATCAATACAACACATTGATATAATAAAAACACTTTCAAAACCATTTTCAGTACCAAAATTAATTAAAATTAAAACATTGTATTTATTTTTCATTTGAAAAAAGTTATGGCTTGTAGAGGAATCTGAAACTCAAATAATGGTCACGGCGGCAGAGAAGTCATTGTCGCCGCATACATAGGACAAGAAAAACATTATTTTTGTTCATTTAGTAAAATGATTCGTATAAAAATAATCTTTTTTAATAAACGTAAAAGTCAAAGGGGTTTATATACCATATAAAATAAATTTGTGTATAAAACAAAATATGCCTCAATGAATGGAGATTGAGACAAATTACCTTTCAAATATCATTTTTAAATAGAATAGATATATTATGTGTATTCACTATATGTACACATAAATAAAGTATAAATACAAGATAATATCATGACATAATTTTAAAGTAGGAGATTAACCCAATGAATGGAAATTGGGTTAAGAAGTTCCCTTACCTCGTGTCCGACTTGACTCGATCGTTCTTTAACCTACTGAATAATAAACTAGAGTTAATTTATATTTGCTTAAGAACCTTTTTCATGTTCATTATTCCTTTCATATCACTTATTTCCATGTCATGAACATTATTTAATTATTTAAGTTAATAACGGTCGTTTTGTCGATCTTAGGTACTTGGGTCAAAAATAAACTTCTTATAATTACAATTTGTTCATGTGGTAAAATATCCATTTTATTAATAATTATATTCATGATGTATATATAATATACATCCAGTATATAAATTCATTTATAATGTTACGTAACATTTACAGGTAAGAAATGAAATGCACCGTTCATGGAGACAGTATGTCGTACATACGCATGAAAGCTACTTTTATTTCTATTTCGTATTTAATGGAATGAAGCTATAATTATATAAAGGTATAATATAATTCCAGTATGATATAATGTATAATACCATTTACTCCATCCTTTATACATCCCACATAAGGCATTAACGATTCAAATCACTTTGAGGGGGCGGTAGTCCGCACTTCCTAAAATGAAATTATCGCGTTTACCCATAATGGAAATCATAAAGTAAGCCATAAATGAGAAATACAGAAGCATAAGGAAAACATAAACATAATATATATATCATATATGAAAATATTGTCATCAAAATGGCCACCATTAGAGGTGTTAAAGGAATATTGAACAATCATCGTTTCGTGAGGCAATATTCCGCCACCCACAGAAACTGTATGTTCTTTAACCATTAGACGAAGGTGTGTGTAAGTGTAAACCAAATACTTATCATAACAAAATCCTAGTATATTGAAGTTACTGGTATTGTTACAAAAGAAAGGAATGAAAAGAGTTTAAGGTGTTGGAGAAGCAAAATAAAACAAAACAACATTAGAGAAGACCTTACCTTAAAATCAGGTAACTCTTTTAGATTTGAGCCAAGGGCTTCCTTGGGAAGAGTTCTGCCCAAAGTGAGGCTTCTAGAAGTAAGAGAGGAAAGTTGGGAGAGTATTTGGGTAGAGTTTGGCCGAGACAAAAGGCTTTGAAGGTATGAGTAAGGAGGTAGTGGTGGGGGCCTTTTATAAGAGGAGAGGAGGGGCACTCATGGAAAGCCATGAAATGTTACTTTATTATATATTGAGTTTCGGATTTTAAAGGTCTTACACTTATATATATCAAGGTTAAGGTGATAAGGGTTCTAAATATAGTCCTAAAATAGGATTTGTACAAGTGTAAGTATTAGATTTTATATTATCTTTTTATTTTATTTAAATCGTTAATTAATGAGTTAATCGCTGCATCATCATGGTGTCATAAATAATATAATTTATTTAATGTCTAAAAATTATTAAAAAATTATCATGATGCATAAAACCATTTTATCTTTATAATTAATATTTATAGTCAAAAAGGGGACTTATATAACCCCATTTAAAATTTTTTTTAGTAAAACAACTCATGTTTGTGACATTTTTATTTTAACATTAAATAAAAAGTTTTTAATGACATTTTCCCACCAAAGTGGCTCCATGGGGTCCCCAAGTTGACCCATGGATTGTCTTGGTTAGACATTACTCATCCAGTAGGGGTAGTACAAGTGTAAGGGTGTTTTCATATTTTTATAATATCATTTTTACCTTAACTTTCACTAATTACCTTTAATCGCTATTAATTAAACTTAAAAGTTACTATTCACCAAAAAAATATTTTTATCCCATTGAACCACATTTTACTTCATAATGACAACCATGTATGTCGAATTTTTGAAAATCAAAACGCAGAAGTGGTAATGTATCATTTAAACGAAAAATCAGTTTTTTAACTTCCACTTAGTGGTTTCACTATTCATCAAAAATTGAGGTTTTTCAGAACAATGCCAAAATTTCATCCTAAGCTATAATTGATATTCTGAATCCAAAAATTATGTCTATTTTACAAAATTCCAAAAATATAAGTTGAATTAATTAATTTTATAATTAATTCCCATTGTCACAACGAATAGCGTATTTTTAATATATATCAAAAGATTGACAATTGTTTATATCCAATTTCAAAGTGAAATTAATTCTAATGACCACCATGGGATAAAATAGTAAAAATATTTTCTAATTATAATTTAAAACCACTCAATAGTATAATTTATCACTATAAAATACATTGATTAAAAAAGTTGTTTTTATGTATTTTTCACTATTCATAAAAAATTGGAAGTTCTCGGAAAATTACAAAAAATTCAAATTTGGATAATTTTGATATTACGAATACAAAAATTAAGTCCATTTTGAAATATAAAATTTCTATAATTTTAAAAAGTGGATATTACTATTCATAACGGCTACTTTGATTAGTCGCGGTGTGTTAAAGCTTGAAGTTGCGTACAACACACGCTACTGTATTATTCAAAGAGAAGTGTATCATGAAAGCCTGGGGTGTTACATTCTCTCCTCCTTCAATAAATTGCGTCCTCACAATTTGAAAATGTTCTTCGAAAATAAAATATTGAAAATAGAAAATACCTCTGTGGAAAACCCACTTTGGAAATAGGATTAATAAGAATATAAAATTAAAAGAAAGAAAGAGAAGTACAAAGGTCATCCGAGATAGCCCATACTGGGATTATATGAAAATATGGATATGGAGGAGAAACAAACTAGCAAAGTCTGATGGAGAGATGTAGAAAATAGGATTAGGAGAAAGTTAACAATAAGAAAATCACAAACTTGTGATTGGTTAAACGATCATTGAATCCCCAGTTGGAAAAGTTAACTGGCTTCGTTTTTGTTTTAAGTTTCCTTTCATAATTTTGAGGAATTTATTTAAGAGATTTATTAAGAATGTAAGGAAATATACTTACTTGTCGTGTAGACTTTCATTAATAAATTTTTACCACAAACCCATCTTTCACTCCAAATGGTAACAGAACTCAAAAATATTCTATTTATCTTAATTGTATAAGGTTCTAAATATTACCACATACCATTTAGATTAGGAAAACTATTTTGTAATAACCAGGGACTTCCTGTAGTCTAGGGGTAGGTAATAAAGGCCTTTCGCACTATGGTTGTCAGTTCGATTCCTGCAGCTTTGTCCGACGCGACGGGTTTTGCCCCACCCTGCAGGTTGTCCTTTTCCTAAAACTATATTATTATAATATTCCAAAAATAATCTTCAGAAATTTTTTAACATTAAACAATACTATCCAAAGATCAACTTAATCCATTCCATCCTTTATAGTTATCCAAAATACCCCCATCCAGACTTTCTCTAAAGGGTCCTTAAATTCCAAAATCAATTGTAATATTAGATTCCCTAAACAAAGTAAAGTTTCTCTTATTGTCACATACTAAAAATATGATTTCCTTCATAATATTAAAACCTTAATGATAACAACAAGTACTGCAGTACAATCCTTAAATATATCACATTATTTTTATAACCACAATATAATCCTTGAGTCCAAAAGCACCAATACATTAATCATTCCGCTTAAACTGTAGTAACAACATAAGATTGTCCTTGATCCCTTGGAATTTTCTGAGGTATGTTTCCCTGATGCTTAGGAAATTCATTTTCATAATTCCCCATTTCCCTACAATTGTAGCATTAAACATTGATAGCCTCTTTGTTTCCCTTTCAATCACGATCCTGGTGACCTTTTTCTCCACATTTGTAACAAACTACCATTCCTTTTAGGCAGGTACCGTGGTGATTCTTCCCACAATTATCGCATAATAGAAAATCATTCTTTCCCTTTTTCCCATTATCTGTCACTTGTTCCATCATTCTCTTCTTCTCATGCTTTACTTTATTGTCATAGGATTTAGAGAATTCATTTTCCGTCTTGATAGCACACGAGACAATATCATCGTATGACGAGATGGTTTGTGAGACTAATGCTCGACAGAGAAATGGTTTTAACCCATCAAAGAAACGATCAATCTTACTTCTTGGGTTATGTATATAATCTGCAGCATGCCTCGCTAACCTTGTAATGTTAGCCTCATAATTTGCGACATTCTCATCCTCCTTCTGCCTCATACTCAGAAATTTTCTTTCCATATCTACTCGATGGTCATGTGGAAAGTATTTTTCTTAGAAAAGATCTTTGAACTCCCTCCATTCCATATTCGATACTTCATCATCTTCCTTTGTATTTTGAATCAATGACCACCATTGATCAGCATCTCTAGTGAGGCGGTAGACTGCCATGACAACCTTCTCCCTTTCGCTACTCCCCAAGGCATGGAATACTTTTTCTAAGGAGTTTATCCATTGCTCAGCTACTAATGTATTTTTACTCCCATTAAATGTTGGTGGTTGTTGCCTCATTAAGCGGTCTAACATTGATCATCCACGTTGCGGATCAGGGTGCTCTATACAAGTAAGGTTATTATTCATTACCGGAGTGAGTTGTCCCAGTATGGTAATAAGTTGATCAGCACCAGTTGTATCTCCAGATCCACAATAATTATCTTGAGTAGGAGGGAAATCCCTACACGGAGTGCGTGCATTGATTTGTTTTCCATTCCTTCCACTAGGCGCCATTTCTAAACAATGGTATAAACTAAATTAGTTTATGAATCTAAATACATAATTCCATACATGTAAAATACTTAACATAAATTGAACTATTTATGGATATAATCCATAATCATAAAAATGTTTTCTTTGAGAAATTATTTACTCATAACCCTTCATAGTGGTTTGTAAAGAAAATGAGAATTATCCTAAGCATATCCCCCAGGAGTGTCGTAACCAAGAGTGCAACATGTCCCGTTGTCATGAACCAGTTCCCATTCGAGTTTAGCTCAAAGCGGTGCTTTCGGGTTTTACCCCTAGGTACATCTGTGGCAGAGCCACCTCTACCTGCTCGTATCCAGATAGGGATGTATTGCTCGGAAAACTCACAAAATCTCTATAATACCAAAATTCTAGGAAGTTCTTCTATACTAATCCTCAAAGTCTATCTTGGGGATATGTGCTCTAATCAGAGTTTATCTAAATATAGCTTCCAAGGTTAGTACTAAACTGTCTTTGATACCAACTGTAACACCCCAACCCCAGCTTCCCAGAGTCGGCACATTACTTCATAAGATAAGCCTGATCACAAAAGATCAAGTCTCGAAAGACCGATTAGTTTAGTAGTCTTGGAAACACTAGATACATTCATAAATGTTAAATTACATCATAAAGTGAAGAACTACGATAACAAAGATTTCATAGTCCACACTCATATCCTCTTCTGACTATCCCTGCAGATCATTCATAAATTACTACTTCACATCCTGGAAAATATTAAAACATTGAAAGGGGTGAGCTCAGATGCTCAGTAAGGATAACAATATTGCAGAAGCTTTCATAAATAAACATTAACATTTAAGGTAATGTATAACTAAAACAAAAGCCTTTTTAAACATGATCTTCAACATAATATGGAAAAAATAAAATTAAATAATGCCATTTACTTACTCACATGGATATTCTACTAGTCGAATAATCACATGCAATATCAATAACCACTTTCATAATGATGGAATGCATAATGCTAGACTATCATAACAACGTAGCCAAGGCCTCGTTCCAAGACCACAAATAAGATTTTGTCAAGGCCTCATGCCAAGACACTAGTTTGTCTCATGAGACCTACCGATGTATCGAGGAGCTATAGTGGGATCCACCTGTCACTTATTATGTCCAATGCATTCCTCATATGAACAGGTTTAAACATATCATAAACCATAACGTAATCGTATCACATAAACATGCATAAAGGAAACATAACATTTCCACATTTCAATCACAAGATATCAATAGAACACATTGATATAATAAAAACACTTTCATAACCATTTTCTGTACCAAAATTACAGAAAATTAAAACTTTGTATTTATTTTTCATTTAAAAAAGTTATGGCATGTAGAGGAAGCTGAAACTCAAATAATGGTCACGGCGGTGGAAAAGTCGTTGTCGCCACATACGTATGACAAGAAAAACATTCCTTTTTTTCGTCTAGTAAAATGCTTCATTTAAAAAGATTCCTTTTGAATAAATGTAAAAGTCAAAGTGGTTTATACACCATATAAAATAAATTTTTGTGTAAAACAAAATATGCCTCAATGAATGGAGATTGAGACAAAGTACCTTTCAAAGATCATTTTTAAATATAATAGATATATTATGTGTATTCACTATATGTACACATAAGGAATGTATAAATACAAGATAATATCATGAATTAATTTTAAAGTAGGATATTAACCCAAAGAATGGAAATTGGGTTAAGAAGTTCTATTACCTCATGTCCGACTTGACTCGATCGTTCTTTATCCTCCTGAATAATAAACAAGAGTTAATTTCTATTTGCTTAAGAACCTTTTTCATGTTCATTATTCCTTTTATATCACTTATTACCATGTCATGAACATTATGTAATTATTTAAGTTAATAACGGTCGTTTTGTCGATCTTAGGTACTTGGGTCAAAAATAAAATTCTTATAATTACAATTTGTTCATGTGGTAAAATATCCATTATATTCATAATTATATTCATGATGTATATATCATATAAATCCAGTATATACATTCATTTATAATGTTACATAACATTTAGATGTAAGAAATGAAATGCATTGTTCATGGAGACGCTAAGTCGTACGTACGCATGATCATTACTTTCATTTATATTTCGTATTTAATGGAATGAAGTTATAATTATATAAAGGTATAATATAATTCCATTATGTTATAATGTATAATACCATTTAATCCATCCTTTATACATCCCACATATGGCATTAACGATTCAAATCACTTTGAGGGGGCGGTAGTCCGCATTTCCTAAAATGAAATCATCGCATTTACCCATAATGGAAATCATAAAGTATTCCATAAATGAGAAATAAATAAGCATAAGGAAAACATAAAAATAATATTTATATCATATATGAAAATAGTTTCAACAAAATCTCCACCATTAGAGGTGTTAAAAAAATATTGAACAATCATCGTTTCGTGAGGCAGCATTTCGCCACCCACAAAAACCGTATGTTCTTTAACCATTGGGAGAAGGTGTGTGTAAGTTTAAACCAAATAATTATCATATTAATATCATAGTATATTGACGATAATGGTGTTGTTACAAAAGAAAGGAATAAAAAGAGTTTAAGGGGTTGGAGAATCAAAATAAAACAAAACAACATTAGAGAAGACATTACCTTAAAATCGGGTAACTCTTTTTGATTTGAGCCAAAGGCTTCCTTGGGAAGAGTTCTGACCAAATTGAGGCTTCTAGTAGTAAGAGAGGAAAGTTGGGAGAGAATTTGGGCCGAGGTTGGCCGAGCCAAAAGGCTTTGAAGGTGTGAGTAAGGTGGTAGTGGTGGGGGCCTTTTATAAGAGGAGAGGAGGGGCACTCGTGGAATGTCATGAAATGTTACTTTATTATATATTGAGTTTCGGATTTTAAAGGTCCCAAAATTATATATTTCTAGGTTAAGGTGATAAGGGTTCTAAATATACTCATCCAACAGGCTTTGGACAAGTTTAAGTATTAGATTATATATTATCTTTTTATTTTATTTAAATCGTTAATTAATGAGGTAATCGATGCATCATCATGGTGTCATATATAATTTAATTTATTTAATGTCTAAAAATTATAAAAAAATTATCATGATGTAGAAAATCTTTTTAGATTTCTAATGAATATTTATAATCAAAATATGACTTCTATAACCCCATTTAAAAATTGTTTTAGTATAACAACTCATGTTTGTGACAATTTTATTTTAACATTAAATAAAAAGTTTTTAATGTCATTTTCCCACCAAAGTGGCTCCTTGGGGTCCCCAAGATTACCCATGGATTGTATTGGTCGTCCATTACTCATCCAATAGGGGTAGGACAAGTGTAAGGGTGTTTTAATATTTTTATAATATCATTTTTACCTTAAAAATCACTAATTACCTTTAATCGCGATTAATTAAACATAAAAGTTACTATTCACCAAAAAATTATTTTTATCCCATTGAACCACATTTTACATCCTAATGAAAACCATGTATGTCTTATTTTTGAAAATCAAAACACAGAAGTGGTAATGTTTCATTTAAATGAAAAATTAGTTTTTTAACTACCACTTAGTGGTTTCACTATTCATCAAAAATTGAAGTTTTTTAGAACAATGCCAAAATTTCACCCTAAGCTATAATTGATATTCTGAATCAAAAAATGATTTCTATTTTAAAAAATTCCAAACATATAAGTTTCATTAATTAATTTTATAATTAATTCCCGCTGTCACAACGAATAGCGTGTTTAATATATATCAAAAGATTGACAATTGTTTATGTCCAATTTCAAAGTGAAATTAATTCTAATGACCACCATTGGATAAAATAGTAAAAATATATTATAATTATACATTAAAACCACTCAATAGTATAATTTATCTCTATAAAATACTTTGATTAAAAAATTTGTTTTTAAGTATTTTTCACTATTCATAAAATATTGGAAGTTCTCAGAAAATTACAAAAAATTCAACTTTGGATAATTTAGATATTACGAATACAAAAATGAAGTCCATTTTGAAATATAAAATTTATATAATTTTATGAAGTGGGTATTACTATTCATAATGGCTACATTGATTAGTCGTGGTGTGTTAAAGCTCGAATTTGCGTACAACACACTCTACTATATTATTCATAGAGAAGTGTATCGTGAAAGCTTGGGGTGTTACAGTCTCTTCTTCTGTTTGTTGTTATAGAACACTTGATCATCTGCAAACTCCATTTACACAATCACAGCACATCAAACAAACTTTTCATAACTCTTGAACTCACAAGAAGCTAATTCCCTTCAATATTTTGGCTTTAATCCTGAGTAAAAATGATTGATTTTACTATCAAGGTCTCAGATAAAATCTAGAGCATACCTTGCCAATCGAGTGAACCTTTATTCATAGGTAGCCACTGAGTCTTACTCTTACCTCAATTCCAGGAATTGCTTTCCCATACTAAGTCTAACGGCCTTAGTAAAATACTTCTCAAGAAACATACATTTAAATTCATCCCAGTCGAGAGCATAAATCTCATCAGCGTCCCTGATATTTTTAACCTTCGACCACCACTAATCTGCTTCACCCTCCAAACGGTAAATAGAAAGACTAAACTTTTTATTGTCGGAACACCCCATGACATCGAAAATATTCTCTAGTGCTTTAATCCACACTTCAGCTAGTACAGGGTCAGATGATCCTCTAAATGATGGGGATGTTGCCTCATGAAATGTTCCACCACTGACATGTTCCTCTACAGTTGATATGGCTGATCTCATGCATGGATACTGCCACCATTTATCAATTGAGTCAACTACACCATTACATCAACAAACTGTTCAGTTCCAATTCTGACCATCTCAGGATGCTAATTCGGAAGGTTATTTCCTTCTGTACGCCTACCTAGCATTGCTTCCTTGTTTCCTTTGCGGAAAACCATTCTGAACAAACATGTCGTAGACGAAGAAACATGAAAATATTCAAATTCTATATCATTTCAATTTGACCATAAAAAAATATTTTTGGATAATCATTTAATAAAATTCTGACACCTATAGTTATCTAAATCGACCTCTGATACCAACTATAAGGCCCCAGCCTTAAACCTTACTTAATCTCGAGTGTTTACAAGATTACACATTGAGGATATTTTGAGGATTAGAGTTTTAGATAATTAAGTCATAAAACATGCATTACATCCCACATTTAAAAATAGTGGTTACAATAAATGATATTATACATTTTTTTCCATCAACGGAAACATATTTAAAATAAAACATGGATCCGTTCTTGACACTTCCTTGACACTATCATAATATCATGTACCCTTCCCTTGACTTGTGAAAACATTTCAAAAACTTGGGATGAGCATAAAAAGCTCAGTATGGGATATAAAAATATGGAAAGGAAACATGAGTACATGTATACATAAGATTCAATGAAATCATACTCTACTCATAAAATATAAGAACTTTAACATACCTCATCAAATCATGAATAAATCATAGAAATCATAAGATATAAAAGTAACTAGAGGCATTCTTAACAATCATACGTAGGGAGTAACCCTCTTGGTTACGTTTGGAATACCCATCATAGTATATTCCCTAAATATCTTCGGAGAAACCTTAATGTTTAACTCCTTCATGTTACCCAATGCATTGGAGTGCTATATTGGGCTCACCCGCCCTTAATTTATCACCGAACCACCCGTCTTCATAATAATGACCAGGAACCATAACATAATCATATCACATAAAACATGCATAAAGGAAACCTAATATTTCCACCTTACAATCACAATATATAAATAGAACACATTGATATAATAAAAACAATATGAAAACCATTTTCAATACCAAAATAAAAGAAAAGTAAAACATGGTATTTATTTTTCATTTAAAAAAATTATGTCTTGTAGAGAAAGCTGAAACACAAATAATTGTCATGGCGGTAGAGAAGTCATTGTCGCAGCATACGTACGACAAAAACATTCCATATTGTCATTTAGTAAAACACATTGTATAAAAAATATTCCTTTTGGATAAATGTAAAATTCAAAGGGGTTTATACACCATATAAAAGAAGGTTGTGTATAAAACAAAATATGCCTCAATGAAAGGAGATTGAGACGAGGTCCCATACCTCGGGTCCGACTTGACTCGATCATTATTTAACCTCCTGAATAATAAACATGAGTTAATTTCTACTTGAATAAGAACATTTTTTATGTTCATTATTACTTTTATATCACTTATTATCATGTCATGAACATTATGTAATTATTTATGTTAATAACGGTCGTTTTAACGATCATTGGTACTTGAGTCAAAAATAAACTCTTTATAATTAAAAGTTGTTCATGTATCCATTATATCCAGAGTTATACTTATGATTTAGATATCATATATATCATATATATCAAGTATATATGTGCATTTATAATTTTACATAACGTTTAGAGGAAAGAAATGAAATGCACCATTCATGGAGACGGTAAGCCGTACGTACGCATTAACGCTACTTTCATATCAATTTCGTATTTTATGGAATGGAATCATAATGATATAAAGTTATATTATAATTCCAGTATTATATCATATATAATATCATTAATTACATCTTTTACACGTCCCACATATGGTATTAACGAATCAAATCACTTTGAGGGGGCGGTAGTCCGCACTTCCTAAAATGAAGATATCACGTTTACCCATAATGGAAACCATAAAGGTATGCCATAAATGAAAAATACAGAAGCTTAAGTAAAACATAAACATATAATATATCATATATATATATATATAGTTTCATCTTAATATAAACCTTTTAAGGTATTTAAATAATATTGAACAATCATCGTTTCGTGAGGCAGAAATTCACCTTCCACTGAAATAGCATGTTCTTTAACCATTAGATGCATATGTGTGTAAGTATAGCTCGAATAATTCTTATAAAAACAACCTAGTATATGGAATATACTGGTTTTGTTACAAAATAAATGAATAAAAATATTTTAGGGGGTTGGAGAAGCAAAATAAAACATAAGAACACACGAGAAGACACTACCTTTAAATCAGGTAACTCTTTTTGATTTGAGCTCAAACGCTTCCTTGGGAAGAATTATTCCAAAAGTGAGGCTTCTAGAAGTAAGAGAGGTATTTGTAGAGACAAAATGAGTAGGGGTTGGCTGAGCCATAGGATTTGGAAGTATGGGTAAGATGGTATAGGTGGGGGCCTTTTATAAGAGGAGAGGAGGGGCACTCTTGGAAAGGTATAAAAGGTTGCTTTATTTTAAAATGAGTTTCTAATTTAAAATGTTCAAAATTGATATAATTCTAGAATATGGTGATATGGGTTCGAAATCCACCCATACAATAAGTTTTTTACATTTTTAGATCTTAAATTTTACATTATCGTTTCATTTGTTTTAAATCGTTAAATAATGATGTAATCGCTGCATCATCATGATGTCATAAATAATTTAATTTATTTAATGTATAAAAATTATATATAAAATACTATGGTGTATTAAATCTTTTTAGCATTCTAATGATTATTTATATTCAAAAATCTGACTTTACTAACCCCATATAAAAATTGTTTTAGTAAGACAATACATGTTTGTGTCATTTTTACTTTTACTTTAAATAAAAGCCATTAATGTCATTATCTTACCCAAGTGGCTCCATGGGGTCCGAAAAATAGACCCATGGGTTGTCTTGGTCGTCCATGACACATTCAATAAGGTTAGTACATGTTTCATGCTCATCTCATATTATTAAAACATTATTTTTACCTTAAACTACACTAATTACCTCTAATCGCGATTAAAAACTTAAAAGTTACTATTCACCGAAAAATTATTTTAATCCCATTGAAAAACATTTTACTTCTTAATTAAAACCATGTATGTCATATTTTTTAGAATCGAATCACATAAGTGGTAAAGGTTCATTTAAACGAAAATCGGTTTTTTAAGTACCACTTAGTGGTTTCACCATTCATCAAAAATTGATGTTTTTCAGAAAAGTACTAAAACTTCACCCTAATCTATATTTGATATTACGAATTCAAAAATGATTTATACTTTACAAAATTAAAAATTTATTATTTACATTATTTAATTTAATAATTAATTCCCGCAGTCATGACAAATAACGTGTTTTTATGAAACAATATATATCAAAAGATTGACACTAGTTTAAGTCCAATTTCAAAGTGAAATTAATTCCAAAGACCACTATTAAATTAAATGGTAAAAATATATTATAATTTCACTTTAAAACCAATTCAAAAGATAATATAATCATAGAAAAAAATTTGATTAAAAATAGGTTTTGAATTAAAATACAACATTTTTTCACTATTCATTAAAATTGAACTTTAACGGAAAAATACCAAAAATTTACCCTAGGTAATTTTCAATGTCCCAATCATAAAGAATATGTTTATTTTGACAAATAGATATTATAAAATTATCAAAAAATTTATTTAAGAATGGTTTTCCATCAAAAGGCAGTAAAACAATCTTTTAAAAATATTAGTGTATTACATGCTTAAGATTGGATTTATTCTCATTTTAATCCTCTAAAACACTATCTAATTCATTAGTAGACATAGATAAAAATATATATTATTCATTACTTATTTGGGATTTTACAGTTGAGATTGTCAATTGAACCAAAATTCATCATTCCTGTCATAATAAAGAAACAAAATCCTTTTTCCATAAATACAAGTTAGTGTATTTGGAAAACAATGTAAATAAAATATAAAAAGTTGTGGAAAAACTTATATTGATACCAATTATTAGATAAAAATAGATATGTGATGTCACAGATACAAAAAGGGGTGGTGAATTGTATATTTGAAATTTTCAATTAAAACCTTTAATGAAGGTTCTTGATTTAATACAACAAAATCATAAAATAATTCAAAATGCCTCTTATAAAACCAAAAAAAAGGAAAAACTCTCAATACGATGAAATTATATTGATACCACAGGTTATGAAAAAATTATATTCAGCTTGAATAACAATATCAAAGTAATACTAAGTTTAAATGATTCAACCATATAATTTATAGAACCAATAATAAAAGTAGAAGCTATAATTAAAACAAATAAAAAAGAATTCAAATTGGAAGAAGAAATAAAAATATTCTCTTTCTATTACGATAAGCAGAAGAAAGGTAAAAGATATTAAAATTCTTTTCTCCCTAATAGAAAGGTGTCCTTTCACCTAGGATAATAGGTATGTATCACCAACACTGGTAAGAACTTGATATGATGATTGGCATGTCCATATTGATATCCCATCTGTAACGACCCAATGTTTAATTAATGAAAATCCCTCTTGATCCAGTTAAATGTCTCTTTATGAAAAAAAATTTTATAAGATTTCAACTTCTTTGGTTTTATGTTAAGATTTGTGACCGTTACTTTTATAGCCGTTGAACAGTGATCACATGACTAGTATAAATATATGGTTTTAAAGAACCCAATTTTACACAGATAAAGGAAGCGATGGCCTCATCCAGTAGAATTAACCCTTATGAAGCCCATTTGTCAGATCTCGTAAAAGAGGTGGCGTCTTTGGGCTTCACCCTTGACCAAGCCCAAGCTGAGCTTAATTATGTCAAGCTCGAACGTGATCGTCTACAGGAAAAGTGGAAGTTGATAGAGATTACCACTTGAGCGATGTTATCCGAGCTGCCCCAAGAGTCTGTCACTATCGCACACCTTACCCTTAGGTCTTATGCGGCTATTTTAAGGGGTTATGTAAAAAAAAAGTAGTACCATGTTCATGTACAATATTTTTGTATGTAATAATGAATATAATTTCTAGTTATTTTTGATACATTGTAAATTGTTTTTAAAGTACAAATGGTGTTTTTAGTTATTATTTAATTAAGAATTATATTTTATTAAATTAAGGGATTTTTGAGTTAAATAATATTTTAATAAAATATTATTATTAATATTAAATTAATTTTAATTAAATATTAATGATCTTATAATTTTATGAATGCAATTAAAATTTTTATTAAGGTTTGAAAGCCATTTCTTTCAAAACCCGTTAATTTTTGATAAATATCGGTTTTTATTTTAAAATTGAAAATTGACATATTTAGAAAATTATTTAGATAAAATAAATATTATTTTTGGAATCAGGACATCGAAATTATCCAATAGTGAATTTTTCATAATTTTCTGAGAGTCAAATTTTTGGGTAAAAATTAAATACCATTTAAATATATAATGTGTTTTATGATATCATAATGACCCAATGGTGATTCAATAAAATACCATAATCCTTATGTTTGTCCAATATATGTCTTATCATTAAAATAATGTGATTTTGGGTTTGTTTGACTTACTTTTCAAAGCATTAATGGAGCCCTCAAGACGTATTCAACACTATTCCTTTTTAAATTAATTTCCATGGGAGTGTGACTCACCTCCACATAAGAAACCCTATTTTTTTAATATGTTAGGACCTTGGCCTTGTAAAATATTTTTTTCCTCTTTCCTTTTCCAGAAACCATGGGCAAATACCAAGGGATGGTTTGTGGATTGGATTATTTTAATATAAGGGGTCCCAAACCTAAAGAATAAACAATTCTCTCACCTTTCCTATATAAACCCACCCAAGATCCCACTTCCTCCTCACTCAAAGATCCCTGTAGTTCGTCCAACCTCTTCCCTACTCTCTCTAGAATCCTTTCAAGGTTCCCCATGCTCCCAAGAAGCCTCTCACAAGCCCCTCTCTAGCCTTTGGAAGCACACTTCCAAGTAAGGTTTTTTTCTTCCTTTCTCTTTTTTGTTAATTTTCTTTAAGTTGTATTTCCCTTTTAATTTCAATTATGAATGTTGGGGTATGGTTTCTCACCTCCCCCATACTGCCCTCTTATTTTCTGAATGATGGGAGACCCCTTTCTCTCTCATTAAATGCATCCCATGTACACCCGTTACTATGCCGAAATTCCGAAAGGAACTTCTCTCTCTTCTTTTACATTCAAGAAATACTTTTGCATCATGAATATAAATTACATTTCAATTGTTGGGACATGTATCTATATTAACTCCTTACTTTCCATTACATGTAAATATTATGAGGAACCCCTTTCTCTCTCATCAACCATTTTTATGAATTCTTATGTCATGTCGTTACGCTGCCGAAATCACACCGATTTTCTAAGCCAATGTCATTGTGTAGTGAATACCATGGCCATTTCTCCATCAAGGGTATTCACCTTTATGCACATTTACTTATTTATTTTAAAGTTTCATGTATTAATTCCACATTCCTTTATCGTGGAAAAAATGATTATGTTTTATGAATCCATGTTTTATGATCCATGTGTGACACTTATGCATGAAATGAAGTGTTTAAGAAGGGTGCACCCATATAGCACTCCAATGCATTGGGTAAAGTATAGTATCATGATACTTCATGTGAAATGAGTGTTGAATCATGCTAATTAAAGTGCAACGAGGGTTTACTCGTGCTTCAAGTGCAATGAGGGTTTACTCATGCTCCATGTGCAATGACCCTTGGCTCGTGATAATTCAATGTTAAGTGTTGTTGCCACATTTCTATGTTATGATTACCATTCTTTGTCATGCCTTTATGTTCATGTTTCTCTTATGCTCTATTGATATGCCTATTTACTAACATGTATTGTACTCCTCATGTTATTCCATGTGTACTCCCTTACTGGCCTTTATAGCTCACCCTTTTCTTATGCATGTCCTCAGGTTATCCCATGCAATGCTAAGTACGAAGGAATGTAGTGGTCATGTAAAGGAAGTTTTCAATAAAGACGTTGTATTTCATGTTTAATGTTTTTATTTAATGATCCTAAGCCACATAGACACTAAACCACTCGATCTTCTTAGTTATATCAATTGAAGTTTTATGAAATAAAGCATGTTTAAGTTGTAATAAAAATCAGGGTTGTCTTAGTTGGTATCAGAGGATAGTTTTAGTTATTTTTGGGATTAGGAAACCCTAGTAAAACCTTAGATACAAGACTAAGTATAATAAAAACATCCCTAAGTTTTGGTAAATACTAAGTAAGTGGTTTATCAAAAAAAATACATCCATGTCTGGATACGAGCAGGTTGAGGCGGCTCTGGCACAGATGTATCCTAGGGGTAAAACCCGAAAACACCGCTTTGAGCTAGACTCTAACGGGAACTGGTGAACGACAACGGGCCTTGCTGCACTCTTGTTTACGAATCTCTCGAGGGATATGTTTTGATAAATTCACAATCTTAGTATGAACCCTTATTAAGGGAAAAATGCCCCTAAGAATATATGTTAGAAGGTAAATCATGAAAAGCCTGGATTGAATCCTATAGACTCATGAGTTAAAGAGATTAAAGTTTATTTATAAGTCATCAACTTTTGTCTCTAGATTACCCTTTATGTGTCACCCCTAAATTGCCTTTTATTCCGGCTAATGGCCGGTAATAGCACTACAACAAATGCCGGTACTAGCGGCGGTTTTTTTCCGGTTTAGCGGCGGTTGAAACCGCCGCTATATTGTGTGGCGGTAGTTTTTTCGATTCCGCGGCAGTTTTAGAAATGTGTCGTAGGTCCGTCATTTAGAGGCGGTTTCTCTTCATTTAGCGGCGGTTATATGGGTATCTTATTTGCGGCGGTTTTAACCGCCGCTAAATTCAGGCGTTTGATGCGCCTATTCTGCGGCGATGAATACCGCCGCTAAATATCAACATAATATATTTAGCGGCGGTTTTAACCGCCACTAAATTCTGCCCAGTTCATCATTTAGCTGCGGTTTTAACCGCCGCTAAATGATTTCCGGTTATTTAGCGGCGGTTAAAACCGCCGCTAAATGTTGAACTGGAAAAAAAAATATGTTGGATCTGCTCCACCACTGCCCTAAATTTTCCAAAACCACAGCCACATCTCACCCATCAGCCCCACATAATATCACATCCACACATATTTGTAATGTACAACAGCTTACAACATTATTACATCATTACCATTTCATATTCCATCACTAAAAGAATACTACCACAAACCACTACACACAAAAACCAACACCCTCATAATAGTGACCATAACATCTCTTACCATAATAAAAACCAACATTAAAAATGGACACAGGTCACAAATGAGTGGTAGCGGTCACACCGTGCCTCGGATTGAGGCGGGGTTGACTCATACACGTCACCAAGGACCCGTGGATCCTTCTCCTAAAGGATGAAGGAAATCTGGATGCGTCTGGTCAGATTTACGTAGGTCAGTTGTTGTTTCCAATTAAAGTGGTGTCCATTTTAAACAAGAGAGAGACTCTTTGGGTGGTAGCGGTCACACCGTGCCTCGGATTGAGGCAGGGTTGACTCGTACACGTCACCAAGGACCTGTGGATCGTTCTCCTAAAGAATGAAGGCAATCCGGATGCGTCCAGTCGGATTTCCGTAGGTCAGTTGTTGTTTCCAATTAAAGTGGTGTCCATTTTAAACAAGAGAGCGACCCTTTGGGTGGTAGCGGTCACACCGTGCCTCGGATTGAGGCGGAGTTGACTCGTACATGTCACCAACATCCTCATAATAGTGACCATAACATCTCGTATGTCAGTTGTTGATTTCACTTAAAATTAAGTCCATTTTTAACAAAAAGTGACACTGTGAGTGGTGTCGGCCACACCGGGCCTCAGATTGATGCGGTGTTGAATCGTACACGTCACACATGAGTCATTGATTGTTGTGAAAAAAGTATCAACGCAATCAGAAGCCGTTAGATCGGTTTGGCGTATGTACGTAAAATATTGTCCATTTTAAACTAAATACATACACTTGGAGTGATACCGGTCACACCGCGCCTCTGATTGAGGCGGGGTTGAATCTTACACGTCACATTTGACCCATGTATAGTTGTCCTTAAGTTTCAATAGAATCCCAATGTGTTTGGTCGGTTTGTCGTATGTCAGTTGTTGATTTCACTTAAAATTAAGTCCATTTTTAACAAAACAGTGACACTGTGAGTGGTGTCGGCCACACCGGGCCTTGGATTGATGCGGTGTTGAATCGTACACGTCACACATGAGTCATTGATCATTGTGAAAAAGTATCAATGAAATCAGAAGCCATTAGATCAGTTTGGCGTATGTACGTAAAATATTGTCCATTTTAAACTAAATACATACACTTGGAGTGATACCTGTCACACCACGTCTCGGATTGAGGCGGGGTTGATTCGTACACATCACATATAACCCATGAATCGTTGTCCTAAAGTGTCAACACAATCCGAAGGCGTTTGGTCGGTTTCCCGTATGTCAGTTGTTGATTTCTCACTTAAAAATAAGTCAATTTTGAACAAAACAGAGGCACCTGGAGTTGTGTCAGCCACAAAAGGCCTCAGATTGAGGCGGGGTTGACTTCTACATGTCACATTTGAAGGTGAGTATGCATACACAATAGTTGACCTTCTTATAGAAGGGTTTCTGGAAGAGTATAAAAGACATGAAGCAATGAAGATCATTAGAGTGTTGGAGCAAATGTGGTTGCTACAAACAATGTCGAAATCGGCTTGTGCAAAGCGACCTAAGTTACAACTTGCAGGTATTGTACTCTATTTTTTTCTGGAAGGTTTTAGTATAAATGCATTTTGGAATGATCATTGCTAGCCATTTTCTTTTAGGTTTTTTTGACAGCCGAGGGGAAAGGGTGGGGTCTGAAGACATTGTAGGATATGTCGAAGGGTGATTTTGTGTGTGAATATGTTGGAGAAATGTTAACTCCTGCAGTTCTGAAAAGAGTCACTTTTTAAAAGAAATTCACAAGTTTAGATACATCTCAAGATGGTCAGTTTAAAGACATTTTGAGGGACACTACTAAAGACATGCTCAGATATGCACACATCCCCCACTTTTAGATCTTTGTCTACTACAATGATCTTCTAAACAAGATATGCATTAGAACGCTCATGATACATAGAGAAATTCACTGGACACCTTCGAGAATGATATGAAGCACAAACCATGACAGCATTATGTTTTTAACTTCATCACCTCAATTGAGAATGTGACACCTTTCAGAACTTGGCTCCATTGTATGTCGTTTCGTCCACTGAATGGGTCTATCCTTTTATTTAATTTTTTTAACTTCAGTCAAATATTCTAGAAAGATGTCGTGGCAGATCCTTCACCATTTTGTTTTGCTGAACATCTCATTACATTGTTAAAAAAAAGAAGGGTGTCTTGCATGGGCAATACGTTCCTGTATTGAAGATGATGCACTCCCATTTATTCGAACCCACAAAACCACCCCGCATGAGAAAACTGGGACTCATATTTTTCTGGAAGGCGAGGAGGAACCCAGGCACCTGCCGATGACCGCCGCGCCGTGGGGTGGTTTTGTGGGTTCAAATAAATGGGAGTGCATCATCTTCAATACAAGAACGTATTGCCCATGCAAAACACCCTGCTTTTTTTTAACAATGTAATGAGATGTTCAGAAAAACAAAATGGTGAAGGATCTGCCGTGACATATTCTTAGAATATTTGACTGAAGTTAAAAAAAATTAAATAAAAGGATAGACCCATTCAGTGGAAGAAACGACATAAAATGGCGCCAAGTCCTGAAAGGTGTCACATTCTCAATTGTGGTGCTGAAGTTAAAAACAAAATGTTGTCATGGTTTGTGCTTCAGATCATTCTCGAAGGTGGCCAGTGAGTTGCTCTATGTATCATGAGCGTTCTAATGCATATCTTGTTTGGAAGATCATTGTAGTAGAAAACGATCTAAAAGTGGGGGATGTGTGCATATCTGGGAATGTCTTTAGTAGTGTCCCTCAAAATGTCTTTAAACCGACCATCTCGAGATGTATCTAAATTTGTGACTTTCTTTTAAATAGTGACTCTTTTCAGAACTGCGTGATATGAAGGTATTTTGGAGATTTTACTGGTTCATGCATGATATGAAGGTATTTTGGAGATTTTACTGGTTTTTTTGTCCAAAGGCCAAAGAAATGTGGTCCATCATTCTTGTATGTTACTCGTACACGTCACCAAGGACCCGTGGATCCTTCTCCTAAAGGATGAAGGCAATCCTGATGCGTCTGGTCAGATTTACGTAGGTCAGTTGTTGTTTCCAATTAAAGTGGTGTCCATTTTAGACAAGAGAGCGACCCTTTGGGTGGTAGCGGTCACACCGTGCCTTGGATTGAGGCGGGGTTAACTCGTACACGTCACCAAGGACCCGTGGATCCTTCTCCTAAAGGATGAAGGAAATCTGGATGCGTCTGGTCAGATTTACGTAGGTCAGTTTTTGTTTCCAATTAAAGTGGTGTCCATTTTAAACAAGAGAGCGACTCTTTGGGTGGTTGCGGTCACACCGTGCCTCGGATTGAGGCAGGGTTGACTCGTACACGTCACCAAGGACCTGTGGATCGTTCTCCTAAAGAATGAAGGCAATCCGGATGCGTCCGGTCGGATTTCCGTAGGTCATTGGTTGTTTCCAATTAAAGTGGTGTCCATTTTAAACAAGAGAGCGACCCTTTGGGTGGTAGCGGTCACACCGTGCCTCGGATTGAGGCGAAGATGACTCGTACATGTCACCAAGGACCTGTGGATCGTTCTCCTAAAGGATGAAGGCAATCCGGATGCGTCTGGTTGGAATCTATGTATCCCTTCAGTGACAATGAGTTTGTTTCACCATTATAATTTTGGTAACTAGGTGAGGTGGTGCTAAGAATTTTGGGCCATGAGTTGTGGAGAGGATTGGAACAAAGGTGTTCCGATTGGCTCTCCACAGGGTAGTGTAGTGCCTTATCGATATCCTCTTGTGCGGTGGTATAGTAACATTACCTAAACCTTTAATTTTCATTTGATGTTGATAATAAATAGTTGAGAGATGAACTTTAGTCATTTTTATTAAAAATACACACTATAAACCTATCAATTATCCTTGAGAGATGAACTAGGGTATTAACTAGACCATAAACCAACTTTAAAGATATAATCAATTTGACGTGTCATGACAATGTGGTCAGTTCCTATTGGCGAAACCAAGGGGATCGACACTACAATGTGGATTAGGAAACCCTAAGAGTGGGAGAATCCACAATGGGAGATTTCAGAACCATCCTCACAATAAAATACACAAATCAATCACCATTTTCCATGATTAAAATTTCATTTATTCACTTAAAATAGGGAGTTAAATTACCTATATGTTGTTGTAGGTTCTTCCCATCATTAAATATCTTAATAACTATTCGATGATAGAATGTTGACTCAATTTATTTACTTTATTCTATTTTTAGATTAATTATTTGGGAAATACACCTCACCCTATTCATTTGAATGGTCATGGAATAAAATCCCAACCATGAAAACTATAAAAAATACCCCATTAAATCATCATATAATCATTCTATAATCACTGATTAATCATAACACCACTTGTTCACACCAGGCTTCCCCACACTACTGAAATTCTATCACATCAATGTCTGTACTTGTACCGACCAAAATGAAGTGTGAGCTGATCACTAGATGAATTTACCCCCACCCTCTTACATGTTTCTCCATAATTTCTAGATCTCCCACAATATCTCACCCTAGTGGATTTTTATAGACCACTTTACATGGTCAAGATGAAATTTCCCTTGATTTCAACCCCAGATGAACACTCTTACCACATTGATATTTTATTATTATCACATTATATTATGATATACATATGAATTAAGATCCAAATCAACCAACCTTATCACCTATTTACAAAATCACCACCTTAAATCATTAGTACGAGTGTATCCATTTCCTAGAATTCTTTCCTTACACCCCATCTGTGAATCACCTTGAAAAGGTTTCCTTTTCCCAAAACCCCATTAATATTGAATGTATTTATATTTTTTACTCATATCTTAGTGTATAATTTAGTTATCAAGACTTCCATGCATTCCAACCATGCTTCTAAAAACATACAATCATCCTAATTTCCTTATGAGTAAAATAATTACGCTAACATGAAATCCCTATCTCAAATGAATGATAAGTATCTTATCAAAGGTCACTTTTTCCTAGATTAACTAACCTTTATAAGGATTATTATTGATAACTATCCAATTATTATTTCACCTGGATGAATCATTTTTCCACATTATCCAAATCATCCCAAGACTAGGCTGAATATGATATTACCTTGCAACCCCAAATCAATATCCCTATTTTTCAACATCTGAGAATAAATACATATTGAATCAAACCCAAGTCAAGTACCAAATCCCTTAAAAATCCTGTAAAAATAAAAAACACAAATCATCCTAGACATATCATAAGTCCTCACCCCTATCATAGAACTAACCTTCAGTGATAATAACACCCTCACCATAGGTTTCACCAGATGGCCGGGTCTATGGGTACGATTCATGGATCATAAACTTGGTCATTATATCTAGTAAAACCTATAATACAACTTGAAATACATTTAACTTTTATATAAAAATCACAATCAGTCACCCCCATCAATATAAAATAATACCACAAGGATAGTCACACTTATATAAATCACATATCTAGTATATTATGAAGTAAAACTCTTAGATCTTGGCCAACTAAGATATCAATGATCAACCTCTTAATTCATTATCAAGTGATCATTGGTGATGTTTAATCCAACTAACATAACCCTAATCTATAATTTACCCTAGTCTATTAATTAACTTTACACCAATTAATCATTTAATTCCAAATTAATTACTAACCAATAACTTTTAATTAATCCAAGACTGTTCTCATTTTCATTTAAAAACACTATCGTATCATCATAAAAATAATGCATCAACATTGTATCCACACAAATAATTTTCTGATTATGAAATTTTATATGGTTCATGAATAATCACGAGTATGTCAAGCAGTAGACATAGAGAAAACTCACTTTGGGGATGAAGTCGAAGCGAGAAAGGTCGTCGGGAGAAGGGGGTCGCGGGTTGCCGGTCGCAGGCACCGCCGGAGGAGGTCGCGGGGTCGCCGGAGGAGGTCGCGGGGTCGCCGGAGGAGGTCGCGGGATCGCCGGGGGGTCGCGGGGGGCTGCGGGCGAGGGTTGCAGGGAAGGGTCGTGGGGGGCTGTGGGCGAGGGTTGTAGGGAAAGGGGTCGGGGTAGGGAAGGGTCGGGGTTTTTTAAAAAAAACAATGGTTTAGCGGAGGTTTATTAAAAACCGCCGCGAAACGTATTTCAGAAAACGTTTGGCGGCGGTTTTGTGAACCGCCGCCACAAAACCGCCGCTAAACACTGTTTATTTTGTAGTGTAGGAGGACTCTATCTAACAACCGTTGTGAAGATCAGTGTGATGATTGTACTAATGAGATGCCCAATCCAATGGGAGAGGGAATCACAAAATTTGTCACGCTTCTCTCTTAGCTAACTCCAGTTTTGAATAGAAACACTGGTCAAGAGGAACGTTCAACCCCCCCTAAGAAAGAACAAGTCGCTATCAAGAGCATCATGAGACAAAGGCCTCCTACTTTTAGTGGATCATCTGATCCCATGACCGCTGAGCAATGGATCAACTCCATTGAAAAGATATTCTCCATCCTCCAATGTTCTGAACAAGAGAAGGTTCTCCTGGAAGCTTATCGTATGGAGGGTGAAGCTGATCAATGGTGGACGTTGATCAAAAATACGATGCCTAAGTAGGAGATCGAGGCTTTGGAATGGAAGGAATTCCGGAAGATGTTTTTCGATAAATATTTTCCGCGCACCCTCCGCCTTAAAATGGAAAGGTACTTCCTTTCCCTCAAGCAGAAAGATGAAGAATCTGTGGGAGCGTACGAGGAAAACTTCACAAGGCTTGCATGATACGCTTCCGTCTTTGTCGTTACCCCTGAATGCAAGGTTGGCCGCTTCTTTGGTGGGCTGAAGCCTAGCTTGTGGAAAGAATTAGCGATCCGGGACTTCGACAGCTATGAGGAAATTGTCCAATGTGCCCTTATGGTTGAAATGGAGATTGGAGAATCACAGGGGTGTCATGGGGACAAGAAGAATAAGGTGGACTTTAATGCTGGTGGTCCAATGGATAAATCCAATGGCGCTAAGAAGTTCCAGCACCCCACTTGCCAAAAGTGTGGAAAGAAGCACCCTGGAAATTTCCTTAAGGGGACGAGAAAATTCTTCAGGTGTGGAAGAGAAGGGCACCTAGCTATTAACTGTCGGCAAGAAGGAACCGCAGCTGCGACAGAGGAGAGGAACTCTCCGTTCGAACTTCAACGCGTTGTTCAATGATACAAATGCAAAGAACCGGGTCATTTTTCAAATCAGTGCCCTAATCCAAGGGTTTTCAGAGGCAACCAACAACCTCCAAGACAGCAAGGAAGATCTTTTTCCATCACTTCTACCGAAGTGAACCCCGACAACGAAGTGGTGATAGGTACGCTAGTTATTCATTCAAGAATAGTGAACGTACTTTTTGATTTAGGTTCTACGCATTCGTTTATATCTCAAAACTTTAGTAGAACAATCCCAGCACCACCACAAATCATGGAAGTAAAGATGTCGGTGAGTATGGAAAATGGGGCAATCATTGCATCCCATGAGTATAAGTCCTCCCCTGTTATAATATGTGTATTGAATTTCCCGGAAAACCTCATCATACTCCCTCTGGTGGAATTTGATGCAATTCTTGGAATGGATTGGCTTTCCTTATATATAGCCAACATAAATTGTAGGGAGCGGGAAATCACACACCATATGGAGAATCGACCCCCCGATTCTTTACAAGTGTCAGGAGGAAGATAAATATCCTTTAGCTCCATCATCTCAAGCATGGATATTACTAACTTATGAGCACGCATATCTGGCTCAGATGATTGAGTCCAATGAATAAACCACCCTTGAAGAAATGCCTATTTTGAAGGAATTCACAGAAGTGTTTCCCGAGGAACTTCCTAGTCATCCTCCAAGAAGAGATGTTGAGTTCTCAATTGAACATATACCTGGGACGCTACCAATATCCAAGACTCCATATAGAATGGCTGTTGTTGAGCTTGAAGAACTGAAGAAACAACTACAGTAGAATCTGGATAAAGGGTTTATACGCCCATGTGCATCACCATGTGGTGCACCAGTCCTCTTCATCAAGAAGAAGGATGGGTCAATGCGACTTTTCATCGATTATCTTGAACTTAAAAAAATCATGATAAAGAACAAGTATCCTCTCCCAATAATCGATGACTTGTTTGATCAGCTGCGTGGATCACAATACTTCTCCAAGGTGGACTTGCGGTCGGGATATTATCAAGTAAGGGTGAAGGAGTAAGATATCCCCAAGACTGCTTTTCATACAAGGTACGAGCACTATGAATTCATAGTAATGCCTTTTGGACTCACCAATGCTCCAGAAATATTCATGGACTTGATGAATAGAGTCTTTAGATATTACCTTGACAAATTTTTGGTAGTCTTTATAGATGATATTCTAATATACTCCAAAACCAAGGAGGACCATGAGAAGAATTTAAAAACTGTACTAGAGACTTTGTGGAAGGAGAACCTCTATGCAAAGTACAGCAAGTGTGAGTTTTGGTTGAAGGAAATCTCATTCTTGGGCCATATCATCACAAGCAATGGGATATCTATGGACCCCTCCAAAACAGGTGCAATTGGGGGATGGCCGAGGCCAACATCAGTAACTGATATCCGTAGCTTCTTGGGGATAATAGGATATTATCGACGATTTGTGAGAAATTTCTCACGATTGTCCAACCCTCTTACCAAGCTAAATCTAAAGGGAGTAAAGTATTCTTGGAGTGATGAATGCGAAGAAAGCTTCAAGGAGTTGAAAAAGAGGCTTATCACTGCACCCATGCTCACTTTACCCACAAGTGGGGAGCTCTGTGTGGTATTCAGTGATGCTTCGAAGAAGGGATTAGGATGTGTGCTGATTCAGAATGATAAAGTGATATCATATGCCTTAAGGCAGTTTAAAATCCATGAACGAAACTATCCAACACATGATCTGGAGTTGGCAGTGGTGATCATTGCCTTGATAATATGGCGGCATTATCTCTATGGAGAGAAATGTGAGATATATACTGACCACAAGGGTCTTAAATATATATTCACACAGAAAGAGCTTAATATGCGCCAGAGAAGATGGATAGAGCTCATCAAGGATTATGATTGTTCACTACATTACCACCCTGGGAAAGTGAACAAGGTGGCAGATGCCCTAAGTAGAAAGGATCCAGCTATTCTATCAATGATGAGAATTGAGAAGGATCCAATTTTCTTAGACTTGATGAATATGGATGTGGGAATCATAAATAAGGGAACATCATCAATCCTTTCACAAATGATTACTCAACCATCTCTTTTAGAAAGGTTATAGGATGCTCAAAAGGATGATGCAGGAATCCAAGAAAAAGTGGAATCTATAAAAAAGGGAAAATCCACATAGTTTAATGTTAATGAAGAAGTAATTGTGCGGTTTGGGAAAAGACTATGTGTTCCATCAAGTCCGGAGCTGAAGAAGGAACTTTTGGCTGATGCACGTAGTTAAAATTTCTCTATTCACCCAGGGAGTACAAATATGTATCGAAATCTCCTAGAAAACTTTTGGTGGGATAATATGAAGAAGGAGATCGCTGAATATATATCAAAGTGCCTGGTGTGTCCGCAAGCGCAGGCAGAGAGGCAGAAGTCTAAGGGGATGATTCAACCATTGACCATACCAGAATGGAAATGGGAGAACATCACCATGGACTTTGTCACCGGACTTCCAAGGACATCCAAAGGTAACAATGCAATCTGGGTTGTTGTGGATCGTCTTACAAATACTGCACACTTCATTTCTATTCAATAGGATTTCTCTTTGGATCAACTAGCACAGATATATATCAGGGAAGTGGTACGGTTGCATGGAGTTCCACTATCTATTGTTTCTGACCGAGATCCAAGATTCACCTCTATGTTTTGGAAGAGCCTTCAACATGCTCTTAATACTGAACTGAACTTCAGTACAGCCTATCATCCTCAAACTGATGGCCAATCCGAGCATACTATCCAAACACTTGAGGATATATTGATATCGTGCTCAATGGATATTAAAGGAGGGGTGGATCAACATATTCCTCTGGTTGAGTTCTCTTGTAATAATAGTTTCCACTCGAGCATCCAAATGGAACCATATGAAGCCCTGTATGGGAAAAGGTGTAGAACACCGGAATGTGGGGATGAGGTCAGTGAACGTAAGCTGCTTGGACCAGAAATGGTCGAAGAAATGGTGGAGAAGGTGAAAACCATTCAACAGCATATTAAGGCAGCCCAAAGTCGACAGAAGAGTTATGCAGATAATTGTCGACGAGACCTTGATTTTAAAGTTAGAGACATGGTGTTTTTACGCATATCTCCGTGGAAGAAGGTCATGAGGTTTGGAAAGAAATGGAAGTTAAGTCCAAGGTACATTGGCCCCTTCGAGATTCTTGATCATGTTGGGGCTATGGCCTATCGACTAGCACATCCACCTACTATGACCAACGTGCATGATGACTTTCATGTATCCCTCTTATGGAAGTACATACCGGTCCCTTCACATGTACTCTCTTCTGAGGTGGTACAATTGGAAGATGATCTTTCTTATGAGGAGCAACTAGTGATGATCTTAGATCGTAGAGAAAAATTTCTACGAAATAAGACAATGCCCCTCGTCAAGGTGTTGTGGAGAAACCACAAGTTTGAAGAAGCAACATGGGAGTCGGAGGATACGATGAAGCTGAGTTACCCACATTTGTTTTAGTGTGGGAAAAGGAAAATTTAGAGGGCAAAATTTCTTAAGGGGGGAATATTTTAATGACCAAAACTTTCATTAATGAAAATCCCTCTTGATCCAGTTAAATGTCTCTTTATGAAAAATGTTTTTATAAGATGTCAACTTCTATGGTTTTATGTTAAGATTGGGGACCGTTACTTTTAAAGTCGTTGAACAGTGATCACATGAGTAGTATAAATATATGGCTTTAATGAACCCAATTTTATTCCGAAAAAGGAAGTGATGGCCTCATCCAGTAGAATTAACCCTTACGAAGCCCGTTTGTTGGAGCTCGGAAAAGAGGTGGCATCTTTGGGCTTTGCCCTTGACCAAGCCCAAGCTGAGCTTCATTATGTCAATCTTGAACGTGATCGTCTATGGGAAAAGTGGATGTTGATTGAGATTACCACTCGAGCGATGTTATCCGAGCCGCCCCAAGAGTCTGTCACGATCACACACCTTACCCTTAAGTCTAATGCGGCTATTTTAAGGGGTTATGTAACAAATAAGTAGTACCATGTTCATGTACATTATTTTTGTATGTAATAATGAATATAATTACTAGTTATTTTTGATACATTGTAAATAGTTTTTAAAGTACAAATGGTGTTTTTAGTTATTATTTAATTAAGAATTATATTTTATTAAATTAAGGGATTTTTGAATTAAATAATATTTTGATAAAATATTATTATTAATATTAAATTAATTTTTATTAAATAGAAATGATCTTATAATTTTATGAATGCAATTAATATTTTTATTAAGGTTTGAAAGCCATTTCTGTCAAAACCCGAGAATTTTTTATAAATATCAGTTTTTATTTTAAAAGGGAAAATTCAAATATTTAGAAAATCATTTAGATAAAATAAATATTATTTTTGGAATCAGGACATCGAAATTATCCAACGGTTAATTTTTCATAATTTTGTGAGACAGTCAAATTTTTGGGTAAAAATCAAATACCGTTTAAATATATAATGTGTTTTATGACATCATAATGACCCAATGGTGATGCAATAAAATACCATAATCCTTATGTTCGGCCAATATATGTTTTATCATTAATATACTGTGATTTTGGGGTTGTTTGACTTACTTTTCAAAGAATTAATGCAGCCCTCAAGACTTATTCAACACTTTGCCTTTTTAAATTAATTTCCATGGGAGTGTGACTCACCTCCACTTAAGCAACCCTATTTTTTAATAATTTCGGACCATGGACATGTAAAATAATTTTTTCATCTTTCCTATTCCAGAAACCATGGTCAAATACCATGGGATGGTTTGTGGTTTGGATTATTTTAATATAAGGGGTCCCAAACCTAAATAATAAAGAATTCTCTCCCCTTTCCTATATAAACCCACCCAAGCTCCAACTTCCTCCTCACTAAAAGCCCCTTGGAGTTAGTCCAACCTATTCCCTACTCTCTATAGAATCCTCTCAAGGTGACCCAAGCTCCCAATAAGCCTCTCACAAGCCTCTCTCCAGCCTTTGGAAGCACACTTCCAAGTAAGGGTTTTTTCTTCCTTTCTCTTTTTTGTCAATTTTCTTTAAGTTGTATTGCCCTTTGAATTTCAATTATGAATGTTGGGGTATGGTTTCGCCCCTCCCCCATACTACACTCTTATTGTTTGAATGATGGGAGACCCCTTTCTCTCTCATTAAATTCCTCCCATGTACACCCGTTACTATGCCGAAATTCCGAAAGGAACTTCTCTCTCTTCTTTTACATTCAAGTAATACTTTTGCATCATGAATCTAAATTCCTTTTCAATTTTTGGGACATGTATCTATATGACCTCCTTACTATCCATTACATTTAAATATGATGAGGAACCACTTTCTCTCTATCAACCATTTGAATGAATTCTTATGTCATGCTGTTACGCTGCCGAAATCGCACCGATTTTCTAAGCCAATGTCATTGTGTAGTGAATACCATGCCAATTTCTCCTTCAAGGGTATTCACCTTTATGCACATTTACTTATTGATTGTAAAGATTCATGTATGAATTCCACATTCCTTTATCGTGGAATAAATGATTATGTTTTATGAATCCATGTTTTATGATCCATGTGGCACACTTATGCATGAAATGAAATGTTTAAGAAGGTTGCACCCTTATAGCGCTCCAATGCATTGGGTAAAGTATAGTATCATGATACATCATGTGAAATGAGTGTTGACTCATGCTAATTCAAGTGAAATGAGGGTTTACTCGTACTTCAAGTGCAATTAGGGTTTACTCATTCTTCATGTGCAATGAGCCTTGGCTCATGCTAATTCGATGTTAAGTGTTGTTGCCACATTTCCATGTTATTATTACCATGCTTTATCATTACTTTATGTTCATTTTTCTCTTATTCTCTATTGATATGCCTATTGACTAACATGTATTGAACTCCTCATGTTATTCCATGTGTACTCCCTTACTGGGCTTTATAGCTCACCCTTTTCTTATGCATGTCTTCAGGTTATCCCATGCAATGCTAAGTACGAAGGAATGTAGTGGTCATGTAAAGGAAGTTTTCAATAAAGATGTTGTATTTCAAGTTTAATGTTTTTATGTAATGATCCTAATCCCCAAAGACACTAAACCCATCGATCTTCATTGTTATATCAAGTGAAGATTTATGTAATAAAGCATGTTTAAGTTGTAATAAAAAGCAGGGTTGTCTTACCATCAATCCCTCGATTTTACAGGTAATTTAATCAGCTATCTTTCAAACGGTTGAAATCCCTCAATACAATGATCGGTCACACCATCTTCCCATCCCTAGAAACCCATGATTGTAATATCCTAATCAGATGCACAAAGAAAAACATAGAACCTATTGAAATTCAAAATCT
This sequence comes from Viscum album, assembly GCA_963277665.1. NCBI lineage: Eukaryota > Viridiplantae > Streptophyta > Magnoliopsida > Santalales > Viscaceae > Viscum > Viscum album. The sequence goes on along the minus strand of OY728126.1, from coordinate 1,943,609,301 downwards.
TAGAACATGTTGTTCATGTTTTTTAATTTCAAGGCTTTAACACAAAGTAAGAGAGAAGTCACACAGTCTCTCTCTAGAAAATGGAAGTAAATGAATTTTTACATGTTCTTATATCTACTTTGAATGACCTATTATTTGTAGGATTCAGGTTCCAACTGTCATATTTTCTCAAATGGTCATATTTCTTTTGAATACTCAGATGGACATGGACACCTCGCATTGTAACAATCATATTGAAATAGAAAACTTGACATCATTTTGATTAGCTTACAACTAACACCACAACTTCATTTTTTTTAAGACAAAAGATATATGAAAATGATAACATTATTATTATTGGTATAAAACACGTGTTTTGAAAAATGTATAAAAACATGCATGTTATAAAAGTAACATATGATTACGATTAAAATTGCTTAGTGTAAAACACTGTTCTGATGCAAAGAGGGTATCATGAATAATGTGAGTATGATGGATTAAGTGAGTACGATGGAAAAAGTAAATATTATAGATAGAGTAATTATTATAGATAGAGTCAATACAATATACATAGTCATTATGATAGATTGATTCAATAAGATAGATATATTCTTTTTGATATACAGATCCAATATGATAGATACAGTCAATTCAATAGACAGAGTCCTGACGATAGACAGAAATACCATTTTCAAAGTAAGTCCTTTATTTGATAAATGAATAAAGAAATTTTTTGTTTCTAAAATAAATGTCACAAAAGTTAAAATAAGACTTTTTAAATAGAAAACTGAAAAAAACATTATCACCCTTTATATACTCAAGATGTTTATAACGCTAATCTATATACGAATTCTACATACACAAATTTGTTGTAATGTGTTTCTGAATCAACTAATCCTTTTCTGATGTCTCATGTATGAGACATATTCCTATAAACTTTGAGCCCCATTCCTCTAGAAAAAACAACAGAGATCTACATAGACAACCATAGAGAATCAAAAACTATTCCATCCAAACCGCAGCCTAGTAACTGTTATTGTTGGAAAACTCATCAAAATAAATATTTTTTTCCATTATCCACCAAAACCCAGGACACGATATCTCAACATGTCCTCTAACACCTAGATCTTAGACTCGGACATCCTATATATCTATGGGTGAAAATACATACTAAAAAATAACAATGTACCAAGTTCCTTCTATAATCCAAGTGAGATGCACAATTTGAAGTGATAACAATGATACGAAACTATAGTCCTTTGTAGACTATGAAACTACACTATCTCTCAATCATAAAAAACACTGAACTAATCAACGATAGTGGTGTACTGGATCGGTATGAAATTATCCACCTTAGTCAATCAATCCAAAACTTCCCAGATTTCATCATTCTTCGGATACGTCCTTGGATGACACACCGTGATGTATATTGTTACGTCATCCCACATCCACTCTAGAATTGTAAATGGATGTAACAAACCCCCTAAGTGATGATGCTTGAACATGAACTACTAGAAGGTAATTTATCACACCATAAAACCTACATCCTATTTCATCATTCCTAGACATCAATACTGCCTATGAATATCACGATACATCTTAATCCATCTAGGATACACTTCCCACATCTATTCAAAGAACTTGTGAATAATCTAATCCAGCATACACACTGAAAAAACCACACAGCTACAATAATCGACAATTGTGTCATCATCAACAAATCAACTATATAGTGACTTTCCACCATAAAGAATTTCATTTATAGAAAAACACTTTGTATCCTACAAATGACAATACATGACGTAGCTCAAAAGTGCGGACTCAACTAATATAAATTAAATGTTCAGATCTATGTTCACATCCTTCACCTCTAGATGAATCTCATAAATCAATGTCATCATTCTACACACATAGTTCGATTCTTGAACCACCTATTTTTGAGTAATAAAACTTAGATCATCTACAAAATTATTTCACTTTTATGGTTTGTAATACAACTTGAAGACAGAAGACTACATGTATTCATACAATCACCACTTTCAATGATTAAAATGTGGCTAAGGGAAGATATAATTAATGATTTTACTATCAACAAAAACCAAAAACCTTTCTCCTAACAAGTAATGCCCCAACACATTATGGCATAAACCACATTGACAAAATCAATATCATGAGTGGGGTAATTTATTTCATGATGATTCAACTATATTAAACCATATACTATAACATTATAATCCAATATCAACACTTCCCCAATTCCATGACCAGATGCATCACAGAATATTGTGTACCTCTTATCATGCATGTGCTGGATCATGATCAGTGAAGTCGTCAACATCTCCTTCAACTCTTGAAAGGAATAATCAGATGCCTTATACCACTACAACATAACACCTTATTAGATAAGCCCAATATTTTCAATTAAAAATGTTAAAAATATTTAATGAAACTTCAGTAATTACCAAAAAATACCATAATACATTGGGCATCTAAAACATTCATAGGTTTATCCCAAAACAAAATAGTCTACTCTTTCTATGGATCCACTGACAGACCTAACTTAAAGATTATGTTACCCAAGAAAAGATCTTTACTAATCAAAAAATGACATTTTGATTGATTGGTGTAAAAACTATGCTCTCGTAGTGTACTCAGGATTATTTCAAGATGTTTTCCATAGTAGTAATGCATTTTTGAGTAAAACAAGATGTCTTTAATGAAGGAAACCATGATCTGATCCACGTTTCAGAGAAATATTCAGTTCATTAATGGATTGGACACAACAAATGTGTTGTTCAACCTAGATAACATAAAAAAACTCATATAATCCATTCCTTCCCCTAAATGCAGTCAATGGTACATCAAAAGGCCTTACCATCAACTGGTGATATCCCGATCTCAAATCCTTCTTAGAGAACACTGAATCACCCATAGCTAGTCAAATAGGACCTCGGTTATATGAATTGGGAGTTAGTACTTAACCATTATCTATTTAATCATCTTATATTTGAAAAAAAACATCAATGATCCATCATCGTTCTTGGAAAATAGTATATGAGATCCCCAAAGCTGATGTACTAGGATGGGAGACCCCCTTACAATCCAACTCTTATTGCTGAAACATATGTTCCCGAAGTTCTTCCAACACCAATATATGTGAAGGAATGAAAATAGGTTTTTACCACGATAGAAAATCAATCATAATCTCAACATATCTGTCTAGTGTTAGACCCAATATTTCTTCCAGAAACACAACCTGAAATTCATCCACAACAGGAGGGAATATTTATTTCATCATCAAGAAGAATACATCCCACTTGTGCTATTAGTTATACCAACTAATAAAAAACTATCCTTGCAAAGCCTTCTCAATCATCTTACTTAACACAATGGACATAGGTGTATCCCTAAAGAAATTTGAATGTTACCTGGAGATGATAACAGTTGTTATGGGCCCAGTACAACACCAACCAATACATTCCAAAAATAAAGTCAAAACGTGACATCTTGAGGAAGAACAAGTCCCACATAATATGGTATCCACCAACCTATATGGAACAACCTTTACATTAATATATATCCTTATCTTACACCCTCAATGGAGTATTATTTGACATAAAACCACACAAACATTCTACTAGTAGGCCCAACACAACTACAAACCATGAAGTGATAAAAGAGTGTGTGGAACTGGTGTCAAATACAGCTCTAGAAATAATAAAAGCATCATGAATTATAACCTGAACTATATATGGTACATCCTCACCACCTTCAGGTGTAGACTAAACTACATGAATCTTACCTACCCCTCTACCATGGGAAATGGGCTAAGTACCTAGTACTATATTATCTTGCTTGTATAGACTCTCTCACCCTAGAGTGACATGTCCTCCAATCCTATAGGTATGACCCATGGAAATAATACTAACTACCTGATATAGGATAATAGATCCCAATATTGCACTCAATATCTACCTCAGAAATCCATCATTTCCTAGCTTTTGAGGGATCATTGGGATCCTCTGTGCATTCCCCATTCCTCTACAAGACATACACTCCAATAGTGGTCAGGGACACAGACCTAACATGCTCCTTGACCAATAATATAAATAAAAAACTCATGATATCCACTCTGATAGGTTTACCCTATATTCTTACATCCCTCTACACATCCACCATATTGAAAAATTCCAAAATGGCATTTCCAACACTTAGAAAACGTACCACATGTCTGACCAACTAAAACCACAATAATACCACCCAAATCTCCCTTTACGTTCCATTTTGAGATAAGGGATTGATCCACAACATATGACAACTATTTCAAATGGAAAATATTCACATGGGATCTGATATCATGTCTAATATCATCATGTACAATTTCATCCACTACTACTTTATCGCCTTCCACCGATGGAATGAAAGACCTAAAATTGGTGCAATGGATACCATATCATTCTCCGACATAACCCCATGGGTCAAAATCATAAAATCCACATCCTAATCCGACCTCAAAACCTTTGGATAGAAATTCTCCACAAATTTTTCCTTAAAATAATTCCATAACATTATTCCATCCTCTTCAGCAACAACATGATTTCCCAAAAAACACATTGTCTAACCTCTCAACATATAGCCCACCATATTGGCTCGTTTCTCTGAAGGAGTCTCCAAATGGTTGAGGATCATTTGAATGGAATCTATCAAAAACACGGATTCCTATTGTCTACTATATCTGGTAAAGGGTGAAGAGCACTGTAGCTGAAATTACCCGTTCATCTCATACATGATTAGTACAACCCGCCATGGGGCTCATTCAATCATTTTCATAAATTGAGAAAGGTTCCCACAAAACCTATTTTCTTTATTATCTTGTTTCACAATGTTCTATTGCTACAGTAATGGATTTGGGTATTTAACAATATCCTCTTTTCTTCCAACTAACATGAATCTCCATGGCGGAACTTCTCTACAATGCCAAACATGAGTTTTAGAACACATAACATAATTCATTAATAGTTTTCATAAAATAATTCTCTCCAATAGATGTAATAAATATTATTCACATACAACATCCCAATTTTATCATCACCTTACAATCACTAACCTCAACCATTCCTAACAAAGAACATGGCTAACTTTGGGAACCAATTTAAATGGTTACAGGAATTACATTGGACACTATCTCAAAACCATAGCCATAATTTCATTGTGGACCGTTTCCTCCTAGGCAGATTTTCCCTTTTTTCAATTTTTTTTTAAAATAATCATCTAAACTCATTTAGAGCAATTCACTAGATAGAATTCCTAAAAAATTATTCAATATACTAATTCAATTTTTACCAATTTGAATAATTTTATTCAAATTTATTTCATTAGGATGTTCATGAAGTTCAAGTACATTCCACAATATATATATACCAGACTCGTCCCATGTGTGTACCTCTCATGATGAATGCCACTTATATATTTACGTGTCTAAAATGATGCATTAATGCACAATCCTATACAATTCAGACCACAAATTAAATGTTATAAAACTATCACATCACAAAAAAATTTCATCACCCAATGTTGAAATATCATCAATATTAAGAATGCACAAGAAGACCAACAATTACAATCATGGGTGACTAGGGTTTTCCCTTATTCCTGGGATAGCTACTCCGAAGAATGAACTCATTATTAAGGCCTGACATATCCTCTTCTTTTTTTACCAAACCAAATAATAATAACAAATAAAATAACCACTCTGATACCATATTGTAATATCCACATCCCTTAATCCACTAAACGTTTCCCTGATATTGGTCGTCACAATACCTCAAGCATTCCTCCACATACACCAATGGTTTCCAACTAGTAGCGAGGGTCTAATTTTTCAAGTGGTGAGACTATACACTCTTTACTAGAGTAAGCTACGATAGAAAAATAAAATAAATGACATTCCACCATGATATAACTATCCACCATGCATAACCAAGCATCTCCAAAAAATGGAATCAAACCATTAAAAGCCGAAAAATATGTCATGTCATGATAACCGGTTCTAATGCGAAAAAACCCAAAATAAAGACAACAAGTGGAATCCTCAAATATGTCCTAACACTAAGTTTGGAACCTCTTCAATGCACATTCCATGCCAAATACTCTCCCTATCACAGGGAATTTTTCATTTTCCTAAATTATAAGCATGCAATATACTTGAGTACCCAATGATGCATGAGTATGGTGGGAGTAAATATAAGTAAGCCACCACCAAAAGTGTCTACAAAAAATCTGGTCAATAGATGGTGCATGAATGTACTAGTAAAAAAGGTAAATAAATCCCTCTTCGGTTCCATTTGATAATAATGTTCACATAAGTAAATCCTATCATTATTTCCAATATCAATACTTCTACCATATTTATTACTTTGTTCACTTTCATCTCATGTTTAATGGATTGCGAATTTTCTTCAATATTAATTCATAAGGGGAGTTAATCTTGTTACTATCTCACTAGGGATAAATACATCATCACGTATACAAAAAAATCACCATGAATCCCTAGTCTAGATGGTCTCATAAAATACAACCATTATATGAATAGAACCATGTCCCCTTCTCTAATATATGCATTTTGGGGTAGAGTTTAGTGACACAATATTACATGACCCATGGGATAGAACATAACTTCAATATCCCACTCTACCAAGACATTTCTACATGAATATTTATCCATTCACCACACATATACCATTTCACAACCAAAAATAATCAATACCAATAGAAGACATAAACTATAAAAATCATCTTGAGAATGAACATTATGGAACACCCCATTAAAACACTTCCATTTACATTAAATAGTCATTTAGACCAATTATCATTTCATATGACTAAATCATAATGCTTATTAACTACCTCCCCTATATTAACACACTTAAAATATTACACTATTTTCACATGTAAATTTACTGAACTGATTCATCATTCCTCATGGATTATCCCACTAATTATTATCAAGTAAAACAGAAATCACCTAAACACATTCATATTAGTCACATTTATTAATTTTCATGTCATGGTAAACAACCCTTATCAATTATCCACCTCGATAAAAAACTACACAATCTCTACTAATAATAAACAAATCAACCATTTGACATATTTTTCATGGGCTCTATTTAATCACCAGTCAATTTCATACATAACATTTTGTTTAACCATGTTTAGAAAGGATAGAAGACCCCATGTGTGGACCTAAATCAATCATGTCATCCTCTATGCATTCCATGGGGATCACGTGGGGTTCAATTTTTCATTTATACACCCATTTTATGATAACCCAATAACAGAACCAATAACACAAAATGGGAAAGCAAGAACATATTCATATATTCTCAAATACTCATAAAAACGATGGATATAATATATAGACCACATACCTTGAATACGTTCAAAAAAATTAATCTTAACATCAGATTTGGATTCAGACAACCCTTGAATCCTTAACTATGAAACAACTATGGGAAAAACATTTCCTTCAAAATAATATTACAATTAATATAATCTCTAATTTAGAAAAGAGAAGAAAGGCGGTGATTTGACTTACTTAGATCTTTGATCCACAACCAATGACACTCCAAGGATCCATGACATTAGGTAGATCAATCCATTGATGCTCTTGAGGGTTCTAGTGAATGACTAGGGTTTTGAGGGAGTAAATAGTTGAGAAAATAATGTGAGGGTATTAAATTAAAATAAATTTATAATTTATAATTTTTCCATCTTTTAAAGGGTATGATGGTTTACCTACATGGTATTCCAAACCATGAACAAAACGTGAACAATCCACTATATAAGGGGATTTGGGTCACATGGTTACTTGGGAAGGCATCATGGTTTGAAAAACCATGAACTAACAGTGCGATATGCCACTCTCCAGAATTGCACAGCTTGATGTAAAAACTTTCACAACTTACTTAACCATGCAAGAACCATGTTCCAATTGTGTTAATTGTACATTATGGCCTAATTTTCCTTTCATTCATGAATCGATCCCATAAAACACCCATGAGGTGTAACATCCCAATTTAATAAAGAATATGAAATTTTATTATTTATTAATATTTATAAATTAATTTTGTATTTTACATTAAAGGGGATGCTATGATTAATGACATACCTGATGCACAACAACAGGTTTCTTTGAAATCTTACGTTGCACACAATATTGAGAGGTACTAAAAATTTATATAATATTATTATTATTTTAAATGGTAGTTAACGCCTAGCCGTTGTAATGGCAGAAATGAACCTAACTAACTAAAAAATGATTATACATGATTTTAAATATTTTTACATTTATCCAATAAATTTTAGAGGCTAAAAATAAGAAAGAATATAATTTTAAGTATAAATACTCTAATATTCATTAAAAGGATAATTTACAACTTTTTTTTAGAGAACCCTCTTTAAATATAGTTTTGGTCACTTTTATATGTTCTATTTGAAAAAAATAAAAATTTTCTTTAGAATCGGGACGTCAAAATTTATATTGGGTAAATTTTGGTATAAATCTGATAAACAGCAATTTTAAATGAATAGAGAAACATACTGTATTTTAATTCAAATTTACATTTTAATCTAATTTATTTTTATTGTTATATTATATTATTAATGGGGTTTCAAGTTTAATTAGACTATATTTTTACCATTTAATCCAATTTTGTTCATTGGAAGAAATTACACTTTGAATTTGGGCATAAACAAGTGTCAATCGTTTGATAGTTATTATTTCTTAAAAACGCGTTTTTATTTTGACAACAGGAATTAATATTAAATTTATTAATCCAACTTCTTTGTTTTGAATTTGGTAAAATAGACATAATTTTTGAATTTGGAATATCAAATATAGATTAGGCTGGATTTTTGGTATTTTTATGAAAAAACGCCAATTTTTGATGAATAGTGAAACCACTAAGTAGTAGTTAAAAATATGAAATTTTCATTTAAATAAAATTTACTTCTTATATGAATTGTATTTCAATAATCTGAAATATATGGTTGTTATTAGTAAGTATTATTTGGTTCAATAAGATGAAAATAATTTTTTTTGAATAGTATATTTTGACTTTTATTTACCAAAGTTAAAGGTAAATATGGTATTTCAAGGTAAAAAGAATATTATAATAATAAAAAATTATCTTAACACTTGTCATAACCTTAATGGATGAGTCATGGCCGACCACATGCATCTATTGGACTATTTCGGGACCCCATGGGGCCCCATAAGAGTGATAATGACACTTTATTTTAATTAACATAAAGTAAAGGAAAAAATGACATTAAATAATATTTTTAGTAAATTAATTATTACATATGGTTATATTAGTGATCCATTTCACTATAAATATTAATTGTAAATATAAACAAATTACCTACATCATTGTATTGGTTTTATAATTTTAAGACGTCATATAAATAAAATTATTTATGACACAATAATCATTTAGTGTTTACATCATTAATAAATGATTTAAGTAAATAATATTATAATGATTAAAAAAATAACAAAAACCATTACAATTCTTATTGAATGATTTTATTTCGACCATATTTCATCTTATATTCTACTTTATTGAGTTTTGGATCTTTAGAAACCGAAAATATTTATATAAAAAAATTAATATTTTCACACTTTCCTAAAGGGCCCCTCCTCCCCCTTATAAATGGGCACCAATTCCAACCCATTCCTCACACCTCTCAATCCCCTTGGATCATCCAACCCCAGACCAAATAATCTATCAAGATTATTATCTTCTACCTAGAAGCCTTAACATAGGTATAAGGAACATCAAGAAACCCTTTTGGTTCAAACCAATGGGAGTTACCCGATTTAAAGGTAACGCCTTCTCTTAAGTTGTTTTGTTTTATTTTCCTTATCCAATCCCCTAAAATATTTTTATTCCTTTATTTTATAACAAAAAATGTATCCTAAATATACTAGGTTGTTTTTATGTGATTTATTTTGACTACACTTAGACAAAACTCCATCTAATCGGTAAAGAACATACCGTTTCTGTTGATGGCAAACTAACGCCTCACGAAACGATGATTGTTTAATCTTCTCTTACTACCTCTTATGGTGGCCATTATGATGGAATTATATTTATATATGATATATATTATGTTTATTATGTTATTATGCTTCTTTTATTTTCGATTTATATCATACCTTTATGGATTCTATTATGGGTAAACGCAATAATTTCATTTGAGGAAGTGCGAACTACCGTCCCCTCAAAGTGATATGACCCATTCATTCCATACATGGGATGTATAAAGGATGGAGATAATGAAATTATATATTATATTATATTTTACTTATAATATACCTATGTATCATCATGTTTTTATTCCATTAAATATGAAATAGAAATGAAAGTAGCGTTCATGCGTACATTCGTCATACCTTTCCATCAACATTGCATTTCATTTCTTACCTATAAATGTTCTTTAATATTACAAATACATATATAAACTGGATAAATATGATAAATATGATATATATAAATCATTTATTTAATTCCGAAGATAATGGACTTTTGACCACATGGACAACTTGTAATTATAAGGTGTTCATTTTGACTCAAGTACCAAATATCGACAAAACGACCATTATTAACTGAAATGATTGCATAATGTTTATAACATGGTAATAAGTGATATAAATGGAATAATAAAATTAAAAAAGGTTCTTAATCATGTATAAATTAACTTGTGTTTATTATTCAGGACGAACCAATAACAACCTAGTCAAGTTGGACACGAGGTAAGGGGTTTCTTCTCCCACATTTAATTCTCTGAGATTTTCATTGTTCACCACTTATTTATTTTCATGTGGAGTATTGTGAACATAAATTTGATATATATTATCCTGATTCCATTTATATTCATGGTATTTTGTTATTCATTTTGTGGTTATAAACTTTTTTTCATACGACTCGATTTATTACAATGTGGTAAGGGTTTTAATATCACTTTTCATTCACGTGAGATTCATGTTATATTTGACACTATTTATTCAATGGTGTATTTACTAACCATTATTTTATTCTTGGTTTAATATAAATTTATTTTTGGGTACTTACATCTTCATTGTATGATCCTTATTTAATTGGTTGTATGTTTCATAAGTTACCAAATCGGTAAGGGAATTTCAAATTTCAATTTCCACTCATTGGGCTTTAGGCATACTTAATTGATTATTTTACTTCAAGATTATTTGTAATATCACTATTTATTTAATTATGTATTAATTTACACTCCCATTTCTATGTATATACATCTGATACACATAATCAATCCATTTTTACGTTCTAAAGTTATCGATATGAACCTGATAAGAGTAATTTTAACTCAATTTCCATTCATTGAGTTAAACATCCATGTCATTAGTGTTGTTTTACAAAAATATGTGTGAATGTTCTATGATTTATTTACACTAAATATCTAATAATATTGATTGTATTTATATTTATCATGCATTTTTAAGTAATTGATTTATCCTTATTCAAATGATACAATTTTTATAAGGGATTTCGTCTCAATTTACATTCCATTGAGACTTTTTTTTGGCATGCACCATTTCAATATGATGTCATGTATATACTATCCCTTTTCATATTATATCATTAATCCCTTTATTCTCATGATATTATAAAGTTCTGACTCAATGTTATTCCTCAAATATTTTTATTCAAGAGTCTCTCATTTTGTAAAAAACTATTTAACTAAAATATCGTTTTAAATGTTTTAATGATTTATTCTTATAAATGTTTATCATTAATGTCCATGTTTTAAAAATGGTTTTACGGATTTATTTATATGGACATTAATTTTTTCAAATGATAATTTATTTAAATGTTTCAAAGTGGTATGGTACACTTTGATTCAAAAATCTCTTTATTAAATGATATAAGTGGTTATGAAAATGGTTTGATAAAGCATCGATTATGTCTATATATTAAAATGATATATTGTGATTTTAATTTTGAAATGTTATACTTCCTTCATTATTGTATTAAGTGTTATGAATATGTTATAGTTCATGGGGTTTTTTTACATATACAGGTGGTTTCGTGATAATCCTAGGGTAGGTTAGCCTCAAATATCTTTTTAGTGCATTGGGTAACATGATAGAGGTAAAAATTAATGTTCCCCATTACAGATTTAGGGAATATACTAGGATAGGTATTCCAACTTAACTCCCTACATAGATGTGATAGATACAATGTAAGTATTTTTTGTATGCTATAAGTTACCGTTATGATTTATGATTTCTGTGTGTTGTTCATAAATCTTATGATTTCATAAGATATGTTATGATTGAAAAGTTTGGTTTCATTGTTTTGTATTTATTTATGGGATATTGTTTTCATTCCCCAATTTATATCCCTTATTGATATTTTTATGATCATCCCATGTTTTTGAAATGTTTTCCATAGTAATTAAATATAAATAATGGTCAAATATGAGATAAAGAAAAATTCATTCTTTTTAAAACATGGAACTAGACATGTTTCTTTTTTATTTTATAAATGGATATTGAGTAGTAGTTTCTAATTACAATATTAATGTTTTTATGCAATAGTTATGGACTAATTCTATAAAAATCTAAACCTGAAAATATCCTCAATGTGAATTATTAATTTAATTCAAGATTATGTAATATTTAAGGATGAGTCCTTATAGTTTGTATCAGAGGTCGGTTTAGATAACATTATAGGTTAGGGTGTTCTTTAAGCATATGTGACATTACCAATATGTTTAGGATTTTATAAATAGTCATAGTTATTTTAGATAAAGTGAATGAGTTTAAGATAACATGAATAAGTATATCTTACTGTTTACCCTCATCATAAGATATTATATGATTATTTTACTGATATAATCACACTTACCATTTTGGTTTTAGTAAATGGCTAGATCTCGGGGACACCAAAGTTACAGTGGAGGTGAAGAAACTGTGATGGTTTTTCGAATGAGCAACTGAATGAAATTAGAGCTGCAAGGAGAACTCTTTAGGTTATTCTCAACCAACTATCTGAGGTCATGATTGACCACCAAACCCATGGTTATTTTTTAAGGCATTGTATATGTGAGAAACAAATCCCCACTGAAGTTCATGTAATAATCATAAACGTACATTTATTCAAAAGCCTATGTGTCAAGGATGTCTAAATAAACACATAGGAAAATGTTTATAAGGGACGGTAAGATGCTAGAGATGTGGATGTGAAGGTCATAAAGAAATAATATTCCATCAAAAAAGGATGTATCTAGATGACTCTAAGAAAGGGAAAGAATTTCTTTTTTAGGGAACAATTGAATGATTTAAATGTGGTCTTCATGGTCATTATACAAACATATTTCCTACGAAGAATGTTCGAGAATGGGATCACCATGATCATACAAATATATATTTACCAATACCTATTTCCATTCCAATTGAGGATTAGGAAACTGACAATGACCAATGAAAGGTATGGATTATTTCATAACTGATGTTTATAAATTATTTAATATTATGATATGATTCATGATTTTGTTTGTATGAATAACGTTATTTAGAATAAGTTGTAAAGGAATGGTTAATGGATCACGAAGAATTCTGAATGAGTAAGAAGTAAACATGTAAGGGATTTAAGTGTTATTGTAAATCTTAGGATGGGGAAATTCTTAAAATTATTAATGCTCTTTTGAGGATAAGATTAAATTAGAAGAATTTTTATAGTATGATTAACCCTGATGTTTGATATATGAAAATTTTATTCAAGGAAAAATTATCATTTCTTTTGTGGATATAGTCATATAGATCTATTTGAGTTTATATGATCCTTAAATTTAAGGAAATTACAGGTTAATAAATTTTGGGATGCAAAATTAATATTATTAGATAACCTCTGTGGTTAAAATATGTTATGGTTATTTTTGATGAAATTATCTATTTTTTGGGAAGGTTATAAAATTTTATAGTTTTTGAAAAAGGGAAACACGCAGAACATGTGACAAACCGTCACGTCAGACAATGTTTTAGGATTCAAACCCACAACCTAAGTGCGACTAGGATTTATCGCCTACCACTAGACTGTGTGAAGTCCCTAGTTAGTATAAATAATTCTTTTTAGTTATATGATTTTATGAATCAATAATAAGTTGATTTTGGGTTATGTATGGAAATTATTAACCTATAATTGAGAATATGTGATTAGGATAATTAGTTTTAAATATGAGACTTTAAGAGTAACAAATATTATTTGGAGAAAAATGTTAACATTTGTCATGGAAGGATATGTGGTTAAATTTTTTCTGAGATTTAGTTTTAAATCCTAGATTGGATTACATTGAATAATTTTATGGACATTTGTTTAATAAATGGTCTTCGTTGAGCTTTGGGTATTTTTGGACAAATTTTTGAGATTATGATTAGTTTTTCTTTTTGTAAAAGATTATTCTTTTTTGGGGATTATCTGAACTTATACTAACCATTTTATTTTTTGTTAATATATAAAGACATCGAAAAAATATAGTTCATATTTTTTGGATTATGTGATTCTCTAGAAGTTGATTATAGAACTTTTAATGTGAACAAGTCATCTTTAATACTCAACATATGAAGAAAATTGAGTTTGTGGTAGGAATTTAGTAAAGGATCAAAGTCTACATGATAATTAAGTACGCTTCATTATGTTTTCAGTTAAGATGAAAAATTAATTCCTCAACTTTATGAAAAGTAACATAAAAAACAATATCTGTAAAATTTTCCTACCAGGAAATCAAAGACCGTTTAACCCAACACAAATTTGTGATTTTCTAATGGTTGACTTTTTCCTAATCATGTTTTATATCACTATCCATCTGAACATGATAGTTTTTTTCTCCTACATATCCATGTATTCATGAAATCAATATTTCTTTTGTGTTGGGTGACCTTTTTTACTTCTCTTTATTTATATTAAAGTGATAGATTTATTGACACTTTTTCAGATGAGGGACTTTCAATAATGTTTCTGAGCCCAATTTTAAAATAGTGAGGATGCAATTCTGAAAAGAGAGGAAGGATGTAACATCCCAGGTAAATAAATATTTTTAAATTAATTATTAATTTGACTTTAAAGGGGATACTATGTTCAATGGAATACCTGATAAACAGCAACAGATTTCTTTGAAATCTTACATTTCACAAAACATTGAGTTGTAATAAAAAATAATATAATATTATTATTTTCTAAAATTCTTGTAAATGTCTAGCCATTGTAATGTAAATAATAAACAAAACTAACTAAAAAATTATTATAAATGGTAGTTAAATATTTTTTCATTTATCTAAGATATTTTAGAGGCTAAAATAAGAAATAACCATATTTTAAGCATAAATACTCTAATATTCATTACAAGGTTGATTTACCACATTTTGATAGAGAAACCACTTTAAATCATGTTTCAGTCACTTTTATATGTTCTATATGAAAAAATAAAATTTTCATTTAGAATCAAAACATTAAAATTTACTTTAGGCAAATTTTTGGTATTACTCTAATAAAATTAAATTTTTAATGAATAGTGAAATATACTGTATTTTAATTCTAATCTACCTTTTAATATAATTTTATTATATGGTTATATTATGTTTTTAATTGGTTTTAAGGTGTAATTATATTATATTATTACCATTCAATCCAATTTTGGTTGTTGGAAAATATATAACTTCGAGATTTGGAAAAAACTAGTGTCAATAATTCGATAGTTATTATTTCATAAGAACACAATTTTTTTACTATGGGAATTAATTTTAAATTAATTAATCCAAATTATATTTTTTGAATTAGGTAATATATTCATCATTTTTTAATTCTGATTAAAAAATATAGCTTAGTATTATTTTTTGGTATTTTTCTAAAAAACATCAATTTTGGATGAATAGCGAAACCACAAAGTAGTAGTCAAAAATCTGACTTTTTCTTTTGAATTAAATTTACTGCTTCTGTGCATTTAATTTTCATCATCCAACATACATGGTTTTTATTAGTTAGAAAAATTTTGTTCAATAAGATGAAAATAATTTTTTTTGTGAATAGTAACTTTAGACTTTTATTTACCGTGGTTAATGTTAAATAGAGTAATTCAAGGTAAAAAGAATGTCATAATAATACAAAATTACCTTAACACTTGTACTAACCATATTTTTTGAGTCATGGCTGATCATGGTCATAATAGGGTCTATTTTGGGACCCCATGGAGAAACTTAAGATTGATAATGACACTTTATTTTAATCAACTTAAAGTTAAGAAAAAATGACATAAACAAATATCTTTTAGTAAATTAATTTTTACATATGGTTATGTAAGTTATATTTTCAACTATGAATATTATTTCGAAAGATAAAAATATTTCTTAAATAATGATATTTATTTTATAATTTTTAGATTTCAAATAAATAAAATTATTTATGAATCAATAATGATGTCGGTTTTACCTCATTAATAAATGATTTAAATAAATAAGATTATAAAGATTTAAAAAATAACCAAAACCTATCCAATTATTATTAGAAGATTTTATATTGACTATGAGTCATAATATATTTGACTTAATGAGTTTTGGATCTATAGAAACTGAAAATAATTATATAATAAAATAATATTTTTACACTTTCCTAAAGAGCCCCTCCTCCCCCTTAAAAAATGAAACAACTTCTAACTCATTACTCACACCTCTCAATCCCCTTAACTCATCCAAACCATACCCAAAATAAGCTCTCAAAATCCCTATATTCCAACTAGAATCCTTAACTTAGGCATAAGGCACATCAAGATAATCATTTGGTTCAAACCAAAGGGAGTTACACGATTTAAAGGTAATGTATTCTCTTATGTGATTTTGTTTTATTTTCCATCTCCAACCCCCTAGATTTTTTTTCCTTTTTTTAGAAACAAATGTATCCTAAATATACTAGGTTCGTTTATGATATGTATTCTATCTACACATACACACACCACCATCTAATGGGTAAAGAAGATACAATTTCTGTGGACGGAAAACTAACACCTCACGAAACGATGACTATTTAATATTCTCCTACCACCTCTTATGGTGGCCTTTATGATGGAACTATGTTTATATATGATATATATTATGTTAATTTTTTATTCTTTCATCTTTATTTTTCATTTATATCGTACCTTTATGGTTTCCATTATGTATAAACACGATAATTTCATTTGAGGAAGTGCGTACTATTTCCCCCTCAAAGTGATATGACTCCTTTATTCCATATTTGGGAGGTATAAAGGATGGATTTAAAGAAATTTATATATTATATTATTATTTAACTATAATATATTAATGTATCATTATGTTTTAATTCTATTAAATATGAAATAGAAATGAAAGAAGTGTTCATGTGTACGTACGGCTTACCATCTCCATGAACGATGGATTTCATTTCTTACATCTAAATGTTATGTAATTTTATAAATACATATATATACTATATATATATATGATATATTTGATATATAAATCCTGGATATCATTTTGTAGATAATTAACTATTGACCCCAAAGACAACTTGTAATTAGAATGTGTTCATTTTTTGACTCAAGTACCAAATATCGAAAAAATGACCATTATTAACTTAAATGATTACATGATGTTTATAACCTGGTAATAAGTGTTATAAACGAAATTATAAATTCTAAAATGGTTCTTAATCCAGTATAAATTAACTTAAGCTTATTATTAAGGAAGAACAAGGAACAAACTAGTCATGTTGGACACAGGGTACGGGGTTTCATATCTCACTTTTACTTCTCTGAGATTTCAATTGTTCCCCACTTATTTATTGCATGTCATGTATTTTGTACTGCCATTTGATTTATATTATCATAATTATCTTTATATACATTTTATTTTGTGATTCATTTGATGTTTATTAACTTTTTTTCATAGCACTTGATTGAATACAACGTGGTAAGGGTTTTAATTATCACTTTTTATTCCCGTGAGATACATGCTATATTAGCCATTATTTCCTTTTTGGGGGGTTATATTGTGCCCATGATTGTATTCTTGGTGTAATATACTTTAATTTATGGGTTTTTAAATTTTCATTTTATTATCCTTCTTTCATTAGTTTCATGTTTCATAAGTTACAAAATCGGTAATGGAATTTCAAATTTTAATTTCCACTAATTAGGCTTTAAGCATACTTCTTTGATTATATTACTCCTATATTATTTTTAAAATCACTATTTATTAACTTATGGTGTAATTTCCACTCCCCTTAGAGTAGATATAATTCTAATACACATAATCAAACAATTTATAAATTCTCAAGTCATCGATATGAACTTGATAAGATTAATTTTAACTCCATTTTCAGTCATTGAGTTAAACATAAATGTAATTGGTGTGGTTTTTACAAATATATGTGTGAATGTTCTCTGCTTTATTTATATTAAATATCCAATCATATTGAGTGTATTTATATTTTTTACACATTATTATGTAATATATTTATCCTTAATCTAAGGATACTATTTTTATAATCTATTTCATCTCAATTTACATTCAATTGAGACTTCATCATTGTCATGCACCAATTCACTTTTATATGGTGTATATACTATCCTTGGGAATATTATATAAAGAATCACTTAATTCTCATGATATTATAAAGTTATGATTTGCTGTTATTAATTAATTATTTTTATTCAAGAGTCTCTCATTTTGTTAAAAACATTTTAACGAAAATATCCTTTTAAATGTTTTAAAGATTTATTATTCAAAATATTTATCATTAATGTACATGTTTTAAAAATGGTTGTAAGGATGTAGTAATATATACAATAATGTTTTCAAATGATTATTTATTTAAAATTTTCAAAGTGATATGGGACACTTTGATTGAAAATTATATTTATTAAAAGATTTCAATGGTTTGATAAAGCACTGATTATGTCTATATCATGAAAGAATATGTTGTTATTTCAATATGAAAATGTTATATTTCCTTTATTCTTATTTTAAGTGTTATGAATATATAATGGTTATTGGGAATATTTTAGGTATATGGGTGGTTCCTTGATAAACCAAGGGTGGGTGAGCCCGAGATAGCTCTCCAATACAATGGCTAACATGACAGAGGTAAACAGTAATGTTTCTCCTAAGAGATTTAGAAAATATATTGTGATGGATATTCCAATGTAACTCCCTATATAGTTGTGATAACTATATTCTACGTATTTTATGTATTCCATAAGATACCATTATTATTTATGATTTCTATGTGTTATTCATAAATCTTATGATTTCATAAGGTATGTCATGATTGAAAAAATTGGTTTCGTTGTTTTGTATTTATTGATGTATTAATGTTTTAATTACTTATTTTATATCCCTTTCCAAGATTTCTGTGCTCATCCCATATTTTTGAAATGTTTTTCACAAGAATTATAGATGAATAAGAGTCAAGGATGAGATCAAGGAAAATTCATGTTGTCTAAAATATTGACCTAGACATGTTTATTTTTTATTTAATGAAAAAATGGATACTGAGTAGTAGTGTCTAATTGTATGATTCAAGTTGATTTGTAATAGTTATGGACTAATTATTTAAAACTATAAACCTGAAAATATCCTCAATGTGAATTATTCATTTAATTCAGGATTATGCAATGTTTATGTCTGGGTCATTATCATTGGTATCATAGGTCAGTACAGATAGCATTAGAGGACAGGGTATTCATTAATCCTAAGTGACATTACCATAATTGTTAGGATTTTAGAAAGATTCATAGATATTTTAGATAAATTTAATGAGTTTAAGATATCATGGATAAGTATATCTTAGTATTTACCCACCTCATAAGATATTATATTATTATTTCACTGATATACGCATAGTTACCTTTTTGGTTTTAGTAAATGGTTGGACATAGA
Organism: Viscum album; assembly: GCA_963277665.1. Lineage (NCBI taxonomy): Eukaryota > Viridiplantae > Streptophyta > Magnoliopsida > Santalales > Viscaceae > Viscum > Viscum album. The sequence goes on along the minus strand of OY728126.1, from coordinate 1,943,589,329 downwards.
AAGAACCAATGTAACAGTGGATGTGAAAAACTGTGATAGTTTTCTGAATGAGAAACTAAAGGAAATGCGAGCTGTGATGATAACTCTTGTGGTTATTATCAACAAACTATCTTGAGTCATGATTGACCACGTGAACCATATTGATTTTTATAAGTCATCGTTTATGCGAGAAACAAATCCCCATGGATGTTCAGGTAATAATCATAAAGGCAAGTATATTAAAAACCAATGTGTCAAGGATATAGAAAAAAAACATAGGAAAATGATTCAAAGGGACGAGAAGATTCTAGAGATTTGGATGTGATGGTCATAAAGAAAGAGCCTTCCATGGAAATAGGAAGAATCCAATTTACTTTTGGAAAGGGAAAGAAGTTATTTATAATGGATCAATTTAATGTTTTAAATGAGGTGTCCATGGTCATTATACAAATAAATGTCCTATGAAGAAGGTTCAGGAATGGGATCACCATGATCATACAAATATATTTTTATAATAACTAATTTCATTCTAATTGAGGATGAGGAAAATGAAAATTACCAATGAAATGTATGGATTATTTCATAAATAATGTTGAGACATTATTGAATCGTAGCATAAGATTCATGATTTTGTTTGTAGAAAATAAGTATTTCAGAATAAGATGGAACGTAATAGTTAGTGGATCATGATGAAAATTTAAAGAGTAAGAAGTAAACATATAATGGATTCATGTGTTATGGTATATTTTAGGATAGTAAAATTCTTAAAAGTATTAAGGCTCTTTTGATGATGGGATAACATTAGAAGAATTTTTATAGTATGTGTAACCCTAAAGCTTGATATATGAAAATTTTATTCATAGAATAATTATCTTTTATATTGTGTATATAGTTATGAAGAACCATTTGGGTTTATAAGATCCTCAAATTTGAGGCAATTACAGGTTAATACATTTTGGGATGCAAATTAAAGTTATTAAATAACATTTTTGGTTAAAATATGTTATGGTTAATTTTTGGTGAATTTATCTCTTTTTGTGAATGTTATAAAATTATGTAGTTATTGAAAAAGGACAACACATAGACTGCATGAAAACCTATCACATCAGAAAAAACTTTGGGAATCGAACACACAACCAAAGTGTGATTGGGATATATCACCTACCACTTGACTACGTGAATTCTCTGGTTAGTATGTCTAATTATTTTTAGTTAGATCATTTTATGAATAAATAATAAGTTTATTTTGGGTTATTTATGTAAAAGATTAACCTATCATGGAGAATATTTGATTAGGATAATTACTTTTAAATAAGAGACATTAAAAGTAACTGATGTTATTTGGAGATAAATGTTATGCTTTATTTTGGAAGACAATAATATTTAATCCTTATGAGATTTGGGTTTCAATATTAGTGTTTATTACTTTGATTTTTTTTTTGGAAAGTTTTTTTGAATGGTCTTTGTTGAACATTGGGTATTTCTTGACAAATTTGGTAGATTAAGATTAGCTTTTATTTTTGTAAAAGATTATCCTTTTTGGGGATTATCTGATCTTCTACTAACCAATTTTTTTGGTTAATGTTTAATAAAATTGGAAAATATATTTCATGTTTTTAGGATTATGTGATTATTTATAAGTTGATTATAGCTCTTTCAATGAGAACAAGTTATCTTTAATACACATCGTTTGAAGAAGAAATTAGTTTGTGGTAGGAATTTAGTTAAGGATGAATGTCTACATGACAAGTAACTATGTTTCCTTATGTTTTCTGTTTAGATAATAAATAAATTCCTAAACGTTATGAAAAGTAATTTAAAACAAAAATGTTGTTTGTTAACTATTCATTTTGTGGAATCAAATACCATTTACCCCACCAAAAGTTTTTTATTTTATGGTGGTTAAGATTCTCTTAATCATGTTTTCTATCACTCTCCATCAGAACATGATGGTTTTTTTCTTCTCCATATCCATGTTATCACGGAATCCTATTATCGTTGGAATTGGGTGACCTTTTTACTTCACTTAATTTATTATAATGTGATAGATTTATTGACACTTTTTTTGATGTGGGACTTTCAATGAAGTTTCTAAGCCCAATTTTAAAATGGATAGGACGTAATTCCCAAAAGGGGGGAAGGATGTAACATCCCAGGTAAATAAATAATATGAAAATTTGATATTTATTAATATTTAAAAATTAATTAATAATTTTTCATTAAAGAGGATGCTATGTTTGATGGTATACCCGATAGAAAACAACAAGTTTCTTTGAAATCTTACGTTGCACCCAACGTTGTGTTATACTAAAAAATAATATAATATTATTATTTTAAATGGAAGATAAAGACTAGTCATTGTAATGGATGGAATTAAAATAACTAACTACAAAATTATTATACATGTTTGTTAAATATATTTACCTTTATCTAATAAATTTTAGAGGATAAAAATATGAAAGAATCAGATTTTAATCATAAATACTCAAATATTCCGTAAAATGTCTATTTACCATCTTTTGATGGTGAACCCTATATAAATCGAGTTTTGGTCAGTTTTAATTTTTCTATTTGGAAAAATAATATTTTTGTTTAGATTCCGGACATCAAAATTTACTTTCGGTAAATTTTTTGAATTTTATCTGATAAAATTCAATTTTTAATAGATTGTGAAAAATACTTTATTTTAATTCAAATAAACCTTCTAATATAAATTATTTAAATGGTTATATTATATTATCAATTGGTTTTAAAGTGTAATTATATTAAATTATTACAATTAAATTCATCTTTGGTCATTTTAAAAAAATTCACTTTGAAATTTGGCATAAACAAGTGTCAATCTTTTGATAGATAATATTTCCTAAAAACATGCTTTTGGTTTTGACAACATAAATTAATTTTAAATTATCTAATCCAACTACTATGTTTTGAATTTGGTAAAATAAAAATCATTTTTGAATTTAGAATCAAATATAGCTTAGGCTTATGTTTTTGTATTTTTATGAAAAACTTCAATTTATGATGAATACTGAAGCCACCAAGTTGTAATTAAAAATATGTCTTTTTCATTTATATGAAATTTACCAATTCTGTGAATTTTATTTTGAAAATACGACCAACATGGTTGTTATTATTAATTAAAATGTTGTTCAATAAGATGAAAAAACTTTTTGGTGAATAGTAAGTTTTGACTTTTATTTACCACGGTAAAAGGTAAATATGGTAATATAAGGTCAAAAGAATATCATAATAATTCAAAATTACCTTACTACTTTTTATAACCTTATTTTATGAGTCATGGATGATAATGAGATTCATTTGGTATATTTGGGGACCATATGGAGCCACTTAAGAGTGATAATGACACTTTATTTTAGTTAACTTAAAGTAAAGGCAAAACTGACCTAAACAAATATCTATTAGTAAATTAATTCTGACATAGGGTTATATAATACATCGTTTCATATATAAATATTATATGGAAATATAAAAATATTTCCAACATCGTGGTATTTTTTTTATAATTTTTAGAAATTAAATAAATATTATTTTTTATGACATAATAATTATGCAGTGTTTACCTCATTAAAAAATGTTTTAAATAAATAAGATTATAAAGACTAAAAAAATAAAAAAATATCTCCAATTATTTTTGGATAATTTTATTTCTACCATGAATCATCTTATCTTATACTTTAATGAGTTTTAGATCTTTATAAATTGAATATCATTATATAATAAAATAAAATTTTCACACATTCCGAAAGAGCCCCCCCTATAAAAGGACAACACTTTTAACCCATTCCTCACACCTCACAATCCTTATGGATCGTCCATATCCTACCCAAATAATCTCTAATTATCCCTATATTCCTCTATTAAGCCTTATCTTAGGCATAAATAACATCAATAATCCTTTTTGGTTCAAACCAAAAGAGCTACCTGATTTAAATGTAACGTCTTCTCTTAAGTTCTTTTGTTTTATTTTCTTTCTCCAAGCCCCTAAACTCTTTTTATTATTTTATTTTATAAAAAAACCAGTATCCTAAATATACTGGGTTGTTTTTATATGAAGGATTATAACTACACTTACACACACCTCCTTCTAATGGGTATATAATATACTATTTTTGTTGACGACAAACTAACGCCACACGAAACGATGATTGTTCAATCTTCTCCTACCACCTATTATGTTGGTCATTATGATGGAACTATATTTATATATGATATATGTTATATTTATGTTTTCTTTATGCTTATGTATTTTTTATTTATATCATACCTTTAGGATTTCCATTATGGGTAAACGCGATAATTTCCTTTAATGAGGTGTTGACTACTGCCCCCTGAAAGTGATATGACTTGTTCATGCCATATGTAGGATGTATAAAGGATGGAGTTAATGAAATTATATATTATATTATTTTGTAATTTTAATATACCTATGTATCAATATTTTTTAATTCCATTAAATATAAAATAGAAATGAAAGTAGTGATCTTGTGTATATACGGCTTACAGTCTCCATAAACGGTGGATTTCATTTCTTACCTCTAAATATTACGTAATATTTAAAATACATAAATATATATGGGATATATATTATATAAAAAGCATGAAAATCATTCTATAGATAATGGACTCTTGACCACATGGACAAGAAGTAATTATAAGGTGTTTATTTTTTACTCAAGTACTAAATATCGACCAAATGAGCATTATTAACTTAAATAATTACATAATATTTATAAAATGGTAATCAGTGATATAAAATTAATAATAAAATAGAAAAATGTTATTAATAAAGTATAAATTAACTAATTTTTTTATTCAGGAAGAACAAATAACAAACGAATCATGTTAGGCATGAGGTAAGGGGTTTCTTATCCCACTTTTAATTCTGTGAGATTTCTATTATTCACCGCTTATTTATTGCATGTGATGTATTATGTACATATATTTGAAATATATTATTAGGATTCTATTTTTGTTCACTGTATTATTTGATTCATTTGGTGGTTATTAAATTTTTCTCATATGACTCGATTGATTACAACGTGGTAATGAATTTTAATCTCCCTTTTTATTCCTGTGAGATTAATGCTATATTAGCCACTATTTTCTTTTTCTGTGGTGTATTTACTACCCATGATTGTATTCTTGGTGTAATATAGTATAATATATGAGTATTTACATCTTCATTGTATGATACTTCTTTCATGGGGTGTATTTTTTGTAAGTTACCAAATCAGTAAGGGAATTACAAATTTCAATTTCCACTCCTTGTGCTTTACACATACTCAATTGATTATTTTACTCCAATATTCTGTGTAAAATCACTATTTATTTACTTATGTAGTAATTTTAACTCCCCTTTGTTTGGATATACTTATAATACACATAATTAATCAATTTATAAATTCTCAAGTCATCGATATGAACTTGATAAGAGTAATTTTAACTCAATTTCCATTCATTGAATTAAACATCCAAGTCATTGGTGTAGTTTTTTAAAAAATATGTTTGAATGTTCTCTTATAGATTTACACTGAATATGAAATAATATTGAGTTTATTTATATTTTTCAAACATTATTATATAATTGATTTATTCATAACCTAAGGATATAATTTTTATAAGGGAATTCTTCTCAATTTACATTCCATTGAGACTTCATTGTTTCTATAGACCAATTTACTCTTATATGGTGTATATACTGTCCTTTGGTATATTAAATCATGAATCCCTTTATTGTCATGGTATTATAATGTCCGTATTCAATGCTTTTCCTCAATTATTTTTATTCAAAAGTCTCTCATTTTGTTAAAAAATCTTTAACTAAAATATCGTTTTAAATGCAGTAATAATTTATTCTTCTAAATATTTATCATTAATTTACATTTTTAAAAAAATGTTTTAAATGTTTATTTATATAGAAATTAATGTTTTCAAATGATTAATTTTTTAAAAGTTAAAAAGTGGAATGAGACACTTTAATTCAAAAATCTCTTTGTTAAATGTTTTAAATGGTTTTGAAAATGGTTTGAAAAGTCATTGATTATGTCTATATCTTGAAATGATATGTTGTGATTGAAATATGGAAATGTTATATTTAATTTATTCTTTTTTTAAGTGTTATGAATATGTTATGGTTCTTGGGAATTTTTTATTTATATGGGTGGTTCCATGATAATCCTAGGGTGGGTTAGCCCAAGATTTCTCTTCAATGCATTGGGTAATGTGATGGAGGTAAACGTTAATATTTATCCTAAGATAATTAGGGAATAATCTTTAATGGGTATTCCAACGTAACACCCTTTATAGCTGTGATAGATAAAATATAAGTATTTTATGTATTCCCTAATTTACCTTTATGATTTATGATTTGTTTGTGTTATTCATAAATCTTATGATTTCAAAAGGTATGTTATGATTGAAAATTATAGTTTCATTGTTTTTTATTTATTGATGGGCTAATGGTTTTTTTCCTTATCATTAAACCCTAACTGGGATTTTTTATGCTCATCCCATGTTTTTGAAATGTCTTCCATAGGAATTTAAGATGAATAAGGGTCAAGGATGAGATCAATGAAATTTCATGATGTCTAAAACGTTGAACTAGACTTGTTTCTTATTTATTTTACGAAAAAATGGATACTGAGTTGTTGTATAAGGACCCGACCTTTTTACATACATAATCATGAGTTTAGTTAAGAAAACACTTCTTTTTACAATGAGGATCTTTTCAAGATTATATATTTAGAGAATTAGAACAATACATTCATAACATTACACATTTTTACATAATGGATACCATAAAAACAGTTTCCATTTTTTTCTCAAAATATAAAACATTAAAACATAAAACAAGATTCCTTGACAATTCTTCAACATTTAATGTGTCTTCCTTCCTTGAATTACACATCCATTAACTTGTGAAAAATCATTTAAAAACTTGGGATGAGCATAAATGCTTTGTAAGGAAAGGAAAAGAAAGAAAAACCACATCAGTCCATTAATACTCATAACGTACGGAAACATTTTTAATAGACATGATTTTCACCCATAAATACCTACTTCGTGTAACAAGAGATTTACACAAGACCCACACAAACCTGAGAACATAAATATAATCATAAAGGTAGCATGGGGCATTACTTACATAATCATGTAACTATCTTGGATACCTTAAAATTTTTAAACCTCATGGCTACCTTTCTTTGTGTAACCATCGCAGTTACACATTGAGTAACCATACATCCGAACTCCAACTTACTCATACCCAATGCATTGGAGGGAAATATAAGTCCAACGTTTCATCATAAATAATTCCCGAGAACCAAAACATAATTGATGAAGCTTATATTTTCACATATTTTATACTGTAATTTAATGTTTATAAACCCACAATAGTTTTATTTAATGTTAAATTATTACATATTAATTTTTGGTGTTATTTTGAGCCTAAATGCAGAAATGGCCTAATTCTGTATTTTTAACAGATTTTTATCATAGGGGTATTTTGGTCATTCCTGATAAAATATATTTCCCAATTTTTTGATTTGAATTTTTTTGAACCCTTATTCTATTTACTTCAACTTTATCTTTAGGACCAGGGGCTGAATCTATATTCTATAGGATGTAAAAAATCAATGAAGTGAATGATTTTGTCGGGCAGACTGCGTGGTCCCCAATTTAGTAATAGAACCCTAATTCGGCCTAAACACCTTCGAATGATGAGATTCCACATGGATATGACACAGGACACGCAAACTGGTCTCCACAATTAATTTCAAGTCGTTTGGAATCCTTTATGAGGGTCGTAGAGTGATAGAATTTTGAAAGAAACTTCTAGGAAGCTTCATCCAGATAAAGCGATGTTCAATAGAAAAATCATACCTCTTTCAATACGCCTCTAATTAATCTGAAATTTGGAGGTTGGATGGAAAACGCATTTATGAAAAATATTTATGGAGAGGTCCACATGTTAATTGGCCAATTAATGGGTCTCAAATATGACAACTATCTGATGATGAAATCTTCTTATAAAAGGAGAGGGGATCCTACCTCTCAAAACATTCCATTATTCACCACACCATCCATCACAAAGGGGGTTGGATTGAGATAGAAAGAGGATAGGAGTATTCCATGATGTAATCAAGACATGAAGGGCTAACTCTAAGTGGTGGTGGGCAGCAGAGATCCGAAGACATTTCCCCATTTGAGTTTGGGCTTTCATTGTAAAATATTTTCGTTTAATCTATCCTAGAACTTTTTGCATGAATGAAGGAGGTATTTTTTCTCTCATGTTTTCAGTTATATTTAAATTATTCTAGATTTCATATATTATAATTAATTTAAAGGGGTTTTACTCATGGTTTAAATTTCTTTGGCGAGGTCTTGATTTTGAGCACGATGAGTTCATCTTGTTTTGGTTACTCAGAGGTTTTCGGGTAATTAGAACAAATTCATTAGAAGATCGGCACCCATGTATGAGGTCTCAATCCGGTATCTAGATAATTTAGGTGTATACCTTGAGGTATTAAGGTATAAATTGGATAATTTAATTAAAATATATTAGTAAACAATGATAAAGGGAGTGTCCAACGATCAACGTTTGTCCATCGCTGCTACCTTTATCTTGTTCTATCCAGTTCGATTTTCTTTGGTATTTTAATTGATAATGTAGATTTAATATTTCATTTTCATTTAATTTTCATAATCAAAATCGCCCATATATATTATATATGTTAGTTTTATATTAGTTAAATTAAAAAGTGACAATTGAAAATAAAGTGCATATAAGCGGCCTCCTTGTGATCGACCCTAGGGTGTACCACTATGGTGCATCATAGGATAATAAGAATTTAATTAAATTGGGTAAAGAAACATAAATCCCCTTATTCAATTTTACGCCGTTTCCTAGGAGGCCAAGTTCTTACACACACTATTTTTAATAGAAGAAAAACAAAAAAATCAAAAAAAAAGAGCCTTGTTGCATATCATTCATTTCATTAGCCAATATGGATTTTTATGGAAATTATTATAATTATTGTCATGTGGATAACTTTTATGATGAGCCAAGTAAGGAAGATACATTGAATAATAAAATTATTGAATATTCCCAACATTTTAAAGAAAATTCCTTGATAATTCAAGAGAATTGCAGAAAGATGGAAAAATCAAGCAAGATGATATCATCGTTGGCCGCCCAAGTTGAAGATGTTAAAGTCTTATGGATGGAACAAGAAAAAAGAAAATTTGAGGAGAATGAAATACTTTTTCCACCTATATTTAATGAAGATGTTGATGAGGTTGAAGAAAAACTTGAGGACCCAACTCCCTCACCAACAAATGAGTTCCCAACTACCTTGCTTGGGGAAAAGTGTTCTAAAGCTGAAATATCTGAGGGAGTTTAAAATTATGAGCATTCATTTCATTCAAATTTCATTAATTCTGAATTTCAATATAATATCCCTAATTATGAATTTGTAGATTCAGTGTCACTACTACGGGATCTGGATGATGAAGAAGAAGAAGGTCCTCTTGTTGAGGAGAGAATGGAGGTGCCTGTTGAGTTATGCATTGGTGAATTTGAGGATGATGGCACAAAAGAAGAAATAATTAAAGAACCAATTTACAAAGTTGAACTAGAAGAGAATCCACTTCATATTCTTCTATTTTCAACACCGATGGACACCACTCCTCCAGATTACAAAAATATGGAGCACCCCTATATCCTTTTCCCTCCCCCTCTTAATCTCAAATTCTATTTTCCATATCTTCTTGGGGTTGGGGATATTTTTTTTCTTTGGGGGTTCTCACTTCTGAAATCCTCATATGGATATCAGGGGAAATAATTTGTGGTGGTTTCTAAGCAAGAAACCCCATCCACCTTCGGATTGGGGTTAACCTGCTGCAACTACCTGACTAGGGGCAGTAAAAACCTGGCACCCGCTTAGGGGTCAAACCAAGAATTATCCCTTCACTTTCCCCTTTCTATTTTTTTTCTAATGCATTTATTTATTTATTTCTTTGTATGAAGAAGTGGTGCCAACTAGGATCTTAACTCAATGCTACTGCTAGAAAAATAAAGTCAGGTTGTATCTTTCCTTCTATTTAGTTTTCTTTTCTTCCCTTATTAACATTTTTTCAAGACAAAATGAAGGGTAGTGAAATTTAAGTGTGGGGGGAGTGTCGACCTGTTTATTTGTTTTTGTGTGCTTTAATTTTTTTCATTTTTTAGGAACCTTGATCTTTAATGATAATTATGATCTCATTTAACACAATAATTGATTTTGATAAAATTGAAATTATTTTTGAAAAAAAGTATCTTAAATGATTGTTTATGTGAATTGTTTTTCGTTAAATTGGATTTTAAAACATTTTTATGAGTTTAACTAATTTTTTAAATCCATGGCCCTAAAACACTGACTCAAAATATATTTCTCATCATGTGTGGTATTATAAAACACTTTTACATATTCTTTATAATACCCACATGTTCTGGAGGGAAACTTGGATTTTTTGTCAGAAACAGAATTTTTGATTTTTCTCTTTCGAAGCTTTGGATTTCATTGAATGTTCTTAATATTATTGAGGCACTACTTTGGCTAGCCACATATTATTATGAGACCTACCTTTACATTTATCCTTCATTATCCCTTAGATTCCATGAATTTCCTTATTGGTTTAATCCATAATACAAGATAATTTATCCTTACCTACCCATTCTCTTGGTATTGTTGCATGTATATTTCATGTTTGAGTGTGGGGGAAGGTCCATTCGTGTGAGTTGATTGGGATTTGTTTTATTGATGGGTATTGTGCGGTATGCATTAACATTTGGGGCAATGAAATAATTGGGAATGAGTCATAATATCATTATGCTTCATTTTTTTCATTCAGTTCTCCTTCAGAAAAAAAAGTTGTGTCTTTCTGGAGATTAAAAAATATATATATATAAGGAAAATAAAGTTGTGAGTTTCTAGAGCATTACAAAAAAAGGGGGGGAGATCTTGGAAGATATAATACTTTGAAATCATTGATTGGCTCATGTACCATGTAAAATAAATTGGGGTGGTGTTTTGTTTCACATTCTCATGGTTGATTGAGTGAGGAAATTTATGGGTTTTTACTTGATTATTCATGCATTATAGCTAAGAGTCAAACCATTTCCTTCTAGACCTAAATTTTTAAATAATTTAACCACCAACCCAAAGCCACAGAGTCATTTGAACCTTTGATGAAAGCCCTCATGATTGAATTCATTTTTATGTTTCACGCTGTGGAGAAATGAGAATTGTCACCAGCCTATGGTGATAAATGAAATTTCCAACTATGAGCATAACTCTAGAATTTATTTCTCTTGAGTGAAGAGTGACATATAATTCAATGCGAGTTAGGTTGTGATCGAGCCATGGATGGATTTATGAGGTTGAACAAATTTAAATATTTGGAATTTAAATAAATGGAAATTGTTTTTCATAGAAGTGACATGATGAAATTCATTTTTTGATAAGATCATGGGTGTTTTCTCATTTTCGATTGTTGTGTGAATTTTGATTTGAATATATGATAATTGCTCAGGAGTGGAATGATTAAGTGTGGGGGATTGATGAAGCTAATACTTTCACATATTTTATAGAGTAATTTAATGTTTGTAAACCCACAATAGTGTTATTTAATAGGAAATTGTTACATATTTAGTTTTTGGTGTTATTTTGAGCCTAAATGCAGAAATGGCCTAATTCTGTATTTTTAACTGATTTTTATCACAGGGGTATTTTGGGAATTCCTTATAAAATATATTTCCAAATTTTTCGATTCAAATTTTTTTGAACCCTTATTTTATTTACTTCAACTTTGTCTTCAGGACCAGGGGATGAATTGATATTCTAGAGGCCGTAAGAAATCAATGAAGTGAATTATTTTTTGGGGCAGACTGTGTGGAGCCCACTTTAGTAATAGAACCATAATTTGGCCTAAACACCTCCGAATGATGCGATAACACATGGATATGACATAGGACTCCCAAACTCGTCTACAAAATGAATTTCAAGTCGTTTGGAATCCTTTATGATGATCGTTTAGTGATAGAATTTTGAAGGAAACTTCTAGGAAAATGCATTTATGAACAATATATATGAAGAGTTCCACGCGTGAATCGGCCAATTAATGGGTCTAAAATGTGACAAATTTCTGATGATAAAATCTCCCTATAAAAGGAGAGTGGCTCCTACCTCTCAAAACATTCCATTATTCACCACACCATTCATAAAAAAGGGGGTTGGATTGAGAGAGAAAGAGTATAGGAGTATTACATGATGTAATCAAGCCATTAAGGGCTAACTCCAAGTGGTGGTGGGTAATAGAGATCTAATGTCATTTCCCCTTTTGAGTTTGTGCTTTCTTTGTAAAATATTTTCTTTTAAACTATCCTAGAACTTGTTTGCATGAATGAAGGAGGTCATTTTTTCATAATGTTTTCAATTTCTTATAAATTATTCTAGATTTCTTATATTCTAATGAATTTAAAGTAGTTTTACTCATGGTTTAAATTTCTTTGGAAAGGTCTCGCTTTTGAGCACGATGAGTTCATCCTGTTTTGGTTACTCGGAGGTTTTCGGGTAATTAGGACACTTTCATTAGAAGATCGGCACCCATGTATGAGGTTTCAATACGGTATCTAGATAATTTTGGTGTATACCTTGAGGTCTTAAGGTATACATTGAATAATTTAATTAAAATTTATTCGTAAACAATGATAAAGGGAGTGTCCAACGATCAGCGTTTGTCCACCGCTGCTACCTTTAACTTGTTCTTTCTAGCTCGATTTTCTTTGGTATTTTAATTAATAATGTAGATTTAATATTTCATTTTGATTTCATTTTCATAATCAAAATCCCCCAAATATATTATATATGTTAATTTTATATTAGTTAAATTAAAAAGTGACAATTGAAAATACAGAGCATATAAGCGTCCTCCTTGTGATCAACGATAGGGTGTACCACTATGGTGCATTCATAGGATAATAATAATTTAATTTAATAGGGTAAAGCGACTGAAACCCCTACCATAAATAATCAAACAATATGAATGATTCCATAAAAACATTTCTTTGGAATTTCGTAAAACCAAAATTTAAAAGAGGATTTTTAAAGAAAAGGCCCTTATAAATATCATACAATTGAAGAGAGACTTAATAAGGTGGATGGAGTATGTATATATACTTTAAATACACATAGTAAAACATAATATAAATATAACCCATCACATAAACAATTTAAATAGAACATAACAATGAAGTAGAAGGTTAACCCAAAGAATGGAAATTAGGTTAAGAATTCCCTTACCATAGGCTTGTCTTACTTTAAACTTGTTTAAGCCTCGAGTATAATAGTTAAAATAGTATTATTAGTATTTTATAGAAACATTTTCATTTCTAAAAAATATTATATGATCATTTAATAACATATTTTTACCCTTAATTGTTAGTATTTTCCCCTTGCACTGTTTTTTGTTGAATTCTTTACATGATTAATATGATTGGTTCATGGTGGACATTCATGTAGATTGGAAGTGAAACTACAGAATTGGAATGGATTAGTTTTTAAATATTTCTAGTACCATAATTTATACCATTTATCACTTTGATTCTTTATATGATAATGACTTATAAGTTAAAACAGTAATGATGTTCGTTTAGATTATTTTAGTGGTTCTTTGATAATAACAACCCCATTTTGTCTTATAAATTAGAACCATGAGTAAAATGAATTAAAGAACAATTTATGAGTCATAAAACATATATTATAACCTGGTTAGACCATATAAATGGTTTCATTACTAGACTTGAAAGAATTAATGGATTTTGAAATCTCATCGTCCACGATGACGGTAATTCGACACAAACTGACAATGTTTTTTATTCTATAAATAAGTGGGAGAGGAGAAGAATAAAGATGAGTAATTTTTCATAAACATGATAAAATCCAGATTATACATTATTTATGGATAATTCATGCCTCTTGGGTAAGGAGATATGAAGAAAAAATAAAGAAGGAACTCAAAATAAAAGAAAAATTGTGAAATCGCTTACAAAAATTCAGCATCCTAACGACTACGCAACATGGTTTTAAGAACTGTTAAAAATAGAGGGGACAAGGGTCCGCCATCCAGAAATGAATCATAATATAGATAAGATCATGAATAAGAAGGAAATACGAATATGGTATGGAAACTTGATAATTATACCACATAAAAAAGAATTTGAAAGGAAAAATAATGAAATTGAGACTTTTCTTACCTTGTAGAGTAAGTCTTAGAACATAAAGGTTGGGACCTTGGGGGATTGAGAAAACCTTGGGAGTAATACTATGAAAGTAAGTAGTCCATTTCTTAATTGAGGGAGTATTTGGAATGAATTCAATGAAGGGAAGAGTTGGTATTTATAGGAAAAGTGAGGGATTATTTTAATAATTTTCAAGGGACACCACATTGGTGGTATTTTCAAAACCATGGGCTCGCCCATGGTATTTGATCATGGTATAAGCCATTTAGGATACCTCACACCTTATCTAACTATAAAAAAGTATACCATATTTATGACATCATTATTATATCATTAATGATGTCATTAACACAACGAAACTAAAACTGTACTTTTTACTATTCACCGAAAAATCAAATATTTCATAAAAATTCCCAAAATTCCCCCTAACCATTTATCGATGTATAGATTTCCAAAATGAAGTCATTTTTTGAAAATAATTTTCAAAATATTATTAATTTGATATTTAAATAAAATCATACTTTATTCAAAAATTAACAGTTCTAATTCCACAACTACTTCTTTATCACAATGAAAAATTAACCATGATGTTATTATCTTCTAACCTTATGGAAATAAAATAATGATAAAATTTAATATTCATTTGGGTCGTATTACTATTCATTAGGGTATGTTACTATTCACCAAAAAAATAAGTTGGTTCTAATAAAACCCAAATAACATACGGAACACAATTGTAGATGATAGTTTCTTGAAATTTAAAACACATAAGTGGAAAAATTATGTTAAAAGGATACTTATAAATATCTACTTAAAACAATGTTCCATGCATTTATATTTACTTTTCAAAAAACATGGGGTGTTGCATTATCTCCACCTTCTTGAAATTGTATCCTTGAAAAAAAAATTACTTATTAAACAACTGAGGTTATTATTCTCTCATAGAATTTTCAGACTCCCATGTTGCTTCTTCAACCATGTGGATTCTCCACAAAACCTTTACCTGGTGGATTACATTATTCCATAAAACCTGTTTCCTTTGATCAAAAATTTGAACTTGTTTCTCTTTATAAGAAAGGTTTTCATCCAGCTAAACTGCTTCTTGGATCAAGACATGTGATGAATCTAGCACATATTTCTTCAACATCGAAACATGAAAAACAATGTGTACCTGAAACAAGCTTGGAGGCAATGCTACACAGTATGCAACTGTTCCAACATTCTCCAAGATTTCAAAAGGACGGATGAACCATGCACATAGTTTTCCTTTCTTACCAAAACACATCAAACATTAACAAGGAGAGATTTGAAGGAAAACATGGTCACCTACCTCAAAAGAGAAGTCATTCCTTCTCTTATCTGCATAACATTTCTTCCTGCTCTGAGATGTCCTCGTGTGCTGCTGGATCATACACACTTTTTCAGCCACTTCTTCAACTAATTCTGGCCCATTAAACTTTCTTTCACCGACTTCATCACAAATCGCTGGAGTCTGACACCTCTTTCCATACAAGGCCTCAAAAGTTTTCAACTGAATTCTTGAATGAAAACTGTTATTATAAGAAAACTCAACTAAGGATTGATGATGTTACCAACTTCCCTGATAGTCCATTGAACAAGATCGAATCATACCCTCCAATGTTTGAATCATTCGTTCTAACTGCCAATCAGATTGAGGATGAAAAGTTGTACTAAAATTTAACTCTATGCCCATCTACTTCTGAAGTCCCTTCCAAAAGTTAGAAGTAAACCTAGGATCTCGGTCAGACATAATGGAAAGAAGAAATCCATGTAACCTGATAATATCCATGAGGTACAGTCGAGAAAGCTGATCCAAAGTCATTTTATCTCGAATAGAAAGAAAATGTGCAGACATTGTTACCTGATCAACAATAACCAAAATTGCATTGTTACCTCGAGAAGTATTTGGTAGTCCCAACACAGAGTCTATGGATACATTCTCCGATTTCCAAACTGAAACTGGAAAAGGATGAAGCATCCCCTTCGATAAATGCCTCTCTACTTTAACCTGCTGACATGTCAAACATTTCATTGAAATATCAGCAATATCTCTTTTTATCCCATTCCACCAATAATACTCCTGAATGTCTCTGTACATCATAGTACTTCCAGGATGAACAGAAAATAGAGAACTATGAACTTCACACAAAATTATTTATTCAACTGGGAATCACAAGGCACACACAAGCTTTATCCAAATCATAAAATACAATCATTATAAAGATTGAATTCTAGAAACGTACCCCTTTTAAGATCATAATCTTCCTTCTGCGCTTTCTTAATTATGTCTGACAACAAAGAATACACTGAAACTTGAATCCGAATTGATTTTTTCCCTGCACGAATAACTTATAAGACAAAATTCATCAAATCATTAATCAAGGTATCATGTTCCAGATGTAGCATGGTTAATGATGCATGATGTTTTCGACATAAGGAATCTTCCACTTTGTTTTCTTTTCTAGGATGGTAATTGATCGTGCAGTCATAATCCTTTATCAGTTCTAGCCATCTTCTCTATCACATGATTAATTCCTTCTGAGTGAATATATACTTTAGAATTTTATGGTTAGTATATATTTGGCATTTGGTTCCCTATAGATGATGCCTCCATATTTTCAAAGCATAAACCACATCTTCCAATTCCGAATCATGTGTGGGAAAATTTAGCTCATGGGGTTTAAGTTGTGTCGAAGCATCGGTAATTAACTGATCATTCTGCATTAAAAAAAACGAAGTCCCTTCATAGAATTTCACTATAGATGACAAACTCACCATTTTGGAAATGTAAGACAAAACTGGAGCATTCACCAATCTCCTCTTTAGTTCCTTGAATCAAAAATCACATTCCTTTATCCAAACAAATCTAACCCCTTTCCGTGTTAACTTAGTTATCGTTCTAGATAACCGTGAAAAGTTCATAAAAAACTGTCGGTAATAACTTGCTAAGCCTAGAAAACTACGAATCATTGTAACATTTTTGGGTCTTGGGAATTCATCAACTACTTTAGTTTTGGAAGGATCAACTGTTATTCCATCCTTATTTACAATGTTCCCATGAAAAGAAATCTCTTGCAACCAAAAATCATACATTCTGAATTTTCCACATAGTTTCTATTCTTTTATAGTTTTCTAAACAACCCTTAGATTTTTTTGATGATCCTCTTTATTTTTATAAAATAACAGAATTTCATCAATATATACAACCAAAAACTTGTCCAAGATCGCATGAAATACTCTATTCATAAAATTCATGAATAAAACAGGTGCATTAGTTAATCCAAACAGCGTAACAACAAATTCATAATGCTGATATCTAGTAAGAAAGTCTTTTTTGGGATTTCATCCTCCTTCAACTTCAGCTGATGGTATCCGAATCTCAAGTCAATCATGGAAAAGTACTGAGCTCCCTGAAGCTGATCAAACAAGTCATCAATATGAGGAAAAGGGTAATTTTTTTTAATAGTGATGTTATTCAAAGCTCTATAATCAATGCAAAGTCTCGTGGAACCATATTTCTTTTTTAACAAACAAATAGGATCTCCCCATGGTGATGTTCTAGGATGATTGAAGCCTTTGTCAAGAAAATGTTGCAACTCATTTTTCAATTAAAGAAGATCTATTGGAGCAATAAGATATGGGGGTTTTGAACTTTTCTTAGCATCAGTAACTAAGTCAATTGTGAATTCGACTTCTCGATTAGGTATGACACCGGGTAACTCATCAGAAAAAAAATGGCAAGGTATTCATTTACCACTGGCACATAATTAATTTGGTTAGTTCCATTTTTTCAACAATATAAGCAAG
The DNA here is from genome assembly GCA_963277665.1 of Viscum album. NCBI lineage: Eukaryota > Viridiplantae > Streptophyta > Magnoliopsida > Santalales > Viscaceae > Viscum > Viscum album. The sequence goes on along the minus strand of OY728126.1, from coordinate 1,943,571,220 downwards.
ATAACTTTCATTTCCATTTTTCAATATTTTCTCAGCTTCATGATATGTTATCAATTATATGGGTTCAATCTTGTATATAAACTAAAACTCTTTCTAAAAAACAACTTCATTAACTCAACAGTCAATCTTAGCATGAAAATGAAAAATCCATTCCATCCCCAAAATAACATCAAACTCAACTAAGGTAAAATAATGAGGATTTCTGGTAAAGTCTTTCCCCAGACCACAATAGAATGATTCTTATAATTTTACTTTGCTATAACATTTTCCTCTAGTGTTTTAACAATATGTTCGGGTATCATTTTTTGAGGTGATATTTCCAATTTCCCTGAAAATTTATTAGAGATGAAGGAATGTGTAGACCCTATATCAAACAAAACCTTAGAAAAATATAATTGAACAAACAATATACTTGATACAACTTCATTATATGGCCCGACATCTACTGACGTAGTCCCAAAGGATCTCACTACACCTTTCTTCTTGTATTTTGGATTCTTTGAATCATTTATATATTTCATTGGGAAAACATTTGCATAGTGACCCATCTCACCACATTTAAAACACCTTAAATTTTTCTTATTAGGATTATAATTTGGATCATTGTCATTACAATCATGGGGAAGATGTCCAAACTTAGCACATTTAAAACACTTCCCAGTTTTTCTAAGACACTCTCGAGGGTGTTTCTTGCTGCACTTTTCACAAATTGGAAATTGTATTTTCTTACCATCTGATTTCATTGGTTGATTCTTTCCCATTTCTTACCAACTAGACCTCTTCTTCTATTTGTTTCCAAAATTCACATGATCATCTAGAAACTCTATCTATACCCTCTCATCATATCAGATAGTTTTCTCATAACTTTTGAATTCATGGGAGGCCAATTCCCTTCAATAGCTTGGCTTTAATCCTGAGTAAAAGAGGTTTATTTTTCTTCCAAAATCCATAAAAATATCTGTAGCATACCTCTACAGTTGGGTGAAGTTAGCTTCATACAAGTTAATGAATCTTCCTCCTTCTATTTCAATTTAAGGAATTAATTCTCCATTCTTAGTCGCACAACCTTAGGAAAATATTTTTCAAGGAAAATACTTTTACATTCATCCCACTCTAAGGAATAAAAATCTTATCAACCCCTAATATTCCTTACCATTTACCACCATTGATCAGCTTCCCCTTCAAAACGATAAATGGAAATACTTACCTTTTGATTGTCTGAGCATCCCATAACATCAAATATCTTTTCAAAGGATTTGATCCATCCTTCAGCTTCCACTGGGTCAGAAGATCCATTGAATGCAGAAGGATTTAGTCTCATAAAATGTTCCACCACTGTCATGTTTCATTGTGGTACCTCTATTGGTTCTCTTTCATGGATGCTACCAATATTTATTTCCTGCGTTAGCTGAGCCATTACTATCACATACTACTCATCTCTAATCCCAACCATTAAAAGTTGTAGTTCCAGAAGGATGTCATTCTGTCGATGCCTCTCCTCTTCAGAATCCATGTTCCTTCTGCGGACAACCATTCTAAAAAAACATGTCTTGGATGAAGCAACATGGTAATCTTTAAATTCTATAAAATTTAAAATTAAACGTAGAGGGAAAATAATTTATGGTATTCTATTAACATCACTCAAACCTCTAACGTTGTCTAAACCATCCTCTAATACCAACTATAAGGACCCGACCGTATTACATACATAATCTTCAGTTTAGTTTAGAAAACTATTTTTTTAAATTGAGGATATTTTCAAGTTTAGAGATTTAGAGAATTAGGAAAAAACATTCACAACATTACACATTTTTATATAGTGGATACCATAAAAACAGTTTCAGTTTTTTTTCTCAAAATATAAAACATTAAAATTTAAAACAAGACTTCTTGAAATTTTTTCAACATTTAACGTGTCTTCCTTCTTTTATTAAACATCCACTAACATGTGAAAAATCATCTAAAAACAAGGGTTGAGCACAAAATTTCAGTAAGGAAAGTAAATGAAGGAAAATTGACATTAGTCTATGAATACTTATAACGTATGGAAACATTTTCAATACACATGATTTCCACCCATAAAAACTTACTTCGTGTAACATGAGATTTACAAAGGACCCACACAAACATGAGACCATAAATATAAAAATAAAGGTATCTTGGGGCATTACATACATAATCTTGTAACCATCTTGGCTACCTTAAGAGTTTAAACCCTCACGGCTACCTTACTTTGTGTAACCATCAGAGTTACACTTGGAGTAACCATACAGCCGACCTCTAACTTACTCATACCAAATGCATTGGAGTGAAATATAGGTCCCACCATTCATCATAAATAATTCTCAACAACAACAAAAAATAAAAAAAATATGAATGATTCCATAAAAACATTTCTTTGGAATTTCGTAAAACCGAATTTTAAAAGAGGATTTTTATAGGAAATCCCCTTATAAATCTCATAAAATTGAAGAGAGACATAATATAGTTGATGTAGTATGTATATATACTATAAAAACACAGAATAAAACATAATATAAACATCACCCATCACACAAACAATTTAAATAGCATATAACAATGAAGTAGAAGGTTAACCCAAAGAATGGAAATTGGGTTAAGAATTCTCTCACCTTAGGCTTGTCTTACATAAATCAGGTTTAAACCTCCTGTATAATGGTTAAAAGAGTTTAATTATTATTTTAAAGAAACATTTTCATGTTTATAACATCTTATATGATCATTTAATAACATCATTTTACCCTTATTTGTTAGTATTTTTCCCCATGCACTGTTTTTGGTTGAATTCGTTACATGATTTCTATGATTGGTTCATGGTGGAAATTCTTGTCGATCTGAAGTGAAACACCAGAATTTGAATTGAGTAGTTTTTAAATATTTCCACTAACATAATTTATACCATTTATCACATTGATTCTTTATATTATAAGAACTTATATGTTAAAACATTAATGATGTTCGTTTAGATCATTTTAGTGGTTCTTTGATAATAACAACCTCATTTTGTCTTATAAATTAGAACAATGAGTAAAAAATCATTCCAGAACCATATATGAGCAATAAAACATATATTATGACCTGGTTCAACCATATTAATGGTTTCATGACCATACTTGAAATAATTAATGGATTTTGAAATCACATCGTCCTGGATGTCGGTAATTCGACACAAAGAGACAATGTTTTTTTTATTCTTTAAATAAGTGGGATAGGAGAAGAATAAAGATGAGTAATTTATCATAATCATGATAAAATCAATATTATATATTATTTCTGGATAATTAATGCCTCTTGGGTAAGTAGATATGAAGAAAGAATAAGGAAGGAACTCAAAATAAACAAAAAATTGTGAAATCGCATACAAATATTTGGAAGCCTAACGGCTACGCAACATGGTTTTAGAAAATATTAAAAAGAGAGGGGACAAGGTTCACCCATCCAAAAACGAATAATAATATAGGTAAGTTTATAATATGAAGGAAATTAGAACATGGTATGGAAACTTGAAAATTATACCACATAAAAGGGAATTTGAATGTAAAAAGAATGAAATTGATAATTTTCTTACCTTGTAGAGTAACCCTTAGAACAAGACTGTTCGGACCTTGGGGGTTTGAGGAAACCTTGGTAGGACTACTGTGAAGGTAAAGAGGCCAAATATTCGTTGATGGAGAATTGGGAATTAATTCAATGAAGGAAAGAGTTGGTATTTATAGGAAAAGTGAGGGATTATTTTAATAATTTTGAAGGGACACCTCATGGGTGGTATTTTCAAAACCATGGGCTTGCCCATGGTTTTTTGATCATCTTATAAGACACTTGGGACACCTCCCACATTATCTAACTATACACAATTCGACCATAGTTATGAAATCAATATTATATCATTAATTATTTCATTAACACACCGAAACTAAAAACTATATTTTTTACTATTCACTGAAAAATCAAATGTTTCATAAAAATTCCCAAAAGTCACCCTAACCATTTATTGACGTGTAGATTTCAAAAATGAAGTAAATTATTGAAAATAATATTCTAAATATTATTAATTTAATATTTAAATAAAATCATACTTAATTCAAAAATTAACAGTTCTAATTCTACAACTACTTCTTTATCACAATGAAAAATTAAGAAAGATGTTTTTATCTTATAGCCTTAGGAAAATAAAATAATAATTAAATTTTCTACATATTAGAGTCATATTAATATTCATTAGGGTATGTTACTATTCACCGAAAAAACATGTTGGTTCTTATAGGCTCCAAATAACATACGGAACACAATTGTAGATGACAGTTTCTTGAAATTCAAAACAAAGAAGTGGATAAATTTTCTTAAAAGGGTATTTATAAATATCTACTTAAAAAAAGTTCCATGAATTTATATTTATTTTTAAAAAAAAAATTCAATGTTACATGTAGTGTAAAATTGAAATATTCAAGTTGAGATGAAATAGTAATGGCCTAATTATCTAAAAATCTAAACATAAAATTGTCCTCAAAGTGAATTTTCCATTTAATTCATGATTATGTAAGGTTTAAGTTTGTGTCCTTATATGATGCCCTTAAAAATCATAAAAAATACTCATTAACCAAGAAATAGATAAGATTTGAATTTAAATAGGTACAACCCTCCATGTTGTCTAGGATCATATATTTTGATAGATGGTGTGAATATCTATAAGGTTTTATTTGTTAAATCATATCCAAGTTTTTATTCAATATTTTAGTCCCTGTATTGTCCTGTAGACCAGTTTATATCATGTTTTCTTCTAGATCTACCATTTTCATCAAATTAGTGTTTATTTATTATTAACACCTAAAAATCAATCTACATACTTAGATAAAGTAACTTATCAACAATATTCATACCCAACCTTGTGAATCTCTCATTTCAAATATAAGTTATTCTTTTTAATTTCATATGGGTTCTAAAAACAAAAATATATTCAATTACCTTATAATTTTTAATAAATTGAATATGAACTGAAAAATTTTATCCCCTATGTGATTAAAACTAGGTGTATAGTTAGTTATATTTGAAAAGACTTCACGATGATCGATTTAAAAAAAATAACATTTTCTTTTTTATTTCCCCTATTTGATATATGTCATAGACTTCATCTACTTATTTATATCCACTGAGGGGTAATATTACATGCAAGACACATAATATCAATATAAATAAAATTTTAGGATGTCATCCCATACATGGAATTATCGTTCGGGTTAACTAATTTTCTCTCATCATAATTCCTAATAATTACTTATTTCGAATAATAACTAAATATTTTCTCATTTCGAATGAGATGAAAAAAGATAAGCATATCATTATAATAAATCATATATATAATTATTACATTACATTTAACAAAAAATATCACAATTTGAAGAACATAAATTTTATTGTCATTTATTATTATATTAATAGTTCTTTAATTTTTAATATTTTTCAAAATTTCCCTATAACTGAACCACACTAAACAACATTATATACTTCTTTTTGGTTATACTAATCTAAATAACCAAGATAATTAATTCTTATGAAAGGGGTGATGTCAAAAAATTAGTAATGGGAAAATTATCATCATGTCATCAAGGGTCATATATTAAGAATTAATGAAAACATGAGCATTAGAAAAATTTATTATTAAAAATAATATGGATTATTTATAGTTTTCAATCAGTCATGTTGTTAGGATATGAATGGTTAAATGAATAATAATTTACCCAAGTATAAGTGTGTGAGAAAATATTCATGAACCATAGATAATAATTATTGGAATATATAAAATAAATATTTAATTTCATTAGATCATATTATAACAATAAATTATGGAAAAAACATAAGAAAAATGAAACATCACAATGTAATAGAAAACAATCATTCCCACCAATTATGTTGTGAAAAAATCAAGTAATATATAATTCTTATTTTGTTAAAAATATCCATGAATATTAACTAATTATCATTTCATTTGATATAATGAATTAACAATGAATTTGAGATAAAAATAAGATCCCACCAATTAATATCTATAAATAAATTTTCCATACCAATAATTCATTATACAATGAGAATCCAAGGAAATTAAATTTGTTTTATCTCATTTCTAGTTGGTATCGATTAACATGATATTAAAAGTTTATCGATTGATACTAAAAACTGAATCCCTGAAAAATAGTACACTTAGTGAAATTTACATTTTGATTAATGAAACATAACTGTGTAGTAGAAAAATATGTTAGATATAAGTAGTGAAATGAATTAGAGATATAATACATTCAATATAATTTACTTCATTATATTCCCAGAAAAATAATGAATTATCATTAACATTCAATATTTCATTTATTTTTAAAAAATTATATGAATAATAGCTCAAAAATTACATGAAATGATATATAAATAGTTGATCATTGATCAAGAAAGGGTGATTTTTTTAAATTAAATGTGTAGTGGAAGATAAAACATTCAATCATGGAAATAAAAACTCTTATAGTTTTCTTCATTTTTATAGAAATGAACATTTAAAAATGGGTAATATAACAACCTTTTAAAAAGTGATCTAAAAATAAATATAAATATTAAATAGGATAAAATAAATTTGGCTTTAAAAATAATAAATAAAAACATATGTAGATTGTTAGAATTTGGAAATAGAGTAGAAAGATTCATTCAAGTGAAATGAGAATATTCTAAAAATAATTTTTTCATGTCATAGAAATTCATAATTGGATTTAATCAGAATTAAAGATGATAATTAACAATAGATGGATGTTTTATAATATTTTTTAGATAAATGGAGGAATAAGATAACATTAATGGATCTTAGTTAGGAATGATAGTTTGAGACATAATAAATATAAATTTCATTCGTGAAAAACCTTTTCCTTTTCACTCAACGTCAATGAAATAACACTAACAACCATTATAATAGAAATTACTATATTAATATATTATTTAAGAACATTATACTTAACAGTTAGTTTTTCATCCCATTTATCATAATAATTAATTTAAAATATACAATTTTTTTAATTTTTATTTTTATTATTGGATGCTATTACTTTTTATTGTTTCTTATATAATTCTTGAAGTTGACATCAATACTTATAGAAGAACATATTCCAGTAACCTAGAGCTGATTCATAGTTCAATACATTAACATATATACAAGGTGTCAAGCCCTAAAGGACTGAAGATTTTAGCAGTTTAGGAGAACCAAATATATACATGATACCCATTTTACATTGGAAAATAAAATAAAATTCATATAAATCAAAAACATTTTTTATCATATAACTCATTCTATGAATTATTTTTCATATCACAAGGAAATGAAAAAAATAAGGACTATCTCAAATGATCAGTAAGTGTTAAGTATAGAAGAAGTTAACAGAAATCAATATTAATAATAAATTTGGAATGTTAAGTAACTAATCACATATTTCATTGTCAAATATAAATATCGTGGTATGATAATTCATAACCAATATGGAATGGAAAAAAACTAAAAGACCAATTTCATTTAATTAATATGTGAGAATGATATCAATGAAGGAAATGATTAATTATTAGATACCATAACTCCAGGTCATGAAAAATATAGAATTAAGTCTTTTCATAAGATATTTTATTATTGAATATTATCATCTTATATCATTTAACACTAATTTGATAATAATATTCCATTATTTTCATTGTTTTTTAGGTCAAATTCCTTATTTTTACATGCATATTCTATATTAAAAGTTGTAATTATTGTGAATAAATTATAATTATTTATCTTAATAATGATATAAATGTTAAAAATATCATATTTTGTAATTATATATATTATTATAACAACTCTTAAACTCTAGGGATGGAAAATGAATCACATTTCTTTATGAAGACGGTAGGTTGTATGTACGCACGAGTGACAATACGATTCCATTAACATGATAAATGGTATGGGAGAAGATGATATATTATATTTAAACAATATATTTAATATCATATATATCAAATAGAGTTATTAATTTTATCATTATTACTTTCAATGTAAATCATATTTTAAAAACAATTCACATTGTTTCACGAGCCGATAGTCCAACGTACACACGAGTGATGTTATCGTATTATAAATGATATGAAAAGTAATAAGGTATATGTGATATTAAAAAACAATTATATTGATAACATTTTAATACATATATAATTTCATTAAATCATTATTTCAAATTGAGGGAGGTGTTGATGGAAAATGAGTTCTATTTGTTTGTGAGGAGGTAGTCCACTGTAAACACGATCAGTGATTTCATTTCCCATTTGATGGAAGTGGATATGGATCAATATTATTTCATCTATATACTAACATATTAGTTTATTTTGGAAAATTTTATAGTTATATTTTTACTATTAATACATTTTTTGGGTTGAAAATTTTAAATAAAATGAAAGATTATTGGCAAAACAAATACATTCTATAAGAGAAACCTCCCTTTGATCTCCTTTGAAGGGCCCTATGGATGAACTTTTTAGATGAAAATCACCTTTAGAATGTTAATAAAGACGGTTGGGATATAATTTTTATGTTTTCAGTAGATAAAAAGGTATTTTTAGGAGTGATGTAGTGATGGGAGGGAATTCCATATTATTATTAGTGAAAGGGGGCATCTATAGAATTTAATTGGAAATTTCTAAAAAGAATCCCAAATGTTAATGTTATTAACTTGAGAAAGGATTATAAATAAAAATATATTATAAAATGGTAAGGATATGGTGAAAATATTTCTTGAATATATTATTTGTAAATTTAGTGGGTCATTTTATACCTTATCATCTTAGTTTACAAGTGGTAAACCCATTTTAGATAAATCATGATAATTATTTTATTACTATTTCACTATTAATTATTATAAAAATATAAGCATAGATTATTAGAGAAAGAAAACTTTTTTAATTAAATATGTAATCAATATTTATAAATTAATTTCATTTATGTGGAAAATTTTAATTAAATAATAATCTCACCAAGGCGATGAGAAATGTGTTTTAATGAGAAAATGATTAGAAGATTACAATGTTTTTCTATGAAAACACCATATGAAATTGATTCCAATGAAAAAAAATTTATTTTTAGATATATATTTGAAAATATCTTAATTTTAAAATCACATTAAAATAATGATTATTTTTTTATATTCTTGAAAGAAATGATATTCTTAATAAACACTAGTATTTTCACTATTTATCAAAAACTTCATCATTTTAGGAAATTACATAAAATTCACCCAAAGATAATTAGGATATGGTTATTAAAAATGTTAATTTTATTATCTAATATGAATTTAAATATTTATTCAAAAATTAATTTAAAAATCAAGATCACAAAATATGTGAAAACATGTTTTTTCAAAAAATTAATGTTTTAAGCCTTAAATTTGATTTATTCTCATCATATGACTAGAAAACACATCATATGAATGTTAAATCATTTTAATGAATATATAAAATATATTTTATTAAAATTATTCAATAAAAGTTATTTATTTAATTTATTGAGATAAATTCAATTTTTTCCCATAGAAATTGTTTTCCAAAAAAATTATTTACATTATTTGAAAATGGGATTTATTTTCAATTATTATTAATTAGATATAAAATAAATAATTTTATATAAATTTTTAAATAATATATTTCTATAAATTCCTTATTCATATTAAAAAATTCCAATTTAATTAGAATTTTATTATGTTTATGTTTAAATAAAAATAATTTAATATTGTAACATGTTTAGTTTAATCCCTATGTTGTGTGCATCACAAGTAGTATAAGGGATTAAATTTATTTAACATGTAGTATATATAATTGTCGTAGGGTGTTATATTTTCCTCTAATATTGGTTTTCATTCCATACATACTATCGAATACAATTTTATTGTTTTATAATTTCAGGGTGTTACATTTTACCCACCATTAATAAATTGCATCCTAAAAAATTAATCTTATGATCATAAATCAATATTTTATATTGGAAAATTATTTTATTAAAATACAAGAACATAAAGTGTTAATAAAAATCATATTAATAAAAGATAAAGGGATGTGTAAAGGTAATTAACAATAAAAAAATATTCTTTATCCATGCAGGAGTATATGGTTGTGAAAGGTAAACATGGACATGGAATAGAAAAATAACCCTCAATAATTAAGAGAGAGTGATGGATATCATATATCAAAATAATGTGGGTTATATATAGTATTTTTATTTAAAAAATCATAAATTTTTTAAGTGTTAATTTTATTTATTGAAAATGAAGGTACTATGATAAATTTTTCAAGATCCTTTCACTAGAGTTGTTGAATAACATTACCCACTTGATTATGAAATTATTTTTAAATATATGAAAAATTTCTCCATTTACATTTTTTTCTATTATTACATAATCTCTTACCATTAGAAATAAATATAAAATAAGAATTTATATTCCTGAATCACAAAAAAATAACAATGAATCGATCATTAGCTCAAGAATAAAAAGAAAAGACATTCATTATATCTTTATATAATTTTCAAATAACAAATCTGATAAAAAATGTTATCTGAAAAGACCCAATGTTCAAATTTATTTATTCCATAATTAGTTTTTAGGATGATGATTCAAATAAATTTCTATCCAAATTCAAAGTCCAAATATTATAATGGATTGTCAGTAAATAAAAATAATATTCCACAAAAACTATAAAGTGTATCTTAATGATACATTCCAAATATGTCAATTAATTTACCAGGATAAAATAATAAGGAAAATAATCGTGATTCTTATTATAATACCTTAGGTTTTCAAAAAAAATTCAATAAATAAACACTTCCTATATCCTCTCACAAAGTTGACATAAACACTCAAATATCAAACCAATTTCATGGTCACCAACACTATCCTATAAACATCTCAGTATTGTCTGATCATCTACAACAAATTAATGGTTATCCTCCCTCAATAATGTATTACCCCTGATGCTCAACATGTCATTTAAACACATTTATTTTTCATCGATATGATTCATCATATGATCTCAAATCCATTAAAAAATAGTACTACAAAAAAATCTATATACATTTATTAATTCTTATTACCATTATATCATTAATAAATTACTCATACAACATAATCATTTAATCTAAACATATAATCATTAATCATTCTACATCATTTATAATAACAGTGTAAGATTAACCATGAGCCAATTTTTAATTTCATGGTATATTCCATTAACACATTGGGTATTAATTTCTATAGTTCCCTATCTCTATATAGTTTTTTTATTTAATATAGTAAATTTTTTTCCTTTAATTGAAATCATGAAATTTATTTCCTTTAACTCAACACATTTAGAAAACTCACATTCCCTTCAAGGATGTATTGGGGTGATTCTTTGTATAATTATCACATATAGAAAAACCCTTCATTATCTTCCTCCCCATATACATTTTTCTTATATTGTTCACTTATTCTTTATCTTCCATTCAAATACATAATACATTTATAATTATTTCTCTATCTAGATATTACATGATATTTTGTCTTTGTATTATGAGAATATTTTAGAACTAGTTCCGTTCAAATGAGTTTCTTAATCCTTTCAATGAAATGATATTTTTTATTATTTGGACTATATTTAATGAATATATTTCCATTCCATCCACTAGTTTAAACTTATAAAAGATGAAATAAACTATATTAGATCATAATATTTTGAAAGATAATGTCTAGTATAATAAATATTGAAAAACATAACATAGAATAAAAAATGTACGCATAGCTTTTATCATAATAAAAGTTATATTCTCTTTGTGTATATATAAATTTTTAACTAATTAATAATTGTTTGTGGAAAAAATGTGATATATTCTAATAATACCCCCAAGGGTGTCAAACCAGGTGTCAGTAAGTTCTGGTTTTTGGTACTATGTGATGATATGGTCACGATTATTAGTATAATTACCTCATCTATGAAATTATAAATACCATTTATGAATATTAAAAATAAAAATATGTTATTATTATATCATGGAATAATAAAAAAATGTATTAAAAATGATAAATTATTTGTTGGTATTTTTTTAAAACATAAATGATTAGTTAAAATTATATATTTAATATTATTATTTATAAGAAAATATATTTTTATAAAATAGTTTCTTAAATTAATATTTTTTGTGTTATTATTTAATGAAAGTTTATTTAATCCATAATTAATTTTTTATGGTGTCAAAAAATCAGTTATAACATAAAATTTGGTGTTTTTTGAATAAATGTTGATTTTAATTAAAAATAAAATTTCTCATATTTCAAAAATTATTTTCGTTTAATGGATTCAATTTTTGAAATTTAATCATCAAAAATACTTAGGGTGAATTTTTTTATTTCTAAAATAGTTTAATTTTTAGTAAATAGTGAATTATAGTAATTTACTGAGTTTAAAAATATAAATAAATAAACTAATTTTTGATTCTTGGTTGAGTTATGGAACATATAATGGGCCATTATATTAAACAAACATTCTTTAGTTACTATAGTTAGTCTCAATAATCAACACAATTGATAGTGTGGATCCAAAATAATAAATAAATGAATAAAATAATCAAAACACCCCTCACCTCTAACTATAAATACCATTCCTCACCAAAATTCTCTTCACACCTTATAATCCTTGAATAATGTCTAATTTATAAAAAATCCCTTCTCAAGACTATTATCTATGTTTGAGACCTTATGATTTCAAAAAAGACCAAATCCATGTTTCATAAGGAGGTTTCCAAGGAATTGTTATCGAAGAGGTAAAACCCTCCTTCATTATCCTTATTTTTAATTTCATTTGTTATTTTATCCTCGCCTACCCTTACCCAAAGAAGAATTAAAAATCCCTTATGATATATATACTATAATTTTTTTGTGTTAATTGAATATACATCATCAAATATATTCACTTTTCCTTTTATTATAAAATTGAAAACACCATCCTTGATGTGTTGATTCACCACTGTCACAGATTGCTATTATTAAATTTTAATTAACACCTACAAATATGGGCATAAAACCATTTTTATATCTATACTAGATTATATTATTTTTATTAAAATATATATAAAAATTTTAACTAATATACATTCATAACATTAAATAAAACAATTTTATTTCATGAAGGTTTTAAAAACCAAAAAATAAACTAATAATTTGATATTAACATTTTTCTAATGAATCATCCCCATACCATATATAAAAATTATATATGTTAGAATATTATATTATGTAGGTTAATTAATACTAATTAATTCACTTAATGTTTTTTAGATCATATCACAATAACTCCAATAATTATACAAAAGGAAACCAACTATAACACTATAAAAGAAACACTCATACAACAACAAAATTAAACATCACACCTCATTTAAAAGGACACAAATAAAATTTAAAAAATTAAAATAAAACAAATATATCTTTAAAAGGTTATTTATAAAGTTATTAATGTATCTAATTTTATTATCTAGTATATTTTGTACAAGTTAAGAATGATATCAGATATAATATATGGGGTATTTCATCTCGATTTTACTTTTATAAGATATATTAATTATTAAACACTTATTTAATGTGTGTGGGGTACATACATCCCTTTAATAAATCATATTTCGAATATATTTATCTTCATGGTATTAAATTTTTCATTTGGAAATCATTAATTTTATCTAGCATATGGTTCAAAAGATTAAAAATATGAGAGAGACTTTTTATAATTTTTGATTTCATAAGGCTCACTTGGTATTGTAAACCTAATCATTTTTTGGTGTATTTACTACCCCTTTGAGATCATTTTAAAATTAAAATTATATTTCATTAAATATCCACATATCTTATATAACTCTTATGACTACTTTCTAAGACAAATACATTTTTAACAAATGACTGTAACATTTAATGTATTTTTAACTGTGGAAATATTGATAAATCAAAATACAGTACTCAAAATAGATATTTTGATAAGGAATATTTTTCGTGAAAGTAATTTATGAATAAATTATTATTTAGACTTTCAGAACTGGTTAGGGACAAAAATTATAAACCCCCTCAATGCATTGATAGGTATCATGGGACAAAATAGTTAGTGAAAAACCCTTCACATTTTATTCCAAGTAGTATCAGATAGTTTTGTACCAGCAAACATATATTATCATTAAATAGTTCCCAATCTAATTGGTCTATATTCGAGATACATGAATTGAAATAATAATAATCATTTTTTAATTCGTTATTTAGTTACTACAATCCACAATATTTTCACTATGAAAAAGTATCTGGATTTATTTTCTTTCTGAGTTTATTGATTAAATGACATGTGTATTTTAGTTATTTAACTTTTCATATTTATTCTGCTTTATTGATTATGATTAAACTATATTTTATTCTTGTTTTTACTTTATATGAACCTTATTGAGAATTATATCTCACACTTTTAAATTTTCCTTACCCAGGTCATAAAGATGAAATAATTGAATAACTATCAAAAAAAAGTTTATTTTCCTTTTTTATGTCCGTTTTTTAATTACCGATGTAATAAGGGAACCATGTATGTATCTAATTCCTCAAGAATAATAAATTTATTTATCCTTGTTAATGTGATATTTTATAGTAATGAATTACACAAGACTAAAAAATTTATTGATCCTTGGTGATATGATATTTATCACATTGTAATAAAAAAACCACTAACACTAGGGTATAGGAGTCAGGGTTGTTAAAGTTGGTATTAGAGTAAGATTATTAAAAACCATGGGAACTAGATTTAAAATATGTATAAGAATTATAATTTATCTTTATAGTGAATTTTTGGGGCTTAATTATAATTATGATTATGTGTTAACTTAGAGTGTGCAATTATTGAGTTACGACACCTAATAGATGAAAGGGAATCAACACTCACATACAATTAAGAATTTCACAAACAGCAAGTCAACATAGTTGGTGTCAGAGATGAGTAGATATTTACTATATAAGGATAAATTACTCTAGTAATTATGAATAACCATAATACACGTATGTTGGATCATTTCATGTGACAAAATCCACAATAATTTGGTAGGAATACTAATCCTATGTTAGATGAAAAATTTATGAAGTGCCATGAAAACATATTTATGGAATTTGGATGTGATGGAAGGGAAAATGTAGCGTTAGAGGTATATTTCATCAAGTATGATGCCAGTTAATGGTGTTTTTTTATCTAAAATACTAAGGAGGAATATTATTAGAATAAATAAAATTTAAAACTTTTAATGTGACAACCTTCAAAAAATACATCCTTAATTATCAATGAAATTAAATCAAGATTAGATTCCATGTCTTAAAGAAAAAGGAATAAGATAGTGTTACATATAATGATGACACCTTCACAAGAGTATCAAGGTAAGATATATATTACATATGTTATTTAGAAAACATGATTGGTCATTTCTTTGGATGTCTTATACCATGTCTACTAAGGGCACTAGCTTCTCAGACATTTTTTTCATATGATTAAATAGTAATAAATCCCGTAAAAATGGATAATAATTTTTTTAGATACCATATGTTGATTGGAATGAAAGAGATGAATTAGTCATCTGATAACAATGGATAAGGTAAATAATAATAAAAGTGTAGAGGAATAAAAATATTCCCATTATCTGATAATTGTGGAAGGATCCATCATAGAAAATTGATGAAAGACATGGGTGTTTTTCATAATGGGGGAGAAAAGGCTCACCATGCTAATAAATAAAAGGGGGAGAAAAATATAAATAATGTTCTATGCTTGAACTATAATGAACATGGGAATTATTCCATCTGATGTCCCATGTGTCAAGGGAAACTTACACATAAGAGTCCATGCAAATATGGATAAGTTTATGTGATCACCACAACTAATGTAGAAGTACCCAATGATGTGGTGGAAAGTAAATTTATTCTATCTTCAAATTGAGATTGTACATATTTTAATCTGGATCATCAAACTCTTTTATATCTACCGAATTTTCTAAGAAGGATAGATATTTCCCTTTTTATTTAGTAAGGGAGTCATCAATCAATGATCTTAAGGTATGTCTCATCGGAATAAATATGTGTTGATAAGTCCCCATTACGAAATATAAATGTGATTTATTTTCTACCATTCTCGTGATACTTATGATTGACTTTTATATAATCCTCGATATAGACTATATTTCAATATATGATGTGGAAATTTTTTTCAAGAAGAAGGAAATTACTATTTATGAAGAATATGTATAATTCATTGTCATTAGAGAAGAATCATCATCATGTGAATCCTATATATATTCACATATATTATATATACCGAATCAAATTATTAGGGAGGAATATCTAACAATATATTGTGACTATGAAAGAAATATTCAAATTGATTATATACCAATTGTACATGAATTCATCAATGTATTTTTTGAGGAATTACCTGGACATCACCAACAATGTGAATTTGAATTTACCATCGAATTAATAAATGATAAAAGACCAATATACAAGACTCCTTATATAATATCTACTATATAATTAGTGGAGCTAATGAATCAATATGAATATCTGAGTAATAAAGGTATGTCTTCACCCCAGTGTTCCTGCATGGGGATCTTCTACTCATATTGTTATGAAGAATGATGGACCCATGCAGTGGTAAATTTACTATAGATAAATCAACACTATTACAATAATGAACAAGGACCATTAACCACACATTCATAATTTATTTGATAATCTTCACATAGCATAATATTTTTTGAACATTGACCTTATTTCTAGGTATCATCTATTACGATTAAGGAAGGATGATATTCCAAAGATTGATCATCATATGAGCTATGTACATTTAGTGTTTATTGTAATTTCATTTGGATTTACTAATAAACCATTGGTTTTTATAGATATGATAAATAGAAAATAAAATGTATATATTTATTATATTTTCGTCTTCATTGATTATATTCCAGTATTTTCTAAAACCTATGAATTCCAATATAATCACTTATAGATTATTCTTGAGTCTCTCAGAATGATATTTTTATATTATAAATTTAGAAATTGTGAAATCTAGCATCATGAAATTACATTTCTGGGATATACTATCTCTATGTATAGAATATCCATTAATCTTATAAAGATAGAGGAAGTCCAGGACTGGCCTACACCAATGAACATAACCGAGGTACATAGATTTAATAGGTTTTCAGGTCACTATCAATGTTTTGTTAAGAATTTTTGCTAATTTTCTAACATGTTGACCAAGATCATAGGTACATGGGTAAATTTCATATGAACAAAAAAACTTGTATAATGCAATTTAAAATTGAAATGAAATTATTCAACGCTTTGATTTTGAAATTACCATTAGTAAATGACAGGTATGTAATATACAATTATTCATCAAATAATGTAATATGTTCTATCCATTTATATAATGACAATGTTATTATGAATCATGTTAGTTAAATATTCATCATCATTATTATCCAACTCATTATATTTAGTTAGAAATCATAAAATATTTTATGAAGATATGGAGACAATATCTCTATAGTAAGAAATTTCAGATATATAAAGATCACAAGAGTTTGAAATACATCTTTATATATAAATAAATCAACATGAAGAAAAGATGATGGCATGATTTACTCAACGATTATGATTTATCATTACCCCACCACCTTGAAAAATAAAACATGGTAGAAGATGCATTAAGAATGAATGATTATGTAATTATCCCCCAAATGTTTATTGGGAAAGTTTTTATGTTCAGAGATTTGGTAAATATTGACATATGTGTAGATATGTAATGGGAAAAAATATTCTCTTTAAAAATGATTGATAAAAAAACATTATTAAAAAAGAAAAAAGATTTAAATTATATGAAAAGAATATTAAAAAGAAAATTAATGTTTTTAAGGATAGATTAATGGAAGATATCATGTATGAGGTTAGAATTCTGAAATTGGAAAGAGGTTATGTGGTTAATCAATACATGAGATAAAAATTGAACTATTAAATTATTTTAATATCTAATATTTATCTATACATCCTCGTAGTAAAAAAATATATAGAGATCTTAAGGAACATTTTATGAGGGAGTATATGAAGAGGGAAATTTATAAATATTTTTCAAGATTTCTAGTTTATCAACAAGTTAAGGATGAGATATTTCATCTTGGAGGTGTCATTCAATCTCTAACTATTACTATATGAAGATGGGATGGAATTACGATGGAATTTTTTATATGAATACCAAAGACACAAAAATGGAATGATGTGATATGGGTTATTGTTGATTATTAAGAAAATATATATTTTCTTGTTATAAGGGAATATTTACCTCTTTATTTCCTATAATGACTCTAAATTAAAGATGTTTTAATACTCAATGATTCACCACTATTGACTGTGTCTAATTGATATCCCTATTTTAAATCAAAAATCATAATGATTATTTATAAGTATTTGGATATTGAGATTCATTTTAGTATTGTTTATTACCCACAAACTAATGGATAGTCTGAATGGAAAATGAAATCATTTTATGTTATATATAGATCACTCTTAATTGAAAGTCATGGTTTGTGTATATTGTATTTACCTTTTTTTAGTGTTTTCCTACAATAATAGTTTCCATTCAATTATTCAAATAGCATCATATGAAGAATTATATGAAAAAATATTTTATACACTAACTTGTTGGGATGATGTTTTTGCGTTGAAAAATATAAGACCATTTATTGATGAAAATGATAAAGGAATAGAATATTCATTAATATAATAAAGCATCTCAAAGTAGGATAAAGAGTTATGTAGAGAACTGGATAAAAGGTTTTTAATTTCAAGTGGGAGATAATGTCCATATGAAATTCTCTATGGAAAGGTGTGATAAGTGTAAATAATAATGGGAATCTGAGCCCCATGTACATTAGACTATCTAAAATTTAGGAAATAATTGGAGTTGTTTCTTACCAATTAGGAATTCCACTATTTGTTTCAAAAGTACATGATGTGTTCTATATATCATTGTCAAATAAGTAAACGGTAGGCCCAACACATGTACTCAACTATGAATGAATAGAATATGACCCTGATTTTTCATACAATGAAGATGTTATTGTGAATATTTTGTGTATAAATCATGTATTGAGATATCAAACAACTCAAATGGTTAATGTTCTTTACCGAAACCTTAAAATAGAAGAAGGAACGTGGGAACATCAGGATGTTTTGAAGAAAAACCACCCTCTTATGTGTATAAGGAAATATTCATAGAAAATTTCTTTGGAAATATTATTCTATATAGGGAATAACATGACACCACATGATTTTATGGTTTGTAACATCTTAAATAATTTCAATTTATTTGATAGTTTACAATGCACAAATGAATAGTGATATACTATTAAATATTAACATGACTATTAGAAAATTAATGTCAGCATTAGGGTTAGTAAGGTTTCAATTATAATACTAACATCACCAATGAGATTATAAATAACTTTTTTATAATATTATAAATAAAAACATGATATAATTATATCATTATATAAGTAAATAAAAATTTTAAAAATTATAAATTTAGTGTTGGTAATTTTTTTAAAATAAAAATAATTGTTAAATTTTAAATAATTAATATGATGATTTAAAATAATTTTTGGTTTCATAATATTGATTCATAAATTAAAATTTTGTTTAATTTTAATAATTATATTATTTTATGAAAACAAAATTACTTTTTATATATGTACTAAAATCATTTATAACATTTAAATCGGTGTATTATGAATAAATGATGATTTTATGTAAAAAATATATTCCTCATTTTAGAAACTTTATTTCATAAAATGGGTTCTAATTTTCAAATCTACCCATAAAAAATCGTTATGGGGGATTTTTTGATTTTTTATAAAATTGTTGAATTTTTGTGAAGTGTAAAATATATTAATTGAATGTATTAAAAATTATAAATAAATAAATGAATCTTTGAGTAATGGTTGAATATTTTATGGTGTAAGTTTTTATTTTATTGGGATCAAATTCTATAGTCGCTATACTTAGTCATACTAATCCACACTATTTCTAGCCTTGATACATATTAACAAGCAATTTAAAAAAATAATTAAAAACACCTCCCTCCTCCCACTATATATATCATCCCTCACAACCCCTTCTCCTTAAAACTTATAAGCCTTAAATATTCTATAAATTATACCGAAATCCCTTCCCTGGTCTCTTATCCATGTTTAAGTCTTTATGGTATTACTAAAAGTCCAAATCCATGTGTCATAATGAGGTTCCCAAGTAGACTATATCCAAGAGGTAAAATCCTCCATATTTCCCTTTAATTTCATTTTATTTTATTATTCTATAATCACATATCCTTATCCAAAGTTGAATGATAATTCAAGTACCATATATAAACTATAATTTTATTATGATAATATAATAACCATCATCAAATCTCTTCTCTTCTTCTTTTATTCTAAAAATGAAAACATCATCCATGAGGTGACGATTCACTACTTAAATGGATGAAAGGTGTTCAGTTTTCATTACTGAATTAAATTATGTAAATAAAATAATTTTTATGGTTAAATTTGATTATGATATGTCTATTAAAATGTATTTTTTATTCTATACCTAGTATATTAATATATTATTAATTAAAAATGTACTAGTTTTTGATAGATGTAAAAACATCCAAAATAAATTAATTATTTTTCATTAACATATTATCTATGGAATCAACCTCATATGATAAAATAAAATTAAATAGATACAATATAAAATTATTTTGATTAATTAATTCTATATTTTTTCACATCTATTGTTCAGATTCTATTTGACAGTAACTGTCATTATTATACATAAGGGAACCAACCATAAAACCATGAAATGAACGCTCCAAGAACAATGAAAATGAACATCCCAACTCATCAGAATAGGCACAAATAAACTTAATAAAATTATAATAAATCAAATCTGATTTGAATAGATTATTTATTAACTAATGAAATTTTATTATCCCAGACATCAATTACAAGTGCAAAATGCTTTCAAACATAACATAAGGGGTTTCTTATTTCTCTTTTGATAATGTACGACTGATTCCTTATTCAACTAATATTTTGTGCATATGACATAAATACTACACATTAATATATAAAATAATGAATTAAATTATCTTCATGGTATTCAATGTTTCATGTGATAACTATTAATTTTATCTAGTAAACTATTCTATCGATTGAAAATTGATAAGGGACGTCATCTTAATTTCCATTTCATTGAGACATGGTAATTTTCACAGAATCATTTTTATGTGTTGTATCAACTACCCGTTTGAGATAATTTTACATTTGAAATTATATTTTTTTAAATATCCATATTTCTTATATTATTTATATGATTATTTTTAAGCCATATACAATTTTTTCATAAGGTGTTTACAATGAATGTAGGTTTAAATGGGGAAATATTAATAAATCTATATCTGATAATCAAAATAGATATTTTAATAATAAAAATCTTTTATTACATAAATTTATTTATAAATAATGATCTATACTTTTAGTTATGGGTGGGTACAAAAATGATGTATCCCCCCGATGCATGAATATGTCTCTTGAAACGAAATAGTTGGAAACAATCCCTTGGAGTTTGTTTCCAAGAAGAATCACACATGTTTCTACCCATAAATATAAAAATTATTATGAATGGTATTTATGTTAGAGGAAAATGTTCCAGATAAATGAACTCCAATAATTAAGAAAATTCTTCATTCAGTATTTAGTTCTTACTATCCATGATATTTCCACTATTTAAAATGTATTGATCTATTTTCATTATTATCTTATTGATTAAATGAAATATATTTCTCAGTTATATATCTGAAAAAATGGATTATTCTATATTTAGTATGATTCACATATTATTGATTTATATTTATACAATATGTAACCCTTACTAATAATTTGATATGCCAAGTTTATTTGTTTTCCATCCCCATGTTTTGAATATAAAATATTTGAATATATATCAAGGAAGGAGTTCATTTTAATTTTTTATGTTATATGCTTAATTACCTATTTAATAAGGGAAGAATGGATTTATATAAATCTTCCAAACTAATAATATGATCGTTCCATGGTGATGTGATCTCTTATCATTATTCCACTAAAAAAACCTCTAACCTTGTGCTATTTGGGTCTGGGTTGTTAAATTATTTTATACTTATCCAAAAACTCTATAATATGTTTATGATCCATAATTTATGTTTTCCATAATATATTTCCCATGTTTTCTACTAAACATCCTATAATACAAAATTTATCAACTCCCACTATAGTAACCCAAAGTTGATTCATTCTTTATGACATTTTTTTAGATTCAATTTGTAAAATCTAGAATGATCATCCAATTTAGATGTTTTAGAGAACAAATTCATAGATGATACCAATTTTAAATATTTATATAAAATAATAATCATAGAAATAAAAAAATTTGGAATCCTTGATCTCATTAAAAGTATTATTCTTTATATCATGGTGAAGGGAAAACAAATAACGGTGAGAAAAATTAGTCACTATGTGGTAATTAAACTAGACATAATCATGAATCAATTAGAACAATATACATCTCAAGGTAAATAATGAAGTACATATGACTTATAAATAACATGAATATCATTATAAGATAAGGTATAATAAATATAGAAAGATAATTAATTAAAAAAACATTCCATTTAATCAATAAAATGTATTGACTCTAATTCTAAAAGCATAGTGACAATGTCAAAATTTATTACATTGGCATAAATACACGGAATAAAATCCCAATAGACTGATAATTAAATATGTTTTAGAGAAGAATATATATACCATATAAAAATTTTAAAATGGTAATATAAAATAAAACACCATACATAACATGCTCAAATGAACCATGTCCTTTAAAATTGATTTAATGATTTCTACATCATATTAATAGGAAATAAATCAAAATAGGGGTGTATCAAATGCTAAATAAGGCTTATGTAAATTTAAATATATCATGAATCATATTTAATAATCATATGTAATGGTACATAACAAAAAAAATTCTATTTAAATAACATGAATATAACAGTTAGATAATGTATAATCAATATTGAATGTAAATAACTAAAAGACATCACATTTAATCAATAAACTGACAATGAAGTTTATTAATATATAATATATGTTATAGAATATCATGGATAATAATAATAACTAAATTATAGATAAAAAATTCTTAATTAGTTGACTCTTTGATCTTATTAATCATGATACTTCTAATGTCATGACCTTTCAAATGATAGTTAAATGTATATGTAAAAAACAATTTAATTTGGCCACTTGATTGGTCTCATTAGAATTTCTAATGAATCAAGGGGATATTTAATTACACCTCAAAAAAAATACCATGGGTCCAAATAATTCCTCATATATCAAGTAATTTATTTAATTCATTAATAACATTCCTTTCCATAAAATAACCATAATTAATAACTAATATAAATTAATCAATATTTCCTAATTAACGAAATAAGATTCAAAGTAAAATTGAATGTAAAAATAACATACTATTTAGGAAACAATAATATCCATCATATATTGATATTTATATTTAAGATAAATGTAATGTATAATGAAAAATTAATATAATAAAGAGATAGGTTTAATATATTATTGGATTATACAATAGGTTTTACCACTTGTTAACATTAATGTCCAATAAACATGGATAAAATGTTTTATAGTGAAACTTAAAACACACTATATTGTAATTTAATCTTGAGATTAAATTTTAAAGTCATATTATATACCCCACATAAAAGTTAATCGGGTAATAATAACAAATAAGTCTTAATGGAATGTAAATTGAGAAAAAATCACTTACCACACACTTCATTTGTTGTGAGAATTATTTAACCTCCCATATTGTGGTTTTAAATATTTCAATAACATAAAAAACCATATAAATATATTTAATACCATATATGATCATTTTATTTCATCTTATCACCCATTTGTTATTAATGTTTAATTATTTTCATTGATTTAGGTGTTAAATTTTTTATTTTCTCGTTCCTTCATTGTCTTGAATGTTACAATTATTTTTAATATTATATAATTTCATAATCAATAAAATTATAATAATGAAATATTTGTCACATTTATATATCAATTATAAATTTAATATCAATCATGAAATATGATTTGGAGAATTGATGTATGTTATGATCATGGAGATAGTATGCTTAACTATGAATGAGCAACATTTCCATTTTTTCACGATCATTATGGAAAGGTGGTATATAATATTTTATATTTTAATAATGATTATAATATCATATTATTTATTTAAATATACATATAAAAATCACTCATGTTGTGTGGTGATGAAATATGAGTCACATCACTTTGTGAAGGGGGTAAACCACATGTACACGAATGATGTCATCATCGTTAAATAAGTAAAAACATCAGATAAAAAATTATATATTATCATTTTATAATTATTAATATTTAATATATATCATAATATTCTCATTTATATCATTTATAAACATTAATAATATCGTCCAAACTATCCATGTCATCTTTAAGTGAAAAAATAAAAACATGGCCTCGCCATACGATAGTTCACTTAACTTATGAGGTAGCAAAGGAAAAAATAATGTTCTTAAATATATATATATTTAGTTTTATAATCATACCCATCCATGTGAGGTGGAAATGAAAAAATTAATGACATCGATTTGCAAGGTGGTAATCCTCCATGCACAAGAATGATAATTTTAAAATTATTTCTATGGAAGGGGTTGTTTCTGGAAATGAC
The DNA here is from genome assembly GCA_963277665.1 of Viscum album. Taxonomy (NCBI): domain Eukaryota; kingdom Viridiplantae; phylum Streptophyta; class Magnoliopsida; order Santalales; family Viscaceae; genus Viscum; species Viscum album. The sequence goes on along the minus strand of OY728126.1, from coordinate 1,943,546,255 downwards.
CATAATATGAAAACATATATTTATATTTAATATAATTTTGAAATTATTTATAAATGATTAATGAAAATATAATGAGGTGGAAAAAGAAATAAAATAAAAATTCTCATTGAAGAACAATACCTCTTCTTAGAGTTTCCTCATCCGGATTCTAATAAAATCCTTCGTAGGATTGATTTATGTACAAAGTAAGTCCTATATGATGTTGGTATTGATTTTGTAAAGTAATTTCATTATATAATAACCAAATAAATTTTTTCTAAGGTATTAATAAGAGTGAATAGAGGGTTTCCTTTTATAAGTGTGGGTAGTGGCACACTTATAACTTCTTTAATGAAAAAGGTGTTCACATGTTTTTAGAATTCAAATATGTGTCCCAAATGGTTTATTCTACAGACATATAAATTATAATGTCTAAATATGGATATATAATATATTTTATAGATGTTTCTAGGAAAATATATTTCCGTTATCACTATAGCTTTTCTTCTAGGTAAATCCATTTTTACCTTTACCATTGTAATTTTTTGTTTTCACTGTTTATTTTGGTAGAAAATTAAATTGAATTTATTACGTAATATAAATTATTTTGATTCAAAATATTTAATCCATTTTTCAAAATTCCATTTACCGATGTATAAATTTTTTATTTATAATTAATTTTAGAGACAAAATGAGAAAGATGGTTTTTAAAAAGAATATGTTTAAAAGATCACAATGTTTTCCTAAAAAAAATAAATTTTAAAACTAATCCAATGTCATATATTATATTATATGATATAAAATTGAAATACTTTCACTGTAAATTCAGTTCAAAATATAATTTAACTTCATATATTATATAATAGTAAATTAAGTTATCAATTAAAATTCATAATTTTTCAATATTCATCAAAAAACCAAACATTTCTGGAATATCAAAAAACATCACCCTAAATTAATATTAACATATTGATTTATAAAATATTTTATATTTTTTCAAAAAAAATCATTAAAGTGGTAAAAAATAATGGTAAATAATGTTCACAAATCGTGACAAAATCACCTTTTAGAAAATATTACTTTCATTCATAATAAATTATTTTCATTCAAAATGATTCTTATATATACTTATAATAATTTTTTCAAAAATGTACTTGTGTAAAAATTATAAATTTATTTATTCATATTCTTACCCTCTAATTTAATATCAATGTTTAAATGTTCATTTATAAGAAATATTTTAATTTATTATCATGTTTTGTTTAGAATCGATGTTTCATGTTTCTCAAGCTACAAAAAAAATAAAAAATATTTTAAAAAATTATACTTAAATGTATTGGGGTGTTAAATTAATACCACTTTAAAAAAATTTCTACAAAATTTAATGCATATTACCTTCTAAACATATGAGGTTAGTTTACCTTCCGAATAACCTCCATCCCCCACATTGATTCCACTATTTTTTGATATCTCAAATGTACCATTACCAGATGAGTCATCTAATATCTCAATAATTTCGCACTAGTATTAAGAATCAAGTGGAGTTCTTCATAGGGAGATTTATTAGGTTATAATTCTTTTTCATCATTGGTTATAACAAGTGTTGGGTCTCGCATGTACTTCCTTAACAGTGATATATGGAAAACATCATGTACTTTTCAATGATTTGGAATAATTGACAAAAAATAAGAAAAAAACAAGTTCTTTCATGAATTTAAAAGGTTTTAATATACATGGGGATTATTTTTCCTTTATTAATAAAATTTATATCACCACTCTTTGGAGATACATTCATGAAAAAATTATCTCAAACATAAAATTCCAAATCTTACATCTAATTATAATTATAAATATTTTTCCTAATTGGAGATACTTTAATGTAAACTAGAATAGTGTTAAAAATTAAATTCATCCCTTCAATATGTTTGGAGAATACATTTTGCAATTAACCAACATCATCCCATCAGGTGGGATTATGAGATATCATTCCATATAATGGTTAATACAGAACCATTTGAATACATGAATGGAAACAATTGTTATAGGAAACCTCTAACAAAGGTAAATACTAATTCTATATACATTGAATAGAAATTGATCATGGACTCATCATGACTTCCATTGTATGAATAGTTATTTGTGATTTTCCATCATTTTTAAGATGGTCGGTGCTTCTCAAATGAATCTATGTATCAAGGACCTTCAAAATAATTTTATGGAGTTTTAGTCTAGAAAATGTTTCATGATTAGACACAATTTGAATAGGGGTTACATGAAGTATTAAAACACCATTAATATTGATAATTTCAATGAATTTTTGAGGAAATTCATCTTTTATTGGAAAGAATTTTTTAGATTTTTAGGCTTGCAACAATACCCAAAAGTTATTCATTCATCCTAGGATTTTTTGGTAGTTATATAACAAAGTCCATAGTAATATAATCTCATTTCCGTATTGGAATAAGAAGAGGTTCATTAATCCTATTGGATTTGGCCTTATAACTCTATCTTTTTTATAAACCAAACATCTGGACCTATAATTAAAGAGTTCAATTTTCATGTTATCACAAAAAAATATTACATAAAATCCCAATACATCTTTTCACAATAAGGGTTTATAAATAAATTTAAGCTATGAATGTCATCCAACAATTCCATTTTTATATCATGTAAATTTGGAACACATAATATCCTTCGAAAATATAGAACACTATATTCAAAAATGTTGTCTTAATATTTTCCTTCATTTATAGACTTAATTTTCATTTGAATGTTCTCATCATTCGATTTTTAAAATTTTATCTTATCCAACAAATATGTTCTCACAAAAATTTTAAAAATGAATGATGTCTCCCCTAAATTAATATTTACTATATCCATATTCCCTAGATCCATGAATAGAGGACCCCTCTCAATCCTTATTTGGGTAATAATTCCTATATATTTCTTAAAAATTGCATCTAATACCTTATTTGTATTCACTAGGTGGTAGTGTATTGAGAAATCGTAATCGTTTTATGGATAAAGAAATCCCCTTTTCATAATTTTGAGATATTTTTGTGAGAAGATGTCTATTAGGATTTTATGATATATGTATAACTAACATCATTCACCATATAGATAGTTTCTCTATATATTCAAAGGAAATATTAGAGCTTCCAACTTAAGATCGTGGTTTTGATAGTTCTGTTTGTGATTCATCAATTTACTTGATGAGAATACAATAATATTATGATCCTTCATGAGTACACAACTTATCCCTTTCTTTGTTATGTAAAAATATATCATTAAGAAATTATTTCCATATGGTAGACATAAAATATTAGAATTGGCATATCTCCTATTTAGTTCACCAGGTAATTATTCACATTATATTGTCCAAAAAACATACATTCTTTTCATGATAATGTCCATAATGGCATATCCAATCATGAAATTTTAACAGAAAATTTTTTGTAGTCACTGAACAAAGTAATGAAACAATGTACCTCAGTAACATTTGTTTTTATTGGTCATTATAAGATTTCATTTTTATTTATAGGAATAACTGAGATTCCATCCTTAGCGATAATATAACCAAGGAAGGAAACTTCTTGAATCCAAAAATCACAGATTCAAAATTTCACATATAAAGTTTTCATTATAAGTGTCTCAAGAATGATATGTTAGTTATTATAGTGGTCCTCATCATATTTATAATAATAAAAAATATTTTCAATGAATACCACACCAAAATCATCATGATATTTCTTGAATACTATGTTCATTACATTAATTAATATAAGTTTCATTACTCATTCCAAATTGAATTACTTTAAACCCTAAATTTACATAACTCATTAAAAAATTGTTATTTGGAGTTATTATATTCTTCACTCCTAGTTGAAGACAACTAGGGTGAAGGTTAATCTTTGATAAAAATATTGGGCTCTATGAAGTCGAATGAATATGTCATAAAAGTGTGGAATATGATACATGCTCTTTATTGTAATATCATTGATATTACAAAAAATAATGAATATCCTCATGGATATATATATTTTATTAAGGTAGATAATAAGGGATCCCCATAGCGAAATACTATGATGAATAAATTCTTTATCACCCAAATCCTCTAGTTGTTTCATAAACTACAAAACTGACATAATGGAAATTCTAGAAGAGTGTTTGATATTGGTTGTTCCTTAGGGATTAAATAAATTTAAAACAAAACTTCATGATATCTAGATATGTCCATGTAATTCCTCAATAAATACATCAATTTATTTTATAAAATAGGTAAATCCTAAATTTTATTATTAGATTATCTTTATATAGATTTTTAGCTTTTTTCCAAAAATCGCATTAAATATAGTTAATAGGGTTGATCTCTAAAAGAATCAGATAATGAATTCGATGATCTAAAGATAAGGAAATATACACCTTCATCATAAACCATACTTTCCTTTATCTTATAATAAACAGTTTCATATTATATAGAAATACATTCCATGCCTATGATTATATCAAATTAATTAATATATATGACAATAAGATCATAATATAGATAAAATTTAAATGCTATAATGAGGAATACCTGAAACATCCTTGTAGAAACATGACTTTCCCTGATAGTTTTATCTATAAATTATATTCTTAAACTAAATGGTGAATGTCTAAGTTTATTGGAAGACTATATAAATATTAAAGAGTGATACAATCCATATTAAAATATATAAAAGTCAAATTAGAAGATAAGAATAAGTTACCTTCCACCATGTCATTGGGTTCTTACGCCTTAGCTATGCTGATAACATAAGCTTCGGCTTCCCACATTGGCCTATTATATGGTAGATTACATTAATTCATGTGAAATTATTTTGAATAATTCCCAAATTCTTTATATATGATACCCTGGACAACGTTGATTTATTTCATCCACTTGAATTCATGATATATATTCCCATTATCACCACACATTAAAAAGCCCATTCCCTTCAAAAACATTCCAGGATATTTATTTCCATAGTTTTCACATGATCAAAATTTATTCATGGTTTTATTTTTTTTTTGATGAAATCTATTTCCATTTTTTCTCATAAAAACTCCAGTGTTATTGATTATGAATGAAGATATTTGATCTATGAAATTAAATCACTATTTTTTTGGGAAAAAAATATTTTATCATAAAAAAAATATATTCAGAGACCATTTTAATTCAAAGACTGGGCTTATTCACTTAAAATAAATGTTTATCTTCAACTATATGTGTCATATGAAATCCATATCATACCAAGATATCCTTTTAATGGTATCCTCATACTCTTTAACAATGTATTTGTCCTTTTATTTTACATTAACTAACATTATCTTCATTTCAATTTTTCTCTCAATATGAAAATGTCGTTCCAAGAATGTATCCTTAAAATCTATACATTCCATGAGATCCATTTACTCTTCGTCCATTTTATCATTGATAAAAACACCATTTATCAACATAATCATTAATACAATACATTTCATGTTTGACCTTTTCCTTTTCACTTCATCCAAACACTATAAATATCTTCTCCTTAGATACAATCCATTGATCCACTATAACTAGATTAGTAGTCCCACAAAATGATGGCGTATTTTTTCACATAGTTTCATCCATAATAATAGAATATCACTATTTAATAGGTTTCTCCATCATCATGAGTTAATTTTTTATAATATCATTATTCAACCCTAATATAGAAATATTTTTTCCAATTAGAATACAAGTTGTATTGACACCCTTAGAAAGAGAATCTATACATTGTTCATAAGTATTGATACACTTCTTTCTTTCAGGAACAATTGTTAAAAAATGTTATATACGAAATTAGCACATAATATTATGAATTTCAAATCATAATTTATAATTATAATATGGTCAACCTGTTTTTTTAATATTGATGCTTTGTTAAAATTATAATTATAAACATGGCTTCTTTGGGGATATATTTATCTTCAATTGCATCAAAATAATTTTAAATAAAATGCAAATTATCATTATAATATCTCCTCGGAGGTTCAAATCAGGTGTTCCAAAATTCTGGTTTCCATGCACCATGTGAGGATCATGTCTTGCCCAATTCATTCTTTTTAGAGTAATTTCTGTTATGTACCTCTATTCAAGAACCACGTCCATGTGTAGTATCCACCCACATATATTTTTATTGGTTAAAAAATATAATATCTTACTAAAATAACATTGTGATGTTTTTATATACTTATCATCAATGTATATAGTTAGGTTATGTTCCCTCATATATGTTTATTATAACACTGTTCCTGAGGATTCTACTAAAATTCCAAAGATACCAAATATAAAAACCCCGACTCTTGTTGCCTAGACGTGAAATATTACTTTATTAAATTTAAATAGAAACTACAAATAAAATCTTAAAGGAACTTTTATTTTATCTAATTTTTACAACAAGATATATACATAATATCTATTTTACATTGTGAATGGAATATAAATTATATTACATAACAAAATAAAATGAATTTCATCCATGAAAACTCAATCAAATATTTATTCTTAATATCTTTGGAAAATCATAAAAATAATGATGAGCTCATATAATTTTTAAGGGTCATGTACCATAAAATATATCATGAATCAATATTAATAATCAACATGGAAAGGTAAATAATTGAGAATACATTCTTTTTATATAACATTCCTATCGTGGTTAGATAAAAAAATAAATATGGTATGTCAAATAACTGATAACACATGCCACATAGTAAATTAAATGACAATGAAATGAATTTATAAATAATATCATTTTTAAAATATCATGGATAAAAATAATAACTTAATTATCATTTATGGAAATGATTAATTATTGGATGTCATGAGCTCGTGTATCATGATTCCTCTGTTATCAAGACCATTCCAAAGGAAAAATAGTCTATCGGTAGAAAACAATTTAATTAGTCAAATTGATTTGTCTAATGAGTCCTATTGATGCATTGAGGGGATATATAATATGTAGACCCACAAGTATATGTCCAAACCAGTCCTTATATATCGAATAATAAATTTAATTCATGATAATGTGCCTTATCGTCAAATATCTGTATTGAGTGAATGATAGAAATTTATTAGTATTTCCCCAGTTAATAAAGTAAAATAAAAAGTAAACAATTTAAGTAAAAATGGTATATGGTTAACAAAGTAATCATATCCATCATATAATAATATCTTTACATAGGTGATGGGAACTCTCGAAAAAAACGGATTACATGAATGTGATTATTTCATTAGAATATTGGAAATCATGAAAGAATATGAGAATATAAAATATCATTTACCAGTACGTAATTATAAATAAATATATAGTTGGATTAAATAATTCAAATTGAATATTAAAATACCATTAATTATGAATGATTCAGGATATTACATTTCAATGGTTCAGTATACAAACCTTCGTAATGTGAATTGGTGCATAATGATAAATAATTCTCAATTGAATATAAATTGATATGAAATCCATTACCTCAAACATAATTTTGGTTGAATGTGATTTATCCTATGGTAAATTTGTTTTTATCATTTCAATAAAATTAATGGGAACAATATTAATATTTATAATATCATATATGATCAACATATAAGATCATAAATTTCATGTATCCTCCTTATGTTTTCACCAATATCCTTCTTAAAATTGTTTTCTACATAAACTAAAGCTTTTAGGATTAGGGGATCATTGTTGCGAAGCTATTTTGGTTGGTATAGAGTAAACCAAAAGGGTGTGAGGATGTGATGATGGGAGGATAGGGGTGGCCTTTTATTAGTGTGTTGAGTTGAACACTTGTATTTTTTGAAAAAATGGTGTACACACATTTATCACAAGGAACAATGGTCAAGCATGGTTTATTATCTAAAAATAGGCATTATAGGGAAGAAATGTGTCCAAAACATGAAATTAATTTCGGGTTTTTGGTCAATTTAACCATTATATTTCTTCTTTAACCAATAATATATCCATTTTTTATTAGCTATGGAAAATATTTTTTATTTTTTTAACTATTTATTTTTTCCAGAAATAAAGTTGAACATTATAGGTAATATAAATTATTCTATATAAAAATATGGAATCCATTTATCCAAATTCCTTTTATATAAATGGAAAATTTTAATTTAAAATTAATTCAGCAGACATTATGAGATTTTTGTTTTTTAATTAGAAGGTTTTCAATGGTATACAATGTTTTTATATAACAATTTAATATAAAAATGTTAAATATGAACTAAATTGTATTAAATTATAGAAAATTTAAATAATATAACTTTAATACCAATCATAAATATAATACATCTTAAAAATATTTAAATTAAAATGTGAGTTTCAATTAAAATTAGGTATTTTTCATTATTCATCAAAAATTAAAACATTCCAGAAGTATAATGAAAATTACCCCTATTATAGTAATGATATAATTATTTAAAAATTACTTTTATTTAATTATATTTATTTTATCAAATTGTTCAAAATTAATTTCAAATCATGTGCGCAAAGTACAACTGAACCATATTTTAGAAAAAATCAATTTTTTAGAAAACAAATGTTTTTCATCACTATGATTATTAATTTTATTTAAAATAAATTGATAAAAAATGTATATATGTAAAAACAATTAATTTTTATTAGTCCTATTAATAACATATAATTTAATGCTTAGGTTAAAATTTCATGTTTGTGTAATATTTTAATAAAGTATTACATTTTACTTAAACTCGATGTTGTGTGCAATGCAAGCTATCGAAGAAATAAAATTTAATCAAAATGAAATATATTAAAATATATTGGGTGTTAAATAAACATATAATTAATTTAATATAGATATAATATCATTTTCACAATCTTGTGGCAGATTAAAACTGAATTCATAATGAAATAAAATCATGATTATTGGACATCATTTTCTCAGGAACACAATTATTCTACCATTAATATCATCACAATATGCATTATAACTACACATATAAACCCATTTAGTTTTACCATATCATTTGTCCGATTAGACCAAATGGTGAATCTATGGGTTATATAATAACATTACCCCACTATAACTATAAGAATCATTTCTCATATATCAAATAATTGATATAATTCCTGAATCAAAATTAATTATCATCAATTATTCGTATCTCGTAAAGGAAATAGATTTATAAATATTTTCACAATTAATTAGATACCTTTTAGTTTAAAATTAATCGATTAAAATTGTATATGGATTATGAAATAATCATACCCCTCATACAATAATATGGATATTTAATATAAATATAATTTCCAATGAAAAATTATGACAAGAATGTGATTGTTACAAGGGAATGATAACAGTCATGAAAGACAGAGAGATTGTACAATAAATTTCGCAATCAGGTAAATTTGAAGTAAAATTCCATTGGATGAAATAATTCAAATTGAAATATAAAGATCCAAGAATTTTTCGAGAATAAATATATATCATGTAAATGGTAGTATATACACTATATAAAATAAATTAGGTTCATAATAGTATAAATTCCTTAATGATGGTAAATTTTGATGAAGTCCATAACCCCAAAGATTATATTATTTGAAGATAATTTAACCTCATTTATATATATTTTGGGAATTTTATTAATGTTTTAAATTACCATACACATATTTATAATATCATATATTATCTTCTTATGATAGTTTTCCACACTTTTTGTTAATAATATTCCATTATTTTCATTAGGTTTCGGGGTTAATTACATTGTGTTCTCATTCATTTTTTGTAAAGAATTATTTTTTTATTGTACATGTGACATAATTAATTAATATTCACAATTTTAATAATAGTAAAAATATCATTATAATTCATTAGATATATTATTATAACCAATCATTATATTTTTTTATGAAAAATGAATTTTATATCTTTGTTGATATAATAAGCGATACGTACGCACATGCGATGATATCCTTACCATGAAGGGTGAAAGCATAAGAAAGTGTGTGTTCTATTTGATTTATAAAAAATAAAATCTCATATATGTAATATATATTTATTTTTTATGTTATTACATTCCATGAAAAATTATAAGTGAAAATTGATTCACATCGATTCGTGAGGTAGTAGTCTGCCATACACACGAGTGACATTATAATATTTTAAATGGAATTCAATGTTAGAATGTATATGTGATATTATAATTACCTAATAATATTAATAACATAAATTTTATATATAAAAATTAATTTTATCATTATATCCAACCATCATAGGTGTTTATGGAAAAGGAGTAACATCAGTTCATGAGGCAGTAGTCTATCGTGCACATGATCAACAATTGTTTCCCATTTTATGGAAGTGGGGATCAACAAATATTATCCCATAAACATGATAACATATAAGTGTAATAGATATAATGGTGATATTTTATTTTATTTGTTAATAAATAATTTAATTTGGAGAATTATGGAGGAAAACAAAATATCTTTCTTAAGACAATTACATTCTCTAAGAGAATCCATCTATAGATAACCACTTAAGGACCATAAAGATGAAAATTTGGGAGGACCATAAGATCTAGAATCTGAATGATGATTATTAATAGATTTTGATTCATGAGTTTTTGAGTAAAAATTTATTGGGAGATGAAAATAAGTAAGGGGAGGTCATTCCCTTATATATATGGGGAAAAGGGACCTCCTTTGAAAATATTTATAAATTTCCGAATGAATCCAAAATGATAATGTCATTCACCTGAAAAAATATTCAAAATATCCCTATATATGAACAATGGAAGTATAATTCAAATAAAATCCATGAAATAATTTTTTTTCAAGGTGATAGGTATTTTTAACCCATCTATTTTTATTATAATGCACATTAAACCCTTTTATACCTTAAATCTAGTAATTAATTTTTTTACTGTTTACACTATTCGTATTAGTTAAATATTATATATTAGCTATTAGATAATATAAATTACTTTTATTCCTAAATAGATAAATTCTATCAAATTAAATTCACATAAATAGAAAAAATAAATTTAAAATTAATCTTATATATATGATGAGAAATCAAGTTTTCAAAGAGAAAATTTTCAAATGTTTACAATATTTTAATAATAAAATCCATATTAATTTGATTCTAATGAACTAATTTTTTTTGGGATATTTAATTGAACTAATTATACATTCTAAACGATAATATAATTTTTTTGATGTTTTTAAAATATTTAAATGAAATGAAAAATTCTAATAAAAACAAATATTCTTCAGTATACATAAAAAAAATTAAATTTTGAAAATTCAAAATAAATCACCGTATGATATTTTTGACATGATTATTTCAAAAATAATATTTATTTTCCCAAAATGTGTCAAAATATTTTTTTAATATAGGAAATAAGTGTTCAGAATATGATAAAATAGTTTTTTGGACAAAATATATTTTTAAGCATAAAAATAGATTTATTATTATATCATTCCTAGAAAAAAAAAATTGAATTATAAAACATTTTATTAATGATAAAATATATTTTTATTTTTTTTATTATTATTCACCATAAAAAATTTAGTAAATTTATTAATATCAAACAGGATTGTGTGCATTTAAATATTTTTTCAAAAAATGATTTAATTTATTTTCAATGGGTTTTTATTTTAAGATATAATTAATTGATAGAATAAATATTAATATTATATATATATATATATATTTGTAAACAATATATTTTTATATTTTTTTAATCCTTTTATTTATATATAATTTAACTTCTAGTTTATATTGTTAATGATAAAATAATAATAATTTTAATAGAATTTTATATTTTGTTTCAACATATTATTGAATTAATCAGAAGCCATCGATGAAATTTAATTTAATTTAATATGAAAATATCATAATGAATGTTGTAGATTAATTTTTTCTATAAATATCAGTGGTTCATTCTATACTTTTTATCGAATAAAATGAGGATATTCAAGAATTTTTGGGTGTTACATTCTCCCCACTTTAGATAGATTGTTTCTTTATACTTTGATTTTGTGTTGAGAAATATAAAAGATTTATTTTTGAAAATTAAATTTTTGAAATAATAATTCATTAAAACAGTAAATAAAATAACATATTAATATGAGATAAAGGGAAGTCAAAATGTCATCATGAATAACACATTTAAAGGTTTCTATGTTGGAGAAAATTGGTGGGAAATGAAAACATAGATATGGAAGAGAATATTATTGTCCATGGATTTATAGAGAGTAACAATTATCCATGATGATGAGGATGTGGGTGATATATATCAGAAAAATAAACAAAAAAATCGTAATTACATGATGAGTTAATGGAACATTTAAATAATTGGACATGAATGTATTAGGTTTTTTGTTTCAATATCATTTCTCTCAAGTTGAGAAATTACATTACAAACTAGATTGAGAATATAAAAAAATATATCGAACTAATATATTTATATAAGAAAAAATTTATAGATTTGATGTAATTTAATAAGTAACTACTTAATTTATTACTCCATGAAATAAAAATCCAATTGGATTTTTTATCCATGAATCACAAGATTTAATAATTACTAGATCATTACATTGATAATATAATGACAAGTTATTCAACCTATCCTATATATTATCCCATTAAGAAAAGAAATCAAGCTTCCAATATTTTTTTTGATCAAGGGATTGAAATGATAGCAAGACAAAAAAAAATCTGATCAATGTATCAACCAAGGTTTTGCGGGGATTGAAAGAGAGTGTTGACCCAAAGCATTGATGGCTACTAGGGATATGATGAAGAGAATCTAATCATAATATTGAGGTATTTTCATTCTATGGAAAGAAAAACATTATTGTAAATATAAAATGTGGGAACCATTAACCATGGTTTGTGGCTTCCTTACTCTTAAGGATAAAAGATATATATGCCTTTGAAATATTTATATGTCATTCTTTTATAGTTTCTATTCTTTTACATATTTTTGAAAATTATAAAAAATTATGTTTTACATGTTTTTTTTTCATTCTATAATAATGAATATTATTAAAATAAACCCAATAAATATAACTTACAGGATCTGCTGATAATCCATGGATTTCTCATATAATTTTATCTATGTCAAATGTGATTATTTTACTCTAATTTGGTAATAACATTATGGTTATGATTCATTAAATCTGATATATCTAATTCATTACAAATTATTATACTTTTTCAATTGAACTAAGTGTCGATTCTAAATCTGAATTTTTTCAAAAAATAAATTTCTGAATTGGTTGGGTTTAATTCCATAAAACTAATGATTTAAAGCTACAATTCACCCCTCTTGTAATTGAGACATCTATAATGTAACACCCCAGGTAAATAAGGAATATGACATTTTTATATTTACCCATATTTATGAATAAAATATTGATATTACTTTAAAGGGGACGCTATACTCGATGGCGTACCCAACACGCAACAACGAGTTTCTTGGGAATCTTACGTTGCACTCTAATAATAAAATAATATTATTTTAAATGGTAGTTAACATGTAGCCGTTGTAATGGTGGGAATGGATAGAAATAACTAAAATATGATTATATATGTTTTTAAATGTTTTTACATTTATCCAATAAAGGATAGAGGCTTAAAATACGGAAAGAATTCAATTTTAGGCGTGTATGCCCTTGTTTTCACTAAAGGTTCACTTATCACCTTTTGATGTTGATCCATCATTAAATATAGTTTTGTTAAATCTTAAACATTCTTTTGGACCAAATTAAACTCTTATTAAGAATCGGGACATCAAAATTTACTTTGTGTTAATTTTTGGTATCTTTCCGATAAAGTTCATTTTTTTAATGAATAGTGAAAAATGTTGTATTTTAATTCAAAACCTCTTTTTAATATAATTTATTTATATGATTAGATTATCTTTTGAATTTTTTTTAAATTAAAATTAGAATATATTTTTACAATTAAATCCAATAGTGGTCGTTGGAATTAATTTCACTTTGAAATCAGACTTAAACCAGTGTCAATCTTTTGATACTTATTGTTTCATAAAAACACGCTATTTGCTCTGACAGCGGGAATTAATTATTAAATTAATTAATGTGACTTATATGTTTTGAATTTTGTAAAATAGACTTCATTTTTGAATTCAGAATATCAAATATAGCTTAGGGTGAATTTTTGGGAATATTCTGAAAAACTTCAATTTTTGATGAATAGTGAAACCACTAAGTGGTACTTATAAATACTGATTTTTCCATTTAAATGAAATTTTGCCATATTTTTGTTTTGAATTTCAAAAATCCGACATACATGGTTGTCATTAAGAAGTAAAATGTGGTTCAATGGGATAAAAATAATTTTTTGGTGAATAGTAACTTATTAAGTTTTTAATCGCGATTAGAGGTAATTAGTGTAGTTTAAGGTAAAAATAATGTTTTAATAATATGAAATGAACTTGACACATGTCCTACCCTCATTGGTTGTGTCATGGCCGACCAAGACAAGCCATGGGTCAACTTGGTGACCCCATGGATCCACTTTGGTCGGTAAATGACAAAAATAACTTTTTATTTAATGTTAAAGTAAAAATGACACAAACTTGAGTTATTTTACGAAAAAAAAATTTACATGGGGTTATAAAGATAATATTTTTGATTATATATGGTCATTGGAAAGATAAAAGTATTTCCTACATCATAGTATTTTTTATATAATTTTTAGACACTAACTAAATTAAATTATTTATGACATCATGATGATGCAGCGATGACCTCATTATTTAACGATTTAAATAAAATGGAATGATAATGTAAACATTATGAACTACACATGTCCAAAACTTATTGTATGGGCGGATTTCGAACCCTTAACACCTTATCCACGAATTATATCAATGTGGGATCTTCTGAATCCGAAACTCGTTTTCAAATAAAGTAATATTTCTTACTTTCCAAAAGTGTCCCTCCTCTCCTCTTATAAAAGGCCCCCCACCTCTACCTCATTTCACACACTCCTCAAGCCTTTGGCTCGGCCAACCCCTGCCCATTTACTCTCTCCACATCCCTCTCCTAATCCTAGAGGATTCCCTTTTGGATGAATCCTTTCAAAGGAAGCATTTAGGCTCTAATCAAAAGGAGTTACACTTTTAAAGGTAATTCATTCTCTCATGTTCATTTGTTTTATTTTGCTTCTCCAACCCCCTAAACTCTTTTTATTTACTTCTGTTATAACAAAACCAGTATCTTCAATATACTAGGATGTTGTTATAAGATTTATTTGAGCTACACTCTCACAAAACTACATCAAATGGTTAAAGAAAATACGGTTTCCGTGGATGGCGAAATTCTGCCTCTCAGAACGATGATTGTTCAATACTCATTTAACACCATCAAAGGTGGCCATTATGATGTCACTATTTTTATATATGATATATAATATGTTTATGTTTTACTTATTCTTCTGTATTTTTCATTTGTGTCTTAACTTTATCCCTTCCATTATGGGTATACGCGATATCTTCATTTTAGGAAGTGCAGGCTACCGCCCCCTCAAAGTGATGTGATTTGTTAATGCCATACGTGGGACGTATAAAGGATGGATTTAATGTTATTATATATGATTTTATATTTTAATTATTATATACCTCTATATAATTATTATTTCTTTCCATTAAAGTATGAGATATAAATAAAAGTAGCGTTCATGCGTACGTACGGCTTACCGTCTCCATGAACGGTGCATTTCATTTCTTATCCCCAAATGTAATGTACTATTATAAGTACATGTATATAATGGATATATATGATGAATGATACATCTAAATGATGAATATAATTCTGTAATTAAAATATACATACCTCTCATTTAGTTTTAATTCCATTAATATGACAAAGAAATGAAAGTAGCGTTCATGCGTACGTACGGCTTACCGTCTCCATGAACGGTGCATTTCATTTCTTACCTCTAAATGATTATGTAATATTATAAATACATGTATATGGTGGATATATATGATATATATGATATCCAAATCATGAATTTCATTCTTGATATAAAGAAACTTTGACCACACGAACAACATGTAATTGTAAGAAGACCACTTTCGACTTAAGAACCAAATATCGACAAAACAATCATTATTAACTTAATGATTACATAATGTTTATAACCTGGAAATAAGTGATATAAAATGAATAATAAGCTTGAAAAAAGGTTCTTAATCAAGTATAAATTAACTCAAGTTTATTATTCAGGATATTAATGAATGATCGAGTCAAGTCGGACCCGAGGTAAGGGATCCTACAACTCTCTTTCTTTTTATGTACACTCTTTTATGTCATTCCTTTTAAGCTCATCTTTCTTATGATTGGGATGTTCTTTTATATTACTCCTACTGTACTTATTATGTTCATGTGATGAGAGACCCTATTCTCTCTCATCAATCCATTTTGGATGTTTTGAGTGGCGTCGTTAGGCTGTCGAATTTTCGTAAGAGATCTAACCTCTCTCTTTCTTTTTAAGTACTCTCCTTTATGTCACTTATTTTAAGATCCTTTTTATGATGGGGATGTTCTTTTATATTCCTCTTGATTTAAATTTTATTTTAATGTGATGAGATAACCTATTTGATCTCATCAATCCATTTTTGGAGGTTTCAAGTGGAGCTGTTAGGCTACCGAGTTTTCGTAAGTGATTTTTCATCTCACTTTTATTCCCATGAGATTTATGCTACATTTTCCACAATTTCCTTTGAGTAGTGTATGTACTGCCCATTATTTTACTCATTGTGTAATATACTTTCTCTTATGAGTATTTACATCAATGTTTTATTGTCCTTCTTTCACGAGGTGTATGTTTCGAAAGATACCCATGTCGGTAAGGGAACCTTTCACCCTCCTCTTTTTAAAAGACTTCGTTTGTTATGTCTTTTAATTCACATACTATTATGTTGGGATATGTTCTTATATATCATTATTGATGTAAATTTTATGTCCAAGTGATGAGATTCCCTTTTTATCTCTCATCAACTCATTTTCTGAATTTTTGATGTGACGCCGTTAGACTGTTGAATTTTACCAAGGGAACTTTCTAACCCAATTTCGTTTTCTTTGGGTTCAACATGTTGTTATTGAATATGTCACCCTTTTAATATGTGTGAATGACCTTTGATTATTTTACACTTAATATCCACTTATATTTGGTGTATTTGTTTGTCACACATAATTATGTAATTGATTTATCCTTAAACCAAGGATATCGTCTTTGTAAGGGACTTCGTCTCAATCTCCTTTCATTGAGGCATATTTAGTTTTATACACAACTTTATTTTATATGGTGTATAAACCCCTTTGACTTTTACTTTTATTCAAAAGTAATCCTTTTCTACGAATCATTTTACTAAACGACAAAAATTAATGTTTTTTAACGTATGCGGTGACAACGACCTTTTCCGCCACCGTGAGTATTATTTGGTCTTTGGCTTCCTCAACAAGCCGTAATGTCTTTAAAATGAAATAAATACCATATACTCTTTTATTTATTTTGGTATTGAAAATGGTTTTGATAAAGGATTCTATTATGTCAATATATTTATGATATATTGTGATTGAAATTTGGAAATGTTATCATTCCATTATATTGGTTTTATGTTTTATGATTTTATATTGGTACTTAGACATTTTAACGGGTGGTTACGTTATAAACAATATGACGGGTGGTGCCGTGAATACCAGGATGGGTGGTTACGTTATAACCTCCAATGCATTGGGTATGGAAGTCGGCCGTATGGCTATTCCATTAAGTATGTATGGAAATTGGCCGTATGGCTATTCCATTAAGTGATATGTGTGGAAGTCAACCGTATGGTTATTCCACTTAAGTGTGTTTATGTCCCAAGAAACCTTTATATATGTCATGAGTTCTTTATATGAGTTTTATGGTAATCCTTTGGTTACAAAAAGGTAAGTAATGATACTTTTTTTCAGTGAAGAGTTTTTACTACTTCATGAAGGTGAGAAGTATTACATTGATAAAGTATTAATGGTTTACTTGTTGTTTTGAAAAATTAACAGTTTTCATTCATTGTGTATCCCTTACTGAGCTTCTTATTCTCATCCCAAGTTTTTTGAAATGTTTTTCACAGGACTTAGCGTGGAATAGGGTCAAGGATGGGATCAAGGGAAAGTCATGCTACTTAAAACATGGAACTATACATGTTTCTTTTTAAGAATTTTTATTTTATGGAAATTTAGTAGAAGCGACTACTTTCTAATCTTTTGAGATGTAATAGTTATTTTCTAATTCTCTAAAACTCTAAACCTGAAAAGATCCTCAATGTGAATTACTCTTTTAATTCAATATTAAGTAAGGTTTAAGGCTGGGGCCTTATATATACTATATTCATTTGATCATAATATCAACATAACTCATATTGATATCCAAAATTATAAAATAATAATATATATCATAAATGTATATATATTAAATAATATTTTAATTTCAAATGAAAAAATGATCACAAGAAAGTTATTTTTCTAAGAGAAATTTAACAATCGCAAAACAAAATGAGATTTTACAATAACTTGTACCGTTTGGAAATTTTCATGTAAAATTCCTTTGGATGGAATAATTAAAATTGAATCTAAGACTACCATGAATAGTTTTGGAATTATTATACTACATTTAAATGGTAGTATATACACCATAAAAAATAAATTTGTTTAATAACAATACAATATGCTTCAAGGAGGGGAAATTCTTATGATGTCCCTTAACTAACCATTCCCATTAGTTGAATTATATTTAACCTTTTATTTATTTTTTTATTGAATTTTGTAAATTTATTCATTAACAATAGTATGATTTATAAAATCATATATGATCCTCTTATAACAATTTCCCACCCATTTTTTTATATTCCATTTTTATTGCCTTGTGAGTTAATTTCCTTTCTTCCTCATTTATGTTTGGTAATTAATGATCTAGTAGAAAGAAAAAGGATATAATAAATAAATCTCTTGAATGATAATTATTCTTAAAATTATTTATTTACATAGTATATACATTATTATTACCACTCTTAATAGGTTTTCAATCAAAATTAATTTCATTTCTACGTACAGGTTGTAGGCCATTCTTACAAATGAGAGATGAAATCATTTATTTAATTGGTGAAATGGTAAATAATTAGGTGATATATTTTATAATCAGAATAATTCATTTTAAAATATATTCAATATATTAAATTATTTTATCCTTATTAAATTCCATGTACAACATAGGTAAAAAAGGATTCACATCACTTCGCGAGGCAGTTGTCTGTCGTACACATGAGAGACGTAACCTTATTTTAAAAGGCCTATAATTAAGAAGTTATCTATGAAATTATAAATATATAAGTACATATATATATTTATTATTATTTCATGAAATTAATTCCATATTTAAATCCAATAATGGGAGGTTTTTCTGGAGAAATAGCTACATATGTTCACGAGGAGGTACCACACAATACACACTATCGATGATTTTGTTTTCTATTTGATGAAAGATGAGATGGAAAAATAGATTAAATCAACATAATAAAAACAATATATGGGATATAATTTTTATATTATATTGTATGTTTAAATATATAATTTATGGTTCAAAAAAATAAATAAAATAAAAGAGCTTTGTTAAGACAATTACCATATCTAAGATAAACGTCCTTCTGATCTCATCTTATGGACCATAGGGAATGAAATTTTGGAATACAATCATCTATAAATGTTACTCCATTTATGGAGAGATAATTTTAATGGTTTTGGTTTAGAAAAAGGGATTGGGAGGTGTGACTATGTGAAGGGTTGGATTCCCCTTTAATATGTCGTGAAAGGGGACCTACTTAGAAGCTACATGAAAATTTCCCAGAGGATTCAAAAATTATAATTAAATAAATATTTCAAAATCTTATAAATTACTATATAATTAAAAATGGGAAGTATAATATGGAAATATGGCCATAAAGTAAAATTTTTACAATTTTTAAGGTTATTTAAACCCTTATCTTCTTAGTTTATGACCTCAGTAAATTAATTTTACATTAATTATAGTAATTAATTTTCCTATCTCTTTACTATTCATAATGGTAAAAAATTAATTAAAAAATTTACTATCATATCAATTATTCTATTTCAAAATATAGAATACATTTTTATAAATTACAATGATAGAATTAAAAAAAAATTTATTTTTATGAAAAAAATCATTTGTTATTATAGCAGTCTTAAAAACACATTAGATGAATATTTAGATGTTGGATTGCATATATAATATAAAAATTTCATTAAAATTATTCCCAATATGAGATTTATTTAATTTACTGAGAGAAAACATATTTTTGATAATAAAAACTATTTATAAGAAAATGATATAATTTACTTTATACTGGGTTTTATTTTAATTTATTATTAATTTTTATACCAATAATTGATTTTATATATAAGTGAAAACCATATCTTTTAATAATTTTTTTAATCATGTTCATAACTGCTAATTGAATAGCTAGGTTATAATGGTATTGTTTAAATAATTATATATTAATATATAACTATGTTTAAATTAAACCAAGAATTGTGTGCGTCAAATGATATTGAAGAGATTGAATTTATATAAAAATAAATATACAATTTTGTCTAAGGGTGTAGTAATTTCTTCTATTCTTGGTGTTACATATCATACACATTATTGAATACAATGTTGTTTTTATGAATTCTGGGGTGTTGGAATAATCATTCCATACTGCCATAATAATAATTTCAATACAATTCAAGGTAAAGTAAAGTAGTTATATTAATTTAATCTAATTTATTATTTTAATCTCATAATAATTTTAGTTATGATTCATAATGTTAAAATATTTAAAAGTATTATTTCTATAGTTTTTATGAAAGAAAAGTTTTTATATTAATAATGATTATGATACTAATATAACACAGCTAGAACCATGATTAATATAATATGATATAAAATATAACAAATTATTATGTATACATATTCATCCAAGATATATATTTATTGATTTTTTTATAGCTGGTTAAACGGTCCAAAAAAAGGAACATGTAATAATCTATGGGTTTTTAAGGGTTTTAATGTGATGAATTTTTTAATGAAATTATCTAAAAATTATAATGATATTATTTACAATATATTAATGTCTAAAATATTATTTTTTAAGATTTATAATAATTTGGTATATGATTAAGGATAATTATAATAACTTTTTTCTGTTTTGGTACTCTCGGTATTAACGACTAAATTTTTAGTGATAATTTACAATTTTCCTGCAAATCATATTTTTTTCATTTTCTAAAGGCAAATTCAGGTGTTGCCGGTACCCATTATATGCCTTCAACACTTCCAATTCATCACATAACAACATCCAGATGAAATTCAAATTTCAAATATCAACAAACAATGTCAACCAGACAACTGTCCTCGTGCCACACAACACCTCGAACAAAGCACCCTGCTATCAAGCACCTCCACCAAAGTAGATCATCAGAGTAATTCCACCTGAAAATCAATGATATTGTCGCACATACAAACTATTCATTATAATCCCAAATAAATTAAGAACCAAAAACTTCATACATCACTGAAGGTTCGCAGAAGTTCATCAAGCCGGAAACGACGCGGCAAAACAAAAAACCAAAACCAAATCGCATAGCAGCAATCAGATCAACCTCAAACCAGAACATAAATCAAAAGTAGAAAGCATCAACTATAGATGAGATCAAAAAAAGAAACCGGATCCAGAAACCCTTGCGTAGATCCATTAAATTAAACATGAAAACAATCAAAGTCATAACATGAGGTATTTACCAAACCCTTTCCTCCAAAATCCTTGTAAAGCCTCCGATTAAGAAGAAATTGAAAACCGATCTTGCATGGATGAGATCCACCATCAATATACCTTCAATCAACCACTATCCATAAATCCAGAGACTAAATCTTCCTCAATATCAAAAAACATCCTGTCGTCATTGTCCGATAGATCAACGAAGACAACACTCAACCTCCATAGCTTAGGGTGAACCAGGGGTGGTTCTTGAGCCGCCGAGGCAGAGCTCAAGCACAAATTCAACACCATTTCTCCTTGAAGAGAAAGACCCCAGTGCGTGCACGGTGAGACAAAATGAAGCCACCGCAGCAAAGAAGAAGGCACCTTAAACCGCCGAGCAAGAGAGGGAATCAGCACCGATCCGATATGAGGGAAGACAGAGCGATAGATAACCCTAGCAGTGCTATGACCCTTGCGGGCTCATCGAACCGATAATTTACAGTTTATATTGTCAATATTATCTCTAATTTGACATTCAAAAATACTAAAAATGTCATAAAATAATTTTTATTCATTAAATAATCTCTTTGTATAGTCATGTATATGTAGTGATAAAAAATAAGATACATGATTTATAGATGTGGTAGTCTGCACGTAACATAAGAAACATTTTCATTTTTTCAATGAATGAGAAGGGAATATATAAGGGATGTATGATGAAAGTAACAAATTTTTTATATACAATTTATTTTAATTTCATTATATTAATATGGTTATAATGGGTTTGTATGAGGAAGTATGAGAATCATACATATTAATACATTCGGCTGTAGATAAGGATCTTGTTTAGAATTTCAGTTCTCACTTTAAAGACCTGTTGGGAAATGAGGACATGGGGAAATATTTTATAACCATAAATTCCAAGATGTGTTAGAGGATTATATTAGAAGAAAAATTCAGAGATATTGAGTGGAATTTTATGGGTAGATTCAGTTTTATAGGGAGTGAGTGAGATTCTATTATTAGTGACAAAAGGAAATTTTTTTCACTTTGAAATGAATGGTATGTAAAGGATAAATGGGTATTATCAAGAGAGTTAATTGAGTCTGTCGGGAATTGTTAGTAAGAAATAAGGGAAATAAATTCCTTTCAAACATAGGAATTTTATATGGTAAATTATTCTTGAGAACATAACAAAATTCAGCCCACTTTTATTTAACAATTTTATTCTTATTAATAATTATTATGTTCCAACCATTATAATTGTTTTTACTAAACATGTAAAATAACCCTATTTCAAATTTTGGATTTAATTATTATGAACTTTGAATCAATTGACTATTATTCAATAACTAAATATGAAAAAATTATAGTTTATTTTACTATATATGATATATTGAATATACAATATTTATTGAAAAACAAATTTTAAAATATTAAATATTATTATGAATATTTTCCAATAAATTACTCTGTAAATTAATATTAATTAATTATCCATATAAAATATATGTAGTATCCCCATTTAACCATAATAGGTTTAGTTCATTAGAATAAAAATTTATATTTCATAAATGGAATGTTTTTTTGTATAATATATTTTTATTAATTAAAATATCTTAATAGTTTTTTACACAATATTATTGTATATTGTCGATATATTATTTTTTTAAACCCACAATTTTATTATTTCAAAATATATTTCATAATTTAGTTACATTTACTTATACCCATGAATTTAAATACTGTATTAAAATTAGTATATATAACATTGTAAAATGTTTCATAGTTTATTTTTGGTTTGGTGTTTCATGTGATACAAAATTTTTGAAAACATTATTTATTATAAGGAATAATATTAAATAATTTAATCAGTTAATAAAATATTAAACAAGTGGAAATTTTCAACTTCCCATCAGTCTATTATGCAGGCTATAAAATAGTTTTTTTGGAGATATAACTTTTTATGTATACCACCAAGTCAATCTGGAATGTTTCCAAATCCATAAAATTTATATGAATTCTCAATTATAGATACTTCATCTTTATGATGTATTTTTAATAATTCACTATGAAAATATTTCTCTCAATCACAAATCAAAAATAGGGAAACAGAAAACAATTATATTTTATGTAATTTCTTGAGAAGTAGATCATTATCAATTCTTATTCAATATTCACAACCTAGAAGTTCATATCCATAAATTTTATAGTGAATTCAATATCTCAGAATCATTCCTAGTAATTGAAAATTGATTCTTATATCAAAGAATTATAAATGAATTGAGGCCCATATTAAAATTTTATTGCCTTTTATTATTCTCTTTATTTTTTGACCAACTAATTTGGGGAAGATTCTTCATATTATATTTTTTGAAACACTGATGGTTGGAAGCATTATGAGAGGATTTGATTATTTTACTTATTTTTATAACGTGTTTTTCAATTAATCATAGTACTCTCACATTAAAAAAAACTAATACTAGTTTATTATATTTGAGAGTATTTAATTGTTTTTTCTCATTGAATTTATCTCAATCTCAATAACCCCTGTAGATTTAGAATCTAGAATGTTAAATTTCAAAAAACCACATCAGTATGAAAAATGGAATAAATATATAAAAATAATAATCACCATCCCAAAAGCATAATTATCATATAAATTATTTAGTTCCCAGATTTAAATGTACACATCTTAAATTTATCTCATATAAATATGTTTTCAATATTTAGTTATTAAATCAACATATTTCATTTATTCCTCATTTTATGTAAATTTAATTAATTATCGCATTTATTCTATAGGAGGGTAGGAAACTATTCTAAAAAAATAGGATTGATGAAAATATGTAAATAATAAATTTCCCATTGATTTATAAAAATAAAAGAATAGTTTTCAACATTGAAGAATCCCTCTTGTGGCTCAGGAGAACCCCATTTAATATATATATATAGATTAATATTTACTTTGAGTACTCAATAAACAACCAAAATATCAACACTTCAACCACTTTTTATGGTTTATTCAAAACACATTTTGTTATGTAAAAGACTCGAGAATATACTCAAAATCAATATATGTTATTCTTTAGAATATAATGTTCATAAAATATCATTATTAAGATGAATATTATCATGAATATTTCTTCATCTAAATATCCATTAAATTAAAATTCTAATTATATTTTAAATTTTGAATCATAGAAGATTTATGCCTCAGGTTGTCATTAACATCTAATAATAACTCAAAAATCAACCCAAATAATTTCTATTTTATAATATACAAGTATGATCCCTTTTTTCAAAACTTTTCTAAAAAATTAAGTAGGTTTGGAAGCATAAATTACACCCATTATGTTACAATGATTTTTCATTATCAGGTATCAACATACTTTTAATTGTACCTTGTAAATATTATTCTAAACAGTACAATGATACTAATCTAATTGTTTGATTACTTATTCAAACCTAATGAGGACTTGTCTCAACCTTATACTATATTTATCCCAACTTTATGAGATATACATCTAAATATTACAACTTATTTTGTTCTAAATATATGATTCATTTATTTTAATATTATGAGATATCATTTCATAATTGTACAAATAAAATGTATTAACCATATGAGTTACATAATTAGACTTATTATTATTCCAAAATGTATCCATTCTCCCATATTATATTTAATTGAAATTGGGGAATCATTAAAGATACTCTATAATTCTCATAATCTAAAAAAATCCTTAAGATATTTTGGGAATATGTCAACCTAGAATAGAAATATTCAATAAAATCAAAGATTCCTTTTTATGTAAAAAATGACCATGTAGTGTATAACAAAATCCTCTCCACTTCTATTTTTTTATCCTTTATCAAATTGAATTTTCATTCTATTATCAGAAACCTATATTCATTGTTATGACTGGATGGATTCTTCCATTTTTTGATACATTTTTTAAAAATCATTAAACAAGTTTAATTAATATGATCAGATTATATACAATATTTTTAGTAATATGTTTATTTTTTCCACATTCTCTGCTTAGTTACTCTCTTCCAATTATAACAAAAACTCTTCATAAAATTTTTTATTTTCCATAATTTTATAAATACTATCTCAACAAATAAGTTGATTTTAGGATCTTCTCCCAATGAAAATGTCTTCATCCTTCATCAACCAAATTAATATCTAACCCATGTTTTTATACTTTTTTTTGACACTACATCAATCACTCAAAATTACATCTTTTCATAAATCCATTGCATATCTTCTTAATGTTATTTTTGACAAAAAAATAATACTTCAACCTATATAGAACAGCATTAAACCCAATTCTTTGGTCAATTATAAATTTTCTCTAAATTTGAATGTAATATTTTGCCTCAAAATTGATAGTGATTTTAAAGGGAATCATTTCTTTATCATTATAGAAACCTTGGGTATATACGAGGTATTTAAAAAATAAAAATAACATTTATATTTTGTATGAAACTTTTTATCCTCTTATATTATTCCTTTTAATTTATTCTTATTACAAAACTCGAGTGTAGGGATATACATAATTTCCTATTGTAGTGTTCTCAAAATTAACCAAATCATTGTATATTTTGGGAATCCTAGTGTAAAAATTTGAGTGTAAAATCTAGAAAACAAATTTCCCTATAATCACTCCTAAATGTGATAATAACTATAAATAAAACTCAATTGAGGCTGATCAAAATAATTTTAATGTTATTTTAACAACCTATAGTGAACCAATTAATCACACAAAACATTTCATATGAATTTTGATTGTGATACATCATTTTTATTCTTAAACACATATCATGATAATATTATTAAACATAATCCATGAAAAAAATAAGAAATTAGAATAACAACCCAAGCGTTATTCTGATGGCGTTGTCTATATTTATAGATAAAAATTGTATAGGTAACACTCTAGAAACATCATCTATTGTTGTATACCCAACACAAGTAATGGTTTCCATTCAGTAACATGGTTTTCATTCACTTCATAAATAAAATATATGATTTTTTGATACCAATTGTGATGGATGACGCCTATTGATTTTTGACTATAATGGATGATATTATTACATGCCTCACTATTAATTCCCATCATTTGAGAATTATCTTAATATTATATAAATAAGGTGAATCATCATTAGTACAATAATGTGAGCATTGGACTAGGACATTATAATAAATATTGAGAATCATTTATTTAATGGTATAAAATGTCCATAACTTTTACTTATATAATTTTATTATTATTTCACGATTTAAAACTCCAATATGGTTGTTTTTTGTTTCATATCTATCTATATTCTTAGTTGGAATTTAATTTATTTACTCATATTGAAATGAACATAAGATTTTTTTCGTTATAAATTTTAAAATCCTATTATAATATGGAATAAAAAAATTATTAAAAATTATTTCTACACATAATGGACCATAATTTTGTGTATTAATTCCATCTTTTTATTATATTTTTGGTACATGGATTCACTAGGGCTTCCAATTTGTTTCTCATCTAACTATGAAAAATAGTAACAAATATGGAAACCATTTTTCTTGACTATTTTCACCGTCCATTCACTTCATTATCAACTGTTGACATTCCTTTCTCAAGGAACCATGATAAATCTTTACAAGTACTATGAAAAACTATTTCAATATTGTCATATATCTTTTAGTCCCAATCTATTTTATATTCTAATTTTCTCATTCCATTTTTAGGATTCATTGGTATCTTGAAAAAATCAATGATTTAGAATCTCTTACCATAATATAAGAATCTATTTCATATTGATGTGATATACATATCATACATATATACAAACATCTTGGAATAAATTTTTTTCATCCCTATCAACGACTTCTATTATTGAATGACATTTTTTTTATAAACTAGAATTATTTTGACATCTTTATAAGAGTATGGTTGGGTTATTATATAAAAAAAGTATTCATAATTTTTACCATATATGTAACTAAATTCATATAATTTTTTAATATAATTATATCTATTCTATATGGATAGTTTACATATATTATGTTGGTCCTTCATTAGTCCAATAATATTATTTCAATTTTATGTTATGCTCCCCCTATGCTATTAATATCATGGAAATCAAATGTTGTCAACTTTTTTTATTAATATATGTCTTTATAACCAATCCTCTTACCGCACCATTATATTCAAGAAAAACATTGGGATGTTTTTTAGATGAAATTTCTCCAACGTTCCATGGATTCTATTTTTTGGGTGTAAACCCCAATATTTTCAGAACTAATTAGGTTGGTAATTTTCTTGGATGTTAATACATTCAACTATATGTATATATGTTAGGATTGTATTTGACTGAGTATCATATACTCTATAATACCAATCGTAGGATCGATATAAGAATAAGATTCTCAAATACAAGAGGGGGTGAATTGTACCTTTTAAGAATTCCTTTGGAACATTTAATGATAGTTATGTTTAACAAGGTTAAACAAGATAATTCACAGGACCTATAAAGTTATCTAAAGTATACAAATATGAAGATTCTACCTTAAAGCATATAAAATCTAACTATATCAAAGTACAAGAGTCAATATGTACAGGATATTTATACATTCCTTAACAATAAAAATGCAGCGGAAATAACATGTAACAAAAAAAGTAACAAGTTATTAGTCTGTTAAACCAAAGAGAAGGATATCCAACAACATTGGATAAAGGTCCCTTGATTTATACTTTTAAGAAATTCTGTCTTACCCACACCAAGGTAAGCACTCGATACGAAGATCGAAGTCTGTCTTGCTATCCCCGTAAGCCCTCAACATCAGGTAGTTGGAACCTCTATCTTCTTCAGTAAGGAAGCCCTCAACTTCAAGGTGTTGGAACTTCTGTCTTCCTATCCCCGAAAGCCCTTGATTGTACACAACAACAATCAGAGTCGCATGAAGAAAATATGCACAAGGAAAAGTTTGAACAAAATGTTCAGACATTCTGCACGAATCCTAAGACTTGATAAGAGCCTCTCTTTTTTGAAATCACTTCAGGATGTTCTGAGAATAAAAATTCCAAAAGTTATGAGCACGTTCAAAAGAGCTCATATTTATAAGTGAAGCTACAATGGTTGGATCCCTCCTCCAAAAGTCCAATTCTTCCGTTAATTTTAGAAGGACCAGTACACGTGTCACCCAAACAACGGTTAGTTAATAACTGAAAGAATGACATCATTTTGTCATAGAAATAGTGTAAGTATAACCAAAACTGATATTCAGAATGAAGGTAAATGAATGTTTGGAATGGAGAAAGTTAGAGTTCTGAGTTTAGGAAAAAAATGAATTCAGAGTCTATAGTACTAGGATATTCAGATTTTATTATTCTATAGAATTCATAATTAAAATTCATATTCAAAAATCTTCATCAAAATTCGTAATGAGAATTCATAATCAGAATTCTTCATCAGAATTCGTAATCAGAATTCATCATCAAAATTTGTAATGAGAATTCATAATGAGAATTCATCATTAGAATTCGTAATCAGAATTCTTAATCAGAATTCATCATCAGAATTCATAATGATAATTCATAATCAGAATTCATCATCAGAATTTGTAATGAGAATTCATAATTAGAATTCTTCATCCGAATTCATAATGATAATTCATAATCAGAATTCATCATCATAATTCGTAATGAGAATTACTAATAATAATTCATCATCAGAATTCATAGTTAAAACTTTATATATGTTTGTAATAGAAATTCAGAGTTGATCTTCATAAAAGATCATAACAGAGAATTTGGAGTAGAACTTCATAAAATTTCGTAACACGAATTTAGAGTAGAACTTCAAAAATGTTCGTAACAAGAATTTAGATCCAAAAAACAAAATGCTTCATTAAGTACTATATGATTCTGAGGTTTTAGATATGAATCTAATTTTTATACATAAAAAAATATTGATATGAACAATGAAAAACTAGTTAAGGGTACATTTACTTTGGCAAGGAAATTTTCCTTATGGAAGTGAAACAAGGGTAAAATAAAATTTTCTTTTGGATGAGGTTTTATTGATTTTCAAAACAAGAGGAACGATCAAGTCATATAGAAACATTGATGACATATCAATCTCCCCCTAACAAGAAGGAATAAAAAATTTATAAGGAAAATCTTATTGACTCAATAATCTCCCCCTTTTTGGAAAGAACAAACATCCTTATGAAAATGAATGTAAAGACTTAAAATAAATTTCTAGACTTGAAATTAAAGCTTATCTCTCTTTGTTGTTGATTAGTGGTGAATAAGACTAACTCCTCCTTAGGCTTTGGAACTCTAAGGATCGTATTCTAGATTTTTAGAAGGGGATTTTTCTTATGAATATAGAAGTCTTTATAATGAGCACTCCCCCTCAAATAAATTCCCCCTTACTTAGGGATAGTTATTCTTATACTTAGAAAATTTTCTTCTCCCTTTTTGATTTTTCCTCCTCCCTTTTGAGTTCTTTTTCCATCTCCGCCATTTTGATTTTCAAAAAGAGTTTGAGGGAATTGAAAAGAAATATGATACCTGAAACATTAAAGACATTCAAATAAGACAAGCATTGACAATTTCATTATTATTGGATATATTTGTACAAGGAAAAATACAAAAAAAAAAGAGAAGAGTGGACTATTTCCATTATTTTTCATTGGGAATTAGCATTTTGAAAATGGTTTTCAACTTCTTCAGCTCTTTCTGATCTTCCTCAGATTTCTTTACTAATGCCTTGATCCTGTCTTTGTGAGTCTTCAAGACCTCTTCCTGGACCTTCAGCAATTTGTCCCTCTTTACAAGATTCTCTTCAATCTCAATCCAGATATTAGTTTCCCCCTTACAGCATTGAGAAATAGAGTTAATCTTTCCATTTAGATATCTCACCTATTGAATCTGAGTATTTTGTTCAAGGGTTAGCTTTTCCTGAATGATGACTATAAGATTTTTCATTTTGGAATCCTCGGTGCCAATGGACTCTTTAACATCTTCTCTGAACTGATCAATCTCTTCCATGTATTTGACAATCTTCTTTGACCATTTGGTCATTTTCTTGTAGGAACATTGGTGAGCTTCAAAATTGATCATGAAATTTTTGAAATCTGCCTCACTCTTCACACATCTGTCCGTTATCACTGATACGGAGTCTGATTTCTTATTCATACTATGCTGAAGCATCTAGAATCTGGAATCAATTGTAGGAATGATCAGAATGGTATCCACTGACATCTTCAAGGAATGAACCACAAAATCATGTCCCAATATATATGACTCTGAATCAGAAAATTTTCTAGGAGATGGATCTTCCTCTATCCCTACCAACTTCCTCTTAGAAGTTCCTCCAGCTTCTTTCCTTCTAATAATAACTTTTGTTGGGGTGTCAAAAAGTACTTTCTTACCCATGCTGATTCTCAGACTGGCCCCTTCATCAGGGTATTCATGTTCACTTATGTAAAGTTTAAGAATATTATCTTCTTCCACATTCTCTTTTCGAGATCCAGCTTCAATATCCTCTGGTTGAATAAAGTCATGATTATGAATTTCTTCTTCAGATAGCTTGTTTACCTCTTCTTCATCTCCATTCTCATCAACCCCTGGAGTAGAAATTTTTTAGGATTCATCTTGATAATTCTGGATTGACAACTTTTTGGGTGGGGTTCCATTATCTTGATATTATTCAACTTTCTTAATTATATCATCAGATCTACCACTCATCTCAGCTTGTTGAACTCCTTTTGAAGCTTCCTTCTCTTCCACAACCTTCCCTTGTGGTTTTTATGGAGTGAAGAAATTCTTCCCCGGAGTCTAAAGTAATGATTCCACAAGGAAAGTCTTTGTCATTGGGATGTTCTCAGATGCAATTTCGGCATCCATTAGAAGTGATTGACAAATCTCAGCCTCTATCAACTTCTTCTTCTAGTTTTTCTCCTTTTCCTGCTTCTCTAGCTCATCAGCGGATTTTTCTTTTAAGTCCTTTGCCTCATTAGGGTCTAAGTCAAACTATGGACCCCCCTAATTCCTCTTTTCCTTGACATTCCTCTATTTTGCAACCACTTTATTCAAATAATATTTTTTTTTCTTTTTTGGGTTTACGAGGTACGGAGTGAGCTTCCATGCCTATGGGGGTTTTGTCTGCCTCCTCCACTTTATTCTGCTTTCTCTTCTTCCGGGCCTTCTTAGATGGTTCAGCTTTATGCACATTTTATAGAATGGGTTCTGCCTTCTCTATCAGATAATAAAAATCACTTGTATCCTTTGAAAAACCAAACTTAATCCTCTTTAAGGTGTCATCACTAATCAACATCACCTAAACATTTCTCGGCTTGGAGCTACATGGGATCTTGAAGGACTCAAGACACCGAACTATCAACTTTGAAAGTAATGCCATATATATAATGATCTGATCTCTGAGGTTCACATTCTTGATGTTTGGAATCATAATAAGGATGTGCCTTATAAAATTGATTTTCCTTAGATTTACCAAAAAATCTAAGATGTAAATGTCACTCTTCTTGAGGGTGTCCTTATCACCCTTCCTTGATATAATAAGAACATTCACCCATAATTTTTGAATCTGATTTTTGGTTGAAAGATGAGTAATCTTGGATGTATTTAAATCAGCAAGACCAAGGAATTCCATGGACTCCCCCAGGAAAAAACTTCCTTGAACCACTGGGAGTTTGTGTGAGAAAAACTCACCATCCCCTTCATATTCTAGCCCCAC
Source organism: Viscum album (assembly GCA_963277665.1). Lineage (NCBI taxonomy): Eukaryota > Viridiplantae > Streptophyta > Magnoliopsida > Santalales > Viscaceae > Viscum > Viscum album. Next base: position 1,943,513,662 of record OY728126.1, on the reverse strand, counting down.
CATGCATGCAGCCTTGGTGTAAGAAAGTTTTTATGTCTTACCAAAACACTTAAAGGAGAATTTTTCTCTACCCTTTTCCTCGAAGAAGCAAGCTGATTCATAGAATTCGATGAGAAGATCCAGATAGACTACATCGTGAGATGATTTCGTAAAAATAGCTATATTTTCCCAACCATTGATCCTGATATTCCTGGAAATAAGGGAGTCAATCTTATTGAAGATATTTGGGTGTAGCAACCTCTCCCAATAAATTAGCCACTCTGATATCGGCTTGACTAAATACATATCCTGAAAAGGGGCTTCTACAGACATTCAGACTGAGCCCTTCTGAAGATTCGGAATGGTCTTAAGAACTATGGTAGGGCTTCGAGATGCGAGATCTTGGAAACCTAAGTGGGACAACCATCGGGGTCCCCTTTATATAGGCGATAGAAGTGACCTTTCATTTTCCAAAACCAATCTAAGGGTTAAGAAACTCTCTAATCTAATCTGAAGGTTGGAAACATTCCCCCAAGGAAATCTTGAATCTGATATTTTGAGATTTTAAGAAAAACATTCAGATTTATGTAAACATTAATCCGAGAATGATTAAAAGAAAAAGAATCTACTAGCAAGTGAAAGTGATTGTGAATACTTTAGTAAGGAAATCATACCTTTCTGATTTTTTAGGAAGATTTTTCATAATAGGTGATATTCTTCTAGAATAAAATTTGTCTACAAAAAACATACTATGAAAACATACTACAAAATACATACTCTGAAAAATTTACTATGAAAAACATGAAATCTAAAATATTTATTGCAAAAAGATTGATTAGAAAAAGTCAACTGCAAAAAATTATGAGTATGAAAATTTCCAATAGGAAAATTTCCATTAAGAAAATTTCCATTACAAAAATTTCCATTACGAAAATTTCCATTACGAAAATTTCCCCTACGAAAATATCCATTAAAAAAATTTCCCTTCAAATAATATCCATTACGAAAATCCCATTACAATGATTTTGAAAAACAGACTATGAAAACATTCATTACATAAATTTTGAAAAACATTCATAATAGATTTAATCCCCCTATGAAATGAAGTTTACTTTTGTAAAGAGATTAGTTTACCAGAAAGTTATTGAAGGAATATTACCTCACATTTATCATTCCTAACTTCTATTTAGTGTATTTAAATCTATCAAAGGGTAAATATTTTGTGAAAATATTAGCATGTTGATCTTTCGTACTAATAAATTGAAGAATGATATCTTCTTTTAGTGTGTGATCCCTAAGAAAGTGATTCCTAAAGTCTATATTCTTTGCAAAAGAGTGATGTGGATGGTTTTTACTAAGGGAAATGGCACCTTTGTTATCACAAAAAATTTGAGTCTTAGAGAAACTCAAGCCATAATCTTTGAGTGTGTGTTGCATCCACAACCCTTTATCATAATAACTTCCAACTGCTACATATTCAGCTTCATCTATGGAGAGTTCTACAGAATGTTGCTTCTTGCAAGACCTAGAAACTAATAAATCCTTTAGGAAATGAAATGTTCTGTATGTACTCTTTTTATCCATTCTACATCCACCAACGCCAGCATCTAAAAATATTTTTAAGACAAATTCATCTCTAGAAGTATAAAATAGTCCTAAATCCATTGTTCGCTTTAAATAGTGAAAATTTATTTTCTCTACCTTTAAATGAGATTCCTTAGGATTGGACTGATATCTTTCACATAAGAATACTGAAAAAATTATTTATGGATGACTAGCTATCATGTAAAGAAGACTTCTTATCATTCCTCTAAAAGACATTTGATCTACTCGTTTCCCAGCTTTATCAAGATCAAGTGTGTGTGAGGTACCGATGGGAGTAATTACACTCTTAGTGTTGTCATATCCATAATTTTTAAGAAGATATTTAATATAAATATGTTGGGATACGTAGATTCCTTCCGGTTTTTGAGAAATTTGAAAACCAAGGAAAAAAGTTAACTCACCCATCATACTCGGTTCAAACTCATATTTCATTAGATCCATAAAGGAATCAGTTAAAGATTGCTGAGTTGATCCAAATATAATGTCATCAACATAAATTTGAACAATTAAAATATTTTTCTAATATTTCTTTATAAAAAGGGTTGGATCTGAATTTCCCTTAAAATAGTTATTTTGAAGCAAAAAACATGTATTTCTATCATACCATGCTCAAGGGACTTGTTTAAGGACATACAAAGCTTGGGTAAGTCTAAAAAAATGATCATGATTTTTATTAACTTCAAAGCCTGGAGGTTATTGAAAAAAATATTCCTCTTGAGAATAACCATTATGAAAAGAACATTTCACATCCATTTAAAAAAAAATTAAATTGAAAAAGTCTACAAAGTCAAGTAAAATATGAATAGGTTCAAGTCTATCTACTACAGCATAGGTTTCTTCATAGTCTATTACTTCTTGATGATTATAGACTTTAGAAACTAATCTAGTTTTTTTCCTAACTATGACTCTATTTTCATCACACTTATTTCTGAAGACCCATTTTACTCCAATTATATAAGTTTCCTTAGGTCTTTCCACTAAGGTCCAGACATTATTCATTTCGAATTCATTTAGTTCATCTTTCATGGCTTTAATACAATCATCATCACCTAAAGCTTCTTCAGTGATTTAGGTTCTAATTGAGAATGTAATTATAGATGCTCTACTTCATTTCTTAAGGAAATTATATTCTCTAAAGGTTGATTTACATCAGCAATGATACTATCACTAGGATGATTCTTTAGAAACAACTGATTTAGGTTTTTTACAACTTGTTCATCAACATAGGGCAAAAAATATTCTGGGGTAAATGTTTCAGAAGTATCTTCTGGTACATTTTCCTTATCAAAAGGATATTATATCATAGGTTGATAATTAGTTTTTGAAAAAACATCTGAGGATGTAGGATTAGGTTGTTTAAAAACAAAGGGTTCAGTTTCATCAAATTTGACATGTAATTTTTCTTAAACAGTACAAGAGTTTTGGTTAAAAAATATATAATCCTTAGAGGTTGTGGAGTAGCCTAAGAAAATTACTTCATCATATTTTGGTGCACGTTTTTGTAAATTATCATTAGTATTAAAAATAAATACATTGGAACCAAAAAACCTTAAAGTAGGAAAGTCTAGGTTTTCTACCATTCCATAACTCATAAGGAGTTTTATTAAAAAAAGATCTAATCAAAAATCGATTTATAGTGTAACAAGCAGTACTTACTGCTTCAGCCCAAAAATGTTTGGCAACAGAATACTCACTAAAAATGGTTCTAGTTATCTCTTGAAAAATTCTATTTTTTTTTCAATAACACCATTTTGTTGAGGTGTACTGGGTGCTGAGAAGATGTGAGTAATTCATTTTGTACTACAAAAAGTTTCAAAATCAGAATTTTGAAATTCTCCTCCATGATCACTATGAATAGTTATCAATAGATGGTTTTTCTAATTTTTAACTTGGGATCTAAAACTTTTTAAATAAGAAAAATCTTCAGACAACTTTTCAAGAAAATAGACCCACGTAAATCTAGTGTAATCATCAACCAAAACAAATACATTATATTTTCCCCCAATGCTTCCAGTTTGCGTAGGACCAAAAAGAACCAAATGCACTTGCTGTAATGCATCGGCAGTTGATACTTCACCAACAGATTTAAAACATGATTTGTGTTGCTTTCCATATTAACAAGGTTCACACACTTTTGAAGAATCAAATCTAAGCTCCAGTAGATCCTTAAATAATTTTTTCGTAGAATTTTTTTAAAATTTCCAAAGGTTACAGTGTCCTAGACTTCTTTTCCATAACCAAGAATGATCTTCAATTTCTCTAAGACATGATAAGTCTTGTCTCTTATGGTCTTCCATGTATAGTGTGTAAACATTATCTTGACTATGGGCTAAAAGATTAAACTCTTCATTGTAATTGTGAACTAAGAACTTATCATTCCTGAAATTCACAAGGTAGCCTTCATCACGTAATTGACTTATACTGATGAGGTTGTTATTAAGACCCTTAATAAATAAATCATTTGAAATCATTAATTTTCCAAGAATAACGATGTTACTTATACCAATAATTCCTCCCTAAGAATTATCTCTGAATGTTACTTTTCCTCCTTTCATCTTGATAATCATTTAAAAATAGTTTTTATTACCAGTCATATATCAAGAACATCCACTATCCATGTACCATGTATAGTTTTTGGTACTTTTCTTATTTTCCTGAAAATAAGAAAAAGTTATGTTTACGAAATCCATACATTCTTGGATCCAGAAATTTTAGAACAAAAAATTTTGGGTACCGATATCTTCATAGAAAAATAAGCCTTATGAAATACTAATGATTGGGTATTGTTTAAGGATCAATTCTTTGCCCAGTGACCACCACATTGACACTTAGTGCAGAATGGGTCACTTTGAGGAACAAAGTAATTGTTGCTAAAAATTAGTTTAGAACTTGTGTAACCAAAACCAGAAGTAATCCTTCGATGTGAGATTTGTGAATAAATTTTATCAAAATTTTCCTTACCTAGGTTAAATATTGACAAACACTTCCTCAAGGAGAATATTTTGAAATTGAGTTTTATAACTAAGTTCTTGTCTTAAAATGATTTGATTTTGAACTATATCTAGTTCTCGAAAACATTTTTATTAGAAATTACGTTTTCGAGATCTTTAGAAAGTTTATTCTTCTCAGAAATTACTTCCTCACGATTTTTTGAAATACTTTCAAAATCAACATTTTTCTAATCATGATCGTTAGAAAGATCTGATATTTTCATAGTAAAAATAATATTCCTAGAATTTTCCTTATCATGTTTTTTCATGAGTTTTGAATTCTAATTCTCAAAGAGTTTGGAAAACCTATAAAACTTATTCATAGGTAGGTAAAGTATTATCTTCATCAGAAGAGTATTCTTCAACCAAAAATTTATAATATATACTATCATTATCATTTAATGAAACATTGGTCATTTATTCAGCATTGTGTACCTTAACCATAAATCAATGATTATCAATAAGTATCCAGGCTAAAAGACCAAGATTATTCTGTCCAGAAGATTCATAATCTTAAGGCTCATATGAATAATCTCCACCACTGTCACTCCATGTGTCATTAGCTTTTAATACTTTATTATCTTTGTCCTTCTAATACATCATTCTATTTTTCTCAGAATGCCTTTACTTTCTTTCTCTTCACATGAGCATATGGCTATCAGGTCTTATGTCTCCAGCTCTTCTACATTCATATCATGTAACTTCAGAATCATTCTGGTCTTTCCTTTCCTTTTTCTTATATCTGGATTGAAAGTTCCTATGTCCAACAATCTTGTTCATTCGTAGATCAAGATTTGGTAATTTATTTTCTTAGGATTCACTTCCACTAGATTCATAATGTATAACTGCTTTATTAGATATGGATCTAGTAACTCTCTCATGAGTCTTAGTTTTCATAAGATTGGAAGTAGTAATAAAATATACACTTCCATTTCCATTATTTTTCTACACAAAATCAACATCTCTCTTTATTCTAGTCTCATGATAATGAAGAGTTCCAAACTGCTCATCAAGGGTAATCTGAGTAACCTTTCGATTCTCATCAATTGTAGTCCATTCAGATTCCCACTCAATTGGGATGATGTCAATGATCTTGTCAAAAAAGGGTTCATCATCAAAACCTTTTTCACCCATTGATTGTAAAATATTTACAAAAGTCATGAATCTCTAATACACCTTGAATATGGGTTCACCATAAGGAAAACTAAAACCATGATATTTATCTCTATGCATGGATCTTATGGTCTCAATTACATTAGTAGTCCAAAAGTGAGAAACTTCAAGTTTCTTCCATATAGATTTTGCTGCTTCACAAGATGAACTTTTGTTATATATTTTTCTTTTCATTGAACAATGTAATGTATTTCTTACCTTATAGTTCAGTTGGTAATCATGCTTTTCTTGATTTTTAAAGCCACTTAATTCTTTATCAGTAATTTTGTATCCACTGGTATGAAAATCAAATTTCCAACCCTAGTTTTGATAATGAAAGTCTTCTTGTGATCTCTCTAATATTCGTAATCCTTACCATCAAAGATAGGTGGTCGGGTTGGATTAAGATTATCTATGGAACCAACATTGATTCCGGCCATCATTAATAAATTTTTTTCTAAAAATGCATGTTAGTAGAAAAAGTTTGTTTAAAAAGGAAAATATTCTAAGCAAAAATAATATAGAGAAAAAGTGTCTCTAAGTAAAAATGAATCTGAACTATGAGTCCCAAAAACCGATTCTAAAAAAATATGAATCCAAAAAATTCAATTCCGAGAGTTATCTTCTGAATTTAATCATGAGATTAATTCAGATTGAACCAATTATATAATACTAATTGATAGGATGGTATGTGACTGAGTATGATATAATCTATAATACCAAACATAGGATCTAAATACGAATGATATTCTCAGATTCAAGAGGGGGTGTGAATTGTGCCTTTTAAAAATTCCTTTGTAACTTTTAAAGATGGTTATGTTTTACAAGGTTAAACAAGATAGTTCATAAGACCTATAGAGTTAACTAATGTTTACAAAGATGAAGATTCTACCTTAAAGCGTATAGAATCTAACTATATCAGAGTATAAGAGTAAGGAAGTACAAGATATTTATACTTTCCTTAACGATACAAATGCAGCTGAAAAAACTTGTAACAAAACAAGTAGCAAGTAATATGTATTTTAACTGAAAGAGAAGGGTATCCAACATCCATGGATAAAGGTCCCTTGATTTATACATTCAAGAAATGATATCTTACCCACACTAGGGTAAGCCCTCAATATGAATATCAGAGTCTGTCTTGCTATCCCCGCAAGCCCTCAACTATCAGGTAGTGGGCACCGCTATCTTCCTCGACAAGGAAGGCCTCAACTTAAAGGAGTTGGAAGCTCCATCTTCCTATCCCAGGAAGCCCTCGATTGTACACAGTAACAATCAGAGTCTCACGAAGAGAATCTACACATGGAAAATTTTGAACAACCTATTCAAACTTTCTTCACGAAGATTGAGAGTTGATAAGAGCATCTCTCTCTAGAAATCACTTTAGGATGTTCTGAGCATCAAAATTCCAAATGTTATGAGCATGTTCAAATGAGCTCCTATTTATAGGTGAAGCTCCAATGGGTGGCTCCCTCCTCCAATGATCGAATTCTTTATTGAACTTTGGAGGTACCTGTACACATGTCACTCAAACAACGGTTAGTTAATAACTAAAAGCGCGAAATCATTTTATAATAGAACAAGTGTAAGTATAACCAAAAATACTATTCAAAATGAAGGTAAATGAATGTTAGTAATGGAGAAAGATAATGTTCGGACTGTAGCAGTAAAATGAATTCAGAGTCTATAGTACTAGGATTTTGAGATTCTGATTTTCTAATGAATTAGTAATGAGAATTTTTAATCAAAATTATTCATCAAAATTCATAATGAGAATTCGTAATCAGAATTAATCATCAGAATTTGTAATGAGAATTTTTATTCAGAATTCATTATCAGAATTCGTAATGAGACTACGTAATCAGAATTCATCATCAGAATTTGTAACGAGAATTCGTAATTAGATTCTTCATCAAAATTCTTAATGAGAATTCATAATTAGAATTCATCATCATAATTCGTAATAATAATTCGTAATCAGAATTCATCAAAATAATTCGTAATTAGAATTTGTAATCAGAATTCATCATTAGAAATCTTACTGAGAATTCGTAATCAGAATTCATCATTAGAATTCATAATGATAATTCGTAATCAGAATTCATCAACATAATTCGTAGTTTGTACGTTATATAATTTTGTAATCAGAATTCAGAGTTTAACTTCATAAAAGTTTGTAACAGGGAATTCAGAGTAGAACTTCATAAATGTTCGTAATAGGAATTCGGATTAGAACTTCATAAAAGTTCGTAATAGGAATTTGGATCCAATAAATAGAATACATCATATCTATGTTTTATATGATTCCGGGTTTTCAGATATGAATCCAATTTTTATACTTAAGAAAAATATTGATATGAATAATAAAAATAAAGTTAGTGGTAAATTTCCTTTAGCAAAGAAATTTTCCTTATGTAAGTGAAGCAGGGGTAAAATGAAATTTGATTTAAGATGAGGTGTTTGTGATTTTCAAAACAAGATTAAAGATCAAGTCATGAAGAAAACATGATGACTTATCAATCTCTCCATTATATGACAGAATGGAAATGTCATAAAGAAAACCTTATTGACTCAACAATATAGACAATTTTTGGCATTTTTCTCCTTTAACAATTTTGAATATTTTATCATTTTCATATATTATTTTCCAAAATAGATCATGTGTAAAAAATATATATATAATGGGATACCTTTTTCTTTACACCTATTCTAGTAGGATAATGAAAATATTCCCAATTTATTTTATAATAATGAAGAGTATTCTTTATAGTATTATTCAATAGCCTCTTCATGTAATCCTATTTCTATTAATTTATTTAATGTAATGAACTATCAAAATAATTTATTGTTTTTTATATAACATATATTTGGGCTTCAATGATACTAAAACCTACTTTATATATATTCTAGGATGTATTTATCAATTTACAAAAAACATTTTAAAACAAATTATTCTAAAAAAACACATTTTCAAATATGTATCATTAAAACAACATTTTTATTTCTCCCCATGATTCCCAATTTTTTTTTGATATTGAGAAGTCATTTTAATAGCTTTGATATATTCACATTATTTCACACATAATATAATATTCTAGAAATATCATTAATAGAAAGAATATTTCAATTTACTAATTTTATTCTCAATACTTTTGAAGATAGGATTGTCTTTATATCTTAAATCTCGAATCAATGATCATCTAAGAATAATAATTGTTTAAACATGAAAATATAGAACAATCATCATACACATTCACTTCCACATCAGATATTCAATCTTGGAATCTCCGTAAATTTTCAGAATTTTTCTCAATATTTCGATATGTGTTAAGTCATACTTGTCTCATTGTACCTTGTGAAAATATACCTTCAGGGGTCCAATTATAATGTTCATTGTACCTTTTGAATATTTTTTCTAAACTTTATGGTGATGGTTTCTAAACCCATCAATTATATGTATAAATATATTAAAGACATGTCTCAACCATTTTCTGTTGTTTTCCCAATATATCGAGATATTTATAAAAATGGTATACCATGTAGTTTCCCCATCCTTAAGAAGTATATTTAACCATATAAAGAAGATTTTCTAAACCTAATAAACACCTTGTCCCAATATTACATAGAATAGATGTAAAACGCTTAAATTTTGAGAGATATAATATTTGATGTATTGTGTTTTATGCTACACCCTGATTAGCATTCACTATATGGAACACCATATTATCTTGAAATATACGCAACACTATTATTGTCTTGTGGTAAACAAAATTTTAATTTTTTTTGATAGAATTCATGTCACACAACACTGACTATTAATTTTGTTCAATGTATAAATGAACTAATTTTGGATTAAATTATACGCACCACCAAAGGAAACATTCATTACATGGAACACTGACATGGATTACGTTATACACCAGAGCAACCTTCTTCGATAGCTTCTGCGGTACGCAATACTGAGATTCACTAAACAATGATATATTATTAAAATATTATTATTTAATGGGATATAAACTAGCCATTATGAATAGTATAAACCAAAATTTTAATTTTATATAACATTTACATTCAACTTAAGTATTTTCTTTACCTGATATACTAATAAGTTCATTTTTTTAATAAAATAAGTATATAAAAAAATCAATTTTCCCACCTTTTGATGGAGAAACATATTTAAATCTTGTATTTGAAACGTTTATAAGTTAAATTTGAATGAAAATAAACTTTTTATTTTCAATCAGGATATAAAAATTTACTTTTTATAAATTTTTGATATTTTTCTTATAATTTTCATATTTTGATGAACAGTAAAAATATGCTAAATTTTAATTAAAAACTACTTTTATCATTGAGAAATTTTGTATGGTTAAATTATAATATTTAATGGTTTTAAAATATAAATATAATATATTTTTACCATTAAATATAATTTATTTCATTATTATTAATTTCACATTGAATAGATATGTAAAAACATTTCACTCTTTTGTAATGTTTTGGCATTTAAAACCTATTTTCTAAACAACGAGATTAATTTTAAATTAATTACTGCATATTCCTTGTTATGAAATTTTAAAAATGTATTCCATATTTTGAATCATAATTTTAAAATTTTGTAAATCAACAGTTTTTATTTTTTGACATTATGAATAGTAACTTGAGTAAGTGATTTATTTACCATGGTTAAAGTCAAAATCATGTAAATAAGTGTAAAAAATAATATTATAATAGTATTAAACTACCATAAAAGATTCCCTAATCCTATTGGATGAGATATTTTCAACCATAAAAATCCTTGGGTCGATTTTGGGACCCATGGACTCACTTGGAAGTTAAAATGACATTTTATAATAATTAAATTAACGTAATGATAATTAAAACCTAAACGAATATCTTTTACTAAATTGATTTCGTTATATGGTTATATAACTGATATATATGCTCATACATATTAATTATAAGGATAACAACATTACCTACATCATGGTATTTTATTTATATTTTTTAGTAATTGTATAAAAAGTTTTATTTGTGACACAAATATGATATAGTAATTACCTCATTAATGAAAGATCCAAATAAATGAATTTAGAAAGATTAAAACAAATATAATTTTTCATTTTGGTGTCATCCACTAATTTAATGGATGAAATTGACATATTAAATTTCATTTAATTCATTATTTTTGAAGTAATAATTTTTTTATGAATTTTTAAAAAGTCACATATAAATAGTGTCCAAATTGACAAAATATATAACATAAAACCTGAAATAGTTTATTAAATGATATTAAGTTTATAAAAATATAAAATTTTTCCAAATTGTTAATATAAGTCCAAATATGTCATAAATAAATTTTTGGGTTGTTTTATATGATATGGTAATTACACTAACCTACAAGGTTTAAATAACAAGATATCACAGTATGATTTAAAAAAGGTAAATTATTGTTAATCCAAAAAGATAAGGATACAAAAAATATTCAAAACATGTGTGAAAAAATTATTGGATGATCTCTATTCGAACCACAGTTAGATTATAATCTAATTAAGTAAGTTTTTAACAATTTTTAATCAAAATTGAACTTATTATAAATTAATGTTTTTGAGAGTTTCCTAAAGTGCCCATCTTCTCTCTTATGAAAGGGAACCTCCTCCTTCTCTTATTCACTCCATTTTAAGCCTTCACGCTCTGCCAAAAACTTCCCATTTCTCTTATCAACTTTAATAGTTACATTCTATAGGTTATTATCTTCTTAAAAGACCAACTATTGTGCTCAAATATGAAATTTAAATGAGGTGCATTGTGGAAGAGGTAATCTCTTCAACAGATTCTTTAAAATTTATTTTTTCTTCTACTTACTCTTATTTATTTTTTTCATTATAAATTAATATCATAAGTATCAATAATAAACTGAAATATTATTTTAAATATGAATAGACCTATTTCACATTCTATCCATCCTACGAAAATCGAAATCACTGCACCTACGTACATACGACTTAACATCTCCACGCAGTTGTGTAACCTCTTTTTCACCGCCATCATTCTTGGATGGGTATGATGGTGTAAATAATAACTCTATATTATTATTATAAAATAATAACAGTTAAGATATATTATAAACTATCCACTTCAATACCATTCACCAATTAGGGGGATGATATCATCGCTGGTGCGTGCGTACGGCTTACCATCTCCACAATGAGATGGGATCCATTCTCCAAGTTAACCATTCAAAAATGATTATAAAGTATTTATAATGAATAATAATGAAATAAATTACATAATAATGATACTGGATTTATGTATATAAATATATATGACATTTTTATAATTTTATTCAGTTTAATAAGGAAATGAAAATAGTGTTCATCCGTATGTACGACATACCGTCTCCATGAACGATGTATTCCATTTGTTATATGTATGGTATATATATATATACACTTAATATATAAAATATATAAATCATGTTTTACATTATGGAAGTAATTAAATCATGATATAATTCATAATATCAAGAATAACAATTCAAAACAAAAATTATAAATTAAACGATTAATAACCCAAACATTTCTTTAACATAGAATGGACAAATTAACGGGTAATATAAAGTGGTAAGTGAATCATATATGATTTCATAAATTATTTTATGGTTCTGTTACAAGTTAATAGTATGTATAAACCCACTATGAAGTCGTTTTCAACACATATAGAAGAAAACAGACTTATATTAAGGGTTAATTTTGCAGACTCATTTTTATCCAAGATTGTTTATAAGTATGTATATACTGGGGATATATTTATCATCCATGTCCATGTTTTCTGAATGGTTTTTTCATAAAATGTATACTATTCTTCTATGTATTTTTAAATTCATTTTACCCATTATTTACATTTATTACATGGTATGTATGGAATCAATTTCTTACCCTATGAGGTACTTTTTTGACTTTTTCGGCAAAAGTATGAGGAGTATGTTTTTTTAACATATACGGCATGAATGGGTTTTTACATATTCATAATGCCCTATTTCTGTGAATCTTATTCTATATGTATACATATGTATTTTCAACTCAATTATGTTCTTTTAAAATTGCACATCATTTTGAGAAAATAAAAAAGTTTTGAAGAAGAAAGGATATTTTCCTCAGGAGTTAAGTTCTAGTGTTTTATCAAAATTATTTTCCATATAAAATGAAATAGGGTTATGTCTCTATACCGTTGATTTTATTGTTTTTATGATGGAATTATTTTTATGAAGTCAATTCATCTTATATAGATTATGATATGATAAAATGATGTCTTAGAATTCAATTTCATTTCTGGGTTATGTTATGATGAATGATTAATGTTTATTGGAACATGTAAAAATGATTTCAATATGAGATGGGTGATACATATATCTCATTCCAATTAATTGGGTAAATATTTATATATCATGAGATAGACATTGCTGGAATGACAAATAAATCTGTTTCATTAATACAAGGCTGGAATGACAAGTAATCCTAGTTTAGTAATGGACTTCAACCACTATGATGGTCTTAGTAGAAATGCCTTGGCTACAATGGAAATCATTTTATGTGCTTATTATTTATACACAATTACATGTTTTTACCAATTATATTCGGTCATGGTTAATGTCTATTAATAATATATGTCTTCTGTACTTCCAATATTAATTTCATTGATCAAGATTTTGATTTTTAAACTTTATGTTCATGTTTTTACATTCAAATGTTTATAGATTGTTTTATGTTATCCATGATTAAACTAACAGATCATTTGAGCTCAAACATTTTATGTTTTTTTTCAAAGGATATAAATAATGTTATTAGGTAAGAAAACAGAATTTAATGTTCTTCATGGGAGATATTGAAGATGTTTCACAATGATTAGAAGATTATGTTATGATTTTCCAATGACACTAAACTAATAAGGTCTTTGGGCATTTGTTTGTGTCATATATTAATTATTAAAAAAATAATTTAATGTACATGTATGTAAAGAATGGGTCTCTACAACTGGTATCAGTGAAAAGGTTTAGTCGACCTTTGGAAACTAGGATGAGGAAACATTTGTGAGATCCCTAGAGATATTTCAAAGGTATGTCTAGAGATGTTCCTATGGTTAAGTATAAATATAAGTTAAAGTACAAGAATTATTATAATTATCATGAATAAACTAAGATTAAACCTAAGATATTAGATATTGAAAGTACTCCCCCATGATTACGTTTTTTCGTAGAATGACATTTGCCTCTCGCACTATTGTTTTTGGGTTTTAGAAAATGACCAGAAACAGGAGGATTCATATTGATGGAGAATATTATAGACAATTTGATGATATTAATCTTCCGAAAACAAATGAAATGGGAGTGGTAGGGAGAAACATCATTATTATGCCTCATCAAAAATCTCATAAATTGATCAATAATATCAAATGTTTTGAGTTTCCTAAAGAAGCTAATAAGAGAAAGATGGTGTTTCATAGTGACCATGGAGGAAAGAACATTCAGTTTTCCTCATGTAAATCATGTGGGAAGAGGCATCAAGGAGAATGTTTCAAAAGAAATAAACGATGAATTGTGTGTGTAAATAAAGGACACAAAGGAAATAATTGAAATGGAAATGGTTTTATTAACACAATGGACAAGGATAATGGTATTACTATGACATCAAAAATAGTTAAATGTTTTAGATGTGGAATGTATGGGCATTATGAGAATCGATTCCCTAAGGGAAAATCTCATGATTATAATCAACATGGTCATATGGGTTGTATTTATGTTTATGAGGATGAATAGACTACAAATGATAAATGAGATGAAATAAGTGTTGATGAATATAACGATGAATCTTAGTTAATGGATTAAGATGGTAGTGGAATGATTTCATGTTTATCAAGAGTAATGTTGTATAAGTAATTTAATGGTACTGTGGAATAACGAACATCTAAGGTGTGTTACACTATTTTTTTCTTAAGTATTTGAAAGTATATGTTGAATAGTACTGGTAACCCTGAAATGTTAATCCGATATTTTTGGAAAGCACGTGATATGCACATAATTAAGGGATAAAAAGATAATTAGATGTTTTATAGTATTAATGAGCTCATGACTGATATTACGACAAAGTGATATCATGGTTTGAGTATATATAATTAAGGGGGTTTTGGTATGTGTAAATAGTTAAATTTTTTGAGCATTCATGTTTTCACTAAGGTTTTATGATAATTCATGTTTCAAGAGAATACATGATTATGTTATTCACATTTTTGGAATGTGACAACCAAGAACTACCTTAAGAGTCATGGGAGATAAATGTTATGTCGATTTAGTTCACCTCTTTCTGAGCATTATATTTTTGAAAGTATTTTAATTTTAACCATTTATAGATAATATAAGTTATTTTCTATTTTAATTTAGTTATATTAATGTTTTATCTCACTATATTTAGACTTATTCTTAATTGATAATATGTTTTAATAATTTTCTAGAGATAGATGGAATGACCTATCATTCTATCACATAATCTTCTAACACTTCAAAAATGAAAAATTAAACTTAAATTATTTAAGAGAGTAAGTGGAAATTGTTCAAGGAATGAACAATGGTGAAATTGTACTAAAATCAACTAAGTATTTATTATCATGCCAAATTATCAAACTTTTAGGAAAAGGATCTGGAAAACCAAAACTGTAATCCAAGTACATTCTTATTTGATGAATGATATGGTCCCTTAAATCATCTTAGATTTTTGGATTTAAGGTATTTAACTTTCTCCAAACCTTATTCTATATCATTACTAATCAGAACTTGATGGTTAGATTTCTCTTCCACATCAATGTTTCCACTTCCCACTTGTGTTCTCCTATATGAAAACCCTTTGTTGAGTTACTCTGGGTAACCATTATTTTTCTGAAATTACTTTTTAAAAGTAAGTTTTATTATTCCTTTTTTATGATGTGGGTTTCTAGGAATGAAACTTTAATGTATAAAACCATTTATAACCCCAACAAATTTCGATGGAGAAATTAATCATAAAGGGGGTGGAAGTTAACACCCTAATATTTTATGAGATATATTATTTAATGTCATGTGTTTTATGCTACACCAAGAATATATTGCATTATATGAAACATAGTATTATATTTAATTATAACAATAACATTAATATTATTTATCTTCTATACATGATATAAGAACATGTTCATTTTTTGGATAAAATAAGTATTTAAAAAAAATGCATTTTTGATGCCTTTTGATGGAACACAAATTTAAAATCTTTTTTTACATGTTAATATGTTAAATTTGACAAAATAAACTTCTTCTTTGCAATTTGAATATAAAAATTTAGTTTGGATATATTTTTGATAATTTTCTGATAATTTTTATATTTTGATGAATAGTAAAAATATGCTAAATTTTTTATTAAAAAAAACTTTTTTATCGAGATAATTCATATGGTTAAATTATAATATTTAATATTTTTAATGTATAAATAGTATTTATTTTTACTATTTAATATAATTTATATCAGTAGCATTAATTTTACATTGAATCCATAGGTCAAAACTTTTCAATCTTTTGCAATGTTTTAACTTTTAGAACCCGTTTTCTCAACAACAGGATTACATTTAAATTAATTACTACATATTCTATGTATTGATTTTTGAAAAATCGATTCCGGTATTTGGAATCAAAATGTTTAAATTGGGTAAATATGTACTTTTATTTTTGGACATTATGTATAGTAACTTCACTAATTATTTTATTTACCATGGTAAAATGGTAAATCTAGTAAATAATAATACAAAAAGTTATTATGATAATTTTAAACTATTCAAATAGATGTCATAATTCTATTGGATGATATTTTTCTGACCATGGGAATCATTGGATCAATTTTGGGAGACCAATGTTTCACTTGGTTGTCAAATTGACATTTTATAATAATTAAATTAAAGTAATGATAATTATAACCTAATATATATATTTTAGTAAATATTGTTTAATATAGGGTTATATAACTGATATACATGTTTATAAAAATTCATTAGAAAGCTAAAAAGATATCCAAAATCAATTTATTTTATTTAAAATATTTTGAGACTATATAAAAAGTATTATTTATGAAACAAATATGAAGTGGTGATTACCTCATTAATGAATGATTCAAATAAATAAATTTATAAATATTAAAAATATATAATTTCGTTTTTTTGATGTAATCCAAGAATTTTATATATTAAATTTACACATTTTATTTTATTTAATGAATTATTTTTGAAGGAATACAGTTTTTATGAATTTTTAAGATGTCATGTACGAATAGTTTCCTACATTGAAACAATTCATAACTAAATACATAAAATAGTTTATTAAATGATATTAAATTCCTAAAAAACTAGGATTCAGCCAGATGATTAATATAAGTCCAAATATTTCAAAAGTAACTTTTTTGGTTCGCTTGACATTATATTGTTATTTCACTAATCCACAAGGTATAATTAACTAGATATCACGGTACAAATAAAAAGGGTAAAATATTGGTTAAACAAAAAAGACAAGGATCAAAAATTATTCAAAAATTGTATAAAATATTATTGAATGATGAGTATTAGATCCAAAATCCTCTTATATTGAAAATAAATATTTTTTTCCCAATTTTTAGTTTAAATTGAATTTATTATTAATTAATATTTTTGAGAATTTCCTAATGTGCCACTCTCCTCTCTTATAAAAGGGCACCTACTCCCTCTCTGATTCACTATATTTTCAGCCTTCATGCTCAACAAAACCATTCTCATTTCTCTTCTAAACTTCCCAAGTAACATTATATAGGTTATTTTCTTCTCAAAATACCAACAATTGTTCTTTAAGAGGAAATTTAAAGGAGGCACATCACGGAAGAGGCAATCCCTTCTACCGATTCTTTCAAATTTATTTTTACTCTACTTCCTCTTAATTAATTGTTTCATTTTCAAGTAGTAAAATTAGTATCAATCATATACTAATATTTTCTTATAAATATTAAGAAAACCTATTTCACCTTCAATATATACTATGAAAAAGGGAAATCCCCGCGTGTGCATACGTATGGCTTACTGTTTCCACGTCGTGGTGTAATATGTTTTTCACAACCACATTACTGGGATGGGTATGATAGTGTCAATAATAACTATATATGATTATTATAAAATTATACTAATTTATAGATCTTATACTCCATCCACTTTAATATCATTCAAAGATTATGGGAACAATATCATCGCACATGCGTATGTACGACTTACCATCTCCACAACGTGATGGGATTCATTCTCCATGTTAACCATTGGAAAATGATTATAAAGTATATATAATAAATAATAATTAAATAAATTACATAATAATTTATTGTATTTATCTATATATATATTGCATTTACACTCTTCCATTCAATTTATTAAGTAAACGAAAATAGTGTTTATGGGTATGTGTGACCTACCATTTCCAAGAACAGTGTATTCTATTTATTTTATCTATCTATTCTATATATTTATTTATACCTAATATATATAATATATAAATCATGTTTTACATTATGGATGCAAGTAAATCTTGATATAAGTCATAATAACAGTGATAATAATTCAAAATACGTATGATAAATAAAAAGATTATTACCCAAAAAGTTGTTTTAATATAGAATTAGCAAATGAACAGGTAATATAAAGTCATAAATGAATCATATATGATATAATAAATATTATTATGGTACCATTAAAAGTTAAAAATATGTTTAAACCCATTATATTGGAGTTTCAGATACATATGTAAGAAATCTGACCTAAGGTAAGGGATAATTTTGCAATCTCATTTTAATCCTAAATTGTTTATCTGTAAAAATATAGTGGGAATATATTTATTATCCATGTCCATGTTTTCTGAAAATTTTTTCATAAAATTATTACTATTATTCAATGTATTTTTAAAGTCATTTTTACCCATTATTGACTTTTACTACATGGAATGGAAGAAATCTTCTTTTTTTACCATACGAGGTACTTTTTGTCTCTTCCAGAAAAAGTACAAGGATAATGATTTTTTAACTTATACAGTGTGAACAGGTTTTTACATATTCATAACTCTTTATTTTCATGATGTATCCTCTACAAGTTTACAAGTGTATTTTAAATTCAATTCTTTTATTTTAAAATTTCAAGACATTTTGAGAAAAGAAAACTTTTTTTAAGAAGAAAGGATATTTTCCTCGGAAATTATGTTCAAGTGTTTTATCAAAATTAGTTTCCATCTATAAAGACATAAGGTTATGTCTCTATCCCTTTTATTTGATTTTTTATGATGTAATTATTTTTATCATGTCTATTTATATTATATGGATTATGTTATGAAAAAATTATGTTTAATAATCCCATTTTATTTCATAGGTTATGTAATGATGAATTATTGAGGTTTTATGGAACATGTAATAATGATATCACTATGAGATGGGTGGGACGTATATCTCCAATCAATGAATTTGGTAAAGATTTATATATCATGATATAGACATGGCTGGAATGAAAATAAAATCAGGTTCAGTAATATAAGGATAAAACATCATGTAACCCTAGATTAGTAATGGACTTTGTCCACTATGATGGTCTTGGCAACAATGCCTTGGGTACTATAGAAATAATATTATGTTATTATCGGTTTTCCACAATTACATGTTTTATGACAATGGTATTATATCCTGGTTAATGTTCTTTTATGATCTATGCCTTACATAGTACCAAGATTTATATCATTTCTCTATATTTTGATGTTTAAACTTTATGTTCAAGTTTTTACATTCAACTGTTTATGGATTGTTTAATTTTCACCATGTTAACATTTACAGAACATTTGAGCTCACAATTTTTATGTTTTCATTTCCCCCAGATATAAATAAATTTATTCAGTTGGATAACAAATGGGGAATATGTTTATGGGATATGTTGAATAACTTTTACCATGATTATAAGATTATGTTTCAAGTTTCCAAAGACACTAAACTAATACACTCTTCATGTGACTCTTTGTGTCATATATTAAGTATTCCCCAAAAAAATGTAATGTCCATTTACATCATGATTGGGTCTCTACAATAGAACCAGATATATTATAATTCCTAGTAATTGTTATTTTTCATGTTTACATTATGTCAATTCAATACTTCTTTGAAGAAAAAATATATATTGTCTTCCTCTTCAATACAACTCAATCACTTTTGTAAATAAAAAACTATCATGGAAATATTTATGAAAATACAAAAGTTATTTTCTAGTATATAAATACATAGTTAGAGAACAATAAAAATTCATCCACCCCTATATTATCATCCCTCATCCATTATTATTTCGTATTTGTTTTTCAATAATCCATGATATGACAACCCATATCCTCAACACACTTTATCACATGATTTATTTCATAAAAAACATATAATATATTCTCAAAATATCAAGATGCCTTGTGTATTTTTATTTTTTAGATACGTATACCCAAAAACATGTAATAGTGATAATATAATATTAATTAAAAATCCATAACATTCTCTAAATAATCCATTGATATTCAAAAATTTCCTAGGGTATCCTCATGATGTATAATTAAACATAAATTTTATGAATATATTATAATTATTTCTAGATTATTATTCCTTAAATAATAAAAGTATCTATTCTAGAATCATAAAATTCGAGTGAGATTGGAAACGAGGATACATGAAAAACATGTTCAAAAATGAACTATATAATCTCCCACTATGTCCATCATAAATAAAAACATTCTTAGATATATCATACATAATACCATTATTTATAACCTAGGGAAGGGAGATATAAGAAAAGATTGATATCTGATTCTTTTATGGTATAATAAAGGGATATATATGCAATACATTAGAACAACATCATGATCACATGATAAAAACATTTGAGAACCATAACTTGTATATCATAAATGATATAAGTGAGTTATGGAATAAAAAATTCTATTTAAAAATACCGTAATCATTAATGAATCAATAAACATGACCCATATGAAAAAAGGTATAATAAAAATATTTTTGGAATATCCATTTGTATTCGAAATCATTTCCTTATAAGTAAAGTTACATTGCCAAAACAATATCTTAGATTAATCGGTTTACTCCCCAAACTATATTAGTAGGAAAGGTACACTATGAAGTCTTTCACAGTGGAACATTTCCCTTATTAAATTGGGTTCAATCTCCATTTTATTCATGGTTATGTCATCTTATATAAATATTTACCCAATTTAGTTGATGGTGAGATATTTATGACCCATAAGACAATGAAAACAAAACATATGTGTGCTAGAATAAAATAAAAATATTAATTCTATTAGAAACCACTATAAGAAATGGGTTTTATTAAATTTTTATCACATAATAACCCGTAGTAATATATTCTGTTTTAATTAAAATTTCATCATAACACAACCCAATATAATTATATGACTTTCATAGGCATTTCATTATAAGAATACACATTAGATTGAACCAATTTTCAAAAGTATTTGTTATAAAAATCATGATTAATATATAAAAAGGATAATGGTTGTGTCATTGGATCATATCCATAAAAAATATTATTTAACATCAAAAAATATAATCACAAAATTAAAATAATTTCAAAATATCACTTGGAAAAATCCTTGAATAATGTAAACTTTCCACTTTGGAAATAATTGTTTAAAATTACAAAATTTCCCAAATATTAAAGTAAAATTCATTCAATCAAAATAACCTTGGAACCTTATAAATGAATATTCATATCATTTATCAGTAATGCTATTTTGGAAATATTTTTGATGTCATATGTTTTAAAAAAATTATTTGATTATCATTTGTTTTAAAAACTCAAAAGTAACACATTTTTAAAAGGACGAGAAGATTTATATTAAAAAAATTTAAAAAGTCAAAAAATTATTATGTTTAATTATAAATTAATTTTATATATTTAAAAACATTCCTTATAAATTTTTTAAAATAAGGACATGGAAGAAAAAGGATTTTTTATCTAAGAGTAAAAAAATGTAAATTTTTCTTTAAATTAATTTTTTAGTACATTATGTGTATAATGAGTGGAAAATGATATCGAAATATTTATTCTGAAACCCCATCTAAATGAGATTAAAAATATTGATATTCTATATAGATATATCATATGATTTATTCATTAGAATCCTTATTATAGACAATCCTAATAAACAACAAGAAACCTTCACCACTTTAATAACTTTTGAATAATAAGCTCGATAAATGAAACCAAATTAGATGTAAATTTATATCACGTAATTTTAAAAAGTAGAATAATTAAATACATTCATGGGTAGTATATCCATCACTTAAAAAACATGTGGTTAATATGGTGTCTGAACCATAGAAAATAAAATTGATATAAAAATCCATTATTCCATGTCCCAAATTAATTTATACACATTACAAAACCGTATATTATAATAATTATATTTATTATAATTAAATTCCATTAAAATAATCATATATATCATAAAATATATGATTTATAGAAGAAATATTATAACAGATTTGTTTTCAATTCATTTTAAAAAATCAAGTTTTTGGTAAAAACTGCATTATCTATCATTTTGGTTTTGATTTTATAGCTTTTATCATTGTTTGATATTTATGGTACCATTAGCTAAATAATATTAATCAAGGTATCATTACCATTTAAAATCATTTTATGTTCATTTAGTGTTATCAATAAATGTTATATATAGAAAACAAATTCTAAAATTCAAGGAGATGGTAGGCCATACGAATGCATAAACCCAATTTCCATTTTCTCAAAAGATTGAATGAATGAAAAAAATACTAATTAAATAATATTGAATTATTATTATATCATATATATCATATATATTCATTAAATATACCATCCTTACCATACATGTCAACAATAAATGAATAAAATTTTGCATCACTTCATAGAGGTTGTAATCTACACGTATGCACACGTCACATTATCATTTTACAATGGATTATAAGTAAGTAAGTTAAATATGATATAAGTATTATATTAGTATAATATTGTTTTAAATATCATATAAATATGTTTTTTCCATAATCATCCCTATTAGTGAGAGGTGGTGATTCAATTTTAAATAAATTGTTCATGGGATTGTAGTCTATCATAGACATGATCGACTGATTCATTTCCCATTTGATGGGAGAAGAGATAGATGTTGGTTATCAAATTATCATTACAAAATATGTGAATATTTTAAATTCCTATTTTATTTTTTTACCATATTTTATAAATATTTTAAGGAAGTTGATGAATAAATACAAAAAAAAACCACTGAGTTAAAAATGATAGCACTTTATCAGAAAACCATCTCATGTTAGAACTGAAATCATTCATAGGTGGTTTTAATAAAAAGAAATATTTCCATTAGGATTTTATTAGAGAATTGATTAAGGGATGTTTATAGGTATTTTTTAAACCACATGGATTTATATTTGTAAATAAGAGAGGAGACGTGTTTCATATTATATGTAAGGGAGGTGAGATAGTTGGAAATGTTAAAATAAATATAACTACATATTAAATGTTAAAAATTCCATAGAATTTCCCAATATGTAACCTTAGATGAGATAAGGTCGAAATATGTCCACATAATAGTATATTTACATGTTTTTAAATCAAACTTACCAATATCATTTTATTTTAACCCCTAGTAAATCTCTTATAAACATAACCACAATTATTTATTTTTACTGTTTTTTATTTTAATTATTAATAAAAATTATCCTCATAATATAATACAATTTAAAAAATTATTATTATAAAAATATAATCTATTTATTTATAAATAAAATCATATAAATGGCATAATTGTATTTGAAATTAAACTCGCAGATGCAAAAGAAAAATGGTTTTCCAATTAATTTATTTGTCACAATTAAATAATAATTTAATATGAAATTTTAATATGTGATTTATTTTATTGAGATAAATTGGAATAGATATCATATAATTAAATAATTTTACCTTTTTATCCATCATTTAATAATATGGAAATTTTAAATTCAATTAATGAAAGGGCTGTTTTAAATAAAATCTATATTTTGTTACATTTCTTGAAAATTAAAATGATTAAAAAAGTCTCAAATATTCACCATAAACTAATTTTGGCCCGTTCAACCCAAAAATGAAGTTAATTTTTTCAAATAAATTTTTAAAATAGTGATATTTTTTTTTGTTTTAAAAAATCATTGAAAAACATTTATTTAGAAAAATTACATTCAAATCATATAAAGACATTAAAAAATTAAGTAATTATTTGACATTATATAATTCTTTTTCTCCAAATTTTAAAAAATTTATTATTCACAATAATACAATCATTTTTATAATCAAGGTTATATAATTCATGTATAAAAAATAATATTTATAGTTTTATATTCTGGTTCTCAAAAAATTAGTGTTTGATGTAATAAAAGACATTGATGAAATTAAATTTGCTTGAAAAATATTTCATTTAATATTAGGGACTTACATCCCCCTAAAAATAACTCCACATTTCAAATTCTTATGCATTTATATAAACATATTGAGGGTATTTGGGCCTCATCATAACCTCTGGTTCCCCAAAACCATTTTCAAGTGGGTTGTTTTTCCATAAAACATTAAATTGTTGAGTTGTTTTGATTGATATAACTTCCTCTATGTTATATAAAATCCCCATAGATTATTTGTTATAGGAAATATCATGATCTAGTTTTGTGTCCTTTGAGTTCATTACTTTTGAAGGATTATAAATATGCTTCCATAGGAGTGATACACAGAACATATCATTGACTTTAGAGAGGTTCTGTGTAAGTGGCATGCGATAAGAAACAATCCCTACACAAATAGAAATATCCAAAGGGACAATATACATATGGATAAACATTTATTTATTTCTGAATTCCAAAACATCATTCAATAGAGATAATCATATGAAAAATTTATCTCCAACTTCAAACCAGGGATGATGCCAACGACTATTAGTTTAACATTTCTATCAAATAATATCTGCCTTGATGTGATGTTGAGTTGATCGTACATTCACATCCATTTCTTTAGATACCTCTAATCCCAATATATTTCTTTATACTAATTCATTAAATAATTGAGCAGTATTATAGTTTTTTCCATAGAATGATTAATTCTTGAGTGAAAAACATTTTTCTATGAGAACTCATATACCATAAGATATTTATATAAAAATAAATTTAAATCTATAGAATAAGATCTCAAAATATACTATAGTGTATGAATATTCTTCTTAGAAAAACCTTATATTTGAGTATAATTTTCAATACTAAAACTAAACTCAATATATAGATAATTTTCAAGAGTTCAGTGGAACATAGAGGTAATCCTTAGATACCATTCCAACAATATCAAATGTGGAACTCGATGAAACCTTAATACCTCTTTTATGTATTTCATAGAAATATGATATTGAAAAATATATTCACTAATAGTGATGAAGTGTGGTGGCCACATTAGGAAATATATTACAACACACATATAATTGTTCTCTTTATATGTTTTTTGGAGGCCAATGGAAAAATATAGGGTGATGTTTTCCCATTTTCATTTTGATATTGTTAATGGTTGTAACATTTTATTTTACTTTTTTTCATCCTTTATGTCATGAACTGGCCAGAGTAAACCACAAATTGGTCACCCAGGCATGTCCAAGACAAGTCACGAGAGGTTTTCCTGTTCCCCCCGGGATGGCAACAGGCATTGAGGGATCAATAAAGTGCATAAGAGAATGATTTCTCCCAAATATAATCAATCAAACAAACAACAGAAAGATATCGACAGCCCAAAATAAATTTACATAAAAATTAAGCTCAACATTATTTGTACAAGAAATTGAAAGTACAACTAAACCAACAACACAACAGACCAAACATGATAATTAACATACTCTATGTGACCCCACTGGTCACTCTCTAACACAATGATTACATGTCTCCCCTGGTGATCGAACTCAATTAGAATCCTACATAGGGGCTAAAAAAGAAGAAGACTATAGGAGTGAGTATTAAAACTCAGTAGGTTATCATAATATTCTATTCCCAATGCACTTCCTTTAAAAATAAATAAACATAAATTTCATGTTTTTAATACAACATATAAAATTATGTTTGTCAAATGAGGATCCATGCTAAAATAATTATCAGAAAAAAACTTGAATGTTTTATAAACAAGAATGCTAGTAAAAAATTTCAATGTTGTGAAACATCAAAATGAATATGGTTTTCAAGAGGTATGCTTTAAAAAAGGTAAAATTTTACAAAAAACACACAGACTTCTAAATTTAACAACTAAGAACACTGTATGATGATAGTGAGTACAAACTACCCAATGAGAACACGTCTCAGGAACACCCCTAGGAACTAGTTCGTTGTGGGTCCCATGTTCCTCATATCTTGGTGAAATTAACCATAACAATATCTGTTCTCATGCACATGAGCCACTAGTAGGGATAATACCCATTACATAGTGGTTCCCCAATATCATCATTATAATCATCATAATTGTTTAGTTAGTGTTGTTATCGTCAAACTTGCTACATGAAATTGGGGTTAAACCCCACGTGATCACTAGAATACTAGAAAACTTCCATCCACCTAGATACCAGGGATTCCCTCTTGTGATCAAAAATTTTCAACAGGCCATAAAATATAATTTTCACATGAAAATACCACTTCCACATCACACACCCACCAAAAAACTATTTCAAGTGGTAGAGAGAGGAGTTTCAAGTATAGTCAATTTTGAAGTTCTCTTTTAAGCGGAAACCCTATGAATACAATATCAACCAAGATTTTCATCCCCAAAACCAATAAATAAATAAATTTCATGGACCATAAAATGTCCCCAAATTATAAAACATGTAATAAAAATGGGCACCATTTTTTACAAGAAAACAAATAACAGAAGGTCCTTAAAGATTTTCTCAAAACTATCATTTGAAAAAGGTATAAATTTAACTTTTACTAATGAGGTTTATATAGACCATTATAGGTCGAAAAAAACTTTCATAAATCCCTTGAAACACTTAGGATACATATTCAATACACAACGATTGTCCAGCAACTCGGGCCAAATCATGTTGGAAACCAAAACCCATTTGTTTCTAAAAAAATACACATTGAAAATCAACATAAAGACCAAAAAATACATTTTATTTTATTATGAAAATGAATTTATAAATAAAAATAATAATAATTTTTAAATCACACTTAACACATAAATTCCAACTGGGAAATTTATCAAACACATGACTTGCACATTTAAACAAAACAAATTATTTTAAGCACATGACAACAAATAAAAAACCAATTGCATGAAATATTTTATTAAAGATAGTGAAACATGTTAAAAATACCAAAAACAAAGTTCTAAAACTCACAAACAAGGTGAAAAATATAACAGAACATTTAAACAACCACTTGGTGTGCACTTTTATGACAAAACAAAACTACCTTTCACAAAACAATGCATAAAACCACGTTTTTCACACCAAGAAAATTATCCTAAGGATTAAAAAGAATAATAAACATATATATCCAGTGATAACAATAATAAAATGATGAAACTAAATTGATAAAGGCTTGTGAATGTGATATCCTACCTCAAATCCTTGGCGTAATGGAAACGCACACCCGATATCACCGTTCAAGGGTTTATAAACCCCAAACCTATGTCAAAAAACCTCAAAAAAACAAAACCACCATCAATAATCTTTTTATAATAAAACACTAGTTCTTGAATTATTATAGGATAATATAAAACTAATAAATAATGAAAGGAAGTGGAAGAGGGAGGAGAAATGAGAAGAAATCTCATCTTGGAAACTAGAAAACTCTTCATACTCCATTATATCTACAGCATATTGGTATGATAATGGATTGAAACTTCTTAGAGAGTCTCATAAGGTCTATAATAATCATGTAAATAATATTATTGGGGAAAGTGTACTAATTTAATGATTTATAAATGATACAAATTACATTTGGAAAATCCGAATGATTTGAGAAACATAGAGAATTTTTACTCTAATCTGAAACTAATATGAACTCAAAATAGGGGAAATGGAACATGGGTGTGAGTCAAGGGATTTAGGATTATAGTGGGAGGTATAATAATTGAAAAATATTAAAAAATGGTATATATTAGAAAAAAATTATTTTATTAAAAACTTTAAACGGGCCCACTGGCTGACCCAATACCTAAATAAGTAACCCAAATTCACCATTATTATGAATTTTTAACGGGTCAAAAAGTATATGGTGGTTTGAATATGTTAGGTGAGGGAACGTAGGAAGTGGAATGATTTTATAATATTGAAAAAAATTAGTTACAGATGAAACAAAATAGGTTAATAAATCTAGAATGGGGCCCATGGTTGACCCAAATCATGAAGTAACCACACTTTCTCTAAAAAATCTCAAAAATGAAATGGGTCACCCAAAGTAGGATGATTAGACATATATGGTATTTAAAAACTGAAAATTAATCTCACCCACAACAATATTAAATGATCAGTATTTTCAAGGAACTGGATCAAAACCCAGACATGAAAAGGAAAAAAATCGAGTGTGATAACTCTCCAAACCATTAAAGCATTTGGCCCCAGTAAATCCATAACACTTTATAGCTACTTGAACAAAACCTATGTATTATATATCAAAATGATCTATCCTATCAATCCAAGTAAATATTATTCACCATAAATGGAACTTAGTCCTCTTTCCTAAACAAAACACCAACTCACAACAACTTTGTGAAAATCTACAGAAAGGTTAAGCCACCACCTACAAAACCAATCCAAGAACCAGATTGTTGGTAATTCTCCCAATGAACCCAATGATCACCCAAAACAATGTTCACTTAGGAATGATAAGGAATTGGGGGTGTCGATAATGGGCTCCCGATTATTAAATCATAACTACCTTATGAGAGAATGTTAAAGGAAAGAACTCTGAAACCCATAGTGGGTCTCCCCACCATTAAAGACCAACTAGAAATAAACAAAAAAGAATTCAACATGAACTAGAATTCGGGCTCACCCACACAGGCCCACCAAAAATTTCCCATAATAACCTACAATACCGAGTTATGATGGTTAAAAAATGATCATATAAACCACCCACTCTTGAACGGAGGGGACAATAACTGTGCCAACACATTATTTAGGGATCATGATCAACACATCTTGGTGAGGGGAAGGATTAGAACGCAATCATTAGGAAACCGAAACCAAAAACAAATTAAATACCCAACAATATCCACCTAAGAACATGTAAAACCAATACCGCACCTAATATACATAGGCGGTCAATATAGGTACATTGATCACAAACCCGCATCCATGAAGGCATAACCATAGACATCGTGTGAGGGGTAATTCCACAACGCAAATTGTGACAAGAAGAAATTTATAGTGATGAGGATACACAATAGAGTAGAAAATTACATACCAAAACGGTGGAGGAAGCATCCTAGTCGAGCACTCCACACCATTGTATATTTCCCGACTGCTTGAAATGCATCACTCTCTGAAGCCCTGATTCTTGAAGCATCTGATGCACTGCAGTTAGGTTCTAAGGATCACACCACTCAAAAACTCACTTTCTCAAAAAAAACATTCATCTGAATAGGAACTCATAGAGACATAGAACAATTCTCTATCACTCCAAACAAGGATCAGAACAGACAATGAATACGATGAAACAAGTCAACATAACCAAACACAACTAATATTTATAAAAGAATTTTCCCGACCCAAAATCACTTTAAATCTATCCCAAATAGCTCTCTATTTAAACAAACGGGATGTGGAGTTATATGAAGATGTGGATCTAGTTTGTGAAACATGAGAAAGAATATTTATGTTGATCAACATGAAATCTTGAAACATAGAACTATCTGTGGCCAAATCACAACATTCAACATATCTTTAGAAACCCACTAAAAATTACTCCAAAGGAGAGCCACCAAAAATATCCCATCTCATGACACAACAAGTATATGAATTTTAGATCACAAGGAAGAAAAATAAATATACAAATAGTCTATGAAAAGGAAAAAAAACTTTCCACATAACCATTATTTTATAAAAAAAGCAACAATTATTCATCACAAATCAGTTTTAAAATTCAAACTAACTTACTGTATTTCAACATTAATCAATGGTGTTTCATCAATTTTCATCTACATGAATATTTCCATGACACCCTAGGCACCCAAACATCATGACATATTAGCCATCATTCTAGATATCAATAAAACCATATATGTGATCAACTAAGAAAACACCAAAGGAAAAAACAAAACAACATCATTCTAAAAATCATCTACCTTCTAAATGAACACTAACAACAAAGTCAAAAAAAACCTTTTTAGATTTCACAAAACAAACCACACTTCATCAAGAACAATTTTCATAAAAATATACCCCCTTTAATTTTTAACAGCTTTTAAAACAACCAAGCTACTCCAAACCACCACATCCCATTTTCTAAAATTCAGCAACATATCTTTTCAAAATCTAATGTCCATTGAGACCAATACCCTTTCTAAGAAAACACCAACAGCTCAAAACTAATTTCCAAAACCAATTCATCATATTCAAATACTTTTCAACATCTCAAAACACCCCATTTAAAATAAAGATTCAAAATAACCTTAAAATGATTCACACATTCAAAACATTTTATTCCGACAAACTATAAGTTTAGAATCAGGAAAATCCAATCCCGTTAAATCATTTCGACTTCCTCCAAAAAAAAATTCACAAAAAAACAACCTTCCAAAAAAGTTATTTTATTTAATTTTTGAAAACACCCTTTTACTCTTTTCAAAATAAAATCCTTCCATTAAAACACATTTCCACAATTCTCACACAAGTATTTTCAAAACAAACATTCATAAATCGAGAAAGGTCTATGACACCCAAAAAAGTGAACTAGTGTTCGTGGGTAACTTGACAATATGGTTGGAGGACATATATCAAACACAACTAACACATAGAGTGACTTATTAGGACCATTCCTCAGGTACACAAGGATTTCCAAGACTTATGAACTCACGGAGTCCATTGGTAATATTCCCCTTGTCATATACCAACACTAAACAATCAAAAATAACAAAGGACACTAATAAAACTGGACATTTTATTGAAACCTGAGGATCAGAATGAGATAGATTTCGCGATGATCTTCCTACTATTACCCCTCAAGTCACATAAATACTACTCCATCTACCTGGACATCCCCCAAATAACAAGGGTGCTCTAAAATGAAATATATGCTAAGATCTGTCCACATTTGATACCATTTTACCACAAATTGGCCTGAGTCGACCTTGAACCGGTACCCCATGACAGCCCACGAAAATCCTTGAGAGGCTTCCCTAATCCTCAAGGGATGGAGACAAGCATCGAGGGGTCAATAAAGTACACGAAATAACGATTTCTCCCAAATATATTCAATTAAAAAAATAGTGGAATGAAATGGGCTGCCCAAAATACATTTACATAAAAATTAAACTAATCATTATATGTACAATAAACTCAAAGTACAACTAAACCAACAACTCAATTGACCGAATATGATAACCGACTTACGTCACGTGTCTTAGATGGTCACTCTCCAACACAATTATCATACATCGCCCAAGGTGATCAAACTCAAGTTTAAACCTGTACAAGAGTTAAA
The DNA here is from genome assembly GCA_963277665.1 of Viscum album. Lineage (NCBI taxonomy): Eukaryota > Viridiplantae > Streptophyta > Magnoliopsida > Santalales > Viscaceae > Viscum > Viscum album. Next base: position 1,943,482,119 of record OY728126.1, on the reverse strand, counting down.
AACCATAGTGGACTATATGTGTGGGTATTAAAACTCAGTACGTTATCCAGATATTCTATTCCCATTGCACTTACATTAAAATAAAATAAAAATAAATTCACGTTGTAAATATAAGATTTAAAATTATGTTTTTCAAATGAGGTTCAATACTACAATAATTATCAGACAAACACTTGCATGTTCTATAAACAAGAATTATAGTAACAATTTTTCAATGAGGTGCAACATAAAAATGAAAATAGTTTTTAAGAGGGATAATTTAAAGAAGATAAAATTATAAATAAAACACAAAATTTATGGAATTTTTCAACTAAAAACACCATATGGTAATGGTGAGTACAAAATAGTCAATGACCACAAGTCACAAGAACACCCCTAGGAACTAGTTCGTTGTGGCTCCAAGGTACCTCGTATCTCGGTGAAAGAAACCATAGAAATTTCTATTGTCGTTTACAATATCCAAAAAATCATTATCATAATCATCATCATAGTTATTTAGTGTTTTCATCATCAAACTTTATACGTGAAACTGAGGCAAAACCCCACAAGATTACTAGAATACAAGTACACGTCCACCCACCTAGATACATGGGTTTCGCTCATGAGCTACACAAAGTTCAACAAGACATGAAATATAATTTCCACATGAAAATACCACTTCCACATCACCCACCCACCAAACAATGCACACACAAGTCACACATTTATTTCACAAATAAATAAACCACCTAAATTTTCCTAAAATAATTTCAAGAAATATAACGAGGCATTGAACATAAAATCCATTCATAAATGATATTTCAAGAGAAAATCCCATAAATACCATATAAACCCATATTTTCATCCCCAAATACATTTAATAAATTGATTTCATCATCCATAAAATGGTCCCAAAAGATAGAACATGAAATACACATAGAAAACATTTTTTACAAGAAACAAATGCCAAAGAGGCCTTTAAGAATTTCTCAAAAATAATATTTGGAAAAGGTATGAATTTAAGTTTTATTAAGAAGGTGTATACATAAAATTTATTTTAGAAAAAAAATCATAAATCTCGTAAGAAACTCATGATACATATTCCAAACACAACCATTTTCATAAGGATTTTAAACAAGCCATTTTTCGGCAACTCAGGAAAAAACATATTGTAAACCAAAATCTATTTTTTTGTAAAACCAAATACACATTGGAAATCCGTATATAGACCCAAAAATAACAATTTTATTTTTTCTAATGAATTTATTAATCCAAAAAAAATTAATTCACACTTAACACATAAAACCCAATCGAGAAATTTACCGAACACATGGCATTCACTTTTAAACAAAACAATTTATTTTATAAACATGACAAGGAAGAAAACAACAATTGCATTCCATATATTAATCAAGTTGCTGAAAAATGTTCAAAATACCATAAACCAAGTTATAAACCTCAAAAAACAAGTGAAAAAGATAATAGAACATTTAAACAAACACTTAGTGTGCACTTTATGACAAAACAACACTACCTTACACAAAACAAGGGTTAAACAAGCATTTTTCACACCAAGAAAATTATCAAAATGATGAATAACAATAATAATCATATATATAAGGTTATAAAAATAGTAAACTGATGAAAAAAATTATATATTCATGTCCAATGGATATCATATCTCAAATCCTTGGCGTAATGGAAACGCACACCCGATATCATGATCTGTGGGTTTATAAACCCCAAACCTATGATGAATAGCCAAAAATGAACAAAATACCCATAAATAATCATGGGAGAACATAACCCTAGGACTATAATGATTATAAAATAATCAAATACCATGAAATAGAGGAAGGAGGAGGAAGAGGCAGGAGAAATGAGAAGGAATCTCACCTTTGAAACTAGAAAACTATATATATTCCTTTATATCTACACCCATAGAGGTAAGGGAATGGATTTAAAAATCTTTCAGATTCTCATAAGGTATTTAAGAACCATGTAATTAATATTTGGGGGAAAATAGTATGAATTTAATGGTTTATGAATGATACATATTACCTTTGGATAATCTAGACGATTTGAGAAACATTGAGTGGGTTTTTCCTAATTTAAAACTAATATGCGCTCCAAATAGGTAAAATGGAAGTTGGGGTAAGTATACGAATTTGGGATTTGAGTGTGAGGTGGAATCACAGAAAAATATTAAAAAATAAAAATGATATAGAAGAAAGAAATTTTTTCTTAAATTATAAATGGGCCCATGGTTTGGCCCAATACCTAAATAAACAGATATTCAACATTATTATGAATTCATAAGGGGTCCAAAATGATATGGTTGTTTGAATATGTTAGGTGAGGAAAAGTAGAAAGTTGAAAGCATGAAAAATTTAAATAAACAAAGTAGTTATAAAAGAAACAAATTTGGTTTTTAAATCTGGAAATGGGCTCTTGGTTGACCCAAATCATAATGTAACCACCCTTCCTCCAAAAACACCCAAACAATAAATGGGGAACCCAAAGTAGGATGATTAAAAATATATGTCAGTTTAAAGCTAAAACGTAATCTCACCCAAAACCCAAGAAATGTATCGGTATTTTCAATGAACCTGATCACAACCAAGACATCAAATGAAAAAAAACAGGTGTGGCACTTTACATTATAACATACCAAGAACTCAGATAAAAAATATACAATATATCAATTCATATCATCCCAAAATATATAATATTTAAAATTTCAAAAAATATTTTTACTTAAATGTTGAATAAATAATTTGGAACTATGATATTCCCTTAGTAGATCTTTATTCAAATCTAGTATGGATAAATCACATATATTATTCCTGAAATTTAACATTCGTTAATATTCTATTGAAACCTAGTATAATTTATGGCATACTCTTACGGTTATATGTATTCATTTGGATCTAGGTTAACTTTTTAAGATGAGGTTCAATCCTATAATAATTATCAGAAAAAAACTTTCATGTTTTATAAACAATAATTATATTAACAATTTTTCAATTAAGTGCAACATCAAAATAAAAATTGTTTTCAAGAGGGATAATTTAAAGAAGATAAAATTTCAAATAAAACACACAATCTATGGAATTTAGAAACTAAAAACACAGTATGATAATTGTGAGTTCAAAATATCCAATGAGCACAAGTCACAGGAACACCCCTAGGAACTAGTTCTTTGTGGGTCCCAGATACCTCATATCTTAGTGAACGACACCATCGCAATATCTATTATCATTCACGCAGTACAGAATTATAGAGCATAACCATAACCTAGTGGTACCCAAAAATTATTATCATAATCATAATAATTGTTATTTAGTGTTTTCATCATCAAACTTTCTACGTGAAACTGAGGCCAAACCCCACAGGATCACTAGAATACAAGTACACATCCACCCACCTAGATACATGGGTTTCCCTCATGAGATACAAAGAGTTCAACAAGCCATGAAATATAATTTTCACATTAAAATAACACTTCCACATCACACACCCACCAAACAGCCCACACACAAGTGACACAATTCTTTCATAAATAAATAAACCGCCTAAATTTTCATAAAATAATTTCAAGAAATATAACGAGGCATTTAACATAAATTAAATTCATAAAGGGTATTTTAAGTTAAAACACCATAAATACCATATAAAACAATATTTGCAGCACAAAAAACAATTAATAAATCGATTTCATCATCTATAAAATGGCCCCAAAAGATAGAACCTGAAATACACATAGAAAACATTTTTTAAAAGAAAAAATGACTAACATGAATTTAAGAATTTTTCAAAAATAATATTTGAAAAAGGTAAGAATTAAACTTTTATTAAGGAGGTGTATACATACCATTTATAGCAGAAAAAAGACATTCATAAATCTCTTAAGAAACTATGGATACATATTCCAAACACAACCATTTTCATAAGGATGTGAAACAAGCCATTTTCTAGCAACTCAGGACAAAACATATTGTAAACCAAAATCCATTTTTTTGTAAAACCAAATACACATTATAAATCCATAGAAGGACCCAAAAATACCAATTTTCATTTTTCCAATGAATTTTTTAATCCAAACAATAAATTTTTAAATCACTCATAATACATAAAAGCCAATCGGGTAATTTACCGAACACATGGCAAGAACTTTTAAACAAAACAATTTATTTTATACACATGACAAGGAATAAAACACCAATTGCATGCCATATATTAATCAATATACTGAAACATGTTCACACTACCATAAACCTGGTTCTAAAACTCACAAAACAAGTACAAAATATAATATAACATTTAAACAAACACTTGGTGTGCACTTTTATGACAAAACAACATTACCTTTCACAAAACAAGGGTTAAACAACCATTTTTGACACCAAGAAAATTATCAAAATGAATAAAAAAAACTAATCACATATATAAGGATACATCAGTAATAAAATTATGAAACATAAATTATAAATGCATGTACAAGGGATATTATATCTCAAATTCTTGGCATAATGGAAACGCACACACGATATCACGATCCGTGGGTTTATAAACCCCAAAACTATGATGAATTTACCAAAATGAAAAAAATACCCATAACAAATCATGGTAAAATAGTACCCTAGGTCTATCATGACTATAAAAGAATAAAATACCTTAAAATAGAGGATGGAGGAGGAAGAGGGAGGATAAATGAGAAGGAATATCACTGTTGAAATTAGAAAACTATACATATTCCTTTATATCTACACCCATAGAGGTTAGGGATTGGATTTAAACTTCTTTTAGATTGTCATTAGTTATGTAATAACCATGTAAATAATATTTGGGGGAAAATAGTATGAATTTAATGATTTATGAGTGATAAAATTACCTTCGGAAAATCTAGACGATTTGAGAGGTTTTTTCCTAATTTGAAACTGATATGAGATCCAAATAGGTAAAATAGAACATGGGGTAAGTCTACGAATTTGGGATTCTAGTGGGAGGTATAATCATGGAAAAATATTAAAAAATAAAAACGATATAGAAGAAAGAACTTTTTTTTAAAAACTGGAAATGGGCCCATGGGTCGGCCCAATACCTAAATATGTAACCCATATTCAACATTATTATGAATTATTAAGGTTTCCAAAAGGATATGGTGGTTTGAATATGGTGGGTGAGGAAACATAAGAAGTTTAATGGGTGAAAATTTTTAATAATTCATGTAGTTGTAAAAGAAACAAATTTGGTTTTTAAATCTGGAAATGGGCTCTTGGTTGACCCAAATCATAATGTAACCACCCTTTCTCCAAAAACAACCCAAAAAAGTGGAACCCAAATTAGGATGATTTAACAAATATGTCAGTTTAAAACTAAAAAATAATCTCACCCAACACCCAAGAAAAGTATCAGTATTTTCAATGAACCAGATCACAACCAAGACATCAAAAGAAAAAAACGGGTGTGGCACTTTACATTATAACATACTATGAACTCAGATAAAAAATCTACAATATATCTATTCATATCATCCCAAAAAATATGCTATTTAAAATTTCAAAACATATTTTTACTTACATGATGAATAAATAATTGGGAACTATGACATTCCCTTAGTAGATCCTTATTCAAATCTAGTATGGATAAATCACATAGATTGTTCCTGAAATTTAACATTCGTTAATATTCTATTGAAACCTCGTATAATGCATGGAATACTCTTACAGTTATATTTATTCATTTGGAAGTAGGTTAACTAATTAAAATTAGGTTTAATGCTATGATAATTATCAGACAAAAACTTGCATGTTTTATAAACAAGAATTATAGTAACAATTTTTCAATGAGGTGCAGCATCAAATTGAAAAAAAATTCAAGAGGGATAATTTAAAGAAGATAAAATTATAAATAAAACACACAATCTATGGAATTTAGAAACTATAAACACCATATGGAAATGGTGAGTACAAAATATCCAATGAGCACAAGTCACAGTAACAGTCCTTGGAACTAGTTCGTTGTGGGTCCCAGGTACCTCATATCTCAGTGAAAGAAACCATCTCAATATCTATTCTCATTCAAACGATCCACAAGTATAGAGAATAACCACAACCTAGTGGTTAACCAACATCATTATCATAATCATCATAGTTAGTTAGTGTTTTCATCATCAAACTTTCTATGTGAAACTGAGGCCAAACCCCACAAAATCACTAGAATACAAGTACACATCCACGCACCTAGATACATAGGTTTCCCTCATGAGATACAAAGAGTTAAACAAGACATGAAATATAATTTTCACATGAAAATACCACTTCCACATCACACACCCACCAAACAGCCCACAAACAAGTCACATAATAATTTCACAAATAAAAAAACCACCTAAATTTTCATAAAATAATTTCAAGAAATATAACGAGGCATTTTACATAAATTCCATTCATAAAGAGAATTTTAAGTGAGAACCCCATAAATACCATTTAAACACATATTTTCATCCCCAAAAACAATTAATAAATTTATTTCATCGTCCATCAAATGGTCCCAAAATATAGAACCTGAAAGACACATAGAAAACATTTTTTACAAGAAAAAAATGCCAAACATGCCTTCAAGAATTTCTCAAAAATAATATTTGAAAAAGGTATGCATTTAAATTTTATTAAAGAGATGTATACATAACATTTATAGAAGAAAAAGTAAATTCATAAATCTCTTAAGAATCTCAGGATACATATTCCAAACACAACCATTTTCATAAGAATGTGAAACAAGCCATTTTCTGGAAACTCAGGCCAAAACATATTGTAAACCAAAATCCATTTTTTTAAACCAAATACACATTATAAATCCATATAAGGACCCAAAAATAAAAAATTTCATTTTTCCAATGAATTTATTAATCTAAAAAAAGTATTTTTAAATCACACATAACAAATAAAAGCCAATCGGGCAATTTACCGAACACATGGCATGCACTTTTAAACAAAACAATTAATTTTATGCACATGACAAGGAATAAAACACCAATTGCATGCCATTTATTAATAATGATACCGAAACATGTTCAAAATACCCTAAACCTGGTTCTTAACATCACAAAACAAGTACAAATTATAATATCACATTTAAACAAACACTAGGTGTGCACTTTTATGACAAAACAACTTTACCTTTCACAAAACAAGGGTTAAACAACCATTTTTCACACCAATAAAATTATCCAAATGAAGAAAAATAATAATAATCACATATATAAGGATATACCAATAAAAAAATTATGAAACATAAATTATAAATGCATGTACAAGGGATATAATATCTCAAATCCTTGGCATAATGGAAACGCACACCCGATATCATGATCTGTGGGTTTATAAACACCAAACCTATGATTAATTTCCCCAAATGAACAAAATCCCCATATAAAATAATGGGAAAATATAACCCTAGATCTATCATGACTATAAACGAATCAAATACCATGAAATAGATGATGGAGGAGGAAGAGGGAGGAGAAATGAGAAGGAATATCACATTTGAAACTAGAAAACTATACATATTTCGTTATATCTACACCCATAGAGGTTAGGGATTGGATTTAAACTTCCTTTAGATTGTTATATGTTTTTTAAGAACCATGTAATTAATATTTCGGGGAAAATAGTATGAATTTAATGATTTATGAATAATAAAATTACCTTTGGAAAATCCGGATGATTTGAGAAACATAGAGAGGTTTTTTCCTAATCTGAAACTGATATTAGATATAAATTGGTAAAATGGAACATGGGGGTAATTATAAGAATTTTGGATTTGAGTGGGAGGTATAATCATGGAAAAATATTAAAAAATTAAAATGATATAGAAGAAACAATTTTTTAAAAACTGGAAATGGGCCCCTGGGTCACCTCAATACCTAAATATGTATCACATATTAAAAATTATTATGAATTCTTAAGGAGTCCAAAAGGATATGGTGGTTTTAATATGGTAGGTTAGGAAACATAGGAAGTTGAATGGGAGAAAAATGTTAATAAACAAAGTAGTTATAAAAGAAACAAATTTTGTTTTTAAATCTGGAAATGGGATCTTGGTTGACCCAAATCATAATGTAACCACATTTTCTCCAAAAACACCCAAAAAATAATGGGGAACCCAAAGATGGATGATTAAACATATATGTCAGTTTCAAACTAAAAAATAATCTCACCCAACACCCAAGAAAAGTATCGGTATTTTCAATGAACCAGATCACAACCAAGACATCAAAAGAAAAAAACGGGTGTGACACTTTACTTTATGGCATACTCAGAACTCAAATAAAAAGTCTACAATATATCTATTCATATCATACCAAAATATATGCTATTTAAAATTTCGAAACATATTTTTACTTACATGATGAATAGATAATTTGGAACTATGATATTCCCTTAGAAGATCCTTATTCAAATCTTGTATGGATAAATCACATAGATCGTTCCTAAAATTTAACATTCGTTAATATTATATTGAAACCTCATATAATGTATGGAATACTCTTACAGTTATATGTATTCATTTGGAACTAGGTTAAATTTTTCAAATGTTGTTCAATGCTATAATAATTATTAGACAAAAACAAGCATTTTTTATAAACAAGAATTATAGTAACAATTTTTTAATGAGGTGAAACATCAAAATGAAAATAATTATCAAGAGGGATAATTTAAAGAAGATAAAATTTTAAATAAAACACACAAGATGTGGAATTTAGAAAATAAAAACACCGTATGATAATGGTGAGTCAAAATATCCATTGAGCATAAGTTACAGGAACAGCCCTAGGAACTAGTTCGTTGTGGGTCCCAAGTACCTCATATCTCGGTGAAAAACCATCGCAATATCTATTCTCATTCACACGGTCCACAAGTATAGAGAATAAACATAACCTAGTGGTTCCCCAACATAATTTTCATAATCATCATAGTTATTTAGTGTTTTCACCATCAAAATTTCTATGTGAAACTGAGGCCAAACCCCACAGGATCACTAGAATACAAGTACACATCCACCCACTTAGATACATGGGTTTCCCTCATGAGCTACAAAGAGTTCAAAAAGACATGAAATATAATTTTCACACGAAAATACCACTTCCACATCAGACAGAAACCAAACATCCCACACACAAGTCACAAAATTATTTCACAAATAAATATACCACCTAAATATTCATAAAATAGTTTCAAGAAATATAACGAGGAATTTAACATAAATTCCATTCATAAAAGATATTTTAAGGGAAAACCCCATAAATACCATATAGAACCATATTTTCATCCCCTAAAACATTTAATAAATTGATTTCATTGTCCATAAAAGGGTCCCAAAATAGAACCTGAAATACACATAGAAAACATTTTTTACAAGAAAAAAATGTGAAACAGGCCTTCAAGAATTTCTCAAAAATAATATTTGAAAAATGGATGCATTTAACTTTTATTAATGAGGTGTATACATACCATTTACAACAGAAAAAATATGTTCATAAATCTCTTAAGAAACTCAGGATACATATTCCAAACACAACCATTTTCAAAAGGTTGTGAGATAATCCATTTTTTAGCTACTCAGATCATAACATATTTTAAACCAAAAACCATTTTTTTGTAAAACCAAATACACATTAGAAATCCATAGAAGGACCAAAAAATACCAATTTTAGTTTTTCCAATGAATTTATTAATCCAAAAAAATAATTTTTAAATCACACATAACACATAAAAGCCAATCGGGCAATTTACCGAACACATGGCATGCACTTTTAAACAAAAAAATTTATTTTATGCACATGACAAGGAATAAAACCCCAATTTCATGCCATATATTAATCAAGATACTAAAACATGTTCACAATACCAAAAACCGGGTTCTAAACCTCACAAAACAAGTACAAAATAGAATAGAACATTTAAACAAACACTTGGTGTGCACTTTTATGAAAAAACAACATTACCTTTCACAAAACAAGGGTTAAACAAACATTTTTCACACCAAGAAAATTATAAAAATTAAGAAAAAAATAATAATCATATATATAAGGTTCTAGAAATAATAAATTTATTAAAAATAAATTATAAATGCATGTACAAAAGATATCATATCTCAAATCATCGGTGTAATGGAAACGCACACCCGATATCACGATCCGTGGGTTTACAAACCCCAAACCTATGATGAATTTCCCCAAATGAACAAAATCCGAATAAAAAATCAGGGTAAAATAGAACCCTATGTCTATAATGACTATAAAAGAATAAAATACCATGAAATAGAGCAAGGAGGAAGAAGAGGGAGGAGAAATGAGATGGAATATCACCTTTGGAACTAGAAAACTATACATATTCCTTTATATCTACACCCGTATAGGTTATGGATTGGATTTAAAAATCATTTAGATTCTCATAAGTTATTTAAGAACCATGTAATTAATATTTGGGGGAATGAAGTGTGAATTTAATGATTTATTAATGATAAAATTACCATTGGAAAATCCGAACGATTTGAGAAACATTGAGAGGTTTTTTCCTAATTTGAAACTGATATGAGATCCAAATAGGTAAAATGAAACATGGGGGTAAGTCTAAGGATTTTAGATTTGAGTGGGAGGTATAATCATGTAAAAATATCAAAAAATGAAAATTATATAGAAGAAAAAACTTTTTTTTAAACTTAAAATGGGCCCATGGGTCGGCCCAATACCTAAATATGTAACCCATATTCAAAATTACTATGAATTATTAAGGGGCCAAGAAGGATATGGTGTTTTGAATATGGTAGGTGAGGAAATATAGGAAGTTGAATGGTTAAAAATGTTAATAAACAAAGTAGTTATAAAAGATACAAATTTAGTTGTTAAATCTGGAAATGGGCTCTTGGTTGACCCAAATCATAATGTAACCACCCTTTGTCCAAAAACACCCAAAAAAAATGGGGAACCAAAATTAGGATTATTAAACATATATGTAAGTTTAAAACTAAAAAATAATCTCACCCAAAACCCAATAAAAGTATCGGTATTTTCAATGAACCAGATCACAACCAAAACATGAAACGAAAAAAAACGGGTGTGGCCCTTTACTTTATAACATACTAAGAGCTCAGCTAAAAAATATACAATATATCTATTCATATCATCCCTAAATATATGCTATTTAAAATTTCAAAACATATTTTTACTTACATGATGAATAGATAATTTGGAACTATGATATTCCATTAGTATATCCTTATTCAAATCTAATATGGATAAATCACATAGATATTTCCTGAAATTTATCATTCGTTAAAATTCTATTGAAACCTCGTATAATGTATGGAATACTCTTACAGTTATATGTATTCATTTGGAACTAGGTTAACATTTTCAAATGATGTTCAATGCTATAATAATTATTAGACAGAAACATCCATGTTTTATAAACAAGAATGATAGTAACAATTTTTCAATGAGGTGCAACATCAAAATGAAAATAATTTTCAAGAGGGATAATATGAAGAAGATAAAATTTTAAATAAAACACACAAGCTATGGAATTTAGATACTAAAAACACCGTATGATAATGGTGAGTACAAAATATAAAATGAGCACAACTCATAGGAACAACCCTAGGAACTAGTTCATTGTGGGTCCTAGGTACCTCATATCTCGGTGAAAAAACCATCGCAATATCTATTCTCATTCACACGGTCAACAAGTATAGAGCATAACCATAACCTATTGGTTCCCCAACATCATCATCATAATCATCATAGTTAGTTAGAGTTTTCATCATCAAACTTTCTATGTGAATCTGAGGCCAAACCCCACAGGATCACTAGAATACAAGTACACATCCACCCACCTAGATACATGGGTTTCCCTCATGAGCTAAAAATAGTTCAACAAGACATGAAATATAATTTTCACTTGAAAATACCACTTCCACATCACACACAAACCAAAAAACCCAGACACAAGTCACACAATGCTTTCACAAATAAATAAACCACCTAAATTTTCATTAATTAATTTCAAGAAATATAAAAGACATTTAACATAAATTCTATTCATAAAGGATATTTTAAGGGAAACACACATAAATACCATATAAAACCATATTTTCAGACCCTAAAAAATTTAATAAATCAATTTCATTGTCCATAAAATGGTCCCAAAAATAGGACCTAAAATACACATAGAAAACTTTTTTTACAAGAAAAAATGCCAAACAGGCCTTCAAGAATTTCTCAAAAATAATATTTTAAAAAAGGTATGCATTTAAATTTTATTAAGGAGGTGTATAAATAACATTTATAGCAGGAAAAATAAGTACGTAAATCTCTTAAGAAACTCAGGATACATATTCCAAACACAACCATTTTCAAAAGGCTATGAAACAATCCATTTTCTGGCAACTCAGATTATAACATATTATAAACCAAAAACAATTTTTTTGTAAAACCAAATACACATTAGAAATTCTTATAAGGACACAAAAATACCAATTTTCATTTTTCCAATGAATTTATTAATCCAAACAAAGAATTCTTAAACCACACATAATACATAAAATCCAATCGGGCAATTTACCGAACACATGGGAGGGACTTTTAAACAAACCAATTTATTTTATGCACATAACAAGGATTAAAACCCCAATTGTATTCCATATATTAATAAAGATATTGAAATATGTTCACAATACCATAAACATGGTTCTAAACCTCACAAAACAAGTACAAAATATAATAGAACATTTAAACAAACACTTGGTGTGCACTTTTATGACCAAACAACATTACCTTTCACAAAAAAAGGGTTAAACAACCATTTTCACAGCAAGAAAATTATAAAAATGAATAAAAATAATATTAATCATATATATAATGTTCTAAAAATAATAAAATTATTAAACATAAATTATAAATGCATGTACAAGGGATATCATATCTCAAATCCTTGGAGTAATGGAAACGCACACCTGATATCATGATCTGTGGGTTTATAAACCCCAAACCTATGATTAATTCCCCCAAATGAAAAAAATAAAAATAAAAAATCATGGTAAAATAGAACCCTATGTCTATAATGACTATAAAAGAATCAAATACGATGAAATAGAGGAAGGAGGAGGAAGAGGGAGGAGAAATGAGAAGGAATATCACTTTTGAAACTAGAAAACTATACAAATTCCTTTATATCTACACCCATAAAGGTTAGGGATTGGATTTATACTTATTTTAGATTATCATAAGTTATTTAAGAACCATTTAATTAATATTTGGGGGAATATAGTGTTAATTTATTGATTTATTAATGATAAAATTACCATTGGAAAATCCGAATGATTTGAGAAACATTGAGAGGTATTTTCCTAATTTGAAACTGATATGAGATCCAAAGAGGTAAAATGGAACGCGGGGGTAAGTCTACTAATTTGGGATTTTATTGGGAGGTATAATCATGTAAAAATATTAAAAAATAGAAATGATATAGAAGAAACAATTTTTTTTAAAACTGGAAATGGGCCTGTGGGTCGGCCCAATACCTAAATATGTAACCCATATTCAATATTATTATGAATTCTTAAGGGGTCCAAACGGATATGGTGGTTTTAATATGTTAGGTGAGGAAACTTAGGAAGTTGAATGAGTGAAAAATGTTAGTAAACAAAGTAGTTATAAAGGAAACAAATTTGGTTTTTAAATTTGGAAATGGGCTCTTGGTTGACCCAAATCATAATGTAACCACCCTTTCCTCAGAAACATCCAAACAAGAAATGGGGAACCCAAAGTAAGATGATTAATAATATATGTCAGTTAAAAACTCAAAATTAATCTCACCCAACACCCATGAAATGTATCGGTATTTTCAAGGAACTAGATCACAACCAAGACATCAAAAGAAAAAAATTGGTGTGACACTTTACTTTTTTACATACCAAGAACTCAGATAAGAAATATACAATATATCTATTCATATCATCCAAAAATATATTCTATTTAAAATTTCAAAACATATTTTTACTTACATGATGAATATAGAATTTGGAACTACGATATTCTCTTAGTAGATCCTTATTCAAATATGGTATCGATAAATAACATAGATTGTTCCTAAAATATAACATTCGTTAATAATCTATTGAAACCTTGTATCATGTATGGAATAATCTTACTATTATATGTGTTCATTTGGAACTAAGTTAACTTTTATATGGATACATTGAGGGATTGTTTTATGAAATATAATATTTCCCTCTTCCTTCATGATTTACTCATGGATCATTTGAAAATCCCGGAATATTTTTTATTTTGTTATCTGGCCCATAGATATGTTATCAAAATATTTTTTTTCATAATGTATCAGCCATATTATTCAATTTACATGGATGATAATGAATCAATGTGTAAAATTATTTAATTAGATCCAACCATCTTCTATGTTTCATGTTTAACTCATTCGATGTGAATATGAACATATTAATTTATGATCAAAACATATATCACACTTTTGACCATAAAGGAAATCCCACCTTATATATAATGAAACAATTAGGACTATTCACTCCAAATAATGATTTGCGTAAATTTTTTCATCAACATTAAACGGTTGTGAGGTATAATCGGTTATCATATCATTCTACATTATAATTTACACTTGTACCATCTTCCATGGATCACCAAATATAACAAACCCTTATCCACCATACTGTAGTGTTTACAGAGGTGAATTAACTAATGTTTTATTAAGTTCATCAAAATTTTCTTAACAATCATCCATAAAGTAAAACATGGAACTGATCTAAGAAATTATGGTAAATGGACAAGATAACAATGGGAAATTCTAAAGAATACTATTGATAATATCAAGTGAAACCAAGAAACATTAAAATCTCGGTTACAGTGGTTGGTCTTGGCCAACACTAAATTTCCTCCATATTTTTTGGATAAACTAATATATATTATCTTGAGATTATATTATAAACGTGATACTTTTTAGTAAAAATTCTAACATAGTAAATATTTCATACAAATTATCCTTACATAGTGTCTTCAGTAAAATACTCAAATGATATTTATACACATATATTTTATTTTATATATATATGAATATAATATTAATAGGAAACCCCAAACTGATCACAGTAATCTATAGAGGCACTATTCATTAAATCCATTATAATGGTTTTGTTATTAGTAAGACCAAATGGAATAACTACAAACTTATAATGTATATATATTGTATGGAAATATATAATCGGTGTAATATTCATCTTGACCCTCAATTGATGATATTCCAATTTCCATCAATCATCGAAAAGTATTATGCTCAACATATTTGATCAAAATGTCAATAATACACTGTAGGGGGGATACATGTTAATTATTTTGATATTGTTTTATTCCCAATAAGAAATTATAAATCACATCAATCTATTTTCCTTCTTATAAGTATGTATTGGTTCACCCCAAGGTGAAAACATTATATAAATAAATCCATTATTAATATTCTCTTAGGATTTATTATTTATTCCATGCCACTCTACCGGGTCCATTCAATATGGAGTCTTTTATATATGCGTGTCACCTAGTATGAGTTCCATTGTGAAAAAAACATCATTATTTAGTGTTATACTATGTAACTCTTATAATAAAAATAGATATACTCCCAAAAAATATAGATATCTTAAATGTTTTGTTTATCCACAACCATCTAATATAAACACCTCTTTTATATAGGAATTAATACCCATATAATGGATGTGATATCCATTGATGGTTCATATTAATAATCACATTAATAAATTATCATCGTTTGTTTTAGAGTATAAAATGTGACTTCTACTACTCAGATATTGATGTGTGATTTGTTTAGATAAATATAATATATTCCAATGATAACATTAAATTCAACTATAGGGGTAATAATGTGGTTTTTAGGAAAAATATTCGTGAAAAAAAATCAGGGAACAATTGTAGACTTGAGAAGCGACCATCGTACCATTAATCATATTCATAACAAATTCACCCATATAATTGTTTATTATGTTTATTAAAAATCTTATATAATTGACATTATATAATTGAATTCAAATATCTTACCTAAAATATGATATCCAATATTTCATAATACTGTTTTCTATCCCAAATTCATCATTTTATCTTCATTCCATTATTAATACAAATATTGTTATAATTTCCAATAGGAATTTCAGATCAGTGTGATCAATATTGAAAAATCATTCATAAGATGTATAAATCATGATTTTTTTTCAATATATGACACCTTAGGTTTTACTTAATTAATTCTTGATCATTATTCAAAAAATTTATGATGGTTTATTAAGACTTTGTGAATTTATGAAGGCAAATCCCAAAAGAGTGACAAAGTAGGTGTAGAAAAATATCAAATTACATAATCGAGGAGATGATTGAGTAAAATATAAATTCCACATTTTCAAAGTTATTGCCACTAGGTATAATGATGGTGGAGACACATCCATTTATAGTATATATATTGGGATTTAATTTAATGGAATCTACTATCTCTATCTTTCATTAATATTTAAGGAAATTTTACTATACTTTTAATTCTGTATACACTTGTAATTATACACTTCTATAGGGATTTCAATATATTTTTCTCTAAATAGTTTCAAAAGGTAAAATAAATTATACATTAAAAGAAACTATATGGACCCAAACTATATATATATATATATATTTGAAATTATTTGACCAATATTTATTACATAACATAATGATCCATGATAGAATCATATAGGCATAGTGCCTTTGAAAACATGGATACGTAAATAAATAGTTCATATAAGTACTATATAATCTACCACTAAGTCCATCATAACTATCTTCCTTATTATTCATATCATACACAATATATTTCATCAAAATATGGGGAAAATAAATATAATAAATGGAGAGATAAGATTCCTAAAATGAGTAAACATGAGAGATATCAATATAACATGAGAATAATTGTATGATAACATAATAATAAAATTTGTAAACCATACCATTCATATCATAGATCATAAAAAATAATTATGGAATAAATCATGGTAATTCATATGGGACATAACATATAGTAATCAAATAATATGATACATGAGAATTTAATTTTGGAATTAGAAAAATATATGTTGAATACAAATAATCAAAAAAATCATTTCCCTTATAGTCAAAAAAACAATAAAAACTACAATGGTGTAATGGGTTCACTCCCCAAACAATCATTGTAGTCATGGTTAACTCCCAATATAATCATAGTCGTCAATTTCCCTTACTGATATGGGTTCACTCCCCATATCAGATATGTTTATCTTATGATATATCAATCTTTACCCATTTTATTAGAGGGAGATATTAGTCCTACTTGTTACATAATGAAATAAATATTATGTGTTCCACATGATCATAAAAATTAAATAAATACTAATTCATGAAATGGAATTGGTTTTATGAATATATCATCATATCATAACCCATGGTAAGGGAAAAGGTTTCATGAAAATTTCATCATAACATAACCCATGGTAATTGTATGGGTCACATAGACATTTCATTATAGAAAAATACATTGAAAAAAAACATGATTCAAAAAAATTCATCCTAATCATTAATAAGATTTAAAAATAATAAGGATGGTTTCATTTAATAATATCCCCAATATAACATAAGTAACCTAAAAGGATGTCATGTTTGATGGAAAACGATATTGAAAGATGGATTCAAATATTTAATTAAAGAATAAACATTCTACTTTGAAAATACTTATTTATGATATTAGAATTTATCAAATATTCAGGAGATCAATTTTTTTTAAAATAACATAGGAATAAAGTGATGTAATCATTAAATAATTAATATATTATGACAGTGTGAAATTAAATTCATTTTATGAACATGAAAAATATATTTCATTCACATTTTTTATAAAAATAAAAAAGTACCGTGTTTCAAAAAATAACTATAATATTCATCTAAATAAATTATAAAAAAAGTACAAAAGGGTTAAAATTACTTCAAACATTCATTTTAATATTGTGATGACTTTTGTTGGAAAATTTTTATATAACATTAGCATATGAGAAAACGGATTTTAAATCAATGATAAAAATAAAGTGGATAATTCAGTAGTTTTTCATATAATAAATTACATATAGAGAGAAAAATTAAAGGAAAAAATGTATTCTCTAGAAATAAACAGATTATTGAAAAATTCCTGCTTTTATTTTGATATATATAATAAAATTTTATTTCACAAAATTTATCATAAACAACCACGATAAACAATGATATTGTAACATAATACTTTTACCACTTTGGTAACATTTGAATAATAATCCACTTGAATGAAAAAATGTTAGATTGATATCTATATATAATAATTTCAATTATATTAGTCATAAAATACATTATTGGGTAGTATATACATAACATATTAGAATCAAGTGGTGTATATGGTATGTGTCCCATGGAAATGAAAGTGAGACAAAAATCCCTTACCTCAAGTCTCTAAACCATTAGTACATGTAAAAATATCATGTATAATTTATATAGGTTTATTATAAATATATTCTAGAATCATACTAAAAAATAAAATATCATATATGGTTTACATATGACCTTTTATTACCCATTTATTAACAATTCCTTATTAAAATCACGATTTAGGTAATAATGACTTCGTTTTTCTTATATGTTATGGTTTAGAAGTTATGTTCATTGTAAGTTGATTATGGTTGCATTACTGCTAAAATTTTATTCATTAAATTAACATAATATATATATATTACTCATTTTATACATATTTTGAGTCATCCAAAAAATTTTCAGATAAAAAATGGATTACACCATTCATGGAGATGGTAGATCATATGCACGAATGGAAAATATTTCCATTATCTCAAAATATAGAATAAAATACATGAAAATATTAATCATCCATTCAAAAATTCATTTTATATCATATATATATATATATTATATATACCCTAATTACCATCAATGTCAAAATAAAATGAAAACGTATCATATCTTTTTGCAGAGGTTGTAATCGTGATAAACACATGAGAAACATTATCATTTTACAGAGGAATGGAAGATAAGAAGGATGATATGATATTTTCATTAAAAATTATAATTATGTTATAAATATCATATAGATATGTTAAATCCAAAATTATCTCCAACAATGGGAGGTGGTGATGAGACATGAATTACATCTGCTCATGAGGTGTCAGTCTGATACATATGTTTGACTATATTGTTTCTTATTTGATGTAATTATGGATGGATATATGTTATCAATTTTTTATAATACAATATAATAATGTATTATAAAATAATTTATTATAACATCCTAGTTAATGAAATATTTCGAGGAGGTGGTGGAATATAAAGTGCTTGGCTAAGAACAAAACCTCTTATTCAGAAAACCTCTGTATGTTAGCACTAACGGACTTCATAAAAGTTTTTTTGGTTAAAATATTCACCCAACGATGTGTGAATGGAAGTAATTATGGTATATTTCTAGGTATTGAGTTATTCAATTGTATTTTTATGTGTATATAATAGTTGATAGTGGGGTTCCTTTTGTAAATAGGGGAGAAGACACACTTGTATTTTTTTGAAAAATTGGTATACCGATATTTCAAACATGTCACAAGGATCAAAAGTAGATAATTATATAATCATAGATAATATAACATATAAATATATCTATATATTTTTCTTTAACAGATTTATGTATTTTTAACCATTAACTTTTAATAATAACCCCTGGTAAACCCATTTTAAATTTAACTGGAGAAATTAATTTTACCTTTTTTACTATTAAATATGAAAAACATTTTATCAAAATTGTTATACAATATTAATTATTATGATTCAAAATATATAATCAGTTATTACAATTTCAATTCACATAAGTGTCAAGAATTGAATTTTAAATTAAACATGTAGACACGATGGAAAAACTATTTTCCATTGAAAAAAATTCAAAAGTTTGTAAATTATTAATAAAGAAATTAAATACTAAATTGATTAAACTGAAAAATTTCGATTAATTATAATATAATTCAAATTGTATCACTTTTTATTCCATATTAAAAGTTTTAACTTATATATATTTTAAATGAAAATTCTATTTTTAATAAAAACAGTGTTTTTCACTTTTCATTGAAAAATTATGCAATTCCATGAAAACCAAAAATTCACCCTAGTCTAATTTTAACATATTTATTCAAAAATTATTGTTTATTTTTTAAAAATTAAATTTTTCAATGTGTAAAAAATACATATTAATTTTTTTGTTAATAAAAATAATTGAAAATAATTTTTTGGAGAAAAATGTATTTTGAGAGCATCTAAAGACAATGGATAAAAATCAACTACTTATTTACCAATATATTTTTCCCTAATAAATCCCAATTTAATTTTCCTAATGGGTTTATTATTATTCATAAAATGAAATTAAATGGATATTTTATTACAATACGGTTTAAAAAATAATTTTTTTAATTGTATATCATAGTTTTCTAATACACTATTTTGCGTGTAATGAAATCTATCAATGAAATTATATTTATTTAAAAATGATATTTCATAATATATTAGGGTGCTGAATGATATGAATAAGAATTTGTTGAGTAATAAATCTCAATAAATTAATAATCAATGAATAACATATGAAATTTAATGCATGTGACTCAAGAGGAATACCAAGATGAAATAAAAACATGAAAATCATTAACATGAACATCAAAGATAGATATAATATAATGACAAAAATGAAACAAAAAATGTGGAAACAATTAAAACATTACATAATAATCAAAATTCAACCCTAAATACCATGAAATCATATCATAGTGTTCTTATTTTTTTAATCCCATGCACCATACAAGGAATCTCCTAAGATAAAAAGAATAACAAAGGCATTAGAGGTCAATATTATTCAATGACCCCCTTTCACATTCATATTATGAACATAAATTTCTATTCCATATAGATCATTCAACATAATAATGTTTCTCATAACGTTTAATCATTTTATTATTTATTTTTGGTTAGATACATGGATTTCCTCTATAAATAAAGGATGAGTATATCTAGTTGAATACCTTTTTGTAAACATAGGGTTGGGTATTCACAGTAGAAATGTTTTCCATAGAAAAGCACATTATAATTTTGGAATCACAATAGATGTAAAAATGGCTATTGAACGGGATTAATGAGAGTGAATAGTGGTATTAAATTAATTAGGAATCATAAATAATTTAATGGAATGTGTAAAAACATATTCCCTCATGAATAATTGGAAATCAAATTTTTTTCTACCAAGAAATAACACGAAGAATGTGAAGTTGAGAGAATACATTACTTTTAGGTGTTTTATATAACATAATTAAAGGAGATTATTAAGACATTGTGACAATTTCAAAGGGATTTAGTGTGAGATATGGAGAGTAAAATTATTCTCAATGGGTTTGAGTAAAGATGACAGAGATTATGTGTGGGTATTTACAGAAAAATAGGGAAATCCTATATTAATTTTTAACCATTGGTTTCGGAGTCTATGTTTCATGATAATGAAAAAAAAGGCTCACATGGTTTTTTAAAAAGTGGTGTATCATTAAATATTTTATTACTCTTTAAATAAAAATCTTTAAAAAAAGCATTGGTAATGTGTAACTAAGTCCTGTTAAAAATATATTATAGTTAAAATCTAAAAATATAACAAACTTTTTCTAGGATTCATTATAGGTATGTAAAATAAATAAATTTACATCATAAAAAACATACATTTCTTAATGGGAAATATACATTTGGTCTTTTTATCGCATTATATTATTTATTACATAACCTTTATGATATTATGATTCCATAATACAAAAAGTATAGTTATATCATATTAAATTATTACACAAAAATTGGATAGTCTCATAAAGTTATGTGTAGTACACCATTGGATAATATCTACTTTATATTTAAAAATAACAATTATATTAATAAAATAATATTTAAAATATAAGAATTTACACATATTAAAAAATAAATTTATTTATGAGAAAAAAAGTTTTTTAGGACATTAAAAATTTTCTATAACATTTAAAAATTAAATTGGAATTCATTACATTATATTATCATTTACATGAATATAAAAATTATTTAATAATAATATTTTATTAAAATTACATTTATTTAAAAAACATGGATTTGTTGGAAATTTTTATTTGAATCAATATATTTACAAATTATAAAATTTTACTTTCATCATATCAATAATAAAATTTTATCAAATCTATTAATTAATCATATATATATATATGAAGTATGAATGAAAATTGATAAATAAGTCCTTTTTTAAAGTAAAATATAAAAAATCATTCTGTTACAGTCACGTTACATAACCCCATATTACACTAGAAAATTAAGTGTAACATATTTGGTGGTGATCCTTTTTTTAGTTTTTTAGTAAACATGTTTTTTTATATGACCTCAGTAATCATGAAATTATCTTATAAATTTTTTCTGTGATTTCTTTTTGTTGAATTTCATATTCATAATGGTCATAGTCCATTCATGAAATACCATATCCATGAGATGCTATGATAAATGGGATTTACATCATGTGATCTTATTGGCTGACATTGTTTCTTTTACCTTCTTTTTCAATTAGATATTATTATTTCCATTAATATAAATTAATCATATTAGTCATTATAGTATTAATATATTATAAATTTTAGTGATTATTAATAATAATTTAATCATGATATAAATCTTTTGAAAATATAATATAATTTAAAAAACAAACAATATGAAACATAGTATACATAATTTCAATATCAAAATTTCTTAATTACGAATTTATTCATTAAAAAGGGAATTTAATTTTTAAAAATTGGTTCATTAAATTATTCCATCATTAGAATATATTCCCACTAAATTTCATTACACATAGTAATCTAGACAATGGTACTTACGTTTCATTAAATCGTCTAGTTACCATGCTTTTTACCCAAAAAGATGGGTTTTCCACAGTTCATTAACTTGATGAGTTGTCTTATTTTGTTGAACATTGTATATACAATTTATAGTCGTCACTAGATGATCTTATTTTGAAATATCATTATCCAATGACACTACCTCTGAATTCCATACATATGGTGGGTCTCATAAGTACCCCTTCAGTGGGAATCATGGAACATATCATGTACTTGAGATATGGTAGGTAGGATTTCTAGTAAATAGGCCAAACATACAATGAAATAAAGGACCTAAAAGGGTATTATATATATAGGGAAAATATTTCAATCATTCTAAGGCCTCATGACTCCATTACCTAATAATATATAAAGGGAAAAATATTATTCTAACTCAAACTATTTTTCCCATAAAATATTATCTATATATATTTTATATTGACTTTTGTGGCATTAATATGATGGTTAATGGTTTTAAACTTATCAATATTCTCTAGGATATGAATAGGTCCCATTATCTTTTGTACTCCATATTCCTCCCAAAAACATGGAGTCTGACATATATTTACATTCACTACCACATTCTCACCTTTTGAATGATAGAATATAAATTTATTTTATATAAGAACACAATTATGGGATGGTATTGATCTGAAAACCATTATAGATTCATTAAATAAGATATCAATATATCAACTAGTGTTTAGAATGTTTTCTCAGTATGACCATTGGTTTGAAGTTTATATGAACTTCTAAAACATAGTTATGTATCCAAAACATGGATAAGTATTCACCAAAAACTCGTGGAAAACACTTAATCATAGTCCAATATAATATATAGTTTTAATCCATTTAGAATTAACACTTGTCATCTATATATTTTGGAACATTGGTCAAGATAGAAATCTTCATTGATATAATGTTGTGAATTAAATTTTTATAGTGATATACTTCCACCCAAACAGTGTTAATTTCTATATATGTGTAAGTGAGTCCTACAATGATATCCATTATTATAGATTCCTATTTCCATACTTGCATGAGATATAATTTCATTTTACACTTATTCATCTGTCACTCATCAATAACAAGATTTCGTACCATAAGATATAATTTTTTTGAATCTCTCCCTTAATGTTATCCCACCATAAGTGTTTCTCCAGATATCTATACATTTTTGTTCTTTCGGGATGAATACATAGGGATAATATATTCACATCATCTAGAAGTTCCCTCTTCCGATATGGTTTTTATGGTTCACATATTTTGATTCAAAACAATCTTAGTCTATAATTATAAAAGTGGAATGCTATAATATTTACAACCATTTTTTTCTCGTTATGATTTTTTTGGGCCTCCATGATCCTATATTGAATTTATGGTTGTTTATTTATTAAATGAAGGTATGATGAAGCTCATTATTATAACCATCACCATCCTTTGACTCTTTAAGAATATTGGATCAATTTTAATTATTATCAAGGATTGGGTAGCAGAATAATTTAAATATAGATAATTTTTCATCATTATGAACCTTCCCATGATAATAATTGATAGAATAGTCTTGATCATTGATCATATCTAACAATCAATATTATAACATATTGAGATCCATATGTGTGAATATATACTTGAGGGTTTGATGATCTTTATATATTTCAAACTTCAACGCTCAAAATATTCAAAGTGAAGAACAATGTATCCAATTCCCGATCATGGATTAGTTATTTATTCTCATGGATCATTAATGTGTGGATAGTATAGGCTAACATATAACATTTTTCCATTTTTCCAAAACCCAATACCATTGTGAAAACAAAATTATATATCCTAAATCCTTCCTCAATGGTGGGTAATGTGGGATCAAATGAAGTGACTAAAATCATTATTAACTATTTAAATCCATCCTCACATTCATCTATCCTAAAATAATTCAATCAATTTTATATTATCTTTTTTATTATTCATGAAAATAATGATATTTTTAACGAAATTCAATCATTGTATGAAAAGAAGACAATGAAAATATAGATACTAAACATAGATTTTGGGTTTATCTGTCCATTAATTTGTTTTATCTTAGATGGATAAACATGTGTCCTTTATTTAGTGATAACATTCCATAAGAATGTTACAGTGTCTAGATATAAGTTTGATTGATAACTTAAACACTCAATTAGGGGGAATACAATAAAATTCATTACAGGAAGACATCAAAATATTCCACTATAATGGGAATATACTAAAGGACGATATTTTAATTAGTCTTAGTAATATGATCTATATATTAATTATTATATAGAAACAGTATCAATGCTTATTACGATGATTCCAAAGGAGATCCATCATCTTCCTTACACAGGTATTGAATTAGAGGGTGATTCAAAACACATAGAGTGATTTATTTCTCCTAGAAACTTATTTCTACTCTAGAAAATAAAATCCAATCAATACCATTTAATACCTATTAATGGAGAATGATTATATTTCTAATATGAACATCACCAAAATAATCAACAAGTGATACAATAATAATGAATGTTTTCCCTGATGAAATAAAATTATCTTGTGTGGGGACTCGATATTATTAGAAATCGTAAAAAATATACTATTTTAGAATGAATTGAAAAACATTAAGTCGTACATATATGTATAGTAGACATTAAGTGTACATCAATCATCATGGTTCATATTAAGGATTTTCATATAATAAAAACATTATTATTCAATGGTATTGGATATTATTAGTAAAAATAATAAATAATATCCCTTGTAATAGAGAATTATCTTTTATAATTCCCATGTTCTCTATCCTTTTGATTTAAAATAGTTGATGATACCTTAGAATGAGATTTATTCCCATCCAATATGTTAATATAATTCTTCATTTTTCTATGAATGTTATATAGTTTATGCACTATTTTTCACACATATATCAATTTTGAGTTCATTTTTTACCTCTCTTTTAGTGCGTCTTTGAATATTTTTAAAACCTAGGAAATTTGAATTTCATAACTTAATCACCATTATCCCCTAAAAACTATATATTATTTTCAGCCACATTTTTTTATATTCTTGGATATTTTACTATGTTCGAGTTATTAGTCTTGATTTGGGATATCTAGTTTATCATAACCAAAATATTTATTACAAAATCTACAATCATGTTTGGAATATAATTTAGATAGTCAATACATTGACCATCACATTGGATGTAGAAACATTTATTTCTATTTCTAAAAAATGAATAATAATTTGAAATTAGCAGTGAGAATTTTCAAATGATTAAACACTAAAAAGATACACTATAATCATTTATGGGATAACTCATAAATGAAATATATTAATTTTCCTTTGAATTATATCCATTAATTTGACTAATCAATGGTCTATTTACGGGAATTTCATTTCCTCAAAAAAATTTCTATTAATAATGGTTCCTTAATAGCTATTACAATTTTAAAATCATAACCCCAAGGAGTGTTAAACCATGTTTATAGTGAAACATTGAATGATCCATAACATCTTATAGTATTTGGATAAGGATTTTTTCCTTGGAAACCACTGACTCTTTATATTCATAAAATTTTGGTGTTTCCCTTTGTATAGTATTATCCCATAGTATTTGTAAAATATTTTTAATACAAGTCCCCAAAAATAACTTTATATTACACTAATGACAACTGTGACATACTATAACTTTTCTACACTTTTTTTATTAATTTTTATTGCATTGTAATACACATGATACAATCTAGAAATGTTGACTGTCATTCTGTATTTGGGTTATTAGATATATATATATCAATAATATTGAACAGGTACATGACAAAATTAATTTAATTTCTATAACATTTTGTTATACTGGTATTTATATTATAAATTTTCATGGTTATTTATAAGGACATACATAATAAAGTAGTGTTCTATAAATCCTTATATGTGAATAAAAATATCATAACATGTTGGATGAAATTAATGTGAGTGAAGATGTTTATCATATTGACCTAAAAGGGTGAGAATCATAAATTTGAACATTGAATAATGAAAAAAGATAAAGACATGAAGGAAAATTGAGCATATAAGAAAAATAAAACATTAAAATATAAGCATATATTAAGGCTAACCATTTTGAAATCATAACATAGTATGTTTTAAAAGACCAATGATTCACAACATATAGTATCTCATGAGAAAATATTATTACTCAATGTATTAGAGGGCTATTTAGTTTTTCACCCACACATCACATACATTTTATGTACATGAAATTATGTGACATGAAGATCATTCAACAGAAAGCACATCATTCCTCAAATTTGAGACCATGATTAATGATTGTAGGTTAAATTTATTGAAATAAAAAATAATGGAAGGATATGTACATCACGGTGAATACCCTTGAATGAAAACAGTGATGTGTATTCCCAACACAAAAGTCTTGAAAACAAAATAATTGGTTAATTTCAGAAGCATATCATGTGTAGATAAAGGTTCATGGAGGAGAATAGTTTGAGTTAAAGGTGGAATTCCATTACTTTGGAATTATATGTATTGTAAAGGTATGTGTGAAAAATATTTTAACATGAACAATTGTATATAAAAATTCTTAGTTCTAGAAATGTTCATCAATAAAAAAATAATATTAGTGAATCACTAACATTAAGTGAAAATCATTTGATGGTTGGGAGTATCATTCTAAAATCATGTTAACCCATTTAGAGGGTATTAAAGATGGTTAAGGGGAGTAATATCATGCTAACATGGTTTTTAGTGAAGATGAATGTGAGGCTGGGAGGGTATTTAGAAGAAACATGAGGGTAATTTTTTATTAATGTATTAAATTAATTTTTTGACACTAAGTGATAAAATAATCAAAACCAAATACCATCAAATGGTTGTTATAGCATATTGAGTTTTTATGAATCTTTTTTCAATAATTTTGTTACATCGATAACTTTTATTACACACAATAATGAGTGTTAAGGAACCACAATATATTATTTATATTTTTATTCAGTCATGATCATTATATATATGAAATTAAATTTGGAGGAATTAATAGGAACACAAAAATTTTAAATGGGGTATAATTTTTTAGATAAATAAAAATCTATTTATACATAAGTATATAATTTGTGTTTTTTATTATATTCATTGAAAATAGTTTTCTTGAAAAATGATTTCTATTTATTTTCATGAATAAATAATAAAAATATTTTCTAAAAAAATATTTTTTTTAAACATTTAACTTCAATTTTTGGATCGGCGAGTAAAAATCACCGTAGGGTGATTTTTTTATTTTTATGAAAATTTTACCTTCATAATGAATTGTTAAAATGCTGTTTTTTTTAAAAAAATACCTTTTAAATTAAATAATTTAAACGTTTTGCTATATTTTATTTGGGTTATAAATGTTATATTATATAAAATATATCATTGTAAAAAAATTAATTCATTTTAATTAAATTTAGGTTGACTTTTGATCTTAAAACATGATATACTTAGGAAAAGATTCTCTTTAGAAAATAGTTTTACCATCACGTATTCTTGTTTAATATTAAATTAATATTTCCCATTTCCATGAATGAAAATAGTAAAAATAGATTTCATAATCATAATCAGAAGAATTATCCTTATATTATAAAGGAAATTTATTTTTTATTGAAAATGTGAAGCAAAAAAGTGAAAATTAATTACTATAATTAAGGATAATCAAAGCTTATTAGAGGTTAATCATAAAATATAATGAGTAAAATTACACGAAACATATAAAACTAACATTATATAGAAACATTTTCAATATATTTCATATATGTTATTATATAAATTCATTTTTTATACATTTTTAATTTTTAACATGTGGCTACTCTTTTTTATTTTTAAAAATCGCATGTGTTTCATCTACTTTGATTATAATAGTAAACACCCTTTACACTCTACATCCCAATTCCAAAACCAATTATATTGGAAAATACATTATTGAATATTTTCTTTAATTACCTTAACACATCTATGATTCCATTTTTTTATTCTGAAACCATCCAATAAAGTCCTTTATTATAAACCAATATATGTGATTCGACGAAGAAAAAAAATTATAAAAAATTTATTTTTATTTTATTTATTCTTATAAATAATATAAATATTATCAAACTATAAGGATATAATAACACTATTATATCAAAAATAATGAGATTTGATTATTTAAAGGAGATAATTTCAAAAACATATTCATGATTCCATCCAACTCGACACCTGACCCATCTAATGGTAAGGCCCGAAGGGTGTTCTAAATCATCACATGTTGGAAACTAGTATTTGGTAACCAATAATAATTTTTTTGGGAATGATTTCTCTCATAATAAGAATCGATAAAAAATTAAAAAATTAACTTTACATCATAATATATAACCACAATAAATATAAATACAACGATCACAAGATAAAAATTTTACATGATGAGCCAAAAACTGAACCACCAAAATAAAAAATAGTGTTGGGAACCAACTATATCACCAAAACTGATATAAAAAAGATGGTCAACACCATTATTCCACCACCAAAACCACCTAAATTAGAGAATATAGTAGAAACCAATCCCACAATAACCATTAATGATAAAATTTATTTTACTTGGGTTAGAAATAAGAATTACTACATACCCACAATAGTGTATATAGGGTTTGAACAAATTCCTAGAATTATTACATCCAAATATGTTACATGATATAAAATCATAGTAAAAAACAACATGATATTTTTTAAAGGAAAAATATAAATAAAACATGTTAAATGAAACATAAATTGAATTTAAATGGGAATAGTATACATGTAAACAAGCTAAATGTTATGAATAGAATCACATGATAAAAATGGGTAATCCATATGGAAAAAATATTAGTGGGGTCCTATGATCCAAATAACTCTATGATATGTTATAAAAACAACAACCCATTTTATTCTCATTTCTAATACACTATATGGGAATTTAACCTATTATCTAGTGGTATCTGTCCATCATAACTTGTTTACTTAATGATGTATCACCAATCCTACTAGTAGAACCAAGCCTCACCCGTGTCAGGATACCTTGGATACTAGACACAGTCATTCCAACCTTCGTACAAAATATTCCCTTGTTCCCTATTCCATATCCCATGACATATGAATCACAACTTGCACATAGAAACACACACACCTAACATTAAAAAAACACATGAAAACACCATTTTCTATGGGTGAAACCCATTTTGAACCCAAACACACAACAAAAACCATTAAAACATCCTTCGAACCAAAAAAAAATCATCAAACAAATTTAGAAATAATAGAAACTATAATAAAATATTCTAACAATTTTAAATCATGATACCACGTACCGATCACTTAAAAACATCCAATAATTGATGAATACTCAAAACAACACCATAAGGACACCATATAAAAGAAAAAAACATACCATAGACATCAAGATACACCGAAGTAATGTAAGATCATCCATATATAGAGAAAAAAATTTGATAAAGAAGAAATCAAATCATAAGGAAAAGGATACCAGTAAGAAGGAAGAAAAATGAAAAAGAGATACCCACTTGATGATTTCTTGATGAATCCACAACAAAACCACCAAATGGATTGAGTTTTAAGGGAACCATTAAGGAGGGGGAGAAATGATTAGGGGTGTTAATATATAATGGGAATATAAAATGGTTAATTTTGGGTTAAATTAGATGAGGTAAAAAAGGAAAATAAAAAAAAGATATTGATAGGTCGCACGATTTGGCCACATGGTCTACAGATCATGCCCGAACCATGTAGTTCTTCCATAAAAGGAGAAACTAGGTTCCATGGTTTCTTTGGGGAGGTTTCAAACCCATGAGGTCAGATGAACACTTATTAATGATGCACTATTCTAGGAATATAGTTATCTTCATTCTAGTGTGGTTGGCCACATGTCTTCAATAATCCCATTATCTAGGATGCATGATCAAATATAGGCTATTATGTGGTTTCTATTGATAATGATCCAATAGTGTGACACCCGTTTTTTTGTCCATAAATTTCATTTTTTTCATACAAAATCCTAGGAAAATATTATCTATATTTATATGTCCATAATAAAACAAAAATAACCTCAAAAATAATCTATGAATGTAAAAATTCACTTCATTAAGAAAATTTTATTACCTTGGAAAGTGAACTAGAAGTGTGATTAGAGAATACAAATAGGTAGTTCACCTAAGACCTTGAATTCTTCCCCTATCCACATGTTAATCATTACCATGGTGAATAAGAACCCAAACCAATTGTTTGGACATCCCCTAAAGAACTTTATATGAGTAATCAAAATTTATACTCATCATTAAAACATAGAAACACCAGGTTCTAACTTCCACTCTTACCAAATATTCAGATGAGATTGATCCCGATTATACATCATCAATAGAGAAAAATGGAACACTTCATGAATTTATTTAAAATAATATATAAGATAAAATCATAATTTGAACTTACCAACCCTCTTAATTTTCACAAAGGGTTCTACATACCTAATTATCTGCTTCTCTTTCATACCATGACATCGATGACCCAAGCTAGGGTCCACATTAAGAAATACCCAAAAACCAGATAATAATTCCAAATATCAGTGCCACAGATCAAAATATGTCTTTTCAAATATCTAAACTATCAAAAAAATATTCCTAACAAATTTGGGTTTATCAGATGTATCCTACAAATTTATTACTCCCAACAATGAGGTATCACCAAATTTTTCACAAACCAAGGGAAAAAGACATAACCGACCATAAAGAGGTTCAATGGGAGTGATTAATATAAAGGATTAGTTACTATTATTATAAAAAAACACATCCAAACAAAATGTTTATCCCATGATCCTTTTAAACACAATACACATTCTCATATCAGTTATTCCATAATGTGATTCACTTATTTTTTTTTGACCATCTGTTTAGGGGGTTTATATTGTACCCCACTTGATATGTGGCCCCATTTACATTTTAATTCTTTCCCAAAACAAGTAGTAAAATTGGGTTCCCTACAAAAAACACCCGATGATGACACACTAGGAAGTATAACTATCTCATTAATATTTAATTTAACAAATTCATCAACATTGAATGTGTCCTTGATCAAAATATATAAGGATTCTTTTGTATTGCAGTCAATCACCACCCAAATCAAATTACACCCCCATGATGTACTTGGAAAGACAGTGATGAAATCCATGAAAACCTCATTATACTTCTAGTTTTGGGAAGTTAGTGTTTGAATAATTACTTGGGGAATATAGTGGTATTCTTTAACTTTCCACGATATAAAACACCAAGATACATAACCATCTATATCATGAATCAAACATGGACACCATAACTGGTTATTCAAATCATAAAACATCTTGGAGGCCCCATGATGAAAAACCAATTGATACTGGATGATATCTTAAATTACTAACTTATGTAATAAAAACTAAACCATGAGATGATCCTTGAATTAGATAATTCCATATGATGATATAGAAAACTCACTAGGTACCTCCCCGCCATTTATAAATTTCATAGAGTGTTTGCACAACTAATCACCATGATGATCTTACAAAATAATCATCAAGATGGATGGTGTCAGCTAAAAAGAAGTAAAAATTCACCTATGTTGTTCTCATTGTCTTCAAGTTGCATCTTGAAAAAAAATCACTAATAGAAACTCATCACTAGACTCTTTCAATACTTACACTGGTATTTTTCTTATCATGGAATATACAACCACATCACCTTTTACTAAGGTATTCATGATATCAAAATCAAACCCCTAAAGTTATCTGATGTAACTACACTTCCTAACATAAATGTACTTTTTGTAGAATATATACGAAAAAATATTATTATCTACTTAGACTGCAAGCTTCTCCTTAAAAAGATAGTGATTCCATGTCTTAAGGGAATGCATCTTAACCAAAAATTCTAGATCATGGTATGGGTAATTATTATCATTTGGAAGGAGTGTGATATTATCATATCCTACAACATGATCATCATATATAATTAGACACCCAAGAACCATACCGGTGGTGACACAGTAGACCTCATATCCCATCTCGGATATTGGAAGAATTATGATAGGGGTTGTGTTCAACCAACAGCTAACCTTCACAAAGTATGTAAAAAACTCTGGTCTCCACCCAAACTTTACAACATATTGGGTAATCATAGTCATGGGGGTTTAATTAAAAGATAAATCTCCAGAAAAACCTATAATACCCATCAATGGAAAATAATCTCCTAATTTCTAAATCATTCTTCTGCTGCTCCCATGAAATTACTCCCTTGATATTCTTAGTGTCTACCAAAACACCATTTTCTAAGATCAAATGGCTCAAAAACATTACCTCCATAATGAAAAATGTTATATTTTAAATAATATAATAGAGGAGGTAAATTTTAAGTGTTCTCAAGATGATCATAAAATGTTGTTCTTGGTCTTCCTCGATCGTAGAGTAGAATAGGATGTCACATTTTAAGATTAAAACAAAATAGTAGAGATACCATTAGAACAATATGTTCATGAGTAGCATGAAAACCGTTTGAGTGTTCATTAAACTGATAATAATTAAAAAATACTCAATGCTTTAATACCTACTTTATAAGTATATCTTAGGACCATTCAACTCATTGATGATCTCATGGGAAACCCATAACCTAGACCAATATATGAGATCAACCATTCCCCTTTAGCTGATCCCAAAGGTCATTAACACATAGAATGAAATATCTATTCTTTATCTTTACCTTATTCAAATTCTGTTAATCAATATATAACTGGAGGGTTCTATTGGGCTCTTTTAAAAATTATTCTAAGGAATATCACAGTGATATTCTCTGGTGAATGAATCTGTTAGATTCCAAATCGTTCATCCATATCTTCAATTTCCAAAAATTAGTGAGGCAAAATATTGTATGAGGGAAGATATAGGCTTTATTTCTTGAAAAAAATAAATATAAAACTCTATAGCCTACTCTAGAAGAAACCCTAGAAAATAATATGAAAACACCACTGGGAACTCATCCAACAAAGGATGAAATAATCAATAAGGACCACTAAAAACATCATCTAATAACAATGATGAGATTTGAAAAAGAATTCCTAATTCTAAAAGAGGAGGTTTATCAAGTCATGAATGAGGATCCAATTCACATTGGTAAACTTTTTTACATCCATATGGTTCCACATAGCTCACTTTCCACGGATAAAAAACCATGATTTTTTTGAAAAGGAACGATCCAATCCCTACCGAGGACCACATCAAAGAGGTCAATTTCTTAATTAAGAAAATATTGTTCTACCTAAAACCGTGCCATGGTGATAATGGATTATGAACATTTGAAACCCATATCTATTTTAACCAAGTGGTGATACCCCTCCCATTGTATACAACATGCTTATAGTTGGTAATTTCAAAAATAAATAAGCTATATTGAAAATAATGGAATTATAGGAACCCATATCATATTGAATGGAAGATATAGTTGATGAAACAAAAATCATACCTCAAACCGTGGATGGCCATGCATCCAATTAAATAAGATATTGATAGATAACATTATTATGACTTGTCACTTCCTAGCCATGATAATGACTACTAACTTATGGATCTTCCTTATTATGACTCTTCCCATAATTTGATTGATCCATACCTCCAAGAACACAAAACCAATAGCCTTCTATCATATATAGATATGACTTTTCTGTTATTCCCCAAGAAGCTATAAAACATTAACCACCCTAATATGAGTGTGTTACATTACAAAAACACATAAAATTACTTATATGTTGACACAAATTAATTTTTCTTTATGGGTCATGACATGGTGGAAACAAATTACCCAGATAACCACATTGATAGAACATGGCTAATACAACATCTAATGTTTTAGATGAATGTGTTCATGAAGGATGTGTTGAGCTATAACCTCCCATATTTTTCTATTCACCTCACTCCAACATATTTCTAGATGAAACACTACATCCCACCTTGTCCCACTACTGAAAATGACCCAGAAATGAATAATTCTTGTTATGAAGATACATCTGATGTTTATCCTTTTTAGGTCCTGGTTTGGCTTCACTAATATGAGAAGTACCAGATCCCTCTCCCTTATCCAATACCTATATAGGTGGAACAACTAATTCTTATAGTCTTTAATCAATTGGTGAAGGATAGCTATTTCTGACTTCTTCTGGTAGTTCCTTAAGAATTATATGGGGAGGCATGATTCTACTATATTTTACAAAAAAAGGAAGAATCAACACAATATCTAGAATCATATTTAGAAAAAATAAATATTAATCACATTTATAAATCAAAACCAATACTATAAAAAGTGTAATAACAAGTAAAACAACTCAACCCCCAATCGGTGTCTCTGCTATGTAGTCATCCTGTGCAGCTCCCCTAAAGGTGGAGTAAAGATAAATCCTAACATCCCATGGTGACCTAAGGTATCTCACAAGGTGTGTTCATAATAAACCACACCCACAACCCCATAATCAAGCACTAAAAGTCCTAAATCTTTTCTATCTTTATTATTCAAAATAACATGACCCAAATAAAGGCAATACCCATTATCTGATACCAATTTTAAATGAATAGATCCAAGATTCCATCCATCTTGACACCTGATCTGACTCATGGAATTCCTCGAAGGGAATTCCCAATCACCACATGTTGTAAACTAGTACATAGGTATCAAACATTACTTTTTGGGAACAATGTTTCCCATATAAATCATCCAAAAAACAACCATAAGAATAGAACATCACATCACTATCCATAAAAAATAGAAAAAATTAAAATTTTCACAAGATAACAACATTACATTGTGATACAAAAACCAAAACACCAAAAAAAATGGGGAGGGGAACCAAATACCCAATTTAATCCACCATGTAACAAGAAGTTTAACACCCTCATGATATGACCAAAAATACCTATAAGAGATAAGACACTAGAAACAAGATAATCCATCACCACCCAGAAACATCTTTATTTTATCTTTTTCAAACATAACAATGTCAACATACACCAGATGATGTGTGTAGGTTGTGATTGGATTCCCAATAGGATTTCACCCAAAATGATTATATTCTATAACATAAAAAAAATATAAAATCCTATTTTTTAAAGGAATTAATGGGAAAGAAGAAATTTTAAATAAAACATACATTGAAAATAAAATTGAAAATTAAACAACTCAAAAATATGAAGGATAAGAATAACATCATATGAGAACCACATATTAATACCTAAGTTATTAGGGTTAGTTGGGTTTTTTATCAACATATCTCATTGATATGGTTTAAAAACAAAAACCCACATTGTTCCTATGAATGAACAACTAGAATGGATAAATCCCATGGTTTAGTGGTCTGTGTTCATCATCACTCGTTTGGTTAGCATTATTGTGTCCATCATTCAAGGGGAACTGGACCTCATCACGTCTGAAATGACTATATTACTATACATAACCTGTCAAACCTAATTACCATGTATTCCTTTATGCTCAATTTCATCTACCATATCATATGAACTTCCAACTACACATACACATACACTCCAAACAATAGAAACACACATTGAATCCACCATTACCCATAGGAAAACTGACTTTATAACTGAAACACATAAAAAAACCTTTGAAAACATTATTCTCACCAACCATATTGTTCATTTAATAAATTTTTATGGAATAGAGAGCATACTAAAATCATCCATATATTTTATTTCTATTAACCACCTTTCTTTAACTAGGATATATCCATAAAACAAGTGGGAAACCACACCCACACCACAAAGAGTCCCTAAAAAGGAAATAACATACCATAAAATTCATGTTCCAACACATGGAAGAGAGGTTCAACCAAATTTAGTGAAAATAAACTAATTGAGAAATAAGAAACCAATGAGTAAGGAAGAATAAACCAACAACTGGAATGAATCATAAAAATGAGTTGATTAATTGATGTTTTCTTACGTAATCTACACCAAAATGACTAAAGTATTGATGTCCAAGGGATAAAATATAAACGGTAGGTGTTATTGGGTCTTTGGAGATCAAATGGGGTGAGCCAATGGTATATTTTAGGAAAATCATGAAGAGTTAAAAAGGGTTAATAAATTATTTTTATAGATCTCGGAAGGCCACATGGTTTCCTGGGGGAGGGTGAATGCATGTACACTTGATTGTGCACCTCAAACATACCCAATGGTCTTGGAACATGGTTACCTACATGACCATGTGGTGGGTCATGTGTCCTAGAATGTCCAACTCTCTAGGGTGCATCATTCCCTCTATGTTGGTGCTTGGTTTCTTGTCATCGTGCACCACCTGATGTATGGTAAAATAATTTCCATTTTCAACAAAACACATAATAAAACAATTGAAATAAATATAAGAAAAAAATAAAATAAAATATACCTTATAAATAAACAACATATGATAAACATAACCTATGTCAACCTCTTCATCAATCAAATAAAAATCAAAACCATCAATCATGTTAACGGTGGAGTACCCACTCAGGAAACAATGTTATTAATTTTCTATAACTACATATCGAGATTGGATATAATGATGTATTAAACATAAATATATAATATTTATGAAATATGTATACTTATGTAATTGTTAAATCACATTGAACTTATTACATTATGTTTTGTGTGGATATAATAACACCACTTGTGTGTATGGTAGATGACCACATCACATAGAGAAGTGATTCATTATTCACTTACACTTTACATGAAATGTAACAAGGATAAGTTAGATGAAAATATGTGATATATGTTAAATAATAATTATTCTATAAACCTAATTAGTTATTTACTTACCTTTCATTTAATATGTTGTTAAAATATAAATAATATTTGTGCGTACGTTTGACCTAACATCTCTATTAATGTTGAACTTCATTTTTTATCTATAACATTAATGGATTAATTTGAATACATTTATAATTAATATTAAATATATTCATATCATAGATGATATTATGGATATAATTTATCCATTATGTATTTATAATGACCGAAAATCCAAATCAAATTATACTAGAAAAATTAATTTATTATCTAAAAATGATTTTAGCATGGAATTGTTAATAAATGCATAATAAAAGGTTATAGGCAAATCATATATGGTATGAAAAATATGAGTATAGTTCATTAATATATTTATAATAATTCAATAGTTTTTATATCGTAGATTCCAATTCATATGAATGATGTTTAGACTTAAGGAAAGGGATTATTGTCTCAATTTCATTTTTGTGAGACACATTCCATTTACACGACTAGTTAATTTTTTGTGTTGTATATACTTTCCCTGAATTCATTATTTTATTTTTATAATAATGATTAGGGGATGTGTATTTCCACTTAATGTTATTTCTTTCATGGGGCTTATGATTCTAAGGTTAACAATGTGGTAAATTGTTTTGTTATAATTTCGTTGTTTATGAGGAAAGTTTATGATTAAGATTCCAATGAAAAAAATACTTTGATATATCTATAAAAAATATCATGATTTTTATTATCCCAATATTATTACATGAAAATTAATATTTTTCATCCCTTTTACTAACTTTATGAAAATATTATTTCAAAATATTGTTTTCAAGGAGAAATAAAATTTATTTCTCTCTTTATCCAAACACCCATTTTCATCTATATCCACGTATTCTGAAAATGATTTAAAAAAGGTTCCATCGTTGTAAAATAATTTATTATATACATGTCTACTAATTTTTTAACTTCCAAAATTAATTTAAATGAAATATTATTATCATTTTATAAATGTGGTAGTTTTGACATTCACAGAAAATTTGAAATCATTCTTTGTTTTAATGTATATAACATGAATAGAAATTTCCACCATCATGAAAAATGGGTTCTTTAAATCATACATTACATGTTTTAATGTTTTTTTAAAAAAATTGTCTTCATTAATAAATTTTAATCTTTTATATGTTATATTTGGGATTTAAAATTAAAGTTATTTTCCTTAAAAATTAATTAATGATCTTTTATGGAATTTCAATTCATCAATTGAAATAATATTTGGTGTCACATATGTTTTACTAGGGATATGATCCAATGTAACCATCAATATTATTTTCATTAATGGTATATATTTACTATTATGATGAAAATATGTTGTAGAAACCCATTCCTCATTCATGGGTTTTAATAAAATGAATTTATTAAATGTTAATGAGACATGTTACCCATCATCGAGTTATAATATGATGAAATTTATATGAAACTCATTTCATTTTTCATAGGTTATGATAAGATGAATGATTTATGATATTATGTGATAGACATTTATGGATTATTTTATGGGATAAACCTACACCTCTCTCGGAGTAATTTCATAAATTTTAATATCTCATGACACAATGATGGTAATAAAAACAATGATTGTTATCCATTGCGGGATATAGGATGATGTGCATGATCCACTTTGGGATCCAATTTATGATTCCCAATCAATTCTGAAATGGGAAACATGTTTTGATGAATAATAAAATGTTTTTTGGTCTCATATGATTAATATTACTTTTGAAGTTATTTCTATACTTATTATGTTTATATATATATATATATATATATGACATATATAGATGGTCCATGAATGGTATATGGTGATCTCTCCCTCTTATTTTTTATGAATTTTAATTTTATGTTTTTTTATGCCATGGATAATGTTTACAATCCATAATATACTTTGTTTTTGTACATTTTATGTTTTATTTATCATATCATACCCTTTTTACTATATTTTTCTTTAATATTCTCATTGATGGACATCTTCAACATTTAAAATAATTTAGTATCTGAGATCACCCTTTCTATGTTTCAATTACCCAATTCACAAATATATGTTTATGTAGGGTATTTCTATGAAGATTAGTAGATGTGAAGATCATTAAAAGATTTTTTAACATCTTTAGTGAAATAAAAAACATTGTGTAACTAGTCTCAATATACACAAACCCTGTTAATCAACAAATGTTTATATTTATATGTATTTAATATTAATCTAACAAGAATTTATATTTATATTTTAAATTTATGGGATATTATAATTTTTATCCATGAATTTTTTAGATAACCTTTGAAAATAAGGATAGACAATATTTAATGAGAACATTAGGATAAGCTAAATATAAGAAAATATCTTCTTATTTTTCTGAATGATATAGAAAGTAGTTTTGGAGAATGTATTTCCATTTTTTGATACTAAATATGGACATGACTCTAACAAATTTTTAATTATGCATAATAACATTGAATAAGGATCATTAATATTGACCCGATTATCATATGTTGAAAATTAATAGACTTTCCTATACGCATGAATTTACATTCCAAGGGGATATATTTTTAAAATTCACAAACACTTTTAAAACCATCATGAAGGATTTTAATAATGGCCAACAATGATCTAGTATAATCATTAGGTTTGAAAGATTGAATAGTAGGTTTCTTTTTTCAGAAATCCAGGGAATTATATTTCATGACTACTAACAATGATTAAATAATATGGATTTTTATATAAAAAATTTATAAATGAATTGGAGATATAATTATGTAGTTGAGGAGGTAATAGGTATGATTAAATATTGAAGTACCCAATATAATTTTATTAATATGGATTCCCTTATATCATTAAATTTATCAATGAATTTTAACTCCATTATTCAATTATTAGATGTTGAATTTTTTGTGAAATCCCCAAATGGTATGCTGATTGCATATAATTTTTACAATACATCTCTAATTGATGTTTTTTTGTAAAGTGGATCTTGTGGTGTTTTTTCTCCCATTGCATGAATTTGATGTTATCGTAGGAAAGGATTTCATTCTCTATAATAAAACTACATGAATTTATATGGAATAAAATTCAGAGTTTATATTCTAGGGAAACCATTGACTTTCTACCAGTGTGATTATAAATATGATCCTCATATAAAAATTGAAAACATTGTATGGGCCTTCATTTCCATTTAAATGGGTTTTATTAATATAATATTGTGGGGGAGAAACTAAACATCCATGATATTCCTATTGAATATGAGTTTGTTGACATATTGTTTTCTTATTTTCATAGTATTCCACTAATATGTGATGTTATGTTCTTAATAGTACTGATATCTAGTGAAATATCAATTTAAAAGACCTCCTATATTATATCCCTCATTGTGTTGTAGGAATGAATGATGTAACTCTAGGAGATCCTTGATAAGGGATTTATTCAACCATGTTTCTACATTTGAGTGAATCTATTCTATTTGTTATGAAGAAATATAGATAAAGGTGATAATAAAATGGTAACCATGAAATGAAAATTATAATGATCCTGAAAAATTATCATTTACCTATATATATGGTTTGTTTGATCAACTTCATGGTAATCATCTATTTTTCATAAATAACTTT
Source organism: Viscum album (assembly GCA_963277665.1). Taxonomy (NCBI): domain Eukaryota; kingdom Viridiplantae; phylum Streptophyta; class Magnoliopsida; order Santalales; family Viscaceae; genus Viscum; species Viscum album. Next base: position 1,943,440,565 of record OY728126.1, on the reverse strand, counting down.
CATTCTAGATATCATAAATTTTGGGTCATTATAATGGTAATTATGATGAAAAACGTCCATATTATGTTTAGAAAATAGGTTTATATAGTGATTACATTTGGTCATAGTAGTTCCCCCACTATCACCAAGGATTTATTTAATAGCATATTTAGAGAACACCTTGATCAGTTTGTGATGGTGTTTATTAATGATATTATGATATATTCAAAGGGAGTGGAATAATATAAAGATCACATGATAATATTTCTAATTCCAAAAAGGAAGGATAAACTATATGAATAATTGAAAAGTATTGAATTTTTAATATAAATGGATTCTTTTTTGGGTTATATAATTTCATGTGAGGGTATATCAATGGATCCTTAAAAGACAATGGCTATTAAAATCTTTCCTAGAACCACCCTGGTATGTGAGATATGATGTTTTCAGGGTTTGGATGGATATTACCAATGGTTGGTATATAATTTATCATGAATATATAATGAGCTCACCATGTTAACTTATAAGGGTTCCATATTCCTATGTATAGATGAGTTTGATTGAAATTTTAAGGAATGAATGATAATAGTAGTGAACTTATCTATTATTACATCACTTAGTAGTGGAGAAGAGTTTTTTATCTATAGTGTTTCAACAAATAATGGGTTTAAATGTGTTATCAAGAAGGGTAAAATGGTTTTAGATTATGCCTTGTGATAATTAATGATTTATGGACAAAGTACCCAACTCATTATTTTGAGTTAACTATATTAAATATCTTATTAATGCCATGGATGCATTATCTATGGAGAGAAAATACGATATATAAATAGAATCAAAATATTTAATATATATACTCATATATAATGTGTTTAACATTTTCCAAAAAGGTGGTAGTAGATGATTAAATATTTTTACTGGTAAATAAATTACCTCCCTGCAAAAAGAAAACAAAGGGTCTGATGCATTGTGTAAAAATTATCATGATAACTTATTCATGATGTGGACAAAAAAGTTTAAATAATTTTTTATTTTCAAAGATTCCATCAAGAAATCATAATAGAATATAAGAAATATTATATTTTTCAAATTTTTGTTCAACTATTAGTATAGGTGATGATTAAATATTTGTATAAGGAAGATATAGAGCTGGATAAGAATGTGAGAAATTTTCACAAGATTAACCACAATTGTAACATAATAATAAGGTTTTGGAATAATGTATATGATCCTTTCATAATGAATTTGATGAATTATGGGTTAGAATATTCTCATATTTTTCAATTATTTATTCATTAGATATGTATATTGATGTATATAAATTTGAAATAGTATTTCTAGAGAGATGGATTGAGGAGGGATATTATAGAGTTTGTATCTAAGTTCTTGTTATACTAACTTCTCAAGGATGAGAAAATAAACTATAATTGGATTTTATGACCATTACTAATAGTAAAATGTATATTTGAAAACAACACATTTTATTTTTTCCATTGGAATCTTCAAAAGGTATAAATGGAATAATGTTTTATGGGTTCAATTCCATCGTCTTACAATGTCAGCACACTTTATTTATATCAGAGAGTATTTCATTCTATACAAAAATTAAAGGATAAAATTTATGTAAGTGGAAAGGATACTTGGATGACCAAATAATATAGTAAATTATTTTCATGAAATTTTTAACATGATTCTATTGGTACATAATTAGTAATATATGTAAACAAATATAATTTTCAGCACAATGTATCATCCTCAAACAAATGCATAGTTTGAGAGAAAAAATCAAACCCAAAAGTAAATGTTGAGAGGTAATTCTATTTATTTCCAAGGTTATAATTATCAAAACATTCCTCTAGTTACATTTTTATACATCAATATATTCTACCTGAGCATTTAGTTGGCACCTTATAGAGACCTCTACGAAATAGGTGTAGAACTCCAACATGATGGGATGAAGTAAAATGATGAAATATTTTTCGACATGAGCAAGATAATGAAATTTAATATAAGGTTAGATCCATTTAACACCACATAAGGGACATGAAATGTTAGTTTAAAATTTTTGATAACTATGAATGGCATGATCTAGAACATTATGTCGGTGTAAAATGGTTCCTATAAATATCTCCATACAATAATGTGATGAGATTGAGACATATGGAAAAACTAATCCCTAGGTATATCGATCCCTTTGAAATTTTTTATCACATTGATAATTTAGACTATTTCAGGGTACTTACACCAATTGACTCTCAAGTTAAAAATGTGTTGAATATATCTCTCATAAGAAAGTATGTACCTGATCTATCACATGTTATGAACTAAAATGTCATACAAATGAATCCTGACCCTTGAAATCCTAGATCCAGTGTATACTACCATTACATAGATATGATATGAAGGAATCAATTCTTGAATTACCGTAGTGTTTTTTAGTACTTGTAAACTAGATACATACAATAGTCTTGTATTATAACTCAATACTCTAATTACGACACACTTTTTTTCTTTCGAGGATAACATTATTCCACCTACTGTATCCTTTCTTATCATTCTTAGTACACATCAGGGAATCCTTGGTAAAGGAAATAAAATATGGGTCATCTAAATATATCAATAAGGATTAGGTTTAGTGGAATCAATAATTAATAAATTAGGGTAATCATTATGTCATTGTAAATAACTGAACAGATGAGCTGTGTAATCTATAAACAATAAAGAAAGTGTAGAAATAATATAGAATAGTAAATAATTAAAACAACATGCCATTTAAATTGATGGATAATTAAAAAAAATATTTAATGTTAATAAATAGAAAACAAATTCCATTTAAACGATATACTAAGAATTAAATTCAACTATAGATGTTCTCATTCGGAAAAAATCATGGATAATAAATTCTGAATATTAATGAAGGAAATGATTAATTATCAAATATCATGTTCTGAAGAACATCACACCATTACTGTTAATACATTTAATAAGACATTCTATCATATTACTATTAAGACCCCTCACATTATAATTTTTATCTATTGGTAGGAACCCATCTATTATTCTTGGGAACAACTTAAAGGGGTTGTCAACATATAATTTCTGTCAACAAACTACCAATTCATTGTGGGGATATCATTAACCAGTCCAAAATGATTATGGATATCATTAAATGGTCCCCAATAATTGTAATTAAAGTCCAAATAATTAATAATATTTCAACTAATCTATTTAATTTGGGATCAACATTACCTTTCGAATATCAATATTAAATAAAAGATACACATTTATCAATATTTCCCTAGATAGTCAAATAATGGTTCAAGTGAACACCATTTGAAAAAAATATTTGTAAGGTTTAGGAAATAATATTATCCATTAAATTATATGATCTATGTTTAAGATATATATAATGTATAAAAAAAATTATCATAAGGAATTGATTGAATCCATAGAAAATTAACATTCACAAAAGATAGTGATATTGTAAAGTTAACATTTACCACTTGATAATATTCATGTAAAAACCCAATGGATGAGATAATTCAAGGTTAATTAATAAATAAAAATAATATATAAGTACTCCTAATATAATATATACAATGTTCATTTGGATACACAACACAATAAAAGTAAGAGGGGAATATGACATTTATCTCATATATATAAAAAGTGAGATAAGAATCCCTTACCTAATGTTTCTTTTCAAGTGAACATCCTTTTAAATCATGTATAATGGTTTAATGCATGTTAATAAATTATTATATAATGATAAATATATTTATAATATCATATTTTATCTTATTATAATATCTAATTACCCGTTTGTTAATAATCATTCATTATTTTAACTATTTTGAGTATCAATTACCAAGTTTTCATAAATGGTTTGACTTGTTACATGTTATTCGTATTAATTGTATCATGTGATAATAATCTATATAATGAAACCCATGATGTAAATTTGACATACATTCAGTATATATGTATCTGGAATAATCTATAATGTCTGGATATTGGAAATGAAAGGAACCATTTGTGAAAATGGTAGGTCATACGTACACATGAATGATACATCTATTTCTTTGTCATATTTAATAGAATAACATGTAAATGATATATTCGTGTATATATATAATATTATTCCATTATTATACTTATTTCATATATTTAAAATATTTATATTAAAAATAACCATTATATGTTCCATGTTTATTGTTAATGAGTCATGTCGCTCTGAGGAGGTGGTAGTCCACACTTCCACAATTTATGTTATCATATTTACACAGAATGGAAATCATGAAAGTATATATATTATATATAAATTCCTAAATACTAAACAAATTATAAATATTGTTTATTCATTTGTAAATAGTGTGTAAATCATAATCACATCAATGAAATGTGGTAAAAGGAAAAACAAACTACATCATTTTTTGGGGAGCTAGTTTTCATACAAAAATGGTATGTTCAATGCCCTTTTGATGGAAGTTTGTGTAGGTGTAGGTAGAACTATTATAATAAAAACATCTCATCATATTGATGATACTGGTGTTATTATAAAATCATAGAATAAAAATAAATTATGCGGTGTAGAAACAAATAAAACATAAATTCTCCTTCATGAATGTTATCACTTTTATAATTTTCAGGGTGTAACATTCTCCACAAAATATTTAATTTTTTACTCACAATAAAAACTAGATCATGTTTATATATTGCTTTTATATTTCATATTTTTAAATCCCACATTGTGAGAATGGTTCATAAAACAACATATATAAAATATATAATTGAAAATACAAAAATAACATATACTAAACTATAACCAAGTCTATAAGTATAAGAACATTATTGGAAAGTGAAGATATGTACATGGAAGAAATGAATAAATATTTATATGAAGTTATTAATTTCATAATGGAAAAAACAATTAAATGAGAAATGTAATGTTGAAATCCTCAAATATTTAAATCTATGATGATTTAGAAGAATACAAGTTCAACTAAAATTAGGAAATTAGAATGACAAGTTATTTTAAGATACTTGTATTAATGTTAATGAATTATTTCATTGACCAAAAATATAAGGAAATATACATAAATGATAGATTTATATTTTGAATGAAACATTTTATCCTTTGCGTGTGATTTGATAAATATAAAATTTTATCCCATTAATGCATGAAATTTATATCTTAAATGCATATTTTTTATTTATGAATCACTATAATTTACTTTTTATGGACCATAAGATCCATAGAACAAGTATTTAAATTTTCCTATAACTATATTCCAAAACTAATATTATAAAGACAATAATCTTTAATAGTGATACCACTTGTTCATCATTTTCATTTATTTATCAAATTTTTTAACTAAAAATAATTACACATTAACCACGACATTACATATGCCAGTGGTATGTGTGAAACCCTTATTTTCCATCGTTTATGGCTTCAATCCCCACCACTTTATAGGTTCTAATTTTTCATAAACTGTGTGAATATAATATCATAAATTGATATTATTTATCATCATGAAATTTAATTATTTAGTATCCATTTCTCTATGGTTTACAATATAAATTTTTTTCAAAACATCAGAAAATAATTTGAAAATTATTATAATACCAATAATGACAATAATAATAATAGTAGTGGTTAGAAAGAAATATAAACTCGTGTCTCTAAAACATTAAGGCATTATTCCCCAAGGAGGTTTTCCAATTGAACGTTTACTTTCAAAAAATTTTAAATGACATTACTCTTGGGAGACTCTCATCATATAAAACATAAAATTGATTATTTGGACATAGAACTTATGATCAACCTCAATCTCAAAACCCAATAATGGTATCCATTACTCTTATGTTTATTAAGTCAAATGTGCTTCTAAAATATTAAACAATCCTTAGATGGTCCGTGAAACTTATAGCTAAAATATTATTGGTAAAAACATGTCTGCAATTTCATTATAGAATTCAATTAAATACATTAACAATTTCATTTCATCATATGATATTCCATGGTTTTAGGTTTAACATAGGTAATTCATTTTCAATATCTACTCAAATACATTATAATGGTTTGTAAATAATATGTGAATTTTCAAAAGAATATCCCCCATGATTGTCAAACCAGGTGCGCAGTAAGGCCCATTTTTATGTACCAGGTTATGCTCTAGTCCGGTGCAACACACGTTTTCAGTTTTGTTACCCCAACATATATATGTACCAAAATCACATCCACATGTAGTATCTAGATAGAGATATATTTCATGGAAAACCACATAATATCTATCTGACCAAAAAAAATTTATGATTTTCTATACATATCCTAAAATTCAACCTTAGGGTGATGTTTTATAATATTTTTTCTCATAAATATTGTCCCCAAGGTGGGTAATAATCTTTAATTGATAATAATAGTACTAACCTGACCCTAAAAATCTGAAAACTCTGTCTACTACCGAAACATTATCATGATAATAACAAATCAAAACCCAAAGGACCAAAGAGTTAATTAGTCATCATAATCTAGATAAATGCATGAGTCTTTTATTACTATTTAATTCCCTAATTAAAACCTAAATTCATTATTTAGAGGATAACTTTATTCCACCTAGTGTATTCTAGCTTATCATTCATTGCACACTTTAGGGAATCCTAGGGAATGAAAATCAAATAATGATGAACTAAAAATCTCAGTTGGGGTTAGGTATAATTCAATAAATAATAAATTAGTGACACTAATAATTATGGAATGGTAAATAACTACAAACTTATTCCATATAATAAATAAATTGATAAGAAAGTGCATAAACAATAGGGTAAGTTAAATAAGATCAAACAGATGAAATTTAAATAACTTGATAAGTAAAAAATCAATTTGGAAAGGTAAGAGTCTAAAAACACACTCCCTTTAATAAATAAACAATTATTGAGATTCATTTATAGACTTCATCATATTAGAAATCTCAGGGATAATAATTAATGAATATTAATGGAAAATATTCTTAATTATTAGACATCATATTTCCAAAGAACATGATAACTTTACATTCAATACCATTTACAAGATGTTTTAGCACACTACTTTCAATACCATACATTGGGAAATTTGAATGTATCAGTATTAACTTTTCCAGTATCCTTGGAAACAAACTCAAAGGGTTTCTCTTATAACTAATTTTATCTCATGAGATTACCGATGGATTAATGGGATTTTATTAACTGGTCACCAACACATAGGACTTGAAGTAAAAGGTCCATTAGACATTTTTTCCATGTCCAAATAATTACCCCTATTTCTAGTAATCTATTTAATAAATTAACAAAAATCTTAATCAAATATCCGTATTGAATAAAATATATAAATTTATTAATAATTCTAGAGTTAATAAAATAATTGTTAATGTCAACCTGCTAGAAAAAAATTATATGATTTAGGAAAGTATAAAATACATTTCATTAGATAGTGGATATTAAATATAAATGAAACGTATAAGAATTATCATATGGATGTGATTGTCTCATAAGAATTTTAAAAATCAAAAAAATAAAGTGATATTGTAAAGAAAAGTTTTACCACCTGGGAATTTTCATGTCAAAATGCATTGGATGATATAATTTAAAGAAAACAATTAATATGATGAACATAAAAGGATTAGTGAAATAATATGTCAAAATGGAAAGTATACACACTACCCAAAAGAAATAAGTGTTGAATATGACTTTGGTCTCACAAATGTAAAAAGTGAGATGGAAATACCTTACCTTGAATTTAATTTTGGGTAAACATCAATTAACATCTATGTTAATGGTTTTAATCATGATACTAAATTATTCCATAACCATAATTATATATATAATAGCATATATTATCTTTATAAAATATCATATTACTCTTATGTAAGATTTCATTCAATATTTTCACTATTTATGGCATTAATTGCAACGCTATCGAGTATGGTTTCAGATATAATATCGGTAAACATGAACATCACTGATAAATTGTTTTCCATGAGTATTTTCTTTTGAGTCATGGAATGGGATGGGTCAAGGTAAAAGCCTAGTGATTCCATATTCCTTTGAAACATCATTAAATGGGATTCACATGGTACAATCCTTTTGGTTGAGGATATAAGTTCTTAACTTTGCATCAATTAAACATTATTATGACACGTAATATATACTAATCTTAATAGTCACTTAATAATGGATACATTGTAAATAATTATGATGCTTAAGGTTATTATAAAACATACACAAAAATTTTGGACATATTTTATAATGTCCATAAATAACATAATGAAATATTGAGTATGTTGTTTCTATTAATATTTTTATAAGTATGGAATTTATTAATTCAAAAGGAAATTTTGTTTATAATGTTTTGGATCATTACATAACATTCTTATATGCAGTGGGATTTATTCTTATAACTTTATCATGATTTCATATATAACATTGAACTTTTTAAAATAATTTTTCCAAAACTAAACAAGTTATTTTCTAATAAGTTTATTTTAGTTTGCTTCTCATATCATCTATTCCATTCAATAAATTATATAAAGTACTTATCACACCCCATAAGTTATAATTTATTTATGAAGAATGGTAAAACACATTATTTAATTTTATGGGATTATCATCAAGAAACAACATAATTAATATTTTCAAAAACACATGTGAAACAACATAAATTCTTCTATGTGTTGATACTATATCCTTCACCCAACTCAACACCTTTATAAAATTATACATACACGATATTAGGTGTAAATCAGATAGAAAAAAATTACAACATCAACTCAATGGGAACATCAAAATGAAGTGAAATTTTGAAAATTACTATGCCTTGGAATTATTACATGGTTGGGTTTAAGCATCATAATGTTGGTAAAATCTATTCATATGGATTGAAAATCATATTTATTCATCTATAGGTATAAAATTTTTATGGTTGAGAGAACTTAATGATAAATGAATTAGATATATATCTGGTAATGTTTGGAAAACCAAAGTTTGAGGTTGATACATGAATTTGTATGTTCATGATATTCTATTGTAATTTGAAGAACCCATCAACATATGTTTATAATAAACCATCACTAAGTACAATTAAACGCACCATGACAATTTTTAAGATACATATTCATATGGTAAAGATATCCGCATAAGTATCCATACTTAGATATATTGATGTAAATATTCCATGAAAATAAATAGATTTTATAAATCATGGATCAAAATTTGAAATACAATGTGACAGTTTCAAATCAATTCAACAACATTTTGAGAATCAAAAAAACCAAAAAGTTTGTGGATTTATTTCCAGTGAATTATGATATGTGGATGTTAAATTATGTGAAGTTGAATATTGAATTTTTACTTTTTATTTTTTATGATGGTTTTTAAATAATTCTATTTTGTATGGAAATATAATATAATTATTAACATACAATTTTATAATTTTTTAAATATCATAATACATTTGTGATTCATGTGGAATAAGAGGAATAAATTGACGAGTTTATAATATTTAATTTTTTCTTAATTAATAATGATGTATATAATAGTTTTCATCTAATTATTTCATAAAATGAAAGAGTATGTCATACTGCAAACATATTTTTCCTTAATATTTATTCTTTACATTGAATTGGATCTTTCGGTTGAGGATTAGGTCGAGTTTCGAGTATATATATTTTCAGATCCTTTGAGTGGATTTTTCCCTTATCATTAATTAAGTATGTTTTGGACCAAACCATGTGAGTTACAAAAATGACTTTGTACACTTCTATTGGTAGCTAACGTCTTGTTCACTTTTATTGGAAACTATGTGACAACCATGATAAATGGTATATCAAACGATAGAGGTGGTTCTCAAGGTTAGTGATTGTTTTTTCAAACTACACTACCATCCAATTTGAGTGCCCCTTTTCTCTAGTAGGGTATACATGGTAGGTTCATGGTATAACAGATCGTGCGGCAAAACTACGTGGATTTCTAGTGTTCAAAAATGATAATAATATATAATAAAAATAAAATAAATGGAAAATAAGATGAAATATTTTTTTGAAAATATAATAATAATATTATTTTTATTATGGATATTATTATTAATTAGGTTTTTAATAAAAAAACTAAAAAAAGATTTCCTCCATTCATCCACCATACTCTCTACGTGAGCATCACCCCTTCTCTCTTCATATTGCACAAACCATCCCCCTCCTCACCATCATAGGGCACACAACCTCCCTCATACTGAGTGTCTGATTATCTACTATTTGATGGTGCGATGATATATAGTGAGTCTCTAGTGCCCTCATGTTCATTATTTTATTATTTTCTTTATCTATTAGTTGGATCATGAGGATTGGCTAAACATGAGGTTTATGGGTGATTCAACTTTTGATGATTTTCTTCTCAATATGGTGTTTGATGGGACTTTCATGCTCCTTTCGAGCACGTCATGATGTCTATCACTAAATGAAATGAATTTTGGACAGTTTTGGTCTACCACCAACATTTTAGGGTAAGGGTTTTTGGTTTCGTATAATTCTATCAATTTTAAATTTTGGGTTTTGTGTTTTCTGAGATTCATGTAATTTTCATTAGTGTGTTGGACTTTTCTATGGTCATTTTTTTCAGTTTCAAAAGAAACATGGATGCATATTCATATGAATGAATAAATATATTTATGTTCCCCTTTATATATTCTCACCCATAGAATGAGGGATATATATAATGGGATAAGTTGTGCTGATATATATATATATATATATATATATACATATGAAAATGCATACACGTGTAGGTTTAAAGAGGTATATTCCCATATATTCATATTTGTATGGACCCCCTTGTACATATTTTTCCATGAAAATATATACGTAGGGCCTATGTTTCCTTGTATACAAGTGAAGGTGTATGTGTGTGTGAAAGTGGTAAATAGAATGTTTGAGTTTCCATTACCATTAACAGAGAACCTTGAGTTTGAGGTAGGATCCCTATAACTAATCCTTTAATTTGAATTTTAGAATTACATGATTATTTTAAAAATATGTTTACTATTTATTTAGAAATTATATGTTATGTGATCTCATTATAGTTATTAGAAATTGTTCTTCCTTGTTTTTCATAATTTATTTAATCTTCCCACATACATTTTTCAAGTTGAAATATGTTATTGATAATTTTTTGGAATACATAATATATTTATAATGCTCAATTCTATTGTAAAGACAATTCCTTAAAAGTGGGTTCGTAAATGGGGTTGAGTGTGTAATAGGTATTTCAAAAGATGTTTTTAATGCGTAAAATAGATGTGGATGTTTACTAGTATTAAAATGTGTTCATAGGCGATTCTAAAAAATGGTAAATTTCATGTTTTGTAATGTTTGGAAAAGAAATAGAGCACATGGAAAACCTATGTATATTCGTGGGGGAACTGGAACTAGTACTCTAGTTGACCCATGATTGGAGATGGCCAGATTCAAATATATGGATTGCTGATTTCAACTCTAACTAAACATGTGACTTTATCAGAGAATATTAGAACATTTGATGTGTTCCTCTCTAGTGAATCGTGTACAAGAAATCTATTTTTTTGGCATATGTTTCAAAGACAACTATAAATTTGGATGGGATAATCTCTATTGGAGCATGCATGAGAAAATTATTTGTAGGTGAGTTATAGTGTTTTGATCACCTAGATATGATGTTTTTAGGGTACCACTAGTTCTAGTTACCTATAGAGATAGACCATAGTGTTAACTTGTTAAATGAAATTTGTGATGGGATTTCCATTTCAGTTGCATCATGTTTGTTTCCACCTTTATAAAAACCATTTTTTAGTCAAAATTTACATCATTTTAGTTTGAAATGCCTAAAAATTATTTGAAACTATTTTTAAAATGTGATGGAATGAAAATGTGTTTTCATAAAAATTGAATATTGTGATCTTAATTTTAAAAGAATAAAAACACTTATTTTTGTATGGTTGTATTTTATTATTAACCATGTCTTTGTTTTGTTTTTAAGGGTGAGGTATAGGGAAAATATTATCCAGGAATGTCTACTGAGTTTTAATACACACACCTATAATTTCATTTTTGTTTTTATCTTCTTGTGTTTCTTATAGATTGGATGAGGTCTCCATGGGGGAGATGCTGGTTTAGTGGTCGGTAGTGATCCATAGGGTCATATGGCAGTATATGGTTTTTATTTTATTTCCACTTTTAATTTTTATATTTTCACCACTCAGTTTATATTTTTTATGGGACAAATTGTTCCAATTTTTTATTTTGATTCATGTCTCTAGTTTTATGCCAATGGGGATGAGGAAAACCCTATGGACTTTGTCATGGACTAGATAAGATTAACAATTTGGGTTTGACCCAGGTTGGTTTTTTACAAAATTATATCAGAGTAGGCCATTGTTATTTAGGGTGTTAGGTAGATTTTATATTAGCACTATCAGAACTCCATAAGTAGTTTTGAGAATTAATTCATGAACCCTTTCTTGTTCGGTGCCTCAATTTGATAAGATAATTCTTGAATTTGATTCTTTTGATTGGTCTATGTAGATAATGGATTAAAATGGTACAGAGTTAGTACTACGCGATGTGATTTCAGGGATTAGTGACTCATGTTTAGCTCGAGTGCAAGGTTCAAGATGCTTCCAATGGTTGATTCTCATTCCAAGCATGGTATTATAATCCATATTATCATGTTATATATAGGAAATAGTTCCTTATTCTTGATTTTTGGTTTGAGTTATTTTTTAGGATTAATTTTGGTAAGAATGGTTGGATTTTAAAATTGAAAAAAATAGTAAAGGACTCTTCAAAAAAACAGTCTTCAGAGTGGCAAAATTGTTCTATTTTAATGGAATGTGTGATTTCAAAGGGAAAATGGAGGTTGTTTAGAATGTCATTTTGGGATGTTGGAAATATTTTTTGGAATTTGAAATGTATTTATCATGGGAAGTTGGAAATTTTATTATTTAATGACATGGTGGGACTTCAAATTGGTTGGGAATTCAAGATTTAAGTGGAGTGGTATGTTTTGGAAATGGGAAATGTTTTTAATTTTCCATTGGAACTTATATGAATGATATCATATATGTATATATATATGTTTGTGTGTGTAAATCTGAAAATTGGTGGTTTTTGTGCGTGGTTACTTGCGGTAGCACAAAGATATATATTCCAGACATCATAGAATACCAATTGTGGGTTTTTATGTTGACTTTTTTTCTAAAAAATGGATTTTAGAGATAGATTTTAATGTTTTTAAAATAGATTGAGGTATTTCAAATGCTTTAATTTAATTTTTGGAATCTTATTCAATGGGATAATGGTTATCACATGATGAAAATATACCCAAGATAGATATTTGAGTATTAGTTTTGTTTTTTATTGATTTTTACAATTATTTTTTCTGATGTGTTTTGTTTTGGCATCGTGCTTCTTATTATTGTGAATTGTGAAAAAAGAGACTAGGAATGGCATGAATGTTTGGAATCTTTGATTCCTTCCTCAATGTTGAGGATAATGTAAATTTTCAGAATCGGTGTAGGTCATCATTTAGTTGATTCAACATGTCAAAATTTAGGTGATTTCTGAAGAAATTCTAAATAATTAATTCTCTAAGTCCTCTCTTGGACATCTCTACCCAAAGTATTAATTGAGTGGTGGAGCTAGAAACATTCTTAATGTTGTAAATCAACTATTTTTTCTAGGTTGGACACCCACCTTCATTATCTAGAGAACATAAGAATGCCTTATTTGTCATAGCTTATGAAAAGATGTTTTATTTGACAAGGATACTTGGTTAATATGATGGTGGTTTTGTAAGGTACAATACCAAAAGTAGAATTTTTAATTGATGATCATTAGATCTTAACAAAAGGAAAGAAGATATTTCAAGACATCAGGGCTCCATCAATATATTTCAGAGTGACTCTCTTCACAAAGTAAGGAATCATTGTTTGAGGGGGACATTGGTCCATATTTTTTCTCAATTGGTGGAATGGGGATGGGAAATGACTCTATATTGCTTTATTCTTAATATTAGAAGGTTTTTTCTTTTTAATGGTTGTAGAGACCTTGTTTCCTTATTTTTCTTCATTGTTCTAAATGTTCATAGATTATAGTTTTCTGGGTTCTTGAAAGTTCCTATTTGGTTATTAGAAGTATTGGTTTCCTTGTATCCTTGTAAGACTCTGTTTTTTTAGTTTTTTCATAAAGATGAAAACCCTTTAAATGTTTTCTCTTGTTGGATGTGAGTATCAAAATGATTTTATCTCTTTTTTGGTTATCCCTTTTTGTGGACTATTTTTTTGGTAATTCTCATTTTGAATATTATTGTTTATTATGGAAATTATGATTTGTGGTTCAATTATACAATTAGTTTTAGATCATTCCACGATTTTATATATGTTTTGGGGGTCTATAGTTTTGGTTGGGATTTCCTGTTTGTTGTGCTAGTTAGTCTATGTGAATAGTCCCTAGCTTGATTTGTGTTGGGTTTTCCTGGTAGGAGTTTTGGTTATAGTAAAGTTCTTGTAGTTGAAAGAATTATTTTATTTTCCTCATGGTTCTTCTCATTTTGGGGTCTATTATGGTTGGTTGGGAATGACTAGTAGAGTGAATTTTCACACTGAGTTTCTGTTATCATTTACCTTGTATAGTTTTGAGCTTGAGATTGAACACTGGTTTGGATGGGGGAATTTCTGGCAGGGGAAATTTTTTTTGGTGTAGATAATTGTAACAGGACAATTTTGGGTTTCCTTAATTTTTATTCTCTTCATTGAATTTGATATATTTTTTTAGGTTTGGGATTAGTTCCTCATGAAAATATTTTAGTTTCAATGTCTTTGGGTGGGTATTGGACCAATTCATGGTTTGAGCATGGTTTGTCCCAAACTGTGTGAGGCCTAGTAGTGACAATGTTCCTTTATCTTGGTTGAGCATAAATTGAACATTATTTGAGGAAACCATGTGACATGTTTGAAAATGGCTATGTCAAATGATAGATTTTTGTTTAATAGTCAATGCATAATTTCTCAAACCATTCGACCAGCCCATGAGAGTGCCCCTTCACTCTAGATGGGTGGACATGTTTGATGCATGGTCTGACATACCATTCAACCACACCATTATGGATTCCATATGTTAAAAAATACTATATGACAATAATATAAAATTAAATGAAAATAAATGTATAATAAGAATAATGAAATGTTTTTGAAACTAATAAGAATAATATAATTAATGTTTTTGTTATTAGCATCATTATTATTAACTACATTTAAAATTAAAACCACAAAATGAGGGTTCCTTGTTTCATTACCCTCCTCTCCTTTGGGCATGTTTCATTATCCACTGATAGAGGAATTTAATTTAAGACTTTTTTGGTCAATACACAATCAATTTCAATTATTGTTATTTGGTTCCATTTCATTGGATCAATTTTAAATTAAGGGATTCATGTTTTCTGAGATTCCTTTTTTTATTTGCTGTGTTGGACCTCACTACAGTTATTAAATGTTTTTTTATCAAAAGAGTCTTGGAAGTGTATGCAAAGGTATGAATAGATATGTGTTAGTTACCCCTTTATATATATATATATATTCACCAATGGAAGGAAGAATATATATAATGGGGCTAGGAATGCATATATATATATATATTAAAATTTATACATGTGTATGTGTAAATAGTTATATGCACATAAAATCATATTTGTTGGGAGGCCCCTGTAAATATTTTTCCAAGATAATATGTTCATAGATCCTAGGTTCCCTTTCATAAAATCAAAGGCACATATTCATGTGAGAGGTAAATGGAAGGTTTGAGTTACCATAAACATTGACATCACACAATGAGTTTGAGGTAGAATCCCTATGCATAACACATTAATTAGAAATCCATAAATTCTTTATTGTTTTAAATATATTATTTATATTTATATAATATGAATATTTTGTGCAATCTAGTTGTGGTTTTTATATATAGTTTTTTATATTTGGTTTTTCATTTTTTACATAAATTATTAATGTTTCCCATACATGTTTTTCATGTAGATATATTCTCTTGATTGATTTTTTTTTGAAAAACATGAGTTATTTCAAAATATCAATTGGATATAAATGATAATTCTATAATAGTGGTATTATAAATGGTTTTAAATATTTAATAGGCATTTTAAAATATTTTTTGAATATGTAAAATAGATATGAATGTTTACTTGAATTAAAATGTCTTCGTGTGTGATATTAATAAAGGGTTAATTTCATTTATTTGTATGATTGGAAAATAAATATAGAACATGGGAAACCTAGGTCACTAGGTTGGAGAAATAAAACTAGTACTCTAGTTGACTCGATAGTTGAAAGGCCTAAATTCAAATAATAGGATTCACAATATCAACACTATCTAATCATCTGAAATGGGAAAAGACCACAATGACTATGGATGAAATCCTATTTGGTGGATCATGCATGAGAACGTTCGATGTATTGGATTTTGTTTTGGTCACCACTAGAACAATGGATAACATCCTCTCTAATGGATCATGCATGGAAACATTGTTGGTAGTTAGGTTGTAGGATTTTGATAACTGAGGAATAAAGATTCTGGGATACAACTTCTGATAGTTAGCTATAGGTTTTTACCATAGTTCTCAGTAGTGAAATGATACATGTGATGTGACAACCATTTTAGTTGCTTCGTATTAGATTCATAGTTTATGAAACCCGTGTTTTAGTCTAAATTTTAATCCTTCCATTCTGAAATAACTATTCATGATTTTAAACTTTTTCGGAAAAGTGATGTATGTGAAATAGTTTTCCATGATAATGGAAGCTTGTTATTTGAATTTGAAATAATCAGAAAATATTTCTTGATAAGGATGTGTTTTTCAAACTAACATTACTTGGTTTTCATATTAAAGGTAAGATGTCACGACCCGTCCTCCGGGGCCCATGCTGTGACTACCACAAGCATGCCTTCTATAGGATAGGGGCTGGCGACTTGCACCGAAAGGCATATTCCCTAGTACTGGGAAGGCATTGCCTTTATATCCTATAATCACACACAACCAATCACACAGCAAGAAACAAACACAAGTAAAACATATAGTAAAAAAAGAGTGTTTATAATAAGTAAAAGGGTCTAGAATACAAGACCAACTAGAAAATAAAATTAAAATGAAATATCTCCTATGAACACCCACCAAGGATCCTACCTGAAGGGTAGGTACAGATCTCGAATGGTCATCTATGTGGTACGCCTCATCTATGGTCCAACTCCGAGTTACCTCAATTCCTAGTACCCTCATCCTCAATCTGCTCTATTTGTCATGTCCACCAAACACAATAATGTGTGGGTATAACCTATGCAAGGGTGATTATAACGATACTCAGTAGGGACCCTGAGACCCTCAAAGGTCTCTCATAGTCCACAAAGGATAAACCAAAAAGCATAAAAACAATGGTCAACCCTGCATAGGTATATTCCCATACATATACCTATGTTATCAATTAAACACATCTCATTCTTGAGGAAATACAAGGTCCAACTCAAAATCCCAAAGCTAAATAGTTCCACAAAGGAAGTAATACCACAAAGTTAACACCCCTAAGGTAAGTAAAACAAATTTAACTCCATATAGAAGAATACCACATAGGTATCACCATGAAGGTAAGTAATAAAATGGTATGCCACACAGAAGAATACCACATAGGTATCACCACGAAGGTATGTACCACAAAGGTACACCACAATGAATATTTCCAAAAAGGTAAAGTCTCAACTCACACTAGGTATAACATAATTATAGAAGTATAGATGATTATTCATAAGCTAAGTCATCTAATTCTTTTAAGTAGCACTACTGCAGACCCACACAGGATTGATAGGTTATAACCCCCACTGACCCACACAGGATCGGTATGCGCTGAACCACACAAGATCGCTGAGCATTGAACCAGACAGGATCGGATTGGTACTGACCCACATAGGATCGATAGATGGTGACCCACTTAGGATCGATGACCTTTCTTCACATTACAACTAGATACTGGGTTCCCACAATGAGCTCACTTGATTCCAGTAGGGTCTACTCCTCAATCCATTGGTATATACTCCAATTTCCAAAAAATCTAATGACGATGTATCCCAAAGGACTGCCATGTAAAAGTGGTCTCAAAGAAACAGACAATATGTCAATCAGACCCTTGGTTTGTATGTTATTGTCCTTTTAGTCCAAAGGGACCGGTTGAATTCTTGTTTGATCCTACACATATGTACCCGAACATTATCCAAAAACTCATGTGGGGCATACCCAAGTACATTCTTTATCCAAGGATTTTGGTGCCATAGAAGGTTCATTAAATGGACTCCCAAAGCTCATGATATGGCTGAAAGAGCGAAAACGGTTGAAGTTGGATTGATTATGGTGTGACCCGGTCGGACTGACCTGGCACGCTGGGTCTGGCCTCCTGTGGCTGGCCGTATATCCTGCCACCTCCTTCATGGGGCACGGTTGCGCGTCGTGCCTTCTCTGTCCACTGACTCGTCTGGACGACCTCCCTTCGTCGTCGCCGCACAAGGCCGCAACTCTTGCGTGCCGACCGGCACGGACGCGCACCACAGTCCCCCTTGAACGGCTGGTGGAGGCTTCCCACTTCCCTTACTCTACCGTGGCCAATAGGACATGACCCTTCTCCAGTGGTGCGGTCATGCTTCTCTCTTCATCGATGCTGACCATGGTTTCAGCCGTCGTTCCTGAGCCCCACCAGTGTCAGTCGTCATACTCATCCATCGTGAAGGACACATCAAGAACCACAAAGATTTTCAGAGAGGTCAGACCATGTTTGTTTGGCCCTTACCTTCCGTGTTAGAGTGGTAGCAAGCGGCTCATGGGAGGAGATACAGTGTGAAAGGAAAATTAACGATTATTAATCAAAATCACTCCCCTACCTCGAATGTTTGTTGACGTCGGGGATGAAGGATGTATGGATATTGGTTCATTGTCGTTGAAGATGTCCATCGTTGGATATGGCACTCTCTTTGTTGGAGAATGATCTTCATTGGGAGGTGTTCTCCATTGGACTGAATGATCCTCCACAATTATCCCAAGTTTGCCCCTTCTTCTTTGCCAACCCAACCCTCTCAAGTGTAAAGGTGTTCCAGTATAAATTAAAATAAGTTTAATAGATTAATTTATGTTGGTACAATTAAATGTTGACACATTTAATTAATTTTAGTTGGCTCAATTAAATGATGACAGATTTAATTAATTTTAGTTCGCTCAATTAATTAAATTGGTCGTTGAAAGGTTTTCTCCCATTAAAGAGGGTTTGGGTGGTCCCCACCACTAGAATTCAATTTGGGGGGTTTTAGTTTTGGTGGTCCCCACCTCTATAACCCATGTAGATAGGTTTCAATAAAATTAAAATAAAAGTTATTCTATATTTTATTTTTATTTCCACGAAAAACATGTAAACGGACTTTCACCCTCGACTAACTGTGGTCGAGGTGAAGGTCTCCTAAAGTGAAAAATGAAGTTGTGAGTTCAACAGTGTCCTCAGATTTTAATTCTGAGCACCGGTTCAAAAGATACAAAAACCTGCTCGCACGTTTACTGAACGTACATAAAACAATTTCAGAAATTAATTCAAGGCACACCGGTCCACGAAATCACATGCCGTAAAAATTCATGGACTCAAAAAATTCCCATATAATTAAACAAATACATGTAATTTGAAGGTCTTTACATTCTCCCCACCTCAGGGATTTGTTTCCCTGAAAGCCACATCACAAAAAGTAGGAAACCAAATGGGGGTACTGAAAACGAATATGAGCCTCCAAAAATGTATCCCCATCATTGATGTCCAGCCCTCCCCAGTCATTGATGTGTGAAGGGTCATGCACATATCTCCTCAACTTGGATACGTGGAAGACGTGATGCACTCGGTGCAACTAAGGGAGAAGTTCCAGGCAGTAATCCACCTCACCAACTCTGTTGAAGACCTGAATGGGTTCGATGAACCTCAGAGATAATCTGTCACCCCAGCCAAATCTTCGCAAACCTCATCTAGGTGAGACCCATAGAAAGACATGGTCACTATCCTCGAACACCATAGGTCTCCTTCTCATTTAGGCATAAGACTTCTTCCTACTCTGTGCAGTCTTCATCTACCCCTAGATGATATGCACCTTATCTAGGGTAGCTCGTAACATATCTAGTCCCATGAGTGCTGAATCCTCTCGGTCCATCCAACACAGAGGTGATCTTCATGGTCGGTCGTACAACACCTAGAATGGTTGCATCCCAATGGTGGATTGATTGATGTTTTTGTATTCAAACTCCAAGAATGGAAGGTGATCCTCCTATCTACGACTGATGTCGATGACGCAAGCACGCTGCATGTCCTCGAGGGTCTGATTGGTCCGCTAAGTTTGGCCATCCATCTAAGGATAGAAGGCAGTGCTCAAATGAAGCTGTGCCCTGAAATCCTCCTACAACCCCTTCCATATCCGGGATGTGAAACATGCATCATGGTCGGAGAAAATCATCGAGGGTACTCCATATAGCCACATGAACTATTACACATGAGGCATCTCAAGATCTCTACTGGACCCTGCTCTTTGATTTGTTGGAAGTGGGCCGACTTGATGAGTCAGTCGATGATCACCCATATAGAATCATGACCCATGGATGTAAATGGATGTTTTTTCATTAAGTATATGGATATACTATCCCACTTCCACTCTGGAACCTCTAAAGGATAAACCAAGCCTGCGAGTACCTGTTGCTTCGCCTTCACTTGCATACTAGTGAGGCACCAAGAGACAAAATATGATACTGCTTTATTTTTTACTGGACACCAGTTCTGTCATATGAGATCATGATACATCTTCACGACTCCTGGATGTACCTCTAGAGGGGATGTGTAGAACTCCTTCAAAACTTCCTCTCATAGCGACACTGGTTCTATGGTACATCCTCTGAAGAGGCTGATGTGCTACCCACCTTTAGAAAATCCATCAGGTGCTTATCATGTAGATATCTGAGCATGTCAAGGCTTACAGTTAGTGTCCCCATTTTGTGCCTCCCTGACTCGCTGAAGTAGCGGGGGAGTGACTGTAAGAGACTGATGAAAATCTCCTCTATCCCATTCCACAAAGGATATCTATAAAGCGGACAGCTACTTGTTCACCTCACCTTGCAACTGTATACCATATCTCATGTTGAGTGCATCTACTACAATGTTCCCCTTCCCAGTTGTATAGACTATCACAATGTCATAGTCCTGGAAGAACTCAATACAAATCTGCTATTTCAGGTTCAGGTCCTTCTGAGAGAAGATATACATGAGAATCTTGTGATTAGAGTACACTATAAAACATTCTTCCATAAAAGTATGTTTCCACATCTTCAAGGAGAAGACCACTGCTGCTAAATCCTGTTAATGTTTAGTGTTGTTCTTCTCATGTTGTCTCAGCTATCGAGAACCATACACGAACACTACTCGCACCTATATCAGGACAAATCTGAGTTTGGTCCCTGAAGCGTCACAGTAGACTATGTACACAACACCCTCATATGGAATACTAAAGATGGTGGCACTATTCAGACTCTACCTCATCTCCTGAAAAATATACTGGCATTTCTATAACAACATGAAGGGTTTCCCCTTCTTCATCAACAATACAAAAGGTTCTGCAACTCTGGAGAAAATCTGTCACAAACCTCCGGTAGTATCATGCCAAACCCAAGAAACTTCGTACCACCATCACACTCTTAGGTGGATCCAAAGCATGTACTACCTCAATTTTCATTGTATCCACTACAACTACAGCCTATGAGATGACATGTCCTAGAAAGTGATCCTCTCAGATCCAGAACTTTTTCTTTGAGAGCTTACCATAAATCTGGTGCTCTCAGAGTGTGTCCAAAACTATCTTCAAATGATAGGCATGCTCCTCCTCGGTAGCCAAGTAGATTATAATGTAATCAAGGAAGACTACTACAAATTGATCAAGGTATGGCTAAATTATCATGTTCAAGATTCCCAGGAACACTGCTACATCGTTGGAAATTCTGAATGGAAAAACCAAGAACTCGTAGTGGTTGTACCGACATATGAAAGCTTTCATCTATACATCCTCGTCTCGTACTCTGAGATGGTGATATCCTGATCTTAGGTCTATATTTGAGAACCATCGTTCTCTCTTCAGCTAATCAAAGAGGTCATCGATCCTCAGATGTGGGTACTTTTTCTTCATAGTCACCTAGTTCAGGTGCTGATAGTCATCACAAAGTATCAAAATCCCATCTTCCTTCTTGGAAATAAAATTGAGGCATCCCAAGGAGAAACACTTGGTCGGATGAACCCCTTCCCCTATAGGTCCTCTAGTTGTACCCACAGCTCATGAAGCTGCATAGGAGCCATCAGATGCATTGGTGTAGATATCAGTTTCATCTCATTGTACAATTCAATGTAAAATTCAACCTCTCTATGATGAGGTAGACTTGGAACATCATTAGAGAAGACATCTTCATACCGGTCCACCACTAAAGGATACCGCAGACTCTACACATCAACCGCTCCGAGGATAAGGCTAGCCAACTGATGAGTGCTCGGATGCACCCTCCTTCGGGTAAGTCCATTATACGCTGTAAAGGCTCTCTTCTCGCTGGTGAAGGTAATCTTATTCCCATACGTGCAGACACAACACTCTTTGTGCCAAATACAGTCAATCAGAGCATGGACTATTAATAAACATTTCATACCAAAGATAATGTCCTAAGGCATTGAAACCTCTACTAGGAGATCCCAGCCGAAGCTCTCGCCTCTTAGAGTTTGCTCACACTGCCAGTACCATTGTGTAATCATCGAATCCCCACCTGTTGGAGTCTCTAGCCATAAGGTTTGAGCCAAGAGCTCCACTGGAATCTCCCAGCTCTGAACAAGGGTAGTGGAAATAAAAAAAATGACTTGCACCTATGTCTATAAGTACTTAAGCTAAGGTGTAGTAGACAAAAATAATACCTTGTATCATCTATGGAGTGCCATGGTCGTACGCCTCAACAGCAAGGTGAAGATCTCGCCCCTTTCCACCTGCTCCCTCTCGTCAGGGTGGACTACCTGGAGGTGGTGACCGTAACATCTGGAACCTTCACCCACCTCCAACTTCCCGACCATCTCCTCTAACACATCTTCCTTATCCTTGCAGACCTCCTCGGTCAAACCTCTACCTCTCCCTGGGTGGTCCTTCGACCATCTGCGGATCATCCGTACAGTGGGTCTGGCAGTCACAATCCCAGTGACCCTACCCACTGCATGTGTAACACTGACTACTCCTCGTATGATTGGCTCTGTCTCTGGTGCCCTTCCCAACCGACCTTGAATCCTGCAGTCATCCACCTGTCAATTTGGTACTCTTGAAACTTTATGACATTTGTCTTCTTCCAGTTGCAAAATAATCTTTTACGTGAATCCCAGTGGTGGGTCTCTTTTCCACTGACTGATCAATAAGAAAACTCTCTACTAAGAGCGCTCGCTCTAACACCCCTGCCTACATCAGGATGTTGAGAGAAATCATCGAAGCCCTGATATCCCTCATGATTCCCTTCTCAAATGTCTGGGCCCTGAGGAATGGGTCCCACAACATATCATTGGAGTACTGTGAGAAGTCGGTGAACCTTTCTGAGTACTGAGCCACATTCATGATACCCCGCTGTAGATGAATAAGCTATTGTATGCACACTGCACGAAGGGTCACTAGGACAAACTCTGCCCAAAACAGGCTCTCAATGTCTACCCAGAGAAGTGTCACCTCGTTGTGAACATGGAGCAACATTCCCCACCATCTTCCTACTACTTCCCATAGAAAACTAGCAAAAAGGATTGCCATGAGATCTTCTGGTGTCCCTTAGAGTTGGAAGACTCAAACCATGAACTCCAGCCAATCCTCACCCACCTTTGGGTTCATCATCCCCTTGAACCTAGGTGGAATCTTGCACTGGAACACCTGCAACACGCTCAAGTGGCATAAACCCTCTACTGCCTGGGGTGGTGGAATCGGTGTCCCAACGGGTAATGGTACCGTTGGATCCTTCGTTGCTTCCTCTACTGAAAAAGCGCCCTACACTGAGGCCTCGTCGCTCTGTGGGCCATCATCACGTACTATACCCAGAACCCTAGCTAGCTGTCTGTGTAGAGGCATCCTTAAAAGAAACAAGTGCGCCATGGTCAATATTTTATAGCAGGTGAGCTGACTCAAAGATTTCAAAAAGAAAAATTTTCAAAACACACACGCAGTCAGTGTTTTCATGCACTGAGTCAAAAATCAGATGTCAGGGTCCTGGTGTATGGATACTTCATTCGTTACACCAACAATGGATTCCCTAAACTGATAACCACACTCACTATACTTAACATTATTTCCATTAAAATATCAGAGTCCAATGTTCTACGGTAGAACCTCCCTTTGATACCCATTTTTCATGACCCGTCCCCCGGGGCCCGTGTCGTGACGATCACAAGCCCGCCTTCCGTTGGACATGGGTTGGCGACAAACGATGAAAGCTTTATTACCTAATACTGGGAAGGCATTGCCTTTATATCCTGTAATCACACAAAACCAAGCATACAACAAGATAAGAACACAAGTATACCGTATAGTAAAAAAATAAGTGTGTATAATAAGTAAAAAGGTTCTGAATACAAGCCCAACTGGAAAGAATGAGACAACTAGAAAGTACAAGTAAACTAAAACTACTTCTGTGATCACCCGCCATGGATCATACCTGAAGGGTAGGTATAGATCTCAAACAGTCATCTTTATGGTACGTATCATCTCAGGTCCACCTCTGAGCTACCTCCAATCCTGGTACCCTCATCCTCAGTCAGCGTTGTTCATCGTCTGCACCAAACACAACATGGTGCGGGCATAGTGCATGCAAGTGTCAGTATAACGATACTTCTTCGGGACCCTGAGACACTTTAAGGTCTCTCAAAATCCAAAATGGATAAACTAAAAAGCATGAAAACAACTATCCACCCTACATAGGTATATTCCCATACATGTACATAAGTTATCAAGTAAACCCATCTCAATCATGAGGAAACACAAGATCCAACTCAAAAGACCAAAGATCAAATTTTCCACCAAGGAAGGAATAACATGAAGGTAACACCACAAAGGTATGTACTATAAGGTTAACACCACAGAGAAAAATACCACATATTTATCACCACGAAGGTAAGTACCACAATGGTATGCCACACATAAGAGTACCTCTTAGGTATCACCATGAAGGTAAGTACCAAAATGGTATGCCACACAGAATATTACCACAAAGTTAAAGTCTCAGAACACACTGTGTATAACACAAGTACATAAGTATAGATGATTAGTTGTAAGCTAAATCATCTTATTATATTTAGTAGCACTATTATTGACTAACATATGATCGATAAGTAATAACCCATGCTGACCCACATAGCATTTGACCCACACATGATCGATATTTGCTGACCCACACAAGATCTGATAAGTGATGACCCACACAGGATCGATATATGCTAACCCACATAGGATCGATGATCATTCTTCACGTTACAGCCAGCTACTGGGTTCCTGCACCGAGCTTGCTTCATTCTGGGAGGGTCTGCTTCTCAAGCCACAAGTTGTTACTCCAACATTCAAAAAGACCCAAAAAGAAGTATTCTAAAGTATCTCCATGTATAAGGGATCTCAACACAATAGACAGTATGTTAATCGGACGCCCAATCTGTAAGTTATTGAGTTTTTAGTCCTGATGGCCCGGTTGGATTCGTGTTCGATCCAACCTGGACATACCCCATATTTACCCAAAACACATGTGGGGTATAAGAAAAAGACCATCATGATCAAAGGTTTCTGGAACTGAAGACGGTTCGTCAAGTAGACACCTAAAGCTCAAGATATGGCAGAAAGAGCGAAAAGGATCGAAATTGGTCCGGGTCCGGTCTGACCCAGGTCTGGCCTTGGGTCCGACTCGGCACCCTATGTCAGGCCCGGCACGCCGGCGTGGCCTCGCCTTCTAGGTTCGTTGTGAAGAGGCCCGCGGGGCTCACTGTGTGGTGGCCTACAGTGAAGTGGCCTGTAGTGCGGTGGCTAGCAGCGGCGGGCCGGACGATTGACCCCCTCCTCTGCGCAACGTGGTTGCGAGCCACGCCTTCACTAGTAGCCGGCTTAGCTGGCCCTCCTCCGTTCACCTTCATGGAACATGGTATTGAAGTTTTCTCACCAGGCAGCATGGATGTGTGCCACCGTCCCTTTCATGCTGCCGGTGGAGGACGGACGCTGCCCTTGCACAGCCACGGTCTACGGGCCATGGCCCTTCTCCAGTGGAATGGTCGGGTCGCCTCCTTCATTACGGCTGGCCATGGTGCCAGCCACCATTCCTGGGCCCCAACTATGTTAGTCTCTGTCCTCCTACTTCATGAAGAACACATCATGAATCGCAAATATTGTTGGAGAGGTCGGACCATGATTGTTTGTCCCGTACCCTCCGCGTTAGAGTGGTAGCAAGCGGCTCATGGGAGGATATTCAACATGAAAGAAAAATTAACGATGATTAATAGAAATAAGACCCCTACCTAGATGGTTTGTTGATGTCTATGATGAGGGAAGGACATACGTTGGTTCATCATCATTGAAGACATCCTTAATTGGAGATGGTGGTTTCTTCATTGGATAATGATCTTCATTGGTAGGTGTACTTCATTAGAGAGAATTATCCTCCACAATTATCCCAAGTTCTCCCCTTATCCTTTTCCAACTCACCCCTCTCAATGGTAATGAGATGATAACATTAATTAAAATTAATTTAATAGATTAATTTATGTTGGCTCAATTAAATTTTGACACATTTAAATAATTTTAGTTGGCTCAATTAATTAAATCAGGTGTTGAACGATTTTCTCCCATTAAAGAGGGTTCGGGTGGTCCCCACCACTAGAATTCAATTTCGGGGTTTTTAGTTCGAGTGGTCCCAACCTCCATAACCTTTGTGTAGAGGTTTCAATAAAAATAAAATTAAATTTATTCTTTATTTTATTTTTATTTCCACAAAAAACAAGTAAAATAACATTCAACCTTGACCAACTGCGGTCGAGGAGATGATCTCCTTAAAATAAAATAGGCACTACGAGTTCAATAGTGTCCTCGGATATTAATTCCGAGAAACTGTTCAAAAGTTAAAAAAAACCCACTCTCATGTTTAATGAATGTACTTAAAAAAATGTTCCGAAATTTATTCTGGGCACACTGGGCAGCGGAATCACGTGCCGTAAAAATTCACGGACTCGTAAAATTCACATATATTTAAAAAAATACTTGAAATGTTGGGGTCTTTACATAAGAGATTTGGGATAGTTTATCCGAGAACACCAACTATGTTTTAATAGTCATACTAATATTGTAAATTTTATTTATATTTAATGGTTCTGGTTCTATCTTGGATTCATTTATCATCGAGAAGAATCGTTAAGTTGTCGTTGGTGATCCACATGGTCATATGGAGTTTTATTCTATTAAATTTTATTTTCACTGCAAGTTTTTATCTATTTATTCCTTATTTTATATTCATTTATATATTTTTATTGGGTCTAAATAGATCCAAATTGAATTATTTTGATGCCATAAACTAGTTGGAATCCTCTGGTGATCTCGAATTCCCTTTGGGCCTTGATTTAAACTAGGTCGGTTGACAGGTTTGAGGTTGACCTTGGTCTGGTTTGTGGAGCATCTATTATAAGGTAAAATCATATCTTGTTGTACATTAAAATAGAATATTTATCCAGTTGGTATAAAATAAGGGATACATAAATTAATGATGGTGTATTGATATTTATAAATAAAAAAATTAAAAAATTAAAAAATATGATATTGTGTTGAGGTTATTGTGTGTGTATTTTATTTATTGGCTTTATTGTTTCTTAAAAAATATTTCATTTTATCAGAATATGTATGATACCCCAATAAAAATGATTTTTTACCTATATATCCAATTTAAAAAGTTAATAAATAATAAATTGATCATTGGATGTTGAGAATCATATATATTATAATATATTAATCTTATTATTCCCATGAAAAAATAAGAAGAATCAATGATCTTGTTATAAAAGAAATTCCACATGTTATCAAAGTGGATGGAAGAGAAGGAGAATATGGTACATGTTGTAGTTCATTATATACTCCTTTTTGTATATGATTGAGATGAAAATGGATGTATGAAGAAGAATTCCAATGAGGTTTTGAAATAAGTGAGTATGAATAATCCCATATTTCATAGTTCTATTTCTTGATGAGATTTTTGAGTTGTGTTATGCACTGTAAAATATCCATGTAATAATTTATGAGATTTAAATTGTAAAGGAAACTCAAGTAAGTATACTGATTAGGAATCCTATAGAATATATTGCAGTTATCAAGTTTATTTATGTTCTGAATTAGGAGTGTCAAAATAATGTTTCTGAAGAATATCCAAAAATCTAGAAAGAAAAACAAAAACTATGTTTCAACTATTTTTTTGTAAACTAATAAGTATACAAAGACCCATTTAATGAGGAATCATATCATTTTTGAGATTTTTAACATATAGTGCACATAACTGAATTAATTTTAATCATTAGGTAGTTTTTCGAACAAATATGGAGGGATCCAAGTGAAGAGAGCTCACAAGAGTGATTATAAAAAATCCCCAAGAGATACATCCATTCACATGTGTTATATTATTCATCTTCACCAATGTAATACAGTGAACATTGTTTTTTGAAGATCCATCATCAACCCTCTATATTTTTATGATAGTATTTATATTTTAAAATATGTCACTTATGAAAACATGAATGAAAAATTTAGTTGGATTATCAAGATGGGATTGGAATTATAAGCACATGTGCCCTATTATTTATAGATTTCTTATATTAAATATGGTTTTATTATTGTTTGATAATTAAATTATCTATATCTATTTACTAATAGTTGTGGCATAAAGTAAAAATTGTTAACAAATATATTACGTAAAATTGGAATTTTAGAAAAATAGACCACACCTAATTCACCACCTCTATCATTTGTGTTTTTACCAGTTTACTAGAGACCCATAGTTCCCTTTTATTGCATATTTTTTTAAGAAAAAGTTTTTTGTGAATACACGATGTGTATATTTAAAGTGTTTTTTTGAATTTCATAGATGGAAACATTATATTATATCTCTGAAAATATGATTTTTTAAGATTCATCCATTACTTTTGGAAATAGGAGGATGAATTGAGAGAGGAATCAATAATTGGATTAAAATTTGATAGATGAAAAATTACATGATAATATTATTTAGTGTGATAAATATAAAGAGAAATATACTGATTATGATTCCACTGGTGAATAATTTTTTCTTGCGTATAATATATTTTTCATTAAATAGTCATCTATTTATACTATGAAATTAATGAAGACTAGAAAATAGTGACCATTAAAGTTGAATCACATATATGTTCATATATCAAGATATG
The DNA here is from genome assembly GCA_963277665.1 of Viscum album. NCBI lineage: Eukaryota > Viridiplantae > Streptophyta > Magnoliopsida > Santalales > Viscaceae > Viscum > Viscum album. Next base: position 1,943,410,996 of record OY728126.1, on the reverse strand, counting down.
TTTTGTGAGAAATTATATGTGGATTTAGAATAATTTTCAATATCTGGAGAATTACAAATGAATTTATGTGTATATAATACCCTCCCATGATTAGTGAATTCCAAGGAAAATTATATCTCTCTTTTCAATTAATTATTCACTATTAATTTTAATGATTTTTAACGATTTAATTAAAAGAAATAGCTTGATTGAAAAATGTTTCAATAATTTTATCTTTTTATTTGAAATTTTTAACATGGATTATATTGATTTAAAAATGGAACATTTGTATGTCAATGATAAGGGAGTAAAATATCTTTATAAATCAATTCTTGAGATATGAATAATGTATGAGGATGAAAATAATATGATGAAGAAATATTTGTAAGAATGTTTGAGGTTAATGGGTAAAATAAGAATATACTTGGTTTAAAATGGATTGAGATGGATATAAAATTGAGAAATATAGAAGACAGAAATTTCAGAACCAAAAAAATATATGATAAGAGAGATTCCACAAATAAAATAGAAGATAAATTTTTCTAAAATTTCTCATAGTGGTGTAAATAAGTGTTGGGAATCATGAAATGATCCACCCAGAACAAGGTCCTAGAAGTAGAGATCTCATTTTACATTTAATTATTTTATAACTTTGTTTTTTAATGATATAGGATTAATGAATAAATTTCTAAAAATATGGAAGGATAAAAATAAAAAAAAGAAACACATTCGGATCATCAGTGAATATAGGCATGTCTAAGAAAATCTGCAACAACACTATGAGACTTTAAAATAGGAAAAACATAATTGATATAGTTTATTAATAAAATCATTGTTAGAATAAAATTTTACTTAAATAGATTTTATGATAAATTTATTTTTAAATAAATTCATCCTCTTCAATAGAATTAGATGCATGAAATAACCGATATAATGAAATTTTTTACTCTATTAAAATGTTATTCTTTAAAAATTTCTTTTAAGCCCTAACTGTTAAGTTGGTGGTTATCAATAAGACTAAATATATTATAGACATTATTTGGAGGATATATTTTTATGATAAATTCAATGTTATAAATTTATTAGAAATAAAATATGAACAATTTAAAATAGTAAGAATTTTATTTCAATGACTATTTTTTGAATATGGGATTATTTTTTATTTAGGGATACAATTTCAAATAATTTTATTTACCACTTTTAGAAAATTTATTTGATGAAATAATCATTCTTTATCATACCAATATGTGGAAATTTTCATTGGGTGTTGTTTTTATAATTTTTTGAAAATATTAAATATTTGATGAATAGTAGAAAACACTGAATTATAATTGAAAACAACATTTTCAAATAAATTATTTTTAAAAGTTAAATTATATTTTAAATTGGATATAATGTACATTTAGGTCAACTATATTAAAATTTATCTAATTTATCTCACTTTATTAAATTTATTGTTTATTTGCAAATTGAAACTTTCAATACTTATGTGAATTTCCCCTTTGGAATCACCCTTTTGATCGAATTTATGAGTATAATTTTGAATTGAATTATAAAATAGTTGTGCATTGAATTTGGAAAAATTGATTCTATATTTGGATAAAATATAATTTTTAACACCCCACGTAATTAATATATATTTCTTATTTAATAAAATTAATTTCCACAATTAATTCCAATGTATGAAACACTAGGTTTAAAAAAACACAATATTCTATTAAATTTTTTTATTCATTACAATTTAATTCTGAAAAATAAATTAATATTTATAAATATATATATTAAAATTATGTAACATATAAATTTTTACCATGTAAATTTATTTTATATTTATTATAAATGAAGATAATAATCTTATTAAAGAAAATAAACTTTTTCTTAAAAATAATACTTTTTCTAAATGAATGTTTAGCTACGCTTTGCAAAGAATATTTAAAAAATAAATTTTTCAAATTTTAGAATTTTTTTATAAAACTAAACATAATTTTATCAATAATAATTTTAAATTTATCATAGAGTGAATTTGTTTATTTTTCTAAAATGTTTCATATTTTATTAATAGAGAAAAAAATGAATTTTAATTAATAACTTCATTTTTCTTTTTAATAATTTATAATATAAAATTATATTTGTAATTGGTATTAACATAACATTAGTAAAATTTTATATAAATTAGTTAAATTTATAATATTGGAATATAATTTTCACTATATTTTGATATAATAATATTGTTATCCTTTGATGATTTTCTTTGTCAAAATCTATCTTTTTCCTTGTTTCTGAATGATTAATTTTAAACAATATTTTCTCAAATTTGTGAGTTATGTTTTGAAAAAATGATCTCATATTATTAATATTCATAATATAATTATCTAATATGGAAAATTATTTTTTTCCAAAATGAATAGTGAAATTAATAGAAATTAGTTATCATGGTTATGGTTACAATAGAATTAGTTACCGTTAAACTAAAATGTTAATAGTTGAAATGATAAAAAAACGTCTCTAAACTATAATTATTTATCATTTTTAGACCCTATAATATAATATATTACATAATAATTCTATTTTGACTTTTGGGACATTGAAAAACGTTTCAATACCTTTTATCTTTTCAAACATTTCAAACATGCTACTCACCTCACTTAAAAAAGGCCTCCCAATAACCTATATTCTTCACACCTTCACACCATTTTGGTTCATCCAATAAATTCTCAAATAATTTCCCACTATCCATATCCTCATCATATAATATTTATTTTCGTAATTAATACATCATTTCATGTATTTTTATACAAACCTAAGGAGGTTACCCAATGAAGAGGTAATGTTCCTCAGTGATATTTTTTTTGTTATTTCTTCCTATATCTAGTTCAATTGACTTTATAACATGATTAAATTATATATTAAGAAACATACTTATAATTAGATGTTGTTATATAATGTTAATGACCTATATCCATCCCCACATCTATAAAATGGGTTATCGAATCCCCATTCATGTGTAAGGCAGACTCACCTCACCAACTGAGATCATTTGTTTTTCCAATACCACCTTTGATAATTTGGTATAATGATTGATATAAATTGTGAGTATATATGAATAATTTTTATATCATAATTATACCTCTATATTTATTATATCACATATGAAATTTTATTTTATGTTCCGTAGGGGATTTGTTAATTTCCTCGTGTGAACAAGGTACTACTACCATGCAAAGCGACATGAATTTCCATTCACTATCTTTTTAAATAGAAGGTGATAATGATAAAGTTAATGAATATATGTTATATAAATTAAATAATAATTATATTTCTGAAAAACATAAGCTTATTAACTTTTAAAAATCATTTTTTACATTTTCGCCCATTAAAAGATGATATCGTCGTTTGTGTATATGTGGACCACCGTATTCAAATAATAAGGTGACAGTATTTTACTCACAAAACCACATTGATGATATATAAATGAGTATATTTATATAAATAATTAGTTATTTATTATATTATTATCATTATATAAAGAGAAAATGGTACCTAATTCATTTCCATAAGTATAATTAAAAAATTGAAACATTGTTAATGCTTACATATAAACATAAATCTCCAAGATTGTAACATATAAAATTTTAGAAAATCTAATTTCATGATTGGTATTAAAATTATAATATTTTTATAAATAATTTAATTATTTAAGGATTATTATTATAAGATATGGAATCTATATAGTATTCATAATAACTGGAACTTTTGTGACAAAAAATGAATGAGAAAATGATGAAATTAAAACTAAAAACAATGAAAATAAAAAAAATATTACTAATGAACGAGTGATAAGATTTTAAAAAGAATAGTATATTATATTAAAAAATTTAATATAGTTATCTTTTTATGTTAATAAAATGTATAAGACCACTATATTTATGTTTAAATCAAATTCAATAAAAAGGATGTGTGAGGTAAGTTATTTCATGACTCAATTCTTATTCATTGGGTTAGAATTTCTCTTCATTGATTATGTAATACTAGGATTATTTGTGTAATTAAAATTAATTATTTTATGTTTTATTTAAAGTTGTTTTATTTGGATTTACAATTGATACTCATAATGAATTCCTTTAGTAATTCTCATAGTAATGGTATGATCATTGTAATGATTTATTTCACAATCTCATAATAATAAAGGATTTTTATTATTTGATATTTTCTTAATAAAACCATTTCATTTACCCCTCCAATGGTGATTAATGATATTTTAGTGTAACAGTACAATTTTCCTCTCTTTGGAACTTGTTATAGTTGAGATTGTTTTCAATAAAATATGACTTCATATCGCCCTTTGGTAGAAAACCTGAATTATTTCAAAACCATGTTTTCTAAAATAGTTTTCAAAAAATATTTTCACCTATTTTAAAATTTCATATTAATTAAATTTTTCAAATTTTTAAAGTTAATTTTCTTATAGGATTCATTATGTTGGTTTTCAAAAAAATTAATATTTTGATTTTACCATAAATGATAAATGAATCATTATTTTAATGTTTATGGATTGAATATAATATCAATCAATTATGGACATAATCGATTTTATAAAATTCCTTATAAGAATAAATTATTATTCTCGATAAATATTATTATAAAAATGATTTTTAAAATTTAACTTTTAAGTTGTTGTTTTGAAAAGAAAAATGAAATTTTCTTGATGAATATATCTAATGATATTTTTATGGTATATATATTAATAAATGAAAAAACACCTTTAATAATTCTCCAATGTGTATATGTTTGATTTATAATATCCATACTATTTCTATGAATGGGTTACTATTATTTTTACCATGGAATGTATTCGTTAATTCATTTCAAAATTCATTATCTTTATTTATATTATTCACTTTCCAATAATCATTGAAAATTAAATTTATCATAAAATTCTATATTATTTACCATGAATATGCCTATTTTATAACCAGTATATCATTTGTACCAATAAAATTCTACTTTTAAATTTATTTTTTTGACTAGGTAAATATTGATAATTTTTATTCTTTCTTCAATATAGATTTTTAATGGTATGGAACATTAGTCATGAATTAAATATATTATTTGATATTTTATGAATTCATTAGACATGATGACATGGGTGGAGTAATGTTACGAATATCCCGTATATGAATTGTTTGGTATCATGAGACAAAATATTTATCATGATTCAAATGGTTTCAAATAGCAGTATTAAACAGTCTTTTTAAAGGTCATAACATTTAAATTATCATGTAAATAAGACATTACATCCCATAATTATGTATTACCTTCCTTGAAAATTAAATTATTACCACTATTGATGATATTTTCTCAATTACATTACATTTGGATGAATTTCATTCAAAATTATTATTTAAATGGATAGTATTTTCAATTAATTACCTTTCCATTAAGATAATTCCTTATATTATCTTAGTAGTCTAGTTATTTAAACGGAAGGTGTTATTAGTTATTTACCATTAAAATTTGATTAATCTTGTTGATTCATGATATATTCCACTGTAAATAATCATACGAATCATTTGAGATCCACCTTAACATGTTTCCCTTACATAGGATATAAAGATGATATAATTGAATGTTTTTTTGATGAATGGAGTTCATTTTTTATGTATCATGTATTATATTAAATTCCCAATTTATAATGGGTATCATGTATGTATATATTTCTCTTATGCTTCTAATATAATTAGTCATTTGGTATTTGACAATTTTTATTTATGCTAATGTAAAAAATTAAACACCGACTCTAGGTTATTAATGTCAGATTCAATATAGTTGGTATTAGAGAAATTTTATTAGAACTCTTAGTTAATTTATTTAGGAAAACATAGATTAGGGAACATAAACCTATTAAATACTTCAAGTATAAGTATTTAAGAACATCCTAATATTTCAGTAATGATGAGATTATGTGGTTTTTCATAAAATACATCCATATATGGATTTTACAAGAAGATTTGGTTCTATAACAAAGTTACATAGGGGTAATTACTCTAAAAATAGAACATTGGGATTGACCTAAGAATCACATGGTGAAAGAAAATGGGAAATTATATACACATGGTTTGACACACCTACGTGATATTGTTATGATGAATTAAATTTTCATTACAAACTGTTATGAAGGATTTGAATATATAGATATCATCAAAGAAACCATGTTTATGATTATGATAAAAGTTATTAATTTTCATTAAATTTATCTTATGTGTTTCACTATTTTTGGGATTATACATTATTATTTATACTGTTATGATCTAATATTGTGTTTTTATTTATATAGAGCTATTTTATAGTGTATTTAATGGACATTTCTTCCATGCACATAATACAAAGAGTAAGAATAGTAATTTCATTGATGACCTTAACCCAATGTTTTAAATGATACTATTCTCCCAAAAATCATCATAACAAAATGACCTAGTATAATGTAATAAAATGAAATAAAAATAGTTCTATTTGTAATATGGATTCAATGATATGTAAGAGAATAAGAGGACAACATAGAGAAAGGTAGACAATTGGAAGAAAGGAATAAATGGTTTTCCAACAATTGATAATTGTGGAATGAAATACATTGGTATAGATTTCAAAGTAATTACTGATTTATAAATATGTGGATAGAAAATAAAACATTCTCATGATTTGGAGGGAAATAAAAATATTGCATATATTTAATTTTTAAACTGTAATGAGATAAAGAACTAAGAAAATCAATTCCCCAAGTATCAAAGGAATCCAATGCAGCTAATAGATCCTGGTCAAGCTTATGATATTACAGTAGAGAAAGGGGAATGACTAATGTGATTTGGTTTGCATTCAATAATTATGTCATTTATGTATTTTTTTTAAATGATATCCTAGTTATAATAATTATAAAATATACAATTATTTTGTTACAATAATTTTTTATTAAGGATTTGAAAATATATATTGAATAGTACCGATGACCATGCAAAATGATTTAGTTGAATGAATACCTTATTTGAAAATTTACTATTGATGGAAAGATAAACCTTATTATCTTCGAAATTTTGAGATAATGATTGTAGGATAAATCGATGATTGGTATGGGAAACAAAAATTTTCTAGTTCTGAATACCTTGGGATTGATTAATGACTGGTTATAAAAGTGTTTAATACAATAATTGATGGAGTATAAACCATATATGGACTTAATGAATATATATAATAATCTATTTTTACTCATGGAATACGTAATCATGAATTGTTTCAATATGTTTTTATTATATTTTTGTTTACTACTATTTTTTAAAACAATTCATGATGAATCTATTCCAGTGTTTGGTATGTGAAAATTAAGGTATACTTCCTGTTGTTTGGGATATTAATTTTAATTTAATTTTGGAAATTCAGGGTGTAACACCCCATGATTTCATAGTGTGTTATTTCTTCAAAATAATTCAATAACTTTCACTACACGCAACACCGAGTTAAATCACACCATGACTTACCAAACAAGCCGTTCAAAAGAGGTTATGATTAGTATTAACTAAATTTCAAACATTATATAATACGAATAATTTTAGAATCCATATTATGATTTTATTAGACATAATGTAAGAAGAAATTCCTTTTTTCAGATAAAAGAAGTATTTTTCAAAAATGCACTTTTACCAACTTTAATAGTGAACCCTTTTTAAATCCAATGTTTTAAAATTTGATATATTCAATTTGACTAAATAAATTTATTCATTAGAATGGGGACATAAAAAAAATTACAATGTAACACCCAAAGCTTCCACGGTACGCTTCTCTTTGAATAATACAGAAGCGTGTGTTGTACGCAACTTCGAGTTCTAACACACACTTCAACCAATCAAACTAGATGTAATGAATAGTAATACCTACTTTTTAAAATTTTAAAAATTTTACCTATCAAAATGGACTTCATTTTTGGATTCGGAGTATCGAATTTAGCCTAAGGTGAAATTGTGGTACTTTTCGGATAACTTTAATATTTTGATGAATAGTGAAAATTATTAAATTTTAATTAAAAACAACTTTTTTAATCAAAATAATTAATGGTGATAAAATATGAATTTGAGTGGTTTTAAAGTATAATTAGAATATATTTTTACCATTTTATCCAATGGTGTTCATTAGAATTAATTTCACTTTGAAATTGGACATAAACAATTCTCAATCTTTTTATATATATTGTTTCTTAAAAACACGCTCTTTGTTGTGACAACAGGAATTAATTATAAAATAAATTAATGCAACTTATATGTTTGTAATTTTTTAAAATATATATCATTTTTGAATTTGAAATATCAATTATAGCTTAGGGTGAAATTTTGGCATTGTTCTGAAAAACTTCAATTTTTGATGAATAGTGAAACTACTAAGTGGTAGTTTAAAAACTTAATTTTTCATAAAACATAATTTTACCACTTCTGTGATTTTAATTTCAAAAATCATAGAGACATGGTTAATATCAAGGAGTAAAATGTGGTTCAATGAGATGAAAATAATTTTTGGTGAAGAGTAAGTTTTTACTTTTATTTTCCATGGTTAAAAGTAAATATTGTAATTAATGGTAACCATGATATTAATATTACACTAAAACATGTCATAATTCTATTGGACAAGTTTATCTTGACCAAAAAAAACCTTAGGAATAAAATATTATCATTTAGGTCCAGTTGGATTAGATTAGGACATTTATTATTATTTAATTCAAAGAAGAGTTAAAAGAGTTAAAATCAAAGTTTATTTACTAAAACATTTTTAATATAGGGTAATACATCGGATAAATTCGATTGTAAATATTAATTATAAAGATAAAAATATTTCATACATAATTATATTTTATTTATAATTTTTTGACATTAAAAAATTTTAATTTATTTATGATACAATGATGATGCAGTAATTTCCTAATTAATGAAAAATTGGAATAATTTATATTATAAATACCCAAATAATTGTAATTTCAGACTTTTTTTAAATACCAATAATTTTCTAGTATAATATGGAATGTTAGGATTGATATAATTAACTTTTTTCGAAGTAATCTTTCTTTTATGATTTTTACAAAAATCGTTTATTGAATAGTGTCAAAATTGACCTAAAAGAGTTTCTATGACAAATATTATATTATTAATTTATATTAAATTCTAAAGAATCTAAGGTTCGGCCAAGATGCTTATATAATGATATTTGTATCATTAATGGACCACTTGGGGGTCTCTTGTATGTATATAGTAAGTTTATTAGCCATATAATATAAAAATACAAAGAGACATTGTAAAAGTGAAACTAATTAACTAAGAGTTAATACTTGAAGATAAGGATAATATAATGACCCAAACCTGTATAACTTCTATTGGATGAGTGGTTTTCAACCCATCCCCACCTTATCCTTTAAATAATCCACTTTTATTCCATTAGAAACCGAATATAAATTTATTATAAAATAATATTTCTAGCTTTTCCAAAGTTGCCCCTCACCCCTCTTATAAAAGGCCACTCTCCCTTCTCATTAACTCACACCTTAAAAGCCTTTTGGATCGGCCAACCTCTGCCCAAATACTCTCTCAACTTACCTCACTTCATCCTAGAGGCCTAACTTTAGTCAGAAATCCAACTTAAGGATCCCTTTTGATCAAATCAAAAGGAAGAACCCGAAGAAGAGGTAATGATTTCACCACCCTTTTTCAAGTTTCTTTCTTCTTCCTCTTCTTCTTTCTTTGTTATTACCATTATAAAATAATTAATCCAGTATCTCCTATATACTGTAATATTATTATAAATATGGTACAACCATATTCAGTATTCTATCCATCCTTTGAATGACATGTCACCATACGTGCGTACGTACGGCTTACCGTCTCCACGTTGTGGTGTAATTGTTATTAAATATATTATTATTTAGATGGGTTTAATAATGATTTTTAATTCATGTAAATAATAAATATAACATGATAATGATTTTGTATATATAATATACCTTCCAATTATATATTATTTTAACATCAACAGAATGATATTTTCGCTCGTGCGTACGTACAGATTACCATCTCCACGGCGTGATGAGATTCATTTCCAAGTTCACCATTCATCGACGATTATAAAAATATATATTACTAATAAGTATGTAATATATGACATAATAATAATACTGGAGATATATATATATATATATTATAAGGATTTATGTACTTACATATATCTTATTCATTTACTTCTGTTCAATACTATATGAAAATAGAAACAACGTTTATGCGTACGTACGGACTACCATCTCCATAAATGGTGTTTTACATTTCATATATATGTCTATTATACATATTTATATTCTAAATATATATGATATATTTATCATGTTTTATATTCTGGAAATATTTAAATCATGATCTAATTGATACAACCAAGAGTGACAAGTTAAAACACGTATGATAAAGAATGTGATTATTACCCAAAATGTTAACTTAACATGGAAATTATTATTAAATGTGTAATATAAAGTCATAAATGAATCAGGTATGATATCATAAATATTAATATGGTTCTGGTATAATTTAATAAATACTAAGATCTTCGTACAGGAGGTTAAACGTACCCTCGACTAAAGTAAAGGGCAAGGTAAGGGGTTTTCATCTCACTCCTTATTCCCGTGAGATTCATGCCATATTGACACTATTAACTTTTGTGTGGTGTATGTACTACCCATAATTGTATTCTTTGTGTAATACACTTTGATTTATGTGTATTAACATATTCATTTTATGATACCTCTTTCATGGGTTGTATGTTTCATAAGTTACCAAATAGGTAAGGGTTAATTCCTCAATCTCATCATTATACGAGATTGTTTATGTGCAAGTATTTACTAGGAAATTTTTATCATCCATGTCCATTTTTCATAAAAATGATTTCAAAATGAAGATTTTAATGATTTTGATAGGTACCCTTTATCAAGATCAAAATTTCAAATGTTTTAAAGATTTATCTTTCTAAATATTTTCAATTAATGTCCATGTTTTCAAAATGATTTTAAGGATTTATTTATATGGACATGAATGTTTTGAAATGATATTTCTTTTCAAAAGATTCAAAGTGGTATGGGACACTTTGATTCATAAATATATTTTAAATTACTTCCTTTATAAATGTGTGACTTTTCAATGATTTCAAAAAAAGTGATATTTCTCTCAAATAGTTTTGATTCCATCTATGTCAACATCCTTTGATGGATTTTAAGCTTATTTGAAGTTGATTTATTATGATACACAACATCTATTTTGTATTGAAGGTTTTTTGATATGTTTAAATGTGGAAGTTTTATTTTTATACCATTCATGGTTTATGGAGAAAGTATTGACATTTCGTATGCTAGTTTTAATACGAATGTTTATGTTATGTTTAAACCTTTTCATATGGGAATGCATTGGACTTAGTAAGTGATGGGTGGAACCTGCTATAGCTCCTTGATGCATAGGTAGGTCTAATGATACAAACCAGTGTCATGGCACAAGACCTTGACAAAATCTTATTTTTAGTCTTGGCACGAGGCCTTGGCTATGTGGTTATGATAGTCTGGCCTTATGCATTCCATCATTATGAAAGTGGTTAGTGATATTGCATGTGATTATTCGATTAGTAGAATATAAATGTGAATAAGTAACTGGAATTATTTCATTTTATTTCTACCATATTATGATGAAGTTCAAGTTTAAAAGGCTTTTGTTTTAGTTTTATACATTGCCTTAATTGTTAATTCTTATTTTTGAAAGTTTCTGTTGTATTGCTTACCATTACTGAGCATTTGAGCTCACCTCTTTCTAGGTTTTATTTTTCCCAGGATTCCAAGAAGTGTAATGTGATTGATATGCAGGGTTAAGACAAGGGAATAATGGAATTCATAAAGTATTATTTATGTTGTTTTGTATGTTATAAATTGTAATGTAACATTCATGTATGTAATCTATTTTCCAAGACTGCTAAAATGATCGGTTCTTCGGGACTTGGTTCCTTGTAATCATGCCAATATATGAAAATAATGCACTGACTCTGGGTCACTGGGGTCGGGGAGTTACAGTTGGTATCAGAGGATGTTTAGAAATAACCTTGGAAACTAGATTTAGATAAACTCTGATTAGGGCACATAGCCCTAAGATAGACTTTGAGGATTAGTATAGAAGAACTTCCTAGAATTTTTGTATTGTAGAGATTTTGTGAGTTTTCTGACAATACATCCATGTCTAGATACGAGCAGGTAGAGGAGGCTCTGGCACAGATGTACCTAGTGGTAAAACCCGAAAACACCTCTTTGAGCTAGACTCGAACGGGAACTGGTGCACGACAACGGGTCCTACTGTACTCTTGGTTACGACACTCCTGGGGGATATGCTTAGGAAAATTCTCATTTTATTTACAAACCATTATAAAGGGCTCATGAGTATATACATACTCAAAGAAAACATTTTTTATGATTATGGATTATATCCATAAACTATTCAGTATGCATTAGAAATTATTTATTGCAATTCATAAACTTACCTAGTTTATGCTATTGTATAGAAATAGCGCCCAGTAGAAGGAATGTGAACTCCAGTAATACGTATAATCCAAATATTAATAAGGATCGTATCTTTCATTGTATTAAGACATCATTTAGAAGGGAAATAGTCTCCCACATATTATCATCATATGAAGAAATATTATCATGTGTGGATAAGATAACTAAAGAGTTTACTAAGTCCTATGGCTTTCAAGGGAAGCAAGAGAAGAAAAGGATGGAAGAGATAAATATGGATATAGGGAAGAGGGAAAAGAATAATTTCCCCATATGTGATAACTGTGGGAAAAAACACCCTCGAACTTCTCTGAAAGGAATGGTAGTTTGTTATAAGTGTGGAGGAAAAGGGAACATGGTATGTGACTGCAAGGGTAAGAAAATGGTTTCAAATGTACAATGCTTCATTTGCAAGGAGTTTGGACACTACGAGAACCTTTGTCCCGGTAATAACACTATGCCGCAAATGATGTTGTTGGATAATAATCAAGTTATGATACTACCACAGATGAAGAGGACTGATTAGAGTTCTTATGTTGATTATGTCATTTGAGTGTTGTATCAAAAATATAATTGTTATAATAATTATGGAGTATATAAGGATTGTGCTGCAGTACTATTTCATTAAGGGCTTGTGATTGTGTGGAACAAAGAAAAGTGACTCAATAGCAGGATAATTTTTTGGAAAATATATGGTTGAGAGAATGATAAACCATAATTTAGTTCAAATACTGAGGTAGTGATTTTAGAATAATACATGATTGATTTGGATAAATTATATTGGATATTCTTGACTACCTTAAAACTGATTAATGATTTGTATATTCCGTCATTGTTTGGGGTTTACAACATTTTTGGACTGAAGGATTATATCCATTATTATTTAAGAAATAAGGGATCATGAATGTAATAAATATGGTTTTATGGTAATTCAGGATGTTGTAGTGTTTTAAAAGAATACATGATGAAGGTGTTCACATGTTATTATGCCACAAAAAGGATCTTCATTTTTGGACTAAATAATTTTGGATAGTTCTAGTTTGGATTATTTTGGGATTTCCATAAAAGGACAACCCGGAGGTTGGGCGGCAACCTGTCGCGTCCGGCAAGGGCGCGAGACTTGAACCCACAACCGAAGGGCGACAAGGGTGTATCAACTACCACTAGCCCACGTAATGTCTGAGATTAAATAATGTAGTTTTTTTAAAGATCTGGTAGATGAATTATAAATTCATTTTTTAAACCCTATACGAATAGGATAAATAGAATATTTTTTTACGTTCTATTATCTTTTAGAGTGAAAGATGAGTTTGTGGTAGAAATTAGTTAAAGGATGGAACTCTAATTGTCAAGAATATATTTTTGTTTTTCTCTTATTCTATTAAGAAATTAATTCTTATACTTCATTTGAGGAATCCTAAAACCAAAAATGTGTTATCCTAATACCCTATGTTTTGTTGAACCGTTGGTATTTCTAATCATCATAGATTGACAAATTTAAGGACATCAATTTTACACTTGTTTGTGATTTATGACCTCAATCACTAACTATAAATATTTATGTTTTTCCCTCAATTATATGTCTCTAATTTCCACCAATGTTCTCCTAATCGAGATCATAATTTGGTGGTGACCCTTTCATTTCTCTTTTCCTCATATTAAGACTAAATTATAGTAACCCAATTTCCGATGTGGGTTTTCCCAAAAAGATATTTTCTATTTTCAACCTTTTATTTTCGAAGAAAAATTTCAAATTGCGAGGACGCAATTTATTGAAGGAGGGGAGAATGTAACACCCCAAGATTTCATAGTGTGTTATTTCTTCAAAATAATTCAATAACTTGAACGACAGGCAACACCGAGTTAAAGCGCACCATGACTTACCAAACAAGATGTTCAAAAGTGGTTATGAATAGTATTAACTAAATTTTAAACTTTATATAATCCTTATAATTTTAGAATCGATATAATGAGTTTCTTAGAAATAATGTATGAACAAATTCCTTTTTTTATATAAAATAAGTATTTTTCAAAAATGCACTTTTACCAACATTAATAGTGAACCATTTTTAAATCAAATATTTTAAACTTTTATATATTCAATTTGACTAAATAAATTTATTCTTTATAATGGGGACATAAAAAAATTACAATGTAACACCCCAAGCATCCATAGTACGCTTCTCTATGAATAATACAGTAGCGTGTGTTGTACGAAACTTCGAGTTCTAACACACACTACAATCAATCAATCTAGCCGTAATGAATAGTAATACCTACTTTTTAAAATTTTATAAATTTTATCTCTCAAAATGGACTTCATTTTTAGATTCGGAATATCGAATTTATCCTAAGTTGAAATTTTTGTAATTTTCGGATAACTTCAATATTTTGATGAATAGTGAAAATTACTAAATTTTAATTAAAAACAACTTTTTAATAAAAATAATTAATGGTGATAAATTATGAATTTTAGTGGTTTTAAAGTATAATTAGAATATATTTTTACCATTTTATCCAATGGTGTTCATTATAATTAATTTCACTTTGAAATTGGACATAAACAATTATCAATCTTTTGATATATATTATTTTTTAAAAACACGCTATTTGTTGTGACAATGGGAATTAATTATAAAATTAATTAATTCAACTTATATTTTTGGAAATTTGTAAAATAGACATCATTTTTGAATTTGGAATATCAATTATAGCTTAGGGTGATATTTTGGCATTGTTCTGAAAAACATTAATTTTTGATGAATAGTGAAACTACTAAGTGGTAGTTAAAAAATGAATTTTTCATAAAACATAATTTTACCGCTTTTGTGATTGGAATTTCGAAAATCCGAGAGACACGATAAATATCAAGGAGTAAATTGTGGTTCAATGAGATGAAAATAATTTTTGGCGAATAGTAACTTTTTTCTTTTATTTAGCACGGTTAAAAGTAAATAGGGTAATTATGGGTAAAAATGATATTAATATTACCCTAACACATGTCCTTATTCAATTAGACAAGTTTATCTCGACCAAAAACAACCTTAGGAAAAATATATTATCATTTAGGTCCACTTGGAGTAGATTAGGACATTTATTATTATTAAATTCAAAGAAGAGTTAAAAGAGTTAAAATCAAAGTTTATTTACTAATACATTTTTAATATAGGGTTATACATACGATAAATTAGATTGTAAATATTCATTATAAATATAAAACAATTTAATAAATAATGATATTTTATTTATAATTATTAGATATTAAAACATTTAATATATTTATGACACAATGTTGATGTCGTAATTACCTAATTAATGAAAAATTGGAATAATTGATATTATAAATACCCAAATAAATGTAATTTGAGACTTTTTATAAATACAAATAATTTTATAGGATAATATGGAATGTTATTATTTATTTAAGTATCTTTTTTAGAAGTAATCATTCTGATATGAATTTTACAAAAATCAATTATTGAATAGTGTCATAATTGACATAAAAGATTTTTTAAAACAAATATTATATTATTAATTGATATTAAATTCCTAAAAATCTAAGGTTCTTCCAAGAGACTTATATCATGAAATTTTTATCACTAATGGACCACTTTGGGGTCTCTTGGATGTATATAGTAATTTTATTAACAATATAATATAAAAATACAAAGAGGCATTGTAAAAGTGAAACTAATTAACTAAGAGTTAATACTTAAAGATAAGGTTAATATAATGACCCAAACCTGTCTAAATTATATTGGTTGAGTGGTTTTCGACCCATCCCCACCTTAAACTTTAAATAATCCACTTTTGAGCCATTAGAAACCGAATATTAATTTATTATAAAATAATATTTCTAGGTTTTCCAAAGGTGCCCCTCACCCCTCTTATAAAAGGGCACTCTCCCTTATCATTAAATCACACCTTCAAAGCCTTTTGGTTCGTCCAACCTCTACCCAAATACTCTCTCAACATACCTCACTTCATCCTATAGGCCTTCCTTTAGTCATAAATCCATCTTAAGGAGCCTTTTTGATCAAATCAAAAAAAGAACCTGAAGAAGAGGTAATGATTTCACCACCATTTTTCAAGTTCCTTTCTTCTACCACTTCTTCTTTCTTCGTTATTAACATTATAAAATAATTAATCCAGTATCTACTATATAGTGTAATATTATTATAAATATGGTACAACCATATTCAGTATTTTATCCATCCTTTGAATGAAATTTCACCATACGTGCGTACGTACGGCTTACCGTCTCCACGTCGTGGTGTAATTGTTATTCAATATATTATTTTTTGGATGGGTATAATAATGATTTCTAATTCATGTAAATAATAAATATAACATGATAATGATTCTTTAAATATGATATAACATCCAATTATATATTATTTTAATATCAAAAGAATTATATTTTCGCTCGTGCGTACGTACGGATTACCGTCTCCACGACGTGATGAGATTCATTTCCAAGTTCATCATTCATCGACGATTATAAAAATATATATTACTAATAATTATGTAATATACGACATAATAATGCTACTAGATATATATATATATATATAATTATGTACTTACATATATCTTATTCATTTACTTCCGTTCAATACTATATGAAAACAGAAATATCGTTTATGCGTACGTACGGACTACCGTCTCCATAAACGGTGTTTTCCATTTCATATATATTTCTACTGTACATATTTATATTCTAAATATATATATGATATATTTATCATGTTTTATATTCTGGAAGTATTTAAATCATGATCTATGTGATACAACCAAGAGTGACAAGTTAAAACACGTACGATAAAGAAAGTGATTATTACCCAAAATGTTTACATAACATGGAAATTTTTATTAAATGGGTAATATAAAGTCAAAAATGAATTAGGTATGATATCATAAATATTAATATGGTTCTGGTATAACTTAGTAACATACTAAGATCTTCGTACAGGAGGTTAAACGTACCCTCGACTAAAGGAAAGTGCAAGGTAAGGGGTTTTCATCTCACTCCTTATTCCCGTGAGATTCATGCCATATTGCCACTATTACCTTTTGTGTGGTGTATGTACTACCCATAATTGTATTCTTTGTGTAATAAACTTTAGTTTATATTTATTTACATATTCATTGTATGATACCTTTTTCATGGGTTGTATGTTTCGTAAGTTACCAAATTGGTAAGGGTTAATTCCTCAATCTCATCATTATCCAAGATGGTTTATGTGTAAGTATTTACTGGGACATTATTATCATCCATGTAAATTTTCATAAAAATGATTTCAAAATGAATATTTTAAGGATTTTTAAAGGTACCCTATATCAATATCATAATTTCAAATGTTTTAAAGATTTATCTTTCTAAATCTTTTCAATTAATGTCCATGTTTTCAAAATGATTTTAAGGATTTATTTATATGGACATGAATGTTTTTAAATGATATTTCTTTTCAAAAGTTTCAATGTGGTATGGGACACTTTGATTCAGAAATATATTTTAAATTACATCCTTTAAAAATGTGTGACTTTTCAATGATTTCATGAAATGTGATATTTCTTTCAAATAGTTTTGATTTCATCTATGTCAACATCCTTTGATGGATGTTAAGCTTATTTGAAGTTGATTTATTATAATACAAAAATTTATATTGTATTTAAGGTTTTGTGATATGTTTAACTGTGGATGTGTTATTTTTATACCATTCATGGTTTATTGAGAAAGTATTGAAATTTGGTATGCTAGTTTTAATACGAATGTTTATGTTATGTTTAAACCTTTTCATAAAGGAATGCATTAGACATAGTAAGTGACGGGTGGAGCCCACTATAGCTCCTTGATGAATCCGTAGGTCTCATGAGACAAACTAGTGTCTTGGCACTAGACCTTGACAAAATCTTATTTTTAGTCTTGGCACGAGGCCTTGGCTATGTCATTATGATAGTCTGGCATTATGCATTCCATCATTATGAAAGTGGTTAATGATATTGCACGTGATTATTCAATTATTAGAATATCCATGTCAATAAGTAAATGGCATTATTTCATTTTATTTCTGACATATTATGCTTAAGATCAAGTTTAAAAGTCTTTTGTTTTAGTTTAATACATTTCCATAAATGTTAATGCTTATTTTTTAAATTGTCCGCTGTATTTCTTACCCTTACTGAGCATTTGAGCTCACCCCTTTCTATGTTTTATTTTTCCTTGGATTCCAAGAAGTGTAATGTGATTGATATGAAAGGTTAAGACAAGGGAATAATGGCATTTATTAAGGATTATTTATGTTGTTTTTTATGTTATGAAGTGTAATGTAACATTCATGTATGTAATATATTTTCCAAGACTGCTAAACTGATCGGTTCTTCGGGACTTGGTTCCTTGTAATCATGCCAATGTATTAAAATAATGCACCGACTCTGGGTCACTGGGGTCGGGGCGTTACACAACGACCATCTTTATTAGGTTTTGGATAGTAAACTTTTTTATAGTTAATAAGGTTATGGATTTATTAAGTTTTTTATGTTGAACATTGGACAAGGTTCAAGAGATTAATATATTACTCCACCATATATATTTTCAGTCATATTTAATAACATATATTAATTATTCACATAATAATTACTATATATTGAATGAAGGATTTATCATTATATTATGGATATTTAATCCACTACTTTTTTTGGTATTTTAGGCATAAAAAAATATTCTTTAATATTCATTTCGTGGAGTATGTAATGATTTTAAAATTGATCAACCCCAAATCAAATGATGAAAATGTATATACTAAATAAGAACATATAAATTATATTTATTAATTTAATATTTAGTAAAATAATTCCTCAAATTTGTTAAAAGGACCTTGAAAAAAAAAATTCTAATTTATATCATTTCCAATGATATTAATGACATTTTTCAGAAATATTTTTCTTATAGATTCATGTATGGTGATTATCACAATATTATTCAATTAATTTTGATAAAAGATCTTTTTAATTATCCATAATTTTTTGGACATCAAACTTTTTTTAATTATCTAAAATATAACTCACCACCTATTTAATAATATTTGTAAACCTATTATGTTATTTCAGATGAACTTCAAACATCACTTCTTATTGTATTAAGATGATGTTTTATTTACAATTTTTCGGACTTGGGTTTTCACCAAAAGTATTTTAAAATATCTAAACATTTATTAAAGATATTAATATTATATATTTAGAATAGAATTTATTTATGGTGGGGAGAATTTAACACCCTAATACAATCCAATATATATTTTTAGAATAAATTTAATTTCCATGATATTATTTGATGCATACAACACTATTTTAAATGAAATATAATACTCTATTAAATATTATTTAAACATGACCATTTTAATCTAGTCCTTAAATTAGAGGGTTTGAATAAGACTAAATAAATTATAATAAATAATGATTTTACCTGAATTCATTTATTATCAATTTCTTATAAATTAATATAAGAATAGTTGGAAATAAAAAATTGTTTTCTGAAAAACTGAATTTTTTATAGAAGGAGATTTAGTTAGGCTCTGCATATATGATTTCAAAATAATTTGTTTACAACATTTAGAAAATTTATATTCAATTTTTTTTGAGATCATAAAATTAATTTTAACCTATGGTGAATTTTTTTTTTCTAAAATCGTTTATTTTTTTATGAATAGTGGAAAATATTGAATTTCAATCGAAATAATCTTTGTCAATTAAATAACATAAATGAAAAATTATATTAATAATTTTCATAAATAATTTTTTTAACTTTATATTAATTATTACAATTTTTTTCATTAAACAAACTATATACAATTATTATATAAAGGCTTGTTGATAATTTTGAATTTTTTCGTTGAAAACAACATTTTCTTATCATTTATATGAGATTATTTTTAAATAAAAACATTCAAATTATGGGAATATAATTTTTTAAAATGGATTCCATATTTTTAATAATAATTATATATATTATATAATATTCTCAAATTAATATTTGACCAAAATGAATAGTGTAATCATTAAAAATTAATTACCATGGTTAATTTAAAAATAGATTTACCCGGGGTTAAAATAAATATTTCATTTTTAAAAAGTCCAAAAAATAGTGTAGAATATTATATATATATATATAAACCCTAGAACATATAATTATCAATCATAATATATTTTGTACCCTTGTGTCATGAGAAATAGTGGGAAAACTTTTTTTTCAAAAATTACAAGTGTCCCACTCACCTCACTTATAAATGTCTACACACTCTATTCTATTCTTCACTCCATAAAACCATCACACCCTTTTGATTTGTAAAATACATGCCCCAATCACTTCTCAACATCTATAACCAAATAATAGAGGCATTATTTTTAGGATGAAATCTTGGATATGAATACTTTTATTGAAAAACTAATGAGGTAATGCAAATAAGAGGTAATAGTATTCATTGATTATTATATATTATTTATTCTACCAACTTCATATATTCTTATTAAAAGATGATTACATAATAATATAAATTCCACCTTATACAAATATTTTTTATACTATTTTAATGAATTTTTATGTTCACCTCTACCACAAAATGGGTTATGAAATCATCATTACTATGTATGGAAGACGATAACCTCATATACTGATGTAATTTGATTTCCCATTACAACATTTCACGTTTGGATATGATAACGGATAAAAAGTATATATATTATATTAATAACATAATTAAAACATTTTCATCCTTATTTCATATATAAATTTTTATATTCCATTATGTAGTGGATTGGATAATGTCACTCGTGAGTATGATAGACTATGGTCTCACAAAGCAATGTGATATGTCTTTAATTAAAGCATTACATGGTAGGTGATATGTATAATGTTAATGAATATATGTTAATATATGACATTTTTTTATATTCATGAATTTTTAATGCTCTTAAATGATAGTTCATAATTCTCTCCTTTTACATTTCTACTCATTGAAAGATGATAACACCATTCATGTACTTGTAGACTAATGCCTTCACGAGGTGATGGGACTCTCTTTTCATCACCACACAAGATGGATGATATATATAATTATTTTTAATGAAATGAAATTGTTTTTATGATACTATTATCATTATTGGATTATAAAATATTACAGACCTACTTTACATTATGATAACTAAAAATTGAGATGTTAGTTATGTGTATGTACAACCTACCGTATTTATGATCATAATAAACCTAATTTATCAAAAACACCATTAATGACAGGTATTAAAAGAATATTTTTTTAGGTATACGATTATTTGGTCATCATTATTATTTTTTAAAGGGGAAAACTACATAAAATGAATAATAACTGGAACATTCCTTCAAAAAATTGAATGAGAAAACAAATAAATTAACAACAAAAACCAAGAAAATAATGCAATAATATTAATGAACTGGTGAAAAGTTGTCACAAAAAGAAATAATATATGATATTAAAAATAACAATATCATTCAATTGAAAATTTATTTACATACTTAGAAAAAATATATATGAGGATAAATCATGTTTAACAAAAAGGAATTCTAGGGTAATGGATTTCTTAGCTCAATATACATTCATTGGGTTAAACATCATATCTATCTTTGGTCAGAAACATTTTTCATCTAGATTTTAAAAAAATTATTTTTTTTAAAACAATGAAATGTTTTACTAAATACATTTTTACCAACATTTAATTTTTAAATAATGTTCTGAAGAGAATCAACATGCCTTTTTCAAAAAAATAAAATTTTGATTTTTTGAAAAAACTGAATAGAATATTATCTTAATGTGTACTCCATGAACCAAATTTCCATACATAATTACCACTCAATGTTTTTAATGAATAAATTATAATATTCAAAGGTATATTTTAATGAATTAGATATATATATATATATATTATCAAAAATTAGTTTTAAAATGTTCTTTTCAAAATGAAAATAATAATTTTCACAATAATATTTTTAAATTTAATTTTAGGTTATTCTTATTCTTAATAAACAATAATTAATTTCTCTTACTCTAATGGGTATTTTTTGGAATGATACAATCCTGATTCCTTATAGGAATGGTTTATGATCATTTTAAATAAACAAAGTATTAATATTCAATTCCTTGATTCGTTTTTTGTATTCATTACTATTCCCTTGATTTAACCACATTCCTATGATCATTGGTCATTAAATTTTCCTAAAATATCATTATTATCAATCATTAATATGCATTTTTGATAAACACAGTCTCATTTATGAATATTCTTTTTTAATTTAATTTTTTAATTATAATGGTTTTATTTATAATTCATTTTTTTCATCAATATGATTATTTAATGGTAAAAATCACTATTTTGGAATTATGTAGATTATATGATATATGGGTAATTATTTGGACACACTAAAATAGATTGGGTACCACTTACAAATAAATTCTTAATGCATCATTAGGTCTTATGAGACAAAATACATCAAAAAATTAAATGGAATTTTAACTGTATTCTTAAATCATCTTGTGAAAGTTGTTCACATTTGAGGTATCATGTCCTTTAGACATGAAATCTATAAATTAAGAATTAATATCATTGATAATTTAGTTATTTTCATTTTTAATGAGATTTTATATGTTATATTTTATCAATATTCATTTCATTATCTGTTATTTAGTAAATTAAATGTTTTTATAGTTATTTCCCTTTGCGTATTGATTAATCCCAATTTTATCATGACACTAATGTAATTAAATTGTAATGTGTGTTTAGTTATTTAACATTCTATGTTGATTATTCCTACAGATAAATCATAGAATCTTTTATACATAACCCTTACAAATAACATAATCTAAAACCTATTTTGTTTCCTCTCCACAAGATATGATAAAGAGATATCATAATAATTTTTCCCTGATAATTTTCATTTTATTTTTTTGTTAATTTGTTGTATTTACTATTCCCAAAGAGAAATGGGAATCATGTATGTAACTAGTTGTCCAAAAATGGTAAAGTGATTTTTATTTTGGGATTTATCCCTTTGTATATATGCCAATGTAATAAATATGACACTTCCTCTATGTAATTGGATTTGGGGTTGTTATATAATTTACATTATTTAATACGTTCAATATAATTGTTGATCATTATAAATAGTAAAATGAGTAAAAATTAATTTTCATCATTATAGAAAAAATGTTTTTATCAGGTGGTTAAACTAAAAATATAAGGGTTTAAATAAACTACTAATCTACCTAAAAAAATTTAATATAAATGTTTTGACTTGATAATATATATGGTTTGATAATGATCCATCTTTTGTGAATTTTAATTTTACAAAAAATTTAGTGTAAATGGTTCATTTAACAATTACCAATTATGTCTTCTACTATAATGTTTTCTACTAAGTGTGTATTATCCTCTACTCATAGTCATGTCTAAACCCAAAAGAATTTTTTCTTCCAGTTTTTCCAACATTGAATATTTGGTTTTTAATTTTGTGGAATTTAATTGATGATTATCAGAGGTTAAAAGAATATGGGTTATGGCCCATTGTTTCTTAGCTAATATTTCCCAAGATACTAATAGTAAAAAACAAGTCACATGTGATTTAATTTATCTTGACCATCAATATTTTTGATCATTTTTTTCTGATAACTTTTATTAGAATTGTAAGAATTTATGGATGGAAATTATATTTCTGAACTCTATCATCCATGGGCCCTGGACCTCTCTTAGTGGTTTAAATGTTATCTCAAACTTAGATGAGAATATTGAAGACATGTCTAACTCTATCTCTTCAATATATTTCATGTACTATATTGATGATAGTGGGATGTTTTAAGATAAACTTGTTAGGGAAAAGTACACTTGGTATAGTTTTTTGGGATAGATTTTTTTCAAGTTGAATCGATAGGGAATTTTTTGATGAAGTGTTTCTTGACTCAGCGGGATCTATTTCTTGTATAAATTTCTATAGACTCAATTATGATCATCATCCCATTTTCATTTACCATGTGGTAGAGGATCTCAAACCTCCTTTTCCATTTAGGTTCAATAAATCATAGTTCAATCATCCTGAGTGAGGATAATTATTGAGCTGACCTAGAAATATTTGAATAGTTGAAAGTACAGAGTAAAGCTCATTTCAGCACTCTTGATTCAGAAATTTACTCTCTCTAGGAATCAATTAAATACATGAGGAATAAAAATACATAAAATGACTTCTATAATAATGTTACTGGGAAACTGATCTTGTTTCCAAACTGAATAGTGTTTTGAACCTCAAATATTCTTTTCCAAAGCGACATGTCTAGGGCTAATTGGATGAAAGACAGTGACATAAATTCTAAAATTTTCATCTCTAAGTAGAAAATAAAGACGTTTTTTAGGCATATTTCATTAATCAAAAATGGTAATCATGTCACTGACAACATGAAGGATCTTTCGAGAATGTTATTTCTTACTTTAAGTATATCTTTAATGGTCCAACTACTCCTCTTAATCAAGTGGATAGTATTTTCCTGAGTCTTGTAAATATAAAAGATAATTTCATTCATACCTCTATCCCTTTTGTCATTGAAACCAATGAAGTGGCCTTTATCCTAAATCTGGAAAGCTATCATGGTCAAAATATTTATGGAAAATTTTTCTTCCAAACATACTTAGATATCATTCATATTGACGTTTGTAGGCTGGTCGCGCAATTTTTTAAAGAGGGTTCTATTCTAGAAGGTCTGAATGACATGGTTGTTTCTCTTATCCCAAATGTGGAGAACTCCAACAATATTCACCTTATCATTCCAGTTTCAATGGTTAACACAATTTTGGAAGTCATCTTCAAAATCATGGATATGAGGTTCTCCATAATTTCCAAATGATTATTCCCTTAATCAGTTTGTCTTTATAATAGGTAGGTCCATTTGGAAATTCCTCATACCTTCCTCTAAATGTGTTAACATTCTTAATAATTCCAAAATGGGTGGTAATATTTCTCTCAAACATTATGTGAGAAGATATTTTATACTATATATTGGAAATTCATTTATATGGTTATTTATATGTTTTGTTATGAGGGTGTCTTCATTGATTATTTCAAAACCATTTCTGAGTCTTCTCAAATCTCTGTCCTTATTAATGAATCCCCTAAGGTCAATTTAGTTTGTTCCAAAGGTGTTAGTAAAGGTGATCATGTTTCTGTTACCAATTTTCTATTGTGTAGGATTATATTAGTAGATTACTTTATATTATGACTTGTACTGGAAAACTGAAGTCTATTTTTTCTAGTGATAGAATTGTTTCTCCAACTCATTTTATTGACGATTATATCATTCTCTTCACACAAGGAGATAATAGAGAAATAAATTACATTACATGATCCGTTTTTCACTATAAAAAATGTTTTTTCTAAGAGATTAGTTGGAGAGAGTCTTTTTTCTCCATTTGTAAGAATATTCACACATCCAAGAAGATGGATATTTTCATAGAATTAGGTATTTATTAGTGAGTTCTTACATTTACATATTGGGGTGTTCCAATATTTTAGGGGAGACTAAAATCTTGTTGTTTTTTTGATATTATTAGTAAAATAATAAGGCAACTTTCTATATGGAAGGGAAAATATATCCCCTTTGTAGGTCATGTCTGCTTGGTCAAGGATATTATTGGTTCAATGTTTGTTTATTATTTTAATATCTACAAGTGGTAGACCTCCCTCATAAAGATCATTAATGTTTCCATCAAAAGTTTCATTTGTAGTGGAAGAATTCTTTAGAAAAAATTGTCCACGGTCTCAAGGAACAATTGTCGTAAACCTTATGATTTAGGGGGTTTAGGTATTAAGACTATTGAACTATATAATGATTATTTGTAGGAGTCATTTTTTTGGAGGCTAGTCAATATTAATTCTGAGGAAATTGATTTTCATGGAAGGAAATTCAGGAATAGACTCAGATATGGTGTTTTTAGTCATTTGGAATCATTTATTTGGCCTACCTTTAAATCCATTTTTTCTTCTATTGATTCTTATTCCAGATGGTTAGTTTCCAAGGATGTATCTCTCTCGTTTTGGAGGGACAATAGGGATGATTTTCCCCATTTTGATTATTTGATGAATGATGACATTAATATTGACCAAGATTCCATGATTAAGTATTAGCTTGTTAATACAAGGGATCTTTAAAATCACGCTGTCAATTTTATCAACAGCTAAAACTTCTCTAATAGAGCGGATTCTTGGTATCGGCGCCTTATTTCAATGGAATTACCTCTTCTAAATTATTATATAGGAATTCCATACTTTTAAACACGGAATATAATTGGATAGGGTGATCTTCATAGAAATTTTATTTGACACTCTCAGACAACATTGGCATGAAGATTGGCTCACTGAAAGCTTCTTACTAATTGTTTCATTCAAAAATGTGGAATTTCCATATTTTCTTCATGTGTTATTTTTCATTAAAATAGAAATGATATCAATCACATTTTTCTTAGATATGTTTCTGCCTCATCCATGTGGAATGTGGTATCTAATTTTTTTTGAAATCTCTATGCTTTGTGTGACTTATATCTGATAATTTTTCTAGGAATGACATTTAATTACATTATCTCCTCAACTACAAGCTCTATTTCAAGATACATTAATTTAACTTCTACATTTATTTTTTCATAGAATAAAATGATCCATGAAATTAACCATTTCGTGGTCCATGCAACATTATCATTTATGATTGTTGTTGTGTGTGATGCCTGGACACCGAGGAAACATTTTTACTTCTACTTGGTTCATGATTTGTCCGTTATTGATATCGTGTGTGTCAAGGGAAATTTTTGACCTCCGTATGAAGGATTTGAGGTCCTATGTAAGGATCCCCTTGTTGTATTGTTAAAATATAATTTTTATGGAGCATATAGATGTTATCCGGGGCTTTCTGGATATGATGATGTTTTATGGAAACATTAATGTGATGTCCATGGATGCTTCCATAGTTCTTGTTGTCTTACATATTCTGTTGAGGATGACATGATCCACATTATCTTTACAGTAGAACATGTTGTGAACGGGGGATGGAATAATCTATGGATTTATAGTGATTCTTTTATTGTTTTTTCTTCCATGAGGATAGTTCTATCTCAGTTTTCGTTGAATCTCACCAATAATTAGATCAAATGAATTGATTCTTTCTTTTCCATGAATCAAATTATCAAACATATTTATGGTTAATCCAATTATTTTTCAGATGGTATTTAAAATAATGGAATAAATGGTTCTGATTTTTTTAGTATTAGCAGGTAGTGGATGAGCTTCTTCCTCTTCATAAAAGGGATCATGATAAATCCCCTATTTTTAGACTTGTGTAAGCAGATTTTTTCTATTCAATAAAAGAGACTTTCTTTTTGGTAAAGGCCTCATTTTCTCTAAAAAACTTCATTAAATTACACTCAACATATTATATTTCATGTATATATTATAATTATAATCTAAGAATGGTTTTTTGGAAACCTAAATTTGTTTTTTGAAGAAGATGAATTTTTTTAAATATATGATTTAATTTTAATCATGAATCCTTATAATATTTTCTATATAAACACAAATAATTTAACCATTATCTCAAATATATTTAGATTTTGTTATGTTAATGGATTAAACAGTAACCATCATCATTTACTCCAATTGTAAAATGAAACCATTGATCTTATGTGTGGAAGAATACTGGCTCATAAACCGATGTAGCCCACCATCCATCAATACGATTCTCAAATAGATGTAAAGGTGGATTTAATATATATATATATTATAATAATTATATTATTATTATTTTGGTATTTAATATCACATATTCCATCATACATTCTGTCTCAGGTGGGATATTATAACATCACTCATGTATATGGTGGACTACCTCTTCATGAAGCAACGATATTGATTTTTCGCTGACAATATACATGGAAGCTATTAAAGATAATAGATAATGACTATATGGGATAATTATGATCTAAAAATAATTTTGGAAATATTATATCACATACAACTTATTACCTTCCAATTAATTAGAAACAAATAACATTGCTCAGACATACCTTTGGACTACCAACTCCATAGAGCGATGTGATTTTTTTATTTTATTTTTACATGGATGGTATTGAGTATGGATTTTATTATTATACATAATTTGTCTAAGATAATATTTATTTAATTATTGTAAATTAATATTTATTTTCCATTCATTACATCGATCGAGAAAAATGGAAAAGACATACATGAGTACGTACAGTCTACCATCTCTATGAATAATATAATTGAATTTATATCACTAGTTTTAATATATTAATAAAACTAATTATAAAATAAATTGAAATTATATTCAAATCTTGGATAATATTCATAATATGATTTATCCATTATCTTATCTGAAGGACCAATGTTAACTAACAAAAATTTACATGAAATATTAAGCAATAGTCACCGGAAGTATTTATTCTAAAAAAGAATTTCTAATAAAAGAATAATATGAGAATATATAAAAATAAATTTTTTTAAGATATATGTCTATGGATTTATATTTTTTTAATAATAAACATATGTTATTTATATAGCTTTTTGGATCACATATTATGGAATTCGAATAAAAATTAATTATTTCTCCTCTAACTTTTACTTCAATGTGGCATACACAATAATCACTACTATTGCATTATATTTTGAATATAAGTCCCATTTGGATATTTTATATCATGAATTTATATATATTCAGGATATTGATGTTTTATTTTATTTATTTCATTTATTAGGGTTATTATTCAAAAGTTACCAAATTTGGAAGGGTTTGTTGACAATTTTATCATTAATCGATATTGTTTTTTTTAAGTATCCATTGGGGGAATTATTTGATATATTAATATGAAAATAAATCAACATTATCCCATATCATTATTAATTCCCTTTTTCTATATATATTACAATTTTATATTCATTTTTTTATAGCTGTGAAAATGTTCTTAATAAAAGTTGGATATATTTCTATCTTCATTCCAAATCAATTTTCACCAAAATCCATGGATTCTAAAAAAGTTTTCAATTTTTTTAATCTTTTAAAAATAATATGTTAAATAAATTTTTACACATTATAACTATTTACAATTTTTTGAAAGGATCCTTCATGTTATTTTCAAAACGTCCCCCTTTGTCTTTTATATAATATTTGAAAGGAATATTTATTTTAATGTGTATTGTATTAACATGATATTCTACTCCCAAGAACAATCAATGTTTTAATGCTTATTTTAGAGGATTTAAAATGTTGGTTTCAATGAAAATTATTTCAAAAATATATTTTGAACTATTAGATTTACAAATATTTTCAAAATGAAATAGTTATTTTCCTTAAAAATTGTTATTAAATTTTTTTTGTTATTAAATGAATCATTGACAACAACCCAATATTTTAATAATGAACCAATTGGTATATGTTACATTTATAAAATAATTATTATTTCTCTAGATATTTTATGATTTGATTAATTTGGTATGTACAATTTTATTACAATTGGCCATATTAATATGGATGGATATTGATTTTTTTAATGATTAGTGTAAGTATTTACAGTTCATTTGTTGGTTATTCAATATGAGTGTTTATTTTTTTATGATTCAACTATTTCGTATGATAAATTCATTGGACGTATTGTGTGACAGGTGGGGCCTAGTATTTTATATCCCCTCGATGCATCGACATGTCTCATGAGATAAATTGACTTTTTAATTTGGCTATGGACCTACCCATTTATGTACGATATCTTGCAATGAGTCCTTGATAGTACGAAGAATTTCAAGGAGGCATTGATGTTATTATTAAGATGTTTATTATTATTCATTATATCATAATGAATTCAATCATTGACATTCTATGTGGTTATTTGATTAGTTATAATATCCTAGGTTATATTTCAAGATCATGTAATTATTTACAGGGAACTATTTGACCATCACTTATTTATTTCATACTATGAGCAGTTAATTGATTAAATTGAATATTTTTTAGTTATATAAATTTCAATATTTATTATTCTAATTTATTCAATAATTCATCAATTTTAATCTTACCCTTACTAGACATCTAATATCACTACTTCCTTATCTTTTATTTTCCCTCGGATGCTACGAATTGTTTAGTGATTGATATGCAGGGAAATTCTGCGAGGAATAATAAAATTTTCAAAGAAAAGACTTTGTGTATTATAATTTTTTATCATAATGTGAATTTAAATTATTTTACTAGTTTTATAAGACTACTATACTATTTTTTTCATTTGGTATTTGATTCTATATATCTTATTCCAATGTAATAAAGTTGACACATGAACTGGGATATTAGATCAGAGGATGTTATAGATGGTATCAAGGAAAGATTAGTCGAAAACATGTGAACAATAAATAGTAAAACTAGATTAGGGGCCTAGACCCTTTGATGTAAATTGAGGATAAGTTTAAAATAACATCTTAATGTTTTGACATGGTAGATATTTTTTGGTTTCTAATGGAAATAAATCCATGTTTAGATACTACAAGTGGATGTAGTTATTGAAAATATCTACCTTTGTAAAATAAATATCAGGAAGCTATGTCATGAATTATTTGAGTTTAAACTCCTACATGATAACATGCCTTATTGTGCACTATTTTTGACACTCCAGGGGGGATAGGCATGGAATAATTAACATTCTCAAAAAAAAATCTAACGGATTTAAAAATAATGATATCCCAAAGACAACATTATTAGGATTATCACATTAGCTATAAATAAAACATTCAATTTATATTAATAGTTTCAATAGTTTTATGATTATACATAATGTGTCAAAATGTTATGATATAATATAAAAATAAATCCTAATGGAAGGAATGGGAACTGTATCAATGAATATATACCATGGAGGTATTTACCTTCTATGTAAGAGAATAAATTTAGAGTTAAAGGTGTTGTTGAAACTGATCATATTATGACCATATTGGGAAACCTAACTCATGTTATGTTTAACAACCACACATTCATAAAGCATTTTACATATCAATCATGAGGTGTATCAATTTTAAAATTAATTATAAATCAACAACCTCCATTATTCAATGGGACTAAAAATCCCTTTATATATAGTAAATGGGAACCATCCATAGTGATGATATTTCTTACTTTATGAATTAGTGAAAGGGATAAATTTTCCATGGTATTTTATAATTTATCAAGATTTTCTAATTAATTAAGGCCATTTATTTTATGCAATAGAGATAAATAATAAATAGAAAAAAATTGAATGGATTTTTTTTCAAGGTAAACTACTTAGAAAAATAATTTCCTAGTGGTTAATGAGAAGATATATAGATACATTTATTGAGTATTTTATGAATAATAGAAAAAATTGTTTTAAGTATGATGTCAGTTATACTTGGATAACATCTCATTCAATAGGCTACATATTCTATCCAAATAGAAATATATATATTTTCTTTGATGTTCTTAATTAAATCCTTCAAAATCCATTAGTTGCCTAATATATCTCATAATAAAAGGGCATAGTATCACATGCAATCAATAATGTGAAATAACTATCATAGTATTATGGCTTATAATGGATAAAAGTGAAAAAGAGGCGAAAAAATTAAAAAAAATGGATAAATTATCGAAGGTAAAGAAGGATTTTCCTATATATGATACGTATGGAATGAAAAAAAAATATTCATTCCAAAAATGAAAATGTGTTTTCTCCAATTGTGGATAAAATTCTATCATGCCCATGAATTCGAGGGTAATGGGTAATCCCTTAATGTACTTTGGTTTAACTATAATGAGATGGTTTACCATTTCAACCAATTCATGAAGCATCAAGGAAATATAACATATAATATTCTAAAGGATTGAAGTCATGATTATGATGTTGATATAATATAATTGTAATGATTAATGTGATTGTGTATTTATATACATGAAATATACTACAAATGTTTTTTATGAGTGATATTTTTATTATAAATATCATCAATTGTTTATGGATTGTACTAAAATGGTATTTATTTATGTATTTGAAAATAAATTTTGAATGGTACCAAGAAAATTGTTTAAATGGAAAGTTGATCTTTTTGGAATAAATATGACTATGGGAATATAACCCTTAATATGTTCTCTATGTTTAAATAAAAATTGTTATTATATGGTTATGGGATATAATTGGTGGCCATGAAATTGGTTAGTGATTTAGTGTTTTATGTTACAATATCTTGTGTTTACTACATGGTTGGATATATGTAATATATTCATGAACCTATAATTTTATTTTTAGAATAATTTTTTTTTCATGTTAGGTTTTATTTTGATCATGGTTTTCACATGTATGGAATCTGACATTAAGAGATGCTTTATATTCTATAGGGATCATAAAATTGATTTAGTGATCTTCCATAAAAATTTTTGACATTGAACTTGTAAAGAAATTTTTGTGATGAGTCATATGTTTAACTATATATTGAATGGATTAATTTCAAATTATGTTGTTATTAGAAAAAATATTATAACCATTTCGATTTTATTAATTTATCTAAAAACAAGGGTAACTAATTAGAATTCATATGATATATTAAATATTCGTCAGGAATAAAAATTAATTTTGGATATTCATTTCCCAATGTTATAAATGAAGTGGGAATTGATTAAAACACAACCAAAGGATGAAATTGTACCTGTAAGATAGAAACATATCATGTATGTTCATTTTGTTATGTTTTTAGTTGAGATAGAAATGGAATTTCTCAACTCATGGAAAAGGATCATGAAAAATAGTATCCTACTAACAAAATTTATAATGAATCAAATGGTACATAAACTCCTCATTGATTTTTGTTTTTTTGGTTTCAAAATTTTCTTGACCATTAACCTTCTTGTTATAAAATAATCATATCACTCTCTATAATTATTTGGGCATTACTCTTTTCCACATTTATATTTTCACTCCCATCCTATTTTCATTTACATGAAAACCATGTTATGTGATTATTAATATGATTGTCATACTTAAAATTCACTCTTATCAATATGATGTTTTATTAACCCTTCTTATGCTCGTGGATTTCATAAAGGAAATTTTGAAATTTCAAAAAAATGGTTTTTGATATTTATATTAAATTATGATGAAAAAAATTTATTAAAGGGGCTAAAATTTAACAACTAGAGGTTTAAAATTTGATAATAATATTAAATAGAATGTATGAAACATTAAACCAACATTAAAAGAAAATATATTACAATTAGACTCTATGATATATTTTTTATATATAAATTCAGTCTCTTTAATAGCTTGTGATTCAATAAACATCAGGTTTAAATGAAATGTGACACTCTATTAAAATATTATTCATTAAAAATGACCATTATAACCTAGAATTTTAGTTGTTGGGTACAAATTATTGTAATAAATTTATGTAAATTTTAAGATATACACATTTATAATATAAATTTAGTGGATTATATTAGATCAGAAATAAACATAAAACCATCTGAAATAGAATGAAACCTTTTCTGAAAAACTATAATTTTATTAATGTTTATTTTATTTCACTTTTCACACTTATTTTAAATTTTTTTAAGGAATATATAATATTTATTTGAAAATATAACAATAATTTTTTAAATATAAATATAAAAAATTTCTTAGGGTGGATTTTTTATTGTTTTCAAAAAAAATGAATAGTGAAAAATACTGAATTTAAATTGAATACATCCTTTTCAATTAAATTTTTCATAAAGATAAACTATTGTTTCAATTGTGTTTAATAGTAAAATAATTTAGATTATATAAATTTGTAACTAATTTAGGTCATCATAGTCATTTTAATGTATAATTTTGATATTAAAACATTCTATAGGTATATGATTTTTCTCATTGGAAACCCACTTTTTTCATCGTGTCTACTAGTATATTATTTAATTGCATTAAACCAAATATGTGAATTTATTTCACAAAAATCTATTACAAATTTTTAATCTAAATAAAAAATATTACTTAATGATATCATTGTTTTTTTACAATTATTTATAATTAAAATAGTAAAAATTATTTCCTACGATGTATGTAATATGGGTTGATAGAGGAGTTATTTTAATAATAATGGTTTAAATATCATAAAAACGTATACAAAACCATTTTTATGGTCATATTTACTCTCTATAATCTATATAGTTTGATAATGACCCATTTTTATACATGTTTCATGATTAAAAAATGGTTTTAAATGATTTATTTCAAAAATACCATGTGTGTCCTCTACCATAGTTATAAAAGGCCACCCTCATTCCTACCCTCTCCACACTACCAAATACCTTTTTTCAGTCCTTAACTAAAATATATCTTCCATAAATACATAAAATAATAATATAATCATTTTAGAGAACTTATATTTTATCCTTAAAGGCATTAGGTTAAACCTAAATAGTGTTCGGGAAGAAGTGGTGACATTTTTTACTATGGATTTTCAATTTAATAATTGTTATAAATTATCATAATATTTTTCCAACAATGAAAAAATAATAAAAATAATTTATAATAAATATTGAGATGTTATTATGTTAATTTAATAACCAATAACCATATCTACTTATATGAAATTTAAAATGAAACCATCCACTGTTTATACGGATGACAACTACCTTGTGAAACAATATAGTTTGATTTCAGTCCCTAAATATCATTGATAAAATTAATGATGGATTTAATATATATATATATATATATATATATATAATAGGATATTATTATAATTATATAATTATTATTTTAGATATACCTTCTTACTTCACCTTCTTTTAGATATATGACAATGTCGCTCGTGGATATAGCGGGCTACCCCCTCGTGAATTGATGTGATTTGTTTTTCACTTATGTTTTAAATGGAATGTATTTTGGATAAAAGTAAATTAATATATGTGATATTTATTATCTAGAAATTATTATATAAATATATTATCATACCTAACTTTTTACCTTTTAATCCATTGGAAAATTATAATGTCGCTTGTGGGTATGTGTGGACTACCGCCTCAACGTAAATATTTGAAATGTTTTCATTCTATTTTTACAAGGTTGCTAATAAAGATGTATTTTATTTATAAAAATGATATAAAACAAGAATGATGATTATATAATGGTTAATTAATATTTATTTTCCATTTTCTTCCTTTATCCCGAAAAAAAGGGAACAAAATTAAGGTGTACAAATATCATATTGTCTCCATATACAATGTGATACATTTTTTATCTATAAATATTATAGACTAATCAAAATAAATATTTAATGATTATATATTATAATTACATAATTTATTTTATTCTAAATATTATTTTACCTGGATAAAATTTAATTGGAAAAATTACCAAACAAAACAATCAAGAAAATTGAAGCAATTATCACATTGAGCAGTGATGATTACAATGAATTGCTAATAAATGAGTGATTAAAGTATATGTGTAAATCATATTTTATATGAGTTATATGAGTTTCAATATCTAATTTATGTTTTATTAACCAATATTTATTATAATAGTGGTTTATACCAATACGATGGAATTTGAACAAGTGGTAAGGGTTTATCATCTCTCATTTAATTCTGTGAGACAAACACCGTAAACACAGTTTATTACACTGTGGAATGTATAATATAAAAAATTTGACATGTTATACAATGACTATAATTCAATTATTGATGTTTACATTTTCATTTGAGTTTATTTACTTTATACGTATTGTGATTCAAATTTTACCAAAGTGGTACGGTTTTATTTCAGAATCACATCATTATTCTAGATTTGTTATGTTTTAGTATCCCTTGGTTGAACTATTTGATATAACTATATTAAAATAAACAAATTTAATATTATTTTTATGTTAATTAACTGTTTCAAGTAATAGTACTATTATTACACTCTTAGGTAATTAAAATTCATGTTAATTGTTTTAGGAAAATTTGACTTTATTTCTCTCTTCGTTAAAATATCTGTTTTCGTAAAAATTCATGTATTATCAAAATGATATTAAAAAAATTTATATCCTTTTAAAAATAATTTATTAATTCAATTTTCAAACATTTTTACTTTTTAAATTTTTTAGAATGTAACCTACATGTATTTCTCAAAACAAGGCCCCATTGGATTTTAATGAAAATATTAATAGAATATTATTTTTGAAGAAGAAATTATGAAAAAAAAATTCATCCATCATAACCAATCAATTATTTTAAGATTATTTTATAAGTTTCAAAATTTTATATAAAATTAAAATTATTTTCAAATTATTTTTTGAACATTTAGATTAAAAAATATTTTCATAGTGAAAATGTTATTTTCCTCAAATAATTTTTTTAATTAACTTTTTATTGTATTTATATTCATCAATGATATAAAATAGTTATTTTAATTATTATCCACTGGAAATATAATGCATTTATAGAATAATAATTATTTTTCATGATGTATTATGACAAACAAGAATGGGGGTGTTAAATTTTATTATAATTCACTATATTACTCTGGATGGTTTACAATTATGTTTATTGATTAGGTTATGTATTGATATTTTTAAGTTAGTTTTTAATATTTCATTTTCATTTTAATTAAGTTTTACCACTAAAATAATAGTTATTAATTGGGTTTATTATGTGATTGTTGGGGAACCAAATTACATTTGTCGTAATTGAATTATTATGTTTCATGAGGAAAAATAACATTTCAATTTGGTTGAGAACTTAACCATTTATCTAAGATTTCTTTGAATGAGGTTTTCATATTAATAAGTATTTCCATGAGGCCTTGATAATATTTTCAATAAGTATATAAATATTAATTCAGTCATTATGAATTTATTTATTGGTGTTCCCTGTGACTATTCTATTAGATATAATATATGTGGTCAGGTTTCACTATATTATGATTATTTATATGGAATTATTTATTAATTATTTACTACTAAAAATCATCCTCATTTTATATAATTAATGGGATTTTTTACTTTTAATTACCTTCCAATATTGAATATTATTATTTATTCATTATAACTTATGTTGTACTCTTACACTTTCTAAGTATCTAAGCAGACTTCATTATGATGGTTGATTTTCAAGCAGATACCAGGAAGTGTTTTTAGATTGACACACATGGATATATTATAAGTAATAATTGATTTAAAAAAGATAATAATTTTTAAATTTCAATTTTATATTATAATGTGAATTTCATGTATATATCTAGTATACAATGAATAATAAACTATTGGTTCCTTATAGATGAATTTTTTTTCACATGTAATAAATTGGAAACTATCCTTAGGATACTATAGTAATGTTATTTATCGTAGCTCCCATAATTGTTCTAAAAAAGTTGGTTTTTCAATTCAAAAAATTTAACAAATAAATTATAGACAAACCCTATCAACTTGAAAAACAATGATATTTCATGGGAACAATTAAGGACTTTATAGGTTTTCAATAAAGTATATATACTATTGTAACATCATTATAACTTGTAGGAGTTATTAAAAAACAAATTAAAGAGGAATTATAAGGCTATTTTAAGAGGTAATAGATAATTAGAAAAAAAATACACTATATAGAATCATACATTATATGAAAAATTAAAATTGTTAAGAAATAATATATTTGAATTATTTTATAAATTATTTGATTATTGATATATCAATTTTTACTACTATTTAGACTTTCTATATTCAAAAACTCATCCCAACTCTTATGCTAATGTTAAAAATAGAACAGAACAACAGAAGAAAGAAAATAATTATAGAAGTGAGCCTACCTTGGGAAATAAATCAGTGAATAATTTTGTCAAAAATATTACACCAAAGATTTCTTTGATTTATGTTGATAAGGTTTTAAAACTATAGAGTAGAATATTCAATCAATTTTATAATAGAGAGAACACTATGGACATTTGAAAAATTCTCATGAATCTGACGAAATAATTGAGCAAGATAAAATAAAAAAGGTGATAATTAATTAAAAAATATATAAAAATATTATCTTAATGGTTGATATTTAAGTTTAAGATTTCAAGTGGGTACCCAAAATAGTTACTATAATGTTTATAAAGAGTTTATTATAAGTTTCTAAGAGGTTTTTCATTGTAATGTTAGATCATTGAATGGAATACTCGTCAAAATAAGAAGATAAGATACATGGAGAAAAACCTATGATATCATGTACTAAGGGGTTATGATGAAGAATAAAAAAGAAAACCAAAT
The DNA here is from genome assembly GCA_963277665.1 of Viscum album. Classification (NCBI taxonomy): domain Eukaryota; kingdom Viridiplantae; phylum Streptophyta; class Magnoliopsida; order Santalales; family Viscaceae; genus Viscum; species Viscum album. The sequence goes on along the minus strand of OY728126.1, from coordinate 1,943,372,090 downwards.
AAATGTTTATATTTTGGGAAAAAATTATCTTGATAATATGAATTTCTTAGTTGGAAGAGTCTATAAATATGATTAAATAAAAAAGGAATCAAAATTTTATTCTTTGTAAATTTAATAGGTTTATTCTTGCTAATAAGATAACCCATATAAATAACTATAAACTACCCAATAAAGAACAAAAATATAAAGGGAAATATAATATAAACATGGAGAGTTTTCTACATTTAATACCTTTAAGGAATGGATTTTCTAGTTTGATAGAAAACTCACATCCTGGTTTCGATCATTTGAGAGCTGATAGAAGACACACTTTATTCCCATATTGTGGGTTATGTATCTTAAAAGTGGGAATTAATGATTAAATAAATGGATATCATTAAAAATTGATATTTCCGAATCATGAGTGTAATTATATATTAAATAATATTATATATTATTGGAAAAATCCATGGGGAGCTATCAGAAAAAGTGACGATTCCATAGAAATAACATTTTTTTTCTAAATCCGGATTTTCATAGAGAAATGTAGAAAAATAATTTTTTTGAGAAAATAACCTAGAACATATTTTTTGGGGCGGTTATTATTCATGTTTATTTAGTTTTCAAGATATCGTAAAAATTTATCTGATCAGAACATATACAGCCAAAATCATTATTTTTATAACATTTTTATTTTTTATAGAATCAATTTTTTATAAAATAATCAATTTTTTCAATATATAATTTTCCCATATAGACATTGAGATGATTACATTATGAAACATTACTAAGAACCATGTGATATAACCTATCATTCATAGTATTAATTGAGTAGGGTAAACAATATTCAAAAATGATGGAATATAGTTTTATTAAAATTAATATATTTAGTTAGAGGGAATAAATTTCAAACTTATAAACATGGTTCAAAACAGGGAATTAATAATTTCCATTTTAATTTGTTATAAATTAGGGTAGAGGGATTATATTTTCCTATACAATAAATTTAGATTTTAAAATAAATTCAAAGAGGGAAATTGTTGTTCCTTGAGTGTTGTAGTAGTATTTATTATCATTTATCAATTTTAACAAGAATTATGTAAAGGTAATTATTTAAAGGTGATGTGAATGGTGATGGATTGAGAATACCCCCACCAAAGAATTATGAATTTTACCCATTAAATGTGTAAATAATTAATAAGACTGATTTACATTAATGAACCACTAGTATTTAATTATTATTAAGAAAATGACAAACATAATGACATTATCTACCAAGTGTACAAATCAATATATACATTATGATTTCACTGGAGGAAATGATCTTAAATAATCCAATTCTTGCACTATATAAGAATTCATATAGTGATTAAAAAAATAATAAAACATGTTTAATTTTTTATTCTACAATTATATATGTTATGGATAAAAAATCCAATTTGTATCCATCATGTTACATAATGAAATTGGTAAAAACACTTTTATTAATGATATAATGTACGTTGTTTAATATATATGTATAAATGATAATAACATCTTCAAATAATCTTCTTCATTATTTCTATATTGAATAATAAGTTGGGAATTATTTAGATGATATATAATATGTTTTGACATGTTACCATATTTTTTTCATTATCCATAATTTTATGACATGGGATAGAGTTTCATTGATGTGTCATTGAAATAATTTGAATGGATTAATGAAAATTTTCTCTTTAATGGAATTATTATATGGATGAATTTGTACCTCATATGTTTGGGTCTCAGTCATCATATTATTTTGAAAAGATCTATCTTCAGGTTTAAGTATACACATCAAAAGTTGAGCACAACCAAATTATATATGGATTGGATAGATATCCAATAATTTTGGGACAATGAGTCTATAAGGTTGATACATTCTCTCAAAACATGAAAAAATTTCCCTATAATATTGAGTCACTATCACATTAAGGTTGAATAAAACTTTTTTAGGGTACAATGATCCTTATTAGAAGACTGCAAAAGATACATCATCATAAGGTACATGGTGTAGTGTAGGGTTTTATATTATGCATGTTTTTGGAACAAAATTATTATAAATTTATGAGATTCAAAAAATCAAGATTCAAAAGTGTAAGTTAAATATTATTATTCCAAATACCTTCTTCATTGTTCTAAATATAAAAAATACCCATATGGGTTTGTAATTTATGATAAATAATTATGAGAAGTTGATCTTAATGGATGATAGAAGAAGATCGATGTGTGATATGTTTTTAATAGGATAAGGTATAAATAATTTTATGATCATAGATAATTTATTAAAATTATTCACATTTTGTATGTAATTGTTTTAAATATAAAAAAAATCTTATTCAAAATGAGAAAGAAAATGAATGAGTATTTTTTCTATGTAATTTTATTATATTTTTTTTAATCTATAATTAATGGTTTTCTAGGTTATCTCTTATGCTGATAATAAAGAGATCCAAATTTCCTATTATTATTTTATTTTATATATCCCATGGAAAAATTTATTAAATACATATATATTATAGATGATTTAGAATAATAACTAACAAGAGTTTACTTTTTAGTAAAATTTAATATTGTTCTCACATGGAATAAAATTTGAATAAAATAAATATATGATACTACATTCATTTTTTTGAGAGTGAGATTGAAAAAAATAAAATATATGAGATCATAGAGAGGATATAATGTATACATTAGATTTTATAACTTTTATGTAATTTATAAAATGTTTCTATTTATTATAAAATGATTATTGATTAAATAAATAAATAAATCTTTCAAGTACATCTAGTTATTAAAGATAAAAAATAGTGTTTTTTATGTTGTATATCTTGTAGGTGGGAGGATGAAAAAACACTTCAAAAGAATATGAATGATATTTTAAGATCATAATTATATTGAAATAAAATTTGGATATAAAATTAGAATAATAAAACAGATTTTATCCCTTATACTAGTTCAAACTGTACTCTATGTTGAGTGATTTTCTAGACAAGAATTGATGTGGAAGAAACAATCCCATGATGTTCTGTAAACCGAATGTTGTAACATACCAGAGTTTTAGTGTTTTATTGATAATAAGGATTAAAAATATTTTATATGAATTATTTATATTATAGTTAGTAATTTTTGGGTTGTAATTATTGAAGAATAAGTATTCAAGTCTAATGTTCATGAGAGTTATTTAATATCTAGTGGCTACATTGTTTTTTATGTTATTAGTTAAGAGTGTCTAATAAACATTTTCTGAAGAAGTACTTTAATTACAAGATTATAAAAAAATATTTTGTTTCAATTGATTCCCATGAATATCTATAGGAACTAATACATTCAGTAATTTAGGGAGAAGATCTATTTTTTATGAAGCGAAATCCAGGATAGATTGAGGATCTAATTCAAAGTGGTTGGAAGTGTTTTGAAGTGAAATAGTGGTATTCTAGTATAAATAACATGTGGTATTGTGTATAACAAAACAATATTAGTGCCTTTCATTTACAAGTGTAATATTGTGAATTGTCACATATGGAAAATTTTTAACCTAGTTTCATGATTATTATTATCCAACACATTGATTTTAATGAATATAATTATAATAAATAATTTTTAGCAATGATATCTCATATACCAAAAGGAGTAGGATTCCCAATCGGGGACGATCCTTTTAAAAATTAATATTCAATAATTAACTACTTTTCTTTTTTGTACATATGTTTATAATAGTTTAAAAATAAAGTATACATCTGTCATAATCATCAATAGTGTTTCAATGTTTAATAGTGTAAATAGTTCAATGGAAGATATTTTAATTTTCTAATCTTTGATTAACCCTAATAGATTCCCTTCTCATGTGTGTTTGAACCATTCCACTCATACTAACAGAATTTTCATATATTTAGATATTCAATTAATAGTTTTTATGACATTTTAATCGTAAATAAAACAATTTAATTTTTTATTATAAATTATTTATATAATTTCCAAATTATGTATATGTTTATAGTTATATACTACTATTTTTTATTTAGAAAATATTACTTTTATATATACGTTTTGAAATTGTATTTTTATACATTTATAAGTTTATTAATATTAATAAATATGATAATATACATTTTAAAACTATATTTTATATTTAAAATATATAGTTTTTATAAATATAATTACATATATGTTATACTTCAAAATATACATAATATTTTCAGGTATATAATTGTTATAAATTAATATATTGTTCAATATATAAATTGAAGTTTCTCTCTCAAATTATGTTATGAATAAATTAAAACATAGATGATATATCTAAACAATTGAAATATTTGACATATGGCCATGGAAATTCTGACCACCCTAGTATTTTTACATTGTATTCATTCATAATAAAAAAATTCTATTTTAATTAATTAATTATGAATATTTTTTTCTCATTGTGATGATGAAGTATCCATATTCTATCCCTTTAACTTATATTCATTTATCGAATGTTTCTATTGCATCACATCCCTTAACTATTCTACCCCACAATGAAATGTATGTTTCATCTCCATTATATATCTCGGGAGAACCATTTCTATTATTAGGTCCATACATCCCCCAGTGTCCACATTCTATGATTACTAGACCATAATACATGTACACATGTGCTCCCACACTATTAACCACATGAATATCCTCACCTCCTTTTAGGCTTCAACCTCTTATAGAACTTGAGATCATATCTGTTCTTCCAAATATAGAGTTTATAATAAATAGATATCACCTTGTCGATAATGATATATCACTCTCTCATTCATTAGGGGTTTGGTAAATTCATTTCATTATATTAGATTTTTTAATTGATTGTTTCAATACTTAAGTATTTTCATTTATTTATTATTATGATTTTGGTTAGATTATTAGTCATTATGGCCAGATATAGACATAGTCTATTGAGATTACATAGACACATATCATAGTGGGGTCCAATTATGATTGATAAAATATTAGTATTTACAAAAAAGAATGAGAAAGTTCCTTGGGATTTGTTATTTGAAAAAAATGATATCATACCCATGAAACCATTTCTGTGGCATAAAGTGGATGTTGTGGTAAAGGATATGCAACAGAAAAATAATTGAATTACTATATTTATTTATTTACTGTGATAGTAATATGTGTGGGAATAAAAAAATGTTTTTTTATTTTTTTTATAGGCATTATAATTTTCATGTGGATAAGAATGTGAGGATGAATCAAATTATATAGGTAAATTAGTTTTTTATGACTTATAAAAATGAATTGAGTTGGTTATGGTTGGAGAGAAATGAAACCCTTTGTAGCTTCTCCATATATTCATTGACTTTACTATCAATCAAAATTCTATGATGAATATTTATTAGTCAATCACAAAATTTCATATATAGAAATTATAACACCCCTGCAATGTTGTTATTACTTCAATTTTAAATTAATGTCATTTTTTCAATAGATAGTAATACATTCCATGAATAAATAAGATTTAAAAAAAATTAATCTAAAAAGGCGTATTGTTAAAAGTAAATAAACATTAAAATAAAATAAATTAAATTAAATGTGGAAAATAAAAAAAGAATAAAATTAAATGAATAAAAAAATACAACCTGATTTAAATATCCCTCACACGGATTTATATGATGATTAAATTGTGACTATATGTAGGGAAATAATATAACCTTTTAAAAATATATTATAAATCATGGTAAAATAACTGAGAGGATGTGTATAATGATTTTGATAAATTATGTGAGGATATATAAAGGAATAAAATATAATTGTTGGGAATATATAGATTTTGGTATTGCAGTTAGGTTGTGATTATTTAGACATTAGGTTTATACAATCGTTGGATATAAAAAGCATTAACATGTTAAATTATGTGATTAATTGATGTAATATTTTAAAATAAATTAAAATGTGTCCATTATAATATATGTATTAAATTAGAATGAATAAATTACTGTAAACACATTATATCTTTTTATAAAAATATAGAGAAGATTTATATCTATAGATTAATCCTTCAATCCCACTCTAAAAATATTTATTCAATGAATAACCCATAATAATATAATGGTCTCATCATTTGTTCTTATGAAATAGTCTAAAGGGTATTAGTAATAAATTTTGGGATAATATCATTATCTATTTTTTTCTAGTGTAATTATAAAAAATATTTATTCGATGAATGGTCTAAATTCAAATAATTGTACAATAAATGAATTCCATTTAAAAAAACTATTGTTGAAATGATCTGATTTCAAAAAATATTATATATATGTATCAGTATTTATAATAATAAAATATTGAAATAAAAATTAAGTAAATGAATTTTTTTTCCTTTATTATTTATTTAATGATTATTAATTGGCCAAATAAAATAATATAATCATTTAATAGTTAAAAATATATTTTTTTTAAAAATTATACATTTTTATTATTTAAAAACATATATATCATAGTTAAGTGATAATTATAATAAAATTAAATTTATCGATTAATGTATAAGTATGTTATAATCTATTAATTTATTAATAACCAATTTGAGATAGATCTAATAAAAAATCACATAAAACAAAGTAATTTTCTATGGATACAGTTATTTAATTATTTTATATTTTCATTTAGATGTTCAGTTTGATATATTTAAAATCTAAAATTGAGTTAGTGAAAGAAAAATTTTGAACCATCAGATATAAATTAGGGTAGAGTAGGCATCATTTATTATTATTAATGAAATTATTACCATGTTAAATAATTTAACATGTTAAAATGGTGTTAAATTTACATGTCAAAAACAATATATGATTATATTGTTATTTAAGATTATAAAAGTCCATTTTTAGGTGTGGTTTTGAATTGTATAATTAAAATCAACAATTAATTAACTAATATACTTAACATTGATTTGATTTTATCATCACCATTCATCTAAGTCAAGTCTCCAAAGTATTTTCTCACATATTAACCAGTCAACGGATCTCTGATATAACTAATTCAAAACACTTATAGAAAATATATATCTTCAAAATCACTATTTAAATTTCATATGCTAAATTACAATACCGCATTGGTCACAATATGATCACAAGAAAGTGGAATACATCCCCAATTCCAAAGGAACACATCACATGAAAGAGTTATTATGTAAATGTAAGTATCATTTTCATATTAATATAATTCATTTATCATATAATTTATACTTTTAATAAATTTCATTCAAAAAATTAATGATATGAAATTAAAATCATTTTACTTCTCTAAAAATGACACCACAACCATATAAACTCCAATTCATACTTATTTGTTCATTATAAAAAATTCTTGTTTTCATATGTTGTTACACTTACATGAATTATGTTTTAACATTTTCAAAAGGAATGTGTATGAGAACAAATATAATTGTAATATTTTATAATAATTATTAATTTTGGATGATATAATAATTTTATAATAACATTATATATACTCATTATTTTAATAATTTATTTTCCTTGATTTCAATTTCCAAAAAAAGATATTTTATCTTTTCTTTATGAACCATCAAAAAATATAAAATGAAATAATTATCTAACTATATAATCCTATAATATATTTTTATTTCACCTCCATGAAAATTTTTTGTGTGTTTAAATAATCATTAAGATGTAAGGACTAAAATTTATAGACATATGTAAGATAAAAAATGAACAACTTATACCAATTGATTATTTTTTTAATGAATTATTAACAAATAAAAAATTATAAACAAAAAATTAATAATATTAAATATTAAAAATATAATTACGTTTATTTAGAGTATTTATGATAAACCTAAATTTATTATTCACCGAGTTATGGGAAATCTATGAAATTATTAATCTATGGAATGGGTTCTCCTAAATCAATATTTTATTTATTGATTAATCTTATATCCCCAGGATTACATTTTCTATGGTTTTTAATATTCAAAAATTTCACTGATTCATTTGGTATATTGACTTTCTCACTAGCTATATTTGATTTCAATTTTTAAATTAAATTTTAATTTATTTTTACTTCATAATGATATGTGTATATAAAGTAAATCTTATACTATTGTAATGGGTATCTTTCATCTATAATCATATTATATGTATCCAAAAAATAATTATTTTACCTTTTGAAATATATTTATGCATTTCCTTTAATATATTTAAATTTTAAATATATCTATTATTATGGATGTTTTATTATTCTATTATAGCTATTTTTTCATTAAAATTTTAATAGTACAGTAAATGTTATTCATTTTTTATTCATTAATTTAGAATCATTATCTACTCATTTATTTTACTTTAATATCTATTACATTTCAAATATCTCATATTTTTATGTTTACTCCTAAAATAATGTTTTAAATGTATTATATTTGACATTTTAAAATTATATTGAATGATACCTATGAATCATTCTATTCGACAACAATTCATAATGAATACCCTTAAATTGTTTCTTCTATTTTCTAGTCAATTGATATGAAACATACAATCTATATAATTAGGCCTCATGTATCACGTTTTTAATTATTATATCCCATATCTCTTCTGTTTGATTTAGTTTTTAATTACTTTAGATCTAATTCTTTATTGATTCATAGGATGAACTTTATGAAAATTAATTATAACCCATTTTAATCTCATAAGTTTTTCATGGTATGATTTATGATGTGTTTCATGATTGGTAGAATTGAATGGGTTATCATTATATGATGGGTGTCTCTAGTGCATTGTTTGGGGATTTATATATGATGATATTAGGATCATTTGTTGAATGTTATTGTTGAAATATTAGGTTACCTAGACCCAACTATATAGTGATTTTGATTACCATATCGAGTATCCAAGTTAGTTGTACATGATGTACATCATACCATTATAGTGTACATATTTTTGCATCAACTATTTAGTGGTAAAATCTATAGATTCATTTTTGTATCGATAGTTATAGTATAATCTAGGGTATAATGAGAACCTAAAGATGTTATGAAATTAATCTTAAATATTTAATGCGGTATAGATACATCATAATTACTAGAGATAGTAGATGTTTTAATATTAGGTATTGGGGGTTTAGAATAAATGAGACCTCTTCTCATGAAGTTCACACATAGAGATCTCAAGTATTGAGATCACAAGGACAGACCCGCCAATAGGAACACCACATGTTTCGGTTCTCATTGGATATTCATATCTACGATAATGTTTAATGGTGTATTGAATGGAGATTATTTCTAATGTATGTTATTTGATCATGTACTTTAATTCAAGAAGAAAACCATGAATTTTCAATCAGGGTGGGGTAGTTTGTGTTGGGTTAGTCATTTGTGGAATGACATTGGTTGAATGATCAAGAAAGAATTTGTCACTTCCAGTTTAAGGAATTTATATATCTCAGGCCATGTTGATAAGAATGGAAGTACCTTAGTAAATCCATGGCCATGGTCTTCCAAGGTAATTCCATCCAGTTAGATCAGAAAATCATAAAGAATTAAATGGGAAATGACACGAGTGTGTGTCAATCTTAGTGATAGATTTAAATAAAAAGTGATTATATTACACAGTGCATGTTCATAGGTTGGTTTTCGCTGCTATGAATATCCTTATCTCTTTAGGGGACATGATGAGTTGCTAGATCCCACTCTTGGACAGTGAATACTAGTCATTTCTATCGAGATAAGGTCCTGGAGGTTCACATACATTATAGTATTCGAGAATCTTCCCTATTCAGTTGAATAGGAATATTTGACATGGTGGTCCCCACCACTGGGCTTCGGGATTTTTTCAAATAAGATACAACCACCAATGAAATAAATAAATTCATATTATTCATGTTAAGAATAATGGGCATTGAATTTATTTATTTATTGTATTTGTAAGTATTAAGTTAAATAAATGAATATATTAATTGAACGAATATTATTTTAATATATTTGAGGTTCAATTCATATTTGTTGGAATGAAAAGTCATGTTAATGACTTATTTATTATCACATAATATATTTAATATATTACACGAATTTGATAATAATATTTATGAATCAAATTAAAAGTCATTACATGTCCTTTATTGTGCATTATTTAATCAAGGGTAGAGAGGTAATTTCACGTATTTTATTAAAACACTATATATAGAAGAGGAGAGTCTCCCACCAGAGACTATTCATGGAATTTCTCTCTCATATCTTTTATACCATGTTCTAGAGAGAGAGGATCTAGATACAAGGAACTTATATCATGATATCTTTTAGGCATCACAAGCATAGAGATGAGACTATCTTGGGAGTATCGAAGGAGTCATCAGATATCTGTGCTGGCATATGGATTTTGACGATTGGAACTTTTTCACATTTCTGAAGCATGTATGGACAATGTTGAGGAATTCGACTTCTGATTCTTCTAGTAGCGATCACCAATGACAATCAGACATTGGGCATGACGTCAGTTCTAAAAAATGTAATATATTTTTAGTTTTTGAATGAAACTATTCATTTGAGATTCATGCTAAACCCAGTAGAAATTTATTGATGATGGAGATTTTAATACATTCATCAGTGAATAAATTTAAAAACTTGTTTTTTGGGAATCTGTTGCGTTCCTGATTCCTTCATGTGGTTTCAATGGGAAGCATGTAGATTTTATGAGAAATACAAATTAAAAATACATTAAATATCATAAAATGTAAACATTTCGATCCCAATTCAACAGAAATATTTTGAATTGGACATCAGATGACCAGTTTGCGGCTATACAATGTTTTGAATTTTGGTTCAACTAATTTTTTTATCGCTTAAAAAATTCAAAAAAAATTATAAAACAGCTATTTTATGATCAATTAAGGAAGAATGAACTGTGTTTTTTAGTGTTTTGTTTATAATAATATTAATAATTAATTTTTTATAATTCTATTTTTTATAATAATAGTTTTATAATAAATCTATATCTAAAAACTCAATTAATTTGGTTGCGTAAAAATGGGGTCAAGCCAAAGTGAAAAGCACATTTCCAAGTTGGTGTGGAAAAGTATATGGTATTTATAAACCTCTTTTTTTTAATATTAAGACCTTTTATAAAATGAAAAATAATAAATTTGGTAGAGTACAACATTTTTGGGTCAAAAAAACTAGGGGAAATGGGGTTCCAATCGGCCCCCTATCCACACAACAACCCTTCCTTCTTCGCCAGATGGCTACGCCGTCAAACCAAGAGGCACTAGTCATCGCACCCAATACCACTAGCCACTGGCTATCCTATTCTACCACACCATCCATGAAGGCCTTTAGTCTCATCCACCTCTAACTAGCACCCCGAACTAGCATTGCCTTCAACCTCCCGCTCAGCCATGGCCCTCCCTACTAGTGTGGCACTTCCCTCCTCCCAGCGAACCCTCCCCGATGTGGCCATGTCATGGACGGAATCGACCTCTCTGACCACCTCATCCATTATAATGTCCATCATATGGCCTTCATCACATGTCGTTGTGATCCTTTCACCCACCAGGTCTCGGGTGCTCCTCACCATAGTTGGGCCTTCTAATTGCCATCCTTCCACCATGTCACCCGTGTTCTCCGACTGTCTGCTCACCACCATGAGCTATGAATTGGCTTGAAACACTTTGTAGTACCAATCCCCACTATACATCCTTACATCCCACCTTACTAGCCACATCTAGATGTCTTCAGTCGCAGTTGGCCCCGAACCAGTCTTCCCAGCCCCTGACGGTGCCCCGAGGTATACATGCAGCATAGATCAGGTCCAAAACAAATATCGACATGTCGGACCCACCCCGTATAGGTTTCTGTGGGCTTTATCTGCCCAAAAAAACCATATCATAATGTTCTAATAGCCCAAAATGGGCCTGAGCAGGTACGGTCTGACCAAAAAAATCCTTGTATGGGCTTTCCGGGGCCCTGGTTGTTTTAATTTAAAAAAAATTATAAAATTATTTTCAATTCTGTTGATAATTAAATTAATTAAATATTATGTTTGTATTTAATAATAAATGCAGTGTAAATTAATTTTATTTCTAGTGATAATTAAATTAATTAATTAATTTAATTTTATGTTTTAAAATTAAAATAAATAGTTGGGTCTGAACGACATAAATTTATTGAATTAAAAATTAGTGTGAAATTTTTAATTCAATTAAATGAAATTAACTATAATTTAATGAGTTTCTAACTTTATTTATTCATTTATATTTTAAAAATACTTGAGTAAAAGCATATTGTACTTATCATGATCCCTTATATTGACTAATTCAGGTTTGGTGTGGGTTTATTTATTTATTTATTTCAATGGTTTTTTAAAAATTAGTTTAAATATATGGAGATATATGTATTTTTATTGTGTAATTATATGTATAAGGGTATGCATGACCAACTCTAAGTTGTATATTTACTCCCCAGTTTCCCTTACAAGTGAGAGAATATTTCTGTATAATGGCAAGATGATCACTGATGCATTTCATGTCGAGTTATGGTGCCACACTAGAGATGACCATAAAGCATTATATGAGTAGTTTCTAGAATGACATTTACATGTGAAGTGACTCAGGGTATTACCCCTATGGTCTATGTTGATCCTTTATTCACTCAAAAGATCAACCTTTAGTGCTAGGTCATGATCAGGTCATCATTTTTTAATTGAATGATATTTTTTTAGTGCATGTGTAGATAACACACAAATACATAGATTAATAATAAACAATCACGAACAGATAAAATTGACATGGAAGCGATGATGTTTTTAATTTTTTTTATGGCCAATTGTGAGAGTGATCACATAGTACATGCTAATAAGATTGAAAAATATTTATTTCGTCAGATAAAATTATTCAAATCCTCAAATAAATTTTAAGTCTAAACCACCTTCCATCATTCGAATTTAGACAAAACTAGATTTTCAGGGTGTTGGTCATGCCAAAGATAAAAGTGACTCTTACTACCAGGGTAATATTATGAGGGTGGTGGGATGACTAAACTAAAATTATAGTAATGAAATATCCAAAGATATCATGTCATAATTTTAGAGGCATATGTTGAGTAAATAAAGAAACAATTTAAGAGGTTGGGACTTCACTCAATAGATCATGGAACTACGAGTTAAAGATGATGGATAGGAAAAATCCTACATTGAACCCTCCATGTAGTGGCATAGGTAAATCTTGTAAAATATGAGGGGAGTATCAAGGATCATTTCCACTATAATACTCAAGGAGTAGAGTATTCTAATTCTAGAATAGATTGTTCCTAGAATTTTGTAAAATAGTGGGAGATTAATTATTTAATTAATCAAAATGTCTTAACAGGTAATCATCATAATATGTAATGATCTGCGAAAATTTATTTTTGTAGAAAAATGGAAATTAGTAGAACATGTTTTAAAACTAATATAAATAATAGAAAAAGTAAATATCAACACCAGAAATATTATACAAAAAATAGTATTGGACCTTGCACGTAATACTATGATATTGGAAACTCAAGGTTCCATTGTCCCAAACACATGTTATGTTACCTCAGGAAGCAAGGGTGAAATATCTTATAGGATATTAATGTACAAAGCATATAATGGATGCATAATTTTACTTTCATCAATGTATGATTTTAGTTTTGTAGCTACATCAGGACATGGATGATATGACATGAAGTCTCATATATGAGAAGTCTGCACAGAGAAAGTAAAGTAATGATTTGAATAAGTAATGGTTACACTAGATTGTGTAAATTGGAAGGAGGTTTATGTTCTTTAAAAATAACCTATTCTAATATCATATTCAACCTATTACTCAAGTCTCATTTTAATTTGAAAAATTAAAAATTATTGATTATACACTTCATTAACTATTTAGTGTAGGTTCACTAAGTGAGTAAGAATTTAAGACAAAAATTCATCTTTAATTCTTTTGGCCAAAAAATTGAATGACAAGGTGAAAAGGCCAAATCCATGTAATTATAGGGAAAAATTTTCCACATCCATCAAGTAAAAGGTATTAATAGTGGTTTTTTATTTTTCATATCATAAAATTAAAAAATAGAAGTTTAAATCCAATAAATTGAGTCATTGAAGAAATTTACTGCTTATTATTCATGAATATTAATCAATGTAATGTTTCAGTTTTACAACTTGTATATTCAATACAATATGGAAATTACTTATGTGTATTATAATATGTTAACCATGTATGTTTGAAAACATTACTAGAAGTCAGGTGTATTCTCAAAGTGGCTGAGAAAGTGTGATACTGAGGACATTGATGAGAAGTAAAAAAATTATTTATTGTAAAGTATATGATTAATGTAGAACTGATTTTGGGTATAACCAAATAATTAAAATATTGTGTCCTTGTACAAAAGGAAAAATTATTCTAGGTTACAGGAATTAATGTTTTCTATGGTGTATCATTCTCAACCTATAGTTCAATAACAAATGAATCATAGGCCACAAGTGATGACTATAAAAATGTAGGACTTATCCCTAATTGTGGAAAGATAATTGTATGAAAAGAAAAACTCAAAGTGGTTTCCATGTATATAACCAATAAATTATTTAGGTTTTCTACAAATAATCACATATGGTATTATCAATGTCTTTAGTTTGGACAATGAATCCTTTATAAATAAAGGCATTTCATAATGATTTAGAAATTAGTTTAACAAGTTACCATGAATTGTTTGAAGGGAAAAGTTGTAATGTTACTTTAAATGATCCATTTATGAAATTAAAGAAAGATTGTGGGATGTATGTTCATGGTCAGAAGATATCAGTTGCTTTATTTCGGCTTACCGGATAATATCTTGACTATGAAGTCATCGACCATGATAATGTAGCATGTAATAATTCGTAAACAACTATTAACTTATCAACATCATGACATTGATTTTATTGAGGAGGATTGATGATGAACTCTTACATGTTAACATTGTTAAAAAAAATTGTAGTGTGGATCAACTGATAAATGAACATTTTATATATAAATGTTATGATGCAAGGAGAATCAATCTTACAACTTGTAGAAAATATCATTATATTTCATAAGGTTCATCGTAAATAAAGATGTTATCCAATAACCACACGAAAACTATACTGAAAAATGGGCATCATTCAAGTCATAGTATGACGTAAATACATTGTGTCACAAGGACCTGTGTTTGGATTCACATAGTTTTTTAGGACATAAACAAAATTTCATAAGGAAAAAACACATAGTGAATCTATTTCATTCATCCTAAAACATTTTGAGGATATTACCAAAATCCATATGATAGAAAAGATGTAGTCAAGTGATAGACTAAAATTCAATATAATTGTACACATCTCTTTTGTGACAGTGGGAGCCAGATTGACTTTATTTTAGTCAATGACTGAGACACACAAATAGTTGGCATTGGAAGTAGTTCCAGAGGTTCATGTGGAATAAGAATGTTCCAAAGAAACAAACTATGTAGGATGGATAAAACAACCATGGTGATGGTTTTGAGTTCATCATGTCTTATGATACATTATTCATTCGAAATAATAATTCTTATAAGTGAGAAGTATATGAAAATTAGATAATATTGCAAATATCAATTAAAATTAAATAATGCATTCGATGTATAATTTAAAAAGGTGATTATAAACTGAATATTGTGGTAATTGTTGAGGTGAGTTGGTACATGGATGTTACAAGTGTAGTACCAATAAGGATCGATTGGTAATACCAGGTCGTTATGAAAAAATAAATAGTATTTCACTAGTAATAGGTTATTAATATGATCATATTGATCATTAGATGTAATGACCCCCATACATGGAAGGTGTCTATATAAAATAACTAGAAGGGGATGGTTGTTTCCCTGAATTCTAATATTATTTACAAGTTAATGAAATCAACTTTTGGATTGAAGTAAGAAAAAATATCATAGAATAATAATTTAGAAGGAATTTTTTATGTGTATCTCCCAAATGTTAGTGGGAGAACCATGGTTTTAAAATTTGAATATGTTTGATAATATATAGAAAATGGATTGGTCTTTAAGATAGTTAAGACCATGATGAAATTTATTCTCAAGTTATTGACTTCAAGTAGACACATATGCGTTGTGGAACATGATCTACTATGGTATATATAATGGTTTCTTGGACCTAGTAAATCATTCATATAATAAATTGGTATTGATAAATAAAAATTGTAACAATTCAAGGGATAATTGTTACCAATGTCACATGATGAAAACACTCACGGATGACAAGTCCTTAACATGTATGGAGATTAACGTGGTGAGTGACAATCCATTAGCTATGGTGATGGATTAATTACAAATTCTATAATATGTATAAAAAATATTATTGATAGGATATACTTTATTATAGTAAAGTCTCATTAACATCTGGGATCACTACAAGGGAAGCAGTTAGAACAATATAATTGTACTTTGGAATTTAAAAAATATATGTCCCCGGTAAGTGGAGAATAAAGGATACTAGTTTTAATAGTACAAAAACTAGTATTCCTTACAACCATGTGATCTAATTTTAAAGTAATGCATAGGTGATGAGTGAGATAAAATATTATAATCCAATGGTATCCATAAATACAAATATCGAAGACAATGTAGCTTCTAATGTAGATAAGAAGATATTATATGAAACGATTTGTTCCAGTTCTTGAAATCAAACCCAGAAGGAAAAAATATTGTCATAATGTAAATTATGATACTCATACTAGAAAATTTCTCATGTCCTAACAGTGAACATGAGGGATATACTCAAGTATACCAAATCATGAGATGTTTTACTCAAAGAGATGAGGTCCCATTTTGAAGAATAGTCATGCAACGAAAATGTGGCAGATCCATCAGCTAAATTCATTACATTAAAACATGATGTTTAACATGTGAGTAGCTGACTTATATGGTTAGAAAGATTCATCTAGTGAAATCTGGAGTGTTGAAATAGTGGGTTCTGTAGTACCTACTAGGAAATTCATTTGATTACCATATCACCTAAACAAGTTAATTATACAAGATGTACATCACACCATTATAGTGTTTATATATATTATGATCCACTTTTTAATGGTAATTTACATAGATTTATTATCATCTTGAATGGTTAAACCAGATCCTTGTCTATTAATAGAACCCCATGATACTAATTTTTATTTGATAAGACAGAGACCTTTCCCAGAAAACAAAGTTCCCTTTATTAGAAAATAGAAAAATTACACCAGTCTAAATGTATGAAATTTACATTGATCCATTATATGAATGAGAAGTAGGTCTCCTGGTACTTGATCCTCCAAATTAAATTCATTACCATTCACACCTTTTCTAGTGACACCACCTGAAAAAGAGTTCGCCTCTCGATAAACATGAGTAACAATATGATCCCTCTAAAATAATAGATTCAAACACCTTGCCCAGTGATTAGTCATCTTCCAAGAAAGATGAAGGGCTCCTATCCGAAGAGCAAGAACCACTGACATGGATTCACATTCAATCCATAACTTTTTTTAACCTCATCATCCAGCTTACTCGACCATCTTGATAACTCCATGAATCTTTTCTTTAAGAGAAGAAGAAAAACCACTTGAACCATATAGAAAACCAATAACACACCCTTTATGATCCCTTAAAACTGCACTGAATCCTGAAGAACCTGAGTTACCTCTCAAAGAGCCATCTGAATTTATTTTGATCCAACCGTGGAAGGGAAGAAGCTAGAGAACCTCAGGCATGCCACAAGGTAGTCTAAAATTTCCCTTATCACTAACCTGAGTTTGGACCGATAGATCATGTATAGAGTTCTCAAAAAATCTGCTTCTTGGAACAGTGACAGTATGACCAGTAGAGAGGATCCCA
Organism: Viscum album; assembly: GCA_963277665.1. Lineage (NCBI taxonomy): Eukaryota > Viridiplantae > Streptophyta > Magnoliopsida > Santalales > Viscaceae > Viscum > Viscum album. The sequence continues at coordinate 1,943,354,215 of OY728126.1, read as the reverse complement.
GCCAAGGAAACACCAATATGGAAGACATATTGTTCATGTAGGACATTTTTCTTAAAAAACCGGATAAAATAAATGAGTTCCTATGAAATATAAAGACATAGAGAGAAGACCTGCAGTAAAAGCATTATCTCATTCCAGCATTGCATGAAGCCATCAATTGAGTTAGCTGTGGGTAAATTCACTTTAATGATGTTGGACACAGCCTCCCACCTTGCTAAAGCTACCACACATGTGAGAAAGAGATGATAAATTTTATCCCTATATTAATTCCACTGAACACACATTTAGCAGAGGGATATTCCTCAATTTTGGAGATATTCATTATTTGGAATCCTCTTGTGATCTAGCCTCCAAGAAAAACTAGCCCAAGAGGGCCTCCGAAAGCCCTTTTTCAGGCTACCCATCTATTAAAAACCAGATGTGATGCAAACAATTTGATAATAAAATCATTTGAATGAATAAATCCCCTTAAAATCCATCTCCCAAGCCCAAAAATCCCCCTTGAAAAAAATAAGTACTTCTCACCAATAGAAACAATCTGATTCATAATCCCATCTATGCAGTAGAGTTGATCATCCCTTGGAAATTCAAAATCCATATTCGATTTATCCTCAAGAACCAAGTCTTCGAATTTTTTTCCATCCTAGTAGCATTTCCATAATTTTAGGGGAGAATACCTTGAGGAAAACCAGCCATAATTATCATCAATTATGGAAAAAATGTTCATGACGGTAGGCCAAACAGAGGAGGTGAAATAATTAAAGTTCCATGCTTTGTGTCTGTGAAATAATCTAGCTCTTAGAAAGGAGAGTGCCTCATATTTCTTGTTTATGAGCCTCAAAATAAAATAAACCATCATGGAATCATTAAAACATCCCAAGTTCTTGATACCCAAGACCCCTTCATCATAATCCTTACAAACAGAGTTACAAGGTACCTTTGAAAACCTCCATTCATTAATGGTACCACTTCGAATGAAATTCTTGATAGAGACATTAATACCCTTGAGTAAAGAAATCATCCATTTTTATACCAAGAAAGAGTAACAAATTTCAAAATGATAATTTCTTTCACAACACTCACTCTTCCATCCATGGATATGGATTTCCTTTCCATGATGAGATCTGCCTTCTTATCATACTTAAAATACCATAAAAATAACATAACACTGGTCTTCCCCAAAACATAGGAACACCCAAGTAAGTGAAGGGAAGGGATCCCTAATGAATTCCCATATCTTTGATGATTTCATTCTTCCTATTATGAGAGAAATTTATACTAAAATTAACAAAGGACTTGTTACAACTAGTATCCTGTCCAAAAACCATATCAAATTGCATGAGAGCCCTCATTATGTTCTTGATGATTCTCTTGTTCCATTGAGTAATGAGTATAATTTCTTTATCATATAAAAGATGTGATGGGGGAACCAACCCCCTTCCAGTATGAATGGTCTTAGAATTTATATTACCAGCCATAATAGGGAAAAACTAATTGAGATAGTCCTCAGAGATAGAGAAAATGATAGCTAAAAATGGATCAACATATCTAACACCACTTGAGGATTAAAATTATCCTTTGCGGGATCCATTAATAAGAACTAATATGTGAACAGAGTACACAATATACTTCATCTAAAAAATGAAAACATCATCGAATCCATACATGTCAAGGATATTTCATATGAAACCCCAATCCATTATGTTGAAAGCCTTCCTGATGCCTAGCTAAAGTGAAATGTTTCCACCTCTGATGGGATTTTTGAGAAGATTCAAACACTCCAAGGAAATAATGAGGTAATCTTGAATTGATCTCCCCCTGATGAAGATAAAATTATTTTTAGAGACAATCTTACAACCAATACTTCATAACCTAGTATTAAGAATTTTTCAAATAATTTAGAAAACAATGTTGAACAAGGAAATAGGTATAAATAAGTGAATTTCATTGGAATTATCTACATTCAAAATAAGAGAAAGTAACATAGAATTCAAGAATTTTGGAAGAATTCCTCCTCTGAAAAAATTAATATCCAACCTACAGACATCTGCATAAATGATATCCTAAAAATATTGGAAGAAAAAATTACCAAAGCCATCTGGACCTAGGAAGCTCTATGATTTGAGACTAAAAATTTCTTCCTTTATTTCTAGTTCAAAAGGGATAGAAATAAGGCTAGAGTTATCCTCCTAGGTCACAAGCCATGATATCATACCATCCACAAGATTACTATTGGAAGATGACCCATTGAAGGGACTTTTGAAGTAAGAAATGATCTATTCTGAGAGGTCCTTTGTATTATAAACCAAGCTATCTTCATTTTTGATCTGGAGAGGGGATTTGAAATAGTTATGATTTTATAAAGAGCATTAAATAACATCGAATTCATATCCCCATCCTTTAAACATTTTACTTTGAATGAATCCCTTTAAAAGGAATATTTTATGATTAGAATCTTTCTTAGTTTGGTGATAAACTCATCTTCATACAAACATCCATTAGAGAAGTCGTTGGATGTGTTGTACCCTTGAAGACTCTAGAGGGATGCCCCAAGAGATGATTTTTTAGAGTCGAGAGAGCTGAAGTGATCCTTACTCTATAATTTACTGTTTATCCAGAGGATTTTGTGTTTAGGGATGCAAAAAAAAGGCTCATTCCTGAAATTCAAGGAATTTTATGTACTTGGAACAAAGACCTTGCAATCTGGATGAGTGGACCAGGATTTATTAAACCTGAAGGGGGAAGTAAGTTTGGGTTCATTTTCAGCAAGGATGCTAGGATTTAATAATGATCAAGAATTGAGTCCTTCAAGGGTTGAACATGAGATGGATCCCCATTTATATAATAATTCCCCATTGATAAGATCCATGTCAATTTTACTAGAGTAAAAAATATATAGATGCTTATTATACCGGATGTATTTAGAACCAAATATTTGGTCCTCAATCTGGTCATTCAGATCAATGAATAATATGATGTTTCTAGAGGAAGTGCAATTTGTGGCAGCCCCTGTTTCTTCATCCAGATTGAAATTTTCATTGAAGTCCCCCAAGATGACTGAGGGACTATAAATACCTACATTCAGATACCCCAATTCCTCTATGTGGTTCATATGATCCTGATAGCTGTTACTATCATAGATGAAGGTGAAAACCAATTCTGGGCCGATGTAATTAAAGAAGCAAGTGACATGTTGTTCACTGGAGACGGTTGTGGGAGTGTTCTCCAAAGATGAGTGTGTAAATACCTAAAGGCTCTACACATTATTTGAACATCAATTTGTATCAATTATAGAGTATCCCAACTTCTCAGAGCTAGATATACTAGAATAAAAAATATTTTTAGGCTCCGAAAGTCATATAAGGATAGTTTGATGATTCTGAATATAAATCTGAATGATTCTCGTGGTTTCCATGTTACCAAGTCCTTAACAGTTCCAAAACTACATCTTCATTTGGAACTGACTTCAATGCTATTAACCATCATGTTTTTAATTCTTTTATTTTTGGGTGGACATCCATCCTTCTTTTTGATTTCTGGGGAACTCTCCAATAAATCAGAAATATCACATGTGATGTTCATCACCACCTTTCCTTTAGCATTCAAATATGTATTTTTCAGGTATGTCCATATTTCCAAATGCACTCTTTTCCTATCTATGTGGAGATTCAGACCGAATGGTCTTAATTATAATGTGTTTCCCTGACTTCTGAATAAGATTAGCATTAAATCCATTGTGGTCATGTTTCCCAGCAGTGCCATTAAAATTACTAGAGACAATGCTCTTGGAAAAAGGAGGCGCATCAATTGTGGGGTATGTTTCTAAAAATCCCGCTCCAATGACATGCTTTATAGTGTGTTCATATGCATATGGAGTAGTTGTGGGGTGGAATATTGGTGGGTTCTTCCAAACTAGGTTGTTATCACCATCAACTTTAGGAAAGTCCTCCATGTGAGGTAAACCCTCTTGTGATTCATCATTTGGGTTATGTCTATCCATCATAGAGCATACGAGGCTACTGATTTCATAGGAAATTTCCAGAAAGATAGATTCACATTTCAATTCGTGTTGAGATCTCAATATCAGATGAAAATTTTCATTTGATATTTTAGAGTCCATATGTTGATAAATCTTGAGTTCGTGATCTAAGAGGGTGTTTACTAAATCTTCTTCAACCTATTAATATTCAAAATTTACAGCCCAGGTCTGCTTCTTATTGAGTGAGCCAGATTAATTATTTTTAGTGATAACAACATGGGTGACAGTGTGATTCTCTTCAGGAATGATGAGAATATTAATCATTTGTTTCTTCAATGTGGCCTACGATGGACCATCTTGGTCTTTGTTTACTCCCATCTTCTCAACAGTAGCATTTTTATCCTTTTGTTCTTGTTGGCAACATTCCATTCTAGGGATTTTGGGGATATAAACATTTTTTGTAGGACTCTGCATTTAAAAACCGAGTGTCCTACCATCTTGAAAACCTCAAAAAATGAGAAATATTCTAATACCCAATTTTCACTTCTGATATGCTGCCCTTATCCAAGATGGAGATGCTAGCCTGACATTTCTACACCCAGTTGACATCTACCTTCCTGGGAGAAAAGAAAACAAGTTCTCCCTCCATGGTCTTTTAGTCCAATCTAATTGGAGTTCCATGAAAGGAGGATATATCATTCAAGATCCTTGGGTTCCAATACAAAAAGATCAAACCATGAATCCTTACCAAAATTTGGGCATTGGATTGTTTGAGATTGAGGGGATTTAAATTAACATCCCATTCTGATAGTTTGGGGATTCCAGCCATCAACTGAAAATTTCCCAAACTCCAAGAAGAATTCATCACATCCCTGGATTGAAGGATGATGTGAAAAAAACATCACCCTATAGGTATTAGCTTCGAATCCGTATTTCCCCAGTGTAGATATATTCTATTTTTAAACTCACCATATGACCAAGGAATGTTTCATTTCAAGTATATAACACAACCTGTGATCAATAACATACATAGATTTATCCTACGATTTAGGGATTCTGGATCTACCTCAATAGAAAAACCACCATTTTTATATCGAGTGATATTGGAGGGTCTGTGGGGATAATCCTTAGAAGGCTCTCTTCAGCCCGAGAAGGCATTCAAAAATGATATACCTTTCTGCTTAAAATTTGAGGGTTCATGAGGATCTGATGTTTTGATCTGATTCTTCAAGGATCCTCGATCATCATTTTATGTCAGTTATCATTCGAGGTTAAATGAATCCATTGAATAAATTAGGATCGCGACTAGAGAAACGAGGTTTCACCACTTTCATATCCATTTTTTTCATTGTCCTCCTTCTCTCACTATCTTAAGATACTATGAAATTAATCATAAAGAATTCATATGTTCAAGATATATCATACTGACAGGATAGAGTTGATGTGGTACTATCTTGTGTTGGGGGCTCATAATAATTGATAATTCTTCTGATTATGTTCACAAATAGAGATCTCTAATAGTGAGATCATGAGGACATGTCTTCCAATAGGAACACCACATTTTTTGTGTTTCATTGGATATTCCAATCGACGACCATGTGTAATGGTCTCCGGAAATGAGAACACTACCAATGTATGTCATTCGATAGCATACATTGATGAAATATGAAGGCCATGTTATTGAAATCATGGTGAGGTAGTTTGTATTGGGTGTGTCATTGTGGGAATGAAATTGGTTAAATGAATAAGAAAATAATTTTTCTCTTTTAGGTTAATGAAGGTATATATATCGGTCCATGTTGATCAGAATGGAAGTACCATGATAAATACATGGATGTTTTTTTCTAAGACAATTCCATACAGTTAGATCAACAAGTAGTAATGCATGAAAAGGGGGGTGACATGATTGTGGGTCCTTCTTTAAGATATATTTAAATAAATTTTGATTACATTACACAGTAAGTATTCAAAGGATGGTTTTTACAAAATAGAAATTCCATATTTCTTTAGGGTCCATGATGAGTTTCTAGAACCTAATCTTGGACTATTAATACTATTCACTACAATTGAGATAAGTTCTTAGAGGGTAACATAAAATATTATATTCGATAATCTTTCTTATTCAGTTGAATATGTATATTGGACATAGTGGGCCCCACTATTGGGGTCTAGGTTTTTTCAAAGAAGATATGACTAAAAATATAATAAATGACTTCATATTATTCATGTCTAGAATAATGGGCATTGAATTTATTTATTAACCTTATTTTCATGTATTATTTTAAATACATGAACATATTTATTGAACGAATATTTTTTTAATATATTTGAGGTTCAATTAATATTTGTGGGAATGATGGGTTGAGTTCATGTCTCATTTTTTATAATATAATATAATTAATATATTAGAACAAAGTTATAATAATATCTATGAATTATATTAGTATTCATAACATAAATTTTATAGTGCGTTAAATATTTAGGTCCCAGAGAGGCAATTCTAGGTATTTTATTAACACGCTATATATAGAAGAGGAGAGTCTCCCACCAGGGAATATTCATAGAATTTCTCTCTCATATCCTTTATCCCACTTTCTAGATAGAGAGGCTTTGAATCAAAGCAGATTAGATTAAGATCACCCTTAGGCATTACAAGCATAGCGATGTGGTGATCATCGAAGCTTCAAAGGGGTCATAGGATCTCTACGCTAGCACCCGAATTTTAATGATCGACACCCTGAATGATTTTTGAATTGTGTTTGGACAATCCAGAGGAATTAAACATCATATAAATCACATTTTTATCTCCATTTATGAGATTATTTTGAGCATTCATTTAGATCTAAACTCGGATTTTATGGTTTTAATTTTGTTCTTAAAACTCTTCACATGAGATCCTCTACTTAAAATGGGCAGTGATTCACCGATCATGATGAGTTCATGTCATTCATCAGTGAAAAATATTAAAAACCCATTTTAAGGGATTTTACTTTGTACCTGATCCCTTCACTCATCCCATATCTAGTATGTTATATGGAATAAGTATTTAAAATAAGATAACTATGTTTTTTGGTAGGTGGTTGACATTTCCCCGAAGTGATATGAATGTGTTTGTGGTTAAAATTGATTTATCATATGATTTTCTATGATTATATTTATGATAAAATATTTCATGTTTCTCAAAGGATAATTCTTAGTATATCGTGATTCCACATTCTTATTCGATGTTATATGTTATGTCTTTATGATGACCCCTTTTGAGGTTATATGGTCATAATCAATGATTTATGTTCCTATATCATTACTTATAATTTTATATTATGACTTTGAATTTTTTTAATTACGTATTTATAACATTTTTATGTTGTACCACAATATTATGATATAATCCTTTATTACTCATAGATATTATTTTTCCTTACTATGTGTATGATCTTACTCCATCATATATTTCCCATTTCCCTAGGAGAACGTATGAAGATATATGTTAAAAAATATTTTATTTATGGAATATTATATAAAATATATCAAATAATTAATCCATAATAATATGTTTTTATAAGTAATATGAAAATATAATTAACTATTTGTTTTTGGGAATCTATGTTTTATTACTCACGTGTAATGTTTAATCATTCAGAAGATGAAATATATATGTATGTACTTATTTTTCAACACCCTAAGTTTTTGTGATATATTTTGTTGAAATAATTTTTTTTTTGATTATTTTCCTTACATGAAACACTAAATATATATTCTATTACATGAAATCACTAATTTTGGTACACTATACACAGAACACTGATTTTAAAAAAATTGTGACATACTCTTAAAATTTTATTATTTATTTTGATAAATATCTCATATCCATTGGAAATATTGGTATGCATAGTATTAAATAAATTATGAAACATTATGGTTTACATATTTATATATAATTATTTTTCTACATTCCAATTAACTATAATTTAAAATAAAAACCCTTTGAATTCAAATGAGATCTCATTCTTGAAAAACTATATTTATGCAAATAAACACTATTTTCATAATGAAATTTAAAAAATAACATTTTGAAAATAAATTTAATGAAATTAATTTTTTTTATACTCAAAAAATGTTTAATATTAATCATATGTTTTTCTTATACATGATTTAATAATAAATCTAATTGTACACATAGAAAAATATTTTTCTAAAAAATGGGTTTGTGGACTTTATTGGCATGCTTATATTAAAACTAATTTCTGACATTGAAATAAAATTTAAATTTGAAATATACATGATTTTTGAAATCATATTGTCAATAGTATATTAATGTGATTTCTGATGGACTTTTCTAAAAAAAATTATTCTTTAATAATGAAAAATATTGTTGTTTAAAAAACTTACATTTTGTTTAATTTATCTATATAGTTTAAAAATATTTTATTTTGGATTTAAAGAAATTTTATTAAAATTATGAATCCATTAAACCAATTTAAGTAATTGGGATCAATTTTTGATTTAATTTGTGTATACACATTTTTCAAATGTTTGACCTTTTCTACGTTAACACCTCGCATTCTTGTCTCGTTTGCGGGATAAATTTAAAATTAAATTTTGAAAATTCTATGAATGGACTTAAAAAATTTATTCCAACATTAAAATCATAATTATTTATATTTTATAATACTGATAACTTAATTTTTGGACAAAATAAATAGTAAAAATAGTAATTATTTTTTATCATCATTAAGGAAAAAATGGATCTTCCACGAGTTAAACTAAAACGATAAAGGTCAATAGTAACGAAAAACCTGTCAAAACCTATTTTCAATACAAATTTCATCCTAATAACTTATTTTATCTATTATAATTATTTTTATATACTTGTTTCATGAAAAAATGTGTTTAATTGTTTCTTTTCAAAAAATTACAAGCATGCCACTCACCTCACTTATAAATTTCATCCCTTATCCCCTATTCATATCACAATAAAATCATATCGGTTCTAAAAAATTGAAAAACCTCTTAAAATAATTTCTTATATCCTCTTATATGTATTATTATAGATATAATCCCATCATATTATGGAATTGTGTTCAAACCTAAGTAGAATACCCAAAGAAGAAGTTACGTTTATCAATGATCATTTTTGATTTATTTATTACCACACCACATTCAATTATTATTAAACCATGATGAAATCATATCCAAATTATCATAAATATAATTAAATTTTTTAGGTAATGTTCTTGGAATACACCCATATCCACATCAATCAAATGGGTCACGAAATCATATTTCATGTGTACAGTGGAATACCGCCTCACAAACCGATTTAAGTTATTTTTATTACAACCTATAATGATTAGAAAAATTATATATTTAATATTAATATATTATATTTATGATATTAATAATTTTCTGGAATAAATATATCTTCCATACCATCATTATTTCCATTCTGTGGTATATGATAATGTTGTTTGTGTGTACGATGGACTACCACCCCGTGAAGTAGTGTGATTTGTTCACACTTTGCGTGGACGGTTATGAGGATGGTATTAATGAAAATATGTGATCTATATGAAGTTAAACATATTATCGAATGATAACATAACTTTTTAATTTTTTTATTATTATTCAATATGAAAATGGAAACAATGTTCAAGCGTATGTACGACATACTGTCTCCATAAACGATCTATTTCATTTTCTATCATTGAATGTATTGGATTACTATAAATAAATTTACACTAAATATATATAATATTTATATAATGGTTAACCTTATAAATATTATAAAACTATTATCAATTTAATTATAAAAAAATCCAAACATATACGAAAAGAAAAGCGGTTATTACCAGAAATGTGATTTTAACATTGAATTTTAATAAACGGGTAATACATTAAAATATCTATGACATATATGTTAATATATATGTAATTATGGTTCTGTAATATAATTATAATAAACTTATATTTATAATAAATTATTATTTAACATGTACAATGGATGTTAATTTTAATGGTATTGGATTTCAAGTATCTTTTTGTTTCTAGAATTCAAATAAAAATTCACCTCTAATTTCTATTATGTTATGAATATACTACCAATTTGATATTTTATATTATTGATATAATAATAATCATGAAATTTTATTTTTTCATTAATTTTATTATTTATTTATGATTTTGATTAAAAATATCACTAAGGTGGAAAGTGATTTTTGTCTCAATTTTCATTCTTTGATACATATGATTTTGTTTTGAAACTGTATTCTTTAATGGGGTGTGTATAAACACCATTTGACATATTATGTCATAAAATTATTTATCATCATGATATTTTATGTTCCATTTAATTAAATTACTTCACCAGGCTTATGCTTGAATGTAAAAAATGTGGTTAAGATTTTATTCTACAAACTCATTTTTTATCTAGATTGTATATGATTATGTTTCAGATGAAAACAAATTATGAGAAATACCTAAATAAACTAATGAATTATATAATAATATTGTAACAAATTATATATTCATGTAATGGTACAATATATAAACTATTTTTAATGTAAAATAGTTGAGAATTGTTTTTAAAAAAATCCATATTTGCATATATGTTCAGTCATAATTTATTTTTCTATAGTACAATGCTTCCAAAAATTGTTATAGAAATTATATTATTATTATCCAATTTTTAAAAAAAAATTATCAATGTCTTTATTTTTAATATATATTTTTGATATGAATATGTAAGTTGTTTTTTAATAAATAATATCTATATTTTAATGAAAATCTGAATGGAATATTTGTTTTTATCATGTACAAAATGAATGAAACTTTTCATCGTCATGAACATTATTTTATTCAAATATATCATTATAATTTTTCATTTTTATCTTAATATAAATTTAATTTTAAAATGATTTATGTCTTAATTTTTCTTCAATTTGGGAGAAATATTTTATAGAAAAAATGTTTTAAATTATTTTTAATCCTTATTTATATACATTCAATTTTATTTTCAGAGAAATGGATATGCAAAATGTTTCTAACATTTAGAAAAATTATTTTTTATGAATATCAATTTTCACTAGAATATATTTTAAATGATCAATAAACACCATTATTTTTCAATGATAACATCCATTTATATAACCTATGACTTATTAGGAATATTATCCAAGATATCATTCTTATTCATTTTCTTATTGGTTTATATTATTTATGGCATGATGTTTGTGAAACCGATTTCTATTCCATGGGTTATTCCATGATATAATTATTATGAGATCCACATTTTTGTCAATGAATTATACAATGATATATTAATTATGAACCCCACTATTTTTTCACAGGGTATACTATGATGAAATGATTAAATGATAATGAAACTAGTCTATTTTCCATTTCTTATGAAATTATTAAATTTTAACAAGAAAATTTTCATTTCATGAGTTATCATAAGATGAATGTTTTTATGATATTATGGAAAACATATTTATGATTTTCCTTAAGTAACTATTGGTATTTATATCTATATCCAATGCATTGGGTAAATATTTAGTTGTAATGATAATGACATGACTTGAAAGGGAAGTAATCCAAGTTCATGATGGGAATGTGTCTACTATGATGGGATTGGTGGTGAACCTTTACTACTATAATGGTATGGGTATTGAACCCATTACACTGTGATATACATGGTAGTTAGCCTAGACTAATATGGAAATGTTTTTCTATAATGATGTGTATCCAAACAAAATTAGGTCATATGCCATTATTATTTTATCAGGGATAAGTTTCATTAATTCCCTTTGGATTTATGTCTTATAAACATACAATCATTATTCCATAAATCATGATTATGATATTTATATAATGGTTATAGTTTCCAGTTTTTATGTTCATTTTATCATACCATATTTTTCATGTTATTATTAAATATATATCCCTTTTTAACTATTATAGAGTTTATGAGATCAATCTTTCTTATGTTTCCTTTTATCAGGTTATGAAGCCAAGTCTTATGTTAGAAACGTTTTTAACGATTAAAAAAGGGTAATATTTTTATGGGATATATTAAAGATAATCCATGAATAATGATTATTGTCTTCCATGTTTCTAAAGTAACTAAATTATTATGGTAATCTAGAATGTGTTTTTGAAATATATTTAATATTCATCTAAATGTGTGTAACATCCATGTATGAAAATACTAGGTTATTATAGTCGGTATCAGAGGAATTTTTTAGTCATCCATTAGAAACAAGGATATTAAAACATTTTTTATATCCCAAATTATATTTATAAGGACATGTCTGGTGATTTCTTTAAAGACAATTCCATGGATGAGTCAATGTATAGGAGAATTCCCTATAATATTGGTAAAGGATATAATGAGTTTTTCACCTGAAATTACATCTTTATATAGATACTTCAAGTGGATATAAATATAAAATAGAATTCCTTGGGGGTAATAACTTCAAAAAGGGAGAGTTTAGAAGGACTTAATTGTCACATGTTATAAGAAAAAGAGCCTTGATACACACATGGATTGACACTCCCTACAAATATTCTTATGAAATTTAGTAACTATTAATAAAAAATTAAAATAGATTTAAAAGTAATATCACAATTAATAGTCTATGTTAAACCTATGATGTCATATATTAAAAGGATTTTGTCATGGTTTAGAAATATAATAAGTGATTTTTCATTATTATGTGGTTTGATATAATGAATATTGTTTCTCATAATATAATTTTTTTTTGTATTCAATGGAATTGAATAGAAGGAACTAGGTTCATATTGAATATGATAAAAAAATTTGTTGATAATAAACCAAATGGGATGAATATTGGAGATGGTGACATTGTTGTTTTTCATAATTAGTTTTCATGAATCCTGATTAAAAACATGTACCTTAACCAACTCTCAGACTCACCAATGAATTGAATAAAAGACTTCAATTTGGGTATGGGTACTAGAGAGCATGGAAGAGAGAATATTTAGTTACCCTTATATCGATAATAAGGTAAAAAAACCAATATTAAGGATTATAGTAATGGGACAATCATTTGGATGTTAAAATAGGACACAAAGTATGTAACTTCAAAGTGAAAATAAAAAATTCGGCTAATAGAGTGGATGAAAATAATTTTCTCCCTATGTTATCTTCAAATGTTGAAAGTTTTAAATTTTGAATGTATATGAATTATTAAAACTGATTTCCTAATGTTAATGATCATTAAGTGAATATTCAAGATGGTATGGGTAATGATAATAATGATGATGAGGAAACTCTATGAATGTTATAAAAAATGAATGAGTTATTGAATAATAATACCATAAATCCTAATTAATGGATTTAGAATGAGATATAATAATTTATTTATATTTGTTTTAGTATTTAAATGTCATGTTATATGAATCATTAAATAAAATAGGATTATTTAGTAAATGTTTTTCATTAAGGATATGAAAAAATTTAATTTAATGGTAATGATGGGCCTGAAAAGTGATTTAATAGAGTGGTTGTATTTTTATTAAATATATATAAGCCCTAAATTTTTTGAATTTCGATAAAATGATGTTGGGATAAATATTTGATTAATATTGGTAATACAAATTATATGGTACTAATATCCTTATAACTAATCAATGATTTTATGAAATAGTGTTTTATGTAATTATTGATGGGTTTTACATCATTATTTTATTTGTGAAAAATATTCAATAATATGTGCTGTTATTTGAGGAGTGGTGAAGCATGCATGATTTTATTAAGGTTCTTTTGGTAATTTTGGTTATTACCAAGATTTAAATGTATATAAGACCATGGTAATCACATATTTTGAATGATAACATTAACATATTATTAATGATATTTATGAGGATTAATTTTATTTTGAGTTTGGGGAATTTATTTCCCTCATTTAAATTTTTAGAATTTGGGAGTGTTATAATGTATAAAATTAATGGAATTATTTCAGTTAAGAATCGAATGATATTTTAGTTATTAGAATATTATGTAAAAATATGTAGATATTTCTATATTAGATAACCAATGATAACATATTTTTCCTAGAGATAGGATGAATGACTTATTATTATGTTATTGATATTATTTAGTACTTCTGAAATGAATTTTTTTTACAAAGAGTAATAAATGATGTGGATATTGATCAATAAATAAATAAATGTTGAAGTTTTTCCTATGAAATAAAAAGATATCAGGGATGTACATTTTCTTATTCTTTTTGTCTATTTGGATCAGGAATCCAATAAAACATAGAAAAGGATCTTGAAATAAAATGTTGTCCTATTATCCTCATTTTTGATGATATTAATTAAATTTTTGAAACCACGTTGATTTATGGTTTTTTATTCATTAAACTTATTTAGATCACCCATATTCTTGAGATCATTTTTCTCTATCAATCTCAATCATTATTATGGTGCTAGTTTTCACTTCAACGCCCATGTTTTCATTTCCCACCTATATTATCCAATTATGAAACCAACTATGTGTTATTGAAAATGAATTTCACATAACCCATTATATTTTTAAAGAGTATATTTTATTAACCCATTAAACAATGTGGGTTTCTATGATTGAGTTATCAAAAGTTAAACATTTGATGACCATTGCGAATTTCTTGGGGTAAATCATTTTTAAGGGGTATAATTTAACTCCTTTATATTTTGTGAAATATTTCTTAAAATTAATGTAATACATTTGAAAATTTTCATTACACATGACACTAAATTTTTCTTTAGTTGCACAGAAAAACATAATTCGGCATTCAATACATGAAAAGATTATCAAAAATAAAATTTGACATACTATTAATTTTTTTCATTTAATTTGATAGTTATCCCCTATCTGTTAGAATATAGGGAGTGAATATGATTAACTAAATTATGAGAATATATGGTTTAAAAAAGTTTATATAATTATTTTTTGGATACCAATTATTTATAAATAAGAATAAAATACTTTCTAAAATATAGGAAATCATATTAAAAAAATATTTTCATTCACATAAATTTGTTTTAACATAATAAATAAAATGAGTCTGTTTTAGTGAATAATTTTAATGAAATTTACAGATTATATATTCTATAAATTTTATAAAACTCATCATATTAGTTTCATAGAAATGTTAGTTCTATAAATCTATGTTTATGATTAAAACTAAATTTCTCTAAAAATTGGTTTTGCTACATTTTTTATTGAACCTATTTTAAAATTATTTTTCAAAAAAATTGAAAATATATAAGTTAAAAATAAAAAATATTGTTTAAATGAGCATGAGAAAATTTTAATAGGGTTATGTTTTGGTATTTTTTTTAAAAGTTTCATTTCATAATGTTTATTGAACAACAATGAATGAAAATTAATTACTACATTTTGGTTTTATTTATTTAATATGTTAAATTATATTTTAATTTTGTTTTAATGTATTATTAGTTAAAATATTCATCTATTAATCAAATTCAAGTTACTATAATGAATTTCATATTTACTTTGTATATAAATACATTTCTGACATACGAACCGTTACTATTTTAAAACCTGCATTCTCATCGTGTATTCAGTTAAATTTATTTTTTACACTTCTATGAATGATATTATGAAAAATAAATTCAATATTTTAAATCATAATATTTATATTATATTATATTTTCAAATTAATTTTGGACAAAAATGGATTTAAAAACAATTTAAAATATTTATGGTTGTTATATTAAAAATAGATTTACTAGGGGTTAAAATAAAATGATAATGGAAAAAAATAACCCACAATATGTAAAAAAAATATTATGGAAGTATTTATATTATATAAAATATATTAGGTATAATAATCCATTTTTATTATTCTATCTTGAAAAAACATGGGTGGAATTCATTATTTTCTAAAAATTAAAAGTACCCCACTCACCTCACATGTAAAAGGCCACCCCTTATCTACTCTTACTGATACCTTAAAACAATTTTCTGTGGAATTAATTTCCCAAATAACTTCCCAAATACCACAATACCATCTTATATGACATATTTGGGTTATAAAATAATCTTAGGAATTCTTTTTGTGAAATCCTATGGAGTATACCTAGAGAATAGGTAAATTTTATCAACAATTGTTTTCATATACTTTTATCAACCACCTCCTTTAATTATTTTTATACCATATTTATATGATATCATATGTATATTTTATATATTAGTATTTTTATTTATTATGTTAATTAATTACACCCATATACACTTCCAAAAAAGGGTTATGAAACCATCATTCATGTGTCTGATGGACTATCGCCTCACAAACTAGTGCCATTCATTTTCCATTAAAAACTATTATAGTTGGAAATAATGATGGATTCAATATATATATATTATATTTATGATAATTTTATTATTATAGAATTATTATATCATAAATACCATTATTTTTTCAATTTTATAGAAATATGATAATGTGGGTTTGGTGTATATCGAACCACCTCCTCACAAAAGAATGTGATTTATTCATGCTTTAAATGGTGGGCATTAAAGATTAGTTTGATGAAAATATGTGATATATATTAAATTAAAATATTATTTAATGATAATAAATCATTTAACTTTATTTATTTTAATTGAAAAATATTACAGAAACTGCATCCATACGTACGCACGACCGACCGTCTCTATGAATAGTCCTTTTCATTTTCTTTCACCAAATTATTTTGATTACTATAAATTAAAATATAATGAATATATATGATATTTATATCACGTATAAATTATAGATATTATTAAATCATGATCAATTTAATATGATTAAAAATTAACAAACAAAGATATATATGGAAAACAATGAGATTATTACTAGAAACTTGACTTTAACATGGAATTGTTATTAAATATGTAATGAAAGGGACCATGTAAATATTATATGATATGTTAATTTTATATTTTGTTATATAATATTTTTATAATAAAAATATATTTATTATAAAAGGGTTTTGAATGCTTTCGATGACATTCAATATTTAATGTAAATGATTTCTAGTCTCTTTTATTTCTGAGAGACATGAAAATCCAGAACTCATTTTTTATTGTGGTGTATGTACTAAACCATTAAAATATTATTTCATTAATATTAATTTCCTAGTTATTCTTTGTTCCATTTGATTTTATTCATTATTTGGGTTATGATTCAAGATATTACTAAATCGGTAAGGGTTTTTGTCTCAATTTTCCTTCATTGATACATATGATTATGTAATGCACCTATACTCTTTTATGATGTGTGTATACATCCCCTAAAATAAGTAATATAATGAATTTATTTATAATGAAGATATTTTAAGTATCATTTAATGATATTAATTCACGAGAATAATGATTCAATTATACCAAATGTGTAAACATTTTCTGTTACAATATTATTAATTATTGGGACACTTTATGATTATTTTTCAAATGATATAATCATACGAATCATCTATCAAAGAAAACAAGAATTATATTATCCTATAGTTATTCTAGAAATTTAGAACTAATAATACCAATTTTCTACTCTTTGGTACCTTAATTAATTGAAATGTTTTTTAATAAAATCCAACATTATATCTCTCTTTAGTCGAAATCCATTTTCTTCCAAAACCTTGTTTTCTATTTTTTAAAATTTTATTATTATTCTCATAGGATTTTTAAAATAAATGATTAAATGTTTTTAAATTTTTATATTTTTTTAAAGTGTAATATTCATGTAATTTTCCAAACAAAATCCAGTTAGTATTTTACCGAAAATTAGAACGGAATCATTCCATTTAACATATATGACATAAATAAAACAACCTTTCCCAAAATCAATTATTTACATTAAAAATTACATTATATGTTTTTAGGTTTATTTTCAAATAAAATAAATTTCAAAATGGTAAATTTTTGAAAATGTTCCTTTTCAATTATGAATGGATATTTTCCACAATAAAAGGTTTTTATTATTTTTATTGATTGGTTTATAATAATGGAATGTTATTTTCAAAGAAAATAATCTTCAAAAATGTTATATGTATTAAAATGAATGATTTTCATAGAACAATTATTTTACTAAATTTTTTTCTAAATTATTGATCTAATTCATTATTCTTCTAAGATATAATCAATTGATGTTTACTATTTCTTACTTTTTATATTATCTCATGATACAATTATTAATCATTCACTGAATGGATTTTAATAAGAGAATTATTTTTATGAACAACTTTTATAGCTCATGGATTTTATCAAGATATAATTCTTATGAAATACACTTATTGTTTTAGGGGTTATACTATTATATAAGTGTTATTATACCCTCTTAATTTATAATGTGTTTTTCTATAATGAACTGTTTAAAAGATTATGAATCCACTCTATTTTATAAAGGGGTTTATTTGATTAAATGTTTATTAAACCCATTTTATTTCATTGGTTATTATAAGATGAATTCTTTATGATCTATTGTAACACATATATTCAAAATACATTATGTGAATGGTGGGACATGTATCTCCCTCCAAAGTTTTAGTTAATGATTTGTATCTCATGAGATTGATAGGACTCTAATTTAAAGTTAACCTGGTTTAGTAAGGGAATTTTTCCACAATTATAGTCGTTGTAGTGATACGTTACTCATATGAAGGTTTGGGGAGTGAACCCATTCAATAATGAGATCATATAAACTAATACATGGCTAAGGGTGAAATTATTTTCTATGATTTTATATATGTCAAAAACCAATGTCTTATTCAAATCATATACTCTTATGGATCATTTTATTTTATTCCTTTATGATTCTTGTCAATTTAAATTCCAATAAATTTTCCATGACTCAAAATTATATTCATTAATATTGAGGGATTGGATTCAAAATTTTATGGAAAAATTATCTTATAGTTATATTCATGTTATGCTTGCATATATCTCTTGTTTACCATTAATGAACATCACCTAATATTATGTTTCCTTTACTCTTGTAACAAATAGATTATTTTATGTAAGATACATTTTTTGGTAGTATTAATGTGGAAGATCATTATAGAAGACATTGATGATCATCTAGAAAATAAAATAGTGTGCTATGTGTTTCCAAAGGGACTAAAATATTATAGTGCTCTGGTGTGTGTTTATGTAATGTATTCAATATTAATCTAAAAATATGTATTATCCATATATAAAAACCATGGGTAACTATATATTTGGATATATTATATGGTATTATAGTGTTAATTAGTCAATATTAGTGACTCGATAAGTATTATATATGAAAAAATATATAATGTATACTTGGAAGAAATAAATGATTTATATTTTCCACTAATGGTGTTAAAAAATATGAAATCATAGCTTGAAATTTCAATATTAATTGTAATTATTACTCCTATTTTACTATGATACCATATTTTATTACACACAGTAAATTTTTTGAATTTTTTAAATTGACAAAATCATGTGTAAATGGGATTCATATTGGAGTGATGGAAAATATTTGGATTTTATCAATGAACAGAAAAAAGGTATGGGTGGCGCTATAAATATATTTATGCGAACTGAATCGTTTGTTAGGAGAATCAACCAAAACAATTTTTTCACTAAAAAAGATAAAAGAAGTTCTAAAAGCCTAGCTAGTTATTTTTTCTCTAATTACACCCATACATTGTTGGAACATTAATTTTTTTTTGAGAAATTATTAAATATAAAGTGAAATTTATTTATTATTATTCAATGCACAAAAAATTATAATGAAATCTCAAATATTAATTTATGTGACTTTAAGGTAGTGAAATAGTTTTCATTGATCAAGAATAATAGGAAAAGAAGAAAATTATACTGTAGGGAATTGAATGAATTAATGATAATATTATTCAATAAATATTTTCGCATAACCATTCTAATTAAGATGTACTAAGAATTATTTAAGGTGAATAAATGTGTGGATGAATTTTTTAGTATATATGAAAAAATCCTGATACAATAAAGGAACTATTATGGATATATTATCAATCCAGAATAAAAAATAATAATTTTTATCAATGGATTTACACCATGTCCCTAAAAGTAATTAGAATTATATATTTTTTGTATAAATAAATAAACATTTCAATGTTTACATAATCTCTAAATTGGGAGAAAAGTCTCTAATTATTGTCAGATGATAGATGATAAGAAAATGAAAATGAAAATCAGAAATTTAAAATGCAGAAGACCGTGTTGGTATGGTGTATCATTTTTATAATTTTTTAATGTTTGGGATGAAACCCTAATGAAATTTCCCCAAACGAATGGGGAAATTCACCAATTCTGGTATAATGGTAATTCATGTAAATGAGTATTCAATATATATGATGACAGAAGTTAAAAGGTGAAGAAAATAATGTCACACCTAATGTACCTAGGTAGTTGAATGTTTCATATTCGTAGAATTTTTGAACTATATATAAATTGTCAAAGATTAATGAGATAGTGATAAAAATTGACAGCTGTAACAATTTAAAATGAGGAGGAATTGAATAGGATATTCATAAAAAAGTACTAATTATAATCGTGATAATATAGTGATTAAGTTAAAAAAATACTTAATAAATATCTTCATTCATCTTATTTGATTTGTGTTCTTCATAATCCATCATATCATATAAATTTTCAATTATTTGTAAATCACCACCATAAGAATAGGATATTGAGTTATCAATGAAAATACCCAATGGTATGTTGATTTTATATGAAGGATATTTTTTTATAAAATTGATGTCTATGAGAAGATAATTATTGTAAGTCTAGTTACTCAAACAACAGTAAAATTAAATATGATATTATCCATGTATTATATCTATCATAATAGATAATATATATGTTATATGGATAGGGAAATCTCAGTTCATAATTGAATTCATATAATGATCATATATTTATTTATTGATTCTAACGACTTCCCTCTGGCATGAAATTCATTAACACTTTTTATACAATAATATAGGTCATTTGATAAATTTTACTTGTAGAAACATCACATTAAAGAAATTTTAATTATTTGGAAATATTTTTATGTCTTTCCTAATCTGTTTAATGGAAATACTCTAGGTGGTGGGTTTGATCTACTGATTTAATTTATAACTTTTTATTTGACTATTCCAAAGATCCCTTATAAAATTGAACTCATTGGATAGGAAAAATTGAGAAAGAAACTACATGAAATATTAGAAAAAATATTTATTCTATCTAGTGTTTCACCATGGTTTGATTCATTCATATCTTTTGAGAAAAATTATAGATCAATGTGTATCTATATTTATTATCACGAGATCAACATGATCATTTTCGAGAAAAACAATTCACCACCCTATATTTTTGATATTCTAGATCAATATAGTGGGGATAAATACTTCACAGAGGTTTATTATGATTATTATATCGTCAATCATGGGTGTAAGGAGAAATAATATCAATAAATTCATTTTTCTTAAGTTATCCATGCAAATAATTCACATCAATTTCTTTTAAATTAAAGTATTACTCCTCTATCTTCATGGAGTATATAATAGGCCATAATTTTAATTATAGATATTTTCATCTAAAAAATAATAATAATTAATAAAAATAACAAAAATAAACTAAACCATATTGGTTTATTGTATATGGAAACATGGAAACATTAACAACTGACTCATAAAACAACTACATCATCTCCAGCTTATTCTTTCATAACTAGAACCCTATTTGAAAAATCATATGTAATACCAGTCCTCATATAATGGGGAAAATAAACATAAAAATAATGTTCTTAGAAATTAAATAAGGGTAATAAGTGGATATAACAAAGTTATATGGGAATAAGAACAAGAAAATAACTTTTTAAAAGAACATCCTGCATATCGAGGAACGTTATATTGAGCTATAGAATAAGTCATTCAATTTTATAAAACATGAATTACAAAGAACATAATTTTTAGTATTATAATATATGAAATGAAATTTTTTTATACAAAAAGTCATATAAAATAATTTTAATATTTGCCAGGGATCACTATTAAGACCATAAAAGAGAAAAAGGTCCCTTTCTAAACTGAGTCAACTCCTCATTATCGCCATGTATTTCAGAACAAATTTTACTTCCCATTTATGTAATATCTTTATCATTAGATAAATATATATTCCAAATTAATGGGAGGAAGATATAGGTTCAAAACTCACATAATGAACAAAATACATATGTGTGTCACAATTTCAAAAATAATTCATTATATTATAACCCACAAAAGGAATTGAGATTCAAAAACATTTCATCATAACATAACTCCTGGAAAAGAATAAAATTTATAAGAATCAATCCATCATAAATGTATACCATTTATAAAATTAATAATATTGGTATCACTGGATTATATCTCCCAAAAAAATTAGTATTATAAATTAATGTTGTCTTAGATAAAAAAAATTACTTCGAAAGATCACTTGAAATAATTCTGGAGGAAAATATACGTTCTATTTTGAAAAAAACCATTTATATGCACATAATTACAAAGGAAGATATTTTCATTATAAATAAAATTTTAATCTTGTAATAGAATATTGAAGACATTAAGGATTCATAAAAAAGGATTGATTTGATCTTGCAATATAGATTAACAAAATTATTTTCATATTTTTTCCAGAATAGTCAAAAACAATCTCGTTTGGAAAATGAATAAAAAATTCCTTTAAAAACATTTAGTAAAAATTTATTCCTATATATAAATAAATTTAAAAAATTGTATTAGAATTATAAAAATGTCTTTTGAAAATATTTTTTAGGAATCATGCACATGGATGTGAAATATTACCCATCAGATACATACATATAAAAAATCATGAATAATAATGAGATTTTAGATGTTAACCATTAGAATAGGTCTGATTCCTATAATTCATATCTAAACCTCCTATATAGTGGTTTAAATAATGTTATTTATTATACTGGACCTATATCATTTTTTTATAAGATATATTATCCCAATATATCTTTTTATCACACATTTTTAAATAATATTTCGTTATAACCCATCTTTCTGGTGTTAACTAAATTATTTTCCTATATAGGGTTTTCATATAATTTATGGTTACTATGAATATGATATAGTTTCATAAACATCATAATAATATTTAGGTAGTATATATTCTAATTATTCATTATATACATTTATCTAATATTTCATTAATGGTGAATATGTAAAATGAATCGCATCATGTCATTGAGACTATAAGACGTACATGCACACGAGCAATGATACAATTTCCTTAATTGTGAATGGGGAAGAAATTAGATGGGATATTAATATTTTCTAGAATCTAATATAATTTTATAATTATATATATATATATTATTTCAATTTTAATACACATCCATGTAAATTGGTGATGATAAACAATTTACACCATGGCGTGGAGACGATAAGCCATATGTACGCACATGCAGTGTTTTCATTTTTCATAGGATGGATAAAACAAGGAAAATAGTTTTCCCATTATCAAAATTACATATTATAACATATATTGTAATGGATATATTAATTTATAATGGAAAAAACTTATGAATAGGATGTTGAATAAGAAATAAACAAGATATAGTCGGTAGAGATGATTACATCCTCCACGGCCTACGTCTTCTAGATATCCTATTAGGGAAACTGGGGCTTCTATTATGAGAATCAAAAACCTAAAGAATGTGTTTTTGGGATGTTTATAAAAGAAATTTATATAGGAAGGTTGATATTTAATCTTCAATGTAATGTAAATAAGTGATAGATGAGGTGTGATTTTATAAATGAGGTAAGTTGTCCTTTTGGAATTTCTCAAAAGATTTAATTATAATATTTTTTCAAATGTCCATGGATATGAATAAATGATATTACAAATTTTTAATATGATAAAAAATATATTATATACATGTTTATTTATTTTAAACTATATCATTTTGATAAACCTTTATTTCAATTCTTTTAATAACAATTATGGTAACATAATTGTCAACATTAAAAGGATGAAAATTTTACATATGTGATGTCAATTACACCAAAAATTAACAATTTATATAATTTTATACCATATTATACCAATTTTTAATTTTTAAAGGTGTTTTATTATTATTATATAGTTTAATAAATTATTATTTTTATATGATAACATTGGAGTCAATTTTGACACAATTTTTTAATTGGTCATTGGAAAAAATCAAGATAACAAGTAAACATAAAAAAATAATTTATTATAACATTAAGTGTATTTTTTCATCAATAAAAATTCTTCTATCATATTAATTTTAAATAATTACGTTTTTTTATTTTTAATAAACTTTTTTACATAATTCTAGTGATAAAATAATTACCACAGTAGCATTGTATAATTATTTAAAATTATTATTTCTAAACTAAAAAATAAAAATAAAATATAATTATGAATATAAGTATTATGTATTTCAGAATAATATTTATATTCCAAGATATCTTTTCGTCAACCCTTTATTAAAATTGATATAGTATTTAAAACATCAATGTAAAATCATTGAATTTTTAGTAAACAAAATATTATATATATCGTAATATCATCTAAGTGGCCCAAAAAGTCAAAAATAAATCTATCTGGAATTTTTTTTATTATGATAATAATTAACATTTTTATTCTTTCATTACATACCTTTTCCTCTTGTTGACATATAATGTATAATTAAGACAAAGAAAGTGAAAATTTTTGACATTCATTCATTATAATATTATACAATTCATTTTAATGGCATATTTCCCATTAAAAAACTTAATTCTGATCCTTAGGTGTTAAGGGTCGAATTCTATTCATCTAATAATATTTTTCCATTTGTTAGTGTCATTTTATAGTCCTTTTAAATGTATTTTTATCCTTCACGTCACAATTTACACTATATCATGGTGTCGATATTTACCAGGGTTATTAATCTTTTTAGATAACAAAATGGGGAAATTTAAAATTTTGGATCTGATTAATTTAAATTTTAAAAAAATAAATGTTAAAAAATGATTTTTTCGAATTTAATTTTAAATAAAAACACCTTAAATATCAAATTTTTAGAAAAAAACCATTTAAAACATAGAATATTTTCATAATAATTTTTCCTATAAATTATTTTTTAAAAACCATACATGAATTATATAAGATAAAAAATAACTAATTAAAATATTAATCTAATACAAAAAAATAATTTTTTCTTTTAATGACTTGCATAAGAAAATATATTTTTAAATAAAAATCTCTATTTTCATTATTCTTTAAAAATATTTTTTTTAGAAAATTTCAAATAAAAAAATTTAGGATAATATTTAAATTAATATTTGGACAATTAAATTAAAATTTTCAAATAATAATAAAAGAAATTATAAAAATTAATATTTACTAATAAAAAAATCAACTCGTCTGGGATGA
This sequence comes from Viscum album, assembly GCA_963277665.1. Taxonomy (NCBI): domain Eukaryota; kingdom Viridiplantae; phylum Streptophyta; class Magnoliopsida; order Santalales; family Viscaceae; genus Viscum; species Viscum album. Next base: position 1,943,328,782 of record OY728126.1, on the reverse strand, counting down.
ATTCTTTTGAAGCCTAAAGTGATTTTACAAAAAAAATGTGTGACTATTTTCTAGGAACATACTAATAAATTCATATTACGCTATACCTTTGTATTTATTTAAAATATTACTTATTCATATTTAATGATTATAATTAAAAAAAATACATAACATTAATTTTATGAAAATAGTGTTGCGCAATTCATTTAAATTTTTTCATTCATGCATCATAAGATATAAAATTATTTAAAGAGAAAATATTCAAAAAATATATCTCAGTGTTACATTCTACCCTACATAGAATGATTTATAGCTTAAAAATTCATAACTATGATAAAAACATATGAGGGTTTCTCACCCTCGTCACTTTCTCAAGATCCCACATCTCCTCCTCAAATTAATGGGTTTCCCATAAAACATTAACCACTAAAGTGGTATTGTTTTTAGAAATTTGTCTCTAAGATCCAAAATTTCTATTAGTTATTTTTTTGTTTATTAATTTCTATAGAGGTACGAATTAGGATTTTATTATATGAGAAGGATCAGGTATGAACTATCTCAAGATAGATACACATAACACATCATTTTCATTAGAGTGATTTGGTAGAAATTTCAATATATAAGATACCATCACAACATGATAAATAAATGTAAATAAAACAATATTCCTAGGGCATAGTGTTTCCTTCTTTCAACATCCCATTAGTATCATTGAGGTAGATATTATTAAAAATACCATGTCACCCACTATATATTATAGGTCTTTTCTTCAATTGTCCTCATAACCTTTTGGTCAATATTGATGTGCACATATTTTTCATTGAATAGATCTATAATTCTCTCCTATTTACTCAACAAAATCATCTCATATAGATTTATTTCCATAAAATTATTCCATCATGTTGGATTTATTCACTTAAAACCATATAGGGATTTATAAGGATCCACCTAAATACAAAATTGAAAATTTGTTTTGTATGAAAATTCTACCTAAGGTACGGCATGATCCCTACGAACATTGAAATCCATAGAGAATGTTTTCAAAATGGCTTATAGAGTATGAAACTTTCTCTCCAACTAACCATCTATCTTGTGATGATAACCAGTGAAGAAACCTAAATATTTATCTAGAGCATGCTGAATCCTTCTCTAAAACATCTATGTAAACATAGGGTCTTGATCATATATAATAGAAAGAGGTACTCTATAATATCTCACCCCATAATTAGTATATATACTTGAAAAATTATCTAGAGATAAATATTTTATGACAGTAATGAAGTGTGATGAATTTATATAATGACAATATATAACCCATTTAACATTCATGTTTTGAGATGTTTTGGGAAGTGCGACGATACTATATGGGGATTTGTTTTCCAATTTGCATTCTAGTATGGGTAATTGTTACTCCTTGACCCCAGAATCCTAGAGATGTTTCATTATTTTAATATATTGGCTTGATTAAAAGGAATAATTTCTTGAAGGACCGATCAGTTTAGCATTCTTGGAAAATAGATTATATAAATAAATGTTGCATTAAACTGTCATTCATAAAACAAAAGACAAATAATCCATTGAGAACAACATTATTCCCCCCGCTTAACCCTGTATATCAATCATAATACAGTTCTTGGATCCTGAGAAAACAAAATTAAGAAAGTGGTGAGCTTAGATGCTCAGTAAGGGTAAATAATTTAACAGAAGCTACAAAACATTAAATCAAGATGTGTAATAAAAACAAAATCCTTTTAATCATAAACATGAACATAATATTAAAAAAATCAATCATTACGTTATAAACATGCACATTGATATCCTAAAAGATGAATTATCCCATTCAATAACTAATTTCATAATGAGGGAATGAAAAATGCTCAACAACATAACCACATAATTAAGGACTCCTTCCAATAATAAAAAAAAATTCATTCATGGCTTTGTTCCAAGAAAATAATTTGTCTCATTAGACCTACCAAATTCATCGTGGGGCTATAACGGTCCTCGCTCGTCACTTACTATGTCTAGTTCATTACTCTAATGAAAATGTTGAAACATAACTTAAGCATTCATATTAAAACTAACATAAGAAATGTCAATACATCACCCATAAACCATTAAAGGTATAAAAATAACACATACATAGTCAAACATATCATAACTCATTCAATACAGTATAAAATATTTAATAATAATAAATCAACCTCAATCAATAATAATATCTATTAAAGGATGTTGACATAGTTGAAAGTGACAAGTAAAACTCTTTGAGACACATTTCCCTTTTTCATGAAATCAGTTAAATGTATCCCAATTTTTAAAGGAATTAATTTAAATGATATTTTTCAATCAATGTGTCTCATACCACATTGAAAATTTTTAAAGGAATTAACATTTAAAAACAATCATTTCAATTTAAATAAATCCTTAAAATCATTTTGAAAACAAAGAAATTAATTAAATAGAATTAGAAAAATAAATATTCAAAACATTTCAAAAGATGATTTAGTTAAAAAGTTCCTTATAGGAAAACTTAAGATATTACTTTTGAAATTATTTTTATTAAACATGGACATAGATGACAAATATTTCTATGTAAATACATACACATAAATAATCTTGGATAATAATGAGATTGAGGAATTAATTCTTGCCCTGCACATTCCTTTAGTCAAAGGTACATTTATATTCCTTTATAATGACAATAGTATGATATTAAATTATACCAGAACCATATTAAAATTTATTATATCATATATGATTCATTTATTACTTTATACTACCCATTTAATAATAATTTCCATGTTCAAGTAACATTTTAGGTAATAATCCGTTTCTTTAGCTTACGCGTTTTAACTTGTTATTCTTGAATGTATCACATATATCATGACAAACATACTTATATAATATAAAAAATGATTTATATTTCATATATATTTGGAATATAAATATTTATAATAGATTAATATATGAAATTGAAACATTGTTCATCGAGACGGTAGTCTGTACGTACGCATGAACGTTGTTTCTATTTTCGTATCATGTAGTACGGAAGTAAGTAAACGACATATATTTATCTACATAAATATTGTAGAAATATTATTTCATATATATAAAACTTAATAAATGTATAGATATTTTACAAAAAAAATTTAATGGTGATCGTTGAAGATGAATCTCATCGCGTTATGGAGATGGTAAGTCGTACGGACGCACGAGCGACAATATCATTCTATTGATATGAAAAACGTGTTTAATTGGATGTTATATTATATATAAATAATCATTATCATGTTATATTAATTATTTAAATTAATTATAATCATTATTATACCCATCAAAATAATGTAGGGTTGAATAAAAAACTACACCACGACGTCGAGACGACAAGTCGTTCGTATGCACGTATGGTGACTTTGTCAGTCATAGGATGGATAGAATAATGAATATGGTTTTATCATATTTATAATAACATATTAGAATGTATAATTTACTAGATTTATTATTTTATTATGGAAATTACAAAGAAATAGGAAGTGGAAGAAGAATAAAAGATCTTTGAAAGAGGTGATGTAATAATTACCACTTTTTCGGTTGCTTCCTTTTTATTTGAACAAAATGGCTATGTAGGTTGGATTTATTTTCAATTTAAGGAATATAGGATGAATTTTGGGTATGTGTGTGGATATTTGAGCTAGTTATTTCAAAGCTAAATGGATTTGGAGGTGCGGATTTATGAGAAGGGGAAGTACACTTTTATAAGGGAGGTGAGCGGCACTTTTGGAAAAACTTGAAATATTAATTTATTATAAAGTCATTTTTGGTTTCTAATTCCTCCAAATGGATTTATTTTGTTGATAAGGTAGTCGTGGGTCTTATTTCTCTAAACCTATATGTTTTATACAAGTTTAGGTCAAAATATTAATTTTATATTTTCGATTAAACTCTTAGTTAAATAGTTTAACATTTACCATGTTTTCTTGTATTTTAATATTATATGGTTAATATAGATACTATAAAAAGACAAGAAAATATCTTGTGGTTTATTAATGACATGTAAAACATTATATAACTCCTTTGGAAAAATCATAGATTTTCAAGAATACTATATCATTTAATAAAATATTATTTGTTTGAAAAACTCATGTATGTCAATTTCAACTCTATTTAGTATTTGTTTTTTGTGAAAGTCATAACAACTTTATTAATTAGAAAAAAATACATTTAATCAACCCTATAATGTCATATTTTCCTAGAAAATTAGTTGATGGCATCAAATGTTCCAATTTAAATTTATTTTAAAATTTATAACATAAATTATTTAAAATATTCATTAATAAGGTAATTACTGCGTCATCATTGTGTCATAAATAAATTTAATTATTTAATGTATAAAAATTATAAATAAAATACCATGATGTAGTAAATATTCTTAGATTTATAATAAATATTTATAGTAGATTTTATATTTTTTTTATCTCAATATTAAAAATGCTTTAATTATTAATCATTTAATTTAACACTGTTATTACTTCTTTAAATAAAAAATAATAAATGTAATAATCTAACAATAATGGATAAAAAGGATCTTATTTTCTTCCTAAGGTTAATTTTTGTCAAAAAAAACTTATCGAATATAATTAGAACATGTTTCGGGGTAATTTTAATATTATTTTTACATTTAATTACCTTATTTACTTTTAACCATGGTAAATGAAATTCAAAAGTTACTATTCACAAAATTAATTTCATCCTACTGCACAAAATTTTACTTACCGATTTTAATCATTTATCCCAGATTTTTTTATTCATTTCAAATTACCAGTAAAATTGTGTTTTATAAAAATATGCAAATATTCCTAGAAGGTGGGCAAAAGACGTTAAAAAGTTCAATAAAAATTAATATATCTAATCTTTTTATAAAATAAATCCAATGAATTAAATTTGACTAATATATGTATTATGTATCTATTTTGAATTTTATACAACTTTTTAATTAAAAATATTCATTTAAATGAAAAAGTCAGTTTTTTATCTACAACGTAGTGTTTTTCAATATTCAATATAAATTGAATGTTTTCAAAAAAAATACCAAAAACTCGCAAAAATAAAATTTTGATTATCCAAATTCAAATGTGATTTCAATTTTACCAAATTAAAAACATATAAAATTCATTAATTAATTTAAAATTAATTCGTGTTGTCAAAATTTGAAAGTAGGTGTTTTTTAAGTAAAAACTATCAAAAGATTGATAAGGGTTTATGTACAATTTAAATGTTAAATTACAATCAATTACCAACATTATATTAAATGATAAAATATAATCTAATCATACTTTAAACCCACTCAAATATATAATTTAACACTATAAATTATTTGATTAGAAAAGTTGTTTTTAATTAAAAATTTGTATTTTTCACTATTCATTAAAATATTAAAGATAACAGAAAAGTACCAAAAAAATTTCCAAACTAATTTTTTATTTATTTATTCTAAAGATTAATTAAATTATATTAAATTGAATATATAAAAGTGTCAAATATTTTATTTACAAATGGTTCTCTATTAAATGGCGAAAAACCGACAATTTATTAAAAATACTTCTTTTATCGGAAATATAGAATTTTTCCTTATATTATGTCTAAGAAACACAAATATGAATGTTAATATTATATTAAATTTATATTAAATTCAATATGTGTTTAATACTATTCATAATCGTTTTTTAAATGGCTAGTTTGATAGGTCGTATGCACATGAACTCGGTGTTGTGTGTAACGCAAGCTATTGAATTATTTTAAAGAAAAATAATGTACTATAAAACCATGGGGTGTTAGTGTAATAGATGAAACATCCCATAAAAATTCTATTTCTCATCCATTAATTTCTAATAAATCAAGGACTGATAAACATATTCGGTAATATCTTTATTTATTAAAAACCATAAGAAATATTCTTTCTAATTACTATACATCTATTTTATTCATATATGGATAGAGAATGATGAAATATGAGCTTCATCCAACAGATACTTCTTCAATTATGGTACGGAAGGGATTCTAATAGATTTCTGGCACATTATTATTCCATCATATTCAATGTTGAACTATGGAACATTTCTCATATTCTTTTGTAGCGACATTTTCTTCCAGTGACTGCTTAATATTCATTTATATAGGTGGTTGTAAATTCATTTAATAAAGATAAGATTTATACCCTTCCATTTGTATTTCTAGATACATCATTTGAGAATAAATATATATTGTAACCTTTCTGATCCTCATCATAAATTATCTAGCACGGTCTTTTAAACTCAATGAATCTTAAACATTCTTCACTTTCCTGAGGCGGTAATGTATTGAGTAGTAAAAATCATTAATCAACTCCAACCATCATCTATGGTTCATTATTGTCTCCTTTTGAGAGGAAATATACTTTAAATTTTTATGATCTGTATATATGCCACACATTTCTCTATAAATATGATTCATCTTTATCCTTAATGAAAACATTACCACAACCAACTCCAAATCCAGATCTTGGTAAATTTTCACATGTATTTTCAATAGACCTAAAGCATAAGCAGATAGAAAGTCATTTTTCAGGTGTAAATATCCCCACACTTATTTTATGCATCCCTATATATCATAAGACTTTCCCCACTATAGTATAGTTTTAGAAAAGGTGTACTGAATAATCTTCTAGTCAACTCCATGAAATTATCTTTACATTCCTCCAACTATATGAACTTAACTATATTCTCGGTGAACATGGTTAGCTGATTATATAGTCATGATAATTATTTCAAAAAAAATTATTAATATCCAATAAAACAAAGACAACACTATATCTTAGTTACATTTGTTGGTCTAGGACAATGTTCAATGACTGCTATCTTTACTGGATCCAAATACATCCCCTATAATGAAATTATGTAATGAAAAATGAATGTTTCTAATTCTAAAATTCACACATGGTAAATTTTTCATAAATATTTTTCTTTTCTCAGGGGCCTTAGTACACAACTCATGTGATTTTCATGTTCATATTTTATCCTTGAATATACTATAATATCATCTATAAAGACTACCACAAAATGATAAAGATAGTCTCTGAAGCCTCTATTCATTAAATCCACGAGGATAGTTGGGAAATTAATAAGACCAAAATGAATCACTATAAATAAATAGTTTCCATATCATTTGAAGTATTTTTTCTTGGGTATATAATCCTAGTTGTCTCTCAATTGATGATATCAAAAAGGGAGATCATTCAAGGAAAAGTTTTGAGCTCCATGTAATTGATCAACTAAGTCATCAATAAGTGGTTGAAGTTATTTTTTGTTGATATTGATCTTTTAATGTTCTTGATATTAAATGTAGAGTCACATTGTCCAATGTTTCTTATCAAAAAATAGATATGGTTCCCGACCTGGTGATGTACTACGATGTATGAATCCTGTATCAAGATTCTCTTAGGGTTTCTTCCTTAATTTTAACAACTCAACTGGGGATATTCAATAAAGAGTCATTGAAATAGGAATGTCACCATGTATGAGTTATATTGAAATATCAACATCACAATTCGGTTCAAGACCAAGAAATTATTCAATAAAAAATACATAAACATACTCCCATAAAATAGGTTTATCCTAAATTTTGAGTCTCTCCCAAACCATTTGATAGTGATAAGTATAACTTGTAGGAATTATAACCCAAAAGCAGGAAATAATTTCCACTGGAAGTTCATGTTGACACTTGCATCGCTAGATGATCATAGATTCATTCAGAATATGAAATTTTACTTCTCTTCCTTGGAAATTGATATGATATCCATATAATGATATCCAATCCAGGACATGAATCTCATCATATTAATTCAAATGAAGGATCACAAGATTTTTCAGAAGCACATTCCCACAAACATTACATAGATAAGAATATTAAACTTTTAAGGAGACCATTGTTCATTTTTAAGTATTCACATCAAACTAAACATCTATGTGTTGAGATGTAATAGTGATACACATAGAAAATTCTTCAAAGATAAATGAATGGGTGGATCTAGAATCAAGTAAATCAATATCTTCATTATAATAGATAATAAGTGTCACTTTCACCACTTCATTTTTATACTTTACATCACCAATAATGTTTTCGTTCAAGCTCTATTTTTTTCCACTGGCCTTAAGATATTGTTGAAATCGATTATCATTTATAGCCTATGATTTTGGGAATCGGTTATCATAATACATATTTCCCTTGAAATTGAAACCTTTAACTATGGGTTGTGAATTTTGTATAGCCTTTTCCGTATTTTCATTGGCTGCTCTATTTTTTCCCTAAATTTGACATTCAATTTCCAGATTACCTTATTTCCTCCACCTTAAAACATTTATTAGTCCCATTAATACATTTTCATAAATTGTTATTTCTACAATTTTGTCATAATTTAATGCTCATTTTTTCCCTATGGTTTTTATATATTCCCTTAAATTTTTTTTTTTATCTTTTTATCAAACCAATAATATTGATGGGTAACTCAAATATCCACAACACCCATGAGTGAACATTGAAAAATTTCATCATTATTAAGGAATTCCATAGCGGATAATCCCTTAAAAATACATGGTTTGAAGACACTATACAATCAATCAACCATACATTTAGGTTTGATGATAATTCCAAAGTATTACCTTTCATGTTTTGCAAACTTTTCTTTATAGGTACCAAAAGATTAATTATTATTTTTATTAAAATCAGGGGACTATATATACATCTTCATTCTAAGAATAATATGAATGTATATATTGAAAAATATTTTCTTATACTCATTCTATTATTTAGAGTTAGTTTCATCTTTTTGCCTTATATTTTTTATAGGATTCCATCATTAGTCCAATTCACATTCCAAATGATTGACTATAAAAATGATTTTATGATGTTGTAATCATTTTAGAATCAGAATTAACTTTTTTTGTGGAAATGATACATTGTTCACCCAATAATTGATTTAATGAACCTAAGAAATAATGTGGATGGTGCTTCATGAAGGACTCTATAGGATCAGGTTCCCGCTTTTTCTCATTTGGAAGATGAACATGATCTATAACTTGGGAATGTTATGTGATCATAAAAAAATATTTGATTTCATATCTAATAACACTCAGTTCATCATGAGAAAAATAATTTCATTTCTTGTCACATTTATCATTTATATTGTTATTTCAGGTTCTAGACATTGACTAGACCCAAAAAGAATAGTGTGAGAAACATTAATTATAGTGGGAAAACACATAATCATGAAATATTTATTATAAATTTACAATTTTTAACACCTTAAGTTTAATATTATGTTATTAATTGTTGATACCAAAGATCTAGGATTGTATCTTATACATATACGTATCATTATGGTTCTTTATTAGGTTTATTCCTCGTAGTTTCCATAGGATAACTAAACCCTGCTATACTACCTACTAAAATGAACCATACCCTTCAATTCTTGATATTAGATAAAAATATAAAAATGTTAATTACATAAAATAACATAACCAAACCAAAACCATATAGGTTTACTGTATTTGGAAACATTTAAATAAAAACAATAGATTTATAAAACATCTATATTTTCTCCCCCTAATTCCTTCAGAACTATTACCTTTTTTGAAACATCTTTCTTATTACCATTCCAAATATCCTTGGAAAAATAAACCTATGAAAAGGGTGAGATTAGATTATCATTACGGGTAATCAAGGGAGATAACAAAATTAAAAGGGTTTAAGAACATGAAAATAACTTTTGGAAAAGGTTGATTTTTTAAAATGTTTTTTTAAAAAAATTGACAATTTTTTTAAATAATTTTCAGAATTGTAAATTTGATTAAAAAAATTCAATTAAGATTTAATATTTTCCAGAAGAAATATTTTAAATGATTTTTAATGATTATTTTGTAATAATTTATGGTTATTTTCAATGAATCCAATTTTTAAAATGGTTATATTTTTTAAAAAATGATTTTCTAAGAAAAGTTATTTTACTCAACAAATGTTCTAAATGATCAATCAATTTCAATTTTAATCTAAGATATTATCAATTGATGTTAACTATTCTTTACATTTTATATGATCTAAGTATTCAATTATTATTTATTCACTAAATTGTTTTTATACGAGTATTATGTATATTAAAAGCTTTTATATCCCATGGATATTATCTTGATTGAATTATTTTGAAATAAACTTATTTTTACAGGGGGTATACCATTATATAATTCTTATTATACCATTATAAATTCTAATGGGTTATGATATGATGTAATGCTGAAAATATTATGAATTCACTCGATTTTAAAAAGGGTTTGATTTGAATAAATGATTAATAAACCCATTTCATTTCATTGGTTATGATACGATCAATGCATTATAATCTATTAGAACACATATGTAGGACATTCATTATATTAATAGTGGGACCTGTATCTCCCCCGAATGTATTGGTAAAAGATTTATATCTGATGTTATTGATATAACTCGAATGGGATGTGAACCTGGTTTTGTAAGGGACTTTTTCTGTAATGAAGGCTATGGTAGTGAACCATGTCTCATATTAAGGTTTGGGGAGTGAACCGCCACCAGAATTCATTTTTTTCATTTTCTCAACAAATCACTTTGTGGTTGTAGGAACCTCACAATCCTGGATACAACATATCAAACACCACAAACATTAACATCTTATAAGCATCTAAAATTCACCCCCATACATCAAAATTCATTTTCAAAATTCAAATTAAAAAAACAAGACACATCAACAAAACATTGGGTCATGATCCACCTTGAGCCACATCCCCTGATTTGAAATCATGCATCGTCGACATCACATCACCCGAAATAAATACCTGCTAGATCAGAACTTCATCATCATTGATGATATCTAAAGACCTTCAAAAATATAGGGGGACTCAAACCAAAAACCTAAACCAGAACATCCACTAATAATAATCAAACATCATCGGTTGCTTCGTGACCTTCTCCAGACCCACCATCCCTTCATGAATCAAAAAGCTGAAAACCAACACAGGATAAACCCTAGTTATTGATTAAACTACAAAAAACATCAAACACAACAACAACACATATTGAAGTCTATGAAGAACATGCCTCCTAGAACACCGATGACCAATAAAACAACACCTCACACATCCTCTTGAGACCACCATAACAAACTGACTAGGAGAAAGATGAAGGAATTAGAAACTAGAACAGATTTTGAAGTCGTATGGTCTCCATGAAGAATTACACCCTCACCTGGAGACACTAGCCCTGACCACCAAAATCATTTCCAGGAGGAGATAAAACCATCAACACATATAAAAATAATTGACCGCTATGGGAGAGTAAACTGAAAAAGAACAAGACCAAACATAAGGCATGAAATTGGGACACTAAAACAGTTCTTCATGAACATCCCATCCCACCCTAATGAAACTAGTACACCGGACCAGAGTGGGGTTGGAAATGTGGTAGCTAGAAAGGAAGAGCAGAGGAGGAACCAATGGGAATCAACAGGGTTCCAAGACCATAAAAAAAAGGAAGAGAGACAAATAGAGGGAGAAAAGGAACAAAAATAAATAAGCAAGTGAGAGAAAATGGCAAGGATAAAAGTGGTAAAGGTATGGATAAAGGGAAAATGATGGTAGGGGGAGATGGTGTCGGATAATCAGCGTGCATGCCTCCCCCTCCCCTTTCTTCAAATATTCGTCTAGATATATTTGGGGGGTGAACCTATTCAATATTGATATCATATAAACTAATACTTAACTAATAATGAAATTATTTTCTATGCTTCGAAATATGTAACTAATCTATGTCTTATGAAAATAATATAATATCATGGATATTTATCTTGTATTCCCTTATGATTCATGTCAATTGATATTCCAATAAATTTTCCATGACTCAAAATTATCTTTATTGATATACTGGGATTGGATTTAATTTTTTATTCTAAAATTCTCGTATATTTATATTCATGTTATACTTACATATATCCCTTGTTTACCATTACTGAAAATAATCAATTATTATGTTTCCTTTACTCAAGATATAATGAAAATATATAATGTATGATATATTTTTGGGGATTAATAAAGTGGAAGATCATTATGGGAGACATTTATGATCATCCCAGAAAATAAAATATTGTGTTCAGTGTTTCTGAAGGCACTAAATGATTATAGTCCTCGGGTGTGTGTTTATGTAATGTATTCAATATTAATTTATAAATATGTGTAATTCATATATGAAACTCATGGGTCAATATAGATTTGAATATTCAGTATGGTATTGTGGTGTGATTTAGTTAATATTAGTGATTATGTTAAGTATTATATGTGAAAAAAATATAATGTATACGTGGTAGAAAAAAATGATTTCTATTTTTCACCAAAGGTGTTATCAAATATGTCATCATAGAATAAAATTTTAATAATAATAGAAATTATTCATCCTATTTGACCATGATAAAACTTCTTTTTTCTCATAGTAGCTATTTTGAATTTTTAAAATGGATGAAAATAGGCATAAATTTGATATATATTGGAGTGATGGAAAATGTTGGGATTTTATGAATGAACAACCAAAAGGTATTTTTGATTATTTATATATAGGTAAACTCTATAATATGTTAGTATAATCTACCTAATCCTTGTTGTTATCTAAAAAAGATAAAATAACTACCAATAGTCTAGCTAGTTATTTTTTCTTTAATGCCCAACATACAATGTGGGAGCATCGAAAATAATTAATTTGAGAAATTAATCTATATAAAGTGAATGTTATTTAATCTTATTCAATGATAGAAAAATAATAAGAAATGTTAAATATTAATTTCGGTGAATTTTTGGTTGTGAAATAGTTTTCATTGATCAAGAATAAAAAAAATTAGTATAGGAAATTGAAGGAATTAATGAAAATATTACTCAATAAATATTTTACCACAACCATTATAATTAAAATATTGTGATAATTAACTGATATTAATAAATTTGGGGATAGATGTATTAGTATATATGAAAAAATCACAATACAGTAAAATAACCATTATAGTTATATTATCGATCCAGAAAAAAATAGTCATTTTTATCAGTGGATTAAAACCATGTCTCTAAAAATAATTAAAATACTATATTTTCATAGAAATAAATAAGATTTTAAATTTTTACATAATCTCTAAATAGAAATAATAGGCTATAATTATTACCATGTATTTGATGATAAGAAAATTGAAATGGAAATCATAAATTCCAAATGAAGAAGACCATGGTGGTATGGTGTTTCATCTTTATAACTTTTGAATGTTTGGGATTAAACACTAATGAAATTTCCCAAAAAGAAAAGTGAAATTCACCAAGTATGGTAGAATAGAAATTAATGTAAATTATTGTTTAATATATATGACAATTCTAGTAAAAAAGAAGAAGATAATAATGTCACACCTAAAGTACCTTTTGTAGTTTAATGTTTCATATGCATAGAAATTTTGAACTATATATAAATTGACAAAAATTAATGAGATAATGATAAAAATCAATAGAATTAATATCAAAAAATGATGAGGAATGGAATTGGATATTCTAAAAAGATTACCAATTATAATCATGATAATAGATTGTTTATGTTAAATAATAATACTCCTTAAATATCTGAATTCATCTTATTTTGTTTGTGATCTTCACAAACCCTCATATCATATAAATTTTCAATTATTATTAAATCACCACCACAAGAATTTGATATTGAGTTTTCAATGAAAATACACAATGGTGTTATGATTTTATATAAAGGATATTTTTTTTCTAAACTTGATGTTTGTGAGAAGATACTTATTTTAAATGAAGTTATTTGACATATAGTAAAATTAAATATGATATTATCCATGCATTAGATATATCTTCATAAAGAATATATAAATTATATGGATAGGGAAATATCATTTCATAACTGAATTAATCAAATGATAAAATATTGATTTAATGACTACAACGAACTCCCTTTGGCATGTAATTCATTAATTATATTAGTTCAATAATATAGGTCACTAGATAAATGTTTTTATGTAGAAAACCCACATTAAAGACATTCTAATTGTTTGGAAATAAGTTTATGTCTTTTCTAAATTGTTTCATTGTATTATTATAGGTGGTGGGGTTGAGTTATTGATTTAATTTATAACCTTTTATATGACTATTTCAAAGATCCCGTATAAAATTAAACTCATTGGATAGGTAAAATTGAAGAAGAAATTACATTATATTTTAGAAAAATGTTTTATTCTACCATGACATTATCCATGGGTTTCTCCTTTTATCTCTATTGAATAAAATTATAGATCAATATGTCTCTACATTTATTATAATGAGATCAAAAATATCATTTTCCAGAAAACACATCCACCACCCTATATTAATAATATTATAGATCAACTCAGAGGGGATTAATACTTAGTAGAGTTTGATTATGATTAGTATATCATCAATTGAGGGTGGATCATGAAGTTATTTCAATGAATTCATTTTTCTTAAGTTATCCACACTAATACTTCAAAGTGATTCCATTCTAATTTAAGTATTACACTTCTATTTTCATGGAATTTAAAATAGACCATACTTTTCAATTATAGATTTTTACTCTAAAAATAATAATATTAATTAAAAAATATAACTAACCAAGACTAGAACCATATAGGTTTATTTTCTTTGGGAACATGGAAACATAAACAATTGGCAATTAAAACATCTACATCATCTCTTTGTTATTCCTTCATAACTAGAACCATTTTTGACACATAATATGTAATACCGTTCTTCTTATCTTGGAGAACAGAATAATAAAAAATCATTATTTTAGACACTAAATAATGGTAATCATAGGATACAACAAAATCATATGGAAATAATAATAGGAAAATATCTTTTTGAAAAGTACATCCTGTTTATCATGGATCATTATATTGATTTATGAAATAAATCATACAGTTTTAGAAGACATGAATTATAAGGAACATAATTATTGTTATTGTAATATATGACAATCAATTTTCTCAGAAAAAAATCATATAAAATAATTTTCATATTATTCATGGATCATTACTATGATAATCAAAGATAATAATGTCTCTTTCTAAACCGAGTCAACACCTCAACATCGCCATGTATTACTAAAAAAAGTTTACATCCCATTTATGTAATCTCTATTTCATTAGATAAATATATATTCAAAATTCATGGGAATGATATATAGGTCCCACTCATAAAAAAAGAAAAAATACATATTTGTTCCACAAGAATATAAATAATTCCTTATATCATAACACATAAAAAAATGAGATTCACAAACATTTCATTATAACATAACTCTTGGAAAGAATGAGATTCATAGGTATCAATAAATAATAAACATAAACCATTTATAGAATAAATATGACAAGTATCATTGAATATTATCCCCACTAAAACATATGTACCAGAAAAAAAAATTCTTAGATAAAAAATTAATTCGGAAGATCACTTGAAATAATTCTTGAGGAAATTATCCTTCCCATTTTGTAAAATAATATTTATAGCCATAAAATTAAAAAGGGAAATATTTTCATTAGGAATAAAATTTTAATTAAATAATAGACTATTCATGACATTAAGGATTCCTAAAATAATTTTTTTTTCATTCTATATAGGTTAAAAAATATTATTTTCATATTTTTTCCAGAATAGTCACAAACTATCTATTTTGAAAAATGGGAAAAATTATTCCTTTCAAAAAAATTTGTAAAACTTAAATCCTGTGTATATCTAAATTTAGAAAAATGTATAATAATTAAAAGATTTTTTTTTTAAATAATTTTTTGGAAACTTGTAGGAGGAAGTGAAATATTCCCCTGTAAATACATACATATAAACAGTCATGAATAATAAATAGATTGTCCATGTTAACCCTTACAATCGGTTTGATTCCCATAATTCATTTCTAAACATCCTTTATAACCAACTAAATAATTTTATTTGTATATACAAGACCCATATTCATATTTTCATAACATATAGTATCCCATTATATCATCCTATCACACATTCGTAAATAACATTTCATCATCACCCATCATTCTGGTGTTAGATAATTTATTTTTATATGAATGTTATTTCATATAATTTCTAGTTCTTATAAATATAATATAGTTCCATATACTCCATAATGATATTAAGGTAGTATATATCATAATTTGTCACTATATACATTTATATAATCTTTCTTTAATGGATAATTTGGAAAATTAATCGTATCATGTCATTGAGATGGGAAGATGTATATGCGCACGAGCGGTGATATCATTCCATTAATGGTGAATGGGGAAGAAATTATATGGATATTAATATTTTCTAGAATCAATATAATTTTATAAGCATCATATATATCTATTATTTCTATAGTTATACACATCCATGTAAATTGGTGATGAAAAACAATTTACACAATGGCGTGGAGACGATGAGCCATAGGTATGCACATATAATGCCTTCATTTTTCATAGGATGGATAAATGTGGAAAATAGTTGTCCCATAATAATAATTACATCTTATAATATATATTTTAATGGATATATTTAGTTATAGTGGAAACAACTCATGATGAGGATGTTGAATAATAAATAAACATGGTAGAGTTGGTAGAGATGATTACATCATCTTCACCCACCGTCCTTTATATATCTTATTAGGGAAACTAGGGTTCCTATTGTGATAATAAAAAACCTCTAAAATGTATCTTGGGATTTTTATAAGAGATTTTTATAGAGTAAGGTTGACATTTATAATTTAATTTTATTTAAATAAGTTCGGGATGACGTGTCCAATTATAAATGAGGTGAGAGGACGTGTTTGAATTTCTCAAAATATTTAATTATAATAATTTTTAAATGTCCATGGTTTTGAAGAAATGATATTATAACATTTAATAGCCTCAAAAAATATATTCTATACATGTTTTTGTTATTATTTTAATCTTCATCATTTTTGTAAACATTTAGTTCACCTATTTTAATAATAAATATGGTAACACAATATTCAATATTAAAAGGTTGTAATTTTTACATACGTAATGTCAATTAGACCATAGAGGAACAATTTATATCATTTTATACCATATTATAAATAATTTCTTAATAGTGTTTTATTATTTTTATATTATTTAATAAATTATAATTTTGGTAAGATGACATTAGAGTAATTTTTGACACAATTTATAACTTTGACTTATAAAATTATCAAGATAACAAGTTAACTTCAAAAATAATAATTTATTATAACGTTAAAATGAAATTTTTGTAAATAAAATTCATTGATCATATTAATTATCTAAATTTATTTTTTCTTAATATTTTTAATAACATTTTTTTTGATAATTCCATTAATAAATTAATTACTTCATCAGTATTGTATAATTATATAAAATATTTATTTATCCACTAAATATTAATATTAAAATAGAATTATAAATATATGCATTATATATTTCAAAATATTATTTATAGTCCAAGATATAATTTGGGTAAACCTATATTAAAATTGATGTAGTATTTAACTCATCAATGTGACATATTTAAATTTTTAGTGAACAAAATATTATATATATCATCATCTCATCTATGTGGCCCAAAAATTGGAAAATAAATTTTTATCAGGAATATTTGTTTATTAAGATAATAATTTACTTTTATATTTTTTCATAACATTCCTTTTACTCTTGTGGTCACAGAAAGTATATTTAAGACAATGAAAGTGACATTTTGTAACATTCTTTGAATTAAATATTGTACAATTCATTTTCATGGTAATGTTTCTATTAAAAACCTAATTCTGATCCTTAGATATTAAGGGTCGAGTTATATTCATCCAATAATGTTTTTCCATGTGTTTGTGTCATTTTATAGTCCTTTTAATTCTATTTTTTACCTAAATTTCACAATTTCCACTATATCGTGGTATCAACATTTACCAAGATTACTATTCTTATTAGATTAAAAATAAAATGGGAAAATTAAAAAATTTGGATCTTATTAATATAAATTTTATAAAAAATTTCTAATGTTTGAAAAATGATTTTTTGAATTGAATTTAAAATAAAAACACCATGAAGAACAGATTATTGGAAAAACCCCCCTTTTAAAACATTGAATGTTTTCATAATAAATTTATCAATAAATTATAGTTTAAATTCCATAATTGAATTAATGAATATATAAAAGAACTAATAAAAATTTAAATCTAATACAAAAAAATAATTTTTCCTTTCAATGACTTCATATAAAAATATATATTTGAATAAAATTCAATATCTTCACTATTATTTAAAAATAAAATGTTTTTTATAAAATAATAAATAAACCATTTTTGGAAAATTTTGAAATTATTAATTCAATAATTAAATTAAAATTTTCAAATAATGTTTATATAAATTATAAAAATTAATATTCACTAATAAAAAAAGGAAAACTCGTCTTCGAAGAAATATTTTTTGAATAGTAAAGTGATTTTACTAAAAAATTGTGTGATTATTTTCAAAGAACATAACAGTACATTAATATTGTGTTGGACCATTTTATTTATTTAATATATTATTTATTCATAGTTATTTCTTCTAATTTAAAAAATAATACATAACAGTCATTTATTACAAATAGTGTCTTGTGGTTCTTTTAAATTCAGTCTTGCTTGCAATACAAGAAATCAAATTATTTAAAGATAAAATAATCATAAAAATGTCTCTATGTTACATTGTACCCCACATAAATGAATTATTTCATCAAAATAGATAAATATGATTACAACATATGAGGGTAATTCACCCCCATCACTTCCCCAGGTTCCCACATCACCTCTTAAAATTAATGGTTTTCCCAAAAAAACATTAACCACGAAATTGGTATTGTTCTATAGAACTATTTATATATGATCCAAAATTTATAATAGTTTTTCTTTTATGAAATTTATTTCAATATATGTTAGAACTATGATTTTATAATATGCGAAGGATCATGTATGTACTACCTCATGAGATATAAACATAACACATCATTAGCTTTAGAGTGATTTAGTAGAAGATCCAATATATAAGATACCTTCACAACATGATAAATAATTTTAAAATGAAGAATATTCCTAGGGAATAGGTTTTCCTTCTTTAAATGTCCCAATAGTCTCTTTGAGGTAGATATCCATAGAAATAATATATCACCCACATCATTGTATAGGTCTTTTCTTCAATTGTGAACAAAACATTTCTTTCGACTCTGAGATGCACCTTTGTGTTATTGAATAGATATAGAATTCTTTACCATTAACTCAATTATAATAGATCCCATTTATTTATTTCCCTAACATCATTCAATCATGTGGGATTTATTCACTACATACCATATAGTGTATTTTAATGATCCACCCAAATACTAATGTGAAATCTATTATTATTTTAAAATTCTACCTATGGATGGTGTTGATCCCAACTACCTTTGAAATCCATATAGAAAGATGTAAACATTACATATAGAGTATTAATTATCCTCTCAAAATATTGATCTATCTTATGATGGTTACTGGTTCTGAAAGCTATGTATATATCTAGAGAATGTCGAATCCTTCTCTAAAACATCGATGTAAACCTAGGGACCCGATCATATATAATGGAATGTGGAACTCTATGATATCTCACCATATAGTTAATATATATTTTAGTAAAAATATCAAGATATAAGTCTTTTATGATAGCAATGAAGTATGCTGAATTCATATGATGACCATATAAAACCAAAGTATCATTACAGATTTGAGATGTTTTGGGAAGTCCGAGGAAAATATAAGGGGAAATGTTTTCCCATTAACATTCATGTATGGGTAATGATTGTAACATCCCATTAGAATTCTATATATCAAATATTAATTTCTAACAAGCCAACCACTGACAAAAAAATTTATTAATTTCATTATTTATTCCAAAAAAAAATAAATACTCTTTCTAATTTGTATACATCTATTTTATTTTGGGATGAATAGGGAATGATGAAATATGAAATTCATGAAATAGGCCTTTTTTCAATTCTGGTATGGGAGGTATTCAAACAGGGTTCATGTACCTTATTATTCCATCACAATCAATGTTGAACTATGGATCATTTTTCACATTCTTTTGTAGCTACATTTTTTTCAGTGACTCATTAATATTAATTTATATTGGTGGTTGAACATTCATTTCATCTAGATAAGATTTATCCCATTATATTTATATTTATAGATATATCCTTTGAAAATATATTAATATTGGACCTTTTGTGATCCTCATCATATAATTTCTTTAGGGTCCTTTTAACTCAATGAATCTTACACCTTGTTCACTTTACCAAGGTGGTAATGTATTGAGTAGTCAAAGTATTTAATCAACTCCAACCGTCATCTTCAGTTTATAATCGTCTCCTTTTGAGTGGAAATATACTTTAGATTTTATTTATCATAATATAAGTAACAAATTTCTTCATAAAAATGATTCCTTCTTGTCTTTAATAAAATATTACCGTAACCGACTCCAATCATGATCTGGGAAAATTTTCACATGGATTTTCAATAGAGTGGAGGCATAAGTAGACACCATGACATTTTTAATGAGTAAATATCCCAGCCCTTATTTGATGCATCACAATAGATAACAATACCTTCCCCACTACAGAGTAGTTTTAGAAAAGGTGTAGTGAATAACCTTCTTGTAAACTCAACAATATTATCTTCATATTCTTCCATCCATATGAACTTGAATCTTTTTTGATTGAACAAGGTTTGTGGATTAGATTGTCATGATAATTCTTTAACAAAATATCATTAATATCCTATAATATGATGAAAAAATTGAATCTTAGTTGCCATTGATGGTCTAGGAAAACATTCAATGACTTCCATCTATACTGGATTCACATACATCCTATATATTCAAAATATGTTACAAAAAATGAATGTTTCTAAATCTAAAATTCACAGGTGGTAAAGTTTTCCTAAATATTATCCTTTATCGGGGTCCTTAGCACAAAACTCAAGTGATTTTCATGTTCTTATTTGATCCCTAAATATAAAATAATATCTTCTATAAAGAATACCATAAAATGATCAAGATATTCTCTAAAAATACTATACCTTAAATCCATGATAATAATTGAAAAAATATTAAGAACAAAAGGAATCACTATAAATAAAAAGTTTCCATATGTTTTTGTCATCATTTATGATGCTCAATTGATGATATCCAAAAATAATATCGATCATGGGAAATTATTAAGTTGTAAACCAACTATGTCATCAATATGGAAATGATGATATTTTTTGTAGATATTGATATTGTAATGATGATGATAATAAATTCAGGGTCACATTTACCCATGTTTCTTCTTAAAAATTAGATATGGTTCTTTCCTTGGTGATGCACTATGGTGTATGAATACCTTATCAAGATTATATTAGGGTATCTTCCTTAATTACATATAAATAAAAACAATATTTTTATAAAACATCTATATTGTCTCCCCCTAATTCCTTCATTACTATAACCCTTTTTGATACATCTTACTTATTTACTTTTCTAATATACTTGGGAAAAGAAACCTAAAAAAATAGTGAGATTAGATTATCCTTAAGGGTAATAAATGGATATAAAAAATAAAAAGGGAATAAGAACATGAAAATAAACTCTTTATAGTATATTCTATAAATCATGGATCATGTTATTGAGTTATAAACCAAATAATTTAAGTTAATATGATATTAATTATAAAGAACATAATTCATGGGGTATAACATAAAAATTGAAATTGAGTCACACACATAAGAATATAAAATCACTTTTATGTTACTCAAGGATCACTGCATACACCATTAGAATGGACATGGTACCTTACTTGACCGAGTTCACTTCTCATTCTTTCCCTATATTACTGATCCAAGTTTACTTCCAATTCTAGTTCTATTTATCACATACGATATAAATATTTATCCAAGGAATTACAGGGAGATATATATAATTCCCATATAAGTATTAAATTTATTTAGATATGTTCTATAATAACATAAATCATTCATCATATCAAATCCCATTAAAATAAATAGGTTTCATAAACATTTCCTCAAAGAATAAGTCATGGAAAAGAAACAAAATTCATAATTATCAATCCATCATAATCACTAACCATGAAGAGAAATAATAATAATGGTTTAATTGGATCATATCCACATTAAAACAAAAGTAACATCTAATAACATTGTTTTATATAGAAATTTATTTTGAAAGACGACTCGAAACAATTCTTGTCGAAAATACACTTTCAATTTTGAAAATTTTCTTTATAGCCCCAAATTTACAAATGAATAAAATTTCCTTTTAAAGAAAATTTTAATATTTTAATGGAATATTAAATACACTAAGGCATCATGAATGAATAAAAACATTTTCATGTCATATTTGATAAAAAATATATTTCTTCAAGAAATGTCACAAAGTCATTTGGAAAATGGAAAAAAATTTCCTTTCAAACTATTTAGTAATAATTAAAAGATGTGTAATAATTACTTTAAAAAATTGTAGAATAATTTTATATTTTTTAAATATCATTTTTCAGAAACACATACATGGAAGAGAAATATTTAATATAAAATACATATATATAGTTGCTCTTGAATAATAATGAGATTGTTAAAATAAACCATTAAATAAGGTCTACTTTCATTCATACATATTTGAACCCACTTTATATTGGTTAAAATAATTCTATTAATTTAATTCAAAATCATATTAATATTCATGATATCATATATTATCCTCTTATATCATCTTATAACTTATTTTTTAATAATATTTCATTGCTAACGTTCTTTTGGGTGTTAACAACTTCATTTTGATATCCTTGTTTTATCATATTTGTCTTGGTTTCTATACCTAGAATATAGTTAAATCATTTATAGAATTATATAAATGTAATATATATTATATTTATTCATTATTTACATTTATATAATCATTCTTGAATAGTTATCAATGAAATTTAATCGCATCATGCCGTGGAGACGGTGGGTCGTATGTGCAGACAAGCGAGATATGAATCCCACAATAGTGAAAGGGGAATGAAGTGGATGTTATATTATTTTATATATATTAAATATCATTTTATAATTATCATACGTATTTCTATTTCATAGGTCATTATACCCAAACGAATAATGTTCTGATGAAAAAATAGATTTAACTATGGCATGGAGATGGTAATTTGTTCATACAGACGCCCAATGCATTCATTTTTTGGGATGGTTAAAATTCTGAATATGGTTGTACAATAATCATAATGAAATATAAAATATTATATCACTCTTTACATATTACTTTTGAATGCAAAAAACATATTAATATAGAGTAGAAGAAGAAATAAAGATGAAAGAGTTGGTACAAAATATAACATATCCTTCGGTGAACGTCTTTTAGATCTCCTCGTAGGGACACTAGGGTTTCTCTTTAGAGAATACCAGAACATATATAATGTGTTTATGGATTTTTATTAAAGAAATTTTTATGTAATGGTTTATCTTTATGGATTAATGTGATGGAAAGAGATGATGTAGGATGTTCCCTTATATAATTGAGGTGTGGTGCACTTTTGGAATTTCTCAAAATACGAAATTATAGTAAATTCAATTTTTTTCCCAAATTTCACTGAATATCCATGTATTAGAATATAATATATTATAATGTTGTAAAATCATCATAAAATATATTTTATATGTGTTTTTTATTATGTTAAAACATATCATTTCGAATAACCCTTAAATAACCAATATTAATTTTAACTAAGGTAACACAATTATCAATATTAAAAGGTTGTAATGTTTACATATGTAATGTAAATTAGTCTATAAATTAAAATATTATAATATTTTATACCATATGATAATTATTTTGAAATTTTTGAGATTTTTTATGCTTTTTAAATAATTTAATAAGGCAATATTTTGTTACAATATGATTAATGTAAATTTTGACATTATTTGTTACGTGGACCTGTAAAAATATCAAGATAACATGTCAAATTAAAAAAATTATTATAACCATATGTCGTAAAAGGAAATATATAAAATTATTTTGAGAAATTAATTATCTGAAATCTAACACCCCAAGCTTCCACGGTACGCTTCTCTTTGAATAATACAGTAGCGTGTGTTGTATGCAACTTCGAGTTCTAACACACACCACAACCAATCAAACTAGCTGTTATGAATAGTAATACCCACTTTTTGAAATTTTATAAATTTTATCTTTCAAAATGGACTTCATTTTTGGATTAGTAATATCAAAATTAGCTTAAGGTGAATTTTTGGTATTTTTCTGAAAACATTCAATTTTTGATTAATAGTGAAAAAAACACTGAGTTATAGTTTGAAACCAAATTTTTATTTAAATAATTATTTTTTTATATAAATTTAATTGATGTCAAAATAGATATATAATACTTATATAAGTTCAATGTAATTCATTGGAGTTATATTAGAATAATTCTAGATATATAAAATTTTATTGAACTTTTCACTATCTTTTACCCACCTCCTAGAAAAATTTGGAAATTCACATAAATCATAATTTTACTGCTTCTTTGATTGGAATTTCAAAAATCTGAGAGACACGGTTAATATCAAGGAGTAAAATGTTGTTCAATAAGATAAAAATAATTTTTGGTGAATAATAACTTTTTACTTTTATTAACCATGATTAAATGTAAATAGGGTAATTAAGGGAAAATTTGTATTAATATTTCCCTAACACATGTCCTAATTCTATTGGAAAAGTGTATCTCGACCAAAAACAACCTTAGGAAAAACATATTATCAATTAGGTCCACCTGGATAAGATTAGGGCATTTATAATTATTTAATTCAAAGAATAGTTAAAAGAGTTAAAATCAATGTTTAATTACAAAAACATTTTTATTATAGGGTTATACATAAGATAAATTAGATTATAAATATTCAATGGAAAAATAATAATATTCCCTACATAATGGTATTTTATTTATAAAATTTATACATTATATAATTTAATTTATTTATGACACAATGATGATTGAATAATTACCTTATTGATGGATGATTAAGATAATTGATATAATAAATAATCAAATAAATGTAATTTGAGACATTTTATAAATTCTAATACTTTTCTATGTTAATATAACATATTAGGGTTAGTTTGATTTATTTTTTTCGATTTAATAATTTTGTTATGAATTTATCAATAACAAAATACCCAATAGTGTCAAAATTGACATAAAAGAGTTTTTTTAAAAAAAAATATTATATTATTAATTGATATTATATACCTACAAATCTAAGGTTCAGTCAAAGTACTTATATCATGATATGTGTATCATTAATGGACCAACAGGGGGTCACTTGGAAGTTTATAGTAACATTAGTAACTATATAATATAAAAATAAAAAGATACATGGTAAATGTCTCACTATTTAACTAAGAGTTAAATATAAATGATAAGGTTAATATAGTGACCCAAACCTGTCTAAAATATATTGGTTGAAAGGATTTGGACCCATCCCCACCTTGAATTTTTTATAATCAACTTTTAAGCCATTAGAAACTGAATATGAATTTATTATAAAATAATATTTCTAGCTTTTCCAAAGGTGCCCCTCGCCCCTCTTATAAAAGGGAACTCACCCATCTCTCTAATTCACACCATCAAAGCATTTTGGCTTGTCAAACCATGACCCAAATATTCTCTCAGTTCCCTCAATTCAACCTAAAGGCCTTAGTTTTACCAGCAATCCAACATAAGGAGCCCATTTGATCAAATCAAAAGGATGAACCCGATGAAGAGGTAATGTTTTCACCACCCACTTTCAAGTTCCTTTCTTCATAAAATTATTCTTTCATTGTTATTCCAATTCTAAAATAATAACTCCAGTACAATCTATATACGTTGATGTTATTATAAAAATGTTACAACCATATTCATTATTTTATCCATCCATTGAAATACATGTCACCATACGTGCGTACGTACGACTTACCGTCTCCACGTCGTGGTGTAATTGTTATTCAAAACATTATTATTTGGATGGGTATAATAATGATGTGTAATTCATGTAAATAATAACTAGAACATTATAATTATTATGTATATATGATGTACCATCCAACTATATATTATTTTAATTTCAAAAGAATGATATTTTCACTCGTGCGTACGTACGGATTACCGTCTCCATGAATGCAATGAGATTTATTCCCCATCGTATCCATTCAAGAGTAAATTTCATTTGATGATTAAAAATAATTTTTAGAGACATGATATCATTCTAGATATTAATAATATACATCCAATAAATACCAAATACAACTCACATAACAAATAATATAAAGGAAAATGAATACGTTAACACATGAAACAATGATAATACAAAGATATTATTAACAATGCAATGTCAAAAGATCATATATGATATCATATTAAAAGAAATGATTATTGTATAATTTAATAAGATTTATTTCACCATTATACAGGAGGTTAACCTACCCTCGACTGAGTAAAAATAGAAGGTAAGGGTTTATTTCACAATCTCTTCATTATCCTAGGTTGTCTATACGTAATTATCTACTGGGACCACTTTATCATCCACATCCATGTTTCTTAAAAATGTATTTCAAATCATTCTTACAATTTTACAAAATATGGGTTAAATTCATTTATACCCTTGTTAAATTTTTATAAGATTTTTATAATGTAATATTTCTGTCATTTCCCAATCAAGGTCCTTTGTAACCTTTTCGACAAAATTAAGGTAATAATGTCATTTTTTAACTTATACGATGGGTGCGGCAATTTTCTGCCATTATAAAATCGTCGAAACTTCCCTTACAAGATTATAATAATATTTTCAAAGTAAATGTTTTATTTTATAATTATATGACTTTTAAATGATTTCAAGAAAAAGAGATATTTCTCTCAAATAGTTTTGATTTCATCTATGTCAACATCCTTTGATGGATTTTAAACTTATTTGAATGTGATTAATTATGATACAAAACTTCCATATTGTATTGAAGGTTCTATGATATTTTTGACTGTAGATGTGTTATATTTATACCATTCATGGTTAATGGATAGAGTATTGACATTTCGTATGATAGTTTTAGTACGAATGTTTATGTTATGTTTATACCTGTTCATATGAGGAATGCATTGGACTTAATAAGTGATGGGTGGAGCCCTATATAGCTCCTCGATACATCAGTAGGTCTCAGGACAGAAACTAGTGACTTGGCACAAGGCCTTGACAAAATCTTATTTCTATTCATGGCACAAGGCCTTGACTATGTGGTTATGATAGTCTGGAATTATGCATTCCATCATTATTAATGTTGTTATTGATATTGAATGTGATTATTAGACTAGTAGAATATCTGTGTGAATAATTAAATGGAATTATTTCATTTTATCTTGGCCATATTATGTTGATGTTCAAGTTTAAAAGGATTTTGTTTTATTTATACATTGCCTTAAATTTTTATGCTTATTTATTAATGTTTCCTCTATATTGTTATCCTTACTGGGCATCTGAGCTCACCCCTTTCTATGTTTTATTTTTCTCAGGATGTGAAGAAGTATTTTATGAATGACCCGCAGGTATAGTATAAGGGGATATGAGTGTGGAGACAAGATGTTTTTGTAGTTTTCACTTTATGATGTAATGTAATCTTTATGAAAGTATCTAGTGTTTCCAAGGCTACTAAACAAATCGGTCTTTCGAGATTTGATATTTTGTGATCATGCCAATATGATTTAATAATGCACCGACTCTGGGCTAGTCCTGACACTATAAACACGTACAACCTTCCTAAAATACAAAAAACAAGTGTGGCCAGCTATATGGCTATAAATCAAAGAACCCCTTGAGGTAGAATCAATAATTAATAATTTCGTACATGATAGAGAACTAGTAATATATAAAAATTTCAATATCATTGAGATGGTTATGAAAAGTAAAAATACATATATCGGTAGTAAAAAACCAGCTTCAAATGTTTGGGTAACCAATCCACTATCAAGGATAATGGATATTTTTGGATATATATTAAATCTACAAGTGAGTCTTAGAGTAGGTAATAATAACCCCCAATTAGGTGTGATGAGTTTGATCACCCTTATTCTCAACCAATGTATGTTCCTAAGAGTTTATGATAAGTAACGCCAATGAAAAACTCCCAATAAAAATATGACCAGTAGATAGTTATGATTATGGAAATCATTTTTCATTTTAGATTCAATAAAAACCCACTAGAAAACATTACATACAAGACAAGCGATCTGAATTCTAGGTCGCCCTATCCAAGGATTATAAACTAACCTTAGTGTCTTATATTGAGGACCTAATGTGTTTTTAGTTATAATTTAGTATGTTATTAAAATTATACTATTTACATTGTTATTGTAAAACTAATTATTAAATTAAATATTTTATATAAATTAATGGAATAATTGATGTAATTGGATAAAAAACAACTAATGTTAAAAAGATAATTTTTCAATAAATATTATTGCCTTGTAACATGACATTTAATAAAATTTATCATTAAAAATAAATGAATTTAATAATTGAAAATATTTATTAAATTGATATAATGTTAATTAATTTATTATATATAATGATTAAATAACTAAATTATTTTAATCATAATTATCCAAACACATTTCAGTAATTTTTTTTAGAATGTAAAAAATATCAGGATTTATGGGAAATTATTATACAGAGTAGTGATTATAAGATAAAAATCACATATTACACATATATAGATAAATAATCATTATGGGGTAAGAATATTAACATATCATATTGAAAAAATTTATTTTCAATAAAAATTGATTTTTGATATATTTTATGATATCATCTAAAAGATAAATTTATTATTTGTAGAATTGTAAATTATTTAAATGCAATCCTAATTTTTAATCATCATGTAAAATTTAGATATGTATATTTATCTTATAGATTTTTTTAAAGAATACTATTTATCTTTCTAAATAATTATTAAATATAAAAGGGGGTTAAATTGATATGACTCACATTTTATATAAATGAATTATTATTTTTAAATTTCATAATAATTTTCATAGGTTTGGGGTCCAAACCTAAAATCTCCACCATATGTGTCTTACCTAAGTAACCTAGTAACCATGTCATTCCATATCAACCCTTCACTTAAATATTATTTCCCAAAAATGTCCCATATTCTTCTATATAATAGAAGCACCATTATTTTGAAATCAATCCAATTATGTCATTTAGTTATCTGTTGATTCCCAACCCAAATCAACTATCTTAATGATATCTCCCATTTTATATGACATATAGTCAAAATAATGAGAAATAAGTCCTTTAATTTAACTTTTTTTCTATGAATGTTCAATTTTCATTCGAAATATAAAATTTAATCGATTCATACATCATGTTGATATGTAATTATAAAGTAGAACCAATGCATTAAATTTCATGTATTTCCCCTATATAATTATTATTTCCTTCCAAAAACAATTTTTAGCTTAGATTGAATGCCATTTCTATATTATCCTCTCAACCGTTCATTTTTTTATTTCTATAATAATTACTTGATATTTCACTATATATTCTATTCAAATAAATAATATACAAAATGAATGTTTCATGCATTGTACCAAATTAAAATAATGAATCTTTATATATTCTCAATAATTAATATATCCACTTAATATATCCTTCAAATTATATGGTATAAATTTAAGTAACCATATCACCAAATTAATAAAAAAATTAAGGAGAAATGGAATACAAATGAAAAATTCTTCCTTATGAATCCCATGTTTCTAAACTCATAAGGGATGTAGGTTATCATGTATTTTCCCTTGACAAAGGCTACACCATTAACAATCAATTGTGGTTTGAGAATAATACATATTTGGAGTTCAAGTTCATAGAAATTTCAAAAATATATATTTTAGTTATACTCTAGTCTAAAACTACAAGAGAATTCCAATTTTTATTTATTACATTGAGATCACATGAGTTTATGTATTTTGAAATATTGATTACCTAAAACTGTAGAAAAACTATTGGACAGAAATATTTTTATATGTATTTTATGAATTTATATAATTTTTAAAAAATCATTAATGATAAATTCAATTTTTTATTAAAAAATGTATTTATCTATAATTGTAAATTTATTCCCCAAAAATATCTATATTTTTATTTAATAGTTATAAAATATATATTGAAACTAGATTAATTCATAATTTTTTCAAAAAGGAAGAGTTAATATTCCAAAAAAGACTATCTAAAATAGTTTTTCAATAAATTATATATTTTTGTAAATAATAACTTTTATATTTACTGATTTTAATTTGAAAATATTTAAATAATAATTTAATTTATCATGGATATAATACCATAATATTAAATTTTTATAGTTTTCAAATTTATTTCATTATTTGATGAATAATGAAAATAATTTTTTTTAAAAAATTAACATCATTTTATGAAATTATTATATTATAATTAAGAATTAACAGTACATTTAATATTCTTATAAGATCTTATATTAATTTTGTATGTATATTTTTACTTTTATAAATGTTTACCATAATTTTTAATCCCGTGTAATATTTTTTAATTTATATGTTATATTATTTCAATAAATTTTTAATAAATTATAAAATTGGTATTTTGAAATTAATTTTATTTACTTTCTAAAATTGATAACAAATAAGGATATAAAATATTTATTTAGTATGTATAAATTATATGGTATGGTCCATGTTATTTTTGGTGATAAAATAAAATTACCTAGGTAAAAACTAGTTATCATAGTGAAAACAATAATGAAAAAATTATCCGCCTCAGTGGTAAAGGTGTAACATATTTAAAATATGTTTTAAATTGAGTTTTTTAGGCATTATAAGATATAATTTCTTATACAATAAAATATTTTACAAATTTTTAGTAACATTACTTGAATTTTATTTACATTTCTTAATAGTTTGTGTAATTAGAAAAAATGACATCCACATGCACTAATAAAAGGGGGAACCCATCCTCACTACCCCTAAAAAACAGACATATTTCATCATAAATTATTCCAAAAAATCTCATAACAATTCCTATACAACATCAATAGGTTATGTTATTCTCAAAATACATCACT
Organism: Viscum album; assembly: GCA_963277665.1. Taxonomy (NCBI): domain Eukaryota; kingdom Viridiplantae; phylum Streptophyta; class Magnoliopsida; order Santalales; family Viscaceae; genus Viscum; species Viscum album. The sequence continues at coordinate 1,943,297,482 of OY728126.1, read as the reverse complement.
CAAAGGTGTCACCCCATTTACAGAATAGAAAATCCATAATGTGAGTTATGAATATTTAACTGATCTTTTCACATTTATTTTTATTTTTGTGAGATAATTATTAAAAAAACATGATTAAAAGATATTAAATTTATAAAATCATTATCATTATTATAATTTTATTTTATTATAACTATCTTACAAGAAATAACAACCTTTCCTGAGTTTTTTTTATGAAAAACAAAAATTTCATTCATGTGTTGTTAGGATTATCGCCTACATGACACAATGTGTTTCTTTTCCATAACATCCTAAAATTTATAGATATAATACAGAATTTGATATATAATTAGTATAATTATGAAATATTTTATATTATTATATGATAAATCATATAATAAATTTCTCAATTTATATGGAAAATTAAATCATCAACCATGCATACCTTAGGACAACCTCCTATATAGAACAATTGATTTACATTTTTATTTTAATCGCCACCATACAAAAATGGTCATGATAATATGTTAAATGTATAAATATTATGTTTCTGAAAATTTTAATGTTATTTAAAGAAAAATTTTAAACCTATTATAAGTATGAGCAACAAACTACCAAATTAAAATCAACTATCCAAAAGAGAGATATAAAAAACGATATATTTGTATTATTTAATTAAATTTTATTAGTGATATTATTATTATAAATAATTTATATTCACATATATCATATTAATTAACACAATATAATTTAATAATTTTTCTCTTATAATTATTTTATATAGAAAAAAACACATAATAATCCTTTTATCCTAGTATGTTCATGTTTTATCTTTTTAACCACCTACATGAACAATTCTATGGATTTATATCATATACGAATATGATAACATAATTATTGGTATATTAAGAAACAAATATTTGAAAAAATGTATGTATTGGTAAAAAAATTATTTAACACATTAATTAAGAATGATCAATTAATTCACTGAGAATTATCAAAACCTGATCAATGCGGATTTCAAAATCATAATTTGTAACCTAATCTATAATTTTAGGAAAATAAAAAATCATTAGGATGAATGAAATTGTTTTATAGTAAATTTAATTATTTTTAATGATTATATTTGAAAAAATCAGGAATACCAACATCATTTTTAAGAAATAAGTTCAAAAAGATGATGATTATATACACACGATTTTGAAGGTGGGTAAACCAACTAACTATAATTATTAAATACAATAAAAAATGTGAAGTGTATAATTGAAAATGGATATGATTATGGTTATTAATTTAGTAATTATAAAATATATTTTAGTGATACATATGGTTAACATACAGTCATGTATTTCCACACAAGATGTAAGGATTTTATTTCTCTAAGATCGTATTATTTGATACAGGTTACAAGTTTAGTATAATGTTTAATTTGTGTGTTATTATATTTATTTACTATCCTATGAATATAAAATAATTTTTTCCTTTAAAAATATTGGGCTACATTAAAGGAAACATGTTCTTTTATTCAATTTCAGGATCAAATTTAATTCTATTTCATGTGTTTTTTAACTAAAATTTAAATCATTATGTTATGATTATTCTAATGAAATTTTTTCATATAATTTGGGTAAATTATCACCACTACTAAATTATGTGTTTTTATCCCATTTTTTATGATTTTTTTATATATTTCATTCTTTACTGATTATATTTCCCATTAGGTATATTGGTAACAAAAATATCATTTAGTTGATTTATAATGTTTAATCATAATTTATTTTCATACATATGTTCTTTAACCATAATATTTTAATATATATTATTTTATGATAAAATTTATTAATTTTTTGTACTAATACATATAAGGTTATACATCCCTTTTAATAGAGTGTGTTTTAAATATACGTATATCAATATTTTTTAAAAGTATTTCTTCTTCAAAGCAAGGAATTCCGTCTTCCACACAATGTTTCTTTTATGAAATTTTTATATCATTTTCAATGATCCATTGTTAGATATAATTTCTAAAAAATAGAATTAAAAATATTTTACTTCAACTTTTTGAAAATAAATTTCTTATATGAACCCATATTATTTTTCTTACAAAAATGCTAAAAATTCATTCTAAAAACTCTTTTATGACTTCAATTCCATTTTTCCTTACCATATTCAAAATTATTTATAATTATATTGTCATATTTCATAATTTATCATATAATATATATTTACAATCTCCATTTTTGAACTGAGAGTATGAATCAATTATTTTATTAATCCCTTTATGAGTGATACCATTCAAAGTATAATTATAGAAGATTATTTTATTAATAGCAATATCCTTATATGATTCCTCTGTTAAACTAGATACATGTTCTTTTGTAACTATCACCTTTTTTATTTTTATAACTTATGATCATGTAATTATTGTAATTACATATACATATACTCATTGATCTATACGGAGTGAATTTCACAATTTATAAATTTTATATTAGAATATGTTCATTGTCAACAAATTTTGTTATATTTATAGGGGAATGTTTTGAATTTTTTGGGTTTTTTAGCTATCAATATATGATTATTAGAAAAAACATTTATTATTATTTTACTCATTATCTGTTATAATTAATTCATTGGACTTAAACCAGTGATGGATAATGGTTGATAATATATTTATTATAAATGCAATGGTGGTCCTCATGTGAAAATCATGTTTTGGTATTTTGTGTATTCATAATATATTCATGATGAGAAACATAAGTATTATATGTGAGAAAGGAAAATAAAATGATTCCCTTTAGTAGGCCTTTAAGGTATGATCATGATGAAAACCATTATGAATTATACTGAATGACATTGGTTTTCATTATCAATGTGATATATTTACTCTCATCAATCTAAATAGGTATATTATGGTCTAATTTTATGTTAATTATGGAATTATAATGATGAATTATTCATTCTAAAACCTGTATTAGAGTTTTATACCTAAATTTAATTAGTTTTATGTTTTCTGTCATTGAGTTTTTGATCTCACTAATACTTATGACTCCATTTCCCATGTTCTTAATATTATTTTATCATTTAATATTTCTAGAAGGGTACTAGAGGTTAAATAATGTGGATAAATGTTCATAAGTGTTGTAAAATATTATTTTTATATATATATCATCATTAAAATAATGATTTATATTATTATGATGTGAATCAAATTTGTAGATGTATTATTTAAATCATTAGAATGAGGTTTTATTTATTTTATGTGTAGTTTTGGTAACTCTTATGACAACCTTGCTTTTATTACAAACTTAAACATGATTTATTACACTGTTTGCTTGATACAACATGGATGATGGAGAGTTATAGTGTCTTTGGGGCTTAGGATCATTATATAACAACTTAAAACCTGAAATACAACATCTATATTTAAAGCTTTCTTTACATGACCTCTACATTCTCTCAAAATTAGCATTGCATGGGATAACCTGAGGACATGCATAAGAAAAGGGTGATCTATAAAGCCTAGTAAGGGAATAAACATGGAATAAATGAGGAATACAATACTTGTTAGATAATAGGCATATCAATAGATCATAAGAGAAACATGAACATAAAGGCCTGATAAAGCATGATAATTATAACATAGAAATGTGGAAACAACACTTAACATCGAATTAAAAAGATCCAAGGCTCATTGCACATGGAGGATGAGTAAATTCTCATTGCACATGAAGCACGAGTAAACCCTCATTGCACTTGAATTAGCATGTTTCAATACTCATTGCACAAGACTTATCATGATACTATACTTTACACAATGCATTGGAGCCCTATAAGGGCACACCCTTCTTAAACATTTAATTTCATGCATAAGTGTGTCACGTGGATCATAAAACATGGATTCATAAATAATAATCATTTATTCCACGACAAAGGAATGTGGAATGAAAATTTATAATCAATAAGTAAATTTGAATGAAGTTGAATACCCTTGATGGGGAAATGGGCATGGTATTCACTACACAATGGCATTGGCTTAGAAAATCAGTGTAATTTTGGCAGTATAACGACGTGATATAAGAATTCCTAAAAAATGGTTGATGAGAGAGAAAGTGGTGCCTTATCATATATACCTGAAATGGATGGTAAGGGGGTCATATAGATACATGTCCAATCAATTGTAATGGAATTTAGATTTATGATTCAAAAGTATTGCTTGAATGTAAATGAGGAGAGACAAGTTCCTTTCGGAATTTCGGCATAGTAACGGGTGTACACGGGTGGCATTTAATGAGAGAGAAAGGGGTATCCCATCATTAAAAAATAAGAGGGAAATATGGAATAGGTTCGAGACCATACCCCAGCATTTATAATTGATCTTAAAAGGGCATAACAATATTATGAAAATTTGACAAAAATTTAAAGGAAGAAAAACCCTTACTTGGAAGTGTGCTTCCAAAGGCTAGAGAAAGGCTTGAGAGAGGCTTCTTGGGAGCTTGGGGAACCTTTGGAGGATTCTAGAGAGAGTATGGAAGAAGTTGGATGAACACCAAAGGCTTTGAGTGAGGAGGAAGTGGGAGCTTGGGTGGGTTTATATAGGAAATGTGAGGGAATTTTTTATTATTTAGGTTTGCGACCCCTTATATTAAATTAATCCAAACCACAAACCATCCCATGGTTTTTTCCCGTGTTTTTTTGCAGAGGGAAGAGTAAGACAATATTTTATAAGTCCAAAGTCTGAACTTCTTAAAATAATGGGTTGCTTCTCTAGAGGTGAGTCACACTCCCATGGAAAATAATTTAAAAAGACAAGATGTTTAATAAGTCTCGAGGGGTCCATTAATTCTTTGTTAAAGTAAGTAAAACAAACCCAAAATCACATTATTTTAATGAAAAAACATATATTGGACGAAAATAAATCTTATAGTATTTTATTACATCACTATTGGGTCATTATGATGTCATAAAACACATTATATATTTAAATGGTATTTAATTTTTACCCAAAAATTTGACTCTCTTAGAAAATTATGAAGAATTCATCGTTGGATAATTTCGAAGTCCTAATTCCAGAAATAATATTTATTTTATCTAAATAATTTTCTAAATATTTTAATTTTCACTTTTAAAATAAAAACCGAAATTTATAAAAAAAATCACGGATTTTGAAAAAAATGGATTTCAAACCTTAATAAAAAATACAATTGCATTCATAAAATTATATGATCATATATATATATATAAATTATTTTAATAATAATAATAATATTTTATCCAAATTTTATTTAATTCAAAAATCCCCTAATTTAAGAAATTTTAATTCTTAATTAAATAATAACTAAAAACACTAGTTGCACTTTAAAAACTATTTACAATGTATCAATAATGAAAAGAAAGTATATTCATTGTTATATACAAAAATAATAATGTACATGAACATAGTACTAGCGATTTGTTACATAACCCCTTAAAACATCTAAATAATACCTAAGGGTAATGTGTGCGATGGTGACAGACTTTTGGGGTGGCTCGGATAACATCGCTTGAGTGGTAATTTCTATCAACTTCCACTTTTCCTTTAGACAGTCGCGTTTGAGAATGACATGATGAAGCTCAGCTTGGGCTTGGTCAAGAGGGAATCACATAGATGCCACCTCTTTTCTGAGCTCTGACAAATGGAATTCGTATGGAGCAATTCTACTGGATGATTCCATCACTTCTTTTGTCTGAGTAAATTGGATTTGTTAAATCCATATATATATACTAATCATGTGATCACTATTCGACATTTATATAAGTAACGACCACAATTTTTAACATAAAACCAATGAAGTTAAAATTTTATATAAAAGTTTTACATAAAGAAAAATTTAACTAGATCAAGATGGATTTCCATTAATGAAACTTTGGGTCGTTACAATATTCTCCCCCTTAAGAAATTTCTCCCTCGAAATTTCATTTTCCCGCATTAAAACATATGTGGGTAACTCAGCTTCATCATTTCCTCCGATTCACATGTCATTTCTTCAAACATGTGGTTTCCCCACAACACCTTAATGAGGGTCATTGTCTTATTTCGTAGAACTTTTTCTCTATGATCTATGATCTTCCCTGGATCCTCCTCATAAGAAAGATCATTCTCCAACTGTACCACCTCAGAAGAGAGTACATGTGAAGGGTCCATTATATACATCCTTAAGAGGGATACATGAAGGACATCATGTACATTGACCATGGTAGGAGGATGTTCTAGTCGATAGGCCACAGCCCCGACACGATCAAGAATCTCGAAGGGGCCAATGTACCTTGGACTTAATTTTCCTTTCATTCTGAACCTCATGAACTTCTTCCACGGAGATATGCATAGAAAAACCATGTCTCTGACTTTAAACTCAAGGTCTCATTGATGATTATCTGCATAACTCTTCTATTGACTCTAGGCTTCATTGATATGTTGTTGAATGGAATTCATCTTCTCCACCATTTCCTAGACCATTTCTGGTCCAAGCAGCTTACGTTCACTGACCTCATCCCAACATGTCGGTGTTCTGCACCTTTTCCCATATAGGGCTTTATATGGTGCCATTTGGATGCTCGAGCGGAAACTGTTATTATAAGAAAACTAAACCAGAGGAATATCTTGATCCCATACTCCTTTAAATTCCATTGAGCACGCTCTCAACATATCCTCATGTGTTTGGATTTTCCTCTCAGATTGGAAATCAGTTCGAGGATGATAGGTCGTACTGAAGTTCCGTTTAGTATTCAGAGCTTTTTAAAGACTCTTCCCAAACATAGAGGTGAATCTTGGATCTCAGTCAGACACAATAGATAGTGGTACTCCAGGAAACCCTACCACTTCCCTAATATATATCTTTTCCAGTTGATCCATTGAGAAATCCTCCCGAATAGAAATGAAATGTGCAGTCTTTGTAAGACGATCCACAACAACCTAGATTTTATTGTTGCCTTTTCATGTCCTTGGAATTCCGGTGACAAAGTACATGGTGATGTTCTCCCATTTCCATTCTGGTATGGGAAATGGTTGCATCATCCCCTTAGACTTATGCCTCTCGACCTTCACTTCATGACACACCAGGAACTTTGATGTATATTATGCGATATCCTTCTTCATATTATCCCACCAAACCTTTTCTCAGAGATCTTGATACATATTTGGGATCCCTGGGTGAATAGAGAAATTTAAACTATGTGCATCATTCAAAAGTTCCTTTTTCAGCTCCAGACTAGATGGAACACATAGTATTTTCCCAAACCACACATTTCCTTCTTCGTTAACATTAATCTCCGATGATTTCCCTTTTTCGATAGCTTCCACTTTTTCTTGAATTCCCACATCATCCTTTTGAGCATCCTTTAACCTTTATAAAATTTACTATTGAAAAATAATTTGTGAAAGGATTGATGATGTTCCCTTCTCTATAATTCCCATGTCCATCATCATCAAGTCTAAGAAGATTGGATCCTTCTCAATTCTCATCATTTATAGAATTGGTGGGTCCTTTTACTTAGGACATCTTCAACCATGTTCACTTTCCTAGGGTGGTAATGTATTGAATAGTCATAATCCTTGATGAGCTCTATCCATCTTCTCTGGTGCATATTAATCTCTTTCTATGTGGATATATATTTAAGACCCTTATGGTCAATATATATTTCACATTTCTCCCCATAGAGATAATGCCGCCAGATTTTCAAGGAAAATATCATCGCCGCCAACTCCAGATAATTTGTTGGATAGTTTAGCTCATGGATTTTCAACTGCCTTGGGGCATATGATATCACTTTATCATGCTATATCAGCACATAGCCTATTCCCTTCTTCGAATCATCACTGAATACCACAATAAATTCCCTGCTTGTGGGTAAAGTGAGCACAGGTGTAGTGATAAGCCTCTTTTTCAACTCCTTGAAGCTTTCTTCGCATTCATCACTCCATGAAAACTTTACTCCCTTTCGAGTTACCTTGTTAAGAGGGTTGGACAATCGTGAGAAATTTCTCACAAATCATTGATAATATCCACCTAACCCCAAGAAGCTACGGATATCCGTTACTGATGTTGGCCAAGGTCATCCCTCAATTGCATCTGTTTTGGAGGGATCCACATATATCCCATTGCTTGTGATGATATGTCCCATGAATGAGACTTCCTTTAACTAGAACTCACACTTGTTTTACTTTGCATATAGCTTATCCATGCACAAAGTCTTGAGTATAGTTCTTAAATGCTCCTAATTAACCTCATTGGTTTTGGAGTATATTAGAATATCATATATAAAGACAATCAAAAATTTGTCTAGGTAATCTCTAAATACTCTATTCATCATGTCCATGAAGATTGATGGAGCATTGGTGAGTCTGAAAGGAATTACTATGAATTCATAGTGCCCGAATCTTGTATGAAAAGCAGTCTTGGGGACATCTTCCTTCTTCACCTTTACTTGATAATATCCCGACAGCAAATCTAACTTGGAGAAGTATTGTGCTCCACGCAACTGATCGAACAAGTCATTGATCCATGGAAGAGGATACTTGTTCTTTATCATGATTTTGTAAAGTTCACAATAATCGATGCAAAGCCGCATTGACACATCCTTCTAATTGACGAAGAGGACTGGTGCACCCCATGGTGAAGCACTTGGGCATATAAACCCAATATCCAGATTCTCCTGTAGATGTTTCATCAGCTCTTCAAGCTCCACAACAACCATTCTATATAGATTCTTGGATATTGGTGGTTCCCCTCGTATAAGTTCAATTGAGAATTCAATATCTCTTCTAGGAGGAAGACCAGGCAGTTCCTCGGGAAACACTTCAGTGAATTCCCTCACAATAGGCATTTCTCAAAGGATGGTTTCTTCCTTGGACTCAATCATCTGAGCCAGATACGCATGCTCATATGGAAGTAAAATTCATGCTTTATATGATGGAGCTAAAGGAGATTCATCTTCCTCTTTACATTTGTAAAGAATCGGGGGTCGATTCTCCATATGGAGTGTGATTTCCCTCTCTCGACAATTTTTGTTGGAACTATATAAGGAAAGTCAATCCATGCCAATAATTGCATCAAATTCCACCAGAGGGAGTATGAAGTTATTCGCCGGGAAATTAAATCCACAGATTATAACGGTGTAGGACATATATTCTTGGGATGCAATGATTTCCCCATTTTCCGTACTCACTAACATATTTACCTCCATGATTTGTGGTGGTGCTGGGAGTGTTCTACCAAACTTTCGAGATATAAAAGAATGTGTAGAACCTGAATCAAGAAGTACGTTCTAAATTTTTGAATAAATAACAAGAGTACCTATCACCACTTCGTTGTTGGGGTTCTCCTCGGTAGAAGTGATGGAAGATTCTCTTCCTTGCTACCATGGAGGTTGTTGGTTGCCTCCGAAAACCCTTGGTTTAGGGCACTGATTTGAAAAATTATCAGGTTCTTTATAGTTGTAGCAATGAACAACGCGTTGAGGTTCGAACGGTGTGTTCCTCTCCTCTGTCGTAACTGCGGGTCTTTCATGCTGATGGTTAATAGCTAGGTGCCCTTCTCTTCCACACCTAAATCATTTCCTCGCCCCCTTGAGGCAATTTCTAGGGTGCTTCATTCCGCACTTTTGGCAAGTGGGGTGCTGGATCTTCTTAGCACCGTTGGATTTATCTATCAGACTGCCAGCATTGAATTCCACCTTATGCTTCTGGTTCCCATGATACCCCTATGATTCCCCGGTATCTATTTAGACCGTGATGGCACATCGGAAAAGTTTCTCATAGCTGTAGAAGTCACGGATCGCTAATGCTTTCCGCAGGTTAGGCTTCAGCCCACCAAAGAAGCGATCAACCTTGCATTCTGTGGTAACGACAAAGTTATAATCATATCATTCAAGCCTTGTAAAGTTTTCCTCGTACGCTCCAACATATTCTTCTTCTTTTTACTTGAGGGAAACGAATTCCCATTCCATCTTATGCTGGAGGGTGCGTGGAAAATATTTATCGAAAAACATCTTCTGGAAATCCTTCCATTCCAAAGCCTCGATCTCCTCCTCAGGCTTTGTAATTTTTATCAACATCCACCATTGATCAGCTTCACCCTCTATAAGATAAGATGCTAGGAGAACCTTCTCTTGTTAAGAACATTGAAGGATTGAGAAGATCGTTTCAATGGAGTTGATCCATTGTTCAACGATCGTGGGATCAGATGATCCACTAAAAGTAGGAGGCCTTTGTCTCATGAAGCTCTCAATAGAGACTTGTTCTTTCTTAGGGGGTTGAACGTTCCTCTTGAATCGTGTTTCTATTCAAATCTTGATTTAGCTGAGAGAAATCATGACAATGTTCACGATTCTGGCTCCTATTGGATTGGGCATCTCATTAGTACAGTCATCACACTAATCATCACATCGGTTGTTAGCTCGAGTCCTCCTATTACCAGCCATTGGCTGGAATAAAAGGAAATTTAGCAGGTAACACATAAAGGGTAATCCAAAGACAAAAGTGGATGACTTATAAATAAACTTTTATTTCCTTAACTCATGAGTCTATAGGATTCAATCTAGGATTTTCATGATATACTTTCTAAAATATATTCTTAGGAGCATTTTTATTTCCCTTAATAAGGGTTCATACAAAGCTTGTGAATTTATGAAAACAAATACCATGGCAGTGTCATAACCAAGAGTTAATCAAGGCCCATTTTCATGCACCTGTTCCTGTTCGAGTCTAGCTCAAAGCGGTGTTTTCGGGTTTTACCCCTATGATACATCTGTGCCAGAGCCACCTCTACCTACTCGTATCCAGACAGGGACCTATTTTCTTGATAAACCACTTACTTAGTTTTTACCAAAACATAGGGATGTTTTTATTTTACTTAGTCTTGTCTCTAAGGCTTTACTAGGGTTTTCTAATCCTAATCCATAAAATAACTAAACCTATCCTCTGATACCAACTATGACAACCCTTATTTTATTACAAACATAAACATGATTTATTACATAAAGTATTCACATGATACAACATGGAAGATCGAGAGGTATAGTCTATTGGGGATTAGTATCATTACATAAAAAATTAAAACATGAAATAAAACATCTTTATTGAAAACTTCTTTTACATGACCACTACATTCCCTCGTACATAGCATTGCATGGGATTACCTGAGGACATGCATAAGAAAAGGGTGAGCTATAAAGCCCAGTAAGGGAATAAACATGGAATACATGAGGAGTACAATACATGTTAGACAATAGTAATATCAATATATCACAAAAGAAACATGATCATAAAGGCATTATAAAGCATTATAATCATAACATGAAATTGTGGCAACAACACTTAACATGGAATTAGCATGAGCCAAGGCTCATTGCACATGGAGCATGAGTAAACTCTCATTGCACATGAAGCATGAGTAAAACCTTGTTGCACTTGAATTAGCATGACTCAATACTCATTGCACATGAATTATCATGATACTATACATTACCCAATGCATTGGAGAGCAATAAGGGTGCACCATTCTTAAACATTTCATTTCATTCATAAGTGTGCCACATGGATCATAAAACATGGATTCATAAAACATAATCATTTATTATACTTAAAAGGAATGTGGAATGAATCTTTATAATCAATAAGTAAATGTGAGTGAAATTGAATACCCTTGATGGAGAAATGGGCATGGTATTCGCTACACAATGGCATTGGCTTAGAAAATCAGTGTAATTTTGGCAGCGTAACGGCATGATATAAGAATTCATAAAAAATGGTTGGTGAGAGATAAATGGGTGCCTCATCATATATACATGAAATGGACAGTAAGGTGTTCATATAGATACATGATCCAACAATTTTATTTGAATTTATATTCATGATACAAAATTATTTCTTGAATGTAAATGAGGAGAGAGAAGTTCCTTTTAGAATTTCGGCATAGTAACGGGTGTACATGGGAGGCATTTAATGAGAAAGAAAGGGGTATCGCATAATTAAAACTATAAGAGGGAAGTATGGGGGAGGTTCTAAACCATTCCCTAGAATTTATAATTGAAATTAAAAGGGAATAACAATATTATGAAAATTGTACAAAAAAGTTAAAGGAAGAAAAACGCTTCAATGGAAGTGTGCTTCTAAAGGCTAGAGAGAGTCTTGAGAGAGGCTTCTTGGGAGCTTGGGGCACCTTGGGAGGATTCTAGAGAGAGTAGAGAAGAGGTTGGATGAACTCAAAAGGCTTTTATTGAGGATTAAGTGGGCTCTTGGGTGGGTTTATATAGGAAAGGTGAGGGAATTATTTATTATTTAGGTTTGGGACCCCTTATATTAAATTAATCCAAACCACAAACCATCCAATGGTTTTTTCCCATGGTTATTATAAAATGAAAGAGGAAAACAATATTTCATAAGGCCAAAGTCCTAACTTATTAAAATAATGGGCTGCTTATGTGGAAGTTAGTCACACTCCCATGGAAAATAATTTAAAAAGACAAGATGTTTAATATGTGTTGAAGGGTCCTTTAATGCTTTGTTAAAGTAAGTAAAACAAACCCAATATCACATTAATTTAATTAAAAAAACATATATTGGCCGAACATAAAGCTTATAGTATTTTATTACATCACTATTGGGTCATTATGATGTCTTAAAAAAATTATATATCTAAACAGTATTTAATTTTTACCCAAAAATTTGACTGTCTCAGAAAATTATGAAAAATTCACCAATGGATAATTTCGATTTCCTGATTCCATAAATAACATTTATTTTATCTAAATAATTTTATAAATATTTTATTTTTCACTTTTAAAATAAAAAATGACATTTATAAAAAATTCATGGGTTTTGACAAAAATGGCTTTCAAACCTTAATAAAAACTATAATTGCATTCATAAAATTATATGATAATTTATATTTAATAAAATTAATTTAATAATAATAATAATAATATTTTATTAAAATATTATTTAATTCATAAATCCATTAATTTAATAAAATAAAATTCTAATTTAAATAATAACTAAAAACACTATTTGGACTTTAAAAACTATTTACAATGTATCAATAATGACAAGAAAGTATATTAATTATTATATACATAAAAATAATGTACATGAAAATAGTACTAGCGATTTATTACATATCCCCTTAAAACAGCTGCATAAGACCTAAGGGTATGGTGTGTAATGGTGATAGTCTCTTGGGGTGGCTCGGATAACATCGCTCGAGTGGTAATTTCTATCAACTTCTACTTTTCATGTAGAAGGTCACGTTCGAGCATGACATGATGAAGCTCAGCTTGGGCTTGGTCAAGTGTGAAGCCCAAATATTCCACCTCTTTTCCAAGCTCTGACAAATGGGCTTCATATGGAGAAATTATAATGGATGAGGACATCGCTTCTATTGTCTGTGTAAATTGGATTTGATATTGACCTATATTTATACTAATCATGTGATCACTATTCTATGGCTATAAAAGTAACGATCACAATACATATCTTAAAACCAAAGAAGTTGAAATTTTATATAAACATTTTACATAAAGAAAAATTTAACTAGATCAAGAGGGATTTCCATTAATGAAACATTGGGTCGTTACAACTTTCGTTTGTATCAGAGTATAAATTAATTTTTTAGGAAATTATATATGTTATTTTGGGGAACAATTTATAAAACCATATTGAAAACACTATAGATTATTATAATAATAGCATGATAACCTTAAATATTAGTAGTGTCCTGGTTCATTTGGTTTCCAATGAAATAAATACATATATCGATACTCAAATTAGATATCGATTCTTCCTATTGGATTTTAACATAATTATAACCTAGTTATTGAAAAAGTTGTCAAACATACACAAAATTTGATAATCCTGTGGTATATATTTTTTAATGTCTTCCATGTAAAAACCATTATAAAGGATTTATTTCATAGTTACATTGAGTTATTATGTTAATTAGAGTATGATATCCTAACTTGAAGTACCCTTGGTAAAATAATATCGGTATAAGATTAACTAATGGAACTGGTGGTTAATGTGAAAAATAAAATTGAAAATTACTTTTATGGTTTAATTCTTTTTTGATTATGATACTTTCCCCACATTGTTAATGTTTTGTAACTCATGTCAACCATTGAGGTTTTAGTAATGATTGTAATTAAAATAAACCATTGTTGTAAGGTGTAATGTTTAGAATACCACAATTCATAACCCATTCAAATGTCATATGGACTGAAAAATGTTTCAGTTATATTACAGCAGTTATCAAGACTTTTTATTAATAGTGTGACCATTTGTGAAGTACCAAATTCCCAAAAAAAACATAATGAGGGAGTCTCATGAAATATCATGTGATGATGATGATTAAATGAATATTAATAAATTTCATATATATATATAATGCTTGAGGAAGCAACAATGTAATTTTATATGGGTTCTATATGATCCCAAAAATATGGAAGAGGGGTTCAATAATAATATATATTGCATATTAAAGTTAAGAGGTTGGTTAACATTATTAGAGTGAAAACTAGTATAAAAATTTACCAATAATTGTTCAATTACTTATGTGTGGAAAGCATGGTCATTACACAAATTAGTGTCATAAATCCATGGACGATAAAAATGATATGCATGAATAAAAACAAAAACTAATTGAACAATGTGGAGCATGTTTAATGAATACAGATGAGTTGAATTGTGATAGTTAAATCCTCCCCAACATGATTGTTTATACTTGATATTTATACTTGGAACATTATGTTTCTCGGATTGATTTGTAATTATACCACCATGATGATTGTTTTATTATATATAATATTGTGGTTAATTATGGTTTCATTTTGAAATTTAATTTTCTGAGAATGTAAATCATAGTATGGTTCCTTTTTAAATATTTTATGAAATGGATTAACTACATATATTTAGAATCCATGTTCAATGATCATGGTTAGATTATCAATAACATCCTTGAAATTATAATTTTTTAGGTGGAAGAATCAAAAACCAAAATCTTCCACAGATAGTTATTAACATAAATGAAACAACAAACAATAGTAATCAATAGTCAACATCATCATCTAGAAATACAATGTTAACACGTATAAGCACTGATGATTCTAGAGATGATGGATGAACCATGCAAACTGTGGATTTATAATATTACCCCCATCCACCACCACTAGTTTCAAATGACATGGGGGTTACCTGATAAACTATATTACTCATTGAATCATGGGTGAGAGTTGTTCAAAAATCATTTTTGATTCCATAGAGAACACGATTCCATGAAACATGTTTTTGAATTAGGTCACGTATTAGATTTCCCTATATGAGAACATAAAGATACACCCATGGTAGACATTATAGAGGAATTCATCCATCGCATACCATTATTGTATAGGGTTTCACACAATGTATAGAACATGGACTAGTGAAGCTAGTTAGTGAGAATATGGGTGATTATTTTTTGATGTTAATGATGCGGGCATGGGATAAAATAGAGAAAGATATTTCCCCTCTAGTGGATGAAACAACTCTAGAATTGGACGATATGGGTGTAATCATGAATGTCAACATGTCGTATGATGACTATGATAATTCTTTGATGAACTCATCCATCGACATCATCATTCTAATGACACTACCATGTTGAAGAACAATGAATGATGAGATCTATTTCAATGAATTTTAGTTATTCAAAAAAATGGGAATAAAATACAATACCATAAACAATTTTATAATATTATATCAATTTAGTTATGAATTATGAACTTATGGAAAAATATAATGGGTTATAACATCCACATACGGTAGGTAGTCAACTCATATGGTTAATAAAAAACAAAATATTTTAATTATAATTCTTTTAAGTAAATATATTTGATTGATATCTCAATAAAAAATCAATATTGAGTCGTCTTATAGGTACCAACATTTAACATTGTTATTATGGGAAAATTTAAATCATGATAATGAAATTTATTTAAGGTGTGTTGAATATAACGACCAAAGATTTCTCTACATACTCTCTTTAAATATATAATATATTAAATAAAATTTCTCATAAACTATTAAAAAATAAAACAAAAATCCTTTATTAATTTTGAATACTAAATATGACTATTAAAACATGCATATAAACATAGACAGTATAAATTGATGTAACTGTATCATGAAATCCTTAAAAAAATAAAAAAAATAGAATTTGGAATAGAAATAATCCATGTTGATGTCCACTTTTCATAACACATAGGGGGTGAGTACCAATGATGGTTTCCCTTGGCAAAGCCCAAACCATACTCAGCTAATTGTAGTTTGGGAAAAAACTTATATAATAGATGTTAATGTTCATTTTGATTTCTAAAAGATCCATACTAACAGAACCACCACTCAAAATATTATATAGTACATATATAAATCTTAGGTAATACCTTGAAAATAAAATGGGTTTTTAATTAGAAATTGGGATTATATCCAAAAATTTAAACTATTTATATTTATGGGTATATCTGAAATTTTATATTTTTTGAAAAGTTATTTTTTGTCAAATTCACTTCATATAAAAAAATGATATTTTAATAAATTGAAATTTTTTAATGAACATTTTTTTTATTTATTTAATAATAAAAATATTTATAAAAAGAAAATAATAATTTTGAATCTCTTTGAAAAAAAAATATTTAACAATACAAAATTAATTTTTCTATAATATATATTTTGATATATTTTTTATATTTAAAGAATTATAAATTTTTTAAATTGTAGGATTTTAATTAAAAAAAGGTAAATTCATTTTTTTTATTTTTATTATCAAGACAATCCAAAACATCATATTTTGGTATTTTTTAAAAAGTATATATTTTGAGGTGAATAGTGAAAACACCATTTTTACAAATAAAGTTTATTTTTTTTATAATATTTTCATAAGTATGATATAGAAAATCAATAATCCTTTTTATTAGAAAATATTTTTTCATAAGTAAATTTATAATTTATAACTTCTTTTATATTTATAGTCCCATATTTTATATTATAGAATGTATGTTATATTTTTTTCTAAAAAACAATATTATTATATTATATATTTAGTATTTCAAAATTAATTTTTTACATAATGTAAAAATTTAGAAAAAAAATTGGATTAAAAATTTTAAATCATTAGATCCAAATTATATAATTTTTAACCTTTTATTTTTACACATAAACTATAAATTAGCTATGTAAAAACAAGTTGTTATGATGAAAACAAAAAATATTTACAAATATTAATTGTTGAGGTAAAGGAACTATAATATTATATTCATATATTTGAGTGATTTTTTATTGGTCTTATACCTTCTCCCCAATTGCACTTCTTAATTTTAGAGAAACATACATTTCTAGTGACTTCCCATTATTGAATTGTATTGGTTTTAGAAAAAAAATACATTTTCACTAATAATAGGGGTAATAATCTTCTCACATTCCCTAAAAATCCCCAACATATTACAACTAAATATAAAAATGATCATCTACTAAACATTATCCTTTAATAGGTTCTTGTATTCTAAAAAGGCCATAACCCAAAGGATTTTGCACCATTGCAAAGTAGACAATCCAATAATTTTTCTATAATTTTATAACAATTTTTTTCCCTATTTTATTTTAATATGAAATTTTTCTTCATAAAATTGTATTAATAAAAATTAAAATAATATCATTAGTATCATTATTATATATATACTTCTAAAATGTATAATAATTAACAATCATTCCCTTTTCCCTAAAACCGTTCATTTGTGCTTTTTGCGGACTAAACCTCAACAACATAACATGATTAATTTTACATCAATGTGTTAAAAGGATGGATGTAATGTGGAATTTAATATATAAGTATAATAATAAATTAATTATTTAGATTCTAAATTGATATAACATATTAAGAATTTCTATCAATATATAGAAAATAAAGTCATCATCTTTGTGTACGTGTGGACTACTGACTCAAGGGAATGATTGATTCTTGTATTTATTTCCATCTCATCCTTTAATATATGGGAATTATAGTGGTTTTAATAGATAAATATTATTTTAATTAATCTATAAATTTTTTTAATTACAAATTAGGTATCTAATTAACAGTATGAAAAATAAACAACCACATTAAATTCAACTAGTCATGTAAGCATTCTTAGAGAAATAATTACTACTTTATATAACGTAATAACTTTTATAGGTTATATTATAATTAAAAGAAATTATAATTATTATATATTTTAATAATAAAATATATATATGTTCCTTATTATTTTTATGTAGTAATATTACACCAAAACCACCGCATAATCTTCCAATAATAATGTTATGTTCACGTCCTGGTCAATTTCACCACAAAATATGAAAATGGATTTTTATCATGGATGACAATAGAAATTTAATTATTTTTATAATATTATAAAAATATATATATAATTATTTATGTTTTTTGCAAATGGATACCATATTATAAAACTAATTAATTAAGATAACACCATTCATTAATTTATAATCACTGGAACATGATCATCTCCAATTTCATCATCTTGTTTTATAAACTAAAAATGAAAGAAATGATATTATATAATTATAATAATCATAAAATATATATTATTTTACATTTTTTGATTTCAAGTGATGATATTCGTAAAAATAATTATTACCAAAATCATTTTATAGAATTAGTTCAAAAATATCATTAATTATTACAAATAATATTTAATATCTGTAGATAAGATAAATAGAATTAATAAAGATAATTACAATATATGATGAGTATAAATGAAAATGGTTATTCTTATGGTTATGAATATATGTATTTATATATAAAATATTTTGGTAAAATAGATTAAATTGTGTTCATTGTCATCAATAGAGGAGGGAATGGTTTACATTGTCTCAATTCTGATTCTTGGAGACAAGATACGTGTTATTGACCTTGTATCTCTTGTTTTTGTTATATATATTTTCTACACCATGAATTTACAATGAATAAAAAACATGTACATATTTGGCTAAATTAAACGAAATAAGTTTCTTTCCTTTATAATACTTTTGACTCAAGTGTTTCCAAATAAGTATGTTTTTTTGGTAACCCAATTTTCATTAACCAAGTTATGATCATTCACTTGAACATATTTCATATAATATGGGAAAATATATATTTTACATTGGTTTTGGTATTATATCATTTGTTAAATTTTAATAAAATAAATAAATTTTAAAATATTTCATGCTTCATGGAGTAGGTTTCTTTAATGTGATATTGATAACTCAAATTTCATTTCCTTGATTGATAATACTTCGTATTGAAAATTAAATTTCCCTTCATGGGTTATATGTAAATAATATTTTATTGTATTTTATTTTTTGATCCCATTTATGAAATATTTATAATACATTTATGATTTTATTCATATTTATATAGTGTGGGTTTTAAAGTATGATTAATTAAGATGGATTAAAAGGATTTACCTTTCAAAACAATGTGTTTATTTTTTCATTAATCATTTATTTTGGGAAAAAATTATCTAATATTAAAGTTTAAATGGATATATATTATTTTAAAAGGGAAATGTTTCCAGAATCATTCATTTTATCTTTTTTAAAATTACATTATAATGTGACCACCAACCTTGTCTAGTACGATAAAGATAAAAATGTTTTCTAATTTTTTTTTTAAATTTTTTATTCATTTACCATATCATATTAAAAAGGGTATACCCTCATGGGGTTCATGTTTCATGATTTTTTATCTAATATATATTAATATTTTTTGGGTTCTATTTGAATGTACCATAAAATTCTATTCTTGAATCCTTGTTGCAAGACAGTCTTTAATGAATAAATTTTCATTGATGTTTTTCGTATGTGATAAAATTCATACATGATTACACTATTTTAGTGGGGATGTGTTATTTTAAAATCACATGTTTTCTTAATATTTAAGCCTTATTATCATGTTATACATGTAATAAAATATCCAAATAATCATTAACATACTTTTTGTGAAGGCCACATATTAAATAATTCAAATTGGTTGAGGTTAACCTTGAAATATTGTAATTCTATTAACTAAACAATGATTTGATATTATTTTTGTTTATTTTAAAATAGTACATGATTATTAAAAAAATTATATTAAGTATTTTTTCCCTCATTATATCATATTAAAAATTAATTTTACTTAAATATGTTAAAATTGTGGCTCAACAATATACAAGCCATCAATATATATGTTGGTCTCATAAGGTAAACAAGTTTTGGTATTTGGTGTGTGAATTAAAAATAAATTAATAATTTATTTATTTTCATCTTGATGATAATAATGATTTATTATTAATATAATTTATTTAAATAATTATGTCTTGGTTGAGGCGTGATGGTAATATCAAGACATCTGGCCATATATATCACATAACCATGAATTTTGATATTTTAATCCATTTGATCTATTTATTTTCAATTCTATAAAAGGATATTTAATTCTCTCAACTTTAGTTTATTAAGGAATTATTATGATTAAATTTTCTTGAAATAATAATTATTCTATCATTTCTTTATTTTTTTTTTATTTTCAATCACTAATCATTTGATCGTACACATTCTTAGGTTTCCATCTCCCATGTTTATGAATAAAATTATTACACATTGTATGTCTAACAAGATATATTATTTTTTATAATTTATATGATATGTGTAACCCTTTTGATTGATTATGTAATTTATAATAGAAGAAAAACATATCTTTAGTCGACCGAGATATATGTTTTATTAGATTATGATCTGAATCAAATCTCTAAATCACTATAAAAATAAATTATTGGAAATATATTTAATAGAATATTTTTATAGGACACATATTAATTATTATAATTTAAAGAATATTTAAATAGTATTAAAGCTAATATAAATTTTTTATATTTTAGGCACCAGATGTCGGAGAGATGGTCTAATTCAATACATCTACAGATTAAGAAATTTACATTTCCTCTATTGATATGGGTTTTTAATATATAAGAAAATTAAATGGCATTTATCACTATTTTATTAAAAAATATATATCTTATGATCCTTAATTTTACTATATTGTAATGTTTTTCATTTTAATAATACATTACATGGTTGTTCAATATTAATGTAATTATTAAAAATCAACCATTCCCCGTTTTAAATTTATTTTGGACGTATCATATGATTTTCTCTATTTGATTACATTTTATTAAGAAAATTATATTGAAACATTTATTCAATTTTATTATGTATATCTATATAACCTAACATGTATGAGATTATTCTTTATGTATCACCCTTTAAATTCTCATATATTGTGTCTCATTTGGATGATTTAATTTCATTTTATTTTTTTACATTCATTGGTTATTGACGACTTCATATAGAAATGATTCCATATATCACATATATGTATGGTTTTTTACAATGCATTTAGTTGTTTATACGTATATTATTGAAATTAATTGGGTAATTTGATAAATTTAATTAGATTTTGATAATAAATGGATTTTTAGACAATGAACAACTTGTTCAGTGGCATAGGTGGTAAGCTCAATTACAGTATATTATATGAGAGGTGGTCATCTTAGTCTATACTTTTTTGAATGTCATTTTTCTTAACCAAGAAATTTGAAATTATTTTCTATAATTAATATTTTTATGCTTTCCTTCATTATACTCCATGGATAATATTCTTTGTCTCATTATTTTACATTCTTAATCTGTGTATATATAATGACTTCATGATGATCATTTCAAAGGTTAAATTTATTTATAAAATAATTTATTATTTTATTATGTGACTTATGATCAAATATTATGATTTCATGCTATTTTTAAGCATATATTTCTCCAATTTTTATATATTATCACATTCTCATTATCTATTACATTAAAATTAAATGTTATATCATTTCTTTTTATGGTTATTGGGGTCACATATAATGTTTCCCATTTCAGTTGTAGGCTATATGAGAAATTGTTCTTCGAGGAAATCAACAATGTGTAACTTTTTTAGAGACCTTGAAGAAATAAAATTTTATATGATATTTAATCATCCAAACTCAAAACACACTAAATCATTAGGTTTGGGTATTTTATATATTATGTGTCAAATATAATCATTAATCTATTTAATAATGTATAAAATATATATAATGATTGATTCATCATATATATGTACTATTTTAAAATTAAAATATGATATTTTCATTCTTTTATTAAAAAATATAATTAATTAATTAATATTTCAATAATGGAATCATCATATAGTGTTATAAAATAATATGGTAATGTAATGTTATTGGACTATGGGTTTCATTAGTTTTTCTAAGTATGAGTATAATCATATATGTATTTTTTTATTTTGATATATATATATATAATAAACAAACTTTCTTTCACATCATTGAAAATTAATTTCCCGAAATAATTACACAGTGAACCCACTTAGTTTTTCAATGTATTAGTTATCATGAACTAGTATCTTAATGAGAATAATATTAATTATTGTAAAATAAAAATATCATAAAAGGAGTTTAACTTAAAAAATAAATTTTTTAGTTTATTTAATAATTTATCGACTAACTTTTTCGTTATATATTTTGTTTTTAGAATTTTAGAAGGAATGATGAAAAACTATAGAACATCTATGTGAGTGTATATCATTAAAAACTATATAACTGTGTTTGTTTCTATAATGAAACAATCTTTTGGACATCTATTCAATTTAAAATGTTGTTTCTTATGTTTTTTATAAAAATTCGTGAATAATAAAATTTCATGAGGTTATAAAATGTAAATGACGTGTGAATCAACTAATTGATGGAATATGTGATAAATCATTTTAAAGATATTTGGGGAAGTTATATTCTATATAGTTTTATGATTACTATATGTTATATAACTTGTAATAATATAAGAAATCATGTTTTTATGTTCCATCCAATGAATTAAATTATATTTAAACTAGAGGTTTCTAGAATAAAACACATGGATGATGTTTAAAATTGATTTTATTTTGGATGATACAGTGAAAATGAATTAATTAATTCCATAATAAATATTATATGCAATAAAATGATTTTTGAAATATGGTGAATTGATTTATGAAGGTTTGATAAATTAATAAAATCTAATTTTTTTGAGATAAGACGTATTTTTTCGAGAAAACATAGTAATATTTGAAGATATTGCTAAATAATTTGAGTAAGACCTAAAAATTAACCTTGTTTGTGTTTTTATAGAAATTGAAAATGAAAACTACCATTCATAGACATGTAAATCTTCCTCTACAAAATATATAATTATTTTCATTAGATTATGTGATGCATTTCATAGATTAAAATAATTTCAATTGTGTGGGTGAATTCCTATTGTGAAATGAAATATCTTCAATAACACTAATATCTAGAAAAGGGGTATGTAAAATATTCTAAAGATATTTAATATCCATTATAGATTATGGGATATATACTTATATTTTAATTCAAAAATATAAAAGTAAATGTTCACAATAAGATATAGAATATCAATCAAATAATATATTTAATAATATGTGATAGATATGATTTTTCTAACAATTTTCTCTCAATGTGTAAAATTGAACGGTGATGTTAAAGGGAACTTTAGTCCACATTACAAAATATTTTAGTACATTTTTATCATTTTTTGTGCAGTTATGATGTTTCGTGAATTTTATTTTTTTATGGAGGATTTAGAAGTAAAAAAATTAATGTTCTGGTGTAAAAATATTCCAAATCTCATAATCATCAAAATGTTTTCATATATATTTAATTAATGAAGAGACTTATTTCACAAAGGTAGAATATATAATATTAAATGGATATCATCATAAATAATAATAAAAATTTAATTCATTCCAGTAAAATGATAAAAATATTTTTCTATAAATTTAGATATTGTCGCATTGTGAGGATGAGGACCTGTCTTAGTGTTTCATAATGATATTGTTATGTAATAGGTTTATATATTGTCCTTATATCATTAATTTTTGGTACAATTTTAAAATGATATGAATTATTAATTCAGACTCCAAATATATATTTATTTTATTAACCTTTAAAAACCCAAATAACGAACAACATCATAAATTTATTCACACCGTAATACTGTTGTTGAAGGTTATAATAAAATGTTGGAATTGAGTTCATGTTAAATCTTTAGAAAGTTTCTTTTTAAATTTTGTACACACAGGGTAGGTTAATGGTATATTTTTTATGTAAAAATGTTATGTTATATTTTCAGATAATTTTTGAAGACTGTGAATGATATAGAATTAATTTGTAATGAATGAAAGGTTTTTAAAGAAATTATAAAAAATAATTTATGAGTTTTTTTTGTTTTTTATCGATAAATAACATAAGGTAATCCTCAATAAAATATATTTTTTGTATGGTTATAATATTATAATGTTTGTACAAGGAATATATTTATTTGAGATCAATTTTTTTAAATTGAGTTATGATAATTTTTTTTTTAGAATTTAATAATTCCTATTAAAATATTAGCCTATTCTAAATAATAATCATTCACCATTTTGTAATGATCATGGTTTTTTATTTGAATGAATAGTCTCTATGTAAAAATTATTTTTGTATGATTTAGGAAAAATGAGATGTACCCATAAAATTATTTTCTGTGTATGAATTATTTTTTATCTAAGTATCATTAAGATTTCATAAGAATAATTCAATGTTTTTTCAGGCATAATCAAT
The DNA here is from genome assembly GCA_963277665.1 of Viscum album. Taxonomy (NCBI): domain Eukaryota; kingdom Viridiplantae; phylum Streptophyta; class Magnoliopsida; order Santalales; family Viscaceae; genus Viscum; species Viscum album. The sequence continues at coordinate 1,943,272,720 of OY728126.1, read as the reverse complement.
GTTTTCTGTAAGAATTCATTAACATAATATTTATTTATAACCTTTGTATGGATCATTCAATTGATGATTTCTAAAACTGGATGAGTAGTTTCTATGTTTATTTAATTGAATTATAAAATAATATTAATGCATTGGACCACTTATAGTGGTGGAAATCATTCAATAAATAAATGGATGTTTAATACATTTAGTCTAGTATATTTTAAGAGTGATTATGTCCAATAATGTGATCTTATTTTGAATACATCCACCATTTAATGGAAAGAGGTGTTGAATATGTTGATGTTGACATTAAGATATGTGTATATACTTTTGATACATTTTGATGACATAGTTTTAGGAATAAATTATCTTTAAATATTTTGTTAATTGTTTTAGTTTTTTCAATTGATATATATATTCTTGTTGATCATGTATGTTCTGTGTCTTAAAAAATAGTTTATTGAATGAATATATAGAATAATGAAGAATGAAAAATATAGAAAATTGATGTTTCAATGATTTGATGTTAGAAGAATACATTTTATTGGATAATGGTTTTTTACTTTCTAGAATAGATAGTGTATAATTCCAATTTCATTACTAATATATGAATAAGTGAAATAAGGGTCTTTAGGGTGTTCTATCAATTGATATTTATGTGGTAACTGATACAAAGTACATGGAATAATTTCTACCTATTATTTGAGGGAGAATAATATAGTTACAGGAGGAGTAGTGCCTCCCATTCTATAGAAACAATAGTGAATTATTCAACTCTTGTTGATTTTAAAACAGGTTTGTCAATGTTTCCACTCCAAATATTATAACATAAGTGTAATGGGATATATTATTTTAGGTTCACTCATATAAACCTATTCAATTCCCAATAGAGTAGCTCATTTGGAGTTAACAATATATAAAATATGGTTTCTAATTACCACATTATTAACTCAAGAGAGACAATGATGAAGAACAATTTGTCTTCATTGGAAAGAGATAACATGATTTTAATCAAGTATAATGATTAAAATTTTCAATTTCATAACATATCCCATCCTCTCAGGGTATTATCCATGATTTTAACAAATAAGCAGTAGTAGAGATATTGTTTTAGGGTGAAATATTTTCTCTCTCAAAACTATGAAATCCATTCCAAACCATAAAGGAATTAGTATAATTTGAGGTAAAAAAATATATTATCAAAGATATAGATTTAAAATTATTTAAAATATTTGAGAATGGTTGTCTGTATTTATTTAATCCATGGTATCAAATTGGTTATGGTGGGAAGATATTTATATAAGAAAATAGGAATATAATCATATATTGATGCTAAGGGAATCAATTAGATAGTTGTATTTTTATCTAAACAAAAATCAACCAAGTGTATGTTTTGAATGAATTTTTATGTACCATGAGAGAAGATCCAAAATATTTCTTGAGGATGTTAAAATTTTTGTTATGATATGATACAGTTCTGGTCAGATAAATATAACTATTTTAGAATGAGTCTAAATGAAATTGGTTAAGCTTTTTTTGGTGGACTGAATAAATTATTGAATGATATTCATGGGCTTATAGAAAATAATGATAAAAAATACAAGGATTACGAATATAATACCTTTTCTTTTTTTGTAATTATCTCATTTCATGAAGATAGGTACCCAAGAAAGTATATTTTGAATGGTTGGAAACATATTTTTTTACACATGAATGGTGAAATGATAAAAATGAACAATCATGAATGGGAAGACATATGAATTATCATTCAAGATAATAATGGAAATAAATTTCATGGGGGAACTGAAAGATAACAAATTCAGTCAATTGATCATGATTGTTTCCCGTAATTAAAAATTGGTAGTGGAAATTTCAAAATCAATGTTCCAAATGCTGCCACAACCCGTCCCTCGAGGCCCGTACTATGACATACCCCAAACTCGCCTCGTAAATTTCAGGGGTTGGCTACTAGCACTGAAAGCATCAAACTACCATTTATAGGAATTTTCCTAAGTACTTGTATGCACATAAACACCAATCAGTGTCCCACAAATAGAAAGGGGAAAACAAGTATACTAAAACAATTTCTGGGTTCAAGTACAACTAAAAACATGTGAGCTAGAATAAAACTTGACAAAAAGAACTAAAAATAGAAAAATACCAAGGGAATCAGGTAGCCACCCACTGAAAACCACACCTAGTGTTAGGAGTTTTGTAGCTATTGGAATTCTATGTAGTATGTCTGGTCTGCCAGATCCTAATGGGCCCCACCTACTCCTAGGACACCATGTCCTCTGTCAAATTGTCTTTCGTCTACATAAGACACAAAACCTGGTGGAAAAGCTGATACTGGTGTGAGTGACATAGTACTTTGTAGGGGACCCCAGTCCACTGAGGAAAAATACCACAAAAAACCACCTAGTAGACACACAAAGTAAGCACAGCTCAAACCAAGAATATTCTAGTGTAGGAAAGGATCATTGGTTATAATGATTAACATTTTTTACTATTGAAGGAATCATCTCTAATGAATCACTGATGTTCACTAGGAAACTGACATCCACATGGTTGTTACTCATCTGCCAGGCCACAGAGCTCCAAAAAGCTCTACCGGGATACTAAGGTCAAGAAGACTATTGTTCTATAGGGACATTGAGCTCCACATAGCTTCTCGTATGTTGGACCACTACGATCCACATAGTTGCTTCTCATCATCATGCTTGATCCTAGGACAACCTCCCCCCCAAGCCATATGTTAAATTTTAAAATCCTTATAATTCTATTTAGAGCATTCCAAAAGATCCACCTCGTCTAGAAGGTCCCAATTTCATTAAAGGATCATCAGTCGGACACAATATATTCATGATATTAGGATTTTAGTAGTAAGGGGATAGATGCATCTTGGCGCGGTCCGACCTAGTCGGACTGACCCGACAAACCCGACCCAAGGGTCCCACATACCCTGGTTTAATTTGATTGACTTGACTTGGCCTAGTTCAGGAATGGGTCGGTCTGGCCTGGTCTAGCTAGTGGTCCAAGTCCTATAGGCCTCGCTGGACTCGGCTCGGTTTGACCTAGGGTCTAGCCGGCTAGGTTGTCCTACAAATCAGTTTCGTTTGGCCCAGCCTGAAGGGTGCGGTTTTGGCCATCCTATACGGGTTCGACTTGTTGAATGTAGGTTCTGACCATAGGTTGTAAGACCGGCCTGACCCAGTGGTTGGGAGCGCAACCCACTAGTAGAATCACATCCCGCAGGATGCATTCCAATGGTGTGCGCCAGGACAAGACGCAATAGATTTCCACGTCCGGCTCCCAGCATGCCCCGCAGTTTGTCTGTGGGTCCTCCATCCTATGGAAATTGAGCAACCACAACTAGAATCTTTTATGGGAAATATGGACATGTAAACCCCTTCCACATCACCCAGAGACTCAGTTCGCAGGTTTGACCCATCAACACAGTGTTGAGCTGCCACCGTAGGTCTCCAGCACCGTGGATGGTATCGGTAATGGATTCTTCAGCCTTAGCACTCTTCCGGGATGCGTCTCTCCCATCGACTACTAGCATGGTTGGGTCTGAAACGCTGGTAGAATCTTTGGAAGACCATCGGATGCACTCCAGTTGTCTGTTCTTTGTGTTACCTGTGCCAACACCCTCTGGGGAACGTCTTCTTTACTTGGATGGTGTCAAACCTGCCTTTCCGTCAATTCGGATTCTTGTCCATGCAGAACAGACATGGAAGAGGGGATCATGCCTTGTTCTTGTTGTCCAACTCCCTAAACCATAGGATTTCAAAATATGGGGGAGGTTCAGGGAAGATGTTCAAACGTAGAATATAATAACCTAATCCTGGATAGGGAAAACCCAAAAAAAACTTCACCCCTCTACAGGAACACACAGTCCATAGATAAACATGTTCATGGGTTGATCCGCATTCTTTTTTTATAATAATAATGGGGAAGAACATGAAAATAATAAACCCCAAACTAATTGACATTCATTGCTACATCATTTCGTCCTTGAGGGTCCTATATATCCATGACGTTCTTCATTCTATGAATTACGTCGATGTCAATGAACTCCTATAGGGGTTCATATTTCATTGTTGGGGAGGAAATCCATTGGAGGTTCATTAGATAATCCTCATAGTTTAACCTTTGATACTTCAAAATTTCAAACAATTAATAACAAAACATGTCATGTGTTTCTGTTATGCTTCAATTTCATATCTTTACAATGTTTCATTTATGAAACAGCGTAGCTATTATGCATCACTAAATTATTGTCACACTGTATGTTTATGAGCCATTAATGAGTCTCATTAATTCACCTCACCGTCATCTCATTTCTATAATAAAATGTCTCCATCCGCCACTCAATGGTGAGAAAATAAATAAAATAATTATTTTAATGTTTTTTTCTAAAAGGTTTGAAAATTAACATTTTTGTTTGGACCTTGAATGCTAATATTAATTCCTTTCTAAGTGTATCCCATCATTATGATTTCAACGGTGCCCTCAAATTTTTTGATCCATGTACCTGTTAAAAAGTTAGTAAAACCCGCTCGCACGTTTACTGAATATACTTTAAAAAATAAAAATTCAATTCCATGCTCACTAGGACTCAAAATCACGTGTCATCAGAGCATGTAGTCTCAAAATAAATCCATATATTTTAAAAAAATCACAAATGAATTTTGGTATATTATATTATACCCACCATAGGGATTTATGTCCCTGAAATCCAAAATAAGGTCTAATCAATCAAATGGGGGTACCGAGCATAAAACTGAGCCTCCCACTCTCATGTGATCTCTTGAAGATTCCAGTGTTTCCACTGAATTTTCTCAAGAGGAATCAACCACCCACATAGCTATCTTGTCGATCCTCTATCTCCACTGGGAACTCCGAAAATGACTCGCCATCATCAATGTCCATCTCGCCCAGTCGATTATGATCAATGAATAATGCACGTATCTCTTTAGCTGTGACACATAGAAAACATCATGCACCCAGTGCATCTATGGGGGAAGGTCCAAATGGTACACCACCATGACAAAATGGCTCATTAATAGGAATGGTTTGATGAACCTCATTGATACCTTGTCCCCCATCCAAATAACTGCAATCCCCGTTATGGAGAGACCCAACAGAAAACATGGTATCCCTCCTCGAACTCCAAGTGTCTCCGTCTAATGCCAGTATAAGACATTTTACTTCTTTTTGAAGTCCTCATATACTCTTGGATGACCTGCACCTTCTTAGTTGTAGCTCATACAAACTCACAACCCATGAGCACCGACTCCCCCTTGTATTTCCATCATTGAGGTGATCTGTAAGGCCGCTTGTACGAGGCCTAAATGATGTCATAACAATGGTGGTGTGATGGGTCTTGTTGTATCCAAAATCCATCTGTGGTAGTTGTTCCTTCAAACTATGACTAAAATTCAGGACCCAAGCACAAAACATGTCCTCCAAGGTCTGTAGAGGCATCCCAAGACCTCTATCAGTCCCTAATCTCAGATGGGTAAGAATTGAGCGGACTAGGTATTTTAGGAAATGATCACCCAGATATAATCATGGCCTCTAGATCTACGTGGTAACCCCTCCACAAAGTCCATCAAGATATCATCCCATTTCCCCTCCAGTACCTCAAGTGGTTGAGACAAGCTGGATAGAACCTAAAGCACAACCTTCACTTGCTGACAAGTGAGGCATCGTGAGATGAACTCGGCCACTACTTTCTTTATTCCTGGACACCAAAAATGATGTCAGAGTTCTTGGTTCATCTTCATCACTCCAGGATGTACCACCAAATTTGATGTAATGGAACTCCTTTAAAACCTCCTCCTACAATGAAATTGCTCCTATGGTGAACCCTCTTAAAAAATTGGTGTTCTCAACACCTATCAAAAATCCATTAGGAGCATGTATTGAGGATAACTGACCACATCAGGGCTCACAGTCAACATCAATCTGTTGTGCCTCCCAAAATCTTTGTAAGAGTGGAGGTTTAATAGTCATTGATTGATGGTAAGCTATGCCATCATCATCCACGAAGGATATCTACATCGTGGATAGATACTATGTCGCCTCACTCAGCTACTGCAAACTGGTCCTCCTACTAAGCACGCCTGCTACCATATTTCCCTTCCTAGGATTATAGATTATCTCAAATTCATAGTCCTGAAATAACTATAGCCATCATCATAGTCAAAGGTTTCAGTTTTTCATAGAGAAGATATACTCGAGACTCTTCTGGTAGGAGTTAATTACAAACTAATCACCCATCTAGTAGTGCTGCCACATCTTCAAGGAAAAGACCACTACTACTGATTCCAAGTCTTATGTATCGTAGTTCTTCTCATGATCCCTCAACATTAATGAGACCTAGGTGATCACCACACATTCCTACAATAGGATAAAACCTAGATTAGTTCCTGATGCATTGAAAAAATCTACGTACTCAACACCCTCCTCTAGTAGTATCAAGATGGGGGAACTAGTTAGTCTGCACCACAGCTCCTAGAAACTCTACTAGAATTTCTCTATCCACACAAAGGGATTTTCCATCCATGTAAAATCTGATAAGGGTGATTCCACTCTGGAAAAGCCAGGCATGATCCTCTGATTATAACTGGCCAACCCTGTTAAGCTTCGCACCTCAGACATGCTCCTAGGTGGATATTAAGAGAGCACTGCCTCTATCTTTTCCAGAACCACTACAGCTACCGCCTCAAGGATGACGTGTCGCAAAAATTGGACCTCCTAAATCTAGAACTAGCACTTTGTGAGCGTACCATAAAGGTGGTTTTCTAAATGTGCATCTAGGACTATTAGCATGTCTCTAGAATACTCCTCCTCCCATTCCATGTACACCAAGATGTCTTCAATGAAGTCCACGTCAAAACAGTCAAGGTATGGCTGGAAAATAATTTTATTGATTCCCATGAACACTAATGGGGTGATGGCCATGCCGAAAGGAATCACTAAGAACTAAAAATTCCCATACAGGCACCAGAAGGCTCTCTTCGGTACATCCTCATCATGTACCCAAAGCTGGTAATATCCTGAAATGAGGTCGATCTTTGAGAACCACATCGCTTCCCTTTTCTGATCTATGAGGTCATCAATCCTCGGCAGTGGATACTTGTTCTTCACGGTCACCAGGTTCAGGCCCTTGAAGTCCATTCATAGCCTCAAACTCTCTCCATACTTCTTGGAAAACAATATTGGGGATTCCCATGGGTAACTTCTAGGCCTTACTAACAACTTCTTATAAAAGTCATATAGTTGTACCCTCAGCTTGCGAAGCACTACGGGAGCCATCTGATATGTCCGTGTGGATTTCGGTGCCATCCCATGGTAAATGTAAATGCAATAATATACCTTTATGTGTGGAGTTACTCCCAATAAATACTCAGGAAAAATGTTTTTATACTAGTCTACCATTATAGGAAATCATAGACTCCTCTCATCCACTACACCGAGGGTGAGGCTATCCAAATTGTGAGTGATCGACTGCACCATCCCTTGAGAATGTTTGTCTTGTGCTTGAAGGGTTTCCTTCTCATCGATGGAGGAAAACTTTGTCCCAACCTCATAGACACACGTCACATTGCTCCTAAAATAGTCAATTTGAACATGGACTATAGATAACCATTTCATTCCCAAGATGATGTCATAAGGCCTCAACACTACTACTATGAGATCCCAACCAAAGCGCTCACCTCCAAGAGTATTCTCACATTACATGCACATGTGTTTAATTAAAGAATCAATTCTTATAGGAGTATGTACCCATAAGGATCGATCAAATGGATCCACTAGAATCTACAAACTCTAAACGAGAGATTTTGTAAGGACAGAGTGAATAAAACCTACATCTATAAGAACTGCAGCATGGGTGGATAAGAAATATATTATACCACCAATAAATGCCCGAGCACCATGGTCATATGCCTCTGGTACCTAAACTTGAGATTTCCCCTATCTCCCTGCTCCCTGTGTTTGTGGTGGACCACATGGAGGTGGTGGTATCAATACCTCAAACCATTACACACCACATACTGATCGGCCTTCTTCCCTTCTATGTCTTCATCACTGTGGCCCTCCTCACTCGACCCTTTTCCTCTGTCTTAGTGGTCTCTCAACCATCTACTGATCATCTATATGGAAGGTCGGGAAGTCACGATCCATGTGTCCCTACCCATCGCACTAGTAGCACACACTACTGTTATACTATCTCATGGTATCCAAGCGGCCTCGTACCACAGATCCTAAGCCATGGGGTCATCCACTAGATGATGTAGCCTTCTTGGACCACTACACCATCTATTGAATAACTACCATGGATGGATCGGCTACCTGTTTCCCAGTGGTGGCACCCACTATCAGTGCCAGCTCTCTATGGAAGATCTATAATATTAGCGATTTCTCTAGCACTCCAGCCTACGTGGGGATGCTGAGAAACAACACGAATGACCTAATCACTCTGTGCAACCCATGATTGTAGGATCGATCCATGAAGAAAGGGTCTAAAACCATGTCTGTAGAATAGCAGGAAAGCTTAGTGAGCCATGTTGAGTACTCAACTACCATTATGATACCCTGCTAAAGGGAAAGAAGCTCCTGAATGCGCACTGATCACAGATTCGTGAGGCAAAACTGCACCTGGAAAAGCCGCTCAATGTCCATCCAGGTGAGTGTCGCCTCATCATGAGTCTGAATCGTCAGACTCCACAAACTCTTTTCCGAGATCAGAAGAAGCCTCACAACTAAGATCACCATCAAGTCAAGCGGTGTAATCACTAAATGGAAGACCCATGTCACCGCCTCTAGCCAATCATTAGTAAACTGAGGATCTATCTACCCCCAGAACTGGGTAGATATCTTTCTCTGAAACATGTGCAGCACACTATGTTTGCACACTTCATATTCTGGTATCCCCAAAATAAGATGTTGATCGATAGGGGGTGGTAGCACTATCGATCCACCTAGTAGGGACATAATGAGAACTCGCCCCTAAACAGAAGCCTTATCACTAGGTATGCTATCCTCTAGGCCATGTATAGAAATCCTGGCTAGTTATCCTCGTGGAGGAATCTGGAAATTGATCATGATGGGCCACAATCAAAATATTATTCCTAGTGAGATGACTATTGTATAAAAGAACATATGGAGACACTTTTGCAACTAGTGTTTTTATGAATTGAGATGAAAAGTATAATTTGAGGTCCTCGTGTGGGGATAAATCGGCTTCAGCACTAACACTATACTCCCTAAATCTGAAACTCAGGCTCGCAACCTTAAACACTGCTTCGCGAAAACAAAAACAACAAACTATCACCCATTAAGGTAGAACCGACCACCTATGATACCACTTTTTCATGACAGCATCCCCAGGGACAGTACCATGACATACCCCAATCTAGAATCTCTAAGGATAGTGGTTGGAGACTAGCGTCGATGGTTTTAACTTGCATGTGGGTGACATTTACCTGAGTACTTGTACACACACACGCACCCAACCATGCCCCAAAAACTGAAAGGGGAAAACAATTATACTGAAACAAATGTTGATTACCATTACAACTGAAAACAAGTGGTCCAAAATACAAACCCAATAAAAAGAACTAAAAACAGCAAAGTACAAAGGGACTCAGGTAGCCATCCCCTAAAAACACGACCTGCTGGTAAGTGTACTGTAACTTCTAGAATCCTAAGTAGTATGTCTTGTCGGCCTAATCCTACTTGGACCTACCTTCTCTTAGGTCACAAAGTCCTCCATAGAAACATTTTTCATCTATATAAAACACAACATGTACGAGGGAAGCCCATGGAGGGGTGATTGACATAATACTCAGTAGGGACCCCAATCCACTAAGGAGAAATAAAAAAACCAAAAATCAAAGGCATAATTTAATTAAATCCCAACCCATGTATTTTTTTAGAGTAGTAATGGTTCATTGGTTATAGTGATTAATATTTCTTACTATTGAATGACTCATCCCTGATGAGTTTCTGAAGTTTGTTGAGAAACTGAGGTCCACATGACTACAACTCATCTATCTAGCCCCTTAAGTCTACACAGCTCTTTTGACCCACTGAGGTCCACAAGGCTGCTAGTATTCCAGGCCATTGTGGTCCATGCGGCTACTCATATATCAGGACACTGAGGTCTACATGTCTTCTTCTTGTCTTCACGCTTGATCCTTGGAGAACCGTTAACCAAGGACATGCATTGAAATTCATATTCCTCGAAAGTATCCTTAGATCATACCAAATGATCGGCATCCTCGAGAGGGTCCCAATGTGGAAAATGGATCATTAGTTTGATGCCTGGTTTTCTTGTTATTACCTTTTTAGTAGTTAGGGGCCAGTTGCATCTAGGCTCAGTCTGACTCAGTCAGACAAAACCAAACAACCCAGCCTGGGGGTCCCACATACCCCAGATTAAATATGGAATCTACCGAGCCTGGTTTGGGTCTAGCTTGATCTGGTCCATCTTGGCTAGTGGGCTAGGTATGATGGGCCTTGAGGTACTAGGCAAGGTTAGGCTGAGTTTCTAGTCTGTAGGGTCACGAAGAGACCCGATTTAGTCCTGCCCAGCCCCCTGGGCTGCGGGTCTAGCATGACTTAATAGCTAGGGGTGAAGACCTCTAGTTGATATCTATCCAGCTAGATGTGGGCCAGTGGGGTGTGCCAGGCCAGGACGTGGCTTGTTTCCACATTCGGCTCCCCACCAGCCCCGAGGTTCATCTATATGGCCTCCATCCTATCGTGGTCGAGCGACCGTGGCTGAATGATCGCCCGAGCGACCTGGACATAGTTGCCCCTTCAACGTCACCCACAAACTTAGTCCTATAAATTTACCTATCAACATAGTGCTAGGTAGCTGTTGTGGGTATCCTGCACCGCAACCCATATCCTTCATGGATTCCGTGGCCTCAGCATTCCAAAGGGGGTGCACTATTTCACCCCGACGCCGATTCCAACATAATATTCAGCGAACCATGGGATTCTCTCTTGTGTTCTATTCATCACACTGCCTATGCCAATGGCCTCTGAGGAATGTCCTCATCATTGTGAAGGTATCAAACCCACCTTTTTGTTAATTTAGATGCTTGGTCATGAAGAACACACATAGAAGAGGGGCTCGAGCATTGTTTGGGTCAGCCCGCACCCTCCACGTTATGATTTAAAAACATGGGGGAGGATCAGGGAAGGTTATCAATCATAAAAAGGTATAACTTAATCCCGGATAGAGAAACACCCAAAAAATGTCACCCTATTTAAAGAATGCATCGTCTATGGATCAACCTGTTCTTTGGTTCATCCACGTTCATCATTTATAATAAGAATGAGGAGGAACATTAAAATAAAAGAAACCCCTACTGCGTTGATGTTTGTTCCCACAATGTTACATTCTTGAGTGTCCAAGAGGTCAATGGAATTCGTCATTCCTCAAAGAACATCAATGGAAATGACGTCCCACATTCATTTTTCAATCTTTTTGGGGGTGGAAATATATCCGAGGTTCGTGAGAGAATCCTCACATTTTAATTATTTTTTCACTAATAAGATAAAAAATTAAAACAAAAACACATTGTACGTTTCAATTATTCTACGACATTGCATAGTAACACTATTCCATCTATTATACATTATTGTTATTACACATCATAAATCATTTTTATGATGAAATTTAATGATCCATTAATGAATCTCATTATTATGCCTTGTTGGGGCATCATCTCCTCACTGCAGCGTCACTGTCCTCCCCTCAACGATGTGAAAAGAAATAATATAATTCTTTTAAAGTTATTTTTTGCTGAAAGGTCTGAGATTTTACATTTGTATTTGGCCCTTGATAGATGAATTAAATTCCTTTCAAGTTGAATCACAGTGTTCTGAGTTCAATGGTTCCCTCAAATTTTCAATCTGAGTACAAGTTCAAATTTTAGAAAAAACCCGCTCCCATGTTTACTGACAGTACCATAACAAAAGATCAAAATTCCATTCTAGCCTCACCAGGCCTTGGAATCGCGTGCCACCAGAGCATGTAGTCTCGAATTAAATCCATATAATTAAAAAAATGAACACAGAAATTATGGTACATTACACATGCTTTATTATAATGGTCTAATATATGGAATATTTATACAAAGTGAACAAATAAATTTTTAGATAATGATGATGAGAAATAACACATGAATAAAACTGTCAAATACATATTTTTTAAAGTTTTTTTAAAAATTATTTAATTAGAATATTTTGAATATCATTAGACATTGTGTTATGTTTTGGTGGTGAGGAATCAATGACAATTTCTATTTGAAAAAAGAAAAAGTAAATCATAAATACCAAGCCTTGAACTATTTTTACTAATAAAAATTTAACAATGAAATATTTAAACAAATATAATCTCAATAAATGTTATATCCCAAATATGGATCAATTTTTTCCAAATACTGGTAATACTTCTAAGGGTATGAGAAAAATACAAAAATCATGTATTCATGAGTTTATGGATGAATGTTTTATTATTATTACAGATATAAAACCCATATGATTAATAATAATTTTAGAAAAAATGGTATTTTCATTTGTTATTAATCTAAAATTGAGGTTATATATATCCCACAATAGATGTATTGGGGAAATAATGTAAAATTTATATTTAATGGTGATTGAGAATGCGAAGTTTTTTAAAATATGCAAGAAAATTTAAATGTATAGAAATAATATCACACACAAATAAAAAAAAGTTAAAGAGGAATGTAATGAGGTAGTGTGTAACATAGGTAGAGCACAAGTAACAATAGAATAATTACATTAATGGTCTAATCATAATTAATTTTGATCAATTATAGAAACAAAAAATCATAACTCCAATATGTAAAAAAATAAATTAGACAATTCCAATAGGGATCTGAAAACATTGATTTAAATAAGATGTCTAAAGGATCAATGGAAAAACTATTTCACTACTATATTTGAATTAATTTTTTTTCAATGAAAATATTATATATGAGAGGTAGGTTCATTTAATACTTGTGAAAATTCACTAAATCTTGAAGAAAAAATTGGGTAGATGATCAAATTCTAAAAGACATTAATTTCATAAAAAATTATGTTTTTTTAGAATAGTATAAATGAATATTTCTATGTGAAATGCTATAATTTTGTCCATTGTACAGGGTAAAATAAAAAATAGAATAATTTTTTTTTTGGATGTGACTTTATCCCTCATATCTCAACAAGAATCTATATGGTTATCATTCAATATAGAAATGAAAATAAACTTAATGTTATATAAAATGTCTGTTAAATCTGCACTCATGAACTGAATCCTTGAAGAGGTGGTTTTTATTGGATAACTAGATGGTTTTATAATGGATTAAGAAGAAAATATGTGTTTTAGTTTATGACGTCATTTTAAAACATAAAATAAGAAATATGTGTATAGTAATCATAACTAGATCAATAATTAGAGTTGAAAAATATAAATGTTAGAGGGGTGTATAAATCCAACATATAATAAAGGGGATAGCGATTTAGATAGTTGATATTTTCTATGGATTACATCACATTTCTAGGATTATATATTTCTAGTTACTTGAAGTTTTTATAATTTATGCGGTGTGAATTTGAAATTAACTTTAGTGGTTAATTATCATTATTCCTTGACTTATAGTGTATCTAATGGATGTATGGTACATTTATTATTCAATTAAAATAATAATATGTTATTATTTAATTTTTGGAAGAATAATCCCTGGTCATTGGAAACATTGGTATAAATCGAGATGAAATTTTCAAAGGCAGAGGATGAAAACTAGGTTAATGTGAATAAATATAAAAAGAACAGTAATAGTATATTGTACATTATAACCACCTAAATAGACTTTTTTCTACATTTCAATCCTATATATATTAATTTTACCAAAGGAATTCCTTATTATAACACTGAATATAATTCTTTGATATATTAACAACAAAATAGATTTTGGTATATTTATCTTTTTCAAATCACAAATAGAATGAATGTGTTTTACTAATACAACTTTGGGGGGATTAGTAGATGAGAAAAAGTATAACAAAAGTGTTAACCCAACTAGGTTAAATACCCTGAGAGGGGGGATGAAGGTGTTCTATATTAAAACCAGTTCCAATTTAGATCATTTTTATTTGTCAATCAAAAATAAATTCTCTCTCTTCCCTAGAGAAATGTATAAAAAGATAAAAATCATTAATGAGAAACATCAATTTTATTTGGATCACCCACAATCGGCTATATCCAAGGGGTATACCAATAAAAGTTACCATTATACCAAATCTTCTAAAGTACACTGCAATTATAATGTTTTGAGAAGATTCACATTCCCTCCTTCTTTATAACAAATCACAAAATGAAAGCACACTACTCACTCAAGTGAAGTGTCCCCATAGATTCATCAGAAGTACCAACTACTATCACATGAATTAATATTATATACATCACATTTATTGTATCATTACGTTCCAATTTTTTCCACATGCATAATAACACATTATAATTTAGTTATTGGTCAATCCCTTCTCATTAATACCTTAAATTTAACACATCCATTTTATGTCCATTGTGAAAATTTATCAACATGCATTCATCGTTTACCTTTTTAACTAAAGTTAATCATTCACGAAACTATTGTTCCATGAAAGAAACACCATATGTCCTACAGATTCAAGTCCCTCTATTCACACAAAAAATATTATTATTTGATTCACACAACTCCCTTGTATGTGCAACATTGATTCCTTGTGTTGAACTATTACGCGAATTAGGGGACTTATTTTCTCATTGTGTTGACCTCCTGAAATGAGGGGGTAGCCATAAAATTATATACAAGAACTAGCCTACATGTAATATTCTTAAGAATCTTCCTCTATAAGTGTGTAATTTACCTGATCATTATTATTCCTAATTTGAGGTCACATTTTCCATGTAAAATCATTTCAAGTAGAAGGTCAATATATATATCATGGACTCATGAAGCTCTTATTCTTCTTTTTTCCTAAAATCATATTTTTCTCATGGAAACCCACTTTATCTTTTTCTATGTATTTTTATCAAAATAAAAACTCAACAATATCACTTGAACTCTACAACTAACCTTAAAAACCTTCTTGGTCAAAAAACACAATCAGTCGTAAAACAATGCAATTTTACCTTGATGATTTTTTTCCCAAAAATTGTTGATGTTTTTTATTGTGATAGTTCATCAATTAGATATATTAGTCAAAATAAATATAAAAACTCTTTATTCATGATATAGGTAGAATATACAGGTTCCACTAAATCATTTTCTAAATTAGTTTTTATGAAATAAAATGCTCAAGAAATTAGTATAAATTTATAAAAACATATTCCTTTCATATGTGTAATATTAGTTGTAAAATATTTCCAAGAGTCACTTTAACAATTATATAACCATATACATAAATATCCTTCATAATTTTATATAGGACATCATTGAAAGAAAATTGTGAAATTGGAGTATATTTTTAAACAAGTTCATTTTTTAAACATCATCACTAAGGATTTCAATAATGTGGAAAATGAAAGGTATTAAGAGGCTATTGGTGTATAATGGAAACACTATTACTATATGCTTTGGAAATGGGACAACTAAAAAATTATGCATGTTTCTTTTAATAGAATGACATTGTTTCTCTCAAACATTAAATGGATGGGTTTATAATCCTTTTTGTCAACATTTAGATATATAGTCATTGGTATTTTTTATAAATGTATAAATAAAATAGTTATTTTCATCCAACGTATATATTATAGAAGTCATCCATTTTATTTAAAATGGGGGACACTATGAGTACCTTTTTTATAAGGATATATATTGGTTCAATTACTAATAAATGGGAGAAACAATTAAAAAAGATGATGAAGATATTATAAATCACTGACATGTCCTCCTAATGACCGTATAATTAAAATATCATACCACCCACCAATACAAACTCATTTAGGTATTGGATGGTTACTTGTGAATTAGTAATTCAATAATTTATGGGAATAAGATCAGGTATAATTTTATATTATATTTTTTTGAATACTTGAAAATGTCAAGTGCTTAATATTTATTGATGTAATAGATAAACATAAAGGAGAAAATTTATATAAAAAATACCTAGGAGTGTATATTTTGTTATTTTAATTGAAAAGGATCTGTAAAGATAATTCAGTTCAATATATTTATCTGTGAAGTGTTTATATCATTAAGGATAACTATGTATGAGTTTTTTTTTGATAAATTCTTTAACATCTAGTTTTCAAAATAATATTTTGTGAAATTTATATTAAAAATATATATAATATCATATTTTATATAAGTATCATTAATTTATATGTAATAACTAAGGTTGTGTTTCTGAATCATCTAGATATATGTAAAAATCATTTTAATCCTTGTAAATATGAATATACTATGTGAAATCATCTTTTTGGTTAGTATATGCATAATTTTTCATTTTTGTAAGGATAAATAGGTTTTTTTAATAATATTTTTTTTTATTTTTATAAGAATAATATAGTATCTCTTTAAGGATGGTTTAGTTTAATCTTGATTTCTAACTCGAATGAAAACATTCCTTCGAAAATTTTAAAAAATTACTTTACAATCAGTTATGGATATCATTGTGAGTTATACAATATAAAAAATTCATAATCTAGGTTAAAATGTTGGATATAAATCCAAAAAGATTAGGAGTTTGAAGAAATAATTTTTCAATTATATTTATATGAATTAAGATTATTTTGTAGCGTTGTTTTTACCAGACACACCATGTCATAGAATGAACTAGTCTTAACATATAGGTTGGAGTAGTGAGCCATTTTATTATTTTTAATAATCGTTTTGGATTATTTTTATGGTCTAATAATCTACAATAAAATAGTTTATTTTTAGGATATTTATATTTTAGGACATCATGATATTTATAGTTGATGTTCCTTGTTTCATAAATTGAAATAATTTATTTCGTGGAAATATTGATAATTACATAAAAGAGAAAATAAATAAATCCAAAATGTAGGATTTTGAAGCCATAATTTTTCAATTATATTAATAATAATTAATATTATTTTGTGGTCTGGTTTTAACTAGACACACCATGTCATGGAATGCAATAGTTTTGAAATATATATTGGAGTAGTGAGCCAATTTTTTATTTTTAAAGCTCATTTTGGATTATTTTTATGCTATAATAATCGACAATAATATAGGTTATTTTTAGGTTTTTAAATTATAGGACATCATGATACTTATAGATTATGTTCCATGTTTCATAAATTGAAATAATTTAGTTCTTGAATATATTGATAAATACAGAAAATAGAAAATAAATAAATGGAATGAAAAAGGAGAACATCGGTACCTGGTGAATATATAAAATTATAGGAAGATAAATTTATGATTATTTAAATGATTATATATGAGATTGGTTAGAGGTTCATTTCCTTCCAAAATAAATATTTCAAAATTGTATTTTCATACTAGAAAAGCTATAAGAGAGTAATGTTATTGAAAGAAGTTGTATCACTGGATATTAGTTCACTAATTGTTAAACAACCAATTTTAATTTCATCCAATAGTTAGATAGAGATGAATACATTTATTGGATGAGTACTTTATTCAGTTATATAAAAATAGTAGCGTGTTACTCAATTATTCTAGGTTTTAAACTTGTAAGGTTAGTACAACAAATCTAATCCTTGCGATACAAATATAGAGAGACTTTGTGTTTAATGTACATCCGTACATTACCCATAATTTCTCATAGGATTATCATTGTTTTTTTGAATGATATTAGAATGAAAATATATTTATTTCACTATTATATATATATAAATAATAATTGAAAAGAAAGATCATTCCTATAAATGATTGAATAAAATTATGATAAAGAATAATGCCTTCAATTTCCATGACCTTTTTTCATCCCACACTCAAGGTCAATTATTTTATTGAGAACAACCATATTCAATACATGAAAACCATCTCAAAGGGAGATACTAATAATATAAATACTAGAAGGATAAATTAAATATTACATGAAATTGTGGACCAATTATATGATTATCATAAATATTCAGTGTGTCAATGAAAAGTGAAGAAACAAAATTACTATGACAAGAATGTATTGGTGAATTTGAGAAGAATAACAGAGATAGAATGGATTTATTGTTGTAATTATCATACATGAATATGAAAAAAGAAATGTAAGATGACTAGAACATGATATCATAATATCATATTGATTTAATCTTAGAGTTCTCTTATAAAATAAGCACGAAATAATTGTTAAGAATCCTTTTCTTAATATAATATGGATGATGAATAGATGTAATTTATTTTTGTTGTTACATTTTTTCTTGTTTATCATTATTCATAAAGAGATATATAAATCATGTAACATAAAAAATATATTAGGATGTGTGGATGATCTTGAAAAAAATGATTGTGATTTTATTATAGCTGGTTAGTGCAAGAAGTATATGTTTGCGAACATACCCATGAATGAGCTTCATGTTCATAATAAATACAGATTTGGGTCTTTCTGAAGGATAACAACCACCATATTTAAAGTTTCTATTTATACAAATCATATTGAGACCTCATTAATATATCTTATTATTCCTTGTTATTTTTCATTGATTTATAATAGTACATCCTTTCAAACCATTTGTGGGGAAATACTTTTATATCCCTTCCTTGAATAAGTGTATAGGTAAATATGATGATAAATATTAATTTCTAAATAAGTGATCACACACATTCACCATTGTTAATGTTGTGTCAATAATAACTGTGGAATAAATTTTTTTATTTGAATAAGGTTTCACCTATGATAGGATTCATGACAAGCTAAATATTTTAAATTATTTATGATTTTTTATTTTTTCATAGAAAATTTATTAGGAAGTGTTTTCATGATAATGATAGGTGTAATATTTTCCATAATTCAATCTCTTTTATGTATATAATATTTATAAGGATTCAAAAAAAATTATATTTTTAAGATCCTAACCTTTTGTGGTGTCATATCATGCGTGGTTTCAGGTTTTTTTGATGTTTTTATGTACCTTTAACTTGGAATAGTGTCTTGGGGAGAGTTTGGGTGAACATTTAAGGAAAGGAAAAGAAAAAATGGGTTATGCACAGTTTGTTCACAGTTTAAAAAACTATGAGACCAAAAAATGCCAAGCATGTGAGACTGGACAGAGAGGTCCACATAGTTTGCGCACTATCTAACAAATCGTACGACCAAACCATGACATTCATGCAAAACTGGATAGACGGGTCTGCATGGTGGGGACACTGTTTTCCTTAACCATGCCCCTCTTCCTAGGAAACCATACACGCTGGAATTTAATTCTGAAAGTCCATTTTAAAACAACATGAACCCCTGAGACTCCCATATTTCGACCTTTTTGTGGGATTGACTAATTTTAGGTGTTTTCAAAGCCTCCTATAGAGATTACAAGGAGATTCAAACACTTTTCTTCAAGATATAAATCCCAGATAGAGTATACTCTCTCCTCCATATAAGTGGATTTCCTCCTATTGCTTCTCTCATTCATTCCTCTTTCATTCCATGATCTTTTCATGCAAGATATTCACCTATTTCTTGGATCTAAACCTAAAAATTAAGATCTAGATATAGGATTGTAGATCTAGATCTAGTTTTTTAGATCATAATGCCTTTGATCTTAATTTAGGTTGTTTGGATTTAGATATAGATCTTGATCGACTGTGTTGTGTTGCTTGGATTTTTAGGATTTCTATTGCGGTAATGTCCTTCAATAAACCATGGTAGGTGTTCTAAATTGAACTCCAATAGTCATGATTTATGATATGTGCACAAGTTGTGAAATGGAATGATTCCTTTGATAATTGAATTCCTAAATTGGAGAAATTAGAAATATAGATTTGACATGTGTTCTTCCATTTTGGTTAGTTGATGATTGATCTTGGAACCAATTACGGGGGTTGCCCGAATTGATATTTTCGAGATTTGATATTGTAGTTGAGATATTAAATTTAGTTTGGAAAGATACATAATTAGGGGGAATTAATTATGGAACGATGATTGGCTTTAAAAGATAATGGATTTTGATAATTAATTATGTGCCATGATGTTGACAAAAGATAAATAATTGGGAGAAATAATTATGTGTCATGATGTTATTAAAGATAATTAATTGTGAGAATTATTTATTAAATGATGGTTTTGAAATGGATAATTATTTTTAAATAATTAATTATGGAATAAAAATGTTTTTTATTGATTAACTAATTGATGTAACAATTAATTCGTTATGTGCTTTGTAAATTGTTGAATTTACTAATATCCTTTGAAATGTTTAAATATTCATTGTATTAGTAAATGAATTATGTGGAAAAAATTTTAAAATTATATAATGATAAAATGGATGAGATTTTTTGGTTCTAGGTATAGCATCCTTGACCAATTAAAAGTTGGGATGTGGACATGGTATTCCTCCCCAATAGTTATCCAAGTTATAGAATTTGGAGGGCTAAGCATGGAGACCTACACTCAAAGATATTTGTGGTTCTAGGCATGTCATCCTACAATGAATGATTAATGATAATAATGAATGATTATTCAAATGATATTTGTGGTTCTAGGCATGATGACCTATACCCAAAGATTAATGATAACAATTGATGATTCAAATGGGAAACATGAATTGAACTTGGCCTAATGTGATGATTAATGATTAAATGACAATATTATAACTGTTTAATTTATGAATTATATTTTTTCATCCATAAATCATCATTAACCATATTTTGAATTGACTCATTTTAGAAACCATTTGTGGTGGCCTACTGAGTTGTACTCACACCCTATTCGGGACGCCTGGTCAGCACCCAAGAAGACCTTGTTATTGCAGGGCTGGATAAGGAAAAGTCCCTATGATAAGTTGAAATTTGGGGTTAGAGCATGGGAGAGGGAATTACAAGTGGGTTTGGGACCCGTTTGAAGATGTTGTGTCTTTACAATCAATTTCATTGTAGAAATATGGTACTTTCATTGTCATAGAATTTTTTACCTTTGAATTTAGTATTGTATTCACTGGTTTTGACTATCATATTTCATAGATCTGTTCTGGTTATTTATATATGATTCTAAATTTGTTTAATTGTTATTTTCATCCACTAGTGTTTTTATTCTGTCAAAATAGGGTATAGTATCTCCAAGACTGACTTACTAGACCCTCACTGCTACTTGACACCCTCTGGAAAATGGGGAAGCACACTTGAGGGCATGTGTCCAATCAGCTCAAGGCATCGTTCAGTGGCCTCCAAGTTGGGATGTCACAAAGTGGTTTCAGAGGGGTTTTCTTTTCATTATTCATATTTTGTCGTACTATTTTGGTAAAAGGTATACTGGAGACTAGTAAGAGTTGATTCATGGTAATGAGATAATGCATGGGAGTTGCAAACCCATGTATGGGGAAAAATATGAGTATTCATAGAGGAATTGTTGT
Source organism: Viscum album (assembly GCA_963277665.1). Classification (NCBI taxonomy): domain Eukaryota; kingdom Viridiplantae; phylum Streptophyta; class Magnoliopsida; order Santalales; family Viscaceae; genus Viscum; species Viscum album. The sequence goes on along the minus strand of OY728126.1, from coordinate 1,943,251,164 downwards.
GATTGTTATTTGTTGTTACAATTGTATATTATTTCACCTTGGGTGACTCACTTGTGGTGTGATGTTATATTTGTTTTTTAAATTGTTGACTCTTGATTCATGGACTAAAGAGGCACGATAGTTGAGTCGGCATGCATCATTCTAGGCACTTAGGTGAAAATAGGTTATGGGTATGTTGTGGAACATGTACTATTTTCCCTTATTGTGAGAGTAGAATAATGATTCATAATTAGAATAAATGGGGGTCTAATGAAAAACTTGATTTATGAAATGGGAATTATTAATTAATAAATTTATGAATTAATTAATTTTAGATAATGTGTTTGATTAATAGTTGATTAATTAATGATAATGAATGTACCCTTGTTAACCAATACCTAGGAGTAAGATGTTTAAAAGTTGTGATAAGACCATGATGTTGACTGTGTGGTGAGAAAAGTGAGAAATGACATGTTGAAACTTATTATGTTAGTATCCTCCCTTACATAAATGTTATAAGGTTGCATTATGAGACATGAGACATGTGTTTTTCCTGGTAAGAGTATTCCTCCATGATTCTTGTGGATGGGGAGACCGATGGGTATGGCCAAGAACAAACTTCTAGAAAGGGAGTTTGAGGCACCATTGGTCCAAGATAAGGATGAAGGAAAATAGTTACGAGAGAACATCGCTCGTTTCCTGTAGTTTATGGAGAGATACTTAGGGAGGGTTCAGAATGGTATGTTTGAGTTGACAAGGGTGTTTCAGCTGCAGCACCCTCCTACTTTTACTAGAGAGGGTGAACCTGAGGGAGATTAATTATAGATTGAATCCATAGAGATGATACTTGACCATTTAGAGACATCATCTATGAGGAGGGTCAAATTGGTTGTTTAAATGTTGTGGGGATCTGCGAAGCGCTGGTGGGACAATCAGGTATGATCTGGACAGTCTGATGAGATGATTTAGATGGTATTTTTGGAGAAGATCTTGGAATACATCTATCTAGACATGTTGATGTAATATAAGGATTCAGAGTTTATGCATCTGACACAATGGAGAATTTTCTATAATGGAGTAAGATGAATTTGTCAAATATTTATAGCATTTTTCTCCAGCTTTGGTCGAAGATTAGGCTTCATCAAAAAAATGATTTCAGGATGGACATAAGTGTAAAATTAAGTCCCTGGTGAATAACTTTTGGCTGATGAAATTTTCATAATTGGTTAATCAGGCTCTCATTTCAAAGGGGAACCTGAAGGAGGTATCCCTTACTGGACAAGAATTTTGAGGATCAGGGAGTATTCCATCTGAGGGAAGGAAGCATCATCATGAGAATCTTAGTCAGGACAGTGGAAGACAAGGTGGATATTCAAATGGAATAGTTATACCAGATCTAACTCATGTTCATGGCCACTATTATGGTAGTAAGGGACACTATCGTACACATTGTCCTCGACTACCAATGGAGTTCCTGTTTTGTGGAAAAATGGGACATCTATATTGGTTCATCATGAAACAGCGGTAGGTTGGTGCTGAGGGAGTAGCTTCTTAGAGTCAGAGTGTGGGAAGGGGTTCTTCTACACCATACAGGTCTAGAAGATGGAGTTATAATAAAATCGGTTGTATAGTTATAGGACATGGTGATTTAGTTAATGAACTCCACTATCAGTATAGTGGTGCTGCTCATGTGAGTCAGACGATACCACATGGAAGAGGGTCAGGGTAGATACATGCAGTGCAACCTACAATTGTAAAGAGAGAGGTCGGACCATTGACAGTGAGAGGCAATAATCTAGTTTCTTCTACTTTAGCTACTTACTTGTTTTAAATTGGCGCCTCTAATTCATTTATATCTAAAAATCTTGTTAATGGCTTGATCCTGGAGGTGGAGTTTGTAAGCGGGATGATGAATATCAATACACCATTGTGAACACATTTTGGGATATCTTTTTATGCAAGGTATTTTCTGTAGATATCTAAGTGCATCATTTTTATTTAGGATATATATGTCCTAGATATAATGGGCTTTGATCAGATTATTTCAATGGATTGGCTAGTCACGTACTGAGCCCCCATATATTTTTATCACATGACAGTGACATTTTTATCTCATGAGGGTGACCAATATGTCCATTTTGGATAATGTGATATCCATCAAGGCAGCTCTTGGCCAATTACTCAGTAATAGGGAGAGCTCCCAGCCTGTGTTTATAGTCATTTGCTGGTCGATGAGAGTGGTAGGCAAGATTTCCTTACACCAATACTATAACTATTTATGTATTTTATTCCAGATGTCTTTTTTGGGTTTCCACCTAAGAGAGATGTGAAATTAAATATTGAGCTCCTGTTAGGGGCGAATCTGGTACCTATTCCACCATACAGAATGACACTGACTGAGCCTCAAGAGATCAAAACTTAGTTGGAGGAGTATGAGGATTAAGGGTTTATTTGTCCAAGTATGTTTCATTGGTGATCAAGTATTTTGTTTGTAACGAAGGCTGACCGGAGTCTATTCTTGTGTGTCGATTACTAGAAGTTGAACCAAAAGACTATGAAGAACTAATATCCACTTCCATGTATCGATGATCTGTTTGACCATCTTAAGGGGGCTAGTGTGTTCTCAAAGATTGATATGAGACCAGGGTATCATCAGGTGAGAGGTCAGACCTCTGATATACCAATAAATTATTTCAGGAGTAGATATGGCCATTATGAGTTTTTCATAATTGCATTTTGGTTAACTAATTCTTTAGTAGTGTTTATGGCCTTGATGAACATGATCATTTATCCATACATATACCAGTTTGTGGTTGAGTTTGTGGATGAAATCGTATAGTACTCTATAACTCTTTATGATCAGGATAAATATCTTGACATTGCTCTGATTACACTGAGTGAGAATCAGCTATATGCCAAGCTATCAAAATTTGAGTTTTGGATTGACAGGGTTAACTTCATGAGGAACAACTTATCGGAAGAATTTGTAGAAGTGGACCTAGAAAAAGTGCAAGTAGTGATTTCATAGGAGAAGACTAATAATATTTTTTATATTCGAAGCATTTTGGGATTATCTAGTTATTATAGAAGTTTTATCTAAGACTTTTCCTGAATGACAGAACCATATAAAGGTTTGACAATGAAAGGGGTAATGTTTGTTTTGGAAAGAAGCATGCGAAAATTCTTTTTTGGAGTTCAAGAAGAACTTTACATCAGCAAAAAAATTTGTATTACCTAAGTTGGGTGAGGAGTACGTGGTGTATTGTGATGCTTCTGGGGTCGGACTCAGTGTTGTGTTAATGCAAGGGGTTAGATTTGTTGCATATGGGTCTTGGCAGTTGAGGCCACATGAATGGAATTACCCTACGCATGACCTTGAGTTGGCAGTAGTGGTTTATGATATTATGTGTTTGGGACACTATCTATTAGGTGAAAAGTTAATGGTTTTATGGATCAAAAAATTTTGAATTATATCTTTTTCATATACCAAATTGAATCTTCAGTAGCGACAATGGGTGGAGTATATGCAGTCCTTTTATTTTTAACTAGCATATTCACCTAGAAAGGGGAATTGTGGGGGCTGATGTTTTGAGAAGAAAAACTCACACTCAGTTGGTACATGAGTCAAGTGAAGAGTGGAAGATGATGACATTATTGGAGGAAATGCATGTGGTAGTTTAAGAGAGTCACGAGAGGATGAATCTAGTTTCTGTAGTAGTGAATTATACACTATAGAGACAGGTCAGGCACATTGAGTACAAAGATCCGGAGTGTTTAGACATGAGGGAATGCCTTGAAGGTGGCGAGACACCTTCAGACTAGAAAATAGATGAGGATGAGATCATCTCTATGAAAAATCGGGTTGTTTTTCTTAAGTGTGTGTTAGAGGAACTTATCTGATAATTTCATGCTTTAGGGTGGGAGATACATCCTAGGGTGACAAAAAGGTACCATGACTTTCGACAACAGTTTTGGTAGCTGGGTATGAAAAGGGAGATATCATGGTTTATTATAAGTTGTTCCACCAGTCAGCAGGTTAATGAATAGCATCAAAGACCTGGAGGCCTATTCGAACTGTTACCTATTCTAGAATGGATGTGGGATGACGTGACAATGGATTTGGTGGTATCACATCCAAAGAGTCTTAGGAATAATGATGTTATATGGGTCGTTGGGGATCAACTAACAAAGGTAGCACAATTCGTGCCTTGAAAAGAAACCATTACATTAGAGCAGTTGGGATAACTATACATGAGAGAGATAGTTCGTGTGAATTAGATTCTATAGACTATAGTTTTAGATCATGATTGCCACTTCACATCATGCTTCTGGAAAGGGTTACAAAAGACCCATGGTACATAGGTTCTATTATGTATGGCCTTCCTCCCACAAATTGATGGGCAGTCAGAGCATACCATAATTGTGTTAGAGGATATGATGTGAGCATGTGTGTTTGACTGTGGTGGTTATTGGGAGAAAAACTTGGAATCAGTGGAGTTTTCCTATAACAACAGTTATCATGAAACTATACAGATTGAACCATATGAAGCACTTTATGGTAGACCATGTAGATCACCGTAATGTTGGTTTGAGGCAGGTGATTTAGAGTTGTGGGGACCGAATCTCATTCAGGAGACATCAAAGAAGGTACAGTTGATTCAAAAGCTTATGGATATGGCTAATAGTTGGAAGAAGTTGTATGCTGGTTGATGGAAAATACCCATAGAGTTTACATAGGGTGATCATATATCCTTTGGGCATCTCCTAGATTGTGCCACCAGAGGGTATGTAGGCTTTTCATGTTAGTGCACAGGTTTGTGGGACCGTTCGAGGTGCTAGAGAGAATTGAGTCGGTGGTATTCTGATTTGGACTTCAAAAAAAATTCAGTGATATTCAGGATTTTTCCATGTTTCACCACTAAGGTGGTATCACCAGGACCATTTTCATGTGATTGATGTGGAGGAAGTTGACCTCAATTTAGGTGCGCCCTTCAAGGGCCATCTTGTACGTGTAATGGGTAACAATGAGAAAGTGTTATGAGGAATTAATGTTTCATTATTTCATGTGTTATGGAAACACTGAAATGTTCAAGAGGAAACATGTGAATGGGAAGAAAATGTGAGGGCTCAATGGCCCCATATTTTTGGCTCAGAATTTTAGAGAATTTCGAGAGTGCAGCATGAGGACGAACTCTTATAAGGTGGGGATATTTTATTCTCTCGGCCTTTTCTGGAGTCATCTCCTATACTTTTTCATCTTCTATTGGAAGCTTGTGAATAACATTTACTTGGAATAGTGAGTTGGGGTGAATTAGGGTGAACTTTTATAGAAAAAATAAGCACAGTGGGTTGTTCACGGTTTGTGTATAGTTTGACAAACCATGAAACCCAACCGTGCCAACCGTGGGAGACTAGACAGAGAGGTCTGCACGTTTTGAACACGGTTTGAAAGACTATGTGACCAAACTGTTCCATCGAGGAAAAACTAGATAGAGGGGTCCACACTGTTGGATATTGGTTTTTCTTAACAATGTGCCTCTGCCTAAGAAACTGTGTGTGCGGGGTTTTAAATTCAAAAAACCTTTTCAAAGTTACCTGAACCCCCGAGACTCCCATATTTAGACCTTGAGTGGGGCCTGATGAAATCACAGTTTTTCCAAAGCCTCCTAGAGAGATGACAAGGTAATCTGAACACCTTTCTCCGAGATCAAAATCTCGTATTGATGATCTGGTCTCCTCCAAGTAAGTGGATTTCATCTCATTGATTCTCTCCTTCTTTCCTCTACCTTTGCATAATCTTTTCATGGAGGATCTTTACCTATTCCGTGGATCTAAATCTTTGAGTTAAGATAAAGACAAAGGATTGTATATCTAGATCAATTTTTGCAAGATCTTGATGCCTTTCATCTTAATTTTAGTTTTATTGATTTAGATTGAGATCTTGATCGACGACGTTGTGTTGCTCGTATTTTGGGGATTTTCATTGGGCTAACATCTTTTAATAATTTGAGGTAGGTGGTCTAAATTGAACTCGTATATTCATGATTAATGATATGAATATGATTTATGAAATTCCTAGATTCCTTTGATAATTGAATTCATAAATTAGATTAATTAGGAATAAGGATTTTACATGTGTTTTTCCTTGGTGGTTAATTGATGATTGATCATGAAACAAATGAAGGGCGTTTCTTAAATTTATATTTTGGAAATTTGATATTGTAGTTGAGATATTAAATTGAATATTGAAAGATAATTAATTGGGGGGAATTAATTATGGAATTATGTTTGTCATTGAAATATAATTGGTTGTGAGAATTAATTATGTTCCATGATATTGACAAAAGATAATTAATTGGGAGAATAAATTATATGTCATGATGTGACTAAAGATAATTAATAATGATAATTAATTATGAATTCCTGGTTTTTGAAATGGATAATTAATTGTTAAGAATTTATTAAGGAATTAAAATGTTTTTTATTGATTAAATAATTGATGAATTAATTAATGGGTTATGTGCTTAGTTAATTGTCGAATTAACTAATGGAAATTGAAATGTTTAACTAATCATTATATTAGTAAAAGAAAAATGTGTAAAATTCTTGTGAATTAATGAATGACTAAATGAATCATATTTGTTAGTGCTAGGAATGGCGTCCTAGACCAAATAGAAGTTGGGACATCGACATGACGTTCCTCCCCAATAGTTATCCAAGCTTGAGATTTTGGAGTTCTAGGCATACTGAAATAAACTCAAAGAGATCTATGGTGCTATGCATGACGTCCTACACCGAATCATTATTGACAATGATGAATGATTATTCAAATAAGATTTGGAGTTCTATAAATGAAGACCTACACCAAATGATTAATGATAATGAATGATGATTAAAATGGGAAACATGCATTGAACTTGGCCTAATATGATGATTAATGATTAAATGAAAATGTGATAACTGTTTAATTTATTCATTTTATTTTTTGCTTCAGAAAGTTTCATGCACTATTTTTCACTAGACTCATTTTAGACATTGTTGGTGGTGTTCTACTGAGTTTTACTCACAACCTATGTGGGATACCTAATCGGCACCTGAGCAGACTTTGTTGATGCATGACTGGATAAGGGAAAGGCCCTATGATATGTTGCAGTTTGGGGCTGGAGCATGGGAGAGGGAAACATACATGGTTCGGGACCCATTTGGAGTCGTTGTTTCTGTACTTGCAGTTTCATTATAGACACTTTTCACTTACATTGTCATAGCATGTTTTACCTTTCAGTTTACTACTATATTCTCTAGTTTTGACTATCATATGTCATGGATCTATTCTGGTTATTTATATATGCTTCTACATGTGTTTAATTTTTATTTGCTTCAACTTGTGTTTTTATTTGGACAATAGAGTCCCAAAAACACATTAGGGAATGTGGACAACCGGCCAAGGCACTGTTCAGTGGCTTCTAGGTCTGGATGTAAAAATATTAATGAAGAAATACCTCTTTTGAAATGAGGAATAAGATAAGTCTTCCACAACCCGAAGACAAGGATAAGATTTATCTTACCTAGCTATGAATGATACAGTGGTTAAATAATATACCATTAAGATTGGATATTTTTTTCTTATATAATTCTATTTCATACATTATTATAAGGTATGTAAAATTTTTATCGAAAAAAATCCTATAAAAGAATAAATAACATGTGAAGATATCAAGTGTCCAATGATTCTCAAGTTGATTCTTTTAATAATATAAAATTTATTATCCATAATTATACAAACTAAATTCACTTTTTTATGAAACAATAAAGGATATATAGTGATAAAACCCCCATAATAATGTTTTTAGAGAATAAAAAATAAATCATTTTAGGTATAACATGTTTATTTATGAGATGATACTTTTGTAGGTGTGTTTCTTTTTGTTTGTAACTATAATTTGTTTTCATCCATTTTTTATCATATGATGGATGTGGATACATTGGTAAGAGTGACCCCAAGAGAAATTTGGTGCTTAGATGCCTAAAATTTGGACATTTTGTGTGAATATATACGTGTATATTGTATGAAGGAAGATTATTTTAATGATTCATGTTCTCCCAAATACATTTCTATTATTTAAACACGTACGACAGATATCATACATGATGTATGGGTTTCTCAGATCACTTTTTATTCCCTCATACATACACAATAATATACAATTATTCTATTGTGTGGTCTATATGAAACCACTTTTTTATTTTATATAATGATTATATTTCTATTCATTGTATGTAATTTTTTATATTATGTTATTTATTTCATTGGAAAAATTATTGAAATTTTATATTCTAATCCACAAGTGATAAAATAATGTGGGTCGTGTAAATAAGGGACTACCACCTCACAATGTGATGTGTTCATTTTTCACTTATTATTTAAATTGATGATGTTAAGAAAAAACAATTAATGAATATATTTTATATTTACCATGATAACCTATATATATAATTATAATATAACATATAACTACATACCATAAATAAATTGATAAATAATAATGTCGCTTGGGAGTACATGTGGACTACATCCTCTACTATGCGATGTGAAATGTTTTTTTTACATGGACAATAATAAGGATGGACTTTATTAATATATATGAAATATATAGAATAATAATTTTTCTATAATGGTTTATTTTAATTTTTTCCATTCATTCCACCCATCGTGAAAAATAGATAAAATTTTCATCTATATGTAATTCCCACCTTATCCATGATCAATATAATCTATTTTATCCATATCTATAATTTATTGATTAATATTAGTATATATATATATATAATGAATATATATGATATTTATATCAATTATAACTGTATTTATATTATTTATCCATTATTATGTTAAACGGAGTAAAATTTACGAGATAAAACATACATGAATGATCAAGAAATTATCCCCCGAATGAGTGATTTTAACAAATGAATTGTTGTTAAATAGGTGATAAAAACAACATTTGAATCATGTATATATTAAAATGATGAGTATGGATATATAATAGTTTTATAAATAAACTATATATATTATACATGATTTTAAACCACATACGATGGATATCATACATGATGTATGGGTTTCTCGGCTCACTTTTTATTCCATGAGAAATAAACCATAATCAACAATTATTCAATTGTGTGGTATATATAACTCAACTTTTAATAATTTATATAATTATTTTATTTCTAATCAATTATAATGTTTTATTTGATGTTATTTATTTTATTTGGAATATTATTTAAAATTTACCAATGTTTTAAAGGATTATGTCATAATCCCGTCAATATTTAGGATTATTTTGACTAAATCAACCTTAGGGTAATTATTTTATATTAATATCTAAAAATTAATTTATTTTACTATTATATTGTTATTCATGATCACTTTCAGGTAATATTACCATCATTCCAATCCTTGGTACATAAACTCACTAAGCTAATGATTTTAAGAAAACCCAACATCATTTTTCTCTTCAGTCGGTTTTTCATCAAAAAAACATGTTTTTAAAAAATATATACTTCTAATAAACAAATATAAGATAAATTTAACTTATTTTATTATTGACAATTTTTTTAAAGTAATTTTGATGTTATTTTCAGTGTAAGGATATTTTTTCTTCCACGTAATATATAAAAGGAATCATTTTTTTAATGGGTACGACATGAAAAGAATTTTCCATCACTATGATGCTTAGCTGTTTTAAAGGGGTTTTTATAAAAAAATTATTTAATTTTAAATGAAATAAGATATCAAAATATTTTATGAACACATAGTAATGAAGATATATTCAAATTGAAAATGATAGTTTCCCTAAAAAATAGTGACATTTTTAGGGTATTAATATTATTTAAGGACATGAAAAAAAATTTATACTTAGGATCCACATGGGATATTGTGTATTTATATAGTCATTAATATTTATATGGATGGATTTTTATCATTTTAAATTAAAATGTACAATTTATAACCATTACCAAAATTATAATAGGTGGATTATTATAACGCACTGACCCTAGTTATCGAGAGTCGGTGCATTATTACATAACATTGGCATGATCACAAGAGTTCTTATCTCGAATGACTGATTAGTTTAGTATCCTTTGATGTACTAGATACATACATAAGTTTAACATTACATCATGTAATAAAAAAACAACATTGTGTCTCCTTTTATCAAACTCATATCCTTTGGATTATCCTTGCAGGTTAATCATGATATACATCTTCACATCCTGGGAAAAAGAAAACAAAAGAGAGGGGTGAGCTCAGATGCTGAGTAAGGATATAAATACAGATGAAGCTGTCATAAATAGGAATAAAAATTTAAGGAAATGTATAAGACTAAAACAAAAGACTATTAAACATAAACTTCATTATAATATGTAAACGTTAAATCAAATAATTCCATTTAATTAATCCCATGGATATTCTACTAGTGGAATAGTGACATATAATATCAATAGCTAATTTCATAATGATGGAATGCATAATGTTAGATATCATAACCACATAGTCAAGGACTCATGCCAAGTCTACAAATAATAATCTGTCAAGGACTCATTCCAGGACACTAGTTTGTCTCGTGAGACATACTAATGCATCAAGGATCTATTGCAGGCTACACCCATTACTTAATAAGTCCAATGAATTCCTTATTCGAAAAGGATGAAACATAACATAAACATTTGTATTAAAACTATAATACGAAATATTAATATTTTAACCAAAAACCGTGAATAGTATAAATATAACACATCCATTTTCAAACATATCACAAAACCTTCAATATAATATGGAAGATTGTATCATAATAAATCAATATCAAATAAGTGTAAAATTCATCAAAGAATGTTGAAATAGATGAAATCATTACTATTTGAGATAAATAACTCTTTCTATATTGAAATCATTTAAAAGTATAATAATTATAAAATATGAAATATATTTTGAAAATATACTTTTAAGCTTGTAAGGGAAGCTTCAAAGGTGTTATAAGGGTGGAAAATAGCTTCACCCTCTGTATAAGTTAAAAAAACTCTTTCCATAATTTTGTCGAAATGGTCAAAAAGTAACCTGTTTGGAAAAAGATGAAAAGATTCCTTTAAAAAAATTTGAAAAATTCAAACAAGGGTATAAATAAAATTAACCATTGTCTAGTAAATAGTTAAAATGTTTTTAAATACATTATTAAGAGACACAGTTGTGTTTGATAAAGAGGTCCTAGTAGATACTTATGTATAAACAACCTCAGATAATGAAGAGATTGTAGAATCAACCCTTACCATGTACATTACATTAGTTGAGGGTACATTAACATATTTTATAATGGTGAAATAATTGTTATTAAATTATAAAATCACCACATATATCAATATGATATCATATATTATCCTTTAATATTGCTTTGTTAATAATATTACATATGTATTATTGTTTTGGGTGTTACCGATTCATTTTCCATTATATGTTTTGTCACATATGTCATGTTTGTTATGGATAGGATATATTTTATTCATATACATAATTTTATTATTTTATTTGAAAATCATTTTTAATCATTAAATTAAAATTATTCTTGAATGGTTACGATGGAAATTAAATTTCATAGCATCGTGGAGACGGTAAGACGTACCTACGCACGAGCAACAATATTATTCTATTGATGGTGAAATTATATGTAATTGGATGTAATATTACATATAAATAATCCTTAAAATGTTATATTTATTATTTACTTCAATTATAATCATTATTATACACATTTAAATAACAAATAGTTGAATAAAAAACTAAACCACAATGTGGGGAGGTAAGCCATGCTTACACACATATGACGACTTTTTCATTCATAGGATGGATGAAACAATGGTTATCACTATAATATATTTATAATAACAATACATTTTGTACAAGGTAATGTATATATTATTTTTTATGGAAACAACAAAGAAAGATGAAATGAAATAAGAAAAGAACATTGAAAGAGGTTATGAAATTTTTACATGTTCTTTGGGTGCTTCCTTTTTGTTTTGAACAAAATAGCTACTTAGGTTGTTTTCTGATCAAATTATGTCCTCTAGGTCAATGTGAGGGTATTTGGGATATTATTTTAGTAGGTTTTGGCCGACCCAAATGGGTGTGGAGGTGTGATTTTGAGATAATGGGAAGTACCCTTTTTTTAAGAAAGGTGAGGATCCCTTTAGGAAAAGCATGAAATATTATTTTGTTATAAAATAATTTTCATTATATAATAGATCATAATGGATTTATTTTGAGTTTATGGTGGTGATGGGTCAAGAACCATTCAACCGATAGGTTTTATAAAAGTTTAAGTCACTATAATAACCTTATCTATTAGATTTCAGTATTAGTTAAACTATTTAATATTTACCATGTACTCTTGTATTAATATAATACATGGTTAATAAACATACAATAAAATGCCAATAGAATCTATAGTGGTTATTTTATAAAATATATATCATTATATAACTCTTTTTTCCAATCCTATGATTTTTTGTAATATTGTACAATTTAATAAAATATTATTTGTTTTAAAAAATAATTTAAGTAAATTTTGACACTATTTGGTATTTGGTTTGTGTGAAAGTCATAAAAACATTATCACTAAGAAAAAAAATTATTTAATAAACCCTGACATGTAAAATTAACTTATAAAATTTGTGGTATGCATAAAAAATATCAATTTACATTTATTTTAATATATAAAATAACAATTATTTTAATCATTCATTAATGAGGTAATTAATGCATTATCATTGTGTCATAAATAAATTTAAATATATTACATCCAAAAATTATAAATAAAATACCATTATGTAGGAAATATTGTTATTTTTCTATTGAATATTTATAGTGTAATTTATCTTATGTATAACCCTATATTAAAAATCATTTAGTTATTGAAATTTGAATTTAAAACATTTAACTCTTCTTTAAATAAAATATAATAAATGCCCTAATCTAGTCCATGTAAATCAAATAGAATCATATTTTTGTAATAAGGTTTTTTTTCGTCTAAAAAATCTTATCCAATAGAATTATTTCATGTGTTTGTGTAATTACAATATCATATTTACATTTAATAACCCTATTTACTTTTAACCATGGTAAATAAAATTCAAAAGTTACTATTCACAAAAAATTATTTTCATCTTATTGAACTACATTTTAATTACTTATGTTAACTGTGTATCTTAGATTTTAGAAATTAAATTCCCAAATACTATAAAATTATTTTTTATTCATATTTTCAAATTTTCTTTGAAGATGTGTAAAAGCAGTTAAAAAATTAAATAAAATTTTATATATCTAATCTTTTTATAAAATGACTCCAATGAATTACATTGGATTAAAATACGTAATATCTCTCTATTTATACATTGAAATAAATTTAAATTTAAAAAATAAATTATTTATATAAAATTTTGGTCTAATATAATAACGCAGTGTTTTTGACTATTCATAAAAAATCGAATTTTTTCAAAAAAATACAAAAAATTCACCCTATACTAGTTTTGATATTCTGAATCCAAAAATAAAGTCCATTTTAAAAAATAATCTAAATTTTTTATTAATATTCATAACTATTTTTGACATGTCTAGTTTGATTGGTCATGGTGTGCTAGAACATGGAGTTGCCTACCTCACACACTATTGTATTATTCAAAGGGAAACTTACCATAGAAGCTTGGGGTGTTACATTCTTCCCTACTTAAAATAATTTTGTCCTCAAAATTTCATGAACACCACTCCATAAAAAGATTTGGGTTGTTCTTCATCATTAGGTCCTTAGGTTCCCACATTGCCTCTTCCATTTTATGGTTTCATCAAAGATCATTTAATATATGAGTCATTTGGTTTCTCAACACTAGTTCTCTGGTATCAATAATTTTCATAGGCTCTTCACAATAAGACAGATCAGGTTCCAGTTGTATTTCATCTTAGGTGAGTACATGTGTTGGATCATGCAAGTATTTTCTCAACAGTGATACGCAGAACACATCCTTAACTTTGAAGAGACATGGAGGCATTTCAAAATGGTATGCGTTAACTATAATTCGTTTCAGAATTTTGAATGGTCTGATGTACCTGGGAATTAATTTACCCTTCTTACTGAATCGTATAACACCCTTCCATGGATATACCTTCAAGAAAACATGATCTCTAACATGAAATTCCAAATCCTTCCTTCGGTTAAAACTATAGATTTTTTTCATTCATTGATTTTCTTTGATGTGGGTTAGGATAATCTTCACCTTTTCAATTTTTTCCTCAAAAATGTTATTGGCCTACGAGTTTTCTTTCACCAACATCATCCCTATATGTTGGTGTGTGACATATCTTCCAATATAGCACATCATGTGGTCACATATGAATACTGAATGGAAGCTATTATTATAGGAAAATTCTAGCATAGGTAAATTTTTATCCCGCATACCTTGAAAGTAAAGTGAGTAAGATCTCAACATGTCATCTAAGGCTTGAATAGTATATCTTATTGTCCATCAGTTTGAGTATGGTAGGTAGTTATCAAATGAAGTTCTTTGTCTATGTCATTCTAGAAACTTTTCAAGAATCATGATGTGAATCATAGATCATGATCGGAAACATTTAATAGTAGTACTCCCTGAGGTCTTACAAATTCATTAATATATAGTATTTCTAATCATTTATGTGGTAAAACTTCTATTATAGAAAAAAAATGTGATGACTTGATAAGATGATCAAAAATGACACATATTTCATCATTCCTTCTAGGATTATTTGGTACACCCATGACAAAGTCCATCATTGCATCATACCATTTACAATCAGGTATGGGAAGAGGTTGCATGACTCCTCCATGATGTTGTCTTCCAGCCTTAGCCTATTGACAAACCATACATCTTGACACATAATCAGAAATATCCCCCTTCATGTTGTCCCTCCAAAAATGTTCCATCAAATCTCTATACATCATAGTGCTACTAGGGTGTATAGAGAAAAAGGAGTTATGAGTATTATCTAACAATACCATTTTTAGATCAGGTATATTGGGAACACAAAGCCTCTCTCCAAATTTCAAAAATTCTCTCTTCATATACGAATTCAAGCAATCTCCCATCATTCACAACATTAATTTTCATCTAAAACACCTTGTCCCCAGTCTGAGAACTTTTTTTCCTTTCGAGTAGTGATGTATTGGAAACCACTTGACAAATTATTGATATTTCACGTTCCATGATTATTCCCATACCCATAATTACTAGATTCATGAACATAGGATCCCTTTCAATACCCATGTTTTTCAAAACTCAATGATCCTTTCTATTAAAAATATCTGTCACCTTATTTTCCATCCCTGGGTGGTAGTGTATAGTGAAATAAAAATCCTTGAGTAGTTCAAGCCATCTTCTTTTCCTCATATTGAGTTCTTTCTATGAGAAAATATACTTAAAACTATTGTTATTGGTATATATCTCAAATTTTTTACAATATAGAAAGTGTCTCAATATCTTCAGAGAAATTATTATAGCTGCTAACTCAAGATCATGAGTAGGATAGTTTTTTTCATGAATTTATAGCTTATGTGATCCACTGAAAATAACTCTATGATTTTTCATAAGTACACAACAATGTATTTTATTTGAATCATCACTATAAATAAAAAACACATCAATCCTCGTTGGTAGTGTAAATATAGGAGCATTGACTAATCTTCTTTTTAGTTCATCGCAACATTCTTCACACTCTTTTTTCCAATCAAATTTAACCCCTTTACATGTGAGCTTGGTTAATGGGTTAGCCAATCGGGGAAAATTCTGGATGAAACAATGATAATAACCTGCCAACCCAATATAATTGCATACCTCATTTATACTCATCGGTTCTTGTCATTATTGTATTTTTATTGTCTTAGAACGATCAAAAAATATTCCATACTTAAAAGGAATATATCCATGAAATAAATCTCCTGAATCTAGAATTATCATATGCTAAACTTCCCATATATTTCATTTCTTCAAAGAGTCATTATTATAGTGTGCAAGTTATTTTCTTGTTCTTCGTATTTTTTTAGGTATACCAAGATATCATCAGTAAATACTAATATAATTTTATCATGATATTACTTGAATCCTCTATTAATTATATCCATGAAGATAGAGGGTGCATTATTCAGCTCCAAAGGAATTACTATAAACTCATAATGCCCATACCTGGTACGAAATGTGGTTTTTGGAATGTCTTCCTTCATCACATAAAAATGATGATATCTATACCATAGTTCAATCTTTGAAAAATGTTGAGCTCCATGATTTTGATCAAATAAATAATCAATGCAAGGAAGGGGATACTTGTCCTTTATTTTTATAGTATTGATCTCCCTATAGTCAATGCACAACCTCATATATCCATCTTTCTTATTAACAAAAAGAAAATGGGATCCCTATAGAGAAACACTATGGTGAATAAATCATTTATTAATAAATTCATCAAGTGTTTTAATTAGTTCCACTAATTCCACAGAGTCCATTCTAAAAGGTGTCTTCGATATGGCCCTTGAACCAAGAATTAAGTCGATGGAAAACTCAATTTCTCATTCTGGAGGATGTCTAGGAAAATAATCTGGAATCACATCAACATATTCATGAATAATAGATACATTCTCTATCTAAACATTCCTTTCCACACTCATATTTATTTCACTCTATTCCTCCCCAATAATTGAATTTTGTAGACTACTAGGGGTGGATCTAGATAATAATTAGATTGTGATTTTTCTACTCTAAAGATACGGAATTCCTTATCATCATCAAAAATTGTATCCTACTTATTCCTATAATAAACTTTCACATAATGGTCTGAATTACAATCCATACTAAGGATTATATCAAATGAAATCATGGTTATGATGATGAGATCAGTAGATAAAGAACGTTTCTATGTAATAATGGTAACTAATTCAAATAACATTATTACAATGATATTTCTCTTATGAGTTTTGACTGACAAAACCATTTTTAAATCAAATTGGAAATATATAATTTTCATGGAAAACTAGGAAGATATGAAATATTGTGATGATCTAGAATAAAATAACGCATTGGATAAATTTGAGGAAACAATTAATGTACCTTCCACCACATCATTCAGAACATCAACCCTTGTAGTTATGATCACATATTCTTGGACTTTCTCCTTCAGCCTTTTCTGAGTTAAATTTATCGGACGATTAGGAAATATATTTGCATAATGCCCCATTTCATTAAAATAGTAACAATCAACATTGACTATCTCTTTCTCCCCCTTGCAATCACAGGATTGGTTTTCTTTTTCTTCACACTTGTAACACAATCTCATTCCCTTTAGGCAAGTATCGGGGTGTTTCTTCACACATATACTAAAGGATGGAAATTCAACTTTTCCTTTCCCCTTATTTCCATTTACATCATATTTTACAGAACTATTCTTCTTTTTATTTCCTTTAAAGTCATAATACAAAGTGAATTCTTTTTCGTTCTTGATATTACATGAGACTATATCATCATATGATGAGAAGGAATGTTAGACTAAATTTTGATGGAGAAATTTTTTAAACCACCAAATAATCAATAAATATTACTTCATGGGTTACATATATAATCTGAAGCATGCCCTGATAAACTTGAAAAGTTTTCCTCATACTTAGTGACATTCTCATTCTCCAATTTCATCATACTCAGAAATTGCCTTTCCATATCCGATTGATATTCATGATGAATATATTTTTCTAATAAAAGATCATTAAACTCACTAAATTTCATTTTTTTACCTATTCGTCCTCCTTTGTGTTTTGAATTAATGACCACCATTGATCTGCATCCCCTATTAGGTGATAAACTACCATGAATACTTCTTCTCTTTTCTACTCACCAATGCCTGTAATATTTTCTCTATTGAACATTTCCATCGGTCAGCTACAACTGGATTTGTAGTCCCATTTTATTTTTGTTGTTTTTTGTAATGAAACAGTCTAAAATTGATCCTCCAAATTGTGGGTCAGGGTGCTCCATACGGTTAAGGTTATTATTCATAAACTGTGTGAGTTGTCCGAGTATGTCTATAATATGTTTATCACCATTTGAAGCACCAGCTCCACTATAATTATCTTGAGTAGGATGGAAATCACTACATGGATTATATGCATTGATACAGTTTCCATTACTTGTGTAAAGGCCCATAAATTTCAAATTTTTGGGTCTTTACACCTTCCACTAGGAGACATTCTTAAATAATTACAGACTAGATTTGTTTATTAATCACAATATAGAATTCCAAACTAGTAAGATAACTAACATAAATTGAATAGTTTATGCATATAATCCATAGTCATAAAAAATGTTTCATTGGGGATTTTTTTACTCCTAAATTTTTAATAATGGTATGTAATGAAAATGTTAATTATCCTAAGCATATACCCTAGGAGTTTCGTAACCAAAAGTGTAAAAAGGCATGTTGTCAAGTACTTGGATACCCCAACTCAAGCCTGAAACTCCTTGTCATAGTTTCTACCTCTAGGTACATCTATTCCATAGCCGTCTCTACATTCTCCTATCAATACATAGAAGAATTTCTTAGAAAACTCACAAAATCTCTACATTTCCAAAATTTTAGGAAGTTACTGTATAATCATTCTCAATTTCTATCTTAGGGTTATGTTCTCTAGTCAATGTTTTTCTAAATCTAGTTTCAATGGTTTATACTAAACTTCCTCTGATACCAACTGTAATTCTCAAACCCTAGTTACCCAGAGTTGCTGCATTATTATATAACATTTGCATGATCAGAAGAGATCATGTCTCAAAAGACTGATTAGTATAGTAGCTTTGGAATTACTAGATTCATACATAAGTTTTACATTACATAATGAAATAAAAAACAAAATTGTATCCCCTTTGAACACAATAATATCTTTTGGAAAATCTCTACAATTTAACCATAATACACTTCTTAATATCTTGGGAAATACAAAACATAAGAAAGGGTTGAGATTAGATTCTTAGTAAAGATAACAATATAGCATAATATATCATAAATAAGCATAAACATTTAAGGAAATGTTTCTGAAAAAAAAGCCTTTTAAACATAAAATTAAGCGTTATATTTTAATTATAAATCAAATAATTCCATTTACATAATCACATGGATATTCTACTAGTCGAATAGCAACATATAATATCAATAGCTAATTTCATAATGATGGAATACATAATGTCGGACATCATAACTACACAATCAAGGCCTCGTGAAAGGACTATAGATAAGATTTTTTCAAGGCCCCGTTCCAAGATACTAGTTTGTCTCCTAAGACCTACCCATGCATAGTGGAGATATAGTGGGATCCACCCGTCAATTACTATATCCAATGCATTCCTCATATGAAAGGATTGAAGCATAACATAAACATTCGTATTAAAACAATCATATGAAATGTTAATACATTAACTATAAACCATGAATTGTATAAAAAAACATCCATAGTCAAACATATCACAACACCATCAACACAATAGGGAATATTTTATCCTAATAAATCAACTTTAATTAAGTGGAAAATCAATCAAATGATGTTGACATAGTTGAAATAAAAACAATTTGAGAGAAATATATCATTCTATTTTGAAATCATTTAAAAGTCACATAATTATAGAAGAAAACCATTATTTTGAAAATAGTTTTATTATCAAGTAAGTGATGCTTTGAAGGTTTTATAATTCCCAAAAATAGTCACACCCTTCGTATATGTTAAAAAAACATTCTTTTAATAATTTTGTCAAAAAGGGTATAGTTGACCTTGTTTAGAAAATGACGAGAAGAATACAATCAAAAAATATTCTAAATATTAAATAAAGGGTATAATTGCATTTAACTATAGTCTATGAAATAGTAAAAATGATTTTAAATAAATTTTAGGAAACACAAATGTGGATGATAAAGAGGTCTCAGTAGAGACCTAGGTATAAACAATCACAGATAATGAAAAGATTGTATAATTAACCATTACCTTGTAATTTTCTTTATTTAAGGGTACACTAACCTATTTGATAATGGTGTAATCATTTTTATTAAATTATATAAGAACCAAATACATAAATATGATATCATAAATGATCCTTTAATATTTCATTATTAATAATATTACATTAGTATTAGTGTTTTCGATGTTTCAAATTTGTTTTCCATTATATGTTTTGATTTGTAAGTAATGTTTTTTATGGGTAGGATATATTTTATTCATATACATAAGGATATTAAATTCTATATAAATTATTTCTAATCATCAAATTTAAATTATTCTTGAATGGTTACGATGGGGAATGAAATTTCACCGTGTTGGGTAGACGGTAATCCGTACATACGTACGAGTGAAAATATCATTCAATTGATGGTGAACAAATATTTAATTGGATTTTATATTACATATAAAGTTTCAGTAAAATGTTATATTTATTATTTACATCAATTATACAAATTATTATACCCATCAAAATAATGAAATGTTGAATAACAAACTACACCACGACGTGGAGATGGTAAGTCGTACGTACGAACGTATGGTGACTTTTTCATTCATAGGATTGATAGAATAATTAATATTGTTGTACCATATTTATAATAACATCATAGTATGATGAAGGTACTTTATTTGTTATTTTTTATGGTAACAACAATAATAGAGGAAGTGGAAGAAGATAATAAAATTGAAAGGGTTAATGAAATTATTACTTCTTTTCGGGTGCTTTATTTATTGATTTGATCAAAAGGGATCCTTATGATGTATTTATGATCAATGTAAGGCCTATAGGTTTATTTTGGGGTATTTATGAAGTTATTTGAGTCGGGTATGGCCAATAAAAATGGTTTGGAGGTGTTATTTTGTGAGAAGGGTAAGTTCCCTTTTATAAGAAAGGTGAGGGTCACTTTAGGAAAAGCTTGAAATATTATTTTATTATAAAATAATTTTCGGTTTCTAATGGATCCAAATGGATTTATGTTGAGGATAAGGTGGATATGGGTCTAAAACATCTTCACCAACTGGTTTTAGACATGTTTAGGTCACCATATAAACCTTATCTTTTAGATTTAACTACCAGTTAAATAGTTTAACTTTTACTATGTCTTCCTGTATTATTATAATACATGGTTAAAAAACATACTATAAAATTCCAAGAGAAACCCAAGTTGTACATTAATTACATATATATAATTATATAATTCCTTGTATGAAGCTTCTATTTTTAGGAATTTAATATAATTTAATAAAATAGTATTTATTTTAAAAACTCATTTATGTCAATTTTGACACTATTTGGTATTTTGTTTTTGTAAAAGTCATAACAACTTTTTCACTTAGAAAAAATTTATTTAAACAATCCTAACATGTCATATTAACTAATAAAATCTTATAAAGCTTCAAGAGTCTCAATTTTAATTTATATTATTTTCTAAAAAATCAATTATTTTTATCTTTCATTAATATTTTAATTACTACATCATCATTGTGTCATAAATAAATTTAATTATTTAATATATAAAAATTATAAATAAAATATAATTATGTAGGAAATCTTATAATCATTCTAATAAATATTTATAGTTGAATTTAGATTACGTATAACCCTATATTAAAAATTCTTTAGTTACTAAAATTTTAATTTAACACTTTTACCTCTTATTTAAATAAAATATAATAAATGTCCTAATCTAATCCAAGTTGATAAAAAAATCATCTTTTTGTCATAATATTGATTATGGTCAAAATAAACTTATCCAATAGAATTAGGACATGTGTTAGGGTAATTATAATATCATTTTAACTTTAATTACCCTATTTACTTTTAACTATGGTAAATAAAATTCAAAAGTCACTATTCACAATAAATTATTTTTATCCTATTGAACAACATTTTAAATACATATTTAAACCATGTTTCCTGGATTATTGAAATTCAATTCACAAAAGTGGTAAAAATATTTTTTATTCAAATTTTCAAATGTTCTTAGAAGGTGGGTAAAAAATGTTAAAAAATCTGTAAAATTTTATAGATCTAATCTTTCTATAAAATGAATACAATTAATTAAATTTGATTAATCTAGGTATTATGTATATATTTTGAATTTAAAATTAATTTAAATTTAAAAATAATTATTTAAATAAAAAGTCGGTTTATACAATAACGCAGTGTTTACCACTATTCATCGAAAATTGAATGTTTTCAGAAAAATACAAAAAACTCATGCTAAGCAATTTTTTTATTCCGAATCCCAAAATAAATTACATTTTTAAAAATAAAATGTATAAAATTTCAAAAAGTTTGTATTACTATTCATAACTACTTTTTAAATGGATAGTTTGATTGGTCTTGGTGTGCTAGAATTCGAAGTTGAGTACATCGTACAGTATTGTATTATTCCAAGAGAAACGTACCATGGAAGCTTGGGGTGTTAAATTTATGATTGTTTTATTTGATTGGGGAAATAATAAACATTTCGTATGTTAGTTTTTAAATATAAATATTTATTGTGATTATTTTCCACCTATTTCTTATAATAAATTCATAATACAAATTACATTATGGGTGGGGTCTATAATTATATATCCCTTAGATGCATCAGAAGGTTTAATGAGACAAAAGAAATTGGGTATTTGGTTGTGGCCTTGACCATTTCTATATGATGTATTGGAATGAATCCTTGATAGTAATAAGTCTTGGCATGAGGTATTGCTGGTATGCTTAAGACGTATGACATTTTGTTTTCCATCATTATCAATTTATTCATCGATATTCCATTTGATTGTTCAATTAGTTACAATATACATGGTTACGTTTCATGAATATATGATTATTTATATGATATTATTTGTTCATTATTTACACCTTCCTTATCATGCTCAAGATATTCATTAAATGTCATTGTTTTCAGTTATTTAACATTAAATATTTATTATGTGTTATTCATTCATATAAACTTCTATACGTAAAACCATACTGAACATATAAGATTGATCCTTTTTTATGTTTTATTAATCACATGATTTTAGTATGTGTTTCATGATTGACATTTAGTGACACAATAAGTGGAATATTTTTTATCACATTGAATATTATTTATAAGTTTTTTTATTTAAAAATTAATGTGAAATTCCTATTTTCATCTAGTTTGCAAGAACTATTAAACATTTCCGTTCTTTGGGATATTATTTATTGTACATAGTTCCAATGTTATAATGTAACCACTAGCTCTAGGATATTATGGTTAGGTATTATACAGTTGGTATTAGAGAATATTCGGCAGAAACATTAGAAACTAGATTGAGGAAATGATAGATTAGGGAACATAACTCTATGATATACATTGGGGGTATTTATTGGATAACATAATAATGATTATGTAAATAAGTGATTATGTGGATTTACCTTGCAAATTATTCATTTTATTGATAATACTTGTGAATGTGGTTTTGGAAAAAATGTACTTAGGGGTTGTAAATTCCAAAAAAAGGTGCATTAGTCATGACCCGATAGTCACATAGTGCATCAAAATATGCATTACTATTAACCAAATTTTACAATAATTGGGGATATTCTTTTCATATATAACATTATTATTACAAAAAATTATGATGGAGTTGAAAATTAAGGAACTCATAATGAAATTGAGTTTATGATTATTAGATTATCTAGGCAGAAATATTCAATTTATGTTATGTTTTTCTGTAGTTTTGGGATTATACATTATTATCATGATATTATGATCATATCTATTTTATGATATATTTTAAAAATGGAGAATAATGGATGGAATAAGAACATATAAAAATTCATGTGATCTCTAGATTATGAATGATCATTTGTTTGACAGTCTTAAGAAAATATTACGAACGAAATTAGTCTCCTATAAATTCTACTCATTAAAAGACATATTATAATTTTTTGTCCAGAGAGAGAAATAATTCCCTAATTATTATGGATTCAATGTGATGAAAAATCATAATTTAAGTGTTAATAAAAACATGTATAACTGGAATAAGGTAAAGAAGGATATTCTAACTTTCAATTATTATGGAAAGAAAAAATATTTCACTTTCGTATAGGGAAAGTATTTTTTCAAAAAGAATGTGGAATGTAAGGCCACCATGCTCATGATTTCCATGGAAAATGGATTTACTAATGATCAATGTGTAAATAGAAAGGATATATAGAACTAAAAAAATTAATCCCCCTAGTTTCCTGAGAATATACAGTGCAATAATAAATGGGTTCAGGGATAGACATATGTTATTACAGCAAATTTAATGGAATGATTAACATGATTCTTTTTGGATTAATGAATTAGGTTATAGGAGTTTATTATCAATGATTTTATAATTATATGAATCATAAAATAAACATATATTTTACTATATTACTATTTTATAAAGTATTTTAGATCATATATTGAATGGTATTGGTGACTATGAAAAATGATTTAGTAACATGTTAAACCACATTAAAAACACAATAATAAGAGAAGATAACCCTTAATATGTTCATTATGATGAGATAATTATGATATAGATATTTTTATGATACAATATTGGTTACCAAGATAATGGTTAGTGATTTGATGATTTTATTTATATTTGTATCAATTTATTAAATTTTTGGATCTATGGAATATATTCTTCCACGGAGGATTATAATTTCAGAATAATTACACTTTAATAAAAGTTTTATATCAATTAACATATTAAATTATTTTTATGTTTCATTAAGAGTAACATTATATTTTTTTGGTGAATAGTATGTTGATTTAGTGACCTTCCTTCTGAGGTTTTGTTCTTTGAATTTGGAATAGAGTATATTTGACTATTCTTATGGTGAATAATTTCATAAACGAATTATTATATATTTTTCGAGTACTACTGAAGAATTTTATATTATTAAATAATATTATATTAACTATAATATCCATTTTAGTTTGATAAAATATCTAGAGAGTACAGGAATGAATTTTTATTCATTTATTGATCAAATGATCTTTTAAATGTCATTATTAGTGCATCAGTAATAAAAAAATCGTCATTGATATCCATCTGTTTGGGAAAGAGATGAACTCAAAATTGATTATAGAAGAACAAATGATTTAAATTGTTCCTTTTAAATAGTATGATATCATGTAAATCATTAAATGTTCTCAGTTTGGATAGTAATGTAATTCCACAACTATAGGAAAAAAATATTTGTTTAAAAATGCTATCATAATACCTTTATTTTTGTTGAATCAATTGGTCCCTTAACATATCAAAGATGTATAGTTTTATTTTTGTTTAATTTTCATTGACTATTCACTTTCTTTTGATCAATAACCTCTATCACTGCCATTCATTATAGTGGAATTATTATTTTCTTCCATTTCCATATCATCAATTCCCATATATGTTATCCTACATGGTAATGAATTTATGTGATTATTCCCAATGACATTCATATGTCATATTCTATGTCATAATTAGGATTTTTTTTATTGGACCTTATCACGATCTAGGATTTCAATATGGGAATTTAAGAAGGCCACACCCTTTATTAATGAGATCGATATTAAATTTTGAGGATGTAATTTATTTAATTTGGTAGAATGTGACATCTGATATTTTAAATAGGTTCATCAAGTGAAATACAAAAGTTTGAAACACAAAAAAGAGAATAGAAAAAAATATAAAACCTAATAAATTTTGATAAATTTATTTTTCTATTCATTTAATTTCATTAGTAGATTTTGATGTATTTATCAAGGGGTTTATAAAAAATTACACACTCTACTGAAGTATTATTATTGAAAAATGATCATTATAAAATAGCTATGATGTTGGTGGGTATAAATATTATTGAATAAATTATTAAAATTAAAAAGTTATTACCATGTATAAAATAAAAAATGGTAATTAATTGATTATAAATAATACATCAACAATTATAATGATAATGAAATGTTTTCTAAATAACATTATTTGAATGAATTGTGTATTAGTTACACACTAGGAACATAATTCACCATTAGTTTTTACAACATTTAGAAAATCTATCTAAAAAATATTCCATTTGAAATGAAAATTTTTAAATTATCATTTGTCGAATTTTTTAAAATATTATGAAATGTTTAATTTTTTATTAATAGTGAAAGATAATAAATTTTAATTTAATGTTTCCCTTTTGTTCAAATTACATATAATGTCAGGTTATTTCTAAAATTTATTTTAGTGTAAAATTAGATAAATAATATTATAATTAAAAAAATTCCATTAATTGGAATAATTTTATTATTCAATGATGATATTAAAATATTCTATAATAATTGGAATTTTTCAATTTTAAAGCATTATTTTTCTTCATGTCTGTCGGTATAATTTTGAATAAAATTCTTCCAATTCTGTGATTTGAATTTTGAAAAATGGAGTCCATATTTAAAAAAATAATAATTTATATTATATAATAATTTTATGCTAATTTTTTATCATTTTGAAAAGTAAAAAACAAATAAATTAATTAACATGATAAAGGTAAAAATGGGTTTATCAGCAGGGGAACTAAAAAGAGAAGTGTTAAAGTGGAATGATAACTTGTGAATAACCTCATTTATATTCCATATGTTTACCCAATAATATGTATTATTCAATAATTACCAATTTCTTGGTATTTTAGTATGATAAAAATACCGGTCTAAATGATTATTTTTATAAATACCAAGTCTATCCTCTCCCCCACTTATAAAAGGACACACACTCTAATCCCTTATTCACACACCCAAATCCCATTAGATTGGAAAAAATCTTGCAAAATTTCTTAATTAAATCCCTGACCACATCAATCTATCAATTGTAATATCAAAAAGCTATTCTGGTGAGGCCTTTAGTTAATCCTAAAAGGTTTGATCGAATAAGAGGTAATGTTTTTAACCATGCATTTCCATATTACTTCTTATTATAAATCAAATTATTTTCCATACATTAAAAAATAATAGAAACATAATTTATTGAACATTTATTTGTTATTATTTGTTTTGGAATATCATATATCATTTTCCATAACCATCAAATTGAATATGATACCATTGTTCAGGTGTACGGTGGACTACCACCTCAAAAACTGATATAGTCTGTTTTAAATATCCACCATTTAATGATGGAAATAATTTTTTATTAAAAAAATATGCAATATTTATGATAATTTTAAACTTATTTAATTTTCATATCACATATACCTTCAAATATTACATTCTGCATGGGATAACATAACATTACTCTTGTACATGGAAGACTACCACCTTATGAGGTGATGTGATTCGTTTTTCACATAGGCATTACATGGAAGTTATTAATGATTATTAATAATGTATATAAGTGATATATATTATATTAGCATACTTCATGAAATATAATATCACGTTTGACTTCTTAACATCCAATTCGTTAGAAAATAATAATGTCTCTTGTGCATATGTTTAGACTATTGCCTCCACGTGGGGTTGTGAAATTTTTTTAATTTTATTTTTAAATTTTTGGAAATTAGGATAAACTTTATAACATAAACGATATATGTTATATAGTAAATATTACTCACAGGTTAATTAATTTTTATTGTACCCTTTTCCATATATCGATACAATTGGAATCAATGCTTATTCATATAAAAAACCAACCGTCTCTTTGAACGGTATAATCCATTTCTATGTATGATATTTATAAGTTAATATTAATATATATATATTGAATATATATATATATTATTTATATCATTATTCATGTTCTAGATATGGTGTAACCATTATCAAATTAAAAGGACTAAAATTACATAACTAAATCCTACATGAACAAGGAAGCAATTATTACAAAAAACATTGATTTTAATAATGAATTATTGGAAAAACGGTGATAAAATACTATATATAAATAAAATCTTGTATGAAATATATGAGTATGGTTCAGGAATCTAACACTAATATTTTTATATTTATTATATAGGTTGTTATAAACGTATTAAGTAAGTCACAACCGAGGTATGAGTTTCTCATTACAGTTTTACTTCGATGAGACATACATCATAATAACTAATTAATCCATTTTATGGTTTATATATTACCCATATTGATATTTTATATCATGAATATATTTATATAATTTTTATTTAATGTTTATTTTTAATTTATTTATTCCATGAGGCTTATCATTCAATTTCTTCCAAAGTGGTAAGGGTTTATTTCAAAATATCATCATTAATTAATATTTATTTTGTCTAAATCTCACATGGGGTATTTATACGATATTTCTATAATAAAATCAATATATATTCTTCTAAAATGGTTATTCATGAACGTTTTCTAGTAATATTACTATTTTTTCACTCATTGGTTCCAAAAAATCATGGGAAAATACTTTTTTGAAAATTTCACACAAATAATCTATTCAGATGAAAATACATTTTCATCAAAAGCTATTTTTTATAAAAAAAATGGTAAATTTATTTCAAAAAATTCCTAATGAATTAATAAAAATATTTTAATCATTTTTATTAATTAATGGTTATATATAATTCTCAGTATTTTTTCAAAACAATTCCAGTTTAGCTTTAACATAAAATATGAAAGGAATATTTGTTCTAATGTGTATGGAAGGAATCGAATTATCCACAATCATGAACACAAAATGTTTTAATTATTATTTCAAATTTTTGGAAAGCGTATATTATAATGACAATTTTATAAATTTATATTTTGAATTTTTAGTTTTAAAACACTTATCAAGGTGAATAAACTATTTTCCTAAAAAATATATTGAATGAAATTTTTATTGTATTTTTATTCATTAATTTCATAAATAAATTTTTATAAATATGATCCATGGGGAATATATTTCATTGAGTCAATCATTTTTATTTTTCCATATTTTTGATGATTAGTTTGAAAAGTGATGTTGAATTTTATTACCATTTACTATATTACTCAATATTATTGTTGATTATTTTTATTGATTGGTGTGATTTTTTATATTTTTTATTTTAGTTCATAAATAAGATTTTTTATGTTGATATTTTTTGAACCCTCTCATAATTGGAATTATTTGTGCTTATAATGTTGTTATTGGGGTATTAAATTATTTTATCCCTCAATGAATTGGTAGTCATCAACTGAACAAATATCTCATAAATTTGGTTGAGACCATTCCCTTTTTATAAGACGTATTGGAATTATTCCTAGATGGTATGACTCCATATCATGAGGCCTTTCTGTTATGCTAAAATTTTCCAGAATGATCCACTCTAACATTATGAATTTATTCATTAATATTCTATGTGATAGTAATATTAGTAATTATTTTTGAGTATCAATATAATGTGATTATTTTTGTGGTATTAATTTATTTTAATTTATTCCTTTAGTATAATGATAATCAAATTAACTAAATTGAATGTTTATTATTATTATTTTTATAAAACTAATTACTCATTTATTCTTGGATTCCATTATACTCATACATTTACTAATAATATAATCTCATCATTTAATTATGTTTTATTTCCCCTAGGATACCAACATGTGTTTTGATATTGAAATGATGGGAAACACTAATGGGAATAATGGATATCAAAAATAAACATCTATGTGTCTTCTATGTTTTAATATGTAATTTCATTTTAATTTATTTTTCTAGTTTACCAATATATATAAGCTATTCATTCCATTGGGATGATATTTCTTATATCTGGTGATAATTTAATAAAGTATCCACTAGATCTGTTATACTATTGACTGACCTCTATATTTTTTATTAGTGAAAGTGTAGTAGTAACATTGGGAACAACATTAATGAAAATATACAATAGTAAATATAACCCTATGAAAAACCTTGAGGGTAAGTTTATAAGAACATCCTATTATTTTTTCATGCGATATATTATTTGGGTTTTATTAGAAAATACATCTTTATCTAGATAATAAATAAGAACATGGTTATGGATTAGATTTACCTAGGGGAAATAACAAAGAAAAGGGAACATTGGGCTTCATTAGATTATACCGTTATGCATGAAAATTGGATTTATATCCCACATTGTTTGATTTTATTTTGGGTTACTCATAGTATTAATCATATTTTATTAAAAACCTAGTGTAAAGGAGTTCAAAATAAATATATCAGGAAAGAAATAAAATTATGATGATGAGTTTATCTATACAAAAATTTTCCAATTTGTGTTAGGTGTTTCACTAGTTTAGGGATTAAACCTTCTGATTCATAATTTTACAACCTAATATAGTGTATGGAATTGTTTATAAATGGTTACTAATAGGTGAAATGAAAATTATATCAATTCAAATAACAGAAAAAGTAATAATGAGAATTTATTCAATGGGAATAAATAATAAATTCAAAGAGAACTAGTCGCCCAAACATTCTCATCATAAGAAGACATAATATTTTGTTTTATTATGATAGATAAATAATTATATTTTTATTATTACTTATAAGGGAATCCACATAATAATATGATATAAGATAAAATAATTTATATGGTTAAGAAGGAAAAGAAGTATTTTCTTACATGTAATTATAGTGGAAATAATCAACCTGATGCATTCTAGAAGGTATTGAGAGTTGTCGACATGTGTGGAGAGAAAGTATACCATGATCTTGGTTTAAAGGAATAGAATGAAATATCTAATTTTCAACGATTCAATGGTAATAATATGGGATAAAATACAAATCAATTCCCCAAGAATCATGTTAATATAAACTGTAAGAATCTAAGATATCACGGTCAAGATTTTGGTATTACCATAGTAGAAGTAGAATGATACATGTACTTGTGTTTTGATTCAAGATTTATGATATTAAATTATTTTATCAATGATAATTCGGTAAAAATAATCATGAAATATATAATTATTTTATACTACACTATCTCATAATAGATTTGAGAGAAAATATTGAATGGCACCGACAACAGTGTAAAGTGATTCAGTGAAAGGGTGAACCTCTTGGAAAACAAATTATTAAGGGAAGATGACCCATAATATATTTTATATGTTGATATAATTAGTTTTAAGTAATATTTAAGATGTATTATGGGCGATAATTAATTTTTTAGTGATTGAATGGTTTATGTTTTGTTTTTTGATGTTTACTATGTTTTTGGATCACTGGAATATATTCATCTTCCTGATATTTTATTTTGTGATGGATCCATGTTTTCAATACAAATTTAGGGTGATAAATGTATTAATATGTTTAGAATGTTACATTATGATACAAATTATATTATTGGGGGAATATAAATTTTATTTATAGTCCTTCCATTAAATTATATTGACATTGAATTTTTTTTGATGTATTTTGGTTGATCCTTATAGAAAAATATTTATTAAACGGATTAAGATGAATTTTTCGACTACTCTTAAAGGAATTGAAAAAATTTTATTATATTTGATAACCTATACTAACCATTCTATTTTCAGAATATGTATCGATAATGTAGGAATACATTTTAATTATTTTATTGATCTAATGATTTGATAAATGTTAATTGTACTGCATTTGGAATTTCACAAAATCACATAGGGTATTCATTTCTTGGAGTTATAAATGAATTGTAAATTAATCAATGGAAAAACTAGTGTTGAAATTATTCCTATGAAATATAATGATATTAGGTAACTAAATTTTTATATATTCTCATCATATAATGTAAAGTAGTTCCTCAACACTAGGAAAAGAATCATGAAACTAAAATTCTATCCTAGTACATTCATTTCTAATGAATCAAATTGTCCCCTAACATATCTTATATTTATGATTTTTTGGTTTTTTACTTTCTCTTAATCATTCAAATTATTATGATCACTGAACTCTATCACCCTCTATCCTTATTTAAGAATTTCACTTTTCTTCCTTGTCTCTATCATCACATCTTATCTATGTTTTCCTAGTTGGAAACCTAGTTACTAAATTATTTATGATGTCTTCATACATTCCACTATATCTTATTAAAAGGATGTTTTATTAACCCATTTCATGATCTGTGAATTAAATAAGTAAATTTTCATATTCCAAATCATTAATTATTGAGATTATAATTAAATTTTAAGGTAACAATTTATTTAATGGTGGTAGAATGTAACACCTCAATTTTATAAAATCGGAACATCAGGATTTATAGAATTTTTCACCCAAAAATAAATTCCCGGAATAAAAATATAACACACTGTGAATTTACAATATATTTGATTTTATATAAATTCAATCTATTTGTTATCTTATTTTGAAAAAAATAATAGGATTAAAGGAAATGTGACACTGTATTAAAATATTATACATTACAAATGACCATTATAACCAATATGTTCAGTTGGAGGCTATGAATTTGAATGGAAAAAATTATGGAAATTATATAGAATACACACGTAGAAATTAAATTTAACGATTATAAATTTAATATAAATAAAATAATAACAATTTTAAAGTGATCAAAATGATTTTTATGGGTGTGTCATCAAGACTATGGCCTTCCCAAAAGTTCCTCATGTAAGAACCCAGTTCTTCCTTAAAGGTACTGATCTATCCATTTTAGTTTATAAAAAATAAAATGGGTCAAAGGTGGTCAAGGGATAGCTACAGTCCTATTAAGTGATGTGACTAGGGCCTACACACTGTGTAATTATAGGTAAATTCCATGTATGGAGGGCTACACGCCATGTAGTCTTGGTACACGACCATGTAATGGTCTAACCAAAAATTGTAATGACATGAATTATAGTCTTATGTACACACCTTATACATTATTTATTATTATGTTCAGAAGTAGTTTCATTTTTCGAGATGGAAAAAATGACCCCCACAACGAATACTGCTCCCAGGAAATCTGAATGGGAATTTGCTTCCTGTTTCATCATCTGATGCCCGATTTGAACACTGTCAGATCCATTGAAATACCCTCAGTAAGTGGTCAATTCCTTTTAATATGTTACTCCTGATTTCTCCCCTCAAATAAGTTTTCAATGGATGAGTGTTTATTTTAGTTTTTTAGATCTACTTTATTTTAGGTCAAATCAAATCCCAACCCTGGATGAGAGGTAGGTGGTCTCGTTCCTTTCACAAATTTTCTAGTTTTTTATATGTGATGGTGTGTCACGTGACCATTTTTGGGTGTCACCTAATTGAATATTGACCTACGTTGTTACCTATTTTTTATTAGGAAACTGATTAAATGATTACAAGTCATATTAATATGGTTATTTTTGATTTAGGGCCATCATGTGGTTTTTTTCCCTTGGATGACCAATGCATAACAATTTGGCCAAGGATGCATATGGGTATGCCTCTGATTTATTTTTATGGGTTATTTAAAATGGAATTTTTTTATTGAATGATTTTCCCACTTGAGTTAATAATTGGATGTGTTGTTTATTAGTTTAATTCACACATTAGGCTTGTGATATGAGTTACCCGTGTGACTTATAATTTATAATACTGGAAAATGTTAGATTAATTGAATTTTTTGTGGCATGTTGAATCCCACATGAGTTTTATGTTTTTAACCATGGAATAGTGTATGTTACATATTTTTTATAATTTCAAGATGCTTATACACCATGCTTTGACCTAATACACACTGAAATTCTTATATATCGGGTTTTGACCCTTGAAGATACTCAAATGCTTATATTCTAAGTTTTGACACTATATGACAACAGAGATGATTATATAGATAGGTTTGATCCAGTTTAGTTTTATATTGTACCATTGTTTATATGGTTTTGGATAAATTAACCAGTATTGATGCTTGAATTCCACTTCAGGATGTTAGGACTGAACTCAGTTATAAATTGAGTAATGAAATCAAAAAAATAATGACACATTTTCCAAGCCAAAGCACTATCTTGGATTCGATCTTCACACATACATGGTTACATTGTCTTCTTAGCCATCGAGTGGTCTTACATTTGAGTTCCTAATGTTTACTGCTTTCACTATTTTACACTGCATGTTATATATATATATATATATATATATATATTCAATGACAGATCAACACAAATCTTTAGTGCTTGCCTACTGGAATTTAGTCTCACACCTTGACTGGGCCATGGTTTTTGGCCCAAACAGATCATATGATTATAGGTGTTGATCATGGAAAGCACCATTCTACAGGTAATTTATTTTCAATTTATGAGTAGGAGGGCATGGGACTAAGAAATGTATTTTGATTCTTCATATATTCCATTGTTATTTTGTGCTATTAGAATATATATTGTGGGTTTCTATATTGTACCTGTTTTGGATGTTTTCATAGAAAAAAACATGATGCATCATCTTTTTCATGGAATGATGTTTGGTTTCTATCAGTCTTACACTGTTAATTTTAACTTTTTGTTATTTACTGTTTCTTGTTTTGAATTATTATTGATTCCACTATGTTATACTCTACCAATGAGGACGTTTTTTCCCACTACCACACCCTAGGCTCTCACCTCTAGTCAAAATTATCTGGTGTTTGGGGAAATACATTTTTGGCCATGTAGACAACCAGGTACGAGGAACTAGTTGAGTGGAATTTGGATTAGGGACATTTCAAGGTGGTATCAAATGAGTTTTTCTTTTCTATTTCGTCATACTGTTTGGAACCATTATGTAGGGATATGAAGGAAATGGGTTTTTGCAATAAATTGTGCCTCATAGTAGCTACCTTGTGTACATTGAAAATCCACACATCCTCTATATGAATCACAATTTTTTAATTTTGAGCTATTACAATAGATTGGGTTTCCCCATTGGGTATGACACATGTAATTGTGATTTTGTTATTGATATCATTGTGATTTTTTTTTTGCAACCCGATGAGATGAGTGTATTCCATCTCATGCATCATATTGGTATATATCATGGTTTAATTGGATACATGCCAAAATTTTGTCCCTGAGGAGTATGATACCTCTTGGATCCAAATTTCGTGGACCACGATTCTTCCATGAGCTGAAATTTTGTAGATATGTGATATATGTGATGCCAAACATTGATTCAAGGATATAATGGGGCCCCATAGGTTTGAATCATCACCCCCTTTACATAACATTTTACAAGCAGTGGTTTTGGAGATGTTTCAGAGGATTACTATTTGAAAACCCAAACAATATGGCATGTGGGTTCATGAACACATTCCATGTGTTTTTCTGTTTGGGTGGAAATGAACTTTTTTTTGTACATGATGTGTAAAATGATTACAAAGTGTTTCGTAGATGAACATGTGTCCAACTGTGTGAGAGAGAACATATGTTGTTGGGTTTTTATCGTAACTGTCAAGCTGCTTTAGGTACACCCCATGGAGTTTTATGTAGGCAGAACTCATGTTATTCTCACCATATAGAATTAGATGGACAAAAGTGGAAACATGATTACATGCTGTGTATCAGTCTGACTTTTCATGTGCCTATTACATTTAAATGAGCAAGGAAAGAAGGATAACACACCCATGTGAAATTTTAAATGGGCATGTCGTGTACCCATATTTTGTTAACTTTTGATTGTTTTCTTCTCATATCCATTTCTTTCACTCATGAACTGAGTACCTTGATCAATAAAATTATACTAAAGTGTATGTGCTGGAATTTACATAGCAATGCCACCAGGAAAACCTCCAGTAGTAAGCCGGAGGGTAGTGATGAGCTTACCCCAATTTTTGTAGGCGATGGGATACATGTGGATCCTCTAGTTATTCCAGTTGAGGAACGTGTGGATTCTTTGAAAAAACGTGTTGATGCACCATTCCAAGACAGCATCACACAATTTATGAAGACCATGTAGGGAGAACATATTCCTACCACTTCAATGGATGAGCTAACTATAGGGTTCCATTAGAAAATCCTTCCACAATTTTTGGGGAGGGTTGAACTCATGTTTTAGAGTAATGGATATAGGCCATTTTATCTATGTTTGAGAATCTAGATACACCTCCTATGTGGAGGGTCAAGATGGGGAATTACATGCTACCTGATTCCACTGAGAGAAGGTGGAATGTGGTTACTCAAATGGGGAATCATAGAGATATGACTTAGGGTGGCTTCCAGATAGTCCTCTATGACTATTTATATCCTAGGTAGTTAATTTCAACAAATCCCATGAGTTCAAGAATATGGAGTAGGGTTATTTATGAGTTATGGATTACTCAGGTTTTTTTACTGAGCTCTCTAGTTTCACACTAGTTCTGATGGGTGACGACCATTAACAAGAAAGTCAATCCAAGGATGTTCATAGTTATGACATTTGATCCTCAGTGAATATCATTCTTCTGACTATAATATCTGAAATAGTTATCCAGACACTGATTATAGAGCAGAAGGAGAGGTAATCTAGAGGTGTGATCCATTGAGGTTCTACACTGATATATGGTGTTGTCTCAATAGGTATCAAAAATCATCATCTGGAGCTTACTCGTGGTTAATCTAGTAGTCATCACTTTTCTTCAGGTATCTAGGTGATGTTCTACCCATGTGGTAAACTTGGGAATATGAAACCTTATTTCCCTATGGACTAAGTTAAATGTAGAGCTTGGGGCATGATGGTCCATCTACAATGCTTTTGCAGGACGTTTCCACTGGAGGCTAGCGAGAGAGGATATGCACAGACTCCACATTCTGGAGCTGGGCCAACAACTTCTCACCATCTAGGGAACTAGAATATTTCAGGTCACTCAGGTCAAGTTGGTGGTCGTGGATGATGTATCCATAATTAAGGTTTTTAGAGGCCATAGAGTTGATTAGTTCAAGGAATCCAAGATGTGTCACAGGGCTGCACTACGTGTCTGAATTTTGTAGTTTAGTACACCCATTAGAAGTAGGTTCCCTGACCTTCTACTATCATTGGTATTATTCTAGTTCCCTCCATTTTAGATTCCTCTGTTTTGGATATAGGGGATTCACATAGTTTGAAGTATGTGCCTGTTGTGAAGAGCCATGACCTCTGTGTTTTAACTTTTGATGATGTTATTAAAATAGACATTGTATTAGGTATTATAACGGAAAGTGACTTGTAGTGTAGGGAGTTCCTAATTGGGATTGGTGGGTGTCACAACATTTGAGATCTCTATGTCTTATATATGAAAATATTTGATGTCATCCTTATAATGGATTGGCTAGTTTCATTTTTGGCCTTTTTTGATTGCTCTTGCCGTAGGGTGAGTTTCAATTCACTAAAGGGTGCATCATTTTTATACAAGTGATATGGAGATGTGCAAAGTGATACATGATGGACTCGAGCAACGTGGGTTGAGTTTGATGATAGAAAATATTTCCAGTATTTATTTGGATGAATAGGGAACATGTCAAATGGAGTTTCCTCTAGTTTTTTATCATTTTAGGGATGTCCTCCCAGATGACTTTTCAGGCTTACCTCTAGTAAGAGAGGTATAGTTATCTATTGATCTAGAATGAAGAGTTTTACTATTACCCATTCATATATATATGATGGATATGATATAGTTTCAAGAGCTCAACTGTTAGCTAGAGGGCATGGAGGTGAAGGGGTTTGTTAGACCGAGTACTTCTCCACAGGGTTCACCAGTACATATTGTGAAAAAGGAAGATGGTAACATTAGGCAATATGTGGAATATCAATATCTAAACTAGTTGATTGTAAAAAATTGATATCCCTTAAGATGGATATATTATCTGTTTTATCATCTTCGAGGAGCTCGAGCATTCTTCAATATTGACTTGAGATCAAAATATCACTTGGTGTGTGTTCGACCTACAGGCATACCTCGTACCACCTCTTGGTGCAGGTATGTACTATATGAGTATATAGTTATGTCATTTGGTCTCCTGAATGAGCTAGTGGTTTTCCTAGAGTTTAGGAATCCAGAGTTCCATACATACACAGAATATTATTTTTTTGTTTTAGTGGACACAATATTGATGTATTCTCATTATTTACATGATCATGCCAAACATCATGATATCATTCTTGATACATGGATATAGCATCAGTTATATGCTAAGTTTGCAATGTGCCACATTTGGATGGATTAGATTCACTTCATAGGTCACGTCATCTTAGAAACAGAAGTAATAGTGGACCTAGAGTTGGTGAGAGTAGTAGTTTCCTAGGAGAAACCCTAGAACATATTTGAAGTGGGGAGTTTCTTAGGGTTGGCTGGTTAGTAGATAATTTTCAAACAGGATTTCCACATTTAGAGCAGAGGTTTATAGGCCTAACTAGAACATGTGCAAAATATGTATGGGATGATTTCTGTGATGTGGCCTTTCAAATGCTAAATGGGAGATTAAAATCTACACCATTACTGATTTTACCAAATCTAGGAAGGGGTTACCCTGTGTACTATGAAGCATCATGTATCTGGATAACAGAAGATCTAATTCATTGGGAGTGAGTCATTGCGTGTGGGACATGGTAGTTGATTCCACATGATAGGAATTACCCAACACATGACCTCAATATAGATAATGTAGTTCAAGATTTGTGCAGGTGGAGAAATTACATGTCGGTATAGAGTTTTGGGGTGTGTACAAACCACAAGTGTCTCAAGTACATCTTTAATTTGTGTGATCTAAATTTTAGGCTATAATGGTGGGTGGAATACCATCAGTCTTTTGACTTTGAGCATGCATGCACGCCTGGTAAATGAAATCTAGTGGCCAATGCATTGAGCCAGAGGACTTAGATATATGCAGTACAGCTGTCCAGTAGCAAGTGGAAGCTGATGAAATTGTTCATTCAGAATCATTTCGAGGTGCACAACAGGTGGGGGAGTACTTTTCATACATACTTAGATGTTAACACTACCATACTGGAAATAGTATTAATGAGGAAGCTATCTGATTCTAAAGGCCTTGTTCTATGGGAGAGTTTGTCAGGAGAGTAACCTCCCCCTATTTGGAACATAGGAAATGATATGGTTTTGAGGTTACAATGTCACATATGGTTTCCACCACACATGCATGAGGAGATGAGGTAATATTTTCACACATCGGTTTGGGATGTACATCCTAGTTTCACAAAATGTATGAGTATTTACATCTCCAGTACTGGTGGCCAGGTAAGAAGGGATATGTATCTGGTTTTTCATGATAAGTTCGACTTGTCATTAGGTGATGGTAAAACAGCAACAACTAGGAATACTTTTACAGCATCTACCCATTCTAGAGTGGAAATGGGTTGACGTCGAGACTGATTTCGTAACTGGTTTACCATTGTCGCACTGTGTTAATGATGTTGTGTTGGTAGTTGTTGACATGCTTACGAAGGTAACTCTTTTCTTTCTTACCAATTATAACTTTAGTATCTATTAGATTGGAAATCTGTATATCTGAGAGGTGGTTTTCCTACATGGGGTCTGGCACACTATCATTTCAGATAGGGATTCCAACTTCACATCTCGTTTTTGGCTTAGCTTTCAGAGGGTGATGGGTACATAGGTGCACCTAAGATCAACATATTACCCTTAAAATGATGTCCCTTTAGAAAGTACAATATAGGTGCTAGAGAACATGATGCGAGCATGTGTCCAAGATTTTGGGGTCTCTTGGGAGAGTCACATTCCCCTATATTAATTAACCTACAACAATATTAATCAGAGACGATAGAAATGAAACCTTATGATGCTTTATACGATAGGCCATGCCGTTATCCCCTATGTTGGGTGGAGGTACGCGAGGAAGCTTTATTGGGACTGTATTTCATGCATGAGACTTCTGAGCATGTCCAATTGATTCAGAAGAGAATGGTCATTACACAGTCTCATCAAAATTCATACAATGGTCACTACTATAATGTCCCAGATCCGGATACAACTCAACTAGTTACCCATACTTGGATAGCCACATGGCCTCAAGCGCATTTCCCCAAACACTAGAGGATTCCAAATATAAGTTAGTTCCTAGGGTGTGATTGGGAGAGAAACAATTCCCTTATTTTTTAAGAGTGTAACATCGATGAATCAATAATAATAAAATATCAGAAATAATAAATATCATACAACTAAAATTAATTGTGGAAGACTGATAGAATCAAAACATCATTCAATAAAAAAGATGATGTAACATGTTGTGTTCTATGAAAATATCAAAAAATGTTACACTACAGAAATCCACATTATATGTTCTAAATGAAAAATAGAAAAGGGGAATCTAAGAAGAATCATAATCATTGGCTCAGTCCCATTCTCTCATGTTCCTAAACAGAAAATAATGTACCAGTAGAAGGGTACATTTCCTAATCAACACCTACACTCATATAATCTGTTTTGGCCCTAAAGCATGACCCAAACAGGTGTTGAGACTAAATCCCAATAGTAAACCACCGATGATCTGTGTTAATCTATCAATGAATATATATATAACAGGCAGTGTACAACAATGAAATCAGTAAAAGTAGGTACTCAAAAGTAAGCACAAAATATGTCTCAGAAGACATTATAATCAAGTATGGTTGAAGACTGAATCCAAATATGTGCTTTGGATTAGAAGACACATCATTAGTCATTTCATTTCATTATTCAATTTATAACTGAGTCATGTATTGACATCCAAAATTGGAATTCAAGTATCACTCATGGTCTATTAATCCAAAACCATATAACCATGCTATAACATAACACTAAACTGGATAAAAATTGGCTATATAATCATTTCAATAGTCAATTAGGGATGAAACATGGTATATAAGCATTCAATATGTTCTTATGTCAAAACCAGGTATATTATAATTTTAGCGTATACCATGGGCAAGCCCAGGGTATAAGAATTTTAGCCTAAAAACCACTCATGTAACATACACTCTAAAATGGTTAACAACATTAAACTCTCATGGGCATCAACTTTCCAAAAACCTTTCTCATAATCTAACCATTACCATACTTATCAATTATAACTCACTTGGGTAATGCATATCACACACCTAACATGTGAAATAATTTGCCACAAGTTATAACCATTTATTATCTAATGTGGTAAAATAATTCAATTAATCAATTCCATTTTAAATAACCCATAAAATGAAATAAAGGTATGTCTATAGGCATCCTAGGCCAAATATCCAAATGTTGTACATCCAAGGGTAAATCCACCCACGGGGTGGCCATCAATTAAGGCCAACAATCTCAATCATGAATTGTAATAATTTAATAAATTTCTTAATCAACATTAGGTAACAACATAAAAAAATTAAATTATCCAACACCATAAAATGGGTGCGCAGCACTCTGGCATATATAATCAACTTGAAAATTTGTAAATGTCACAAGACCACCGACCTCATACTCGTATGACTCTCCACATCCAAGGTCGGGCGTGGATTCAACCTAGAATAGAGTAGTTATAGTGAATGAGAATAAATAATAAACCTTCCTTAACTAGGTCAAGAGGATAAATCCATAACAAGGCCTCAAAATCAATTGAGTACTCAGCAAGGGGATTCAACAAATCTGATAGTGTTCGAAACAAGCGTCAGATGATGAAATGAGAGGAAAAGTCATGTTTATATTTCCTCGACACAATGCTTGTCGAATGTGGTGGGGGTCATTTCTATCAATTTTGAAAACTGTGCCACTATCTGACTTAATAAAAAAAAGTAAACTCCGTATACATGAGACAACATGTCGTGTATAAACAATTTATTTCCAGATCATTACATGGTCAGGTACAGGGATTACATTTCATGTATCCATCTATACATGACGTTTTGAAATAAGTAGATGACATGTAGGCCCCAGTCACATCATGTAATAGGCCTGAAGCCATCTCTTGACCTCTTTTCCCTCATTTTATTATGTATAAACTATAAAGTAATGGTCTGTATACTCAAAGGAAAACTGGGGTCTTAAAACATCCCCCTTAAATTAATACGCCCCTAAATTTCACTTCCAATGGTGGTGAAGAAATATTTGATAATAACTCCTTCCACTGTAATCTTACATCAGCCTCCCTCTCCTAGGTCTTGTCCTGCACTCATCCATTCTACCATAGCACCTTTAATAAATAAACAACCAACCATATATAACCTTTATGATATGGTCCATAATATGATTAATATTCTCTTCAAAAGATGCATCTACCATCAACTCAACTTCCTTAGGCTGAAAGTCATGAGACAGGTTTGGGTGATCGCGGTGTAGTTGGGATACATTGAGGACATCATGCATATTCCTTTACCTGTGAGGTAACCTCAACCCATAGAAAATTGGCCAGACCCTTTCCAAAATCTCATATGGCCCAATATATCTCAGTCAAATCTCACCCAGTCTCCTAATTCACCTAAATCCAAACTTTAGTGAAACACAAAATAAAACTAGATCCCTGACCTCAAACTCCAATGGTTATCTACAGTTATCGACATATGACTTTGGATGAGACTGTGCAGTGGTCATTCACTTATGATTTAACTGCACCAGCTCAAAAGTCTCCTGCATGATACATGGTCCAAGTAAAGTTGCCTCAGCTTCCTCAAACTAGCATTGGGAAGAGTGGAATTTCATATCGTATAAATCCAAACAAGGTTCCATTTGTATCATCTCATTATAAAAATTATTTTAGGAGAGTTAAACCAGAGTAATGTGCTTCTCCCATGAACCCCCAAAATCATGGATGCATGCTTGCAGCATGTCCTCCAGCACCTGTATTATATGCTCTCACTGGTCATCAATCAGAAGCGGGTATGTTGTGATTAGGTGCACCTGTGTACCCAGTTCCCTCTAAAAACACTTCTAGAAATGAGAAATAAAGAGGGAATCTCACTCTAAAATGATAGTGTGTTGGACCCTATATAGTCGTACCACCTCTCAGATATATTGCTTTCCAAGACCATAGACACCAAAGGTCTCCATGATCGGCATGAAAAGAGCGACATGTGTAAACCTATCAACAACTACCAACCCTACATCATTACATCGGGGTAACCTCAGTAACCACGTCATGAAATCCATAATGATATCATCCCTCTTCCACTTTGGAATGGGTGGTTTCTATAAAATTATGGCTTTTCGTTGATTCTTTTCATTCACATTATTATTGACGGAACATATCATGAAAAATCAATCTACATATCCCTTCATACCAGTACAACTTTAATGAAAATGTAAATCCAGATACATATTGGTGAAACTATGATGTATTGACCAAAATAAATCCTGAAAATCCCTCATCATCTCCCCGCACATGTCTTTTGAAACCCATACAAATACCGGTAACTATAGAAAATCATCCTTTCCTATGGTCCAACCAAGAGGGTGTTCGTCTCTTGACATACTCTCCTGCAGAACTTGGAATTCAGAATCTGATAGCTTACTCATCTTCACTCTATCTAGTAAGGTAGAGGAAGGATGTAAGAAAAGTCTACCCCTTCATGTCATTCACCTCCTGATGATTCTCAGAGAACAACACCATCAGCTAGGATTCACTACTGATATACAGTACTTATTGTATCTAATTCCTTGTGCTCACTATATAAGCCACTATATTTCATTACCCAAGAAGGTAGGCAAGCACGAAGTCAAATGATTGAAGGTATTCCACCCCCTTAACTTCCTCCAATTAAGATCACACTGAGTAATGATGTATATTAAATATTTTTGGTCTGTGTACACCACAAAACGTACCACCATCAAGTAATCTATGTAGCAGCACAAATCCAGAACTACTTTAGCAAAATCAAGGTCGTGCATTGGGTAATTCCTCTCATTTTTCTTTAACAATGGATACTCGAAAATAATGACTTGTTCCCACTACAGAATCACTTCTCCTAGCCTAATACTTGATGCATCGTAGTGCACTGTGAATCTCCTTCCCATATTTGGTAAAAATAGTAATAGTGTAGATTTAAATCTCCCTTTTAGCTCTTGAAAGGCTGTATCGTAGAAATCATCCCATACATACATTTCACTCTTTTTAGTCAGGCATGTGAATAGTGCCACTAAAAATGATAAATCCTATATAAAACACATTTAGTAACCACCCAACCCTAATAAACTTCACACTTCAATGTTGTTATTGGTCTGATCTGAGGAAATGAATTCTCTCACCTTCTCTAGGACCACTGATACTCATATCTCTAGGGTTACGTGACCCTATATGTGAATATGATACATCCAAAAGAGGCACTTTTCAAGCTTAGTATATAAATTTTGCTCTCTATGTGCATTTAGAATGATCTCAAGATGTTTGGAATGGTCATCTCGATTATAAGAATAAACCAAGATGTCTTCCAACAAAACCACCATAATATAATCCATGTACGGAAGAAACACTCAGTTCATCAACACCCTAAAAACTACTAGGGTGTTTTTGAGACCAAACGACATAACCAGATACTCATATAGCCCATACATGCTACAAAATTCTTTACGAAGTAGGTTTGTAACTCAAACTCACAACTAGTGATATATTGATCTCTAGTCAATCTTCTGGAACACACAAGCTACTCATTTTTTATAAAACATGTCATTTATCTGTGGCAGGGTATATTGGTTTTTCGTTTTCAACTAGTTCAACTTACGATAGTCTACACATTTCCTCAGGGTACCATATACCATTTTCATGAAGAGAATCTGAGAACCCCATGGAGAAGTATTGGGTCTAATAAACCCCTTCTTTTCTAAGTTTTATAGCTTCCTCTTGAGCTCTTGAAAATCCATCGTAGTCATCCTATATGGAGGGATGGATTCCAGTGCAACCCATGGTACTATATTGATTGAGAACTCTACCTCTCTCACAATAGGATAACCTAAAAATTCGTTTGAGAATACATCCATAAAAATTCAACCATTGGAGGTAAATTATTCTTACATGTTTCT
Source organism: Viscum album (assembly GCA_963277665.1). Taxonomy (NCBI): domain Eukaryota; kingdom Viridiplantae; phylum Streptophyta; class Magnoliopsida; order Santalales; family Viscaceae; genus Viscum; species Viscum album. Next base: position 1,943,206,269 of record OY728126.1, on the reverse strand, counting down.
AGTTCATACAAATATAAACTAGAAATATGTCATCTCATCACACTCAAACCATGATGCTCGGGTCCTTCTTGGCCCACCTTGAAATCCCACCCTCTCCTGTGTAAAAATGATCTTCCCTCTTGTGATGTGAAAATCACTCCACAATGATAATAATCAAAAAATCCTGAAAGGACCTTATCAATCAATTATAAGGATAACATGAAATCATGTCATTTCTAAGACATACAGATCCCAAATGAAGTGACACCCACCAATATCATGGGGGAAACTCTTTTCACTATTGTACACATGTTGTTCTAGTCCCTAACAGAGTGTCTAGTTTCACAAATCCATCAAAAGTGAAAACATAATACCCAAGTCTCTTCCCAACATGCACATATGTGAAACTATGTGAAGAACTAATATCATAAAGATAGAGAGAAAAAATGTAGGAAACTAGAATAGTACCTCTGACAGTAGATAGTCCAGGATCCTACTTTAGCAGGGTCTACTACACATCAATAGTATGGAATATGTGTAAGAACTATGACACAACCTTGTTGTCTTGAGTTTATCCACCCTACTACCTATGAAAACCTAGATTTTTGATACCACATCCATAACAACCACTACATCCTATGTGTCCGGACGTATTTTAGTTCCCCGACTGGTGAGACATTTTTTACCCTACTCCATAACATGGAGTCTATACAGATCCTCTCTCACTTTCTACTAATGGAAACATCTTGTAGAAGAACTATAGATGGTCCACATTTCCACAATATTGGAATTCAATTGGGTCCATCGAGTGATATGGTTTTGTGTGCCCAAATTTTCAGCACTGGTAGCACTTCACCTTTCTACCGGAAAAAAAATTATCTACTAGATTTTCCATGAGTAAGCTCCAGATGAAACCTTCTACTACTTTTAGAGATAGTATCTGATCTTCATGTCGATCCTCCCTTCCTCACACCTCCATATTCCCTTTGAGTCCACTCTATAATCAGGTCCTGATTCTATATTACATATACAATACTCATATGTATTATATTTACCTAATATCAGATGTCATACCTAAAACCATCATTGAATCCTCATGCATGTCAAAGGTTATCACCCAACTGAATAGGTGATAATTGATGGAGCTAAGAAAAACAAGCTGAGTAATCCCTAATGGATAGAGCATCCCACACCAAATGCATGAACTCCTATGATTTTTTGGCCCTCAACCACTTAGGATAGAAATAGTCATTGAAGACTGTTTGGAATAATTATAAAGGAATATCTCAATGATTCACCATATAAGTAACCATTTCCCCCCATATATTATTGGAATCATGAAACATATAAGTTTCAAGCTTGACCCTCCACTTAGGAGGCATCTCCAGATTCTCAATTATAGATACCAGGACCTCTATCCATGACTCTAGAGCCTATGGTACACTATCTTTAGGAAATGTTGGAGGATGTTGTCGCTGGAACACTCTAGTCAGATTAGATATAGAATTGGAAGGCTATGTTACTCCCTGGAATGTCTGCATTAATCATGAGAAGTTGTCATGGGATTGTTCATCTACACTTGAGTTCGGAGAAACCACTAGCACCTCACCTCGTAGGACTGGAGGACCACTGGTATCCCATGGCCTACCACCTCTAGGGTATTCTCATCATCACCCTCCTAGCATGCTACTGGAGGACGTCATGGTGGAATTACACTATAATGTGCATTACATACACCTCAGTATAAGCTTATTCCTCAATGTACGTAGTTCAAGTGTTCTTGAACTGAACATGATAAAAAAATCCTCAAATGTAAAAAATTGGTGGTACACAGCATGTATAACCTAAACACAACATGTCCCCCATTAACACTCTAATGGGTGTTTAATTACTCATTCCGTGGTCATGTAAACATCTTTGGTACACGGTGTGTCAGACTAACACATGATATGTACTCATGTTTCCCCTCAGGGTGAGGTACTTCTACATGTCCAGACTCACATGGGTTTTACCTACATAAAACTACACGGGGTGTACCTGACACACATGGCGTGTTCAACTCAAAACTCAAAATACCATGTTATATCTTACATGGTCGGACACATGATAATATAACACATGAAATGTAGGTAGATTACATGACATTTAAAGAAAATAATATTGTTTCCACCGGAAAAGAAGAACACATGGCGTGTGTTCTGGAACCAACACTCCATGTTGTCTTGGTTTCCAAACAATACACCTATAAATCATCTCTGAAACCCCTATTTTTAAAATTTAATGAAACTATGTTCCACATTTCTAACTCATGGGGGCCCTTACTCCCAAAAAATTAAATTTAGGCATCAATTATAGAATATATCTACAAAATTTAAGCTAATGACCAAAACATGGTCCAACAAATTCTGATCCAAGAGGGTATGTACTCACGAGGGACCAAATTTTGGCATCCATACAATTCCACCATGACGTGTACCAATAAACCGATCATAAAAATAGTAATATCTATCACAGTACCTATCAAAACAGTATGGATATCTAGCACCACATCTATCCCAACAACATGCAATCACTAATGCTCTCTAAATGGAATGTAATGAATTCTTGACATGTGATTTATAATAAGTTCCTATACAATTTATGAGATAGAATACCCTTATCTCATCAGGTTTCAACAAACCAAACCATAATGATATCAATAATTACATAACAGTAACATCTTTTTCACCCAACGGTGAAATAAAATCAACAATAACAGCTCAAAATAAAAATATCACAATCTATTTGAGGCAATTTGGATTTCCCTTGTACAAAGTGTAGCTACTATCGGGAAATTTTTTTTATAAAACTCTATTTCATCCCTATCCCTATATAATATCACCAAATAGTAGGACAAAATAGAAAAGAAAAACTCTTCTGATACCACTTTGTAACATCCTGGATCTAGATACCACTCAACTGGTGCCCCATATCCAGCCAACTACATGTCCTCAGGAGAATTTCCCCAAAATCCAAAGGCTACCAATTAGAAGTTAGGGTCTAGAGTGTGATAGTGGAGAAATTATGCTCTCATTAGGGGAGTGTAACATCGAACAATCAATAAAAATACAATAATAGAAATAGTAAAAAGGCAAGTAGAATTAACATCATAAGACTGATTGAAACCCAACATCATTCGACACAAAAGTTGATGCAGCATGTTATGTTCTAGGAAAACTGCCAAAATATGTACACTGTAGAAATACACAATATATGTTTCAAAAGAAAAATTGAAAAATGGAATCAAAGATGTATCACAATCCTCCGCTTGGTCCCATGCTCTCCTACTCCAAAATAGAAATTCAATTACCAGTAAAAGGGAGTTTTCCCTGATCAACACCTGCAATCATATAATCTTTTTGGTCCCAAAAGAATGACTGAAATTGTGTGTGAGACTAAATCCTCATAAGAAACCACCCATGATTTGTACCGATCTATCATTGAATATAAATATATAATAGGTAGTTTACAATAGTGGAAGTAGTAAAAAGTATGTACTCAAAAGTATGTACAATTGATGTCTCAAAAGAAAATGTACTCTATAATTAGTGAATACTTACTCCATGATTGTGAATTGGCTTGGAATATGAATCATTATTCATTTCATTTAATTATTCAATTTATAAATGAGATCGGTCCAGACATCCTAATGTGTAATTCAAGAATAACTCCTTATTTGTTTAACCAATACAATATTACCATAGGATAACATACCACAAAACTGGATCAAAACTATATATATAAGAATTTTAATAGACTATTAGGGTCGAAACATGGTATATATCAATTTCATCAAGTTATAGGGTCAAAAAATAGATATATATAAGAATTTTATTGTGTTTAAAATCCAATCCCAGTGTATAAACATTTTAACATAAAAACAACACATATAACATTCACTGTTAGAAGGTTAGCAATGTATAACTCAAATAAATATCTACATGCCACACACATTTCAAGTAGCCTGACCATTACCATGTTTATAACTTTCAATATAGATGGGTAACTCTTATCGCAAGCCTAACATGTGAATAAAACTATCACAAGGCATAAAAATTTATTATCTCACTTCGGAAAATCATTAAATTAACCAATTTCATTTTAAAATAACCATAAAATGAAATCAAAGGAAATCCTAGAGGCATCCTAGGCCTAATAGACTAATTTTGGTAATCTAATGGAATACTCATCCACGTGGTGGCCCGCAATCAAGGATAAAAATATCAAACATGCCTTATAATTATTTAATAAACTACCCAATCAGAATTAAGTAAAAAAAAGGTCAATATTCAATTAGTAAACACCCAAAAATGAGTTCTTGGAACTTGAGAACATATAATCAACATGAAAATTTGTGAAGTCATGAGACCACTTACCTCATACTCATAAGACTCTCCTTGTCCAGCATCAAGCTTTGATTCGATATAGATCTACAAAACAAGAATAAAAAAATTCAATAAATTGGTCTAGAGGATAAATCAGAAGGAATGCTCAAAGGGAATCGAGCACTCACCAAGGGGATTTTATTGGATCTAGAAATGTTTGAATTGGGAATCAGATAATGAAACAGGGGGGAAATCCCTATTCATGTTTCTTGGGCACACTACTCATCAATGGGGGGGTGGGTCATTTCTATCTATCTGAAAAAATGACGCTACTACCCAAAAATATAGTAATAAGAAGTACATGATGTGTACTTGATACTACACATTGTGTCTGTATAATATCTAGAAAGACCATTATGTGGTTGTGTACAGGGATTACATGGTGGGTGTCCCTCCATACACGGCATGTACCTATATATACATATCAAGTAGGACCCATTAATTTTGTGTAATAGTCATGTAGCCAAACCCTAACCTATTTCCCCCCATTTTCATATGTATAAACTAAAAAGGAATCATTCGTACCTAAAAGGATGATCCAGGTTAGTACAACCACAGATAACCTCTGGTGTTTAAGGTCGAGGGATGGATTTCTTGAGTGTTTAACTAATGTTATAACACATGTGAATCATGAGATAAGGTAAGCATTTACTGAGATATGTAGGTCTATTTGATATTTTGGAAAGCGTTGAGTATACTGAAAATGATTTGTGGTTACCTCAAAAATATTGGGATATGCACGATGTCTTCCATGTATCTCAGCTACACCGCTATATCTCAATCCCATCTTATGCCTTTCAGCCTATAGATGATGAGTTATAGGTAGATGCATCTTTTTAGAAGCATCATGTTCATATTTAAGACTATGGCATAGATGTTCTTTTTGGATAGTCTATTTCATTAGTATGGGTGCAATGGAAGCATGATTGAGTGCAGGTAGAGACCAAGGAGAGGGACACCAATGTACAATCATAGTGGCCAGATTTATTTTAAAATATGTCTTCACCACTAATGGAAGGGAAATTTATGAAATAATTTCTTTAAGGGGGGGGTAGAATTTGGTTCCTCCTTTGAGGTACAAAAATTTCCATTATATTTTATACTTATGAAAATGGGGGAATAGAGGTCATAGAAAAGCTACAATACTATTATATGACGTTATAGGGGCCTACACATAATGAAATTATAGGTACATGACATATATGGAGGGATACAGATCATGTAATCTCAGTACACAACCATGTAATGGTCTCGACATAAATTTTATTGAAATCATGTGTAGTTTAAAATATATGATTTGTACTATTATTTTATGATTATGTCATCCAGAGGAGTTGTTTTTATAGATGGATAGAAATGACCCCCCCCCCCATTTGACAAGTAGTGCACCCAGCTAATCAAAACTGGAATTTTATTCATGTTTCATCATTAGACGAATGATTTGGACACCGTCCAATCTATTGAAATCTACTAGGTGAGTACTTGATTCATTTTATGACATTCTTTTGGATTTATCTTCTCGACCAAGATATTAAAGGTTGTGCGTTTAATCTCATTTGGTAGGTCTACTCTTTTATAGATCGAATTGAAGCCCGACACTGCATGAGGATTTCCATATGAGTATGAGTTAGGTGGTCTCATTCCTTTCACAAATTCTCAAGTTGATTATATGTGAAAAAGTTTCGCACAACCATTTTTTGGTGTTTCTTAATTTAATATAGATCTATTTTGTTACCTAATGTGGATTAAGAAATTAATTAAATGATTATTAGGAATGTTTGAGATTGTCAACCTTGATTGAGGGCCACCTCATGGGTGAATTTTTCCATGGAAGACTAATGTTTATCCACTTGGTCTACGATGCCTATGGGCATGCCTTTAATTTCCTTTTGTGGATTATCTAAAATTGAATTGGTTAATTGAATGATTTCACCTCATGAGATAATAAATCGTAGTGGCTTGTGACAGTTTAATTCATATATCAGGATTTTGATATGAGTTACTCATGTTGGTGATAATTGATAATCCTAGTAATTATTAGATTACATGAAAGGATTGTGCCATGTTGATGACCATGCGATTTTTATGTTATTAACAATGTAACAGTGAATGTTACCTGTTTTGTTTTTATGCTGAAATGCTTATATATTAGGTTTGGAACGGATACAATCAAAAATCATTATATAATGGGGTTTGAACCTATCACATTCAGTAAGGATTATATATCGGGTTTCGACCTTGATTGACTGTTGAAATGCTTATAAAGAAGGTTTTGATCCAGTTTGGGGTTATGTTATACCATGGTTATATGGTTTTGGGTGAACATGCTAGATGAGATACATGAATTATACATTAGGATGTTAGGACTGGACATAGATATAAATTTATTAATGAAATGAAATGACCAATGACGTGTCTACCCATCCAAAGATCAAGCTTGGATTCGGTCTTCACCAATACATGACTACAATGTTTTTGTGACATCAATTGTGCTTACATTTGAGTACCAACTATTTAATACTTTTACTATTTTACACTGACTCTTATATATATTCACTGAAAAATCGACATATATCTTGGGAGGTTGCCTACTGGGATTTAGTCTCACACCCTATTCGGTTCATGCTTTTGGGCCCAAATAGATTATATGTTATCACGTGTTGATCAGGGAAAGCACCCCAATACTTGTATTTGATTTTCTTAGGTGTAGGAGATCATGGAACCGATATGAGGCTTGTGATTCTTCATATATTCCTTTGTTCTTTTGTGATTTTGACCATATATTTTGTATTTCTACAGAGTACCAATTTTGGTTATTTTTATAGAACTTAACATACTACATTATAATTTGAATGGAATGATGTTTGGTTTCTATTAGTATTTCACTATTAATTTTAGTTTTATGTTGTTTACTATTTCCTCTAATTTAATATTATTAATTATATTGTGTTACAATCATCCACTGGGGGAACAGTTTCCCCACTATCACACCTGAGTCCCTCATTACAAGTCAACATCCTTTTCCATTTAGGGAAATGTGCATGAGGTTGTGTTCCCAAATTGGTATGGGGCACCAGTTGAGGGGAATCCTAATATGGGATGTTACACATCATATGGTTCTATATGAATAGATGAATGATTAATTTTTTGTAGGTGAACTTAATAAGAGTTGTGTGTTACTCCCATGAACAACCATAGTATAGGAAACACACACATAGAATATCCAAAAAAACATATAAAATATCTTCATACATCCAATATTTCTACTGGTTGAAGGTCATACTCTAAAATACCTATATACCTACTGGATTCTTCAATCCATTATAGAATCACAATGTGAAATATGGCTCATGTACTCACACTATACTTGATAAAACCCCATGAAGATAGACTATCTCTGAAATGTACAAGTTTCCCAACAGATCCACTAAAAATGTTTCCTAGATTGGAAATAAATGTTCCACCATCAACAATCTATCCATAATCACCCATATAGAGTCATTCATTAATGGATCCCTAGAAGGAATCACCACGAAATTGATAGTAAATTTATCCCACTTCCATTTCAAAATGAGAAATAGATGTAATAAACCACTAGGTTGTTGATTCTCAAACTTCACCTATTTATATGTGTATCATCATATCACGAGCCCAACAATCCCTATTTTCATTCATAGACACCAATACAATAGATTTTTTTCATGGAACATTTTGACCAAACCAGGATGAACCACTAATTCAAGGCATAAAATTCATACATCCGCTTCCCAAAACATACACATAGCAACAATAACATGTTTTTATAAATATATGATATCATCCTCATTTATTGTCTAATATGGAGGTGAGGCCCTACCTTCAAGGATTTCTCTCAAGGCCAGACACTCTGAATCCTCATATTGCCTCTTTCTAACCAGGATCAAAAGTTTGAATTACATTGATACTGATATGAAGGTCGTCTTATCATAGACTCCCAAACCACAATATTCATTTCATCTAGCAAGGTCATCATCTTTCACTCGTGACTAGAAACCTAAACCGCTTAAGTCAATCTTTTCATGCTCAAAGAATCAACAACCCCATTTCCCTTCCCATGGAATATGCTAACTGAAAATAAAATGACTTCATGGACTTATCCCACCTTCTCTTATGAATATTTAAATATCATTGAGAAAATATATACTTTATGATTTTTTTCATGTATAGAGTATAAAACTTTCTCCCAACAGATATTGTCACTGTCACTTCAAAGCATATACCACCATATCTAATCCAAGGTCAAGTATAGGAAAATTCCATTCATGTGGCCTTAATTGTATGGACCCATATACCACAAATAAATCTTCATTCATCAATATGACTCCTTTTCCAATAGCAGACACATAAAAAATAGTATTTATTCCATACCTAGTTTAGTGAGGATCAACATCAGTGTGGTAGTCAGACCCTTCACCAACTCCTAAAATTCATTCATACATGATCAACACCATTAAAAATCAATACAATTCATGGTAATGCATGGAAGTGGTGCTTGAATATGGGAAAATATATGGATGAACCTCAAAAAATAACTCTCTAATCACAAAAAACTACAGATATCAAAAACAATATTGATCTTCTGCGAATAAACCACTACTTGGACATTCTTTGAGACCACTAACACACGATCATACAGGATTATGTGACCCTATAAAGGTACACTATCGATTAAAAATGAATCATTTATAGAATTTTGTATATCCAACTCTCTCTCAGTGTATATATGATGATGTCAATATATTGGGAATGATCATCCTGAGTATTAGAGTTCACCTAGATTTCATCCTCAGAAACAACCCCAAATTGATATAGGTTCATTTGGAATACTTATTTCCTAAATTAACCAAACATATTAGGAGAAACTATTATCCTAGAAGACATCACATATAACTTATATATTCCATACATGCTTATAGAATCAATCCATGGTATATTAGAAGTTCTAACTCTCAAGTGATGATACCTCAATCTCAAGTCAATCAGGGTTAAAGCACATGACCCACTGAACAAGTCCCTGATATAAACAATACATGGAAGATGAAACTAGATTTTTATAATTATACTATTTGGATTCCAGTAATAGACACATAAGAACAATATTCATTCAGTTTTCATAGCAAATAAGACTAGATAACCCCAAGGTGACGTACCTCCTACTAATCTAGTAGAAACGACATGTTCTCAATTAGATTACTCATTATGGTTACCCTTAGACATGATATAGAAATTTAGCAGTTTAGAATAATTATTATACATAATTATCTTAATATGGGATTTAATATTTATTTAATCCCATCTTGAAACAACTTCATTGCAGTAGCCTCATACCCAACCAATGTTGGAACATAGTGCTACCAATCAGCGAGGCACACAGTATATTCCATCGTGGACATGTTCCCTTGGGTTAGCCTCATGAACCCTAATTCACTCTCATACTTAAGGTTATTATGGTCAGAGTTCTCCATGAATTTATCCGAAATGTCTTTCCATAACACCTTCTCTAATTTTCAATCCCAATTCTGAATTTTTCTACCAACACATAGCATATTCTAGAGACAGAATGGAATCCAATTTGTCTCCCTTCTTAGTATGAGTTAATAAGTTGTCAAGGATTATCTTGATTGATCAATTATAGACCTTAGTTACCTCAGGTCCACCCATAATGGGGAATATTAGAGGGTGAAGAAACATAATGTCCTGTGTCAAGTTGGGCATACTCTTCACAACCCATTGGAATTAAATTTCTGTAATCTGTATATTGAATGAAAATATATCATGTAACTTCAATCAGACTTCATCACCTTGAATTATCAGAACCATAGTTTACACTATAGGTGGATCATTCATAACCATGTCCTCCTTTCGTCCTATCAAAAACTGTGGTTGTGGTGGTAGATCCCTATAATTTCAAACACACATCTAATGAAACAAATCCATTTATTAATACTTTTTAATGTAAATCCATAATAATTCACCCCCATACCCCACCAATAATTCAAAATTTAATAAATATCACTACCCTCATCCTCCCAAACCTATGTCACAATTGACGTTGGGTAAAAAACATTCCAAATCATGTTTCCCCATTAGAAACCTATTCACCCATTTCAATTTACAATATTTAGTATAATTTAAAATTTAAAATTTTTTATTGTGAAAATTTTCAATTAATTGAAAGAAAAAAGTGAAATAATTTAATTTTATAAACTAACACAAAATCTATATTATCGTGCATACCTAAAATGACTCTTGTCACACAAAATCCCGAGTGCCTGTAATTGTCTATTTATTATCATCTTCCATGATACACATTTCCATGATAAAAATATCATAAAATGTTTATATCATCATACAAAAAGAGCAACACCCAAGGTGAAATACTATCCCACAGTAATATTTATCATTAATTACAACAATTCCACCTTGTGTACTTGGTGCTTCGCTCATACATGGGTTAGATAGTACAATGAATGTGGTCATAAAACAACCTAGGCTCATCATAACATCCTTAGTAACATTCAAAATAGTAGTAAAAAAATATGAAAATAAAACCTACCATTGATACCACATTGTAACATCCTGACTCAGGTGCCACGTGCTAGTTCCCAAGAGGGTTCTCTACGAGACCTTAGGTGTGCCTCCACACATACCAATGGATTTCGTCTTATAATGAAGGTATAATATATAAAACACAAAAATAGTAGAAAATTAATAACAAATATCGAAATGATATAAAAAATAACCTAAATCTATACAAGACCAAATATCTTGTAATAACATAAAATAATTAAATATGACTATACACAAAAGTAGGTATATAAGTCTTTCCATATATGTGTCCAATGTCAAATGAATAACCAAAATAAATACACAATTAAAACTCCAATGTAGGTCACCAAATCATGTTAGGTTCCATCATCCATGTCCCATCTTAAATCCAAAATCATCCCTCTAACATGGGGCTCTATCTTTTATCCTATCTTAAAAACATGAAGTCTAATTAGGAATTGATTTGGTAGTCCAACTAGGGTGTTAGTACAAAAATGTAGAAAACCACCAACAATGTCTAAAATCATATCCAGTCTAAAAAATATTATATTGTTGTAAAAATAATATAGTACAATTGATAATATAATTAGTTTACACAATTCTGTTAATCTTTAATTAACCTAATAAATCGCAAGGTTCATGATGAATAATTAGCCAAAAATACATGCTTCACCATGTACTGGAGTCTAAACTGCATAACATAGGGAATCACTATTCATTATAATATGGCCTTCCATTATCCTTTTAATTCCATTTTCATATCATCAATACTGTTCAGGCTTTTAAAATGATAATATAATTTTCCAAGAATGCCATGTCTAAAACCCTATGGACATTTGGAGAATCAATCCATATCGCACACCTCATGGGTGTTTATAGATTCAGTTCTTGTCCCATACATTGATATTTACATGTATGAACTAGGTCCTAGAATGTCAGGTCTAGAATCCAGTGGGTATCTGGAGCACCAATCCTTGTCCCATATATAATTAATATATCAATCACACATATATCACATATATCATATTCATAAAGGTTAATCATCATTATCCTTCTGATCAAACAGTTTCATCCTAGTGCACCATTTTAATTAATCACATCAAACATGGTTACTCACATTAATCACATCGAATAATATGATGAATTATTTATTTAACCATTTATCAAAATTTAATCATATAAACCATTAATCCTTCTTGGTTAATCAAGACCTCTCTTAGTTACCATTATTAATAAATTCATACCTGCATTAATTAACCAGTTTCTCAATACCATTAATCAACATATTTCATAATCCCATTAATTGAATATTTTCATAATATGATTAATAAATTCATTAAATTAATTACAAAATGAAATTTCCCAATGTGGAAATTGAATTTGAAAAAATACATACATTCATTTATAATCATGACTATTAGAATATGATATTACACCATATACCTCAATATCATTGGAGAAAGATCATCCAAACAAATACCTCAACTGATGTAGAACTGTCACTTTAACAATAGAATAAGAGACATGGGATAAAAATCTACGATCAAGATTAACCCCCAAAACAAAAAATTGGGAATAGTTTAGACCGCTTAATAAGAAGAATGAGGAATGTAAAAAAACCATAAAAAGGGATTACCAGGTATCAAGAACAAATATTTGAGGTTCGTAGATGAAGAGATAGCTCAAAACTCATTGTAATTTTCCCTATGGTCAAGAAGAAAAAGGATCCATAGATATATAAAAAAATCAACATCAAATACCACTTAAAACACATCACATGAAACTATAGGGCATGTAATTAGTTTACATGTCCTGTAATTCTTTTCAAAGGTTATGGATAAAAAAAACTATCACCTCGAGTTAGTATTCATCAATATTAATTATTACCCATAATGTAATAATATTACATTAAATTCAATACTTTAATGTCTTGGACATTTCCACCATGAGAAATCATTCATGACATGTGTTGGGATAAATTTACTCATCATTTGAACCATTTATACAGTCTGAAAATATACTACAGACTAATTTTAAGCCCAAAGTAAATAATTATTTTTTTAAGATCCAAAACACATACCACAAGTTCCAATACATTTGTACCCCCTCACCAACCATTTAATGAATATAAACCATGAAAGATAATATACTTGTTTGAAAAATGGATATTACATCAACTTTTAGGAATAACCTTATGAATTTAACACTCTAATTTCATTGATATATAATTCACTTTCAGAAAATACAATTGATAATTTTTTCATAGAGTATTTGAGAATTAATAAAAAATCATAATTATTAAAATCGTACAATACATGTGGAAACTTATTTTTAATATCTATATTCCCCCAAAAAAAACATTTTAAAATAAATCTATGTCTCCTTTCTTAGTAAATCATAAAAATATACTCTTTACATCATCATTGTCCATATTTATCCTTATATCATGTGAAATTTTTAAAAACATTTTGGATAAGGAAAAAAATTATAAGATACATAAAAGAACAAAAAAATTATTCAAGTGAAAATATGAAAAATCAATAAAAAGACTTTTATTAGAAAAAACATATTGTGTTCCTTTAAAGGGTATAATAATTATTTAAATAAATATTGAATTTATATTAAGATTATATATCAAATGATTTATGTCAAAACACATTATCTTTAATAGATAATTCATATAGGTTCCTCAGTACATCATTTTCGTTTCACTCTTCCAATCACTTCTAAAAAGTGAATATTCATTCGTCTGGCTTCCAAATCTGGAAAACTCAAATCATTAAAGTTCTATTTGGATTTTCCCATTATATAAGTTATAATGGGATTATCCATGAAAAATAATGGTGAACAACCCTACATAATTTTTTTTGATGGAAAATATCATGAATAAATACCTTCAAAACTTTTTTAAACCCAAGTAAAAAATAGTTTCAAATATCATAATCCCCTTTTCCCTTAAAAACAATTTTTAAAATATAATAAATTCTCACATAATAATGTTAAAATTAAATTTACAAACAATAATTAAATCATATGAATGAAAATTTAAATAGTTGATTCGTTATGATGGGGGAAAGTATGTCATGATATATAAATTAAATAATCATTGGTTCTGTATTTATTTTCAAAAAAAGTAAAAATATACCTCAATTAGGAAATAAAATAAATATTCCATAAAAACATTTAAAAAAATAAAAAATGGATGAGAATTAAATTAAAAATTAATAGTTTAATAATGAAATCCTTTGTCAAATAGATTTTTATTAAATATTTACATGGAAGAAAAACAATGATTTCACGGAAACATTAATGGATAATTTTTAAATGAAATACTCTTACCTTGAGTCCAACTCATCTTGTAAATTCATTCTAATCTTGAATAACAAACTTTTGTTAATTTACACATGTTTGAGAACTATTTTAGTGTTTAAAATTCCTTTTAAATAGTTTATTATTTGGTTATATAAAATTACATAATTATTTGTGTTCATGTTACATGTTTTGTTGATATTTGGTTCATAATCCCAGAATGACTTTAGTACGATGAATATGGTATAATTTTTCCACATTACAACATCTCTAGATTAATATTTATGAAATTATAATAACCTTTATACATTATTTATACTTTCAAATACACCATTAAATATTTTTATTTAAAAAAACTATGTTATATTCATTGAGACTCTAGGTAGTACTTATACGCCACGACTCGTCCCCCGGGGCTCGTTCTGTGACTAATCCAATCCTGCCTCGCATAGGCCAGGGGCAGGAGACTAGTACCAGAATGATATATCCCCATAATGGTAAGGCATTTCATTTAAACTTGTAAAAATACACAATCCAAGAACAGAACAAGAAAAAACCACAATGTAAACTACGGTAGTAAAGTGTATTGATTGTAAAGAGGCCGGAATAAAAGCCCAAATGAAAAGTAAAAGTACAAATGAAAATAGAAAACAGCTCCAGGATAATCCACCAAGGATCCTACCTGAAGGGTAGGCACAGATCAGGATTAATAGTCACCATAGCAGGTCACATCAAATGGTCCACCTCAGAGCATTGTCCAGTCCTGGCTCCCTCAACCATGATCAACATTGTTCGTCATCTGCACAAGACACAGTATGGTGCTGGTGTAGCCTGTAAATGGGTGAATATAACAATTCTCAATAGAGGCCATGAGTCCCTTAAAGTTATCCTAGAGTTTCAGAAGGAAAAGAGCCACAAACCAAGACATCAATCACAAAGAAAGAAGTAGTCATCAACTCTACATAGGTATATTCCCATACATATACCTAATTTATCTAAATATACTCATCTCAATCATAAGGACTAATTTATCTAAATATACTCATCTCAAGCATAAGGAAACATAAGACTCCAACCTTTAATCCATTTTCACAATAGATCCATGAAGTAAGAATACCACAAAGGTAACACCACGAAGGAAACACCACAAAGGTCAATGATCTACAAAGGTATCACCACGAAGGTAACACCACAAAGGTAAAAGTACCATGAAGGTAACACCACGAAGGTAACACCACCAAGGTAAAAGTACCAAAAAGGTAACACAACGAAGGTAATACCCCAAATGTAAAGCTACCACAAAAGTAACACCATGACGGTATAATTACCACAAAGGTAACACCACAAAGTTAAGGACTCTCTTCACACCCTGTATAAGTAAAGAACAAATAGTATAGATGATTAGTCGAGAAGATAGATCAACTTATTCTATCAAGATGCACTACTTCTATACATATGAAGTCTGACCCAAACAGGATTGATAAATACAGACCCTCGCAGTCCCACAAGGGATATGATCCACATAAGATCAGTATGCACTGACCCACACAATATTTTTGAGCACTGAACCACATAGGATCAGTAAGTGCGGATCCACACATGATCACTTGCTACTAACCTCCATATGATCAGTCTCAACTTCTGCCCCACTTCCAACCACTGGATTCCCGCTCATAGTAAGCGTGATTCTAGGAGAATCTCTCCTCAAGCCATTGGTCATACCTCAAATACCACAGGTCTCATTGAAGATGTATCATAAAGGACTACCATGTCATAAGGGTTCCAACATGACAGAAGAAGCATCATCAGACGACTGATCTATGACATATAATGGTTTTAGTTCTAAGGGCTTGATTGGATTCAGGTTCGAT
Source organism: Viscum album (assembly GCA_963277665.1). Lineage (NCBI taxonomy): Eukaryota > Viridiplantae > Streptophyta > Magnoliopsida > Santalales > Viscaceae > Viscum > Viscum album. Next base: position 1,943,190,098 of record OY728126.1, on the reverse strand, counting down.
CCAACCTGTAAATACTTCAAATTTATCCAAAACTCAACTTTGAGTATACCAAAAGGGTTGTCTCACTCTAAGGGTCCCATCCCCATAGACGATTTTTCAAACAAACGCATAGATTTCATGTTATGGTTCTTTAGGTGAAACTGGGTCTGGTGGGGTCTGGATCTGGTCCGACCCAGCCTAACCTAACATGGGCTAACCCAACCCAGTTTGGGTTGATCTGGCTCAGCCTTCTTGGGCGGCATGGCCAAGCCCACAGAGGGGTGCGGCCCGACCCAATAGGCTCACACGGCCTGACCCTCAAAGGGGCACGACCCGACCCGAGGAGGGGAGTTTCCCTCTAAAGGTGCATCCCACTAGGGCTCACACATCCTAGACCATGGAGGGGCGTGACATTCTAGTTGTGTGGCCCTCTAGTGTAGGGCCCATGCTAGCTAGAACAGGGGGAGTTATCTCCCCCATTTGGATGATGGAGCGATGGTGCCTCTTGGCGCTACCTGGTCGCCTGCGAGACCTGCTGCATGTCCTTGTCCACCGCCGCAGCTTCTATGCTATGACCATTTTCAGCGGCGCACGACGGTGCACCCCCCAACTCTATCCATGGCTAGCAGGTGAATGTCGTTGTTGCTTGCTGCAGCAATATGCCGCGGCACCCATTCTCCAGCGGTGCGCGATAGTGATCTGCCACTTCCGTTGGGGACAACCATTGTCAGCTACCGATGTCACCCCCATGGCCTTCTTCACTGGTGATTCACAATGAAACACTGCCATCTCCTCTACAGCCAACCATTTTTGGCTATCACCATCACCCAATGTTCTTGGTTTCTCCCAACCTGAATATAATTCTCGGGAAGAATTCTCCAAATTTCAACAAAAAGGGCGGAGGGTCCAGGCCTCGTTCTTTTGTCCAACACCCTCTGTTCTATATTGATAGCATGAGTATAGAATAATGATACATCAACTCATGAATTTAGATAATAAATAAACCGCATCTCAAGATCATTGGATAACTTCCATGATTGAGGATGATTCATTGTTTGTCATTCCCTCATCAAGCCTCCAATGACACCACTCAATCATATCTCTTAGGTTCGTGATTTTGTGGCACACATCACCTCTCTCCATAAACGGTCATATCCTCAATGTGGTTGGTGTCATTTCACTTTATCATAATTTGTTTCTTGGTGTATCCGTGCCAACAATCCTCCCCACGGTCCATTTAAATTAAAGTGGGGAGGGTGACTAACGCACATGGAATTATTGGTGGTTCATTTAATAGGAACCATACTAATTCCAATGGAACTGTTACACAGGATTTTAGGAGTCAAGACATTTAATGTATTGACACATTATAGGTCCCACCACCACTTCTTGTTCATTGGAGGAAATGAAAAGAAAAAAATAACAATGATATTTTATTATTCTTTTAAATGTCCAAAATCTAACTTTTTCTCTCGACTTACTACAGTCGAAGGTAATCCTCACTTAAGAGAATCCTGGTGATATATATTCAAAATTTCCCTCATATTTTTAATCCGAGTACCGATTTAAAATATAGAAAGTGATGCACGCACATTTACTAAACACACCTTAAAAAATATTCATAAATTAATCCCAAGAACACCGGGCCTGGGAATCACACGCCCTTATTTTTCGCAGATTAATAATAATTCCATATAATTTTAAAAAATAATTTAAATGGAAAATCTGGGTCATTACATTCTCCCAATCGTAAGGGTTTTTCATCCCTAAATACAACAACATAGAGTAAGGAAGCAGATGGGGATACTGAGCATGAATCTGAAACTTCCACTCCCAAGTGTTATCCTGGAGGTTCCCGTTCTACTAGAGAATGCACACAAGAGGTATCGATCATCCATGAACAACATGGTCTTGTCGATCCTCCATCTCCATTGGAACCGCTGTAAATGTCGGTCCATAATCAATTTACAGCTTGTCGTAGTCGATGACGTGTGATTGGTCATGCACGTATATCCTCAGCTGGGATACATGGAAGACATCATGTACCCTCTCCAACTTCGGTGGTAGTGCAAATAAGTATTCCACCTCACTAATCATCTGAAGTATCATAATGGTCCGATAAAACCTCGGTGTTAGCATGCCTACCTAGCCAAACCCATGGAAACCTCATCAATGTGATACCAGAGGAAAGACATGGTTTCCTTCCTCTAACTCCGGAGGACATTGTCTCCTATCGACATAAGACATTTGCCTGCTTTGTCCAGTCATCATCCACTCCTGGATGATCTTCACTTTCTCAGTGGTAGCCCATACCAACTCTGGACACAGAAGTGCTGACTCCCCTAGGTCTATCCAGCATAGGGGTGATCTGTAAGGTCGACAAACAAAGCCTAGAATAGTGTCATACTGATGGTGGATTGATACTGTTGTTGTATGTGAACCCCACCAAGGGAAATTGATCCTCCCAACTGTGGCCAATATCTTAGACCCAAGCACGAAGTATGTTCTCAAGTGTTTGTATGGTCTGATTCGTCTGACCATCCATATGAGGATGAAAGGCGGTGCTAAAATATAGCTGATTCTCGAATGCCTCATGTAATCCCTTCCACTAGCGGGATCTAAAACTTGTATAATGATCTGAGGCGATAGTCAAGGGCACCCCATGAATTCACACAATCTCTTGTACATAGAGGCGTCTCAATCCCTCTAAAGATCCCTTCTCTCAGATAGGTTGGAAGTGGGGCGACATGGTGAGTTGTTCAACTATCACCTTGATGGAATTGTCGTCCCTGGATGTACACGGTTATTCGGTCGCGAATTCCATGGAAATACCATCCCACATCCACTCCATCACCTCTAGTGGTTGTGATATGCCTGCTAGAACCTAATTCTTGGCTTTCACTTGCTGAAAAGTGAGTCATTGTGAAACAAACTCAACCAATACCTTCTTCATTCCTGGCCACCAATGCTGATGCCGAAGGTCCTTGTACATCTTTGCCACACCAGGATTTACTGCTAGAGGGGAAATACTGAATTCTCTCAACATCTCCTACTATAGGACCACTGGTACCATGGTGCATCCTCTAAAGAGGATTATGTGCTTTCCACCTTCATAAAATCTATTAGGTGCCTATCCTGGGGATATCTGAGCACGTCGAGCCTCGCAGCCAATGTCCCCAAGCTGTGAATCCCAAAATCACTAAAGAAATAGTGGAGTGACAGTCATAGACAAGAGGTAAGATGCTCCATCTCTATCTACAAAGGATATCCGCAGTGTGGCTAGCTACTCTGTCAACTCACATAGCAGTTATAAACCAGACCTCCTGCTGAGTGCCTCTACAACTACGTTCCCTTTACTAGGAGTGTAGACTATCTAAAAGTCATAGTCTTGGATGAACTATCACCAGCATCTCTATCTTAGGTTCAGGTCCTTCTATGCGAAGATATACCTAATACTCTAGTGATCAACGTAGACTATAAAATGTTCGCCTATTAAGTAATGTCACCACATCATCAAGGTGAATACCACTACTACTAAATCTAGGTAATGGGTAGCGTAGTTATACTAATGATGTCTCATATTTCATGAACCATAATCGATCACTGCACGTTCCTGCATCTAGAAACATCCAAATCTGGTCTCTGATGCATCCTGGTAGACTACATACCCAACACCCTCCTCTGGTAGCCTCATCATGGGGGCACTCGTTAGTCTCTACCTCAGCTCTTGAAAACTATGCTGGTATCTCTCCATCAACATAAAGGGTTCTCCATTCTTTTTCAATTCTCACAAGGGTTCCGTAACTCTAGAAAAGTTGGGTACAAGTCTTCAGTAGTACCCATTAAACACTAGGAAACTATGCTCCTCTGTCACAATCCTAGGTGGCTCCCACACTAGCAAAACCTCTATCTTTTCAGGATCCACTGCAACTCCAGCCTCTGTGATAAATTGTTATAGAAAGAGGACCTCTCGTATCTAGAACTGGAACTTTGAGAGGTTACCATAAAGCTAGTGCTGTCAGAGTGTATCCATAACTATCTACAGATGATAGGCATGCTCCTCCTCTGTTGCTGAGTACACTAAGAGGTCATCAATGAGTTCCACCACAAAGCGTTCAAGGTATGGTTGAAATATCATGTTCATGAGTCCCATGAACTCTGCTGGGGAATTTGTTGCAACGAATGGCATAACCAGGAACTCATAGCAGCCATACCTACATCTGAAGGACGTCTTATGAACATCCTCATCTAGTACCCTGAGCTGATGATTTCTGGATCTGAGGTCTATCTTTGAAAACCATCGAGCTACCTTAAATTGGTTGAAAATATCAACAATCCACGGAAGTGGATACTTGTTCTTCTTGTTCACCTGGTCCAGGCAATGATAGTCCACATAGAGTCCCAAACTCCCATCTTCCATCTTGGTGAACAAAATCGATGGTTCCCATGGAGAAACATCGGGCCATATGAACCTCTTCCTCTACAAGTCCTCTATCTATACCTATAACTCATGAATCTCTACGGGAGCCATCCGACATGTTGACATAGAAATCAGTGTTGTCCCGGGGTATAGGTTGATTTAAAAGTCCACCTCTCTGTGAAGAGGTCGTCCAGGAACATCATCAGGGATGACATCTGCATACTGGTCCACCACTATAGGATAGCTCGGACTCTCAACATCAATTGCTCTGATGGTAAGGCTAGCCAACTGATGTGTGATCGGTTGCACCATCCTCTAGGTAAGTCCATCATGTTCTGAAAAGGTTCCCTTATCACCGATGAAGGAAATACTAGACCCATCTTCATAGACACACCATACTTTTCACATAATACAATCAATATAAGTAGGGATTGTGGATAACCAATCGATACCTAGATGACATCGTATGGCCTCGACGCCCATACTAGAAGATCCCATCCAATGATCGTGACTTTTTGAGTAATCTCACACTACCATCACCAATGTTAAAACATCAAATCTTCTCCCTTATGAGTCTTTAATCACATGGATAGAGCCAATGAATCCTTAGGAATCTATGAGCTCCGAACGAGGTTTGTGGTAATAAAAGAGGGATAGGAACCTGTGTCAATAAGTATGAAAGCTAGGGTGGAATAGACACAGATCCTACCTTTAATAATCTTCAAAGCACCATGATTGTAGGTCTGAGATGCTTGGAGTTGTACGCATCTCCATCCTCCTACTCCCTGTGGTTAGGGTAAACCACCTAGAGGTAGTGGTGGTAGAACCTCGAATCATCGCCCATCTCCTGCTGCATAACCCGATCCTCTGCCATGTCTGGCACCATACAGACCTCCTCACTCGAACCTATGCCTCTTCATCAGCAGTCCTTCGACCACCTTCTAGTCATCCTATGGTAGGTCGGGTAGTCACGAACCATGTGGCCCTACCCACCACATGAGTAGCACTACCTATTCCTTGTTTCTCCTCTGTCCCGTGAGCCCCTCACCACCAACCATATATCATGAGGTTGTCCATAGGAAGGACTGGACAGATTGGGCCCCTACCTCATCCATCTACTGACTGCTGTGGATGACTCTACTACCTGATATTTGGTGGTGGATCTCATTGTCGGTGCCTTCTCATCTAGGATTCTCTCCATCAAAAACGCTCCCGCTAGCACACCAGCATGCGTCAGAATGTAGAGCGATATCATCAATTCTCTAATATCCCGTCGGAGACCCTACTCAAAGGTCCGGGCCCAGAAGAAAGGGTCTTTTACCATGTCGGTGGAGTAGTGTGAGTGATCAGTGAACCATATCGAGTACTGGGACATTTCCATATTGCCCTACTGTAGGTTCAGAAGCACTTGTATACGCATTGAGTGTAGAGTTACTGGGATGAACTCTGCCCTGAAGAGGCCCTCAATGTCTGATAAGGTGAGGGTCACATCATCATGTATCTAGAGTCTCAAACTCCACCATCTCCCAGCTACTCCCTTGAAGAGACTGGTAGTTAGGATCACCATCAGATCATCCGGTGTTCTAACTAAGCGATAAACTCCAGCCAGATCCTCCAGCCAGTCCTTAAATACATGTCGAACCGTCTTTCCTCGGAACCACAGAGGCCTCTGCCGTTGAATCACGTGAAATGCGGTTAGTAAGAATGCACCCTCTTCTAGTGGGGATGATGGAATTTGATTCCCAGTTGGTGGTGGTGCTACCGGTGCACCACCTGATGGTACAATCACCGCAAGAGGAACCCACACCAAATCCTCATCACTCAGTGGGCTGTTATCATGTACTCTCTCAAGAATCCTAACTGGATGTCTATGTGGAGGAATCCTGAAAGAGAATAGGAGGGCCTTGGTCAATATGTTATACCTGGTGAGCTGACTCAAAAAAATCAAAAGAAAAACATATCAAAAACACAAGCAATCAGTTTCATCATGAACTGAGTCAAGAATTAGAATTTAAGGTCCTGGTGTATTGATGCGTCGGTCTCCTCACCAACACTGGATTCCCCAAACTGAAAACCACACTCATAAAACTTACAACACTTCCCACATAAAATATTCCAGAGTCCTAGTAATTTGGTAGAACTGAATCCTCTGATACCAATTTGTCACAACACATCCCCCAGGGCCGATGTCGTGACTACCCCAACTCTTCCTTCCGTAGACCAGGGGATGGAGACTAGCACCGAAAAGGTGTATCCCCATCATGGGAAGGCATTTCCTTTAAACCTATACAAACACACAATACATGAACACAACATGAAACAACCACAATGTAAACTACTATAGTAAAAGTATACTGAAAGTAAAGGGTCCATAATACAGGATCAACTGAAAAGTACGAGTGCAACTGAAAAGAGAAAACAACTCCAAGATTATCCACCGAGGTTCCTACTTGAAGTGTAGGTACATATCACATTCTGTAGTCACTACAACATGTCACTTCAAATGGTCCACCTCAAAGCACTGTCCAGTCCTGGATCCCTCAACCTCAATCAACATTGTCCATCGTCAGCAAAATATATAGCATAGTGCAGGCGTAGCCCTTGAAGGGGTGAATATAATAATACTCAGTAGGGACCCCGAGACCCCCAAAGGTCGCCAAGATTTCCACAAGAAAAAAACACAAAGAAATACCCCAATAAAAAAGCACAAAGTTGTTATCAACTTTATTTAGGTATATACCCATACATATACCTATGTTTTAGAAATATACTCATCTCATAAATGAGGAAACATAAGGCTCCAACCTTTAAGCTATTTTCACAACTGATACATGAAGAAAGAATACCACAAAGTTAACACCACGAAGGTAACACCACAAAGGTAAAAATACCAAAAAAATTAACACCACAAAGGTAACACCACCAAGGTAAAAGTATCATAAAGGTAACACCACTGATTTGACATCACGAAGGAAAAAGTACCATAAAGGTAACACCATGAAGGTAAAGGTACCAAAAAATTAAAACCATGAAGTTAAAAGTACCACAAAGGTAACACCACAGAGGTAAAGACTCATCTCACACTAGGTATAAGTAATGAACAGAAGTAAAGATTATTAGTCGAGAACCTATATCATCTTATTATGTTGGGAGGAACTACTATTGTCTATATGGAGTATGATCCACACAGGATCGATAAGTACTAACCCACATTGACCCCCACAAGAACTAACCCACACAGGATCAATATGCGTTTACCCACACAGGATCGCTATGCACATACCCACACTGGATCTGAATCACAGAGGATTGCTATGTTCTGACCCATATAAGATGGCTCGATACTACCCTCTGTATCATCTGTCTCCAACCTCATCTTCACTGCCAGACACTGGATTCCCGATCTTAGTATTATTGATTCGGGGAGAACTGATACCCAATCCATCAATCATACCTCAACTACCATGCCAATATATAAAGAATTATCCCAATGGACCGCCATTTTGTAAGGGTTCCAACGCAATAGACAGAACATCAATCGGATGCACGGTCTATGACCTATAGGCATTTTAGTTCTGAGGGGCCAGTTGGATTCGGGTTCTACCCAAACCGGTCATACTCCAAATTTCTCTAAAACACAATGTAGAGTATACTAAGGAGACCGTCTCTCTAAAAGGGTCCCAGAACTGTAGATGGTTCATCAAATGGACACTCAGATTTCAATTTATGGTCCTTTAGGTGAAACTGGGCCTGGTTGGGACTTGGTCTGGTCCGTCTCAGTCGAATCCAACCTGGCTTGGCTTATGGGGCTGGTGCAGCCTGGCCCACTGGTCTCGCGCGGCCCGACCCATGGAGGGTTGCGGCCCACTGGGGCTCCCGAGGTATGGCCCATGGAGGAGCACGACCTACTGGAGGTGCGGTCCACTGGTCCGAGGAATTCCCGAGCTAGCACTAGGGGAGCGGTCTTCCTCATCCAGAAGGTGGAGTGGAAGGGCCTCCATGGGCTGCCTGGTCGCATTCGGGACCCGCTGTGGTCCTGATCGACCACAGCGATTTATGATCAGAGACCCTCCTCAGCGGCGCATGATGTCGTGCCGACCACCTTAATTTGTGGCTGGAAGGTTCCAGCTGTAACACCCCAACATTTAATAGTATGGTATTTTTTCAATGTAATTCAATAACTTGCGTAACCCACAACACTGAGTTCAAGCGCATCGTGACTTTTCAAACTAGCCATTCAAAAGAGGTTATGAATAGTATAAACTGAATTTGGAACTATATATAATCCTTATAATTTTACAATACATATTATGATTTTCTTAGACATAATGTAAGAAATAATACATTTTTTTCAGATAAAAGATGTATTTTTAAAAAAAATTGCACTTTTACCGCCTTTAAATGGTGAACACTTTTCAAATCCAATATTTGAATGATTTATATATACAATTTCAAAAAATAAAATTCTTCTTTAGAATCGGATCATAAGAATTTTTTTTCAATAAATTTATGGTGTTTTTCTGATAACTTTCATATTTGGGTGAATAGTGAAAAATATTATATTTTATCTGATTTTTTTTAATTTAAATAATTTATACCATTAAATTATGCATTTTAATGGTTTGTAAGTATAATTATATTATATTTTTATCATTTAATCCAATGATGGTCATTGTACGTAATTTCACTTTGATATTGGACATAAAAAAGTGTCAATCTTTTGATAGATATTGTTTCTTAAAAATATGCCTTTTGGTTTTGACAACAAGAATTAATTTTAAATTTATAAATGAAACTTCAATGTTGATAATTTGGTAAAATATCCTTCATTTTTGAAATCAGAATATCAAAATTATCATAGGGGGGAAGTTTTGGTATTTTTCGGAAAACATTCAATTTTTGATTAATAGTGAAAAACACTGATTTCTTTTTTAAGACTGAATTTTTATTTAAATAATTATTTAATTTACTTAAATTCATATTAGGTCCAAATATATTCATAAAACCTATATATGTTAAATTTAATTCATTGGAGTAATTTTTTAATAATATTTGATACATAAACTTTTCATAAACTTTTCACCTTTTTACCCACCTCCTAGGAGAATTTGAAAAATCGCATAAATCGTAATTTTACCAATTTTGTGAGTGGAATTCCAAAACTCTGAGAGACATGGTTGATATCAGTTAGAAAAATGTGGTTCAATAAGATAAAAATAATTTCTGGTGAATGGTAACTTTTTACTTTTATTTACCACGGTTTAAAGTAAAAATGGTAATTAAGGGTAAAAATGATATTATTCTTACCCTAACACATGTATTTATTCTATTGGATAAGTTTAATTAGACCAAAAACAACCTTATAAATAAAATATGATCCTTTTGGTGCACTTGGATTATATTAGGACATTGATTATTATTTAATTCAAAGAAGAGTTAAAAGAGTTAAAATCAGTGTTTAATTACTAAAACATTTTTAATACAGGGTTATACATTAGATAAATTATACTATAAATATTAATTATAAAGATAAAAATATTTCCTACATAATTTTATTTTATTTATAATTTTAAAACATTAAATAATTAAATTTAATTATGACACAATGATGATTAAGTAATTACCGTATTAATAAAATATTAAAATAATTGACATTATAAATATCCAAATAAAGCTAATTTGATAATTTTTATAAATTACACTAATTTTCTAGGTTACTTTGACATTTTAGGGTTGGTTAGATCGATTTTTTATGTAATCATACTGTTATGATTTTAACAAATAAAACTAATACCAAATAATTTCAAAATTGACATTAAATAGTTTTTAAAACAAATATTATATTATTATTTTATATAATAGTCCTAAAAATCTAAGGGTCATCCAAAAGACTTATATAATAATATATATGACATTATTGAATCAATTGGGTTTCTATTTTCATTTTATAGTAAGTTTATTAACCATATAATATAAAAATACAAAGAGACATGGTAAATGTTAAACTATTTAACTATGATTTAAATCTAAACATTAAGGTTAATATGGTTACCTAAACCTGTCTAAAACATATTGTCTGAGTTGTTTCAGACCCATACCCATCATAGACTTTAAATAATAAATTTTAGATCTATTAGAAACCGAAAATGAATTTACTATAAAATAATATTTTATGTTTTTCCAATGGTGCCCCCCACCACTATTATAAAAGGGAACTTCCCCTTCTCTCAAATTCACACCTCCAATGACATTTGGCTTAGCCAAACCCTGACCAAATATCCTCCCAACTATCCTACCTTCATCATAGAGGCCTTCATATGGTCATAAATTCAACCTATAGAGACCTTTTGATCAAATCAAAAGGAATAACCCAAAGAAGAGGTAATGATTTCACCACCCTCTTTCAAGTTCTCCTTTTCTTCCACTTACTCAATCATTATTGTTTCCTTTCTAAAATAATAAATCCAGTATCTTAAATATTCTTTGATGTTATTATAAATATGGCACATCTATATTAATTATTATAACCATCTTATTAATGATAATGGCACCATGTGTGCGTACGTATGGTTTACCGTCTCCATGCCATGATGTAATCTGTTATTCAACACTATGTTATTTGGATGGATTTAATGATGAGTAATATGTATATAAATAATTAAAATAACATTATAATGTCTCTGTAAAATTAATATACCATCCAATTACACACCTTTAAGGAAATAATATTGTCGGTCGTGCGTACGTACAGATTATCGTCTCCACGGCGCGAAGGGATTCATTTCCACGTTCACCATTCATCGAATATTATAAAACTATATATTTCTAATAAGTATTTAATATATGACATAATAATGATAAAAGATATATATATATATATATGTATGTATGTACTTACATATATCTTATTCACTTAGTTACGTTCAATATGATATGAAAATTGAAACAACGTTTATGCGTACGTACGGACTACCGTCTCCATAAACGGTGTTATAAATTTCATATATATTTCTAGTATACATATTTGTATTATAAATATATATGATATATAAATCATGTTTTATATTCTGGAAGTATTTAAATCTAGATCTATGTGATACATTCAAGAGTAACAAGTTAAAACACGTATGATAAGGAAAGCGACTATTACCTGAAATGATAATTTAACATGGAAATTATTATTAAATGGGTAGTATAATTTCATAAATGAATCTTGTATGATAGCATAAATATTAATATGGTTCTCGTATAATTTAATAACATTATAATATCTTCATACATGAGGATAAACGTACCATCGACTAAGGGAAAGTGAAAGGTAAGGGTTAATTCCTCAATTACATTATTATCCGAGATTGTTTATGTGTAAGTATTTACTGGGAAATTTTTATCATCGATGTCCATTTTTCAAAAAAAAAATCATTCAAAATGAATATTTTAAGGATTTTTGAATGGTACTCTTTATCAGGATCCGAATTTTAAATGTTTTAAAGATTTATCTTTCTAAATCTTTTTAATTAATGTCCATGTTTTCTAAATGATTTTAAGGATTTATTTATTTAGACATGAATGTTTTGAAATGATAATTCTTTTCAAATGTCTCAAAGTCTAAGGAGACATTTTGATTAAAAAATCTCTTTTAAATTACTTCCTTTATTAATGTATGACTTTTAATTGATTTTACAAAAAGGATATTTTTCTCAAACAGTTTTACTCATCATTTTAAACTATGTCATCATCTTTTACTGGATAATATTTTTGATTGGGTTGATTTATTATAATACAGTATTCCATATTGTATTTAATGAGTTATGATATGTTTGAATGTGGATGATATATTTTTATACCATTCATGGTTTATGGTTAATGTATTTATATTTTGTATGCTAGTTTTAATATGAATGTTTATGTTATGTTTCAACTTTTCTATATGAGGAATGAATTGGACTTAGTAAGTGATGGGTGGAGCTTGCTATAACTGCACCATATATTGGTAGGTCTCATGAGACAAACTAGTTTCTTGGAACAATTCCTTGGAAAAACTTTTATTTGTAGTCTTGGCACAAGGCCTTGACTATGTGGTAATGATGTTCGGTGTTAGGCATTCCCTCATTATGAAATTAGTTATTACATGTGATTATTAGACTAGTAGAATATCCATGTTCATGTTTATATGGTAATGTTTGATTTATTTTTTTCATATTATGTTCATGTTTATGTTTAAAAAGGATATTATTTTTATCACACATCTTGCCTTAAATGTTTATAGATTCTGCTAATTTATTTACCCTCATTGGGCATCTGAGCCCTCCCCTTTTTTATATTTTATTTTCCCAGGATTCCTTGAAGTGTATTATGATTGATATGAAGGGTTAATCTAAAGTTAATATTTTCATTAACAAAGAACTATATATTCCATATTTTATGTTTGAAATTGTAATTTAAAGTTAATGTATGTAATCTATTTTCCAAGACTTCTAAACTGATCAGTCCTTTGTGACTTGATTCCTTGAAATCATGCAAATGTATTAATATAATGCACCTGCTCTGGGTTAATGGGGTTGGGGAATTACATTTGGTATCAGAGAAAGTTTTTCAATAACCTTGGAAACTAGAATTAGATAAACTCTGATTAGAGTACATTACCCTAAGATGGACTTGAAGGATTAGTATATAAGAACATCTTAGAATTTTGGTAATGTAGAGATTTTGGGAGTTTTCCAAGAAAATACTTCCCTTTCTGGATACGAGTTGGTAGAGGTGGCTCTGGAACAGATGTACCTAGGGGTAAAACCTGAAAACACCATTTTGAGGTAGACTCAAACGGGAACTGGTCTATGACAATAGGCCTTTCCGCACTCTTGGTTACGACACTACTGGGAGATATTCTTATAAAAATTCTCCTTTTCATTACAAATCATTATGATGGATTTATGAGTATATACCTCCTCAAAGAAAATATTTTTATGATTTTGGATTATTTCTATAAACTGTTCAATTTACATTAGGTATTTTACGTGTTTGGAATTATTCATTTCAATTCATGAACTGACCTAGTGTATTCCATTGTATAGAAATGGCACCCAGTAGAAGGAATGTGAACTCCAGCAATACGTATGATCCAAAGAGTAAGAAGGGTCGTATATTTCATGGTATTAAAGAAAAATTTATAGGGGAAATAGTCTCCCATGTATTCTAAACATATGAATAAATAATATCATGAGTTAATAAGATAAGTAACGAATTATCCGAGTCCTATGGCTTTGAAGGGAAGTGAGAGAAGAAAATGATGGAAGAGAGAATGATGGATAAAGAGAAGAGGGAAAAGAATGATTTTCCCATATGTGATAACAGTGGAAAGAATCACCTTGGTGAATTCTTGATGGGAATAGGAGTTTGTTATAAGTGTGGAGTAAAATGACACCAATTACGTGATTGCAAGGGCAAGAAAAAATTTTCAAATGTATAATGCTTCATCTACATGGAATTGTGACACTATGCGAATCAATATCCAAATCATCAGAGTATACCCCAAATGCTGCTATTTGATAAGAATCGAGTGATGATATTACCAATTATGAAGAGGAATGATTAAGAGTTCTTATGTTGTTATTAAAGTATTGTGTCATTTGAGTGTTGTATCAATGATGTACTGAATATATGAATTATGGAAATAAAGAAGGATTGTACTATAGTACTATTTCATTGGGAATTTGAGATTTTATGATCTTGATACTAAGGTAGTAATTTTGGAATAAGAGATGGTTAATTTTGATAAATTATATGGGATATTCTTGACTATCTCGGAACTGATTAATGGTTTGTTTATTTCATTATTTTTGGAATATTCAAAATATTTGGATATGAGGAATATATCCAGTATTATATAAATGATAAGGGAACATGAATGTAATAAAAAAGGTTGAATGGTAATGTATTGTGTTAACATATTTTAAAATAATAGATGACGAGGGTGTTCACATGTTATTACATAGAAAAAGGATATTCATTGTTTTTAACATCCTTATAAATTTTGGACTATGAGTTTGGATATAAGTATTTTCGATAAGTCTAAATGTTGGAATTTATTATGTTTGAAATTGGATATTACTGTTATGGTTATTTTTGGATAGTTATATAAAGGACAAAACATAGACCTTGTGACAATCCACCACGTCAGACAATGTTATGGGAATCGAACCCACACCATAGTGCGATTGAGATTTATCGCCTACCAATGGACTACATGAATTCCCTGGATGGTATAATCTTGTTTTTTAAAGGGTCTGATAGGTGAATTATAAATTCGTTATTTTTGGAACCCCATATGATTAGGAAAAACATATTATTTTTTTAATTCTTTTGGTGTGAGAGATGAGTTTTTGGTAGGAATTAGTTAAAGGATGTAACTCTACTTGTCAAGTATATATATATATATATATTCCCTCTTATTAAGACAAAATTTTATTAACCCAATTTCCGATATGAGTTCTTCAAAAAGGTATTTTCTATTTTAATTTCTAACCATATATGTTTAGTTAAATTAGAAAAATATATTTTGATATAGTTCATGTTTTTTGACATTATTTTAATTCATTTATAATTTCAGGCATTGATATACTACATCTATTGGGCCACTAATAGGATTAGTTGGCCCTATGATTTGTTAATAATTTTATAATATATTATTTTTTAGTATATATAGTGGTTTCATTGAAATATAAATTATTTTTTGATGATAAATAATATATCACCAATACTGGTCTTGTTTATATGATCAACCTATTGGGCCTTCAAATTGTGATCCAAAAATACCATTATAAGGAAAATTAGTGGCTGATACATTTGAAGGATATATAGTAATTTGAAACATTAACTATAAAATATATATATAAATAATATGGATTAATATTATATTTATATAAATTTATTATCTAACTGAATTTACAATGAGTTGAAAATATTCAATGTTTTGATATTGACATTAATTATAAAACATGTAAATTACATCTTAAATATATAAATTTTTTGGAAACTATATATGTGATTTTATTTTAATATTTGTAGTACATTTATAACATCAACACATCAACACACTGTATAGTTGATGTACTAGTTCATATGAAACCAAATACATATCAAAATAATATTATCATATCGTAACCTATATTTTTTTACAGTAATTATATTTGCCTATAGTATTTAAGTAATCTATAATGAATTCAAACAAAAAATTTTACAACCATAATTTTTAAAAAATAAAATAATTATTCCTCTGATTTTAAAAAGTGTAAAATTTAATCTATCAAATTTCACTACACTCATATTTACATATATGTTTCAATGAGGTTCCTTGATTATCACACCATGTTTGAAAATTTTTGGTTTGGTAGAGATATCATCTTTCATTCCCATACATAAATTTTAAAAAATATCTTTTATAAAAGATGTTTTGTGGCTACAGTGTAATAGAAATATAATGGATAAAAGTGGGGAAAGGAGGGGTGAAAATAGAAACACAAACAGTAAAATTCATGACTTATCAAATGGGAAATTTATGTTCATGAAAAATAATATTAGTAATGAAACATATAGATGATGAAATTCATAAGACATTAAATATGAATGTAACTGTATGATTAATTAAATTATTCAATAAACAAGAATCATCTCACAATGAATACATAAGAAAATACTATCGAATCATGGTTTTTTGTCTCTTTTTTACCATTTATACACAAATTATATAATTTTATACATTTTAATTGAGATTCATGTTTTTATTCCTATTTATAAATTTTTATTACACCCATTAAATAAGATTATATAAAAATGGAATAAAAATAATTTCCTCAGTAATCCTTATTTAATTAAAACTAGTAAACCACATATAATATTATCCTAACATTAAATAATATTAATAAATATTTAAATTAAATTAAACATATACCTAAATGAAATTCATCCAATAAAAATCATAAAATAAAAAACCATGTAAATGATAGGTGGATATGTTTTTTTATTTCTAAATATTTTTGTAAAAAATACTCTTATGTTAGTTTATTGTGGATTTCAAAATCCATATCAATATATAAATAAACGGAGGTAATTTGTATAATCTAATTCTCATATTTATAGGGATATGACCATCGAATTAATCTACACTTTAGTTAGAAACTTATTTCAATGTATAATACACACGACACTCATAATTAACAGTGAATGGAAATATAGATGAATATATTGTCATAAATTTCCTTTGATGAATTTTTGGTTTATCTCCCATGAGTATAGTACTGTTAGTTTTGTAATCTAAACGTAGAAAAAATGGAAATATTATTGAATCAAAATTAATTATCTCAACTATTAGTTAAAATAAGAAACATTCAAATGGAAATAAATTTTCCAGACCCATTATAATATATGAATAAAATTATAAATATACACAACATGTTCAAAAAAAATTTCTTATTTGGAAAATAAAATCAAACTATAACTACATAAATAGGGATGAAAGAGGAATAATGTGTGTAATTTCTCAATATTTATTAAGATAGAGGGTTAATATAGGAATATAATGAAATATAAATATAGGATGATTGAGGGACAGATTTAGTTAAAAGGGAGATAGGTTCATCCCTATTAGGATTAGGCATGTGCCCTTCCCTATCAAATAGAGGGTCCATTGTATCTATAATAGGATTATTATAATTATAATTTGTGACCGATGGATTCAAATTGTAATTCTATATATTTTATTGATTCCCATTAATATTGAATTTCATATTTTAGGAAGGACAAGGGCAATATACTAAAACAGAAGTGTAAACCAAGGTATAAATAACTGGAAGTACCCATCAATAATTAATTATATATAATTAATGTTTGAATAAATAATAAAATATATTTAAATTTTACATTCATAAAACATGATAAATGGTGGTTTTTTCCATGAATTGAAATATAAATATTTTTTATTATTCATATAGTATTCATATGAATGAAGTATAAGTTTAACTATTTCATTAGTTTTTAAAAATATTATTATCAAAATCATTTTATGATGAAAACAGCATGTTTTAAATTCATAAAAAATATCATTGGTATTTAAAGTAGTTAATGATATTATTTATGAAATATAATCATAAATTGTACATCCCATTGGGTTTATTATATTTTATTTTATAAATAAGAATTAATATATATTGTTCTCAAACAAATTTTTTATGGTGTTGTTAAAAATCCTCCCACGTACAATATTAAATCCCATTTATAAAATTTGATTCAATATGATACATAGATGATTTTATTTGATCAAAATTCTTTATATCATTATATTTTTTACGAATTAATTGATATATAGATATATAATCTAATCGACATGGAACATGAAGTCACAATCCAATGAATGATATGTTTTTAGGAACTAACATTGGGTTTGATCAATATCATATCTAGTGTGTTTGGAACTGACACACAAGGAAAAATATTCTAAAATAAGAATTATATATGTGAAGAAATTTTAAAGAGGTATAAGATCAATGATATTGATACGATAAGTTTAAAATATTTTAAATAATTTTAAGGATTCAATGAGAATCCCAATTTTTTTGATAATCATGCAAAATGTTTGATTCGAGGAAAATTAATGAAATAAATAATATTAATTGACTAAAAATTTAGTCTATAGGAATACACTATAAAATAACATTTTGGTAACTCTTTATGGTTAATGGTATCATTATGCATTCATTAAGTGACAAAATCACAAAATTGAGTAATTTATATTTTCATTAATAGATCTTCTTATTACCTTGATAGACTTATTTTACAATGATTATAACCTTATAAATAATAATTTTTTTGATTCACATCATAATTATTCCATTTTTTTATTGTGTTTGAAAATAATTATGAATATAAAATTCTAAAATTATTTTATATTATGGTAATTTTTGAATGACAGATGAAATTTATTTATTGGGGAAATAAGGATCAATAATTTAATAGTGAGAGGAATTTTATCTTATACTTATCTGATTACAAATATTATTTTATTTTCCATGATATTATTTAATATGAAGAAAAAATTATTGAATCATTAGAATACATTTACTTACACCCAACTTGGAATAAATTTGTTTATATGAGAGAATTAAATCCAAATTTCTCTTACAATCATGACTCATACACAAATGACATGGTTCGTAAATGATCCCAATTAAATAATCGTATATGAATATTCTTTTATGGGAATAAAATAATATTGATTATCATATAATTTTTTGAGGAATAATTTATTTTGTATTTAATATTTTTCTTTCATTGACCATGGAAATTCTAAATGTCTTAGATATATGCATAACATATCATTTCAATGCGAATAAATTGATATTTGGATTATTTTTGATTGTTTGAGTGAATTGTTTTTATTAAGGATCAATTGGAAGCCTCATAAAATATAAATAGATTATCATTTTAGAGTAAATATGTGTGTAGGAGTGAAATCCTACAACAAATATGGGAAACCACCGATTGAAAATCACATATATAAGAAAGGATTAGATGTATGATGTTTAAGTTGAATAAATTAGTCATTATATAAACATAATATTTGAAGAATATAATAGAACACACTCATGATGGATTATGATTAGTATAAAAATACCAGAATCATCCATTTAGTAATTTTTTATTAAATATAACAAATAATTTCAATCGAAACATTTATTTTATGAGGAAATAGTATGCATGCAGATAGGGTGAATTACACAAAATAATAATGTCATCCATGAAATTATACTTTCAATTCTCAATTAATTTAGTAAAATACCAATTATTCATCCTTATAATGTTATTGAATAACTTCAACATAAAAATTATATTGCCTAATATATATAAACTTTAAATGGGGAAGTGAATGTATTTTTTCATAATATTGTTATAACAAATTTATTTTGATAAAATTTTGTGTAAAAAATATAAATTTGAATTTATTTATAATATTTACATATTTTAGTTTAAGAGTGTTTATGGGTTTTTTGATTTTCTTATTTCGAAATTTAATTTTATGTAATCACTACACACATGACACTTTTCTCTCTCTTTAATTGGGAACAATTATAAATGTTCATTAGTAACAACAATAATTCCAACATATTTAGTGTAAAATTGATTTGGACATAACCACTCATTGTAAGAAACATGTTAGATAATACAATCATTGATATGTGTGGTGATTTTCCCTTAACCTTTTTATTATGAGTGGAATTATATTTCATAGAGTCATTTTGTTAAGGTTAAAATACTCCTCTATATGTTTCTATAATATGTAATGGTTTGGGTTGTAATTGGAATTCAATATGAGGTGTTACATAATGCCTTTTTACTATACCCTGAAACAGGACTATGTTTAGAATAATATATATCTTTTAGTGAATTTGAGATGAGGTTACTATAGAAATTATCATGGATGAGGATGGAATATGTATCACCGTATCCCAAATACCCCCAAAAATTCATTGTTTGGGTCATTACATAACATCAAGCAGGCCTCATTGTATTCCCTAGGTATCATACTAGTGGAAACGGACAAAAACTATAGTGGGAGACAATTTCTATTAAAATGTTCATATATGATAATGGATAAATATAAAAAAATCCGACATTAACCATCTATATAATGGACATCCCAAATAGTGGTAACCAATAAATTGGGATCCCTAAGGCCCTAAACAGTTCAAAATAGGAATCCAAAAACTATATTGATAATGCCATAATATAAAAATTAAAATAAAGAAAACAAATTATTAAAAATGGTCATATTTATAGGAAAAATGGATAGCATGTCCTGAAAATAATATTAATTTAATACACTAGCATCTGGTTTATATTAAATTGCTATTCTTTAAAAATATCATCCTTCAAGGCCATGTTACCTGAAAATGTGTCATTCTCCATTTTATACATGTCCCCTTAGAGAAAAAATATTTTTTACCCAAGAAGAGTATGCAATAAGGGGTTACTCTATTGAACCTCTATGAATCTAAAATACCTCATTAAGACAAAGTGTTATTTTGATCATGTGTATGTGAATGAAACAAATATATTAATAGAATTTTCATTCCCATGTGACAAACCTACTTGGGAACATGGAATAGAAAACATATACAATCCATGAATTTAGGTTTTCATATGGTAAATAGGATGCCACAATGCATTACCCTACCTACTTTGACCCCATTTAGGATGTAAAAATTTAAGCATGTACCTTAACAAAAACACATAAATTAAGATACATGCTAATGTTTCAAGCCCAAAAGTAGACAAATCCCCTCTAACTCAAGTGATTTCCTAAAATTTTCTAGTACCACTATATAAAGGTGTATGGAAGGGTTTTATCAATCCTTGATCTATCCCTTCTTAGTAAATAGTGGTCACATGTTAAGAATCAATCTATCTATAACACCCCTAATAACATGTGGGATGATGCACATGATGTACCCAAGGAAACAATTCTCACTCAATAGTGGAAATACATCCTATCTAATGAAACAAATATCACACAAAGATGATCAAGACAGTCACACAAATCTAGCACCACATATCTCTGATGGATACACTTCCTATTCTATATGAATCACCATCAATCTAGGACTTAAGAAACATATCCTCCAGCATTAACAATTTATTATAATAGGTTGATCATTGGGAACATGAAAATAAGAATAACTTGTCCAAAAAACCCATATAACAAATCATCAACTAATAGAAAGGGATTGAGTAACTCGAACCTTTCCCGATAATGAAAAATCATCCCAACATCAATCTCATCCCCTAATGTGTTCTTTCACAACTAGTCACACCAACAGTCAGAATTAATACCCAAATATGAGTTCTCATTGTTATACACACACAACATTCATCATTATGTGAAAGATTACACACCAGGTATGAAAAAATATAAACCCATAAAGTATACACACCTTAAAAACTTTGTAGTTCCCAATAAAAGAATTGTATAAAAGTACTTTTTAAACATTCTCAATTTTAATTTCCTGGAAAAATACCCCAATAATAATATTTTTAAATAATTACAGAAGGTATAAAATTATTTTATACATATTACAGAATAGTTACCAAAATCCTATTTATAAATAATTCAAAAACTCATTCCCATTTTAAATTACCATTTGAAAACCATTTTCTTAAATTAGTAGTCTCCCTTGAAATTACTTTTTTGTCCAAAATTGTTTCAAATAAATTATTAAGAATAACTTTTTTTCTTATTTTTAATACAACCCCGAAAAATGAAAACACAATATTATGGTCAGCTGACTCTTTTTAAACAAAGTTTCAACCATTAGACCCCTAAATAATATATGATGTCCCTGTTGACAATTAGGCCATTGAGAATTCATCCTAATCTATGGTAGAATCACATATTCATCAAATATATACAAAGAAATAATAAATATTTTATATTAACATTAAATAAAAAAGATAATAGTAGAATCAAATATAATCAAATCCACATACATTAGTTAGTGTTATAATAAATTATCCCATTCTTATATTGACCTCATACAATCCTATGATAACCTATCTCAATAGTGAAAATCATGAATTTAATAAAATTAGCATTTATATAAAAAATATTTTATTAATTGAAGATATACTAATGAGGGTATTTCGTGGAACTAAAACCATTTTCAATAGGGTCATATCCACTTAAAGAACTCGAATAGTTAAATTCCACAAAAATAATAGAATAATAAATAAAAATCAATAGTCAATTTCACCTGAAATCACAAAAAACCCTAATGATACTAAATAGAAAAAATACATTAAAATGAATGATAATAAAAGTCATGATTACTAAATCTTGGGAAATCCTTAAAGGGACACACATGAAATGCCCAATAATTATGATGATTTCAATATAATCTAGTGAAATTTTCCAACCAAACCAATAGATAGTCAAACAAAAATAATAAAAAAATGTACGATTAGTTGAGGTGAAAGAAATAGTCTACCTTGATTCCACATGATGGACCACATCCAAAAAAGTTGTATTGATGAGAACTATAGATAAGGAATGTTGGAGAATATCTAACATTCCTCTTTACACTATTAAAGGAATACTCATGGTTTTTCCAAACAATAAACCCATAGAAATTATTTTTTCCCATTTTCAAAACAATACACTATTAGTGGTTCACTACATGCTTAGAGTATCTTAATGCGTCATGAAGCATTCATCTAATATATTCTTGTTCAAAATAAACCTATGTAGAAACACCATCTAAGCCATATCCTTTCAGGGTGTGACCAACTACTTATGTCCAACAAAAAAACCCTTACTACATCCTTTTATTATGAAATATAAGGGATTGAAATATAATTTATTTCATCAATTGATTAATTAAAAAAATTAATATATGCCAAGTTATGATTCCCACTCATGCACCAAAACCACATTTTAACCCTCATTTTTCATCCAAAATCATCTTATCAAAATGTTTGAAGACTAGAATTCTCTATATAGACCATAATTCATTGAATATCTTCTTATCATAGAAAAATTAAACACATCCTATAAATCAAATAACCCATAATGATGTGAATCATTAAAGAATAAAACCCATAATTACACTCATAAAAGAGTGGTTTCTATATTCCTCTTATCATGATTCTCTGACTACATTGTTCATTAATTCATTCATAACATACAGTTTCTTTTCCACGAGAACTGAATGTTCATCCTCTACACAACATTAAAAACTTTTTCTAGATAGATCACTTTTCCAGAACAAATATGGATAACATGATCATTAAACCACGTTAACCACATCTCGAATGACACTCCTGACATGGGATCCACATCACTAAATTCAATTAGATTTAAAACTATGATAAAAATTGCATTGGGTGAATTAACATGGATATTCTCAAGCTAAACCTCTAATCCACTACCACTACAATTTAATTGCTGGTCATGATATCATACAACCAATAAGAATTACAAAAATATAAAAATGGTCTCACAAAGGCTTAATCCTAATATCCAAATTGATTCACAGATGATTAATTTATCAAACTATCCAATTATCATGATCTAACCACTAGCACTATGGCTGCATGCATCTATCTCAATCTCGAATCAAACTACCCCTATAATGAGTCCATTTATAACACAAGAACCATTTTTTAATAGAAATCCAAAATTTAACAATTAGTATTATCCACTTTTTATCTATCATAAACCACTTCAACCATACACAAACAAATTCCATGCTTCACACAACCCCTCACACATGAGCATCCTAAAACCATGAATGATTTAATTCAGCCCACCATGGAATATCGATATATTTTCCCATAATAAAAAAACCCTAATCTCTACCACCAATATATCATCCCCACTATAGGAGTATCATTGACGTGTCCACTCCAATCAAACCTATGTTCTCATCATGAAATAACATTCACATTATTATGGGATGTTCCCCAACCACGCATTTCAATCCAAAAACGCCAACACTTGAATGGTGCATTTTTATCAATTATAATACTTCTCACAAATATATATATCCACTAACTATAACACCCCAAGCTTCCACATTATGTTTCCCTTTTAATAATGCAGTAGCTTTCATTGCACGCAACTTGGAGTTTTCACACACGACGACCAATGAAACTAGCAGTTATGAATAGTAATACCCACCTTTTAAAATTTTATAAATTTTAATTGTCAAAATGGACTTCATTTTTGGATTCATAAATTCAAAATTATCTTTGGGTGAATTTTTGGAATTTTTATGAGAAATTTTAAATTTAGATGAATTGTAAAAAACACTGCGTTATTGTTGAAAAACAACAATTTATTTAAATAATTTGTTATTTTATATTAGTTTATTTTAGGTAAAAATAGATACATAATACCTATATATGTTCAATTTAATTCATCAGAGTCATTTTATAATATGTTTAGATATATAAAATTTTATTGAGCTTTTTTTTGTTTACCAACCTTTTAGGAGCGTTTATAAATTTGCATAAAATATAATTTTACCGCTTTTGTGAGTTAAATTTCAAAAATCCGAGAGATACAGTTGACATCAGTAAGTAAAATTTAGTTAAATAAGATGAATTTTTTTTATGAACAATAACTTTTGACTTTTATTTTCCACGGTTGAATGTAAATTGGGTAATTAAGGGAAAAATGATATTATAATTACCCAGACACATGTCTTAATTCTATTGGATACGTGTAATTCGACCCAAAACAACCTTAGGAATGAAATATGATCCCCTTTGGTCCACATGGATTAGATTAAGACATTTATTATTATTTTATTTAAAAAGAGTTAAAAGTGTCAATTCAAAGATCAATAACTAAACCGTTTTTAATATAGGGATATACATAAGAGAAATTCGACTATAAATATTTATTAGATAGCTAAAAATATTTCCTCCATAATAGTATTTAATTTATAATTTCAATACATTAAATAATTTAGTTTATTTATGACACAATGATGATACAGTAATTTTTTTATTAATAAAAGATTATAATAATTGATATTATAAATATCCAAATAAATGTAATTAGAGACTTTTTATGAATTACAATAATTTTCTAGGTTAATATGACATATTCAAGTTGATTAAATAATTTTTTTTTGATGTAATCTTGTTGTTCTGATTTTTACAAAAAGAAAATACTAAATAGTGTCAAAATTGACATAATTGAATTTTTAAAACAAATACTATATTACTAATTGATATAATATTCCTAAAAATATATGGATCTGCCAAAGGACATAGATAAGGTTATATATATTAATAATGATCCACTTGTATTTCTCTTGGCATGTTATAGTAAATTTATTAAACATATAATATAAAATTACAAAGAGACGTGGTAAATGTCAAACTATTTAACTAAGAGTTAAATCTAAAAGATAAGGTTGATATGGTGACCTAAACCTATGTAAAACTTATTGGTTGAGATTTTGTTGACTCATCCCCACCTTAACCTCGAAATATATCATTTTTAAGCCATTAGAAACAGAAAATTAATTATTATAAAATAATATTTCATGCTTTTCCTAAAGTGACCCTAACCTCTCTTATAAAAGTGTACTTCCTCTTCTCTTAATTTCACACCTCCAAAGCAAATTTTCTCAGCCATCCCCTACCCAAATTTCCTCCCAAATTTCCTCCCTTAATCCTAGAGGCCTTCCTTTGGCCAGAAATCCAACCTATGGAGCCCTTTTGATTAAATCAAAATGAAGAACCCGTAGAATAGGAGGTTAGCATACCATCGACTAAGAAAAAGTACAATGTAGGGGTTAATTTTACAATCTATTTATTATCTGAGATGGATTTTACATAAGTATCTACTGGGACCTCTTTATCATCTACATCCATGTTTTTTAGAAATTTATTTCAAAACATTTTTACTATTTACTAGACTATGGGATAAAGTCATGTATACCCTTGTTTGACTTTTAAAAAAATGGTTCGAAATGAATCTTTCTGTCATTTTCCAAACAAGGTACATTTTGAACTTTTCGACATAATCAAGGTAAGAATGTATTTTTTTTAACTTATACGGTTGGAGGGGCTCTTTTTCGTTGTTATATCATTGTCGAAGCCTCCTAAAAAAGCTTATAAGAATATTTTCAAACTAAATGATTTTTTTTATAATTATGTGAATTTTAAATGATTTCAAAATAGAAAGAGGTATTTATTTCAAATTTTTTTCATTTCATCTATGTCTATATCAATTGACAGATTTTAAACATGTTTGATGTTGATTTATTTTTATAAAAATATATTATATTTTATTGAAGGTTTTGTGATATGTTTCACTCAGGATGTGTTATTTTTACACCATTTATGGTTTATATAAAATGTATTGACATTTAGTATGCTAGTTTTAATAAGAATGTTTATGTTATGTTTAAACTAATTGGTCTTTCGGGGCATGATTCCTTGGATCATGCCAATATTATTTAATAACGCACTGACTTTGGGTAACTAGGGTCGGGGTGTTACCATTGGTATTAGATGAAATTTAGTACAAACCTTGGAAGCAAGATTTATAAAAACACTTATTAGAGAACATTACCCTAAGATATACTTTCAGGATTAGTATAGAAGAACATCCTATAATTTTTCTACTGTAGGGATTTTGTGAGATTTTAAAGAAATACATTGTTGTCTTGATATGAGAAGGTAGAGAAGGATCTGGAATAGATATACCTAGTGGTAAAACCCGAAAACATGGCTTTGAGCTAGACTCGAATGGGAACTAGTGCATGACAACGAGCCTTGCTGCACTCTTGGTTACAACACTCCCGGGGGATATGCTTATGATAATTATCATTTTATTTAAAAACCATTATGATTTGTTTATGACTATAAACATCCTCAACAAAAACATTTTTATAATTATGGATTATATCCATAAGCTTTTCCATTTATGTTAATTGTTTTACAAGTTTTGAATTATGTATTGCAATTCATAAACTAATCTAGTGTACTCCATTGTTTCGAAATGGCACCTAATAGAATAAATGGAAACTGTATCAATGCACATAATCTATGTACAGATTTCCATCCTACTCAAGATAATTATAGTGGATCTAGTGAAGAAAATAGTGGTAATCAGCTAATCATCATACCGGGACAACTCACTAGGGTTATGAATAATAACCTTACCCGTATTGATCACCCTAATCCACAATGCAGATGATCAATTTAAGACCGCTTCAGGAGGAAACAACCACCAACATTAAATGGGAGTAAAAATCCATTATTATCTGAGCAGTGGATAAATTACTTAGAGAAAATATTTCATGCTTTGGGGTGTAGATAAAGGGAAAAAGTTATCATTGACATTTATCACCTCATGGTAGATGTAGATCAATAGTGGTCATTAGTCCAAAACAAAAACGATGATGAATAAGTATCAAACATGGAATGAAGGGAGTTTAAAGCAATTTTATTAGAAAAATTCCTTCCTCGTGACCATCAAGTAGGTACGAAGAGACAATTTCTTGATTCTGAGACAAAAAGAGGATGAGAATGTCTCATAGTGTGAGGCTAACTTTACAAGGTTAGCAATGCATGCGGAAGATTATATTCAGAACCCAAGGTGTAAGATTCATCGATTCATTGGTGGGTTAATACCATTTCTACATCGAGCATTAGTCTCATAGTCCATCTTATCATACGAAGATATAGTCTCATGCACTATATAGACAGAAAAGGGATTCTCTAAGTCTTATGGCTTTAAAGAAAAGAAATAGAAAAATAGATCTACCAAACACTTGGGAAATTGAAATAATGGGAAGAAAGGAAAAGTTGAATATCTATCCTGTGGTAAATGTGGGAAGAAACACCCCGGTACTTTCCTAAATGGAATGGGAGTCTATTACAATTATGGTGAAAAAGGCCACAAAGCTAGTGATTTCAAGGGATTGAAAGAGGCTTCCAATGTTGAATGCTACAATTTTAGAGAAAAGGGGAATTATGAAAATGAATGTCCTAAGTTTCAATGGAACTTTCCATAGAAAAGGCCAATGGATCCAGGATAAGCTTATGCGATCACTAATCCTAAGGTTGAATCTCTGAAAGACGTGGTCGAAGGTAATTTAATAGTTTCCCCAAGTTTATCCAATTATTTATTTGATTATAGATCAATGCATTGTTTCATATCTACCCATTTTACTACGAAAATTAGATATTTTTAATTTACATAATAAGGGAGTTGTTATTCAAAACACCTAAGGGAAGTATCATCGCAACAAAGTTGTATGAATCAGTTCCTATTAGGTCATATAATTTTTTTTATCTGCTGATATAATCATCATTACCATGATTTGAATTTGACATAATCCTAGGAATGGATTGTCTTTCAGATCAAGAATTGAAAATTTATTTTAAGAAGAAGAATGCTAAAATTTTCGATTATGATAAGGAGTACCTTATCTTTAGGGCAGAAACATCACCACCAGATTCGTATCTTGATCCACCCCTAATAGCTCTAATAAATTCAATTATTGGTGAACAAGAGAATGAAATAACTATGGGTGAGGAAAATAATGTTCGAATAAAGGACAGACTCGTTGTTCAATAATATGTTGATGTGTTTCCAAAGGATTTACTTGGAAAACCTATAGTTCCAGAAATTGAGTTTTCCATTGATTTAATTCCTGGTTCAATTCCCATTTCAAATCCCCTTATAGAATGGCCACTATAGAATTATTGGAACTAAAGAAATAACTAGAGGAATTGAGTAATAAGGGATTCATTCACCCAAGTGTTTCTCTATGGGGATCCCATGTCATTTTTGTTAAGAAGAAAGACAGATCTTTGAGGTTTTGCATTGACTACAGGGAGATCAATGCTATAACAATAATGAACAAGTATCCCCCACCTCGCATTGATGATTTATTCACCAAACATCATGGAGAACAATATTTTTCAAAGATTGACCTTCGATCTAGATAACAACAGTTGTGTGTGAAGAATGAATACATTCTAAAGACAGAATTTCGAACCAGATATGACATTACGAGTATACAGTAATACCATTGGGATTGACTAATGCACCCTCTGTCTTTATCGATATAATGGATAAAGTTTTCAAGAAATATCTTTATGACTTTTTAGTGGTATTTATTGATGATATTTTGGAATACTAAAAAATCTACGAAGATCGTGAAAATAAATTGTGCATTATCCTAAGGACTCTTAGAAGAACTGAATTATATGGGAAATTTAGAAATTGTGAATTCTATATTATGAGATTTCTTTTCTTGTCCATGTTGTCTCTAATGATGGAATCACTATTTATCCTTCAATGACCAATGAAAATCAGGAATTTCCATCACCGACGAGTATAACCAAAGGATGCAGTTTTATTGGTTTAACAGGTTATTATCAGTTTTCTTTCATGAATTATTTTCGATTGGCTAAACCATTAACGAAACTCAAGAGTAAAGAGGCTAAATTTGTTTGGACAAAAGATTTTGAGGAATGTTTTGATGAACTGAAGAGAATATTAGTTAATGATCCTATCTTGAATCTAACATCGAGGAATGATGGGTTTCTTATTTATAGTGATGCTTCAAAGAAATTATTTGGTTGTGTCCTTATGTCTAATGATTTCCTATGCATCACGACAGCTAAAAATTAATGAAGAAAACTATACCACTCATGATCTTCATTTAGTAGAATTAATATTTGATCTGAAAATATGGACACACTATCTCTATGGTGAAAAATGAAATATTTATACTGATCACATGAGTTTAAAGTATATTTTCTTGCCAAAATAACTCAACATGAGGAACAGGATATGACTTGAACAAACTCAAGGATTACAATTTCACTATACACTACCACCTGAGGAAGGAAAATAAGGTGGTAGATGCTTTGAGTAGAAAGTATTGTGGAGTTTCGAACATGATGTGAGTGGAAAAGGATCATGTATACATGCATCTAGTAATGATTGATATATGAATAACTAGGGAAGGTGAAACATCATGTCTTTTTCAAATGGTTTCCAAACCATCATTACTTAAAATGTTAAAAAGTTTTTAGACTGATGATATGGAATTTCAAAAGAAGATTAATGCGATGAATGATGGGATATTGAGTGACTTCATATATGATGATGGAATTTTGAAATTTGGGAAGAGGCTTTGTGTTCCTAACATACCTGATCTAAAAACTTAATTTATGGATGATGCTCATAGCTCTCATTTTTCTATACACCCAGGGAGAAGCACGATGTATATAGATTTGAAGGATCATATTTTTTAGGACAACATGGAGTGGGAGATTTCTGATTTTGTGTCAAGATGTAAGGTTTTTAAACAAGTGAAAGCTAGAAGGAAACAAGCTGGATGATTTATGAAACCTCTTCCCATACCTGAGTGGAAATGGGATAATATTACAATGGACTTTTTCAAGGGGATACCAAAGTCTCCTAGATGGAATGATGCAATATGGGTCATTATTGATTGTATTACCAAGTCAGCACATTTTCATACTATAAGTGAATATTTAACACTTGAATGTCTGGAAAGACTATATATTAATCATGTTGTAAGACTCCATGGTGTACCCCTATTGATTGTTTCTGATCGTGATCCCCATTTTATATCAATATTTTGGAAAATTATTTAGAAGGCCTTGGATACTAAACTTCGTTTGATCACTGCCTACCACCCTCAAACAGATGGACAATCAGAACAGACTTTTCAAACCTTAGAATGCATTTTGAGATCCTTATCACTTGACTTTCTAGGTATATGGGATCAATATTTACCTCTGGTAGAATTTTCCTATAATAATAGCTTTCAATCAAAAATTCATATGGAATCATATGAAACGTTATATGGAAAGAGATGTCGCACACCAAATAGTTGGGATTATTTTTGTGAAAGAAAACTCGTAGGCCTAAAATTTGTTGGGGAAACAATGGAAAAGTTAAATATTATCCAAAACCACATTAAAGAAGCCCAAAGTAGGGAAAAGATCTATACCTATAATCAAAGAAAGGATTTGAAATTTCATGTAGGATACCATGTTTTCTTGAAGGTATCTCCATGGAAGGTCGTAATACGTTTCAGTAAGAATGGTAAATTGAGTCCCAGGTACATCATAACTTTGGAAAATCTAGAACGAATTAGAGTCGTAGCTTATCGTTTGGAAATGCCTCCAAGTCTCTCCAATGTTCATGATGTGTTCCACATATCACTATTGAGAATATACATGCTAGACCCAATGCATGTACTCAACTATGAGGAAATTGAATTGGAACCCGATCTATCTTATTGTGAAAAGCAATTCAAAATTCTTGATACCATAGAACAAGTTCTGAGAAACTGAATGACTCGTCTAGTAAAATTTATATGGAGAAACTATAAGATGGAAGAATAAACTAGGGAACCCGAGGAACTAATGATGAAGAACCACCCGAATATTTTTATGCAGTAATATTCTAGAAATTTTGAGGAAGAAATTATTTTAAAGAGGAGAGAATGTAACACCACAAGCTTTCACAGTACGTTTCCCTTTGAATAATTCAGTAGCTTGCGTTGTACGCAACATGGAGTTTTAACACACCACGACCAATGAAAATAGACGTTATGAATAGTAATACCCACTTTTTAAAATTTTATAAATTTTATTTTTCAAAATAGAAATCATTTTTGGATTCAGAATATCAAAATTAGCTTAGGGTGATTTTTTAGTACTTTTCTTAGAACTTTCAATTTTTATGAATACTGTAAAACAACGAATTATTGTTTACAGCCGACTTTTTATTTATATAAATAGTTATTTTATTTTAATTTATTTTCGGTAAAAATATATACATAATACCTATATATGTTCAATTTAATTCATTGGATTCATTTTATAATACGTTTAGATATATAAAATATTATTGAACTTTTTACCGTCATTTACCCACCTTTTTAGGAGCATTTACAAATTTGCATAAAACATAATTTTACCGCTTCTGTGAGTTGAATTTCAAAAATCCATGAGACATGGTTGACATCTATAAGTAAAATTTGGGTCAATAAGATGAAAATAATTTTTGGTGAATAATATCTTTTAACTTTTATTTAACACGGTTGAAAGTAAATAGGGTAATTAAGGGTAAAAATGATTTTTTAATTACCGTAACACATGTCCTAATTCTATTGGATAAGTGTAATTCAACCAAAAAAACTTAGTAATTAAATATGATCCCATTTGGTCCACATGGATTATATTAGGACATTTATTATTATTTTATTTAAAGAAGAGTTAAAAGTGTTAAATTCAAAGTTTAATACCTAAACCATTTTTAATATAGTGTTATACATAAGATAAATTCAACTATAAATATTCATTAGAAATCTAAACAGATTTTCTAGATAATGGAATATTATTTATTATTTTTAGATATTAAATAATTTAATTTATTTTTGACATAATGATGATGCAATAATTACCTTATTAAGGAAATATTAAAATATTTGATTCTATAAATATCCAAATAAATGTAATTTGAGACTTTGGATTAATTACACTAATTTTATTGGTTAATATGACATGTTAGGGTTGATCAAATAATTTTTTTCTATGTAATCTTGTTTTTATGATTTTCACAAAATCCTAATACTAAATCATGTCAATATTGACATAATTGAGTTTTTAAAACAAATACTGTATATCTAATTGATGTAATATTATTAAAAATATACAGTTCAGCCAAAGGGCTTAGATAAATTTATATATATTAATAATGAACTACTTGAGGTTCTCTTGGATTTTTATAGTATGTTTATTAACCATATAATATATATATACAATGGGACGTGGTAAATGTCAAACTATTTAACTAAGAGTTAATTCAAAAAGATAAGGTTAATATGGTGACCTAAACATGTATAAAATCTATTTTTTGAGAGGTTTTCGACCCATCCCTACCTTAGCCTCAAAATAAAATTTTTGGGAGCCATTAGAAACTGTAAATTATTTTATTATAAAATAATATTTCAAGATTTTCCTAACGTGACCCAAAACTCTCTTATAAAAGGGTACTTCCATTTGTCTTAATTTCACACCTCCAAATCCATTTGAGTAACTTCCTCAATATGAGTGCCACACAACGGGTTCCCTAAACCCGGTTGGTCACATGAACTCAAGTGAATATCCCCAAATGCCAGAGGCTGCCGACTAGCAGTGAGAGCCTAGGACTGATAGTGGTGAAACTATGCACTCATTTGTCAATGTGTAGCACAACGGAAATAAACATAAACATACAAAAGTGGAAGCTATAAACAATATAGACCTGGAAATGGAAAAAAGAACTGAAGTAACATATAACTAGTAGTAGTATGTATGTTGATGCAATATGTATCTAATTCTAAGAAAGAAGCCTAAATAAGATACTCTGCAATCTGATACAATTCAACACAAGGTACAAAGTACAGTAAAGATAAACCAATGTAGTGAAACATGAACACAGTAGCATCACTAGCCTAATCTTGGTCTCATGCTCTCTTGTACCTCTGCAACAATCTGTACCTGTGTTGGGACCCGTTCCCTTATCAACACCTGCAGCAATATAATCTATTTGGGCCCAAGACATGACCCAAATAGGGTGTGAGAAATAAATCCCAGTATGCAACCACCAAAATGCATGTGCCCAGCTATCAGTGAAAATATGCAACAATAGTGTGCAATAATGAAATACAGTAAACTAAGAGGTACTCAAAAGTAACTATTCCTACCAGTTACATTGTCTTTTAATAATTATTTAACAATTCAATATAATGTAATTGTGAGTTTTTCCTAGACTTGGCCTCAACCTACAATCTCCTATACCAGTTCCCCAGTAGAAACCACAATAGGCTATCAAACAAGTAAAATATAATAATACCAAGCCTATGCTTTATCTTGGCAGGTACAACATAAGAAATCACCATAGTGAATATTCAATGTAAAAATTGTCCTCAAACATGCAAATCCTTACCCTCAGGAAAACAGAAATGAAATCCTTAGGTGACTGCCCTTAGGAATAATGAATATTTCCCTCAGGAATACAAGATATCGCCCACAGGCATAGAGGCTACTACCTTCAGGTGTATAAACTGTTTCCCTTAGGAGAAACAAAACATTTCCTTCAGGCTAATCAAACCATACCCGCAGGCAAAACAGAACTGTGCCCTCAGGCTAAACAGAACCTTGCCCTCAGGCTACAAAGAACCATGCCCTCAGGATAAACCGAACATTGCCCTCAGGCATTCCAAAAAAAAGCAAGTAATAGGGCCGAGCCCTAAGTATAAGAAAGAAATTTATATATGTTTCCTCTCAAGAAAACTGAAAACATGCTATAATCACAGCATTCCCATGGGTATCCTGGCCAAACTGCTAAACAAAGGAAACACACCCTCATGGTGGCCCAGGATCAAAGCAACAATCCCAAACAGCAGATTATACTTGTTCATTAGATTACCTATGGAACTATAGTTATCTCAATAGTAGAAGTCGCATTCATACAAAACCTTGAACATGGGCGTGTGGCACAATAGTACCAAAAATCAACTCGACAGTTGGAATTAAAAAGAAGACCACCTACCTTGATCTCCTCTAATCAATATACGTGAAATGTGCTTCTCGAAACAACTACGAATGACATAGATCTTAGATAAATGATTACTTGTTCAAACCTAAATAACTTCCTTTGGGAATGAATTTTAATAAAATATTAAAGAAGAGGGAAGAACTCACATGGGTGGTTCAAACGAGATTGATGACGGAAGAATCAGAGTCCTGATGCGCGGTCGAGAGCTCCTCCAAGCCTCGACCTCCTCTCCCACTGCTCCTGGTGAGCACTCTACCTCCTTTGTCGAAAAAGGAGGCTACAACCTATTTTTAATGAAAAAACATAACTACACAGCGTGTACTCTCATGTACATGGTGTGTACAATTTTTTTAACTATTCCTATGGCATCTACTTTGCAACGCCTCACTATTTATCTGCCAACAGATTACCCAGAGTGTATTACTAAGTACACGGTGTGTAGTTAGTTTTTACACGCTTAATAAATGTCAAGACTACATGACAGGTATTCTCATCCCACAGATACATGGTACACGGCATGTGCACAATAGTACTTGGTGTGTAGTTAGTTTTCCACACGCTTAATCACCGTCAAGCCTATACACCATGTATTCTCATCCCACACAGCCACGGAACATGGCATGTGCACAACAGTACATGGTGTGTAGTTAGTTTCCACACCCAATCCTACGTACCCTGTATTCTCATCCCATAGAGCCAAAGTAAATAGCGTGTATAAAAAAGTACAGGGCGTGTACCCATAAATATGGGATTTTTCCCACATTTCCTTTATTTTTCCAAGAACAATTAAGGAAAAGGAAAGGAAGAAACTTGTACCTCAAGAATAAGAACCAGGTTATTACAAACATTCCCCCTTAAAGAAGTTCTTCCCTGAATTTACCTCCCAAGGGTGGTGAAGATAATGCTGAGAACAATTCATGCCACTGAGCATGTACGTTGGTCTCCCACTCCCAAGTTTCATCCTACACTCGGCCATTCTGCCATAGCACCCATAAGAGAGGAACCGACCAGCCTTAGAGAACCTTTTTGCTCTTA
Organism: Viscum album; assembly: GCA_963277665.1. Lineage (NCBI taxonomy): Eukaryota > Viridiplantae > Streptophyta > Magnoliopsida > Santalales > Viscaceae > Viscum > Viscum album. The sequence goes on along the minus strand of OY728126.1, from coordinate 1,943,154,498 downwards.
TCGGCAATACAAATTGGATTCTCCTCAAAGGATGTATCAACCTAAAGTTTAACCACCTCAGGATGAATGACGTGAGATGGTCTGAGTGATAATGGAGTAGCTGAGATACATGGAAGATGTCGTGCATGGCCCGATAACTCTTTGGTAACTACAACTGATAGGCAACTGGCCCAACTCTCTCCAGAATCTCAAACGGCCCTACATACCTCAGTGAAAGTTTACCCTATCTTATGATCCGCCTGTGTCCCAACCACAGTGAAACATGCAAGAAAACCCGATCCCCGACCACGAACTCCAAGGGTCATCTGTGGCGATCAACATAAGATTTCTGATGAGACTGTTCAGTAGTCGTCCACTTCTGAATCAACAGGACCTGCACTGAAGTCTCCTGCATGAGACATGGTCCCAGTAAAGCTATCTCACCTTCCACCAACCAGCATAAGGGTGATCGACATGGCCTACCATATAAGGCCTTTTAAGGTGCCTTCTCAATACTTGCAAGAAAACTATTATTGTAGAAAATCTCGACAAAGGGTATGTGCTTCTTACAAGGAGCCCAAAGTCTAGGGTGCACCCACGCAGCATGTCCTCTAGCACCTGTATTGTATGATCTGACCGTCCATCAGTTTGAGGGTGGTAAGCTATGCTCCGAAGCAGCTGTGTACCCAGTGCCCTCATAAAACACTGCCAGGAACAAGATGTAAAACGGGTGTCCATATCTAAAATGATATTATGAGGGACCCCATGAAGACATACTACCTCTCAAATATACAACATCCAAATCATTTCAACACAAAAGGTCTCCTTGATTGGAAAAAAGTGAGCTACCTCCGTACGTCTATCCACTTCAACCCATACGGAATCATTTCCACGAGGTGACCTCGACAACCCAGACACAAAGTCCATCGCAACTTCATCCAATTTCTACTCCAGAATGGGTAACTGATGTAACAGTTCGTCTAGCCTTTGATGCTCCACCTTCACCTGCTGACATGGGGAACATCTCATAACAAAACTAGCTACCTCTCTTTTCATACCCAGCCACCAATACTGATGTCTCAAGTCATGGTACATTTTGGTAACTCTAGGATGCACTGCACCAGCTAAAGCATGAAATTACCACATCAACTCCAAGCTTATATCCTCTAGAACACACACTTGTCCATGGATACACAGTACCTCGTCATCGCCTATTGTCCTACTAGGAAGAGGTTCCTCACTTGCCACCGACTCCCATAGAACTAGGCCTTCTAAATCTAATAGTTGTCTCATCCTCACTCTATCCAAAAGGCTAGAAGTCACAGCTAAGGATAAATGATAGGTTCTCCGCTGACTATCATGCACCTCCAAATTCATCTCAGAGAAAAAATCCATAAGCTTCCACTCACCACTGGCCTCATGCACTACCTGTATCTGAGTCCTCCACCTCAATGCATCAACTACTGCATTACCCTTACCAGGTGTATAGGCAAGATCAAAGTGGTAGGACTGAAGTTATTCAACAAACCTTCACTATCTAAAATTCAAGTCACAGTGGGTAATGATATATATAAGACTTTTGTGGTCCATAAACACAACAAAATTTTCTCCCAAGAGATAATGTCTCCAACAGTGTAACACATGAACAAACGCAACCAACTCAAGATCATTCATTGGGTAATTTCTCTCTTGTGTCCTCAATTTCTAAGACCTGTACGCAACTACTCGGTCACCATGCATCAACACTGCTCCTAGCCCAATACCTGATGCATCAATGTAAATTATATAGCACTTACCTTTCTCTAGATGTATCAGGACTGATGCTGATGTAAACCTTCCCTTCAGCTCCTGAAAGTCTAGCTCACAAGCTACTAATCAAAAAAACTTCATACCCTTCTTAGTCAAACCTTTCAACAGCGCTGCTAAGTAAGAGAAGTTTGGTATAAAGTTCCTGTAGTAACCAAAAAACCTCATGAAACTCTATATTTGAAACAAGTCCTTAGGGTTCTCCCAGGAAACTACTACTCCCACTTTCTCTGTGTCTACCACAATTCCTACCTCTGAGATAGTATGACCCAGGAAGTGAATCTGGTCCATCCAAAAGTGGCACTTTGGGAGTTTAGCATATAAGTGATGCTCTCTCAGTGTACTCAATACGATATCAAGATGGGTGGAATGGTCATGTCGAGTGTGAGAGTACACCAAAATATCATCCATGAAGACTACCACAAAATAATCCAGATATGGGTAGAACACTCAATTCATTAGATACATGAAAATTGATGGAGAATTTGTGAGTCCGAACAGCATGAAAAAATACTCGTATAGACCATATCATTTCTGAAAGGCTGTAAGTGGTATGTCTGATGGTCTAACACGCAACTGATGAATTCCGGATCTCAAATCAATATTTGAGAATAATCGTGATCCTCGAAGTTGATCAAAAATATCTTCAATCCTCTGTAAAGGATATCAGTTCTTAACCTTCATCTGGATCAGTTTCAGATAACCCATGCTAAGTCTGAGGGTACCATATACCTTCTTAGTGAAAATGACTGGAGAACCCTAAGGAGAAATACTAGGTCGGATTAAACCCTTGTCTTATAACTCCTCTAACTGCCTCTTTAGCTCCTGCAATTCTGGCGTAGCCAACCTATAAGGAGGAATGGACACCAGTGCCACTCCTATAACAAGATAAATAGAGAAATACACATCTCACTCTAGAGGTAGACCTAAAAAGTCATATAGGAAGACATACCTGAAACAATTAACCATTGTAGGGAAATACAGCTCACAAGTTACCTATTCATCCAGATATAAACTCGCAATTTGGGCTGTCAATCCAACTTTCCCATGATGCTCGGGTCCAACTCGGCTCGACTGGACATCCCATTCCTCCTTGTATAGAAACTCTCAACCCTCTGGTGATGTAAAACTCACCCTACTACAATAAAAATTCACAGAGGCTCGGACCGGAACCAACCAGTACATCCTAAGTATGACATCATTGGATGTCATCTCGAAGACATAGGGGTCCCATAGAAAGTTACACCCACCAACCTCTAGGGGGTACGTCTTGCACTGGCAGACACCTACCATTCTATCTCTCAATGGAGTGTCAAGATTAATGATATCCAAAGGAGAAGAAACATAGATCCTAAGGTTCTCCACAATGGGAAAAAATATAAATCTATGTGTAGCACCAGTATTGAAAAGTACAGAAGATAAAACAGAAGCATCTGGAATAGTACCTCTGACAGTGGAAGGTCCTGAATCATGCTCCTGTTGGTTTTTGTTGAAATGCATATGTCTGCCGAGTTCCACGGCCAAACGACATAGCTTGGATACCCTGAGCTGACCCACCCTTCTATCTCTTAGATCCTAGTGTCTAGCTACCACAGCAACAACCACCACCTCGGCCTGAACGTCCTTATGTATTCCAATTCCCTGACTAGTAAGAAGCTTCTAGCCCTACTCCTACATGTGTAGTTTGCACAGAACCCCTCTCACTAATCACTGGTGGGAATGACCTGCAAAAATGTTGAAGATGACCTATCTTACCATAAGCTCAGCACTCCACTGGGTAATGTGGACCCTGAGGTCTCTTGTGCCCCTCTTTACCAAATTGGTAAAACATTATCTGGAAAACTGAAGAATTTTTCTGGCTAGTATTATAACCGTGAGTGAAATCCATATGCCTCTTCCTGTTACAAGTTGAAATAGTACCAGAGACCGGTGTCGAACTGCTCTAAACTGCACCACTAGCTTCCCGCAGGTTATGCTCAGTAATCAATGTCTGGTTCACAATATCGTTCACTTTAGGCAACCTGAAGACATTCACCAAAGATGAGATTTCATATCGAATACCATCATCAAAGTGTCTATCCCTCAACATCTCATCACCCACCAAAATAAGTTAAAAACGTTGTAGCTCGGTGAAGTGTGAAAAATATTCCATCAATGACATGGTGCCCTACTGCAGATTAATGAACTCTCGAGTTCGATCTACCCTTAGCGTCTCTGAAAAAAGTCATAGAAGACTACCTAAAAATCTTCCCACACCATGTCTTGATGATTCTTAGTTTGGGTGGTAACATCCCACCATCTCTTTTTGGAATCACACAGCATGTAAGTAACAAGTTTGAACCTCATCCCTGAAGTCATACCTAGATGCTCGAAGATCATCTTCATAGAACCAAGCCATGAATCTATAGCCTGTGGTTCGCCATCCATAGAAAACGTAGGGGGATGCTACTACTGGAATATACTTGTTAGCTCATCCATTGATGTCGCAACCGGGAGTGCTCCTTGGAAGGTCTGCATGAACCGTAAGAAGCCTTCACGGAATTGCGAATCCATGCCTTCGTCCGGTATAACGGTCTGGCGCCGCATCTGGCACTACTGGAGGATCCATCGGTAGCTCATGGCCTACCATCTCTAGAGTATTATAGTCTACACTCTCTTGGAGAACAACTCATGGTCGTCTCAGTGGCATGACTATGAAAATCAAATGCAAACATTAGTTTAATTTAATGTCAAGGTTTCTTTTGTCCCTTTAATAGTCCTAATGAAAAAGAGAAAGATCTATAAGAACTAGAAAAAAGAGACTACAAACATGTATAAGTTCTCAATGGAATATACCCTTAATCCCTAACATGGTTGTGTTCTGATGCTATCCTAGGCGTGTCTCAACCCTGGGTACACGGTGTGTTACACCCGCACACAACGTGTACAATGCAATGTTTCCCCAGCCACATGGCCAAGTCCACATGGTCTCTCACCAGACAAGACTACACGGTGTGTCCCATAGATACATGACATTTCCTAAACTAACCTAATAGACCCGTGTTGTTTGTGACATGGTTGGATACTCGACTGACCCAACACGGCATGTTCCATACGGACATGATGTGTATTTCCTAAAATTTTATATGTCCATGTTGTTAGTCACACGGTCTAACATAGGGTCAAGCTAACACGGCGTGTACATTCGATACATGACATGCTCCCACAAGAACATCCTTATCCCATGTCTCTTCCTACACAACCTATAACACGGTTAGAGACTACACAGTGTGTACCTAAGGTAAACGTCGTGTACTTAAGAAAAATTGTTTCTTCCCGAAGAGAAGAACACATGGTGTGTAGTCAAACTACTCGCCATGTATTCTAGGTTTTTCTATACAGTAAGCCTTAAAACTACTCTGGAGCCTATAAAAACACTAAAACGAACACCAAAGTGCCAAATTTTGATCTGTGAGGGCTCATAATCACCACGAATCAAAGCCTGGAATCTTATACATGTTATAACAAAGTAAACAAGTCAATGATACACCAAATTCAGGTCAATGAGGGCCCATAACACCTCAAGAACCAATGTTTGGCATTCATTCATACAAAAACTCATACAAACAATACCCTATCAACAATAGGCGTAGTTATCAAGGTACCTATCACATCATCATGAATTTTCTAGCACAACATCTATCACAACAACATATAATTTCTAATGCACCTACATGGCATGGAAATTATGCATGACATGTGATTCTAACATGTGCCTAAATGATGCATGGGATGGAATACCCTCATATCATCGGGTTGCAACTAAATAGAACCAGTGTATAAAATTTAAGTATCACACCACAAGTGCGTCACCCAATGTTGAAATCCAATCAACTATAATATTAGCAAAACCAGAAAATTGCAACACGAGGTAAATTTTCTTTTCCCTATACATGGGTTAGCTACTCCCGAGAACATCTTATTACCAAGTACCAATTTTGTGCTATCCTAGGATATAGTCTCAAATTAGTAATCCAATGAAAAGAAACACCTCTGATACCACTTTTTAACATTCTAGATCTAGGTGCCACATAATGGGTGCCCCGAACCCGGTTGGTCACATTACCTCAAGCGCATTTCCTCAAATTCCAGAGGCTTCTGACTTGCAGCGAGGGCCTAGGACTGATAGTGGGGAAACTATGCCCTCATTTTTCAAAGTGTAGCACAATGGAAATAAATATAAACATACAAAAGAGGAAGCAGAAAACAATATACACCTGGAAATGGGAAACAGAACTAAAGTAAAAGATAACCAGCAGTCATATATATGATGAAGCGATATGTCTCTAATTCAAAAAAATAATCCTAAACGGGATGCTCTACAATCTAATAAAATACAGTATAAGGTACAATGTACAACAAAGGTAAACCAATGTAGTGCAACAGGAACACAGCAGCATCTCAAGCCTAAGCTCGGTCCCATGTCTCATACACCTCTACAACAATCATGTACCTATGTAGGGACCATTTTCCTTATCAACACCTTCAACAATATAATCTATCTGGGACCAAGACATGACCCAAATAGGGTGTGAAAAATAAATCCAAGTAGGCAACCACCTAAAGGCCCATTCCCAACTGTCATTAAAAATATGCAACAACAGTGTGCAATAATGAAATGTAGTAAACTAAAAAGTACTCAAAAGTTACTATTCCTACCAGTAAAATTGTCATTTTAATAATTAATTAAAAATTCAATATAATTGAATTGTGATATTTTCCGAGACTCGGCCTCGACTAACAGTATCCTTTACCAGTTTCAAAGTAGAAACCACGATAGACTATCTTAAATGTAAAAGATAATAATACCAAGCCTATGCTTTATCTTGGAAGGTACAACATACGAAATTACCACATTGAATACTAAAAGTAAATATTGTCCTCCAACATGAAAATCCATACCCTCCAGAAAACAGCAACAAAACCCTCAGGTGATTTTCCTCAGGCATAACGAATATTGCCCGTAGGCATACGAGATATCACCCTTAGGCACATAAGCTACTTCCCTCTGGCATAGAAAAAGTTTCACTTCGGTGAAACAAAACATTTCCCTTCGGCTAATAAAACCTTTCCCTCAGGATAAATAGAAACATTCCCTTAGGCTAAACATAACCTTTCTCTCAGGCTAAACAGAACCTTGCATTGAGGATTAACAGAACATTACTCTTAGTTATTCCAGAGGAAAATCATGTAACCCGGTTGAGCCCAAAGCATAAGCAAGAAATTTATATATGTTTCCTACCATGAAAACTCAAAACATGCTATATTCATGGAATACCCACGGGTATCCTATCCAAATAGCTAAAAAAGGGAAACTCACCCTCGGGGTGGCCCTGGATCAAAGCAACAATCCCAAACAGTTGTTTATACTTGTTTATTAGATTACCTATGCAATTCCAGGTGTCTCAACTATCAAAGTCTCACCCATACGACATCCCAAACATGGGTGCATGGCACAATGATACACAAAATCAACTCAACAATTGGAATTAATTTCAAGACCACCTACCTAGATCTCCTCTGATCGATATACATTAAAGGCACCTCATGAATCAACCAAGTTCGGCGTAGATCTGAGATAAAAGATTACCCGTTCAAACCTAAATAACATCAATTAAGAAAATAATTTGAAATAAGGATTAAATAAGAGGGAAGACCTCACCCGTGTTGTAACACACCATGCTTCCATGGTGCGCTTATCTTTGAATAATATAGTGGTGTGTGTTGTACAAAACATCGAGTTCTAACACACACCACAATCAATCAAACTAGCCGTTATGAATAGTAATACCCAATTTTTGAAATTTTACACATTTAATCATTCAAAATGGACTTCATTTTTTGATTTGTAATATCAAAATTATCTCAGGGTGAGTTATTGGTACATTTCTGATAACTTTCATATTTTGATGAATAGTTAAAATTACTAAATTTTAATTGAAAACAAAGTTTTTAATAAAAATAATTAATAGTGATAAATTATGAATTTGATTTGTTTAAAAGTATATTCAGAATATATTTTTACCATTTTATACAATTTTGGTCATTAGATTTAATTTTACATTTAAACCGGACATAAACAAGTGCCAATCTTTTGATGTTTATTATTTCTTAAAAACACGGTTTTTATTTCGACAACTGGAATTAATTTTAAATTAATTTCTGGAACTTCAGTGTTTCGAATTTAGAAAAATGGATTCCATATTCAGAATCAGGTGTTCCAAATTGTTTAAATAGGTAACTTTTATTTTTAACAATTTTGAATAATTACTTCGGTAAATATTTTATTTACCATGGTTAAAGGGTAAATCTGGTAAATAAGGGTAAAAAACTAATATTATAATAATAATAAATTACCATAAAACGTGTCCTAACCCAATTAATTGATACATTTCCAACCATGGGAATCTTTGGGACGATTTTTGGACCCCATGGATCCACTGGTAAGTGATAATGACACTTTATATAAATTAAGTTAATGTAAATACAAAATGACATAAGCATATATCTTTTAGAATTTTTTTTTAAAAAGTGTTATATATGTTATATTTTAGACATTAAATATTAATTATAAAGATAAAAAGATTTCCAACATAATTTAATTTTACTTATAATTTTTATACATTTAATAATTAAATTTATTTGTGATACAATAATGATGCAGTATTTTCCTTATTAAGGAATGAATCAAATAATTGGTATTATAAATTTTATTATAAATATAATTTGAATGTTTTTGAAGTGCACTGTGTTGCATTTGTTGTCAATGAGACATGTTGTTGTCTTAGAATGAATGGATGTCAAGAATTGTCAATATGTGAATGCCAAAGGTTGTGATGGTGTTGGTGGTAAAGGAGAATGGCCATGGTACTAAGATGCATGTCACTTAGGAGATTCACTAAGTGGTATTGGAAATTGTGGTTGAAACATTCTCCATGAATATCTGACGATTGTTGAGCTTCTCTTTAAGTTCAAAGAACTTGTATCCTGATGGTACAATGTCACAACATTGTTTGAAGACCATGCATTGTACTGACAATGCATGAGGAGAAGCAAGAGATCCATCCACAACTTCTAAGTGGATGAAGTGGACTAAAGAAGTCCATGTACTAACTCTTAGTGCATGTGAATCAGAAGAAGATCCAATTGATCTCTGATTAGATCAATGAAGAATGTTGAAGAACATGTGTGATTTATGAGATTCAGTTGAAGAAGTCCCTCCTAAGTATTGAACACATATGGAAGAGGAGATGAAGAAGATTAAGAAGAAACCTTTTGAATTCCATATACTAAGTGAAGATTATATGTTGAGGAGGATTAAGGAATTCTTAAGAAGTAGAGAAGGGAAGAAATGGAGAAGAAGAATGAAAGGGCTTGATATGGCATTTTATATGGAGGAGAACTTTGTTTTTAAAAAAGTCTTAATATTTGCCTTTGCCAAAAAATATGGCCAGCCAAGGCACCTTGAGGGTTCAACCCCAAGGCATGGGGCACTAGGGCACCACGCCCGGGGGAACCCGTGGGGCGAGCCAGGGCGGCAGGGCGCACACCCAAGACACCGCATGGGCGCCTGGGGCACGCCCGGAGGAGCGCGGCAGGGGCGCATGAGCGCACCCGCGAGTGTCAGATAGTGCATAGTGGGCGCCAATGGCGCGCCCGAGTGGCAGAGAGTGGGCGCAGAGCGCGCCCGCAGGGAGAACACGGTGTGGGGCGGCACCGTGGGGGGAGAGGATTCAACTGAGCCGGTTGGGGGAGCGCTTAGTTGATAAGGCGCGGAAATTCCTCTCGTCGATTCGATGTGGGACGCGGAAATTTCCCCGGGAGCAAATCTCGGCCGTCCGAGCCATCGCACGCTTTATCCACGCCGCACGATTCATCTCCGCGGCGATGATCTAATCCTGGCCGTCGCGCATCACGATCCGACGGCCGTGGCTCGTCTTCCACCTCGAGCTCGAGCCGAAGCCACCCGCGTGCCGCCGCCTGAACTAGAGCCCTCCGAGCATCGGATTTCGAGTTCCCGGCTGTCTCTTTCAAAGCCGAAGGCACCCTCATGCTCGTATGATCCTACTGAACATCTCCATGCATAAAAAAGGATAATGCACACGATGTATGGGAAATTGGAGTTCGGTCGAGGCATGCGAAGCTGCCTAAGGCCATGAGGATTATAGCTGTGCATGGATCGACTTAAGAGAGCCATGCACACGTTCGGCCGAGCATGAACGAGGAGGAGGAGAAAATAGAACGTACCCGCGTGAAATAAAAAGAAAAACAAGATTCACAGAATCTTGAAAACCCTAAAAACTCGGGGATTTGAGTTGTATCTCTACGCGGATGAACCGCCTCTGCCTCGCCTATAAAAGAAGAGCCCAAGGCTCCAAAGAAGTTGCTGATCCTTTGTTGAATATCCGAAGTCCCGTGAGTGCTTCAAGCCTCACGAAGAACACTCTGCGCACCCCTGCGCGGCAGTGAAGCCCGGAGCCATCAGAGGCTCCGTGAGATCCTTTTGCGCACTTCTTGTGCAAAATAAGAAGGAGGAAGGGCAACGCGACCTTGCGCGCCCCCCTCTGTGCACCGCGCCCCCTTACGCGGTTTGCACTTGCGTGCCCGCGGTGCCTTGCACCCGTGGCTTGCGCGGCCCTTGTGGCTTGAGCCTTGCGCGGCAGTAGGACCTGCCCGCCCGCGGCCAGTGCACACTGTGCGGCTGTGAAGAGAGGAAGGCCGCACCTCTTGCGCGCCTGTTTTGAAGGTGGAGTTCGGGTAGTGTGTGCACAAGAAGTGGAAGGCCGAGGCAGTGCCTCGTGTGTGAACTTTGAGAAGGCCGAACCTTTGTGCTTGGTTGCCAAGAAGACAAGAACACCTACGGGCAGTGGCTTGTGCAAAGAGGGAGAACCCGAGGCCGTTAGTGCCTTGTGTGTGCACCAAGTGAAGACAAACACCTAAGCCTACATGTGTGCAAAAAGAAAACAAAGAGGTCGTAGCCCTTGTGTGTACAAAATGGAGAACCAAGTGTGTGCATAAGTGAAGTGCACACTTTGAAGAAGATTAAAAGAACAAGGAAGTGTGTGTGCTTAGTAAGTTAAGTAGGCCAAGCCTTGTGTTTGCTAATTGATCAAAGGAAGTGTGTGTGAGCAAACAAGAACAAGAAGGCCGAACCTAGGTGTGTGCACTAAGAAGTGTGTATACACTTAGAAGAAGAAAAGGGAGGACATCCACACCAAGAAGAACACACATTTATGTGTGTAGATAAATTGCATAAAGTGTGTGAAGTTTGAGAAGTAGGTGTGTGCTGAAAAGAATTACACCCTCTGAGGGTTTACTGCACCAAGAAGCGAAGAAGGGGAGTGCATGCATGCATGCATGCACGTGCACACGTGAACAGTGCTAAATCAGTAGTGTGCATTTGAGTTGTCCAAGACTTGAAGATCTTGAAGAAAATTTGAGAAGGCCATGCTATCAATGCATGAGGATGAAGAGTTGCCATGCACTCAGTGCATGAAGTTGTTTTGAACTGAGACTGGACCAGACCGAAGATAAAGATATCAGTTGTCTGAGCATTCAGTAGTTGAAGAGAGAAGCCAGGTCATCCTGAAGAAGGAGATAAAGCCTGAGCTAGACGAGAAGCCCTGATCAACCACAAGTGATCAGAAGAGAAGAGCAAGGCCAGCAGCCTTTATCCCAGGCTGCTGAAGTTACTTGAAGAACTTAAAGTGAAGAAGAGCTACTCGTGTGACTCGAGGAGCCAGGAGAAGACCCTGTGGGACTCAGGGAGAAGAAGTCTTCAGTGGGATTCTGGAGCAGGCCAGTGGGACTCTGGTAACACTGTGTGAAGCAGTATAAAGACCCTCCTGTGGGACTCAGGAGAGATACAGTGGGACTCTGTATCGACCATTGTAATTCTAACAAGTTATAATGGGAGAATCCATGCTGGGAGAGCATGGCAAGGATGTAGGCCTTTGTTGCCGAACCTTGTAAATCCTTGTGTCCAGTGCCTTTACATTTACTGCATCATTCGTGGAAAGGTTAGAGACAAAAGAAGAGTGGATCGAGGCTTTAACCATCCATAGAGGTTTAATTGATAAAGAATCAATTAGTAACAAGTTTTAAGGGATCCCTGATTCACCCCCTCCCCCTCTCAGTGATTCACACTGATCTGGGCACTTCAATTGGTATCAAAGGGAGGTTACCTCTAAAAGATCCAAGGGAGTCTTTATGGAGTGCATATTTGAGGAAATGAGTGACCAGCCTCAAATGGAGATATCTGCCAAGACTCAGAAAAATAGAAAGAAGAAACAGGCAAAGAAGATGAAGAAGAAGGCTGGTGCAATCAGAGAAACTCCTTCTATGGAAAGAAATGTGAAAGTCACATCAGATGACAATTCCTTTTATCATTCTTCTGATGAAGCCTGCTCTAGCTGTGATGAATATGGAAGAAACAATGATCTTCTAAATGCAATCAAATATCTTCAGAAGAGAGTCCCCAAGGAAGTTGCAATGTGTATAGCTACAGGCCTCCTTGATCTTCAAGAAGAAAAATTACAGCAAGAAGATGAAGCCAATTCTCTGGAAGTCCAATTGGCAAAAAGGGTTGGCATAACCAACACTCTCAGAAAGCTGGTGAAGGCCAAAGATGAAACTGTTTCCCTTTTCAATGAAAGATATGAAGATACCTGTGAAGAATTGAAAAGGAGCTCTTCTGAGAAAGAAATATTTTTGATAATGATCAAAGATGTTTTCCGTGCACTGGAAAAGAGACACAGAGTTTCAATGGTTGTCAAAGATGCTCAACTTGAAGATAAAGCAAAAAGGGTGAAGCAGCTTGACAATTCATTTCTTGAATTGAAGACAGTGCATGATGACCAGATGAATCAGCTGAAAGAAAGTTGGGAAGGAAGGCTAAGAACTATTGAGGATGAGAAGAACTCCCTCAATATGAAATGCTTAGAACTGGAGGTGATATTGAAAAATCAGCAATCACCCAAAGTCCAAGCCTCCCAGACAGCTGGAAGAAGAAATGTTGCCACTCAAGTGAGCTTTGAGAAGGATGATTCTAAAAGAAAGACATCCTCTAATAAAAGGGCAACATCTTCTAGAAAGAAGGTACCATCCATACCATCTTGTACTGATGCTTCTAATTGTGTTTCCACAAAAAGTGCAGGATGGAAGAATAATTCCAAACAAATATGGATGAAGACAGTAAAGAAGCAGAGCTCTCCTGAAACAGCACAACAGGTCAAGAAAAGTACCCTACAATCAGAAGGACTGAAGAGGTCAAGATTCGTGGGAGAATGCTGGTGTTGTAACAAGTATGGGCATTGTGCAAAGGATTGTTGGTACAATCCACTGAATGCCAAAGCACAGAGGAAGCCCATGCCAAGGGGGAGCAAGCCAGAAGGAAGGAAGCAACATCCACAGGTCCAGAGACATCTGTTTACTGCAAATAGATTTGGATTACTTGACAACATCTGGGATGATTGCAAAAGTGGTCAAAAAGATACATGTCAGTCTCCAACTGTATCGAGAGCTCAAAAGAAGAAAAGATCACAGAACCTGGCTCAGAAAGATTCCTTGGGAAGCAAGAAGAAAGTAGAAAATGCTCCCAAGAAGTGTTTGAGAAATGAAGAGAAGTCCTTGGAGTCTGAGTCCAAGAAGGGTGATGCATCCAGAAGGACCACCAAGAATACATGCTTCTACTGTGGAAAGAAAGGACATATCATGGATCTTTGTAAAGAAGCCATGAAACTAAATAGAAGCAGACTGGACTCAAACAGACAATCAATCCAGAAGAAGCAGAAGGGATTGATTGAAAACAAGTTGCCTAAGAGAGGTATCTTGACAGCATCAAAGGAACCATGTGGAACTTCCAGAACTGAGGCCACACTTCCAAATGACTTGTTAGTCATATGGCCAAATCAGTTGCAACTTGCCAAAGATCTACAAAGAGCTGAAGATGAAGTTCTGGCAATTGCTAAGGCAAAAGGGAAGAAGAAGATTTCACATGAAGATGTATTGAGATCCACACCAGCACAAACATCATTGAAGATCAAATGTGCAAGTGTGAAGAATGGTGAAAATGGGACATCTCGGTTGAGAGAATCTTCTCAACCTTGTTGTTCACATTGATGAACCAAGGAGGTTCCATCTTATTCCCTAATCACTTGTATTTACATGTGCTGACATTGCAGGTAATTGAAGATGATGATCATTCTCAACTGGAGGATGGTTTGGAAAGAATGGAGTGCACCCCTTGAGGGGGAGCAAATCTGAAGAAGATGATGTTCTGAGATTAATATCATCTTAAGAAAATGGATGAATGGGGGAGCTTTATGTTTGCACCTGAACTTTCTAATGAGTTTTGTGAAGTATGTGCAGGATTTAGCAATTCATTGTTATATCTGAAAAATTTCAAGCCCCTTGAAGCATGATCTCACATGTGTAGAGAATTGTGGACAGCATTGAGTTCCTTGGTCACATCACTCTTGTTTTCTACACCGGGATAGCCCAAGTAGACTTAGAGTTGATCTACTAAAGGTTCTTTGCTAAAGAAGAACATGTTACATCATCCCTCTCTCAGTGATTTTCAAGAAAATACTTTTCTAAGGGAGGAAGAGATTTTTGAAAGAGAACCACACCACACCTTTGCATTTGATTGCCAATAAGGGGGATAAAATATTGGCACACATATTGACCCATTCATATGTGCTGAAGAAGTGTATTGACAACAAATACAAAGGGGGAGATTGAAGTGCACAGTGTTGCATTTGTTTTCAATGAGACATGTTGTTGTCTTAGAATGAATGGATGTCAAGAATTGTCAAGATGTGAATGCCAAATGTTGTGATGGTGTTGGTGGTAAAGGAGAATGGCCATGGTACTAAGATGCATGTCACTTAGGAGATTCACTAAGTGGTATTGGAAATTGTGGTTGAAACATTCTCCATGAATATCTGACGATTGTTGAGCTGCTCTTTAAGTTCAAAGAACTTGTATCCTGATGGTACAATGTCACAACATTGTTTGAAGACCATGCATTGTACTGACAATGCATGAGGAGAAGCAAGAGATCCATCCACAACTTCTAAGTGGATGAAGTGGACTAAAGAAGTCCATGTACTAACTCTTAGTGCATGTGAATCAGAAGAAGATCCAATTGATCTCTGATTAGATCAATGAAGAATGTTGAAGAACATGTGTGATTTATGAGATTCAGTTGAAGAAGTCCCTCCTAAGTATTGAACACATATGGAAGAGGAGATGAAGAAGATTAAGAAGAAACCTTTTGAATTCCATATACTAAGTGAAGATTATATGTTGAGGAGGATTAAGGAATTCTTAAGAAGTAGAGAAGGGAAGAAATGGAGAAGAAGAATGAAAGGGCTTGATATGGCATTTTATATGGAGGAGAACTTTGTTTTTAACAAAGTCTTAATATTTGCCTTTGCCAAAAAATATGGCCAGCCAAGGCACCTTGAGGGTTCAACCCCAAGGCATGGGGCACTAGGGCACCACGCCCGGGGGAACCCGTGGGGCGAGCCAGGGCGGCAGGGCGCACACCCAAGACACTGCATGGGCACCTGGGGCACGCCCGGAGGAGCGCGGCAGGGGCGCATGAGCGCACCCGCGAGTGTCAGATAGTGCATAGTGGGCGCCAATGGCGCGCCCGAGTGGAAGAGAGTGGGCGCAGAGCGCGCCCGCAGGGAGAACACGGTGTGGGGCGGCACCGTGGGGGGAGAGGATTCAACTGAGCCGGTTGGGGGAGCGCTTAGTTGATAAGGCGCGGCAATTCCTCTCGCCGATTCGATGTGGGACGCGGAAATTTCCCCGGGAGCAAATCTCGGCCGTCCGAGCCATCGCGCGCTTTATCCACGCCGCACGATTCATCTCTGCGGTGATGATCTAATCCTGGCCGTCGTGCATCACGATCCGACGGCCGTGGCTCATCTTCCACCTCGAGCTCGAGCCGAAGCCACCCGCGTGCCGCCGCCTGAACCAGAGCCCTCCGAGCATCGGATTTCGAGTTCCCGGCTGTCTCTTTCAAAGCCGAAGGCACCCTCATGCTCGTATGATCCTACTGAACATCTCCATGCATAAAAAAGGAGAATGCACACAATGTATGGGAAATTGGAGTTCGGTCGAGGCATGCGAAGCTGCCGAAGGCCATGAGGATTATAGCTGTGCATGGATCGACTTAAGAGAGCCATGCACACGTTCGGCCGAGCATGAACGAGGAGGAGGAGAAAATAGAAAGTACTCGCGTGAAATAAAAACAAAAACAAGATTCACAGAATCTTGAAAACCCGAAAAACTCGGGGATTTGAGTTTTATCTCTACGCGGATGAACCGCCTCTGCCTCGCCTTTAAAAGAAGAGCCCAAGGCTCCAAAGAAGTTGCTGATCCTTTTTTGAATATCCGAAGTCCCGTGAGTGCTTCAAGCCTCACGAAGAACACTCTGCGCACCCCTGCGCGGCAGTGAAGCCCGGAGCCATCAGAGGCTCCGTGAGATCCTTTTGCGCACTTCTTGTGCAAAAGAAGAAGGAGGAAGGGCAACGCGACCTTGCGCGCCCCCCTCTGTGCACCGCGCCCCCTTGCGCGGTTTGCACTTGCGTGCCCGCGATGCCTTGCACCCGTGGCTTGCGCGGCCCTTGTGGCTTGAGCCTTGCGTGGCAGTAGGACCTGCGCGCCCGCGGCCAGTGCACTCTGTGCGGCTGTGAAGAGAGGAAGGTTGCACCTCTTGCGCGCCTGTTTTGAAGGTGCAGTTCGGGTAGTGTGTGCACAAGAAGTGGAAGGCCGAGGCAGTGCCTCGTGTGTGAACTTTGAGAAGGCCGAACCTTTGTGCTTGGTTGCCAAGAAGACAAGAACACCTACGGGCAGTGGCTTGTGCAAAGAGGGAGAACCCGAGGCCTTTAGTGCCTTGTGTGTGCACCAAGTGAAGACAAACACCTAAGCCTACATGTGTGCAAAAATAAAACAAAGAGGCTGTAGCCCTTGTGTGTACAAAATGGAGAACCAAGTGTGTGCATAAGTGAAGTGCACACTTTGAAGAAGATTAAAAGAACAAGTAAGTGTGTGTGCTTAGTAAGTGAAGTAGGCCAAGCCTTGTGTTTGCTAATTGATCAAAGGAAGTGTGTGTGAGCAAACAAGAACAAGAAGGCTGAACCTAGGTGTGTGCACTAAGAAGTGTTTATACACTTAGAATAAGAAAAGGGAGGACATCCACACCAAGAAGAACACACATTTATGTTTGTAGACAAATTGAATAAAGTGTGTGAAGTTTGAGAAGTAGGTGTGTGCTGAAAAGAATTACACCCTCTGAGGGTTTACTGCACCAAGAAGCGAAGAAGGGGAGTGCATGCATGCATGCATGCACGTGCACACGTGAACAGTGCTAAATCAGTAGTGTGCATTTGAGTTGTCCAAGACTTGAAGATCTTGAAGAAAATTTGAGAAGGCCATGCTATCAATGCATGAGGATGAAGAGCTGCCATGCACTCAGTGCATGAAGTTGTTTTGAACTGAGACTGGACCAGACCGAAGATAAAGATATCAGTTGTCTGAGCATTCAGTAGTTGAAGAGAGAAGCCAGGTCATCCTGAAGAAGGAGATAAAGCCTGAGCTAGACGAGAAGCCCTGATCAACCACAAGTGATCAGAAGAGAAGAGCAAGGCCAGCAGCATTTATCCCAGGCTGCTGAAGTTACTTGAAGAACTTAAAGTGAAGAAGAGCTACTCGTGTGACTCGAGGAGCCAGGAGAAGACCCTGTGGGACTCAGGGAGAAGAAGTCTTCAGTGGGATTCTGGAGCAGGCCAGTGGGACTCTGGTAACACTGTGTGAAGCAGTATAAAGACCCTCCTGTGGGACTCAGGAGAGATACAGTGGGACTCTGTATCGACCATTGTAATTCTAACAAGTTATAATGGGAGAATCCATGCTGGGAGAGCATGGAAAGGATGTAGGCCTTTGGTGCCGAACCTTGTAAATCCTTGTGTCCAGTGCCTTTACATTTATTGCATCATTCGTGGAAAGGTGAGAGATACAAGAAGAGTGGATCGAGGCTTTAACCAGCCATAGAGGTTTAATTGATAAGGAATCAATTAGTAAAAAGTTTTAAGGGATCACTGATTCACCCCCTCCCCCTCTCAGTGATTCACACTGATCTGGGCACTTCAGTTTTGATGATATCCATGAATTTTATTGGTTAATATGACATGTTAGGATTTCTAAAATGAATTTGTTTCGAATTAATAAAGTTGTTTAGAATTTAAAAAAAATCAATTATTAAATATAATCAAAATTTACATAAATGATTTTTTGAAACAAATATTATATTATTAATTGATATTCTATTCCAAAAAATCTAAGGATTGGAAAAAAGACTTATATATTGATAGTTTTATTATTAATGAACCACTTGGGGGTCTCTTGTAAGTTGATAGTTTGTTTATTGACTATATATATAATAATACAATGAGACATGGTAAATGTCAAACTATTTAACTAGGAGTTAAATATAAAAGATAATGTTAATATAGTGACCCAAACCTATCTAAAACATATTGGTTGAGTGGTATTCGACCTATCCCCACCTTATCCTTTAGATAATCTACTTTGGAGCCATTATAAACCGAATATGATTTTATTATAAAATAATATTTCTAGATTTTCCTAAGGTGCCCCACACCCCTCTTAAAAAATGGCACTTCCTCTTCCCTCTAATTCACACCTTCAAAGCCATTTGCCTAGGCCAAACCTTGCCCAAATATTTTCTAAAATTCCATAACTTATATCTATAGTCCTTATTTTGATCATAAATCCAACCTATGGATCCCTTTTGATCAAATCAAAAGGAAGAACTCGAAGAACAGGTAATGTTTTCACTGCCCTCTTTCATGTTCCTTTCTTCTTCAGCTTCTTCTTTCGTTGTTATTTACATTATAAAATAATAACTCAAGTATCATATATATATTGTGATGTTATTATAAATATGGTACAACCATATTCATTATTCTATCCATCATTTGAAAGACATGTCACCATACGTGCGTATGTACGGCTTACTGTCTCCACGTCGTGATGTAATTGTTATTCAAAACATTATTATTTGGATGTGTATGATAATGATATGTAATTGATGTAAATAATAAATATAACATGATAATGATTTTTTATATATGATATAACATACAATTATATATTATTTTATTATCAAAGGAATGATATTGTCGCTCGTTCGAACGTACGGACTACCATCTCCAGGAACGCGATGAGATTCATTCCCCATCGTATCCATGATAGTCTAATTCTAATTTGATGATTAAAAATAATATTTAAGGACTTGATATAATTTTGTATATGAATATGATACTACCTATCCATAACAAAAAAGATTTATGTATAAAAAAATAAAAAATAAAATGAGTAAGTTAACACCTGAAACAACGATAATACTAAGATATTATTAACAAAGAAATGTTAATAGATCATATATGATATATTATTAATGTATATGATTATTTTATAATTTAATAACAATTATTTCACCATTATAAATGAGGTTAACCTACCCTAAACCAAGTTAAAGTACAAGGTAAGGGTTTATTTCACAATTTCTTCATTATCGGAGGTTGTTTATACTTAATTATCTTCTGGGACCTCTTTATCATCCACATCCATGTTTCCTAAAAATGTATTTCAAATAATTCTTACTATTTTATAGACTATGGTTTAATGTCATTTAGACCATTTTTTGACTTTTTATAAGCATCTTATAATGGAATCTTTCTGCCGTTTTCCAAACAAAGTCCTTTTTTACCTTTTCGACAGAATTAAGATGAGAATGTCTTTTTAACTTATACAATGAGTGAGGTAATTTTACGCTATTATAAAATCTTTGAAGCTTCCCTTAAAAACATAAAATGATATTTTCAAAGTAAATGTTTTATTTTAAAATTATGTTACTTTTAAATGATTATAAAAAATGGGATATTTCTCTCAAATAGTTTTTATTTCATCTATGTCAACATCCTTTGATGGATTTTAAAATTATTTGAAGTTGATTTATTATGATACAAAACATCCATATTGTATTGATGGTTTTGTGATATGTTAGACTATGGATGTGTTATTTTTATACCATTCATGGTTTATGAAGAATCTATTAGCATTTTGTATGCTAGTTTTAATACGAATGGTTATGTTATGTTTAAACCTGTTCATATAAGGAATGCATTAGACTTAATAAGTGACGGGTGGAGCCTGCTATAGATCCTCAATGCATCGGTAGGTCTCATGAGACAAACTAGTGTCTTGGCACAAGGCCTTGACAAAATCTTATTTGTAGTCTTGGAACAAGCCCTTGACTATGTGGCTATGATAGTCTGGCATTATGCATTCCATCATTATGAAAGTGGTTATTTATATTTCATGTGATTATCTAACTAGTAGAATATCCTTGTGAATAAGTTAATGGAATTATTTCATTTTATTTCTTCTATATTATAATGAATTTCAAGTTTAAAAGGCTTTTGTTTTATTTATACATTGCCTTAAATGTTTATGATTATTTATGAAAGTTTCCGCTATATTGTTATCCTTACTAGGAATTTGAGCTCACCCCTTTCTATGTTTTTTTTCCATGATGGGAAGAAGTATTTTACAGGTATAGTATGAGGGGATATGAGTGTGGAGACAAGATTTTGTTGTACTTTTTTTACTTTATGATGTAATGTAAGACTTATGAATATATCTAGTGTTTCCAAGGCTACTAAAACAATTGGCCTTTAGAGACTTGATCTTTTGTGATCATGGCAATGTTATGTAATAAGGCACCGACTCTGGGTAACTAGGGTCGGGGCGTTACATTTGGTATCAGAGGCAGTTTATTACAAACCTTGGGTGATAGATTTAGATAAACTCTGATTAGAGCACATAGCCATGAGAGAGACATTGTGGATTAGTATAGAAAAACTTCCTAGAATTTTAGTATTGTAGAGATTTTTTGAGCTTTCTGAGAAATAAATCCATATCTGTATATGAGCAGGTATAGGCGGCTTTGGCACAGATGTACCTAGGGGTAAAACCTGAAAACACCGCATTGAGCTAGACTCGAACAGGAACTGGTGCACGACAACGGGCCTTGCTTCACTCTTGGTTACGACACTCTCTGGGGATATGCTTAGGATAATTCTTATTTTTTTAAACCATTATGAATGGTTTATGAGTATATATACTTCTTAAAATAAAACATTTTTATAATTATGTATTATATCAATAAAATGTTCAATTCACGTTAAGTGTCTTACATGTTTGGATTTATGTATTGTGATTCATAAACTAATCTAGTGTATGACATTGTTTATAAATGGAGCCTAGTGGAAGAAATGGAAACCGTATCAATTCACACACTCCATGTAGGGATTTCCCAACTTCTCAAGATAATTATAGTGGATCTAGTGATGCAACTAGTGCTGAAAAGATAATCCCCATACTAGGACAACTCACTCAAGTTATGAATTATAAACTTACCCATATGGAACACCCTGATCCACAGCGTGGAGGATCAATATTATATCACTTCATAAGGAAACAACCACCAACATTCAATGGGAGCACAAATATTTTAGTAGCTTAGCAAAGGATAAATTCCGCAGAGAAAACATTCCATACCTTGGGGAGTAGTGAAAGGGAAAAAGTTATCATGGCAGTTTACCACCTCACTGGAGATACTGGCCAATGGTGATCATTGATTCAAAAAATGAAGGAAAATGATGAAGTATCGAATATGGAATGGAGGGAGTTCAACGAGATGTTTTAAGAAATATACTTTACTCGTGACCATCGAGTAGATATGGAAGGGCAATTTCTGAGTCTGAGGTAAAAGGAGGATGAGAATGTAGCAAAGTATGAGGCTAACATTACAAGGTTAGCGAGGTATGCTGCAGATTACAAAAATAACCCAAGAATAAATATTGATCATTTCGTTTATGGGTTAAAACTATTTATCCGTGGACCATTAGTCTCACAACCCTTCTCCTTGTACGAATATATTTTCTTATGCGCTATCAAGGTATAAAAATAATTCTCTAAGTCTTGCGACTTTAAAAATCAAGAGAAGAAGAGATCAGCTGATCAATCTAGAAATGAAAATAAGGAGAAGAAGGTAAAAGTTGATTATCCATCATGTAGAAAATGTGCGAAGAAACACCCTGGTACTTGGCTGAAGGGAATGAGAGTCTATTACAAGTGTGGTGAAAATGTCCAACAAGCTCATGATTGCAAGGGGAAGAAAGTTTCTATCAATGAGGAATGATATTATTGTAAAGATATGGGACATTATGAAAATGAATTTCCTAAGAGTTATGGGAACTTACCTCAGAAAATTCCAAGGGATCAAGGACAAGCTTATGTTATCACAACTGCTGAGGTAGAAGCTCTTAAAGATATGGTGGCAGATAATTTAATGGTTTCCTCAAGTTTAGCCAATGCTTTATTTGCTTCTGGATCATCACATTGTTTCATATCTTTCGTTTTTGTAAAGAAAATTAGATATTTTCAATTTTATTTAAAAAGGGAGTTGTGAGTTAAAACACTTAAGGGAAGTATCATTGCTATAAAGTTATGTGGATCCGTTCCTATTAGGGTATATAAATGTTCTTTATCTACGGATATCATCGTCATACCCATGATTGAATTTGATATAATACTCGGTATGGATTGGCTTTCATACCATGATGCAAAGATTTATTGTAAGAAGAAGGAGTTAAAATTTTTGATGCTGATGATAAGGAACACCTTATATCTAGACCAGAATCATCACCAACTGATTCTTATATAAATGGACCCCCAGTAGCTCAAATAAATTCAATTATTGGGGAGGAATAGAATGAAATAATTGTTGGTATGAAAATGAATGTTCAAATAGGGGATGTACCTATTGTTAAAGAATATGAATAAGTGTTTCAAGAAGATTTACCTGGAAATCCTCCTGAAGGAGATATTGAGTTTTCCATTGATTTAATTCCTGGTTCAAGGACCATATCGAAGACCCCTTATAGAGTGGCCAATGTAGAATTAGTTGAACTAAAGAATCAACTATAGTAATTTAGTAATAAGGGATTTATTCACGATATTATTTCTTCATGGGGAGCCCTTGTCCTTTTTGTTAAGAAGAAAGATGGATCTATGAGTTTATGTATCGACTATAGGGAGATCAATGCTATTACAATAAAGAATACGCATCCCCTACATAGCATTGATGATTTATTTTACCAACTACATGGAGCTCAATACATTTTAAGATTGACCTCCGATCTGGATACCATCAGTAGTTTGTGAAGAAGGAAGACATTCTGAAGACAACATTTCGATCCATGTACGGGCATTACGAGTTTACATTAATGCCTTTTGGATTTACTAATGCACCCTCTATTTTCATGGATCTAATGAATATAGTTTTCAAGAAATATATCAATGGTTTTGTAGTGGTATTTATTGATGATATCTTGGTATATTCCAAATGATACGAAGATCATGAAAATCACTTGTGCATTATCCTTAAGACTCTTAGAAGACATGAATTATATGGGAAGTTTATCAAGTGTGAATTCTGGCTTCAGGAGAGTTCTTTTCTTGTCCATATATTCTCTAAGGATAGAATCTTTGTTGATCCTTCTACGACCATGGAAATCCATGAATGGCCAGCCCCGATGAGTATAACTGAGGTATGAAGTTTTATTAGTTTAGCAGGTTATTATCGGCATTTTGTCCAGAATTTTTCCAAATTACATAACACATTAACGAAGCTCACACGTAAAGTGGTTATATTTGTTTGGACGAAAGAGTCTGAAGAATTTTTTGTAGAACTTAATAGAATATTAGTAAATAATCCTATATTGACTCTAACAATGGGAAATTATGGGTTCATTATTTATAGTGATGCATCGAAGAAAGGACTTGGTTGTGTCCTTATGTAGAATGATAGAGTTATAGCCTATGAATCAAGACTTCTGAAAATTCATGATAAAAACTATCCTACTCATGATCTTGAGTTAGTTGCTGTAATCTTTTGTTTGAAGATATGGAGTCGTTATCTCTATGGGGAAAATGTGAGATTTATACTGATCAGAAGAGTTTGAAGTATATTTTCTCACTGAAAGAACTCAACATGAGGAAAAGGAGATGGCTTTAACTACTCAAGGATTATGATTGCACGGTACACTACCACCCGGGGAAGGCAAATAAGGTGGCAGATGCTTTGAGTTGAAAGGATCATGGAGTTTTGAACAAAATGATAGTTGAAAAGAATCCTATATACATGGATCTAGTAAATATGGATAGGGGAATCACCATAGAATTTGGAACATCAAATCTTTTTCAAATGGTTGCCAAACCATCTTTACTAGAAAGGATAAAGAGTTTTCATACCAACGATAAAGAGTTTAAAAAGAAGATTAATGCTATGAATTATGGGAGATTGATTGACTTTGTGTATGAAGAAATAATTTTGAAATTTGGGAAGATACATCGTGTTCCCGATATACTTGATCAAAAAAGAGAATTTTTGGATGATTCTCATAGTTACAATTTCTCTACACACTCTGGGAGAACCAAAATATATAGATATTTGAAGGAACATTTTTTGTGGGACAACATGAAGAGAGAGATTCCTAATTTTGTGTCAAGATGTATGGTTTGTAAAAAAGTGAATGCTGGAAGGCAACATCCTGGAGGAGTCATGCAACCTCTTCCCATACCTGAGTGGAAATGAGATAATATCACGATGGAATTTGTTTTGGGACTACCAAAGACTCCTAGAAGGAACGATGCAATATGGATCATTATTGATCGTCTTATAAATTCATCACATTTTCTTTCAGTAAGGAAATATTTACCACTTGAAATTCTAGAAAGAATATATATTAATGAAGTTGTGAGACTTTACGGAGTACCCTCATCGATTGTTTCTAATCGTGATTCCCATTTTACTTCAAGATTCTGGAAGCATCTTTAGAAGGCCTTGGATATTAAACATCGTTTGAGCACTGCCTACCACCCTCAAATAGATGGAAAATCATAATGTACTATTAAAACCTTAAAATACATGTTGAGATCATTATCACATGGCATCCAGGGTATGTGAGATCAATATTTACCTCTGGTAGAATTTTACAATAACCATAGCTTTCATTCGAGTATTCAGATGGCACCAACTGAAGTGTTATACGGAAAGAGATGTCCCACACCAACATGTTGGGATGATTTGGGTGAAATAAAACTCTTAGTCCTCGAACTGGTGGAGGAAACGATGTAAATGGTGAAGGTAATCCAAAACCACATTAAAGCTACTCAAAGTAGGTAGAAGAGATATGCTGATAACCGAAGGAAGGATTTGGAATTTCAGGTGGGAGATCATTTTTTCTTGAAGGTATCTCCATTGAAGGGAGTTATAAGTTTTGGTAAGAAAGGTAAATTGGGTCTCAGGTATATAGTACCTTTCAAAATTTTAGAATGAATTGGGGTTGTGGTTTACCATTTGGAAATGCCGCCAAGTCCTTCCAAAGTGCATGATGTGTCCCACGTATCACTGTTGATAAAATAAATGTCTGACCCAAAGCATGTACTATCCTATGAGGAATTAGAACTGGAACCTGATCTATCTTATTGCAAAGAGCATGTCATGTTTCTTGATATGATATAACAAGTTTTGGGAAACCAGACGACTCGTCTGGTAAAAGTTCTATGGAGAAACCATAAGATGGAAGAGGCAACATGGGAACCTGAGGAAATTATGATGAAGAACCACCCAAGTCTTTTCCCGTGGTAGTATTCGAGAAATTTTGAGGATGAAATTATTTGAAATAGGGGAGAATGTAACACCCCAAGCTTCCACGATATGCTTCTCTTTGAATAATATAGTAGCATGTGTTGTACGCAACTTCGAGTTCTAACACACACCACAACTAATCAAACTATCTGTTATGAATAGTAATACCCACATTTTAAAATTTTATACATTTAATCGTTCAAAATAGACTTAATTTTAGGATTAAGAATATCAAAATAATCTAGGTTGAATTTTTGTTACATTTCTAATAACATTCATATTTTTATGAATAGTGAAAATTACTAAATTTTAATTAAAAACAAATTTTTAAATCGAAATAATTAATATTGATAAATTATGAATTTGGGTTGTTTTAAAGTATATTTAGAATATATTTTTAACATTTAATACAATTTTGGGCCTTATAAGTAATTTAACATTTAAACCAGACATAAACAAGTGTCAATCTTTTGATAGTTATTATTTATTAAAAACAGGCTTTTGATTTTGACAGCGGAAATTAATTTCAAATTAATTTCTGCCACTTATGTGTGTTGAATTTAGAAAAATGGATTCCATATTTAGAATTATGAGTTCCAAATTTTTTAAATAGGTAACTTTTACTTTTATACATTTTGAATAATTACTTCGGTAAATATTTTATTTACCAAAGTTAAAGGGTAAATCCAATAAATAAGCGTAAAAAAATAATATTATAATAATAATTAATTACACTAAAACGTGTTCTAAACCTATTGGTTGATAAAATTCTGACCATGGGAATCTTTGGGTCGATTTTGGGACCCCATGGATCCACTTGTATGTTATAATGACATTTTATATTAATTAAGTTAAAGTAAATACAAAATTGACCTAAGCATATATCTTTTTAAAAAAAATTACATATGGTATTATATGTTATATATTCAACTATATATATTCATTAAAAAGATATAATGAATTACTACATAATTTTATTTTATTAATAATTTTTAGTTATTGAATAATTAAATTTATTAATGACACAATAAGGATGCAGTATTTTCCTTTTTAATGAAAGAATCAAATAATTAGTATTATAAATGTTAAAATAAAAATAATTTGAATGTTATGATGTCATCCAAGAATTTTATTGGATAATATGACATGTTAGGATTTTGTAATATAATTTTTTACTTATTAATAAAGTTATTAAGACTTTAACAAAAATCAATTATTTAATATTGTCAAAATTGAAATAAATGAGTTTTTAAAACAAATATTATATTATTAATTAATATTCTACCCTTAAAAATATAAGGTTCGGAAAAATGGCTTATATATTGATAGTTGTATTATTAATATACCACTTGGGGGTCTCTTGGAAGTTTATAGTCAGATTATTGACTATATAATATAAAAATAAAAATAGACATGGTAAATATAAAACTATTTAACTAAGAGATAAATCAAAAAGATAAAGTTAATATAGTGAACCAAACCTGTCTAAAACATATTGGTTGAGTGGTTTTCGACCTACCCCTCCTTAAAATTTAAATAATCCACCTTGGTGCCATTATAAACCGAATATGAATTTATTATAAAATAATATTTCTATCTTTTTCTAAGGTGCCCCTTACCCCTCTTATAAAAGGGAACTTCCCCTTCCCTCTAATTCACACCTTCAATTCCTTTTGGCTCGGCCAAACCCTGCCCAAATATTCTCTCAACGACCCTCAAATCAACCTAGAGGCATTAGTTTGATCATAAATCCAAACTAATGATCCCTTTTGATCAAATCAAAAGGCATACCCCAAAGAAGAGGTAATGTTTTCACCACTCTCTTTCAAGTTCCTTTCTTCTTCAACATCTTCATTATTTTTTATTTCCTTTCTAAAATAATAACTCCAGTATCTTCTATATACTGTTATGTTATTAAAAATATGGTACAACCATATTCAGTATTCTATACATTCTTTTAATTACATGTCACTATACTTGTGTACGTACGACTTACCGTCTCCACGTCGTGGTGTAATTGTTATTCAAAACATTATAATTTGTATTGGTATGATAATTATGTATAATTGATGTAAATAATAAATAAAACATGATAATTATTCTTTATATATGATATACCATCCAATTATATATTATTTTAATATCAAATTAATGATAGTGTCGCTCGTGATTACGTACGAACTACCGTCTCCACGAACGCGATGAGATTCATTCCTTATCGTATCCATGCAAGTGTAATTCTAATTTGATGATAAAAAATAATATTTAAGTACTTGATATCAATATGTATATGAATAACATACAACCTATCCATAAAAAACACAACTTATGTAACGAAACATATAAAATAAAACGAGTAAGTTAACTTCCGAAACGACGATAATACGAAGTTATTTTTAAAAAAGCAATGTTAAAAGATCATATTTGATATCATATTAATGTGTATGATTCTTGTATAATTTAATAAAAATTATTTCACCATTATAAAGGAGGTTAACATACCCTCAACCAAGCAAAAGTATACCGTAAGGGTTTATTTCACAATCTCTTCATTATCTGAGGTTCTTTATATGTAATTATCTATTAGGTCCTCTTTATCATCCACATCCATTTTTCTTACAAATGTATTTAAAATAATTATCACAATTTAACATACTCTAGTATAGAGTCATTTATAGCCTTATTTTACTTTTTATAATAATTTTATAATGTAATCTTTCTGGCATTTTCCAAACAAGGTCCTTTTTAACCTTTTCGACAGAATTAAGGAGAGAATGTCTTTTTAACTTATACAGTGGATGCTGCTATTTTCCACCATTATAAAATCGTAGAACCTTCCCTTAAAATATTATAAGGATATTTTCAAAGTAAATGTTTTATTTTATAATTATGTGAGTTTTAAAAGATTTCAAAAAAAAGATATATTTCTCTCAAATAGTTATGATTTCATCAATGTCAACATCCTTTGATGGATTTTAAGCTTATTTGATGTTGATTTATTATGATACAAAACTTCTATATTGTATTGAAGTTTTTGTGATATGTTTGATTGTGGATGTGTTTTTTTATACCATTCATGGTTTAGGGACAAAGTATTGATATTTCGTATTCTAGTTTTAATACGAATGTTTATGTTATGTTTAAAACTATTCATATGAGGAATGCATTGGACTTAATAAGTGATGGGTGGAGCCCTCTATTTCTCCTCAATGAATCAGTTGGTCTCTTGAGATAAACTAGTGTCTTGGCAAAGGGCCCTGAAAAAATATTATTTGTAGTCTTGGCACAAGGCCTTGACTATGTGGTTATGATAGTCTGGCATTATGTATTCCATCATTATGAAACTGGTTATTGATATTGCATATGATTATTCAACTAGTACGATATCCACGTGAATAAGTAAATGGAATTATTTCATTTTATTTCTGCCATATTATGCTGAAGTTCAAGTTTAAAAGGATTTTGTTTTAGTTATACATTTCCTTAAATGTTTATGCTTATTTATGAAAGTTTCCACTATATTTTTATCCTTTTTGGGAATTTGATCTCACCCCTTTATATGTTTTAATTTTCCCAGGATGTGAAGAAGTATTTTATGAATGACCTACTGGGATATTATGAGGGGATACGATTGTGGAGAGAAGATATTGATGTAGTTTTTTACTTTATGATGTAATGTAAGACTTATGAATATATCTAGTGTTTCTAAAGCTGCTAAACTAATCGGTCTTTCGAGACTTGATCTTTTGTGATCAGGAAAATGTTATTTAATAATGCACTGACTCTGGGTAACTGGGGTTGGGGTGTTACATGCGTGGTTCAAACAAGATCGACAGCGGAAGAATCGGAGTCCCAGTGTGCGGTTGGGATCTCCTCCAAGCCTTTTCCTCCTCTCCTGCTTCTCCTGGTGAGCTCTCTGCCTCCAATACTGAAATAGGAGTCTAGTGTATGTTTTTAATGAAAAAACAAAACTACATGGCGTGTACTATTTTTTTAACAGTTCATCTGGTGGCAACTTTACACCACCTCACTATTCATCTAAGGACTGATTACACGGCGTGTATTACTATGTACACGACATGTAGTTATATTTTACACCCTTAATTTCCATCAAGCCTATACACCATGTATTCTCATCCCACATAGCCATGGTACACAGCATGTGTACAACATTACATGGTGTGTAGTGAGTTTTCCACACCCTAAATCGACTAAAATCCTACACGCTATGTATTCTCTTCCAACACAGCCACAGTACATGGCATGTGCACAACAGGACATGGTGTTTAGTTAGTTTCCACACACAATCCTACACGCTCTGTATTCTCATCCCACCCATACAAAGTACACGGCATGTACCAATAAATTTGGTATTTTCCCCACATTTCCCCTATTTTATAAAAAAATGTAAGGAAAAGGAAAGGAAGTTACTTGTACCACAAGAATAAGAATCAGGTTCTTACAAATTGGCTAGGCTAAACCCTGCCCAAATATCCTCCCAACATTATTCCCTTCATCGTAGATGACTTCCTATGGTCAGAAAGCCGACCTGAGGAGCCCTTTTGATCAAATCAAAAGGAATATCCTAAAGTAGGGGAGGTTAACATACAATCACCTAAGGAAAAGTACAAGGTAGGGGTTAATTTTACAATCTCTTTGTTATCTGATATTGTTTTTATGTAAATATCTACTTGACCTCTTTATCATCCACATCAATGTTTCTTAAAAATGCATTTCAAAACATTTTTACTATTTAATAGACTATGGGTTAGATTCATTTATACCCTAGTTTGACTTTTTATAAAATGGTTTGAATGAAATCTTTCTGTCATTTTCCAAACAAGTCACTTTATGACCATTACGACAAAATTAAGGTAAGAATGTCATTTTTTAACTTATACGATGGGTGTTGATATTTTCATCTATTATATCTTCGTTGAAGTTTCCCATACAAGATTATATGAATATTTACAAAATAAATGTATTCTTCTATAATTATGTTCCTTTTAAATGATTTAAAAATAGAAAGAGTATTTATTTCAAATAGTTTTCATTTCATCTAGGTCATCATCATTTGATAGATTTTAAACACGATTGAAGTTGATTTATTATGTTACAAAGCTTATATATTATATTGAATTTTTTTTGATATGTTTGACTATAGATGTGTTATTTTTAAACCATTAATGGTTTATGGATAACATATTGACATTTCATATGATAGTTTTAATACGAATGTTTATGTTATGTTTATACTGATCAGTCATTCATGACATGATTCTTTGTATCAATCCAATGTTATGTAATAATGAATCGACTCTGGGTAACTAGGGTTGGGTTGTTACACTAACCCATTAAAATAACACAATCAATCCATAATTTTAATTTATTAAACATAGAACATTTGGATGTCTCTCTAAAAACCAAAATATAAAATCTAGATACACAATCACATCAATATCAATTAGTCTTCTAATCCCACCATAAGAGGCCCTCATAATGAAACGTGGACATGTCTACTATATTGAAGGCCAAACACATGATACTCTCAAAATTTAATTAGTGAAAACAAAGAAAACTTGTCTACAAAGGCTGTGATTTCCCTCCAAGATTGGAACTAATGAATCCAAAAAATCCCTCTAGTCCCACATGGATGTTTCAATGCATCAATTTTGTAAAATCCAAATTTAAAACTGAAAAATCTCGCATACTCCGAGGGAAAAAAATCAATGAAAACTAGGTTTAAATAGTTACTGGTTTCATATAATAAAAACAATTTGAAAATATTTCAAAACCACCAATACTCATCCATGTTCACAAAATATCCCATAAAATTTAAGGGTTCTCAATAGAATCATAATATCCAAATCCATTTACTAGAAAATTCATTTATAAAAACCAATTACCATTCCAAAATAATTTTAAAATAAAATTTGGAAATCTATTTTATTTATATTTCTTCAAAACATGAAAATTCCAATAATTTGATAACCACCAGCTTTATAAGCCATTCTAATTAAAAAACTACTAAAAATAATTTTATGCATATCCCATAACAGCTAATGAGTTATATTTTCGAAAAGAATTCTTCATATTAATATTTTTTTGTCAATAATGTCACATAAAAAATATTTTTTCCTATAAAAACCATGTAAGAACCAAGTACATACTTATAGGTAGGGGTTTCATTCCTTGTTTATCCTTTGATTTGTTCTTGAGAAAACAATGGAATTTCGGGAAAAGTACTAAAATCAATAGTTACACACAATGTAGTCCTAATTACAGGCCATGTGGCTTTCGAAATGTATTATGGGAATACATGGCTTGTGGGCATGCTGGTGAGAAAGAGACGAAAAACCAAATACACGCCGTGTACTTCCTAGTACACATTGTGTATTCATTTCGGAAGGTACTGGAAAGTATGTTGGTGGAAAAAACATGCAAATGAATAGTTAAATGATATAATCACAATGTATATGGACTTACACACCTTGTATTTTATGTTTTTTACTTAAAAAATTAAGTAGCCTCGTTCTTATGTCGTGTGGACCAAATGGTCGTTTGGTGGACAAACATAAAGTGTTGAGATTGATTACCTCTCCTATTTTGGCATCTAGATGTTGATTCAAACACCATCAGATCCGTTGGAATCCTCTCGGTGATTGCTCAGTTACTCATGAGATATTCTTGGTGATTTTTTTTCTAGACTGAGTTATTTACAGTTGAGTGATTATTATTTTTTCCTATATCTATACCATTTTAGCTGAATTTTGAGGTTGAGGTTGGGTGAGGAGATTCATACAATGATGAGGCAGGTGGTTTCATGCCTCTTGTTAATTTTCGTGATGTTTATAATTATCGTTGTTCCACACAACCATGTTTAGGCTGACGCCTTGAATGGAAATTTATCTATATTATTACATAATGTTTTCGTGGTAATTATTTTAATGAATTAAAGCATGTTTGGTTTATTGATTGATTAAGGGCCACCCCATTAGTGTGTTTTCCTTGGATAATTATAGTTTAGCCATTTTTTCCTAGAATGTCTTGGGTGATGCCTTTGTTTATCTTATAGGGTTTTTAAAATGGACATGGTTATTATATGGAATAGAAATTTCATTATAATTGTAACAGTTTTGATTATGGTTTGGGGATTTTGTTTTCCCCTTTTCCCATATATTGGTTTTTCATATTTTAGCAGGTCGGAATGTTTTTTTGAATTTTAATTATTTAATGGTAAATATCATTGGGGGACACAAGGTATTATCTTTTAACTCCATGTACATACTTGAGAGGCTTTTAATTTATATGTAATTAGATATACTTGGGATCCCTAGTTGGACTGCCGAGATTTTTCCTAGATTTGAATGAATTCATACTACACCTTGGCTGAAACTTGGGTTCAAATTAGAACTCCATGGATGGAATTGAAGGAATTTGTTTTATATGTAATTACTGACACTTAGGATCCCTTGTAGGACTGCCAAGTACAGACTAAACTGACAAGAACTTATACCAACATCTAGTGTTAAACTAGAAGATCCCATGTAGGACCATTGAGAACTGACTCGCGGGATGTCAGTTGAATTTCACATAATGTGATACTTGAATTCCATAATAGGAATCTCAAGAATGGACCTTGGTTATAATTAAATAAGGATATGGAATGAATTGTGAAATAACTACCAAGACAGAGCACATGCTTGGATTCAGTATTCTTTTACTTGTTTAGAAGGTCTTCTCATACGTATGTTATTCTTAAATTGTTGTAAGGAAATGTCGGGTCTATGATGACTTCTAATACATAAATATCTCATTTAATCAAGTTTCAAATTAACTTAATGAACATTCTAAATGAATTCCAGTACATTTAGTATCGTTTACTTTTGAGTACCACCCAGTTTACTACATTTAACTATTGCACACTATTGTTTCATATACTCACTAAAAGATTGAAACATACCTTTGGTAGTTTCCTACTATGGTTTATATCTCACACCCTATTTGGGTCATGTTTTTTGGGCACAAACAGACTATATTTATATTGGTGTAGACAGGGGAAAGGGCCCTTTTTAAGGTACATAATTGCTCTTTAAGAGTAGGAGAGCATTGGACCAAGCAAAGGTTGCAATGTTGTTGAGTTTAATTTTATATTATTTTACATTGGTAATGTATCATAATTGATTTTAGTATGTCCTATTTTAACTATTTTCTTATAACATGTGACATGCTACATCATTTTGATAATTATATGACTCATGGATACATTTTTATTTCAGTCTTCTATAGTTAACATCAGTTTCATAATGGATACTAAATTCTCTATTGTTATTATTTTTTTGTTGTGTTACAATCATCCAATAAGGGTATAGTTTACCAACTATCACACACTAGGCACGCACATCTTGTTGGTAGCCTCTAGCATTTGGGTAGATGCACTTGAGGCCATGCGGCCAACTGGGTATGGGGCACCAGCTGAGTGGGTTCCTGATCCAGTACGTTAGAAAGTTGTATCATTGGAATTTATTTTCTTGTTTTGTTTACCATTTGGATATGATATAAAGAATGTAGAATTTGGTCATTATATGTTCCATGGAGTAGATGCACTGTGTACAGGGAAAATCCAAATTGCCTCGAATTAAATTGTGCTTTTGGATTTTGGGCTATTACAGTTGATTCGATATCACAGTTGTGTGACACACATGTTTTGTTTTGTTACTATTGATGTTATTGTGGTACTATTTTGATTCAACCTGATGCAATATTGGGTTTTTCTGTATTACTTTTCCTCAGTGTTGGACGTGTGGGCTGCAGACTGGACATGGACATTGGTTTGGGATGAAGTAGTTTTTTTATGTTGGAGATGAGTTTTATTTATTTATAAATGTTTTTATTATTTAAATTGTTCAAAATTGGTTTATTGATGTTTTATCTTTGACTGTTGCCTTTTTTTAGAAACATGCATCCCTTGAAATATCCCATGCAGCCACAGGAGGAAGCCAAAGGGAGTTATCCCTCACTTCTTGATCAGAGGTTGATAGAAGCTATGGATTGGGGTTTCCAGTCTCTAGGGTAGGGAGTGGGTCCTACCCTTACATTATATAGATATGTTGAACCTTGTCCTAGGAAGAAAATATTCTAGGAGTTTCTGAAGAACATGCTTCTTACTTTCTGAGGTAGTAGGAATCCTCACAAAGAAAAGGATTGTATCAAGAAGATAGAATGCATGTTTGAGTTCCATGACACACTACATGAGATGAGGGTGTTGTGTGACTCATTTCTAATAGAACGTTCCAGTCACAACTATTTGGAATCATCGATTCAGTCTAGGAAGCATGAGAAGATGGATTTGAATGACTTCAAGGCTATATTCGATGAACAACACTATCCTGAAGACTTGAATTATGCCAGGTCCTGGGAGGTTATAGATTTCATTTAGAGGTACTAGTTGCTGATGGATTATACCAACCATATTGTGGAAGTAGTCTGATATTCCCCTGAGATAGTATCTAATGAATAGATTAAGGATCATAGATTTGAAAAGTGATTGTGAAGAGATATCTTTTCTCATGTCTTATTTTATGACCTGAAGACCTATGATGAAGTTATTGATCATGCTTTAATGGTATATATTTACTACAAGGGGGGGTATGGTTTCTCTGGGATAGTATCAGTGGTGACTACTGGTACTGCATCTGAGTAGAAAAGTAGGTGAGAAGAGTAGTAGAAGAAGGGATGTGGTAGTTCATGCCATCCTCCCAGGCAGTTTTCATCTATGGATTTTGATGTGTGGTCTGTTGTGTGACACCGTTGCAGGAGGCTCGGGCTTACCCAAACTACATGTGAGTATTCTCAAAGTCCTTATTATCAGTGTGGAGATATGGGGAACTTGTAGTGCTTTTTCAAGCTAATGTGTCCCCTTTAGAGTGGGGAAGGGTTCCCTGATTCCATGGGAGAAACAATTCCTTTGGAGCTATCTTGGATGGTGGGATCTTGATTTTTTGGTCGTGGTAGTAGGTTGGGATCATTTTATGAGAATATCCCTATCATGGTAGTGCCACTAGTGAGTTATCATTCAGAAATAGGGAGAATACATCTGTATGTTGTGGATCATGCACCATCGGGGTCATATGTAGGACCTTTGACAATTCTTGGTTTAATCTGGATTACATCTTATATAGATATAGTTTTATTTCATACTAGAACTTCAACTTCCTCTATATAATTTTTCCTTGTAATCTTATTGAACATACCAACTGATTTGTTGTCTTTCGTGAGGGATTTTGTGATGCCATTGGGTAAGAAGAAGAAGCAAGGCCTTAGGTGTCCATTGTGTGTGATTTCATTATTAGGGGTTGATATGGAATTGAATATATTGGTCTTGGATATGGACCAATTTGATTTGATCCTTGAAATGGACTCGATGGTGTGAATTGAGGTTCATATTAATTACTATCAGTGTAGAGTTAGTTTTATGGAACTTAATGGGAGTCCTTATGTATTTCATTGGGAATGGGATCCTCTACCGAGTTTCCTAGGACCTCCACTTATAGATTTTGGAAATAATTCGTATCGATTATATTCACCCACACGAGAGTATGATGGTGTCACTCCCTAGGGTGTATTACCCCGGTAGTGGATGAGTATCCAAAGATATTTTTAGATGATTTTTCGGGAATAACCCCAATGTGGGATGTGGAGTTGTAGATTGAATTTCCACCGAGAGAACATCCTATATCACTTACCTCATATAACATTCCCTCACAAAATTTATGGAATTAAACATATATCTAAATAATTTGGAATCCAAAGGGTTCATTCACTAGAGGTTATCTCATTGGGATTCTTCTGTTCATTTTGGGAAAAAAGATGACAGGTCCCTCCGGTTGTTTATTGATTACCGGAAGCTGAATAAGGTAACCATTAAGAACAAATATCATATTCCCTAATTAGATTACTTATTTGATTACTTGAGGGGGAAACATGGTTTTACAAGATAGAATTTAGTTTTGGTTACCAAAAATTTAGGGTGAGGGAGGCAGATATTCGGAAGATGGAATTCTAAAGTAGGTATGTACACTTTGAGTATTTGGTCATGCCTTTTGGATTGATGAATACTCTAATAGTTTTATGGGGCTCATGAATAAGGTGTTCCACTAGTATCTCGATTCCTAGGTTGCAATATTTGTGGACAACATCATTGATTACTATAGATATGATGAAGATCGTGAGATTCTTTTTTAAACCATGTTGGGAACTCTACGAGATCATTGCCTTTATATGAAGCTATAAATTTTCACCTTATGGATTAGGTATGTGAAGGTCCTAATTCAATTCATTTCAGATCACCAATATTAAGTGGATCCTGAGAAAATTATTGGATTTATTTCATTTTAACTTCTGAATAATTTTTTTATGATCCATATTTTCCTAGGCTTGGTAGCCTATTACCGGTCTTTTGTTCAGGATTTCATATGGAATGCTTCCTCTATGACTGCACTCACCCCGAAAAAGGTAAATTTTGAATGGATCTCAGAGTGATTGGAATCCTTTGAGGAGTTGAAGCGGTGGTTTACTACTACACACGTGTTGATTTTATAAAAGTTTGGGAAGGGATATGTGGTTTATTGTGATTCTTTTGGTACGAGACTTAAGTGTGTACTCATGAAAGATAATCATGTAGTTTATTATGGTTCTTCCAACACCGGCCACATGAGAACAATTACCCAACACATTATATGGAGACAGAAGTAGTGATATGTTCCCTAATGACTTGGAGTCAATACCTATTTAGGTATAAATATGTGGTCTCCTCCTATCATATGAGCTTTGCCTGCATCTCCTCATAGAAGTATCTTAATATGAGGTAGCAACATCAGTTTGAGTATATATATAGGTTTCACAATGATATCATCTATACAATAGGAAAGTGTAATATGAAGGCTGACTTATTGAGCAGGAATGTGTAAATGTAGGTTTTGAGGAAGTCCAGTGGTGGGTGGACTCTGATGGGTCTCTTTGAACAAATGCTCATGGAGGCCAAGGAGAATAATGGTGGTACATTTTCAGAAAGTATTTAGTTGAATACTTATCTTCTGGACATAATTTTGGGGGAGAAACCTAGTAATGATCTTTGTCAGCAGTCTATGCAGTTTTCTCAGGGTTGGGATACTTCTTACGAATGGTCAATTTTTCATGGGGGGATCTTGTGCCCCAATGGTTGTGTAGTGGTTCCATTATATCTATGGAAGGAGATGATAAAATATAGAAACCAGAATTAGTGGATCATCCATCTTGGTACTACAAATTTATATTGTAATTTTTGTAGCATGTTCTGGTTTCCATGTATGAGATAGGGAATATTTTAATTCATATCGAGATGCTATTCAAGTTAGTAGGTGAAAGGTAGAGCATCAAAGACCCTCTAGTTTACTTCAGTTGTTACCCATTACTTCATGGAAGTGGTATGAGGCCACTATGAACTTCATTATTGGATTTCCTCATAAAACTTAGTGAAGAATTCTATTTGGGTGCTGATTAATAGTTTGACACAAAAATTCCACATTATCCCGATCATAGATACAAAAAAATTTAATGACTTGGGCTGACTTTATATTCAAATGGTGGTTAGATTTCATCATGTTCCATCAGTGATTGTTTATGACAGAAACCCATATCTAATATCTCAGTTTAGGAAAGGCCTTCATATATAATTGTGGTCAATCATAAAAATGAGTATGACATACCATACTCAAATGGATGGTCAGGTGGAGAAGGAAAACCAGATTCTAGAGGACTTGATTTACACATTTGTGTTAGATTTCGAAGAATCTTGCAGTATCCATTTGGTATTGGTTGAGTTATTTTATAATAATATTTACCAATCCTCTAATCAAATGGAATGCTTTAAGGATCTCTATTACAATACATTTAGGTCTCTTTTATGTTGGGATGAGGTATCTGAGACCTCAATTTTGGGACCGACCCTTGTGTAGGAGATTTATGATAATGTCAAGTTGATCAGACCATGATTACTGATATCTCAGTGTCCCCAAAAATACTATTCTGATCAAAGGCATAGATATCGTGAGTTTTCCATGGGAGATCGGGTGTTCTTAAAGGTCGCCCCGTGCTTGGGTCACCATCGTATAGGAATGCAAGGAAAGCTGATGTCGATGTATGTTGGGACTTTCAAGATCACTGAGCGGATTGGTAAGGAGGCATACAGGTTTTCTTTAGCTTCTCAGTTTATGTAGATTAATGAAATATTTCATGTCTCACAATTGAAAAAGTATAATATATATTTGTCTCACGTGTTGAATTGGGAAGTGTTGGAGATAGTGCCCGATATAACAGTGTTTGAATGACCGGTGTGAATAGTACGTTGACAAGAGAAGGTGCTTTGAGGGAAATACATTCTACTAGTCTAGGTCCTTGGGATGCATGAAAATTTTTTCCATGAGACTTCGGAGTGTATGTCATGGGTTGAGAAAGAGTACCCATTCTTGTTTTCTAATCCTGCTTCAAGTCGACGTTCTGGGGAAGAATGTTTCTCATGGTAGGGAGATTTCTCACATCTATGCCCTTACATTCAGTATTTTTCTCTCATATTCCTTACCTATTTTTTCTCCTATGATCTCCCTTTAACCCCAAATAATTTTGAAGAAGATGGATGGGTGGATAGAACAGGCCGTAAGGTTTACTAAATCATGAAAAAAAACTGTGCACAATGTCTAGGTGTTAAAAAATGATTTTGACCATTTTTCACTTCTGGAAATAAAACAAATCCACCACATTCATTCCCCATTATAACCTAGAATCCATGTAATGCATCCAAGCTCCATAAAACTCTCTTGGAACTTATTTTAAGAGGGTTCTGGTGGTGAAACTTCAATGATCTTCAAGTAAGTGATTCTTTATTTATTTTCCTTCTCTATATGGATTATTCCCCCCTTCATGAAGTTCCAATAGTCCAAAAACTAGGGTAACGTACATAGATTTTTTGGTTCTATTTCATAGATCAATATTGTGGATTCGGGTTCATTTTCATCCCCTTGTGGTTTGGTAGTAGTGCATTTGATGTTTCGCCCACAGATTTAGGGTTTTTGACATCTAAGGTAGGTGATTTCATGTGTAAACAATTATTAATGAATTTATATTTATTGATTGACCTATATTTCATTTTCTTCTTCTATTGTGATTGGTAGAAAAACACTTTCGGTAGAATTGAATATGCGTTTTATTTTAATGTATCATTTGTCAATGAAAATGAGTGTTTTTATTGTGTATTCCATGTTGTGTCTTTTGGGGTTATTATACGACTCATGGAATTGGATTATTAAATGTTTTTAAGGATATAAAACCTATTTGGGTGAGGGATTTTTGTGAGTTTGGCATTAAGAAACTATTTTTAATGGATTATGTGGGAATCCCACTGTCTTACCTCTTGGAATTGTTTTATAAAATCTTTAAAGGGTTTACTAAATTACATTGAGGGTAAAGAACATGTTTGTTTACTATTTAGTGTGTATATGATTCATAAATATTATTTCTCTTGGAATGTGTTAAATTCATGTGTAATTGGTATTTTATGTCATGTGGAACATGATTGAGCACAAATAGGGAAAATCTAGTGTCTTGGAGTACGGACAAGGACTAATATACTAGTGATCTAATTGTGGTATCATCCATATATCACTTAGAATGTTTGACGTTGACAATACTAACTGAACATTGATGATTTTTGGAGACCACTGGGCCATTGGGTATTCCCTTCCTTGTGGATCTTTCATGAAAATTTTATTGGTTATGG
Source organism: Viscum album (assembly GCA_963277665.1). Classification (NCBI taxonomy): domain Eukaryota; kingdom Viridiplantae; phylum Streptophyta; class Magnoliopsida; order Santalales; family Viscaceae; genus Viscum; species Viscum album. The sequence continues at coordinate 1,943,114,047 of OY728126.1, read as the reverse complement.
ATACTTTTACCTAAGATACGATGTACTTAGGGCCCCACAACTCGTTAGTTCCCAGGGGTGTTCCTTGAACTAGTACTCATCATCTATATTTTACTTACCATTAGCATACATTGTGTTTTCATAGAAAAATATGTGGCATAGGTGTTATATTTTAAAGTGTATATTCTTTATTGTTTCCCTCTAGAAATATTTTTTTATTTAAAGTTCCACCATTTAGAAATTGTTCTAGCTTTTCTTGTTTATAAAAACATCGATGTTTGTTTCTAAAATTTCTATCACATTGCATTTTTTTGGTGGAATCATATGGGGGTTAGGCTCATACCCTAATTTCAAAATTAGTTGTAAGTAGACTTGATAATGTTTGAAATTGGTAAGGGAAAGGTCATTGGTGGCGACAGTTCAGGTTGTTAGCCTCTTTCTTGGGTGAAGTGTCATGGAGTAGGAATGTGTGTGATGTACCCTTTATCTATGGTGGTTCATGAGTTTTACAAGCTACTACTTCCTAATTGTATCCCCCAGGGACATGTTTAAAATATGTATTTAAAATATGAATACTTATTATTGGCTTGTTGAATTAAATTTTCAGATTCTGTTTATTTATTATTTATGGTTGTTTAATGTTTACAAACAAGGTTTAATCAATCCCAAACACTTATTTATAATAGCTGGTAACCTATGACAATCTATGGGGATATGGAACTCCCATTGTGATATTCTAAGGAAAGGTGAGGTACCGGTTTGGTTGGAAAACATTTTGGGTTCTTTGAAAAAGAAACATGGATATTGATGAATTTGGAGACATGCTTGATCATGGATTTCGGTTAGATGTTATTCTCATACTAAGATTACCAGAAATACTCTTCAATATAATATTCTACATCATGGTGTTGATTGTATATCCATTAGGAGTTTATTTATATTTTGTGTATATTAGGTTTATTCCAAGAGTACATAGGATATACGAATTGATGAATGAATTAACAAAATATTGGGGATGGTCCTCGATAATGAACATGACTCAGATTGTATTACTCTTATTAATGAGTAGAAATTATTATTAATTTATTTTTAGATGATGAATGATTAATATTGAATAACGATTCTCAATTTAATTTTGGATATCTATAATATAGTTGTGATACTAAGATCACTTATATGATGAAAAAAATAAATGATTTTAATGAAATGTAGTTTCCCTTTATGTCATTAGGGGAAGAAAATATTATATTATAAGATTTCATATGCTTCCCCACAAAAATTTAAATTGAAATTTACACAGAAATGTTTTCAAGGGTTTGTGTTCTTCAACAAACTATTTTAATTATGAATGGATATATGAATTTTCACCCACATTAATTATTCCTTCTAAAATAGTATTATGTGTGGGTTATCTATGTTATGTTAGTATATAATATTGTTTATGGACTCAGAAAAGTTGTGATGGCTTCAAATTTTTCTAAAAATTTATTTTCTAGTTGTAATGAATTGTGATTATAGTACAATGTTATATCTATATTGGGTTAGGATGGCTTCTCAGAGATGTACCTTCACGACATTTAATTTTTTTAGTTATAATTCACTTATATAAGAAATATAAATTTCCTTTCATATTATTAGTGGAAGATGAGACATTTTTAACAATGATATATATGTGATATATTTCATGGGTTTTAGGTCCTGACATAGTTATGATATATAGGATGCAGGTTCTTTATATGATTTTTTATATAAGGCCGATTGATTTGTGGAAGGGATGAGATCTCATTTTTTGTTGTTTTGGGTGTGAGATTGACAAAAAAAGTTGGGATTTTGAGAACTGAGTTCCTCTATTATGTATATATATATATATATATGATTTTATAAGTATTTTTGTTCTTATATGAATTTCACATAGATTTATTAATGTAGTGTATGCGTAATTTCCTTACATATTTAAGTGAAAAAATGATTAATTTGTTTATTAACTTGTTTCAATGTGACTAGTTAAATTTTTTACAAGTTTTTATGTGGAGTAAAATATTGATTATACTAATTATACTCACCCTATGTTTAGAAATACACTTTTTAATTTTTAGATCTAGTAGGATATCAGGCCAAATGCTACTATTTTATGAATTTATTCAGTAGTTATTAGGTATTTATGGTTTTCTACTAAATAATTAATATATTATTTATGTTTTTAATCTTTTATTATATTTTTATGTTATTTTCTTCATGAAATGAGCTTATCATATATTTTCCACCAATTTTTTTGTTTATTAGACGGATATTCATTGATATTTATCATCATATCTCCCTGTCAACATGTTTTAGTTTCTCTTGGGTTCTACCCAAGTTTGAATTTATCATATGTTTTTCTTCCACACCGGTGTTTCTTGCTCATCAACGGTGGTTTGGTGTTTTGGTTGTTGGTTGTTGGTGGAGAGATATTATGATTGTGGTGATGGGATTCAGTATTTTGGTGGGATGTATGAACAGTGATGCTGATGTGCTTACAGATTGGATACAAAGATGATTCTCACAACTAGGGGCGATTAGTGGTGAAGTGGATGATGGTGATGATGTTTTCGACAGTGATGGATCAATGTGACAGTGGTTCGATGGCGTAAGGATAAGGTTGGTGGGGTGATGATTGTAGAGTCTCGGGTGGAGGTTTTCTTTGATGATGGTGAAGATGGATGGTGGTGGTAGTGTTGGGACATGTGAAGTGGGCTACACGTGGCCTTAGATTGGGGATAATACCATTTTAAAATTTGAAATAAGAATATTTTTGGTGTGGTTTTTCGGTTGTTTTTAGTGGTGGGTTATGATTTTGTATCTGTTCGGATTTGTGGTGGGTTCAAAATAATCCTTAAAATGTCAATTGAAAATATAAAAATATATATTATGGAAATAATCTTATATAGTACCCTTAAATATATATTGATGTAAACATTCCATAGAAATAATTTATGATACAAAAAATAATGTCACCATTACATGGAATATTAGAGGTAGGTTTTAGGGGTCATTGAACATAATCAATACTAGATTATAAGGAGTACTAATAGGGGTGTGTCATAATATAGTATTTATATAATTAAGTATTAAAAATGGATGGATTTTAATGTTTGTAATTGATTTCATTTCATGGGTTGGAAGGGATACTACATCATTTAGGATATATTATCGCTTTATGAATGAGATATTAGCTAGGCCCTAAAATTGTGGGCCACCTTTGACTCATGGAAAGGAAATCCAAGTATAAGAATGTTTATGAATTGCGTATATAATATGAATTATGTTATTTTTATTAAAATTAAATAGTATTAAATAATCCTTATTATGTGATAGGGGTCCCTAAAATATGTTCTTTTGTAGATTTGGACCAAGGATCAAGTCCCTGTCGGTTTGTATCAAATACATTTAGGATGTTATTGTAGAATTATTTTGAATAGTTTTTCAAAATAATCATTATGAATTTAGGATAAAAATTTGATAGTATTCCTCAATAGTCTATTTAAGTAATAGATATATAATTCAGATCATGCGATGGGGGATTGGTTGGTAGATGTGGTAATATACATTGGTTTCATTTGTACTCAAATTAATCACTAGGTTTCACTAGATGTCATGACACTACCTAGTGAAACATGTTAGTAGAGGTTTATATTCGATATATTTATTGTGGATTTAGATGTTTTAAATAGAATTTTTCAAGATCAATTTAATGTTGAGACCCTTTTTACATGATGATGGACGGTAAGTAGGAGTTTCTCATTCTTTTTTAGGGGTTTATGGGTTCATATTTCAATGTGTTATGATATCTATGAAATACATTATTGAACCTACAACATTTTATTTTTCATCTATTTTAATCAAAAAACAATTAATACTATCATTAACGATCAATTTAGGAACCCTAGGATGTTGAAAATGGAATCCTTCCCATTCAATGAATTGGGAGAAAACTTTTGAATCATTATGGAATTATTATTACATAACTCTAACCACTAATAACTACCTAACACAAAAATTTCCTTCATATATATAATTTTAACTATTTATACCTGATTTTGATAGAGATTATTATTTCCATGGGAATAGGTTAAAACATATATATGTTTTTTCTTCCGTACTCATATCCCATTACAGTTTTTTTTGGGTAAAGGGTTTCAAATTTTTCATAAATTTTATTACTCATCTATTTTGATATTTATTTTAGAGATTTGGTCTATATGAATTCATATTTATAGTTATTCCTTTAAAATATTTATGAATTTTTCTTTTAGGACTTTTTTTTATGGTTTTTTTCATAGAGGACATGGATATCATATTATTTCATCATTCATTTTCAATTTGGAAGTAAATTATATTAAATTTTTATTTTATTTGAAATATATTTTTTATAATTTTTACATTTGATTTTATTTATGATGTTTTATTTATTTTATGTGCATGTATTTATAAATGGATTTCTCTCATATTTTAAATGTATAATATGACATCATTCATATCAAGAGGGTCGAACTCCACCCATCACGGTGTGTTATTTTACATGATGTATTTTAAATCCATGCAATAAATTCATGGATACCCAAAGTAGAAAATATAAAGTCATGGTGTATAAGATAACATATTTTTGTAATTTTGATGGTTCATTTTATGATGATATAGGTCCATATTTTATTTCAGGTGTACAATATGGTGTTAACCAAATAATCATAAAGTTAATAACATTCACCCCTAGTGAATGGTATGCGGAATGTTACACCTAATTGTTGATTTTTTTAAAATTCACTAAAATAAAGGATTAATTTGTCATCAAACATGTAAATGGTTTTAATTATAGTATTGGATGGATTATTTAAATTTATTTACACATAAAAATTAGTATCCTCAATTTACATATCAGTTTAGTTTTATGAATTATTTATGTTTTTTTCAGAAAAATTTTATATTGATTATATCATCATTTGTAATTTTCACCATTGTGGGTGATTATGTTTTGTAATAATTCGTGAGATTATGTTATGAAAATTCATCTTGGTGGTAACTATTTTTCTTAAAAATTTAATGCATTTCATTATTAATCTTTCATTTATTTTCAAATCCATTTTAAAAAAAGAAATGTAGAATCCTTTATGATAATGATTTTGATGAAAACATATAATGTAGTGCGATTAATTAGATTCCATTTAATGTTTTAAAATCACAATAGATTTTATAATAATTGACTATAATAATATTTTTTAGTACTGTGCTTTAATATTTTAATAAAAGATAAAATGAAATGCAGTTAATGTGTTGTGTTATTTAGTAATTAAAAAAATGCTATTTGAATTCAATATGAGTATAGAATCATTAAAAACAAAATTTATTATTTTAAACTCATCAAACTATATAATTCAATGATATGTTGTATTACATGTCTATCATGTATGTAATGAAAAATGTAGAATGCAGATATAAATGAGATTGTGATATCATATTCATTTAAAAATGTTTTATGTGACATTTCAATGATTATAAAAAAATTTGATAAGTGAAAATACTAAGATATGTTCTATGATAATTATTTTTCAAGACATTTAATTAGTGTAAGTTTAGTTTCTACAACATTAAAATAACTGAGTGTTAATGTGTAGGACAATTTCATTGAATACTAAAAACATTTTGTTATGCAAGCATGATGAACATCATTTTTAAAGAATAATTAGGAATAAATAGTTTCGAATTAAATCAATTAAAATATCATTATGATTTATTATTCCGTTGATTAATTTTTTTAAGTTATGAATTTGGAATAAATATAAGATAGGTGGTAATTTGAAATCATAATACATGAGGATAAATATTGTTATAATTTCCTTAATAGAAAGCATTAGTAAATTTATTGACATTCTAGAAATTATGATTTATTATAAATCATTTTTTATTCCATTTTTTTAATTATATGTCATGTTATTATTCCTAGAAGGTGTTTTATACTATGGTTATTATATTTTATACATTTATTGATAGAAATAAATTGTATGTTTGTTTTTCTATGGCTGATTATGGATGTTATTTTTCATTATTATGTATTTAATCATGAATAGTTTTATAAATAAAACTCATCATCAAGAAATAATCATCCATTAATTTTTTTGGATCATTTATCAATGTATTAGGTGTTGATAAAGATTTAATTGAATGTATTGATTATTTAATATACACGGTATATTATAATTTTTATCTCATTTTTTATTTTTAACTCTAAGAAGAGTATTCTCTAAGTCATTGTGATGTTTTGTTCTTCTTATATTTATTGTAATCTGATACTCATTATATTTATGAAAGGATATTCATTGAGTTGTATCTCCCAATGTAAAAAATAATTCTTACCCTATATTCATCTCTTGGTTTATTATTAAATTAATTATGATAAAAAAATTGGTGGTATATGATGTGAAGGCTAGTACTTTTCAAAACACTTCCCTTATTCAGTATGGAATGTATGGTTACATAGATTAGTTATTTAATATTAATGAGTTATATTATAAAAATATAAATTTTATTAATGGATTAGAAATTATATAGTTGCAGTATATGTATTATTTAAATTTCAGATTTTATAATTAAACCCGTACAAAAGAAATATAGGTCTATGTTTTAAAATTGTAATTGTAATAAAATATAAAAATTTTCCTTTAACAGGATCCCATTCATATATAATTGTAGTACCCATTACACTTTTAAGGAATTTATTTCATGAAACGATAGAACAATGAATATTGATTTATAGTTGTTTTGTAAAATTTAAATAGGTTTTACTCTGTATATTTTATTCAATTATGGACATTCCATTTTCAATGTAAATGTATCATAGATTCAAATAACATCCTAATGATAAAAAAACATTTAATGAGTTGAAAAATGTTAAATAATATATTTTATTTTCCATTAAAATGATTTCATTACATATCTGATTTTAGTTGGAGTTTTATAATGGATACATAATTATAATTAGATGATTATAATATTTCTGTAAAGGTAAAGCTGGTTTTCCATAGATTTGAAATCTGGAATGTTATTTGATAAGGCTAAATAAAGGAAATGTTGGTTTCTCATTGTCTATGAAAAGGTTCTTGAATTTCCATTCACTATTGAAGAGAAATCTATTATTTCTAAGGCTCGTTTTAAGGTAAAACTATTTCATGTAGAGTTAATGTTAATAGAAGTTATTTTTTTGAATAATATTTGTAGAAAAATTCATTTTTCTTCCTATACATCCCAACATCATTATTTTATTAAAAAATATTTTGTTTGTTAATTAAAATCATAATAAATTTATATTCAGAAATTATAGGGAGGTGAAAATATGTTTTAAATAATTTTAATTCATCGAATAAAGGATATTTTTTGTATTAAATGTTGGAAGACAAAAACATATATTCATATATATATATATATTACCAGTGGCATTTCATCATTTTTGGTACATTGAACTCATAATTTTATAAAAAATCATTAATATGAATTTCAAATCATTCCATCACATTAAATGAAAACTTTATAATGATAAGATTCATAATAGAAATAGAGAGAGTCTCGGGAGAGACCCAAAATGTATTTATTTTTTATTTTTATTCGTCTTTCCAACTATTTTTTCTCAACTGTCCCTCTTCAAGTGATGTATAACTATAGTTACACCATAAAGTATGGGGGTATCTTTAATCATGATTCATTACTCTATATCAAGAGATCATCCACATTAATTATCTTATAATAAATTAACCTATAATATTTTCATCCTCCTCCTTCATTTTTGTAGTGGGTGACCAGTGTAGTTTTGATCTACTGGTTCTCATACTACACTCTCATTTGTGGTGTATATGGTTAGAAATCATGAATGCATTCTCTGGTGAATAAAAATGTGGAATTAACTATAATAAGATAATTATATTAATTTTTATTGAATCAAAAATACCAATTAATATTAATGTCAAATGATATATAGTAAGGAAATTATTATTTCAAAATATTTATTCTTCATGTATTGGTTAATTAATAAATAAAAATGTGGCAATTTTATGTCAATTTATTATTCCAATATCAATAAATTTCATTCCGCATTATGATATTATTATCTATTAAATAACACATGTTATCATTCAATTGTTGTGATAAATATGGTTTTAATGTAACGCTCGGACCCTAGTTTCCCAGAGTCAGTGCATTATTACATAAAATTGACAGGATCACAAGGGATCAAATCATGAAATTAAAATTAGTTTATTATCCATGGAAGTACTAGATACATACATAAGTTTTACATTACAATATAAAAAGAAAACAACAATAAAATTTACTCCTTTGAAAAAATTAATATTCGTTTGACTATCCCTGTAGGTCATTCATAATATACTTCTCCACATCCTAGGAAAAATAAAACATATAAATTGATGAGCTTAGATGATCAGTAAGGATAACAATATAGCAGAATCATTCACAAATAAGTATAAACATTTAAGGCAATCTATAAGACTAAAACAAAATCCCTTTATACTTAAAATTAAGTATAATATGGAAATGATAAATCAAATAATGTCATTTACTTATTTACATGGATATTCTACTAGTTTAATAATCACTTTCTATATCAGTATACAATTTCATAATGATGGAATGCATAATTATAGACTTCAAAACTTCATAGTCAAGGCCTCATGCCAAGACTACAAATAATATTTTTTTAAGACCTTGTTCCAATACACTAGTTTGTCTCTTGATACCTACTTATGCATCGAGAAGCTATAGTAGGCTCCATCCATCACTTACTAAGTCCAATGCATTCGTTATTTGAAATGGTTGAAACATAACATTATTTTTTTATGAAATATAGTTTACAAAATGTTAATATGTCAACCATAAACCAATAATGGTATTAAAAAACACATTCGCAATCAATCATATCAAAAAACATTTAATACAATATGGATGATTATATCATAATAAATCAACTTCAAACATGTTTAAAATCTATCCTAGGATGTTGACCTAAATGAAATTAAAACTATTTGAGAGAAATATTTTTTTCTATTATGAAATCATTTAAAAGTCACATAATTATAAAAGAAATAATTTATTTTTAAAATAATATTATATTTTTTTAAGGGAATATTTGAAGATGTTATAATGGAGGAAAATAGCTGCACTCGCTGTATAAGTTAAAAAACATTCTTTCCTTCATTTTTTAAAAGGGACATAGATGACCTTGTTTGGAAAATGACAGAAAGATTCAATTAAAAACATTTTATAAAAATTCAAACAAGTATCTAAATGAATTTAAGCCATAGTCTAGAAAATAGTAAATATGTTTTGAAATACATATTTATGAAACATAGATGTGGTTGATAAAGAGGTCCTAGAATATACTCATGTATAAATGACCTCTGATGATAATGAGATTGTAAAATTAAACCATACCTTTCACTTTTTTTTATCGAGGGTACGTTATCCTCCGGTATAATTGTTAAATATTTTTTTATTAAATTATACAAGAACCACATAAATAAATATTATATCATATATGATATTCTAATATTTCTTTGTTAATAATATTTTAGTGGTATCATTGTTTTGGGTGTTTAACTAATTCATCTTACATTATATGCTTGGTTTTGTAAGCCATTTTTGTTTTGAATAGGATGTATTTGATTCATATACAGAATGATATTAATTTATTAAACAATATTTTTAATCATAAAATTAAAATTATTCCTGAATTGTTATGATGGGGAATGAATTTCATTGCGTTCGTGGAGACTGTAATCTGTACGTACGCACAAGATACAATATCATTCTATTAATGGTGAAATCATATGTAATTGGATGGTATATCGTATATAAATAATTCATAAAATTTTATATTTATTATTCACATCTGTTATACTAATTATTATACCCATCCAAATAATGGAGTGTTTGAATAACAAACAACACCACGACGTGGAGATAGTATGTCGTACGTATGCATGTATGGTCCTTGTTTTTTGTAGGATTGATAGAATAATGAATATTGTTGTGACATATTTATAATAACATCACATTATATATAAGGCACTGGATTTATTGTTTTGTTATGGAGACAATAATGAAAGTGGAAGTGGAAGAAAAAAAGAACTTTGAAAGAGGTGGTGAAATTATTACCTCTTGTTCGGATGTTTCTTTTTGAGTTGATCAAAAGGGATCCATTGGATAGAATTATGATCAATATAAGGACTATAGGTATAAGTGAGGGTAGTTGAGAGGATATTTGATTAGTGTTTGGCAGATACAAATGGATTTGGAGGTGATATTTTGAGAGAAGAGGAAGTACCCTTTTATAAGAGAGGTGAGTGTCACTTTAGAAAAAGCATGAAATATTATTTTATTATACAATCATATTCTGTTTATAATGGATCAAAATTAATTTATTTGGAGGATAAGGTGGGTATGGGTCGAAAACATCTCAACTAACAGGTTTTAGACAGGTTCAGGTCAATATATTAACCACATTGTTTTGATTTGACTCTTAGTTAAATAGTTTAACTTTTACCAAGTATTCTTTTATTATTATAATAAATGGGTAATCATCATACTATAAAAATCCAAGAGAACCTCATGTGGTTAATTTTGATATATCTATATTTATCTATTTCATTAGGCCAAACCTTATATTTTTAAGAATATTATATCAATTAATAATATAGTATATGTTTTAAAAACTCATTTATGTCAACTTTGACACTATTTGGTATTTTTTTTGAAAGTAATGACAACATTATCACTTCGAACATGATTTATCTAATCAACCCAAACATGTCATATCATACTTGAAAATTAGTGTAATTAATAAAAATTCTCTATATATATTTATTTGGATATTTATAATATAAATTATTTTAAACTTTTATTAATAAGGAAATTATTCCATCATCATAGTTTCATAAATAAATTTAATTATTTAATGTCTAAAAATTACTAATAAAATACCATTATGTATGAAATATTTTTACATTTCTAATGAATATTTATAGTCGAATTGTTTTTATATATAACCCTATATTAAAAATGGTTTAGTTATTAAACATTGAATTTAACACTTTTAAATATTCTTTAAATAAAATAATAATAAATGTCCTAATCTATTCCATGTGGACCGAAAGAATCATATTTTATTCATAAGGATGATTTTTCTCAAAATACACTTATCCAATGGAATTAGGACATGTGTTATGATAATTATATTATCATTGTTTACCTATATTTACCCCATTTACTTTTAACTATGGTAAATAAAAATCATAATTTATTATTCACCAAAAATTATTTTCATCATATTGAACCACATTTTAAATACTAAATACAGCCATGTCCCTCGAATTTTTGAAATTAAATTCATAAAATTGGTAAAATGACATTTTATGCAAGTTAGAAAATGTGTTTAGAATGTGGGTAAAAGACGGTAAAAAGTTCAATAAAATTTTATATATGTAATATTATTATAAATGAATCAAATGAATTAAATTGAACATATATAGGTATTATGTATCTATTTTTAACTAATATAAATTTAAATAAAATAAATAATTATTTTTAAAAAAAGCTGGTTTTAAACAATAATGTAGTGTTTTTTCACTATTCATCAAGAATTGAATGTTTTATGAAAAATACCAAAAATTCACCCTAAGCTAATTTTGTTATTCCAATTCAAAAATGAAGTATATTTTGAAAAAAAAATTATAAAATTTAAAAAAAAAATTGTATTACTATTCATAATGGCTTGTTTGATTGGTCGTGGTCTGTTAGGACTCAAAGTTGCGCACAATGAAAGGTATTGTATTATTCAAAGAGAAGCGTACCATGGATGAATGGGGTGTTATATTATGCCCTCATTCAAATAATTCCATTATCAATATTTCTAGAGTAATATAGATTAAAAATATTCTAGTGGATCTTCATCATTCGTTCTTCGGTTTCCCATGTTGCCTCTTCCATCTTATTGTTTCTCAATAGAACTTTCACCAGAAAAGTAGTTCAGTTTCTCATCACTTGGTCTATGGTATCAGGAATCATAATAGGCTCTTTGCTATAAGACAGATCGAGTTCCAGTTTTATTTTTCAAAAGTGGGTACATGCGTTGGGTCAAGCATGTATTTTTTCAATAGTGATATGTGGAACAAATCTTGAACATTGTAGAGACTTGGAGGCATTTCCAAATAGTAATCTAAAACTCCAATTTGTTCAAGAATTTCAAAAGGGATGATATACATGGGACTCAATTTACCCTTCTTGCAAAATCGTATAACACCCTTCCATGGAGATACATTCATAATAACATAATCTCCTACTTGAAATTCCAAATCCTTCCTACGTTTATCAGCATATTTATTTTTCCTACTTTGAGATTCATTGATGTGGGTTTAGTTAACCTACACCTTTTCCATTGTTTCCTAAACATGTTCTTGACCTATGAGTTCTCTTTCTCCAACATCATCCCAACAAGTTGGTGTGTGACATCTCTTTCTATATAACACTTTATATGGTGCCATTTGAATGTACAAAAATAAGAATGGTAAATACTGATCCCATATACCTTTAAAATCAGGGGAGCAAGATCTCAACATGTCCTTTAAGGTTTAAATAGTCTGATCTGATTGTCCATCAGTTTGAGGGTGGTAGGAAGTGCTCAAACGAAGTTCAGTATCCAAGGCCTTCTGACGTCTTTTCTATATTATTGACGTAAAATGTGGATCACTTTTATGAAAAATCAATAGGGGTACTCCAATAAGTCGTACAACATAATTAATATATAGTCTTTCTAGACGTTCAAGTGTTAAATCATCTCTCAGTGAATGAAAATGAGATGACTTGGTAAGAAGATCCACAATGACCCATATTGCATCGTCCCTTCTCTAAGACTTTGGTTGCCCCATGAAAAATTCCATTATAATATCATCCCATTTCTACTCAGGTACAGGAATAGGTTTCATGACTAATATAGGATGTTTTCTTCTAACCTTAACCTGTTGACAAACCATACATATTGACACATAATTAAGAATCTCCCTCTTCATGTTGTCCCACAAAAAAGTTCTTTCAAATCTATATACATCTTACTACTACCTGAGTGTATAGAGAAATTGGAGCTATGAGAATGATCCAATAATTCCCTTTTTAGATTAGGTATATCTGGAACACAAATAATCTTCCCAAATTTCAAAATTCTCTATTCATATACCAATTCAATAAATATCCCATCATTCACAGCTTTAATTTTCTTTTAAAACTCCCGATCATCGGTCTGAGAACATTTTTTCCTTTCTAGTATTTATGGTTTGGCAACCATTTGAAAAAGTAATGGTGCTTCAGCTTCCATGATTATTTCTATATCCATCTTTACTAGATCCATGAACATAAGTTTCCTTTTAAATCTTATCTTGTTCAAAACTGCATGATCCATTTTTCTCAATGCATCTGCCACCTTATTTGCCTTCCCCAGGTGGTAGTGTATAGTGAAATAATAATCCTTGAGTAGTTAAAGACATTGAATTTTCCTCATGTTGAGTTCATTTTGTGAGAAAATATACTTCAATCTCTTGTGATCATTATAAATCTCACATTTTTCACAATAGAGATATTGTCTCCAAATTTTCATATCAAAGATAATAGCTGAAAACTCAACATTATGAGAGATATTGTTTTTCTATTGAATTTTTGGCTGTTGTGATACATATGAAATTACTATATCATTCTGCATAAGGACACAACCATGTCCTTTCTTTGAAGCATCACTATAAATAACAAACTTGTCATTCCTTGATGGTAGAGTCATGATAGGAGCATTGACTGATATTCTCTTCAGTTCTGCAAAACATTTTCACCCTCTTTTGTCCAAACAAAATTAACCCATTTACATGTGACCATGGTTAATGGGTTAGACAAATGGGAAAAATATTGGATGAACTTCAGATAATAACCTTCTAAACCAATAAAACTGGGTACTATTTTTATACTCATCGGTGGTGGTCATTCTTGGATTTACTTGGTCTTTAAAGGATCAATAGAGATTATATCCTTATAGACAATGTAGCCAAGAAAAAAATCTCATAAATACAGAATTCACACTTGCTAAACTTCCCATACATTTTGTTTCTTCTAATAATCTTTAGAATAATGTGCATGTGATTTTCATGATCTCCATAGCTTTGGGAGTATTCCAAGATATCATCGATAAATACCACTACACAGTCATCACGATATTTCTTAAAAACACTATTCATTAGATCCATGAATACATAGGGTGTATTAGTTAGTCCAAAATGCATTACTGTAAACTCATAATTCTTGTACCTAGTTCGAAATACTGTATTAAAATTTTCTTCCTTCTTCATACACAATTTATGATATCCAGATCGATGGTAAATCTTTGAAAAATATTGAGCTCTATGAATTTGATCAAATAAATCATCAATGCGAGGTAGGGGATAATTGTTCATTATTGTTTTAGCATTGATCTCCTGGTAGTCAATACACAACCTCATAGATCCATTTTTTTCATCACAAAAAAGAAAGGGGCTTCCCATAGATAAAAACTAGGGATAAAAGATCCTTTATTACTCAATTTATATAGTTGTTTCCTTAGTTCCACTAATTCCACAGTGGTCATTCAATAAGGGGTCTTCGATATAGTTTTTGAACCAAGAATTAAATCAACAGAAAACCCAATTTCTCATTCAGTAGGATGTCTAGGTAAGTCCTCTAGAAACACATCAACATATTATTTCACAATATAAATATTATCTATAGGAATATTTTTGTATTCACAAATATTTATTTCATTCTCTTCCTCCCCAATAATTGAATTTAGTTGGGCTACTAGGGTGGATACAGATAATAATTAGGTGGTGACGTTTCTCCTCTAATGATAAGGTACTTTTTATCATTATCAAAATTTGTAACCTCCATCTTCATATAATAAATTTTCACATCATGGTCTAAAATCCAATACATACTGAGAATTATATCAAATTCAATCGTGGGTAATATAATTAGATCAGTAGATAAATATCGTTTATATTCCCTAATGGTAACTGATTCACAAAACATTGTGGTGATGATACTTCCCTTAGCATTTTTGAATGAAAAATTCCGTTTTAAATAAAATTTGAAAAATATATTTTTCTTATCCAACTGGGAAGATATAGAACAATGCGATGATCCTGAATCAAATAAAGCATTGTCTAAACATGATGAAACCATTAAATTACCTACCACCATATCTTTCAGGGCTTCATCCATAGCAATAGTGATCACATAATCTTATCCTGACGACCTTGGCCTTTTCTGAGGTAGGTTCCCTTGGAACATAGGACATTAATTTTCATAATTCCCCATTTTCTATAATTTTAGCATTCAACATTGATAGCCTCTTTCATTCCCTTGCAATCCCGAGCTTTATGGCCTTTTTCACCATACATGTAATAGACTCGCATTCCCTTCACGCAAGTACCAGGGTGTTTCTTCTCACATTTACCATAGGATGTATATTTAATTGTTCCCTTCCTCCCTTTATATCCATTTCTAGAGTTTTCATCAGATCACTTTTTCTCTTGCTATGATTTAATGTTTTAAGACTTAGAGAATCCCTTTTCTATCTATATAGCGCATGGGACTAAATCTTCGTATGATGAGAAGGATTGAGAGACTAATTATACACGAAAAAATGGTTTTAACCCATCAAGATAATCGATGAATCTTACTCCTTGGATTACTTATATAATCTATTTCATGCACTTCTATCCTTGTAATGTGATCCTCATATTCTGTGATAATTTCATCCTTCTTTTTCCTCAGAAATAGAAATTGTGTTTCTATATCCGATCGATGATAATGAGGGAAGTATTTTTCTAAGAAAATCACTTTAAACACCCTCAATTTCATATTGGATACATCTTCATCCTCTTTATTGTTTTGAATTAATGACCACCATTGATCTGCATCTCCTGTGAGGTGATAAAATACCATGACAACTTTTTCCTTTTTTCTAATCCCCAAAGCAATAAATATTTTCTCTAAAAATCTTATCGATTTCATAGTTATAAATTCATTTATAGTAACATTGAATGTTGGTGATTTTTTCCTCATTATGTGGTCTAACATTGATCATCCATGTTGTGTATCAATGTGCTTCACATGGGTTTGGTTATTTTTCAAAACTAGAGTGAGTTGTTCCAGTTTGGTGATAAACTGATCAGCACCAGTTGCATCACCAGCTCCACTATAATTATATTGAGTAGAAGGTAAATCCCTACATGGATTACGTGGGTTGATATGGTTTCTATTCATTCCAATTGGCACCATTTCTAAATATTGGCATACACTAAAGTTGTTTATAAATCGCAATACATAATCCCTAACTTGTAAAACACTTCACATAAATTTTACAGTTTATGAATATAATCCATAATCATAAAAAATAGTTTTTGAAAATTATATACTCATAAATCCATCATAATGGTTTGTACTGAAAATGTGAATTATCAAAAGCATATCCCCCAAGAGTGTCCTAACAAAAAGTGGTACAATTCCCTTTGTCGTGTACCAGGATAACTCGGGTCAAACCCGAAACTCCTTGTCAGAGTTTTCACTCCTATGTACATCAATTTCAGAACCCTCTCTACCTGCTCGTATCAAGAAAAATATATATTTCCTGGAAAACACACAAAATATCTACATTACCAAAATTATATGAAGTTCTTATATACTAATCCTAAAAGTCTATCTTATGGTAATGTTATCTAATCAGAGTCCTTTTAAATCTAGCTTCCATGGTTTTTCCTAAACATCCTATGATACTAACTGTAATTCCCCGACCCTATTACTCTAGGTTCATGTATTATTACATAACATTATCATGATCACAAGGGATAAAATCCCGAAGGACCGATCTGTTTAGTCTCATAGGAAGTACTAGATTCATACATAAGTTTTACATTACATTATAAAATGAAAACAAAAACAAAATTTTCTTCTTTGAACACATTCATATCCTTTAGAATATCCCTGCATGTTAGTCATAATATTCTTCTCTACATCCTGGAAACAAATAAAACATAGAATGTGGTGACCTCAGATGCTCAATAAGGATAACAATACAGTGGAAACTTTCATAAATAAGCCTAAACCTTTAAAGAAATGTATAAGACTAAATACATGACTTTTATACATAAACATTTGCGTAATATGGAAAATATAAATCAAATAATTCCATTTACTTATTTAAATGGATATTCTACTTGTCGAATAATCACATATAATATCAATATCCAATTTCTTAATGATGGAATTCATAATGCCAGAATTCATAACTACATAGTCAATGCCTCATTCGAAGACTACAAATAAGATTTTATCAAGGAATTATGCCAAGACACTATTTTTTCTCATGATACCCATCAATGCATCAAGGAGAAATAGCGGGCTCCACCTATCACTTACTAAGTCCAATGCATTCCTCATATGAAAATGTTGAAACCGAACATAATCATTAATATTAAAAATATCATACAAAATGTTAATAATTTAACCATAAACTATGAATGGTATAAAAATAACACATCCATAGTCAAACATATAAAAAAACCTTTAATATAATATGGAGGATTTTATCAAAACAAATCAACTTTAAACATGTGTAAAATCCATCAAATAATGTTGAAACAGATGAAATCAAAACTATTGCAGAGAAATATCTCTTTGTATTTTGAAATAAATTAAAATTAAATTATTATAAAAGAGATCATTTATTTTGATAATATTATTATAATATTGTAATGGAATATTTGATGAAGTTATAATGGTGGAAAATATCTGCACTCTCCATATATGTCAATATAACATTCATTACATAATTTTGTCAAAAATGTCGTAAATGACCTTGTTTTGAAAATAACAGAAAGATTGCTTTATAAAAAATTTATAAAAAGTATAATAAGGGTATAAATTAATTTAACCCATAGTATATAAAATAGTAAAAAAAATTGAAATAAATTTTTAAGAAACACAGATGTGGATGATAAATAGGTCAAAGTAGATACTCATGTATAAACAACCTCAGATAATAAAGTGGTTGTAAAATTAACCCGTACCTTACACTTTAACTTGATAGAGGGTAGTTTAACATCATATAAAATAGTTAAATCATTGTTTATTAAATTATACAAGAACCAAATACATAAATATGATATCATATATGATCTTCTAATATTTCTTTGTTAATAATATTTCTATAGTATCATTGTTTCAGGTGTTTAGCTGATTCGTTTTCCATTATATTCTTGGAAATGTAAGATATATTTTTTATGTATATAATTTATTTAATTCATATCTAGAAATATATTAAGTTCTTAAACATTATATTTAATCATAAAATGAATATTATTCTTGAATGTTTAGATGGGAAATGAATTTCATCATGTCCGTGGAGACGATAATCTGTACATACACACAAGCAATCATATCATTCTATTGTTAGTCAAATTGAATGTAATTGGATGGTATATAATATATACAGAATCCTTATCATGTTTTATTTATTATTTATATTAGTAATACTCATTATTATATCCATCCAAATAATTAAGTGTTTGAATAACAAACTATACCATGACGTGAAGATGGTAAGCTGTGTGTACGCACCTATGGTGACTTTCTATTCATTGGATGGATAGAAAAATGAATATGGTTGTAAAATATTTATAATAAAATCACAGTATATATAAAGTACAAGGGTTATTTTATTTTATGGAAGCAAAAAAGAAAGTGGAAGTGGAAGAGGAATAGAACTTTGAAAGAGGTGGTGAAATTATTACATCATTTTCATTTGTTTCCTTTTGAGTTGATCAAAAGTGATACATAGGTTGTATTTCGGCTCAATTTAAGGTCTCTAGGTCGAATTTAGGGTATTTGGGAGGATATTTGAGTAGGTTTTGGCCAAGACAAATGGATTTGGGGGTGTGATTTTTAGAGAAGTGGAAGTACCCTTTTATAAGAGAGGTGAGGGTCAATTTAGGAAAAGATTGAAATAGTATTTTATCATACAATCATATTTGTTTTATAATGGCTCAAAATTATTTATTTAGAGACTAAGGAGTGGATGGGTCGAAAACCACTCAAAATATAGGTTTTAGACTGGTTTAGGTCACTATATTAACCTTATCCTTTATATTTAACTCTTAGTTAAATAGTTTAACTTTTAAATTTTATTCTTGTATTATTATAATAAATGATTAATAATATTAATATAAAAAGACAATAGAACATCGGGTGGTTCATTATTGATATATATAACCTTATATAAGTCCTTTTTAAAAACCATATATTTTTAGGAATCTTATGACAATTAATAATATAGTATTTGTTTTAAAAACACATTTTTGTCAATTTTGACACAAATTGGTATTTTGTTTTTGTGAAAGTCATGAAAACTTTATCACTTCTAACAAGATTTATCAAATCAACCCAAACATTTCCTATTAACCTAGAAAATTAGTGTAATTCATCAAAAGTATCAATT
Source organism: Viscum album (assembly GCA_963277665.1). Classification (NCBI taxonomy): domain Eukaryota; kingdom Viridiplantae; phylum Streptophyta; class Magnoliopsida; order Santalales; family Viscaceae; genus Viscum; species Viscum album. The sequence continues at coordinate 1,943,094,465 of OY728126.1, read as the reverse complement.
TAAATTAATTTGGATATTTATAATATCAATTGTTTTAATCATTCATTGATAAGGTAATACTGAATCACCATTGTTTCATAATCAAATTTAATTATTTAATGTATAAAAATTATAAATAAAATATACTTATGTAGAAAATATTTTTTCCTTTCTAATGAATATTTATAGTCAAATTTATCATATGTATAGCCCTATATTAAAAATGGCTTAGTTATTAAACCTTGAATTTAACTCTTTTAACTCTTCTTTAAATAAAATAATAATAAGTTTCCTAATCAAATCCAAGTGTACCGAAAGGATCATATATTATTAATATAGTTTATTTTTTTTGAAATAAAATTATCCAATAGAATTAGGACTTGTTTCAGGAAAATTATACTATCATTGTTTACCTTTTATTACCCTATTTAATTTTAACTATGGTAAATAAAAGGCAAAAGTTACTATTCACCAAAAATTATTTTAATCTTATTGAACGACATTTTACTTATTGATGTCAATTGTGTCTCTCAGAATTTTGAAATTCAATTCATAGAAGCAGTAAAATTATGTTTTATGAAAATTTTCAAATGCGCCTAGAAGGGGGTAAAGGACGGTAAAAAGTTCAATAAAATTTTATTTATCAAATATTATTTTAAAATGACTCTAATGAATTACATTGAAAATATATAAGAATTATTTATTTATTTTTAACTAATATAAATTTAAATAAATTAACAAAATAATTAAATAAAATATTCATTTTAAACAATAACGCAGTGTTTTCACTATTCATCAAAAATGGAAATTTTTTAGAAAAATATAAAAAACATTCCCTAATATAAATTTGATATTCTGAATCCAAAAATGAAGTCCATTTTGAAAAAAAAAAATTACAAAATTTCAACACGTGGGTATTACTATTTATAACGGTAATTTTGACTGGTCGTGTTGTGTTAGAACTCAAGGTTGGGTACAACACATGCTATTGTATTATTCAAAGAAAAGAGTACCATGGAAGCTTGGGGTGTTACATTTAAGATATTGATATTATGTACAAAAAATTGTTTTCATCATTTTTCTGGATATAAAAGGATATTATGAATTTGTGAAAAAATATTATTATTATCGAATAATCTATAATTAAGTAACATAATAAATAAAGTTGGAACATTGATTGTACGGATTTTGGTAAATAATGAATATAATAATTTCTAATGTATTAAGTTAAAATCCTTCATAAAATAAAATAAAATAATTGGAATGATTCACATATGATTTTTGTTGGATTAAATTATATTTGAATAATGTGATTGATAGTTTATTTCACAATTTTGATGTCACATCATGATTTACTTGGCAATGTGTGATCTATTCATTACATTATATTTACTATGTGGAAAATAAAAATTCACATGAAATTAATGAACAACATAATTATGAAATAATGAAATAATATAAGATATGTGGAAAGAATAATAAATTTCTAATTTTATTGAATATTAATGAAATACTAAAGTGTAAAAAATTTCCTAATGTTTATAATTTTATAGATTCATTTATTATGTCACATATAACTATGAAATTGTTAATAATGATTAATTTAATTAAAATCGGTAATGATAATTAATGTTTTCTAATAATATTCATTTAGGTTAAATAACCCCATTCATGTTATTCAAGGATTCTATTCATAGATTCTAGGGCCATTATTGCCAATATATTTATTGATCATGCTATATTTCCCTGAATTTATTCCCTAAAAATTTTGATTCTTGATGTGAAGGTTTTATTTCATAGTGTGGTTGTAATATTTGGAAAAAATAGTATATTTTTCATAGGACATCGATTCTTATTGATGCTAGTGATTGATAGAAGGATATCATTATGTTTAATGGTGTCGTGAATAATCCCAATACATGTATGCTTTTTCGTTATTCTTTCATATCAATTTATGATTGATATTTTTTTATGTTTATATTTAAAAAAGAATTCATAAATATAATTCACTACATTTCACATTTTTATGTTTATATAGGATAATGATTTATATATTTTTTATTCTTAGGATGGGTCATATATTTCCTATAAAATAGGAATAAATAAATTAATAGTAAAATAATGATAATAGTTCTTAATTATTAAGATGCTGATGAAATTATTGAATATAATAAATAAATTATGTAGAAAACGACACATGGATTACAATCTATTAATCATAGAAATGAATTCAAAAAAAAATATTGATTAATTTATGAGTAATGATTAATATTATGTACTAATTATTTTTTTAAAGACCTATATCTACTCTATAGTAGTGGTTTCATGGTTTTCTATTAAATGATATATCAGACGAGTCTATGAATGTGTAGCTTCCAATTTTTTGTTTGGTTGTGATACAAATTATGGATTCTAATTCTATATGATTCACCACATAAAGGTGAATGATAACCAACATTGTTTATTTTTTGTGTTATTTCCACTAACCTATAAGATGTTGAGGGAATATATGGTTGACATCGCCCTCTCCCCCACTCTACCATTAGTTTTCATATTGTAAATGGCCATATGTGAATTTTGATATCTTATGTTACAGGGTATACACTCCCATAATGTTTAATAAATCTCAATTTTGAGATATATTTCATTATGTGGAGTAACAATTTTGACTATATCACAAAATTTTGTCAAGATGTGGTGATGATGGTTTCTCATGGGTGTGATTTCACACACATTAGTGGATAGCGGTATAATGAACTTATAAGTTCTATAGTGGTCTCCACAATTACACTATGTTACATATGATATTATAGTAGTGAAGTATTTTATGTTTTATGTAGTTTGGATTCTAGATATTGAGATATGTTTTCTACAAAGGTTGTGGATTCATGATAAGATCAGTTAGTTTTGGGCTATGATTATTTATAAAAGGGATGGGACCATAGGATGTGTTCCATTGGGCATGATAGGGACTAACAAGAGGGAAATTGGAAGCATGGTACTATCATTATATATATATATATATGATTTGATATAGATTTTGTTACATTCATGTATTACTTTGTGATTCATAAATTTTGAGTATCGTAAATTGATTTACTTATTTTAGTGCTGTGTAAGTTTAAATTATTTACTATTTGAGATTCAATAAACAACATTCATATTTTTCCATGAATGTTTCAAGGAGGAATCTAATAAGAATAATTTTTTATGATCACCATATTTATGAATAATAATATTTTCATCTCTATAGGAGTTGACCAAGAGATATTGGGATTATTGGTTGCTTCCTATGAATTATTTTATATTTTCATTACATGTAGTCATATTATTCATGAATATAATTTCATTCATTGATTAGGATTACTATATAAATTATATAAATGATTTAATTAATTATACATTGTTTTCTTGTGTATTTTGATATTATAAAATATAATTAATCATATAAGGTTGGAAAATTCTCCCATATGCAAGTTCTAAAAGATTCATAGATAGTTTCCAACTTGCGGCCTATTTGAGGTGAGCATTAGTGGAACATTTTCCATCATCAATTCAAGAAGAAGAGAGTTATTAGTGGGGGAGAGTCTTGGAATTAATTATTATCTTCAATAATGTTATAAAAACAACAATTTTATGTGACAAGAAAAACATTATTACAAAAAATTACATTTTATATGATGTTTCATATGCTATAATTTGTTAAAAATGTTAAAAATGTGTCTGTATATAATAAAAAAATAGTTATGATGGAAACTAGGAAATCATTCTGTAGAGATAAAAAATATTACTAATTAATTTTATTTCCAATTAAGAGTATTTTTTTGGAAAACAATAAAAACAATGAAATGAAGGGTTTGTGTGAAATGAAGAATTGTCACAACTATAATATAAAGGTTTTTTTTATTTCCCTAACTAATTATAATAATAATACTATTTATATAAAAATTATAAATAAAAATATAACATGTTTATAATGTGTTAACGGTATTTTACTCATCTATATAATTTAAATTTATTTTATAGTTCTCAATGAAGTAAAAATATCACATAGGTAAAATGATGGATCAAGTATATCCCCAAATATGTGTGGTACTCAATAGTATCATTTAACACGGCGGTAAGGTATAAATTACTAGAAGTAAAAAAAATTATTCCACCATTCAGTGGGATGGTTTTACATATCCTACCCACATGGGATTTTGCTGGCTTTACAAGATGAAAACTCACATGTGTGCACTCTAGGTGGACTCCATGAGTGTAAGTAGATTAGACCTGTGGATGAATGTGGACCAATAGTCGATAATTTTGATAAATAGTATAACGAAAGCAAGATAGATAGCCTTTGGGGGAGCATAGAGCACTTTGGAATACTTTAACAGTGGGTCTTAGCTATCTAGGGGGTGATGTTGGGACTCTACAACCATGATTGGTTCAAGGGGATAATGGTGCAGAGATGATGAAGACACAAGACAGGTACAAGTATTACATTCCTTGGGCTTTGAAGGCAATAGTTGGTCTGGGGGAGTCCATGTGACCCTTTATAATAGTTTTATATAACTTTGATCCATAGGTTATTTATAATCATTATTAAGGTTCTAAGAGCCATGTTATAACCTAGGGGTTGGGGTCTACAATCTAGTTTAACGAGCCTCTATGATGTAGGTTCATTGAAATCCATATAATGAGACACATCTTAATATAATAATGAAAATATTTTCATTCATTTAATAAAAATACAGTGTGGGTTTCATCGATATGTAATATAGATGGGATTAATCTTTATAAAGTTATTTTCATAGATTTTTCTGGGATTATAATATTTAGTAGAGAAATGTACAATGGACGTAAAAAGAATTCTTGGAAATTCAAAGATAACTCCTGGAAAATATCATTCCATGATGTATTATAAATATCGATGTTGTTGTCTAAGGATTCAATTTATAATTTTTTAATGAATAATATTGAGTCAAAAAATCAACTTTAAAAAAATGTTTAATAATTATAATTTCAAATTATTCTCATAAAAGAAATTTTATAATTATTATTTGTGGTTTGTGATGTGGTTCACTATAAATTGATCAATTTTATAAGATTATAAACAATTTTAAAGATATATTACATGATTTTAATATTGAATATGATAGTTTCGGTTTCCAAATTCTTCTTTCCCTTGTTCAAAATCAGAATAACCTTAACAAATAATGAGAATTAAAAATAACCCATGGTTATCAAAACATACATGGAATGATTATAAATACATATAAAACATGATCATGACCTTTTATAGCACAATAATACAGGTTTTATATTTTGAAAATATATTAAAAAATGTATATCAATCATGATATAGACTATTAAGAATATACTGATTAACATTATGTGAAAAGAATCATGGTTATTGATTTATCAAATGATTTGAAAATAATTAATTTTTAATATCATATGTTCGTAACCTATATAATTATAATTTAAATAGTTGTATATCAAAATATATAATCATATATTTGATTATGATAGAAATATCTTATATGGAGGCAATAAATCTATTGTAAATTTATTTATTGAAGATAATGAATATTTCATGGTATATATTAATGCATATTAATTGGTGATTATACCGGTATGTTATGAAGTGTATAAAGAAATTAAATAAACGTTGAATATAATAAATAATTTATAAAATAAATTTTTGGGGTTAGAATATTTTTATTAATCATATTTAATTATTCTAAACGCTCATTATTGAAAAATCAATCAAAAATATTGGGTGTTTAAAACATTAAGATACATGGTTTCATTAAGAAAATGAATATCATGATTCCCAGATATTAAGTAATTATATAATTTTTAATAAATATGATATTCTCAAAAATCATTAATGATTTTACTATCTACCAAAAAATATCATTGAAGGTTCAATGGAATCTGATGAGATTCAATAATATGTATTTTGTATTATTATTTTTTATTTGAATGGTTTAATAAATAAAATATATTAATGATAATAGATTCATTCTTTAGGTTACATGGATACACTTCTTACTCATAATTATTAAATTAAAATATTAGTTATATTCTGTAATTTTTTATAAAACAGAAAATCATGAAGAGGAATATATCACAAATGTTTTGAAACATTTATAAAATTATAGTTCCGACATGATCATTCTGATTCTATCTTTAAAATTATATGAATAAAATAGAATAGCGGTTATACATTGTGTCTCAAAATTTTATTTGTTATGGAATTTAAGGTTTATGAGGTGTTTTATTAAAATCATGTGACCTTGGGGGTGATTTTTATAATAAAAGATAAAAATTATACATTTTGGGAAAATCATTATGCAAAAATTCAATAATATTTGTATTTTTAAATTTTTCTATTTCATTCTCTATATATTTCAACTAATGAAATGTGACGCTGTTAGATATAATAGTTTCCAGATTTCTCTTTGATATTCAGATGGAAGGAAACTACTATTATGGTTAGTCACTTTTGTAACATTGATATGTTATGGTTTTATGTTTTTATTTTCAATGGATATATATATATATAGATATTATAATAAAGTATTTTTTTACATTTTTTATTATAAAAATATGTATTTTAAATTAAATTTAGATTGTGAATTTATTTATGGAGCTTGCTTTTGTTGAAACATAAAATTTTGAGTAAACCAATATTGTAGAGTAAATAGAATAATTATCCAATAATGTACATTAATTAAAATTAATTTAAAATATAAAATTTATTTATTTTATGTATTAATAATATAGTATTGTGAAATGTTTTTTAGATTTTCATTTAACGAAACCCTTTTTTCATGTATTGAAATACACTATGACATAATTATGTCGAATGAGATAACTAATATAAAATGAAGAGTTTTCCAAGCATTCATTATGTATTTTCTACCACATTACAAATTATAATGGCATTTGGTGTTCCCAATACTAGAATGAGTGACCCTTTGACCACCCATGAATATCATTCTAGGAAATGAAAAATATTTTTAGATGATTCAAATATTTCCCAATATCTACCTTCTTTTACCTATTAATCCTTTTCTTGTTTATATTCCTTGAAAATTGATGATAATAAATTATTGTAGAATTATTAGATATAGGTTCTTGGTATGATGCTCCATGATTAACATTATAGTTTGATGACCAAGACTCATTTTTTAATGACATGGTTAAATTTTTATTGTATTGAAGCCTAAAATTTTAAGATCCCATTAATCATACATGTGGAGATAATTATTATAGTTTAATTGATATAATAGTTAATAAAATAAATGAATATAATAAAATATTAATTCTAAATCCTTAAATCAAAGAAATATTTGTGGGAATATGAATTATGTCAATATTTCACAATAAATTATTAAAGGGAGAGTAAATATATTATATGGAGTGAGGGAGTTATATTGAACTAAGGAAATCAACAATAAAAATAAATTTAATGATAATGGAATATAATAATTTATTGATATTCATATTCAGTACCCTTATAAGAGACATTATATATTGGGAATTATAATATATAATGTTTTTAGGGTGAAATGTGATGATTATTCATAACATCATAAATTATAAGAATTAATGGGAGTAACATGATCAGGAAAAAGTGTTGGTCCAATGTGATTATTTAATTTTATGTAAGATAAGTGAGATAGTTTGATGATATTTAGGTCGATGTCAATAATCGGGTTTTAACATTTAAATTGAGGGTTAGAAGACTTGGTTTTTTATAGTAAAATATTTTTTTATTTTTTTATTTGACATGATTACGCGCTTATGTAATGTGGATGATATATTATAGTATTATGCAATCCTTTCACAGATGATGGATTTTAATGTTACTGGAGATAGATGTTATACCCTAATATTTAAGTGACAATAGGGATATGGTATAACCACCATATATATAATTATTTTGATTATACATTCTATATGCTTTTTTCATTTCTATATCAATATTTTATCCAATATGGTGGAAGTTAGTTGATGGATTTAGAGTAACTATTATCCATGTTGTGGATTTCATGACACATTGATTCTTGTGACTAATATGGTATGCGACGATGGTATTGTATATGATTTTACAGAACATATGTGGAAGAGGATTCATGTGAAATCACATCCATGTAATCATTTTATAAATATGATTTATAATTATTTATATTATTCACTAATGTTGTACTATGAATTTTAATTTAATAAAAGATAGGTTTTATAAGTATTATAGTGTGTATAAATTAACAAAAAATAAAATATTATCTACTTTTTCAATTATTAACTATATATATTTATCAATGGTGCATAGAAATTTTATTTTAGGAATTAATTTAAATATCTAAGAGTTTGTGGACTCACATATTGTTTTTTTTCTAAATATTTTTTATCAATTGTTTTTGTTTTGACTTCTATTTTAAATACTAAAGTATGCTTCTACATATATTTTCTAGAATTGATTATCAATCTTGTTCTTATAGTCATAAATAATGTACCATATTTATATTTTAAAATGTCAGTGCCATCCATAAATTAATACTTATACACTTGGTGTCAGTTACAGACCAAAGATTTATTAAAGAGGAATATCTAATATCACTATCAATCATGTATTTGGATTAATAGTTGTCTTGGCAATTATATATCCTAGAAATGATCAAGTTGAGTGTATGTATTAGGGTAAATTTTTATATAGGCACTAGTGAGGAATAAATATCATAATAATTTTTCCATTTTCCAAAAAATCTAATATATATATTTTTTTAAAAAAATATGAATTAGTAGAAAGGACCATGAAATGTTATGATATTTTCTATTTTAAATATTAAAAGTATATTTTATCATGAATCATTACCTATATAAGTAAATTTTTAGGGACGTGGGTCAAAAATTGAGAATTTGGTCCTGTTATAGAGTATAAATTCAACAAATGTTGGTGATCATGTGGGAACAACGGGGGTTAATGTGAGGAGTGGTCTGACATGAGGATAGATTTGTAAAATCTATGAGATCATTATAAGAGGTGGTCACTTCACAATGTGAGATTTTTTTATCTTGATGCTTTAGGTAATGTCTTAATGGTTATCCCTTAGGTATCTAGGACTCCTGAATAAAAATGGTCATTTTATCATGGTGTAGAGGGTCATGTTTCAATGGGTGAACATAAGGTATAAGGGACACATTGGAATGTGGTTTTAATCAATGACCTATACAGTTACTCTACTATGAGAACACTAGATAGATTTTTTTCCATAAAATATTAGTCTATGAAATATTATATTATATATCATTTTTTAATTTTATCATATGGATTAATTAATAGGGGAAAACATATAAAATGTTTTCATCCTTTCACCAACACGTCAATGTACAACATTCTCTTCATCTAACTCCCATGAATCATTATGATATATCGTAATATTTTTTTTATAAAACAATGTTTTCATTCATTATGATCATAGAAAGTTTCTAATTATAACTCCTGATGATCCATATAACTCAGTTTCTCATATAATTTCTCTTCTGTAATGTAAAATTCCTAATTTTCAGTTTCTTTTATTAGGTGTCTATTTCCCTAGATTTAGTTTGATTTAGGTTGTTTTTTTTTTAGATTTCTAAATCCTGTGGTAGGAATTATTTCTTGTTTATATGTTTTAATATTACATTACATCATATCATTTATTTAGGGGTATTTTTTTATTTTTTTTATTTTTATAATCGAGAAAAGTTACAATGTGTAATTGAATAGGTAAAATTTACCATGTGGGGGATAAATATGGGTAAACTAGGGGTTCTGTTACATATAAATGGAAAATATAACATGTCTTTGTTAGAATTTCCAACATGATTAGTTGGGAACAATTAAAGTTTCCTAGTATTCGTTTCTTGTGTAATAAGGCTTGTGGATAGGATTTAGAGGTAGGTTAATTGTTCATTAATTGGGATGTGTTGTATATTGAGAAACAAATTGTATGGTTAATCAAAATATGTTGATATAAAAGAGAAACTATTGTGTATCTATAATATAGAATATTCTAAAATATTAAACGTTCAATTTATTACAATATCCATTGAATATGTAACATTATTTGATATTTCATCACATAAGAACTTATAATCATTAATATCAAATTCTACATAATAGATAAATCTAGGGATACAAAACACTTAAAAATATAGGATAACATCGAAATATTGAACATAGGACGATCGTTCTAAAAATGTAATAACAATTTTATAGTATGAATTTTTATTATGATGAATACAATAAGCATAGGAATGGATATTTTAAACACTAAGAGAATTTAGGGAATTATTTTTTTTATATTTGTTTTATCAAAGTTGTGTCATGAATTGGTCTCCCAATTCATGCCCTTGAATGATTTTGGTTATATGAATTATGTGAATTTTTCAGATATGAAATATTACAGTTTGATTCTAGGAATTGGAAAAATAATCCTTCCAATAATGAATATATCCATTATATTATAAATTTAATAGTTATGAACACAATTATAATTAAATAAATAACATTAAAATTTATAAATAAAAATAATTTATATTCTCTAATTAATAATAATGTAACTCTATAAATATTGTTTTTTTAGTTTTTTTAGGAAATATAATTTACATATCTTAAAAAAATTCATGAATTTAAAATAAATATGTTTTTAAAAATTTAATATTTAAATATATAAAAATATTTCCCTAAAAAGGACCTTATCAATAGAATCACCTTATAAAAAATAGTTAATGTATTTTTTTAGAAATTTCTATGATTGTTAAATTTTTTTAATGAATAGTAGAAATAGAGCATGTGTAGGTTGTATAAAAATTAATTATTAAATAAATAAGAATTATTTAAAAATTAATTTTAGGTCTTTTATAAAAAATTATGTTTAATAATTAAAATACTTTTTAAAAAAAAGATACTTATTATTTAAAAAATAAATTACTATTTCAAAAGAAAGAAACATCATACATTTTTAAAAGAAACTATTTATGAATAAATAAATTTTTCTTATCCAAAATTATATAATTTATGTTATTTTAGTAAATATATATGTACAATTTAAAAACAATTCTCTGAATCAGAACTATTATAGATTTAAAAATCTTAAAATCTACTGGTTTTATTTTTTCCCATGACCAAAAGTCGATGGAAAATATTTAGATTTTAGTAAAAAAATATCCTTCATTTTAGATAGTTTACCACTTATCCCCAACTTTATCTTCACTAAAAAAATTATTCGAAATCATTTCTCTCGTATTTTACCTCTCAGGATGATTCAAGAAAAATATTTTCTTAAGGGACTAATAATATATGTTTAGTTATCTCCTGAAGTCGATTATAAGAATTTTTTCCAATAGAAAAAGTGATGTAAGAAATATCAAATCCTTATATAAATTTATATTTTAGATCCAAAAATCATATTGTTCTGATTAGTTAACTCTCAATCATTGAGAAGGGACACACCAGGGTAATTATTTCCATACATAAATATTAAAAACTTTTTTAAAATTATTTTGAATTAAATTACATTTCTATATTACATAAATTAATGTGTTGTTATCATAAATGCTTGTATTTATTATGAATAAGAATATACCATTGCATATTATTATTCTTCCCACATAATGCATTATTTTTCCAATATGTTATTTTATATAAATACCTATGTATTCACCCATTCAATTCATTGATTAATTATTATTTATATCATTATATGTTTTACATTTCCTGCATAATTATATCATTATCAAGGATCACATCAATCACATTAGGAATATAACATAACTTCTATAATTTGGAATAATATTCAAAAGTATATCCATGAAATTACACTAAACCAAAAACATAAACTACTCATATACCAATTACAGGTTAATAAAAAATTCTAATTATTAGTGTGTTTTTGTAAAAGTAAATTCTTTTGGGAATATTTGAAGAGATTATTTATTCAATATCTTTCAAATAATGGATACTTTGGACTTATAATGTGAAATATGGAGACTAAATTTATATGTACTATATATTAACTAGTATATCATATCATACAAACTAGTGTATGGTATTTAGTGTATTTATGTCTCATTATGTATGTTGAATTTGAACAAGGACTAGATAGGATATGTATGATTCTCTCTCACATGTAATAATTTTATAAAAAATATTTATGATAATTCTCATCCCATATCTATGAATTCATATATTAATATCAATTAAATTATTTTTTTCCACTCTTGTCTGTTTCCTAGATTTATAATTTCCGTCTTATCTGTTATATGGTATTATATTATCATTGATTCCTTTTATGTTATGTTTTCCTTATTTAATTCATGATATCAAATTCAATAAAAACACATTATTTATCATCTAAGATAACCCCTTTCTTCTGATTAGATTTTCCCTAATAAATAATTATGATTAATATAATTTATCTAAGGTTATAATACGGGGAATAATAATGTTTAATTGGGTTTCCAAAGTGGATTTTTATAATTGTATTATAAGGGAATATATATATATCTTCCTCAAAATTCATCTAAACTATTGTATCTTGTGTATTTTGGAATATATAATAATTACCAATGTATTCACATAACCCCCAACCCTATATTATTTTAGTTGAGTTTTTATACTTAGTAACATATTAAATTTAGTAGAAACATTAGGAATTATATTTAGAAGAGAATAATTTAAGTAGAAAATATGATGAAAATCTATTAAGAAAATTCAATAAAGAATACGGGGTATACATATGTGTCAAATTATTTGATCTATATTTCATATTTTTATTCATTAAAAAATTATATATACTCCATTATTTATAAGTGGTATCATGTGGATGTTTCTGTAAAGATGCGAAAATTCTGTAGAAATTTTTTTCATAAATTCATGGGAATTTTATGAGTCTGTTGTTTCTGATTGCACCTGATTCTGAGACCCTATGTGCCCAGAATCAAATTCTGATGTTTTGTTTGGGTATGTTCAGTAAACGTACATGCGGGATTTTATATCATTTTAACCGGTGCTCAGAATTGAAATCTGAGGACACAGATTAACTCGCAGAGTCGGTATTCGGTTAAGGGACCTTTTCCGCAGTTGCGTTTTATCGGGAAGAGAAGTTAATTTTTAGGGATTTTTAATAAATTAAAAATTATGAGTGAAATAAATTTTAAATGGTGGTTAATTTCTCCAAAGGGAAGTTGTAGGTGGGTACCACCCCCAACATAACCTCCCATGGGAGTATATTGTGTGGTGGGGCCCACACAAACACCAATCCCCTCAACTCCCTTTAAACCCCCCTTTGAAACTCTTGGACTTCCCTTTGATTTAATAAATACACCTCTCTCTTTTTAAATTTTAAACCTTCCATCTTCTCTCATTAAGGTGCCAACACAATTAATTAATAACATAATTAATTAATTTGTGTGTTTGAAATATTTTGAATCTATTTTTCCAACATTAAAAGAGGATATTACATTCTTTTAATAAGGTTACCATAAACCAGGTTGGGAGGCTTTGGGTGAATTAGAGAGAAAGTGTTCTTCCACAAAGAACATCTCCAATAAAGAACGACTTCCTCTCCAACGAAGAACGAGGAAGACATTTGAGCTTGGAATTAGCGGCATGTGATGGGCACAATACACGACGTCATCATCTAATTCTTTTTCTGGGACACTGTCAATCGAACATTGTAATCAAGTTAGGGGTTTTTGATTATTTTAAATTATTACCATACTGTTCGACGTATACTTTGTTCAATGGTGGCCATTAGTTATTATTTAACACAGAGGGCACGGGCCGAACAAACACGGCCTGACGTCCCTCCATTGGTTCATATTGTTTGATGTCGGAGGTGGAGGAGGCGTGACACCATCGCACCGTGAAGAGGGTAGCGGGTATGTGGCGTCGTTGTGCCGCGGTGGAGATGCGGAGGTGGCTGACCAAGCCAGTCGTCATGGATCCAGGCAGCGGGCCGACCGGTGTCTTGCTGGAAGACCGTGGCGCCCGATGGCACCACGTGGAGGAAAACAGTGGCCCGCATATGTAGGGCGCTGGGCCGGAGAAGAACCAGCTGGCTACGGCCGGCCGGGCTGGGAGATCAAGGCGCTCGCTGGCGCCGCACGGAGGAGCTGCGGCCCACTTCTGCAGGCCACTCACCAGGCGAAATGATCTTTCGGCTTGAAGAACCGTGACACCACGTGGCGCGGTGTGGGAAGAACAGGGGCCCGCTAGGTGGGCCGCTCCCGCCGGACAGAACCATCCGGCTATGGTCTGCAGGGTAGGGGAGCGGCGGCGCCCCTCAACGCCGCCGGGAAAACCCGACCGACCCGCTCCATGGGCCGGGTCCGCAGGTGGGACGTTCCCCACCGGGCCGGGCCGACCCCTCAGCTGGGTCGGACCTGCCAAACTGGGATCGGCTGACACCCCAGCCGGGTCGGGCCGCCCCGCCAGCCCACTGGGCTTGATGGGCCGGGCCCCGACTTAGCTTAATTGTTAATATCTTCATGAACATGTATCTGAACTACACACCGTCTTCTGCACTGGGACCCTCATGATGAAGTGGTCCTTTTGTGATAATCTATGTGATTTTTGGACAACTTTGGAAACTGTCCAGGATTGGAACGAGTGTAAATCCAACCGAGCCCCGGAAACAAAAATGCTAATAACTCACAGATCGGGGTCTGATTGACGCGTCATCTATCATGTTGGGTTCCTTTTGATGATACGAAAATATGGGATACATCAACTCAAAACTTCGTTGATGTATCGATATTTGGCTCGAGGAGAGGACCCTCCTGAAATCGAGCGAGCTATGTGCGGGAACCGTAGAGCTTGTTGCGACAGAGATGACGAAGTCCTCTGTGGGTTCGACTGCGATGAATATTGTACTGGAATCCTACGTGGGTTCGACAGCGATGACTATTATACCTGAATCCTATGTGGGTTCGAAAATTATGAATTTTTTTCCTATTTCTTGTGTCGGTCCGATTGAGTTTCTAGTCATGTATCCTTTGTGAGTCTGACAGCTTAGCTAGTGTTGTATCCTATGTGGGTCTGACAGCATAGATAAATCAGTGACTACATCTGATCATCTCTCTCGCTATACGAAAGATGTATACATGTGTGAGCTGAGTCTTGTCTTTAAATCATTATTATCGATGTGATTGACTTTACTTACTATGTGGAATGGGTTGTGATTGGGATCGAGAGTTGGAGTTGGGTTGTGACTAGTTACTTAGGTATATGTATTGTCATATACCTAAGTAGGGTTTGTTGATAATTCATTATTGTATATTTATACTATGTTTTATTCTTTGTGGATTCTGGGAGACCTTCCGGGGTCTCAGGGACCCCTAATAAGTATCATTATACTCACACCTACATGGGCTATTCCCACACATTGTTGTGTTGGTTGTAGATGATAGACAACACTGATCGAGGCAAAGATTTGTAGAGCTAGATGGTACCTAGAGGCGGATCACTTGATGAGACGTACTCAGAGCGGACGGACGAACCTGCGGTGTTGAGGAGGCCATCTGTACCCACCCTTCAGGTGGGATTTCTAGAGGATGACTCTGTTGTTTTTGTTACCTTTCTGCTGTTTTTCTAGAATTATAGTTGTTGTACATTATGGTTGGGATTGTATTTTAACCCCATTTCTGTTCATCAATTAATTTTGTATAGAGATTTACTCAGTGATTAATTTTAGTTGCATACTCTGCTTCTTGTGTTCAGGCTATGTGTGTGTGTTATAGGTTAAAAGGCATTTCCTTCCCTTTTTATTGGGATTACACCTTTGGTACTAGTCTCCAGCCACTGCCATATGGAAGGTGCGATTGGGGTAGTCACAGCCCGAGCCCTGAGAATGGGTCGTGAAAAATTGGTATCAGAGGATTCGGTTCTACCACTGAACATGGACTCTAATTCTTTTAACAGCAATAGTGTTTAGTGTTTGGGGTGTGGTTATCAGTTTAGGGAAACTGTTGTTGGTGCGTCGGCCAACGTATCCATACACTAGGACTCTGAATTTTGATCTCCGACCCAGTGCATTAAAAAACTGATTTCATGTGTGTTTCCATTGAAAATTTTTCTTTGTGATTACTTTAGTCATCTCACTAGGTATACTGTTTTAATTGTGGCACACCTGTTTCATTTCAGGATGGCCCCACCCAGGTATCCAGCTAGGGTTATGAGTTTCATATGAGATGGCAGCCCACCAAGTGACGAGGCCTCGGTTTAGGGCCCCATCACAGTAGAGGTACCAGCAGTACCACTACCTTCTGGGACATCGATAACATCATCTCCAGTAGTAGAGGGTACATGCTTCTCAAGTGCGTTCCATGAGTTCCAGTTCAAAAGGCTGCCCATGTTCCGGGGATAGAAAGACCCACAGGCATCTGAGGATTGGCTGGAGGCTGTCGTGAGAGTCTTCAGATTGGTAGGGACACCAGTCGACCTAATGGTGATCCTTACCGTGGGTCTCCTACATGCAGCAGCTAGAAAATGGTGGATCCTAATGCTCTAGGTGCATGACAAGGCATCATTACTTTGGATAGACTTAGGAAGTCTCGTTCACTCAAAGTTTTTTCTAGCCACCCTTCTTGCGGTGCAGATTTAGGAGTTACTTCATCTACAACAACGCTGCCTGACAGTAACTAAATACTCAGCGAGGTTCACCGACCTCTCACGCTACTCCAAAGACATGGTACGAGACCATTCTTTAGGGATAGGACCATCGAGAAGGGACTCGAACATGAGATCAGAGATTCGACGATTCCCCTCAGCATTTCAACGTAGGCGGGGGTGCTGGACCGAGCCTTATAGTGGAGAATTTTCTCGCTGATCAGTCACCAGTGGCGAGACCCACCATAGGGAGACACATAGAGGAGTCATCTGTAGCTGAGAGTAGACAGATGATGCAGAGGTCTAAGTTGACTAGGCCATCAAGTGGGTGAACCCAAGATACAGGTTCAGATGTGTGGGGCACACGAGATAGAGCCAACTATACGAGGAGCATGCAGTTCTATGCATGCACCCGGCAGAGACACATGGCTCATGACTACCCAACTCTCCATGCAGATGAGTAGAAGACAGTAGAGGGACCTCCCAGGAAAATGCATAAGATTGACCGTGGTGGTCCACAGGGAGAAGGTAGACGTGGCAGAGGAGTTGGCCGAGCAGCAGGTGGTGGACAACGTTTTGAGGCTCTACCACCACCACCACCACCAGGAGGTCCTCCCCGACCATAGGGAGATGGCAGACAAAGGCGGGATAAGCTCCAGGAAGTCGAGACTATGACCACAACGCACCTAATATGATTCTAGGTACTATCTATGTTTACTCCACCCTTGCTACAATACATATAGACACAAGTGAGAGCCATTCTTTTATTGCCACTACCCTCATTCAGAGCTCAGATATTCTGACGTAGCCGTTGGCTCGATCCTTATGTCTAGAGACTCCTATGGGAGAAGACTCGATGATTACGCACTGGTGTTGGCATTGTGAGCATACTCTAGGAGGTGAGATCTTCAGCTTGGATCTTCTTGTAGCATCATTGAGGCCTTACGACGTCATTTTTGGTATGGACTGGTTATCTGCAGTTCATGCTTAGATTGACAATATTAGGGCCAAAGTGTAGTGTATCCACACGGATAGGACCTGTTTCACCTTCACCATTGAGAATGGAACCGTTGAAGTGCAGAATGTATTTACGAAGAGGAGGGGGCAGCCGATCACACATCAGTGGGCTAGTCTCATCCTCTATGTGTTTGACGTGCGGAGTCTGATTTTTCCTTTTATGGTGTATCATTACGCGGATGTTTTTCCTGACGACGTTCCAAGACTACCTCCTTGTAGAGATGTAGACTTCTACATTGACCACTACCCCGAAACAACACCGATATCTACTTTAAAATATCAGATGGATCACGCTGAGCTTGGTGAGCTGCGGGTCCAACTAGAGGACTTGCAGGGGAAGGGATTTATCTAACCCAGTGTTTCACCCTAGGCATCTCTGATTTTTTTCCAAGAAGGTGGATGGGAGCTTGCGACTGTGTTTCGACTACTGTTGCCTGAATCAGGTGATTGTGAGTAACAATTACCCATTCCTGAGGATTGATGACCTCATTGATCTTCTCAAGGGATCACAATGGTTCACGATGATAGACCTCAGGTCAGGCTATCACCAGCTTTGAGTTCGAGACAAGGATGTGCAGAAGACAGCCTTCAGGTGTCTGTATGACCACTACAAGTGCTTGGTTATGCCCTCCGGCGTAACCAACACACTAGCAGTGTTCATGAGTCTCATGAACAGGATCTTCCCACTGTACTTCGATCGATTTTTCATAGTCTTCATCATCGACATACTGATTTACTCGACTACTGAGGAGGATCACACCTACCATTTGTGCGTAGTATTGGACACACTCCGAGAGCACCGGCTTTATAGTAATCTCTCAATCTTCCAGTTCTGGATTTGAGAGGTTCACTTTCTTTGACACGTCATCTCGGAGGGTGGAGTTTCATTGGATCCAGCGATGATTGAACCAGTACTTGTTTAGGAGCTACCCAGGAGTGTGACAGATGTTTGGAGTTTTTTGGGACTAGGTTGGTACTATCAGAGATTTGTTCCAGACTTCTCTAGAGTTTCATCACTGCTTTCAGCATTGACAATGAAGGGGAAACCCTTTGTGTGGTCAGATAGATGTAAACTGAGCCTTCATGAGCTGAGGCAGAGGTTGACCAGTTCACCCATCTTGAGTCTACCAGAGGAGGGCGTAGGGTACATAGTTTACGTAGTTTACGGTGACGCATCAGGGACTGTACTCGCGTGTGTCCTGATGCAGTAGGGAGTGTTGATCGCATATGGTTCACGTCAATTGATACATCACGAGAATTTGTGGTGGCACTATCTGGTCAGAGAGAATTTTACAATCTATTCTGACAACCAAAGTCTCAGGTATATCTTCTTGCAGAAGGACATGGACCTAAGACAATAAATATTTCTCTACTTCCTCCAAGACTATTATTTTGAGATAGTATATACTCTTGGGAAGGGGAACGTTGTAGCAGATGCTCTCATCAAAAGATCAGGTATTCAGCTACTAGGAAAAGTGATAAATTAGCTGGCCACGTAGCAGATATCCTTTGTGGATAGAGGTGGAGATGCCTTTCTTCAGTCTCTCACAGTCACTCCTCCACTTCATTAGCGAGTCTTAGAGGCACATCATGGCAACATTGACTATGAGATGCGACATGCTCAGATATCCTCAGGGCAGGGACCTGATGGGTTTTCTGGAGGTGGGGAGCATGACATCCTCTTCAGAGGACGTACCATGGTACCAGTTTTACTACAGGAGGAGGTGTTGAGGGAGTTACACACTTCCCCTCCAGTGGTACATCGAGGAGTGGCGAAGATGTATTAGGACCTAAGATGATAGCACTAGTGGACGGGTATGAAGAAGGTGGTAGTAGAGTTTGTCTCACGATGCCTCACTTGTCAACAAGTGAAGGCAGTGCTCCAGGTACCAGCATGCTTGGTACAACCCTTAGAGGTCCCCGATTAGAACTGGGATGGGATGTCCATGGATTTTGTGACAGGTCTTCCACGTACATCTAGAGGACACGACTCTATATGGGTGATTGTCGACCGACTCACCAAGTCGTCCCACTTCAAACCTATCAGAGAGTAGGGCTCAATAGAGAGCATTGGATGCATATACGTATAGGATATCGTACGACATCGTGGTGTACCATCGATGATAGTATCCGATTGGGATGCTCATTTCACTTCTCGTCTATGAAAGGGGATGCAGGAGGCTGTCGGGATGCAGCTTTGCTTGAGCACCACCTTCCGTCCACATAAGGATGGTCAGACTGATAGGACCATTCAAACTCTTGAGGACATGATCCGTGAATGTGTTCTTGACTTTTGTTGTATCTGGGAGGATCACTTACCCTTGGTGGAGTTTGCGTACAATGACAGTTACCACTCCATCATCAGAATGGCACCTTACGAGGCACTCTTCGGCCGACTTTTCTGATTGCCTTTGTGCTGGAGTGACCCAGGAGAGTTATCACTTGTAGGACCAGAGATGTTTCAGGCTATGATAAAGATGGTGCAGATCATCCAGGAGCGGATGAAGACTATACAGAGCAGAGAGATTTCATATGAGGATAGGTGATGGAGGCCACTGGAGTTCAAGGTTGGTGACCACATCTTCTTACGGGTCTCATCTCAACGAGGTCTACTGAGATTTGGCTGAGGTAGAAAGTTATCTCCACAATTTATTGGATCATTCTAGGTCCTCAGCAGAGTAGGCGAGGTGGCATACTGCCTGGACCTTCCACCTCAGTTGCATCGGGTGCACAGCATCTTCCACGTATCTCGGCTGAGGAGATACGTGCACGACCCATCCCACATCATCAACCATGGGGAGCTAGACATCTATGATGAAGCATCATTCACATAGGTTACATTGGAGATTGAGGATCAACAGGAGCAGTTCCTATGTGGACGGTCGATTCATCTGGTGCGAATTTGCTTGGATCACGAGAACCTCCAGGAGGGCACATGGAAGTGGGAGGCTCAGATGCATGCTCAGTACCCCCATTTGTTCCTTTAGTATGTGATGTATCTTATGGAGACATAAATCCATGAGGTGGGGAGAATGTAAAGACTCAAAAATTTCTTAGAATTTTTTTTCTTAAATGAATGGAAATTATACGAGTCCGCAGTTTCTGACAGAACCTGATTCCAAGGCCCGGTGTGACCGGAATCAATTTTTGAAGTTTTTTTCGGGTATATTTAGTAAATGTATATGCGGGATTTTATATATTTTTAATCAGTACTTGGAATTCATATCCGAAGACACCAATGAACTCGCACTGTCGGTATTCTCTTAAGGGGACCTTTACTGTGGTTGCGTTTTATCAGTAGGATAAGTTAATTTTTGGGATTTTTAATAAATTAAAAATTACGAGTTGCATGATTTTAAAGTGGTGGTTAATTTCTCCATAGGGGAGTTGGAGTTGGGGCCCAACCCCCACATAACCTCCCATGGGAGTATATTGTGTGTTGGGGCCCTCACGAACACCAAACCCCTCAACTCCATTTAAATCCACATTTGAATCTCTTGGATTTCCCGTTGATTTAATGAATTCAACTCTCTTTTTTTTAATTATAATATTTCCACCTTCTCTCATTAAGGTGCCAACAAAATTAATTAATAACTTAATTAATTAATTTTTGTGTTTGACATCATTTGAATCTATTTTTCCAACATTAAAAGAGGAAATTACTTTCTTTTAATTTGGTTGGAATAAACCTGTTTGGGAGGTTTTGAGAGAATTATAATGAAAGTGTTCTTCCACAAAGAAAATCTCCAACAAAGAACGACGTCCTCTCCGAAAAAGAACGAGGAAGTCGTTCGAGCCCAGAATCGGGAGCGTGTGACGGGGGAAACGTACGACATTATCTTCAAATTCTCTTTCTGCGACACCGTTAAGTGATCATTAAATCATGGTAGGGGGTTTTGATTACATTAAATTTTTACCATGCTCTTCGATGCTTACATTGTTCGACAGTGGCCATTTGTTATTATTTAACACGGAGGTCGTGAGCTGAACAAGCACGACCCGATGCCCCTCTATTGGTTCATATTGTTTGAAGTCAGAGGTAGAGGAGGTGTGGCGTCGTCATGTCGTGCGGAGCGTAGTGGGTCTGCGGCATCTTCGTCCCGCGATGGAGATGTGGAGGCAGCTGACCAAGTCGGCCACCGTGGAGCCAGGAAGCGGGCCGACCGGCAGCCCGCTGGATGACTGTGGTGCCCGAAGGCGCCATGTGAAGGAAAACTGCGGCCCACATTCACAGGCCTCTCGGCCAGAGAATGACCGGCCGACCTCATGCCTGCCGGGCTAGATGAACGGGCCAGCTACAACTGGTCGGGCTGGTAGATCGTGGCGCCCGCAGGCACTGCGCGGAGGAACGATGGCCCACTTCCATGGGAGGTTGGTCGGGCAAACCGGGTGGCTGCTTGCCGGATAGGCGGAATAACTATGGAACCATGTGGGAAGAATAGCGGTCCGCTGTGCGGGCTGCTCACACTACACAGAACCATCCAGTTACGGTCGGCCGAGCAAGAGAGTGGTGGTAGCACCAGGTGAACTAGAACAGCCTGCTATGTGGGCTGGGTCTGTATGTGGGTTGTGCCCCACTAGGCAGGACTGACCCCCTACATGGTCAAGACCCGCCAAACCGGGTTGGGCCGACCCCCCAGTCGGGTCGAACCTGCCGAGCAGGGTCGAGCCGACCTGGTAGCCCACTGGGCTTGACGGGCTGGGTCTGACTTCACTTAATTTTGAATATCATCATAACCGCACGTCTGAACGACGCACCGTCTGCTGCACTGGGACCCTCGCGATGAGGTGGTCCTTTTGCGATAATCTAGGTGAGTTTTCGAAATCTTTTCAAAATGGCAGGGTTTGGAACGATCGTAAATCCAACCGGGCCCCTGGAACAGAAATACTAATAACTCACAGACTGAACATCTGATTGACGCTCCGTCTGTCGCATTGTGTTCCTCTTAATGAGACAGAACTATGGGATACATCAACTCAGGACTTCATTGATGTATTGATACTTGTATCGAGGAGAGGACCCTCCCAGAGTCGAGTCTGCTGTGTGCGGGAACCCTAGAGTTGGTTGTGACTGAGATGACGAAATCCTCTATGGATTCGACTGCGTTGACTATTGTACTAGAATCCTACATGGGTTAGACCGCGATGACTACTGTACTAAAATACTATGTGGGTTCGACATTTCTGACTTCTATTCCCATATCCTATGTGGGTCTGATAGAGTAGCTGGTCCTATATCCTGTGTGGGTCCGACAACCTAACTGGTCCTATATCTTGTGTGGGTCTGACAGGTTAGATGAATGAGTGACAACATATGATCATCTCTATCGCTATATGAAAGATGTATACATGTGTGATCTGAGTATTGTCTTTCAATCATTTTCATAGATGTGATTGACTTTACTTCATATGTGTACTGGGTTGTGATTGGTCTCGAGAGTTGGAGTCGGGCTGTGACTGGTAACTTAGGTATATGTATGGGAATATATCTAAGTAGGGTTGGTTGATAGTTCATGACTATATATTTATATTGTGGTTTATCCTTAGTGGATTTTGGGAGAACTTCGGGGGTCTCAGGGTCACCTACTCAGTATCTTTATACTCACCCCTACACGGGCTATGCTTGCACATCGTTGTGTTGGTTTCAGACCACGGATATCGTTGATCGAGGCAGAGAGTTGTAGAGATGGACGGTACCTAGAGTTGGATCACTTGGAAAAAGGTACATGGAGTGAACTAAAAGACCTGGGGTGCTGAAGAGGCCATCTTTACCCACCCTTCAGGTGGGATTTTTGGAGGAAGACTCAGTAGTTGATGTTACCTTTCCGTAGTTGTACTAGATTTATAGTTGTTGTACTTTACTATTGGTCTTGTATTTTTGTCCCCTTTCCATTCAGTACATACTTTTGTATACAGATTTACATAGTGTTTACTTTTAGTTTCATACTCTGCTGCTTGTGTTCGGGTTGTTTGTGTGTGTTACAAGATAAAAATCAATGCCTTCCCTTTTTATAGGGATTACGCCTTTGGTGTTAGTCGCCAGCCCCTGGTCTATGGAAGGCGGGCTTGGGGAAGTCATGGCACGAGCCCCGTGGACGGGTCATGATAGTTTTAGATACCATGTCAACACTGATAATCAATATGGGCATTTACCTACAATAAAATTCAAGGAATATAGTGTTTGAGTTTATATTTTATCATTATATGAATTATTTTTTAGGTCTCAGATCTGTGTGGATCTATCATTTGTGTGTCTTTGAAGACTGAGGTACTCAGAGGAGGGTCGAAATATGTCCATAGGGACTGGGCTGCTAAATGCTGGAAACACAGAGATTTCATGTTGTGTAATAATGTTACACAATGTTAATATGGGGTTTATTATGTGTAATATTTTTGGTGTTTGAAAATAAAATAAAATCAAAAGGAGATTCTTTTTTTAAAAGAAATCCTCATCATGGAATTACATGACGTGAAAGGAGATTACAAGTTGTGTAATTCCGGATGTAGTAATGTTTTAAAACATTCCAATCGCTTGATTTGTCAAACCCTATGGTTTTTTCTTCCCTACCTCTCATCAAAATAGACTTGAAAGTCCTCTTCTATGCATTTTGGAAATCCCTTCAACTGGAATCGATCTTACGCTTCCATCTTTGATCCATGGTAACCCCACATTATTCAAGGTGTTTTTCTATTATTTTATAGTAGTTTATCCCTATTTTTGTATTTTTTCCATTCATATCTTATCCTCGTGCTATGGTTGTTTCATGCCAATTGTTATAATAGGGGTTCTATTAGTTTGTTTGTGTGGTGGTTCTTTGGTTTCCTCGGAAGAACACAGATCATTTGGGATAGGAGATCATAGATCGGTTGCATTGATCTGTTCCCATGTGAAGAACATTGACAAACATTTGTGGTATAGGATTCATTTATTTTATATTTTTTACATAAAATTGTATATATAGCTCAATTTAAACCCTTTTATGTCACTAGAATTTACCTTGTTTAATATTTGAACTAGATTAAGGAATTTGTATCAATCATATAGTAATGTTGTTACTTTATACTATGATAGAAGTTTGCCTCTTGATTTAATATATAGTGTGATATCTATGCCTTTCTTTGTTTAGCCAGTTGTTCTTGAATAAAATTTTTAATGAACCTAATGTCTGAATTAAATGCTAATTAATTGTCTAAATGGTTAAAGAAGCATGTTTAATGAATCTGGTGGTTGTTGTGAAAATTTTATGATGATCAAATTGATGATGACTTGAATGTTTAATTGAATTTGTTTATGAACCTAAAGCATGTTGATTATTGTTGATAAAATAATTAAGGAATACTAAATTATCTATTTTTTTATATATTGTGAGAGCTTGTTTCTTAAGTTATCATAGTTGGAACCAATGGATAATTAATCACCTAATCAATGATTGAATATGAATCAGTTGTGTGATAATGATAATACCTTTGTAGTGCCTGAGTTTCCCATATTCATGAAAAGGCCACGAACCTTATTCATTGGAGTCTTGATTCATAATTTTTTGTGAAGGATGAATGAATTTCATTAGGGAGAAGAGCTCAGGTTCTTTGTTTGTTTCATTTTTCATGTGATATGGTTAATCTGGGAGGGTTTTTATGACTTTTGGGGATGGGGGGGCTCCTATGTGACGTGAGTCTGGGATGACTGGGCCTAGAAGGCTGTTGTGGTATGTGGGGTAGGGAGTACAAGTTTTTTTGGATGTTTTTGATTCCTGTAGTATAGATATGTATCATTTTATGTATGTGGTATTGGGGATGATACCATAGATATCAGAATGGGTTAAATTTGGGCCTATCGATTGTTATGAAAGTTATATGCTTTTTGAATATATTGTATGGATAATGACAAGGTTGATTTTTTATCTACATTCCTTTACCCACTGTATGAGGTAAGAAATTTGTGTTAGGTTGCTCTATTTCCAAGGGAGTTGAAGATGCATGTAGTATGTTATGTGCCTTCCATGTTTATCTCCTCAGAGTTCGAAGAGTTGAATCTCTTACTGTAGGGGAAAATACTTGAATAGTAGTTCATCTACTCATCTTGTCGATCCCCTTGAGTTTGGGGAGTATTTAATGTTTTCCTAGAACACATAGTGATGTGTAAGGTAATTTTGTTAAAAATTGATGAAATTATTAACCCATGGTATTGGATCTTTATAGGATTCAATGATGGGGTTGAAATTCATAGAAATTGTTGACTTGGTTTTCTTATTCTTAAAAGACATAGATCTCTTTTGAAATGGTTATGATATGTAATGTGGCAATGAAAAATGTTATTCAATTTTTAATGAATTAATTTAATAATGTGATATAGATAAAAAGGGATAATGTAAATTAAGGTACCACATTAAATGGATGTATGCTTATAGGATATCTAGTCTTAGCTGAGAGATGTTTGATGCAGTTTTTTCTGAGAATAGGTTATACCCATATTTTGGTTGTGAGGTATATCATATCATATCCCTTTTTGTGATTCTATATTCTCGTCTGCCAATTCTTCTAGGAAAACTGACACCCTGAAGATTCTGATCCCTCGGGGTGTTTTTTCCCAACACCACGATGGTAGGATATATGACTAACTATCCCCATCGGCCCTGATCTCTTCTCTTGGTAGTTACATGTCATGATATGAAAAAAGGATAGTTTCACCCATATATATGTTTAAAGGGATATAATATCTTTTGGTTATTTCAACACATATATTCTAGATATAGTTTCTTAATTTCTACTATAGTTATAACATGTATAAGATGTGGTGGATTGAGAATCTTCACTCGGTGTATGGGTTTTGATGGATTGAGTTATAATACTTAATGTATGGTATATGTTACAAAGGATATAGTTGCTCTAGGAAAAAACCTGTTTAATTTTGTTATTTTGGATATAGTGGTCTGTTGCACAGGGCACATATTGTAAATCTTCACCTAGGACTCTAAATTCTAGCCTTTTTGGAGAGATATTCTAAAGACGTTTGATGTTGGGGAAAAGGGGAAATCTATTGGGTATATAGTATTGGGTTACCATTGATATTATTATTATATTATATTATCTTGTATGTGATACTTAGAGAGAGTATCCATGGTGAGGCTTCTATCTTAGTATACCTATTTTGGTGATGAGTTAGTTTCACTTATTGTTCACTATGATTCAGGGAGGAATATAAGTGAGTATACTATTATGCTGACCATAAGTATATATCAATTTTTTAGGTTAGTTGGTGTAGTTTAGAGATCAGACATGTTACTATTAGAATGTAGGTTATAGGATATATTTGGGCTACGTAGTCACTACAGTTCTTTCTTTTTTTGGTACATGCAATTTTCCCTCTCAATTGTAGTAGTTCTTTAATGAAATTAAATTTTGTGTACTTGGGTTTCTTTTATTATGTAGTATGAGAAAGAGTTGGTTTGTGTCAATAATATTTCTCTCTTTCACATGTTTTTTCCTTAGAGTTTAACTCCCCCATATTCATTTTTATTACACCCCTGGTGCTATTTCCCCACACGGGTCTTACAGGAGGATGGACTCGATGGTCACTATCCCTATTCACTAAATTTAATACCATGAGGGGTACAAACTATGGGGAGTGGTTACGAAATATTTTCTCTATTCTGGGTAGATTTATTACCTTTAATAAGAAACTACTCTTCCTCTTCTCACCCTAGGGTTACCCTTGTTGGTGATTTGGATTGGGGAGGCATGTGTCTGTGGTGGTGCCTCCCCCTCTCAACGTATTTTCTTTCTTCATCCTTAATATTTCTCTTGTCTCTCATATCCCTTTGTCCCCATGTTTTCTCAGCCTAGTGGCATTTCCTTTTGATCATGTTTGGCCTTTTTCCATTGGATTGTCATTCTTCATAGTGTAGATTTGGTCTACCAGTTATTTCATTTGATTTCCTTCGCAATTTTTAATTCAATGGTATTAATCAATGCCTCTTTCTCTATGATTACCATCCATTTTTGTGTTCTATCATCTACCTAGTTTTAAGGTCTAGTTATCCATGATGTTTTCGGAGTGCTGGATGAGGCATCTACCATGTTCTATAAGGCCTGGCTTACAATGATTTGGTGATGTGGTGGAATCTTCTTCTCTTATGTTTATGTTTTCTGAAGGGGTTGTTGGTCCTAGGGAAGGTCATTTTATTCCATTGAATCATTTTACTCCTTCAAAACATATTTTGTTTCCTTCCCATTGATCCTCCCATGGTGGGTATAGTGTGTTCGATCTCAAGAAATCTTTGGGATGTGATGTTTGGGTGGGAGATGACATTCTCAGTTGGATGAACCTCTGTTTTCTTATCTTCATCCTTCATGGGTAGTTATCAATAGATATTAGTGGTTACATTATTATTTTTTGAATGTTTACAACTAAATTTTTTCGTTGTGGTTTTTTCAAGTAGAATGACCTGATGCAGTCTTTCTGGTGCATAGCTAACTCTAGCAATGATTTTGTTGATGTTTTTTTGGCCTCGATGAGTTGATAAAATATTTTTCGATTTCCCACTAGTGTTGTTCATCAATGTATGGATTATTGGTGGTCGTGGTGTCAATGAACTGTGATTATATTGATGTGATGACATTGATGTGATGACGGTGTGATGGTGTTGAAAAATGGAGACATGATTTGAATAGTATGTGGTTAATGTATCCTTTCCTAGTGTGCTACATGAGGTGCAGCTGGTGTCTCTTGTTTGGTAATCATGTATTGGATGTTTTTTGATTTTTTATTGTTGAATCTATTGTGTTCTTGAATATTTATTTTCAATTTTGTGGGTGGTTTTCTGAAGGTTATCTCTTAACCTACTGCAGATTTATTAAAAATACTAATAAAATTACTTAGAATGGAATTATTTATAATCTAGTTAGGAAAAAACACTTTTTCTACACAGAAAGACCTATTTCACCTACACATAGTCTATACTTGTTTTATAGCTTTATGGGATTTAGGAAAAATACATTAATTTAACATTTAATTTATTAATAACTAATAAATAGATTAGGTATTGATGTAAAATATTACTCACATTTGGTATATAGTGAAAAAGAAAAGGTTATGTTGAGATTATATCCTCTGCGGGGATGTGTTAATCAACGATGCTCATAGAATCCAAATAATAAGGAGGAGGAGATAAGGAATGTGGAATATAATCCCATTAATATGATTTTCATTAATAAATTATTTCAAAATGAGAAATTGGATAATATAGAAATCCAATACTAAAATTTATGAGGATATTGATATTAAAATGTTATTGTCTAGGGGATTACATTATATAAATAGAAATAGATTATAAGGCTTGTATATAGAATTATAAATGTAAGAATGTTCAATTCATTTATGGTCAAATCTATACCATTTAACGAAATTATTCTCTCAAACATTCGGAATGTGTAAAAAGATTGTGTCTAGTTAAATTAAAATTTATTTTGAATCATAAATTATTTTATTTTTAATGGAATGAATTTGAGGAAGTTGAAAATTTATAGCTTCATATTTGGAATATCCAAGAAGGGGAATAATGCAAGGGTATAATTTCAAAATGAAATAACTACTAAAAGTAACTCCCAAGGACATCATTGAAGGGAATATGAGTTCTAAATGATCATCAAGATAATGTAAATAATGATCATCAATTTATAAATATGATGGAATCCCCTAATTTCTATTGATTACGCAACAAGAACATGGGAAACTATTCCTATAAATTCCCTATCTATCAATTTAAAATTTCTTAAAAGTGTATATTAGATCATGGGATTTCCTATGTAATTAATATAGTGGAATTTGATGTACCAATTGATATTATAGATTCTACATTTATAAAAAATAATTAATGTAAATTAGAATATTTTATTTGGATCTATACACCTTTTATATGATTTTTATTTTATAATAACATTAAATCATCCCCTGATGAATTTTGGATGAGTTTTATAATTAAAATTAATAGTATATATATTTATAAAACAATGTTATATTGGGATATTTTAATTAATATTAATAGATATTATATATGTCAAAATGAATGAGTTATATATATGGTGTACTTGGATGAAATCCTTGATACGTATTGGATATCAAAATATATTTAAGGGATATGCATTGAATAACCGGTGCATAATTTTTTGAAAATATTTTTAAAATATTTCATTTATGGGAGTGACTTTATTATATGATTCTTATATCAGATATGCTCATGTATCTCAAAATAATGATATTTTTTGAATAATAAGTTTAATAAAAATAATTTATAGATAGGGAGGATATCTTAATAATAAATGATATACATATTTTGAAAGAATATATTGATGTATACCTATTTTAATTTAATTCTATCCAATAAAAAAAGTGGCTGACATTTTCATTGACAAATCCCCAATGAAAAACCAGAATGTAAGCCTCCTAAAAAATGGACATAGTTGAATTGGATGATTTTAAGAAGAAACTAGAATATTTTTGTGTTATGTTATATTAATTAGAACTATTGTATCTCTTTGAGGTGCACTAAACATATTTTAAAAGGATGGTACCATGAGGTTTTCATAGATTTTATACAAATATATTATATTTCTATAATCGAAAGGACGAATTTACCATGCATTGATGACTTTTTCTATGAATTTCAACAATATAAATACATTTCAATGTATGATAATCATTCTAGTTATAAACATTTATAAGGGAGAATCATAATGTATGAATAATGATATTTCAAATAAGGTATATATATTATGACTGTATAATAATCCCATTTGGATGAACTAATGAACACATAGTGTTTATGGATTTGATGAATAAAATATTCAAATATTATCTTCAAAAGGTTATGATATTATATATTAATTGAATTTTGGAATGATCTAAAACAATTCAATATCCTGAAATAATTTAAAATTTTATTTGGAGTTTAATGTTTAATATTTTTTACATGGGGAATAATATAAGTTTGAATTTGAGAATTAATTATTTTATTGTTATATCCACATATTCATTAAAATTAGAAAATATATTGACACTTTAAAGGATAAGGTCTCTAATGAATGGAATAATTATATAATAAATAACTATGATACATAGTTTACTTGGTTTAATTGGTCACTATCAATGACTCATTAAAAATTAATTTGATGTATCCATCACATTGTCTAGGATAATACCAAAAAAATAAAACAAAATATATGGTGAATGTAATTTAAACACGGTTTTTAGAGAAAAAGAAGATATTTATCAATGCATTAGTACAAACCTTGCCATTAGGTAATGATAAATATTTTATATTTTGTTATTCATCGATGAATATCCTTATGAAAAATGATAGGGTTGTTTCTGATGAATTAATAAAATTGGGGACCCACTAACAAACTATCCAAATCAATATATATAGAATTTAGTTTCTCTTCGTTCCCTAATGATATAGAGAAAATACCTATATGATGAAATTTGTTCCATTGATATATATCATCAGTTTTTAAAATATATATTTACATTTGAAGATTTTAAAATATAAAAATGTTAATGTACAAAAGAAATTGAATAATATGATGATGTAATAAGTTACAATTCTCTGAAGTAAATAAGGATTCAGATGTATTAATAAGGAAATACAAGTGAGTCGTGTCCATGATTATCATATATAATATTACATAATTATAGGGTTTTAAATAGATATATAAGGATATTATTATTCAATGGGAAAAATTAAACCTTTTTCTAAATGATTTTTCAACTATATTTATCTTAGATGATAGTGAATTCCAACATATTTTAAAAATATTTCTAAATATTTTATTATTGGTAAATTTATAGAATTCTTCTATACTATTTATTTCTTTGATTTTTGAATGAGTATATATGTTACGATGATTCATGAACCAAATAGGTAATTTCTATATCAATCATATAGAAAGTATTTTTCAATACACCTTAAAAGGGATTATTTTAATTTAGTATATAATTTTTAGAGTGACCAAATGATGTGGGATATTACTAATTATGATTCATGATACTTGTTGTTCTAACATGAAATTAACATGAAAACAATTTTGAATTTTTAATGAAAAGTAAATATTTACAAATGTATAAGTGGTAAAATTATACTCTAGGCCTTGTTATTATAATTCTCAAGATATCTAACAATAATTATGTTATATCTGTTATTATGTATCTCTTTATAATGTATAAAAATTTAATTAATGTAAAAGGGTATACTTCATAGGGGTCCAATGTGGCTCAATATTAATAATTTCATAAGGATTCATGGTGAACCATTATCAATTTTGTATATTCATGATCCATGACTGACATTGTGATATTTCAAGAGTATTTACAATGATATAATCATAGAATTACATTGTAGAACATCCTATAAACATCAATCTGATAGAAAATATAAAATACTTATCAAAACACAGGAGGACATGATGATAATATTATTCCATAATTTAAAAACAATATAAATTCAATATGTAAATTTTTTAAAATATTAATACCATAATATATTTTATCAATAATTAAAATTATACCATATAAATCCGTGTATGGAATGATACTTCATACTTTAAATAGCTAAGATAATTCTTGGTAAGAGAATGTTTCTGGACTCGTACATGTTAAGGAGGAAGCTAGTAATGTTTGGGGATTACAAAATTACATTAAATTAGTTAAAGGTAGGTAATATTTTTTTTATAACTAGTTGATGGAAATTAAATTTCATATAGGGATTAATATATTTCAATGATGGTATTTATAATGTCATATAGAAAATAAATTCTCAGAAAAATGTATATAATACTTTTTTAGTATTAATATAAAATTAGATCTATTAGTTACTATTTAGATATTCTAACCAACGTATCTAAAGTTCATGTTATTTTCCATGTATTCCAGTTATGGTAATATACAATAAAAACAACACAAGTACTCATTTTTTAAAATATAACCAAATCATCATATGTATTACAAGAAGTGGCAATCTAGATTCATGGAATAAGAGAATACGTGTTATTGAATCGGTAATTTGAACTATTTAATGTACTATAAAGGAATCACATGTTTTTTATATAATCTTTGCAGCCTAAGAACTCAATAAAATTGTACTACCCATTTTTTTATATAAATTTTCATTTTATAAAAAAAATTTGATGAAATTTATTATAGTAAAGTGAATTAAATACCCCAAATTCTATTATAGGTAATTAACAATTCACCATAATAAAAATTACACAATGCACACCATGTAATTCAAACAAAATATTAGAAAAAAATTAAATATACATACACTATTACAACCAAAACTAATCCCACAAAACACATAAATGCATACTTCAAAACTATAATCTTAAACACTAAATAATATTTCTCCAAAAATAGTGTACAATACCTAAGAAAAAATTTAATTTTAAATAATAATTAATAATATGAATGGACATATTGGAAATAAAGGGAATTATGAGAATCGTTTTTTAGGTAATAATAAATCCCATTTATTGGAAATGAATAATATTTTTTCAATTTGATTATTTGGAATCAGGTTGATGCAATAATAAATATGATTATGGTAAAATTAATTTTACCATATTGAACACATGTATAATTTAGTTCATAATATCATAATTACTAAATAATAATAATTTATTTCCAATATATAATATCATTATTACGATAGACATAATCCTCTGAATAATATAAATTTTATTCCATGGGTGGTTTTGATTTTTTACATCAATTTCTTGATTTTAACATACACTTATGATTATAAATCAATATTTAGATTTCAATTATTTTCACCAAATAGAAGAACATTTATAATATCTTAATTAATATTAGAATTAAATAATTTTTGAAAATTATATAAAATAGTAAAAATTTTATGTGAATAATAAAAAACAACTTGAATATATGATGAGAATTATTAATTAATTATTATATAAATATTTCATTATAAATTATATTAACACATTATTGAGATATTTTATTTTATTAATTCTTATATATTTTTTATAGTAAAAATCTATCCTTTTTAAAACTATAATGTTTTTTCTGAAGGAAAAACTAAATTCTAAAATTTTAAATTCAATTTATGAAGAATAACTTTATTTTTAATGTCTAAAATAATATGATTTAAGGGTTTTATGTTCTTAAAATTATAAAAGAAAAAATTTAACTCATAACTATTTAAAACTATAATTATGAACCAGGGGAATGACAATGGTTTCATATTTTTTAGACAACATAATTTCCAAGTCCAATGTTTAGATGTTAATAAATAATTTACAATAATTTAATATAAATAACCACCCATTTTCTTATTTCTCTCAACCTAAAACCACTAAACATGGTTTTTTTTTGTCTTTCATCCTATATAGATATAGTATTGTTTAAATAAAATTAACTATTTTTTATGTGTTTGGAACCATTGATTGGAGTACACAATTGTTGGATCTCATTGGGGGTTGTTTCTAGTGTTTTTATATGGTATTTTGAAGGTTTATAGGTCTTTGAATTTTTTGATTATGATTTGATCATAGTTTTAAAAATTATGCAACTTGTAATGACGTATGTCCCATGGTTTGGGAATGTTTAAAATAAGGGTTCATCCAAACTATTCTACCCTTCTAGTGGGACTTTTTTAGTTGAAGACTTTGATGCATATTTACAACTAACTGTGGAACCTACACAAGAATGTATGTGAATTAGAATTAAATCCCCCATAAATTGTAATTAAAATTCTGAAAACCCCCTAATTAACCCTACATTCCTCCCACTCAAATCTAAATCAATACTTTGGCTTTTGGTGGCTCTCTATATCTATTTTGGATCGAAAAATATCATCTCATTGAATATATAAGTACAAATTAAAAGGATGATAATCTTTCAGTGAGTTCGTTAATTTTTAATATTGGGTCTCCTTTCCTCTAATAATTATTTCTTAAAAATGATTGTGATTTCCTTGAGTTTTTTTTTTGATATTTTTATATTGTTGTGGTATTTTTGATTGTGTAAATATAATCGATTATTTCAAGATCTATCTACCAAGATTTAGTGATATTATTCAAATGAAACACATTTCTGATTCATTATGGTGGGATTCCAAATATTCCAAGTAGGTTTTTTAATTCATGATTTCTATATATATTCATATACGGTTGATTATTAATTTTCAACATTTATTCTACACAATTTATCCATGAAATTCCTTATAAAATATTCCTTGACAAATTTCTATTTTAATTGAACATGTAATTAATTTAATTGTAATAACCACTTTCTTTAGAACATTTTTGTGAATTGTTTAATTTCATTTTTAATTTGCTTTAAAATAATTTTTAATGGGTGTTTTTGTAAAATTGTGGTATTTTTAACCATTTTTAATTTATGAAATGAACTTCCTTGATTTTAATTAAATGAATTGACCTAATTGATATTTTATTAATAGTTTAAAATTTTTAAATTTTTTTAATTACGAAGAACCCCCTATGAATTATTTTACCCTTGTTTTGAAATGACGGTTCTTGTGTTATTGTAAATAAATCATTTATTCACATGGAAATAGGTTGAAAACCCATGTTTTAAAATGTACTAAATCCATTTAAAATTTTAATATGTACCGTTAATACTTTATGGATTATTTTAAGTAAATGATTATTTTAAAAGACTTGTTTGACATTATAATAATGAGTTTGGAAAGGGAGTATGTATGGTAATTTTTATTGAATGCTGAAACTATTTTAATTATTTTTAATATAGTTGATGATTGTTGAAGGCCCTAGTGGACCATTACGTTGATCCTTTCTTATAAGAATCCCCTAATATAAATTGCTTGATTATTTTACATCCCACTATTGTTTGTTGAAAAATGGTTCATTGACTTTGAGAGAATTTAGGGATTGTAGAGAGATGTGATATTATGGCCAGTGACCATGTTTGACAACGATCATTTTGGGAACCCCATATATTTATTATTTGACTCCCTTTATTTGACTAGACATGTTAAAATTTAAATATAGATGGAATGAACAAGATATATGCTTCACATATAGAGTCAAATACTTATAGAAAATTCATATATAACATGAATGACTCTAGATATGGAATTGCATCCATGGAAGTGGATGTGCATGGAGCTAGATTCTGTGAGACCCATGATAAAAGATTTAAGCCCAAATTTTTTGTATGTTGTTATTTGATTACTAATTCTGAGGTTTACTCGCTATGTAGATAGGTTTTACCCATGACATATATATAAATGATACTCGCTACATGATAGTATTCATTGTCCCTTTTTTCATTGTATTTGTTTCATGATTAATTTATTGTTATTAAAAACCATGAAACTATTTTATTTCCTATTACTCATATTTCTATAATAGTTTAATATTCTTCATATTTCATGATTATCTAACTTTATCTTCTGAAATGGTTTTCAAATAATTCTAGAAAATATTTAGTTTTCAAACGGTGAGAAGGAATGCATTATAGGATTAGTATAATAAGTGATTATTAAAGGTATACAACTATATTTTTAATCTAATACTCACAGTCTATTATTTAATACCATTTTATCATACATTAATTTTCATATCATGTAATTTCATATAACCTTTAGTGCATTTCTAGTATGATCTTTACCATACACACTTTTAATATCATCTGGTGTTTGTAGCCATTAGAATCTTATATAAGGAGTATGTGCTCTCATATTCAATTGTGGGTTCATGATTGGGTGGCCAAGGGTTGGTGACTTGGAACAGGTTGGTGGTCATGGACCACCATGATAGATGTTGGGGTTGTTATGTTCCTCATTCATTTTTTTACTTTGTGTTGGTCAGAGAGGACACTCAAGAGGGGGGTGAATTGAGTTCCAATTAAAATTTATGTTTAAAAAACTTTTTCTTAAAATCCCCAATTAAAATAAAAAATTAAACTGTAGTGAATTTATAAAAAAGTAAAGGTTCTGTTAGTTTATCAAGGGATTGATTATTTCCCAGCTAATCAAATCAGAAGAGTTGATTAACTTTTGAAACTAACATACTGATTTACAACTAATATAAACACTTGCGAATTTAATTATAAAAGTGACGTTAAAATAGTTTTGGTTTTAAAGTAATTAGCAGCAGAATAAAAAATAACTTTGAATATAAATAAGCACAGTAGATTTAACCAAGAGGTTCAGTCTCAAGCTGATACTTAGTCCCCTCAAAACTTTATATAAAAGTGATCCACACCCTGGATCAGGGGTAAACAACAGTATGAAATTGTCCAAGTCACACGACCTCTACCACTGTTATCCGTGGGAAACAAAAACAACAGCAACCAGCTATCCAGTTCACCCGACCTCTACCACTGTTATCTGTGGGAAACAAAAACAACCGCAACTAGCTGTCCAGGTCACATGACCTCTACCACTATCCCAGTGTGAAATAAAATATTCAAGAGTTTGAGTGAGGATTTACAAATCCTCCAGTTAGAGTACATGAGACAGTGTGTGTGTAAAATACAGCAGATAACACAAACTGCTCATTATATAAAAAGATAAATAACAGAGAAAATATTAAGAGTTTAGAAATGGCTCTAGTGATTTTCGTGCAGTTCTGAACTCCTTTGATTGATCAGAATTCCTCTGAGTCCCCTTCTGGTTTTTTTCTGGAAAAACAGAGTATTGTCTGTTTCCTTGACTTCCAGGTGTACAGACAGTCGATGAAGCTCTTGTGTTATTTTTTCGTTCTCATCTCTTCACTGGTATGCAGTAATGAATGAGTTCTTCGCGTAAGTTCAATCGTCTCTTTGCATTCATGCTCTTTGGTTCTTCCATCACACCTCGTGGTATGTATATCTCTATGTATTCGTCTATTCATCCTCTCTTTGTAGTAGCACATCCTTCCTTTATTTAAACCACAAGCTCCAGCAAAAGATTATTTACTTTTTGCAGGTACGAGGTACAGTTACCTGACATCCAACAACCTTCATTAAATAAATTACAGAGCATTAAAATATTCCTAATATTACTGTTGGTTAGATTAAATAAAGATAAATAAATTCAAGCAGTGTCAAGTTCTGTCTCTGGAATGGTATCTCTTGATATCGGTAGACTTGTGTTACGGTAGGTGTCTGTATCGGTAGAATTAATTTGTAACGGTAGACATTGTATCGGTAGCTGCAACTGTATACTTGATCACATCAGTAGTTGTGGACTTGTAATGGTAATTGTGGCTCTGCCTTGTATCGGTAGCGGTAAGTCCCTATCGGTAGCTTCCTTGATGTATCGGTAGACATTGCATATCGGTAGCTCTGTATCGGTAGCTGTCGACTTCGATGTAGCGGTAGACTTGAGTACCGGTGAGCTTGTAACTGTAACTCTATCGGTAGACTTGTTGTACTGTATTGGTAGACTTTGATGTAGCAGTGAACTTTGAGTACTGGTGAACTTGATGTATTGGTGAACTCCGTATCGGTAGCTCTATTCAATATCGGTAGCTCTAAGTCATAACGGTAGCTACTGTTCTGTATCGGTAGCTATAAACTGTTTAAGCATTCTATTGGAAGAATGTGTTAGGTTAGAGTACATATATCCAAAAGACTTCTATTAAGCATAATTGAAAGTAACAACATATAATAAAGCATATTTGAGATGTATAAAACATAATTAAGATATAAATAAAATATAGTTAGGATTATCAAAATATAATAAAACAACTCAATTCCCAGAGGGTTAAACAATCTCCCCCTTTTTGATAATCACAACTTATGCCAAAATAAAAATGAAGTAGTATCATAGAAAAAAATATATCAAAAATGATAAAAAAAAAAAGAGTTTCAGAGGAAAAAGTGGAAAATAAATTAGCCTCAGAGGAAAAGGTTCTTTTGATTTGTTTAGAACAAAACTTCCATACCCCCCCCCCCCCCTCTTTCAATTGTACTGCAAGATTCTCTATTAAGTCTGTTTCTCAAGTCACAGTTTCTCATTCCCCCTTTGCGTGTTTCTCCCCCTTTGTTTACTCTTAGGTCTCATTTCTTATTTGCTCTCATTTTCTAATTTGCTCATTTTCTCCCCCTTTGTGATTAACAAAAAGAAGGGTAGCACAGAAAATATAAAGATTAGCAGAGAATAAATGAAAAATTAATAGAAACTCAGTAAAGTATAGAATGAAGAGGAATTTCATGAATATAAAAGATACACTGATAAAATCAGAACAAAAAAATACAAGTGAATCCTATCAAAAAGATCTAGAAACACTCAATCCTCCTCTGGAATAGGTGTCTTTCCCTTAGGATTAGCAGAGGGTTTTTGAATAGCGGAAGTCACAACTGGTGGTTTAGCTACAGAAACTGTACCGGATATGAAATTGTAGCTCCTCTGATTGATCATCGGTGTCAAGATCTTGATGGATTGAACTGGAGTCAATTGAGGAGTACTCCTAGAGGCAGAAGCAGGAAGGGCAGAAGGTACAATCACTGGTATGGCATCCACATGCAGGAAGGGTAGCAACAGGTTTCTGAAATCCATT
Source organism: Viscum album (assembly GCA_963277665.1). Taxonomy (NCBI): domain Eukaryota; kingdom Viridiplantae; phylum Streptophyta; class Magnoliopsida; order Santalales; family Viscaceae; genus Viscum; species Viscum album. The sequence goes on along the minus strand of OY728126.1, from coordinate 1,943,055,272 downwards.
ATAATGCTTCCTCCTCTCTCCATGGCAGACACAAAATCATCCCTATTTTCAATAAATTTGTCCAAAGAAGGAGTAAGCTCCCTGAGCTTACTAAACTGTTCTCTAAAGGCTTGGGTAAGTGGAGGTAACCTTATATTCTCAATCAAGATTTTGAAATGGTTCGTCATTTCGTGCTTGGTATAATCATTTTTCAAAATAAGCATCCACCTTATTCTTGATTTCCTCTTGAGAAGCAGTAGCTACCCACAGGTGGTCACGAACAAAACTACAAACTTCCCTAGTGGTAGTAAGAATCTGAGTATCTGATGCACCACTGGGACAGGCTTTAGCCAATTCTTCCTGAATAACAGTGCGGATCTGGTCAAGGTTCACACTGGAGTTGGATGAGGGAAGAGGTTTCATTGAAAAAGCCACTGTCTCTTTGAAGGATTGAGTCAGACTACTAACGAACTTCTGAACAAGTTCATCATGGTTGTTCAGATGTTCTTTAACTGACTTTTTAAAGGCCTCAAAAACATCAACAAACTGTTTGACCACTTCTTTGATATATCGAATGTCAGAGTTTACTTGATTTTGAGAGCTATGCATGGTAGTCAGAGAAGCAATCGATTGTCTCAAGGCAACTACAGCTCCTGTTCAACTCTCAATCTGAGTGTGGCACACTTTAAGTTCATCCATAATTTATTTCACAGGACAGGACACACCACATCCAATGGATAACTCAAGTGATTGCTCCACGCTTTTCATCTCTTCAACCAGAAATTTCTTCATATCTTGCATTGATTCCCTTATTCCTTCTTTCAATTCATCTTTTAAGGACTCAAGGTCCTCCTTGGTTGCCACAGTTTCAGCCATAGTGGGTAGGGTAACTGATTCCTTTTGGGTTCGGTCTTCCTCATCATAATCTCTATAAGAATGTCCAAGAATCATATATCCTGGATCTGATGTCCAACCTTCAATGTCATATAGAACTAATACTAAGCCAAGATTCTCCCCCTCACTTGGAACATTCTCCTGAGGTATCTCTTCCAACTGTTCTTCCTGAGGTAATTCTGCAATTTCCACTACAACTGCAACAGATTCAATAGACATTTGTTCTGGGTCATTAATGACTCTCTCATCAATAGGTGCTGCTGCTACATCTTTCTGATCAGGCACTGTCCTGACTGTACTGACTATTAGTGGACTCAAACTAAGATCTTTGTCAACATTTTCCTCATCATCTGTTGCACCATTAGCCTCCTTTTCTCCATTAACATCATGATCTGATTCGGTTGCCTCATCCTCCTCAGAGGTGTCCTTGACAACATACTGGCATGCTTCTTCTCCTTCTTCTGTAGTCTCTGTATCATTGTCCTTCAAGACAGTTTCTCTCTTTGGTAGTTCTTTTGGAGGACTAGCTGCTCCATAAGAAATAACTTGATGCACAGGACTAGGGGGTAAGTCTGGGTCTCCTCCTTCCTCAACTGATGTCTATTCCTCCTCAGCTTCATCATCACTGTAGAAGGGTTCTGGCTCATCTGGTCCAAGACTAGGATCCCTCACATCCTTTGGTCTAGAAGGATGATCCACAGGAGTATACTTGTCATAGATTTTTCCATCATCATTCACCCATGATTTCTTCCAAGGATTCCAACTGACTTTCATGTATTTACAGACAGTTATTGTAATATAGAAGTTATCTATAACCACTACTAGCTCATCCTAAGGTCCAGCAACCTCTTTCACTTTTAGCATCATAGAAATCAGCTTTGATAAAAACAGTGCATTTGATTTGGACTTCGGTCTAGTCATCTCTTCCACTTGAACCATAATCAATCTAAATAGATTGATTCTCACACTGTGCTTCATAAAATATAACAGATATATGTCTTGGAATCTCAAAGTGGAAAAGTATCCTCTTCTCGGACTAACAACATGCTGAATAAAATTAAACAACAGTTTATCTTCTCCTACCATCTCTGCAGCAATCACCTTTCTAGGGGTCCCATTCCCTGTAAGCTCCAGCAAGGCATCTTCATATTGAAACACATCACTGGTTGAAGGTACAGATTTTGAATAAAATGCATAATCTCTTTAATGTGGAACTCTCAAGTTCCCAACCCATTCTACTGAAGTAAAAGAAACTTCCTGTCCATTCACATAAGAAATAATTCTGCTTTCTTCCTCAGACTTTTCAAAATGAACGAATTCGTAGAACTGTTTTACCAGCCTTGGGTAATAAGGTCCATTGCTGTTCGTGAAGCACTCAGTCCAACCTTGTTCTTCTAAAACGTTAAGAACCAAGTACTTGCTCTCCATGAGCCATTCTGCACACACCTCTTTCTGAATGACAATTTCTCGCTTTGAGAGATGCAGGTTTATTGGATTCCTTCGAGCTACACTTCCACTTCCACTTACACTGGTACTAGCATTCGATACTTTCTGTCTTTTCGCTTGCGGCTCATCACTCCCATCTGCAACCTGAGGTCTCTTGACGCGGTCCATTAATGATTCGAGGTGTAGTTTTTTGTGTCTTGAGAGGGTTAGGTTAGAGGGATTCGAACAGACGAGTTCGCGGTGAGATTGAGTGAAATCTAGACTCGGTATAATATCATTTAGGATCCACAAATAAAATAAATCATATATATATAAAAAAAATTCAATGTATCGGCTTTCAAGAAGTTAAAATAGCGCGAGATGTACCAGTAAAGTCTTCTAATGGTGAGGATGTTCTAACGGTGAGGTCTTCTAACGGTGAGAATTTTCTAATGGTGAGGTCTCCTAATGGTGAGAATTTTATAACGGTGAGAATTCTCTAACGGTGAGGTCTCGTAACGGTTTCAAGGGTAAGTTATCATTCCTAATTCATGTCTAATGAAACTTAATCTTACTGAACATAATGTCTTAGTGAAAAATATCAGCTAATTGAAGTTCAGTGCCTATAAACTCAAGTGTTATATCACCTCTTTGATAGTGATCTCTTAAAAAGTGGAGTCTAACATCAATGTGTTTAGTTATAGAGTGAGACACATGATTCTTTGAGATGTTAATCGCACTAGTGTTGTCATAGTTAATTGAAACATGCTTAAAATCAAATACATAGTCCAGTAAAGTGTGTTTCATCCATAGAATCTGTGCACAGTAACTACTAGTAGCTATGTATTCTGCTTCAGCAGTAGATAATGCAACTGAGTTCTGTTTCTTACTACACCATGATACTAGGGATTTTTGAAATAAGTGACATGTTCCAGATATTCTCTTCCTATCTAACTTACAGCCATCAAAATCAGCATCTGAATAACTTATTAAGTCAAATGATTGTCCTTTTGGATAAAACAAACCCAAATTTACAGTATACTTAAGATATTTAAAAATCTGTTTAACAGCAAGTAAGTGTGATTCTTTAGGATTAGCTTGAAATCTAGCACACATACATACACTAAACATAATATCTAGTTGACTAGCAGTAAGTTAAAGTAAACTCCCAATCATACCTCTATAATTAGTTTGATCAACAGGTTTCCCCGATTCATCAATATCCAATTTACAGGTGGTACTCATAGGTATATCACTTTCCTTAATACTATCCAAGCCAAATCATTTTAAAAAATCCTTAGTATATTTACTTTGATTTAAAATAATACCATCTTTAGTTTGAAAAATTTGAAAACCAAGAAAATACTTAAGCTCTCCCATTAAGCTCATTTCAAATTCATTTTGCATTATTTCTGAAAAATCAGTACATAAAGAATTCTTAGAGGATCCAAAAATAATATCATCAACATAGATTTGTACTATTAAAACATCTTTTTAAATCCTTTTTATAAAAAGAGTGGGATCAGCAATTCCTTTTGTAAATCCTTTTGAAATAAGAAACTTTGAAATCCTTTCATACCAAGCTCTCGGAGCTTGTTTTAAGACATATAAAGCTTTAGAATGTTTGAAGACATGATTCTGAAAATGAGGATTTGAAAAACCAGGTGGTTGTTCTAAAAAAGCATCTTCAACAATAAAACCATTTAAAAAAGCACTTTTAACATCCATTTGATATAACTTGAAATTCAGATGTAATGCAAAAGCAATTAAGATCCAAATAGCCTCTAATCTAGCTACAGGAGAAAAGGTTTCCTCATAGTCAATTCCTTCTTCTTGATTGTAACCTTGTGCAACTAGCCTAGATTTGTTTCTAATGATGTTTCCAAATTCATCAACTTTGTTTCTAAACACCCATTTTGTGCCTATGGTTATAGTGTCCTTAGGTCTTTCTACTAATTTCCAGACTATGTTTCTTTCAAGTTGATTTAGTTATTCTTGCATAGCCGTTACCCAAAATTCATCATTAATAGCATTATCAATCTTTTTAGGGTCAAGCTGTGACAAGAAGTCTTGATGTTCAACCTGATTTCTAAGAGAAGATCTAGTCTGTGTCCCTCTATCAAGATTTCCTACAACAGCATCTAAAGGATGATTCTTTAGAATTATATTTGATCGAGTAAAGGTAGGACTAGAAATTTCAGGTTCATCAATAGGTTGGGAATCAACAGAAGCATGTTCTGGAAAATTTCCAGAACTGGATGTTTTAATTATAGGTCCACTGTCCTTATCATTAAGGTTAAAAATAGATAGATCATCTTCAATATTTTCAAGAGAAGTCTTAGGCTCATGTGGATCAGTTTCATCAAATTTGACGTGGACAGATTCTTCCACACATTTGGTTCTCTTATTGAAAACTTTATAGGCTTTACTAGTTATAGAGTATCCTAGGAAAATTCCTTCATCACACTTTAGTGCAAACTTTTCAAGATTATATTTAGTATTAAGAATAAATAATTTTCAACCAAAAACTCTGAAGTAGTTAACCTTAGGTTTCCTATGGTTCCACAACTCATAACTGGTCCTCTTAAGAACAGGTCTGATCAAGACTCTATTAATAACATAACAAGCTGTATTGACAACTTCATCCCAAAAATAAATAGGTAGGTCATACTCATTAATCATAGTCCTAGTAATTTCTTGTAGGGTTTTATTCCTCCTTTCTACTACACCATTCTGTTGGGGTGTCCTAGGGGCAGAGAAATTGTGACTATAGCCACTATGTGAGCAGTAAGATTCAAAATCATGATTTTCAAACTCACGGCCATGATCACTTCTCAGGGTTCTAATTTTAAGTCCACTAAGGTTTTCTACAGACTTGGAATATTTTACAAAGCAAGAACAAGCTTCACTTTTATGAGCTAGAAAATATACCCAATTATATCTAGAAAAGTCATCTACAAGAACATAGACATAGTGGTTCCCATTTAAACTAGAAACTCTAGAAGGTCCAAATAAATCCATGTGAACCAACTCGAGAGGTTGAGAAGTTGAAACATATTTCTTTGATTTAAAAGAAACTTTATGATGCTCTCCCTTTTGACAGAGATTACAAACTTTGTCTGCTGGAAATTCAAGTTTGGGCAGGTCTCTAACTAAGTTCTTCCTAGAAAGTTTTCTAAGTGAATGTACATTGCAGTGTCCTAATCTTCTGTACCAAAGCCAAGACTCTTTATGAAAATTATTTAAACAAGTAATATTCTGCTTAGCTAATGAATTTAAATCAACAGCATAAAAATTTTCATTTCTTAAAGCAGAAAACACTAAAAAAATTATAATTAAAAACATTGCAAGAATCTTTTTCAAATTTAACATAAAAACAATCATCACATAACTGATAAATACTTAACAAATTATATTTAAGTCCATCAACAAATAAAACTTTAGAAATTAATACTGAGTCAGTGTTTCCAATCTAGCCTAAGCCAATTATTTTTCCTTTTAAGTTATCACAAAAAGTGACAAAACCTCCATCAATTCTAACTAATCTTTTAAAGCATGAGAAGTCTCCTAACATATGTCTTGAACATCCACTGTCCAAGTACCAGGTCTTTCTACAGGAGCTCCTTAAGCAGGTTCCCTACAAAACAGATTTAGATAGGAAATGATTTTGGTACCCAGATTTTCTTGGGTCCATACAGGTTAGCCAACAAAACTTTTGGTACCCAGATTTGTCTAATAGGTCTCATAAAATGTCTATAATCAACAGATTTTGAAAGATAAACCTTATTAGATCCATAACTATGAATATAACTAGTTGAATCATATGAATTTTCAGAACTAGCTAAATTCTGTCCATATTTAGGAATGAATTTTGTTTTGGTAATTTTCCTTTGTCCAGGTTGGTATCCTTTACCAGTAGTGTATCTAGGTGCTATTTTCTTACCTAGAATCTGAGTAAGAGTATCTTTACCATTTGTAAATTTTTCTAAGTCTTTCTTAAGTTTCTCATTAGATAATTTCAGTTTAGTGTTTTCTTTAAGAAACTGAGCATTCTTTTCCATTTCAATATCAAGATCATATTTATGTTTAACAGTTAAAGTATACTGTTTCTTTAAACCATTTTATTTGTCTTTCAGCTCATTACAGGTTTATTCTAATATATCATAGTATTTAAATAGTTCATATTTTAACATGTTTTCTGAGTCAGAATCATCTTCAGAATTATATGAATTTAAAGCAGGAGTTTCAGATGTTACCTCAGATGTGTTTGTCATAAAACACATGTTTGCCTTATTTCTGTGTTCAGTTTCAGAAATTTCAGATTCAGTGGAGCTATCCTCAGAAGCACTCCAAGTAGCCTTCATGTATTTCTTAAACTTATTGTCCTTGTATTCATACCTCTTCCTGTACTTCAAATTTGGACAATCTTCTTTTATGTGTCCCTTTATTTTGCACTCATAGCGAACAACGTCATCTGATTTGTCAGATTTCTTCCATTCCTTTTTCTAATGACCCTTGTTGTCATATTTACTTTTGTAATTTTATTTTCTGAAAAACTTATTCTTCCTATAAAATTTCTTAAACCTTCTGGAAATGTGATCCATCTCAGCATCACTGTCAGAAGCACTTTCACTGTCTTCATAGCTTTAACTTTCATTTATAGCTTGAAGCTTCTCCTTATACTTTTTCTTTGAAGTTGAAGTCTTGAACGCAATAGACTTACTTCTTGGTTCATCTTCTTCTTCTTTGTTCACTTTGAGTTCTTCTTCATACATCATCATCTTGCCAATTAATTCCTTGACTGGCAGTTCACCAATATCACATGATTCTCTAATTGAGACAGAAGTTCCTCTCCATCTTTCAGGTAGACATCTCAAAATTCTCATAATTTGTTCCTTTAATGGAACATCCTTTCCTAGAGAGATCATTGTGTTGAAAATTTCATTGAACCTGAGATACATGTCAGAAATGGGTTCATTAGGCTTCATCTTAAAATTATCATACTTAATAGTATAAGTGTTCAATCTCATTTCCTTAACATTAGTTGTTTCTTCATGAGAAACAGCTAAGGTATTCCAAATTTCGTAAGCAGTTTTACAAGCAGATATTCTATTAAATTCCTCATCTCCTAAATCAGAGTAAAAGGAATTTATAGCTTTGCAATTATTATTGTAGGTAGCCTTAGTAGCTTCATTCCAAGTAGTTCTAACAGTAGTAGGAAGTTTATATTCTGATTCTATAGCAGTCCAAATATCAAAACCCATGCTTTCTAAATGAATTTTCATCTTATTTTCCACTGAGCATAGTTAGTGCCATTGAAAAATGGTGGTCTATTGGTAGCAACACCTTCAAGTCTATTAACCATGATAGCTTACTTAAAGCAAATATTTTAAAGAGATAAAAATTTAGAAATAACAGAAATTTTAAGAACTTTAAAATACAACTAAAATCACAATTGAAAAATAGAGTACTTTAGAAATTATTTAAACACCCTATAATGACAAATGTTGGTCGGAGTGGACACTCAGGAGGGGGGGTGAATTGAGTTCCAATTAAAATTTATATTTAAAAATCATTGTCTTAAAAACCCCAATTAAAATACAAAATTAAACTATAGTGAATTTATACCAAAGTAAAGGTTCTGTTAGGTTCTCAAGGGATTGATTATTTCCCAGCTAATCAAATAAAAATAGTTGATTAACTTTTGAAACTAACTTACTGATTTACAACTAATATAAACACTTGCGAGTTTAATTATCAAAGTGACTTTAAAATAGTTTTGGTTTTAAAGTAATTAGCAGCGGAATAAAAAAGAACTTTGAATATAAATAAGCACAGCAGATTTAACCAAGATTTTCAGTATCAAGCTGAGACTTAGTCCTCTAAAAACTTTATATAAAAGTGATCCACACCCTGGATCAGGGATAAACAACAGTATAAAATTGCCCAGGACACACGACCTCTACCACTGTTATCTGTGGGAAACAAAAACAACCACAACCAGTTGTCCAGGTCACACGACCTCTACCATTATTATCCGTGGAAAACAAAAACAATAGCAACCAGCTGTACAGGTCACACGACCTCTACCAATATCCCAGTGGGAAATAAAAGATGCAAGATTCTGAGTGACGATTTACAAATACTCCAGTTAGAGTACAGGAGACAGTGTGTGTGTAAAATACAGCATATAACACACACTGCTCAATATGTAAAAATATAAATAACAGAGCAAATATTTAGAGTTTAGAAATGGCTCTAGTGATTGTCGTGCAGTTCTGGACTCCTTTGATTGATCAGAATTCGCTCTGAGTCCACTTTTGGTTTTTTTCTGGAAAACAGAGTATCGTCTATTTCCTTGACTTCCAGGTATACAGACAGTCGATGAATCTCTTGTGTTATGTTTTCGTTCTCAGCTCTTCACTGGTATGCAGTAATGAATAAGTTCTTCATGTAAGTTCAGTAGTCTCTTTTCATTCACTCTCTGTTGTTCTTCCAGCACACCGCGTGGTATGTATATCTCTATGTATTCATCTATTCATCCTCTCTTTGTAGTATCACATCCTTCCTTTATTTAAAGCACGAGCTCTGGAAAAAGATGATTTAATTTTTGCAGGTACGAGGTACAGTTCCCTGACATCCAACAACCTTCATTAAATAAATGACAGAGCATTAAAATATTCCTAATATGACCATTGGTTAGATTAAATAAAGATAAATAAATTTAATTAGTGTCGGGTTCTGTCTCTGGAACAGTATCTCTTGATATCGGTAGACTTGTGTTACGGTAGGTGTCTGTATCGGTAGTCTTCATTTGTAACGGTAGACTTTGTATCAATAGCTGCAACTGTAGACTTGATCACATCAGTAGTGGTGGACTTGTAACGGTAGCTGTGGATCTGCCTTGTATCGGTAGCGGTAAGTCCCTATCGGTAGCTTCCTTGATGTATCGGTAGACATTGCATATCGGTAGCTCTGTATCGGTAGCTGTCGACTTCGATGTAGCGGTATACTTGAGTACCGGTGAGCTTGTAACTATAACTCTATCGGTAGACTTGTCTTGTTGTACTGTATCAGTATACTTTGATGTAGTGGTGAAATTTGAGTACCGGTGAACTTCATGTATCGGTGAACTCCGTATCGGTAGCTCTATTCGATATCGGTAGCTCTAAGTCATAACGGTAGCTACTGTTCTGTATCGGTAGCTATAAACTTTTTAAGCATTCTATTGGAAGAATGTGTTAGGTCAGAGTACATATATCCAAAAGACTTTTATTAAGAATAATTGAAAGTAAAAACATATAATAAAGCATATTTGAGATTTATCAAACATAATTAAGATATAAATAAAATATATTTGGGATTATCAAAATATAATAAAGCAACTCAATTCCCATAGGGTTCAAGGCTTTGTTCCTTTACTTTTATATGTATGCATTAATATATATATATATATATATATGTATATATATCTGATAATGTTTCTTAAATTTAGTTTTTTATTGTGTTCTTTTGTGGGAGAAATCATTCCCAAAAGTTTTATATTAATTCCTAAGTTCTTGTCATCATCCCTTGGATATTGGCAATTCCCTTCGGTTTAGGAAAGAATCAAATTGATTATTGATTTAGATGGTATTACAGGTTTTCCAATTAAAAATGGTATCAGAGGATGAATTTCCTTAAATATAAGTACATTTATTTAATATTAATTTGTTATTTGACTTGATTCATGGTATAATGTATAATAATAATGTATCATGACTCATGAGGTATTGACTGAGTGGGGGCTCGATCACCACCTCCTCATCATGACACTTGAGTCACCATGGATTTTGGGACATGGGAATTTCATTACAATTTTTATTTTCTTTAAGGAAAATGTGATTTATATTCCCAATGAGACTATATTGGATTTTGGGAATATATTATGAGTTTTATAATTTTAATTTATTGATGACAGTAATTACATAATATTTTCATGGTATGGTTAACTAAGTGGAATCAATGTGACTGATCTAGAAATCAACCCATGAAAAGCTATGATGATGATGTGTGTTTTAATAGACTGTAAGAATAAGACTTCTAAAGATTAAACATGAATCCAAAAATGAAACCATATAAATTTTCATACCAGTGAAGTCACTTATATGGGATTGGTTATGTTTGTTATGGATGTGGGGCATTTCATACTCTTATGCAGTTGATTCAACATGATTCCCTTTTAAATGATATGAAATCCTTTATGAAAACAAAATAATTCCCATAGAACATATTTTTATTAGTGATTTGGTGTGTTTTTTCAATTACCCTTAGGTTATTTTTATGAAATGTTTTTTATGGAAATCAAATTATCAATGGCTTTTATGTTATGTGACAAAATAATTTTTTACGATTTTTTTTTATTTTAATGGATTTAAATAGAAATGATTATGAAAATTGATTAATGAGGATAATTATTTTTGAACCATGGAATAATTTTCAAGATCCAATAATAGATTTTTGAAAATTTAGTGGATTTATATCAATATCTTTTAATTTGAATGTAATGATTAATTTTTCTAAAAATGTTGAAACATTGTGTTTTTTGAAATTAATAGTTCTTTGATAAAGTGTTTTTTGACTTTATTTAAAATATTTTTTTCTCTATTTTGGGTGTTCATTGATTCTTAATAAGATATGACATTTATTTATAATGTTTAGAAATATCTCCTAGAAATTATTTCAATAATGATATATTGTTGGTCTAAAGGTCTGGTCATTAGGGTAGTTATTCACGTATTCCAATTGTGGTGTCTAATGTTGTTGACTCTACACAGACTTCATGTTGAGATTGTATTGAGATTCCATCAACACATTAACACCATCCTTGGGTTTCTAGATATTCATACAACTTCTTATAAATGTTAGCAAGGTTATCTTCAGGCAGTAAAGTTTCTTGATGAAGATGATGAATCTTTTTATTCTCTCAAAACTCTTGATACTTTGATGGTTAAATCTATATACTATTCTGTTGAGGTATTGGACCAAGAGTGATGGAAACATGGGATTCCTTATTTTCATAATTAATTAATTAATTCTTAATTCTTAAAGATATTCTCAATTTACTGCCATTATCAGGTGGAATTGAACCAGGTAAATGTTTTTGAGTTCTTGGGTTTTGGTAAAGATGAGCTATCAAATAAACAATTACCAAGAAAATTATCATTATTGGTATATTTCATACCAATTTGTTATGATTTCATTATTTCTATATGTTTTTAGAAAATGTCCTCACCCATAACTCTTAACCATAATTCTTATAGATGAGTTGGACTCTTATTTGGGGACACTCAAATAATTCTTTCTCAAAAGATGTGGATAATGAAAAAGAACATGAAGGTAAGATTTCATATTTAACATTTGATAAAGGGAATACTTATTAGGAATAGAAGAAGACTAATTTCTGTTTTCATTGTGAATCACCTATTGATTCTATGTGGTTTTTTTCAAAAGCTCAAAAAAATTTGGACAATGTGTTCATCTTCGTCGCCTATAGTGGTTTTGAAATTTGTTCTACTGGAAATGGAATATTATATTGGTAACATCATCTATTGACTCTTGGAAAATATATGCTTCATTATAATCAGTCTGTAACAATAACAGATTTATCGATTCTTTTCTTACAGTGGGGGCCTTTTTGGTTGTCAATAGTTTGATACCAGATATGGTTTATATTGATCTTGCATGTTTTTTCTGACGTGGGAGTGGAAAATATTTGAGTTTTCCTTGTTTTGTCTAGTATATTTTGGATTCCTTTTATTTTGGGATATTTTTTTAAAAATATATTGAAGAATATGATCTGGGTTATTTATGGATTTATGATTTAATAACGGCTCCCTTTTAATGAGATCTTGATTTTTTTTCTGGGTGCCCTCTTGTTTCCATGTGACGGTTACACACAATTACAGTATATTGGATAATCAACCTTATGTGAGTGTAGTACCCTGCTGAGCACTAACAATGATTTCTGAACACATTCCAATTTACCAGGATAAATGTTTAGAAATTACATATATAATAAGGATGATGTGATATAACTGGCATCGAGGTATGAGGCTTGGTTTTGAAATATCCTAGGTTTCAATTCTGCACATACCCAAGGTTGAAATGTTTTTTCATTAATTACCTTTTTATTGGATTATTGATCTTATACATTTCTCCTTAGTGAGTGATTGAAGTCACTTAATTAGGTCTATGGGTTGTTTGTATCTTATGTTACCACATTTTGGGGAATCATTAAATGGTTGTTTGAACTATGGTTTATCTCTAGCCATTATATTATTTTTGGAGATAAGTGATGATATTTCGGTGTACATAATAGATTTGGGTGTGATTTTTGATCCTTTATAAAAGTAAATATTATCTATTGTGGACCATCCATGTTGCAAGATGAGTGATTTATTTCTTCCCGTGTCATTGTGTTCTATCATTGGAACACAAATATTTAGGAGGTTATAAAGTACCCTGGTGGGTGTCTGCACCCTATTACATGGTATTATGTGTTTCAATGAATATTTTTGTTTCCTAAATGATTAGATCTCTTCGTGGATTATTTATAGTTTTTTCTATAATTTTTTATGGTTTTTGGGACTGTGTGTGGTTTTCACATAGTTTGATCATGGTTTGAAAAAGGCTACAACCTAGAAATAATTGGGTTGTATGATTTTCTCATGGTAAAACTATGTGTTCAACCAAACCATGAACCCCCCTAGTGGCTTTTTTTGGTGTAGTGTTTTCCACACAGTTAGAGCTAACCATGAGACCCTTCCAATAAATTTTGATAACAGTAATTAAATTCATGGAGAAATTTAATTAAAATCTAGAAACCACCATATTTAAACCTAAATTCCACTCGCCGGAACCTAAATTGATCATTTGAGTTTTGGGAGACCTATAGATACATTTTTTATATCCAAACCACAAATCTTGTTTGATCGAAGAACCAATCTATGTGGCTAACATCTTCTACTGAGTTCTTTTCTTCATGATCTTGGATGTCCCTTCTTTTCTCGATTCATTCTTACCTAAGGAAATTATGGATGTGATTTTTGTTGTATCTTCATTTATTTTTGTCAAATTTTTGATCTAGGATCTGTTCTCTCTTCTTGTAACATCTATCTTTTTAGATCCAGTGATCACCATTGAAGGTGACATGTCACAAATTCATTACATTTGGATTCCAAATATACCAATTAGTCATTTCTATGATTTTTCTTCACTTTTTAATTCAATATTTCTTAATAAATTCATATGTGTGTGTTTCGTAATTTATAAAACTTATTCTGTGAAATTTGGGCTTAAAATTCATTGTAAAATAATCTTTTACTAATTTCCATTTGAATTAAACATGGTACGAATATGGTTATTACATGATGGTGTGGGGTATTTTTTTAAACCATTTATTTAATCATAATATTATATATATTTGGGAGATCAATCCATAGATATAAATCTTGGGATGCAAATTTTTAATCTAATGGGAAGGATAATGTGATAGTGGGTGGTTTTTGCTATGAAAGTTGTTCAAGATGATAATATATCATGATACATCATTAGGAGTCTCCCTCAATGGATCCTAGGTCTCTCATATACCAAATGGATTAATGAATGTACTACCTTATGACATAGTACGTCACACAATAGTCCATCTTCATATGAGGTTCATTTCTTTACAGGACCTGTATTCATTTTACAAGGGGTTATTTTAACAAATCTATTTTTTTGGTAGACTAATCTTTTATAGGCCACCAAAATTGAATTTTTAGGAAATATGGGCATCTATTATGAACCATTTAACTAGACCCTTCCATCCCAATTCCTTTCATGATTCCCCATTGATGATCTGACGTTCCTTGGTAGATTTTCAAAAAATTATAGTTTAGTTCATCTATTTAATCAAATAATTATTATACCCCTATAGTTTTTTTTGTATCTCTTTGTCACTATTGATGTATTATAATAATATTATATTAATTAAATTTATATAAATTCTATTTTTTAATGGTTCTGGTATGAGATCTTGTTTTTACATAAACCTTTCTTCAATGTATATTTTTCAGAACATAGTTTAAAATAAATATATATATAATGTTTATTCATATGTGTGCATACTTTTTTTTTAAATTTATATTGAAAATGGTCTATCCAGTATGGGTAACACATTGGTTATGGAGAGAAATGAGAAATCATGTGTCTTACTCTTTATTGGGAGTAAGATTGTGCATCAATAGAACATAGAACAAAGTGAAAATGTGACCAGACCATGAAATAGTGGCTGGTCATTCTAGGGGATCCCTAATATTTTCATATATAATAGGAAAATGGTGTATTTGAAACATGAAAACTACACTATTATTTTGAAATTATAATTCCAAATTTTACTCTTAAATATCTCAAGCAATTTTGGGCCAGCCTTTTTTACCCAAATTTTTTCATTGATGTGGATCAATGGAGAGAATCCCCCCTCTAATATCCATTACTAACATGCTCATCTATCATCCATTTTAATATAATTTTTCTGTGTTATTCCATTTATTCCTCTTCTTTTCCTCTAAACCAATCACTTTAACCCTCTCTATTTATTTCATCTCATCCCAAAAACACTAAAAGGAAACAAGGAATAGATTTAGGGTTTTATTTTGTAGATTAATTGGGGTTTCAGTTGAAAGGGAGTAAATATGATTTAACACACTAAGATTAGATCAAAAAAAATTTCAATATATTTATTTTTTGCGATAGATTTCATTTCACAAAATAGTGAGTTTAAAAAACCATGGTATAAAAAATATTATTATCTAAAAATGATCATTATAATTTTTTCCTTCAAGATGGTGGTATGAATAAGGATAATTTTTTTATGTTATATAAAATGGTTTTGTATAAAAAAAATATTGATAAAAATAAATTTAATTTTTTATGAAGTCGTTAAATGCCCCCAAAAATACATTTTTTTGAAATTGATTTTATAACTTCTTGTTAAAACATAATTGAATTAATTTTTGGAGAATTTTGAAATATTATTATAAAAATTGACTGTAATTTTTTAAATTTAAAACTTGAAATTATTTTAGGATGAATTTAATAATTTTTTGAAATGTTAAAATTTTAATAAAAAGGAAAAATACTTATCTTTATCGAAAACAATATTTTATTTTAAAGTATATTACAAGTGGAATTTAGAATTTTTAAATGAAATATTAGAGAAATAATTTTATTATTAATTGAATTTATTAAATAATAAATAATCTAATATTGATTTTTCATTTTTTAATTTTTTATACAGATGTTAATTTTGTCTTCAGAAAATCTCTTTTCTTATTATTTGCGTGTTTTATTTTAAATTTAATTATCCCACGTATTTGAATAAAATTTTATTAAATGCTTTAAATATTTTTTACTAGAATAATTTATTTTATATAATAATTTAATTCCAATATTTCTATTTAATGGATAGTGAAAATTGTAAACAATTTAAATTATTATGGTTACAATTAATATGAGGTTATGTGTGTTCTGTATAAAGGTGTTAAAAATAATTTTCATTATACATGTGATATTTATTTAATATATTTGATTTCATATTTGGATTAATTGGTTCTTAATTATCTAATACATATATATTATCAGTCTAAAAGTACAAATAAATAAGGTAAATAAAAAAGATAACAATAACCATGTAAAAAACTAAAATTGTAAAAATGAAAATACATGGGGGATAAAGGAATAAAATGATGAAAATATATGTTTTAATTTATGTGTGATCCAAACATATAATCTAATAAATCCATTATTTATTAATCTTTGTGGAAAATGTCTTGAGAGTGACTACCCATTGTTAAATAGTTTTGGATATTTAAAAAATATGCCACTCCTCAATTTTAAAAGGGGACTCCTCCCCTAAATTATTCACACCTCTTAAGAAATTTTGGCACAACAAACCCAAAAAAACTTTCTCCCCAAAAACCTAATCCTTTTTATATAGATGATTTTATTCACAGAAGCCTATCCCCGAAGTCCTTAATAAGGGATCCAAAGGAGGGTTTTTAAAGAAAAGGGGACTTTTTTCACTATGGTATTTCTTTTTTTACATCATATCATATAACATTCATTATTTTTTTATTAATTAAAATATAATAACACCACCATCTAATATAAAATTAGATATTTTATTCTTTATGGAATATCCTATATCCATATATTATTTAATCAAATAGGAAATAGAACGAGTGATTGTGTCTATGGAAGAGTACCACATCACGAACCAATGTGATTTTTTTCCATCCCAACCTCCCATGGTTTGAATTAATAATATATTTAAAGTATATATTTTTTATTTGTGAAATTATTATAATTTTAGAAATAAATTATCACATATAATTTATTACCTTCCAATCTATTGGAAAGCAACAACATTTCTCATGAATACATGTACACTCTCACCTCTATAAAGTGATGTTATACATTTTATATTTTATTATTAGATGTTCATAAATAAAGATATATTTAATTAATATATAAAATATAAATGATATGAAAATTACCCTTGATAGGTTAATTAATATTTACTTTATTTCAATCCATCCATCATGAAAATAGAAACAACGTCCAAGCTTACGTACGACCTACCGTCTCCCGGAACGTTGTAATTCATATTCCATCTCTATATTTTTTGGATTACATTAAATATATTTATTACATTTATCTATAATATAAATATCATAGATAACATTATATATATGGTTGAACCATGATGAATATAAATGGATCAAAAATAAAAAATGATATCATATATGGAAAAAAACAAATTATTACTATAAAAATGAGTTTTATAAGGAATATCTAATAAACGAATAACAAAATTACTCTAATGGGGCTTATGATGCATGAATTTACCAACATGGAAAAGTTTTTACAATAAAATACCATTTTTTATCAGAGTTGGTTAGAATAATGATTCTAATGATCAAATCATATCTTATATCACTAGTGATACTCATATATTTCATTATCTTATGGTCATTTATTAAAATCCAGATTTTTATATAATTATACTATATTTAATAATTTATGAGATTGATATAATGTTTTTATGAATAATTGATCTTATTTCTATCTTCATTCAAAAATACAGATTCTTCCTTGTCCATGTTTCTAAAAATTATTTTAACGAATGTTTTTAATATTTTACAAACTGTATTTAACATAATTTTTATCATGTTTTAATATTACAATTTTTTTGAAAGCAATCATATTTTTATGTTCAAAGATTGGTATTTTTTACTTTGTACTAAAAATATGACATGAATCGTTATTTTTATGTGTACAACATGATTAGTATTTACTGCCATTATGAACACTAAATGATTAACGATTAATTTAAAATTTTATTTTATTTTATTAAAATATAACTTTCATTTTAGTATTTGTAATATTTATAAATTTTATATAAGTCGTTTCAAAATGGGAAAATAATTCTTACTGTGTGTTTTAATGATCTTTTTTTGGAATTTTTTTCATAAAAGAAAGCAATTATTGTTGTTGTTCATTTTCTACTAGGGATATAAAATATGGTTTCCATACTTATTCATTCTATGGATCATTTCTGGTTATTATGATGATATATTTATGAAATTTATTAATTTTACAATGGTTATTCCAAGATGGATTAATGAAATGATTATGAAATACTATTTATTTTCATGATCACTGATATGATGATATGATGATATGATTATTTTGTTTGTAGAAAACATATGTATGGTTTTCATTATGTTATGGGTTGGACTAGATTTTAATATACATTAAAATCATTGTGTAATTTTTTATCTCTAGAGACAGTTATAGGAAAGAAGCCTACTTATTTTATTAGTTAAATAAAACATGTTGATG
This sequence comes from Viscum album, assembly GCA_963277665.1. NCBI lineage: Eukaryota > Viridiplantae > Streptophyta > Magnoliopsida > Santalales > Viscaceae > Viscum > Viscum album. Next base: position 1,943,037,047 of record OY728126.1, on the reverse strand, counting down.
TATTTGTTACATTATGTGAACCGTGTTGATGAACCTAATCCACTATGGGAAATAGGTGACAGATTCGTTTCTATTATTATATAATAAATCAGAATTGATTCATGATCCACTATTATGTGATTATCATAGTAGGTAATATTAATATATGAAATTTTTTATAAATTTATGATTTTTCAAAACTAATATTAAATGAAAATATAGTTCATGTTTGAAATATGAGGATTTATCACTCTTAGGATTAATTTCATTCAGAAGATAATATTTTGTTCCATGGATCAAGTTTATGATCCTTGATAGATGGGGCATGAAATTGTAATTTATATTCATTTTCTCAAACACATATTCATAACATATGCATTCATATCATCATCAATTGTTATATCCCTTGTTTACCCTTACGAAGCATATAATCTCACCCTTTTTTGTGTTTCCTTTCCATTGGTAATTAGGAATGTTATAATGTATACCTGGTCCAAGAAGGGTGGTATTTGTGAATAGCTTATTGGGGGATGATGTTTATCACTTATGTAAGAATTTTTATGTACCTAATATTCCAAATTCTCTAGACACATGTTAGTATAGAAAGGATCGTTATTTTATATAATGAATATTTATATATTATGATATAATCTCATTTTTTATGACGTTTCTTTTCTATAGTTGGTATTATAAATGTATTTATTTATCCTCTATAAAATAAGATGAGAAAACAATTATAATATCTCTGAATGACATAAAAATAATATAGTAGCCGGATCAGTGGGTCACATGGCCTCAAGGGAACCTCCATGTATTCCAGAGGCTTCTAAATAGTAGCGAGGGTGTAGAGGTGGTTCAGGGGAGAGAATATACCCTCATAATCATAGTTACATAGATGTATAATAGATTATAAATATAATACAATAGTATAATTCATTTAGAGAGATTACAAAGCAATGTAAGTAAAATATTATTATTGAAATTATAGATGGATATTTCTAATTTAAATCATTATATATAGGATATATGATGCTATAACTTTAGGCAATGATAAATTCAATTAGAAATAAATTTTTATAAAAGAATAACTTCCCAATGAAATGATCCTACAGCATTACTTGATACACTAATCCTAACTCCCACATATAAGCAATAAAGGAAAACAAATACATTGAATACAAGGACTTTCAAGCATGTAGGACATCTCGGGCACCACATTGCAATGGATTCCCTAGAAGGGTGTGAGATATAAATCATAGTAGTCCAACACCACCTGTGTCTAGACCATTCTAGAAATTATAATATAAAAGTAAGATGTGTAGTGTATATAATAAATAAAGAGTGATAAATAATAAAATAATACAAAACTTGGTCCGAATTCCAAAATAGACACCCATCCCAAAAACCATACATTGGTCAAAGCCAAGGTCTGAAAAGAATAGCTTTGTAATGAATAATATAGATATAGGGTATAATAAAAACATGTAAACCCATGGAATTAATTCACACATCTAGTTCTTTAGAATGGGATTTAATTACCATATCAACACATAAATTTTCAAGTAATGTAATGGTAAACATCTCATGTACATGAAAAAACATAATAATTAGGAAAAATGAGTCACATATAATTTAATAATAAAACTGAAATAGAAATCCTCAAATCCAGGTGTAGAATCCATTACCAATATGAGGAGATCTACAATAAATTTCAATTATCTCAACAATAACATCAAATATAATCCAATACCACTGATCTTGTCCAAGTTAACCCTTACAGAGTCTCATTTAACACTGTGATACATGGTAATTTTTTATTCCATTCCATGTATATCACACAGGGGACCAAGTATCACACAAGGCATGGAGTAGCCATCCTTCCAAAATGTCCATCCATAGATTCTCCCATAGGGAACTGATATCACTTAGTAGTATAATAAATCGTTCAGAAATCCCTTTCCTAGAAATCCAATGCATCACCCTTGATGTGTCGTTGTATAACCACCCGAGCACGACAATCCATCCATGAATCCTTAGTATGGAAGACATGTTTTGTTCTGACCCATTTTAAATAATCCATATCAAGCAAGGAATATATGAAAATAAAATTCATTTACAATTTTCCATATAATTAAATAAATATCTCATGCCATCAAGGGCATGTAATGATTCCAAGATACCTGGAAATCCAGTGGAAACAATTATATGAATCAAAATGTAAAAAGGCATTTATCAAGAAAGAAAACATGTACCAATTACAAGACATTATTATCATTTTAATATCTCAAACTAACAATCTAAGAATACAAATCAAGCCAATAAAACATGTAATAAGCATTATGCAGTTGCATATGTAGTGGAATATAAGCCAAATCACATGACATCATAATTCCTTAAACCATAGGTCCTTAATGACATTAAAAAAAAGCTAATAGGTTTATCTATATATAGTATTATATAAAAGGGTTGGTCTTGACACCCTTAAAATATTATTCCTTTTCAATGTTCTTAATTTGAGGCAAATAATCTCATAATGACTAAACAATTTAATCAAATACGTGACACTAAATTAAAATAACCATGTAAAATCATTCTATTAAAACAAGGTGTTCTCAATTTAATCATTCAAGGAAAGGATTTCCTTCATGAATAGCTATTCTATCCCAATAATTCTACTTTATCAAAACAATTCAATTGGATTTAATGTGTCAAGATGGAACATTGAATGTTCTTCAGTCATGAGGGAAATTATGCACTTGGTTAATCCCTAATACAAAGAAATTAGAACACATATAAGGTGTTTGGTTTTAATTAGGAACTTAAAATTTTCATACATGGTAACATTTATTTTAGAAAGGAAATACATCATGATAATTTCTATTAATTTATATAAAACCATTTTATTAAAAAAAATGAATATTATTATCATGGTTTAGGAGACAGTTTTATGGTGTCATTGATAAATGGAAAAAAATACTACACCTCCAATTCCCATTTAATTCCATAAACTATGCAAATTACATTCATAAAGCTCAAAAGATAGAGAAACTTTCATGGAGATAAGTTTTATTCCTACCTGGAAAAATCCAATTTAAAAAGGTGCAACACTAATATAGTGTCCTGGGTTATATTTAATACCCTTGTAAAAAAGGGTAAACATACTAATTGTCCACAAATCAAACAGAATAAGAATACATGCAAGAATTAATGTCTACAAATGACCTTTTTATCTTGAAGATAGTTAACCTCCATTGGAAAAGGTTTTATTATAAAATAATGACATTTATTATCAGAAAAACATTTATCATTATTAATATTTCTTTTATTAACATACTAAATTCATATCTAGGATTCATTATGTCAGAAAATCATACAACATTATTTAAAAACATAGGAATGTGTGATAAGTTAATTAATTTTTGAGTTTATGAATTTAAATGGAAAAGGAAAGGTATCCTACCTCAAGATGTAGACCAAACAATAACACTTCAGGACTATATTCTAATCAGAAACCACTTTAAGAATCTTCTACCCCCTTTGAGTATATATATATCTTCCCATATTAATAAGGACATAGAGCCCCTATGATCATATTCTCATGCCCGTGAATATGTGAAAGGGGATCCCTATATATATGATTATATACATACATCAGTATCCTCTAACATGCGTATGAATGTTAATATTATATGAAATCACACCTATCCCCAAATATATATATATATATATTTATATTCATTTCCATGGATGAATATACATATAACACTAGAACTTACATATAAATATGAATACAGATGTATATGCGGTGATTCTCCTTTCACTCTGGAAACTCAAAACCACATGACAAGTTCTAACGCATAACAGATTAAATACTATGAAATCTAGAACACAAAAATGAAACAAATTTAATAAGGAGAGACCAAACAATAGATATAAAACCCTTATTGGAAGCAGCGACGACAACTGAATCAATCTGAAACAACTCTCCTTCCACGATGAACACTGAAACCGTACCGAAGGTGTCATGAGAAAGTGTTACAAACCCTTTTCATGTAAGAATAAAAAACCATTTAATCCATTTATCTAGGATTCATAAAATCTGCACTGGGAGACATGTGGTCCAAAATTCATCAAAAAAGAAGTGGGAAGGGAAAAAGGAGTCTTACCTCATGACATCAAATGAGAAACCAGATAAAATTCAGTTGAAATTGCCTCGGAAGGAGGGATTCAGGGAGGGGTTTGTGTGAGAGGGGTTTTGGATTGGGGGAGTTTCATGTGCAGAATGGGGGAGGGGATTTGTGCGTGGAGTAGTTTAAAAAAACATATCATCTAGTAATCACAAAAATTTAAATTCCTTTGAATTTTGTTGTCCGTTTCAAATGTCTGGGACATTACAATATCCCCACCATGGAACCAGTCTTCCCTAAGAATATTTTAGTAAAAAGTAACTTTACATAATCCTCTTAAACCTGACCAAGTGATCAATTTTCAACAAAAACATTAAAACCTTACTTACCTGAGCCTACTCAAATAGGGACATGATCACATATTCCTATCATCAAGAATCTATCCAAAGGTTCTCCCCACCTTAGTTTAACATTATAAAAGGGGCCAATTCCAATCTAAAACACCTCCGCAATAAAAAAAATCCATTCAATGAATGTCTATAAGAGTTTTAAATATGCTCCAAATATGATTTCATTTAAATGTAATGATCAAATCCTTATCAACCTAAAAAAATTCATACATGATTTCCATGAAAGATGTATCCTCCCTTGAAACAAAGTCACCTTAACCAGGCGACATGAACCAAAATGGTCCATCACTAACTGCAAACCCCAACTAGATAAGAAAATTCTAGACCCATTGGCCAGAAATTAAAGAAGATGCTTGGAATAGATAGTCAATGCATTACAAACATAACATTGATTCCTTCTCCCATAGAATGTTTTGTTTACTATGAACAATACTAATAAAGCTCATAAATTACTTCTGGTGACATACTTTGATCAATCCACTACCTTACCATTAATCTGGTGTGCCTTAGCATGAAAAAATTTGAACCCTTATCCAGGTTGCTTGTATCATCACCCTTATAAACATAATGAATGAGCATGAAAAATAGACCAAGATAGCCTCAAATTCATTAAAATTTATTCTTTGGAACTATCCATGGTATTATAACCACCAAGATTATATGTGAGACATTGTAACAAAGAAAAGAAATCATCATGAAAACATTGACAAGGCCAGGGCGACATCCACCTAGAAGTCGAATCAAAGGAAACAGCTTCAGTCCATGACTCCGAGTAAGGAATTCCTACATGGGAACCCAAGATTATCTTAGGACAACCAAATAATTGCTAAAAACAATTCTTTAATGTGAATCATTGAGGAAGACACCCAAAAAATCCCAACTACTATAAAGATTTAGTGTGACACAAGAATGATGATATCTTAGTAAAACTAGTTCGACATCAAGATAGGTGACATACTCATATCATAGAATAATGGAATTAGTGGTTTTAAATGGTTTTCAGTCTATCATACCCAATTACATTAATGATTTTACAGTCAAACCATAGCTGGAAAGCCTCTTATCAGAGAATCATAGCTTCACCTACTATTGAATCATTATAGCCAATCAAAATTACTCTACCTCATTAAAGAATGTTTTGATATTTCAAGACTGAACATTGAAGTCCCCATTGACCAATATCGTTTCATAAATTTTGTTCTTGCAACCAACAACATCAACATCATGCTATAGAGAAATAACATAAATTTAAAAAACTCAATAGCCCAAAAAAGATATTTATGAAAGACCAACCATTTCCAGACATTTCTATTTGTGTGTGTACCTTCATCTCAGAAAATAATAATCAACCAAAACATCCATGAAGATACCCACCATAGTAGTTTTCTAGTATTCAAAAAATCAGGTTGACTGGTTGCTGATAAACAAGCTAGATCAGACTCACCCTAAACACAGTCAAAAGGCATTTGGAATGACAACCCAAAATCTAACTAACTGGAACCTCAAAACACGTGAGTATCAAAGGATTCATTATTATCATTGGGAAAAACTAGAGAAATTTCACTTTCAGTTCATCCTACTACAGAGATGAACTGGGAATTCACTCAAAAGATCAAGGATCCAAAGTTTCACTAAACTCAATCGGCTCATTACACCCTTTAATAATCAATGGGAACCAAATACTTAAACACATACTAACCCAAGATTATAAAAGAAAGACGAGAAAACTTTAAGGACCCATCCTTAAACATTACTTAATCTTGATTTATTACAAGATTACACATTGAGGATCCTTTTAGGTTTAGATTTTTAGAGAATTAGATCATAAATCATGCATTACATTCCACATTTAAACAAAGTGGTAACATAAAATATAGTATTCATTTATTTCCCATCGACGAAAACATATTTGAAACAAAACATGGATTCTTTCATGACACTTCCTTGACCCTATCATAACATCATTTACCTTTCCCTTGACCTATGGAAAACATTTCAAAAACTTGGGATGAGCATAAAAAGCTCAGTAAGGGATATAAAAGTACGAAATGAAAACATTAGTCCATGTATGAAATCATACATTACTCATAAAACATAATCACATTAACATACCTCATCAAATCATGAATAAATCATAGAAATCATAAGTCATAAAGGTAACTTGAGGCATTCATAACATTCTTACATAGGGAGTAACCCTCTTGGTTATGTTTAGAATACCCATCACAGTATATTCCCTAAATTGCTTCGGAGAAACCTTAACGTTTAACTACATCACGTTACCCAATGCATTGGAGAGCTATATCGGTCTCACCCACCCTTAGTTTATCATGGAATCACCCGTCATTATAACAATTCCCACGAACCATAACATAATCGTATCACATAAAACATGCATAAAGAAAACATAACATTTCCACATTTCAATCACAAGATTTCAATACAACACATTGATATAAAAAAATTATGAAAACAATTTTCAATACCAAAATAAACTAAAAGTAAAACATGGTATTTATTTTTAATTCAAAAAAAGTTATTGGTTATAGAGGAAGCCGAAACTCAAATAATTGTTACAGTGGTGGAGAAGTCATTGTCACCACATACGTACGACAAAAAAAACATTTCCTTTTGTCGTTTAGTAAACGCTTCGTATAAAAAGATTCCTTTTGAATAAACGTAAAATTAAAAGGGTTTTATACACCGTATAAAAGAAAGTTATGTATAAAACAAAATATTCCTCAATGAAAGGAGATTGAGACGATGTCCCTTACAAAGACTGTATCCTTGGATTAAGGAAAAATAAATTACATAATTATGTGTGACAAACAAATACACCAAATATAAGTGGATATTAAGTTTAAAACAATCAGAGGTCATTCACACATATTCATATAATGACATATTCATGTATTACAAGTTTATCACAAAGAATAAAAATTGGGTTAAGAAGTTCCCTTGGAAAAATTTGACAGCCTAACGGCATCACTTCAAAATTCCGAAAATGAGTTGATGATAGATAAAAAGGTATCTAGTCACTTGGATATAAAATTTACATCAATAAGGATATAAAATAACATATCCCAACATTAAAATATGTAAATTAAAAGAACCAAAAAAAAGAATTCTTTTAAAAAGAGGAGGGTGAAAGGTTCCCTTACCGACTTGGGTATCTTTTGAAACATACACCCCATGAAAGAAGGACAATACAACATTGATGTAAATAATCATAAACTAAATTATATTAAAAAAAGATTATAATAATGGGAATTAAATATACCTCTCAAAGGAAATGTTGGAAAATGTAGCATAAATATCACGAGAATAAAAGTGAGATGAAAAATCCCTTACGAAAACTCGGCAGCCTAACGGCGCCACTTGAAACTTCCAAAAATGGATTGATGATATAAAATAGGGTCTCTCATAATATTAACATAAAATTTATATAAAGATGAATATAAAATAACATCCCCCAACATAACAAAGAGGAGCTTAAAATAAGTGACAAAAAGGAGAGTACTTAAAAAGAAAGAGAGAGGTTGGATCTCTTACGAAAATTCGGCAGCCTAACGGCGCCACTCAAAACTTCCAAAATGGATTGATGAGAGAAAATAGGGTATCTCATAATATTAACATAAAAATTACAGTAAGATTAATATAAAATAACATCCCAATCATAAGAAATATGAGCTTAAAAGGAATGACATAAAAGAGTTTACTTAAAAAGAAAGAGAGGGGTAGGATCCCTTACCTCAAGCCCTACTTGTCTTGTTCGTTTCTTTTTATTCTTGAATAATAAACTTGGTCAATTTATAATTGCTTAAGGACTTACTTTAATGATTTTTATTCAGTTCATATCAAATATTATAATGTTATAATAATTTCTTAATAATGTTTGTTCATATCAAATGTTTTTGCCGATGTTTGGTACATGAGTAAAAAATGAACTTGTTTGAGAATGATTGCCCAAGTATTTATAAGTAAATCATTTAAATAATAGTATTAATGATTAAAATATAATATATATCGAGTACATACTCATTTTATACTATTCCATAACATTTGGAGATAAAAAATGAAAAGCACTGTTCATGGAGACGGTAGGCCGTACGTACGCATGAACGCTACTTTCATTTTTTTGTCATATTAATGGAATTAAAAATAAAAGAGATATATATATTATAATTACAGTATAATATATATGTTATATAGGTCCAATATGTTCATTAATGTAATTATTTATACATTCCATGTATTGCATGAACGAGTAACAGCACTTGAGGGGGCGGTAGTCCACACTTCCTCATGAAATTATCGCATTTGCACAACATGCAAAGAATAATGGAATGTTTTAAATATAAAATACAGAAGCATATATTAAACATAAATACCATATATATCATATATAAAATACAGTGACATCATAATTTCCACCTTTAAAGGTGTTAAAATAATATTGAACAATCATCGTTTCATGAGCTAGAAAATCCCCAACCACAGAAACTGTATGTTCTTTAACCACTAGATGAAGGTGTGTGTAGGTGTATCTATAATACATCTCATAAAAACATCCTAGTATATTGAATATAATTTTTTTGTTACAAAATAAAGGAATAAAAAGAGGTTAGGGGGTTGGAGAAGCAACATAAAACATAAGAACACAAGAGAAGACACTACCTTTAAATCGGGTAACTCTTTTTGATTTGAGCTCAAAGGCTTCCTTGGAAAGACTTCTACCCAAAGTGTGGTTTCTAGGAGTAATAGAGGGATGTGGAGAGATAAAATGGTAAGGGTTGTGTCGATCCAAAGGCTTGAGAGGTGTGGGTAAGGAGGTAGAGGTGGGGGCCTTTTATAAGAGGAGAGGAGGGGCACTCTTGGAATGTCGTGAAAAGTAACATTATTATAAAATGATTTTAGGATTTTAAAGGTCCCACAATTATTTATTTAGAGGATAAGGTGATAATAGTTATAAATTCACACATACAATATGTTTTGACAAGTTCATGTCTTATATTTTACATTATCTTTTCATTTTATTTAAATCGTTAAATAATGAGGTAATCACTGCATCATCATGGTGTCATAAATAATTTAATTTATATAATGTATAAAAATTATAAAAAAAATATCATGATGTAGGAAATATTTTTATATTGATAATGAATATTTATAGTCAAAAATATGATTTGTATAAACTCAAGTAAAAATTTTTTTAGTTAAACAACACATATTTGTGACATTTTAATTTTAACATTAAATAAAAAGTAATTAATGACATTTTCCTACCAAAGTGGATCCATGGGGTCCCCAAGTTGACACATGGATTTTATTGGTCGGCCATGACACATAAAATTATTGTAGGACATGTGTCAAGGCCATTTCATATTATTAAAACATTATTTTTACCTTAAATTACACTAATTACCTCTAATCGCGATTAAAAACTTAAAAATTACTATTCAACAAAAAATTATTATAATCCCATTGAACCAAATTTTACTTCCTAATGAAAACCATGTATGGCAGATTTTTGAAATATAAAACACATAGGTGGAAAATTTTCATTTAAACGAAAAATCAGTTTTTTTTAAGTACCACTTACTGGTTTCACTATTCATCAAAAATTGAAGTTTTCCAGAAAAATACCAGAAATTCACCCTAAGCTATATTTGATATTCCGAATTCAAAAATGATGTCTATTTTATAAAATTCAAAACATTTAAGTTACATTAATTAATTTAATAATTAATTCCTACTGTCAGAACAAATAGCGTGTTTTATGAAACAATATATATCAAAATATTGACACTAGTTTAAGTCCAATTTCAAAGTTAAATTAATTCCAATGACAAATATTGGATTAAATGGTAAACATATATTATAATTTCACTTTAAAACCAATTAAAAAGATAATCTAGTCATACAAATAAATTAGATTAAAAAGAGGTTTTGAATTAAAATACAACATTTTTCACTATTCATTAAAAAAGAACTTTATCGGAAAAATATCAAAAATTTACAAAAAGTAAATTTTGATGCCCTGATTCTAAAGAATAATTTTATTTTGTCATATAGAACAGATAAAATTGTCAAAAAGTGGATTTAAAAGAGGTTCACCATCAAAAGGTGGTTAATCGACCTTTTAAAGAATATTAGAATGTTTACGCTTAAAATTGGATTCATTTGCATTTTTAATCCTCTAAAATTTACTGTAAAAAGTAAAAATATTTTAAAAACATATATAATTATTTTTTAGTTATTTCTATTCATTTTTGTCATTACAAAGACTAGGTGTTAACTACCATTTAAAATAAAATTATTGTATTATTAGAGTGCAACCTAAGATTTCAAAGGAACTCGTTATTGCGTATTGGGTAAGCCATCGAGCATAGAATTCCCATTAAATTAATATTAACATTTTATTCACAAATAGAGATTAATATAAAAATTTCATATTCTTTATTTAACTGGGGTGTTACATCCTTCCCCCCATTTGGGAATTTCATCCTCGCAATTTTAAAACTGGGCTCGGAAACATCATTGAAAGTCCCACATCAGAACAAGAGTCGGTAAAACAATCACATTAAAAGAAAGAAAGGGAAGTACAGAGGTCACCCGAGTTGACCCATACTAGGATTCCATGTTGTAAAACATGGATATGGAAGAAAAAGTAAAGGTTCATGTTCTGAGGGAGAATGATAGAAAACATGTTTAGGAGAAAGTTAACCACAAGAAAATCACAAACATGTGGTGGGTTAAACGGTATTTGATTCCCTAGTAGGAAAAGTTAATAGAAAACATTTTTGTTTTAAGTTACTTTTCATTGAGGAATTTATTTTTGATCTTAAGGAAACATACTTACTTGTTAGGTTGACTTTCAACTTTTACTAGATTTCTTACACAAACTCATACTTTCCCCAAATGATGAGTATTTAGGAAGAATTTTTCACATTAATAGTACTATAATCAATGTCATGAGAATCAACTAATCCAAAAAAGAGAAATATATATTTCCCATGTCTTTAGGCCCTTACCAAAACCAAAATTTTTAGAACAAGATCAGAGAATCCAGAAATAATAACCCTTTATAAAAAGAAAATCTATTCTTAATCTCCAAAATTTTCCCAAAAAAACCCAAAGTTCAACGAGGACCATTCGATAAACAATTTATCCATAAAATTCTTCAAAGTAAACCAAACTAAGATTAAAACCCAAATATTTGAAGGATTTAGTCACATAGTCTTCCAAGGTACAAATCAACACTTATCTTCAAATTACATCAGTTGCTCTAAAATTCTCATATTGACAAGTAATTAACCTAATCACATATCCTCCATGATAGGTTAATAATTTCCATAGATAAACCAAAATTAACTTACTCATATTTCATAAAATCATATAACTAAAAAGAATAATTCATAATAACCAAGGACTTCACGTAGTCTAGTGGTAGGCGATAAATACCAGTCGCACTTTGGTTGTGGGTTCGAATCCCACAGCATTGTCCGACGCGTTGGGTTGTCACATGGTGTGTGTGTTGTCCTTTTTATAAAACTCCAAAAATAACCCTAACATGTTTTAACATCAATAGTTTCCTTATACCTCTCATTTTCATCCAAATTCATTACTATCTCAACTTCTTAATTCTTGAAGTCTTATTTCACCACCATAAAATAAAACGATTCCCAAAATGAATAATAGAATACCTTGATCGTGGCGTCCACTCGGTTTCATCGTCATCTTTTTCATGTAGGTAGAAGTCCCATGCATTACAACAATGATTTAGAGATCCTTAAAAATAATTTTCTTCCTCCATCCAAATACACCATGTACAACATGGGTCATATGGTTGTTCACATAAAAATATTTTTGGAAAATAATCATATATGACATATAATTCCAAAACATGTGATAAAACATGATTTCTATAAAATAGTAAAACAGAATTTGAGTTGAAACATTCTATTATTGGTCCTTTTAAAATACCATAAGTATGTGCTGAGAGACTATATTTTAAAAGCAAATATAAATAGGTTGTGCAAGGGTCTCCTTCCTCAGCCCCATTTTTAAAATCATAATATGCTTAAAATTATTGTGATAAGGTAAAATATTTGAAAATACATTGATAATATTTACCTTTCTTGAAAATATGAGAATATTTTGAAAATAGTATTTTCCAAAATACAACCCCTGATCCACGATGATAACGAGGTATAGTGGAGGTGTTTGATATCTCAAACAACTTCTTGTAAGTGAGTTGTATGCTAGAAAAAGTTTCACAATCATCCGAACATGACTTTGCAATAATTATTACAAGCATGTCATCAGGAAGAGATAGGAATGTCGTTTGAGATCCTCCTCCTTACATTCGTAACTGACTTTATATGACCTGAAAAAAAAGTTATAAAACAAGGATTTATCTGAAATAATAGATATATGGACTAACCATGTGTCTAACAAAAACTCCTAATCCCTAATGTTTTCTAAACCGACCTCTGATACTAACTATAAGGAACTAGACTTAAACATTACTTAATCTTGAGTTATTACAAGATTACACGTTTAAGATCTTTTCAAGTTTAGAGTTTTAGAGAATTAGATCATAAACCATGCATTACATTCCACATTTAAACAAAGTGGTTACATAAAAGATAGTATTCATTTTTTTCCCATCAACGGAAACATATTTAAAAAAACATGGATTCTTTCATGACACTTCCTTGACACTATCATCACATCATGTACCTTTCCCTTAACCTATGAAAAACATTTCAAAAATATGGGATGAGCATAAAAATATCAATAAGAGATATTAATGTACGAATTGAAAACATTAGTCCATGTATGAAATCATACTTTACTCATAAATCATAATCACTTTAACATACATCATCAAATCAGGAATAAATCATACAAACCATAAGACATAAATGTAACTCGAGGCATTCATAACATTCTTACGTAGGGAGTAACCCTCTTAGTTACATTTGGAATACCCATCACAGTATATTCCCTAAATCTCTTCAGATAAACCTTAACGTTTAACTCCTTCGCGTTACCCAAATAATTAGAGAGCTATATCGGGCTCACTTGCCCTTAGTTTATCACGGATCCACCCATCTTCATAACAATTCCCAAAAACCATAACATAATCGTATCATATAAAACATGCATAAAGGAAACATAACATTTCCAATTTTCAATCAAAATATATCAATACAACTCATTGATATAAAAACATTATGAAAACCATTTTCAATGCCAAAATAAGAGAAAAGTAAAACATGGTATTTATTTTTCATTCAAAAAAAGTTATGGCTTGTAGAGGAAGCCAAAACTCAAATAATGGTCACGGCGGCGGAGAATTCGTTGTCACCGCATAAGTACGACAAAAAAACATTCCCTTTTTGCATTTAGTAAAATATTCGTATAAAAATATTCCTTTTGAATAAAAATAAAATTCAAAGGGGTTTATACAACGTATAAAAGAAATTTGTGTATAAAACAAAATATGCCTCAATGAAAGGAGATTGAGACGATGTCCCTTACAAAGACGGTATCCTTGGATTAAGGATAAATCAATTACATAATTATGTGTGAAAAAATAATACACCAAATATAAGTGGATGTTAAGTGTAAAAAAATCAGAGGTCATTCACACATATTCATAGAATGACATATTCAAGGGGTAAAAGTTTATCACAAAGAATCAAAATTGGGTTAAGAGGTTCCCTTGCAAAAATTTGACAGCCTAACAGCGTCACTTGAAAATTCAGAAAATGAGTTGATGAGAGATAAAAAGGTATCTCATCCCTTGGACATAAAATTTACATCAATAAGGATATAGAAGAACATATCCCAACATTAAAATATGTAAATTAAAATACCCAACAAAAGAAGTCTATTAGAAAGAGGAGGGTGAAAGGTTCCCTTACCGACTTGTGTATCTTTCGAAACATACATCCCGTGAAAGAAGGACAATAAAACATTGGTGTAAATACTCATAAATGAAATTATATAACACAAAGAGTAGAATAATGGGTAGTACATATACCAGTCAATGTAAATGGTGGAAAATTTAGCATAAATATCATGGGAATAAAAGTGAGATGAAAAATCCCTTATGAAAACTCGGCAGCCTAACGACGCCACTTAAAACTTCCAAAAATGGATTGATGAGATCAAATAGGGTCTCTCGTAATATTAACATAAAATTTACAGCAATAGGAATATAAAATAACATCCCCCAACATAACAAAGAGTAGCTTAAAATAAATTACATAAAGGAGAGTACATAAAAAGAAAGAGAGAGGTTGGATCTCTTACAAAAATTTGGCAGCCTAACGGCGCCACTCAAAACATCCAAAATGGATAGGTGAGAGAAAATAGGGTCTCTAATCATATTAACATAAAAATTACAGTAAGAGTAATATAAAATAACAACCCAATCATAAGAAATATGAGCTTAAAAGTAATGACATAAAAGAGTGTACTTAAAAAGAAAGAGAGGGGTAGGATCCCTTACCTCAAGTCCGACTTGTCTTGTTCGTTTCTTTATATTCCTGAATAATAAACCTTTTTCAATTTATAATTTCTTAAGTAACTACATTAAAAATTATTATTCAGTTCATATCACATATTATAATGTTATAATAATTTTTTAATAATGTTAGTTCATATCAGACATTTTTGTTGATGTTTGGTACATGAGTAAAAAAATGAACTTGTTTGAAAATGATCTCCCATGTAGTTATAAGTAAATCGTTTCCAGAATAGTATTAATGATTAAAATATAATATATATCCAGTAAATATTCATTTTATACTATTCCATAACATTTGAAGAGAAAAAATGAAAATCACCATTCATGGAGACGGTAGGCCGTACGTACGCATAAACGCTGCTTTCATTTTTTTGTCATATTAATGGAATTAAAAATAAATATGATATATATATATATTATAATTACAGTTTAATATATATTTTATATAGGTCACATATGTTCATAAATTTCATTCTTTATACATTCCATGTATTGCATGAACGAGTCACATCACTTGAGGGGGTGGTAGTCAACACTTCCTCATATGAAATTATCGCATTTGCACAACATGCAAAGAATAAAGGTATGTTTTACATATAAAATACAGAAGAATATAGTAAATTTAAATACCATATATATCATATATAAATTACATTGAAATCATAATGGCCACTTTAAAAGGTGTTAAAATAATATTTAACAATTATCATTTCGTGAGGCAGAAAATCACCAACCACAGAAACAGAATGTTCTTTAACCATTAGATGAAGGTGTGTGTAAGTGTAGCTATAATACTTCTCATAAAAACATTCTAGTATATTTAAGATACTGTTGTCATTACAAATGAAAGTAATAAAAAGAGTTTATTGGGATGGAGAAGCAAAATAAAACATAAGAACACAAGAGAAGACACTACCTTTAAATCGGGTAACTCTTTATGATTTGAGCTCAAAGGCTTCCTTGAAAATACTTCTGACCATAGTGAGGCTTCTAGGAGTAAGATAGGTATGTGGAGAGACAAAATGGGCAGGGTTTTTCCAATCCAAAGGCTTGAGAGGTGTGGGTAAGGTGGTAGAGGTGGGGGCCTTTTATAAGAGGAGAGGAGGGGCACTCTTGGAAAGTCTTGAAAATTAACATTATTATAAAATGGTTTTCGGATTTTAAAGGTCCCAAAATTATATATTTCAAGGATATGGTGATTTTAGTTAGAAATACACACATCCATTAGGTTTTTTACAAGTGTAGGTTTTAGATTTTACATTATCTTTTCATTTTATTTAAATCGTTAAATAATGAGGTAATCACTGCATCATCATGGTGTCATTAATAATTTAATTTATTTAATGTCTAAAAATTATAAAAATAATATCATTATTTAGTAAATATTATTATCTTTCTAATTAATATTTATAGTCAAATATATGACTTGTATAACCCCTTGTAAAAATTGTTTTAGTAAAACAACACATGTTTGTGACATTTTAATTTTAACATTAAATAAAAAGTAATTAATGTCATTTTCATACCAAAGTGGCTCCTTGGGGTCCCCAAGTTGACCCATGGATTTTCTCAGTCAGCCATGACACATCCAATAATGGTAGGACATGTTTCATGGTCATTTCAAATTATTAAAACATTATTTTTAGCTTAAATTACACTAATTACCTCTAATCGCGATTAAAAACTTAAAAGTTACTATTCACGAAAAAAAATTATTTTAATCCCATTGAACCACATTTTACTTCCTAATGAAAACCATGTATGTCGGATTATTGAAATTCAAAACAAAGGGGTGGTAAATTTTCATTTAAATGAAAAATCCGTTTTTTAAAGTACCACTTACTGGTTTCACTATTCATCAAAAATTGAAGTTTTTTAGAAAAATACCAAAAATTCACCCGAGATATATTTGATATTATGAATTCAAAAATTATGTATATTTTAAAAAATTTATAACATTTAAGTTAAATTAATTAATTTAATAATTAATTCTCGCTGTCAGAACAAATAGCGTGTTTTTATGAAACAATATATATCAAAAGATTGACACTAGTTTAAGTCCAATTTCAATGTGAAATTAATTCCAATGACCACTATTGGATTAAATGGTAAAAATATATTATAATTTCACTTTAAAACCAATTCAACAAAATATCTAGGAATATAAATAAATTAGATTAAAAAGAGGTTTTGAATTAAAATACAACATTTTTCACTATTCATTAAAAATGAACTTTATCGGAAAAATACCAAAAATTTACACAAACTAAATTTTGATGTCCCGATTATAAATAAGAATTTTATTTTTTCAAATATTACACATAAAATTTTCAAAAAGTGGATTTAAAATAGGTTCGTCGTCAAAAAGGTGGTTAATCGACCTTTTAAAGAATATTAGAATGTTTACGCTTAAAATTAGATTCATTCTCATTTTTAATCCTCTAACATTTATTATAAAAAGTAAAAATATTTGAAAAACATATATAATCATTTTTAGTTATTTCTGTTCATTCTCATCATTACAACGGCTAGGTGTTAACTACCATTTAAAATAAAATTATTTTATTATTAGAGTGCAACGTAAGATTTCAAAGGAACTCGTTGTTGCGTATTGGGTAATCCATCGAGCATAGAGTTACCTTTAAATTAATATTAACATTTTATTCACAAATAGGGATAAATATAAAAATGTCATATTCTTTATTTTCCTAGGGTGTTACAAAAACTCTATAATATACATAGAATATCTTCTATATGTATTTATGTAACTGGTGGTTTGCACAAATGATTTATCCCAGAGTCACATTTCCTCATTGACCTCTAACTTGGATAATGACATACCAAGTCATTTATCAGTGAGAGAAAAAAAAATTAAGCGACCCACTAGTGGATGACCATGCTAGATAAATTTCTAACCTACTAAAATTGGGCATTACTTGATGGTCACCATTGTGGAACGGGTCAAGGATACCATGACCACCCATCCGAATAAGGGTTTCATTTTAAAATCCTTATAAGGGATAGTAGTACTCAAATGATAGTAACATCAGAAAGTAACCACATTTAGCAAGGCACATAAACTCTATTGGTGACACTGTAACACCCCATGTTTTTTAAATATAATCTGAAATTCATGAAAATTTGTTTTATATAGATATTTATAACTCTCTTTTAAAGGTAATTTTTCCACTACTATGGTTAGAATTTCAAATAACAATCATCTACAATTACTATTAGTAATTTATTTGGAGTCTGATGGAACCAAATTGTTTTTTGTGAATAGTAACATACCCTTATGAATAGTAACATGACATAAATTAATTGTAAATTTTATTATTATTTTGTTTTAGTAAGGATTTACGATAATGACACCTTGATAAATTTTTCACGGTAATATAACATGATATATAGTTTTAAAATTTTTAATTTTTGAATAAAGTAGAATTTTATTTAAAAAATATATTTACAATATATAGAAACTTATTCTCAAAAAATTTATTTCAATTTTAAATTCTAAACATCAAAAAATTTTAAGGATGAATTTTTGGGATTTTTCTGAAATTCTTGAATTTTTGAAAAATTGTTAAATATGGTAAAATATCATATATTTGAATTATCAGTTAAATACAATATTTATGTAATCATGGATAATTTAAGACCACTTGGTTCGAACTGACATGAACTTATTACTATTTGGGTCACATGAATGAATACTATTCATAGTCTTGAGAAAAAATATTCAAATAATGATGGAAATAATGCAAAATCCCCCCTCTCCTCCACTATAAATACCACCCTCTTTCCCCTCTTCCTCTCACACCTCTCAAGCATTAATCCATTCATTAGTTCTTCCCAATAATCTTCCCAAGAACCTTATACACTCCCAATACCTGGTGGTCACACCAAATGGCCAATGCCACGGGCCTTAAGAAGGATCTCAATGAGAAGAGATCTAGAGTTAGACATCCTCTTTTGCTTTCTATTTTTTTCGTTTTCTTTTATATTATTCTTCTTTTATAACCTCAACTTATCCAAGAGGAATAAATTTTATAGTATCTTAAATAGTATGTATGTCATTATTTTTATGGTAGATTCACCATTACACTTCTTCTCCTCTTCTACTTATCCACGAAATTGAAATACTATATGTGATGTGTCGATTTACTGACATCATGAACGATGTGATTTCAATTTCATTTACTTCCTACAAGACTAGTCATGATTAAAAAATTATGGTTGAATTATATTTTAATTATATCTTATATAAGGTTCTTGAATCATTTTGTACACATGTTATTAATTTATAAAACAAAACGTGTTCTTTACGGTCAAAGAATCGCCAAAATGAACTAATCAAATGTCAATAATGTTTTGACTTATGAATAATCATCATGTCATAATTAAAAATGATATATTGTATAATTAATGGTTTCATAAATATTTAAATAATATTCCATTCCAATTATATAGTTTCACTTCCAATCGACAAGAATATCCATCAAGAACTGGTCTTGGAAATTATGAAAAGAACACATCCAAAAGACTAGATGGAACAAAATACTAATAATTAAAGTGATAAATGTTGTAAATAAATGGTCAAATAAGTTATTATAAACAAGAATATTTTTCCTTCAGATATTAATAACACTCTTTCAACCATTATAGATAAGGATTAAACACATTTTAAGTAAGACTAATCTGTGGTAAGGGAATTCAAAACCTGTTTTCCCTTCATTGGGTTAACATTATACCTCATTTTTTATATGGTATTAAAAATTTTTCTGTGATGAATTTTGTTTATATTATGTTAAATTATGTGTATTTACAGTTTATATACATATTCCGTCCAATCAATTAAGTCTCATGTCAATTATAAGATTTTTAAGGTGTTTCTCTTTTAAAACCCTCATCTAAATTTCTATTTTAAAAAATTCTACAGAAATGTTCTTATGAATTTATTCATATTTTATGATTATGATATGATTCATTGGAATTGATTATGATAAAGGGTGGGATATATATATCCCTCTAATGCATTGGGTATGTGTATGTTGTAGGTTGGTTGTATGTTTTCTCCAAGTGTAACTATAATGGTTACAAAAACATTAAGTTATCCATGAGGGTTAAAAATTATAAGGTAGCTGAGAGGGTTACAAAATTATGTCTGTAATTCAAAAAGATAACATTATGGTTCTATTTATATTATATATTTTTTCTTTATTTCTCATGCAAATCACATGTTTTAAAATGTATGTTTATATGGGTGATAATTATGTCTTTTTGAATATGATTTCATACGTTACAAGTATTCATGGACTAATGTGTTTTTTCCTTATTTTTATATCCCTTACTGATAATTTTTTTCTCATCCCTAGATTTTAAATTATTTTCATTGGTTATTATGATTTTTAAGTCAAATAATGAATCCATGTTTATTGTTATGTGGATTCTTCAAAGAGAACATGTTTTATTTAAAAGGTTTTATATTTTTGGATGATATGGATACTGTTTTTGTGATATTTTCTCTATAAGAATGTTAAATGTTATGTATGTATTATATCCCAATTCTCTAAAACTCTATACTTCATATGGTCCTCAATTTTTATGGAAATGATTTCATGACTAAAATTCATGATTATGTTATGTAATAAGGCCGAGTCCTTATAGTTTGTATCAGAGGATGGTTTAAATAAATTTAGGGGCTAGGATGATGTTAATGAAATACTATTATTGATTTTTTATATATGGTTAATTTTAAATGATATAGATTTTAAATATTACCATTTTGCTTCAAATAAGATACGTTTGTTCATAATGGGTTTCTGTAGAGAAAATTGGGAAGCTACAGAGGAGAGGGACCGAAAAAATGACAACCTTTCAAATCTGGATTCCAGAATGGTAGGGATTGGAACCGTGCAATTTATGATTGTAAGGGATCATCTAACATAGGAAATAAATGGTGGTGTAGACAATAATATAGAATAACCAGAGGTACCACAATGGAACATGACAATAGTGGAACATTTTATGTGACGTACCCATCTCGATTTCATTGGATTTTATGACCCAGTAGTGGCTAAAGGATGGATTAAAACACCTAAAAAGATATTTTATGATATGTAATGTTCAAATAATCAAAGGGTAGGTTATTACATTTATCATTTTTAAAGATAATTTGATCAGTGGTGGTTAATGGTCAAAAATACCAAGGATAGATAGGATATTGAGTCCTTAGAGTGGGACGAATATAATAGTGTTTTCATTGAAAAATATTTTCCTAAGGTGGTACGACTTCAGATGAAGAATCTATTACTTGAATTAAAGAAAATTTTGGATTATTTAGTGGCTATGTATCAAGAAAACTCCTCTCGACTGGAGAGGTATGCTCCAAATCATATCCTAGATCTTGTTATAAAAATAAATTGTTTTTACATAGGATTAAAGCCAATGTATCTAAGGGAGTTGTCCTCTTGTGAATTGAAATGTTAAGAGAAACTTTTCTGATGTGTTGATAGGGTAGAGATCGAGTTTTATAATGATCATAGTCACATTGATATCATGGAGAAGAAAAGGTCTATATGGAAAGAGACAGGCTATAATCATCAAATTAAATCTGATGGTATGAAATTCAAATTTCAAGTTTGTGAAAAGTGATGCACAAAGAACCATGTAGAATACCATAACAAAACTAAGAATTGTTTTTAATGTGGTATGATTGGGCATATGGCCCTAGATTTTAATGAAAATTATCCTAAGATTAATCCTAATAGGAAAATTGTTAAGTGTTTTAAATGCAGAGAAAATGGACATTATGCAACTGTGTGACACCCAAAACCTATTTTGTACGAACCCATATCTTCATTTCAGGAAAGCTTTCCTTTTTCTGTTGTTTTTGAGAAAAAATAAAGTTTCTAGAAATTTTTGAATTACACGCCGTTTACTTTCTGAGTACAAGAATTGTACTCTTTTTCCGCTCGAATCTGTGTACTAGACATGTCCGAGCCACACACACGGTGTGTAGGGGTGACGTGGAGGCCGATTTATGTGGAGTACGGAAAGACCTAGTACAGGCCATGTAATCTAAAAGTATACGCCATGTACTATCTTTCTTTTTCATTAAACGGACCGGGGTCTCTCCTAATCGATGAAAAGGTCCTCTTCTCCAGCTTCTTCGTCCGAGAGTGTCAGGAATCCTTAGATCTTCGACGAGCCACCGTTCCTCCGTTCGTTCTCCGATTCGAGCAAGGTCTATTGCATTGGAATCGCGGCAGCGAGTTCTTCCTTCTGCATGAGCCTTGTTTTCCAATTTTTCATTGTTTCCACGTTATCGTGGTTTGAGCATTTTGGACGTTTTCTCAGATCTACGACGTTCAAGGGAGAATCGGTTATCGTGGTTCATGTATATCGACCTCTCAGGATTGAGCTAGGTGGTTTGTGCCTTACTGTTCAAAGACCTTGAGTTTTATGTATAAATTCCACCAATACCCATGAAGAGGGTATTGTGTGTTTGCCTTTTTTCCCTTGTTGTTTTCCTGCCTTTCTTTTATGCTTGTGTAGAGGTAAATTAATCATGTTAGGGGATATTTTGTTGTCATTGGATGTTTTTCCCATTATTTTTTCTGTTTATGACCTTTGGGTTTTGTTTGCCTTTGGCTGTTACACCTGTTTCCATGCCTTGTGTCTACAGGATGGAGTGTCTTTATGTAACATGCTTGTTTCCCTATAGAATTTTATCCAAGTAGCTCTATAGGTGTACATTGGTTATCCAGGTAGCTCTATAGGTGTACTCTGGCCTTATAGAATCATTATGCACTTACCAACATGGGACTGAGAGAACCTGGTGCTATAGACTATAACGGATAGATCGAGTGAGCTTCCCAATGAATCTTAAACATTATAGACTACAGGAGGGTAGACCGAGAGAGCTTCCTCAGAGATTCTTGGACATTATACTAAAAGGTATGGACTGAGTGAGCTCTAAGAGAGTCTTGTATTATTATATACTACAGGAGGGTAGACTGAGTGCGCTTCCTCAGAGAGTCTTACCTTGTTTGTTTTCTCGTTAAGAACCTTCCCAGGCTAGAGGAGGAATTGACTGAGTGAGCTTCCTTAGAGAGTTTGTGGTATAACTAAGGCTATATGAGGAATTGACCGAGATATTATCCTTAGAGAGTCTCTAGACCTTGGGAATAAGAGGGTTAGACCGCATGATCTTCCTTAGAGAGTCCTTGACTACCCTAGACTATAAAGGGAATTGACCGAGTGAGATTCCCCGGAGAGTCTCATAAATTTCGTATAAGCAAACCAGAGGGGTTTGGCTGAGTGCACTGCCAGAGGGTTGTGGTACTTCTTGGATAGGACTAGATGGGATGAATGTGAGTACTTACTAGAGGTTTTCCTTGCTTGTTATCTGATTGCATCATTGTTGTTGTTGGTTGTGGATTTTATTACTACTGTGTATCATCCTGCTTTACTGCTTACTGTTTACTTCCTACTGCTTTGATGTTGCTGTTTACTGCTTAGTGTGCTTTTACCTACTATATACTCATGGACTGTTAGGTAAATATTTTTGGGTGGTTGAATACTAGGATTTTATCTCACACCCTGTTTGGGCCATGCTTTTGTGCCCAAGCAGACTATGTTGTTGCGGGTATAGACACGGGCAAGCGCCCTTCGACTTCTGGTACTTGATCGCTTAGAGCAGGAGAGCAAGGGACCATGCTATGGATTGCGATGCCGAGGATCTATTTACTTTTAATTTTTATTTGTTTTCATACTGTGGTGTTTTTCAGCATTGTGACTTGTTTGTCTACTTCCCTAGATATTTAT
Organism: Viscum album; assembly: GCA_963277665.1. Taxonomy (NCBI): domain Eukaryota; kingdom Viridiplantae; phylum Streptophyta; class Magnoliopsida; order Santalales; family Viscaceae; genus Viscum; species Viscum album. The sequence goes on along the minus strand of OY728126.1, from coordinate 1,943,013,159 downwards.
CTTGCATCATTCCAATATATACATTTGTGCTCTAGTTTGTTGATTTATTTTTCCACTGTTTATTATTGTTGGTCATTTACTGCTTTCACTATTGCATGTTTATTAATTCCACTGTGTACTCTGCCAATGAGGGTATAGTTTCCCCACTAACTCACCCAAGGCCCTCGCTGCTAGTAGGAAGCCTCTAGAGTTTGGGGAAATGCGCTTGAGGCCATGTGACCAACTGGGTACCAGGAACCTCTGGGTGGCTTCCAGAACCGGTACATTACAAAGTGGTATCATAGGAGTTATTTTCTCTTGCTTTACTATTTGGAGAATTTATCCAGGGATAATACAGATTTAGTACTTGGTAATAATTTGTTCCCAAGAGTAGATAACATGTGTACAGGGAAAAGTCATACTACCTCGTTTATTGTAGTTTTATAGATTTGAGATTTTATGGTTGAAATGATTTCACCTAGAGTGATTCACATGCTTTGTGATGTTATTGTTTTGATATTGCGGTTCTATTTCCGTCACAACCTGATGAGATGAGGGTATGCCATCTCATGCATCATATAGGCCCTTCTTAAAAATAACATTCCATGTTTTCTTTCGATGCCATCTAGGGTGAATTATTGATTGAATGTTGTTGTGATGGAATCTGTGTAGATTATGCATGATGTTGTGATAGATTCTTGATAGAATCTATGTTGCCTTGTTAGAAGATTTTCTGTATTGTACTTTGCTTAAATGAATGCCAAATTTTGATTCTTGAGGTGTTATGGACCCTCTTAAATCAGAAATGGGGGGATCATGATCTTGTTTTCTCTTGTCTATGACTGTAGGAGATGCCAAGCTTTGATTCGCGGGGAGTATGGGCCCTCATAAATCGTAATTTGGAACCTTTTTTCCTTGTTTCTGTGTTTTCTAGGCTTCTGTTCGGTTTCTGAGCTACTACCCAGAAAAACCCAGAATACACAGTGTGTACTTTTTGACTACACGCCGTGTACTTTTTAGATTGTGTCACAGACCATGTGAGGAGGAACACACTGTAGTAGAAATGCCTTCACGAACACACTGTGTACGGTAGGTGCACGCCGTGTAGTTTCGAGCAGTGTACCCGGCCGAGTCACTAACAACACGGGATGTGGAAGCCAAGTAGAACATTCCATATTGGTTAAGAACATGCCATGTAGTTTTGTTCACGTACCCGACCATGTCACAAACAACACGGGTCGGTGTCACCTTCTTCCATAAACACGGTATGGGTAAAGAACACGCGGTGTTGTCTTGTTCCAGGTACCAGGCCGTGTCGCGGACAGCAAGGGATGGTGTTAACTTCTCTTATATACACACCTGGTTTGTTCGGAACACACAGTGTAAGGGTTAGCCGTGTAGACGGCCGTGTAACTAACAACACGGGCAACCGAGACTGTGTCTAGTACACGCTGTGTCCCTATGGAACACGCCGTGTAGTCTGGGGTTAGTTCGGACCGTGTGGGTTAGCCGTGTAAGGAGACTCGGGCATGGGTTTAGAGTTAAAGTACACACTGTGTGTGTGGAAAACACGCCGTGAAGTTTAGTGTGTTACACAACCTGTCAGGCAGGGGTACACACCCATGTTAATGGCTTTAACGGACATGTCGTGTAGTTTCTATACACGCTGTGTAGTCATGTTTCTTAAAACATTAATGTTTCTTCCCCTTGTTCCCATTTTGTACTCCTGTGTTTTCAGTCATTGTTAATTATGATCTGAGGTGTGATTTTGATCATTCAGATCTATGCCTCTGAGACGTCCTCCAGTCGTACGTCAGTTTCCAGATGGTGATTAGACACCAGATATGGCCGATCAGGGACCTCCGGTTGACCCTCCTGTAGATCCTCCTGCTATACCAGCATTGGAACCAGCAGTTATACCTGTCATAGGTGCCGATACACAGTTCAGGGAGGACTTTATGAGGATGTTACAGACTTTTCAGGGAACACCGCCTCCTGCCCCATCAATGGCTGAGTTGACGAGGGTTTTTCAGCAGCAGCATCCTCCTACATTCTCAGGGGATAGAGGACCCCAGGCTGCAGAGTCATGGATCGAGGCCACCCTGAATATATTTGATCATCGAGAGATACCCCTATAGAAGAGGGTAATGATTTCCACCTATATGCTCCGAGACACTACGAAGAGGGGGTGGGAGGTGATATCACAGTCAGGGCGTCAGTAGGGTATGTCATGGGATGAGTTTCAACGCACCTTCTATGACTACTTCTATCCGGAGACCCTGAGGGCTGATCGAGCCTGGGAGTTTATGAGTCTGTAGCAGGGTACTCTCTCTGTTATGAAGTACTCGTCTTTCTTCACCGAGATGCAGCTTTTCACACTGATCCCTGCAGGTGATGAGTTGTTCCTTGCTAAGAAGTTCGAGGACAGTCTCAGGAAGGAGATCCGTTCCCAAGTGAATATCTTCCAGTTGACTTCTATATCCTCCATCTCTAACCAGGCGCTGATTACTGAGCACAATATGAGGGATTATAGAGGAGTGATCCAGGTCGGGTTGACATCCAGAGCTGGTGTTCCTCCTACGGACTGTATGAAGTGTTGTAGAGAGTCTTCTCGACGAGATCGGGGTTCTCGGGATACATCTTCTGGCAGCTAGGTTGTACGCTACAAGTGTGGTAGGAGTGGGAATACTAGGTCTCAATTCCAGAGGGATCTGATAGAGTGCTGATCCTGCAGAAGGATGGGCTATCTTCAGCGCTTTTGTCAGATCTTCTAACCTTCAGTTGGTGGTAGGGGTTCCTCTATGACCCAGTGTTCTGGAGATGCTTCACCGGTTTTCCCACCAGTATAGTAATTGGAGTTCTTCTAGCCATTTGGCCCGAGGTGGATGTCACGACCATGGTGGTCAGTCACCAGGTCATCAGTGATAGCAGAGTGGATCAGCTTAGAGCGGTCATCTAGGGGCGTAGGGCCGCGGTGCAGGCCAGTCTTTCTCCGTGGAGCAGACCTATCAGGAGCAGGATCCCGGGCCTTCTACAGTTCGAAGTACGAACTTAGTTTCCTCAGTTTTCTCTTCATCTCTTTTCGATACTGGTGATTCCCATATCTTTATATCTGTTGCGGTTGTGGAGAGCCTTGGGCTCTGTATCGTTTTGTCTTCCGACTTGGTGACTCCTGACACGCCGTTGGGAATGAGGACATCTAGCATACGTCAATGCAGAGAGTTCCCTCTTGAGGTTGCGGGGTGTCACTTTTTATGGGACCTCTATGTCCTAGAGATGTCCGGTTATGGATTCATTCTTAGGATGGACTTGTTGGTTCCTTTCCAGGTAGTCGTCGATTTCTATCGCCGCAGGGGGAGTTTCGTATCCCCATAGGGTGGAACATTTCTTCATAGAGGCGAGTGGGATGTCCAGGTGGGTAGAGCTGGACCAGAGCATGATGGGATAGGGAAAGTTACAGCTCAGATTTCCAGTCTTTATCTAGATGACCAGGGGACATCAAATTTATACATTCCCCCAGTGGTGGACCTTTTTAAGGATGTCATTCCAGAGGAATTTTCAGGTTTGCCTCCAGAGTGTGAGGTAGAATTCTCGATTGAGCTCATTCCAGGAGCGGCACTGGTGTCTATTCCTCCTTATATGATGGATACACCTGAATTGAAAGATCACAAGAAGCAGTTGGAGGAGTTTTAGTCAAAGGGTTTTTTCCGATCCAGTACTTATCCTTGGGGTTCGCCAATCCTACTTGCGAAAAAAGTAGAAGGCACCCTTCATCTTTGTGTGGATTATTGGAAGTTGAACCAGTTGATGGTCAAGAACCGATATCCCTTGCCAAGGATTAATGACCTCTTTGATCAGATTTGAGGAGCTCGGGTTTTCTCGAAGATCGACTTGAGGTTCAGCTATCATCAGTTGCACGTTAGACCATCTGATATACCTCTAACAGCCTATAGGAATAGGTATGGTCTATATGAGTATAAAGTCATGTCGTTTAGACTCACGAACGCGCCAGAAGTTTTCATGGCACTGATAAACTAAGTGTTTCATCCTTATATGGAATCCTCCATTGTGGTCTTTATGGACGGTATCATGGTGTACTCTTGTACTCGACACGACCATGCCACACATCTTGAGATCGTTCTGAGTACACTGGGAGAGCATTGGTTGTATGTTAAACTCTTGAAGTGCCACTTTTGGATGGATCTAATTCACTTCATGGGTCACGTCATCTCAGATTCTGGAGTGTATGTGGACCCAGAGAAAGTGATAACTCTAGTTTCTTGGGAGCATCCAAAGAACGTCTATGAGGTATGGAGTTTCCTAGGGCTGGCTGGATACTATAGACGCTTCATTCTGGACTTCTCATGCCTAGCAGCACTGTTCACAGGTCTGACCAAGAAAGGGGTGATGTTTTTATGGTCAGATTCTTGTGAGTCATCCTTTCATGAACTGAAGGGGAGGTTGACATCAGCACTGATACTAGTCTTTCCAGAGCCAGGAAAGGGATACACTATTTACTGTGATGCTTCAGGTACTGGGCTGGGAGCTGTTCTTATGTAGGGAGATGGGGTCGTTGCTTACGGGTCTCGACAGTTGAAGCCACACGAGAGGAACTACCCGACGCACGATCAGGAGTTGGAAGTAGTTGTTAATGCCTTACGCTATTGGAGACACTACCTTCTGGAGATCACTTTGTGGTTTTCACCGACAACAAGAGTGTCAAGTATATCTTCACTCATCATGATCTGAATCTGAGATAGTGCAGGTGGGTCGAGTATCTTCAGTCCTTCAACATTGAGTTCGCCTATACACTGGGAAAGGGCAATGCAGTGGCTGATGCTTTGAGCAGGAGAACTCAAATTATGTAAGTTCAGTAGGCCAGCAGTGAGTGGTATCTTAAGGCTTTGATCTCTGAGATGCAATTAGAAGTGCACGATAGGTAGGGATAGATTGTCTTATCTTCTGTAGCGGTTACCTCTAAACTTCTTGATCATGTACCGATGAGGCAGCTATCAGATTCGGAGGCCTTAGTCCTCTAGGAGAGTGTGTCAGGAGGGGACCCTCTTCCTAGATGGATAGTGAGAGAGGATGAGATCTTGCGTTTCTGGGGATGCGTATGGGTTCCAGTAGACATGCACGAGGAGATGATGCAGTATTTTCATTCCTCCATTTGGGCAGTTCATTACGGCATCACCAAGATGTATTTTGACCTACAACACCAGTATTCGTGGCCAGGTATGAAGAAAGATGTTGCTGGTTTTTACATGAGATGCTCTACTTGTCAGCAGATGAAAGCATAGGATCAACGACCAGTAGGGCTTTTACAGTATTTACCCATTCCCAAGTGGCAGTGGAATTATGTCATGATGGACTTCATGGTCGGGTTGCCAAGGTCGCCTCGGGGAAACGATGTTGTTTGGGATGTCATCGATAGACTTATGAAGGTTGCACACTTCATGACGATCAAGGAGACCTTCAGTATTGATGATCGGGGATGATTGTACATCCGCGAGATTGTATGTCTACATGGAGTTCAACACTCCATTGTTTCAGACATGGATGCACGCCTTACTTCATGGTTCTGGTAGGGACTTCAAAAGGCCTTGTGTACAGGGGTACTTTTGAGGATAGCATACCATCCCCATACAGATGGCCAGTCCGAGCGCACGATCCAAGTGCATGAGGATATGATCTGATCTTGCATTATATACTTCTGTGGTTCTTGGGAGAAGTATATACCTCTTGTGGAGTTCGCCTACAACAACGGTTTTCAGGTGACCATTATGATGGCACCAAACGAGGCTCTATACAGTAGTCCATGTCGATCACCCTTATGCTTGCTAGAGGCAGGAGATGCATCCTTTCTAGGACCTCGTCTTGTTTAGGATACCTCTGAGTAGATAGAGATGATTCAGAAGAGGATGGCTACACCACTGTCTTGACTAAAGTCTTATTCTCATCACCAAATAAGACCTTTGGAGTTCGAGGTCGGGGATCAGGTTTTTCTGCGTGTCGCACCATGGTTGGGACACAAGAGGATTCAGAGACAAGGGAAGCGTTTATCGTGGTACGTCGGGCCGTTTGAAGTTTTGGAGAGTGTTGGGCTGGTTACCTATCAGTTGCAGCTACCTTAGAGGTACTGGGCTATGCACGACGTCTTCCACGTCTCTCAGCTCCGACGTTACTTTTCAAACCCATATCATGTCTTCCAACCCAAGGAGGTTGAGCTTGAAGAAGATGCGTCGTTTGAGGAGCATCCTATCCGGATTGTCGATCATAGTACTAAGGTTCTCTGTGGGCAGTTTGTTCCTCTAGTACGGGTGTTATGGCAGAACAGGCGAGTATAGGACGAGACCTGGGAGAGGGAGGCCGATGTACGATCGCGGTGGCTGGAGCTATTCTGGATTTCTTCTTCTACACCTTGTTAGGTAAATTCTGGGATGAATTTCATTAAGGAGGAAAGTTTGTATGAACCTGGATCTTCGTTTCAGGTATGCTTTCCTTTTTCTGGAGATTTTCAGAAAAAAATAAACTTTATGGAAATTTTTGAAGTAAACACCGTGTACTTTCTGAGTACACACCGTGTACTCTTTTTCTGCTCAAAGGCGTGTACTAGCCATGTCCAGGCCACACACACGGTGTGTAGGGGTCACGTGGAGGCCGATTTTGGTGGAGTACGGAAAGACCTAGTACATGCTGTGTAATGTTTTTTCATTAAACGGACCGGGGTCACGCCTAATCGACGGAAAGGTCTTCTTCTCCAGCTTCTTCATCCAAGAGCATCAAGAATCCATAGATCTTTGATGAGACACCATTCCTCCATTCGTTCTTCGATTCAAGAAAGGTCGATTGTGTTGGAATCGCAGTGGTGAGTTCTTCCTTCTTCTTTAGCCTTGTTTTCCAATTTCTCCTCGTTTCCAAGTTATCATGGTTTGAGCGTTTTGTGCGTTTTCTCATATCTACAACGTTAAAGGGAGAAGTGTTCGTCATGGTTCAAGTATATTGACCTCCTAGGATCAAGGTGTAACGACCCCAATCTGGAGACCCTCCACTGGTTCCCCTCACCTGGTTCACCACATGACCTCAAGCGTGTTTCCCCAAACACCAGAGGATTCTGACTAGCTGCGAGGGAATTCGTGAGTCGGTGGGGAAACTATTCCCTCATTCAGTAAAGTATACAATGGAAGAATAGCCAAACACAATAGCGGAAACAATTAACAGCATAGAGAACTGAACTGAACAGCGGAAGCAATGGATAAAATAATAATGATGCAACATGGTACATATGTCTATGGAAAGAAGCAAACAAACCAACATGTTAAAGTACAACAAAAAAAACAAAGTGCAAAGGAAAAAAAGATAAACACTTCAGCATCGCGAGCCCTGGCTTGGTCCCATGCTCACCAGCTCTAGTGAAATCAAGAACCTGAAGTAGAAGGGAGCTTGCCCTTATCTATACCTGCAGCAACATAGTCTGCTTGGGCCCAAAAGAATGGCCCAAACAGGGTGTGAGATACTATCCTAGTAGGCAATCACCCAAATATTTGTGCCTAACAGTAAATGAATACAAGGAAAGTAAAAGTGCAGAAAGTAGTAAACAGTAATGCACACAACAACTACAATCCACAGTTCTACCAAATAAAGTACACAAGTAAGCAATCAGCAAGAGGAAGAAAACAGGTAACTCTCTGGGTAGCTCTCTCAGCCTAACCCCTACGGTTCAAACCAAGTACTAGAAACCCTCTAGGAGGCACACACAGTCTTACCCCTCTGGTTCAGCTATGAAATTAATAGACTCTCTGGGGAAGCACTCAACGTCTCATTCCCTATGTGTCCCACGTCAATGAACTACAGAATCTCTGGGGACACACTCATCGTCAATTCCGCCTGTGGTCTCGCATCGTATTAAAAGTCACTCTGGGGAAGCCCTTATGTCAATTCTCCCTATGGTCTTCTATACTAGGTACTCACAGTCCTCTGTGATAATAAAAATGTTCAGCATTCGTACATCATCCAAGTAAACCTCAAGAACTACTTGGCTATCATTCTAAGGCTCAGCAGCAATAAATAAGCAATAGTTCCACTATCCTACAACTAGGCATGGAAACTGGTAAATGCCAAAAGTGAAACAAGCATTGCAAGGCCACCTGAGCACACAAAAAATTACTCTACCCACAAGCATAAACCTCTACTATAGAAATCAATCAAAGAACGTAAACAGAAGGGGAAAAACAGGAAAACCCACAATTCCCCGCCCAAGGGAATTTCTGGAATGTGCACAAAATACTCATTGACTTTCAACATAAAGTCACAACCCACCTACCTAGATCCTATGAGATCTATATACTTGAACACACAATGATTTATTCCCCTTAGAACGTCGTAGATCTAAGAAAACACACAAAATGCTCAACCCATGATAACTCGAAAACGAGGAGGAATCATGGAACAAGGCTAAAGCAGAAGAGAGAGATCACCGCTTCGCATCCAATGCAATAGATCGTGCTCGAATCGGATAACGGATGGAGAGGTGGAAGCTCGGGGATTATTTGGTCGTATGGGTCTCTCTCGGACGAACCAGACCTAGAAGAATATGAATATCGTGATGAGGCACGACCCTGGTCCATTTAGTGGAAAAAAAGTACACAGCGTGTAGTGGGTTTTTCTGTACTCCGCTAAAAACGGACTTTATGTCACCCCTACACACCGTGTGTCTAGACCGTTCACGTCCAGCACACGGCTTCGAGCCGGAGAAGAGTACACGACGTGTACTCGGAAAGTACATGGCGTGTACTTCGAAAATTTCTAGAAAGTTCATTTTTCTTAAAAACTCAAGAAAAAGGAAAACATACCTGAAACGAAGATCCAGGTTCTTACAAACTTCCCCCCTTAAAGAAATTCGTCCCCAAATTTCCCCAATGTGGCATAGAATAAGAATCCCCGAACAGCTCCAGCCACTACGATCGTACATCGGCCTCCCTTTCCCAAGTCTCGTCCTGTACTCACCTGTGCTGCCATAGCACCCGTACCAGAGGAACAGACCGCTCATGGAGAACCTTCGTACTGCGATCAAAAATCCAGATAGGATGCTCCTCAAATGACGTATCTGCTTCAAGCTCAACCACCTCAGGTTGAAAGACATGAGATAGGTCTTAAAAGTAGCGTTGGAGCTGACAGACGTGGAAGACGTAGTGCATGGCCCGGTACCTCTGAGGTAGGTGCAACCGATAGGCGACAGGACCCACTCTCTCCAATACCTCAAATGGCCCGACATACCACGGTGAAAGATTACCCTGTCTCTGAATCCTCTTGTGCCCCAACCTCGGTGCGACACGCAGGAAAAACTGATCCCCGACATTGAACTCCAGAGTTCATCTCCGCTAGTTAGCATAAGACTTCTGTCAAGACTGTGCGGTAGCCATCCTCTTTTGAATCAGCTCTATCTGTTCTGAGATCTCCTGAACAAGATGAGGTCTCAGCAAAGCTGCTTCTCCTGCCTCCAGCCAGCATAAGGGTGATCGGCATGGCCTACCATACAAATCCTCGTATGGTCCCATCAGAATAGTCACCTGGAAACTGTTGTTGTAGGCGAACTCCACCAGAGGGATATGCTTCTCCCCAAAACTGCCAAAGTCTAGAATGCAAGCTCGAAACATATCCTCAAGCACCTGGATCGTGCGCTCGGACTGGCCATCCTTCTGGGGATGGTATGTTGTACTTAAAAGTACTTGTGTACACAAGGCCTTCTGATGTCCCTGCCAGAACCAAGAGGTAAAGAGCACATCCCTGTCTAAAACAATGGAGTGTGGAACTCCATGTAGATGAACGATCTCCCTAATGTACAGTCTTCCCAGATCTTCGACACTAAAGGTCTCCTTGATCGGCAATAAGTGAGCAACCTTCGTGAGCCTGTTGACGATAAACCAAACAACATCATTCCCTCGAGGTGATCTCGACAACCCGGTCACGAAGTCCATCACAACATCATTCCACTTCCACTCTGGAACAGGTAACTACTGTAACAGGCCTTTTGGTCGTTGATGCTCTACATTCACCTTCTGACAAGTAGAACATCTCAAGACGAAACCATCAGCATCTTTCTTCATACCTGGCCACCAGTACTGGCGATGAAGATCCCGATGCATCTTGGTGACTCCAGTATGAATTTCCCAAATAGAGAAATGAAAATCCTGCATCAGCTCCTCGCGTATGTATGCTAGCACCCATATGAATCCATGGAAACACAAGATCTCATCCTCTCCCACTGTCCATCCAGGAAGAGGGTCCTCTCCTGACACACTCTCCCGCAGGACTAAGCCTTTTGATTTTGATAGATGCCTCATTCGTACACGATCAAGAAGTTTAGAGGTAAAATCAACAGAAGAATGGAAAGTCTTCCCATGTCTGTCTTGCACCTCTAGATGCATCTCAGAGAACAGAGCCATCAGCTGCCACTCATTTCTGGCTTCCTGAACCTCTTGAACCTGAGTTCTCCTGCTCAACGCATTTGCCACTGCGTTTCCCTTTCCTGGAGAATATGCAATCTAGAAGTCAAAATACTGAAGATACTCGAACCACCGGCACTATCTCAGATTTAGATCACGCTGCTTAAAGATATACTTGAGACTCTTGTGGTCGGTGAAGACAAAAAAATGATATCCAAGAAGATAGTGTCTCCAATAGCATAAGGCATGAACAAAATCTGCCAACTCTAGATCGTTCGTAGGGTAGATCCTCTCATGTGGCCTCAACTACCGAGACCCATATGCAACGACTCCATCTCCCTGCATAAGCACATATCCAAACCCATACCCGAAGCATCATAGTAAATAGTGTAGCTCTTGACCAGCTCTGGAAAGACTAGTATCGATGCTGATGCCAACCTCCCTTTCAGCTTTCGAAAGGATGAATCACAAGAATATGACCATAAGAACTTTGACCCCTTCTTTTTCAGACCTATCAAAGGTGATGCTAGATGAGAAGAGTCCTGAATGAAGAGTCTATAGTATCCAGCCAGCCCTAGGAAGCTTAGTACCTCAAAGACGTTCTTCGGCTGCTCCCAGGAAACTACAACTCTTATTTTCTCTGGGTCTATAGATACTCCTTCATCTGAGATGAAGTGACCCAAGAAGTGAATCTGATCCATCTAGAAGGGGAACATCGAGATTTTAGCATAAAGCCGATGCTCTCTTAGTTTACTCAAAATGATCTCAAGATGTGTGGAATGGTCATGTCGAGTGTGAGAGTACACCATGATATCTTATACAAAGACCACGATGAAGGATTCCAAATAAGGATGGAACACTAGGTTCATCAGTTCCATGAAAACTGTCGGTACGTTCGTGAGACCGAACGGCATGACTGTATAATCGTATAGACCATACCTGCTCCTCAAGGTTGTCAGAGGTATATCGGCTGGTCTAACACGCAACTGATGATAACCGGACCTCAAGTTGATCTTTGAGAACACCAGGGATCCTCAAAGCTGATCAAAGAGGTCATCGATCCTCGGAAAGGGATATCGGTTCAAGGTCATTAACGGGTTCAGCTTCGGATAGTCCACACAATGCCGAAGCGTACCGTCTGCCTTCTTCACAAATAGGACAGGCGAACACCAAGGAGAAGTACTGGGTTAGATAAAACCCTTTTCCTACAACTCCTCCAACTTCTTCATGAGCTCTTGTAACTTAGGTGTGACAATTCTATAGGGAGGAATGGACACCGGAGCCGCTCCTGGCATGAGCTCAATAGAGAAGTCTACCTCACGCTCTGGAGGCAAACCTGAAAAGTCCTCTGGAAAGACATCCCTGAATCGATTCACCACTGGAGGAATGTCCAACTGTGGAGTCCCCTGATCATCCATATAAACACTAGAAATATGGGTTTTCAACTTTCCTATCCCATGATGCTCGGGTCCTGCTCGACTCGCCCGAACATCCCATTCACCTATATGAAGAAAAGACTCACCCTATGGTGAAACGAAACTCACTCTGCGGCGATAACAGTCGACGAAGGTCTAGAAGGGAACCAATCAATCCATCCCATGGATTACATCATAGCTCGTTATTTCTAGAATGTAGAGATCCCATAAGAATCAATACCCTGCAACCTCAAGAGGGCACTCTCTATACTGGCAGACACTAGATGTCCTCATCCCCAAAGGTGTGTCTTGTGTCAATGAGTCAGCAGAAGAAAAGTCATAGATCCCAAAGCTCTCCACAAAAACAATAGAGATAAAACTATGTGTAGCACTAGCATCAAAAAGATTTGAAGATAAAACTAAGGCTACTAAAATCGTACCTCGAACTGTAGAAGGGTCGGGGTCCCGCTCTGGAAAAAACTGCTCCATGGTGAAAGACTGGCCTGCACCGCAGCCCTGCGCCCCTGGCTGAACACTCTGAGATGAACCTCCCTACTGGTACTGAGGGACTGGTGGCTGACCGCCATGGCCTCGACCTCCACCTCAGCCCGAACTGCTGGAAGAACTCCAGTTCCCTAATTGGTGAGAAACCGGTGGTGCTACTCCTGAACGAGGAGTCATGGAAGAACCCCGGTCACCAGCTGCTGGTGAAGAAAACTGGCAGAAACGCTAATAGTGACCCATATTGCCGTAAGATGGGCACTCCATGGGGTTCCTATGGTACTGCGGCCTCGTGTGCCCTAACCGTCCACACTAGTAGCAAGTCACCCGACTTCCTGACGATGCATCACGCTTCCTTGGGTCACCACGCGTAGATTATCTATGACGCTTCTTGTTGTCATCTGGAGGAAAAATATCTCTAAAAGCAGAATCGCCTTGGCTCGCAGCTTCAAAGTCTCTCAGATTGCGCTCCGCAATCAGTTCCTGGTTGACAATGGAAGTGAAGGAAGTCATTTGGAATATGTTCACTTGTGAGCGGATCTCTCGCCTGAGACCATCCTCAAACTTCCTTACCAAGAACGCCCCACTCCCATCCCAGAGGAGTGTGAAACACTACAACATGGTGAAGATAGAGGAATACTCCATGATAGAAAGAGTACCCTTCTCAAAGCTCATGAACTCCCGGGCTCGATCGGACTTCAGGGTCTCCGGATAAAAGTAGTCACAGAACACACGCTGGAACTCCTCCCAAGCCATAACCTGCTGATGACCCGATTGTGAGATGACGTCCCACCACCTCTTAGAGGAGTCTCATAGAATGTAGGTGGCGAGATTGACTCGCCTCTCTGGAGGCGTCTCCAGATGCTCGAAGATAGTTAGCATGGCTTCCAACCATGACTCTGCAGCATGTGGTCCCCCTTCTCCCGAGAACGTGAGAGGAAGCTGCTGCTGGAAAAAACCCGCGTCAAATCTACCATAGTTGAGGTAGGAGGAGGCGCTCCCTAGAAGGCCTGAATCATCCTCATGGAACCTTCCATGAACTATGCATCATCGCCTGAAACTGGTATAACAGCCGGTGCTAAGGCTGGCTTGACTGGAGGATCGGCAGGAAGTCCCTGATCAGCCCTGTATGGAGTCTGATCACTACCTGATGACAGACGTATGACCGGAGGACATCTCGGAGGCATAGCTCTGAAAGATCAAAAGCACTCCTTAGATTTGGAAAACAAGGATAGAGAACACAAGAGTAAAAAAATGATATCGGGGTAGGAAAACAAAAGGTTTACAAAACTTGACTACACAGCATGTATAAAAACTACATGACATGTCTTCATAAACCACTAACATGGGCGTGTGCACCTGCCCCACAAGTCGTGTAACACCTCAACTACATGGTGTGTTGACCCCAACAAATGGCGTGTACGTGAAAACTGTTCCCCTGCCCGAGCCTCTTACACGGCTGACCCACACGGTGTTCTTAAACAGAGACTACACGACGTGGTCCTTGAGGACACGACGTGTAGTGGACAATGCTTTGGTGGTCGATGTTGTTAAACACATGACCGTCTACATGGATGAACCTTACAAGGCGTGCTCCTAACAAACACGGTGTTTATAGGCAAGGTGACACCGCCCCGTGTTGTTCGTGACACGGCCGGGTACCCGAACAAGACTAAACGCTGTGTTCTGAACAAACACTGCGTGTGGAAAGGAAGGGAATGCTGGCCAGTGTTGTTCGTGACACGACCGGGTACCTAGAAATGACTACACGGCGTGTTCCCTATTGACACGGCATGTTCTACCCGAGCTTCCTTGACCCGTGTTGTTAGTGACACGGTTGGGTACACGGCTTCGAACTTACACGGTGTGTACCTACCGTACACGACATGTTCCCAAAGTTACATTCACGACACCATGTTCTGCTCACACGGTCAGTGACACGTCCTGAAGAGTACACAACATGTATTCCTAAAGTACACGCCATGTATTCTAGGTTTTTCTAGTAAGTAGCTCAGAAACTGCACAAAATCCCAAAAACACTAAAAACAAGGTAAAGAGGTGCCAAAATCTGATTCGTGAGGGCCCATAATCCCCGCAAATCAATGCTTGGAAACACCTACAGTCACATACAAGGAAAAAAAACAGCTCTCTAACATAACAGCAGGTATTCTATCAAGCATCTATCACAATAGCATGCATAATCTACACGAAATCTATCACAACAGCATGCAATCGCTAATGCACCATAGATGGAATGGCAAGAATGCATGGCATGTGATTCTACAGGCGCCTATATGATGCATTATATGGCATACCCTCATCTCATCAGGTTTCGGTAGAAATAGAACTGAAATATCAAAACAATAATAGCACAAGTCATGTGAATCACTCTAGGTGAAGTCATATCAACCGTAAAATCTCAAAATCAGCAAACTACAATTAACGAGGTAGTATGGATTTTCCTTGTACACGAGTTAGCTACTCTCGAGCACAGCTTAATACCAAGTACTAAATCCGTCCTATCCCTGAATAAAGTCTCCAAACAGTAAAGCAAGAGAAAATAACTCCTCTGATAACACTTTGTAACGACCCAAATCTAGAGCCCCTCCACTAGTGCCCCGCACCTAGTTCTCCACATGACCTCAAGCGCGTTTCCCCAAACTCTAGAGGCTTCTGACTAGCAGCGAGGGACTTGGTGAGTCGGTGGGGAAACTATGCCCTCATTCGGTAAAGTATACAGCGGAAGAACAACCAAACACCATAGCGGAAACAATAAACAACATACACAACTGAATTG
The DNA here is from genome assembly GCA_963277665.1 of Viscum album. Taxonomy (NCBI): domain Eukaryota; kingdom Viridiplantae; phylum Streptophyta; class Magnoliopsida; order Santalales; family Viscaceae; genus Viscum; species Viscum album. The sequence goes on along the minus strand of OY728126.1, from coordinate 1,942,998,022 downwards.
AACTGCAGAAGCAATGGATAAAATAATAATGATGCAAATGGTACATATGTCTTTGGAAAGCAACAAACAAACCAACGTGCTGACATACAACTGAAAAACAAATTTGAAATTAAAACAAGATAAATTTTTCAGCATCACGAGCCCTGGCTCGGTCCCTTGCTCACCAGCTCCAGTGCAATCAAGAACCTGAAGTAGAAGGGTGCTTGACCTTATCTATACCTACAGCAACATAGTCTACTTGGGCCCAAAAGCATGGCCCAAACAGGGTGTGAGATACAATCCCAATAGGCAATCACCCAAAGATTTGTGCCTAAAATTCAATGAATACAAGGCAAGTAAAAGTTCAGAAAGCAGTAAATAGTAATGCACACAAAAGCTACGATCCATAGTTCTACCAAATAAATTACACAAGTATCCAATAAACAACAGGAAGAAAATAGGTAACCCTTTGGGTAGCTCTCTCAGCCTAACCCCTATGGTTCAACCCAAGTACTAGCAACCCTCTACGAGGCACACACAGTCTTACCCCTCTGGTTCAGCTATGAAATTAATAGACTCTCTATGGAATCACTCACCGTCAATTCCCCCTATAGTATCGTATCGTACTAAAGGCTCTCTAGGGAAGCACTCAACGTCTCATTTCTCATGTGGCCCATGTCGATGAACTAAAGACTCTCTGGGGGAGCACTCATCATCAATTCCCCCTGTGGTCTCGCATCGTATTAAAAGACACTCTGGAGAATCCCTTACGTCAATTCTTCCTATGGTCTGCTACACTAGGTACTCACAGTTCTGTGTGATAATAAACATGTTCAGCATGCGTACATCATCCATGTAAACCTCAAGAACTACTTGGATATCATTCTGAGGCTTAGCAGCAATACATAAGAAAAAGTTCCACTATCCTATAACTAGGAATGGAAACTGGAAAATGACAAAAGTGAAACAAGCATGGAAAGGAAACCTGATCACAAAACAAATTACTCTACCCACAAGAATAAACCTCTACTATAACAATCAAGCAAAGAAGGTAAACAACAGGGGAAAAACAGAAAACCTAGAATTCCCCACCCAAGGGAATTTGTGGAATGTGCACAAAATACTCATCAACTTTCAACCGAAAGGCACAAACCACCTACCTCAATCCTAGGAGATCGATATACTTGAACCACGACGATTGATTCCCCTTAGAACCTCGTGGATCTCATAAAACGCACAAAATGCTCATCCCACGATAACTATAAAACTAGGAGGAATCACATAACAAGGATAAAGCAGAATAGAGAGCTCACCACTGTGCTTCCAACACAATCGACCGTGCTCGAATCGGAGAACAGACGGAGAGGCGGAAGCTTGGGGAAGATTCATTCGTATGGGTCGCTCTCGGACGAACCAGACCTAGAAAAAGATGAATATCACGATGAGGTGCGACCCCGGTCCATTTAGTGGAAAAAAAAGTAAACGGTGTGTATTTTTAAAGTACACATCTTGTAGTGGGTTTTTCTGTACTCTGCTAAAAACGGCCTCCACGCCACCCCTACACACCGTGTGTGTAGCCCGGGCATGACCATCACACGACTTTGAGCCGGAGAAGAGTACACGGCGTGTACTCAGAAAGTACACGGCGTGTACTTTGAAAATTTCCATAAAGTACATTTTTTGTAAAAACTCTAGAAAAAGGAAAACATTCCTGAAATGAAGATCCGGGTTCTTATACAAGGTAGGTGGTTTGGGCCTTACCTTTCAAATTCCTTGAGTTTTATGTGCAAATTCTACAAATACTCGTGAATGGGGTATTGTGTGTTTACCTTTTTTCCCTTGTTGTTTTCCTACCTTTCTTGTATGCTTGTGTATAGGTAAATTAATCATGTTAGGGGATATTTTGTTGTGTTTGGATGTTTTTCCCATGCTTTTTTCTATTTATGACCTTCGGGTTTTGTTTGCCTTTGGCTGTTACACCTGTTTCCATGCCTTGTGTCTACAGGATGGAGTGTCTTTGTATAACATGCTTTTCGCGTTGTAGACTGTTAGACAAGTAGCTCTATAGGTGTAATTTTTTTATCCAAGTAGCTCTATAGGTGTACTCTCGCCTTATACCATTATTATGCACTGACCGGCACGAGACTGAGAGAACCTGGTGTTATAGGCTATAAGGGATAGACTGAGTGAGTTTCCCAATGAGTCTTAAACATTATAGACAACAGGAGGGTAGATCGAGAGAGCTTCCTCAGAGGGTCTTGGACATTAGACTACAGGGGATGGACTGAGTGAGCTCCCAGAGAGTCTTGGATTATTATAGAGTACATGAGGGTAGATTGAGTGTGCTTCCTCAGAGAGTCTTACCTTGTTTGTTTTCTCTTTAATAACCTTCCTAGGATAGAGGAGGAATTGACCAAGTGAGCTTCCTCAGAGAGTCTGTGGTATACCTGAGGCTATAGGAGGAATTGACCGAGAGAGTTTCTTCAGAGAGTCTCTAGACCTTGGGGATTAGAGGGTTAGACTGCGTGATCTTCCTCAAAGAGTCCCTGACTACCCTATACTATAAGGGGAATTGACCGAGTGAGCTTCCCCAGAGAGTCTCATAAATTTCATATGACCAAACCAGAGGGGTTAGGCTGAGTTCACTGCCCAGAGCGTTGTGGTACTTTTTGTATAGGACTAGAGGCTATGACTGCGAGTACTTCCTAGAGGGATTCCTTGATTTTTAACTATTTGCGTCTCTGATGTTGTTGGTTGTGGATTTGATTACTTCTGTGTATCATCCTTCTTTACCACTTACTTTTTATTTCCTACTACTTTGCTTTTGCTGTTTACTGCTTAGTATGCTTTTACATGTCATATACTCACTAACTGTTAGGCACAGATCTTCGAGTGGTTTTCTACTGTGATTTTATCTCACACCCTATTTGGGACATGCTTTTGGGCCCAAGAAGACTTTGTTGTTGCATGTATAGACAAGGGAAAGTGTCATTCGACTTCTGGTTACTTGATTGCTTGGAGCAGGAGAGCAAGGGACCAAGCTCTGGCTTACGATGCTGCGAAGCTGTTTACTTTTCTTTTGTACTTGTTTTGGGACTGTGGTGTTTTTCAGCATTGTGACTTGTTTGGATGCTTCTCTAGATATGTATCTTGCACCATTCCATATATATACATATTTGCTCCAGTTTGTTGATTTAGTTTTCTGCTGTTTATTATTATTGGTCATTTTCTGCTTCTGTTATTGCCTGTTTATTACCTCCGTTGTGTACTCTGCCAATGAGGGCATAGTTTCCCCACTAACACACCCAAGACCCTCGCTACTATTTGGAAGTCTCTGGAGTTTGGTGATATGATCTTGAGGCCATGTAACCAACCGGGTACGGGGCGCCTCTGGGTGGCTTCTGGAACAAGGAAGTTACATGTCTCCTGTGTAATAATTATAATTTTATGGTTTTAATTTATTTAATTTACATTCTATCCAAACAATGATTTCAAAATAAAAACAAGAAAAATGTTATTAATGAAACAATGAAACAATTACATTTCAATTATGTATAATTACCATAGCTATCCAAGGAAACTAATGGAAAATATGAAGATCTCCATTGGAAGACATCCTAGCATCACAATGAGACCAAGCTGGTAGCCCTCATCCCTTGGACAGACCGTATTGATGAATGTAATCTCTAGAAGAAGGGAACTTGTATTAAGTAGCAGAGGGATGTAGAGAACCATCGTTATACGCCAAACTTTTTTAAAGATATGAGATACCCTAAACACGTATTATAAGGGTATTCCTGATAGGTAGAAATACATGTGACCATGGTTATTGCCATTGGAGTTTAAAATCAGCTGACCATTAGTGTTTTATTAAATGGATATATTTATAATTTAATCATTTTTGACACAGTTATCTTGAAAATAATAATTGAAAATTAATATTGTTTTATTATATGTATTGTTTTCAAAGTAAATATTATCTCACTTTTTTATAGATTATTTAAAATATATATTTTTTTAAACAGAATTTATTATTAACAAATTATAATTTAATTGAATATTTTAAATAATAATTATACCAATATATTATTATAACTAATTGGTTGTCTTATTTTCAAAATATTGTATATATATATATACATATATATTCATATGTATAATAGATTTTAATTATATGAAACTATGATATAAAACTATTACTATTATAAAATTATAATTTTATATTGAGGTTATAAATGAAATTGAAAAATATTATATTTAATGTATTTTAATGAGAGTATATTGTAAAATTTCACTATTTTAATTTATCCATGAAAATATTTAATCTATTATATGAATAATTATATGGGTTTTATATATTTTTGAAAATATGATATATACACATGAATATATATAAAATAGTAATTATTAGATTATAAATTTTAGATTAATGTTTTAAAAACATTATACAAATTTTGAATTTTGTTTAATAAAATTGTAAAAATATAATATAACAATTTTAATAGAATGATTAAAATTGTAATTATATGAATTATCTTTTAATAATAATTATTTTTTACTTTGAATCATATATTTATATAATATTAACTTTTTTAAATTTTCAAAATTACAGATATCTTGTACAAATTATGATAATTATTAATTCTATTTTTCAAGTTAATACATTTTGATATTATTATTTTAATTAATTACATTTTATGTATATAATATAATATATATATATATATATATGTTTTATAAATGAATTTGATAATAGAAACTTTTAGTTTTTAGAAATTATTGATAAAATAATTATTAAAATATTATTAATTGTATATAACTTATGAATTTTTAAATTATTAATACTATAAATATATCAGTAAAAATATTATAATAATGATAAATGAATAAATTTGAAAAAAAAGAGAGGAAATCTCGTAATGGGATTGGGGGAGTCTGCGTTTTAGGGTGTCGCGCCGCGTTGAGGGAGAGAGGAAGAGTCGCGACGGTCACGCTTCGTAAGGGGTCCGCGCTTCATGATGATGGTGTTCATCATCTAGTCGAGGTTGAGCGAGGCCGGGCTCGTGTGCAGCACTTGAGGATGGTGACGAGCAGGGTTTGACGTCGGGTGTCGCATCGTGTAGAAATGGAGTTGAGGGAGAGGCCGCAACGGTCACGCTCCGCAGGGGCATCATCAGGAGTCGAGGTCGAGTGGCATCACAAGTAGGAGAGGTAGCGTTAGGGCTTCGGCCTCTGAGGATTGGCAGTGGTCTGGGTCGAGCAGGCCATTGGTCCATGATTTGAAGAATGTAGATGCGGGTAGGTGTTTAATTGTATGTTTTCAGTGTATGATCCTTTTTGGAAATGACTGTGTAGCCTATTATTGCACGTCTTTTTCTTCATCATTTTGTTGTCAGTCTGCTGTTCATCTTTTTTGGATTGCGTATTTGATTACTGATTTTCCTAATAGTGTAAAATATGTCTAGTTGTTGACATTTTGTGGTCTGATGTCGATTAAGAACCACCTTTAATAGTTTTATACGTAATCTATCAATGTCCTTCGGCTTGAAAAGAATATTTTTAACAATGTTTTGATTATTAAATTTATAAATTCTATTTTTTTGTCTGTATCAACACACACCGCTTTCACGGAACGCATATGTTTTTCCGCAATTGGCTATTGGGTTGATCCCATTGTAGTCATTTTATATTATTTATGTCAATATTAATTTTTTTTTTTTTTTTATGGCGGGCTGTGTATTTGAGCTTGCATAGAATGCTTGTACTAGAAACTATTTTCAAAGTGTGTGTTTTGGTTATAAATATCTTGAATTGAATGTGAAAATGTGAACTTTTGACCCATATCTGCTCGTATTTTCTTCCTCTCAAGTCTCCACCTAAGAACTCCTCAACTCCACCTCATCCTTAAGCTTGTAAGGGAAAAATATTTATTTCAAACATTTATTTATTTTATGATCTTATATTTTGTATGGGATTTTTGGGCTTACCAATTTAGGATTGAGCTTATTTTTTTGTAAGGGATTATTTTATTCTTATTAATTTATGTTTATGGTTATTATCCTATATGGTTGTATTTAATATATTCAATTTTGATGGTAAAATTATGGATGTGATAAATTTATTTCCAAGGATGTATACACACACACACACACACACACACACACACACACACACACACACACACACACACATATATATATATAACCAATTATTTACACGTGTATGAATTTTTCATTGTTTCAAACAATATTATGTAATATTTTATTTTATTCTATTATCAAAACTAAAAATTTAAGGTCTATGTTTTCATTTTTATCATTAAACATATATTTTGCAAGGGATAATTTTGTTTATACATATGTTTGGAAAATCTTCTTAAGGGTGTGTTTATATTACCTGCAACTCATGTTTTCTTCCGAGAAACTTGTATAGGGATATATTTGTTGTGAAAACCCCATTCACACACATATATATATTGTTTATATATATATATATATAATTTCTCAATGGAATCAATGTTTTCAAAGGTTAAAACATTGTATGTATTAATATTTCTACGTTCGATAATGATATATGGGGTCATTTAACATTGTTTCCAATTATGAAAAACCGAATATACACATAGTACATATTCAGACATATACATTAAATCCATTTCAAATTTGTTTTATGTTATTAAAGATTATTTCGTTCTTTAAATAATGACTTGGATGCGAATAATGTTTTGTGTTCAAATGGATTTGTATTATTATTCCAAATAATAGTTATTATGTATGTATGTCTATGTCTTTATATACTTTTAACCTAACATGAGTTGTGGTTTTTAATCAGGTGACATTGGTGATTAAGTAATGTTATGAAGTATTTGTTAATTTTAAGGGATTAAAATACATTGTCTTCCTTGAGAAAAACCTATTTAAACACTTTGTTTTTGGTTAAATATATATATATATTCACACAGTTTTAAATGAACATCTATGATACTCAGTTATCAGCATATGTTTTAAAAACAAATCAAAACTGTTATAAATTCAAAATTTTTCATTTTGGAATATAAAATGTTCCTTTTTTATAATAAGTACTTTATTATTTAAGGGTTATTATTTTAAGTTACAAAACATGAATAATAATTTATATGTATTGGTGATAATCACAAGTTCTCTAATATGTCCGCTTATTCATATATTTCATTGGATAAATTTTTATCGCTATATAGTTAGTGTTGAAAATTAAAGAATGATTCACTATATATATGTAATTGCTAATGAATTAAATTTAACTATTATGACCATTCATTGATTAATTTACTAAAATATTCAAATGTGGAATGGGACATTTTGAATAATATGAATGAAAAAATTAAATATTCAAAGTTGTATGAGACACTTTGGATATAAGATCTTACTGGACATAAGAAGAACATATTGGACTGAGTATATAATGGGTTGGGGACCAGTTAATGAAAGACCTATGTGTTACAGACCAGTTAATGAAAGACCTACAGGTTGGTATCTGGTTAATGAAAGCCCCACATGCATATGTAGTTCTCATGAGACAAATCAGGTTATGACATGAGGCATTGACATGGTCTCTCATTATACATTCCCTCATTATTTTTTTTAGTATTTAATTGACCAAGATTGTATTCAAATAGAGATTATGATTAGTTATGAGACTATACATATGAGTTTTAGAAGAAGTAAATGCATGTGGCATGATGTTTATTTTGCACACTTCTCTTGAAAATTAATACATGTGATGGTAGTTTACTAATTGTTTTATGATGTGCATTTTTTATATGAAAAATTAATTGTGACATTGTGATAACACGACTCTGATCATGTACATTTCAATGTAAATTTTGTACATGTACCCTTGCATGATTCAGAAAGCATTGTTTAATTAACTATTGAACACTATGTTGCACACCATGAATTTTTACAAGCATTCTTAGGATTGGAACATTTTTTTAGCCCTGCTAATGTTCCTTAAAAGTTTCACTTGAAACTCTAGGAAAATTGTCTTGTTTTATGTCATGTATTTTAGTTTCCATAAAAAAATGTTTCATGAATATTTTTAAAGGGAATTTTTTTAAAAAGGTTTTAATTGAAAAGTTATTTTATTTTAAATCCCCCTTTATGGGAATTATTATGCTTACACTATGTTTAGATTTAAATTTTACAGGTTTAGTAGATTAGAGTTACAATGATTGGTCCATGCTTTGTGGAGTATTTTCTGTACATTATTTGAAGGATTGTAATATTTGAGTCTGGTTTTCTAGAACATAAACTGAAATTATACTCTGTAATGGAAAATTATATGTAATTTATCAAAATTTATTTTTATAAGAAAAAATATTACACACCATGTTTTATTGAAAATGCATCATCTTCAGGGAAGCTGGGGCAGGGGCGTGATTGACTGCCTGCCCAAAGAGAGATATGAATTATATAAAGAATATAGACTATAAGCCGAAATGTGTAGTCAGATCCTTTGTTACTATGTTAGTAGATTTCATCCCATCCAATGCAGATGTATCAGGTACCTTGTTTTTTTTACAATGATTCTCTAAAAAATTTATTTGATATGGGGTCTACATTTTCCTTTATTTCTGGGGAATTTTTAGGTACATAGGAAATATCACGTCAAAAAATGAGACCAGAACTTATTGTTTGAACTATACGGGGAAATATTATAGAAAATATGAATTATAAGAGTCTTTAAATTGTGGTCTATGGAATGAATTTACATGCAAAACTTATTTTTGTTTCGAATAGTACTGTTTGAAGTCATTCTAAGAATAGATTGGAATTCAATTAATCATGCTTTGATTGAATGTAGAGTAAAAGAAGTTGTTATTTAGATAGAGTTTCAGGTTGTATACAAGAACGAACCCATGCAATTGATAACATATCTGGATGTTGAGAAACTTTTGAATGATGGAAATCAAAGTTATATAGCTCATATTGTTGAAAAAAATGGAACTATTCATATTATTGATGTGCATGTGGTAAATGAATACTTTTGTGTTTTTCCTGGTGAGTTACTTGGTTTCATACCAAATTCGGGAAGTCGAATTCACAATTGACTTAGTTCCAGATTCTATGCCCATTTCAAAACACCCATATCTAATGGCTCAAATGGGACTTCATGAATTAAAAAATCAGTTACAAGATTTGATTGATAAAGGCTTCATTCATCCTAGTACTTCCCCATGGGGTACTCCTATTTTGTTAGTTAAAAAGAAAGAAGGTTCCATGAGACATTTAATTGATAATAGATCCTTGAATAACAAAACTATTAAAAACAAGTATTATTTGACTCACATAGAGGACCTGTTTGATCAGCTCTAGGGAGCTCAGTAATTTTCCATATTTTACATGAGATCTGGATACCATCAATATAAGGTGATGGAGTATGGTATCCCAAAATCATCTTTTTGTACTATATTTTGGAATTATGAATTTGTTGTTATGCTGTTTGGGATAACTAATTCACCTGTAGTATTCACGAATCTTATGAATAAAATATTTCATGAGTTCATGGATAAATTTGTGGTTTTGTTTATTGAGGACACTCTAATATTTTATATGAGTAAAGAGGAGATTAAAAAATATCTTGGGGGTTATTTTGCAAACCTAAATAGAAAAGAAAGTATTTGAAAAATTCATAAAGTGTTATTTTTTGTTGCAATATATTTCGTTTCTCTAGCACATTGTAAATAAGGTTGGAATAATAGTAGATCCTTCCAAAAAACAAAAATTGGGGATGAGTGGAAAAAACCTATAAATGTTATATAGATTTATATTTTTATTGGATTAGTAGGTTATTACCAATGGTTTGTTAAAAATGTTGCACATTTATCTTCCATGGAATCTAATTTAACACGAATTGGGGTTAAATTTTGTTTGGATAGAGAAATGTTATGTTTGTTTTGGGAAACTAATGAAGATATTGGTGATGCTCCAGTTTTGGAATTTCCTTCTTTAAATGATTAGTTTCTTCATTTATAATGATGTTTCTTTGAAGGTACTTATTAGTTTTTTGATGTAGAATGATCATGTAATGACTTATTCTTTAAGACATTTAAATCCTCATAAGTTAAATTATCCAACACAAGATTTAGAATTGGAAGTTGTGGTTTTTGCTTTCAAAATATGCAGGCATAATTTATATAGAGCCAAATGTACAATATATACTGACTATAAAATTCTAAAGAATATATTCAATCACAAGGAAATAAACATCAGGAAGATAAAAAGGCTTGAACTGATGATGTATTATGACTGCATGATAAATTACCATCCATGAAAAGGAAAAAAATTGGCAGATGCCCTGAGTCGAAAACATCATGCATCATTAACCATGTTACTTTAGGAACATGATCCCTTGATTAATGATTTTATGAGTTTTGGATTGGAATTTTTTTATATAGGAAATACATCTTTTTTGTTTTAGGATTCTGTACAGTCATCATTGTCAAATAGAATTAAGAAAGGGAAGAAGGAAGATCACAAGGTAAAGAAAAATGTAGAATTGGATAAAATGGGTAAGTATCTAGAATTTACCCTTGATGAAGACTGTGTTTTATTATTTGGTAAAAGGTTGCATGTGCCTTTTGATTCATAGTGGAAGAAATAATTGTTGTGTGAATCTAATATTTCTCAATTTTTAGTTCATCCTGGAAGCACCATGATGTGATGAGACCTTTTATAGTATTACTTGTGGGATGGAATGAAAATTGATATTGATGATTTTACTGTAAAATATTTGACATTTCAACAAGATAAAGAAGATAAGTAGTTACTAAAGGGGATGCTTCAGCTTTTTCCAGTGCCGTAGTGGAAATAAGGGAATCTATATATGGACTTCATTGTGGGATTAACAAATACTTAGCGAGGTAAAAATTTAATGTGGGTTATTGTTAATCGCCTAAAAAAATATATACATTTTCTTTCTATTCAAGATACAATGTCTTTGTATCAGATTTCTCAACTGAACCACAACGATATTGTAATGTTACATGGAGTGCCTTTGTCTATTGTATCTTGTCGGGATCTTAGGTTCACTTCTAACTTTTGGTTTGGACTTTAGAAGTCCTTGGGAAATAAATTAAATTTTAGTACAAATTTTCATCCTCAATCAGATGAAAAGTCATAATTAATGATTTAGACATTGGAGGATATTCTTCGAGCTTATTAAATGGAATAATAGGGATGTTTGGATAATCATCTTTCTTTAGTTGAGTTCTCCTATAATATCAAATTTCATTCTAGTATGTAGATGAAACCTTTTGAGGTATTCTATGGGAAGTCATTTCAAACTCCATATTTTTGGGACGAAGTCAGGGAATGGATGATGATAGGGCCAGAATTGGTAGAGGAAGTGACTAAGAAAGTGAATATTATCCCGCAACACATGAGGAAAACTCCGAGTAGACAGAAATGTTTTGAACCCAATAGGAGGAACAACTTTTCTTATGAGGTAGGTGATCATGATTTTCATAGAATCACACCATGGAAAAGTGTTATTCATTTTGGTCAAAATAGAATGAAAAATATGTGATTCATTGGACCTTATGAAATTATGGAGAAATTTGGATCACTGGCCTACTGAGTAGATTTTCCTTTGAGTTAATCTCAGGTACATCATTTTTTCATGTTTCAACATTGAGAATGTATGTGCCAGATTCATATAATATCTGTAGCATAGAAGAAGTTCAATTAGAAGATGATCCTTCTTATTAAGATAAACCATTTTATATTCTTAATCAAAGGGAATAGGTATTTTATAATAAGGTAATACACCATGTAAATGTTTTTTGGAAAACCACTTGGTGGAAGAAGAAACATGTGAGTCTGAAAATGAAATGTGGGAAAGGTACCCTCACTTGTTTAATAATTAAATAAAATTATGAGGATGCAATTTCCAGAAGATGGTGATAAAGTATCACCCTTGTTTTTTAAAAATAAATTGAAATGAATGAATCTTTGTTTCATGAAGATATTTATAACCTTCTTATAAGCATAATTTTTCCACTTCTATGTATTGAATTTTGAAAAGTAGTCATCTATAATTATGATCACTAAGCTATTTGGAGTTTGATGCAACAAACATGTTTTTTTGGTGAATAGTAATATACCCTTATGAATTGTAATAGGAATAGTAATATTACCCTAATTAATATTAAATTATATTAATTTTTTTTCTTAAGGCTTTAAAATATTGACATCTGGAATAATTTTTCAGGGTAATATAAAATGAGTTATATTTTTAAAATTATTAATTTATGAATAATGTTTGGTTTTATTTAAAAATTGAATTAATAATATTATGAAATTTTTTTTAAAAAAATGATGATCATTCATGAATTCTACATGTCGAAAAATGGTTAGTGTGAATTTTTGGGATTTAATTGAAATTCTTGAATTTTTGACTAATAGAAAAATAAGGTAAAATACAATATATTCAAATTACCTGGTAAATACGCTAATCATGAGATCATGGATGATTTAAGACCACTTGGTTAGAACTCACATGCAATTTTTACTAATTTGGGTAACATGAATATAGTCTATTCATATTCTTGAGAAAAAATATTAAGATAATGATTAAAACTAAGTAAAATCCTTTATCTACATCTTTATAAATACCACCCTCATTCCTCTCTTCCTCTCACACCTCTCAAGGAAGGATCCTTACCTATGTTATGCCAAATACTCATCCCAATACCATTCCCCACTTCCATTACCATCAAGTCTCACCAAAAAGAAAAAAATGATGGTTCTTGAGAAGGATCTCAAGGAGATGAAATCAAGAGGTAAACATCCTCTTTTGTTTTCTTTTTTTATTTTCGTTTTCTTTTCTATTCATATTATTTCCACACCTACCCTTATATTAGAGCCATTAATGTTCCAATATATTACATATTCTGGATTTAATTATGTTTATGTATGATTCACCATTATATTTATTCTCCTATCCCACTTATTCAAGAAATTATAACACTGTTCGTGATGTGTCGATTTATCGACATTGTGGATGATGTGATTTTAATTTCTTTTACTTACTCAAAGACCGGCCATTAAAACATTTCAATAGTTGAACCAGATTATAATTATTTAATTATATATTATATAATGTTTTAGAATAATTTTTCACCCGTGTTATTAATTTATAACGAAAAATGAGTTCATTATGATTGAAGAATCGCTAAAATGACCTGTTCAAATATCAATAATGCTTAAACTAATGAATCATTTTCCTGTTATAATTAAAAAAGAAAAATGGAATAATTTACTATTCATGAAATATGTAAATACCATTTCAATCCAATTATGGAGTTTCACTTCCAATCGAAATTAATATCCACCACAAACTGATCAAGGAAATCATGTAAAGAACGCATCCAAAACAATGGAACGATCAAATTACTTAAAATTAAAGGGATAAATGATGTAATGAAATGATCACACAGGGTATTATAAATGTAATACCCCATGATCTCATAGTACGTTATTTCTTCAAATTAATTCAATAACTCGCACTATATGAAACACCGAGTTCAAGCGCACCACGAATTACCAAACTAGTCGTTCAAAAATGGTTATGAATAGTATTAAATGAATTTTGAACTATATATAATCCTTATAATTTTAGAATCCATATTATGTTTTTCTTAGACATAATATAAAAACTATTTCATTTTTTCAGATAAGAGAAGTATATTTCAGAAAATGCACTTTTTCCTCCTTATAATGGTGAACCCTTTTTAAATCCAATATTTGAATCTTTTATATATTCAATTTGACAAAATAAATTTCTTCTTTATAATTGGGAGGTAAGAATTTATTTTCAATGAATTTTTGGTGTTTTTTTGATAACATTTATATTTGGGTGAATAGTTAAAAATACTATATTTTAAGTAAAAAAACTTTTTTAATCAAAATAATTTATTGTGTTAAATTATAAATATTAATGGGTTGAAAGTATATATAGATTATATTGTTACCATTTAATCCAATGCTAGTCATCGTATGTTATTTCACATCGATATTGGACGTAAACAAGTGTCAATCTTTTGAAAGTTATTGTTTCTTAAAAATACGTCTTTTGGTTTTGACAACAGAATTAATAAACAAAACTTATATGTTTTGAATATCGTAGAATAGACTTCATTTTTGAATTTAGAATATCAAAATTACCTTAGGTTATTGTTTTGGTATTTTTTAGAAAACATTCAATTTTTGATGAATAGTGAAAAACATTAAGTTATTGTTTAAAACTGACTTTTTTATTCAAATAAGTATTTATTTTATTTAAATTAATTTTAGGTCAAAATAGATTCATAATACCTATATATGTTCATTTTACTTCATTGGATTCATTTTTTTAAAATATTATATATATAATATTTTATTGAACTTTTCATCGTCTTTAAACCACATCCTAGGAGAATATTCAAATTTGAATAAAACATAATTTTACCACTTTTGTGAGTGGAATTTCAAGAATCAGAGAGACACAGTTGATATCCATAAGAAAAATGTGGTTCAATAAGATAATTTTTTTTGGTGATTAGTAACTATTTGCTTTTATTTACCACAGTTAAAAGTAAAATGGGTAATTAATGGTACAATTGATATTATTCTTACCCTAAAACATGTAAAAATTATATTGGATAAGTGTAATTATAACAATAAACAACCTTAGGAATAAAATATGATTATTTAGGTCCACTTGGATTAGATTAGGACATTTATTATTATTTAATTCAAAGAAGAGTTAAAAGAGTTAAAATCAAAGTTTAATAACAAAAACCTTTTTAATATAGGGTTATACATAAGATAAGGTAGACTATAAATATTCATTATATATATAGAAATATTTCCTACATAATGGTATTTTATTTATAATTTTTAGACATTAAATAAGTAAATTTATTTGTGACACAATGATGATGCAGTAATTACCGTATTAATGAAAGATTAAAATAATTGACACTATAAATATCCAAATAAATTTAATTTGAGACTTTTTATAAATTAAACTAATTTTATAAGTTATAATGACATGTTAAGGTTGGTTAGATCATTTTTTTGAAGTTATCATGCTGTTATGATTTAAAAAAAACAAATACCAAATAGTTTCAAAATTGACATAAAATAGTTTTTAAAACAAATATTTTATTATTAATGGATATAATAATCCTGAAAATATAAGGTTCATCCAAAAGTCTTATTTAATAATATATATGTAGTTAATGTAATAATTGGGGTTCAATTGTCATTTCATAGTATGTTTATTAACCATATAATATAATAATACAAAGAGACATTGTAAATGTCCAACTATTTAACTAAGAGTTAAATCTAAATGTTAAAGTTAATATGGTGACATAAATCTATCTAAAAGCTGTTGGATGAGTGTTTTTTTGACCCATACCAACCTTATACTTTAAATAATTCATTTTTTAGCATTTATAAACCGAAAATTAATTTATTATAAAATAATATTTTAAGGTTTTCTAAGGTGCCCCTCACCCCTCTTATAAAAGGGAACTTCCCCTTCCCTCAAATTCACACCTCCACATACATTTATCTCTCCAAACCCATGCCCAAATATCCTAAAAACTATTCTAAATTAATCCTAGAGGCCTTCCTTTGGTCATAAATCCAACCTAATGATCCATTTTTATCAAATAAATAGAAAGAACCCGAAGAAGAGGTAATGATTTCACCTCCCTCTTTCATGTTATCTTATTCTTCCACTTACTCTTTCTTTGTTGTTTCAATTCTAAAATAATAAATACACTATATTATATATACTGTGATGTTATTATAAATATGTCACACCTATATTCATTATTCTATCCATCTTATTAATTGTAATGTCACAATGCATGCATACGTAAGGCTTACCGTCTCCACGCCGTGGTGTAATTTGTTATTCAACACTATGTTATTTGGATGGATATAATGATGAGTAATATGTAAATAAATAATGAAAATAACATTCTAATGTCTTTTAAAATTAATATACCATCCAATTCCACACCTTTAAAGAAATGATATTGTCGCTCGTGCGTACTTATGGATTACCGTCTCCACGACGTGATGAGATTCATTTCCACGTTCACCATTCATCGTTGATTAAAAAATCGTATATTACTAATAAGTAAGTAATATATGACATAATAATTCAAATTGATATATATATATATATTTATATATATATATATTTACTTACATATATCTTATTCACTTAGTTTCGTTCAACACGATATGAAAACAGAAACAACGTTTATAAGTACGTAAGGACTACCATCTCCATAAACGGTGTTTTTAATTTCATATATATGTTTATTATAAATATTTATATTCTAAATATATATGATATATAAATCATGTTTTATATTATTTAAGTATTTAAATATTTATCTATGTGATACAATCATGAGTAACAAGTTACAACACATACGATAAAATAAGCAATTATGACCCGAAATGTTAATTTAACAAGGATGTTATTATTAAATGTGTATTATAAAGTAATAAATGAATCATGTATGATATCATAAATATTAATATGGTTCTGTTATAATTTAATAACATACTATGATCTTCATACAGGAGGTTAAACATACCCTCTACAAAAGGAAAGTGCAAGGTAAGGGTTAATTCTTCAATCTCATAATTATCCGAGATTGTTTATGTGTATGTATTTACTGATATATTTTTATCATACATGTCCATTATTCAAAAAAAAAGATTTCAAAATGAATAATTTATGGATTTGTGAAATTTAATCTTTATCTAGATCAAAATTTTAAATGTTTTAAGGATTTACCTTTCTAAATCTTTCTAATTAACGTCCATGTTTTCAAAATGATTTTATGGATTTATTTTTATAGACATGTTGTTTTTAAATGATAATTATTATAAAAAGTTTCAATGTTTTATGGGACACTTTGATTCAAAAATATATTTTAAATTACTTCGTTTATAAATGTGTGAAATTTAAATGATTTTACAAAAAGGATATTTCTCTCAAAAAGTTTTACTCATCATTTTCAACTATGTCAGTGTCCTTTACTGGAAATTATTTTTTATTGAGGTTGATTTATTATAAAACAATATTCTATATTGTATTAAATGAGTTATGATATTGTTGATTTTGGATGTTCTATTTTTATACAATTCATTTTTTATTGTTAATGTATTGACATTTCATATACTAGTTTTAATACGAATGTTAATGTTATGTTTCAACTTTTTCATACGAGGAATGAAGTGGACTTAGTAAGTGATGGGTGGAGCCTGCTATATCTCCTCGATACATCGGTAGGTATCATGAGACAAACAAGTGTCTTGAAACAAGGCTTTGACAAAACATTTATTTGTAGTCTTGGCACAAGGCCTTGACTATGTGGTAATGTTGTCAAGCGTTAGGCATTTTCTCGTTATGAAATTTGTTATTACATGTGATTAATTGACTAGTGGAATATCCATGTGCATGTTTATATGGTAGTGTTTGATTTAGTTTTTTCCATATTATGTTCAAGTTTATGTTTACAAAGGTTGTTGTTTTTATCACACATCTTTCCTTAAAAGTTTATATCTTCCGCTAAATTATTTTCCCTTACTGGGCATCTGAGCTTTCCCCTTTCTTATGTTATTTTTCCAGGATTCCAAGAAGTGTATTGTCATTGATATGTAGGGTTAAGATAAAGGGAATAATGGCATTCTCAAAGAACTATTTGTGCTGTGTTTTATGCTTGAAATTGTAATGTAATGTTAATTTACATAATCTATTAACCAAGGAAGCTAAACTGATCGGTCCTTAGGGACTTGATTCCTTGTAATCATGCCAAAGTATTAAAATAATGCACCGGATCTGGGTTACTGGGGTCAGGGCATTACATTTTGTATCAGAGGAAGTTTTTCAATAACCTTTGAAACTTGATTTAGATAAAATTTTATTAGTACACATAGTCCTAAGATAGGCTGTGAAGATTAGTATAGAAGAACATCCTAGAATTTTGGTAATGTAGATATTTTGTGAGTTTTCCAAGAAAATACATCCATGTCTGGATAATAGTAGGTAGAGGTGGCTCTGGCACAGATGTACCTAGGGGTAAAACCTGAAAACACCTATTCGAGATGGACTCGAACGGGAACAGGTGCCTGACAATGGGCCTTTCTTCACTCTAGGTTACGACACTCTAGGGATATATGATTAGGATAATTCTCATTTTTATTACAAATTATTATGAAGGATTTATGAGTATATACCTCCTCAGAGAAAATATTTTTATGATTATGGATTATACCCATAAACAGTTCAATTTACATTAGGTATTTTTCATGTTTGGAATTATTCATTGCAATACATAAAATGATCTAGTGTATTCCATTGTTTAGAAATGGCACCTAGTATAAGGAATGTAAACTCCAGCAATATGTATAATCAAAAGAGTAAGAAAGAGAATATCATTCATGGTGTTAAGGATACATTTAGAAGGGAAATAGTCTCTCATGTATTCTCAAAATATGAAGAAATAGTGTCATGTGTTAAAAAGATAAGTAAAGAAGAGTTTTATGGATTTGAAAGGAAGAAAGAGAAGAAAAGGACGGAAGAGATAAAGATGGATAAAGAGAAGAGGAAAAAGAAATATTTTCCCATATGTGATAACTGTGGAAAGAATAATCTTGGTAAATTCTTGAAGGGAATGATAGTTTGTTATAAGTTTGAAGAAAAAGGACGCCAAGTACATGATTGCATGGGTAAGAAAAAAGTCTCAAATGTACAATGCTTTATCTATAAAAAGTTGGGACACTACATGAATCAATGTCCAAATCATCAGAGTATAACACAATTGATTCAATTGGATAATAATCAAGTTATGATACTACCTCAGATGAAGAGGAATGACTAGTGTTCTTATGTTGTTATTATATAATTATTTCATTTGAGATTTTTATCAGTAATATACTGTTTATATGAATTATGGAGATAAATATGGATTATACTGCACTACTATTTTATTGAGGATTTGAGATTATATGGTTCTAAGATAAGTGACTTAAAATTATGGTACAATTATTGGAAAATACATGGATAATGGAAAGGTAATCCTTAATATGGTCCCAATAATGAGGTTGTGATTTTGAAATAAGAGATGGTTGATTTGGATAAATTATATTAGATAGTCTTGACTACCTTAAAACTGATTAATTATTTGTATATTTCATCATTGTTGGAGTTTAAAACATTTTTGGATAGATGGAGTTTATCCAGTATTCTGTAAGGAATAAGGGAGCATGAATGTAATCAATAAGGTTTTATGGTAATTCCAGATATTGCAGTGTTTTAAAAGAATACATGATGAAGGTGTTCACATGTTATTACATGGAAAAAAGGATCTTAATTATGTTTACCTTCCTTATAAATTTTGGTCTGTGAGTTTGGATAGAAGTATTTTGGATAAGACTAAAGGTTGGAATGGATTAAGTTTGAAATTGGATACTATTGATATGGTTATTTTTAGATTTTTATAAAAAGGACAACACGTAGACTGTGTGACAACCTGTCGCATTGGAAAAAGCTACATGAATCGAATCCACAAACATAGTGAGATTGGGATTTATCGCCTACCACTGGACTACATGAAGTCCCTTGATGGTATAATTTTTTTTAAAGGTTCTGATAGGTGAATTATAAATTCATTATTTTTAGAACCCTATACACTTAAGATTGATAGTATATTTTTTGGAAATCTTTTGAAGCTAAAGATTATTTTTTGGTAGGAATTAGTTAATGTATGTAACTATACATGTCAAGTATATATATATATATTATCTCCTTTTAAGACTATATTTTATTAACCCAATTTCTGATATGAGTTCTCTACAAAAGTGTTTTCTATTTTCAACTTTTTATTTCATAAGAACAATTTCAAATTGTGAGGATGCAATTTATTGAAGGTGGGAATAATGTAACACCCCAAGATCTCATAGTACATTATTTCTTCAATGTAATTCAATAACTTCCTCTACACGCAACACTAAGTTCAAGCCCACCATAACTTACAAAACTAGCCTTTCAAAAGTGGTTATGAATAATATTAACTAAATTTTGAAATATATATAATCCTTATAATTTTAGAATCCATATTATGAGTTTCCTAGATATAATGTGAGAACTAATTTATTTTTTAGATAAAAGAAGTATTTTTTTATAAAATGATCTTTTTCCACATTTTAATGGTGAACCCTTTTTAAATTCAATATTTGAAACTTTTATATATTAAATTTGAAAAAATAAACTTCTTCTTTAGAATTGGGAGATAAGAATTTAGTTTTAATAAATTTTTGGTGTTTTTCTAATAACTTTCATATTTGGATGAATAGTAAAAATAATACTACATTTTAACTGAAAACAACATTTTTAATAAAAATATTTTACAGTGTTAAATTATACATTGTAATGGTTTGGAATTATAAATAGATTATATTTTTACCATTTAATAAAATGCTATTCATTGTATGTAATTTCATTTTGATATTGGACATAAACAACTGTCAATCTTTTGATAGTTATTATTTCTTAAAAATAAACCATTTTGTTTTGACAATGGAAATTAATTTTAAATTAATAAATTCTACTTATATGCTATGAATTTGGTAGAATAGACTTCATTTTTGAATTTGGAATATCAAAATTTTCTTAGGGTAAATTTTTGGTATTTTTCTGAAAACTTTCAATATTTGATGAATAGTGATAAACACATAGTTATTGTTTAAAACTGAAT
The DNA here is from genome assembly GCA_963277665.1 of Viscum album. Taxonomy (NCBI): domain Eukaryota; kingdom Viridiplantae; phylum Streptophyta; class Magnoliopsida; order Santalales; family Viscaceae; genus Viscum; species Viscum album. The sequence continues at coordinate 1,942,977,231 of OY728126.1, read as the reverse complement.
TTTTATTTAAATAATTATTTATTTTATTTAATTTTTTTAGGTAAAAATAGATACATAATACCTATATATGTTTAATTTAATTCATTGGAGTCATTTTGTAAAAATATTATATATATAATATTTTATTGAACTTTTCACCGTCTTTTACCCACCTCATAGGAAAATTTGAAAATTCTCATAAAACATAATTTTACCACTTCTGTGAGTGGAATTTCAAAAATCTAAGAGACACGGTTGATATCAGTAAGAAAAATTTTGTTCAATAAGATAAAGATAATTTTTGGTGAATAGTAACTTTTTACTTTTATTTACAACGATTAAAAGTTAAAATGTCAATTAGGGGTAAAATTGATATTATTATTACCCTAACACATGTCCAAATTATATTAGATAAGTGTAATTCGACCAAAAACAAAGTTAGGAATAAAATATGATTCTTTAGCTCCACTTGGATTAGATTAGGACATTTATTATTAGTTAATTCAAAGAAGAGTTAAAAGACTTAAAATCAATGTTTAATAACTAAAACATTTTTAATACAAGGTTATACATAAGATAAATTAGACTAAAAATATTTATTATAAAGATGAAACTATTTCCTACATAATGGTATTTTATTTATTATTTTTATACATTATATAAGTAAATTTATTTATGACACAATGATGATGCAGTAATTACCATATTAATGAAAGATTAAAATAATTGACATGATAAACATCCAAATAAATGTTATTTGAGTCTTTTTATAAATTCAACTAATTTTATAGGTTATTATGACATGCTATTATTGGTTAGATCAATTTTATTCTATGCAATCATGATTTTATGATTTTAACAAAAAAATAAATACCAAATAGTGTCGAAATTGACATAAAATAGTTTTTAAAAAAAATATTATATTATTAATTGATATAATAGTCTTAAAAATAAAAAGTTTATCCAAAAGACTTATATAATAAGATATATGTCATTAATGAACTAATTTGGGTTCTATTAGAATTTTATAGTAAGTTTATTAACCATATGATATAAAAATACAAAGGGACATGGTAAATGTCAACCCATTTAACTAAGAGTTAAATATTAAATTTAAGGTTAATATGTTGACCTAAACCTATCTAAAACCAATTGGATGAGTGTTTTTCGACCCATCCCCACCTTATAATTTAAATAATTTATTTTTGATCCATTATAAATGGAAAATAAATTTATTATAAAATAATATTTTATGTTTTTTCTAAGGTGCTCCTCACCCATCTTATAAATGGGCACTTTCCCTTCTCTCAAATTCACACCTCCAAAGCCATTTGGATCAGCCAAACCATACTCCAATATCCTCCCAAATATCCTACCTTAATCCTAGATTTCATACTTTGGTTATAAATCCAACCTATGGAGCCTTTACGATCAAATCAAAAGGATGAACCCGACGAATAGATAATGATTTCCCCACCCTCTTTCAAGTTCTCTTATTCTTCCACTTACTCTTTCTTTGTTGTTTATATTATAAAATAATAAATCCAGTATATTATATATTATGTTATGTTATTATAAATATGTCACAACTATATTAATTATTTTATCCATCTTATGAATGATAATGTCACCATTCGTGCGTACGTACGACTTACCGTCTCCACGCCGTGGTGTAATTTTTTATTCAACACAATGTTATTTGGATGGATATAATGATGAGTAATATGTATATAAATAATGAAAATAGCATGATAATGTCTCTGTATGAATTAATATACCATCCAATTTGAAACCTTTTAGGAAATGATATTGTCGCTCGTATGTACGTACGGATTACTGTCTCCATGACACGATGGGATTCACTTCCACATTCACCATTCATCCACCATTATAAAAATATATATAACTAATAAGAATGTAATATATGACTTAATAATGCTACTGTAGATATATATATATATATATATACGTGTGTGTGTGTGTGTTTACTTACATATATCTTATTCACTTAGTTCCGTTCAATACGATTTGAAAATGGAAACAACGTCTATGCGTACGTACGGACTACCATCTCTATAAATGGTGTTTTTCACATCATATATATGTATTTTATACATATTTATATTCTAAATATTTATGATATATAAATCATGTTTTTATATTCTAGAAGTACATAAATCTTTATCTATGTGATACAATCAAGAGTAACAAGTTAAAACATGTACGATAAAGAAAGCGATTATTACATAAAATGTTAATTTAACATGGAAATTATTATTAAATGGGAAGTATGAAGTAATAAATGAATCATGTATGATATCATAAATATTAATATGGTTCTGGTATAATTTAATAACATGAAATGATCTTCATAAAAGAGGTTAAATGTACCGTACCCTAATCAAATGTTCACGACAAGGGTTAATTCTTCAATCTCATTATTATCATAGATTGTTTATGTGTATGTATTTATTGAGAAACTTTTACCATCCATGTCCATTTTTCATAAAAACGACTTAAAAATAAATATTTTAAGGATTTTTGAAAGGTACTCTTTATCTAGATCATAATTTTAAATGTTTTAATGATTTGTCTTTCAAAATATTTTTAATTAACGTTCTGGTTTTCAGAATTATTTTAAGGATTTATTTATATGGACATGAATGTGTTGAAATGATAATTCTTTCAAAAATTTTTAAAGTTTTATTTGACAATTTAATTAAAAAATATCTTTTAAATTACTTCTTTTATAAATGCGTTACTTTTAAATGATTTTAGAAAAAGGATATTTATCTAAAAAAATTTTACTCAACAATTTCAACTATATCAGCATCCTTTACTAGATATTATTTTTGATTGAGGATGATTTATTATAATACAATATTCCATATTGTATTAAATGAGTTATGATATGATTGACTGTGGATGTTCTATTTTTATAAAATTCAGGGATTATGGTTAATGTATTGATATTTCGCATGCGAATTTCAATACGAATGTTTATGTTTTGTTTTAACTTTTTCATATATGAAATGTAGTGGAATTAGTAAGTGAGGGATGAAGCCCGATATAGCTCCTCAATGCATCGGTAGGTCTCATTAGACAAACTAAAATCTTGGAACAAGTCCTTGATAGAAATTTTATTTGTAGTATTGGCACAAAGCCTTGACTATGTGGTAATGATGCCCGACGTTAGGCATTCCCTCATTATGAAATTAGTTATTACATGTGATTATTAGACTAGTAGAATATCCATGTGTAGGATTATATGGTAGTGTTTGATTTATTTTTTTCCATATTATGTTCAAGTTTATGATTAAAAAATATTTTTTTATCACACATCTTGCATTAAAACATTATAGCCTCAGCTAAATTATTTACCCTTGCTGGGCATCTGAGCTCACCCCTTTATTATGTTTTATTTTCCTATGATAAAAAGAAGTGTATTATGATTAATATGCAGGGTTAAGCTAAAGGGAATAATGGAGTTTTCAAAGAACTATCTATTCTATGTTTTATGTTTGAAATTGTAATGTAAAGTAAATGTATGTAATCTATTTTCCAAGGCTACTAAACTGATCAGTTCTTCAGGACATGATTCCTTGTAATCGTGCAAATGTATTAAAATAATGGACTGGATCTGGGTGACTGGGGTCAGGGAGTTACAATAAACAAAAATATATTCAATTAATATATTAATAAAAAACATTTAACCAATATAAAGGATGTTTACACAAGTTATATGTGAGACAAACCTGAGGTAATGTAATTCATAACCCGATTTCCATTTTCTGGGATAACATTCAATCTTATTATTTAGATCATATTAAAATTGTTTGTGTAATGAATTTTTATTATATTATGCTAAATTATGTTTATTAATACTATATATACATTTTCTTCCCACTCTATTAAGAATAAATTCAATTCGATTATTTTTAAGGGGTTTTTCTTTTAAAATCCCATTTTAAAATTCTGTTTTGTGAATTAAAAAAAATGTTTCTATGAAATTATTCATTTTTTATGATTATTTTATGGTTCTTGATAATTGATTATGATGAAGGGTGGGACCTATATCTCCCTCCAATTCATTGGGTATGTGTATGTTGATGGTTTTCCATTTGGTTTCTCCAAGTGTAACAATGATGGTTACACAAATTGTTTTATATCCATTAGGGATTCAAATTATAAGGTAATAGAGAGGGTTATAAGATTATGTAAGTAATTCCCCAAGATACCTTTATGGTTTTAAATATTTTATATATATTTTGTGTAAATCTCGTGGAAATCACAATATTCACAATGTATGTTTATATTGGTGACGATTATGTTTTTTTGAAAATGATTTCGTATGTTTGAAATATTCATGGAATAATGTGTTATTTCCTTCTTTTTATATCCATTACAGAGATTTTCATGCTAATATAAAATTTTTAAATTATTTCAACTTATTCTAAGGAATTCTGAGACAAACAAGGATCAGATGTTAAATGTTATGAAGATTTTTCAAAGAAAACATGTTTTATTTGAAATATTTTATATTTTGGATGATATGGATAATATTTTTGTGGAAACTTCTCTATATGAATGGGGAATGTTATGTATGTTTTATATCCAATTCGATAAAACTATAAACATGAAAAAATAATAAATTTTAAAGGAAATGTTTTCTTGACTAAAATTCAATATTATGCAAGGTAATAATCCCGAGTCCTTTTAGCTACATACTACATGAAGACCCCTTAAGAAAATAGAAACATCCACTCAAAATGCGGTCCTGTCGAATTTGTCATATTTGTCCCTAATCTTGTCATTTATGTCATCAAAAAAATTAAAAGGCCTATGTAGAACACCAAAAATTCCGTTACAAGGAAACTAAAAGGAGAATCCAAACTACCCTTACATCACAATTTTAAAAAAAATACACCACCTGGTGTTCCATTTTCAAGACCATTATAGTTAATCAAATTTCAATCTTTATACACTCAAAACAAATAATTTCAAGAATTGGGTACCATTTAAAAAAAAGGGAAAGGTAAATGATTAAGCTAATTCCCTAAGGGAAACCAAAAAAAATTCATAAGACATCATTTTAAAATATTAATAATTTCTTAACATTCAATCATAATCATTAAATTTATTATAATTTATTTATGTAATAAGAGTTAATGAGACATATTAGTGTATCATTATGAAAACCTGGGTTCTTCAAAAAGAAACCCAATAGATGTTTCCTAATTTAATGTTTTAAAACTCCCAAATTGGTCATCACATAAAAAACATTCTCAAACTGGCATACATGGGCCCAATTGATAATTTTAGATGTTTTCCAATTTATTTCAAACTAAAATTGAAGATAAAGTATATTTAAAACCACTTTAAAAAAACACATGCTCAAATATCATAGTTCAGTCATATTGATGGACATCTACCAATCCATAAAGATTTCATACACATTAAATTTGGATTTTGGATCCCATTTAATTCCAACCAATACATTTATATCATGTAATCATTTACATCAAAACAAAACTAGAATGTCATTACAAGATGCCAAAAAAAATTAGACATGATATATGTACTAAAGAATGGAATTCTAGAAACAGAATTCATTCAAAATAAACTGGTAGTATGGTATAAAATCACCAAACATGGCATATAACACTCAAGGAATGAAATCCAATCAGAAAGAAACCTCTTAATGAAAATACATGGAATATTCACTGCATGAGAATTTTTTATGTGCCTAACATTATTCATGTAATGCTTCATCCTTTCCTTAATATGCCATGTTTAAAATACCATACATTTCATAAATCAAGAAGCGTTGAAAAATACACCATTCAGTCAAGGTGAAATGATATCAAATGTATTAATAAAAAGTTTGAACAAGAATGCCGACCCATGAAACTGGGTTATTTCTCCATACATGGTGTGATAAGCCCCACACATGACTATTTTACCAAGCACAGAAAAATTCCTAGTATCCTATCTACCATCCCCAAACAGAATGACAGAGCAAAAATAACCTTTCAAACCACCTTGTAACATCCAGGCCCAGATTACCATGAATATAGTAGCTATCTTGGAGGGTCACATGGCCTCAATCATGCCTTTCGTTATTCCTGACGCTGCCAAAAAATAGCGAGGGTGTAATAGTGGTTCAATGGGGAGACTGTACCCTCATAACCAGAATTACATAGTGGTATGATAGATTATAAATAGAAGAAAATTGTGTTTTTAGTAGAGAGAAATGACAATGAAATGGATGAATAATATTATAACTGAAAGGATAGATGGGAGACACCTATTTATAAAATTTTATGGAGTACAAATATTGTTATTAGTGCATACAATAAGAAAAGAAATTAACAAAAAAATTTAAAAAAAATAATAATTTCCCAATGTCTAGCTCCTTGAGCATCGCTTGATCCTCTACCCCTAACTCCCATAAAAAATCCAAGAAGCATCTAATAAGAAATAGATCCAAGTAATTATAAAAATGTAGGATTTCTCAAGAACCCTAGTGAAATGATGACTTGAGCAGGGTGTGAGATATAAATCTTAGTAGGCCAACACAAATGCTTTAAAGCACAATCTAGAAAAAATGACATAAAATTTAGAAGGGTATCGTATATAATAAAAATTGATTGATTACAAATTTAATAATAGAAAATTGGTCTAGATGCCTAAACTGACACCCGTCCCAAACCTATAGACTCAGACTATATCGAATGTTTGGAAGGCATACCTATGCAAGGATGAATTTAGATACAGGGGTTGATAGTAACACGGAAAAATTAGGATGGAACACCCCAAGAATGTGATTTATCTTGGGGTCTAGATCCCATGTCAACACGTAAATATTATTGTTATGTAAGGGGAAATACCTCTAGTGGAAGAACAATACATAATAATAAGGAAGTATTCATCTCATATAATTTAATTATCAAACAATGAAAGAAAGCCGTCAAATATTTTTGTGGTGTATCGTGCCCCTTAAGAGGGGATCAATAAAGAATCCCACGTATCACAATGGGAACACTCGTTATATGCCAATACTTCCAAGCCCATCCACAATGACCCTTATGATGTCTAAAGTACCATTATGAGGCATGGTAACTTTTGAGTCCATTCCATGTATCTCACATTGGGGACCGAGTATCACCTAAGGAATGGTGTAGCCATCATTCCAAAAGGACAATCCATGGTTCCTCCCCTAGGGAACCATTATCAATCAATATTGTAATAAACCACCTGGGAATCCTTTAATTGAAATTACAAATCATCTCCCCTAGCACATCGTGATATAACCACCCAATCATGAGAGTCCATCCATGAACCCTTAATATTGAACCCATGTTTTCTCTCAAGACATTTCAAAGGACCCATATAAATAAAGGCATATAGCGAAAGTAAATGCATTTATAAATTTCATAATATTCAAAAAATCTCATTCCATCAACGGCCTAGAAAGTTCACAAGCTACCAGGCCTGCCGAAGAACAAAAATCTTGCCCTCAAAATTAATTGAGGAATTTAGCACCAAAATCAATAACATAACAATTACATTACATTATTATATTTTTAATATCTAGAGATAACAATCATGAATATAGATCAAGAAATTTAAATAGAGAATAAGAATTAGGAAGATCATTAAGTAGTGGAATATAAAAAGCACATGGAATCGATATGCCTCAAACTATAGATCATCAATGACATTATATAAAACAAGAAATAAATATTTTATGTGCATAAAAATAAATAAACATGTTGGTAATTCTACAAGTCACATTTCATTGCACTTCAGACTACAAAATTCAAGGGAAAAATATCATAATCAATAAAAAATTTAATCATAGATATTCCAGGAAATTCAACTAATCATGACAATTAAATTTATTATAACAAAGTCATCTCAATATAAACATTCTTGGATAGTATTTCTATCACGAAAAGAAATTCTATCCAAAACATGATACATACATTATCAAAACAAAGAATGTGGATTTAAGTGGTAAGAAGGAACTCAAAATGTTCTATAGTAATGAAGGAAATTATCTTCTTGGGTAATCCCTGATACAAAGAAAGAAAAACACTTATGTGGTGTTTGGTTTTAATTAGATAATTAAATTTTTTCTGCATTGGAAAAGTCATTATTGAAAGGAAAACCTTCATGAGAATTTATATTTATTCAATTAAATCCTTTTATTAAACAAAAAAGTAAATTTACTTATCTAGGATTAGGATACACATATATAGTTTCATTATCAATGTGGAAAAAACATACATGGTCAATTCCCATTTAATTCCATAGACCATGGATTGCAAATTCATAAAGCTCAAAATACAGGGAACGTGTCATGTAATCATGTTGTATGCCTACCTAGGAATTTCAAATAGAATGAGGTAAAACACTTATAAGGTGTCATGGGCTGCATTTAACTCTCACTTAAAATGGGGGAAACATACTATCTTCAACACATCAAACCTAATAATAACACAGGAACGCATAAAACTCTACATAGAACCGTTTTAACATGAAGACAATGCACCTCAGTGGAAGGAGTTTTATTATAAAATAATGTTATTTATTATAACAAAAACACTCACAATACTTAACATTTCATTCATAAACTTACTCAATTCATATCTTAAAAAAATTACGTCTGAAAATCATACTTCATTAAATAAAAACTAAGGTCAGTGTGATAAGTAAATTAATTAATTAATTTTTAAAATTAAAAGGGAATAGGAAAGGGCTCCTACCTTAAAAAGTATACAAAAGTGGAATACATCTTCACTATTTTTTATGAAAATACAAATTGGAGCTACTACTAACCCCTTTAAGAATAAACAACATCACATATATATAAAGACACATAACCCCAATCCACATTTTAGCATAACCATGAATATGTGTAAGATGTCACTTGAATATATAATTATATGAATACTACCATCGACTATCACATGTGTATTCATTTTCATATTATATGTAGGCATACCTCTCGATATATATATATATATATATATATTAAATTCCATCGATGAATATACATATAATGTTGGGACATATATATAAATATGACAATAGAAGGGTATTCAGTGAGTGTCCGTTGAACCTTACAACTCGAAGCCACAAAGAATGGTCCAATACACTATAGATAAAATATTAGGAACATTAAAACACCAAAAGGAAACATAAAAAATAAGGTGAGACCAAATAGTAGATATAAAACAATTACCCAAAGTGGTGATGAAAACTAAATCGATATGAAGAACCTCCCCTTCCATGGGGCAGGTCATCCCACTATGTTTCGACCTGGTCTACTGGGCCCGGCCCAGCAGACTGCGAGGGTAGTTCGGTTGGATGTAGCCACGCAGGTGGCATCGGCTCGGAATCCAGGGCCGGTTCGGCCAATGCCGCTCAGGGTGCAGCTCGAGAGGTCAGCGGCCGAGAGACCAACGAGCAGGTCGCGCGGGGTGCGGTCAGGCTGGCGGGACTCTGGGTAGGTCGCGTGTGCACCAGGCAGGGTGCTGGGGTGCCGGGAAACACCCTAGGGTGTGGGTAGTGTGCTGGGAAGGCCTCTAGTAGGGCACCGGGGTGCTGGGAAATCCGCCGACTAGGGCCAGGTAGGCCGCCAGTCGGGGCCAGGCAGGCCACCGGCAGGGTGCAGGGGCACCAGGAAGGCCGCCGGTGATGCGGGGGGGGGGGGGGGGGGGGTTGGGGTGTGGGGCATCATGCAGTGTGCCGGTGGGGCACGGGGGCACCGGGTAGCTCATCGGGGACGCCGCGGGTAGGTGGGTTGGGCGCCACAAGGCCAGAGATTATTGTCCGGGAGAATCGGTGCGCTGCGGGGGTAGCGCGATTCGTAGTGGCTTCTGGTAGCACGACCGTCTTTGTTGCAACCTTCATCTTCATCACCTCAATTCCTTAGCGTAGAACGCCACAATAGAGAATAAATCGACGGAGGATGTCGGTCCATGTTAGGTTGGCCGACATCCTATGCATTTAAGGTGATAACAGTTATCTCAACAAGAAGGAAGGATTTGTTCTTCAATTGTTTTTAAAACCGCGCATCCAATTTTTTCAATCCGAAGAAGAAAAAAAGAACAGGATATTATGCTAGAAAAAAACCCATACATTTTGATTAATGGGTGTTCTTTCGTTGATGTCACGGTAGGTTGGACGTCGATCCATGGTAGACGATCACGTCCCACTTCGAAAGGGAGTCTGAAGACGAAGGTCAGAGATGAAGAGGATCGCTGGCGTTCTTTGTATTCTTCGCGTTCTTCGTTGGAAGAATGGTTCTTCGTTGGGAGAAGGGTTCTTAGTTGGGAGATTTTTCTCTTTATCTATCTAGAAAATAAATTCCCACCAAAGAGAAATAATAGATTGTATATTATTTGGTAGGAACAACGATTTCAAAAAGAGGAAATCAAATACGTAGGATCCTCCAATCAATTCTTGTGTGGTGTCACATTAATTGTGTAGGAAGTCAAGAGGCTCTCCCTCATTAATGAGGGAGTGTTGGGAGGTTTTATCATCCTCCATTAATAGGGGTATTGTGGCCCCCACCCATAATATTTAATGGAGATTTTATACACGGGTGGTCCCCACCACAATTATCCTCCAAAGGCAGGTTATATGCGGGTGGGACCCACCACCACAACCTCTCAGGGGAGGTTATGGTGTGGTGGCCCCCACCTCCAATCACCACATGGTGGTTTTAACCACCACCAATAAAATAATTTTAAATCATTATTTTATTCAATTTAATTAAAAAATCTCCAAAAAACTAACTTCCAAACTCATTATAACAGAGCTACGGTGAAGGTCTCACTAAGAAATTACCACCATCCTGAGTGCAACGGATCCCTCAGATTTCTGATCTGAGTAACAGTTTAAGAGTTATTCTACTTTTTTAGGAAAACTGCTTACACACATTAATTTAATCTTAACAAAACTTCGACGGATCATTCCAGGCACTCCGTGCCTCAGAATCGCGCACCGTTAGAAACTGCGGACTCGTAAAATTAACATATATTTTTTAAAAAATTACATGGAAATTCTAGGTCTTTACATTCTCCCCACCTCAGGGCTTTACATCCATGTAGGATTAAACTCGAACTAAGGGAAAAAGTGGGGGTACTGAGCATGCATGTGAGCCACCCACTACCGTGTGCTCTCCTGGATGTTCCCGTGATTCCAACGAACGTGCACCAGAGGTATCGACCATCCACGTAGGACCTACTCTTGTCGATCCTCAATCTCGACTAGGTTCTCTGTTAAAGTCGGACCATTGATGATGTCCAGATCTCTATGGTCGATGATGTGAGTAGGGTTATTCACGTATCTCCTCAGCTGAGATACGTTGAAGACTTCGTGCACCCAGTGCAATTGAGGTGGAAGAGCAATATAGTAAGCCACCTCGCCTACTCTGCTGAGGACCTGTAAATTTCCTATGAACCACAGAGATAACTTTTCGCCTCAGCCAAATCTCCACAAACCTCATCAAGATGAGAACTATAGAAAGAATTGGTCACCATCCTCGAACTCCAGAGGTCCCTATATCCTGTCTGCATACGACTTCTGTCTGCTCTGTGCAGTCTTCATCTTCTCTTGGATTATTAGCACCTTCTTTATGGTAGCTCATACCATCTCTAGTTGGTAGGAAGAGGGATACATTTTTGAGTTAGTCGATGGTCACCCAAATATAGTCATGTCTCCTGGACGTATGTCGAAGACCCTTCATGAAGTACATGGATATCCCATACCACTCCCACTATGGGACCTATAAAGGCTGAGCCAATACTATTGGTACCTAGGGCTCTACCTTCACTTGCTGACAAGTGAGGAACCATGAGACAAACTCTGCCACCACCTTCTTCATACCTGGACACCAGTGCTGTCGTCAAATGTCCTGATACATCTTCGCCACTCTTGGATGTACCGTTAGAGGGGAAGTGTGGAACTCCCGCAAAACTTCCTCATAATGTGCCACGGGTACTATGGTACATCCTCTAAAAAGGATTACATGATCCCCACCTTTAGAAAATCCATCAGGTGTCTGCCCTGTGGATATCTGAGCATGTTGCATCTCACATTCAACATCTCCATGTTGTGCCTCCCTGACTCACTGATGAAGGGGAGGAGTGACTGTAAGAGACTGTAGAAATTATGCTCCATCCCTATCCACAAAGGATATCAGTAAGGCAACCAACTTCTCTGTCACCTCACCAAGCAGCTGTATACCAGTCCTCTTGCTGAGAGAATCTGCAACAACGTTCCCCTTCCCAGGAGTATAGACTATCTTGAAGCCATAGTCATCGAGGAACTGAAAACACAGAACTCCTGCTTCCATGAGGGTAAGGCTGGCCGACTCAAGAGTGATCAGTTGCACCCTCCTATGCATGAGTTTAACCTGTGCTACCTGGGTTTCCTTTTTCATTGACTAAGGAAAACCTCATCTCATTGTTTTAGATAAACAAAAACCTTTTTTCCTAATACTGTCAATCAGTGTATGAACTATTGTTGCGTAGTCCATACCCAAACTGACATTCTAAGGCCTCGACGCAGCCACCAAGAGGTTCCAACTGAGACTCTCACCTCAAGGGTCAGATCATGCCATCAACGTAAGTGTGGTTATCAAGAATCCTCACAAAGGTATCTCCAGATGTGAGGGTAAAGTCAACGATTTAACCCAACACTCTAGGTCTGGGACAAGATTCATGGAAAGAAGGAATGATTGGTACCTATGACTATTGATACGACAACTAGTAGTAGACACAGTCCGTACCTCGAATCATTCCTAGAGCCCTTGGGTCACACTCCTTGACCTCATGAAGCTATTCTCTTCCTCTTACCTCTACCTCTCTAAGCCAGGCGGGGACTAAAAAGGTGGGTGGTTGTAACAAGTCAAAATTTACACCACCTCATGTTTCTCTCCTAGCGCTTCTTCAACGTATGCTTCCCTGAAGATTAATCTATCCCTATTACATCCTCTTTTTGAAATAGTTTACACGCCCATGTCTCTGAGACTAGAGCTAGTTTTATACTTTCTCACTACTAACATTCACTGGTTGTATCCTCTCAGACAAAGAACATTATACTACAAAGGTTCACTCTAGCATCCTAAAATAGGTAGGAATGTGAAGAGGAAAAATTTATGGATCAGATGTCCCTAAAAAAACCTCACTTAGAGGTCCATGATCTGAAGCACTGATTGTATCATATTCATCAAGTACTAAGAATGATCGGTACGCCTCAATGAATACTCAGCTACCAACATCTCGTCCTACCAAAGCTGTAGAAGTTTCAAAGAACTCTCAGCCACCTCCTCAGGCCATTCCTCAGCCGCCTGTAATTCGGGCTCACTTCAGAACCTGAGGGGTATCAGATTCTGTAACACGTGTAAGGCACTAAGCCTACATATGTCATCAACTGGTACCATCGGTTCAAAATCATGACCAACAGGTAGTGATATAGCAGACACACTACTTGAAGGTACAATCTCCGGCAAAGGTCCACATACCAAATCCTAATCACTATGCGGACCAACCTCATGTTCACTCACTGGAAAACACTAGTAGCTAAGATCACCATCTTCTCTACTGTTGTCTCAACTAGGAGGAGAACCCTAGCAATTGCCTCCATTCAGTCCTATGCTACCTGGGAATCTGTCTCGCCTCATTACCTCGAATCCCTCTGACACTGGAACTCATGAAACATGCTCAGTCGGCGTGCACTATCCTCCAGTGCGGCTGGAGGCATCTGCTACCCAACGGGTGGTGGTGCAGCTGGTACACCACCTGAAGGTGCCAACATATTAAGAGGGCCCTGCACCGGAGCCTGCTCGCTCGGTGGGCCATCATCAAGTACCATCCAAAACTCCAACTGGCTGTCTGCATGGAGGCATCCTGAACATATACGACACGGTCAAAAGATTATACATGGTGAGATGACTTGGATTGAGATGACTTAAGAAAAACTTTTGAAAACATGCACGAAGTCAGTGTTTTCGTGTAATATGTCGTAAATCAGTAGTCAGAGTCCGGATGTATGGATACATCAGCCGCCACACCAACACTGGACTCCCTGAAATGAAAACCACACTCATTACCCTTAACACTATTGCTTCATAGAAATAAAATATCAGAGTCCTATGTTATGCGGTAGAACCGACTCCTCTGATACCAATTTATGATGACTCGTCCCCTGGGGCCTGCATCGTGACTACCCCAAGCCTGCCGTCCATAGACCAGGGGCTGGTTACTAGCACCAAAGGCGTAATTCCATAAAAATTGGAAGGCATTGCCTTTGTAAAACAAAAACCCACACAACTAGAGTAAAAGAAGAAGCAAACACTAAGTAAAAACTGTATGACAAGAATTATGAAAGTAAAGGGTCCAAAAATAGAAGCCCAATAGTATATTAAAAGGAAAAGACAAACATGTACAATTAATAGACAAAAAGGAAGATGGTGTCTAGCAGCTTCTGGATCATCCACCATGGATCCTACCTTAAGGGAAGTTACAGATAGCCCCCTTAGTGCTCCACATCTTTCTATCTCCTCCAGGTACCGGCTCGTCATGAGTTCCACCTCCGAGCACCATTTAGTCCCGACACACTCTACCTCGGTCAGCGCTGTCAGTCGTCTGTATCCAACACAACATGGTGCAGGCAAAGCCCATGCAGGGGTGAGTATAACAATATTCTTTAGGGACCCCAAGACCTTCAAGGTCTCAGAAAATCCAAAAAGGATAAACCAAAACGTATGAAATCAACGGATAACCATTACTTAGGTATATTCCCACAAATATACATAAGTTATCTAGTCACCCATCTCAATCATGAGGTAAAAAAATGTCATAGACTCATCTCAAACCAGGATTTTTATTCACGGTGTCGAAACCACGGCTACTGGAAAACTCCTCCTATGTCGAGTACAGTGGGCATGCCACTGCAACCATGCGCTTCCCACTAACCTTGGACTGTGGAAGTACTCCACCTTTCAAGTACTGTGGGCCTACTACTAAAACCATGCGCTTCCCACCATGGGTCTGTCGCTACAACCAAGCGCTCCTCCACTATGGGATTGTTGCTACAAAAAATCTCTCCCCACCAGGCAATCTGAATCATTCCTAGTCGATCGATCAACAGTCATCATGTCTCAGCCAGCTACTAGGTCTCTCCAATCTGCTTGCTCATCACCGGGAGGGTCCGCTCCATGTACCACAAGCCAATACTCCAAGTGTCATGAAGTCTCATGTAGAAGTATCATAATGACCACCACATCATAGGGGTATCAACGTAACAGATGGTGGGTCAATCAGACGCCCAGTCTGTGAGTTAATAGCCTTTTAGTCCCGGGGGCCTAGTTGGTTTTGTGTATGAACCAGCCTGACAGTGTGTCAACTATACCCTGAACACGAATGGGGTATTTTCAAGGGACCATTTTTCAATGATATTACCAGTGCCGCTGATGGTTCGTCAAACGGATGTCTGGTGCCAAAGATATTGCCAAAGTAAGCAATGGGTCATCAGTGGGGTATGGTCTAGTCCGACTCGGTCAGACCGACTCGGCCCCACCCCGTCGGGGTCGACCCGATCTAGGTCAACCCGGACTTGGTCGACCCGGTCATGGTCAACTCGGTCTGACTTTCTGGGTCTGACTTCGCCTATTGGGTGGGTCAACCTACTATGTTTCAACCCGGTCCGCAGGGCCCGGCCCAGCGGACTGTGAGGGTAGTTCAACCGGATGCCGCCATGCCTGCGGCATTAGCATGAAATACGGGGATGGTTCGGCCAGTGCCACCAAGGGTGCATCTCGAGAGGTCGGTGGCCAGGAGACTAGTGGTAAGGTCATGTTGGGTGCGGGCATGCGAGCGGGACTCCAGGTATGACGCGGGTGCACCGGGCAGGTTGCTGGGGTGCCTGAAAGCGTGCTAGGTCACATGTAGTGCGCTGGGGCACCAGACAGACCGTGGTAGGGGGCCACTGGGGAGCCGACAGGGTGCCAAGCAGGCCGCTGGCAGGGGCCAGGCAGGCCTCCAGCTGGGCACGGTGGCGCTGGGGAGCACGCCGGCGGGGCGCGGGTAGCACACTGGGGACACCAAGTGTAGGCGGGTCGAGCGCCGCTTGGCCGGCGATGTTTGGCCAGGAGCATCGGCACGCTACGGGGGCGGCACAATTCATAGAGTCCACGGGAAGCACGGTCGGTGTCATTGCCTCCTTCATCATCATAGCCTCAACACCTTTCCGTAGAATGCTAGAAGAGATAACAAAATTGACAAAGGATGTCGGGCCATGTTAGGTTGGCCCGCATCCTACGCATTTAAAGTGATAATAGTTATCTCAACTAGAAGGAAGGAGATGTTCTTCAATTGTTTTTAAAACCGCACATCAAATCTTTTTCAATCCAAAGAAGAGAAAAAGAGAAAGATATTATGCTAGAACAAAACCCCTACCTTTTGATTAATGGGCATTCGTTCGTTGACATCACCATAGTTTGGCCATCGACCAGTGGTAGACGATCATGTACCATGTCGAAAGGTGGTCCGAGGAAGAAGTTCAGAGAAGAAGAGCATCACCGGTATTCTTCGTGTTCTTTGTTGGAAGAACGGTTCTTTGTTGGGAGAAGGGTTCTTCGTTGGAGGCTTTTTCTCCTTATCTCTCCACAAATGAAATTCCCACCAATGAGAAATAATAGATTTCTTATTATTTGGTTGGAACAATGATTTCAAAAAGATGAAATCATATACGTAGGCTCCTCCAATTAATTCATCTACGGTGTCAAATTAATTGGGGAGGATGTCAAGAGGCTCCCCCTTATTAATGAGGGAGAGTTGGGAGGTTTTATCCTCCTCTATAAAAAGGGGTCAGGTGGTCCCCACCCCAAGTATTTAATGGAGAGGTTATGCTCGGGTGGTCCCCACCACAATTATCATCCCAAGGGAGGTTATGTGTAGGTAGGCCCCACCAACATAACCTCTCACGGGAGGTTATGGTGTTGTGGCCCCCACATCCATCCACCACTAATAAAATAAATTAAAACATTATTTTATTCAATTTAATTAAATAAACTCCAAAAACTAACTTCCAAACTCTTCAGAACGCAACTATGGTGAAGGTATCACTAAACAATTACCGCCATCCTGAGTGCAGCGGTGCCCTCGGATTTCTGATCCATGTAATAATTTATGATATATTCCACTTTTTTAGTAAAACTGCTTACTTACATTAATTTAAGCTTAACAAAACTTTAACGGATCATTTCGGGCACTCTGGGCCTCCGAATCGCACACCGCCAGAATATGAAAACTCATAAAATTCCCATTTATTTGTAAAAAAAATTACATGGAAATTTTGGGTCATTATAAAAACATTCATTCTCATTGAAATGCAATAGCGGTAAAGGTATTATTAAGCGAATATCGGCACTGTATGTTCAACGGTGCCCTCATATTTCAATTACGAGCATCGGGTCGAAAGATATAAAATACCGCATGTACATTCACTAAACGTACCTGAAAAAATATTCAGAAATTGATTCTGGGCACACTGGGCCTCGGAATCAGGCACCATCAGAAACCGCGGACTCGTAAAATTCCCATGTATTAAAAAAAATACATGGAATTATTGGGTCTCTACATTCTCCCCACCTAGGGGATTCACGTCCTCATAAGCTACAAAAATCACTAAGGTAATAAATGATGGTATTGAGCACGCATCTGAGCCTACCGCTCCCATGTGCTCTCCTGGAGGTTCCCGTGCTGCCAGCGAACCCGCACTAGAGGAATCAACCGTCAACATTGGACCCGCTCCTGTCGATCCTCAATATCCACTAGAACCTCCGTGAATGTCTCCCCTTCATCGATGTCTATCTTCCCATGGTTGATGATTTGGGATAGTTCGTGCACATATCTCCTGAGCTGAGATACATGGAAGACATCGTGCACCCACTGCAATTGAGGTGGAAGGGACAGGCGGTGAGCCACCTCGCCTACTCAGCTGATCACCTGGAACGGTCCAATGAATCATGGAGATAACTTTCCACCTCGGCCAAATCTCTGTATACCTTGTCGATGTGAGACCTGTAGAAAGACGTGGTTTCCATACTCGAACTCTAGTGTTATCCGTCTCTATCAGCATTGGACTTTTTCCTGCTCTGTGCAGTCTTTATCTGTTCCTGGATGATCTGCACCTTCTCTATCATAGCCTGCACCATCTATGGTCCTACAAGTGTTAACTCCCTTGGGTCAGTCCAGCATAATGGTGATCTACATGGTTGTCCGAACAATGCCTCTTAAGGTACCATCCAGATTGTAGAGTTGTAGCTGTTGTTGTACGCAAACTCTACCAAGGTTAAGTGATCCTATTAGCTGCGACCAAAGTCGATAACATATGCACGAAGCATGTCCTCGAGTGTCTGAATGGTTCTCTCATTCTAACCATCCGTCTGAGGATGGAAGGTGGTGCTCAAGCAAAGCTGCATCTTGAAAGCCTCTTGAAAAACCTTCCATAGCCGAGAAGTGAAACGGGCATCTCAATCGGAGATGATCGTCGATGGCACACCATGAAGGAATACAATCTTTTGTATGAAAAAGATTCCCAAGATCTATACTGAGCCCTGCTCTCTGATTGACAGGAACTGGGACGACTTGGTGATTCTGTCGATAATCACCCAGATAGAGTCATGTCCTCTAGATGTACATGGAAGTCCCATCACAAAATCCTTGGATATCCCATCCAACTTCAACTATGGGACCTCTAAGGTATGAACCAAACCTAATGGAACCTGGTGCTCCACCTTAACATGCTGACAAATGGGGCATCACAAGACAAACTATGCTACCGCTTTCTTCATACCAGGCCACCAGTGTTGTCGTCTGAGGTCCTGATACATCTTCGCCACATATGGATGTATCGATAGAGGGGAAGTGTGGAACTCCCTCAACACCTCCAGCTCTAGTGAAACTGGCTCTCTAGTACATCCTTTGAAGAGGATGACGTGCTCCCCACCTTGAGAAAATCAATCAGGTGTCTGTCCTAGGGATATCTGAGCATGTCGCCTCTCACAGTCAACTTCCTCAAGCTGTTCCCCTTTGACTCATAGAAGAAGTAGAGGAGTGGCTGTGAGAGACTGCAGAAAGGCTGCTCCATCTCTATCCACAAAGGATATCTGCAACGCGGCTAGCTGCTCCGTCGCCTCACCTAGAAGCTGAATTCCCGATCTCCAACTAAGAGAATTTGCAACAACATTCCCCTTCCCAGGAGTATATACTATATTGAAGTCGTAGTCCTCGAGGAACTGAAGCCATCGTCATTGTCTCAGGTTCAGATCCTTCTGCGAGAAGATGTACCTGGGACTCTGGTGGTCAGAATAGACTGTAAAACACTCTCCCATCAGATAGCGTTGCCACATATTCAAGGAAAAGTACACTACTGCTAAATCTAGGTAATGCTTAGTGTAGTTCAGCTCATGCTATCTAAACTACCATGAACCATACACTATCACTGCTAGATCTGGATTCAGGACACATCTGAGTCCGGTCCCAGATGCGTCGTAGTAAACTACGTTCCATACACCCTCCTCAAGTAGCCTCAAGATGGGTGCACTGGTCAACCTATGACTCAGCTCCTGAAAGCTCAACTGGAATCTATCTACCCACACGAAGGTTTGCCCCGTCTTCGTCAATACTGAAAGCGGTGCTGTAACTCTGGAGAAATCTAGCACAAATCTCCAATAGTACCCAGCCAGTCCCAGAAAACTATGTACCTCCACCACACTCCTGGGTTGCTCCCTAGAAATTACTATATCGATATTCCCTGGATCCACTGCAACTCCATCCTCCAGGATAACATGTCCAAAGAAGTGATCCTATCGAATCCAAAACTAACACTTTGAGATCATACCATAAAGCTGGTGCTCTCGGAGTGTATCCAGTACTACCTGAAAATGGTAGGCATGCTCCTCCTTAGTAGTCGAGTAAATCAGTATGTCATCGAGGAAGTCTATGACAAAAAGATCGAGGTAAAGCTGGATGATCCTGATCATGAGACTCATGAACACTGCTGGTGAGTTGGTTACGCCGAAGGGAATAACCCAGAACTTGTAGTGGCCATACCGACACCTGAAGGTCGTCTTCTACACATACTCGTCTCTAACTCTGAGTTGGTGATATCCTGACCTAAGGTCTATCTTATTTAACCATCGTGCTCCCTAGAGTTGGTCAAAGAGGTCGTCAAACCTCGAGAGTAGGTACTTGTTATTCATAGTCAAATGATTTAGGTGACGGTATTCGACACAAAATCACATGCTCCCATTCACCTTCTTGGTGAACAAAATCGGAGAAGCCCAGGGTGAAACACTGGGTAGGATAAATCCTTTCCCTACAAGTCCTCTAACTGTACCCGCAGTTCACGAAGCTCGGCAGGAGCCATCCGATATGATGGAGTAGATATCATTGTTTTCCCAGGGTACATTTCAATGTAGAAGTATACCTATCTGTGAGGATGTTTTCCTAGAACGTTTTCAGGTAAAACATCTGTGTACTGATCCACCACAACAGGAAAACTCAAACACCGCACATCAACTGCTCCGAGGATGAGACTAGCCAACTAATGTTTGATCGGCTGCCCCTTCCTCTATGTAAGTCCATCCTGCATTGAAAAGGCTCCCTTTTCTCCAGTGAAGGCGAACATGGTCCCATCCATGCAGATAATCCACACTTTGTGCCCAAAACAGTCAATCATATCATGAACTGTGGATAAACAGTCCATACCCAAGATGACGTCGTAAGGCCACAATTCCACTACAAGAAGATCCCAGTCAAAGATATCACCTCCTAGAGTAAGCTCACGATGTTGGAACCAGGGCGTCATCATCGAGTCGTCTCCCTTAGGAGTCTCTAGCCATAAGGATTGAGCCAACGACTCCGTCAAAATCTCCAACCCCCGAATGAGGGAAGTGGTAATAAAAGAATGGCTCACACCAGTGTCTATAAGTACTGCAGAATGGGTGGTGTAGACATATATAGTGCCTCAAATTATCCTAGGTGCATTGTGTTCATAGGCCTTGACTGCCTAGAGGTGATCATTCTTCTGTCCGCCAGCTCCCTATGGTCGGGGTGGACCTCCTGGTGGTGGTGGTGGTAGAGCCTTGAAACGTCATCCACCACCCGCTGCTCGACCATCTCCACTGCCACGTCCGCCTGCTATTGGCGGACCACCACAGTTGAACCTACTCCTCTTCCTGGGAGGTCCCTCTACTGCCAGCTACTCATCTGTTTGGCGAGTCAGGCAGGCTCGAGCCATGTGGCTGTACCCGCTACATGCATGGCACTGCCTGCTCCTTGTATAGCTGGATCTATCTCGTATGCCCTGCACAACCAAACTTGTATCCTGTGGTCTCCCACCTAATGTCCTAGTCCGCTTGGACCTCTGAGACATCTATCTACTGTCGGATGCAGAAGACTCCGCTATGTGTCGCCCTATGGTGGGTCTCGCTGCTAGTGTCTGCTCAGCAAGGAAACTCTCCACTAGAAGGGATCACTCCAGCACCCCCGCCTGCATCGGGATGCTGAGCGGAATTGTCGAAGCCCTAATCTCAAGCATGAGTCCCTGATCGAAGGTCTGGGCCCTAAAGAATGAGTCCTTTACCATATCTATAGAGTAGCGTGATAGGTCAGTGAACCTCGCTGAGTACTGAGCTACTACCATGTTTCCTAGTTGCAGATGAAGTAACTCGTAAATCCGCACCAAACGAAGAGTGGATGGAACAAACTCTGAGCGAAAGAGACTCTTGAAATATGTCCAGCGTAAAGATGCCTCGTCATGCACCTTTAGCATTAGGCTCCCCCATCTGCCTACTGCTACATCCAAGAAACCCGCGTTAAGGATCACCATGAGGTCGGCTGGTGTCCCTACCAATATGAAAACTCTCACGACAGCCTCCAGCCAATCCACAGCTGCCTGTGGGTCCGTCTCTCCCCGTAACCTGGGCGACCACTGATGCTAGAACTCGTGCATCAGACTCAGGCAGCATGCACTATCTACTATTGGAGATGGTGGTATCAGTGGCCCAGTTGGTAGTGGTACCATTGGTACCTCCGCTGTGATGGGGCCCTGCACCGAGGCGTCATCGCTCAGCGGGATACCATCTCGTACGAAACTCAGAACCCTAGCTGGGTGCCTTCATGGGTCCATCTTGAACGAAAATAGGTACGCCACAGTTAAAATTGTATACTTGGTGAGATGACATAATGTAATCATGGAGAAAACTTTTTCAATGGAAACAGACACGCAATCAGTGTATTAATGCACTGATTTGGGGATCAGAAGTCAGAGTCATAATGTATGGATATGTCGGTCGCCGCACCAACACCAGTTTCCTAAAAATGATAACAACACCCAAAACACTAAACACTATTTCCATTAAAAGAATCAGAATCCAGGTTCTGCGGCAGAACCGACTCCTCTGATACCAATTTGTCATGGCCCGTCCTCGGGGCCCGTGCCGTGACTACCCCAAGCCCGCCATCCATAGGCCAAGGGATGGAAACTAGCACAAAGGGGGTAACCCTGATAAAAACGGATGACATTGCCTTTAAACCTCTAACACAGATAGTATGAACACATGAAGTAGACACAAAAAGTACTAAAACTAGAAAGGTAAGGTGTGCTGAAAGTAAGTGGGCCAGTATTTAAACCCAACTGAACAACAAGTAAAAGTAATGTAAAAAAGGAAAAATAGCTCATGGATTGTCCGCCTGGGAATCCTACCTGAAGGGTAGGTACATAACTCGAGCAACTCATCCCTGCCGTATGTCCCGTATAGTACAGCTCCGAGTAGTCTCCTGTCTGTCACCCTGAGCCTTGATCACTAACGTTTGTCACTTGCACAGAACACAAAAAGGTGCGGTTGAAGCCCATGCAGGGGTGAGCATAACAATACCTAGAAGGGGACCCCGAGATCCCTGAAGGTCTCCCAAAATCTACAAAGGATAAACAACTGTAGGAAGATACAATCAAGAAGTATCATCCATCCCTACTTAGGTATATGCCCATACATATAACTAAGTTACCAGTCACAGTCCGAATCCAACTCTCAAGCCCAAACACAACCCAGTCCACATATGAAGTAAGTCAATCAAATCGATGATAATGATTGGAAGACAATACTCAGCTCGCATAGGTAAACATCTTTAGTAGTGAGATAGAGAAGATTTGATGTAGTCCGTGATTCATCTAAGATGTCAGAACCACATAGGATATTGGACCAGCTAAGCTATCAGACCCACATAGGATACAAGACCATCTATTCTGTCGGATCCACACAGGTTAAAGGAACAGAAGTCAGAACTGCCAGACCCACGGAGGATCCTGGTACAGTAGTCATCGTTGTCGAATGCACATAGGATTCCAGTACATTATTAATCACTGTCAAACCCACGTAAGATTCTATTACAATAGTCATCACTATCGAACCCAGGTAGGATTCTGGTAGAGTAGCGTCACAGCCAGCTCTAGGGTTCCCCGGACACAGTACACTCGATTCCGAGAGGGTCCTCTCCTCTCCTCGAGTTTTGATAAATAAAATAGCACGAAGTCCTAATTTGATTTGTCTCGTATTTCCATCTCATCATAAGGAACCTAACGTGACAGACAACGCATCAATCAGACACCCGGTCTAAGAGTTATTGACATTTCCGTTATAGGGGCCCGTTTGGATTTACGCGTGATACAAACCCAGACATTTTCTAAAATTTTTCAAAACATAAATAGAGTATCACAAAAGGACCGCCGTGTCACGAGGGTCCCAGTGCCACAGACGGTGTGTCGATCAAATGCATGGTCATGGAGTTATTCGTAATTAAGAGAAGATGGGTCTGACCCGTCAAATCGAGTGGGCTGGTGGGTTGGCCCAATTCAGCGAAGACGGGTCCGAACCTTCAAGCCCGGTGGTCTAGTAGGTCGGCCCGAATTGGCTTGGAAGGTCTGACCCGGCTGGAGGTCAGCCCGGCCCGGTGGGGCGCGACCCACCTACGGACCCCGCCCACATTGCAGGCCGGTTTGGTTTGCCTGGATGTGCCAAGCGGAACCGCCTCCTTCACTGCCCGGCCGGTCGTTGCTGGCCAATTCTGCCCAGCGCAGGCGGCTCATGCAGCATGCCGCGGTTCTTCCAACGTGGCGCTTGCGGGCACCATTGTTTTCCCACATGGCACTTGCGGTGGTCTTCCCACGTGGCACTTGCGGGCACCATGAAATAATAATATGAAAATTTTATATTATATTATTTAATTTATTTTTCTAATATGTTTAATGTTTTGAAGAATAATGAAAAGTTCTAAATTTTTATTAAAAACATACATTTCATCTAAATAATTTATTGTGTTACAATTGATTTTTGATAATTTTATGGTAAAATTGGATCAAATTTTTTTCATTTTTGTAAATTGAATGTCATTTTAATAAAATTATCATTGAATTTGGATATAAAAATATCTCCACCATTTGATTATTTTTACATTCAAAACTCATTTTCTAGATCTATCAACAATATTTTTTTTAAATTAATTTTAGCAAATTTTTTTTATTGAATTTAGAAAACCGAATTCCATATTTGGAATTAGAATGAATTTTTTTTGTAAATTCATCCTTTTTAAAAAAAAAATATAAATAGTAACTTTGGTAATTTTTATTACTACATTTATGGGTAAATATGATAATTAATGTTAAATATAATTTTATAAATACTATAAAATTATCTTAAAAACTATTATAATTATAATGGCTGATTTTATTATATCCCTATGAATTAAGGGATCAGTTATGTGACCATTAATGTTTTTTGGATGAGAATATGACATTAATAATATTATATTCAATGGAAATAAATCTTTTTGATACTTTTGTTAATAACAAAGAGAAATATTTTTAATATGGGGTCATATAAGAGATATTTTCTACTATAAAGAGTTTTTAGAAATATATATTGTTTCTCTATATCAGTTCAATTTATTTTATATTTTTTAATAATAAAATAATTACCATAAATAGTGACACAATAATGATTCATTAATTTTCTAAATAATGTAAGAATGAAATATATGATACTAAAAATGGTAAAATAAATATAATTTGATTTATTTATTACATCCATGATTTTTTTTGAATAATTTACAATGTTAGTGATTTTTAAATGATTTTTTTAAAAGATATAATGTTTTTATCAAATTTTTAAAAAGTCATGTAGTGAATAGAGTGAAAATTTACATTAATGATACTTTAAAATAAATAGTATTTTATTAAATTATATCAAATTAATTAAAATATAAAATTCTGCTAAATTTTTTGGATAAGTTCTAAAATTTCATCAATGACAAATTAATTGGTCATTATTTATTTTTTTATAATAATTTCAACCCTTAATTTTTATATTATATGATACGATTTAATGAATTAAAAAGGTTAAATAAGGGTTAATTCTAAAATATATGTATTAAAAAGTAGTCAAAACATATATAATTTTTATAAGATGATTATTTATAGACAAAAAATATTCATATATTAGAAATTAATATTTTTTAATCCATTTGGAATATAAAATTAATTTATATTAAATTAATATATTTAATATTTCCAAGATTACCCCTCCCCTATCTAATAAAATAGAACCTTTTCTTTGTAATTAATCAAACTTAAAAACATATATTATTTTTCCAATTTTCCTACAAATATCATTAAATAATCCCTCATTAGATTCTAGTGATCTTAGTTTAGTAATAACACTCACTTCAGAGGTGTTAATGTGTTGAAAAATTGAGATTGTCCAGAGAAAATGTTTCCTTTTTAATTTTGTGTTTCGGTCTTGTTCGGCTTACACTTCCATAAAATATTCTTCCACCATTATGAAATTATAAATCCTTATCCTCAATATATAGATATTTTATTATGTAAATATAAGTATCTAAATCATTCACCACTTCCATCAAATTTGAAAATAATTAATCTTTCGTGTGTATGGAGGTGTGCCACCACGTGATCGATTATAATTTTTTTCCATCACGATATCTCATGACTGGTTATAATGATGGAAATAAGGTTTATATTTTATATTAATTAAATATTTATCATTATTTAAGAATAATATTTCATTTAAATTCATACATTTCAATGGACAAAAAAATTATAACATCTTTCGTGTGTACGTGCGAACTATCACCTCCACGAAGATATGTGATTTATTTTTTATAACCATATCACAATTATAATATGTATAAGTATAATTAAAATGATATTAATGATATTATGAAAAATATATAGTCATTTATAGTAATTTCCTTCTTTATATAATGATTATTGAAAAATGTAAACATTAATCAGGTGTACACACAACCTATCGTCTCCATGAATATAAGGTATTTCATTTTTCATTACTACACATGAGGGTTTGATCTGAAAGTATAAATGATGTATTAAAATTAAAATAATTTAATTTCTATTATTTTGTATATGATGTAGTTATGACCACTTTGACTATTGACTTCAGACCATATTTATTTTGGACTTAAATACAGAATACCGATAAAATGTTCGACATGAACATAAATAATTATGTATATTTTTATAACATTGTAATAAGTCATATAAATTTAATAATAAAAATTAAAAGGTACTCAAAAAATTAAATAAATAGCCTAAATTTTTTATTCAGGATTATAAATATTTTATGTGATAATTCAGACTCATGGTAAGAGACATTATTTTGAAAACCACTTTTAAAGATACTCTTTCAACTATTTTTACAAAATCCTAAAGGAATATTTCAAAAAAAAAACCACATGAACATTATTTCTCACATTTAGAGTGCAATAATACTTTTATTAATAATTTAAAATGGGACACATTTATTTTAATTTTTTTTCATTTAAGAGTGGTGACATTGTAAAAATGAATTCATATTTCAATGTGGAATTTTTTTTAATTTATGAATAATTTATGTGTTATGCATATGTTTTGGTTCCATAACATTTTTATAAGTATGGATTATTACGTTATAATCCCAGGGTAGGTGTTATTATTATATCCCTCCAATGGATTTGGTAATTATATGAATTAAATTAGTAGGGTTTCTCATAAGATATTAAGTGAATATACTGCGGTGGGTATTCCAAATGTAACAATGAAGGTTACACATTAGATAGTTTTACGAGATATTTTAAATGTAATATTGATAAGGAATTATTGAAACATGTTAACTTTTTGATTTATTTTGTAATTTAATATTATAAAAAATGTACAATTTCATGAGGTAAGCTAAAGGGATTTTGTTTTATGGGAGAAATTTATGACTTTGTGAAATTGTTCTCATGGGTTTACAAGGTTCTAATATATATATTGTTTCATTCATTCTGTTTTTTTCCCTTGTTGATATTTTGTTGTTTTTTCAATATTTTAAATGTTTTACCATGCTAAAGTTTGATTAGGGATGAATATGAGGGAAATTTAATATATTTTAATATATTACTTGAAAAAAATATTTTTTATTTAAAAATGGATTCCATTTTTGAAAAAATAGATATTGAGTATATGTTTCCTCTTGTAATAAATCAGATTAATATGTAAGGTTTTGTCCAAACACTCTTGAACTATAAATCTAAATGATCCTTGGGAATGTAAACATGACTTCTAGTCTTATAAATAACTTGAATATATATGATTAAGTCTAGGTCCATATAGTTGGTATCACTGTTGGGTTTTGAAAAAATGGGGATTGAATTTTTATCATAAGAGTTAGGGATATCATCATAAGACGATAGTATTAACAGTGATCATATGTTCATTGTATTATAATAAACTTTTTATGATTTTAGTTGTGAAATTTTATGGTGATTGATGGTATTTTTTGGAGACACTTTTTAGATAATTATGTGTTATTAATTTTTGGGTTGAAAAATGAAAGGTATGAGATAAAATTTGAGGGTAAAACATGTTATCGTTATTTATGTGGTATTTATAAATTTTTTGGAATGTTATAATAATTATATAGTTTTATTTAAGTATAATCCACAGTATGGGTGATAACTGGTAACATCCGAAAAGGTCGTCGGAATCAGACAGAAAATCGATGAGCGATAAGGGTACATCACTTACTACTGGCATATGTGAAGTCACAGTTAGTATGATTTTTTTCATTATTAGTTGAATTGTTTGATTAAAGTTGAATAATATGAATTTTCTCTTATGTTTTATCTTATATTTTTCAATTTCATTGGAAAATTAATTGTTTATTATGTGAAAAGTATTATTTTAGAAGAAATTCACTATTTTTGGAATCATATATCTTATTGGTAAATAAAATAAAGTGGAATTTTATTTACGAAAAAAAATTTAATTATATTTTTGAATAATCTAATATTTTTATGTGTATTTTTAGTGATTTATAAAAATGTTTATATAATGTTGACGATTATTATAGAAATTACTTTATACCATCAAATTTCTAGAGCAATTGATGTTATATGGAGATAAAGGATAAAATATATCATGGAAGGTAATGATATTAAATCCTTCTGATTATTTCAACTTCAAATATTTTTCATAATATATTCTGGGGAATTTTAATGATAGTTATATGTTGAATAATATATGTTTAACTTATGTTATTACTATTGAATTTTGGAGATTAATGTAGTTTTTCTTCCAATAATTGATTATTATTTTTGGGGAAAATTTATTATCTTTTCAGATTATTTTTTTTCGGTTGATGTCTCAAGATATATAAAATAGATAATTAATCACATTTATATAATGTGATTCCCTTGAAGTATATTCTAGTTCATCATGCAAGAAAATTGAATCTTCAATACTCATCATTTGGGGGAAAAGATGAGTTTGTGGAAGAAATTGATTATTGGATGAAACTATACGTTAAGTGTGTTTCATTATACTGTTAACCTATGTATTAGAATACTTACTCATCTCAATGAAAAACATATTAAAAAATCATTATCCTTTTAATTTTTTACTCTAAAAACAACAATCTTTTTACCCATCACATATTTATGTGTTTCAAATTGTTAAAATTTTCATCATCATGTTATCCATCACTCACCATCATGACATGTTAATTAGTTTTCTATTCGAATTCCATGTATTCTTACATGAATCCCTAGTATGTATTCTCTTAGGGGACCATCATACATCAATTTCATTCTTTTAAAGTGCATATTTTATTGACCCTTTTCTGATGCGGGATTTAAAGAAATGTATTTTGAAAACTAAAACCTTAGATACTAATAATGAATTAAAATTTGAGAGGATATAATTTCAAAAAGGTATTACAATGTGACATCCTTAGTTTTTAAAAGGAAACACTATGTTCTATAATGTACATTATGTACCCCTTCAAGCTTAAACGAACAACTAAATGTTATTCTTTAAAATTTTAGTTATCACAAATATGTTAGAATGGTGGGAATTAAAAAGATTAACAAAATTATGAATATATTGTAAACACATTAATATATAATTAATTAACTTGTAACAAATTAAATATAAAAAAATGTAAAATCATTTTTTAAATCAAAATAAATATTTTTCCAAAAAATATATTTAAATATGAACAAGTGTATATTATACCTACTAATAATCTAATCAATATTATTGAAATATATTACTTAAATAAATATATATATAAAAATATAATATTAAATACCATATTTAAAATTTATCTTATTTGTTTTAATCCATTATATAAGAAGAAAATCCAATTCTAAATACAACATAATTATTAAAAAACTAGTTTAGACCTTTTAATTCAACACATATTATAAACCTCGTTTTTAACAGTTTTAAAAATTCAATTTGAAAAACCCTAAATTATTTTTTAAAATAGTAATATGAATATTTACTTTGGTTTAATTTTTTGTGTTTTTCTAATAAATTTCATGGTTTGAGGAATAGTGAAGAAGTACTTAATTTTAATTAATTTTTTTTTCAAAACTATTTATAGTGTTAAAATATGATCTATATTAGTTTTATGGTATAATTATATCAATTTTTTATCATTTTACCCAATTAAGGTCATTGGAATAAATTTAATTTTGAATTTTAAAAAAAAATTCAATCTTTTGAATGTTTTACTTTAAAAACTTGTTTTCCCTACTTATCAATGCAATTAATTTAAATAAAATTTAGCCAAATATTTTTTTTCAATTTTAAAAATTAATTAAATATTTTAAATGATAATTTTGTAGTTAAAAAATAGGTCCACTTTATTTTTTTGAAAAATTATTCATATTAATTTTATTATTTTATATTATCATGGTTAATGGTAAATCTGTTAATTAAGGGTTACAAGTATACTTTAAATACTAAAAAATTACCCTAAAACAAGTCCAAATATTATTGGATAAGTATTTTATATCCCTAATAATTAAATTATTAGTTATGAGACCATTTTTGGCCTTTTGGATGACAACATAACCTCTATAATCTTATATTTATTGAAATGTAAATTTTTTTATACTTTGGTTTTTATAAAAAGAGATATTATTAATATTTTGTTTTTAAGGGATATGTTTGACTATAAATATTATTTAGAAATCTAAAATTTTTATATAAATCATTTTAATTTATTTATAATATTAAGTGATAATTAATTACATTAAATTGGGACATAATGATGATGATGTAACTATTTATTTAATAGAAAAATAAAATAAATGATATTAAAAAAATATTAAAATTAAAATAATTTTCTATAATTAATTAAATCCATGAATTTTTTGAATTAAATTAACATGTTAATGATGATTTAAAATAGTATTTTTTATGATACCATGTTGGTATGTTATTTTTCAAATGTCATGTGATGAATATTGTCAAAATTTACATTAATTATATGTTAAAAGAAATATTATTTTATTAAATTATATAAAAATAATAAAAATATATAATGTGCATAAATAGTTGGGATAAGTTATAAGATTTTATAAATTAATCATTTTTCCATTTTTTAACTTTATTTTAATTATATTAAACATTAAATTGTAAATTACATGATATCTATATGACAATTAAAAAGGTTAAATTAGGGTTAAAGCTACAAGAGAAGGATTAAAAAAATATTCAATTTTTATTGGACAACGTTATTTTGACCCAAAATCATACTACATTATAAATTTACATGTTTGGATCCATTTGGATTAAAAAATTAATTTATTTTAAGTTAATATTTTTACGATTCCCAAGAGTATCCCCCCTCTCTTATGAATGAGAACCTCTTATTAATTATTTATCACACTTAGAAACCTATATTTTTCTAATATCATCCCAAATAATTTCTTTGGAGTCTTTCTTGCATTCTAGATCAAATATGTTTTGTAGAACACTCACTTTAGAGGTGTTATTGTGTTAATTGATGGAGATTAATTGAAGGAAATGTATCATTTTTAATTAATTGTTTCCGTTTTGTTTCTTCTTCCACTTCATTCAAATATTCATCCATTATGATGAAATAAAAAATACATTATCTTATATATAATTATATTTTATTGAATTAATATCATGACCTAAATTCATTTCAACTTATATTAAATGGAAAAATAATTCATCATTTGTGGGTCGAGTAAAATACCACCTTACGAGGAAACATAATTTATATTCTATAACCATCTACAAACATTGGTTATAATTATTTAATTAATTCCTATATACGATATTCATGAATTATAATCATTATTAAAAAATAATATACAATTTTTGTTATTACAATTTAATGAAAATAATAATAATTGCATCGTTTGTGCGTATGTGTGAACTGTCACCTCCACGAAGCGATGCAATTCATTTTGATCACCACATAAAAAGGATTATATATATATATAAGTTCTAATTATATTATAATAATGATTTTATGTTCACTATGGAAAAATAATAACCCTTACCTTATTTTCATAATGATCATAGAAAATGAAACTATTAAATATGTGTACTTACGAAAAATGGTATCCATTATTATAATGTATTCCTTTTTTCATAACTATACATAATGGTTTCATTTAAAATTATAATTGACATATGAATATGAAATAAAATCATGAATATTATTTTTAAGATAATTTAATTATGAACACATTGACTGTTGAGACCATACCAAATTCTGTTTGGATTCATGTACCGAATACCGAATAAACATTTGACATAAACATAAACACTTAATTTATTGTTATAACATGATAATAAGTGATGTTGGAAGAATAATAAATATTAAAGTGTTTTCAAGAATTTATTTAATTAAGAAAATTTTCTTATTTAGGAAGACAATGATTGTGTGTGATTAGTCGGACTCAAGGTAAGGGACTTTTTATTAAAACTCAACTTTTAAATTAACTCTTTCTACTTTTTTTACAAATGAATAAAGTAATTTATTTTAAAATACATGAAATAAATGTATTTTATCTATTTCATTGTCATATAATTAATTTATTCTTCATCTAAAAGTATAAAATTTAATATTCAAGTAATGTTTTTTCATTTATGACTTTGTGTCATTATAAAAATCAAAACTGATTTCCAATTGGAAATGTTTAGTTTCATTTTATTCATGATTGTTGTGTTATGAATAGGTTTCGATTACAGGGAATTTTTTATATGTACATCTGGTTACATGATATACTGAGGGTGATTTATCACATCATATATCTACAATTCTTTGGTAATGAGGCAATGTTAATAGGCAGGGTTTCTCCTAATCAATAATGGAAACATACTACGATGGGTATTCCAAGTGCAACCCTGAATGTTACTCTGTATGTAACCATGATTTCTATAGTAAATTTGGGAGTAATCTGGATTTTTTCCCTATGATAGAATTATGATTTATTGTTTTTATCTAATTTTACATGAAACCTATGATTTAATGAGGTAATCTAAAGATCTTATGTTTTATGGGAAAATGTATAATATTGGGAAATTGTATTCAAGGGTTTATAATTATTTATGGAATAGTTTTTTATTTCATTTTTTTCCCCTTACTACGATTTTTCCTCTTATTCCATGTTAAAAAATGTTTTTCATTGGAAAAACTATTATTATTTATGAATATGAGTATAATATAAAAATGAAGAATTGAGGCCTTTTCATATGGAATGTATATGGAATATTTCTAAGGTATAATTAAAAAAAATCTATTATATTTGGATTATAGTATTGGTTCTTGTGAAATGTTGGATATTTCATCTAAGGATGAATGAAATTTATTAAAGAGGGGTTCTTATAGGTGTGGTTCTTGATAAATCTACTTATAGTAATGTGAGATTAGATTATGTTGGCGGTTTCAAATTTACCATGTTGGATTGGAATTATTCATCCATTAGATGTAGGGAGAGTTGATTAGGATGATCCATAGTTAACTAGGTTAGTTAGTGATATGTGTAATTGAAGGGATTTGGATATATCCCTTAACACTAAGAAAACATATTCCCTAGAGATAATGGGGACACCATTGAGTGGTGGTTGTTTTTGGAATTGAGTGATATAAACTAAGTTGAGTTTTGGATGTTAATGGATACCCTTGTGGGTGTTATGTGATTATATATGGGTTTAGTATATCATGATTTGGATATTGGTTTGGGCCTATGTATATGTGAGGGATTGGTTATATGTTATTTGATGTGATCATGGATGAAGATTATATAACAGATCTTGGTCATGGTAATGTAAGCAGTGGTGGGAATGTGTGATGGAATGTCTTTACTTGTTTGTTTCTCTTTGAATGATTTCAAATATGGGTATATTTATTTTCAATTATTTAGGTTGTGCCCCACACTAGGTGAGAGGGTGCTAGTAGGGACATCATTGAGTGATATTTTTTATTTTATGATGTCGATACATATATTCATATCAACTGCGAGCATACTAGTTGGGACATCTATGACTATGAGGGTTCTAGTTTAGGAAGTGAAAGTATGGACACACCATGAGTGAGTGGATACTAGCTTAGACATCCTTGATTGAATGGGTTTATTGATGATAAGATTGAGAGACCCTACATTGAGGGAGATGTGTTTCATAAATATTGAGAGTACTAATGATTAGAAAGTCTAGAAATAGATGTTAAATGAAAGGAAAAATAAACGAGTCAAAAGAATATAATAAGACATAGTGATATAGATGGATCTCTAATAATCTTTACATTCATGTAGATTCTTATTAATTTCACTAAATACATTGTATAAATACAATAATTTTTTTGGCACGTATAAAACCTCACACAAATATATACATACAGAAATATTATGAATAGTATCATGTCTTGCTATTGTTCGCACAAAATATTTACACTATGAAATTATATATAATGGAAGGAAATATATGGTTGTAGAGAATCCTATCCACTCTCAATTCCATGATGAAACAATAATTTCTTCTAATATTTTTATAGATCATCATTATCACAGTCACATATTTATACATTATGTATTCACTAATACAAACCTTTGTTAGTGTCATTGCTCTAGTGTAGTCTGTGTCACCAGCTATATTCCCATGTTCATCAAAATTATTAGGTTATAATATTCTAAAATTACCCATATGGATCCTGATCCATAATTATGACCCGCTTCAATAGTACGAACATAGAGAACTTTATTAATCTGAGATATTCCACATCATCACTCGCTATTGGGTTTTTCCAAAAAAAACATTAATTAAATGAAGAAAATACATATAACTCCATCTATTATTTCTATTATTCTCTTATAGAATTATCTAAAATTTTCCACTCATCCTTAATTAATTAGTGGAGACCAAGAAATAAAAAATATTTCTTCAATATATATATCAACAACTTCTTCATCAACTATAATGTTGTATTGGTGGTTTTGAAAATCATATATAAGGTTAAAAAACAAAAATATAAAGCCTATGATAAAATTATACAGCAATTGAATATTATTCATTTTGTAATAAAACAATAGATTATTTTATAGTTGTATTTAACTTTTACTATCATAGTGATAGACATTTTCTTCACCATTTCTATATATCTCATCTATGAAGCCATTCAGTCAAACAATCTCCTTCAATAATTTTATTACATATATCAGTTAGAACTCTACAGTTGATAAATCCACCACCTTCTTAAAATTATATATATAGATATTTTTATCAACATCACCTCTATGGATTTCATCTGTATACCACAATAGTTACATTTTATTCTCACAGTACATAGATACATTTATTATTCACTTTAGGAAACTGAATATTCTTATAATAGATCCCTAATTATTTCTTATATATCTACCCATGTACCAGCTCATAACTCCGACTGTAAGAGAAATTTCATGTAGGTAATAGACCATAGAATATATCATAGTTTAAATAGTGGTCACATATATATCCTTTTACATTAAATCAACTTCTTCTACCGTCATTGGTGTTTTCTATTTAAAAAAATAATGTCTTTAAATGGTAATAAAATTTTTATATACTTTGAACATACCAATTCTAACCAAAACCATTCTTATTTAATCATCCTATGAATATATTAGTGTTCAATCAACAATAAATATCATGATTTTTATCCCCTATGTATTTAACCTATGTCTATGATATTTCATCTTAGATTCCTCATCCAAAATCACTTTTCTATCATCATCCTCAATATATATGATGTTACAATGTCCATGCCCTACAAATGAAAATGTAATATAATAAATCCTTCTCCCAAATTCATATAATATAATCTTCAATTCTAGTGATGCGATTTTTATTTTTTATTCATTGATGAACGAAACATATTATTCCACTTTATTGGTTTCTACAATAACTCGTGTAATATTTACTTGTGTTTTCACCAAAAGTTATCATTTACTAACTCAACATATCCCATTAGATACTGCATAATAATTTAATCCTCATATTATAAATGAATGATTGATGTATTCACATCAATATAGTCAATATTTAAATCCTTTGATTCCCCAATATTGGCATCTATCTGAATTGTGGTATGATTCAGCATAGTTTAAAAGATTTCAGTTAATTGAAAATTTTCCATCTATGGAAATTCATTCACCACTAGCCCTGACCTATATTTCATTGTATGAACATGTTCATTTGTTACTCAATATAATAAGTTGATCTATAATTCCTTCCTTACATGTAGAAAATGTGTCATTTCCATGTATTGTTTTTATGTATTAAAAGAATATCCACATTCATAGACTATTGATACATTATTGACTCATTCCACTACATTACCCCTTCAAATAATCTTATTAATATAGCTTTATTATATAATAAGTAATGTTAGGGTGATGAATAAATATACAATGTACATCTTAAACTGTTTATATCCTAAACTCCATATGAGGTATATGATACACTAGTTTTGATTCCATTGTTGTTAGTATATCATCTTGCCTAACATTCTTGTAGAAGTCAATTTCTTTATTGAAATCATCAATTCCAAAAAAATTAATTTTTTTATAAAATTTCTAATTTAAATGTCATATTATTTCCTCAAAATATTATCTTATTATTATCATACCATAATTGATAAAACACTCTTCAATTACTTTTCGTGTAAAAATAATATTATTTATACCTTCCATAAATATTTCTTCTTGTATCATCATCTTTATGTATATATTCAAAAAAACTAATGACCCTTAAATGAGTGGGTATTAGTTACCTTCCACACCATAATTACTCCAATATATTTTCTCCCACTATTAATGATGGGATTTTGTTGATGATATTTTCTTCCATGTTAACCATGTCTTCCAAAAAATTATTTATTTACCCAAATTGTAGACTCCAAATCCTCTCTTATATAAATTTAATCATATTAATCTAATTAGTTATATAATTTTATTATTTTGTAACTAGAATCGTATTATCCTACAAAATTTTATTTTTATAAAATAATTACATGAACTCCACACATCTATACTATCTTATATTTATAAACATCATAATTTTTATCACTAACCAAGAATCAACTTATTCTTCAATATTCCACTTAAAAAATATGAAAACTAAATAATATTTCAATTATATAATGTGAACCTCAACATTCCTTGATGGATCATTGATAAATTTCATATAATATTTTCATCCTCTAAAGGAATGTAATTTTCCCTTCCCCCAAGAATCTATTTTCAAGAAGTTAATATTTCTAACCATTGATGATCTACCAATTTTTCAAAAGGATAACATACTCTAAATTTCATTGATTTTGTCATCACACATGCCAAAATACAATAAATTTTACTCCATTACCAATCAGTTTATTATCAATGTAATCATCCCATTATAACTCATGTTTAAGAAAATATTTTTCATAGTTGTGAGTCCCTAATCGAAATTATTTTTTTTTATAATTTCAATGATCGATTCTATCATATTGAACAAGATTCTATTCATTACTCTATATATTTTGATTATAAATCCCATGATTAATTTTTATAAAATAGAAATAAATGTAGTGTTAAATAATTGGTCAGAAAATGGACTGAAAAAATAACATTCCTTATTAGACCATAAATATATCTAATTGTTTTTGGAAAAAATAAAACTCCCACTATTGGTCTTGAACAATTAATCGACCTTTTCAATAATATGAAATGGTTCATTATTTTCAGGATTCACATTACCATTATTTCTTCAAATATTATTCCTTAGGATATCATTCTCTAATGTTCATTTGAATGAGTCCCCTATGTTTAAAACATAAAATTTTATAGAACTATCCATGATCATATGAAACACATACTCTGTTACATTATTTTTTTAATTGGTTTCATGAAACATCCATTTTTCTCTGAAATCATTCATGATGTGTCCTTTCTTAAAAAAAATCCTATACTTATGACTAGGAAATTTTCCCAGGCCTCAGATCATTGCCATTTTTATCATCCTATGTGATTATATCACTACATGTGCTTACATTATCTATTAATGTTTAGTACAAATCTATATAATATACTTGATTTATAACCATCATTCATTTTGTTATGAAATAAAAGTCAAACCCATATACTCAGCCAGTGACTCCATCACTAGTTTAAATGTTTTGAATAAAAATTATGATCGATTATATAAATTAGTGTTGAATAAATATAAATAATTAAAAAGAATAAGATCAATTGAAAAATTGATTTACGTGGCTTAAGAATAATCCCTACATCCAAAGATATTCATTAAGATTTCTCATATTTAGGTGTAGAATTATTGGGTGATTTTTATAGTTTGTACAAATAATAGATTGAATGAGATATTAAAGAAATGATGTGAATATTTACCCACATTGAAATAGTTCCCAAAACTTATGTCCAATGTTAAATAGTATATGATTGTATTAAATATATGATTCTATAGTTTCAGTTCACTCAATTAATTAATGATATAGTAATCAGTTTCAATACGTCTATAGAGGTAATGAATCACTATACCATTATGCTATTTTAAATCTATGCAATTTTATTCCATTTTATGTGTCACTAATCGACTATATAGTAGTGCAAATAATAACTAAATTTCACAAAAATTTGTTCTATGGAAGTTCAACACTTGTTACCCTGAGCAAGGGTACATGTCCCACTCCAACACCTAGTGTTCATATTTTAGAATGCTATAATTGGGACCAACATGATAAAATGGATTAAGCAACACAATTATCACATTATTATAGTGTTTAAGACTCTATTATAGGAAACTACCTTTATTGGTATAAAAATATTTTTGATCTAGATCCTTCGCCTCATATTAAGTGGGTGGGTACTAACAACGAACACCCTAAGAGTTTGGATGTTATTACATGATGTGGGTGTTGTCCATACACTATGTGAGGTGTTGGAGGTAATGACATATTATTATTTTGAAGTGGTTCATCATGGACCATTCCATGAATAAAACGTGATTTCATGGAAGGATATGTATCCATACACAAATCCAAAAGGTGTGGATTGGGATGGAATCATAAGGAGACATTTTCATTGGTGTGGGATATAATGGTTATGGTTTGGTGTCATGGTAGCAAGGTTAGTAAACGATTTCGAAATATGATTATTTTTTCATTGTTTTTCAATTTATTTATTTTCTTCATTTATTCAAATTAATATGTTTGAATATATGAGTGGTAATGGTAGAGACCCAGCAATTATGTATTTCTCAAACCCATCCACAAACACCCTGGTTGACATGTAGATCATGTATTTAACTTTGAGGTCAAATTTTACAATGCTGAATGAGATATACTAGCTAAATATTTTCAGCATATGGGGTAGTGTTGAGCCTTCATGTTGTATTGAAGCCTATTCTAAAATATATTATTCTTTATTATATTGAATATGGGGTTATCATGTTAGGAGACCTATTAGGATACACAAGACTTTGATTATATTTTAATTTTCTTTAACATGTTAAATTATTTTTCATTCAAAAATTATTTGTCTACTACTGATGATTTTTAGATAATTATCGTTAATATGATTATGGAATTGAGGTCATAGTTTATCAAACATATTATTTAGGTCCTCACCTCTTTTCCATTACATTTATTGTTTTTGGATATATTCTTTATGTCCTTTTTAACTATCATAAGGGTACAATTATGTTATTTTAGTATAGTAA
The DNA here is from genome assembly GCA_963277665.1 of Viscum album. NCBI lineage: Eukaryota > Viridiplantae > Streptophyta > Magnoliopsida > Santalales > Viscaceae > Viscum > Viscum album. Next base: position 1,942,937,595 of record OY728126.1, on the reverse strand, counting down.
TTATAAATTCATATATGATAATAATTTTGGTTTTTTTATATTTGGGTTAGTTGATAGAGATAAAATATGTTATATCATGTGATAGAAAATGGGTTTGTGAGTCATGAATATTTTCTTAGTGGTATGTTTAGTTTTTTTAGGGTTAAGATTTTATTGGTCTTGGTTTTTATTTTACTTATATATATATATATAAGTATAGAATGTCTATATGAGATCATATTTTTACTTTTCATATTTTTCAATTATGGAAAATGTTCATGAGTACATGAATCATATTTGTAACGTAGTATTCACATGAAATTTTAATTCCCATGTGTTGGTTATTTTAGTAATTTGTAAGGGTTTAGTTATTTAATAGTTTAATGAATCAAAAATGAGATATTTCTTATATAACCTGATGAGGGAAATGTAATTATTTTAATAAAGTATTTTTAATGATAGATCACATAGATCTTGTTAATGGATGTTTATTTACCATGGTTACACATTCATTATGTGAATAGTATATATACTAACCCTTCATTGTTTACATCAATAATTGAATGTATTCATGATGGTTCAATTCATGAATGTATTAAATAAATCATGAATCTCATTCATGTTAATGTAATAACACTTCCATGTGATGATAATGTAATATTAATTCATGATGTATCCTTGTTTCAATATATTTGGAGTCTTTTGTGCATTAGATTGTTTATCTGATTGGTTAAAATGAGAAGATGTGTACATTGTGATCAAATGATATCATGCTGGAATGTGGAATAATAACCTTCAAGGATACCTTATATGGTCCACCCTTATTTTTATAGTGGATTATTTTTTAGAATTCATTTTTTGAGAATGTACTAATGTGAAAATATATAATCATTTATGTTATTTGTGGGGCCTTTTAATTTTTAATTGATCGATGGGTCATATTGTGTTTTTTAATTGTTAATTTTGGTCCAAGTGAATCTGAGTTATGCAATAATGAAGGTTTGATGATGTCAATTTTCTATAATATTGGATTCTTGGGTAAGTCATGGGTTATGAGTTGGTTGGTATGTGATCACCTCAAGGTGTGATCATGGTAGTTATATGTGTTTTTAGCTTTAGTGGTGGTAGAATAAAAAATTAAATCCACAGAAAACAATTTTAGTATGATAACCTTTGGTTTTTAGTAGGTTAGTAAATGTTTCCTCTATAGTAATATGGGATATAAAAAACGGATTATAGTTCCATGGTTTGGTTTATCAACAAATGATCTCTGATTAGGGTTCTCTAATAATGGTTATGTGTTGTTTGGGAAGGGAGACATGAATGAGATGATTTGACAAGTCTAGGTTGATTCTCTTGGAGTATTGTAAAATAAACCCTATAGATTTATGTTTATAATATTATTTTTTTATAGTTGTTCTCTTGATGTGATTAAATATGATATAATTTTAAATGTTATGTTCCTTGAAATATAGAGTTATGTAGTGTTTTTTTGTTGGTGCTGAATGTTGAGTGGGTTGGTGACATTCAGTCATTATGTTGGGTAATTGATATAAAGTGCAACATAGAGATCGAATGTTTTGTATCATTATAGAGAATATGATCATACTCATAAATCATGGAGAATTTAATTAATCAAGGGTGTGTTACCCTATATGGGGTAAGGTTTTTGATGAGGTGATGTTGGTAGGTAGATGGTTGATATTTTTTAAAATGATTATATGTAGGTAGATATGATTTTCACGGGATCAATTGGAAATACTTGGATTATAAATTTTTATGTTTTGTATGATAGAGAGTGGGTGATTAAAAGTTTCCATGTATTTAATTTAGAATAATTTTACTATGGGAAGGATCGAACATGCATTGATGATCATGGGTAGATTATGGAAATATATTGGGTTGGTTCATTATCTAACTAATAGACCTAAAGTTTCAAATGTGGAAATTGATTTGGGAATTTTAATGATTCCCTAAAGGGAATAAGAGTCATGGAAAATTTAATTAGTTTTTGTATGGCGAATCAGAAGTTGAGGATCAAAATTTTCAAGGAAGGTTGACTAGTGGATGTCAGAATGACGATTCATGGGAATTTTGATACTTGAAGGTGACACTGGATTAGGTGAATCTTATTAGTTATGATGGATGTATTTCAAGGATCATAAAATATATTTTTGAGAAATTGCCTATATATATAGACTTTATACATGGGTAGTTTATTTTGTCATAGTTTAGTTCATGTTAATAAATGAGAAGTGGTATCATAGTTCTAACATTGTATTGGATGTTGGGATATGTTCTATGGTCTTAGTAAGGGATGATAATCTTTATTGAAGATTGTTTGTAATGACCTATGTCATTATGGGTTGGAGTAACAAAGAGGAGTTTCAATTTTTATTCAGTGATTATGATATTGTGTTTTTAGAATTTGAAAATTGATGATTATTTCAACTGTTAAAAAATTTCTATGAGGGACTTTTCTATGTGTTAGGAGAAATGAGTGTTGTCTAGGGGGATTAGTTGAGCATATAATTGGTGGAAGGGGTGACCAACATTAGAAATATAATAAATGTGATAGATCACTTCATAATCAAGGGACAATGTGTAGTTCACATCTCCTGTTAGATTAATTTTGGTGTGGAAATTTTTATTTCACAATGGTAAGAGATGTAGCTAGAAACCATGTATATACAAATATAATTATATTTTCTATTGTGATTTCATCACAGTAATGGTGGCCACACTGAAATAGTTTCTGGATGTTGAAGTATCACTACATAAAAAGTCGGTAAAACAACATAGACTATCAAAGAGATAATGGTATCACTTTTCTTTATGTGGATAATCATGTAATGGTCACTAGGGCTAAATTGTAGCAGATGAGTGGGGTTAGGTGTTGGTCCAAAATTTATTGGTTCATGCTGTAGTTTGTCTCTACATTATGGGAGTTGTGACATAACCTAAATGGGTTATTTGAAGTAGGTTATCTAAAAATATTATAAAAATAAGGTAAGACCTAAAGTATCATACTAATCCCCCTTTAAATTTAATTTCAAGGTGTGTCAACTGAATATTATTCGAAAATACCCTTCAAAACTCCTTTCTCTCATGGTTCATATTTGATTATGGGAGGTTTATTTTTTTCCTTTTTGATTAATGGTTAGTCTAATCCTACAATATTTTATTCCTTCATCACTATTATTTACCTCTAATCTATGGAGTCATTTGAAAGGAGTTTGAAAGATGATTCCACTATATCATTGTAAAATATTCTTATAAAATGGTGCTTTTGAGTATTGGTGGTGGAAGAAATCCTAGAATTATGAATGGAAAATGTCTTTAATAATTTGGTAGGTGGTATGTATCTTGTTATATATTTCATAAGACTATTCTATGTTTATATTATGTTGGGTATATAAGGGGTATTTAATGTTAGGTATTTTATTAATAGTTAATACAAAATTCTGCCTAGGCTAATCATTGTATCATCTCATGAGATTTCAACATTTTGATGCAATTTAGTGAAATTTTGAAGATGATTACACATTCGATACAATTATTCCATTTGTTATAAAAGTTTATAATTAATTGTTTTGGTATTGTGGATATGGTTGGGTCACATTGAATGGATAGGTTTTTCCTTGGTCAATAACAATGAATTGACATTTGGGGATAATGATGATAACATCTATATGAATATTTTTCGTCCAAATAATATTTAATAGCATTAATGTCTATATATGGATTATTCTTGTATATATGGGAATATTGGTATGGGTAAATAGATAAAGATCATTATTGAATTGGTTAGGTATTTGTGGGGGCCTAATTCATCCTAGAGTGTAATAGAATGTGGTTCATTATATGGTGAGTGATATAAATAAACATATAGAGCTTGTAACCAAGTAGGAGAAGATATTTATAGATTTTATGAGATTCATGGGGGTATTTCCCTAAAACACCATGGTATTTTAAATGAATAATATTTTTGATTTAGTATATAACATACAACACAATGCATTAATAAACCTGAAAATATTCTTATTTTACGAATTCTATAAAATATCTATTGAATTGTTGTTTATAGGTCGAATTAACTAATTTAGGATATATATATTAATAAATAAATTTCAATCATATTTTTTTGTGAGTTTATTTTATTCTCTAAAATTAGGGAACTAAAAAAATGTTTTTTATTGAATTTTCTGTGAAAATACTAATTTATAGAACATTTTAAATAAATTATAGTTGAAAAAATAATATCATTTTGAATTCAGAATATCCAAATTATCTTATGTTGAAGTGTTGATAATTTTTTGAATAGTTTGATTTTATAGTGAATAGTGAAAATCAGTAACTCTTATTGGAAACTATATTTTTGTTTCATGTTTTTCAAAAGTGCCATTATTAATTAAAATGATTTCAAGGTAACATATGATGAATTATAATATTAATAATTCAATTTATTTTTGTTAGAATCTATTTTATTGTTAAATTAGAATAAAAACTATTTTATTCATTAGAATCAATTTTCTAAAATAATGTTTGCAGATATATTTTATGTAATTATCTTAAATTAATTTTCACCAGATCATGAATTCGAATCCTGAAAAAGGGTTTTATATTTTGAATCTATAGGTCCAAATTTTGTAAATAGTTCTATATTATTTTTTCAGTATTAATTATATAAATGATAAATTTTTATTACTATAGTAAAGGAATAGAGGGTTAATTAAGCTATATAACAGTTTTATAAAGAATAAAATTCATTCAAAACATTAAGTTATTTCATAAAATTGTTATATTGATTAACTAATATTTTTAAATTTGGAAAATATTACTTTTTTCCATTTATCATTGATTTATTACTATTATATAAATCATGAAAAATATAAATTAAAAAAGGTAAATTTCATGCTTTTAAAATATGTATTTTTCGGGATGGGGTAAAATGAGCTATTCATATCTATATTCTTATCTAAAATTTGGATAATTTTTTATTTATGTAATTTATTTTTAATTATAGTTATTAAATTATTTACATAAACTGTTGTACAACACTGTCACAATTCATGTGAAATAAGTAAAATAAATAAATGAAATGAATTTTAAAACAATAAAACAAATATTTATTGGGGAAGATAATGTTTAAAAAGATTATATAAGATTAATATAATGTATTAACAATTTTTGAAAAGTTTATATTTATAATTTATTTTATGTTATGTTGTTTTTAGAGTCAAATAGTATGAGTACTTCTAAAAATAAATTTTATATAATTTCATGTAAAATATATATTTTTAAATATTTTAAAAATTAATAAAATCTTCCGGAAGATAATTAGGGTTATAAATGATGTAAAAGTTCATCCAATTTTAATATATAATCCAATTTTCATCATTTAAGCAAAATTATAACAAATTTATATTGAAAGTGTTATTATCATGGTAACAGTTATAATTGGTAAACAATTTGGTAAACCCAAATATATTTTTTTTACTGGTATAAAAACCATAAAACATTCACTACTGGAAAAACAACCTATACCCACGGTTCAAAACCGTGGGTATAGCCCCCAAAACCGTGGGTATAGGCTATACCCACGGTTTTGGGAACCGTGGGCTGGAACGGCGTCGGGATAGGTCCCCAGCCTATACCCACGGTTTTCCAAAACCGTGGGTATAGGTGTCATGCCACCGTGTCACCGAAATATAGTCAATTTCCACGGTGTCAACGGCCTATACCCACGGTTTCAAAACTGTGGGTATAAGTCCTAAAATAATACAGGCGCTGAGTTTCGATCCTGCAACCTCTTCGCTGCAAACACCGCATCTAACCACTACCCTAACATCACCTATATGTTTATATATATATATATTTAGTTAAATATAGTTATAAAAACTGTGGGTATAGAGGGAAGAACCATGGGTATAGGGTTCCCACCAAAAAAAATTTCTTTCCCGCGGAAAAAAAATTTCACGCGCAGACAAAAGTGACCTATACCCACGGTTTTTCATAATCCATAAAGGGGAAAACATTAATATTGTTCTATTTTACAAAATAGATAATATCAGGGATTAAATAAGTGGTAAAAGTAAAAGAAATAAAAAATCTTTTAAAATATTATATTTAATGAGATTATATTTTATCACTGTAATTTTATATTCAAATTATATTTTATTTGATCAATTATTCATTGAGAATAATTTTATTTCGTACATCATGTTACCCAAGGAGTACCACATCCCTCACTTATGAAAGGGAACATCATTTCCATAATTACTCATAATTTTTAGCCTTATAGATTTGATAATCACACCTATAAATTTTTAATAATATCCTTATCAACATCATTGATCTTTATTTCTTATGAAATACTATACTTTAAATTGTTGACTAGTAATCCAAAAGAGGGTTTTCAATGATTCTATTTAACTCTTAACCGAGTGCTAATAATTTTAGTTCTGTTACGCCCCCTCTAAATAACATGTAATACATTTAAAATAATGAATTAAGAATCAAATAATCTATTAAATTTTCATTATTATTATTTAGGAAACATTATATACATCCTTTCAATTATATAGGAAAATAAAACATCGCTCGTTCTTACATGTGCCTGACCACCTCCATGAAGTGATAATTCATGTTTTTCATTTTCATTTCACATTGATGGGTATTATGATGTAATTACTAAATATATATGATATCTATGATATTTGTTTCATTATATGAAGGCAATTTAATATTTACATTTCTTTTATTCCCTTTATTAAATAGTGAATACAGTGTTCATGTATAGTTATGGTCTACTGTCTACATGAACAATGTAAATATTATTCCCCTCTATATGTATTTAACAAATATATATATAGATATAGAAAATATATATGATATTAATATCGTAATTAAAATTTGTGATTTTATGGTTTCATGATCAATTTTTTAGGGACATGGATTGCCAAATTGAAAGACTGATGAAAAAATAAAGTAATTAAAAATCAGAAATAATAATATTAAAAATGAAATATTCTTAAATTATTTTATTGAAATATTCTAATAGGAACATATATAATATTAAATTTATTAATATAATTAATTATTTTTGGTATAAAAAATTTAAATTTATTATACTTGTGTTTAGAGTTCCTTACACGAAATTATGTCTTTTGATGTTGTTTTTGTTTTACAATATCATTGATATAAAAAAAATTTAAAATTAACATTTCAATAATGGGATTTAATAATATACCTATCAAGAAAATTAAAATAATACATATCTTATAGTGTTTTATTATGATTAATTTTTTAAATTCAATTTACTCTTTTTATGTACATAAGATACTGAAATTGTTTTCAGAAAAATGTGAATTTATTTCCCACATTGGTTAAAAATAATTTTTCTTCCATGTTCATGTTTTTTAGAAAACATTTTCAAGTATATTTTATTACTCACCTTTTAAGTAATAATGTCATTTTAACAAATTATTTATTTTTCATATTAATTTTTAGGGGAATCATAATTTCATTTTGAAAATATGGTTTATTTCACATTTCATAAAAATTAATGAAATAAATATTTTTTTAAGATAGATGACATAAACAAGATTATCTTACTTTGGGACCTAGAAATATTTTGAAGATTTCATTAAAATTTTTAAACGTATTTTTCGATGAATATGTTTTCCATAACACTTCATTGATTTTTAAATATAATATGAGTGATTTAAAAGTGAAAATGATATATTCCTAAAAAATTTTATTGTTATTTTTATTAGCATTTTTTATCAACGATAACATCCATTAATGTAACATTTTATTTACTAGTCTTTTCATCGAATTATAACATAGACATTATGTTTGTGTATGTCATAAAATTATGTTTAATAAAAACGTTATTCTTCCATTCATAACATTATTTGATTTGATTTAGATTCATGTCTTATGAATAATTAAGCTTTATTATTTTATTAATGATTATGATCTATGATATAAAATAAATTGATATTAAAAAGTTATAAAAATGTTCTAATACTCATATTATCTTATTCTATTTATGTGATCATTGATATCTATATTTTTTTACATTACTAATAAAATGAGATTACTGTTTCATATGTTTCCTTTCTCTAAGTTATGAAAAATGGTATTATGTAGGTAGTTTCTATGATGAAAAATATGATGTAATATATTTATGAGAGACATTTATTATCATTCGTGATATTAAAATACTTTTTATATTTTCTCCAAATACACAAAACCATTATTGTTTTACAGTAGATCATAATTTTATAAAATGAATATTAATTTATAAAGATATAAAATCTTCGAAAGAAATTTGCTGATAAATATAGATTCTATAATAAGTGGGTTTATTTAATATTTTTGTATTGTGATTTGAGGACTTTGGAGAAAACCCTACAGATGTAATTATATATAGGATAACTCCAAAGAATTTAGTACAGTTTTAATTATATTATTTTCCTAACAATACATTTCTACATAGATAATAGTAGTAGATGTGAGTTTTTAATTGATAAATCTAAAAATAATAATCTTAAAATGAGATTTTTTAGAATATATTGGCAATCAGTCTAGCGCCTAGAGAATTTTGATTATAGAACAACTATTTTGAAACTCATGGTTTTTATTTTTTGGTGAAATAAAATTTTACATAGGATTGATTATTAATTATTTTAATAGATGATATGAAATAATAGAATAGGTTAAACATGATGTATCCTATTTGGAAAAGAATGTTTCATGATGTTGACATCATAATAATTATTTTTCATGAAGTTGTGTTTTAGTCAATTGAAGCAACATGGATGATTTTTTTAATAATGATTGTGATCAATAATGGTATGATTATCCTTATAAGATACCAAATTAAATATGAGATGGAAGGTGAAACATTTTGTTTTTTCCCAATAATATATCACATTATAAGTTTGAAAATCTCTATATAGATGAGTTCCCAAAATCACCAGCAAGAGAAAGATGAAGTTTCATGAAAACATGGAGGAATAAATATTTATATTCCAATATGTCAAGTATGTGTGAGAAGAAATCAGTGAGATATCTTGAAGGAATGGGAAAATTAATTTTATACGGAAAAGAAGGGAATATAGAATCTAATTACTATGTAAAAATTAAGAGTCTAATAGAGGGATATGATGTTTATCATTAGGTACAATTAATTGTTAAATGACCTATGTGTGAAGAATATGGCCATTATATTATTAAGTTAAATAATTCATTTTTTTATCTCATTTATTAAGTATGGTTCTATATAATTACAATTATTGAAGTGAAAAAGTATATGTTTTTATGTATTGGAATTTTATTATTATGTTGTTGATATGTTATATTAATAAATTTTTTTATGAATATCATGAATCATCATATGTGTTTTCAGAATTTTTTTTTCATTATTTATTTAAAAAAATATAACCATTAAAATTTTATTGATAATATAAATTTTTTTGATACAGAATTTTGAGGGATAAGTAACATTTAATATGATATTGATGATGAGATTGTAATGATTTTTTGGGATAAATAGATATTGAAAAAATTGATATAATTGATATCGATGGATTTGAATTGCTATTTTATAAAATAGTTTATTATGTGATATTAAGTGAATTTTAAAAGATTTTATCTATTTATAGATTGCAATGGATTTTTTTATGAATTAATGATTTTTTTGAGGTATTATTTTATGGGATTTTGTGGTGACGAGAATTATTATCCATGTTTTAGTATGAATATTTTCTAAGAGTATATATTAACCTTTGGGTTAATATATTATTTCCTGTTATGTTAATTACATTCTATTGGATAGAGGGATAAATATAATCATGATGGATAAAGAGTGATTCATTGATAAGGTGATATTTTAAGAGTTATCTAAGGTCAAGAAATGAATTAATTTTTAGGTTATTATACAAATTTGATTCATGATATCTTGGTAAATATCACTTAATTATTAGAACATACTATTATTTATCATTTTTATTATTGTCCTTTTGTTATATTATTAATTTGGTTGAGTTATTTATAACCCATAGTTTAAACATGTGATTTAACATGAATGATTATTTAGGAATTATACAACTAAATTTCATGGGATAGATGATGAATGTTATGAGATCACCATTGAAGATAAAACTATTTTTAATGTTGAGGTTGTTAATGTAATTTATGATATAGGTTTATCTATTTATGGAATGATATATGTTGAACAAATAGAGTTATTACAGAAATTATTGATTAAAATATTCTATATATTTATATACTAGTTTTTAAAATTTGGATACTTTCTTACCATAAGAAAAATATTTTGGTTTTTTAAATTTTTTTATTTATTGATGGATTAATATGTTATCATTTTTTGTATTATATTATCCCTTTGGTGTTTAGTTTAGTGTTCAAGCATATATAAATAATCTTATTGAATACTTATATTTTATATAAAAAGTTGTGATTGTTGTTTAAATTGGTTAATGGATGAAATTATACTTATCAAATAAGAATTTTTAATTATCATTATAATAAAAATGGTAGATGATTTCCATAACTCTCTAGAATTGGTATTAAAATAAAATTAATATCTTACTTTTACATTCATTTATGATGAATCAATGTACCTTATCACACCTCATTGATTTTGGGGAGACTAGTGAATAACGTTCTAATGACTATTCAATTTCCTTTGATTAATATTCTCTTTCTCTCTATATCATTTTTTGGAAATTATTTTTTCTCCTATATCTATATTTTCACTTCCCAATAATGGTCTCTTACTTGTAAATCTACTTATTTTTTTTATTATCGATGATCTTCACATTTCCCTTTACCTATTATTAAGTGATATTTTATTAGTTGTTTTGATTTTTTTGGTTTCAAATAATAGAATATTTTAATATAATATAACAAATTATTGAGAATTTCATAATAAATTCATGTATAATATTATTAATGGTGGATATTGTGAAACCCTAATATTTTGAATAAAGACTATGTTTTATGGAATATATAGAACACATAACCAAACATAAAAGAACTGTTAATTATTATTATTTTATGACTATTAAAATATTAATGTTATATTTTTAGGAATTAATTAAATCATCCAAATTATGAAATATATATAGTTCATGGCTAAAAAGTATGCACAAGATGTTTTGTTATATAATTTTATTAGTAATTTTTTTTACCCATAATGGGTTTATATTGATTTTATTTTTCATAAAATTATAACATTTTTATTTGAAAAAACAATATAATTTATAAAATCATAATATGATAATTATATTTTTGTGGATTTTTTTTATATTTTTCAAAATAATAATTTTCCCTTGATAGTGAAAAATAGTTATTTATAATAAAAATCAATATTTTTTTCATGAATTTATAACTTACAATTTTTCATTGAAATTATTTCAACGTAACTTTAGATCTATAATATTAATAATAATATCATTATTCTTATTATAATCAATTTCAATATGGAATTTTGTATAAAAATAACTTTAAACCTTACATGAATTTTGTGAAAAACTAATTTTCATTGTCTTTTTGTTTTTTGGTTAAATTAATATCTTCCAAATTATGTATTAGAATCTGGATTTTGTTATTTATTATTTAGAATAAAATGTTAAAAATTATTTAAATAGGTTCCTTTTAGTTATCTTCATTCTGAATAATAACCTCGATGAATTTTTGTTACCATGATAATAATAGAATGGGTTAATTGTGGTTAAGAAAAATTTGATATGGATTCAGATTCATATAAAATAATCGATTATTTCATTTTATAAGTATATTTATTCTATAAGCATTCGAAATATAAAAATATGAAATATTATATTAAATAAGAATTATTTTTTTCCTTTAATATCTTATGAAAAAGATAAATTCAAAAATCCCACTTTCATTATTTTAATATGAATAATATTTTTTAAATTGGATATAATATCCAATGCTTTATTATATATTTTTATTTGAAATATTTTTTCGTTTTTTGTCATGGAAATTTATTTCTAATTTATATTGATGAAATAGTTTAGACAATTTCTTATGCTACACTAACATAGTGCATGTGAAAATATTGAAAACCATAGTAAATGATTTTGGAAATTCAAAAAGTAATATTATTTGGGTAATTTATGGTTCCCCAAAAATTTTCAATATTCCTTTAACAAATTAGAATAATTTCTTTTTTTAATTCAATTCCCTTTTTCATAATACCGATTTTAATGTCAAATTTTGTGAAATTCCTTTAAAATTAAATAAATATAATTTTATGATATATATATTTGATTATATTATTTAAAAATTAAATAAATATTGAATGAGAAAAACTGAGATGATAAATGGACAAAAATATCATCCCTTTCCCAATTATCATCCATTTTCTAATATTATGTAAAATTATAAATCTTTAATGTTTTAAGTGATATTCCCTCAGTAATTGTTAATTAATTTTTATCAAGGAGTAATTTTTTTAAAATATTAAAATTATCTCTATACCTATCAAAATATGATGGTATGATTATAATAAGACAATATATTATTTATTTTTTAATCCACATCTTTGGAAAACTATTTCAAATTATTTAATCCCACATTATGTTAAATTATTTCATGTATATCAAAGAATGACCTTAAATATATTTTATAGTAAATAATATATCATTTATTGATTTCAAATAAATAAAAATATTGGAATTATAAAAGTGAATGTTCTAGGTTTTAAAATACATATAATAGTCCATTTTTGGGTCAATTTTCCGTATATTATAATTTTCTTAACACCTAAATATAAAGGAACATATATATGAACACATTTTTAAAAATGGATAATAAGAGTATAAACCAAGAGATAAAGGTAAAAAATAACAGAAAAATATCGAAATTTTTTTGGGTGAAATTATTTATGATCATTCACATAGTATATTTTCTTTTTATAAATATTTAACCATTATTCAATGAAAATTAAAATAGTTAATACATTAAATTATTCAATGATAACCTATACACTAACATGTAAAAAGTCTCATATGACATTATTTATAATGAATGATTGAGAACTATAGTTCAAAAAATACCATCAATAAAATTATCATATATTCATTAACTATATACTTCAATTTCTATGCATGCCAAAAGTCCATCCTTTCAAATTGTCATGTTTAGTCAAAAATAGGTTTCTCAACAGAGAGGCGTAAGTCTTATCTTATTGTTTTTAATTTTATTTCTTCTTATGGATCATAAAAGTAAAGGGTATACCATTTAGCTAATTAATTCATAATGTGAAACATAATAATTCTTTATTATGGTGTTTTATCTATCTTCATCCTCCACCTTCCCAACATATTTGAAATGAAGGCAATTCTTATTTGCACGCGTGGGCTACCACCTCCAATAAGAGATGCATTTCATTTTTCATCATCAGATCATATTTATTTTTAAAAAGAGTATATTAAAGAATATTGATATGAAATATATAATATTATTTGTTTTATTTAATGTTGAATTATTTTTTTCCTTTCATTAACTTTTTTTAAAAATAAATGAAAACATTCCTCATGCTTATGTACGACCTATTGTCTCTATGAATACTGTAAATCATTTTTATATATATTAGTTTTATGGGTAACTGAAATTTATTAATAATGATTATATATTATTTTTGTATCATCATTAAAATTCTATCGTTTGTATAATAATGATAAATTTTGATTGATGAAAATGGCCAAATTGTAACACTCTTGAAAAAACCAAAAAGTTTACACTTAGAAAGCATAATTTTAATAAGGAATTATTTGTTATTGGGTATTTAAATATTATTTGGGGATATTATATGATATTATATGTATGTATATTATTATTATATATCGTCATAATAAATTCAAAGTCATTATAAATAGGTTTTAAAGTCCTTTTGATGAAATCAAACATTAGGTAAGGGTTTTAGTTTAAAATCTCAATGCTACTAAGATTGTAAATGATTGAGTCATGAAGTATAATATTTCAATATGTATCACTCAATAAACTCAATAAACTTCAAAAAATATATTTATTTCATAAGATTACATGTATTCCATTCCTTTTTTGTACATTTATATACTCCTGGGATTGAAATACTATTTTTGAACTATTTGAATTTATTTCACTATTCGGAAAGAATTATTTTTTATCTATTACCATGCATTCTTTAAAATGTATCCATTTTTTTTAAAAAATATCCAAGATTTTTTAATAATTTTTTATAACAGTTATAATTTTTATCATAATGTTTCAAAAGAATCATTTTTTCATTTTCCAAATAAGAAACACTAAATTTTTTTCTACAAATTTGAACGAGATTTTTTTTAGACAAATAAGTTTTGAATAGAACTTCCTAGTATAATGAAAGATCATTTTTTGAATAATCATTTACAATTTTCTAATATTTTATTCAATTATTTTTTTCCTCAAATATATGTGAATTAATTAGATTTTAAATAAGGTATATCAATGATAAAATAGAATTTCCCTCAATAATATTTTTATGATATATTGAAATTATTTTTCATCTATGATAAGATACATTAATGTCACTTATACATTACAAGGAATATCATCCAATAGTTACATCTTAATTAATTCTTTCGGTGGGTTATCATTATAATTTTAGGATGATTCAAGGAATATTTTTTATTTATATTGTGGTTAGTATGTCATGTTATATCCTTTTGGAAACCCATTATGTTTGCATGGGTTATGTTATGATATTTTACAGAAAATTTTACGATATTTGTTTCTATTACACGAGTTATTATTTGATGATTTTTTATGATATTTTGGCACACATATATATGATTTTCATTATTTTTTGGGTGGTCCCAAAATTATATATCATGAAAATCCATTTGGTAATGATGGATATATCATGGAATAATAAGGAAATATTTGGGAATAAACAAAGTTCTGTAAAGTACATTGTTCACTATGATAGTCTTGGTAATGATCATTGATTATGGTAATGGTGGAATCAAAAGTGACCCCAATCAACTATTATAGACTTTTCATTGATCCTTCAATAAGTAAATGTTTTTATAATATTATTTTTATGAAAATTAGATATTTCTTTTTCCAATTTTGTGCTCTCGTATATCATGTTATTTAATTTATTTCTTATTCATGTCTTATGAACTGAAAAGCATCAGTCCAACATTGAATATTATGATCAATGAAATAATACATTTTGATTTAAAGCTTTTATGATCTTGTTCTCAAAATGGAATTCCTATGTTTGGTTTAAGTGATCATTAAAATCTCACATGATTACACATTCTAGGAATTTGAGATAAAAAAATCTTAAGTTTATTTTCCCCATGTTATGAAAAATTGATTAATGCAGGTTATGTCTAGGGTGATTAAAATGTGAGAACATAATTTTATGATAAATTAATGTTATTTTATTAAATATGAAGTTAGTTTATATAATATCTATATGAAGAAATAATTTTTTGTTATGACTTGTATTATGGTGTTTTGAAAATTATATTCATTTATTATCATACTATATGTGTATTTGAAATGTCTGGGTTGCTATAGGCTAGGGGCCATAATGAGTTGGGGATATCATTGGTTGGAAATCATATGGAATTTTATATTTTAAGGAGGGGAATACCCCAATGTACAACGATTTAGATTATTGTGCGTCTCACACATGATATAGAACACCCTCAGGTGTGTGGATTGAAGTATTAATACATTCTATATATTCAATAAAACCATGGAAGGAATGTGGCTAGGATAGATTCTTCCATGTGATGGTATTGAGATAAAACCAATGATAGATGAGTGACTGTACATAAGTGAGGGTTGTGGTATTTATCAACATATATGACAGTTATGTGTGCAATATTCTTCATGCATGTATATTTGGGTTATCATTTTATAATGATTCTGGGTTTTCATGATCATATTATGAGATGTTTTAACATATATCATGACTCTTGAGAAATATAGGGCCTATATGTCATGAGTTTATATTTGGATATTTAGTGTGTATTATTAGAAATTAGTAGAGACTATGTTATGTTTTTAGAATTCATTACATTTCATTATATGTGATATGGGAACAACACTGGGGTTTTTATATCATTATTGAGGGATTAGTTTTGGATTGAGGATATTATCCTATGTACATAGTTTAGTTTGTTATGTTAAAATGGTATAAAAGTATGTGCTAGATATATAGAACTTCCCATAGAATAATTTAGAGAATTTGGTATGGGATATAATTCTCAGAAAATTTTTAGGTCTATTTTCCCAATTTTATGAATAAATGATGTTGAGACTAGAAGTTCTACCTCACTCTTGGTCAAAGTGAGCTAGTCAAATATACACTATTTTATTGATTATGATGTTGGTTTTTGATGTTTTACCTCACATTTTTGTGAGGTATATTGCATGGAATTCCCAATGTGAGATGACTATACATCATAATGTGGATGTATGATATTGCTCAGAGTCATAAGGTCAGAAAATGGAAAACATTAAAGGAGAGGGACTACTCTGGATGTAATTATAAGAAAATACACTAAGTGAGATGGTAGTTTTCAATAGAATAGTTTTGAACGCAATATTTGGTAATACAATAGTATTCAGGATCTAGATACCTATAATTGGACTATACATGCGGTTTCTAGAATGGACAACTCTAAATGAGAAAGTGTCAGTCTAGGTTATAGTAATGGAATTTTATCTAGAGTGAGTGGTAGTGGTACATACATTATGTGATGTAGATATTTTTTTTCTATGAACCACAAAATATTAAAATGTTTAGTGTTCCTGGCATCTTAGGGAACCCTAAAATAAGTAACAAGGTATAAGTTTTGAGGGATGAAAAAGGTGAATTTTTATCAATTACTTCCTAAGAAAGGACTTCTCGAGTATCATGGTGGTCTATTTATCATATGATGACGTGACACCCAGGATATAGTTTCCTAAAATATATTTATTAATTTCCCACATATATACAAAAATATATCATTATTTATATTCAGGTAAATTAGGAATCCCCAACATATATTTATTTGTTACACAACATACATGAATCGTGGAATGTGTTTAGAACTTTATATAAGGATTCAGGTCAAGGGATGCATAACGGATCTAGATGTATTCACATGAGTATATTTTGACACATGGTTATTGTAAAAAACAGAGATTTTATTATATGATTTCATTTAAATGAGATTATTTCAATATCATTCTCAACATGTAACACCAAACTAAAATAAACCCATGATATATGTAGATAAAAATCTATGTCACATCAATGACTTATTTTAATGTTATTTTTCATTTAATTTCCACTATTTATTTGTTTTGGGGGTTTCCCATGAATTTTAGTGGAAATGGTGGGTTTTAAAAATTTGGGCCAAACTGTGAGCCCATTTCCAAATTTAAAAATAAATTTTCCTTCCATTATAACTCCTTCATTTTTAAGCATTTTACACACATTACACTTTCCAATTAGTATCCCCTGGTATATTAAAACCACCATATTTATTTGGACCCTATAAGAATCCAAAATAATGATAGATTGTGGAATTTTATTAAGGTGTTGGGCCATCTAGGAAGCCCACTTTCTTGATTAATTATTTTAAATATTAAATATCTCATTAAAATTTAATGGTTTTCTGGTGATTCCAACTCTCACCCAATACAACATACCCAAGACGCGCTCCAATGCTATCCCCCCTCTTTCAAACTTGTATTAATAAAAAATTAGGGAGAATCTTATCTGGATTTCTCAAATTGTCCATATTGGAATAGGTAAATTGTTTCTTTCATAAATCTATCAATTTTTACACTTTTCCCACCATTTCAGTTCTCACATGACCAAATCATCCTCATTCCAAACTCACATTAATTTTTTTGGTTCTTTTAAAATTCATCTACTAGTGTATTTGGGGTATTTTATTCTAGATATCTCAATTAAGTGACTTTCCTCTTATGTTCCTCCCATTTTCATTGGGGTTCTTCAACATTTCTTGATGTTCTAAAATTTCCCGTAGCTAGGGTTCAAAATTAGGGTTTGATTTTGTGTCTTGTTTCGAAAACCTTATGTATTTGGTCTTGATTTCACTTCCTCATGGTGTGGTGGTGGTGTGATTGATGTTTCACACAACTTTTTGGAGTTTTTGGCACAAATGGTTGGCAGTTCCATCTGTATGCATCCTATGATGAGTTATATTTTCTTCATTTATATTTTTAGCCAGTTTTTCTTACATTATATTTGGTATGGGAACCATTTTGGGTAGTATTGATTATGTGTTCAGTTTCAAAGTTTCATATTAATTTAAAAATGGGTGTTTTCATGTTTATCTTTTGTAGTATTATTCATTGTAATATTATAGCACTTGAGAGTGGTTTGATAAATGTTTTTGGGGCTACTAATTATATTTTTGATTGTTAGTGGTGTGATTTTTCCCTGGAAAGAGGGGATTGAATTTTATTTTGAGTGATTAATGTGGTTATACCCCTTGGGATAAATTTATGAAAATTATAAATGATTTATTGAGAAAAAAAAGTTGGAAAATGATGTACATGTTCTGTTTTGTTGAGTGTGTTCCCCTATGATAGGTTTTTTAAAGTTATAATGGTGATTTAATTATTTAACATTTTTATAATGTTTTATAAATTAGTAAAATGTTTCATCGAATTGAAAGAAAGTCATGAAACACGTTTGTGGGAAGTTTTCTGTGAGTTTGATGTGTTTTTTTTGTGAAAGAAGTATTATTTGATATGTGTGTTGGCTGTTTGGTGGGTGTGTTTTGTGGAAGTGGTATTTTCATGTGAAAATTATATTTCATGGCTTTCTAAAACATGTTTTAGAAAAGTAGGGAAACCTGTGTATCTAGGTGGGTGGATGTGTACTAGTATGTTTGTGATATCGTGGGGTTTGGCCCCAGTTTCACATAGCATGTTTTATGATCACAACACTAAATAAAATAGGATGATGATTGTGATGATGATTTTGGGTAACCACTAGGTTATGGGTATGCTCCATACTACTGGCTCGTGTGCACGAGAACAGATATTTTTATGGTTACGTTCACTGAGATACGTGGTACATGGGACCCACATCGAGGTAGTGTATAGGGGTTATTTTCCAATTCCATGTGCTCATTAGAAAAATTATGAATACCATTTCAATACCCTATGTTTGGATGGAAAATTCAGTAGATTTGGAATTCTATTTAAAATTGTTGATTCATTACAGTAGCCCACTTAAAAATTGTTTTTATTTAAAATTCCATCTCTTTAAAACTCTAATTATCATATCATGTTTACAAAAACATACAGGTTTTTTGTCTTTAAATGTTTATCATGTGGAATATATAAGTAGTGGAATCCTACTAGGCTTTGGATGAAATCCTACATACACATTTGGGTTTATGTAGACTTTTTTAGTTAGTTGTAGGTTTGGGTAATGCTTTTAGTGCCAATGGTTCGAATTTCTATCGGTCCTTCCTGGTGAAGTATAATTGATATGGATTTAGGGAAGTGCCTCTTTCCATGAGGTGGTTCTTGGGCTATCCATTTTGGGTTTCTTCATCTATTATAGTCATTTAAAATTGTTTTAAATTATGTTACAAAATTTTGATCTTTTGTAAAAGATCGTTTGTTTTGAAAAATAATTATTTTTTTATGTTGTATTTTTTTTTGGTTTCATGTTAATAAAATATGGTAAATTGTTCCCAAATTAATTGTTCAGATACCCAGGCACTTGTGCCAGCCTGTGGGGATCGAGAATGCCCTTTGAGCCTTTCCACATGCCAGGTCAGGTGTTGGTTTTGATGGGGACCAGATTCAGTTTGTGAAAAAATGGTATCAGAGGAGGTTTGATTCTCTCTCTTCGGGTTATGTTAACTGGGGAAGGGTTAAGATAGTCTGGAGATTTAATTTTCAGGACATAAAATTCTGGTTATGGGTAGTTCTCCTGGCCATAATACCTTAGTAAAGGACTCGAGTGGCCAGGGGAGGTCGAGATTTATCTGAGTCCTTTGGTTTTCTTGGATTGATCATGATTAGGGGAATTGAAAAGAGATTTGGGTTAATGGTCTCAATGAGCTCGAATGTCCTGGAAATACATTTGGATCTAGAGATATTTCCCTATAACACTCTCTCTAATGGAGACATGATTATAATATGGCCACCAACTATATGTCAATGTCACCCACCAAAACTAGTTTCCCCTCACATTATCTTGGGTCCTTTATTTCTGAAATCATGGAAGTTTTTTTAATGAAAAAATGGCATGGTTTTAAGAGAAAAAAAGTTTTTTTGAAATTATTTTATAATAAAGAGGGAATGGTATTATCTATGAAATGGTGGAACCAAATTTTCATAATTGTGTTGAAATGGAAAATTGTGTGTTTACACCTCTTTTGAAAGAAAGAAATTAGTTTAATGTTGGTTTTAAAAAAAATATTCCAATATATTTTTCTAAATTAATTAAAGGTGTTTTAATGAGAGGTAATGTTTTTGAGGCCATTTTTTGGAAATGTATTTTTATTTGGTAACAATAGATCATATTAAATGTTTTATAAAATTTTGGAATCTTTTTTTTAATCAGAAGATTGGAGTTCAAATTTTAATAGGTATTTTTGAAATGGAGTTTGTCATGAAATTAGAAGTGTTTTGAAATGGTCTGAAATGTTTTGAAATTAATGTGCATGAACTAAAGGTGAGTTTATATTGAATGATTGGTGATATTTTGAAATGTTTTATGAATCATAGGAACCTTTTTTAAACAAGAAGAGATGAGTTTTTCAATTAATGGGTGTTGATAAAATGGTGTTTGTCATAAAACCAGATGTGTTTTGAAATGGGTTGAGATGTTTTGAAATTTATTTGAATATTTTCAAATTGAGTTTTCATTGGAATGATTGTACCTTTAGGATAAAATTTTAAAGCTGTGAATTGGGATTTTTATTTCATGGTTAGTGGTCCTCAGAAAAAAGTAAATATTGATTGACTATATCAGTTTTGAATAGTGGAAAAAATTTTTATTTTAAAAAAATGGTATTTCCATAAAAGACCACATGCATGGGGATATATGGGATTATGGATGGTTAATGGAATTACTCATGAGTTCTGGGATGGATATGAGGTGGGGTCCTGGTTTGGCACAGAAACATCCATGTGTGAGGCGCATGGGGTACCATTGGTTGACATGCTAACCGCTAAAGAGATTTTTTTCAAAGAAATTATTTTAAAATAAAACATGATGTCTTGATGAGTGGTTTGGGATGATGTTTTTTTTTGTTTTTTTAATTTTTTTAATTTTGGGGTGTTTTCTTTCCAAGAACACCTCTTCTTTTAACAGCTCTTTGGGATTGGGTTTCTTTGGTAAGCTTGGTTGAAGGGATGGTTAATGGTCTCCATATAATTTTTTTTTCAGATGCCATTAGAGTGGTTCCAGGTTTGTGTTTGGATATGGTTTGTGGCACGTTTTGACTAATGGACCAGCTTGGTTGGGTCCTTGGGTTCTCTTGTTGGGTAATGTACACCCCTACTAAGAGTTCATGCATGACTGGAGTAAAGAATAGATTGTTTTGTCATTGGAAGATCATCCAATTGATCAATATAAGGAATCATTTTATCTAGATTTATAGATTGAGTCTAAACCCTTCCCTTCTTGGTTTTGTGGATTCTCTTGTAGTGGGAGAGTTATTATGGAAGGTTGAAAGAGACCTTAGATTCATAAGTAACATTATTTGTCAATGGTGGAAGTGGTCTGTTGTTATTGGTGTGGATTGTGTCAATGAAGGACTCTAGTCCTTCGTAGTATCTTCAAAGTAGGTGTTCATGTTAAACCACCAGTGTGGGAAATCTGGTAATGAGAGGCTATTTTGGACACATTCTATAATTGGGTATTGTTTGGGAACATTTCATAATGTCCCTATCCATGTAATGCTTGTATCAGTCACAATAGTCATTTTCGGTGACGCCTTCTAACTTCATGTGCTCGTTTGAATGTGAGGTGATGTTGTACAATCGTTTGTGAGTATTTTTTTTAGAAGCGTGTATCCTTTAAGAAAATATAGTCAACCATTGTTTTGAGGAAGGTGTTTCTATATATCCGTCTCTCATTCCATTTCATATCTAAAGAAAACCAGCGGTGATGTGGGTGCATCTTCTGAGACCTTGTTTCTGAAAAATGATAGGTTTTGGTAGAGTGAGTATTGTAGTGTGTTATGTCTTGGTGAACCCATATAGGATTTCAGTGTAGTTATTTGTAGCACAGAAAAAACAAGTTCCATTCAGGGGTTTCCAAATCCTAATTGTCAGGTTGAAGATGTGTCAATCCTTTGTGCTCTTGCCATATATCCCAGAGAGAAACCGACACGTGGTTATGAGAAATCCCATAGTCATTCAAACCCTTGTACAAAGTTCTATCCTCATTATGAAAGTGGATAGTATTTTAAATTACTGGTGTCATCATAATTCTTTTGTTGTTCCCATTCGATGGAAAGAGGTTGGTGGACCTTGTGTCCATGTTATTTCCCAATGTCATTCCTTCCCAATTTGGATGTTTTTGGAGAAATGTTTGAAAATAGGATAGACAGTTTGAGTGCATAGTTACTAGAAACCATGCCCCTGAAAATCATGAAGATATAAGGATCCTCATGGTTAGCGCATGGTTTCCTAAACTGTGCAGACTAACTATACAGCTGTCCCAACTCATAAAATTTAGGGTCATTCTGTGTCGACCCATGATGGTTGGTTATGATGGTTGGTTTATATGGTGGGGAGACCCACTAGGACTCTCATTTATGTTCCTTTAAAATTTATAATGGAATTATAACCCTTGTAACAAGGAGTCCGTTCAGGCCTCCCCCTGTTAGTGTCTTGATTTTTTTGACAGGAAAATTTAAGTTGACTCTTATGCTGGGTTGCCTATTTGCGTCTCCTCGTACTAGTCACTCAGATTTGTCATTGGTATTGGCTTGGAGGTAGGTAGTCTAATTAAGAGCTATCTAATCACCAACATCTTACTTGGGTAAACATTGGGTTTGGAGAGTTCCCAATGGTTTAGTAATAGTAAGGTAAGTGTATCCTTGTTCGTTGTTGTTTTTGGTTTGGGTAAATTTCTTGAGTCTTGTTCGGTTAGTGTTTGAGGAGTTTTATTTTGAAATAAAGTATTAATGTGGCTGATAATTGCATGAATGTGGTGTATGTTTTAGTTTTTGAGTGTATTCCTTTCTTAATTGATCACTAAAGTTTTCTGTCCTTTATGGGGTGGGTGAAACATTGTAAAGTAGTTCATTTCAGCTTTTCGGTTTGGTTTGATTTTTTTTCTTTTGGCCTTAATGTAGATTTCCGAGGGTGTAATGTTTTAGTGTGGGAAGAATTGTCACATACATGACTTCTATTAAAGGTATTTTTATTTTAATTTCCATTCTGGATTTGTTTTTTGGGTTTCCCATTCATTTTGGTGGAAATGTTGGGTTTTCAAAATTTTGGGCAAACCGTGAGTCAATTTAGTGATTTAAAAATAAAATTTGTTTCTTTTATAACTCATTCATTTTTCTACATTTTTCACCCATTACACTTCTAGATTTTCATACCCTGGTATATTAAAACCACCATATCAATTTGGACCGCATATAAATCCATTATATTGATGGATTTGAGTTTTTTATTAAGGTGTTGGGCTAGCTTGAAATCCCATTTCCTACTTTATATTTTTATAATTATTTATTATCTCATTCAATTATTATGAATTTTCATTGATTCCAACTCTCACTCGATCCCACATACCCAAGGAGCTCTCCTATTCTCTCCTCCCCCTCTTTGAAGATTATATTCATAGCGAATTAGGGAAAAAATTTCTAGATTTCTCAAATCGTCCAGAATTGAAGAGGTAAATTTTTTCATTCATATATCCTTCAAGTTTTACACTTTTCTCTCCATTTTAGTTTTCATATGACCTATTCAGCCTTATTCAAACTCACATTAATTTTTGGGCTGTATGGAAATTCATCTACTGGAATATTCTGGTCTTTTTATTCCTAGGGATTTATTTTGTGTCTTTTTCTGAAATCTTGTGCATTAGGTCTTTATTTCACTTCCTTTTGGTGTGACACCCCAACCCCTCTTGAAAGGAGATGGTCCATTACTTATTATATTGGCATGGTTAGAAGGAATTAAAATCCTGAAGGAATGATCATTTTAGTCATCATGAAGGAAATAGATACATAGATTTAACACAATTTACATTGGATAAGTTTTCAAGATACAATACATAATGTAAATCAAAAATTTCATCCACAAGAACTCAATAAATGACCTTATCTTCATAAACTATTTAAGGTAAACAATGATAGGGGTGATCTCAAATGCTCAGTAAGGGTTAAAAATAGCAGATTCATGAGTACAATAATAAGTGAGTCACAATAAACATGACATAATCCATATGGAATAGTGATTAAATGAATAACTAATGCAATTAATAAACTAAGAATGAATTTTCATCCCTAGATTTTATCATAGGGAAAACATCATGGATAATAATAACATTTGTTAATTAATTAATTGAATGATTATTAATTTTACGTCATTTATATGGCATATGAAACCATAATACCATTAAAAAAATTTAGTTTTATAGGTATAAACCCATCTAATTTTTGGAAACAAACTCGAAGGGTTTGTCGCCAAACTGTTTTGTCTCATGAGACCTACCGATGCATCGAGGGGATGTAGTGGGACCCATCCACCTTTGAATCCCAATCATTCATTATATATAGATTCAATACAAGAGCAATATGTATTTACATTATCTGCCTAGAATAGAGGATACAGATTCATCAACATTTCCAAAGTCAAAACAACATTCAAAATAAATACCATATGTAAAATGGTATACGGCTTAGACAATAATAATATCCATGATATGAGAGTATGTATATTTAAATGGAATATAATTTCAATTTAAAAGTGTTCTCAAATGGGCAGTAGGTACACTACATAAGAAAGAGTAGGTGCACAATTACTAAGAAAGTCACAACTAAGTGAAAATCGAGACAAAGCTCCTTACCGTGTTGTATTCAATTGCGTCGTATGAAAAAGAGTTAATAACCACCAAAAGAGTCACATAATAAAATGAAAATAATGATAAACATGATAAAATATGTAAAATGGAAATACACTTATACCACATATATGAAATAAGAGGTGAACAATGAAAATCCCACAGAATTCAAGGTGAGATGAGAAAACCTCTTACAAACATTTTGGCATGGTAACGAGTGTTATTTAAAGGTATTAATGAGCGGTAAAGGGGTATCATATTATTTATATGTCAAAAAGGTAGTATTGGGGAGGTTATAAAATATACCCCATCATTAGAAATTAAAAACAAAAGCAGACAATATAGGGTGAATTCATGAATAATAGTGAGAGAGAGGATCACTTACCAAAAACGTATCATTAGATTGAGGAAAAATCAATGACATAATTATGCGTGACAAACATTAATCCACACAATAAAATTTTTTATACAGTATAAAACAATCATAGGTCATTCAAACATATTCTTGGAACAATGTAACCAATGAAATAGATGTTTAACTCAAAGAATGAAAATTGAGTTAATCAATCCCTTACCTTATGCTTGAAGGTGTTCTTGACTTGTTACTAAAGACATGAATAAAAAAATTGGGCTTATTAATTCATAAGTACATAACCCCTTTTATATGTAAATGATATATTATATTCCTTTTTAGTTTTTTCTAGTACTTTCTTTTTGGTTATAAATTTCAATTTCATTGTACGGGCTCATTTGTTACTTGGTTTTAAATGATCGGTTCACTTATATTCAAGTTTAGATAAATATATAAGATGGATGTCTTTTTCCAGAAATGAAGTTATATACTATTAGTGAACATCCAGGAGATTACATGGTTTTAAATTTAATTTTGGTTACTTAGATTGAAGTCTAATTTTTATATATATAACCTTAGTGATAACCGTTTTGGATAATTGGTGTGTTTGATTACGATGAACATGTTTTGCATTGTAACTTAATACCATTTGTAAAAAAGGATTACAGAACTAAAAATATGATATATTACATATATAATTATCTAGTTCAACCATAACATGAATGGTTTCTTGACCAGAATTAATGATTATAATGGAAATCAATAAATCGTTGTCCTTGAATGTGATAAATTAGAACATCTCAAATGGTGCTTTCATTTATTTCTAATAAATGGTAGGGACAAGAGAGAAGGTAACAAAATATATACCATTAGAATGATAAAATTACTCTACATGTATGTTACTAGATTTTTCATACTATTTTGGTGAAGGTAGGTGAGTAAAGAAATAAAAATAAAAGAACATAAAAGAAATGAAGGGATTTGAAAGAGGAATCTACCTCTTGAGACTTCCTCCTTTGAGAACCTCTTAAGGAGAGAGGTTTTGGTATTATAAATAGTCTAGGAGATTTTGGACGTGGGGGAGGATCTTGGGGAGTGATTTGGGCAGAATATTGGCAAGGCACAAGGATTGATAGGAGTGAAGAGAGGAGGGAGTGAAGGGGGGGTTTTATAGTGAAGGATCGATGAGTTTTCTTAATATTATAATCCTTAATTTATTATTTCCTCTCAAGAGAGGCAATAGTGAGTATTACATGACAATTAATAGTAATATATGCATGTGAGTTTGAGATTAAGGGTTCTTACATCACTCATGATTCTAGGAATAGTTAATTTAAATTAAAATGT
Organism: Viscum album; assembly: GCA_963277665.1. Lineage (NCBI taxonomy): Eukaryota > Viridiplantae > Streptophyta > Magnoliopsida > Santalales > Viscaceae > Viscum > Viscum album. The sequence goes on along the minus strand of OY728126.1, from coordinate 1,942,910,806 downwards.
ATTTATATGGTAAATTAATGTATTTTACTATTCACCCAAAATTCATGTATTTAAGAAAAATCCAAAAAAATTCACCCTAACCATTTTTTGAAGTGTAAAATCCAAAAATAATGTTAAATTTTCATAAATAATTTTCTAAATATGATTGATTAAATATTTAATTAAATCATTATTTAATTGAAATATATAAACACTAAAAATATTCATCTTCATTTTTAAGGTGTCTAAATTCATTTATACATTCATGGGTATTGATACCATTCATAAGAGTCATATTTATATTTATAAGGGTATGTTACTATTCATAAGGGCATGTTACGATTCCTATAGGTTGGTTACAATTCACAAAAAATTATGTTAATTCCATTAGACTCTAAATATCACCCTGAACACAACCATATATGTCAGATTTTCAAAATTCAAATTACTGATCGTAAGGGTAGGTTACTATTTGTAAGGGTATGTCACTATTAATAAGGGTAGGTTACTATTCACCAAAAATTATGTTTTCCCTATCAGACTCCAAATAACTTACTTATCGCAACCATTTATATCATATTTTCAAAAAACACATCATAGAAGTGAAAAACTTAGGTTTACATAGCTAGGTTACAACAAGGTGGTGTTTGTAGAGACTTAGGGATCTATGCTTTCTATAATAATTCTATTTGAAAATTCTTGGGGTGTTACATTATTCCCTCCTTTGAATAATTGCATCCTCTCAATTCATCTCATAACCACAAAAGAAAGCTCTCTAATGTTCTTACCACATCTCCCATCGTAGAGGATCCTTTGGTGCGTTCAGGGGAAACCCAAATTTATGATCATGTCCTCTAGTTCTCTGACCCAGACACACCTCAGACAGAAGTGGTTGAACATTTTAATCGAACACTCAGGCTTCTAGAGGGAGGTTCAAACAATAGAATGTTTGGAAATTTCTGAGTGGACCAACAAATGAAGAACTCGCCGAACTATGTCTCGACTGATGACATCTAAGTAATAGACATTATTTTAGAAGATAAAACTGAGGAGTTGGTACATGTAGGCCACACAAAGGTTTCCCTCCAAAGTAGACTATTGAAAACATAACCTGGCCATGTAGTTCTGACCTAGGGTGAAACGTAGTAAAATCCCTTCGTGGTATTTTCCTCTTCACCTATACTCGGCCAATTGTGTCATGGCTATGCAGTAGTAAATCAAATCATGCCTTTGACATGTGTGGAGAATGTCCGGATTGTTTGTCACTTTATATAGTTGTTTACATGTTTTTCAAAAGTTTATGAGACATATGTACTCCTCTTCATTGGTTTTGATCGCATTAATCTCTAGTACCTCCATAGGAAGAGATAACATATGGGATTGTCCATCCATCTGAAAATTCATTATGAAATTTCACTTAGTGATACTCATTATAATGTATAACCAATGAAAGGATAAAAAAAGAAGAGACAACAAGTTATATTATTTTACAAACACTGGTTCAAAAAGTAAAACAAGGCTAATGGTTTCCCCAGTCCCCCAATACATAAATCCACAAAACTAGTTAAATGATTTCAATCTCCCAGAACCATATGCAACACTAGACACACGTCACTCCTGAAGTCCCTTTACCGGGAATACCATCGATGTTAGGGTGCTTAAGACCTTAGGTGGATTCATAAGGTAGTATTCAGCTACTCAATTTCCTTACTGTAACACCCCAACCCCCGTTACCTAGATTCGGTGCATTATTACATAATATTGGAAGGATCAAAAAATATCATGTCTCGAATGACCGATTAGTTTTGTAGCCTAGGAATCACTAGATACATTCATAAAGTTTACACTACATCATAAAGTGAAAAACTACAACATCATTTTGTATCCATAGACCAGACTCATATACTCAAACTATCTATTCAGGTCATTCATAAAATACTTCTTCACATCCTGGGAAAAATAAAACATAGAAATGGGTGAGCTCAGATGCCCAGTAAGGATAACAATATAGCGGAAACTTTCATAAGTAAGTGTAAAAATTTAAGGAAATGTATAACTATAACAAAATCCTTTTAAACATGAACTTTATCATAATATGGCAGAAATAAAATAAAATAAATCCATTTACATTTTCACATGGATATTATACTAATCGAATAATCACATGCAATATCAATAACCACTTTCATAATGATGGAATGCATAACTCTAGACTATCATAACCACATAGTCATGGCCTTGTGACAAGACTAAAAATAATATTTTTTCAAGGCCTTGTTCCAAGACACTAGTTTGCCTCATGAGACATACTGATGTATCGAGGAGCTATAGCGGGTTCCAACTGTCACTTGTTATTGTCAATGTATTCCTCATATGAACAGGTTTAAACATAACATAAACATTCATATTAAAAATAGCACAAGAAATGTCAATAATGTCTCCATAAACCATGAATGGTATAAAAATAACACATCCATATTCAAATATATCACAAAACCTTCAATATAATATGGATGTTTTGTATCATAATGAATCAACTTCATATAAGCTTAAAATCCATCAAAGAAAGTTGACATAGATGAAATCAAAACTATTTTGAGAGAAATATCTCTTTTTTTAAATAATTTATAAGTAACATAATTATAAAATAAAACATTTACATTGAAAATGTCCTTATAAGCTTGTAAGTGATGCTTCGAAAATTATATGATGGCGGAAAATAGCCGCACCCACCGGATAAGTTAAAAAACACATTCTTACCTTAATTCGGTTGAAAAGGTTAAAAAGTACCTTGTTTGGAAAACGACAGAAAGATTACATTATAAACTTCTTATAAAAATTAAAACAAGGGTATAAATGACTTTAAACCATAGTCTGTAAAATAGTATGAATTATTTGAAATACATTTTTAAGAAACATGGATGTGGATGATAAATAGGTCCCAATAGATAATTACGTATAAACAACCTCGGATAATGAAGAGATTGTGAAATAAACCATTCCCTTGTACTTTTACTTGATTTAGGATAGGTTAAACACCTATATAATGGTGAAATAATGGTTATTAAATTATACAGGAATCAAATAAATTAATATGATATCATATATGATCGTTAACATTACTTTGTTTATAATATCTTAGTATTATAGTCGTTTCAGGTGTTTACTTACTCATTTTATTTTATATGTTTTGTTATATAAGCCATTATTGTTATCAATAGGTTGTATCTTATTCATATCCATAATGATATCAAGTCCATAAACATTATTTTTTATCATCAAATTAGAATTATACTTGAATGTATATGACGAGGAATGAATCTCATCGCGTTCGTGGAGACGGTAATCCGTACGTACGCACGAGCGACAATATCATTCTTTCGATATTAAAATAATATATAGTTGGATGGTGTATCATATATAAAGAATCATTATCATGTTATATTTATTATTTACATGAATTACACATCATTATTTTACCCATCCAAATAATAATGTATTTAATAACAATTACCCCACGACATGGAGACGGTAAGCCGTACGTATGCACGTATGGTGACATGTCATTCAAAGGATGGATAGAATAATAAATATGGTTGTACCATATTTATAATAAAATCATATTATATATAAGATCCTGGAGTTATTATTTTATAATTCAAATAACTAACAAAGAAGAAGTGGAAGAATAATGGAACTTGAAAGAGGGTGGTGAAATCATTTCCTCTTCTTCGGGTCCTTCCTTTTTATTTGATCAAAAGGGCTCATTAGGTTGGATTTATAACTAAAGGAAGGCCTCTAGGATGAAGTGAGGGATGTTTAAAGGATATTTTGGAAGTGTTTGGGCGATCCAAAAGGTTTTTAAGGTATGAATTTTAGAGAAGGGAGAGTGCACTTTTATAGGAGGGGTGATGGGAACCTTAGAAAAATCGTAAACTATTATTTTAAAATAAATTCATATTTGGTTTTTAATGGCACTAGAGTGACTTATTTTGAGGATAATGTAGGGATGGGTCGAAATAATTTCAAACAATAGCTTTTAGACAGGTTTGTGTCACTATATTAACCTTATAATGTATATTTAACTCGTAGTTAAATTGTTTGACATTTACCACTTCTCTTTGTATTTTTATATTATATGGTTAATAGAAATACTATAACAGGACAAGAGAACCCCAAGTTGAACATTATTAATATATATAACCTTATCTAAGAAATTTTTCTGATCCTTATATTTTTAGGAATAGAATATAAATTAATAATATAATATTTATTTTAAAAACTCTTTTATGTCAATTTTGACACTATTTGGTATTTTGTTTTTGCTAAATTAATAAAAAAATTACTACTTCAAACTTAATTCATCTAACCATCCCTAATATGTAATATTAACGTATAAAATTAGTGGAATTCATAAAAAGTTTCAAATTACATTTATTTGGTTATTTATAATATCGATTATTTTAATATTTCATGAATTAGGTAATTACTGCATCACCATTGTGTCATAAATAAATTAAATTATTTAATGCATAAAAATTATAAATAAAATACAATTATTTAAGAAATATTTTTTTTTATTTCTAATGAATATTTACAATCGAATTTATCTTATGTATAATCCTATATTAAAAATGATTTAGTTATTAAACTTTGAATTTAACTCTTTTAACTCTTCTTTAATTAAATAATAATAAATGTCCTAATTTAATCCAAGTGGACCAAAGAGGATCATACAATATTCATAAGTTTGTTTTTGGTAGAATTATACTTATCCAATAGAATTAGGACATGTGTTAGGGTAATAATAATATCATTTTTACCCTTAATTACCTTATTTACTTTTAACCGTGGTAAATAAAAGCAAAAAGTTACTATTCAACAAAAATTATTTTTTCTAATTGAACCAGATTTTACTCCTTGATATTAACTGTGACTCTCCAATTTTTGAAATTCCACTCACAGAAGCGGTAAAATTATGTTTTATATGAATTTTCAAATTCTCATAGGAGATGAGAAAAAGAGGGTGAAAAGTTCAATAAAATTTTTTATATATCTAAAATTATTATAAACCGAATCCAATGAATTACATTGAACATATATAGGTACTATGTATCTAATTTGACCTAAAATAAATTTAAATAAAATAAATAATTATAAAAATTTGGTTTTAAACTATAACTCAATGTTTTTTCACTATTCATCAAAAATTGAATGTTTTCAGAAAAATACCAAAAATTCACCATATGATAATTTCGATATTACGAATCAAAAAATGAATTCCATTTTGAAATATAAACTTTATAAATTTTTTAAAAGTGGGTATTACTATTCATAATAGCTAGTTTGATTGGTTGTGGTGTGTTAGAACTCAAAATTGCGTACAACACACGCTATTGTATTATACAGAGAGAAACGTATCCTGGATGCTTGGGGTGTTACATTATTCCCTCCTTCAAATAATTTCTTCCTCAAAATTTATAGAGTATTACTGCATAAAAATACACTGGTGGTTTTTCATCATAAGTTCCTCGGGTTCGCACGTTGCCTCTTCCATCTTATAGGTTCTCCATAAAACTTTTACTAGACGAGTTGTCCGGTTTCTCAACACTTGCTCTCTGGTATCAGTAATCCTAATGGTCTCTTCGCAATAAGATAGATCGGGTTCCAGTTCTACTTTCTTATAGGTGAGTACAAGCATTGGGTAAGGCATGTATTTTCTCAACAGTGATACGTGAAACACATCATGAACTTGGTAAAGATTTGTAGGCATTTCCAAAAGGTAAGATACATCCCCAATTCATTATAGAATTTTTAAAGGTCTGATGTACCTGGGATTCAATTTAACTTTCTTACCAAAATGTATAACTCCCTTCCATGGAGATACCTTTAAGAAAACATGATCTCCTACTTGAAATTCAAATCCTTCCATTGGTTGTTAGTATAGCTCCTCTGCCTGCTTTGAGATGGTTTGATGTGGTTTTGGATTGCCTTAATCTTTTCCATCGTTTCCTCCACTAGTTCTAGGCCTACGAGATTTCTTCAACCAACATAATACCAACAGGTTGGTGTGCGACATCTCTTTCCATATAATGCTTCATATGGTGCCTTATGAATACTTGAATAGAAGATATTGCTATAGTAAAATTCTACCTGAGAAAAATATTGATCCCACATACCCTGAAAGTCTTGTGAGCTAGATCTCAACATGTCCTCTATGGTTTGAATAGTCCATTCTGATTGTCCATCCATTTGGGGTGGTAAAAAGTGCTCAAACGAATCTCAGTATCTAGGGATTTCTAAAGACATTTCCAGAATAATGATGTAAAATGTGGATAATGATAAAAAAAAATCAATAGGGGTACTCAATGAAGTCTCACAACTTCATTAATATATTTCCTTGCTAGACGTTCAACTGGTAGATCTTCTCTTATAGAAATAAAATGTGTTGACTTGGTAAGTCGATCAACAATGACCCATATTGCATCATTACTTCTAGGAGTCTTTGGTAGTCCCATTAAAAAGATCATCATGATATTATCCAATTTACGCTCAGGTATGGGAAGAGTTTGCATGACTCCTCCAGGCCATTTCCTTCCAGCTTTCACTTGTTGAAAAACTATACATCTTGACACAAAATCAGCAATCTCCCTCTTCATGTTTTCCCACAAAAAATATTCCATAAAATCTCTATACATTTTGGTGCTCCCAGGGTGTATAGAGAAATTGGATCTATATGAATTGTCCAACAATTCCCTTTTTAGATCTGGTATATCAGGAACACAAAGTCTCTTCCCAAATTTCAAAATTACACTTTCATACACAAATTCACTCAATCTCCCATCATTCATAGCTTTAATATTCTTTTGAAACTCTTCATCATTGGTCTGAGAACACTTTAACCTTTCTAGTAATGATGGTTTAGCATCCATTTGAAAAATTATCGATGTTTCACCTTCTATGGTTATTCCCATATCCAACTTTACAAGATCCATGAAAATTGGATATCTTTCAACTCTCATTTTGTTCAAAACACCATAATCCTTTATGCTCATAGCATCTTCCACCTTATTTTCCTTCCCCGAGTGGCAGTTTATAGTGCAATCATAATCTTTGAGTAGTTCAAGACATCTCCTTTTCCTCATGTTGAGTTATTTTTGTGAAAAATATACTTCAAACTCTTTTGATCGGTATATATCGCACATTTTTTACCATAGAGATAATATCTCCATATTTTCAAACCAAAGATTACAGTAGTTAACTCAAGATCCGGAGTAGGATAGTTTTACTCATGAATTTTAAGCTGTCATGATGCATAGGCTATAACCCTATCATTCTACAAAAGGACACAACCAAGTCCTTTCTTGGAAGTATCACTATAAATAACAAACACATCATTCCCTGATGGTAGAGTCAATATAAGAGCATTGACTAATCTTCTCTTCAGTTCGTTAAAACATTCTTCACATTCTTTTGTCCAAACAAATTTAACCCCTTTTCATGTGAGCATTGTTAATGGGTTAGCCAATCGGGAAAATTTCTGGATGAAACATCGATAATAACTTGCTAAACCAATAAAACTATGTACCTCAATTATACTCATTGGTGTTGGCCATTTTTGGATTTCTCTTGTCATAGAAGGATCAACAAAGATTCTATCCTCATAGACAATATGGTTAAGAAAAAAAATCATCTGAAGCTAGAATTCACACTTTATAAACTTCCTATATATTTCATGTCTCCTCAGAGTCTTCAAGATAATGAGCAAGTGACTTTCATGATCTTTGTATCTTTTGTATTATACCAAGATATCATCAATAAATACCACTAAAAAATCAGCGAGATATTCCTTGAAAACTCTGTTCATCAAATCCATGAAAACAGAGGGTGCATTAGTCAATCCAAAAGGCATTACTCTAAACTCGTAATGCACGTACCTGATTCAAAATGTTGTCTTGAGAATGAATTCCTTCTTCAGACACAACTGATTGTATCCAGATCCATGGTCAATCTTTGAAAAGTATTGATATCCATGCAGTTGGTCAAACAAATCTTCAATGCAAGGTTGGGGATTCATGTTCTTTATTGTTAAAGCATTGATCTCCCTATAGTCGATACATAACCTTATAGATCCATCTTTCTTCTTAACAAAAAGGAAAGGGGCTACCCATGGAGAAACACTAGGGAGAATAAATCACTTATTACTCAATTCATCTAGTTATATCTTTAGTTAAAATAATTCCACAGTGGACATCCTATAATGGGTCTTCGATATGGGCCTTGATCCAGGAATTAAATCAATGGAAAACTCAATTTCTCATTCTGGAGGATGTCCAGGTAAATCTTCTGGAAACACAAAAACATATTCTTTCAAAATAGGTACATCTTGTATTTGAACATTCCTTTCCTCACCCACAATCAATTCATTCTCTTCCTCCCCAATATTTGAATTTAGTTGAGCTAATGGGGGTGGATCTAGATAAGAATTAGGTGGTGATGAATCTGATCTAATGATAAGGTGTTCTTTATCATCATCGTCAAAAATAGTAACCTCCTTCTTCTTACAATAAATATTCACATCATGGTCTGAAATCCAATCAATACCGAGGATTATATCAAATTAAATCATGGGTATGATGATGAGATCTGCAGATAAAGAACATTTATGAGCTCTAATGGGGACTTATTCACAAAACAATATTACAATGATACTTCCATTAGGAGTTTTGAATGACAAATCCCATGTTAAATCAAATTGGAAATATCTAATTTTCTTATAAAACTGGGAAGATATGAAATAATACGATGATCCAGAATCAAATAATGCATTTTCTAAACATTAAGAAACCATTAAATTACCTGCCACCACGTCTTTCGGAGCTTCTACATCAGTAGTAGTGATAGAATAAGGTTTGACTTGATCCCTTAGTCGTTTCTGAGGTAATTTCCTATGAATTATAGGACATTCATTTCCATAATGTCCCATCTCCCTGCAATTTTAGCATTGAACATCGGTAGCTTCTTTCTTCCCCTTGCAATCACGAGCATAGTGGCCTTTCTCAACACACATGTAACAGACTCCTATTCCTTTATAGCAAGTACATGGGTGTTTATTCCCACATTTACTACAGGATGGATAATCAACTTTTCCCTTATTCCCATTATTTCTATTTCCAGAGTGATCAGTAGATCACTTCTTCTCTTGCTTTTCTTTAAATTAGTAAGACTTAGAGAATTCCTTTTCTATCTTGATAGCACATGAGACAATATCTTCATACAACAAGAAGGATCGTGAGACTAATACTCGATGGAGAAACGGTTTTAACCCATCAAATAAATGATCAATCTTACTTCTTGGGTTACATATATAATCTGCAGCATTCCTTTATAACCTTGTAAAGTTAGACTCAAACATTCTGGCATTCTCATCCTCCTTTTGCCTCAGACTCAGAAATTGACTTTCCATATCCGCTCGATGGTCATGAGGAAAGTATTTTTTATTAAAATATCTTTAAACTCCCTCCATTACATATTTTATAATTATTTATCTTCCTTTTTTTTGTATCAATGTCCACCATTGATCATCATCTCCAGTGAGGCGACAAACTGCCATGATAAGCTTTTCCCTTTCACTACTCCCCAAAGCCTGAAATATTTTCTCTCGAGAACTTATCCATTGCTCAGCTACTAGTGGATTTGTACCCCCATTTAATATTGGTGGTTTTACCTCATTAATTGATCTGACATTGATCCTCCATGCTATAGATCAGGGTGCTCCATATGGGTAAGGTTATTATTCATAACCTGAGTGATTTTTCCCAGTATAGTGAAAAGATGGTCAGTACCAGTTGTATCACCAGCTCCACTATAATTATCTTGATCAGGGGGGATATCCCTGTATGGAGTGTGTGCAGTTATACAGTTTTCATTCCTTCCACTAGGTGCTATTTCTAATCAATTGAATACACTAGATTAGTTTATGAATCACAATACATAAATACAAACTTGTAAAACACTTAACATGAATTGAACAGTTTATATATATAATCCATAATCATAAAAAAGTTTTCTTTGAGGAATCATATACTGATAAACCCTTCATAATGGTTTGTAAAGAAAATTATAATGATACTAATCATATCCACCGAGAGTGTCGTAACCAAGAGTGTAGCAAGGCCCATTGTCGTGCACCAGTTCTCATTTGAGTCTAGCTCAAAGTGATGTTTTCTGGTTTTACCCCTAGGAAAATCTATGCCGGAGCTGCCTCTACCTATTGATATCCATAAAGGGATGTATTACTTCAAAAAAGTCACAAAATCTATAAAATACCAAAATTCTACAATGTTCTTCTATACTAATCCTCAAAGTCCATCTTAGGTCTATGTGCTCTAATCAGATTTTATCTAAATCTAGCTTCCAATGTTTTTACTAAACCTCCCTCTTATACCAACTGTAATGCCCTGAACCCAGTTACCCAGAGTCGGTGCTTTATTACATAATATTGGAATGTTCACAAAAGATCAAGTCTCAAAATACCGTTTAGTTTAGTAGCCTTGAAATCGATAGATTCATTCATAATGTTTACACTACATCATAATGTTAAAAACTACATCATCATCTTTTCTCCATATACCACACTCATATCATCATACTATCCCTACAGGTCATTCATAAAGTACTTCTTCACATATTGGGAAAAATAAAACATAGAAATGGGTGAGCTTGGATGCCCAATAAGGATAACAATATAGCAGAAACTTTCATAAATAAACATAAACATTTAAGGAAATGTATAACTAAAACAAAAGAATTTTAAACTTGAACTTTAGAATAATATGGAAGAAATAAAATGAAATAATTACATTTAATTATTCACATGGAAATTCTACTAATATAATAATCACATGCAATATCAATAACCACTTTCATAATGATTGAATGCATAATGTCATACTATCAAAACCACATAGTCAAGACCTTGTTCTAAGACTACAAAAAATATTTTGACAAGGTCTTGTGACAAGACACTAGTTTGACTCATGATACCAACCGATGCATCAAGGAACTATAGCGGGATCCACCCATCACTTATTAAGTCCAATGAATTCCTTATATTAACAGGTTTAAACATAACATTAACATTCGTATTAAAACTTGCATATGAAATGTCAAAAAATTCTATATAAACCATGAATGGTATAAAAATAACACATCCACAGTCAAGAATATCATAAAACCTTCCATACAAAATGGATGTTTTGTATCTTAATAAATCAACTTCAAATAAGCTTAAAATCCATCAAAGGATGTTGACATAGATGAAATCAAAACTATTTTAGAGAAATAACACTTTTGTTGAAATCATTTAAAATTCAAAATAATTATAAAATAAAAAATTTATTATGAAAATATCATTATATTCTTGTAAAGGAAGCTTCAATGATTTTATAACAGCAGAAAATAGCCGCACTTTCCGTATAAGTTAAAAAGGACATTCATACCGTAATTCTGTTGAAAAGGTTAAAACATACCTTTTTTGGAAAAAGACCGAACGATTAATTTATAATATTCTTATAAAAAGTAAAAAAGGGTATAAATTAATTTAACACATAGTATGTAAAATAGTAAGAATGATTTGAAATTCAATTTTATGAAACATATATGTGGATTATAATGAGGTCCCAGTAGATAATTATGTATAAACAACCTCAGATAATGAAGAGATTGTGAAATAAACCCTTACCCTGTACTTTTCCTTGGTTGAGGGTAGGTTAACCTCCTATATAATGGTTAAATAACTGTTATGAAATTATACGAGAATCATATACATTAATATTATATCATATATGATCTTTATCATTGCTTTGTTAATAATATATTAGTATTATCATCGTTTCGGGTGTTCACTTACTCAATTTCTTTTATATGTTTTGTTACATAAGCCGTTATTTTTTTCCATAGGTTGTATATTATTCATATACAGAATGATATCAAGTCCTTAAAAATTATTTTTTATCATGAAATGAAAATTATACTTGAATGAATATGATGGGGAATGAATTTCATCGCCTTCATGGAGACGGTAATCCGTACGTATGCACGAGGGACAATATCATTCTTTTGATATTAAAATAATATATAGTTGGATGTCGTATCATATATATAGAATAATTATCATGTTATATTTATTATTTACATGAATTACACATCATTATTATACCCATCCGAAAATTAATGTATTGAATAACAATTACACCACGATGTGGAGACGGTAAGTCGTACGTACGCACGTATGGTGACATGTCATTCAAAGGATGGATAGAATACTGAATATGGTTGTACCATATTTATTATAACATCATAGAATATAGAAGATACTGGATTTATTATTTTTTAATGGAAATCACAATGAATGAAGAAGTGTATGAAGAAAGGAACTTGAAAGATGGTGGTGAAATCATTACCTATTCTTCTGATTCTTCCTTTTGATTTGATCAAAAGGGCTCCTTAGTTTGGATTTTTGAAAAAAGGAAGTACTCTAGGATAAAGTGAGTGATGTTGAGAAGATATTTGGCTAGGGTTTGGCTGAACCAAAAGGCTTTAAAGGTATGAATTTGAGAGAAGGGGGAGTGCACTTTTATAAGAGGGGTGAGGGGAATCTTAGAAAAAAAACTAAAATATTATTTTATAATAAATTCATATTTAGTTTATAAGGGAACCAAAGTGACTAATTTAGAGGAAAAGGTGGGTATGGGTCTAAATATTTTCAACAAATAGATTTTAGATAGGATTGGGTCAATATATTAACTTTATCATTTATATTTAACTCGTAGTTAAATAGTTTGACATTTACAATGTCTCGTTGTATTTTTATATTATATGGTTAATAAACTTACTATAAAAGCCAAGAGAACCCCAAGTGGTTCATTATTAATATATATGACCTTATATAAGTTATTTGGACTAACCTGAGATTTTTAGGAAATAAATATCAATTAATAATATAATATTTGTTATAAAATCTCTTTTATGTCAATTTTGAAACTATTTGGTATTTTGTTTTTTCTAAATTCATAAAAACATTATTACTTCGATAATAATTCATATAACCGACCCTAATATGTAATATTAACCTAGAAAATTAGTTTAATTCATAAAAATTTTCAAATTACATTTATTTTTATATTTATAATATCAAATATTTTAATATTTCATTAATTAGGTAATTACTGCATCACCATTGTGTCATAAATAAATTAAATTATTTAATGTCTAATAATTATAAATAAAATGATATTATTTAAGAAATCTTTTTATATTTCTAATAATTATTTATAATCTAATTTATCATATTTATAACTTCATATTATAAATGTTTTAGTTATTAAACTTTGATTTTAACTCTATTAACTCTTCATTGAATTATATATTAATAAATGTACTAATCTAATCCAAGTGGACCAAATAGGTTCATATTTTATTCATAAGGTTGTTTTTCTTCAAATTATACTTATCCAATAGAATTAGGACATGTTTTAGGGTAATAATAATAATATCAGTTTTACCCTTAATTACCCAATTTACTTATAACCGTGGTAAATAAAAGAAAAAAGCTAGTATACACAAAAAAATATCTTATTGAACAAAATTTTTCTCCTTGATATTAAATATGTCTCTAGGATTTTTAAAATTCCACTCACAGAAGTGGTAAAATTATGTTTTATGTGAATTTGAAAATTTTCCAAGGAGATGGGTAAAAGACGGTGAAAAGTTCAAGAAAATTTTTATATATCTAAAATTATTATAAACTGAATCCAATGAAATAAATTAAACTTATATATGTATTATGTATCTATTTTTACCTAAAATAAATTTAAATAAAATAAATAATTAAAAAAATTCTGTTTTAAACTATAACTCAATGTTTTTTCACTATTTATCAAAAATTGAATGTTTTCAGGAAAATACAAAAAATTCACTATAAGATAATTTTGATATTCCGAATCCAAAAATGATGTCCATTTTGAAAGATAAAATTTATAAAATTTTCAAAATTGAGTATTACTATTCATAACATCTAGTTTGATTTGTTGTGGTGTGTTAGAACTCGAAGTTGCGTACAACACACGCTACTATATTATTCAAAGATAAACGTACCATGGAAGCTTGGGGTGTTACACTTAGCCCAAACACACTGCATACTTGTAGGGTCGAATTTGTGCCTAAAGCACTCAGACTTCCATATAGAGTCACAAGAAGTGTGGAGGTTGCCAATTTTAGTAGGGACTAAATCCCTATAATTCTCATGCACCATGTCATTCTTGAAGATGTTGTTGTCGTAAAGTTCTTCATACATACAAAAACTCAGGTCCTTGAATAGGTAGGTCGATCGATGGTCACCATCTAAAGAAGCTTCTAGAAATTTACACAAAACTCGGTAGTTATCATCCAAATTGAAACATAGAAAAATAGCTTCATGATACTTCCCTCTTTTCCTATATGTAGAAAATTGTGTATATGAAATATTGTAATAGACCAGATTTCTTCCTTGATAAATATGGAAAATTTTTGTTGGATTCGATACCCGATGGAGTAGTTTACAAGTCAGACATAAGTTGATATAGGGATGGTCTTCTTTGGAGCATGTTTTGACAATTATTTTTTCTAAAAGCTCTGTAGTTAGTGATAAAATATTGGCTGGTTGACTATTATCTTCTATCAGAAAATTTTTAGTAACTCCACATTCAGTATAGAAAATCAATTTTAAAAAAAGTTATAATAACATATCAAAACAGAGAATATAACATCATTCATTTAGACATGATTTATAAAACTCAAGAAATTACGCAATCTTTTCATCCCCTTCACAAAACACTAGTATGGACATCCTGATGTCCTCTTAAATTACTCCTCATAGATTCCACCAATTTTGGGGATATTCCCAGATTTCAGATAAATCGATCCCCAAAGCGATTCCAAATTCCTCTATCTCCTTGGTCCAGATTCAACTTGTGCAATTAGGGCCAATCGTGTGTGGGCATCTAGATTTCAGATTGAGAGAAGCTTGTCGAGTATCAAGTTGAGCAACATCATTATGAAAATGATTCCAATAATGAAAATGGGTAGTCTCATTATCAAGGGCTTCAATGTCCACAACTCAACCACAGAGTCTGTAGGTCAAAATATGATATACATATGCTGCCCAAAGGTCTCCCCCTTGTGCAACCTCCGAAATGTCCTCAAGAGAAAAGAAGTTATTAACTAGGGTAAAAAAATTAAAGATACCCTCGATATATTTCCATTTTCGTACATAGAACTGTATTTCTGCACTCATCATGAGGTAATCGACGAAACCTGCTCCATGGTGATGTTGAAGTACTCGAGGAAGGTTGGATACTCGGTAGAGAGTTTTTCATGATAAATGAATATTTCCAAATGTATCATAGTTTTCTACACATGATTTTCCCATTATGGTCTCTAATAATTTTTTTCAAAGAGATAGAAGACAATTACTTTCCTTTTCCATCTAAAAATTAAGAAAAAAAATCATTCTCAGTATTGTTTAAGTATGTTTTTCATTGTGTAGTACTGGTTTTACTGAGTTATCCAAACTGAATCCTCTAAGGAAAATTTACATTAAACTATTTATTAATGGTTTGTAATAAAATATGGATTATCCAAACATATCCCCCGGGAGTGTCATAACTATAAGTGCAACAACACTCGTTGTTGTGTACCCGTTCCCGTTCGAGTCTAGCTCAAAGTGGTGTTTTTAGGTTTTACACCAAGATACATCTGTTCTAGAGCCACCTCTACCTGCTCGTATCCATAAAAGGTTGTATTTTTTTTATAAAGATTAACATAATCTATTCCTTACCAAAATACTAGGAAGTTCTTGTATGTTCATCCTCAAGTACCACCTTTGTGCTTTGTTCCTAATCTATGTTTTCTAATTTAGTTTCCATGTTTCCAACTAAACTTCCTCTAATACCAATTATAACACCTTGACCCCTCTAGACCAAAGATGGTGAATTACTTTTTATATTGGCATGGTTAGAAGGAATTAAAATCCCTAATGAATGACCAGTTTAGTAGTCTTGAATAAACTAGATACATATATTTAACACAATTTATATTCGATAAGGTTACAAGATACAATACATAATGAAAAAAACTCCATCCATAAGAACTCAATAAATGACCACATCTTCATAACCTGTTAAAGGAAAAAAATGATGGGGGGGGGGTGCTCAAATGATTAGTAAGGGTAACAAATAGCATAAGCATGAGTAAAATAATAAGTGAGTCACAATCAACCTGACATAATCCATATGGCATACTGAATAAATGAAAAACTAATTCCATTAATAAACTGATAATGAAGATGCATCCATAGATTTTGTCATAGTGAAAACCTCATATTTAATAATAATAACTGTTAGTGAATAAATAGAATTATTATTATTTTAACTTCATGTATCTGGGACATGAAACCATAATATAGTTAAAAAGGTTTAGTTCTGTGGGTAGAAACCATTTTGATTTTTGGAAACAAACTCGAAGGGTTTGTCACCAAACTGTTTTGTCTCATGAGAAATACTGATGAATCGAGGGGATTTAGTGGGCCCCACAAACCTCTACATCCAAATAATTATTTATAAATAGATTCAATAAAATAGAAATACGTATTTACAATATCCACACAAAATATAGGATTCAGATTCATCAACATTTCCACAGTCAAAACAACATTAAAAAAAATACAATATGTAAAATGATATAAAACGTAGACAATAATAATATCCTTGAAATGATAATATGGATATTTAATTGGAAAATAATTTCAATTGATTAGTGATCTCAAATGGGAAGTAGGTACACCACATAATAAAGAGTCAGCGCACAATTACTAAGAATGTCACAACGAAGTGAAAATTGAGACAAAGATTATTACTGTGTTGTATTCAATTGAGTCCTATAAAAAAGAGTTAATAACCAAAAACAAAATTCACCGAATATAATGAATATAATGAGAACCATGATAATATATGTCAAATGGATGTACAACTATACCACATATAAGAAAGTAGAGGTGAACAATGAAAATCAAACAGAATTGATGGTGAGATGAGAAAACCTCTTACAAACTTTTTGGCACGGTAACGAGTGTTACTGCAAGGTCTTATTGAGAGGTAAAGGGGTATAACATTATTTATATGTCAAAAGGAAAGTATGGGGTAGGTGATAAAACATGCCCCATCATTATAAATTAAAAACAAAAGCAGACAAGAAAGGGTGGATTCTTGAATAAAAGTGTGAGGGAGGATCCCTTACCAAAAACGTATCATTAGATAGAGGAAAAATCAATGACATAATTATGTGTGAAAAACATAAACCCACACAATAAAAGTTGATATACAGAATAAAAAAATCATAGTTCATTCACACATATTCTTGGAACAATGTAACAAATCAAATAGACGTTTAACTCAATGAATGAAAATTGAGTTAAGCAATCCCTTACCTTACACTCAAACGCATTCTTGACTTGTTACTAAAGACCTGAATAAAAAAATTAGGCTTAATAATTCATAATTCAATAACCCCTTTTATATGTAAATCATTTTTATAATCCTTTTTAGTTCATTATAGGCCTTTTTATTGTTTATAAGGTTCAGTTTCATTGTTCGAGCTCGTTTGTTTACATGGTTTTAAATGACGGTTCACTTATATTCAAGTTCAGATAAATATATAAGATGGATGTGGTTGTCCAGAAATGAAGTTATATAAAATTATTTAACATACAGGAGATTACATGGTTTTAAATTTAATTTTGGTTACATATATTGAAGTCGAATGTTTATACATATAACATTAGTGATAACCGATTTGGTTAATTGGTGGGTTTGATTACGATGAACATGTTTTGCTTTATAACATAATACCATTTGTACAAAAGTATTACAAAACTAAAAATAGGATATATAATATATATAATAATCTGGTTCAACCATAACATGAATGGTTTCATGACCAGAGTTAAATATTATAATATAAATCGATAAATAGTTGTCCATGAATGTGCTAAATTAGCATATCTCAAATGGTGCTTTCATTTCATTCAAATAAATGGTGGGAAAGGAGAGATGGTAATGAAATATATACCATTAGAATGAAAAAATACTGGTACATTTATGTTACTAGATTTATCATACTATTTTGGTGAAGGGAGGTGAGGAATGAATCAAAAATAAAATAACCTAAAAGAAAAGAAGGGATTTGAAAGAGGAATTTACCTCTTGAAGATTCCTCCTTTGAGAACCTCTTATGGGGAGAGGATTTTGTATTTTGAAGAGGCTAGGAGATTTTGGGCATGGGGGTGGATCTTGGGGAGTGATTTGGGCCTAATATTGTCAAGGCACAAGGATTGAGAGGAATGAATAGAAGAGGGAGTGAAGGGGGGGTTTTATAGTGAAGGAGAGAGGAGTTTTCTTAATATTAAAATCTTTATTTTATTATTTCCACTCAAGAAAAGAAATAGTGAGTATTCCATGACCAAGAACAAAAATATATGCATGTGAGTTTGAGATTTTTTGTGCTTACATCCCTCATGATGCTAGGAATAGTTAATTTAAATTATATTGAATTAATAAGGTAAATTAATGTATTTACTATTCAACCAAAATACAAGTATTTCAGAAAAATCCCAAAAATTCACCATAACCATTTTTTGACATGTAAAATCCAAAAATGAAGTTCATTTTTCCAAAATAATTTTCTAAATATGATTAATTGAATATTTAATTAAATCATTATTTAATTGAAATATATAAACACTTAAAATATTCATCTTCATTTTTAAGGTGTCTAAATTTATTTATACATTCAAGGGTATGGATAATATTTATAAGAGTCATATTTCTATTCATAAGGGTATGTTAATATTCATAAGGGTATGTTACAATTCCTAAGTGCAGGTTACTATTCATACGGGTAGGTTACTATTTACCGAAAATTATGTTAATTGCATTTGACTCTAAATATCACCCTAAACACAACCATGTATGTCAGATTTTCAAAATTCAAATTACTGATCATAAGCGTAAGTTACTATTCATAAGGGTATGTCATCATTCATAAGGGTAGGTTAATATTCACCAAAAATTATGTTTTTTTATCGAACTCCAAATAACATACTTATCGCAACCATTTATGTCTGATTTTCAAAATTCACATCATAGAAGTGAGAAAATTAGGTTTACATAGCTATGTTACACAAAGTTGAGTATTTAGAGACTTAGTGATCTATGCATTCTATAATAAATCTATTTGAAAATTCTTAGGGTGTTACATTTGGGGCAATGATGGGGCGATTGATGTTTCACACAATGGTTTGGAGTTTTTGGCACAAGTGGTAGGTGGTTCCATGTGTATGAATCCTAAGTTGAGTAAGATTTTCTTTATTTATATTTTTAGCATGTTATTATTACATTATGTTTTGTGCAGGAACCATTTTTGGTAGTATTGATTAGGTGTTTAGTTTCAAATTTTCATATTTGTTTGAATATGTGTGTTTTTTCAAGTGTAGCTTTTGGGGTATTATTCGAGGTAATTTTATAACACTTGAGATTGGTTTAATAAATGTTTCTAAAGATGATAAGTATACTTTGGATTAGTATTGGAATGATTTTGGTGGGTAAATAGGGTTTTAAAATGTGTTTTGTGTGCAAAACATGGTCATACCTCTTGAGATCATTTTGTGAAAATTGTAAATGATTTATTAAGTTAAACAATTGGGGAAGGGGATGTACATGTATTATTTTGGTGAGTGTGATCACCTAATATGGGTTGTTAAGTTAAATTCCTAATTTAAGATGTCAATCATTTTTAGAATGTTTTAGAAATTACTAAAAAGTTTCCTCAAATTAAAATAAAGGTGTGAAATGTGTTTTTGGGATGGTTTGTTATATTATGATCTAAAAAATGAATTTTTCTTGCAAAAACAGTATTATGTGACATGTGTTGGGGATTTTTGGTGGGTTTGTGAAGTGGAATTGGTATTTTCATGTAAAAAATATATTTCATGGATTTTTTAACTTTTTTGAGTACAAAAGGGAATCCCATGTATCTTGGTTTGGGGATGTGTACTAGTGTGCTAATGATTCCGAGTGGTTTGGACCCAGTTTCATGTACCAAGTTTGACGGTGAAAACACTAACAAAACTATGATGATTATTGTGATGATGATGTTGGGGAACCACTAGGTTATGCGTATGATTCATACTAGTGGCTCGTGTGCACGAGAATAGATATTTCAATCATTACATTCACCGAGCTACGAGGTAACTGGGACCCACAGTGAGCAAGTGCCTTGGGGTTATTTTCCCATTGCTTGTGCTCATTAGATACATTATGCTTACCATCAGCATACAATATGTTTTTTCTAGAAAATTTAGTAGCTTTGGAATTCTATTTAAAAGTGTTTATTCCTTATTTTTTCCCAGTTGAAAATTATTTTTATTTAATGTTGCATCTCATTAAAATTCTTATTAACATTTAATGTTTAAAAAGATGCATGCTTTTCATATTTGAATGTATATCACGTGGAATATTTGTGTGTTGGAATCCCACTAGGCTTTGGCTCACACCCTACTTATAACTTTGGTTGTAAGTAGACTTGGTTATTTTATTGCAAGTTTGGGTAATTATTGTAGTGCCAATTTTATGAGTTTCTATCGGTCCTTCTTCGTGTAGTGTCATGGAGATAGATTGAGGGTGGTACCCTTGGCCATGAGGTGGTTCATGGGCTATCCATTTTTGGTTTCTTCATATGTTATAGTCTTTGATAATTCTTTTAAATTATATAATTATATTCTGAATTTTGGTAAAGTATGGTTCGTTTTGAAAAATACATAGTAGTTATGTTAGATTTGTTTGTGGTGTTATGATTATAAACTCAATTAAATCGTCCGCAAATTCTATTTTGTGAAACCCAGGAACATGTTCCAGCTAGTGGGGATCGAGAACACTCTTTGGGGATTTCTATAGGTCTGGTTGTCTTCTAGATTTGATTGCAATGAGATACAGTTTGTGAAAATTTAAATATTAATTAAGTCTATTAAGACATAGCCATTTAGTTTATAGAAAAGAATATGAAAAAACATTTTATGATATAATTGTATTAATAAGAATATATATAGTTTCAATATGAATGAAATTCATTTTTTACCAAAAATGAATTGTAATTTTTTGTATTGGTTAGAAAATAAATTTTATAAAACATTAATTTTTTTGATAAACATTTATATTTAATGAAATGATTGTTTAATAGAGATAAATTATTTTTATATTAATAATTGGTTAACACTGTAAGGAACCCACCCCAACCCCTTGGAATTGATGTCTTATTTTTACATTGGTATATATATATAAGTAATTAAATCATGAATGATTGATCAATTTTGTATTTTTGGAGTATTAGATTCATACATTTTTCACCTTTTACATAGGGAATATAAAATAAAATATTTTACATAATGAAATAATATTCTAAAAATCATTGAAAAATCATTCAAAGGATTCATCTTCATTACATTTTGATGGAAAAGAAAATTAGAGTGATCTCAAATTCTCATTAAGTATTATGTACAGTAGAGAATATCATGAATCAAAAATTTAAATAATATTTATAATGATAAATAATTTATCACACATTCAATATAAATAAAATGAATACCATAATAAGATAAAGAAGGATCAATATGAAAATTTAAATAACTGAAAACAAATTCATCTTAATCTACAAACTATGAAAGAAATGCATACTGGGATAATAAAAAGGATAAAATATATTATAAAATTTGATAAATGGATTCTTAATTATGTAAATTTTTATTTATTATATGGATGTCTTAGGAACATGAGAACCTCAATATCCGTGATCTATCCTCTAGATAGTTTAAAATAATTGGTAGAAAAAAATTTAATTTTTTTCTAAATGATATGTCTCATGATACCATTCGATCAATTGAGGGGAAGTATAATGTCCAATACAACCTAATACCATATTATAAAATCATTCATTATATAAATATATAAATCAAATAATCAAATGAATTCATGAATTATTATTCCTTATCATCAAATATTCATATTGAGTAAAAGTTAGAGATTTGTTAATATTTATTGAGATAATAAAATTACATATAATTATAAACTATATTTAAATATTATATATGGATTATGAAATAATGATATAAATTATAAAATTATATGGATATTTAAGAGGAATTTAATTCCCAATGGAAAATTATCACTAGTATGTGATTTTTTCAAGATAATGTTAACATTCCCAAAAGAAAGTGAGATTATAAATATCATTTACCACATGTTAATTTTCATGAAAAATACCAATTTATAGAATAAATCTGATTGAAATATAAAATATTAGAATTATGAATGAACCATGATATTAGATTTCATGGGGTGTAGAATATGAAACACATAAGTGTGAATTTAATCACAATAACATATAAGTATTAGCATAATGTATATTGAGATAAAATCAATTACCTCATTCTCCCTTTTGGTTTCAAGTGATATAAGCTCATATATAGTGGTTTGAATCATTTTATTAACTTATAATAGAAATAGGTTAATAATTTTTAATATAATATATGACCAATCTATAACATCTTCTCACTCATTTTTTTAATAATCGTTTATTAATTTCATTGCTACGGGTTTCAATTACCATGTTTCTCATTCAATTTTTGTTATAGTGGATCCACTAATAATGAATATTTCACTGTTCTATAGTCCCTAGAATAATAATAATGAAAAATTTATCCTTTTTGTAATTTATTTATAGATTTATTTTCAATAATGAAAGATTATTTTTACAAAGGAATTTTGTTACAATCATTGAGACGATTGGCTATACATATGAATGAGAAACGTTTCAATTTTTCAATGATATTTGTGGAATGGTTGTTTGTAAAATTTTTATATTAAATAATGATCATAATATAAAATATACAACAATATCTACTTATATATATCATTATTTTTTGTTTGGTTTTAAAAATAGTGTCACATTGCTTCATGAAGGCGGTAGTCCACACATAAAGGAAAAATGTTATCATCATCAAGTGAGTAAAAATTTAAAGATGAAGATGATATATTTTATCATTCTAGAGTGATTAATATATCATAAATATAATATTTATTTCATTTATATCACATATTATCCTTATCTATTAGTTTATTATATTCCATGTAAAGCATTCCTGAAAGAGGAATGTCATAGATTTTTGAGGCGGTAGTCCTCCGTACAGATGAGTGACATTATAGTATCCCCTATGGAATGGAAAGTTAAATGATATATATGATATAATAACTCCATATATATAAATATTTTATAATTATAATATTTTTACTTAACATCCATCATCATTCTGAATCATGAAATATGGTAAGGAAATAATGATTGAAATTAGTTAATGATGTGGAAGTCTATCGTATACATGAATAATGATTTTGTAACCCATTTATTGGAAGTATAGATGGTTTTAGGTTATTAAAATATTATAAAAACATCTTACTATATTTTACATACTGTTATTATTATATAATCATGGTTTAATTAAAATTAAAGTATATATAAAATGTGGTTAAATAATGATTATTGTTAATGAATGTTAACTCTTCTTTAGATAACATCCATGGGTTCTAACTAAAGAATTCATCAGTTAGTTTTATACCATTGATAATTATATTATCATATATTATGTTATTTTTTGAATTTATTTCCTCAAGTATTGGCCGATTAAAATAGTTTTGAACATGTAATGAATATAAGAAAGGGGTAGCCTTTTATATTTGAGGGAGAGGACATACTTGATGTTTTTAAGAAGAAACGAGTGATCCCATGTTTTTCATTTTCAAAAATGGAAAAAAATAATCCATTATAAAAATTTAGAGGTTTAATGGTCTATATATTTATATCAAATAGTTTCTAGGTAATTTTATAGTTAGATATACTCATATATTTTTAGTTTTTCTTTATGTAAAAACGTTTTTTCAATTGTAAATTTACCATTTGAGCTATCTGATTCCTTAAATAATTATCTCCAATATCCATAATATGGATGAGTTCTTCATAGTTTGATAGATCAGGTTCTAAACCTATTTTTTCATTGGTTAGAACATGTGTTTCCTAGGGAATGTATTTCCTTAATAATGATACATGGAATATGTCATGTTCTTTTGATAGATTTGGCAACATTATAAAATTATCCAAAACAAATAAAAATAATTCAATGATTTTAATGTGTATGTTGTACCTAGAAATGATTTTACATTTCATACTGAACATTATAAAACCCTTTAATTTAGATACACTCATGAAAACATGATAAACCACTTATAATTCCAACTCACTCTATGATTATAAGCATTAATCTGTTCCCCACATTATGATGCATTAATGTGTGATTTAATAACCCTTACCTTTAATATTTTATCATCAAAAAATTATTGGACTATGTGTTTCCATCAATAAACTTCAACCAAGAATTTTTTATTACAACATCTCTTTCCATATAATGTACCACCATTTTCCATTTTAATACTTGAATTTTATCAATTATTATAGGAAAACAATATCAATGGTAAATACTGCTGCCAAATTTCTATAAAATCATGTGAGAATGATGTCAACATCTCATACATTATTTGAATAGTACTTTTTTACTTTAAATGTATTTTATAATAGTATGAAATACTCAAATGAATTTATCTATCATGATACTTCAGAATAATCTTCCATAATATCAATGTAAAATGTTGATCATAATCATAAATAATTGGTAGAGGAAAACCATGAAGTCTGACAACATCATTAATACAGTTCCTTTAATATCTCTCAAAAGATAAATCTTCTCTTAAAGAGATGAAATAGTAATATTTGGTCTGGTTTTCAACAATAAAATATATTTCATCATTATTTCATGTATCCTTTTTTAGATCTGTGACAAATTTCCTAGTGATTTATCCAATTTCCATACAAGAAAATGAAGAGGTTTCATAAATCCTCTTAGATGTTTACTTATTTCACTTTCATACAAAAAAATACGCACACATAATATAAAATATCATGGTTAATGTTATCCCAATAAAAATATTCACTAAAATTCCAATAAATATTTTTTCTACATGAGTGAGCATAGAAATTTGATATATGGGAATCATCATAAAAATTCAATTTTTATCTTCTGTATAGATGAAATAGATAATATATTTCTAAATTTTAGAACACCATATTCACATATGAATTATTATAATTTCTCATCTATCTCAAAATTAATTTTCTTCCAAAAGTTCACATCAACATATTGAGAAATATTTATCTTATCTAATAAATAAGGATAGAAAATAATTTTAAAAATGATTGACGTCACCCCTTATTGAATAGTTAAATAACCAATCATTACTATATCCAAAAAGATAAGATAACTTCAAACCTTAATCAAGTCTAAATTCAATGATCTTTCATTCACGATGAATCCACTACCATATTTTCTTTTCCTATGTGGTAGCGTATTTAAAAAAAATGATTAGTTCGATCCATATGATATTAATAATGTTGAAATATATCTACAAAAATATTTATTTTTGGTTATTATGGATTGTGTAAATATGACGCCTCAGAACATTGAGATAATATCTTTATTTCATTAAAAAAATATTATTGATACTAAAACAAGATTATGGGTTGGATAGTTCTATTCATGGGTCTTCAATTTTCTTCATTAAAATGAATTAAAATATTAAATTTTCCTTTGGACACTACCATGACATTTTTCTGCAAAATCACTATATATATCAAACCAATCAGTTATAGATGGTAATATTAAAATAAATTCATATACCAATAAATTCAATATTTTTCCAAAAAATCATAATATTCAATTAAAAAAACATAATCCAAATACGAGTATGCATTGTTAAAATGTAATCCAATCATAAAAAATACAAATGAATCACATATAGTAACCTATCAAACAAAGGAAACTATGTATTGAAGTTATGTTTGTTAGTGTAGTCTATTCTCTAACCACCTTTTTCTTTATTGGGAAAATATGGATTCCATCCATATAGACAATATGTGCAATAAAGAAACTTCATGAATCCAGAATACATACTCAATAAAATTCCCACCTAGCTCTTTAATTATAGCTATTCTACTAATTATATATTAGTGATTTTCATGGTCCACATATCCTTCATAATACAAAAATATTTTATTAATGAATACCACAAAAAATAGTCACGATATTCATACAATACTTTGATCTTTAGATCCATAAAAAACAAGGGTGATTTATTCAATATATTTGAAATTACTGAAAACATATAATGTCTATACATTGTTTGAAAAACATTATTTTTAATTCATTACCCCATTACTCATAATTGATGATTCTCAAAATGATGTTCAATCTGTGAAAATTATTATGCACCATGATGTTGATCTAACAATTCATATATGTGAGGCAGATGAAACCTTTTCATTATCATAACATTATTTATTTCCATATATTCAATTCCATGCTAGATTTATCTATATTAATTATTAACGAAGTGAATAAGGGGTCCCCAAATTGAAAAACTAGGGTGAATAAATAGATTATCATCAAAATCCTCTACTTGTTACATCAAATAATCTAAATAAAAAATGGGTATTCTATTGGGAGTCGTTAATATTTTTTTTAATGACAGATTAAATGAATAGAAAACTCGAATTCGCACTATGTGGGATGTCCTGGTAATTCCTATAAAAATATTGTATTGTATACATGTATAATTTCTACTTCGTAAACATTAGTATTACCTTATCTATTCCATGATTTTTTTCTCATTTTTCTGAAGAATATCATTTATTGTAACTACTGGTGGTTGATCTTGGAATAAATCAGATGATGATTAATCATCTATAAAGACAAGGAATTCTACAACATCCTCAATAACTGTTGTCACATATGTGTTTTGAGATTGAGGTACTATTCCATCTATTTTTGTTCCTATTTTTATCCCATTATTTCCCAATGTTTTTTTTTGAAAAATGGATGTTTGATGATTAAAAGAAGGTGTATCTTGTTTAGGGGAAACTATGCACTCTTTAACACGAAATTTTTTATATAATTGTAATTTTGGACAATGGAGACTGCATGGTTATCCCATGGATTGGAAAACCGTTCAGGCGAACCGGTGGACACGTCCCTCTTGGATAGGAAGTGGCACATGGTTTAAGAATGGTTTGTAAAGCCATTTGGGAAATCTGCGTGACTTTTATATGTAATTAAAAATTAACAATTACTATTACTCCATAGTTATTGTTGACCCAAAATCACATATCACCCCACCATTTATGTTTTTTCCCCAAGAGATCCTCCATTTATTGGAACCTCAATTGTTGGGTGGATTGAACATAGTTCCCTATGGAATCATCATTTAAATTATTATCCTATTGATTCCTCCATATTTCTAGTCTTATTCAACCCTCTTACTTGATTTCATATTTTCTTGTAGGTTGTTTTACCAAAATAGGGTTTTATAATTTGTTGTTCAGAGAAATCATGATGATCATTTCATGATCTATTCATTATAGGGTCTTGTAGTGTTGTATTTGTGGTTTCACACTGATTTTTCAAAGTTTCCATGATGGAGGTAGGTGGTTTCATGCTTTTACATAATTAGAGAATTTTGATATTGTTCCGTGGTTACTAAAAATTTTTATTTGGATTTATTTTTTGGTGATAAATATGTTTTTGAAAAGTATTGACTTCAATATGTTATAGATGTTGGTTTTGGAAATGAAATTTGTTACATTTCTTCTGTGATTTATTGTTGTACTTAAAGAATATGTTCCATTCCTTGTGTAAATGTGTCTAAATGTTATTTAAAAAATATTTTATGGTATTAATGTGTTGAATGTAGATTTTACCAAGAGAAATGAGTTTTTATTTCATATTGTCAATTTTATTTGTGCTCTATAAATGCATCTTTGAATTGTCAAATTAATGTGAATCATGTTGTAAAATGATTTTTTATAAAAAATTAATCTTAAAAGGTCATTTGGTATAAAAATGTTTGGATTTTATTTTTGTTCTTATTATTGTGTTTTCAAATTAGTTTAATAAATTGATGAACTGCTGTGAAATTTATTTAAAAAAAAATTGGTTAAGGAATGTTTTTATTTCACCGTATGCTTGTGATGCTTAGAATGTGTCTCTAAAAGTGATGATTTATGTAATAGGTTAAATAAATTTTGAGCATGAAGGGATACCCAGTATCTAGGTGTGGGAACTAGAACTAGTAATCTAGTTTATTCAGAAGAGGTTAAGGTCTAGATTCATCTTGTAGGATAGATGTGACAACACTAACCAGAAATGTGATATTTTTAGAGACCACTAGAAATTGTGATGTGTTACCATATAGCTCTCTAGTATGGGTACACTATTTATTTTGGCATATCATATAGATACCGTTAGACTATGGGATGATATTCCATCTAATGGATTGTTCATGTGAACAATATATTTGGTTTATTGGAGGATTTTTATCATTGAGGAATGAGGATTCTAGAGTCTCACTTTTTATAGTTACCTATAAGGATTTTCCCATGGTTCTCTCTTATGACCTGATTCTTTTTTGATATGGGATTATCCATCAATATACAGTAGAACTTGTTTTCATTTTATGTTTCATGAATACTTATTTATAAAAAATGATTATTTTTTCAGAAAAATTATTTCATTAGAATGTTTTCCTAATTTTTTTTGTTGAAATGTCTCAGTTATCCATATGAAAATGTGCATTTTTAAATTTCATATAAATTAATAACATGTAATGGTTTCACTTGGGTGGAATCCTACTAGTATTTGGATCACCCTCTTGATAAATGGTTGGGTGTATGTAGACTTCGTTATGTATGGTCTAGTTAAATGTATAATGTGTATTAGGAATGGTCGTGGATACAATTTCTATTGATCCAAATCATAAAGGTGTTGGTGGTGGTGTATTGGGGGTGATGTACATCATGTTACATGGATGATTTTAGGGATAGTTTTTATCCCTTTCCATTGTATTATTATTTTTATTTGGTTAATGTTGTAAACATTTTATATGAAAATTGATGTACCTAATTTGGTTATGGTTATCAGTTATTCTGATTCTTATTAATGTTGGTAGTTTATGATTAATGAAATGTTTTAAATCATTCAAAATGTATATTTTTGATACCTAGACACTTGTTCCTGGCCCTTGGGGATCAGGAACACCCATTAGACCATTCCATGGAAGAAGCTGACTTTTTTTTGGATGGAACCCCTCCTTGGTTTGGGATAAAATGGTATTGTAGTCAGGTTATGCTCTTCTTGGGTAAATAATTTTTGAATGAGGTAGAAAATATAGATAAAGGATTATTAAAGAATGAGGATCTAGTAGGTAGTGGGGTATATGGCTAGGACACCTCATGTCAGGGATCAAGTATCGATGGGATTAAAAGATTTTATTTTGATTCTCTTTGAGGTGAGATGTAGATGTATCAAAATATATATGGAAATTGGTTGGGGAAGGAGCAGTTTGGATTGAATTGTTTTTGTGATGGATTTGGATATTTTTTCATTTACAGATGTGATAGTATATTTATTTTTTGATAAAATTTTTATATTTTCAATAATGATCGTATTGTTTGTGTTTATTACTTGTATATAAATATTCCCCCTATATAATTTCTATGAAACCACATGATAAATTAAGAGAGTTTTATTCACCAAAAAATGATCAGAGTATTGTGGATGTTGTGGATTGGGTGGTCAATGATTTGGGTAATTGAGTGGGCTTTCTTATTTCACAGGTTTGATAAGTCGAACCAGGTCCTGGGAAGGACATGAATCATGAGTTCCTCCATAACATACTTCCTTCACTCTAAGAAATTACTAATCCTCAGGAATTAGAGGAATTTCATGAGAAAATAATGAGGTTTTCTAAGTTTCTTGATTCTCCTGAGGTGGTCAGAGTAAATTGTGATTCATTCTTATTGTATATTCCTCATCGAATGTGGTGGGACACAGAGATGTAGGATGGAATGAATGAGTATATGGGTTGGACGGAATTCATGGTTATTTTCAACAATTAGTATTTTTTAGATATTATTTAGTTCTACATATCTCAGTAAATTTTTATCATAGGTAGGGTTAAAATACTAGTATGGTGTATGTCAACATATTTATATAGATAATTCAGTACACACTAGAGCTCATTCCCAATAAGTAGATGAATGTTTAGATATTTGAGATAAGGTTGTGGATAGAAATCTAATCTCATGTTTTCTTCTTGAATATTAAAATATATGATGAGGTGGTTGATAGTGTAATGATTTTTGAAATTGAACATTTAAGCATGTTTGATTTCCATAGAGTTGTTTTATCATTGGGTAGTGGAAGTTATTCTAAGAATAAGAGGAATTATGATGAGTAGGGGAAGAAGGGAGGTGGTAGTTCATGACATCCTTCATGGATATCTTCATCCACGGCTTCTGATACGAGGTCAGTTGTGTTCCATCATTATTGGAAGGCAGGGCACATATGACCAACATGATCATGTCAATCTATACCTTCTCAATAGTGTAGTGTTATGAAGAACATATAGTGAATTCTTAAGGCGTCATTCCCTTATCATAACTGTACAAGATCTGTGGCCTCTAGAGGGATGTCATCTCGATTAGATTCAACTATGATAGACAGTTCTTGGATTGGAGGTCATGAAAAAATTGATGGATAATATTATGGGTATATTTTATTTATGGAAGAACCAAAGGATGATGGTTATTCTTAGGCTTAGGATGAGATGAGGAAACATCATGTGGTAAATTAATCACTATCAGAAACAGATGTAGGGCCTATAATAGTTTGAGATACCATTCACATTTGATCATATTTATCTATTGTTCTGTTTGATACTGATTATTATGTTTCATTTATTTTTCCCATATTCTATACGTGCTAATGTTTCCATCTAATTTTATGTCATATGTGGTAAATTTAGTAACACCACATAGTAAGAAGAAATAATAAGGTTTTATGTTTTTGTCATATGCGCCTACCATGATGAGTGAAGATGAAATAGGATTTTGTAGTTTTGGAATTGAATCACTTTAAAGTGATATTTGGTATGGACTGGATATTGAATATTCATGTTCCCATAAATTTCTATTTACTACATGTAAGTTTTGTTACTAATGATGGAAGAAACCAAGTTGTTTATGGAAAACGTGATCCTCGTATGGGATGTTTTGGAGAAACAGATCCTGAGTTGGGAAACCATATAATTCATATCTCATTTCTCACATTTGAGGAATATGATTTTTATCTCTACTATGGATTATCTCATGTGGTGGATGAGTTTTCAGATGTTTTTCAAGAGGATTTGTTTTCTTTTCCTCTAGATCAATATGTTTAGGTATCAATTGATTTGTCTTTGGGAAGACAAATTATATCTCTATTGTGGTAATTAAATATTCAACTAGATTAATTGTGTAATAGCTCGGACCTCTCCGGCCCTTTCCTTTGTCAAAAAGAAGGTCAAGAAGTGTTCTGGAGGGTAAAATGAACTTTTCCCACACTTTCCAGAATTTTGAAACTACACACCGTGTAGTTTGAGTACACGTCATATACTTCCTTTCTGGGTACACCCCGTGTTGCAAGCCGTGTCCTTGCTGTGTGGAATAATGGGTGCTCGTCGTGTGACCAGTTCTACATGCCGTGTAGTCCTTCCCCGCGTAGGCATTTCCATTCAACGGCCATGTACCGTGTAGGAGTCGTGTCCTTGACGTGTGCAATGAATGAGTACACGTTGTAACGACCCAAAATTTCATCAATGGAAAATCCCTCTTGATCCAGTTAAATGTTTCTTTATGTTTTTATAAGATGTCAACTTCTTTAGTTTAACGTTAAGATTTGTGACCATTACTTTTATAGCCGTTAAACAGTGATCATCTGGGTAGTTTAAATATAAGGCTTTAACGAACCAATTTTCTACTCAGACAAAGGAAGCGATGGCCTCATCCAGTAGAATTGCCCCTTACGAAGCCCATTTGTCGGAGCTCGGAAAGGAGGTGGCGTCTTTGGGCTTTTCCCTTGACCAAGCCCAAGCTGAGCTTCATCAAGTCAAGCTCGAACGTGATCGTCTACGGGAAAAATGGAAGTTGATAGAGATTACCACTCGAGCGATGTTATCCGAGCAACCCCAAGAGTCTGTCACCATCGCACACCTTACCCTTAGGTCTTATGCGGCTATTTTAAGGGGTTATGTAACAAATAAGTATCACCATGTTCATGTACATTATTTTTGTATATAATAATGAATATAATTTCTAGTCATTTTTGATGCATTGTAATTAGTTTTTAAAGTACAAATGATGTTTTTAGTTATTATTTAATTAAGAATTATATTTTATTAAATTAAAGGATTTTTGAATTAAATAATATTTTAATAAAATATTATTATTAATATTAAATTAATTTTTATTAAATATAAATGATCTTATAATTTTATGAATGCAATTAAAATTTTTATTAAGGTTTGAAAGCCATTTCTGTCAAAACCCGTGAATTTTTTATAAATGTCGGTTTTTATTTTAAAAGTGAAAATTCACATATTTAGAAAATTATTTAGATAAAATAAATATTATTTTTGGAATCAGGACATCGAAATTATCCAACGGTGAATTTTTCATAATTTTTTGAGACAATCAAATTTTTGGGTAAAAATTAAATACCATTTAAATATATAATGTGTTTTATGACATCATAATGACCCAATGGTGATGTAATAAAATAAAATAATCCTTATGTTTGGCGAATATGTGTTTTATCATTAAAATAATGAGGTTTTGGGTTTGTTTGACTCACTTTTCAAAGCATTAATGGAGCCCTCAAGACTTATTCAACACTTTGCCTTTTTAAATTAATTTCCATGGGAGTGTGACTCACCTCCACATAAGCAACCCTAATTTTTTAATAAGTTCGGACCTTGGCCTTGTAAAATATTGTTTTCCTCTTTCCTTTTCTAGAAACCATGGGAAAATACCATGGGATGGTTTGTGGTTTGGATTATTTTAATATAAGGGGTCCCAAACCTAAATAATAAAGAATTCTCTCACCTTTCCTATATAAACCCACCCATGCTCCCACTTCCTCCTCACTCAAAGCCCTTGAAGTTCGTCCAACCTCTGACCTACTCTCTCTAGAATCCTCCCAAGGTGCACCAAGCTCCCAAGAAGCCTCTCACAATCCTCTCTCTAGCCTTTGGAAGCACACTTCCAAGTAAGGGTTTTTCTTCCTTTCTCATTTTTGTCAATTTTCTTTAAGTTGTATTGCCCTTTTAATTTCATTTATGAATGTTGGGGTATGGTTTCGAACCTCTCCCATACTGCCCTCTTATTGTTTGAATGATGGGAGACCCCTTTCTCTCTCATTAAATGCCTCCCATGTACACCCGTTACTATGCCGAAATTCCGAAAGGAACCTTTTTCTCCTCTTTTATATTCAAGCAATACTTTTGTATCATGAATCTAAATTCCTTTTCAATTGTTGGGACATGTATATATATGACCTTCTTACTGTCCATTACATGTAAATATGATGAGGAACCCCTTTCTCTCTCATCATCCCTTTTTATGAATTCTTATGTCACGCCGTTACACTGCCGAAATCGCACCGATTTTCTAAGCCAATGTCTTTGTGTAGTGAATACCATGCCCATTTCTCCATCAAGGGTATTCACCTTTATGCACATATACATATTGATTGTAAAGTTTCATGTATGAATTCCACATTCCTTTATCGTGGAAGAAATTATTATGTTTTATGAATCCATGTTTTATGATCCATGTGGCACACTTATGCATGAAATGAAATGTTTAAGAAGGGTGCGCCCTTTATAGCGCTCCAATGCCTTGGGTAAAGTATAGTATCATGATACGTCATGTTCAATGAGTGTTTACTCATGCTAATTCAAGTGCAACGAGGGTTTACTCGTGCTTCAAGTGCAATGAGGGTTTACTCATGCTCCATGTGCAATGAGCCTTGGCTCATGCTAATTCAATGTTAAGTGTTGTCGCCACATTTCCATGTTATGATTATCATGCTTTATCATGCCTTTATGTTCATGTATCTATTTTCCTCTATTGATATGCCTATTTCCTAACATGTATTGTACTCCTCATGTTATCCATTGTTTACTCCCTTTCTGGGCTTTATAGCTCACCCTTTTCTTATGCATGTCCTCAGGTTATCCCATGCAATGCTAAGTACGAAGGAATGTAGTGGTCATGTAAAGGAAGTTTTCAATAAAGTTGTTGTATTTCAAGTTTAAAGTTTTTATGTAATGATCCTAAGCCCCAAAGACACTAAACCTCTCTATCTTCTTTGTTGGATCAAGTGAAGTTTTATGTAATAAAGCATGTTTAAGTTGTAATAAAAAGCAGGGTTGTCACAGTTAGTTGGTATCAGAGGATAGGTTTAGTTATTTTTGGGATTAGGAAACCCTAGTAAAGCCTTAGATACAAGACTAAGCATAATAAAAACATCCCTAAGTTTTGGTAAATACTAAGTAAGTGTTTTATCAAACAAATACATCCCTGTCTAGATACGAGCAGGTAGAGGCGGCTCTGGCACAGATGTATCCTAGGGGTAAAACCCGAAAACACCGCTCTGAGCTAGACTCGAACGGGAACTGGTGCACGACAACGGGCCTTGCTGCACTCTTGGTTACGACACTCCCGGGGGATATGTTTTGATAAATTCACAATCTTAGTATGAACCCTTATTAAGGGAAAAATGCCCCTAAGAATATATGTTAGAAGGAAGATCATGAAAATCCTGGATTGAATCCTATAGACTCATGAGTTGAAGAGATTAAAGTTTATTTATAAGTCATCAACTTTTGTCTTTGGATTACCCTTTATGTGTTACCCCTAACTATCCTTTTATTCCAGCCAATGGCCGGTAATAGGAGAACTCGGGCTAACAACCGTTGTGAAGATCAGTGTGATGATTGTACTTA
This sequence comes from Viscum album, assembly GCA_963277665.1. Classification (NCBI taxonomy): domain Eukaryota; kingdom Viridiplantae; phylum Streptophyta; class Magnoliopsida; order Santalales; family Viscaceae; genus Viscum; species Viscum album. The sequence continues at coordinate 1,942,875,698 of OY728126.1, read as the reverse complement.
TGAGATGCCCAATCCAATGGGAGCGGGAATCGAAAACTTTTTCATGCTTCTCTCTCAGCTAACTCAAGTTTTGAATAGAAACACTGGTCAAGAGGAACATTCAACCCCCCCTAAGAAAGAACAAGTCGCTATTGAAAGCTTCATGAGACAAAGGCCTCCTACTTTTAGTGGATCATCCGATCCCACGATTGCCGAACAATGGATCAACTCCATTGAAAAGATATTCTCCATCCTCCAATGCTCTGAAAAAGAGAAGGTTCTCCTGGCGGCTTATCGTATGGAGGGTGAAGCTGATCAATGGTGGACGTTGATCAAAAATACGAAGCCTGAGGAGGAGATCGAGGCTTTGGAATGGAAGGTATTCTGGAAGATGTTTTTCGATAAATATTTTCCACGCACCCTCCGTCTTAAGATGGAAAGGGACTTCCTTTCCCTCAAGCAGAAAGATGAGGAATCTGTGGGAGTGTACGAGGAAAACTTCACAAGGCTTGCACGATACGCTTATGGCTTTGTCGTTACCCCCGAATGCAAGGTTGACCACTTCTTTGGTGGGCTGAAGCCTAGCTTGCGGAAAGCATTAGCGATCCGTGACTTCGACAGCTATGAGGAAATTGTCCGATGTGCCCTCAAGGTTGAAATGGAGATCAGAGAATCACAGGGGTATCATGGGGACAAGAAGCGGAAGGTGGACTTCAATACTGGTGGTCCGATGGATAAATCCAACGGCGCTAAGAAATTCGAGCACCCCACTTGCCAAAAGTGTGGAAAAAAGCACCCTGGAAATTGCCTTAGGGGGACAAGAAAATGCTTTAAGTGTGGAAGAGAAGGGCACCTAGCTGTTAACTGTCAGCAAGAAGGACCCGCGGTTGCGACGGAGGGGAGGAACGCTCCGTTCGAACCTCAACTCGTTGTTCAATGCTTCAAATGCAAAGAACCGGGTCATTTTGCGAATCAGTGCCCTAATCCAAAGGTTATCGGAGGCAATCAACAACCTCCAAGACAGCAAGGAAGAGCTTTTGCCATCACTTCTGCCGAAGTGAACCCCGACAACGAAGTGGTGACATGTACGCTAGTTATTCATTCAAGAATAGCGAACCTACTTTTTGATTCAGGTTCTACGCATTCTTTTATATCTCAAAAGTTTAGTAGAACAATCCCTGCACCACCACAAATCCTGGAAGTAAAGATGTCGGTGAGTACGGCAAATGGGGCAATCATTGCATCCCATGAGTATAAGTCCTCCCCTGTTATAATATGTGGATTGAATTTCCCGGCGAACCTCGTCATACTCCCTTTGGTGGAATTTGATGCAATTCTTGGCATGGATTGGATTTCCTTATATAGAGCAAACATAAATTGTCGGGAGAGGGAAATCACACTCCATATGGAGAATCGACCCCCGATTCTTTACAAGTGTCAGGAGGAAGATGAATCTCCTTTAGCTCCATCATCTCAATCATGGATATTACTGCCTTATGAGCACGCATATCTGGCTCAGATGATTGAGTCCAAGGAAGAAACCACCCTTGAAGAAATGCCTATTGTGAGGTAATTCGCTGAAGTATTTCCCGAGGAACTTCCTGGTCTTCCTCCAAGAAGAGATGTTGAGTTCTCAATTGAACTTATACCTGGGGCGCTACCAATATCCAAGACTCCATATAGAATGGCTGTGGTTGAGTTTGAAGAACTGAAGAAACAACTACAGGAGAATCTGGATAAAGGGTTTATACGCCCAAGTGCATCACCATGGGGTGCACCAGTCCTCTTCGTCAAGAAGAAGGATGGGTCAATGCGGCTTTGCATCGATTATCGTGAACTTAACAAAATCACGATAAAGAACAAGTATCCTCTCCCAAGAATCGATGACTTGTTTGATCAGCTACGTGGAGCACAATACTTCTCCATGGTCGACTTACGGTCGGGATATTATCAAGTAAGGGTGAAGAAGGAAGATATCCCCAAGACTGCTTTTCGTACAAGGTACGGGCACTATGAATTCATAGTAATGCCTTTTGGACTCACCAATGCTCTAGCAATATTCATGGACTTGATGAATATAGTCTTTAGAGATTACCTAGATAAATTTGTGGTAGTCTTTATAGATGATATTCTAATATACTACAAAACCAAGGAGGACCATGAGGAGCATTTAAGAAATGTACTGGAGACTTTGCGAAAGGAGAAGCTCTATGCCAAGTATAGCAAGTGTGAGTTCTGGTTGAAGGAGGTCTCATTCTTGGGCCATATCATCACAAGAAATGGGATATCTGTGGACCCCTCCAAAACATATGCAATTGAGGGATGGCCGAGACCAACATCGGTAACTGATATCCGTAGCTTCTTGGGGTTAGCTGGATATTATCGACGATTTGTGAGAAACTTCTCACGATTGTCCAACCCTCTTACCAAGCTAACTCGAAAGGGAGTAAAGTTTGCTTGGAGTGATGAATGCGAAGAAAGCTTCAAGGAGTTGAAAAGGAGGCTTATCACTGCACCCGTGCTCACTTTACCCACAAGTGGGGAGCTTTTTGTGGTATTCAGTGATGCTTCGAAGAAGGGCTTAGGATGTGTGCTGATGCAGAATGATAAAGTGATATCCTATGCCTCAAGACAGTTGAAAATCCATGAGCGAAACTATCCAACGCATGATCTGGAGTTGGCGGCGGTGATCTTTGCCTTGAAAATCTGGCGGCATTATCTCTATGGAGAGAAATGTGAGATATATACTGACCACAAGAGTCTTAAATATATATTCACACAGAAAGAGATTAATATGCGCCAGAGAAGATGGATAGAGCTCATAAAGGATTATGACTGTTCAATACATTACCACCCTGGGAAGGAGAACAAGGTGGCGAATGCCCTAAGTAGAAAGGATCCATTAATTCTATCAATGATGAGAATTGAGAAGGATCCAATCTTCTTAGACTTGATGAAGATGGACGTGGGAATCATAAAGAAGGGAACATCATCAATCCTTTCACAAATGATTGCTCAACCATCTCTTTTGGAAAGGTTAAAGGATGCTCAAAAGGATGATGCGAGAATCCAAGAAAAAGTGGAAGCTATCAAAAAGGTAAAATCCTTAGAGTTTAATGTTAATGAAGAAGGAATTGTGCGGTTTGGGAAAAGACTATGTGTCCCACCAAGTTCGGAGTTGAAGAAGGAACTTTTGGATGATGCACATAGTTCAAATTTCTCTATTCACCCAGGGAGCACAAAGATGTATCGAGATCTCCGAGAAAACTTTTGGTGGGATAATATGAAGAAGGAGATCACAGAATATACATCAAAGTGCCTGGTGTGTCAGCAAGTGAAGGCAGAGAGGCAGAAGTCTAAGGGGATGATGCAACCATTGCCCATACTAGAATGGAAATGGGAGAACATAACCATGGACTTCGTCACTGGACTTCCAAGGACATCCAAAAGCAACAATGCAATCTGGGTTATTGTGGATCGTCTTACAAAGACTGCACACTTCATTGCTATTCGAGAGGATTTCTCTTTGGATCAACTGGCACAGATATATATCAGGGAAGTGGTACGGTTGCATGTAGTACCACTATCTATTGTGTCTGACCGAGATACAAGATTTACCTCTAAGTTTTGGAAGAGTCTTCAACATGATCTGAATACTGAACTGAACTTCAGTACGGCCTATCATCCTCAAACTGATGGACAATCCGAGAGGACTATCCAAACACTTGAGGATATGTTGAGAGCGTGCTCAATGGACTTTAAAGGAGGATGGGATCAACATCTTCCTCTAGTTGAGTTCTCTTATAATAATAGTTTCCACTCGAGCATCCAAATGGCACCATATGAAGCCCTGTATGGGAAAAGGTGTAGAACACCGGCATGTTGGAATGAGGTCGGTGAACGTAAGCTGCTTGGACCAGAAATGGTCGAAGAAATGGTGGAGAAGGTGAAAACCATTCAGCAGCATATCAAGGCAGCCCAAAGTCGACAGAAGAGTTATGCAGATAATCGTCGATGAGACCTTGAGTTTAAAGTCGGAGATATGGTGTTTTTACGCATATCTCCGTAGAAGAAGGTCATGAGGTTTGGAAAGAAAGGGAAGTTAATTCCAAGGTACATCAGCCCATTCGAGATTCTTGATCGTGTTGGGGCTGTGGCCTATCGACTAGCACTTCCACCTACTATGGCCAAGGTGCATGATGTCTTCCATGTATCCCTCTTAAGGAAGTACATACCAGACCCTTCACATGTACTCTCTTCCGAGGTGGTACAATTAGAAGACGATCTTTCTTATGAGGAGCAACCAGTGAAGATCTTAGATCATAGAGAAAAAGTTCTACGAAATAAGACAATGCCCCTCGTCAAGGTGTTGTGGAGAAACCACAAGTTTGAAGAAGAAACTTGGGAGTCGGAGGATATGATGAAGCTAAGTTACCCACATTTGTTTTAGTGTGGGAAAAGGAAAATTTCGAGGGAGAAATTTCTTAAGGGGGGAATGTTGTAACGACCCAAAATTTCATCAATGGAAAATCCCTCTTGATCCAGTTAAATGTTTCTTTATGTTTTTATAAGATGTCAACTTCTTTAGTTTAACATTAAGATTTGTGACCGTTACTTTTATAGCCGTTAAACAGTGATCATATGGGTAGTTTAAATATAAGGCTTTAACGAACCAATTTTCTACTCAGACAAAGGAAGCGATGGCCTCATCCAGTAGAATTGCCCCTTACGAAGCCCATTTGTCGGAGCTCGGAAAGGAGGTGGCGTCTTTGGGCTTTGCCCTTGACCAAGCCCAAGCTGAGCTTCATCAAGTCAAGCTCGAACGTGACCGTCTACGGTAAAAATGGAAGTTGATAGAGATTACCACTCGAGCGATGTTATCCGAGCAACCCCAAGAGTCTGTCACCATCGCACACCTTACCCTTAGGTATTATGCGGCTATTTTAAGGGGTTATGTAACAAATAAGTAGCACCATGTTCATGTACATTATTTTTGTATATAATAATGAATATAATTTCTAGTCATTTTTGATGCATTGTAATTAGTTTTTAAAGTACAAATGATGTTTTTAGTTATTATTTAATTAAGAATTATATTTTATTAAATTAATGGATTTTTGAATTAAATAATATTTTAATAAAATATTATTATTAATATTAAATTAATTTTTATTAAATATAAATGATCTTATAATTTTATGAATGCAATTAAAATTTTTATTAAGGTTTGAAAGCCATTTCTGTCAAAACCCGTGAATTTTTTATAAATGTCGGTTTTTATTTTAAAAGTGAAAATTCACATATTTAGAAAATTATTTAGATAAAATAAATATTATTTTTGGAATCAGGACGTCGAAATTATCCAACGGTGAATTTTTCATAATTTTCTGAGACAGTCAAATTTTTGGGTAAAAATTAAATACCATTTAAATATATAATGTGTTTTATGACATCATAATGTCCCAATGGTGATGTAATAAAATACCATTATCCTTATGTTCGGACAATATGTGTTTTATCATTAAAATAATGAGGTTTCGGGTTTGTTTGACTCACTTTTCAAAGCATTAATAGAGCCCTCACGACTTATTCAACACTTTGCCTTTTTAAATTAATTTCCATGGGAGTGTGACTCACCTCCACATAAGCAACCCTAATTTTTTAATAAGTTCGGACCTTGGCCTTGTAAAATATTGTTTTCCTCTTTCCTTTTCCAGAAACCATGGGCAAATACCATGGGATGGTTTGTGGTTTGGATTATTTTAATATAAGGGGTCCCAAACCTAAATAATAAAGAATTCTCTCACCTTTCCTATATAAACCCACCCATGCTCCCACTTCCTCCTCACTCAAAGCCCTTGAAGTTCGTCCAACCTCTGCCCTACTCTCTCTAGAATCCTCCCAAGGTTCCCCAAGCTCCCAAGAAGCCTCTCACAAGCCTCTCTCTAGCCTTTGGAAGCACACTTCCAAGTAAGGGTTTTTCTTCCTTTCTCATTTTTGTCAATTTTCTTTAAGTTGTATTGCCATTTTAATTTCATTTATGAATGTTGGGGTATGGTTTCGCACCTCTCCCATACTGCCCTCTTATTGTTTGAATGATGGGATACCCCTTTCTCTCTCATTAAATGCCTCCCATGTACACCCGTTACTATGCCGAAATTCCGAAAGGAACCTTTTTCTCCTCTTTTATATTCAAGCAATACTTTTGTATCATGAATCTAAATTCCTTTTCAATTGTTGGGAAATGTATCTATATGACCTTCTTACTGTCCATTACATGTAAATATGATGAGGAACCACTTTATCTCTCATCAGCCCTTTTTATGAATTCTTATGTCACGCCGTTACGCTGTCGAAATCGCACCGATTTTCTAAGCCAATGTCTTTGTGTAGTGAATACCATGCCCATTTCTCCATCAAGGGTATTAACCTTTATGCACATATACATATTGATTGTAAAGTTTCATGTATGAATTCCACATTCCTTTATCGTGGAAGAAATGATTATGTTTTATGAATCCATGTTTTATGATCCATGTGGCACACTTATGCATGAAATGAAATGTTTAAGAAGGGTGCGCCCTTTATAGCGCTCCAATGCATTGGGTAAAGTATAGTATCATGATACGTCATGTGCAATGAGTGATTACTCATGCTAATTCAAGTGCAACGAGGGTTTACTCGTGCTTCAAGTGCAATGAGGGTTTACTCATGCTCCATGTGCAATGAGCCTTGGCTCATGCTAATTCAATGTTAAGTGTTGTCGCTACATTTCCATGTTATGATTATCATGCTTTATCATGCCTTTATGTTCATGTCTCTATTTTTCTCTATTGATATGCCTATTTCCTAACATGTATTGTAATCCTCATGTTATCCATTGTTTACTCCCTTACTGGGCTTTATAGCTCACCATTTTCTTATGCATGTCCTCAGGTTATCCCATGCAATGCTAAGTACGAAGGAATGTAGTGGTCATGTAAAGGAAGTTTTCAATAAAGTTGTTGTATTTCATGTTTAAAGTTTTTATGTAATGATCCTAAGCCCCAAATACACTAAACCTCTCGATATTCTTTGTTGGATCAAGTGAAGTTTTATGTAATAAAGCATGTTTAAGTTGTAATAAAAAGCAGGGTTGTCATACACGTCACGTGTACAAACTACACGCCGTGTAGTCCTTCCCCGCATATGCGTTACCCTCAAATTGTGTGTTGACCAGTCAACGGCCGCGGAGCCATGTTGGAAGCCGCATGGAGACCATGTGAAAGAACCGAGTACATGCTGTGTACCATAAAGTACACGTCATGTACTTTTTCTTTTCACACCTATAAAATGAGGGGTCCCCTCCTCCTTTCAACTCACACCTATCCTCCCCTCTCCTCTGAGCAGAGCTCTCCCAAGAGACTCGAAGGCTCTTTCTTCCATAACTTCTTCGTACGATCTCCGATTTAAGATCCGTCAGCGGCCACGGGATCGTAACGACGAGGCGGAACTTCCGGTCTTGGATCCATTGACATTACTTCAGCCTTTTCTTTTCGACTTCCACCCGAGGAAGTTTTTCCGGGACCCGACAAAAGTGACAGTTGCCGACGGACGTCTTCTAAGGTTGATCCGGGGGAGCGTTGCGATCGGGAACCTGTTGAGGTAGGGATTTTTACCTTCATCTCTATAATTTGTGCATCATTCAGGGTAGGTTTACTCTTGTTTACGTGAAGCACAGTCAAACCGGTTTAATGAAGATAATAAATAGCTTATATAACGGGGATGGGATGTTGTGATTGCTGTTACTTTATATCATGTGATATTATGTTGTGAATTGAATGAGATTCTACCTAATGAAAATCACGGTCGTTGGGTGCCTTTTCTTGCGCAATTAAATGTTTCCCTATCTTTCTAGACCATTTTTGTGGAATGTGTAATTTGGTTAATCATGTAAAGATGGCTGTTAAAATCTGGAACCCTTGTGTGATCACCCCGATTAAACAAAATGGAATAATGAACATGTGGGTGTTGGCTTGGTTACGAGGCATGTATTGGCGGTGTTTTGTGGGTTTTCATGGATCGGGATAACAACAGAGATGCAGTTGACTCGGTTGTGGGTTGGTGTGAATGTTATGATGGTGATGGGCAGCGGGGCTGCAATAAATGGTATTAAAGGGATAATGATGTACGGTGCGATTGTGGTTATGGTGGTTGGCAGCGGGGCTGCAAGGATGGGTTTAAATGTGAACAGATAGTGGGTTGTGATTAATAAATAAAATGTGAAAGAGTTAATGAATGGTGGGCCATGGTAACGGAACGGGTTTAATAATCAATGGGTTGGTTGGTTGATAAGAAGGGCTTGGTTGTGTTGCTTTTGTTTTCCTAACTTGATTTGTGGATGACAGGGATATGTTTTATGAACGTTTGGTGTGGTTGGTTGTGGATTGTTTCCCATTAGTTAAGGAACTAAATGAACTAATTCTGCTGAAACATGAAAACCTAAATGGGGTTGGGGTTGTTTGTTGTATGCATGATTCATAGTAGTAGTGCCGAGGCACGTGCTCAGTTTCTCTTTTTAGAAGCCATATGTTGGGTTGTGTGGTTGGTATATATATATATATATGTGTATCTTTTGTGTTTTATCTCACCCTACCCATGTTGAGCACTTAGTGCTGAACACTCCCATTTTATGGGAGAGGGTGTTTTTACCTTAGTTACTAGCTCCTTCCTGCTCCTTCTCCCCTAGGATGTGATGGCTTGAGGCTACCTTACACCTAAGACTCTTCGGGTAGGATTCTATTGGGGTGGTTAAGCACAAGACTCTTTGGGCAGGTTCTACTATTTCCCAAGAATCTTTGGGATGAGGCCCAAGTGTGTGTGGGGGAGATACGTGGTTGTGAGGCCCAGGTGTGTGCGGGCGGGATACATGGTTGTGAGGCCCAGGTGTGTGTGGGCGGGATACCTGGTTGTGAGGCCCAGGTGTGTGCTGGCGGGATACGTAGTTCTGAGGCCCAGGTGTGTTTGGTCGGGATACGTGGTTGTGAGATCCAGGTGTGTGCGGGTGGGGAGAGTGTGGCAGCGTCAATACATTCTTCATTAGGAAGAGCATCTAACTAATGAGAAATGGTGCGGGGTACCCAATACTCTTATTTTTATACTAATACAACCTGTTGTGACTGTGTTTTGGTGAGTGTGGTTGGTGAGGTTTGGTGGATATAATTCCTTTCTAGGTTTCTTCTGTTTTTCTCACAGGACATTAGGATGTATCCCCACTTGTGCATGAGAGCTTTAGGTTTCCCTACTGAGTATACTTTTATTCTCAGCCAACGTTTACTTTCAGGTTTCCAGGAGGACTACTAGGGCCATGCGCGGCCCTACTTGTCGGACAGTTGATGTTTTTGCTGTTTCTGTACCTTTATTTTCTTTTGGTATTGTACTTTGAGATTTCTTGTACTTGTAACTTGTTATAAAATTATTTAAACATGCATGTGGGGTTGGTTTGGGTTTATTTATATACATTGGTTCTTTTCCTTTTTAGTGGTTGACTTGTCCTATTTCTTGATCTTTAAATATAAAAAAAGGGTAATGTTTCCCATATTTGTGAAAACTCAAACCCTTGGTGATAGTCGCCACCCCAGGGCCTACTGGAGGCGGGACTCGGGGGTCATTATCTCCCTTTCACCATTACCAGCTCAGGAGGGGCATCTTTGGTGGGAGGGAGTCGTGACAGAATGGTATCAGAGGTGATGGTTGAGAGATAAGATGGTGTCTGGAGTTAGGCACAATGAGGATTACATGGGATGGTAGGGCGACAGTGTTATTTAATCTTAGTGCGTGACATAGTCCAAGGAAGACTGGCTAGGACACGGGATTTTAGGGCCCCCCATGATCCGATGCAAGGACTCTGAGCCTACCGAATGACCAAGTGAGACTGCATTGATTACAGGGTAGAGACCCTAGGGAAGGTACATGCATCATCATGATTGTGTTTTTCTTGATTTGGGTGTTCTGGGAAAGAAATTGAAATAAAATGATAAAATGAAACCTTGAGTTTTTCCTTACTACTTGGGCTTAGGTGATCCTTGTTTACTGTACATCTATGGCACCTGGACATTGTCCCCGGGTGGCTCAGATGGCCGAGGCCCAGCAGATTCAGGTGGTCGATCAGTTGAGGATTGACCGAGAGGAGGAAGATAGCTAGTGGTAGAAGAATCTCCATTCTTTTCAGAGGCATACCCTCAAGAAGTACGAGGGTAGTACTTCGGATACGGAGATGGAGGGGTGGTTTGTGGAGCTAGGGATCACTTTTACCTTGATCGATGCTCTGAGGGAGTACTGGGTTCCCCTAGCAGTCAGTCAGCTGAGAGGTGCAGCGCGACAGTGGTAGACGCTCTACCTCGGAGAGAGGATAAAGGCAGAGGTTCCATGGGCTAACTTTGAGAAGGAATTCCGAGAGGAATTCCTTTCTTCCATGATCAAGGCGGATAAGTGGCAGGAGTTACTCTCCCTTCAGCAGGGGATTATGACAGTACGAGAGCTGGGGATCAAGTTCAAAGATCTCCTACGCTTCGCTCCAGATCTCTTTCCAGATGAGGAGTCTCAGGTGAGACGTTTGGAGGAGGTGCTCCGTCCTTCGCTCCAGTATGCTTTCACCCCCTTCACCCTTCCGACGTACCTGGCAGTACAGAAGAAGGCAGAGGTTGTAGAGATGATTCACTCACTGGGAGGTGAACCCCATGAGGGGAAGCACCCAAGCTCGTCGAAGGGGAAAGCAGTCAGTAGCAGGTCTCCTGCGACGAGACCTTCTAGGTTCAGGCCAGTGGGGAGCAGGCCCGAGAAGTTCAGATCTTCAGGTCCTCGTCCCTTTTTCACGAGCCCATGACTGAGGTGTTTTTCTTGTGGAGGTTTCAGGAACATTCAGAGTCGGTGCCCGACCCGAGCTCAGTATGCTGGAGGTGGGCAGGTTCAGCACCCACCTCAGCAGCACCAGTTTCCAGCGAGGCCCTTCCAGCAACAGCAGGACCATGCTCCTTCGAGGGAAGACTTTTCAAGAGGAGGCCGACATCAGGGTGCTCCTCAGAGACCTCGACCAGGGTGTGGTCGGGAAGGTGGACGACATCAGAGAGGCAGAGGAGTTGGGCATGGACAGTTTCCCGCAGTAGAGTTGGCAGCTCCTCCAGGACCAGAGGTGGTGCAAGGTACGATTGTTTGTTCTGCACTCTTGTTTTTTCTTTGTTCGATTTAGGAGATGTGCACTCCTTCTTTGAACCTGGTCTATCCCATTCTTTGGGATTAGACGTAGAGAGACTTTTCGTACCACTGGTGCTGAGTACACCAATTAGGGGCTAGACTAGCATATCCTGTGTTTTCCTAGGATGTGGGCTAACGTTGGGGCCACATCGATCTAGTGGGGACCTTCTTCTGTTATAGATGCAGCCATACGATGTCATCCTAGGCATCAAATGGTTGTTTCGGTTAGTGCCGTTATCGACTACTTCTGGAGAAGAGTCATGTTATCTGATGTGGATGGGCAGCGTGTATCTTTTGTTGGCGAGAGGAGCTATCAGGTGGGAAGCCAGCGTGTGGAGCCTATCCTTTCCTTGTTAGGCGGGTTATCAGTGGTTCCAGCTGATACAAAGATAATGGATGTCCCGGAAGTTGTAGGGGAGTTCCTTGATGTTTTCCCGAGGAGTTTGTGACTCTACCCCCCCCCCCCCCCCCGACGTGACGTTGAGTTCGGGATAGACTTACAGCGTGGTGCCCGTTTGATTTTGATGGCCCCTTATCGGATGGTACCTTCGTAGTTGCGGGAGTTGTGGATTCAGATTGACGATTTGATGGAGAAGGGTTTTGTTCGACCCAGCTTGTCGCCATGGGGTGCTCTTGTTTTTTTCGTGAAGAAGGCAGATGATGGTCTCAGGCTATGCATAGACTACTGAAGGTTGAACTAGGTAATGGTCAAGAACTGTTACCGCCTCCCAAGGATAGATGATCTCTTCGACCAGCTGGGGGGAGCAGGTTGGTTTTCCAAGATTGATCTACGATCTGGATATCATCAGCTGAGGGTGAAGGACATTGACATCTCGAAGACGGCTTTCAGGTGCAGGTATGGGCACTTAGATTTTGTAGTGATGCCATTTTGAGTTACGAATGCACCATCTGTGTTCATGGGACTTATGAAATTTGTCTTCTGAGAGTTTCTTGAACGGTTCGTCGTTGTGTTTATCGATGACATCCTGATCTACTCAAGGTCAGAGGAGGATCACGTTGACCATCTCAGGGCAGTCTTGGAAGTCCTTCGACACCACCAGCTTTACCGGAAATTGTCGAAGTGTAAGTTCTTGATGCAATAAGTAAACTTCCTTGGGCACGTGGTGTCTCAGCATGGAGTGTCAGTGGACCCGTCGAAGGAAGAGGCAGTTGTTTCTTGGGCAGCACCCAAGAGCGTGGTAGAAGTTCGTAGTTTCCTTGGGTTAGTAGGTTACTATCAATGGTTCGTTTCGGACTTCTGTCGAGTTGCTGCTCCATTGGTAGCTTTGATGAGGAAGAACCAGGTCTTCCTATGGAGAGACTAGTTCCAGAAAGCTTTTGAATACCTGAAGGAGAAGTAGGTCAGTACTCCCGTACTTAGGTTTCCAGAGGAATGGTTTTTGTATGAGGTGTTTTGTGATTCTTCTGGCCTTGGTCTGGGGTGATTTATGATGCAAAAGAATGAAGTGATTTGTTATGGGTCTAGGCAGTTGCGCCCTCATGAGCGTAACTATGCCACCCATGACCTCGATCTTGCAGCAGTAGTGTTCGTACTGAATTTTTGGCGACATTTTCTCTTTGGGGAGTGCTTTTTGGTCTTCTCAGATCACAAGAGCCTACGTTATATCTGCTCCCAACGTGACCTGAACCTACAGCAGCGAAGATGGGTTGAGTTTCTCCAAGACTATGACTTTGAGATCTCTTACACTGAAGGTAAGGGCAACGTTGTGGCTGATGCCCTGAGCAGGAAGTCGCATCAGGAAGTAGTTCGGGAATCCGCTGATTCTTAGAAGGCGATGGGAGATTTGGCTGCCTTACACTTGGATGCAAGGGTAGAAGTTGTTAGAGGCTGTTTGTTTCATATGACGGTATAGTCCTCCTTGTTGCAGTAGGTGGAAGAGTCTCAATGGGGGGACTCCAAGGCGGAAGTGATTCGGGATCGTGTCGATCAGGGGAACGCTCTAGAAGGATGGTCAGAGGACAACCAAAATCGGATGCTTTTCCATGGAAGGTTGTTTGTTCCAGAGGTGATGCGTGAGGTAGTTCTCCGTGAGTTCCATAGCTCAGCCTTAGAGGTACATCCAGAAGTTTCAAAAATGTACTGAGGCCTGAGGGATCAGTTTTGGTGGCCCGGGGTGAAACCGGAAGTGGCGGAGTTTGTGGCTAAATTCCTAGTGTGTCAGCAAGTGAAGGCTGAACACCGTGTTCCCAGTTGTTTATTGCGTCCTTTAGATGTCCCAGAGTGTAAGTGGGATGACATATCAATGAAATTCATCACAGGACTACCCAGAGCTCAGGGTGGTTATGATGCTATCTGGGTGGTGGTGGATCGACTGACGAAATCAGCTCACTTCTTAGAAATCAAGGAGTCGGGCCTGGTGAGTACCTTAGCACAGAGGTACCTAGACGAGGTGGTGTGTTTGCATGGAGTTTCGAGGACTATCGTCTCAGATCGGGATACTCGGTTTACCTCACGAGTCTGGAGGGGGATACATCATGCTTTTGGCACCCAGCTACGCCTTAGCACTGCTTTCCACCTCTAGACCGATGGGCAGACAGAGTGGACTATCCAGACATTGGAGGACATGCTGCGAGCATGCGTTCTGGATTTCAGAGGATCATGGGTAAGACACTTTCCTTTAGTATATTTTTCCTACAAAAATAGCTTCTACTTTACTATTGGCATGACACCGTTTTAGGATTTGTATAGAAGGCCATGTCGTTCACCCATTTACTGGGCAGAGGTTGGTGAGACAGATGCTCTTGGGGAAGAGGTAGTTCAGAGCACCACAGAGAAATTCCAGCTTGTACGTGAGAAGATGAAAGCGGCTCAGGACCGAAAGAAGTTTTATGATGATTTTCGGAGGAGGCCCTTGGAGTTTGAGGTGGGGGATCATGTGTTCTTGAAGGTTTCCCCTCGACGGGGGCAGCGGAGGTTTGGGAAAGGGAGAAATCTCTCACCTAGGTTCATCGGACCTTTTTAGGTGTTGAGGCAAGTTAGCGAGGTGGCTTATCAACTAGCCCTGCCACATCAGTTGGAGACGGTTCATGACGTCTTCCATGACTCCCATCTTTTTCTGTGCTTACACGATGACTCCCACGTTATTGACTGGAGAGAGTTAGATATGGGAGAGGACGCGACCTTCGAGGAACGACCGGTGAGAATCAAAGATCGTAAATAGAAGGTGCTCCGTGGACGAACCATTCTGTTGGTTCCTATGTTGTGGAGGCATGGTGGCCTCGAGGAGAGCACTTGGGAGCGGGAGACCCAGATGCACGCTCAGTACTCGAAGTTGTTTTGACTTGTTTTTTCCCTTGTTCTTCTGAGATTTGTGTTCATGTTGTACTCTGTACCATTGTTTTATGGAATGCTTAGCTTGTCAGTTGTGAGACCTTTTGTTTCCTTATTCCCTGGTAATGTGTAACACGTCCAGATGTGTGGGAAATGGAAAAATTGGACCCTTAATCGAGAACCATTAATTCAGATGTGATTGAACCCATGCGGGCGAGTCAGTGCCGCCTAAAGTGGATAATATCTCGACATAGGTGATGGAATTTCCCAAACCCACGTGTTCAGGCAGTGTGTTGGTTGTGTGGTATTGGGGTTAGTGCGAGTTGAAAAAAAATCCTAATGTATGAAAGTGAGAAGACCCAATTCTTAATCAAGACGCATTAATGAGGATACGATTAAAACCGTGCAGGCGAATCAGTGCCGCCTAAAGCGGATAATATCTCGACATAGGAGAAGGAATTCCTAACACATATGATTAGGGTTGTTGGTTGGGTTCCTGTTATAACGAGAACCCTAAGAGGTATCTTCTTGGGTTTCCTCTGGGTTGGTTTTTGAATTCTTGGGGACGAGAATGTTTTAAGAGGTATCTGATGTAATGGCCCAGACCTCTCCGGCCCTTTTCTTTGTCAAAAAGAAGGTCAAGAAGTTTTCTGGAGGGTAAAATTGACTTTTTCCACACTTTCCAGAATTTTGAAACTACAGGCCGTGTAGTTTGAGTACACGCCGTGTACTTCCTTTCCGGGTACACCCCGTGTTGCAAGCCATGTCCTTGTTGTGTGGAATAATGGGTGCACGTCGTGTGACCAATTCTACATGACGTGTAGTCCTTCTCTGCGTATGCCTTACTAGTCAACGGTCGTATACCGTGTAGGAGCCGTGTCCTTGCCGTGTGCAATGAATGAATACATGCCGTGTGACCAAACTACACTCCATGTAGTCCTTCCCCGTGTATGCGTTACCTTCAAACCGTGTGTTGACCAGTCAACAGCCGCAAAGCTGTGTTGGAAGCCGCGTGGAGACCATGTGAAAGAACCGAGTACATGCCGTGTACCATAAAGTACATGCCATGTAATTTTTATTTTCATGCCTATAAAATGAGGGGTCCCCTCCTCCTTTCAACTCACACCTCTCCTCCCCTATCCTCTGAGCAGAGCTCTCCCGAGAGACTCGAAGGCTCTTTCTTCCATAACATCTTCATCCGAGCTCTGATTTACGATCCGTCAGCGGCCATGGGATCATAACGATGAGGCAGAACTTCCGGGCTTGGATCTGTTGACTTTACATTGGGCTTTTCTTTCCGACTTCCACCCGAGGATTTTTTGCCGGGACCCGATAGAAGTGACGGATGCTGACGGACGTCTTCTAAGGTTGATCTGGGGGAGCGTTGCGATCAAGAACCTGTTGAGGTAGGGTTTTTTACCTTCGTATCTCTAATTTGTGCATCATTCGGGGTAGGTTTCCTCTTATTTACATGAAACACAGTCAAACCAGTTTAATGAAGAAAATAACTGGCTTATATAACGGGGATGAGAAGTTGTGATTGCTGTTACTTTATATCCTGTGATATTATGTTGTGAATTGAATGAGCTTCTACCTACTGAAAATCACGGTCGTTGGGGGCCTTTACTTGCACAATTAACTGTTTACCTCTCTTTCTAGACCATTTTTGTGGAATGTGTAATTTGGTTAATCACGTAAAGATGGCAGTTAAAATCTAGAACCCTTGTCTGATCACACCGGTTAAACAAAATGGAATAATGAACATGTGGGTGTTAGCTTGGTTATGAGGCATGCTTTGGGGGTGTTTTGTGGGTTGTTATGGATCGGGAGAACAGCAGGGCTGCAGTTGACTTGGTTGTGGGTTGGTGTGAATGTTATGATGGTGATGGGAAGTGGGGCTTCAATAAATTGTATTAAAGGGATAATGAAGTACGGTATGGTTGTGGTTATAGTGGTTGGCAGCGGGGATGCAGGGATGGGTTTAAATGTGAACGGACAGTGGGTTGTGATTACTAAATAAAATGTGGAAGATTTAATGAATGGTGGGGCGTGGTAACAGAACAGGTTTAATAATTAATGGGTTGGTTGGTTGATAAGAAGGGTTTGGTTGTGTTGCTTGTGTTTTCCTAACTTGATTTTTGGATGATAGGGATATGTTTTACGAATGTTTGGTGTTGTTGGTTGTGGATAGTTTCCCAGTAGTTAAGGAACTAAATGAACTAATTCTGCTGAAACATGAAAACCAAAATGGGGTTGGGGTTGTTTGTTGTATGCATGCTTCGTAGTAACAGTGCCGAGGAACGTTCTCAGTTTCTCTTTTTTGAAGCCATAGGTTGGGCTGTGTGGTTGGTATATATATATATCTATATCTTTTGTGTTTTATCGCACCCCACCCATGTTGAGCACTTAGTGTCGAACACTCCCATTTTATGGGAGAGGGTGTTTTTCCCTTATTTACTAGCTCATTCCTGCTCCTTCTCCCCTAGGATGTGATGGCTTGTGGCGAAATTACACCTAAGACTCTTCAGGTAGGTTTTGATTGGGGTGGTTTAGACCAAGACTCTTCGAGAAGGTTCTACTGTTTCCCAAGAATCTTTGGGATGAGGCCTAGGTGTGTGCGGGCAGGATACGTGGTTGTGAGGCCCAGGTGTGTGTAGGTGGGATATGTGGTTGTGAGGCCCAGGTGTGTGCGGGCGGGATATGTGGTCATGAGTCCCAGGTGTGTGTGGGTGGGATACGTGGTTGTGAGTCCCAGGTGTGTGCGGGCGGGATACATGGTAGTAAGGCCGAGGTGTGTGCGGGTGGAGAGAGTGTGGCCGCATCAGGACGTTCTTCTTTAGGAAGAGTAACTAACTAAAGGGAAATGGTGTGGGGTACCCAATACTCTTGTTCTTATACTACTACTACCTGTTGTGATTGTGTTTTGGTGAGTGTGGCTGGTGAGGTTGGGTGGATAGAATTCCTTGTTAGGTTTCTTCTGTTGTTCTCACGAGACATTAGGATGTCTCCACACTTGTACACAAGAGCTTTAGGTTTCCCTACTAAGAATACTTGTATGCTCACCCTATGTTTACTTTAAGGATTCCAGGAGGACTACCAGGGTCGTGCGGGACCCTACTAGTCGGACAGTTGAAGTTGTTGTTGTTGCTGTACCATTGTTTTCTTTTGGTATTGTACTTTGAGCTTTCTTGTACTTGTACATTGTTATAAAATTATTTAAACATGCATGTGCGCTTGTTTTGGGTTTATTTATATACACTAGTTCTTTTCCTTTTTGGTGGTTGAATTTTCCTATTTCCCAATATTTAAAAATAAAAAAAAGTGTAATGCCTCCCATATTTGTGAAAACTCATACCCTTGGTTCTAGTCGCCGCCCCGGGGCCTACTGGAGGCGGGACTCCAGGGTCATTATCTCCCTTTCACTATTTCCAGCTCAGGAGGGGCATCTTTGGTGGGAGGGGGTCGTGACAAATTGGAATCCTAAGGAATCATTGACCCGAGCATCTCCGCTCAAGACACCCCCAATACATTTATCTAGGAAGGACGGTGGATCATTATTGTAGTGAAATGATTACCAGAAGCCAAACAAGGTGAAAATCCATAATATATGCACCTTTCATGATATTGAAGTTATTTTAAATTATATTAATGTGAGACATTGGTTTTCCTTGATTGATTTATTTTCTTAGAATCATGAAGTCAGAGTTAGATAGTCGGTTGTTATGAAAATATCTTTCTAAAGTAGGTATGACCACTTTGAGTACTTGCTTCTGACCATCGAGTAGAAATATTCTATAGCAGTATTTGTAGGTATTATGAACAAAGAGTTCCATCAATATCATGATTTAGTAATCGTGGTATTTTTGGATGTCATTATGGTCTATTCATGGACCAAGGAGGAGTATAAGAAGCATTTGAGGATTGTGTTATTCACCTTTCAGGATCACTGTCTCAATGCTTCATTTTCCATGTAAGCCTTTTGGACTAGTCAATTAAAGTTTATCTATCTTGTTTTCACAAAATAAGGGGATTAAATAGAACCTATGAAGATTTGTGTTGTGATGTAATGGAAGCATCAAAATAATTTATTTTTGAATTCAAATTCTTTTTGGGCCTCGATGGGTATTATAACTCGTTTTTTTCAAAATTTATGTCATATATCTTACTCCCAAACAGTGATATCCTAGAAGTGTGTGATGTTCGAATGGACACTAAAGAGTAAATTTTCTTTTGAGGATCATAAATGGATCTTGACCACAACCCCTATTTTGATCCTTCCAGAATGTATAATGAAATATGTGGTAGATTACGATGGCTTAGGTATGTTTCATGGGTGTATACTGATAGAGGATGACAATGTGGTGGCACATGGTACTCTTCAACTCTGACCACATTAAAATAATAATCCCACCCATGGCCTTGATCTAACAGTGACGATTCATGCCATGAAGTTGTGGAACAATTATATTTTTGGGAATAAATTCAATGTGTATTAATATCATAAGAGATTGGCCTACATTTTCTGCCATAAATATTTAAAACTAAGGTAGTGTCATTTGGTTGAGTATCTTCAGGGGGTCAATTTTTATACAGTCTATACTCAAGGAAATTTAAATGTCGAATCAGATGGATTGAGAATAAAATATCTAGTGAAATCCTTGAAATTTTCTAGTGAGGATTTGACTTCAGTAGTGAATTTTTCTCAGATGCACTTGGATACGATGAGGCACAATGGAGTTCTATTTTTTCCGAATTGGAAGCAGACACCCTCACTCCTAGACTAAATTTTGTAAGTTAATAAATGATATGTGCCATTATAGAATTCTACATAGTTTCTAAATTCTGGGGAGACGCCATGTGAATGGTCTTTGTCACCTGAGGGAGTTTTATTCTTCACGAGTTACATAGTGGTATAGTTATATTTGAGGAAGGTTTCATTATAGGATGATCATCCATACTAGTGGTCCATTCATCCTGGTGACACTAAGATCTTTCTAACATGTGTCATTAGTGATGGTTTCTATGAATGTGATAGTACATAGATGAACTTTTATCATGGTGTTATTCTGGTCAATTGGTTTAAGCAGAGCACCAAAGGACACCTGGTTTACATCATTCACTACCATTTACTACTTGTAATTGGGTTACAATTTATATTGATTTTATTGTTTTCTTACCTCATACACCCCGCAGGAGGAATTCGATTTTGGTAGTGATTGATCATCTTTCCAATTAAACCCATTTCATTCAAATTATGAATTCATCCAAGGTAGATGAGTTTTTTTAGTTGTACATTTAGAAGGCTATGAGGCTTTATAGTGGGCAGTCATCAATTGTTTCTGAGAGGGATCCTCGTTTAACTCATTTTTTTGGTATGTCCATCATAAGATGATAGGTTCACTGGTTAAGTTTAACATGTCATACTATCCTCAAAAAGATAGTTAGAAAGAGCAGTCAAATCAGATCATGGAATACAAGATATGGGCATGTATGTTGGGGTTCATAGAATCATGGGATATCCAATTAAGATTGGTTTTGTTTCCAAATAAAAATATTTATCAATCCTCAATTACAACTTCTCTTTTGAGCTACTATATGGTCATCCATTTTGGTCGCCATAGTGTTGGGATGTGGTGGGTGACATATTGTTATTGGGACCATTACTTGTGTTGGAAATATCTAATAAGTTGATGTTATCAATGAATTTTTTGTTGACATCATAGAGTCCTAAAAAATTCAATGACAATCAGAGGCACTATGATTTGAACTTTTTAGGGAGTGACCTGGTGTTCCTAAAAGGGTAACCTCACATGGTTCATTGCCTTTTGGGTGAGAAAGTGATGCTAACACCGAGGTATGTCCAACCTTTGATATCACTGAGCAGATGGGTAACGATTCATACATGTTTTATTTTCCATACCAAATGAAAAAAATCATGAAATGGCAATGCATCTCAAATGAAAATGTACATCCCATAACATTGTCATGTATTGAATTAGGTAGAGTTGGAGTTGGAGCCTGATTTTTCAATTTATGAGAATCCAGTTTAGATTATGGATTCATTGGAGATTTTTCATCATGTGAATTACACTATGATGGTCAATTATTTTTGGAATCATTTTAATGATGTGCACGTGACATAGTTGAGGATTTCTTAGGGTGAGGTAGGGTATAAGGACCCGACCTTATTACATTACATAATATTTAATTTTTGTCAAGAACTCACATCCTTTAATATTGAGGATCTCTTCAAGATTACAGTTTAATGAATTGGGATATAATATATATATATATATATATATATAATATTCAATATTTATATAGAGTAGATACAATAAATATAGTATCCATTTCATCCAAAATATATTAATTTTTAAATGAAACATGTTTTCCTTGACAAGTCTTTATAACATTTATATTGGATTACATATTTGCCTTACACATCTTTATAACCTTTGAAAATCATTTAAAAACATGGTATGGGAAAAAAATCTCAGTACAAGATATAAAAAGAATGTAAAAAATCATTAGTCTAATTATACTTGTAAGGTATGAAATTATTTTCAAAAAAAGACGTACTTGTTTCCCATGTAAACATACTTTCTGAAACATGAGATTTCCAGGAGGTTTCCACACATCTTATAGAAAATAAATTGAACCATAAAGTTATCTAGGGGCTTTACTTAAATAATTTGGTAACCATCTCAGGTACCTTATAATTTGTAACCCGGATTGTTTCCTTACAATTGTCTAACCATCGTAGTTACACATAGAGTAACCATATGACTAACCTCCAAGTTACACATAACCAATGCATTGGTGGGAAATATAGGTCCCAAACTTCATCATAAACAATTAACCTGATCCAGAATAGAATCATACAACATGAATAATTTTATAAACACATTTCTTTTGAATTTTGAAAAACAGAATTTTAAAAGATGTTTTTAAAAGAAAACCCTTACCAATATCATATAATTGATGTTAGACTTAATAAAGTGGTTGTAATATGTATATACATTGTAAATTCAGATTATTAAACATAATATAAACCAAAATCATCACACAAAAAATTTTGATACCACATAAATAATTAAGTATAAGGTTATCCCAAAGAATAGAAATCCGGATAAGAAAACCCTTACCTTGGGTTTCTCTTACGTGAAATTTGTTTAAAAAATATGTATAATGGTTAAAATCATGTTATTAATATCATAAAAAAAATATTAATATTTATAATACCTTATATGTTCATTTAATAACATCATTTCACACATTAATTATAGGTATTTTATTCCTTCCATTGTTTTTCGTGCGTTCGTTACATGATTTCAATGGCCGCTTTGTATTTGATTTTCACGTCGTATAGAAATGAAATTATATAAGTGTAATAAAATGATATCCATATGTATCCATAATATATAATGATTCCATAAATCATTTTTATCATATTTTATGATTAACTTTTAGAAAAAACAGAAATGATATTTGTTTAGATCATTTATGGCAGTTACTTGGTAATCATGAACTTGTTTCCTTATATAATTTAATTTCATTCATAGATGTTAATTAATGATAATTAAATAGGATGAATTATACACATTAAATTCTGTTTCAACCATTAAATTTTTTTTTGATTATTTTTGAAGGATGTAATGTAAATTTGAAACACATTGTCCACGATTTTGGTAAATGGCCATATCGCGAAGATTGTTTTTATTATTAAAATAAGAGGGAGAGGAAAGGAATGAAGATGATGAATCTTTTACATGATAATGGTAAAATATAGAATATATATGATTCTGTTTATTCCATACCATTTGGATATGTATAGGGAAATAGATTATATGAAATGAATGGAATTTGAAAGAAAACACATGAAAAAGGAAGAGGATTCTTACCTCTTGATCTCTTTTCCAGGAGATCATCGTTATGGCCTTTGGTTTTTGCATTTAGTGAGAGAATATATTCTAGTCCATGATGGAGGGACTTGTGGGGGAGATTTATTAAAATTTAGAAAATGATCAATCTTTGAGTGGTGTGAGAGGAATAGGGAAATGAGGGTGACATTTATAGTGGAGGAGAGGAGGGATGCAATATTATTTTAATCATTATTATAATATTTTTTCTCAAGTATATGAATAATCATGATTTATGTGACCCAAAATATTAAACATTGATTGTGAGTTTGGAAAAATTGGTCCTAAATATTCTTTTCATCACCTATGATGTAGTAAAAATTTATTTAGAATTTATCTTAATTTAGCATATTTTACTATTCATAAAAAATTCATGGATTTTAAAAAATACAAAAAAATAAACCTAACCATTTTAGGATGTCTAGTATTAATTGATGACCTGCAATTTATTGATAATAATTTTCTAAATATTGTCAATTTAGTTTTAAAATAAAATAATAATTTATTCAAAAATAACAATTATAAATCTAAAACTCATTTTTAACACTTTGAAAAACTAATCATCATCTCATTATCATATTTCTTAACAAAATAAAAAAATAATACGAGTTAATATTCATTGAGGTAATATTACATTTCATATTACAATTCATAAGGGTATATTACTATTCATAAAAAATATTTAATTGGTTCTAATATACATCAAATAACATACTGATCATAATTTTTATGACCATTTTTTTAAATTAAAAACATATAAGTTGAAAAAATATGTTTAAAGGATATTTATAAATATCTTTTTAAAACAATGTTTCATGAATTTCAATTTATTTTTAAAACCTTGGAGAGATACATTATCCCCACCTTCTAGAAATTGTGTCCTCATAATTTTATTATTTTGCTAAATAAGTGAGGGTACCTTACCCTCATAGAATTTTCTGTTTCCCATGTTTCTTCTTCAACAATGTGGTTTCTCCACAAATCCTTTACCTGGTGGATTAAGTAATTCAGCAATACTGTTTCCCTTCGATCAAAAATCTGAACTGGTTTCTCTACATAGAAAGGGTTTTCTTCCAGCTAAAATTCTTTTGGGCTCAAAACCTGAGATGAATATAGAACTTAATTTCTCAACATCAAAACACGAGAGACATTATATTCGTAACATTAACTCGAATGAAAATATACTGGATTGGTGATTGGTCCATCATTCTACAGTATTTCATGTGGTCCAATGAACCGTGGATGTAGAATTCCTTTCTTACCAAAACACATGACACTCTTCCAGGGTGAGATTCTACAAAAGACAAGATCACCTAACTCGAAGTAAAAGTCTTTCCTCCTTTGGACTGTATAACTCATTTTTCTTCTCTATTCTGTCCACATGTGTTGATGGGTCATCATCACATTCTCAGCCACTTCTCATACTAATTCTGGTCCCATAAACATCCTATAAGTAACATCATACTAAAAAGCTCATGGTCTACACTGATTCCCATAAAATTCCTCGAATGGTTCCATCTGTATACATGAATAATAATTGTTATTATAAGTAAACTCAATTAAAATAATTTTGTTGATCACAGCTTCCCTGGTAATCAATTGAACAAGATTGAAGTATATTCTGTAATGTATGAATTTTTCATTGTGACTATCCTTCTAATTGAGGATGAAAAGATGTACTGAAATTTAATTTTGTTCCCAACAACTACAAAAGGGCCTTCCAAAAGTTAGAAGTGATCCTAGGATCCTGGTCAAATACAATGGAATTCATAACACCATGTAAACTGACAATCTATTTGAGGTAAAATTGAGAAATATAATTCAATGATAATGTATCTCAAATAGATCGAAAATGTGAAAATTTTGTCAGCTAATCAACAACAACCTAAATCACATTATTACCTATAGAAGTCTTAGTATGTACCACCATGATATCCATGGATACATTATAACATTTATACTTTGGAATTAGATAATTCTTAAGAATCCCCTTCAGTAACTGCCACTCTACATCAACCTGTTGAAATTTCAATCATTTCATGGTAAAATCTGCAATATCTCAATTAATTCCATCCATCCAATAATAATCATGAATGTCTCTATACATCTTAGTACTACTAGGATGAATTGAAAATTGGAAACTATGAGCTTCCCACAAAAAATATTTCTTTAGCTGGCAATCACAAGGCACAAATTGTTTTCACTAAATCTTTAAAAAAATCCTTATCAATGTTATATTCCTGAAAATTACCCATTTTAACCAATTCTACATTTTTATATATCTCACAGTCATCCTTTTATGCTTGATTAATTCGGTCTAATAACGATGACTTCAGTAAAACCTGAAAAAAAGAGGTACCTTCTACACCAAAAAATTCTAAGCCAAAATTCATGAAATCATTAATCAAGTGATTCTGTTTGAAACATAACATGCTTAATGATACATGATTCTTTTGACTCAAGGAATCAGCCACATTGATTGCATTTCATGGATGATAATTTCTCAGGAAATCATAATCATTTATTAACTCATTAAATCTTCTCTGCCTCATGTTTAATTTTATATGTGTGAATATATAATTCAATATTTTATGGTCAGTATAGTATTGACATTTGGATCCATATTAATGATGCCTCTAAATTTTCAAATAAAAACCACAGCTTCCAATTCCAAATAATGTGTGGGATAATTTAACTCATGTGGTTTTGGTTGTCTTGAAGAAAAAGAAATTACTTGATCATTCTGCATTAGAAAACAACCATGTCCCTTTAATGAAACATCATTGTAGATGACAAAGTCACCATTTTGGGAAGGAATGGCCAAAACTAGAGCATTCAAAAAACAATTATTCAGTTCCTGAAAACAATCATCAAATTATTCTATCTAAATAAATTTAAACCCTTTTCAGATTATCTTAGTATTCATGCTAGATAATCTGGAATTTTTTTAACGAATTGTCAGTAATAACCTGCTAATCCAATAAAACTAAGAATCATTGTATCATATGTAGGTCTTATCTATTCATCATCCATTTTTTTTTGGAAGGATCAACAATTATTCCATCCTTATTTATAATGTGCCCAAGAAAACAAATCTGTTGCAAACAAAAATCACACTTGATGAATTTTCAATAAAATTTATTTTCCTTTATGGATTCCAAAAAAAACCCTTATATTTTTTTTCATGGTATTCTTTACTCATATTTAACACCAGAATTTCACCAATAAAAACAACTAAAAACTTATCCAATAACTCATGAAATATTCAATTAATACCATCCATGAAAAAAACATGTGAATTAGTTAACCAAAAAATTATAACAACAAACTCAAAATGCCCATATCTAGTACAAAAATCTATTTCTAGGAAGTCATCCTCCTACACCTTTAGCTGATGGTATCGGGATATCATGTCGATCTTGTAAAAATACTGAGCTCCCTAGAGCTCATAAAATAAGTCAGCAATATGAGGTGAATGATAATTTTTCTAATAGTGATGTTATTCAAAACTCTATAATAAAATAAAAGTTTCATGGAACCATATTTATTTTGAATGAACAAAACAAGGGAACCACATTTTGAAATGCTATAAAGAATAATTCCTTTACCAAGAAACTCATGCATCTAGTTATTTAGTTCAAGATGTTCCATTTTCTACTGGAACATAATTAATCTGAATAGTTCCCTTATTTTTAACAATATGACCAAGATAAATTTTATTTACATCTTTCAATAGTTTATCATAATTTAGATTCATTATCAATTGTATGAATTTTTTCAGGTATACAAAATGAAACTCTTTTTTAAGAACAACTCCTTTAGATCTATATCCAATCATAGCATGATAAATAGAAAGCCAATCCATTCCAATATTGACATAGGTTTTTCAAGTATTGTATTTCTATATATCATAATAGAATGATTCTTATAATTCCATTTTTCTATAATATATCCCCTGGTGTTTTAACAATAATTTAAACTCTCATTTTTTGAGGTGATATTTCCAATTTACCAAAAAAAATCTCAGAAAGAAAGGAATGTGTAGACCTCGTTTCAAAATAAACATTAGAAAAATATGAATATAGAAATAAGGTACCTAGTACCTCTTCATTGGAAGTCCTAGCATATTGTGACATAGTCGCAAAGGATATCACTCCCACATTCTTCCTATATTCTGACTTCATTGCATCATTATGATATCTCTTTGGGTAGGCATTTACATAATCACCCATCTCTATAAATTTAATACACATTATTATTTTCTTATAAGGATTAGTCATATGATCATTTTCATTAAAAACTCAGGCCATATCTCCAAACATATCACATAATAAACACTTCTCAGTTATGATAAGGCATTCTCCAGGGTGGTTTTTGCCACACTTTTCAAAAACCTGAAACTGAAATGTCTTACCATCAGTTTTATTTTGTTTGTTATTACCCATCACTTTCTAGCTATACCTCTACTTCCCCTTGTTTTTATTGTGCATGTGATTATCAAAATACTCCATCAATACCCTCTTAGTACATTAGACATGTTTCTTATAACTTTTGAATTCACGGAGGCCAATTTCATTCAATACCATGGCATTAAACCCTAGTAAAGGTGTTTGATTTTTCTATCGTGATCTATAATACGATGCGGAGAATACCTCTCCTATAAGGTGATGATTATGTCATACAAAACCATAGTATCTTCCCCCTTTTTCACAAATTTCGGTAGTTTCATCTCTATCCTAAGTCTCGCAACCACAGTAAAATGTTTTTCTAGGAAATTCCTTTTAAAATCATCCCACTCAATGGAACCAATGTCCTCATTAACACTAATATTTTTATCCATTGACCTCCTCTAATCAGATTCACATTGAAAATGATAAATTTAAAGACTTAAATTTTTATAATTCGAATATCCCATAATATAGAATATCTTTTCAAGGTCCTTAAAAATTCATTCATCCACTATTAGGTCAGATGATCCATTGAAAGTAAGAGGGTGTTGTCTCATAAAATGTTCCACTATCGTCATGTTCAATTGTGGTACCTCTAGTTTTTATCATAAACGGATGCCTCCACCATTTATTACCTACATCAACTAAGACATTACAATCACAAACATCTCAGATCCAGTCTCTACTATTCTAGGATGCAGATCCAGAAGGATATCATTATGTCGGTGCCTCTCCTCTTCTGGTTCCAAGTTTCTTCTTGGGAAAACCATTCTGAACAAACATATCTTAGTCAAGCAACATGGAAATAATTAAATTAAATATTAATTAAAATTAAAAATAATGTAAAAATAATTTATTTTATTTTATTAACATCATCCTATCCCCTAATGTTATCTTAACCATCCTCTCATACCACTAATAAGAAATGGACCTTATTAAATTACATAATCATGAATTTTGGTCAAGAAATCAATTCCTTTCATATTGATGATCTTTTTAGGATTAGAGTTATACGGAATAGGGATATAATAAATTCATAATATTCCACATTCATATAGAGTAGATACCCCAAAAACTGAATTAATTTCTTCCAAAATATATTACTTTTTAAATAAAACATCTTTTCTTTGAAAAATATTCATAACATTGAACATGGCTTCCACATTTTTCTTGCACGTACTTTTAACCAATAAAAACATTTTAAAAACATAGGATTATCAAAAAAAGATCAGTATGGTATAAATAATATGGAAACTAATCCTTAGTCCGCGAATACTTGTAACGTATGAAATCATTTTAAAAAAAGGACATACAAGTTACCCATGTAAACATACTTTATGAAACTTTATATTTCTATGAAATTTAAAAAAATCATATAGGCCAAAAAAATTACCATAATTTTTTCTTGGGGAATTACATAAATAATATTGTAACCCTCCCGGCTACGTTATATTTTGTAACCCTCACGGATACCTTACAATTTATGTAACCATCATAGTTACACTTGGAGTAACCATATATCCGACCTACAACATACAAAAACCCAAAGAATTGGAGGGAAATATAGGTCCCAAACTTCATAAAAAATATTTCCCATGTTCTATAAAATATTCATACAACATGAATAATTTTAAATAAACATTGACTTTTAATTTTGAAAAATCAAATTTTAAAAGAGGATTATAAAAGAAAATACACTAAAAAATATCATATAATTGAAGTGAGACTTAATAGGGAAGATGTAATATGTATAGACACTATAATTAAACATATTTAAACATAATATAAACAAAATTTATCACCCAAAATTTTTTAATACAACATAAATAATGAAGTACAAGGATAACCCAAATAATGTTAATCAGGATAAGAATTCCCTTACCTCAGGTTCGACTTAATTAAAACTAGTTTAAAACTACTTTATGATGGTTAAAAGTGTGTAATTACTTTCTTATAGAAACGTATTAATTCTTATAATACTTTTATATTATAATTTAATAACATAATTTCTCCCATTAATTATTAATATTTGATTCCTTTCTTTGTTTTTGATGTGTTCTTTACATGATTTCTATAGCTGATTTGTATTTTATTTTCTTATCGTATGGAAAAAATTCCATAAGTGGAAATAAATTTTATTAATATGTTTCAAAAATACATAATGACACCAAAAATCATTTTTTTATCATAGATGATGACTATGTTTTTGATAAAACATTAAAGATATTTGTTTTATATCAGTTTTAGCGGTTCCACGATAATCATTAAAATGATTCATTATATAATTTAATTTCATGCATAGAAGTTCATTAAAAAATATAAATTAGGTTAAATAATACACGTTATATTACGTTTCAATCATTAAAAATTTTTTTTGAACATATTTCATGGATGTAATAGAAATTGGAACCACATCATCCAAAATTATGGTAAATCAACAAATGACAGATGTTGTTTTTATTTTTAGAATTAGAGGGAGAGGATAGGATGGAAGATGATAAATCATTTACATTAATATGGTAACATAAATAATATATAATATTATAGAGATTTAATACCTCCTAGACAAGTGGAGGGAAAGAGAGTATAAGAAAAAAAGGAATTGGAATGAAAACACATGAAAAATGAAGAGGATTCTTACCTCTTGACATATTCTCATTGAGATCCTATATAAAGCCTTTGATTTTTGATTTTTGGTGAGACCAGTATCACTATGACATGGTGATGATACTTGGGAATGGGATTTGGAATAACATAGATAATTATGAATTCTTGTGAGGAGTGAGATGAAGATGGGAATGAGGGTGGTATTCATAGTGGAGGAGAGGAGGGATGTTACATTATTCTAATCATTATTATAATAATTACACAGAAGAATTTTAATATAATTTATTCAGGTGACCTAAAATTGTAAAAACTACATGTATGTTCAAAAAAAGTGGTATTACATCTTATTTGAATCACCAATTATGCATTAAAACAAGTATATAGCATTTTTCTTAATTTTTCATATTTTACAATACATCATAAATACAAGAATTTTTAAAAAAAATACAAAAAAATCACCCTAACCATATTTAGACGTGTAGAATTAAAAAATTAAATCCATTTTTAGAAAATAATTTCATAAATATTATTAAGTTAATTTTAAAATAGAATCATAATTTATTCAAAAATAAGAATTTTAAATCGATAACTCATTTTTTAAGACCATGAAAAATTAATCAACATATCCCTCTCTTATTATAAGGCCCCAGCCTTAAACCATACTTAATCTTGAGTTATTACAAGATTACACATTAAGGATATTTTCAGGTTTAGAGTTTTAGAGAATTAGATCATGAAACTTGCATTACATTCCACATTTAAACAAAGTGGTTACATAAAAGACAGTATTAATTCTTCCCATCAACGGAAACATATTTAAAATAAAACATTGATTCTTTATTGACACATCCTTGACACTATCATCACATCATGTACCTTTCCCTTGACCTGTGAAAAACATTTCAAAAACTTGGGATGATCATAAAAAGCTCAGTAAGGGTTATAAAAATATGGAAAGGAAACATGAGTTCATATATACATAAGAATGAAATCATAATTTACCCATAAAACATAGGCACTTTAACATACCTCATCAAATCATGAATAAATCATAGAAATCATAAGACATAAAAGGTAACTTGAGGCATTCATAACATTCTTACGTAGGGAGTAACCCTCTTGGTTACGTTTGGAATACCCATCACAGTATATTCCATAAATCTCTTCGGAGAAACCTTAACGTTTCACTCCTTCACGTTACCCAATGAATTGGAGAGCTATATCGCTCTCACCCGCCCTTAGTCTATCACGGAACCACCCGTCTTCATAATAATTCCCAAGAACCTCAACATAATCGTATCACAAAAAACATGCATAAAGGAAACATAAAATTTCCACCTTTCAATCACAAGATATCAATACCACACATTGATATAAAAATATTATGAAAACCATTTTCAATACCAAAATAAAAGAAAAGTAAAACATGGTATTTATTTTTCATCTTAAAAAAAAGGTATGGATTGTAGAGGAAGCCGAAACTCAAATAATGGTCACGGCGGCGGAGAAGTCGTTGTCGCCGCATACGTGCGACAAAAACATTCCCTTTTGTTGTTTAGTAAACGCTTCGTATAAAAAATATTCCTTTTGAATAAACGTAAAAGTCAAACGGGTTTATACACCGTATAAAAGAAGGTTGTGTATAAAACAAAATATGCCTCAATGAAAGGAGATTGAGATGAAGTCCCATACAAAGACAGTATCCTTGGTTTAAGGATAAATCAATTACATAATTATGCGTGACAAACGAATACACCAAATATAAGTAGATATTAAGTGTAAAATAATAAAAGGTCATTCACACATATTCAAAGGATTACATATTCAATAACTACATGTTGAACCCAAAGAAATCGAAATTGGGTTAAGAAGTTCCCTTGACAGCCTAACAGCGTCACATCAAAATGAGTTGATGAGAGATAAAAAGCGTATCTCATCACTTGGACATAAAATTTACATCAATAAAGATATATGAGAACATATCCCAACATAACAATATGTAAATTAAAAGACCCAAAAAAATAAGTCTTTTAAAAAGAGGAGGGTGAAAGGTTGCCTTACCGACTTGGGTATCTTTCAAAACATACACCCCATGAAAGAAGGACAATACTTCATTGATGTAAATACTCATAAACGAAATTATATTACACAAAGAGTATAATAATGGGCAGTACATACACCACTCAAAGGAAATTGTGGCAAATGTAGCAAAAATCTCATGGGAATAAAAGTGAGATGAAAAATCCCTTACGAAAACTCGGCAGCCTAACAGCGCCACATAAAACTTCCAAAAATGGATTGATGAGATCAAATAGGGTATCTCACCACATTAAAATAAAATGTAAAGCAAGAGGAATATAAAATAACATCCCCCATAATAACAAAGAGGAGCTTAAAAGAAGTGACATAAAGGAGAGTACTTAAAGAGAAAGAGAGAGGTTAGATCTCTTACGAAAATTCGGCAGCCTAACAACACCACTCAAAACTTCCAAAATGGATTGATGAGAGAGAATAGGGTCTCTCATCACATGAACATAAAAATTATAGTAAGTGTAATATAAAGGAATATCCCAATAACAAGAAAGATGAGCTTTAAAAGGAATGCCATAAAAGACTTTACTTAAAAAGAAAGAGTGGAGTAGGATCCCTTACCTCAAGTCCAACTTGTCTTGTTCGTTTCTTTATATTCCTGAATAATAAACTTTGTTCAATTAATAATTTCCTAATTACCTCATTTATAGATTATTATTCAGTTCATATCACATATTATAATGTTATAATAATTGTTTAATAATGTTAGTTCATATCAGACGTTTTTGCCGATGTTTGGTACATGAGTCAAAAATGAACTTGTTTGAAAAAAGATTGTCCATGTAGTTATAAGTAAATAATTTCCAGAATAGTATTAATGATTAAAATATCATATATATCCAGTAAATATTCATTTTATACTATTCCATATCATTTGGAGATAAAAAACGAAAAGCACCGTTCATGGAGACGGTAGGTCGTACGTACGCATGAACGCTACTTTCATTTTTTTTCATATTAATGGAATTAAAACAAAATGAGAGAGATATATATATATGTTATAATTCCAGAATTATATCCATAATTTAGATGTAATATATTACATATATATCCATTATATATATATATATTTACTTATACTATTACATAACATTTTGAGATAAGAAATGAAATGTACCGTTCATGGAGATGGTAAGCCGTACGTACGCATGAACGCTACTTCCATTTCTATTTCATATTAAATGGAATTAAAACATAATGATACATAATAGTATTTTAATTCTAGTATGGTATCAT
Source organism: Viscum album (assembly GCA_963277665.1). Taxonomy (NCBI): domain Eukaryota; kingdom Viridiplantae; phylum Streptophyta; class Magnoliopsida; order Santalales; family Viscaceae; genus Viscum; species Viscum album. Next base: position 1,942,842,894 of record OY728126.1, on the reverse strand, counting down.
ATATAATATCATTAAATATATCCTTTATACGTACCACATATGGTATTAACGAATCAAATCACTTTGAGGGCGCGGTAGTCTGCACTTCCTTAAATGAAGATATCGTGTTTACCCATAATGAAAACCATAAAGGTACGCCATAAATGAAAAATACAGAAGCTTAAGTAAAACATAAACATATTAGATATCATATACAAATATAGTGTCATCTTAATGGCCACCTTTGAAGGTGTTAGAAGAATGTTGAACAATCATCGTTTCGGGATGCATAAATTTGCCATCCACAGAAACAGTATGTTCTTTAACCATTATATGTAGGTGTGTGTAAGTGTAGCTAGAATAATTCTTATAAAAATATCCTAGTATATTGAATATACTGTATTTGTTACAAAATAAATTAATAAAAAGAGTTTAGGGGGTTGGAGAAGAAAAATAAAACAAAAGGACACAAGTGAAGACATTACCTTAAAATCGGGTAACTCCCTTTGGATTGAGCTCAAAGGCTTCCTTGGGAAGACTTATGCCTAAAGTGAGGCTTCAAGGAGTAATAGGGGGAAGTGTAGAGACAAAATGGTAAGGGGTTGGACGAGCCAAAGGCTTTGGGAGTGTGGGTAAGGAGGTACAGGTGGGGGCCTTTTATAAGAGGAGAGGAGGGGCACTCTTGTAAAGTTACAAAATTCTACATTATTTTCAAAAGAGTTTCGGATTTTAAAGGTCCCACATTGATGTATTTATAGGAAAAGGTGATAAGGGTTCTCAATACACTAATACAATAGGTTTTGGACATGTTTAGGTCTTGGATATTACATTATATTTCCATTTTATTTAAATCGTTAAATAATGAGGTCATCGCTGCATCATCATGATGTCATAAATAATTTAATTTATTTAATGTCTAAAAATTATAAAAAAAATACTATGATGTAGGAAATCTTTTTAGCTTTCCAATTACTATTTATAGTAAAAAATATGACTTATATAACCCCATGTAAAAATTGTTTTAGTAAAAAATCTCAAGTTTGTGTCATTTTTACTTTTACATTAAATAAAAAGATATTTATGTCATTTTCCAAACAAAGTGGCTCCATGGGGTCCCCAAGTTGACCCATGGATTGTCTTGGTCGACCATGACACATCCAATGAGGTCATGACATGTGTCTAGGTCATTTCATTTTATTAAAACATTATTCTTACCATAAACTACACTAATTACCTCTAATCGCGATTAAAAACATAATAAGTTACTATTCACCAAAATTTTTTTTATCCCATTGAACCACATTTTACTTCTTAATGACAACCATGTATGTCGGATTTTTTAAATTCAAAACAAAAATATGGAAAATTTTCATTTAAACGGAAAAATCAGTTTTTATAAGTACCACTTAGTGGTTTCACTATTCATCAAAAATTGAAGTTTTTTAGAAAAATCCCAAAAATTCACCCTAAGCTATATTTGAAATTCCGAATTCAAAAATGAAGTATATTTTACAAAATTCAAAACATATAAGTCACATTAATTAAGTTAATAATTAATTCCCACTGTCAGAGCAAATAGCGTGTTTTTATGAAACAATAAGTATCAAAAGATTGACACTAGTTTAAGTCTGATTTCAAAGTGAAATTAATTCCAAAGACCACTATTGGATTTAATGGTAAAAATATATTCTAATTTTACTTTAAAACCAATTCAAAAGATAATATAATCATATAAATAAATTAGATTAAAAAGAGGTTTTGAATTAAAATACAACATTTTACACTATTCATTAAAAAATGAACTTTATCGGAAAGATACCAAAAATTTACACAAAGTAAATTTTGATGTCCCGATTCTTAAGAAGAGTTTTATTTGGTCCAATAGAATTTATAAGAGTGAACAAAACTATATTTAATTACTGTTCTCCATCAAAAGGTGATAAGTGAACCTTTAGTGAAAACTAGGGCATATACGCCTAAAATTGAATTCTTTCCGTATTTTAAGCCTTTATCTTTTATTGGATAAATGTAAAAACATTTAAAAAAATATATAATCATATTTTAGATATTTCTATCCACTCCCACCAATACAACGACTACATGTTAACTACCATTTAAAATAATATTATTTTATTATTAGAGTGCAACGTAAGATTCCCAAGAAACTCGTTGTTGCGTGTTGGGAACGCCATCAAGCATGGCGTCCCCTTTAAAGTCATATTAATATTTTATTCACAAATATGGATAAATATGAAAATGTCATTTTCTTTATTTACCTGGGGTGTTACATCCTTCCCCCCTTTTGGGAATTGCGTCCTCGCAATTATAAAACTGGGCTTGGAAACATCATTGAAAAATCCCACATCAGAACAAGAGTTGGTAAAACAATCACTTTAAAATAAAGAAAGATAAGTACAGAGGTCACCCGAGTTAACCCATACTAGGATTCCGTGTAGGAAAACATGGACATGGAGGAGAAAATATATGGTCATGTTCTGATGGAGAGTGATAGAAAACATGTTTAGGGGAAATTTAACCACAAGAAAATCACAAACTTGTTATGGGTTAAACAGTATTCGATTCCCCAGTAGGAAAAGTTAATAGACAACATTTTTGTTTTATGTTACTTTTTATTAAGGAATTTATTCATAAGGAAACATAATCACTTATCATGTTGAATTTCAACTTTTATTAGATTCCTTACACAAACTCATATTTTCTCCAAAAGATGAGTATTTAGGAAGACTTGTTCACATTAAGAGTACTATAATTAATTTCTAGAGAATCACCTAATCCACAATAGAGAACTATATACTTCCCATGTCTTTAGGATTTAACCAAAACCAAAACCAAAAAGGTTAGTACAAGGTCAGATAATCCAGAAAAGGATAACCCTTTAAAAATAAAATCTATTCTTAATCTCCAAAATTTTTCCAACAAAACCCAAAGTTCAACGAGGACCATTCAATAAACAATTTGTCCATAAAATTCTTCAAAGTAAACCAAACTAAGATTGAAACCCAAATATTTGAAGGATTTAGTCACATAGTCTTCCAAGTTAAATCGTAACGTTTATCTCCAAACAACATCAGTTACTCTTAATGTCTCGTATTGAGAAGTAATTAACCTAATCACATATCCTCAATGATAGGTTAATAAATTTCCATAGATAACCCAAAATAAACTTACTCTTAATTCATAAAATCATCTAACTAAAAAGAATCATTCAAACTAACCAGGGACTTCACATAGTCTAGTGGTAGGCGATAAATACCAGTTGCACTTTGGTTGTGGGTTCGATTCCTGCAGCTTTGTCCAACGCGACAGGTAGTCACACGGTCTGCGTGTTGTCCTTTTTCCAAAACTATATAATTCTCAAATAATTCCCCAAAAAAGAGTTAAAATCATCAAAAATAACCATAACATAATTTAACCTCAATTTTATCTCATGCCTTTCACTTCCATCATAACATGTAGTAACCCATAATTACCTCAAAAGTAAGGATCATATAAACTCTAATGGTTAACTTTACAATTATTACATGAACTTCCACATCGATTGGTCATCTCGTACATGATGCATTAAAGATAATACCAAGGTTCAAGTGGTTGATCATGACTCCTTGATAGTTTGTTTAGAACAACCACGAGTTTCCTCATTGAATACCCCATTTTATCTAGTATCTTAATCAGAGAACCACCACAGTTTCCTTCAAACTTGTTGTCTCTTTGGTGCCTTCTAGATCCATCCATTTACTAAAAACAGAAATGTCAGTGTGAGTATATCCACAAAACCATCATGTACTAATGAGGAAGGTAAACACTAAGATACACTTACTCATTCACTTTATCTAAAACTAGGACTCTTTATGAAATCCTAACCATTATGGTAATGTCACTTGTTCTTAGAGGATACCCTAACCTCTAAAGTTATCTAAACTTACCTCTGATACCAACTATAAGGCCCCAGCCTTAAACCATACTTAATCTTGAGTTATTACAAGACTACACATTGAGGATCTTTTCAGGTTTAGAGTTTTAGAGAATTAGATCATAAAACTTGCATTATATTCCACATTTAAACAAAGTGGTTACATAAAAGAGAGTATTCATTCTTCCCATCAATGGAAACATATTTAAAATAAAACATTGATTCTTTCTTGACACATCCTTGACACTATCATCACATCATGTACCTTTCCCTTGACCTGTGAAAAACATTTCAAAAACTTGGGATGAGCATAAAAAGCTCAGTAAGGGTTATAAAAATATGGAAAGGAAACATGAGTTCATATATACATAAGAATTAAATCATAATTTACCCATAAAACATAGGTACTTTAACAAACCTCACCAAATCATGAATAAATCATAGAAATCATAAGACATAAAAGGTAACTTGAGGCATTCATAACATTCTTAGGTAGGTAGTAACCCTCTTGGTTACGTTTAGAATACCCATCACAGTATATTCCCTAAATCTCTTCGGAGAAACCTTAATGTTTCACTCCTTCACGTTACCCAATGCATTGGAGAGCTATATCGGGCTCAACCGCCCTTAGTCTATCACGGAACCACCCGTCTTCATAATAATTCCCAAGAACCTCAACATAATCGTATCACAAAAAACATGCATAAAGGAAACATAACATTTCCACCTTTCAATCAAAAGATATCAATACCACACATTGATATAAAAATATTATGAAAATCATTTTCAATACCAAAATAAAATAAAAGTAAAACATGGTATTTATTTTTCTTTTTTTAAAAAACGGTATGGCTTGTAGAGGAAGACGAAACTCAAATAATGGTCACGACGGTGGAGAAGTCGTTGTCGCCACATACGTACGACAAATACATTCCCTTTTGTCGTTTAGTAAACGCTTCGTATAAAAAAGATTCCTTTTGAATAAACGTAAAAGTAAAAGGGGTTTATACACCATATAAAAGAAGGTTGTGTATAAAACAACATATGCCTCAATGAAAGGAGATTGAGACAAAGTCCCATACAAAGACAGTATCCTTGGTTTAAGGATAAATCAATTACATAATTATGTGTGACAAACGAATACACCAAATATAAGTGGATATTAAGTTTAAAATAATCAAAGGTCATTTAAACATATTCAAAGGATGACATAATCAATAACTACATGTTGAACCCAAAGAAATTGAAATTGGGTTAAGAAGTTCCCTTGACAGCCTAACGACGTCACATCAAAATGAGTTGATGAGAGATAAAAAGCGTATCTCATCACTTGGACATAAAATTTACATCAATAAGGATATATGAGAACATATCCCAACATAACAATATGTAAATTAAAAGACCCAACAAAAGAAGTCTTTTAAAAAGAGGAGGGTGAAAGGTTCCCTTACCGACTTGGGTATCTTTCAAAACATACACCCCATGAAAGAAGGACAATACATCATTGATGTAAATACTCATAAACAAAAGTATATTACACAAAGAGTATAATAATGGGTAGTAAATACACCACTCAAAGGAAATTGTGGAAAATGTAGCATAAATCTCACGGGAATAAAAGTGAGATGCAAAATCCCTTACAAAAACTCGGCAGCCTAACGGCGCCACATAAAACTTTCAAAAATGGATTGATGAGATCAAATAGGGTATCTCACCACATTAAAATAAAATTTATAGAAATAGGAATATAAAAGAACATCCCTCATCATAACAAATAGGAGCTTAAAAGAAGTGACATAAAGGAGAGTACTTAAAGAAAAGAGAGAGGTTAGATCTCTTACGAAAATTCGGCAGCCTAACGACACCACTCAAAACTTCCAAAATGGATTGATGAGAGAGAATAGGGTCTCTCATCACTGCAAAATAAAAATTACAGAAAGTGTAATATAAAATAATATCCCAATAACAAGAAAGATGAGATTTAAAAGGAATGACATAAAAGAGTGTACTTAAAAAGAAAGAGTGGAGTAGGATCCCTTACCTCAAGTCCAACTTGTCTTGTTCGTTTCTTTATATTCCTGAATAATAAACTTTGGTCAATTAATAATTTCCTAAGTACCTCCTTTATAGATTATTATTCAGTTCATATCACATATTATAATGTTATAATAATTGTTTAATAATGTTAGTTCATATCAGAGGTTTTTGCCGATGTTTGGTACATGAGTCAAAAATGAACTTGTTTGAAAAAATATTGTCCATGTAGTTATAAGTAAATAATTTCAAGAATAGTATTAATGATTAAAATATCATATATATCCAGTAAATATTCATTTTATACTATTCCATATCATTTGGAGATAAAAAACGAAAAGCACCGTTCATGGAGACGGTAGGCCGTACGTACGCATGAACGCTACTTTCATTTTTTGTCATATTAATGGAATTAAAACCAAATGAGAGAGATATATATGTTATAATTCCAGAATTATATCCATAATTTAGATGTAATATATTACATATATATCCATTATATATATATGTACTTATAATACTACATAACATTTTGAGATAAGAAATGAAATGTACCGTTCATGGAGACGGTAAGCCGTACGTACGCATGAACGCTACTTCCATTTCTATTTCATATTTAATGGAATTAAAAAATAATGATACATAATAGTATTTTAATTCCAGTATGGTATCATATATAATATCATTAAATATATCCTTTATACATACCACATATGGTATTAACGAATCAAATCACTTTGAGGGGGCGGTAGTCCGCACTTCCTTAAATGAAGATATCACGTTTACCCATAATGAAAACCATAAAGGTACGCCATAAATGAAAAATACAGAATCTTAAGTAAAAAATAAACATATTAGATATCATATATAAATATAGTGTCATCTAAATGGCCACCTTTGAAGGTGTTAGAAGAATGTTGAACAATCATCGTTTCGGGAGGCAGAAATTCGCCATCCACGGAAACAGTATGTTACTTAACCATTAGATGTAGGTGTGTGTAAGTGTAGCTAGAATCCTTCTTATAACAACATACTAGTATATTGAAGATACTGTATTTGTTACAAAATAAATTAATAAAAAGAGTTTAGGGGTTGGAGAAGCAAAATAAAACAAAAGGACACAAGTGAAGACATTACCTTAAAATCGGGTAACTCCCTTTGGTTTGAGCTCAAAGGATTCCTTGGGAAGACTTCTCTCCAAAGTGAAGCTTCTAGGAGTAATATAGGGAAGTGGAGAGAAAATCTAGGCAGGGGTGGGCCGAGCCAAAGGCTTTGGGAGTGTGGGTAAGGAGGTATAGTTGGGGGCCTTTTATAAGAGGAGAGGAGGGGCACTCTTGTAAAGTTACAAAATGTTACTTTATTTTCAAAAGAGTTTCAGATTTTAAAGGTCCCACATTGATGTATTTCGAGTATAAGGTGATAAGGGTTCTAAATCCACTCATCCAATAGGTTTTGGACTTGTGTAGGTCTTGTATATTACATTATCTTTCCATTTTATTTAAATCGTTAAATAATGAGGTCATCGCTGCATCATCATGATGTCATAAATAATTTAATTTATTTAATGTATAAAAATTATAAAAAATACTATGATGTAGGAAATCTTTTTATATTTCAAATGACTATTTATAGTAAAAAATATGACTTGTATAACCCCATGTAAAAATTGTGTTAGTAAAACATCTCATGTTTGTGTCATTTTCACTTTAACATTAAATAAAAAGATATTTATGTCATTTTCCAACCAAAGTGTATCCATGGGGTCCCCAAGTTGACCCATGGATTGTATTGGTCGGCCATGACACATAAAATGAGGGTAGGACATGTGTCTAGGTCATTTCATTTTATTAAAACATTATTCTTACCATAAACTACACTAATTAGCTCTAATCGCGATTACAAACTTAATAAGTTACTATTCACCAAAAAATTATTTTTATCCCATTGAACAAAATTTTACTTATTAATGACAACCATGTATGTCGGATTTTTGAAATTCAAAACATAATGATGGAAAAATTTCATTTAAACGGAAAAATCAGTTTTTATAAGTACCACTTAGCGGTTTCACTATTCATCAAAAATTGAAGTTTTTCAGAAAAATCCCAAAAATTCACCCTAAGCTATATTTGATATTCCGAATTCAAAAATGAAGTCTATTTTACAAAAATCAAAACATATAAGTCACATTAATTAATTTAATAATTAATTCCCGCTGTCAGAGCAAATAGCGTGTTTTTATGAAACAATAAGTATCAAATGATTGACACTAGTTTAAGTATGATTTCAAAGTGAAATTAAATCCAAAGACCACTATTGGATTTAATGGTAAAAATATATTCTAATTTTACTTTAAAACCAATTCAAAAGATAATATAATCATATAAATAAATTAGATTAAAAAGAGGGTTTGAGTTAAAATACAACATTTTACACTATTCATTAAAAAAATGAACTTTATCGGAAAGATACCAAAAATTTACATAAAGTAAATTTTGATGTCCTGATTCTTAAGAAGAGTTTTATTTGGTCCAATAGAATGTATAAGAGTGAACAAAACTATATTTAATGACGGTTCTCCATCAAAAGGCGATAAGTGAACCTTTAGTGAAAACTAGGGCATATACGCCTAAAATTGAATTCTTTCCGTATTTTTAGCCTTTATCTTTTATTGGATAAATGTAAAAACATTTAAAAACATATATAATAATATTTTAGTTATTTCTATCCATTCCCACCAATACAACAGATACATGTTAACTACAATTTAAAATAATATTATTTTATTATTAGAGTGCAACATAAGATTCCCTAGAAACTCGTTGTTGCGTGTTGGGTATGCCATCGAGCATAGCGTCCCCTTTAAAGTCATATTAATATTTTATTCAAAAATATGGATAAATATGAAAATGTCATATTCTTTATTTACCTGGGGTGTTACACTTATATCATTAGGAAAATAAAAAATAATATTATTTACTATTCATAATCGTCATATTACTATTCCTAAGGTTATATTATTATTCAAAAAAATAATGTTTGATCCATTAGACTCTAAATAACATACTGATCTCAATTCAATAATACATTGTTTCGGAATTCAAAACATAGATGCATAAAAATTATGTTTAAAGGCATATTATAAATATATACTAAAAAACAAAGTTTGATGAATTTCGGTTTATTTTTAAAACATTTGTTTGTTACATATAGTATGCATTTTTATTATAGGATCATGATTCAAGATGAATTTATGTAGGCAGAATGTTTTCATGGGGAATATTTGTCACATATGTGTTTACAAATTGAGGTATTATTATATCTACTTTTTTCATGTAGTTATACCATATTTGGTTATTATTTTTTTGGTAAAAATGGTGGGTTTAGGCTTGAAAACAGGGGAAAATGGTTGGTTCATGGTTAAGGGGAACCATGTGCCCTAGCCAAGGAAATAGTTTGTAAAATTCTTATTTTGGACTATGGTGACCATACCATTAGCACCAGTTTAGAAAAATCATGTGGGATAAGATTGAAACATGTCCCTCTAATATTATGAGGGGCACATAGTTGATGCAAGGTTTCTAAAATCATGTATGAAAACTATGCATCATGTCTATTTCATTAAAAATTTTGCAAATACATTTGTTCCATATTTGATTGTAGACCTATGTCGCCTCTCATCCTCCCCAATCAATATTTACAGCCATGAGAGACTCCCCCAATATTTATTAAAGCCTTTTAACCTCAATACATAGATAATCCAGATCAAATTTTTTCATGGAATCATCATGTATTTAATTATTCTCTTCATTCCTCCCTCTTTCTGGGGTTCATTTTCCATCTTCCATGAGTTCTTATCTTTAAGTGGGTTTTTTGACCTATATATGGTCTTTTCTTTTGTTTCTAGAATAAATATTGATGATTATTGTTTTGACATTCCTTTATTGGAAATTAGGGTGGTGTGGTTGTGGTTTCAATGCAATTTTAGACGTTTGAATGTGTGAGGTAGGTGGTTCCATACTTACACATTATTATATGATTTTGATATTATTTCCTTGTTGATTAAATGTATTATTTGGATTATTTTTTTAATGGAAATAAATTTTGGATATTCTTTAACATGAATATGTCATGGAAGTTAGTTTTCGAAAATTAATTACTTAGATTTGTTGTGTGTTTTTATGGTGCATCTTGAATATGTTTTAGGACTAGTGTGAATGGTGATAAATGTGTTTTTAAAAAGATTTGATGGTGTGAATGTATTAAAAGTCGATTTTCCCAAGAGAAATGAGTTTTTTTCATATTGGCTATTGTTATGAAGAATAAATTAGTCATTTAATTATCAATGTAATGTGAATATTTTTTTAAAATGTTTTTGGTGTGAAAATGATTTTGAAAGTTGAATTTTCCTAAATAAATCATGGATTTAGTTTATTTTCTTCCTGTTATATTTTCAAATTGGTTTCATAAATTGTTATAGTTGTGTAACATATATATCCAAATCATATTGTCTATATAAAAGAGTGATTTCCTTTGGTGATAATGATGCTTGGAATGTGTGTGTGGAAGTAATGATTTGGTGGATATGTGAAATGGAATTTGAGAAAAAAGGGAATCCTAAGTATCTATGTTGGTGAAATAGATCTTTTATGCTTGTTTTTTTAATAGACTATGTCCTAGATTCATCTTTTAGTATTAGTTCTACTACACAAACTAAACATGTAAAATGATTGTAGGCCACCAGAACATGGATGTGTTTTCCTCTAGTCCCTCATTCATAGGAACATTATTGGTTTTCGATTATTATGTGGAGACAATTAGACATTGTTATATGACCCCCTCTAATTGATCATTCATTGGAATGCTCATGATAGTTTAGTGGAGTATTCTGATCACTGAGGTATGAGGTTTCTAGAGTCTCTCTTCTGCTAGTTACCAGTGGGGATTTTCCCATACTGATCTCTTATGAAATGATACTTATGGGATGTTGTGTTATCTAATAGTATAAGTTAGGTGATGTGTATATTTTTATTTCAAGAATATATATTTATAATAATTTTTTTTTCTTAAAAATTTTATATTTAGAATGTTTTCTTAAATATTTTTTCTTTGAAATGATTCAACTAACCTACTGAAAATGTTAATCATGATTTTTCTTTTAATGTTATACCATGTAATATTTTTCTTTTGGGATTTATCCTAAGGGGATTTGTATCATACCATTTATAAACCTTTAGGTATATGTTGAATTTGTTTTTTATGACCCATGTAAAGGGAAAAAAGTGTTGTTGAGGTGATGGTATATCTTGTTTCAAGAGTTATACTAATTTTAGTTGTTATTGGTGGTGTCTTTAGGGTGATGTATCTTATGTTACAAAGAGGTTTTTGGGATCGTTTTGTGTTCCCTATCAATTGCTCTATTTTATGATTTTGTTATCATTTTAAAAATTGAATCGGGAAATGGGATTACCTTTTTTTTATGATTATAAGTTATTGGTTCATGAAAATTTCAATTTACTATTTTAATACAATAAATTTTTTCATCATATATTGTATTCTATTCCCTGGAACTTATTAGATCGAATTCAACTATATGTATGATAATTGTGTTAGAAAATAATATTCATTTATGTGTCATAATGGGTATTTCTAGGAACATCATTGTTGAAGTGAGAATTACCCTAGGAATATTAACTGAATACTCCCTTTATAAAATAAATGGGAAATTTATAATCTTCTTGTGAAACAATGTAGATATAAAATAGTGTGAGGATCCCGAATCTGATAAAAAAATTTCTAAAGAGGATGATATAAATAATATACCTTCTTGAAAATCATTAGTTACTTCATCCTCAAAATTAGTGATCACAAAATCATGTCCTTCTCCCATTGGCCTCTTCTTGTTTATATTCCTCTAATGATTTGGTAATTTGTTTGTGTAGTTCCCCATGTCCTTATAGATAAAGTATAGAAAAATTTTCATTTCTTTCTTCCCCTTTCTTTTTTCCCTCGTGTACCTAATCTCTTCACTTATAACATAAAATTAACCCATTGAATGATTTCCTATGGTGATTTATTTAATTTTTATATGGTGGAAATCATTTCATTTTTATTATTATTCCTTTTAACATTCCCTATTTCTTAATTTTGGAATGCACTCTTCTACTCCATGTATTTATTCAATATTTATGATTTAGAGAATTAATTATCATTTTGATGGAGTATAAACCTATTTCATAATATGATTGATTTTTTTAGAGACTAGTTCCCTGAGGTGAATTGGAATAATCCATATAATGAAGTGGTAAATATTTCCCTCTTTGTTACGTATGTAATATGTACCATACATAGCTAACTATGTTATGGTATCCTCAAACTCTATGTCATTTATTATTCATTTTTATTTATGATATATATCTTTTTCTTCATTTTAGTTTTATTTTCATGAGGAAAATACTAGTTGAATAATTTCATTTTATAATATTTTCATTCCATAAGTTATATTTCCTCTTCATCCCTAGTTTTGTTATATCAATGACTACTATTCATCAATATAACCATTGAGACAATAAATTAATTTTATAACATTTTAATATCATCCCAAATCCATAAATATCCCCTAAATATACTTATTAAATTCTTCATCTTTCTTTTTATTTGTAGCCCCTATAAATGATAGGAGCTTCTATTGCATTAAGTGATCTTGCATAGAAAAAACTCATTATGGTGTTGGTTTTTCCAATAGGGAACCATTTTCATCATTACCTGATTTTTATTTCTTAATATAAGATTAATTTCCTATGATTGAATAACATATGTATTGGATTCTTAGAAGATGAATCTCAACATTGTCCTAGAGTATTGGAACTCTTATTCCATAAAAGAACCATTTCTAATTAATGGTAGATTCTAATTAAAATATGATCATTAAGAAATATTTATAATTCTTCATATGGTATATCACATTACAAAATTTAAAATATAATTCTTTTTTAATATCAGGATCATAAACATGGTTTTTTTGGGTACATATTTATTATCAAATCAATAATAATGCTCTGTAATGAGGATATGAATTATCTTAAGATTATATCTTTGAGGTGTTATAAATGGTTCATAGTAAGTTTTTCTTTTAGGTACTATGAAATTAATGAGTCAAGCATGATGCTCATTTTTAGATTTATTACCCCTAGGAACATATGTTCCAAAACCAAATCTACCTATTATATCCAAACATGGATTGATTGTTAGGAAAACCCACATAATCAATTCCTTACCAAAACATTTTGATGTTCTTCAATAATATATAAAATATATATCATATGTTCAGGTTACCTAATATATGTTTTCCTGAATATATTATTATAATTTTCTTCTAAACATCCTCTAATACAAATTGTAAGGACCTTGACACCTATATCCCAGATGAGGTGCCAAAATTACTACATTTCCATATATAAATTGAATCAATTCCATAAGGAAAAATTAGTTTAGATTTTTGGGAGAACAAAACACATATTCTATACAAATTTTATAATGGGAATTAAATACAAAAGACTATATATAATAATATAAAATTATCACTGTCCCTGAAAACTCATTTAAAGGCTTCATGTTCATATCCTGGGGAATGGAATCAAAATCAGAGAAAGCTCAAATACTTTATTTGTGTAATATAAAATATAATATATCATTAATAAATTATATATGTTATAACATAATGTAAAAGGACTAAAAAAATTTAAATTAAATAACATCAATATCATGATAAGATAACTCATAATCATTATAGGAAGGTAAATAACTGAAATCAAATTCCACACAGTCAATTAACCCAGACGAAAATTCATCCAGATATAATATCATGGAAAAAATATAGTAGATAATATGATTACTAGAATAAAAATTGTGGAAGTTGTTAATTATAGGATTTCATTTATCATGCACATGAAAGCCTATACTATCAAGATATATCCTCTTGATAGTTTTAATCTATAGGTAGATACATATTTATTGTTGGACAACTGATTTGTATCATGATACCTATCGATGTTTCAAGGTGATATATAATGTTTAAGACCATCCAAACCCAGAATATCAAAATCATTCATCCTATATAATTTATTTTTATTCATTTATGAATTATTATTCCATATAATAAAATACCTGAATTGATTAATATATATATATATATATTTCAATTTATCCCTAGTTAATCAAATTACATTCCAAGTTTTAAACATCTATAAAAATAGTATATTATATAGGAATTAATCATATATATATATATATATATAATATTGATATTTAATAGGAATTGATGGAAAAAGGGATAAAATTAGAAGTAAAAGTATTGTATCAAGAGAAAGAGAATATTAATAAAAGAATGTGAGATTTCACAAATAAATATTACCGCTTGGATATATTCAATTCAAATACACATAAACAGATTAATTAATATTAAAAAATATACTTCCATGAATTATGAAATTATCATGATATGAAATTTCATGGGGACAATATATACACTATATAGGGGTCAATTATAGCATAATAACAAACAAGCCTCTATGTAATTTAAATTTATATGAAATCCTTTCACGAATGATTCCTTTTAGTTTAACATGATTTTAAACCATATATTGTGGTTTTGAACATGTTATTAGTTTATTCTAAAAAATAAATATTTATAACATAACACATGGTCCATTTATAACATCATAGAACACAGTTTTTAATAATATTTCATTATTTTCATTATTTTAGATGTTAATTGTCTAGTTTTTTCATTCGTGTTAGTCATTAATGATCTAGTTCATGTGAATTTTATATATTTCAATAATATAATAGATAATGAAAATTAACTAATTATAATATTTATATCTCAATGAATGTTTAAATAAAAATCTTTAAATATGGGTTTTAAAAATGAAGTACATTATATTCATGGATATGGTAGGCCACACGTTCGCACTAGTAACATCATCTTTTTTCAATGATCATTAGGGAAAAAAGGTATGTAATTATTTTAAATTATCTTAATATAATAATATCATATGTAACTTATTATATAATAATATATATATATATATATTAAATCCGGCTTGGTAATAAAAAGAGATACACGTTGCATCATGATGGCAGAAGTACACATTTGCTCGAATGATGTTATCATTTTTGAGTGAAAAGGTAAGAAATAAAATAATATATACAATATTTAAATAATGATATATATTTCATTAATATAATAATTATTTCACATATATCACATATAATTATTAAAATTAACCTTATTACCTTCCATTTAAACACTTGTGAAAGAAGATTCAAATCACTTTTAAGGAAATAGTCCCCCATACACACGGCTGTCATTATGTACTCCCTAGGAAATTGACATTAATATATTAATATATATTATATAATTAAATTATATGTGTAAATATGGTTTATTGTCATATATATATATATATATATAATTAATCATCATAAATAATCATGAAAGGATAAAATGGAATAATGAATGACATCGGTTCGTGAGGCGGTAGTCCGCTGTTAAAATGAACAATGATTTTGTAACTCATTTAATGTAAGTTGGTATTTTTGTTTATCATGGAAATAATATAAAAATAGTTAATTATTCTTAATATATATAGTTAATTTTATAAACATGGAATTATAATAATTGATGGCTGTGGAGAAAGAAATAAAATAAAAAAACTCGTGGAAAACATTTTCTATTTTTCAGGGATCCTCATTATGTTTTCACTAAAACCTTTTTTTGTTTGATTTATGCCTATGAAAGGTATTATAGGGTAAGTGTATAGTAAATATTATTTTTTTCCAAGATAATTTATAAAACAAAGCTGTCTTATGGTGTGAAAAAGAGAGGATGTGGGTATCATTTTTTAACCACAAGAGAAGACACAATTGATATTTTTGAAATGATTTGACAAGTCCAACATTTTTTATATTTAATAAGGGAATATAATGGACTAATAAATAATATTAAAGTCTTAATTTTCTTAACATGTCTAGAAAATAAATTTTATACAAATTTTTAGGTCATTTTTTTCCTTAGATATTTTATGTTTGACACCCATGTAAAACAATTTTTCATGAAAGGATATAATTAATTTTTATAATTCACAATATTCATTTGGGTAAGAAAAATAAATTTACCATATTTTAAATTAAAAAATATTATTATTACCAATATTAAAACCATTTTCATAATTCCTTGCAAATAATTGGATGTTTTTAATTTAATCATAATATCACAGATGCGAGGTAAAATCACATCTATAGAGATAATTTTAAAAAGATTATGTATTTTATGCCGAAATTGAACATACAAGTTGTTCCAATAAACATAATTGTGTTATTTTATTTAAAATTGATCTAATTTAACTTTAAAACCAATTTATAAAATAAATTATAAATAATTTAAATGAAAAGGAACTTTTGAATTTAAATTTATTGTTTTTTAGTAATTATAAAAAATACACCTTCCAAAAAAATATAAATAATTCAATATACACTAATATTTATATGAATATTAAAAAAATTAATGTTATTTTTTAAAATTTATTATCTAAATGTGAAAAAAATTATATCTGAATATTGTTCATGATGTTACATGAAACTGCTTTTTAGAAAAATTATGTTTTACAGAAATCATTTGTTTTACATTCAAATGGTTCTAATTTTTTTCTAATTAATTCATAACCATAAAATTACTAATTTAGATCATTATATTCAATCCAAAAAACATAATAACTTGTTTTAAATGGTCAAGATTAAATATTAATTTTAAAATAGTGTTTTTATTTAAAATGGGGGTCAATTACATCGCAAGATATCAATGAAATTAAATTGATTTCAACTGGAAATATATATTAAAGACATGTGCTGTCAGAAAGACCAATTAAGTTGGAAAATAATATAGAATGATTATGATAACTATTAATATTATAATGTTTAATTTTATAAGAAAAACAGTTTTGAATTATTATTTATGAATTCAATTAAAAATTGAGTTTAAAATTTAAAATTTTATTTTTAAAAAATGATTTGTATTATTGTATTCAAAATTAAATTTTTTTCTTAATATTATTTTTTGTGACATTAAATTGATATTTTATTAGGTTATTAATATAAAATTGTATATTTTTTTAAAAAACTAACTTTTATGAAAGGGTTTTGATAAAATTTTATATAAAACATATATAAATAAGTAAAATAACTCATTTAAAATAAATTTTCGTATAAAACCTATGTATTCCATTATGGGAACGTAAATAGAATTTCATTCTAATTTTCTTTCACTCACTTATTTTAACAATTACATTCAACATGTGCATAAATTTATTATATCAAAATGTATTTAATATTTATGATCCAAACAAAAATTATATGTAATACGTTTTATTTTCATTTTGGGAATAAAATTATAATTATTATGATTCATTTTATGGAATATGAGCATGGTAAATATGATAATTTCTAATAATTGTTTTATTAATAATGTGTAATTGTTTTTACTAAATTAAATAAACAAATGAAAAAAATTTAAAGTAATATTATTTTTAAACACATATATAATTATATAAAAAATAATTTAAATATTATCCAAGGAAAAATAAGAATAATAAAACATAATGGTAAAATAATTTCTATAAAAACCAAAATTATATATATATATATAATATGTTTAAATTTAAAATATAATATTTTTGTATTTATAAATTGTATTATATTAAATTAATATAAAATATAAATTAATAACTACAATATTTATATAGTTTATTTTATATTTTCTTTCAAAATATGAATTACTTAGTTATAAACAATTTACCAATGTAAAAAAATGAAAAATTTAAAACCTAAGTAAAATTGAAGTCAAACATATTTTAATCCGTTGTTTTAAAACATGGTTGAGGTTTTCTTGACCCAATCTCTACCCATAATCTGTTATTTATAAATTATTAATTTTTCACACCTAAATACTATAGTAACCCTTGACTTTGAAACATATAATTAAGATTATTTGTAAACATAATTATCCAATAAGTACAACCCAATATATCGTGAGTCCATGTTTTTTAGGAATAAGATAAAAATACATAGAATTTAAATAAAAATTAAAATAGTAATTTTATTCTCCATAAATACCTCCTAAATCTATTTGAGATTCTAAATCAAAAAAGGATATACTGTAGAAAACATAAAGAAAGTGGTGAAATAAAATTCCCAGTATTATAATAAACATAATGAGTGTGACATCATGTATCTATTTTCAGGTATTCCTAAAACCATCTTTTTATTATTTTTATGGGTTATGTTTGTGTTTATTTAGGATGAAATTTTAATAATTGTAAATATTTATGGTCTACTACACGATTGGAACATGGTTTTCCCAAATTGTCTTCCCTCTAAGGGAAAACCATGAAAACCTAGATGGTGGAGTTATTTACAACTTTCACATGTTTTGAAAAACTGTTACCCCCCTTAGGAGATTCCATGGGGCCCATATATAAACGTATAATGGTCAGGGAGAAATGTTTGGTCTAACCATGCAGTCTTTACTAGGAAACTGTTCATACATAATTTGTTTTTCCGAATACATAAAATTTAAATACTCAAATCATGAGTTCATATCCCCCAATAGTCTTATAAGTCCACTTGACTAATTATTCTTCCAGTTGAGCTACAAATATTAATTTTTATCCCCTCAAAACACTCCGAAATGTGGATTTAATGTAATAGAATGATGGTCAATCTTCTCTCCATTAGTTTCTTCTCTCTGTTCTTTATCTCTATCTCCCTCTCTCTCTCTTTTCCTCCCTAGGGTTTGGGGTATCTCTATTTTGGTTGGTGAATCTAATACCATCTAATTTCAGATAAAAACCCTTCATTTATTCTGGGGATTCTGTTATCATAGGTCATTATTAGTGTATCCTATTCAGAGATTTCTATTTTAAGAACTAGAAATTCCATGGTATGTGGTTTTGAAAATATGCCCATATTTTATTAACTCTAAATTTCTTATTTTATATTAAATATATTAAGTTTTATAAAATTACATTCAATTTTTTTGTTGTAAAAACAAAATTTCATTGAATTGGTATTTTAAATTGGATTTTGGAATGAAACTTGGAAAACAATATTTCCAATAAATTAATGTGTGTTTATATAAATTGGTGAAATTTAAATTGAATAATATAAAAATAGGAAATAGGTATTTTCTAAATTTGAAGGTAATTTGAGGAAATTAAATTACTTAATTTAGATTTTAAATTGAATAGTGAAATTGAATATTGAATTGATTTCAAATTCTTATATAAGTGAAAATGATTAAAATGTTTTGATTAAAACCCATGGGTTTGAATGTATGAAAAGTAATGTATCGATAAAAATCTATTTGAGGTTTTTAAATATAAATTAAAATGTTTGAAATTTTAGAATGTGATTAATTGTATTTTAAAAAGTTTTTAAAATAAATTTCCCATTATTATTTTGTTCTAGATCACATTTTTTCCAAGTTAGGTAGTGATTTATTTGAAAAAACACTATAGGATGAGAATGCTTTACCCCTAGAAAGAAAAATTAAAACTTTATCATGAAAATTATTTATCACATAAAATTCCCTAATGGGATGTTGATGAGTCCTCTCATTCTACTACCAAGGGACGTGTGTACACATTGAGATTATTATCACATGTGTGTGCAAGGGTTCAATAACATGGAACTATCAAACCTATTGTTATATGACTATGTTTATATATTATTTTTATTTGATAGATATATATATTATAATGTTTTTAATTGGTTTTACAAGCCTTTTAAATTTATATGAACATTATAAAAAATTTTATTTATGAAATTTTTTCAGAAATATTTCATCTATTAAACTGTGATTCTATTTTTTAAATGTATTGCTTGTATTTGAAATATAAATCATGAATTATTTTAAATTATTCATTTGAAATTCCATTAATATATAATTAAAATTGAATTCTATTTATTTGGATAATTAAATGTTGGAATCTTTTTATGGAATCATTTTTAGACCCTACTATGAATCTTTTTCTCACACTACTTATGACATTTGGTGTTTGTAGATTATCTTCTACTATGTTTGATCAGGGAATGGTACCACTTGGAGGTGGTTAAAGATGTGGATCTATGCACCTTTTTATTTAAATACAGTGTGGATTGGATTGGTTTTCTTATTTTCTAGTACTTTTTTGTACAACCTTGTGTTGGTACACATGTTTTACTTCTAGTAAACATTTCATATTAGAGTTTCTTTTGTATGCATATGAATGTTTAGCTTGTTTCTGTTGTGTTTATGTAAAATTAGGTCCCACGTTCATATTATGCAATGTCAGGTGCTAGTTTGCAACCCAAGGGGATTGGGGAAACCCTTTGGGACATTCTAGTGTTGGATTTGTTTTCATGTTACCAAGTTACCCAGGATGGTTCATGACAAAGTGGTATTAGAAGTTCAGGTTTTTCATATTTCATTGATTCTATTAAGAAGTTTGTGTAATATTGTGTGGAAATGTGGGTTAGTTGTGATTGATTTAATGTCTATATCTCAAGGAAATTAACCTTAAGTCACTAAGAGTGGTTAGGGAAATGAGTCTTGAGTATTAATTCATTTATTTTCTCTACATTTTATTTGGATATGTGAAATCCCAATGTTGTTTTCCTATATATTGGAATTAATTTTTTTTCCAATCTATTTAAATGTTAATATAATGTCATATTTCTTGTTTGCTGATGTTGTGTATTATCTTTCCTCTTAGAAGACATGTGAATCTAGTCCATTATGAAATATCTAATTAACATCAATAAAAAATCCATGTATGTACCATAGTCTGGTTTAGATAATATTATAGACATTCCACACTCTACGAAAAGCACCACCACTATATATCATTTAAGATATAGCTATGGAACCTTAGTGGGGAATTATTAGGTTTTTTTATGAAAAGAAACATCACCAGTATCCAGTACCATTCAAAGGGTCAAATGATCCTCAACAGGATGAGGAATGGTTTACAAGGATGGAATGATTGTTAGATTTATACGATATAATTGAGAAAATCAAGGTAAAGTGTTCAATATAAATGATTTATGTTCTGGGAAAGAGATAATGGTATATAATGGTGTCAACGATGAATCGTGATGAATTATAGTGTAAATACGAAAATGTTAATTTTGATTACTTGTTTTATCCTATGTAGAATATGTTGGCCATGGATTCAATTTCTTTCAATCAAGAGAAGGTAAGCAGTACTATAAAAATTCATGCTAATCATTTGGATGAGATGGTGTAGTTTTCAACATTGGTTGTATCTATTGAGATGATGAAGGATTTATGGTTTGATTTGGGGATACAATATGACATTTTTTATCATGTTCTCATGCCAAAGATGACTTCTTATAATGATATATTGGATAGAGCCCTGGTGGTTGAGAAAGACCTAGATGGAAAGTAAGGGTTTTCAGGGAATTAATTCACTCTGAGTGGTATATTGAATTAATCCAATGGATAGATGAATCATGATGATTATTGACATCTTTATCGTTAGAAGGTTCATTCTAGACCTCCTGCAGTTCTGTGTAGAGGCCCTTTGATTCTCTAATAGTATTTATAGTCTTGAAATCCATAGAAGTTTTTCACTGTAGAAACCCTAGTATATAGTTTTATGGATTCTCATGCAACCTAAATAAATTATCCAATATTTATTCCACACCATGTACTAGAACGATATCATCATCACCTTCAAGAACTACAACATAATAAAATGTTTAATGTGAAAATTTTTCCCATTTATAGGCATCTAGATTGAAGATTCATTACACTATGGATGAGTCTCTCGAGGAAGTAGATATACGTAAAGTGACTATGACCGGTACCATTACTATTACATGATCATTAGCCAATTATTTATTTCATATTGGTTCATATAAAGAAGTTATTTCAATGTGTATTTTTAATCTACTAAATCATTCTATGGAGATTTTAACTTCTATCATAGATATCACAACACCACTTAGTGTGAAGAGAGATAAGAGTCTCTAAAGTCCCACATATGTCTTCTCTCTGTCAGAAGTTGATCATTCACGAATTTTTTTTGATATAGACATGAATCCTCTTTATTTCATTTTCACAATGAATTGTCCAACTCAAAATTATTCTTGGATTTATTTTTATTTTTGATGGGTCTCCATTACTAAATCCAATGGTGTGTTCTGAATAATTCAAGAGGAATGGGACCCGAGTTTGAGAAGAGTCGAACCATATTATATGGAGTTGGGAAAAGTGATATAGATTTTTTTCCTTTGATCTGGATCAAGTTTCTTTGGGTAGTGATCTCCCTCCAGTTCTCATTGAGTTTCCCAACACATTCCCTTATATCATCTATGGTATTACTCCTATAATAGAGGTTTATTTTTTTATTAGCATAGTTTCTGGTACTCAACCAACTTCCACTCCCTCCTACCATGTGGAACAATTTGAAATGATTGAACATAAGTCCTAGTTGTGTGATATTTTTGATAAATTCATTATACTCCAAAGTTTGCCACCTTAAGCGGACCATGTTTTTTATAAAAAATATGATAGTTCACTTTTCCGGTATGTTTATTATAAAAAACTCAATATAGATAAAATAAAGATAAAATATATGTTCCTATGGATTAACAATCTATTTGAGTAGTTGAAAGTGTGAAAGTTGTTCTAAAATGTTGACTTTTGATCTAGCTACCATCAGTTGAGGAAAAAATAATCCGACATTTAGAAGGCCAACATTTGTTAATAGTATATTTATTATGAGTACCTTTTGATGCCATTTGACCTACTAAATTATACTATAGTTTTAATATCATTAATAAATGATGATTTTCCATGACTATATTGATACATTTGTGGTAGCTTTGGTGGATAACATCTTTGTTTATTCTAAGTCTAAGGAGGATCATTCACAACGTCTAATAATAGTTCTGAGTTTACTCAGAAATCACTAACTATATTCTGCACTTATGAAATATGAATTTTTGATTTTATAAGTAATGTTATTGGGAAATGTGTGCTCATAACAAGGTATTTATGTTGACCTTGAGAAGGTGAAATCTATTATGGCTTGGGAGAATCCACAAAATGTCTTCAAGATTCAGGGCTTCTTAGGATTATCTAGTTGTTATCATTTGTTTGTAAATAATTTATCAATATTATCTTCTCGTATTAACACACTAACTCAAAAAGGTGTAATGTTTTCATACAATAAGAAATGCCAGTATTCATTTGTTAAGCTAAATAAACCATTTGACTATTTCCCTGATCTTGACTCTTCTAGTGGCCAGGTAGGACTATGTGTTCAATTTTGAACCATCGGGTTCTATTTTGGAAAGAATTAATTATCAAGGTGATCAGTTCATTGCATATGGATCTTGTTAGCTTAGTCCACGAGAGAATAATTTTTAGACTGATGACCTCATACATTAATCTGTGATGCAATCTCTTATGATTTTTCATCATTAAATTTATTGAGAATGGATTATTGTGAATTCTAATCACAAGGTCTTGATTTATATATTCTAAATAAAATATTTCAATGTCTTCCGTAGATGTTGGGTGGAATACCTAAAATATTTTGACTTTAGCATCACCTATACCATGGGGAAATGGAATGTTATTATAGATGCATTGATCCAGAAACTTCTA
The DNA here is from genome assembly GCA_963277665.1 of Viscum album. Classification (NCBI taxonomy): domain Eukaryota; kingdom Viridiplantae; phylum Streptophyta; class Magnoliopsida; order Santalales; family Viscaceae; genus Viscum; species Viscum album. The sequence continues at coordinate 1,942,819,216 of OY728126.1, read as the reverse complement.
ACTTGGGAAGAGAAATAATTTTATGAAGAATGGAACTTGATGGATCTCATTGAACATTTTCATATTGGAGTTCATGGATCATTGGTTGAGGATTCCTTTTCCAGTGATTTGTGTACATCCTATAACCTAGGGATAATACTTCTAAAACAATAGTTTCATGTTAAGTTCCATAGTATTATTGAATATTCTCAAGGTGGGGAGACCATTCTAGTTTTGAAATTCTCTACCAAGGGAATTATATGATATCATATGTGTTTCATTATTCTGTAATTGGTAATGAATGTTTTTATGGGGGGATTCGATAATTCCTAGTGCTTATGAACATAGGAAACATGAATATGTTCTATGAAATGTGAGAACATTCCCATGAAGGGGATGTGTCATTGCCTGTTTTTCTCTCATTTTTACACAAGCTAATAGGTCATGGCGTATCATTGGATGCCTTTGAGTTTGTTCAATCCAATTCCAATCTTGAATTGAATGTAGGATAATATCTCAATAGGCATAATGGTATAGTTTCTCCATACTGAGAGAATGTATAATATGATTTGGGTTATCATCAATTGTAAGGTTAAATCGGCTCACTTTAGACCCATTCATGATATAACCAATGTGAAGGATTTGGGAAATCTGTTCGGGTAAATGATTACTATTTTTTATAGATATCTACATGCTATATTTTCTTATAGAGATCATCAATTTTCTTCTAACTTTTGGAGAGGAATTCAAGGGGAATTAGGATCTCATATCCTTTTGAGAAAGGTATACCATCCATAGTTGATTGGATAGATAGAATGTGATATGAATATTATTGATGATATGCTCTATGGTTGTGTTCTCGTCTATGGTGGAGTTTGGAATGATCACATGCGGATGGTTGATCTTTATTATAATAATAGTTACCAGTATGCAATAAGGAAGGATCCTTTTTAGTCATTGTATGTCCGTCCATGTAGATCATAATTTTGTTTGTTGGAGATTTCTAAAAATTCTCTAGTTGTACTAATCATGGTTGAAGATATGACATAAAATATTTAGTTGATTAATCATATGATTTTTATGGAATAAAGACAATATTTATCCTATGATTATCACCATAAAAAAACTATTTGAATACTCATTTCATGACCAGGTATTCATGAAATATTCACCTTAGTTGGTTCATCAATGGAATGGGAGGGAATGAAATCCTACACCTCATTTTGTGGGAACATTTGAGTTTTTTAATAGGTGGGAAATTTTTTTAATCAGTTGAGCCTCCACCATAGCTAATTTTTATACATAACATGTTCCAAGTATATCAACTGGGAATGAATTTATCTGATCTATCTCATGTTATGATATTGTGTGATCTCGATGTTGAGCATGATTTATCCATGACTGAATGGATAAATATGATATATTAATCTAAAAGCATGGTACATTATGGGAGGGTGATAACTTTGGTATGAGTGATATGGTTGCATTTATTAGATTCTCACGAGACATAAGATATGGAAGCACTGATGAGAGAACAATGGACTCACCAATTTGGAATGATACCTTTTGAGTAGGAATTTTGGGGTTGGAAAAAATATATGTTGGGAAGGTTATAACATCATGCCATTTTTTATGTATTCATATATCCCTCTTTCTATACTAGTTTTGGATGGGCTACGATTAGTGTTTTTTTCATTTAAATTTAAATAAATTTAAATATTTCAAGGCTAGTACATGGTTTTCACTTGAGATTCCCAAATTGTGTGCCCTCTCATGTAAGGCTGTGATAACCATTAAAGTGTGTTTTTTTTAAAACCTGTGAATGGTTTTACAAACCATGAACCCAATTATGAGAAACTATGTGGCCCATTAAAAGTAGGATCATGGAACATGTGCATGATTTTATCTAACCATACGGTCATGCCCATGAACACAGGCGTACACTTTTTTAAATCTGGAAATGTAATTTTGAAATACTCAAAAACAAATTTTTTGGCTCTAGATGAACATATATGACCCCTTTATGAAATCGTCATCCAAGGGATCTCCCAAAATCAATTTTTGGCACCTCAGAACCCTCCTAAAAATGGATAGAATCTTGGATAACAATGGTTGATCCTCTCCCAGTTAGTTTCCTCTACTTGTTCTCTAGCTCCCACTCTCCCTATTTTCCATCATAGGGCTTGGTGGATCTATATATGGGTTAGATGATTGAATAACATCTGTAATGGAATCTTAATCATTAGTTTCATCCATGGTTTTTGTTATCAATTTTCTTCCTCAAGGAATAATGTTTTGGTTACAATGGTTTGAGTTCTATCCATTCGGAGGTAGTTGGTTCTGTTATGAGGAAAAAATTTTATTGACACTTAATTGATTTATTTAAATTCAATTGTTGATTTAAATCATATTTCATTATTTTAATTAAATTCAATTAATTTATATTTTTGGAAAAAAATAATAATTCTATTGAATTGGGGTATTAAAATGGGATTTTAAAATTAAATTTTGGAAACCCTGATTAAACCATTTTAGGGTTTTTAAATTGAAATAGGAATTATTGAAATTAGATAATGGAATTAATTTTAATTTATAAAATTTTTAATCTAAATTTCCCATCATTGTTTTGTATTAGATGACATGAAAGCCAAGGTAATTAGTGAGTTATTAGGACAAACATAGAAGGATGGGATTTCCCTAGAACAACATTTATGATTTAAAATAACATCACAAAAATTATTCAAAAAATAGAATTCCCTAGTGGAAAACCAATGAGTCCACTCTTTACAATGTTGAGGAACATGTATACATATTGCTCTTATTATCACATGAGTGTGTGAGGATCCCATAACATTGAAATATTATAACTTTTGGTAGATAACCATGTTTCTCACTTATTTATATTTTATATATAAATTTATTCCAATGTTTGTAACCTATTATACATGGTTTCTGAATTTATATGAATTATTTAATATAATATTTAAATTTAAGACACAGTTTTAAATATATTCCATCAATTGAAATGTGAAGATTTGGTATTAATGTTTCTCAATATTATGACTTGTAAATAAATAATTTTTCTAAAATTATTCTTTTAAAATTATGGACCTATGTATTTTCAATGACCATGATCACCAAGATGAGCGAAGGGTTAACAAAGTGCCATTCCCTTCCTTCTTAATGATGACGTTGTAATGACTATGGAGTCCCACCTTAAGTAGGCCCCATAGTGGAAACTGACCCCAAGTGTGTAGAATCTCACATAAATGAAATTTAATACCCTTTTTATGGAAAAATATCAGGATATAAGATGGTAAATCCAAATAAAACCAAAGACTAAAGGTTAAAGTAATTCGAAGAATCTGATCCCACATGCATGTTCAAAAGTAAAACTAATACAAAGTAAGACAAAACTCCAAAATAATGTACCAAGGAAAACAAACTAAAAATAAATAGCACGTATCATAATTCCCAATCTAGTAAAGTCTGGCACAGTCCTCAATGGTCACTTGGAAACCTGATAGTAGTTTTATAAATGTTGGGTGAACAAAAAAGTTTACGTAGTAGGGAAACTAATGTACTCCGGAATATATGAGGTAAACATACTAATGCCCCTATGAGAAAATAGTATAACCTCTAAAACCTACCAAGGATTACTAACCAGTACATCCTCACCAAGGCACATTCATCAAAGTAACACAAGCCACATAAAGTAAAAATATAAGCACAATAATATTTGGGAAACCCACACCACTTTTACTACTAGTTAACTGCTCATTCCTAAGGACCTGACATCTTGACGGTGCCACTCTTCCCACACGTAGTCCTACTACCACAACATAGCCACACAAACCTGGGCCTCAAACCACATAAAATCACACTGGCAAACACCTTGTCCACAAAAACCACTACCAAACCCAAAGATACATGGGCCTCAAAAACCACACACTACGCCCGAAGATACTTGGGCCTCATCATGATGATACCTAGGAAAACATACCTGGCACAAAAATATCTGATCCCCTCATCCAAAAAAACCTTTTCCCAAAGGATCCTGAACTCTATAAAGCCTCAACATATTATATCATGCCCAGATAAGCCTGATCAGCATGATCTGGAAGAGGGCTTGAGGTAGAAAATCAGTAACCATCCATCCCTCCACCCACCAGGATGTTTGGAAAGACACTCTCCCTTATAAAAAATGGAGGCATTTGGCACATAGTGCTCAATAACAATGGGGTGCATATATAAATCACATAGAACTACAATATATTTATATATAGGAAATCAAACACTTATCCCTAACCTAAAGGTTTCACAAAAACAGACTAAATTTCCACACCATAACCACTTTATCTATTACCCCTATATGTATATACACACAACAACCACCTCCAATGCATAATTCCAACCCCCCAACTATTTATTTTCAATTTATTTATGTAAGGGGATTCACTTTAATTTATTAAAACAATATCGGTTAGCTAACAACTGTAACCATGCCATGCAATGAGCAAAACCAAACTGCAGTCCCACTACACAACCATAAAAAACTGGACTTGTAGTACCACTATAAATCCTTGTTCAACTACATTCAACTATCATTTTTAAATGTGATACTGCCCATTTCTTCTCTCACAACTTAGACTTGTAGCCTCATTTCCCAAACAATTCCCCAATGCAGTCCCACTGCATAATGAGTCTATAACCACAACATTGTCCCACTGCTTTAAGTAACTTTGTGACCACAAAACAATATTATGGCATTTGAGTTTCCTACAAGTTCATCCATTCCTCAATCAATCAATCACTTAGATTATGACACCATCATACCCTCTTGTTCCACCCCATATACTGTGCCCATAAAACCAAGACCAAAACCCAGAGCATATTACCAAAACCCTCAATCCAAGAATATTCTAAATTTACCAACAAGGGTTCTTAAATATCCACATTAATATAATTGATGTGGTCACAAAATAGGTTTGATCCCGGGGGATCCCTTTATTTAATCGAGTGTACGTGATTAATCAGATTTCATGTTATATTTGTATATCAAAACAACAAAACAAAACACGACCAATGCACTTGAAATGACCACTAACAATCATTATTTTCAGAATCCATAGAGCCACAACACCCATATGGGAATAAAATATAACAAAATAAATGAGGTCACCACATAAACCACACCCTGCCCATTATTTTATTTATGTTATTTATCTCATGATTATATTAAATTCTTTGCTTAATTATAGTTTCAAGAAGAGTGTCTAGCCATTATATACAAGGAATCATTAATATACCCACCCCACATGATTCCGAATTAAATATGGGAAAAATAAAATCCTTATATGGATGATCAAAGATTGATGTTCCTTCTCATTCCAATAATAGGGGTTGTCGTGACATAAAGGAAAAACTCCAACGATGATCATGGAGGGCTCTAGCAAGGGCGCATGACTCATATTAGGAAGAAGCCTCTAGGAATATCAAGACAAATGAGAAAGAATATGGAAGAGAGGATCTTGTCTTAAGAATATGTAAGATCCAAAAATCAGGGAGACTATTTCGATGTACTCGAATGTTGGATCGTGGACTAACCACATGGCTTAGAGGCTTCACACATTGGAATTAATTGATATTTAATAACTCCCCTTGAAAATGGTGGAGAAAGACATGCTGAAGGATGTGAGTGTATAGATAAACATTAAATAGAGAAATACACATAATAGGTTTAAAACTATGAAAACTCAGAAAACTGGGTAGGGGCATACGATACCATTTGTTGAGACATCATTACGGTGAAACTTTAAATGGTGCAACTGTGATAGTGTGACTATAACAGTGACCCCTTAATGGTTACACCATAACAACATGATCGTAAACATTTCCACCTTGATGATGTGACCATGATAGTGCGACCGTGATAGTACGACCATAATGGTGTCTCCATTTCGATGGAACCGTTTGTTAGAGTTGTTTTTTTTAAAAACGCCCAGAGAAATCCACTTTTATTCCTACCAACACTACCACCACTATATTTTCACAAAGGAAAATTCCAAGGAAATCTTTCTCGTTACATTAGTTATTTCTCAATCTATTCCCTTCACTGAGAATCCAAAACTAAACTAGAAGGGAGAGTGAGTCCGAACAACCACCTCTTAAGATTACTATCAAGGATAAACTAACATTTTGTTGAAAACTGGAGGGGAAAACTCAACAACAAGGAACACCTCCTTGACATATATATCGAGAACAGCTGGGGAGACACTAAGGCTCCACTGCCCCAACAAACACACAAACACCAAAGGTCACACTATCCAGACACATGGATCAGGGATATCATTCACACTGTCATGATACTATCCACTATGGGTGGAAATGACACACCAGCATAGGTTTAAAAGTCACTACAATAATGCATCTAGATTTGGCATCATATTCTGCCATCCCATACATCAAGACTTTTCACACACATTCACAGAATAAGGGAAACAACTCATCACGTAACAAACATGGTCAAGAATCCACCAAAAACAAGGCACAAAATAAAAATATAAGTTCAAAGCTAAAAACAACTCTGGGTATTGGGAACAAATTTTCCCATCCCATTCCCAGGTACTCTCCTCAAGGACACTATGCCTCTAGAGCACATGAACTATGGGAATGGTCCACCCACGCAGCACCTTCTTCTCACTGTCTTCGATTCTTACCGGTCGATCCACGGAAGTTTCATCATCCTCATTATCCAACTCTCCCTAGTTAAGGAGGTTTGAGTTCTCATGTAGATATAGATTATTCTAAGAGACATAAAATATGTTGTGGATCCTCTCCAACCGTGATGGTAGCACCTACTGATACGCCATCTAGGAAACTCCTCCCAACAACTCAAAAAATCTAATGAACATGGGACAAAGATTACTCCTCCCACCAGAACTCCACAATCCATGCCTAGGGGAGACCTGAAAGAACAGATGGTCCCAAACCTAAAACTTCATGTGTATCATCCAATGATCAGAATATCACATCAGCCTGACCTAAGATACCTTCATCCTTTCATGCACAAGCTGTACCTTCTTCATCGGGCTCCATACTACCTCTAAGACAAGAACACCTTTCTCCCCAACCTCTTCCGATCACACAGGTGAACAACATGGTCTTCAGTACAAGGATTCGAACTATTCCATGCCAATGGTCGAGTGATAGATGTTATTGTAGGAAAACTCCACTTGGTGATATTGTTGAAACCACAATCATCTGAAGTCCAGAACACTTCCCAACAATATATCCTCTAACATCTGGATGGACCTCTTTGTCTTCCCATATATCTGAGGTTGGAAAGTGATGATAAGGCACAATCGAGTGCCAAAAGCATGCTTTAATCCCTTCATAAATTGTGATGTAATGCGTGTATCCATATAAAAAATTATGGAACATGGAAATCCATGTAGTCACACCATGTAATCCATATACATTTGTGTTAAGGCATATACTGCACTCAACTCCTTAATCACCAAGAAGTGAGCTTATTTATTCAATCAGTCCACCACTACCTAGATAGAATTATATCCTCCATCATATATAGGTATTCATGTGATGAAATAAGTCGTGATGTAATCCCACTTTTAAATGGGAACATCTAAGGGTTATTGCAGTCCTCCAGGAACACGGTTCTTAGCCTTCACCCGCTAAAACTTGAGGAAACATGCCTCAAACTCTGTAACTTCCCGCTTCACTCTTGGCAATAAAAACTTACCTATCAAGACCAGATACATCATGTAGACTACAAGATGTACCACCATGGGTGATTTATGGAACTCACCAGGAACACCATCATGCATATCCACCGGGACAAACAACTTCCCAAAGAATATCATATGATTTTGAATATCCTCCAACCATCCCATTGAAGCACCACCCTATCTATCACAATCGTACATCACATCTTCTTGTGAGTCTCCCCACTGAGACTCCTCCACCTACTGTACTAAGGAAGACTACACTGTCATCTGAAATAGATAGCCTCTACCATCTTCCACTCTCAAACCTAGATGTTAGGAATCCAACTCTCCCATTTCCGTCCAATCATCTGTGGACTCCTGAATTACATCTTTTTGAGACTTCCTACACCAGGCATCATTCAGAAAATTCCCCTTTCTTAAGGATTAGGATATCTTCAAGTCATAGACCTATTGGAAACCCATTCACGTCCACTACTGCATCATCACACATCCCAAGCCTAGCCTGGAAGCATCACAGAACACCTTAAACATCAAACCATCTTCTAGAAACCACAACACTAGGTAACTGAACATCTTATATTTTGGATATCTGAATGTTGGTTATCACCTCTAACTCCAAACAAAAGTTGGTCCATCCTGGTCAAGCTATCAAAGGCACTGCAACTCAAGAGAAGTTGTGTATGAACCTCTAGTAATAACTGTACATGGAAAAGAAACTATAAACCTCAGCTACATTCATGGGTACTACCCATTAAATTATTGATTTTACCATCGATGGATCCACTCATAATCCCTACTAGGACACCACATGTCCAAGGAGGTTCACCTATCGTGTATAGAACATGCACATGGAAAACATCCCATAGAGATGGTAGTGTCGGCAGAGCACTAAAACTATCATCAGATGCTCAACATGATCCTCATATGATCATGAGTAGATCATGATGTCTTCAATGGACACTACCATGAATTGGTCCATATACTTGATGAAAATAGTGTTCCTGAGTCCCATGAACACTGCTAGTGCATTTGTAATGCAGAATGGAATGGACTTGAACTCAAATTTCCCATACCTTCACCTAAAATAAGTCATCGGGATTTCACCCTCCATCATGCTAAAATGGTGATATATAGAACATTGGTAGATCTTAGATAAGAACAACGATCCATTTATCTACTCAAAAAGGTAGTCGATCCTCTGTAGGGTGTAACAGTTATTGACCGTTACCCGATTAATCACTGGTAGTCTATGAATAGCCTAATTCCACCTTCTTCCTTCTATGAAAACAATACAGGAGAACCCTAGGGTGACACACATGGTCAGATAGAAGCATTGTTCATCAGTTCAATAACCTGAATCAGAAACTCCTACAACTCAGAAGGTGCCTTCCGATAGAGAGCTATTAAAATTATAATGGCACTTGGTTGTTAGTCTATCCTGAACTCAACATCACATTAAGGGGGTACAACTATATCCTATACAAGGTAGACGTCCATGAACACACTAACAATACCTATAACCTCAACCACCTCTGATTCTTTTTATTCCACTAATAGCTCGGCCAAAAAAGAAAGAAGGGACTACACACTATGTCTGCCCTCTTGGAAACACATCTCACAAATGAAAGATACACGTTGGATACCCATATATGAGAACATGAACTATATACAGAATCAGTAGAAATTATCATTCACAAAAAAAAGCTAGTCAATTCCTATGATGACATCATATGGCTTCATTTGTAGTAGAATAAAATCCATTCAAGACAGATGTGACCCCAACATCAGTCTACATCCCTAACAAACATCAATCAGTACGGTCTAAACTCTAACTAGAATTCTCATCACCAGGGGAATGGAAAGCCTCTATAAGTCTAGACCCAAGGAATAGGATAGACTGGGTGAAAGAAAGAAGCATAAAGATCTTAAGTCAAACAATGTGCAAACAATAGTACTAATCAGACCGATCGTAGCTCGAAAACTTCTGGACCTGATGGAATTACTGCATCTATGGCATGGAACAACCCACATCCAATTATTTTTGTCCTATACTGTCAACGGACTCCATAACCATACCATGTTGAAGGTCCCTGAGGAGCGCCCTGAGGAGGACCTCCTCCTTCACCGTCCAACCTTGATGGAGTGGGAGGTCACTGCCCCTATTATGGGAAGGGGAAGGCTAGAAACTGCCCATATTGAGGTGGGTGAAAAACCTTCCCCCCACACTATACTACACTGGGAAATGGAATAGATTCCAAAGATTCCCATGGCTACCATAGATAAATTATCTCAGTCCCAATATTGTGGAGAAAGGGTGAGGACTAGGAGATCAGAACTAGAACTACTGAGACCTACTCCCGGATAGCCGAATCCATGATGGACCTGGCAGTAGAAACCCACTACTGAAGACCATCCCCTTTGAAGAACTTGGATTTCTACCCTATTGAATCAATTTTCTAGGAATTTTCATCCTCTTCACTAATTCAGCCTTCTTATGAACATGTATGATCATCAGTAGAGTAATGGGAGTAAAAAGATTCTGAATAGATGGTCAGAGTGCCTCCCCTAAGTTTCTTCTCCAGGAATTCTCATCCGAGAAGAGGTCCGGTGAAAAGAGAAGGAGATACTTGGACATGATCCCCAGTTCCCTCAACAACATACTCCCTTGCTGGAAAGAGAGTAGCTCCTACCTCTTCTTAGCCTTCATCATGAATGAATGGAATTCTATCCAGAACTCCATCTCAAAGTTTGTCAACGATACCTTAGTTTCCTTCTTCTCCCCATGGAAAATCATCCACCACTGATGTGATGCTCCTCACATCTAGATCACTTCTAGAGGAACCTATTACTCTATCAGATCCTAGATCAAGATAAAAGCAATCAAGAGCTCCTTGAGCCATCACTCTATCTATAAGTATGAGATTCTTCCCTTTTAATTTTCTAGAGTCTTCCATTGGATGTCACAATGTGCCTTATTCCACTGGTAACCCTCCTCCTCTTAATCGGCCCTCAGATGAATAAAAGATCAACCTGTTAGGCCTCGAATACTCGTACCACTCATGGATGATGTCATTATTCCATATCTAAAAAAGAAAACAAGAAACAACTTAGCCAATGTAGTATAGAAAATTCCTTTTAAAATTATGATTGATTTTTTTATTTCTATCAATAACCAAACACCAAAGACACAAAACTAAAAAGTCATTGTGATGGATGTACCTTCCATAGGGTCTCTACACTAGAATCAGTGTAGCCTCACCTGGCCGTTCATTTGGTCTAGAGACATTGCATTAGATCACGGGGGGCCCTCAAATCCCATGTCCTTTCAGACCTTACCAAATCATATTTCATGCACCATGATTTCCAAACACTATTACCCAACCATCCCATAATATCCTCATTTATCCTAACCCTGAAATCCATCTGATATCTCAGCCATCACATTTGATAGCATTTTTCCAAGACCTGCCACTGTCAAGATGAGGGATGGGACGCCAATGTGCCCTACCCTTCCTTCATCAAGGTGAAGGAGAGATAATGACCCCGAGTCCCACCTTATGTTTTCCCTGGATTGGAGACTAGCACCATGGGTATAGAATATCTCATAAATGGAAGGAATTATACATTTTATATAACAATATTGGGAGATAAGATGGTAAATCCCAACATCACTATAATATAAAGTAAAATGGAATTCCATGAATTTGATCCCACATGCATGTTCAAATGTAAAACTAATATCAAGTGAGACAAAACATTAATATATTTTACCTATGAAAAAAAACTAAACTGCAACAAAAACTATCCCGAAACCTGAGCTAATAAAGTCCATCACGGTCATCAATGTACTCCTGGAAAATTAAAAACAATTTTACATATGTAGGAAGATTATAAAAGTATACTCAGTAGGGAAACTAAATCCACTCATGCATAAATGGGGGAAACATACTAATGCCCATGTGGGAAAATAGTATAACCTTATGCACCTACCAAGGAATACTAAACAGTCCAACCTCACCAAGGAACACTAAAAAATGTTACTCAAGTAATGTAAATTAATAATATAAGAAAAATAAATTTTGGGTAACCCGCACCAATTTCCCCTTACTTAACAGCTCATTCCTAATGATATGACGCCTTGACGCTTCTACTCTCCCCACATGAAATCCCACTACCACATCCTTCCAACACACACTTGGGCCTCAAACCACAAACAAACAAACCCGAAGACACCTAGGCCACATCAACCACTGCCACACCCAAAGACACCTGGGTAACAACAACCACACAGTACGCCTGAAGACACATGGGCCTCATCCTGAAGATACTTGGGTAAAAATACAAGGTCCAAAAAAACCCAACCCCCTTGAAAAAATTAAATATTTTTAATAAGGATATTGGATTATGGTAAGCCACAATTAATTACATCATTTCGGGATATGCGTGATGGCATGATCCGGAAGATGGTGCAATGAAGAAAATCAGAAACTAGCCAGCCATCCTCCCATAGGAATGGTGGGAAAGATACCCTACCCCATGAAAATGTAGGTGTTCAGGACATAGTGATCAATGAGGTAGGGGTGCATATATAAATCCCAAGGAACTAATATATATATATATATATATATATATATATATATCGGAAATCAAACACAAATCCCCAACCTATGGGTTTCACCCAAACAAGAAACCAATCCACACCCCTACCAATTTTTCTACTACCCCTACATGCACAACCACAACAAAGCCACTACCAAAGCATAATCCCAACCCCCATATTGTTCAGTTTTCATTTATTTATTTATGGGGATTCATCTTTAATTATTCCAACACTACTGGGAAACTAACCACAGTAACCATGCCATGAAATGAATAAAACCAAACTATTGTCCCACTACACAACCACACAATACAAGACTTTGAGTACCACTACACATCCTTGTTCAACAACTATCAACTGTAGTTATTCAAATTCATACCAATCATTCCCTCTATGACAACCCATCCCTATAACCCCACTTCCCAAACAAATCTCCAATTCAGTCCCACTGCATAACGAGTCCATAACCACACCATAGTCCCACTACATGACATCAATTCATGAACACAACAAAAAATAAAGGAATTTCTACTACCTACAAGTTCATACATTGCTCAGTCAATCATTCTCTCAGACCAAGACACCAACACACCTCCTATACTCCCCCATATATTGAGCCCAAAAAACCTATACCAAAACCCACAACACATAACATCAACCCTCAAACCAAGAATATTCACATTTAACTAACAACTATTCTATAATTTCAACATTATATACTCGGGGTGATCACATAATTGGTTTGATCCAGGGGCATCCCTTTATTTTAATTAGTGCACATGATTAATTAGATTTCATGTCACATATATATATCAAAACAAAACAATGAAACACCACCAATGAATAATAAAATACCAAAAACAATATTGATTTTCAGAATCCATACATCCACAACACCCATAAAAGAATCAATGATAAAAAAATAAAACAAGAGACCAAATCAACCACAACCTGCCCATTATTTATTTAAGTGTGTTATCTCTTGACCATATTAAATTATTTTTTAATTCTCATTTCAATAATATTATCCATCCATTACTTACAAAGAATCATTAATATACCCTCTACTCATGATGCGCAATTAAAGAGGAGAAAAAATATCCCTACCTGGAAGACTAAATATTGAAGTTCCTTCTCGCGCCAAGAATGGGGAATGGTGCGAAATGCAGGAAACCTACAAGGATAAGCAGGAATGGAACCATCTTGGGTGCATGACTCATCTCAGGAGGATGTCTCTATGAACTTCATAAAAATTTAAAAGGAAGAAGGAAGAGTTAATCTTATCTTAAGAAGCAGAAATATTTTAAAGGGAGGGAGACCATTTCGAAATACTTAAAAGTCAAATTGTGGCATTCCCACATGGCATGGTAGTTTCACGTTTAGGAATAAATTAATATTTAATAATTCCCCTCAGATAGGGTTCAGATAGACAATTAGGTTAATGTATGTTGACATGCTAACTTTTAATGTAGAAAAACACATAACATGTATGAAATAGGGAAAACTCAAAAAACTGGGAAATGTGTTCTGACACCGTTCGGTGAGACACCATAGACAGTGCAATCATGATGGTGAAAATGTAATGGTAACACTGTTACTATGCTATCATTTTGATGCAACCATGATGGTGAGACTATAATGGCCCCACCATTTTGGTGGAATCATTTGGTGGTACCATGTTATTTTGGAAAACTCTCAGAGCAAGCCACTTTTATCCCCATGATCATTATGACCACTGAGTTTTCACAAAGGAAAATCCTAGGAAAATGTAGTACATTATAGTATTTAAAATGGAATTATATTAATTTGGATAACTAAATGTTGAGATATTGTTATGTAATCCTTAGTGAGGCCTTTCTGGGATTTTAGCTATCACCCAACCTGCACCTTCGTTTCTGTATAAATTATCTCCTTAGTGGTTCAAGGAGAGGAATAGAACAACATGCACGAGGTTACACTCATTGATCCATCGAATTGGTTAGTTATTTCAATTTTTTTTACTTTGGAAATATTTTTTATTTTCGGGTACATTATTGTAGAACATTGGGTTGTTAAAACAAATTGATGCCTAATGTAATTCTCCCAGCTGAGTTTCTTTTAAATGCATTCTGAATTGTTTAACTTTCTTCTTTTATGTTTAATTAAAATTCATTCCAACATTAGTATTGTATGATGATAGGTGTTTTTCACCAATCTGTGGGTATTGTGAACTCCACCCAGTCCATGTTAGTGTTGACATAGTTATTGGGTTACTATGGTACCCAATCTTGTTCATGAAAAAGATGAAACCTAACCTGTGAGTCAATGGTATGACATGATATCATAAAAAGGAATGCATAGTATTAATAAAAATGAAGAATAACATAATATATATGGAATCATATGGTTATGGTAACAAGGAAATGTGTCAGAAGGAAAAAACATCACATAAACAAGACTGAAGGCAAACTATCAAGACTATAACACACATTGGAGAAATTCCAATAATAAATTATGTTCACTATATAATTCCATATATGTCTTATCATTAGACTCTATGTTACACAATTATTTGGAGATATAATTGGGAGAACCCACCATAACATGTTCATTATCTATTTTTGGCTCATATTGGTTTTCAATTATAAGGCATTACAAAATAATTAACTAGGGAATGAAAATGGGCTGCATAACAATTCCTTATATAATAATTAATGAAAATTATATAATAATTGAAAATCAGAAATGAATATAAATCATGTATTACACCATGAAAGTATGGTAAAATAACCACGGTATTTTTGTGTGTTTCATATATATAAAATTTTTAGGTTTCACATAACATTAAAGAGATGGAGATTTTGATTTAGTGACAGATGGTTTATAACCTAAGGAAAATGGTGGCTTCAAAAAACATTGTACCCCAAGCCCAATTTGTCACATTCATTATTTATAATCCATAATAATAAATAAAATATAATTATTTTATTTCTTATGAATCTTTTTAATTTAAACTATTCCTTTTAATATTTTAATTATTCTGTTATATTGAGTTCCATTATCATTATTTTTGAAGCCAGATGTTTTGATGATGTTCGACTCATATTTACAAAATCTCCATGGAATGTTGACTAGGGATAATGTAATGTAATATTATACATGATAGTAATAATGCAATAATTATAATTTTTAAATCAACTATACATTTATAACCAATTATAATGGATGGTTATGAAAAATCAACAACGTTACAATTTGGGAGATGGTAAGATGTCTGTACGCATGAGTAATGTCTCCATTTTTCAATTACAATGATGGAACAAAGTTAAAAATTATTTTAACATTACATAATCATAATTATATCATAAATATAACTTTATATATTTATATACTTATACTTATACCATCCATGTCATGACCTATCCCTCGAGGCCCACGCCATGACTACCCCAAGCCCGACTTCTATAGACCAGGGGTTGGTGACTAGCACCAGAAAGGCATATCCCTAAAACAGGAAGGCATTGACTTTAAACCTATATAGATATACAGACAAAGAACACAACAAGATGAAACCATGATGTAAAAATACAGTTTTAAAAGTGTGAATCGAATGTAAAGGGGCCAGAATAATGCCCAAATGAAAGATACAACTACAATAGAAAACAGAAAACAACTCCTGTGATAATCCACCAAGGATCCTACATAAATGGTTGGTACAACTCGTCTCCCTAGCTCTCCGTGTCAACCATCACCATCGTTGATCGTCAAGTCCTAGATCCCCGAGTCTCGGTCATGTATTTCTGTCATCTGCACAAGACACAACAAGGTGTAGGCAAAGACCATGCAGGGGTGAGTATAAAAATACCCATTGGGGACCCCAAGTCCCCCAAAGGTCTCTCAAAATAACAAAAAGGAAAAAAATAATGATCTCCATTGAAAAGTAAAATGAAAATACTCAGCTCAAACTTGGTAAACAACTCAGATTTCAAGAATAAATATGATTAGCCTAAATCTATATCATTTTATTCTGGAAAGAGGTTTCCAAAACTACAGAACAAGGTAGTTATCCCATTTTTAGATCCACACATGGTCGTATTACACTGATCAGTGAATGGAAACGATATGTATTTCCTCATCGAGTCGTGACCTACTTATACAAACAGGGTCACTAGAATGCTGATCTATATAGGGTCACTTATATACAGATCCACATAGGGTCACTAAGTTCTAACCCTCACATGTTCGCTAAGATGATGATCCTCACATTCATGATAAGATGCTAATCCAAACAGTGTCGCGAAAATGTTTATGCACACAGAGTCTCTATAAATGATGATCCACATAGGATCTCTATAACACTGATCCAAACAGTATCGTTGATGCTGATCTACATAGGGGCGCTATTCAGATGACAGGAAGCCACATGATTCCCTGCACTTGGTGCACTTTAGTTATAAAATATTTTCTCCTTTGGATATCGGTCAAGCATCAACTATCATGAAGTTAAATTAAATAGTAACCCAAAAGACCTTCATTCCGAAAGGGTTCCAACACAACATACAATGTGTCAATCAAACACCCGATTTGTGAGTTCTAGGCGTTTTAGCACAGAGGACCCGATTTGATTTGGGTACAATCTAACCCTTTTGTACTCCAACATTCTCCAAAAACCTAGTGATGTATCTCAAAAGGACTATCTCACTCCACAAATCCTAGCGCCGCATATGGTTCGTCAAACAGACGTCCGGTTTGCAAGATATGGTTTTTAAGCAAAACTGGGCTTGGAAGGGTTCTGGGTTCAGTCTGATCCGTCCAGGGCCGACCCGTCCCGATTCGGTTCCCCCATCTTGGGCCAACCCGGTGAGCTAGGCCACTAGGAGCCCAGCCCGTGGGGCCACGGCGGGCTATTCCCACTGGGCCGCAGACCAGTCTAGCCCACTTCAGCTGGTAGCGGCCCACCGGGAGGTCTCGCCTGCTCGGTGGCATGATACCCAGCTAGTGGCCCGCACAGGGATGAGAGCCACTGCCCCTCCTTCCTGAATGGATCAAATATATGTTTGGCTCTTTAATTGCCTATTCTAGGTAGCACTATCCAAGTTTCTACGGGACTCAAAGGGAGCAGGTCTCCGTCCCCCATAACTTCAAAGCCATGACCTACTCATCACAGAGTGTGATGGCATAATGCCTCTCTATCACCATAGAGGTCCATTTTCGGCCTCCCTGACCATCCGCCACTATGACATCTCCTTCCACAGGCCACCGTGTGAGCTCAGGTGCTCTGTTTTTCCTTCCTCTCATGCCTATGGGCCTCTCTGGATGTCATTGTCATTGCGCAGAACCCATATTCCAATATTTTCCATGATGAAAGGTTGGCCCATGAAGAACATGACAAGAACAAAGTAGTGGAGGGTCCGAGTCTTGTTCATTTTTCCTTCCCCCTCTACGTTAACATCATAAAAGGAGGTATAAATTTAATCAATTAATGATAAACTTTAATAATAAACCCCCTACCTCATGAAACGTTGGATGAGGTCGTGGTTGTGGAGGGTGAAGAGTCCTCATTCAGTAAAGTCACTGGCATTCGTTGATTCCAGATCGATCCCTCCAAATTTCATCCATGATTACCATCCTCATCAGTGGAAGTCATCATTTCACTTCGTCATAGGTTCCAAAGATTGTTCTCAAAATCTAAACACCAAGCCTCACTTAAATAGACGGGAAACCAACCATGTGGCACACTATTAATGCAGTTATTTTAAAAACCACATATAATTTTTCAACATCATGTTTAAAAACCAAGATTCAATCCATTAAATGGCTTGACAAGTCATCATTCCCTTCACCACCGCTGAACAGATAAAAAAAATATCTTTGTTGATATTATATTATTTTTTTGCAACGCCCAAAAACTATTTTTTTTCTGACCTACTACGGTCAAAGTGAATCCTAATTTAAGAAAATCTCAGAACTGTGAATTTAGTGGTGCCCTCATATGTGTATTCTGAGCACTGGTTCAAAAGATAGAAAACACTACCCGTGTGTTTACTAACCATACCTTAAATAATGTTCAAAAATTATTTCTAGGCCCACCGAGCATCAGAATCACACGCCGTCAATTTTAATAGACTTATAATAATCCAATTTAATTAAAAAAATATTACATGGAATTTTAAAGTCTTGAAATTCTCCCCAGCATAGGACTCTTCATCCCTAAAAGCTATAATAAAACTAGTGGATCGAATGGGGGTACTAGGCACATATCCAAGCCTCCTGCTCCCATGTAATTTTTTGGAGAGTCCAATGCTTCCAACGAATTAACACCATAGGGATTGACCATCCACATAGGTAACACTCTTATATATCCACTATCTCCACTGGGAACTCCAAAAACATCACCCCATCATCGATGTCCAGCTCATCCAAGTCAATATCGTGTGATTGGTCATGCACGTAACTTCTCATCTGCAACATGTGGAATACACTATGAACCTGGTGCATTTGAAGGAGAAGACCTAGATGGTACACCGCCTCTCCTACTCTGTTGAGGATATGGATGGGTCCTATGAACCTTAGAGAAATTTTCCCGCCACAGTCTACCTTCCGTAATCCTTATCTGAGTGAGACTCATAGGAAGAAATAGTCTTCCTTTTCAAACACCAGGGGTCTTTGTCTCCTGTCAGCATACAACTTATGACAGATCTGTGCTATTTTTATCTCCTCCTGGATGATCTCTACCTTCTCTATTGTTGCCTGTATAAACTCTGGACCCATAAGTGCTGACTCCCCTAAGTGTGTCTAGGAAAGAGGTGATCTTCCTGGTCTCCAGTTAAGGGCCTCAAACGGAGCCATGCCGATAGTGGTGTGATAATTATTGTTGTATCCAATTTCCACTGGGGGAAGGTGGTCCTCCCAACTATGTCCAAAATAAATGACACAAGCACGAAGAATGTTCTTGAGTGTCTGTATGGTCTGCTCCATCTAACCATCTATCTGAGGGTGAAATGGTGTTCAAAAGCGTAGTTGAGTCCTGAACGCATCATGAAATCCCTTACACAAGTGGGATGTAAAATGTGTGTCATGATATGAGACGATCGTCGATGGAACCCTGTGAAGTCACAAAATCTCTTGCACGTAGAGACATGCGACGTTCTTTGCTGATCCCTGCTCTCAGATAGGTAGGATGTGGGCTGACTCGGTGAGTCGGGCAGTGATCACTTAGATGGAATCTTATCCCCTGGACATATGAGGTGTCCCTATCAGGAAGTCCATGGATATACCATTCCACTTCAACTTTGGTACCTCATTTGGTTTAGCTAATCATGCTAGTACCTGATGTTTGACCTTAACCTGCTGACAAGTGAGGAACCGGGGTACAAACATTTCCACTACTTTCTTCATCCCAGGCCACCAGTGCTGGCGTAAGAGGTCCTGGTACATCTTCACTATTCTTGGATGTACCGCCAAAGCAGATGTGCAGAACTCCCACATCTTCTTCTCTAGAAGTGTAACTAACACCATAGTTCACCCTCTAAATTGGAAGGTGTGCTCCCCACCTTCAGAAAATCTATCAGGATCTTTTCCTAAGGATATCTAATCACGTCAGTCCTTGCAGTCTACATCCCCAAGTTTAGCATCCCAATCATGCTGACGAAGTGGGGGAGTGATAATCGTATACTGGAGATAATCTTCTCCATCATTTTCCCGGAATGATAACCACAATGAGGCTAGATGCTCAATCACCTCACTTAGAAACTGTACGCTAGAAATCCTGCTAAGTGCCTCTGCTACTACATTCCCCTTTCCAAGACTGTAGACTATCTCAATGTCAGAGTCCTGGAGGAACCCTAGCAATCATCACTACCTCAAGTTAAGGTCCTTCTATGAGAAGATATTCCTGACACTCTTGTGATTAGAGTAGACTGTATAACGTTCACCCATAAAGTAGTTCCTCCCCATCTTCAGCAGAAATACCACTGTTGCTAACTCCAGGTCATGGGTTGCATAGTTCTGCTCATGTTGTCTCAACTGCTGCGAGCCGTTGGAAATCACTACTTTCTATTGAATCAGGACATAACCTAGTCTATTCCCTGATGCATCGCAGTAGATTAAATACCCAATTCCCTCTTATGTTATCCTCAATATGGGGGAAATCATCTATCACTTCCTTAAGTCCTAGATACTCTACTATCACCTCTCCATCCATAAGAACGGCTACCCCTTCTTTGTCAAAGATGACAAGGGTGGTGCTACCCTGGAGACTTCAAGTAAAAATATATGTTACTACTTTGTAAATCCTAGAAAACTCTGCTCCATGGTCACACTCTTGGGTGTTTCCCAAGAAAGTACTGCCTCTATCATCGCTGGATCGACTTCCACTATTGCCTCCGAGAAAACGTGCCCTAAGAAGTGGATTTCTCGTATCTAGAACTGGAACATTGAGATCATTCCATAAATCTGGTGCTCTCTGAGTCTATCCAGAACTATCTATAGGTGTGTAGCATGCTCCTCCTCCAGCATCGAGTATATAAAGATGTTATTAATGATGTATACCACAAATATATTATCATAAGGATAGAATATTCAATTCATGAGCCTCGTAAACACTACCACAACATTGGTCATGCCAAAGGGAATCACCAATAATTCTTTGTGTACATACGGTTATATGAAGGCTATATTTGGTATATCTTTGTCTCGTTCCCTGAGCTGGGGATTGAATGATTTTATTTCTATCTTCAAAAATCATTGACCTCACATCTACCTTCTTGGAAAACAAAATCAAGGATGCCCATGAAGAAAAACTAGTCCTTATGAACCCCTTCTTATTCAAGTCCCCAACTGTAAACACAACTCACGAAGCTCCAAAGTAGCCATCTGATATAATGGAATTTATTTTAGTGTCATCTCAGGTTATAGGTTCATACAGAAGTTTTCATCTCTATGTGGAGGTAGTCCTGGTAAATCATTAGGAAAGATATTTGCATACAAGTCCACCACTATAGGATAACTCAGACTCCTCACATCAAATTTTTGTTGGGTATGGCTATCCAACTGATGAGTGATCAGCTACACCCTCCTCCGAGAAATTTCATCCTATTCTATAGTGGTTTCCTTCTCTTCAGTGAAGAAAAAACTGGTCCCATTCTCATAGACACACTTCACATTACGCCTCAAATAGTCCATCTGAGAAAGGACTATACATATCCAGTCCATACCCAAGATGAAATCGTAATGCCTCAATGCTGCTACTAGGAGATCCCACCTGAAGCTATTGCCTCCTAAAGTGAGTTCACACTACCTTCACTAGTGTGTAATCATCTAATATTCTCTTGTAGGAGTCTCTAATTGAAAGGATTGATTAAACGGATCCATGAAGATCTCCATGCTCTAAACGATTGATGTGGAAATGATAGAGTGACTAGAACCTATTTCCATAAGAACTGAATCTAGGTGGAATAGACACATATCGCTTCTATAACCATCTCTTGAACGCCGTGGTTGTAGGCCTCCACTGCTTGAAGCTGAGCTCACCCATGTCCACCTACTCTCTGTGGCCAGGGTGCTCCACCTGGGGGTGGTGGTTATAGAACCTCAAAACATCACCCACCACCTAGTACACGACCTGATCCACTGCCACATCGGCCACCCTACAGACCTCCTCGCTCGAATCTCTGCCTCTACCTTGGGAGTCTCTTGAATGTCTGCTAATCGTCAGAAAAACCGGTCTGGCACTCGTGAGCCTTGTGTCCCTACTAGCCGCATGCGAATCACAATCTCCTTCCCAACAGACCCCCTCTACCTCAAGATCTCCGAACCTGTAACCTTATGTCCTGGGGTCGTCCTATAGATGGTCTTTTCCACATGGGCCTCTGTTTCATCTGCCTAAAACCTATTATTGATTACTCAACCATCTATCGTCTGGTGGTGGCTCTCACGGTTAGTTCTTGAATGACCGAAAATATCTCCACCAGTAATGCTCACTCGAGCACTCCAGCTTATGTCGGGATATTGAGAAATATCATCGATGCTCTGATCTCCCACTAGAGACCATTCTCAAAGGTATGGTCTATAAATAAATGGTCTCATAACATGTCGATGGAGTATCATGAGAGGTCAGTGAATCTCGTAGAGCACTGGTCCACAGAAACACTTCCCTGAATTATGTGTAGTAGCTCCTAGATACGCACAGAGCATAAATTCTCTAGTATGAACACTTCCCTAAAGAGGGTCTTGATGTCCAACTAGGAAAGTGCCGACTCCTCATTCACATGGATCATCAAACTCCACCATCTCCTTATTGTGCCTTAGATTATACTAGATTCTATGATCACCATCTACTCTTCTGGTATCTCATATAGAAGGAAATCTCTGGCCACAGCCTCCATCAGGTCTTCTGCTGCATGGGGATATGTCACCCCTCGAATCCTTGGAGGCCACTATTTCTAAAACTCATGCAACATGCTCAGTCAGAGAGCATCTTCTGCTAGTGGGGCTGGTAGAAATTGCTGCACAAAGGGTGGTGCTGCTGCTGGTGCACCACCTAAAGGTACCATCACCATAAGAGGGTTGTGAACCAAAGCCTCATCGCTTGGTGGAGCGTCATCATGAACCCTCTCTAGAATCCTCACTAGCGGCCCACATAGAGGCATCCTAAAAAGAAACAAGTGTTCCATGGTTAATAAGTTATTCCTGGTGAGTTGACTCAAAATAGATCGATTAAAAATTTTTCAAAACACACATATTCTGTGTTTTCATGCACTAAGATGGAAATCAGAATTTAGGGAGCTTGGTTATGGATACACCACCTTCCAAACCAACACTAGACTCTAAAAAACGAATACCACACTCAGAAAACTTAACACTATTACTCCATTGGAAATATCCAGGTCCTAGTTCTGCAGTAGAACTGAATCCTCTAATACAACTTTTTCATAATGCTTCCGCCAGGGACTGTTCCATGACTACCCCAAGCCCATCTTCCATAGGTCAAGTGTTAGAAACTAGAAGTGGGAAGGCATATCCCTAAAACTGGAAGGCACTGCCTTTAATCTTGTACAAACACACAGTCCAAGAACCTAACAAGATGGAACCACAAATAAAATTGTAGTTTTAAAAGTCTGTACTGAATGTAAAAGGGCTGAAATATAAGACCAAAAGAAAGATAAAACTATACCAGAAAACTTAAAACAACTCATGAGATAGTCCAAAAAGGATCTTACATGAAAGGAAGGTACAACTCATATCCAAATTTCTCCGCATCAACCATCACTACCATCAACTGTTAGGTCTTAGCTGCCCGAGTCTCACTCAAGGATGCCCATCATCTACACAAAGACACAACAAGGTGTGGGAGAAGCCCATGCAGGGGTGAGTATAACAATAGCCAGTAGGGACACCGAGACCCCTGATGTTCTCTTAGAATTCCAGAAAGAAAAACCACAAAGCATGATATCAATTGAAAAACACAAAACAATGACTCATCTCAAACAAGGTAAATAACACTGAGTTCAGGAATAATGTTAATTAGCCTAAAGTTATAACATTTTAGTATGTTAAGAGGTTTCCATAACTGAACCATGATGGAGTTGTTCCATTGTCGATCCACATAGGCTCGTATAACACTGATCCACAATGGATGGATATAATGTTTTTTCTTAGCGGGTCACGCACTGCTGCCCCACACATGGTCTCTAGAATGCTGATCCACACATGGAAAATATTATGATGATCAACACAGGGTATCTAGATTCTAATCCTGATAGGGTCGTGAATATAATGATGCACATAGGGTCTCTAAGATGTTTATCCACATAGCGTTGCTATGAATGATGATCCACATTGGGTCTATATGATGCTAATCCAACCATGATCTCTAGATGTTGATCCAAACAGGGTAGATAATAAGATTACAGACAACCACAATATACCCCACACCCGGTGCGCTTGAGTTACGTAATATCTACTTATTTAAAATCAGTAAAGCCTTAAGTATCACTAACTTCCACAAAGGAGTAACCCAATGGACCATCATGTCTTAAGGGTTCCTATGTAATAGGCCAATCATCAATCAGACGATCGATCTGTGATTTATAGGTTTTTTAGAAATGAGGGCCCAGTTAGATTCGGGTACGACCCAACCCAGTGATACTTGAACTTTCTCCAAAACAAAAGTAGAGTATCTCAAAAGGACCATCTAGCTCCAAGGAAATCAGTGATGCAGATGGTTTGTCAAATATACATTTGGTTCTCAATATATGACTCATTTAGAAAAACGAGGCTTCAATGGGGTCAGAGTCCTGTTCGACCCAGATGAGGCTAACACAACCCGGTTCAGGTCTGACCTGGCCTAGATCAGTATGAACCTGCCTAAGGCAGCCCAATTGGTCTGGAACACGGATTGGACCATCCCTCCCTTGCTAGGTGGGGTCGTAATGGGCTCGCCCCACTGCGTTGTGGACCGGCTCAGCCTGCTTTGGCTGGGTGGAGCCCACTGGATGGTCCATCCTTCTAGATGGCACGACAACCAATGGGAGGACCAAATGGGGGGGGGGGAGACACTCCCACTCCTTCCCAAATAGCTTAATGATATGTTCATCTCTTTAATTAGCGGCACCGCCATAGATGTCTGATGGACCCGTAGGGAGAGGTTTCCCTTCTTCCCCGACTTCAAAGCTGCGGCTTGCTCACCACGACATACGATGGTGCGCCACCTCACCTTCATGACATCCGACCATTTCTGGTTGCTCTAACCATCCACCTCAGTGTTGAACGGTGCCGCCTAATTCTGTAGTCGACAAGCGCTGACTGCCGCCTTCATCTTCCGTCGCTAGTGCCACTCCTGTATGACTTTTTCCAGCCACTAGGTGAGCTCTGGTGGACTGTTTTCCCTTCCACTCAAGCCTACGGGGCTCTGGGTATGTCGCTGTCTCTTTGCGGCTCCCGGATTCGAGGTTCTACTATGCTATAAGATATTCCCCTTAAGAAAGCGACAAGAACGAAGTGTGATAGGGTCCATGTCTTGTTCGTTTGGCCCGTGTACTCTGCGTTAACATCATAATAGGTGGTAGTAGTTTAATCCATCAAAGATAAACATTAATAATAAACCCCCTACATTGTGAAATGTTGGATGAGGTCGTTGTTGTGGATGGTGAAGAGTCCTTGTTCGTTTTTGTCACCAACATTCATTGATCTCACATCATACTCTATAATGACATCCAAGATTCCATTCCTCATCAGTGGAAGATGTTGCCTCACATCATCAGAGGATCCTTACTTTTTTCTCAAAAACCAAACCCCGAGCCTCACATAAATAGATGGGAAACCAAAATTGTTTCAAAACATTAATTTGGTTCATTTATGAACATCATCTAAAGACTCAACATCATGGTTACAAAAACCAATATTCAATCCATTAAATTTCATGACATGTCATCAGTCCTGCCACCATTTCTCAATAGTTACAAAAAAAAAGAAATAAAATATCTTGGTTGTTATTTTATTATTTTTTTTGTAAATTCAAAAAACTAATTTTTTCTATCAACCTAATGAGGTCAATGTAAAGCCTCCCTTATGCGATTCCCGATGGTGAAAATTCAACGGTTCCCTCAGATATATAATTCGAGAACCAGTTCAAGAGATAGAAATTTCCACCCGTGCGTATAAGGAACGTACCTTAAATAATGTTCAATAATTTTTTCCGGGTACACCAGGACTAAAAATCATGTGCCTTAAACATTTATAACTTGTAATAATCTTAATTAAATTTTAAAAAATTACATGGAATATTTGGGTATTTACAATCCATGTGATGTGGTAAAAAATGAATCACATCAGTTAATGAGGTGGTAGTTAACCATACACTCTAACACACTTATAATTTATATTGACGGTGAGGTAATAAACAATATGATATATTAAATTCATTTAATTATTAATATTTCAATAATATAATATATTTAAATTAAATTCATAATCATAATGAGTTTTTTGAGGTGATGATGGAAAAAAAATCACGATTCTATTTCTCGGTAGTCCGCCGTACAGATAAATGATTATTGTTTTCTCATTTGATGAATGTATAGATGAATTTATGTTATTCCATAATCAAAATAACATATTATAGTACAGGTGATAATTATTTTATTATATAATAATGATTAAGAAGTATTATAATGATGTTGAAGAATAAATACAAAAAAGATGATCGCTTAAGACAGATATATGTTCTTCGAAATAACCACTTTGGATTATAACTATAGCCTTCCAAGATTGGAACTACCCATAGAAAAAGGATTCTATGACATAGGGAGGAACATAATAATTTTATTTCAGTATGTATTGGTGGAACCAATGAATTTTTGATTTTTTTAATGGTGAGAACATGGGATACCCTTTTATAAATCAAGAGGAGTGGTATTCTTGTAAATACCCAACACTATTCAGTAATGTGAAACTACTTAAAATAAAAGAGATTAAAAAAATTAAATATAAAGTATTATATGGAATATATGTTAAATAAACACATCTACCACTATAAATATACATATTTTTTATGTTTTTTCCTCATTAACTCTATGGTTACTCACATTTACGTTTTTAATTTCCTACATTGGAAAATGTTTTTTTACTATATTAACAGTTAATTATGTCCCAACATTTATTTGAAAATATTATATAATAAAAATTATTGGGATTAAAATATTTTATACACTTGATGACATTTAATTCATATAATAATTGTAATTTCTTTTGAAACAAAACCCATAGTCGTATGGAAAAAATTGTTCATCTAGAAGTGCATTTTTAAAGCATAATACGATCTTATAATAACGATGTGAAAATTAATAAAATAATAATAATAATATTTCAAGATATAAAGTATATATTTATTTATATCATTCATCATTAGGGGTTATTTTTGTAAATTTAAATGGAGAAACATTATACACGATAAAACAGTATTCACAAAAAAAATATATTTAAGCCTGTAAATAAAAATATAATAAAATCATGAATAATTATTATTTAAATTTTACTAATCATTCCAAATATAACTAATGAATAATTTTTTAAACTTTAAAAATAATTAATAGAAAAATGTGACTATTAAATTATGAACTTTATATAAATAAAATATTGTTTTAAAAAAATTATTCATTTTTAACTATTCACAGAGAAATCAATATATTTTGAAAAAGAAAACAATTTCACCCTATATAAATAATTATATGTTTATTTCAAAAAATATTTTCATTAAATAAATTAAAATTTATATAATAACAATTAATTAATTATAATATTTTATCATAAAAATCAATAAAATACCCTTGTCAAAAAAAATATTTTTTATGAATAATTGTCTTTGTTAAAAATTGAGTGATTATTTAATATAAATTTATGAATGATTATTAGTGATTATGTCCTTTATATATATATCATAAATTTTTTAATAATATTTATTCACTCTGAATTAATTTATATGTCATGACAGTACTAAATAATCACGGTTCATTTAAGCATAGTGTAACATTTCCCATAAACTATCAAATATAGTGTTACATTTGAAAAACACTTGGTGTTACATTATTTTTAACTAAAAATTTTCAGCCATGATTTTTTATATTATATAATATTGTGAGATATTTTATGGTACATTTTCTCTATCAATTATCCGTGTACCAATTATGCCACTTTATATTTACGTTTAATTCATAACAATTTGACTAAGTGAGTCATCTTATTACATAGAATTTTATCTATGTGATCAACAAGAATCACTAACTACACGAGATATGATATATAATTTTACAACTATAACACATCTTAATTATAAATAGGTGGGGGATCTAAATATCTCTTCCTCAAAATGGATACTTGGAATACATTGTGTACATGAGAAAGTGATTTTGGGATACTTAATTGAAAGGACACAACTATAATGAGATCAAGATATCAATGTGAGCGATGTACTTGGGGAACGTCATTCCATTATTCCCAAATATCATCAATATATTCCTTAGAGATTTGTAGATAAGTTCATATAGCTGGAAAAAAACTCAAGGTCTCATCGGTGATTATCAATATAACTTTTTTTTGACATTGTGTAGTTCTAATGTGACAATGAATAGTATTTTCATATTATAGCATCTCCTTAACCATTTTATGAAAAAAAATCATGTTCAATAAATTCATTCCAATACAATGGTGTTATATATATGGTTCAATAATGCATGATATATAGATCCATTTTAATTCATGACTGGAAGCCATTATTCTATAATAAGATTACAAGAAGAGGATATTGAAGCCATACCCCTTTTAAGTTAATCCAAAGTTATCTCAACATTTATTATATTTTATGATTATAATTTTATGAATGGACTTTATTTTGGGGGTTATAATCCATAATGGAGTTTAAAAAAATATTTAAATCACGTTGGAGGGTCATCTGACACATGGAGGAAATCCTTAGAACTCATTCATACACAATATATAGTGGTTTTCCATGCATCCTCACCAACTATCTAATGTATATCATTTCAAACTAATCTTGTGTGAATTCATCTTTAATTTTAATGAATTTTGTAGTATTTATAGGATTATCTACTACTACCAATATAGATTTATTTCCTTTGTAGTTAAAAAGATAATCAATGAAAAACTTACATGGTGATTTTTCCCACTTCCACATATATATGGGAAATGGATGCATCATCCCATTATATATTTTTCTTTCATCCTTCATTTTATGGAATACTAGAAAATTTTATGTAAATTCTATGATCACCATATTAATATTTTCTCAATAATAGTTCTTTCAAAGATATCGATATGTCATCATTATCCCTGTGCGGATAAGGATTGTGAGGCTATGTGAATCATTCAATAGTTCCATCATTATCTCATTATTTGATAGTACATATAGTAAGGAAACAAGTATTACAACTATTTCATCATCAATTTTGTTCATTTAGAATTTTCCTTTTATTAATTATTTTTCTATATTGTGAGTTTTATCATGGTATATTTGAGTATCCAATAACTTCTCAAGAAAGGATGGTTGAGAAATAATTTTAAAAAGAAATGATGATGACCTTTTACTCAAGATTACAATTTTCATCCACTAAAATTCTTATGTTATTGGATCCTTATAAATTATTACCATATATGAATTCACAAGATCTATTCTATATAAATAATCTTCAAGTTTTTCTTCCATAAAATTATGATAATTGATTGAGAAGTCATAATCCATTATTATTTATAACCATCTCCACTGGCATGTATTATAGTATATCAATGTGAACTAAAATTTTAGGTTCGTATAATCTATTTATGCTTCACTCTTCCCACTATAGAGATAATTTTTATAGTTTTTCAACAGTAAAATTCATCTATCAAAATCATTATCATATGAGGTATAGTTCTACTCATAAAAATTAAACCTCCTTGAGAAATAGGCTATCACCATATTAGAAAATATTAGTAAAAAACCCAAAACATATATGAAGAATTACTATAATCCAAAAAAACATTCCACACATTAGTGAAATGTGGAAAATAAAGTAATGATATGACTATATTTCTCACACTTATTAATATATTTTCAATCACTAGCATAAAATAAATTACTCCCTTCCATGTTATCTTGGGTAGTGGTTATTAAAATAATGAAATGGTTTTCAAAAATCTATGGTCATAAAGAGATAATCCAAGGAAACTACTAATATGTTTCATAGATGTTGGATATGGATAGTCCTCAATTTCATTTATCATAAAAGGGTCCAAAGAAATATATTTTAAGTTGATAATATACCCCAAGAATATGATGTTCCTTATATAGAGTTCACATTTACTAAACATTGTATATTGGTCCTCCTTAATAAAATTCTTTGTCACATTGTTCAAATTATTCGCAAGCTCATAATTAATCTAATATTAAATTAAATAGAATATATAAATACTACAAAAAATGTTATTAAGAAACCAACAAATGATCGATTCAGTATGACCATAAGTATTGTTGCAAAATTAATGAATCCTAAAGGAACCAATGTGAGCTCATAGTGCCAATAAATTGTTCAAAATGTAATTTCACGAATATATTCATTATTCACCTTTTAATAATGATATCATGGTAGAATCCCCCCTATATAGAAACACTAGGATACCAATATTTGATTAAAAAAGAAGTCTATCCATGTTGGGGGACACATTTACATTGTCATGATTTTGTTTCCTTCCATTTAATTAATATAGAGACCCATTGAAACATCGTTCTACATGATTCATAGGACTATAACACTATATAGTGACGTAATCAGGACAATAAAACCATTTAAAATATTCTATTGAAACTATTTCTTCATTAATTCAAGGTAAAAGATGTAAAATATTCATTGATTATTATATATGGGTAGATATCCATTTATATGTTTGGTTGAAAACCAAAAATTTATATTATAGTGAAGACTTTTCAACACTTTAGAGACTAAATTAGTATAATCACACATAATGGGAATTTTTTCAGTGAAGATTATACCATTTTTCTTAATCATTTGGTAATGAGAACCCATATATATATCTATAATATTCATTCTTCTAAAGAGTATTATATGGTATATTTATCCTCCTCTGTATACATATACAAAATAAGATGATGAATAAGGATTTGAAGAGTGTTATCCCTCTTAATATAGTTGATGTTGTGTTAATATATGGATAGATTATATATTCCCATGATACCACAAAACACCAATAATGGTTGTAAGATGATATTTTCTAGAAGAGTATGTCTTCAAAAAATGAATGTGCATGAGTTATATATTTTTTATGAAACCATCATTAGTTTATTGTTAAAACAGATAACATAATTCCCATATTACTAGGTGGTGATTTAATAGTACTACTATACATCGATGATATGAAATAATAAATTGAGCATGAATAAAAAAAATCCATTCCCTGTTAATGAACAAATAACTTATAAACCTATCACTACATCATTGTTATGATCCACCTCAGTATTACTAATAACATATATTCTTCCAAAAACTCCATGAATTGGATGATTTTTCAATTAAATGCATCTAAGAACCATTTTATTATGGTGCTCACTTTTATTGTGCCTGGGATCATTACAATTCAAACACTACGTATTATGTTGAATGATGATTTAAACCTAATTTTATTCTTACACATGATCTGGTTTCATCATTTCCCTTCATAATTGATTAACATTATTCCCCTCATTTCATACTCTTAATATTCTTTTTGATCCCATCCGATTGTTTTTATGAAGTTTATTTCCCCACTTTTTACTAGTGGGATGTTCTATTTTTATTTCAATATGGTTTTTATGCACTGATACTCCAGAAGGAAACCCCATTTTATACATTCCTTCTCCTTTCCCATGAAACCACTGGGAGTAACTGATACCCATCTCATATTTCAGGGAATAATATAAAATCTCTTCAATTCTTTTAGTATCTCAACTATCCAAATAATTTTACAGACATCTCATTATCACACGAATGAAATGATCCACGTTACATATTGTGTTGATAATAAGTATAGATGTATACCACAAAATCCTTGTGATTTTTTCTCATACTCTATGAAAGGCTCATCTTCCTTTTTCTCAGACCATTGAACTGACTCACCATTCTATGAAGGAGAGATTAAGTAAATTAGTTATTTGAAAATATTTTTTGATGAATTCAATTTATATTGAATTGATAGCCTATTTGGACTCGGTGTTCTAGATCAGTTTGAACAACTGTTTATCTCCCCCCTCCATATGATAAATGAAATTTAAAAATACATATTTCTATTCGAATTTTAGGTAAGATAAAATCATATTAATGGAATTAATAAATTTTTTGATGATGGGATCATAATATCCAATAATGGAAGGATGCCTTAAAAAAAATACTTGACTGAATCAAGATCATTCTAAGGAGGAGTGGGTAATTTCAAAATATTCATGTTATTAATCAATGCATGACCATATTGATACATTAAATAAATTATTTTCTCATCCCCTTTACATATGATTAGGAATATCATTTTCGAAATCCTCACAATTTCAATCATGTTTTTTATCTTCTTGGTTCCTCATATTTTCCTCAATTAACAAAAAATAAAAACATGAATGTAATGTGTAAAAAAGTAAACATTCAAAAGGGAAAATTATAAAATAAGGGGGAGTAACTTATAAATGATATGTGTAAACTAACATGGGAGTATTTATGTTTTAATCTAGGTTATCCATATTTATTTCCATATTATAATTTCTATCCTATTAATTTATACATGTCCTTCAAATTGTTTCAGAAAGGGTATATGAATTTAAAAAATATATCACCTATGATTTAGAAACAAGGTGACCCAGAAGGAATATCATCATAAAATAAGTGAATATCTTTCCCATCTCAATATTAACTTTTCAGAGTAATTTCCCATTTGTAAAAATATTCTATATCTACATCCAATTGTAGTGTCAACGGATGGATGTAATTGTCTAGAATCCACTCTCTCTATCATTCACTAAAATTTGTAGATATTTTATTAAACATTGAATTATCCTTAGAAATGTCCCTTTGTTTATCAGTACTATTTTCTCATCATAGTGTCCTAGGGTTAACTAGACCTTTTCTCTAATTCAAACAATTATGACACATGAATTTTATATATTTTAGTAAATGATTTTTATTCATAAGTTTCAAATAAATTCAACCCCATATATCATGATACATAGTGTCTTTAGAAGATATGGTTCTATAATAAATCAAAAAGAACCAAAACATGAAAAACTTATTTTATTTATAATAAATATATCATTTGTTCCATTTAAGGTCATAAAATGCAAGGGATAACCTATGGAATTAAAGAAATAATTGGTATGTTAAAAATCTCACTAAGTTAATAAAACATTATACATTTCATACCATGTGAGTTGAAGGTATAACAAGATGAAATAATAGAACATGCTCATGAGTAATCACATTAATGAATAATATAAAAATCAAGGTATCATAATATCTTGATAACATATAAATTTGGTCAGTAAAAGAAAACATGACATAAACATGAGTCAATTAAAAATTCATATAATATGTATTATAGTGGATAACGTCCCCTCTCATATTAGGTTTTCTCCATAATAACTAAAATAACAATTCAGGACACTTTAACATTAACAAGCTTATTTGTTCACTATTTAGGTGCACGAATCATAAAATATTCATAATGTATGTTTTCCTAAAAAATAAATTATATTATATGTAATTATATAATAATTACACATGGATGTGAAATGGGATGTATAATCTCACCTCATTTCATAATGAATGAAATTTCCTAGTTAAGGAATTTGTCAGATGATGATAAATATTGTATTAACCCATTAAAATAATGGTTAATAAGCTATTTATATATGTGAGAGTGGTATATAAAGACATTATATGTATTCGATAAATATATTTAGAGATATAAATTTATTTATAAAGAGATCAAACATTAATCGATGAAAGGTGTGGTTTAGAGAGATCATTTTGATTGATCCATATTTCTCATGTTTTCCATTTTAAATGAAGAGTAATAATTTTATATTGACTATTTACCAGATTTAAAACCACATTTTAGGTTTATTTTTTATTTATTATAATCATAATTTAATATTCAAACACTTACTGCTTAATGTCTATGTTGGATGTTTTGTGGATGTTTAAGTCATATATAAAAAATCACATTGGAATGTAGAATAATGTCAAAGAGAATATTAATTTATAATATCAAAAATAATAATAAGGTAATAATTATCATTTTTATAAATCAATTTTTCTTTTATTAATAATCTTGAGATACAGAAATGAAAAATGAACAATGTTACAATCATGAAATGGTAAGTTATATATGCATGTGATTATGGTCCCATTATTCAACATTCATGATGGAATAAAGATTAGAGTTATTTTATCATTCCATATTGATTATTCTATGATAAATAATATTTTAATTTTTCAAATATAAATACATATACAATACTTGTGACTCGGTAATAAAAAATGAATCCCAACGTTTTGTGAGCCGGTAGTCCATCGTACACAAGAACTACATTATCATTTCAATGGATGGTAAAGTAATATAATATATAATATATTAATTATAAAAAATATTTAATATATCATTAATTTCTTATATAAAAATTAAATATTTCATAAAAATATTTTATTTTGGGATGATGATGGAAAATTTACTTCATCAGTCTGTGAGGTGGTAGTCCGCCATACACATGGATGATTGTTTCTTTTCCAATTTGATGGATTTGGATATAGATTTTGGTTATGAAATTAACATTATAATATATTATTCTGTGAGATCAATTATTTTAATCTATCATTAGTAGTAAGATATATTAAATTATTTTCAACAATAAATAATATAAGACCCCATGTTAAGAACGATACCTCATCTTCAGACCCCCTCTTTATGATATTTCCTAAAGAAATACAATATTTTAGTTTTTTATCAATATAATTCTTATATTACATAGGGAGGGAAGTATGTAACGTATTTTTTTAGGTAATGGTCAAAAAAATGGATGTGGTACTAGCTAATGGAGAAGAGAGGGACACAATTTTTGAAGTTGAATGGTAGTGTAACTCTTGTAAATACACAAAACTATTAAAGAACAAGAAGGAACTCTGAAGAAAAGTGCCTCAAATATTGATAATTGGAAGATATAAATGGACTATACACACCAATAAAACTATAAATAAACATTTTATGAACATGTTATCTTTTTTACCTCAAGGGTTACTCACATTTACCACATTAATGTTTTATACAATTGTGAAAATTTCAATTACGATTTTTTTACTTCTAATTATGGAAATAAATAATATATACTTAATATATAATATAAATTTATCTAATATTAGATATTCAAAACATTTTATCAAATACAATGGATATATGTGGCATCTTTTATTTAAAAGTAACCAAGTAGATTTCTCAAAAAAATTTGTTTTCATTAAATGATGTTTTCAAGCATAAGATGATCTTTTAGCAATAATAAAAAAATTAAATATTAATAATAAATCACAATTTATATTTATAGATATAAAATCTATAAATTTCATTTTATTAATTACCCAATTGTGGTTATTTTATTTAATAAAATGGATAAACATTATGCACAGGAAAATGTTTTCCAAAAACATTGTATTGTTATTCCAAAGAATAAACGTATATTAAGAACCATTATAAATATTATCTTAATCTATTTAATTTGAACAAATATAAAAATATAATTATTATTATGTTAGTTTTTTCAAATTAAAATAATAATGGTACTTCTAAAACATATAACTAGTTAAAATAAATGATAGTTTCACCAAAAAATTGTATTTTCCAGTATTCATTAAAAAATATATATGTTAAAAAAATCCAAGAAGTTCTCCTAAAATCAATATAAATAGAATTATTTCTAAATTTTTTGACTTTTAAGGAAATAAATTTTGTAATTGTTACAATATTTAATTATAATATGTTATCACATGATGTAATAAAAATAATTTATGATGAAAACATTTTGAATGAAGAAATGTACTTATTAAAAAAATGAGTTATTATTTTCCAAAATACTTTCAAAAAAATTATATATATTATGATCTTTATATATATTTCATTAGTTAGTTTTCAATATTCATACTTTCTTGTTTAATAGTTATGTTATAAAATTCATAAATAATCATGGTTCATTTAGGATCGATGATGTGTGTCACATAATCAATCAAACACAGTAATAGCTTTTAAAAGTTTAGGTGTAACAAATAGTGTAATGATATTATTGAAATTTAATTATGTTCTCAAAAGATAAATTTTATTTTCATATAAATTTTGACATATCCTCTTGATAATTCCACAACCATTACTTAATTTTTTTTAGAAAACTATTATATTTTATCCTAGATATCTCTATTATTCTCCAAATTATTTTTCCATAATTATTTCGGTTCATCAACATATTGATATTTAGAATTTAAAGATAAATTTAATTGTATGAAGGAAAGTATTACCAACTCCATACCATTTCTTCATGATATTTATATTTCAAAAAAACCCTAAACATGTAAATTTGATAAAATCTATACCATTATTATAAAAATTTGTTATTATATTATTTTTTAAACTGTTAGTTATTCATTTTCATCGACACTGAAAAAATAATGTAAATCATGTATTATGTGGAATACTAGATATATAAATTAAGGTAATTTAATTATTCATATTATTTTACTTTTTTTATCCAAAAAAATCTTTATAGGTTTTACCAACACTGAAAAATATAAAAAATTTCATTATTATTCTATAATAAATATAATATGCACATCATGTGTCATAATAACCCATCATGATATATCACATTCATATTTATGGTTAGTTTAACCACATACTTCAACAATAATATAGAAAACTATCATAGATAAAAATGGGGCTATAAATATTAATTAGGATATAAGTTAATAAGAATCATTTGATTTATTTGTGGTTCTGAAATGGTTATATTAATTATTTAAAATTTTAATAAAATATCAATATTGATCAATAAAATTACCAATATAAGATGACACTAATTTAATTACCCAAGTTAATACACATTTAAATATTATTAATTAATAGAATATGATAATAATTGATCCATGATATATTGAATATACAATAGTAAGTTTACTATGATGTTATATAAAAATAAAAATTTTGTTATTTATGAAATTATGAGAATTCACCTAATTAATCTAGAAAACTGAATGGGTTTTGATCTCAAATTTCTATCATTGAGACTTATTTTATATTATGCACGTAATTTTATTAATTTTGTGTATATGAAAGCTATTTTTGATATCATATCCTTAATTAAATTTTAATTATTATATTTCATGTTCAATTACCACCCCTCTATGATGGGACCCAATAACAACATACATAAATATTATAACATTTTAGATGAATGTCGAATAAATTTTAAAATAATCCCTTAATGTTGACAATAATGGTTTAGTGTCATTAAAAATTAGGGATATAAACATTTTTTTTAATTGAAAACTTCATCATAACAAAATATTTTTCATTATATGAGGTACTATTTAGGATTTATTACACATAGAACCATTATTTAATAAAATTGATGGAAACAATAATAATGGGTGACATCATATTCCCACTATGTTTAAACATGGGAGATACAAATCATTACCAAATAAGTTGACAATAACGGTGTGATAAAATATTCAGGTGCATGTTCTCAATGTAAAATATTTAGACCAAGAAAATCATTTACCAAAATCCCCAAAATCAATTCATTTATAATGAAATGATCAATAAAAGTGTAAAAGTGATAATCAACATTAATGTGTCATAAAATAAGAATTATCCATCATAAGAAAATGAAATCAAAAAAAATTATAAATTTCAATTCACAATCATGTACACATAAAAATAATAATTAAAATCACTACAAATAGATCCTACTAATATTTCAAACTATGAATATAGCTATTTTTAATCAATTTGATGCGTAATATTTTCAAAATAACTATAATTCATTCATACTAACATAAAAATGATAATAGAGTTATTAAAAATCATATACACTATTAGCATCATCATCTCATGAGATATGAATATCACATTACCTAATTAATTAAATGGATTCAATAGGCCCAACAGTCGTATAACCAATATACATTGAAATGTATTCAATATGGTCATGAAAATACAATCCATTTCTCAAAAATATTTACATTAAAAATAAAATGGTTTTTATCATGATTTCATCATAATAATAAATAACCATATAGTGAGAGAATAACAATTGTAAAATTGGATCATACCCCCTGTGAATCAAAATAATCATAAATATATTTTATCATATGGAAATATTTCTATTATAATACCATTGGAATATTTCAAGATGAAAATACACATTTAAATTTGTAGTCACCTATATAAAATAAAAATCTATATAATATTTGATGGAGATTTTTTCATTCGAATGAACCATGGAATCATTTAATGGAAGAATTAATAAATTCAATGGTCATGAATGTGTAATATTGAATTCCGTCCATAATCATTAAAAAAATTATTCCCAATATCAGTAAAATGTATCCTATTTAAAAAAAAAAAGAATATTGTTTTGGAATCATTTTATTAAAATATACAATTGGGTAAATATAAATTCATAAAAAATTAAATTTGGAAAACAAATCTTGAAAACATTATAAAAAACATGGAAATAGAAGAAATTTTTTCTCTGGCCAGTAGAAGTGAAATATTTTTGGTTTTTCATAAACATATTTTCTAAACCATTTCTAAGAAAAAATACGTGAAAATGTAACCAAAATATAAAAAATATCAGGAATGAATGGAATTAAAAAAAAATTAATTGGTTTATCAGATAAATAACATATATAAATTCTTCAATGTAAATTTAGCTAAACATTATAATGATTAAAATGTGATGGAATCATAAATCAATTACAATTTGGTAACATATGAATCATAATCACCATGAACGAAATCATATAAAAATAAATACTAAATACCATTAATATAAATGGAATAAATATTTTTCATATCAAATGCATAGTATATACACCACATGAATGAAAAAGTGATTAATATCATATATTTAGAACATAAAAAAGTAAATAATATAATAAATATTAATTTTTTATACATATATTTTAGAACAATATTCTTATATATCAAATCGTACATTATTCACTTATGACATATTATTACTACTTTATTAACTATTATTTATTAAAATCCGTGTTATTGGTGACAACTGAATTATTTCTCACGTATGTTTCTGTTAAAATATTCTAGTAATTATACTATAGTATTTTTTACATAATATTAATAATAATAACAATAAAAAAAGAATCATAATTATTCATCATAATAGATTTTATTGTTATTCATATAAATAGGTGATTAATAAATGATTTCCCCACATCATGTATATGGTAGTCTATACATATACTAGATCAATGTTTCAACTTTTCAATGGAGTGGGTGAATGAAATATAAATATTTAATTAATGTATTGGAATAATTATGATTTAAAATATATAAATTATAGTCATCAAATATGTTCTTTTTACCATATATGTAAATTGAAAATGAAAAAAATGAATCTCTCTTCTTTGTAAAGGATGTACACAACACGTACAAACGAGAATCATCATCACTTTCCAACAAATGGAAATATAAAGAGGTATATAATATATTATATTTAAATAATTTATATTTTTTCATTAATATAACATATAAAAATTAAATCTATCATCATATCAAATCATGTATTATGGTGATGTTGAATTAATCGTATCACTAGATGGTGGTGATAATGTACATGTATATCTTAGTGATACCATTCATTTCCCATTTGATAGAAAATAGGCTGTATATAAGTGGTTAAAAAAGAATAATTTAGGTTATGAATATTGGGGATATTTAATTTATTTTTTTTTATTAATAAGATATATTTTCAGGTGCAAGAATAATAAATAAAACTAGAATATTGTGTTAAACTATATATGACTTCTTGGAAGAACACATTTCTGTCACACATTTAGAATACTATGACTAGTATTCCACATAGAATAATATATTTAGGAAATGTAGAGGGATGTTAAAATTTTATTTTGGTTTTAATGATATAAGTTAATAGTTTCTTGATGTATCAATATGGTAGGATAGTGTGTTTTATTTTATAAGTGGCCGAGAGTACACAATTTTTATTTTTAATGGATAAAATAAATTAATTGATTAATCCAAAAACAAATTCACATAAATTGATAATTTCATAATAATGTATATTATAGTTTCTAAAAATAGAAATATAATTATTTATATAGAATCCATTATATCATTTTATCCCTTATAACATTAGTTTCACACCCTTGTAATCGTGTTTTAACCTTAACATACCAAACACGTTTGTACTTTTTTTTATTATTCCAAATGAATAAATATTATGTTGAAATTGTTGAATAATATTATGTATGATGATTTAAAACATGAAATCAATATTATGACAATGAATTCAAGGATAGGGATGAATTTAATTTAAATTTAAACCCGCAAAATAGATAGAAAAGCGAAGTCCCTTCAAAAAATTATTTATAAAATTGGAATTTTTTTATAATATAATAAAATATAAAAATTATCCCAATTGAAATAATTTAATTAATATATAAAATAATTTTCTTATTTAACATTGTAAATTTTAAAATAAAAATAAAACATTTTAAATTATTTAAATTAAAAGACATTCTTTAAAAAAATTAGATTATTTAAATATTCCTTAAATAATCAAAATTCTCATAAAAGTATCAAAAACTCACCTAATGTTAATTTTTACATGCTTATTTTAATAAATTATTTTATTTGGAAAAATATATTTTTTTAAATTATAGGAAATTATTTATACAATTTTCTCATGAAAGGCAATAAAAATTTATTGAGTTGTTTAATTGTAACAACTTATAAGAATTTATGTCGATGATACCCAATAGATTTATAAAAAAACTATGGATACATCAATTTTATGAAATCTTTTGTTTCCAATGTATCATAGAATTTTTTTTTTTAAAAATGAAATGGTTACAAAGTGGGTGCTATTTTTCCAAAAAGAAATTCCATATTTGCTCCAAAATAAAAATAAATTATCCCACATAAGAGAGATCATGCTTCAGTTATATCACCACTATGTTCGTCTCATTTAAATGATTAGGTATGAATAACCATTTGAGAGATAAAAGGAAGAGTTCTTGAACATCAGAGAGATATTTTAGAAGGTACATGTGATAAGAAAATGTCTTGATATAATAAGTAATTTTAACGAAGCCAATATATGTAGTTCTCCAAATTTATTTCATTCCAAATATCATAAACTTCATCCAAGGAGATATTCCTAGGAATAAGACCTCACCAACATTTAATTATATTTATCACTGATGATTGTCACTAAAATATTTTGGTCAACTCAGAGAATCTATGATGTGTTGTCAAATAACTCTAAATTTCCCCCAACCATTTATTTAGTTAGCTCTAGCCCCAATCGATTTCATCTGCTATCTACATCAGGTAACATTGGATGTTGGAACATTCAGCTGTAGATTACCTCATATGGAGCCATATTAATACATATATTAAAGGTCTATTCTTGGAAAAATGTCATGATATTAATGTGTTGATCCCAAAAAACTTTTAAATCCATTGAGTATGATATTAGAATGTATTCCATAGTTTAAATGGTCCAATTAGTTTTACCATTAGTTTAATGGTGATATAAAATACTAATGCTCAACTAAATATCCTGACCCTTTTGAAGACATCTATAGAACATCGATGTAATCCTCAGGTCCCAATTAGATATAATAGAATGTGAAACTCCACAAAACCTTACCACATAATTTTTGTATATTTTATCAAGTTGTTCAAGGATAAAATATTCTCTAATGAAAATAAAATGTGTTAAAATCATAAGTCAATCAACTACAACTGAAGTAGCATTTTCCTTTTTATATCGTGGGAGTTGGTGGAAGAATAAAATTTTAATGTTTTATCATTATCATTTATGTATGGGTAATGGTTGAAGCATACAATTATATTTTCTTCCTTAATGCTATAACTTTATAACATACCAGGAACAATGATGCATACTATACAATATCTGTATCCATCTTGTCCAACAAAATATACTTATTCAAATTTCATTATAACATCAAACCTCTATAAGGAACATAGAATGAAAAACCGTTGGATTATTCCAAAATATATTTCTTCAGATATTGTAATGATGGAAATAAACTCTATTATAGATATATAAAATCCCATTACAATTATCGGCGATCCAAAGATATTTTTCACATTCTTCTATAACTTCACATCCTCCATCTACTCCTGTTTATTTTTCCCATTTATTGATGTTTGAACATTAATTCTATAGATATTATGAACTATCGCTATTACTCATGATTTGAATATATATATTATATTAAAATCTATAACTATTGTTTCTATTTTAGGCCTCGTAATAGAAAAAATTGAAAAATTATTATTTTTATGAGTATAAACCACCTAGTGCACCTTCCTAGGATGGTCATGTATTTTGCAGGCTTGATCATTTATGAAGTCCAATTATATTATTTGGAAAATATTTAACTCCATATCCATGGATATATAATTTATAATTTTATGATTAGTATATATATAAATGTGCTAATCATAAAGAATATAACTATATATTTTTTGTAAAAAATATTACTACAACCAACACTAAATCATTTATTATGTAATATTTCTCATAAATTTTCAAATTGTGTGTGGAATAATCATTCACCATATAACTATTCTTAATGATTAATCTTAATCTCCCCCATTGATTAATTACTATATGTTATATACTATTATACACTATTAGGTGATGTATATAAAACTGCACTGACCAACTTTATTTTTTACTCATTGATATTTTCCTCAAATTGATATAATCAATGAAAGATATATCCCTCCCGAATATACATGGCTATTTTATTAGATATCCCTGATAAATCTATCACAAACCATCAATATCATACATTATATTCAATGAAACCATGGTTATATACTCTCCTGGTTGATCTTGGAAAATCATCAATAACATCAATATTATGTTTCTACCAATATACTCAAACATAATTTTTTAGGACCCAAATAATGTGGCTCTCTGTAGACATAATTTTCAATTTAAAAATATTTTATATTTATTTTACTTCTTATGGGACTTCAATAAAAAACTTATATTTTCCTTTTATTCTTATTATTTTATTTTAATGTAATATAATAGTGGCTATAATACTACTAAATACTAATGAAGGAAATTTTTTAATATTCTATTCATTAAACACATGAAGAATACATGCGTTTTTATAAGGCATTATTATATGTTCAAAGTGACCATATATTTTATAGAAGGCTATCTAAAATATATATTCATTCTTGATCACTAACTATTGAGATCTATATTGGATACAAATCGTGGAAAAATATTGATCATTTCATATTTGATCATAAAAATCATCAATATGAGATTGGGGATACATGTTCTTAATAGTGATGTTTTTATATTATTATAAATAAATACAAAGACAAATTGACCAACCATTATTTATAAAAAATAGGCTAACCCACTAATGAAGTTCTAGGATGAATGAAACCCTTATCCTAAATCCCATGGTATTTCTTCTTTAATTATTATATATCAATAGTTTCAATTATGAATAGTGTCTTTGAATTAAGTGTATCACGAGGTATGAGTTCTATTGAATATGTAACTTCATTGTGTAATAGTTGAATTGAAATATATTTGTCCCATATGAGTAAACAAAATTACATTAAAATATTCATATACAATATATTAAGTTTATATCCAACCAATTTAGGTTAATATCCCTAAAAAATAGGAAATAAGAACCTCATTATAGATGTAACATCTTTTTGATGTTCTTGTTCATTCTCAGGATTGCATGAAATAATAAGGTAATTCAAAATAGAAAATTTGGATTCCCAGCCTTAATAATTAATATGGGATTTATATATAGATATCCAACCCTTCCCCAAAATTATAACCAAATAAACTAGAGGAAGAATCATAAGATTATTATATATCACATTCCGATGAACTTTAATCATAGTGGATCAATAGACATGATATGTGGTATTCATAACACTAGTAGTTTTTACTAAATACCCAGGATCTAATAGTTAAGGTAGTGGCATAAAATACTTAATAAATTCATAAGTTAAAAAATATTGGGTACGTGCGTAATTAAATAATACATTTTCTATTTTTAACTTTTGGGAAATTTTTCATTTCATAACTTCATTATTTGGTCCCACATCAGTTGTGATAAAATTGGCCTTTCTATTATCCTTTTTCAAATGTCGTTATTGGGTATATCCATTCTCATTAACTCTTGTATCTTGTAATTGAATCTCATAAATCTCAATATCTTTACATATGTTTATTCAACTTCCACAGATGAATCTTTATTCTACTATGCTGCATTTCTTAACCTTTCCCACCCCATGGACAATCAATAGATTGATGGAAAAAGTTTCTACTATTTTAGTATTTTCTATTTTCATTCATGTAATTTAATTATTGATTTATCTCTCATTTTTAGCATATATGAATTTGGAAATTCATTCCTCATTGGGATTTACTATCTG
This sequence comes from Viscum album, assembly GCA_963277665.1. Taxonomy (NCBI): domain Eukaryota; kingdom Viridiplantae; phylum Streptophyta; class Magnoliopsida; order Santalales; family Viscaceae; genus Viscum; species Viscum album. The sequence goes on along the minus strand of OY728126.1, from coordinate 1,942,774,618 downwards.
AGTTTCCATGATTCTCCATTTTTTTATTTCATTTCACTCAATATAAAATAAGTTTTAGAGTTCCCACTCTCCATTTACACCATTAGATAACATTGACTTATTTATTCATATTTACCTGTGTATTTTATGTCTACTTCCTTTTGAATATTTTTTATAAACTATAAAAAAAATCAATAATTTTTTCCCCTACAATCTATTATAAATCATTATTTATAGCATGAATGTATTGTAATATTTTTTTATAGGTACTAATAGATTCAACATCCTTATATGTATCGATAATGTACTTATCCATCATTTTTCCACGATTTGAAAGAAATAATTTATTAATAAATATCCAATTGAACTCCTCCCACTCCATGGAATTTAATTCATACTATTCCCATAATTCATTGATATGTTCCCACCCTTGATCTACTACACATTCCATGTGATAGAACGCTGAGGAAAATTCCTCATTGTCTCCAAAGTAATGTATGAAAAATGTCTTATCTATAAAATTGTACCTTTTCTCAGTATCTAATGGACCAAATGTCCCATAGAAGTATGATACATGTTGTCACATAAAAATATCATTGAAATGTTTATCTTTCATTGGAAAATTTTGTAGCTAAAAATGATATTGATATTACATTATAGGTTAACTATGTTTATTTATCATACTAACCAGGTATTCTATAACATCTCCCAATACATTTTGTTTCTCTTGAGGGTGTCCATTTCAATGATCATCACATTCATTGTTCACATAATTCCATCTATTTATAGAGATTTACTAAAGCCAAAATCATTTTTCATGAATGAAACTAAAATAGTAATAATAAAAACCTATATTCATTAAAATTAACACATGTGATGTCCAAAATTATGAAGCCTTATTTTCAACCAATGTATCATTAAGTTTATCTAAGGTCAAAAAGGGTCATGATTTATTAAAATTATTAATAATTGTTCATAAATTTAGTGTACATTATTCCATGAATATTCATAGACAATTTTTTGAATTTTTTATAGTATATAGACCACTAATAATACACATGTAATGATTGTGTCAATAGGTAATATTCCAAATTCTATGTGGTTACACCAAGGTGCAACAATTCTTGAGTCAAAACCACATTCTAATGTTGAAACAAGGGTCTATTTTCTAGGAAAACCACAAAATCTCTGTGTTTAAAAAGAATTGGGATGAAAACCTTAATTAACCATATCCTTAAGTCTTTTACTTATTTATTCTAATCGTACTCTTCATATATTATCTAAACAAAACTCTGATACCAACTGAAGAAACCAAAGAAAAACGTATATAAACATTACATTATATTAGAAGAATATTCAATGAAAATTACAATAATACACACAATAGGATTATAAAAGTACACTATCATTAGATAAAATTACCTTAAACCACTTAATTATGCACAATAATCATCATATGAAACATATATCATTACAAAAGGTAGAGTTCTAGACTCATTACACTAAAATCCTACCATCTAAAACATGGGAAGGAAAATATATGAATGGATGAGAGTTTAGTCTCTGTAAGGTTAAAGATGGAGATATCAATATTTATATAATAACATGATCATAAGTGTTTGATAACATATTCATGTTCAATTTCTCAATATAAAATATTCATACCTAGAAAATAATATATCATAAACTCCAAAATAATATCATATCTACAGCCATGATCAATAAGGGTCTAAATTTATTAATCAACATTAAAAAGTAATAACATATGAATGGTATATCATAATCCTAGAAACCAATAAACAGATAAACATTTATCTTCACATTAGAATTCATTCATAATCATGATATTATATCCAGAAATTTATCAAATTGATACATAAAAATGTGAATAATGATTTTCAAAATTATGTCAAAAAATGTTCAGAGTATAGATTGAATGGTATAATTCATAGGAATTAAAATGTGAATAAATCTACACATAATCAGATATACTATTATAAAAATATTCTAATGAGATACTAATATCACATTACCCAATATAATGGATGGATTTAATAGACCCAACAACAAAATAATAAAAACCCAACCAAATGTATGTCACCTGGTTAGGGAAAATATATTTTATAAATCAATGCTTAACTATTGAAATATAAAATGTGTTTCATCGTTATTTAAACATCCTAATTAATAACAATCCAAAGGAAAAATAAGAATAGTGTAATTGGTTTATATCTCTAGTAAATCATACTTAAAAACATTAGATGATATCATAGATTAAATAAAAAAATATCACTAGAATATTTAATAAGGATGATACCCATTTCATTTTGAAATATCATAAATAGAATCCACATAATTTAAAAAAAATATTAAGATTAACAATTTAGTTGAAGAAAATAATGGAAATTTGTAAAATAATCATTAATAAATTATGTAACCATGACTCCTTGAAATTTAGCTCATGCCGTAATCCTTGGAACATTGATTATGTTCTCACATTGTACAAAAAATAACATATTCTAAAAATGGAAAGAATATATTTGAAAAAAATTTAAAAGAAAACCAAGTTTCAAAAGATATTTAAAAATTCAATTTAAAATTCTTAGAACTTTCATTGGAATAATTTTATAAAAAATTGATCTAGAATAAATTTTTTATAATAATGATAAAAATGGTCGAGTTTTGTAAATAAAATTTCAGATTAATTTTTTTTACTTTTAAATAGAAATAATGCACTGAAAATAAAATATTCATAAATTATAAGATGATCAAAAACTTTAATGGGTAATATTTGATGAGCATCATATTATTTCTTCAATATAAATTTTGGGATATTCAATCTTTATTATGTTTTCATTGAATCATATATCCCTTAGTGTTATGGTAGTAGTGTAATCATAAGACCCATGAAATAAATAAAAAAAATGACACATAGAATAATATTAATATAATGGAATTTTTAATATATCATATTAATTATGTACTATATATACCATAATAAATAATAAGTTGTAAGTATTTTATATATCTCCTAGAAACAAATGTGATACAAGAAATCTCCATACCTCATATATTGTCTGGATTTTTACACATTCAAATCACCAACTTAATAATTGTAGATTTATTATAAATATATTCCAAAAACATATTTATACATATTAAACCACATTTTATTTATATATAATATATTAATACTCATATATTATTAATTATTTATTAAAAATATTATTCATGGAGATAACTGGTTCATTTTCCATTTTTCTCATTAAAATATTCTTTTACATGAAAATGTTAATAATTTAATCATTTACATGATATTAATAAAAAAAATGGTATCATATTTTTTCATCAAATAAAATATCATAATTATTCATATAAATATGTAGTAAAAAACTAATTAAATAAAATATTAACGATTGTAGTACATAGACACAGACCAGTGTTGTTTCCAATTATTGGTGGTTTTAAGGAAAGAAATATAAAAAAACTCACCTTTGTAAATTAATTTTTCTATCATATATTTTTTTATTATTAAATACATTTATTTATATTATAATCAATTTTATGGAAAAATATGAAAATCCTAATCACATCGCTTCATGTAGGGGGTATTGAAATTGTTTAAATGAACGACATTATTGTTTTTCAAAATAAATAATGTTGAGAATGAAGATAATATAGTATAATTATTATATTTTTAATTATTTCATAATTTTAATATATAATATTTAAATCCATAACAATAAACATCTATGAATTATGGATTTAATAAAAAAATCATATCGCTACGCAGAAGATGTAGTCATCACGTATGTACATGCGATACTTTAAATTTCCCTTTTTTTGAATGGAAGATGGATATTGTTGTATCCTTAATAATATTAATATTTTAATAAATTAAGGATATTAATGTTATTATTTTATTATTAATATCACAACACTGAAGGAGGTTGAAATATAAATAAAACTAAAACCTTCCGTTAAAAACAATACCACTTATTGGGACATACTTCATTTCATTACACCTTAATCCCTCTTATGATGGTATTATAATTGTAATTATACCTATGAATGATGGGGTGGGTAATAATTAATTGATTTTAGTGGGTAGTTTCAGATATAATATTCTCTTGACGTTTGGATAAGAGAGGAATATGTGAGCCTAATTATTATTGTGGGAGATGGAACACATTGTATTTTTGAAAAGTGTAATATTTGTTAATGGATCCAAAATGGAATATATTTATATATTATATGATAATGTAGTGAAATATTAAATGAAATAATATTTAGGATAGTTATTAGGATATATTAACCCATATAAATATAGTTTAACTATCGATAAACATATTTTATCCTTATCCCTAGAACAATAGTTCTTTAGGTTTTTCTATTCATTACCAATAAGAAATAAGTTTATCATATATGAAAATATTAATGATTATTATTTATAATAGGTAATATATTTTATAAAATTAAATTTAAATATGTGGATGAATTTAATTTAAATGTAAACATTCTAAAATTGACAAATCAGGTTTTCTAAAAAAATTATTTTCTAATTATAATTTTTAATACCAAAGAAAAGAAAAACATTTATTCCAATGAAGATAATTTTATTATCAATAATATATATGATTTCTTTTATTTTTAACTTTTTAAGTGTAAATTTTTATGTTAATTATACAAAACGGTAGTTCTCAATTAATATTAATATTTTCAATATTAATCATAAAATCCAATATGGGGTAAAAATATCAAGAAATCACTAAAAGGTAATTTTACATTATTATTTAAAATATGAATTTAAAGTAGATAAATATATATTTTAACCTTTTTACAATTATGTTATATTCTTTTCTCTAAAAAAATTAATAAAAATAATAATTGTGGAAAGATATATTTTTATCAAAATAATTACATAATGAAAATTTGACTGATTGTTTATATATATAACTTCTTCATAGAAAATAATTATATAAATGTTTAATAATAGTTTTATTCATATTAATGACTCTTATTTAATTGTTACTTTATATCAATATGACATATTCCAAATCATTTAGACTCTAGGTTTTTTGTATCTCCAACTATAAATGAAATTAAATTTATTTTTGTAAAAATATATAATAAAATATTGTTGTATTATAGTTTCTTTCAATGGGGTTTGATTAAAATTTTATTAAATCTATAAGGATTCTCCCAAATATCAATTCATTGAGTCATGTTTGTTTTAAATACCATGAATTTTAATTAATAGTGTACTTATTTTCCCTTTTATATTCTATATCTCTGTAATCTAATAACGAGGCTTTGTAATTTTAATTAATGAATTATTTATTTTAATGGATCATGAGTAAAAAATATTAACATAGTAGTGCTATTGGGTCTGAATTTTGAATCTTATGACACGATACATATTATTCCACTTGATTCTATTGTATATTGTTCTTTTGATTCACTATCCAATGAATTTTCTATAAATTTATTTTCAATTTATGGGATATATTAATCCAAATATTGTTTTTTTGATGAAATTTAATTGGACTCAATTGTTACCCCCAATCAATTTTTTTTAAATAACTCAATTTTCATCCACTATGTTATAATCATTTTATTAAATTATTCATTATGTGATATGGTCATTTTTCCTTTCATTTTATTATGTTCTATAATTTCATTGATTATATTCTTAACATATAAATCCATTTTAATATATTTCTTGCTTCATGGATTATTTTTATTGTAATAGATATTGATAAATCAAATATCTTATCTATGTGTTATGTGGTTTCATATTGAACTTTTCTTTCTGATTGATGGCCTCAACTATCCTATTTTTATATTATATAGTATTTTGTAAAATTTTTAGGGGAAATGAATTTTCAAAATAATGATGGATTTATAACTAATTTTATTAAAATGTTCATTTGTAAATAAGGTTTTATCAAATTTAATTGGAGGATTTTTTCCATTCACATTCATATGTTATTTAATTGTCTCCTCATTTCTTCATGATAATCCTTATATATTTTCATGGGCTCATTATTGTTGATTCTTGTAAAATTAAATGTTTTTAAAAAATTTACTTCACCTGTTGAAAAAATTCTTTTGAAAGGGACTCATAACATTGCATTTTATATCAATGTTAAAAATGGTTTCAAAAAGATATTTTACATTTTCCCAAACGTTTCAGTATTCATTATCAAAATGTAGTAACTTAATTAAGAACTTTTTTCTCTATTCATTATCCATTATATATTCACATTTTAAGATAATGATCTCACGATACAAAAAAATCTAGTTTCTTACCTTTTGTTTGGAGGTATAATTAAAAGAAACTCTTCCAAGTTTAATTTTCATCTTTGTAACTATCCTTAAAGGGTTACATTATTACATTGGGGACCTGTTATTTTGAAACTATCAACCATTTATTAGATATATTATAATATATAAGTTCACATTTTTACGTATCCTTATACAATGTTCTCTATACAGTGTGAACATCACATTTACATAATTCATATTGGATTTTAACCACCATGAAGGAATGTTATTCTATTAACATGTGGAAAATCACTGAAATTTTTAATATTTTATTCCAATAAATATGATTATTATAAACATTACTATATATTATTTCATAGTCACCCTTTATACTATATATGGTTTATGATATCATTATCCCTTTTATTGAAATGTGTAATATAATTGAAATTCGTGGTGATAAGTAGAAGATACTGAATGTTGATTATGTAGTAAAATCGGTATTATTTAATATATGAATAAAAATGAGTTTATTCATCTAGAGGTTCATTAGTGAATGGAATGAATATTATGGTTTACTCTCATAGTGAAATCATTTTTCATAAATAGGTGATTAGTGGGACCTATCAGTATATTGACTGATCACTAATATGTGGTTCTAATATGAGAATAATGTTTTTTATTTTGTTGTATTCATACACAAGAAAAGAAATTTTCCTAACAATAATTTCATGATTTATAAGATAATTATGCCGTGGATTATGGTGTTATATTATCTTCCCAGTATAATGTATTTCATCATAATTGATCATGTTATTATTATCTTTATGACCTATTTATTTTTATTGCAACCCATTTAAATATTATGCTCTTAGTTTATAATGATTAAATAATTATGTTTATTAATTATTTTACCTATAATATTTATACTATTTTTATTCCATGATATTATTTATTGTATGTTTTCAATTATTAAGTCCATGATATCACATGTGTCATTTTTTTATTTCCCTAGTTTTCGATGAAAATTATAACACATGATATTCCAAAATTAAAGAGATTTTATAATAATGTTTTTGGAGATGTTGATGATATATTTTCACAAACTATCCATCATGGACCATTCATGACTACCCCAAGACTGCCTCCCAAAGGCCAGGGCTACTGACTAGCACCGAAGGAATTATCCCATGAGAGGTAAGAATTTTCAAGAAATCCTATACACAGACACAAAGCTAATATTGTGGGATGTAAACACCAAGTAAACCACAATTGTCACTGAGAAAACTATTGAGATAACAATACAAAATGAAAGTTAAAAAGGGGAAAAATACAATAAAAAAACCACAACCATTGTAAACTACCATGGTCTATCCACTCGAGACCCCACCTGAAGAATAAGTGAAGGGTAGCTGCCTATAGCCATAGAAGTACACCCATCTGTCCCATCCCACTGAGAACCACCATGTCTCGGAAAAACATGGTCTCCATCAAAGCATCCTTTTATCCAATCTCCATAAGAACAACCAGGTCCTAGACCACCAAGTTCTCTGTCTCTGTTTCGATCAACTGCACAGGACATGACATGTGCAGAAAAAGCCTGTGCATGGTTGACTAACACAATACTGAGTTGGGTCCCCAACCAAAAAGAAATGACAAAAAGATATATGAAAACCAAACCAGGAAGCATAAACCTGAAGCAAGACAGCTCATACGAGGTATGATATAATGTATGAATAGTAAGACCATTGGTCATATCAGTAAAATCCTTGGGTCACTGGGGTACTCAACTCTGATGAGTACCGTGGGTATGCAGGTTCAAACAGAGGCACTCCCCACCATGGGCCAGCCGGGTCATAGATAGCTACATCCCACTAGACATGGACTGATGTTGTATATATCACTGATGAGTGTCGTGGTTATGATAGGTCACATATAGCCTCTACCCACCGTGGACCTGATGGGTCGTAGAGAGCCGCTTCCCACTTTCCCCATCGTACTAAGTTATTCATCCCTGATTAGTACCATGGGTCTTTTGGGTGACATAACGTCGCTCCCCACCATGGGCCTCCCAGGTTATATAGAGCCTCTTCCAATTAACCCATCATATCTGATACACAAAGGGTCTCTTGTCTTTTGTCTTTGGGTCTCATTCATCCATATTTCTCTTGCACATAGTGCACTTGATTCTGGAAGAAATAACTCTTTTAGACATTCATCATTTTCAACGTCTGTGGTATCCTTATTAGACCCCTTTCTATATGACGGTGGGACCATCCTGCAAGGTATCCTGATGAACTTGTCCCATCTGGCCCAGTCTGCAACAGGCGGGCCGGTTTCTTACCAGACCATGACGCCATGTGGCCTAGTATTATTTCGCCAGCCTTTCCCACAATAGAGGTCCATATTAATCCATAGATGGACACTCAATGGCCCGGTTCATTCCCTACCGGACCACCTGCCAAATGGGTCGTTCCCCTCCCGCCCGCATGGGGGGTCGAACCCCTCCAAAAGACCTGGGGCACTGGTCCCCTCTAGCATGCCTGGGGGGTCGGTCCCCTCCACCCTGCATAGCATGCTCAACCCTTCTAGCATGCCTGGTGGGTCAGTCCCCTCTTGCCTCACCAGGGGGGGTGTCACCTCCATATCGGAGGCCATGTGGCATCTGATTCATGTGCATTGCACGACCCCTAGTGGTGACACATTCCCTAGTAAACTAGTCTATAGAGTAGACCAGGTCCCTTTACATGACCCACGACTTTCTCTCAGTCCAGGTCACACTGTGGACCTCGTGGAATGGGCAGCCCCATAGACATGGTCGGAGGGTGGCGTCACACTGCGATCCACCGGCCCGAGGTGGCTGTAGCCCTCCAACGCACATCGTCATGGCGCGCTGCCACCCACCCGCATTCGATGCCGGCATTGGCATGCCAAAAAAACCATCCGCGGAGCACAAAGTCCACTCTGGTGGTCTATTCATCATGTCTTCTGTGCGTTTGTCCTCTATTGGATGCAACATTCCCACCAAGGATTCAGATCCTCTCTTCCGCCATTTTAATGGTGAAACCATGAATAATTCACAATAAATCAGAATGGTTTAGGGGATGAGGCTTTGTTTAGGTCATCCCACAACCTCTGCATTATAGGTTTTAAAAAATGGGGAAACGTAATAGTTTTACCATCCTTTATCCAAATGTAAAACTTGAGATATAGTAATATCCATAAAGGTGAACGAACCACAAATCAAAAAATTCGTGGTTTGTTCAAAATTCATTGTTTTAGAATGAAAAATGGGGAAACTCAAAAAAAAACAAACCCTTACATAGAGATGGTTCATCATTACTGTCAATCTGTTAGAATCTATCGGCGTCCGTCACTGACTTGTCCCATTATTCATTGTGTGTCGATGTCACTAGTGATTTTCTTGTGTTATTTGGAGAGGATTTCACATTATCGATTTGTCAGAGGTGTTTCCACAGTTTTTATCCCATTTCCCCAACCCCGTTAACTCAATAAAAGAAAAATGTGTCCCAACATTTCTATCATGCTGCGTTATCACGTCGTTACACTATTACATTTATGAAATAGTGTATGTAATACACTTCATTTAAAGAGTCGTTATGATGTTTAATTTATGGGATAAAATAGTTTTCTCATTGGTGCTTTACGGTGAATCAATTTTTCGAATGAAATAAAGTTTTTAAGATTATTCTATACTTCATAAAATGGAGGAAAATGAACTTTTTCCCTCAACCCACACCAAATGAGGTTAAGTCCATTCATAATTAAAATCTCCATTCTTGACGCAACAGTGCCTATGTATTTTCAATCCAGACACCCATTTAGATGTTACAAAAACCATGCATGGGTACCATTTTAATTTTCTTAAGAAAAATATCAAAAATTATCTTTCTCCCTCGACCTGCATCGGTTGAGGTTATGTCCTGCATAAGTAGAACATTTCATTACAAACCCGATGATGATCTTAGATTTTTAATTCGAGATACCATTTGTGAGTTATGAGGATTATAAAATAATATAACTTTTAATTAAATTATTTTATTTACAATCACTTCAAAAATCCAACATTCATAGTCGGTCCCCACCGATCGATTTTAGGCTCCGCATAAGGGAAGCGTACTTTCACAAACTCAATGGTACTCTCAAATTTCAAATCCGAGTTTCCATTTATGAGTTATAAGGATTTAAAAATAAAAAAATTTACTCAATTATTTTATTTAAGACAATAAAAATACCTTCCATTATTGACCTATACTAGCCAATGTTAGACTCTGCCTAAGGAATACAAAACCTCCCGAGCTCAATTATCATCACAGATTTTCAATCCTATTAACTGTTCAGGAGATATAGTAATTTGAATAATAAAATAATTTTATTTAAATATTTTTTTAAAATTAATTCGGTTATGGGGTCTTCTCATTGGAGGCTTTCCCCAACAAAACATATGTCACTACTTGGTTAAATACATCATCTAGAATGCAATGGTAACATCAAATTCCTAATTTGGGAACCCATTTATGATTAATTCCACTTTTTCAGGGAAACCACTCACATGTACTATTGAAAACATAACATTTTATCGATTGATCAATACGTGCACTTTATGCTTCAGAATCACATGTTGTCTCAGACATTCATCTGAACATTATCCAATTTACTTTTTTAATAAAATCATGGAAATATGATGTATTACATTACTCCTCCCTTTTAGGCCATTATGTCCTCATAAGCCAAAACAAGGGCTAATCAGATCGAAAGGGGTACTGATCATGAATATTCTCCTCCCACTCCCTTGTTCTCTCTTGAAGAATCCTATGTTTTCAATGAACATGCACTAGAGTAATTGACTATCTACAGAGTACCTGATTCTATCAATAATTTACCTCCACCAGGAACTCCACCGACATCAACCCGTTGTCAATCTCTAGATTGCGGCATCCTCATGTTTAGGTCATTCTGGGAGAAGATATACCCAAACTCCTATGGTCAGAGTAAATGCTAATTTGTTCACCCATCATGTAGTGCCACCAAATCTTCAAAGAAAATACCAAAATTTCAAACTCCAGGTCATGGGTCACGTGGTTTTTCTCTTCATGCCACAATTGTCATGAATCGTAGGCCATCACTGCTCGCTCATGAACCAGGACACAACCCAATCTTGTCCCTAATGTGTCATAGAAAACTAAATTTATGATTATCTCCTCATGTATTCTTAAGATGGATGTACTAATCAGTCTCCTCCTCTTCTCTTTTAATGTATGCTTTCAATTCTCCATCCACAGAAAGGGTTTTCCATTTTTTTCAATGACAATAAGGGTGATGCTACTCTAGAAATGTTGGGCGCAATCCTTTAGTAGTATCCAACCAACCCAAAGAAACTCTTCACCTCATGCACACTCAAAAGTGACTCCCAAGAATGTGATGTCTCTATCTTTTCCAGATCCATGGCAACTCCAGCCTTCAAGATGACATGTCCAAGAATACGGACCTCCCAAATCCAGATTTGGCACTTTGAGAGATTCCCCGAAAGCTGGTGCTCTCAGAGTGTATGTATTACAATCTATAGGTGTGTAGTGTGTTCCTCTTTTGATGTCGAGTACACCAATACTTCGTTAAATAATACCATGATGAAAATATGGATCTATGTTTGGATGATCCTGTTCATGAGTCCCATGAAAATAATGGGGAATTCTTCATGCCAAAGGGCATCACTAAGAATTCATAGTTTCTATACCAGAATCTGAATTCCTTCTTTAGTGCATCCTTATCTTATACCTAAAACAGGTGATATCCTGATCTGAGGTCTATCTTTGAGAACCACCTTGCTCACTTCAGCTAGTCAAAGAGGTCACCAATTCTCAGTAGTGGATATTTGTTCTTCATAGTCACTTGGTTATGGAACTGGTAGTCTGCATGTAGCCTCATTATTTCATCTGCCTTTATGGAAAACAACACTATGACTACTCATGGTGAAACATTGGTACCCAAATAACCCTTCTCCTACAAGTATTTCAGTTGTACCATCAACTCACAAACCTCCACAAGAGCCATATGATATGCTGATATAGATATTGGTGTATTCTTGGGGTAAATATTGATGTAAAAGACTACCTCCCTCTGAAGAGGTAGTTATGGAACATCCTAATGAATTACGTAATCATACACCTCAACCCCTAAAGGAAATCTCAGACACCTCTGATCCACCACACCAAGAGTGAGGCTATCCATCTAGTGAGTGATCAACTACACCACCCTCCGAGATTGTATATCTTTCACTGCAAGAGTTCCCTCACCACTGGTGAAGGAAAACCCAGTCCCATCATTATAGACACACCAAACTCTATGCCTAATACCGTCGATCTGAGAATTAACTATGGATAACCCGTCCATACCCTATATGATGTCTTAAGGCCTCGACACCCCTACTAAGAGAACCCAACCGAAGCTCCAACCGCCATGTGTAAGCTTACACTATCGGCACCAAAGTTTAATTATCGAATCCCCTTATGTATGAGTACCTAATCATAATTATTGAGACAACACCTCCACTAGAAACATTGAACCTCGAACCAGGCCCGTGGAAGGGTAAGAGTGACTGAAAATTGTGTCCAAAAGAAATGAAACTAAGTTGGAGAAGACATAGATCATACCTCTAATCATCCTTTATGTGTCGTGGTAATAGGAATAAACTATCTATGCAGATCTATCCCATGTACAATTTGTTTTTGAGGCCATGGTGGACCACCATAGGGTGTTGGAGGTGGTACCTTGAACTATCTCCCATCAGCTGCTGCTTGGCTTACTCCCCAGCCATGTTTTCTACCTTGCAGACCTCTTCACTTGAACCTTTGCCTCTGTCTTTGTGGTCCTTTGATCGTTTTCTGATCATCTGTGTGGAATGTCTTGTATTTAGGAGTCATGTGTCCATCCTTTCTACATGTGAAGCACAACCTGGCTTTGTATTGACTCCCACTACTCTAGGATCCGCGCAATACCGACTATTAATTCTGGGGTCATGCCTTAATGGATTTAACCCTTTTGGGTCCCCACGTCTATTGATCACAATTGAATACTCTTCCTCTTGGTTAGTGGCTCTAGATGTTGTTCCCTTCTCTTATAGGAAGCTTGACAAAATAAGGGTTTGCTCCAGCACCACATCCTGTGTAGGGATGTTGAGAGACACCATGGATGCCATGATCTTTTAACGTAATCATTTCTAAAAGGCTCCATCCATAGAGAAAGGGCATCACACCATGTTTCTAGAGTAGTAAGAAAGATCAGTGAACCTCACTGAGTACTCTGCTACTATAATGATACCCTTCTATAGGTGCAGTAGCTCCGGTATTCTCATAGAGCGCAACATCGCTGGGAAGAAAGCATCCCTAAAGAGGATCTCAAAGTCTATCTTGGTGAGGGTCTCTTCAACCTGAATCTGAATCATCATGCTCCACCATATCCCTATCGAGTTCTGAAGAAGTCTCGTGGCCATGGTCTCCATCTTGTCATGTGGCATCCTCACTAAGTGGAAGACTTCTGCCACCGCCTCCAGCCATCCCTCAACGTCCTAAGGATCATTCTCTCCCATGATCCTGGGAGGTCTACATCACTAAAACATGTGGAAGGAACTAATTTGGCGCATGTCCTCAATATGTAAAAATGGTTGTAAATTCCAACCAACATGAGGCGGTATTGCATGGAAACCACCCAAAAATGAAATCGTGGGCAATAGACCATGTACGAAAGCTTCATCACTCTATGAACCATCCTTGTGGTCAAACAACGGAATCCTGGATTGTTGTCTATGTGGAGGCATCTTGAATGATAATAAAGATGAACCACGATCAATTTATTATACCCGGTGAGCTGAATTTTGATCAAGGGAATTGACTCAAAGGTTCAAGCAACCAATGCATTCATGTAATGAGTCAGAAAACTGAATTCAAGGTCCTAGTGTAAGGATATGTTTTCCACAACACCAAAACTGGGCTCCCTATACTGAAATCAAAAATCCAAACACATAAAACTATATCCCCATAAAAATTTATAGACAATTATTTCTTCTGGTAGAACTGAACACCATTGATACTACTTTTTCTTGACCCATCCCCCCAGGACCATGCCGTCACCATCCCAAGCCTACATCCCAAAGGTTGGGGGAAAAAGACTAGAACCAAAGGCATTATCACATGAGATGGAGGCATTTTTCTGAAAACATATACCCAAATAGAAATATCAAATTGATTAATTTAAAGACAAAGTAATCCACAACTGTATCTGGGAAAAATACTGAGAGTACAGTAAAAACCGAAAGTACAAAGGATCCCGAATACAAGTACAAAACCAAAAGGAAATTACAACATCCATCATCCATCCACTCGAGACCCCACATGAGGGGTATGTGAAGGGTAACTTTATATAGCTGTAGAAGTATGCTCATCCATCCTATCTCACTGTGCACCTCCTATTCCCAGACCACCATGGTCGATGTATAAGCATTCGTCTATCCCATCTCAATAAAAAAACCTAGTCCTAGACCACCAAGGTCACCATCAAAGTTTCGATCACCTGTACGGGACATGACATGTGTGGTCAAATCCTGTGCATAGGTGAGTAACACAATAATAAATATAGACCCCAAACATAAGGAAAGAACACAAAAAAATCCACAAAAGAAACCTTGAAGCATGATCACAATGAATGAAATCTCACACATGTTAAAATCTAATGTTTTGAAAGTAAGACAACCTGTAGTATCACCGAACACCTTGGGATGCTATGTTACTCCACCTTGATGAGTATCATGGTTATGTTGGGTCACACAGAGCCGCTCCTAACCATGGGTCTTCTGGGTCTCACAAAGCCTCTTCCAACCATCCTTGGACAGTTTTGGTACTAACCACTAGTGAGTACCATAGGTATGCTGGGTCACACATATACAATCCCCATCGTGGGCCTACTGGGTCACACAAAGCTGCATCCCACTATGGCCATCGTACTGAGTTACTCATCTGTAATGAGTACCGTGGGTCTTCTAGGTCACACAGAGTCACTCCCCACTATAGACCTACCAGGTTACATAGAGCCACTTCCCACTTGTCTGTTGTAGTTGATCCACTAAGGGTCGCTTCTCAGTAGTCCTTGCGTCCCAGTTATCCGCAATGTTCACATTCATGTTTCGCTTGATTATAGATGAAACCACTTCTCATGAAATTCATCATATTCCAACATCCCTAGAATATTTATTATAGTATTCCCAAAGATCTGCCTCACTTCAAGGTTTCCAATGAAACAAATGACACATCAATCATTCAACCTTTTTGAGAGATATTGGTGTTTTAGTAAACTGGGACCAGTTGCGTCCATGACCGGTATGACCCGATTGGACCAAATAGAGGGCCCCACATACCCATGTATGGTTTTTCTAACCCGACCAGACCTGGTTTTCATTTGGGCTGGACCTACCAGTGGGAGAGTCCTATTGGGCTTAGCTGGACCCATCCCAGTTCTGCTTGGGGTCCAGCCCGCCGAGTTGCTCGGCCCGCAACCAGAGGGCTGATTTGATCCCTGGCTGAGCCGCTCAGTGGACTATTGTAATTCATCCATCCGCTTCCACAATAGCGTGCCAGCTTAATCCAGCTCAGGTCACTCAGTGGCCTAGTTGGTGACCTGCCGGCCCCGCCCTCTAGGTTGGCTGGTCACCTTCAGTCGAGACACCGAGTGGCATCCTGTTCTTGTTTGTTGCGCGATGCTAGGATACACCCAAATCCCTTGTCAATCGGTTCACATAGCGGGTCTGGTTCATCTGCATGACATGCGGCATGTTGTGGGTCTAGGTCACGTTGTGCACGCTTGCCGTGGGTGGCCCCACCGACGCGGGTAGATAGATGCGACCCGTAGATAGCCGCCAACACCAGAATTGGGAGCACATGCTTCACCATCACTAACCCATCTGGCTGCAGTCTTCTTCAATGCGCCATCGGGGTGTGCTGTATGCCACATGCCTCCAACCGCTCGTGGCTGCTGCTATAGGTGGCTGACGACGCCTTCCACGGACCACCGAGTCTGCTCTAACGGTCTATTCCACATTTTGTATACTCCTTTGGCATCAATTTTATTCCACCTTCCCTTCCAATGCCTCAAATCATAATTGCAGATGTTTTGAATGTGCGGAAATGATTAATGATTAAGAACACACAATGGTTGGGGGGCTCAGGCCTTATTCGTCTTGGCTTATGCCCCCAAATATAGAGGTTTTAAAACATTGGGATAAAGATTATAGTTCTATAAATCCTCATCCCAATGAAAAACCTTGAGAAACCGCACCCTCCCACAGGAACAAATGACCCATAGATCACAATATTATGGGGTTGATCTGCGTTTGTTGTTTTAGAAATAAGAAAAAGGAAACTCAAAATAAAAAACCCTACCTAGAGGTGATTCGTTATTGGTGTCGATCTATCTGAAGTCCTTATCATTCATCGTTCCCTGGTCCCATTCTCTAAGGAAAATCGATGATTCTAGTTATTTTCTATCATTCATTGGAGAGGAATCCTTACCGTCAATTCATAGGAGGAGTTCCCATGTTTTTTGATCCCATTTCTCTAACCCTATTAAATAATTAAAAGAAAAACATGTCACAACATTTATGTTACGCTACATCATCATGTCGTTATGACATTTCATTTATGAAACAACATATCTGATATTCTTCAGTGACAGTTTCATTACATAGTTCCATTTATGGAATGAAACAGTCAGCTCATCGCTGCGTTGCAGTGAAACAATTATTTTGAGTAAAATAAACTTTTTATGTTTATTTTTTTCTTATAACAAATAAATATTATCTTCTGCCCTCGATCCATTCAGGTTGAGGTTAGGTCAATCTATAAGTATTATCAATGTTCCAAATGCAATGGTG
This sequence comes from Viscum album, assembly GCA_963277665.1. Classification (NCBI taxonomy): domain Eukaryota; kingdom Viridiplantae; phylum Streptophyta; class Magnoliopsida; order Santalales; family Viscaceae; genus Viscum; species Viscum album. Next base: position 1,942,757,433 of record OY728126.1, on the reverse strand, counting down.
AAATCAAATTTTCAATCTGGGCAGCCATTTAAGATGTTTCCAAAACAGTGCTTGCAAACAATTTTAATTCCCATAAAATTAATCTAAAAAAATATCTTTCACCCTTGACCTATGAATGTTGTGGTTAAGACCCGCATAAGGATATAATTTTATTAAAAACTCAACTACGGTTGCAGGTTTTTCATTTGAGTTAACATTTATCCATCACAAGGATTCGAATATAAAAAACCTTATATTTAAATTATTTTATTTATGGTCACGTCCCAAAAACCAACATTCACAGCCGATCTGTGCCGACTGATGTTATGCTCTAAATAAATGATGGATGCCCTAACAATCTCAATGGTAATTTCAGATTTCAAAATCTTAGTTACCGTTTATGTGTTATAAATATTTGGAAATAAAATAACATTATTCAATTATTTTATTTATGGTAGAAAAATATTTACCATTGTTGACCCACACCAGAAAAAGGATATGCTCTACCTAAAGAAATCATACCCTCATGAGCTCAATTGTGGTCTAATATTTTTAAACTGAGTCATTTTTCGTGAGTTATAAGAATTTGATAAATAAAAGAATTTTATTTATTTATGGTTGTTCAATTTTTGGGTTTTCTCACCGAAGGCCCGTGCTGACTAAATATATGTTTCACCTAGGGTAATCATGCCATCCAAAATGAAACATTTACTTCATATTTTAAATATGGGAACCTGTTTACGAGTTATTCCACTTTTTTTGGAAAATATCTCATGGGCACTATTTAAAATTTAAATTTTTTGATGGATCATTTCGGGAACTCCGAGCCTTATAATCGCACACCATCTCAATGCCTAGTCTCAAAATAATCCCATTTAATTTTTTAAAAAAATTCAAGGAATTTCAAGTTATTATAATATTATAGATTATGATTTTTATTATGTATAGAAAAAACCAATTTACATTTTATTGGATTGATTGGTGTATGAATTTTATTAATTTTTTAATTCTGTAACCATACCAGGTCTTGGGAAAATTTTTATAATATTTATCTGTTTATCATGTAAATATGAAATAGTTATTTTTGATAATATATATTTGGTATAAATCTCAAAATCTAGGATTGGTTTTTGAAGAAATAATATATTGTATCAATTAAGGGCTATCATAATTTTATATATTTTGATTTTTATATAAAATAATTTAACATTTGATAAGATAATATTAATCGTAAATTCAATGTAATAGATAACACATTTTCAGAGAGTATTATATAATGGTGTGGAATAATTTCTCATTTTATTATGGGATTAGGGTAAATGAAAAATAATGAAAACCATCAGAATAAGAAAAATATATAATATAAATTTATATGGCCACATCATGATGTTTTGATAATGTTGATATTGTGTGAGTCACTAAGAAACAACATCCTCAACTATATACTAAAATTGAATGAAAGGTTTAACAAATTATTATAGAAGTGTAATAACCTTTAAAAGGGATGATTAGGTATTTTCTCAAATATAACCAAATTAACAGAAAAAGTAAAATAAGAAGACCTATATTGAAACTCCCAAGACATACGCGTTATTTCGAAAAAGTATATTTATGAAACATTATAATGTAATTAGTAATGATGTTAATGAATTAGTATAGATAAACTAATTAAAAAATAATCTTCGATATCCATGAATTAAGCTATGATATTAAAAGGTTGAACTGATTGTATCATTTTTAAAAAAAATTTATTCATAGTGGACGGAAAGTTGAGAGTGATGTTTTTATATTTATATTTCTGAAACATTAAAAAAAATTTGGTTTTAATTTGTGGTTGGTATAGGATCATCATGATGAAGAATAGAATAGAATGAATATATAAATTAATTTTCCATATAACCTAATAATCGAGTATTTATAAATAGTTAAAAATTTAGTATTCTCTTAATATTATGGAAATTTAGAGATTAGATAACATAACTAAGGTACAGTTAATGTTAATTTCATTAAACTAATGTCGAATTTCATTTTTGAGTAATATTTACTAGTTATCTTCCAATATATTTTAAAAGTTATGAAGATCATGTGAACCATATAAGGATTTTTCATAGGTAGTTCTACTTTGATGGTTTGAGATAGTATACAATAATTTATTAATCAACCAATATTTTTATTTTATGAAAATGTTATATTTAAAGGGATAAATAATTGAGAACGCAATATTTATCTACGGATAAATTTAATATTTAATATATTAATGATGTTTATGTAATAATGGGTTGAATGATTTTCAGAAAAGTGAGTTACTTAGAATTGATATCCTTTGATTTGATTATTGATTTACTCAAAAAGTTATAAAAAATAATATTCACATTGATTATCACCTTTTTCGATTATGATACGTAATAAATTGTGTGTGAACTTATTAACTAGCATAAAATCTAATTTTAGGGTTAAATATAGTGTAAATATCTAACAGATTATTTGGTTTCATTGGATTTTAATTTGTTAAGGATTAAGATAGTAATGGGAAAAGTAAAGTAAAGAGAATGTCAAATTAGTGTATAAAAAAATCTAAGTATAAGATTCAATAAAATATTACTATTTTTTTGAATAATTATAAATAAATCAATAAATACTAATATAGTAATCTATATTTCATACTAGAAGCTATATTCATAATTATAAATATGTTAAGAATACCCTCACCCATATTCATCATTGGGTGATTATTCAAAATAGTGATGATTTAGTTTATTTATAGTGGATGATTGTAGGAACCTATGACATCAATGGATTACATCCCTTAAATGTTCAAAAGAATATTTTTATCATTACCCACATGTAACACCGAAATAATATAACATCATGACATTTTGGGATTCAAATATAAATATTATGTATGATCATTAAAATCATGTCATTAAATTAGAAAGAATTAATATGTGTAACCAATTTTATAAATATTTACAAAAATACAGTGAAATAAAATTTCAGTATGAATTAAATTAAATCATTTAAATATTTTTATAAAAAATATCATTTATTTTTCAGAAATTTATTTATTTAAAATTTACTGTTATGTGATAAGATTTTTATTTAAATATTACATGTGATTAATGAAGATATATTATGTCTTATATTATTAATTGGTTAACACGAATTTAGTTCTTGACTTATATGAAATATATATAAAAAAGTAATAATGTGAAAATTTCATTTTTAAATAAAAAGATATTTTAAATATATTTTGTACCCCTCTATCTCTCTTTGGGATATAACATAGGCTCGAGTTCAACCAGACTCGGGCACTGTTCATATTATGAATTGGGTGATTCAAAACCATTTTCTTACTTGGAAAATTTATGTTCACTTTGTGATTGGTCAGGGCCCCACACATGGATTTTATAGTAACCTATACACATATTTTTCACTTGGGGTGGTTCTTGAGTGTCTTACACCATAATTTGGTAACCAAAATACCAATTTTTAAATTCACACATGGGTGATTTATCAAGTTACTATTGTAAGAAACTGTAGAAGTATTGTACCAGTGGAATAACTGTAAAATTTTTAGCACTAAAAAGGTGACGATATTGTTTAATCCATGGTACTATAGTAGTACTATCCACTAGAGTGGCTTGTAGTTCATAAAATGTGATTTCATGCATAGAATTATGGTTTTTAACCCCCAGGGCCATCAGGAAATTTTCATGATCCACTTGGAATTGGTAATATGAGCTATGTAATGGGTTTCCCTCTATCCGGGAAAAAATATTTAATTTCTTTCATAATCAATATAGGATTCACCACAAATTTTTAAAAATGTTTTTTAGGTGATTAGTGGAATAATTTCAAGTTTTTCTCAAACATTCACATGTATGAAAATATCACAATACAAGAATGAAATAATATTTTTTGAATAATTTTTATAATATATATGTATTTATATGTAATATAAATCATTAATAATTATGGGTTTGGTTTTATAAAACCCATGTATATCATTTTGGAAACATATGTATACTTTTATTATAAAAAATGTTTTTATTCATTTATTTTAATTGTTGATTTTAATCAAATATATAAATTAAATATATAAAAATGTAATTCAAAATTTAGATAAATCTCTAAGTATAATTTGATAAGTACAATTTTGATATTTTTCATAATAGTATGATTACCAAGATTAATATTATAATATATGATAATGGGAAAATAGTTATTTTAATTGAAAAATATTTTTAATATTGTTCAACTATTGTCTAATTAATAATTTTAATATATATTAAATGTTAATTTAATATCATTTTTATAAAAATATATATTTATATTAAATCCCAATTAATTTGTATATAATTCTAATCATGAATAACAACACCTAATGGTTAAAAAGATTTTTATATTTTTTTTAATATATTAAATTATTAAATTGAAGTATTTTAAATATTTAAAAATTTTAATATATTATAAGGATATTACTTTTAATTTCATCACATACTAATTTGTTTTTATTTTTACTTTTAAATTTTTTTTAAACATAAATTATTAGTAAGAAACTAGTTACCAAGGTAAAAATAATAAAAGGAAAAAAGGTCATTGAAAGAAAATAATGGCTTCCAACTTGTTTAAATTATAAATGGAAATAATTATTTGAGGATTTATCTACCCAATATCACCTCAAAATAAATTATTTATATATTTTTTCTTTTAACCGTGTATTAGTTTAATTATATCACTTTATAGTAATAGGGTTTTCCAAAAAGTGTTCTTTTATTCAATTATAAAAGGGGACATTTCCACCAATTCTTTTCCAATCCATTATTTTTTTTTATAAAACTCAAGCCTTTATAATCATCATAACCTACTATCCAAATTTTATAACAATGTGTTCTTAATTATTTATTTTAATACCTTCATTCCCAATTACACTTTCAAGGGTGATTTAATGGAGCCAAAGTGAGTATTACTTACAACTTTCAATTTATTCATTATATTTCTCGTCCAATCATACCATAAAAAGTATAATATGATAACATAATTATCATTATAATACTAATGTGTTATTATATTAACTTAATCCTACTATATATTAATTTTATCCCCTTTTAAAAATAGAAAAATTTTAACCATGCATTGTGCAGACTACAACCTCGATAGAGATCTTTGAATACAAATTTGTAAATAAATATTTGTAACTATCCAAAAAAATAACATATTATACAAAATATTAATAAAATATTAAAAATATCATTAATTTTCTCTTATAAATATAAAATTCACTTCATTAACCAAACACACACATCAAGATATAGGTTGTTCGTGTATAGGATTAGTTTTTCCAGCTACTAGAATAATTATACAAAAACCCTTTCATGGATGTCTATGTGAAACATATATTGAATTGATTAAAATTTAAATACATATTTATTAATATTTTTTATATTAATTTTATTTTAATTATTAAACTCTTTATTAAAATATCATATCCAATTTCTAAAATTCCGTAAATAAGCTGACACTCTATCAATTTTAATGAAAATATAAAAAAATATATTAAATAAATATTATCAGATAATAAAGGGTATATAATAAATTAAATTTATAATAATAAATATACTAACAAGTTATCTAATAAACATAATATTATTATTTATTATTTTAGTTTCATATGTTATATGAATCAAGAACAAGGTTTGGGTTTTCATCTCCAAATATTCTATTTGAGGAATGTTTGGTATTAAGAACCTAATTAATTTATGTGGTTTTGAAATTATTTTATTATATATTAGTTAATGAATTATCTATTCATAATGTTATTTTTTTTACTAATTATAAAACCTCACTTTCAAGGGGTTTTTATTAATATAAAACTCAAGCCTTAAGGGGTCTTTTTATTAATTTTTAATCCACTGATTGATGTTGTTATTATAAAACATTATTTACATTTTATGGTGTAATTAATTACATTATTATTTATTATATATTTATTTTGTAATTATTCATCACATTTAATTTTTTATTTGGCACTAAATTTCTTCACTCCTGATGGGTTGATAATATTTTAAGTTGTATGGTGAATCTATATTTTAGTATTTATTATTTTTGACATGTCAAATGTTACTCACCTTGTTCATCATGAATGAGATTTCATTGATTCCCCATATCATTTTAGTTATATAATATATTTCTTTATAAATCATATTATATACTAATCCTAATAATTTTCATATCATCAGATATCTTTTTATTCATTTGTTACCCAAGTCGAAAGATATTTTTGTAAATCAATTATAATTCATTAAATTATAGTATCTCTATTAAATTTGTTAATACATGTTGTCTAGATTTTGAAATTTCATTATATTATGAGGTATTATATAAATGTTTATTTTTTTACCATAAAAATCACTTTTAAAATTTTTTATACTTAATCTTGTTTTTTTAAATAACAGATATCGGTAACTCCAAAAAAACTTTCTTTGAGTTATAATATTTCATTTTCACAATTGTGTTTATGTTAAATTGTCTGCCAATATAACATTTGTTTAAATATTATATCATAATCATATTTTATAAATTAATATTTTAATATAATGAGGTTTTTATATTAATATTGTATAATTTTTTTTACAATGATACATTGAATAAAATAAAAAATTAATTTTTATTTTCCATTAATATTTATTTTCTTTCCATATTATTTTATCCATGATTAGAATTATATTAATTTAATGATTCATTATTAAAGTGTAATTACAAAATTAATTATTTGAATTGTTTTTTCACATTATATTTGAAAAAAATAATTTTTGAATTCACCACTAGAATATTATTTTAGTGGTTGATTAAAATATTTTCTAAAATATATTTTTGTAATGAATATTACATCTCTTTTTCATTATAATTTACTCTAATTAGGTTAATTTTTCCCAATATATACCCTAGTATATAATAAAATATTTTGGGATTGAACTCACAGTATGGAACAAAAAATTTCAAGATCACTTTATGGGAGGTATCATTGGAGAATTCTTTATTAAGGATGCTTCTCATATATCTGAACATCATTATATGTTTCTTTGCTGTAATGGTGTTACATTATTTTGAAACTATCCACCTTATTTCTCTATATGGACAATAGTAAAAACATTATTGTGTATATATACAGATATAATTATTTTCATTATATTGTTTTAATATCAATGTTTACCTAATTCAGATTGGATTGTATTTCTATTGTTTAAAAGTAACTCCACTGACATATTGAATTTAACAGAATTTTGCATATTTTTATTTGAATTGAAAGGTTTTTTTTAATTTGATAACCTATTTTTTACCACCCACCTCTTTTCTTTGGATTGGTTATGATCATATTATATATTTTTAGATAAGGGGATAATTATTGACATTTTTTATGATTATTTACTACTGAAAAAACATAATTTATTATTAAAATTTCATATTTTACATTTTATATACTCTTTTTTTATTCATCTAGATGTTAAATAGGGAATGTTATGAAATTTATTATTAACTATAATGGTTAATTAATTGAACTTTATAATGTGATAGGTTGAGAATACATTATATAACATATTAATTCAACAACATGCCTCATAAGAATATTTTTTTGGGTATTATTGTATATAACTACATAGAATATGATATGACCCAGAAAATATCATGAAAACATAGTTCATGATGATTCGGATAATGATATGGTATTATCAATCCAACATTATAAATTTTATCACTAAATAAACAATTATTTTTATCCATATGCTCAATTTACTTGTATTACAATGCATATATATATATATATTATGAACTTAATATGAGATGATTATGTATTTTTGATGATTAATACTTACAAATACATTTTTTATATGTTTATGTTATGATCTCCCCCGTTGTGTGTTTCTCCTTACAGTGGATTTGATGTTGCCCCATTTTTTTGTTTTTATTTCCCTTGGTTTTGAATAAAGGTACTAAAAATCACATGTCAAACATTATATCTAGTGTTGAAAATTTTTGAGTTATGAAAATTAATTCTTATCAATTAATAATATTCATGTATGGTAAGAAAAATTTCCAATTTATGGTATGTAATATTTCATGTTTTTTTAAATTTTCTACGATTCCAAACCTAAGATGTATTCTAAATGTATGTTATGAAATTTTATCATTATAACATGTAATCATAGGAATCTTATTTATATTATTATTATTTGGTATTGATTCTGGTATGTAAATTATGTGTATTTGTTCTACAGATATTAGAGTGTGTTTCTGAGGAGTCAACACAATGGGGATTGTTTGGGTATTTTTATATTCTCCTGGTAAATGATTCATTTTTTTTAAAATATATATTATAAAATTGGTTTTTTCTCAATTATGATATATGGCTATAATTCTATATTAAAAATTATTATATGATGTTTTATTATAGTTCTAATTTATTTTATTCTATGTTGTTATTGATGTTTCATTATTAGTCATCATTGGTGATTATATCTACAAGGAAATATTGCCCCAAACATTGGATTTTGTACCTCTCTATCAATTATAATCCTTATTCATATTTATAGGCATTCATATAGAATCACGGTTCTCTAAGAAGTCAATTAAGGAGTTATTTTAGTTAGGGTTTTACAACTTAGTAAGATTAGTTCTTCAAACAATATTTTTATTTCTTCTAGGAAATTATAATTAAAAATATATCTCTATAGTCATTGTGATGTTGAAATTTCTAGTTCCTCGTCTATAGTTATCATCATAGGATGATTCTCTTAAAGATAAAAAAGATCACTATTAATATTTGGTAATGATGAAATAAATGTAAGTTTTTCTAATTATATCATCCACTATCTAATTTATACCTCAATTATGATTGTAAATATATTTTTTATATATTATTTTGGATTTTTAATGACATCCTAGAGACAAGAAAAGGAAAAGTTATAGTTTTTTCATCATGATATAACATACAGAAGATAAATATTTTTTACAATCAAGTCATTAGACTCCACTAATAAGCCAGTAATGTCTAAAGGATCTGTAATATTTTAATAGATCCTGTCATCTTATTGGTGGGGCTATTTCAAGGATCATGTTTATCATAGCTACCATTGGTGATTTCTATTCATCTTCCAGAATCTAGTGGGGTCACTGAGTATTAATGATATGTTTAAATCATAGAATTATATGACCTCGACCTTAAACATTACTTAACACTGAATTAAATGATTAATTCCGATTGAGGAACTTTTCAGGTTTATAATTTTAGAGAATTAGATCTTAACTATTAAAACTAAGAATATTACATTGTATACAATTCAACAAAGTTCCCATAAAATAAAAACTCTTAAAAAGAAACAAGTCTAGTTCCATGTTTAAGAATGCATGACTTTTCCTTGATTCCATCCTTGACCCTATTCTACATTATGTCCTGGGAAAAACATTTCAAAAAAACATGGGGTGAGCTTAAAAATTTTAGTAAGGTATACACACAGAAGAAAAACTGTTAGTTTTTCAAAACAATAAGTAAACCATGAATACTTTATCAAAGTAATAATTTTCACCTTTATAGAGATGTAAATACGCGTCACTGAATAAAATATCATTACTTACCCTTTCATAACCAAAATATTACTATAAAACCCATATAAAGAACACATAACATATAATGGTAACTTGAGACATAAACATACTTAAATGGAATAACTATACGATCGACTTCCACACATATCATTTAATCGAATATCCATACAGCCGACTTCCATACCCAATGAATTGGAGGTTATAACATAACCACCCATCCTGGTATTCACGGCACCACCCGTCATATGGTTTATCACGTAACCACCCGTCAAATGTCCATGTACCATTATAAAATCATAAGACATAAAACAAAAATAATAGAAAGAAAATATTTCCACATTTCAAACACAATATATCACATAAATATATTGAAATAACAAATCCATTATAAAAACCATTTTCAATACCAAAATATATAAAAGAGTATATGGTATTTATTTCATTTAAAAAAATCATCACGGCTTGTTGATGAAGCCAAAGACCAAATAATACTCACGGCGGCGGAAATGGTCGGTGTCACCGCGTATGTTAAAAGAAAAATTTCTTTCTGTCGTTTTGTAAAATGCTTCGTAAAAAAATATTCCTTTTGTATAAAATTAAAATTCAAAGGGGTTTATACACTGCATAAAAGAAAGACTTGAATTAGAACAAAATATTCCTCAATGAAAGGAGATTGATATTAAGTCCCTTTCCTCGTGTCCGACGTGACTCGATTGCTCTTTAATCTCCTGAATAATAAAATAAAGTTAATTTCTACTTTCTTAAGAACCTTTTTCAAGTTTATTATAAACTAAAGTTAATTTCTACTTTATTAAGAACCTTTTTCAAGTTTATTATTCCTTTTATACAACTTATTTCCATGTTATAAACGTTATGTAATCATTTAAGTTAATAATTTTCATTTTGCCGATATCTGGTTGATAAGTCAAAAATGGACTTCTCAAAATTACATATTGTTCATGTGGTCAAAGGTTCATTATATCCATAATGATATTCATGATTTGTATATCATATATTATCATATATATCAAGCATATACATGTATTTATAACTGTACATAACATTTAGAGATAATAAATGAAATGCAATGTTCATCGAGACGGTAAGCCGTACGTACGCATGAACACTACTTTTATTTATATTTCGTATTTAATAGAGTGAAATCATAATGATATAAAGTTATATAATAATTCCAGAATAATTTCATATATAATATCCTTATCTCCATCCTTTATACGTCCCACATATGGCATTAATGAATCAAATCACTTTGAGGGGGAGATAGTCCGCACTTCCTAAAATGAAATTATCGTGTTTACCCACAACGGAAACCATAATGGTATGCCCCAAATGAAAAATACAGAAGCATATGGAAAACATAAACATAATATATATCATATAAAAAAATAGTCACATCTTAATGGCCACCATGAATGGTTTTAAAAGAATATTGAACAATCATCGTTTCGTGAGGCCAAAAATCACCAACCACAGAAACACTATGTTCATTAACCATTAGATGAAGGTGTGTGTAGGTGTAGCTCTAATACATTTCTTAACAGAATCCTAGTATATTGAAGATACTAGTGTTGTTACAAAATAAAGGAATAAAAAGAGTTTATGGGGTTGGAGAATCAAAATAAAACATAAGAACACAAGAGAAGACACTACCTTTAAATCGGGTAACTCTTTTTGATTTGAGCTCAAAGGCTTCATTGGAAAGACTTCAGCCCAAAGTGAGGCTTCTAGGAGTAATATAGGGATGTGGAGAGACAAAATGGGGAGGGTTTGGCCGAGCCAAAGGCTTGAGAGGTTTGGGTAAGGTGGTAGTGGTGGGGGCCTTTTATAAGAGGAGAGGAGGGGCACTCTTGGAAAGTTAAAAAAGGATACTTTATTATAAAATTCTTTTTGGATTTCAACGGTCCCAAAATTATATATTTCTAGGATAAGGTTATAAGAGTTATAAATCCACCCATCTAATAGGTTTTTGACAATTTTAGGTCTTAGATTTTACATTATCTTTTTATTTTATTTAAGTCGTTAAATAATGAGGTAATCGCTGCATCATCATGGTGTCATAAATAATTTAATATATTTAAGGTATAAAAATTATAAAACAAATATCATGATTTAGGAAATATTTTTAGAATTTTAATAAATATTTATAGTCAAAAATATGACTTGTATAACCCCATTTAAATTTTTTTAGTAAAACAACACATGTTTTTGACATTTTAATTTTAACATTAAATAAAAAGTTATTAATGTCATTTTCCTACCAATGTGGCTCACTGGGTTCCCCAAGTTGACCCATGGATTGTCTTGGTTGGAAAAGACACATCAAATAAGGGTATGACTTGTGTCAATGTCATTTCATATTTTTAAAACATTATTTTTACCTTAAATTACAATAATTACCTCTAATCGCGATTAAAAACTTAAATGTTACTATTCCCCAAAAATTATTTTAATCCCATTGAACCAAATTTTACTTCTTAATGAAAACCATGTATGTCGTATTTTTGAAATTCAAAACACAGAGGTGGTGAAACTTCATTTAAATGAAAAATCAGTTTTTTAAGTACCACTTAGTGGTTTCACTATTCATATAAAATTTAATCTTTTCAGAAAAATACCAAAACATCACCCTAAGAAATATTTGATATTCCGAATTCAAAAATGATGTCTATTTTCCGAAATTCAAAACATATAAGTTACATTAATTAATTTAATAATTAATTCCAACTATTAGGACAAATAGCATGTTTTTGTGAAACAATATATATCAAAATATTGACAATAGTTTAAGTCCAATTTCAAAGTGAAATTAATTCCAATGACCACTACTAGATTAAATGGTAAAAATATATTATAATCTCACTTTAAAACCAATTCAAAATATAATATATTCATTTAAATTAATTATATTAAAAAGTGGTTTTGAATTAAAATACAACATTTTTCACTATTCATTAAAAAATGAACTTTATCGGAAAAATACCAAAAATTTACACAAATTAAATTTTTATGTCCAGATTCTAAAGAAGAATATTATTTGGTCCAATACAATTCATAAGAGTGAACAAAACTATATTTAATGATGGTTCGCCATCAAAAGGCGATAAGTGGACCTTTAGTGATTATTAGAGTATATATGCCTAAAATTGAATTCTTTTCGTATTTTAAGCCTTTATCCTTTATTGGATAAATATAAAAACATTTAACAAACATATATAATAATATTTTAGTTATTTCTATTCATTACTGCCAATACAATGGCTACATGTTTATAACCATTTAAAATAATATTATTTTATTACTAGTGTGCAACGTAAGATTTCAAAGAATCTCTTTATCGCGTATCAGGTATGATATCGAACATAGAAACCCCTTTAAAGTAAAATTAATATTTAATTTGAAAATATTAACAAATATGAAAATGTTTTATTCTTTATTTACTTGGGATGTTACATCCTTCCCCCCTTTTGCGAATTGCGTCCTCGCAATATTACTAACTTATCAAAATAAGTGGGGGTATTTATCCCTCATAGCATTTTCAGATTTCCACCATGCCTCTTCAACCATATTTTTCTCCACAAAACCTTTACATGGAGAATTACCATATTCCGAAACACTTTCCCCCTATGGTCAAGAATCTGGACTGGTTGATCCTCATAAGAGAGATTCTCGTCTAATTGAACTACCTTTGGGCTCAAAACATGAGATGGATCTAGCATATACTTTCTCAACATCGAAACATGAAAAACATTGTGTACCTGAAATAAACTCGGAGGTAAAGCCACTCAGTAAGCAACTGATCCAAATCTGTCAAGAATTTAATATGGTCCAATGAACCTTGGACTCATCTTTCCTTTCATACCAAATCACATCACACTTTTACGTGGTGAAACTTTGAGAAAAAAGTGATCACCTACCTCAAAAGAGAGATCCTTTCTCATGTTGTCTGCATAACTTTTCTGTCTGCTATGAGCTTTTCTCATGTATTTCTGAATCAACTGAACTTTTTCTACAATATCTTCTACCAATTCTGGTCACATCAGCTTCCTTTCACCCACTTCATCCCAAAAATCTCGAGTTCGACACTGCTTCCCATATAATGCCTCAAACGGAGCCATCTGTATACTGTAATGAAAACTGTTATTATATGAAACTTCAACCGAAGAAAGGTGTTGGTCCCAACATCCCTAATAATCCATTGAACAAGCATGTAGCATATCCTCCAAAGTCTGAATTGTTCATTTTGACTGCCCATCTGATTGAGGTTAAAAGTTGTACTAAAATTTAATTCAGTACCTAACGTCTTCTGAAGTCCCTTGTAAAAGTTATAAGTAATCCTAGGATCACGATCAGATACAATGGATAGGGGAACTCCATGCAAACTGACTATCACTTTAAGATACAATCAAGAAAGTTGATCTAGAGAGAAAGTATCTCGAATAGGAAGGAAATTAGCAGATTTAGTCAAGCGATCAACAATAACCCAGATTTCATTATTACCTAGAGATGTCTTCGGTAATCCCACAACAAAGCCCATGGATATATTTTCCCATTCCCACTCTGGCAGTGGTAAAGGCTGAATCATCCCTTTTGGTAACTGCCGCTCTGCTTTAACCTGCTGACAAGTCAAACATTTCACAGTAAAATCAGAAATATCTCTTTTCATTCCATCCCACCAGTAATACTCCTGCAGATCTCTGTACATCTTAGTACTGCCAGGATAAACTGAAAACGGGGAACAATGAGCCACACATAACAACACATTCTTCAACTGTGAATCACCAAGCACACATACTATCATCACAAACCTCAAAACACAATCATTATCAATATTAAATTCAGGCAACATACCCTTCTGAACCAGCTCTACCTTTTTCTGCAACCCACTGTCTTTCGTCTACACTTGCTTAATTTTATCTGATAGGGATGATGTCACTGATACCTGAAACAAAACAGAAGAAATTCCTGCACTAAAAACTTCTATGCCAAATTTTATCAAATAAAAAACCAAAGGATCTGGTTCCAAACATAGCATGGTTAATGAAGCATTACTTTTTCGACTCAAAGCATCAGCCACTTTATTTGCTTTTCCCGGATGGTAATGATTTGTACAATAATAATCCTTGATTAATTCTAGCCATCTCCTCTATCTCATGTTCAATTCTTTCTGAGTGAATATATACTTTAAAATTTTGTGATCAGTATATATTTCACACATTACTCCATACAAATGATGTCTCCAAATTTTTAGATCATAAAAACAGTAGCTAATTCCAAGTCATGTGTAGGGTAATTTACCTCATGAGTTTTCAACTGAAGTGAAGTATATGCAATTACCTGATCATTCTGCATAAGGGCACATCCAATTCCCTTCAACGAAGCATCACTGTATATAACAATCTCTCCATTCCTGGAAGGAAGTGCCAAAACTGGAGCATTCACCAATCTTCTTTTCAACTCCTGAAAACAATCATCACATTCTTTTTTCCAGATAAACTTAACACCCTTTCGAGTTAGCTTAGTCATTGGACTAGATAACCATGAAAAATTTTCAACAAGCCTTCGGTAGTAACCTACCAAACCAAGAAAACTAAGGATCTCAGTTACATTTGTGGGTCTTGGCCATTCTTCAACAACTTTTGTTTTAGTAGGATCAACTGTTATGCCATTTTTTGAAACAATGTGACTAAGGAAAGAAATTTGTTGTAACCAAAACTCACACATGCTGAATTTTCTCATACAGTTTCTTTTATTTTATGGTTTTCAAGATAACCCTTAAATGAATTTCATACTCCTATTTACATTTAGAAAAAACCAAAATATCATCAATGAAAAAAACCACAAACATATCTAAGAACTCATGGAAAATTCTATTCATAAGGTCCATGAATACAGTAGGTGGTTTGGTTAACCTAAAAAGAATAAATAAAAATTCATAATGGCCATATCTTGTACGAAATGCATTCTTCGGAACATCTTCTTCTTTTACTTTTAACTGATGGTACCCTGACCTCAAGTCAATCAATGAAAAATACTCAGCTCCCTGGAGTTGATAAAAAAAATCATCGATATGAGGCAAAGGATACTTTTTATTAATAGTTATATTATTCAGGGCTCCATAATCAATCAAAGTCTCATTGAACCATCTTTCTTTTTAACAAAAAAGATAGGAACACCCCATGGTGATGTTCTAGGTCGAATGAATCCTTTATATAATAACTCTTGCAATTGTTTCTTTAACTCTAAAAGTTCTACATGAGCCATTCGATAAGGGGGTTTTGAAATTTTCATAGAATCAGGAACTAAGTCAACAGTAAATTCAACTTCCCTATCATGAATAATACCAGGAAACTCATCAGGAAAAACATCAAGATACTCATTTACCACCGGCACATCATTAATCTAAACAGTTCCTTTATTTTCAACAATATGTGTAAGGTAACATTCATTTCCATCATTTACTAGTTTCTCAACTTCCTGATATGTTATCAAAATAAAGGGTTCATTCTTGTACAAAAACTGAAAATAATTCTGAAAAGAAACCTCTTTAGCTTTTCAGTCAATCCTAGCATGATAAACAGAAAGCCAATCCATTCCCAAAATAACATCAAACTATACTAGAGGCAAAACAATAAGGTTTTTAGGTAGATTCTTTCTGCACACAAGGATATGGAGGTTCTTATAATATCTTTTTTCTCAACGTTAACTCCAGGTTTTTTTACCATAAGTTCATGATTCATATCTTGAGATTGAATTCCCAATTTATTAAAAAACTTCTCAGAAATGAAAGAATGTGTAGAACCTGAATCAAAACACACATTGGCATAATCTGAACAAACAAACAGTGTACCTGATACTACTTCATTCGACGGTCCAACATCTGCTGAAGTAGTTGCAAAGGATTTCACCACCTCTTTCTTCTTGTAGTCAGGCTTCTTTCCCCCACTTGAGTTCTTCATTAGACACTCATTTGCATAATGACCCATTTCATTACACTTAAAACATCTTACTTCTGGCTTTTCATTGCCTTCTTGATCATCTTCCTTACAGTTACGAGCAATATGACCCGACTTACCACACCAAAAGCACTTTCCAGATTTGGATAAAAATTCTCCAGGATACATTTTACCAAACTTCTCATAGGATGGATATTTGGTTTTCTTACATCCTTGTTTCTTTGATGAATCCTTCCACTTTGCCTGCCAACTTGACCTCTTATTCTGTTGTTTTTCAAAGAACACATGATCATCGGCAAACTCAATTTCCACCTTCTCCGCACATCAAACTAGTTTTTCATAAATTTTGAACTCATGAGAAGTTAAAGCCCTTCGATATGTTGGCTTTAACCCTGAGTAAAAATGGTTGATTTTACTATCAAGATCACATATGAAGTTTGGAAAATACCTAGCCAGTCGAGTGAACTTTGCTTCATAAGTAGCCACTGAGTAATCCTCCTACCTCAATTCTAGGAATTGTTTTTTCATCCTAAGAAGAACCACCTTAGGAAAATATTTCTCAAGAAACATACCTTTGAATTCATCCCAGCGAAGATCATAAATCTCACCACTATCCATGATATTTTTCATCATCGACCACCACTAATCTGCTTCACCATCAAAACGGTAAACAGAAAGACTAACCTTTTGATGTTCTGAACACCCCATGACATCAAAAATTATTTCCTGTTCTTTAATCCACCCTTCAGCTAGCACAGGGTCAGATGATCCCATGAATGATGAGGGATGTTTCCTCATGAAATGTTCCACCACTGACATGTTTCTCTATGGTGGATCTGGCTGATCTCATGCATGTATACCACCACCATTTATAGCCTGAGTCAACTGTGCCATCAGTGCAACAAACTGTTCAGTTCCAATTCCGACCATCTCATGTTGCTGATTTGGATGGTTATCTTCCTCCTGATGTTGTCCCAACATAGCTTCCTTGTTTCCTCTACGAAAAACCATTATGAACACATAAATATCTTAGGAAAATCAACATGGTAATATTTAAATTCTATATCATTTAAGTCACACCATAAATTAATTTATAATTTAACAATTTTCTAACTACTAATTTTTCCTAAACCTCCCTCTGATACGAACTATAAGGCCCCAGCCTTAAACATTACTTAACATTGAATTAAATGAATAATTACCATTGAGGATTTTTTCAGGTTTAGTGTTTTAGATAATTAAATCATAACTATTACATCTGAAAATATTACACAGTAGACACTTCTACAAAGTTCCCATAAAATAATAACTCTTAAAAAGAAGCATGTCTAGTTCCATGTTTAATAAAGCATGACTTTTCCTTGATCCCATCCTTGAACCTATTCCACATTATGTCTGATGAAAAACATTTCAAAAAAACATGGGGTGAGTGTAAAAAGCTTAGTAAGGGATACAAAAAAAGGAAAAATGTTAGTTTTTCCAAACAATAAGTAAACCATGAATACTTTATCAAAGTAATACTTTTCACCTTTATGGAGTAGTAAATACTCCTCACTGAATAAAATATCATTACTTACCCTTTTGTAACCAAAATATTACCTTAAAACCCATATAAAGAACACATAACATATAAAGGCAACTTGGGACATAAACATACTTAAATGGAATAACCATACGGTCGACTTCCACACATATCACTTAATGGAATAGCCATACGACCAACTTCCATACCCAATGCATTGGAGGTTATAACATAACCACCCGTCATGGTATTCACGGCACCACCCGTCATATGGTTTATCACGTAACCACCCATCAAATGTCCACGTACCATTATAAAATAATAAGACATAAAACAAAAATAATGGAAAGAAAACATTTCCACATTTAAAACACAATATATGACTTAAATATATTGACATAACAAATCCATTATAAAAACCATTTTCAATACCAAAATACATAAGAGATTATATGGTATTTATTTCATTTTAAAAAAACATCACGGATTTTTGAGGAAGCCAAAGACCAAATAATTCTCGCGGTGGCGGAAATGGTCGTTGTCACCGAGTATGTTAAAAGAAACATTCCTTTTTGTTGTTTTGTAAAAAGAATCTTAGAAAAAGATTACTTTTGTATAAAATTAACAGTCAATGGGGTTTATACACCGTATAAAAGAAAGCCTTGTATTAGAACAAAGTATGCCTCAATGAAAGGAGACTGAGACGAAGTCCCATACCTCATGTTCGACGTGACTCGATTTCTCTTTAATCTCCGGAATAATAAACAAAAGAAAATTTCTACATTCTTAAGATCTTTTTAAGTTTATTATTCCTTTTATAAAACTTATTTCCATGTTATAAACGTTATTTAATCATTTAAGTTAATAATTTTTGTTTTGTCGATATCTGGTTCATAAGTCAAAAATGGACTTCTCATAATTACATGTTGTTCATGTGGACAAAGTTTAATTATATCCAGAATGATATTCATGATTAGGATATCATATATATCATATATATCCATCTTATACATGTATTTATAATAGTACATAACATTTAGAGCTAAGAAATGAAATGCACCGTTCATGGAGACGGTAAGTCGTACGTACGCATGAACACTCCTTTCATTTCTATTTCGTATTTAATGGAGTGAAATCATAATTATATGAAGGTATATTAAAATTCTAGCATAATATCATATATAATATCATTATCTCCATCCTTTATAGGTCCCACATATGGCATTAACGAATCCAATCACATTGAGGGGGCGGTAGTCCACACTTCCTAAAATGAAATTATTGTGTTTACCCACAATGGAAACAATAAAGGTATGCCACAAATTAAAGATACAGAAGCATAAAGAAAACATAAACATAATATATATCATATATAAATAGTGTGACATCTTAATGGACACCATGAAAGGTGTTAAATGAAGATTGAACAATCATCGTTTCGTGAGGCAGAAAATCACCAACCACAGAAACAATATGTTCTTTAACAATTAGACGGAGGTGTGTGTAAGTGTAGCTATAATACTTATCACAAAACATCCTAGTATATTGAAGATACTGGTTTTGTTACAAAATAAAGGAATAAAAAGAGTTTATGGGGTTGGAGATGCAAAAGAAAACATAATAACACAACAGAAGACACTACCTTTAAATCGGGTAACTCTTTTTGATTTGAGGTGAAAGGCTTCATTGGAAAGACTTATGACCAAATTGAGGCTTCTAGGAGTAATATAGATATGTGGAGAGACAGAATGGGCAGGTCTTGGCCGCTCCAAATTCTTGAGTGGTGTGGGTAAGGTGTTAGAGGTAGGGGCCTTTTATAAGAGGAGAGGAGGGGCACTATTGGAAAGTTATAAAAGGTTACTTTATTATAAAATTCATTTCGGATTTTAAAGGTCCCAAAATTATATATTTCAAGGATAAGGTGATAAGAGTTCTAAATACACCTATCCAATAGGTTTATGGCAAGTTTAGGTCTTAGATTTTACATTATCTTTTCATTTTATTTAAATCGTTAAATAATGAGGTAATCGTTGCATCATCATGGTGTCATAAATAATTTAATTTATTTAATGTATAAAAATTATAAAAAACATATCATGATGTAGTAAATAATTTTATCTTTCTAATTAATATTTATAGTAAAAAATATGACTTTTATAACCCCATTTAAAAATTGTATTAGTAAAACAACACATGTTTGTGACATTTTAATTTTAACATTAAATAAAAAGTTATTAATGTCATTTTCCTGCCAAAGTGGATCCATGGGGTCACCAAGTTGACCCATGGATTTTCTTGGCCGGACATGACACATCCAATAAGGGTAGGACATGTGTCATGGTCATTTCTTATTTTGAAAACATTATTTTTACATTAAATTACACTAATTACCTCTAATCGCGATTAAAAACAAAAAAGTCACTATTCACCAAAAAATAATTTAATCCCATTTAACCATATTTTACTTCATAATGACAACCATGTATGTCATATTTTTTAAATTCAAAACATAGAGGGGGTAAAATTTCATTTAAACGAAAAATCAGTTTTTTAAGTACCACATAGTGGTTTCACTATTCATCAAAAATTGAAGCTTTTTAGAAAAATACCAAAACATAGCCCTAAGCTATATTTGATATTCCGAATTAAAAATTGATGACTATTTTAAAAAATTAAAAACATATATGTTAAATTAATTAATTTAATAATTAATTCCCGCTGTCCTGACAAATAGCATTTTTTATGAAACAATATATATCACAAGATTGACACTAGTTTAAGTCCAATTTCAAATTGAAATTAATTACAATGACCACTGTTGGATTAAATGGTAAAAATATATTGTAATTTCACTTTAAAACCAATTAAAATATAATATAATCATGGAAATAAATTATATTAAAAAGTGGTTTTGAATTAAAATACAACATTTTTCACAATTCATTAAAAATGAACTTTATCGGAAAAATACAAAAAATATACACAAAGTAAATTTTTATGTCCCGATTCTAAAGAAGAATTTTATTTGGTCCAATATAATTTATAATAGTGACCAAAATATATTTAATGATGGTTCTCCATCAAAAGGCGATAAGTGGACCTTTAGTGAATATTAGAGTATATATTCCTAAAATTGAATTCTTTTTGTATTTTATGCCTTTATCCTTTAATGGATAAATATAAAAACATTTAACAAACATATATAATCATATTTTAGTTATTTATATTCATTCCCGCCAATACAACGACTATGTGTTAACTACCATTTAAAATAATATTATTTTATTACTAGTTTGCAACGTAAGATTTCAAAGAATCTCTTTGTTGCATATCAGGTACGCTATCGAACATAGAAACCCCATTAAAGTAAAATTAATATTTAATTCAAAAATATTAATAAATATGAAATTTTTTATTCTTTATTTACCATGGATGTTACAAGAATCCTCTCATTTTCTTGTATTACATCATGCTTACATCAACTCCCAACAACCTTTAAGAACTCTCAATTGATTTTGGGGCCCTCACATCCCCTAAGTATCCTCCATCCATTACCAAAACTATAAATCAGTCCTTCATTCTGATCTAATAAGTTATTCTGTATTCTAGATGAATCCCTACCTCTTATCCTTGATCAAAACAGAATATATCATAGATATTTGTATTGGACCTAGATAATTTCACATTAACTAATAAGGGATTTTTTTAAAATTAACATAATATGCAACCATATTTTGTTTTTTTGAATTTATATTTAGATTAAACCTATAATTTTGGAAAAACAGATTTTCTTGGGAATGAGTGGTCATGAACTACCATTTTGTTGTGGTTCATACTCAAACCTGATCTGGAAATTTCAATTCATTTTGGATGAGTGGTGGTTCTAGGATTTTATGGTGAAATTAGACTCATATTATGAACCATTCCAACTACAATTGTTCTATCTATGGTGGGAAACCAATCAAATTAATGTATGTTTCATATGTTCATTGATGATTTTTTGTACTGTGTGTGTGGACTCGGGATACCACTTTTTGATTGTTCATCAAATTAGGTGTGTTTGTGTGTCTCCATCTAGATTCTATACTCAATTTTGAATTCATTTCAGTTATGGTTATTATGATTATTTATTGATGTGACATTATGTTGATATTTTAATTTTTTCTTTATCATCTATTTTGTTATTTTATCCTAAATATTGTGTCTACTAGTTAATCAATATTGACAGTTCCACATTTTGGATGTGTCAGAGTCCTGTTTGACATGAATTTGGGCTCTCCCTTCATGGGGGATTTACAATAAATATTATTTGAAAATATTAAATAGGTGTATGTGTCAGGTGGTTGGTCTATATTCCTTTTCATATGGTAGAAAAGTAGTTTGATCAAGTCAGTAATCAAAAAATATATATTAATTTTTTTTTTCAAAATTATTCTTATCAGTATTATGTTTACATTCAACAAATGAATCCACATATCCTATATATCTTGTAAAAGACTTTCATAGTGTATTATTATGGTTCATAATCATAACCTACTAATGAATTTCAATATTTGTCTAGATTTTAAAGAATATGATCCATAAAATTTCATCATTCTTTTAGTGGATGGTTGGCTGGTTTGGATGGATGATACTGTCATTGTGGGATGGAATTCATGCTAGATGTTTCCTACAAAGATTACTTTGTTTCATTGAATTTTACATTATTATCATCTAATAGGGATACATTTATTTATTTTTTTCAGTTTATGTATCTTAAATGTGATAATAATACTACATGGGATGGAATTTTATCACGTATTCTATTAATCATATGATTAATTATTTATTCATAATTACTATAGTTATTTATAATTTCTTCTATAATCATGCTAAATTATTTCCATTTACCTATATTAATAGCCAGCCCAAAATGTCTCTTGAGGTAATACCATGAGTCATCAAACTCTTCCATATTGGGTGGCCTGCATGAGGTCATGGGAAATTATGGCTCGGAACTCGTTGCTTGGATTGAGATGTTAAAAAATTGAATTAGAGAAACAGGTTGACTATATTTTTTTCTTTTTTCACCCCGATTTGGAAAATGGTATACAAGAGTTAGGGTGGATTAGAGTTTTCAAGGGAAATGTGTCACTATATAGACAACACCAAATAGTTTACATCCATGTTTCTGTACAAATTATGATTTTTTCTTTTTGTATTCTTGTTTTGAAATTTATCTTTTTTAAATCTCACATTATGTTTTCACATGATGTTATTATACTGATGTATGTGATTTTTTTTCATGAATCACTTTATGGCCACATAATCTCATTCCATATAAATCATTATTTAAATATTTTATAAATAATCATAATTTATTTTAGTGATTTTTTTTCGTTATTTTATTTGTGATTAGGTATTAAGTTCATAAATATATATATATAAGGAAATAAATAAAATTATATTACTAGAGGCTGGTAATAGGTGACATGATATACACAGGGATTTATTCAATATTCATGTTGTTACCATCCTATGTTGTATCTTCATGTTAATCATTTCTTATTCTTGCGAACTACTAAAAGTATACATGCTTAAGTTGTTTGTTTCCTCTGATGTTTGATGAAGCATTTAATTAAATTTCACACCGTAGACAATATTTTTTTTCCAATTTGTACCACTAATTGTGCCTAAGGATGAGAGAAACCATTCTCCCTTGGTATATCATTTGGGATAATCTACGGAGCTGTTATAGCTGGGACACTTTTGTTTAGTATTTAACCTTTATGAAGGATCCCACATGTGTAAGATTACAGTGGTCAATTAGGCATGTGTCTTTGTGATCTAGCTTCCCTTATCCATATACAGAACCAAAATCCCCATTTATATACATATATGGATTTGGGTCATCATTAGTAACTTAAACCTGGTGGATACCCAAGAGGATATGAATAATAATCATGGGACATTCATGCATGAGGTAAGTTCATGATGGTAGTTTGATGTCATGCTTCATGTTGGTATATGTGAAGGTATAAAATTGGTGACCTTCCTAGAAATATTTTTCAAGGAGTTATTCCTTAATGCACATAATTTTGATCATGCTACAGGGTTCATTGGTCTTCATCATGAGATGAATATAGTGTCAAACGATTTATAACTCTTTAATAAGTTGATATTATTTTATACTATTCTAGAAGGGAATGAATCATCAAAGGAATGCAATTTTACCCTTCATTAGCATCAAGTGATGATTTTCCATGATAAGAAAATTGATTTCATGGAATTTTTTGTTGTACATTAAAATTTTCTGATGATAGTAATAGGAATTCTCCCTACAATTTGTGGATTGAAATGTTTTTTCTACTATACTATTATTATTTATTATTATTGGTAAACAATAAAAGGGATGCATATGATGGATTATAGGTTTATTTTCAACAGCCAGAGTATAGAAGAGGTTCTTCAACTACCTATATAGGAAATGACTAAATTATGTTCTATGACCATGGGAGGAAGGGACAATTTCTCAATGTCGGTACCATTTCAATCGATAAAATTAAACAATGTGGTATTTATTTTCAAATTAAATAGTTTAATTCTATGGAATCAGGGATTTACATAGAAAATGATGTTGTGGGTGGGTGTAGAACTTTAGCTGCATTTATTGATCTCATAGGGTTCATTTAATATGTTGACTTGTTTCCCTCAAAACCATTATGGAATTTTCACTCGAATGGAATATATATCCCATTAAAATTGAACTGGTGGTGGAGGGGAACCCTTTATTGTTCAATGTATGGTCAAAATAACTTCCACTCTCTATGTTTCTCAGCATGATATAGGTTAACCACACTCATACATATCATATAAATTGGTCAATTGGTTGGATTTACTTGTAAAACACTCTTCTATGTTTCTATCCATTCATACACCCAAATGAAATTAACCAGATCATTATAATATTTAATCATATTGTTTTATAGTGGTTATTAAATTCATGAATATATAGAGATTTACAATTATAGAGATGTAATATGTCAATGTATTCATTGAAATGAATTTTTTGACTACCTACCATGACACAGATAGATAGTTATCAGAGTTTCCTGACATTTATATCACCTATGGGGGATTCATCATGGTGACCAGTTAATGGGATACTAGGGTTGGCATGGTGGGACAACATAGTCATCTGATAGAAGGATTTTAAGATTAGATTTGATGAATAATCCATCTAGTGGACAACATAGAGTCTCCATAATATTTTCCTCATTTAGTATATTGGTATTGAGATATCTTTTCAGAATATTACTTAGATAAACCTCCCCATTGTGATGTTTATTTTCAGACCGGTCTTGTTTTTTCCGTGACCTATATCAATTGTAATTTTTCATATTATTATAGATGATTTGATTGAACTCAAATTACATATATATTTTCTTAATGATAAAGGTTTTATCAGACCAATAACCTCCCATTGGGCTTCCCAATTGTAATTCTCCTAGAATGAGAATGATATTCTTCGGTAATAAGATCACTATTGAAAGTTTAATCCCATAACTAGAACTAAAAAGTTTTTATTTATAATAATTGATGAACTTTTTTTGATCCATTATATGGATCCCAATTGTTTTCTAATATTGGTATGTATTATGGATTCATTCATCATTTGGTAAGATAGGATAACATACCAAATAACTAATTTATGGGATTTTATGTGATATATGAATAGATATTTTTTTCATTTTGACTTATTCATTCTCTAAGTATGTTCATATATTTTATGAAGAATTTATTTCATCCATATATTGACTCCTTGTTCATTTTGTTCATTGATGACATACAAATATATTCTTAATCATTAGAATCAATTTATGGATAGTAGGGTATCATATTGAGTACACAAAATGAATAGTGATGTTATTCTATTAATTCTAATAAAAACATTTTCGTATAAGAGGGTCCCTTTACTGGGCATGTTTTTAGTAGAAATATAATTTGATTTAGAGAATGTATATACAATTTTTGTATTGGAAATTATTGAGGAATATTTTTTATATTTGATGATTCTTTGTATTTCTTATGTACTAAAATAGATTCTTTCAGGACGTTAATCCCTTGAAAAATCCCATGATTTTTAGTAAAATATATGGAGTTAAGTCTTAACTGATAAAATAGGGGGAATAAGACATTTAAGAAATAAATAATAGGATAATTTTTACTCAAATCCCAAATCTTCTCAAATTATGATTTGGGTATATAGTGTATTATAGAAAAAATTGTTCGTGGACTAGGATGTGTTGTATGAAAATCAATATGATTGCTTCTTATGGGAAACATTAGTTACAAACCCAAAAGTAGAACTAATTTACACAACACATATATTTGGTGGTTGTTTTTCATGAATTGAAATGTTGGTGACACAACCTTATTAGAGAGTGATTTTTCATATAAATAGAGCATAAGTGATTATAGAATATTTTCTCCCAAAATGATGAAATTATTTATCAGATTCGTTGAGTAGAATACCATTAATTTTCAGCATTGTGATAGATTTTACCTTTTAAAGGGATTTCATGTTTTAGATATGTTGTGAAGGAAGTCTATGGATGATTGTGGGAGGCTATCAAAATTAGTGTGGAAGATCATGCATTATTTTAAATAATGAAAGGTGGGTGTGGCATATGATTGGGGGGATGATTTCTCACCATTATTGATAATTTCATCAATGGTGAATGGAGTGAAGTATTTTTATGATTTTGTACCATAGAGTGTTGTACTGCACTAGAGGTTTGTATTGATTGGTTTTGTTACAAGGTGGATATATGATGGATATGGTTTTTTGTTGATTCATGGAAGGGAGATAGTTCCTTTTCCATGATAATGGATCTAATTAACACCTCCCATGCTTTATAATGGGAAATCAATGAAGATTTATTATAGATTTATCATGATGTCAGATGGATATTCTTTTGGCCCAATATAATGTTACCCATTATACGAATTGTACCCCATTATCTAACAATCCATATGATCAAGGATATGTATATGAGATTATGAGGCATACTTCATTACTGAACATTACCTATATGGAAGTGGGATAAGGTGATCATGGACTTCGAGGAATGGATTCTTTAATATCTTCATATTAAAGTATATATATTTTACATTAAAAAATAACAACTTCAATATATTTCCTCACACTCACTTAAAAAAAGCTCCTTATGCATCATTATTTTAATTAACCATTTTAAAATATCATTATGATAACATATACAATACCTATATATTATAAATTTTTTTTCCCCAAATTAAAAAAATTTGTATGAAATAATTTTACAAACACTTATAGTTTGAAAAGGACGTTTTTAAATAAAAATAACAAACCATTATATTTAATATATTTTATTAATTGATTAAAAAAAATACTTTTTCAACACAATTATTTAAAATTATCTTTATTATTTAATTTTTAATACAAAATTTTGTTAGTATGAGTTTATGAATTTTTAAATAACATTTTTAGTAAAAAATGTGGTTTTTTGAAAAACTATATTTTTTCATGACATTATAAAATATATAATAATGATATAAAAGTTTATAAAACCATTTTTGGTGAACAAATATGAAACTAAGGAATATAATTAAATATTAATCAAATTTTTTTTTCTTTGAAAACTCATACCCAAAATTTTTGTAAATAAATTAAAATTATACTTTAATAGGGTAAAATGATTTATATGATTTCATTTAATAAATATTTTTTTGAAATTTTTTTATTTTTTTATATTAATATTACATAAACATAAATTAAATATAATAAATAAATTTCTATCATCAAATTAAATATCCAAAATAAAATCTATCTTATATGTAAATTAAATTTATAAACAAACATATTTATTTTAGAAAATATTTTTTTTTGTGTTCATTATGATCCATTTATATTTATCATTTCTCATATAATGAAATTTACTATTTTAAATTTATCCCATATCCATAATAGTCTATTTAAAATTTAGTATTGTGTATATATAAATATATTAATTAACATGGCTAATATTTAATTATGAGTAATAATTGTTTACATGAAAAATATAACATGGAATGATTTTCCCCTGATTAACATGAACATTTTAGAAGTTAATTATGAGAAATAAAATTCAATCAATGTTGTATTAAATTTATTCCCTCACATAACTAAACTAAATTTCATTAGTTTTCAATGATAACATAATATACCAAAATTTTAGATGGTAATTTCCCACTATTTTCAATCATAAAATGGGGATATATTTCTACCTTTTAATACCCCATGCCAATATTTAAATTTCCTTTATATCGTACTTTAATTTTCATCTATTCAATTTCCTTTCTATGCCCTAATTCCCCTGGTCACAAATCTGTTTAACAGAATTCCATTAACTCCTTGGAATTTTTTGATCGGATGATCTAGATATCGATATAGTAGAAAATCATTCTAAACATTTAATTCATATTCATTACATTGTAATCCAAAATAAAAATGGTAGAATGATTTCATGAAATAATTAGTTTGATTATATGTCATTATAAAAAATGTTTGATAATTAAAAAACACATCCATCTACCAGGGAGAATAGTAATATAGATTAGTGTGTGTGTGGGGATAACTGGCTCCATGAGTTGATGATTTATTTTTTATCACTACCCATCATGACATATATTAATGATGACATTGATTAGGAAATAATATTTAAATTTTTTATTTTATATTGAGATATTAATACTTATTATCCACCAACACTCCTCGGATTTGTTGAGTAATACAAAATGATTATCATGCATTGTATGGACTACCTACTTTAATAATAATGTTATTAATTTTTTTTGTTTTTCTGTCTTTATGAAAAATATTCAAATACAGTTTACCATAATTAATAAATTAGTACAATATTTGATTTAAATATTCACAATTATGTAATATGAAAAAAAACCCCGATTTACCACATTCAAAAATCGAGTCTATATAGTTTCATTTTTCGAAAACATTACCACACACAAGAAATATTTTATGAAATTTTATTATACATGATTATGAAATATTTATTTTAATTATTACATGATAGAAATATTTTTTTAATATAAAAAATAGTTTTTAACTATTTAATTAATAAAAAACAATTCTTAAATTGAAAATAAAAAAATGTTTATTGCCGATTTCACCTCTAATGAAATGTATTAATGTTATAAAATAGATAAATTAAACTCTATAAATCAATATAAGAAACAAATAACTCTACCACTAAAGAACATTGAATTATGTTCTTTTTAAGCAGAATGAATTCCAATGTTGTTCCTTCGAAACTATTACAAATGATCAAAATAATAATAACCCCGTGGAGGAAAATTTTAAAAAGCCAACTAATATACACATAAATAATAATTATATAGAGAAATTATGAATTTATTTAAGCATTAATATTGTTTTGAAATTAGTCATTGTAATTTTTTTATTATATAGGAAAATAGAGTACATCTGACGAAAAGAGGAAACAAGGTTTGAGTTTCATATCAAAACGTCAATATTTGTGTCACAAGTACTTTTATGAAGATAATATCATTAATATAGTTTATATAATACCAATATGTAATATAATATAATTAATTATACATATTCATGCTATTTTATCTTCAAATTAAATATATTCACATAAAATGGGGATTTTATTAGAATGTTCATCAGCTGTAATTGAATTTTGATTCAAAATCCCTTTCTTGTGAAACATTTTAATTTTTGAAAATATTTTATTTTAAATCATGTTTATACTACCTAATTTACATTTCTTCATGGAATAAATATCTATCAAGACATTTGAGGTTTATTTTCATTCTATTTATCCTAAAATGGTTTTTATTAAAATGTTACTAAAGTTATTTTTTTCTGGGCTCAATATATATTTGCTTCATGTCATGATGTCTTATCCAAGTTCTGATCTTCCAACTCTCTCCTTTCAACTATTATCAATTAAATTGTATATTTCCTTTATTCTATAAGGATATTTATTCCCATATATAATATCAACCCGATTGATTAAAAACTTCCTCTGATAGATAAACAATTTTGATAAGAATTTCTTGTATACACTAATGGATACATGGACACTATATTAATATTTTTCATTTAAAATTTAGTCTTATAACCCAAATATGTCTCTTCTCAAGTGACCTTATTGTCTTCCCATACCTCTTTTCAGTGTAATGTTTTATATTAATTATTATAATATGGGTTTCATAAATGTGTTTTGAGTAATTTTTCGATTTTATACATTGTATGTTTTCAAAAAAAGGGTTTCCTTCGAGGTAATATTTTAAATGTATTAAAAAAACGGATTTTTTTTACTATTATAATCACATTCATATATGTTCACTACAAATTCATTCAGATAAAAACTTATCATCATGTGAGATATCATTTTTTTGTGGATGGAATATCTTGTACATGTTTCCATGTTAGTGTAAATTTCATTAATATTTGTTTATTTCTAAAATACATCATATATATAAATTTAAAATTTCAAAATAAATATTCTTGTTACCATTGTTTGATAAAATAATAATACTTAAATGTTTTAATAGAAAAGTTAATTTATTTTCATAAATGATTTTTTCATAATGATTCGAAGAGTTTTCATTATCTATGGTGTATTCGGGATCAGAATTATTCTTCAAATGATAACCACCATATAAATTATATTGATTTCTAATGAAATATTTTTATGCATCCCTATTTTAATATAAAACAAATTTTTTCTTTCCTATTCATCCATTTTATATAAATGGTTTAATTAAAATGCCTTCCTCAAAAACTGCTTTTTGTTCTACAAAATAATTGATGGGTTTCCACCCAGATTCTAAATAAATAAATTAATTGGTGATATTATTTTCTGAAACATATATCAATTTATAATATGGTGTTAATTAAATATGCCTGATTATATTTGTTATGTTTTATTTATATATAAGGAAATTTAAAGTCATAGGATAAGCATGTATGTTCCATGTACTAATCATGTATTTTTTGTTTTTGAAATAATGATTTATTCTTTAGAGAACCACTGTAATAAGACCTAAAACCCATTTTAATACCTTGCGATATTATAATATGATGAAAAAACTTGATATGGTAACCTTATGTTTGATTTTCCATCAATATTTATACTTCTGTGCTCTTTTATAATGCATTCTGAAATGTTAATGCATTATGAGAAATATTTTATGGGATTAAAGAGTAATCTTATTCCATTTTAATGTCCTAGGGATTAAACCTTTTTAAATTATAATCATGTAATTTTTTGTAATCCTTAATATATGATATTAAAATTATGTTTATATTCCTTCCACATTCCTATGATTCCTAGTGCATGTTTTATGACCATTAATTAATACATGTTCAAATGATACCATATCTTGACTCTATGATTACATTCGTGTGATTGTCATCATTTTGATATAATGTTATACCTCAAATATCTTTTTTACTATTCATTATTATGTTTACACATACATAGTATATGATCCAACCTCATATTATTTTTACATTTCCCCCATTAATGAAGGAAAATATTAAGTATGAAAATTTTAGAAAAGTATATTTTATGTATAATTTATGGGAGACATTGATTTCAAATTTTTGATTAATTTGTTTTCTTTATTAATTGGAAAAATTTACATTGGATGAGATTGATTTTTTTTTTTTTTTGTTTTTTCAATAATATTAAAAAAATGAAATCTATATTATATTTTTATTGTATATATGTGAATGATATTTTAATAATAGATGTTTATCAAAGATGTTGTTTATAGTATGTGTTATCAAGACTAGATGAGGAATTGTTGGTACGCGGGTTATATAGTTTATTTCATATTGTTTTTTGATAACATTATAGGTTATGATGTTATTAAATGAGTATTATCTACGATTTTGGACTAATATAAAGAGTTGAGAAGTTAATGTTTATAATATATTCAATGTTATATATAAAACTTTTTTTAAGTGTTAAATACTTTATGTGGATTATCTTAATAATAAATGATTTTAATCTCTTGGTATATGTCTATGTCTAGGAGAACCTCCTAAAATTCATGTAAATTAGTCATGATGTTAATTTCTATGAAATCAAATTCATTTCTATGTAAAATAAATGGAGTTTTTTTAGAAAAAAAATCATTTAGGGGTAAAAAAAACCAAAATGAGTTGTTTGGGTATATCTTATTCATTATTATAGGGTACCATGAATGAATCTGAACTACACAGTTACCACGAAACTCTTGAGGGATATTATTGGGTTAATTCACAATATCATTCCAACCCATTTTGAATGATATAAACATAATTTTTTGAGGATGCTAAATATATTAGATAACCTAATAATAAAATGAATATAGATGACCTGGTTTTAAATGTAGGACTCATATATTATGTTATAAACAACATTTATGAATTATGTTTTCCAATAATATTATTTTAAATTTTTAAATTTTATAATTTATGTATTCTCATCCCTAATAATTATTTTCCAAGTAATTGATGGATTGAAGAGGAACGAAAATTAAAATAGAGGAAATGTTTAATAAAATGACTGTACTGACCTAAAATATATTGTAATAAGAAATAGGAAAAGAAATCTTATTATTACACAAAATCATATGTTATGAATTATGATTAACTATGTTGTGATAGTTGAATATTTTATCATAAAAAATTATAGATCAATGGAGTTTCATGGAAATTAAGGTGACATAGAAGATGATGGAGAAAAGATATAATTATCTTGATGTTCAAAATACCTGAATAAATACAATAGGGAATGATTCAATGGAAAACACAAAAATTTATATGTGTTCAAGGACATGATAAAGCATATAGAGGCCAATGTTAAATGAAAAATTCAATTATCATGATATAGGAGGAATATTTTTCATCTAGTTTCTCATAAGATATTAATTAAGAAATATAAATTAATTTTTATCTTAAGTCATCTCATCATCTTGACAACCATAATTAATTTTTTTTAAACATTATGATGGCCAAATTTATTAATTATGGAATGTACCATCCTTATATTTTAGTATATGTATTTTCCTTTAAATAATATTTATTACGATATCTTTAATCACACACTGTAAAAAAATTTAATAATATGTTAATATAATAAATTAATCATCATTATTTATACTATTTGATAAAATACAATATATTTACGTATGATATTGGATATTAAAAATCTATAAATAATAAAATAAATATGAAATAATAATATTAACATTTAATGTTTAAGATGTTCATTTCCAAATAGAATATGTTTATTTTTATATTTATTTTTATATAATATAAAAAATAATTCATTTATAGAAATAAATTCAATATAAATAACCCTATTTTTAATTTTAATATATATAACTTTATGTGGTATGATTTTCAAAGGAATTTATGAAAAAATATATTTTTGGTTGGAAATTTGGTTTTTGGAAAATAATAATTTACAAGACTGTATAAATATATAGAAAATTATATAGACGGTATGAAAACTGGTTATGTGATTATATTTAAATCTATTGAGAAAATAAATAATTTTATAATCTAGTTCATCATACAAAATCCTTTCACAAAATTATTAAAAATAAACCAAAATGATACTTTAACAAAGGAAATTTATTTATAAGTTATATATATATAAATATTTTTCAGAAATATGGTTATTTCAATATTCATACATTTCATAAACATTATTTGTTTCATTATTATCAAATTTCATTCATAAAAATAAGTAACCTTCATGAATGTTTCTTATATATATTCTTATAGTTTAAAAAAATTCTTTCATTTAATAAAAAATTTCTATGTATTATGTGTAATTAATATAATATAATATTTTATCAAATATTGAAATTAAAATATGTACAATTGGGTAAAAATTTAGATTCAAAATATTTATATTTTATAAAAATGATACACATTAATATTTATTATCAAATTAATTAACATTATTCAAATTTAATTAATAGTAATAATTTTTTAATTGAGTAATCTATTGAGGCCTTGTTTTTCCATATTAAAAATAACAATAGACATTAAATAAAAAAATATTTGGTTGTGAAGTCTTACAAACATATATAATAATCTTTTCCATATCTAGGTCTCTTATATTTCATGTATTTCCATTCTATCCCCATAAATGAATTTATATTCAATTTAAATTCAGTCTATTCACATAAAAAATGGAGATCACTCCCATTAATTCAATAATACAAACTAATTTCTAGAATTTCCTTCAAAACATGACCAAGTTTTCTCCCTTTTTCATCATTAATATTCCCTAATTCACTTATTCAACACAAATCATCCTACATCCCAAAAAACAATATCCTTTTACAAGATGGTGTTTATGCCTTAAACGTAGGCAACCCATCATTCATAAAATTTATTTATTATTATTTAAATTACCATATAACCATAAAAATATAAAAAAATTAGAATCATTAATTTTTAATGTGTTATTATGATAATGGTAACACCATTAGTTATTATGTTCCATCTACCTAGAAAAACAATAATTATTGTTAGTGTGTTTGCAAGGATTACTACCTCCATGAAGTGATGCTTGAATATTTTCGTCACCAAAACATAAAATACGGTTTAAATTATGGTATTTACGAAAACAATTTATTAATATACTTTATTTTTTATTTTTAAATTATCTCTTTTTATCCACCTTAAAAAAGTCACATTCGTTGTGTAATGTGAAACACTTATTTTTCGTTGTGTTGATTACCACCCCCATAATGAGTCATTTTTTATTTTATCGTTATCTATAAAAAATTTAAAATATATTTAAAATAATAAAAACATAAAATATAATTTCACAATGTTTATTATATAAGGATATTAAGATAAATTAAGAATGTCCTCAATCAAAATCTCCAATAGAAATAATGAATTTATATGTTTTGGTCAGCTTAACCACCTACATGAACAAGTATATGAAATCATTTAATGTATAGTTTTTAAAATAAAATTAATGGTATAATTTTATAATATAGTATAAATAATTTATTAATTCACTTTTCATTAGATTATAGAATAATATTTAACTCATTAATTAAGGAAAACCAATGAGTATAATAGAAATTGAAGAAAGAATGTCATTATTCATTCCTTATTCATCTTCAAAGATTAATTTAATCATTGAATAAAATTTTAAATTCATAAAAAATTATAATTATTCCATTATATTGACATTTAAGAACATGAATTGATGATGTTTTGTCGAATAAAAAATACTAACATCGCCCTTAATGAAATATTATAAATAGTTTAAACTATAGACACTAGATGTGGAAAATATGATAATACAAAGTAACATAAATTTAGATAATGCCTACAAATAGAAATAATAAATAGTTTTTTGGACTAAATAAAGTAATGAAATTATTTATTATAATAATTATTCTTGATTTATATTAGCATATAGAAATTATGAGTAAGAAAATGAATAAGGAAATGTTTTCATCTCAAAACGTCCCATTATGAGACACATCTTCATTTATGCAACTAATTTCACTAAAATTATTTATATATCTAAAATTTGACTTTAAATGTGATTTATTATCCATATTCATTTTATTTTATCTATAAATTCGTGATTTCCTTCTTTCATTGATTTTTTATTGTAATGATCTTAAGATCTAATGGTTTTTTTTCTCCAAAATATTTTTTACACACTTTTCAATTTATGCACCAATTTAATTAAATATGGTTAATGTTATTTCCAATTAATATGATCTAAAAAATATCCTTTATTCATGATATTTGATGTTATTTTTATCCCATAATAATTAAATAATTTTTATAAATATTTTACTCAATCGTAATTGATTCCTCAACCCATTTTCATTTTCATTTGAGTTGTAAAATGTTTTCATGATTTTGATCTTCCTAGCATGTTTATCCAAAATTTATTATTTTAGTGGTTTTATTCCCTTTTCTCAAAGTATATTTCAACTCTTCATTTATATCATCCAATTTTATGATATTTAGCCTCAAATAAACATGCAATATTGTTTAGAATAAGAATTGTTTATCGAAATTGATATTTTTTCCTCCATGTCCATATTCTGTCGATAAGTAGTGTGTTTTATATCCCTGTTATATTTCATATTATTATTTTATCATTTTTACATTCACCTCTATTGAAAATGAATTTTTATTATCCTTTTTACAATTTATGTTTCCTAAATATTCTTTGAATAATTTTTGACATTTTCAACATAATATTTTTTTTAGAAAAAAATCATTCCATGTAATGATAAAAGTGTATTAAAACATACACCATCATGATTCTTAAATAGTTATTTTTATATAAATTTACTCCCTAAAAATTTTAAATCATTTTAATTTATTTCACATGGTTCATTTTCAAGGGAATGAATCTCTTTTACAAACTTCCATGAGAACCGAAATGTCTGCAAGCATTTTCATTTTCTAAGAGACTTCACCTTACAAATAAAAGTGATCAAAAATGAAATTAATATTATCCTAGTCTAATAAAATTATCATATAATAAAAATAAATGAAATGTTTAATTTCATATTTTCAAAGAAATTTTCTAAATGGTTCGATGTGTTTTCATTATATTTCTTATTTACTTAATCTATGATTTTATTCTATTTATACCATCCGTTGTTTAATATAAATGGATTATGAATTTTTATTTTGAATATATAGTATAATCCATCTATACATTTTTAATGTCATAGTAATCAATTTGATATGCACGATTTACTTCCAATTCCTTCTTATATGAATTCCTTGTCATACATTATATGATTGAAGGGTTCCCTCAAATGTTCCCAATATATCAACTAATTGGCGAATATTTTCTCTTAACAATATATCACATTGTTTTACACTATATATACCTCACGTTCAATTATCTTTTTTAGTGGTATTTACCATGAATTATATTTCTATTCATTACATACCCATTTTTTCTATGGTTTTTTCAATTCATGATTATTGATGAAATCCTGAATGATTCCATAGGAAACCACTTGAATAATATGTAACCCAATTTTATTTCCTTATGAAATTTTGATAATTATATTGAAATGAAGTAGAACACATATATATGATTATTAATTATAATGGATGAACAAATATAGTTCTCTATTACATTGGGTAAAGTTAATGTATTACTAGAAGGTATGTATAGAATTACAAAGTGAACCTAATATTTTTTATGTCATTGGATGTAATCATTATCATATGATGACAGTTAAATAGGTGTGATACTTTTATTATTTTTATGATATTATGATTATGATCTTTCAACATTCAAATTATGTCATTCTTTTGTGATATGATAATTCTTCAATCCATGTTCATATGATATAATCTATTTATTCCATGATTTCGTGACTATAGTCATCCTCATTTTGATATCACGGTATGAATCATCTATCTCATGTTATTTGGAATTATCCTGTTTTCCTATCCATAGAATTATTACTCACTCCTTCTTATGTTTCAATTTATAAATGATATGATAGATTGTATAAAGCATGCTAAGACTAAATTATTATATTGCGTAGATACGATATGGGAAACATTGAAGACATATTTTTTATTAATTATTATTATTATTATTTAATTTGAATAATTTCCTTTTTAATAGAAGGAAATGAGTATTATTAGTAACCATTTTATCCCAATTCAAAAAAAATATAAACTAAATATTTAATTGGATTGTAAATCACTGAATGGTATTGTAAAATTAAATTTTATAATAAATAATGTTTTAAGATATGTGTTATTGTCCCATGACCTGGGATTCAAAGTTTTGGGGAATTACTGTTTCCCATGGCCCAAATTAGCTGAGACATAATGAGGTTTATAGTGGAATATTTGACCAATGTGGATCATTTCATACAGTTCCATGAGACTAAAATATTTGATGATCTATAAATTATTTATTTTGGGGGGTTTTTATGATATCATAATATTCCTTCGAGTTTGATATCTAACAATAGCATGTTGTTCCTATAAAATCATTTGTAGGTCATGAAAATGTTTATGGGGACTATGTTGAACCTAAGTATGTATTTTCAACCTAAAAAATTGAAATCATAGAGAATGATATATAAATTAGTGAATATTTTTTGAGAATCTAATCTATATTTTGGATAAACATAGGATGATCATAAGTATCTATGGATTTCCACTAATTATAAAATATTATATTCCATATTTTATATTCCACTAGTTGAGGATTTTTACAAAACACCATTTTTACACTATAGCTTAATAAAGTGTATTCATATTTAGTTGATGGTATATATGTTGTAAAATAGACCACAAATCAGGTATATTTGTTCTGAAAAATGGATGATTATGCCTTAGAATAAGTAGAAATATTATACCTACTGTAGGTGATGACCATTTTAGTATCTTTGGGAGACAATATTTTCATCTATGATTCCCCATGGTTTAAGAGTAAGAATTTTAGGAAAAAATATAAGTTTTAAACATGGTATATTAGGCCATTTGAGACCCTAGAAGGAATTTATATGAGTGTATATTGGTTGAATCATTTTTATGATTCCATGGTATGAATAATGTGTTTCACACGCCTCAACATTGGATAGATAAATAAAATATTTCCTATTTAAGTTATTATTATTATATTTACTTGGATTCAAACACATATTTATATGAAAACCCACTTAGATTTCCGACCAAATAGAGAAGGTGGTTTGAGGGAAGATCAACCGTATTCCTTGGGTTCAATGAATAAATAAACATCCTCAAGAAGATGTGTGAAATTGATAAAAACATGTTCAATAATAGAGTAATATATTGTTTGATCAATCTTTTAAGAATACTAATTCAGGATGATAAGTAATATGAGTTGGAGAAATGAGACATCCCCCATTTATGGTATGTCTCTATTCTACTTGTACATTGGTTTTGTATATGTTTTGTCTTTTTATTTTTATAGTGGTATCTATGAGGATTGGACATGAAATGGTATATTTTGGTGAACATTGTATAGTGTTAAGAAGTTATGTTAGATCCATTATCTATATGGTGGCCTCCAGAGCCTAGAAAATGGAGGACATCGTCCCACTATAACATATTTTGGATCCTAGAGATGACATCGAGTTTTATGTTTTTTTTAAAATACGACTTCCTATCATTTATAGATCATACACATTATATGGATTCATATCGCCACACTATGGGAGGCCAATATAGTTTATTTGGGGTTTTATAATGCCATAAAGTTTATTCATTCGATGCAAAAAACAATGGAATTTTACTGCCTTCCAAATTTGGTGAGTAATTCCTTATTCAAGAACAATAACATACTCTTCTCCATGATACAAACCAATTAGATATACAATTTATTGATTATCTATAATTCTTGAAAATTTTATATCATGGTATTTACATTATTATTGATACAAACATAACCTATTTTTATGGTTTTGGAAACTATAAATTAGTTTTACTAAGTTCATTGATGATAGAAGATTTCATTGTGTTTTTATCCAATCCAATATTTTGAATGTTTTTTACATCAATATTGACCCTATAATTAAATAAAAGGTTCAATTGAGAGATTATATATTTTTTTTGTGTAATTTTACTCATATTAAATCCATTTACTTCAATCATCGTTATACATATGTTAGGAATCCAATGACTTTGGAAAGTGTTATACAGTATCAAGGAATGAATTTTTTACGTGTATCCCTATAAAACCTATGTTTGATGCTTGATCACATGTTTTGTTTATGAATATCCATGTTATTCCTATATTCCTTGTATAATTCATGTATATTGTGATGTATATGTTTATTTCTTGATATTATTAAATGTTGAACTTTCACTTTTTCTGGTATTGTACATTTAATTATTTCGTCCTTGCAAATGACCTATATGTTGATCCATATGTACTATTCCCCATGGGGGAAGTATTAAAATCTTGGTCATTATGAATTGGTTTATCTGCTAATGGGGGACATGTCATAAAACATTTGCGGTATCCCATATAGGGGAATGATTCAACGAGCCGGTCAATGTTCCTTCTATAATGGAGGTCAAGTATGTAGAGATGGTGTCTCTGGACCCATCAAATATATTATACTTAAGTTATGTAAACTATTCTTATATTTTATATGTTAACATTAATAAAATTAAACATTAATTCTTAGGAATTTTTTTTAATTTATATTTGTTGTTTTATAATTATTTTTGTACGCACACCCTACATGGAAACTTCAGTGGGCTTATTGATTTCGTGGCTATGGATCTGATGAAAGGAATGGTACCTACTGTGGACATTTCAGCAGGTTTATCTAGATGATTGATACTATATATGATTGAGTATAAGCTATATTTCAGTAGATTAAAATATTTAGTTTCATTATATATTATGGAATCCACTTCCTATTGAGATCCTTTCAATTCATATTATAGGTTTAATTTTTTTTGCATTGCCAAATTAAGAAAACATGGGTTTTAATTTTTTTCTATATACTACATCATAGATGATTATTTATTTATTCATTATTTCTTGAGTTATTTATGATATTTTAGTTTATCATAATTATTTTTACATTGTCTTCATGGAAGAATCATTTCATAATTCATATTTTCCCCTCATTGTTAGTTAGAAACCTATTGTGTTTAGGGAGGTACACATGATGTCGAGTGGAATTCCATCTTGGACATTGAGTTTTAGGTTGGGTTATTACCCTTTATCATTATTTTCATATTATTTTGATAATTGAATTTAACACCATTTAATTTATATATATAATTATATTATATTTATATAATACAAGAATTTTATTATATTATTAATATGAAATTTCCATTTACCCTTATTTTAAAAACATTATAATATATTTTATTTCCCTTGACTATTTTTTTTTCATTAATTTTTAATATAACTATTCTATAAATTTATGGAATTTTCTGAATAACCATTTTTATAAATGGTTCCCTTTATAATACAATATTATAAAATAAATATTATTCTTCTATGTGAATACCCATGAACTCCTGTGATATTTATATAAATTAACCTAGATATCCTTTTAAATTAATTGACATGGATAGAATTTTAAAATACTTATAACTATAACTTATATATAGAGAACTATTGAATATTATGATAAATGTAGTTATTTGTTTTTTTTATGGAAAATTATTATTTAAATTCGTATCATTTATCATGCATATTATGTATTTGGTGGACTTTTCATGTGATTATTATGGCACATAATAATGATCCACATTAATAAATGTATATGTATACTATGGAAAACCCGTTTTGGGATTTTAGTGTATAATTTCTCAAATAGGTATGATTTATTAGATTAAGGCCATGAAATTAAATGTACAATTTCTTAGTTAAGGATATGAAGTTATAATTAAGATGTGTGATATTGTGTATTCCATCAGCATAAATCGATTTACTATCTTCCATATATTTATTTATTTCCACAGTTAAATATTTGTTTCATATATTATCATCATGTTACCTGTTCTGTTGAATTATTTAATTATTTAATCATGTAGTATTAGGTATTACTGATTTATTTCATTTTATATTATTCAATATGAGGGACCTTAATATGTGTATAAATACGCCGATTATTTTTTAATATTTCAAATGTCAAACCACTATGAAAATTTTTATTGATTAAAGTAAATTATAAGAGGAATAAAAATAATCTTTCATTAAATCTTTGATATATATTTTATATTTTCAAATATAATATAAGGACACAATGTATCAAATATCTTAATACTACAAAAAAATATGATCCAATGTAATTTCATTTTTTTAAAATAATGTCTCAAAATAAAAATTAACATCATATTACTAGAGTCATGTTGTTACACATGCTCCATGGGGCTTGCGGGAATTATTTTGTTCTACTATGAGTGGTGTTACAAAAATGAATTGGGTATTATTATTGGTAATTCATCTTGATATTTTGTGTTTTAGTGTGATGAATTTAGCTATGAGGCCTCACTTATATGTGTGTTTCTAGTTTCACTCATGTGGGAGGATGAAATGTAATGCCCCGATCTAACCATATCCTATGACAATCTATATATTTGTAACATATCCAAGGACTTTACCATTGAGGATATTTTAGTTTTTCCTTATTTATTTATTTTGTAATGTTAATAATTCCTCATATCACTCCCAATATGACTAGTTCATGTTAAATATATCCATGGGTCCATTCCTATAATTTTGGGATAGTTTAAATTTTTTGTGTGGTTTGAATCATCATTCCCCTCCATAGATCCCATCTCGTGATATCTATCATGGGATATTTTTATCGCATTATGTTCTTCACTAAAAAATGAGAATAATACCTCTCTACTGGTTTCATGGTATCCCTATTAGTGCATGATGAATCGATGAAATTTAATGGTTACATAATATTATTAATTTTCTAAATTAAAGTGAAGTAACATATGTCTATCAACCATATTATATGTACACGTTGCCTATGTCATATTAGATTTTATTACTCACACCTAATAATATCTTTTTAGTACACATGTATACTATTTTTTTTCTATGAGTAAGGAAAATGAAATT
The DNA here is from genome assembly GCA_963277665.1 of Viscum album. Taxonomy (NCBI): domain Eukaryota; kingdom Viridiplantae; phylum Streptophyta; class Magnoliopsida; order Santalales; family Viscaceae; genus Viscum; species Viscum album. The sequence continues at coordinate 1,942,714,699 of OY728126.1, read as the reverse complement.
ATATCTGATATATGGGAAGGCAGAGACATGTGTAGATTAATGTGAAACTAATAATGAACACTGTTTTTTATTGGTATCAAATCATCTGAATTATTTTTCACATTTCTTATATCCTATGTATTGATACACAACTAGTGGCGATAACACACGTCAGTGCATGTATGACATAAGTGTTTTAATTTTTCAAACATATAAGAAATTACTTATATAGTTTTCATAATTCATTGATTCCATATCATTATTTATTATTAGTATTACTTCAACAATTTCATTATTCAGGACTATACAACAATTTTACCATATTATACTCAATTTATATTCATGTACCTCACCGTTATAATGAATACTAATTTCAATGAGGATTCACACATGAGGCTATTTTCTCATAGGTCTTGGACCCATTGAATTGGGTCGAGACATTACAAAATCGGATCATAGCCCTATTTTAACAATATATTTAATTTGTTCATAGTACAATGTATATATGTTGTCCATGGATCTGGTAGGAATATATTTATATAAAATCGAATCAATTTTATAATATTATTTTTTTGTATTTAGGAATTTATTTTGATTATATTACCAATTGTCGTTTCATTTTTGTATTCATGTGATAATGGTGGATTTAGGAATTTTTTACTTTTCTATGACCAGATGTTGATGTAGAGTGTGGGTTCATAAATCATCATTCAATTCATATGATTTCATTTCATGAAATTAATTAATTAATTAATTAATATTAATAAATGTTTGTAATAATAAAATTTTAAAAATAATTTCTTTTTAAAAAAATTATTACGGAATTTTGTTAATAAAGTAAAAAATTACTTGGTTTATGTTGTATATAATTCAATTACAATCATGTATAATCTAGTGATAATTGTATTAAATTTTAATCCATAATGAGGATTAATGTCTACTGATTTATGGTTTGAACCATAGGGAATTTCTCATTGGGTTCTACATGTGCATGTGTCAGATAATGTTAATATCATATTAAGATTTAATAAACATATATACTATATATATATATATATATTTATTAGAATTTATGTTAATGTAACATATATAATGTATTAAAGGGACACCTAATAATGTTTTTGAGGATTATACTGGTTTAAATAATGCTACTATTGTAAATCATGATTCTTTTATTGGAGGAGTTGATAACCCCACTGAATTTTCTAGACATCAAGGATGAAATGTATATCCTAGTTGGGGTATTATTAATATTACTCATTGGTGGGAAAATGATTCATCATAGAGGACATAAAATAGAATAACTCACATCGAAAATTCATATGAATCATACATTTCAATAGTGTTCGTGAAGATGTTGTGGATTGAATTACATTCCTATAGGAAAATGCTGAGATTGTGGAGACATAGTATATGTGGTTGATGATGTTAGAGGTCACATGATTATTTTATTGACAATGTAATAGTGGTGAATTGTGGTTTAATATAAGTGTTATAATGTCCTATCATGTGATACCTTTAAGGACCCCTTCTAATAGTGTATATTTATAATTAAAATTGAGTTATACCAATTCGTGGTAGTTATAGTTCTTTATTTGTGTAAATTATTAGTGATAAATTACACAACCATTTTCATGGATCCATTATGGATTTCTTTCTTTTTAATGACACTAATGAATCCAAATATATATATATATATATAATTTAAATTAACCTATACTAAAATATAAGTGACTTGGTGAAGTTGTTTTACACATATTTTTATTCATATATGTTTAATAAGGCTAACACTATTACAAATTTTAAAATAAAGGATATTAATGTGGATTACCATATATTATTTATTATTCGAAATAGTAATACATTAGGGGGAGGTTGTGGCACCTCATCCCATGTTAGAATGTATTGATTAGATGAGATGGTGTATGAATGTGAGAGGAATGTTTGAATGGTCATAGGTGTATTGGTCCCTTGTTCGTGGTGATGTTGGGTTATGGACTAATAGTGTAGGAAGGAGATCCATTATGATTGTTTGAAATCTTCAAAAATGATGGGGTATAATATGTGAGGTAGAATGGGTCACCTATAGCAGGATTAATAATGGTTTTAACAATATGGGCCTATAAGTGGCTTAGGGTGTACATATTTTTCTCCAACTAATATCCACCATAGAGAACCCACTATTTACTACCATTAATTTACAAGATACACTTGCCCAAAAACATCAATAAAGTCGCCCTACATCCACATTCACACCCTTATCAAATTATTACTAAATTCTATCTATGGAAACCAAGGAATAGTCTATTATAAATATAATAATATTATTTACAAAATCACAGTGGTAAATAAAAATCATAAATATATATCTTAATAAACTATTAAAAACAATCGACATTTATGACATAATGACTCGGTAACACTAAAAAATTATGCAATGACCACACTAAGGTAAAAATAACATTCTAACCTTAATTAAATATCAAATTTACCAATATAACAACCCAAATAAGTTGAATATATCATTTTATCACTTTTAATTACAAATTTTTAATATCATGAGAAAAGAGTATTGTGATCAATTTCACCCCTGAAGCATATTTTTCAAATTTTAATAAGTAATGTCAAATTAGAGGGACCGAAGATAGTCAAAATATTAATAAAGATGATAATGTGATACATTTGTAAAGGAAATTATATATATATATATATATATATATGATGGAAGACCCATTGAATTAGAGGAAAATGGAAAAAAAATGTAATTAAAAGTGTTTTTTCTATGGATTGTTTATACATTCATAAAAAATGAAATATTTCAGATTAAACCCCAGTTTTAAATTCTAACATAAAGGGTTATAAAATTTTAATTTAATTATAAAATGACTAAAAATTATAACATTGAAAATACATAAATAATAGGTATGATTAACATGAATTTTATTTTTAGAATTGGTTGATATCATAATGAAATACCATTTCTAAAATTGATTATGGTTGGATGTGAACTATGTCAGAAAAAGGAATATAAAATTTAATTTTAAATATAATTAAACAATAATATGATTTGTATGGAATAAAATATTAATTTGAAATTAAAAATACAAAAATGGTGAAACGAATTTGTTATGGAAGTGAAATACAGAAACCCATTAAGCATATATTTTATTCAGATATTTCAATTTATTTTCATGATTTGGTTAAATAAAAAATTACATTATATAAATGAAATGAATATGAAATATTAAAAATATTAAAGAATGTATGAGATAGTAAATATTGTTGAATATACCCATAATTGTATTACAATTCTAAATGATAATAACTCTTGATGTCCCCTAAACATAGATATATACTTAATCAAACTAGATCACTCCAATTGTTCAATAAAAATTCAATTATAATATATTTATATCTTTAGTCAAACTAATTTAATTTATTTTCAACTAATAGTTTTAATTTATTATGTATTATATATTATTGAATATTATGTGTAATTATTTTCTTATTATTTATTTCAAATTGTTCATTATGTTATCTATTTATGAAAGCCTTAATTTACCCACTTTATCATTCATTAATCCCCACTAAAGTTTTAATCAAAAGGATTTATATTTTTTATGTATTTATAAACTCCCATTATTATTTCAAGGGTTTTTTAATTTTAATTTAAAAATAAATTTTCATTATTCCTTTTTTATGGATACGTGATCTAGAAAACATCCTATTTTTAATGATTGGTTATTTATTATATTAAACGATAACAATAATTTGATCCCAACATAAATTTATCCACATTTCAATATATTACTAGTTATTATATTTCTATTATAGTCAAAAATGAAAATACAGTATTAAAAATTTTATGAGTTTTTAAACATGATAGAACATGAATATCATCTATCCAATGAATGTGCAAGAATATATTATTATATTTTTGGATTAAAACCATTACAAAACAGAAATGAATTAAATTTTTTTATTGATGTATTAAATTATATGAATGATGTTGTAGAGGTCGGATGAGTAAGGATATTTTTATAGAAAGGATATTACTTTTGGTGACTTATTGAACCTCTTTGTAATGATCTTCTTTGAAATAAATGATTGAAGAATAATATATCTAAAAAAACTATAAAAATGATAAATCATTTTTATCGATGTTAAGTGGGAAATGATTTAAGAGGAAACTAAAAATGTTAGAAGTTGAGAATGGGAAGAGGAGAGGTATTGTTTATAGACAACATTGAAATGCCTATTTCTAAATACTTATTACTGAAAGAATAATAACTGTAAATGTAATGCCCCGACTCTAGAGGCCCAGAGTTAGTGAATTATTACATATTATTGGAATGATATAAAAAGATTAAGTCTCGAAAGACCGATTATTTTAGTACCCTTGGATGTACAAGATACATCCATACGGTTTACAATACATCATAAAATGGAAAACTTCAACAACCTTGTTTCCATAGACAACATAGAGATCCCATGGACTATCCCAACTGGACAGTCGCATCCTCAGAAAAATAATACATAGAAAGGGGTGAGATCAGATGCTCAGTAATGATAATAATATAGCAGAAACATTGATAAATAAAAATAAACATTTAAGGCAATGTATAAAACTAAAAAAATGATTTTCAAAATAAACTTCATTATAATATGGAAACTAAAAATCAAAATAATTCCATTTACTTACTCACATGGATATCTTACTAGTCAAATAATCACATGGAATATCAATAGCCAATTATATAATGATGGAATGCATAATGCAGACTTCATAACCACATAGTCAAGGCATTATTCTAAGACTACAAATAATATTTTTTCAAGGCCTTGTGCCAAGACACTAGTTTTTCCCATGACACCTACCGATGAATCCTGAAGCTCTAGTGGGCTTCACCCTTCACTTTATAAGTCCAATGCATTCCTCATCTGAAAAGGTTTAAACAAAAAATAACACTAGTATTAAAAATATCGTACCTCCAAATAATTTTTTATTTTATTAAAAAGACACTTTAAGGCAAAGTCGATACCATGTAGAACATACACTACAACAACATACATGGACCCTCCAAAAACGCATTTCATCATACAGATCTAAAAATTAAAATATTCAAACATCACCACACCTCACACTCTAACCGGGTACTAATCCTACGACACGCACACAATCAAAAATATTAAAAAATCAAAATTTAAAAGATTCATCATCACCATTCTAGAATAAAGATTTGCCTATGTCGGCCTTCACCATTAGTTGCATCACCCATCACCTGACTCAAACCCATCAATGCATGAGCCGAACACCATCCTTCCAGGGGTTCATGAGCAACATAATAAAAACTCGTTCAAATCAGACCTTGGAAACAAAATCCACTGAAACCCACCAATGCCATGAGACAAATTCCTGAAACAAAGAGAATAAGACAGTCCACAAATCGGAGCCATCGAAGAAGTCAGATAGAGGAATACACTGACAAGGCACCATCCTATCGTCACTTCACCATCTCCACTGTAATCCTCGTTGCAACAGACCCCAAACAAAAAACAACCCAAAAATCCGAGAGAGAGGAAGAAGAAATTGGCATGAAACCCTAATCAGAACCAGAAAAAAAACCTTAAAAGGAATGTAAAATAAAACCGAAAAACAAAACTACTAGAGGATGAAACCCTAAAATAGAACTAGGGTCTAAAACCCTAGAAGAGGAAGAAAGGTGATGCCGAGAGGAACCTCACCTGCCAAATCGTATTCCCAGAGCCTCAGTGTGTCCATCCTTCCGGATCTGACCTATATACGAATGATGGAGCTCGAGGTCAGAGCGCAAAATGGAATCCTGAGGAAGATCGAGCCAAGGAGAGGAAACCAAAACAAGTGTATAAAATTACATTAACCCATTGTATAGTAAATATTAAAAATTTTTTGGAATACATTTTTAAGAAACATGGATGTGGATAAATAAGAGGTCCTAATAGATACTTACATAAAAACAACCTCAGATAATAAAGATATTGTAAAATTAACCCATGCCTTGTACTTTTCCATGGGAGAGGGTAGGTTAAACTCTTGTATAATTATGAAATAATTGGTATTAAATTTTTTAAGAATCATATTTATTAATATGAGATCATATATGATCTTTTAACATTTCTTTTTTAATAATATCTTAGTATTATCATCATTTTGTGTGTTAACTGATTCGTTTTCCTTTATATGTTTTGTTACATAAGTAATGTTTTTTATAGATAAGATGTATCATATTCATATTCAGAATTATATTAAGTTTTTAAACATTATTTTTAATAATCTTATGAAAATTAGTCTTGAATGGATACTGTGGGGAATGCATCTCATTGTGTTCTTGGAGACGGTAATCCGTACATACACACGAACAACAATATCATTATTTTGATATTAAAATAATATATAATTGGATGGTATATCATATATAATGAATCGTTATCATGTTATATTTATTATTTACATTAATTAAACATCATTATTATACTCATCCAAATAATAATGCCTTGAATAACAACTACACCACGACATGGAGATGGTAAGCCATACATACACATATATAGTGACATGTCATTTAAAGGATAGATAGAAGAACGAATATGGTTGTACCATATTTATAATAACATCACAGTATATATAAGGTACTAAAGTAATTATTTTAGAATTGAAACATCAAAGAAAGAGGAACTGGAAAAAGAAAGAAACTTAAAAGAGCTGATTAGTATATTTACCACTTCTTTGGGTTCTTCTTTTTCATTTGATTAAAAGGGCTCCATAGGATGGATTTATGACTAAAGGAATGCCTATAGAATAAAGGGAGGAAAGTTTATAGGGTATTTAGGTAGGTTTTGGTCGAGCCAAATGTCTCTGAAGGGGTGAATTAGAGAGAAGGGAAAATACCTTTTTATATGAGGGGTGAGGGGCATCTTAGAAAAAACTAGAAATATTATTTTATAATAAAATCATTCTCTATTTATAATGTCTCCAAAAAAACATCTTTAATGGATAAGGTGGGGATGGTTCGAAAACCACTCAACCAATAGGTTTTAGACAGGTTTGGGTCACTATATTAACTTTATCTTTTAGATTTAACTCTTAGTTAAATAGTTTGACATTTACCTTGTCTGTTTTTATTTTTATATTATATGGTTAATAAACAGACTAAAAACATCCAAGAGAACCCCAAGTGGTTCATTAATGATAAAAATATCATTATATAAGTATTTTTTATGAAACATAGATTTTTAGGAATAGAATATCAATTAATAATATAATATTTGTTTTAAAAACTCTTTTATATCAATTTTTACACTATTTATTATTTTGTTTTTTCTAAATTCATAATAGCATTATAACATCGAAGAAAATTCCTCTAAACAAACCCTAAAATGAAATATTAACCTCTAAAATTAATGTAATTCATAAAAAGTCTCAAATTAAATTTATTTGGATATTTATAATATCATTTATTTTAATCATTCATTAATACGGTAATTAATGTATCATCATTGTGTCATAAATAAATTAACTTATTTAATGTCTAAAAATTATACATAAAATAAAATTATGTTGGAAATAATTTTATCATTTTAATGAGTATTTACAGTCGAATTTATCTTATGTATAAACCTATATTAATTTTTTTTAGTTATTAAACATTGATTTTAACAATTTAAACTTTTCTTTTATATAAAATAATAATAATTGTCCTGGTCTAATCCAAGTGGACCTAAAGGAACATATTTAATTCCTAAGATTGTTTCTGGTCAAATTACACTTATCCAATAGAATTAGGACATGTGTTATGGTAATAATAATATCATATTTACCCTTAATTACCCTATTTACTTTTAACCGTGGTAAATAAAAGTAAAAAGGTACTATCCACCATAAATTATATTTGTCTTATTGAACCAAATTATACATTTTGATATCAACTGTGTCTCTCAGAATTTTGAAATTCAACCCACAAAAGTGGTAAAATTATGTTTTATGTAAATTTGCAAATGCTCCTAGGAGGTGTGTAAAAGACGATAAAAAGTTTAATAAAATTAATATATATATAAAATTATTATAAAATGACTCCAATGAATTATATTGAACATATATAGGTATTATTTATATATTTTTACCTAAATTAAATATAAATAAAATAAATAATTATTTAAATAAAAAATCGGTTTTAAACTATAACTCAGTGTTTTTTATTTTTTATCGAAAAATGAACGTTTTTAGAAAAATACCTAAAATTATCCCTAAGATAATCTCAATATTCTGAATAAAAAAAAGACCATTTTAAGATAAAATTTATAAAATTTAAAAAGTGAGTATTAATATTCATAACGACTAGTTTGATTGGTTGTGGTTTCTTAGAACTCGATGTTGCGTACAACACACGCTATTGTATTACTCAATGAGAAGCATACCATGGAATCTTGGGTTGTTATGTTCTCATGTACTTCAATTTATTTTTCCCCAAAATTTTTAGTATATTAATGCATAAGACTGGGGTGTTTCTTCATCATAAGTTCCTTAGGTTCCCACGCTTCCTCTTCCATATTATGGTTTCTCCATAGAACTTTTTCCAGACTAGTCGTCCAGTTTCTCATCACTTGTCCTCTTATATCAAGAACCTTGAAAGGCCCTATGCAAAAGATTGATCGGTTTTAAGTTCTAATTTTATCATAGGTGAGTACATGCATTGGGTCATGCATGTATTTTCACAATAGTGATACATGGAACACATCAGGAACTTTGGAGAGACTTGGCGGCATTGCCAAATGGTAAGCTACATCCCTAATTCGTTCTAGAATTTCGAAAGGTCTGATATAACTGGGAGTAAATTTTCCATTCTTACTGAAACATGTAACACCCTTCCATGGAGATACATTCATGAAAACATGATCTCCAACCTGAAATTAAAAATCCTTCCTTCGTTTATCAGCATAGCTCTTCTGCCTACTTTGAGCTTCTTTGATGTGGGTTTGGATTACCATCACCTTTTCCATCGTTTTCTCCACAACTTATGGGCCTATGAGTTTTCATTCACCAACATCATCCCAACAGGTTGGTGTGTGACATATCTTTCTGTAAAACGCTTCATATAGTGCCATCTAAATACATGAATGATAGCTATTGTTATAATAAAATTCTACCAAAGGTAAATATTTATCCCACATAACAAGAAACTCATGTGAGCATGATATCAAAATGTCTTCTAAGGTTTGAATTATCTGTTCTGACGGTCCATCAGTTTGAGGGTTGTAGGTAGTTCTCAAACGAAGTTTAGTATCCACGGATTTCTGAATACTTTCCCATAATCTTGATGTAAAATGGGGATCACTATCATAAAAAATCGGTAGTGGTACTCCATGACGTCTAACAACTTCATTAATATATAGTCTTATTAAACGGTCAAGTGGTAAATATTCTCCTATAGAAAGAAAAGGTGCTGAAATTGTAAGACAATAAAAAATAAAAATAGTGAATCATTCCTTCTTGGAGTCATTGGTGGCCACATGAAAATGTCCATCGTGATATCATCCCATTTCCACTCAGGTAAGGGAAGAGGTTTCTTGACTCCTCTAGGCTATTGCTTTCCAGCTTGCACATGTTGAATAACCATACATCTTGACACAAAATATGTAATCTCCATCTTCATGTTGTCCCACCAAAAATATTCCTTCAAATATCTATATATTTTGGTGCTCCCATGCTGTATCGTGAAATTTGATCTATGAGAATCATCCAAAAATTCTCTTTTTAAATCTGGTATAGCAGGAACTCAAAGTCTCTTCCTATATTTCATAATTCCATCTTCATATTCGATGTCACTCAATCTCCCATCATTCATAGATTTAATCTTCTTTTGAAACACCTCATCATTGGTATGACACTATTGGAATTCTTGGTAATTGCGACAGACTATTTGCAAAAGGATCCCGTTTCAAATAGGATTTAGTGATGGGGCCTCGTCGCAAATAGCCCGTTGTAGAAAACATTGTCGCAAATACAAGTATTTGCGAGGGGCCCATCGCAAAAAATGTTATTTGCGACGGGAAACATTGTCATCACAAATAATCTTCCAATTATATGTATTTTATATGCATAAATGTTTTCGTGATGGGCCTATCGCAAAAACTATTTTCCATGGTCTCTCGTCCCGTCGCAAAAATTATATATATAACACTTTCTTCGACAGGCCCATCGCATCTAATTATTTGTCATGGTCAAGTAGTACTGTCGCAAATATGTTTTTAAAAATATTTTGTTAGACTATTTATGAAGGGACCCCGTCACAAAAGGTCTTGTCGAAAATAATAAATTAATTTTTTTAGAAATAAAATTTAATAAAATTACGATTAATGAAAAAATAATATTACTATTATTAAAACAATAAAAAAATAAAAAATATTAAAATTCTCAATATTCACAAATATTAATAATAAAATATTAAAAATTAAATTATGTAATATTTTTACTGATATAAAAAACAGAAAATGTAAATAATTCATATTATAATGTTATATTCAAATGTTTGTAATATAAAAAAAATCACAGGGGGGTCGTCTTTTAGAGGAGGTGGAAGAGCTAAAGGACCTAGTGGAGGAAACTCCATCCCTAAACTATGAGTCAGACGGCTCATGTACTCCATCTTCTCGTGATGTTTCTACTGCCATCGATGCATATGCTCATCGTAATGCTACTCCTGCTGCTGCTGCTGCCACCGACACATCCCTTCTTACTGCTTCTGCAAAGTCTCTATATGCTCAGCCAGAGCCTGCAACTGCTCCTGATACTGTGAGTCAGAATATGATGTCTTTCCACGAGCTCCTCTCGAGATGGAGTCCGACATCGCAGCAGTACCATAATATGTACCAGGAGTCAAATGAGAGTCGATGCCAACTACTCTACCCTTATCTAAGCCATACTGAGTCACCTGCATCCATGCCACCTCATCAAAATGGTGAGCACTAGTCTGCTCAGCCGTCTCGTCCTGACCCTCAGCCTGTGTTTGAGAGGTCGCAGCCTCAAATGACTCCTTCAATTCCAATTTAAAATTAAAATTGTAAAAATATTATATGTAGTTAATGTTTAAACTTAAAAAATAATACTAACCTCAATCCGACGCTGGCGATCACCTCTAATCTCTCCAGTAGCTGGATCACTATACATCCTCCGATAAACATCAAACTCTATAATATCGGGATGCTCGACTTCCTAAAAATATAAAATAAACTGTTTATATTTAAAGTTACATAAAATATTTAAAAAATATACATACCAGATGCACTTTATGCGAACTGAATGCACGACTACCAGCTCGATGCGTCACCTCCTATCTCCCCCAGTTCTGTCGTCCCACTGAAGATCTCCTCTGAAATTCCCCACCCAAACAGTGTAAACATAATCCATACCAAATGTGAGATGAAATGTACTATGGTCGGTGGGATCTACAAGACTGATCAAATTCTGTCACCCCTACTTTCTTAATGTTTGTCCTTCTCAAATTGTGCAAAAACTAGCAGAAATGGTCATACATAGAAAGCTTCCATGCCGTGTGGATAGAATCGCACGTGCTATCGTCGATAGGATTCCATAAAACCTACAAATAATTTACAATATAATGTTGTTAATAAAATAAATTTCAAAATAAATATTACTCATTTACATACCATCCAATGCTGAAACATGTCTCGTTGCACATCAACAGAAATCTGTTCCCATGTGATCCATGGCTGAGAAAAATAATTGCAAAATATAGCAGTCCTCTGTCCAATAGCTATATTCTGAAAACTATGAAAAAGGAATAAATAATAAAACAATTAGTATATATATAAATAAATAAATGAAATAAAACTAAAATATACATGTTAACATACCTCTGTGTGCATGGATCAAAACCATGATGTGGACGCTGCTCAGGGATATGGCCAAGAATCATCAGTCACTCAAGACTGCACCCCCTCTATGTCCCTCCTAAACCACTAGTAGGCTGAGGGTCAGCTGATCCCACATCCTCATCATCCAAATCTAGCTAAGCCTCCTCTAACTCACGCAATAGATCAGAGTCCATCTGAAACACAAAATGATTTTTGTTAGCAGATAGTTGAAAATAACTATTATATATAGATATATATTAGTTATGATTATAACTATCATTTAATTGTGTCAATTTTCATCTTCATCCTCTTATCCATAGCTGTCAATGTCAATGTCTTCATCTTCCTCCTTAGCATCATCAATATCCATATGAGTTTTATTTTTAGCATCTCTTGTTATTTCATATTCATTTGTAAAATTATTAACATCTTCATCACCATCGATCCTTAATTGTGGGGTGTCATCGTCAATATTCACATCTCTTTGTGAATCAGATTTATTTTGAGACGTCTCTTGAAAAACTTGAATTCCTTCCACTTCAGCGGAACCACATTCAATTTTAATAAACTGATTTTCACGAGATTTCATTTTTATTATGCTCCACCAATCCCTCAAGTCTCTTGAAGTTGCCAAATAATTTTCATAATAAATTTTATGTGCCTGTTGAGCCAATGAAAATGGTTCATTTATTGCAAGAAGACTTTTATATTTAATAGAAACGATTCAATGAGTCGGATTAACACGCAAACCTATCATAGTATCCAATCACCGACATTTAAACATTGTTATGTAATTCTATACTAGATAATAGAACTCAATAATTTCATCCAAAATGCTATAAAAGTCAACTTCAGTTTCTCTGTGATCTTATCCTCTCATGAAAACTTCATTGTTCATTGTTTTTTTGATTCCTCGTATGTATGTGTATTAAATCGTAAACCACTCACCACATATGCATTATAAGATTTAATCATTAAGGATGGTGGGTTACTCAATATACAAAGTCGCTTATCAATTTTATCAGCATATTGAGACACCTAAAAATTTGAAAAAAATTATCAATATAATAAATAATAAACAGAATTGATATTAAACCATCAATAATTTGTGGTACAAGTTTTTGAAACTATTTATAATTTTTTTTGTCTCTGTTCTTCAAGAGAAGCTACTGTAATTTGTGGAAGTTTTTTCTTGATATGATTATCATATAACCTACAAATAAAATAAGTTTAAATATTTTAACATAAATTATAGAATAAGTGATAAAAGCACTCACATGACAAATGATGTCATTTCTTCATAGTTGATAAGAAAATATGTATGAGCTCAGCGATGTTTATCCAATTATGTTCATTCCCAAGCCATGATTTTTTTGTTTGTTTACAGTTGGTCCAAATGTGGTGGGGGTAATGAAAATACAACTGATTTTAACTCTATACCTGAGATCATCTTTGGAGGTTCATCCCTTTCAATTGTTCCTTTTCTGAAATGAGATTTGTTCCTCTAAAAAGGATGATCGGTTGGAAGAAATCTATGGTGACAATCAAAATAGAAAGTTTATTTTTCCATTGACTAGTATAAAGGCTTTTTTTCTTTCATAGACTAAGGACATGATTTTAGACCATGTGTAATCCAACCAGATAACATGCCATATGCCGTAAAGTCACTAATCGTCCAGATCAGTGCAACTTTTAATATGAAATTTTGGTTCGCAGCAACATCATATGCATTAACACCATCCCTCCACAATGCATTTAACACATCAATCAATGGTTTCAAATAAACATCAATATTTTTTTCGGATGTCTTGGGATTAATAGAGTGAAAAAGATATAAGGCTCCTTCCTCAACATCTATGGAGGAAAATTGTACAGAGCTATAAAGACAAGCCAACATAAATACTGACTACCATAAGAACCAAACAGACAAAAACCATCAGTAGAAAGACCCAGTTGCATGTTTTGAGTTTCTATAGAAAAAGACGGATGCAGACGGTCCAAATGTTTCCATGAATTTGCATCAGCTGGATGATTGTAGATTTTATCAATTAACATCTTGGTTTTATACCGTGATATCACTGACGTTGTGTTCTGAGACATAAATAAATGCTGCAACCGGGGTGTAAGCGGGAAATATCTCAACTATTTAACTAGAAATTATCTAGACTTCCCTAGTTAAGCTTCTTTATACCTCGATTGTCCACATGTGGGACAAATAACCAAAGACTCATTTTCACAAGATTATAAGATGCAATCATTTGGACATTAATGAATCTTCTGATAAATAAGGCCCAAATTATGAATCGGCCTCTTGCTCTCATAGTAATTTCCTGGAAAAACATTTTATTCAGGTAAAAGTGTTTTAACCAAAGAAAATATCAAATCAAAACAGTTGTTTGACATTGAATTATCATATTGAATAGCCATAAATTGTGCAAACACTTCTAATTTGTTATCTTGCAACAAGGATGTAATTAATCCTCATCAGACCTCAACAAATCATAAAATTTTGATGGTGCCTACTCAAGAGTTAAATCAATATCATCATGATTTTCAGTTTTTTGCACAGGTGGACCTCCAACATCATGTACTAAATTTTGAAATCGTGATGGATCCGGAGTCAAGTTATTAGGATCTTATATGGAACTAAATTCACTGTGTTGATACCAAAAAATAGAATCTGGTTGAAAACCAAATCGCAAGAGACATCCCCGAACCTCGTAAAATGTGTCAAATGTTCTCAGAGCACATTTTTTACAAGGAAACTTAATTGTGCCTTTTGAAACAAATTCTGGTTTTGATGATGAAAATGCTAAGAATGCTTCAACACCCTCAATATATACATGATTTAAACCAGAACCATTGATATTTCCTTGCTGATTTATCCAAGCTCGATCATATATTAATGACTGATGTCGACATCCTTGTTCCATATTATTCTACATAAAATATAAAATCATCACTATTTTTGGATAGTTTGAAATTATAAAAACACTATCTAAAAAATAAGATAAATAATTACAACTACTTAATAATTATCATCAATTAAGAACGACACAATTTCCAGTGAATTGACAACTACTCTTTTGACTGACAGTTCATTTTATTTCATCTTTATCACACTTATTTTTGCAAATTATTGCTAATTATTCCTAATTATTCCTAATTATTTCTAATTAATACAAATTATTACAAATTATTAATAATTGTTACTAATTATTTAAATTTAATACTAATTATTACAATTTATTACTAATTATTACTAATTATTACTAATTTTGTAATACTTAGCAATACTTAGCAAAAGGAAAACTGCTTGAATAATGAAATGAAATTTAGTAATCATCGTTATGGAGATGATAACAAATTTTCCCTTCATTATCCAAACAGATTTCATTTACTAATTATTAGTAATAAAAAATTTATATTATCAATATTTATTAAAAAAAATATTAATATTATTAAAATAAAAAAATTATAAAATATTAAAATTATCAATATTCACAATAGACATTATTTTGTTATTTATATGTTCAAATCTCAAAGGGTCGTTAATTGTGAAGACATGTGCAATAAAAAGTTTGTGTCAGTCATGTGCAATGTAAACTCTATAATTGTACATGCATGGTTGTTCACTTTAGAAGTAGTGTTGTAATAGGATAACCAAAGTAATGATGTTCTCGTCTCTAATAATCATCTCACATAACACTTTACATAGATCATTCTTCCTTACAAATTTGAGAGGATATCATTATTTTTCCCTTAAATTTTTAAGTAAGAATGATCTATATAGAGGTTCATGTGAGATAATTCTTATAGATAAGAAGGGCATGAATTGGTTTTTCCGATTACAACATTACTTTCGAGGTGATCAACTATGTGAGGACAATTATAGATTTTACATTAGACAAGGCTGACACAAACTTTTTATTGCACATGACCTAACAATTGGTGAGCCTTTAAGATTTGAACATGTTAAGAATAGAGAAAATCCTGTTGTGAATATTGATAATTTTAATATTTAATAAATTTTTTATTATTTTAATAATATTAATATTTTTTTTTCATAAATATTGATAATATAATTTTTTTATTCCTATATATTCCTAAGTATTCCTAATTATTCTAAAGTATTATTAATTAATCCTAAGTATTCCTATGTATTCCTAAGTATTCCTATGTATTCCTAATTATTCTTAAGTATTCCTAATTATTCCTAATTATTACTAATTATTCCTAATTATTAGTAATTATTCTTAATTATTACTAATTATTCATAATTTTTACTAATTATTCCTAATTATTACTAATTATTCCTAATTATTACTAATTATTTCTATTTATTACTAATTATTCCTAATTATAACTAATTATTCCAAATTATTACTAATTAATACTTATTATACATAATTATACTTAATTATACTTAATTATTCCTAATTATATCTAACTATTCCTAATTATTCCTAATAATTCCAAATTATTCCAAATTATTCCTAATTATTACTAATTATTCCTAATTATTACTAATTATTCCTAATTATTACCAATTATTCCTAATTATTACTAATTATTACTAATTATTATGAATTATTCCGAATTATAACTAATTATTCCTAATTTTTACTAATAATTCCTAACTATTCCTAATTATTACTAATTATTCTTAATTATTACTAATTATTCCTAATTATACTTAATTGTACCTAATTATTACTAATTATACATAATTATTATGAATTATTACTAATTATTCCAAATTATTCCTAATTATTAATAATTATTACTAATTATTCCTAATTATTACTAATTATTGAAAATTATTACTACTTATTACTAATTATTATTAATTATTACTAATTATTACTTATTATTACTAATTATTACTAATTACTACTAATTACTACTAATTATTACTAATTATTACTAATTATTACCAATTATTACTAATTATTCCAAATTATTACTAATTATTACTAATTATTACTAATTATTACTAATTATTAATAATTATTACTAGTTATTATTAATTATTACTAATTTTTACTAATTCTTACTAATTCTTACTAATTATTACTAATTATTACTAATTAATCCTAATTATTACTAATTATTACTAATTATTTTTAATTATTACCAATTATTCTTAATTATTCCAAATTATTCCTAATAATTCCTAATTATTCCTAATTATTCCTAGTTATTCCTAATTATTCCTAATTATTCCTAATTATTCCTAATTATTCCTAATTATATCTAATTATTCCTAATTATATATAATTATTCATAATTATATCTAATTATTCCTATTTACTACTAATTATACCTAATTATTATTAATTATACCTATTATTACAAATTATTCCTAATTAATACTATTTATTCCTAATTATTACTATTTATTCCCAATTATTACTAATTATACAATACTATTTATTCCTAATTATTACAAATTATTCATAATTAATACTATTTATTCCAAATTAATACTAATTATTCATAATTAATACTAATTATACCTAATTATTACTAATTATTCCTAATTAATACAAATTATTCCTAATTAATACTAATTATTCCAAATTAAAACGATTTATTCCTAATTAATACTATTTATTCCTAATTAATAATATTTATTCATAATTATATCTAATTATTCCTAATTATATCTATTTATTCCTAATTATATCTAATTAATATTAATTATAACTAATTATTTATAATTATAACTAACAATATCAAATTCTTAGTAAAACTAAATATAAATAAAAATCAATGACAATCTAATTAAATTCGAACTAATAATAAAAAATTAAAATTAACATAAAAAACAAAATAAACATAAATAAAATAAAATATAAATACATTAAAAATTGATATTATGAAGATATTGACACCCTCTGATTGATCTCGTATAAAAAACATCAACTAAATAAAATTTTCATTAAAATTGAAGAATGAAGAGATAGAGAAATCAAGATCTGAATGATTTGTGAAAAAAAACAAATGGGGGTATATATAGGTTAGATTAGTTGTGATGGGATTATTAGTGACGAGCTTCCCTTCGTAAATGGTCGTATTTGCGACAGGTCCCGTCGCAATTACCCTCACCCTCATTAATTAAAGTCGGTGGTTAAAAGGTTATTTGCGACGGGACCCGTCGAAAATAGTACCTGCTGATAGTCTTTTTGCGACGGGACGACATCCCGTTGCAAAAAGGTATTGACCGCCGCCTGGTATTTGCGACGGGAGGCGAAATCTCGTCCCAAATACATGGTTATTTGTGACGGGCTACTTTCCCCATCGTAAATAGATTCTTGGACGGGTTATTTGCGATGGGAAGAGAGCCCTTCGCAAATAACCCGTTGCAAATACTGATTTTCATGTAGTGTGAGAACACTTTATCCTTTCTAGTAAAGATGGTTTGGAGACCATTTGAAAATGTATTGATATTTCACCTACCATGGTTATTCCCATATCTATCATTACTAGATCCATGAAAATAGGACCCCTTTCAACTCTCATCTTTTTCAAAACTCTATGATCTTTTCTGCTCAAAGCATCTGCCACCTTATTTTCCTTCCACGGGTGGTAGTGTATCGTGAAATCAAAATCCTTGAGTAGTTCACGCCATCTCCTTTTCCTCATTTTGAGTTGTTTCTGTCAGAAAATATACTTCAAACTCTTATGATTTGTATATATCTCACATTTATCACCATAGAGATAATGCCTCCATATCTTTAAAGCAATGATTATAGCGGCTAACTCAATATCATGAGTAGGATAATTTTCTTCATTATTTTTTAGCTATCGTGATGTGTAGGCAATAACCCTATCATTATGCATAAGGACACAACCATGTCCTTTCTTTGATGCATCCCTATAAATACCAAACCCATCATTCCCCAATGGTAGATTCAATATGTAAGCATTGACTAATCTTCTATTCAGTTCTTCAAAACATTCTTCACACTCTTATGTCCAAAGAAATTTAATCCCTTTTCGTGTGAGCTTTGTTAATGGGTTACCCAACCGGGAAAAATTATGGGCGAAACATCGATAATAACATGCTAAACCAATAAAGCTACGTACATTAGTTATACTCGTCGGTGGTGACCATTTTTGGATTGCCTTGGTCTTATAAGGATCAACATAGATTCCATGTTTAGAAAAAATATGTCCCCGAAAAGAAATCTCCAGAAGAAATAATTCACACTTGCTAAACTTCCCATCTAATTCGTGTCTTCTAATAGAGGTCAAGATGATTCTCAAGTGATTTTCATGATTTTCGTAGATTTTGGAGTATAGCAGGATATTATCAATTAATACCACTATAAAGTCATCATGATATTCCTTCAAAAATCTATTCATTAGATCCATGAAGAAAGAGGGTGCATTAGTCATTCCAAAAGGCATTACTTTAAACTCGTAATACCTACACCGGGATCGAAATGTTGTTTTCGGAATGTCTTCCTTCTTCACACAGAGCTGATGATATCCAGATCAATGGTCAATCATTGAAATGTATTGAGCTCCATGCAGTTGGTCAAATAAATCATCAATGCGAGGTAAGTGATACTTGTTCTTTATTGTTATATCAATTATCTCCATATAGTCAATGCACAACATCATAGATTCATCTTTCTTCTTAAAAAAATGGACCGTGTCACCCCATTGAGAAAAACTAGGATGAAAAAAATCCATTATTACTTAATTCCTTTAGTTATATCTTTAGTTCCACTAATTTCATAGTGTTAATTATAAGGGGTCTTCGATATGGGATTTGAACCGGGATTTAAATCCATGGTAAACTCAATTTCTTGTTCTGGAGGATGTCCATGTAAATCCTTTGGAAATACATCAACATACTCTTTCACAATAGGTATATCCTCTATTTGAACATTCCTTTCCTCACCCATAGTTATTTCATTCTCTTCCTCCCCAATAATTAAATTTAGTTGAGCTACTGTGGGTGGATCTAGATAAGAATTAGGTGGTGACGTTTCTATTCTAAATATTAGGCACTATTTATCATCATCAAATATTGTAACCTCCTTCTTCGTACAATAGATTTTCGGGTCATGGTCTGAAATCCAATCCATACTGAGGATTATATCAAATTCAATCATGGGTTTGACTATGAGATGAGGAGATAAATAATGTTTATATGCCTTAAGGGGGACTGATTCACAAAACATTGTTACAATGATACATCCCTTAAGAGTTTTTACTGAAAAATCCATTATTAAATAAAATAGGGAATATTAATTTTCTTATAAAACATGGAATATATGAAACAATGTGATGATCTAGAATCAAATAAAGCATTGGGTAAACATGAGGAAACCATTAAATTACCTGCCACCACATCTTTCAGAGCTTCAACCTCAATAGTAGTGAAAGAATAAGCTTGGCCTTGAACCCTTTGCCTTTTATGAGATAAGTTCCCTTGATGCTTAGGACATTCAATTTCATAATTCCCCCTTTCTCTAAAATTGTAGCATTTAACATCGATAGCCACTTTCGTCCCCTTGCAATCAAGTTCTTGGTGGCCTTTTTCACCACACTTATAACTGACTCCCATTCCCTTAAGGAAAGTAATAGGGTGTTTCTTCCCACATTTTCTAAAGTATGGATATTCAACATTTACCTTCTTCCCTATATTTCAATTTTCAGAGTGTTCAGCAAATCTCTTCTTCACTTACTATGCTTTAAAGTCGTAAGCCATAGAGAATTCATTTTCTTTCTTGATAGCACATGAGAAAATGTATTTATATAACGATAAGGATTGTGAGACAAATTATTGATGGAGAAATGGTTTTAAACCATCAATGAAATGATAAATATTACTTCTTGGGTTACGTATATAATCTACAGCATGCCTCACTGAACTTGTAAAGTTAGCTTCATACTTTGCGACATTCTCATCCTCCTTTTTCCTTAGAGTCGGAAATTGTCTTTCCATATCTACTCGATGGTCATAAGGAAAGTATATTTCTATTAAAATATATTTAAACTCCCTCTATTTCATATTTTATACTTCCTTTTCTTCCTTTCTGTTTTTCATCAATACACACCATTGATCAGCATCTCCAGTGAGGCGGTAAAATGAAAGGACAACATTTTACCTTTCGCAACTCCCCATAGAGTGTAATATTTTTTTAAGGAATTTATCCTTTTCTTAGCTACTAGTGGATTTGTACCCCCATTGAATGTTGTTGGTTGTTGTCTCATGAAGCGATCTAACATTGATCCTCCATGCTGTGGATCAGGGTGCACCATACGGGTAAGGATATTATTCATAACCTGAGTGAGTTGTCCCAATATAGTGATAAGACGGTCAGCACCAGTTGTATCACCAACTCCACTATCATTATCTTGAGCAGGAGGGAAATCCCTACACAGAGTGTCTGCATCGATATTGTTTCTATTCCTTCCACTATGTTTCATTCCTAAACAATGGCATAAACTATATTAGTTTATGAATTGAAATACATAATTCCAAACTTGTAAAACACTTAACATAAATTGAAGAGTTTATGTATATAATCCATAATCATATAAAATGTTTTCTTTGAGGAAGTATATATTCATAAACCCATCATAATGGTTTGTAATGAAAGAGAAATTATCCTAACAATATCCCTCAGGAGTGTCGTAAACAAGAGTGCAGAAAGTCCTATTGGCATAAACAAGTTCCCGTACGAGTCAAGCTCAATGTAGTTTTTTCTGGTTTTACCCCAAGGTACATCTGTGCCAGATCCGCCTCTACCAGCTTGTATCCAAACAGGGACGTATTTCTTGGAAAATTCACAGAATCCCTAAAATACCAAAATTCTATGAAGTTATTCATTATTAATCTTCAAAGTCTATCTTAGGGCTATGTGCTCTAATTAGAGTTTATCTAAATCTAGATTTAAAGGTTTTTACTAAACCTTATCTGATACCAACTATAACTCCCTGACCCCCGAAGCCTAGAGTCAGTGCATTATTATGTATTATTTTCTTGATCACAGAAGATCAAGTCTCTAAAGTCCAATTATTTTAGTATCCTTGCAAGTACTAGATACAGTCATAAGGTTTACATTACATCATAAAATGGAAAACAACAACAACATTATTTCCATAGACAACACTGAGATCCCATAGACTATCCCTGTAGGTCAGTCATAATATACTTATTCACATCTTTGGAGAAATAAAACATTTTAAGGGGTGAGCTGAGATACTCAGTAAGGATAACAATATACCAGAAAGAGATTATAAGAATATACCATAGACTTTCGATGATGTTATGATGGTGAGATGAGATACTCAGTAAGGATAACAATATACCATAGACTATCCCTGTAGGTATAAATGAATTTAACCCATAGTCTAGTAAATAGTAAAAAAAAATTGGATTACATTTTTAAGAAACATGGATATGGGTGATAAAGATGTCCTAGTAGATACTTACATAAAAACAACCTTAGATAATAATGAGATTGTGAAATTGACTCTTACCTTGTACGTTTACTTGGTCTATGGTAGGTTGAACTCCTGTATAAAGGTTAAATAATTGTTATTAAATTATTCAAGAATCATATACATTAATATGATATAATATATGATCTTTTAACATTGCTTTGTTTATAATATCTTAGTATTATTTTCGTTTCAGGTGTTAACTGATTCGTTTTCATTTATATGATTTGTTATGAAATTAATGTTTGTTATGGATAGGATGTATCTTATCCATATTCAGATCGATATTATTTCTTTAAAATTATTTTTAATAATCTAATGAAAATTAGTCTATAATGGTGAAAATGGGAAAGGAATCTCATCGCAATTGTGGAGACAGTATTTCGTACGTACGTACGAGAGACAATATTATTCTTTTGATATTAAAATAATATATAATTGGATGGTATATCATATATACAGAATCATTATCATGTAATATGAATTATTTACATCAATTACACATCATTATTATAACCATCAAAATAATAATGTATTGAATAACATCTACACCACGATGTGGAGATGTTAAGACATACGTACGCAAGTATGGTGACATGTCATTGAAAGGATGGATTGAATAGTTAATATGGTTGTACCATATTTATAATAACATAAAATTATCTTGAATATATTTTAGTTATTATTTTATAATGAAAACAACAATGAAAGCGGGTGTTGAAGAATAAAGGAACTTGAAAGTGGTGATGAAATATTAACTCTTCTTCAGGTTCTTTTTTTTGATTTGATCAAAAGGGCTCCTTAAGTTGGCTTTATGACTATCATAATGCATCTAGGATGAAGTTAGTAATGTTTATAGGGTATTAAGTCATGTTTTTTCCAAGAAAAATGGCTTTTAAGGTGTGAATTAGAGAGATGAAAAAGTTCCCTTTTATAAGAGGGGTGAGGGGACCTTAGAAAAAATTGGAAATATTATTTTATAATAAAATTATTTTATGTTTCTAATGTCTCAAAAATGAATTATTTAAAGGATAATGTGGGGATGGGTCTAAAACCACTCATCCAATATGTTGTATATAGGGTTGTTTCACTATATTAACTTTATATTTTAGATTTAATTCTTAGTTAAATAGTTCGACATTTACCATATATCATTATATTTTTACATTATATGGTTAAAAAACATACTAAAAACTTTAAGAGAACCCCAGGTGGTTCATTAATGATACACCTATCATTATATAAGTCTTTTGTCCCATCAATAGATTTTTAGGAATAGAATATCAATTAATAATATAATATTTGTTTAAAATGGTTCTATGTCAATTTTGACACTATTTGGTATTTAGTTTTTTCTATATTCATAACAGCATTATAAAATCGAAAACAATTAATCTAAAAAACCCTAAATTGTCATATTAACCAATAAAATTATAGTAATTCTTAAAAAGTCTCAAATTAATTTTATTATTATATTTATAATATCAATTATTTTAATCTTCCATTAATACGGTAATTACTGCATCATCATTGTGTCATAAATAAATTTAGTTATTTAATGTATAAAAATTATAAATAAAATTAAATTATGTATTAAATATTTTTATCTTTCTATATAATATTTATAGTCTAATTTATCTTATGTATAACCATATATATATATATATACTATTTTAGTTATTAAACATTGATTTTAACTATTTTAACTCTTCTTTAAATAAAATAAAAATAAATATCCAAATCTAATCCAAGTAGACCTAAGGGATATTATTTTATTCCTAAGGATTTTATGGGTCGAATTACACTAATCGAATAGAATTAGGACCTATTTTAGGGTAATAACAATATCATTTTTACCCTTAATTACCATATTTACATCTAACAGTGGTAAATAAAAGTAAAAAGTTACTATTCATCAAAAATTATTTTCAACTTGTTGAACCACATTTTACATACTGATATCAACCTTTTCTCTTAGATTTTTTAAATTCAAATCACAGAAGAGGTAAAATTATGTTTTATATAAATTTTCAAATGCTTCTAGGAGGTGGGTAAAGGACGGTAAAAAGTTCAATAAAATTTTTATATATCTAAAATTATTATAAACTCACTCCAATGAGTTAAATTGAACTTATATTGGTATTATGTATCTATTTTGACATAAAATAAATTTAAATAAAATAAATAATTATTTAAATAAAAATTCGGTATTAAATAACTCAGTTTTTTCACTATTCATCAAAAATAAAATGTTTCCAGAAAAATACAAAAAATTCACCCTATGCTAATTTCAATATTCCAAATCCAAAAACAAAGTAAATTTTGAAAGATAATATTTATAAAATTTTAAAAATTAAGTATTACTGTTAATAATGGCTAGTTTGATTGGTTGTGGTGTGTTAGAAATCGATATTGCATACAACAAACACTATTGTATTATTCAAAGAGAAGCGTGCTGTGGGATCTTGGGGTGTTACGGTAACTAGAAAGGAGAGTGAGTCATAAATTTAAAAATTGTTTTTGTTTTTTCATTTATAGCCCCAACATATTTTACATAATGTTTTATTATTTTATAAATAATTTATAAATTAAATTTTCTATCTTTTTATTGTTTACAAATCTTTTATATATTTATATATGTACTAGTGTGAATTATAAATTTTTAAAAAAATTAAAATTATATATCTAACATATACTAAAAGTCTTGATTCAAAATATAAAAGTATTAATTAAATTATAACTCTTAAGATATAATATTTTTATTCAAATTAAGAATATATAACATTAAGAATAGTTTAATTTTAAACATTAATTTTTTTTATTGTTGTTTCATACCGATTTCTAAATAATACATAAATTATAATATATCTGTGGTCATAATTTTTTAAATTATAGAGATTGAATTTAACATAAAAATCGTAATACATATAATAAATATTTATTTTATTTTAAATATAATATATTTTTACCAATGAATAATTACTTTTTAATTTTTTAATAATTATATATCATGTAAGTTAATGACATTTAAAAATCATTAATCACTCCAATATAAGTGTAACATGTCAATTTTAAAATAATTATTGTTTCCATTCACTATATTTGTTCCTAAAAAGAATATATCAAATTACTATAAATAAAATGTCAATATATTTATAGAATATATTAATTTCACATTGGTCTTTTATATTCTTATGTATTTCCACTGAACTTATCTAAACAAATTCATCGTATGAAATTATTCTAAATTTACAATGTATTTATATTTATTTATCTTCATTCCCTAATTATAAATAGTAATATTTTTTTCAAGGGATATTGTGAGGAATAATAAATCATGTTTGAAAACATCTTATTTAAATATAGGTAAATTATTCATATAAATTCTATAATTGTGATATATATATATTTATTACAATAAGAATTATTTTTTAATGTACTATTATGCATTATTGAAATTGAAATTATTATTTATAAAATATTTTCCCAAATTGAATATATAATAGTAAAATGTATTGAATTTATGTATCATATATGGTTAACCATATTGGCCAACAATTACTTCCCAAACATTACCCATATCACCCATCATTCTCACATAAAAACCCATAACATTTTAGATACATCACATTATTTTCACTACATTATCCACATCACATGTAACACACCAAAAATTTAGTTTAAACGAATAACATGCATTAGAGATTTCATAACATGCAACATCAAGCAATAAGTGAATCATAGTATAGTAATGATATATTGTTAAATAAAATTACCGCTATCACCATTCAATTGGATAAAAAATAATGAATATTGTTATGAAATTTTGTTTTGGGAAATTGTAATTAATTTTTCAAAAATGTATACATTATATTTTTAAAAATAAAAATCATTTTTGAAATCATTATTTCAAAATTAGAGTATGATAAATTTTTTGGATTTTCTGAATGATTTGATTTTTCAACGATTAGTGAAAATATAGAAGTTCAATTTTTATAATTTAATTGTGTAATTTAAATGTATCATTATATTTTGGATTTGGTATTAAAGTGACATAACATTAATTTTATTTTAAATAATATAATTAATACAATTATGATAAAAATTCTATAATATATTTTGATTCATGTCAATTTTTTACATATAAATGAATTTCCCTATAAATAATTCTGTTTTGCATACTTTTTTTTGTTTTATATAATTATGATAACAAATAAGTAGGAAACTAATTACTAAAATGAGTCATTTATAAAACATTATATTTGAATTGAAAACCATAGAAGGATTATTACTAGTCATAAATAAATTTAAGATCATATTTTTTATAAAAAAATTAATTTTCTTGAATAACCATTCTTCATCATGTTTTTGGTGCCTAATTATCAATTAAATTATTATGAATATATAAATATGTTTTAATAAAATATACTAAATATATTTAATTAGTTGGATAAAAAATACTAAACAGTTTTCTTTAATTATTAGTCATTAAGAATATAAAATATCATAAAATTTATCACCTTAGTAATGGTTAATATTGGGTAAAATATATATGGAAAAACCTTACAATATCCCCATAACATTCCCTTAACATATTATGAGACAGGTTTTAGAACAAGGATATGTTTATGTTTATGAATACTGTAATTGATAAAAATATTCTAATATTGGGTGACCAAGAATCACTTTTTCGAAAGGATTGTTTCATTTTATTCAAAATAAAAACTAATTTTGAGGCTCTTTAATTAATGTTATATGTAAAATATTCCTTTTGGATTATTATGAGTGAAAAAATATAAAAAACAGATTTTTTTTATTATTTAACTAGTAAAACTGGTGTAAAATATTTTAATATCTTATTTTATGGTAAACAATTTTTTATTCAACAATCGATTATTTTCCATAAAATTATTTTTTATGCATTTTTCAGTTTATATTTAATTTATTTTCTTTCTTAATTAGAAATTAAATAAAATTATAAAAATTCCAAACATGGATTCCATTAATTGAATTGTTTTTAAAAAAAAAATTAATTTTGGAAATATGATTATGTCAACATGTTTAAAAGTTAAATTATCACAACCGTAGTTAAAATCTGTCTAATGAGGTTTAATATGGTGATAATAAATAAAATATACCCAAAAAATATCTGATTTATATTTCTTTTAAATTTTATCAAACATATAAATACTTATCTTTGAAATTCAATAGTCTTGATTCCACCTTAATTGATTATGATATAAATAAAATATTTAATCTTTTATGTAAATCCACGTGTTTTATTTCCCACCAATATAAATTGATACCACATATCCTATCTTATCCACACTTCACGAGTCTTCTAGATGTGAAATTAAAATCCCTAAAACCTTCATTGGTACCTTACCTATGTCCTATAGCTTTCATTATATCCAAAATACAATTATTTCAAGGATTACGTTTTATGAAAAAACATGTTTCTGAAAGAGATTGTAGTCACATTAACAGTTCCCTTTAATTATTACTAAATACATTACAACAGCCAATTTTTCAGAAAAATTATAATCTAATAATAATATTATCCAATATACTGATATTTAATTACGTAATTTTCATGATATAAATATATACCCTTCTGCATCAATGGGAATACAAAATCAATAATCATTTTTTCTGGAACACTGCGGCCTCACAAATAGTTGTTATTTTAATTCTATAACCCACTTATAGGGATAAGAAAAATGAAGGAAAAATAAATATATTTGATACGTAATAAATAATATTGTTTTTGTAAATTTAATATATCTTCTACATCACTACCCATTCATTCTTTATGGAAATGATATTGTCGTTCCAGGAAACCATCTCCTCAATGAGAAGTAATTCATTTTAAATGTCAAAATTTCAGGAATAACATGAAAAATGAATTTCATGAATAAATATGTGATTCAAGAAATAACTATAATTATTTACATAATATAACAATATCCCGTTTTTAAGAAATAGAAATATCATGACATAAAATGCATGTGAAAATGATATGGTTAACACCCGAAGAAATGATAATAATAATAATCCATTATTAAGGAACACATGATAAGGTTTCATAAAAGGATAATATATGATATTATAAGTATCAATATGGTTATATAATTAATTAATAAACTGTTTTAACCATATTAATAGGTATAATGAATTCTATTCATAAGAGAATAAAATTAATGTGATTTCAACAAAAATTCTGCTCATTTAAGTCATACTTATTATTATAAAAATATTTACATTTATGTGTTTTATGTACCAACCCATTGATATTAATATAATATAAATATATTAATTCAAGGTGATTAATGATTTACTCATTTAATAGGATTGTTAACATGAAAAAACAATTATTATTTATCATTTCTAAAAGAGTATAGTTTTATTCCATGTCTATATTCATTCTAATTTTTAAAAAAAATAAATTTTCACAACTTAAATAATATATTAAGAAAATTTTATATCATATATAAATTTTTGAACTATTTTAAATGAACCATTATATTTTTTCCTAAATGGTTTATTTTTGACAATAATTATAAATAATAAAAATGAATTTTTTAATTTATTCGAAATTAAAAAATTTTCCCACCTCCATAGTTTTTTTAGTTCTTTAGCAACATTAAAATGATTTCAATGAATTTTCAATGAAAAAAATAATGAAAACATTGTTTAAATGTTTATCTTCCATTTTCATCCTCTTATTAAAATACTGTACTTTACAACCAAAATAACATTTTATTAATGTTTTCTATCACATCCTAAATAATTTTCGGATAATTAACATTATCGTGAAAAATCTACATTCCTGTTATCATCTTTCATTTGAAATTATATATCTAATGAATATCCATATTAAATATATCATGTATATGATTATGTCCTATACTATATCCCATTACAACATACAATTTTTTACTAGAAAGTAAAATTGATTGAAAACAACTTCATAATAATTTGTTTTTATTACTAAATAGGGTTATTTATTGAAAATTCATATATTTTTTCATTTAAATTTTGAATTCTATATATGTGGAATGAATTTGAAATGTGGAGATGGGAGGGGACTGGAATTATTTAACCCCTCGATGTATATACATGCCTCTTGAGATAAACTTGTTTCCAAGAATTATCTAAATGTATATTCAGAGTACAACCACCCATTGATTGAACTATCTGAGATCAAGTTATTGAAAATATAGATATGATGATTTATGAGATCATGAAATCCAGCATTATGAATTTACTTCATTAATAATTTAGTTATTTTTATTCATGATATTATTTTAGTTATATAATCGATAGATTCATTTCGTGATAAAGATAATGATATCATTAAAGGTCTTTTTAGTTATTTATATTGTCAAATTAGTTATGTTGTATTTAATCTTTATTACTTCTATTTGATGAAACCATTACTAGTCTTTTGAGATCACTGTTTTTTTATTCCTTTCCCTGTGATAAGATAATGAAATCATTGAATGAGATTCTAGGATGTTTGATATTTTATTTTATTATATAATATACTTTATTTCATGTGTAAAAAATGAATCAAGTATATATCAAATTATTATAGATTACTAAAATGATATGTATATAGGTATGAGATCACTTTTATCTTTCAAAAATATAATAAAATTGACACTATATATTGGTTACAGGGTTAGGGGTCATTATAGTTGGTATCATAATTTTTTTTGTACAAATCTTGGGGACTATATATAGTAAAAAATATATTTGGAAACATTTTCCTATGAAATAACTTTAGTATATCGTTAGTTTTGGATAATATAAAAATAGTGTTGGTAATTTACCGATTATGCAATTTTTCATTACAATAAATCACTACATGTATAATATATGTGGATTTGTTTTTTACACCGATGAAAATATGTGTAATAATCATAAAAAGTGTTTTTAGAGTACACCATGACAATCACACTGTTGTTCATTGAGTTTTCCATTACATTTCACATGGTTAAACACTCTGTAGGATATGATTAGGTTAATTTACCTTTTCATTATGCACCATTATGGCTAATGATATAGTATGACCAATTTCAACTAATGATATTCCTTAGAAATATGAGATAATCATAAAGTTTATTAAATATATATTTATATGGTAATTCATATTCTAGATGAAATAGTGCACTATTTATTGATTTAATGTGATTGGAGTTTAACATGAATAAATATATTATGGAAGAAATTTATTCGAATACATCCCTTTATTTTGGTATATGTTTTATTATAAAGGTTATTTGATAAATAATGATATTATATTTATTCTTTATATGATTAATGTGATTAATAACTTTTAGAGTTTATATAATCATGGAATTTAATGTACTAATAAATAAAGTATTTTTTCATATTCATAAAAAATTAATTTTTATAGAAAATATTAGTTAAAATAATTTTATTTGTTGATTAATTTTGTTTTTAGGTTTTTTGGAACATTATATATATTATATTAACAAAATTTCAGAAAATAGATCCAAATGTAAGATGTGAGAGGACTATCACATGAGTTATTACCATGAGGCAATAACCCACAACAAAAGGGATAATAAGGTGAAATGCCTACCATTATCCTATTTGATTTCTTAATTTGTATGAAATTTTATACCTATATTATTTTATGGGTGATGATTAAGTTGAGTGTGGGAAATATATTTTAGGATCCAATGTTTTTTTATTTTAATGTATTTTGATCTGGTAAGGATATTTCAAGACATGGTTTAATAGGTTTAGATATATCAAAGAAATACGTATGAAATTAATTATTTTTTTGGATTTTTAAATTTATTCATACATATTTCGGAAGAGTCATATGGATATTTATTTATAGAATGTATTATTTTAGGGAGTATTTATTTAGGATTTTAATATTATGATTTTATATTTATCCATATTATATAAAATGTTATAACCATTTCGGATTTACAAAATATTTAGAAAAATATGGAATGGAATGTCATTATTTTATAGATAATATGCTCCGTTCAAAGTGAATTGTAGTTAATAAAAAAGGATAAATTCATCTTGATTTTTTTCTTATAATAAAAGAATATTTGGAAATTCTTAGAAGCAAAACTAAGGGATGAAATTATGGTTATGGAATGGAATTAAATCTATTATGTAAAGTTTTATACATTCCTTTCCTTGAAGGTAAATTAATCTCTCATCGATATGAAAATTATCGTGATCTAAATAGAAAAAATGATACAATTTTACATTTATTTATGATTATTGGATGGTATTTTTATCATTCATAGACTTAAGGATTTATGGGGATTAATATTCTCATGACTATGTTTGCTATCAATATCTATTAGTATTTGGGTTTTATTATTATCCTCCATTATCTACATTTTAACTTTATACCACTGTTATCCTTATATTGGACCCAGGTTTTGTCTAGTTCTAGGAAAAAATTATAATTTCCACTACCCCCATTTTAAAATAAATTCAATTATTCCACCACTTGATTTGGGGTTTGAATAAACATGTTGTACAATATTTATCCATTAGTGGCTAAGTTAATATTTAGAAGCTATAATATATTTTTGAGGGAAAAACTTATACCCCAATTTTTTATTAAATAAGGATAATCTCTATTTGTTTCTATACATGAAACACCGACCCTTCTAAAAACATTTATATACTAATAAAAAAATATTATTTAATTTAATTTTTATCTTCTATTTGATGGATATTAATGAATCAATGTTTTTATCATCATTATTAAAAATTTGTGTAAAATATTCAAATAGTTTTATGATAAAAATTTACAACGAAGACAATTTTGTATTAAATAATTCTATTAATAAAAAATGTGTTTCCTTCAAAAAAATTATTATAATTTTTTATTTGTTAATGTATTTTTATTCTACATATTTTATAATATTTATTTAATAATATGAAAATATTTTTCTAATCAACATATTTAAATCATATTAGGAATAAATTCCTATAATTTTCTGAATTGTATGATTTTTCAGATAATAGTTAAAATTATTGATTTTTTAAATACAATAATTAAATAATGTAATTTAAATTTCACATTATAGATTGGATTGTGTATTAAGGCTATAAAATATACATTTTATTTGGAATAATTGAATTAATGTAATTAGGATCATCATTTTACTTGATTTTGAAATAAGTGAATTTTTATTCATAAAATACTTTTTTATGATTTTATTAAAGATCATCATATAATTTCTATTTTAATTAAAATAAATAAATGTTAATGAGGAATTACATAAATGAATATTTTTTATTATATATCCACACATATCATTAAATTCGTATGATGATGATTTCTATTTATAGAAATAATGTAATGTCATCTTTTCCTAGAAAGATTGATTTTCCTATAAACCCATTTTTCATAACATTCATAGTGTTTAATTTAAAATTAAATTCTTCCACATATATCGAAATAATTATAAAATGGATTCCTTATCTTTATTCAGTAGGAATTTTTTTTCAATATTCCTTCTTTTTTCATAATGAATTATAAACGTGGTAACATTTATTATGACAACCCTGCTTTTATTACAAACTTAAACATGATGTATTACATAAAATGTAACTTGATACAACAAATAAGAACAATATTTTTAGTGTCTTTGGGGATTAGGATCATTAAATAAAAACTTAAAACATTAAATACAACATCTTTATTGAAAACTTCCTTTACATGACCACTACATTCACTCGTACTTAGCATTGCATGGGATAACCTGAGGACATGCATAAGAAAAGGGTGAGCTATGAATTCCAATAAAGGAGTACACATGGAATAACATGAGGAGTACAATGAATGTTAGACAATTGGCATATCAATAGAGAATAATAGAGACATGAACAAAAAGGAAGGATAAAGCATGATAATCATAACATGGAAGTGTGGCAACAATACTTAACAGGGATTTAGCATGAGCCAAGGCTTATTGCACATGGAGCATGAGTAAATCCTCATTGCACATAAATAACGAGTAAACCCTTGTTTCACTTGAATTATCATGATTAAACACTCATTTCACATGATTTATCATGATACTATACTTTACCCAATGCATTGAAGCATTATAAGGGCGTACCCTTCTTAAACATTTCATTTCATGCATAAATATGCCGCATGGATCATAAAACATGGATTCATAAAACATAATCATTTATTCCATGATAAAGGAATGTGGAATACATAAATGAATCCTTATAATAAATAAGAAAATGTGAATAACGGTGAATACCCTTGATGGAGAAATGGTCATGGTATTCACTATACAATGACATTGGCTTAGAAAATCAGTGAGATTTTGGCAGCGTAACGGCGTGACATAAGAATTCATAGAAATGGTTGATGAGAGAGAAAGGGGTTACTAATCATATTTACATGTAATGGACAGTAAGCAGGTCATATGGATACATGTCCCAATAATCATAATGGAATTTTTATTTATGATACAAAAGTATTGCTTGATTGTAAATGAGGAGAGAGAAGTTCCTTTCAGAATTTCGACATAGTAACAGGTGTACATGGGAGGAATTTAATGAGAGAGAAATGGGTATCCCATCATTCAAAGAATAATAGGGCAGTATGAGGGAGGTGATAAACCATACCCCAAAATTCATAATTGAAATTAAAAGGGCAAAACAACATAATGAAAATTTGACAAAAATGAGAAAGGAAGGGAAAACCCTTACTTGGAAGTGTGCTTCCAATGGGTAGAGAGAGGCTTGTGAGAGGCTTCTTGGGAGCTTGGGGCACCTTGGGAGGATTCTAGAGAGATTAGGGCAAGTTTTGGACGAACTCCAAAGGCTTTGAGTGAGGAGGAAGTGGGAGCTTGAGTGGGTTTATATAGAAAAGGTGAGGGAATTCTTTATTATTTAGGTTTGGGTCCCCTAACATTAAATTAATCCATACCACAAACCATAGCATGATTTTTGCCCATGTTTTTTGGAAAAGTGAAGAGGAAAATAATATTTTATAATTAAAAATTCCGAAATTCTTAAAATAATAGGGTTTCTTATGTGGAGGTGAGTCATACTCCCATGGAAATTAATTTAAAAAGACAAGATGTTTAAAAAGTCTTGAGGGGTCCATTAATGCTTTGAAAAGTAAGTCAAACAAACCCAAAATCACATTATTTTAATGGTAAAACATATATTGGCCGAA
This sequence comes from Viscum album, assembly GCA_963277665.1. Classification (NCBI taxonomy): domain Eukaryota; kingdom Viridiplantae; phylum Streptophyta; class Magnoliopsida; order Santalales; family Viscaceae; genus Viscum; species Viscum album. Next base: position 1,942,680,129 of record OY728126.1, on the reverse strand, counting down.
CATAAAGATTATAGTATTTTAGTACATCACTATTGGGTCATTATGATGTCATAAAATACATTATATATTTAAACGGTATTTAATTTTTACCCAAAAATTTGACTGTCTCAGAAAATTATAAAAAATTAACCATTGTATAATTTCAAGATCCTCATTCTAGAAATAACATTTATTTTATCTAAATAATTTTCTAAATATGTTAATTTTCCCTTTTAAAATAAAAACATACATTTATTGAAAATTCACGGCTTTTGACATAAATGGCTTTCAAACCTTAATAAAAATTAGAATTGTATTCATAAAATTATAAGCTCATTTATATTTAATAAAAATTAATTTCATAATAATAATAATAATTTATTATAATATTATTTAACTAAAAAATCCCTTAGTTTAATAAAATATAATTCTTAATTAAATAATAACTAAAAACATTATTTTTACTTTAAAAACTATTTACAATGTATTAATAATGACAAGAAATTATAATCATTATTATATACAAAAAATAATGTACATGAACATAGTACTATTTATTTGTTACATAACCCCTTAAAACAGCCACATAAGACCTAAGGGTAAGGTGTGCGATGGTGACAGACTCATGGGGTGGATCAGATAACATCGCTCGAGTGGTAATTTCTATCAACTTCCACTTCTCATGTAGACGGTCCCGTTCAAGCATGACATGATAAACCTCAGATTGGGCTTGGTCAAGAGCGAAGCCCAAAGATTCCACCTCTTTTTCGAGCTCTGACAAATGGGCTTCATATGGGGAAATTCTACTGAATAAGGCCATCGCTTCCTTTGTATGAGTAAATTTGGATTTTCTAAATCCCTATATTTATACTAATCATGTGATCACTGTTCAATGTCTATATTAGCAACTGTAAAAATTCGTAAAATAAAAACAATGAAGTTGACATTTTACATAAACATAAAGAGACATTTAATTAGATCAAGAGGGATTTCCATTAATGAAACTTTGGGTCGTTACAATATTCCCCACTTAAGAAATTTCACCCTCAAAATTTTCTTTTTCCCACACTAAAACAGATGTGGGTAACTCAGCTTCATCACTTCCTCCAATTCCCAAGTCACTTCTACAAACTCTTGGTTTCTCTACAACACCATGATGAGGGGCATTGTTTTATTTCATAGAACTTTTTCTCTATGATCTATGATCTTCACTGGTTTCTCCTGATAAGAAAGATCATATTCCAATTGTACCACCTCAGAAGAGAGTACATGTGAAGGGTCTGGTGGTATGTACTTCCTTAAGAGGGATACATGAAAGACATCATGTACTTTGGCCATAGTAGGTGGAAGTGCTAGTCGATAGACCATAGCCCTGACACGATCAAGTATCTCGAAGGGTTCGATGTACCTTGGACTTAACTTCCCTTTACTTCCAAACCTCATGACCTTATTCCACAGATATATTCATAGAAAAACCATGTCTCCATCATTAAACTCAAGGTCTCTTCGAAGATTATCTACATAACTCTTTGGTCGACTCTAGGATGCCTTGATATGATGCTGAATGGTTTTCACCTTCTCCAGCATTTCCTTGACCATTTCTGGTCCAAGTAGCTTACGTTCACCTACCTCATCACAACATCCCTATGTTCTTCAACTTTTCCCATACAGGGCTTCATATGGGCCATTTGGATGCTCGAGTGGAAAATGTTATTATAAGAGAACTCAACCAGAGGAATATGTTGATCCCATCCTCCTTTAAAGTCCATTGAGCATGCTCTCAACATATCATCAAGTGTTTGTATTGTTCGCTCAGATTGGCCATCAGTTTGAGGATGATAGGCCGTACTGAAGTTCAGTTCAGTATTCAGAGCAAGTTGAAGACTCTTCCAAAACATAGAGGTGAATCTTGGATCTCGGTCAGATATAATAGATAATGTATCTCCATGAAACCTTACCACTTCCCTGATATATATTCGTGCTAGTTGATCCAATGAGAAATACACCCAAATAGCAATGAAGTGTACAGTCTTTGTAAGACGATCCAAAAAAAACTAGATTTCACTGTTGCCTTTGGATTTCCTCAGAAGTCCAGTGACAAAGTCCATGGTGATGTGCTCCCATTTCCATTCTGGTATGGGAAATGGTTGCATCATCCTCTTAGAATTATGCATATCTTCCTTCACTTACAGGCACACCAGGCACTTTGATGTATATTCAGCGATCTCCTTATTCATATTATCCCACCAAACGTTTTTTCGAAGATCTCAATATATCATTGTGCTCCTTGGGTGAATAGAGAAATTTGAACTATGTGCATCATCCAAAATTTCCTTCTTCAGCTCTGGACTAGATGGAACATATAGTTTTTTCCCAAACCGCACAATTCCTTCTTCATTAACATTAAACTCATAGGATTTCCCTTTTTTGATAGCTTCCAATTTTTCTTGAATTCCCACATCATCCTTTTGAGAATCCTTTAACCTTTCAAAAATATACGGTTGAGAAATCATTTGTGAAAGTATTGATGATGTTCACTTCACTATGATTCCCATGTCCATCTTCATCAAGTCTAAGAAGATTGGATCCTTCTAAATTCTAATCATTGATAGAATCACTGGATCCTGTCTACTTAGGGCATCATCCTCCTTGTTCGATTTCCCTGGGTGGTAATGGATTGAACATTCATAACCTTGATGAGCTCTATCCATCTTCTATGGCGCATATTAAGCTCATTCTTTGTTAATATATATTTAAGACTCTTTTGGTCAGTATATATCTCAAATTTCTCTCCATAGAGATTATGCCGCCAGATATTCAAGGAAAAGATCACCATCTCCAACTCCAGATCATGCGATGGATAGTTTCACTCATGGATTATCATCTGCCTTGAGGCATAGGATATAAGTTTATCATTATGTATCAGCACACAGCCTAATCCCTTCTTTGAAGCATCACTGAAAACAACAAAAAGTTCCCCACTTGTGGTTAAAGTGAGCACTGGAACAGGGATAAGCCTCCTTTTCAACTCCTTGATGCTTTCTTCACAATCATCACTCCAAGAAATCTATACTCCCTTTTGAGTTAGCTTGATAAGAGGGTTGGACAATCGTGATAAATTTCTCAAAAATCGTCGATAATATTCTTCTAACTCCAAGAAGCTACGAATATCCATTACCGATGTTGGCCTCACCCATCCCTCAATTGTATCTGTCCTGGAAGGATCCTTATATATCCCATTACTTGTGATGATATGGCCCAAGAATGAGACTTCCTTCAACTAAGACTCACAGTTTCTTTACTTTTCATAGAGCTTCTCCTTACGCAAAGTCTCCAGTACAATTCTTAAATGATCCTCATGATCCTCTTTGGTTTTGGAGTATATTATAATATCATCTATAAAGACTACCACAAATTTTTCTAGGTAATATCTAAAGACTCTATTCATTAAGTCCATGATGATTTCTGGAGCATTAGTGATTTTAAAAGGAATTACTATGAATTCATAGTGCCCGTATCTTGTGCGAAAAGTAGTCTTGGGTATATCTTCCTTCTTCTCCGTTACTAGATAATATCCCGAACACAAGTCCACCTTGGAGAATTATTCTGCTCCATGCAGATGATCGAACAAGTCATCAATTCTTGGGAGAGGATCCATGTTCTTTATCATGATCTTGTTAAGTTCATGATAATCAATGCAAAGACGCATTGACCTGTCCTACATCTTGATGAAGAGGACTGGTACACACTATGGTGAAGCACATGGGAATATAAACCCTTTATCTAGATTCTCCTATAGTTATTTCTTTAGCTCTTCAAGCTCTAAAACATCCATTATATATGTAGTCTTGGATATTGGTAAATCCCCGGGTATAATTTCAATTGATAATTCAACATCTCTTCTAGGAGGAAGTCCAGAAAGTTCGTTGGGAAACACTTCAGTGAATTCCCTCATAATAGGCATTTCATCAAGGATGGTTTCTTCCTTGGACTCAATCATCTGAGCCAGATACACGTGCTCATAAGTCCGTAATATCCATGCTTGAGATGATGGATCTAAAGGATATTCATCTTCCTCCTTACACTTGTAAAGAAAAAGGGGTCAATTCTCCAAATGGAGTGTGATTTCCCTCTCCTGACAATTTATGTTGGCTCTATATAAGAAAAGCCAATCCATGCCAAGAATTGCATCAAATCCACCAGACGGAGTATGAAGAGGTTCACTAGGAAATTCAATCCACATATTATAGCAGGGGAGGACTTATGTTCATGGGATACAACGATTTTTCCATTTTCTATACTCACCGACATCTTCACTTCCATGATTTGTGTTGGTGCTGAGATTGTTCTACTAATCTTTTGAGATATAAAAGAATGCGTAGAACCTGAATCAAAAAGTACGTTCTCCATTCTTGAATAAATAACTAGCGTACTTTTCAACACTTCTTTTTCGGGGTTTACTTTGTAAGAAGTGATGTAAAAAGCTCATCATTTCAGCCTTAGAGGTTGTTGGTTGCCTCCGAAAACCCTTGGATTAGGGCAATGGTTTAAAAAATGACCCGATTCTTTGCATTTGTAGCACTGAACAATGCGTTGAGGTTCGAATGGAGTGTTCCTCTCCATTGTCGTAGCCATGGGTCTTTCTAGCAGACAATTAATAGCTAGGTGCCCATCTCTTCCACACCTGAAGCATTTCCTTGTCCCCTTAAGGCAATTTCCAGGGCGCTTCTTTCCGCACTTTTGGAAAGTGGGGTGCTGGATCTTCTTAGAACCGTTGGATTTATCCATCAGACCACCAGAATTGATGTCCACCTTACGCTTCATATCCCCATGATACCCCTGTAATTTTCCAATCTCCATTTCGACATTGAGGGAACATCAGACAATTTCTTCATAGTTGTCGATGTAACAGATTACTAATTCTTTCCATAGGCTAGGCTTCAACCCACCAAAGAAGAAGTCAACTTTTCATTATGGGGTAATGAAAAAGATCGATTCATATTGTGCAAGCCTTGTGATGTTTTCCTCGTAAGCTCCAACAGATTCTTTATCTTTTTTGCTTGAGGTAAAGGAAGTCCATTTCCATATTAAGATGGAGGGTGCACGGAAAATATTAATCGAAAAACATCTTCCAGAAATCCATCCATTCCAATGCCTCGATCTCCTCCTCAGACATCGTATTTTTGATCAACGTCCACCATTGATAAGATTCACCCTCCATACGATAAGCCTCTAGGAGAACCTTCTCTTGTTCAGAGCATTGAAGGATGGAGAAGATCTTTTCAATGGAGTTGATCCATTGTTCATCGATCGTGGGATCGAATGATCCACATAAAGTAGGAGGCCTTTGTCTCATGAAGATCTTGATAGCAACTTATTCTTTCTTAGGGGGGTTGAATGTTCCTCTTGACCTGTTTTTCGATTCCCACTCCCATTGGACTGGGCATCTCATTAGTACGGTCATCACACTGATCTTCACAACGGTTGTTAGCCCGAGTCCTCCTATTACTAGCCATTGGCTGGAATACAAGAAAATTTATGGGTAACACATAAAGGTTAATCCAAAGAAAAAATATGATGACTTATAAATAAACTTTTATTTCCTTAACTCATGAGTCTATAGACTTCAATATAGGCTCCTCATGATCTACTTTCTAACATATATTATTAGGGGCTTTTTTTAATTCCCGTAATAAGGGATCATACTACGATTATGAATTTATAAAAACATATCATCCAGGAGTGTCATAACCAAGAGTCCTGCACAGCTTGTTGTCGTGCACCAGTTCCTGTTCGAGTCTAGCTCAAAGCAGTGTTTTTGGGTTTTACCCCTAGGATACATATGTTCCAGAGCCACCTCTACCTGCTCGTATCCAGATAGGGATGTATTTTTTTGATTAAACACTTACTCAGTACATACAAAAACTTAGGGATGTTTGTATTATACATATCCTTGTCTCTAAGGCTTTACTAGGTTTTTCTATTTCTAATCCCAAAAATAACTAAACCTATCCTCTGATACCAACTATTACAACTGTGCTTTTATTACAAACATAAACATGATTTATTACATAAAACATCACTTAATAAAAAAAAGAAGATAGAGAGGTTTAGTGTCTTTGGGGCTTAAGATCATTACATAAATACATAAAACATGAAATACAACATCCTTATTGAAAACATCCCTTACATGACCACTACATTCCATCGTACTTAGCATTTCACGGGATACCCTGAGGACATGCATAAGAAAAGGGTGAGCTATAAAGCCCAGTAAGGGAGTACACATGGAATAAAATGAGGAGGACAATACATGTTAGGCAATAGGAATATCAATAGAGCATAATAGAAACATGAACATCAAGGCATGATAAAGCATGATAATAATAACATGGAAATGTGGAAACAACACTTAATATGGAATTAGCATGAGCCAAGGCTCATTGCACATGGAGCATGAGTAAATCATAATTGCACATAAAGGAAGAGTAAACCCTCATCTCAATTGAATTAGTATGATTCAATACTAATTTCACATGATGTATCATGATACTATACTTTACCCAATGCATTGGAGCACTATAAGGGTGCACCCTTCTTAAACATTTCATTTCATGCATAAGTGTGCAACATGGATAATAAATCATGGATTCATATAAAATAATAATTTATTCCATGATAAAGGTATGTGGAATTCATACATGAAGCCTTATAATAAATAAGAAAATGTGAATAATAGTGAATACCCTTGATGGAGAAATGGGCATGGTATTTACTACACAATGACATTGGCTTACAAAATCGGTGCGATTTTGGTAGCGTAATGGCGTGACATAAGAATTCATAGAAATGGTTTATGAGAGATAAAGGGGTTACTAATCATATTTACTTGTAATTGATAGTAAGGAGGTAATATGGATACATTTCCCAACAATCTTAATGGAATTTATATTAATGATACAAAAGTATTGCTTGATTGTAAATGAGGAGAGAGAAGTTCCTTTCGGAATTTCGACATAGTAACAGGTGTACATGGGAGGAATTTATTGAGAGTGAAAGAGGTCTCCCATAATTCGAACATAAAGAGGGAAGTATGAGGGAGGTTCTAAACCATTCCCCAACATTCATAATTTAAATTAAAAGTTCAAAACAACATAAAAAAAATTGGAAAAAAATGAGAAAGGAAGGAAAAACCCTTACTTGGAAGTGTGCTTCCAAATGCTTGAGAGAGTCTTCTTGGGAGCTTGGGGAACCTTGGGAGGATTATAGAGAGAGTAGGGCAGATGTTGGATGAACTACAAAGGCTTTGAGTTTGGAGGAAGTTGGATCATGAGTGGGTTTATATAGGAAAGGTCAGAGAATTATTTATTATTTACGTTTGGGTTCCCTTACATTAAATTAATCCAAACCACAAACCATTACATGGTTTTTTCCCATGGTTTTTGGAAAAGGTAATAGGAAAAAAATATTTTATAAGGCCAAAGTACGAGATTATTAAAATAAAAGGGTTTCTTATGTGGAGGTGAGTCATACACCAATGGAAATTAATTTAAAAAGACAAGGTGTTTAATAATTCTTGAGGGGTCCATTGATGCTTTGCAAAGTTAGTCAAAAAACCCAAAATCACATTATTTTAATGGTAAAACATATATTGGCCTAAAATAAAGATTATAGTATTTTATTACATCACTATTGGGTCATTATGATGTTATAAAACACATTATATATTTAAACTGTATTTAATTTTTACCCAAAAATTTGACTGTCTTAGAAAATTATGAAAAATTCACCATTGGATATTTTTGACGTCTTGATTTCAAAAATAATGTTTTTTTATCAATATAATTTTATAAATATGTTTATATTCACTTTTAAAATAAAAATCCACATTTATTGAAAAATTTACAGGTTTTGACAGAAATGGATTTCAAACCTTAATAAAATTTACAATTGTATTCATAAAATTATATGATCATATATATTTAATATAAATTAATTTAATAATAATATTATTTTATTATAATAATATTTAATTCAAAAATCCATTAATTTAAATAAATAGAATTCTTAATTAAATAATAACTAAAAACATTTTTTATACTTCCAAAACTATTTACAATGTATCAATAATGACAAGAATGTATATTCATTATTATATACAAAAAATATTGTACATGAACATAGTACTATTTATTTGTTACATAACCCCTTAAAAAAGCCACATAAGACCTTAGGGTATGGTGCACGATGGTGATAGACTCTTGGAGTGGCTCGGATAACGTCGCTCGATTGGTAATTTCTATCAACTTCTACTTCTCCCGTAGACGGTCCCGTTCGAGCCTGACATAATGAAGCTCAGCTTGGTCTTGGTCCAGAGGGAATCCCAGGGATGCCACCTCTTTTACGAGCACTTACAAATGGGCTTCATATGGGGAAATTCTAATGGATGAGGCCATCCCTTCTTTTGTCTGAGAAAATTTGGATTTGTTAAATCTCTGTATTTATACTAATCATGTGATCACTGTTCAACGACTATATTATCAACGGTGAAAATTCTTAACAAAAAACCAATGAAGTAGACATTTTACATAAACAAAAAGAGCAATTTAATTAGATTAAGAGGGATTTCCATTAATGAAAATATGGGTCGTTACATTTATCACCTCGATAAGGGGTCAAATTGTGTTCAAACTATTTCCTAAAAAATAAAAATATGAATAACACATTAAATTACCTTATTGGTTGGGTGGTGTTAAACCAATTAGATATATAATCAATTTAATATTTTCTGTTAAAATATTATTTAGTATTTCAGAACTCATTATTGACTTTTATAAAAGAGTAGTTATATTTTAATAAAATTCGAAACTATTATTGAGTTGTTTCATTTAAAGGAATGGTTTGGAGATTCCATTTGGGTTTTCCATTAAATTTAATTCGATAAAATTTAATTTACTTGGTATATACCCATAAAAATTCACTGAAATTATTTTAAAGTGATATTTAATTTAAAAATTAGTTTTACTCTTATATCAGTTATTTTTATAAGAGTAGTTTTTAATTCCATTCATTTTTTATATTAAATATAATATCATTAATATATATAAATTAAATAAAATGATACTAATATTAAATTTTTAAAAATCACATATATTTTTTTTAATTTTTTATATTTATTATTTTATATTTAATTATGTTATCATGGAAATAATTAAAATAACATTATTATGGATAAAATGAGTATAAAGTAGACTACACAGGAACAAATTCATCAAAGGAATCCAAAACAATATAAAATTTGATTTTTTGAATTTATATCACTCCTATAAGAGATGATTTTTGAACTTATGGATCCTTGGTTCAAATACACAATAATATGATATAAATAAGTTCTATATTATATTATGTAATTAAATGTGTGTCATTTCCACCAACAAAAAAAGGATAAAAATTCTCTTATTTTCTGAAAAAATTATGATCTTTCTATATTGGTTTATATCTTCCATAATACCTTCTTAAAAATATTTCACATGTCCTATATCTTCTTCTATTAAAAAACTACTTTCCTTTCAGGGAATAAGGTCAAAGACACAACAGGTTTCTATAAGATTAGGTAATCACCTTATCCATTTTTTTTATTTTACATCATCCTTTAACTTCTTCAACTAGAGAAACCAATTGTGTATTACACCTTATTCCATGATAGAAAGGTATTATATATATTAAATAGTGTATTATGTAATTTAATGTGTGATGTTTCATCTACTATGAAAATATACCACTACTATTCTTTTCTCCACATTTCATGAGCCTTCTATCTTGTTTGATCACTTCAATAATAACATACTATGAGTATTAACCATGTTGTAGATATTATTATATTTCAAGAATAACTTCTCTTCATGTAATAAGGTGTAATCCACAACAGTTTTATCTAAGAGAAGGTATCCATCCCCAAAATTTTCATTTTACTTCATCATTTATCTCGTTAAATTATTCCGTAAAAAATGAATCATAAAAACACTAGTGTCTTTCACATATTGAGAATTTATTTTTTTGGATTCCTTATTATTTTTTTCATCTAAATCTCTATTAAAAAGGGAATTAATACCATCAGATTTTTGTATGGGATAATACCGCCTCATGGAAAAATTTAATTTTTTTTCCATCATTGACTCAAATAGAAATTCATAATGATGGAACCAGTAATTACCTAAGATAATTATTACGTAATATTAATTATTTTATTTTAATATATAATATAATTTATTAAACTTTTACTCATTAAGTAAATGTTAAGGTTGTTCATGCAAACGTACGACTATCCATCTTTACCAGACAATGTGAATCATTTTCTATATAAAAATATCAATAATGAACATAAAAATATATGTAATAAATAAATTTGAAATTTCTTAAATTTGAAGAATTATTGATATGAGGGAACTATATCCTATATACACAACCTAGATCATCAATGAAAAACCATGAATGTGATAACGAAGAGGTTCTCACCCAAATGAATGGTAATTATAAAATATTATTGATGAATAGGTGAAGAGATTATATAAAATTATCAAATACAATATTGAAAATATTAATATGGTTCTATGAAAAATTAATAATAATTTGAAAAATGTAATAATGGATTATAAATATTATTTAACTAAAGGGAATCATAATGTAAGAGATTTCATTTCATTTTCCTCTCGATTGAGACAGATTTGGTATTATAAACCTAATTAAATTTATATTATTTATATACAACCCTACTGATGTATATAACATGAATATATATTTATTCATGGAGAATAGTGAGTTTCAATTTTAAATTGTATGCTTAAAAAGAAACGATGATAATATTCCCCTTTTTCGTTGTGAATATTTTTCTTCGATGTCTATTTTTCCCAAAAATATCATACAAAAGTAACTTTTAATACTTAAATAATTAATTATATATATATTATCGTATCTATGATTCTTAAAATGGTTGGGGGTAATATATTTAATGTTATCTGAAAAATTTCATTTTTTTAATTTATTTTTTTAGAAAGAAAATATTTATAAATGTATATGACCTTGATATATTTCCCCACCATCAAAACCATTTAATAAACATTGGATTATATTATATGATTTACATGTTTTTATTAATTAATATATTTTTAAAACAAAATTTTTATATTTCAATTTAATTTTATTAAATTGATTATAATATTAAATTTTTCTAAATAAATATATTTCTCTTATTAGAATCTATCATCTCATGGAAAATTTGATTCATTTACATACTCTTAAAACATTCACCCTTTTTAGCATATTTCAATGGAGAACATATTGAACTGAAATTTCAATATTCTTTGTGTCATGGATATGAGTATTTTAATATCATGTTACCAATTTTTATTACTTCTTTACCCATGGGTTTGATCCCATTTTCGAATGTTTATAGTTTGTGATTTTTTGAGTCATAAGTAAATATATAGGGTTTCTACACAAGAATGTCATTGGGTTATATTGTTATGGAATGAACATTTGGGTATGGAACATCAATGATTATAATATGGATTAGGGTAGTTTTTGATCATGTAGTTCTATACTATAGGCGTTTCTCTGTGTCATTGATCCATATAGTAAAATTTTACAGAGCTACAAATGATTCCACCATAGTTACATAATGAGGACTACGATTCAACATATATCTTTTATAGGGGCTGAGCTATGTGGTGTTGGATTAGTTAGATATGTTGTGATTCTCTTGAGAACACCTAACTTTTTAGGGTGGTTACGACATATTTATTTGGATACATCATGGTATTAATAGGGTTTATGAATAACTGGTTGAGCTCTGAATAATTTTTTCAAGAGGCTAATTATGAAAGGTAGGTTTTAGAACGGTCTATTGTGGCTAACCCATGGTATGAATATTTTCTGCAAATTTTCTCCATCACCATAGGGAATATGGAATACTATTAATTTTTTCATTTTTAAATTTATAATATCATATATAAATCCAAAATTATCCCAATTAATTCTCATACGATGTTTTGATATAATATGGATCCCAATATTCATCTTGAATAATACAAAATCAATCTGTCTTTGGTAAAATCATCTATGTAAGAGAAACAATTTTACTAGGAAAGACACATTTTCATTGCACTAGGGTGATTAATTTTATTTTAAATTTGACGACATCCATGAATTGAATTTCATGAAATGGATGCATTATATGGAATGAAAATAATTAATATTATGTAATTTGGTAAAATAAAGTCCTAGTAATAAATAATACGTAATATAATAAATAAAATAATAATTGATATTATTATGATTAAATGTGTTTAAGAGGGGGGTTAAAATAAAAAATAAGGAGAATTTCTACAATAATTTTTTTAATCAAAGATTATCCTCACATTTAAAATAAAAAAATATCTATAATACTATTATATGGTCGTCGAGATGAATTTTTCAAGGAAATTAAAAAATTATTTTGGATTATTTTTTGAAATTTCTACATATATTACATGTGGGTTCATTTCCCCACTAATAAAATTAAATAGACTATATTCTAGTATTTACAGATGCGAGGAATTTTTCATCCACCAATACCTATAAAAATGTATTCCATAATTCCCCTTTGATTTCGTAGTTTTATTATTTTGATTTGTAAAACCAACAGTGATGGATTTTTGTGAAATCTAAAGGAGGTTCCCCTGAGAAGTGTTATAGATAAAAATAATGACTTTGCATTTCCTCATTCTTAAAAATCATTAAAATAATATTAAAAACTACATATATAATAAAAATATTATCTCATTAATACTTTGAATTTATTATGTTAGTTTTATCACATATATCTATCACATATTCCATTGGATGGGAAAAATGTTGATCACATTTATGGTGGACTACAACCTCATGAACCGATGTGGTTTGGTTTCGATCACCACCCATCAAGGATGAATATAATGTGGTATATATCAAATTTATATGATATTTATTACATAATTATAATTATATAATTATAATATCACATCTATCTTCTTATTACCCAATATATTGGAGCATTATAACATTGCTCATTCGTACGAGTGGACTATTGATTCCAAAAAGAAATAGGATATGATAGTTCCTATATTATGATATGGGCTCTAATAGAGAAATATTTAATGAATATACATGTTATATATGATATTAAAATTATTTTATAAATTATAATTAATATCTTACTTACTTTTAGTTGATCCTTCATGAAAATGGAAAAAATGTTCATGCATACATATGACCAACCATCCCCACAAACTATGTATTCCATTTTTTATCTCTTAAATTTATGGATGAATATAAATATGTATATAATGAAAATATTTTACATATATAAAGTGGTAAATATATTGATTTTATGGAACCATATTCACTATATACCGACCAAAAAATTCTAACCAAATCACACATAAAAATGAAGAATTTTTTTACCTAAAACATGATTTCGACAATGAATTTTTAATAAAAGTATAATTGAATATCATTATTAAATCATATATTATATGATATATATGATTATGGTTGTTTAATATGTGTATAATAATCCTATATTTATTATATTTGAATTTTTAACACGTATGAATGAAGTCGATAAATGTAGTAAGGTATTTAGTCTCAATTTTCATTCATGGATACATATTTTATTTTTATGCACCTAATTTCATTAATGAGTATTATAAAAAACAATATGAAATGTTATATATTTATCCTATAAAATTCTAGATTTTTTAATGTTTCATTATAAGTAATTCTTTCATGGTTTAGTTGAATCATAAGATTACCATTAAGGTAAGGGAATTTACTTTATCATTTATATTCATATAGAACATTCCATATTCACCACCCATTTTCTTTTTTTGTATATAATTTCAATGAATTTATTTTTTGATTATTACATTGTAATTAATGTATCAAAATTCACATCTAATTTTAGTTATTTTAGCAGTATATTTATTTTATATATAGTAATGTGCAAATGTTTTGTGATACATTCTCATTTAATCTAGCTAATTTATGATTATGTTTCCAATAATGAAATCATATGATCCATATACTAAGAAACTAATATATTTTATTATCATTATTTCATAAAATTTTTTCTAACAATTTCATTTTCCACAGATTATCTACTAACAAGTTAAAATTAATTATTTAGAGAATATTGACATTATTTTTCTATTCAGTCGAATGTTATTTTTTTTCATGTCCAAGATTTATACAAATTAATGAATATAATTTTTTACAATTATCAAATAGTTTTTAAATTATATTTTTAACCTAATATTAATTTTTAAAAACTATTTAAAATTAATGTTCATATTGGTATTCAAATGAGGCATTTTTATGTTTTTATTGGAAATATGATAGTGATATTCATTTTAACCTGAAATTAATGAATAATATTTAATGACATCATGACCAATCAATGATTTATATATTAATTTATACTTTTCCATTTTTATTTTCAGGTAAATTGTTTTCATTAATATTATAGAATGTTATTTATATGTTAGGGAAGTGATTTCAAAGTATAAATGATATTTTTATCATGAAATATTCCATGTGAAATTTAAAAAAATAATATTCCATCTTATATGATATCATATGTTTTTATATAATAACTACTAGGGATATCATCAAAAGTGGTATTCCTTATTATTTATATAGATTTTTTATGCTTTTGATGAAAATAATTTTATGAAACTCATTACATTTTCATAATTTCTATTATGATGATATAATGAAATGATTACGAAACAGAATTATTTTATGTCGGTTACACTATAATGGAATGATAAAATGATATTGATATGCATTTCATTTCAACAGTTTATGATATAGTAAATTTTTTATGAAGACATTACTTTTAATGTGGTTTTATATTATCAATGTCTTATAATCTTATGACACACATATGTACGGTTCTCGTTATGTGTGGGAAGGACCTATATCTCCATACAATTAATTAACTAAAGATTGATATCTCATTTGATAAAATAGAATAGATTAGGGAGTGAATCCATTTTAGTAAGGGACATTGTCTATTATGATATTCTAAGGAGTGATATTTGAATAATACAATGAATAATGGAGGGAAAACATTCCCCTATGATAGCCATTAAAATTTTCATTGTTTCAATGAAAATTATTTTACATGATAATATGTCTTCAAAACAACTATGTTTTTAAGCCAATATTACATTCTTAGGGATCAGGTTCACTGATTCATTCATGATTCATATCTAATGAACTTCCCTTCATTATGAAATGACCAAATATTATGATATTTTACATGTACAGTATGTTTATAAAATGTTATGATCATTTTAGCATACACTTTTGATCATTTTATGCTTATGTGATGATTTATATATCCATTTTTTTGTATATTCTAAGAATATAATCTCACCCTCTATTATATTTCAATTACCTAGGTTTTTAAGAACAATATTATATATGATATGACTTAGTATGAGTATTTTTATGAAGAACCTACTGAGAGAAAATGATTTTCACATATAGAGTAGTTATTAATTCATCAATGATTATTGAGAAAGTATACCTATATGATTCTTTTTTGATCATTATGTTATAAAATGAATATTAATTTATTAAGATATAATATCAATATATATAGAGTTTTTTTCATTATAGTTGGTATCATTGAAAATATTAGCTAAAAATTTGTTATTTAGGATTAAAAAACATTAGTGAGGTCTCTAGGGATATTCTTAGGGATATATATATATATGGATATGGATATGTGTAATTCAACATATAATAATATGTCATTGAATTTTTACAAAGTTTTAGGTGATTGGTTTTGATGAAATCATATACCAATATGGATACTAAAATTTGATGTGTCTCTAAATAGCTATAAAAAGGGGTAATAACTCATAAAAAGGACAATTTAGCTTGACTTTGTTATCAGTGTGTTATGATAATGGGACTTGATGCAATACTGGTATGAAACAATTCAATGAAAAATATTAGAAATTTAGAAACTCCATACAAACAATTATGATGTATTTGAATAAATGATGATTATAAATAACCTTGGTTAATCTAAAGATGAAATATATAGAAATAATTTTGTATTTGTTTATATATCTTATGAATTATTGATCACTCTAATCAAATATTAATAATTTTTATGATGTCCATTTCAGTTTTTATAAGAGATTGAAGATTGAACACCAATCTTGGGGTGGTCATATGTATGCTCAAATGTTATCGTATATTATTTTTTATTAATCATAAAAATAACCACATATAATTTTAATTCATTATGAATGTTTATGATTATTCCAAATGATTAGATATTAAATAAACAGTGAACCCCCTAATGGAATGATGATCGAGTCTCAAGCTCGTGAATCCTTTCAGGTAGAATTGTATTAGAATGTACATCCTCTATATATTTTTATCCACACGATATTTTAATTTTTTTGTTACCATAGTTGTCACCACCCATCCCATAGGGGACCATACCATGACTACCCTAATACCAAATTCAATAGTCCCGGGGATGATGACTAGCATCAGGTAGGAATATCCCAGAAAAGGGTGGCATTTTATTATCTACCTGTAAGAACACACAATATCCGAGCCCAAAATGTTAAAATGTCAAAACACTAAGTATAAAATGCATTCATTCACTAGGATACCTACTAAATTGTATGATAGTAGGAAACTAGAATGTAAATTGTTCTAGAATAGAATCCCACCAATGAAAGAGTTGGAAATAGTGATCACACACATTCCTGAAACATGGACACCAAAAACCCTAACTAAAGGGTAGGTGTAGAACAGTTGTTAGAAGCCGTATGAGTACAACTCATCCATTCGAACACTCTAAGAACCCCCTAGTCCTTTTCCACCTAGAACTCCTTCAAAGCGATGATCTTCTACACAATACATGACACATGGGGGTGACACAAGTGTAGAGGAGAGTCAAAAAATATTTAGTATGACACCCCTAAACCTCAAAGGAATACAACAACAAAAATTATTCCACTAAGAAAAAAAATTATTTACACCATAATAGAATTACATGATGTATAGTAAGGTCACATAGGTGAATGTATAAAAAAACTAGCAGGATTACCATTCATAGTTCACAGAACACCCATTGTTTATAACCGAAAAAGTGTCGATAGCACACATAGTGTTAATAACAGCTAGAGTATTTATAAAACATGGGGTTTCCATAAAACAAAGAGTAGTGACGTTTCATGAATTCAAAAAGTCACATAGTCACCAAGTCACATAGTCGCCAATTCACAGAGACATCAAATCACATTGTCCCTAGTCACAAGCAACCATTTGATTCTGTACATCGCATAGTATTTCTCAGAGAATAGACTCATCCATCCATTAGGTCGTATAAAAACATCAACAAAAACTCACTTATAGAATCCCAACAGGTCCATCTAATCACAAGGGTCCTAACGACACAAACGACGCATCAAAAAAACAATTTTTTTGAAAAGAATTTTTATATTTGTAAAATGGTCTGTCCCATGTCTGATTCGGGCCCCACACGAGTATGACCTGACCTACTGGGCCACCTGACCCAGTTTGGCCTAGCCTGTTTGGGATGGATGGAATTGGCCTGGCCTGGTGGGCCATTGGATGACGGCCTGCTGGGCTGGTAGAGTGGCCTCTCTACCCTAGTTCAACTTGCTGCATGTGGGATGGATTGTATCACTGGATTCAGACCACCCTAGCTATACCCCTGGTCCACGCGGTCCACCCAGACTATATGCATCAACTTGTATCACTAGGTCAATGAAGCACCATGATGCATATCAGGTGGCCGACCCACCTCTTATGCATGCCTGTCACTTTTCCTTTCTCAGTTCCTCAGACATGGCTTCATGTCATGTACCATATCACCATCACAACCTATTTTCATAGCCCCCACTCACCACTAAAAACCTCTTCCACTACGGGAGCACATGCGGTCCCACCTGGACTACAGACTATAGCAACTGTAAGCCACCCCTCCAGTAACCGATCTCCACCTCAAGCCCCCCAAGACCTGCCCTCCTAGCCACGTCCTACCCCCACCACCGACTACCCTGATGGCTGCCTGCCTAGAACTGTGACCTTATATCACTATAAGATACATCCTCTCCTAAACCATTCCATTCATCTATCACACGTCCACTATGATTTCACGGGGTAAAATCCTTCGATCTCAGATTGTTGCGCCATGGATTAGAGGCTCAACAATTGATTATTTTTATATGGATTTCAAGGGATAATAATTCTCGAAGAATGTGATCGATTGAGGGTGGAGAGATAAAACACATGAACTCCCAAATAACAGATCTTAGCCTTGTTTATATTGTTCTTGATCGATTCATTTTAGATGGTTTAACAATGAACAAAAATAGATAAACACAATTATTTGTCTCTCCAATTTAGACCCCACAACAATTATCCATCCTGCATGATTAAAAAAATCATGAATCAACATTTTCATTTGTTGGTCTGTGTTCCTCATTATTTCTATGAGAGGAAGTGAAAATCACAATGATATCAAAATCTTACCTCATGGTTGGATATTTTAGCGGCGAAGAGAATATGTTGGTTTCGATGTCGATCATTAATCCAAATACATTCATCATCATTTTTGGAGCAGTCTCTATCCCCTTGGATTATATGAATTCCAGGGACATGGTGATAACCCTAAATTTCACTGACAACACTTTTTAAAATGGGTAACAACCTCTTCATCTTCACATAGAATTAAAAAAATGAACATGATTTATTTTATGTATTTTAATTCCTGAAAACTACTTTTCAAAGTTGATTTACACCCTTCGATGTTAGGCCCTCGTTAAGGTCAAGTCACTTATCTGAATTTTTTTTTAGATTTATGATCTGGGAACCCTTTCAGTAGTTTTTTTCACTTTTTTAGTAAACATGCTGACACAAACTATTAAAACACTTAAAAAATTTCAATGAATTGTTCTAGGAACATCAGGTCTCTGAACTATATATAGTCTTATTGCCTGGTCTCGGAATTTTTCCAATTAATTTATACAAATAAAATTGGAAAAAATATAGGTCATTAAATTCTCCCCACCATATGTATTTAATTCTTTGAAAGCCATAAAAAATATATACAATCAAATGTGGGTACTTAACACGAATCTGAGCCTCCTTCTCCCATGTTCTCTCCTAGATATTATCGTGGTTAAACCAAATGAACACTGAATGAAGGAACAACCAACTAATGATCCTCTCCTATCAATCCTCAGTCACCAATGGCACTCCGTGAAAGTAACACCATCATTAATCCGCTGATCACCCCAATCAATGACATGTGATGGATCATGAACATTCCACACCGAAAATGACATATGGAAGACATAGTACAACCACTATAAATGTGGAAGTAAATTTATTTGGTACTCCACCTCACCATCACTATGTAGTATCTGGAATGGCCCAATAAACTATAGAGATAACCATCCACCCAATCCAATTATGGGAATCCTTTATCTAGGAGAGACCTAAAGAAACACATGAGCCCCACCTAAATCTCAAAGGGCCTCTGTTTCCAGTCAACATAATAAATCAGATGGCTCTATGTAGTCTCATTTAACTATAGGATGACATGTACCTTCCTTGCAGTCTTTTTCACCACCTCTATCCCTATTAGTGGTAACTTCCCTTGGTCCATCCAGTAATGTAGTGAACTGCTGGGTTTCCCTTAAGAGGCATCGAATGGTTCCATTCTAATGGTTGAGTGGTATATGTTGTTTTATGGAAACTCTATTATGGGATGGTGATACTCCAGATAGTCACCAAAATATAGGATGCAATCATCAAGGATATCCTCTAGAACCAATATGGTCCACCTTGTTTGGTCATTTTTCATGTGGGTGAAACACTGTTTTCAAGCACAACGGAGTCCCAAATTCCTCCTGAAACACATTCCCTAATCTATATGAAAATTGAAAGTGATGATTTGAGACTATGATCGATGATACTCTAGTGAGTCAAACTATCTCATGCATGTTGAGGCACCCTATGCTCTCTATTGAAATCTAATACCAAATCGCTAGGAAGTGGGCTAACATGTTGAGTCTTCCAATGATCATCTAGATGGTATCATGCACCATGGATGCACATGAAAGATCCATCATGATGTTCATCACCATCCCATTAATCTTCCACTCTATTAACTCATGGGGTTGAGTCAAACATGCTGGATCCTGATGCTCGGCCATCACTTTCTTGAATGTGAGGCATCAAGAAATAAACTATTCCACTACCTTCTTCATCCCTTTCCACTATAGATGATACTGGAGTTTATTGTAAATATTTTCCAAAACTGGATTAACTTCTAAATGGAATGTATAGACATCCCTCAATACCTCCTCCAGCAATGTCACTTGTACAACTTTACATCCCCGGATGAGAACAATGCAATACCAATCCTTTGAATATCCATTAGGGGCATACCGTGTGGGAATCTAAGCAAGTAGAGTCTCATAGTTGTTATCCCCAATATTTACCTCCCTAACTTGCTATAATATTTGAGTGGAAAAAACCATCAACATGAGGTATGATTCTCTATCACCATCCTCGAAGGATATCAGAAACACTTCTAATTTCTATGATGCCTCACTCAACATCTAGAATATGGATCTCATAATGAGAGTGTCTACCACCACAAATATCTTCCTAGGAGTATAGAAAATTTCAAGTTCATTTTCCTGGATGAACACTATACATTTCCTCTATCTCAAGATCAAATACTTATATGATAAGATATACTTGAGAATTTTGTGGTCAGATTAGATGATATTTCAGTCCTTGATTCATGGTATAACCCCACAAACTCAATACCCTCCTCTAGAAATATCAATATTGGAGAAATAATATGTATCTTCCTCAACACATAAAAAATCTAGTAGAACATATCAATCAACTTGAATGGTTTCCCGTTTCAAATAAATGATTTCAATGAAGCTTCTACATTCGAAATTTTGGCACAAATCTCTTATAGTACAAAGCCAACCCACACAAACTTCTCCCCTTAGTAAAACACTTTGATGTATCCCAAGAAATCATCTCCCCATTCTTCATGGGATTCAATTCAAATCTATCTTCTTAAATGATGTGTCTCATAATGTGGACATATCATTTCAAGATCTAACAAATTTGAGCTTCCCGTAAAGCTGTTTCTCCAATAGTATGTTCAGGTCAATCCTCAAGTGTATCATGTGATCCAACTTGGATACCTTGTACACATGGATGTCATAAATGAATACCATGTATAATTGGTGTATGTAAGGATGGAACATCCTTTTCATGAGAACCATGGAATCTACTATTGAAATTTCCCTTCCAAACACCATCACTATGTACTTATAGTGGCAACACTGACATTTGAAATCTGTCTTTAGGATTTCCTCATCCCATACTCGATGCTGCTAATACCCAGATCTATGGTCTATCATCAAGAAACACCTAACTCCCTCTAATTGATTTAATATGACATCAATTTTCAGTAGTGAATACTTATTATTCGTGATCACATAGTTTAGGATCTAGAAGTCTACACAAAACCTCAAGATCCCATCTTCATTCATGGAAAATAAACCTGGAGTTTCCCAAGGTGAAGAATTATGTCTCACGAAGTACTTCATATTAAAATTAACCAACTATACCCTCATCTCTCAAAAATCTACAGGATACATCTGATATGCAAGTGAAAATATCGGTGCTATACTAGGATATAGGTCAATGAAAAAATCTACCTCCCATGCAATATGTAATCATAGAAAATCCTCAAGAAATATGTTATCGTACTCATCCACTATTGTCAGAAACTAAGGACTCATCCAATCCATTACACTTAGGGTCAGGCTAGACAAATGATGTGTCATTGTATACACCCTCTAATGTGTGGGTATGTACTACACTACATGTGTTTTCATTTCATTGAAAAAAGAAATCCAAGTCCCATCACTACAGACACACCACACTATGCACCTGAAACATTCAATATGGGAAAGAACTATGGATAACTATTCCATAAAAATAATCGATTCATGAAGCCTCAACATCACCACTGTGAGATCCCAACTTAATAAATTACCCTCTATATTAAGGGAACACTATCGGGCTCAGACCAGACCCCAGTTAAAATGTTTTACAGAAATGACTATAGCATTCAAACTGTGTATCTGTCTAACAATTCATTCTCTATGTTGGGACCCTTGAAACGAACCAATCCTTTTGGGATACAATAAGTTAGTTATTGTGGAATTTTTCATAAAAAAAATGTATTGAGGATTATATTCTCCTAGAATGAGCTTTCTATGGGAATAATCTTGGTGCTGGTAGTGACATGGTCACTATGTGACTTAGGGGCTTCCGAAGACATTGTGACTCCATGTGTTACCGAAACTCCATTTGTTATCAAAACACTACTTTTAATGAAAAAGGATGTGATTTGGACTAAAATTGATTATCCTACTTTTGTGAGTCGGACTTATACCTATGTGAGATGATTGTACTTCATGTAATTACCTTGTGGTGTAAATTGTTGATTTATGAGTAGTATACTTTGTGGGTTTCCTTTTTTTATTACTCTTTCGTCTCAGGGAGTCCTACTGAGTATTGTTTTACTCACCCCTACATGGACATCACCCACATGTGTCATTCTTGTGAAGACGATTGATTCATTGATAGAGTTCCATGAAGACTAGGACTAGTTGGTGACTACAGTTTTTGGATGGATGAGGTGTGGTCCTATGGCTTCAGAATGTTTTTCTACATTAACCATTTAGGTAGGGTATTCTATGGTTAAGTTTCAAGAACATGTGTATTCACTATTTAAGACTCTTTCTTTGGTGAGATTGTATCTTGCCCTAGTTTACATTCTAGTTTCCTACTTTCATACTCAGTGGTTGTAATATTTTTGTATGCATGCATTTTCCACTATGTATTTTCACATTTCACCATTCGGGGCTTGGGGATTGCGTGCGTGTGTACATGTACATTGGAAATTTCCTCCCATTTTTGGGATATTTTTACTCAGTGATAGTAACCATCCCCTGACCTATTGGAGGTGGGAATGGGCTTGTCATGGAATATGCCTCATTGGTATGAGTCATGACTGTAAGTTATCAAAGGTGATTTTTTCTATATAAGGACTATGAGTCTATGAGGTTGGTTTTGGGGCAATAGGGTTTAGTGTTATGAGTTTGGCTTATAGGATAGCGAATCCTAGGATGGTGTGTGGCCAACAAATGCATAAAACAAGAATCTAAATTCTAATTTACAACTTAGTACATAAAATACTAGTATCATGGAAATTAATGGTACACACATCACATTGGATTTGGTTTTGTACTCATGTCCTTATGGAGTCAGATCACAAGATATTCTCCGTAGACAACAGTTCATTTTGATTATTTGAGGAATCCTCAACGTAGACCTCCAACCAGGACTCTAATGCGTGATCATGAGGATAATCCTCATAGTAATGAGGCATTGGTACATTTACATGTTTGGGATATATCAACAACGAGTTCCATACTAGTGATTTCAACAACCATCGAGCTGCCAACACTATCAGTAGAGGATGAACACAGTTTGAATGCATTTACTGAGTTCTAGAGGTAGTGACCTCCTAGGTTTAATTTTGAGAGAGCCCCATAGGTATCATATGATTGGTTTTAGGAAGTTACAGATGTCATTCACCATGTGAGGATGACTTCACACCAGATAGAAGTTCAAGTTGTTGGCCTTCATCAAGGCTAAGTGGGGAGATGGTGGAGCTTAGTGATCTAGACACATGATGGAAGGACTGTATTTAGGATGAATTTGAGAACCTCTTCATGGAGGATTTCATTCTATTAACTTACACACAGTGCACATACAGGTATTCCTACATATGTAATAGGGAAGTAAGAGAATAACATATTACACTGCAAGATTTATGGATCTTTCTCGCTACTCTACAGATATAGAGTGGGACCTATTATTTAAGGAAAATAAATTTGGATAGAGATATTCTAGGAGATCAGGGAGTGGATAATATCCCTTAGCATTCTAAATTGTGCTAGGATACTAGAATGATCGCTTCATAAAGAGATATTTCTGGAATAGCAGACACTAGTAGTGGGAGCTACCATCAAGCACCAGGTAGCAGCAACTTCAGTGGTGGGTAGCGATTAACCGACCTCCATCACGCTCTTGTGTGGAACCTAAGATAACACTAACTCGACCTTCAATGGGTACACTACTACACCATCTTCTATGAAAATGTGTCCTAGAATGTGGACCTCCAGAATCTAGAACCCGATCTTTGAGAGATTCCAATAATGTTTTTGATCATAGAGTACATTAAGAACAATCATCTAGTGGAACAAAATCACCTTCTCTGGTACAGAGATGAATATGATATTATCTACGCACATTTCCAAAAATTTAAAGAATAGGAATTTTCAATGTATTTTTTTAGTTATATGGAATTATTACGAGTCTACGAAAATTAACGGTGCATGATTCTGAGTCTTGGTGTGCCCTGAATGAATTTCTGAATTTTTTTGAGTACGTTTAGTAAACACGTGAGCAGCATTTTCTATCATTTGGATCGGTTCTCAGAATTGAAATTCGGGGACACCATTGGACTCGCAGTGCCGACATTCTCTTAAGGATACCTTCACTTCAACCATTGTAGGTTTTGGGTGGAAGTTGGATTTTTGGTTTTTTCATGGGAGAATAGAAAGATAAAATAAATAGCTTTAATTTTATTTCCTGAAGCATCTAATTTTAATTTTGGTGGTGGGGACCACCCAAAACATTTTAACTCTTGGAAACCACCCAATTGAAGAGCCAACATTAATTTATCTTTAACATAACTCAACATAAATGAGAGGGTATCCTCACCACTCATAGGTTGGGGGAAGTGGTTGGAAAATAAATTTAGTAGATAAATTTCAAGGGAAGATCATTACCCAACAAAGAATATCCTCTGAAGATGAATGACACTCAAAAATGGAAAGAGGAATGATGAACTAATTTTCGAGAAGCGCAGACACATCATCTTCCTTCTCATGCGACCTCCAACAGAACATCGAGGTAGGGAGTTTATTTTGAAGTATGATAAATAGCTATTTGTTTTATCTTCAGATTCTTGATTATCAATGATGAAGGATAAACAAACACGGACATTGATCCATGAATATACCATGATATTTTCAATTAGTTCATTGCACGTTCTTCATACATTCTTCGACGAAAAATAATTATGCGTGTTAAAAACAATGAATCGTTGATAATGACATTGGAACGTGGAGATCATGACCCGAGGATAGAGAATATGCGGCCATCAGATTTTTCGGGATAAGAATGAAGCTACGGTTTCCCGTGGAAGAATGTAGGCATGCGTACGCACAATCGGTTGAGGAGGTGGCCGTGGCTGTCGAGCCGTGGTGGGGAACTCGGAGGGAGGACGACACCCGGCCGACCACGGTTCGTACAGGTGGCACACCAGGAGGGCTACCAGTACCCGGACAGCCGCGATTCGTGTAGGTGGCGCATCCTAAGGGTGGTCTACATCCTTTCGGCCACGGTTTGAGGAAGCAGTGCTCCCGGAGGTGGCCGACACACGATTGGACATGGATCCAACAATGGCACATGAATGCACCACTGGAAGTAGAGCCGACTAGAACTCCAGTTAGTCACATCACGCCAAGAAGGAATACTTCGGTGGGTCCCACATGCTAGGAGGCGGTGCCACATGGAATCACCGGGTGGCCGAAGATGAATGGTCCACTATACTATTTGGAATTTTGGTGGGTGCCTCCCCCTGTGTAGTGGCTTGGGCAAGCCCCTCCATGGTGGACCACACCCAGCCGAGCGGGCCGAGTCCCGTGGGCCCATGTGGACCCATATATGCTTCTTGGTTATATATTGAGAATTGGGAATCCTTTTAATGAAAAGTATATGGCACTAGATTCCATGGATGGAGACGGTCCATTGGTATACTCCACTTGAGTTTTGGATACAGCTGGAATATGGATGATTTGGATTGAACCCGATTCCAACCAGGCCCTCAGAACAGAAACACTAAAAACATACAGACCATGTGTCTGATTGAAGCACCGTATTTTACATAGGGACCCCTATGATATGGCTATCCTTTGAGATAATTATTCGTTGGACTTCTTGTAAGATAAAGTATCGACTAATGGATTGAGGATCGGATCCTCCAGGAATGAAGTGTGCTTAGTGAGGGAACCCTATGGCTGGATGTACCAGACTAATCTATTAATATGGCATGGGTTATCTTTAGTTATTGCATGGGTCATCATGAGATCCTCTGTAGGACATATTTGGATCCAGTGTGGGTAAGAATGTTCAGACCTTTTGTGGGTCATCTTCAAATCCGATGTGGGTTATCTACAATCTTGTGTGGGTCAAAAGCAGAGCTTCTCGACAAAGTATGGTGATCTAGCTACACCGCTAATCATATATACTTACATAATTGAGTTATACCTACTGTGATATGATTAATTACCCTGGTGGTACACTACTGTGTGATGATACCATCATGGTATTCATCGGTGTGGCATTACCTATGTGGTAGTTACCTTTGTGGTGTTACCTGTGTGGTACTTCTATCTCTGTGGTATTACCTGTGTTGTACTTCTATCTTTGTGGTGTTACCCTTATGTTATTCTTCCCTAATGTGTGATATTATTATATATTGATAACATAGGTATATGTATGGGCATATTCCTAAGTAGTTTTTATGTATATCACTTCATGCTTTGATATTGAGGTATTTATTTGTGGTTTATCCTTTTTGGATTCTAAGAGAGCTTCTCGGGTCTCGCAGTCCCTACTGAGTATTGTTATACACACGTCTGCACGGGCTATACCCACACCTTGTTGTGTCATGTGTAGATGACAGACAACATTGAACGAGGCAATGGGTGCCAGGACTGGAGGCTTCTCGGAGGTGGACCATTAGATGAGATATACTGCAGAAATGACTGTTCAAGAGTTGATCCCACCCTTCAGGTTGGATCTTTGGCAGGTGTTCACTGGAGTTGTTTTCATTATTTGTTGTATATTCCAGTTGGGCTTGTATTCCACCCCCATTACTTACTGTACTCATGCTTTTTTACTATATAGTTTACTTTGTGATTGTATCTTGCTGTGTTCTTGGACTGTGTGAGATTATTGGATAAAAGGGAATGACTTCCCGATTTTAGAGATATGCCTTTCTGGTGCTAGTCGCCATCACCTGGCCTATGGAAGATGAGATTCAGGTAGTCACGACATGGGCCCCAGGGATGGGTCATGAAAAATTGGTATCAAAGGAGTTGGTACCACCGAAGAACATGCACTCTGATATTTTAAATGGAAATAGTGTTATGTGTTATGAGTGTGGTTATCAGTTTTGGGAATCCAGTGTTAGTGCGGTGGCTGACGTATCCATACATCAGTACATTGACATTGGATTTCCAACTCAGTTCACGAAAACCCTTATCATGTGAGTATTTTTGAAAAGGTTTCTTTGTGCTATCTTTGATTCAACTCACCAGGTATAACTTATTGACTGTGGAACACCTGTTTCATTCCAGTATGCTTCCATGAGGACATACATATATTGTTCTAGGTAGAGTACGCGATGAAAGCCCTCCGAGAAATGAGGAATAGGTGTAAGTCCCCCATTTGGTAGTTATACCATCGAGTGGTGTACCACCAGCACCAACACTAACTGGGAAACCGATGCCACCAACCCCAACAACATAGGGTGCACGCCGCTTGAGAACATTGGACGAGTTTCAGTCCCTGTGGCCACAAATGTTGAGGGGTGAGATGGATCCACAGGTAGCTGGGGATAGGCTAAAGGTCGTGGTTAGAGTTTTTTGACTCGTAGAGACACCAGCTGATCTCTTGGTAATATTTTCCACCAGTCTCCTTCAAGAAGCATCGGGTAGATGGTGGAGCTTGATGCTCCGGGTTCACGATGAGGTCACTCTCATCTGGGAAGACTTCGAGATCTTTTTTAGGGCAGTGTTCGTCGCAATGTCCTTACGCTATCTGTGAATACATGAGCTTCTACACTTGCAACTTGGTTGCCTGACCGTGTCTTAGTATTCCACGAGGTTCATCGACTTCACATGCTACTCCACAAACATGGTGTGGGACCCTTTCTTCTGAGCCCAGACCATTGAGCAGGGGATCAAATGGGATATTAGAGATTTGATGATTTCTCTAATATAGCACCATAGGTGGGGTATTAGAGAGAGAACTCCTAATAGAGAGGTTACTTGCTGAGCAGTCACCAAGAGCGAGACCCACCATAGGACACACATAGCAGAGTCATCTGCAGCTCGCAGCAGACAGATGACGCAGAATTCCAAGAGGACCAGACCTAAAGGTGGACGACCGCAAGATACAATGTCAGTTGTGTGGGGCTCTCGAGATAGATCAGGAAATATGAGGTGCATGAAGTGTTACTTTTGCGGTGGGTAGGGTCATAGTGCTCGTGATTGCGAGACCCGACATACATAAGAATAGTAGACAGTCAAAGGACTGCCTGGGAAGAGGGGAATATTTGATTAGGGAGGTCCATAGGCAGCAGGTGTACATGGCAGAGGAACTGTCCATGAAGCAAGCGGTGGGAGGCGATTTAAGGTTCTACGTCCACCACCTCTAGGTTGTCCACCCTAACCACAGAGAGAATGTGGACAGGGACGAGCTCCGCTTCAGGAAGCTAAGGCCTATGACCACAACACTCTGGATATGATTCAAGGAACGATATGTGTCTACTCCACCTTAGCTACAGTACTAATAGACACGAGTTCTAGTCATTATTTTATTTCCATGACCCTTGTTTGGAGCATAGAGATTCTGGTGGAGCTGTTGGCTTGATCCATACTGGTAGAGACTCCTATGCGACAGGATTCGATGATTACACTATGGTGCTGGCAGTGTAAGATTACTCTATGAGGTGAGAGCATCAGCGATGATCTTCTATTAGTGGCATCAAGTCCTTACGACATCATATTGGGTATGGATTGGATATCTAGAGTCCATGCTCAGATCAACTATATTAGGCGCAAAGTGCATTGTGTACGTGAGGATGGGACCAGGATTTCCTTCACCAGCGAGAAGGGAACCTTTGCAGCATAGGATGGACTTACCCATAGGAGGGTGCAACCGATCACACATCTGTTGGATAGCCATAACCTCAGAAATGTTGATGTTGAAATTACAAGATATCCTACAATGGTCCACTAGTATGTTGATGTATTCCCTGATGAAGTTTCAGGACTACCTATTTTAAGGGAGGTGGACTATTATATCTACATGTATTCTAGGACGACACTGATTTCTACACCAGAATATCAGATGTCTTCCATGGAACATTGAGGGATACGAGTACAGTTGGCGGACTTGTAGAGCAAGGGATTCATTTGGCCCATTGTTCCTCGGCCCAAATTTTGTTCACCAAGAAGACGGATGGGTGTTTGAGAATCTATGTGGACTATCGGTGCATGAACCAAGTGATGATGATGAAAATGTACCCAACCTTGAGGATTGATGATCTCTATGATCAGCTAAAGGGAGCACAATGGTTTTCAAAAATCGACCTAATATCAGGATATCAACAGCTCAGTGTATGAGATGAGGATGTGTAGAAGACGACCTTCATATGTCTATATGGCTACTATGAGTTTGTGGTTATTCCATTCGATGTGACCAACACCCCGTTAGTGATCATGGGACTCATGAATAGTATCTTCCAGCCATACCTCGATCACTTTGTGGAAGCCTTCATCGACGACATCTTGATATACATAGCTACGGAGGAGGAGAATTATTATCATTTGTAGTTAGTTCTGGACACACTCCAAGAGCACCAGCTTTATGGTAATCTCTTGATGTTCCAATTATGGATCCCAGAGGTTCAATTTCTGGGAAACGTCATCTCGGAGGATATTGTTGTGGTGGATCTATTGAAGATTGGGGTTGTGCTTTCTTGGGAGCCACCCAGGAGTGTGATAGAGGTGAAATGTTTCCAAGGTCTGGTTGGTTACTACATGAGGTTTATTCCTGACTTTTCTCAAGTTATGACACCCTTATCAACGTTGACAAAGAAGGGGCAACTGTACATGTGGTCAGAGAGATATCAATGGAGTTTCCTGGATCTGAGGTAGAGTTTGATGAGTTCCCCCTTCTTGAGGCTACCAGTGGAGGTTGTTGGGTATGTAGTCCACTACGATGCATCAGGGACCAATCATGGATGTTTCCTAATGCCAGACCGAGAAGTGATCACATATGGTTCTCGACAGATGAAATAGCATGAGAATAACTAATCTACCCATGACCTGGTGTTAGCTGCAGTGGAATTTTCCCAGAATATGTGGAGAAATTACTTGATGGGAGAACATTATACATTATACTCTAATCACAAGAGTCTATGGTATATCTTCTCTCAGAAAGACATGGATCTGAGATAGCGGCGTTGGCTTGAGTTCCTCTAGGATCATGACATCAAGATAGTCTACACTCCTAGTAAGTGGAATGTAGTAGTAGATGCACTCAGTAGGATATCTGGTATAAAGTTGTTGGGTGAGCCAATAGAGCAGCTAGCTACTTTATGGATATCCTACGTGGATTGATATGGAACAGCTTATCTTCTGTCTCTTATAGTCACTACACCACTCCATTAGTGTGTTAGGGAGGCCCAGCTAGAGGACACTGATTGCGAGGCATGATGTGCTCAAATATCCACAGGACAAGAACCTGATGGATTTTTGATGGTGTGGAGCACATAATCCTCTACAGAGGTCGTACAATGTTACCTATTCTACTTTGGTGGGAAGTGTTTAGGGAGTTCCATATATCCCATATAGGAGTACATCCTATAGTGGTGAAAATATAACAGGACCTTCGGCGTCGACACTGGTGGCCGAGAATGTAGAAAGTAGTGACATAGTTTGTTTCATGGTGCCTCACTTTTCCGCAAGTGAAGGTAGAGATTCAAGTTCCAGCGGGCATAGTTCAGCCACTGGAGGTTCCAGAGTTGAAGTGGGATGGAATTTTCATGGACTTCATGATTGGAATTCCAGGCACATACAAGGTTCATGATTTTATATGGGTGATCATTGACAGACTCACCATGTCTACCCAATTCATATCTATCAAAGATGAGGGTTTAGTAGAGGGCTTGGGACCCCTCTTTGTGCGAGTGATTTTACAGCATCATGGAGTGACATCGACGATTGTATCTGATCTTGATGCACAATTTTCTTCTCATCTATGGAAGAGGTTGCATGAGGAGTTCCATACTCAGCATTGATTGAGCAGTGCCTTTCATCCTCAGACGGATGGTCAGACCGAGAAGACCATTCAGACCCTTGTGAACAAGATTCGTGCTTAGGTCATAGATTTCAGCCATAGTTGGGAGGATCACTTTCCCTTGGTGGAGTTTTCATATAACAACAATTATAACTCCACTATCAGTATGGTACCATTTGAGGCATTGTACGGTCGACCTTGCAGATCACCTCTCTGCTGGACTAACCCAGGGGTGTCAGCACTCAAGAGACCAGAGATGGTATTAGCTACCACAAAGAAGGTACATATTATCCAAGAGTGGATGATGACTGTATAGAGCAGAAATAATTCTTATGAAAACAGGTGATGGAGAACTCTCTAGTTTGAGGATGGTGACCATGTCTTCCTACGGTTCTTGGCGGAAAGTTATCTTTGAGGTTCAATATACTATTACAGGTCCTTATAAGAGGTGGAAATGTGTCAAAACTTATAGATCTTCCCTATTATATTCACTAGGTGCATGACACATTCCATGTATCCCAGCCGTGGAGATACGTACATGATCCTTCACATATCATTTACTGGGGAGAGGTTAACATCAACGATGAGGTGAAATTTTCGGAGGTTCTAGTGGATATTGAGCATCGACGTGAGTGGGTCCTTCATGGGTGGTCGATTCCTCTGGTACGCATTCTTTGGCTGCATGGGAACCTCCAAGAGAGCACATGGGAGAGGGATGCTCAGATTTGTGCTCAGTACCTGCACTTGTTTGACTTGTTTTTGCTGTGGCTTTTGGGGTCATAAAGACCTGAATTTGAGAGAATTTAAAGACCCGGAATTCTCCATGTCAATTTTTTATAATTATATGTAATTATAATGAGTCTTCAAAAATTAACGGTGCATGAATCTAAGGCCCGGTGTGTCCGGAATGAATTTAGGAACTATTTTTCGGGTTTGTTCAGTTAACACGTGAGTGGCATTTTGTATCTTTTGAACCAAGGATCAGAATTGAAATATGAGTACACCGTTGAACTCTCAGTGCAGACATTCAATTAAATAGAACTTCACCTCAACCGTAGTAGGTTGAGGGTGGAGGTTGGATTTTCTATTTTTCGTGGGAGAATAGAAAAATAATGTAAATAAATTTTATTTTATTTCTTGAATGCTCTCATTTCAATAATGGTGGTGGGGACCACCTAATCCTTGGTAACTCTGGGACCCCCCAATTGAAGAACATAGATTAATTAATCTTTAACTTAACTCAAATTATATGAGAGGGGATCCTCACCTATCTTGGGTTGGGGAAAATAGTTAGAAAATCAATTAGGTGGAGAACTCTCGAAGGAAGATCATTCTCCAATGATGAAGATCCTTCAACGAAGAACTACCTATGAATGAGGAATGAGGAACGAGTAACCAACATTCAAGAAGCATCGACACATCATCTTCCTCCTCACACCTCCTTCAACAGATGATCGAGACAAGGTGTTTATTTTGAAGTATCATAAATATATATTTGTTGATTTTCCATTTTCCTGATTCTCAACAACGATGGAAAATAAAACACGACCATTGATTCGTGCATAAATCATGAACTTTTTTATTTTTTCATCGCACATTTTACATGTGTTCATCGATGACAAATAATTAAGCGCGCTAAAAACACAATGCTTTGTTGAGAACGACATATGAAATCGAAGATCTCGATCTGAGGATCGCCAATATGCGGTTGTCACATTTTTTGGGCCAAGAATGAAGATACGACGGCCCGTGAAAGTAAGGAGGCATGCGTCCACACTGCTGGTATAGGAGGAGTAGATGACTGTTGTGCCGCGGCAGTGCACCCAGATGGTGGTCGACACCCGACCGGCTACGGTTCGCGCAACCGGCACATCTGGAGGGCGGGCGACACCCGACCATCCGCGGTTTGAGCCGACGTTGCACCCGGAGGTGGCCACCACCCGAACGGACGTAGAGGCCGCATAGGTGCATGACAACACTACTGAATGGATAATCATTCGGAACACTGGCTGGCCATGTCTCATGGAGCTAGACCGCTCCAGCAGGTCCTGCATGCCAGTAGGCGGCACCACATGGCGCCGCCGAGTTGGAAGAATCTGAACAGTCCATTGGACCGTTTGGAATTCTAAATGGTGCCTCCCCCATGGGGTGTATCTGGGGTGGGCCCCACCATTATGGACCACACCCAGACGAACGGGACAAGTCATGCGGGCCACACTGAGTGGGCTGAGTCCTGCGGACCGTGTCCTGTGGGTTGAGTCTCCCCCTTTTCGGGCCGAGCTGCCCCCTTTTCGGTTTGGGCCAGTCCGCGACCCAGCGTGCTAGAACCTATAAGGCCTCTATCTTCTAGGCCGGACTCGGACTGGGTATCGGTGCTCGAACCGGGCCGGGACGTCCTGAATTGGGTTGGGGAGCCCAGGTCGGGTTGGACTACACCTGTGCCCGTCTTGAAGCTGATACGCCTTCTTGGCCATATCTTGAGATCTCGAAAGTTGTTTGATGAACCATCTACAACACTAGATTCCTTTGATCAAGAATTTCCTTTGGTATAATCCACTTTTGTTTTTGATAATGTTGGATTATGGATGAGTTGGATCAAACCAAAATCCATCCGGTCCCTCGAAACAAAAACACTAATAACTTACAGACCATGTGTCCAATTGACACACCATCTATTAATTTGGGACCCTTATGATGTGGTGGTCCTTTGAGATAACTTTTCATGGGACTTTGTGGTAGTTGATGTATCGACCGATGGATTGAGGTGTGGATTCTCTCATAATCAAGCACGCTTAGTGTGGGAACAATGTGGCTGTCTATACATGAACAATCTATAGATCATGTGTTGGTCATCTTCAAATCCTATGTGGGTCATCATCAGATCATGTGTGGGTCTTCTCTGGATCCTGTGTGGGACATCATCTTTAGATCATGTGTGGGTCATCATCAGATCTTGTCTAGGTCCACAATGATCCTGTGCGGGTCAACAATAGAGCTTTTAGATGATATAAGATGATCTAGCGACACGACTAACCATATATAATTTCATACTTAAGTTATACATGTTGTGAGATGAGTCATTACCCTTGTTGTACACTTATGTTTCATGATACCTTCATGGAATTCTTTTATGTGGCCTTACCATTGTGGTATTTACCATCGTGGTTTTACCTGTGTGGTAATTTTATCTTCGTGCTGTTACCTATGTGGTACTTCTATCTGTGTGGTGTTACCTTTTTGGTCTTCATCCCTCATGTGTGAGATGACTATATATTGATAACATAGTTATATGTATAGACATATACCTATGTAGTGTGGATTTCTATTGCTTCGTGCTTTGAGATTGATGTCTTGGTTTTTGGATTATCCTTTGTGGATTATAAAAGACATTTTGGGGTGTCGGGGTCACTACTGAGTATTGTTATACGCACCCCTGCATGGGCTATGACCCCACCATACTGTGTCATGTGCAGATAAACAACTGCATTGAACGAGGCTGAGGGTGCGAGGACTAGAGGCTTGTCATAGGTGGACCATTAGATGAGATGTATGCAGAGATGACTGCTCGAGATCTGTACCTACCCTTCAGGCAGGATCCATGGAAGGTGTTCACAGGAGCTGTTTTCAGTTTTACTTGTACATTCCAGTTAGGCTTGTATTCTAGCCCCTTTATATAATATACTCACTATTTTTTACTATATATTTTACTTTGCGCTGGTATCTTGCTGTGTTCTTTGATTGTGTGAGATTACAGGATAAAAGGCAATGCATTCTTGGTTTTAGGGATATGCCTTTCCGGTGCTAGTCGAGACCCTTGGCCTATGGAAGGCGGGCATGGGGTAGTCATGGCATGGTCCTCAAGAGATGGGTCATAACAGAAAACCTGTCTTAGAAAGGATTAATTGTATTATTAATGATTCACATGAAAAATTATTTAGATTTATTCAAGTCAATGTGAATAAATAATTACTCATATTGACTATAGATAGAACTAAATACAGTCTTTGGTATATCCTTATCCCCTAATCAAAACCAGTGATTGTTTAATAGGAGGACAATCTTGGAGAACCATCTTTCCCCCCACAAATGATATGTGTTTTCACTGATTATTTTTAGTTTATAAATATTGTTTAAATAAACATAGATTATGTTTTTGTGATATATGAGTTATCTCAAGCCCTCTTCTTCATTGGTGATCAACATTATGGATTCCAAGGTGGAAACACTAGGTTTTAGAAAGCCCATCTACTATAGGTATTCTAACTACACCCTCATCTCGTAGTGCTCTATGGTCCCATAATATATGTTGGAACTAAAATGGGGGTTTTCAATTAGTGTAGATCAACGTAGAATTATATCACCCATCGATAAGGTAATCTTGGAACATCCTTATGAAAGAAGTCCTCTTACACCACCACCACTATATGGAAATGAATAATCATAGAATCCACTACTGCAAGGGATATGATATCAAACTTATGAGTAATTAGCTACACCATCCTATAAATAAGTTCATCATGAACTACATAGGTTTCATTTACAACCATAAAGGAAATCCTATCACCATCGATGTGGATAGACCACATCCTCCAACTAAAATATTCATCCTATTTGTACAATGTAGAAAAACACTCCATACATTATATGATATCAATATATCGAATCCTTGTCACAATAAGATCCCAATAAATACTCTCACCACTATGATTCTTTTCGCATTATCATCGCAATTATTATACCACTGATTCATCTTTAAAATGAGTCTCAAAGTGTACGTGTCAAGCTAGGGGATCAGCCGGAATCTAAATGTCTCAAACTGGATAAGTGGAAATAATGTATTTAATAACTGCTATTTATATCGTAATTAATTATATGGATAAAAATTCCAATATCATACCTCATATCACTCCCAAATATTCTAGTACATAATCTTAGATAACATTTAGTTGTCCTAACCCATGTCCCTCATCACCCTTAGCTTGGCATGGACACAGAAGGGGTGGTGGTAACATGTAGAAGATATACCGTCTCCATCTCCTCTACCAGCTTATCAGACATATCCGCTTCTATATGGGCGAATCAGATTATTCCACAACCTCTACCACAAATTTCCCCTACACTCTCTCTTTATTTTCCATATGGAAAGTCAAAAAAACTCATGCATGTTTTTTCCTACCATTAGATGAGGTGCATCCCCTCTCAATTGTTAGACTAGACCAATCCCAGGATCACTAAAACATAGAACCTATATACTGGGATATTCTAATGAAGAATATCACACTTCAAGGTCCTTGAGACTGATGTTGTCTTCCAACGTCCAATGTCTCTAATCTTGTGTTCCCCCTACAGACCACCATTTCATATAACTTTTCAACCAAAAAAATATCAACCAAATTTTATTTATCTAATATAAAAATATAGGTAGGAATATATATAGGTATAATAGCCATCATGTTTTCTATACTAGGTCCTCACTTGAAGGGATGAGATAGAAATAATTAGTCCTGAACCTCATCCATCATGTACTTGGAGAGGTTGGTGAACCATAATGAATACATAGATACAGTCATACTACCCTACTAGAGCTACAAGAGCTCTTAGATACATACAACACTCAATTTATCTAGAGAGAAATACTCTCTAATTAGGTGATCTAACTCATATAATTATAGAGTGTCATCAATGTAAGTCTGAGTCACTAAATCCCACCATCTTCTTACAGATCCATGAATAATGATCACATCTGGAGTATCCATATTATTATACGGTGTCCTAATGTGATAGGAAAATCAGGTCACCACCACATGATAGTCCTCAGCCATATATGGGTTGTGATCAACTCAAAACTTGAGTTTTTCTACTATTAAAACATATGAAGCATTCTTAACATGTTAATCTCATCTGTAGGAACTATATGAAACATCATAATCTCAATATGTTGTGGTACTGAGGGTACACCACCTAGATGTAAAACCTCATGATTAGGACCATGTATAAATGCCTCATTACATAGGGGATCAACATTATGATGTTGATTCAAAATACATGATTACATACATTATAGATCTATCTTGAAATAGATAAGGTATATCAGGACCAATGAGTATATCTGGAGAGTAGAGTCAAGAAGTACATGGAAGCCACCACCAATTCCCATTTGATTCATGTAATATATTGTACAACAACCATTTTCCTCATGTACAATGTTGAAAGACAGCGGATCATAGAACTACTGTATGAATATGTCAGCCACTGCACTAGGATTGGATTATGTATCCTGAAAGTCTAACTCATAACACTTAACACTATTCTACCTAACCAAAATCAAAGACTTTAGTCCTACATTATAACTGTAACACCAAGAGATTTTATGAGATAAATTATTTCCAATTTATTTCATGTCATGTGATGTACACTACACTATGTTAACCTGTGTAACACGCAACACTATCTTAGTTTTTCATATTCCTAAAATAATGTATGGCTTGTTTTACACACAATTCTATGTTCTTTTGATAGAATTCATTTTATGCAAAACCATGTTTATGTGATCAACTAAATATTATTATGTTACCATATAACATAATAATTATGTTAGCTGTTATGAATAATAATAACTATATTATGAAAATATGCATAATTATTTGGTGATTATTTAATTATAAATGAATATAAAACCCTTTTTGAATGAAAGGAAATGTTTTTCTGAATACTATTTAAATTAAAATAAGTGAGTTTGTAAAAAAATAAAACAACTATTAATGGATTTTATTCATGAAATATGTATATAATATATTCAACATAATGTTTCAAATTTAACATATATATTTTCTATAATTTATATATCAACAAATTCAGTTTTTTGGATAAAAGAAGTTTTTTTATAAAAAATGAAGTATTGGTTCATTGTGATGTCGCACATATTTTAAATCTATATTTTGACACCTCTATATATTATTTTTTTAAAAAAACATGGTGATTAAAATTTGGATACAAATAATAACTTTGGAATAATTTTTTATATTTTTCTAATAACATTTATGTGTTTCCGAATAGTAAATATTTACTAAATTTTAATGTTAAACATCTTCTTTCATTAATATAATTTGTATGGTAAAATTATATTATTTTTTTATTTTAATTTATAAATATAAAATATTATTATAATTATTAAATATAACTTAGGTCATTGGAATTAATTTTAAATTAAATTTTTATGTAAAATCATTTAAATCTTTTACAATTTTTGGACATTTAAAAACTAGTTTTTGTTTCTGACATTGAATATAATTATAATTTAATTAACGGAACATTTGTGATTGAAATTGTTGAAAAATGGATTCTGTATTTAGAATTTGTGTTTCAAAATTACCTAAATAGTCTCCTTTTATTTATTTTTTGGATTTTAGAAATAATAACTTTGGTTATTTTTATTTATCTTTGTTAAAGTGAAATTTGGTATATTAGTGCATCAAATAATATAATATGGAAAATAAAATTATTGTAAGACATGAATCAATACTATTGGATGAATAAATGTGAACCATTAACACTTAATGATCATAATTGACTCATTTGAGGGTCTATTTTCTATGAAAATGATATAAATATATATATATATATATAATTAAAAAAATAAAGTTACAACATATCACCCACTTATATCTGGTAATTATAAAAATATTAATATAGTTTTAAATATGATATAACATTAATAATAAATAATCACTAGAAATGTAATTAAAAATTTAATGTCGTGCTAAATTATTTATAATTTTTAATTATTAAATTATTACATTAAATTATTATATAATGTTGATTTATAAATTATTTAATTTATTGAAAATCAATAGAATAATTTTTATTAAAACTATACTAACCATTAAAAGGCCAAAATACTTGAAAAATATCACATTATTAGATTATATGCCAACCATAATAATCCCTGGATTTATTTATTGGCCATTTTGTATCATATGAAATCTATTATGACACAAACAATATTTTATTTTCAATTATTTAAATGTTGTCACATTCATGTTTTCAAAAGTATAATGTTATTAATGATGGATTTTAAATAAGATATAAAATACTTTAAAAATTCTTAAAAAATATAGTAGATTTATATTTGTCAAAGAATTTTATTTTTAATTTTTTTTAAAAAATAATCTTGTTAAATAATAACAAAAATATTTGTTTTACTTATATTATTAAGAGAAATATCAAATAAGTTTTATTAAAAATTTAAAATAATTTAATTTTACCTATTCCATATGTCGAATGAATAATATAGATTTTTTCCCTTACATATATAATAAAATTTCACTTCTGAGTATGCCATATAATCTTAGTATTTTTTAAAATTCATGAATTGAATAGTGTCAAAATTGACAGTATTCATATTTTTTCAAAATACTATTTTATTAAATTATTTAAAAATCATAAATTCATTAAAAATATAAATAATTATGTTATTTTGTATAATGTTATAAATTGTTCATTCATGGTCTAATTTACATCAAATATGTAAAAGTAAATTTCTTTATTATTAAAACATTTGTTACCTTAGTTAATATAAATAAAGAATAATTAATGGTTAATTAAAATGAGAAGTATTATATTGATAGAAAAACTTGTCTAAAATTTATTGGTTGATAAGATTAAAACCATACATTATCCAATATTCTAAAATATGACTTTTGGGTTGTTTTTTATGTGTTTTAATTTTATTATAAATTATTTTTTGGGGGATTCCAAATTTGTCCCTCTCTGTAATTATAAAAGGGCATCTCCTCCCTCACCTCTTCACTTAAAATTGAGCATTCAAGATCATCAATACACTACCCATTTCTCTTATAGACTTCCCCAGTCACATTCTAGTGGTGCTGAAATTATCAAAATATCAACTCTAGTGTTTTAGGAGGATATTTAGATAGAGCTCGTCCAAGATTGTCTATTCAAAAAAATTACTAGGGTATTTTTATTATCAATGTACATGTTTTCTAAAATTAATTTCATAAATTTCAATTTTATACTAGGGATGTTTAAAACCATTTAACCCATTTTTTTATTTTAATACATGGCTAGTAATGACTCATTCTTTATTTTTCTATATGAGGTAATTTTTTATTTTTTATTTAAAAGTACTAGATTGATGTGTTTTAAATTATTCATCATTAATATATTTTTACCCTTTCTAAATGACATATTTACTTGAATATTTTATATAATATTTCATGTTTATTTTTGAAAAAAATTTCATTCCTTGTAAAATTACTAGGATTTTTTAGATAAGAATTATTTTTGAAGAATATCATATATTCTCATTAAGAATTAATTTCAAGTGATTTATCAAAATTATTTTCCATTTAATATGGAATTCTATAATAGGGTTATGTTTTAATTTTTCTATCCCTATTTTCCTATTGTTTGATTGTGTTATTGTTGGAATACTATTTAGGAAATCCAATTGTCTTACATGGATTATGTTATGGTGGAATAATGTATAATGAAACCCATTTTATTTCTTCTATTATGATGAATGATTTATGGTTTTGTGGATAATGTAAGAATTATTTTTTTATGAGAAAGGTGGGACCTATATCACCCTCCAATGAATTTGGTAAAGATTCATATCTCATGAGATCGACATGATTAGAATGATCAATATATATGGTTTGTTAATAAAGGGATATATCAAAAAGTAAATATGAATGTGTAATAAAATGCTGGAGCAGAATGTAAACAAATTTCAGTAAGGGAACTTTTCCACTATAATGTTATTGGAAATGAGATGTGGTTAATATGAAAATTTTTTCTTATCCTTATATTTTTCTACAATTAAATGTTATATGCCAGTGTTTTTTTCTCATGGCACTTGTTCCATTATGATTTACGCCTTATGAAATACGTTGGTTTTTATAATGTCTCATAATATTGATATTTTAAATATAATGTATAACTTTTAAAATATTTCACTTTTTTATATTCTTATGTGTTTGTTTAGTTTGATATTCTCTAGGTTTACCATTAATGACCATTTTAACTCATCCTTTACTTATTTTGTTTTCCCAAGGTTAAGAGGAATGATGATAAATGATTTTTTCTGATAAGTATTTCACAAGGAATAAGTTGATGAATAAATTTGAAATAATAAAATATTGACATAATGGGAGACAATGTGTTTTTATTTATATCCCAATTTCTAATGAACCAATGTTTATAAGAGGGTTTTCAAATTATCTAAAACTCTAATCCTATAAGGTCCTCATGAATTTTAGTGATAATTTTTTTCCTTTTGATGTTATATGTTTTGATGGAAAAAAATTGGTGTCAAATTTCTATATATTATGTATTTAGTGCCAAATGTGAATGTGTGGATTCTGGGATATCTCATTTGGTATCAGTGGCATGTTCACCCAACTTTGGATATTAGGATGTTATCTTAAGAGTTATTAATTACATCATGGGATTATAATATTAGGATTGATCATATAATCAGTGTCATAGAAGCCCATATTGAGGATTTAGGTTATGAAATTTTAATGTGACTAACGATATTTTGGAGAAATTTAGTTTTATGTTAATTAACAGTTATTGCATTTTTTGAATGAAAAATGACATGTATGATCCATGAATTGATGTTAAAATATGTTGTAGGTATTTTTCAGGATTTTATCTCATCATTGGAATATAATATGAATTATTTAGTTTTAGAATAAGGATAACCCACAGAAAAGGTGACAACTCATCGCGTCATACAATGATACATGAATCGAACCGATAAATGAAGGGTGACGAGGATTTATCAACAACCAATATCTGACATAAAGTCCATAGTTTGAATGGATTTTTTATTTTTGGATAAATGAGTTGATGTAAAAAGCATATATTTATTTTGGTAAAATATGTTTCAACAAATGTATTTCCTCATTATTGGAAAATGATTTTTGTTTTATGTGATAAATATTATTTTGGAATATTTTCACTTTTTTGGGAAAATTATTTGATAAAGAAAAATAGAATATTATGGTATTTTAATTGATTAGTAACGGTATAATTATATTTTATAATATTTATTTTATATTAATTGTGGAATTATGGGGAATTAGTTTATTTAGGAAATGATTAACATATCATGTAGAATATGTGATTAGGATAATTAATTATTTGTATATTACATTAAGTGTTGTTGAAGTAATTTCGAGATAAATGTTAATTTTTGTATTCAAATATTATATGAAAAATTATTCTAAATATTTGGTTTCAATATTAGTCCATAAATTCTTTAGGGAAGCTGTTTATTGAATAGTCTATGCTTAAATTTTAGTATTACTATTTAATTTTGGATATTGAATTAGTTTCTCATCACAAAAGGTTTGTTATTTTTTGGGATTAAATTCTCTTATATTAATTGTATTGGTTAGAGTACAAATACAGATAAAAAAAATGTAAATCTTGTTTAGATTATGTGAATCTCAAGACGTTCATTCTATTTCATCAGGTGTGAAAAATTCATCGTGAATACTAATCGTATGTAGGAAAAGATGAAATGTGGTGGAAATTTATTAAAATATGAAGCTATACATGTCGAGTATATATATTTCAGTCTAGATATCAATATAGTTTCGATATACTATGAAATATTTATTAGAATAATGTTCAGAGTTTACATTTCCTCCTAAAAAATAAAATACCAATTAAACCATCACATTTTTATCAGTTTTCGACTATTGATATTCACCTAACAATGCTTTCTATCTCTCTCCATAAAAACTTGATGGTTATTTTTTCTCCTTCCATATCAATTTTTTATTCTATGGGACCCTATAATATGTTATCTCAAGTGACAATAATACATCCATTTCTTCCATTTGAAATGACAGTTTTTTAAATCCTTTTTACGATGTGGGTTCCTATCATTTTACAACCCCAATTAATTAGGAGGGTGAAATTCATTTTAATGGGGTTTAATGTAACACCCTGAGTTTTTATGATATAGATTGATTTCAATTTATTTTATATTATGTGTGGTATACTACAATAATATTATATTGTGCCACACACAACACTATCTTATCTCATAATATACACAACACTACGCCTGGCTTGTGTTAAACAAAATTTTGTGTTCTTCTGATAGAATTAATTTTATGAAAAATCAATTTTAAGTGAACAGGTAAATATTATTATGTTAACTTATAACATAATAATTAAAATATTATGTATGAATAATATTAACTAAATTATGAAAATATTTTTAATTCATTAGCGAGAATGTTATTATAAATGAAAATAAAAACCATTTTTTTTAAAAACTAATAAAATGAATATACGCATCTTTATAAAATAATAAAACCACTCTTGATGGAATTTATTAGTGAAATATGTAAGTAATATATTCGATCTAATGTTTAAAAATTATCTTATATGTTTTCTATACATGATATAAAAACAAATTCAATATATCATATAGAAGAATTATTTTTCTAAATAATGATATTTTGTTTCCTTTTAATGGAACACCTATTTTAAATATAGTTTATGAAAATTTTATAAATCCTATTTAAAATCATTAAAGTGATATTTTTATTCTTGATAAAAAAATTTACATTTGATTAATTTTTCATATTTTTCTAATAACATTCATGTTTTCATGAGTGTTAAAAACACATTAAAATTAAATTGAAGACAAGTTTTCATCATCAAAATAATTTATATGGATAAATTATATTATATAAAGGTTTTAATGTATAAATATAATATATTTTTATCATTCAATATATTGGTTTTGATATATGCCTCATAATTATTTTTGCCACTATTATTTCGGTGTGACATATGCCTTATACACACTATATTTATTTTGAGTGGTGTTTATGCTACCCATGAATGTTTTTTTGTTATTATTATAATGGTTATGATATTAATATAAATTTATTTATTTTCTGTGTTATAGCATTTGATTGAAAATATAAATTGGTAAGAAATATTTTCACAATCACATTATTATCCATGATTTTTTATATATAATTATTTACTTGAGTACATTTATCATCAATGTATATG
The DNA here is from genome assembly GCA_963277665.1 of Viscum album. Lineage (NCBI taxonomy): Eukaryota > Viridiplantae > Streptophyta > Magnoliopsida > Santalales > Viscaceae > Viscum > Viscum album. Next base: position 1,942,635,672 of record OY728126.1, on the reverse strand, counting down.
TTAAATAAATTTTTTTATAAAATTAATACTATTATCCTATGTATGTTTAAATCCATTTTTTCATTTATTATTATTAATACATGGTTTGCAAGGAATATTAAATTATTTTTTCTATAAGAGGAAATTTTTTACTTTTCATAAAAAAAGTATTAGATAAATGTTTCTTTAACTCATATGGCATGAAAATATTTTTATACATTCAAAACACCTTATTTACATGAATATTACATTAAATTATTTCATGATTATTAAAAAAATGATTTATTTTAAAATTATACGGCATTTTTAGAAAAGAAAATGTTTTTGTTGATGAAAGGAAATTTTCCTCAAGAATTAATTTCAAGTGTTTATTCAATTATATTTTCCACCTAAGATGAAATTATTAATTAAGATTATTTTTTAATTGTACTATCCCTATTGTTCATATGGTTTTACTGTGAATGATATTTATTTAGTCCATTTGTTTTACATATATTATGTTATGGTGGAATGATATTTAATGAAGCCCATTTCATTCCTTAGGTTACAATGAATAATTTATGTTTTTGTGGAACACGAAAAAATCATTTCATAATGAGTTGGAAAGGACCTCTATCTCTCTCTAATGCATTGGGTAAACATTTATATGCCATGATATAGACATGAATGAAATAATAAGTGAATATAATTTTGTAATACATGGCTGGAACACCATGTAAATCACATTCAACAATACATGGTTGGAATGACAAGTAAATATGGTTCTGTAATACAGGGTTGGAAAGGAATGTAATCATGGTTTAGTAATAGGAATTTTCCACTATTATGGTCATAGCAAAAAGACATTTTTAATATGGGAATTATTTTCTATAATTTTTATTTTCCAAAATTCCATGTTTTCTACTAATACTATTTTCTCATGGATTTTGATCCGTTATGATTTATGCCTTATGACCTGCTATGAATTATTTCATGACTCAATATGTTGATTTTTGTTAAAGAAGGTATAATTTTAAAAATATATGTTCTCAATTTTACAAACTTATGTTAATGTTTTTTTTGATATTTTTTACGTCTACCCTTAATAAGAATTTGAGCTCGCCCTTTTCTTATTTTTCCCCAGGTTAAGAGGATGGATTTTAAATGATTTTACTGATATATTTTTAGCATGGATGATATTGATGAATTAATGTGAAATAATAATATCTTGACATTGACAGATATAATATGTTTTTATTTATGAAGTAGTTGTTTATGAAACAATTTTTCTATGGGTTTTCCCCGATTATCTACAAATATAAACCTACAATTTCCTTATGTTTGTAACTGATCCATTTATTCCTTTTGATTTTTTATATTTTGATGGAAAAAAATGGGTTACATTTTTTTGTTTTATGACTTTAGTGTTGAATTCAGATTCTTTTATTTTTGGCTATTAGAATAACCAACATCTCTGATACAAATTTTTCACAACCCATACCAATGGGTGTCATTTTGTGACTCCCCGTTCCACATTACAATTTTTTTAGTGTTTTTTGTATAATACTGAGTAGGATTATCACTATAATGGGAGACCTTAGACTAATGTACTTTTACACACACACACACACACAAATCCAAAACCATAAAATTATGACATTTAATACTAATAATAAACCATCCGTGTAGACATGTAAATACCACAACTAGTGTGTTGAAAGATGTAATGGAATATAAACAAGTCCAAATATAATCCCACCACAAAGTGTATGCATAAAAGTTAATCCTAAATGTAATTATGGGGACTACATTAATGAAAATTTCAGGACTGCACCCTAGAATTTTTGGATTACTAAAATCCTTCATGTCATCGTCCCTTTAGGGATCCATGAAAAGTTATATCATCTACAGAAGACATGACATGTGTAGGAAAATCCTAATTAGGGGTTAATATATCAATACCATATAGGACACCCTTATTACCAAAATCATGTAACAACATGAATAATAAGCATCTCTATATAGGTAGGAGTCTACAACACATATAACATAAATATCTATATATAATATATAAATACACATATTCGTAATGTATTTACACAATAATAAGGAAATCCCATGATTTAATCACAAATGATCCACATAACACATATCTGGAGGAAAACACCATGAGTTAGATAACACTGATTGTGTCCATCCAATATGTACAACTCATCATGTATCGCATTCCAAATGATACAATGAACATAGGAATAGAAAAACACAATGATGATGATCGCGCCTAAGTCTAATAGGTGTACCAAAAACTGAATATTGAATAACTCACTATTTATTGGATCAGAACCCATTTATTTACAGTCACAGCAATACTCTGATCTCAAACTAGTGAATGAAGAGGATAGATGATATCACTATTGTATTCACATAAGGATTCCCATAACTATATCTATGAAATGACACTAAAGGGATATTTTTCCTTTGTATAGGGATTGATTACATATTAACCCATTGATAATGGATATAGGTAACAAACACTAATAGAAATTGTTCAAGGTGTAGAGGTAAATGGATCAAGGACATCACTGAAGGCATACACAACGTGTATTAGTAGCCAAAGATGTGTCCCATCAGCACTAGTTCCTTCCTATCTGTCCTGACCCATGTCTTTGTCCATGTCAATGTACACGTGTGTCTCTGCCTTGTACCTATGATCATGTTCATGTAAATGTCTCTACCTATGTATTCTTATCTTGTCCATGTTGAAGTACATGGCCTGTTAGTTCCATGGTAACTCTTAGACATGTCTGTATACCTTCCAAGGTACATGCAATTTTTCCAGGATGAGTCACATGTTGTGTGATATCTAACTACTGCGCGGAAAATCTAGATATCGCACTGGTATCCTAAACAATTATTTCCTTTGTAACACACAATTTTTACTATCACATTTCACATATCCCAGAGGTTTTTCCCTACATATATATATCTTGTCTTCTAGCCCTTGGGTCCTCCATAAATCATGATGGGACGAATGAGTATACTCTAGTTTAGCATCACATGTTCTGATTTCTTAATTTTGGTCACCCGATTCAAAAGATAATAAGTGAACATATATTCCTATTACCACCCCACATGACAGTTAATACCAAAGGTCACCATTCCACTTTTATTCGATCATAATGGTCGCTATTTCTCAATCATGATGATATACAAAATCTTAATCCAAGACATCAAATCATTTGGAAAAGTAACTAGACACTAACATTTCTATCGCTTAGTATTTGGGTCTCACCACTATTTAACCAAAGCTCTAATGATGAACGAACATAGATTAATGGGAGAAAAACAAACATAAAATAGGAATAAATCTCCACTATTTTCAGATTTCCTCAATCCATTATCACAAAAATAATGAAAAATTAACAATTGTATCACAAAAAAATCTCCAAATAAATCTCCATAGATAAACCCATTCAACTAAAAACTGACCCATGAGTCAATTAATTGTCCAATTGATTTGTATTCATTATAGAAATTATTAATTGAGATAAATCAACATAAGTGAACATCCTACATCAATTCGGACCAATAGATGATGAAGAATTAAGTTGTTTCATCATTGTTGGTGATATCATCTCAGTCCATTGAATGCCAGTAGTGAATATATTGTTTGGTGGTATTTGGTCGTTAAATATTCCTCCAACGACTATTAAATGGTTCCTTAAATATCCAATGATTATCAAATAAACATGAAAATCTACAATAACTATAATCTTGTTGGAAAATATAGATCATTATGTCACTGAATAAAATATAATAATTAAAATTATTATTTTATTCATTTTACACCTATAATGAATATTTGAAAAATGACACGCACCGATAATGTTTATTTCACACGTAAGGCAAAACCACTTTTTGAACCCAATGGCCCCCTTAAAATTATCATTTACCCTCCATTTGGAAATTATTCCACCTATATAAGAAAAGTACACCTATGTTACATTAAAATATTAAATATGTTTTTGTAAAATTTGGAACACCAATCCTTAGAATCTCACACATTCCCAATTCCATGCCATCGAAATATTCAACATTAAATAAATTATTATTAAACAAAACACCCAATTAATTACATATATAATGTTTTGGTTCAGAATATTATATCATCCATATCTAAATGGTAAATCATTAATAATAGGTCAAACCCTTGAGGATGTTTTGAGATCATGTTCTAAAGATTATAATCCCTTCTAGGTCCAATTTATTCCTCTAGTGAAGTTTTCTTATAGCAATATCAATCACATGAGCATTAATATGGCTCATTAAGAAGATGTATCTAGAAAGACGTGTAGAACATCGACATTCTGTGATGATGACAGATATATATATCTTTTGTGACAATAGATGGATTATAAAATGGAATAGAACATTATAGTTATTAAAAAACTTATATGAGCATAATATATTCAACAGAAATGTTATATTAATATTCATTGAAATGGTTTGGAATTTTATTTTGTGAGAATTGTTTTCTGTAAATTTCATCATTGAATAAGTTTATAAGATTTGGGATGAATGTAAAGGTGATACCTATGTATATTTTCCCTGACCAGACTCTCAAATGTGTTGGGAGAATAGTTATTTGTGTGGTTCTTCTATCGAACCTCTCTCAAGTTGAACATGCTTTTGTGTATCACTTTTGAAGAAGAACATATAAAAAAATTCATATATACTAAACAAAGATTCCACACCCTGGAGAAATATCTCTCTTATAGGGAATAACCATTAGATATTCTAGATCTGAGATAAAGTTCATTTTAACTAGGCAACTCACCCAATGAATGTTTTGTGGCGATACCTCGAATTTTACGAAGATATATGAAAAAATAAAAATAATACAAGGGAGAAGTATTCCTATATTCTGTATCATAGTGATAAATTAATTGGGTAAAGTTCATTTTAAGTGGGTATAATGTATGAAAATTATATTTTTAATATATTTATTTTTCATATAAATTTAATTTCTTGGATAACTTTCATTACATGCGACACCAAGTTATAATGAACCACAATAAAATATTAATATTATTATTTTAGTATGATCATTATAATCTATCTAAGAATAATAATGTATTGTATTAAAATAACTAAATTATTAAATTTAATATATATGTTTTTATATAATGAAAATATATTTATAAATAGTACCTAAATTATGGTAAAGACATTATATATGTTGAAAATATTGTTATTCTCAAAAAAGGATTTTCATTTCCATTTGTTAAGAAATATAGAAAACTATTTCCACATATTGAAAATAAATTAATTAAAATAAACTTAATTTTTAAACAATCATGTCAGAATTATACATGAGTGTTGTTTATTTATAATTTCATGAAAATACTAGTTTTTTCGGTGATTAGTGAAAATATTGTTTATATTGAAAAAATAATTTCCTATGAAAATATTTTTATTATTATTTCGAAACTAAAAATAGTTTAATTTTATTATAATAGTCCATTATAGGTCAGTTTAATCAATTTTATATTGTATTTTGATATGAAATGTTTTTTAATTTTGTGAAAATTAGTTATTTGGAAATATAAGTTTTCATTGCACTTACATGAATAAATTTAAAATAAATTAATAAACTTATGTATAATGAATTCGAAAAACTGGATTATATTTTTGGAATTTTAATACATTAAATTATATTCAAAGGATATCATAAATTTTTATCATGAGTATTTATTAAAACCGTAAAAAATTAAGAACTATAAATAAGGTTTAATGTTTTCAGAAAGGGTTAATCTATATATATAATGGTATGTTTTTTGATAAAAACCAAATAAATACTACTATATTTCAATATTTAAAACTTATCCTATCAAAAATTATTATCCATGTTCATTTTAATGAATTTGGAAGAGGAATAACATTATCATTTTGGTTTCTTTTTGGAAAATTCCATGTAGTTTTCTAGTGTCTTACTTTCCTCGCATGAAAAAGTAAATATCATATCCTCTCCACTTAAAACAATAAAACATTTTGTTAAATACAATAACTGTAAAAAAGATACATCCAATTAATTTTCTTTTATGAATTACGTTATTTAAAAAACCCTCTTATGTAGTATTTTTGGAAAATCATAATGATGTTGTTTAGAGAAGCATTATAGCTCTAAACCATGGTTTTTCATTTTTTTATTCTTCAACTTCCTTAAAAAAATATTAAAATTTTATGATATAATAACACATTTATTTATCATATACATATATTTCCTATGGTTTGATTCATAAAATTACCAAATCCAAATCCATAAAATAAAAAATTAAATTTTCGATCATGCTTATGTAGAACTACTGCTTCACAAAGAGATATAATTTGTGTTATATCAGCACAACTCACAGATGTATAACATTTTAGGTTAAAAATAATTTTATTATATTTATGATATAATTAAAAATTTAATATATAATATTTCATTATACTTATATCCTTCATATTGATTTGGAAATGAAAATATTTCTTAAGTGTATGTATGGACTACTACCTCAACAATGTGATGTGATAATCTAATCATTTAATTTTATTATTATTGGTAATAATGATATAGTTAATGAAAAATATATATATATTATAAAAATAAGAATATAATGGTGAATTAATATTTACCCTTCTTCTATTCCATCTGTTGAGAAAATAGATACAACGTTCAGTCATACGTACGACCTAGCGTCTCCATTTATGGTGTAATCCATTTTTGTTATATATATTTTAAAAATTATTATAAATAAATATATTATTAATATATGTGATATTAATACAATGATTAAAATTATTTATGTGATGGTCCATTAGCATTCTATAAGTATAAAAACTACCAAACCAGATCTTATATGAAAAAAGAAACATTGATTTCCTGAAACATGAGGTTTAAAAGGGATTGTTAATAAAAGGGTAATATAAGGTCATAAGTAAATAATATATGGTATGATATATATCATTATGCTTTTATATTAAATTTATAATAAACCTAATTTTTTATAGTACTATTAGGATAATGATGTATGTCAATACTTGTGGTAAGGTATTTAGTCTCAATTTTCCTTCATTGAGATATATTTTATTTTTATGGTCCAACATCATATTATGAGGTTTGTATACTTCCCCATAGACATTTTTTATACTTATTATCCTAATTATATTAATTTTTTTTATTTTATGTTACTATTTCATCAGGCTTATCATTCAAAATAATATCGTCATGGTAATGATCTTTTTTCACACTTTTATCTCTATTGAACACATTCTATATTCCCCAATTATTTCTTTTGTGTGGTGATTATACTACCCATAAATGGAATTTTTAATTAATTTCTGAAATGTTTTTGATCTAAATATTGAAATAATTTATTTTAATTCTAGGTGATTATCAATCAAAAGATACAAAAGTGGTAAAAGATTTATGTTACAATATCATTATTTATATAAGATTTTTATAATTATGTTTCAAATGAGTTATGAATCTATCTATATCTCATGAAAATAATGGATTTTCATTCTATAATGGTTGTGTGATTATAATAGATGTTATTATTTAATTTTACTCCCTTAATATACACAAGACTTCTTAATAAGTGTTTTTATGGAAAACCAACATTATTTATTGCTTCGGTCGAAATTTTTTTTAACTGTCTATGATTTTTATATATGACTAAAATAATGATTTTAATTTTATAAAATTATTTATTAATGAAATTTATACCCATGTTTTAATTTCTATATAATTATTTATGTGGAATTTTCTTGTAGTTTTCCGGATGATGCGCATTGTATTTTATAACAAATATATGAAAAAATCATCATTTTATCATGTATGAAATGACTGTAGTTTACCACAATCATGACTAACTAATGATTTAAAGATTTTATTAAAATGATCCTGGTTTATTTTCAATCAAAATGTTTCTTTAATATTTGGGATGATTTCTTATTTTAAAAAAGTGATTTCAATGTATAAAGTATATTTACCACATGAAATATTCATGAAAATAAAATTAAATTTTTTATTAAATAATGAATAAAAATAAACACACTAAAGGGGGACCGAAATGATTAATGGCATGTGTATCAGCCATAAATACATCTATTCATCCATTAGGAAGATAATGTAAAAATACATACAACAATTCTCTGAGCATACCTGAGAATCCAGAAAATGGGCATGTGACTCCCTTAGTGACAGGTGTGATGATTGAAATATTCCATGTTATATTTAAAAAATCATTTTCCATGTATGATAACATTCTTTAACATCAAATAATCATTACCGTAGATATGATCTAATGATCCCATATTTTTTCTATTATTATATGGTAAATTTTTTTGACGAAATGATTTTTATGAAACTTCTCAATTCCCTATAGATTATTCGATGATAATATTATGAAATTTGTCCAAAACCTATTTCTTATATATGAGTTACACAATGAGAAAATGAGAAAATGTTTATAGAACCCATTTATTTTCTATAGGATATTCTATCAAAAAAAATTTAAAGCCCATTTGCATTCATGTATTTAAATTTGTCCAATGGTTTATGATATTGTGCACACATTTTTTTGATTTTCATTATGTGATTAGTGCAACCTATTTATCCCTGAAATTCAGATGGCAATGGTTGATATCTCATAGGATAAATAGTACAGCGATGGTTAGTGATACTAGTTCATTATGAGATATTTTCTAATATTATTATCTTGGAAGTGAAGCGTAAATTATATCAGGGAAAATATTGTTTACCCATTTCACTCTGATAGATGAAGAAAAAAACATTTATTACATTGAAAATAATTTAAAAATCCTATCTATATGTTAAAAATCAGTGTCTTATTCCAATGTTATGTGATCATGGCTTATTTTCATTTATTCCTTAATGATTCACATCTTATTAAAACCCAATAATTATTCTATGAATCATTATTAGGATCATTTACTTTTTTGGAATGGTTTTCAAATGTTAATCTCATGTTATATACTATTGTTTCATTATATAAAAATATGATCATTTCTAACTACATTTTTTACCATTACATAGAATTTGATATCCCACATTCTGATGTATCATGTCTAATGATAATGTTGAATTGTATTATGAATGACATGTTTAGTAATCGTGCGAGTTATAAAGAACATAGTGTGGGACGATTAAGTTAAATTCGAATGAGTGGTTTATATATCCATGTTTCCAATGGTACTTGACCTATATGATTATATCATGGTTATATATATTGTTAAATGAATATTCATCTATTAAGATATAGTATCTATGTATGAAAACTATGGGTATTTAAAAAAACCTTCCTATCTGGGAATCCATTGATTACACATTTTATCATTCTTTAAGATTATTGAGTAATTATATTTTTGATCTATAGAATCTATGATATTGATGTATTGGAACCTTAGATTAAGGGGTTGTGTTTCAAGGGATTCTTCCTTGATAATCTGTGTCATTGGAACTTCATTAGTTTTAACATTATGGATGTTTGATTACATGATCATGTTATTAAAGGTTTCGGGTTCCGTATTTCATTACACAACATTTGAAACACTTCATTTGTTTATTTTTAAATTTTTTATAATTGATTTAAATGGCCAAATTCGATATGATTTAAAGTTTGATATAAAACAACATGGAATGGTGAAAAATCACCGATTTAAATCCAATTAAATTTTTTTGGTGGACATCATGGAAATTAATTGATTGAATTAGTTATTGAGGCGAGGAAAATATTTAATATTTGTTAATAATAAAATTGTTTTAAAATAAAATATTATTTGAAAATGCCTGATTTTTATTAAAATCTATGATGTGGTTTTGAAATCAAAATGCATGTTGAAATAAAATTGAAAAAAAATGAACAATTAATGATGGAATGATTTGATGTGATTTATTTTCACATGATTGATTGATTTATTTTTGTATTAAAATATGATTGTGGGTAGGTAGTTGGTGAATTATACAATAATTGTACAAAATTAATTCCCTAAAAATGGATTGAAAATGAAAAATATAACTAAACCATGTTTCTTATGATTTTCCAAGATGGGTACCTGAATGGGATGTTGATTGATTACATATAATGGGTCCCTTATTTGGGTGTTGATTTCAGGGTGCACACTTGTCATGATCCTTTATGAAGATCAAGATGTCTATGGATTGTGTTTCTATAAAATAACATATCTAAGAGATTATCAGCATGGTTAAATGTTTTTGTACATGATAATACAAGAAATTAAATATATAACTATTATATTCATATCATCTATTCTATAAAAATGTTTTATATTTAATATTAAAATTAGAATGTTTTGATATATCATTCATCTTTTAGTTTAATTATTTTTATTAATGAAAATATATAGATTCCATTCCATGAATTTTATTATTTAAAATGAAATCAATTATTTTATACAATTTTTTTTGAGAAATAATTCGTGTTATCACACTATTCAATTTTTTCTCACAAACTATCTTTTCCTTAAGTTATTTTTTTTGAATGATATATTTTATGGGAAATATCTACATGGATGTTGTCAATGTATTTGATTCGTAGGAATTTGAGTGATGAAGGTTGCCAATGGAATTGAGATCTTCCAAAAATGTGGGTTTGCTAAGAATTTAATTGATAAACGGGTTTTCTTTTGATGATGTTATTTTTGGATAATATTTTAACTATTTTATTATGATATATTCATCTTGAGGTTTAATTAAATAATGACTCGTATATTTTACCATCCACTTTTTTATGATAAAATCCTTCTATTTTTATTCTTATTTCATTCCCGGTTAAAGTCACCAAACCATTGGGATTGGGAACACCCTTCATGTGATTTCTAGACTCGATCATGTATTAATGTACTAGGTTATCATGGATTGTTTTTGAAAACATGTTTATAAAGAGTGGTTGTGAAACATTACATCATGTAATAATGTTGTTTTAGTTTTATTGGTAGATATGAGGAATTATTTCTAGGACACATGCGGTAGATACGAGTGAGTTTATATCCATATTTCATCATAATAAGCCTTAATTCACCATGGGTGTTAGGTAATAGTTTCTTTTGGTAATAAATTTATTTTATTCATGTACTTACCCTGCCTTTGATTTCCATCTATTTAAATCTAAAAATTTAATTCTATTGATGGAATTGATATTCTAGTATTTATTGAAATTGTTAATGTGTTGTGTATCTATTAAAATGTTTTATTTTTGTTTTTTAATGGTTCAAAAACATCATTCCTACAATATGGTGTATGAATTTTCCACATGAGGAAGCTTCTAGTGTACCCTAGTAAGAGAATTCCTTTAGTGGACCAGAATACTGTTCTAATAGTGGTGCATGGTATCTAATCACATGGATAGGTACCTACAATTATTCTTGTTAAGGATCCTATTATGGATCCTAGAATGTATGAATCCAAATATACTTCCTAATATTTTCTTTCTCATATGAAACCAAATATTTAGTTATTTAAACATTCTCAAGAGGATAAGGATTAGTTGATAAATATAGATCTGCATTTTGAGTTCACAAAAAAGTCTGATTAGAGGAAGATAAAGGGTGATCCATACAGGCTACAATGACCCATTATGATACAGTGTAATTAAACGGTTATAGTTAGAAATTGGGGAACGAAGTATAATGACATTAGAGTTTTTTTCACTGAGTAGTTTTATCTAAAATCTACGGTCTTAGTGAAAAAATTTATCTCTTTAGCCTATAGGAATGTCATAGGACCATGTAATAGTATGTGAACCATCTTTTAATATTTTTATTTGTTCAAATGATGTAGTAATTAATGAGAAACTATAAACACAAAGATTTTATATGTGTTATCAATATGATATCCAGAATCATAATTTTTTTTGAAAAATATCTCTTCATAGATGGATATAATGGATAAATCCTTGATGGATAACATTGAGTTGCATGGTATATCCATGTTGTTATGAGTTAATTTTTTTTCCAATGGTAGTGTTTTTAGTTCTATTACTATATCGGGAATTCCTAAGGAATTTCATGGTAGATCTTGATAGCAGGAGTTATCCAAAACTTCTTTAGTTCCACGGAGAGAACATATAACATTATTTGAATGTGGAAATTTTTTGAATATAAACATTGTTTTTACCGAGTTAGCCACGATCTGTAGTTTATATGGACACTCAGGTAAATTTATCATGTTATTTTAGAACCATTCATCTATATGTAGTGGAATGAGATCCTCAACACAAAAAATTAATGTTCTAAAATCTAAATCTTCATGAAATAATGGGTTCAATAAACCATAAGCTAGAACGAAGCATCTTAATATAGTTGAAAGGTATCTAGATAGAGATCAAGTTGTTCCATCATCTATGATATGTACCATAATATTATATTCATCTACAATGTCAATTTTAATTTCTACTTATTCATGTCACAAATTTATATTCACTATTATTTTGAACCTATTAATTATTTTGATTCTAATATTTTTTAAATTGATGAATATTAGAAATTAACTCAGAATAGTGATAGAGAAGGGTATCCATTATTTATCTTGTGAATTCTCACTATTATATATTTAGCTCACATAGAATATTTTGGTTCTCAACATGAATTAAAAAAAATTAATTTTGAGGATGGACATGAAGGTGGCACATAAGTCACATGTTTTATTATATCATCAACTTGTTTCTTTATTTTTTCTCCATGGGATGTTAAGTGTTCTTTTGGGAGAATATAACCAATGGATGAGTAGAGATGAATTTTTTTTTGTGGTCCTGGTGACATTAATAACTATGTTTTACTTTTATATGATGTGATAATATTTGAGTGGGGATATTTCTATTTTATCCATTGATTTTCCCAATATGATTCTCTCTAATTTTACTAGATTACCACCATTAAGAGACGTAGAGTTCCCTATTCCATTACTAAGAGACACTCATACATCAACTATCACTTTTTATAACATGGAATCAGTTGAACTAAAAATGATGAATAATTATATGGATAATATTTTTGGAATAAGTGATCACATTCTTCACTGTATCACATTGGGTGGTGGCTATGGTTTTTCTATGAATTCCAACTTGAAGTATTTCCTATTATATTATTACTAGAAACCAAATTGGGTTGTCATTAACAAATAATATCTTATACATTGGAAATTTAATCTATTTGACTAGTTAAAATGGGAAAAGTGGTTCTCTAGGACTGATATTTGATAAGGTTATCCCAATTTATGAACTGTGCAATCTAACATTCAGAAAACCGTATTCAAGATTCGGTAAGACCATTATGTGTACATTATAATTCCTGTAGGTATAACCAATGGTCCAATAGATTATTTTTAGAGATAATGAATAAGATATTTAATGAGTACCTAAACTATTTCATTTTAGTATTTTTGGATGTTATTTTAGTAATCTCAGAAAATGAATATCACCATCTGCATCATTTGAGAGAAGTTATAGAAAATTATAAAGATCACGAAATTTCCACACGGCATTCAATGAATAAATTCTTGATTTTGGAAGTGATGTTCTTGGGACATTTATAATTAGAACATGGAATTTATTAAGATCTTGTGATGCTGAAAGAAGTTATTTCATGGGAACAACTGCATAATTTTCTGGCATATGAAGATTCTTTCACATGAAATAATATTACGACACCTTCGTTAAGGATTTCTAGATGTTTTATTCTCTATTGATGACTCCCACATTAAAATGATTGATTTCATTATGGAATGTAAAATTTATGATTAATTTTGATCAGTTAAAATGTATTTATTATTATGAACCAGATTAGACTCTTCCAGAGGTTGGGTAGGACTCTTTGGTCTGTTGGTGTGCATAATATATGGTTTTGGGTTTTTTTTAGTATATAGGACGATCATCTGGTAGAGTAGTGTTCAAAAAATAATAGGTCACATGAAAATATTTATCTGGAACATAGATGGAAACTAAAAAATATAATTCCCGATATTAAGAGTCAGTTGTGTTAACTTTTCATAGAATGTTTTTAGAATTATTATGACCACAAATTCATGAGTTATATCTTCTCTAAAATAGATTTTAATATTCAATAGAGGTGTTAAGTGGTGTACCATTTATCTTTTTTTCATCATTTCCAACACCCACGGTAATGTGGATTTAAATGATTATAATTTTAGTAGGAAACATCCAACTCACGTTCTGAGTGAGTCATCATAATAGTACAATCAAATAGATCTCATTTCTCAGTTAAATTTGGTTTCTTAAGAGGATGTGACCATATTTTTTCTATTGAATTTTCAGTTCTCTTCCACTCTTATTTATTTAGTTCTTCCAAGGAAGTTTTAGGGAGATGAATCTTATGAAAATAGGAGCTATCTTTAAAATGAAGATACCATCAGCGAGTGGACATTGTGTTTGTATTTTATCCAATTTTTTCGAAATTGGATTTTTGTACAATTGAAGGTGAGGAAGTATGTGGTGGGGGATTTCCATAATACACAGTGCACAATTCCCCTTGGTATGAATATTGGGTTCTATGATTTGTGTTGATGATTTTAGAATCCATGTTTTATCCTTGAGTTCGATCACAATGTTTACCAATGATATACATGCAAGCATGTCATGTTGATAAACCTAAATCCATCAAGTATACTTCAGCCCCTTCCCACATAAAAATCTAAATGAGTATCCTTCAGACCCTTCTTCTTTAATATTTAATATATATCCATGTATTAATTTTTATTTTGGAGAGACTTAAAATATAAAACGGGATACCATATAAAATTGAGAATATTATATAATCGATAGATAAATGGAAAAAATAATCTATTAATACTCTTGAGGAAATTCTATATACTAGAATTGGCGTATTTGGTTGAACTTTGGATGACCATTTTGAGTAGTTGAGTTTTCATAAAATAATAGTTAATGGAAACATATTATAATGGATCAATTTTGGGGCCCTTTGTGGACTTCCATTTAAATCTCCCCTATATTAGATAAATATTGGTGACTCTTCCATGGAATGGAATAGTTTGATCCAAGATAAATTGGTGAAAATTATGTAAACTTTCAGAGAATATTGATGACATAGTGCCTCCCTAAATCCTTTTCTAAATTTCATTGATTCTCATTGGATTTTTCAATTAGCGAATAGGTATTAAAGAGAATTCTAGCTATGATGGTTCATCGACGAATTGAGAATTTGGAAGAGATTTATATTCATTTTTTGGGTAATTTAGATATTATTGAGTGGGATGATAGCATGGATTACTATCAAGCCTTACGAAAATAATTGACTTCTTCTACATTGTGTTTCATATATCATTTCTCTAGAAGTAACATGCCATCCATTATCATGTCTTATTGTTTGTAAACTATTATGTTGAGCATGATTTATCCATGACTAATCTTCCAATAATTATTTTTGATTTTAACAAAAATGAACTTTTTTGGATTTCTAACTCATCCAACATCTATTCATTATTGATAAATGCAATAGTGGTTGTGTTTGACCCCAATCCTATAAGACTACATTCCTATAGGCTTGGAATCCAATGTTATCCTATTCTATCCATAATAGAGATTAATGAATTATAATTTTTATAATTGATAAGATCCATGTTGGTGATACACTAGATACCATATCTAATAGGTTGTGTTTCTAAGGATTCCACTTTGACCTTCCATACCTTTGAAACTTTTTTAGAATTATTACATCAGGTCGTATACTATATGATCTTGTTATTTAAGGTAGATTGATCCATGATAATTTACACAACAATTGAAAGATTATGTTACATGATTTATGTAAATTAGGTTTTGTAATTATTAAAGTACTTTTTTTGTGATGACTTAATGTTATTTTAAAAAGAGATTGGTAGTAGGAAAACCCCAATTACAATGGAATTGAAATTATCATATTGATTTTGAGAAAATAGAGGCATGGATTGAAATTATATCTTAAAAATGAATTGATATTAATTTTTGATTTTTTTAAAATGAAATTTTATTGGAAAATGCATGAATTTGATGAAAACTTATTATTTTCTTTTGAATAGAAAAGGTATGTTGAAATAGTAATTAAAAAATTAAACAGTGAATGATTTAATTATTTGAAATGATTGATTTCCCATGAATTACTAGTGATATTTTAAGGACATGTGAGACTGGGTAGTTAGTGGGTGATTGGGTGAATCCAGTTAGTACTATTACTCTACAGAAATTGATTTTCGCTGACAAGACTAACTAAACCCAGTTTGGCAGGATTTTAATGATGGTCCACCTAATGTTATGTCGATTTATTTTACATAATGGATACCATATTGTGGTGATAATTCCATTCTAGAAACATATCTATATCTATTATTATTGTTAACAATAGTGAGGATTATATTTTAGAATCTACCAAAATGAATGGATTTTGAGAATGGTGATTTTATTTTTTAATTTATTATACATGCCATTATTTCAACATATATATTATTTATTCAAAAAAATAAATAATTATTTTAAATAAAATTTTAATTGATGCTTATTTTAATATTTTGTCCATTTATTGATATAGAATTATTTTTTTTGAAAATAAGTAAATACCTTTCCTTACCTTGTTTTATGGAAACTGAATGAATAAATGATCTATATTGGCCCCTAGATATAGTTGGACACTCTCTCTTACTATAATGGTTAAATTTATAGCAACTCATGTCATATATTAACATATATATTGTATTTTTTAGATCATAAATTAAGTCAATGAATTATATTTTATATCAGATCATTTCAACTATATTACTATTTATGTGTGTTTGTAACACCCCAAGCTTTCATAGTGTGTTATTTCTTCAAAATAATTCAATAACTTGCACTACACGCAACACCGAGTTCAAGCGCACCATGACTTACCAACAAGATGTTCAAAAGAGGTTATGAATAGTATTAACTAAATTTTAAACTTTATATAATCCTTATAATTTTTGAATCCATATTATGAGTTTCTTAAACATAATGTAAGAACAAATTCATTTTCAGTATTGCACTTTTACAAACATTTAATAGTGAACCCTTTTTAAATCCAATATTATAAACTTTTATATATTCAATTTTACTAGATAAATTTACTTTTTATAATGGGGAAATCAAAAAAATTACAATGAAACATCCCAAGATTCCACAGTACGTTTCCCTTTGAATAATGCAATGGCATGCATTGTACGCAACTTCGAGATTCTAACACACCACAACCAATCAAACTAGCAGTTATGAATAGTAATACCTACTCTTTGAAATTTTATAAATTTTATCTTTCAAAATGGGCTACATTTTTGGATTCCTAATATCGAAATTAGCTTAGGGGGAAATTTTGGTACTTTTCGGATAACTTTCATATTTTGATGATTAATGAAAATTACTAAATATTAATTAAAAACAACTTTTTTAATCGAAATAATTAATAGTGATAAATTATTAATTTTAGTGGTTTTAAATTATATTTAGAATATAATTTATCATTTAATACAATGTTGTTCATTGGATGGAATTTCACATTTATACCAGACATAAACAAGTGTCAGTCTTTTGATAGTTATTATCTCTTAAAAACACGCTATTTGTTTTGACGACAAAAATTAATTTTTAAATTAATTAATGGAACTGATATGTTATGAATTTTGTAAAATATACATCATTTTTGAATTCATAATATAAAATATACCTTAGGCCTAATTTTTGGTATTTTTCTGGAAACTTTCATTTTTTAATGAATATTGAAACCACTAAGTGGTAGTTAAAAAACGGAATTTTTCATAAAACATAATTTTACCGCTTCTGTGAGTGGAATTTCGAAAATCTGAGACACACAGTTAATATCAAGATGTAAAATGTGGTTCAAGGAGATGAAAATAATTTTTTGGTGAATAATAACTTTTTACATTTTTTTACCACGGTTAAAAGTAAATAGGGTAATTAAGGGTAAAAATGATATTAAAATTACCCTAACACATGTCTTAATTCTATTGGACAAATGTATCTCACCAAAAACAATCATAGGAGTAAAATATTATCATTTATATCTACTTGTATTAGATTAGGACATTTATTATTATTTAATTCAAAGAAGAGTTAAAAGAGTTAAAATCTATGTTTATTTACTAAAACAATTTTAATACAGGGTCATACATATGCTAAATTCAATTTTAAATATTCATTAGAAAGATAATAGTATATCCTACATAATTATATTTTATTTATAATTTTTATACATTAAATAAATTAATTTATTTATGACACAATGGTGATACAGTAATTACCTAATTAATGAAAAATTAGAATAATTGATATTAAAAAAACCCAATAAATGTAATTTGGGACTTTTTATAAATAAAAATAATTTTCTAGGTTAATATGACATGTTATAATTTATTTAATTAATTTTTTTGAAGTAATCATTCTGTTATTATTTTTTCAAAAATCAATTATTGAATAGTGTCAAAATTGACATAAAAGAGTTTTTAAAACAAATATTATATTATTAATAGATATTAAATTCTTAAAAATCTAAGGATTGTCAAAGAGACTTATATCCTGATAGGTGTATCATTAATGGACCACTTGGGGGTCTCTTGGATGCATATAATATGTTTATTAACCATATAATATAAAAATACAAAGAGACATTGTAAAAGTGAAACTAATTAACTAAGAGGTAATACTTAATGATAAGGTTAATATATTGACCCAAACCTGTCTAAATTCTATTGGTTGAGTGGTTATCGACCCATCCCCACCTTAACCTTTAAATAATCCACTTTGGAGCCATTATAAACTGAATATAAATTTATTATAAAATAATAATTTTATCTTTTCCAAAGGTGCCCCTCACCCCTCTTATAAAAGGGAACTCCCCCTTCTCACTAATTCACACATTCAAAGCCTTTTGGATCAGCTAAACCCTGACCATATACTCTCTCAACTTCCCTAACTACAACCTATAGGCCTTATTTTGATTAGAAAGACAACATAAGAAGTCATTTTTATCAAATCAAAAGGAAGAACCCGAAGAAGAGGTAATGTTTTCACCACCCTCTTTCAAGTTCCTTTCTTTTCAACTTCTTCTTTATTTGTTATTTATATTATAAAATAATAACTCTAATATCTTCTATATACTGTGATGTTAATATAAATATGGTACAACCACATTCAGTATACTATCCATCCTTTGAGTGGCATGTCACCATACGGTTGTACGTACGGCTTACCGTCTCCATGTCGTGGTGTAATTGTCATTCAATAAATTATTATTTGGATGGGGACAGTAATGATGTGTACTTCATGTAAATAATAAATATAACATGATAATGATTCTTCATATATGATATACCATCCAATTATATATTTTTTTAATATCAAAAGAATGATATTGTCGCTCGTGCGAACGTACGTACTACCGTCTCCACGAACACGATGAGATTCATTTTCCATCGTATCCATTCAAGTCTAATTCTCATTTGATGGTTAATAATAGTATCTAAGGACTTGATATCATTCTGGATATGATTAATATACAACCTATCCATGACAAAAATGGCTTACATAACAAAACATATAAAAGAAAACGAGTAAGTTAACACCCTAAACAATGATAATACTAAGATATTATTAACAAATCAATGGTAAAAGACAATATATTATATCATATTAATGTTTATGATTCTTGTATAATATAATATCAATTATTTCAGTATTATACAGGAGGTTAACCTACCCCCAACCAAGGAAAATTACAAGGTAATGGTTATTTCAAAATCTCTTCATTATCTGAGGTTGTTTATACGTAATTATCTACTGGGACCTCTTTATCATCCACATCCATGTTTCGTGAAAGTGTATTTCAAAACAATATTAATATTTTACAGAATATGGGTTAATGTAATTTATACCGTTGTTTTACTTTTTATAAGATGTTTATAAAATAATCTTTCCGTCGTTTTCCAAACAAGGTCCTTTTTAACATTTTCGATAGAATTAAGGTTAGAATGTATTTTTTTAACTTATACGGAGGGTGCGGCTATTTTCCACCGTTATAAAATTTTCGAAGCTTAACTTACATTCTTATAAAGATATTTTCAAATTAAATGTTTTATTTTATAATTATGTGACTTTTAAATGATTTCAAAATGAATATTTTAAGATTTTCTGAAAGGTACTCTTTATCAAAATTAGAATTTTAAATGTTTTAGAGATTTATCTTTCTAAAACATTTTAATTAATGTCCATGTTTTCAAAATTATTTTAAGGATTTATTTATATGGACATGAATTTTTTGAAAAGATATTTATATGGACATGAATTTTTTAAATGTGTGAATTTTAAATGATTAAAAAAAAGATATTTCTCTCAAACAGTTTTGATTTAATCTATGTCAACATATTTTGATGGATTTTAATTTTATATGAAGTTGATTTATTATGGTACAAAACTTCCATATTGTTTTGAATTTTTTGTGATGTGTTTGACTATGGATGTGTTATTTTTATACAATTCGTGGTATATGGAAGTAGTATTTACATTTCGTATGCTAGTTTTAATACGAATGTTTATGTTATGCTTAATCCTTTTTATATGGGAATGCATTGGACGTAATATTTGATGGGTGGAGCCCGCTATATCTCCTCGATGTATCAGTAGGTCTAATGAGACAAACTAGTGTCTTGGCACAAGTCCTTGACAAAATTTTATTTGTAGTCTGGGCACGAGGCCTTGGCTATGTGGTTATGATAGTCTTTCATTATGCATTCCATCATTATGAAAGTGGTTATGGATTTTTCATGTGATTATTCGATTAGTAGAATATCAATGTGAATAAGTAAATGGAATTATTTCATTTTATTTTTGCCATACTGTGTTGAAGCTCAAGTCAAAAAGGCTTTTGTTTTAGTTATACATTACCTTAAATGTTTATTCTTATTTATGAATGTTTTCACTATATTTTAATCCTTACTGGGCATTTGATCTCACCCCTTTTCTATGTTTTATTTTTCCCAGGATGTGAAGAAGTAATTTATGAATGACCTACATGGATAGTATGAGGGGATAAGAGTGTAGAATATGGAGACTATATTGTTGACGTTTTCATTTTATGATGTAATGTAAACTTTATTAATATATCTAGTGTTTACAAGGATACTAAACTAATCGGTATTTAGAGACTTGATCTTTCTTGTGATCATGCCAATGTTATGAAATAATTCATCAACTCTGGGTATCTGGGTCGGGGCGTTATAGTTGGTATCAGAGGAAGTTTAGTACAAACCATGGAAGCTAGATTTATATAAACTCTGATTAGAGCACATAAACCTATGATGAACTTTGAGGATTAGTATAGAAGAACATCCAATAATTTTGGTATTGTAGAGATTTTGTGAGTATTCCGAGCAATACATCCCAGTCTGGATATGAGCAGGTAGAGGCGGCTCTAGCACAGATGTACCTAGGGGAAAAAACCGAAAACACCTCTTTGAGCTAGACTTGAACGGGAACTGGTGCACGACAACGGGCCTTTATGCACTCTTGGTTACGACACTCTCGTGGGTTATTCTTAGGATAATTCTCATTTTCTTTACAAACTATTATGAAGGGTTTATGAGTATATACTGCCTCAAAGGAGACATTTTTATGATTCTGGATTATATCCATTAAACTATTTAATAAATGTTATGTGTTTTACAAGTTTGGGATTAGGTATTGTTATTCATAAACCAATCTAGTGTATTCCATTGTTTAGAAATGGCGCCCAGTAGAAGGAATGAGAACTCCAGCAATGCATATGATCCAAAGAGAAAAATGGATCATATCTTTCATGGGCGTAAGCCAAAATTTATAAGAGAAATAGTCTCCCATGTATTATCATTATATAAAGAAATAATATCATGTATTGATAAGATAAGTAAAGTGTTTACAGAGTCCTATGGATTTGAAGGGAAGAAAGAGAAGAAAAGGATGGAAGAGGGAAAGATGGATAAAGGGAAGAGGGAAAAGAAGAATTTTCCCAAATGTGATAACTATGGGAAGAAACACCCTGGAACTTGCCTGAAAGGAATGGGAGTTTGTTATAAGTGTGGAGGAAAAGGGCACAAAGTACATGACTGCAAGGGTAAGAAAATGGTTTCAATTGTACAATGCTTAATTTTCAAGGATTTTGGACACTACGTGAACCTATGTCCCAGTCGTCAGACTATGCCACAAATGATGCTATTGGATAATAATCAAGATATGATACTACCACAGATGAAAAGGAATGATTAGAGTTCTTATGTTGATTATGTCATTTGAGTGTTGTATCATCAATGTACTTGTTATAATAATTATGGAGTATATAAGGATTGTACTACAGTACTATTTCATTAAGGACTTGAGATTGTGTAGAACAAAGAAAAGTGACTCAATAGTAGGTTAATTTTTTTTAAAATATATGGTTGAGAGAAAGAGAAACCATAATATTGTTCTGATACCGAGGTAGTGATATTAGAATAATACATGATTGATTTGGAAAAATTATATTGGATATTCTTGACTACCTTGAAACCAATTAATGATTTGTATATTTCATCATTGTTGGGGTTTACAACATTTTTGGATTGAAGGAGTATATCTATTATTCTTTAAGGAATAAGGGATCATGAACGTAGTCAATAAGGTTTTATGGTAATTCAAGATGTTACAGTGTTTTAAAAGAATACATGATGAAGGTGATCACATGTTATTACGTGGAAAAAAGGATCTTCATTGTGTTTACCTTCCTTATAAATTTTGGATTGAAGTATTTTGGATAGTTCTAGTTTGGATTTCTATAAAAGGACAACCCGGAGGTCGGGCGGCAACCCGTCGCGTCCAGTAAGGCCGCGATACTTGAACCCACAACTGAAGGGCGACAAGGGTGTATCACCTACCACTGACCCACATGATGTCATGGATTGAATAATTTCGTTTTTTAATGGTTCTGCTAGATGAATTATAAATTCAGTTTTTTAACCCTATACGAATAAGATAAATAGAATATTATTTTTAAGTTCTATTATCTTTTAGAGTGAAAGAAGAGTTTGTGTTAAAACTTAGTTAAAGGATGAGACTCTATTTGTCAAGTATATATTTTTATTCTTCACTTATTCAATGAAGAAATTAATTCTTATAATTTAGTTAAGGTATCTTAAAACAAAAAAATGCGTTATCCAAATACCATATGTTTTGCTGAACTGAAGGTATTTTAAATCATCATAGATTGATGAATTTAAGGACCTCAATTTTACACTTGTATTTGATTGATGACCTCAATAACTACCTATAAATATTTACGTTTTTCCTCCAATTATATTTCTCAAATTGCCACCAATGTTCTCCTAATAGAGATCATAATTTTGTGGTGACCCATTCATTTCTCTTTTCCTCTTATTAAGACTAAATTTTATCAACCCAATTTTTGATGTGGGTTTTCCCACAAAGATATTTCCTATATTCAACCTTTTATTTTCAAAGAACAATTTTAAATTGCGGGGATTCAATTTATTGAAGGAGGGGATAATGTAACACCCCAAGATTTCATAGTGTGTTATTTCTTCAAAATAATTAAATAACTGGCACTACACGCAACACCGAGTTCAAGCGCACCATGACTTATTGAACATGTCGTTCAAAAGAGTTTATGAATAGTATTAACTATATTTTAATCTTTATATAATCCTTATAATTTTAGAATCCATATTATTAGTTTCTTAGACATAATGTAAGAACAAATTCATTTTCATTATTGCACTTTTACAAACTTTTAATAGTGAAATGTTTTTAAATCCAATATTTTAAACATTTATATATTCAATATGACTAAATAAATTTACTTTTTAGAATGATCACATCAAAAAATTTACAATGAAACACCCCAAGCTTCCACGGTACGTTTCCCATTGAATAAAGCAATGGCGTGCATTGTACGCAACTTCGAGATTCAAACACACCACAACCAATCAAACTAGCTGTTATGAATAGTAATACCTTCTTTTTAAAATTTTATAAATTTTATCTTTCAAAATGGAATTCATTTTTGGATTTGTAATATCGAAATTAGCTTAGGGTGAAATTTTGGTACTTTTCGGATAACTTTCATATTTTGATGAATAGTGAAAATTACTAAAGTTTAATTAAAAACAACATTTTCAATCGAAATAATTAATAGAGATAAATTATTAATTTGAGTGTTTTTAAATTATATTTAGAATATATTTTTAACATTTAACAAAATTTTGGTCATTGGATGTAATTTCTCTTTTAAACAAGACATAAACAAGTGTCAATCTTTTGATAGTTATTATCTCTTAAAAACACGCTATTTGTTTTGACGACAGGAATTAATTTCTTAATTAATTAATACTAATAATATGTTCTGAATTTGGTAAAATAAACATCATTTTTTAATTCATAATATCAAATATAGCTTTGGCCGAATTTTTGGTATTTTTCTGGAAACTTTCATTTTTTGATGAATAGTGAAACCACTAAGTGGTAGTTAAAAAACTGAATTTTTCATAAAACATAATTTTACTGCTTATGTGAGTGGAATTTCTAAAATCCAAGAGACACGATTAATATCAAGGAGTAAAATGTGGTTTAATGAGATGAAAATAACTTTTGGTGAATAGTAACTTTTTACTTTTATTTACCACGGTTAAAAGTAAATAGGGTAATTAAGGGTAAAAATGATATTAATATTACCCTAACACATGTACTAATTCTATTGTAAATGTTTATCTCGAACAAAAACAATATTAGGAGTAAAATATTATCATTTAGGTCCACCTGTATTAGATTTGGACATTTATTATTATTTAATTCAAAGAAGAGTTAAAAGAGTTAAAATCAATGTTTATTTAATAAAACATTTTTAATATAGGGTAATACATAAGATAAATTCAATTGTACATATTCATTAGAAATATTAAAAGATTTAATACATCATGGTATTTTATTTATAATTTTTAGACATTAAATAATTTAATTTATTTATGAAACACTGGTGATCCAATAATTACCTAATTAATGAAAAATTAGAATAATTGATATTAAAAATACCCAAATAAATGTAATTTGAGACTTTTTATAAATAACAATAATTTTCTAGGTTAATATGACATGTTATAATTGATTTAATTAACTATTTTCAACGTAATAATTCAGTTATGAGTTTAAAAAAAATAAATTATTGAATTGTTTCAAAATTGACATAAAAGAGTTTTTAAAACAAAGATTATATTATTAATTGATATTAAATTCCTAAAAATCTAATGTTTGTCCATGAGACTTATATCATGATAGGTTTATCATTAATGGACCACTTTGGAGTCTCTTGTATGTATAAAGTATGTTTATTAACCATATAATATAAAAATACAAAGATACATTGTAAAAGTGAAACTAATTAACTAAGAGTTAATACTTAAAGATAAGGTTAATATAATGTCCCAAACCTGTCTAAATTCTATTGGTTGAGTGGATTTAGACCCCTCCACACCTTAAACTTTAACTAATCCACTTTGGAGCCATTAGAAACCGAATATGGATTTATTATAAAATAATATTTTTTGCGTTTCCAAAGGTGCCCCTCACCCCTCTTATAAAAGGGCACTCCCCCTTCTCACTAATTCACACATTCAAAGCATTTTGGATCGGAAAAACCCTACTCAAATACTCTCTCAACTTCCAGAAATACAACTTAGAGGCATTATTTTGATCAGAATGGAAACCTAAGGAGCACTTTTGATCATATCAAAAGGAAGAACCCGAAGAAGAGGTAATGTTTTAACCACCCTCTTTCAAGTTCATTTCTTCTTCAACTTCTTCTTTCTTTGTTATTTCTATTATAAAATAATAAATCCAGTATCTTCTATATAATGTGATGTTATTATAAATATGGTACAACCATATTCAGTATTATATCCATCCTTTTAGTTGCATGTCACCATAAGTGCTTACGTACGACTTACCGTCTCCACGTCGTGGTTTAATTATCATTCAATAAATTATTATTTGGATGGGTATAATAATGATGTTTAATTCATGTAAATAATTAATATAACATGATAATGATTCTGTATATATTATATACAATTCTATTATATATTCTTTTAATATCAAAATAATGATATTGTCGCTAGTGCGTACGTACGGACTACCGTCTCCACGAACGCGATGAGATTCATTATCCATCATATCCATTCAAGTCTAATTGTCATTTGATGATTAATAATAGTAACTAAGGACATGATATAATTATATATATGATTAATATACAACCTATAAATGACAAACACGACTTTCGTAACAAAATATATAAAAGAAAATGAGTAAGTTAACACCCAACACAATGATAATACTAAGATATGATTAAAAAATCAATGTTAAAAGATCATATATGATATCATATTGATGTATATGATTCTTGTATAATTTAATATCAATTATTCCACCATTATAATGGAGGTAAACCTACCCCCAACCAATGAAAATAACAAGGTAAGGGTTATTTAACAATCTCTTCATTATCCGAGGTTTTTTATACGTAATTATCTACTGGGACCTCTTTATCATCCACATCCATGTTTCATGAAAGTGTATTTCAAAACTTTCTTACTATTTTATAGAATATGGGTTAAAGTCATTTATACCCTTTTTTGACTTTTTATAAGATGATTATAAATGAATCTTTCTGTCGTTTTCCAAACAAGGTCCTTTTTAACCTTTTTGATAGAATTAAGGTTAGAATGTCTTTTTCCTACGAATGTGGCTCCATGGGGTCCCCATGTTGACCCATGGATTTTCATGGTCCGCCATTACACATAAAATAAGGGTAGGATATGTGTAAAAGTCATTTAATATTATTAAAACATTATTTTTACCTTAAATTACACTAATTACATCTAATCGCGATTAAAAACCTAAAAGTTACTATTCACAAAAAAATTATTCAAATCCCAATGAACCACATTTTAATTCCTAATGAAAACCATGTATGTCTGATTTTTTAAATTCAAAACACAGAGGTGGTAAAATTTCATATAAACAAAAAATCAGTTTTTTAAGTACCACTTACTGGTTTCACTATTCATCAAAAATTGATGTTTTTTAGAAAAATACCAAAAATTCACACTAAGATATATTTGATATTCCGAATTCAAAAATGATGTTTATTTTAAAAAATTAAAAAATTTATGTTACATGAATTAATTTAATAATTAATTCCCGCTATCAGAATAAATAGCATGTTTTTATGAAATAATATATATCAAAAGATTGACAATAATTTAAGTCCAATTTCAAAGTGAAATAAACTACAATGACCACTATTGAATTAAATTTTAAAAATATATTCTAATTTCACTATAAAAACAATTCAACAGATAATCTATTCATTTAAATAAATTAGATTAAAAAGAGGTTTTGAATTAAAATACAACAATTTTCACTATTCATTAAAAAATGATCTTTATCGTAAAAATACCAAAATATTTACACAATGTAAATTTTAATGCCTCGATTCTAAAGAAGAATTTTATTTTTTCAAATATAACACATAAAATTGTCAAAAAGTGGATTTAAAATAGGTTCGCCATCAAAAGGCGGTTAATCGACCTTTAAAAAAATATTAGAATGTTTACGCTTAAAATTGGATTCATTCGCATTTTTAATCCACTAAAATTTATTATAAATAGTAAAAATATTTGACAAACATATATAATCATTTTTTACTTAGTTCATTTCATTCCAGTCATTACAACGACTAGGTGTTAACTACCATTTAAAATAAAATTATTTTATTATTAGAGTGCAACGTATGATTTGAAAGGAACTCGTTGTTGCGTATAGGGTATGCCATCGAGCATAGTATTCCCTTTAAAATAATATTAACATTTTATTCACAAATAGGGATAAATATAAAAATTTCATATTCTTTATTTACCTGGGGTGTTACATTTGATGACATAGAGAACCTTCAAATATTTTTTCATATTTATTTTCCCTGTTGTGTGATTTTTACACACTTTTGTGTAGTGTGTTTATTTGTATGTTAAGCACACATTGTCTCAAGTATCACACTAAAGGATATAATATATTCTTTAAACCATTCTTTCTTACAATTATTACTCTATTTTTTATGTTTAGAAGATTCCCTTCTGTGACCTTGTAGTCTATACCCCTAATGAACTATGGAATTGTTCTTTTGACCTAGACAACCTGTGTGCTGTTGTGAACCCCTATCCAGGTTGTGGATCGAGTTGTTTATTAATTTAAACAACAGGGTGGCAGGTGATCACCGAGTGGAGTGGATTATGTCTCTACTTGAGACTGAACCTTTTGTTTTGTTTCCGATTTTTTTTAACCATTATTTACTCTATTTTATATCATATTTCATAAAAAATTAATTAAAAAAAATAGTTAGTCTTAAAAAGTGTTTATAACAGTATTGACTTATTAGGTTTGTTAAAAAAGTTGTATTAAATATCAAATTGATATAACTGAGAACTAATCAATCTTTTGAGAAATTAATCGAACAGTCATGTTTTTATAAATTCAATACTCCCTAACTAGGAAATTGAATTTTAAATATTGGGGGAATCTCAATAATACAATTTAACATAATTTTTTATTGATACTTATTTTCCCCCTACTGATTACTCTACTCTGAAAAAAATTTTCCATCAGTGGTTTTATGATTTTCTAGTTTTCAAAATTTTTTCAATCCATTAATAGTGTGATTTTAGTTGTTTTTCAAAAATCATAAAATTTTAGTTAATAATAAATTATTTTATCTTTAAAATGTTTTTAAATAATTGTATTATGGGATATAGGTTGGAAGACGGTTCTACAAAAATATATTAATTATTTAATGGATCAAATTATTCACCCTGGAAAATTACAAATGAATGCAATTATAAAGTATGGGTTTTAAAAATTGGTATTCAATTGTAGATGAGTATAAGATTACTGCTATTGCTAGAACTATATGGGATGACCTAACCAAGACTTTCAATAAAAACTATTGTAAATCCATGAATGCCTTATAATGCTTTTAGGAATGAAGAATTTAATTGAATTTATATATGTATAACAACCCATGAAATTTGGGATACTTTGTCTATTTTACATGAAGGAACATCTAGTGTTATGGAAATGATAATTAAAAATATACTATTAAATATGAAATTTTTATGATTAAGCTAAATTATCCTATTTCTAAAATGAATCTCAGGTTTAATTAAATTGTGAACAACTTCATATCTCTGGGAAGAGATGTTACTACCAAATAACAAATTATGAGGATTATTAGATGATTACCTAATATAAAGAGAAGAACATCTATCCCAACTAGAGAATCATGTGGAATCAGATAATTACATGAAAACGAACTCTTTGGAAAACTGATGATGTATGAGGAAGAGTTGAATGTCAAAAAAAAGAAGTGGATGAACCTAAGAGAAAATATGTAGACTTAAGACTACCACCTATAATTATTAGGAAAAAGAGAAGGTACTAGCCTCAGTTGAATGCTCCAATAATGATGAATCAACATCAGATAACAATGATGAGTTGGCTTATCTAGCCAAATGATTAGAGAAATTCTATAGAAAGAATAAGTTCTTCATGAATCCACATTATAAAGTAATGTATGATAACAAAGGAAAATGAAAATTTTAATGGAAAATTAATAAAAAACAAAAGGATATTGTCTTCTAAAAATGTGAGAGGAGAGGATATGTCAAAGCTGATGTTCCAAAAATAATATAAAAAAGGAATTATAGAAACAAAGGCATAAAGTATAATAAGGATATGAAGGCAACATGGAGTTATTATGAGGATAACTCTATTGAATCATCATCATCCCATGACTAAATAAATATGACATGGAAAATATTTGTTTTATGACAAACACATCAGACGTAACATTCGATTCTATTTCACACAAGTCCTAATACACAAAAAATGAAAGTTATTCTGAAAATTTGACAAGTGATAAACTATTATAATACTGTAACATGCTATAATTCACTTGTAATGAACTGAAATCTAAAGATAAGTCATCAATTAAACTTCATTCTCTTACATTAACTATTAATTCTAATCTTAGTACTAATAAGGAAAAGAATTATCAACTATTCAACGAAATCAATGAACTAAAAATGTCTAAAGACAAACTGAAGAAATATCTATAAAATTATACTAATATGAAAAATACTATTATTCAAATGCTTGGTAAACAGACAACTCATAAGTTCAATTCTGGTATTGGATATCATCTTGGAAAGAGAAACCTATATAAAACACATTTTGTAAATAAATTTGGAAAATTTGTTCTTCTACTAAAAAATAAAAATTCTATTTATAGTTATAGTTCATAAAAATCCCTTTACTACCTCCAGTTTTTTTTCTAAAAAATGGAGTCTATTTTTTGAATATGTTATATAATGCTTATAGGAAACCCATAAGGAAAATGTGGGTATCTAATGTATTGATTGATGATTTCACTGTACCCAAACAGGTCTGGATACAAATATAGTTTTTTTTATAATTTTTTTGGAAATCTATTTATAGAGCTCCTCTAAGAGTCAATGGTATGTGGATAGTGGATATTCAAGACACATGACATGAGATTATTCAAGCTTAAAGAACCTAATCATGAATTATGGTGGATATGTCACCTCTATTAAAAATTATAAAGGTTTAGTTAATGGCATAGGCCATATTGATAAATCAGGTGTAGCTTTAATTTATAATGTACTATTTATTGATAGATTGAAATATAATTTACATTGTATTTCATAATTATGTGATGATGGATTTCATGTCAAATTTGAAAATGAATATTGCAATGTTTTTAACTCTACAAATGAATTACTATTTTCAGCTACTAGAAGAAAAATTATATTATGTTAGCATATATATTCTTTATTTTCTCAAAATGTTTCTATTTTATGATTCTATTATAAAGCATCTTGGATTTGGAAGAAGAGATTAAGACACTATAATTTACACTCTCTTAGAAAGCTTACTAGAAATGGACATGACAAGGATTTACCCAAACACGAGTTTTCAAATGAAAAATCATGTAATCCTTGTCAAAAAAATAAATAGATCATGACATATTTGAAATAAAATAAAGAAGATTCAACTTCTCAACCTTTAGAGTTAGTTCATGAGGAAATTTCTGGACCATCTCGATTCTATAGTTTAAATGGGAATCACTATGTATATTTTCTTGTAGATGATAATTCTTGGTATAATTGGACTTATTTATAAGATCAGAAAATTAAAGCATGTTCTTACATCACCAAGTATTCTAAAATAGTGTAAAATCTAAGTGGAAATATAATAAAATCCTTAAGAATTTATCATGGTTGTGAGTTTCAAAATCAAGAATTTGAATCTTTTTTCCTACTCAATAGATAGTTATAACTTCTCTACCCTAATGACACCTAAAAAAATGGAGTTGTGGAAAGAAGAAATAGAACCTCAATAGAAATTATTAGAAAAATTATTATTTAATGTGGCCTACCTATTTAATTTTTCGCTGAGGCTATGAATACAACATGTTACATATTAAATAATGTCTTCATTACAACTATTCATAAAATAACTCCTTATGAGTTGTGTAATGATAGAAAACCAAACGTTAATTACATCAATGTTTTTGGTTGAAAAGTATATAATTGTAATAAAATTTATAATGATGACACATTTTCATATGAGAGTGACGAAGGAATCTTACTAGGTTACTCAAACTCTAGCCAAGCCTATAGAGTCATGAAAAAAAGTTGAAAATGTGTGGAATATTATGTGCTTGTCAAATTTGATTAAACAAAACCACATTAACTCAACACATCCCAATAAAATATTAAAGATGATATGTCAAATCTAGAAATGAATTAAAAATCATATAATCCTCTTGTTATGAAATAAGTTAAATCAAACAGTTTGATAAATTCTTTAGAATCTAAAAATGATGTACCCAAACATGTTGTTGCACCTAAAATTACTAGCCCCTCCTTTTATAGACCATGTAGAACCCTGAAGAACCATCCTTTAGATAATGTTATTGTAGACTTAGATAATGGGACACAAACTAGAGTGTCTATTAGAAATTAGGTTGAACATCATGCTTTCGTGTCATAACATGAACATAAAAACATCAATGATGCAATTAATGAAGAATTTTGTGTAATGGATATGCAATAATAAGTAATCCAATTTGAAAGAAATAATATTTAGAATCTTTTGAATTGAACCAACGACACCTTAAAAATATGCACTATGTGGGTGTTTAGGAACAAAGTCGATGAATCAAGAAATATTGTTAGAAACAATGCTATATTGGGTAAAAAAATTTATATTAAAGAATAATGAATTGACTATAAATAATCTTTTGAACATGTCACTAGACTTGAGGCCATAATAATCCTTATTGAATATGCTACCCCTGTAAATATCAACCTTTATAAAATGGATGTTAAAAGGGTATTGCTAAATGGTTATATAGTTGATGATGTTTTTGTTAAAAACCCCCTGGTTTTACGAACCCTTATTTTCAAAATAATTTTTTCAAATTAACCAATGGTTTATATGGTTTAAAATAAGCTCCAATAGCCTCTTATGATAAAATAAGTACTTTTCTCATTGCAAAAGGTTATACAAAATGAATTGATGATCCTACTCTTTTTATAAAATGAAATTCTAAACATGTTTTAGTAGTTAAAATTTATGTTTATGATATAATTTTTGGATGTTCATGAAATTTTTATGTATTTATTTTTTCTGAAATGATGCAATGTAAATTTGAAATGAGGCTTATGAGCGAACGTAATTTATTTTTTTGGATTCCCATTTTTAAAAATTCTAAAGGTATCAATTAAAATTAATGTAAATATACTAACAACATTTTAAAACATTTTGGCTTTGATAGAATCTAAAGTAGTGATAATCCATTGAGTAGTACATGTGAGTTAGATCATGATGAAGATGGTAAACATGTTGATCAAACCACTTATAAAGGAATGATTGGAAGTTTTCTCTACATAATTTCTTATAGGATAGATATAATATTTAGTGTGTGTTATTGTGCCAGTTTTCACTCTAATCCCAAAGAGTCTCATTAGAATTGTTTTAAAAAGGGTTTTAAATATGTCTAATATACTATCAATTTAGGTTTCCTTTACCAAAAAAGGAAATCATTCTATATAGTGAGTTATTCTATTTATAATTTTGGTGGATGCATATTAGATAGAAAGGAAACATCTGGGACATTTAAATTTTTGGGAAAATATTTGGATTCATGGTGCAATAAGAAACAAAATTATTTGGGATCATCTACTACTAATGCTGAATACATACCTGGTGGTAGCTATTGTGCACTGATTTTTTCGATGAAATACAATATGCTAGGCTATGGATATAAATTTAGTCATGTACCTATAAATTGTGACTAAAAATGTTCTATTAACATTTCTTAGAACATAGTTTCTCATTCTATAAAAAAATATATAGATGTAATACATCACATTTTGAGTGATCATTATCAAAAGGGTGATATAACATTAGAATTTATTGGAACTGAATATCAACTTCCTGGCCTATTTACTATGACATTTAACTCTAAAATAATAAATTACATCAGATATGAGTTATAAATGATCAATCAATAAGACCATGTGGTGTTATTCCTTTGATCTTTTTATGTGTTATGGTCCTGATGACATTGATGCTATGTCATTCCAACATAATTTTTATGTCTACACTGATGCTATGCTGACATTGATTCTCATTCATGCCAACACCGTTAGTGTTACGAGAAATATGCATTGCCGATACCATTATTGTTAATGAAAAATATTTCATGATGACACTGATAGTATTATAAATAATATGTTATGCCAACACCAATGACTCTATTTCAATACATTTTATGTTTTTATCTAAACGTCATTTTTTCATTCATTATATTGAACATAGTTCATTTATTCATGATTTCATAATTTCAGAAGCCTTAAATCATATATATATGAATCACTCCACTCTGCTCGTTTACTGCTATAGTTACGTGGAAATTGATCTCTCTCTTTACCTTCATTCATTCACCATCTCACCTCCAGACCAAACTGAGTGGAATGGAGCGTGTGAAGCAAGCTCTTGAAGATGGTGAGTCGTGTGATTCTATGAAACAAAAAGGTGAATTGATAAAATCATCATCTATTTTAAACCATAATCTGGAAAACCTTATTGTAACATCAGAGATAGATGTGTTAGCAGAATTTATCATAGATAAAAAGTCATTATTGTTAAACGTGTTGCAATATCAAGGATATATTTATTAGTTCGTAACCAATGATATAGTCTCCTACTCAATTATAGTACATGAATTTTACATGAATATTTTACATCTGTTGGAAGGAATTTATGTTTCCTAGGTCAAGTCGATAGTAAATGGAAATAGAATCTCTTTCTCATCAAGAAATTGGGCTGAATGTCTTATAGTTCCTCACAAAGGGATGTATGTTGAGTATTAATGGTACTTATTCTCCTAAAACTAAATTCTATTGTTATGATATATCTCATAATGAGCTAAATAGAAAGGAGGAACATAGAAGACCCATTTCATTAGAGTTAAATGGTTTGTGTAGAAATTTATTTATGTTTATTCAGCACCAAATTTTTCCATGGAATGGCGAATTTTCGTCTCTCACATATCATGATGTATACTTGGTGTTTTTTTCTACAGAATGGATTTAAATAGAATATGTTCAGATATCTGATGGTGCACATAAATGAGATGATAAAACCTATTTGGAAGTAAAATTAACTTTTCTAATATTAAATTATTTCAGTAATGCTAAAAGTAAAAGCCTTTGATTGCGAAGTTGATGATTTAGTAGTTACTTAATATAGTGGAATATGAATTTGTTATGACATATGTAAGAGAATGAAAATTAACTAGAACCCATGGAGGAAGGAATGTGTTAGTTATGGATATAGACTGTATGAAATAATAAATAGAATAGATCAACATATTAGATCATGGAATCCAGTGATTCCTGGCCTCAGTATTGATGCTCAAACAATCTATTATTTAGATGAGAATGAGGAGTCTAGTACTCCTCTTAGAGATGAGATATCACCAATTGATTGTAGAACTGATCCCAACACAACATTATCAACAAAATGTGTTTCTATTGGAACTCCATGTCCACCATCAGACTTACCTTCCCATGGACAACTTCGAAAATCTATAGGAAGTGACATGACAAAAGTGGAAGTAAGTGTAGAATATGTCAGTAAATATAATGAAGATGATGATGAATAAGAGGAAACTGGTAGAGGTGAATGTGGTTCAGAATCTGGTAGGGAAGAATAAGATGAAAAAGTTGATGATTAAAAAGGAAATGAAAAGAATGATGATTTTGTTAATGGATAAAGTAGTGAAATTGGATGTGATAGTGTATCTGATCATCTAGAAAGAAATACAGATGGTGTTAGTATGGAGATTGTTTAAGATAATGTATCTGTTGAGGGTGATGTTCACGATGAAGGTGTTTCTCCAGCAGAGCTAGTTCCTCAAGCAGTATATTCTAGAAAAAGTACTCTATATAAAGATTATAATCCTAGAAAAAATGCATTATGTGAGGGGGTGAAAAATCCAAGAAAGCTGATACTACAGGGGAGGATTAACAAAGAGTATCTCAAGATGATGAAGAGCATCAACATGTAAGAGTGAGGCTTGATACTCTTACTTCACTAGATTCTTGTTTAATGGATGAATGGGTGAGTAATCCTAGGTATGTTGCACTGGGATTAGATTATGAAGATTTAGATGGTGATGTTTTTCCAATTAGTGTAATAGAACTAGTGGCTAAGAATAATTCTAGTGACTATGTCACAAAGGCTGATTTTGAAACATTCTATCAAGACCTATATTCCTCTGTTATACAGTAAGTATAATATTATATGAGATAGAAGATTGATGTAGCTAGTAGAAATATCATTTAGCTAAATGGCTACTTGAAAGCTGTCGAGTATATGGTTTAAGGTGTAAGAAAAATTGGAACATCTAGTTCTACTCCCACATCAACAAGTGTATCTCAGGCTGATGCATGTTCAGTGTTATTAATGGTAATAAAGTAAATTCATAATTTTTTTTACAAATTCAGAATCCATTGTGGAAAACAACACCACGATTGGGAATTAAATGAAGAAGTTGACCACCGACATCAATGCATTAAACTATGAGTACAAAAATACAATCGATAATTTCATGAAAAGAATTGAAGATCTTGTTTCTCATCTTAATGTTCTTGAATTTTCAAAACTAAGAAAATATGTTAAGGAAAATTCATCCTCTAATCCTTTTTCAACCTCTACTCCACATACTAAATCATTGCAATCTGTTGATATTACTACTGTCAGTTCAGTTTTGAAGGAAGAGTGGAAATCCTTAATTTTTTGTGTTTCCATGCAAGAGGGAAATTTAGATATGGTTCATGACCATTTAAAGTATTATATAATGAGTGTTCCATAGACTAAAAAAGATATGAAAAAATGGATTAATGTGATTTTTTCAAAACTCATTACAAAGAATCAAATGACGTATTTATTTAAGTATTTGTCTACCAATCTTACACTTCCTCTAGTGAAAAAGGTTTTGAAGGAACATATTTAAATGATGAGATAATTCAATACATTATTGGAAATGTTCATAGAAATAAAATATTAGTTTGAAAAGGAAATAAAATATAGTGGTGAAATCAGTGAAGAGGTCATGATGTTGTTAAAACAATATCTCCATGTCCAATGTGAAGCCATCATGGTTCCCACAACTACACCACTTTTCCCTGATGCTTCAGTGCCTGCCTAACCTCAGTTATGTTTTTCTCATGACTTATCTCAGATCAAGACCATCATTATAGAATCTTTTAAAATCATCTTATTTTTCAACGAAGTCCTACCCTAGCTTCTACAGTTCCTGAAGTCCTGCCTCTACATTATCTGAAAATCCATTCAGACCCTCCTCCTTCTATGCCTGAACCTTCTACTAGGCCATCCATTGATCCTTATGATTTGTGGATGTGACCCCTTGACCCTACCAAGTAGTGTGATGTTATTACTTTTGATTGGAATGTATCATTGTACTTTTTATAATTTAGTCTACTTTATTTTTGAATAGATTTTCACTGTTTGTTATTTTTGTTTTTAGTTTTTTATCCTTCAACCTTTTTCTAAACCCAAAATAGTGAACATTAATAAATAATTAATATTGTATTATTAATGAGAACTAATTTTTAGACTATTTACATTATTTATTCTCTAATGGAAGTTAATAATTCCATGGTTTGGGGTCATCAAAAAGGGGGATATTGATGGCCCCTTGATAATGTTGGCCACTATCTCTGACTATAATGGTTTTAATAATCAAAATTCATGTCATATATTGCTATATATCTTTCCACATGTAAGATCCTAAATTATGTTAAAGCATTATCTTGTATATCAGATCATTTTAATCATACAATTATTTGTGTGTGTTTAAGTCTGTCCATGCTTATAACTGATTATCTATGTGTAATTATGGGTATTAACTCACCTTTAATTTTTTGGACTGTAAGATAGATATAACATCTAAAATAATCTATGTATGAGTCACTAACACCGATAGATAGATGCCTCACTGACTTAGGTATTAGTTTTATATGATATCTGGTATGGGTCATGGAAATTATTGACTAAAACATTTATCATTTCTATTAATTTGGTTTTATTGTGGATATTATTTTATTTACAACGAAAATATAAATATTATATTTTCATTACAAAATTTGGATAAATATTTATTTATAATATTGTTTATGAATTAATTTTTTTTATTTAGTATATTAGAAATGCAATTGGTATATAGTGATGGGTGGGTAATGAAATTATATTGACCCCAATGGATCAAAAAATCTCTTAAGAAAAATTAGGAGGATTGACATATTTGAAAGTTTTTTGTATACATACCCCTAATTTAATCTATAATAGTGAAGGTCCATAATGTTATAGATATAGTGATAGTAACGATTAAAGAAACTAATATTATGAATTTCTATTATTTTTTATTTAGTTATTATTATCGACAATCATATTAAATTGATTTTATACAAGGATAAATTTCTTTCTAATGTTATTGATTTAATGAAACATGTTTTCAGTTATTTACCTTTCAATATTGTTTATTCCTTATTTAATCCTAATATCATGAATTGTTTGTAACTAGGTCAAATAATTTGAGATCACTATAATTGTTTACATTTCCCAACCATATAAAGATTAAATCATCAAATGAGATTCATAGATTCATAAAATTTGACTTTTTATATCTAATATTGTATTTCCAATGTAAAAATAAACCATATCTGTATCTAGTTCTTGAGGACTACTAAATTGATTGTCCATTCAGGACGAGAATCATTGTATCATATAAAAATATAAGAAATTCTATATAGTTTCTGAGTCATTAGAGTTGGGGTCATTATATTAAATAATATGATACATATATCCTTATATCAATGATGTCAAATGTACTCCTAGAATAAACAACCATCTTATCATCTATTATTACATGATTTATATATGATAATATATAAAAAAAATTGCCACAATAATTGTAAAATTATTTTAAAAGGAAGCATTTATATGTTTCCACTACCACATTTCATCAATATTTACTCTTCAATTACTTAAATAATATCAATTATAAATTTATCAAAATAATAGAAATCATCCATGTATAAATAATTATGAAAACCACTTTAATAATGAATAAATATCCATAAAACACTTAATATTACCAATTAAAATCATCATTATTAAAAAAATCTCAAAAAGTTACAATTTAACTTTTGTCATCATGATATGTATAAATTTATTAAACCAATAATTATTTCCACTTTTACGAAATATTAAAATTTTATAAATTTAATGATCTCATCCAATTAATATATACATATCAATAAGAACCCAATAATAAAAAAATTACATATTATTAATTTCACATTTTATTACTATAATATAAATTTTAATCTTAACATATTTATATATTGTAATTATTCAATTCCTTACTCAATAATTATCAAAATTTATGTCATTAAAATAATGAAAATGAATTCTTGAATAAAATAATGATTAATTAGTGAATAAATCATCCTTTTTACCTTATATATCAATTTTCTATAAATATTGCTTATTTAATTATTCAAATATTCTAATGTTTTAAAATAACAACACTAAAATTTTTCACATTCAAGTATATTTATTTTTGTCTTCCACCACCATCACCAACCTATATGTTTTTTCATTACTATTTATTGTTATTAATTTATTATTAATAAAAAATAACCCATTACATGAATAAAAAAACAAATTCCAATGTAATAAAATCACATGGTTATAATATGAAACTCATCATTTTCTAATATTTAATATGATATATTGTTCATAGCTCTCAAACTCAGATCCATCAAAACCAAATACATAATTAAAATGTTAGTTATGATCCATAAAAACTATTTACACAACTAATTCACAAAAAAATATAAATATATAATATATAAATATGTAACCCTATCCGATTAAATAATTTTATTTTGATACATTCAACTATGGGTATGATTAATTTAATATGAAAATTGATCCAATTGGAGAACACCACAATCCTCCAAAATCACTATAAAACCATAATGAAATTTTTCCAAGTTGTACAAAAGTTGTAAGAAAGCAGAAATTGATATTTATTTATAATTAAATTTAAAATAATAATTCATACAAAATTATTTAGAATCATTTATTAAAAATTTCACATAATAAAACACTATAATATAGAAAGAACACATAACCCACACCGACTCTATTAGAATGTTCATATCATGTTTTTCTCCTCTACATCAATATTGAACATAAATAGTAAAGTTGAATTGTAAATAGACCAGTCACCTAATCATTATACCATGTCTATATCTAAATTACCATTATTGATTTATCTTTTATATTCTTCAGATTACTCATACTAACTATGAATCTTCTTTAAAATTCACCACCATTAAATTATCAATTCAGTATTTTTCCAAAATCAATTCATCAGACATGTAACATCCATGAAATCATTAAGCATAATAAAAATACTAGTAATACTACATAACCCATTATTTTTTATATCAAAACCCCAACACTACATTAATTGAAAATAAACTTCCCCATATTAAATATAATACATAGAATTAGAGTAGACCAATCATAGTAAAAAAAATTTAAATATGAAAATCTTTAAAGATTATCAAACTATAAAATAAAATATTTTTTAGTTCTGTAGATAATTCAAAAAGAAAAAATTAATGGAAAAACTAAACATATTTTCATTTAAAATCATCAAATTAAAAATTTAAAAAAATATTAAAATAAATAAATATATTAAAAATTTACCGCTGTTTACAATTCCTAATTTCAGTCATAGAATCCACCACTCCTTAATTAAACTCATACTAATACTATAAATCATCCATATAAATTGTTCTATTAATGGTTATGTACTATTATTGGATAATTGATGAATATATAGTCTTAATAAATATAAATATCTCTATTATAAATCTCATGATTCACAATTAGAAAGTACATCCAATGATGATATACATATGTATCATTTTGAACATACACTAATCACGGTGAATGTGTAATCAAATATTTCATTTCTAGAATATTAATGATCACCACAAAAATATATATTAGTATGAGAAATTTTTTTAATCCTTTAGAATTTAGGTATTCACTAAGAGAGAAAATTATTCAATCTTGTATGATCCGTAATATCAACATATATCATTATAATTCTTCATTATGTATTATTAGTCAATTAAAATTGACTTATTTTAAACAAATGATGTATTATTGAAATAATTTTATATGGGAAACATATTCATATTATTATATAACTATTATAATAGAAAATTAAATTAGGGTTTATAAAAATAAAACTATATTATAATTTTTTAAATTTAACTAAGAACGTTATATTTTAGTGAAGACAAAAAATACATATTTTATGAATACCTTATCATTTAGGACACAATTGTTTTGTCTTATATTCCTAATAATTTTTAATGAATTTTTCTAGAATAAATAAATAATTACTGTGTAAAATAATTAATTTAAAAATAATAATTATAATTATTAAAACTATTCTATAATTTTAAATCATACAATAAAATTTATTCAAATAAAATATATTTCTAATTAATTAAATTTAAGGAGGTGTTTTAAATATTAAAATGGAATTTGTTACGGTTATAATGTCTATAGAATATAGTTTTTTAATTATATTTGTTGAGTAATCCCCCATATGATTTCTTAGTCTCAATTGATAAAATAATCAATATACTTCATTTAATCACCTCTCTTATTCCATTATAAGGAAAACCCTTCGCAACCCTTCTTCTCTAAATTATATAAAGAATTTATCTTTAAAAATACCATTAAAATACTTCCCAAAAACGCTTATCTAAATTAAATAATATTTGGTTTTCCAAAAATACCAATATATTAATCCTTTGGTTGTTTAAAATATTAGGATAATGGAGGAATCATTATTATAAGTTTATTATAAGGACCTGGCCTTATTACATTGGATAATATAGAATGAGGATCATTTCAAATTTATAGTTTGAGAGAATTTTTATATAATACATACAGAATATGCCACTTTTATATAGTTCAGATACCCCAAAAAGAGCATCCATTTCTTCCAAAATATTAATATTTTCAAATAAAAAATTTTAATCGTTGAAAACATTTCATAACATTAAAATTGTCTAAAATATTTTTCTTACATACTTATAACTTGTAAGAAACATATAAAAACATGGTATAATAAAAAACGATCAGTACGTTATATAAAAATATGGAAGGAAAACATTAGTCCATGAATTATTGTAGTGGAATCTTCATTTGTTATGACATCTGTAAGAAAATGAAAACTAACTATAACCCATGGAGGAAGGAATTTTTTGGTTATGGAGATAGAATGTATGAAATGATAAATCTAATAGATCAAACAGTTTGATCATGGAATCTAGTGAATCCTAGCCTTGATCTAGATGGTCAAGTAATCTATTCTTTAGATGAGAATGAGGAGTCTACAACTCGTATCAAAGATGGCAGATCACCAGTTGATGATAGAAGTAATCCCAACACAACATTATCAACAAAAAGAGTTTCTATTGGAACTCCATTTCCACCTTCAGACTTACCTTCCCATGAACCTTTTATCTAATCTAGAAGAAGTGAAGAGACAGAAGTGGAATGTAGTGTTGAATGTATCAGTGAATATAGAGAAGACAAAGATGAAGAAGAGGAAGCTGGTAGAGGTGAATGTGGTAAAGAATCATGTATGTAAAAATAAGATGAGAAATTTGATGATTAAAATGATGATGAAAAGGATGATGATGGTGTTAATAAAAAAAGTAGTGAAAGTTGATGTGACATTGTATCTGATCATCCTGGTAGCAATCCAGATGCTGTTAGTATGAAGATTATTTAAATAATGTATCCATTGAGGGTGATGTTCACGATGAAGGTGTTTCTCCAAAAGAGCTAGTTGCTCAATCAGTATATTCTAGAAATAGAACTCTATATAAAGAGCATAATCCTAGAATGGAAGCATTATGTGAGGGGGAGAAAACTTCCAAGAAAGCCTATACAGCAGGGAGACTTAATAAAGAGTAGTTAAAGATAATGAAGTGCTTCAACTTGGAAGAGTGAGGATTGATACTCTTACTTCACTAGATTCTTTTTTAATGGATGAATGGGTGATTAATCCAAGAAATGTTGCACTGGGATTAGATTATGAAGATTTATATGGTGATGTTTTTCCACTTACTGTAATAGAAGTAATGGCTGAGAACAATTATAGTGACAATGTCACAATGGCCGATTTTGAAAAATTCAATCAAGACATATGTTCCTTTTTAATACACTTAGTACAATATCAGTGGAGATATGAGATTGATGTAGCCAGGAGAGAGATAATTTATCTAAATGACAACTTGAAAGCTGTCCAGTATATGGGTGAATGTGTAAGAAAAATTGGAACTTCTAGTTCTACTCCCACCTCAACTAGTTCATCTCAAGCTGATTTATGTTTAGTGTTATAGATGGTAATAATGTAAATTCAGCAAAATTTTATTAAAACTTTGGAAACCATTTTGGAAAACAACACCAAACATTGGATTTAAATGAAGAAGTTAACCACCGGAATCAATGCATTAACCTTTGAGTATATCAATACAATAGAGAATGTCATGAAAATAATTGAAGATCTTATTTCTCTCATTAATGATTTCGACATTCCAAAACTAAGAAAATATGTTAAAAACATTCATCCTCTAATATTGTTACAACCTCTAGTCAACATACTAAGTCATCGCAATCTGTTGATATTACTACTGTCAGTTCGGTTTTGAAAGAAGATATGAAAGCCTTAATTTTTTATGTTTCCAAGTATGAGGATAATTTAGATATGGTTCATGACCATTTAAAGTATTATCTAATGAGTGATTCATATTCTAAAAAAGATATTACCAAAATGATTAATATGAATTTTTTAAAACACATTACAATGAATCAAATGAAGAGTCTATTTAAGTATTTGTCCACCAATCTTACACTTCCACTAGTGAAAATGGTTTTTAAGGAACAAATTTAAATGATGAGAGAATTCACACCATTTTAGACAAGTTTATAGAAATAAAATATTATTTTGAAAAGGCAATTATATATGGTGGTGAAATCATTGAAGAGGTCATGATGTTGTTAAAACTATACATCCATGTCCAATGTGATGCCATTATGGTGCCCGCTCCTACACCACTTGGCCCTACTGGTTCAGTGCCTGCCTAAGCTCAGATGTCAGTTTCTCAAGATTTATCTCATATCAAGACCATCATTATAGAAGCTTT
This sequence comes from Viscum album, assembly GCA_963277665.1. NCBI lineage: Eukaryota > Viridiplantae > Streptophyta > Magnoliopsida > Santalales > Viscaceae > Viscum > Viscum album. Next base: position 1,942,591,595 of record OY728126.1, on the reverse strand, counting down.
TAATATCATCTTATTTCTCAGAAAATTCCTACCGTAGCATCTACAGATCCTGAAGGCGTGCCTATACCTCATCTGAAAATCCTTTCAGACCCTCCTCCTTTTAAGCCTAACCCTTCTACTAGGCAATCCATTGATACTTATGATAAGGGGATGCAGCCCCTTGACACTACCAAGCAGTGTGAAGTGTTTCCTTTTGATAGGACTGCATCATTGTACTTTTTATAATTCAGTCTACTTTATTTTTGAATCAAATTTCACTTTTTCATATTTTTGTTTTTAGTTTTTTTATCCAACAACCTTTTTCTAAACCCAAAAGAGGGAAAATTACTAAATCATTAATACTGTATTACGAATGGGAACTAATTTTTAGTCTGTTTACAATATTTATTCTCTAATGGTAGTTAATAATTCCATGATTTGGGTTCATCAAAAAGGGGGAGATTGATGGCCCCTTGATACTTTTGGACACTATCTCTGACTATAATGGTTTTAATAATCAAAAATCATGTCCTATATTACTATATATCTTTCCACAAGTCAGATCCTAAATTATGTAGAATAATTATCTTGTATATCATATCATTTAAATCATACAATTATTTTTGTGTGTTTAAGCCTATCCTTGCTTATAACTGATTATTTATGTGTAATTATGGGTATTACCTCACCTTGAATTTTTTGAACTGTAAGATAGACATAAAATTTAAAATAATATATGTATGAGTCAATGAAACTGATAGATTGATGCCTCACTAATTCATATAACTCACTAGAAGAGAGTTAAAACATGCATATGTTCATAGTATGTGAAGCTGAAAACATCAGAAGGACTCACCATTTGAAGGACTCACTATTGGATGTACTCACCTTCCGAAGGTCACACCGTAATAAGGATTATCCATTGTAAGGAATCATTTTCGGAATGACTCATCATTAGAAGCAATAATCATTGGATGATCTCATAGTCAGAAGGACTCGCCATTAGAAGGAATCACTATTGGATGTAATAAGGATACTACATTGTTTTTATAGGCTATTATTTGGTAGATGGTGCATCTTATGAGACATTACTATATGGGTACTGTTTTAGCTATTATTTTATAATTTCTCCATGAGGATTCATGGTAGACTAAAATGTATCATTTAAGTTACATTTTTTTAGTACAAATCATTCCTTTTTTATTATTTTTTTATTCATGGTGCTAGTCATTGGCCCATTCGGATTCCAAACATGTCAATACTATCTTAGGTATTAGTTTTCTAGGATATCTATTATAGGTCCTGGAAATTATTGACTAAAACATTTAAAATTTCTATTAATTAGGTTTTAATGTGGATATAATTTGAATTACAAGGGAAATATAAATATTATATTTTCATTACACAATTTGGATAATTTTTTATTTATAATATTTTTAAGAATTAATTTTTTCATTTTGTATATGAGAAATGCAATTGGTGTTTAGTTATGGGTGGGTAATGAAATTATATTGACCCCAATGGATCAAAAATTCTCTTGAGGAAGACTAGGCAGATTGACTTATTTGAATGTTTTTTGTATACATTCCCATAATTTAATCTATCACAATGAAATTACATGATGTTATAGATCTAGTGATAATAACGATGAGGGAAAATTATATTATGAATTTGTACTATTTTTTATTTAGTTATTATTATCGACACACATATTAAATTCATTTTATCCTTGGATACATTTCATTCCAATGTTATTGATTTAATGAAACTTTTTTTTTCAGTTATTTATCTTTCAATATTGTTTATTCCTTATTTAATCCGGATATCATCCATTTTTTGTAACTAGGTCAAATAATTTGAGATCACCATAATTGTTTACATTTCCCAACAATATAAGGATGAAATCATTAAATGAGATTCATAGATTCAGAAAATTATATTTTATATATCAAATACTGTATTTCAAATGTAAAATTAAACCATGTGTGTATCTAGTTATTCCGGACTACTAAATTGATTGTCCATTCACGATGAGAACCATTGTATCATTTAAAAATATAAGAAATTATACATAGTATATAAGTCTTGGAGTTGGGGTCGTTATATTAAATAATATGATACATATATCCTCATATTAATGACGTCGAATGTACACCTTGAATAACCAACCATCTTGTCATATATTATGACATGATTTATATATTATAATCTATAAAACTATTGATACAATAATTGTAAAATTATTTTAATAGGAAACATTTATATTTTTCCACTCCCACTTTTTTTAATATTAACTATTCAATTACATTAAAAATATCAATTATAAATTTATCAAAAAATATAAATCATCCATGTATAAAATATTATTAAATCAACTTTAATAATGTATAAATATACATAAAATACCTAATATTACCAATTAAAATCATCATTATTAAAAAAATCTCAAAAAGTTACAATTTCACTTTTGTCTGCATGATATGTATAAATTTATTAAACCACTAATTATTTCCACTTTTACAAACTATTAACATTTTATACATTTATTGATCTCATCGAATTAATATGTACATATCTATAGGAACCCAATATTAAAGAAATTACATATTATTAATTTGACTTTTTATGACTATAATATAAATTTTAATCTTAACATATTTATATATTGTAATTATTCAATTCCATACTCAATAATTATCAAAATATATTAAATTAAAAAATTAAATTGAATTCTTGAATAAAATAATGATTAATTAGCGAGTAAATCATCATTTTTCCCTTATATATCAAGTATCCATAAATATTACTTATTTAATTATTCAAATATTCTAATGTTTAAAAATAAAAACAAGAAAATTCCTCACAATCTTGTATATATATATTTTTCATCCAACACATTCACCAACCTATATTTTTTTTCATTACTATTTATTGATTTTAATTTTTTATTATTATTAAATAACTCATCACCTGAATAAAAAAAACAAATTCCAATTTAATAAAATCACATGGTTGTAATATGAAAACTCCTAATTTTCTATAATTTAATATGATACAATGTTCAAAGATCTCACACTCAGATCCACCAAAACCAAATACATAATTAAAATGTTAAAAATGATCCCTAAAAAGTATTTACATGACTAATTCTCAAAAAATATAAATATATAATATTAAAATATGTAACCCTATCAAATTTAATTATTGAAATTTTATACCTTCAAAAATGGGATTGATTAATTTAATATGAAAAGTGATCCAATTGGAGAACACCTCAATCCTCCAAAATCACTGTGAAACTATAGTGAAATTTTTCCATGTTGTACAAAAGGTGTAAGAAAGCATAAATTGATATTTATCTGTAACAGAAGTTAAAATAATAATTCATACAAAATTATTCAGAATCTTTTGTTAAAAATTTCCCATAAGCAAACACTATAATACAAAAAGAACATTAAACCCACACCGAATCTATTACAATGTTCATATCCAGTTTTTCTCCTCTACATCAATATTGAACTTAAATGGTAAACTAAAATTGTAAATAGGCCAGTCACCCAATCATTAGAACTTATCTATAACTAAATTACCATTATGAAATTATCTTTTATATTCTTCAGATTACTCAAACTAACTATGAATCTACTATAAATATCAACGGCATTAAATTTTCAATTTCTGATTTATCAAAAAACAATTCATCATCCATGTAACTTCCATGAAATCATTCAGCATAATAAAAATACTAGTAATACTACATAACCCATTATTCTTTTATATCAAAACCACAACACTACATTAATTGAAAATAAATTTCCCCATCATAAATCTAATACATAGAATTACAGTAGACCAATCATAATAAAAAACATTTAAATATGTAATCATTAAAGATTATAAACTATAAAATGAAATATTTTTTAGTTATATATATAATTCAAAAATAAATAATTAATGGAAAAACTAAAAAAAAATCATTAAAAATCAACAAATAAAAAATTTTAAAAAATATATTAAAAAATATATTAAAAATTCCCCACTGTCTAAAATTCCTAATTTCAGTCCTAGAATCCACCACTCCTTAATTAAACTCATACTATTACTACAAATAATCTATATAATATGTTCTATTAATGGTTATGTACTATTATTGAATAATTAATGAATATATCATCTTAATAAATATAAATATCTCTGTTATAAATCTCAAGATTCACAATTAGGAAGTACATCCAATGCTGAGATATGTATGTATCATTTTGAACATCCACTAATCACATTGAATGTGTAATAATATATTTCATTACTATAATATTAATGATCACCATCAAAATCTATATTAGTATGAATTTTTTTAACCCTTTCAAATTTATGTATTCACGAAGAGGGAAGATCATTCAATCATGTTTGATCCGTAATATCAATATATATCATTATACTTCTTCATTATGTATTATTATTCAATTAATATTAACTTATATTAAACAATTGATGTACTATTGCAATAATTTTAAATGAAACAAATATTAATATTATAATATAAATTTTATAATAGAAAATTAAATTAGGTTTTTTAAAAATAAAAATAGATTATAATTATTTTTTTTAACTTAATAAAGAACATTATATTTTAGTGAGTACAAAAAAATTCATATTTTATAAATACCTCATCATTTAGGAAAAAAACATTATGTCATATATTTATAATAATATTTATTAAATTTTTCTAAAATTAATAAATTAATAATACATAAAATAATTAATTTAAAAGTAATAACTACAATTATTATAACTATTATATAATTTTTAATCATACGTTAAATTTTATTAAAATAAAAAATATTTCTAATTAATTAAATTGAAGGAGGTGTTTTAAATATTCAAATTGATTTTGTAATGGTTATAATGTCGATAGAAAATAGTTTTTTTACTATATTTTTTGAGTAATCCCCCATATTATTTCTTAGTCACAAATGAAAAAATAATCAATACACTAATGTTAATCACCTATCTTCTCCCATTATATGAAAAACCCTTCACAACCCTTCTTCTCCACATTATAGAAAGAATTTATCTTTAAAAATTCCATTAAAATACTTCCCCCAAACCCTTATCTATATTAAATAATATTTAGTTTTCCAAAAATACATATATATTAATCCTTATGTTGTTTAAAATTGTAGGATAATGAAGGAAGAATTATTTTTTCAAAGGATTCTATAAGGACCTAGCCTTATTACATTAGGTAATCCAGAATTATAGTCAAGAAGTCACTCCCTTCTAGAATGAGGATGTTTTCAAATTTCTAGTTTGAGAGAATTTTGATATAATACATACATAATATTCCACATTTATATAGTTCAGATACCGCCAAAAGAGCATGCATTTCTTCCAAAATTTTATACTTTTGAACTAAAAGTTTTCTTCTTTGAATATATTTCATAGCATTTAAATTGTCTAAAATATTTTTCTTACATCCTTATAACATTTAAAAAACATATAAAAACATGGTATGATAAAAAAAAGATCAGTACGGTATATAGAAATATGGAACAAAAAAATTAGTCCATGAATACCTCTAATGAATGGAATCATTTTCAAATAGACATACTTGTCACCAATATAAACTTATTTCTAAAACATGAGAATTCCTTGGGATTTCCATAAAACATTAAGAAAATAATTATAACCTTAAATTTATCTTGGGAAATTACATACATAAACATTTAACCCTCTCATAATACTTATAATTTGTAACCATCATGGATACCTTACAATGTAACCCTCACAACTACTTTATTGTGTATCCATTGCAGTTACACTTGAGATAACCATACAGATGACCTTAAACATCCACATACAAAATTAATTGGTAGGAGATATAGGTGCAACAATTAATAATAAATAATTCCCAATTACTATAACATAATACTCAAATAGGAATACTTTTTTAAAATCATTCATAGTGAATTTTTTAAAAATGAAAATTTAAAAGATTATTTTATTAGAAAATTCTTTTAATTATAACATATAATTTTTATGAGAATAAATAAAATGAAAATAATACGTTTATATGCTATAAATACACATAATGAAATATAATATAAACCATGTTCATCAAATAAATTATTTTAAAACCACAAAATTAAAGAAGTATAATGATAACCCAAAAATGGATAGTAGGTTATGAATTCATTTACCTCAGGTTTGTCTTAAATAAGCATCATTCATAATCTTATATAATGGTTAAAAAGAGTTATTATTATATTATATAAAGTTTTTCATATCTATTACACCATATATGATCCTTTTAAAACATCATTTCATGCTTTGGTTATTATTGTTTTGTTGCTTTATCAAATTTTTGTGCATTATTTACAAGATTTCCAAGGCCAATTGATATTTGATTTTCTTGTCATATGGAAATGAAATTATAGAAGAGGAATGAAATGGTATTAACTTGTTTCCATATTATATAATGATAACATAATTCATTGTTTAACATATATGATGGTGGATATTTAGATGAAATTTTAATGATTTTTGTTTAGATAACTTTTGGCAGTTCTTCGATAATCACGAACTTGTTTCATCATATAATTTAATTTGATTCATTTTTGTTCATTATAGAACATTAAATTGGTTAAATATTACACATTACATTTTGTTTCAAAAATTAATAGAGTTTTATGATCATATTTTTAGCAATTAATGGAAAATGAAATCACAATGTCGACAATTTTGGAAAACCAGCGCATCACGGATGGTGTTTTTATTTTTGGAATAAGAGAGAGAGGAGAGGAATAAAGATGATGATTATTTTTACATGAATATGATCTCATATATAATATATATTATTCTTGATATTTCGTACCTCCTAGATAAGGGGAGGGGAAGAGAGTATAATAAAATAAATTAATTGAAAAGAAAACACATGAAAACAGAAGATGATTCTAACCTACTGATCACTTCTCCTTGAGATCCTCCTTATGGACTTTTGTTTTGGCTTTTTGGTGAATCTAGTAGGTCATGGTCATGTGGAGGATCCTTTTAGATGTTATTTGGTATAACATAGAGAATTATCCGGTCTTGAGAGGTGTGGGAGTAATAAGAGAATGAGGTGGTATTTACAGTTGAAGAGAGGAGGGATTTTACATTATCGTAATTGTTATTTTAATATTTTTACAAAAGATAATGAATAGTTTCGACTCATGTTACAAAAAAGATTAATAATTGATTGTTAGTTTTAACCACGTGGGATTACATCATTTTTTCATCACCAATGTTGTATTAAAACAAGTATTTAACATTTATGGAAATATATCATATTTTACTATTTATCAAATATTCATAAAATTCAGAAATATCCCAAAAATTAATTCTAACCATTTTTCAACATGTAGGGTTAAAAAATTAACTCCATTTTTTAATATAATCTTCTATATATTATTAATTTTATTTTTAAATAAAATCTATATTTATTCAAAAATTGCAATTTTAAATCTATAACTCATTTTTAACACCTTGAGAAATTAATCAACATCTCATTATCTGATAACCATAAGATAATAAAATAATAGTATTATTTTTTATTCCAATAGTTCATATTATTATTTATATTAATATTTTTAGGGTTCTTTTACTATTAACCAAAAAACTGTTTGGTTCTACCAAACTCTGAATAACATACTGATCACAACAATAAATGACCATTTTTTGAAATTCAAATCATACAAGTTGAAAAATTATGTTTAAAATATTGTTTTAACAATTGAAATATAAAAATGTTTCATACATTTTAATTTATTTTTAAAACCATGTGGTTTTACGTTATCCCTTCCTTCTTGAAATCACATTCTTGCAATTTTATTCATTTATTAAACAAGTGAGGGTACCTTTCCCTTATACCATTTTCAGATTCAATTTTTTCTTATCAAACCATTTGGTTTCTCTACAATTCCTTTAACTATTGTATTACATTATACCTCAATACTTGTTCTCTTTGATAAGAATATTATCAGGTTTTTATTCATAAGAATGGTTTTCTTCTAGCTGAATAACTTCAGGGCTCAAAAACTGGGATGAATCTTGCACATACATTTTCAGCACTGTAACATTAAAAACATAGTGTAGATGAGATAAAAATAGAGGAATAACTAATTTTTAGGTGAATATTCCACAAATATTCAGGGATTGATAAAATACAATGAAATGTGGATATATATTTCCTTTCTTACCAAAACACATAACACTTCCCCATGATGAGATTCTAAGAAAAACATGGTCACCTACCTCAAAATAAAAGTCATTCATCATGTTTTCACCAAAACTATTCTACCTACTATGAGAGGTCCTTATTTGTTGTTGGATCATCTTCACATTCTCATCCACTTCCTCTACTAATTCTAAGACTATTTACTTCCATTCCCAAATTTCATCCCAAAAATCTAGAGTTCAACACTACTTCATGTACAAATTCTCAAATGGTGTCATATTTATTCTGTAATGAAAATAGTTATTTTAATAAAACATAACTAAATAAAGGTGTTGATCCAAACTTCACTAGTAGTCCATTGAATAAACTTGAATCATATATTCCAAATTATGAATCATTCGTTATAACGGCCCCATTGATTGAGGATGAAAAGAAATACTGAAATTTTATTATGCTCCCAATGGCTTCTAAAGGCCCTTCTAAAAAGTAAAAGTGAACCTGGGATCCCTTTAAGATAAAATTGAAATAGGAACTCCATTTAACTTGTAAGTATCTTTGAGTTACAAGTGAGAATGATGATTAGAATACATTTTCTCTCGAATAAAAAAAATGTGATGATTTAGTCATTCAATAAAAAATATCCCATGTTTCATTGTTACAATGGGATGTATTTTCTAGTCCCATAACAAAGGACATATATATATTTTCCCATTTTCACTCTTGAACTGGTAAAGGAAAAACCACCCCCTTTGGTAACTACTACTCGACTTTAAGTTTTAACATGACACACTACCATGGTACTTTTCTCTTTGAATAATGCAATAACATGCGTTGTATGCAACTTTGAGTTCTTGTACACCAAGACCAATCAAACTAGTCATTATAAATAGTAATATCCAATTTTTGTAATTTAATAAATTTTATATTAAAAAATGGACACTATTTTTGGATTTGGAATATCAAAATTAGATTATGGTGAATATTTGGTATTTTTCTAAAAAAATTCTAATCTTGATGAATAGTGAAAACACTACATTAATGTTCAAAAATGACATTTTTATATAATTATTTATTTTATTTAAACTAATTTTAAGTCAAAATTGATAAATAATACTTATATTAGTTCAATGTCATTCATTGGAGTCATTTTATAATAAGAATACATGTATAAAAATTTATTGAACTTTTTAACAAATTTTACCCACCTTCAAGGCACATTTGCAAAGCTTCATAATACATAATTTTATGCTCCTGTGAATTGAATTTCCAAAATCCAATAGACATGGTTCTCATCAATAAGTAAAATTTTGTTCAATAGGATGGATTTTTTATTAGTATCTTTTGAATTGTATTTACCACAGTTAATAGTAAATAGGGTAATTAAAGCTAAAAATGATTTTATAATTACCCTAAAAATTGTCTTAATTATATTGGAATTTTTTTTGACCAAATTAAACCTTAGGAATAAAATATGTCACCCTTTGATACATTTTTATTTGATTAGGACATTTATTATTATTTTATTTAAAGAAAAGTTCAAAGTGATAAATTCAAATTTTAATAACTAAAACATTTTTAATATATGGTTATATAGTAGATAAATTCAAATATAAATATTCATTAGAAAAATTAAAATATTCTCTATGTAATTTTATTTTATTTATAATTTTTAGACATTATATAATCAAATTTAATTATGACACAATGTTGTAGCATTAATTACTTTATTAATGAAAGATTAAAATAATTGATATTATAAATATAACAATAATTGAAAATTGAGACTTCTGATCCATTAAAAGAATTTTATAGGTTAATATGACATGTTTTAATTGATTTAATGTATTTTATTGAAGTAATAAAGTTTTTTTGACTTTCACAAAAACCAAATATAAATAGTGTCAAAATTGACATAAATACGTTTTTTAAAACAAATACTATATTATTAAATGATATAATATTCTCAAAAATATATGTCCTGAAAAAATGACTTACATAATTATATATATGTCATTAATGTACCACTTGGGGTTATAATGGAATTTTATAGTATGTTTATTAACCATGTATTGTAAAAATACAAGAATACATTGACAAACATAAACTATTACACTAAGTATTAAATCTAAAATATAAGGGTAAAATGGTGACCAAAAAGTGTCTAATACATATTGGTTGAAGGCATTTTGACCCTTACCCACCTTAGACTTGAAATAAATCCATTTTGTGCCCTTATAAACCGAATATGATTTTATAATAAAATAATATTTCATGCTTTTCTTAAAGGGACCCTCACCAATATTATAAAACGGTACTTCTCCTTCTCTCAAAATCACACATCCAAATTTATTTGGCTCAGCCATAACTTGCTCAAATATCCTCCAAAATACCCTCACATCAAACTAGATTCCTTACATTGATAACAAATCCATCGTATGGAGTCCTTTTGATCAAAGCAAAAGGAAACACCCAAAGAAAAGGTAATTATTTCCTCACCTATTTCAAAGTTATTTTATTCTTCCAAATATTTATTATTTTTTGTTTCATTCCAAATTATTAAATCCATTACCATATATATACTGTGATCTTATTATAAATATGGTACAACCACATTCATTATTATATCCATCCTATGAATGACAAGTCATCATACGTGTGTATGTACGACTTATCGTCTCCACATAGTGGTGTAGTTCGTTATTCAACACTTCATATTTGGATTAGTATAATAATGAGTATAATTTATATGAATAATAAATATAACATGTTTATTATTTTATATATATGATATACCATCCAATTTAAAAAATATTTTTCCCATTAATAGAATGATATTGTTGTTCGTGCGTACGTACGAATTACTGTCTCCACGAACACGATAAGAATATTTTTCCCATCATATCAATTCAAGAATAATTTTCTATTTACGATTAAAAATATTTGATTAATAACATAATATATATCTGTATATGGATCAAATACATCATATACATAATTAACTTTACATAAATAATAAAACATATAATGGAAAACGAATCAGTTAACACGCAAAACAATGATACTACTGAAATATTATTAAAAAAAATATATTAGAATATCAAATATGATATCTATGTGGTTATTTTAAAAAAAAGAAAAGGGATTTAACTAATATAAAATATGTTAACATACCCTCATCTAAGGAAATGTACAATTTAAGTATTAATTTTACAATCAATTTATTTATCAAGGATCTTTATATGTAAGTATCTACTGGGACTTCTTTATCATCCACATATGTGATTATTAAAAATATATTTAAAAACATTTTTACTAAATCCTATAATATCGGTTAAAGTCATTTATTCCATTTTTTGACTTTATATAATTTTTTAAAAGGAATATTTCCATCAATTTCCAATCAAATTACATTATGATATTTTCGACAAATTATGATAAGAATGTTATTTAACTTATAATGAGGGTGTAAATATTTTTCCACCATTATAACACCTTCAAGGTTTCCCTTACCAGATTCTATGAATATATTAAAAATAAATATTTTCTTTTATAATTAGGTGAATTTTATATGATTTCAAAATAGAAATATATATTTCTCTCTAATAGTTTTGATTTTATATATGTCAAAATTCTTTGATAGATTTTACACTTGTTTGATGTTGATTTATTAAGATATAATCTTATATATTGTAATGAATATTTTGTGATATGTTTTACTATAGATGTGTTATTTTTATTCCATTCATGGTTTACAGTTAAAATAATAACAATTTGAATGCTAGTTTTATTACAAATATTTATGTTATGTTTCAAACTTCTCATATGAGGAATGCATGGAATTAGTATGTGATGGGTTGAACCCCCGATAGATCCAAGTGGAATCGAATGGTCTCATGAGACAAACTAGGGTCTTGGAATAAGGACTTGAAAAAATCTTATTAATAGGCTTGGCACAATTCCTTGGATATGTTGTTATGATATCCGACATTATGCATTCCATCATTATGAAATTGGCTACTCATATTACATGTGATTATTCGACTAGTAGAATAACGATTTGAATATGTAAATGGAATTATTTGATTTCTCACTATCATATTATGCTGATGTTTATGCCTAAAGGGATTGTGTTTTAGTCATATACATTTCCTTCAATTAATATGTAAATTAATTCTTGTTTCTACTATATTTTTATCCTTATTGAGCATCTGAGATCACCCCTTCTTATGTTTTAATTTTCCGAGAATTTGGAGAATTATATTACAATTAACTTGTATGAATAGGCTATGGAATGTGAGTGTGTTCAAAGGGGATACATTCTTATTGTTTTTTCATTTCATGATGTATTGTAAAACTTATGTATGTATCTAGTACTTCCATGGCTACTAAACTACTTGGTCCTTAGAGAAATGATCCCATGTGATCATTCCAATGTCATGTAATAGCGCACCGACTCTGGCTATCTAGGGCCGAGGCATTATAGTTGGCATCATGTAATGTTTAGTGTAAACCATGGAAACTAGATTTATGAAAACTCTAATTAAGGAACATTACCCAAAGAGTGTCTTTAAGGATTAATATTGAAAAACATCCTATATTTTTTGTAATGTAGAGATTTTTTTTATATTTACATGAAATACATCCTCATCTAGATACAAAAAGGTAGATGAAACTCTGGAACAGATGTACCTAGGAGTGAAAACTCTGACAATGTGTTTAGGCATGACTCGGGGTATTCTAGAACACGACAAAATTCCTTGCTTCACTCTTGGTGATGATACTTGTGGGAGACATGATTTGGATAATTCAAATTTTTTTACAAACCATTAAGAAGGATTTATGAGTAAATATATCCTCAAAGAAAACTTTTTTTAATGATTATTAATTATATTCATAAACTGTTCAATTTATGTTATGTATTTTACTAGTTTGGAATTAGGTATTGTGAATCACAAACTAATCTGATGTATGCCATTGTATAAAAATGGTCTATAGTGTAAAAAATGTAAACTGTATCAACAAATGTGATCCGTGTGTGTATTTACCTCATACTCAATATAATTATTGCGGAGAAAGTGATGAAACTGGTGCTGAATAACTTATAACAATACTAGGACAACCCACTCAGGTTTTGAATAATAACCATACCCATATAGTGAACCCTGATTCACAATGTAGAGGATCAATGTTAGAAAAATTCATGTGGTAACAATGACAAACATTCAATAAGACTATCATTTTGTAGCTGAGCAGCGGATAAGTTCCTTAGAGAAAAACTTTCAAGATTTTTAGAGTTGTGAAAGTGAAAAAGTTGTCATGGCAGTTAATCACCCTATAGGAGATACAAAAAATGGTGTTAATTAATTCCAAACACAAAGAAAGATGACAAAGTATCAAATATTTAATAGAGGGATTTTGAAGATATTTTTTAGGAATACAATTTCTTCGTAACCCTCGAGCAGATACAGAAAGGAAATTTCTATGTCTGAGGCAAAAAGAGGATAAGAATATCGTAAATTATGAGTCCAAAATTACATGGTTAGAAAGGAACACACAAGACTATATATGTAACCCAACGAGTAATATTGAACATTTATTTTAGGGGTTAAATCCATTTATCAATCAAGAAATAGTCTAACAATCCTTTTCAACGTATGAAGATATTTTCTCATGTTCTATCAAGACATAAAATGAATTCTCTAATTCTTACAACTAAAAGGAAACAAAAGAGAAGAAGAGAGTTTGTTAGAAGTGTGGTTGAGAAGGCCACAATGATTGTGATTTCCAGGGATATAAAGAGGCTGTCAAAGTTGAATGCTAAAATTTTATAAAAATGGGGAATTATGAAAATGTATGTCCAAAGTGCTAAGGAAACATACCTTAGAAAAGGCTACAGGAGAAAGGAAAAGCTTATGAGGTCACTAATACTGATGGTTCCGCTCTGAATGAGGTGGTGGAAGTTAATTTAATGGTTTCATCAAATTTATCCAATGATTTATTTGAATCAGGATCATATCATTGTTTCATATTTTCCCCATTTTCTAGGAAAATTAGATATTCCCAATTTGATTTACAAGGGAGTTTTCAGTCAAAAATCCTAAGGGTTGTTTCATTGAAACAATGTTTTTTGAATCAGTTCCCATTATAGCATATAAACCTGCTTTATCTGCTGATCTCATCATCACACCCATGATTGAATTTGATATAATACTCGGTATGGATTGTCTTTCAGAACATGATGTAAATATTTATTATAAGAAGAAGGAGGTTACAATTTTTGATAATCATAAGGAGTACCTTATCATTAGAGAATAAACGTCACCATATGATTCTTATCCAGATCCACCCATAGTATCTCTATTAACTTCCATTATTGGGGAGGAAGAGAGTGAAATATTTATGTTTGAGGAATGGTATGATCAAATAGAGGACATACCAATTATGTAAGAATATGTTGATGTGTTTATAGAGGATTTACCTGGATATCAACCTGAATGAGAAATTTAGTTTTCCATTGATATAATTCCTGGTTCAAGGCCCATATCGAAGGCCACTTGTAGAACAACAACTATTGAATTAGTGGAACTAAATAAACAACTAGAATAATTGAGTAATAAATAATTATTTTCAATAATGATTATCCATGGGGAGCCCATGTTCTTTTCTAAGAAGAAAGATCGATCTATGAAGATCTGCATTGACTACCAGGAGGTCAATTCTATAAAAATAAAGAACAAGTATCCCCTACCTCACATTGATGATCTATTCAATCAACTACATGGAGCTAAATATTTTTCAAAGATTGACCTTCGATCTGGATATCATCAGTTGTGTGTGGAGAAGGAAGACCTTTTGAAGACAACATTTCATACTAGTTATGGGAATTATGAGTTTATAGTATTGCCTTTTGGAATGACTAATGGACCCTATGTCTTTATTGAACTAATGAATAGAGTTTTCATGTAATATATTGATGAATTTGTAGTGGTATTTATTGATAATATCTTTGTATACTCCAAATTCTAGGAAGACCACAAAAATAACTTGTGCACTATTCTAAACACTCTTAGAAAAAATAAATTATATGGGAAGTTTAACAAGTGTGAATTCCTGTTTCAAGAGATTTCTTTTCATGGCCATATTGTCTTTAATGTTGGAATCTCTATTGATCCTTCTATGAAAAGAATAATACATGAATGTACAACACCGATGTGTATAATTGAGGTATGTAGTTTTTTTAGTTAAAACATTATTATTGGCATTCTTTCCAAAAATTTTACTTATTGGCTAACCAATTAACCAAGCTCACACGTAAAGGGGTTAAATTTGTTTGGAAAAAAAGTGTGTGATAAATTTTCTAAAGAACTGAAGAAGAGAGTAGTCAATGTTGTTATCTTGACTCTACCATCGGGGAATTATGGGTATTTTAATAATAGTGGTTCTTCAAAGAGAGTAATTGGTTGTGTCCTTATACATAATGATATATTTATTTCCTATGCACCAGGACAACTAAACATTCATACAAAAAACAATCCCACACATGATCTTGAGTTAAGATCTATAATAATGGCTTTAATGATTTGGATACACTATCTCGATCATGAAAAATGAGAGATTTATAGTTATAACAAGAGTTTGATGTATATTTTCTCACAAAAATAACTCAACATGAGTCAGAAGTGATGGCTCGAACTACTTAAGGATTATCATTTCATAATATACTACCACTCGGGGAAGGAAAATAAGGTGGATGATGCTTTGAGCAGAAAGGATCATGGAGTTTTGAACAAGATGAAAGTTGAAAGGGATCTTATGTTCATTGATATAGTAAAGATGTATATGGGAATAATCATGGAGGTGAAACATAAATACTTTTTCAAATGGTTTCGAATCCATATTTTTTATAAAGGATAAAAATTTCGCAAACTGATGCTGGGGAGTTCCTAAAGAAAATTATAGTTGGGAATGATGGGTGATTGATCGAATTCGTATATGAAGATAAAATTTTGAAATTTTGTAAGAGACTTTGTGTTCATGAAGTACCAGATCTAAAAATGGAATTATTGGATAATGATCATAGCTCCATCATCTCTATGCACCCTGGTAGTAGTAATATGTATAATGATTTGAGGAATCATTTTTGGTGGGGAAACATGAAGAAAGAGATTGTTAATTAAGTGTCATGATGATTGTTTTTTCAATAGGATAAGGATGGAAGAAAACATCCTAGATGAGTTATAAAACTATTTCACATACCTGAGTGGAAATGGGATGATATTAGGATGGGCTTTGTCCTCGGCCTACCATGGGCTCCTAGAAGGAATGATTCAAAATGGATCATTGTTGATCATCTTACCAAGTCAACACATTTTATTTATATAAGAGAAGAATTACCACTTGAACGTTTAGTAAGACTATATAATAATGATGTTGTAAGACTTCATGGTGTACCACTATCAATTGTTTTTGATAGGTATACCCATTTTACATCACGATAATCAAAATGTCTTCAGAAATACCGATACATTAGACTTCATTTGGGCACTACCTACCACACTAAAACTGATGGGCAGTCAGAAATGACTATTCAAACCTTAGTAGTTATGTTCAAATCATTCTCATTTGACTTTCATGGTATGTGGGATCAATATTTACCTATGTTTCAAATTTTATA
Source organism: Viscum album (assembly GCA_963277665.1). Taxonomy (NCBI): domain Eukaryota; kingdom Viridiplantae; phylum Streptophyta; class Magnoliopsida; order Santalales; family Viscaceae; genus Viscum; species Viscum album. Next base: position 1,942,574,727 of record OY728126.1, on the reverse strand, counting down.
TAACAATAACTTCCATTCAAGTATTTAGATGGAACCATATGAAACATAATATGGAAAGAGATGTCACACACCAACTTGTTAGGATTATGTTGGTGAAAGAAAACTCATAGGCCCATAACATATTGAAGAAACAATGGAAATGTAAATATTATCCAAACCCATATCAATTTGGCTGAAAATAGGCAAAAGGGATATCCCGATATCAGAAGGAAGGATTTATAATTTCAATTAGGAAATCATGTTTTCCTGAAGGTTTCTCCATTGAAGTGTTTTATATGTTTTGGTATGAAGGGTAAATTTAAGTCCCTGGTACATCAGACATTTTGAAATTATAGAACAAATTGGAATTTTACATAACCATTTGGAAATGCCTCCATGATTCTCTAAAGTTCATGATGTGTTCCATGAAACACTATTGAGAAAATTCATGCCCGACAAAACACAAGTAATCACCAATGAAGAAAATGAACTGGAACCTGGTCTATCTTATTGTGAAGAGAATGTAAAGATGCTTTATACTAGAGAACAAGTGTTCAGAAACCAGATGACTCATCTGGAAAATGTTTTATAAAGAAACAATAATATAGAAAATGAAACGTGTGAACCTGAGGAACATATGATGATGAACCTCCTAAATAATTTTATATAGTAATATTCTAGAAATTAAAAGGTTTAAGTTATTTTAATGATGGAATAATTTAGCACCCCAAGCTTCCACATTACGTTTCTCTTTGAATAATGCAATATATTTCACTATATGAAATTTTGAGTTTTAGAACACCACGACCAATCAAACTAGTCCTTACGAATAGTAATACCAACCTTTTGAAATTATATAAATTTTATTTTTCATAATGGACTTCATTTTTTTATTTGGAATATCAAAATTATCTTAGGGTGAATTTTAGGTATTTTTTGAAAACTATCAATTTTTGACGAATAGTGAAAAACATTAAATTATTGTTTAAAACCAAATTTTTTATTTAAATTATTATTTATTTTTTAAAATTTATTTTAAGTAAAAATAGATATATATTACCTATATTAGTTCAACGTAATTCATTGGAGTCATTTTATAATAATATTAGATGTATAAATTTTTATTGAACTTTTAAATATCGTTTACCCACCATCCATGCACATTTAAAAGTTTGAATAAAACATAATTTTACCACTTTAGTGAATTGAATTTATAATATCCGATAGACACGGTAGAAATTAGTATGTTAAATGTGGTGAAATTGGATGAAAATAATTTTTATTGAATAGTAACATTTGAATTTTATTTACCACGGCTAAATGTAAATATGGTAATTAAAGGTAAAATTAATATTATAATTAACCTAAGACATGTCCTAATTCTATTGGATAATTGTATTTAAACCATAATAAACCTTAGAAATAATATATTATCTTAATTGATCCCCTTGGATTAGATTAGAATATTTATTATTATTTTATTTAAAGAAGTGTTAAATGTGTTAAATTCTAATTTTAATAACTAAAACATTTTTATTATATGGTAATACATTAGATAAATTTGACTATAAATATTCATTATAAAGATAAAAAGATTTCATACATAATTTAATTTAATTTTTATTTTTAGACATTAAATAATAAAATTTATATATGACACAATGAGGATGTTGTAATTACCTTATCAATGAATGGTTAGAATAATTGATATTATAAATATAACAATAAAAATAAATTGAGACTTATGATGCATTTCACGAATTTTATAGGAAGATATGACATGTTAAAATAGATTTAATGTACTTGTCTTCGAAGTAATAATGTTTTTTGTACTTTTTCAAAAACCAAATACTAAATACTATCAAAATTGACAACATTGAGTTTTAAAAAAAATACTATATTATTAAATGATAGAATATTAAAAAAAAATATGGTTCGGTGAAAGGACATACATAATGATATATATGTAATTAATTAACCACTTGGTGTTCTATTGGAATTTAATAGTATTTTTATTTACCATGTAATATAAAAATATAAGAAGACATTGTAAAAGTTATGCTATTTAACTAAGAGCTATATGTTAAAGATAATGATTAACTATTGACCTAAACGTATCTAAAACCAAGTCATTGAGAGGATTTCGACCCATCCCCACATTATCCTAGACATAAATCCATTTGGATCCATTATAAACCGAATATGATTTTATACTAAAATACTATTTCATAGTTTTCTTAATCTGACCCTCACCTCCCGAATAAATGGGTACTTCCCTTTCTCTCAAAATCACACCTCTAAAGACTTTTTTCTCATCCATACCCTACTAATATATCCACCCAACAACCGTAAAATCAATCTTGAGGCCTTACTTTGATCATAAAGCGAACCTAAGGATCCCTTTTGGTCAAATCAAAAGGAAGAACCTAAAGAAGAGGTAATTATTTCATCAGCTCTTTCAAGGTTCTTTTCTTCTTTCACTTCATATTTCTTTTCTGTTTCCATAAAAAAAATAATAACTCCAGTACCTTATACATAGTTTGATTTTATTATAAAAATGGTACATCCATATTAATTATTTTACCCAACCTATTAATAAAAAGATACACTACATGCATATGTATGACTTACCGTCTCTACGCCGTGGTGTACTTTGTTATTCAATAGTTCATTATTTGGATGGGTATAATAATTAGTTTAATTTATTTAAATAATAAATATAACATTTTAATGATTCTCTACATATAATATACCATCCTATTACCTACTATTATATCATCAATAGAATGATATTTTCGTTTTTCAGTATGAATGGATTATCATCTCCACAAACACGATAAGATTCATTTCCCATTCATAACCATTCAAGAAAAATTTTAATTTTATGATTAAAAATAAATTTTAATGATATAATATATTTCTGCATATAAATCAAATACATCCTATCCATAAAAAAAATGACTTATGTAACAAAACTTATAAAGAATAATAAATCAGTTAATAACTGAAACATTGATACTACTAAAATATTTTTAACAAAGATATATTAAAAGACTATATATGATATCTATTTTGCTCTTGAATAATTTAATAACAATGATTTAACTATTATACAAGAGGTTGATGTACCATTGACTAATGAAATTTACCAGGTGAGGGATAAATTTAAAATCTATTTACTTATATGAGGTTGTTAATACGTAAGTATATACTGCGACTTCTTTATCATCCACACCTGTGTTTCATAGAAAGGTATTTCAAAACATTTTTATTATTTCCTAGAATATGGGTTAATTAAATTTATACCCTTGTTTGAATTTAAATAAAATGTTTTTAATTTAATCTTTTCGTTGTTTTCCAAACAAGGAACATTATGACCTTTTCGAAAAATTAATGTAAGAATTTTTTTAACTTATATGGAGAGTGCGACTATTTTTCCACTGTTATAAAAAATTTGAAGCTTCCCAGATAGGTTTATAAGAATTTTTCCAAAATTGATGTTGTTTTTTATAATTACAATATTTTATACAATTTCAAAATAGAAGGATATATTTCTCTCTAATAGTTTCGATTTTATCTATGTCAACATTTTTTGATGGATTTTACACTTGTTTGATGTTGATTTGTAATGATACAATCTTCCATATTGTATTGAAGGATTTGTGATATGTCTGATTGTGGATGTATTATTTTTATACCATTCAATGTTTTATGGTAAAAATATTAACATTTCATATTCTATTTTTAATATAATGTTATGTTATATTTCAACCTTTTCATATGAGGAATGTATTGCACTTAGTATATGACATGTGGAGCTTACAATAGCTCCTTGATGAATCGGTAGGTCTCATGTGACAAACATGTTTTTTGTCACATGTCCTTGACAAAATCTTATTTTTAGTCTTCTCATAAGGCCTTCACTATGTGGTTATGAAGTCCGTCATTATGCATTCCATTATTATGAAATTCATTACTGATATTACAGGTGATTATTCGACTTATAGAATATCCATGTGAATATGTAAATGGAATTATTTGATTTATCTTTTCCATATTATGGTAAAGTTTATGTTTAAAAGGATTGTGATTTAATCTTATACATTGACTTAAATGCTTTTGCATATTTATTCTAGTTTCTGATATATTGTTATCCTTATTAAACATCTGAGGACACCCCTTTCTAAGTATTATTTTTTCGTGGATGCGAAGAATTATATTACAATTAACCAGCATGAATAGGATATGGGATATTATTGTGTTCAAAGGGGACATAATGTTTTTGTTTTTCCATTTTATAATGTAATGTTAAACTCATGTATGTATCTAGTACTTCCATGACTAATAAATTAATAAGCCATTCGATACCTGATCTCTTGTGGTCATACCACTGTTATATAATAATTCCCCAACTATGGGTAACTAGGGTTGAGGCATTACATATAATGTTTACCAGTCAAATATTTCACATTAAATTCTGCAATATCAATTTCCACTCCATCCAAATAATGACACTCCTAAAGGTCTTTATACATATTAATACTTCTATGATGAACTAATGATAGAGAAATATGAGCTTCATACAAAAAATATTCCATCAATTGAATATCAAAATGCAAACACAATCCTTTTAAAAATCTCAGAACACAATCTTAATCATAGTTAAATTCTCAAAGCTTACCCATTTAAAACAATTTTACATTTATCTGTAGCTCACTGATTTCATTATTTTCTTTCTTAATTCTGTCTGATAACAATGAGTGCAATGAATGTTGAAACCAAATAGATGTATTTTATACACCAACGACTTCTATTCCAAAATTCATTAAATCATTAATCAAGGGATCATGTTCCAAATACAACACTATTAATAATGCGTGATGTTTTAGATTCAAGTCATCTACCATAATGCTTTCTTTTCATGGATGGTAATCGATCTCAAAATCATATTCTTTTATCAATTCAAGAACAATTATCCACCAAACGTTTAATTCATTATGAGGAAATATATACAACCACCTTTTATGGTTAGTAAATATTTTAAATTTGGATCAATATAAATGATGCCTCCATGATTTCAATGAAATAACCATAGCTTGTAATTTCAATTCATGTGTTTTGTAATTCATCTCATGAGGTTTTAGTTTTCTAGAAGCATAAGAATTACCTAATAATTCTACCCCATAGCACAACAAAGTCCTTTAAATAAAGCATCACTGTAGACAAAAAACTCACCATTTTGGGAAAGCAAGGCCAAAACTGGAGCATTCACAAATCTCTTCTTCAGATCCTAAAAACAAACATCACTTTCATCAATCCAAATAAATTTAATCCCTTTTTTGTTAACATGTTTAGTGGTCTATAAAATAGTGAAACTTTTTCAAAAAAACATTGTAAATAACCTACTAATATAATAAAAATATGAATCATTGTTACATTTTTAGGTTTTTTCCATTCATAAAACACTTCTGTTTTGGAAGGATCAACTATTATTCAATCCTTATTTTAAATTTTTCCAAGAAAGAAGAATTTGTTTGCAACCAAAAATCCCACTTTCATAATTTTCCATATAATTTTTTTTATTGTTTTAAAAACAACCCTATGATATTTTTCATGCTCCTATTTACTCAAAAAATACAAAAATTTAATCAGTAAACACAACCACAAACATATACAAGAATTCATGAAATATTCTAATAATAAGATCCATGAATAAAACAAGTGGATTTGTTAACCCAAAAAAAATAACAAAAAATTCCTAATACCCATAACTAGTATGAAAAGTTTTTTTTCAGGATGTCATCCCCCTTCCCCATAAGATTATGGTATCTAGATCATAATTCAATCTTGGAAAAGTGCATAGCTCCATAGAGTTGATAAAAAAATCATCGATATGAGTCAATGGATACTTGTTTTTAATAGTGATTTAATTCAAGTATTTATAATCAATGAAAAGTCTCAGGGAACCATCTTTATTTTTAACAAACTAAACATGATAACCCCTTGGTTTTGTGATAGGATGAATGAATCGTTTATAATGAAACTATTGCAATTGTTTTTTATAATAAAAATATCAATTTGACCGATTTGATATGGGGGTTTTGAAATTAGTTTATCATCATGATCAAGTTTAATTATGAATTTTAATTCCTGATCAGGTATGACAACGGGTAACTAATCAGGAAAAAATCAAGTTATTAAATTACCCTTGGAACATCATTAATCTGTATAGTTCTCTTGTTTTAAACAATATGAGAAAGATAATATTAATTTACATCCTAAAAAAGATCCTCCTATTCTGAATATGATATCAATTATATGGGTTCATTCTTGTATAAAAATTGAAACTCTTTCTAAAAAACAACTTTATTATCTATACAATCAATATTACCATGATAACTAGAAATCCAATCCATTCACAGAATGGAATCAAACTCTACTAAGGAAAAGACAATAAGGTTATCAGGTAATGTCCATCCACATACCATAATTGAAATACAATTCTAATTCATATTTTCTATATTATTTCCAAATGGTGTTTTAACAATAAGTTTTGGTCTCATTTGTTGAGGTGATATTTTCAACATACATGAAAATTTTGTAGATATAAAGGAATGTATAGTCCCTATATCAATCAAAACTATCAAAAAATCTATGTAAAAATACAAGGCACCTCATTCAACTTCATTGGATGGCCCGACATCTACAGACATTTTCACAAAGGATCTAATTACACCTTTCTTTTTATAGTCTAGCATCATTTAAGGATTTTGATCTATCTTTGGGCATATGATTCCACAATAAACCATCTAACCACAGTTGCAACACTTTATTGTTTTATTATTAGGATTATTATTAGGAACATTTTCCTTACAATATCAGGCCATATGTACAAACATACCATATCAAAAAAAAACTACCCAGTTTTTTAGCACATTACCTAGGATGATTTTCACACACTTTTCACAAACTGGAAATTGGTCTTTTTTACTATTAGATTTCTTTGATTGTTTCTTACCCATCGCATTCCATATTGACCTCTTATAAACCTTGTTTTAAAATTTCACATTATCATCATAAAAATCCTTCTCTAACCTCTAATCGTATTAGAAAAGTTTCTCACTAAATTTTAATTAATGGGTGCCCAATGCCTTTCAATACCATGGGTTTAATACTAAGTAAAAGAGATGGATTTTTCTATAAAGATCTAGTATATGATTTGGAGCAATACATTAAAGTAAAGTGATGTTTTTTCATACACAACCACTAAATCAACCTTATTTTCAATCAATTCACGGAGTTTTTTCTTCATCATGAGTCTCACCACCTTAGGTAAACATTTTTCAATGAAAAAAATTTTAAATTCATCCCACTCTAATACATAAATCCCCTCTATATCCACAATATTTTAGATTTTTGACAACCACTAATCAGTTTCAGTTTTAAAACAACAACTAAAATGACATACCTTTTCATTATCTGAACATCCCAAAACAATGAATATCTTTTCAAGGGATTTGATCCATCCTTTAGAAACTACTGGGTTAGAAGATCCATTGAAAGCAGGAGTTTGTTGCCTCATAAATTCTTCCACTATCATCATGTTCCATTGGGGAAGATCTATTTTCTCACATTCATTGAATCCAAAAACATTTATTAGTATTTATAGCTAATCTATTACTACAAAAAACTACTCGGTTCCAATCATTACCATTTCAGGATACAAATTCAAAAGGATACAGTTCTATCAGTGCCTTTCCACTTCAGCTTCAACGTTCCTTATACAGAAATTAAATCTAAAAAAATTATCTTATTTGAATCAATATGTAAATCATTAAATTTTACAATATTTCAAATTACACATAGAGTAATAATAATTTATGGTATTATATTAATAACATATTAACCCAAAAGTTTATCTAAGCCATCATCTGATACCATCTATAAAGATCCTACCTTATTACATTTAAAAACCATGACTTTTAGTAAAGAAATATCTTACTTTCACAATCATTATCTATTTAATTTTAGTTTTTTGGAGAGTCAGTATATAATACATATATAAAAATTCACATTTATATAGTGTAGATACCCAAAAAACACTATCCATTAAAACCAATATATAAAAATTTTCAAATAAAACATGTTTTCTTTGACAAATCATCATAACATTTATCATGGATTTATTCATTATCTTAAAAATCATTATAACCTATGAAAACCATTTAAAAACATTAGAATATCACAATAATATATGTTAGGGATATAAAACTAAAATATAAAACATTATTCCATGAATACTTTTAATTTATGAAATCATTTTCAAGAAGACATACTTTTCCCCCATATAAACATACATTGTGAAACTTGAGAATTCCATGAGATTTCAAAAAAGACAAAAATAACATAAATAGAACCATAATGATATCATGTGATATTACTTTCAAAATCTTGTAACCCTCTCAACTAACTTGTAATTTGTAACCATCATGGATACCTTACAATGTAACCCTCATAGCTACCTTATTGTGTTACAATTGCAGTACACTTGGAGTAACCATACTACAGACCTCCAACTTACACATACCCAATGAATTAGAGGGAGATATTGGTCCCAAAATTTATCATAAAAAATCCAATGAACTTTAACATAGTAATAAATCAAGAATACTTATATAAAACCATTGACTTTGAATTTGTAAAACTAGATGATTAAAAGTGGATTTTATAAGAGAATTTTTTTACAAAGAACATATAATTGATATGATAATCAATAGAAATAATGGAATATGTGTATACAATATAAATAAACATAATACAAAATAATATAAAAAATTCATCTCATAATTTATATTAAATCCACTTAATTAATGATTTTGAAGATTAACCCAATGAAGGGAAATTTAGTTAAGAATTCTATTACCTCGGGTTTTTATTGTTTAAAAAATATTTAATCCTCGTGTATAATGTATTAAATGGTGTTAATATTATATTAAAGAAAGTTTTTCATGTTTATAACACCTTATATGATCATTTTCTAAGATCATTTAAACCTTCTTTTATTCGTATTTTGTTCCTTCTATTGTTTCTGGGGCATTCTTTACATGATATCCATAGCCAATTTGTATTTTATATTCACATAGTACGGAAATGAAATGGCATTGATATGTTTCTAGAATATATAAAGATACCATAAATCCTTTTTTGACATATATTATGATAAATACTTAGATAAAACATTAATGATATTTTTTTCAGATAATTTTTTGTGGTTCCTCGATAATAATGATATAGCATCATTATTTAACATTATTTCATGAATACTAGTTCATTCTAGAACAAAAAATAGTCTACAACATAAAATTTAAGTTCTATTTCAACCAATAATAGGGGATTATGATCATCTTTGATGGATGTAATGGAAATTGAAAACACATCATCCAAGATTTTGGTAAATCAGAACATCATGGATGATGATTTTATTTTTAGAATAAGTGGGAGAGGAGAGGAAGAAAGATGATGAATATTGTTACATGAATTGTACCAAATATATAATTTATAAGATTATTTATATTCCATACCTATTGGATATGTGTAGGGTAAGAGTGTATAAGGAAAAAATGAATGGGAAAGAAAACACATGAAAATAGAAGAGGATTTTTACCTCTTGATCTCATCTCCTTGAGATCTATTTTAAGGCCTTCGGTATTGGCCATTTTGGGAGACAAGTAGGTCTTGGAAGTGGGGAAGAGACTTGGGGAGGGGATTTGGCAGAACCTATAAAATTCTCATGGCTTGATAGGTGTGATAGGAAGTAGGTAATGAGAGTGGTATTTATATTGGAGGAGAGGAGGGATTTTACATTATATAAAAAATTATTTTAATTATTTTTTCAAGGCTATGAATAGTGTTGACTCATGTGACCCCAAAAAGTAATGATTGAATGTGATTTTGATCTATGTTGACATACACACTCCTTTCATAATCTATTATGTAGTAAAATAAGTATTTATCATTTTTATCATTTATTATATTATATTATTCATCAAAAATTCAATAATTTCAGAAAAATATCAAAAACTCATCATAACAACTTTTTTACGTGTAGAATTAAAAAAAATCACAATTTTTTTACTTGTAGAGTTGAAAAATTAACTCCATGTTTTAAAATAGTTTTCTAAATATTATGAATTAAATATATAAATAAAATCATAATTTAATTTAAAATAACAATTACAAATCTATAACTCATTTTTAACACCATGAAAAATTAATCAACATATCATTATCTTATAAAAATAAGAAAATAAAATAATATTTTGATTTAATATTCATAATGTTCATATTACTATTCATAAAAACATTCATAAGGTTTTATTTCTATTCACAAAAATTTTTCTTCTATCGTACTCTTAAAAACATACTAATCACAACTATAGATGAACATTTATTGAAATTAAATTTATATAAGATTAAGAATTATGTTTAATGGAAAGTTAATACTATCTAATTAAAATAACGTTTCATGCATAATAATTTATTTTTAAATCCATGGGGTGTTACATTTATCCATTCATGTTTCATTCTACATAAACCATATTCAAATATTATATAACCATCATAATATTAATAAATTAGAAAAAATATCAACGTAAAATGTCATTATATTTATGTAATAACCATTATCAACATTTTTACATCTATTGCAAAATTAAATTGTTTTCATTGTGTCCGTATAGACTACCGCCACCAAGGAGGATGTATTTTTTCATAACCACCACACATATATTGTTATACAGATGAATTTATTGATATATTATAGTATTTATAACTATATAATAATTATGAAATGTAAAATCATTATCTATCCTTTTCTCTTCCATCCATTTGATTCGGAAAAATGTGCTAGTGTGGATGTGTTAACTACCACATCCCTGAACGACTTGTAGAATTTTCCATCACACATATATATATGGATCAAGAAACCCAAACCTTAAAAACATATTATTTTATAATTTTCCAAATTATATTTTTTAAAAAAATAAATCAACGATCTAGTGATATAGTTTATTCATATGATTAGACAAAAACATAAATCATCATAATCATAAAAAATCAACATTATTTTAAATTCCACAATAAAATCCTAACTATAGTATATCATATAAAAATGCATTATAATACATTGAGGATATATTTTAAGAAAAATATAGTATTGGAAACCTTGTAAGGGACTAAACATGGAAGCTGAGAATAACTTAATAGTTAAAATACAGAACAAAATATTTTAAATATGACGATCAAAAATGAAGAAACATGAAGTAATGTTGTTATATAATAATTTCATGGAACCATGGAATAAGTGGATTTATTATACCAAATGATATTGTAAAAATTATTTAATAGATACTCACAATATCATCATATTAAATTTGAAAATTTCCAAGAGTGTATTAGGATCACCCCAAACCGCATACATAAAGTAGGGTGGAATATAATTCATTATCCAATTCATTATTGGGATTATACATTTTGGGGACACACATAACATAATTTTTACCATAAAAATTTATTCCACATGAATAAAATAAAATACAGATATATCAAAAACCATTATCAAACCGATTAGAAGGAATTGGATTTTAGAAATATGATTCATGGTATACGAATATGATATATTGTTCAGATTCCAAAATTATGTAAAACTGATTTTTTTGGACATAAATAATTCAAAATGGGATATAATTCATGAAAATTAAATTATTCTATATAAAATGTATCTTAAGGTTTAGTATAAGAAAGAAAAAAAATTAACAACATGGGATAGGCATTAGGAATTAATTATAAGATACGTTTAAGGAAAGAAAGAGAGTATAGTTTTCCATAAAAGGAAAAAATTAACCAAGAGGGTTATAAATAAATTAATAAATATTTTTAGAATATTTTCAAGGTTTTAAACCATTTTATGGGGTGATGAATGAAATGTTATCATAAGAAGGAAATATCTGTTAAGTCTAGTTTAGAAAAAGTACATTTTTCAAAGGGAACATTAAATATATATAGAACTAGTAATGAATATTATATTTAACTAGGTTTATATATATTTGAAAGAAATATATATTATATGACCAGGATAAACATATTTCCTAAAATGGGGAAGAAAGGAAAGTGAACATGTAATATACATTTATCAAGGGATTTTTAGAAGATTCCAAAACACAGATCCATATTAACTCATTAAATTCTATTTTCGTACTTAATGATGAAAATATTTATATTAATTAAATTCCAATGGTTTTAATTAATCAATACTAAATCATCTATGTTCCAAAAATTATATTAAGTTTTATATTGTTAAACAATATTTTTCTATCATTAGTTAGTATGGGTTATTTGGTAATTTTTGTGTCACACTTTCAGTTTTTTATTCTGTTCAAAATACATGTAATGTAATATCATGATATATAAAATTTTGAATCATTTTAGATATTTTTATCCATTTTAATAATACTTAAAAAATTAAATGTTTAATAAAAAATAGATCCTAATTATGAATGGTTCTTTGATATGTTAATTTAATGAAGGTAATGTTACTACATCTTTATAGTGTAAAAAAAATAAAATAGAAATATTATTTCCATAAAATATTAATTAGGTGAAAAGTATAATTTTTATATTAAAACTCATTCATAATTTCATCTAAGTTAATTGTTCATGGGAAATAAACAAATTTGTATCATAGAGATGACAATATCTACATATGGCAAGACGAAATGTTAATTTTCAAGGGATTGAGATGTGGTTGAAAATGAAATAGTTATAAATTATTAATTATAATAATGTTCTAAATATATTATAATTTAATTTAATGTCTTTCTGATGAATTCATGAAATTATGTGATATAAAATTGAACACATTTTTCACAGAGCGAGTAGTCCACACATACGTAGGGAAATATTTTCCTTTTTCACAATGATTTTGGAAGATGTTATGTAATGAATATTAAATTTCTATAGTTAAAATTAATCATATTAAAAATCACATTTTTTTCATGAATTCATGGGAAGAGGATAATATAGGTTTTTGTAAGAAGAAAATAACTAGAAATATATGGTTTAATGCATTACCTATCCCTTTTCATTTCCACCTTATAAAACTCATTATGGATCCTTTTCATGACAATTTTTTGAGTTAATGTTATAATGGGAATTTTGTGTTTTTTGAGTAAAAAATTGGTAGTGTATTGGTTGATCCAATGGTATGAAATTTGTGAAGAAATATGTTAGAGCGTGGCTCTTTAAATAAATAAGGTGTAACATTTTTTTGGAAAATCTCTTAAATTTACACAATTTTCATTCCATTATTCAATGATAATCAATCATAAAATGGTCTATAATGGAGGTGGTAAATAGATAATGTTGATAATTCTATCACTACCTAATATCATATATGTTTTTTAAAAGTTTTATCCATTTTTAATATATTAATCATCTTTTAAATAAAAGTACCCTTATCACAGAAACTCCAAAATCATAATAATTAACCGACTTCAATTGAAATAATATAAAATTTAAAAAATTTAACAATTTGGGTATGATGATTTCAAATAGGGAAATAAATTGATGAAATAAAATTTAATATATTTATACTAATTAATTTAATACTTGTAGCACCCCACACACTTCATGGTATGTTTATATTTATTACATTATAGTTATAGCCTATATTTCATAAATCACTAAGCCTATATGGAACATAAAACTGTTACTTATAGGGGATATCCATAACCTAGCCATTAAACTCAAATTTTCCAAATCTGTGATTTGATTTTTAAAAATATAACATACAAGGTTGTGTTCAAGATGATATTTAGAGTCTAATTTAATTAACAAAATATTCATTGAATAATAACCTACCCTTATGAATAGTAACCTACCCTTATGAATAGTAAAATGGCCCTTTTGAATCATATCCATTCCCCTGAATGTATAAATGAATTCAGGCACCTTAAAAAATGGAGATGAATATTTTAAGTGTTTATATTTTTTGATTAAATAATGAATTTCAATAAATTTTTAATTAATAATATTTAGAAAATTATTTGTAAAAAATGTAAATCATTTTTGGACTCTACACGTTGACAAAATTTTAGTGTGAATTTATAGTATTTTGTTGAAATACATAAATTTTTTATGAATAGTAATATGCAATAATATACGATAAATAATAAATAATGAATTTATTGTGTCATTGATGATGATCTTCTGATGTGATCTCAATTGGTTCGAAGTCACATGCATATATTAGTGTTCTTTGTTATGTAATACACACTATTGGTTGTATTGAGAGGAAATAATAAATTAATGATTATAATATTAAGAAAACCCATCTCCCCTCCACTATATAAACCACCCCTCACCCCATCGTCCTCCAACACCACTCAAGATTCTTTCCTTTCCTAAATTCTAAAACATAGTCTTCCCAATACCTCTTCCAACATCCAAGACCTGATGGTCTCACTAAATGGCCAAAAACAAAGGCCTTATGGAGATTCTCAGGGAGGAGTACTCAAGAGGTGAACATTCCTTCTCTTTTCATTCAATTACTTTTTCAAAGTAACATTCATTTGTTCTCCCCTCTCACCACCCCTCATCCAAATTCCATGTTAATTATAGTACCTTACATTTACTATATTTTCATTGTGCTAATGTAATATTCCATCATAATATCTTTTTCCCCTTCCTTTTATACAATAAATGCAAACACTGCCTGAGATGTGTAAATTTATCACACTCAAGGAAGACGAGTTTTCAATTTTCATTACGATATTCAATAATAGTCATGAAACATTATCAATGTTTGAAACAGGTCATTATATATGTAATTTATCTTGATTAATGTTCTGGAATCTTTACACATTCATAATATGGAATAATAATACAAAACAAGATTATTATGCACAAAACCACAAATCCAAATCCATGCATTTATTTTAACTCATCGAAGGAGGAATCCACATGGAATATAATCAAAATCATTATAAAATAATTTGTATATATTTAATGTCACAAATAATTTATATTAAAAATTCTTGATATTTTCCATATTTAAAACAATCATCCATTCACGAATATAAGTAACCAGATCATGAAAACCAAAGAAGAAAATGCTACAAAATCAATAACATTTAATCTCTTAAATCATCAAAAATTCTAAACCGTTTTAAAGGCCTTATGGTTTCATGTTCCAGATACATGACACATAAATAATAACAATTTTCTTTATTCATTATCATTTATTACTATCCATGAGGTTTTCACAATGACAAACTCTATGGATGCAGTTTTATTCTCAATTTGTTAATGGTGTGAGTTTTTTATGTATTCACCATTCCATATTGATTATGTCATACTGATTATGATTCAATTATTATTGTATTCATTCTTCTGTTATTTTTAACCCTTACTGAGTGTTTGAGCTCAACCTTATAATTTTTTAATTTCAACTGGTGACAAAGAGGAGATCATTTATTGAGTTCTTGGGGATGCAATTTTTTGTTTTTCTTTTGTATTATATTTTGTAAACATTTCCTATGTAATTTGAGTAACATATATGTTTATAGTTTCTTCAGGACTACAAAAATGATTGTTCCTTCAGGATTTTCATTCCTTCTAACCATGCTAATATCACAAGTAATGCACCAGCTCCAGCATAGAGGGGTCAGGGTGTTACAGTTGGTATTAGAGGAAGTTTATTAGAAAATTTGGAAACTAGATTAAATAACGTAGATTATAAACAAATCCCAAAGGTAGTTTTTTAGGATTAACATACAAGAATGTCCTATAATTTTGGTATGGAATAGATTATGTGAATATTTCTACCAAATACATCCATGTCTGGATTTGATTAGATAGAGGTTGATCTGGCACATATGTACCTTGGAGTGAAAACACCGACAAGGAGTTTCGGGCTTGACCCGAGGTATCCTGGTATATGAAAATGGGCCTTTATACACTCTTGGTTACAACACTACTGGGGGATATGTTTATGATAATTCATATTTTCTTTACATGCCATTTTAAAGGATTATAATGTAAATTTTTCTTCCGAGAAACCATGTTTATTAGATTAGCTATGAATAGAATTTCAATCTATATTAAGTTCTTTCTATTTTAGATTCATAAACTGATCTAGTGTATTCTATTATTTAGAAATGGTGCCTAATGGATGAAGGGGAATCAATACTAATGGATAATGTAGGGATTTCCCCACTGAGAAAGTCAACACGGTCAATGGAGGATCAGATTAGATTATGAAAATATTGGGACAACATACCCAGGTCTTGATGAATAACCAAGATCCCACATAAAAGAGTTAAGTTTTTTTGGAAAAAATGATTCAATATTATTCTCAAGGAATTGAAAAGAATATTGGTAAATACTCTAATTTTGACTCTTCCATCTAGAAGTGATGGATTTGTAATATATTATGATGCATCAATGAATAGACTGGGTTGCGTCCTTATAAAAAATTATAGAGTTATTTCTAATGCAACATGATAGTTTAAGACTCATGTGAAAAATTATCCAACTCATGATCTTGAGTTAGCAGCCGTAATATTTTCTCTGAAAATATGGAGGCATTATCTCTACGGAGAGAGATGTGATATTTATACAGATTACTAGAGTTTGAAATACATTTTCACATAGAATTAACTCAACATGATGCAATGAATATGGCTCAAGTAACTCAATAATTATGATTGATCAATACAATACCACCTAGGAAAGGAAATAAAGGTGGAAGATGTATTATGTAGGAAATATCATGTAATTATAACTCAAATTAGGATTTAAAGATATCCTATATTCATGGATCTACTAAAGATGGATATGGAAATTGTTAATGAAATTTAAAAATCTTTCCTCTTTCAAATGATTGTTAAACAATATTTATTAGAAAAGATAAAAATCTCTCAATCTGATGATGAGAATCTGCCTAAGAAAATTAATGTTGTCATGGATGGGAGACTGGATGACTTTGTGTATGAAGAATGAGTTTTGAAATTTAGGAAGAGTTTATGTGTTCCATCAATACCTGAGATAAAAAGGGAACTATTAGATTAATCTCATAGCTCAAATTTCTCTATACACCCAGGTAGCAAAAATATGTATAGAGATCTATTGGAATATTTTTGTTTTGATAATATGGAAAAGGAAATTGCAGACAACATGTTAAGATTTATAGTAGTTCAACAAGTCAAGGAAGAGAGGAAATTTCCCAAAGTAGTGATAGAGCCTCCACCTAATCCTATGTGGATGTGGGATAACATTATTATGGATTTTTGCACTCGACAACCATGTACACCTAGAAAGAACGATTCAATATGAGTAATTGTTGACCAGATCACAAAATCAGCACATTTTATTCATATAAGAGGGGATTTACCACTTGAGAACCTGGTAAGAATTTATATTAGTGATGTTTGAAGACTTTATGGTTCACCTCTATTGATTGTGTCTGATTGAGATCCCCAGTTTACATCAAAATTCTAGAAACGTATGTAGGAGGCTTTGAATACCAAGCTTCGTATGAGTACTACTTATCACCCTCAAACTAACGGACAATCTGAAATGACTATTGAAACTCTGCAAGACATGTTGAGATCATGCCCTCTAGACTTTCAAGGTATGTGGGATCAATACTTGCCTTTGGTGGAAATTCCATACAACAATAGTTTCCATTCTAGTATTCAAATGGCTCTATATAAAGAATTATATAGAAAGAGATGTCTAACTCCAACTTGTTAGGATGAATTTGGTGAGAGAAAACTTATTGGCTCATAACATATTGAAGAGACCAAGACAAATGTAGAGACAATCTAGGCCCATATTAAAGAAGCTCAATGTATGTAGAAGAGTTGTGCTGAAAACCGAAGGAAGGACTTGGAATTCCATGTGGGAGATCATGTATTTCTAAAAGTATCTCCTTGGAAGGGTGTCTTAAGGTTCAGTAAGAAAGCGAAACTGAGCCTAAGGTATATAAGACCATTTGAAATTCTGTACAAAATCGGAGTTGTAGCTTACCATTTAGTGATGCCACCAAATCTCTCCAGAGTTCATGATGTGTTCCACATGTCACTATTAATGGAATACATGCCAGACCCGATGCATGTACTCACATATTATGAAATTGAACTGGATCATGATTTGTCATACTCTAAAAAGACTATTTGGATTCCTAACATAAGGGAGAAGATACTGGGAAATCGGACAACCCATTTAGTAAAGTTTCTTTGGAAAAACTCGAATATAGAGGAAGAAACATGGGAAGCAGATGATGTTATGAAGAAGAACCACCCACATCCTTTTGGTGGGATTTATAATTTTTTTTGATGATGGAATTTCCGAAGGGGGGAATAATGCAGCAACCAAAACACTTCATGGTATGTTTTTCTTAAATATATTATAGTTAGAGCCTATAATTCACGAATCACCATGCCTATATGGAACAAAACATGGTTACTTATAAGAGATATCCATAACCTATCCATTAAACATAAATTTTCCAACTATACGATTTGAATTTTAAAAATATGACAAACACTATTGTGTTTAAGATGATATTTAGAGTCTAATAGAATTATCATAATTTTCGGAGAATAGTAACCTAACCTTATGAAGAGTAACCTACCCTTATGAATATTAACATCCCCTTATGAATAGTAATATGACCCTTATAAATGGAATCTATGCCCTTGAATGTATAAATGATTTTAGGCACCTTAAAAATGAAGATGAATATTTTAAGTGTTTATATTATTCGATTAATTGATGAATTTAATTAAATATTTAAAAAATATTATTTAGGAAATTATTTTTGATAAATGGACTTCATATTAAATTATACATGTCAAAAATGATTAGGGTGAATTATTATAATGTCTCTGAAATATTTAAATTTCCTATGAATAGTAAAATGCGATAATTTATGATAAATTTAAAATAATTAAATTCATTGAGTAATTGATTACTATCTGGTGATGTGGGCCCAATTGGTTCTATTTAAATTGCATATATTACTTTTCTGGGTCATGGAATACTCATTATTTGTTTCCTTGAGAGGATATAATGAATTAATTATTATAATATTAAGAAAACTCCTCTCACCACCACTATATAAACCACCCTCACCCCCTCTTCCTCCCACACCACAAAACCTTTAAACCTTGCCTAAATTCTACTGAATAATCTTCTAAATCTCTCTACCCACGTCTAGGACCTACTGGTCTCACCAAAAGGCAAATCACAGAGGCCTTATGAAGATTCTCAAGGAGGAGTACTCAAGCGGTGAACCATCCTTCTCTTTTATTTCAATTTCTTTTAAAATGTTCCATTCTTTTGTTATCCCTTATAACCTCCCATCATCCTAATGACATGATAATTCCATCACCTTAAATGTACTATAGATTCATTGCGCTAATGGAATATTTCATAATAATCTCTCTTTCCCCTCCTTTTATACAATAAATGCAAACACCGTCCGAGATGTGTAAATTTATCACTCTCAAGGAAGACGAGTTTTCAATTTTCATTACAATCGTCAATATTGGTCATAAAACCTTTTCAATTGTTGAAACATGTCATTATATATGTAATCTATCTTTATTAATGTTATTTAATTTTTACACATTCATAATATTGAATAATAATACTAAACAAGTTTATTGTGCACAAAATAGCCAAGCCAAATCCATGGGTTTATTTTAACTCAACAAATGAGTCATACTCTTCGTATATAACCAGAATCAATATAAGAACATTTATATCTCTTTAATTTCACTATGTATAAATATTAACAATTCTAGATGTTTAACCATATTTCAAACAAACATCCATTCCTGAATACAAGTAAACTGTTCAGGAAAACCAAAGATGAAAATGCTACCAAAACAATAACATTTTATGTTTCAAACCATAAAAAGTACATTAATGAACATAATAAGTTCATAAAATATAAATTATATGTTGATGAGGTTCTGGAATTATTAATTAAAGATGCTAAATTTGATTATTCAGGTCATTAAGAACAATGAAGAAAACTTTCGACCAAATGGTAAGAGATTACATAACTGGATTTTTATTCTTTGAGTTAAACATATATTTAATTACTTAAATTGTACCAAGAATATGTGTGAATTAACTATGATTATTTTATAAATAATATCCAATTATATTTTTTGGATTTTTATTTTTCACACACAAATATTTCATTGATTTATTGTCACTATAATGACACGATTTTTGTAAGGGATCATCTCCCTATCGCTTTTGTTCAAGAATATACCGTATATTGGTCCCTTTTATTTTTAATTTGTAATGAATGGGTATGCTTTGGAACCTCCTCCATAATTCCCTTGTGACATATAAATAATGGAATACCACTTTACCAGTCAATGAGCCCTCGCAATAGCCCTCGTTACAATGTTGAAATGTTTGTATGGGGTTTCTTATCTCTATTTCATTTCTATGAGATTTTCATTGTTCACCACTTATTTATTGTATGTGGTATATGTGTATTAACATTTTATATACAATAAAATGATTATATTTATATTCATGTTATTAAATGATTTTTTGAGGGTTATTATGTTCAAGTCATGTGATTTGATCAATTACATTGTGGTAAGAGACTTTGTCTCACCTACTATTTTGTTGTGACTAACTTTGTATTATGCACCTAATAATCCTTATGTGGTGTACCTACTTCCCATTTGAGATCAATTTTAATTTTAATGTTATATATATATTAAATATCCATAATCTCATATCATGGATATGTTTTTAGTTTGCACAGAATACCATTTTACATACGGTGTTTATTTGGAATGTTATTTTAGTAAAGGGAATATTGATGAATCTGTATACTGTACTATATATGGATATTGAAAAGGAATATTTATATTGTATTGAATAAATTCATAAAGAATTATTTGGACATGAAGTTGTGTGCAGGGGCTGCTATATCCCCTCAATGCATTTGTAGGTCTGATGAGACAAATCAGTCTGGCGACAAACCCATCGAGTTTGAATCAAAAAATCAGACGAGTTTGAACCCATAGAACTAAACCGTTTTAATGGTATTATGGTTTCACGTTCCATATACATGAAGTTCAAATAATAATCATTTTCATTATTCCTTATATGTTATTACTATCCATGAGGTATTAACTATGAAAAAATCTATGGATGCAGTTCCATTCTCATTTTGTTAATGGTGTGAGTTTTTCATCTATTCACCATGCCATATTGATTATGTCAGATTGATTATGATTCACTTATTATTGTATTCATTCATCTGCAATTTTTAACCCTTTCTGATTGTTTGATCTCACCCCTTTCTTTGTTTAAATTCTACTATTGGCAAAGAGGATATCATTTATTGAGTTCTTGTTGATGCAGTTTTTAGTTTTCGTTATGTATTGTATTTTGTAAACATTTATAAAGTAATTTGAGTAACGTTTATGTATATAGTTTCCTTAAGACTACTAAAATTTTCATTACTTCAGGATTAAATTCTTTCTAACCATTCCAAAATCACAGGTAATGCACAGGCTCCATCCTAGAGGGGTCGGGGTGTTCCATTACTATTATTCAAAATACATAAAGACCTTCTCTATGAAAAAGTTTATTTTATGTTTAAAATAAAAATATATTATATGATTTAAAATGAATCTTGGTTTAAAGAAAAAAAATTATTATTATTATTCAATAGTCATTTTATTTATTTCATAAAAAACAAAAACGAAATTTCCAAAAAAATAATTTTATTTATCATAAATACAGAATGATTTTTTTTCATACTAAATATCTGTTATGTTAAAATGTAAATTACATATTTTTAATAAGTTTAATCTGTTATATTATAAAGAAAGAAATATATTACATAAATATATCATAATTCTTCATAAATTTATTATCCAGGATAACCTTATGAATAT
The DNA here is from genome assembly GCA_963277665.1 of Viscum album. Taxonomy (NCBI): domain Eukaryota; kingdom Viridiplantae; phylum Streptophyta; class Magnoliopsida; order Santalales; family Viscaceae; genus Viscum; species Viscum album. The sequence continues at coordinate 1,942,552,747 of OY728126.1, read as the reverse complement.
ATGAGAAAATTATTTTTATGCAAATTAAGGTATTATTCAATATTACCAAAAATATTATTTTTTATGAAACTAAAACACATAACTCTATAATAATTTTCATATGATTAATCCAAAAATTGAATTTATTTTTTTTATATTCAACATATATATATGAAAAAAATTAGTTCTCCATTTTATTTTTTAAAATAAGGTAATTTTTATATATTATTTTTTATGAAAGAAATATATTAATAAACATATTATTCTTTTAATTAACGATATGGTGATAAAAGATATTATAATTGATATTACCTTATATTAAATCATAGATACACATACGGGAAATTATTTTATATAATTTGGGAGTCTAACAATCCATTCTTCTAATTGTGGATTTATCAAATAAATGTAATTTTATGATATAGACATGATATTTAAAAGATTATCAAATAATTTTAGGGACACATTTACCATTGTAGAGACACTAAATAATTTTTGTGTCAAATTCCCACAAAACATATAATGTTAATTAAACTAAATTTGGAACTAAAAAATCATTGTAATAAATTATATAAACTGAATAATATTAACTGAATACACATGAAAAGGTTTTTCATGAAATTAAATAATTAATAAGACATTATTATTTATAAAATTAAATTTTTTATGATGCGAGATAAGACTCATGAAATGATATTTCTCATATAAATATCTTTTTTTTGGAGATTTATTCATTTGTTATAACATGTTTTCTTTTCCGTGGTGTGTAGAATGAATATTTTATCATTCCATGATACATTTATTAAAATTGATGTGGTTTTATACAAAATTTCTTGTTCCCTCGGTTTATATCCTAATGAATTGAGTCTTACAAAAATAGAATCATATTTTTCATTAAATCCTTATATTAAATGTTTTCAAATCTTTCAACTCCATTCCTATATTCAATCAAATAATTTAAGAAAATTATTATTTATAAATGATATATTTTTTATGTTTAATTTAAAATATTTTTACAAAAACAACAATAGATTAGAAAGTAATCCTTTATATATTATATGTATTGTTTATTTTTTTATTTTTAAAAAATATGCTATATTTTTAATGTACTGTAATACCCTTTTTCCTAGAAAAATTTACAGTTCATCATAATTATGATTAATCTATAAGTTTTTGTGTGTTTGAAAGAATATTTTATTCTATCAGATTGAATAATTTACAGTTTTTAAATGATTTAAAAAGAAAATGATAATTTGTCTCTTCTTTCATCATTAATTAATATTTTTTCATATAGGATAAAATTCCATTTTCATGAGCATTATGATTGAAATACAAAATTTTATTTGTTTTCTAATGAACTACTTATTTTAAAAGTTATATAATGAAGGGTGGGGAAACTACAACTTACTAATACATGGGGTAATGATATGTTCATTACATGATATATGTTATAATTAACCAAGATAATTTTTCCATTGAAAGGGTTCTTATATTGGTGATTACACTAATGATATGATAACAATGTGATCATATAAATTCATTTATTTAATATGATTTAAATGTTATTTCCGATAAATATTTAAATTTAAATTTTTATGGAAATAATTTCATGATTAAAGGAAATTTCATTTCATTTTATAGGTGTGTGGTTTTAATTTTAATGAATGATTTTCAATAGTTTTCTTGTTTTCCGAAGAAACATTCATGATTATTATTTTTTATTTAAAAATATGTAAATTTTTTTAATACATACTATTGGGAAATAATTTTATTTCTAGAGTAAATATATGATTATATTTGTTTAGTTTTTATTATGTATGATGTAAAACATCCTTAAGGATTGACACATTTTCAACGAACTAATAATTTACTTTTTTTAAATACCATACTATTTTTTTGATCATACAACATTTTTATATGTTTTTCACAGGGCTCATGGAATATTAAAATCTATATATATTTAATTTATTACATAATAAATACATATCATGAAAGAATTATTTGTCTATACAATGAAAAAAGAAGTGTATTTAGATGATTTTTTTTGGAAAAAACTAAATAATGTGGCCTTATATATATTGATATTTATAGTTTGTTGATTATTAATTTAAAATATACCCCTAAAATATCATTGGAATGTTGGAAAGTAAAATTAATTAATATTATGGACATAAATATAGGGTTATATGTTTCTGTTTATTATAGTTGGTATCATGGAATGAGTTTTGATAACATTGCAGGTTAAAAATTTATCGTATGAGGATAATTGATGTGTTATACATTTGATAAAGTGTCAATATTTTTTGAGTAACCATATTTAAAATGTATATAAATTATTTTGAGGATCATTAATCATTGAAATTTAGTGGTTATTAGTTATATTTTTAGAGGTATTTTTTACAAATTAGGGTGAATACATGATTCATGAGTATATGAGATATTGGTTTGACAAGTTATTTTGGTTGTTCTATTCATTATATTTTATTATAAAGAAATGATGAATTAGTATAGAAATTAATTTGGGAAAAAATTTTATATAGTTATAAAATTTTATATTAATTTAATGAATGTTACTATATTGTCTAATTACATTTAATATTTTCCATACTAATGTTTATTATATTCATTTATTTTTATTGTGAAATATATGAAAAAATATTTCTTATTTCAATAAATGTTTATCAAATGAATAATTATATTTTATCAATATGGATGGAAAAAGATCACAAATATTCTTCTTATAGCATTGTAATTACATAATCATCAATATTATTGAAAAACAAGTTCAATTTATTTTCAATACTTCTGAAATATCTAAATCATCCAAATAAATGTATTTATTCTATCACATAGTTTTTTACTTCTTTAAATTTTATTTGGATGATGGAGTATAATTAATTTTATTTCAATATCTTTAATTTTTCATCTAACATAAAAATGATTAAAACAATGGAAAAACAATTTATTTATAGGAGTAATGAACTTCATTCAAAAAGAATAAGTAAAAATTGTAAAAAAATAAGACCATTGTATTGGGATTTAATTTATGATCTATTTTATTTGATCTTATCTATTGATTTTCTATAAACGTGAGGCTAAAATTCCATTATGGGGGAGAATGTATCATCCAAGGTTTCAGATCAATATTTATATAAAAAATTATATCATTCTGTAAATTTAAATTATAATTATATCTCTTTCATTTAAAATATAAAATTAAAACATTAATACACATATTTAGTATATATTTTTAACTTATATATTTATCATTAACAATTGAATTTATTTAAATCATTTTTTCCTAAAAAACTACCATAAACAAAGATGAGAAATATCACATCATGCCCATAAATGTAGAAGGGATTGAACCTAAATTCAAAGTGTAACACAAGCGCAATTACTATGTCTCCTAGAATTGCTACAATGACTTTAATTTCCATTAAATTATATATAATTATACATATAATACTATATTTTGGATAAATTTTACACATATTAGTTTTTTGAAAAAAAATTACATTTTTTTTATTTTTAAATGATTATAATTTTTATGTAATTATAATCTAATGCTCAACTATATATGACACATGTATCAAAATTAAATAAGTTGTAACATTAGAAAATTATTCCCTTATAAAATTTTGTTTGAAAATTTTGATATACAGTTAAATATATATTTTACACTAAGATCATACTATATTATAATTTTTTATTAAATTACATATTATTTACTTTTATAATGAATTTTCATCATAATCTTGGTACATATTTTGTTATTAAAAAAATTATTGTCAAAAATTTACATGTATTATAATAAAAATTACTTTTGAAATATTTATTACTATTTTTTGAAATGTTATTCCTTTTATTTATAGTGACTTATTATTATAAAATATTTATATGATATGTGAATGTACTTTTTGAAAGTAAAATGATCATTAGTAAATAATTTTATTACTAATTTATTATAATTTTTAAACTAAAACCATTTTATTCATTACCAATTTAACAAATAAATTATAGTTTATTATAAAAGTAATTTAAAAAAATAAATGTTATAGCCCAAAATTTAAAAATATGAATATCATATTTGATAGATAATATGAAAAGCATCAACAAGCATAGATGAGAATATAAAAACTCAAGACTTCAGAATATGTTTACTATTTCAAATAAATATAATCTATGATAAATCATTAAATGAATGAAAAACATATTTTATATTATGCTACATGCAAGAGCGACTTACTAGAATATCGGGAATTATACATGAGGCAACCTTTTACCAATTAATAATAATAATATTATTTAATATGATAGTTAATGCCTATCCATTTAAATTGAGGGTATGAATATGGATAAATAATTTATGAATATTAATAAACACATTAATATAATATCTATTGATTATAAGTAATAATAATAATAATCATTTCATGAAAAAAATAAATGTCTTCTTAAAAACAATATCTTCTTAAAAGACACTTTAATTACGCAAGGAATACATAATTTTAATGTAATATTTAATATATTTAACAAAATTATGAAAACATTAACACCATTTTTTAAATCATAATATCAAATATATATTTGGGTGCATAATTTTATTTTTTTGAGATGTTTAGTTTTTTTGATAAATAGATAAAAATAGTTGATTATAATTGAAAAATACATTTTAATTTAAATGATTTTTAATGATAATTATACTTTTAACTATTTTTCATGTTATAATATTTAAATTATTAAATTATTAATATATTATGTGTAATTGGAATGAGGATCACAATTCATTTTGATATAATAACATTTTAAACAACTAAACATGTTCACTTTAAGACCCCGTATTCTCGTCCCATCTGTGTAATAAATTTTATATTAAAAATTTCCACATCAATAGATTTAATTTTGAAAAAAGGATTCCATATTTTGACATCAAAACAATTTTTATTTTTATTAATTTTTAATTATTTATTTTCCAATGTGATTAGTGAAATCCATAAAAATAATTACAGTGAATAAGAGACAAACAAATTTACCGAGGGTCTAAAATTTAATAATATGTTTAAATTTGACATATAAACACATAAAAAACTATTTTATGGCCATATATAGTACATAATAATAATATTATATATATTTATCTATTATTGATGCCACATGAATACAATAAAATTTGGTAGAAATCAATACATTTCATAAATACCCAATGTGTCCACTCCCCGACATAAAAAAAGACACAAAATCTACTCCTTTTTTCAAGCCATAAAAATTTTTGGATTGGAAAATACATACCAAAATAACTCTTCAAAATAAATAAAAAAAATCCTAGAATCCATTTTTAATGCATACAATAATCCAATATTGTTTTTAGATCAATCAAAAGCAGGTTAACTGATGAAAATGTAATTTTCTTCCTAATGTGTTCTTATTTTTTTTGGTTCTCCACCAAAGAAAATTAAAATTATAAAATTATTATATAATAAAATTATTATCAAATATAAAATGAGTTGTTTTTATATAATTCTTATAAACATATACCTTAAAAACATAGATCAAATTGGTTATGAAAGCAGCAATCGTGTGTACAGTGTACTACCGCCTCGGGAATAGATGACATTCGTTTTTCCATTTCCAGCATTGAATGACGATATAATGATGTATTTAATGTTTATATTTGATATATATGATATTTATGATTTATTATATTGTTTTATTTATTAAATCCATCATACATTTATGCATTCCATTTTTTTGGAATACTAATACATTTCTCTTGTGTATGACGGACTACAACCTCGTAATGAGATGTGATTCATTCACGAATTACATGGAATGCTATATGGATGAATAAAATAAATATATGTTATATATTATACATTATAATATTCGTATAAGGATAATATATATATAATATATAAACTTTTATTTCTTACAATACCATAAGAAAATGGAGACAACGTTTACGTGTATGTATGACCTACCATCTAAATTAACGTTGTACTTCATTTCCCATCACAAAGATTTATAGATCATAATAAAAACATATATTATTAATTAAGATGATATTTAAATCATGATTTACATTCTTGGTATGGTGAAATCATGATCTATATAAGAGAAACAAATAATATTCGGTCAAACCAACCTTGAAAAAATGCAATTAACAAAAACACAATCAAAATAATGAGATCTTATTAATGAAATGATGATAAGATTTATAAAATAATCCTAAATTATATTATAAATATTCTTAAGGATATCATATAAATTAATGACATGTAAACATCACTCAATAAGAGTTTAAATCTAGGTCAAACCAAAGGATGTGTGAGGAAAGGGATTTTTTTCCTATTTGACATCACTAATACATATTATAATGTCATTCACATAATTTTTTTTATATTCTACCACTTTCAAAGGTATTATCATTAAAACATCATTATTCAATGTATTTTTTGATTCCATTTTAATTATTTCATTTATTTTTTTTAATTTAAAAGATTCCAAGTTTTATTAATTTTCAGAACTAAATTTCAATTAGTTGGGTTTTATTAAATCCCCAATGTATGTTAATGTTCTATTATTATGTAAATAACAAATTTTAATCATATTATTTTGAATTTTGACTTTTTAAGTAAACTTATATCTAATACACATAATTTATTCATTGGACAGTTTTCACTTCTCTACTATGATTATTTGAAAGGTATATTTTACGTTCTCATTATAATTGAGATTGTTCATTCACTAATTTTTTGTCAAATAAATAATTTGATATTTGTATAATATTCATATTTAATATTTGTATAATATAATTAGTTATTATTTTTACATGTAATAGTAAAATTTTTAGAGTATTTCATCCGTAGGTTTTGTGATAATATTTTAAGAAAATAATATTTCATTTATCTCTTTTAATGGAAATCTATTTTCTTATAAAACATTGTTTTCTAAAAAAAATTAAAAAATTTGTTTGTTAACATTTTCTAAATGATATATTACAATAAAGTTTTTCCCATTTTTAATTTTTCATTTTTTTCCATTGACTATTGATATTTATTTATGAAAACAAAAATTTTGATCAGTTTTATTTTGAAAATATTATTAAATTTTCCTAATGTATGGAATTTCCATCCAACATTACTTTAATTTCATTGAATATTCATTTTAGTTCATTGAGGATCATTTTGATAAATTTATTTATAAATGACTTTCAAGGAAAATGATCTTCAAAAAATAAAATCAATATGAAATGTTTGTTTTATTCATAAATGTTATTGAATATATTTTTGTAGTATTTATATTCATCAATGAAAACAAACCATTACCCATAAACCAATGGATATATATTATAATGATACAATACTTATTCTTTATCAAGATTTTTTACCATTAGTTTGATAGGGGATGAATAATTTTAATACCATAAAATTTACTCTGGATGGTTTATAATAATGTTTTTTGGTTGGGAAAAGTATTTAAATTTTGTATACTCATTTTAATATGAATGTTTATGTTAATTATGTTTCACTTATTTTATATGATAAATTAATTTGATTTTTTATGTGATGGGAAATAACCATTATAGCACCTCGATGCATTAGAAGGTTTTTTTAGAGTAATTGTATATTTATTTTTCCAAGGCTGTTCATATTTTTTAGATTCTTGGGAAGAATATTTCACAATATTAGATTACTAGAATGATTCATAGACACTATTATATGCCTTGCGATGAATCTATGACAATAAATTTAGAAATCCATCATTATGAATTTAATCATTAGTAATTTAATTATTAATATTACATGATATTATTTAATTATTTTGAATATCCATGGTTTAATTTCATGATCAAGATATTATATATATTGAATTGTTTTATCATCATTTATAGCTCCCATTTTATGATCATCTTATTTATTAATAGATTGAACTTCAGTTAAATATCATTCTATATTGGTTATGAATTATTTATTCATTGTTTTTGATATACACATTCCCTTATTATGAATCTTATCTCACCTATTTCTTTTGTTTTATTTTCCCTAGGATAAATTAATGTATTTTTGGGATTGATTTTATGGGATACATTAAATGGAATAATGTAAATTTAAAATAAAACTATTTAAATATATTTTGTTTATAAATTTATTTTAGACTCAATTATGCACCTAGTTCACAGAGGAAAACTAAATTATTCAGTCCTTTGCAATTCAAACCACTGTATCTATTCTAATTAATTTAAGAAAGAACCTAAAATGTGCTACTGGGGTCAAGGATGATATAGTTGGTACCTGAGGATGTTTAGTATATACCAAGGGAATAATTTTTATGAAAAAATAGATTATGAAACATAACCCCTATATTGAATTTATGTATAATTATAAAAAAACGTCATACCATTTTGCTGCTATATATATTATGAATTTTTTTGTTAAATATATTGATGTCTATATACTAAATGTTTATGTGGTCCCATCATATTGGTTCTTATGGGTAATAACTCAAAAAAATACCGATTGTGATATACTCAAGAATTACCTATTACTCAAATATAGGCCTTACAACATATGTGGTTTTACAATCCCAATTGATATTCCTAGGATATTTAGTATTTTATATGGAAATAATTATGAAGGATTTAAATAGAAGATGAAAATGATCTACCTAGGTTAATACTAGGTTTTCATTGATTTAAATTATCATTTAATATTATATAAATTCTAAATTATTATATTGTTAACCCCTATTCCAGTGAAGGAACAATGTTTAAATAAGAACAGATATGGTTTTCATTAATTTATATTAAACAATTAAATTATAGTGGTATTTTACCTATGGTATTTTTGTATAAGAATCATGGAATGTCAAGGATTTTAAGAAATTTTAAAAACATATACATATTCAATAACATATGAACTATTCATACCATTATGGGTTATAATTTTATGGTTAGTAATAATTTAAAATTATTAATAATAACAATTAATTTATTATTTGGTAAGAGGCTAAAAATTTTAAGGAAATTTTGAAAAAATTTATTAAATGTATATATTTTTAGTTGAAATCATATTTGAGGAATAATTCCTTTACATTTTATAAACAGAAGGATAACGATATTTGTAATCATTACGGTTAATCTATTCATTAATGATATTATAAAAAATATTCATATTATATAACTAGCATTTTTAAATAAAATTATTCCAATTCAACGAAATAAATGTTATACAAAGATAAATGTTTTTTGAATGATGTGCATAATAAGATTTTGGGAACAAGTTAGATTATTTTGAAAGAGTTTATTAGAATGAAATCCCAAAAGTGGGGTGAAAACCTATCACATCTGGTAATGTGGGGGGCCTAAACCCATGACCGAAAGATGATAAGGATTCACACCTACCACTAGCCTATGCGATGGCCAGGTTAATATGTCATTATTTTTAGTTAATAATTTAATGAATAAATATTAATGAATTACAAGTAGTATTACTATTTAGGTTTAGTGATTAATATATTAACTATATTGGTTTTGGAAATTATTTTGAGACATATGGAAATTCTTTTCTCTCTTTATGGATTATGCAATAAAATAAAAATAAAATTTAGTGATACAGGAATAAAAAAAATTAATTTTTGGATACAAATTTCCTTGAATAAAATAATAATTTGAAATGGATCAAAGGAAATAAAAATTATGAATCCATATTTATAGAAGTACATCATGTATAAATATTTAAATATATTCATTGATAGTAATAAAATTATGAACTATAGAAAACAGATCCTAAAATTATATGTTAACAAATTAACATTATTTATGATGATATCAAGGAAATTTCACATGAATTAGAATTAAGGAGTTGGGGCCCTAAATATTTTATAGATCAATTCCATGGTTTTGTTAAATTTCTTCAATAAATACTTATATTTTATTTTTCTATTTTCCTTAATTTTCTATATCATCAAATTTCAAAAATGATCACCTATATAGAAACCTAGTTATCTATGATTCCATTGGTCTGATGTACATCCAATTCTCTATTATGAAGGTAACATTCTATTATAACTTTTTTATGTTTGTTTTTCAATAATTTTATTTTCCACAATAAAAACACATATTACCATGATCATGATTATATTTTAAGGATTTTTTTTACTTAATATGGTGCGAATGAATCACCTCCAAATTTTTAAATATGAATATCTTATTTAATAGAATGTGGGACACATAACACAAAGAAAATAAGGTAACATAAAACCCAATGGAGCTATAATATTTTTATTATTTTAATTAAATTTACCATATTATATAGATTTAATTTCTGTAAACACTAATATTAGATTTTGTTACACAAAATAACTACTTTTTCTGATATTTTTCATTACACAAAAGGCCATGTTTTATTGAATTATAAAAAAAATATTTAATTTGATATTTACCTCCTATCAGTTGGAATAGAATGTAGGTGTAGTATTAACTAACTAATAAGGATATATAGTTTGTAACATTTATTTTTTATTTATTGATTATAAATAATAGTAATAATCATTCAAAATCAAAATAATTGTATATTGATTACATTATTTTCCTAAAAAAGGTCTAATCACACTTTTCACATGTAATTTAATTTTAATTTATCTCCATTTTTGAAACATTATATTACTATAAAAAATACCATTATTAAATTATAATAATATAATATTTTAGGTGAATTTTTGTTGTTTATGTGCTTCAATTTTTTATGAATTGTGAATAATTATGGATCTTAATTTAAAAATTAATTTCATCAAAATAATTTATAATGTTTAATTATATATATAAGAGGATTTAAAGTCATAATAGATAGATTATGAATCAATTAATCAAATTTTTTTCATTGTATAATGTTTAATAGTGTATTTTGATATAAAAACATTGTAACCTTTTCTACATTTTCACATGAAAACCCCACTTTTTCATCCAATATGCTTGAATAATTATATATATCTTTTTACAAATTATGTAGATTTAATTTATAAAAATGGTGTTCGTATTTTTAAATAGAATAATTTTTAATTTCTATAAGTTCAAATTATTTTTTCACCAAAGTGATTAGAGAAAAAAGGTAAAAATAATTACAACTATTTATAGGAAAACAATTTTATAGAGGGACTAAAAATTAAACAGAAGAGGTAAAATGACTTTGAAGCTGGTCAAAAACCCATTTTAAAGTGATATTCATACTTTATTACTCCACTTATTAATATTGTTCTATTATTAGGCACACTTTACATTATCAAATTCGGTTATCACAAAATACATTTAAAAAATACCATGTGTGTCCTCCCCCCACTTATAAAATCCAACCCACATACCTAAAATATCATAAACTAATAAATTCTTCATAAAAATGATAAAAAAACTCATGAAATGTGTATGATACCCCAATAGTGAACTATACAATATCTTTTTTTCCAAACATCAATGATTTTATTAGTTTATCACTTCCATATAAATAATCTCATGCTACTTCACACTCCTATAATCAATCATTTCAGCACCGAAATACAATTACATTCATAACAGTGGGTGAGAATCACTATTATTATCACATAACATTCCACTCGGTGTAATTTTATTGTACTAATTATTTCATGTTTTCCCTCTGTATGGGATATTCACCGACAATGCCGCCTCAAATGAACCTAACATCCACTGTTGATGTCAGTGCCTTGAATTGAAAGAGGTTTACCTTGACCACCTATGAAGTGGCAGAGGGGTATACCATTTTCATGTTAAGTGATGCTTAATTTTTTAACAACACTACTAAAATATCTATATGAAAAATTACACTATATTAAAATTTCTAAAAACACTCAAATTAGTCATTAAATTGTCCTTCTCAGCATATAATAAATTATTGCATGAACTTCAATTTTTTAAATGAATATACATCCCTAAATGTCTTCCCCATTAATTTATTATTCAATCACAAAAATCGTTTGACATATATCTTCTTGATGTAAAAAATATGTCATCACTATCAAAATCCTATTTAATTAATAAATAGATTAGCAACCACTGTAAATTATTGTTATTTTTTTCAAGCATGACATCTAATGACACTAAATGAATCAAAAGCATTACTCCAAGCATAACCTCTTCCTCAATTCACATATTGACCAATTGAACATAATTTAACACATGGTATCAACAATATACCACTTTGTATTTTTTTTCAGTATCACCTTGATTTGATTGGTAAATACTTGGTACAAACCTAATTTATCTTCTTTTTAATAATTAAATAGATTGAATAAGTGGGGATATTCATATATCTCTATTTATCATAAAAAATATTTTCTCATATATTATAATAATATTTCATGAATTCTTATGATATTTAGATGATATAACTAGGTTATCTTATAAAATTGGCATTAGATAGCCAAATCTATTTCTATGGTAGTTAACCTATTTTTATAAATATGGTTGATATGAAAAAAATTAGTCTAATCTATCCATAAAAGACTATGTGTGTGAAATCATTCTTAGAAACCCCCAAATATATATTAATTGTTATTTGAGTCTTAAAATATACAATCCGACACACACAATAACATAGAAATTTGAATGGTTATGTTCAACAGAATAGAACTCCCATTTTCAAATCATTTCATCAATTGGGAGCTCCATAATCATTAAAATTATGTTCTAGGGATGAAAGTAGTATGGGAATACCTTAAACTCTGGAAAATCCAACCAATATATATACTCCACATTTTAATTTTAAGGGTTTTAGAAGGATATATTTTTTGAAATACATTTATGATCCCCATTAGTGAAATCATGAAACATCTCCTTCAATTCCCTATATATTAACTCAAAAATAATACAGAATATGGAGGAACCACTTATTTCTTCTGAAGAAACATTCAAGATAATAGTTTACTATAATGTTTTTTATTTCCATGATCAATATGTGTGGTTATTTATTTCTAATTTAAATAATTCATATATTTTTAACATGTTTCCTTCCCATGAATTTATTCCCCCTAATGAGTTGTTTTCTTCTAATTAGTCTTGAATTTTTTTAATCCAAACCAAACTATCAATCATTAATTTCCCATATTATTTTGGATTATCCCACCTAATAGTTTTTTTCCAATAGTTTCTCTATATAACTGTCCATTGGTTTTGGCCTCACTATTGGTAAATAAATATTAAACCATCATTAATAGTATCTATGAAAATACTAATAGAACACTAACATATCACTTGTAACATTAATATTCTAGGGTGATTCCAAATATCTCTAGATTTATATTTTTTTTCCTATGAAAAAATGTTCGTCAATGTTCCTAGGGTGGGTGCTTATGGTTTTGCATCATACTTTCAATATTCTTCCCTTCCTTTGAGTTTCAAGATTTCCTATTATCCTTTTTGGCACAAAAAACATCAAATTTTCTCTAAACACCAAGATTTTCTTTAACAAAATTGATTTAACTTATTAACTTTAACAATTATACTTACCAGATAGAGTAAGATCATCTTTATCATATTTGAAATCAGTTATGAATCATATAGGATTGTCTAAATCATATATTTTTGTGATGGAATTTTAATTTTTCTCAAAATATTCTCAATCCTTTTAAGCTAAATTATTCTTGAGCTCATTTATAATATACTCTTACTAAAATTACCTAATCATCTACTTTAAGATCTTATTAGCATAGTTTACTTCCTTATCTTACTTATTACTCTTGTTCATTTTCTCATTAAAGACATGTAGTTTTACTCCTTATTTACATTCCTTTTTCATTTAATTATTTTGAACATTCCTGAAATAAGGGCTATGAACATAGTGAAATAAATATCATATTACACAGGGAAAAAAACATTTATTATAAAAGGTAACATCTTTTGTTTAAAAATATAGATTTAAAGAATCAGTTCAGTAACACTAAGAGATTTGGGGGGGGGGGGCTAGGATTAGTGGAAGAATATTTTTTCAAAATCATGTGTTTTTTAATTCATCCACATAAACACTTTAATGTTCTTGACCCAGTCATGATTATTTCTCAATCTCCCCAACTAGTAATTCAATAAAAATAACATTAATTTTTTTTAAAAGGTTTGGTATGAAAGCATACTCCATTTTATGTTAGATAGATACTAATTCCTAAAATAACTAATATATTCACAATTAAAAAAAATTTGTTGGACTCTCTAGTTAAAAAACTCTCAGTAATGGGTGAGACAACATAACTACACCCCTTCTCTTATTGGTAAAATACACAAATCACATGCCTCTATTTGTTGGTTAGACACCCAAGATGAAGGACTATTCTAAATTGATCATCCATAGCTAGAAAAGACATATTCATAAAAAATTATTCCTATATAAGAATGTTGGATACCCCTTAATTATGTATTATCATTCATGGTCTTCAAAGACTATCTAAAAAAATCATGTTAGACTCCAAAATCATTTCAAAAATGAAATATCTAAAGTTTAGTTCTCAAATCAAATTGTACAAGTGATATAATTCTACATGAATTAATCAAATTTTAGTTTCTTTTTGTGATAATTTGTAGTTAGAGATTTATCAAATTTTTCAAGTTTAATGGTCACAAGATATCCCATTATTTTTCTGAAAATTATTCATCACCATCATGCACACATTTATCAATTTTTTTATTAATGTAAGATCATTGGGTTTTTATTAGGAATTTTTATTTTTTATTTTTTATTTAAAATAACTTTTTTTGGACTTATGTCGATGATTATATTGATCACAGTTGTTTTGGAGGAGTTATGGTCTTGTTCGGAGGTTAGAACCAGGTTTTGGGCCGGAAATGGCCTACCGCACAGCTTGTGCATGGACTGCACAAAGTTAAGAGAAACTATCCGAGAGGTTTAGAAACTGCATGATCCTGGATTGAGGAGTTCCACACAGTTACCTAATGGTTAGTCAAACTGGGCGGGGTAACCATGTAATGTGCCCCTATTAGGCAGAGTGTTGCATATAGTTTTCGCACGGTTTTAGAAACAATGTGGTTAAACCGTTCGACCCTTGCGGTGTGATTTTTAAAAATGACAAATTAAAATTTAATTTTTAATTGAATTCTCAAAGTGTATTGTCAATTATACGCATATTAGCCCCTCCTAGAGCTCTCCTTTGGATCCTAGGATATTCTTCGAGCAAGATCCTCTGTCTGACATCCATTTTGATCGTCTATCCTCTCTACGGATCCACACCAATAAGGCCTATATTCTTTTTTGTTGTTCTTTTTTTTCGGAATCAGGATTGCACTATCTAGATTTAGGAATATTTTCCTTCATATTCTATTCTTCATCATTTCTTCAAATTTCTTCCAAATTAGGACAAATCTGGACACGATACTGGATGAGATGTCTACTACCGAGGTGAGGTAGGTAGACTATACTATCATTTAGTTATAATTTGGGTTTTCAGGCATTCAACTGATATTCCATTTGTAGGAATCTCCATAAAGGTATTGTTTTTGAGAGTGTAGCTTCTAGTACCTGGTGTTGAACTTAGTGAGGTTAACCATAAGTTTTGTTTAGGTGTGTTGGCACCTGTTTCTTGTTTCGAGGCCACTTCAGTGGTGCACCTTAAGAGAATAGCTTGTTTATTCCTATTTAAACAACGAAAGGTGTTTCTTCTTGTGGTTTCCTCGTAAGAGGATTCCCTTAGATGACATGATAGCTTGAGTAATGATTTTTTGAGATGTACTACTTCCTTACATATTGAATATCATGTTATGCCTCATCATTTTTAAAGCCTGGCATATATGGAATGTGTTTGTATGGTTGGGTATACCTATTTGTAAATTTCTAATGAAATCGTTAATTGATTATATGGGAGGGTAGGCCCATATTCATGGTAAATGATATATGTCTTTCATGCATGGGTATAAACATGGAATGTTCTGGGTGATGTTATTGGGTATAGTGACATGTTTATGATTTTTTAATTTGAATGCATGAATGATGGGTTTGATAGATGCCTCAGACATCCCTCCATGGATCTGGAATATTGTAGTGGATTCCTTTTTTTGAACTCTCCCCTTGGGTCTTGATTCTATGGGATGCCTCGGGACTTGCTACCCCATAGGATCTAGCTTGCTTGGGCTCACATAAGAATTTCTATTGACTTTTTCCTCGGACCACAACCAGTTCCTAAATGAGTTTCTACTATGGATGCCAATGAGACTCGATGGGATGCCTTGGTCATGCACCTTAGATCCAGCCCTTCATGGTCTAGATATTGTTACATAGATTTCATGTTCTTCTAACACCTTGGATCTGATCTGTTAGGTCTACTACTTCACTATACATCATGGTCGCGGGATGAAACTTTCACAATATAGCATGTTCGTGGATTACTTGATGTCAATATACATCATGATTTTGGATTTCTTGATACAAATTTATGTATAGTACTACTATGTGACTTGTTTTTTTCTTTATATTGATTCCTTTTTAGGTGCTGACTCTCTTTTTTAGGTATCATTGAGGGCTGTTTAGGTTTAGATTATAGTAAACATATTCCATGGGCATATGCACATATATAAAAGTTGTTCCCACATGCTAGCACTTTTGTAGAATTATTGTTAGAACTGTATATACATGGTTGGTTTCCTATTGGGATATTTATCTCACACCCTCTTTGGGCTTCCTTGGGGACATAAATAGTTTATATTGTTGTAGGTGATGTTAGGGGAATGTTCCCTAGTATAGGTTGTTGATTGTGGCTTTAAATTAGTAGAGAAAAGGACCTTGTTATGGTTTTTTGATGCGGAGATATATTTTCAATATTTTTTTATTTTTTGAATACATTAATTGTATTTCCATGTACAGTTCAGGTTGCATTCTTGATACTAGTACCATATCCATCATTTTTTTATATGAGACACCTATGGTTATTGTTGTACATTTAATGCTTGTCTTACATTCAACTATGTACTATTTATTTTGATTCCTTTAATGTATATATTGGAATTCCATTGTGATACTTTGGTAACGACTATGTAGTAACCCCATTGAATCACCTCTCCCCTCACTCATTGTCGGTAGCCTCTAGTGTTTTGGGAGATGCGCTTGAGGCCTTGTGGCCAACCGGGATTTGGGCACTGTTTGGGGTGGCATCCAAATCTGGGACATTAAAAAGTGGTATCAAATTATTTTTATTTGGTAGAAATATTGTTTGAGAAAATTGATAGGGATATGAAGGAAATATATTTTGGTTATAACTGATGTATGGGGGGAGCTGCCACGCGTACAAGGAAAAGCTAAATTACCTCGAAATGTCTTCTGATTTTTAGGATTATGACTATTATAGTTGATTTGATTCACCAGTGGGTGATGCACATGATTTCATCTCTTACTATTTTTGAAATTATGGGTTCTATTTCATTTGAAACCTAATGAGATAAGTGTGTTCAATATCATGCATCATATAGGAAATTTTTAGAATCATGTAGCATGTATTATGTCATTCTATCTATGATGCATTAGATATTTCATGTAGTTGTTCAAGCTGATGTGATTGTTGTGCCTGTGGTTGTGATATTTGGGTGCAGTAGATAAATTTATAATGAAAACTTTCATTCCATAATGAGTATGGGCCCTTATGAATTGGGAAATGATGCACCAGTGAAATGTAAATGTTAAATGAAAATGATATGTATAGTTTTAATGAGAGATATGTTTTGTGGTTTTGAGGTGTTATGGGACCTCATGGATTAATAATTGGTAACCCTTGGTGGAATATCATGAATAAATGAATGTGAAATTGAAATTAAAACAAGATGTTGTAAATAGAGTCTTGACCTAGACTCGTCTTTTAGTGGGAAAGAGGCATTGATTCGATTCGTTCATCAGATGTTAATTGTATAGTCATGGATTTAAGGGATTGTTGTCATATGAATTTGATTTTAGGAGGGTTTTGACACACTCTCTACTATTGATCATTGTTCATTGATGTAGTTATTTTCTGAGGTGTGTGTTTTCCATCATAGATACAAGGCCCCATGACAACCTCTAGTGGTGCGCCACAATGGAGGAGATAATCATACAGTGGAGATGGTGGTCCACGGGCTAACTCTTGATCCTCCTATAGTGCATGTTGTGGAACATGAGGCTGTTCTGGACATAAGTGTGGAGGAAATATTCTGTGAGGGATTCTTTCACAATATGAAGACAATACAGAGAACACCACAACTAGCCTTGACTATGGCTGAGCGTACACATGTTTTCCAAAAGCAGCATCCACCTACGTTATCAGGGGATGGGAGACAACATGCAACAATGTTGTGTCTAGAGACTACGTTAGTGATTTTCAGGCATATGAAGATGCCTCTAGAGTGGAGGGTCATGCTCACAACATACATGCTACGTGGATCGGTAAAGAGCTGGATATATGTTTTGAACCAGGCTGATGGGTTGCATGATATTGGTTGGGATGAATTCTAAACCTACTTCTATGACTACATTTACCACGCAAATCTATAAGTAGAGCATGATAGTGGGTATTTGTTTCAAGATTAGGGTGCGGTGATAGTTATGGAATACTCGACATGCTTTATCGATATGAAACATTTTCTACCAATTTATCTTACTGATGAGTTTTCAAGGGAGATGCACTTCAGGGATGGTCTCAAACATGCTATCAGATCTCATGTCAATGTGTTAATGATGCCATCTATCACTAAGATTGTGAATGAGTCACTGATTAAAGAGAGAAACATGAGGGAATCTAGGGGTACATTGTAGAGGAGTGTTGTTTCCCACCCAAGTTGATCTAAATAATCCGGTAAGAAGTGTCATTTTGAGGCTTCCTGTGACGGGAGTGCTAGTCATGTTGTGGGTGCAGGTTTCATGGTGTTTCTATATCAATGTGACTCGGACCAAGTCGAGTGTTGAGCTTGCGGTAGGATGGGGAACATGCAACGGTTTTGTAGGAGATTCCCTCTAGCTACGAGTGGAAGGGGTTCATCTCTGACATTGGGTTCAAGAGCAGGGTCATCAGCTCTATGTCAGGCTTAGAGCTGTTGTAGTGCAGGGATGTCAGGACAGGGTAGTGGTGGTCATGGTCGGGTAATCCATGCATCATGTTCTTAGTGACAACATGGTGGATTTGATCTGGGTATCCAGGAAGGGTCCCAAGGTCATGGTACATTCCAGACATATGCAGTTAAACAAACCCACCAGCAGTAGGATTCCAGACCATCTATAATAAGAGGTATCATCATAGTACCTTCTACTATTTCATATTCTCTTTTCGATACACACACCTCTCACAATTTTATCACAAGATGAGTGGTAAAAATACCTGGGCTTATGGTTTTGATTTTTGAGGACATTTTGATGCTAGACACACTATTGGGAGTTAGAATGGTTGAGGTATGTCAGTTTATGGAGTGTACCATTGAGGTTTGTGGGTCCCACTTCCTCTAAAGTTTATATTCCCTCAAAATGAAAGGGTTTGACGTAATTCTCCGAATGGACTACCTCATTGCTTATCAAGCGTACATTGACTGCTATCTCCAGAGGGTAATTTTCACATCACCATAGGTTGCATTGTTTATTCAAATGGGTGAATGGGAGGTACCTGCGAGCATGAATAGACCCAAGCATCATGGGCTTGGTGGGATGATAGCCCAGATTGCTAGATTGTCTCTAGATGATTAGGGAGTGATTCAGACATACTTTCCTCTAGTGGGTGTGTTCTTTTAGTACATCTTTCCTGAAATTTCTTTTGGTTTACCTAATAAAAGAGGGGTTTAGTTATCCATTAAGATACTTCTAGGAACTACACTAGTATACATTCCTCCAAACAGGATGGATATGATGGAGTTGCAGGAGCCCCATAGGCTGCTAATGGATTTGGAGGCAATGGGGTTTATCAGAAACAATACTTCTATGGGGTGTTTGATGATTCGTTTTTCTAAAAAGATGGATAGAACTCTTAGGCTATGCATGGATTATTGGAAATTTAACCAGCTAACGGATAAATAGTAATATCCAATACCACAAATAGATGACATGTTTTATAATTTTCTATGAGGTCAAGTGTTCTTGAAGATCGTCTTGAGGTCACGATATCACCAAGTGAGGGTTTGAACTATATACATACCTCGTTCAACATTTCATAAAATTTATGGGTTATACAAGTATCTATTAATTCCATTCTTTCTCATGAATGTGCTAGCGGTTTTCATGGATTCATTGAACAGAGTGTTTCAACCTTTTTTGGTTTCTATTGTGGTGGTTTTCATGGATGATATCTTTATGTATTCTCACAATTGAAATGACCATGAAGGACATCATGAAATCATTTTGAATACACTAAGAGAGCATATTTTATATGTTATTCTCACAATGTTTTAATTTTTGATCGATCTGATTTACATCCCATGTCATATTATCTCAGAGATAGGAGTGTCAGTGGTCCAATAGCAGGTGACTGGTGTAGTTTGCTGGGAACAACCCAAGATCATTTATTATATGAATAGTTTATTTAGAATATCTAGATACTAAAAGTGTTTTATATAGAACTTATCAAGCTTATCAGCATCATTGATAGGCATGAATATGAGGGGAGTACTATTTTTGTGGTCGGAATCATGTGAGACAGCCTTCTAGAACATGAATGGGAGACTGAAATTAACACCAGTCCCGATACTTCTAGAGTAGGGAAAGAGAGACTAGGTGTACTGTGACTCATATGGTATTGGGATGGGGTAGTGCTGATTCATATTGAAAAATTTGTGGTGTATGGGTCCCGAAAGTTGAGGCCTCACTAGAGGAATTTCCCTATACACAAGCTCAAGTAAGCTGCTGTTGTTCATGCATTGAGCTGTTGGAGACAAAATTTACTAGAAGAGCATTTTGTGGTGTACACTGACCGCAAAATAATCAAGTATATATTAATGAAAGATGATCTGAATTTGAGAAAGTGATGGTGGGTTGTGTACATATAGTCCTTTGACATTTTTCTTGCATACACACCTGGTAAGGTAAATGTATTCATCGATGCACGGAGTAGGATGACTCAAATATAGGTAGTGCAATAGGCCAGTAGCAAGTGGAAGCTTATGAAGTTGTTCTTTAAGATGTATTTGGGTGTGTACAATAGAAAGGGGTAGAAATTTCTTTCATCCTTATCTGTTACATCTACAATTCTAGATAGAGTTTGGATGAGGTATCTATCAGATTCTGAAAGCCTAGTTCCATTAGAAGGTGTTGAAGGTGAGGACCCACATCCTGATTTAATGGTAGGTAATGATGAGAACATATTTATACATTGATGTTTCTATGTTATAATGGAAATATGTGAGGTGTTGATGAGGTAATGTCATGATTTTTCTTGGTCAGTGCATCCCGCGGTCCCCAAGATATTCTGTGACATGCGACGACAATACTGGTTGTCGAGAATGAACAAAGAGGTAACTGGTTTTTTATGAGGTGTTCCACTTGTTGGTAGGTGAATGTTGAACATCAGCTTCTAGCTAGGATTTTACAGTTGTTACCTATCTCAGTGTTGAAATTTTATGATTGTGAGATGGATTTCGGGACTGGTTTTCTATGGTCGCCTCAAGGTAATCACGTTGTTTGGTTTTTTTGACAGGTTATGAAGGTCATACATTTCTTGCCGATAAAGAAGACCATCAGTGTTGATGATCATGGAATGTTAGAAATATGATAGGTGGTGTGTCTTCATGGGGACCCGAACTATATCATTCCATATAGGGACACCCACATTACGTCTCATTTTTGGAAGAGTTTTCAAAGGGCGTAGGGTATAGAGCTGCTCCTGAGCACAAAATTACGTCCTCAAATTCATGGCCAGTCAGAGCATAGGATACAATACTTATGGACATTCGAGCATGCATCCTAGATTTTTGGGAATCTTTGGAGAGGAACATTCCCCGGGATGAGTTCTCCTATAACAATAGTTATCATGTCAAGATACATATGGAACCTTATGAGGAATTATTCGTTAGGCCATTCGGACCTCCCTTGTGCAGGATAAATGCAACATTGGAGACTTTACTAGGACAACATCTCATTTAGAAGACATTTGAGTAGGTCTAGCTGATTCATAAGCAGATGGATACTATACAGGCTCATCATAAATCATACACTAATCATCACAGATGACTTTTAGAGTTAAAAGTCTAGGATCATGTATTGTTTCATGTTTCAACGTCGTTGGGACATAGGCAAATCACAAGACATGGAAATATTTCACTGAGATATTTTGGGATATTTGAGATTCTAGAGAGATTCAGGTTGGTTTCCAATTAGTTTTAGTTACCTCAGAAGTACTGAACTATGTATGTCACCTTCTACATATCTTAGTCACGCCGCTATCGCACATAACCATCTCATTTTTTTCATCCCTATGAGGGTGAGCAGATGGTTGATGCATCCTCTGTAAAGCATATGATTCATATTGTTGACATGTGTACAAATGTTATTCGAGACTAGAAAGATCCTATAGTACAAGATATATGGAATAATGTCCCTTTAAATGATGATACAAGGTAAAGGGTGGCATAAATACATGCTCAGTGGTCGAGGTTTTACTCAAATGAATCCTGAACACTCATTAGAGTTAAATTTGGAAAAAATTCCTATAAGGGAGAAATTGTATGAAACTGAGTTTTATTGTATGGGATATTATTTCTTTTATTATTAGTCTAAATTCCATGTTATTTCCTTATGTTGTTTCATATCTTGATAACGGGTGTTTTGGTGGAGTTTGGAGCTAGTTTGGAGGCCGGAACCATGTTTTGGGCAGGAAATGGCATGGCACACAACCTTAACAAGGCATGATCATGGTTAAGTGAGACCATGTGAGAGGTATGAAAACTAAAGGTTTTTGTATAGATCATTTCATCATTGTTACTGAATGGTTAGTAAAACCATGTGGGGTAACTATACGAAGTGACCATATTAGGTAGATAGGTGCACATGGATTCCACATGGTTTGGGAATCCGTGTGGGTAAAATGTGTGACCCTTACAGTGTGATTATTTTAAAATTTTAAAATAAAATAAAAATTTTCATTTTAAACCCAAAGTTGGTTTTCACCTCTACGAACAAAATTCCCTCCTAGAGCTCTCTTTAGGTACCAATGATATGCTTTGAGATAGATCTTCCATCGGACTTCAGTTTTGATCACTGATCATCTATATAGATCAGCATTGGTAAGGCCTAAATTTCAATTTAGTCATTCTTTTTTCTTCAGATCAAGGATTATACTATTTGGATTTTGGATTATAATGCCTCAAATTATTTTCTTTGTCTGTTCTTCAAATTTATTTCCAACTCGGACAAATCAGTACACAATATAGGATGAGCATTCTACTACTAAGGCATAGTAAGTGGTCAATATTTTTTATCTTATTTTCAGGGTGTTTTTATGGTGCTCGACCGATATCCCATTAGTTGGGAAATCCGGTGAGGTATCATTTTTGGTATGGGTATATTTTAGTTGATGGATTTGGACCTACTGAGGATAACCAATGGATCCTTTTAGGTTTGTTGGAACTTTTTTCTCGTTTCGAGGTCACCTGAGGGGTGAAAATTAATGGAATAGATTGTTTAGGCATGTTTAAACCACCCAATGGGTGTGTTCTTGTGGTTTCGTAGTAAGATCAAGCCCTAAAATGACTTGATAGCTTCAATATCTAGTTTAAGATATCTACAACCTCCTTTCGTATTGAATATCATGTTATACCTCATCTATTTTCATAGCATGACATAAATGGAATTTGTTTATATGGTTTTCTCAACATATATGTAAATGACTAATGGAATGTTAAATATATTATATGTAAGGGTAAGCCCATATGTATTGTTAATGATAAATGGTTTTCATGAGTGTGTATCATCACATCTTGTTCTTGATGATGTGTGTGGGTATACTCAAATATTTATGAATGTTTTATTTGAATGAATGAATGAATGAATGATTAGTTTAATCGATGTCTTTAACTACTCTCCTTGGATTTGGAACACATTAGTGGACGCCTTCGGCTGACACTACCCCTTGGTTCTTGATCATGTGGGACATCTCGGGTCTTACTACCATATAGGATCTAGAATGCTCGGGCTCGCGTAGGACTTGTAATCGACTTGATCTTAATACCTCATCTTGTTCCTAACCATGTTTCCCGCAAGGATGCCCATGCGGCTCGATGGGATGCCTTATACATGCTCCATGGATCCAGCCCTCCATGGTCTAGATTTTAATACTTGGATTCCTTTCCCTTTTAACACCTTAGATCTTACCTTTGAGGTCTGCTACTTGACTATATGGGGTGGGCATGGGATGCTACTTTAATTATACGGTGTGGTCGTGGATTACATGACTTATCTATACAACATGGATGTGGATTTCTTGATACAGATGGACGTATGTCATGGTGGGTGAATTTTTGGTTTACATTATATAGTTTCCTTTTTAGGAGCTGACACTCTTATGTAGTTATCCTTGAGGGTTGTTCAGTTTTACTTTACTGTAGACTTATGCAATGGCTTATGCACTTATATACCAGTTTTTTATTGTTTCTAGACCTTTTATATAATTGATGTCAGAACTATATAGAAATGTTTGGTTGCCTACTAGGATGTTTATCTCACACCCTTTTTGGGCTTCCTTGGGGACCCAAATAGTTTATATGGTTGCAGGTGATGATAGGGGTTAAAACCCTAGTAAAGGATGCTGATTGTGGCTTTAGAGCAGGGGAGAAAGGGACCAAGATGAGGCTAGCGATGCAGGGATACCTTTTTTGTCTTTTATTATTTTTGGATACTTGTTTTTTATTTCCATGTACTATTTGGGATCCTTTCAAGATACTTGTTCCGCCTAGATCATTTTTTTAATGAGACACTTCTGGTTTTTGTTGTACATTTTGTTCAGTCATACTTTTAGTTTTTTGCTGTTTATTTTTCTTTCGCTATTGTATATATTTCACTTCCACTATGATACTCTGCTAATGAGGGCATAGTATCTCCACTAACTCAACTAGGCTCTTGATTCTAGTTCATGTCCTATAACATTTGGGGAGATGCGATTGGGGCCATGTGACCAACCAGGCACGGGCACCATTTCAGGTGGCATTCGGGTCCTAGACATTACAATTATCATAATATATCACTTATTTCGCGATTCAATTATTTTTAGAAGGAAATAATTAATATATCTAAAATAAATTAATGATTATTATTTTAATATTTGGAAAAATATTGTAAAATAATTCGTTTGTTTATAAAAACATTATAGATGGGTTTAATTAATTCATAATAGTATTTTTAAGAGTGGTAATATTATTATATGAATACATAATATAAATATTTAAATACATTCAAAAAATTATATCATAACATTATAATGCTATTTCCATAAGGGAATTTATATTTTAAAATATTTTATTATTTAATGTTAACCTAAAATAGATTATTTTTTAAAAACCATTAAAATTCAATGTATGAAAATTTGTAATGTGGAACTGAAAAAAATGTTTTTTTTGAAACTAAATTTGTAATTTTTATGAGTTCTTCATTTAAATAAATATAAAATATATTTTGAAAAAATATATTTGGATAAAAAAATTCCCTCTTGAATAATTAATTTTTAATAGTCAGTTATTATCAATATATAATTGATTAAAATAATTTTTCTACACATGATTAATTATTATTATAATTTCATATCTATTTTTTCTTACATAGGTGATTAATGTGGAATAATATATTAATAATATCGTTATTTAAATAAAACAAATATTATGAAATATTTGGTTGTTACATTAGTTCCCTTTGTGGGTGTCCATAATGGAGGGTGTTGAAGCCAATGATTTTTTGAGGGAATTTAATATTGAATCTCAAGGATGTTATTTTAAGGGAATAATATTTTGAAATAGAAGAGACATTATGAGGTTGAATTAAGTCTCAAATATCATAATTCAAACATGTTTTCCACCACATTGGGTGTTCTTTCTATAATCATTTTTCATGGGATGCATTTGAGTTTTCATCTACCATGTTTTAGAAGATTATTTGGATAAAAATTCCCTTGTTATTCAGAGACTGGGATGGGTAATACAATATAAACCCCTACCAAATTATATATTAACTACCTTTAATGTATAAATTTTTTCAATTCTCTCATTGAAAAAGAGTATGTTAAAAAATAAATTGTTACACGTTTATGGATTATATTGAGTATGTTCTTCAATTTTGTTGATCTATAAAATTTATGTTATGGAATGGTGTAAATTCAATGTTATGTTTAGGGTGCATTGAATTAATTATTTTCATACTAAATACTATGGATTCAATTCTATTATACATATTCAAGAACTTTTTATACGCTAGTTGTTTTGAATTGCATCTTCATGAGAAGTGGTTCCATGTTAAATTAGTAAGAATTTTATTTGATCATGAAACTATAAATTATTTATAATACATACAAATGGAGTTTTGTAACATCTAAAACTATATTACACTAGACTAGAGCCCTATCTCAGTCCACCACATGATATCTGGTGCACCTCCCTGGATACCCGTCATTTCCAACATGGAGTAGGCATGTCCAAAGAAGTTATATAGTGATGTTGTATACCTTATATCAGGTTGAGTATTATAAAATAATTAATTAAATAACACACAAAATCCAAAACTTTCAAAGAACACAAATAATAATTTAGAATAAAAACCAAATAATAATAATTTTATGATTTATAAAGATAAAAAATTTTCACCCACTAGGCCGGTCACTTATCTAATGTAAGGAACCAAAATAAAAAAAATGACCATAGGTCCTACCCCACTTATCAGGTCTAGACATCCCATATTATGATCACACTTGAGATTATGCTTCTTATAAATATATATTGAGTCATTATCCAATCATATAATTGCACCCCAATGAGATTATTATTGGGTACCCATGTGAAACAATTTCTTGAGAATGGTTTGAATATAAAAATAATAATGAAAATTCCAATATCATCCCATACATAATTTAAATGTAGTGATATGTATATGTGACATGATTATCTAAAATAAAAAAATAACTCACATAAATTAATAAAAAAACCATTTGATACTTAGGGTAAATTCACTAATATACCATACTGGCTTTTTTCCAATGAATAGTGTATCTCAGAATGTCATGATATTATTGAAACCGAATACAATTCATGGTCATTTCCCAGAATTATGTCCTTTGAAATCCATTAAATAATGAATTAACAATATAGTATGTCATCTTAAAAGGATCAAATTTGATATCCTATAAATACTATTAATATCTAAAATTCTATAATAATAAAATTTCTAATTTATAATTTCTTAGAACCCTATGAAATCACTGATTAGAGTGATATCCATATCATGAAAACTACAAGACCGATACCATGTAGCCTGAGCATCCCATAAAAATTCTTATTATTATCACTGTTGACTAGAAATATCCTAAGAGTGAACTAAGGCTCCCAATGTCAAGGCTCAACATCTTAGCGCACACCAAAGAACCCATACATAAGAAATATAACATCACAACAACATAAAAAAACATTCAGAAGACTATAGTGTAATAGAATACATTTTTTGAGATATCTCTGATCATGTAGATTGAATAATGGTTCCACCGACCTAAATTCATTATGTATCTTACATCGATATTCCCAAAATATAATTTACCAAAAAACACCGCATCATCTGTTTTACTTAGGATGAGCCATTTTTATATATGGAAATTAGATATCTAATTACGTTAAATTACATAATGGGAATATCATTTGTCCCATTAGTCATTAATGAAATATTACTCCTTACATACCTAACATGTTCTACTTCACTATGAACAAATTTCATCATGGAAGTTACTAATATCTCACTTTATGGCACTCATAAAATCCAGTAATAATAATAATAAGTTAAAAATATCCACACCCACATCTATATAAGTGATTATCCAAATACTCAAATAAATGTTGATTTTTTACTAGTGGGTATGGTTCTCATATCCTCCTAACCAATAAATCACCAAAGAATGTACATCATAAGAAGGTGCATCATTGTCATATAATTCTCCACCTATGATGTCATGTATCATGTTTTCTATAAAATCATATAATCTACCTGTCAAACATATATTTAAGAATTCAATAGTTTATCTTCTAAATTCTCATCAGATTAAGGATGTTTGATGACCTTTTATTGAAATAACTCTTCATATGAAATTATTACATACTATGTCATGTATAAGAACAATCATCATCAGATAAGTTGTAAATTTAAATTTACATCTACATATAATGGTAATCATAATGTACCCAAAAGATGGATCTTGGGAACAAACTATTATGTAATATTACAATAAGGACTCAACCATAAAAAATTACATAATCCTGAATTAAATTAATAATTCACATTGACTATATTTCTGGGTTTAGAGAATTATTCCATAATTATTAAATTACATCTCAAAAATTACAAAGTATACACTTCTACTCAGTTTTAATTTTTTTTCATAAAATCAAAACCCTTGAAAAAAAGAGTCTTGTCAAGTTCCTGGTTTTAGGCAACAAAACTTTTCCATGATCCCATCCATGACCTTATTAATCTTTAAGTTCTATGAAAAACATTTCAAAACATTGTATGAGAATAATAAACATAGTAAGAGATGCAAAATAAAGAATGAGAACATTAGTACAAGAAAACATAAGTTGTTTAACATGCCTCATTAAATAATAATTTTTATGAATAAAACATTGAAAACATAAATTTTAATGGAAATTTTGGAATCTATAACATACTTATGTTTTAGCTTTCATAGCTACATAGGGAGTAAAATTTTCCACAACCATCACATTATATTCCCTAAATATATTAGGAGATCCATTAACGTTTACCACTTTTACGTTGCCAAATGCATTGGAGAGCTATATAGGGCTCACCCTCCCTAGGTTTATAATCAAACCACCCATATACATAACAATGCCCAAGAACCATAACATATTCACAACATATAAAACAAATATAAAAGAAAGACATCATTTCCAAATATCAATCACAATATATCATTTAAATATATTTAAATGAAAAATCCATTATCAAAACAATTTTCAATACCAAAATACATAAAAGCATATATAATATTTATTTTCCTTTTAAAAACCTTTCATATTGTTAAAGAAGACAAAGAACACTAAATACTCACGGTGGCAGAAAAGGTCATTTTCACCACGTACGTTAAAAATAAACATTCCTTTTTTTCATTTATTAAAATTCTTTATAGAAAAAGATTCACTTGGATAGAATGAAAATACAACATATAAAAGAATGTTGTGTATAAATTAAAATATTCCTCAATGAAAAAATATTGAGATGAAGTCCTT
Source organism: Viscum album (assembly GCA_963277665.1). Classification (NCBI taxonomy): domain Eukaryota; kingdom Viridiplantae; phylum Streptophyta; class Magnoliopsida; order Santalales; family Viscaceae; genus Viscum; species Viscum album. Next base: position 1,942,523,337 of record OY728126.1, on the reverse strand, counting down.
TACAATGATCATATCTTTATATAAAGGATACATTAATGAAATAATTATGAGTGAAAAATAAGAATACACCAAATATAAGTGGATATTAAGTGTAAAAAAATCAGTGGACATTCACACATATTCATATCACGAAATAATCAAGATATATAATTTGAAACCAAAGAATTGAAATTGGGTTATGAATTTCTTTATTGGAATTCGACAGCCTAACGATGTCGCTCTAAAATTCAGAAAAATGAGTTGATGAGAGATTAAATGGTATCACATCACATAGAAATAAAATTTACATAAATAAAGATATATAAGAACAAATCGCAATGTAAGAAAAAGGAAATTATAAGACAACACATAAAAGATATTATTGACTAAAAGAGGAGGGTGAATGGTTCCTTTAACAATTTGGTAACTTACGAAACATGCACCCAATGAAAGAAATATCATACAATGAATATGTAAGTAACCATTAGTAAAATTATATTACCACAATAATACAATCATTGGTTGTGAATAGACCACCAAAAAGTATATAGTGGAAAATATTTCATGAATTTCACTTGAATAAAAAGTGAGATGAAAACTAGTTACCACATTGTAATCACTCGAGTCCTATGACCAAAAGTTAATAACCCCCAAATATATCATAGAATACCATGAAAATAAATAGAATTATGATTATAGATATCAAATAGTAGTACAAAATACACCACATGAATGAAATAAGTGGCGAACAATGGAATTATCTTAGAATTAAAAGTGAGAAAGAAACCCCTTACCTCAAGATTGACTTTTGTTGCATATTCCTTGTTATTATTGTATAATAAACATAATTTAATTTATTCTTGATTAAGAAAATTTTTCAAGTTTATTATTCCTTTTATATCACATATTACCTTTCAATTACAATTAGTTAATTATATGTGTTCATATCAGACATATATTGATGTTCAGAACATGAGTAAAAAATTAACTTCTTTTAATTACAAGTTGTCATCATGGTAAAAATAAAATCCAATATGTAATGATATACATGATTTAAATATAATATATATAATATATAACAAGTATATATAAATATATTTACAATATTACATGAAATTTGGAGATAATAAATGAAATTCACCATTCATTTGGACGGTAATCCGTACGTACGCATGAATGTTACTTTCATTTCTATTTCATATTTAATGGAATGAAAACATAATGGTAAATATGTATATTAAAATTACATTATAATATAATATGATATATATATATATATATGTTACATAATTTCAAAATTCAATCCATTATAAATTCTAAGTATGCCATGAACGAATCATATCACCCTGAGGGGGCAGGAGTTCACACTTCCCCAAATGAAATGATCGTGTTTACACATATTGAAAATCATAATGTTAAGTTTTTAAATAAAAAACACAGAGGCATAGATAAAAAATAGACATAAAATATATCATATATAAATACAGTTCCATCATAACTACCACCATTTGAGGTGGTAGGAGAAGATTGACCAATCATCATTTTGTGAGGCAACAGTTCGCAGTCCATAGAAACAATATGATCGAATCCATTAGATGAAGGTGTGTGGAAGTGTAATTTGAATAATTCTAATAAAAACATCATTGTATATTTAGGACACTTGTGTTGTAATAAAATAAAGGAATAAAAATACTTTAGGGGGTTGGATAAGTAAAATAAAAGAAATTAACTTAAGAGAAGACGTTACCTTTAAATCGGGTATCTCTCCTTGGTTTGAACCAAATGGTTTACCTGAATTTCCTTCTGTATTGAGGAGGGATTCTAGTAGGAATAGTGGGATGTATGGATATTAATTTGGAAGAGGATGGTCAAGCCATGGGTCCTGAGAGGTGTAAGAAATTTTTTAGAGGTGAGGGATTTTTATAATGGCGTGGAGGGGATTTTTGGGAAAGTTTGACAATATTATATTATTATATAATTATATTCGGTTTTTAAATGTCCAAAACCAATTAATGTGGAAGATAAGATGACTAATGTTCAAATTAAAATAATCCTATAAGAATTGGATAGGTTTTGGATATTTTTTTAATTTTTATAATATAATTTATTTAAATCATCCATTAATGAGGTAAACACTACATCATTAGTGTCATAAATAATATTACATATTTGATGTCTAAAATATATAAAAAACAACCATCATGTAGGAAATAATTTTATATTTCAAATGAATATTTTTAGTCAAATAAATATATTATATAACCCCATGTAAAAATTGATTTACTAAAAGTTATATGCCTAAGTCATTTTTGTCTTTACATTAAATTAATTGAAATACAATTTTATTATCACTCCCATGAGACTCCACAAGAACCCAAAATCGACCCAAGGAATCCCAGGGTCCGAAATATATCACCCAATAATATTTGAAAACATGTTAGGGTAATTTAATTTTTTATAATAATATTTATTAACCCATATTTACCAGATTTATCCCTTAACCATGGTAAATAAAATATTTACCGAAGTAAATATTCATACTTTCTATAAATAAAAGTTACATATTTACAAAATATGGACCTCCTAATTCTAAATTTTGAATCCTTTTATAAAAATTCAAAACACATAAGTGGGAGAGATTAATTTAAAATTAATTCCGTGCTGTCAAAACAAAAATCCTGTTTTCATGAAATAATAACTATCAAAAGATTGACAATTGTTTGTGTACAATTTCAATGCTAAATTACATAAAATTACCAACATTGGATAAAATAGAAAGAATATAATATAATTACAATTTAAAACCACTCAAAATGATAATCTTACTAAATAAATAAATTATATTAAAATGCAGTTTGAATTAAAATACAGTAATATAACTATTCGTTAAAAATGTACATTGTGAGAAAAGTACCAAAATTTTGTCTAAAGTTAATTTTGATGACCCATTTCTAAATAATAATTTTAATTTTTCAAATATAACATATAAAATTTACAAAAACATTTTAAAAAGGTTCTCCATCAAAAAAATGTAAAATAGCATTTTAATCTTTATTAGAGTATTTCATTATTCATATTGGAATAATTATCATTTTAGACCTCTAAAATTTATTGAAAAAATTTAATTTTTTTTACCAAACATGAATAATAGTTTTTTTGTTAGTTCAGTTCATTCCTATAATTACAAGGTGTAATCATTAACTACAATTTAAAATAATAATATCATATTATTTTTTTATTACTATAACTCTATATTGTGTGCAATGTAAGATTTCAAAGAAACCCGTTGTTTTGTATTGGGTACACCGTCGAACATAGAATCCCCATTAAATTAATATTAATAATTAATCCAAAAATATTAATAAGTATTAAAATGTCATATTCTTTATTTACTTGTGCTGTTACATCCTTCCATCCTTTTTCGAATTACATCCTTGTAATTTAAAAATTTGGCTTAGAAACATCATTGAAAGTCCCACATAGGAAAAGGAGTCAATTTATCTATCACATTAAAATAAGGGAAGAGAAGTTAAATGGTCAGAAAAGACAACAGATACTTCGATTCCATGAAAACATGGATATGTAGGAGAAAAAAATCATCAATTAATGGGGGAGAGTGATATAATACTTGATTAGGGGAAATTTAACCACATGAAAATCATAAACATGTGATGGGTTAAATGGTATTTGATTTCCTAGTAATAAAAGTTAACAAGAAAATTTTTTTATGTGAATTTTTATAAACATGAGAGAATTTAATGATGAGGTTAACTAAAAACATAATGAATCACACGTACTTGTCATGTGGACTTTCATCCTTTACTAAATTTCTACCACAAACTCAACTTTTCTCCCATCGATTAGTATTCAAACTGACATGGTTACATAAAAAGTTATAGAAATAACCTTTATAGAATCACATAATCCAAAAAATATGAACCATATATTTCCCATATTATTAAACATTATCCAAAACCAAAATGGGTAGTATGAGATTAGATAATCCCCAAAAAGGATAATCCTTTTTAAAACAAATACAACTCTTAATCACCAAAATTAAACAAATTGTATCTAATGTTCAACAAAAACAATTCAATACACATTTGTCATTAAAATTATTCAATATAACACAAACTAAGATTGAATCACAAAACACAGAAGAATTAGCTCACATAGTCTTCCACTATAAATCTTAACATTTATCTCCAAATAACATTGAATACTCTTAATTTTTCATTCTAAAGTGTAATTAACCTAACCAAATATTCTCTTTGATAGATTAATCATTTACATAAATACCCCAAATCACCGTATGTCCACAATAAAAACATATATTTTATCAAAAATAAAATTTCAACCATTACTCCACAAATGAGAACTCATAGTATTATATTTTCCTTAAACATATAATTTCCCCAAAAGAGAGAACGTCTTAAAAAAAATTATCACTTTATCACCAAATCATTTTACTATATTAAATATATCAATTTTTAGAAATATAAGTTTCCCAAATCATTTTATTCTTGATCCAAAAAAAACATTTAACTAAAAATAATAAGTCATACTAACCATGGACACCACGTAGGCTAGTGGTAGGCGATAAATCCCAATCACACCTTGGTTGTGGGTTCGATTCCCAATTCATTGTTCGTCAGGATGGGTTGTCACACAGTCTGCATGTTGTTATTTTTATAAATCTCAAAAATAACAATAATTTTTATAAAACTCAAAAATAACAATAATTTTTTTTATCCACAATGGTAATTTATACCTTTCATTTTCATCCCAACACATTAAGACCTCAACATCTGAATTCATGATGCCTTATATATATTTTTCTTTATCATATTACCAATTTCATATGATAAAATAAATCTCTTCCTAATAGAAGGAACAACATACCATCATCATCATGTCCATATGTTTTCATCAACATCTTGTTCACGTATATAGAAGGTCCATGGATTGAAACAATTATTAGATATCCTTAAAAATAATTTAATTTCTTTGTCCAAATACACCTTGTAAAACTTTTGTCATATGGGTGTTCATAGAAAAATAGTTTTTTAAAATAATCATGTTTGACATAAAATTTAAAAAAATATGATAAAACATGAGTTTTATAAAATAGTCAGACCGAATTAGAGTTGAAACTTTTAATTATTAGTCCTTTAAAAATATCATATGTATATTCTAAGAGACAATATTGTAACAAAAAATTTTAAATAGGTTGTGAAAGAATCTCCTTATTCACCACCTTTTTCAAAATCATTAAATTCTTTAAAATCTTGTGATAAGGTAAAAAATTTGAAAATTCGTTGATTAAATTTACCTTTCTCAAAAATATAAGAATATTGTGAAAATAATATTTGATTAAATAGAAACAATGATCCATGATGAAATCGAGGTATAGTGGAGGTGTTGGTTATCTCAAACAACTATTTTTAAGTGAGTTTAATGCTAGAAAAAGATTCACAATTATCTAAACCAGACTTTCTAATAATTATTGCAAGCAAGTCATCATGAAGATATAAGAATGCTGTTTGAGATCCTCCTATTTCCATTTTTAACTGAATTTCATAGATATTAAAATGTTATAAAACAAGGATTAAACTGAAATAAGAGACATTGGGACTACCAATGTGTTTAACGAAAACTCCTAATCCATAATGTTGTTTTAACCGACCTGTAATACCAACTATATGGACCCAGCCTAAAAACATTACATAATATTGAATTAAATGAATAATTAATATTGGGGGTCTTTTCTGTTTAATTTTTTTAGAGTATTTGGCCATAACTATTACATTGCATCTCAAAAATAAAAAAGTAGACACTTCTACTCAGTTTTCATTTTTTTCAGAAAATAAAAAATCTTGAAAATAGAGCCATGTCTAGTTCCACTTTTTAGAGAGGATGCCTTATCCATTATCTCATACATGACCCTATTCATCATTAAGTCCTATTAAAAACATTTCAAAACATTGGATGAGCACAAAAAGATCAGTTACTATTATAAAATAATGAATGAAAAGATTAGTTTTTCAAAACATTATATTTTTAACATACCTCATGAAATCATAAGATTTAGGAATGAAACATAGAAAACATAAATCTTAATGGAATCTTTTGGCATCCATAACATACGTACATTGTTTCTTTTACAGTTACGTAGGGAGTTACATTTGGAATACCCATCACTATATATTCCTTAAATATCTTAGGAGAAACATTAACGTTTACCTCTGTCACGTTACCCAATGCATTGGAGTGCTGTCTCTGGCTCACCGTCCCAAGGATTATCATCGAACTACAGGTATATGTAAAAATTTCCAGGAACATTAAAATATACATAACACATAAAAATATAAAGGAAATATAAAATTCCCACATTTCAATCACAATATATCATTTAAATATATTGACATAAATAAACCATTATCAAAACCACTCTCAATAAAAAAATACATAAAAAAGTATATGGTATTTATTTTTCTTTTAAAAACATTTGATTTTGTTAAAGAATCCAAAGATCAAATAATATTCACGGTGGAAGAAAGGTCGTTTTCAACATATATGATAAAAAGAAACATTCCTTCTTGTCGTTTACTAAAATTCTTCGTAGAAAAATATTCCCTTGGAACGAATGAAATGTAAAAGTTTATTATACACCATATAAAAGAATTTTGGGTATAAATCAAGACATTCTTCAGTGAAAGGAGATTGAGACGATGTCCCTTACAATGAACATATCCTTATATTAAGGATAAACCAATGACATAATTATGTGTGACAAATATAAATAAACCAAATATAAGTGGGTATTAAGTGCAATACAATTGTAGTGCATTCAAACATATTCATATCACAAAATAATGAAGAATTATAATTTTATCCCAAATAATTGAAATTGGGTTATGAAATTCATTACAGAAATTCGATAGCCTAACGACATCACCCCAAAATTCAGAAAATGAGTTAATTAGAGTGAAAATGGTCTCTCATCACATGGAAATAAAATTTACATAAATAAGGATTTATAATAAAATTTCCCAACCTATTAAAAATAAAATTAAAAGACATCACATAAATGATGTCTTTTACTGAAAGAGAAGGGTGAAAGGTTCCCTTACTGATTTGGTAACGTACGAAACATACACCCAATGAAAAAAAATCATAAAATGAAGATGTAAATAACCAAATTTTAAATTATATCACACAAATAATACAATAATTGGTAGTATATACACCACACAAATGTATATAGTGGAAGATATATCAAGAATATGAATGGAATAAAAAGTGAGTTGAAAACCACTTACCACGTTGTAATCAATCGAGTTGTACAACCAAAAGTTAATAACCACAAAATGTATCACATAATACAATTCATATAAACATATTAATGATAATAAATATCAAATATAAGTGAAAAATACACCACTTATAATAAATAAGTGGCGAACAATGGAAATATCATGGAATTAAATGTGTGAAAGAAACCCCTTACCTGAAGCCTGACATGTCTTGAATGTTCCTTGTTCTTCCTGAATAATAAAAAGAAGTTAGTTTATATTTGATTAAGAACATTATTCAAATTTATAATTAATTTAATATAACTTATTACCTTGAAATTAAAATTATTTAATTATATGAGTTCATATCAGACATTTTTTTGATGTTCGAAACATGAGTAAAAAAGGAACTACTTTTAATTACATGTTGTCCCTGTGGTAAAAATTATATTATCTCCATAATAATATTCAGGATTTATATATCATAAATATCATATAGAACCAGTAAATATATATATATATATATATATATATATATATATTTATAATAGTACATGGAATATGGTGATAATAAATGAAATGCACCGTTTAGGGAGGGAATAATCCGTACGTACGCGTGAATGCTACTTACATTTCAATTTCATATTTAATGGAATGAAAAAATAATGATACGTAGATATATTATAATTCAAGTATAATATCATATGATACATATGATAAATAATTTCATAACTCCATCCTTTATACATTCCTTGTATGTCATGGATGAATCATATCACCTTGAGGGGCGGTAGTCCGCACTTCCTCAAATGAAATTATCATGTTTACACATATTGAATAACATAATGGAATGTTTGTAAATAAAAAACACAAAAGCATAGAGAAAACATAAACATAATATATATCATATATGTATATATATATATACAGTTCCATCATAATGGCCACCATAAGAGGGGGTTGGAGAAGACTCAACAATCATCGTTCAATGATGCAATAGTTCTCTATCCTTAGAAACAATATGTTTGTATCCATTATATTGGGGTGTGTGAAAGTGTTATTAGAATACTTCCTTATAAAAAATCCTAGTATATTGAGGATAATATTTTTTTATAAAATAAAGGAATATAATGAGTAGGCGGTTGGAGAAGTAAAATAATCGAAAAGAACATAAGAGAAGATGTTTCATTTAAATCGTGTATCTTTATTTGGTTATAACCACAATATTTACATGAATTTCATTATTTATAAAGGAAGGCTTCCATTGGAAAAATAGGGATGTTGGGAGATTAATTTTATATAGTTTGGATAATAAAAAGGGCTTGAGAGGTGTGAGAAATGGGTTTTACGTGAGGGATTTTTATAAGGGTGAGAATGACTCTTTTGGAAAGTTTGACAATATTATCTTATTATATTATGATTTTCAGTTTCTAAATGACCAAAAATCATTAAGGTAGAATAAAAGATGAATCATTTTAGAAATAAAATCATCCAATATGAATTGAAAAGGGTTTGGTTATTTTTTTAATTTTTGTAATCTTACTTATTTATATCATTCATTAATTAGGTAAACACTGCATCATTATTGTCTCATAAATAATTTTATGTATTTGTTGTCTAAAAAATATAAAAAAACTACCATGATGTAGGAAATCATTTTATATATAAAATGAAAATTTATATTCAATGATATAACTTATATAACCTAATGTAAAAATTTATTTTCTAAAAGATATATGTTTAAGTAATTTTTTTATTTAATTTAAATTATATAAAACAAAGTGATATTATCACTCCCATGAGGCTCCATGGGGTTCCAAAATAAACCCACAGAATTAGAAGACCATAAATTTATCAAAAAATAATATTTGAAAACATGTTAGTGTAATTTAATTTTATTAAAACAATATTTTTTTACACCTATTTAATGAATACACCCCTTAACCATGGTAAATAAAATATTTACCGAATTAAATATTCCTAATGTATAAAAATAAAAGATTACAATTTAAAAAATTTGTAAATTTTGACTATAAATATGGAATCAATTTATCAAAAATCAAAACATAGATGTGGTAGAAATTAATTTAAAATTAATTCCCGCTGTCAAAACAATAAGCGTGTTTTTTATGAAATAATAACTATCAAAAGATTGACACTTGTTTATGTCCAATTTCAAAATTAAATTACTTAAAATGAACAAAATTGGATAAAATATAAATAATATAAAATAATTTCAATTTAAAACCATTTTAAAAGATTATAAAACTATATATATAAATTATATAAAAAGGTATTTTTGAATTAAAATACAATATTTTTCACTATTCATTACAAAAATGAACATAATCCAAAAAATACCAAAATTTCATCCAAAGTAAATTTTGATGTCCCGATTCTAAATAATAAATTAATTTTTTAAAATATAACTTATAAAAGAACAAAAAACTAGATTTAAAAAGGGTTCGCCATCAAAAGGTGGTAAAAAAGCCATTTAAAGAATATTAGAGTATTTTGTGATTAATAATTGATTCATTCCCATTTTAAGCCTCATATATTTACTGAAAAAATGTAAAAACATTTAACAAAAAATGTATAATAGTTTTTTTGTTATTTCAATTCATTCCCACCATTACAACAACTAGGCATTAACAACGTTTTAAAATAATAATATTATATTATTATTTTTCACTATAACTTAACATTGTGTGCAGTGTAAGATTTCAAAGAAACCTATTATTGTGTATCTGGTACACCATTGAACCTATAATCCCCTTTAATGTAATAATAATAATTAATTCAAAAATATTAATAAATATGAAAATGCCATATTCTTTCTTAACATGGGATGTTACATTCTTCCATCCATTTGGGAATTGTGTCCTTAAAATTTTAAAATTAGTCTCGAAAACATCATTGAAAGTCCCACATCAAAAAAGTGTCAATAAAAATGTCACATTTAAATAAGTGAAGAAAAGAACAAAGGTCACTGAAGACAACATACACTAGGATTCCATGGAAACATGGATATGTAGGAGAAAAAAAACCATCATGTACTGATGGGGAGTGACAGAAAACATGATTAGGAGAACGTTAACCACCTGAAAATCACAAACCTATGATGGGTTAAACGGTCTTAGATTTCTCAGTTTGAAAAGTTAAGGGACCATGTTTTTGTTTTAAGTTACATTTCATAAAGTTAAGGATCTTATTTATGAGCTTAACTAAAAACATATGGAATCATACCTAATTGTCATGTAGACTTTCATCCATTACTAAATTTCAACAACAAACTCAAGTTTTCTCCCAATGATTATTATTCAAGTAAAATTGGTCACATAAAAAGGTGTAGAATCAACATCCATAGAATCATATAATACACACAATATGAAGTATTTATTTCTCATATCATTAGACATCATCTAAAACCAATATGGTTAGTACGAGATCAGATAATCCATAAAAAGGATATTCCATTATAAAAACAAAATACTACTATTATTGTCCAAAATTTAACAAATTATACCCAATTTTCAATAGTAACCATTCAATATACAATTTTCATTAAAATTATTCAATATAATCCAAATAAATAAAGAATCCAAAAACATAGAAGAATTTTATTCACATTGTCTTCCATAATAAATCATAACATTTATCACCAAAAAACATTGACTACTCTTAATGTCTCACACTAATGTATAATTATCCTTATCAAATATTCTCTATGATAATATAATCATTTACATAAATAAACCAAATCACTATATACCCACAATAAAAACATATATTTTTCGAAAATTAAATTTTAACCACTACTCCACTAATGATATTTCATAGAATTCTATTTACAATTAAGCATATAATGTTTCCCAAATGAGATAATTTCTTACAAAATAAAATTTATCACTTAATCACCAAATCATTTTACTATATTATGGATATCCATTTTAAAGAACGTTAGTTCCACAAATCATCTTATTCTTGATCCAAAAAATCATTTGACAAAATATAATAAGTCATACTAATCAGGGACACCACAGAGGCTAGTGGTAGGGAATAAATCCCAATCACAGATTGGTTTTTGGTCGGATTACCATAGCATTGCCTGACACGATGGGTTTTCATATGGTCTACGTGTTGTCCTTTTTTTAAAACACAAAAATAAAAATAGCATGTTTTATCATCCATGGTTTTCTTATACCTTTCATTTTCATCCCAACACATTGAGTCCTCAACATCTAAATTCATAAAGCCTTATATATATTTTACTTTTTCCATATATCACCTCCATATGATGAAATAAAACTATTCCTAATATAAATAACAATATTTCTTCGTCATGGTGTCCATATTATTTCATTATCATCTTGTTCACGTAGGTAGAAGGTCCATGCATTACTAAAATTATTTTGAGATACTTTTAAATCATTTACATCCTTGGTCCAAATAAAACATGTACAACTTGGGTAATATTGGTGTTCGTAGTAAAATAGTTTCAAAAAACAATAATTTATGAAATATAATTTCAAAAAATATTATAGAACACGATTTTTATAAAAACGTTTGACTGAATTTGAGTTGAAACCTTTAATTAATGGTCCTTTTAAAATACCATAAGTATGTTCTATGAGACGATATTGTAAAAGAAAATATAAATAGAATTCTCAAGGGTTTTTTTCTTTAGCATCTTTTTTAAAATCTCAATATGCTTCAAAATCCAATTATAAGGTACAATATTTGAAAATTCCTTGATAATATTTACCATTCATGAAAGTATAAGAATATTGAAAAAGTATTGATTAAATACAAAAAATGATATCTGATGATATCGAGGTATAGTGGAGGTGTTTGTTGTCCCAAAAAACTACTTGCATGTGATTTGTATTCTAGAAATTTTTTGACAATCATCTGATCCTAACTTTCCCATAATTATATTAAGAATGTCATCTTGAATAGATATGAAATTTTTTGGAGATCCTCTTACATCCATTTGTATCTGACCTTCCTTGATTTGAAAAAGTTAGAAAACAAGGATTAAACTTTAATTATAGACATAGGTACTAACCATGTGTTTAAGGAGAACTCTTAATCCATAAATTTGTCTAAACTGACCTCTGATGCCAACTATAATGACCCAAACTTAAAACATTACATAATCATGAACTAAAGGAATAATTCACATTTAGGATCATTTTAGGTTTAATGTTTTAGAGAATTTGTCGTAAATATTACATTACATCTTAAAAATTACAATGTAGACACTTTTACTCAGTTTTTTATTTTTTTAATAAAACAAAAAACCATGAAAAAAGAGTCATGTATAGTTCCACGTTTTAGACAGCATTACTTTTCCATGATCTAATTTATGACTCTATGAATCATTATGTCCTGTAAAAAAACATGTCAAAACATGGGATGAACATAAAAAGATCAGCATGGGTTATTAATAAAAAGAAAACATTAGTCCTTCAAAACATAAGCCTTTTAATATGGCTCGTGAAATTTTATGATTTAGGAATTACACTTATAAAACATAAATCTTAACGGTAACATGTGTTATCCATAACCTACTTACATTGTAGTTTTCACAGCTATGTTAGGTGTCACATTTGGAATAACCATCACTGTATATTCTATAAATCTCTTAGATTAATCATTTATGTTCACCTCTTTCACGTTACACAATGCATTGGACAGATAACTAAGGTTCACCTACCCTAGGTTTATCAAAGAACCACCCATATACAAAACAATTATCAAGAACAATAACTTATTCATAACACATAAAACAAATATAATGGAAAGATAGAATTTCCAAATTTCAATAAAAATATATCATTTAAATATATTGAGATAAAAAATCCATTAACAAAACCATTTTCAATACCAAAATACATAAAAGTGTATATTGTATTTAATTTCCTTTTAATTTTTTTGTCTTATTAAGTAAGACAATGATCACATATTACTCACAACCGTGTGAAGGTCTTTATCACTTCGTATGTCAAGAAAACCCTTCTATTTTATATTTATTAAAACAATTCGTAGAAAAAGAATCCCTTTGAATGGAATGAAATGTCAAAGGTGTTTATACACCATATAAATTAAAGTTTTGGATATATAAAAATATGCCTCAATGAAATGAGATTGAGATGAGGTAATTTACAATGATTGTATCCTTATATTAATGATAAATAATTAAAATATTTATGTGTGAAAAATAATAATACACCCAATATAAGTGTATATTAAGTGTAAAACAATCAGTGGTCATTCACACATATTCATGTCATGACATAATCATGAAGTATAATTTTAACTCAAAGAATTGAAATTGGGATAAGATGTTACAAACTGAAATTTTACAGCCTAGCGAAGTCGCATTAAAATTCCAAAAATGAGTTGATTAGAGAGAAAATGGTCTCTCATATAATAGAAATAAAATTTACAGCAATAAGGATATATAATAACAAATCCCAACAAACGAAAAATGAAATTAAAAGACATGGCATAAAATAAGTCTTTGACTAGAAAAAGAGGGTGAAAGGTTTCTTACCGATTTGGTAACATACAAAACATACAACCAATGAAAGAATCACCATACAATGAAAATGTAAATACACATAAATTAATTTATACTGCACATAGAATACAATCATGGGTTTTACATACACCACACAAAAGGATATAGTGGAAAATATAGGATGCATCTCACGGGAATAAAAATTGAGATTAAACAACTTACCACATTGTAAGATATCAAGTCATATGACCAAAAGTTAAAACCCAAAAAATGAATAATAGAATACCATGAATATAAATAGAATAACTATAATATATATCAAATGGTATTAAACAATACACCACAAGCAATAAATACATGGAAAGTAATGGAAATCTCACTGGATTAAATATGAGATAAGAAACCGCTTACCTCAAGTCTGAATTGTCTTGTATGTTCCTTGTTATTCCTGATTAATAAACATAAGTTAATTTGTACTTTATTAATTATTATTCATTTTATATCACTTATTAAATTTCTATAAAGATTAGTTAATTATTTGAGTTCATATCCGACATTTTTTTTGATGTTCAGAACGTGAGTCCCAAATGAACTTCTTTTAATTAGATATTGTCCCTATGGTACAAATTCAATTATATCCATAATGATATTCATGATTTAGATATCATATATATCATATATATCCAGTATATATATATTTATAATCGTACAAGATATTTGTAGATAAAAAATGAAATGAAACGTTCATGGAGACGATAAGTTGCACGTATGCATGAACGCTACTTTCATTTCTATTTCATATTTAATGGAATGAAAACATAATAATACATAGGTATATTATAAATTCAGTATATATCGTGTGATATACATGTTACATAATTTCATAATTACATCGTTTATATGCTGCATGTATGTCATGGACGAATCATATCACCTTGAGAGGTAGTAGTCTGCACTTCCACAAATGAAGTTATCATGTTTACACTTATTGGAAAGCATTAAGGTATGTTTGTAAATATTAATCACATATGTATATAGAATACATAACACAATATATATCATATATAAATATGGTGCCACCATAATGGATTCCAGAATAGGTGGTAGTAGAATATTGAACAATCATCGTTTCGTGAGGCAGTAGTTTTCCATCCACAGAAACAATGTGTTTGTATCCATTATATATAGGTGTGTTGAAGTGTAGTTCTAATAATTCTCTTAAAAACATCCTTGTATATTTATGATACTAGTTTTTTTATAAAATAATGTAATAAAAAGTGTTTAGGGGGTTGTATATGTAAAATATATGAAAAGAACATAAGAGAAGATGTTGCCTTAAAATCAGTTATCTCCCTCTAGTTTGAAACAAAAGGATTTAATTGATTTCTCTTATGCCTAAGGGAAGACTTCCACTAAGAAGAGTGGGATGTAGGGGGACTATTTGTGAAGAGTTTGGATGATCCAAGGGGCTTTGGAGGTGTGTGAATTGGGTTAGAAGTGAGGAATTTGTATAAGGTTGAGGAGGGGCTCTTTAAGAATGTTTGAAAATATTATTTTATTATACAATGTTTTTTGGTTTCTAAAGGTCCAAAACACATTAAAGTCAAATATAAGGTGACTCATGTTCGAAATAAAATTATACTATAAGAATTGGATAGGTTTTTTATATTGGTTTAATTTTTATAATCTTATTTATTTAAATCATTCTTTAATGAGGTAAACATTGCATCATTATTGTGTTATAAATAATTTTATTTATTTTATGTCTATAAATTATAAAAAAAATACCACAATGTAGGAAATATTTTTATATTTTAATAGATAACTTATATAACCCCAAATAAAAATGTATTTACTAAAAGATATATGTTTAAGTCATTTTTCCTTTAATTTAAAATAATTAAAATAAAGTTTTATTATCACTCCCAAGTAGCTCCATGGGGTCCCAAATTAGACATAATTATTCCAATGTTCGGAATTGTATCAACCAATACGATTAGAACATATGTTAGGGTAATTTAATATTATTATTATAATATTTGTTTACACTTATATATCGGATTTACCCCTTAACCATGGTAAATAAAATATTACCGAAGTAATTATTATATTGTCTAAAAATAAAAGTAACCTATTTAAAGAAAATTTCTTCATAATTAAAAATAAGGAATCCATTTATCATAATTCAAAACGTAGAAATGGAAAAAAATAATTTAAAATTTATTCCCGTTGTCGAAAAAAATGTGGGCTTTTATGAAATAATAACTATCAAAAGATTAACACTGATTTATATTACATTTCAAAGTGAAATTACTTAAAATGACCAAAATTGGATTAAATGGTAAAATAAATTCTAATTATACTTTAAGACCATTTAAAAAGATAATCTAGCCCTAAAAATAAATTATATTAAAAGGCAGTTTGTAGTTAAGATATAGTATATTTCAGTATTCATTAAAATAATAAAATTACTAGAAAAATACAAAAATTTCATCAAAAAAATATTTTGATGTGGAAATTATAAATAAAAATTTCACTTTTTCCAATAGAAAATTTTAATGTGACCAAATTTAGATTTAAAAGGGTTCTCTAACAAAAGGCGGTAAAAGGACCTATTAAAAAATATTAGAGTATTTTAATGCTTAATTTTGGATTAATTCTCATTTAAAGACTCAATTTTATTTGGATATATTTAAAAACATTTAAAAATATTGTATAGTACTTTTTTAGTTAGTTCTGTTCATTCCATCCATTACAACAACTTGGCCTTGACTACCATTTTAAATAATAATATTATATTATTATTTTTCAGAATAACTCAATGTTGTGCGCCACATAAGATTTCAAAGAAATATGTTGTTTTGTATCAGTTATGCCATCAAACATAACATTAACTTTAAAGTAAAATTAATAATTAAATCACATATATTATTAAATATGAAAACGTAGTATTCTTTATTTACTCGGGATGTTTCCATTACATAAACTAGTACAAACTAAAAAAATTCATAAATATAAAATCACTCCCATGATACTCATGCTTCTGGTGAGATATTTCTTTATTCCAGGGGAAGTCACATTTTATTTCCTATAGAATTGGTATATTAAAAATTCACTCCTCTGTGTAGAATCCCTCAAGAGTTAATACATATAAATTTTGTGCATCATCTATTACTATGACCATATCTCTTTTTATGATCTGAAATTGTAGAACTATCCCAATATAATTTGATAAGGTAACTATAAAGACCCATAAATTTCACGG
Organism: Viscum album; assembly: GCA_963277665.1. Classification (NCBI taxonomy): domain Eukaryota; kingdom Viridiplantae; phylum Streptophyta; class Magnoliopsida; order Santalales; family Viscaceae; genus Viscum; species Viscum album. The sequence continues at coordinate 1,942,506,272 of OY728126.1, read as the reverse complement.
AAATTTATTCTTAATTTTTCTTTGGAATTTTACAAGATCGCAGTTTCTAACGGCACCGGATTCTGAGGCCCGGTGTGCCCGGAATAATTTTCCGAAGTTTGTCTTGGGTACGTTTAGTGAATGAACGAGCGAGGTTTTCTAACTATTGAAACAGTGTTCAGAATCGAATTCCGAGGGAACCGATAGAATCGCAGCGCCAGTATTTTCTTAGAAACGCCTCTTCCGACGTTGCGTTTTCTCGGGTGTGGTTTTTAATTTTTGGGCTTTAAGTTAAGAAATAAAATAATGTGGTACGAAAAACTTTATATTATTTCACTTAAAGACGCTTAAAGCCACTTTAAGCTGCTTAAGCTGAGTTGAAGCGGATAGGGTGGAACCCAAAATATCCTACCCTCTTGGTAGGATATTTTTGAGGTGGGGCCCGCACGAGCCCCACCGTTTCTTTTCCCCTAAGTAACGCACCTGCGAAAACCCCTTTTTAATGAAAGTCAACTGACGCGTGTTATAAATTCTTAGCGCCCCTTTTAATTGGGCTGTTAATTCATTGAAATTAATTCTATGATTTAATTTGATCGTTTCTTAACCTGTTTTACAATCTGTTGGCATAATAATAAAATAAGTCCAACACATGACTTCTTGAGGATTGTTCGTTGAGAGGTTCTGACAGAAACTCTGTACCTTCTTTTCCCTCCACGAAGAACGTGATGAACGTGAAGAACGCGGAGAACCTGAAGAACGCGAAGAATGCCGAAACCTTGTAGATCGACGACGCAACGCCGTATTCCGCATTGCCGACAATTATCCTTCCACGACGCTTCTTCCGAGACGTTCTTCCCTGCAACAATCTCCGATCATCAACAGCTTGAGGTTGGAGATTTTGGGTCTTTTAAATTTCTCTTTATGGATTATAAAAACAACATGGATTTAATTGTTATAAATAAATCTGTATGTTATTGATCCTCGGAGTTCGTCGACATGACACTGAGTACCGCACGACAACGACGCCCTTTCGCGACGCGACGACCCTTTTCTTCCGCGATGGTCAATTCCACGACGAACTCGCGTCCGACGATGACGTTGAGGTAGGGGTTTTGATTCTTTAAATATTTGTGATATAAATCCTTGGTTGTTTAATGGTTGTTGGGAATTATGGTGTTGTTTCAAACCGCTAACGTGGTGGGTGCAGACCAACGAACAAGTCCAAACCCACCGCCCATTTTATTCTTGGTGTGCGGAACGACGGACAGCGACAAAACGGGACACAGAGACGATTTGTTGATTCCGCAGTGAGGAACGGGATCCGGGATGAGCTACGGCGTAGTTGGAAGTCAAATTGGACCACCAGAGAAACTCCGGTGGACCGCGGACTCCACCAGCGGCGCGGGTCGCCGGCGGCCGACAAACCCGCGACCACACAGGTCTGGCGAGACACGGGATGTGGCCCTGCCGCGTCAGCTGACCAAGGGTGGCCCCATGCGGGGCCGCAGTGTTCTCACGCCGGGGCGGCACCCCCCCCCCCCCCCCGCGCCGCTCGGCCGTAACGGGCCGAGCCGACCCCAGCGGCCGGGCCGCGCTGGGCCACCTGGCCGGGCCGGGCCGGGCCAGCCGGGTCGGACCCGAACCCGGGTCGGGTCGAACTGGTTCGGCCGACCCGGGGGGGGGGGGATGGGTCGGGTCGGGTCGGTCCGGACCCAGACACCCCGTTTTCAGACCGTTTTCAGTCTTTTGCCCATATCTTGGGCTATAGACCTCCGATTGATGCACCGTCAGTGGAAACAAGATCCTTAAATCGAGACAGTCGTTTCTGTTTATCGCACTCATGGTTTTGGAGTACTTTGGGTTCGGCCAGGTTGGTTTGTCCACGAAACCAACCGGGCCCTCGGAGCGGAAACGCTCACATCTTGAGCTCCGGACGTCCGATTGACGTGACATCGACTTTGATGGATTTCTCTAAGTGAGACAGATCTTTTGGCTCACTCCACCTGAGGTTTGGATGCATGTCGAGTATGGTCGGGTTGCTTTTGACTTAAAAACCAACCAGACCCCTGGGACGAAAAATCCAATAACTCTCAAACTGGGCGTCCGATTGACGTGCCATCTCCGACGTTGAGTTCCTGTTGGCGATACGAAACTTTTCGATACATCAACTCTAGACTATGTGTCAGTTGATGTATCAGCCTCTCGGCTCGTGGAGCAGACCCTCCCGAACGAGCTTACTGTGTGCAGGAACCCTAGAGCTGGATGTGACTGTGACGACGACGATAGTGCAGAGATCCTCAGTGGATTTGATGACGACTCTGCAGAGATCCTCAGTGGATTCGATGGTGACGACTACAACACTAAGAGATCCTTTGTGGGTCAGTGCCTACAGATCCTGTGTGGGTCTGATCCTGTGTGGGTCAGCACTCAGTGGTCCTGTGTGGGCCATCGCCTACAGATCCTGTGTGGGTCCGATCCTGTGTGGGTCAGCACTCAGCGGTCATGTGTGGGCCAGCGCCTACAGATCCTGTGTGGGTCCGATCCTGTGTCGGTCAGCACTCAGTGGTCATGTGTGGGCCAGCACCTACAGATCCTCTGTGGGTCTGATCCTGTGTGGGTCTTTGCGGGGGTTAGTTAACTATCGATCCTGTGTGGGTCAGATCCTTTGTGGGTCATTGCGGGGGTTAGTTACCTATCAATACTGTGTGGGTCAGATCCTTTGTGGGTCATTGCGGGGGTTAGTACCTATCGATCCATTGTGGGTCCGACGGCTAATATGAATCAGTGGTAATATCTGGTCATCTTTATCGATATTCAAAGAAGTATTCCTATGTGATCTGAATTCTGTTTTTCTTTCCTATGTGGATTGTGTTGTGCTATCCTGTGTGGATTTAAGTTTTCCTTTCCTGTGTGGATTGGGTTGTTCTTGGGCTCGAATGTTGGAGCCGAATGAGAATTGATGACTTAGGTATATGTATGGGCATATACCTAAGCAGTGTCGGATGTTACTTCATGATATTCTATTTCCTTTATGGTTTATCCTTTGTGTATTTTGGGAGACCTTCGGGGGTCTCGGGGTCCCTACTAAGTAAATTATACACACCCCTACACGGGCTATGCCCGCACTACGTTGTGTTGGTTGCAGATGACGAACAACGCTGATCGTGGTGGAGGTTTGCGGAGCAGGACGATACCTGGAGGTGGACCACTAGGTGGGACGTACTTAGAGTGAATGGTTGGACTGAAGAGCTTTGGAGGATATCTGTACCCACCCTTCATGTGGGAATTCCATTGGGCGGATCGACATTGTGGTTTTACCTTCAGTTTCTGTTTTCTCTTTTTCGAGTTGTACTTTACTTTCAGTTTTGGGTTTGTATTCTGGCCCATTTACATTCCGCACTTACTATTGTACCATGTATTCTACTAGTGTTTAGTTCTGCCTGCTTGCTCTGTGGTGTTTCTGGTTTACTTTACAAAGGAAATTCCTTCCCTTTTTCTGGGATTTATGCCTTGGTGCTAGTCGCCAGCCCCTGGCCAATGGAAGGAGGGCTTGGGGTAGTCACGACACAGGCCCCGAGGACGGGTCGTGAAAAATTGGTATCAGAGGTGTTTGGTTCTACCGAAGACTCTGATCATTCTTCTACATGAAGCAATAGTGTTAAGCGTATTAAGTGTGGTTATCAGTCCAGGGAGCCTAGTGTTGGTGCGGCAGCTGATGTATCCGTACACCAGGACCCTGACTTCTGATTTCCGACTTAATGCACAAAAACATTGATTGCATGTGTGTTTCAAGTTTTCTTTGTGATGACTTTGTGTCAGCTCACCAGGTATACAGTTCTGTCTGTGGAACACTTGATTACTTTTCAGGATGGCCCCACGATGGCATCCAGCTAGTGTTCCGAGAGTAGAGCGTGATGACAGCCCGCTAAGCGACGAGGCCTCGGTACAGGGCCCTTTGACAGCTGAGACACCGGCGGTACCTCTACCTGCCGAGCCACCGATGCTTCCTGACCCAGCCGCGGACGATGCACGTCACCTTGGAGTTCTGAATTAGTTTCAGTGCTAGAAACCACCCAGGTTATATGGGGAGATAGATGCCCAAGCAGCCGAGGACTGGCTGGAGGCAGTCGTACGAGTTTTCAGGCTAATGAGGACACCAACAGACCTCATGGTGATCCTCACAGCGAGCCTACTGCACGCAGCAGCAGGCCGATAGTGGAGCTTGATGCTCCTGGTGCACGATGAGGCATCTCTTCTTTGGTTGGACTTTAAGAGCCTCTTCTGCTTGGAGTTCGTCCCAGCCACCCTCCGTGCGGTGTGCATCCAGGAGCTTCTTCAGCTACGGCAGGGCAGCTTGACGGTCACCCAGTACTCCGTGAGATTTACCGATATTTCTCGCTACTCAGCCGACATGGTACGAGACCCATTCTTATGGGCCTGGACCATTGAGTAGTGATTGAGACCTGAGATTAGGGCATCGCTGATCTCTCTCAGCATTATGACTCATGCAGGAGTACTGGAGCAAGCCCTTTTGATCGAGAGCTTTCTTGCTGAGCCTTCATCTGTAGCGAGACCTACCGTGGGGCGGCACATAACAGAGCCTTCTACGGCAGGCAGTCAGCGGATGACTCAGGGGTCCAGGCAGACCAGACCCTCACACAGACGACCTCAGGGCACTGGCTCTGTAGTGCGGGGAAGATAGTGCAGAGCCAGTCTTTCGAGAGGTAGGCAGTGCTACGCATGCGGCGGGTAAGGCCACATGACTCGTGACTGCCTGACCCACCGTGCTGAGGAGCGGCAGACGGTGGAGGGGACACCGAGGAAGAGGAAGAGGGTCGACTGTGGCTTTCCGCAGGGAGGAGGCGGACGAGGAAGAGGATCTAGCCGAGCAGTGGGTGGTGGGCGACGCTTTGAGGCTCTACCCCCACCACCACCAAGAGGGCCACCCCGACCACCGGGAGCTGGCGGGCAAAGACAGGCACAACTCCAGGTAGCGAAGTCCTACGACCACGGCGTGCCCGAGATGATTCGAGGTACTATCTATGTCTATTCCACCCTTTCTGCAGTTCTTATAGACACAGGAGTGAGTCACACTTTCATAGCTGCTGCCCTTATTCGGAGCTCGGAGATTCCGTTAGAGCCGTTGGCTCGATCCTTACAGCTAGAGACTCCTACGGGAGCGAACTTGATGATTACGCACTGGTGTCGGTAGTGTGAGATTACTCTAGGAGAGATCTTCGGATGGGATCTTCTTGTAGCGGTGTTGAGGCCTTACGATGTCATCTTGGGCATGGATTGGTTATCTACAGTCCATGCTCAGATTGACTATATTAGGCGCAAGGTGCGATGTGTACGCACCAACGGGAGCAGGTTCACCTTCACCGGCGAGAAGGGAGCCTTTATAGCACAGGATGGACTCTCACAGAGGAGAGGATAGCCCATCACTCAACAGTTGGCTAGCCTCATCCGAGGAGCAGTTGACGTGCGGAGTCCTAGTTTTCCTACGGTGGTGGATCAGTATGCAGGCGCCTTTGCCAACGACGTTCCAGGACTACCTCCTCGCAGAGAGGTAGACTTTTATATTGACCTATACCCAAGGAAAGCCTCGATATCGACCCCAGCATATCGGATGGCTCCCGCTGAGCTTCGAGAGCTACAGGTACAATTGGAGGACTTGCAGGGCAAGGGATTCATCCGACCCTGTGTTTCACCCTGGGCTTCCCCGATATTGTTCGCCAAGAAGGAGGACGGGAGCTTGGGACTGTGTGTCGACTATCGTTGACTGAACTAGGTGATAGTGAGGAACAAGTATCCACTACCAAGGATTTATGACCTCTTCGATCAGCTCAAGGGATCACGGTGGTTCTCGAAGATAGACCTCAGGTCAGGCTATCATCAGCTCAGAGTTCGAGATGAGGACATGCAGAAGACAGCCTTCAGGTGTCGGTATGGCCACTATGAATTCTTGGTTATGCCTTTTTGCATAACCAACGCTCCAGTAGTGTTCATGGGCCTCATGAACAGGATCTTTCAGCCATACCTCGATCGATTTGTCGTAGTCTTCATCAATGACATTTTGGTATACTCGACGACTGAGGAGGAGCATACCTACCACTTGTGGGTTGTGATAGACACACTCCGAGAGCACCAGCTTTATGGAAACCTCTCGAAGTTCCAGTTCTGGTTACGTAAGGTCCACTTCTTGGGGAACGACATTTCTGAGGCGGGAGTTGCGGTGTATCCCGTGAAGATCGAGGCAGTGCTAGCTTGGGAGCCACCCAGGAGCGTGACAGAGGTGCAGAGTTTCTTGGGACTAGCTGGATACTATCGGAGATTTGTGCCGGAATTCTCTAGAGTTGAGGCACCACTCTCAGCTTTGATGAAGAAGAGGAAACCATTTGTTTGGTCAGACAGATGTCAGCAGAGCTTCCAGGAGCTGAGACTGAGATTGACCAGCGCACCTATCTTGTGGTATCCTGAGGAGGGATTAGGATATGTAGTCTACTGTGACGCATCAGGGACCTGACTCAGATGTGTCTTGATGTAGGAGCGGGCAGTGATCGCCTATGGATCACATCAGTTGAGGCCGCATGAGCAGAACTATGCTACCCATGACATGGAGTTAGCAGCAGTGGTCTTCGCTCTGAAGACATGGAAACACTACCTGATGGGAGAGAGCTTTACAGTCTTTTCTGACCACCAGAGTCTCAGGTACATCATCTCTTAGAAGGACCTGAACCTGAGATAGCGGCGATGGATTGAGTTCCTCCAGGACTATGACTTTGAGATAGTCTATACTCCTAGGAAGGGGAACGTGGTAGCTGATGCTCTCAGCAGGAGGACGGGCATTCAGCTACTTGAGGGGGCGATAGAGAAGCTATCCGCTTTGTAGATATCCTTCGTTGATAGAGATGGAGCAGCCTTCCTTCAGTCTCTCATAGTCACTCCTCCACTACTGCAGCGGGTCAGAGAGGCACAACGTGGGGACGCTGACTATGAGATGCAGATTGGTCAGATATCCTCAGGTCAGGCACCTGATGGTTTCTCCCTTGGAGCAGATCATGACATCCTTTTCATAGGACGTACCTTAGTACCAGTCTCTTTACGGGAGGAGGCACTGAGAGAGTTTCACAATTCTCCATTGGCAGTACATCCTGGAGTGACGATGATGTACCGGGATCTCAGATGACAGAACTGGTGGCCGGGCATGAAGAAGGCTGTGGCAAAGTTCGTTTCTCGATTCCTCACCTGCCAGCAGGTGAAGGTAGAGCATTAGGTACCAGTAGGCATGGTACAACCCTTGGAGGCCCTGGAGTGGAAGTCGGATGGGATATCTATGGACTTCGTGACTGGAATTCCACGCACTTCCAGAGGTCACGACTCCATTTGGGCGATTTTCGACCGACTCACCATGTCGGCTCACTTCTTACCCATCAGAGAGTATGGCTCAGTGGAGAGCTTGGGGCATCTCTACATTCCGGAGATAGTACGGATTCACGGTGTTCCATCATCTATCGCCTCTAATCGAGATGATATCTTTACTTCCCGACTTTGGAAGGGGTTGTAGGAGGCCTTTGTGACACAGCTACGTCTGAGCACTGCCTTTCACCCTCAGACGGATGGTCAGACGGAGAGGACCATTCAGACTCTTGAGGACATGCTCCATGCATGTGTCCTTGACTTTGGTCACAACTGGGAGGACCAACTACCCTTGGTGGAGTTTGCGTACAATAACAGCTACCACTCCACCATCGGGGTGAAACCATATGAAGAGTTGTACGACAGACCTTGCAGATCTCCTTTGTTCTAGACAGACCCTGGGGAGTCACCACTCGTGGGACCAGAGATGGTTCGGACCACGACAGAGATGGTCCAGGTCATCCAGGAGCAGATGAGGATTTTTCAGAGCCTGCCGAAGTCTTATGCTGACAAGAGGCGGAGGACACTAGAGTTTGAGGATGGCGACCACGTCTTCTTGCGTGTCTCACCTCAACGTGGATTACAGAGATTTGTCCGAGGTGGAAAGTTGTCTCCATGCTTCATCAGTCCATTCCAGGTCCTCAGTAGGATTGGCGAGATGGCTTATCGCCTGGCTCTACCACCTCAGTTGCACCGGGTGCACGACGTCTTCCATGTATCTCAGCTGAGGAGACACGTGCATGACCCGATGCATATCTTTGACTATGGGGAGATGGACGTTGATGATGGGGTGACTTTTGCGGAGGTCCCGGTGGAGATCGAGGATCGACAGGAGCGGGTCCTATGTGGACAATATATTCCTCTAGTGCGCATCAGATGGCAGCACGGGAACCTCCAGGAGAGCACTAGGGAGCGGGAGGCTCAGATGCGTGCTCAATACCCACATTTGTTTCCCTAGTTTATGATGTATCTTTACGGGGACGTAAAGCCCTGAGGTGGGAGTAATGTAAAGACCCTTAAATTTCAAGGAAATGTTTTTCTTAATTTTTCTTTGAAATTTTACAAGATCTCAGTTTCTGACGGCTCCTGATTTCGAGGCCCGGTGTGCCCGGAATCATTTTCTGAATTTTGGCTTAGGTACGTTCAGTGAACGAACAAGCGAGGTTTTCTAACATTTGAACCGGTGCTCGGAATCGAATTCCAAGGGCACCGATGGAGTCGAAGCACCAGTATTTTCTTAGAAATGCCTCTTCCGAAGTTCCGTTTGCTTGGGTGTGGTTTTTAATTTTTGGGCTTTAAGTTAAGAAATAAAATAATGTGGTACGAGAAAGTTTATTTTATTTCACTTAAAGTCGCTTAATGCCACTTTAAGCTGCTTAAGCTGAGTTGAAGCGGATAGGGTGGAACCCAAAATATCCTACCCTATTGGTAGGATATTTGTGAGGTGGGGCCCACATGAGCCCCACTGTTTCTTTTCCCCTAAGTAACGCAACCGCGAAAACCCCTTTTAAATGAAAGTCAACTAATGCGTGTTTTAAATTCTTAACGCCCCTTTTAATTGGGCTGTTAATTCGTTGCAATTAATTCTATGAATTAATTTGATCGTTTCTTAACCTGTTTTACAATCTGTTGGCATAATAATAAAATAAGACCAACACAAGACTTCTTGAGGATTGTTCGTTGAGAGGTTTTGACAGAAACTCTGTACCTTCTTTTCCGTCCACGAAGAACGCGAAGAACGCAAAGAACGCGAAGAACGCAAAGAACGAGAAAAAAGCGAAGAACGCGAAGAACGCGAAGAACGCGAAGAATGCGAAGAATTCCGAGCCCTCAGAGATCGACGACACGACGCTGTGTTCCGCGACGCCGGCGATTCTCCTTCCATGACGCTTCTTCCGAGACGTTCTTCCCCGAAACAAGATCCGATCATCAACTGCTTGAGGTAGGAGATTTCGGTTCTTTTAATTTTTTCTTTGTGGATTTTAACAACAACATGGATTTAATTATTATAATTAAATCTGTATGTTCTTGATCCTCGGAGTTCGTCGACGCGACGCTGAGTACCGCGCGACAGCGATGCCCTTCCACGACGCGATGACCCATTTCTTCCGCGACGGTCAATTCCGCGATGAACTCGCGTCTGACGACGACGTTGGGGTAGGGGTGTTGATTCTTTAAATCATTGTGATTTAAATCCTTGGTTTTTTAATGGTTTCTGGGAATTATGGTGTTGTTTCAAACTGCTAACGCGGTTGGTGCGGACCAACGAACATGTCCGAACCCACCGCCCTTTTTGTTCTTGGTGTGCAGAACGGCGGACGATGAAAAAACGGGCCGTAGAGACAAATTTTTGATTCCTCATTGAAGAACGGGATCCAGGATGAGCTACGGCGCAGTCGGAAGTGAAATCGGATGACTGGAGCAACTCTGGTGGCCCGCGGACTCCACCGGCGGCGTGGGACGGAGCCGCCGCAGCTGAAGCCACGACGGCGGCGGTTAATAGACCGACGACCGTGCTGGTCCGGTGAGACATGAGACGCGGCCCTACCACTTCCACTGACCAAGGGAAGCCCCATGTGGGGTCGCGGTGTTCTTACGCGGAGGCCGCATGCCCCCCGCACCGCGCGGCCGTAGCCGGCCGAGCCGAGCCCGGCGGCCGGGTCGCGCCCGCGCCGGCCGGGCCGGGTCGCGCCCAAGCTGGGCCGGGCCACCTTGGCCGCGGCCGGCCGGGTCGGACCCGGACCCAGGTCGGGTCGACCTGGTTCAGCCGACCCGGGGGGGGGGGGGGGGGGGGGGGGGTTGGGCGGGGTCGGTCCGGACCCAGACACCCCGTTTTCGGACCATTTTCGGTGTTTTGCCCATATCTTGGGCTACGGACCTCTGATTGACGCACCGTCAGTGGAAACACGATCTTTGAATTGAGGCGGTCGTTTTGGTATATCGCACTCAAGGTTTCGGAGTACTTTGGGTTTGACTGAGTTGGTTCCTCCACGAAACCAACCGGGGGCCTCGGAGCGGAAACACTCACATCTTGAGCTCCGGACGTCCGATTGACTTGCCATCGACTTTTATGGATTCCTCTAAGTGAGACAGATCTTCTGGCTCACTCTGCCCGAGGTTTGGATGCAGGTGGAGTACGGTCGGGTTGGTTTTTATTTAAAAACCAACCGGACCCCTAGGAAAAAAAGCCAATAACTCTCAGACCGGGCGTCCGATTGACGCGCTGTCTGCGACGTTGAGTTCCTGTTGGCGATACGGAACTTTTGGATACATCAACTCTAGACTATGTGTCAGTTGATGTATCCGCCTCTCGGCTCATGGAGCAGACCCTCCCGAATGAGCTTTTTGTGTGCGGGAACCCTAGAGCTAGCTGCGACTGCGACAACGATGACAGTGCAAAGATCCTCAGTGGATTCGATGATGACTGTGCAAATATTCTCAGTGGATTCGACGGCGATGACTACAACACTCAGCGATCCTTTGTGGGTCTGTGCTACAAATCCTTTGTGGGTCCGATCCTGTGTGGGTCAGCACTCAGCGGTCCTGTGTGGGCTAGCGCCTACAGATCCTGTGTGGGTCTGATCCTGTGTGGGTCATTGCGTGGGTCAGCTACCTATCAATCCTGTGTGGGTCAGATCCTTTGTGGGTCATTGCGGGGGTTAGTTACCTATTGATCCTGTGTGGCCCAGATCCTTTGTGGGTCATTTTGGGGGTTAGTACCTATCGATCCTTTGTGGGTCCAACAGCTTAGATGAATCAGTGGAAATATCTGGTCATCTTTATCATTATTCAAAGAAGTATTCCTGTGTGAGCTGAATCCTGTTTTGCTTTCCTATGTGGATTGTGTTGTGATATCCTATGTGGATTTACGTTTTGCTTTCCTGTTTGGATTGGGGTGTTCTTGGGATCGGATGTTGGAGACGAACGAGAATTGATGACTTAGGTATATGTATGGGCATATACCTAAGCAATGTCAGATGTTACTTCATGATTGTATATTTCCTTTTTGGTTTATCCTTTGTGGATTTTGTGAGACCTTCGGGGGTCTCAGGGTCCCTACTGAGTAGTTTATACACACCCCTTCACGGGCTATGCCTGCACTACGTTTTGTTGGTTACAGACGATGGACAATGCTGATCGTGGTGGAGGCTTGCGGAGCAGGACGGTACCTGGAGGTGGACCACTGGGCGGGACGTACTCGGAGCGGACGGTTGGACCGAGGAGCTGTGGAGGCTCTCTGTACCCACCCTTCAGGTGGGACTTCCAGTGGCCGGATCGACATTGTGTCTTTACCTTCAGTTGCTGTTTTCTCTTTTTCAAGTTGTACTTTACTTTCAGTTTTGGGTTTGTATGCTGGCCCATTTACTTTCTGCACTTACTGTTTTACCCAGTTTTCTACTAGTGTTTACTTCTGCCTGCTTTCTCTATGGTGTTTGTGGTTTACTTTACCAAGGCAATGCCTTCCCTTTTTCTGGAATTTACACCTTGGTGCTAGTCTCCAGCCCTCTGGCCTATGGAAGGCGGGCTTGGGGTAGTCACGACACGGTCCCTGAGGACGGGTCGTGACAGTAACAAATGATTTATACCACATCAATATCATAGGTAATTGTTTTTACATCCTAATGGATTATTTCAATCCATCAAATGCCACACAGTACTCAAAATATATTATATAATCAATAATAATAGGCCTAATTGAACTCTTGCGGCATAGAACTCCCTAATGGGGATAAAATCATATCCTTATTGCAACACTACATCATTATAATCACATATAATATAAGAATCTATATAATACCTGATCAGTATGTCCTCATCTCCATTATACATTAGGATCATATGATTCGTTCTTTTTAGATACTTAATGTTATCCTGAAATGCAGACCAAACATGTCCACCTATATCAACTTCAAATCAACCTAACATTATTAATTCACTGGAATCATAATTTCTAATGAATAATTGGGAATACAATATTGATCATATCAGCGAAGTGTATGGGATATTATTGAGTCTATAATTCCCCAATAGATTGAGTGAACATTTCACTGAATGATGTATATAATGTGACACTGAAACCAATCCCCTCATTTATTATTTTATAAAAAATCTCTTTATTATTTGGATAATGTACGTAACATGTCTTAGTAAATGAGGTTTATTGGATCTGCTATATTTTTTTCATAATCCCAAGAATAAGGCCTACTTCACCAATGACTTTTTTAGGAAGTTTTTTTTATGCATTTAATAACAGATTTTTAAAATTGTATATCATTTCCAATTAGTAATTTTTTATTAAAATCTACGACTAAGATAGTGTAAAAACTCCCAGAAAACAACTTTTAATCACATGTCTCTTATTCATTCATGATAAAAATGACTATGTTATTGCTTTATCAAACCTAATGTTCCATGATATGGACTCTTCTATCAATCAATAAATGTATCTATATATATATATATTATACCATTTTGGAAACAATTGGGGCTATAAACCCTACTAGTTGTATCATATATATATAAATATCTTCCTAAATAATCATATTATGTAAATATATAATTATTTCGATTTTCAAAATTTCATATTCTTCATATGTTACTCTTGTTAGTATAATTATAATAGATATTAACATGGGAACTGTTGAGAATATTTTTTCATATTAAATTGATTGATTTTTTTTGAAACCACATTCCACTAGTTTGGATTTAGTATTTGATAGATTACATTCCTTTTCAAGCAGTCTATTGAATTATAATCTTTACCCATCATTCCTTTCATCAACTAAAAAATAAAATAGAACCCAAACATTTTTATGATACATGGAATATATTTTATAATTAATTTCTTCAATCCATCATTATAAATTTTAACTCTCTATAGTCTATTTGAAGGAGATATATTTAGTATTGTCAACAAAAAATGAGTCACCATCTACGGTTACTAGAAAACCATATCTTTCCTATTATCTTACCTCTTTAGTTGTCATACATTGTACATGTGTCTCAAAATTAAATTCTTCCAAAAATTCCATGGTAATATATTCATATTACAACTATTTTGTATCCTGATCATCAACATCATCAAATTCAATCATTATCCCATTATCCTTGTTGTGGATGTTTCTCTCTCATGAAATGTAATCTATAAGAAGTTAGTCACTTTATTTTTTGAGGGGATTCGTAGGTAGTATCACATTTTTTACATTTGATAGACTTATATAGACATTGTTTGCACCCTGTGGTGCTTTAATTCCTAAGATGGTCGTAGAAAAATAGTCTCAACACCATACTTGTGTATGTGAAGGAGCATGCTTATTTCCACCCCATAACTCAAAGGTATTATTAATTTTCACTTTTTTTGGTACTAATATTAATGTGTATGTTTCCGTGTTTAATTAAACTCCTTTAAATAAAAATGGATGAATAATATGACTTATCATCAATAATACTGAGATTTGAATGTTACGACTCTACCTATAAGTAAAAAAAAAATCATTTTTGTGTGTAAGCTCGAGGGAGAGTAAAAATTATAGCAATCTCAAATAGAATAACAATAACCACTTTTCTATGATATTCACATCCTCAATCATATCAATGACCCTTATCTTCATTTTATGTTGATTCTCTACATCATTTATGAATTCTTCTAATTTCTTAATGGACTCAAACTGATACTTCATCAAGTAGTCATATCATTATATACTCAATTAATAAATAAAAATTATGAATAATGAATACCCACCACTAGATTTTAATTGATATGGTCAACAAAAATATCAATCCTTGAATCTATGTGCCCCATTCGCTCTGTCCATAAAATAGTGGTTTGTTTATTTGGCATAATGACAACATCATTAATGTTAATTGTTATCATAAGTGTCTAAATAACCATCTTGACATATCATTATTACAATGTACTCATTTAAATAACCAATATGGGTTTCCATATATGGGTGTTATTTTAGTTCTTTGAACATGCCTCATTATCAATTTCAAACACCTATTTACTAAAATTTAACATTTAAATAATAATATATTTGTTTTCCATATAATAAAATATGTTGTCTTTACATAATAAATAGATTTTATTTTCAAACATTAAAACCCCTATATTCTATGGAATGATACATATGTTATCTTTTTAGTAACTATCTCTACAGAAAAACAATATTTAACAACCATTATAAAACATGATTCAAATAGAACATGCTATTATCCAATGTTTATTATATCTATCCTCACACTATTAACAACCTACAAATATAAATATCATATATAACCCATTCATAATCAACAAGGTGCACTAGTTTTGATAAATAAATTAGTAGGATTTGTTATATCAAACACCCAATGTTTAGATATAAAAAGATTAAACATGATTATAGACAGAAATTAGGGTTCCCCTTTCTTTTTGGTACAGTTCTACAACAAGTGTAATTTCATTCCATGTTTAAATCATATTGTTTTCTTTTTTTATCCTAATATTTTATCTTCAACATATTTGAAGGATAGTTCTCAGTATCTTTAGATATAAAATAATTATTTGGAACTATTTCACTATTCTTATGTTCCATTTTCACTATTATGGATGTGGGTTTATCATACCCTAGGTAATTGAGATTTTTGTGAAATATAGCATGGGATATTTATTGACACTTTTCATTAATTATCATGTAATAGTTTGAAATAAATATATAGAATGAATTTTTTGGAGTTGAAATGATGATATTTTTACACAATTCATGATGAAATTTATTTCCCAATATTTATAAGAGGTATAAGCGTCCCACAAGTTGGACTACATGGGGAACATCTAGCACTGAATCATTAAGAATTCCAATAAACGGTTCCTTAATTATTTCTCATCTCCCTTTTTATGTATTTATCTTGATATATATCACTTAGTTGTGATAACATGTTATATGAATCCATGACTACATGTTTCATTTGAATATAATTGGACATAGATGATATCATGAAACAGTAGAAATATATGGAATCATCTAGAAGATTCTCAAGGAGAGACAAATCTTCCTCACAAGCCTTTTCAACAGGTGATTCTTGAATATGGTTATCCTTTACATAGAATATTTCTTTCATAAAACAAGATAATTCATAATTGTGACTTCAATTCGTTAATTTTGTTTCTAATAAGAATGTTATACATCAAAACTATATATCATAGTGATATGTCTAAAGTCATGTTTATATTCGTTTATATAATAAAATGATGAATTATTTTATTATGATGTCTGATTGAAGTATAAAATAAATATTATATCTTAACCAATCTCCCAGAATTTAATTTAAATCCAAAATCCATTTCCATTATCATCGTAAAATCCTATTTATTATAAATATTATTGACAATGGTCATTATTACCTTTATCAAAACATATAGATTGGTCTGACATGTTACGTGAAGGGTTTTAGCTAAGAATTAATATTTAAAAGTGAATTTACTCATATTTTCTTTTATATTTTGAGTGGAATCTCCAATCCTATAATCTATAAATTGTATTTCCTCAACAATTTACTCTCAGTTAATCTATGTCCTTCTTCGACATTCAACACCTGATGTTATCTATCATAAGGGATCCCAAAAAATCAATATATCATTCCATGATATTTGGATGTACCCTAACATGAGTTATTTACCAACATTCATCATTTTTTTTAATTTTAGTAGTTGAAGTTTATATCAACATAATATATATTATTGATAGATTTTTTTTTAATTTTATGTGAAAATTTACCATTTTATATTTATTGCATGATTTTTAATATGAAGTGTATTTACATATGTGATGAATAATGTCTTAGATTTAATTTTTTCCTAACCATTTTATTCTTAGCACTATCAAGCATGATTTTCAATTAATTAATAAATTTTATCATGAGAAAACGTATGTAATGAATTTATCAATATATAATTATTTAAATCAAATGATAAAATGGTATGCTGATGTTCTTTTACTAATTGATATTTTAAATAGTATATGATAAACTAAACATTGACCTACTGGAAAAAACTGTGATCCCTGACTTCATTCATGTTCAGTATTCAAACTATCCACCAATGTTCTAATTGGTTTAGTTTTTCCCATTCTCCAAACATGAACATCCTCTACAATTTTGGGAGCTCTATCCATTACACAATATTATACTCACATTAAGATGAGGGTAACTAATGGATTTATTAATGGGATTACATAAATGTGAAAATTTGTAATTTGTGACCTTATATAATGATTGGATTGATGATGAACATTCCATGATGTTAATTTTATAACAAAATAAAATGAAAAATATAAAAAATAATGTCATTTTCTAGGCTGATGATCACCAAGATATTTGAAATAAAATATTCATTCAATAAAATTATCATTAATTTATAATCAATATTATTTAACCTAAATATTTATTGAATCATTTTATAGTATTATTTACATAATAAATTAATTTATACTAATTCTAATGCATCATGAATTTATACAAATTAATTATTTATTTAGAAAAATTATATCTGTGAAAAACTTGTACCTTGGTAGAAACAATATGTGTACTGGTCTGAACCATCGATCGTGTATTATATTACTATATTGTTTACTAATGATTCTTTAGAAACATGTCTTAACAGACAATTTCATCATGTTTCATAATTACAATAAATGACACATGTAACACATCTTATTTATGATGATTGTTAGGTTTCAATGAATATAGATTAATGATTGTATTATGACTTACATAGTATATGAAATTACAAAACATAACATAGAAATAAATTACATATTTAATATATATATATATATATAAATGATATATAATGGAAAAATTAAAATAAATGACAATCAGAAGACATGATGATATGGTTTAAATTGAATAATAACCTACATTTTGAATTCAATCTAATTCAGTAATATGCATGGAATGTAGAATTCATATTCATTTCATGTATAGTTCTCACTATTTATATATGGAACACACCTATGGATACATTGCGTAGTCATTCCACAATAATTAATTGAGAAATAGTGTGTACATTTGATACATGTTGTGTGGTCTCTCTGTTACATGATCACCATTTACATAGGCATGATAGAATAATACATGGCCCGTAATTTACTAATGAAATTGAAATAATATATGAATTGTGTGTGTATGTTATTTTGGAAAACTGTTAGCCAGAAAGGAACTATCAACTCATTTTTTATTTAAATATGAAAAATGTGTAATAAATTTACACATATTGATCAAATTATGAATTATTTTAAGAATAATTCTTGAAAATTAAGTATTTATAAATAGTGTGTGTGGATGGGATAATAGATTTGAATTCCTATTCTAACTTGAAAAAATCCTTATATTCTCTGGTGTACTTATTTGTAAGACTATTAGAATTTAAAATAAGAATAATAATCTCAATAGCATACACATTCCACACTAACAAGTCAAAATGAACACTAGTATGCGATTAAATTATTATTATATATTATAACAATTACTACCTAGACATTGAGACTTAAGGTGTGATATATATGAACCAATTTATAAAATATATATATTTGGGAACTAATCAATAAAATTTCTCTGATTACATATTTTGTAATTAATACTCAAATTTCAAAAAAGATGATTTTGTGGTTCAGAATTATGTATTCTTCACATAATATTTTTATCATTTTTTTTGAAAAATTATTATAGTTAATTTTTCCAAAAGATCACTGTTTTATTAAAAAAATATCATATTTTTATATCCTCCTATAAATATCTACTTCTGGTCAAAATATAATTTTTTATTAAATGAGTCATTTGTCAGTGAATGGTTAATAATACAGTTTTTTTGAAATTTTATTTGTTTCAACCATTTGTAATTATAAAATTTAATTATAATTTTCTTCCTAGTAAACTTTTTTCTATTATATTATTAAAATTAACTTTTTTCATTGGATTCAATACTGTGTTTAAATTTGGGATTAAAAAGTTATGCATAAAAATATTTTTTTTATGAATAAATATTTTTATGCATGTAACATATTTTTATAAAAATAACATAGGTTGATCATATTTTGTGAATTTTATTAATGAAATGTATATATAATTATTTATTTTATATATTTTAACATTCATTATATATACTTACTATTCATGGGATAATAAATATTGACGTTCAATCTTCGAAACAAAAACTTTCTACAAAGATTTTTTTTAGCATTCTGCCCAATTATTTTGAAATTTTATTCTGTCACAAATTTGAATCAAATTTGATAAAATTGATTTTATATTTTTCACAAAAAGTATACAATTTGGTAAAAATCCCACTTTTTATTTGGTCATCATGAATAGTAATCGTGGTTAAATTTATCACCTTAACAAAGAGTAAATGCAGTTAATCTATGATAAAATTAATTTATAAGGAAAAACATTGGGATAATAATTCATATTGGATGACTATTATTCCACACTAATCACCATATTCACAAAATAGACTTCACTGATGGACATTGTTTAGAAAAAATGTCCATCATAATTCTTATATCATAGAAAGTTACAAAAATTCACTCTATTTGTTTCAAATATCAATTATGTGTCTACATATTTACAAATTCAATATTTGAGGGAAACATAATTTATATTTTTATATTAATTAATTATATTAACTATATAACATTATTTATAATTTTTATTAATTATATAATTACTATTAATTCGTGTAAAAAACTAATAAAATATTTATTTAATTAACAGAGAAATAAAATAAATGATATTATATATAATATTTTCTTTATAATTAGAATGAAATAATCTGTCCAACATATTTTCAATTTATAAATGAAATAGTAGGGCTTTAAGGGATTATATTCTGAATAAAAAGCTTTCTTGAAGTATTTAAAAACAAATTAAATGAATAATATAACAATTTTCTTTAACAATATTTTAACAAAATAATATATTTTATTAAAAAAATTCTTAAATATATTATAATAGGAAATGTGAATGTATCATTATATTACACATAATCCATGGTACATTTATGTTTAATATGGCCATCTTAATAATACTATAGACACTCTGTGATAAAAATAGAATTTATTATAGTTAACATGATTAATGATTTACTAATGGGTAAATCCTAAGGATACATATTACAATTATATCAAAACCAATCTATGTTTAATTGGATGACATTATTTAAAAACTTTAATCATTATATATTAATTTTTGGTAATTTTTTAAAACAATTACGCATGAATTTTTTTATTGTAATTTAATTTTTTTTAGAAAACTCAGAATGTTCCCCACACATCAATCAAAAAAGAGGACCTCCACCCTAAATTATTTACACATAATTGAACAATATTATTCAGAGATAATAATATCATATCTATCACCAATATTGTTATTTATGTTCTAGAGGATACCTTCATTTATAATGACTTACCCCATGTACATTAATAAGGGATCTAATTATTTTTACTAATGTAGTGGTAATCCTCTTTGAAGAGTCCTTCATGTTTATATCTCTATCTAATTAATCTTAATATTTGGTAACCATATTTAATTATAAACTCCAATATGATAAATATACATAGTTTTTATTATTATTATAGTAAAAACATATTCTATATTCGTTAATATCATATAAAAATAAAGAACAGAACCCATGTATTTGTAGAACATACTCTCCCCATACAGTGGTGTAATTCATTCTACGTCACCAAAATAACATCATAGTTATAAAAATATAACTAATATATATTTATGACATAACTAGTATTATTGAAATATAATATCATATATAACACTTCATCTTGAAATCCATTGGAAAACTATAACATCTCTGTTGCATACAAGTGGGAAACCACTACCGCAAATTGATGCAACCCATTTTTCATTAAGTATCTCATGGATATAAAATATTTAAATTTTAAAGAATATATATATATATATATATATATATATATATAATGATTAAATAGTTATTTTTTAAGTATTAATTTTTATTTACCTTTTTTCCATCTATCAAAAAGTTAAAACAACAATCATTGATACATACGGCCTACCAAATCAATGAATAGTGTAATTCTATTTTCTATCTTTCTCTATATGGAAAACATTATGTATATATATATTTTGAATGTATAATATATCATTATCTTATACAAGTATATATAGACGATGTAGCCACAATAATTGCACACGTAATGAAATAACCAAATCAGAACAACAAATTAGTTAATAACTGAAATTTTGATAATGATAAACGAATTTTAACAAATATGAAATAAAATAATTTAAACAGATAAAATATTATATCATATATCTAGATATGGTTCTGTTATGTAATTATAATAAATATATATTTATTATATATAAGGATATATCACAAAGATGACATGTCATACATGAGGTAAGGGATTTAATCTCAATTACCAGTCCACTGAGATATAATTGGTTTACATATTCTTTTTGGGTGTCTGTATATTTCCCATATAAGGTAATTAACATTAGTTTTTATTAATTATTTATGATTACTATTCATTTCTGTTTAATCTCTTAAATAGATTCTATAATTATTCCTAAATTTCTTCTCTTTTGAACTTAAATCAAGAATTAAAATGTCATATACAAAACCATAATGTTATTTATCTTCTCATTAGATATAATTTTATTCTCTATCAATATTTTATATTTAATGTTCTAAAAAGTGTTTCTATACTTATAAAATTATTTATGAAATGAATGTTTTATAATGGGATGATATTTTAAAAATGGTTTAAAATGAATCATATTTTTTCTGAAAGAGGTACTTTGTGATTTTTCTCAGAAATATATGGACAATTATTTTTTTTAAAAATATATAGAATGAATTAATAATACATCCATCATGACTATTATTTTCCTTAAAACATCTATAAAAATTTAATTGGATGAATTTTTTGATTTCTTTTACTTTTTAATATTTTAGTTTTTTAAAATCTAATTACAAAAATTGGAGTGGGTATTTTCCCCAAGAATGTGTTAAAGATATTGTAATGGTATTTATTTTAAGAAATAAAAAAAATATTTCACATATTCACCAATAGAGATATTTTTAATTATAATAACCATTGATAAATTCATTTACATTTGATCATTAGATATTTCCTTTTATTTAAATATCCATATTTATTGGATCATAGATATGATTGTTGATAAACTTGAATATTATTTATACATATGCTGTTATATATTGATAAAATTAGATTTAATGGAGATTTTAAAGAAAATCAACATTACATAATCAATAAATATATTTCTGGATAATGAATAAATTTCGTGAATTAAATTGATAATTAAATATATATTGAATTAAATAGACATGTTGTGAATGTTGGGCAGAAAGTTATATAATCCCTTGATAAATAGATATGTCTCATGATACAAATAAGTAAGAATGAAATTAATGATATTATAGTTTATTTATTTCAACAGTTCTAAATTTATATTTAATATGGACAAAATGATATAAATACAATGATTTAAACGACCATGGCATAGAATATAAAGCATTTCTTTTTTTTCATAACTCAGTTATTATTATTATTTACAATATTAATACATTGGAATTAAACATTGCTATATTATTCATTAATTTTATTGATTACATGAAACTTTTTTCACTATTATATTTATCCATGTTGATTATTCATTATTTACTGGTGATAGATTCCTAGGTATCAAACTCTTACAAAGCATCTGAGCTCACTATTTTTATCATCTTCTTTTCCAAATGATATAAATAATTGTTTTTTAAATAATATAAATAATTTATGAAATTTTTTAATCTATATATTTTTATATTTCCAATGTATTATTTAATTCAATTATGTATCTGGATCTTCATGAATTCTAATCTTTTAATCCATTAGTAATGTCACTAATTTTATCTTGTAGAAATGTAACAATATACCACTAACATTCAGATACTGGAGTTGTGGTTTCTATAGATTGTATAAATATATTTTTATTTGAAACATTGGGAATATGATTTTGAATAAATATACTAATATAAATATTATGGAAAAACCTATATATTATTCGAAAACATATTCCATTATAGTGATTTTTTATGGATCAATATTCATGATTATTATGAGGTAACATGGTGTGTGATATTATTTTGTGATGGTACATAATAAATCAATGGAAATCAATTCATGTAGAAAATGTATATATTTCCGTATAAATTAAATTTCATATATGAAACTATAAGTTTCTCCACGGATTGATTCTCCATTGTTTAAAAAGTTCATTAGGAAAAATCCCCTATATTTTAATGGAAATATTATCCCTTTGTTTCTATGAAATGGACTAAGTATATCAAAATGATATTCATAACTTTTACATTTAATTTAATGATATAGGTTATTATGGAATTTTGTTATTAGTATGGATATTAAAATCAATGGTGGTTGTTGATCAAAATTACTAAAGTGGATCATGAAATAGAATTTTTTTAATAGAAAACATTCAGAATGATTTTATTTTAGAAGTAAATAACTTTTGAATAGAATTATAAAATTAATATTACATTCCTCACATCAATGTATATAGAAGAATAATTTGTTTAAATGATCGAGGATAACATTACAATACTTTCCGAATATTCCTTCGAATAAAATAATAAATGAAATTGAATAAATGGTCGCCTCATTAATGGGAATAAGATGATTCTATGAAAGAAACTTGTTTCTGAAATATTTTCATCTTATAAATAGTTAATATTATTTGTCATTAAGATAGATAAGTAATATTTCACATCCAGCATCTTTAAGTGTAATGAATATAGTAAGAGTTCAACTGAGCACCCAACAAGAAAGAATGAATTTAATTGAAAATAAGAAAATTAACCAATTTCAATCATGTGAAAATATGTGGAAAGAAACATCATGTAAAATTTTTACAGTGTATGGGAGTTTGTTACATGTTTGGAGATAAGGACCACCTTGATAATGAACTAATGTCAAGGAATAATTAAAATCATATCTAGTGATTTATAAATGAATATATTGGGAATTATTAAACTCAGTTCCCTAAGCATCAATATAACTTACCACAAAATAAAACAAGGGTAGAATGACAAGATTACACTCTTACTATATAGAATTTGGAATAAATAATGTTTGTTAGTATTTGGATTCAATTATTATATTTATGCATTTGATCAATTGTATATTTTTTATAATAACCATGAATAATATATGGTTTCTGCAAAATTTGTTCTCTTAAGGATTCAAAATAATATTTTGTATGGTACTAGTAGTAAATAAAATCAATAAAATTTTAAATTTATATTGTTTTAGAATACTAAATGATGGGAAAGATAAAATTTTATATATTCGGAATTTTATGAAGATAATGATTATTTTGGATAGAAATTAGATCTGCACTAATTATGTAAATGATATATTACCCGTGACCTCGAAATTGGTAACTGTATTTATGACATTGTAAATATTATATAGTTTAAATTATTATTTTATATATAGAATACATGAAATAACTGAATATTTAATTTCTATTTAGGTTATTAACATTTGTGATCATGGTATTATGAGTAAATGGTTTTTTTCAAAAGAATTTCTCACAAGGATTTGAGAAAATATTTTGTATAGTACTAGTAATAAATAAAATCACTCCAATGTTGTATTTATATTTGTTCGGAGTACCTAATTATGTGAAATATAAAATTTAATATATTCCTAATTTTGTGTAAAGAATGATTATTTAGGGAAACATGTAGATCAACACTAATGAAATATATGATATAGTATAAATGACCTTGAAATTTGTTACTACATTGATGGCATTGTAATTTATGATAGAGTTTACAAAAATTTATTATTTATGGAATAAATGTAATATGGGAAAATTTATGGATTATTTAGTTATTATTATTTTTTATCATTGTATTAACATTTTTTGAATTTGAAATTTTGAATTTAATTATTAAATATTTCATAATTTTTTATTTTTGTTTCATTCTATACTGATTTAGTTGTTTTTCATGTTAAACTAATTATTGGTTTTACTATGTTTATATTTTGATAATATAATTTTATATTATGATATGATTAGGAATATTGGATACGATGTGAAAAAATTTTATATGTGGTAATATTTTAGAGGATGAATGAATGACTAGGGATCTTTCATTCCTAGGAAGTGCTTCGAGCCAAAAAATTCATCTTGAACATATATTTCTTGAAATAAGTGTTCATGTGTAACTAGATCGATAAGATACCAAAGGGTGAAATTGTGCCACAAAATGGAAATAAATATTTTAATATTATTTTTAAGAGTTATTTATCTAGTTAGTAATATTTATCTATCAAATTATTAAAAAGAACATGAAATAAAATAATTATTTGTTTAATTTTATTATCGATAAATCAATAGTTTTTTATCCAGTAGAGAATTTATTTTTTAATAAGGCTTATATTCTCATGAAATTTTTTTTTATCACTATACAGAAATCCATTATTTTTAATTTTATCTTCCTCAAACAGATTTTAAAATTGTTGTGATGTTATCCAATTTGGAAACCTAGTTTGTGTTGAAAATTTTAACTGTTAGTTTTTTCATTTCAAGTGGATATTTTATTAACCATGTTTATGATGTGGGTTTTCAAATATAGAGCATTGTTTACAAAATTTTATATTAAATATTTAGGAATTAATTTATTTATATGGGATGGAATGAAACACATCGAGAATTTAGAGTAATTACACTATGATTGAAAGATACAAAACATGCAACACATAGTCTAAAGGAAACCCAGTATGCTATCAAAATATTATTATTTAATGAAAAAAGTTCCACCACGAAATTTAATTTATGGGAATTAATATTACTAAATAAATAAATAAATAAATATATGAAATACTTAATAATATTTTATTCATAAATTTATATTAAATTAGAACTCAATTTTCACTGAATTTTTTTTAAGAAATGGATTTTCTTGAAAAATGTTATTATTTGTTTTTTAGTAAATATTATAATAATGTAATATAGAATAAATAATATTAAAATTATAAATTCATTTTATCTTTTGAAAATAATCATATAAAAATTTCATTTTGTGAATGTTTCATATTTCCCAAAAAAATTAATTTTATATTGAATCTTTAAAAGTAACAATTTTTATTGTATCCTTTATTATTTGTTTCAATCATTTGTAAATTAAAATTAAATATAAAGTGTTTTAACATTAAAATTAATTATATTTTATTACTAATAGTCTCATTTTTTTATTAGAATCAATTATATTATTAATTTATTATAAATACAATTTAATACATAAAAATGTATTTTTTAATAAATGTTTTTACACAAGAAACATTTTTTAATATTAAAAAATAATATCTATCATTATTGGTGACAGATGATAAAGAAAATTTTTTATATATTCAATAATATATTTTTTCATTGATATGATTGTTTTACAATGTTTGGGATAATAAGAAATCCAGTTTATTCATAAAAATATATATTTCTGAAAATACTTTTTGATGTATTGTGTTCCCCTAGTTTAGAATTAATTTAAAGCACTTATTGTTTTTTAAATTGATAATAGATATTTTATATTTTCAATCAAAATATTTCAATTTGGAAATAGTCCACAATTATTTTTGGTTAGTATGATTAATAATAGTGGTAAAATGTAACACATCAGTAAAGTTTAATTTTAGAATATCTTGGTTCAAACTAAACTATATGGCCATATTATATCATAAATATTAATATATGATGAATATAATTACAACCATATTACATTCGGTTCAAAAAATACTAATTTAATGGTTAATTATAAATGAATATGACCCCTATAATATTTAAATCAATGATAGTTACAAATTGTCAAATTCTTAGTTTTGAATACATATAACGTGTCCACATATGGATAAAATAAGTATATGAATGAGAATGTATTTCTATTTTAAATTTAATGAATTTTTTTCTTATTATTAATTTGTTTATATATTAAATAAATTATATAATTACCTTAAATGCTTGTGGAAAACTACTATAGTATTTATTTCTTTAATAGAAATATTATACATGTTTTTATAAATATTAAAAATGATATAATTTAAATGAGATAAAGGACCCATTAGTTAAATAGATGTGTATGAAATTCAATTGTGCTTTTTGTTGTTTGGTTTCAAATTACACAAATTTTTTGAGGTAATTAATATAAAAATAAATGAATTGTATAAAAAATTAAGTTTATATTATTTTATCAAAAGAATATTATATTAAATTATTTACAATACTTAAAAATTTATATTCAACCGTTTTAATGGAAAATAGAAAAAACAATCATCCAATGTCAATTTATGAGTCTATTATACATTTATATTAATATTATTAACTATTAATAAATATAATAGGGTTTACTATCGTTAAAGTGAAAAATAAGTAGCCAAGGGGTTAAAAAAATAAAATAACAAAGGATATAAAAACGTTATTAAATATCACAATTTCATTTTATTTAAATAATATACACCATTTATTATAATTAATGGACATTTTTAATTATTTTTCACTATAATAGTTCTATTATATTTAAATTTTTTAACAAATTCCAATGTTGCTTGTCATCTAAATTATGAAAGGGAACATCTTTCCCCACTTATTTAAATCACCTTGATCCATATAGATCAACCAAACCCTACAAATTTAATTTATAAACATCCTTATATAACATATAATGGTTCTAGTTATTCCAAAATACTTACCATATGTACCATTAGAATAAATATAAAATCATTCTTTTGAAGAATAGGTAATAAAATTAACAAAGTAATTTTTGATTATTTCTTCTTCTTCTTCCGATTAATATTTTTGACCATTCTAAAATAATAAATACAGTAACATAAATATATTTATATATTATAATAATTATGGGAGGACAATATTACATCTCTTCTCTATCATATCATAAGATAACACATCGCTTATGCATGGATAAAAAATTTTATCTACACATAGGGACTAATTCATTTTTCTTCAACACATTACATTGATGATTATATAGAATATAAAACTGATTATTATTATATTTATGAAAATAATATAATCTTTTAACTATAATATCATATAAAACTAATTAACATCATTTTTTAAAAAAAATGTTAATTATAGTCTTAGATACGTGTAAACTACCACCACCACGAAGTGATGTGATCAATTTTTCATTTACGTTTTATATAGTTGGTAATAAGGATAGATTTTATGAATATATATGATATATGTAACATAATAATTATTCAATAAAGTTTAATTACAATTTATATTTATTTCATCCCATCCATCAAAAAGTGGAAACAATGTTCTTGTATGATAACCATGTATTTGACCGACTAATTCATTATTTTATATTTTTCAATATTGATGATTATATATATATAAATATTGGATATATATGATATATAGACATTAAATAAAATTTTAGATATGGTTGAACCACCATAAATGTATAAGTATTATAAGTATTGAATCAAAATAATAATGATGTTAACGACTAAAATGATAATAATGATAAATGATTATTAAGAACTCAATTAAAAAACATTTTAAATTTATAATATATTATATCATTGATATGAATATTATTTTCATATGTAATTATTAGAAATTTATATTTTTTAAACAATATTTTAGACAACGAACATGGAAAGTCATACTAGATATATGGTATTTCGCTTTAATATCAACCCGATTGAGACATATTTGGTATTATGCACTTGTTTGCATTATAGGGTCTATATAATATCATATGAGGGTTATTAAAATTAATATATATTTATTCATTATGGTTAATGTTCATTTAATTTGTACACACTTAAATAGTTTTTCTATTATCTTCTAAATCAACCTCGGATTAGAAGTTAAATCATGAAAAGAAATTCTTAAAAGAAAAAACTAATCTTTTTTCTCTATTGATTGTATATATTTCGATTGAATATAAATAGGTTATATAATCATATTTAAAAAATGTATTGATATATCTATAAATTTTTTCAAAATAATTTTTTCCAATGTTTTTTTAACGAATGGTTTCTAATGAATCATTTTACTCATTTTATAAATGAGGTACATTCACAATTTTACAAAAAAGTATGGTAGAATTTTTTTTAACATGAATGGAATGAAAATATTTTCCCGTTATCATGACTAACTGTTTCCCTCAATATTATTTTAAATGACAAAATCATTATTTTCAAATACAAATAATTTTTAATAGCACCTTTTATTATATTTTTAATTTCAAAAAAATGGAATGGTACTTTTCATAAAGAATGTTTAATTGATATTTTAATTTTATTTCCACTCATTAATAATAAAATCCATTTACTTTAACTATTCTCCACTAGGTGTATGTTTAAATGATTTTAATCATTAAAAATTAATTTTCTTTGGATGATTTGAAATTATATTTCTATTAATAATAAATATTAGTTATATCATATAAATTATTTCTTCCTAAAATAGATACCACTTATATATATGGGGTTATTTTAAGAAATTAATTGTTATATTATGGAACTATAGATAAATATATAGAATATACAAAATATAGTTTTTTTATAAGGCATATTTTTCATGAATTTTAAAAAATATTTATCATATGATTAATGCATTTGATATGTAGTGATAGGTGGGGAAATAAATTATATATCCCCTTGATCCATTGACAAGATTCATTAGAAAAAATAGTAAGATAATATGAAATGGGGTTTTGGTGTATCTAAACCATAATTTTAATGTTTCTTTTCATGGGTAATCAATGGTATAAATCCAATGATGACTATGATAAGGGTATCAAAATTTAATGATTTCCATCATTGAGAATTAAATTATTCTATTGATTCTTGATATTACATTATTGATTTTATTGATGGATTTATTTTATGAGCACATTATTGATTAAATTTCATGTTTTTTTTCAGTTCTATTGTTTCCTTATTTATTATTTATTATTTAATAATGATATATTCTACTACATGTAATGATTAATGAGTATATGAGAAGATAATTTAATTTTTATTCATTTCAATAATACATGAAGATGGATTTTATGAATAATATTGATGGTAACGAAGGAATTTGTGATATGTTTTTTGTTTTTCAAATGAATTAATGGAATCTTTTATGTGTCTTTTTCTTCAATACTAGTATACTTTTCCTTCATTCGTGATGTGATTCCATATATCTAATTCTAATCCAATAATGTAACCACCCATTATTGGATACTACAGTAAGGGTTTCTATTTTTATTAAATTATATTGAATAATAAAATAACTATATATTGATTATATATTTATATGAGAAGATAAAGATGTGTAGATCTCATGATTCAGATTACAGAACAACTACAAGTGAATTTGAAGCTAGTGATAAATTATAAATAATCCATCAAAATTTAAAGAAGTTCCAAAAATAATACCGTCACTCTAATACTATATGAATATTATGTGTGTAGAGCTCTAACGTGGAGATATTCATAACTCATGTTTTCATTTTAGTCAATTATTAATACAAGGTCTACATATTTGAAGAATATCATGACCAGCAGAATTTTTTCAAATATAAATTGTTAAGATAATTCTATAACAAAAACATAAGACAATTCTACAATGATTTATAAATAATATATTAAATTATAGAGTTACACTATTATGAATTTTTTCTTTGTTGATGATTCTAAAAACATCTCAACATCATAAAATAGTTTCGTTGCTGGAATCATGTTTTTATTTCTTATTTTGTAGATCTACAAGTTCACTAATAATTTCACAATATCATCATAATTATATTGATGTTTATAGTAGTAGATCATATATATTTATTCATTCCTCGTCTATCTCCTTGAGAATTGATTCAAGTGGGAAAAATTTTTATGTATCTAAAATTGATAGCATTGGTTGGGGGATGGGGGATCTCTCACAATCATAGAAAACATTCTTATAGATGGACCACTCAAAATCTTTAATATTATATTGCACATTTTTTTTTCACAACCAATGTAATTGGAAACTAACTCAATAGAAATATTATAATATGGTTTAATCATTTCATGGGATATAAAAAAATTATACAATAATTCTTATTGTTTCATTAATTTATTTGGAACCACATGTCTATAATAATAATAATAAAATTATTATTATTATTATTATTATTATTATTATTATTACTACTATTACTATTTCCTGAAATTTTAATAAAATCTGAGATAATTATATAATATTTATATTAATAATATTTAATATATATTATAACCAAAATAGACTATTAAAATCAATACACCATTCATCCATAATATTTATGAGGCCTTGAGTAATGAGTAATTATTAAATAAATCTAAATCCCTGTATTATTATCCTATTAATAATGAAATAATATATAAATTGATGATCAAATTAATATTTATTATATATTTTTCATATAAAATATTCTATATTTTAAATATTTATAGAATATATATCCAATCAAGATAACATGCATAATTACTAAACCACATGTTGGGAAAATATTTACTCAACAAGTTAAATAATAAATTCTATTATTATTATGTTAAGTTTCAAGATACACAAAGTGTGTGATCCTCTAGGCCTTATTTTTAGTGGAATTTGGTAAATTACACCAATTAAAAAAATTAGCATCTACCAATAAAACAAGACTCCAAAAGAGAAATATGTTAATGATCGAACAATATAAAATATAATAATGATGATTAATATGTTCTATAATCAGTTTATAATGATACTTGTATTCAATAATGTTTCATAATGATGTTTTTAATGTATATGCTTGATGTATAATTCTTTGACTATCCTTAAATAATACTTCCAACATATCATCATAAACATGAATTTATTTGGGCAATATAATTTCCATCAAAGGTTATATGATTTAAACTTCTTTGAAATAACAAAAGGGAAAAAAAATTCTTGAATTGTAAAAACCCAACATGGGTTCCCCACATGGGTTCCAGGAGCTAGTTCATTGTTTGACCTTAGGATAACCTCCACATATGTCCTAGTTTGTCGACAACAGATGTGGATTAACTAAATATATCGAAGGGATACCATACCCACATTATCAATGCAACAAAATACTATAAAAAGATTAAAAATATACATGTGATATAAAAAATAACCAAATTAAACGCAAGATCAATCATCTGAAAATTATCAAAAATAGTTTATGATGAACAAAAACCACTTCTGTAAATATGTCATACCATGAATTTTCAATAATAAAATGAAAACCCAAAATAAGGATATTGAAAACACCCAATAGGGTCTCATATCCATGTCTTGGTCCCTAATTCCAGATTTATCCTAAATCTCATATATGACATTGGTCTCTTTCCTTAATCATATAATAAATATTATGTCTATTCATGTACTTATCATCCAGCATGAGTAGGGTGTGATTAAAACTAAGATGGACCCCACCAATGTTGTCAAAAACAATACATAGTTTATAATAGTGTTTTTTTTGAAAAAATAATAAATTACAATTAATAACATAAATATTTATTAGATAAATTTTTTATTTATTTAGCTACAAAACCCATGGGTTCACTATTACTCCCAACCAACAATAAAAACTTTATAATGTGCTTGAGTATGAGCTATGTCATCTAAGGACTCAAACATCATTATATCATTGTCTTGTAATATCCATTTAGTTTAAATTTCATCTCATGGAAATTTATAACACTAGTAAAATTCCTATATCATGGTCCTTGAATCTCATTTCATGGACCCCCATAGTTATTAAGAGCTTCATTACATATCCCACTCCATATTGTCATTTAGAGCAACAGTCCCTGTCAAAGAAAATAATATTATCACGTGTTCATTAGGGCCTAGAAAGTCATATTTATCACACAATGAGTATTTATAAAATCTATGCTTTTCCCACGCCTCAATTATATACCAATCAATGATATCATATATATCACATTTATCAAGGCTAATCACCATTAACCCATGTATAATTTATTCACATCATTTTACGATATTTCAATTAGGAAACCATCAATGGTTCATCAATTTTAATATCATGGAATAATATGAACATTTCACCACTAATCCATTTATTATTATTTAATCTTAATACCCACTATCAATCAAGGTTAATCTGAACAAAACCTTCAACCCCCATTGTTACATAATTCTATATCCCATTATTACACTCATTTCATAATCAAGAATAACAGAAATTGAATATTCACATTATTCTAGTAGTTCCATAAATCCATTATTTAATTAAATAACTAATCAAATCAATATAATATTCAGTTGAAATAAAGTTAAAATTTGATTTCCACAATTACATAAACTAAACTCTAATAAATTCTATGGGATTTTAAAATTAGAACACCAACCTCATGATTTTTTGTGGACGTTTTACAAACATGAAATTCAAAAATTGAACTAGAATATTAAAGATCAAAATGGGGAAGAAGATCATGGACCAAAAACTAAGATCTTGATCAAATGGATTAGTATCAATCATAACCAAGATCGAAAAAATCACCAATGGACGGTAAATAACTACTCTTCATTAGAATAAAAATATGAGATGTAGATAACCAATTGGGGAAGAAGGCAGTTACCAATGGGAAGATGATCATTCAATTAGAGCTTCGATTAATCTATTAAAGGGTTCAATATACTTTGGAATCCTCTCAAGAGACTCATAAATCATAGTATTAGGATTTGGGATGACATTGGGTTAATATGGGTAACATTGGGTGTGGGGGTAGGAATTTTTAATAATTACTCAAGAGAATTTAAACCCACAACAACAATTTCATCAGAAGGGGCAAATGGTTTCCCTAATTATACCCCTCAACTATTCTCATCACAATGGTGGTCGCACAGTTTCATCTAGGTGATACATGATTTTACAAACCATGTGCCAACAACGAAGTTACCCCATATCTGGGAATGCATTGTTTTATTGGGGTAGGGATACTGTTTATGAAAATGGTCAACAAATCATGTACATCCCATTTTTCTTTCAAACACCTCAAAAAGTTTCTTGGTACACATAAAACCAAAAAAACCCAAAAAAATATATACTAAAATCAATGGAGAAATAGTTTTTTAAATTTACAATTACAAATATACCATATTTTTCCTGAAATTACTATCTACCCACATTATAACTACTCATCCTTTAGAAGTACTCCAAAACAACTTTATGATTCCAAGTTTAAAAGATAGGGACATTGATCCTACATATATATTTATCCCTTCCATGTTTCCTCCTATACAGGTTAAAGATTATAGAATACTCAGACTATTAATATGGGCACCCCCCTTAAACATTTCCCATTATAATCCATAATGTGAATCAGATTCTATTCAACAGATACATCAATATCAAGAACAACATCAACAACATCAATCACAATAGAAGCATTGGGGTGATACCATTGATTCCATGACACATGAAAAATATCATGTATTTCACTGTACCTTTATGGAAGAGACAACTGGTATTCCATTGGACCAATTATTTTCTCAATCACAAACTATCCAAAAACCTCGGTGCCAACATTCCCTGGATCTGAATCCACTGGTGTACCAACTTAGTTGATGCCCAAAAGAATGCATGATCACCCTCTCTAAACTCATAGGGTAATCGATGTATATCAGCATACAACTTTTTCATACTCTATGATATTGAAATTAATTTCAAAATAAACTGATCCTTTTATTATATATCTTACAAGATACACAATCCTAGAAACCCTTACTCACCTACATCTACTCAGCATAAATGTTATCATCATGGACTACCATAAAGAACCTCATATTGTTCATTTGAATATTTTCCTAAAAACTATTGTCAAATTCAAACTCAATTAGTGGTATGTACTTCTCCATATGGCCACCAATTTCTATGACACATTATCATAACATATCCTCCAAAACCTATATAAAAGGTTCTCACTTCACATCTATCGAATGGAGGAAATATGTACTCTGAAATACAATTTAAAAAGATCCTTTTTAATGCCTTTCCATATGAATAAACTAAAATGTGAGTCGTGTTATGAAACAATAGTATGTGGCACCCCACGTAGAATGGATATCATCTGAATGTACACATATTCCAACTTATACACTATGAAAGTATCCTAGATATGATAGAAATTTGTTTCTTTCATCAATTAGTCCATAATGAAAAAATATATATATTCTTATTAGGAATCCTTAGGATATCCACTATTAATTCCATGGTAACGACACCCCACATCAATTCCAAAATTAGAAATGTATATTGAAAAATTTCATTTCACTGATGATTGTCTTTCAGTTGCTGATAGTTGTGGAATCATATCGTAAACCCTTCAATCACATTTTTCAGGCCCAATCACTAGATCTATTGATGTTGTTCATGTTAAATTTTAATAAAACATGGATAAAAATCCCACATTGACACATGAAATTCACACATAATCTCTACTCAAATACTCATAGGAATAACAACTAGATTTCTTTCGATGATGATATAATCCTCTTCAATATTCTAATGTAATGGAAACTCCCTCCCATCATGCATTTTCCTCTTGGAAAAACACTATGGATTGTCATACTGTATCTATATAATCAAGCTCATAAGTGTTGACTCCACTAAAACTGATATAAGGTTCATATTGGGTTAATCCTACCAAACAACAATATGAATTTCTACTAGTTAGTTGATAATATTCCCCTCTTAACTAGCTTCCTCATCTGCCTAAGAATGTGTCTTTAACGTCCCAGTTTTGGGTCCCACCCAAAAGTGCCCCATACTTGGTTGGCCGCATGACCTTAAGTGCATTCCACCAACGTTAGTGGTTTCCGACTAGTAGTGTGGTCCTGGGGTATGATATTAGGGAAACTATGCCCTCATTGGAATAATAAATTAGTAGAAGTAAATTCATAACAATAGCGAAAGTAGTAATAATATCATACAACAGTAAACAATGGATTTCAAAAAGTAATTAAACAACTGTAGAACAAGAATATATAAATATTGATTCCTGATACATGTATATCGGAAATCATCCAAACATGTTGCAATGCTAGAATATAGTACTAAACCAACATACAAAGGAAAAATAGTAAACAAAATCTCAACATCGTAAGCCTCAGTTTGGTCACATGCTCTCCATCTCCGAAACAGTCAAGTACATGAGGTAGAATGGTGCTTTCCCTTATCTAGACCTGTAACAATATAATATGTTTGGGCACAAAATCATGACCCAAATATGGTGTGAGATGAATCCTATTAGGCACCACCCAAATATCTGTTCTTAATAGTCTGTGAATATATATGGAAGACAATATGAAAAAGAAGTAATTATAAGGAAGTATTCAAAAGTAAATATTCATGCAGTTTCAATTACAATCATTTAAATTTTATAATTTAACCAACCTAAAAGAAATATAAGCAACCCTTTAGGACTGTTCTCATAGCCTATCTCTTTTTTTTCAACAACTTCAAGTAACCCTATATGTAGTTCTCAAAACTTAACCCCTCCGATTCAATTTACATCAAGGATATCACAATAAATCTCTGAATATGCACTCACCATAATTCCCCTTGTGGTCTTGTGTATTCATTGAATATATGAGGAAGACCTCACTGTAAATTCCCATATATCATTTTAAAAGTAAACTACATACACACTAAGGATGCACTCAACATCAATTCCTCATGTGGTATCAAAATTTTTCTATAGACACTCTGAGAGAGTACTCAATTTTAATCCCCCCGTATGGTCTCGTAGTGTGATAATTATAATAGACACTCTGGAAATCCTTCAATGTCAATTTCTCCTATGGTCTCACTATACCAGGTTCCCACAACCCTTTGTAATGAAATCATATAGAAACGATAATCAGAAGCCAATGTAATCCTCAAAGTACAACATAGATAATTAGATACAAGGCCTAGCAGAACATATCCAAAAAAAATAACACCATCCTAATAACAGTATGAATTGAAACAAATTTCCTCATTGGAAATGCTAAACCAAATGGTCAAAATAAAACAAGACAAGACAAACATATCCATACCATTGAAATTAACCTTATTCAAAATCAATAACCCCAATTCAAACTTTCAAGGAATATCAGGAATTAATAGGGTTGAAATTCCTAAACATGAAATACCCTGAACAAGAGTATTGGGTACTTTTACACATATAACTCAAAGAATAACTATGGAAAAGCACAAACCACCTACCTTAGCATTGTACGGAGGATATACTTGAACCTGTAGCCATGAATCACCCTTAAACATCATAGATCTATAAAAATGAAAGATAAATCCAATCATGTATATCTTTATAAATAAGAGAACCCATTAAACAATGATCCTTAAGAATGAAGAGCTTACTGGGGTTATTTCAACACAATTGACAGCGGTCGATTTGAAGAACAGATGGCGAGTTGGTGGCTCGGAGAAGAATCTCCATCTACAGATTCCCCATCTTTAACAGGTCCCTTATTTATGCGGTCCCCAGGTCACCTAAACATGACCATGTGCTCATCCGTTACACGACCAACACACGACTACCCGTGACAACTATGTACACAACAAATAATCCAAAGTTCAAAGATGGTACGCCATAAATTTAAAGATTCTGATCTTTTCCTAAAAACAACAGAAATGAAAAACTCATACATGAATCCATGATCCAAGTTCCTACAAAGATCTCCCCTTAATGAAATTTGACCCTCAATTTCACTAGCAAGGCGTCATAGATGAAGAATCCTCGAACAACTCCGGCCACTGTGATCGTACATCTTCTTCCATCATCCATGTCTCGTTAGGTACTCGTCTATGATGCCATAACACTTGTACCAGAGGAACAACCTAGCCATAGAAATTTTTTTCGCTACGATCAACTATTCAGATGGGATTCTACTCAAAAGATGTGTTCACCTCCAACTCAACCTCCTCGGGTTGAAAAACATGAGATAGGTCTGAGAAGTAACATCCTAGCTATGAAACATGGATGATTTTTTGAATATCCCGATACCTCTGAGGTAACCAAAATTTATAGGCAATCAGCCCGAATATCTTCAAAACCATAAACTGTCCAACATATATCAACTAATGTTTAATGTGTCCCCCAATACTTATGTTTCCCAACCTCAGTGTGAGAGGTAGAAAATACTGATCCCTGACCTCGAAATCCAAATGTCGTCTCAGTCGATCAGTATAAGACTTTCCTTTGGACTTTGTTGTAGTCATCCTCTTCCGAATCAACACTAACTACTTTGTGGTCTCATGGATAGGACAATTTCCCAGTAGAGCTGCCTCTCCTGCCTCCAACCAAAATAGGGGTGATCAGATTGGCCTACCGTACAAATCCTCATATGGTTCCATCTGAATTGTTTCATGAAAACCATTATTGTAGGAAAACTCCACAAGAGTTATGTTCTTCTCCCATGAACCTCCAAAATATATGACTCATTCTCAAAGCACGTCCTCCAACACCTGAATAGTACACTCGCACTGGCCATCTGTCTGGGGGTGTTATGATATACTCAGAAGTACTTGTGTACGTAAATCCCACTGTAGTCCCTACCAGACTAGAAAATGAAAATGGGAATCCATGTATGAAACAATGGAGTGCAGAACTCTATGTAAACATATGATCTACCAGATGTACATCCTTCCTAGTTCATCAACACTGAATGTATCCTTGATTGGCAGAAAGTGAGAAACCTTCATGATTTTTTCAATGAAAAACAATACTGCATCATTCTCTCGAGGTGACCTCAACAGACCATTCACGAAATACATTGTGACATCATCCCACATCCACTCAAGAATGGTTAACTACTACAGAAGACATGCTGGTCAATAATGCTCCACATTCACCTGCTGACAGCTTGAACACCACATGGAAAACCCAACAACATCTCTCTTCATAACTGGACACCAATATTGGTGGTGTAGAGCATGATACATCTTGGTGAATCCAGGATGGACTTCCCAAACTAAGGAATGAAATACATGCATCATATCCTCAATAATCCCTATTGACACCAAAACATGCCCATGAAAGCGCAATATGTCATCCTCACCTACTATCCATCCTGAAATAGGGTCCTCTCCCGACACACTCTCCTATAGGACTAGGCCATCCGAATCTAATAGCTGCCTCATTCTCACTCGATCGAGTCAAGTATAAGTAACATCCATAGAAGAAATAAACAGATACCCCTATATATTGTGCGACTCCAAATATATCTTAGAGAACATATCCATAAGCTTTCCATCACTACTAGACTCCTGAACTGCATGTATATGTGTCCTCCAGCTCAATGAATCAGCCACTGCATTGCCTTTCCCATGCATCTAGGTGAGTTCAAAATCAATGTACTGAAGGTAATCTAAGTACTTATCATTTAGTTATAATTTTTTACTAATACCTTTTTTCAAATGAATTTCATAATTTATAAAAATTGTTATATTAATTTATAATTTCAAATCTCTAGATATAGAAGATAGTCTAAATAGATTTGGATCCTATTTATAAATAAATGTTATGGGGTAAATGCATATGGAAGAATTATTTTTGGAGATAAATGATATAATATAAAAATGTATACCTTGAAATTTTTTTACAAATTATTTAAAACTATCAATTTGATAGGTCCTTGGTTATGAATGTAATCCAATATTACATTTTGATGTTTTATTATTTATATTTATAAAATTGGGTACCATTTATTTGTCTTAGTGATTAAAAAGTAAACATTATGTTTTTATAAATGAATACAATAGTGTTAGTTTGGGGCTATTATAGTTGATATTTGGGAGAAGTTTATGTATCATTAGTCATTATGATGTTATTTTAGAATTTTTTCAATGTATTCCATATCCACAATAACTAATATATTATAGGATATTTTAGTTATTATTGATGAATGTATAGTGTATAACAAAAGATGACATGGTTAAGGATACTATAGTTTTTATCTATCATATAATATGATTTATTATGATTTTTTTAATATATAAACTATTACTATTGATGTTTTAGTAGATGTCTAGAAATATTAGAAATCAAATTAATCACATCATTCAAAAAAATAGAGGTTTTCTAAATAATAATCCTAATAGTATGTGATATTTAGTACGAACTCATGTATTTATCATTAACTACTACTAATGAGTTATGTATTTCTTCCTAATCATATGTGATTCTCCTAACACTACATTTAATAAAAAATGTGTTCCATGGATTCTTAGATAGTAAGGATGCTGAATTTAAAATTTTTAGCATACCATTTATTAACAACGTGTGATAAATCACATGAGAAATATCATAAAAGAAGCGGAATATGTTTAACATGTGGTAATAGTAGGAGAAGTGATATAAATATCCATAGAAATATAAGGAGTTGTATTTTCATAATGGAGGGGAATAGATATCTTCTCATGCTATCGATTGAATGTATTAAATGAAGGTGAATTGGAATTATGAAAAGAAATATACTAGGAGGAAAGAACATATTGGAGAATAGAATGATAATTTAAATTTATTATTTAAATAGGTTTATTTTGAAAATGATTATACAATGAAAAAATTATAAAATATGAGTTTTACTTATTTTCAATTCATAAAGATTGATAATTAATTGGAACACCATAAAAAATTATATCATAGGATGGATGTATTAATGAATAAGATGGTAAACCATTGGGAATGGATTATGAGTGGGTTTTAATGATTAATAATGTATACATATTTTGTTTTAGATGATATATTTTCTTTTTATATTAAATATGGGTTTATTAATTTAATGATGATCATATGTATAAAGGCGTTAATAATATTTTAATTTTTTTATTATAGTAATTCAAGATATATTTATTGGGTTTTAATATTTTATTAAATTATATCTGACCCTTACAATTATTATTTTATTTTTTAATCTATGGAGGAATTCATATGTATTTTGTGGACATAAGATGAATGGTATTAAAATAGTTACACATGATACTATACATTATGTGATATTAATTTTTTTAAATTTTGATAAATGTGTTAATATATATTAGTAACAAAATTTTATCTTATAAATATCAATTAGATTAAAATTTAATTTTTTCACATGGGGAATAAGGTAGATATAATTTTTATTGAAGGAAAATATGGGATTTTATTTAATGAAGAATGGTTGAATTATCTATTGGAATCATAGATCATTTTACTGTGGAATAATGGTGACTATTTTTATTTATGTTAACTATTAGAAAAATTGATGATAAAAGTAATATATCATCATAGTTATACATTTCTATAGGGGATCTGTTGTGATACAAGTTTGGGTTTTGGTAAATATCATGGGAATGAAGGAATGACATTCATTCTTTTATGGATACAATGTTCCATTAAATATTAATTTTATTTCATAAGTTATGAAAAATTCATTATGAATATTAATTTCAAAGTGTATGATATGATATATAAGTGTTTATTAACCAAATCCCAATGAAATGATGAAATATTTAATATTAAATTGAGTGAATTCTAGTAAGTCACTATTATCGTGTTCTCTAGCATGAAAATAAAATAATTACAAGAATATAAGTATGGGATAAAAGAATAAAAATGCAACTCTTTTAACATATTTTTTTGATGAATTTATGTTCTTCATTATCACCTACAAATATATGATTTCATGTCTATTAATGTTCCCATGAACATGTTCTCTATAACTATTTATTATTCCTAGAGTTTTCTTTTCGCCTCTATGTCCTATTCTATCTTCCACCTAATGATCTTATTATATGGGAACCCAATTATTTTTCAACTTTGTTCTCATTTTTGATTCATGATTCCCATTTTCAATTGTTCTTTTATAATCAAATTTAATTATGTGTATTTTTAAAAATATAATATTTAATATTATATTTTTCTTATTTCATGGAAAAATGTTTTAAATTAATATCTCAAGAATAAATTCATAAACACTATTTGAAACCATTATTATTAAAAATGAGATAAAATTGTAAGGAAAAAATTTCATTATGTTGTTTTTAAAGGATCTCCATGATAATTTGTTTTAATAAAATATTATAATGAATTTCATTCTTCAGTCTAAAGAATGATAGTTATGGGAATTATGATATTCAATACAAATATCAATTCTTAAATGTGACCTTGATACAAAAGATACTAAATTAGAGGTATGCATTGGAATAAAAATACAGTGGAATATATTTTCTTAGGTTTTATATAATGAAAACGTATTGATTATTTAAAAATAAATAAATAGATATTTTTTAATAATGATATATTGCAGTTAAAATTTTATCTCACTATAAAAATGTTTTTATTATTTTCACTAAAAAATTTAGTTGATTAAAAATAATTAGATACATTTTAATTTGTGAAATAAATAATATTTTTTACATAATAATGTAAATATGATATTATAAGGACTCTTTCATATTTATTAATAGATTGAATTTTCAATGATTAGTGTGTAATAACTAATTTATAAAACAATTACCTTCAATATTATTGTATATATTTAGTCTTAATTTGTGTTTTATAGTTTTTTTTAAATTTCATTGGATAATTATTTTATTCGTAATCTATTAAATATCATTGGAATCATAACTATACATGAATTTGGAATATAATTATTTTATATGCAAATATCCATTATTCATGAAAACTATTTATCATTATATTTTGTGTGTATATATAAACTTTTATTTGGAAACATAGGGAAATTTACTTTTTTAAAATTACCATCATATTGAGATTCATAATATCCATATATATTAATGATATCCCATTCAATTGTGTTAATAACAAATAGAAACATTGTTCATAAGGACAATTACTGTAGTAAGTGATTAATGGGTTTAAACGTATATAACTAAATGATAAGTGTCAAAATGAAATAAAAAATAAAAAATATTATTAAATGTACATAATAGTAAAATATACTAAAATATATTAATATGAGTCTTTTTTATTCAATTTTCTTGAAAAATATATTAATATATATTAATAATTTAAAAAATTTAATGTGTTCCTCTACCATACATGTAAATGTACTACCCAATGATCTCTTCTTCAAACATAAAGGTACACAATGTTTTGAAAATGAATTAAATGATAACTTTATAAAATTATTTCAAATTTAATATATTTCTTTGATTTATAATAATATTCTAGAAATAAGTCATTATGTTCAAACCATATTAGGTAAACATAAGAAGTGGTATTGTTAGTAAACAATTGTTTTTTATTTTTAACTTATTATCAACCACTATAGAAATGCTATTAACTATTTTTATTGAATAAAATAAGGATATAGAATAAATATGAATTTATTTAATAATTATATATCCCTTCTCAAAAACCCATACAACTTATTGAAAATGAAAACATGTTTCATGCATACGTGGGTACATCGACCAAATAAATATGATATTTTAAATTTTGCATCATTGAATATTATAGACAATAATAACTATGAATAAAAATTATATAATATGAAAAAAATTATATATAATTAAATTTTATAGGGTATTTCAATATTATAATTATTTATTTACAATTCAATAATAAAATGAATACAACACACTTGCATACATTGAGAATATTTTTTCACAAACTGATGTAATTTATTTTTTATCATTACCTCACATGGATCATATATATTATTGTATAAAATTATATTAATTGTATTTATGAAATATTTATCATTATATAATGAGTATGTATCATATTCAATAGGTCAATCATGTTAGATAAAAAATGGAAATGTTATCCATTCATACATATGTATTATCATCTCCATTATTATAACAATAACCTTTTTCCTAAACACCTTACATGGATAGTTATAGAATTATAATAACATATATCCAGGATAATTATAACATAATTAAGACCACTTAAATGATATAATCATTTTCAATTTTACTACTGCCAACCAACCCATTCCATTTCCAACTTATATTTTAAATGATATCATAATGTCGGATGTGAATTTAATACATTAATTAATTTAGAATAACATGGATATAATAAAAATAAATAAAATAATAAAATTTTAAAAAATAATAATAAAATAATTATGTTATTTATATTTATTATTATTGAAGATAACTAACATACAAGACATGTCATATTCGAGGTAATGGATATCTTGTCTCATTTCAATATTTTTTTGAGATATAATTTATTGTTTCCACATGTTATATTTAATGTGGTGTATAAACTTATTTATTGATTTATTTTATCATTAATCATTAATAATTAGTGTTTTCAAAAATACATTCAAATATCATCCCACCAATTATTCCTTAGTTCAAAAGTTATCTTTTGGTGACTTGTTTTTTAATAAAATATTTTTGTAAAAGATTTAATGCATTTATTAAATTATCCATACATATCCAAATTAATTAAAAATAATTTATTATTTTTTTAATAAAAAAATATTTATCTTTCGAGTCATTTTAATCTATGTTTTAATTAATTTATTATGCTTCTAAATGACTATGTTTAAAATTTATTTGAAACATGTAATTTTGGATATTTTTACAAAAGAGGTAAATAGATAATTTTTATCATATATAGAAGAATGATAAAATATCAATATCATGAATATTATTTATTAAAAAAATTCATATTACATTTTTAATGGGTTTTAATTGAATATCCCATTCACAGTTCTACTTAGTGTTCTTTAATGATTTTTTAATGAAAAAATAATTTTGTTGTTATTTTAATGCAAAGTTTAAAGGTGTTTCTTAATGTGTGTTAAATGTAATTTCATTATGATATTTTGTCATCTAATTTCATGATTCTAGTGTTTTTACATCTTTGATTAATCATTGAAATTAATTTTTATGATGGGTGATCCTATTATAGCTCTCAAATCCATTGGAAAAGATTTTATTCTTCAGAGAATTAAATTTGAAAAAACAATGTAATCTAATACATTTATATGGTTTCTTATTCAGAATCTATGAATATGGTGTCACAAGCCACTTATATGACTTATCTATTTTTTTAAATGGAATTTATTGGAAATATATTTATTTAATAAGATATGTGAATGATATTTTATAACATGGATTGAATATTCAACTTAATGATAAAATGTATGTTCCTTGTAAAATGTCTTCACATGATCTGATGATATTTAAGAAGTCACCATGATTATGCTTTTTAATTTTATATTTTAAAAAAATTTATTTTATGGACAACAATAAGTATTAAGAATATTTCAGATGTGTGTAAATTATAAGTTGATCTCAAATTGTTTGTATTAAATGAAAAATTCTTATATGA
Source organism: Viscum album (assembly GCA_963277665.1). Classification (NCBI taxonomy): domain Eukaryota; kingdom Viridiplantae; phylum Streptophyta; class Magnoliopsida; order Santalales; family Viscaceae; genus Viscum; species Viscum album. The sequence goes on along the minus strand of OY728126.1, from coordinate 1,942,461,459 downwards.
TCACATGGTTTTGATATAGACTAGTATTTTCATTATTTTTTTTATTTATCGCCAATTGATATTTATTTTCATCATCCCACATTTTTATAATATTTTTCACATAAATTAATAATTATTTGAAATCATAGAAATTTCAGCGTTTTATATTTACAAGTTACATAAAATGAATAAAGTATGACATTTTAATGATTTTTTTGTGGGAAACCATTATATGAAAATAATAGGTGTGAGAAATATATATCATGTTGAAATATATAATTTATACAATATATCTATAATTATTTGAAATCATAAACATATAAACTCCTTATATATTTATTTGATCAAATTTTTTATTTTTTATTTTTTTTGGAATGATAAAATTTGGTAACATTTATCAGTATAAAAGGTTAAAATGTGAATATTATTTTAATAGTACTTGATAGAGATGTTATTTTTATGGATTGTTATAGTAAGAATGATTTATCATGAATTTTGAAAGTTTTCTACATCATTCTTAATGTATGCCAACAGGGAATTGGGCTCATATGAGTCCATTGGTCTTAATCAAACGTTTTATAGTGGATAATGGATGGGATATATTAGTGTTTTATTTTCTAGATATCATTTACCACCCATTTTTAGTATAATTCAGCAACCATTATGTGTTTGAATCATGTTTTAATTCAGTTTTATCTACCTTGTGTTGTTTTATAAGGATCCCATTAAGATTATATATTTCAATTATGGTTTACTTAATAAATTTCATTATAAATTTATTGAATGTGATATATTGTAAATTTTAAAATTGATTCTTGATGTGGTTTGGGTAATATAATGGAATTAAATGGATCATATAATGATGTTTTTTTAAAAAAAATTAGAATTACTCAAAGTGGATTAACAAGTTTCGATAGATTAAAAATATGGATTTCAAAAATAAAATTAGTGAAATTTTTGTTTTATTTATTATATATATTTTTGGTTTATGGAATTTTTATTTGAAGTTATTTTTTGATAGAGAATGTATGGTCCATGGTATTATATTACTGTGTTGATGTATTGACGATTGACAGTAACAATTCAATGTTGTGTTCGAGAATTATAATGGATTGGAAATGGAGTGTGAACCCATTTGAGGCAATTAGTTCTTTAAGATGACTACAAGATCATATAATTTAATTGTACAAAAATAATATCCACATGAGCCTATTTTTATACTACTTCAAACTACATAACATTTTTTAGAGCCCATGATTCATTATTTATTTTCCTTATATTATTTTTATTCACTTTTATTATTATTAAAACCCCATTTGGATATAACTTAGAGTTACTGATTATTTCTATGACATGTAATGATGTGTTAGAATTATTAATTCCATGTAATTTAATATTATTAATATTAATCCTTGTGAATTCATAATTTTAAAATATCATTTTTTAATTTAATCCAATGGAATTTTCATATAAATTTTTTCAATGTAGAAATTTTTTATAAATAGAATAGAATAAACTGTTATTGGTTTTCATAATTGAAAAAGTTATTAGATTCATGGTTCAATCCCACTAAGAGTTTTCATCAAACCCAAAATAGTATAATGGTTATATAAAAACATGGTTTTCATAGACATATTTAATAGTAATTGAAAAATTTTATTCTATGGATTATATTTATTACCAATACAGGTGGTTGGTTTTAAATAAGGGATATGCTTTTCTTATGGAAGTCCACTCAGGTAATGATTTAAGTGAATTTTTTGATCTTTTTTATTTTATTCATTGGACTCCATTTTGTTGATACTTATTTTTATCTTTTCATGTTTTTAGTGTTGGTTTTTTAAAATCCATTCTGATTAATTGGAAAGTGTTATTTGGTATTATTTATGGTTCGTTTTATTATTGTGTATTCTATAGTTTCAAATTTAAATTATTAATGCTACACATGTGAGTTGATAGAAATTTTAATTATTGGATGGGTCAGGATTGACTTCCAAAAATAATATATTATATTATTATATATTTTTTTTTAATTATTCCATTTGATTTTTTTTATTTTACCACTGTTATTATTTCCATCATGTGATAATCAAGAATGTACTTTTATCCATGTGGTGAATTGGGTTATGCTATGGGTCAGGAAAACCTATTCAGATTAATTAAAAGTTCATTTAAACGAATTCATATAATCTAGGGGTAAGTGGTTTCTATGATATTAGATAATTGGGTCTGTAGAGGTGGGAACTAAAGAGTTTCTAGGTAGTTTTATATTATAAAAACATCATGTATCCATGGGTGGTTGAATATTATGACATAAAATTGACCATTATTTTTATGGTTTATTATTGGTTTCAATGTGTTTTCTTATTCTTCATGATTTTTAGGTTATTTAGCTAATTAAATAAGGTAAAATTGTAAATTTAGGGTGAATTATGGTAGAAAAATAGAGTTTTGATATTATAACATATAATTTAGAAAACCATATATATACTATATATCCTCGATTGTGATCACACTAGTTGAACTGTTAATGGCTTGTTCTAAATACTGCATTTCAAATTTATATAGAGTGGAATATATATATATATATATATATATATAATTTTGGTAACACATTATATTTTCACATTTGATAGATGTTAATGATGGATATTTTATAGTTAATGACATTTTTAATATTTATTTATTTAATTAATTGAATGTTGATTGATTTTGTGTTTTGAAAATAATGACTTGAGATTTTCATAAACAAATATTATCTCAATTTAGATGAATATTCAATAAATATAAATAATATACATGCTATTACTATAGAGGTGTGTAGAATTTGGAAATTATAAATAAAATCATATTATTTTACGAAATATCCATAAAAACATGATACACTATCATTTCACACATTAAAAATCGTTTTCATACCCTAAAAATCCCTTATTCATCACATGTGGAAGTAAATATAATAAAATTTGTTCTAAGAGGCATAATTAGGGAAAATGTAATATATATAAATCCATGAAAACTTGAGTGAGTTAGAATTGAATAATATCATGTAATCATTAAAATAACAAAATAAGTTCATACACAACCCTTCATATATGGAAAAATTATTCATGGGAAAAAATTATCATTTTAGAAAAAATAGACAATATGAGTAAAAAATCATCATAAATCACTCTTGAACTATTATGTCATGTCAAAATTATATGGATCCATTATATATATAGAAAATAATTTCATATTTCATGTGTATCTACCATTACTGTTAAACTAGTGGATTAGGACACACCCGTTTTTTATAATAGGTCTGGATACACCTGTTTCTAATAGTAGTTTACGACACACCAATTTCCCATAGTGGATCAATCCTATCAACTTGTTTCCCATGGATTTCTCAAGAGGTTTAATACATTACCCAATGTATTAAATAATGATATATGATAAAATATTCATATAGTAAAACCCATAATTACATGTTCTAAATGATTAATAATCATTCATATAATCAAACCCCACTGAAAACGAATAGGTTTTATTAACATTTCCCAATGTCATGACCCATGGAAAAGAAATGGGTTTCAAAAAAATTTCATCATTTCATTACTCATATTAATATAATGGGATTAATAAAAATCATGCCATAATAAACATAAACCATCAATAAAAAGTGTAAGTATTGTATATTTGGATCATATCCCCAGTAAATAATATTTTATATAATATACTGGGATTAAATAAAAAATTATTTTGAATGATCACTAGATAAAATTATTGAGGAAAATTTCATTTCCATTTGGAACTCATTTTTCAAAAGTAATGCAATTATGAAGGAAAAACTTTTCCCTAAAAATATCCCTACAATATTGTAAATGCTTATTTAAAATAGTATGTATTCTTTATGGATGGACAATCCACTCTAGAAATATATTTTAAAAATCGCAAATCTTGTATTTTTCATGAAATTCACCGAGTACAATGTTTGGAAAAATATAAAAATATTACATTCAATATGTTTTGTAAAAAAATTAATCTTTGGAATAATTAAATTAAAAAATAATAGAATATTATTTAAAACATGTTTAATTTTTTTAGAAAACGTGGATATAGAAGAGAGATTCCACCGTAGTGTTTAAAATATATACATTCACAAATAATGACGAGATTATGATATAAACTCTTACCTTAATTATTATATTTTATCAATAATGATCAGAACTATTTTATAATAAATATAGACTTATTATAAATTATATAGATATTTGAAATATATCATACCATTTATTTATTTATACAATCATCTTCTTAGACTTTTATTAATAGATTTATATGAAAATAATTATTGTTGGTGGTAAGTACATCATTTTCCATGCATGTTTCATATCTATAGTCATTGTCCTTATAAATTGATCTTTGCAATATTATTTTTAGAATGTTAATTCTGATATAAATGAAATATATATTAATTATATATATTTATATAATCCTTCAATGTAATTAAAATTAGAAAAATGAATTACATTGTTCATACAGATAAGAGGCATTACGTACGCAAGAAAGATATTATCATTTTTGGACTGATTGAAAGAAAGAAAGCTAAATAATAATAATCATTTATAGAATAACTATTATACAATATATAAAATGTAATACCATTATAATACCCATATAAAAAAAATATAATTATGAAAAATGAATTATATCGTTATGTGGAGACGGTAAGCTATACGTTTTCATGGGCGATACATTCATTTTTTATTTGATAAAAAAGGTTGTAGAAAAAGGGTTTTTATAAATATAAAAACATATTGAAATATTTATGTCAACAAAATTATTATTTATCGGTAAAAATAATAGATTTCGAGGTGGTAAGGTATAGTAGAAAATGTAAGTGATCAGTTTTATCTATTACCTATTCTTTGAAATGTACCCTTTTGATCTTCTGTAAAGGGATATAGGGTTACAGCTTGGAGAATACCATAACCTCTACAATGTTTGTAGGGAATTTTTGAAGAGTAATTAGCATAGTATAAACCCACATCTCTTTTAGTAAAACCCCCATTAACATATTGTTGATTTCTGTTTTATTATAAACTCATTATATATTTATTATTTATTCATTTCGAATTAATTTTTTATTATATATTATATATTAATTTATTATTTATAGTTAGTAACTATTTATTATTAATTATTATTTATGATATATGATATAGTAGTTATTATTGTATTATTTATTTATTTATTTATTATTTATTTATTTCATAAATTTTCATTAAAAAAATATTAAATATTAAATATCAATTAATAATTATTATATAATATTTATTATGTTTTTTAGTTATTATAAATTTGTTATCTGTTTATTATTTTTTATTCACACACACATATATATATATATATGAATATAAATTCTATGTATGAACTACATGATGTGTCTAATAAAGTGGTACTCGCTTTGTAGAATAACATATTGGTCTGCGTTTAAAATCTAATGCATCAGAGAATCTCTTTATCTCATATACGGATCATGTTTCTATGAAATCTGCATGTGCATAATAAATAATAGACAAATCATAGATAAATAAATAATTAATTAATTATTAAAATAATAAAGTTATTAATGTTGGAAATTAGAAAAATAATATAATAGAAAAATAATAATTAATTTCAAAAAATAAAAAATTATGAATAAAATAATTCACCACGAAATGATTCGACATCCGTTTAAATAGTTTCAAAATGATTATTTAGATTTTAAAAATTCCCCCAATAAATCATTCTCTATTAGTTTTTAAAAACCATATCTAATTGATTTATAACACACAATTTAGTGGTGGGTTTTTAAAACCATCATCATACAATTTTCTTACTATTTAATCAATTCATAAATGCTTAATTTGGCATACTGTGAAATAAATCATGTGGAAAATATAATGTCCATTTTGAAATCATATTTTTAAAACATTCATAATTTAAAAGGAATTCATATTAATTTAAATAAACCCAAAAATATTTTATATGAAGTCTCAAATCAAAAAGACATTATTCCGTTGGGAAAAGTCTCTCATAAAATATATGTTAAAATCATTATTTCTGTATATTGTAAAAAATGTCTCAATTTACCTCATTTCAAAAATGATACAAATATTCCATTAAAACATAAATTAAAATTAAAATTCATGGGATAATTAAAAAACCATTTTGATTTTTTTATAAAAATGATAATCGATGAGACATATTCCCTAGTGGAGTCTTAAATGTAAATAATGTCGAATAATGATGATATCTTTAAATACTATTATACATAAATTATTATCATTATTCATTCACATTAAAACATCCTTCATGATAAATAGTATTTTATTATACATTTATTCTATAAAAATAATTCTATCATATCTGGAATTATTAATTTATACTACTTTATCACTTATTTATTAAAATTTTGTAATTAAATAAAGTCTTCTAGGTGGAAGCTTCATCATTTTCCATGAATGTTTCAATTCCTATTTATTTATACCCATGATTTGGCCTTTGTAAAATAATTTTAATCAGTTTAATAATTTCAGAGACATAATATATACTAATTGCAAAAATATTTGTAATCTTTCAAATAAATTTGAGAATGAAATTTAAATTACACAATTCATATAGACGATTGGTCAAATGTATTCATGAATGATATTTTCAATTTTCAATTGATGGAATGAAATAAAGGTTATAAATAATTCATTATTATATAAATATTATTATATACCAAATAACACACACACACACACACTCATATATATATATATATATATTCTTAAAAACCTTCATAATACACATCCATAAATGATGGTGATGAAAAAGGAATGGTATCGCTATGTGGATATGGTAGGTTGTACATACACACAAACGATTCTTTGAAATCATATTACATCAAAATGGGGGTGTGAAATGATGTTTTCATATATATAATGATATTTTTTAAAATTTAGGTTAGTTTAGTTATTATTTTATTATAAAAATCATAGATTTAGAGTGGGATAGAAAGTATAGAAAAATAATGTTATCAGTTATAGTGATTGCCTCTTATTCAAAATGTATCCTTTTTATCTCATATAAAGTATTGAAGGGTGAGTATTTTAAGAATAAGAGATCATATATAATTTGTATTTGGTATTTTAGAAGAGGAATATGAATAGTATGGTTGTTCTAGGATGCTCAATGTGGTGTAAATATATGAGGAAGGGGTTTTATTTTAAAATTAAAGGGAGGGGCACGTTTTGAATTTCTAATATTAAATTAGATAAAGTTTATTTTAGACACAAATAAAAAAAATATCCATATATTTAAAGAAGGGATAAAATAAGGTTGTATTCTCATCAACTTTTAAATTTTGGAGAATTCATTGGGTTATTTTATACCATATCATTTTGTTAAACATAATATATCCTATTATAATTTAAACTGATGCAACAAAATAATCAATATAAAACGGTTTAAATGTTTTCATATATCTTGTAATTTTGAAATAAATTTCCCCATTTTTAAATTTTTTAGAATTCCAGAATAACTGTGTAATTGTTTCTGTTTTTTATGATTTCAAAATATTTTAATAATATATTAATCCTATAAAATATAATTATTTTCATTTATGATAGGATTCACTACATTAATGTTCAAAAGTATAAAGAAATAATGTAATATTTGAATCAAATATTTTATTATTTCCCTATATTGTAGAGGTCACAAAAAGAATTCTTCGATCAACATAAATATATTATATAATAATACTTTTATTATTTTTTGAAATCATTTATTTTATTTTTATGTCAATTAAGAAATTATAACATTAGGGTTGTGCAGGAATTTAGGAAAATTATTTACTTTTAAAAATTATAAATAATTTAAAATTATAATGGTAAAGAGTTTATATTTCAAAATAATACCGATATAGAACATATCCTTTATATTGTCCGACATTATAAATTATATTGTTTTTAGAAACATGAATGTGACATCATTTAATTTTTTTAAATTAAATATTTTTGAAGCTCATAATCCCATCCAAGTGCCTCTAAATGCCAAATATAAATTTATAAAATGAAACTATGATTACAGAGTTCAAAATGGAGACCCATATTAATTTATTAACAACATTTTCCTATGTGGACACATAAGATATATTTAAGGCAAACAAAAGTACATCTTGTGACATTATATTAATCAAATAATATATATTTTATTTTAATGGAAAAGTGTCCATTAAACAACTCTATTTACAACCTTAGGTTTTTAGGGTCTAATTTACTTCATTATAAATGAAATAAGATTAAAAAGTATATACATTTCAATTATTTGTAATATATATTATCCCGTAGTATCCTTTAGTGAGGTACTAAATTTTCCCACACTTCCTAATCATATTTACTAAATATAGAATATAAATATTTTCTAAATTTGGATCCACTAATTCAAACTATTGAATAAAATTTTCAATATTCAAAACCAGAAATGTTTAGTAAATTATTTTATAATAATATAGTAAAACCAAATGAAAATAGTTTTTCATACAAATGAACATTTGAATAAAAAATTTGTTATACAAAAATAAACAACTACATAAAAATAAAATACCATAAATAGATTATTTTATATAAAAATGACCTTAAGGGAAATGAAAAAAAAATTAAAACATAAATATAAATTGAAAAAATATTAATATAAAATACAAATTTTAATAAAAATCATTATTCTTTACTATTCTTTAAAACAAAATTGTTTACAGATAACTCTAAAAAATAATATTAATATAATATAGAAATTTTTATTTCAAAAATGAATTAAATTTTGTAAAGAAAATTATAAACTATAAAAAGATTATTCACTCTAAAAAAAAATAAACTTTTATGAAAACATATATTTTGAAAAATAAAAATCATGAATAGAAAAATAAAATTTTATTCTAAGGACATTTCAATAAATTCATATTGATTTAGATATATATTTTATTAATTAGTTATTCCTAATCATTAATTCTAATTTAATACATCATATATAACATAAATATAATATATTAGTAATATTTCATAGTTTATCTAAACATGATACAATGTGTTACACAATCTATCAAAGAAATAAAATTGATTTTCAATCTATTTCATAGAAATCATTGGGAAGTACAATATCATTAAGATATATTTGTAATCAAAAGTAATGCCTATGATAATATCTATGGAAGTATGTATAATGAAACATAGAAGTAGTTTTTATATCACCCTATATAGATTGAATCAATACTCTACAATATCCAGTATATACCCTGACATAGTGGATAAAATTTGGAATGGATTGAAGAACCTACTGTGATGTTCACCAAGATTTATACATTGATCATATATGGTTATAATGTTACCCATGAGTATGAGGTGGCGATTAAAATAATCAATTTTATCATTCTTTTTATAAAGACTGTTGCAATGTATAATATATTTATATGCACTTACTTTTTTGATATTTTGTGTAGTTCATGGTGGTATTCCATAGTTAAAGTTATGTTGCAAGATGATCACACCAAGAAAACCATAAAGAATGTAATTAATCAATAATTCAATACACAAAACAAATTTTGGAGAACAATTTTAAATTAATTACAATGAGACTAGGTGACCATTATGTGATGGAAAATAATACATGATTTGAGGAGTTAAAGGATATACCCCTCAAGAACATCATGAATGTAAATATCAAGGATAATCCATTTTAAGTGGGTTTTATGGTTAATATAACTTTATTCTTATTATGTTTTTCCTATTAAAATATCAAGAAGTACTTTTTAATGTAGTTTTGGATATATAGGACATTGGGTGGAAGAATGATCTTAATGGGGTTTCATTAGTTGTAAGATGTAGTAGGAACTCATCTCCCTTGAGAGAATATGAATCCTATTTAATATCATCATGCTACTAGAAGAGATTTTTAAATATAATTATACTACACACAAATTTGTTCCGTAGGAAATAATCCAATGAATTTTTTAGTTTGGAATTTATGGCCACACTAAGAGTGAGTGGATGGAGGGTCTGAGGATGTACCACCATTTAGGGCATCAAAGGAATCTTCTATAATTTTATATGACTCTCTAATAGTTAATAATAGGATACTATTAATTTTATAATGGTTAGTGGAAGTCGAATGATTCTAAAAACGATTCATTAAATCATCCATAGTCCATATATTATTATTATATTTGTAAAATGTCTAATGGTGGGTATGAGTTATGGTGTCTTCATGAATTATACATAGTGACCGAGGACTCTGATACCATGCCATCTATAATGTTCAGTACAATAATTATGATATCTTCCATTGAATTTAATTTATTCTTATATGGGTTTGACCCAATATCTTTTCTTATTATTACTAAATAATTATTTATATATATTAGTATAGTTGATTTTATTTATAATGGATCTATTTACCCCATTGGGAAGTAATAAGTAGAATTTCTTTATGTTTTTTATGTGTCTTATATTAATTTATGATTCCACAATTATATATAAATTTATTATGTTAGTAATGAATATTTTTATATTATCAATAACATCGATTGGATGATCATTTTTATCTAAAATTAACAACTTGTAGCATAGTGCCCAGTTTCATTCACCTGATGGAAACACACACATTTTTAAAGCTGATGGCGTCCATGATTAGAAAGATAAGGAAATATGATTATATTTTTCAGATTTATTTAATTCATGTAATTTAATTTTTCAATAACATTCAGAATAATGGTGTATATGGTCATTTTCTGATCATAGTGGAATTGAAATATGATGAATTTTGTGATAACTTCCCACAAGTTTCATCTTTGAGAAATGTTGAGTTTACTAATGATATAATTTGTAAGATGAGCCCAATTTCATTGAATTTTTTCAAAGGGATCCTTCATGTTAAAGAGAGTTAAATTTTACATTATAGGATATCTAAAAATGGAAGTCATTCATCTAATCATTTCATCGTGGTCATCTATAGTTATTTTATTAATACATTAATATGTATGTCTATGAATTATGATAAATTATTACATTCTTAATTAAGTTATTGTTAATAATAAATATTCATTCTCGTTAATCATGGATCTATTTTACTTGAACTGGGGAGCCTGGTCAATTATGAAAATTCTATCGAGGTCATTGTATCACCAATTTTTGGTTCTAGATTATGATCTTCCTAAGATAATATTTATTAGAGTTTATAGAAATTTTGATTATTGTTTTATTATATTTGTACATACCAACAATCATGAATTAATTTTTAAATTTATTTGAAAATGACATTAAACATTTTCTAAACACAGCTATGGTAACATTTGTTGACGATATTGTTTCTAACATCAATATATTAGAGAATCGTATGGACCATCTAGATTTTATTTTGGAGACATTAGGAAATAATAAAATTATGATATTATATATAAATATTATTTATACAACCATGAGGTTATTTTCACACTCTATGTGATTTTCAAGGGATGGATTTTTTATATAACGAGATGATTTAGGATGTTAGTGTTTAGGTTTTTGAAATATTGTTTTTTATCAATGGAGATTATTGTGTTTGGAAAAAAACTTTAGGCATACTGTTACAAAATTCACTATTATTTCATAACCCAACATATATTTAATTAAATAGGGGTGATGTTTATATGGGTTTAGAGGTAATAGTGTTATTTTTAGGAGTCTCATTTCTATTTGACATTAGCTGAGATTCTAATAATTCTTGAGAAGAAGAAAGGTACTGTAGTATTTTCAGATGCCCTATTTATATATATGGGTTATCTTCAAATGAATAATTTTTGGGTGTTGGCCTATATATATCATCAGATATTAACACAGTAATATAATTTCCCTACTTCAGACCTTGAGTTGGAAATATTGATGAATGAATTTCTGATTCGTGCGGCATTACCTATTATTGGGGTTATTTATTTTTTATTTAGATCATATGGGCATGATGTATACCGTCAACCATAGGGACATGAACATTATCTAGGGAGACACTACTAAAAAATAGGCCTTTAACAGTGAAAGAAATGGCCTTGATCAGTGCTAGAAAATCACTGACTACATGAGCGAGGTTAAAATCCATATACAATTATTAGTGCTGAAAAAAATTAATAAAGGATCCGTATTCCAGAACAATAATTTATCACTTCTAAAGGACCCATTTATCAGTTATTATTGAAAGTATAATAATGTATAACCATTTTGGTGATTTTAAAAGCCTAGATAAATGTTATTTTTATTGATTCTTTTAAAAGTGCTGATAGCGTGATATTCTGTAGTGTTCTATAATAGCACAATTCATCAACAAAACACACTAGATATAAACAAAAACAAGTCGTAATATAGGATTTATATGAAATGAAATTAATAACAGAAACCGAACATAAAATATCATAGACATTTCAATCATCAGATTTTATAATTGCATAAATTAAAAATATTTCATACATTAAGAAATATCAATGTTCCTTTATCATTAATTCTTGAACTAACAAATGATATTACTGAACAAACCACCCCTCTCTAGGAAAACAAAAAAAATTAGAAGAAATATACTATTATGTTTGTAATAAATAATATAAATAAATTAACAAGAAGTGAATTTTTTTAAAAATTTGTGTCAATTTTAACTAAAATGATGCACTTGCAGTCATACTAGTCAAACCATGCCTTAGATTTGGGAGGAGCTGATTCCAACATGTCCTAAATGACTTGTTGATTTCTATCCTACTGTATCACAATGATATGAATAATTTTTATTTATTTTGAGTAAGTTTGTTGTTTTTTTATTAAAATATCATTTTAAACTGGAAACGGACACTATGGACATATTCTGAACATATCATGAATATGTTTTACATGAAACATATTCCAACACGTCACAAAATGACTTATGAATAATCGTTATAAATTATCCAGAAAATAAGACTGTTTTATATTTGATTTCAGTGAGTGAAATTTTTTAAACAAAAGTATCAAAACAATCTAAATGTGTTTTCTTAGTTTTGAGTTCTGTTTGATTCTCAAAAAATGCCTAACACATTTAGTCATACCAGTCACACCATGCATCGAATTGATGTGTGGTTAATTTTTAGATGTCTAAAATGAATTATGTATCATTACCCTAAACATGAATAAAGTAGATACCCCACATAACTCATTTTAAAATATTAAAAAAAATCATTTTATTAGTAATCAAATAAATGATCTCAAACAGAACAATAAACCCACACACAAGTAACAAATGGTGGTTTCCATAAAAATAGAAATCTCCAGAATAGCCACTATAGAAAGAGTGGAACTAAATCAAGAATGTATGACCTTTTAATGGATCACATTCCAAAAAATAAATCAATTTCAAATAAGAATGTTTTACTTCCTCATGCATTTATATTGAATGATAAACTTAAAACAACCACAAAAAAGAGGAAACCATGATCTCCTCCATCCCAATATATAAAAAATTGATTGATCTAATGTGTTGTAAGATTAATTCACAACATCTAATAAAAAAATGATTTCACCACCAACTTATCAGAATAGAGATACATGGAAATGAGGACATGCCCGTGGATCCCTATAGGAATACCCCCAATTAAATGGTAATCATTCAACAAAACACCACCTCTGCATAAAAGGAAAAAAACTCTTTGGAGTGTTCAACATAATCCATCACTATTTACTGACCTTGTTGGATACTCATGAGATCTTCCATGATCATTGTCTTTACATCCGTAGGGATAAACCATCAGAAAAATATAGACCTAAAAACTATCGACGTCAATCCAAATTTCACCGTTGGAGGGAAAACAACTCCCATCAATCCCAAGAATGACCCAAAAGTGGACCTCGAATAACCTGAACTCTAATGTCTTTGTTAGTTCCCTACACTCTGAAGGCATTATAAACTTCCTCAGGCCACTTCACTAACTATATTGAACCTCAATTTCCATAGAAGATGTGAAGAAACACAAGAATAATATTAATAGTGCAGGAACCCTCATGAAACATCAGGGTCATTTATGTGATACATATTTTGAATAACAAAAAACAAAAAATAAGGTTCAAAATCTATTCCTCCCACACCCACACACATAAAAAAAATTATATGAAATATTTAGGGTCACACTAACCACAAGATCACCATACCCAACAATTTACCAAATTGTTAATCCAAAATATTTTCTTTTGAAATTCATTTTTTTCCAAAACAAAATCCATTTGAATGAAATCATTTTAATTTTTAAATTATTTTTCATTTCAAAATCATTCACCCAAATTCCAGGGAAAAAGTACATAACTGATAGTAAACCACTAGAATGCGGAACTAGTATCCATGTTTAACCCAAAGGCATGGCAGTGGGTTATGTTTTACTTTGTATATGAGTTTACTAGGATTAAAAATATCTACATACATCAGAGAAAATCAAATATAAAATTTACCACCATATACATAATACTAGTCCACTAGGTTCTTAGTTATTTTAGCATTGGCCTTACATACACCAGCCTATAAATAGGTGCCTGGTTCTATTCCACCAAGAACATAGTGCCTACCGCACAAGGGTACCTCTATCTATTCACCAATCTCTCATATTGAATTCCCCAACCCCTCTATGAAATCCCCTACAATAGGAAATACACCCAAAAACAGTCTAAGATTCTAAAATTAAATGGGATTACATGGTTAGATTAGACATGGCATTTAAAATAACCACAACCTCAAGAATTTGATACACAATAATATTCTTCCAGATTATTAAGGGAATAGAATCGTCCATTTGGTTTTCAAATGTGTAAGTATTTCTATTATGAAATTTTCTATACTTTTCCACGAATTTTATAATGTTTGATGAATTTCTAGGTAAATATCATGTTATTTATAATCCATCAATGAATCAATCTCAGGGAAACATAAATACAGACATGATAATTAACATTAACTTACAAGGGTAACCTCTAATAGTTATTGTAGGACATTAGATAAATTGAGTAGTTTCAATATGTTTATCAATTAACAACACTCGGTCTCTAATTTTGTGGACATGAGTTAGGATATTCATAGGAGATTCCTATATATTTTTATAATTTAATGGAGAGTGAAAAGTATTTTATATAATTCTTCATACAGGTTAATCTGGATAAGTTATTGTTAACTTATTTTATAAGAGAATTCTATCATGGAAAGCTAATCCTTCCAAGAGCCACTGAAGTGGTGAATTAGGTCCCAAAGAATATCCTCTAATTTCAATATAGTCTAATTTGAATGACTGTTAGTCTTTGTAATAATGAATGTATAAAATTTTATATATGACCTTATTAAAAATTAATGACTTGGATATAGCCATGTTAAAAACATCATATCCATTTCTGCTAAAACCCCATATGTGATACCTAGAAGCATTATTGTCTCTTTGACATACAATTAATCTAGTTCCTCAACTGAGGTAGTCGATTTAGTATGAAATATGATTTTACTAATTGTTAGGTTGTCCACCATAACACACAGTACATTTTTGTATCTTAGATGATCTGGGAAAACTAGTTCCGATAGTCTTCATGATTTGATCACACTAACTATTTGCAAATGAATGAAAAAAATGATTACCTATAGGTATTTTTATTTTTCCTTCACAATATTATAGGTAAAACATTTATTGAGGAGTAATATGATTTGGTTAATCATTACAACCCATAAAATAGGAGACTAATATAATAGTACATCATTATTATCTTTACATGAACCATGTGGGGTCACGCTGGTTATGGAAAGAAGATGAGATGTAGGGTTCCTCATTATTATAAATAGTGAACAATGCTAAAACCAAAATGGATAACCAAAAAAATTATACAACAATTGAGGAAAATTAGTAAATAATATACATTGGATTCTAGACTTTTTTCGTCAGAGGGAACATAGAAGGGTCACATCGGCAGTAGAGGTGTTCCATGAGATATTGAAGATCACGACTGAGTAAGTAATGATTATGGCTCTTTTAAATAGATCGAAAACAGTGTTAATAGAAGTTTCAAAATAAAAAGATAAATATACCATTTACCCCCGTTAAATTGGTAAGAACTAATAAGATGGATATATATCGATGCAGAAAAAGCACTGAGAATTCTTGATATTTATCATCACTAATAAATCAGTGATAAAAAGTCATTATCAGCTCTAATATTTTAGCACTGATAAATATTCGTTTTAACATGGATTTTTTGTGTTGAAAAAGTATTTATTTAAATAAATTAATTTTAAATTTATAATTATTAAAAATATATAATTATTTATTTATAATTATATAAATATCGATCATTAAAATACTTATTATTTTATATAATAATTACAAATTTATCAATTTATCAATATAGTAAATATAAATTTATATATATATTTATTTTTAAAAAATATTATTAACATTACTAGTAGATATATAATGATAAATACATGCATTTTAAAAATGAGTGAAATAGAATAATTTAAAATTATACACTTTAAAAATATAGTATTAAAAAAGATCATATATATTTATGTAAGTTGAATACATATTTCAAATACTACAATATAGTAAATAAATATATATGTATAAATAAATAATAGAATATAATCAAATTCCAAAATAAATAAAAAAATTTAAAAAATATTCCAACTGAATTCCCTAACAAGAGTATTATTAAAAATTATAAAATAAAATTTTATGAATAACAACATAAAATATTAAATTTATGATTTTGTAATGAAATTCTAAAATATATTGAAATTTGAATAAATTACATAAATATTTTTTGTATGTGTTTCTATATATTGCACAAATATATTTTTGGGTGTTTTTATATAAAACTGAAATAATTATAATTATATATATTTATGTGAAATCAATGTAACACATGAACTTTGATATATATATATATACACATATATATATGTGTGTGTTAAACTGAAAAATAATGTACCTTTAAAAATGAATAAGTCATTGAAACATTATTAATTTAAAATTTTATTCATTTAATATATATTTTTATTTTATATATAATATTTATTACTAGTTATAATTATATATATATATATATTATACCTTTTCACTTTCTATTAATAATTGTTTCTTTATTAAAATTTCAAATTATTTTGTAATTTTTCCATATATAATTTTTTCATTTAATTATATTTTCATTTTTTATATCTCTATTTAATATATACTATTTATCAATATTTATAATTTATATACATGCATATTAAATATATTCATTTTTATCAATAATTATTTGAGTAAGGAAATGTTTATTATTTTTCATAATTTGATCATTTTAAGTTTTATTTTCTTAATTATTTCCTATAAAATATCTATATAATTAATATATACTATTTATTAAATTTTAATATATATATTTTTAATTAATTTATTCAATCTTAAAAATAGTATTTAATTAATTAAATGGTAAAATATTTAAATCCTAATTTGTTTAAATATTTCATTTTATTTTCGACCTTTATCAATGGTAATAAAGCACTGATAAAGGATACCATTTATCTGGCCATTGATTTTAGTGTTCATAATGTTTAATTTTTATCAGTGCTAAAAATAAATCACTGATATAGAGTAAGCTTTATTGGTTCTAAAATAAAGTACTCTTAATGTTGAATCCTATAACCACTACCTAAAACGCACTGATAAAGGTCCCACTTTATCAGTTCTTATTTTATTGCTAATAAAAATAGAATTTCTCAACACATTTTTTTAGAAATGATAAATGTTGGCAATGGTAAAAGAGAATTTTTTAGTACTGATAGTTGATTTAATATCTTCCAATATTGAATTTTGTTTTATCATACAACCCAATAGTAGAAAATTATTGTTTATTAAATGTTTATGAAATTACTAATCGGTGATGGAATCTATGGATTAGTACTGTCTGGTCATTTTTCTTACTGATATGATATTGGAAGTGAAAGAGAATGAAGAGAAGGGGTTTGTGATGGGTTATTGAGTAAATAAATTTTATAATGATTTATTTCAGTGTGAGATGGAATATTACATGAACTACCAGATGATTATTGGATGTTAAAATTAAATGGATTCCTTTGGCTATTGTTATTCTTCCAGGGATGGCTGATTTTTCGTCATGATGTAGCTCTTAGTTAGAATGACATTGAGGTAAAATTTAATGTACAAGGGGAGTTACAATTTTTGGGCCATTTACCGTGGTTTGACCAAGATGATTTATAAAACAAGAAGTTTTTATTACTGTATCGGGATATGTTGAATGTAATTTCACCTTTTTTTCTCAACATTTTTCCCAATAAATGGAAAAAAATGTAACATTAATAATAAGAAGTCTTCTAAAACATTATACCATTTTGAAATTGTAATTCCATGATATTTCTATGAATTTAATTATTTTTTTCATTATGATCTCTGAGGGATGGAATATATTTGTGTGGTTATAGATCATTTATATACAACCACCATTTTCTTCCCCTTAATGAGTTGATGAATGAAGTAAACCAGTATACTTGAATGTCTATGAAATCATTACAATTCAATGATATTCATTATATATAAAATCAAACTAATATATATGTTATAAATAATAGTTTCTAATGAAATTTAAGGTGACCTAAAAACCTAGTTTATGATCTTAATAGCATTTTAACCTTAAAAATAATGCAAAATGGAATGGTACATCTCGATTTTTGAATATATTCTTATAACTTATGTTCTACACTTTTGATATTTATTAGATAATAATTTATCAATGACTAATGTTTTATACATTCAATGTTACATATCCCCTACTATGATGGTTTTTAGATGCTTTATATAAGATTTTTTATTTTTCAACATTATATTTCTATGAGTTGGGTATGAATTCATTATAGTCATGGGGTCTCATCTTGGATATGATGAAGTAATATTGTTGACACAGAAAAGGATAAAGACAACATAATCTCAACATAAATAATATACCATAATTGTTTCTAAAAAATGTTTGAGGTTAGTGATCTTGTATTTATTATGGAATTTATTAGACTAAGTTTTTGTTTCATGGGAATGAGTGGTAAATAAGTGTAGTTTTATTTTTTAAAATTTCATATTATATACCATCTGCTGAATATTTCATACCGGTTAGAAAAAATATCATGAATGACATTGATTCATAATTTCATTCGTGTGGCATATTTAAAGAAGTGTCATCTAGAACCTCTCATATGATTAAGTTGAAGGATTTAGAGTAGGATCATTACCCTATATTCATTTAGAAAAAAATAATTTTACGAAAAATTACATTAGGATTATTCGGTTGTGAATTTATCACTTTGGATCATCTGAATTGGAACCATGGCAGCGATATCCATGAGATATAGTAGACATCATTTATCTTAAGGGTTTATTTGCCTCGTATTTTTTTTGAGTAAAAATCATTGTGGACATTCTAAGGGAATAAGGTTTCATTCTTGGAATTATTGCGACATTTGTTGTGTCATTGGTTATGCCCCTTTATACCACACTTTTAGATCTAAATATGAAAACATATACATTAAAACAACAATTTAATACCGAGTAATATAAAATAAAATGGATGAATGATTATTTTACGTAATCTTCTATAATGAATAATTAAATATGAAATATAAAAACATGATCCCCTGATTCAATGTTTTAGTAACTTTTAAAAATATCAACCTATGTAACATATATTACTATATTTTTTTTAATTTATCTCAATAATCAATCTATAAAAAAATCCCTTCTAAGTAACTCAAAATCTATACTCATCATTATAACCAATAGAATAGAGACCCAGTAAAGAGGTTAAATAAAATCCCCATATAGAAAAACATATAATATTTCATCATGGTTCAAATCATTATAATATGAGAACAAATGGACTATGGATAAATATAATAGTAAAAATATCGTGGAAATATTAGAGTTGTCAATAAGATATGGGGAAATGAAATGAAATCTCATATAAAAAAACACATTCCTTGGAAAATAAGTATGGAATAATGATCTATTAAACTTGATCCATATAACTTAATCATATTAATATGTATTTGAAATGTATCATTTTCTTATGAAATTTTATAACAAATATATTTGGTGTAAAAAAATATATGGTAACATCAAATCCATGGATAACTACTCGCACCCTTGAATTCCTAAGTTACTACTCACCCTCATGCTTGGATATTAAACTGAATTTCATTATTTTTATATTTATATTGAGATATATACTTCAAAACAAATAATTGAAGGGATGTATATGACCCCACACACAAACATCACAACATATGTGTTCCAGCTAATATCAGTCAGTCAACCTATCATAAAAAACCCATGGAATAAAAATAGAGTTCAAATCACATCCTAATGTAGAAATATAAAACTAATTCTTGGATTATAATTATTAACTAAAACATAAAAATAACCATAAATTTTTATTTCATAGAGAAATTTTTGAGTGAATTACGAAACATAAATCCATTAGAAATAGAACTTGTAATGATGAAAATTGACAAAAATCCATAAAAATATATTTTTTAATTTTTTTATCATTATCTGTAATGTTCTATGCCTTCCTATTCTATTAATTTTCATGTTTTGGTTAATGGATGTGTTTAATAGAAGTCCTAATAATGTTCACATCATTTGGATATGTAGCGAAGTTGCTAAAGAAATTTACCTAATGTATTTCTTATAAAAAGATAAATTCTTCTTAAAGGAATATGATGTTGACAAGGTCATAGAAAAAATATAGAGTATGTTGGATTCATTAAACATATCAGCATCTGGAAATTTATATTTAGGATGTCTAATTAAAAAACATGAGGTGACTAGAGTAGTTTTGATTGTGTGAATTTTAATAAGACCAGTTAATTCCACTCTATGAAAGGTTTGTATGACTTGGTAAATGTGGGATCCATAATTAAGTATTTTTATATTGGATGATTCATTTTATTCACCCATTCCTTTTCCCCTCCCATCTATATTATCACTATTCACTGAAAGAGGACCTTCCACACCCCTTCCTTCTACTTTGGAATGTTGGATATGAGGAATGCCTGTTGGAAACCAGTGGTAACCCCTCATCTTTTTATATTTCATTATTTCTTATTTTATCCCAAGGAAATGATATGGTGGTGTATTATTGAGTTGGGGAATGATTGGGGCTATATATTGGTGATCCATAAGCATAATGTATGTTCATTCATCATTTCTCATGGTTTCATTACAGCTTTTAGGAATTTCATTTTCTCCCTATGTTTTTTAGCGAGTTGGAAAATCATATTTCTAGTAATAAATACCATAGCACTCCTTATTATGTATAGTGTATGTGGGTTTTTTTAGTTTAAAATTAGAGATGGATATGTTGGCCAATAAAAATAAATTAATTATTTCATTGAAATTATATGAGTAAAATTATGAATGATTCGCAAGATTTTATAGCCTTGATGTTATAGTGATATGGTCGATTGTAGGGTCATGATGCCCCACTTAGAATTGTTCCCGTTGATGGATTTTTTATCACGTAATGTTTTTTGATAGTTGTATATAATCTAATTAATGTGAAATTATGTGAATATTAAAATTGGATAACCAAAAATATTTGGGTAATGAATTGTTTTACCAAGGATTTTGGATTATTTGGTGAACCCCTTAAAAAGTGAAATTTGATATAATATTCTTCCCTAAATATGAGAAATGTTTATTGATGTGTTGTAATCTATGTGAATGATTGTGGGGAATCAATGTGTGGTTTTCATGTTATGTGGGACTAATTGGTGAGATTTTACCAACATGTTGTTAGAGGGATTATGTTGTATTAGACATTAATTTGGGGTAGTTAGGTGGTGGTTATTTTTCCTGGATTTTTTATAACAACTCTTTATTTTTCATACATGAATATAACATCATTTTTTAGATAAAAATATAATTTTTCTACAATTTGGGATCTAAATATATAATTTCTTAATAAAATTAAGTCCATATATAAATTACACATAAAAAATATAAATTTATTTTTATCCTTCATATTTATCCATATAAAATACCATATTATTCTTAGAATATGTAGTTATATTATGATACTGATCAATGTCAGGGGTGACCTAAAATCTCAATAAGGGGATGATTGAGGGAAATGAATCAATACAACATGGGTGAGTTTAATAGTCATCATCATAAATAGTTCATATTAATATGATCATCATATTAATCATAATGGAAACATTAGATTATGTAAATGAATGTGGTTATTCGTAAAAATGTATCACCAGGTCTTGGTGGTCAAATACTAAACATTGTTCTGAACAAATCTATCATCATGTTAACAAACCAAATAAGTGAATAATCATAAACTTATCTCACTAAATGAAGAAGAAATCATTTTAACACATAATAAAAATTATCTCATGATATATATCTCATTACCAAATGTGCTAGAGAGATATATAGTAATAGTTCCACACATTATATCATAATATTTAGTTGATCAAGCATGCCACGTAGAACATGTTACAATCGTAGTCATGCAACAAACAAAGGGATTGATTGTGTTTAATAAGGATTCAATAAAAAATACATTAATAAATACACATTGATGTACCCTACTTAAAAATTTTCATCATACTTTGTCATAATATATCGTTTTTCAATTGATAAGAAATAAATCAAGAGTTTTCGTAGATTTGATTTTGATTGAAAAGACATTTCAGAAAATCAATATATTTGGCTTAAAAAATCATGATAGGAATATTTATATCACAAAAATAGAAGGATGAAATTGTGAGAACATATTAGAGGACCATTATAGGAATATCAATAATGAAAATGATGTGTGAAATTCATATAACAATGAATGGGATTTGGTTTCAAGAATCCTATTACCTAAATTCATTCTTTATTTTATCACATTTCTACCTATTTAAAAATAAAAATAGGATTAAAAAAACATTATTACAAAAGTGATATATGATTAATTGTTAATGTATTTATAAATTATAAATATTTGGCTCTATTTTGTAACAACATTAATTAGGTGTAATGTTTTTTGATATCATGTTTTTATTAAATTTTCCCATTTTATTTAGATTTTCAGAAATATTATTGATTGTAATTTCTGAATAATTATAACTAACACCAATATATTATTATACCTATAATTAGATATTTATATATTATATATAATTCATATTGTCCATCCATGATGTTTTTTATAGGAATTTACATAATTATGTCATTATATGTGGTTAATTGACCATTTATGGGAAATTATTGAAATAATGAGAAAGATAATTTTGATATATATATATTTTAATTATGATACTAAAAATATCAAAAAAATAATAAATATAATTCTAACATAGTACCTAATTAATCTTATATTTTTTGGTATTGTTTGTGGTGGAGAAAAAGGAAAGATAAGAACAGAAAAAGCCAACTATAATAAGAACATACATAATCCTCGATGCGTCTTCTCTTGTAGGGAACTAAAACAACCATTATGTTGGAGTTATATTACAATATAAAGTACCTATGAATTATATGTGGGTTTATAAGAATAATATTTATAGATATTTCGAATTTTTATTGTTTTGGATGTGTGCTTTTCCATGGGGGAGTGGGGATATATATATTTGAGGAGATGGTTTTTTTGAATACATTAATAAATAAAATTATATATAATGTGTAATAACTTTAATAGTGATTGATAAAAATATAGAAAACTTATTAATATAATAAAATGGGTTTTAACTCATTAATCCTCTATATAATTTGAATTAATTAATTTATTAAAATGTAAATTGTAAAGTGAGAAAAATATTCATTTTAAGGGATAACTATTGATATTAGGTTTTAGAAGATGGTTTTTAGGTTTCAAATGTTATTTTATTCTATTTTAATGATTCATTTATAAATATGAATATATTTTGGCCAAACATAATGTTCTATAAATAATTATTATTTTTTTCATCATGAATTCTATTATTTAATTCAAAATGGTTATTTGGAAAATAGTATTTTTAAAATTCAATAGAACATTGAGGTATTTTCTAAAATTACCAAAAAATAACCTTTGGAAAATTTTTATGAGGTGATTTCCAAAATGATCATCAATTTATCAAAATAAATATATTCTGTAGGTAATTATTATTTTTCAATTATAAATTATGAATTTTAAGAAAAACATAAAATAATATATATATAAATATTCCTATATTTTCTTTGGGTTTATAAATAATGCTATTTACATTCTGGAACTATAATATTTATATTTATGTAAATTAAAAATGATAAATATTATTTATATCATAATATAGTATTTCATGTAAAATTACTACTCCCACTGTCATGTAACAATTCATAATGGGAAAATTACAATTTCAAATGGTCATATTACTATTCCATCAGTCACATTATTATTAAATATGTCACATTAGCTACTATAAATACCACAAAATAGATTCACTCAATATTTAACTAAATTTCACCCTGGGATACATATTTTCATTTTTTATGATGATGATTGGTTGAATTATAATTTGCAGTTTTTTAATATTATTGTAACTTAGGGAAATGATCATATTAGATTGGGATATCCTATATTCCCATTTTACATTTTTTATTTTTATTATTTTTCATTTTAATGTTTGGAATATTAAATTTATTCACCTCCAATTAATGTAAAAGTAAAAAATTAATTAAATAAATTGTAGTCATCATATTTATGTTTATAATAAAATGATATATATTATAAAAAATAAAACATTGAAGAGAAAATAATCTTTTCTATACATTGGTTTGTCACATTGTACCTCTTATATAAATTCAGTCTCAAAATTTTCATCTTGTATTCTATGTTGATAATAGGCGATGGTACTTTTGTTTCCTTTTTCCCTTGGTTACCATGTTTCCTTTTCATACATTTGGTTCCACCAATGAACTTGGAAAATCTGAGTTATCTTGTGGTGATATTGATTCTTTATTTGATCCAATGTCATCACTAGATGCTCCACTTACTAGTGGTCATTCTATTGTTGTACCAGTATCAAATTTTGTGCATGTGAGGGATAGTGTATCTACTATCTCAGAAGAGATTCAACCCAGCATTTACATAACCCATAAATTATGGTATTAAATGCTTATAAGAAAATTATATTATATGATCAAGGATACAAAAGTGACCAATTAAATCTTGGATATCAATCCCAATCATTAAATACTTCATGAAAGTATATTATAGTGATATTTGATTTAAAGAATTGTCTCCAACCACAAACTTCATGTCCCTTATATTATTGTTAATATATCACTTTGTTAGACTATTAATAACATTAATATACTTCTACATGGATTTATCCTTCTCTAGGATTTTATGTACAACATCCGGTAAAAGTAGATTTTGTTCCCCAACCATATACAAACATGTTTGAGTTCAAAATTTCATCCCCAAAAAATATTAATATGATGGAAATTGAATAACTAAGTGGAAGTTATTTTTATATAAGAACACAATAAATTTGATATGTTTATCCCGTCCACCTTTTACAAAAATTGAGTAGGCACTTATCAGGTCATCAAGTGTCTTAATAGTACACTTAGATTGTCCATCAGTTAGAGGGTGATCCACTAAGTTACAATTCAACTCAGTACTGAGTGAATGCTGATGAATTATATAGAATTTAGATTATATACTTACATCAACATAATAGATAATTGAAAGTGGTACCCAATGAACTTCTCCACTTATATCACATATATCACAGAATGATGTTTTATCGAGAAATATTCCTAAAGAGTTATTAAGTAGTTTGACATAGTGAGTCAATCCCCCATATCCCAAATCACATAATTTCCTTCAGATGTCTTTGATAGACCAATGAAAATCCGTAGTGATATTATCCCCTTTCCACATGTGTATTGGTGTTGTTTTCATCTTTCATTTAAATATCAATCTCTATAATTTTATTTTATGACATACCATACACTAATAGATATAATATAATGTCTAGTTCATTATATTTTACCTAGAGTAGTTCTATCAATGATGATGGTAATTCATTTTACATCTAGTATGGATAGTGATGTGTGAACTATGTCCATTATATAATAGATCCATTATCTTTGGTAATGAACATAGTTAGTCATTCTAAATCAAATCAATATGTCATAACCGATGTGTAACTCTTGTAGGTTCCCACCCTTTACTACTTTCACATTCTTTTTTAGCTCAAGAGCATCAATTTTTTCTACATTGATCTTCTCAACAAATGATGTTGATTAAATAATTTAGGAAATGTTGTATGTATTCCCAACCCTTATAATTTCTAGATCTATGCCTTTTATATACATATGGATATTTTATTTAACAATTTCTATCATGAATAATGTAGTTGTTTCTTTTCATCTAAAGGAATCATCTACCTTGTTATTCTTTTCTACATGTAGTGAATAAATCAATCATAGTGCATGATTAGATCTAACCATATTCCACAACACATATTGATATCATTATATATGAATGTATACCTTATGACCTTATGATTAGTACATATTTCACACTTTTCACAATAGACGTCGTTCTAAAAAATCATTATAGAGACAATCATAGTTGATTAATCTAGATGATGTGTTTTCTAGTTCTTCATAATTTATCAACAACTATCTTAAGGAATATTCAATCAGTTTAATATTCTTTATGATTACTCAACCCAAGTAATTTATTAAGGCATCACTGTATATCCCAAAAACTTATCCACTTTTAGGTAGTGTGAGTATAAGTGTGGTTATTTTCCTCTTCTTGAGATCCTTAATTATTTCTTTACATTATTCTATCCATACATAATTTACCCCTGTCCATGTTAACATAGTTATTCGGATTTAAACTATGGATAAATTCTAAAAAAATATTAATTCACAGATAATTCATGAAAACTATGAATTTACCAGATACTAGTGGTAATTGGGAATAAAAAATTTCCAATTTTTGTTGGGTAAATAGACATTCTCTCACTTTAGATGATTATATCCAAGAATTTAACATACTAAATAAAACTATCACCCTTATTGAATATAGAACACATTTTCTCATTCTATAATGTCACTCAAACAATCATTGGATGCTCTTAGTGTTCCTCCATACTCATTGATTAAATGAGAATATCATCAATAAAACTACCAAAAACATTTTAAGTAGTATATAAATATTATATTCATCAAATACATAATGATTTCATTGAACACAATTATTTTTAAGGGATATGATAAATCACTAATCATTCACATACCTGGTACGAAAGGTTGGCTTTTGAATAGATTATTTATCCACCTTTAGTTGATGATATCCATAATGATGATCCACCTCTGAGAATTATTGAGATCCTATTAGTTTATTAAAAAATTAATTAATCTTGGTAGTGGATACATATTTTTTATGGAAATATAGTTTAGTTCCAAATATTATATTAGTAACTGCATTGATCTATAATTTTCCATTACAAATAAAACTAGAACTCCCCATAGTGATACACTAGTTTGTAACAATGATTTTTCCAAATATTCTTATACCTGATTCGTAAAATATTATAGTATGTTTTTGGCCATCTAATAAGGAAATTTATAGATAAGAGTGACACTCAGTATAAGTTCTTTTGATAACATTATATCACAATCTCATAGAAGTCCATGTAAATATTAACAAAATACATTTTTGTATTCTTTCAAATTGAGAATTTCCACTATGTTGATACATTATTTAACTCATCCCTTTGGGAATAGTATTCTTCATGAAATGGAAACATCACCCATACCATTGATGTATTTTCTAAAGATCATTCATGATCTTCCATGAATTTTTTGGAGGATCATTATATTTTTTAGAATATGAAAAGAGATTTACATATCCTAACAGTTTACATGTGATCTATATAAATTGATCCAATATATGACCACTATATAAATGAATTACACAAAGGGAAATATTATGTGATTTAGAGGAATAATCATCCAACAAATTCTTATTGAATAAAATTCCAACAATTGAGATTCAATAATTGAGAAACTATGTGTTTTATAGATATTTTTAATTCATGTTATCCAATATGTGGTTCAATATATTTAGAAAACATGGGACTATATTGGAATTCATAGAACCATAATAAGAGAATTCATTTTTTATTAATGAGTAAATTAGAAGTGACCCTTTTACAATTTGATTTTCACACTCCACCTCAGTAGTAGAGATTGGATATAGATTCCCAAAAACCTTTGGCATTTTTTATTTATGATGCTAATTACCCTCAAGGACTTTTTTTAGTGCGCTAACTAATATATTTCACATTTTCATAATAGTTTATGAATGCAAATGTTGGTGGTGAATGAAGATATTCTTTCCTTTAATATATCATATTGGCTAACTTATTCCTATATCATTTAAATTCAGGATCTTTATAGACTTATCTCTTACACATAAATAATTTTCTCAAAAATTTGGGACAATTCACATGATATCTCATCCAACAATATTTGACATATGGGTCGTTTGATCCTCTTCACACCATGTTCATATGACTCAAAATCATGAAACCCCATTATTCTATTCCTATCTTCAAAATCATTTAAGAATTATCCAACCTGAAGATCTACATTGAGAGTTTATATAACTACTTGTTCATGACACTTGAATTCTTGGATATATGGAGCCTTTCAAGGGTTGGGTTTTAAATCCCTAAATAATCTATCAATGTTTCAATAATTGATGATAACAAAAATTGAGTCATATATAGAACACCTTGTGAAATTATCCTTATAATACCTAATAGATTCATCATCCGGTTACTTTAGAACATATAATTATCTCTTTAAATCATTTAGTATAGTTCAGTTGGAATACATTTTATAAATTAGTTTCTTAAAGTATTACCTATAAATTTCGACGATTTCAAGACATGGCTTTGTGTTCTATATAAATTCCAACTATTGATCAGTCAATCCATCTAAATGATATATGACCAGAGTGACGTTATCCATCTCAAAATTTTGGATTATTGAAAATTCATATCCATTAGGTTAACCCATTTTTTGATGTAATGTTGACTGAAAGATCATCTAATAATGTTGGTTCGTTTCTGTATATAATAACAAATTTCTTGTTGATACATCTATAAAAATGAAGTCATTACACATGGTTTAGGTTACTATTCATACCCGGATAGCACATGGTAAACAAACCATGATGTGTTTAACTACACCTCACATGGTATTGGGGTAGTCATTTAGGAAATCATTTCATTTAACCTCACATGATTTGTTGGACTAGTTTTTCATGGTTTTGAAAATATTATAAAATAGAAATGTTTTGAAAAAACATATTTCTACTAACCATGAATAAATATTTAATTCCTTTATGAAATTTATAGTTAATTAAAATATTGTGGGATCCTTATTTTTATCCTTGTTATAAAATGGGGATTTCGGGATTATTATATGAAATTAATCATATAATAATGATCGTCACTTACATTTCATAATCCTAATTCCATAATTAATTAAATCATAGATCTGATTCCAACTATAGAGACCCTAATCATTCTTACATGACTATTATACCAATTTTAGGATAAACGGAATAATTTCATTATAATCAAAGACCCAAATGTTTAGTGTCTTGGGAAAATTAGTCTCATTCATAAATTACACATATTAAAAAATAATTTTTTTAGAAGATTAGGTTCTCATTAGAACATGTTTTCACCAATTGATATTCATCAATGTGAGGGGTGATCTAATATCCCATTAACAGGATTAATAAGGGATATGAATCAATATAAAATGGTTGATAATAATAAAAACAGTCATATAATAATCATATGAGTATCATCATAATCATGATCAAAATTCTAAATAATGTTATGGAATGTGGAAAGGAATAAAAATTAAACACCATGCCATAGATGTCAAATACAAAACATAGTTGTGAATAAAGACAAAATAATTTTCACGTATAACATATTTTCATAATCATGACATCATAATTGTGCATAAATCTATCCTCAAGTGTAGACATATTGTACATTATCTAATGAAATACATCCCATTACCCAATAAATTTGATGACTATATAAATATGGTTCCACCAATCACATATTTATATTTATATAACAATGTATGCCACATAGAATAGGTAACTATCATATTTTTCAAGTTAAAAAGTGGATGGAATGAATTTCATAAGGATTTCATAAAACATACAGTAATGAATAAAAATGGTGTTCCAAAATGAAATAATAAGATCATTTATTGTGAAAAAATTTCACTTTCTTGATATGAAACAAGCGATGATGACCCATTGAATTTTTTTGGAAAGAAAATTATTGTTTGATATCAAGGAATTTGGAATATAAAAATCAACGTGGAAACATGCATTTCTCTGAAAATTGAAGGATAGAACAGTGAAGGGTTATTTTTTTTAACATTTTTGTAATATCCCAAATTTATATTATGTTAAGGGGGTATAACCTAGTGAAAGGTTGTTGGGTTCAAGAATCCCCTTACCATAATCTCTACTTTATTTGTTCACTTTTCAACCTCATAACAAATAAAAATAAAATTGATAATACATAGTTACAGAAGTTTATAATGTTAATTTTTCCTAGTATTATTCCATTTTAATTAGTATATTCTATATTATAATAAAATTTGTTAAAAATAAATGGTTTTTATATGAATTTTTTTTTAAAATTTTCTTTAACTCTATTTCATTATATTTGTTCAATATAATTTATAAAACTAATATAAATAACTTCAAAATCACTTAATACATGTAATCAGATAACTATAAATTATACAACATTCATAATTACAAGCCATGAATTTTGTTATAAAAATTTACTTGTAAATTCCCTCATAGGTGGCCAACTGACCTTTTATATTATAGTATCGAAATAGAGGAAAAGTGATTTATGAAATATATATATATAGTAAATATTAAAGTTACAATAGCTTCACAAAATATATATAATGTTAAATTATTTTTCAATTATTCTATTAATATTTGGTTTTAAATGGGGTGAATTAAACCAAATGATAATATGAAAAATAATAGAAGAGTTATTTAAAACTTACATGATCCATGTTGTATCTTCTCTTGAATGACATGAAAATAGCATTGTTGTTTGGAGTTGGAATACTCATGAATAGGATTGAGAATACCATAGGGCTTGAGAGGAATTATTCTTTTAGATTATTGGATTTTGAATGTGGGTGAGTAGTGGTTTTCTAAGGGGGAGTTCAATTATTTATAATTAAGGATAGTGTAATTTTAAGAATAAAATTTTAAATAAAATAATATATCAGTTATAAAAGATGTAATAATGAATATTTAAAAATATAAATTATATAAATATATAATATAATGGTATTTTATAATTATTACATATTTATAATAATTTTTTTTATGAAATTAAAAAAAATATGGAAAAAATGAGAAATGATTATTACACTGGATCACATTTTACTTCTGGTTTTGGAAAATAATTTTAGGATTTGTATATTCATTTTATTATAATTTAATGAATATTTTTTGAGATTTAATATTTTTCAAGTACAGAAAAATTTATATAAATGATCAGGTTTTCGTTATATCATTAATAGTGAAATTTAAGACACACCGATTATGTGAAAAACATTACTTTTTCTATTCATCTGAATATTTATGTATTTTATAATAATACTAATAAATAAAACTTGTAAAATTTAAAAATGAAGAATTCAAAAATGCTAATTAATTTTTTAAAACATGTTTTTATCATAGAAAATCTTAATTTTCAATATACAAATTATAAATTTTATGGGATAAATTGAAATACAGTTTATTATAAATATACCAATATTTTCTTTGAATAATTAAATAATGATATTTATTTTTTTCATTATAATATTTATATTACATAAATTAATTTTGATAAATATTTTTTATATCACAATTTATTATTTTCATCAAATATTACAATTCCAATGGTCCTATTATTATTCATAACAGTCAGGATACTTTTCCAAGTGGTCAAGGTCCTATTACAGTGGTCAAATTTCTATTATAACAGCCACATTAAATAATAAAAAAACATCATTCATTCACTCAATATTGACTAAAATTCCAACCAATGGGGTATATTTTAATATTATATTATATTGACTGGTTGGTAAAATATTTTTTCCTTTCTATAGTTTCGGCATTGGGCGTGATGACTCTATAATATTTGGAATATCCAAATTTTCCAAATATATATTTATATTTTATATTTTCATTCAAATTTTAATTTTTGGAATTTTAATTGGTTTCATAGTAGATGAATGTAAAATTCATTATTAATGACATAAATTATTATCATTTTTATTTTGTGTATACTTATATATAGTATATTATAACCCATATATATTTCAACTGAATAATATCATTTATAAAATTTGTGTTGTAGATTTTTTGGTGACAAGTGTATGGTTGTTTTACCATTATAATTTTGAGGCATGGTGTTTTTTATTTTTATAAATTTTGGGGTGGTGAGGTGGTGCTTGTGTTATCATGATTTTGGTGGGGTGAGGTGGGTGTTGTTTGACTATTCATTTTGGGTGGCTAGGTGGTGTCTATTTTACTAAAAAAAATTCGTTATGTGGTGGTTATTTTCCCATGCTGGTGGATTGGTGAGGTGATGATTTGATTGAAATGATTAACATCAAGGGCTGTATGATTTTGTTGTGCTAGAAGCTTCCTTATTAATGGAATCAAAGTTTTATTAATAATTATTGAAATAGTATGGGTTTGTTTGGTTAATGGTAATTCACAGGACAATGAATAAACAAAAGTTGGGCTATGTGATTTAATGTGGTTGATTATTACTAATGTAATGAATTATTTGGATAATGTGAATTAAGTGGTTGTGAGGGAAATGAATTGAAATTTTTTGTGTGGTGTTATGAATTTAGAGGTGGAAGGGGAAGTGGGAAGGTTGTGAGTTGGTTAGTGTTTGGTTTTGAACCCAAATGTTGGGATCATGTGTAGCTATATTTATATAATTATATATTTTTTATGATGTCTATACACACCACAACCATGTTTCATACTAGGTGTTAAAACCTATATATTCACATAGGGGAGTTATATTTTTTTAATCCAGGTGATGAGGATGGATGGACGGCTTCCAACTATTTCCCATTATCTCATCCATGTTAGAAGAAAATCACATGAACTGATTTCCAAAGGCCACTTTGTAAAATAGGTGACAACACATGTATTTCCGGGCAAGATGTGATGTCTGTGTTGTAGGGCTCCATTCCTAGTGATATCGGCTGAGATATAATATATTTGTCTTATGGGGGGTCTAATGGTGGAGGTTGTTAATGGTAGGAGGAAATCACAAGGTTGATGACCATCAAGTTCACATTTCTGTACCACTCTAGTTAGGGTTGTGATGTTTTAGACATAAATTATAAATGGGAGATGTGATATTATCCTGATATGAGGTGGTTTCCTAGGGTTACAATCTTATGTGGTGGTGGAATATGTAATTTATAAGATATGCATTCTTTAGGATGTATGACATTCAGTTTTTAGAATAAACAATCTATGCGAAATTCATATATGTAACATTTATTTATATCATTCATATTATTTTATTATACTTGCCTATTTCAATTTTGTGAATTTACCATGGTGTTGTTGGGATGGATAATTGAACTATTATGTGTTTTCTATTCTATTTTTAGATCATGCATGCATTAGTACGCTTTATGCACATGTGCATGCGAGACTTTTATTTTCCTATTTATTATAAATGTATTCTCACCCTATGTGTATAAAATGATTTTCTAATTTCTAGGGGTAAAATATGTTGTTCATGATGAACATTAAAATATTATATTATTGGATAGATTCTTTGTGATTGATTTAACTTTGATTTTGGTTGTTGGTTTTTTGATACTTTTATCTTTATTAGTTTTATTCATACATTCCTCATGGGACAGTCTTGGTTTAATTTAATATTGTGTCCTATATTTTCTTATGGATGATTTATCAAATATATTGTTAATCTTTTAGTAGATGGGTAAATGATATCTATATCATGATACTTTTATACCATTGTTTCTAGTCACCAAAATAGGCCCTACATGAGGTGGGGCTCTATGGTTATTATCTCACTCCACACATTGTGGTATCATTGGCAGGATAGGGTCATGAAAGAGTTGTATCATTGGTGATGGTTGAGGGTTAAGATATATTTTGGTGTAATTAGATCTGAGGATTTCATGGGATGGTATGGTAACTATATGAGTCTACCATGGTAAGTGAGATACGTCAGATTGGTTGGCCTGGAAACCAAATTTTGGGGGTCCCATTATCCATTAAATGAATGATGAACTTACTAAGTTACCAATTAAGATTGACGTATTTGAATTTCTGATACATAAGACATGTATACACATCGTGATATCTTTGGTTCCTATTTTATGTTATGTGTTTTGGGATATTTAAACATGATTATTTTTAATAAAATAAATCTAAATAAACATACATGCAGTCAGACGTAGGATGTTCTCATTTACCAAAGTAATATATCATGTTCATCATATATTTATGGATTAGGTAGTATATGATCAATAAAATTATATGGATGACCATTTTACATTTTATCCAGCACAAAAGGATAACATTTGTAAGAGGAAGTTCTCAGATTACAACATAATTCTCTCCAAAATTATGTGGGAAGTGTTTTGGTTGTGGATACATAGATTTGATCGAATGATATCAATATTTATTTTTGTTTGTTATGAGCCTAAATGGGATAATGGGTCCCTTTTTTAGTTATCCAAATGTGGTTTGTTTCTCTTTAATTATGGAAGATGCAACAAGATGAGAAAATGGAGGGAGAAATTTCATTTGTCAACATTTAAATAGAGTTCTTGAAAATGTTCATATAATGTCAATGAATGTAGTGAAGAGGAATGAGTGTATTTCTCCCCATCATGGGGGTATATCAATTTATGATTTGTAAATCATGTCAAATTAACTCTTTCACGTTTTCTTATACCCATTTCCATATGAAGAGTCTCATGTGAGTTATCTTGAGGAGTCCCAATATCGTTTTATCTAGTATGTAGTTACTCCTTTCACATTGGCAATGTATCCATTAGTTTAGAAGATGGTAAAGGTGAATGATTGGATTCAATCATGAGGAGGATTTATGTGAGATCATAAATTGTATGTTTTCTCCAAGAGATTATTTGTTATTGGTATGCCTCAATTACTATGAATTTTAAGGCTTCGATGAGTGTGGATTCAACATCAGTTTTTTCCTATGGACCTTCTAGTTATAGTGGTTTATTTTCTTTTAGGAGAGATATCAGTCCAGTTTTATTTTTTATAGGGTTCAATGCCATTATCCTATAAATATTCCAATGGTTCTTTGAGATCCGTTTTTTGTAGGTTGTCATGTTTACCTCAATCCTCAATAGTAGTGTCCATTGAGACCATTTGAGTTGTAGGTGTAGAAATCTTATGCTTTGGTGAGGGGAGATAGAGCTGAATGTGGATGGGCACCAGATGTTCGTCATGTTAAGGGTACTTTACCAAACCATGACTATGATGGTGGTAGTCAGTAGAGAGGAATATGAGAGGGGAATGGTTAGTTATATATATATGAGGTATAAATTCCTATGGTGGAAATGATCATTAGAGTTATGATCAGTTTTTTAGTACACATGATTTCGTCTTGTTTGATTTATGAAATTCACACTCCTCTTGAGCACCAAATATAGTCTATTCATTAGGATTAGATGTAGAGATCAATTATTTTCCCATGTTGCTGAATATTCTAGTTCTGGGATATAACAACATGATTGATATGTGATTGGGCTGTATAATAGTGATGGAGACACAAATGTTCCATAAGGATATTTTCTTAAAAGAGATGATGTCATAAAACGTTATCCTCAACATCAACTTGTTGTATTTCATTCATTATGTTATAAGCTACATTCAAATGGGTGTCATTCTATTTGATGTTAATAACAAGATAGTTGGTTTCCTTAGAGATCCAAGCTGTTAGGTGGGAATATGTTGTGTAAATCCTATTTATTATATGATTGAAGAGTTGTTGTTGGATTCATTGGACACTGAGATAGTAAATGTCACAAGGTTTGGTGGGATGTATTTAGATTCATTTTATAAGTAGGTCATGACGATGCACCATTAACTTGATGTTTACATTATGATTTACTTATACAATGTTTCTTCTCTTGTTTCAATAAATCCGTGATAGATTGGACCTTTTATATTGTGAGATTTTAGGATTCAGATATGTGATCTGATGTAGTGGGGTCTTATCTAGCCCAATGGGTCATCATGGGATCTTCTGGTGTTGTTATCCAAGATGATGGATGGTAGTCTACGGTTTTACATGGACTACCAGAGGTCGAATGTAATGATGATCAAGAAGAGATACCCTATTAAAAGGATATATGTTTTTTCATTTAAGAGGGGGAATATGTTTTTATAAGATCGGTCTTTATTATGGATATCAGTAATTTAGTGTAACGGTGGGTGATATCCTGATGAATTCCTTCAAATGTAAGCATGAGGACTTCAAGAATATTTTCATACCATACATTGTTATGAATATACTAGATATTTCCATGGTGATTATTAACTCTATGTTCTGTGAGTTCGGTGATTATTTCATCAAATTATTCAACGATGAAATCTTGATATACTTGATGTTAGAGGTGGATCATGATGAGCATAATAGTGTGGTTTTACAGGTCAATCATTATGGCCAGATCATTGGAAAATTTTCCATTTTTAGGTTTTAAAAAGAATAGTTTCATTTACATGGGGATGTTTTTCCCCAAAAGGGAATATTAGTAGATTTTTCTATGTTTAGTGATTTTTTTGTGTCGCACACAAAAATTTGAGATAGGTTTGCAATTTTCATACTCTAGTAGGCTATTATGAATGGATTGTTCTCAATTTCACTAAATCTATAGCCTCATTAACAACATTGAACAATATGGATTAGAATTATTTGTAGATTGATTAGTGTTATTGAATATTTTGTTACTTGATAGAGGCATTGACCCATGCTAAATTAACTCATCTATCTTAGTATGTGGTGATGATTGAGGGGTTTTTTGTTACTTCCTATCTATTATTGTGATGTTTCATGATATATAAGAGGTAATTGATCTATTATTTGTATATTATGTTTCATCCCCACGGTAATAACCATGTCATCCATTATAGAGTGTTTTGATTGGTTGTGTTTGTGTTGAATTTAATGTGGAATTACCTCATTTTAGAGCATTTTTTGGTCTTCAATGATCACAAGAGTGTGGAATTTTTTTTGCATTATAATAATTTGAGGAAATTATAGTGGATGATGAATCAGAATTATTTAGATTTTTTGACCTATTACACCTCATTAAAAGGTAATTTTGTGTCTAAATAATTGTTCATGATGTTTTGGGAGGTTGTTTTTGAGATGTATGGGGCAGTGTGGAGTGTTATGGGGAGTCAGAAAAGTTTCACCTAGATGAAATAGTGGATGATGGTAGAGAATTATTATTTCATTTTGTATGTCATCCTTGTTTTATGTACAATGTGTTAGAGGCTTGGTGGGGAGACTCAGAAGTAGAGATGATTCACGATCATGTTGACCATGATGAGGCTCTAGAGGAATGTTTGTAAGATGGGTAGAAGTGGATGTTATATTACTAGAGGTCTTTTCCAAATGGGATTCATGAGGAAGTAATTCTTGAAATTAGTAGCTCTTATTTGGTTATGCACCATGGATTTTCCATGTTGTATCCGTGATTGAGGATACACTTGTGGTAACTTATGATGAAATGGGCGATGGAAATATTTGTGGTAATGTTTTATGTTTTTCAGTAGGTAAATATCATCTATCGTGTCATTGATGTTAGTTTGTAGAAAAAAGATATTATATAGGTAAATTGGGATGCCATATTTGTGGGTTTATTCATAGGGTTACCCTATTCTCATGAATGTTCTGATGCTTTCTAGGAATAGAGGATATGATGATGAAATCAGAACACATATTAGTGATTTTTTAGTCAGACACTATGGATGGTTTGGATAAGAGGTTAATAGACTAGGTGGTGTGGCATCATAGTGTTTTATGGTCCATTGTATAGGATCAAAATTTACATTTTACATCATAGTTAAATAGGGGATTACAAAATGATTTTATCACTCTATTGTGCTTCATCAGAACTTTCCACCATCTGATGGATCTGCATATGGAGTGGCCGTTGATGAAAATTGAGGATATTTTGTGGGATTAGATATTGTACTTTTTTGGATCTTGGTTATGGAGAATTAATTTTCAATATTATTCTTACAAATATATATAACACTTATCTATCTGTATTGAATTATCTTAGGATTTTTATAAGATATTCTGTAATTCATTTGTTATAAAGGATGTAGGCTAGGGAGGTAGAAATTCTTGGATAAAATGTGATATAGATCACAAAAGAGAAGTTTT
The DNA here is from genome assembly GCA_963277665.1 of Viscum album. Classification (NCBI taxonomy): domain Eukaryota; kingdom Viridiplantae; phylum Streptophyta; class Magnoliopsida; order Santalales; family Viscaceae; genus Viscum; species Viscum album. The sequence continues at coordinate 1,942,422,870 of OY728126.1, read as the reverse complement.
ATATTGTTTATGAGAGTTTTATAGTGGCATTGGATAATATAGAGTCTTATGAAGATCATAGGAGGTGTCTCTTAGGATCTGCGTTTTGGAACTATAAACTCTTGATGGTTTTCTCTAAATGTGGGTAGTGGAGGATTTTCAAGAGGAGTAAGATTTATTATAGAGATCCATATTTTTTTATATTAACATTGCATAATATTTTTTAAAATACATACAACATTACATAAATAGACACCCAATGATCATAAAATTCTAGCACCGTTGGAAACATGGAAACCTAAATACTGATACAAAAGTTAGCTATATTATCTACCACTAGGCTCATCATGAGAAGAACTCGTCTAAGACACAACAAACATAATAAATATCTATATAATCTGAGAAGGTAAAAATAAAAATGGAGAGATCTCAAATCCCCTGTAAAGTTAAATAGGTGAGATATGTAAGCATAAACATTAACATATGTCTATACAAACAAGATCTTAACAATAAATGATCATACCCTTCATATCATAAGATCAAAAACATGAATCATGTCACAATGTTATGAAATCCATATGATAGGAAACATAAGGATATAAGGAATATAATACATGAAGGCAGATCATTTGAATACGAAAAATATATTTTCATATACATAAACATGTGATATCATTCCCTGTTTGTAAGGAAGCATTACTAGAACATATAAGGGCCAGAGAATGGAATTGAACCTAATGGATGAGACACACCACCATCCCCAATCATAGTCATTTTTCTATAAAGGACTATGTTTCCCCATATTTAGATAGTGGATAAGGTTTCTCCATCATCTATCGTCATGGTTAGATCACCTACTGGGAGGCATACACCACTATATGTAGTCACAATCACTTACATGTAAGGGATCAGGTTTCCCCATATTCCATATTTTTTGTTACTATCCCAAAACATTGGGAAACACTACCATCCCCAGTCACAATCCTTTCATTGTAATGTATCAGGTCTCCCCTTCTTTCCATAGTAGATCAATCCATTCGACATGTTTCCCATCATTATATCATGTGATATAAATCATTACCAAATGAATTCCAGGTGATATATTTCACACCCATCTCATAATAAAATCATTATTAAATGTTATAGAAGATAATAAAACGTTCATAATATCATGATCCATAAATGGATATGTGTTTTGTAAATATCATATCATAATCCCATGAAATGAAATGGGTTTCATAAACACGTAATCATATATTTACCTATGAAAAAAGATGCTATTTTCAAATCAATTTATCAAATCCTAACCCATAAAAAGAATCATGTTTCACAATCATAAAACCCAAATAGGAGGAGTGGCTTTCATAAAAATTATTAAATAAAAACATAAACCATTCAGAGATTTAATATAAATGGATCAATTGTATCATTTCCTAGAAATTCTTCAAAAACCCCATTGGATGTCATCATAGATGGAAAATTATTTTTAGGATCTTGTTAAAATCAATTTTAGAAGAAAGTATCCTTTATTAATTGAAATAATTACTTTAATAACTGTTATGAAAACCATTTTCATGAATATAAACATGAAAACAAAAAATGATATGAAACCCCTTTGGAAAACCTTTTTTACATATAATTAGAGATTAAAAATGTTTTAAAAAGCAATTCTCCTCCGAAACATTTATAATGAGCAAGAAAAAATTTGGAAAAACATTTTTCATTGAAAAAAGTATGAAAGCATATATTCAAGGAATCATTTTACATGAGCCACTTCCTTATTGGTCAGGAATTTTAAAATGTATCCAAGATACCCAACAACAAATCTGAGTAGAGGAAAATATCAGTATATTGTAGTAGTACTATAATAGTAATGATAGTTGGTACTATAAATGGAATTTTTTATGGTACATTTGCATTTGTAACTATTTATCAGTTTCAAAGGATTTTTCCCCGAGTCCTTGAAGAATTTCTAGCCACCTCCATGCCCACATGCCTACTAAAGGATATTGGTCTACATTAAGGCCTTTAGGCCACATGAAATGATGATGCAACCCGAAAACATTCGAAGGAATAAGGATTCATATGATGATTTAGAGCAAGAATATTCACTAGAGTGTGGGTAACCAAAATTGGAAGAATGAGAGGGTATGTAATTTCCTTTGGTACCAGTCCTGTTCACCTCTACACAAGATAGAAAGCAGAACATCCATGTACAGGTGTATTACTAAACTTAAGATATATGATGGGGAGGGGTAGTTCCATGTAGTCTATTTTGGATGAATTCATCTAAGGACATCATGTCATGTAATATGTATCTATTACGATGGTCCATGTATGGGTTCTCATACAATCCCTAAAGGGGTATCATATAAAATAAAGAAAATTAAGGCCATGATGCCATTTAGGAAAAGAAAAAAATGGAATACCTTTTTTTTTAAAAACACATTGATAACATATAAAAGAAGATTGAAAACCAATTTTTTCGATATAATATTATATAATTTAATGTTAACCTAAAATACTATCTTTAAAAACATTTTTCAAAACCTGACTCTTAAATTTCATGGCATATGTTTCAAAGACATCAAATTTAGACCAGTTTAATTCATAGATTTGGTAACTATTGAAAAATAAACCCGATGAATGAGATTTCATTAAATAGATATGTAAATACCCATAAAATCAAGTATTAAAATCATAGAATATAATAATGGGACGTATAATCTAAAAAAAAATGAGATGAGTGTTCAATCCAGCATAAATCTCATTGAAATTAAAGTGAGACAAGATATCCCATTACTTTTTGTCTTGAATATCATTGTATTTGTTCAAAACACCTGAAACATAAATATAAGTTTATTATAAATATACCTCCTTAAATAATATTATATCTAATACCATATATGGGTTTATTTTCTCTTCATATTACCATCAACTTAGTAATAATTTGTAAATGATTCACTTCTACTATTATCTTCATTGTTCTTCTAATGTTTATTAATTTGTTATAACAATGGTATATATACAAATATCATGAATTACATGAATGTAACAATTATATAAATTTAATTTATATTAAATATATTTTTATTATAATGACCCATATAATAAATAAATATGAAATGTAATATAGTGTTAAAGGTGATAGAAGACCATACGTATATATGAAGGCTGTTTCCGTATAATTATAGTATTGAGAGAAAAAAGTAAATGATGTGTACATATATATATATATATATATGATTATATAACATCATTACTGTATAATTATTATATAACACAAAATTATAAGTTGGATAAACCCACATATAATACATTCCATGTAGTGTGTGACTGAATCACATCGCTTTGAGTGGGAATTAGTTGACAATTCCTCAAACGAATTAATTATATTTACAGAAAATTTAATGTATAAATATATGGGTTTTAAAATTAGTAAATAATATTAAAAACATAATATATATCTTATATATAATTTAAAAACATTGTTTACTAAAACAATTCCATGAGAGGTGTTAATGGAAAAACAAACTATATTCATTTGGTGAGGTGGTAGTTCGATGTACACATAATTAGAATGTTCTTTACTCATTAGATGTATGTGTGGGTATTTTTTGGTTGAATCATTTGTAGAACAAGATATATATATTTATTATACTAGTTATATTCAATAATAATGGAATACAAATAATATCAGGAGTTGATAAAGAAGAAAAAGAAAGGATCATGAGGGAAGATGTTACCTCCAAATAGGATATATCCTCCATGTTTTCACCAAAGGGAATACATTGAAGAGTTTATGAACAAATTTATTTTTCAAGGAGGAATGGATGGATGTTGTGAAGGTTATTGTAATGATATTTATAGAACATATATTGTCTTCTTTGTGTGAAGAATGGTTAGACGAGGTGTCATTTTATAGGTAAGGGAGAGGACACACATGGAATTTTGGAATAAATAATCAATATTTTTATCCATCCATCCAAAAAAGAGGTCTCTCCAAAAAATTCCAAAAATTATCTATAATATAATTCCAACATTATAAATTAAACGATGAAATTTATTTTATCAAATTAAATTTCCAAATGTGTATGAAATTAATTTTTTTTTGTTTTTCACAGATGACATGAAAATCATTTCATTTGGGAAAATATTATTTTTGATCATATAAATACTATATAAAAAATTTATATTTTTCATCATAAAAATGTAATATTTTTATAAAAAATTATAAATATTTTTTTTGGAATGTAGTTTTTAATATTCACATTACTAATATTAACATCTTGGTTAAATATCTCATTTGAATAATGATAAACATAAAATGATGTTTCATAGAAACTCATTATAGGGTGTTATGCATGGGAATTTATTGTGCATATAGCACAAGCCAAGTTGGTACCATGTGAAAGGAATGTTTATCTCAGTAAAATATAATAATGTATAGAAATTAATTCCTTGTAAAAAAACATCCCAAAAAACTCTGAGTGTTATATTCTACTCCCTTATAAATCATTTTTTCCATGAAATTCACCACTATGGTATGAAAAAATGATGATAATTATACTTCATCATATGCAAAAGTTACCACATAGATTATCTGACTAGTAATTTATCTAAAAAATTTCTACCAAGTGAGTGGACTTTTTGTGTAGAACATTCTCTATGTGATACTATATTTTAATTGGTTTTTCCTCCTATGAATTATGTTGCTCCAGTGGTAGGACCTATGAGACCAGTACACACTGAGTATCAGGTATGTACTTCTTTAGGATACATACATGTAACACATTATAGAGTTGAAAGTGATTTCTTGGAAGTTTCTTCTGATAGGATACATTCCCCATACGAAAAAGATTCCCAATGGTGCTAATAGTCACAACGATTAGTTTATCTTTCTTCATGAATCCCATAACCTTCTTCCAGAGTGACATTCAAATAAACACATTTTCACCGAATTCATATTTTATATCACACTGAAAGTTATCAGAAGAACATTTCTGCTGAATTTGAGCAATGCTGATATGTGGCTGAATGGTTTTAACATTCTCTTCCATTTCATCAATGATATCGGGTCCCAATTTTTCTCATTATACAAAATCATCCCATCATGTTGGATCTAGACATTTCTTCTTAGATAGGTATTTATTATGTTTCATATGACTGGTGAGTGAATGTAATTAATGTAACAAAACTCATCTATTATAATTTGTTTATCCCAAACACCTTTAAAATCTAGTGAATATGATATGAACATATCATATAGGGTTTTAATTGTTCATTTAGACATTCCAACTATCTGAGGATGACATGAAGTGATGAAACTCATTTCTAAATCAAGTTCCTCCTAAAGGTGTCACCCAAACATAGAGGTAAACCATGGATCATAATCTGATACAACGATATGTGGTACATCAAGCAATCATACATCTTCTATAATGTATATCATAGAAATCAGATCCAAAGATAAGACTTCCTTTATAGTGATGAAGTGAACTGACATTGTAATTTAATAAACTGTGTCCCATATTACATTAAACCCTTTAGAGGTTTTCGGGAGGCTAATGAAAAAATCCTTAGTGATGTTCTCCCTTTTCCATTCTGGTATAGGTAATGAATGTAACATCCCTTGAGATTTTTTTCATTCATCTTTACAATATTGGAATAGCAATCAAATTGATTCAAACATTGTGATAATTATAATATTTCAATCCCACAAGTAGTATTCATTCCAATCTCAATACATCTTAGTACTTCATGGATGAATAGAGTATGAAGAACTATGAGCTTCCTCTCATATATCCTTATTAAAATTTGGTATGGAAGTATCACATAAAAATTTTCTAATCTTTATCATCAAATCATAATCATGGTTAATCATAGGAAAATTTTTATCATTCTTTTATAGCACTTTATCATTTTATGCACCTTTTTAATCATCACCCGGATAGAGGGTTGAACATTAATTTGGGAAAGTTAAAATTTTCCCCCTTCCTTTGGGAATTCATTCTCCATCCTTTTAAAATCTAGACATTTTGGTCATTTTGTGATCCTCATCAGGGGTATTCTAGCATGATCCATTTAACTCAATGCATCATAAAACATGATCGATTCCCCATGTGTCATTGTATTGAAAAGTTGTAATCCTTTATCAACTCAAACCATCTTATCTGGTTCATGTTAGACTCCTTCTATTTCATAATATTTTGATTAGTATATATATCACACTTTTCACCATAAATATAATTCCTCCTTATGTTTACTTCAAATATTACTGCAGCAAACTTTTGATAAAGATTTGGGTAATATTTCTCACAAATCATCAAATTCTACAAGGCATATGTGATTACAATGTTATTCTTCATAAGAACACATCACAATTCTTTATTGTATTAACCAATAATAATAAAAAACCCATCTCTTCTATAAGGTAATGTATGAACCAGTGCACTGACCAATATTCTCTTCAGTTACCTGAAATTTTCAACACATTCATCATTCTATAGAACATAACAATATTTAGTGTTAACTTGCTAAGAGGATATGATAGTCATGATAACATCTCCAAAAAATATTGATAATATCTAGATAAACATGAATATAATTAATCTCATTCACCATGGTTGTTCTTGGTTTTTATTGAATTGCCTCTATCTTGGATGGGTCTACTATTATACCATCTCATTAGATATGTTGCACAAAAATGAATTCTTTTAACAAAAAAAGTCACTGTTTTTATAATTAAAATATATATTCTCCATTATTAGAGTATTTCATACAATTATCATGTGATATTTAATCTCTTCCTTTAATATGGAATAGATTATAATATCATCTAAAAAGGATACCAAAAACAAATCATGATAATCAGTAAAGACTCTATTATCAAATCCATGTATATAGTTTGGGAATTTGTCAAACCAAAAGGAATTACTATATATTCATAGTGTCCATACCATATTCATAATTTTTTTGGGAATATCATCGGTCTTAAACCATAATTGATGATATATAAAAGATGGTAAATCATAGAAAAGTATAGAGCTTCATCAAATTGATTACATTATTCTTCAATATGGTTAAGATGATACTTGTTATTTAATGCGATATTTTTCAACTCTTGAAAATTAATTTAGAGTTCCATTGATCAATATTTTAATTTCACTTAATGATTATGTTCTACCCAAAGTGACACACATGGTTGAATGAATCTCTTTTCATGAATTGCATGGAGTTACATCTTCAATTTCATGAAAATGAATTTGGTACATTGTATAGGGATTCATTGAAATGGGTGTGGAACCTGATATGTGTTCATTTAAGAACTCAACATCATGTTTTAGTGTAAGCTTATGAAACTCCTCTATGAATTCATCCACAACATCCCAAAAATAAGCATATAATTGATGTCTATTATCTCAACAAATATTTGAGTTAGAAAACACATTTTATAAGGAATTATGACCTATATACTATATTTAATCTCTATATAATGTTCATACTTATCATCACATTGATGTATGATTATAAGAAGGGTTTAAATATAAAATGTAACTTCCCTTCCTTGACAATTGATGTCATATTTATGAAGAGAAATCTAATATATGCCTTACATGGCATTAAATTCAACCAAACTAATACCTAAATGATTTACAGGGGCACAGTCCCACAAACATCTACTATATAGGAATCATAAAAATGGGTTGAAATCATCATACCTTTAAGGGGTTTCACATAAAATTACACATCTATTCATTTTGGTGGAATAATAAAAACCATAAAAAAATTTATTGATATGAATGAGTGGGTCTATTCAAATTCAAATATGATATTATCACTTATAGAGTGGATAATATTTTTACCTTTCACCACTTAGTAATTGCACCCTCTTGTCGAAAAAATTGATCTCACTATACTTCCCCTTTTCCCATGGATTATGTGCTTACAAACACTGATCATCATTAACAACACATGGGTTTTGGAACTGGTTATTATATTTCCATTTTTTTTATACACATGAAGAACTGTATTATGGTAGGTCCATTATGTGTAGATTATCCTCTATTGTCCTCATTGGACATATTCTTCCCAAATGTGTGACAATATATTCCAATATTTCCTTACCTCCTACACATAAAAACTAATTAGAACCCATTATACAATTCCCTCCATTCATCATTCCACAATTTAATTGTAATGTATGGACCGTCATCTTCTATTCATGGTTTTTATATTTACCTTTAAACACAATATTCCCATTATTGTTAAAACCATGTGTTTGATATGTAATTCTAACCTCTAATTCAAAGTTGATTTAAAAATTTAAAATATATTAAAAAAATACTAAAGTCTCTTATGTAAAAAGGCTTTATAATATTTTTATTCAAGACACTAGAGAAACTATCAACTTTAAATTTGGGTAGGATTAAAATTGAATAGGAATTCATCATAAGTATTGTGAAATTAGACTCGTAGGTACCGATGGATTCATCATCCTTCCACATAAACTCAGTGAAATCCTTTTCTATATTTGTCCTATATACACATGAAAATAACTTATTAAATAGTTAGTTCTTTTACTCATCCCAATCAATGGATTATATTTCATCTTGGATCCTTGTATTATTGATTAGATTCCACCACTATTTTGCATCACCTTATATATGATAAATAACTTGAAAGAATTTCTAATGATCTAAACATTGGAGAATGGATAAAATATTTTCTGTGGTAGTGGTCCAGTGTTCATCAATAAGTGGATGAAAAGAAACATTGAAAGAAGGACAATATTTCCAAATTAAGGACTCAACAAAATGTTGTTCCTTCTAATTCTCATTTGGAAGCTCCAGATGATTCATAACATGAGAAAGATGGTTGTGGATATCATTGATTTTTTTCATTCTAGATCCCATAGTATTCTTGTACTAAATAGAAAAATTGATGCATTTTCCTTTTCAATCACCATTAACATAGTTCCTTCAGGTTCTATCCATTTAATAATAGAAAATATTCTAGAATTATAAAAAATTATCTTAAGGAGTAACCACATAATCATTAAATGTAACTTATAATATTTATATGTTTTATCACCTGCATTAATTTATGAATCAATATGTTTATCCTAGGTAAATCATATCCGTCCTATATTTTTGTCCTTCATAGTGGTTTATGAAGTGTTTTTGAATTTCAAAAGGAAATTACATGGGATTATGAAACAAAGTGTGTGGTAAGGCATGTTTTTCTGTGCCTAGTTATGCTGTGTCAGGCATAACACACTATGTCTATGTTTTTAACCCCAGGTACATATGTTCTAGAACCACATACACTTGTTGTATCTTTAAATGGACATATTACTTGGAATTGAATCACTATATACTATACCAAAATTCCATTACATTTCATTATACTCTTCATTACCTTTTGACATATCCTTAGATATGTCCTTTGGGTACTTACTATGGCTTTATCATCATATCATCAAACTGATAAATAAACCATTTCTCTGTTTCCATATATAACGATGGATGTTTATATATATTAACATTATATTACATTTGTGTAACACTTAAAATATTGAAAAAATAACTTCTCAAAGACTGTACTAGTCTAGTTCGTTTGAAAACATGGAAGCTTAATAATTTTTGTACTAGTGTGCTATATTATCTTCCACTAGGTTCTTCCAGATAATCACCCTTATTAGACAAAACAAAGAAAATACATATTATCATAACCTATAGAAGGAAACCTGAACTTTTTTTTCTCTCAAACTCTCTATAAGGATAAATAAGCGATTCGTGTAATCATAAAACTAAGAATAGGTGTATGTGAATGTTATCAATAAATTATTAGATCATACCCTATATATCATAATATCAAAAACATGGATCATTTCAAAATTATTGATAGTTTATAAGACATGAATCAAAAGGAATCAATGAACATAATACATGAGCGCATATCATAGGTGAACGATATGAAATTGTGGCATACCTAAACATTTGATATACATACCAATTTTCAATAAAAATTTATATAATTTATCATGGTAAAAACTGGGAACTTCACCTACTTGGTATTACACACCACCATCCCCATTAATATTCATTTACTTAAAAAGTATCGATATTAACCATCTTCCCATTGTGGATCATGTTTTCCCATCTTATATCCTCATGGAAACTATACATACTAGGAAGAACACACCACTATAACCATTCAAAACCCATTACTTATTAGGGATAAATATTCCCCATATTCCCATAATGGATTAGGTTTCCCTATCTTCCATCTTCTTGGTGACTACACCAAGTAGGTAGAATACACCACCATCCCCTATCACAGTCATTTCCAGGTAAGGGATTGGGTTTCCCCATCCTCCAATAGTATATCATGCGCATAATATTTATTCCCATAATTGTTAAATGTGATATATAAATTTACCCAATAAATTTATGGGATATATTGTTCCCACCCATCCCATAATGAATACATTTATAAATGTTGCACAAGATAATAAAACTGTAATCATATCACGACCCATTAAAAGAGATATGGTTTATAAACACCTAATCATAATAATATTCAATTAAAATGGTGTCCTAAATATTTAATCTTAAATTATCCTCTTGGAAAATATATAGGTTTCTTAATCATATAATCAAAGACCATATTGTGAAATTAATCAGTTTTTTAGAATAAAACCCGTGGACAGGGAATGTGTTTTATAAAAATAATTTCTTTTAAAAATAAAATATTTTATGAAAGAATATGAATGTAACCATTATATAATACTCCAAAAAGGCACGAGTAACACCATTGTATAACATCATATATTGAAAATAATATCTATGATCTATTTAATATATTATCAAAATGAAAATACACTTTATTTATTAAAAATCATTCTTTAAAACATAAATCATTTAAAAACCATTTTCGAGAAAATAAACATGAAAAAAAATAAATAATGCATAGAAAACATTTTGGAATACTTATTATCTATAAAAATAAAAATATAGAATTAAAAATAATCGAAAAAAATTACCTTGAAAATATATTGAAGGAACGTGAAAAACATTTTGAAATTCCTTTTCATTGAAAACACTTTGAAAAATTATAAAGATATTTTCAAAACATTAGGAATGAAATTTAATTAAAAGTACAAAGGAAACTTATATAGGAATAATGACACCCATGATTTTGTTATGAAAATTTTTTTAATTGAAAAGTAATTTAAATATGTTCTTTTAAAACACTTTCGAAAACATTATTCTTGATGTTCGTGGAATGTGTCTAAAAGAAGGAAAATTTTTACAAAACTACTTTAAAAATTTAGCAACTCTTGAAACATAATCCCTATGAAATAGAGATCATCAAAGGGATATGTAAATACCCATAAAATCAACTATTAAAATCATATAATTTATTCATGGATATTATAATTACCACACAATATTTCTAAGGGGTTAACAATGTATAAATCTTATTAGAAATAAAAGTGAGGCTATAAATCTCTTTAACTTGTGGATTGACTCTCGTTATACTTTTTCAAACCACATATATAATAAATATAAGTATAATATAAATATATAAAATAAAAAAATTATTATATATAATATTATATATGTTTTTATTATGAGTATATATTAGCCTATTTTTTACAATTTTATGTTTTGGTTTAACTTCTGGTAAAAGATTATTTGTTCTTCTCTTGTGTCATAATTTTTTAAAAATTATTCCATTATAATTATATAATGACTTATAGATTGTAACACATGATATAAATATCATATATTTTTATTATATGTGTATTATAATAATACATATAATACAGAAAAAATAAATGGATTACACTATTCATGGAGATGATAGGCCGTACAAAAACATGAACATTGTTTATATTTAATTATCATATTCATATAAAGAAACTAAAGGTCGTATATTTTTATATATTTATTTATATAATTACTACATAAGAATTATTAAACCATATATATAATATTATTTCACTAAAAAACCCTTCATATATTCCATGTTTTATGTGAATGAATCATTAGGCTTGGGGGGTATAGTCCACACATCCTCACACAATATTATCATATTTACACAAAATGAAAAGTATTATGATATATGTAATAAAAAAATTAAATAATATTAATGAATTATATATATCATATATATCATATATAAATATAATTTCCATCATAATTCCAATTATAAGTGGGTGTAAATAAAACATAAACAATCATCATTTCCTGAGGTAGTGGTTCATCATACTTGTAAAGAATTTTTCTATTACCTAATAGATGGAAATGTGTGCAAGTGTAGTTCGAATAATAATTATAAAAACATAAAAATATATTAATGATATTGTTTTTAAATAAACATTGAATAAATGGAATTAAAATAGTAGATTAATAAAATAAAAGAAATTATATTGGGGGAGGTTGTTAACTCTAAATCGGGTAACTCCTTTTGGTTTATACCAAAGGATTTCTTTTGATGGATTTCTGAGAAAAGGGAGGATTCTAAGAGGAAGGTATTTATATTTATAAGTTTATTGTTTAGATATTGGATGAACATAGGTTTTTTTGACATGTGTGAATAATGGGTAGATTTGGTGGCCTTTTATTGGGTAGAGAGGGGACACAAGGGGTTTTGGAATAGTGTATAGGTTATTTTGTTCCATAAATTTGAGGGTTATTCCATTGATAGGCTTTATTTTACCTTAAACATAACTATTATTTTTAAATGTATTCACTAATATTTTTTTGTCAAAAACTATGATTTATTTATTAGAACTTATAAATTATGTTGAATCCAAATAAGAGATCCTTTTTTCCAAATTAGAAACTTATAAGTGGAAGAAGATAATTTAAAATTAATCTCGATGAAGGGATAACAATGTGGTTATTTAAACCTAAAACATCCCAAATATTTCTATGTTTCAAACCGATGTTCAAAGTGAAATTGATTATAATTAACATAATTTTATTAATTTATTAAATTATTACTTGATTAAAATTTTAAATAAATATGAAATAAAATTTTTCCATATAAAAAATTTAGATGAAAAAGTAGTTTTGAATTAAAATTTTTTATTTTATCAATATTCATCGAAAATTGAATTTTATTAGAAAATTATAACAAACTAAACCTATGATTATTTAAACACTATAAATTAAAAAATTAATTTTATTTTAATAAAATAATTTTTTAAGAGATTCTTAAATTAATTTTATTGTTTTTCACTGAATGACATGAAATGAAGTTCATTTAATAAAATATTATTTTTAAACATATAATGGGTTTACCAAAAATTAAAATTTTCATTATCATTATGTAATATTTATATTAAACAATTATATAATGTATTTGAATTTTTCATTAGATTTCATATTACTATGCTTAAAAACTATGTTATTACTATCTCCTCTAAATATTTATAACAACAAAATGATATTTCATAGAAAAGTTGTTTTGCATGTTATGAATGTCAAGTCAATGCTGCATGTAGTGGAATCCAATTCAATGCCATGTTAAGGTATTTTTTTTGACTTAGTGAAATTTAATACATCAATAAAAATTAATTCATTTGAACAAAAGGATCCATGAAAACATGGGGTGCTACATTTATCTTATGTATTTTGGGCCCTTTGATATAATGGGATGAATTGATAAGGTAACATATCAGTTTCTATTTCTATTATACCTCAAGAGAATAATTCAAGTCTTCAAAAATCCAAATCTTTTCTGGTATCTTAATGGCCAATCCCATGTCATTCATTTGGGAGAGTTGAATATCAAGAAAATAATGATGTTCATGGAGTGGATAGAAAATATTTGAGATGTAAAAGAGAATTTTTTGAATCAAAATATCATTGTTTTAGTTCATTTAATAGGGGGTAATTTTTTCCAATAGGATATTACATTAAAGAATGAGTCAAAGATTATTTCCCAGTATCCGTAGATTCGTTTAGGTTTCCATTTCTCAGTTTTTATTTGTTTTTTGATGTTTTTTCATTTCTATATTATTAGATTTGTTGTTTTCCATGATGTATGATATTTTTTAAAATCCCCAACATAGGAAAAGGGGAGGACTAGATCCTAAATCGAGACACATTTCACTATGGAGAGATTAATCTTATGTGGATGAGTCTGTGCCATCGAGAGTATATAATATCATAACATCAAGGATATAATTCCCAAATACAAGGGTTAGAGAAGGTGAAGTTTTATGGTTCTATAAGTGTATAGATTGGGATACATAGAGGTTGATATGGTATTGTGGTAGAGTTTTTGTGTGAGAGGATGTAGTTAATGTATTTGTGGTGATGATGTTTTGTGATATTTTTTGGGTGTAATTTTTCAAAAAAAAATTCTAGTGGTTGTATTCAAGGTATAATGATATCCTTGAGAGGTATCTCTTCGGATGTTTTATCATAAACCTTTCCCTCTTGGATTGGATGTGTATTCAAGAGGGGTAGAATCATTCTAGAGTTATCTAATGTAAGGATTTTTTTCCTTCTGAGTCTAAATTTATACTATTTTTGGTTGTCATAGGTATTTAAGTGGCGTCTTTTAGAGGTTCTATGGTAGTTCATGGTGGAATAAATATTTTTTATAAAATACATATCATTTCTTATTTAAATGGAAGGAAATTATGGTTCATGATTTGTAATTAAAGATGTCTCACGAAATTATATAGGCTCAGGAGGAATAGTGAATAAAATTCATGTTCTGATAATGAAATTCATGTCGTCTATTTAGATAATACTAATGAGACGTGATTTTTATTGGATGTAAGAATTTTATGAAAGAAAACTAATTAAATTATATGTATTTTTTTCATGATGTACCAATGGTGGGGTTGAGGATTTAAATTCTTTTTTCGTGTCCTATATGATTCATGTGATCAATGGTAATCCCTTCACTTTTTTTATGTTTTCATTTTTTTATTCTCTCAGATATTCATAGTGGTGGTGCTGTTTTAGTATGGGGTGTGATTTTAGATGCATTATGAAGATCCATGAGTTCAGTTTGGGAAGATCTATTGTTTCTCATAGTGTGTTTGTGGCTTCCCATCATTTCATATACTTCATGTGGTGCATTGTGAGTTGGAAAATATTATTTGAGGTAGAGAATCATTCATTTTCCATTATTTTGTTTCATCAAAGAATGTATTAATTTTTTATCAATGGAGAATGTTAAGCTAGCCTAATCAAGATAAATTAATTTTATAATTTATGTTGAATGGTGGAAAAGGTGGAAGAATCACCGTCTTTTACAAATTTGATGTTTTTGCAATAAGGTGGATTGTACGGGGTAGAAGAAACTTTAATATTTTGGGACATTGGGGGATCTTTTTAGTAGATGAGATATGTTTTTACTACTATGTGTATTGTGTTTGTCAAGATATCAAAGAGAAAATATAAATTTTCTAAAAATAAATATTTTGAAATGGAAATGTGTTCCCTATTGTTAAATATTATGAGATAAGAACACTAAAATAAAGTAAAAAGTGACAAAATTTCCATTTTTAAATATTTAAATCGGGCTATAATCTGTTCGTATGTGTAAAAAATATTATATATATGTGATTTGTGGTTTTGATGTGATGTAAGGATGATTAGTGATATATGGCCATGATTTTGGGGTAGTAAGGTGGTAGTTATTGGCCATGTCATGGGGGTGGTGATGTGGAGGTTTTTTGGATGTTGCTTTTTTTCAACGTGGAAGTGGTATTTTTGATTTTTTTGTGGTTGTGATGTAGTGTCCATTTGGAATGAATATGTGAAGGAGAGGAGATGGTTTGATGGGAATTATGAACTACTTTTGATGCAAGTTTACAATGTTCTAGATTCGCATGTATTGATGAAAAAATATTTATTTAATAATTGTTTACATGGATGGGGTTTTATTTTAATAATTGGGTGGGAATGAAAAAATAAATAAATGAATTATCAGTGGATCAGATTAATGTGGTTGATGAATATTAATGAATCCAATTGTCCAGAAAATGGGAGTTAGTTGGTGGTGTTAGATGTGACTTATAAATTTTGTGGGGTTTTATAAATTGATATGTTTTATAAAAGTGGTCATTTTTGAGTTTTTTTATTTTATTTTTTAACACATATGTTGGTATTTTTTGTGAATATATTTATATACATTTATATTACTTTTCATTTATATACTCATTACACTTTTATCAAGAACTAGGTTCCAACACCCATATATTCATAGGGTATTGTTTTTTCCAATGACCCAGTGATGATGAAAGATGGATGAATACCTTCTATTCACCACATTCTCCTATAGGTTAGTAGATATGATAAATTATTTTTGGATGGAGGTTTATTAGTGAACTAGGTGGTGAACCATGTATTTTATTGGGGAGACGTGATGACAATAATGTGAATTGGTGGACCATTATATTTTGGGTGAGATATAATATGTTCACGGTTAGGATATGATATTTTTGTGGATTTTTCATCATAAAAGGATGAAACGAGGTTGATATATTTCAGGTTAGTGATACCCTACTACTATATTTATGTTTGTGAGCGGGAGAACATGGTTTTTGTGGGAGAGATGGGATATAACCATGAATTGGGGTGAGGGACACGATGTCTATGGGTGTGATTTGATATGAACATGTTATGGGTAAGTGGTATATGTTATTTCAAATATATGGAAGAACTATGACATATAAAATAGGGTTTTTATAGATGAAAAATAGTTGGAATGGTTTGTGGGGGTACACTTTTCTGACATGTTTTATATTATGTTATTTGACATGGGTTTTTTTATTTGGTGAGCATGCCATTGTATGATTGGGTGGGATAGTGGACCTGTTGAGGTTAGTTTGGTTATATTATTTAATCATAATTGAATCAGTATGATGATTTAATACACTCTTCAAATATTTTTATTTTCCTATTGATTATAGTTTTATGATGACACTACATAAATAAATAAAATTTTCATATTTCTAGGTGGACATTGTGGATCATCTTGATCATTAAATTCTATAATCTTTTGATATATTTTGTGTAACTTCTGTTTATTTTTATTCAGGTATTGAATCATAGAGTGTTTTCCCTCAATTAGATTAATTTATACATTATTTGTGGTATAGTAATGTTTTCATTCTATTTTAGGTCATCAAGTTTATTTTGGATGGTTTTTCTCATCTCCCGATAATATTTTATTATAGGGGGTGATGCCTCCCATATGATGTTTTTTATAGTCTCTGTTCTAGTCATCAAAACGAGGTCTAATAAAGGAGGGACTAGGGGTTCAAAATATATCTCACTACATCAACATATATTTCATAGGATTGGGTCATGATTGTAAAAACACCATTTTTTATATGGGGTGAAATGATTTATGGGAAATTCTCAAAGGATTAAAGATATTAATTTCTCCATGAAGGAGTAGTATAAGTCCACTAATATTGGATAGCGATAACCCAACATGCAAATAAGAAGTCTCATGAAACCCCTACATAGCATTGAATTATTGAAAAAACCTTCATAAGGTACTGAATCTGGGTAACTATGCTCATTAACTACAAAAACTAACTCCTTCAATCATGTCAAATTGATTTCCTAAAAAGACATCCGTAGAAATATTTATTTGATAGGGTGGAAATTTTCTATAATAATCCCAGTTATAGATGCATAGATCCTTATCCCATGTGATAAATAATACATTAGGTAGCTCTCCAAAACCCAAGAGATGTCACAATTACAAGGGATACTAATGTTAATTTCCCTCCATTGTATGAAACAATAGTCACTTACCAAAGGTCCCCTTCCCCCTAGTAGAAATTTATGTGTGTGTAGGTACCTCCAAAAACAATGAACCTGAGTGAGACCCTTCTAGGTACACATGAAAATAATTTTGTTTCTTAGATCATGGAATCACTATTGTTTTATCGCCCACAAGAACCGTCTCCCGTGACACCTCTAGCTCATGAATTTAAACACCTATGTGAACCACTTTTATATCTTAAATGATCATATATGAAGAACATACATCTCATCATCCCTTAAACTACATGATATAACTTCATGAACTCATTCCATACATTAATTAAAGGGATCTATTTCCATTACATCTCTCATTTGAGGGGGGGGGGAATTGAAGCCTCATCTGACGCCTCAGAAAATGAAGGACTTTTTATGAGGCCCAAAAGTTTTTCTACTATTTTGATATACATTACATTGATATTATGTAACACCCCGGGTAAATAAAGAATATAACATCTTTATATTTATCCATATTTGTGAATCAAATATTAATATTACTTTAAAGGGGATGTAATGCTCGATGGCGTACCCAATACGCAACAACGAGTTTCTTGGGAATCTTACGTTGCACTCTAATAATAAAATAATATTATTTTAAATGGTAGTTAACATGTAGTCGTTGTATTGGCGGGAATGGATATAAATAACTATAATATTATTATATATGTTTTTAAATGTTTTTACTTTTATCAAATAAAAGATAAAGGCTTAAAATACGGAAAGAATTCAATTTTAGGCGTATATGCCCTAGTTTTCACTAATGGTTCACTTATCGCCTTTTGATGGCGAACCGTCATTAAATATAGTTTTGTTCACTCTTATACATTCTATTGTACCAAATAAAACTCTTCTTAAGAATCTGGACATCAAAATTTACTTTGTGTAAATTTTTGGTATCTTTCCGATAAAGTTCATTTATTTCAATGAATAGTGTAAAATGTGGTATTTTAATTCAATACCTCTTTTAAATATAATTTATTTATATGATTAGATTATCTTTTGAATTGGTTTTAAAGTGAAATTATAATATATTTTTACCATTAAATCCAATAGTGGTCGTGGGAATTAATTTCACTTTGAAATCAGACTTAAACTAGTGTCAATCTTTTGATACTTATTGTTTCATAAAAACACGCTATTTGTCATGACAACGGGAATTAATTATTAAATTAATTAATGTGACTTATATGATTTTAATTTTGTAAAATATACTTCATTTTTTAATTCGGAGTATCAAATATATCTTATGGTGAATTTTTGGGATTTTTCTGAAAAACATCAATTTTTGATGAATAGTGAAACCACTAAGTGGTACTTATAAAAACTGATTTTCCGTTTAAATGAAATTTTTCCACCTTTGTGTTTTGAATTTCAAAAATCCGACATACATGGTTGTCATTAAGAAGTAAAATGTGGTTCAATAGGATTAAAATAATTTTTTGGTGAATAGTAACTTATTAAGTTTGTAATCGCGATTAGAGGTAATTTGTGTAGTTTAAGGTAAAAATAATGCTTTAATAAATAAGATGAGCTTTGCACATGTCCTACCCTCATTGGTTGTGTCATGTCCGACCAAGACAAGCCATGGGTAAACTTGGGGACCCCATGGAGCCACTTTGGTTGGGAAATGACATAAATAACCTTTTATTTAATGTAAAAGTAAAAATGACACAAACATCATATGTTTTACGAAAACAATTTTTACATGGGGTTATAAAGATCGGATTTTTTATTATAAATAGTCATAGGAAAGATAAAACTATTTCATGCATCAAAGTAGTTTTTTTATAATTTTTAGACTTTAAATAAATTAAATTATTTATGACATCATGATGATGCAGCGATGACATCATTATTTAACTATTTAAATAAAATGGAAAGATAATGTAATATCTAAAACCTACACGTGTCCAAAACCTATTGTATGGGTAGATTTCGAACCCTTATCAACTTATCCTCGAATTATATCAATGTGGGACCATTTAAATCCGAAACTCATTTTCAAATAAAGTAATATTTCTTTACTTTCCAAGAGTGCCTCTCCTCTCCTCTTATAAAAGGCCCCCACCTCTACCTCATTACCCACACTCCCAAAGCTTTTGGCTCGGCCAACCCCTGACCATTTACTCTCTACACATCCCTCTCCTCATCCAAGAGTATTACCTTTGGGCAGAATCCATTCAAAGTAATTATTTAGGGTCAAATCAAAATGAGTTACACTTTTAAAGGTAATTCATTCTCTCATGTTCATTTGTTTTATTTTGCTTCTCCAACCCCCTAAACTCTTTTTATTTACTTATTTTGTAACAAAAACAGTATCTTAAATATAATAGGATGTTGTTATAAGATTTATTCGAGCTACACTATCACACAACTACATAAAATGGTTAAAGAACATACGGTTTCCGTGGATGGAGAAATTCTGCCGCCCGAAACGATGATTGTTGAACATTCTTTTAACACCTTCATAGGTGGCCATTAATATGACAATATATTTATATATGATATATAATATGTTTATTTTTTACTTAAGCTTCTGTATTTTACATTTTGGGCATACCTTTATGGTTTCCATTATGGGTAAACACGATATCTTCATTTAAGGAAGTGCGGACTACCACCCCCTCAAAGTGATTTGATTCATTATTACCATATGTGGTACGTATAAATGGTATATTTAATGATATTATATATGATACCATACTGGAATTAAAATACTATTATGTATCATTATGTTTTAATTCCATTAAATGTGAAATAGAAATGGAAGTAGCGTTCATGTGTACGTACGGCTTACCGTCTCCATGAACGGTACATTTCATTTCTTATCTCAAAATATTATGTACTATTATAAGTACATATATATAATGGATATATATGATGTATGATAAATATAAATGATTAATATAATTCTGGAATTAAAATATAAATACCTCTCATATAGTATTAATTCCATTAATATGACATAGAAATTAAAGTAGCGTTCATGCGTACGTACGACTTACCGTCTCGATGAACGGTGCATTTCATTTCTTTCCTCTAAATGATTATGTGATAATATAAATACATGTATATGCTGGATATATATCTTATATATGATATCCAAATCAGGAATGTCATTTTGGATATAAAGAACCTTTTACCACACGAACAACATGTAATTGTAAGAAGTCCACTTTCGACTTAAGAACCAAATATCGACAAAACAATCATTATTAACTTAATGATTAAATAATGTTTATAACTTGGAAATAAGTGATATAAAAGGAATAATAATCTTGAAAAAGGTTCTTAATCAAGTAGAAATTAACTCAAGTTTATTATTCAGGTGATTAAAGAACAATCGAGTCAAGTCGGACCCGAGGTAAGGGATCCTACTCCTCTCTTTCTTTTTAAGTACACACTTTTATGTCATTCCTTTTAAAGCTCATATTTCTTGTTATTGGGATGATATTTTATATTAAACATACTTTAATTTTTATGTTCATGTGATGAGAGACCCTATTCCCTCTCATCAATCCATTTTTGAAGTTTTGAGTGGCGCCGTTAGGCTGCCGAACTTTCGTAAGAGATCTAACCTCTCTCTTTCTTTTTAAGTACTCTCCTTTATGTCACTTCTTTTAAGCTCCTATTTGTAATGTTGTGGGATGTTCTTTTATATTCCTATTTCTTTACATTTTATTGTAATGTCATGAGATACCCTATTTGATCTAATAAATCCATATTCGGAAGTTTTATGTGGCGTCGTTAGGCTGCCGAGTTTTCGTAAGTTTTTTTTCATCTCACTTTTATTCCCGTGAGATTTATGCTACATTTTCCACAAATTCCACTGAGTGGTGTATGTACTGCTCATTATTCTACTCTTTGTGTAATATACTTTCGTTTATGAGTATTTACATCAATGATCTATTGTCCTTCTTTCATGGGGTGTATGTTTTGAAAGATACCCAAGTCGGTTAGGGAACCTTTCACCCTCCTCTTTTTTTAAAAGAATTCTTTTGTTGGGTCTTTTAATTTAAATATTGTTATGTTGGGATATGTTCTCATATATACTTATTGATGTAAATTTTATGTCCAAGTTATGAGAGACACTTTTTATCTCTCATCAAGTCATTTTGAGGTGATGTCGTTAGGCTGTCAAGGGAACTTTTTAACCCAATTTCGATTTCTTTGGGTTCAACATGTAGTCATTGAATATGACATCCATTGAATATGTGTGAATGACCTTTTATTGTTTTAAACTTAATATCCACTTATATTGGGTGTATTTATATTTTTCACACACATTTTTGAGATTGATTTGTCCTTAAATTAAGGATACCTTCTTTATAAGGGATTTCATCACATTTTACACCACTATTGAGACTTCATTGTTGTTATGCACCAATTCACTCTTATATGGTGTATATACTGTCCTTTGGAATATTATATCATGAATCCATTTATTCTCATGATATTATAAAGTTCTGATTAAATGTTATTCCTCAATTATTGTATTCAAGTGTCTTTAATTTTGGTAAAAACCCTTTAACCAAAATATCGCTTTAAATGTTTTAATGATTTGTTCTTATTAGTATCCATGTTTTCAAAATGGTTTTAAGGATTTATTTATATGGATATTAGTGGTTTAAAATGTTAAAAGCTTCAAGGTGGTATGGGACACTTTGATTCAAAAAAATCTCTTTATTAAATGTTTTAACTGGTTTTGGAAATGGTTTCTTTTTGAACGGATTCATTATTTCAATATACTAAATTGTTATATTGTGATTGAAATGTGGAAAAGTAATGTTTACTTTATGCATGTTTTATGTGATATGTTTATGTTATGGTTCTTGGGAATTGTTATGAAAATGGGTGGTTCCGTGATAAACTAATGGCGGGTGAGCCCGATATAGCTCTCCAATGCATTGGGTAACGTGAAGGAGTGAAATGTTAAGGTTTCTCCGAAGAGATTTATGGAATATACTGTGATGGGTATTCCAAACGTATCCAAAAGGGTTCCTCCCTACGTAAGAATGTTATGAACTCTTCAAGTTACCTTTATGTCTTATGATTTATATGATTTATTCATGATTTGATGAGGTATGTTAAAGTGCTTATGTTTTATGGGTAAAGTATGATTTCATTCTTATATATATATGTACCAATGTTTCCTTTCCATATTTTTATATCCCTTACTGAGATTTTTATGCTCATCCCATGTTTTTGAAATGTTTTTCACAGGTCAAGGGAAAGGTACATGATGTGATGATAGTGTCAAGGATGTTTCAAGAAAGAATCCATGTTTTATTTTAAGTATGTTTCCATTGATGGGAAGAATGAATACTGTCTTTTATGTAACCTCTTTGTCTAAATGTGGAATGTAATGAATGTTTCATGATCTAATTCTGTAAAACTCTAATACTGAAAAGATCCTCAATGTGTAATCTTGTAATAACTCAAGATTAAGTATGGTTTAAGGCTTGGGGCCTTATAGTTGGCATCAAAGGTCGGTTTAGATAACTTTAGAGGTTAGGGTATTCTCTAAGCACAAGTGGCATTACCATAATGGTTAGGATTTTAGAAAGAGTCCTAGTTTTAGATAAAGTGAATGAGTAAGTATATCTTAGTGTTTATCTTCCTCATTAGTACATGATGGTTATGTTGATATACTCACACCGACCTTTTTGGTTTTAGTAAATGGATGGATCTAGCAGGCACCAAAGTGACAATGGGTTTGAAGGAAAATCGTGGTTGTTCTAAACCAAATATCAAGGAGTCATGATCAACCACTTGAACCTTGGTATGTTCTGTAATGCATCATGTACGAGATGACCAATCGATGTGGAAGTTCAGGTAATAAATATAAAAGTATCCATTAGAGTTTATATGATCCTTACTTTTGAGGTAATTATGGGTTATTATATGATATGATGGAAAATGAAAGGAATGAGGTAAAATTGAGGTTAAAATATGTTATGATTATTTTTGAAGATTTTATCTCATTTTGGGGAATGTTTTAAGAATTATATAGTTTTGGAAAAAGGACAACACGCAGACCGTGTGACAACCCGTCGCGTCGGACAAAGCCGCGGGAATCGAACCCACAACCAAAGTGCGACTGGTATTTATCGCCTACCACTGGACTACGTGAAGTCCCTGGTTATTTTGACTGATTATTTCTAGTTATATGATTTTATGAATTAAGATTAAGTTGATTTTGGGTTATTTATGAAAATGATTAACCTATCATGGAGGATATGTGATTAGGTTAATTACCTTTCAATACGAGACTTTAGGAGCAACTGATGTTGTTTGGAGATAAATGTTATGATTTAACTTGGTAGACTATGTGACTAAATCCTTCAAATATTTGTGTTTCAATCTTAGTTTGGCTTACTTTGAAGAATTTTATGGACAAATGGTCCTCATTGAACTTTGGGTTTTGTTGGACAAATTTTGGAGATTAAGAATAGATTTTCTTTTTATAAAGGGTTGTCCTTTTCTAGATTATCTGATCTTGTACTAGCCTTTTTTGGTTTTGGTTTTGGTTAAAGTCTAATGACTTGGGATTTATATAGTTCTCTTTTGTGGATTAGGTGATTCTCTAGAAGTTTATTATAGTACTCTTAATGTGAACAAGTCTTCCTAAATACTCGTCTTTTGGAGAAAATATGAGTTTGTGTAAGGAATCTAATAAAAGTTGAAATTCAACATGATAAGTGATTATGTTTCCTTATGAATAAATTCCTCAATAAAAAGTAACTTAAAACAAAAATGTTGTCTATTAACTTTTCCTAGTGGGGAATCGAATACCGTTTAACCCATCACAAGTTTGTGATTTTCTCATGGTTAACTTTCTCCTAAACATGTTTTCTATCACTCTCCATCAGAACATGAACCTTTGTTTTTTTCCTCCATGTCCATATTTTCATACTTGGAATCCTAGTACGGGTTAACTCGGGTGACCTTTGTACTTATCTTCCTTTATTTTAAAGTGATTTTTTTACCGACTCTTGTTCCGATGTGGGACTTTCAAAGATGTTTCCAAGCTCAATTTTAAAATTGCGAGGACGCAATTCCCAAAAGGGGGGAAGGATGTAACACCCCGGGTAAATAAAGAATATAAAATCTTTATATTTATACATATTTGTGAATCAAATATTAATATTACTTTAAAGGGTATGTAATGCTCGATGGCATACCCAATACGCAACAACGAGTTTTTTGGGAATCTTACGTTGCACCCTAATAATAAAATAATATTATTTTAAATGGTAGTTAACATGTAGTCGTTGTATTGGAAGGAATGTATAGAAATAACTATAATATGATTATATATGTTTTTAAATGTTTTTACTTTTATCCAATAAAATATAAAGTCTTAAAATACGGAATGAATTCAATTTTAGGCGTATATGCAGTAGTTTTCACTAATGGTTCACTTATCGCCTTTTGATGGAGAACCGTCATTAAATATAGTTTTGTTCACCCTTATAAATTCTTTTGGACCAAATAAAACTCTTCTTAAGAATCAGGACATTAAAATTTACTTTGTGTAAATTTTTGGTATCTTTCCGATAAAGTTCATTTTTTTCAATGAATAGTGTAAAATGTTGTATTTTAATTCAATACCTCTTTTTAATCTAATTTATTTATATGATTAGATTATATTTTAAATTGGTTTCAAAGTGAAATTAGAATATATTTTTAACATTAAATCCAATAGTGGTCATGGAAATTAATTTCACTTTGAAATCAGACTTAAACTAGTATCAATCTTTTGATACTTATCGTTTCATAAAAACATGCTATTTGTCATGATAGCGGGAATTAATTATTAAATTAATTAATGTGACTTATATGATTTGAATTTTGCAAAATAGACTTCATTTTTTGAATTCGGAGTATCAAATATAGCTTATGGTGAATTTTTGGGATTTTTTTGAAAAACATCAATTTTTGATGAATAGTGAAAACACTAAGTGGTACTTATAAAAACTGATTTTCCGTTTAAATAAAATTTTCCACCTTTGTGTTTTGAATTTCAAAAATCCGAAATACATGGTTTTCATTAAGAAGTAAAATGTTGTTCAATAGGATTAAAATAATTTTTTGGTGAATAGTGACTTATTATGTTTGTAATCGCGATTAGAGGTAATTAGTGTAGTTTAAGGTAAAAATAATGCTTTAATAAAATAATATGAGCTTGACACATGTACTAACCTCATTGGTTGTGTCATGTCCGACCAAGACAAGCCATGGGTCAACATGGGGACCCCATGGAGCCACTTTGGTTGGGAAATGACATAAATAACTTTTTATTAAATGTAAAAGTAAAAATGACACAAACATCATATGTTTTACGAAAACAATTTTTACATGGGGTTATAAAGATCGGATTTTTGATTATAAATAGTCATTGGAAATCTAAAAAGATTTCCTACATAATTGTAGTTTTTTATAATTTTTATATCTTAAATAAATTAAATTATTTATGACATCATGATGATGCAGCGATGACATCATTATTTAACGATTTAAATAAAATGGAAAGATAATGTAATATCTAAAACCTAAACATGTCCAAAACCTATTGGATGGGTAGATTTAGAACCCTTATCACCTTATCCTCGAATTATATCAATGTGGGACCATTTAAATCCGAAACTCATTTTCAAATAAAGTAATATTTCTTTACTTTCCAAGAGTGCCTCTCCTCTCCTCTTATAAAAGGCCCCCACCTCTACCTCATTACCCACAGTCCCAAAGCCTTTGGCTCGGCCAAACCCTGCCCATTTACTCTCTAAACATCCCTCTACTCATCCTAGAGGATTCCCTTTGGGAGGAATCCTTTCAAAGGAATTCTTTAGGATCAAATCAAATGGAGTTACACTTTTAAAGGTAATTCATTCTCTCATGTTCATTTGTTATATTTTGCTTCTTCAACCCCCTAAACTCTTTGTATTTACTTTTTTTGTAACAAAAACAGTATATTAAATATACTAGGATGTTTTTATAAGATTTATTTGAGCTAAACCCTCACAAAACTACATAAAATGGTTAATGAACATACGGTTTCCGTGGATGGTGAAATTCTGCCGCCCGAAACGATGATTGTTCAACACTCTTTTAACACCTTCACAGGTGGCCATTAAGATGACACTATATTTATATATGATATATAATATGTTTATGTTTTCCTTAATCTTCTATATTTTACATTTTGGGCATACCATTATGGATTCCATTATGGGTAAACGCGATATCTTCATTTAAGGAAGTGCGGACTACCGCCCCCTCAAAGTGATTTGATTCGTTATTACCATATGTGGTACGTATAAAGGGTATATTTAATGATATTATATATGATACCATATTGGAATTAAAATAATATTATTTATCATTATGTTTTAATTCCATTAAATATGAAATAGAAATGGAAGTAGCGTTCATGCGTACGTACGGCTTACCGTCTCCATGAACGGTACATTTCATTTCTTATATCAAAATATTATGTACTATTATAAGTACATATATATAATGGATATATATGATGTATGATACATATAAATGATTAATATAATTATGGAATTAAAATATAAATACCTCTCATATAGTTTTAATTCCATTAATACGACATAGAAATGAATGTAGCGTTCATGCGTACGTACGGCTTACCGTCTCCATGAACGGTGCATTTAATTTCTTTCCTCTAAATGATTATGTGATATTATAAATACATGTATATGCTGGATATATATGATATATATTATATCCAAATCATGAATTTAATTTTGGATATAAAGAACCTTTGACCACACGAAAAACATGTAATTGTAAGAAGTCCACTTTCGACTTAAGAACCAAAAATCGACAAAACAATCATTATTAACTTAATGATTAAATAATGTTTATAACATGGAAATAAGTTATATAAAAGAAATAATAAGCTTGAAAAAGGTTCTTAATCAAGTAGAAATTAACTCAAGTTTATTATTCATGAGATTAATGAACGATCGAGTCAAGTCGGACCCGAGGTAAGGGATCCTACTCCTCTCTTTCTTTTTAGGTACACACTTTTATGTCATTCCTTTTAAAGCTCATAATTCTTGTTATTGGGATGATATTTTATATTAAAATTACTGTAATTTTTATGTTCATGTGATGAGAGACCCTATTCCTTCTCATAAATCCATTTTGGAAGTTTTGAGTGGCGCCGTTAGGCTGCCGAACTTTCGTAAGAGATCTAACCTCTCTCTTTCTTTTTAAGTACTCTCCTTTATGTAACTTCTTTTAAGCTCCTCATTGTAATGTTGTGGGATGTTCTTTTATATTAATCTTTCTTTAAATTTTATTGTAATGTCATGAGATACCCTATTTGATCTCATCAATCCATATTTGGAAGTTTTATGTGGCGCCGTTAGGCTGCCGAGTTTTCGTAAGGGATTTTTCATCTCACATTTATTCCCGTGAGATTTATGCTACATTTTCCACAAATTACATTTAGTGGTGTATGTACTGCCCATTATTCTACTCTTTGTGTAATATAATTTCGTTTATGAGTATTTACATCAATGATCTATTGTCCTTCTATCATGGGGTGTATGTTTTGAAAGATACCCAAGTCGGTAAGGGAACCTTTCACCCTCCTGTTTTTTTTAAAAGACTTCTTTTGTTGGGTCTTTTAATTTACATATTGTTATGTTGGGATATGTTCTCATATATACTTATTGATGTAAATTTTATGTCCAAGTGATGAGATACACTTTTTATCTCTCATGAACTCATTTTGATGTGATTCCGTTAGGCTGTCAAGGGAACTTTTTAACCCAATTTCGATTTCTTTGGGTTAAACATGTAGTCATTGAATATGTCATCCATTGAATATGTGTGAATGACATTTTATTGTTTTACACTTAATTTCCACTTAAATTGGGTGTATTTATATTTGTCACACATATTTTTGAGATTTATTTGTCCTTAATTTAAGGATACCTTCTTTATAAGGGATTTCATCACATTTTACATCCCTATTGAGACTTCATTGTTGTTATGCACCAATTCACTCTTATATGGTGTATATACTGTCCTTTGGAATATTATATCATGAATCCATTTATTCTCATGATATTATAAAGTTATGATTAAATGTTATTCCTCAATTATTTTATTCAAGTGTCTATAATTTTGGTAAAAACCCTTTAACCAAAATATCACTTTAAATGTTTTAATGATTTGTTCTTATTAGTATCCATATTTTCAAGATGGTTTTAAGGATTTATTTATATTGATATTAATGGTTTAAAATTTTAAAAGCTTCAAGGTGGTATGGGACACATTTATTCAAAAAAATATCTTTATTAAATGTTTTAAATGGTTTTGGAAATGGTTTCTTTTTGAACGGATTCATTATTTCAATATACTAAAATGTTATATTGTGATTGAAATGTGGAAATGTTATGTTTTCTTTTATGCATGTTTTATGTGATATGTTTATGTTATGGTTCATGGGCATTGTTATGAAAACGGGTGGTTCCGTGATAAACTAAGGGTGGGTGAGCCCGATATAGCTCTCCAATTCATTGGGTAACATGAAGGAGTGAAACGTTAAGGTTTCTACGAAGAGATTTAGGGAATATACTGTGATGGGTATTCCAAACGTAACCAAAAGGGTTTCTCCCTACGTAAGAATGTTATGAATGCCTCAAGTTACCTTTATGTCTTATGATTTCTATGATTTATTCATGATTTGATGAGGAATGTTAAAGTGCTTATGTTTTATGGGTAAAGTATGATTTCATTCTTATGTATATATGTACCCATGTTTCCTTTCCATATTTTTATATCCCTTACTGAGATTTTTATGCTCATCCTAAGTTTTTGAAATGTTTTTCACAGGTCAAGGGAAAGGTACATGATGTGATGATAGTGTCAAGGTTGTGTCAAGAAAGAATCCATGTTTTATTTTAAGTATGTTTCCATTGATGGGAAGAATGAATACTGTCTTTTATGTAACCTCTTTGTCTAAATGTTGAATGTAATGCAAGTTTCATGATCTAATTATCTAAAACTCTAAACCTGAAAAGATCCTCAATGTGTAATCTTGTAATAACTAAAGATTAAGTAAGGTTTAAGGCTTGGGGCCCTATATATTAGGTGTCCTAAAATTTCATTATTTGATTATTATGGTCATGTGGGTGAATGGAGATATGAAAATACTTAGTCAACTCGACATAGACACTTGGGGTGCTGTAATGGATTTACTGGTCTCATATGCGAGGTCTAGGATGTGGTCCTAACCTAATTATTTCTATGAACACAATACTATAGTCCACAATATAGAGGGAGAGTATTTTGATTTACTTTCCCTTTACAATGAACTATCCTATCCTCTTATCTTATACAGGAAACAGTAACTAGGGAATCATTCCTGAAGTAATCCACTAATATATATTTCTAGATTTCTCTTTTCTCATTTCTCACTTTTTATCCATTCACATGGGTTATATCCTAATTTTTATATATACATGACAATAAATTGTACAATGACTATAATATATGGGTATCAAACCTCTAATTAGTTCCCTATACATTTTAGACTTGTCTACATCTACTAGTGGAAAAATTACATTTTGTGTTTAACAGATCTATCACTTCGCATTTTTACCACACCGGGAATGTGTCACATTGGATGAGTGGTTGGTGATGATAATGAAATCCAAATTATAAAAATACTTTTTAATACAATTCATTTTTAATCCCAAACAATACTTCTAGCATCCAAATCTGTATAATTCCAAAATATGTCATCATAAAAATAATGTCCTCCTACTAAGCATAAGCACTAAAAATGTATCAATCTCAATATACCATATTTTATATGGAACAAACATTCAATGAAAATCCATAGGAGTGGCTCCTTATCACAAACATAACTATATATAGTCTCATATTTTTTCCCAAATGGGTTATATAGGTAGCCTCCCTAATTTCCAATTATAAAACTGCAATATCAACCGTAATTTTCTATCAACAACATTCCAAGAATGGCCATGTCTGACATGGGAGTTGATATCCCTTAATGATTACATGGTATGATTTTTAATAATTCACACACTAAACATTGGGAAGGAACATTGTTCCCTGATTTTCATACAATTTGATAATAAAAAACATAGTTTGGAACTTATCAAATGACCATAAACGTATGATATTTCGTGTTAAGAAGAACAAAAATACAGGGGTTCTAATTAATTTAATGAGGATACATTGGAAACAATTGTCATATCTCTGATCCTAACATAAAAAACCCATCTCAATAGATGATGGTATATTATAGAGTTACCTTGTATGTGGATCAAGCTCGGTGTAATAATAATGAACAAAAAAGTTCCCCAATTCATTCTTAAAAGGGTACCAATTATCGAAAACATTGGATTTACAAAGATATATTCATCAATGGATAATATTACATATATACAAGATATTATAAGTTCCATGCATGATTATAATTCAACAATCTCATGGGTTATACAAGGGTATTAAGGATGGATTTAGAAACATATCATAATTCGTTAGGAGAGTCCTAGTATAGGAAGACATTTCATTCAAAAGGGTGTGATGAGAATGATTTCACATCCTATAAACAACTTTGAGTTATTATGTAACATTTACCATGTTACCTAACATGAAACTATCTTTTTGAATGTGGTAAATGAGTCATCCTAGGAAATAGATCCATTATGTGTTTTTAGTTCTAGGAATAAATGTCACTGTATACTACACAAAATAGATATGGGTTTATGTGTCTGATGTGAATAATTTTCCACCAACCCCACATAACTCCATTCCAACCACCTGTGGCACTCAAGGAGGAAAAAATAGTGAAAATAAGTGAATCCCTAGAAAATATGATGGTGTCACACCTTATCATGCCCATTTTGATCTCAAAATGAAATAGGGTAAAATAGTAAATCAATTATGAATGTGTTATTATATTTAGATTATTCTCCTATGGGGTTTTCTTGTTTTTTTTTTCACTTATACTATAAGCTCTTTATATAATATCTCCCTTTAATAAAAATTATGTCACACCAACTTGTACAGACAAAAGCTCTAGCTACCTTTCATGTTGGGTCGTTTTCCAAGAACATGACACCATCCCCATCCATGAATCATCAACATGGGGTCTCAAATGAAACTGTATGGGAGTGATAACATAATAGAACCATCCCAACCATGGAGGCCTCCCGACATGTCATCCATATAATGAATCCCATATATATGTATAACTTCATATAATACACACATTGGGATCTGGTTTTGAACACATGAACATTACAATACTGGCATTAATAATGTTAATTTTGACACAATTGTTTCCGAAAAAACCAATAACATCAAAAGGAACAATTTGGTCACATACATTGTAAATGACCATTTATGATTACTATTTTATATAAATATGAATAACTCTTAAAAACATGGGTATATAATCAACTAGCTCCACATTATATCACAATTAACCCATCATTCACAATATGTCATGAATATCAACCAAGTGAAATCTTTCTAGATATAGTTCAATGAAAATAATTCCTCAAAACCTATGGAAAAGTAAACATACAAAGGGATAGATAATATTCCCAGTAATGGGAAGGATATGAGTAATCATACCATGGTCATTTGAAATCATATAATGATCATAAGGGTAAGTGATCATGAGCATAACATTTGAAAATTATACCCTATATCTAATTGGTCAAAATCATGAGTCACAAAAAAACACAGATGTTAATAATACATGATTTATAAAATAATGAAATAAAAAGACCCACTAAAGTATAACATAAAACATGGAATTTCGGAAATAACATATAACATTACACCAACATGTGTCAATTGTAACGTCCATGACTATATCACATGATGGTAAAGGTCCCATAATGGAATTAGGTTCACTCATTATCCCATAATGACATTTCATCAGACTAAAACATTATCTATTGAATTGGACCATGTGATATGGGAAACCATTAATCATTCATCCCATTTATGGTGAAAAATGCATATATCTCACAATAGTAAAATGTGATATGGGAAACCAATACCTCATTCTTCCCTTTATTGGTTAATTAATTAACCTCTATCATAATGGATAAAAAATGTTATTAACTCATTCTAAAAATAAATTAATTTTTATTATAACATATTTTATTATATAATACCATTTTATGGACTATTCATTAATAATATTCCTTGATTTTCATGGTTTTGAATATGTTTGCTTAATGGTTATGTTATCAGTTCATTGGTGTTAAATTATAGATGTTCTTATAATATTTGATTAAAACTACTAAAGTGGAATAAAACAGTATTCATGAAATTTTTTTATTTTAAATAGACCAACATATCATATTTATTTCTATTATGAGGAATATTCATTTGATATATTTCAATGATAAATTTTTTATTATTTTTGTTGTTTTTTAAACATCTCTATGTAGTTTTGGTTTATTTACTATTATTGTTATATATTACATCTATAACAAGAATTGGGATATTATATAAATAATAAAATCTTATTTACCAATAATAATAGTTTATTGGCCAAACATGAAGTTGTTAATGGTAAAAGAAAAAATCATTATTCACACAGGTGATTGACCGAAACAATTTGGAAAATGGTTTAATTTAATTGATTAAGTAGAGATATTAAAATGAATGTATATATGATATTAAATTAGAAAAAATTTATTTTACAAAAATCATTCTGAAATTTTTATTTCAAGATTGTTTATGTAGGAGATAAAAATGTAAAATAAGAAAAGAAAATAAAAGATTCGTTTTGAGAAAATTTCCTTCAATATATCACCTTATTGAGAGACACTTGTGGTCCTTGTATTTGTCCTTTGGATTTTACCGGTAGAACATGGATGAGGGGAGAGTGAGTATGAGAGTATTGGTGGGGGTTTGTTGAGTTTAATGTCTTGTGGGATGAAATGGGGTTGTGGGGTTTGTATTTATACTTGTGGAATGGTGGGATTATGTGATTAAAATAATGTTTATTTTATAATTAAGGCCAACAACATTGAGGTGGAATTAATTTCAAATAATTATTTTAAAAACTGATATTTGTTTTTTAGTGTCGAAAAATACCTCGAAAATAACTTAATTTTTTAATATTTAGGAATGTTAATAATTTAATTTTTTTCTTTTACCATTTGTAAAAAATTTACCTATACTGTGGTAAATATGTTTTTTATGATGTTAAAATTTTTCAACCTTAAAATGAAGTTGATGTTAAAAACTATTTGATAACAAATTTTCCCAAATATTTAATCCTTTTTGAATGATTATATTAAAAAATTGGAAAATTATATTTAAAATCAATCCCGTGGACACATTGAAAAAGTTGGTTTTAGAAGTGAAAAGTTCAATTGTTTGTAAAGTTTTTATAGCCAATTTCAATGTGAAATTTATAAAAATTAATTGAAATGGATTTATGGGTGTATAATTGAACTTACTACACTATAAAACCGATTTATAATAAAAATTAAATATATAAATAAATTATATAAATAAAATATTTCAATTACAATCTAGTATTTTTCACTTTTCATAAAAAATTGAAACTTATCATAAATATTGAAAAAATTAACCAATAGATAAATTTTACATAAATCTTCCAAAATGAAGATTAATTTTTTAAATAATACATAATAAAATGTCAAAATGTAGTTTTTATAATGGTTCGCATTCACAAGGTGACAAAATTGTCTTTAAAAAATTATATCTTCTTTTAAATTAAATTGGATTTAATATAATCATAAGACTATGATGTATATTGGATGATTTTAAAACCATTTTTTTGAATATATAAATATAAAAGTTTTTAAATTTTTTTTAATAATTATTAATTATATTTATTATTAAAAACTATTTTATGGATAAGAAAAATGTTTTTTTATCAATGTGCATCATTTAATTTAAATTGGTTTTTAGTTTCAATCACAATTAACTGTATAACCAATGAATTAATTTTATAATCTTTTTAAAATTCTTTTTTCTTAATTTTGTTAATAAAAATAATTTCCCCTATTCAAATAGCTCACTATTAACAGTTATGTTAAAATAATAACATTTTTGGAGTTAGTTTAAGCTCTATTTTTTGTGAAAAATATTATAAAGAAGATATTAAATTTATTTTTAAAAAATACATATAATTAATTAATTTTTTTGACATTATAAGAACCTTAAAATGAATTTTCTCTCAAAAATCATTAATTTGGTAAACTATTAGGATACCTCTGCCTTATCACATCCTCAGTATCCAACGTAGCCCAATAAAAATGGTGGTTTGGAGATGGGATCTTAAAATAGTGTATGTACTTTTTTCATAGAACATTATATATATGCTCTGTTATCCCTAATGGTTGTGAATTATAAAAAATATATATTTCTACAGTAGTACGAAACCTGTGTTTAGTAACTTTAATAATTGATTATTTAGGTACTTACATGAGATACACAGAATACATAATGAAATTGATAGAGATTCAGTGGAACTATTAATTGATAAGATACCATCTCGAATAAATCAATAATTTCAAGAAATTTCATCCTCAAAATTTTAAATTTTAGTTCTATAATAAAAAAATGTTTGTTTGAAATATTTTTATTATGGAAAACACACCTCTAAACAGTGTTTAATAAAAT
This sequence comes from Viscum album, assembly GCA_963277665.1. Classification (NCBI taxonomy): domain Eukaryota; kingdom Viridiplantae; phylum Streptophyta; class Magnoliopsida; order Santalales; family Viscaceae; genus Viscum; species Viscum album. Next base: position 1,942,387,375 of record OY728126.1, on the reverse strand, counting down.
ATCAACATAAATATAGGGAATGTAAAAGGAATAGATCACTATATAACTTTGCTAAAAATTAGAATAACATTAGTTCCATATGAGAATATAGACATGTAAGAGTAATAAAACGATCAAGTTATGATGGTGTGTAATATAGAACATAGTCCACATAAAGTACACCATCACAAAATAGTAAATCTATGATGATTTAAATATTCCATAGATTACATGGTATGAAAATTAAAGGAATATTGTGTAATGTTTCAATATACTTTTCAAAGACTTATGGATTTAAAATACACCCCTATCAAAGAACATGAGTAAATATACATTCTTGATATTTAGAGTTTAATCCTTTCAAAACTTTTCTCCAAAAACTCAATTTTTTCTCCAAATGATGTGTATGAAATTTTTATTGCTAGAATAAATATAATTATATTCTACTAATAAGTAAATATAACAAATATTATGTTCTATTCCTCAGGGCATTAGTCATTATCCAAGACTGAAATTGTTAGTAAAATATTTAATCATCCAATAGGAAAAAATATTAAATGATGAAAAATTTCATTAATATCCGAAATTTTGAAGTATTAACCATATTTGAACATAAATCATTCGATAAATAATTATCATTAAAATTCCTAGAAATTATTCTTGAATAAAAAAGAATCCTAAAAATTTAAAATATTTTATCACAATGTCATTAAAGATAAATTTTCATATTTATTAGAAAATAACATTTATAAAAATAAATGACTCATAAAAAAAATCTAATTTCCTAAATCACAAAATCTCTATTATATGCTAACTGCATCCATAAATAAAAAAACAGACAATATAGATAATGTAAAAATTGATATTCTTACAAAATATAAATAAACCATTATTCCTCAAATAAAAACCCATCATATTCTATTTACCTTATTCATGTGTGTTAGCAAAATTTTAGAACATCATATAAAAATAAAGTATCCACATAATCTCAAATTAATTTTCTAATCCCATGGTTATTAATAAAATTAACATATATCCCCAAAATTAACCTAACCATTATTTTTAAGATTGTTTAATAATGAAAACCAATTTTATTCTAATCTAGACGTCATGTTGACCAGTTCTAGACAATGCATAGTTATTGCCCTTGGGTTGTCGGTTTAATCACAACAATCTTCCAAATGTAATGGGTTTTAACTCATCATATAGTTGTTACTTTTAACAATACTATATTAATATAATCCTTATAAAATTATAGAGGTGTGTGAAAAATCGTCAATAATAACCGTATTTTTTTATGGCCTCATATTTTATCTCATACCTTTCAATTTTCAAACAAAAAAGTAAGAACCCCTAATTTCCTTAGAAATTAGTTCCTTAAAAAGTACCATTAGTAAATATAAATTTTTTATAAATAATGCCTCAAAGAGGGTTCTAGAAAAATGATATTATGATACAACGGAAAATTATATACACATGATGATATCCATAACTCATTAGAATACCATAAAAGAAAAAAAATACTAATCTTCAATGTTTTCTAAACCCTATTATGAATCCAAAAATAAAAACACAGAATATTCATTTCATGATCTGATGCTTAATATAGAAAAATTACATTAATAATATTAATAATTATAAATATGAACAAATTTTTCCAAAAAAGAACTTATAAAATCAAAAGGATGTGTTGGATAACATATATTTCCAATGACAATTATGTTTTATTTTTTCATATAATTATGAAAGAATCTTAACAAATTCTCTTCATAAACAACTGGATCAAAATTATCCCCCATTATACAAAACATTAAAAATAGATCTTCAACATTTTCCATGTGAAATTATTCTAGAATTTTTTCAGTTATAGTCATTACTAATGTACATTTTAAAATAAAATATAAGACTGATGATATAATATTCCTATTAAGGTAAAATATATGATTAATCAATACATGATCATATAAAACCATAATATAGTCAAAATGTTTAGTGATCATGATCATACAATTTTAACGTTGTACCCAATATGTGAGGGGTCAAAATAATTATCCATGAAATAAAAAATGTATTTTTATATGAAATGAGTTATAAAAAAATCAATGTATATGATCTATGATAACATATAATTAAACGTGGAATTATTTCAATTACATATATCATGACACACACATGACTCAATGATATCATCTATTACTATATCACATGGTGGATAATGTCCCATAATGGTTATATGATTAATACCTATCCCATCATGAATTCTCATGAGACGAAAACATTACCCAAAAAATTTAAGCACTACGGGTATGCACCCATTATAACATTATCCTGAAAATATGTTCCAAACAAATAATCAAACATAAGTATCAAATATAAGGGTTGCATATGAAATGAAATGAAATTCATAAACATAATTATAATATAAACATAATCCATTTAGAGAGAGAATATTAATTTTAACCTTTGATGATATCCATATTGAGGCATGTGAAACATCATGTGAATTCATCTTAGAAGGAAAATAATTCTAAAATTTCTTTTACAAAAATTTCTCAAGGAAACTGTGATGTCCACATTGAAAAATGATTTTTAAATAAGAAAAAATTTTATAAACCAATTTAAATTAAAATTTCCTAGGATAACATATAAATGAGGATTTGAAAACCATTTTAGTTGTCTTTTAAATAGTTTTTTTTAAATTTTTATATGATTGTAAAAAATTATTTTTTAAAATTTTATAAAAAATCATGGTTTTTTTGAATAAAAAAATTTATTTATTGAAGAGAAAATGTGATGATTCATATAATATCATTAAATTAAGGATATTAATTATACAAAATGTAAATATTTAGTATATAAAACTTTTTAAATTACTATATATGAATAACAGAATGTGTGATTCAACAACGGAAAATTGAGGCAATATTACCTTACTAGTTTGTAACACCCCTAGATTTTATGAAAAATATTTATTTTTAATTTCATTGATGTATTCTATTGTACTGTACACCAAGATTAACTTGCACTGTACGCAACACTGTATTAGCTTGCAATATACACAACCCTGACTTGGCTTACATTACACACAATCGCGACCTTCCTCGATAGCGTGTGTTGTATGCAATATCGGGTTTCACTAAACAACGATATATGGTTATAAGATTTTTATGAACTAGCCGTTATGAATATTATTAACTAAATTTTGAATTTTAAAACATTATTATTTCATCTTACACATTTTATAGAACATGGTATGTGAACAAAATAAATTTTTTTGGTAAAATTATTATTTTTCAAAAAATACAGTTTTCCCGCCTTTTGATGGCCCACACAATTTAAATCTGGTTTCGGACATGTTTATAAGTTCAATTTTACAAAATAATATTCAAATTTGGAATCACGATATAAAATTTACTTTGGATAAATTTTTCATATTATTCTGATAACATTTAAATTTTAATGAATAGTAAAAACACGCTATATTTTAATTAAAAACAACGTTTTTCATCATAATAATTTATATGGTTAAATTATAATATTTAAAAATTTTAGATTATAAATAGAATATATTTTTACCATTTAATATAATTTATGACATTAGAATTTATTTTACATTGAATTCATAGGTAAAATCATTTCAATCTTTTGCAATGTTTTAACTTTTAAAACACATTTTCTTAACAACGAGATAATTTTAAATTAATTTATGCAACTTTTTTGTATTTAATATATAAATATGGATTCCATATTTGGAATCATTGGGTCCAAATTATGCTAATAGGCTACTTTTTTTGGGCATTATGAATAGTAACTATGGTAAATTTTATTTACCATAGTAAAAAGTAAATCAGGTAATTAAGGGTAAATATAATATTATAAAATGACCCTAACAGTTGTCTTAATATAATTGGATGATTATATTTTGTCATAATGAATATTTTGGTCGAATTGTAATCAATTAGAACCCACATGGAGGTGATTAAGACCTTTAGTTTTTTTATTTAAAGGAAAGTGAAATATGCCTCACTCAACTTTAATAATTAAAGTATTTTTAATATAAGTTTATACAGAATATAAATTCGGTTATAAGTACTCATTTTAAGGATAAAATGTTTTTCTTTATCATGGTAATTTATTTATAATTTTGTAGAGATATTTAATTACCTTAATAGATTATACATTAATGATGCTGAAATTATTTATTTAGTCAAAATTAAGTAATATAGTTTTATTGAAATAATAATACCCATTTAAAGGCTCAAAAAACTGAATAAATACATATTGGTAGTGTATATATACACCATAATCATCCAATTACCTAATATATGACCATTTGGAGTCTTATAAAAGTGATTATGACACTTATATTATTTTATTTTAATTGATGTCAAAGTTGTCACCTTCATAATTTAATAAATATACCATTTTAAAAGTTGTATGTTTTAGAATATAAATCCAAGTGAAATTATTCTTATGAAATATATATGATTTTATTAATCCTAGTATTTTAATTTTAATTTTTATTCGAAAAATAAGTATATTTAAAAATTATACAAAAATGTTGAAGAAATTAGTTTGTTAAGAGAAGTATCAAATATATGGTTTTAAAAATAGTAAAATAAATATTATATGAACTATTAAATGTGCTCCAATAATTTTATAGATTAGTATGACATGTTAAAAACCTATTAAATATTTTAGTTCGAATATATCCTCTATGTGGATTTATTTAAATTAAAATAAATGAATAGTGTCAAAATTGACACTATTGTTATTTTATAAAAATAACATATTATTAAATTGTATAAAAATCACAAAAATATTTAAAAATTATAAATTGAAATTTATATAGTCTAAAATGAAATAATGTATACAATTATGGAAAATTAACAACCCCTAACTAATTACTTATAACCATTTATAATTTGTAATTTTATTACCACAAATAAAATTAAATAGATTAAATAAGGATAAATCAAAATGATAAGGTTTGAAATAAAATCAAAACATGTCTAATTTTGATTGGTTATTGATATTAAAACCCTATATCATCTAATATTTGAATTGAGTCATTTTTTGAGGTTTTTATGTGGGTTTTGAATTTATATTAAACTAATATTTTTTAGGATTCCAAAGGTCCCCCTCTCCTCTCTTATAAAAGGGAACCTCTTCCCTCTCATCTTTACAAAAAATTGAGCCTTCATGATTGGACAACCCTGGCCCATTTACCTTATCAAATTACCTAGAAATATCATAGAGGTCCTGGTCTTCTTCAAAACAAATATTAGTGCCCTAAGAGGAGGTTTCAAAGAGGCGTGTCGAAGAAGAGGTAATATCTGTTACCGATTCGTTCAAATTTATTTCTTCTTCTACTTCCTCTTAATTAGTTTTTTCATTATGTAGTAATAACATCAGTATCTATCATATATTTATATGTTATTATAAATATGAAACAACCTCATTTCACCTTCTATCCATCCTACGGAAAATGAAATCACCGTGCGTCCGTACGAACGGAATACCGTCTCCACGCCATGGTGTAATCTATTTTTCCACCACCACCTTACATGGATGCGAATAATGGTGTAAATAAGAACTAAATATTATTATTATAAAATCATACTGATTCTAAGATATTATATCATTCACTCCAATTCCATTCAATAAATATGGGAATGATATTATCGCTCGTGCGTATGTACGGATTACCGTCTACACGACGCGATGAGATTCATTTTCAATGTGAACAAATCAAGAATGATTATAAAGTATATATAATAAGTAATCCTGAAATATATGACATAATAATGATACTATATTTATGTATATATGTGTGTATGTCATCTACTTAATTCAATTCAATTCAATAAGGAAACGAAAACATCCTCCATGCGTACGTACGACCAACCGTCTCCATGAACGGTGTAATTATTTCCATTTATTACTTTATTGTATATATGTATATTCTGAATATATATTATATATAATTCATGTTTTATATTCTATAATTATGTAATCATTATCTATGTAATCATATTAATAATTACAATTCAAAACACAAATGATAAATGAAACGATTTTACCCAAAACACTGCTTTAACATGGAATTTACAAATGAACAGGTAATATAAAGTCATATGTGAACCATATATGATATCATAAAAATGAGTATTATTTTGTAATAAGTAAATTACATTATTTAAATCATTATACAATAGTTTCATATACGTAAGAAGTATATCGCACCTAAGGTAAGGGATAATGTTGCAATCTCAATTGTGTTCTATCTGAGATTGATTATACGTAAGTATTTACTGGGGTTATATTTATCATCCATGTCCAAGTTTTATAAAATTTCATTCATGTATGTTAAAAGTTATTTTTACCCATTTTTGTCTTTTACATCATGGTTTGTACGAAATATTTTTTTTACCATACGAGGTACTTTTTGACTTTTCCGACAAAAGTACGAGAAGAATGTTATTTTTATCTTATACGGCGTGATCGAATTTTTGACAGTTTCATAGCACCTCATTTTCATGAAGCTTACTCTACACTATTTTATAAATATTTTCAAAAAAGTAATTTTATTTTAAAAGTGCGTGGCATTTTGTGAAAAGAAAATTATTTAAATTAAGAAATGATAATTTCCTCAAGAATTCATTTCAAATGTTTTATCCAAACCATTCTCCATCTAAGATGACATTATTTCATATGTGTATGTTTCAAGTTTAATGTCTCTATGATTTAAATGGTTTCACTTTTCTTATGTTGAAATATCCACGTGTTTTATATGGATTATGAGATGATGGGATGATGTTTATGAAACCCATTTTATTCTTTGGGTTATGATGAATGTTTTATGTATATTTTGTGGCACAAGTAAGAATGATTTAATTATTAGATGGGTGGTACCTATATATACCTCCAATGATTTGGGTAATGATTTATATATCATGAGATAGACATGGATGATATGAAAAGAAAATCTGGTTCAGTATTACAGGGCTGGAACGGTAAGTAAACCCGGTTCAGTAAGGGAATTTGTCCACTAAGATGGTCTTGACAGCAATGACATGGATACTATGGAAATCATAACATGTGGATAATAGTTGAAACAATTACATGGTTTATTCCCATTCCATTTTATCATTATTGATGTTCCATTATGATCTATTCCTTATGTAATGCCATGTTTTATGTCATTTCTCAAGATTTTGATGTTCAGATTTTATGCTCACGTGTTTTACATTCATATGTTTATGGATAGTATTATGTACTCTATACTTACCCTTATTGAGCATTTGAGCTCAACATTTTATATGTTTTCTTTTACCCAGGATTTAAAAAAGGTTTTAGGTAATAAAACAAAAAGGTGAAGATCTTTATGGAAGATGTTGAAGATCTTTCACCATGATTAGAAGATTGTGTTCTGAGTTTCCAATGACACTAAATTATTATGGTTCCTGAGTGTTGGTTCATGTTATGTGTTATGTATTCCGCAAAAGTAATGTAAGTTCCATGTACGTCAAGCTTTGGGTCTCTACAGTTGGTATCGGAGGAAAGGTTTAGTTAACCTTTTGAAACTAGGATGCAAAAACATTAGTGAGATCCCTAGAGATATTTCTAAGGTATGTCTAGGGATGTCCCTAAGGATAAGTATAAGTATAGATTATATTACTTGAATTATGGTAACAATATTATAATTAACTCTAAGATTCCATATATTGAATGTACTCACCCTTTATTATGTTGTTTTCCCTGGCATGATTTTTTCCTCTCACACTATTCTTTTTGGGTTTTAGACGACGGTTGGAACCCGAAGGAACTGTGTTGATCAATGTAATGGATGATGCAATGATTGTCCTCCTTAACATACCAATGTAATGGGAGATGGAGTTCAAAATATTATTTCTATACTTACACAAGCTATGAATCATTATGGATTTTCAAATGATAAGATAAGGGAACAATATTCTATTGAGTCCTTCATGAGGCAACGTTCACCTTCTTTCAATGGGTCTTCTGATCCACTTATTGCTGAGCAATAGATCAGTACCATTAAAAAGATATTTTCCATACTTCTCTTTTTGGAACATGACAAAGTCATTCAAGCTGTTTACTGTTTGGAAGGTGAAGCAGACTAGTGGTGGACTCTAATTAAGAATACAAGGCCCCAATATGAAATTGAATCCATGGAATGGGACGAGTTCAATAACATGTTTTTCAGTAACTAATTCCCTCATATTCTTCGAACAAAGACGGAAAAGGATTTCCTCGAGCTTAAGAAGAAGGATGATGAATCTGTTGGTATATACGAAGTGAATTTTACAAGACATACAAGGTATGCATCTGGTTTTATCAGCCGACCTGAAAGTAAAGTTGATCGATTTTTCAGTGTCTTAAAACCAAGTCTTTAAAGGGCATTAACTATAAGATACTACAGTAGATATGAAGAAATTGTAAGTTGTGCTATCAAGGCAGAACTAGAAATCGGTGTTACATATACATCTCATGGTTTTGAAAAGAAATGAAAGATGGAGTTCAAGGAAAAATCTCAAAACAGTTGTGAATAGAAGATGAATGTTACTTTATGCTCAATGTGAGGAAAGAAGAATGGTGGAGATTGTCTAAAAGGTACTAGAAAATGTTTCAAGTGTGGATAAGATGGTCATCGAGCAGTTGAGAGTCTATGTAATGGGAAAAAGGTAGCTAATGATGTGAATAGAGAAAAGAATACAGAGAATGCTCCTCCAACACATCAACACTTCAAGTTCAATGAAATGAGGCATTTTTTCTAATAAATGCCCTAATCCACGGGTTAATGATGATAGACATAAGAAACCTCTTAAAGAAAAGGACAAAGGGAAGTCACATGCGATCACTATTGGAAATGTTCAGTATGACAAAGAGGTAGTGGAATGATTACATTTTTATCAAGAGTAATGTTGTATAAGTAATCTCATGGTACTATGGAAGAATGAGACATCTAAGGATTGTTACACAATTTTTTTCCTTATGTTTTTTAAATTATATTTTGTATGGTACCAGTAACAATGAATCGTAATTCAAATAATTTGGAAAGCAGACGATATACACATAATAATGGGATAAGGAAAACATAAATTGTTTGATAGTCTTCATGAGCTCATGATTGATATATGGACCAAGTGATATCACGGTTTGAGTATATAGAATTTTTGGGATTTTGGTATGTGGAAAGATTTATCTTTTGATAGCACTCATGATTTCACTACGGTTCTATGGTAATTCATGTTTCAAGAGAATACATAATTAACGTATTTAGATGTTTGGAATGTGACCAACAACAAGATATATCTTATGACATATGGTGGACAAATGAAGAAATTCACATGCTCGGTAGATGAAATATCTAGTAATAGGATATAAGTATTTTCGATAATCCTAATGGTTGAAATGGATGTCATATAGTATTCCTTAACGCTATAACTTTTTTGTTTTTATTTATGAAATGATATGATAGTATAGTTTTAGAAAAAGGACATCCTTTAAGACGACCAACAACCCGCCAATTCAGACAAGGTTGTGGGAATCGAACCCACAACAAAAGTGCAACAGGACTTTATCTCTTACCATTGGCCTATAGGAAGTCCCTGGTTAGTATAAACTAGTTTTATTTTATAATGCGGTATGATAGATGATATATAAGTCCATTTTTGGAATGATATACGATATATGGACTTATGTATATAACTATTTCTAACCTTTTGTTTGAGACAGATGGAATGACCCATCATTCTATCACATGATATGCTAACACTTCACAAATGACAAATTAAACTTCATTACCTTATGAGATGAAGTGTAAATTGTTCAAGGCACGAACAACGGTGAGATTATATTGAAATAATGTAAGTATTTATTCTAATTCAAATTCTTCAACTTTAGGGAAACGATCATGAAAACCAAAAATGTTTTCCTAGTTCCCTTATATCTGATGAATCAGATGCTACCTTAGATCATCACAATTTTATTTCTTTGTGATTGTTGGCTTTTTCATAGCCAGGTTCTCTACAACTCTCCGTCATAACGTGATTGTAAGATTTCTCTTCCATATCCATATTTTCACTTATGTTTTCCTACGTGAAAACCCAGTGATGAGTTAATTTGGGTAACTGTTATGTTTCATAATTCACTTTTTAAAATTAATTCTTAGTATTCCTTTAATGATGTTGGTTTTTACGAATGAAACAATCATGTACTAAAAAATTTATAACCCCGACGAATTTCGAGGGAGAAATTTATTTTAAGGGGGGTTGAATGTAACACCTCGAGATTTTATGAAAAATATTCTTTTTAATTTCATTGATGTATTATTTTTTATGCTACATCAAGATTACCTTGCGCTATACACAACACCATATTAGATTACAGTATACACAATCCTGTCTTGGCTTTCATTTCACGCAATTGCGACCTTCCTCGATAGTGTGTGTTGTACGCAATACCAAGTTTCACTAAAAATGATATATGGTTATAATATTGTTATGAAATAGGAATTATGAATAGTATTAACTTCATTTTGAATTTTATAAAATTATTATTTCATCTTAAACATTTTCTAGAACATGGTATGTGAACAAAATAAATTTTTCAAGTAAAATGAGTATTTTTAAAAAAATGTTGTTTTTTCGCCTTTTGATGGTGCACCCACATCAAATCTAGTTTTTTACATGTTTATAAGTTAAATTTGACAAAATAAAATTCTTCTTTTGAATTAGTATATAAAAATTTACTTTGGAAATTTTTTTCATATTATTCTGATAACATTCATATTTTAATGAATAGTAAATACACGGTATATTTTAATTAAAAACAACTTTTTTCATCGTAATAATTGATACGGTAAAATTATAACATTTAATGATTTTAAAGTATAAATATAATATATTTTTATTATTTAATATAATTTATGTCATTATCATTGATTTTACATTGAATTAATAGGTAAAATCATTTCAATCTTTTGCAATGTTTTAGCTTTAAAACTCGTTTTCTTACCAATGAGATTAATTTTAAATTAATTTCTGAAACTTTTGTGTATTGAATTTATAAAAATAGATTCCATATTTGGAATCAGTGCGTCCATATTATGTTAAAATGCTACTTTTTATTTTTGGATATTATGAATAGTAACTACGGTAAATTTTATTTATCATAGTAAAAGGTAAACCTGGAAATTAAGGGTAAATATAATATTATATAATCACCCTAAAACCTATCATAATATAATTGGATGCTTATATTTCTTCCTAAGGCATATTTGGGTCGAAATGGGATCCATTGGAACCCACTTGGAGGTGATTAAGACCTTTAGTTTATTTTATTTAAAGGAATGTGAAATATGTATCACTCAACTTTAATAATTAAAGTATTTTTAATATAAGTTTATACAGAATATAAATACGGTTACAAATACTAATTTTAAAGATAAATTTTTTTTATTTATCATTGTAATTTATTTATAATTTTTAGGAGATATTTAATTACATTAATAGCTTATACATTAATGATGCAATAATTTTTTACATAGTAAAAAATAAGTAATATAATTTTATTGAAATAATAATACCAATTTAAAGGCTCAAAAACCTGACAAAAACTTATTGGTAGTGTATATATACACCATAATCATCCAATTACCGAATATATGACCATTTGGAGTATTATAAAAGTGATTATGATACTTATATTATTTTATTTTAAATGATGTAAAAGTTGTCACCTTCAAAATTTAATAAATATGACATTTTAAAAGATGTGTGTTCTAAAATATAAATAAAACTAAAAGTATTATTATGAAATATATAAGATTTATCTTTATCCTTGTATTTTGATTTTTAATTTGTATGAAACAAAAAAGTAAATTTAATAATTATACAAAAATGTTGTAGAAATTATTTATTAAGAGATGTTTCAAATAAATGGTTTTAAAAACAGTAAAATGAAAATTATATTAACTATTTAATGTCCTACACTAATTTATTAGATGTATATGACATGTTGGGAACATATTTAATATTTTAGTTCTAATATATCCCTGGTGTGTATTTTATTTAAATTCAAATAGATGAATAGTTTCAAAATTGACACTATTGTTATTTTACAAAAATAACATATTATTAAATTGTTTAAAAATAAAAAAATATTTAAAAACTATAAATTGAAATTTATATAGTATAAAATGTCATACATTATCCAATTATTGAAAATTAACAACATATAAGTGACTATTTTAACCATTTAAAATTTAGAATTTTTTTTTACCACAAATAAAATTAAATAGATTAAATAAGGGTAAATCAAAATTATAAGGTTTAAAATAAAATCAAAACATGTCTAAATATCATTTTTTGATGATATTACAACCATATCTCATCTAATATTCGAATTGAGACATTTTTGGACGTTTTTATGTTGGGTTTGAATTTATATTAAACTATATTTTTGAGGATTCCAAAGGAGCCACTTTCCTCCCTTGTAAAAGGGCATCTCCTCCCTCTCATCTTTACACAACTATGAGATTTCATGCTCGGAAAAACTCTACCCATTTACCTTCTCAACTTCCCTAGAAATATCCTAGAGGTCCTGGTCTTCTTCAAAGAGAAATATTAGTTCCCTTAGAGGAGGTTTTAAAGATATGTGTCGAAGAAGAGGTAATATTCGTTACCGATTCCTTCAAATTTATTTCCTCTTATACTTCCTCTTCTTTAGTTGGTTCATTATGATGTAATAAAATCAGTATCTCTCATATAATTATATGTTATTATAAATATTAAACTACTTCATTTCACATTCTATCCATCCTATGGAAAATGAAATCACCACACGTGCGTACGTACGGAATACCGTCTCCACGCCATGGTGTAATATGTTTTTCCACCACCACCATACTTGGATGGGTATAATGGTGTAAATAATAACTAAATATGATTATTATAACATCATACTTATTATATGATATTATATAATTCACTCCAATTCAATTCAATAAACATGTGAACGATATTATCGCTCGTGCGTACGTTCAGATTACCGTCTCCACGAAGCGATGAGATTCATTTTCCATATTAACAATTAAAGAATGATTATAAAGTATATATAATAAGTAATAATTAAATATATGAAATAATAATGCTACTGGATGAATTTATTTATTTATGTATGTCATCTACATAATTTCATTCAATTCAAGAAGGTAACGAAAATAGCCTTCACGTGTACGTACAGCCTACCATCGCAAAGAACGATGTATTTATTTCATTTATCGATCTATTATATATATATATATTCTAAATATATATTATTTATAAATATTGTTTTATATTCTGGAATTAAGTAATCACGATGTAAGTAAACATATTAATAATTACAATTCAAAACATGGACGATAAATGAAACAATTTTACCCAAAATGCTGCTTTAACATGGAATTTACAAAATAATGGGTAATATAAAGTCATAGGTGAACCATATATGATATAATAACAATGAATAAGATTACTTAATAGGTCAATGACATTATTTAAATCATTATAGAACAGTATCAAATACGTACAAAGCATATCGGACCTAAGGTAAGGGATAATGTTGTAATCTCAATTGTTTTCTATCTGAGATTGCTTATACGTAAGTATTTACTGGGGTTATGTTTAACATCCATGTCCATGTTTTATAAAAATAATTTCTTGTATTTTTAAAGTCATTTTACCCATTTTTGACTTTTACTACATGGAATATAAGGAATATTTTTTTGTTTACCATATGAGGTACTTTTTGACTTTTCTGACAAAAGTATGAGAAGAATGTTATTTTTATCTTATACGGCATGAACAGATTTTTTAAAATTTAATAATGCCACATTTTCATGAATCTTACTGTACAATATTTTATAACTATCTTCAAAAAAATACTTTTCTTTTAAAATTGCATGTCATTTTGTGAAATGAAAATTATTTGCAAGAAGAAAGGATATTTTCCTCAAAAATTCATTTCAAATGTTTTATCAAAAAAAATTTCCATCTAAGATGAAATTATTTCATATGTGTATGTTTGATGTTTAATGTATCTATGATTTACATGGTTTAACTTTTCATATGATGTAATATCTATTTGTATTATATCGATTATGAGATGATGGGATGATTTTTATAAAACCCATTTTATTCTTTGGGTTATGATGAATGTTTTAGGATTATTTTGTGGCACAAGTAATAATGATTTCATTATGAGATGGGTGGGACCTAAATCTCCCTCTAATTCCTTGGGTAAAGATATATATCTCATGAGATAGACATGGCTGAAACGACAAGTAAATATGATTCAGTAATACAGGGCTGGAACGGTACGTAAACCCGATTCAGTAAGGGACTTTGTCCACTAAGATGGTCTTGGCAGCAATGCCTTGGATAATATGGAAATCATAACATGTGCTTAATCGTTTCCACAATTACATGTTTTATTCCCATGCCATTTTATCATGATTGATGTCCCATTATGATCTATTCCTTATGTACTCTCATGTTTTATGTCATTGATCAAGATTTTGATGTTTAGATTTTATGCTCATGATTTTTACATTCAAATTTTGATGGATTGTTTTATGTCCTTTATGCTTACCCTCACTGAGAATTTTATCTCACCATTTTATATTTTTTCTTTTCAACAGGATTTAAACAATGGTTTTAGGTAAGAAAACAAAAATGGGAAGATCATTATGGGAGATGTTGAAGATCATTCACCACGATTTGAAGATCATGTTCTGAGTTTCCAAAGATGCTAAACTATTGCTGTCCTTGAGTATTGTTTCATGTTATGTATTAAGTATTCCACAAAAGTAATTTAATGTCCATGTACGTGAAGCTTTGGGTCTCTTCATGGTTGGGTAAAAGATGAACTGTACACCTCATGAAAGTGATGTAGAAAAATGGTTTTATAAATCACCAATAATTTAAGGTTATGTATCATGTATTACATTTAAGGGAATTATATAAAACAATTTAATAGAAACAAATTGTGAATATGGATTAATTCTTGCATTACTAAATGATAGACAAGATATCCTCATACAATTATTCTATAATTGAAGTGAAAATCATTTAATTAAATTTATTATATTTATTTAATGTAAATATATATAAAAAGTGTAAATAAAAAATAATATAATATAAATTCATTTCACACATAATCATAAAATTTCATAATAAATGATAAGGTAGATTAACCAAATGGATGGAAATTGAGTTACAAATTCGCTTACCAATTGTAATTTATCGAATCATTGGCCCAGAAAAGTCATAATAATTTAAAGAAACATTAAATACCATGAATATATATATATATATATATATATATTAGTGATATTTCAAATCAATTGTTAGTATATATTTACAAAACAAATTACTGTTGAATAATTATTATATTAAAGAAATATAAAATGTGAGATGAGAAACCCTTTCCTCGCACTTCCCATCATTGGTTTTCACATTAACTTATTTTATAATGGTTAAAGAATGTTATTAAATCCATATAAAACGTTATTAATATTTATAATACCTTATTTGATGATTTTATAACACATTTCAGCCATTAAATAATAATATTTTTTTATTTTTATTGTTTTGGGTGCATTTTTCTAATGGTTTCATAATGAGTTCATACGAATTATATTATGAATGTTTTTGTAAAATGGGATTAATAATATATAAGTGTAATAAAATATTATTCAAGGACATACAAGTTTTTCAATAGTACAATATGACATTTTTGTTTCTTATATGAGGATGATTCAATGGATATAATGATAATGTTAAATGTTTTGTATCACAAAGCAGTTTTCCCAAACATTGCAAATTTGATTCATTTTATTTACTATTATGAGTATATAATAGTTATATAACATGAAAAAAATGCTATTATAAACTTTATATAATATTATTGAACCTTGTTATCATGTTTATTATCAGCCTTGAAGGCATAAATTGAAAACAAACAAAAACATTATTCACGGAGGGGGTTAACAAGCATTATTTGGACTACTGTAACGTTTCTTTTAATATGTGGAGGACATAAAAATGATGGATATATGATATTATATTAGAAAAATAATATAATATTATTTATAGTTCTATAATATTTATTTCATGAGGTATTAAAGAGGACATTTTAATGTAGAAGAAGATAAAAAAGAGTTTCTTTGCGAAAATACACCTTAAATATCACCGCTTTGAGGGAGCCTTGTGAACCATGATTTGGGTTATTGGAAGGAAAAGAATTATTTGAATGTTGGGTGAGTGATTATGAGTGATTGGGGTAGAGATATTAGGAACTTCAAATATTGTGGGTTGAAATGGAGTAGTGAGGATGTGTATTTATACATCTGGAGAGGTGGGTTCAAGTCCTTAAAATAATGATTATTTTTAA
Source organism: Viscum album (assembly GCA_963277665.1). Lineage (NCBI taxonomy): Eukaryota > Viridiplantae > Streptophyta > Magnoliopsida > Santalales > Viscaceae > Viscum > Viscum album. The sequence goes on along the minus strand of OY728126.1, from coordinate 1,942,370,932 downwards.
ATTAGAGCCAAAAAAAGTGTGGTTGAATTAATTTTGAAAAATTAAAATGTTAATTAATATTTTATATTATGGTTAGGGAAAAAAATTTCTTATCCAACCATTAATTTTTTTATTAATTAGTTTTATTATTGTTTTACCTTTTAACATTAAACCTTGTCATTATTTTCCCTATAATATAGTAATTGTTTTTTTACATGGTAAAATTATATATCTAAAAATAAGATTTACCATACCTCCTAATTTGTAACATCAGATCACAAATATGGAATCTATTTTCCCTAATTAAACTCACATAATATTTAAATTTGGATTTCAAATTAATCCTGTAAACACAATGTAAAAGAGGGGTTCTAAGTGAAATGTTCAAACTTTATAAATGTTGTTATAACCAATTTCAATTTAGTATTTATTCCATTGAACCACATTAGATTTATATATGTGTAATTGTATTGATTATATTTCAAACAAAAATAAAATATAACTTAACTACATAAATAATTATTTTAAACAATGTTCTAAAATGAACTTAGTATTTTTAAATATTCATATTGCAATGAAATTTATCAAAATTATAGTAAAATTTTCGATAATATAATTGTAATATCTCTCTGAAAATAAATATTATTATTTTTTCAAATAAAAAATATATGTGTTTCAATTTTTTTTAAATAATCACTATACCAAAATGTAGAGAAACTATCTTAAAAAAATATTTCATTAATACTTAAAATGGGTCATATTATTATCATAATCATATAGATCAAATTGAAATAATTAAAAAACATGTTATTGTATATCTATATTATAAATATCATGTTTTATATATTACTAATAGTAATTATATTAATTTTTAATTCAATTTGACACTATTTCCAAAAAAAGTGGTATTTTATAAAATTATATCCTTTATGTTCAATTGGTCCCTATTTTCATTTAAAAATAATTTTTAAAACATGAGTTCATTTTATAGAAATTCAAAAAAAATCAAAATATTTTTAATTGTATTCATTCCAACCGTTCCAAATACTATGTGACAATGGTAGTGTAATAATAATAATATATTTTGAGTTCATTTATACTCAGTGTTTTGTGAAAAGTTAGATATAGAATAGATTTAATTTATTTTTTAAAAACCCATTTCATTAAATCATGGGTTTTTATAAGAAATCCAGTCATAGAAGACAGTTGGTCGAGAAGAGATGAACACCGATCACTATATCCAACAATTTCATGAGGTTATACACATAATGAAAAAATCATGTCCCCCATTATCATAGAGAGGAAGATCAAGAATTCATAGAATACCTCACCTAAAAGACATAGAGGTACTTTAATATGTATCATTCCAGTAATATCTATTCGAATGCCACATGGTAGTGGATCCTCAAAATGTTTTTGGTCCCATCATTGAGAGTTCATCCCAGATTATCCTAACTTGAGCATGCAAGATGAACTGGTGAGAGTGGTGAATGGTAAATAGGGAACAAAGCTTTAGAAAAATACCCTCTAAATAGTCCCACTAATCAAATATCTTGGAAAAAAAGTTTAAGAAAAAAACCCTACACAAACCTTCCATGATTTCCAATATCCTCATATTACTATATTCAAATCTTGCATGATATGTTTTCTGGAACACCAAAAAAAATAACCAACACTTATCTGCACTAAATAAGATTATTAGTATTCATTTATGGTAGTATTCAAATATTTTTAGTCATTTTTTTAGTATTACAAATTTTTAAACATACAAGTTCCATCATTTATCATAATATTCGGCAGTTTATTATGGAATCATTTTGAGAAGTCAGTACTAAAGTCCCAATGAAAAACAATATCATGAACCAAATATCTTCCCTAGCACCAGAGTACTATAATTATCCACAAGAATAAAATAAAGGGAAGGATTATGAACTCACCCCTTATCTTGAATCATAATGGGTATATAACATCATTCCAGCCACTGAGGTCACCAACCACATAAAAAAATGGTAAATGTGAAGACTTTATTTCATTCCCATATAATAGTAACCGAAAAACATTTCATAATGATTAAAATAGTGTTGGAGGGTTGGATACACAACTCCATATCAAAAATTGTGTAATTAATCATTATGTTATTTAAGAGTTGTTACACACCTCTGCTCACTTCAAGTAAGTTTGTAGGGAAAAATCCATTGTGATATTCAAACAAATAGATCGTGTCTATAACCAAATTCAAAGCTAGAGGTAATCATTATATTGGGATCCCCACTCTATGGTAGAAAAAAACTATAAAAAAAACTATAATCTAATCAATAAATTATGAAACTGACCCTGTAGATATACAAACAAGCTTATATACCCAAAAACCACCTTTATTAGCATGTTTCCCCAGCCCCTCTTAAGAATGAATAAAAAATAATTCCCACTAGTGATGAATGGGAAATGTAGTGTCAATCCACAATCCCTATCGATATAATGATGGAGTTATTGAAGACTTTAGATACATAACCATGGAATCTCATTATCATATTCTCCCATTACCAAATTACAAAAACATTTTCATAATTATAAATATCATTCCTAGACACTTTACTATGAAGGATTTCATAATTCTCCTAATTTTATTGATTTTGAGATCCCATAACCTAATTAGAGTCACTCATCCCTCTTCCTGGATAGAATATAGAACGTCATGATGGTCATCTACTTGTTTTATTCCACCATAATGGTTTTCCCTAGGGTATATAAAACACAAATTTTCCATGCATTCAAATATAAACCCATAACGGTAGTCATCCCTATATTGGATTTCACATCAAATGTTCTACCTGTAATAGAGTTTCACTTCATACAATGGGTTATATACTTTTAAATTTAAGGATAATAAAGCCTTACTACTATGAGAAACTTTAGAAAACATGTCAAATCATTTCTGATTCCATATCACTGATAAGTGATTTCATATATCAGCCAGACAATATCCCAAGGATACACTCATTCTCCAAACCTCCATTGGATATTATTACATCTTATATGACAGAGTAATCAACTACTAATGTTTTTGTTTAAGATAAAATAGTATAGAAGAATCAACGTTGGTCGGACTTGGCCAATGATCCTTTAGAAAAAATATGAAGAATACTTGTTTAACAAGAGGAAAAAAATTGGTACAAATGAGATACAAGTCATTTTCTAGCCTTTATCCACTCCAAAATACAACCTTATAGATTTATTGTTAAAATATTGTGTTCATGAAATCCAAATAAATATTTTGAACAGTCATAGTTACATATGTTATGTTTTATTTCGCTACGATGAGTATCAAAGTCACACCAATGTAATACAAGGGATGCACTGCCTAATTGTCATAGTGGATATCCTATTAGTATTAAATCTAAAATTGGATAACAATAAGTATATATTCAACACACACATTTTAGTGCATTAATATAATTTTTTCAACAAATTTTAGATACCCCAACCAATGATCATGTTAGATGATGGGGTTAAAACAAAGCATATATTATCATCATGCTCTCAAATAAGAAATATCTTCTAAGATGAAATTAAGTAACATAATATCATCAGGCCATTTTAAAAAAATAATGACAATTCACAACTAGTATTATGATAATAAATAACAATACCTCACCAAATTTCACTGAAATAATTTCATAAGAGACAAGACTATTAATATATTTTTCATTATGGATATGGAAAACTCAACCAATCCTCTATCATAAGGGAATGAATACATTAGATAGTGAAAATATGAAAAATAGTTCAACTGTCTTCGAAAGCATGTGGTTTGTGTGAAAACCTAACTATGAACCCATCCCATGTCATAACATGAATTCATATAATCAATAACGATGAAATGTCAGTAATACCCATTAAAATCTATTAGAATCCCCATCTCGATTTGCTAGTATTTTTTTAGAAAACCACTATGGATAGAAAAAATGCTCAATTAGTTATGTATGTGGAATGGAAACACAGCTATCCCTCAAGGAGGGGTTATTTTTGTACCTCCATTAATCATCCTGAAAATAATTTAGTCTTCTTCTAATTAGGAGGAACACCATATAATGAATCCCCAAAGTTCATCCAAATCAATGATCTAGTATCCTCAAAGGAAATGAACATAATTGTTTTGAAATTAACATCAGATTATGGCCTATCAAATGGCTCTAAAAGACCAACCGAGGGATAACATGAGTCCACATGGATGGTGAACCCCAAGGCAGTCTCACAAATAGACTGATGAAAGTCATTGATTTTTTAATGAATCAATGAATGTCATTAAAACCATCCCAGTAGATTATTTAGAACCTGAGGATAATACAATGGAGATAGAGGATGATGTTTGTGTTCATAATATTGTACGCAAAAAAATTATTCAAGGATGTGTGCATAATAGTAACCAAAGGATATGCCAAAATTTAAAAATTCCCTAAACCCTTCAACGTTAACTTCTTAGATTGAATCCACAAAGGAAATGTGAAAATGTAATGTTTTTCTTCACCCACCACATCATGAGGTAGAAAATATTACACATGAGGAAATATTCTCTCTGAAGTAGGAAGAGATAAATTAATTGGTAATAATCAATACAAAAAAATAAAATTCAATATTCCTCTCATATATATTCCTCTCATATATATTCCTAAAAAGGACCCAACATGAACTCCCAACTAGCTCACTACAAAAAGGAGATTTTTCCTTAGCAACCTAAATGGTGGGAGAATATTTTCTAAATTTTGGCTACCAACAAACAATATTCATGGATATTAAAATAGTATATTGGGAGTTACCTCCAATTTTTACACAACTAAAATAGGTCTATGAGAATCCCTACAATCCTTCCTCTATATATTATGCATGACAGATACTAGTAGGGACACCGTGGTTGGCCCTACATACTTCTTCCACTATTCATGCTCCTATTTACTCATACAATCCTTAAATAATAATCAATACTATTTAGTCACAAACTAATTTATTGGATTCTATGGTGTAATGGTATTCTCTAATTTATACTAAAAAATATTCCTACCCAGAAAGAGATGACCTGACTCTTCACACATTGAACTTTGGAAACCCAAAATTTTGAATTGTCAATGGTTTAAGGGACATGGAGAAGTATTTGATAAATTTATAGTCCCCCTAAAATCCCATGATTGATATCCCTTCACATAAAGAACAATTTAAATTTATGATCTTCATGAAAACATTAATGGGTCCTTCCATTTCATTAGACACCTAATTCAAGATCATCCAATTACCAGATGAGAACATCTCCAACAAAAGTTTGTTTACCTATTCATGTTGATGAAATAGATGAAATCCACAAAAAACCACTAAAAATGAATTTTTTTTGGAATGAGGTTGTTACAAATTTCATTTCATAGTATAATGGGGAAATATACTCCTTAATAATATTGCTTTTTAATGAAGATTTGATATCCATCTATATAGATTATCTTTTTAGAATGTTGTGCACACCACTAATTCCAATGAAATATACAGATGTTATTTGGATCATTCCATGATTCCTTAAATAATTGAATACAACATTAAATTACAAAGGCAATTTTTCAAGTAATTCTATCTTTTCAAAAAATTAAAATGGGGACAAATATTCTTTCGTAGTTACACTAATGTTTCCCCTACAAAAAATCCCACTCTAAACACAAACCACATCGTATGAAACCCCTCATGAATGTCTGAAACAACTATAAATTTTTAAAAATGAGAAAAGGTGGAATATGAAAAAGTTGTGTTTTGTGATGAATCAATCTTTCTATTCCCTTAGAAATTACCATGTCCCTGGAAACATCAACATGGAATCAGATAGAAAAAAGATAATCTTAAGAAAGACACATACATCCAACTAGTATAGTGGTATAAATCTCTAAATTTAATTCCCATTCTCTCAGATATTGGGGAAAAAAATCCAATTATGTTTTCTATTTATTGGATCATTGTAGTAGATGTTCAAAACTAGGAATGTAATGTTGTGAAATCCATTGATGCTAGTTTCATGTATTTCATCCACCAATCCATAAGATGATAATAAATATAAGAAAGTTATAAACATGGTAACATAGAATTTTAGTGAAATCACGGTTGAAAAGAACATAATAAAAACTCATTTTATCCTCTCAGTATTATTAAAAAAACAAAATATTCTTTGGTCACTTCCGATATGAGAAAATTGTCTACATTGGCTCCATAGTCCCCAAAATGAATATCATCAAATAGACAACATGGAAAGAAGAGTAAGAATCAAACACAAGAAGATAAAACTATAAAAAGTAAAATATAGGATTTGAATCTATTGGATATTAGGACCATACTCACAGGAAGATGACTTATACCCCAAAAAATGGTACCATAAGAGTCGACCAACCAGATAGAGTCCTCATTAGACTAATAGTTGATCTTCACTTTCATTATTATTATCCACTTAATGGATACCTTCTCAGATGATGAGTATGAATATGAACCCAATTTAAATACATCTGAATCTATTATTATGGTAAGAGGCCAGTATATCCAAGGATACAGGGAAGACCTCATCGCTTCAGAAGTCACTACTCAAGCCACACCCCTGCTCGAACTGTCTACAAGGCCAAAACACATGGGAAAACCTTCTTGCAAGAGTTATATGAGCAATAATTCCCCCCCAAATAGTACTGAGTTTTCCTTGAATCGTTCATTCATGAAAATTTACTATATGATATGTCTCACCCAATCAATATCAATGTACATGCAAACCTATCCATCCCAATACACTAAGGAAAAAAGTGTGTTCAACTCATGTTTCAAGGGAAGATATTCCAAAATCATTTTCATCTATTACTAATGTTCTTGGAAATGGGAAAACCCATTATGGGAAGCATAGATCATTAACCAAGAAGTATGACATTTTAACGAAAATGGAAATGGTATTGGCCATGTAATCGATCCTAGATGCCTTGACTATATCTATTGACCTCCAATAAGCATCCATAAAAGATTTATCAAGACATCACGAATTCAAGGATGAATTTTTTTTCTATTGAATAATATCATTTAAGGAAATATTATATATAATACCACATGATACCAATTTCATAGACCAGGACAATGATGCCATTATACAAAGTAAAATCAAACCATTCCATGTATCTAGATGAATAAATGAACTTGATATCTGACAATAAATCATTAAAAACAAATGATGAGTCAAAATAATAGTAGTTAGAATACATTTTCAACTCAGTTACAAAGAGTATCAGATGTCTTCCTCTCATCCAATGCTTTAGGTTTTTGAAAATAGTGAGAAAAATCCTCTCACTGACAACATTTTAAGGAATCATTTAAGGGATTTATAAACTTATATATTATTCTTAGTTGTTAAACAAGTTACATTCTTCTATGTTACAATAAGAAGTCTTTCGTTAAATAAATATACAACAATTACTTCAATATATGACCAATTCCTCAAAAATATGATTAGTAGTAAAATTTGTGCTTTTTATGGTGAAAAATTCTAATTGTAATACTATCAATCTCATTATATTAAACTGGGATACTATCAGAGGTTAAGGGAACAACCCTTTATTGTCAGTTTTCTTTAAATAAATTCCCCAGATAGGATGAAAATGACCAAATATAATGCCAACAAGTGGATCAGTGTAGAGTATGTGTTTCCCCCAAATAATAATATAGATATGGTTCTGAAGTCAAAAACCTATTTAGAAAAATACTAGATACCTGTAATAATGAATGAACAAAACCATATTGGAGAACAAGTCAACATTCCAGACTGGTCTAGAATCTCTGTTAGTAATTCCCTAATTATTCCCCTTAAACATCAATAAATTCATGACTCAATAGCAGGGTATGATTTGGTTTCCAAATTATGGAGTGAAAATTCAGATTCTCATTCATTGACCCGCTTCATCATGTATGATCTTCAAAGGGGCCTCACATCATTAGTTAGGTTGGAAGTAATTTCATCATGTTTCAAATTTTGTAATAAAATTGACTTCTCAACCAAATTTTTAGAGCTCATTACCTTACCTAAATACCCTCAGAAAAAAATTGTGTAGTAAAAAGAAAAATAGAAGGAATACCCTAGGGATTACCCTATAGCATTTTATGATTGTTTATCAACTACCATTATAATCATAGAGGAAAAATTATGGGTAAAAAAGAATGTTAATGAGACACAATGATCCTTGAAAAAATAAAAAATGGAGAGCAAGATATATATAGTTCCTTTATAACAATAAGCATGGATGTGCTAACCAAGAGTTACATAGAGATGTCAATACTTCATCCCTTATTGGCCACTCATCTCCTAGTCTTTCCAGAAGACCACCAAGGATACCAAAATGCATCCAGGATGACACACCTGGCCCATATATAAAAAATTGACATTTACATCGACTAGATTATCATGGAGGAATTCATTTATTACGTTAAATATCTAAAATATTTATCCAACATCATTTTGGTGAAAAATAATAATAATCAAATTATATTATGAATAAACATTTGATATATAATTTAGAACAATTATAAATATCATTTCATAGTCCAAATAATAGCGCTATATATTAATTAAAAAATGTGTTATGAAATACTCTAATTAACAGTGGGATATATAGGGAACACAAACATTTGGATAAACCCTAATAATGATAATGAAACTACCTTCAATCCCCCTAGATAGTGTTTTACTATTGGGTAATTTTATTTGTATTAATAAATGACATTTCCACAAAAAAATATTTCCTGAATCACGACATAAAAATATTACTAGGGATATTGGTCAAATGCTATGCTGATGATAGGTGGATAAGACCTAATAACATCTTGACAATCTAGATGATGATAAGACAATATTCAACGAACTAAGAAATCATAGCCTAAAGATGAACCCCTTGAAAAAATCTTCCAAGACAACCTTCTTAAAAGTACATCGACTTCAAAATATGACATCACGACATCAATTTCAACCCTGGGAAAACAAAGTCTCGTATTAGATTGTCAGCACATTGAAACCTTACAGAGTTGAGAGGACATATAGGAAGCATGACCTGTATCTGGTTCTTTATAAACCACATAATAGGAATGTGTTTTACATTCATTAATTGGATAAATAATTGGATTACATATCAATGGAACAAAACTAGCACGATGAATTTGAATACCACACTAAATATATCTTAAGACCACCAGTGCTAATGTTGTCTGTTGAGGAAAAAATACTCCATCTATATGTGACATCATTAGAGCGTTCTTCATGATCATTCATGATCAAAATAATGAAACATGGAATGAAAATATCCTTCAATATCATAGTTTAACAAATTATTAACACCAATACTTGTCATTAAAATATATATAATAGATTCCTATAGTTAATATTTTCAATTCAAAATGTGATGTACCACATGAAGCACCACGAATTCCATTTGTTGTTCAACAATAAGCTGCTCAAATTTATCATCATCATCCCTATGTTGAATGAACATTTGGAATGGTTTGTGGTGATCGTGGTGTAGTTTTATATATAGTACATTCCTTAGAAAGTGGTGAAATTGTATTCCTTGGTATATTTTATCACAGTGCGCCTATATATAGAAACAACAACATTTATAAAAAATTTTCAAATTAATAGATATTTTCTATTTATGGTGAATCTAAAATATGTAAATTAATTTTTATGTTTCCTTAAAGAGCCTAATAGGTAACAAAATGGATGACCCCATTCTCAAAAATGGATGGTTTTAGATTGTGATCATCTCTTTAGTAAAAGAAGTATTTTGTTACTCTTTTATGTTGTGAGAGGGTTGTAAAAACAATAATGTAGAATACTAGACCCACATATTCTAGCCTTAAACTGCAACATTAGATTCCATCATTCCATAGAAAGGTGAATAGAAATTCCAATTTAGTTTTCAAATAGTTCAGTGGAGATTATGTCATCAGAAAGAAAGAGTTAATCTCGATTTATGACTATATTTGTCATTTAATGGTATAGTTTCCCTTGGAGAAAAAAAATACTTACATACAATGACCTTAGAATTCCCATAATGATTTATTAATAACTGCACCTATAGATTTTTAATTTCAACACCTGGATGAAATGGTCACCATATTTTTACCTCATCTATTGGGTTTTCATTTTTCTCAAGACAACATGGAATAAATCAATTAAAAAAGAATTATTCAAGAACCATATGTCTGTACCATTTGGATGATTACACAAATCATGGACTACCTTAATAATTTATTACAACCAACATAAAAATATTTTGATGAGATAATATGACAGTGAGAGACTAACTTCACTCTTTATGACTACAAAAATCTACAAAAATTAGTTTATAAATAATGTTGGATATATTACTTCTTAGAAGTTTCCATGGAGAAGATACTACTAGAATAATGAAATATGTAAAAGTAGGATCCTATGACACCCAAATTCCATGGTCCAATATTTCTCACAAATATAATGTCTTAAGTACTAATCTCCCACTATGATGTATTAGTGAACAAATTTTACCAAAATGTGTCATTACTACCAAGACCACAAAAAATTTATCCAACAAACCAAAATTATTATACTTAATAACAAATAATTTATTCCATTTTTCATATTAGGAATGTATATTATGGTATTATAATATCATTGAATGGACAATAAATTCAAATTCATTATAATTACTATCGATATCTTCTGTGAATGGGTTGTCGAAGTACCACTAAAATATGTAGAGGTCATAATAGTCGTAATCATTCTGAAATCCATCTTTATTTCTAGATTTAGTTACCCATATACAATACTAATGGAATATGACACAAATTTCTATTCAAAAGAGTTGGAGAAGCTGTACTAGGAATATACAATAAAATACAACCACTCATCCTTCCATCATACAACAACTAATGGAGTGATAGAGTCATTCAACAAGACTATATAAAAAAAATACCAGATGGTGGTGGATAAAGATAAAAATTATTTTACATACATTCCATTTCATGACTTGTGGGCTTAGAGATTCAAAACACGTAATACCACATTGGAAACATCATGTTCACCCATGAAAATATTAGAATAAGTCATGCCCATTAAGGTCCAAATTCCTTCGATGATCATTTCAATATGTGATTGTCAATCCATAGACATGAACTCCAAGATATGGGTGTTTTAATTGGAATTTATTAATGAGAATAGATTTACAACCAAGATTCACATAGTTGAGAATCAAAATTAGACAGTGAGAGATTTTAATAATAAGGTATTCCACTGGTCATTCTTCCCTAGAGAACATGAATTGGTCCATAGGATTCCAATGATTCTATGGTTGATTCCTCGAAAACATGGGTCGATGTCGGTGGGATCACATTACATACATAATTTCTACAATAAAAGAGGATTATAATTGTTCTCAATGGATGAGTAGATTAATATGTCCTTTTCTAATGTGTGGTGTCTAAAAAATTAGCTTGTTTTGACAAAATACTAAACGCCTCAACTCCATCGAATTACACTCTATAGTTGTATATTTTCAATACACCTTAATAATAATGAAATATCATCCACATGAGAATAATTTAATCCAAATTAAACTAATATCATTATTGTATGACATTAAACAACATTTCATCATGGTCTTGAATGCACTACCATAAAAGAAACGCCATATAGTGTTACTTTTAAGACACAAAACTATAAGACATAGTAGTATAAGGTACATTAAAATAAACTACATATACTAAAATCCTAGACAAAAGTTGTTAAAATCTATGAAAACATATTTTATACATGAGATGAAACATCATGGATCATATACCCGTTTCTGGACATAAAACTCGGAATCATTTTAATATGTGCTTTAGCATATCACAATATTTGATAATGGTACCCCACCATACCTTTAATTTAATAACTAAATGTTCCTTGATTCTCATTCCAATGAGATATGTATTGATTCCCATATCACGAATCATTGTTTAATCTATGACACCCAAAAAATCCCCCCTTCCATGTGGATGGGCAATACGCATATTGGAAACCATTAAAGAACTACATATTCCTTAATTATTATTCTAATTATTTACATAGAAATCCCTTGAACTTACATCCTGGTCCAACAACTAGAAAATATATATACCTTAATCCTTCCCCTGTATTTACTTTTTTATTTGTGGAATAAATTATTTTGAATCCACGTTTCTCACAATGAGCATAAGTCTCATGGAATTAAGTGTTTTGGTAAGAAATTTCATTTCATTAGTAATGAATATAAATTCACTCTATGTTTACTATGTTTCATGTTGTTTTTTTCATAAATGAAACATCATATATATTTCAATACCTGAATTTAAATTGCATTGTTAATTATGAACTACATATGGATTGATTCTATTTCCCCCGTGATACGTATTGAAACTAAGATATTATGTCCTTGAAAAACCACAATATGGGAAATGAACTCACTCTCATATGTATGATAATGATATATATGAGGGGATCTAATTTGGGTTCCCACCACTATTATTATATCATATTTAAAATATGATCACCACCCCATATCATAATTCAACCAGTTTGTAGAATCAATTCATGAACTATGTTTTTTAGGAATAATTATCCAAAATGATACTTGTAGATTCTCAGGCCCCATATCATGGTCATGTTACAATATTCATTTTTCACATACATTTCCATATTTCCTTGCTATATAATTTTAAAATACATAGATGATGTCATTATTTTGTGTATTTAAATAGTGTGATTCTATAAGAACTACACATGGAATGATTCTTCTTCCTATGAGATATATAATGATGTTTAGACCCCATTCTCAAGTTCTTTCCATGGTGTAAATAAAAATAAACCCTCCAACATGAAAACAAGAATCTATACATGAGTTAATAATTGGAGTTCCTTTATTTGAGGGTCTATAAAGTAAACATAGATGACCCCTCGATCATATGATCTAGATATATGGAAAGGACTATAAAATTCATAGAATATGTCGGTCCAAAATCATACTTTATTCTCAATCACTTTCATTCCACACATCATACACTAAATCATTCACAATTTCGAATCATTATAATCATTATCTAGGTTCTATAAATATATTATATTATACCTATAAATATTTTTTACAACTATTCTATAACATTCTATAGTTGGATTTTCATATGTTTCCCATAAAGAAGCCTCTTATTCCATAGACTTCATTATCCTACTATGTTGTAACACTACATAGTTGGATTTTAATAATTTCCCCATGAAAATAGGGATCTCATGAAGAAAGGAGTTTCTTCCTCAGGAGTGACCTATTCTATTTTTGTAATCCCTGATGACATCATTCAAAAAACCATTATTTAAATATAGTATATAGTCATTCCATATAGGCTTATCCCATATCATTTTCTTGATATGAGAACCGCAAGATCATGTTTTAAAATTTACTCCATCATGTCCAATGTATTCTTGAACAAACATATATGGATATAAACTCTAATACTCAGATTTTTTTATAACACTATAGTCTTAGTCGTAAAACATAACACTATAGGAACCATGTTTCAGTCATTTGGGTTAGACCTATGTAGTAACTGCTCACCCATTTTAGGATTTTGTTTAACAGGAAATGATCCTCCCACCATTAGTAACAGTACTTCTAGACATGAAATGATCCACGAGAGTGACCTATTCTATTTTTCATGCTCTGTAGTGATCCTTCCCTATGGGATTTGAATAAAGTCAATACTAAATGGGGTTTTTGACCATCAATACATTCATTTATGAAAAAGACCCCCTCTATTTCCATAATCTATTTCTCCCATATCATTTTATGGATCTTATGACAGCTAGATTATTGATTATAAACATCCCAATTTATACCAAAAGATGATAGCTCATTCCCAGGATGATTACCCCAAAAGGGAGAATTACCTATCACTTGTTCAGAAGTTAATAATGATAAATTATATCCCCTTATTCCATGTTGTATTAATTTAAACCTATTAGAAAAAATCGTAGTTAGTAGATGATAAACCATGAAATAAAAAACTCTCCATAATACATTAAATTGAATGGTTCATATCCTACTCCTATGACATTAGACAACACAACACTTTAATCCATTTGTGAATGGGCATCCCCCTAACATTGCAGAATTAACTGAATGTACACTATTTCACAAAATCTAAATTTTTATTGGAGTATTATTCCATTTATGAACAATGATAATAAAGAATATCTCTTTACTCTTAGACAACTTTCCTTGTAAGACCACCCTTAGAGGTCTTTAGAAATTAGGATCATCAGTTGCATCCTGAACATTGTTGATAGTGTTTCAGAATTCTACAGGGTCCTTTATTTTAAAATACATTATTAAAACCCATTTGAGTTTTCATAAGTCTCTCAATCTGTTTAGGCTTTTTTCCAGCGTATTTTTATATTTTAAAATATTGTATTATGCCTCAATTATATTTCATAAAATATCCCCAAAAATGTTTTTCTCATCCAGCAGTATATTCAACCTCTGGAATAGCCTCCTCTCTTTCCATAAGACCTGGAAATATCATACTGAAAACCAAATTTGAATCATGGTAGGAGATATTCTTACTATACATGTGTCATATCATAATTCATAGATGCTAAACACAACATTATGAATCAAAATACACCTTTTAGTATAAAAATAATTTTGGGAAATTATTTTTTGATTTTCTTCTTTGGTTCATCACACTAAAAATAATAGAAAATTTTGTTGTACATAAAACACCAATTGCATTAGTTCAGCTTGCATGAATTTAAAATTCCCAAAAATAAATAGACACAGTACTCACCATGTTGAGAATACAAAAAAATAACCTTGGATATATGTTATGCCTATACTCTCTAAGAATATGATTTGAATGGTTTCGGAAATAATTGAGAAATTAAATTATAAAAGGAACACAAAATCATAGGCTAAAAGTGAGTAAATAGAGACCTATTAAACCCTAGATGCACTTAGTATCACGTATTAATTGGAATTAGGAAAAATTATGGTGATTACACAAAAAAATGTTGTTGGGTTTTCAACCTAAACCTAGAAATAGTCGAAAAATGCTCATTCAATCCCATAGATTCGGAAAAACATTAGAGAAATACCTTACGCATATATTTATAATTACAACATTGTGATGTTCAATAAAATGACTAATTTTAGTGCTATATTTTTATTATAATAAGGAAATGAATGCATGATTATGTGATAGAAAAAGAAAATACATATAATTTATATTTTAAAATATATAAGAACATCCACATATTAGAAAATATCTACCAAATTTTATAGTTTCTCCTTGAAATAATCCTTTACTTGTAGAAATGTTGTTTAATCATTTTCTATGGAATTCAAGATCCCAACTAGTTAAGGGATAACAACCTCTTTAACATGATAAAGATTCTATTTCTCCATAGCCACATACTCCTCTTCTTTTTTTGAGTACCTCCACAAGGAATTTTGGATTCAGATAATCACTTCCCTTATGTAATACATTTATTCTTTATTTCATTAAAATATGATATATTTATCAACAAGATGGAGCTTATTAACCCCTTCCAACATGGAAATATTCCACTCCTCCTATGATATAGCAACACCATTGTTTTCAATACGGCATGATAACTATGACTCACTCACTATGAAATTTTCATTTTAGTCCATTTATAAATGATTAACATTAATATATAAGGGATCAAGTGGTAATAAAACATACAGTATCCCTAAATGGAAAATTGGATAATATATTGGTGAATTCGTGATTGTAGATCATCACGAGGAATCTAAGAAACTATACTACCTATGTATTTCCAAAATATATGACAAGTCTTGTGGAGAATATATTATGTCCTCATGCATAACATATTGATTATTTCATAGGTAAATAATAAGTATAATATTAGTGAACTCAAAAAGTTTCTTTCTTCCATTTCCTTGATGAAAGCTTCAGATTTTCCTATCATTGTTGACTAAACTGTCATTAATTCCCCCACCTCATGCTCATCCACTGAAGTTGATGAAACTAAATACCAGAAAAAACTAATCATCAACATCATGATGTTAACCTACATTGATGGTTGGGATGTCACAATAATTGTTAATAAATATCAATTATTGTTTGGTAAAATTATATGATTGATGCATTCCTTTTACTCCCAACCACAATTCTTAGAGAATGAACATTAGAAAAAGGGGGATCAATATGAATATTTTTGTTTCATAGGTGTCAGGGGAGATCTTGGATATACAACATTGTTATTTTCAATAGTTTCTCCCCCAGAAAAAACGGTATTTTAGACATGGAGGCCTTAGTTGTGTTCTTTGCTTTTTATTCTATAGAATAATCTGTATAGACTGAGCTCTGAGGTTAGATAACATATGAAATGTAGATGTTTGTATTTAAAAAGAATTATTGATTGTGATAAGTCACATCCATACTGTAACAAACTAACCTCTATGAATACATATAGATAGGTTATATTATTTATTATTTTAATTTATACTCAATGACTATCAATTGACTTATTAATTTTTCATATAATCCCTTGCATATCGCAACATCC
The DNA here is from genome assembly GCA_963277665.1 of Viscum album. NCBI lineage: Eukaryota > Viridiplantae > Streptophyta > Magnoliopsida > Santalales > Viscaceae > Viscum > Viscum album. The sequence goes on along the minus strand of OY728126.1, from coordinate 1,942,354,311 downwards.
ACATTAGTTTGGGTATGAGAGAATTTGGGATCAGGACCCAAATTTGGTATTCCATCGATTCTACTTGTCAAAATCATGGAATGTATAAGTCCTTAGGAAAATATAGGCTTAGTACCACCACTAACAAAATTTTCTGGACAATTTTGATCTTTATCAACCCATTTTGGATTGGAGACATGGTAGTTGCTGGATGTCGTATGGTCCTCTTGTGTTTGTGGATAATCTAGAATATCACAAGGAATAAATTAAATAACCTTCACATGTAACATTATAATGAATATTTATCATTACCATAAAATTCCCTCTATATTAATAAGGGCATTAGTGGAGTCAGCTCTTGAGGCTTCATCCATCAAGTGGATGGAGTCATCTGCATGGGATTGTGCCACCTCTGTGGGGTCTCCCCCAATACATTAAAGGGAAAAATCCAAATACCTTATGGGAGGAATGATATGTATATTATAAAAAAAATGAATTAATGGTTATATGAGTGTATCATGAGAATAATGAGAAAAAATTAAACAAAAATTACTTAATACAGAGCATACACTGATTAAAAGATACTTCCTTATTTCACATCCACAATTGAGACAATGATGTGATAGCATAATTCATAATAATAATAGAAACATCCGGTGGTATTCAAGAAGATTTTGCAACAATTTTCATTACCATTCTTTTCAATCCCATGGACAGTTCCTCGGACTCAGATGAATCACTCAGTAGACTGATGGGGGAGACTATTAGCACCGAATTTAGAAACGCTATATCATTTTCCACTAGTTCTATTTATTCTTCTTCATCAATCTATAAAATGGATAACCTAATAAATAATTATTTTTGATGAAATAGAAATGGATGAAGTGAGAAAATATAAATAAATCATTTGGATTGATGATGTATTCTCATTACTCTTCGGTCTTCGAGATACCCACACATGTTTTCCTCAGTCCAACATGTCTGATACTCACACTGTGGCTTGGATATGATCATTAATTTGGTATATCAAAGTGTCCCTCTCATGAATATATTGTTCCAACTCTGTCAAATTCTAGTCAGGTTAGAGATCAAAGGGTTATTGAATATCCCCCCACTCAAAGATGCATGAACTATCATATACAATTATCAACATGTCACTAATTTCATGAGATATTATCTATAAATAGTGGATTTCCAATGGATATGAACAATACAATGTCAAAGGGGATGAATATGGGGAATAACTCTATCCACTGAATGTTACTCATTTTCAGGAATCAATGCTATCATAGTGGACAGGGTAATAGTGACCCAATTCTACTCCTACTGAGGAAAACTGGATCGCCTTTATGGAAAGAAAATGATTTCACAAAAATGGTCTTCTTAGTGGTCTTTTCATGAGATTTATGTGAATACATCATATTGTGATAATCATTACCATTATTATGGAACATCAAAATGCCCATTCCATGAATTGTAGTTTTCATGTCCATGACTCAAGGATCTCCTTTTGTAAATACACCTGGAGTGTTTGATGAAATCCTTGAACTCACATACCTAGCCTCTATAATGAATGATTCACTTGATATAGGTAGAATGAAATAAAGATTAGGGACCAATAGGGCTATCAAATTCCATAATCTTTAGGAAACTATTTGGTGATTCTCAAGATGATCATGCATGGGAGGGGAGACACTTGACTATGGAATACATTTAAACTATCTAGTAAATTGATAGGGAGAACATTCCATAAAGACGATCTCATTATAAATACATGACACTAATAATCTATCTCTAAATTCCATCATGTATGAATTCTGATCATCTTTAACTTTGGAATCATCGGTGCATTTCTAGATATGTGGATCACCATACAGGAAGATTGTGATCACTTCTGATGTGTTCATTATCTTTATCACTTATTCATGCCTCTAAGTTAGTGTCTAGATTTAGGAAATATCTTGAAAAAGTCACCCAGAAGGGACATTAACTCCACTAAAAAAAATAAAAACATATGTTTTCATCAATCCACCCCCATTAAAATTTAAATTATCCAATCATTCTGAATGGGGAGTTTATGATGTATTCCTGAAACATCCACCAATATATAGTCTATATAATAGGGGAAACAAAACCTATAAAAAAGCCTTATATAAATTTGTATGGAATAAAAATGATAACGGTCTCACTCTACTATTAGATTGATGACCCAAATACTGGTTGAAACTTACCCACGTTACATGGAAGACAGTCAAATGGTTTACTTAAAAAATTCTTAACCAACATTGTATCCCATACATATTTATTATCCTTCTTCTAATGTATGCCATAACATGAAAGGAGTTCCTTTATTTTCTAAGGATAGAAATCCTATAGAGAGTTGAGAAAATGGTACAATATCTTTCTGGCATGATAATGGACGCCATCCACTTTCTAGGATGAATATCCCCCTTGGGGATGGATTATTCTTCTATAACTTTTGAACCACCCTAATATGTTTCTAGGCCAAAATCAATGTCCTCTTAGCATCATACTTTATTTTATCTAGTGGGATAAACTCAACATACATATCCCTAAGGTTAGAGGATCTATTAATCTTGTAGACATACCTCATAGTAATTCTATCATTTCCATTTCATAGATGATAATAACTTTTTAAGGGGACTCCAGCTGTTAAAAATCTTGGGGATAATAACTGGGTTCCAATAAGAATATGTTTCCCCACATGAAAAACATTTTAATTGATAGTATTTTAAAGGTGATTCATGAAATATATATAATTATCACAAACTAGGTATTCCCATAACCATTTTTGACTGAATACCCGACAAAAAGAAGAATTCGCATTCCTCATTCCAACTATGATAATGGTGTATCATTGATGTGAAGAAGATTGAATCATAAAAATGAGGTATAAATATGGGTAATAAGACTTCTGACCCACAATAAAATGACTATTATTTATGAAATTCTTTGTAGGAACTATTCCATCCTTGATATAGACAATAGTCAAGGTGATGATGGTGGATGGTCATTTAGTATGTTCTCCAAACTAATACATCTTGGTGTAACTATAATCCATTGGGAAAAGAGAGTCCCTTAGATTTTTGTGAGCATACATGGGATATTAGTCAACTTATGGATAACCATTTTGATACATATTCATGTTCTTCTCCATGTCTGGGGAGTGGAAAAATACAATTCATATTAATCTAGCATGACATATGTGATCATGTACGAGACATGTGAATCTACTTGTTCATGGGAATTCTTTTGGGTATCCATTAAAAAAATACATTAAGACATATATATATTCCATGGAGAAAAACTATTGATTTATAAACATTAAAAATTTTGGAAAAAGGAAGGTGCTTCACATAGAACACTAAATAAAGTCAATCACATAGGCCCCTTGATCACGTCCTTCATGTAGTCCCATCGATTACATGGTATCACCATTCTTCTCAACAAGGTGGTTCTGCACATATTTTTCATTCATGTTGGTATTCTATAAATGTATCTAAAAATTTTCCTCAAGATATCTACAAAAAATGATATGCATATATTGAAAAATTGGAAGACCTACACAATGGGAGAAAAAGGAATGGACATGGAGAAAAGAATTTGGGGGAGGGTCAGTGGTATTTATACCCACCAATTGATTTTGGGTTGTTCATATGAATTATACATGTGTTGTAGAATTTCACACTATGTCTACATGGATGACCTATGGGGAAACCCTACAAAACCATCTTGCTCTACCATTAGAATCATTTCACATATCTACCTTATGACTACATGTGCTTCTTTCATGAAGATCAAATCTCGAGCATAGATTTTGTTAACACTCTATTATTCATTAATAGATGAAATGATTTAATGAAAATACTCCACAGAGTAGAGAGATGAAGATCTGAGATAAGGAATGATGGAAATTTACAAAAAAAATCATGTACACAACCAACATGCACACCAGAAGACTCACGTAGCCCCCATGAACAAAATTTAATAACTATCCATCACTGGGTAGGGTAAATTCACCAGGTACCATATACATGTATCATCGCAGACTAACACATTCAACCATAGTCCCATTTCATCAAATAATGAGGATTATTAGGCAGCTCATTTGAAAGACACGAAAATCAAAAGGAGTCTCCTAGAACTAGTTGGGCATCCTCTTCACCCAGGTCATCAAATATTCCCCACATGTCTCTTCAAACACTAGAGAAGAGGTATGTGATGGGGATAGTGATATCAATCTATCTCCATCATTTTACCCACATGATATATGTACAATGAAACCTTTTGAATTAGATGAAATGCATATGTATCAATGTCCTTCCCTAAATAGGGGACTTATGTGAGACCCTTATTATGACACATGGAGAGACTGGTGGATCTAGATGATGGTTTGTATTAGTTTTTTACACCAAATTCAACCATAAAACAAAGAACATTTATATTTAATACCCATACCCCACTTAATGAAGCACTTATAGATCCTCATATGGACAATGTGATGAACCTCCTTTTAATTGAGATTGGGCTTGTGTGAGACCCCTTGAAGACCTTTATCCAGCCATTAATGGAAATGAATCATTATTATTGGATCCTTTATGGGAGGGGGACCAAATTGAAGTGACAAAAAATTCCTATAAACATTAATGACCAGTGTAATATTTAGAAAATCATGTCAATGATTCTGATATTCATTCCATGAGTCTAATATGCCCCTCCCATATAATACCTAGTTGGCAGGATCATCGAGATGCATGTAGATATACATTCTCTTGATAATGAGGACCCCAAAACATGTGGATGTGTCCCAGATTTTTTGGTCTCTGATATGAGGGATAAGACCAATTCATTCTCTTAAAATTATAAATGACCAAGGAAATCTCCTTCCATTTATGGATGGATAGGATTACCATTTACATTTACCATAAGGTTTAGTGTATTATCCTTCTATATTCCCTATTAACTAGATAATATATAATACCTCCTATAGAAATCCCCTAATATATATTATAGGACATATGACTCTTCATTCCATAGACATTCTATAGGCATAGACAGTATCTATATGGGAAGAAAGATAGAAATATCAAGGGTACATTGAAATATAAATATGAGCATTATATCCTAATATCTTTCCCTCTTCCTTTGAATTTTGGTCTTGTCCACCAATAGACCAAACTGATAGTGTGGTTCCTTGGATGTACCTATTACCCTTGTTTGCCGCACCGACCAAAACTCACCATGGATTACAGTTTATAAGTTATCATGACAACCACATGATCATAAGCATTTGGGAATCATTTCATGTATAAATCCCGACAAAAAGATGGTCCTCCTAATCAGTATAATCCCCAACCATGACACCATTCAACCGTGGCGACTCCAAATCAGTGAGTTCCTCAAAAATGAACTCACATCAATGGGAAATACTTCCTCTGAGAAAAACAAACAGAGGACCCCTTTTTCTGTGGGATCACAAATCAACTCGATCAATGTGGTCATTGATTCCCATCCAAAAGGGAAATATAGGATTCATACATGAGGTCCTATCCCAAATCCAAAAAATCAATATTATATACCTCTTGGACACATTACTAGAAGGGTAATTTCTACTCAACATGTCTATATCCCTTCCAGATTCTCTATGATACTTCGATATAATTACCAAAAATTGTTAAACAGATATCTTTCTCATAGACGTACATGAAATGTGAGGCTAAACTACACAACGTGGTCCATATCTCATTACCCCAAATGGTATGATGTGTCCCATTATGATCCACTAAACTATGTGGTTTTAGAATCTTTCAATGGTAATACGTCAGAAGAACATATCTTGGAACCATTCCTGACATCAAAACAACCCCCATATCCCTTGAAGATGCTATACACCAGAGAGCCCTATTATATGGCTTAATACCATCATCATAGTAATGAATGATATAAAATATCTATTACATTTATAAAAGAGCTTTATTGGATGATAAAATTAGATATATATGTATGTCTCCATCAATAAAATAAATATGATAGAAATATATGATTCTAATTTCCATGATTACTGATAATTGATATATAATTAAGTCTGACTAATGTAATCATGAGAATTTAATAGAGGATTCACAAACGTATCCTAAATAGTTAATACTGTCCTAGAGTAGAATAAATTCCCCACCAAAAGTTTTAATGATACTGACCTCTAATATTCATTACCAAAGTGCGTTCTTATGCATCATAGGGCATGTTCCTCTTTGAGCTCAATCCTTTGTAAAGAAGGTCCATGATTCCTAAAAAATATGAGAACCATTTGGTGTTATTGGTTCTAGGAAAAAACACCATTAGAAACCTCTTGAAATAAAATTGGGCCTTATTTTCCTATTTTATACTTCTTCAAGAAACAATACACTAATCCATTCAAACCCTATGTGGAATTCGTGGATTAAACAATGAAATTACCATAAGGAGATGAGATTATGAATATATTTTATGAATAATTATCATTAAGGAAACAATACATTAAATGTGTATATATATAAATACAATAAATTAATCCTATAGAAGAGATATTGACATTTTTCATTTGTAATTTTGGACGAGAAAATAAAAAACTATTTTAAATGGAAGAATATTTTTAATTGTTAAAAATGGATTTATTGAAACCCCTATTATTAAAAGAGTGATAAATATATAATTTTTAAATATGTAAAGATAAAACATTTTATTCGATAAATTAAAATATATTTGAATATGAAAATATGTAAGGATAAAATTAGCCGGATGATTGAATCTTAATATAGACAAAAAGAGGTCTTTTGGATGAAATGAATATTATTACTAACATCATAAAATATAATAAATAATTATGTCATCGATTTAATTCAATAGACAAAAATTGTAAAGATGTTATAATTTCATTATAGTACAATGGAAATATTGTTTTCAAAACCACAATCAAAATGAATTCATATGAGTCAAGAAACATTATATAATAATAAAAACTCCAAAATTCTATTCCATATTTTTCAAATAAGAGTATAATTTCTTTAACTAAAATAATTATCTTAATAATATATTTTTCAACCATATTCACAAATATAGTCTTTCATAAATGTCTTTTATTAATAATATATTTTTAAGTTATATTTTATTAAAATCAATGGATTTTAATAGTAATGAAATTTTAATAATAGTTTAAAGATGGTAGTGTCAGTTGATCTTTAATGAATAAAATGTCATAATTAAATGATCATCAGAGGAAATATAAATAATGATTATTATGATTTATAATATTTTAATTACATTTAATATTTTTTTAGTTATTATTTATTATGATGAATTTTCTGATGATGTTTTTTCAGTAATTTAAAATGAAAAAAATGGTTATATTATAATATAAAGAGAAAAAATAAGATTACCTAACATGAACATTAAAAAAATTTTGTTTTCATTGATGTATAATAAACAAATTATTATTAATTCATTATTCATTCATGATATGAATTTTTTCATTTATCACATTGGTTGTTAAATAGAGGAACACAAGAAAATTCATTAATAAATGAGTGAGTAAGGTTTGAAATGTGAGTCAATTAGAATAATATAAATTTCAAGGATGCATAATAATATTATATAAATTCTCATGAGGGGTTGTATCAAGTTACAATAGGAGAGGATTTATAAGATAATTCTGTAGTTAAAAATGAAATAAATCACTTTTTTGGAGAGTAGTCCCCACATACACACATGTGTTACATTCATTTTCCATAGATTGGGTGAATTATATGGAATAATTATAATTACATAATAATTATAATTACATAATAATTATATTAATAATTTTGGTATACTTTTAGAACAATATGTTTATATTGGTGATTATAATTCTAGAAATTCTTTCATGGATACAGTAGTCTGAAGGAAAGTATTATGTTTTCTTCATTTTTTTGAATGGTTTTAGAGGAAGGTAAAAAATTAACATTAAACTAGTAAATTAAGTCACCTTGAAATTAAAAATATTTCTCTTATTTTATAATTTGGTATATAATCAATTATAATATATAAATATCTGATTTAATTTAGACGGTTCAGATGAGAATGTATCATCCCCCTTTGGATGTATTATACGTGGTTACACCATAAGGCTTCTTACCAAGTAATTTTGTAAGGATAAGGGTTATTTGTTTGGGGGAGAGAGTGGATGATATAATTATACATATATTGACTCAATATTATCATTATAATGAATAGGTAATTTTGGTGGGTGTGATCTATATTTTTATGTGAATATAATTGAGTTTTTATTGAATATAAATTATTAATTAAATGAATGATCATATATCACATGAAATGTTGAGAAAAAGTTGACAATAATTGAGTAGGGTATGGGAAAAGGTATATAGTACATACAAAATTAAATTTTAAAATGATTTTCATCATTGTTATTTCATTACCTCTTGGATTTATAAATTATACCATTTTTTATTATTATAATTGTAAATAGTTATTACCTCATTAGTTGACATTAAATTCCAAATATTAAAATGGACCATATAAATTAATTGGTACCTAATTAATATTAATATAAGTTTCTTTCATTAAATTTTTATATGTGAATGGAAAATTAATTTTATGAATATTTCTTATAATGTGTAAAATAATTTTTTATGAAATAGTCTATGTTTAAGAATATATGTTATCATTTGGATAATATTATCATGGTTCTGAACATTAATAACATAAATTATATTATTATTAACCAAAAGAGGTTTATGTAACTATAAAAATATTATAAAAGTAAATTTTACCAAGTTAAAACATAATTAAATAAAAAAATTAATATAGTTATTTAAATGAAAATATTTATTACTTTTTAATGTGTTATAATTGAGTTTTAATGTCCATCATATTATTTCGAGAAACATCATCTCATTTCATAAAACATTTTGTATCAATAAAAAATTAACTTTTTTCAATGATAAATATACACCTTTATACACTCATTAATTCTATAGTTTTAGTAAAAAATATATTTTCATCACATCCTCAAGAAATAATTTATTTTGTAAAATTACTAAAATTAATCATAACATAATTTATGAAGGAAATTTGAAATAATGAGTTTTATAACTTAAAACTAAATATTTTTAAATTTATTGATTTACATTTTAAATAAAAATAAAAATTATAAAAAAATAATTTTATTGAAAATAGAATTTTAAAATACTAATTACTATTAACATAATATAATTTTAATTTTTAATTTAAGTAATGATAAAATCTTTGTTTATATAATAAAATATTAATTATAACTAATTAAATATCATTTGATAAATTATAATTCAATTTATGGAATATAAATATCTGAGAAAGAAAAATCCATTTTAATATTAAATCAACTTTTTTATTTACCATCTATGCGTAAGAATAGTTGGTTTAATAATATTTATTTATTTCAGAAATTTTAAAAATTAATTATAATATTGAAATTAAAGTTCATATTTTATTACATGGCTCAATTTTTTTTCGTGATTCATTTCAAGAAAGCTATCGAACATAGTATTATTTTTTTGGAATGATATATTCTAAAATTTAATGGCATAAAAACTAGTAAAATTAAAATTTATTATTATTATTTTATTTATTTTTTCTTGTTGTTAAATGGAGTTGGATGTTAGAGATATCTCAATTATTAGGAACATGATTTGCTTCATTGTTATAACAACATTGGAAATAATTATTCGGAGAACATTAAGACTGACGATGTTGGGGACCAGTAGTGTTATTAATGGTATCTGAATTTAATTTATCATTTTAAAGTGGTTTGTAGGAAACTATTTATAAATATTTAAAAGGAAGGGATGGCCTGTTACAATAGAAAATGGTCATTCAAACTATGTATCAAATCTATGTAACATTTTCTTCATATTTAGAAATTATAGTTTTTATAATTTTCCACTTGTGTATTTTAAGCTTAATTGATCAATGTTCCTTCTAAATTATATGAAAATCCTCCACTAGAAATTAGAGATCTTATCCCACTATTCCATTGAAGATTCCAATACATTATTCGGTCATTTTACATGTGGTATATAGGATTTATTATGATTTCATTCATCTTGAACCTTAATCTTGTTTATTTTACATTTTCAATAGAGTGTTGAATCTCATTAATTCCATATCGTCAATCATATGGTTTAACATGGACTAATAAGGCTATTTCCTAGTGATTTCATATCATAATATCATTTCCCAAATAGTTCTGGTGGTATTCCTCATTGTAGGTGAGTTTCCAACTAGTTTTTTTGTTTGTGTCTCTACCTAATAGTGATTTTCCTAGGCTCACCTTTAGTTCATGATTACCTATTTGTTTTTTTCATTATGATTAATTCTATTTTTATTAATAGTGCTGGATAACCCATTTTTATTATCTTCTTGATGTACAATTGGTATTTTATGTTATTAATTGTCTTTTTACAATATAGTTTATTTCAGATGAATGAAAATGTTTGATGAAATTCCTCAAGTACGATTTATAGTGTCAAATGGTTTTTAGGGGGGTTAATAAAGGTTCTACAATGGGATTTATTCTTAACTCTTATAAGAAATTGTGATTTATAGATTTTTTATTAATAATGTTAACCTGATTAGAAAGATATGGAATATGGGAGACCATGGGTGTGATTTTAATTTAGACTATTTCAATTCATAGTATAAGTTTTTTTTCGATAGGGAATAATTTCCATATAGAAAAACATATCCCTCTAGTGTAATATAGGACCTAGGGAGGTTTGATATAGAATCCAAACTTATTTAAAAACAAAAACGTGATGTAGACGTTGTATTTGGGAAGTTCATGCAAGGAGAAATTTATTATAGAAAAACTAGAATGTTTCATGGTTCTTTTTTTGATAATTATGCCCTTATATTAATACCCAATACCATTGAATTGATATTTAATGATATTTATACCTACATATATTCCAAGACTGGTAGATTTAGACTTATTCATTCCATTTGTATTGAAACCCTTTTTATTTATCCTTTTATATTCATATATTTGATATATTATTTTTAAAAAAATTAGATTAATAATGAAATTTTTTCAATGGGTAATTGTTTTAAACCATTAATCCAAATTAGTGGATATTGTTTTAATGGACAACGTAATTAACAATATTCATGGTGGTGTATTATTATTTTTTTACATCAAATATTGAAAATGAATGTCTATATGATGACTTGGTTTTACAAAAAATTGTTAATGTTATGGAAGCCATATTTTTTGATGGAACTAATTGGATACAATTTTTTATGGTTTTCATGGGTTATTAAAGATAAATATATCATTTATATTAACATATGTGGGGCTATTTTGGTATTTTTTATTTTTGGGTTTTTATATTTCAACCCATGTATCCTCGATCACAGTTTTGATCTTTTATTCAGGATAACAATGGGATTTTCAATATGTTATACTGTTAAATTGTAATGTTATGTTGGTTACTAGATCTATATCTGGTAATTTTTGAGTACTACTAGAAGGGATATTTAAATTATTTATACTTATTATTTTATGAAATAGAATTTTCTAATTAATTAAAATTTCATGTCATATTTTTGAAAGGAATAAATAATGAATACATTTGGATTCAGGTGGTGAATCCATTCCCTAATAATTTATGATTATAATTTGGTTACAATGACATCCTCATTGAAATTGGACACATGATTGGGGACTTCCTGTAAGCAGTGTGAGGTGATGGTTCAGGTTGGCTATGACTATTCAGAAAAATGTATGAATCCATGGACACCAAATCTTGATATGGAGGGAATTCCCCTGATCATTTTGATTTCCTTAATTATAATAACATTAATAATGATAATAATAATAAAAACACCAATAATAATAATGAATATCAATTAATTTAACAATAATTATATATAATTTTCTCATTATAATATTTCATATTGAAATTAATATTATTTATGTTTTGCAAAAAAACTGAACACGTAGTGATGGAATTATACCTGAAGTAAGAGTAACTAATTTTATGTAATTAAAAATTAATTAAAATTTAAATAAATATAATAAATTACTGATATTTTTAGTAATAATAATGTTAAATACGAAATAATGTGAAATAATAATAATTGATAATATTAATAAAAACATATAATAATAAAAATAACATGTAAAGCAATATATTTAGGTAAATATTATATATATATATATATATTAATTATTATAGTCAAATCGAATGTCCCAAAAATGGTTACTGTAATTATTTAAAATTATAATTTTAAAATATTAAATTAATAATGAAATACTGGTATATAAAAATATATTACTGGTGAACTTTTTCAATTATGATAAAATAAAATATGAATTAAAACATGAATAATCATTTATTTAGATCACAACATCATAATTATGAGTTCAATAACATTCCAATAATTAAATAAAATAATATGATTCTTTGTGAATAATATTAATTAACAAAAAAACTGTTAATAATTTATTCCATTCTATATAAATACATGCACAAATTCATCATAGGGAAGATAATTTGTTTGACACAAATTTACAATGGAAAATTTATCAGATATATAGTAAACACTTATAAAATAGTATCTTAACATAATTTATGCAATAATTTTAGATATCTTCCATTTTAATATTTTAATATTCAATTTAAATTGAATACTGAAGATTATGATAATATTATCATAGTGGTTTCGTGAATATGGGTAAATAAAATATATATAATTTTGTTAAAAATAAGGGAAAAAATAACATATAAGAATGATATCTCAATACATGTTTCTCCATAAATACCTCACTCCACAATATTTAATTTTTTTATTTACCCACAATAATTAAATTAAATGAAACATCACTTGTTAAAAAAATAATGTAATTAAACTTATATAGATTAAGAATATTTATTTATGACAGAAAATGATGATTTAGTTTACAATTTTATGAAATTAATATAAGATCATAAAATATGGAAAGGGAAAATTTATCCATAATATATATATAAATACTATGAATATAGGGCACATGAAACACAATTCCCTCATTTTAATGGGTTTCACATTAAAATGCATACCATAGTTTCAGGGTTACAATGTAATAACCACCAATGTAATGATTATTTGATGGTAAATTAATATATATTTTTTAAAATAAATATAGACATTGATTGATTGGGGATATAATAAAAATAAAATAAAATATATGGTGATGAGATATGGTTTATCCATGTTCAACAAAAAGTCATGATCCCACAAACATATGTCTCACCCACTGAACATGTCCAGTAAAATAAAAAATACAAAAAATTATGAAATTATAACCAATAAAAGTAAAAAAAGATATTGGTCATTAATTAAACAATCCTAAATAAGATTGATAATGGACTTTGAGGAAATTAAATGTTAAGAAAATTACAAATACAAAGTGTGTAAAAGTGGAATAAATAAATCTAAAAAAATTCTAAATCATTTTTATCAACATTCCAAACTCATCAAATTGTGATGAGAAATAATCCAATTCATTATTAGACATATAATAAAATAATAACTTCATGTTAAAAATTGATACACTATGTGATGTATATTTTTCAGAGTCCTCTCAGATAAAAAAATGATATACAATACTAACTACCAGAGTCGAAAATATAAATAAAAAATAACCAAATTCATGAAAGAAATGAATAAAATTAGTAGTCATGTATAGTATGGTTATGATATTTCAATTTTAATCAATCATGTAATATCACATTACTCGAATGGTATGAATGTATAGTTAGTTTAGGTTGAAAAAGATATTAAATATTTCACATAAATCAGCATGATAAAAATTATTGAACAATATAGTGGTCATTTGAAAAATTAAAAATATGATATATGGGAGTCTATATTGCCTTGGAATTGTTTTTTACCCTTTTTATAATATTCTAATATAATGTATCAACTTTTTTTGAAATATATATATATATATAAATTGATAGAATGATTTTTTATATATAAAAATTTATTTTTATTGATAAATAATATTTTTTAGTACATTTATTGTTAAATGTGTGTGTTTTAACTTATTTTCTTTAAAACCACATATAGGTTGACATTTGGGCCAATTTTGTTTAAATATTTACAATATAATTAAAAAATTCCGTAGTTTATATTAAACACTAGTCTAAGAATACATGGAAATTTTTGGCATGATAAATAAATGATTTTAGTACTACTTCCTGATCAAATAAGTTAATTGTCACTAGAACCTAATTATATTACCACATCAATATAATCAATTATCATTTAATTGAAATAATACATTACCTATTTTAAATTTAATTTATTTGAAATATATGTTTTTTCAAATAGAAAATTATCTATATATTATGTTTGTTACATCCAATATAATTATTTACTGATGGAGAATTTTTTCCATACTATTGGAACACTGCATAATGATATACCTTATGGAAACTATAAGTATAAATAATGAACCCATGTCACAACATAAATATAATACTAGAAGAAGGTAATAAGGTGGATGTTAAAAATTTATTTTGTCAAATAAAACACTTATTAGTGTTCTGGGGAAAATTTATATATTTACTTATATGAAATTTAGTATATATAAATATATATATCATATTTTGAAATACAAAAATTATCTAGTAAAGGTTTTTCACCTATTTAAGATTATGAATAATTTTCCATTATCTATATATTAATATATAAACCAAGGATCACAGAGAAAGAAATCATATACATCTGATTCATTATTGGATGGATTGTTGCATACATCTAGGAAGATGATATTTAAATCAGAATATGATTCAATGAAAACATAATATAAAATAAATTATTATATGGAATGAATTATAACAGAAGTTAAAACGAATTTAATAATCATAAGGTGAATAAAATATCGTCAAATTATTTAAATAAATACTAATATGTAAAACATAAATATCATTAATATTATAATTTTTAAAGGGTAAGAGTTAAAATTTCCACTATAAAATAGAAAAAATATTATCTTGGGTCTATCAGATCCTTGAGTCCAATGCAGACATCAAAAATTTATCTGAATTATTTACATTAATTGATCACCATCCAAGATAAATTCAGCAGTTTCCATAAAACTTTATGATTCACAACATCATTGAATAGTAGTTTTTCATGAAATTGTTTTCTAAAAGATTTATGTTTAGAATCAAATGGATGTTATGTAAAGAACCACACCATTCAAGTTTGTCATATATATAGGAAATTTTAAGTTTGGTTCACGGTATAAGTAAAATTTCAATATTTTGGATTCATATCATTATCCAAGGAGTCGGTACATACTTATGAGATGATGTTTCAAGTGATTTAGTGTTTTTGAGGAATTAAAAGGTGTTGAATTGGTGTTGGAGAATATTTCCCTAGTGTTGGTAGAAAATTTTCAATATGTGTAATGTTATTCTATGTTTAGTGAGTTATCAATTTCATGAAGGCAGATCTGTGGCCATTATAATGTAAAATTGTATTTTTATGACATTATGGGTTCCTATTCGTGGAAAATACCTACTTATAAGGATCAAACTAAATTGGTTGAGAACCAATCTATGGTGTGAATCATTCAATATTCCTTGTTGTATTTTCACATACGGATGGTCGGTCCATCCCTGAAACCTAGGATCATGATTTGATGGTGTAAATCCTTTAGTGATAATTTAAATCACACATATACCATTTTGAATTTTTATAATTCAATGGATAGTTACAAAACATACCCAATTATTCTTTATGAATTTTTTCCCATTGAGTGGATTCCAGTCATTGAAATCCCATGATTGATAGGTCACACAATAATGGGTTTACATCGGTGTGGAATTACTCTATAAACCCTTGGTTCACACCACAACCTATCCCTATGTTATTGAATTATGTCATGATTCTTAGGGTAACCATGTAATATGTCGCTTATCAAAATTTTAAATAAGGTATAACCATTATTTTTTTATGACTCCCCTCGGCATTTGATTGATTTATTTGGGGATTCCCATTCATTTCCATCTCATCCTTTGTTTCATCCTCAATGGTTCTCCCTTGTTTACCCATTTATTTATGGTTTCTTGACAGTCATATTGGAACATCGAATCTATATAAGATACAACCAAAATTCTTCTCCTTTATTTTGAAATATTCCATAATTTATGCTCATTCCAATTAGGTCGTGATTAAAATTCCACCATATGGATAGAGTCATCACACATTAATTATTCCCCATGTTGTAATTCATTAAGAATTTCATAAGAGGGGATGCTCACCATTTAATCTCTCTTTCAAAAAATTTCTAATTATAAATAATAATTCAATGTTTTCACAATAGTTTCATAGAATTAATTCCTAATAAGATGTTGTTTGATATGTTTTTTTTCATTAGTATTTTATGAATATTCCATGTGACGCTATAATGTTTTTTCTAAAAGATTCATCAAGGGGTTGATTCAGGTTGGGTTTTTGTTGATGATTCTTCATTTAATAAGATTTATTAATTATTATAAATTATTTATAATTAATTATTTTTTATGTTATTCCTATAGATAATGTATTTGATGTAATTGTGAATCAAAACATGATTAATCGAGAAATAGACAAGCATTGATTCAGATTCATTACTCTCATTCAGTCTTATATGTTCTAAATAATACTAATTCAGATTTATTTTAATTAATTAACATATCTACCGAAAATAGTATTACATAAAAATGTACAGGGATCGAGGGTACCCTATGTAAAGAGATTGGAATAAATTAAAAATCCAAGAGTCATATGAAGTGTTGTATATCACTTAATGTATTTTGGGAGCACTCAAAGACAGATTTTATTTGTTTTAAATGCTTTAGTTTTGGATTATATGTGTCTCAAGACTAGTCCCTGGGCAAAATATGTTATGTTAAATGACATTATTTTTTTTATTAAAGAGTTTTGGGATTTAAAAACAATATAATTCCAAGGTTTTATTTGTGAGACGATCATATATATCATACATGATTAAAATGACAATCTCGATGGTGTATTATAGCCTTGAAAAATTATCCGTGTGAGATAATTTTGTTTGAGAGTGATACAATGTTTTTTGACATCATTCATGTTGTTTAAAATCATATGAGATATCACAATGGATATATTAGATGTGACTCATGCGTGTATTACAGGAATTTCAAAGATGTCGTGTTAATGAGTTTCCATCTGGCCTTAAAAGAATAAATATGTCATGGTTCAGGGGAAATATTATCAGGATATTGATATAAGTATTGGAAGAGGATGCAGATTATCCTTCTAACTATTGATATCGGTATGGCCTATGGTATGTGTGTTCATATTTGTGGGTTTATATTATATTATTTTAGTGATTGGATATCGAAAAGGGTCTACATAACTTAGTTAATTCCTTAAAACTTATATGATTCTGATGAAGAATTTAGTTTTTTTCGTCATATACAATGAGGTTTTTTGATAAAATATGTCTATGATGCTCTATAGATGATAATACATGCATCAATTCATGGTTTTTTTCATCAGTGATAAGTACCAATTTTAATTATGTGTTGATGTAAGCAAGACATATGTGATTCTTTCCTATGGAATGATTTTTTAGTTACATTTCCATGTAAGATGTTTTTATAGTTTATTGGGTTTACCTAGATGAATTTTGACTAGACATGGGTCCCCACTGGTTATGGTGTCATTCAATTTTCTTTAGAGGTTTTCTATTATGATTTCATATTCAAATTACATCCTATTATGCAAGAGATATTTGATACAACAATTATGGTACTTATGGATAGTGTGTCTCAAATTGTGTGTGTGGTTTCCAATTATGAACCTCTTCCCGAATATTTTTCTATGATGTTGTGATATGTGAGTATCCATTGGATGTACCATGAGATTGTTGATTTGACATGTGTGGGAGGTAAATTTTAGTTTTCTTTCCTCATTATCCACGTCCAATATGATGATTGGAATCACCATATGATAGAATGTACATGAAGCAACCAAACTAGGTGTGGAAATATTATTCAATGATATAGTTTGTAGACCCTATGTTTAGATTGAGTTATGTGATAAAACATAGTGGGATGTGGTTTGGGTTCTATATGGGCCGTACCATGACTATGAAGGTGATGGTACCAGTATGATATGTCCTTGTATGATTTATTTGTAGGAATGGTTATCAATTTCTATTATGAAATTATATTATTCATCAAACTCTTAATGATTAAGGAAGCGTAATGTGTCATAGTTTACAGGATAGAAAATGTGTCCACAATTTTTATACTTTTATATAGTTATGTTTTATTTTTTAAAATTTATCAGACCTGAAAATATATATATAAATATATATATTAGGAGAAGCTATTATTTATCATCAAATCATAATTTCAAAAACCCTTAATGGTAACAATGGCTCATGTGAATACATTATTTTTATTATATTGAATTGATCATATGTTTTGTTGTGGTTAAGGATAGATCAAATCAATGGGGATTTGGAGAAGGCCTATACTTTAGGTTAGGGGATGGTTGCAGAGCCATATTCTGAATTTTTTCATTTATTAATTTTTATATGGGATCGACATGATCGGTGACCCGTTTTGATATATGATTTTATAAATTCATATTCATTTATCATAAAATGGTTGTATTGTTTATCTTGTGTACTATGGATGACTATATAAAATTATGGTCAACAATTTAATAATGATTTATTGTTATTATATTAACTTTATTTTCACTACATCATATAATTTTGGCAGATAATACTATTCAATAGCATGCACCCTATAAGAAAGATATATATATTATGTATAAGACTTTCAAATATGATTATTATTGATTTATATTGAGGTATTAAAATATTACATAATTATATATTTTGTTTTATTTTAAAATATTTTAATTATTTAATATATATTTTAATATTTCATAGATTCTAAAGGACATCATGATTGTGAATCAACAATTCCTTTATAATGTGATTTCCTTATTGAGATGGTAATATAACAATTTTAATTGTTTTAAATTTTATTGTTATTTTTTTTATTTCAGTAAAATGTGATAATGTGATGTTTTTTTGTATTTATTTCTCATGATCCAAAATAGAATGAATCATGAATACATCAATCATTTATTTCTTGTGGTATTCACATGATGAATTTTTTACTTCTATGAGATTTATTTTCCTAAGTATATAGGTTTTAATTATTTATCTTGAAAAAAGAATATATCAACTGTCTTATTACAAGAGAATTAGAATAATTATACACTTTTGGATATTATTTTTCATTCACGAATGAATTTTTGAAAACATTTTTCATAGATATTCTGGTTTGATGTTCTCTTATAATAATTATATATTTAGTATATTCAATTTTTGGATAGTGACCTTGGTGATGTAATTATTGATTAGATGAATTGATGATGGTTTGATGTTGGTGAGGGGTTCCTATAATATGTTTTAGAGTGGGAATTAATTACATTGATGAGCTAGTTATATCAGTGAGTTTAGTGAAACATATTCAGAAAGGATTAGTTTTTTGAGTTTTGAATAAATGAAAAAAACATTTTCACAATCATCAGGTTTATAATGTGTTATATGTTAGATTCATATCTATTTTGGGTTTTTATAGGGGGTTTTAAGGGTTTGTGGTTACTGATCTAAGATAGGATATTTAAGGATGCGTAGAGTATACATTTCTAAATTATTATTTTAGAATGATTCCTATGTGGCATTTGACTATGTGGGAGGAATTTGAATTAGTGATATGCCACAGTCATATTGCAAGAGAATCATTAAGGGTTATTTTTTCTATATGATATTGTCATGAAAAAGAATAATTTTCAGTTGATTGTCCTTTGGTTCTTGGTTTTTTGATTTCTGTATCATGAAAAGATTAGTTGGGATGTGATATTTGGTAATACAATATTTTATTGGATTTTGGTTCAGAAAATATTGATTTTTAGTGTAAAATAAATAGTGATATGCTATGTTAGAGTATCAATTTATCTTAGAAGAGGATAGTGAGGGATTGAACTGAAATTTGATAAATGTCCATATGTGTGAATGTATGTTTTTGTAGGATATGAATAATAAAAATGATGTTAATGACTATGTGAATTGGTCATTTAAGGGTATGTTGAGAATTTCAAAGACGTTGGAGATAATTAGAGAATATGATATTATATATTGTGATGAGTCACCCCTACCCAATTGTGATTTCATAGTGGATAATTACAGGACATTAGTGTGAATAATTTATGGGGACTTTCTTTAAGTTAGGTGACCAAGGTTATTAGTGTAACACATCCTTGAATAGAATATCACTTTCTAGATGAGAATTGAATGTTTTTCCTCTATTGTAAGGGTATAATAATAGATTTATTAGTGTTCCATGATATTATTTAAACATTTTTGTGCCTGAAAATGGGTTCCTAAGAATATTATGGGTGTGGATTGTAATTATAGACAGACAAGAGTTGGTAAAACCAATCATATATTCTTCATTAAGGTATGTGTAACAAAATCCATATAACGGGGAGTTCATCCTTGGATGTTTGAGGGGTGATCATTATTATTGGTATTTTTTTTAATATTGAGGATGTTGTTTCTCATAATCTTGGAATGTATAGAGATTGGTGATTTCATTACTAATCCTATATGAATTGGGTACTTATAGAAGTACATTAAAATTTTTTATAGGATTGATGTGGAATATAATGTAATGATTATTTAGTGTAGTGGGTGATGGTAATAATACATTATTGTGGGAAGTATATAATCAGTCACGGCTTTATGATGCTGAATTTGGATGGGGCTTGGTTATGGATATAATGGGTGGATGATATTTGAAATTGATCGATGTTTTTAATGAGAAGAATAATTTATCTTTAATCGGTTTCATGGAAAATAAAATATTTTGGATTGGGATATAGTTTAGAACAATGTATTTCTATCAGAATATGTCTCATGGTAGAATATGGAGTACTATGGGAATGAGTCGAAATATAGAATTTAATCAACACATGATTTGATCAAGAATAATCATTTAGTATGTAATTATTATATCATTTTGGACACATCATGTATAGGTATCAATCTTTAATAATGTATTTTGGGATTAACTTCAATGCCTTGAGTAATTAAGGAATCATCATCTTGTGGTGTGATGATGCATCCATAAGTTAGGATGAATTCTTCCATTATTTTTTAGGTAGAAAAAATATTATTTTGGAATTTCAAATAATAATATGTGGGAATGTGGAAAGTATACATATTTTTTGGTTATCCAAAAAAGGTCTTTTAGATCATATAGTGTATTTTTGGTAAAGAATAATATAAATTTATTATGAACTGGTGGTGGGAAAAAATATAAATAGTTTGTAATATGGGAAAACATATAATAATAGAATTTGTTAAATGGATTGGATGACTGAGATATTTGTGGGATCTTCCTGGGGATGTAAAGAGTCATTGTGGGTAGTTTTTAATGTCCCATGTTTTCAAGTTATGTAAAAATTAGATGAAATTAGTATGTTTTGAGAATTACTAATTTCATGATTATCCATAGATAACAAACCTTCATTGTAGATTTTATTTCTTGAACTCAGGTGTAATGATAGTACTTGGGGGAATTATATGGATTATGAAAATTTTTCCAAGGTCCAAAGTAGAGATTTTAGAATAAGGTTTATATTCTGACCAAGAGAGTGATTTTCAATATAGGATTATTGCTCAGTCGGGACCATAACACAGAAACATTTTAAGGTAAAATCATAATGGGTGCCACTATGGTATATGTCTGCAAATATAACAGTACTATTTTTGTATAGGGTTCCAATCCAAGATGTGAATCATTTTTTATTCCATTGGGACATTTTATATGTTGTGGGTTAGTTAATAAGTAATGAAAGAGGTCACACCTTATAGCTAAAAATCCTTATGTAATATATGGTAACCACGCATATATCATTATGAAATTTTATTCATGGAAATTTTATTACATTGTGACCCATAAGACAAATCATGGTGACTTTTCCAAATAGATGTCCTTGTAGTGATGAGTCTGATGACTAACCCATGGAGGTAATTTCCAGGGGAAATTCAATCCATTAGTGGGGAGGACAAATCATTGATGGTAACTATGAGAGAATTGGTTTAATCTAGAGGTATGTTTAAACATAATGATCTGGAGGGCCACAATGTAATGACTTCGAGAGAGGAATGTTAGATCTTTTAGGGTAAGAAATGGAACTAAATTACTAGGATGGTCTAATTATAATTTTGGGGGATAGTTTTATCATTATTCCATAACCCCATATGTACCAAAACATCAAAACCAGTGATTAGGAAATTTAGACCTAGCAACTAGGATCATGTTATGAGTTTCCACTTTTGTAGTTCTTCACAGTTATGGGATGAAATTTTCCATGAAATCCCCATAAATTCTTCACCTAAATAAACTATTAAGAGAAAGAGAGAGTATATTTTTCTAGTGCCCCAACATTTCAACATTTACCATTCGAATCACCATGTTTTCCCAATTGATTTATGATTGATTAGAATAAATGTTTTAACTGAGTGGTTGGTGACATTCTCTAACACATATCATTATCCATTATTGGGATGTTATATACATTTAGGATGATTATTTATTTTTATTATGATGATTCTGTTGGATAATATTGGATTCATGATGATATTATAATGATTTCATGTCTGGGAGGATTTTTTTGTATGTGTATACATTGAATTACATGGGAAATTATGTTTCAATTTTTCGAGGATAATTCAACTGGGTTTTTCATGGTGAGTTCTTAAAACAAATTCATCAATTTACTAGATTTAATCATTAAATATGAATTAAATATAATTATTTATTTCTATGTTGTTACTTGAGATATGTTTTAATCTGTTAGCATGGGCTAATGTATCAACCACCAAGGATAGATATAGAATTTATTGAGGATGGTAACTCATATATAGTGGTTGGTGCTCTATTTAAAATAACAATATGATTATTTTTGTATGATTGTGCATGCCAACATAAAAAAAATGGTTTCATATATAATATACAGGGACTCATTGAAGACAATATAATTATATTGGGAGTAATTGATCCTCTATGTAATATTGAATGCGAACATACTCATGTATTATGTTTTGGTATTTCTTAGTGAATATTATTCCAAGAGATAAAGTGGTTTTTTGAGTTTATAGGGGTTTTTAGTTATGTCCATCGACATAATATGATAAGTGAATATCATATATTGGATTAATTGGGAATGTTATACAATAATGAAAGGTTTAGACTATGTTTAGTTTAGTTATATGGAGATATGTGTCACTAAGGATTGTGAACACATAGTAGATGATATATGGGTGACATGGATAGTGTTAAGAGAGTGACATGTCCAACAAAGAATGAGGTAGTTTATTTGGGAGGGATTATTCTTTTAATGTGTCTTAATATATATATCCAATAATATATTTGAAATTGTACCCTAGGAATGGGGTATGGGATATTCTATAAATGATTGTTTGTAAGTTTTAATAGTCCATGATAAAATTTACATGGAATGTTTGTGGTCATCAGTATTAGAACATTGATGTGATAATTGGAAGAGGATATTAAGTATCGTCATGTTGGTTGAATTATGTAGAGATTGTGGGATATGAGATCACGATTTGTGTTTTTTACTAGTTGTTTCTAATTATTGGAGAAAAATAACATTTAGGGGAACCTCATGAATCTTTTTAGGGGGATATGGGAATGTTAATGTATCTGGAAATATATATCTCATATAATGGGTTCTGGTATTGTATGCTTACAATATGTTGATATATAGTTTATTATACATTTATTGAGGTAAATGATGATTCATGAGTGAGTAAAACCTAGGATGGGTATTAGGTGAGACATATGAAACATATTTGTTTGTTAGCTGATAGAAAGAGTAATAGATGATTTAGTAATGATATATGGGTCCACATGATAATAATTTTCATAGTAGGATTTTGTCTAATTGTATGATCCACACTATAATAGTGTTAATGGAAATGTGTGTGAATTTAGATATTGTGATTTTCTCTGAATATATCTACTTGTTATCATCGAGATATTTGATCATCCATGAGTTAAACCAAGTCAAATTTTGATTTTTTATGTGAAAGAGGTTGGCTATTGTGATTTTTCCCTCAAATTTATACCAAAGATTTTTTGATAAATTTTTCTCTATGAGAACTACATTAAGTAGGATGGATAACATTATGCATGAATTTTTTTTCCATTATAGTAATCCTTGGAATCCACCACCAATATGATTCTTGGACTTACCCTAATTTAGAGGATTTTATGATGGAAAACATTGGGTGGGAGTGTATTATTACCAATTTTGGTCATCAGTCCCTATGATGGGATAGAGGGTAAGGATTGACACATTAATTTATGTTTTTGGGATTTAGAATGGGACATGCGATGTGTACCGGGACCTTTTTTTATTCTAAGGTTTGATATTGAACCAAAATTTTCATGTGTCGGTTGGGATTTGTTCCACAAAAGGATTGTTACTTCTAGTGATGGATGATTAAGATAATTATTTGTGTCTTGGATTCATAGTAAGGACACCCAGACAATGTGTACATGATTATATGCATGTATGATACTATTATATGACTTCATTGTGCCTATGAACATATTTTATGGGTTACATTTGCGGCACATGATGAGACAATATAGTAATATTATTCACTCACCCTATATTGTAATCATTTTATGTGTGTAGGAATCGTGTTTTTTATATAGTTATTAACTCTTGGGGTATCATTAGCTGATGTGGTGTATCTCTACATGGATCTAAATATGGGTTAGTGGTGAGGGTGGAAAATAATATTGTTCAATTTTTTTTGTATATTTGATTAGATCGATGATTGATAATTTAAGATGTATGATATTTTGAATAAGATTTACATTTTTATAACATGGTTGTATTACATACCGTGTACATTCGCATAATGTAATGTTGATGATGATTAGTTATTTAATTGTTAATTTTTATTTGATATAAATGTTCTTGTCTCATATATGAATTATTAAATCCTACACTACTAGTGTGTACCAATTGGATTGTGCGGATGAATTTATGAGGTTTGGAGAAACTCAATATATAATATTTCTCAGTGATTATATTTTTAAAATTACAATTAATCATAAATTAATTGTTATATGGTGAAATTTCAAGACTACTGTTGAGTCATTTGATCATGAAAATTAGGGTCTTCATGTTACACTCTATTTTGATGACGGATCTCGTGTCCATGACGTTCATGTGGAATTACAAGGATAATCACATGAAACTCCATAGAGGTAAAACATTTAAATATATTAGATAAAAATCTAAGACTACATGTCTATAAAAAAATAATATATATATATATATGTTAAATAACATCCATAATTCTCATCTCCTATATTATAAATATTAATCTAATTCAATAATCCCAATAAACATTAGATCATCCTTATATTTTCATCCCCCATATATGTGATAATGTTCCACATTTCAGGATATGGACCCATCACCAAAGAAAATATGATGGGAAACCTATTTTGTATATTATAATATTTACCTACCCCTAACAGAAAAATATTTTATAAAATTTAATATTATTAAATGTTGTATAAATGCATGTTATATTATATGATGTATTTTCATATATTTAGAGGGAAAAAAATTAATTAACAGTGTTAATGAAATTATGTAAAATTACGTATATGGTTTGTGTAATATCACTTAACAATATGTTGTGGATATTGAAGAAACAATGAATGAGATCTATTTTCCACATTTAATACATAGTCATGTGAATCATATGTCATATTTACAAAAACTATGTAACATCCATGACATAGTAGAACCTATATAGGTAAATGAGTAAAAGAGATATAGGCTATGAAGGAGATTGACCATTTAGGCTCTATATCAACAACATAATGTGTATGATTACATGAAACTCTATTTAATGATCAATAAAATTATTTGAATGTGAACCATCAGTATAAATATTACTCATTAATGATTTTAGTAATGGATGTAAATTAAATCTATTATATTGTAATTATTTTATGAACCATGAATCATCAATGATATTATCTAATTTATTTTTTCAATTTAAATTTAATACGTTCTTAGGATGTACATTAATTATATGGATGCCATGTTTGGGATAGAAGACATCGACTTGAAGATGAGTTGCTAATGTTAGGTGACAAACTACATAAACAAAAAATAAATAGTATATGGGAACATTTTATACATTTCTCCTAAATTTATTTCCAAATTAATAAAAATTGAATTTAATCATATTTTTTTAATATTCCCACTATTAAAAAATATGGAATTAAATTATATATATTTCTAAAAAACATATGAAAAACAACCTTTGGATAAAAATATAACTCACTTTGAATAAGATATTGTTTAAACTAAATTAGGTTTTGAAAAAAATAATATATGAAAAATTAAACTACATTCATTTATCCTTTTGGGTATTCTGGTGGGCCCTTTTTCACCATGAATAGTTTTTAATTATTTTTTCATAAATATAGTCTATGTTAAACCCATTTAATGTTTTTAGTAACACCATAAATGAAACTATTTTCATTAAAACCTAGAATCTCCTATCATAATAGTAATTTATACATTCATGTTATCCATTAAAATAGGTATACCAAGGGTATATAGAACATGAAGTATCCTAATTTCATATTTATACCTTTTTTGTAATCCAAACTACTCAAAACCAATGAATATATCACATTCCTTTTATCCTTGTTGAAGATCTATTCATTTGTATGGTAATAAGTTTTGACTGCACACCTCCCAAGAATTAGATAATCAAGGGACCAAACATCAAACCAATCATAATAGTGGATGAATAACATAATAACTAAGAGAAAACCATAGAAATATCCACCAAATACACAATCATCTCCTAATTATATTAATCAATTTGGCTAGAATAATATTGGGAAAAATTTACGATTGTTCATAAGTATGGTAACATGTTACCATTATGTATTAGTTATTACTATGAATCATACACCTTAATTATAAATATACCACTACAAATTATATTTAATATGTTACACTATACAAATATAATCTAGAAAAAAATTACCACTTTGGACTAATGGTTGATTTTGGAATCATTATATGTGACCAAAACCATGATGTATTTCATCTAAATACACAAAAGTGACAAATAGAGGTAGATTAGATGGTAATGATCCTTTTTAATGACATGAAAAAAACCAATATTAACAACTATGAGTTTAAATAAACCAATAATATTTCGTACATGTAACATTTTCCCATTATATAATTTAAATAAAGAATAACAATAACAAATAATTTTTATAAGGTATACTAAAAATGTACGAGTTGCATACATTTTTAACATCATATCATCCATGCAAAACAAAATAACTATTATCCAAATATGATTACGAAGATAATAAATAATCTATTAACTAAATTTTTTGACTTCCAATGAATATTTAAAGTGTAGATAAGTTATTTTAATACATAATATTTTAATCCATGTTAACATTATAACATTGTATGAAAAAATCTTCCATGAAGTATATATTAGCGTATATAAAAATATATATTTTTTGGATTTATTATGGAAGGTAAGAAATATTATAAATTAACACATTTTATATATATAATGAAAATCCATTTTTCTCAACATATGGCTATTGGAGACCAATATAAACCCCCTATAAAATCATCGAAATGAATCTCTTTATTTAAATTTTTATTCTAAAATCCATTTTATATGATATTCTAAATTATATATTTCTAGATTTGGAATTTTTTTTTTATTTTATCCTTTTATAATATTAAATTATACATGAAAACAATATATTATATCTAAATCCTAAAGTGAATCATTCTCAGATAGTAATTGGCAGAAACTATAAGTTAATTACTAATGAAAACACTATAAATTTATGAATTTTATTTTATTGATTTAAATAAAAATGGAATATTATTTTCATAAATATATATAATTTTATATTTATCAGTAACAACAATTTAAAACATTAAATATCATGAGTATTATAGAATATGTGGCCATAAATGTTTCGTAGATAATTTTATTATTTTGAAAATTGAAAAAAAATATATACATTTAAATATATATTTAAATTTCAAATAAAATTAGACATAAGTATTGTTAAAATTATGTTGAATATATATCATGATTATCATAATGAATATATATGCTTAATTTAATTTAAATTTTAAACAAATATATTCCATTATATTTTAATTTTCAAAATATTATTCAATAATATAATCCTAAAAAATTGAAATTAATTCCATTCTTATTTATAAATTAAAAAACTAGATATCTTATCTCGACATAAATATTATTTTTCTTTTAATTATTATCCTTGTATATTTAAATATTATTACATAATATAAATTTAACAAAAACATTATTTAATTCATATGTATCCCTAAAAAAATTTCATTAACTAATTATTTTCAACACAACATATTAGTAGCCAAATTTGCATTAAATAATTGTCAAAATACATTTAATTTAGGTAATGTACTATAGCCTAAAAAAGTGTTACTTATTTAATTAATATATTATTTTTCATCAGAATTATATACACATTAGATGATAACAAAACACCACAATTAACATATATACTACGATAGATCCAAGAAAAATTAAATCTTTTATTAGTAACGTTAAAATGTTCTATAAATTCATTAATGTTATACAAAAAATGACGCTGCTATCAATATATGTAAATAAAATCATTACAAGAGATTTTATTTATAACTAGTTCATTCATTATCCATAATTTCAAATTATAATGTGTAATATTTTCAATAAAATTGGTATATGAAAACAGTTTAATTTTTTCATAATACATATCATATATGAATTTTCATAAGAAACCTCATATAAATATGTCAAAATCATGTATACTATTTTTATTATATTAATAAATATTTTATATCAAGATAATAAATTTATTATGTCAAGAATTAAATAATTTAGTAGATAGTTAATATTATTCTATCTTCTGTGTTAAAAAAATCATTAAATATTTAAAAATAACTAATAATGTTCATAGGATCACCACACATTATAAAATTGAATTTTCAATCCATAATATAACGGGTAAAATTTTAATATTAAAATTTAATAAAGTTAAATTTAAAGTTTTTATGATCAATGAAAGAGTAATATAAGTTATTTTCAAAAACATTTTCAATCATGACCCCAAATATGTTCAATTGAAAATCATGTGTGGAAAAAAATTATTTCCTACAATAGGCTTGAGGTTAACATATTAACATAAAGAAAATAAATTTCTAAAACATGAGTAACTAACATCTGTATAAATAAAAAAAATACGTTACATTAAAATGAAACTCAGAAAATTATGAAAAATAAATAATCCTTAATCAACTCATATAATAATAATAAGCACACACACACACACACTAAAACACATAATTATGAATTTCATAAAACATAACAAAAATATGGTATAGATTCCACTATATAAAGACATTAACTTCATATTTAGGCATGTATAATAAAAAATCTAAATCTCTATTTATTACATAATGGTTTAAAAAACTATACAGAACACCATGAACCTCTTTTATACCTCTCTCATTTAGATAACCCCATTCAAATGAACTACCAACATATAACTAAATCTATGTATAAAATAAACATGGTGTGTATGTCGATATAAATAGTTATACATCTCCAAAAAAAGTAAATATCTCATATAATACCATGAATATAAAATATTGATACCTTGGATATCATCAAGATATCATTTTTATCTCATTTTAATAAGATTATAATCCAGTTTCTATCATATAAATACAAAAAGTGGGTAGAACTCAAAAGACTATATAATTTTCAATTATTTTCAATCCCACCTATGATCAAAGTACAGATAGGAATATTAATCATATATAATTAATTTTATCACAAATATAAGAAATATTATTAATTACTCCCAAGAAACACACCCCCATCTATTTATTTAGTAGAATTAACATCTTGCATTTTACCAAAACCATCCTCAATATCATAACACATTAGTAAATATATTATTCATAATGGATATGAACGTTATACAATATTTTTCAGGAAAATATCAATCTCATATAAACTTACACAGTTGAAGTGATAAGTATGTATACATATGGAAAATAATAGTACACACCCACCGAATGTGTTATTGGAAACACTTAGAAAATTTCCCCTAATGGGGATTTACTAGAAATTAGTACCACTCATCTGATTATATATTAATAAATACTCATAAAAACTCATATATTTCTGATTAAATTAAATATCACATATCTAGATTATTAAAATTTGTATCTACTATGGTACTAAAACATCATATAGTATTTTATAATATATTACGATTTTATTAATAAAAATTTAATGGCCCTCCCACTGGTGTCAATTTATTAGTTCTTATAACATGTAATGGTATATGATAATCATTATTATAATTTGGATTAATAATTTTTTGTATTTCCACCAACATAAATAGTTTTAACCGCAAAATAATTAATACATTGTTATAATTCCATATCGTGGGTATTTGTGAAAACTCACCTAAATATACTCAATAGAATATCTAGCAGTAACAGTACCAAAAATGTAAGAAAACCATCTTAGTATAATATAACAACTTGGTAACTCCTATAATCATGTTACAAGATGAATAATTGAATACAATTATCACATTATATAAAATATATCATCAATTATTTACACAATTTTATCATTGAAACATTCATGTACAATTTTCAATAAAATTAATAGTACTATATATCATTAGTATAATTTTTGAAATCATAAATTTGAGCATCATAAATTCATAATTACATCATCTTCGATTAATTGGATTATTCATCATTAGAATATAAACAAATTTATAATTCATAAAATATTATGTCCATAATAAAATATTAATTAGTTCACAAAATTTATCAATATATAAGGATTAATTAAAATATAATGATTTTATTGATAATTATTATATTTTTTTGTATTATAAGAATCTATTTTTTATTATTAATCTGTATAATAATGTTCATCCTTCATAGTACGAATTGATGATTTAAATTCATTATTTTATTTAAAATAGTCATTGGATCACCCACACATACATCCACATCTGAAAAATAATAATTTTATATTTTTTTATTTTAGATCACTAAATTGTGGAATAAATATTCCCATTTTTTATACCTGAAAAAACTATAGCATTTCCTTCATGTGTCATTTATTCTGGGTATTCATCAAAGCTAATATTTTTAAGAAATAGGTTCCATGATCAAAAGACCAATGCACAACATCTTATAAAAAAAGAGATTACATGAGTCTAAAATATGGGATCGTATTACAATATATATCATAAAGGTGGAGAAAATAGTCAGGAATATCATCTATATATGTAATATCCTGATTTACTCATGAATTGGAAAGATGAAAAAAACCATATTTTTGTCACTATAGATATGAGTGGTCATATGTTTGATGAAGTAGAGTAATGGAATTCAATCCATAAAATGTGTAGTAATCTACCATGCTAGATGAATCACACCATTCAAAATCAATTGCACTATGGTAGTCGAATCACCTTCAATCCATATGTTTTTTTCCAACCATGATGCATTGAAAAATAAATAACACGGATCACACTTATCATTTCAACATCAAAAAATGAGGCAATGACATAGCTTCCAAATAAGAACTCGAGGATCGGACCAAGATGATCCCTAACGATTGTGCCACTTCCTGTGGGGCATGGATTCACTATAGAAGTTTCTTCCAAATTAACATTAATCCAGACATAGAACAACACCTTCTAGAAAACATCCATCATTAGTATAGACTATCAAAGAATTACATAAACCCATAGTCAATAAAAATTTATATATTACTGCACTATATTGTTACAATTTCCCTTCTATGTAAAAGTAGCTTCAGGTAAATGGTTGAGGATCTGCATCCGACATCCATATAGGTATAGAGATAAATTATTGTGAATAATTTCATTTCTATCATACCAGATATCATGATGAAGCTTGAAAACTATATAAAAAATAAGTTTTTATTTGTTAAGAGTTATACGTTGGTACACAACACATTAGTTGAGCATTAATAGAGTAAAAAATCAACCATCTACAATCAATGATTTTAAAAATATAGTTCAAAAGAGAAGAGGCAGTGGGACAAGAATGTAATTTATGGTTAGCATCATCAGTATATTTATCTTTAAACCAAAACATGATAAATTATGAAATATCTAATAAACACATAAAATTATCCTAATCCGTAATGAAATTAGAGTCATCTTTCTCAATTTTTAATTATAATTTCATTCAAATATTCATTTTTCAGATTCATACACCATCTCATTATATTATTTTTCCCATATTTTGACATGCATAAATATATATAATTATAATAATGAAAAGAATAATAATATAATTATTTTCCCCATATTGAAAAAAATCATTTATTTTTTGATACCTATACATATAAAAGTATAACTAAAGTAAATAATAACTACAAAAAAACAAAAACATTATCAACAACAACAACAACAAGAAGAATAATAATATTAAATATTTTCACTTATTTGTATTATTAATATTATTATCCTCATCATTGTTTATTTTATCACATTTCCTCCTTATTCATGAGGTTCATGGTCATGATTCACCAAAAACCACCACAAATTCATCCAAATAGAACCACCTTATGAAGGATATCCATTACATATGAATCCATCATCCCACATCATCTCAACCCAAAATAACCCATCACATATGGATACTTTTTTAGGCTTATAAATATAGAATCCTATTTCATCCATATCATCCAATATGGTAGCCCAAAACATAGTTTTTTTCATCTATATTCACTTGAACACTTCCACCATTGATATAATACTCGAGTATAAATAAATGACCACCACAAAATTTTTCGAATATACATCATATCTACCCTCACAAGATTAATCACAAGACAAGCCTAAATGGGTTGATTCCATCCTCATGTTCACCATTATAATATCATAGTTTTTTTCTAAGACTAATTCATAATATATTTCCTTTCACTACATGAATATTTATCAATTTTTATATTGTTTTTGTTTTTTGGATCAAAATAAAGGTATCTGAGTTTTATTGAATTTTGTTTTTGAGGTCAAGGGAATTATTATGAGGGTTTCATGGGAGTGGAAAAGGAATGGTTGATAGAGGATCATATAGAATTCTACTAGTTGGATGGTAAAGGACCCTGAATAGCCAATTGAGAGATGCATATAGGGATTTACTTGAATAATACAATTTTTCATTTAATAGAACCCCATCATTAAATTGTTAGGAAGAATTGTGGTTTGTGAAATTTTCACAGCACCACTGGTTGATATGTGGTGTTTCCAAAAACCCAGTCATTATTTCAGCTAGCACCAACTTTCCAGTTTTAGTCCACAGCAATCCCATGGTACAATTCAATATTGGTAAATTATGGGCTAGTATCATATTTCATGAAACTATAACACATGATAAATTATTTTTTCACCCTTATTCAAAATATTCAAAATGGAAAATATCATGGGATATTATTGAATCATCTAATACAATTAATTAGTGGATTTATGTTTCGAATAAATCCATGGTCTTCTCACTATAGTTGATCCTTTTATGGTCATGGTGATACTTCATCATCCAATTAGAAAAATTTCTATATATGGATCTTCTATGTTAATTTTGATAATTTTATATCTATGATTATAGTATCATTATTCTTATAATATTCATTGAAATTAATGGGTTTTATTATATATTAAATACTTAGAGAGTTTTGATCTAAAATTTGGGAGGGAGTTGTTCTATTTGGACTTCTTGTTTCCAGAAAATGATAATTTAGATTTTTATTTATTCTTGATATATAATCCATTATTGATCCCAAAGGCCCTAAAATCATTTTGTCTTGATTATTTCTCATTGTATAATTTATTATCAGTGTTTCAAGGTAGGTGGTTTCATAGTTTGATTTACCTTCAATACCACAATTTATTTATCTTTCAAATTGATGCGGAATGTTGATTTGTGGAATAAAATTGGATTTTATGAAATAAATGAGTTTAGAATATGGTTATGAAAATTAAATCATTAATATTTTTTCATAATAAAAATATTTTCAAATCATTATTGGTAAGGGTTGGTTCATATAATTCCCTTGAAAGATAATTTTTTCGAAAAACCAGATGTGATTGAGGATGAGGTAGGGATTCATCATCAAAAATGAAATCATCCCACTCGACCTATTATTCTAGGTAAATGTGAACTTCAGGATTCCAATGATGTGGATAACAGTCTCTTGGAATTGATGTTTTAACCATAGGCATGTTCTACTGGAGTGATGTGCAAAATAGGATCCATAGTTGTTATAATAATGTAATGGGCATCGTCATTGAACAATAAATGTTTATACCATTGGTAAATTTATTTATAGTTACTTTATTTGAAATGATTTCTTGTAATTATTAAAGATACTCATTGAAAACATGTAAATTTAAAATTATTTTTAAGTAATATAAATTGTGTTTTACGAATTCTATGTGTTGATGAATTCATCATTCATTGCTTTTACTAACTTGAGAATAATTGGTTAATTTTATAATGATTTAATATGGATCAATTGGTGGAATTCTACTGGGATATTTTTTAAAAAACATGGATACACGCTTTGGTGTATGTAGACCTCATATTATCTGGTAAATGTAAGGGAAAGGCACCCATCTAGTATATGTTTTTGTTCCATTTTAGGGTCTAGGTTATAGGAGCTGAATTCATTTCATATGGTATTGTGACTTAGGGAATTTTTAATAATGTAAGTGTTCTTAGGTATCTTATCACATGTATTTAATATTTATTTATTTATCTACTATTTTCTTGTTATTTTCTTATAAGAACATTTTATTTATTCATAAATAAATTTCATGTTCATTTTGGAAAAATCATTTTGAATCACAGTCCATGGTACCTAAGAATTTGTTCATAGCCTATGGTGATTCAGAATATCCAATAGGTTTTTTATGGATCAATTCAGGATTTGAGTTGTGAGTGAAATCTAGATTAGATCATTAAAAATAGATTCAAAAGATTGGTTTTTTATTTTTTTATTCATTTTGGGATATCCCGGTAGATAAGAGATAGAAATGATGGAACATATGGGGGTTATTTCAAGGAATTTCCAAAAAACTCTCTACTTGATGAGCCTTATATACCCGAGGGTTCCTAGAAAATTATTATTTTAGTATTTAAATTGTTTTATTCAAAAAAATGTATTATGGTTTTCTTTTTAAATCTAGTGGATTTATGTTATTGTAAATATGACTTTATTTAAGATAGTATAATCATGTATCTCATTTTCTATAGACGTATCATACCATTCACCCCTGATGACCGCTAAAAATATCTTAGGAGGGTGATGATGATGAACTAAAACATATAAATCATTTAATTGATCATAATATGGTTAAGATATTTATGTTCACGGTCTATTCCATGAACCATGATGTGGAATGTTCTACTTTACCTAAAATAACATCAGAACCTCTTTTAGAAGAGGATGGGAATTGATGATATGAATTTATTAACAGTTAAATACCACCTTTATATTGGATGAATGATCCATAAAGGGTGTAATAATGATTGTTAATTTTTGATAAGATATAAATTTTTTATGAATTTCACATTAGTTAATTTGATGTCTGTCATTTTTTATATTCATGGTATGTGTAGAAGGTGGTGGGACTCTATAATCATTGATAATATCTCTGTGTAATTGGAGTGTAAATAATTAAATCCCTTAATTATCATGAATTTTTTCCCAAATTAATTTACTATATAAAAGTTTGAATAGTTTCTCAGTAATGATAATGGTATTCAATCAGTCTTTGAGAATCCTAATTTCTTTAATAAGCTCTCAATGATTTATTTCAACATTGTGTCTAAAGAGACAGTGGTGTTCCAATTGGTATATATATTTATTTATTTTAAATTATTGTCATATGAATTCCACTTAAATTGGAAATCATTTCAGTAGGAGTTAGATGGGGAATTTAGGGAAGATCCTGACAAGGTGGACATGTTAGTGATCACTATAGAACCTTTTCCAATGCTTATAGATCATGTGGTTCATAGAAGGGGATGTAGAAGTACAATGATATTAAAATGGAAATAGTAGTAATAATTATATTAGTAATATTATAACAACATATAAGGTTTTAGTGGCCTGCCATGTTATTAGTGTATAAAAATGGGACACATGAATCGAAGATACTCACACCTCCAAATCATTGTAACTTGTTTGGTTTCTTTAATATCATAAAGATATATTTTTTTAAATTTATCCTTTTTATTTCTCGATTATATCATCATCAACTCTTATAATTTCTAAAATATAATTTGATCATTCAACTACTATTATATTCCAGCCTCATCCCATTGAGACAACGAAGATACACCCAATAGAGGAGTTTCAAACAAAAGTAAATATGGGTTCATTGAAGGTGAGAGAAACCATTTATATTTAATTTATATTATAAACTAATATATATTTGATATTGGATCCCCATATTCTATTTTTTAATATAACACGATGTATATTCTATAAAATAAAATTTAACTCATTCCATTAATCTTTGAATTAGATGATCCTCTAAGAAAGAATGAATAATACATCCATTTTCAATCATCCTCATTCATATTTTATGTAATCAGGATTGTATGGGATTTCAATGTTCCTAACATTTATCCATCTTATTTTATTATTGTTATGGATTGGTTGTCCAGTAATTGGTGTCATGTCAATTGTTATCAATTGTAGTTGTTACTCATTACATTTAATGGGAACATTCATGCATTTCAGGGAGAATATTATATATTATTGACCCGAGAAGTGTTTTCTCATCCAGTGATAAGTTTGTTTTTTTAGGAATATTTTAATTGTAATCTAGTTTTGTTATCTATCCTCTGGTAGAAAAAAATTGTTTCTAATTTATTTCTATAGGAATTTTTGGGATTGGATATATGATAATCATTGGATTATTTTGTTTACTCAACTCTTAGAAGTCAACCAATATCGATTTCATCTTACTATATGTCTCTATATGAAATATAATAGTTGAAAAA
Source organism: Viscum album (assembly GCA_963277665.1). Classification (NCBI taxonomy): domain Eukaryota; kingdom Viridiplantae; phylum Streptophyta; class Magnoliopsida; order Santalales; family Viscaceae; genus Viscum; species Viscum album. Next base: position 1,942,316,964 of record OY728126.1, on the reverse strand, counting down.
TATTATTTTTGGGTTAACGAACAGTGTATTATTGTTCGGATGTGCTTCCCCATGGGTATACCTCAATTTTTTTACCATGAATACTGATATAATTATTCACATATACCATGATTATAAGAATCTCAATCCAAGAATGATCAGGAATAAATATCTCTTTCCATGAATTGACTATTTATTGAAAAAATAAAAATTGGATATGTTTGTAACACCCCATTCTTCCATGGTACGCTTCTCATTAAAAAATACAGTAGCGTATGTTGTACGCAACTTCGAGTTATAACACACACTACAACCAATCAAACTAGATGTTATGAATATTAACACACACATTTTGAAATTTTATACATTTTATCTTCCAAAATGAACTTCATTTTCAGTTTTAGAATATTGAAATTATCTTAAGGTGAATTTTTGGTACATATCTGATAACTTTCATATTGTGATGAATAGTGAAAATTACTAAATTTTAATTAAAAAATATTTTTAAATCGAAATAATTAATAGTCATAAATTATTAATTTAAGTGGTTTTAAAGTATATTTATAATATATTTATAATATTTAATACAATTATGGTCATTGGGCATAATTTAACATCTAAACCGGACATAAAAAGGTGTAAATCTTTTGATAGTTATTATTTCATAAAAACACGGTTTTTATTTTGATATCGGGAATTAATTTTAAATTAATTTCTGCCACTTCTGTGCTTTGAACATAGAAAAATAGATTCAATATTTAGAATCAGGAGGTCCAAATTGTGATTATCGGTAAATTCTATTTTTAGACACTTTGAATAATTACTTCGGTAAATATTTTATTTAACATGGTTAAAGGGTAAATTCGGTATATAAGGGTAAAAAATAATATTATAATAATAATAATTAACCTAAAACATGTCCTAACCAAATTATTTGATACATTTCCGACCATGAGAATCTTTGGGTTGATTTTGGGACCCTATAGATCCACCTGTATGTCATAATGACACTTTATATTAATTAAGTTAATGTAAATACAAAAATGACATAAGAATATATCTTTTAGAAATTCTTTTTACATAGGGCTATATATGTTATACTTTCAAATATAAATATTCATTAGAAATATAAAAATATTTACTACATAATGGTATTTTTTTAAAATTTTAGAAATTGAATAATTAAATTTATTTACGACACAATAATGATGCAGTATTTTATTTATTAATGAACGAATCAAATAATTGGTATTCTAAATGTTAAAATAAATATAATATGAATGTTTTGTTACCTTCCAATAATTTTATTGATTTATATGAGATGTTATTATTTCTTAAATTAATTTGGTTTGAATTAATAAAGTTGTTATGGCTTTACAAAAATCAATTATTAAATATTTTCAAAATTGACATAAACAAGTTTATAAAACAAAAAAAAATTATTAATTGAGTTTCTATTCCAAAAAATCAAAAGTTCAGCCAAAAGACTTATATAATGATAGGTGATTTATTTATGGACCACCTGTAGGTCACTTGGATGTTTATAACATGTTTATTAACCATAAAATATAAAAATACAAAGAGACATGGTAAATTTCAAACTTATTAACTATGAGTTAAAATGAAAATATAAAGTTAATAAAGTAACCCAAACCTATCTAAAACCTACCGGTTGAGTTGTTTGCAACCTATCCACACCTTAACCTTTAAATAATCCAATTTTGAGATACTAGAAACTGAATATGAATTTATTATAAAATAATATTTCTCTCTTTTCCTAAGGTTCCCTCTCACCCATCTTATAAAAGGGCTCTTCCCGTTCCCACTAATTCACACCTTCAAATCCTATTGGATCGGCCAAAAACCACCCAAAAATTCTTTTAACATCCTTAACCTCAACCAAGAGGTATTATTTTGATTAAAAATCCAAACATTGGGGCCCTTTTGATGAAATCAAAAGGAAGAACCCAAAGAAGAGGTAATGTTTTCACCACCCTCTTTCATGTTCCGTTATTATTCAACTTATTCTTTCTTTTTTTATTTCTATTATAAAATAATAAATCCAGTATATTATATATACTGTGAGGTTATTATAAATATTTTACAACCATATTCAGTATTCTATCCATATTTTGAATGACATGTCACCATACGTGTGTACGTACGACTTACTGTCTCCAAGTCATAGTGTAATTGTTATTCAAAACATTATTATTTTGATGGGTATGATAATGCTGGGTAATTGATGAAAATAATAAATATAACATGGTAATGATTCTGTATATATGATATACTATACAATTATTTATTATTTTAATATCAAAAGAATAATATTGTTGCTCGTGCGTACATACGGACTACCGTCTCCACGAACGCGATGATATTCATTTTCCATCGTATCCATGCAAGTATAATTCTCATTTGATGATTAATAATAATGTTTAAATACTTTATATCATTCGGTATACGAATAAGATACAATCTATGCATAACAAACACAACTTATGTAACAAAACATATAAAAAATGAGTAAGTTAACACCCAAAATGATGAGAATACTAAGATATTATTAATAAAGAAATGTTAGAAGATAATATATGATTTCATATTAATGTATATGGTTATTGTATAATTTAATAACAATTATTTCACCATTATACAAGAGTTTAACCTACCCTCAACCAAGGAAAAGTACAATGTAAGGATTTTTTTCTCAATCACTTCATTATCCCAGTTTGTATATACGTAATTATCTACTCGGACCTCTTTATTATACACATCATTATTTCTTAAAAAAGTTTTTCAAATAATTCTTACTATTTTATAGACTATGGGTTAATTTCATTTATACCATTTTTGACTTATTATAAGACGTTTATAAATGAATATATCCTTCGTTTTCCAAACAACATCCTTTTTAACCTTTTCCACAGAATTAAGGTAATAATGTTTTTTAACTTATACGGTGGGTGAGGCTATTTTTTCCATTATAAAATTTTATATGCTTCCATTAAAAGATTATAAGAGTATTTTCAAAGTAAATTTATTATTTTATAATTATGGGACTTTTAAATTATTTCTAGTAAAAGGCATATTTCTCTCAAATAATTTTGATTTCATCTATGTCCACATCCTTTGATTGATTTTATGTTTATTTGAATTTTATTTATTATTTTTCAAAACTTCCATATAGTATTGAAGGTTTTATTATATGTTTCACTATGGATGTGTTATTTTATACGATTCATGGTTTTGGAGAATGTTTTAACATTTCGTATGCTAGTTTTGATACAAATATTTATGTTATGTTTAAACCTGTTCATTTGAGGAATGAATTGGACTTAATAATTGATGGGTGGAGACCGCTATAGATCCTCGATGCATCGGTAGGTCTCATGAGAAAAATTTGTGTCTTGGCACATGGCCTTGAAAAAATCTTATTTGAATTCATGGAACAAGGCCTTGACTATGTGGTTATGATAGTCTGGCATTATGGATTCTATCATTATGAAAGTGGTTATTGATATTGCATGTGATTATTAGACTAGTTAAATATCCATGTGAATAAGTAAATGAAATTAATTCATTTTATTTCTTCCATATTATTCTGATGTTCTTGTTTAAAAGGATTTTGTTTTATTAATACATTGCCTTAAATGATTATGCTTATTTATGAATGTTTCCACTATATTGTTATCCTTACTGGGTATTTGAGCTCACCCCTTTCTATGTTTTATTTTTCCCACGATGTGAAGAAGTATTTTATGAATGACCTGAATGGATATTACGAGGGGATATGAGTGTGGAAAAAAGGTTTGTTTGTAGTTTTTTTACTTTATGATGAAATGTAAGACTTATGAATATATTTAGTGTTTCCAAGGATACTAAACTAATCGGTAATTCAAGACATGATCTTTTGTGATCATGACAATGTTATCTAATAATGCACCAACTATGGGTAACTGGGGTCGGGGTGTTACAGTTTTTATCCATGGAAGATTAGTACAAACTGTGAAAACTAGATTTAGATAAACTCTGATTAGAGCACATAGCCATAAGAGAGACATTGAGTATTAGTATAGATGAAATTCCTAGAATTTTGGTATTGTAGAGATTTTGTAAGGTTTCTGAGAAATAAATCTATATCTGGATACGAGTAGGTAGAGGCGGCTCTGGCACAGATGTACCTAGGGGTAAAACACGAAAACACCACTTTGAGCTAGACACAAATGGGAACATGTGCATAACAACGGGCCTTCCTACACTCTTTATTATGACACTTCCAGGGGATAGGCTTATGATAATTCTCATTTTCTATACAAACCATTATGAAGCGTTTATGAGTTTATACTTCCTCAAATAAAACATTTTTATGATTATGGATTATATCCAAAAACCATTAAATTCATGTAAAGTGTTTTACAAGTTTGGATTTTTGTATTGTGATTCAGAAACTAATCTAGTTTTTGCAATTTTTATGAAATGGAACCTAGTGGAAGAAATGGAAATTGTATCATTGTATGCACACCATGTAGGGATTTCCCACCTACTCAAGATAATTTTAGTGGAGATGGTGATGCAGCTTGTGCTGATCAGCTTATCACAATACTAGGACAACTACCTCAGGTTATGAATAATAACCTTACCTGTATGGAGCACCCTGATCCACAACATGGTGGATCAATGTTAGATCACTTCGTGAGGAAAAAACCACAAACATTGAATGGGAATACAAAACCCTTAGTAGCTGAGCAATAGATAAATTTCTTAGAGAAGATATTCCATGCCTTGGGGAGTAGTGAAAGGGAACAAGTTATCCTGGCAGTTTACCGCCTCACTGGAGATGCTGATCAATGGTGGTCATTGATTGAAAACATGAAGGAAGATGAGGAAGTATCCAATATGTAATGGATGGATTTCAAAGAGCTATATTTAGAAAAATACATTCCTTGTGACCATCGAGTAGATATGGAAATGCAATTTCTGAGTCTATGGAAAAAGAAGGATGAGAATGTCTCAAAGTTTGAGGCTAATATTACAAGGTTAGCGAGGTAAGCTATTGATTATATACGTAACCCAAGAAGTAAGATTGATCATTTCTTTGATGGGTTAAAACTATTTCTCCATCGAGTATTAATCTCACATACCTTCTCGTTGTACGATGAAATTGCCTCATGCGCTATCAATGCAGAAAATGAATTCTCTAAGTCTTATGACTTTTAAAATAAAGAGAAGAAGAGATCTGCTGATCACTCTGGAAATGGAAATAAGGGGAATAAGGGAAAATTTGATTATCCATCTTGTAGAAATTATGGGAAGAAATACCTCGATACTTTCTTTAAGGGAATGTGAATCTGTTACAAGTGTGGTGAAAAAGGCCACCATGCTCATGATTGCAAGGGAATGAATGTTTCTATCAATGTGTAATGATATAATTGTAGAGATATGGGACATTATGAAAATGAATTTCCTATTTTTCAAGTGAACTTACCTCCGAAAAGGACAAGGGATCAAGGCCATGCTTATTCTATCTCAACTGCGGAGGTAGAAGCTCCAAGAGACGAGGTGGAAGGTAATTTAATGGTGTCCTCATGTTTAGAAAATGATTTATTTGATTCTAGATCATCACATTATTTCATATATTCCCAGTTTTCTAAGAAAATTAGATATTTCCAATTTTAATTAACAAGGGTGTTGTCAGTTAAAAATCCTAATGGAAGTATCATTGGTACAAAATTCTGTTGATCTGTTCCCATTAGGTCATATAAATTTTCTTTATCTGCTGATCTCATCGTCAAACCCATTATGGAATTTGATATAATCATCAATATGGATTGGCTTTTGGACCATGATGCGAAAATTTATTGTAAGAAGAAGGGGGTTACTATTTTTGATGATGATGATAAAGAACACCATATCTTTAGAGAAGAATCATCACCACTTGATTCTTATCTAGATCCACCCCTAGTAGCTCAACTAAATTAAATTAATAGGGAGGAAGAGAATGAAATAATTATGGGTGGGGAAAGGAGTGTTCAAATAGAGGATGTTCTTATTGTGAATGAACATGTATATGTGTTTCCTGAAGATTTACCTGGACATCATCCAGAATGAGAAATTGAGTTTTCCATTAATTTAATTCCTGGTTCAAGGCCCATATCGAAGACCCCTTATAGAATAGACACTATGGAATTAGTTGAACTAAATAAACAACTAGAGTAATTTAGTAATAATGGATTTATTCTATATATTATTTCTCCTTGGGGAGCCCCTGTCCTTTTTGTTATGAAGAAAGATGGATCTATGAGGTTATGTATCGACTACAGCGAGTTCAATGCAATAACAATAAAGAACAAGTGTCCCCTACCTCACATTGATGATTTGTTTGACCAAATTCATGGATCTCCATACATTTCTAAGATTGAAATTCGATCTAGATACCATCAATTTTGTGTGAAGAAGGAAGACATTCCAAATATATCTTTTCGAACTAGGTACAGGCATTACGAGTTTATAATAATGCCTTTTGGATTGAATAATGAACCCTCTATATTCATGGATATAATGAATAGAGTTTTCAAGGAATATCTCGATGAATTTTTTAGTGGTATTTATTGATGATATCATGTTATATCCATAAAGCAACGAAGATCATTAAAATCACTTGTGCATTATCCTGAAGACTCGTAGTGACATGAATTATATGGGATGTTTAGAATGTGTGAATTCTTGCTTTAGGAGATTTTTTTTCGTGGCCATATTTTCTCTATGGATGGAATCTTTATTGATCATTCTATGTACACGAAAATCCATTAATTTCCAACCCCAAAGAGTATAATTGAGGTACACAGTTTTTTTGGATTAGCAGGTTATTATCAATGTTTCGTCCGGAATTTTGCCCGATTGGCTAACCCATTAACAAAGCTCACACATAAAGGGGTTAAATTTGTCTGAAAAAATGAGTGTGAAGAATTTTTTGAAGAACTAAAGATAATATTAGTCAATGTTCCTCTATTTTCTCTACCATCAGTGAATGATGGGTTCATTATATATAGTGATACATCGAATAAAGGACATTGTTGTGTCCTTACATAGAATGATAGAGTTATTGCCTATACATCACTATAGGTCAAAATTCATGAGAAAAAATATCCTACTCATGATCTATAGTTAGATTCTATAATATTTGAAATGTAGACATAGAGACGTTATATCTATGGTGAAAAATGTGAGATTTATACTGATCACATGAGTTTGAAGTATATTTTCTCATATAAATAACTCAACATGAAGCAAAGGAGATGTCTTGAACTACTCAAGGATTATGATTGCACGATACACTACCACCCGGGGAAGGGAAAAAAGGTGGAAGATGCATTGAGTAGAAATGATCATCGAGTTTTGAACAATATGAGAGTAGAAAAGGATCCTATATACATGGATCTAGTAAAGATGGTTTTGGGAATCACCATGGAAGGTGAAACATCAATGATTTTTCAAATGGTTACCAAACAGGCTTTACTAGAAAGGATAAAGAGTTCTCAGACTAATGATGAGTAGTTTCAAAAGAATATTAATGCTGTGAATGATGGAAAATTGATTGACTTTGTGTATAAAGATGGAATTTCAAAATTTGTGAAGAGACTTTGTGTTCCCAATATACCTGATCTAAACAGAGAATTGTTGGATGATGCTCATAGTTCCAATTACTCTTTACACCCTAGGAGAACCTAAATGTATAAGTATTTGAATGAACATTTTTGGTGGGACATCATGAAGATATATATTTCTGATTTTGTGTCAAGATGTATGGTTTGACACAAGTGAAACGTGGAAGGCAACTACCTGGAGGATACAGGCAACCACTTCCCATACCTGAGTGGAAATTGTATAATATTTCGATGGACATTGTCATGGGACTACCAATGAATCCTAGAAGTAACAATGAAATATGGGGCATTGTTGATCGGCTTACCAAGTCATTACATTTTCATGCTATAAGGGAAGATTTACCACTTGAACATGTAGCAAGACTATATATTAATGATGATGTGAGACTTCATGGAATACCCCTATCGATTGTTTCTGATCGTGATCCCCATTTTACATCAAGATTCTTGAAGATTCTTCATAAGGAATTGGATACTGAACTTCATTTGTGCACTGCATACCACCCTTAAACAGATAGACAATCATAATGGACTATTCAAACCTTAGAAGACATGTTGAGACCATTATCACTTGACGTTCAGGGTATGTGGGATCAATATTTACCTATGGTAGGATTTTCCAACAACAATAGCTTCCATTCGATTATTCAGATGGCGCCATATGAAGAATTATATGGAAAGAGATGTCGCACACCAACCTGTTGGGATGATGTTTGTGAAAGAATGCCCATAAGCCCAGAACTGGTGGAGGAAACGATGGAAAAGGAAAAGGTAATCCAAAACCAAATTAAATCATCTCAAAGTAGGCAGAAGAGCTATGCCGATAACTAAAGGAAGGATTGGGAATTTTAGGTGGAAGACTATGATTTCTTGAAGGTATCTCCATGGGAGGGAGTTATACATTTCGGTAATAAAGGTAAATTGAGTCCCAGGTACATATGACCTTTCTAAATTCTAGAACGATTTTGGGTTGTAGCTTATCGTTTGGAAATACCGCTAAGTCTCACTAAAGATCACGATGTGTTCAACATATCACTGTTGAGAAAATACATGCCTGACCCAATGCATCTACTCACCTATGAAGAATTATAATTGGAACCTGATATGTATTATTGTGAAGAGCCTGTCAAGATTCATGATATGAGAGAACAATGGTTGAGAAACCGGACGACTCATCTGGTAAAAGTTCTATGGAGATACCATAAGATGGAAGAGGCAACATGGGAACCTGAGGAACTTATGATGAAGAACCACCCAAGAATTTTCATGAGGTAGTATTCTAGAAATTTTGAGGATGAAATTATTAGAATTAGGGGAGATTGTAACACCCCAAGAATCCATGGTATGCTTCTCATTTAATAATACAGTAGACTGTGTTGTACACAACTTTGAGTTCTAACACACACCACAACCAATCAAACTAGTCATTATGTATAATAATATCCAATTTATTAAATTAAATACATTTTATCTTTCAAAATAGACATCATTTTTGGATTTGTAATATCGAAATTATCTGAAGCTGAATTTTTGTTACATTTCTGATAACATTCATATTTTGATGAATCGTGAAAATTACTAAATTTTAATTAAAAACATATTTTTTAATAGAAATAATTAATAGTGATAAATTATTAATTTTAGTGGTTTTAAAGTATATTTAGAATATATTTTTATGAATTAATACAATTTTGGTCGTTAGATGCAATTTTAAATTAAAACCGGACATAAACAAGTGCCAATATTTTGTAAATAATTATTTCTTACAAACACATTTTTTGTTTTGATATCAAGAATTTATTTTAAATTAATTTCTTCAAATTATATGTTTTGAATTTAGAAAAAGGGATTCCATATTTAGAATCAGGAGGTCCAATTTTTGTAAATAGGTAACTTTTATTTTTAGACATTTTGAATAATTAATTCAGAAAATATTTTATTTAACATGGTTAAATGTTAAATCCGGTAAATAAGGGTCAAATATAATATTATAATAATAATAAACTACCATAAAACATGCCCTAACCATATTTTTTGATTCGTTTTTGACCATGGTAATCTTATTTTAAATTTTGAAACCCCATTGATCCACTTGTAAATGGTAATGACACTTTGTATTAATTAAGTAAAAGTGAATACAAAAATGACAGACGCATAAATCTTTTAGAAAATTTTTTTTTACAAAGGGTTATATGAGTTATATATGCAACTATAAATATTAATTATAATGATAAAACATTTCCTACATAGTGGTATTTTATTTATAATTTTTAGACATTTAGTAATTAAATTTATTTATGACACAATAATGATGCAGTATTTTCCTTTTAAATGAATGAATCAAATAATTGGTATTACAAATGTTTAAATAAATATAATTTGAATTATTTGATGCCATCGATGAATTTTATTTTTTAATATGACATTTTAGTATTTCTTAAAAAAAATTAGAATTAATAATGTTTTTATGAATTTATAAAAATTAAATAATTAAATATTGACAAAATTGACATAAAAGAGTTTTTAAAACAAATATTATATTATTAATTGATATTCTATTCCTGAAAATATAAGGTTCGGCCAAAAGACTTATATAATGATTGGTGTATTTTTAATTGACCATGTAGAGGTCTCTTGGAATTTTATTGTATGTTTATGAACCATATAATATATAAACACAAAGAGACATGGTAAATGGAAAACTAATTAACTATGAGTTAAAACTAAAATATAATGTTAATAAATTGACCCAAACCTGTCTAAAACGTAGTGGATGAGTTGTTTTTGACCTTTCCCCAATCTAAAAATTTAATAATACACTTTGGATCCATTAGAAGCCGATTATGAATTTATTATAAAATAAATTTTCTAGCTTTTCCTAAGGTGCCACCCACCACTCTTATAAAAGGGCTCTTCCTCTTCCCACTAATTCACACCTTAAAAGCCTATTGGCCTGGCCAACCCCTACACAAATATTCTCTCAACTTCCCTCACTTAATACTAGATGCCTTATTTTGATCATGAAGCCAACCTGAGGAGCCCTTTTGATCAAATCAAAAAAGAAGAACCCAAAAAAGTGGTAATGTTTTCACCACCCTTTTTCAAGTTCCTTTCTTCTTATACTCCTTCTTTCATTGTTATTTCCATTGTTTAATAACAACTATGCTATCATATATATACTGTGATGTTATTATAAATATGGTACAACCATATTCAGTATTCTATCCATCCATTTAATGACATGTCACCATACGTCCGTACGTACGGCTTACCGTCTCCCGGTCGTGGTGTAATTGTTATTCAAAACATTATTATTTGGATGGGTATGATAATGATGTTTAATTGATTTAATAATAAATATAACATGATAATGATTCTATATATATGATATACCATCCAATTATATATTATTTTAATATCAAACAAATGATATTGTTGCTCGTGCGTACGTACGGACTATCGTCTCCACGAACGCAATGAGATTCATTCCCCATCATATCCTCGCAAGTCCAATTTTCATTTGATAATTACAAATAATTTTTAAAGACTTGATATCATTCTGTATATGAATAAGTACAACCTATCCATAACAAACACAACTTCTGTAACAAAACATATAAAATAAAACGAGTAAGTTAACACACGAATCGACGATAATACTAAGATATTATTAACAAAGCAATGTTAAAAGATCATATATGATATCATATTAATGTATTTGATTTTTGTATAATGTAAAAACAATTATTTCACCGTTATACAGGAGGATAACCTACCCTCAACCATGTAAAATTACAAGGTAAGGATTCTTTTCACTATCTCTTCATTATCCAATGTTGTTTATACGTAATTATCTACTCGTACCTCTTTATCATCCACATCCATGTTTCTTAAAATGAATTTGAAATCATTATTACTATTTTATAGACTGTGGGTTATATTCATTTATACCCTTTTTTACTTTTTATATGATTTTTATAAAGTAATCTTATTGTCATATTCCAAACAAGGTCTTTTTTAATCTTTTCAGTAGAATTAAAGTGTGAATGTGTTTTTTGAACTTATAAGGTGGGTGTGGCTATTTTCTGCCATTATAAAATCATTGAAGCTACCCATAAAATCTTAAAAAAATATTTTCAATAAATTTTTTTATTTTATAATTATGTGAATTTTAAATATATTTAATAAAATATATATTTCTCTCAAATAGTTTTGATTTCATCTATGTCAACATCCTTTGATGGAGTTTAAGCTTATTTGAAGTTGATTTATTATGATACAAAACTTCCACATTGTATTGAAGGTTATGTGATATGTTTGACTGTGGATGTGTTATTTCTATACCATTCATGGTTTATGGAGGATTTATTGACATTTTGTATTCTAGTATTAATACGAATGTTTATGTTATTTTTCAACCAGTTCATACGAGGAATTCATTGGACTTAATAAGTGACAGGTGGAGCCTGCTATAGATCTTTCATGCATCGGTAGATCTCATGAGAAAAACTAGTGTCTTGGCACAAGGCCTAAACAAAATATTATTTGTAGTTTTGCCACAAGGCCATGACTATGTGGTTATGATAGTCTGGCATTATGCATTCCATCATTATGAAAGTGGTTATTGATATGGCATGTGATTATTAAACCAGTAGAATATCTATGGGAATAAGTAAATGGAATTATTTAATTTTATTTCTTCCATATTATGCTTATGTTCATGTTTTAAAATATTTTTTAATTATACATTACATTAAATTTTTATTCTTATTTATGAAATTTTCCGATATATTATTATCCTTACTGGGCATTTGAGCTCACCCTTTTTATGTTTTTTACCAATATGTGAAGAAAAATTTCAGGAATGACCTGCAGGGATAGTATGAGGGGATATGAGTGTAAAGACAATATTTTTTTGTATTTTTTTACTTTATGATGTAATTTAAGACTTATGAATATATCTTGTGTTTCCAATGCTTCTAAACAAATCGGTTTTTCGAGACTTGACCTTTTGTGATCATGCCGATGTTATGTAATAATGCAACAACTGTGGGTAACTGGGGTGGGGGAGTTACAATGTTTGTTTCTAAAATTTATTTTTGGTATTAATTTCACTAACTCAGAATCATGTATTATCTGAAGGTATTATAATTTTATGTACCTTAGGATTCCACGTTTTTGAATAATTCTCCTACTATATTTATTTAGTTGATAAAATTAATATTCAATGAGTATATTGGAATATCATTCATTGTATGTGGATGAAATCATATTAAATATTTTATTTTTTTCATTTAAGGTACTCTATGATAATTATGAGGGATATTTTATTTTATGCTAAATTATCAAAGTACTGATTATAGATTAGGAATTTTATGTTCATAGGACATGTAATTTCGTAACATGGTATCTCAGATGTTCTAGAGAAGTTGATGACTATAATGTCCGGGGAAGAGCCATGAATTTTATTTAGTATTAACATATTCCTAGGTTTAGAGGGATATTATTAGTGGTTAATAATGGATTTCAGGAATATTGTGTAATAATTAACAATTCAGGACTATAATCAAGATTATGATTTATAAATTCATAAGAATTATTTATTTTTTGGGAATACCATTAGAGAGTGTTATCTTTCCTCAAAGTGATTTATTTTATATAGTAGATGATATATATTCCCTTAATATAAGATAATTATCATTTTTTTGATTGCAATTGTTCATTGTTCATTATCCATTCTAGCACCTCAATGATTTTTTTATGAAATGAAGTTTTTTATTCATAATAGGAAATGAGAAATATTTTACATAATTTCATGATGTTATAATTTCTAGTGGGAAATATTAACTACAAAAATCCATGATTTTTACATCAACCTCTTCCCATGAAATTATTATAATGGAATAAAATTTTGATTTAATTCATTATTGGTTTACATCGAACATGTTAGTTAAGAAATACAGTTGGTTCCTGATTGATCAGTAGAGATAATTTGATCGATTCATATTTATTCGTTATATCACTAATGAAGAATACATGGGATAGATATATGATCAATAAATTTTGATGCTTCAAGGAATTATTAAATTAAGTGTATATTATAGGGACCCTAATTTTACCTCAATGTTTGTTAAGGTCTTATAGTAGTATATTGGATGATTGATCAGGTTTATGACTCCCTGTCATCCATTGACTAATGGAAATATTAAATTTAAAAATATGATCAGGGATGCTATGATTCATTTTTATGTAATAGTTTTTTGAAGGTTCATGGGAATTAAATTTGGGGAATGTTTAATTTTTTTATAATAATTGAAACTCAGAATCCTTGTGAATAGAACAATGTTGGTCCTTTTATGACCATCCTTCTTAATACCTATTTTTGGTATGAGGATTGTGAAAGATTATTCATTTTAATGTGATTGGTTTAATTAAAATCTATGATAATATAAATATTTTTTAAATATTATTTATTTTATAGAGTAAGTAAAAGACTTATAAAAATATAAATCATCTAACATGGGAGTTATTAATTGGTGATATGGTGTTCTTTAATGTATCTCCCAGGTAAGTTCACCAACGACATATAAAAAAATGGAAACCTTATCCTAGGAATGTGGGAAAATGTGATGGAATTGTATGTCATGTAATAGTGGAATATTTCTTATCCTTAATAGGTAAATTAAAATTTGACTACAACATTTTTCTTATGATTAAAATAAAAACGTTTCACCGAGACTAATCCAATGTTTCTAGTTTGAAATATATTAAAAAATAACCTATTATGTTTTCGAATGATCGATAACTTCAGGATGTTGATTATAAATTGATGGTTTTATATAGGAATTATACAACAACATTTCATATACTATAAGAAAATAGATTAAAAACTAATGAGACATGGGAGTGGGATTATTTAATGAGAGTGAATTGTCCCCAATTCACTACTGGCCAAATTTTTTTTGTATTATTTATGTATGGGAAGAATGAAATATGGTTGGGATAATCATACCATCTCCATATATTTTTTATATACCACCTAAATTTTATTTATAATTCATTCATTCCATTATATATCCCACTTTTCCACTAGTTATTTGTTTGTTTTGGCTGAAAATGTGTCAAAAGTTGTTATCATATTGTTTTGAGTGGTCAATGATAGTATTTTGAGGGTGGTATAGGTGTAGATAAGATCATGTTGTGGTAATAGATATAATTATCCCATTAGTTCAAATTTTAAGGCCACTAGATAGTTGGTTTAAGGATATAATCAAGGATATCCTACGTGAATCCCACTAGACTACGAATAGATGCACTCTAACACAATAATGGGGATGCCAATGGAGCATACAATCTTCCAAAAACTATCATCCATCTAGTGGTGTATCCAATAGCCAAGAATTGTTTTATGTCCCCACAAGATAGTAATTTGTTAATTATTTGTGGGATAGTGAAGGGTAATATAATGTTTCCCTAAAAACACCTTTAATTATCTAATCCTCCTCTATTAATACTATTTTTACCTATTTGACATGTTTCATTTCTTCGAAAATGTTTTTATGATCCTTTTTAATTAGTTGGTTGATCTATGAACTGATCGAGTTTGTGGTATTGTAATTATATTATATTGTTTTTTATGACTTCTACCCATTTTCAAATTTCACTTATTTCTATCTATGGATCAACTACATAAATTGTGTTATTATTTATCTAGTCTTTTAGTTTAATTCATTTTTCATTCATTTTATTTTTTTGGTTCCATGATCATATCATGATTCCATATGGTGTTTATTATTTGTAATTTGAATCGTATTTTTTCTCCATAATATTTTTCTTTTAATAACACTTATATTTAGTGGTTTATTATTTGAAATTATGGATCTTGGATACCTTCTCAATTATTAAATACCTCATATTGTTATAGATAATTCATCTATCATGAGTGATTTTATTTATTGTTTTTTATTGAAGGACCTTTCATGATTTAAATTTGTATTATATACCATGAGTTCTTACACTAAAAAATTGATTTCTAATTTTTATTAATGAAATTAAAATAATATTTGTAAAATATTTTGTTCATAAAAATGGTTTTGTAATTGGTATATATCCTTGGTTTTCTTAAATGAAATATATTTTAATAATTTTTTTTGTTTAAATCATTTAATTCCCTTGACTATATTTTTCTTCGTAGACCATGAATTGATCAATTTTTATGTATGGATCTAACCGGGGGATGGATATTTTCATCCTAGAACCACTTAATATAAGGTAATGTGTGCACCATGATTCTATTTTTTTAGAATTGGCCCACTATTTGGTGTGTCATCGTACTCCCCCAGAAAAGTTTTTCTATGGAAATGTGCAAACCATATATCCTACTAATTGCAAAAATGACATTAGGATCATCAATAAACAAGAACTAAGAGTACCCTTTGTATGTTTTTCCATATTTATTGTATTTTAAATACATTTTCTTAATGATTTAATGTATTATTTTAAAACATAAATATATTTGGTATGTTTTATAAACTTTTAAAAGGCTGATTTGCCTATATTTTTTGTTAGATTTTATCTCTAGACAAAATTTTTCCACATAGAATAAAAGTTTAATTTTATAAATCATTATTGTAGAGACCCAAAGCTTAACGTACATGGAAATTACATAACATTTGCGGAATACGTAGTACATAACAAAAACACACACACACAAGGATCGTAATAGTTTAGTGTCTTTGGAAACTCGGTATAAAATCTTCTAATCGTGGTGAAAGATCTTCAACATCTCCCATAAAGATCTTTTTTTTACCTAAAACCTTTCTTTATATCCTAGGGAAAAGAAAACATAAAAGGGTGAGCTCAAATGCTCAGTAAGGGTAAACAAAAGAAATATCAATCACATCATATACATAAGCACATAACTTTTGGAAATCTTAACCTGCAAAAGAGATCATAATTTCATAACATGGGGTAAATCATGGCAGTGAAATGTAATCACAATAATCATAACATAAAACATGAAACTTTGTGGCATTCACACATAATCATAGAGAATCATTTCTTCTTAGTCAAGACTCATTGCCAAGACTATCTTAGTGGACAAAGTCCCTTTCTGAATCAAGTAACCCTCGTTTTAGTCCTGTTTCACTGAACCGGTATAACCTACCATTCCAGCCATGTCTATCTCATGAGATATAAAATCTTTACCCAATGCATTGGAGGGAGATATAGGTCCCACCCATCTCATAATGATACCATTCTTATGTGTGCCACAAAATCATAAATCATACATCATTGCATAACCCATGTAATAAAAATGGGATTCTTAAACAACATGATATCATAAAACAACTCATATAAGATAAAGGAATTCATAAAAATACTTCCATCACAACATAATCAAATCCATGTAATAATAGGGATAGAAACAGAACCCTTTATTATCATAGATGGAAAATAATTTTGATAAAACACTTGAAATCCATTCTTGAGGAAAATATCCTTTCTACTTCAAAAACACTTTTCATTTCTTAACATGTCATAAAATTATAACTAAAAGAAGTTGATTAAAAATAAACTTGAAAACTTGTAAAGGAATCTTCTTGGAAATAATGTTTTAAAAATTCATTCATGCCGTATATGTTAAAAAAACATTCCTCATACTTTTGTCAGAAAAGTCAAAAAGTCCCTCGTATGAAAAACGACAAAAGATTCCTTTCATACATATTACTAAAAACTCACCGAAGGGTAAAAAAGGATTTAAACAATTGTAGGTGGATGGAAATAATATTACATATTGATGAAACATGAATGTGGATGATAAAATACACCCCAGTAAATACTTACGAATAAACAATCTCGGATAAAAATGAGATTGTGATATTTCCCTTACCTTAGGTCCGATTTGCTTCGTATATGTCCGAACCTCCTGTATAATGATTTAAATAATGTCATTGACTTATTAAAGAATCATATTCATTGTTATGATATCATATATGGTTCACTTATGACATTATATTACCCGTTCCTTTGTAAATACCATGTTAAAGAAGCGTTTTGGGTAAAAGCGTTTCATTTATCGTAGGTGTTTTGACTTGTTGTTCTTGACATTATTATTACTTATATCATGATTTACTTACTTCCAGAATATAAAATATGATTTATATATCATATATATTCTGTATATATATATACATAATAGATAGATAAATGAAATGAAAAACACCGTTCATGGAGACGGTAGTCCGTACGTACGCATGAACGCTGTTTTCCTTTCCTTATTGTCTTGAATGGAAGTAAGTAGATGACATATATATATATACATAAATCCAGAAGCTTTATAATGTCATATATTTCATTATTATTTCTTATATATACTTTTTAATCATTCTTAAATGGTTAACATGGAGAATGAATCTCATCGCGTCGTGGAGACGGTAGTCCGTACGTACGCACGAGCGATGATATCGTTCCCATGGTCGTGGAATTGTGTTGAAGTGTATGTATACTATTTCAGTATCAATATAACTTTATAATAATCATATATAGTTACTCATTACACCATTATACCAATCCAATTAAGGTGGTGACGGAAAATATATTACACCACGGCGTGGAGACGGTATTCTGTACGTACGCACGCACAGTGATTTCATTTTTCCGTAGGATGGATAGAAGGTGAATTAGAGTTGTTTCATATTTACAATAACATATCAGTATATAAGAAATACTGATGTTATTACTTTATCATGAAACAACTAAAGAAGAAGAAGTTGAAGAAGAAAGAAATTGAAAAGATCGGTAATGGATATTACCTATTCTTTGAAACGCCTCTTTGAATCCTCCACTAAGAGAACTAAGATTGGTCTTTGAAGATAACAAGGACCTCTAGGATTATTCTAGGGAAGTGGAGAAGGGATTTTGCCAGGGTTTTGCCGAGCTTGAGTGCTCAAATTGGTGTGAGGAGGATGGGGAGGAGGTACCCTTTTATAAGGGAGGAGAGGGGAACCTTAGGAATACCTCAAAATATTATTTTATATTAATGTCAAAATCGGTTTATAATGGTTCCAAAGGGTCTTATTTCGAAGCTAAAGTGGGGATGGGTCGAAATCCTATCAACCAATAGGATTTAGACAAGTTTAGGGTATTATTTTAACCTTATCAATTATATTTAACTCTAAGATAAATAATTTAACTTTTACCGTGTCTTTTTGTTTTCTTTCACTATATGGTTAATACACTTACTATAACATGACAAGAGAACCCCAAATTGTTTATTATTAATATATATATCCTTATATAAGTCATTTGGCCGAACCTTATATTTTTAGGAATAAAATAACAATTAATAATATAATATTTTATTTAAAAACTATTTTGTGTCAATTTTGACACTATTTGATATATGATTTTTGGGAAAGTCATAACAGAATTATATGTTCGAACCAAGCTGATTAAATAAACACTAATATATCATAGTAACCTATAAAATTAGTGTAATTCATAAAAAGTCTCAAATTACATCTATTTTGGTGTTTATAACATCAACTATGTCAATATTTCATTAATAAGATAATTACTGCATCATCATTGTGTCATAAATAAATTAAATTATTTAATGTCTAAAAATTAGAAATAAAATACCATTATGTAGGAAATCCTTTTATCTTTATAATGAATATTTATAGTCGAATTTATCTTATTTATAACCCCATATTAAAAATGTTTTAGTTATTACACTTTGATTTTAACTATTTTAACTATTCATTAAATAAAATAATATTAAATGTCATAATCTAATCCAAGTGGACCTAAATGGTCATATTATATTCATAAGGTTGTTTTTGGTCGAATTACACTTATCTAGTAGAATTAGGATATTTGTTATGGTAATAGTAATATCATATTTACCCTTAGTTACCCTATTTACTATTAACCGTGGTAAAAAAAATAAAAAGTTACTATTCACCAAAAATTATTTTCATCTCATTGAACCACATTTTAGTCCTTGATATTAACCGTGTCTGTCGGATTTTTGAAATTCCATTCACAGAAGCGGTAAAATTATGTTTTATGCAAAATTCAGTTTTTAACCTACCACTTAGTGGTTTCACTATTCATCAAAAATTGAATGTTTTCAGAAAAATACCAAAATTTCACCCTAGGCTAATTTCGATATTCCGAATCCAAAAAATGAAGTCGATTTTGAAAAATAAAATTTATAAAATTTTAAAAAGTGGTTTTTACTATTCATAACGGCTAGTTTTATTTTAATAGCATATCGTTGTTTCGTGAAACTCAGTATTACGTACTACACACGTTATCGAGGAAGGCTGCGATTGCGTGTAATGCAAGGCAAGTCAAGGATGCGTGTTGTGCACGCTCCTTGTTGTGTTGCGTATAACACAAGACATTAGTGAAATTAAAAAGAATATTTTTCATAAAATCTTGGGCTTTTACATTCTACCCCCCTTAAAATGAATTTCGCCCTCGAAATTCGTCGGGGTTATAAATGGTTTACTATTCGAAAGTTTCTTTAATAGAAACCCACATCGTAAAAAGGGATACCAAAACCAATATTTTAAAACAAAAGTATGAAACTTAACGGTTACCCAAATAAACTAATCACTGGGTTTCCACATAGGTGAAAATATGGATATGGAAGAAAAATCTAA
Organism: Viscum album; assembly: GCA_963277665.1. Lineage (NCBI taxonomy): Eukaryota > Viridiplantae > Streptophyta > Magnoliopsida > Santalales > Viscaceae > Viscum > Viscum album. The sequence goes on along the minus strand of OY728126.1, from coordinate 1,942,296,641 downwards.
CCATCATGTTCTGATGGAGAGTGGTAGAGAACATGGCTATGGAAAAGCCAACAATCACAAATCCATAAATTTGTGACGATCTAAGGTACCATCCGATTCATCAGGTATAAGATCACTAGGACAACATTTTTGGTTTTCAAGATCATTTCCCTAAAGTTGAAAATTTGAATTAGAATAAATACTTTCTTTATTTTGGTACAATCTCACTGTTGTTCATGCCTTGAACAATTTCCACTTCATCTCTTAAATAAATGAAGTTGAATTTGTTATTCGTGAGGTGTTAGCAGATCATGTGATAGAATGACGGGTCATTCCATCTGTTTCAAATAAAAGGTTAGCAAAAATTATATACATAAGTCGATCTATAGTGAGATTAATCACATATGGTTCCTAAAATGGACTTATACTTCATATATCATACTGCTTAATATAATAAAACTAGTTTCTACTAAACAGGGACTTCCTGTAGGCCAGTGGTAGGCGATAAAGGCTAGTCGCACTTCGGTTGTGGGTTCGATTCCCACAGCCTTGTCCGAAGCGATGGGATGTCGCCCGTCCTGCAGGTTGTCCTTTTGCAAAAACTACATTACTATAACATCCCATCAATAATATCGAAAAAAAACTTATATCCTTAAACAATACTCACTTATGTCCAACATAATCCATTTCAATCTATAGGCTTATCCATAATACTGCAGTCCACTCTCATAACATAGTGAAAACGATTACCAGAGATTTAATACCATCGTTGATCCCCATATATCATAAGATATGTTTTTTTGGTCACATTCCAAACATTCAAAGTCCTTAATCATGTATTCTCTTGAATACCTTAGTGAAAACATGAATTCAGTTTAAAGTTAACACTTTCCACATACCAAAATCCTCAAAATTCTATATACTCAAACCATGATAACACTTAGTCCTTATATCAATCATGAGCTCATGAATACTATTAAACATTTCATTTTCTCGTTTTCCCTTCATTATGCGCATATCATCTTATTTCCAAAAAATATCTCAAACACGTTGAATACCACATCAATAATTATTGCAATACTCAATCATACAACATTATTTTGGAAACCCATTACATAAACACTTAATCATTCCACCACATCGTTGTCATATTCAACATTGCCAATAGTGATCGCATGTGACTTCCCTTTGTCCATTGCCTTCAGTGGTTGCTCATGTTGATCATCACTAACCCTTGGATTAGGGCATTTATTAGCATAATTCCCCATTTCCTTGCACTTGAAGCATTGAAGTGTTGGTGGTGCGTTCTCTGCAGTGTTTGCTTTATTCACATCATTAGATACCCTTTTTCCATTACTTCGACACTCAACTTCTCGATGACCTTCTTTTCCACACTTAAAACATTTTCTAGTCCCTTTAAGACAATCTCCACCATGCTTCTTTCCACACTTTGTGCATAAGGAAACATTCATCTTCTTTTCACCATTATTCTGAGATTTCTCCTTGAACTCCATCTTTCGTTTCTTGTCAAAACCATGAGATGGATATGTAACACCAACTTCCATTTCTACCTTGATAGAACAACGCACAATTTCTTCATAGCTACTGAAGTCTCTTAAAGCTAATTCCCTTCGAAGACTTGGTTTTAAGCCACTGAAAAATCGATCAACTTTACTTTCAGGTTGGATGATAATGCCAGATTCATACCTTGCAAGTCTTGTAAAATTCGCTTTGTATATACCAACAGATTCATCATCCTTTTTCTTTAGTTCAAGAAACTCCTTCTCCATCTTTGTTCAAAGAATACGAGGGAAGTACTTATTGAAAAATAAGTTCTTGAACTCGTCCCATTCCATGGACTCAATTTCATCTCTTTGCCTTGTATTCTTGATAAGATTCCACCATTGATCAGCTTCACCTTCCAAACGATATACTGCTAAGATGACTTTATCATGTTCAGAACATTGATGAACTGAAAATATCTTTTCAGTGGTACTGATCCATTGTTCAGCAACAAGTGGATCAGAAGACCCACTAAAAGAAGGTGGACGTTGCCTCATGAAGGACTAAATAGAATATTGTTCCCTTCTCCGCTCATTTGGAAGTCCAGAATGATTCATAGCTTGTGTAAGTATAGCAATAATATTTTGCACTCTATCTCCCATAACATTTGTTTGTTTAGGAGGACAATCATTGCATTGCCCATTGCATTGATCAACACGGTTCCTTCGGGTTCCATCCATCGTCTAAAACCCAAAAAGAATAGTGTGAGAGGGAAAAATCATGCTATGGAAAACAACATAATAAAGGGGGAGTACCTTCAATATCTAAAATCTTAGGTTTAATTCTATGATCGTTAGCTTAGTTCTATTACTATAACCTATACATATACTTAACCATAGGGACATCCCTAGACATACCGTAGAAATATCTCTAGGGATATCACTAACGTTTTCGCATCCTAGTTTCCAAAGGATGACTAAACCTTTCCTTTGATACCAACTGTAGAGACCCGAAGCTTAACGTACATGGACATTACATTACATTTGCGGAATACTTAGTACATAACAAAAAAACACACACACAAGGATCGTAATAGTTTAGTGTCTTTGGAAACTCAGAATAAAATCTTCTAATCGTGGTGAAAGATCTTCAACATCTCCCATAAAGATATTTTTTTACCTAAAACCTTTCTTTATATCCTGGGGAAAAGAAAACATAAAAGGGTGATCTCAAATGCTCAGTAAGGGTAAACAAAAGAAATATCAATCACATCATATACATAAGCACATAACTTTTGGAAATCTTAACCTGCAAAAGAGATCATAATTTCATAACATGAGGTAAATCATGGCAGTGAAATGTAACCAAAATAATCATAAATTAAAACATGAAACTTTGTGGCATTCACACATAATCATAGAGAATCATTTCTTGTTAGTCAAGACTCATTGCCAAGACTATCTTAGTGGACAAAGTCCCTTTCTGAATCGAGTAACCCTCGTTTCAGTCCGGTTTCACTGAACCGGTATAACCTACCATTCCATCCATGTCTATCTCATGAGATATAAAATCTTTACCCAATTCATTGGAGGGAGATATAGGTCCCACCCATCTCATAATGATACCATTCTTATGTGTGCCACAAAATCATAAATCATACATCATTGCATAACCCATGTAATAAAAATGGGATTCTTAAACAACATGATATCATAAAACAACTCATATAAGATAAAGGAATTCATAAAAATATTTCCATCACAACATAATCAAATACATGTAATAATAGGGATAGAAACAGAACCCTTTATTATCTTAGATGGAAAATAATTTTGATAAAACACTTGAAATCCATTCTTGAGGAAAATATCCTTTCTACTTCAAAAACACTTTTCATTTCTTAACAAGTCATAAAATTATATCTAAAGGAAGTTGATTAAAAATAAACATGAAAACATGTAAAGGAAGATTCTTGGAAATAATGTTTTAAAAATTCATTCATGCCGTATATGTTAAAAAACATTCCTCAAACTTTTGTCGGAAAAGTAAAAAAGTACCTCGTATGAAAAACGACAAAAGATTCCTTTCATACATATTACTAAAAACTCACCGAAGGGTAAAAATGGATTTAAACAATTGTAGGTGTATGGAAATAATATTACATATTGATGAAACATGAATGTGGATGATAAAATACACCCCAGTAAATACTTACGAATAAACAATCTCGGATAAAAATGAGATTGTGATATTTACCTTACCTTAGGTCCGATTTTCTTCATATATGTCCGAACCTCCTGTATAATGATTTAAATAATGTCATTTACTTATTACAGAATCATATTCATTGTTATGATATCATATATGGTTCACTTATGACATTATATTACCCGTTCTTTTGTAAATTCCATGTTAAAGAAGCGTTTTGGGTAAAATCGTTTCATTTATCGTAGGTGTTTTGACTTGTTGTTCTTGACATTATTATTACTTATATCATGATTTACTTACTTCCAGAATATAAAATATGATTTATATATCATATATATTCTATATATATATATACATAATAGATAGATAAATGAAATGAAAAACACCGTTCATGGAGACGGTAGTCCGTACGTACGCATGAACGCTGTTTTCCTTTCCTTATTGTCTTGAATGGAAGTAAGTAGATGAAATATATATATATATATACATAAATCCAGAAGCTTTATAATGTCATATATTTTATTATTATTTCTTATATATACTTTTTAATCATTCTTAAATGGTTAACATGGAGAATGAATCTCATCGCGTCGTGGAGACGGTAGTCCGTACGTACGCACGAGCGATGATATCGTTCCCATGGTTGTGGAATTGTGTTGAAGTGTATGTATACTATTTCAGTATCAATATCACTTTATAATAATAATATATAGTTACTCATTACACCATTATACCAATCCAATTAAGGTGGTGACGGAAAATATATTACACCACGGCGTGGAGACGGTATTCTGTACGTACGCACGCGCGGTGATTTCATTTTTCCGTAGGATGGATAGAAGGAGAATTTGAGTTGTTTCATATTTTTAATAACATATCAGTATATAATAAATACTGATTTTATTACTTTATCATGAAACAAAAAAAGAAGAAGTAGTTGAAGAAGAACGAAATTGAAAAGATCGGTAAGGATATTACCTCTTCTTTGAAACGCCTCTTTGAATCCTCCACTTAGGGAACTAAGATTGTTCTTTGAAGAAGACCATGACCTCTAGGATTATTATAGGTAAGTGGAGAAGGGATTTTTTCAGGGGTTGGCCGAGCTTGAGTGCTCAAATTGGTGTGAGGAGGAGGGGGAGGAGGTACCCTTTTATAAGGGAGGAGAGGGGCACCTTAGGAATACCTCAAAATATTATTTTATATTAATGTCAAAATCGGTTTATAATGGTTCCAAAGGGTCTTATTTCGAAGCTAAAGTGGGGATGGGTCGAAAGACTATCAACCAATAGGATTTAGACAAGTTTAGGGTATTATTGTAACCTTATCAATTAGATTTAACTCTAAGTTAAATAATTTATCTTTTACTGTGTCTTTTTGTTTTCTTTAACTATATGGTTAATACACTTACTATAACATGCCGAGAGAACCACAAATTGTTTATTATTAATATATATATCCTTATCTAAGTCATTTGGCCGAACATTATATTTTTAGGAATAAAATAACAATTAATAATTTAATATTTGATTTAAAAACTATTTTGTGTCAATTTTGACACTATTTGATATATGATTTTTGTGAAAGTAATAACAGAATTTTATGTTCGAACCCAGCTGATTAAATCAACACTAATATATCATAGTAACCTAGAAAATTAGTGGAATTCATAAAAAGTCTCAAATTACATTTATTTTGGTGTTTATAACATCAATTATGTCAATATTTCATTAATAAGATAATTACTGCATCATCATTGTGTCATAAATAAATTAAATTATTTAATGTCTAAAAATTACAAATAAAATACCATTATGTAGGATATCTTTTTAGATTTCTAATGAATATTTATAGTCGAATTTATCTTATGTATAACCCCATAATAAAAATGTTTTATTTATTAAACATTGATTTTAACTATTTTAACTATTCATTAAATAAAATAATATTAAATGTCATAATCTAATCCAAGTGGACCTAAATGGTCATATTATATTAATAAGGTTGTTTTAGGTCGAATTACACTTATCCAATAGAATTAGTACATGTGTTATGGTAATAGTAATATCATATTTACCCTTAGTTACCCTATTTACTATTAACCGTGATAAACAAAAGTAAAAAGTTACTATTCACCAGAAATTATTTTCATCTCATTGAACCACATTTTAGTCCTTAATATTAACCGTGTCTGTCGGATTTTCGAAATTCCATTCACAGAAGCGTTAAAATTATGTTTTATGAAAAATTCAGTTTTTAACCTACAACTTAGTGATTTCACTATTCATCAAAAATTAAAATTTTTCAGAAAAATACCAAAATTTTACCCTAGGCTAATTTCGATATTCCGAATCCAAAAATGAAGTCCATTTTGAAAAATAAAATTTATAAAATTTTAAAAAGTGGTTTTTACTATTCATAACGGCTAGTTTTATTTTAATAGCATATCGTTGTTTCGTGAAACTCAGTATTACGTACTACACACGTTATCGAGGAATGTTGCGATTGCGTGTAATGCAAGGAAAGTCAAGGATGCGTGTTGTGCACGCTCCTTTTTGTGTTGCGTACAACACAAGAAATTAGTGAAATTAAAAAGAATATTTTTCATAAAATCGTAGGCTGTTACAATTATTTTGAATCACTTGGTGGGATTCTATTAAGAAATTTTTATCACACCAAACACATAAAAATTTGTGTAGGTAAAACTTGATTTATCTGATGATGGTAAGGGAAATGTTCCATAGAGATTTGAAGGTTTGATCATTAGAGTGGTGTCAGAGACTAGAGGTGATTACATAAAACATCTAGTTGGAACATATTTGTTTTTTATACTCTGGTTTTTTTATACAACATGACACTTGTCTTACCAATAGATTGTAACTATATTATATTGACATTTTTTTGGATTAACAATATATATTATGTTTTTATTAACTTATTTTTGGTTCATTGTACCAAAATCACTAAAAAATGTACTTATTGGTTCCCAAGAACATGTCTTCAGGCTTGGGGATGTGAAATGAACTTATAGATGTGTTTGGTCCGGTTTAGGATACAGATGTCTTAGAAAATTTTTGTAGATTTGTGGAAAATTTAATTAATCATGAAATTTATTTTCCATAAATGACCAATACATTTCAGTTCAAAATTTTATATTAGAATATATTTATATATATAACATAATTAATATTATGATATAGCACCAAAAAAATTCATAATGAAATATATAAATAAAACAAATTTATTTGTTATTTTATAGCATTACACAAGGAGAATGAATATTGAAAATGAAATTACATAATTTAACAATAGGAAATTTGAAAAAAAAATTAATAGATTGTATTGCATTGGAAAATCCATAAGGATTTATTCACCGAGAAATGTCACAATAATAAATTATTTATAAATAAAAAATAAAAAAATTTAAAATTATTGAATTATGAATAGATAAGAAACAACCATGTCAGAATACACTATTAATATTGAATGAATTAAATAAAATGTATCGGTAAAAATTATATAGGTAATATAAAAATTCTAAGAGTAACATGACAATTGAAATTGTAACCTAACAGTTAATTTTGTAATTTGACTGTTAGAAAAATTACATGGAAAAAAGTATTAAAATTTATTATAACTAATATTGACTAATAATAAAGTATGAAATTTTAAGAATTATAATCTTATAAATAAAATATTTATATTTTGAGGTTTAATATATTTTATATGTTTAAATTTAATAATATTTGATCATTATATAAATTTCTAAAATGACTATCTTAAAAAAAATATTATTATTGAAATTATATAATATTTAAAACAATTAAAAATTATATATATATATTATTTTAAATTTTAATTGGAAAATTACCTAGAAAATATTTTTTTGTTAATAATAATAAAACATCCCTTTTTTAGATTAGAAATAATTAAAATTTTCTAAATTCAACTTATTTTATTACATACAATTGATTTAGTAATGATATAATAAAAAAATAAATTATTTGAAGAAATTGATCAATAAGAAAAAATATTTATTTATAAATTATAAACATAAATTTTAATCCCGTAATGTTTTTCTGACATCTTAAAAGAAAAATTGTATCAATAAAAATATATTTTTCATTCAATCATCGAGTAATTTTTATTTAAAAAATGATTTGAATGTTAATTTTTTGATGATTACTAAAATGTGTTACTTTTTAATAAATACTAAAAATATTCCAAAATAAGTGGACTATAATAATTATTACTCTTGAAATAAAATTTCATTAATTTTTTAACCATATAATATTCAAGTCATGTATAAATAAACCCTCTCACCTCAATTAAGATAATAAATATATGGGATCTTCAGAAATTCACCCCTAATTCCCACTAATATCCTTATAGAAATTATGGAATCATCCAACTCATATCCCTTTATAAAATAAATTTTATATTCAGTGGTAGAATAAAAATTAATAGTTAATTTCGTTACTATCTTTGTATATTTTTTCCACTCACCTAATATCATTGATTTATCTACCTTCTTAAACCTATTTTATTCTAAATATTTTTACATATTAATTTTAGTTTGAGATGGATTATCTATTTTACATTATACATGAAATATATACAATTTATCTCTATTTATTACAGAACTTATTAATGGTCTGTTTAGATCACCAATGAGGACATTGTCAGTTCATTAATTTCCAACACTATCATAGATTACTAGAATAAGTAAATTATAATATTTTAATATTTATTTCAAATTTATTTTATTATTATATAGATAATTTAAAATATTAATAAATAATAATTAATTAAAACCATGATATCGAAAAAATGGTGTAATTCAATGTAAGATATAATATAATCATTTTGTACATAACCAGAATATGAATAAAATTCTTATAATTTATCATTAATAAAAAAAATAAATACAATCAAATTCTTGATTCAATTATTAATAATTATAAATTTAGTCTATTTTTGTCCTAAAAGTATATAATGAAAATGGGGCCTAATGCATGTTGACTAAAAAACCCAATACATTCTGTAAGGTATATCTTCTCGTCATCAAAATATTCCTATTAATTATAATCAAATACCTTCCAAAAGTGTATTAATAATCAATAGGTTTTTCATATGAGGATATACATAATTCCTCTTCAATAAGATTATCTCCAGGATAATTACAGAACCTTTATATGCTTGTATTTGTGGATATTAAATGGAATGTTTTAAATATTTAATTAATGATGTTTGGCAAAATTGAATTGTTTTTATGTTTTATGTAAGTTTTCAAGACTTGATGAAAGAATGATGAAAAATGATCATAATTTAGTGATATGAAACAAATTCATGTCATGCTATGATGAGGGGTAGTGGAAAAGCATATTTATGAAGATTCAATAAAGGAATGGGCCAAAACTAGAACCCAGAAAAGATAAACAAGATTGAACTGGGTGAAAACTACATGAAATTATCATTACACATCATGTAGATAATTTATACAGTAAGTATATAATGTGATTAAAATGGTGTGAAGTATTACACATTATGAATAAAAATCATGTACCCACACATTACCCATCCCTAACAATAATTACATGTTTAGTAAATTTTCAGACAGTCAATAGAAACAATGATTTATGTTGGGTCTCTAACAGAGACACCTTTATGTTCCCCAGGGTGACCCATTACAATGAGAGATACATTAATTGATAAATTTATGTTTCCCTGGATAGGGATTAATTCCTATAAATAATAGACTATGGTGGATTTAATGGGGACCGATTGTTGGAGGAAGCTCTGAATGATATCCTGGAAAATATTTTTATCTCTGATGTCCTTTTCTTTTGTTTTCATCACTTGACTATGTATCCCCTCTCCCTAATTAACTCGACAACCAAATAATTGAAGAGGTTATATCATTGAGTGATCGATAAATTTTGAGAATATACCTTTGTAGTTTTTAAATATATTTGTTACTAAATGAATAAAACACTCATTATTTTTATTTTTTCTACTATCAATTTATTTAAATTTTCTATAACCTCATGCCCGTGTGTCGGGATTTTATTATATTAAATGTAAATAGACTTGGACGACAATCAAGATCTATCACGAACTTCCTAATTCAAGATGAGGGAAGGGATATCAAATTTAAAATACCTTCCTTCCTCATGATGAAGGAGGGATACTCACCCACGATTCCCGCTTCCAATAAAACATAGGGTAGAAACCAAAGCCATGGGTTTAGAAATATAAAAAAATGGGAGGCATTAACATTTCATTTTAACCTATATCAAGAGATAATATGTATCAAAATCATAAAACTCATAGACATATATATATATATATATTGAAACCAAAATTCATCCCTCGTGATTGTTAAAAGTAAAACTACTATAAATTCAAAGAAAATGCATATGTAAGTACCAAAATAAAAAAAAATGTTTTTTCATAGGATCATTCCCTAATGTCTGAGCTAGTGTGGGCCAACATAATCCATGTAGTCTCCCATGAAACTAGAAAATTTATTTATATATTTAGGGTGATAATAAAAGTATACTGAGTTGGGAAAACCCAAATTCAACCATGCACAAGTGGGAGAAGCATATTAATTCCCCTCTGAGAAAACTATATAATGTAAAATAACATAACAGTGTATACTATCCACACCATCCTCACCAAGCCATGGTCACCAAATAACTCAAATAATGTCCTCTAAATTAGTAAGAACATTGATATTTGGTTTCCTTAAATCACTTCTCACTAATTAAATGCTCACCACTAATGATGATCATCCTGATGCTACCGCAATCCCCAACAATCCCCACTGTCACAACCCACCAACGCACTCCTGGGCCACAAACCACAAATATTACACCCACATACATCTGAGTTGCAATGAATAATCATCTCACCAAAAAACACCTAGGAATCATCCCAAAGACAACTAGGAAACAAACCACCTGTCAAACATCCAATACCATAAATCTTGTAATAAACCCCATGCCACTACATCCTTTTGGAATAGTATTGGGCGATAAATTCCTAGATGAGGATGTGGGAGAACATTAATAATCAACCATCAAACCTACCAAAAGGATGTTGGAAAAAACACCCTCCCCCATAACAATGGTGGTGTTTGGGACATAGTGATCAATAAGGGTGGGTGTATATAGAAAACATAAGGAACTCCATGTTTATATATAAAGGTAACCAACACTCATCCCATCCTGTGTGATCCAAAACATACAACTATCCCACTCAAACCAACCATTGGTGTTACCCCTATATGCATGTACCACAATGAACGATGGTAACTTGTACGGTGATTCACTATAATCCCTAATGAGAAACATACCCCAAGACAATTCATTTAACTAGTTGTCATTCTGCATTATAAATTGATTTGTTTTTTATATTCATCCCTACCTAGGAAACTACCAATCAATAAAAATGTTATAAGGAGAACCAACCATACCAACCACTTCCAAAGACAATCAAGTATGGAAGGGCCTATGATAAAGGAATCCATTCTAACACTAAATTCGCTAAACAAATAGGAATAAACCATATTTTAGTCCCACTACACAACACGCCTCATTATTACCATAAATTTCAGCCCCACTGCACAAAAACAATTTTCTTAGCACACCCATAATCATGAAATCATGACACAAACCATCCCTACAACCCTGCATCCCAATAAAAGAATAGATGCACTCCCAATGCATAATGAGAGCATCCATTCCACAATCAACCAAACTCTTAGCCTAAGATACCATCACCCAATATGTACCACCTCATACACACAATCACACACCCATCCATAAAAACACATTATAAACATAGATTCAAGGATGAACATAACCACAATCAACACACAACCACACTGACTGGGAAATGTTTATTCATATTTAGCGTCACTCTTGCTTTAATTCAACTTAATAAATTTGGGACTATAAAAAATTAAGATAAATATTTGGGAATCCATTTATTTTATTGAGTTTTCTTGATAAACTATATTATAATTCTTTTATAAGTGATTCAATAATCATTGTGGTGTGCAAACAGAGACCACCAACAACCATGATTTTTAGATGAATACAACCCATTAAATTCACATCAGGGATCAAGGTTAACATATAAAACAAATCAATCATCATTTTGTTCCCATCCCATCATTTATTACTTTTTATTATGTTCATTAAATTTTTATTCATCCATACTGACTAGTATAAATCATTATTCCCACCCTACATGATACACAATTAAATGATAGATGAAGGAAATACCTACTTGGAATAATACACGATCAACGATTTACCATGTTCTTAAATAGGGGGAACACATGTATTTGGGATACTGCAAGAAAACTAGATCGATGGATATGTCACATTACGTGACTCGACAGGTAGAGAAGTCTCTATGTGCTACAAGAGAAAATGGAAACACATTAGGATAAAAAGGTCATAGCTTAGAAATGCTAGATAATGTATTAATGGAAGGAAAATGGTCTCTAGGGCCATTACGGTCATATCATTCCCAATACCACATGGTTCGACTATTTCAAAGTCCCTAAGGAATTAATATATTAATGATTTAATTATTATCTATTGATTGTTTTAAAAAATTCCCAAATAAGGCTTCAAACTCAATATACATAAAAAAACGAAATAGTTGAAAAACTGGAGAAACTGGAAAAAACTTGAATTGTTTCACTAATGGGAGATACACTGATAGAAGACCATCGATAGTGATCACCCAACAAGGAGTCACCGATGCTCAGCTACCAACATTGATCCACCAACTCGATTGACCAAAGCTGACTCACTAATGCACGGACTCACCGACACACTAACTCCATGAAACCCTGACTCACCGATGCCCCGAAACACTGATAGAATAACCTACTGAAACCTTAAACTACTATCAATCTTGAACTAGAGACTACATCTGCGTACCCACTACCTCGAACTATTGAAAACCACGACCTACCAACAGTGTGACCTACCGATGTCCTTGACCTACCGATGCCCTAGACATATCAGCGGCCTGACCTACCGACACCTCAACCTACCAACACCCTCATCCTATTGATCTATGACCTGCTGCTTTATTGACCGAAAGACTCCATAAACATATAACTCCCTTGACATACCAAAACCATGACATACAGACACCCAGACCTACCGATGCCTTGAAGTATAGATAGAAAAACTTGAAACATGGAAAAATCCTGGAATGAGGTACTATTGCCTCCATGAAAACCCGAATCACTAGATTTTCAAAAATAAATGGACCATGTAAGTCCATGCCATTGCATCAGATAACTCTTAATCTATTTTCTCCCCCGAGATTTCATATCCAATCCTAGATGAAATTGGATCTGAATAATGACCTTGCAAGATAACTCTCAAGGATAAACCACCTCGTTGGAATGAAACCTCAACATCTGTGAACACCTCCTCTATGATCTTCAATCCCCATAAACTTCAATATATACCACACAGACACCTAGAGTGACACTTCCTAAAAATATTATTTTAGTAATTCCTTCCCTCATGCCTATATATTATCCTATTATAGAAACATTGAATTACCTGCTTGGGTTTAATCGCATCCGCATTAATGTCTCCTAATTAAGGATCTGGTCACTCCCTCCACATACATTAGGCCATTATCATATGCTAAATAACAATGAAACAAATCATATCATATAAAACAAGGTTCAAGCATTACATCATAAAGAAAATAACATGAGAAAAACTCAAAAAACACTCTAGGTACTGGGCATGAATATGTGTCTCTCCCTCCAATGTAATCTCCCCCATGCCACCATGCCACCCCACCATGAAAAATCTTGGAATGGTCCATCCATGAAACACCTTCTCCTGACAATCCTAGATCTCTTGTAGTTTCTCAATGAATGTTGCAGAACCTTAATGTACTTTTGTCACCAATAAATGAAATGGGAGTCATCGAGAAGATACTGACGATGCTCAAAGACATGAAAGACATCACGATCCATCCCTAACTCCACTTGTAGTGCCAACTTATATACCACCTTTAAAACATGTCCCAACACCTCAAAAGTTCTGATGAACTTGGGATAAAACTATCTCTACTTTCAAAACATCAACTACGCACGTCGAGAGGAAACCTTCAACAATACATTTTAAAAAACCTCAAAATATAGAGAGATTATCCTCTAACCAAAATACGAAATATTCTAGTCTTGTGATACCTTCATCTTCTCATAGAAAAGATGCACCTTCTCTATCATACTCCACACCACATCCGGACCAAGAACAACTTCCTACCCAACTTATATCCAACATAATGGTGAACGACATGAACATTCCTATAAATAATAAAACAAAGATATGATAATGTAAGTGTGATAGATATTATTATAATGAAATTATACCATGTAATAATGTCACACCCATGACTCAATAAAGACCAAAACACATTCATGGAACATCTCCTCCAACGTTTGGATAGATCTCTCTATCTGTCTGTCTGTTTATGGGTGGAATGCAGTATTGAGGTGTAACTGAGTACTAAAGGCATACTTCAATCCCCTCCAGAATATGGATTTAAAATGTGTATCCTTATCTGAGATTATATATCATGGAACTCAATGATGCCGGAACACCTCATCCACATAACTCTGTGTTATGAAATCCACTAAAATCGACTCCTGTCTCACAAAGAAGTGAGAAAATTTCATCAACTAATCCACTACCACCATCATGTTATCACATCCAACATGATACTTGGGAAGTCCTATGAATAAATCCATCTCGATTTCATTCGTCATCCACTCATGGACATTAAGGGGATTCAAACAACCACTAGGAATACAATGCTCAACATTCACTTACTAGATGAATATGCAATTTTCCACAAACTCTTCCACTTCCTATTTCTTCCTAGGACAACAGAACTATTACCTCATGAACGATACATCTTGGATACTCTTGTTTATAATACTAGAGGTGATCTATGAATCTCAGTGAGAAATTCCTCACAAATTTTTACTGGAACAAAAAGCTTCCCATGGAACAACATATGATTCTGACAATCCTTTGACCATCCCTACGAAGCATCTTCATTGTATATGCGATCATGCATCACCAATTCCTCTACATATCCAAACTGAGACTCCTCCAACATCATTCTTAGAGATGACTATACTATTATCTGAAATTTAAAACCTTTACCACCATCTAGGTATGCATCTAAGTGCAAGGAAAACAACTCCTCCATCACCCTTCAAACATCTACTGAATCCCAAACAATATCCATATATGTGTTCCTTCTTAATGAATCATCCAAAACATATCAATTTCTAGAGGGATTGGAGCATTGAAAATAAAAATCGAAGAGACTCTCCATCCACCTACACTACCACAAGTTCAGGTCTCGGTGGGAAAAGATGTAACACAAGCTATTGTTACCCATGAAGACAACAAAGAACTCCCCAGAGAGGCAATGCATCATAGATTTAGTGAGTACACAACAACTTCTAGTTCTGGATCATGGGTTTCATGGTAACATTTATGGGAACGTAACTACCTATACCCATAAAAGATCACTACCCATTACTACAACAACACACACCCCAAGCCAGGACGAGAAGCATTGAAAAACACCACAAGCATCACAACTTGTTATGGTAACCTGAGAACTAGAGAACTAGAAAATTTACCCTTTAGATAGATGAATGATTCCTAGGATATATCACCCCACAAAAAATGTTGTCCTTTTCTTGTTAGGGACATCCAAGAAGCTATTACTTTTGAGAATTCAGGTCCAAATCATCACTATTATCCTTCCAATGAACGAAAATTATGAACTTCTACAACATTTTTGGGTGCATCCATTAAAATGACTACCTCGAACATTGACAGGTCAATTGTTACACCCTTTTGTGAAACCACATTTCTAAGTAAGATGATTAATCATGTTCAAAACATTCACTTGGAAATATTTCGGATGAAATGGTGGTGCCGAAGGACCTCAAGGAACGAAATGATATGATCATTATTCTCTTCCACTGAATTCAAGAAGATTAATATTTCATTGATTAGTACAATGAAAATCTAGTCTACGAAATCATGAAAGATGGAGTTCATAATCCCCATGAACTATTCTGGTGCATTTGTACCATTGAATGGAATAACCATGAACTCAATGATCCCATAAATGCACCCAAAAGCTATCTTCTGGATGTCATCCTCTTTCACCATTAAATTGTGATACCCAAACCACATATCGATCATTGATACCCAACCTACTCTCCACAACTAGTTAAATAGATTGTATATTCTCAAGAGAGGGTAACAGTTCATTTTTGTTTCCAAATTCGGACTCCGTTATTATATGGAGTGCCTCTAACCAACATTATCTTTCTTCACAAACAAGACAGGAGAACCCCAGGATGACACAATGAGTCAGATTAAATGCATCCTCATTAGATAGTCTATCTTAATTCACAACTCCGGCAACCCAGAAAATTTCATCTCATAAGGAGTCATTGAGATTAGATGAGCATCAGGATATAAGTCTATCCCAAACTCAATGACACATAGAGGGGGTAAATTCACAAACACATCTGAGAAAACATACAGAAAATCTATGATAAAACATAGAACCTCCACCATATAATCATCCATCTATCCCACTAATAGCTCGTCTAATGATAAAAAAGGGGATCCATGAAGCAACTACCCATCTAATAACAATTCTCCCAAAAAAGAGTTACAACATGACCATTCACATCTAGAAACATTACCCTCTTCTAGATAATGAATACCAATATGCACATAGTAAAACTAGTTAATTCCAAAAAAACACTATATGGATTCATCTTTAGTAGATAGAGATCCCCACTAGATAGAGGCGGCCCCAACATCAGTCTAAATCCCTTGAAAACATCAAAAAATATGGACTAACCACCAACTGATGTACTCAACACAGGGGGAATGAAATATATCTCCATATAAAGCCCCATAGTATGGGATTGATAGGGTGAAAAAGGAGTGTGAAGCTCTAGAATTACACAAGCCACAACCATTCGTACATAACAGACTATTCATACCATGAGTTATCTCTGACCCTTTTGGACTTGCTACCTCTATGGTATGGAACTTCCCACGCCCACCTCCTCCACCTCTCGATTGTTTACCACCTCCCAAATCAAACCCTATAGTGGACCGTTAGGGGAACACAAAGGTCGACCTCCTCCATCACTGTCCACCCAGGGGGGATCATCGGCCAGCTGTCCCTACCGCGGGAAAGGCATGGATGGAAACTGTTTCTGAGGTGGGCATTGAACCTCTCCAACACCACTGAAGTAAGCTCAAGTGGGGAAATATCTATGATGGTTCCTATGGACTCAACAAGAAAAACATAATGGTCCTTGGACTATGAGAAAATTTTGAGGACTAATGGTTTTGATGTCAAACTGATGGGGTCATCAACCCATTGGATGAAACATGGAAGACCCTGATTCCAAAGACATGGTACTAATGACAATCACCTTTGAATAACATTGGTGACTTCTCTCTTGCCAAAAAACTCCACACAAGTTCATCCATTCCACTACCTCATCCTTTTTATACACTACAATGTATGTCGATAGGGTGAAGTGAGTAACCGAATATTGAAGAGAAGGATGAAATTCCTCCTCTAAGCGCTTTTCCCATGACTCCTCATTCAAAAAGAGATTCGAATAAAAACATTATATTTCAATGAAATTGAGAACCAATTCCCTCGCTAACATACTCTCCACCAAGATAGAGTGTAGCTCCTAAATCTACTCTGTTATCATGAGGGAAGAAAGGAATTTCACCAAGAACTTATCATCAATGTAATCCTACCAAACAATTGTACCCTTTATCTCATTGAGGTAATGTGTCTACCACTGATGCACTACTACCCTCATCTGAATCAATTATAGAGGAACCCAGTACAATTTCAGAGGCCAAATCAAGGTAAAAGTGTTCACCAGCTCATCGATCCAAAAATATATCTCCTTGTCTAAGACACTACCCTAGTAATTTCCTAGAGTTTTCTTCTTGAAATTAAGAAGATTCTTATGCCACTAAACAACCCTATTTACTATGTTGACCCACTACCAGTCAAACATGTCCACCTGTGGACGCTCCACTGCTAGTAAAACATATAAGTAATGCTTGTGATCTATATATGAAAGGAAAACATGGAACTCCAAAGACAGGTAACATGGAATATATTTTTGATTCATTTTAACTAATTTTTTACATTAATTTCCCAAAAATTCCAAAAAAAATAATTGAGGTCATCATGATGCAGGTACCTTCCCTAGGGTCTCTACACTCAAACGGTGTAGCCACACATGGTCATTCAGTAATATCATATTTCTAGAATTCGATTTGGGGGCTGGGGGCTAAGGTCCTTTGTCCTAGCTATATTTTCCTGGCCTATTTCAAGAACCACGATCACCTTAAACTATTTCCCAACAAACCAAGTAAATTCTCACTATGATGAACTCCAAACTCCATCCTAATTCTCAACCAAAACCACTAATAACAATATGTCATGACCCACCTTCTTCAATATGAAGGAAGGGATATAAATCTATTGAGGCCTTCCTTATTCATGTTTAATGAGAGATAATGACCCCCTTGAGTCCAACCTCTAATAGGCCCCAGGGTGGAGACCTTCACCAAGAGTGTATAAATCTCAAAAATTTGGAGGAATTACCCATTTATAGTATCCACGACTTTGAGATAAGATTTATCAAACTCAAACCACTGAAATATATATATATATATATATATACAACAAAACCAAATTCCATCCCACTAAAATGTTTAATCTAAAGCTGCTAGAAATAATAATTAAACACCAACATAAGTACCGAAAAATAAGTAGCGACACAACAAAAATACCCAATAATCGAGCTAGTAAGGTCTAGAATGGTCTGAAAAATCTCCCTAGAAACCTGAAAAAATTATTTTTATACATATAGTGAGCATACAAGTATACTTAGTAGGGAAAAACCAAAGTCATCCATGCACATGTTGGAGAATCAAACTAATTTCACTGTGATAAAATCAAAGAATCAAAAAAGAACCCAACAAGGTATACTATCCACCCCACCTCACCAAGGAACATTCACTAAATAATGCATGCCATGTAAAGGAAAGTAGTAAGAACATTGATATATGGTTATATAGCACTACATCCCACTGATTAACTACTCATCCCTAATGGTGAACGTCCTAGTGCTACCACTCTCTTCCACATGCCCCACTATCACAACATGCCTGCACACACATGGGATAAAAACTACACACATCCAACCATAGACATATGGGCTGAAATCACCACACATCTCTTCTGAAAGCACTTTGGTATCTTCCAGAAGACACATGGGAAGCAAACCACCTATCACAAAGCCCATACCATAAATTTGGTATTAATCCTCAATCCAATACAGCCTACTAAATGAATCACGGGTGATAAATTCCTAGAATATGGATCATGTAATAGTAAATTTCCATCCATCCCTCCTCCCACAAGTTTATGGGAATAGAAACCCTCTCCCATAACAATGGGGCTGTTTGAAACATAGTTCTCAACACTAGGGGTCTTCATATTGAAAACATAGGGAACTTCATGTGTGTATATATTAGAAACAAAAACATTGACCATTCTATGGGAAACTCAAAATTAAACCAGCCCACTCAAAACCACCTTTGCTACTACCCCTGGATATATGTACCACCACGAACGATGGTCACAAGAACACTGCTTCACTACAAGCCCTAACTCAAAACATACAACCTAATAAATTAATTTAAATAGTTTTCATTCTGCTTTATTAATTAATTTTTTATTTATTTCCATCCCTACATGGGCATCTACCAATCACTGCAAACATTTTAAGGTGAAGAAACCATGCCAACCACTACAAATCCAAACAATGAAAGAAGGTATGATGGTAAATGGTTGGATTCTTACTGTCATTTAGATAAATTAATTTGAATCATTTAGGTTGTAGTCCCAACACACAACACACCTCTTTAATATCACACTCTATAGCCCCACTGCAAAAGAACACCAAACCCACCATACCCATAAACATTAAATTACGACACAACCTAGTCATTAAGACCCACTGCCGAAACATTACCCAGATATCGTCACACTACATAACAACTCCATACATTCTATAATCAACCAAACTCTTAGCATGAGATACCATCACGTCACATATATCTCCATATACACAGAATCACACCCCCATCGACAGCACCACATCACAAACACAAGCAAAAGGCAGAACCTAACAACACACAATATAGAGCCACCCCCAACAAAGAAATGTTTATTAATATTCAGCATCACTATTTCGTTAATTCCACTTGATAAATAAGGGTTATCACAAAATAATATCTATCATGGGGAATCCATTTATTTAACCGAATGTACTTGATTAGCCTGATTCTGATTCATGCTGTAGTGATTCAAAAATCATAAAGTTGTGAAAAAATAGACCACCAACGAACATGGATTTTATACGAATACAACCCATTCAATTTATGACATGGATCAAGGATAAAAAATAAATAACATGATCATCATCATCGTCCATGACCATAATTTTTTACTTTTTATTTTCATCATTAAATTTGGATTTAGAAATTCTCAAAAGGAGGCATCATTATACTCACCATGAATGAAACAAAATCAGAATAGAGATTAATGAAATCCCGACTTGTAACAAATGGAGACAAACAATTTCTCTTATACCAAAACATGGAGTGTGTGATTTGCAGGAAAACTTGATGAAAAATAGATAGATGGCTACGAGAAAACACGTGACTCCAAGGGAATTGAAGTATCTAGGCTCACCAAGTGAAAGAAAAAATATAATAGGAAGATAATGCATCATCTTAGAAACTATATGTCCTATTTAAAGGGAAGGGGAAATTTTTTTATGGTCCATTAAAGTCAAATGATGGCCAAGACCGTGTGGTTTGACTAAATAAATGTCCTCAATGTGTATATATACTAATTATATAATTAATATCATTCAAAACTCATTTATGAATTTCTAATCAAGGTATTAAACGTGATTTATTTCAAATTAAATGTGAGAGGTGTGAATCTGGTAAAACATGGAAAAACTGAAATTGATTACCTAAAGGGTGAGTCACTGACAACAAGCCATTGACATTTAGCCACCAATAGTGATTATCTGATGCAAAGCTACTAAGACTCTGCTACTGATGTTGAGCGACCAACGTGATCTACTGACACCAAACACACTAACACCCTTACTAACTACTTGAACTACCATCATGTTGACCTACTGATACCCATACCTACAAGAGCTGAGACATACCAACGACCATGACCTACCGACGCCATGACCTACTAACACCTGAACCTATCGAATCCCTCAACCTACCGATGCCCTCAACCTACAAATTCCCTGACCTACCAACACCATAACCTACAGATGTCTTCGACCTACCGATTCCCTTTACTACCAAATCAAAGACCTAGTAATGCATCGACCTATGAAAAGAAAAACTAGAAATTTGGAATGATCTTGAAATGAGATATCATTACCTCACAAAACACCCAAAACATAGGATTTTGACATGGTAGTAGACCACAGAGGTCCATGTCATTACATGATCTCCCTCCACCAATTCATGGTTTTGATTGGATGAACGAGCCTATGAATTAGTGGTTAGTGTTCAGATATATTCTACACATGGGTGGAATTTTGGTAGTTACTATTGATTTTTGGGGAATCGAAATACCTAAATACGGATTTTCCTAATTAATCAACATGACCCACCAGAACAAATAAAATATTGGAAAGAGATATGAACAATATGACATTCATATTAGGGTCATGCTCACATTCACTAACTAGCCACGGTCGTGGGAGGAATTGATCAATAAATCTCTCTCATTTTATTCAAAAGGGGAGTAATTGTTAAAATAAAAAACCCATGATAGCATTTTATAAGGACTTAGAAAACACACATAGATCACCACTTATCTCAATTATGATAAAATCAATAATTTAAAATAGGTTTTTCTATTTCCTTTTTCAAAATCCATTAAAAACCATATTTTCATTAAATCAAACAAAAACCAACAATTTTTTTGAACACACCTATTTGAGACATTAATAAATTTTATCCAATTAGCTATATTATGGTAATAATTTTTTAGAACTACCCATGATAAACCTGAATTGGAAAATAATAATTTTTTTCACAGCAATTATATTTTCAAAGCCTATCATTGGTATGTATTACATTTCTTATTCTCCCCAATGTAAATGGTAACAATTTGTTCTTAAATGCAACACGTCATTTTCAGAAATTATTTTTTCTCTTCCGATTTTGGTAACCATGATGTTTATTCACTAACATCTTCTTTATGAAATTACATTGAAACCCATTCCATTATCTTATATTTATATAAATAGTTTTTTTCATATACATTTCCCCTCTATGTGAGATGCACGATTATGAGAATATGATGATTTAATGGTAAGGATTATAGTTATATATACCTCAATTGTATTGAGAAATGTTTCATGTCTCGTGAAATTCAAATGTGTTGTCATGAAACATGAACCTATAAAATTCTATGTATTGTGTGTTGCATACATATATTATGTCGGAATATGATTCTAGATTTGTTCACATTAAATTCGTGATAATTTTCAATGATGTTTATTGTTTTGTATTATTTCAGAAGTTCTACAATCAAAACCTTCTTCAAATGATTCTTATGAATATTATCTTATACATATTATATGATTAAGATATTATTCCCAGCCATTAACACATGTAGAATATTTTATCATATACCTAGTTATTATTCCATGCATTTTGGGGATTTTATTTCAGTAATTTCATGTTTTTTATATTCTAAAGTGATTACTTGTGTTAAAATTGTTGATATCTATTTAGAGGGCTATATTGTAGGATTTAAATAAAATTTAATGATTTATTTGAATTCTTGTTTTTTGAAACTAATTTTCCAATAAACTAATCATATTGAAAATTTATTTTTATTATTATGTATTTTATACATAAAATAATCTAATAATTTTGTGTAAAATATTTCAGTCACTTTAAAAGGATGTTGAAAAATGATTACATAATTATGTAATTAGGACTATAAAGTATATTCATTCATATTCTTATAGTAATAATAATTTAAGAATTTAGTGTTGATTAAATTATATGATTAAGTTGTATATCCTTTATTTTCTTATGTAATATTATAAATTATGTATTTTAAAAAATTGTGGGTACTAATAGAAGAAAATAAACATAAAAATATGATGATCAACGAAAGTGTTTTCGAAAAAATACACTAAATACAATGGGATACATAATTTATGTCACCATGGAAGTACATAACCACTTATCCTAGTATATGAATATAAAACAAAACAATGAGGAATTTATATATCCATCTTGGTGAGAGTGTGTATCCATGGAATCATTAATGTGATAGCGCATACAAAAATTCCAACTATAGTAACCTAGATATCATATCGATGTTATTACAATTGAATAGATAAAATGGATCTCACCACTCAGGGAAAAAAATTTAATAGCCTTGAAAAAAAGATTCTTACAAGATTACCATAATATAGTAGTGATTTAAAATACATGGCACACATATATTTATTTCATCCATTATTTTAATCATTATATCTTTCTTCATTTCTTGAGAAGTTGTAAAAAATGAAAGGGTGAGAGTAGTTTCTTAGTTTGGTTTATATACAATGTAATCTATCAAGAATAACAATGGTACACTCAATATGGAAAGTAAAATAACTTAAATCAATAAAAAAAATTATAAAAGGATCATTAAATGAATATGTGGATAATATCAATGTACTAATCTCATTAATAATAATAATTAAGTCATAAATAATTTAAATTAATACTATTTCACATCATGATCCTAGAATTCATTACAGATATACCACAAAGTCCTTTATCCCTGACCCATTAAACTATGGTTAGTTAGGTGCTAGAAACCCGTTTTATTTGGCCATCATATTTGTCTCATGAGACAGATCAATCGATAGAGGTGCTAATTTTTTTGGGCCACACCCATCAAACCGTGTCCAATTCATTTATATATGTTTATTTATTAATATAATTCATTAAGGACATTCCTTATCAATATTAAAAAATATCAGTATTTCATTATTCAATCAAATAACCTAAACATTAATATACAATATGATGAAATATTGTATTATATATGTAATAATAATACTCATGATAAAATGAATTTGAATATTAATGTTAAATTTCATGTTGAATGATAAAAAGAATTTTAACTTTTCAAGGGGAACTCAATGAAAAAAACTATTTAAGAGATGATAGAGCCATTAAATTATAAAAAAATTAGATTTTTTTAATAATGTTGTTATTCTTAATTAATATAATAATATAAATCTAAATCGAATTTTATGACGTTTTTTTTAAAAAAACATTGAATTATTATAAATTGAAATAGATATTGTAATATGAAAATTGGTTAATGTCATATTCATTATGGAGAAAGATTATTTTTTCCTTTTTGTAATAATAGATTAAAATTTTCCTTTCTCAAAACATTATAATGATTCAACATAAACCTTGTAAAAATTAAAATATAAAATAAAATGTACTTGACATATAATATTATTATATATGATTTAATTTAGTAATTATTTTTTAAATTATATGGATATGGGAGAAAAATATACCCACCCAAAAAGGGAAACAAAACAACTATTATTTTCAATATGTCATTTCTTTATTGACATTCCAATGAGTGTAAATGACACTTGATAACAGAAAAATGATTTTAATACCCATAAGTTACGATAATAGATGAATTTTATTAATCATTCGTTTTATGATTTATTTAATGAAAATATATACAATCAAAAATGAAAATGAGTTTTTAACAGAAAATTTTACATACTTTGTATCTTTAATATTGTAATCAACTTAAGGAATAACCTTGAAATAAAATTTTAAAAATATTAAATAATTAGATATTGATGTTAAATAATCCACAGAAAAGTGAATAGACTACCTAAATTTAAATAGGTTCATAATACCAAATATTTTTCAATGGAGTGGAAATTTATTTGAATTCCCTTACCTATATTATATAACTAAATTATGAATTAATCATGAATTTATTATGTGTATCAAATTTATATCCACAAGAGTTAAATTTCAATACAACATCAATCAAGAATTTAATTTCATAACTAATAATTACAAAATAATATCATTGTACACGTGAAATAAGATAATGAAAAGAAATTTAGTTAAGTTACTTCTAACCTCAGGTAACACTTTCCACATAAGTTCATTTAAAAACATATATATTTTAATTTATTTATCATAAATATTTTCCAGACTTATATAAATTTCTATAATATCATATATGATCACTTCATTACTTTTTATATCCCATATATTAAAATACAATCATTATTATCATTATTATGGATGTTATCTAAATCATTCTACAAATATGACATGATTTCGTGTTTTCATTCCTTGCATCATTATCCTGGTTACATTATCTCTTGAATTGTATTCTAGGTATTAATATAATATATATGTAATTTAAATAATTATAATTATCAATAAAATGTAGAGATATAAAAATGAAATATATTGTTAATAGATATGATAGGACATATGTGCGAACAAATGATATTTTATCTTTTTGATGGAATTAAAAAACAAAATGTACATAATAATCCACAACTAAACGTTTATATTTATATCATAAATATATTTTTTATTAATTAAATATTACCTAATTTATATAAAAGTAAATAATAAATAGAAATGGGATCGCATCACTTCATGGAGGTGATACTGCCCCTATACAAAACAGTAACATTAACAATTTCCAATTTATTAGAAGGTAAGAAGTTATATATAATATTATAATTACATAATAATTTTTATTTAGTTACCATCAGATAAATTAATTAGTTCCATATTTATTTATATACAGGTATATTGTGAAGAAAAACAAGTTAAAAAGTAACAAATAGATAATAATTTATTCTTACCCTCGATTGATGTTTTTTATTTTAATTTTTTGAAAATTAGATATAATATTGATGTACCATAATAGTAATAACCTCATAGTGTATTTATGATTATATTTTTTTTTTATTTTAGGATGTGTTTAACATAATATGTGAATTATAATATGAATTAAACTATAAATATTTGATAAATAGAATTACCTCTAATTCTGTAGACAACCATTATATTTTCTTAGAGAAAAAATAGGTTTGGTAGTATGGAATAGAGAAAACCTATAGTACTTATATAAGGATATTAATACGGTAATAGGTAAAGGATTATAAAATCTATATGGATCATTATTTTGTGATAATTTGAGAAAAAGTGGTGTCCTTTTGTAACTGAGTGTAGGGGAATTCATGGGATTTCAAAAATAATTAAATTAATATAAATTTAATTTTCTCAACATGGATAAATTTATTATTAATTATATTATATGATTTTGGTGTGTCTATATCCCCTCTTACAATAAATTTTTTACTAGTTTTGCAATGTTATTTTCATTAAAATTTATTTCAACCCCATGTTAACAATTTTTTGAAATTACATCATTATTAATGTTTTATCCCATTCAAGGGTTAATAATTTTTATATAATGTAAACAATGACCCATAAATAGACCATGAATGATGTTTTAAACCAGATACCATTGATTTCATGAAATATATTTTTTTTTGAATTTAAAATCATTTCCTAAAATATGATGAAATATTATTAAGGTCATTTTTGACACTATTCATTTTATTTGACAACAAATACATCATGAAAAGAAAAAAAATGCAATATAATACATTAAAAACCCCTTAAAGAAGTATTTATCTATCAATTTTAGGATGAAAATAAATAAATAGATTCTAATTACAATTAGTAATATTAAATTCATTTATTTTATTATTTTTTAATTTAATTGATTTTGTGTCAACGTTACGTAGGCATTTACAGAAAATATTTAATCACTAAACAATTTAAATAAATTTTCATGATAAAAATAATTTAGTCCTCATAAAAAAATGTTTATAACTAGAGGTATGTTATATTTTTTTTCTATCAGTAAATATTATTGGTTTTAAAAGAAGAAAACTAATTTTTTTCTATATCTTTCACTTATGTATAATATTGTAGAGAATCACACCCAAATGGAAAGAAGTCATATTTTTTATGTTTTTGTGATTATTGATGAAATTGAATCATCAAATTAAATTAATTAAATTGTTTGGATGATCTATTTTACCATATCACATTAATTTCAACCTTAATTTCAAGATTTAAACGTTTTTAGTTATAATTATTTACCTTGGTTTCTATTCATAATGATTAAAATTAAAAGGTATATATTCAGAAAATTTAGACCTCATGATTACAAAAATCAAATCCATTTTTTAAAAATAAATATATATTAGTTGGAATATTAAGATTATATTATAATAAAATGCACATCAATAAAAGTTTTAAGAAAAATTCATATTTATGCATTAAAATTTGATTGTTGGAAATTAAATTATAATATTTACTCTAATGAACTAAATTTAATTAGTATACTATTTTGGATATAATATTACATTTTAAAAATATTTGAAAAAATTTAATTGTTTATATTCTTGTAAAAATATAGTTCACATGGAATAATAGTATTTCTCACTATTTACTAGAAAAAAAAATTAATTTATCAAAAATCCAAAAAAAATCACTATAAGATAATTTTGAGGTGATTGTTTCAAAATTTGTATAATTTTCAAACTACTAACATTTTAAATGTTTCATAATTAAATTAATATATTCATTCATAATAAGTAATGAAAACCACTTTGAATAAATTTTTTTCAACTAATAAAATGTGTACCTTAAAAATAAAGTGCAAATTTCAAAAAAATTAATAAATAAATTTCTCTTGAGTAGGTAATTTATATACAATTCATGATGAGGTTAATAAAATTAATACCACAGAAGTTAATGGTTAGGTTCTAATGAATAAGTTTAAATAATATTATTGTGTGGTTAGTTTAATCTCGGTGTAGCATGTTCTATGGGTTATCAAAGATAGTGTTTTTTAAATTCAAATGGTGTTACAATTTAATCAAACATCTTTTGGATATCATTATCAAATAATTATTTAAAAATGGGTTACATCTATGGGAAATATATTTTATATTCTTAATTAATTAGATAAGGTGACTGTTATAATAGTTTAATTGGTTTTATAAGTAGGATTTGGTCAATGTGGGGAATTATTCAAGAATAAATAGTTGAAGGATAATGTTGAGGAAATGTAGTGGGAAATTGTTTTTGAGAACATTTTATAAAACCTATTTAACGTGAATAATTTGTACAAATTTTAATAATATACTAATGATTTCATAACCCTTATGAAGAAAACAATATATTTTAGTCGACACTTTCCACTATATAAATAATACATTTAATATATTTCAACCCAAGAGTAAATATAAAAACATGAAATGTCATATTAGAAGAGAACATTTAATATTAAATTTCAATTGTTAAAATGTTTCCTTTTTGTTGGAGGATATAAATAGATGCAACCAATTTTTAAATATATCAATAAACATAAATATTTTCTCTTTTTGTGTTCTTGTATTTGTTTAAATTTCATTATTTTATCCAAATAATCATCAATATCCTTTTATGAAGAACATAAATTTTCCTAGAAATTCTAATTTTAGACGTAATACATTTTATTTTGAAAAATTAAATATATTATAGTTCATTTATACTTAAATATTTTTTAATTGAGTAATATATTATGAATAATTAAATTCATAATTAATGTGAAATATGAATAACACTATATAATATTTAAAAATTAAGTTTCTTAATTTTTTATATTTATTATAATATTGATTTCAGCATAATTTTTTAATTCATAGAGTATAAATTTTTAATTTTAAAAAAATTTCTTTGTTTTTGGATTTAAAATAACGATATTAGATTAAGATAATTTTTTAGGATATTTATGAAATTATAGAATTTTATGTAGAGAATTTAAAAAAACATTCTTAAAAATATTGTGACATTTTTAAAATATATATGATATATGAAAAATAATATAATTGTGATTCTTTATTCATAAAAATAATCTATTTAAATTATTCTTAAAAATTAATTTTATTAGTATTTAAAAAATAATTCATATTTTAAGAAATAAGTTATATTTTTTTAAAATATTTTTATGTGTTATAAATTTACTATTATAAAATAATATTGTATCAATTTTAAATACATAATATTCTTATGTTGAGTTCAAATTCGGAATTGGAATTTTAAAGTTCAATAATAATGATAAATCATTCCCTTTTAAAATAAATATCTATTTATTTCAAAAATATGTCAGGGTATAATATAATTTTATAAAAATTATAAAACTATTAATAAAATTATTAGAACAGTCCAAACTAATATCCAAAATGAGTGGATGAGTGTTCTAATATGAAAAACACCTAAAAATCATTATTTTCTATGTTTGGATCATCATTAAATATAAATAAAGACAATCCATGCACCTTAATTAATGAGATTTTGTGATAAATCTATATCCCCCACTTATAAACGGAACTCAATTCAACCAAAATCATATTATCTATACAGTAAAATTATTTATTATCATAATCCCATTTTACCATTACATGATTTTTATTCCATTTTTTTAAGTCTCTCTTAACATGAGTAAATCCAATAAAGATTATTTCTAAAGGGTAATTTAAGGAGAAAAAAAAATATGTGTTATTTGTACACTCCCTAAATATATTTAATATATAATTATTATCCACACTCCAACAAAAATCAATAATATATTTTAAAATCATGACATAAATTTTATCCGTATATAAATTTTTATCATATTGACAGTTTAATAATTTTATAATGTTGTCACTTCTCAGTTGAACAATTATAGTGTCATCAATGTGTTAATGTATACTAACACTTATATGAATGATGTTTTTTATTTTATGTAAAAAAATAATGTTCCTAGTTAAAAAGGGTCATTTAAAGAATAAATATTTTATTTATAAAAAATGTAATAGTAATGTCTCATATCATTATGTGTATTATATTTTAAATATTATGTGGAATTATTTCGAGACCGGGCGTGATGACGGAACATCATTCCAAGGCCCAGTGAGCCCGGAATGATGGTCTAAACATTTTTAGTAAAGTTAGTTGGCACATGTGTGTGGTTGTGGCGGTTAGAAAACCAGTACCAGGATTAAAAATATGAGGGCACTGTTGCGTCCGTGACGATGACTTTACCAAAGAATGAGTCTAACCTCAACTGAAAAATGTCGAGGGAAAATGATAATTTTCATATGTTTTTAGTATATTAAAATAAATTAAATTCCCAATGTTTATTTTATTTATTTTTGGAAATATCTACTGCAGCGATGCGACGTGGAAACTGTTTTAGTAATTAATGTCTTGTCATTGTGAATCAGAAACAGAAAGCATGATTCATTAATGTCGCAGCATGATGGAATTCCAAATATCCTTTCCCCTTTTTAATGGGTTAATCTAATGATGGTCGTTGACCGAAAAATTGTGAGAGAGATCTGGAGAATCCGTAGAGTCTTAGAGAAAACTCTCAGTGATGAATGACGCCAAATCAATGTTAATAATTGTTGTGCCAACGAGTTGAAGGATCCTAAGGATGATGGTAGCTTGAACTCCTCGTCAACGATCTATCAATTTTGAGGTAGGGGTTTGTTATTTAAATTATTTCTTCGAGTTTTTATCTAAATGACGAACACAGATCAACTGCGGACAAGTTGATCCGTTGATTCATGCGTTCTTGCGTGAGGGTTTCGGTTGGGATTTTTTGGGGATTTATCCATGTTTATTTCTTATAGTTTTGATTTATCACTGTTTGATCCTACAAACGAGAGCGGATCGACGCCATGACGAATGACAGAGGAGGTTCGTTCCTTAATTTTATATTCAAGATTTCCTCCCCATTTCTTATCTTGTGTGTTCATCTCCTTTTTCATGGGGAGATGAACAACAGATCGTGGCACGTTAATTTTGAAATGCAATGATCCCAAACTGTAGATCTGAAATTACAATAAACCAATAGAGGTGTGAAGGCCATGATGGATGATGAATCAGCTCATATCGGAAGAGACCATTCTTTGAGCATTCTTCGTACGGGAAGATCAAAACGTTTTTTGTGGCTGATCGGAGGCTCATAAACAATGGAGGCGACTTTGGGATGTCAGGATTACCTAGAAACTGGAGTTTCGTGGTGATCATATCGTCAAAAATAAGATTGCGACATCAAAGGAGGTGAGCTTGCGAGAAGCATCATTTCTGGAGAATTCATGAATACACAGTGTTAACATTCGATGAAAATGATGTGTAGTACCGGTGGTGGATGCTAGGGTATCGGGGGTCAGATAGGAATCAAAAAGTATGTGACCCTAGTCACAAGTCATGTTGAACCTTCTCCGAAGCTCTCCGTATATTTTGGAATGTACACAGACAGAGGTTGGACTACATAGATTGAGAAAGGGCGTGTACTCTCTAAGAAGCATGGAAGAAGTGACATTTCAAAGTTCGTCGTATATATAGGGGATATAAGGAAAAGGGATGGAGTACATGATCGTGTAATCCACCACATGGCTAGGCAAGGTCAGTAATGTGGGTCACCCCGTGTACCTATTACAAATGATGAAGTACATGGGTTGTAGCCGGGTACATTCACATGACCGCATACACGGAGCCATCCCCGGATGCCTCAGACATGGAGTTTACTCCGTACCACATGCCTTGTACTTCATTTTTATAAATGACCAACCTTACGACACAGGTCATTGTATACGGGCAGTACCTGGGGTCTGAAGACACGGTCTTTGACTTTTCTACATGTCGTGTACTTTTTAGAAGATGGATGGGTCTCCATGTCCACCGTATCTTGGACATGTTTCGTTCTGGTTTGTTCCCCCTTCTCCTCATTCCCCTGAAGGTTAGGCGTTATTTCCTTTAACATTTGTTTGACCCCTTAAGTAGTACTTTCTCTGATAGAGTCCAGAATTCATCCAAGAGGCCCGGATCTAGATCCTATATCCATTCTTGATCCGAGGTAGAGTCCGGAATTGATGTAACAAAATCTATAGAATTTTGATCCTCTACCTAGTAGGTGAATCCGTATGAGTCGTGATATCCGCAATGGCCCTGGTAGTGATCCTCATCTGTGTATCGTGATCTTTCCCCACTTAGGAGTGTGTCTCTTGTAATGAGTGTATCTATCTATCAGTTTCTTTCCCACTCAGAAGTGTGTCTCCCGTAAAGAGTGTGGATATCTCTCGTGGATTTTCGTGATGAATATCACTTCTTGGATATTCAAATTCTGAGATAACAGAATCGTGAAGTGATATCTCCCGGAACGAGTGCTTCATGGAATCTTCGAACTGAATCCCTAACAGGGGTATGTTGTTGTGTGACTTGCCTCTAGAACGTGGGTCTGGGTTTTGAGTATATCTTCTTTGTGTTAATCTTGTTATATTTTCTATAGACATATATTGTGCATATATGATTGTACCTTTACTTCTTGTACTGCTTTTTGGTATTCAGTGTGCTCTACTGAGTATTGTTATACTCACCCCTACATGGGCATTTCCCACATGTGTCGTGTATAGTGCAGACAAGCATCCTTTTGAAAGAGCCCAGAGTGCACCAGGACAGAACCAAGCCTTCTGTGTTCCCTACAGGCTGAGGCATTCCTATGACTACATTCCGAAGTCTATGTACCTATTTTTGATTACGGGTTGGGCCTTGCAGTTTTTAGACGCTTTTTTAATGTTCTTGTATTCTAGCCCAGTTTACATTCAGTACTTTACCTTCCATCGTACTCTATTTGTTGGGTTTAGTTATATTCATCCATTTTGTTCCATAGTGGTTTTTACATTTCAATATTTATAGGCTTGGAGATATTTGTGTTTGCACATGTACTTAGGCAATGGATCCCAGGTCAGTAATATGCCTACTCGGTACTAGTCACCATCCACGGGGCTGTTAAAGACTATCTTGGAATGTCGCGGAGTGGGCCCCAATAGGGTAGGTCATGACATTAATATTCTATTAAATCATTAAATGTATACCATTATTTATTTTTATGAAAAATGAAAACTTCATTTTTATGTGTTTGGGTGATCAACATGATCTATAGAGTGACATGTTCTATTTTTCATCACTAGCTATCACAAATAGTTCACCAAACTATATTATTGATATATTGGATATAAATTAGTAATTTATATTAGGAATATATATCTAAATGTATTTAAAAAAATGATTATAATTATAACGTAATGTTTTGATATCATTCTAGTACTCATAAAAAGCCTATCATGTGTCAAGTTCACTCAAAATAAGCCCAAACTTCCCATAAAATGAAAAATGGTATGTATAAATCATCAATATAAAATGATTTAAATATATTCCCTTTTTTTAATGAGGAAAAAATATCCAATTTATTGGTTTAAAAGTCACCATTAAAAATATATGATGAATAAATGAATGTTTTACAATATTAATGAAAATAAGTGAAAAATATATTTTTATGGTATAATAAATGACTATAATTAGTTATTAACAAGTTGATATGGATATGATTAATTTTTTTAAATGATTTATCAAGATAGTTCCGTTTATTATAAATGTGTTCTTGGAACATTCAACGATGTTGATAATTAATGTAGGTGGTTTCTTGTCTCACATTTCATTAATTGATACATTTACCATATTCATAAATATTTTCTTATGTTTTGTACAAACCAAAAAAATTATTATGTTATCCTCACTAGATTAATGTTATTTTAAAATCCATTTTATCTTTCACTTTTAATTTTTATTCAATAAAAGAGAAACAATGTTTTATGTGTTTTAAAAAAATATTTCGTCAAATTAAGATAGTTATAAATTAATTTCTATAAGGGGAAACATAAAGAAAATTTATCCCTAAATCCCCAATAAATATTTTGTACACATATTATTATTATAGTGGTGTAGTTCCCCTATCATTTTTATTTCCATTAATAATACATTTATCCAATGTGAGGTTTCAGAGGGAAACTAAAACCAGCTCTTTTTTCAATTAATAATTTTTTATCCAATATTTTCAAATTCATTAGATGAATCAATGGATTCCCTTTTCTATGATTACATAACATACTAAAGTCATTTCATATCTTCAAGATTAATAAGTATATTTTTGAATAAATATTTTATCAATTTCCACACAGGATGTGTTTTAAAAAACATTGACAAGACCACATTTTCCATAATATTTGTGTTAATGCATTCTTTTATAAATATTATTCATTATGAAAATGAAAATTAATATATTATAAATATTTTAGAAATTATTTTTTTCATAATTGTTTTGAAAATTGAATGAAATATTTTTATAATAATTATAATAATAGAACTAATTTTTAAATATAATTATTTATTTTAAATTGGTTTTCTATGGATTATTTATATTAAAAATTATGAAATAAATGTTATTATGTATTGATGAAACATTTATATGAAAAATATTTTATTTTAGTATTTTTTCTATTATGAAACCCATTTTTTGGATTTAAATTTTCTTTTTTGAAAATGTGTTTTCAATATCAATGTATATAATTTAAAAAAATTATTTTTTTAGGAAAGTTAGAAAATAAATTTATATTCTTCTATATTGAAGGTGATTTATCCAATAATCATAAGAGTGTATTTCTAATCAATATCAACTTCATTTAATGATATCTATATTACACTAGAAATAATGTTTTATGATAGCATCCAAATTTTTTATTTAGATGGATTGTGAAATTTTTGATTGACCTATTCATGAATCCAATCACTTTTATATGGATTTAATTATGTATTTTTTCAAATATTTATGTATCCATGTTTTTTGTATCACTAATGTATGATTTTAATTATTTTATAGTTCTGACCTAAATTGTTTATCAATATAATTAATTTATTAATATAATATATTTCATGATATTGTATTTAAAATGAAGTATTTATTTTAGTGGTGCCATGGTAATAATTAATTAATGTATTATAAACATTATCAATAGATTAAAAATTTGATATACACTGCACTAGGTTAGGGGAAACCATAATTGATTCATGGTCCTCTATGTTATGGGAATCGAGGAGTAATCCATGCTTCATTAGGTTAGGGAAATTAGGAACTAATGAATTATCAACTTTGTGTAGTGAGTAATTATGTTATTCGTGATATAATATGTTATAGGAATCAAAATGTGAATATTTAACTTCCGTATTATGTAAAATTGATTAATATTCCTACCCCCAATTTTATGATATCTACTCTCATGTTTGTGCCCTATACATATTTATTTCTTCAAAATAATAATCATATTATTAATATCATATGTTCTTCTCATATCATTAGGAATTTATTTTCAACTGATGAACCATATTTACATGGATATGTGTTAATAATGTTCTTCTCATGTAACATGATTATTTCTTTTTCCCATAATTCTTATCTCATAATCAAATTCAATCATAAATTATAATATCTTATATATACATGTAGTGAGTATCAGAGCTCAAATATTTCATGCGATTCATTTCCTAGGTAATGATGATGATTTTATCCTATGACATGTAAAAAATGTGATTTTGTATAGTGAAATTATTGAGAAATACACACTACATGTTGTGAAATATTTAATTTTTACTGACATCAAACCGTATTGTTCTGAAGACTATCTGATTATTTTGATATATAATGTGAAATATATATAGCATCTTTCCTGTAATATTATATGAAATTATTTTACTTTTTATGTTTTTTTGACATTACATATGAATGTGTGGGTATGGGGTGATTCCAATAGCATGTTTCACCTATGGGTTTTTAACAATCAACTTAGAAAAATTGATATATTATTTATATTTTTTATGGAATACATATAATGGATCTATCCATATTTTAATATTTGAATTATAAAGATGGTATATATTGTTGATTAATTTTAATATATATTTATAGAATTGTAAAATTTATAAGGATATAATAAATAAATAATGTAATTTATTGATTGATGAACATATGATTACGGGATTGAGAATAATAACCAACCAACAACTCAGTGATGTATAACGGAGAACCCCAGAAGCAACCTTAGTGGAATAATGAGAATATTATGGGGTAAAAAATTATGGAATAATAACATTTATTGTCAAAAGGATATAAATAATCCATTCAATATGATAGAAGAAATAATTTTAACACCCACTACACCACTTATGGTCAAATTCTTCAACTGAATGGATATTCGGATCTATGAAATAGAACTAGTCAAATAGTGTGTATTATTAGGAAATATAAATCCTACTCCTTTATATATCTTGTGTGGAAAAGAAATCATTTTCAATCACCATTATTGAGGAAGATTATTAAAATGGTGTAGTGGATGATACACACACTATTTCGTTAATAGTAGTTAAATTTATACTTAATTAGTATTCTATGAATTAGATGATATATATTTTCATAAACAATTGAATCACATTGTTTATAAATTGATTTTGATAAATATATATGAGAAGACCTAGAGGTGAAATCTAAAAAACCCAAATTTTTATATCATCCTTTTTTCATTTATATGAAATAAATCTTCAATCAAATTTGTTAATTAGTAATTTATGGGAATTGTATTCAATACAAATCATGGATTTAGCATCATTATTTAAATATCACCATAACATCCATGAAACAAATATTTCATTCCTTATCTCAAACTGTGCTTTGACCGTATAAAAAATCATGTATTAATATAGACATTATGATTCTTAGTAAGGATAAGATACTCAAAATACAATATTTATAACTAATATGGGCACCTTGAGTTCATAGAGATACAATTTTGACTTTAAAAAACATAAAAAATCATCATCGAATTTAATTTTTATTTATCAGATTGAACGTTAATAATATTTTATTGTCTTTATTGATGATAGTATCATATAAGATAATAGAAATGATTAAAAATTGGAACATCTACTTAGTTTGTGGATAGAAATAAGGAAGTATTAGTTGCATACTATGATTTGAAATTGGTACTATTAGATATAGAAAATCTTATTATTGAGGAATGTAATTATATGGGAATAATTCTTGTTGACCATTAAAAAGCATATTTGACTAATTAATTTCGAAGAACATCTAGTGTCACAATGATATATAGTTTTATTATATTTGATGTGTACTATAGTTTCTTGGTGAATTTTTTTTGGTTTTCATTATTCCATTATCATAGTCACATTAGAAGAAAGTAATGCATTTTTAAATGATATAATGTGAATAATTATATATATATTTCAAGATGGAGAAAATCAACCAACTATACTCATACTATCATCATGTTGGGATGGGTTTATGACCTATAATTATTTTTAATATCTGTTATTTGGATTCATAATCATGAAAAATGTTAATATAAAATCTAATACCACACAAAAACTATTGATCAATAGGATAAACTACCCATAAAATAATATGATGTTAGAATATAAGATCTATACATTATTTAAATGTAGACACTACCAATATTGAGGTATGTGTGGTATATATAATTTTAAAACAAATTTTATGTATATATTCACAAAAAATGAGAAAAATATGAAAAATAATTGAAGGATAGTTCCAATCAAAGATTATGGATACATAATACACTATTATCCTAGAATGGTGAATAAGTTTGATGATGCTCTTTTAAAAAAGTAATTTACAACTATATTGATATGGAGAAAATAGAATGTCTACATTTTTATTTATATATGATTGATTGATATGAAAATTAATAAATTGGGGAAGAAATCCTTTTTCCAAAATGTTTTTTGAAACAACTGTCTAAATGAAAATTATGTGGGATTAAAGGTATGATTTTGTTCTTAAAAATATGTTAGGAGAAATATTGTAATTGATGTTTTAGGAATTATTTATTGATAGATATGATGTTACTTATTTTCTAACTAGAATATTTTTTCCATCATCACATGTTATAAAGAATAAAATATTTTTGATGCACATAACCTATCATTCCCAATAAAAAATTGAGATGTATGAAATATTGAGAATTTTGGGAGAATTTTTGGTTGGAAAACAAAAAGAAAAATAGTTTGGGGGAATACTAAGGTACATGGTATTATAGACTGATAAAAAATAGAATTATAGGTACATGGGAAAGAATCACACATTTATTATACAATAATGGAAAAGGGATAACAAGATCCCCAATATTTTTCATTGATCTTCACTATATATATATAAGAAAAAACACCATATATGTTATGGAGGCTTGACCCACCATGATTATCCTCTTAATAATGATTTGATATTTTTTATACTTAATAAAATCTCATTTATATAAGTCATGGATGTGGTGAGGAGAAATATATCTCCACTTTCAATTGTATAATATCAGTGTCTACGGTTTAACTCTATATTCTAGTGTATTCATTAACATGCCCTAATTCAAAAGTGAACATCAGTTTTCCAAATATGACTATACTAATGGTCAACCTAAAATTGATATTCAGACACTCAATCACATTTATAGAACTTCCTCAATTTTTTTTAAATGAGGTTTGGATCAATATATTCAATATTTTAAATTATCATTCAATAATATTTAGCACTCAACTATTTAGAGGACACCATGTAAATATATATATGTTAGGATATGTGAAACTCAAATGCGTTAATATAGTGTTATTTAATAGAAGATAGTAGGATGTAAAATTGGTCATGGAATGGAAGATAAAGGTTAATCTATCAAATAAATCACTAATAAAACCAAATGTTTATTGATGTTCTATGATAATAATCTATAATAAGACATGGTTTTATATTGGAGAAAGAATGTTTATTATAATATCACCCTACATCGGATTAGTGAGGCATAAAAATAAGGTAAATATCATCCCATGAATGATAGACCACTTTGATATATATGATCTCTAATAAAATATTCCACATCTACTGAAA
Source organism: Viscum album (assembly GCA_963277665.1). Lineage (NCBI taxonomy): Eukaryota > Viridiplantae > Streptophyta > Magnoliopsida > Santalales > Viscaceae > Viscum > Viscum album. The sequence goes on along the minus strand of OY728126.1, from coordinate 1,942,257,761 downwards.
CACAAACCAAATATAGCTTAACAACATTATTTTTCCATATAAATTTCAGCATCATGTGTATTCTAGAACTTGCAAATGTAATGAATTTGTAGGTGATACAACTAGAGAATTAATTACACTATTAAGTTTGTATAGAAGGACCATAGAGATGTTATTGATCCAACAAGTCATATATCTATGATAATCATTGTTTTTAGAAAAAATATTTAAAAATGGGAAATATTAGATGTTGGGGATGTGATGAAATATATGTAACCATATATATTCATGACTAATGACAAATGTTGAAATATTAACAATGGAATTTCCAAATTGGGGATGATTGTATTCAGTGATAATTTTTGTATGAAATTAGCCATATGAATATTTATAAGTGTTTCATATATAGAAAATGTGGTTTTATAAAAACAAAGGATCCACATAATTAAACCAAGATCTAACAAATTTATTTAATATTGAAAATCGAAAATTAAGAATAAAAATCCGATTTAATATTAAAATAATGAATATTTGATAAAAAAACAAATAAAATAAGATGTATTATTTTAAAATCCATTTGTTTATGTCTTTCAAGAAATTCCCCACCCATGAAAAATAATCTAAAATGAAAAAAGCGCTGTAATATTATTCAAATTTCAGAAAGGATAAAAACATTGCAGATATAAAATTATTTTAATGTTTAATAAATGAAATAATACATATATATAGTATGAAAGAAGGAAATATATTTAAATATGTATTTTATTATGGGAATTATGTGGTGTTGTACCATTAGACATGTTTTTTAATACACCATAATAACTTATTACATGTACTGATTTAATAAAACTTTAGTTTTTGGAATAAATTGGTGTAATTATGTGGTATAGTAATAATATATACATCAGGTATATGTCGAAGCATCCCACCAAATTTACATTATGTGTTTGAAAGAACACATAATATTTTTGACCTTGTATCTTCATGGAATATACTTTTTATACATGTCAACTTGTTTCAACACATATTCATTTGTTTTGACCAAGATATACACCCCATGTTATATTTATAAGGACTTTTAATCCCTAGAAAAAGACGATTTTTTGTAATATAGTTTCTGATTTTTGGGATTATATGTGATGAAATAATGTTTTCTATAAATATAATAGGTATATATCCACATTCCTAGTACAAATAATGCCATTTACTATGCTTCTAATAAACAACAATGAAATATGATAAAAATTACATAAGTGTATCTTTTACATATCCTAGAATATTACCTAGAAATTCTCCACTATTTCATTCATATCTTTAAATACACACTGTTATATTTGTTTCTAAAACCATCAATAGAATAGTTAATTTCATGGGCTACCACATAAGAAAGAACATGAATTATAACTAATCCCATGTCCTGATGTAGTCATGGCCAATGAATCTACATAAAATACCCCATGTACTTACAACAGTATTAAGGTAATTATAAAAATGATGAATGGTGGAGTATTCCTAGTAAAACCCTCAAGTAGGAGTGTAATCTTGATGTTTGTCGAGTAATTATATGAAAAATAGAAATTATTTTATTCAAGAACATTTTAATAAATTCATACCGATAAAATAAGACATAGTTGACAAAAAAATAATTAGATATTATTATTCACAAGATTACATTTCATTGGGGTTTTAATTGATATTTTTGTGATAAAACTTTTCACCAGGACATGGTTATGTGATTGAAAATTCATAAAACATAAATATTTAATAATTACAATTTTAAGATTAATTCCTATCAAATATAATTTCCGATTATATAGATATTTATAAATATATATATAATCACCTGATATACGATATTATAATCATTATTCATTAATTATCTAAATATTATCAAAAAATAATTTGGTGAGACCATTAGATAAATCAAAAAATTTAAAATATTATTTATTAATAATTAAAATGAGGAAAAGCCAAATATGATAAAAGTATTACCTTATTTTTTGATGGGTCTAACACATATATAATCATTCCATTATCCCCCATAGTCATTACACCCACCAAAATGTACAATCCATGAATGGGTTGAAAATAAAATCCAACCTATCAAGGGTTTTCTTCATTCGTGATGCATAATTTCCTTAAAAGCATTATAAATATATATTTACAGAGACATTAATGTTACAGAGGGGAAAAAATGGAATTATAAATATAAGTAAATCATTTTTCATTTTTATCCTTAAGGATCAAAAATCTCAATTATAACCTATATATATAATAATTCCTATTACTGTAAAAATTAATGTATTTTTTTCATGGGTCTCTTTTTATAGGAAATTAATTTTTCAATTGTGAATTAATAATTATCAATTAAAAACAATTTTGGTTATTGTTTTAAATTTCAATAATTCTATTGAATATAAACTATAGTTTTGAAAAAATATATGAATAATATTACTAATATTCCAATATATTTTTAAAAAAAATTTATGTAGAATTTTTTCACATATATAAATCCTTGTTTTACAATATCCATTATTATTATAATAATTATTATTATTTATGTCAATAATTTAAATAAATGTTTCTATATTCACTAAAAAAGACAGAAATATAGTTTTGAAATGTTACAAAATGATTTAATCTAATCTAACGACAACTTTTTCATTCATATGTGGCTCAACTCAATAAATGCTCCTAAACCAACATACATTATACTTTAGATTAGTAGTCACCATTGATGAGGTACATTCATTAAATGTGAATTATTTTCTATGTTAAAATAGATATAATTGAATAATATATTTATTACTAGCTAATAGTTTGTATCATATTCATTCCTTAGGATTACCAATATCTAAAAAATACCTATATTGAGTAAGATCACAGTGAATCGAGAAAATATTATAGAAAATGTATAGTAAGAAATAATAATTGTGCCTTGTGAAGTGAGAGTGTAATGAATTAATGAATTAGTATGTTAATATATTTTAATGAATTATATTCATTTCAATTGCAATAATTTAAAATTGGATCACGGAAAACATGGCAATTTTTTATATCTTAAGTATTTATATTGAAATCTATTTCTATAAGTAGTAGATTCTTAAATAACAAAAATTATAAAGAATTAAAAATATTATAAAAATATATTATAAAGTTATATTTATTAGTAATGTATAAATTTGATTATTATTACTCTAAACTTATGTTATGATGTTTATACAAAATTTTATTAAACATTTCAATATAGTGGGATTTGTTGTAACTTCCTGAAACATGTATTTATGAATGAAACATCGTATATTTATGCCCTATTTTTTCATTAGATTGATCTCTCATAAATTTATTCCAAATCATTCTTTATTGATTATTTTTATTCCAAGGAACTAGTCTATATCTCATATATATAGGTAATTCCCTTTGATCCATGTAAAAATTAAGTCAAGTAAAATTTATGTGAGAGTATCCTAGTATGTTAATGATAATACTAAAAATAGGTTTTAGAATATACATAATTATTCTCTATTCATTATGAATATTTAGTATTTATGTAAAATTTAAATAATTTAAAAAAATATTTTCTTAAATATCATATATTTTTCGTATTAGATTAAGTAAAATAACTGTAATATATTATTATATTTTCACAAACATATTGAATTTTCTAAACTTTGAAATATATATGAAATAATATTGTTTGAATTCCAAAATTCATTTATATTTTTATTGAATTCTTATAATCCCATTTTTCAATCATAAAGGGTATCATTTATATAGTCTGTTGATCCAGAGGCCTAAAGACAAAATACATGTCCATTTCAGGCCCAAAGATCAAAAATAGAATAATAATCTCCACCAAGATGATGAAGTTTTTCTCTAAACTATCCAACATGATAAAATTATTTTAATACAATCTCAATTCATTATTTCAGGGTCCCGGTACCTATGGGAGATCCATACTCTTTCATTCATCCAAATTTGATTTCAATGTAGGTGATAACGGTCATCTTTTCCCTAATATGGTTCTACAAACAGACATCGTGACATCCCAATATTGATTTATTTCCATACCCAATAAGACAAGTCTATCGAAGCACCTACATTCATAGAGAAACTTCCCTCTAACCCTTCTCAATCACCCCCAACAACACTTCAGAAGGCCCCATCACTAGTGATCTCTGTTACTCTACCTTGCACTTTTATTCATTCCACTACTGAGCCCTTCCATTCCATAGCTAGTCCCTTGTATCCTGCTAGCTTCAATACCTTCACCCGCCAGATGTAGTACTTTTGACCCGAACCCCCAAAGTGAGATCACTACAAACCCATAATCCTACCACCACATAGTCTCTGTCCGTAAAACATGATATCATGACAACCACCCCCGAAACAGATCTATGAAATACACTACATGAATCCCCTAAAACATGGATTTTTAAAGTAGATGGGGATTCACACATGGTTGATTAATGATTATTGGGTGACCATAACCACTGGGCCACTACCAAAGCCATCTATATGAAATAAAAATAATAAAAATTAATTAATAAAAATGACATTTTCAATAATAAAATTTCTTTTTATTGTATAATTCTATTTAAAAAACTGTCTAATAAAGCTTATAATGATAATTAATGAAAAATTACTTTATTTAATTTTTATGAATATCAACGTTAACTTATTATATATTTTATTGACAATATTTAATTTAATGAAAATAGTGAAATGTATTTTTTTAATATAATATTATGATTATGATTATTGTCTCATTTATGTTTATATTATATGTTAATAAAAATATTTTTAGAGAAAAAATTTATTTTATATGTGAATTTATAATATTTATGTTAATATATTTACTATATTAACCCATATATTACAATTTATAAATGTAGTTATATTATTTAAAAAACATATAAATACATTTTACAATTATAGTTTCATAATTATTTTTTATCAATTTTAAAAAATTTAGTAAAGAAGTATTTTTAAAAAAATAATAATAAGAAATTAATAATTATTTAATAATGGCCATTTTTGGGTGTAAAGGATAAATTGAATTTGTAAAAACTATTTATCATTCTGACAAAATGGTGAAAATGAGTTACTTGGTATGTTTAGGGGAAAATATGAAAAATGTGTTTTAAAATAGTTTTTAGGTGAAGATATACCTTATATCTTCATATATATATTTAATAATTTTTCTATCCACATTACGTTCTAGTTAAATTTCATTATTGAAAATATTTGGACATTGCAAAAAATGAGACCGTTTCTCACTTATAAAACACACTATCCTCCCCTAAATTCCACTCAAATAATAACCGCCATTTATTTTCCCAAACTAAACCTAGTACACTCTTTTACACTCTTGTATAAATAAATTATTTTTTTGTTCTCAAAAGTCAATCCTTTAGTGTTTTTACCAACATTTCAAAGAAGATATCCATGGTAGTGTGGTAAATATTTCTAATATCTCAGCACACATTTTTATTATGATATTTTATTATTTACCAAATTTATTCTTTGCAAATAAAAATGATAAAATCATTATCCATCTTATATAAGTATGTTATTATATTAATGGTACATGATTTTATCACCCTTACCTATTTCCCACTGAAAATAATGAATGACATTTTTGTGTCTCTAGACTACAACTCCCCAAGACGACATCCATTATTTTACATAACAACCTTACACATATGGAACTGATAGTGAATTAAATAAAAAATTATTATATTAATGAAATTTATTGAATATTAAATTGATGAAATGAAATATATATTTCACTCATTTTATGTGAAATGAAATCCTTAACTGTGCATATGTGTAGAATATTTCCTCAATTTGATGTTTGATTTTAAATATTATTTTTAAAATTGCCTTAAATTAATTGTAATGAAAAATTGTTAAACAATTTAACTATTTAATATATCATTGTAGATAATTTCTGTAAAATTGGATAAATAATTTATGACTTGATCAATCAAATATTATTATTAATTGAATTGTTAAATACAAGTGTACAAGGAGGGATATATTTTATTAAAATTATGTAATATTTTCATATCAATTACATCATATTATATATCCTATTAAATTATGATATATCACTAGAATAAAAAATTGGATGGAATATTTATTATATTTTAGAAATGGTATTGAAACAAAATTATCTCAAACTCATCAACAATCATTGTATGTTGATGTTTAGGTCAGTATGACAATTTACATAATCAATGATATGAAATTTAATCATATATTAATATGAAAATATAAATACTTATATAATATCATATAAATATATAAATAATTATTTTTTATCAAATAAATTATTTTTCAATATTTAGTAGATTAATAATCACAACCTACTACAACCCAGGTACTTATAGAATATTTTTTTCATTCTATAATTAAATATTCAAATTAATAATAAATGTATAATAAAAAAGTGGAATATATGAAAATTAACGAATCTATACTAATAGACTAGAAAACTCACCCACGAAATTAAAAAATAATTTTTTTTGTATCATATATGTGAAAACCTGATATATTTATTTCCTGGAATAAGTAAATAATTATTTTAATCATGATAAATTAAATTTTTATATTTTTGTGAAACATAATTTTTACTATCAATTTGATAATGAATATAATTTTTTCAAAGAAAATTAATTTTCCAAAAATAGACTTATAATTGAATATTTTATCATATATTAATTATAAACTAAATTTAGGAGACTTTATAAAAACATTTCTATGTGTCAAAAAATCTATTATAATATAAAAAACTGTATCTCTCTATGAAATGAAGATTTAAATTAAAAATTAAAAATTTCATATTGAAATGTTTATTTTCAAAAATGGAATCTAGTTTATAAATAAACAGTTAAAAAATGGGTGGGTAGATTTTTTTTGGATTTGTTATATTTTTTTATTTATTTAATTGTGAAATATAATAATTTATGGTATTTAACATTTTATGCCTAATATATGATATTTTGTTTCATGGATGACATATGAAAACTTTATTTAGAACTTATATGGATATGTTAAAATAAATATTCATAACAATACACATTGTTGTTAGAATTGAGAAAAAATAATAACCAAATGAATAATATAATAGACATCCTCTCCTCCCTAGAAATATTACGACCCTTACTACCTCTTCTCCTCACACATTCATAGACGAAAAGTCTGTATATCATTTTTTCCAACCCATATCCTGAATGTTATCCCCACGTACAAGAACAAATTTTATCACAAAAATGACCAAAACCAAGAGATTTCATAGGTTCTTAAGGAGCCAACATTTAATAGGTAAATTCCTCCTTCAATTTATTTTGAATTCTTTCATTCTTTCATTCTAAATTATAATCACCTACCATATCAAAATAATAATAATAAATATAGTATCATAATTATTTATTTTTATTCTTTCAATGGATTATATATCAAAAATCAGCGTCTATTATGATCTAATTATAAAAAAATGAAAACATTGTCTATAACATGTCGACTCACTACCATCATGGACGATGATTTTTAATTATCTATTAAGGCCTCCAAGGATGGTCATAAAACATTAATTATGATTAAACATGAATTTATTATTTATATTAATAACTTTTTTTATTGGAAGTGATTTATTGGCATAATATTAAATAAAATGAATGCAGTTTTTGATTTATGATAAACTGAAAAAATAGATCTGAATTTTATCATTAATATATTATCCAATGAATCATCTTTATATCAGAAACAAAATAATATATGGGAACATGTAATATTATAGAATCAAATTAATCCCATTTTATTCCACTACTTGAGTTTTTATTATCATTGACAAGAACTAAAAAAATTATATTCATAGGATAGACCAACAGGCCATGAAACAATCACTATTTGAACGATGATTCTGAAATTTATAACACATTGGATTAGCCAAATACTAACATAATTAAAGGAAAATAAATAATATATATTTTGAAATGGATTTTAATTAGGTAATTATTGAATCAAATTTTTTTATCTTGGACTTTAGGTACAATAGAAGAACACTTTTAGATATAAGGAAAGTAACATTCCACATAAAATCATATTTAATGTCTTTTTTTCAAGATAGAGAAATAATGTTTCTTATTAACATTTATGGCATGTGATGTTTCAACAATTTTTCATAAGACTTATCTTTCTGAATCCTCCTTTAAATTATTACATCATTATCTCCAAATAGAATTTTTTGTTTTTTTCTTAGTATTCCATTGAATTAACTGATTTTCCTCAAGGACAGTTTTTATGATGATTGAATCCTTGTTGTAAAATTATGTTCCGGTTTATTAGAATTATAAATTCCAATAGATGTTTATGTTCTAATCCAAATATTACTGGGTCCGTGTTAGGACTACAATTCATTGGTTATTTTGGATGTTTACTGTAATGGTTGATTCAAATGATAATAGAATAGTTACATCATAAGGTAGTTATAAGAGATACCTTATAAGGTAGTTGTGGGGGATACATATCAAATTATATCCAGGATAGTTATAATCATACATTAGTATATTAATAATATGATTACCCATTTTACCTAAATGGTTTCTTTTATTCTTTCGATGTTTTGTGGAATTATATTGTTTTCACCAAGTATGTATACGTTATATTTTTTAAAGAAAAGTATATCATTCATGTGTTTATAAATATTCATGTATTTGTAGTTATATTACTTCTATTATTATATATCAAACTGGGATTTTTGTGATAATCCCATGTTATAAAATGTTTCTCACGGATTTTATGGTTGGATTAATGAAATGTCGAATCGAAGATGATGGTTAGAGATATTATTCAGGAAATAAATTCATGTTTTTAAAAGGCATTTGTATTATGGAATGAATATGGATATTGTTTTATTAGTATCCACATTGTCTATATGGGGTTATTTTGGATTATTTATGACCAAATTATATAAAAATATGGAGAGAAAATATATTATGGAATGTATGAATGTGAATTATAGTTTAAATAACTAGATTTTGTTGTGTTTAAGTACTTTTCTTTATAATTGGTATCATAGAATAATTTAGACAACTTTAGGGGTTAGTGTTATGTTTTTAGAATATCATAATATATTTTTACCTTATAGATAATTTAATATGATATGGAATTTGAATATTAAAATGTTGATTCAACTAAATTATAACTTTTTATAAATTTTTTCCATAGAAGAAATAGGAAAATATATAAAGGAAAGCGATGAGAGGATGATGTATTTCGAAATCCGAATCCAGTAATGGTAGGAATTGGATCTAAGATGATTATTTTTCAGTAATATATTAGTTAATTTATGTTATAAATGGTTTTATAATCCTTAAAATAGATCATCCAAATCTATCAAAAAAGAACATGATTATTAGGAATCCTTTTATGATGAGCGTCCTCCTACTTTCACGGGATCATCTGGCCGAGTGGTAACTGAATGGCAGATTAAATACCCTAAATGATATTTCATGTCAAGTGGTATTTATATAATAAAAAGTTTAGTAATTTTATTTATCATTTTGAATTTGAAACTGACCATTTGTGGTCAATTATAATGAATATAAGTGATAGAGAATATAATGAAACCATAGAATGTGATGAATTTAAGAATAATTTCCTTGAAATATACATTCCAATGAGAGTTCAAAATAGTATATAAAAACAATTACATGAATGGAATCATTTGTATGATGATTAAGTGTCCATTTTTTAAGAAAACATCACTCGGTTACTATGATATTCTCCAAATCTTCTTCATGATCTTGATAATAATATCAATCATTTTACTGAGGATTAAAGCCAATATTTCAAAAGGAATTACATTCTTGTTTATAATATGGGTATAGAGAATTTTTTTTTATGAGTGGTAACAATTGAGTTTTTAAATGATCACGTGTACTTTGGCCAAAAATAGAGGAAATGTTCAAGATGGGAAATAATGGGCACAAATCGATTAAAGAAATTTGAAGGTATGAATTCCCAACATACAGTTTGTGGAACATGTTTGAAAAATGATCGATGGGGAATGCATTAACAAGTTGGGGAATTCTTTGTAATGTGTTAGTTTTATACATATGACCATATATTTCATTAACATGATCTCATAATTGGTATTTAAAATTATGATAAGGAAAATTTAATGTGTTTTTAATGTGTTGGGATGGGAATTATGCACATATCTTCCAAAAGAAGGATCTCAATAATGGTAAGAGGCCATACAATCAGGTGAATGGTCTAGTAAAATATGTTGTGACTAATTTATGATATGATAGACCTTTTAATGTAGTGGTATCAATTATATTCATTTTTTATAAATATTTTTTTAATTTGTTGTCAAATATCGGGTTTAAAAATTATTTTATTTCTATGAAATTATCATGTAAATTGGTAATTCTTCAAAAATAAATGAATCCAAGAACATACAATTAAAACACTAGGATGACATGTTAATGCAAAAATGTATTTCAATAATCTTTATTTCATTTCCTATGAAATTAAATTAATTGAAATAATTTTTCCCTTATTATATTTTTACCTTATTCTGAGTATGTGGTGGTATTATATTTATAATGATAAGATTGATGGTATAGCTAAATAAATTGTTTTTTAAGAATAGTTTTAGTGTGTATAAAAGAATGGACCCATGACATTTCTAAAATATAGATAAGCTAATAATATTTTAAAATATTGAAATGAATGTCATCTTCCATATATTTTTGAAAATAAGGGAATAGTTTAGATTAATGATGTTTTAGTGGTAAATTAATAACAATATGTTTTTTAGGATGAGTTGTCCGGTGTTATACATAATAGAGATGTTGAATTTACCATGAATTAGTATTTAATACCAAGACAATTTCCAAATCCACTTATCAATTTGATTAATTAGATCTTTTGGAGTTGAAAAACAAGATGCTGGTTTTTCTTGATAAAGGTTTAATTCCCCATGAACATCGCAATGTGGTGTTATTGTTTTATGTGTCAAAAAAATTATAGTTAAATAAGGCATTTCCATGATTATAGATATTCTAATAAAATTACTATTAAGAATATGTATAGATTTCCTCATTTCCGGGACTACTTTTATCAGCTATATGGAGGTTAGAATTTTTCCATGATTCAATTGAGATTCTGGTATCATTAGATAAGGAGAATAGGGATGAGATTTATAAAACAACATTTTTCACTAGATATAGGAATAATATGTTTTTTTATATTCGTTGATTTGAAAAATTACTCTGATGTATTAATGTATTTTATGAATAAAAAATTTCCATAATAATTGGATGTGCATTTTTATTGATGGATTTATGGTTTAATAAAAAAATTATGAGGATCACAAATGACATATAAGAATTTTGTTCAAATAATTATGAAAAATATATTATATTTAAAATTGTGAAAATGTAAATTATTTAACATTAGATTTCAATTAATAGGAACAGATTTTAAATATGGATGGAATAACAGATGGTCCCACCAAAAATATTGGTTGAGGAATGGCCATGACTTATAAATGTTCTTAATAATTTTTTTCTTCGGACTACCATTATATTATAGACGCTTTGTTAAAAACATTCCACGATTATTTATCCCACTAACATTGTTAAAATGAAAAGGGGTTTATTTTATTTGGGAAGAAGAATGTTATGTGTGTTTTATTGAATGGGAGAGATGATTGATAAATTCTCTAGTTTTGGATCTGAATTCAAAAAATGGAGATATGGTAACCTATAACGAGGCTTCAATGGAGAGATATGGATGAATTCTAATGATAAATAATTAGGGAATTTATTATGCTTTACATAAATTGAGACATCATGAGTTAAATAATTCTATATGGGATTTAGAACATTCATATATGAGTTTTAATATAAAAAAATATATATCATTTATATGAATCCAAATGTATAATATCTACAGAAATTAAAAGTCTTAAGTATATAATAACATAGAAGGAATTGATCCTAAGGTATAAAATATGGTCAAAACAGATAATGGATTATTATTTCATGATCATTTATCAAATTACAAAATAAAACAATGTTGTGGAAGCCATGATTCTAGAAAATAATATTACAATAACCATGATTGGTTTAGAAAATTACACTATGGTTAATAATTTGAATAATATTGTATGGGATGTTGTTGGTGCAGAAAATTCAGCTATGTGGTTTCGTGTTTCAGTGAAATCATATATATGATAAAGAATTCATAAATATTGAATGGAAGATGATGAGTTATAGAAAAACTAAGAATTGGATAAAAACGGGTTTTCCTAGAATTTAACATTGGTAAAAATTTTGTTTTGATATTTTTGAGGTGATTATGTATTCCATGTGATTCACATTTTAAGAAAGGGTTTTTAAGGGAAGCCCAAAATTAGTTGTTTTTAGTTCATCCTGTAAGAACCAACATGTATAGATATCATCATGAGTATTACAGGTGGGAGGGATTTAAATGTTATTTTACTCACACTTCCATGATATGATTGACCTTTCATCATGTAAAAGAAAAAAACAATTAGAAAATTGGTTGTTTCAACCTTTTACAATTGTAGACTGGAAATGGGAAATTATAACCATGGATTTCATAATAAGATTAACTAAAACATATTGAGTTAACAATGTTACTTGGTTTATTACAGACCAGCTGAATAAAACTACACATTTTCTCTATATTTAGGATATTTTAAATTTAGATTAGTTTTATACTATACATTAAAGAGATATTCAGGTTACATGGATTTCATCTATCAATTTTATATAACCATGATCCCAAGATCACATATATGTTTTGGAAAACCCTTCTGATCTCATTGGAATATGAATTAAATTCCATCTCTTCTTTTCATTCGCAATATGATGGATATTGAGAGTAAAAATTCAGACATTAGAGGGTATTCATCATGTTTGTTCAATGTAATAGTACAAATGATGGTATCAACATCATTATTTGGTCGAGTGTTCTTATAATGACCAGTTTTCATTCCAATATAAATATACAGTCTTTTGATAAATTATATTGAAAACGATGTCGAAATATATCATTTTTGGATAAATTTGGGGAAATAAAATTTAAGTTACTACAATTTTTTGTAGAGGAGGATAAGAAAGTAATGATGATCTCATTGAAAATGAGGATATCTCACAGTTGTGAGAAAATTTATGTGGATAACCTAAGGAACTATATTTATTTCAAGATAGTTGACCATGACATTCACAAATTTTCTCCACAATAATGTGTGATTCATTTTTGTAATAATTGAATGCTTAGTCAATGATTCATTGGATCCAAGGAAATCCTGTAAAATTTTGGAACAGTTTTCTACTAAGTGGTTTTGCCTCCTATTTTATCCTAGGAACAATTTTTTCATTATAATAATGTATGTTATATATTCGTTTCATGATTTGAGCCCTGATATTGTTGATATGGAATTTAATCTTTCATACGAAGAAAATATTTTATAGATTCATGATTGTAGATCGAAAGTAATATGTAATAAGTTAATTAACCAACTTATGTTTTTATAGAGAAACCACATGATTGATGAAGTAACATAGGTTTCAGAAACTTCTATGTGGTAAATGTATCCTCAAATGTTTAATAAGTGAATAAAATTTTGATGACACAATTTACATAATTTGGGAGAATTTAACACCCAAACTACAAATAGATCGATTTGATTACATTCTCAAATTAGAATGTTAAATTCAATATAAATGGGTCATGAAGGGATTGGTATTGATAGAAATTAATTAAAATGTAATAAAAGAATAGTAACCTCATTTAATAATGTATAAATTTAATATTGTAATCAAATAATGGAAAATCTTCTATATATATCATGGAATATGTAAATAATTGTATTAAAAATGAATAATTATTTATTTTAATATTTTTCAAACCTTAGTGTTTAAATCCAATTTTTTAATTGATAAGATGATTCAAAAGAAAATTTATTTTATTGAATATTTTCCAAAAATAATATTTTTATTTATTAAAATTTTATGATAATTTGATTAGTCCTTAATTAGTTTTTCATAGTTTCATAAAATCATTTATAATATAAAAATCTATTTTTTTAAATGATTAATTTATAAGAAAACTTAAATTTCTCATATCTAGAAAGTTAATTTTAAAAAATAGAGTCACATTATGACATATACACCTTAAAAAATGGTTGTAGTGATTTTTTCGATTTTTTAAAATAATTGATGTCTTACTTAATAGTGAAAATTGATAATTTAAGGTAATTAACATTTTATGAAGACTATATGAATTTTTGAGACATGGATGATGTAAGAAACCATTTTTTAAAAATAAAATTATATATATAGTATTGATATTATTTATATTCACATTAATCAACAATTTTTATATTCTTGAGACAAAATACTAAACATTTTATTAATAAAATAAAAAACACCCCTATCCAACCACATTAAATACCACCTTTCCACACATATTCTCATCACACATTCAAATATAATAATATTTTATAAATATAACTTAATTATTCTCTCAAACCACCTCACTGCATAAAATTATTATTAGTATTACCAAAATTCCTAAAACAAGTTCCATAAAGACGTTTTGAAGGAGGAGAAATTCAAGAAATAAATTCCTCCTTCATTATCTTTTGAATTATTTATTTCATTTTTTATTTCTACCTTATCCTAACATAACCTATCAATACTAAAATTATAACACCATTATTTTATGTGTACTAAAATTTTATTGTTTTAATGGAATATTCATCACCAAACCTCTTCTATAATACTCTTATTCTATGAAATGAAATCATTTTCAACTGCATATTGATTCACCACCTTCATGAATGATGATTTAAAATCTCCAATTACCAACTTTTTGGATGGTCTTATAGACATTATTATGTTAAAAATGGAATGTAATATTTGTATTATGACTTTTTTAATGTTATATTACATATTTTTATATATAATATAAAATAAAAATAATGTAGTTTGTGATAATTGAAAAAACAACAAAAAACAAATCAATATTTTATAATTAATATTTTACCTAATGAATAATCCTTATATAAAAATAATTAATTTCAAACCCTTTAAAATTCTAGAAGTATAATTATACCATTTTTTTTACTTATATAGTTTTTCTTCCATTTTGAAATAACTCCCATGATTATACTAAAGGGAACCGGCAGTAAATCCATGACATGAACCTTCATGTAATGATGATTCTGATACTTGTAACTCTTCAAAATGGAAATAAATGAACATAATATAATAGTAAAAAAATAATATATATGTTGAGATGGTTTTAAATTATGTAATTAATTATTCAAATTTCATTATCTAGTACATTATGTATAAGAGCATAACTCTTTCAAACATAATGTATTAGGAATTCCATTTAAAATTACATTTAATGTACGTTTTTAAAAAAAAATTATAAAGGAATGGTTCTTCTAAACAAATATGACATAAGATGGTTTCCCATTTTTTTGATGAATTATTTTTTTGAATCCTCCTTTATTGTATTAAATTTTTATTTTTAAAGAAATATTCTTTATTTTTATGTGCCAACATTCCTCTGAAACATTTGATTTTACTGATGAAATGTTATTATGATTAAAGATTTAATGTATTATGATTATGATCCAGTTCATGGGAATTTTTTTATGTTGTTGGGTAGTTACATTATAAAAAATATATGAGTGGGTCTATGTTATCCCCCAAATACATTGGGTATGTTCGATGTAGAATGTAATGGTTATTCCAAGTGTAACTACAATTGATCCATCAGATTGTAGCCATAGGGGATACATTAAAAGGTAGTTTTGAGGGTGTAAATTCTTATGGTAGCAATGTGGGTTTCAAATATAACTAAATATGTCAATTAAATGATGCCACATGTTATCTATATGATTTTTTATGCACACTATGACTTTTGGAATCCTTGTGTATTCACAGATTAAGTATATGTAATGGCCCAGACCTCTCCGGCCCATTCCTTTATCAAAAAGATGGTCAAGAAGTGTTCTAGAGGGTAAGATGGACCTTTCCCACACTTTCCAGAATTTTGAAACTACACACCGTGTAGTTTGAGTACACGCCATGTACTCCCTTTCCGGGTATACCCCCGTGTTGCAAGCTATGTCCTTGCTGTGTGGAATAATGGGTGCATGCCGTGTGACCTGTTCTACATGCCGTGTAGTCCCTCCCCGCATACGCGTTACCAGTCAACAACCATGTACTATGTTGGAGCTGTGTCGTTTCCATGTGCAATATATGAGTATGCGCCGCTATCCAAACAACACACCGTGTAGTCCTTCCATGCGTATGCGTTATCCTCAAACCGTGTGTTGACCAGTCAACGGTCGCGGAGCCGTGTTGGAAGCCGCATAGAGACTGTGTGAAATAACCGAGTACACTCCGTGTACCATAAAGTACACACCGTGTACTTTTACTTTTCTCGCCTATAAAAGGAGGGGTCCCCTCCTCCTTTAAACTCACCCCTCTCCTCCCCTCTCCTATGAGTAGAGCTCTCTCAAGTGTCTCGAAGGCTCTTCCTTCCATAACTTCTTCGTCCGAGGTCTGATTTATGTTCCGTCAGTGGCCACAGGATCTTAGCGGTGAGGTGGAGCTTCCGAGATTGAATCTGTTGTCTTTCCTTCAGCCTTTCCTTTCCAACTTCCACCTGAGGAGGTTTTTCCGGGACCAGACAAAAGTGACGGACGACGAAGAACGTCTTCTATGGTTGATCCGGAGGAGCTTTACAATCAAGAACCTGTTGAGGTAGGGATTTTACCTTCGTCTCTCTAATTTGTGCATCATGCGGGGTGGGTGGTCTCTTGTTTATGTGAAATTTTTTTGAACCAGTTTAGTAAATATAATAATTGGCTTATATAACAGGGATGGGAAGTTGTGATTGTTGTTACTTTATAACCTGTGATATTATGTTGTGAATTTAATGAGCTTCTACCTAATGAAAATCACGGTAGTTGGGGGCATTTTATTATGAAATTAAATTTTGCCCTCTACTTCTAGATTTTCTTATGGATGGAAACGTTGTGGAATGTGGAAATTTCTTAATCTCATAAAGTTGGCTGTTAAAATCTGGAACCCTTGTGTGATCACCCCGGTTGAACAAAATGGAATAATGAACATGGGGGTGTTGGATTGGATACGTGGCATGTGATGGAGGTGTTTTGTGGGTTGTTGTGGATAGGGAGAGCAACGGGGATGCAGTTGAATTGGTTTTGGGTTGGTCTGAATGCATGATGGTGATGGGCAGTGGGGCTGAGATAAATAGTATTAAAAGGATAATGACATACGGGCATTGGTGTGGTGATGGTTATGGTGGTTGGAAGCGGGGCTGCAGGGATGGGTTTAAATGTGAACGAGCTATGGGTTTTGATTAATAAATATAAAAGTGGAAGAGTAAATGAATGGTGGGTCATGGTAATGTAATGTGATTAATAATCAATGGGGTTGGTTAGTTGATAAGAAGGGTTTTTGCTGTGCGGCTTGTAATTTCATAACTTGATTTGTTGATGGAAAGGATATGTTTTGTGAATGATTGGTGTGGTTAGTTGTGGATAGTTTCCCAGTAGTTAAGGAAATAGATAAGAATTTTTCTACTAAAATGTGAAAAACTAAAGGGGGTTGGGTTTTTTTATTGTATGCATGCTTCGTAGTAGCGGTTCCATGGCACGTGCTCAGTTTCCTGGATTATAAGACATAGGTTGGGCTGAGTGTTTGGTATATATATATATCTATTTCTTTTGTGTTTTATCGCACCCCACCCAGGTTGAGCACTTAGTGCCGAACACTCTCATTTCATGGGAGAGGGTGTTTTTCCCTTAGTTACTAGCTCCTTCCTGCTCCTCCCCTTGGATGTGATGGTTTGAGGCGACCTTACACCTATGACTCTTCGGGTAGGTTTATATTGGGTTGGTTTTATCCCAAGAATCATCAGGAATGTTCTACTATTTCCCAAGAATCTTCGGGATGAGGCCCATGTGTGTGCGAGCGGGATACGTGGTTGTGAGTCCCTGGTGTGTGCGGGCGGGATACGTGGTTCTGAGGCCCAGGTTTGTGCGGGTGGGATACATGGTTGTGAGGCCCAGGTGTGTGCGGGCGGGATACATGGTTGTGAGGCCAAGGTGTGGGCGGGAGGGGAGAGTGTGGCAGCGTCAGGACGTTCATAGTTAGGAAGAGCAGCTAAATAAAGGGAAATGGTGCGGGGTACCCAATACTCTTGTTTCTTATATACTAATACCTGTTGTGATTGTGTTTTGGTGATTGTGGCTGGTGAGGTTAGGTGGATTGAATTCCTTTCTAGGTTTCTTTTGTTGTTCTCACATGACATTAGGATGTCTCCCCACTTGTGCACAAGAGAATTAGGTTTACCTACTGAGTATACTTGTATGCTCAACCTATGTTTACTTTCAGGTTTCCAGGAGGACTACCAGGGCTGGGCGAGACCCTACTAGTAAGATCGTTGGAGTTATTGCTGTTGTTGAACCATTGTTTTCTTTTGGTATTATACTTTGAGGTTTCTTGTACTTGTACCTTGTTATAAAAAATGTTTAAACATGCATGTGGGATTGGTTTGGGTTTATTTCTATACAATTTCTCTTTTCATTTTTGGTGGACGACTTGTCCTATTTCCCGATCTCTAAAAATAAAAAGCGTAATGCCTCCCATATTTGTGAAAAACTCATACCCTTGTTGCTATTCACCACCCTGAGGCCTACAGGAGGCGGGACTCGGGGGTCATTATCTCCCTTTCACCATTGCCAGCTCAGGAGGGGCATCTTTGGTGGGAGGGGGTCATGACAGAATGGTATCAGAGGTGATGGTTGAGAGATAGGATGGATTCTGGAGTTCGGCACAGAGAGGATTTCATGGGGTGATAGCGCAGTAGTGTTAGTTAATATTGGTACGTGACATAGGTCAGGGAAGACTGGCTAGGACATGGGATTTTAGGGCCTCCCGTGATCCGATGCAAGGAATCTGAGCCTACCGAACAACCAAGTGAGACTACATTGATTGCAGGGTAGAGACCCTAGGGAAGGTACATGCATCATAATTATTGTGTTTTACATTATTTGGGTGTTCTGAGAAAGAAATTGGAATAAAATGATAAAAATAAAACCCTGAGATTTTCCTTAAAACTCAGTCATAGGTGATCATTGTTTTCCATAGAGCTATGGAACCTGGACGTCATCCCCGGGTGGCTCAGATGGCAGAGGCCTAACAGATTCAGGTGGTCGATCAGTTGAGGATTGACCGAGAGGAGGAAGATAGCCAGTGGCAGAAGAATATCTGTTTTTCCAGTAGTAGACCCTCATGAAGTACAAGGGTAGTACTTCGCATAGGGAGATGGAGGGGTGGCTTGAGGATCTAGGGATCTCTTTTACCTTGATCCGTGCTCCGAGGGTGTACTGGGTTCCCCTAACAGTCAGTCAGCTGAGAGGTGCGGCGCGGCAGTGGTGGACACTCTACCTCGGAGAGAGGATAGAGGTAGAGGTTCCATGGGCTGACTTTGAGAAGGAATTCCGAGAGGAATTCCTTTCTTCCATGATCAAGGCAGAGAAGCGGCAGGAGTTACTCTCCCTTCGGTAGGGGAGTATGATGGTACGAGAGCTCGGGATCAAGTTTAAAGATCTCCCGCGCTTTCCTCCAGATCTCTTCCCGGATGAGGAGTCTCGGGCGAGACATTTGGAGGAGGCGCTTCGTCCTTCACTCAAGTATGATGTCACCCCTTCTCCCTTCCGACGTACTTGGTAGTACAGAAGAAGGAATAGGTTATAGAGAGGATGCACTCGCTAGGAGGTGCACCACATGAGGGGATCCAGCCGGGTTCATCGAAGGGGGAGGCAGTCAGCAGCAGGTCTCCTGTGACAGGACCTTCCAGTTTCAGGCCACTGGGAAGCAGGCCCCTGCAGTTCCCGTTTAGATCTTCCGGTCCTCGTCCCTTTTCCACGAGCCCAGAACTGAGGTGTTTTTCTTGTGGAGGTTTCGGCCTTGTTCAGAGTTGGTTCCCGACCCAAGATCAGTATGGTGGAGGTGGGAAAGTTCAATGCCTACCTTAGCAACACTATTCGCTGGCAAGACCCGTCCAGCAGCAACAGGCTCCAGTCCCTCTGAGTGGTGATGGAGCAGGTGGGGGCCATCCACATGGAGTTCCTCAAGGATTCCAACTGGGATGTGGTCGAGGAGGTGGATGTCAATAGAGAGGCAGAGGAGCTGGGAGAGGATAGTTGCATGCATCAGAGATATCATCTCTAGAAGGACCAGGGATTGATAGAGATGTGTTTGGGTTTTCTTGAATGATCTCCTTTCTGTTTTGTTTGGGGGAATCACACTCCATTGTTGGAAATCTTTTTTCTCATTCGTTGGGCCTGGACCTTGTTTTTGTGAGTTATTAATGCTTTTTTGTTTCCATACTTTTCTTTAAATGTAGGTGAAGAGTCCTACCATGTTGGGAGGGGAAGACCTAACCCTAATCGAGACGCATTAATGTGGATGCGATTAAACCCGTGCAGGCGAGTCAGTGTCACCTAAAGCGGATAATATCTCGACATGGAAGAAGGAATTCCCCAAGCCATGTGTTCGGGCAGTATGTGGGTTGTATGGTTTTGGGGTAGTGTAAGATGGAAAATCCTAATGTATGAAAGTGGGAAGACCCAATTCTTAATTGAGACGCATTAATGAGGATGCGATTGAAACCGTGTAGGCGAGTCAGTACTACCTAAATTGGATAATATATCGACATATGAGAAGGAATTCCTAACACAAATGATTAGGGTTTTTTTGGTTTCTTGTTATAACGAGAACCCTAAGAGGTATCTTGTTGGGTTTCCTCTGGGTTGGTTTTTTAATACTCGAGGACGAGAATGTTTTAAGAGGTATCTGATGTAATGGCCCGGACCTCTCCGGACCATTCCTTTGTAAAAAATAAGGTCAAGAAGTGTTCTAGAGGGTAATATGGACCTTTCCCACACTTTCCATAATTTTGAAACTACACGCCGTGTATTTTGATAACATGCCGTGTACTCCCTTTCCGGGTATACCCCGTGTTGCAAGCCGTGTCCTTGCTATGTGGAATAATGGGTGCATGCTGTGTGAATATTTCTACACACCGTGTAGTCCCTCCCCGTGTACGCGTTACCAGTCAACAGTCGTGTACCATGTTGGAGTTGTGTCCTTTCCATGTGCAATAAATGATTACACGCCGTGTGTCCAAACTACACGCCGTGTAGTCCTTCCCCGCGTATGCATTACCCTCACACCGTGTGTTGACCAGTCAACAGCCATGGAGCCATGTTGGATGTCGTGTGGAGACTGTGTGAAATAACTGAGTACACGCCTTGTACCATAAAGTACTCACCGTGTAATTTTCCTTTTCTCTCCTATAAAATGAGGGGTCCCCTCCTCCATTCTACTCACCCCTCTCCCCACTGTCCCCTGAGCAGAGCTCTCTCAAGAGACTCAAAGGATCTTCCTTCCATAACATATTCGTCCGAGCTCCGATTTACGTTCTGTCAGTGGCCACAAGATTGTAACGGTGAGGAGGAGCATCTGAGCTTGAATCTGTTGTCTTTACTTCGGCCTTTCCTTTCCAACTTCCACCTGAGGAGGTTTTTTCGGGACCCAACAGAAGTGATGGACACCGACGGATGTCTTCTATGGTTGATCTAGAGGAGCGTTTCAATCAAGAACCTGTTGAGTTAGGGATTTTACCATCTTCTCTCTAATTTTTGAATCATTCGGGGTGGGTGTTCTCTTGTTTATGGGAAACACTTTTGAACTTGTTTAATGAAGATAATAACTGGCTTATATAACGGGGATGGGAAGTTGTGATTGTTGTTACTTTATATCCTCTGATATTATGTTGTGAATTGAATGAGATTCTACCTATTGAAAATCATGGTAGTTGGGGGCCTTTTCTTATGAAATTAAATGTTTCCCTCTCCATATAGATTTTCTTATAGATGGAATCTTTGTGGAATGTGGAAATTGGTTAATCACGTAGAGTTGGCTGTTAAAATCTAGAACCACTATGTGATCACCGCTGTTGAAAAAAATGGAATAATGAACATGTGTGTGTTGTCTTGGATACGTGGCATGTGATGCAGGTGTTTTGTGGGTTGTTGTGGATAGGGAGAGTAGCGGGGATGCAGTTAACTTGGTTTTGGGTTGGTGTGAATGCTATGATGGTGATGGGCAGCGGGGCTGCGATAAATTGTATTATAAGGATAATGACGTACAAGCTTTGGTGTGGTTATGGTTATGGTGGTTGTCAGCGGGGATTCAAGGATGGATTTAAATGTGAACGGGCTATGGGATTTGATTAATAAATAAAAAAGTAGAAGAGTTAATGAATGGTGGGTCATGGTAATGTAATGTGATTAATAATCAATGGGGTTGGTTGGTTGATAAGAAAGGGTTTTGTTGTGCTGCTTGAGTTTTCCTAACTTGATTTTTTGACGGTAGGGATATTTTTTTTGAATTATTGGTGTGGTTAGTTGTGGATAGTTTCCCAATAGATAAGGAACTAGATAACTATTTCTACTGAAATGGGAAAACCTAAAGGGGGTTGGGATTTTTTGTTGTATACATGCTTTGTAGTAGTAGTGCTGAGGCACGTTCTTACTTTCAATGATTAGAAGCCATAGGTTGGGCTGAGTGTTTGGTATACATATATATATATACATATCTGTATCTTTTGTGTTTTATCGCACCCCACTGATGTTGATCACTTAGTGCCGAACACTCCCATTTCATGGGAGAGGGTGTTTTTACTTTAGTTACTAGCTCCTTCCTGCTCCTTCTCCCCTAGGCTGTGATGGATTGAGGTGAACATACACCTAAGACTCTTCGGGTAGGTTTCGATTGGGGTGGTTTTAGCCCAAGACTCTTCATGAAGGTTCTACTGTTTCCCAAGAATCTTCGGGATGAGGCCCGGGTGTGTGTGGGCGGGATACGTGGTTGTGAGTCCCAAGTGTGTGCGGGCAGGATACGTGGTTGTGAGGCCCAAGTGTGTGCGGGCGGGATACCTGGTTGTCTGGCCCAGGTGTGTGTGGGTGGGGTACATGGTTGTGAGGCCCAGATTTGTGCAGGAGGGGACAGTGTGGTAGTGTCTGGACGTTCGTCATTAGGAAGAGTAGCTAACTAAAGGGAAATGGTGCGGGGTACCCAATACTCTTGTTTCTTATATACTACTACCTATTGTGCTTGTGTTTTGGTGAGTGTGGCTGGTGAGGTTGGGTGGATTGAATTCCATGCTAGGTTTCTTCTGTTGTTCTCACGGGACATTAGGATGTCTCCCCACTTGTGCACGAGAGCTTTAGGTTTCCCTACTGAGTATACTTGTATGCTCACCCTACGTTTACTTTCAGGTTTCCAGGAGGACTACCAGGGCCATGTGGGACACTACTAGTCATATCGTTGGAGTTATTGCTGTTGTTGTACCATTGTTTTCTTTTGGTATTGTACTTTGAGCTTTGATGTACTTGTACCTTGTTATAAAAATTGTTTAAACATGCATGTGGGATTGGTTTGGGTTTATTTCTATACACTTTCTCTTTTCCTTTTTGGTGGTTAACTTGTCCTATTTCCCGATCATTAAAAATAAAAAGAGTAATGCCTACCATATTTGTGAAAAACTCATTCCCTTGGTGCTTGTCGCCACCCCGGGGCCTACTGGAGGTGGGACTCATGGGTCATTATCTCCCTTTCACCATTTCCAGCTCAGGAGGGCCATCTTTGGTGGGAGGGGGTCGTGACAGAATGTTATCAGAGGTGATGGTTGAGAGATAGGATGGAGTTTGGAGTTAGGAATAGAGAGGATTGAATTGGATGGTAGGGCAGTAGTGTTAGTTAATCTTGGTACGTGACATAGGCCATGGAAGACCGGCTAGGACATGGGATTTTAGGGCCCCCTGTGATCTGATGCAAGGAATCTGAGCCTACCGAACGACCAAGTGAGACTAAATTTATTGTAGGGTAGAGACCCTAGGGAAGGTACATGCATCATAATTATTGTGTTTTACTTGATTTGGGTGTTCTAGTAAAGAAATTGGAATAAAATGATATAAATAAAACCTTGAGATTTTCCTTATAACTTGGGCATAGGCGATCCTTGTTTACCGTATAGATATGGCACCTGGATGTCATCCCTGGGTGGATCAGACGGCCGAGGCCTAGCAGATTCAACCGGTCGATCAGTTGAGGATTGACCGAGAGAAAAAAGAGAGCAAGTGGCAGAAGAATCCATGTTCTTTCCAGCGGCAAACCCTCAATAAGTACATGGGAAGTACTTCAGATACGGAGACGGAGGGGTGGCTTGAGGAGCTAGGGATCTCTTTTACCTTGATTCATGCTCCGAGGGAGTACTGGTTTCCCCTAGCAGTCAGTCAGCTGAGAGGTGCGGTGCAACAGTGGTGGACGCTCTACCTCGGAGAGAGGATAGAGGCAGAGGTTCCATGGGATGACATTGAGAAGGAATTCCAAGAGGAATTCCTTTCTTCCATGATCAAGGAAGAGAAGCGGCATGAGTTACTCTCCCTTCAGCAGTGGCGTATAACGGTACAGGAGCTGGTGATCAAGTTCAATGATCTCCTGCGCTTTGCTCTGAATCTCTTCCCGGATGAGGAGTCTCGGGCGAGACTTTTGGATGAGTCGCTCCGTCCTTCGCTCTAGAATGATGTCACCCCCTTCTCCTTTCAGATGTACATGGCAGTACAAAAGAAGGAATAGGTTGTAGAGAGGATGCACTCGCTGGGATGTGCACCACATGAGGGGATCCAGCCGGGTTCATCGAAGGGGGAGGCTATCAGCAGCAGGTCTTCTGCGATGGGACCATCCAGTTTCAGGCCACTAGGGAGCAATCCCCCACAGTTCCAGTTCAGATCTTCAGGTCCTCATCCCTTTTCCACTATCCCATAACCGAGGTGTTTTTCTTGTGGAGGTTTCAGGCATGTCAGAGTCGGTGCCCGACACAAGATCAGTACGGTGGAGGTGGGCAGGTTCAATGCCTGCCTCAGAAACACCAGTCGCTGGCAAGACCCTTCCAGCAGCAACAGGCTCCAGTCCCTTTGAGGGGTGATGGAGCAGGAGGTGGGTAGCCACATGGAGTTCCTCAAGGATTCCATCCGGGACGTGGTCGAGGAAGAAGACGTCAACAGAGAGGCAGAGGAGCTGGGAGCGGATAGTAGCATGCATCAGAGGAAACATCTCTAGAAGGACCAGTGATCAATAGAGATGCGTTTGGGTTTTCTTGAATGATATCCTTTCTGTTTTGTTTGGGGGCGTCACACTCCATTGTTGGAACTCTTTTTTCTCATTTGTTGGGCCTGGACCTTGTTTTTGTGAGTTATTAATGCTTTGTTGTTTCCTTGATTTTCTTTAGCTATACGTGAAGATCCCTATCATGTTGTGAGGGGAAGACCTAACCCCTAATCGATACCAATTAATATGGATGTGATTAAACCCGTGCAGGCAAGTCAGTGCCGCCTAAAGCGGATAATATCTCGATATTGAAGAAGGAATTACCCAAGCCTTGTGTTCGGGAAGTGTGTGGGTTTTACGTTGTTGGGGGCAGTGTAAGTTGGAAAATCCTAATATATGAAAGTGGGAAGACCCAATTCTTAATTGAGACGCATTAATGAGTATGCGATTGAACCCGTGTAGGAAAGTCAGTGCCGCCTAAGTCGAATAATATCTCGACATAGGAGAAGTAATTCCTAACACATAGGATTAGGGTTGCTGGTTGGGTTCCTATTATAATGAGAACCCTAAGAGGTATCTTGTTGGGTTTCCTCTGGGTTGGTTTTTGAATTCTCGGGGATGAGAATATTTTAAGAGGTATCTGATGTAATGTCCTGAACCTCTATCGCCCATTACATTGTCAAAAAGAAGGTCAAGAAGTGTTCTAGAGGCTAAGATGGACCTTTCCCACACTTTCCAGAATTTTGAAACTACACGCTGTGTAGTTTGAGAACACGTTGTGTAATCACTTTCCAGGTATACCCTGTGTTTCAAGCCATGTACTTGCTGTGTGGAATAATGGGTACACACCGTGTGACCAGTTCTACACACTGTGTTGTCCCTCCCCACGTACGCGTTACCAGTCAACGACCGTGTATCGTGTTGGAGATGTGTCCTTAGCGTGTGCAATAATTGATGACATGCTGTGTGTCCAAACTACATTCCATGTAGTCCTTCCCCGCGTATGCATTACCCTCAAATCGTGTGTTGACCAGTCAACGGCCACGGAGCCATGTTAGAAGCCGCGCGGAGACCGTGTGAAATAACCGAGTACACGCCGTGTACCATAATGTAAATGTCCTGTACTTTTCCTTTTCTCACCTCTAAAAGGAGGGGTCCACTCCTCCATTCAACTCACCCCTCTCCCCCCCTCTCATCTGAGTAGAGCTCTCTCAAGATACTTGAAGCCTATTCCTTCCATAACTTCTTCGTCCGAGCTCCGATTTACATTCCGTCAGCAGCCACAGGATCGTAACGGCGAGGCAGAGATTCCAAGATTGAATCTGTTGTCTTTACTTCGGACATTCCTCTCCTACATCCACCCAAGGAGGTTTTTTGGGACCCTACAGAAGTGACAGACGCTGACAGACGTCTTCTAAGGTTGATCCGGATGAGCATTGCAATCAAGAACCTATTGAGGTAGGGATTTTACCTTCGTCTCTCTAATTTGTGCATCATACGGGGTGGGTGTTCTCTTGTTTACGTGAAACACTTTTGAACCAGTTTAATGAAGATAATAACTGTATTATATAATGGGGATGGGAAGTTGTGATTGCTGTTACTTTATATCCTATGATATTATGTTGTGAATTGAATGAGCTTCTACCTACTGAAAATCATGGTCGTTGGGGGCCTTTGATTACGCAATTAAATGTTTCACTATCCTTCTGGATTTTCTTATGGATGGAAACTTTGTGGAACGTGGAAATTGGTTAATCATGTAAAGTTGGCTGTTAAAATCTGGAACCCTTGTGTGATCACCCCGGTTGAACAAAATGGAGTAATGAACATGTGGGTGTTGGCTTGGATACATGGCATGTGATGGAGGTGTTTTGTGGGTTGTTGTGGATAGGGAGAGTAGCGGGGATGCGGTTGACATGGTTTTGTGATGGTGTGAATGCTATGATGGTGATGGGCAGCGGGGCTGCGATAAATGGTATTAAAGGGATAATGACATACGGGCTTTGGTGTGGTTATGGTTATTGTGGTTAGCAGCGGGACTGCAAGGATTGGTTTAAATGTGAACGAGCTATGGGTTTTGATTAATAAATAAAAAATTGGAAGAGTTAATGAATTGTGGGTCATGGTAATGGAATGTTAATAATAATCATTGGGGTTGGTTGGTTGATACGAAGGGTTTTTTCTATGCTTCTTGTGTTTTCCTAACTTGATTTGTGGATGGAAGGGATATGTTTTACGAATGATTGGTGTGGCTAGTTGTGGATAGTTTCCCAGTAGTTAAGGAACTAGATAACTATTTCTACTGAATTGTGAAAACCTAAAGGGAGTTGGGTTTGTTTGTTTTATGCATGCTTCATAATAGCGGGGCCGAGGCACATGCTCAATTTCTCTGATTAGAAGCCATAGGTTGGGCTGAGTGTTTGGTATATATATATATCTGTATCTTTTGTGTTTTATCACACCCCACCCATGTTGAGCACATAGTGCCAAACACTCCCATTTCATGGGAGAGGGTGTTTTTCACTTAGTTACTAGCTTCTTCCTGCTCCTTCTCCCCTAGGATGTGATGGCTTGAGGTGACCTTACACCTAAGACTCATCGGGTAGGTTTCGATTGGGGTGGTTTTAGCCCAAGATTCCTCGGGCAGGTTCTTCTGTTTCCCAAGAATCTTCGAGATGAGGCATAGGTGTGTGCAGGTGGGATACGTGGTTGTGAGGCCCAGGTGTGTGCGGGTGGGATATATGGTTGTGAGGTCCAGGTGGGTGCGGGCGGGATACATGTTTGTTAGGCCCTGGTGTGTGCGGGCGGGGAGAGTGTGGCAGCGTTAGGACGTTTGTCATTAAGAAGAGCTACTAACTAAAGGGAAATGATGCAGGGTACCCAATTCTCTTGTTTCTTATATACTACTACCTGTTGTTCAAGTGTTTTGGTGAGTGTGGCTGGTGAGGTTGGGTGGGTATAATTTCTCGCTAGGTTTCTTCTATTGTTCTCACGGGACATTAGGATGTCTCCCCACTTGTGCACGAGAGCTTTAGGTTTCCCTACTGAGTATACTTTTATGTTCACCCTACGTTTACTTTCAGGTTTCCAGGAGGACTACCAAGGCCATGCGGGGCCCTACTAGTTAGATCGTTGGAGTTGTTGATGTTGATGTACATTTTTTTCTTCTGATATTGTACATTGAGCTTTCTTGTACTTGTACCTTGTTATAAAAATTTTTTAAACATGCATCTGGGATTGGTTTGGGTTTATTTCTATACACTTTCTCTTTTCCTTTTTGGTGGTTGACTTGTCCTATTTCCCGATCATTAAAAATAAAAAGGGTAATGCCTCCCATATTTGTGAAAAACTCATACCCTTGGTGTTAGTCGCCACCTAGGGGCCTACTGGAGGTGGGACTCGGGGGTCATTATATCCCTTTCACCATTGCCAGCTCAGGAGGGGCATCTTTGGTGGGAGGGGGTCGTGACAATATATGTTACATTTATAGTGAGAAGTATATATTTTAGGTCTTTATAAGTTTTAATCGACTAATGGTTTCTTTCTTTCTTTTTTTATGTCTGATGAGGTGTTTTGTATGCTCCTCCCATGTATGAAAAGGATTTTAAATGGTTAATGTTTTTGTAAGAGATAATATGAATTCATGCTCAATGTTTTCAAGAATTTTCATTAAAAATTTAATGTTCATTAAAATACTGTTGTACTATGGTAAAATGTGGACACTAAGTTATTTGTATCCAATTTTTATGTTTGTGGGTTATTATGTATTAATTATAATCTAATTAACTAAAAATAAAAACCAAATGGATCAATGTAATTATAGGCATGTAAATTCTAGTTAAATTAGCTTGATCATGTACTGTTTTAGGTTGATCCAATACATGAACCCTCCCCCCAAATGCACCCCTCGTAGTCTAACAATGAGAGAAGAGAAATAATGAATCTCAAAATCGAACCACCAAGAGGCCATACGATAGAGACAATTAGAAAGTGTTTATGATACAACAATATTGGAGACATATCCCCCTTGAAGAAAATAAAAAATAATACATATTAAAAAACACTAAAAATGTTCAAATATTATTTTATGTAAGGATATACATATATATTAATGTATTTTTAAAAATTAATTACCTATAAAAAATTAGTAACTACAAATAAAAAATAGAAATCCTCAACAACATTCATAAATTCCATAAAGCTCCTAAATATCTCTACAAACCTTTCATGTCTATATTAAACTTCAGGAAACTTATTTGGACCTAAAAAATAATTTCAATAGATGTACAATTAGTATAATTTGTATAGTTAGTATAATCATCTCTATCGCCTCTCAGGAATTGATAAATAAATAACACATAATCCAGGTGAACAATCATGTATATATAATTCATCGCCTAATCATGTATGCTTTGTTCCCAGCCTCACAATGGATGTTCCAAAATTTATTATAAAAACAAGTTATTAAATATTCAAAATAATATAGACATGGGGGTACCCTTATGCGAGTAATCCTCTATTTTTTTATTTTATCCATATATCGCTTGTCATGAGAAAACAGTCTTCCATAAAAAAATCATTTGAAACAATTTCAAAGATTAAAATTTCAATTGTCCAATGAATAACATCAACTAATAATCAATAAAAATATCTCCATATATTAATTTTGTAGTTTCATGGATCCACCATAGCCCATATATATTGTGTTATACATCAAACCTTCACAACCCTAACACATCATATCTATAATAATGCTTGGTATACAGTATATTGGAGATACATGTCTATGAAATATCAAAAATACATTATAGAAATATCCGAAAATATATGTGAAAGCTAACCATTATTCATTCCAAGAAATAATACTATGGAAATAAGAGATCATTGAATAATGGGGTTTTGATCCATCTACTCCTCTCCAAGATGGATGATGGAGAAATCCTCCCTAGATTCCACTTTCTGACATACACCCTATCAACATTAGTGGTATAACATATCAATTAATATAAAATAATGACTATATATTTCTCATTCAAAACTAGAAGGGAAAATAAAAAGGCAATTCATCAATTATAACTATCATCTCTAGAACAACTTGTTACAACGTATAAGGACTAGATATCCTATAAGAAGACAAAAGTTTCAAATGAATTTATGTTAATTCATTCTTTTAGAATTTTAAATTTAAATTGATTTGTAATAAAATTCCATGTCTTATAGTAATAATATAACATATTACTTGGTTCCACATGATTTATATTTATAAATATTTATATCCATCATAAAAATCCATGGGATAAATTATTTAACATTCATTAAGATTCATGATATTTATTTACTCTTGTACTAATCCTAATCAACCATCATATATGAATTGACAATAAAATTTTAGTTATGTTAAGTAGGGATGAATCTGTAGAAAAATTAACACAACAAAACATATTTTAAAAAATATTTATTAATAAGTAAAAACCCAATATTTCCACACAACAAAAACTGGGAAAACCCAACATTAACTCAATCCATTAATCCTGATTCAATTCATGTCACCACTATGTTTATCACCATATATCACACAATCACAAGATCAAAAATATGACACAATTAGGGAATGATTGAAACATTAAACTAAAAAATAATCCATCATATTCTCACATCAGATAGTATGGCACATCATCAAGTAAAGTCAACCAATATTGAGTGAAAGCAAATAAAAGTCAATCAGGCACTTATGGCCTAGAACCATGTCACCCATCCTTCAAATGAAACCATGATTTCTCAACCCTAATCTACATTATATATAAAAAAAATCGTAATAAATTTTATTAACAGATTCATTTATCATTGGTTTAAATACTACTGTTCATCTGGCATAAACCAGAGTAAATTATTAATTATTTACCTATATTTAATCCTTAACATCAAAAATTGTAATAATTAGGAAGAACAGTTATAATTAAAAATGGAAATGTGTTATTTTTTACCATAATTCATTATCATTATATTGTCAACCAATTTAAAATATATAGAAACATGATATTACATAGAATAATTATAGATAGCACACTATCTATAAAATCATGTATTGTACCATTATCAAAACATAAACTAGTGTGATCGCTACGTTGCGAAATAAAATTAATTCATTAATATAGCAAGACTATAATTATGGTTAATTAAACCATTACATAATGAGATAAAGAAAGAGGATTTTTTTTATTTCACTTAATAAAAGGATATTAAATCCATTCCATACTTTAAGGTATTCATCATTCCATTATTAATAATGAAACATATACACAAATATCTAATAACCAATCCCTCAATAAATCTATAAACCACCTTGGACATTACTCAATAAAAGTACTGAAAAACATAAAACAATATCCATTTGATTAAGGGATATAAACATACATTTAATGTTAAGGAATATAAAGATTAAATAATCTTAATTATGATTATAATTGTTATAAAAATATTAAAATACCGAGTTTTCAATTTATATTGGAAAATAATATTTTTTATTGAAAAATTTATTTTCATATAATGAATTTAAAAACTATAATTTTATTTTAAAGTAGTTTTAATATACTAATATGTTATGATTATTATTATTAACCAAATTTAGCACATTTTAATTTTTTTATATTGAATATTTATATTCAAAATATTTATACATAAGAATGGATTCTATTAGAAAAATGATTTTGATTGGGTTTTTTTGTTTAACATTAAATTAAATTAGACCACATCATTGATTTATATATAATAAAATTGAATTAATATTTTTAATAACAATAAATTAATATGGTAATGATTCCAAATTAATTGTGGGTCATAAGAAATAGTAAAATAATTTTATATTTTTCATAATTGTGAATGTTAAAACGGTGTAACCCTGGGTTATATAATATATTACTGTATTTATTAGAGTTAAAGATAAATAAATCCAATTGAATACCCACATTTAGAATGATTCCTATCACATCATTGAATATCTATCCATTATATATAATTTTCATAAGTATTACATTATTGTATTTTAATAATTTATAAAGTTTCATGTGTTTCCTCTCCCCAACATTATAATGGACACCCTTCTTTCTCTTATTTAGACCAAATTGAGGCTTCCAGATCAATCGTAAAATAACCAATTATCATGAAAAAATCACTACATGAATTAGAGGATAGGGTATTGATAAAATATCAATCATGTGGTCATTATTAATGGATTTAATGGAGACCAATCAATGGTGATGTAATTATCCTACCCAACCACATTCAAATTATTTCATTTATTAGCTCCTATAATTATTTTAATTGAAAATAAAATAATAAATATAGTATCATAATAATACAATAATATAATTATTAAGACATAAAAACCATTATTCTCCATCTTTTTCACTAAATGGTATGTAAATATTTCTCCCATACATAAGTGTGGATTGTCCCCACAAGGTAATGCTACATGTAACTAATTGTCATCATTTTTAATGGATGGTTATTATTAAGGTTTGAATTTTTATATAATATATTTATGATATAAATATTACTTTGGAATTATAATATCACATATTCTATCTTATATTACATTCTATTTGAAGATGATATATTCTCTAGTGCATACGTGTGGACAACCACCGATATGAAGTGTTATGATTAAATTTTCATTTCCATATTACATGGATGGTAATAAAGATTGATTTAATGTATACATATGTCATATATGATATAATAATAGTGATTTAATGGTGAATTTCTATTTTACATTCTTTTTTTAAAGACTATTTTAATGGTAAAATGAATTTAATTCATATGTACAACCTACTGTATCCATGAACAATGTAATTCATTATTATATATTTAAAATCTTTGGTTGAATATAAATGTATAATTATATAAATATACAAATATATAAATATATATTTTTTATTTTCATACTAAAATAATATAAATTATGAAACCATGATTAATTTATCTTTATAATAACTACAAAATCAGAATTCATATGACAAACTACAAAGTAAAAACCGGAAATAATGATTTTTATATAGAATTAGTAAAAATTGAGAGATTATTTTTATATGTGCTAGAAATATGGTTGTATAAGTATGAAAATAATTATGAGATGGAATTATAATTAATTAATATTTAATATATTGTATATAAGTGTGATTTTATTGTAATATGAACTTTTGGTTTTTGATTTATGTTAATTCTTTTTTATTTATTAAAATAATTTGTTATTAATTGACCCATTATGATATTTCTTTTGAAATATCCCCAACAGTGATAGTTTTATTACTTTTACTATGTTTACATCAAAAAGAAACATTTTTTCCTTTCATTTTCCACTATTTTCAAATATATTCAATAAAGTGGTTGTTATCGAATGAAAATTAAATATATTTATCTTTTTGGTGGAAATTTATTTCCTTCCATAACCCTATTTTCTAATATCGTGTTTTAAAATTTTAATATATTAACCTATGATTGATTAAAGACATTTTTCAATGAATTATTTAATAATAAAAGTCATTCTATCAATATAATTCTCAATATCTAAAAATGGTCCTTTTGCGTTATTACTAAAACTAAATAGGAATTATTTTTTTAATTTACCAAAAATGAACTGAATTTTGCGCCCCCATAACCACACAATTGATTGAGCCTTCCATTACATATTTCAATTGTTATATTCAAATAAAAAATTCATTGATATATGGGAAATATTTTTTTTAAAAAAAAGTGATTTAAATGTAAAAAAGAATAATTTTTGCAAAACATCCCCTCATATTTTACCAAGTAAATTTTCATATTTGATAATTTTATTTTATTTTTCATTCGATTTATATGGGATATTATTTCACAACCTGTCCTTGGGGCCCGTGAAGTGAGTACCCCAAGCCCACCTTCCATTGGATCGGGACTGGCGACTCGTACCAATGTCATAAATCCCAATAAAAATGGAAGGCATTACCTTTATATATGTAAAGAAACACAACAGAGTACACAAGCTGATGTAAACACAAAGTAAACTGAGTACAAAAGTAAGTGATGGAATGTAAATGGTCCAGAACACTAACCGAACTAAAATTACAGTACAACAGTAAATAAATAATAGCTATAGTAAAGTAAACCAGAAACCACTGAGTCATCCTCTGGATATGCCACCTGAAGGGTGGGTACTGATGGTCTCCATGGCTCCTCGGGTCCGGCCGTCCGCTCCTTGTATGTCCTGCCATGCGGTCCACCTCCAAGTACCATCTTGATACACAAGACTCAACCTCGATCAGTGCTATCTGTCCTCTGCATCCAACACAACGTAGTGTGGGCATAGCCCCTGTTGGGGTGAGTATACGATACTCAATAGGGACCCCTAGACCCCCGATTTTCTCCCATAATCAAAAAAGTATAAAAAAATTTAAAGATACAAACATGAAATAACAACCAACTCTACTTAGTTTTATGCCTATACATATACCTAAGTCATCAATTCTAGTTCTGATCCAACTCATGGGCCCATGTACAACCCACTCCACACAGGAAAGCATAATCCAGTTTACACAGAAAAGCAAGTAAATCACATCGATTATAATTATTAAATGTCAGGACTCAGATCACACAGATATAGTACTCACAAATGGGGTTGGAGATGATAGATGTAGCCTCTGAATCATCTTCCCTGCCATACCCACGTAGGATCCAAGTAGAGAAGTAATCTTTTTCGAACCCACATAGGATCCAAGTATAGTAACCATCGCTGCCGAACCCACATAGGATCCATGTAGAGTCTCCATCACTGTCGAACCCTTGGAGGATCCAAGTACAGTCGTACTCACTACCAATCCCACATAGGATCCAATTACTGTCGTCATCGTCGTCGCAGTCGCAGCCAGCTCTAGGGTTCCCGCACACTACACGCTCAATTCCGGGAGGGTTCGCTCCACGAGCCAAGGGGGTCGATACATCAACTCTCCCGAAGTCCATAGTTGATGTATCCCAATGTTCTGTCACATCAAAAGGAAGTCATTGCGACAGACGGTGCATTAATCAGATGCACGTTCTGAGAGATATTATTTATTCCCTTCTAGGCGCCCAGTTAGAAATATGCTTGTTTCTAACCCGGCCGGTATCCAAAATCATTTGAAAAACTCTTAGAGTAACACAAAAGGTCCGTCTCGTTGAAAGAGTCCCAGTTCCACAAATGGCGCATCGATCAGACACTCAGTCCTTATGTTATTCAAGTTTAAGTGAATAATAGGGCCGACCCGTTTATCCTAGTTGGCCGACGGGTCGGGTTGACCCAGTTTGACGGGTCCGACCCAGCAGGGGTTTCATACCGGTCCGAAGAAAATACTCAAATCGGCCTGAAGTGGTGTGGCCCGGCCGAAGGGGCACGACCCTACCCGGCGGGGCGCGACCCGGCTGCTCAACCGGTTCGTCTAGCGGCTCTGCCGAAGCTGAGCGGGTTCGAGGAAGGGGGGGAGGGGGGAAGCCCACCCAGTTTCCCGCTCCGGCAATGCTAGGCGGCGACTCCCTTCCCCAGACCGGCAGGCTAGAACAGCCAGTCTTCTGCGCACGTAGCTCGCATGGGCGGGCCGCTGGACTTCCAGGGTCGTGCCCTCCTGGCACCGCGGTCCGGCTCCGCTCGGCCGGCCGACGAGCCGGCCAGTTCCTCCGCCGAAGCGGCCCATGTAGCGGGCTGCAGTTCATCCCACACAACCGGCAGGACGGCATAGGTTCCCTTCTCCCTATTCCCAGCACGGTGCAACGGTGGCATGCTTCCTTTTCCACCAATATCCAATTCTAAAATAATAAATGATAACAACAGAGGGTTTTCAGGTTGTGTTCGTTCGGCCCGCACCCTCTGCATAAAATGAAAGCAATCAGCCATATTGAACAATGATTTCAAACGATAATGGTGTACGTAAAATTCCACTGTCAAGAGTAAATTCTTACCTCAACAAATGATTAAGAAAGTCAGTATCGCGGTTGATGGCGTCACGAGGTGAGGATTCATAGATGTTGACGAAGAGCTTCCAAGGAAGAAGCGGCGTCTCCCATTTCTAGCAGGAAGAGAAGAAAACAAGGCATGATGTCGTTGGAGAGTTCACGAGTCTTTGTCTCCTCCGTTGTCACGGAGGAAGAAGAGGAAGGTGAATCTAGGGTCTCCAATTCGATGTTCTTCATCAGCGAGTTTACGTTCTTCAACAAAGGAGATGAAGCGTTCTTTGAAACTCAAGATCTTTCTCCCAAAAATCTCAACACAACAAGTAAAACAAAAATAAAATAAGGATTATCCTTATTTTATTTAATCATGCCATGTATTTCAGAATTTAAATTTAAACACTTAATTAACATAATTGAAGATGTTCGATCATTTAATTAAAGTGTGTATTGGAATGAATTAGTGAGGGAGAGAAGGGAGAGGAAGAGTAACTCAATTAAATTCAAGGGAGGTGTCAACATTCAACAAAGGAGTTTAATGGGAGGTTTAAGGGGTTTATGTAATGTGAATGGATGGGGCTCGTGTGGGCCCCACCTCACAATTATCCTCACATGGGTAGTTAGAAGATTCTGGGTCCCATCCAAACTCCCCCATGTAGGATATAACCACATAAGATATAAAAATAAAATTTTTCCTCAATTTTATTCACTTCTCATATAATCCAATTTTTTTAACTTCTCCTCCGACGTAAAAGCATCGATGGTAAAAGTCCTTGTAAGAAATTACATGCGATGTGAGTTCATCGGTGCCCTTGGATTTCAATTCCGAGCACCAGTTCAAAAGATAGAAAAAACTCGCTTGGTCATTCACTGAACATACAGCATCTAAACATCATAAATTGATTCTGGGCACATCGGGACTCAGAATCAAGTGTCGTTAGAAGCCATAGACTCATAAAATTCTAATGTATTTAAGAAAAAAAATTCTCTAAAATATCTGGGTCTTATATTACTCCCACCTCAGGTATTTATGTCCCCATAAAGCTACATCATAAACTTGGGAAAAAATGAGGGTACTGTGTACGCATCTGAGCCTCCTGCTCCCATGTGACCTCCTGAAGGTTCTCATGCTTCCAATGAATGTGCACCAAAGGAATCGACCATCCACGTAGGACTCGCTCCTGTCAATCCTCGATCTCCACCGAGACCTCTGCAAATGTCGCCCCGTCATCGATGTCCAGCTCCACGTGATCAATGATATGCGTCGAGTTGTGAACATATCTCCTCATATGAGATACCTGGAAGACCTCGTGCACCCGGTGCAACTAAGGTGGAAGGGCCAGGCGATAAGCCACCTATACTACCCTGATGAGAACATGCAATGGTCCGATGAAGCGCAGAGATAACTTGCCACCCTGGCCAAATCTCCATAATACACATCGAGGCGAGACACATAAGAAAATGTGGTCACCATCCTTGAACTCCACTGGTCTCCACCTCCTACCCGCATATGACTTCTGTCTTCTCTGTGCAGTCCTCATCCGCTCCTGGATGATCTGCAAGTTTTCTGTCGTAGCCTGAACCATCTCTGGTCCTATGAGTGCTGACTCCCCAGGGTCAGTCCAACACAGAGGTGATCTGCATGGTCAGTCGTAAAATGCCTTATTTGTTGCCATCCCGATAGTGAAGTGGTAGCTGTTGTTGTACCCAAACTCCACCAAGGGTAGGTGATCCTCCCACCTATGACCAAAGTCAACGAAACATGCACGAAGCATGTCCTCGAGTTTCGGAATGGTCCTCTCCATCTGTCCAGCCGTCTGAGGGTGAAAGGTTGTGCTCAGGCATAACTGCGTTCAAAATGCCTCCCAAAACCCCTTCCAAAGTCTGGAAGTAAAATGTGTGTCTTGATCAGAGATGATAGACGATGGCACACAATGAAGATGTATGATCTTTTGAACATAAAGGCATCCCATGATCTCCACTGAGCCCTGCTCTCTGATAGGTAGGAAGTGGGCCGACATGGTTAGTCGATCGACAATCACCCATGTGGATTCATGTACTCTAGATGTATGTGAAATCCCCATCACGAAATCCATATATATCCC
Organism: Viscum album; assembly: GCA_963277665.1. Classification (NCBI taxonomy): domain Eukaryota; kingdom Viridiplantae; phylum Streptophyta; class Magnoliopsida; order Santalales; family Viscaceae; genus Viscum; species Viscum album. The sequence continues at coordinate 1,942,219,447 of OY728126.1, read as the reverse complement.
ATCCCACTTCCACTACGGGACCTCTAAGGGCAGCACCAAGCCTGTCGGTTCCTGGTGCTCCGCCTTCACCTGTTGACAAGTGAGGCATCGAGAAATGAACTCTACCACAACCTTATCCATACCTGGCCACCAGTGCTGTCGTTTGAGATCCTGGTATACCTTCACTACTTCTGAATGTAACACCAATTGAGAAGTGTGAAACTCCCTTAGAACCTCCTCCTGTAACACAACTGGTACCATGGTACATTCCCTGAAAAATATGACGTTCTCTCATCCTATAGAAAATCCATCAGGTGCATGTCTTGTGGGTATCTGTGCACATTGCGTCTCATAGTCATCATCCCCACACCGTGCCTCTCTCACCCACTGATGTAGTAGAGGAGTGACTGTGAGTGACTGTAGAAATTATTCTCTATCAATATCCATAAAGGATATCCGCAACACTGCTAGTTGCTTCATCGCCGCTCTAAGTAGTTGAATGCCCGATCTCCAATTGAGAGCATCAGCTACTACATTCCTCTTCCCAAGAGTATAGATTATATCAATGTCATAGTACTGGAGGAACTCAACCATAAATGTTGTCTCAGGTTCAGGTCCTTCATCAAGAAGATGTACCTGAGACTTTGGTAGTCAAAGTAGACTATAAAGCACTCAACCATCAGATAGTGCCGCCACATATTAATGGTGAAGACCACTGCTGTTAAATCTAGGTCATGGGTAGCATAGTTCTTCTCATGCAGCCTCAACTATATTAAACCATATGTGATCACTTACCTCTCCTACATTAGTACACACCCACGTCCAGTCTCTGATGCATCATAGTAAACTATGTACCCTATGCCCTCTTCCGGTAGTCTCAAGATGGGTGCACTAGTCAATCTCGGTCTCAGCTTTTGGAATCTCTGCTGAAATCTATCTGACCACACGAAGGGTTACCCTGTCTTCATCAAAGATGAAAGTGGTGATGTAACTCTTGAGAAGTGGGGCACAAATCCCCGATAGTACCTAGCCAGACCTAGTAATCTTTGGACCTCTATCACACTCCTGGGTGGCTCCCAAGCAAGTACTGCCTCGATTTTCATAGGATCCACCGCAACTCCCACCTCAGAGATGACATGCCCCAATAAGTGGACCTCTTGAATCCAGAATTGACACTTCAAGAGATTACTATAAAGCTAGTTCTCTCAGAGTGTGTCCAGTACAACCCGAAAGTGGTAGGCATGCTCCTCCTTAGTAGCCGAGTAAATCAGTATGTCATCGATGAAGACTATGACAAATCGATCGAGGTAAGGCTGAATGATCCCGTTCATGAGACTCATGAACACTACTGGAGTGTTGGTTATGCTGAAAGACATATCCAAGAACTCATAGTGGTCATACTGACACCTGAAAGTCATCTTCTACACATCCTCATCTCGAAATCTTAGCTGATGATAGCCTGACCTGAGGCCTATCTTCAAGAAACATTATTCTCCCATGAGCTGATCAAAGTGGTCGTCAATCCCCGGGAGTGGATACATGTTCTTTACGGTCACCTGATTCAGGCGATGGTAGTTTCCACATAGTCATAAGCTCACATCCGCCTTCTTGGTGAATAAAATCGGAGATGCCCAGGGTGAAACACTGGGTCAGATGAATCCCTTGCCCTGCAAGTCCTCCAGTTGTACCCGCATCTCTCGAAGCTCAACGGGAGCCATCTGATATTCTGGAGTAGATATCGGGGTTGTCCCGGGGTTCATGTTAATATAGATGTCTACCTCTTTGCGAGGAGGTAGTCTTGTAACGTCATCAGGGAAAACGTCCGCAATCTGATCCACCACAATAGGAAAACTCGGACTCCGCACATCAACCACTCTAAGAATGAGACTAGACAACTGATGTGTGATCAACTACATTCTCCTCTTCGTAAGTCCATCCTACACTACAAAGGCTACCTTATTGCTGGTGAAGTTGAACCTACTCCCATTTTTGAAAGAACACCACACTTTGTGCCTAATATAGTCAATCTGGGCATGGACTGTAGATAACCAGTCCATCCCCAAGATGATGTCTTAAGGCCTCAACGCCGCTACAAGAAGATCCCATCCAAAGCTCTCGCCTCCTAGAGTATGCTCACACTGCCGAAACCAGTGTCTAATCCTCGATTATTCTCTTGTAGGAGTCTCTAGCCATAATTATCAAGCCAACGACTCTATTGGAATCTATGATCTCCAAACAAGGGCAGCATCAATAAAATAATGACTCAATCCTGTGTCTATAAGAACTACAACAAGGGTGTAGTATACACAGATAGTACCTGAAATCATCTTCAGTGCACCGTGGTCTTAAGGATCCACTACCTGAAGATGAGCCTGCCTCGGTCCAATAGCTCCCTGTGGTTAGGGTGGACCTCTTGGTGTTGGTGGTGGTAGAGCCTCAAAGCATCGCCTACCACCCACTGATCGGCCAGCTCCTCTGCCTCATCCGCTTGCTCCCTGCGGACCGCCATAGTCGAACCTCTGCCTCTACCTGGTTTGTCCCTCAACCGTCTACTGCTCCACTACATGGAGGGTCGGGCAGTCACGAGCCATGTGGCTCTGCCCGCTGTATGCATAACACTGCCTACCTCTTGTATGACTGGCTCTGCTGCGTGTGTCCCGCACATCCGAACTTGTATCCTGAGTTTTCCACCTGATTGCTTGGTCCTCTTGGACCATTGTGACATCTGCCTACTACCGGGTGCAGAATACTCTGCTACAAGTCACCCTACGGTAGGCCTTTCTGCTGGCGTAGGCTCGGAAAGGAATCTCTCCACAAGAAGGGCCCACTACAGTACTTCTGCATGCATCGGAATGGTGAGGGAGATCTTCGAAGCCTTGATCTCATGCCTCAGTCCCTGATCGAATGTATAGTCCCAGAAGAATGGGTCTCGTACCATGTCCGTGGAGTAGCCCGAGAGGTCGGTGAACCTCGCCAAGTACTGGGATATGGTCATGCTTCATGCCCCAGCTGTAGTAACTCCTGGATGTGCACCGCACGAAGGGTGGCTAGAACAAACTCCGAGTGAAATAAGCTCTCGAAGTCCATACATAGTGGAGATGCCTCATTGTGCACCAGGAGCATCAGGATCCACCATTTACCTGCTGCTACGTGCAGAAGACACGTGGAAAGGATCACCATAAGATCTATTGGTGTCCCTACCAATCTGAAGACTTGTAGAATAGCCTCCACCAAATTCTCGGCTACCTGAGGGTCCATCTCTCCATGGATCCTAGGTAGCCTCTGTTGCTGAAACTCATGCAGTGCACTCAGGCGGCGTGCACTATTCGTTGTTGGGGCTGGTGGTATCGGTGGCCCAGCAGGTAGAGTTACCGCTGGTGCCTCTACTGTAATGGGGCCCTATATTGAGGCCTCATCACTCGGTGGTCTACCATCTCGCACGCAGCTAGGCACCCTAGCTGGATATTGTTGTGGGGACATCCTAAAAAGAAACAGGTGCGCCATGGATAATAATGTATATCTGGTGAGCTGACACAAAGTAATCATAAAGAACACTTTTGAAACACACATGCAATCAATGTTTTCGTGCACTGAGTTGGAAATCATAAGTCAGTGTCCTGGTGTATGGATATGTCGCCCGCTCCACCAACATTGGACTCCCTAGACTGATAACAACACTCAATACGCTTAACACTATTACTTCACAGAAATAAAATATCAGAGACATGAGTTATGTGGTAGAACCAACTCCTCTGATACCAATTTGTCACAACACGTCCTCAGGGCCCATGTCGTGACTACCCCAAGCACGTCTTCCATAGGCCAGGGGCTAGAGACTTGCAAAAAAGGTGTAAATCCAGATAAAAAGGGAAATAATTACCTTTATATATGTAAACAAACACAACAGAGTACGCATGATGAAGTAAACACTATGTAAACAGTGTACAAAAGTAAGTTCTGGAAAGTAAATGAGCCAGAATACAAACCCAACTGAAAGTACAGTACAACAGTAAACAAAGAACAGCTATAGTAAAGTAAACTAGAAACCACTGAGTTATCCTACAAATATCCTACCTGAAGGGTGGGTACAGATGGTCTCCTTAGATCCTTGGGTCCAGCTATCTGCTCCATGTATGTCCCGCCAAGTGGTTCACCTCCAAGTATCTTCACGCTCAACAAGTCTCCACCTCGATCAGTGTTGTCTGTCATCTGTATCCAACACAACGTAGTGTGCGAAAATCCTATGAAAGAGTGAGTATACGATACTCAGTAGGGACCTCGAGACCCCCGATGGTCTCCCATAATCCAAAAAGGATAAACCAAAATGGAAAGATACAAACATGAAGTAACAAAAAAATCTATATAGGTATATGCCCATACATATACATAAGTAATCAATTCCAGTTCGGCTCAAACTCATGAGATCATGTACAACCCAGTCCACACAGGAAAGCACAACCCAGTCCACACATGATTTCAAGTCAATCACATAAATGATAATGATGGAAATTCAAGACTCAGCTCACACAGGTATACTACTCATGAAGGGGGTGAAGATGATAGATGTAGCCTCTGAATCATCTTCCCTGCCGAACCCATATAGGATCCATGTACAGAAGTCATCGCTGCCAAACCCACGTAGGATCCATGTACAGTAACCATCACAGACAAACCCACGTAGGATCCATGTACAGTCGTCATCGCTACCGAACCCACAGAGGATCCATGTACAGTCATCCTCACTATCTAACCCACGTAGGATCCAAGTACAGTCGTCATCGTCGTCACAGTCGCAGCTAGCTCTAGGGTTCCTTCACATAGCATGCTTAATTCGATGAGGATCCTCTCCACGATCCAAGGGGTTTGATATATCAATTTTCACTAAGTCCAGAGTTGATGTATCCCAATGTTCTGTCACGTCAAAAGTAACTCCACATGAAAGACGACGCATCAATCGGACACCAGGTCTGAGAGATATTGGTTATTCCGTTCGAGGGTCACGGTTATAAATATGTTCATTTCTAACCAGGCCAATATCCAAAATCATACTAAACTCACATAGAGTAAAAAAAGGACCGTCTCTTCGAAAGAGTCCCAGTGCCACAGACGGCGCGTCGATCGGACGCGCGGTTCATAAGGTATGGACGTTTAAGTGAATAATGGGCCCTGACCGTTTAGCCCAGTGGGCCGACGGGTCAGGTTGACCCAGTTTGACGGGTCTGACCCAGAAATGGTGTCAGACCGTTTGGAAGAAAATACTCAACTCGGCCCGAAGGGACGTGGCCCGTCCAGATGTGGCACGTGCTGGCACGGCCCGGCCTGGCGCGACCCGACTTGGCTCGGCCCGAGCCGCCTGGCTCGGCACGGCCTGGTTGACTTAGCTAAATTCGAGTAGGTTCCAAGGGGGGGGGGGGGGGTGGGAGCCCCCTCCCCCAGATTTCTGCACTGGCAGCGCCAGGCGGCGCCGCGGTCCTACTTTGCCCGGTTGGCCGACAGGCCGGCTGGTTCTTCCGCCAAAGCGGCCCGTGTAGCGGGCCGCAGTTCTTCCCGCACAACTGGCATGACAGCACCTGTTCCCTTTGCCATGTTCCCAGCACAGTGCAACATCTCCATGCCTCCTTATCCACCAATTGAAAATTCTAATATAATAAATGAGAACAATGGAGGGTTTGTTGGCCGTGTTCGTTTGGGCCGAACCCTCCGCGTTAAATGATAGAAATTGGTCATATTTAACAATGATTTTCAATGAGAACGGGGTACATAAAAATCCACTTTCAAGAATAAAACCCTACCTCAACAAATGATGATGAGAATCGTCGTCGCGGTTGATGGTGTTGCGAGGTGAGGATTCGTAGACATCAACGGAGAGTTTCTGTGGAGGAAGCATTGTCTCTATTTTTTATCACGGAGAGAATAAAACAAGGCATGACGTCGTTGGCGAGTTCCCGCGTCAGTGTCTCCTCCCTTATCGCAGAGGAAGAAGAGGAAGGTGAATCTAGGGTCTCCGAGTCAATGTTCTTCATCAGAAAGTCGGAATTCTTCAATAAAGGAGATTAAGTGTTCTTAGAAACTCAAGAGCTCTCTCTCCAAAATCTCAACACAACAAGCCAACCAAAAATAAAATAAGGCTTATCCTTGTTCTATTTAATCATTCCATGCATTTCAAAAATTAAATTCACACACATAATTAAATTAATTGAAGAAGTTCTATCAATTAATTAAAGTTTGTGTTGGCATGAATTAATGATGGAGAGAGGGGAGGGGAAGGGGTACTCAATTAAATTCATTGGAGGTGTCAACATTATACAAAGGAGTTTAATGGGAGGTTTAAGGGGTTTAGGGAATGTGAATGGTTGGGGATCGTGTAACGCCCCGACCCCAGCTACCCAGAGTCGGTGAATTACTTCATAACATTGGCATGATCACAAAAGATCAAGTCTCGAAAGACCGATTAGTTTAGTATCCTTGGAAACACTAGATATATTCGTAAGTCTTACATTACATAATAAAGTGAAAAACTAATAACAATGTCTTAATTGTCCACACTCATATCCTCTTCTGACTATCCCTGCAGGTCATTCCTAAAATACTTTTTCACATCCTGGAAAATATTAAAACATTGAAAGGGGTGAGCTCAGATGCTCAGTAAGGATAACAATATAGCGGAAGCTTTCATAAATAAACATAAAAATTTAAGGCAATGTATAACTAAAACAAAAGACTTTTAAACATGAACTTCAACATAATACGGCAAAAGTAAAATGGGATAATGCCATTCACTTCTTCACATGGATATTCTACTTGTCGAATAATTACATGCAATATAAATAACCACTTTCATAATGATGGAATGCATAATGCCAGACTATCATAACCGTGTAGCCAAGGCCTCGTGCCAAGACCACAAATAAGATTTTGTCAAGGCTTCGTGCCAAGACACTAGTTTGTCTCATGAGACCTGCTGATGCATCGAGGAGCTATAGCGGGCTCCACCAGTCATTTACTAAGTCCAATGCATTCCTCATATGAATGGGTTTAAACATATCATAAACCATAACATAATCGTATCACATAAAACATGCATAAAGGAAACATAACATTTCCACATTTCAATCACAAGATTTGAATACAACACATTGATATAATAAAAACGCTTTCAAAACCATTTTCAATATCAAAATAAAAGAAACTTAAAAGTTTGTAATTATTTTTCATTAAAAAAAAGTTATGGCTTGTAGAGGAAGCCGAAACTCAAATAATGGTCATGGCGGCGGAGAAGTCGTTGTCGCCGCATATGTATGGAAAGAAAAACATTCCCTTTTTGTCATTTAGTAAAACGCTTCATATAAAAAAGATTCCTTTTGAATAAACGTAAAAGACAAAGGGGTTTATACACCGTATAAAAGAAAGTTGTGTATAAAACCAAATATGCCTTAATGAAAGGAGATTGAGACGAAGTCCTTAAAAAGATCATTTTTAAAATAAAATAGATCTATTATGTGTATTCACTATAGGTACACATAAAGAATATAAAATAAGACATAATAATATCATGACATAATTTGAAAGTATGATATTAACCCAAAAAAAGAAAGTTGGGTTAAGAAATTCCCTTACCTTGCATCCTGTCTTGACTCGACCGTTCTTTATCCTCCTCAAAATCGGGTAACTCTTTTTGATTTGAGCCAAAGGCTTCCTTGGGGAGAGTTTTGCCCAAAGTGAGGCTTCTATGAGTAAGGGGGGAAGTTGTGAGAGTATTTGGGTAGAGGTTTTCCGAGCCAAATGTCTTGAAAGTGTGAATGAGGTGGTAGAGGTGGGGGCCTTTTATAAGAGGAGAGGAGGGGCACTCTTGGAAAGTAAGGAAATTTTACATTATTATACAATGATTTTCGGATTATAAAGGTCCCACACTTATATAATTAGTGGCTAAGGTGATAAGGGTTCGAAATCTACCCATCCAATAGTCTTTGGACAAGTGTAAGCCTTGGATTGTACATTATCGTTTCATTTTATTACAATCGTTAAATAATGACGTCATCGCTGCATCATAATGATGTCATAAATAATTTAATATATTTAATCTCTAAAAATTATAAAAAAAATACTATGATGTTGGAAATCTTTTTATCTTTCCAATTACTATTTATATTCAAAAATATGACTTGTATAACCCCATGTAAAAATTGTTTTAGTAAAACATTTCATGTTTGTGTCATTTTTTTACTTTAACATTAAATAAAAGGTATTTATGTCATTTTCCAACTAAAGTGGCTCCATGGGGTCCCCAAGATGACCCATGTATTATCTTGGTCGGTAATTGAACATCCAATGAGGGTAGGAAATCTTTCATGCTCATCTCATATTATTAAAACATTATTTTTACCTTAAACTACACTAATTACCTCTAATCGCGATTAAGAACTTAAAAGTTACTATTCACCAAAAATTATTTTAATCTCATTGAACAAGATTTTACTTCTTAATGACAACCATTTATGTCGGATTTTTGAAAATCAAATCATAGAAGTGGTAATATTTCATTTAAACGAAAAATCAGTTATTTAACTACCACTTAGTGGTTTCACTATTCATCAAAAATTAAAGTTTTTCAGAACAATGCCAAAATTTCACCCTAAGAAATAATTGACATTACGAATTAAAAAAATGATGTCTATTTTACAAAATTCCTAACATATAAGTTTCATTATTTAATTTTATAATTAATTTCCACTGTCACAACAAATAGCGTATTTTTAAGAAACAATTTATATCAAAAGATTGGCAATTGTTTATATCCAATTTCAATGTTAAATTAATTCTAATGACCACCATTGGATAAAATGGTAAAAATATATTATAAATATACTTTAAAACCACTAAATAGTATAATTTATCACTATAAATTATCTTGATTAAAAAAGTTGTTTTATGTATTTTTCACTATTCATAAAAAATTTAAAGTTCTCAGAAAATTACAAAAAACTCAACATAGGATAATTTCGATATTCCGAATACAAAAATGATGTCCATTTTGAAATATAAAATTTATATAATTTCAAAAAGTGGGTATTACTATTCATAACGGCTACTTTGATTAGTTGCGGTGTGTTAGAACTCGAAGTTGCGTACAATTCAAGCTATTGCATTATTGAATGAGAAGCGTATCATAGATGCTTGAGGTGTTACATTCTCCCTTCCTTAAATAAATCGCATCCTCGCAATTTGAAATTTTTCTTGAAAAATAAAAGGTTGAAAATAGAAAATACCTTTGTAGAAAACCCACATCGGAAATAAGGTTAATAAAAATATAACTTTAAAATAAAGAAAGATAAGTACAAAGGTCACCCGAGATAGCCCATACTAGGATTCGATGAAAATATGGATATGGAAGAAAAACAAACCATCATGGTCTGATGGAGAGTTGTAGAAAACTGGATTAGGAGAAATTTAACAATAAGAAAATCACAAACTTGTGATTGGTTAAACTGTCAGTGAATCCCCAGTTGGAAAAGTTAACCGGAAACGTTTTTGTTTTAAGTTACCTTTTATAATGTTAAAGAATTTATTTAGGATATTTACTAAGAACGTAAGGGAATATACATACTTGTCATATAGACTTTCATTCTTTAATAAATTTTTACCAAAAAACAATCTTTCACTCTAAAAGGTAATAGAACTCAAAAATATTCTATTTATCCTAATTATGTAAGGTTCCAAATATTAACACATACCATATAGATTAGAAAAACTATTTTGTAATAACCAGGGACTTCACGTAGTCTAGTGGTAGGCGATTAATCCCTATCGCACTATGGTTGTGGGTTCGATTCCCACAGCTTTGTCTGACGCGATGGGTTGTCACTCAGTCTGCGTGTTGTCATTTTTATAAATATCCAAAAATAACCTTAACAATAGTATACAAAGTAAAATATAATCCATTCCAACCTTTATAGTTATCCAAAATACATCTGTCCCGACTTTCTCCAAAAGGTCTCTTAATTCCAAAATCAATTTATCAGATTCCCCAAACAAAGTAAAGTTTCTCTTATTGTCACATACTAAAAATATAATTACCTTCATAATATTAAAACCTTACTGAAATCAAAAAGTACTGCAGTACAATCCTTATATATATATCACATTATTCTAATAACCAGAATATAATCCATGAGTCCAAAAGCACCAATACATTAGTTATTCTGCTTTAACTGTAGTAACAGCATAAGATTGTCCTTGATCCCTTGGCCTTTTCTGAGGTAAGTTTCCATGAAGCTTAAGACATTCATTTGAATAATGCCCCATTTCCCTACAATTGTAGCATTCAACATTGATATCCTCTTTCTTTACCTTGCAATCACGCGCCTGGTGACCATTTTCTCCACATTTATAACAAACTCCCATTCCTTTTAGGCAGGTACGAGGGTGATTCTTTCCACAATTATCGCATAATGGAAAATCCTTCTTTCCCTTTTTCCCTTTATCTGTCTCTTGTTCCACCATTCTCTTCTTCTCTTTCTTTACTTTGTTGTCATAAGACATAGATAATTCCTTTTCTATCTTGATAGCACATGAGACAATATCTTCGTATGTTAAGAAAGATTGTGATACTAAATCTCTACGGAGAAATGGTTTTAACCCATCAATGAAACGATCAATATTACCTCTTGAGTTACGTATCTAATCTGCAGAATACCTCGCCAACCTTGTAAAGTTGGCCTCATACTTTGCGACATTCTCATCATCCTTTTGTCTCAGACTCAGAAATTTCCTTTCCATATCTGCTCGATGGTCACGAGGAATGTATTTTTCATAGAAAATCTCTTTGAACTCCCTCCATTCCATATTTGATATGTCATCATCTTCCTTTGTGTTTTGAATCAGCGACCACCACTGATCGGCATCTCCAGTGAGGCGGTAAACTGCCATGACAACCTTCTCCCTTTCGCTACTCCCCAAGGCATGGAATATTTTCTCTAAGGAGTTTATCCATTGCTCAGAAACTAATGGATTTTTACCCCCATTAAATGTTGGAGGTTGTTGCCTCATGAAGCGGTCTAACATTGATCCTCCACGTTTCGGATCAGGGTGCTCCATACGAGTAAGGTTATTATTCATAACCTGAGTGAGTTGTCCCAGTATGGTAATAAGTTAATCAGCACCAGTTGTATCTCCAGCTCCATAATAATTATCTTGAGTAGGAGGGAAATCCCTACACGGAGTTCGTGCATTGATACAGTTTCCATTCCTTCCACTAGGAGCCATTTCTAAAAAATGGCATAAACTATATTAGTTTATGAATCAAAATACATAATTCCATAATTGTAAGATACTTAACATAAATAGAAATATTTATGGATATAATCCATAAAAATGTTTTCTTTGAGGAAGTATATACTCATAACCCTTCATAGTGGTTTATAAAGAAAATGAGAATTATCCAAAGCATATCCCCCGGGAGTGTCGTAACCAAGAGTGAAGCGAGGCCCGTTGTCGTGCACCAGTTTTCATTCGAGTCTAGCTCAAAGCGGTGTTTTTGGGTTTTACCCCTAGGTAAATCTGTGCCAGAGCCGCCTCTACCTTCTCATATCCAGATAGGGATGTACTGCTCAGAAAACTCACAACATCTCTACAATACCAAAATTCTAGGAAGTTCTTCTATACTAATCCTCAAAGTCTATCTTCGGGCTATGTGCTCTAATCAGAGTTTATCTAAATCTAGCATCCAAGTTTAGTACTAAACTGTCTCTGATACCAACTGTAACGCCTCGACCCCAGCTACCCAGAGTCGGTGCATTATTCGTAATATTGGCATGATCATAAAAGATCAAGTCTCGAAAGACCGATTAGTTTAGTAGCCTTGGAAACACTAGATACATTCATAAGTCTTACATTACATCATAAAGTGAAAAAATAATAACGAAGTCTTCATAGTCCACACTCATATCCTCTTCTGACTATCCCTGCAGGTCATTCCTAAAATAATTCATCACATACTGGAAAATATTAAAACATTTAAAGGGGTGAGCTTAGATTCTCAGTAAGGATAACAATATAACAGAAGCTTTCATCAATAAACATAAACATTTAAGGCAATGTATAACTAAAACAAAAGCCTTTTAAACATGAACATCAACATTATATGGCAATAGTAAAATTGGATAATGCCATTCACTTCTTCACATGGATATTATACTGGTTGAATAATCACATGCAATATCAATAACCTCTTTCATAATGATGGAATGCATAATGCCAGACTATCATAACCGCGTTGCCAAGGCCTCGTGCCAAGACCACAAAAAAGATTTTGTCAAGGCCTCGTGCCAAGACACTAGTTTGTCTCATGAGACCTGCCGATGCATCGAGGAGCTATAGCGGGCTCCACCCTTCACTTACTAAGTCCAATTCATTCCTCATATGAATGGGTTTAAATATATCATAAACCATAACATAATAGTATCACATAAAACATGCATAAAAGAAACATAACATTTCCACATTTCAATCACAAGATTTCAATACAACACATTGATATAATAAAAACTATTTCAAAACCATTTTCAATACCAAAATAAAATAAAGTTAAAACTTTGTATTTATTTTTCATTAAAAAAACGTGATGGCTTGTAGAGGAAGCCGAAACTCAAATAATGGTCATGGAGGCGGAGAAGTCGTTGTCACCGTATATGTACGGAAATAAAAACATTCCCTTTTTTTCGTTTAGTAAAATGCTTCGTATAAAAAAGATTCCTTTTGAATAAATTTAAAAGTCAAAGGGGTTTATACACCGTATAAAAGAAAGTTGTGTATAAAACCAAATATGCCTCAATTAAAGGAGATTGAGACGAAGTCCTTAAAAGGATCATTTTTAAAATAAAATAGATCTATTATGTGTATTCACTATAGGTACACATAAAGAATAAAAAATAAGACATAATAATATCATGACATAATTTGAAAGTAGGAGATTAACCCAAAGAATGGATGTTGGGATAAGAAATTCCCTTACCTTACGTCCTGTCTTGACTCGACCGTTCTTTAACCTCCTCAATATCGGGTAACTCTTTTTGATTTGAGCCAAAGGCTTCCTTGGGAAGAGTTATGACCAAAGTGAGGATTCTATGAGTAAGGGGGGAAGTTGGGAGAGTATTTTGGAAGACGTTGGCCAAGCCAAATGGCTTGAAAGTGTGAATGAGGTGGTAGAGGTGGGGGCCTTTTATAAGAGGAGAGGAGGGGCACTCATGGAAAGTAAGGAAATTTTACATTATTATACAATGCTTTTCGGATTATAAAGGTCCCACCCGTATATAATTCATGGATAAGGTGATAAGGGTTCTAAATCTACCCATCCAATAGTCTTTGGACAAGTGTAAGCCTTGTATTGTACATTATCTTTTCATTTTATTAAAATCGTTAAATAATGAGGTCATCGCTGCATCATAATGATGTCAAAAATAATTTAATTTATTTAATGTCTAAAAATTATAAAAAAATACTATGATTTAGGAAATCTTTTTATATTTCCAATGAATATTTATATTCAAAAATATGACTTGTATAACCCCATGTAAAAATTGTTTTAGTAAAACATTTCATGTTTGTGTCATTTTTTTACTTTAACATTAAATAAAAGGTATTTATGTCATTTTACACCTACAGTGGCACCATGGGGTCCCCAAGATGACCCATGGATTGTCTTGGTCGGCCATGGCACATCCAATGAGGGTAGGACATGTGTCAAGCTCATCTCCTATTATTAAAACATTATTTTTACCTTAAACTACACTAATTACCTCTAATCGCGATTAAGAACATAAAAGTTCCTATTCACAAAAAATTATTTTAATCTCATTGAACCACATTTTACTTCTTAATGACAACCATGTATGTCGGATTTTTTAAAATCAAATCACAGAAGTGGTAATATTTCATTTAAACGAAAAATCAGTTATTTAACTACCACTTAGTGGTTTCACTATTCATCAAAAATTGAAGTTTTTCAAAACAATGCCAAAATTTCACCCTAAGCAATAATTGATATTCCGAATTCAAAAATGATTTATATTTTAATAAATTCCAAACATATAAGTTGCATTATTTAATTTTATAATTAATTCCCGCTGTCACAACAAATAGAATTTTTTAAGAAACAATTTATATCAAAAGATTGGCAATTGTTTATGTCCAATTTCAATGTTAAATTAATTCTAATGACCACCATTGGATAAAATGGTAAAAATATATTATAATTATACTTTAAAACCACTAAATAGTATAATTTATCACTATAAATTATTTTGATTAAAAAATTTGTTTTAAGTATTTTTCACTATTCATAAAAAATTGAAAGTTCTCAAAAAATTACAAAAAACTCAACTTAGGATAATTTCGATATTCCGAATACAAAAATTAAGTCCATTTTGAAATATAAAATTTATATAATTTCAAAAAGTGGGTATTACTATTCATAACGACTACTTTGATTAGTTGAGGTGTGTTAGAACTCGAAGTTGCGTACAATGCAAGCTATTGCATTATTGAATGAGAAGCGTATCATAGATGCTCAAGGTGTTATAGATTGGGTGGGCCCCACCTCACAATTATCCTCACATGGGTATTTATGAGCATGTGGGTCCCATCCCAACTCCCCCATACAGGATATAACCACTTAAGATATAAAAATAAAATTGTTCGACAATTTTATTCACTTCTCATATAATCCCCAATTTTTAACTTCTCCTCCCGCGCAAACGCATCTACGGTAAAAGTCTTCTTAAGAAATTACCGGTTCTACGACTTCATCAGAGCCCTCAGATTTTAATTCTGAGCAGCGTTTCAAAAGATAGAAAAACCCGCTTGTTCGTTTATAGAACGTACCCATCCTATATATCAGAAATTGATTCTGGGCACATCGGGCCTCAAAATCAAGTGCCGTCAGTAGACACAGACTCGTAAAATTCCAAAGTATTTAAGAAAAAAAAATTCCATGAAATTTTGCGGTCATTAAATATTAACCTATTATATTACCAAATTTGAATTTTTAGATAATCTTGATAATGATGATTTATGGATGATTCTTGGATGCCTATTTTAATCCTATATGTTAATTTAGTTTTTCAGAACCCATCATGTAATCCATTTAATATATACTATTTTTTTTAAATAATGTTTTATAATAATTTGGACAACATATGTAAAATGATAGATAGAACAAAAATTTTACCAACATTTAATGATTTGGGTGCTGACACATATCCCATGATATAATAATTAATGGAATGGTTTGTGATCCCAATTCAGTAAGGAACTTTTACCTCTATAATATTCATGATATTGAACCTTGAATAGGGATAAGATGGAGTGGATAGGGAATTCAATCATCTATTATATTTTATGAGTAATGGCCTAACTAAAGAAATGAGTTTAATTAATTATTTTTCCCAAATATTTTTTTGTATACCAGTGTTATTCAATCATAGATAATGTTATTTGAGTCCTTTGAGATTTATATTTATGTATTATAATTCTTTATAAATAGACTCACGATTATAATATATTGTATTACATGAATGTTTTAATAATTTAATGGTCATTCCACAAATCCATTAATATAATGATATGCATAAATATTCATTGATATCTATATTTTTTACATTTATTGAGATTGTGTGGTGACACATTATTTTGTTTCATTTCCCTATGTTATGAATAAGGGTTTCATATATGAAAAATCTAAATATGGTACTAGTTTTGAAGAACATTGTATAATATGATTTAAATATCTTATGAATTTTATTTTATTTTTCCACAAGGTAACATAATCTAGTACTATAAAATTATAGGGTAGATAATAATGCTATATATTGAAAATTTATCTAATAATATTCAATTTTGATATATGATTTTTTTTGGAACTGTATTATCTTATTCAATGGAACATCTAACGTCTTCAGAAAACCACCTGTAACATGGTGTTCAATATTAATGTTCATGAAGAGAAATCATTGTGACATGATATGTGAAACTAAATGCGTCATCCAAGGCTTCAAACGATTCCCTCTTAGAGAATGAGACATCTTTTTCATCAAATTATTTACTTTTGAGGGTGAATTGGTTAACTCAAGAAGATCCACCATATATATCATTAAATGAAATATAATAATCACTTCAATAAACACTTAGTGTTTTTCATCATTTATTTATTATTAAATGGAATCACCTAAAACAACTCAATCTAAAAAAATACACCCCTCAGACCACCCATCTGTGAATTCTCCTCAAACTACACTAAATAAGACTCCACTTTTGTCAATAAAATTCATCTTATACCACCCTAAAATACCATATCATCAAGCTTCATGGAAATCATTTACATCACACACCAATAATTTTAAGAGTCATGCATGATATCAGTTTATCATGACCCACATAGAGAATGAACTACAAAAATCCAGTTCTAGAAGGAATAGTAAATTATAATATCATAATCATGAAATAAATCAATCCACCACATCTTTTTAAATTTTTGGTTATGCTGGGAAAAAACATATCTCAAACTCTTGTGAACAGTGAGAACTAAAGAGTTCTCATCAATGAGTTAGTGTCACAAAGACATAACATAAGTCCAAGAGTGGAATTTCAATGCTAATGTGTATTTACATTTTGCAACATTTAAGAAACTATATATATCTACTGCATCGTGAAACTACCATAATTAATATTTTATGTTTCAAAACGAACATCAAAAAAATCTGCATTTTTATGAAAATGACAATATAATATGATGGACAATTTCTTTTCCAAATACTCAACTATATCATGACATTGTTCATCGCATAATCATCCATATTCTTTTATGGTCATGATTAATTTGGGTCTAAACTATGATTGATATAATACACAAAGCACTTACAGTATATTGTAATGCATAGGACAATAGACACCTCAACAACAGTATTGGGGGATTTAATGGATATAACCACTTTCATCAATTGAGGATAAAAATTACTACATTCTTGTATATTAAATTCGTAAAAAACCATTACAATCCTAGAACTCAATCATCATTAGATTAATGAAAATATACATGATATAATGAACTGCCAAATGCTCTAGTAGATTCTCTACATGAATCTCATCAGAGGTTGGTTACCAAAGTATTTCATCAATGAAAAGAACAAAAAACATTTATCAAATACATTAAAATATTAATTTAATTAATCCCATGAATATATGTAGAGATTTCATCACAAAAAAACTGGAGCACACTATGGTGATTTGATAAACCGATAAAACCTAAAAAAAATATATCATTAATACTCATTCACAAAATGAATAGTTAATATAAAATCATCTAATATGGATACATCAAGATAAATGATGTTTATAGATGATTTCTTATAACAAATTTGATATCTTAACGAGGAGGTAATGGGAAAACATATTGACGTATAACACAAGGAAACTCTTTCATAACCCTTGAAACAATTCTTTTTCAACTAGGAACAAACACAACATAATCTTAATCATAATGGAATACATGTTTGGAATAACAGTCTCACCCATATGAGGGTCTCACTCACTAAAGAACATAGAATTATCTCAATAAAAATCATATAACATAATATTCCTCATGAAACAGTCAATGATACCCTCTACGAGATAAAACCATTCAATTTTATGAATGATTTCAAATGGGTATACAAATAAACATATGATTTTTCCCAATAGAGGTTACACACTAACAGTATTTTACAATCACGATGTAATTTTCTCTAACATACATGACAAATATCAGGTTTGGTAAACACCATAGGAACATAAAATATATTCACATAAAGTATATAAAAACCAACTATGTTAGGTAAAATAATGGATTATGTTGAAACTAAATTAATATATGTATAATAAAATAATAAAATAATAAACTGTTCCAAGAATGAATTATATCTCACCTCACACAAGAATCTATAGAGTACAATGCTTCCAACAATATAATCCATTTTCTATTTGGTCTAGATAATTACCACCATCAGGGTTTCATTTTACAATTCAAGGGTGAGTAGAATCATGAAGTCATATTATGACTACCCCATCTCCCCTCTGACGATCAATAGATGGACCTCACTAATGTTGTTGGAAAAGAGAGTATTGTTATAATAGGGGACCTAATGTGGACCACTAATTATATATTTTCATTATAGAATGGTCGGGCACTCATTCTAATATTGGACAATGAATCTATATAAAATGATAGCTCCAATGGATGGGGTCACAGAGACACCACCCTAGTAAGAATGACATGATGTCGGATTGTACCTATTCCAATCTATATAAAAATCATTCCATCTATATTTTTCAGAAAGAAAAAAAATTTATATTATACATATAAATCCAATTGAATCCCCTATGTTAGAAATATAGGTATCAATAACATCATCTCAACACCCTATGGTTTCACTAGTTCATAGAGATCAGTCAGAAGCATAAACTAGGTATCCAAGAACAAGATCATTAAATATAAATCATCGTAAAAATTCATTAACATTACCACCTCACGTGGAAATGGGTTTGAAAAATATGTGATACTCCTACTAAGAAGGATCCAAAAATCCTTCCTACATTAACAACCCTACCAATTTGATGAATCTCTAGATTGTTGGCCACTCGTGTATCCGATGACTAAAACATTAAATGGAACTAATCAAAAAATATATCCAACAAAACATACAAATCATCATAATCATTGATGATCAAGTATCAATACTTCCTAGATATTTCATTTAGAATCATAAGTACCATTGAAACCCAATTCTTCTTCTGAGCCAAGATTGAGGTGAATGTTGTCACCACCTCCAAAAACCAGAAGTATATCCCTGATTAAAAATCACAACCATTGTATTTCATAAAACAATTTAATTGATACTCATAGATCTTCCACCTATAAAAATCATATTCATCAACCTCAAACCTATGATAATCTTCTAGAATATCTTGTTAAACAACATCTGTATAAACCTAATAGAAACATTATATTGCATCCATTCATTAAAAAGAGCAATGGTAAAAGACATATAAAAAAATTATGGAATATTTAAGATTAATTAATCAAGGATCAATATAATCTCATCCTATACCCATTTTGAATAATGGATGAAAAATAATAATGAGAGGTATTTTCATTGGTCTATAACCCACAACCAATATGACTACATTTTGTATGATAAATAAATCAAAATATTATTGTGTTAGATCATTGTCAGACACAAAAAATTGTGCTATATCTAATATCCCTTTCTAACATCACATGATAGTCTTAATTGAAACTATTTTTATACTGACACTTGTTGTCCTCATCTTTTCCAACCTCCAAATTTCATCCTACTGATAAAAAATACATTTAATACAACTCTTACATGGAATCCTACCAATAAATTTTCCACTCCTTTGAATGAACTGATAGATGAAAAACAATGATTCTCCTGTCCCACATACAATAAGAAATGGTATAGGGAAAATAACCTTCTATATGTCATACACACAAATGTAAGAAATTATCCATTAAAAAGAATATGTAAAATGATATATAAGGAAAAACTTCAATACAAATAATTCTCTTAATAAATATAATGACATACCCATAAATGAATGAAAGATGAAAAATTTGAAAAATTTAATAATTGAAATATGTTATAAATGTAATTCCATATTAGTGACCTCAAAACCCAAACGTCTCATAAAAAATCAATGTGTGAGTAGTTTCATTCATGATCCCAAACAAGATCTTTTAATATTGAAAAATCATATTTATATTCTTATAGAAATCTAAACATACATAGATAGTAGGATCCTCCCCAATACATTTCATAGACAATATTCATAAAAACTACAAATTACTAGTGAATAAATACGTGAATCTAACTCATCACCAAATTAGTTATGCCAATTTTACTGCCTCATAATGGATTTCTAAACTTGTTTCACATAAAAGTATTAATACAAAAACAATCATTATGTCAAGGTGAATGTACCCCAATACCACTCCACTATTAGTTATCAGGCTACCCCAAAGACACACATCATAATATGTCTCTCTACAATAATAATAATGTCTAGAAATAAATGGGTAACTATAACATATCGGGAATCTCATTCACAAAATCATCTTATCATTAACATCCACATCTCTAAAAAGTAACCATGTATTTTTTAAGAGATAAAAAATCCTATAATTACTATATAATATCTAAAAATAATCCTTAACCATAAACTAAATACCTAAAATAATCCGTTGAAGTCTATATTCAGAGATATATTTTTTTCAAATAACCACAAGAACATACAACCCTCTACGTGAAAATTTGATAAATTCCTCCCACATGTATACCAATACATTATAGTTCGCGAGTAGAGAGTAGGAAATGAAGGGTTAGTTATCCATTAATTCAGCTATTACATGTATTTTAGAGAATGAACCCTCCAAGAGTCCACTAGATTTTAGACTCTCAACCGATATCGATGGGGTAGAAAAAGAAATCACATAACATATTTAACATTTATATCTTGAAAACAATAATATAAGAATATACATTTTCAAAACATTATCTATAGACTAAATCCATTGGATACATATCTTCCACTACTAATAGATATATATCTTTCGTAATCCCAAATAACTCTAGGGACCTTCAATTAATTTTTTCTTTTAAAAATTATGATGTACATTGACTACCAATAGAATTAAATTCTTATTGGAATAGTCCATAATTTTCAATGGTTTCCTTTCAAAATCTATTAAATTGATTTCTGTTAGGCCCCAAAGACCATGGGATGAATTATTTGACATTCATTATAAGTCTATAATTCTAGGTACTATTTTATAATTTCTACTTTACCATAAAATATACATGAACTATGAACATCAAATTACGTTATATAGTTGGGAAGGAAAGTAATATATAAGATATTGGACCAACCAACCATTATATTAGACACATTAACAAAATATATTTATATATTCAAGAAAAAACAATGGCAACCCCATGCTCAAACAAGCTATATTAGTCTCAATACCCTCCATAAAACAACTATTTATATCAAAATCCATCCCAGCAATGAATGAAAAAATTGATTCCACTACCCTGACCTCCCCTCTCCATTGTTGTCAAATAATGATCCATCCCATAATAACATAAAATATCATATAAAGAAGAAAAATAATGTGATATCATAAGTATTATATTTAATTTATGGGAAAATAGGGCATTTAGGCAATAAAAAATATCACACCATTACTAGGAAAACATGATTTCCTAACAAAAAAAATATATTTAGCATACATCAAATATATTACCACATTCAATTAACTGATTCAATTATAATACGTTACTGAAATTGTTTTCATAAGTCATTATCTATTAATAAATATGTGTTACTTAAACATTATTTAATAAAAACTTCATGTTTCATAAATTTTATTATGAAATTTAATAATTAAACAATCCTTTTTGTTAATATGAACATCAATATTTACTTTATTGAAATTAATTATCTAATATAAATCAATTTCAAATATGTTAACTCTAAATATATCCAAGGGTATAAAAATATATAGAAATGAAATTGATAAACTATTAACACATCATAATGACATGTGGATAATACGTACCAAAAACAATTACTTCATTAAATGATTTAACATTCATTGATATTGATTCAACCATTACCCAATGACATAATGAATTATAAATTTACTCTTCTAATTAAATAAATTATAATAAATAAATAACCAACCTCAAGGATTTCAATTTTCCTCCAGTGATAATACTACAATAATACAGATCTTTGATTACCCCTCATTAAAGGAATCTCCAACCATTAATGTTTTTCCCTCATCTAATGCAAAAAACCCTTCAAAATAAATAAATTAAATCAAAGGATACAAAAAAATATAATATAGAAAGTAATAACAAGAAAAATCACAAAATTACTAAATGTGTACTATATATTGAGATAAACTCTTGTAAATTAGAAACCAAATGAACTATATAATAGGAGGATCGATCAGAAATTAATGGGATTTGAAAATCCTTGATAGTGTATAAATGGACACATAGGGGTCGTTATAAATCAGATTGTTTTGAGATAAATATTTTCTAGAAATGTATTTATAAGAACACTTTATAAATCACATTCACAAAAATAAATGGCAATTCATGTCTCGAAGGACTTGATATCAAGACAAATTGAAGAAACATCACTCTTATCATATAATCCTAGATTCATACATGTATTTAATAAAACATTCAGGAAATGAATTATCATAGTGTTATTGACAAGATATGACACCGCATAAATTCCCATCATGAATCAATGGATCACATTGGGAGTTATACACTAAAAAACCCATTACCCAATTAGTGCATTTCCCTTCAGGTTTTGAATTACATTCCCAGGTAATGAAGAACACATTACATTTGAAATTCAACATGAACAGATAATTTATCTCCCAAAAACTTATAAATATACTCCAATTATCCTCTAAAAACATTTGATATTTTAAAAATACAGAAAATGAGCTATACAGACCTGGGACATCAAAATAATTAATTAAACAACCATTGTAGGATAAAAGTCACTAAATAAGCATTATTATTGACTTAATCCTATATAATAATGACTGAAGTAATCTTAAAATGATATTTAATATATATACATTTATAAATAAGCTTAATAAAACCATTATAGTAACATTAATTAACATTTAAATATAAACTACTACATAAAATTGAATAGCAACACCAGTATTAAAAAACTAGATCAAATTGATCATGATTTCCCGCACAAACATCGAATATTTGTAATAATTTTCCAATATAACTATAGGTTATTGTTATAACTAATATATATAAAAGGATAAGAAAATTAATAATGTGATAAATTTTATGATTGAGTTATTTTTAATTGTTTTTTGGATCCATGAGTGAATTAAAATGAGTAGGGAAATGTTTTATGGGTAATTTTTTCTCAATTTTAATTTTATGGAAATTTTTTCTTAATATGAAAACTTATAAACAATATATTGTGTGACAAATATCAAATATGTGTATGATAAAATATCAATTTGTTTTTTAAATCAACAATTTTTACTTTTTTAAAAATTTCAACCGAATCAATGATACCCCACTTTTTGGTTGTTTTGATCAAAATGCTATACAAACCGAAATGAAATCATAAACAATATTTTTTTCAAATATTATTTTAATGTTAATTAATGTATATAATTTATATTATTTATGAATCATATCACAATTTACATTTTTATTAAGGATTTTTTATAATTTCCCTCTATATTTTATGTTCCCTTGACTCATATATTACCTCAAATGTTTCTTATAATGGAAACTGACCCCAACTCTTCATCATAGTCAGGATACTATGTTATTACATTTCTTTATTAATAGGATTATAATGAAAATTTCAATATATTTATATAAAACATTGATTATGGTTGTTTTCTACTATATTATCATCTTTGAATAGTATTAATAAATATTTATACATTTTCCATATAGTTCACCTTCATCAATGTGTAAAAAAATATTTTCTTACAATTTTAATTTGAAAAAAAAATTATTCCATACTTTTCATTCTATATGATAACTAAATAATAATATTTAGTTATTTTATAATTTAGAATAATATTTTACTTTATTAATAATATATATATAACAATTTTTCAAAAATATCACAGACCATTCCATTTTTCGATGTGATTTTTCCTATTTCTTTTAAAATTGATTTTAATTTAAATATATATTCTTTTATATTATGCATTTATGATTAGAAATATTCTTCTAATATAACTATGATCATTTTTTCAATAGAATTTTTTTAATTCCTATCTATTTTTGAGGAATTAACCATTACTACTTTTTTCATTCTTAATCATCACCGATGTATGATCTTAAAATTCCACATAATGAATTTCATTTGTCAATACCCTTCTATGAAATAGTTTTATTATTGGGTATTAACATATACTCAAAACATATATTTATTTTAGAAAATTATATAAATAATCATATTTTCATTGTCAATATATAGAAAACTCCATATTCCTTATTATAATGATTTAATATTGTTTATGTAAAAAGATAATTGAATTAAATTAATACCAATATAATTTCCCTAGGTAAATCATGTTAATAAAAATAATATAATTATTAATGATTTTTTTATATTATTCCACAATAAACCCACAATCATTCCATGGGATATTTTAAATACACTGATGGTTTAAAATATAGATATTATATTTGATATCTTTAGTGACACATAAAACAAATAATGTATAAGAATATAAAATATTTAGAATTAATAATATGTTTAATATTTTAAGAAAAATTATCCTTTGATTTAGCTAGAAATAAAAACAACACTGAGCTTATCTTGTGATATAGGTACCAATGAGCTTCATTGATAGCTTTTATTACATGACATACTGCATTTAAACAAATATTGATATTATTATTATTTAAAAAAATCTATCTCTTAGTCATAAATTTATTTGTTTTGGATACAATTAACTGACATAGGTACATATCTTTTTGAATTTATTGTCAACTACTTAATAATTAATAAAAAAATAAAAATGTAATGTGTTTCATAAAAAATAATGAACCAATGGAATTAAATCCAAATTAAATAAATTTATTTATACTAGTGGTTGATGATAGTGAAATTTATATATTCTATATTTTTATAATTTGAAATTTATATAATTGATTTCATAGGAAGAAGTCAAAATCATATATAGTTTTACCTATAAAAACATTCTATTACTATAAAAGAAAGTTTCTAGTTTTTAATGACATGATTGCTTTGAAACTAAATATTGAATATTTTTTAAATTATTTTTGAAAAAATAAATTTTCATTTTGTATTAAAATGTTAAGATTATAATATTTTTGGATTCTAGAATTTTTTATAGATGTTTCAATTTTTGATGAAAAGTTAATTGCCAAATTTTTAAAGAAAACTATAATTTAATTTAGAAAACATATAATGTTAAATAATATTTTAATTTGGTTTTAAATTAAAATTCTATAAAAAAATTATAATATTATAATTTAGCTCAATATAATCAATTATATATTTTATTTATGAATAAATACAATGTAATATTTTGAATATTTTCTTTTTAAAACCTCAGTTTATCATTCCATCTGTGGGATTAATTTAAATTTAATTTTTCAACAAATATGAATTTTTAATAGAAAAATGTGTTAAATATTTAGAATTACAGTTATTTATAATTTATAATATGGTGAACATAATTTTTTACTGTATTTAATTTCGAAACAATTTAATAATAAATATAGAGTTTAATAGAAAAACGAGTTCACTATGGTACTAAACTTCACAAAAATAGGAATATATGAGGAAGAACCACATAAAAATAAAATATTATGGAAAAATAAATACCTTAAACAACATATTATAGATATTTTTCCATTATTGGTGTCATATAAAATTTAAAAAATGGTTGATCAATCAATATTAATCCGAAATACCAAGCATGTCATGTCTCACAATTATGAAAGTCCAACCACTCTCCTCACGCATCCAAACCTTAAAACCACTTTATTTTTCCCATGTAATATAAATATTACTCAAGAAAAATCCCCACCCTTATTCTATGATCATTAGTTTTGTTATAAAAATTCATTAAATGTCTCATAGCCTACCTAAAAAGGATACTAGAAGAAACTGTAAGGTTATTCTAAAAAAATTATTTTATTTCACGGTCCACCTACAACAAATTTATATATAACATGATTATATATATTCATATGTTTTATAAATATGCATATTGGTAGTTATTTTATATTTATTACTGAAAAATTATCAATATTCTATCAAATGGGTTACAAAAACATCATTCGTATATATGCTATACTACCGCCTCATGAAAATATATCATTAGTTTTTCCATTACTGCAATTAAATATTTTGACTAATAATTTATTTATTGTTTATATTATCTAAATAACATAATTATGATTTTGTTATGAATATTTAATTATTGTGTCTCATATACTATCATTCTATATATTTTATAGAAATATGACAATTTCGGTCATGCATACAGAGGACTACCATCTCACAAAGTGATGTGATTTATTCCCACATTACATGGAATTTATTACAGATGATTTTAATAAAAATATTTCTAATATATTAAATAATATTAATAATTGAATGATAATATATATATATATATATAATATTTACTTTATTTGATTTAATAATACAAGAAAATTGAAATAGTGTCCCGACGTATGTACGACGTACCATCTCCAGGAACTGTGTGTTTAATTTTCTATCACCAAATTTCATAGATTACTAAAAATAATTATATTCTAAATATATATTACATATAAATAAAAATATTAACTATTTTTAGGATTCTATATTAATTGAATTAAAATAAATAAATAATAAAAAATCAAACCATGCTTGAATGTCAAGGAAATGTTTACAAGATTTTAAAGAAATTAAAAAGATTTTATTAATGAGAATTTTATAATAAGTGATGAAATAGTAATATATAATATTAAAAATGGGAATATGTTTATGGTATAAGTTAATTACATATTTATTACCAGTATATGGATGTTTAAAACAAATTCAAGAAAAAGCATGCATTGGGTAATGGATTTCATCATTAATTTCATTTCATTGATAAATATTATAATATTCAGAACCTAACATAATTTATATATTGTATACACATCCCCTTTAATATGTATTGTCATAAAAACATCATTAAAATTGTAATTTAATGATTTAATTGGAATTATTTCTGATATGTATATTTGAAATTTATAGTTATCAATTGGTTAATAATTTCATAAATAAATTTACTTTCATTGGTTGATATTACTTCCTCATCATCATTAATCTTGTATGATTATGTTTATAAGCAATTTGTTTTATCATAGGTGGAATTTGAACAATTTTTATGTAGATATATATTTGATACACATAGTCGATTCATTGGTTTATTCTCACATAAACATTATGAGAATTATAAGGGATTATTTCACAATCTCATTCAAATAGAGTTTGTTTAATAATTAATTTATGATAAAGGAAATTATTATACCATTTTATTGTAAACACTTATTATTTTAATCTACAATAGTTATTATTTATATTTTTAAGTAATAGAAATATTTTAATCTATTTGAAGCATACATTTATTGATAATTTTTTAAATAATCTTCCTCACCATTTATCTATTTGTTTGAGAATCTTTTTTATCACCAAACCATATTTTAAAAAAGAAATTATGAAAAATTTTCTTTATTATTTTAAAAATTTTTATTTAAAAGATATGTTAAAACAAATTAATTACTTCTTTGAATCAAATATTACATTCTTTTTTCAATCATAACAATTTTATATCAACTTTATAGTGAAAAAGAGCTATTCTTTTTAATATGTAAGACACAAACAAAATTTCAAACTATTATAAACACTATTTATTTTATGATTATATTAAATGAATTAATATTTCATCTCACATAATGTTTTTACCATATATTTTTGAAATATATATTATTTAAAATAAGTAGAATTCTTTATTTTTTGAATACATCATGTTTATAAAGTGATTTTCAAAAAGAAAATGATATTTTCCTAAAAAATAGTTTTTTATCGATATTTTTATGGTATGTCTATATATCGATGAGTAAAAACTTTTAATTTTACTAAAATGTTTATATGTTGTATTAATATCATACTTATTGTTTCTATGAATGGTTTATTTTCATTTTACTGTAGATGAAATATTATTATACCATTCACTTAACATCAGATGATTTATGATTATGTTTTTTGATTGGGGAATGTATTTACATTTCATATTATATTTTTAATATGAATATTTATTTATATTATATTGCACCCCTTTCATATGAATAATACATTGGACATAATAAGGTATGGGTACGTCTCGAACCAGATATCCCCTTGATGTATTAGTAGGCTCAATTAGACCAACGATATATGGTTAGACACAAGGACTTACATATTTCATAGACCCTTGTCCTGAAACATTAACAATATTATATTTTTCGCAGGAATACCCAACAATATTATATTATTTAGAATTGAGCCGCAAAGATATTTTTTAGATATCCATCATTATTTCTCCCATCATTATACATTTAGTTATTTATATTCATTGTGATTATTCGATAATTTAAAAAATCCATTTTTATTTTTATTTCTCATGACATTATTTATATAAAATTATTTTATCGTCATTTATTCCAACAATATTAGGATCATGTAATATATTAATTTTCATGTTTTTTATTAATTTATTATTCTATATTGATTATCCATTATTTATTCATTTCTTTATGCCATAATGTTACCCATACTAAAAATCTATGCTCACATATTTACAATGTTTTATTTTCCCAAAGATACAAGGATGTATTTTTTTTAATTTATATGATGGGATACTCTAAGAGGAGTGATGTTATTTTACAAATTAGTTTCTTTATATTTTATATTAAAAAATTTATTTAAATTTTAATTACTTATCTAGTTTGAAACACTACTAAACAATTAAATAATTTGAGATTCGAACCGTTGTATCTATGCCACTATAAAAAAAAGCAACCAGATTTGGGATAAAAGATTTAGTATTAGGGAAAGCATAGTAAAAATCATGTAAAGAAGATGTATAAAAATGTAGATTATATTTTACAACCCAATGATAGAATTCTTGGATAATTATATAATAACATGATAATGAATAGATAATATAGTTATATGTTATTTTTCTTTTAAATTCTTTTGTTTCTGAATTTTACAGGTGGAAAAGGTTTTAGAATAGAGATAAATTGTGGTCATAACACTAAAAATGTCATGTCAAACTTGACTTGGGAGTTACCTTGTATCTACAAATATGCCTTTCTATGAACCCGGTTTTATTGTCTAATGGGATAAGCTTAGGTTGATTTATATTTTCATTATAATCCATTCTAATGGATTTAAATAGACGATGATAGTCAAGGACATAGGTTAATCCTTTGGTGTTATATTTGAAAAATTAGTATTCATAATATAATATCCTATAAATTATTATAAAGTAAATCCCTATACCATGTAAGGAACTATTTTCAAATAAAATGGATGAATTTATTATAAATTATGATTAAGTTATTACTTTGTATATTTATTTTACCAATGGAATTATGGTATAAGCTTCACAAAATGTATACGGATTATGTTAATTTTTAAAGGCATATATGTATTCATTAATATGAAAAATAGATACAATCATAGGTTTGCATTTTAAACTTACTCATAAGTAGAATATCTAAAGCACGTATTTTTAGGTCATATATGATGGTTCCCAACAAAAATTAATGAAATTTTTGAGAAATTATTATAAATTATATGTTTGGTGGAAATGTTATTTGATGAATAATTCCATTACATTATATATAAACATGTTTAATTTTATTGATAGAATTTATAGACAATATGATAATTAGTGACATTGTAATAATAGTAAATTAATATTATTTCACTTTTTAAAGTGGCATGTTTAAAACCCATGAAAAAAGGTTATTTAATAATTATGTTAATTTCACTAATAACTATCATATTGTTTTGGAAATGTTATTGGAATCATATAAATACTTTTAATAAAATGTAAAATTTTTACTTAGTGTGACAACCTAGTTGATCCATCAATGTAGTGGGGGTTGAACACATTACCAATGGGTGCTAATTTTTTCATGTTTACAAATTTTCTCCATAATGTCCCAGTTTGGAAGAAATTTTATTCAATATAACTATTTCATTAGTAAATAACAATGATGATCCATTTGTATTATTTTTGAGATATATAGATTACTGTACTTTGAATATTAATTTTGGAACATATCTAGAGATAAAAGGAACTTCTTGTTACTCCCCATGCATCTTAGGTTCTTTTAAATGAATATTTTAGTCATTTAGGTATGAAAATTTTATTTTTTATATATATTCCTTTGAATAATAATCGAATTATAAATTGAATGAAACCCTTCCAAATAATGAAATTATATTTAAAGAATCATATAAGATTTTTATATTTCCTTTTATTCATATATATATAAAATAATTAATCTTGATTAGAAATGGTTTTTGAAATAAAAATGTATCCCATTAACAATATTAATGATATTATTAAGTGAATTTTCAAAACTATAAGTGTTTTGTCTTTGATACCATCAAGGTTTTGTCGACCATTCACTTTATATAACGAAATGCTTTAATCACACTATATAAATATTTTTTCCTATATTTCTATATCATAACCATCGATGAATGTTAACTAACATTGAAATATTATTATATATAATTCATTGTAATATTTTTACATATCATTCACTCTTATGAATATGATAATTTTTTAACCAAATTATAATTTGGATTTTCAAACCATGATATTTCCATGTATGAAACCTTGTATTACCATGATCATTTTTAAATTGAGAGGTCCCAAACTATTAAATATTTAGATAATATAACACTCTAATTTTTGAAAATATGAATAATAATTTCGATATATTGTGTGACTATCAACACTAAAGATGAATGAAATATAAAACACTATGAATTAATGATTTTTTCTATATAAAAATTATATTAAATATATGATATATTTTCCAATGAATAGATAATTGTGTTTATCTTGTTTTACATGAAACAACAATTTTCATCAATAGTTTTCATTACATTAGAGACCATGTTTTAATGAATACAATTAATATAATAATTTCAATTTTCAATTATATCATTGTAATTACATTTTTGGATTTTAATAGGATTAAATAAATTATTAAAAATATTTAGTTTATAATATTTGTTAAAATTAATTATGAATATAAAAACCAATTTATTAGAAATGAAATGTTAAAAAACTATATTTATACTAAAAATGATTTGTATATTAAATTTTTTAATTAAATTATATTATTTGATAAAGAATAATTGAATTTTCATATTATATATTAAATAAATTGTTTTGAAACACATCAAATGTATTTCGTAGGAATAATATAAGAACAAATCCAATTATTTCACAAAATGTTAAAAATATTTAATAGTACTTTATCTTCCATTTAATAGAGAACTTATTTTGAAAATAAATATTTACAATTTTATAACATTAATTTTAAAAATAAAATCAATTATTTATTGTTTTATGTACAAATTATCAAAGATTTAATTTTTTTTATTTTGATATGTTTTCATTTTTGATCGATATTAAAAAATATTCTATATTAATTATAAAATGAAATTTCTTATAAATAATTTATAATTATGAGTTTAATCATATTATGCATAAATATTCATTGATATATTTCTTTTTTTAATTTTTTTGAGAATTTTTGGTAACACATTATTTTGTTTCATTTCCTCATGTGATGAATAAAGGGTTTCAAGTATGATATGTATAATAAGGGTTCTAGTTTGGAAGTATATAGTATTATTTGATTTAAATATCTTATGAATTGTTTTTTATATTTCCACCATCTATCATATTCTAATCATATAAAATTATTTAGTGGATAAAAATGTAATATATTGAATATTTATCAAATGATATTTAATATTAATATATGAAATTTATTTTGAAGTATACTATCAGTTTCTATGGAATATCTGACATATTTGGAAAACCACCAGGAACATGGGGTTCAATATTAATTTTAAGGAAGAGAAATAATTAAGACATGATATGCGAAACTGAATGCTTCTACCAAGGCTTCCAAATATTACCTCTCAGAGAATGAAACTTCTTTTCCATCCAATTTTTTCTTTTTTGGTTGACTTGGCTAACTAAAAAATAACCACCATATATTTCATTAAATGAAATAAAATAATCACTTTTAATAAACACCAAATTTTTTTCATCATCTATTCATTAATCAATGGAATCGCATCTAATAACTCAGTCTATCAAACCACACCCCTCAGAAACATGGAGGTCGAATTTATCGCACCAAATGTATAGCTAGAAGGCATGGCTAGAAGGCATGGATCTTCAAAACCATAAAGATGGAGGTTGAATTTATCGCACCAAATGTAATCACAAGGCACTCATAGTGTCTATAGTGACATTGTAATGAATTCATTATATTATAATCCTTGTGAACCCTCAACAAGTAGTATATGGACCTATGATAGATCTTTTTAAACCATATGTTAGCTTGTAAATGGTCAAATAGGTCTTCAATACTCTAGATGGGGTACTTTTTATTTGTTATTGTCTCATTCAGTTGATGATAATCCATGAAATTCCATAATCTCACATCCACCATTTTCAAGAAAACCACTTATTCTACCTAGGGGGAGACACTGGGTCTGATAAACTAATATAGCCAAGATCATCCCACTGAAACCACTACATGCCGAGCTCGATAGGGGCCATATA
Organism: Viscum album; assembly: GCA_963277665.1. NCBI lineage: Eukaryota > Viridiplantae > Streptophyta > Magnoliopsida > Santalales > Viscaceae > Viscum > Viscum album. The sequence continues at coordinate 1,942,186,956 of OY728126.1, read as the reverse complement.
ATATGCCACATAATATATCATAACAATCCCATAATTAATGTTTTTGTAAAACTCCATCTAAAACCTCAGAGGTAGTCATGGAATGTCCTCATGGATGATATCCATGTAATGATCAAAAACTATTGGAATCCAAATTCCTAAAGAGTCTACCATACCAAGGGCTATACTCACTGACTGATGGGTGATGGGATTCATCCTCATACTCGAAAAAATACTTTCCCTTCCATGTGATCTCTCCCAACCGAAATAGTGTATCTCAACCAATCATTGAATAGGCATCTGACTTGCTTGCAGTGGCATTCAATCTTGGTTAAGAGGAATAAAATACAATACATACCAAATAAGACCTCAAAGGGTTCCACTATGATGTCCAAAAGGTCCCATGTGATCCTTTCTACACCAAACAATATCATTTACTATTGGAATATTAAAAATAATAAAGAAACATTCCCTATAGAAACCTCCAAAAGAAGATAATAGTGTAGAAACCCCAATGGGATCTCCATCTATCACACTACATGATTATAGATAATTTAAATATTTTAAAATATTTAAAGTAATACTGAAGAATGTGTATAATTAATAAAAAAAGTACATTACGTCATCTAATGTGTTGTGGGGTCATAATCCTCCAAATATAGCAGCTGTGTACATCGATTTCCAGTAGATCCACGATCCTGATGTGGGTCTCCAAGTCGTGGTTGTGGTGGAAGCATTTCATAGTGTAATCTACCACCCATAACTTCTTCTTCTCCACTTCCAGATTCACATCCCTGGGGGCATCCCTTCCCTTGCATAGGATATCCCAGATCATGGTGTTTACTATGTTGTTGAGGCCCATCAGCTATCTGTATGTTGTACCCAAGACATTAGATTGCGTAGTCTCATGCAATGCAACCTCTCCGGTCACATGTGATGTATGACCCCTCACTAGGCATCCCCATTCCTTTGCATTTTATATGTCCACGTGACTAATATTGATCATATGTATGACTAATAAATTGAAATCATGGAACATGTACAATGATAGATTATTCAGAATAATAATCCATTTGACACCCACTTCAATCTTAATTTTTCAGGTGTCCCGTTGATAAAAAGATCTCAGTCACATGTTCATTCTCCACCACCCCAAAATATGTGTAGATTCAAAAGGGAACCATGCTGAAACAAATATCTTGACAGAGTCCCTACTAAAACATTTATTCTTAGAATTATCCATCTCATATCATGTCATGGGTATACCTTATATGTTATATGAAACTCGTTGTATACCCTTCCACCATCATCTCTCACAAATGCAGATCCCTAAGAGACTGAATGTATATAGAGTGAATGGTGAATGGGTATTAATCATTATATAACAGCCACTATAATTATTTATACTAGACTGTCGACTCATCATGAATATGTAAAAAAAGGCTCTAGTGGTTTCTTGTTTTTTCATAGAAAGGGATACTTTCCATTTAAATTACATTTTTGGTCACAATCTGAACAATCCTGAAGATGCAATCCACTGACTCGAGCCAATCATATAGTACATGAGGATCTAGATCACCACTAAATCCATGCATCTTCTAGCGTTGGTATTCGTGGAGAACACTTGACCTGTGAAATTCTTTTACATATTATACTAGAATTTTCTTCTTCCATATAGGTGGAGGCGCCGGTAACATCTCACATGGACGATAGGGTCGCAGGGTGGACACGGAACTGAGGCCTCTTTTCTCGTTAAATCATCATCACAATACAGAGCTGTTATCATAGTGGGAAATCATTGAGGACGAATCTTGAGAATTTTCAAGGGATACTATGGTCAGATGATAATATATATATATATACAACTGAGTAATGATATTTGAATATTCATTCATATATGATTCGTGTACCATTGTACCCTACAACTAATGTCATAGCATGACATGTGAAAAAGTAGGTAGTCAAGGTCCTTGTTAGTGGATACACCATCCACTTCACTATAACATGATTTTATATATTTAGAGAATCACTTTTTACAATTCAACTATATTTACCTGAACCCTATCTATTCTTTTCAATTGGAGTAATCCGAACAATATCCCAATAAATTAAATTTTGATGATACCAATCTATCACGAACTGACCTAAGCTCTGGCTTGATATGTGACTACCCCATTCCCATAACCATAGACCAGGGGGTGGGGGCTATCACCTATGGAATTAATAACCTAGGGAGGAATTTTCCAATGTACTTATAACCACTCACATAGGAATCTCAGTGAAAATTCTTAGTGGTGAAGAGTAAATGATGAAAACACTCTATAAATTATCAAAAATTGGAATGAACATCTTGAAAATACCAAAGTACGATAATGCTAACATAAATCCAATGGAAAAAAAATAAAAACCCAAAAAAATGTTTCCATATTTTGTATAACATGATAAGTAAACTAGTGAGAGAGACAAACTCTTGAATAATTTGATACAAGCATTGTATGTGGTCCAAAGCTCCCAATATCCGTAAGATCTCATATAGTCATGGTCTAAATATACATGATCTTCATAAGACATGAAACATATATGGAAATCCCAAGAAGCGGAGAGTGTATACATATAAATTATGGAACCTCGAAAGATGAAGTGGCAGTATTAAAATATACAATAGAATAGAAAGTGAGTAAATGCTAGATATTATCAATGAGAATAACTCAACACAACCATGAGTGAATGTATCCCTATCCAATCATAGGGTGTTCACCCAAAATATTATATGAAATAAAAATCATGTTTACTTCGCATATATCAAGATAGTAGGCTCATCCAATGTGTATTTGTTAAATATGGAAAGCACATGAAATACCACAACTGTATTCTCTTCTCATAGAAGGAAGTTAGAAAATTCAAAGGTGTGGATACAAATGTATATATATTCTCAATGTAAAAATAATCCCAAATAAGTTATTAAGGGGATATTCATCTCATAGATCAACTGAAGAAGAAGAGTATCCAATAGTTATAAGATATGATCAACCATGCGATGTATATCACATGTCTTCCCAGAAGTAACTATCCAACTCAATCTATGCCTATTTAATGTGACACATAGTCAAAAGAGAACAAACATGAAGTAGAAGGCCAAATCCCTAATATGTAAGTGGGATTCTATGATGTAGGAAGTAGTAGAGGTATATTTACCACACTAATGGTGGGTAACACTTCTATGGTCCAGGACTCAGGACCTACCCTGTAGGTTTCTCCACTAGGAATGTTTTTTTAGAGGACATGCACCCGTGATGATGGGGTGTTCCACTATAAAGATAGTGGGCTTGAATACGCAAATATACTATAGGGTATAACTCATAAATAATTTCATAATCCACTTTCCAACTATAATAGAGGATCTACTTGGTTTTTTCTAGTAATCTTGAGTGATCATTGTTTTCAGCGAGCATCACGCAAGCAAGCACTGTTCCTAGAACATTTCACAAAACTTCGTATAATACGAAACTATGAAACCATCACAGTTGAAATAGGAAAACACATCATATAGGAAACTTATTGTATAAAATCTATGGATAAATCTAGGAGAAAATAACCCTTTATGTTTCCTCAAAAGGCACCATGTGGTAAAAGACATGTGAGGGGAACAAATGGAATATTGTCCCACTACACCGCATTGTTGTGTCCCTAGATGACATATAGATTCTATCCCATGTATTAATAAATTCTATGTATGTGGAATGGATAATGTTTTCAAGCTACTCAGGATTGAGCCTTTCCTTTATATCTTTTTTAGTGTACCAATCCTCATATAAGTGTACTGACCCTATGTTCATGTGCTCTATACATGGCATGTTACATCGCACAGGTTTCCACCAATGTGACCAAGTGGCGTACTTATATATGGGTTCCCACCTGAATTTTCATTAACATGGGTTGTCTATATGGGAAATGGGTACACAATGTTTAGGAGGGATAATAACTTTTCCATCCATAACATTACCCAAAACCCAGTCGTTGACACAGAAAAACTACATTCCACAAGTTCATATATGAACACGACATGTAGTAGGTCTTTTCATAGAAATACCATGTATTCATATGTGATTTCGGTTCCTCAAAGTAAGAATTTCCATTTATGATATGACCTTATTGGCATGTGAAAAAAGTGGATATGGTGGTAGATTGTTTTTTCCTGTTGTCGATTGCTGTAAATCGTCTTTGATGATGTTTGTGAATACTAGCTCATTGCCACATGTCCCGAAGCCTCTACATTGATTACTATATCTCAAATAACTGAAACAAATAACCATGCCTCAGAAATTTTCATAATATATTAATACATCATCGATATGTGTTTTTTAGGATTCATCATGGTTTTGGTGGTCTCATTGGGATCCTTACTATCTAGTAATGTTCAATAGGGACCACAGTGTTCTACTTGCGAGGAATTAAAGGAAGAAAAGGGATAGAAGACTCAAAATAATTGATTAAATTACAATTGGAAAGTTATTATTGGATGAATAAAATATAATCAAATAGTTTAAATAACATGTTTATGAGTCTAATCTGGTCATTGATCGTTCTTGGATGAATAAAATGCTTTCCAATCTAGTAGATATACCATTGTGTTCATTGCATCTTCATCTGATTCAATATTGCATTTTTTTTCATCCAGTCATATCTTACAATGGAAGGAGGTAAAATAGAGTCCGTAGAGATTAAATAATTATGAGCATATCATTTGGATATTCAAAATATAATTAAATTTATAGAATTAATATAGCGTCTAAATGAATGGATTAAATAAATAATTCACTTATTGCACCTTCGACGAGTGAGGAGCTGGAACACCATACACTGACCCAATTTAGTTCATGCCATGGGTAAACGCCGTATTCATGACTCATCTGTGGTCTCATATTTCTGATATGACATTAATTTTAAGAGTTATATATGAATAATTAAAATACCATGCATGTGTAATATAAAAATATATTTAATTTTTTTATAAAAATATTAAAGACACACTAGTCCTGAAAATAAAATTCCATCTCAACTCCATTATCTGGAAATATAAAAATAAATATATTGAAGCAATACAAGGAAAAAACCATGTGCAAAAGAAACTATTTAGACCATTGGGATTTGAATTCTTTTATTAATTCCAATGTAACAAATATGGATCTAGCTTTAGGATTCTGATATCAATGTTGGTATATGATTTATTGTATAAAAATGAATTTTTATCATTTGGAATATTTTATGAAACCCATTTTAGTTCCAAGGGTTTGTAGTGATGTGAAATGTGAATATTTTAAACTGTAAATCATATGTATTGATGATGATGTGTGGGGTCATCTATCCCCCGATAATGTTTTGGTTTAAATTTTATATCTCATGAAAATAACTTTTTCACCTGTACATTTTATTTTCTTATAAGTGTTAGAACTGCTATTGTATCTCATGAATGCAGTAAACAAGATGTGAAAAAAATTATTAATATATATTAAATTTGAAATTGTTTGGAAATAAAATTAAAAGTATTAATGATTAAAAATTTTATTATATAAGAAAATGTTATTTATTTATAGTAATAATTTTTATTGAAAAACTAGATTTAAAAATTTTATATCTAATGTATTTGAATATAACTTCATCTATAGACATATAAATAAATAGTTTTCATCGAACAAATGTGTATATTTTTTCTAATAATATATATTTTATTTGAATAATTATAAATATTGTTTCCATAAATAATGTGACATTTAGGAAATTATTATTATATATTTAGGGATTTTAAATTAATGAACCCTTATTATATACCGTAATTTTTATTATTTCTGTGAATTTATATTTTCAAAAAAGATGGTTTTTTTATATAAACAAATATTTGACATTTTAGAATAATTATTTTATTTTTTAAGAAGTTATTTTTAATACAGTATAATGGTAGAATTTTTAAATAAACATATTATAATATAAAATAACAAATAAAATAATTATTTCAAATTTTGAAGCTATATTGAAAAATAATATAATAATTACCATTGTAATTTTGGATGAAAGGATAAATTATAGAGACAAGGACTACTAATTGGGGTGAAAACTGAAATGCTAAAAAAAGAGCAACCAAAGATGTAAAGGGAAAAACATGTTATGATCATGTATTAATTTAATTTTTTGTGTGTTGATAAAAATTATCTATTATACTATATATTATTTCCAAAATATTGATCCATTTTCCATTGGTGAGATTTTATAATTTTAGTGTTTTGTTTATTTACCTAAACACCCCCACTATTCACATATAAAATGGTATCTCTTATCCTCACATCCGTCCACATCAAATCCCAGATAGATTGAAATTAAATCATTAAAACTCCTCAAAATTTACATCCAACATATACATATTCTTGTAATCATAAAATATCATCCATTAATGGTTTATCCCACTTATCAAGGGAGATAAACCATGTAGTTGTATACAGGTTTCTATCTGATTCTTCATTTTTTACAATTATTTGTATTTTTTTTATTTCTCATATTTACTTTAACCATCTCAATATGGAAAAAGAAATGTCCTTGATATACATTATATCTATTATACGGATGATAAATTTTTATCCACCCTTCAATTTTTTACCATGAAAAATTTAAACATCATTTATGTGTGTGAAAACTATTACCTCCACAATACACCATGTTTAATTTTCCTTATCCATCACATGTGTATTTTTAGAAGTTTTAATTAAAACATTCATTACAATATTTATAAAATATTTTAGATACGGAAATTATTAATATAATAGCCATAAAGTCTTTGTTCAAAATATATTAATGAAAATATAATATTTAAATTTTCGTATTTAGTGTCAATAATTATAACCAATTGTTTTCACATCAAATAAATATTACATAAATATTAGAAACATGATTAATGACATTCCGATATACCATTTAGGTTTAGAACTTTTTATATTTATGAAAATTTACTACTTAAACAATACCCAAGTGGTTAAATGATAATTTCTCCCACATATACCATATTTACTTATTTCAAATTAATTCATCATAATCACATTCAATACAAAATTATTTAATGAATTTATTCATTTATCTTCTCACTTTTCATGATAGGGGTAATGAAAAAATATTAAGGTTTTTCTAAAATTCATTGAATGGATAAACATAATGATTTGAAATTGAATTTCAACAAAGAGAATAATAATTTCATAATTGTATGATTAAATAATCATATTGCATGGGAATATCCTAAAAGACCACACAACCATCAATAAATGGATCATAAGATATGATAAAATGGAAACAAAATAGTAAACGTAATCAATAATTACAATCCAATTGATATAAATACAGATAATAAGAAACATTATAAACTCAAAATAAAAATATAATAAATTATTTTGGTATTATGGAATATCTATTACCATAACCCATGTTAATCCCACGTCAAAAATTTATAGTTCCCAGTTAAATCAATAGGACAAACCGTATGGTAAACCCATCTTTCTTTCCTATAATGACTAGATTCATGAACTAATTACTTGGAGATCTAAATGGGTGAAACAATAAATTAATCTATTATATTATCACTCATACTTATATGGACACCCATTTTGTACGGTTTAATAGTCTCACATGATGCTATCTTGGAAACCCAATCATATAATATATAATTGGATCAGCAATCGTGATGTGGGAAGCCTCACAATATAAGTAATGTCTAAGAATCACATCATGAATAAATTAAAAATAACCTTAACACCATTATAAAACTCATTAAAACAATAATTATTCCTTTCATAATTATATTTAACCAAGTAAATCAAATTTTGTATTTTTCAATATTGTAGATACATGATTAACCCATGGAAAATAAAGGAGTTTTCTGCCAATAAATTTGAAGCATTGTTAACACATGTAAAAGAAAATTGTTCTACAAAAATATCATAGAAATATGATTAACCCACAGAAATTATATTTATTCTATAACTATAACTTTTAATCATTATTATCCCATGGAAAGTAAATGGGTCCTACATCTTTCTCTTCAAAACATTATTAATCCATGAAATGAAATGGTTTCTAAAGCAATATCATTTAAACTAACATAATACTTCTAAAAAAATTATGAATATGGTATAATTAAAAAAATTCATTTAGAATAATTGGAAAAAAATTTGGGGACATTTATGATAGAAAATGTGATTAAACTATTTATAAATACATATCTTGATGAATGTAATGATTCTATTTTGAGAAAAAATTGTCAAAATAGAAAAAAAATTAAGATCACTTTTTTAAAATAAATATAAAACATATAAATAATGATTCATAAATAATTAGAAACAAGTGTTGAAGAAAATTTCCTTTTGTCATTGAAATCAATTTTTAAAACAATTTTGTAAAAGATAGTTTTGTTGGGAAAAGAGTCTTCAACATTAAAGAAATTTAAAAAAATCCTTTTAAATAATTGGTAAATAAAGAGAAGGAAACACATGGGTAATTATATTTATCAAGAAATATATAGTGGAGACTAAAATTCATGAGTTTCTTTAGTGTTGAATCATAATATTTTATAATTGGAATCAAAATAATAAACAATACTGATAAATGTTGATATTGTAACATCTAAATCTTACCACATTGATGACTTTGAATTGTAATACACATGAAATATTAAAAATAAATGGAACGTAATATCTTATGAGAATAATGATATATATGTTATAAAATAGTAAATGGGATGTATATAATATGAATATGAGTATATAAATGTATAATATAACATCTATGTCAATGAAATAAAATTGAGAAAAATATACATTACCACTTTTGAAACATTGAAACCATATAACCCATGAATGATAAGTAATAAAAATTATATGTAAATAATTTTTAAGAATAATATATTAATGTGGCTATGATAGAAATTAAAAACTCTCACTGAAAAATCATACCTCTTCATTAGGTATCCTCCTTACGTTTTAAATCAATCATTCATGGGATATATTTATGACTAAAATATTGATTCTAATATGAGGATATGGAATTTGGTAAGTTATTTAGATAGTTATTCATTGAGGAAAATATCTTTAGAGGTGTGAAAATGTGACCTGTGTGAGTTCCTTTTTTATAGATGATTTGTTGTGGAATTTTTATAATGCTCAAAAAGTATTCTCACTTGTGAGGTCAATATTAACTCCCATGGCTCCAAAATTGACAATTAAAGCGTGGAAAATGATGTGTTTTAGAAACACCAACAACACACAATAAAACACTTTTACTAAAATTTTCATTCCAAAACTTTTACATTTCATTATTTTTACCATATTGGGGTTTCACTATGGTAATAAGATTTCTAATGTCGATATTTTATCCTATAATGATAAATTAAATTGAGAAATATTATATAATTTTAGCTCAATGATTATTAATATGATAAATAATTTCTATAATATAAATCTTATGTGTGTTTTTAATTAATATTTATACAAGCGCATGTATCGTTAAAAATTACTACTTTAACCTGAACCTTGCTAATATAATTTTTACCATTTAAAGGCCAATATATTAAATATAAAAGAATTATTTTACTCCATGAATTTACAATATATGATATTTTGTTATATTCATTCATAACATTTCAAATGATATAATTTTTAATTATATTTAAATCATATAATAAAATTTCTTTTATGATATAATAACATTAATCTCAATTTTGAAAACATTCATTTAAATTAAATTACAAAAATAAGCATAATTATTTAAATTGAATATATTATTCTCACGCGTGAGTAATATGATATATCAACATAAGAAATTAATGCAACACAATAATTCATTAAAATTACTTCATTTTGAGTATTTTGGTGTAATTAATTTAATATAATTACAAAGTAACTAATTTCCATCTAAGTGTTTCATACAAAATAAAATTAACTATTTCACCTAAAAAATATTAAAATAAAATATAATTATACACAAAAAATTATTCCAAATTATTATATATTACAAAAAATTAGTTTTCTATTTACCTCATTATAAGGATTTATATTTATTAAAAGCAAGGAAGGTTCCTTTTTTTTCATTAGATTTACTAAAATTATTATCTACGTCATTTTCAAATGAAAGGGAAAATGATTTTTTTATGTGGAATACGTTTATTTACCTGGAAAAAGAACTCATAATATACTATTCAGATAATGTTATATATCACATTCTCTCTTTTCCTCACTTTTAAACACCACAATAAAACATTTTTATCTTTAAAACCGTAATTAATTTTTGTGTTTTTAATATTCATTTTAGTCTAAAGTTAAATTTATATTATTATAAATTATAAATTATTCTAATTTATTAAATTGAATACGTTATTCCATATATATTTCATGGAATTGGAAATTTTAAAAATCAAATTAATCCCCCAGACACGTTGAGAATTTCATTTTTAAAGACAACAATGTGTAAATTATTACATTTTTTAAAAATCATTACGAAAAGTATTGAAATGAATTAATTAGATTATTTTATATTGAAAATAAATTATTTTACTTGAAAACTAACTAGAAACATATTTTAACAACATAAATTATTTAAACCAAAAGGGTGTTTCCAATAAATAATTATTATTTTTCATTATTCCTAAAAAATTAAATCATTTCTGAAAAATAAAAAAAATTAACCTATGTTATTTATGGTATTTTGATTAAAAAAAATTAATTTAATTTTTGATGAAGAATTTATTATTTTTTCAAATTTACAGTTCAAATTTGTGTTCCATAAAAAGGATATAAAACTATTTTTTTTAAAAAAAATAATTTGAAGCATAAAATTGGATTTTTTTTAATGTAATGAAAAAAATTTAGGATGAACATAAAAAACATTATTGAATATAAAATATAAAAAAATTATTTATATAATCAATAATGTGGGATATTGTTAATTTTTTGTATAATAAACATGTTTACACTTAAAATGTTTTTTACAAACAACGCTATACATTAATTTTCAAAATGGTTTTAATTTTATATATAATTTTTTGGTCAAAAAATAATTTATTTTATAAAAAATTTTAACTATATATATGTCTTTAATTTAATATTTTCCACACTCACCATTCCAACGACTAGATGATAACAATCATATTAGATATTAAAAATATTATTGTTTTTTAGTGTCATTGTTGCGTGTAATTTAAGGTAAACTCGATTTTTCTTGTAATGAAATACACACAATGTTTTACAAATCATATACATTAGAAAAATAATATTTTTTATTTTAAAATATAAATGGGTTAAATTTTCCCCCAATTAAGAAATTCAGTCCTCATAATTTGAACATTATCTTATAAATACAAATATAGAAATTTAAAAATAATTTTATTATAACCACTTTGTAAAATGGTTAATAAAACAAACACTTATTAGGGGGAAAGGTAATTAAAAATATCATAAGGAATAACTCATAAATACATTTCAAAATAAGGTAATATTTGTGGGAATGGAAGGAAATCAAAAAGAATTATATAGGTTGACTGAGTTAATTAATCATTATAAATATAATGATTCTTGGAATGTTAAGGGGAACAAAACTATAAATATGTGATCAAAATAAATTCCATCAGATTTATAAAATAAGAATTTAGTATAATTTTTTTAAAAAAGTATATTCTTCCACGATATGTGAAATTATTTTGAAAAAATACTAATATAATAAGTAAATACACATGATGAGTTGAATTTAATACTTTTGTTAATTTCCACTATAAAATCATATTATCCTCCAAATGATGAGTAATCAAGATGGATACATATTGTGTGAAAAAAATAAAAATTTTAAGACACAATAATCTTAAAATATATAATAAGTTAATCATCATATCATAACAAATTATCGAAAAATCATAAGGTCTATCACACAAAAAGATCATTTCTAATGTAAATTAAACTACATATGATACAATAATATTCAAAATACAAAATTAATCGCCAATGTTGAAACTAAACCATTATTTAACTATACATCCAAAATAACCTTAATATCCGAGAAATTATTTAATGTTTATCTCATAAATTTTGAATATTAATATCATAAATGTAGTGGTCTTTTTTTATTTAACATTAATCACTTATTCATCAAATCACTTTTTAATAATGTTTTTCTCTATATGATAAAACTATTTTTCTAAATATACATGATCATATAAATTCTAAATGATATAAATACATTAAATATCATTTCAAAAAATTAAAAGGATTACATCATGTTAAACCATAGCTATATAAATACTTCATTGTGTTAAAATATCTCCTCATATTTCATTAGTCACTTTAATATCTAATAACATAAACAAGGGTATCTAATACACTGATCATATGATCATACTTACTATTATAGTACAATGGTGGTATTCATGGACCTTATGACAACCTCATAAGAACCCATCATAGTTTCTAAATTTATCTAAACTATTTATTTATACCAAATATTACAACCAAAATCCCGAACACCCAAATCTAGTTATGATAACATAATCTATACATTGTATTACTTAATTCAAAAATATGATATCTAGTTTTTTCTCATCCAAAACATTCATCATAAAAAGGGAAAATAGTATCACAAACATTCTCATGGATCAATTAGTTTTATTTTATAATATATTTATGAATATAACTTCCACAAACAATACTCATTTCCTTAAATGATCATTTATAACACTTAAACTAGATTTTATTATTTCAAAGCAACATCATTTTCCATATGAAAATCCTTCAAAATATAATTTTCTCAACTTCATCATTACAACTTAGGGGAAAATAAAATATAATAAGGTTGATCTCAAATTGTTATTAATGGTAAACATAAGCATTATTATTTAAATGTAATCGTTAATAATTCTAAGTGCATATGGTTATGATGACATATTCATTAAAGAACCCATACCAATAAATACAAGGATGATCAAATATGGGAGCATTTTAGTTTCAAGATTAATTAATCTCAATAAACATAAACCATTTGATATTAATCCTAATAAAAAAACTCAGTATAAACCAAAAATAAGGTTCCAAAAATGGTTTGGTATAATCATATATTATTCATTATAATAGATTTAAATCTTGTCTTATAAATAACTAGATCCCTGTTAAACCAATATGATAGTCCCTCGTGTATCTCTATTAATATTTACTTAAAGACGGGATAAATTTCGTAGTGAATTGTTGTGATATCTAATCTCACACATGGAATAATATATTGTTGTACTCGGTGCTATATGGGAGATCCCATCACATAATATGTAATAGTATTACCTCTAACTTTATTTGAAACACCATTATATAAGTTTTAATTTTCATAGTTGGTTCTAACTAGTCCTCCCCATTTTATATGTTGAAACTTTCTCACCCGATGCTATCATGACCGCACCATTGTATAAGACATTTATAATAACCACAATATAAGTAAATTAAAAAAAACAAATTTAATCATAATAAAAAATCCCCATTCCATTAATAAATTTATTGACCAATATAAAATTAGTATGACATATGTATAACTTTTTTAAACATGATGAACGCATGAAAAAAAATCGGTTCCATAACAACCAATTTGAAACATTGTTAACATGTTTCAATGAATAAAAGTTCCATCAAAATATCATGGAAACATGATTAACATAAACTAATGAAATGGACCCCGTAAAAATATTTATTAAATGAGATTATCTGATTTAATAGAAATGTGTTCAATAAAAATATCCTTCATGCATGATTAACTCATTGAAAAATAACAAGATCAATAAAAATATCCATGGAACAATATTATTCCATCCAGAGAATTAATTATCATGGTATTTTTTTAAAATATCCTTATTTAATAGTAATTAAAAATAATGTGTTTTTACACTTTTTAATTGAATAATATTAATGGATCATTAAAAATATTTGATCAAGAAATCATTTGTTCCATTTTGAAAAACACTATTTAAAACATTGACATTTGGAAAATATTTTTATTTTAAAATAATCATCATAAATATAAATGAATAAAGAAAATTAAAATTGATTTTTTTGACGAATATATCCATTCATCTTTTAAAAACACTTTTTCAAAAAAAATTAAAACATTATTTTGGAAAACAAACATTTGACAAAAAAATGAATTTTTAAGAAAATATCATTTAAAAAAATTAAATAAATTTATGGAAAAAAATGGAATAAATGATTTATCATTTAATAATTATAGTTTGATAAGATTCATGATATTCATTAAAGGTAAATCATAATATTCCATATTTGGAAACATAATCATAAACAATCCTCATAAATGATGAGATTGAAATATAAAACTCTTAGCACTAACTTAACATTGAATCATAATCCCCCTGATAGAATAAAATTAAAAGAAACATAAAATATAATAAAAATATGTATATTAAGTATATAAAAAATCAATGTGTGTGTATAGAAAACTTGTACATACAGATAGGTGTATAACATAACATATGTCTCGATGAAGGAAAATGATATAAAACCCCTTACCGTTGTGGTACTATTTTAACCGTAAACCCCACAGAAGGGACATAATCAAATGTCTATATATGCCCCCATAAAATATGTATACGATTCAAAAAATGTATTCATGTGATGCATAAACACAACTATACAAAAATAAGTGGTAAATGTTGACTATATATCATATAAATAAATGTGACAAAAAAGGCTTATCTGCAGTTCGATTCTTCATGATTTTTATTTATATAATAAAATTAGAAACATAAATTAATTATTTAATTTCCTTTGAAACCTATTTATATTTAATATTCATTTTATTTCATGTATGACCATGTTATATATGATTAAATAACCAATTAATTCAATGTTGTATGTTTTGAATATATTTGGCGTATGTGTGGAAAATAAAAATGGTTGGTTGATCGTGGTCGAATATGTAAAAATATTAACATTTCCATAATAATAATCATGAAATAATTATCATTTTTAGAATGGATCTGACCAATCTCAAGTATTGCTTTATAAAAATCATGTGTTTGATGTGTTCTGAGAGGTCAAGGTGACTTATCCACAACATGGGAAAATTTCTAGATCTATGATCATTGTTTCCAGAATGGTATGTCTATATTCTTTATAGATGGGTAGGTCTATAGTGTTTCAGGAACGCTAGGTATATAGTATTTCCATAACGATAGGTTTTTAGGGTTTCCAAAATGGTGAGACATCCAATGATAGGTTTACAGAGCTTCCATAACAGTAGATCTATAATGTTTTTATAATTCTTGTTCTACAATGTTTCTAGAATGATAGATATACAATGTTTCTAGAGTATAAGGTCTATAGTTTTTTCAGAACGTTTGTTCTATAGTGTTTCCAGAATAGTGAGATAGCTAATGGTGTCATAAATGATGTTTTGAGAACTGTTTCATTTCCTTTGAAAAAATTATGGATTTTTTCCCAAATTTTCCAGCTTCGTTAGTTTAAAATTTTCAATTAAAAAATATGTGTTAAAATCATTTTTAATTGATATTAGGAGAATTTAAATCCCATAACTTCTTTATTAAATTTTCTATGGTTTAGGATTCCTTTACTTGGTTATATAATAAGGTTTACTGTGATCCTCTATTAATAGAAAATCCATCGTATCTTAAATTGATTTTTCGTTGAAACTTCTAAAGGGATGATATATCTTCCTTACTTGTTCTTCCTCCTAGTTCCCTATTGTAAGATTCTCAAATCATTTCTTTCATCATATAAAATTCATGCATTGTGTTGTACCAACTATCATGTCTTCCCAGGTGTTAATTCTTGCGATATGTGCACCCCCTTTTTTGGTTCACCTATGTATTATCGATCACTCTTCAATATATGGTAGTATCAATCATCATTTTTATGATATTATATCCTATTTCTCATTTCGCTTTTACAAAATCATATATCCATGATCTTAATGGTCTTTTGGAGGGTGTTTGCTGGTTTGGTAGTGTCTCTGCATCAATGGGTGGATGCACTCTCCTAAGAGAGATGATCATGATATAATTTTTAGACTATTCTATAGAAAAGTGCATCAAAATCATTTTGAGGTAGGGAATTTATGGATTCTCTATTATTTTACATGAAACTATATAGTTATCACATTTTAGCCCATGGGATCATAATAGAATTGACATATTAAATATTTGAAATGGATATATATATTGGTATCAATAACATGTTATAGACTCTTTTTTTTCTTTATATTGGTATGTCTATATTGGATTTTTTTAACATGAAATTATTGATTGAAATTGGTAAAGAAATTGAATCTATTCATAATTAAAAATTTATTTTATAATGAAAAAAGGCATGTTTTAAATTTATTTTTGGATGTGCTAAACTTATGATGATCCAATGGTTGTAGCTATTTATATTTAAATGAACTGGAGAATTAAAGATGGATTAAATAACAGGTTTTTTATAAAACATTATGTATGTAAGGGCTCTGATTTACCATTTTTTTTTTGTAATTTTTGAGAGCCGTATGTATGGATCTATGAGTAATCATTGTGTTTGAAGGATATATGCATTATTTATAGGACAATATCCCTGTTTATTGGATGTTTTTTCATACTGTTTGTATTGTGATGTGATCATGGATGGCTGTTGCGATATGTGGGGGAATGGGGGTCGTGTGGTTGTGGCAGTAGTTGACACATAGAGTGGAGAGATGCATCAATATATACATGGGGGTATCAGAGAGGATTCTAATGATGATGAAATATGATGGTTATGAATGATTGGATATTATTGAATATTGTTGGGTTTTTTCATTCTTTACTTTCCCCACTTCCTAATGATTCTCTTTATTCTACCCTACTTCCAAAATGAATAGTATACACATATGCTATGCCACATGCATTCCATGTTTATCTTCTTCTTGGAGGATGATCTTATGCTCCTACTATAGGTGGAAAATATTTGACGGGTAGTTTGTCTACTCACCATGTTGATCCCCCTTATGTTTGGTATATTTTAATTTTTTTCTAGAATGACTAGGAATATTAAAAAGTAATAATTTTGTTAATTGATGATTGGACAAATGATATTAACCCATGGAGTTGGATCTTGCTGGTTTTCAATGCAGAGATTGCTATTTAATGGAACTGTGAATCTTGGTTGTAATGCTAGTAAAATGTAATGTTTAATGATAATGGTTAATTAATGTTTATGAAAATATTTAACAAAAAGGGAATTAAATAATCTAAAAAATCTCTTTAAATGGTTGTATTATTATAGGGTACATTTTCATAGTATTGGCATATGGGAGTATAATAAACATTAGGTACAGTTGAGTATAAGAATAGGTTATGACTATAGTTTGATTGTGAGATATAATATATTCTATAAATTTTTGTGATTCTATACACTAATCAACCCCTTTTGTTTGGTAAATAGATACCCTAGTGATTCTGAGCCATTGGGGTGTGTTTCTCGAACATTCCGGTGGGAGGATGGATGGCTGACTACCCCCTTTGGCACCGCTCTCTTCACTTGGTAGTTACTAGTACTAGTTAGAAAAATGGTTTTCCCCCTATATTTGTGTGGAGGGTTGTATTGGGTTATGGTAATTCACACACATATCATCTGGATATTGTTCCCTATGAAATAGTATTATTTTAACATGTATAGGCTGTGATGGCTTGGGGATATTTATTTGGTGTATTAGCTATAATTACTTGAGTGTTAATGTGATTTGTATGATATACATTATTCGTGTTGTGGTGGACCCAGAAACATCTAGGTTACCTTGGTTATTTGGATGTGGTGGTTGTGCTGCACGAGGTGCATGTTGTGTTACTTCACACAGGTTTCTACAAGAAAGAATTTTTGGAGAGTTATTCTTAGGATTGTGGCATTGGGGAAAAGTGAAAAAATAGCAGGGAAATAATAGTGAGGTACCCTTGATATTTCTTATTTAATTATATACTATTGAATGTGAAAATTACTAAGAGTGTCCATGGTGTGGTTGGGAACATAGTATACCGGTTTAGGAGATAAAGTAGTTTCACTGGTTTTTCACTATACTTTATCATGATTTCAATATTTTTTCACAAGAGTCTCCCGGGAGGATCCTACATAGTATACTATTATAATTACCCTACATATATATAAACATTTTTTAGGTCACATTGAGCGTGTTGGTGATTAGGCTGGTTAATACTAACTTGGGGTGGTCTTAGCTACACGGGCTTCGTATTCAATATTGTTTTTATATTCCATTAGTACTTGTTGTTTTCCATTCTTGTTGCAGTAGTTTTTCATGACATTACATATGTGTACATGGGATTTCTATTATAGTTCAGTTTGAGATGGAGATGGTTGGTTACTATCTTATCTCTCTCTTTATCATGTGTTCTCTTAGATGGTTATTCCTATCATATTTGTGGTTAATATACCCTCAGTGGTAGTCTCGATCATATTACATACTAGAGGTAGGACTCATGGGGCCACTATCTCTATTCTTACAATTCCAAAGTAGGAGGGGTACACCTTGTGTGTGTGTGGGGGGGGGGGGGGGGGTTGTGAAAGAGTTATATCAAAAGTCATGTTGAGGGATATGATTTATTTTTCTGTTAGGCACAAGTGGGGTTTCAAGTATTGGGAGGTAAATGGTGTTAGTCATGTTTAGCAGTTTATGTAAACATTAGATACGGGATGAGACACACCCATTTAGGGCCCCCAATAATCTGATTCATAAACCATTAGGTTAATAGGGAATACTAAACAAGGTGATATTGGAAGTACGGTGAGATCTTGGAAAGGATCATGTACCATTCACCTTTATGACGATGGTTGTATGGGAAAACATTGTGATAGGTTAATCTAAAATTAATAAATGAGAATTAATTAATGAATTAACATTTTCCCTTCAATATTATAGGTTTAGGAGGTCTAACGTTGTGTTATTTTGGTAGGTATGGCCTCAGTTCGATGTCTTAATTAGTTTGGTATAGAAAATATCTAGCATGCTACCTTTTCATATCACTGTAAGGTGGAGGTTGGCGACGAAGAGACTTGGTGGAGTATAATCTGAGAGCTTATGGGCTAGAGTTTGTAGAATTGTGTGGGCTCCACATTAGATGCAGCAAAGGAAGACTTTCTTGTGGTGTTTGTGATATCCTTCAGTTTTTTCGGTGGTCTGAGAAAGAACCTGGTGAATTTTGTTGTGAAAATACTACACGGGGAATCGAGGAAGTGGTGGTACCTGCTCGTTAGAGACCACAAGGATTTGGAGATCTTGTTGGAGGAGTTGGGAGACAGGTTCAGAGTTGTGTTTCTTTTATTAACCACTATTGGTTCTAGTCGCTATGAGCTACTTACCCATCAAAAGGGGACCTCCAATGTGAGAGAGTTTGGAATACATTTTAGGAAACCTTTATCATATTATTTAGACCTATTTCTAGATAATGAGGTTGGGAGAGGCATTTAGAAAAGATTTTGTCTCCAATGATCCAGCGCTAGGACACCCAATTTATACTGGTGGAATATCATGATGTGCTAGTGAGGGAATTGTTCATCAATATGAAATTTTCAGGAATTGGATTTCTACATGAGGGGAGTCATCAAGATTACTTAGTACGTATATCTGTGGTCTGGAGTTCCCAGTTTTCTATGAAGAAGAGTTTTCATTTAGCTGGGGTAGGTCTCAACCCTCATCATCTCATTTATGTGGGGGAGGAGGCTCTAAAACCTATTCCAAAGGATACAGTGCTTGTTTTTATTATAGATAATGAAACTATTTGTATTAAAAGTTACTAACCTTTTAGAGCGATCATCAAGTTGTATGTGCTCTGCAGCTAGTTTCTTTTTTGTGGTAGTTCTGGCTGAGCTAGCAGCAGCAGGTTGCACTAGATTTGAATCAGCATAGAACATATTGGGTAGGTAGAAGACAACCCAGTGATGCTCTATGTCCTCAAAGAGAAATGTGTGGCAATGTTAGTGGTCATCATTAGAGGCAGAGAGGTCTTTTAAGATCTTGTGGTCCATCTCATGCTTTAGAATTGCGAGCACCATGCGATTCATACATCTTTTGAGGTGCCCTTTTCTTGTTTTATACTTGGGTGTATTCCATCATTGATTTATGAGTGACACACTCCTTCATATCAGCTGCCTTTATCCATTATTTGGGACTTGAGTTAAAGAGTCTTCCAGTTCACTTGGCGTTAACTACACTGTTTTTGGGTACAACTAACATGTTTGATGTATATAGAAACACTGAGCTAATGCTAGTGTATCACTGCTCTTGGGGAGATTTCCTATGTTTACAAATACAACCATATGTTGTCATCCTCGTCTAGGATTTTTTTTATTCTTTTTAGGCTATTCTGGATTTCGTGAAAATGTAATTATTTTCTACAAAATGAAAGAGATATAACATTTTTTGATGGTGAGCGGTCTTTGGATTTCACCGATCCAAATAGCATAATGTTTTTTTTACCAATCATGACGTGAACTTGTGGTTGCTTAAGTGGATGGAGTTATTATAGGAATAATAAATTTAAATCATTTTAACACCTGGAAAGGGGAATGTTATAGTTGATACGGTTAGAAGGAGGACACGTAGTGATGTAGTGTATGAATCTGGTGACACGTAGAGAGTAATGGAAGAACATTCATCTTTACATCTCTATATGGGATAATTTTTGGGTAGAGGTTGTCTTTTCAAGATATGATTGCAATCATTTATGGTACATCAGGTGGAAGTTTCCCAGTTCATGGATAAAGAATAGCGGTCTGGATAGACCGAGATGTTTGTGGTGAGGCCCATAATGGTTGGTATAAGGATGAATAACACTGAGTCTTGTATCAAGGGTGTCTTTTCATTCCTATGGTGACATGTGATATTGTTCTAAGAAAAGACCATAGATCAAATTTACCAGTGCATCCTTGTATGAAAAATATGTGCCAAGACATGAGGGGTAATTTTTGGTGGCTAGGGCTAAAGCATGCAGTAGTAGTGTTTGTGTCTTGATGTTTGGTCTGGTAATAGGTGAAGGCTAAGCACCATGTCCTAGGTGGTTTTCTTTATCCATTAGATGTTATTCAATTGATGTTGGAGGACATATTGATGGAAATTATTACTAGTTTACCTCAAGCCCAGGGAGGCCATGAGACTATATTAGTGGTAGTGGGTCGTTTGAAAAAGATCAACCATCTACATAACAATCAAGCAATCAAGCTGAAAAGTGGTTTTATTAAGGTAGTATCTCAAGGAATATATGAGACTCCATGGAGTCATGATGAAGATCATTTCTAATCAAGAACTCATTTTAACCCAATGGTGGGTAGAGGTCTCCAACATGATGTTGGTCATCATCTATGAATTATCACTACTTTCCATCCCCAAACATATGGTCAGACAGAGCGGACCATTCAATCTTTTGAAGATATGTTGTGCTCTTGTGTACTGAATATTGGAGATTCATTTATAAGGAAGTTACCCATGGTGTAGTTCTCCTCCAACAATATTTCTCACTCCACCATCAATATGGTGTAATTTGAAGCTTTTTTTGGCCAACCGTATCATTTTTCATTGTGCTAAACTATGGTTTTTGAGTTTTCAATTCTCAGACCAGAACTAGGGAAGAATACGATAGAGATGGTTCAGGTGATTCATGAGAGGATGAAGGTATAACATGATCAGCATAAATCATATGTTGATCAAATGAGGATACAATTAGAGTTTGATGCTGGGAATCACGTGTTTCTGGAGGTGACTCATCATCATAGAAAGTGATGTATTGGTTGTAAGAGTATGAAGTCTTTTCATTTCGTAGGCCCTTTCGAGGTGTGGGCTAGTGTTTGAGTCATGGTGTATTGAGTATCCCATTCCCCTATAGTTGAATTGTATACATGATGTTTTTCATGTGTCATAGCTACATCGTTATCTTCAGGACTACTCTAACGTCATCGATTGATGATAGATCGATGTTGACGATGATGGGAGCTTTGATGAGTGGCCTGTAGAGATCCAAGACTGCAAGGACAAGGATTTTTGAGGGAGTGATATTCGCTTGGACTGTGTCTTTGGTTGCATAGTGTCATAGAAGAGAGTACCTAGGAATGACATCACAAATACACACTTAGTACACCGATTTGTATGATGTATATCTCTTTTCTTATAAAGTTGTTTGTTTTTTGGTTTTTAACTACCTCATGTTATGAGATGGCTTCAATTTTTGGCTTTTTTTGACATTCCCTCTTTTGAGAGGTATCTCACCAAATATATTATTTAGAAGATGGTTGTGATTTTCGTGTGATTTTTCCTATTCCTTTTTTGAAGTAGTTGAGCACCATAGGTTACGAGATCCTTAAAAGGTATCTCGGAGAGTTGTTTCATGGACCCCTTTTTCTGTGGGTTAGGAATCTAAAGAATGTTAATGTTTTGAGAGGTATATAATGAAATGGGGTGGACCTATCTGGTCCATTCGGTTTCTAAGATATGCTGTTTGCGGAGTTTTGAGAGGTCAAGGTGACTCATCCGCAACACTTTTTCCAATTTCTTGTTTTTGGAACAGTGTTTTAGAGTGGATGGTCAATAGTGTTTCATAAACGGTAGGTCTATAGTGTTTCCAGAATAGTTGGTCTACAATTTTCCAGAATGGTGAGAAATCTAACTGTAGGTTTACAGTGTTTCCAGATTGGTAGATCTATAATGCTTCTAGAATAGTAGGTCTACAGTGTTTCCAAAATTAGGATACATCTAACGGTAGGTCTACAGTGTTTCTAGGATGGTAGGTCTACTGTGTTTCCAAATAAGTAGGTCTACATTATTTCTAGAACTATAGGTCTCCTTTGTTTCGAGAATGTTGAGATAACCGATGATGTCACTAATTGTCCTTATAGAACTATTTTTTTCCATTTTCAAATTTCGATATTTTATTCTAGATTTCCCAATTTCATTTATTTATCATTTTCATTGTTGAAAAATGCATTAAAATGTATTATTTTAAGTTTTTCAAGTCCTATTAAAATACCATATCTCTTATATTAATTTCCCAACAGTTTGGGATTCCATTACTTAGTCAAATAATGTGGTTTAATGTGATCATCTTTAAATAGAAAATCTAGCAGAACATAAATCACTACTCAATTAAATCATCTAATGGGACGAGATATATCCCACCCTTGTTCATAATCCTTTTCATTGGTCTGAGACACTCACACCATTCCATATTTCTCGTAGGAGTTGTTCATAGTGTCTTAGCCTTGGATAGTGTCTTCCCTAAAGTTTCTCCCAACAACATGAATACCCCATATTTTGGTGAAACAAAGTAGTATTGATAAATATTCGATAAAAGGTATGATCTATCATTATTTTTATTGGATTCTATCCTTATATTTCTCCTTGAACAATTATGAACTAAAATCTATGTGTTCCAAATTGACTTTTCATGGGAGTTATCAAGTGAGGTTGTGTCTCTACATCCCCCGGGGATGCAGTCCTCCAAGAGAAGAGATCATGATCTATTTTGTTGGATTATTTTTTTGGAAAGGTCATTGTAAAACTTTTAAGGTAAGGTATTTGTGTCTTCACTATACTTATACATGAAAATGTTGAGTTATAATGTTTTATCCCATTAGATCTCAATGGAATTGATATAATGAATGTTTGAACCAGATTAATAAATTGGTATCAATATTATTTTAATAAATCATATCTTTCAATAATGTGATATCTTGATTGATTGTTTTAACATTTAATTCCTGATTGAAATTGGTAATGAATGTATAGCTGATATTAACTATAAATTAATTGTATAATGATAAAATAGAATTTTCTAAATCCGATTTTATATATGGTAAACTATTTAAAGTACAAGTGATTGAGTTACGAATATTTAAATGAACTTGATAATTCAAGATGGATTAAATAACTAGTTGTTTGATAAAAGATAATTCATCAAAGACTTCTGTGTTACCATCAATCTTATAAAATATAGGAGCTTTATTCTTGGATCCATGAGTGGTTATTGTCTATGAAAACTAGATGCATTGTTTATGGGCCATGAACCCTGTCAATTTGATGTATGTTTCCAACTTATTGGGTTGCGATGTGAGAATTGATAGCTGTTAAAATAAGTGGAGGTAGGGAGACCCACTAGTTACAGATGTAGTTGATGCCTAGAGTGGAGAGATGCATCAGTTTATACATGTGGGGTTCTTGGAGGGAAAAAGAGATGATGAAATTTTTTAGTTATAAATTATTGGATACTACTGAATATTTTTGGTTGTTTAAATTTTTTAGTTTCCCCACAACTGAATGTAGATGGTTTTTTACCATCATTCTAAAATGTGTTGAAGAAGTGTGGGGTATGTAATGTGCTTTGATTGTTTATCCTCTTGACAGTGGATGGGCCTATGCACCTTATATATACAGAAATGATTGGACATGTAGTTCATATACTCACCATGTGGATCCCCCTTTTGATTGTTAGGTAAGAATGTTTTTCTATAATTCATGGAAAAATGAAAATGTATTAATTATGTTAATATATGGTTAAATAAATGATGTTAACCCATGGGGTTAGATCATGCTGGTTTACAATGATGGGGTTGCAATTTAAAGGAAATGTGGATAATGGTTGGATTTTTAACAAAATGTAATGTGGAATTGATAATGGTTAATTATTGTTTAATTAACATATTAATGTAACGTGCAACTAATAAAAAGGCAATGAAGTAATTTAATAAATATTTTTAAATGGTTGTGTTCTTATAGTAAACCATTACATAGTAGTGGCATATTGGAGTCTAGGAAATGATATATGTAGTTGAGTCTAATGATATGTTATTCCCATAGTGTGGATGTGAGCTATTTTATATTATATATATTTTATCTTCTATACTCTACATCACAACATAATTTAGGGAAACTGACACCCTGAGGATTCTGATCCTTCAGGGGAGTTTTCCCCAAAATTGTGTTGGTAGGATAGATGACTGACTACCGCCTTTGGCCCCAATATTTCTCTTGGTAAATACTAGTGTTGGTAATAAAAAAAAGATTGTTTCCCCGTATAATTTTGTAGATGGTTGTACTGGATTTTGGTTATTCAAATACATATATTCAAGATATTGTTTTTTATGGACTACAATAGGTGTAACATGTATAGGCTGTGACAGCTTGAGGATCCTTACTCGATGTATGGGATATAATGGCTTGAGGTTTCATTCCAAAGATATGATACACATTCTAAAAGATGTGTTGGCTCCGGCAAGATATATGGTTTCCTTGGTTGCATGGACATGGTGGTTATGCTGCAAGAGGTTCATGTTGTGGTGCTTCCCCCAGGTGCCTGTGGGAAAGAATTTTGGGTAGAGATTTTTAGGACATGCAACATTGGGGAAAAGTCACAAATTATTGGGGAAGTTAAAGTGGGGTACCCCTGTTATTCCTTATTTTATTATATACTTTTTTATGTGATATTTGATGAATGTCGTCATGGTGAGGCTGGGAAGTTAGTATACTTGTTTAGGTGATGAGTTATTTTCCATTGTTATCTATTATGCTTTAGCATTCATTATTTAATTTTATTAATGAGTGTGTATAGGAATGATTCAACTGAGTATACTATTTTACTCACCTTATGTATATATAAACTATTTTTTCCAAGACTTGAACCAGTTTGTAGATTATGCTAATTACTACTAGCATGGGGTTGCCAGAGCTTTTTGGGCTTCTTGGTCATTGATGTTTTTACCTTCCTTTGAAACATATAGTTTTCCCATCCAGTTTTAGTAGTTTTACATGATATTATATATGTGTAATTGGGATTTATTTTTTATTGTAGTATGAGTTTCTATAGGTTTGTGTATGTATTATCTCTCTCTTTCTCAAGTGCTCTCATAAGGGTAATCATTCCTATTTGTGTGGTTAATATACCATCAGTGATAGTCGCCAACCCGGTGCCTACTAGAGGCGGGACTCATGGGTTCACTATCTCCCTCATCATATTATCAACCTATAAGTGGTATACGATGTGGGTAGGGACTTTGGACACATTTACACATTATGTATAATTTTAAAAACATTCATTAATTACAGTTACAAAAAAATAAAACTTCTGTTATGATTATTGAGATGGGTTGCCGGACGTATTCCTTAGTAATGTTTACATTTTTAATAATACTTAAGGAAAGAAGGTAAGTAAATGGTTATAATCACAGAATTATAATTATATCATTAATACAATATTATATAATTATATATACTATTTTATAACACTTGTTTTATGTGGTGAGGAAATTAGAATCACAAAGCTTTGAGGAGGCGATACTCCAAATGTCCATGAAGGATGTTATTAATTTTTCAGAGAGTAAAAATGGAAGAAATAAATTGGTATATTATTTTTCATTATTTATGAATGATTTATAAAGATAAAAATATATAATTTATATAACTTTTATTCATTAAATTAACCCTTATAACCTTAATGTAATGTGTTACTGAAAAATGAATCACATCGCTTCACAAGGTTGTAGTTTTCCATTCACATGATCACTATTATTGTTTACCCTAACATATTAAATGTAACTATTGTATTTTATATAATTACTCCAATGGTATATTTATTTTATTTATATCATATATAATATTTAGATCCATTAGAATACCCAACTGTGGGAGGTGGTAATAGAAAAATGGATAACATCATTTTTCAAGGTAGTAGTATTTCGTACTAATCAATTATGATTTCAAAACAAATTTTATGTAATATAGAAATGAATTAGGATATGAAATTAAAACAATAAAATATTATTATATTAAATATATATTTTCCATTATATAATTAGGTTTAAATGATTAATTAATGAAGTGGATAAATAAATTAAATAAAAACACCGGTTGGAGAATGTTACCAATCCTTTAGGTATCCTCCTTAGATTTTCACTAAAGCCTTAATATGATGTAATTATGAAAATAATATTTATACTCAGATGAGTTGTGGTATTTTGGTTATGGTTTTTGGGAGATATTTTATTAAAAAACTACTTCATAGGTTTGAATAATTGAGGGGAGAGTGTTTCCTTTACAAAGTTGACGATGTATTAATTTTTTTTACTAGAAATAATAATAACTCTTGAAAGGTCAATATTACATCATGTGGTTAAAAAATTGGTAATTATATGGTTTTATAGGTGATATGTTTGAGATGGAACTCAAATACATAATAATGTTTCTAAACATGTTGATCCTCCACATCAATGATTCCTTATTTTTACATGTTCAGTTTCTCAATGTAGTAACATGTTCTTTGGCCTTGGAAATTGACCTTTTTAAATTAAATTTAATTGAGAATTATTAGATTACCAAGACTACTGAATTATTAATATTATACCTAATTTATATAATATAAATATTATTTTTGGTGATAATTAATTATAACACAATCGCATGTAATGTGTAATAACAGTACATCAACATCAACAATGCTAATATAGTTTTTATTATTTATGGGTCAACATATTCATTATAAAATATTAATTGTGTAATTAATGGATAATGTTAAATATTTATTGGTATTTTAGTATCACATGTAAATGGATGTGAGTTTATAAGAAACTATAAATATTTTTATAAAATATAATTAATTATAAAACAAAATTAATATCAATTTTAACATTATTCATTTAATTTAAATATAAAAAATTAAATGAAATGAAAAAATTCATATATATTATTTTAAAACCTAAGTAACATGATTTGGAAATCTAAAATAATTAATAGAACACAAAAAATCGTTAAATTTAGTTAAATTTTAATATTTTTGTATCATTTATTTCATTCTATTATTAAACAATTAATTAATATTTTTGGTTTCCTTATAGAATTTACTAAATTATTTATCCTCAAACATTAAAATAAATTTTCATGATTGAAAAAAAATTTATATTTCATATTTTTATTTATAACTGAATAGAGGTTGTGTTTTCCCCTATTTAAAATAATTATATATATCAAAATCAAGGATGTATCTTTTTGCCTTTTCATTCACATTATTTATTATATAGGTCATTAACAAAGGATATTTGGAATAAAGTTCAATATTTTCATGAAATATATTTCCATGGTCGATATAAACTCATAAAATAAAAATACAATAATATTGTTGGTCGTTTTCACTCTTATCGTTCTAGTTTATCCCCATAGTAAATTTTTTTTACCTTAATCGTGGTAATATAGTTTTAAGGTTTCCACTATTAACATTGTTAAAATATTAATTTGACCCAATAATAAATTATAAATTTTTATTATTCATAATATGAACTAAAGTTTTCAAAATTAAAATCAAATAATTTTTGAAATTTTAAATCATTTTAATAACGCAGAAGTATCTAGTTTGCATATTATTAATGAGAAAAATACTCAAAGGTTGGCAATGTCATTATATCGAAATATAATACTAAATATTTTATATGAACTAATTGGGATAAATTTATATAAAAATTAAATAAATTATTTTTAAAACCAATTAAAAAATTATAATTTATCATTATAAATTATTTAACCAAACACGAATTTTTCAATTAAATTTCATTATTCATCACTATTAATGAAAAAAATTATATTTTCTGAAATATATAATGAATTTTTAATAATATAATTTATTAAATATTATTTAAAAAATTAAATTTATTTTATAAAACTAATCGTATAAAATTTTCAAAAAATTAGTTTAAAATAATTATGCAAAAATAATGTGTCAAAACTAATTTTTTGAAAAAGACAATTTTATTTATAAATATCGATTCAATTTTAACTAATATCAAGAAAATATATTGGATGAATGTTAATGATTATATTGAATTTATAATTTATATATTTCATTTATATAATCTAAAAAATTGTTATTTTCTTAATTTATTCATATAAAACCCACTTGTTCTCATTAAAAAAAATTCAAAAATGAATTATCTTTATTCTTAAAAGGGTTTTATTTCCATTTATAATTTCTTTTTCATTAAAATATATATGTGTGTGTGTAAACAATACTTTCATACATCATTAAAAAATTTTCATACACTTCATTTCAATGGCAATGTGATTACTATCATACTAAATAATAATAATAATAATAATAATAATAATAATGTGTTTCAGTTAACCTAAATGTTGTGTGTTAAAAAATATAAGATCAATATTTCATATAACATAATCCAAACAAAGTTTTTCTTCTTATTTATGAAAATTGGAAATATTTTTATTATTTTGAAATCCCAAAGTGTTAAAATAAATCATATTATTCAATTTCGATATTTTATTAAAGATGAAATCATAAACCATGAATACCTATTAACTATTACATCTATGTGAGATTGATTTCAATTATTCTTTTCATTACCGGTAGAAATGGATTATCATAATAATGGATTTAATAGAAAAATATATTTTTTATTATTTAATTTATTGTTTTTAAAATAATCTGAGAAACTATTAATCATATGATCAATATAATGTTTTTGTAAATTCAATTGTTTAAAACAAGTGTAATAAAAAGAAAAATCGTCAATTAAAATTATTTAATAATTTTATATTAGTTAATTATTAACTTACATCCTTTATAAAGATGATATATAACATTAATATATATTAAATTAATTTATTATTCTAAACCTATAATGATGTTTTAATTAAAGCTCCTCATAATAATTAATAATCATGGTACGTTCCCATTTTCATTGGTTCAACAACCCACTTGAGAAATACAATGCAATTATATTATGGAAGAATTTAAAAACAAAATAAATAATATAATACAATGTAAATATGTCATTAATTATCTGTTTGGTTTTCAAAAATATTCAAAAATATTTATATGACTAACTAAGAGAACACATTTAATTGGTTATATTACTCTGAAAATTTTGGTTTTCAACTTCAATATATAGGATAATTATAATAATACCAATTAATGGACATTTAATCATCATAAAAAATTAATAATTCATCCATTATTGTTCCTTGAATCATATAATAATGATTATCCATGGGATAAGAATGAATAAAAATATCACTAATATGATACCAATTCAAAAACATTCATGATTTCGTGCACCTGACATCAGAAATAGGCAGTAAATAACTAATATAAATATAGAGAGTAATAATAAATTAATTTTATAAAGTTATATGAATTTATATTTTTAAAATATTTTTTATTATTTATTTTTCATATATAGTATCATAAATTTTATTCGATTGAGAATCGGTACAAGGTATGGATATAAATGTCTTTGATTTAAGTCCAGGTTAATTATTTCATAACATAAAAAATGATAAAACCAATAGGGTTAGATTAATACCAAATTAATGAATTTATTCATATTATAACGGTATTAAGATATATATCCAAGAAATTATTTACATTTCTATTGATTCAAAATATACAATACTAGACAGTGGTTTTAGTCAATATCTTTTTCAAATCATAAGGGTTTCATTGTCAGCCATATTTTCAAATACATATTGTTTATGAAAGAAAATAATTCAAAGTAATATTTATTATTTAAAAAAATTCTCATTTAAAATGATATTCAAATGATTTTATATATACCCTTGATATTTAATGTCCCCAATAATCATATTTTACTAAAAATATATCATACATGTTTAACTAACCTCATCATTTCATTCTGATCGGGAATGTTAGTTTATCGATGAACTAATTCATTAGATAATTTTACAAATGTAATTATATATAAATTTATAATTTAATATGGTTATTGTAAACTATATCTTCATCTATATTTTTTAAATAAATTATTATCATTTTTAATATGGGTTATTTCATTAGAGTGCAAAAACAATTAAATTTTTATAATTTTTCCTTGGAATTCCTCTTTTCAGGATGTTTTCTATTTTATACAATACTATATTTCAAACATTAAACCATTTTTTTGTAACACCTAAATATTTTAATTACTAATTATTTTATACTAAATATATATTTGATTATATCTTCTAATATACGCAACACTGGGTTTAATCAAAACATGGTTTATCCACGCTATACACACTTAATCCAGAATTAATCATTAACACTTTCATAAATTATATATAAAAATTCATTGATTATTTTTCAAACAATTCTATCAATATTATATTAGGGTGAATTTTATGCCTTTTCTGAGATGCTCAATTTATTAATGAATAGTGAGACTATTAAAATATAACTAAACCCAAACTTTTTAAAATAAAATATAATGTTATACTATATATTTAATTGATTTAAAAGAAAAATTAGTTAAATATTATATCCATTAATTCAATTTATATCATTGGAATAATATTAATAATTATTATGTATATAAAATCACAATAAAAATTTGAACATTATCACTTTAAAACCAAACATTCTTATCGCATCTCCGATATTAAATTGAAATTAAAATTCTCAAATTCTATGAAATTAGTTTTGAAAAATGGATTCCAGATTTTGAATTGTAATATTTTTTAAATTATAATAACAAAAATTAATATTGAAAATAGGAAAAATCAATTACCACTATAAAGGTAAAAATGGGTATACCTTGGGTAAAACTAAGAATATTGGGATTAAAATGACCTTCAATATTTCCCAACAACATTTTTACTCCCATATTTCATCTATAATGACATTATTATATATTTTTATGTTTTTTGTGGACACTTATCAATGTAGGTTACCTATATAATACGTTCTGTAATAAATAAAATGAAAAATAACATTTCTTTCTTTTAAAAACTATAATGAATTTGGTGGGTGAAGAAGAAACAACTGGCTCAGATAAAGATATTTTTTTATGATAAATGAATTAATTTCATAATAATTTATCATTAATTATTAGAGGTGAAATAATTACTGAAAATTAATAAGAAATGACAATATTTTAATAATCGAGTTATTAGTTTTCTAAAATAAATGATAATAACAATATTAAAATTGAACTAAATTGAATGATTTATTATATTTATATTATTTATATAGAATTATATATCATTTTATATATATTTTAACATAATACATTAAATTTAAATTATTTTCTAGTAATTGTTTTTAATTTTAAATAAATAAATAATGTAAAAATTTACATCTATGTTATTCAAAAATATATATTTTATTATGAGATTCAAAATTCCAAA
Organism: Viscum album; assembly: GCA_963277665.1. Taxonomy (NCBI): domain Eukaryota; kingdom Viridiplantae; phylum Streptophyta; class Magnoliopsida; order Santalales; family Viscaceae; genus Viscum; species Viscum album. Next base: position 1,942,154,763 of record OY728126.1, on the reverse strand, counting down.
AATCCTATATTCTACAATTTAATTTTTAAATGATAATAAATATTAAAATGGTATATTAATAGACCAATTTATCTTCAGTTGTGATTATGTTGATCCAATGATAGTAGAAACTATGATATTGTAGTTAATTATTTAAAAATAATTTGCATGTTTCATTCGCTTGTGTTAAAAAAAATTCAACATACATTAGATTTTTTAGATAAATTTGTTTTCATATTTATATTCCATGTCTACAAAATACATAATACTGTTAATTTAATTTTATATTAAAATGATAAATTACATAGGTTAGAAAAATATTGATGAATTGAATCCTCAAAATCGTGATAGATGGGAAACATAGACATTATGTAACAAAATGTGTTAAATGTGAGTTTTATTTACTTGTGGAAATTTTTATAGATTATATGATCCATCCAAAACTATATTTACCAATATTATCCACATTATTCTTTATTCAACTCCAAATAGTGAATTCTTTTTTCTATTATAAAATATATCACTACACAACAATAATATGGACATTAGTCCCCTAAATTCATGACACCACCCATGCCATTTTTATCTATTAAAAGCTACCAAAATTAGTAATATTGTTGCATCCCATATTCTTATAATACATATTTTGGGTATAATTTCCTCATAAAAAGTAATTACTATGAAACTAATAATGGAATCCAAAGAAGAGGTAATTTTATTCAATGAGAGTATTTTACATTGTTTCTTCCTCGATTTTTATTAGTTATAATAAAATATTATATATTATTAACCATATTATAAGAAATATATTTTCATGTTGTTATAACATGTTCACAACCTAAACCTTCTTCAATTGCCTAAAATGGGTTATGAAAGCATCATTCGATTGTACTGTTGACTACTGCCTCATGAATTGATGTCATTCATTATTCCATTGAAAATATTTGGGGGTGAATATGATTATGAAAATAATGTATATGCATGATATTTATAAAATATTTAGACCTATGTAATTATTATATCACATACATCTTTTTACCTTCCATTCCAAATGATATATGATAAAATCTCTCATGTGTAAGATAGACTCCTGGCTCATGAATTGATGTGATTCGCCTTTCACAAATACTTCAAATAGAAGTTGATAATGAAAAAATATTTTTATTATATATTATTAACATGTTAATAATGATATTCCATTCATATATATCATTATAAATATAAAATATTACATTTATTTGTATATTTTTTTAGTATAGTATTAAAATAATTTCATTTGAGTACGTGTGGTCTACCCCCTTCCCAAGGAAATTTGAATCTCTTTCCATCACCAGACAACATACATGATATATATATATGTACATTAAAGATATAGTATTATATATATTATATTTTTTCCATTCTATAATTATAAAATATTATGTAAATCATTTCAATAATTATGATTGAAAAATGGAAATTTTACTAATGCATACATAAGACCAACCATCTTCATGATCGTAACACACTACATTTTTTATAACCATAAATAATGTTTAGTATCAAAATTTTAATTAAAATAAAACTTATTATTATAAAATGATTATTATTTTAGAGATTATATAGCTACATGACATGCATAAGAATGAGAACATTTATAATAATGAACCAATGGGATGACCAGGAAATAAACAACCGAAATGATTAAAGATGACATATTATTAATTTTCGAGTGATGAAATATTATTTAAGGACACTATAAGATATCATAAATACTAGTATAGATCTTTTTTAAGATAATAATAAGTCCAAAATGACCACATAGGTGTTTATATAATGAAAAACCAAAAAAAAGGCGAGTTAGGGGATTTTATCTCAATTTCGTGTCATTAGTGAATATTATAATTTTATAGAACTGCATTATTTTATATGGTTTATATATAACCCAATTTACCTATAATATCATTAATAATTTATTATTCATGCCATTTTATGTTTCAATATAAACTATTTCATCTTTGGGGATTTAAATTAAAAATTATCACGTGTTAAAAGATACTGTGTAATATCACATTCTTATGTGATTGTTAGAATTATTTTGATGAAATCACTCTATTGTAATTATTTGTCATTAAAAATTCTATTTCCATTAAATAACCATATAATTTTGTGATTTATATGATTAATTCCAAAACTATATAACATTCATACAAATAGTTTTGTCATTGTATTTTATTTGAATAGATGAACATTGATTTATAAATACATATCATTAACTCAATACATATACTTTATGAAAAGTCACATTTGTAATGAATTAAATATATTATTTTATATATGTTATATTTTTTAGAAATCAATGAAAAAACATGGGTTCCATTTATATAAATACCCTAAATTCCTCAGTAGTCTTATGAGAAAAAAATAGTTGGTTAAACCATATGCATTTGTAACCATTTGGTTTAAAATAACCCAATGATAGATCTTTCCCCTAGATATATTGTTTGTCAAACTATATTTTCTTGTACCATAATTTTTTATACTATCTTGATTATATTTCATTATCTAAAAGGTATCATGTGGTTGGGAAACATGACATACAATAATTATTCATTCCCTCCATTAAGAATTATATTATTATTATACATTATATTTTCGTAATGATATAACATATTGATGCATCTCATTCATAGATCATTATTTAAGATGAATTTATTTAATGTTATTTAATATTATATATTTATTCTTCCTAATCCAATAATTTATTTGTCATGGTTGTTAATTTATTTTTATTTCTATAGTGGTTATCATTATTGATTAAGGATAACTTATGTCGAATGAAACAATAACTAAGAATTTTAGCCCAAACATATTTTGGTTCCCTTTCCCAAAATTATAAAGATTAATCCATTTAATGTGTTTTCAAGGATAATATGTTTTATAAAATATTTAGATATTTTGTTATATTTTCTATCCAAATGTAATTTTTTTAATGTTTGTATCTAATTATGAATAACAAAAATAATAATTTACCCTTCATGAATTGATTACATGGATTTATTCCAAAGTAAAAATGAAATTTTCTATCTCTGATCTACATTGGTTTGTGTTGATATAGTTAGTTAAATAGGAATTTTAATAGAAACCATTGGAAATTTATTTAGGGAAACCTATATTAGTGGACACAACACTTTTATTAAATTTCAGTATATTTATAGAAAAAATAATAATTTTTTTATATGGTTGGTATTATGTGACCTATTTAAGAAACAAATTAACATTTGGATACATTAATTCATTTTGGGTATGCAAAATAGGTTCATAGGGGTAATAACACTAAAACGGAACACATTTCTTGACTCAATCGTTTCATAGTACATGATAAAAGGCCCTTATTACCAACTATTATGATGATCTTGGGAGTTATCCACGGGAAAATTATAATTTTATTTAAACAAACGACAATAATGAACTATAAATAATGATATCCCCAACGAAATAAAATATTATCATTATGATATTAAAAATTAATAAGATTTAATTTATTTTTAGTGGAATAAAATATTTAATATTATAGTATAATAATTTAAAATAAATAATGATATGTTCTATGTTAGTATACTGAATTATATAGAAATGGAACATAGATGGTAGAATATTTTATATACATATGAAAAATCTAAAGGTGTATCTCTCATGGAATAAAATATCTTGTGTTAGAAAAATAATATTACTAATATATTATGGTATCTTAATCAGGATAAAAAATTAATTTTAATAGATAGAAGGACCTATTCAAAATAAATATTATCCTATGATGGATTTTCATTTACGATATAAACCCCCTTCAATCTGAGGGAATACTAATCCAATTATTGTTGAATAGTGAATTACGTATTGTGAAATGAATTTTATGGCCTTGGGTATAGTAAAAATGAATGGTTTAAAATTATATTGTATTGTCTCAATGGTCTTGTTGATCCGTAGAGGTCATTGATCCAGAATATTGGTGTATAATTTAAATAAAACACATGGATCAGATTTATTTTAAGGGGATATTAATTTACATGTGTGTCCCCTATGAATGAAAAATTAAGATTAAATAAATTTTCCATTGATTAAAAAATTATGTATAAATTTTAATAGTGTATGATGCTATATTTAAAAGGTTATTTTGGTATTCAAATGATTACAAATGAATCCTAGAGTAAAATAATGACCATTTCATGTAATGGATTAATCCAAATATATTAAGGGCACATATTTCTCAAAATTCATCATCATATGATGAAATATTTTTAGGTTCAATCATTACATAGAATGAATTTTCCATACATTTTGGAGTCAAAGGGAATGAAAATAATAACAGGACAATATAAAACAAAAAGATAAAGGGGATAAGAGAAATAAGAAATTTCAAACATGTCATAATTGTGGAATGATACATACTAGTACTTTATTTAATTGAATGATAGTTTCCAATAAGTTTTTAGATAATTATAACCTTGTTCATAAATTTAATGTAATTATATAATAATAAAATATGATTTTTTTAGAGACCCAAAGCTTGATGTACATGGAAATTACATTACTTTTACAGAATACGTAATACATGACAAAAAGTGATCCCAAAGATCGTATTAGATTAGTGTCTTTTGAAACTCGTAACATAAAATTCTAATCATGGTGAAATATCTTCAAAATATCACATCATTATCATACGCTTTTTTTCTTACCTAAATACTTTATTTATATCCTCGTGAGAAGAAAACATAAAAAGGTTGAGCTCAAATGCTTAGTAATGGTAAACATAGAGAACATAAAACAAACCATAAAAATTTGAATTAAAAAACATGAACATAAAATCTAAACATCAAAATCATGAGAAAAGACATAAATCTTGGAAGTACGTAAGGCATATATCATAAAAGAACATAAATAATGATAAAATAACATGGGAATAAAAAATGCGATTGTGTAAACCATTAAGCACATGATATGATTTCCATAGTAGCCAAGGCATTGTTGCCAAGACCATCATAGTGGACAAAGTCCCTTTCTGAATTTAGTTCACTCCTAGTTCCAATCCTGTATTGCGAAACCGGATTAACATACCATTCTATTTATGTATGTCTCATGAGATATAAATCTCTACCCAATTCATTGTAGGGAGATATAGGTCCCATCCATATCATAATGACATCATTCTTACTTATGCCACAAAATAAACATAAATCATTCATCATAACCCAAAGACTAAAATGGGTTTTATAAACATCATCCCATAATAACATAATCCATATACAACAAATGGATATTATTTTATCATAATAAAAGTGAAACCATGTAAATCATAGAGACATTATACTTGAAAGATAAATATAAGAAATAATGTCATCTTAGATGCAAAATGGTTTTGATGAAACACTTGAAATAAATTCTTGAGGAAAATATCCTTTCATATAAAAAATCATTTTCCTTTCACAAAATTCCATGTAGTTCTAAAAGAAAAGGATTTTGTTGAAAATAGTCATGACATTTTTTATAGTAATCTTCAATGAAATAAGTCGTTATTAAACCGAAAAAATCTGTTCATGTCGTATAGGTTTAGAAAAACATTTTTCTCGTACTTTTGCCGAAAAAGTCAAAAAGTACCTCATATGGTAAACATAAGAAATATTCCTTACATACAATCTATTAAATTCCAAAAATGTCTAAAAAGTAATTTAAACATACATGAAAACATTTTTAGAAAACAGGGACATTGATGATAACAAAAACCCCAATAAATACTTACGAATAAACAATCTTGGATAAGAGCAAGATTGGAATAGTTATCCCTTACCTTATGTCTGATATGCTTCATATGTATCCGAACCTCCGGTATAATGATTTAAATAATTTCATTTACTTATTAATGAATTATATTAATTGTTGTTATATCATATATGGTTTACTTATGATTTTATATTACCCGTTCTTTTGCAAATTCGATGTAAAAGCAGCGATTTGGGTAAAATCGTTTCACTCATTGTACGTATTTGGAATTCTTGTTCTTGATATTATTACTTATATCCTGATTTAAATAATTCCAGAATTTATAAAATTATTTATATATAATATATATTCTGAATATACATTTATATATGATAGATCTATAAATGGAATGAAATATACCATTCATGGAGACGGTAGGTCGTACATACGCATGAACGCTGTTTTCGTTTCCTTATTGAATTGAATGGAATTAAGTAGATGACATAAATATATATATACATAAATCCAGTATCATTATTATGTCATATATATCAGGATTACTTATTATATATACTTTATAATCATTCATGAATGGTTAATTATGGAGAATGAATCTCATCGCGTCGTGGAGACGGTAGTCCGTACGTACGCACGAGCGAGGATATCATTCACATGATCATGGAATTTTATATAAGTTTATTTATAATATTTCATAATCAATATCACTTTAAAATAATAATATATAGTTATTTATTTACCCCATTATATCCATCCATGTAAGGTGGTGGTCAAAATCAGATTACACCACAACGTGGAGACGGTATTTCGTACGTACGCACGTGCGGTGATTTCGTTTTCCGTAAGATGGATAAAAGGTGAAATAGGGTTTTTTAATATTTATAACAACATATCAGTATATAATTAATAATTATGTTATTACTTTATACTGAAACAACTAAAGAAGTTGAAGTAGAAGAAGAAGGAAACTTGAAAGAGTCGGTAGAAGACATTACATCTTCCTCGACACACATCCTTTAAAATTCTTATTGGGGAACTAGAGTTGGTATTTTTAGAATACTAGAAAATATTTAATTTACTGATAGATCATTATAAGATTACTTTTCAGGGGTTGGCCGAGATTCAAGGCTCAAAAAGAAGTGAAGAGAAGAGGGAAGGGGTTCTCTTTTTATAAGGGTGGAGAGGGGCACCATTGGAAAAAATTAAACTATTTTTTTATAGTAAAGTGATATTCAGTTTATAATAGCTCCAAATTGATTTATATATAATATAAAGTGGTTAGGGTTCGAAATACTCTAATAAAATAGGTTTTAGACAAGTTTAGGTTACTATTTTAACCTTATGTTTTAGATTTAACTCTAAGTTAAATAATTTATCTTTTACTGTGTGTTCATGTTTTCTAACATTATATGGTTCATAAACTTACTATAACAAGGAAAAAGAACCCCAAGTTGTTCATTATTAATATATATAACCTTATCTAAGTCATTTTTCCAAAAAATAGATGTTTATGAATAAAATAAAAATTAATAATATAATATTTATTTAAAAAACTATTTGATGTCAACTTTGATACTATTTTGTAATTGATTTCAGTGAAAATCATAACAGCATGATTAGTACTAAATAGGTTAATTAATTAAATTCTAATATGTCATATTATCCTATAAAATTATTTTAATTCATAAAAAGTCTCAAATTTCATTTATTTTTGTATTTATAACATCAATTATGTTAATATTTCATTTATAAGGTAATTACTGCATCATCATTGTGTCAAAAATAAATTAACTTATTTCATTTCTAAAAATTATAAATAAATTACCATTATGTAGGAAATATTTTTATCTTTCTAATGAATATTTATACTCCAATTTATCTTATTTGTAACCCTATATTAAAAATGTTTTAGTTATTAAACATTGATTTTAACTATTTTAACTCATCTTTAAATAAAATAATATTAAGTTTCCTAATCTAATACAAGTGTACATAAAGATTAGTATTTTATTCATAAGGTTGTATTTGTTCGAGTTAAAATTATCCAATATAAATAGGACATGTGTTAGGGTAATAATAATATCATTTTTACCCTTAATTACCCAATTTACTTTTAACCGTGGTAAAAAAAGTAAAAAGTTACTATTCACTAAAAATTATGTTTATCTTATTGAACCACATTTTACTCTTTGATATTAACCATGCCTCTCGGATTTTAGAAATCTCACTCACAGAAGCGGTAAATTTATGTTTTATGTAAATTTTCAAATTATCCTAGGAGGTGGGTAAAAGACGGTGAAAAGTTCAATTAAATTTTCATATATCTAAAATTATTATAAAATGACTCCATTGATTTACTTTGAACATATATAGGTTTTATGTATCAATTTTGAACTAAAATAAATTTATATGAAATAAATAATTATTTATATAAAATGTCGGGTTTTAAATAGTATCCCAGTGTTTTCACTATTTATAAAAAATTGAATGTTTTCTGAAAAATACAAAAAATTCACCCTAGGATAATTTTGATATTCTGAATCCAAAAATGAAATCCATTTTAAAAGATAAAATTAATAAAATTTTAAAAAGTGGTTATTACTATTCATAACGGCTAGTTCGTAATAATATTATAATAATATCTTGTTTAGTGAAACTTGGTATTGTGTACAACACACGCTATCTTGGAAGGTCATGATTGCGTTTAACGAAAGCCAAGTTAGGGATGTGTGTAGTAAAATATATGTTTGGTGTTTCATATAACAAAATCAAAACATATTTCATTTATACATTAATCTAAATCGATACATAATGTTGTGTAGAATAATTTCCACAAAATAAACATGAAATTGTGTGTAACAGAAGCCAAGAATGGTTTTGCGTATACTGCAAGCTAATACGGTGTTGCATATAGAACAAGCTAATTTTTTTGCAGTGTATAACACAAGACATAAATGAAATTAAAAAGAATAATTGTCATAAAATCTCGGGTTGTTACATTATACCCCCCTTAAAATAAATTTCGCCCTCGAAATTCGTCAGGGTTATAAATGGTTTACTACTTGAAATATTCTTTATTAGAAACCGACATCGTAAAAAATAATACCAAAAATTATCTTTAAAAACTAATATATGAAACATAACAGTTACCCAAATTAATAAATCACTAGGTTTCCACATAGGAGAACATAGGTGAAAATATTGATATGGAAGAGAAATCTAACCATCATGTTCTGATAGAGTGTGATAGAGAACATGGCTATGAAAAATACAATAATCAAAAAGCCATAAATTTTTAATGATTTATGGTACCATATGATTCTTCTGATATAAGGACACTAGGACAACACTTTTTTGTTTTCAAGATCATTTCCCTAAATTTGAATAATTTTTCAATTAAAATAAATAATTACTTGATTTTGATACAATCTCAATGTTGACTGTTCCTTGAATAATTTCTACTTCATCTCTTAAAGAAATGAAGTTGAATTTTTATTTCTCAATGTGTTATAAGGTCACGCAATAGAATGATAGGTCTTTCCATCTATCTCAAACATAGGTTTAGCAAAAGTTATATACACTATTCTATCTATGGTGAGATTAATTGGATAATGTTCCAAAAAGGACTTATACTTCCTCTATCATACTGCTTAATAAAATAAAACTTGTTTCTACTAAACAGGTACTTCCTGTAGGCCAGTGGTAGGCGATAAAGGCCTGTCGCACTTCGGTTGTGGGTTCGATTCACACAACTTTGTCCAACAAGATGGGTTGTCGCCCATCCTATGGGTTGTACTTTTTCTAAAACTATACTATCATAACATTTCAGAAATACAAATTTATATCTTTAACCAATACAATATGATGTGTATTTTAACCTTTAGGCTTATCGAAAAATCTTAGGTCTGATTACTAGAAATTTCATCTACCGAGCATGTGAATTCCTTCATTTTTCCCCCATATATCATAAGATATATCTTGTTGGTCACATTGCAAACATGTTAATACCTTAATCAGGTATTCTCTTGAAAAGTGAATACCCATGGAACCTTATTAAAATCATGAATGTTGTCAAAAGATTACTCATTCCACATACCAAAAAACCAAAAATTCCATATACACAGACCATGATATCACTTAGTCCTTATATAAATCATGAGCTCATGAATACCTTCAACCATATTATTTTTTCCTTATCCATTCATTATGCACAAATCATCTTCCTTCCAAAAATATCTGAATAACATTTCATGGTTACTAGTACCATTCAACATATAGTTCAAATTATTTAGGAAAAACAATAGTGTAACAATTATTAGGTGATTATTTATTACATAGTACCATACATTATTCTTGATAAACATAAAATCATTCCACTAACTTCTTAAACCATTGAACAAGCTTCAACACTTCTTTCATCTCATATATCATTTGTAGTCTCCTCATCATCATCCTCATAAATACTACTCATTTTACCATGATGATTTTCTTTATAAGATTTTCCCTTAGGGAAATGGTTTGCATAATTCCCATACATTCAATATTTAAAACATCTAATCATTGTTAATGTCGTAGCAATAACATTATCCTTCTCTATGGTGTTAACTGAACCTTTTCCTTTGCACTTACTGGATTTGTTTCATTATTTTTCGCACCCAAAGCATCTTCCATTTCCTTTGAAACCTTCTCCTAGATGCCTCTTACCACATGATTTACATGATGGAATTTGAACTTTCTTTCCTCTATGAACATCATGAAACTACATTTTTCTCTTATTAGCTGAGTCAGGAAACTTACCAAAGTTGAAATTATTGATCATATTATGAGATTGCTGATTAGGTATAATAATGATGTTTCGACTTCCAAATCCCATTTAATTTGGTTTCTCATGAAGAATATCATTCCATTGTCCATCATATCCTCCATTATCGTGAATCTTCCTGTTTCAGCCATTTTCTAAAACCCAAAAAAAAATTTGTGAGAGGAAAAAATCATGCTAGGGAAAGAAACTTAATAAAAGGGGAGTACCGTCAATATCTGACATCTTTGGTTAAATTCTATGATCCTTGCCATAATTCTAGGACTATAACCTATATATATACTTATCCTTAGGGAAATCCCTATACATACCTTAGAAATATCACTAGGGATTTCACTAATGTTATTGAATCATAGTTTCAAAAGGTTATCTAAACCTTCACTCTGAAACCAACTATAGAGACCCAAATCTTGATGTACATGAACATTACATTACTATTGTAGAATACATAATACATGAAAAAAACAGACACCCAAATATTGTATTAGCTTAGTGTCATTGGAAACTCAGAACGTAATCTACTAATCATGGTGAAAGATCATCAACATCTCCAATAAAGATCTTACCCTTTTGGTTTTCTTACCTAAAACCTTTAATTATATCATGGGGAAAAGAAAACATAAATAGGGTGAGCTCAAATTCTCTGTAAGGGTATACATAGAGAACATAAAACAATCCATAAACATTTGAATGAAAAAACATGAACATAAAATCTAAACATCAAAATCATGAGTAAAGACATAAATATTGGAAGTACGTAAGGAATATATCATAAAAGAACATAATTCGTGATAAAATATCATGGTAATAAAACATGTGATTGTGGCAACCATTAAGAACATGATATGATTTCCATAGTAGCCAAGGCATTGCTTCCAAGACCATCTTAGTGGATAATGTCCCTTTCTGAATCGAGTTCACTCCTCGTTCCAGTCATGTATTACTGAACCAGATTAACTTATCATCCCATCCATTTCTATCTGATGAGATATAATTCATTAACCAATGAATTTGAGGGATATATAGGTCCCACCCATCTCATAATGAAATCATTCTTACTTGTTCCACAAAATAAACATAAATCATTCATCATAACCCAAAGAATAAAATGGGTTGCATAAACATCATCCCATCATAACATCATCCATATAAAACAAATGGATATAATTTCATCATATGAAAAGTGAATCAATGTAAATCATAGAGGCATTATACATGAAACAAACACATATGAAATAATGTCATCTTATATAGAAAATGATTTTGATAAAACTCTTGAAAGGAATACTTTCAGAAAATATCCTTTCTTCTTAAAAATAATTTTCATTTCACAAAATCCCATGTAGTTTTAAAGAAAAAAGATTTTTTTGAAAATAGTAATGAAATTTTGTAGAGGAATCTTCATTTAAATAAGTAATTATTAAACTGTAAAAATCTGTTCATGCCATATAAGTTTAGAAAAAAAATATTTCTGTTACTTTTTTTGGAAAAATAAAAAAGTACCTCGTATGGTAAACAAAAGAAATATTTTTTACATACTATCTAGTAAAAGTCCCATTTGGGTAAAAAGGAATTTAAACATCCACGAAAACATTTTTATAAAATAGGGACATATATGATAACAAAAATCCCTGTAAATACTTACGAATAAACAATCTCGGATAAGAGAGAGATTGGAATAGTTATCCATTACCTTATGTCTAATATGCTTCATTTATAACCAAACCTCCTGAATAATGATTTAAATAATGTCATTGAATTATTACAGAATCATATTCATTGTTATGATATCATATATGGTTTACTTATGACATTATATTACCCCTTCTTTTGCAAATTCGATGTAAAATCATCGATTTGGGTAAAATAATTTCATTTATTGTACGTATTTTGAATTTTTGTTCTTGATATTATTACATATAACTTGATTTACTTAATTTATGAATGTAACACATGATTTATATATAATATATATTTATCATATACATATATATATGATAGATCGATAAATGGAATGAAATACACCGTTCATGGAGACTGTAGGTCGTACGTACGCGTGAACACTGTTTTAGTTTCCTTATTGAATTGAATGGAATTACGTAGATGACACAAACATATATATACATAAACACAGTATCATTTTTATGTCATATATTCCATGATTACTTATTATATATACTTTATAATCATTCATGAATGGTTAATCTTGGAGAATGAACCTCATCGCATCGTGGAGACGGTAGTTCGTATGTACGCACGAGCGATGATATCATTCCAATGATCATGGAATTGTATTGAATTGTATGTATATTATTTAAGATTAAATATCCATTTACAATAATATTATATTGTTATTTATTTACACCATTATACCCATCCATGTAAAGTGGTGGTTGAAAACAGATTACACCACGACGTAGAGATTGTATTCCGTAGATACGCATGCACGGTGATTTCGTTTTCCATAGGATGGATAGAAGGTGAAATAGGGTTGTTTCTTATTTATAATAACATATCAGTATATAATTAATACTGATGTTATTACTTTATAATTATACAAAAAAAGAAGTGGAAGAAGAAGAAGGAGGAAACTTGAAAGAGTCGGTAGAAGAGATTACCTCTTCCTCGATGAACCTCTTTTAAAATTCTTCTTAGAGCACTAGAGTTGGTATTCTGAGAATACCATAACCTCTATAATGTAAATATAGAGTTTTATAAGAGTAATGGGTAGTGGTTTTCGGATCTTCAAGGCGCAAAAGGGTGTGAAGAGAAGAGGGAAGGGTTTCCCTTTTTATAAGGGAGGAGAGGGGCACCTTTGGAAAAACATAAACTATTTTTTATAATAAAGTCATATTCGGTTTATAATAGCACCAAATTTATTTATTTAGAATATAAACAGGGTATGGTTATAAATCCACTCAACCAATAGGTTTTATAAATGTTTAGGTTACTATTTTAATCTTATCTTTTAGATTTATCTCTATGTAAAATAATTTAACTTTTACCGTGTCTTCTTGTTTTCTTACATTATATGGTTAATAAACATACTATAACAAGCCAAAAGAATCCCAATTTGTTCATTATTAATATATATAAAGGTATCTAAGTCATTTGGACGAAAATTATATTTTTAGGAATAAAATAACAATTAATAATATAATATTTTTTTTAAAAACTATTTTATGTCAATTTTGACACTATTTGGTAATTGATTTTGTGAAAATCATAACTGCATGATTAGTACAAACAAAATTAAATTAAATAAATAATATCTTGTCCTATAAACTTATAAAATTATTTTATTTCATTAAAAGTCTCAAATTACATTTATTTTGGTATTTATAACTTCAATTATGTTAATATTTCATTAATAAGATAATTAATGCATCATCATTGTGTCAAAAATAAATTAAATTATTTAATGTCTAAAAATTATAAATAAAATACCATTAGGTATGAAATCATATTATCTTTCTAATGAATATTTATAGTCTAATTTATCTTATATATAACCCCATATTAAAAATGTTTTAGTTATTAAACTTTGATTTTAACTATTTTAACTCTTCTTTAAATAAAATAATATTAATTGTACTAATCTAATCCAAGAGGACATAAAGGGTAATAATTTATTAATAAGGTTGTTTTTGGTCTAATTAAACTTATACAATAGAATTACGACTTGTGTTATGGTAATAATAATATCATTTTTACCCCTAATTACCCAATTTACTTTTAACCGTGGTAAAAAAAGTAAAAAGTTACTAATCCCCAAAAAATATTTTAATCTTATTTAACCACATTTTACTCCATGATATTAACCATTTCTATCATATTTTTGAAATTCCACACATATAAGTGGTAAAATTAATTTTTAGGTAAATTTTCAAATTCTCCTAGGTGGTTGGTAAAACACGGTGAAAAGTTCAATAAAATTGTTATATATCTAAAATTATTTTAAAATGACTCCAATGATAAACATTGAACTTATATAGTTATTATGTATCAATTTTAAACTAAAATAATTTTAAATTTAATAATTAATTATTTATATGAAATTTCGGTTTTTAAATAGTAACCTAGTGTTTTCACTATTCATCAAAAAATGGAAGTTTTCAGAAAAATGCCAAAAATTCACCCTAGGCTAAATTCGATATTCCGAATCAAAATATGAAGTCCATTTTGAAAGATAAAATTTATAAAATTTCAAAAAGCGGGTATTACTATTCATAATGGCTAGTTCATAATAATATTATAATAATATCTTGTTTAGTGAAACTTGGTATTGCGTACAACACACGCTATCATGGAAGGTTGTGATTGCAAGTAATGAAAACCAAGTCAGGGATGCGTGTAGTGAAAGATCTGTTTGGTGTTGCGTATAAAATAATCAAAACTTATTTCATTTATACATTATACAATATCTATACATAATGTTATGTAGAATAATTTCCACAAAACGAACTTGAAATTGTGTGTAACACAAGACAAGAATGGTGTTGCGTATACTGCAAGCTAATTCGGTGTTTCTTATAAAACAATCTAATTTTGGTGTAGTGTATAACACAAGACATAAAAGAAATTAAAAAGAATAATTCTCATAAAATCTCAGGTTGTTACATTGTTGGACTCCTCATGTTTCAATGCTCAGAAATCTTGTTTCAAGTTTGTTAGAATCCTATTGTTTTAATGCACATAAATCATGTTTCCCATATTAAAAATCGTATTTATGTTTGAATCAATTTAAATATGGTTAATCATTTTCTATTATGTTTCAGTATGATTATGATTTATCTTAATCCATTCCTTGAATATATGTTCTTAAGACAACTTATAGATATTTGTCTATGTCTATGAAACTATAACTTTGATTCCAGTTTTGATTTTTCACAATGTTTGTGACACCGTAATCTTGCTCTTGGTTCCAGATTTTGTATATGGCTTGGAGACCATTTCTTTTCTACCATTTCAACAATATTGTAATAAAGAAAACATTCAATATTTTGACAAATGACAAGATCGTGTTACATAAGATACCATTTACCAGACACCATAGTGTTTCGATCGGTTCCCGAATTTGCAATGGACCGGACACCGAAACAATGGTATCGGTTCCAGATATCTCTATGAATGTCTCACCATGTCTATATTACGGTTCATGTGGAAACATGATTTTCACACCGCAACTGTGAAAACATTCCATACATAACCATTTTTTATCTTTATCAATAAAATTTAAATGTTATTTCAAATGGTAATATCTGTTTCGTTTAATGAGACTGATAAAATTAATGTTATTTTGTAGTCCTATCAGAAAACAGCATGAGGTGTGGAGATAGTGCATCATGTCAGCTCTAACACAATAAACTGAAATAAAAAACAAATAAAATTATGGCACTAATGAAAAAATAAGTTAAAGTGGATTGCGTAAAATGATAGAGGAACACCAATACACGAAATAACAAATAATGAACTCTCAATTCCTTGAAGGTGAGATGCTATGGAATAGATCCACAATAATCTTATTGCAGCAACCCTATGAAGAAAAAGAGATACAAATCACATATCATTAAATGGGATTCTATAATACAAGAGACACAATACTCTGTTTCCATAAGAGGACATGAAAATCAAATATGGTACATCCTACAAGTCTAGAGGTGCATAAAACAACACTATGAGAATTTCTAATCATTTCTCATTATCTTTTCACTATCATGTACTGTGTTATTAATTTTCTAGAAATGTGTTTATATATATTAAAAACACACATTTTCACTTACACTAAACTAGAGGATACAAGACATCCTCACTGAAATATCTTTTATACCTCATTTCACCAACTATTACTATGGAACATGTTTTGTGTGACCTGGCTATTTGTTTTCCCAGGTAGAACACTTGAAGAGGACTTGGGACCTAGAAAGTCTTCTATACTATTTTTTTACCCAATCCAAGATTCAGAACAAATTCATATATATATATATATATCATTGTGGCATGTGATCACCTTGTGGATTGGATTTTTTCTTGGCATGAGACTGATCCGCTTGTTTTATCCGTTTTGTACTTCAATTTAGTCTCTCTCTATTTTAACACATTGGTTAAAAACTAAATTTTACGTCAATAGTTTGTCATGGATGTTATTTATAACTATTTTGACATATTATATTAGTTTTAAAAGTTGTACCAATATATTATGTTGATATTATAGAGAATTAATCAATCTTCTGAAAAACTATTTGAATAGTTAAACTATTATAAATTTACTATCTTGGTTAACTATCTAGTTTTGTTTTTAATTGTGGAATTTTTTAAATAATATTTTTATAAAATTTTTATTATACAAACTCAATTCACCCCTACTTGAGTATCATACTTTGATAATCATTTTGTATTAATGGATTTTATAAAAACCTTATTTTAAAAATTATTAATTTGCATAAAATATTTTTTAACTATGATTTTAGTTGTGTTTTAATGATCTGTAAATTTCTATTAGTTCAAAATTTATAGTTCCTTAAAATTTTATTTCATAATCTGGCATAATATAATGTAAGGTTCTGATACCAATAGACCTTCATTATTCAATGGAACAAATTATACACAAAGGATAATTAAAATGAAAAAGCACTAATAAAGTATGGGTTTTGAGATTTGTTGTTCAATTGTTTTATGAATATGTGATTCCTCCTACTGATAGGCATAATTGGGATAACCCAACTCAGGCTACGTATAATAATAAATGAAAATCCACAAATTACATATATTGTTCTTTAGGACTTGAAGTGTTTAACATAATTTCACCATGTAATATAACACATGTAATTTGGGAATGCTTATCTATTTCACATGAATGAACCTCTTCTGTTAAAGATATTAGATATAAAAAATATACTATTAGTGATGATATTTTGGAATTAAAGAATAATGAACCTATTTCTCACATGTATCTCATGTTTAATGAAAATTTGAATACTATGATCTCTATATGAAAAGATATTATAGCCAATGAGAAAATCATGAGAATACTCATATGCTTACCAGATTGATGGAGAGGGACCACTATCTCAATTAGAGAATTTGGTGAATTTATAATGATTCTATTCAATGACCTGATAAGAAATTTGATGATGTTGGAGGAACAATTAAAAGTCAACAAGGAATGTGGAGATGTACTTAATAAAATGACAATGGTTTTCAAAACCAATACATCGAAAACTAATGAAATGGAAAGGATACAACTTCATTATGACAGTACGTGTAATAAATATTCACCATCTGAAAGCGATGAGTAAATATCTCGATTAGTTAAATGATTTCATAAGTTTTATAAAATAATGAAAAATATTAGGAAGCCAAACTACAAATGGAAATTTGATTACAAGGGAATCTCGGAAATGTATTTGAAGAATTGTGATACCTCAAGTGAAATAGTCTGTTTTGAATGTAAGATAAAGGGACATCTAACAGGTGATTGTTCCAAGTTAAAATATAATAATGGATATGATGACAAATATATAGAGTATAAAAATGTCATAAAGGAATCTTGGAGTGATTCTATAGAACGTTAAAGAATCTCAAAGTCTTCGCATGATTAAAATCCTAACAACGATAATATGTGTTCTATGAAAAACGCATCTGAGTAAATCCTTTATTATCTTGTACAAGATAATTACTATTCTGGAGGTAAAAATGATTATAAAAATATGAATAATGATGAAAGGTTTGAATATTGTAAAATTATATAGGACAACAATAATGAACTAAATCTTAAATACAAATATTTAACGAAACAACATGCCTTGAATTTTGTTACAGGATACCAACATGGGAAATTAAATTTCACCAAAAAAATTTTTGTAACTAAATATGGAAAATCATTTGTTCAATAGAAAAAGGAAAATTTCATTCTCCAGATCATCTTATGGAATTTATTTTACTACCTCATGTTTTTTGGGAAGAAATCGGGTTTATTTTTCAAATATGTTATGTTATTTTTATAGGAAACACCTGATGTTGAAGTGGGTTCATATAGCACTGACTACAAATGTAACATGACCCAATGAAATCAGGAAACCAAAAACTTCTTTTTTTATTATTCTATATTAAGGATGTTTGATGAGATCCTATAAAATACTATGGTACTTGAACAGTGTATTTTCAAGACACAAGATAGGATATTACTCATGCTTCTATAATTTATTAATGATTGATGGCCGGTAAGTCACATTCGGTGACAATGCTAAATGAATAATAATTATCCCCTTGTGGAATGGAAACTGAAATTCTTTTTTAATTTCAAATGCATTTTTTGATGATGGATTATAATACAATATGATTGTATCTTAAACAAATGTGATGATGGATTTCATGTTAAATTTGAAAATGACGATTGTATTGTTTTTAAATATAAAAATGAACTTATATTCTATACATTTAGAACAGAAAATATCAATTCCGTTAATTTAGATTCATTAATCTCTCAAAATATTTCATTCTTGATTGTTAATTATAAATAATCTTGGATATGGCATAAGATATTGGGACACTGCAATATATACTCCCTTAGAATTCTTATTAGAAAATTTTTAGTCAAGGATTGATCCAAAATTCAATTTCTTAATGACAATGTCTGTAATCATTTTAAAATGGTATGAAACTACAAATCTATTTCAATCCAAATAATAATGTTTCACCATCTTATCCTCTTGATTTGGTTCGCAAGGCTTAGTTTGGACCTTCTAGAGTCTCTATTCATAATGAAAATAACTTTTTCCAACTTCTTGTATATGTCTAATCTAGATATACATGGACATTCTTCTTAACTAAAAAATGTGAATCTTGGTCTCATTTTACCATGTATTCATGGACTGTATAAAATATTAGTTGTCATATAATTAAAACTATAATAAGTGACCATGGTCATGGGTTTTAAAACAAATATTTGGAGACTTTTTTCTCAAAAAATTGCTATATTCATAACTTTTGTGCCCATAGGATGCCTCAGAAAAATGGAGTGGTTGAATGAATAAATAGAACCGTACAAGAAACATCAATAAACATGCACAGTGAGTGTCACCTACATATATACTTTTGGGAAGAATCCATGAATACAACATGATATATAATAAATATAGTATTAATTAGACCTATCCTTACCAAAACTCTCTATGAGATATACAAAAATATAAAACCTAAGGTTATCTTCATCAATGTTTTTGGATGAAAGGTCTATATTCTAAACACTAAGGATAATATGGTCCTATTTTCCTCTATGGTTAATGATTGAATTTTCGTAAGATATTCATATTCAAGTAAATATTATAGACAATTTAATAAAAGAACTAAATGTGTGGAAGAATCTATCTATGTCAAATTTGATGAAACATATCCACATAAACCTATTACCTCTCAAGAAAATATTGAGGACGATATGTCATTTTTGGACATAAATGCTAAATCATCTGACCCTTCTATAATGGAATCTATTAAAACGTCCAGTTCTAGAAAGTCCTCATATTTGAGACATAATAAACCTGATCCTAAAATTTATAGTCCTTTTTTCCTAGATCTATTATAACCCTTAAGAACCATCCTCTATATGTTATTGTTAGAGATATATATTAAGGAACACACTAGATATTCTATTAAAAATCATTTAGAACATCAACATTTCTTGCCACAACTTTAACCATAAAACATCAATGAGGATATGAGATATGAATTTTGGGTGACAGATATGCAAGAGGAATTAAATCAGTTTTAAAGGAATAATTTTTTTGAACATTTGGATAAACCCAAATACATATTCAACATTGGAACTAAATGGGTGCTTGTAAATAAATTATATGAATATGGCACCATAGTAAAAAATAAATCAATATTTTTTTCTCATCACTACTGGAAATACACTATTTCCCAATGGTTCAGAACCGTTGGGAAAGCCCCTGAAACCGTTGGGAAGTAAGCCGTTGGGAAAACTTTTCCCAAAGGTTTACTGGAAACCGTTGCAATAGAGCCATAAAATTTACCCTACCCCAATGGTTTGGGTGAACCGTTGGGATAGTTTTTCCCAACGGTTCTCCCAAACCGTTGGGAAAACCAAATACCATGGAACATTTTCCCAACGGTTGGAACCGTTGGGAATTGGTGAAGTCTTTCCCAACGGTTTAAAACCGTTGGGAAAGACATGCTAAATACTTATATGCCAACGGTTTGAAACCGTTGGCATACCTATGCTGCAAATTGCAGCACCCTGCAATTTGCACAGCCCCTGTCCCCTGTCCATCACCACCGGTCATCAGGCCTCATTTTCACCTCATTTTCACTTCATTTTCACCTCATTTTCACCTCATTTTCACCTCATTTTCGATCCAACTATTGTACCAGTAATAAAATAAAACATACATATTCAATTACGAACAAATTCATACACATTTAACATATAATGGATCCTGAAACTATACAAATCCATAATTAAATTACAATTCATAAACATACATAATTCATATAGAATTCAATTTAAAATTTAGATGACAATTATACGTGGAATCTGAAATTCAATTCATAATATGATCGGTTTTTTCTATACCATATATTTTTACCTCAAATGATGTCCATTTTAAACAAAATACATACACCTGAAGTGATACCGGCCACACCGCACCTCAGATTGAGGCGGGGTTAACTCGTACACGTCACATTTGACTCATGGATCGTTGTGCTAAAGTATCGACAGAATCCTAATGCGTTTGGTCGGTTTTCCGTATGCCAGTTGATGTTTTTCACTTAAAATGGCGTCCTTTTGAAACAAAAGACGGACACTATGAGTGGTGCCGACCACACCGCGTCTCCAATTGAGGCGGGGTTGATTCGTACACGTCACATATGACTCATGGATCTTTCTCCTAAAGTTTAAATGGAAACCGAATGCGTTTGGTCGGTTTTCCGTATGTACTTAAAATGTTGTCCATTTTAAACAAAAGAGTGACACTTAGACTCATCCCGACCACACCGCGACTCAGATTCATCCCGGGTTGGCTCGTACATGTCACATATGACCCATGGATCATTGTGATAAATTATCAAAAGATTCCGAATGCGTTTGGTCGGTTTTGCGTATGCCAGTTGTTCTTTTCATTTATAATCATGTCCATTTTAAACAAAAGAGACATAGTTAGAGCGGTGTCGGCCACACCACATCTCATATTAAGACGGGGTTGACTTGTACACGTCACATATGACCCATGTATCGTTGTGCTAAAGTATCGATAGAATCCGAATGCGTTTGGTCGGTCTTCCGTATGTCAGTTGATGTTTTTCACTTAAAATGACGTCCTTTTGAAACAAAAGACGGACACTTTGAGTGGTGTCAGCCGCACCGCATGTCGGATTGAGGCGGGATGATTCGTACACGTCACATAGGACCCATGGATCGTTCTCCTAAAGTTACAATGGAAACCGAATGCGTTTGGTCGGTTTTCCGTATGTACTTAAAATGGTGTACATTTTAAACAAAAGAGAGCCATTTAGACTGATCCCGGTCACACCGCGACTCGGATTGACCCGGGTTGGCTCGTACACGTCACATATGACCCATGGATCGTTGTGATAAATTATCAAAAGATTCTGAATGCGTTTGGTCGGTTTTGCGTATGCCAGTTGTTCTTTTCACTTATAATCCTGTCCATTTTAAACAAAACAGACACAGTTATAGCGGTGTCGGCCACACCGCGGCTCGGATTGAGGCGAGGATGATTCGTACACGTCACATATGACTCATGGATCGTTCTCCTAAAGTTTCAATGGAAACCGAATGCGTTTGGTCGGTTTTCCGTATGTACTTAAAATGGTGTCCATTTTAAACAAAAGAGAGCCACTTAGACTGATCTCGGCCACACCGCGACTCGGATTGAACCCGGGTTGCCTCGTACAGGTCACATATGACCCATGGATTGTTGTGATAAATGATCAAAAGATTCGGAATGCGTTTGGTCGGTTTTGCGTATGCCAGTTGTTCTTTTTCACTTATAATCATGCCCATTTTAAACAGAAGAGACATAGTTAGAGCGGTGTCAGCCACACCGCGTCTCGGATTGAGACGGGGATGATTGGTACACGTCACATATGACCCATGGATCGTTCTCCTAAAGTTTCAATGGAAACCGAATGCGTTTGGTCTATTTTGCGTATGCCAGTTCTTTTCACTTATAATCCTACCCATTTTAAACAAAACAGACACAGTTAGATCAGTGTTGACCACACCGCGCCTCGGATTGTGGCGGGGATGATTCGTACACCTCACATATGACCCATGAATCGTTCTCCTAAAGTTTCAATGGAAACCGAATGCGTTTGGTCGGTTTTCCGTATGTACTTAAAATGATGTCCATTTTAAACAAAAGAGAGCCACTTAGACTGATCCCGGCCACACCGCGACTCGGATTGAGCCCGAGTGGGCTCGTACATGTCACATATGACTGATGGATGTTGGGTCGGAGTTGATGGCAAGAGGGGGGGTGAATTGACTTTTTAAAATTAATTAACAATTTAAAACAAATTTAAATGCAGCGGAAAGTAAAATGGCAAGACACAATTGATAACGGAGTTCGGCTTTAAACTCAAGCCTACGTCTCCACTCCCAACTCAACCGTTAGGAGATTTATACGACCGCTTGCTTTTTAATGGTTATAGCAAGAAACCCACTAGCCGTTTTAAGGTAGGCTAGATCACCTTCTTACAGCTTGCTTTTTTATTATGGTTGTAGCAAGAAACCCAAATTGAAAGAAGGAAGAAAAAGGGTGGGTTGTTTTAATACAAACCCAATTAAGAACTAAACAATTGAAGTAAATAATTTAGAACAAACTAGAGGAATCCTTGAGCGCCAAGAGGTGAGTGTAGTTGATGTAGAGGAAGCCCAAGCTTCAAGGATGGCAATTGGATCTCAAGTAGCCTTTGAGAATTGTCGTAGGAGCCTCAAATGATTAAAATAGCTTTGGTATGCTTCGGTATATGATCGGTAGTGTTCCCGGCATCCATGGACGTCTATTTATAGGAGAAATGCTCCCAAATACTTCAAAATAGCCGTTGGAGGGCTTTCGGAGCCGTTGGGGATCAAGTGGGCCAGCCTGGTCAGTTTGACTGAGAACACCGGTTGGCCGGTGCTGATCCACCGGCTGGCCGGTGCACCAGACAGAAGCAAGGGATTTCTGTCTGGCTCCACCGGCTGACCGGTGCTGAGCCACCGGCTGGCCGGTGGTCGGGACAGAAGCATGCTATTCTGTCTGGGTTCCACCGGCTGGCCGGTGGTCAGGCACCGGCTGGCCGGTGGTCGGGACAGAAGGTATGCCATTCTGTCTGGGCCCACCGGTTGGCCGGTGGCCATACACCGGCTGACCGGTGGCACCTGGCAGAGGGCAAGGCCTTCTGCCTGGTCCACCGGCCGGCCGATGGGCTGGATCCGGCTGGCCGGTGACCTTACCGGCTGGCCGGTGGTCTCACACCGGCTGGCCGGTGGACTTAAACAGTCCATTTTGAATTCTTCTTGGGCCAGCTTCTAGGCACCCTATTTCCTATCATCAAAAACACTTGAAAACAAGTTAGAATACAATTAGAGTGATTGTGATCATTAAAATCCAAGAGAGAGGGGTGCAACAATGGATCGTTGTGATAAATTATCAACAGATTCAGAATGTGTTTGGTCGGTATTGCGTTTGGTCGGTTTTGCGTATCCTGTCCATTTTAAACAAAAGATAGACAGTTAGAACGGTGTCGGTCACACCGCACCTCGGATTGAGGCAGGATTGACTCGTACACGTCACATACGACCCATGGATCCTTGTGCTAAAGTGTCGACACAGTCCGAATGCCTTTGGTCGGTTTTTCCTTTGTCACTTGATGATTTCACTTAAAATGACGTCTTTTTGAAACAAAAGACCGACACTTTTTGAGTGGTGTCGGCCACACCGCGTCTCCGATTGTGGCGGGGTTGATTCGTACACGTCACATATGACCCATGGATCGTTCTCCTAAAGTTTCAATGGAAACCGAATCCGTTTGGTCGTTTTTCCGTATGTACTTAAAATGGTGTTCATTTTAAACAAAAGAGAGCCACTTAAACTTATCCCGGCCACACCGCGACTCGGATTCATCCCGGGTTGGCTCGTACACGTCACATATGACCCATGGATTGTTGGGATAAATTATCAACAGATTCGGAATGTGTTTGGTCGGTTTTCCGTAAGCCAGTTGATGCTTTTCACTTAAAATGACGTCCTTTTGAAACAAAAGATGGACACTTTGAGTGTTGTCGGCCACACCGCGTCTCCGGATTGAGCTTAAACCACCGTGAAACATTCTAATTATTATTCGTGACGTGTACGCGCAGACGGCACGTCAATCGGACGTGCGGTTTGCGCGGTACGGCTCAATATTAGTGTTTTAAGTGATGCGCGCGCTTCGTAAACGCGCGTGAGGGGGGTCCAAACGGGCCGAACGATGTCGGAATGGCCTGAAATCAGACGACAAATACGGGTGAGTGATTTCTGAAGTGGTCGAGCAGACGGCACGTCAATCGGACTTGTCGTGTGCCCGCGGTGACCGACAACGCAGTTATGGTGTCATAAACGGCCAGAACGGGCGTCCAAGAATGAGGGGGGTTGTCCAGGGAGTTGTCAAACACACAACCACTAAAAGACAACAACATCCATAAAAACAGACAATATATAAAAATAATTCAACTCCAATACTATATTACGAGTCTAGATAAAACCAACAACTAGAATAGATTAAACATCAAACCTCAAGTCAAAAATGTAACGGATCAATATGTCTCACATCAGCATCACCATCTCCATCATCATCATCATCATCGCCCTCGTCATCGTCCTCCTCATCGTCATCACCCTCCACAACGCCTTCCTCCTCGCCTTCGCCCTCCTCCTCGCCCTCCTCATCTCCCTCCTCTTCCGCATCAGACTGCTCGCCATCATCATCTTCAAGCTCGACATCGGCCTGACCACCACTGGAACTGCCACCTGGTGCACCATATATAGAATGTATCGACGACATGTATTCATCAATCGCTGGGCTGGCCTCTGCTGGAAGTGTTGGACGTAGAACTTCAATAAATTTCATAAATGCACTGTTTGCCCTTGCAGACTGTTCTGCCGTCTCTGTGGCCCTTTTCTCAGCCTGTTCTGCCTGTGCCCTAACTTGCTGTAGCTCGGTGGCACTACAACTCGTACCTGAGGCAGGCCAATACCTCGTCGGGGCTATCCTAGGTCGGCAGCGTACTCTGCCAGAATGATCATCTCCAAACACCTGATGTAAGTGATCAGATGGCCCAAAATTGTCTGCTTCTTGGGCATCGAGGGCCTCTAAAGCATCCTGTTACAAATATAAATATATTGTTAAGTTACGAAATAGATATTAAAATATAAAATCAACAGATTAAAACTTACAATCTGCTGCTGAGTCGCTTCGTTGACAGCACGTCCATCCTTTTTTCGTCTACTCGAGCAAAACAGTTTTGCTCGAGGCACACGTCCTTCAATATTTTGTACTTGCCTCTACAATGACATTGAAAACAAAATTTATATAAAGACTTCAGCAAATAATTAAATAATTGAGGAAAAAAAAGAAAATGTAAGTCGTAAAGAAAACTTATAAACCATTGTCATACCTGCTGCCTCTCATGATCCGGCATCGTCGTGCGTCCTAGTGTATGGAGGTATTTTTTTGCATCAATGTTTTTTTTATTTTTTCCAGATGATTCCTAAATAAAATTCGATAATGCAAAGGATAATATTAATGCAAAACTTGAAAGTTATTATTTAAATACCTCAAATGTAATTCATACCTTAAACTGGGTACTCGTCCAATGAGTAATCATCTGACGATACTACTCTATAGGACAATCATACACGACTGGTACCGCCTCTAACTCAGTGCCAACTCTAGCACGCCAGCCAATATACAGCTCATGCTTGTAGGCTCTCCAAAGCTCGCCTAAATCCTTTAGACGTTCCATTCGTGCACCCTCACCATCAGGAAAATTAAATCGAAGCTGAAATGAAAATATTAATTTATATAAATACAAAAAAAAAATTCATGGCATTAAATACAACAGATTTTTTTACCCATATCTCTGCCCAAGCTCTATCTTTGACCTCATGTGGCAAATGTCTCCACGACAGCGGGCTGACGGGAATGATGTTGGAGTATTTGGCAAGCGTCGCCATAAAACTCCGACATTGCTGCCCTGTTTTCTCAACCATCTGATTGTCTTCATTATATTCCACCATAACCTGTGTGCGACGGTTCCACACCGAACGCATGCGTTTACGGCCCCGCCCCCGCCTCCTTTCAGTAGATGTATCTGTCATGAAAGAAAAACAAATATTTTATCAAAACATGTTATAATGAAAATAAATATTACTATAAAAATTTGATAGGGTTTTATAAATATACCTGTGCTAGTCTGATCAATGAGTGGCGTCGGATCCAAAGAACCTGATGGAACACCCTCTGGTGGAACAGGAGTCGAAGACGATGGAATATAAAAGCTCGGAGAGACAGAAGTAGAAGGAAAAGAAGATGGAACAACTGTATGACCTGATGCTGACTGGGGAGTGGGAATCATCATGGGATGTGAAAATGATGGGGCAGAAGATGCAGAAGGTAGCGAAAACATGGGAGGTCTAAATATCCCGTGTGTCCCTAATGACACACCGGGATCAGAATGTGGGAAGGCTGAAATGTCAGTGGGAGGGGCAGGGTCTAGTCGGGCACGCGCAGCTCTATGTCCACCTCTGGTACGAACCCTCCTCGTACAACCGGCCTGAGTACTCGGACCAGTACTAGGCTCCTCGTCGAATAACTGTCGACGTAATGGTGGATCCTACAAAAAAGTTTACCAAAAAAATTAATCACATGACATTATATATTCTGTAAATATATATATATATATTTGAAATAAAGTACTCACTGTAGGAACTAATGGTGGAATGCCCATCTCCTCCATCCGACGATTGTTCTCCACCATTTTTTTTCTTCGTCTCTCTTCAATTGGCTTCATTTACTGCATTGGAAAACAAATATGTAATTAATTAGAAAAAGAAAATTAATGTGTAAACCAAAAAACTAAATATATGAGGGAATGAGGGGATTCATTGGTAATTTAGCTATCAATTGTTTTAGAAGAGCTTGAATGAATTTAATAAAACATACAAGTTGTAATGTTCACCAAGTTAGAAATATTGTTTGATTTGGTTTGAATACAGTTCAATTCCAAATTAGAAAATGCAATTCAAATAAAACAGCAACCAATAAACATTGAAAATTCACATAACGGTCAAGTCAGCTAAAACAAATTTGTGATCAATACTAAATAAATATGAATATTACCAACCTTAACAACCCAACTCGAGGTAAACCAAAAGAATTGAGAACATGGATGAATGATTCTATATATTTCCAACCACAACTTCAGGTTCACAATCAACTCTGACAATTGAGCTATTGGAGTCATCAAAAGAAATAAATGGATTGGTTCCAATGGCAATAGGGACAGTGTCAATTCCATCATCAGCATCATCAAAAATATGTCTTGGAATTACTTCAACTACGACACCAAATTCAGGTTGAAGTTGATCTTTGACATAAAAAACTTGTTTAGCCATTGATGCCAACACATATGGTTCTTCGGTTGCAAGAGTGCGGGTCATATTAATTACTCGAAATCCACAATCATCAATAAATGTGCCATGTCTCGTCATCGAATCAAACCAATGGCATTTCATCATTGTGACTCGTCCATGAGAGTAATAATCCAATATTATTATTTTCTCAACGACTCCATAATAACCCACATTTTCAAGTCGCGGTCTACTATCTGATGCGCTGGCATAACAATCTGTTGTGGCAGTAACCATAATACCATCATGTTGTGTTCTCATGTTTTTGGCTCGTTCAGTGACAATAAATCTGTACCCATTGATAACAATTGATTTACAGTCACGAACCACGGTATTAGGACCAAAAGCCAAAGCTCTTATTTCCTCAGAGACAGAGTCAGCAGACAAACTCAATACCTGCAATATAAATGACAGTTAAACTTAAGTAAATATTGAAATAATTAATTTAAACAGTAATATTTTTACCTTCAATTTTAACCAAGCAGAAAACTCTTTGCTATGCAAAGTCTCTCTCCTTCTCAAAGATAAAGAACGATGCTTCCTATTTATCATTGTTTTATGTTCCCTGTAGATAAAAAAATATGAATAGTTTAACAGATATATATGTAAGATATACATATTCAATTTTGTTACCTGATATAGTCATCGAACAAATCACAGTTGAACAAAACTGTGCGATGTGCCATCTCCCGCTCTTCATGGCTTAATGTCTTCAATGTATATGATCCAGGAATTCCTCCTGTTTGAGGAAGTGATGGAAAACTGGGTTCAATTTTCTCATATTGTTCTTCTTCATTTCTCATTGGTCTGTTCATTCATGTAGTAAGATCAGACAAATACATTGAACAGAAATCCATACATTCTTGAGCTAAGTAACCGTTCACGATAGAACCTTCGGGATGATTCTTGTTTCGAACATAAGACTTTAATGTGAACATATTTCTTTCAGTTGGATACATCCAACGAAAAGAAACAGGTCCTCCGAGAAGTATTTCAGTTGGAATATGGACAGTCAGATGCAGCATGCATGTGAAAAATGATGGGGGAAATATTTTCACCAACTCACACAAAATTAATGGGGCATCTGTCAACATTTTTTGCAAGAAAGACTTGGACAACTTCTTAGCACAAAGATCTCTAAACAAATGGCACAACCGAATAACACCCACCCTTACATTATTGGACAAAAGATGACGGATTGCTATTGGAAGCAACTCATGCAGTAGAACGTGATAATCATGAGTCTTCAAAGATTTTAGCTTCAACTCCCTTCTGTTGACCCGTTTAGATATGTTGCTTGAATAGCCATCAGGAACTCTAATAGTCTCTAATACTTCCAAAAATTGTTTTTTTTCAGTAGGTGTCATCACATAAGAAGCACATGGAAGTTGCCATTTATTTTCACTGATACGCACAGGATGCAATTCTGGTCTGATGCCCCAATCCACCAAGTCACGTCGAGATCGTAAATCATCTTTTGTCTTCCCCTTGACATTTAGAAGAACTGAAAGCAACATTTCACATATATTCTTTTCAATATGCATTACGTCTAAGCAATGACGTAGCAAATTGGTTGACCAATAAGGCAAATCAAAAAAGATACTCCTCTTCCTCCAATTGTAACATGTTTCTGTGGAAACATTCTTTCTCTTTCCAGATTTCATTTGACCCTTCCCGAACGAAAAACTGAAATCTTTCAATTCATTAAGCACATCATTTCCAGACATACGCTGAGGTGGATCATCGGTCTCTATAGTATTATCAAATCTTCGACGATTCATTCTATATGGATGATCCTTTGGAAAAAATCATTGATGTCCCATAAAACTGAAACTACAACGAAGTTTCAGTCTTCTGGATCGTGTATTCTTCATACAAACTGGACATGACAGTTTCCCCTTCGTGCTCCATCCAGACATCATTGCATAAGCCGGAAAATCATTGATTGTCCACATAAGCGCAGCGCGCATCTGAAATATGTCTTTCGAACATGCATCGTATGTGCGCACACCCACATCCCAAAGAAGCTTCAACTCTTTTATTAAAGGTTGCATGTATACATCAATATCAATGCCGGGATCAGAAGGAACAGATATGAGTATACTCATGAAAGTGAAAGATTTTTTCATACACAACCATGGGGGAAGATTATAAATGTGCATAAAAACGGGCCATGTGCTGTGCGAAGTAAGCATCTGCCCAAACGGATTAAAACCGTCGCATGAAAGACCCAGCCTCACATTACGCACGTCAGCTGCAAAATCAGGATGTCGAGCATCAAATCTCTTCCATGAAAATCCATCTGCAGGATGAACCAACTCATCATCATTCTTCTTTCTCTCGGTATCATGCCATCTCATTTTTATTGATATGTCATCAGACATAAAAAGATTCTGGAGTCTGGGGATCAATGGAAAGTGCCAAATTACATTCTGTGGAACGCGGGATGGTGTTCCATCAGATTTTGACTTCCAGCGGGACGTGCCACATTTTATACATTCATTTCGTTCAGCGGTTTCCTCCCAGAATAAACTGCAATCTTTCGGGCAAGCATGAATTTTGTTTCTTGAAAATCCAAGTTCCTCAACTAACTTCCATGCCATATAGTGGTTTGTGGGAATATCTGCATCATCTGGAAGTAAATCCTTCAAGAGGGTAAGAATGTAATCGATTGCTGTATTAGAAATCCCATACATAGTTTTCCCATGAAATAATCGGATTAAAAATTCCAGCTTTTTCATTTTATCGCATTGTCGATATACTGGAGTCGTGGCATCATCATTCAATTTTTTCACCCTATCAATATCATCATTTTCACTAGATGCATCAGCTGTCCTCATATCGAAGTCTTCTTGAGTCGAAATCCTTTCTTTTTCATGATGACGAATAAACGGAAACCGATCATCTTACAAATTCTCCATTCCAGTCTTTTCATTTCGATCATCACCAATTTGAGATTTCGTTTTCTCCCCATTGTGATACCACAAAAATTAGTTTGCTTGAAACCCATTTTTGGTTATGTGGTAGCTGACTTCTTCACGGCTCAACCAAGGTCTACCAACACAATTGGAACATGGGCAGTGTATGCGACCACTATATGAAGCATTGTGAAATGCAAAATCTATAAACCTCTCCAAATTGTTTTGAAAATCGTCTGAGATCCGATCGGTTTCATACATCCAACTTCTGTCCATTCTGTAAAAAGAATTTATATAAGTCATTTTGTCATAAACAATTCAATAGGCATTAACTATAATAGAAAATACATTTAAGTAAACGATAAAGGAAGAAAATAATCAAGGTATCAACTACACATGTCAAAAAAACATACAAATGTGTTATTGAAAAAATGTAAAACCAACAAGAACTTAATGTATTATATCACATAACAGCATGACTCATCCCATAACCATATTAGTAGGGTATCATGAACATGAATAACATCAACCTTGTGCCATCCTCCTACCCTACATGACCCCAACCACATGCCACATCTTATTATAGCCTTATCACATCACACCTCACCGAAAAACACTAGGGAAATCATAGTACATCTCACCTGAAGACAAATGGAAAATCACATCGCATATTGCCTAAAAACACATGGTCAATCACTTTTTAAGGAAGAGTAGGGAAGACATGGTAGCTATCCAAACATATAACCACCATCCTAGATATTAGAAAAAATACCCATAACTCAAAACCTCTGATCGTTGGTAAGTTTATCCAACTCTGGTTGGGAATGTGTAGAAATAACATAAAAATACATGATATATAGATAGAACAAAATACTCAACCTATGGGTTCACATTAACTACATAATCACACACTTCACTACTACCATAAAACACATAAACCACACCACCACCACACAAGACGCATATCATAGGAATATAATTCTACATTCAATAAGTCTATCTATGAAATTATCATAAGAATCCATGTATCAATTGGAATATAATTCTACATTCAATAAGTCTATCTATGGAATCCCTCCCTTGGATCCATGTATCACCAATGGCTTAATCAATATTCAAAGAAATGAGTCTATCCGTGGAATTCCACTGTGAATCCATTTATCACATAAAGCATATAAGTTAATAGAAACAAGATTATATACCTGACATCCTAATAGAATCCATGTATCACTATTTACTATTAATCATTTAATGAATTTCATTTCATTTAAACAATTCATTAAACATACCAAGGTCAAAAACAAAGGTATTTAATACAACTCACCTCAAAATGGCGACTCAATCAAATAAAATTCAAGCACTCACATGGGAATTTTTAATATAACACTCCTAACAAGACTATAAAGATATCACATGCATTAGTTATAATATATCTAACATGGTAACATAAAATATAAGTGTTAAAGGGGAATGCAAACCATAAAATACCCTTAATTAATTTAATTTACAATTCAATTCATAAATCGAACAATCAATTCGATTTATATAACCTTTCACAAATGACATCCCATGTTCAAAGGGTAAAATCCAAAAAGGAATTTTCAAGAAAACTCACCCTTAGGCGCCGGCAGTAGCTCCAAAATCGTCTAAACTGAAGGGAAAAATAAAAATAAGTTTCAATACTATCCAAACATTTGAATACCTTTTGAGATAAAGAAGAAGAATAACCTGAAGAAGAGCTTCAAGGTCCGGCCGGCCGGCAGTACTCCAAAATCGCCTGCTGCTCCTCCCGTTAGGGCTCTGTAACGCGAATGGGGGAGAGAACGGGCTGCTGGTGATTTGGGGAAAACCTTTGCCAACGGTTTTTTAAAACCGTTGGCATATCTCCCCCGAAACAAGGCCTATCCCAACGGTTCCATAGAACCGTTGGGAAACACTCCCAAAACAAGGTTTTTCCCAACAGTTCTAAGGAACCGTTGGGAAAAACTCCCCAAAAGAAGGCCTACCCCAACGGTTCTAAGGAACCGTTGGGAAAAACTCCTCAAAACTAGGCCTATCCCAACGGTTCCCTAGAACCGTTGGGAAAAACTCCCCAAAACCAATCTACCCCAACGGTTCTAAGAAACCGTTGGGAAAAAACTCTATTTTTATCATTTACCAACGGTTTGATAGAACCGTTGGTATGTAACCGTGGGGAAAAACCCACATTCCAGTAGTGCATGGTTACAGTCAAGAATAAGGGATTGACTTTGAGAAATCCTTTGTAATAGTTTCTAGACTTGAATCCAGTAAAAATACTGCATACATATATAGAAAATCTAAATTTCAAACTATATTAAATGGATATAAAAAGGGAATTCCAAAATGGGTTGATAGTTGATGTTGTGTTTGTTGAACAACCTCCTAGTTTTACAAACCCACATTTGACAAATAATTTTTTTAAATCAATAAAAGATATATGTGGTTTAAAACACGCTCTAAGAGGATGGTATTATAGAATAACAAGATATCTTATTTCAAAAATCTTTTCAAAAGGTATATATGATCCTACTTTTCTTCACAAAATAATTTCTAAAGATTTTTTAGTTTTTAAAATCTATGTTGATTATATTATGTTAGGATCTTTAAAAAATTTATTATGTATTGATTTTTTAAAAATGATGAATTACTAATTTGAAATGATTTTGATGGGTGAACTAAAGTTTATCATTCTATTTCATATTTTTAAAAACTAATAAGGTTTTATATTATACCAATGAATATAGAAAAAAGATCTCATACAACGTTTTGGAATTCATATAAGGCCCCAACCTTAAACCTTACTTAATCTTGAGTTATTACAAGATTACACATTGAGGATCTTTTCAGGTTTAGAGTTTTAGAGAATGAGATCATAAAACATGGATTACATTCGACATTTAAACAAAGTGGTTACATAAAGATAGTATTCATTTATCCCATCAACGGAAACATATTTAAAATAAACCATGGATTATTTCTTGACACTTCCTTGTCACTATCATCATATCATGTACCTTTCGCTTGAACTGTGAAAAACATTTTAAAAAAACTTGGGATGAGCATAAAAAGCTCAGTAAGGGTTATAAAAATATGGAAAGGAAACATGAGTTCATATATGCATAATAATGAAATCATACTTTACCCATAAAACACATGCACCTTAACATACCTCATCAAATCATGAATAAATCATAGAAATCATAAGACATAAAATGTAACTTGAGGCATTCATAACATTTTTATGTAGGGAGTAACCCTCTTGGTTACATTTGGAATACCCACCATAGTATATTCCCAAAATCTCTTCGGGGAAACCATAACATTTCACTCTTTCGTGTTACCCAATGCATTGGAGATCTATATCGGGCTCACCCGCCCTTAGTTTATCATGGAACCGCCCGTCTTCATAACAGTTCCCAAGAACCATAACATAATTGTACCACATAATACATGAATAAAGAAAACATAACATTTCCCCAATTAAATCACAAGATATCAATAAAACACATTTACATATAAAAAATTATGAAAACTATTTTCAATACCAAAATAAAAGAAAAGTAAAAAATGGTATTTATTTTTCTTTTAAAAAGAAGGTATGGCTTGTAGAGGAAGCCAAAACTCAAATAATGGTCACGGCGGCGGAGAAGTCATTGTCTCCGCATACGTATGACAAAAACATTCCCTTTTTTCATTTAGTAAATGCTTTGTATAAAAAATATTCCTTTTGAATAAATGTAAAAGTAAAAGGGGTTTATACACCATATAAATGAATGTTGTGTAGAAAACAAAATATGCATCAATGAATGGAGATTGAGACGAAGTCCCATACAAATACGGAATCCTTGGATTAAGGATAAATCAATAACATAATTATGTGAGACAAATGAATACATGAAATATAAGTGGATATTAAGTGATAAACAATCAGAGGATATTCATACATATTCACAGAACGTAATATTCAAGGAGTACAAGTTTATCCCAAAGAATCAAATGTGGGTTAAGAGGTTTCCTTGCAAAAATTTGACAGCCAAATGACGTCACTACAAAATTTAGAAAATGAGTTGATGAGAGATAAAAAGGGTATCTCATCCCATGGACATAAAATTTAAATCAATAAGTATATAGAAGAAAATAACCCAACATAATAGTATGTGAATTAAAAGACATAACAAAATAAGTCTTTTAAAAAGAGGAGGGTGAAAGGTTCCCTTACCGACATGGGTATCTTTCGAATCATACGCCCTGTGAAAGAAGGAAAATAAAACATTGATGTAAATACTCATAAATTAATGTATATGACACAATGAGTAAAATAATGGGCAGTACATACACCACTCAAAGGAAATTTTGGAAAATGTAGCATAAATCTCACGGGAATAAACGTGAGATGAAAAATTCCTTACGAAAACTCGACAGCCTATCGACGCCACTTAAAACTTACAAAAGTGTATTGATGAGATCAAATAGGGTCTCTCATTATATTAACATAATTTTTACATAAATAGGAATATAAAATAACATCCCCTAACATAACAAAGAGGAGCTTAAAATAAGTGACATAAAGGAGAGTACTTAAAAAGAAAGAGAGAGGTTAGATCTTTTACGAAAATTCGGCAGCCTAACGGCGCCACTCGAAACATCCAAAATGGATTGATGAGATAGAATAGGGTCTATCATCATATGAACATAAAAATTACAGTAAGAGTAATATAAAATAACAGCCCAATAACAAGAAATATGATCTTTAAAAGGAATGACATAAAAGTGTGTACTTAGAAATAAAGAGAGGAGTAGGATCCCTTACCTCAAGTCCAACTTGTCTTGTTCGTTTATTTATATTCCTGAATAATAAACGTTGGTCAATTTATAATTGCTTAAGGACCTCCTATAAAGATTATTATTTAGTTCATATCACATATTTTAATGTTATAATAATTGGTTAATAATATGAGTTCATATCAGACGTTTTTATCGATGTTTGGTACATGAGTCAAAAATTGAACTTGTTGGAAAATAATTTTCCATGTAGTTATAGGTAAATAATATCCAAAATAGTATTGATGTTTTAAATATCATATATATCCATTATATATCCATTTTATACTATTCCATAGAATTTGGAGATAAAAATTAAAAGCACCGTTCATGGAGACGGTAGGCCGTACATACGCATGAACGCTACATTCATTTTTTTCATATTAATGGAATTAAATCAAAATGAGATATATATATATATATATATGTTATAATTAAAGAATTATATCCATAATTTAGATGTAATATATTACATATATATCCATTATATATATGTACTTATAATAGTACATAACATTTTGAGATAAGAAATGAAATGTACCGTTCATGGAGACGGTAAGCCGTACGTACGCATGAACACTACTTCCATTTCTATTTCATATTTAATGGAATTAAAACATAATGATACATAATTGTATTTTAATTACAGTATGGTATAATATAAAATATAATTAAATATATCCTTTATATGTACCAAATATGGTATTAACGAATCAAATCACTTTGAGGGGGCGGTAGTCCGCACTTCCTTAAATGAAGATAACGCGTTTACCCATAATGGAAAACATAAAGATATGACATAAATAAAAAATACAGAAGCTTAATTAAAACATAATCATATTATATATCATATATAAATATAGTGTCATCTTAATGGCCACCTTTGAAGGTGTGTTAGAAGAATGTTGAACAATCATCATTTCGTGAGGCAGAAATTCACCATCCAAAGAAACAGTATGTTCTTTAACAATTATATGTAGGTGTGTGTATGTTTAGCTCGAATCCTTCCTATAAAAACAACCTAGTATGTTTAATATACTGTATTTGTTACAATAAAAATGAATAAAAAGAGTTTAGGGGGTTGGAGAAGAAAAATCAAACAAAAGGACACAAGTGAAGACATTACCTTAAAATCGGGTAACTCCCTTTGGTTTGAGCTCAAAGGCTTCCTTGGGAAGACTTCTGCCCAAAGTGAGGCTTCAAGGAGTTAGATAAGGATGTTGAGAGACAAAATGGGCAGTGTTTGGATGAGCCAAAGGCTTTGGAAGTGTTTGTAAGGAGGTAGAGGTGGGGAACTTTTATAAGAGGAGAGGAGGGGCACTCTTGGAAAATAAAGAAATGTTACATTATTTTAGAATGAGTTTCGGATTTTAATGGTCCCACATTGATTTTTTTTCGTGGATAAGGTGATAAGGGTTTGAAATCCACCCATCCAATAGGTTTTGGACAGGTTTGGGTCTTAGATTTTACATTATCTTTCCATTTTATTTAAATCGTTAAATAATGAGGTCATTGCTGCATCATCATGATGTCATAAATAATTTAATTTATTTAATGTCTACAAATTATAAAAAACTAATATGATGTAGGAAATCTTTTTATCTCTCCAATTACTATTTATAGTCGAAAGTATGACATGTATAACCCCATGAATTTTTTTTAGTAAAACATCTCATGTTTGTGTCAGTTTTACTTTAACATTAAATAAAAAGGTATTTATGTCATTTTCCAACCAAAGTGGCTCAATGGGGTCCCCAAGTTGACCGATTGATTGTATGGGTTGGCCATGAAACATCCAATGAGGGTAGGACATGTGTCTAGGTCATTTCATTTTATTAAAACATTATTCTTACCTTAAACTACACTAATTACCTCTAATCGCGATTAAAAACATAATAAGTTACTATTCACCAAAAAAATTATTCTAATCCCATTGAACAACATTTTACTTCTTAATGACAACCATGTATGTTGGATTTTTTAAATTCAAAACACAGAGGTGGTAAAATTTCATTTAAACGAAAAATCAGTTTCTTAAGTACCACTTAGTGGTTTCATTATTCATCAAAAATTGATGTTTTCCGGAAAAAAACAAAAAATTCACCCGAAGCTATATTTGATATTCTGAATTCAAAAATGATTTATATTTTAAAAAATTTAAAACATATAAGTTTCATTAATTAATTTAATAATTAATTCCTGGTGTCAAAACAAATAGCGTGTTTTTATGAAACAAAATATATCAAAAGATTGACACCAGTTTAAGTCCGATTTCAAAGTGGAATTAATTCCAACAGAAACTATTGGATTAAATGGTAAAAAT
The DNA here is from genome assembly GCA_963277665.1 of Viscum album. Lineage (NCBI taxonomy): Eukaryota > Viridiplantae > Streptophyta > Magnoliopsida > Santalales > Viscaceae > Viscum > Viscum album. The sequence goes on along the minus strand of OY728126.1, from coordinate 1,942,116,429 downwards.
ATATTCTAATTTCACTTTAAAACTAATTCAAATGATAATATAATCATATAAATAAATTAGATTAAAAAGTGGTTTTGAATTAAAATACAACATTTTTCACTATTCATTAAATATTGAACTTTTTCAGAAAAATACAAAGAATTTACATAAAGTAAATTTTTATTTCCCGATTCTAAAGAATAATTTTATTTTGTCAAATATAACACATACAATTGTCAAAAAGTCGATTTAAAAGAGGTTCTCCATCAAAAGGCGGTTAATCAACCTTTTAAAGAATATTGGAATGTTTACGCTTAAAATTGGATTCATTCGCATTTTTAATCCTATAACATTTATTGTAATGAGTAAAAATATTTGACAAACATATATAATCATTTTTTAGTTATTTCTGTTCATTCTTTCCATTACAACGGCTAGGCGTTAACTACCATTTAAAATAATATTTTTTTATTATTAGAGTGCAACACAAGATTCCCATGAAACTCATTGTTGTGTATTGGGTTCTCCATCGAGCATAGCATACCCTTTAAAGTAATATTAATATTTATTCAAAAATATGGATAAATATTAAAAGTTCATATTCTTTATTTACTTGGGGTGTTACATCCTTCCCCTCTTTTGGGAATTGCGTCCTCGCAATTTTTAATAATTGGGCTTGGAAACATCTTTGAAAATCCCACATCGGAACAAGAGTCAGTAAAACAATCACCTTAAAATAAAGAAAGATAAGTACAAAGGTCACCCGAGTTAACCCATACTAGGATTCCAAGTATGAAAATATGGACATGGGGGAAAAACAAAGGGTCATGTTCTGATGGAGAGTGATAGTAAAAATGTCTAGAAGAAAGTAAACCATAAGAAAATCACAAACTTGTGATGGGTTAAACAGTATTCGATTCCCTATTTGGAAAAGTTAACAGACAACATTTTTGTTTTAAGTTACTCTTTATTGAGGAATTTATTCATAAGGAAACATAATCACTTATCATGTTGACTTTCAAATTTTATTAGATTCCTTACACAAACTCATACTTTCCCCAAAAAACGAGTATTTAGGAATACTTGTTCACATTAAGAGTACTATAATCAACTTCTAGAGGATCACCTAATCCAAAAAATAGAATAATATACTTCCCATATCTTTGGACCTTAACCAAAACCAAAACCAAAAAGGTTAGTACAAGATCATATAATACCCAAAAAGGATAATCCTTTTTAAAAGAACAAATCTATTCTTAATCTCCAAAATATATCTAACAAAACCCAAAGTTCAACGAGGACCATCCGATAAACAATTTGTCCATGAAATTCTTCAAATTAAACCAAAATAAGTTTGAAACCCAAATGTTTTAAGGATTTACTCACATAGTCTTCCAAGATAAATCCTAACATTTATCTCCAAACAACATCTGTTGCTCTTAAAGTCTCGTATTGAAAAGTAATTAACCTAATAACATATCCTCCATGATAGGATAATAAATTTCCATAGATAACCCAAAATCAACTTAATCTTAATTCATAAAATAATATAACTAAAAAGAATTAGTCAAAATAACCTGGGACTTCACATAGTCCAGTAGTAGGTGATAAATACCAGTCGCACTTTGGTTGTGGGTTCGATTCCCACAATTTTGTCCGACGCGATGGGTTGTCACACGGTCTGCGTGTTGTCCTTTTTCCAAAACTATATAATTAATAAAACATTCTCCAAACGAAATAAAATCATCAAAAATAACCATAACATAATTTAACCTCAATTTTATCACATGCCTTTCACATCCATCATAAAATATAGTAAGGATCATATAAACCCTAATGGTTACCATTATAATTATTACTTGAACTTCCACATCGATTGATCGTCTCGTACATGATGCATTACAGAACATAGAAAGGTCAAAGTGGATGATCATGACTCCTTGATAGTTGGTTTAGAACAACCATGAGTTTCCTCATTGAATACCACATTTCATCCAGTCTCTTAATCAGAGAACCACAACAGTTTCCTTCAAACCTATTGTCACTTGGGTGCCTGCTAGATCCATCCATTCACTAATAACAGAAATTTCAGTGTGAGTATATCAACAAAACCATCATGTACTAAAGAGGAAGATAACCACTAAGATATACTTACTTATTCACTTTATCTAAAACTAGGACTCTTTCTGAAATCCTTACCATTATGGTAATGTCACTTATGCTTAGAGGATACCCTAACCTCTAAAGTTATCTAATCTGACCTTTGATACCAACTATAAGGCCCCAACCTTAAACCTTACTTAATCTTGAGTTATTACAAGAATACACATTGAGGATCTTTTCAGGTTTATATTTTTAGAGAATTAGATCATAAAACATTCATTACATTCCAAATTTAAACAAAGTGGTTACATAAAGATAGTATTCATTTATCCCATCAACGTAAACATATTTAAAATAAAACATGGATTCTTTCTTGAAACTTCCTTTTCACTATCATCATATCATGTACCTTTCCCTTGACCTGTGAAAAACATTTCAAAAAAAAACTTGGGATGAGCATAAAAAGCTCAGTAAGGGTTATAAAAATATTGAAAGGAAACATGAGTTCATATATACATATGAATAAAATCATACTTCACTCATAAAACACAGACACTTTAACATACCTCATCAAATCATGAATAAATCATATAAATCATAAGACATAAAAGGTATCTTGTGGCATTCATAACATTCTTACGTAAGGAGTAACCCTGGTGGTTACATTTGGAATACCCAACACAGTATATTCCCTAAATCTCTTCGGAGAAACCTTAAAGTTTCACTCCTTCACATTACCCAAGGCATTGGAGAGCTATATCGGGCTCACCCGCCCATAGTTTATCATGGAACCACCCGTCTTCATAACAAAGCCTAAGAACCATGACATAATCGTACCACATAATACATGCATAAAAAAAACATAACATTTCCACATTTCAATCACAAGATATAAATAAAACACATTGACATAAAAAAACATTATGAAAACTATTTTCTATACCAAAATAAAAGAAAAGTAAAACATGGTATTTATTTTTCTTTTAAAAAGAAGGTATCGCTTGTAGAGGAAGCCAAAACTCAAATAATGGTCACGGCGGCAGAGAATTCGTTGTCGCCGCATATGTATGACAAAAACATTTCCTTTTGTCGTTTAGTAAATGCTTCGTATAAAAAAGATTCCTTTTGAATAAACGTAAAAGGCAAAGGGGTTTATACATCGTATAAAAGAAAGTTGTGTATAAAACAAAATATGCTTCAATGAATAATGATTGAGATGAAGTCCCATACAAAGACGGTATCCTTGGATTAAGGATAAATCAATTACATAAATATGTGTGAAAAATGAATACACAAAATATAAGTGGATATTAAGTGAAAAACAATTAGAGGATATTCAAACATATTCATAGAACGTCATATTCAAGGAGTACAAGTTTATCCCAAAGAATCAAATTTGGGTTAAGAAGTTCCCTTGCAAAAATTTGACAGCCTAACGGCGTCAATACAAAATTCAGAAAATTTGTTGATGAGAGATAAAAAGGGTATCTCATCACATGGACGTAATGTTTAAATCAAAAAGGATATATAAGAACATATCCCAACATAATAGTATGTGAATTAAAAGACATAAAAAATAAGTCTTTTAAAAAGAGTAGGGTGAAAGGTTCCCTTACCGACATGGGTATCTTTCGAAACATACGCCTCATGAAAGAAGTAAAATAAAACATTGTTGTAAATACTCATAAATGAAACTATATTACACAATGAGTAAAATAATGGGAAGTGCATCCACCACTCAATGGAAATTGTGGCAAATATAGAATAAATTTCACGGGAATAAAAGTGAGATGAAAAAATCCCTTACGAAAAATCGGCAGCCTAACGGCACCACATAAAACATACAAAAATGGATTCATGAGATCAAATAGGGTCTCTAATCATATTAAAATAATGTTTATAGAAATATTAATATAAAATAACATCCCCTAACATAATAATGAGGGGCATAAAATAAGTGACATAAAGGAGTGTACTTAAAAAGAAAGAGAGAGGTTAGATCTCTTATGAAAATTCGGCAGCCTAATGGCACCACTCAAAACATCCAAAATGGATTGATGAGATAGAATAGGGTCTCTCATCATATGAACATAAAAATTACAGTAAGAGTAATATAAAAGAACATCCCAATAACAAGAAATATGAGCTTTAAAAGGAATGACATAAAAGAGTGTACTTAAAAAGAAAGTGGAGAGTAGGATCTCTTACCTCAAGTCCAACTTGTCTTGTTTGTTTCTTTATATTCTTGAATAATAAACTTTGGTCAATTTATAATTTCTTAAGGAACTCCTATAAAGATTATTATTCAGTTAATATCACATATTTTAATGTTATAATAATTGGTTAATAATATGAGTTCATATCAGACGTTTTTGTCGATGTTTGGTACATGAGTCAAAAATTGAACTTGTTGGAAAATAAATTTCCATGTAGTTACAGTTACATCATATCAAGAATAGTATTTATGTTTCAAATATCATATATATCCATTATATATTCATTTTATACTATTCCATATCATTTGGAGATAAAAATTAAAAGCACCGTTCATGGAGACGGTAGGCCGTACGTATGCATGAACACTACTTTCATTTTTTGTCATATTAATGGAATTAAAACAAAATGAGATATATATATATATGTTATAATTACAGAATTATATCCATAATTTAGATGTAATATATTACATACATATCCATTATATATATTTACTTATAATAGTACATAACATTTTGATATAATAAATGAAATGTACCGTTCATGGAGACGCTAAGCCGTAAGTATGCCTGAACGCTACTTCCATTTCTATTTCATATTTAATGGAATTAAAACATTATAATACAGAATATTATTTTAATTCGAGTATGGTATCATATATAAAATCATTAAATATATCCTTTATATCTACCACATATGGTATTAACGAATCAAATCACTTTGAGGGGGTGGTAGTCCGCACTTCCTTAAATAAAGATATTGTGTTTACCCATAATGGAAACCATAAAGGTATGCCATAAATGAAAAATACAGAAGCTTAAGTAAAACATAAAAAAATTATATATCATGTATAAATATAGTGTCATCTTAATGCCCACCATTGAAGGTTTTAGAAGAATATTGAAAATATAATCGTTTCGTGAGGCAGAAATTCTCCATCCACATAAACAGTATGTTCTTTAACCATTAGATGTAGGTGTGTGTATGTGTATCTCTAATACTTATTATAAAATAATCCTAGTATATTTATGATACTGTATTTGTTACAAAATAAATTAATAAAAAGAGTTTAGGGGGTTGGAGAAGCAAAATAAAACAAAAGGACACAAGTGAAGACATTACCTTAAAATCGTGTAACTCCCATTGGTTTGAGCTCAAAGTCTTCCATGGGAAGACTTCTTACCAAATTTAGGCTTTAAGGAGTTAGAGAGGGATTTGGAGAGACAAAATGGGCAGGGGTTGGCCGAGCCAAATGCTTTGGAATTGTTGGTAAGGAGGTAGAGGTGGGGGCCTTTTATAAGAGGAGAGGAGGGGCACTCTTGGAAAGTAATGAAATGTTACTTTATTTTAGAATGAGTTTCGGATTTTAGTGGCCCGACATTGATTTTTTTCAATGATAAGTTGTTAAGGGTTTTAAATCCACCCATCCAATAGGTTTTGGACATGTGTAGGTCTTAGATTTTACATTATCTTTCCATTTTATTTAAATCATTAAATAATGAGGTCATCACTACATCATCATGATGTCATAAATAATTTAATTTATTTAATGTCTACAAATTATAAAAAAATACTTCTATGAAGTAGGAAATCGTTTTATCTTTCCAATGACTATTTATAGTCGAAAAGCTGACTTGTATAACCCCATGAAAAAATTGTTTTAGTAAAACATCTCATGTTTGTGTCATTTTTACTTTACCATTAAATAAAAAGGTATTTATGTCATTTTCCAACCAAAGTGGCTTCATGGGGTCCCCAAGTTGTCCCATGGATTGTCTTTGTCTCCCATGACACATCCAATGAGGGTAGGACACGTGTCTGGGTCATTTAATTTTATTAAAACATTATTCATTCCTTAAACTACACTAATTACCTCTAATCGTGATTTAAAACTTAATAAGTTACTATTCACCAAAAATTATTCTAATCCCATTGAACCGCATTTTACTTCTTAATGGCAACCATATATGTCGGATTTTTGAAATTCAAAACACAGAGATGGTAAAATTTTATTTAAATGAAAAATCAGTTTCTTAAGTACCACTTAGTGGTTTCACTATTCATCAAAAATTGATGTTTTCCAGAAAAAAACCAAAAAATCAACCGAAGTTATATTTGATATTCGGAATTCAAAAATTATGTATATTTTAAAAAATTCAAAACATATAAGTTGCATTACTTAATTTAATAATTAATTCCTGCTTTCAAAATAAATAGCGTGTTTTTATAAAACAAAATGTATCAAAAGATTGACACTAGTTTAAGTCCGATTTCAAAGTGAAATTAATTCCAACAACCACTATTGGTTTAAATGGTGAAAATATACTCTAATTTCACTTAAAAACAAATTCAAAAGATAATCTAATCATATAAATAAATTATATGAAAAAGAGGTTTTGAATTAAAATACAACATTTTTCACTATTCATTAAAAATTGAACTTTTTCAGAAAAATACTAAAAATTTACACAATGTAAATTTTTATGTCCCGATTCTAAAGAAGAATTTTATTTTGTCAAATATAACACATAAAATTGACAAAAAGTTGATTTAAAAGAGGTTCACCATCAAAATGCAGTTAATCGACCTTTTAAATAGTATTGGAATGTTTACGCTTAATATTGGATTCATTCGCATTTTTAATCCTATAACATTTATTGTAAAGAGTAAAAATATTTTACAAACATATATAATCATTTTTTAGTTAGTTTGGTTCATTCCCACCATTACAACATCTAGGCATTAACTATCATTTAAAATAATATTATTTTATTATTAGAGTGCAACACAAGATTCCCAAGAAACTCATTGTTGCGTATTAAGTACGGCATCATGCATAGTGTACCCTTTAAAGTAATATTAATATTTTATTCACAAATATGGATAAATATGAAAATGTCATATTCTTTATTTACCTGGGGTGTTACAATTCATATCACTATATATAGTGTTACATCAATGAGTACAACCTGTATGTTGGATTTTGATGAAAAAGGTAAATATCTTTATCAAACCACTAATAGAAAAATTATTTGAACATTCCTCTTTAGGACTGCTAGTTAGCCTAATATATTGTTTAGTTCTTAAATGTGTGTGTGCTTTCAAGAAAACCCCTAAAATTCTCATTTAAATGATTTCAAAAGAATTCTCGAATACCTAAATCATATAACTAATTTAGGGATGATATATACTATAGGAAAATCAATTTAATTGGTTAGACATTAAAACACTAATATTGGTTGGCTTTATGTTAGATATAAAATGAACCTCTAAATCATAAAACTTTTTTGGAAAGTTACTGGTTTGATGGTGTAGTAAAAAGGAAAAATTTTCTTTCATTATCCACTTTCGAGGCCGAATACATAGATGATTGATGTTGTTGAGGCCCTCTTGTGTGGATGAAACACATGTTACTAGATTTTGTTCATCAATTCAGATATGTACCTCTAAATTATGACAATAAAAGGGATATTAACAACTAAATAATCATGTTTCACATTCCAGAACTAAAAATATTGATATAAGAAATCAATTGTTTAGAGATCCTTATCAGAAAGGTGATATCACTTTTAAAATCAATGGAAATTAACATATACTTGTAGATATATTCACTAAACCATTAAATTATGAAAGGATAAATTACATCATACATGAATTAGGGATGATATGACATAAGGGAATAGTTTACAGTTTTACAGTTGACAGTTTCACAATTAACTATTTCACAAGATACTATCTTACAGTTATTGTCTCACACTTACAGTCTCACAATTACTATCTATGAGTTACAGTCTCATACATTATGCCTCAATTATATGGTTTGGCCATTTATATTCCTACCATAATGAGGATAGTGTGACTACCTATTCCTACCTCACCATAATGAATCAGACATCTATTTTTATAATTTTTATTCTCTTATCTTTGTATCAATTATTTTAATGATTTTATATAGTTTATTTATCTTTTCAATGTTTGAAATACCAAAATGATAAAAACCTCGTACATTTACATCTCTCATCACTGGACCTCCCTTCTCCTAAAACTGAAATCCTTCTCCATCAAACTGTTAGAACTATTTAAAAATAAAATCCTCCTCGAACCCACATTGGATTACCAGAATGAATCCTTCTTCTTTATCGACTCCTTAGAAGAATCGGTCTTCAAAGAAAGTGAAAAGGATCATAAAATAATCCCTGAGAAACTACTGAATCTTGGACTTTTTGATTGAAAAATACTCCCAAAGAATGATGTTTGTCTGAAGTGGGTACTGACATGTTGGTCTCTGATTTTGAAATCATTGGATGCACATTGGTTGTTGGACTGGTTTATAAAAGAGAAATTTCACATTTATGTGAAGCTAGTTTTTGAGTTTTATTAGTATGTTTAGTTCAAGTTAAATTCAGAAGATGATTTTTTAGAAAGAAGATTGTTAAATGGTCAAAGATATTCTTTTTATTCAAAGATGTGGGCTTCTTGCCTAGGAATACCACATGAAATAAACATTGAGGACTACCAAGGAGGTCCTCCTCCACCTAGTTATGTGTTCAACGTAGAAGAGGATCATGGTAATTTGATTATAAATTAAATGAAGAAAATTGAAATTTCTAATGATGTAGATGGTGAGACAACACTGTTGTGTATTTTTTTATTAAATCCTCAATTTTCAATAAATGGTAATTTTTTCACACATAGTTATCAAGATGTGTTCTTGATACATCATACAAATAATAGGAACATGTTCAATCTGTGTATGTATATTATTACTCACATGTATGATATGATGAAGGGAACATTAAAATCAACATCATTGTTTTATTCAATGATAATTTATACAATATTGTTAGCCAAGGGATTAGTTGCTCCAAATGAAGAATTATTTGAGGGTTGTGAGTTTAGTATCTCAAAGGATGCAGTTTAATAATAAATATTAGCTGGAATAAATGGATAAAATCTTAGTTTGAATATAATTAAATAATTTATGAAGGATTTAACCTAGTTAAAAACTCTTCAAGACCTATGAATTTTGTTGACCCTATTTTGGAACATGATGAAGTTGTTGAATTCTCAAATGAAGAGGTAAATGATGCAATAGTTTCACCTGAGGAAGAAACTATCTTAGAAGAAGAATATAGTGGCTTATCTATTCCACAAGAAGTAATTTTTTATGATGTAGTTTCTAATGTTGGTGAATATATAGTTATTTAAGAAGTCATTACTAAAGAAGAAATGAAACTTATACGGAATAGCCTAATAAACCAATTGAAACTAAAATAATTTTATCATCTATGGAATGAAAGGAACATGCCTTTCAGTTAGCTAGTAAAGATATGGTTAAAGCTGACCGAGCTGGGAATCTAGAAATGGGTCAAGAGACGAAATTACTTAGTCCTATCATAAATGCAACTATTGAGGGGGAGAGGAACACTCATTTGGAATGAATTAACGAGACTAAACCTATATTTTTTTTCATTGGATACCTCATATTGATTTCAAGAGTGTTTTGATGTTGCTTATTCTCAGGGAGTGTTGGTTAAATCAATTGTTCCATCCACAGTGGTCCACAACAATCCAATCATTGCTAAAGAAATTGTACCATCAATAGAAACAGAACCTATGTTAGTTCTGACTTATGAACCTATCCAATAATATCATGTTTATGTTAGTAAAAATGATTTAATAGTATATGGAAACACCTTCTTATCAGTATATTAAAAGGTCATAAAGCCATAGCATGCCCCTATCACTAATATCAATGAATGATATGATGCCTTTATTTTAAAGAAAATTTTGCGGAATATCAAACTGAATATTAATCATGAAATTCACGACGTTATGATTGAGAACAAATATTTGAGTAACGAGGTAAAGTCTATAACAATTTTTGTTGAAGATGTGAATAATGTATTGAAGATTTGTCAAGATCATTTTGATCATCCTATCGAGGATATTAGTGATAAGATCCCACTGAATGTTGTATATTTGATTCAACCAAAACTGATTACAGTATATGAAAAGGTGGTGGAGAATAACACTAAGATCTCTTGTGAAATGTGTGTACATGTTACTTATCTTAATAAGAGGACCGATGAATATAAATGTTATTCCCAAATGATTCGAAATAAGCTTGAGTATCAAAAATAGTCTATTTCAACTTCATCTTCATCCAGATAGACATATCATCCTGTAAACAATGAAATGATTAGTTCAGTTTTCAGATTATAGATTCAATATGTGTTGAGTAGTGTTGATAAGGAAATTTTATCTTCTATCATCACGAATAGGGACATTGTGCTTGATTTGTTGAGGGTCTATTCAATGATTTCAATTGATTCATGAGAATAAATCTCTATGAAAGTGGAATTATTCTTTCAAAGGATTTATTCTATGTATGATATATAAATAAATTTCAAATATATTATCGAGAATATGAAAATTCATCCAGTCACTCAAGCCATCATGAATCAAGTTCAGATGTTGAAAAATATCACATCATTATTGGAAAACATTCTAAAAAATGATGTCATCATGAAAGATATGGATTTTGGATGTGAGGAAATCATTGATTTCATTTTGTTTTTAAAGAAATATCTACATGTGAAAAGTTATGCTATTTTAGCTACTACAGCTTCCGTTTTGTAGCCTAGTCCTACTCATTCCTCATCCACTACCTTTCTTTCATTTACCATGTCTATATATTACTATTTTCTCTAGATTAGACCTATTATTATTGAACAAGCATTTCCACGTTGTTCCATGACAATCTATTGCTCCCTCTGTGTTTCAAGGTGTTCCTTTTCCTTCAATCATAGTTAAATAAATCCTTTCTAACACTTCTACTCCTTCTCTTGTGGATCCTCTTAATGTCTCTTCCAATGAAAACGAAAAGACTAATGGCTTTGAAAATAATTTAATGATGTATTTTGATAGGGGTTTCTTGTATTTTTTCTAATGCATGTAATGTACTCTCTCATTATATTCAATACAATGTGAAATGTTGTTGTTTGGTCTCTTAATTGACTTCATTTCGTGTTACGTTCACTTTTAATTTTTATTGATAATCCCAAAATGAAGGAGATGTATGACAAGGCCTTTGTGGACGCATCTATGAAAAAAGATATTTAGGGGAGAAGAACAATTTTTATACATCCTATCACATATATAATCAAATATATTGTATTTAATAAAAAATATGGCTTATAAATTCCATGATTTTTGGTAATCAAATAAGGGGATATTTTTGGACTCCGCATGTGTTAATGCTCACATATCATTTTTAGAGATTTGTTGACTCCTTATGTTTTAATGCTCATATATTATGTTTGGATATTGTTGGACTACTCTGTTTTTAATGATCAGAAATCATATTTCACATATTACAAATAATTTTTATGTTTAAAATGTGTTAACTATGTCTAATCTTGTTCTATTATATTTCAGTATGATTATTCTTAATCATAATACATTATTTGAATATTCCTTCTTAAGACAGATTAGATATATTTTTCTAAATCATTGAAACTGTACTTTTCTATCGGTTCTAGATTTTCACAGAATTTGTAACACTATAATCTTTCTACCGGTTCTAGATGTTCGAAAAGGCTCTGGAAGCATTTTCATGCTACAGTTTTCAAGACAATATACATTGTTTAGAATTTTGAAAAAGGATAAGACAGTGATACCTGATACACCATTTACCAACCACCTTAGTCATGTTAGCTATTTTAGAATTTGAAAAAAAATTCACTGTAACAGTGCTAGCCGTTCTTGGTCTCACCGTGATTGACTTGCCGTGACAGTCTTACCTTGATAGTGGCACTGTAATTGTTTCACAACAACAAAGATATTGTTCCATATATAACCATTATATATATTTTTCAATTTAATTTAGATTTCGTTTTTAACATCAATATGTGAGTCATTTAACAACACTTAAAAATTTAATTTTATTATCCGTTTTAGTCTATAGAAAGTATGAGGTACAATGTGTGATGATAGTCTATGTTGTCCGATCAAACACATGCACCTGAAATAAAAAACCAATAAAATGTGTCAATGGAGAAAACATATATAGCAGTGTATTGAATAAAATGAGATAATAAAATCCATAAATGAAAGAAAAAATGAATAACTCTCGATTCCTTGTGTTTGAAATGTAGTGGATCAGAACCTCAGACAACCTTTTAACATCAACTCTTAGAAGAACAATATCTACAAAGCACATCTCATCGACTTGGAATCCAGAACACGTGATTCACAACACTCTGTTTCTACCATAGAAATTGAAATTCACATCTTCAAAATTGTACACGTCAAGTGCTTTATAGGAATACACTCATAGCATTTCTAATACTTTCTCATTATCTGTGTTATGTGGTGTAATTATTTATTACATTTAGAGGAGTGTGTGTACTTATATTAAAAACATATACCATCCCCTACACTGAACTACAAGATACAATATAAACACACTCAAATATTTCTAAAATATTTTTCACCAATGTATAGCTGTCGATGTTGTCTCGTGTGACTTGGTCATTTTCCCCCCATAGAACAATCGAATAAGACTTCTGACTTGGACAGTCTTTTTACTATTTTTAAAACTGATCGAGGGTGTGGATAAAATTTATATATATATATATATATATATATTGTGGTGGATGGTGGTCACCAAGTGGAGTTTCTATGGTCTGATCTTGATTTTGGAACACTTGTTTATCTACTAATTCTTTCAATTTATTCTTTCTTTGTTTTTACTAATAGTTTAGAAAACTAAATTTTACATTTATAATTAGTCCGAAATAGAAGTTATAACTATTTGACTTATTATATTGGTTTTAAAAGTGGTATCAATATCTTATATTGATATTCTTGAAAGTTAATCACTATTCTGAGAAACTATTTGAATAGTTAATCTATTATAGTTTTACTACCTTGATTAATTGGCATGTTTTGTTTTTAATTGGTGGAATCTTTTAAATAAAATTTTTAATAGAAGTTTTTATACGAACTCAATTCACCCTCTCTTGACAATCCTACTCTGATTAACACAATGGTTTTACCATAATAAGACACGGAACAACACAAATGAGTGACCAATTCATCAACGGTGTATACCTCAATAGAATCTATGAGATCCATTTCACAATTTTTTTATTACCATAGTTGAAGTAGAATGATTAATTATTAATAGTTTAGATTGTATAATTATATAATTTTACTATTTTATAAGTGATGTGCTGGTGATGAAAATTATGAAATATATAAGGAATTTTCTAATGTAACTTTCTTGTTAGTATTTGAATATGTATGTGGAAGGATACAGATTCCCATGAAATATAGTTCAGTGTCTTATTGAAACTCATTGAAAAACATTATTTAATGGATGATAACCCTTAATATGTTCCTAATAATGAGATATAGATTATGGATTGGAGATATCATTGATTTGGTTAATATAAATCAGATATATTGACTACCTTAGAATTGATTAAATATTTATTTTCTAAAAAATGATTTTTTTATGGTTTTTAGAGCTAACATATTTTTTGGATTTGAAGCATATAACCAATAAAAAATGATCGTTTATGTAATAAGGAATCATACATGGTTTTAATACAGCTTTATGGTAATTAAGGTTATTACATGGTTTAATGAGAATACATGATGAATGTATTAACATGTCTGGTATGAGATAATTATGATATACTTCATATTATTTATAGGATTAATAATATGATTATTTAGAAAATTATGTGAAATTATTAATAATGTTATTTATGTTATCCCTTTATAAGTGTAATACGTGTAATAATTTAAGAAATTGTATATGTTTAACATTGGATGAGATTTTATATATTAATATATTACTTCATAATATAAGGATTTATTCATAATGAAAAACCTATAGTAACCATTTGGTTATAATAATTACAATAACTCTATGTAATAACTTATCATTCTATTATGGATATTACGATGCATTAAATGTTAATTTTAAATCTTTCAAAATTAAAATACATTATTTTTAGATACTTATTAATTACAATATGATAAGAATTGAAAATTTATTAAAAGAAGAAAATGATAGAATTATGCCAATTCAATAACAACATATCACGTATGAATATGGACTCACAGTCTAGGAGAGTAAAACAATTCCTCAGTATTAGGGAAAATTTCTTGAAACAATAAATTTTTCATACTACCATAATTTTTGAGGATATAAATATCCTTTCTGACATCTCTTATTTATATATTTTTGGACATTAACATAGTCCAAAAAATATTCTCTATCACTCTCAATTAGAATTTTGGTTTTGATTTTCCATTTAATGTTTATGTCTTAAATTTCCTCCTTTTGTGCCAAACTCTTAAACCATGGATGGTGTTATTCCAGAAAAACTACATACTTCACATTCTCTAATATAAAGAGGATATTTTTTAAAACATTTTTATGATGTGGGTTCCTCAACAATATCATTTCCAAAAGAAAAGATATTAATTATCACGATAATTTTTATATTAGAATGAATAAATTTGATTAATATGGGGATAATGAAGCACCACAATAAATAAATTATGTAATTCTTGTATAATACATATTATTTATGCAACATCTTGATTTGTAAAAAACACATTATTTAAATAATATTCGATTATATCTATTTATGATAATAATTTAGAGGTAATTTTTAACAATTTTAGAAAAAATATTCTAAAAATAATATTCTCTAAAATAATCCTATAATAATTTTTCTAGAGTGAATTTATTAGAGTTTTTTGATAAGTATAATTTTTTATTAGTACTAAAAATGATATATCTTAATAGAAAATTTTTTTATGAAAATTTACAATGATAAATTATATTTTTATCATGTTTTAAGGAAAAATATATTCAATTATATGAAATAAAATCTAATTTTGATTATCTGAATCTTTTTCATATTAAATTTGTATATAATAATCTTTGTAAACATTTGACCTTTTTTCATTAAAAACATTCATTCATATCATGTGTATTAAATTTGTTTTAAATTAAAATTTTCTATTTTTTAGATTTAATTTTAAAAAAATTTATTCAAAATTTGAAATCAAAATAATAAATAATGTATAATTTCTTTGACTTAATATTTTTAGCAAAATTAATAATGATAATATTAAAAATTAGATATTGTGTTTATGGTAAAAATAGGGTTTTCCACATGTTTAATCTGTGAGGAGTATGGTTAAAATGACACAATAATTGTTTGAAAATACATTTCCTATACATGAATCCACCCTTTTGAAATATTATTCAATTTTTAGAAGTTTTTCTAAAACATACCCTTGAAATTGGCCTATATAATAACTTATGTAAATAAAATAGTTAAAAATAACCTTTCTGGCTTTCAATATCTATAGATTGTTGGGTTTGGGACATAAATATTATAGGACTGGTTATGAATGTTATTTTGATTCCTAAATAATCATTTTTATAATATTATTTTATCATTTATTTTTAGACATGAAATAATTGTTTAAAATAAGTATGAAATTATAATATAATATATAATAGCAAACCAATATAATTTAAAAAGGGATGTAAATTGAATGAATTTGTTATTTATATTTCTGTTTTAGATTAATATATCTGTTTATATAGGTTTCATAATATTATATTTAATTACATCTATATCATGTTATTTTTGAAATCAAATTAAATGGACAATTTCAAAGTTGAAATAAATGTTATTTTAAAATTAATTTTATTTCATTAAATTATTTTAAATTCCTAAAATCCCCTATTCATCTAGTTAAATTTTAAATTTTTAAAAATATAAATTAAGGTCCATTTAAATTCATATTAACCTTTTATATTTGTTAATTGGACCTCTAAAAGTGAAAACATTGTTAACATTGTTGAGGTTAAAATGATGTTTTTTATCATATCATGTGCTTCTGTTAAAATTAATTTTAAACATAAATAGTATTTTTTTATTAATATTGTTCTAATATTTATAAATATTGGGTCAAAATTATCTAATATGTTTGATTTTATTTTATTCTAAATGTATAAATCTACTATATTGAAAAACTAGTTATCAATGTGAAAAAAGTTATAAAAGTGGGAAATAAAAGTACTTGTGGACAATAATGAGTAAAAAAGTGATTAGTGTGGTGTATGAGTGGATCCACCTTAAAATGACTAAAAATATTTATAATATATTTTTTAGTCGCATGAGTTAATATTGACCTCCCAATAATGAATACAATTTTGTATTTACAAAAAATATAACTCCAACACAACTACAAAAGTTAACCCAATCTCCTCACATATTCACAACACACATTTCATTTAGACCAAAAGAATTGTTCAAAAAAATTCCTAAAATCACTCCTCTCATCCATGATTCTTGATTTACATTGAGTTAAATCAGGGAAGGCATTAGTGATAACCTTTAGAGGATACCTGAAGAAGAGGTAATGTTCTTCAATGAGTTTCTTTTATTTTATTTTTTCCTCAAAATTCTTCAATCATTATTATAACATAATGATATAAAAACCTATGTATAGTCCATATAAAAAATATTTAAAACAAGGGAATTACCTACAAACATCTTCAGTATTATGAAATGGGTTACTAAATCCCTATTAGTGTCAACAGTGGACTAACACCTTGCGAACTATTGTCCATGGTTCGTCCAATACCTGCTTCCATAGTTTGGTATAATGATTGATATAATGTATATATATATTATTTGTTAGAAAAATTATCTGATGGGGTCATTATATAATATATATAATTTTTTCTTCGATTCTATTATAGATATGATAAAGTTTCTCGTGTGCATAGCAGGTAATTGCATCACGATGCAATCATACTGGTATTTTAGTAACCCCTCACATAGAAGGTTATTAAGACACTATAAATTATTATATATTATAGAAATTAAATAATTATAATATTAATAAAATATTGTTAATTATTTAATTTTGATATATTTTTTGGGCATACTATTCATTCAAGGAATGACGATAACATGATTCGTGTATGTGTGGAGTACTACCTTCATGAAGCGATGTCACTCCCTTTTCATCACCACACTATATAAATGATATATATATATATATTCAAGAAATAATATTATATAATTTATATTATTATAATTTTGGATGTATAATATTTTACACACATCCATTCCATTTTTATCATTGATAAATGGAAACATTTCTCATCACTAAGTATGACCTATCGTCTCCATGATGATAACATACTTTATTTTTCATAACTATAATTCATAATTGATTTTAAAAGTATAATTTATGTAAAAATATTATAATTATGGGTAAAATATATATATTTATATTATATACTTATATAATATTCCCATGAATCGAAACTTTCAATATAATGAGAAAATGAAAAAACATGGAAATTAACACACTAAACAACAAAAGTAATGAAATATTTTTAACAATCAGGTGATAATATTTAATGAAGGTATCATGTATGATATCATAAGTACTAATATATTTATATTATAAGTTAATATATTTTCTAAAACCAATGTAAAGGAGTTTAATGCATATATAATTTATGGGAAGTGTTATGTAAGGAATTTGGTCTCAAATATCTTTTCATTATAGAACACTGTAATTTTATACACCAAGATTAATTTAAATGGAGTATATTAATCATCTATTATAATACATTTTATGAAGAATTCATTATAAATTGTATTTTTGTTTGAATTTTGTTTTTCAAGATGAAATCACATGAATATTGTAAAGTGTAAAAAGAAATTTTGATATATAAAATTATTTTATGATTTTTATGTTTCTATTAAAAAACACTCTATTTTGATAATTTTCATTTGAAGTTAAATAAATATGAAATATCTATATTCTTTTGTGAAGGATATTATTATTTCATAGACCATATACCATTTATACATATGGTGTTTTCTTTAAATGTTATTTTATTTACAAGGAAAAAATTGAAAATTCCATATCCTTCAATCAATATATATATAAATTATGATGAGAAAAAAAATTAATGCATTACATATATTACATGATATATGAGGTATTCTTTCGGAATTGAATACATCATATGGGGATAATTTATAAGATTCCCCAAGATTCATCAGTTTTCTATTGAGACAAAACCAATTGGGGAAACCCTAGGTGTTTTTAACCAATAGTTTTAAACTGTCTATCAGAATGATATTGATACTAGAGATTTAATTGACCACATCGTATCTTTTTGAACCACATAGTTTTAAAATATTATCGGGATATATCTTTATTGTAGAGGTATCATATTCTAGAGAAACATGTTGTCTAATAATTATTCATTTCCTTCATTCATAATTCAGTGATTATTATCCATGATATCTTAAAAATGTTATTATTTCATGATTAATTTCATTCAGTGTTTACTGATTAAATGTCATGTATTTTTAGTTCACAACATATATAAATTGATTAATCATTATTTCTATATTTACGTGGAATTTTTTTTGTTTCCAATATTTCTATAAGGACTATTGTTATTTATTCATTATAGAATCATATTTACTTAAAAAATACTATTCATGTGACCTCACCATTATTTGGATTCCCATTCCATAAGTGATGAATATGGATCATTTAAATTGTTTTTCAATGATAATGAAAATTTAATTTTTTTAAGTACTATATTTTATTTTTTTATTTTTAATGTAATGTGGGTATCATTTTTATATTTAGTTCACTAAATCTACTAAACAAATCGATACATTGAGACATGATTCCTTATATCTATGCCAATGTAATATATTATAGAACTATCATTCAGATATTAGGGTTTGTGTAATTATGTATTAAAAATAAAATATTATTCCCATTTAGTTATAAAATATATTTATCTAGATTTTTTTCTAAAAATCATGGGTTTTTGATATTTCCTAATCATTTTTTCTAATTTCCCTCAAAATGGTATTCATCAAAATAGATACATATGAATAAATTATTATCAATCAAAGATTATTATTCAAATATAACCATCAAGAATTTTTTTTTTGGGTGAACCCTATAATTTCTATATATTTTGGGGGAAAGGCCAATCACTTACATTATCATTCACAATCATCCAAAATACATGATCCTAAAAAATTATCAAATGGATTTCCATTATGAAAACTGTAGTTTTTATTTCTTTGATTAAAGGTATTTCACATTAATTTCATACATTGAATTAATTTGATAAATAAATAACATAACCAAAACAAATTTATCAATATGATTTAACTTTAAATGATTTTTTATATTTACTCGTTAGAATATACATTGAATGTTAAATAATGTCACTATATACATATTTAATTTCTATGTGGTTTTCATGGTATGATTACTTATAGAATAATTAATTATTTCATTATCTAAATCCATATGAAACCAGTTTCTCTTTTTTGGGTTTGTTAATATATGTTAAATGAAAATAATATTATTTTGAGATGTTTTATATAATAATATTAATTATTGATTTGAAGTGGAAATAATAAGTACGGATGATTTTTGGTTGGGTCCTATATCAGCATATAAGTAATGAGATTAATGATTATATGTCATGGAATAGTGTTTTTGAGAGGAAACATTAGTTTCTCATAATATTGAGAACTAATGGTGAGGCTAATAAATGTAACATTCCATTCACTGTTATTTGTTCCAATTCCAAACTATATTAAATAGTATTATTATTAGTATTATGTTTTTGTAAATAAATATACGCTCGTGTCTGTTCACACATGTTTCGAAACTCTATTCATTCATGCCTAATATTATGCAATATCATATTCTATAATTTATAATATATAAAATATTGGGTATGAATTCTATTACTTATCATCATTATACCCATATTCTAATTTTAAGTCAAATTAGGATATTATTTTCTTGTCACTTCTATGTCCACATACAAAGATTTTGAGCTCAACACATTTTTTTTGTTTCTATTCCCCTAAGTTAAGAGGATGAGTATAATAGATAACAAATCTATGTGGTGACTAGTAATTCTCAATTAGGAATAAATGAACACAATGGTTATAAAATATTTCTCTTTTGTAGATAACCATCAATCTCAATTAACTAATTATTATTATGATTATTACATTGTAAGTGATATGTAATGACAACCATGTGTAAATGTTGTAAGACCATGGTATACTTACATTGGGTCATTACAATATCCCTTAGACACCACTATAGTTCATCATCCACTAAGACATTCTCTAATTAATTATTGGTGGCATCCACATTTACTAAAAAAACTAGTGGAACTATATCTCATTATTCAATGAAAACCACCAAAACTACATATATTTTACAAATATAACATCCACAAACTCTAGATGAATCCATTGACAAACAAAAATGGGTTATAATATCAACCAGATCACTAATTCAGCCCATCCAAATATTTGACCTCATTATTTTCTATACTGAATTTTCCATTTTCATCCTTAAACATCAAAATTTTGGTACACATTTATCTTTATTATACATTTTTTCATTTGATATATAGAGTCATGTATTTCTAGAAATGTAGATATAGATTATATCGTGGATCATACTGATGATATTTGATACAATAAATGTATTAGGGGTTTTGGTAAAGGATTAGGAATATGATTCTATAGTTTTTCCAAGTCCATGTGTTAAATGTTTCAGAAATGATATTGGTGGACATTATTTGAATGGTTTGTTGTTTGGTAGTGTTTTTTGGGTAATAAGTTTCCAAAATTTAGTGTATAGTGATATATTGGAATTATGTTTCATCACTTTACGTGTTTCTATAGTATTTTAGAATATTTAGATAACTAGTGAATTTAAGTGTTCAATTATTTGAATATCATAAAATGATGAGTTGATGAAAATGAACTAACACTTTATCCATATGGATTTAAATATTTAAGAGTCATGTTTCTTGGAAGAATATATACCTATTAATTTGTTTCTGACGTTTAAAATTAGTTATTTTATTCACTGAAGTATCTTGGTGGACTGTTTTTTAAATTATAGATAAAAAATATTGAAGAGTAATAATTATGTTTCCATTTATACATATGATGAAATATTTGATAAAGGTATAATTATATTGAACTTCTAGATAAAAAATGATAACCTTGAAATGTGATAATTGTACATGTTTTCATTACCTTATATCATATAACTATAAATCCCTAATATTGAATAGTTATCCAGGTTGATGACTAGAAATTTGTTAAAATAATGGGTCTTCTACTTGTGATATATAAAACATCCATTTTGATTGGAATTGTTTTTTTGATACATAATGTATAGTAATACGGTATGTTTTTGTGGTTTCCCCTATGATATATAAGAGTAATTTCATTAAATATAACACATTTACACAATTAAAAAATTAATAAAGTATAAGTTACCTATAATTAATAATATTCTCATTGTTAAGTATCCCTTACATAGTAATATATGAGGAATGTGACATAATATTTTTCCAAACCCATAAGTGTAAAAAAGTTTCATAAAAAATTAAATTATATTTTTTCAAAAATTATTCTATGATATTAATGATGAGATCGTATTTGTAAATTATTCTAAAAAAGTAAATTAGGTGTTTTTACTGGAATACATAGATGAACAGATTAATTTACTTTTCATTACTCTATTAACCTCCAAGGGGATTTTTTTATTTATTTTTAATATTTATTTTAATTTTTTAAAATATAATGAATTGATTTGTAATGGTTTATGAACATAATTTTTTTAGTTCCTCTAATTTTATAGCTTTCCTTCAGTTGTTCCCTAAAATTGTGATTTTATAAACTTTCTCAATTTAATTATATAGTTGAAAGATAAATGTGAGTTAATAAATGAGTATATCCCTTTATAATATTTATAGGATATTCCTTGTAAATTCATATCTTATAAATGTTTTCTAATATGTTTAATAAATAGGTATGTTTATTATTATTTTTATACTTCTATGAATGGTCCCACTTATGTTATCTATTATTATAACAAGATCACTGAAGGTATTTATAGATGGATAATGATATTTTTATCCTCGTATGCATTGGTTCTATAATTTTACAATTTTGAAATGATGTTTTTATTCAAGATTCTTTTTCGCAAGGTGCGGAGATTGATATAGTTCCATAGACCAAGATGGTTTTAAGCCATGTGACCATGGGTGATGTGGATAACATGTAATGGGACATTGATATTTTTAAATCATGTATGTATAGTGTTCTACATTACCTTTTATTGATATTCTAGTTCTTCAGTAGTTTCTTCCGGATGATTGTGATGTGGGACATCATGTGGACTAATGTTGCTTATAGAGATCACATATTTTCATACACGAATACTACATCATATTAGTAGGATCATGATTAGATATCAATAATATCCAAGCTATGAAAATAGGGTTTTATTGAATTCAGATACATGAATATATACTAAATGGTTAACTAAATGATATACGACATATCCCATTTAGTTCATAACAATTTTTTGTCTTCTTAGAAATAACATACGAACAACCATTGTCCAATACCCATGGAATGGAATGATTAGAATAACTAATCTCAGATTCATTATAAGGTAAAATAAAATACATATGAATCAATGAACATATGTTAAGAATAAGGGTTTGGAAAGATGATTTGTGAAATATAAAATCTTAACCATTAATTCATTGGTCATAATCTTGAATCATGATGTAATTCAATATTTTTTCAAAATATATAATACATAAGAGTATGAAACCATCAATAATAAATCATGATCCATCAGAATCTATCAAAAAAATAGTTAGTTTATAATAAAAAACATAATCATAGAAAACCATCTCTTCATTCATAGCCAAAATGATCATAGTGGATTCAGTTCACAACTCATTCCAACATTTCCTTTGTCGTGGTTCCCTATAAGTAATATGACTTTATAAAATTTACCTTAATGAACTACCTTCACCCAAAATTTATATTTTCATATTTACCAAATTTATTGGAAGGAAATATATATCAATTCCCATAGATAAAATATTGAATAACATATATATGTTCTCGACAAGATCATTAATCATTCATCATATCATCAAATCATAACCTATAGAAAGGGTAAAGTATTGATATAAATTTAATAATAATTATTATAAAATAAATAGGGAATGAATAAATATAGTATAATGGGATCATATCACCAATATTTATTAAGATTATTTAAATAATTTTGTCTAGAATAAAATACCACTTCATGACCTATAGAATATTTATTTAAGAAAATATGTATCTCATTCTTAAATGAAGTATTTAAAATAAATATAAATATCCAAAATATTATTGAAAAAACATTTTATTTATATGAACCAAAATAATTATAATGGAATCATCAATAAAAATAGAGTTCACGGTGGTTGGGAGAAAACTTTATACAGTTTCACTTAAAATAATAATTCATTTTAAATATCAGTACAAAGTCAAATGAACCATGATTGGGAAATAAAAATATTATTAATATAATTAAATTAAACAATTTTTTTTTAAAATGGAATTAAAATATTATTTAATTTTTAAAGTGGTTCTCAGAACCATTTTAAAGGAAATGTGGACCTGGATGAAAAAATCTCACACCTAAAAAAGATAAATGTGGCTGAATTTCCTTAAAAAATATTTTTTAGTACATAAAACGTGTAATATGAAAATCAATCACATAATATCAATAAATATATATATTATAATAGTATAATTAATACTTTTGTGATGTATATCATATAATTTCTTCTTAATAATTGTTAATTATAAATACTCACGGTACAAATGACATTTAAACACAAAACTGATATTATTATGGTAATTATTGAATCATATCCCCACTAAATGTAATAATTAAAATTAATCATTGAATATTTTGAATATATGGATATTAATTATAAAAAATTTTAATGGTGAAATAAATACACACTTAATATAATATTGGTTTATGACATCAATTATTACATAATGAAAAAAATTATAATGAAAAACCCTTATGGATGTAGTTAATTTTTTAAAAGGTAATCTGAATAATGAAAAATATTTTATTTAAGATACAATTAATTGAATAATTCATATTAAAAATAAATTATATTGAAGTGTATGAACCATAAAATTAAAAAAAATTGATTAACATTGAAATTTGTCATAATGATGAAAAACTCAAGAGAAACCATTACCTCAATATGCATTACTTTGTAAGATGTGTAACCATCTGAGAAGTAAATTAAAATTTATTATACATATAAATTTTAACCATAATTATATTTGTAATATATAATATCATCAAATTATAACATTTTAAGACCTTTTTATTAATAATGATCTATTAATGAAATCATTTCTATTGTTAACTACTTAAAATTATATATATGTTTTAGATTGGATATTATAGAGATTTCATAAGGATCATAGTTTCTCCATATACATAATGATAATCTCAAAATAAATACCATATATTTTAATTATATAAAAATTTACAACAATTAATATTAGGTGATGATGAACAATGAATTATATCACTTCATGGAGATTGTAATCTATACATACACCCGAGGGATGTTACCAATATTCGATGGGTGAAATGAATAAAATTTAAACAATAATTCACCATGCTATAATAATTATTATATCATAATTATCATATAGTTTAATTAAAATATAATTCTCACAGTCCATGTAAAGAAGAAATGATAAACAAATCGCATCTCCCCATAGAGGTGGTAGTCCACACATATGGACATGAGATATTTTCATTTACCAATGTGATAAAAGGTATGAAGGTAGGTATTATACAATAATAATTAATTATGAATAAATATTACATATATATCATATATAAATCTTGAAAATTTCATAAAAAAATATTTAGTAAGGAGGATGATGGTAAATTAATTGTATCTCTATGCGGAGGTAGTATTCCACATGAACGAGAAAGCGATACATTCATATTCAATTTTATTATTATTGTTATAATTTATGTAACATTATAATAATAAATTAAATTGATAATGATAATAATTTTTTTATGTTTTTATTTAATTTTTTTTAGAGATGGTGTAATAAGAAATAAAATTCAATGATATTGGTTATGATTTCTACCACTTCATTTCAATGATCTCCTATGGATTACATATTTTTTCATTAAGTATTGGTCTTTGGAGAGGAATATAATTTATAAGATGAAGTAAATGATATTATTAATTCATTTGAGATGGTATTATACAAGATATAAGGATTAAAATTTCTGAATTAGAGAGTAGAAGGGGTATAATTTTATGAGTGAGGGGAGGGATATGAAATGAATTTTATAAAAGATTTCAATTTTTCAATGATACATTCAGGGGAATGTTTCTCCAAATGGATAGGTAATTGGAGTTATGAAAATTAAATTTTTAAATAAATTGATCAAGAACTAATTTTTTTGTATAGGTGATAATACAGGCCTCGTCTCTTAGTTTAATCATGTGGTAAACTAGTTTTATCTTTCACCATAGTAATAAGATATTATTATTTTAAATATTCATTAAGAAAAAAATTTATTTTGGTAATATTAGATTATAAAAAAAATTATGACTCAAAATAATGTATAAAATTTTCCATCTTCAATTTCAATAAGTGAATGAAATAATATATATAAAAAAAGGTGTAGAATATGTAATAGAAAAATGTTTATGAAAAATGAATATTTAAGATTAAAACATTATTTTGTACATTCTATTCCACATAAAAAAAACATAAAATGATTTTTAATACATATATTATTCAATATATATATGAAAAGTATTATATAAATCGCCTTTTAATAGTTATTATTATTTTTAAATTAAAACACGTCAAGAACAGAATTTTTTAAAATTAATTAGTTTTTAGGAACAAAAAAAATATACCAAAATTTGGGATATTGATAAATCATATGTAATTAAGTATATTACTTATAATTAAATTATATATTTGTTTACTGATGTTAAAATAAAAAATATACAAGGGAATTTATATAAATTAAAATGATCAAATTTACTAAGACTATATTTTTTAGTAAAAATTAATTATTTTTCAAAATATCTTACAAATTCACCCTAAGAGAATATTTAAATTAATAATTAAAAATTGAATTAATTTCATTAAATAATATCTCTTAAACTAGAAGAAACTAATTAAAATTTTCCTTCAACTAAAATAGAATAAAAAATCCATAATCCTCCATCTATATGAGTAGGGTTTAAGTAATATCCAAACCCTGGGGGGAATTATGATAATGGTGTTGACCCTAGAACTGACATATGGGGTTCCTAAAAATACACGATGAATGTATATGATGACATGAGAATGATGCATAAGTTGGTGTGGACCCATTTATATGATGATTCATGAATGACCTTTAATACATTAAATGAAGGGACCTTCAACACATCCAATGTTGGTCCTATGGTACATGTACTAAAATGTTCTTGATACCCAATTTATATGTAACAAAAAAATAAAGGTCATATTGGTCAGGCTATCCTTTATGGGGGAGGGAGGGTATGAATAAACATTTAGGGCTATACATGTGTGGTGTTTGTCTTTTCGTTAAAATTGTTCCCCCAAGCAAGAAATATAGT
Organism: Viscum album; assembly: GCA_963277665.1. Taxonomy (NCBI): domain Eukaryota; kingdom Viridiplantae; phylum Streptophyta; class Magnoliopsida; order Santalales; family Viscaceae; genus Viscum; species Viscum album. Next base: position 1,942,089,485 of record OY728126.1, on the reverse strand, counting down.
GTTAAATATAACTTAATTATTTTAAAATATTGTGCATATTTGTACATAATGAGTTTGTTACTATTAATTTCATCTAATATAATGGCTATCTCAAAATAGTATACTATTTCACAATTTATATAGACTTGGGGTTGTGTGCACAAAATGTTACCGAACATATTTATATTTTTTAAAGAAACAATATAATAAAAATTCAAGTTGTGTTACATGATTGTTGTAATGTGCCCAAAATTCAAGGCCTGTAGGTTTTTTCAGTCCACTCATTTTTTCATTGTACAAATATTATATTGAGAGGAAGAGTCATGATGCTGTTGACTATCCAGACTGAGAATAACTGCACAATAGAATGTCAATGTTGGTGGAATTAGATAACCTCATTGGGGAATAAATCTATATATGTATATAATACATCTTGAAGATGAGGATTTGGATTTAGTAATGTAAGGGTCTCATTGAACCATGTTTTTCATCAATATATTGAGTAAGAAAATTAAAAAAATCCAATAACATTGATTTCATGATAAATTTTTTAGAAAAATTATTAGAGAATAATTTGTTTCTGGTAATTTTAATATCATTTGATATGAGATCGATTTAAATATATATAGAACATATTATATAATAGACTACGTATGTATCATTTAGAATTTTTATTTTCTACGGTTTTAAAAGGGTTATATAGAATCAGTAATGATTGATTGGGCTAGATTGTGTAATATGTCCTATTTTATTTTCACATAAAATGGTAGGGACACTATTAACAGCAACATATTGATATTATTCTCAAACCTTTTACATCCCACCACATTAAATTCATGATTTATGTATCTTGTTACAGGTATGGATAAAGGATGTATATATATAATCTAATAGTGATTAAAGAGCATAATGTGCGTAAAATATATCATTTTGTGAATAGTAATACCCACATTTTGAAATATTATAAATTCTATTTCTCAAAATTGACTTCATTTTTTTAATTCAGAATATCGAAAATAGCTTTGATTGAATTGTTGGTATTTTACTGAAATCATTCAATTTTTGACGAATAGTGAAAAATATTGTGTTATGGGTTATAACCAATTTTTTATTTAATAAATTATTTATTTTATTTAAATTTATTTTATTTCAAAATATATACATAATACCTATATAAGTTCAATTTAATTCGTTGAAGTTATTTTATAATAAGTTTAGATATATTATAATTTTATTGAACTTTTTACCGTCTTTTACCCACCTCCTATGAGCATTTGCAAATTTGCATTAAACAAAATTTTACCGCTTCAGTGCATTGAATTCAAAAAATCCAAGAGGAACAATTAATATCATTAAGTAAAATGTGGTTTAATAAGATGAAAATAATTTTTTTTGAATAGTAACTTTTGAATTTTATTTACCATGGTTGGAAGTAAATAGGGTAATTGAGGGTAAAAAAGATATAATAATTACCCTAAAAAATGTCCTTATTCTATTGGATAAGTTTAATTCGACCCAAAAAACATTGTTAATTAAATATGATCCCATTTGGGCCACATATATTATATTTGAACATTTCTTGTTTTTTTATTTAAAGAAGAGTTAACAGAGTTAAATTCACAATTTAATAACTAAAGCCTTTCTAATATAGGGTTAAACAATATATAAATTCGACTATAAATATTATTTAGAAATATAAAAATATTTCCTTCATAATGGTATTTTATTTATAATTTTTATACGTTAAATAATTTTAATTATTTAAGACACAATGATGATGCAGTAATTACCATATTAATGAAATATTAAAATAATTGATATTATAAAAATCCAAATAAATGTAAATTGAAACTTTTGAAAAATTCCTATAATTTTATAGATTAATAGGACATGTTAGGTTTGTTTAAATAAATTTTATTCTAAGTGATAAAGTTTTAATCGCTTTCAAAAAAATAAAATACTATATATTGACAAAATTGACATAATTGAGTTTTTAAAAAAAAGTTCTATACTTTTAATTGAAATATTATTTATGAAAATAAATGTTTCGGCCAAAAGACATATATAAGATTCTATATATTAATACTAGACAACATGGGGTACTCTTGGTAGTTTATATTATTTTTATTAACCATAGAATATAAAAATTCAAAGAGACATGGTAAATGTCAAACTATTTAACTAAGAGTTAAATCTATAATATAAGGTTAATATGGTGACCTAAACCGATAAAAAACTTATTGTATGAGATTTTTTCCACACATTACCCACCTTAGACTCAATATAAATAATTTTAGCTCCATTAGAAACCGAAAATGATTTTATTATAAAATAATATTTCAAGCTTTTCCTAATGTGACCCTCACCACTCTAATAAAAGGGAACTTCCCCTTATCTTAATTTCACACCTCCTAATATATTTATATAAGCCAACCCCGACCCAAATATCAACCCATTATTCCTCCCTTCATCATAGATGCCTTATTTTGGTCATAAAAGCAACCTATGGAGCCCTTTTGATCAAATCAAAAGGAAGAACCCGTACAAGAGGTAAATATTTCATCACCTCTTTCACGTTCATTTCTTATTCCACATCATATTTCTATATTGTTTCTATTATAAAATAATAAAACTTGTTTATTCTATATATAATGATGTTATTATAAAAATATTACAACCATATTTATTATTCTATCCATAATATGATTGAAAAAGTCACCATATGTGCGTACGTATGGCTTACCGTCTCCACATCGTTGTGTAGTTTGTTATTAAAACACTTAATTATTAAGATGGGTATAATAATTAGTATAACTGATGTAAATAATAAATTTAAAATGTTATTTATTCATTTTATATGGTATACCATCCAATTACATATGATTTCTTCATCAATTTAATGACATTTTCGCTTCTATGTATGTACGGAATACCGTCTCCACGAACACGATGAGATTTATTTCCCCATCCAAATCATTCCAGAATAATTTTTATTTTATGAATAAAATAATTCTAATTTACATTATATAATTCTGTATGTGATTAAAATACATACTATCCATAATAAATCTATCTTATATAACTATGAATATAAATAAAAATGAATCTGTTAAGACCTGAAACGATGATACTACTAAAATGTTATTAACAAGGAAATATTAGGGGATCATATATGAAATATGTCACAACCCATCCCTTGGGTCCTATGTTAAGAATACCCCAAACCCGACTTCTATAGGATAGGGGCTGGCGACTATCACCAATGGAAAAATTCCCTAAATCTGGGAAGGCAATGCCTTTATAACCTGTAAACGCACACAATAGAGCACACAGATGGATACAAAAAGCTAGATAAAATGTATTACAAAAGAGTTCAAAAAATTAAAAGGGGTCATAAATACAAGCCCAACTGTAATGTACTAGGAACTAGAAGTACAAGTACAACTGAAGAAATAAAAAACATATGTTGGTTCATCCTCCAACATTCTTACATGAAGGGTAGGTGTAGATAGCCTCCTAAGCACTCCATGTCCGTCAGTCTCCTCCATGTATCGAATTATCGTATGGTCCACCTCCATGTACCGTCCAGTCCTGGTACTCTCAGGCACAGTCAGCGATATTCTTCTTATGCATCCAACACAACAAGGTGAAGGCATAGCCCGTGCAGGGGTGAGTATAACTGTAACATCCTAGGTAAATATTGAATATGACATTTTCATATTTATAAAAATTTGTGAATAAAATGTTAATATTAATTTAAAGGGAATGCTATGCTAGATGGCGTACCAAAAACGCAACAATGAGTTTCTTGGAAATCTTATGTTTCACTCTAATAATAAAATAATTTTTTTTAAATGGTAGTTAATGGCTAGACGTTGTAATGGCGAGAATGAACAAAACTAACTACAAAATTGTTATATATTTTTGTCAAATAATTTTACTTGTATCTAAAAAATGTTAGAGGCTTAAAATGCGAATGAATACAATTTTAAGAATAAATATTCTAAATGAACTTTTTGACAATTTTATATGGTATATTTGACCAAATACAATCCTTCTATAGAATCTGGTCATCAAACTTTACTTTGTGTAAATTTTTGCTATTTTTCTGATAAAGATCATTTTAGTGAAAAAGTTTCATTTTAATTTAAAAACACCTTTAAATATGATTTATTTATATGGATATGTTATCTATTAAATTGGGTTTAAAGTTTAGTTAGAATATATTTTTACCATTTTATCCATTAGTGGTCATTGGAATTAATTTCACTTTGAAATTGGACTTAAACTAGTGTCAATCTTTTGATATATTTTGTTTCATAAAAACATACTATTTGTTTTGACAACGGGAATTAATTATTAAATTGATTAATGTAACTTATACGTTTCTAATTTTTTAAAATAGGCATAATTTTTGAATTCGGAATATCAAATATAGCTTAGAGTGATTTTTTGGTATTTTTCTGAAAAACATCAATTTTTGATGAATAGGGAAACCACTAAGTGGTAGTTAAAAAACTGATTTTTCGTTTAAATGATATTTTACCTCATTTGTGATTTTAATTCCAAAATCTGACATACATGGTTGTCATTAGGATGTAAAATTTGGTTCAATATGATGAAAACAATTTTTGGTGAATAGTAACTTTTTAGTTTTGGTAATCTCGATTAAGGGTAATTAGTGTAATTTAAGATAAAAATAATGTTATAATAATATGAAATGACCTTGAAACATGTCCTACCATTAATGGAAGTGTCATGTCCGACCATGAAAATCCATGGGTCATCTTGGGGACCCCATGGAGCCACTTGGGTAAGAAAATTAAATTAATAACTTTTTATTTAATGTAAAAATAAAAATGTCACAAACATGTATTATTTTACTAAGACAATTTTTACATGTGGTTATTCAAGTCATATGTTTTACTATAAATATTCAGTGTAAATATAAATATATTTCCATAATCAGAGTATTTTTTTATAATTTTTAGACATTAAATAAATTAATTTTTTTATGACCCCATGATGATGCAGTGACTACCTCATTAATGAATGATTTAAATAAAATGAGATGTTAAGGTACAATCTAAGACATAAACTTGTAAAAAACCTATTATATGGGTATATTTAAAACCCTTATCACCTTATCCTCGAAATATATAATTGTGGGACCTATAATATCTGAAATCATTTTATAATAATGTAACTTTTCCAGACATTCCAAGAGTGCCCCTACTCTCTCTTATAAAAGGACCCCACCTCTACCCCCATACACACACCTCTCAAGCCTTTGGCTCGACCAAACTCTTCTCATATTATCTCCCCACATCCCTCTCTTCATCCAAGATGCCTTACCTTATGCAGGAAGCTTTTCAAGAAACCCTTTTGCTTCAAACCAAGAGGAGTTACACGATTTAAAGGTAATGTTCTCTCTTATGTTCTTTTGTTTTACTTTGCATCTCCAACCCCATAAAATCTTTTTATTGCATTATTTTGTAAAAAAACTGTATCTTCAATATACTAGGATGTTTTTATGATAAGTATTCTAAATACAATTACACACACCTCCGTCTAATGGTTAAAGAACATATTGTTTCCGTGGATGGTGAATTGTTGCCTCACGATACGATCATTGTTCTATATTCTTCTACCACCACTCATGGTGGCCATTATTATGGAACTATATTTATTTGTGATATATATCATAATTATTTCGTCTCTATTTTTCTGTATTTTATATTTAATACATACGTTTATGCTTTGCATGTTGTGCAAATGTGATAATTTAATTTGAGGAAGTGTGGACTATCGCCCCTCATGTGATGTGACTCGTTCATACAATACATGGAATGTATAAATAATGAAATTGATGAAATTATGTGACCTATATAACATATATATTATACTTTAAAAATAATATATATATATCTCTCTCATCTATTTTTAATTCTATTAATGTGCAAAAAAATGAAAGTAGTGTTCATGCATACGTACGACCCACTGTCTCCATGAACGGTGCATTTCATTTATTTTTATATATGAAAGAGTATAAAATTAATATATAATGGATATATATGATATTTAAATCATTAATACTATTTTTTAGATGATTTACTATTAACAACATGGGAAATTCTTTTCCAACAAGTTCTATTTTTAATCATGTACCGAACATCGATAAAAACGACTGATATGAACTCACATTATTAACAAGTTATTATAACATTACAATATGTGATATGAACTGAATAATAATCTTTAAATTAGTTCCTTAAGAAATTATAAATTTACCAATGTTTATAATTCATGAATATAAAGAAACGAACAAGACAAGTTGGACTTGTGGTAAGGGATCCTACCTCTCTCTTTCATTTTAAGAACTCTCTTTTCTGTCATTTCTTTTACGCTCATCTTTCTTGTGTTTGGGGATGTTCTTTTATATTCTTAAAATTCTAATTTTTATTTTCATATTATGAGAGACCCTATTTGATCTCATAAATCCATTTTTGGATGTTTTAAGTGGCACCGTTAGGCTGCCGAGTTTTCGTAATGGATTTTTCATCTCACTTTTATTCCTGTGAGATTTATGCTACATTTTCCATCATTTCATTTGAGTGGTTCATGAACTACCCAGTATTATACTCTTTTTTTAATATAATTTCATTTATGGGTATTTACATCTTCATTGTATGACCCTACTTCCATGGGGTGTATGTTTCGAAAGTTACCCAAATCGATAAGGGGACCTTTCACCCTCCTCTTTTTAAAAGACTTCTTTTTAGGTCTTTTAATTTTCATATTATTATGTTGGGATATGTTCTAATATATCATTTTTTGACACGTAATTAAGTAATTGATTTATCCTTAATCTAAGGATAATGACTTTGTAAGGGACTTCATCTCAATCGCATTTCATTGAGGCATATTTTTTTCTAATACAAGACTTTCTTTTATATGGTGTATAAACCCAATTCACTTTTAAATTTATACAAAAGGAATCTTTTTCTAAGAAATATTTTACCAAATGACCAAAATTAGTGTTTCTTTTAATGTACACGGTGACAACGACCTTTTCCACCACTGCAAGTATTATTTGGTCTTTGGCTTCCTCAACATGCGGTAATGTTTTTAAAATGAAATAAATACCATATACTCATTTATGTATTTTGTTAATGAAAATTCGTTTTATAATGGATTTGTTATGTCAAAATATTTAATTGATCTATTGTGATCGAAATGTGGAAATGTTTTCTTTCCATTATATTAGTTTTATGTCTTATGATTTTATAATGGTACTTGGAAATTTGACGGGTGGTTACGTGATAAACATTATGATGGGTGGTACCGTGAATACCAGTATGGGTGGTTACGTTATAAACTCCAATGCATTGGGTATGGATGTCGGCCATATGGTTATTCCATGTAGTGATATGTGTGGAAGTCAACCGTATGGTTATTCCATTTATATATGTTTATGTCCCAAGTTACCTTTATATGTTATGTGTTCATTATATGGGTTTATGGTAATCATTTGGTTACAAAGGGTAGGTTGTGATATTTTATTTTAGTGAAGTGTATTCAATAATTCATAATGGTGAAAATTATTACTTTGATAAAGTATTCAGGGTTTACTTTTTTTTTTGAAAAAACTAACAGTTTTCTTTCTTTGTGTATCCTTTACTTGGCTTTTTATGATCATCCCATGTTTTTGAAATGTTTTCCACAGGACATAATGATTAATAGGGTCAAGGATGTGATCAAGGAAAGACATGCTATCTAAAACATGGAACTAGACATGTTTCTTTTTAGGATTATTTATTTTATGGAGACATAGTAGAAGTGTCTACTTTCTAATCTTTTGAGATGTAATAGTTATGTACTAATTCTCTAAAAATCTAAACCAGAAAATATACTCAATGGGAAATATTCATTTAATTCAATATTAAGTGAGGATTAAGGTCGTGTCCTTACAGTTGGTATCAAAGGCCGGTTTTGATAACTTTAGAGGATAGCGTATTCTTTAAGCATAAGTGACATTACTATAATGGCTAGGATTTCATAAAGAGTCATAGTTTTTAGATAAAGCGAATGAGTAAGTATATCTTAGTGTTTATATTCCTCATTAGTACATGATGATTATGTTGATATACTCACACTGACATTTATGGTTTTAGTAAATGGATGGATCCAGTAGGAACCAAAGTGACAATGGTTTTGAAGGAAATTGTGGTGGTTCTATAATTAAGAGACTCGGTGAAATGGGGGATTCAATGATAAATCACGTGGTTATTCTAAATGAACTATCAGAAGGAATGATTAACCACTTTAACCTTGGTGAGTTCTCTAATGCATCATGTACAAGATGACCAACTCGATTTGGAAGTTCATGTAACAATTATAAAGGTAACCATTATGGTTTATATGATCCTTAATTTTTAGGTAATTATAGGTTACTATATGTTATAATGGAAAATTAAAGGCATGAGATAAACTTGAGGTTAAATTATGTTATGGTTATTTTTTTTATGATTTTACCTCTTTTTGGGTAATGTTTTGAGAATTATATAGTTTTGGATAAAGGAAAACATGTAGACCATGTGACAACTCGTCGTGTCAGACAATGATATGGGAATAGAACCCACAACCAAAGTGTGGCTGGTATTTGTTGCCTACCACTGGACTGCATGAAATCCCAAGTTAGTATGACAAATTATTTTTTGTTAGTAGATTTTATGAATCAGGAATAAGTTCATTTTGGGTTATCTATGGAAATTATTTGCCTATCATGGAGAATATGTGATTAGGTTAGTTACTTTTCAGTATGAGACTTCAAGAGTAATTGATGTTATTTGGAGACAAATGTTAATTTGTACCTTGGAAGACTATGTGATTAAATCCATCAAATATTTTGGTTTCAATCTTACTTTGGTTTACATTGAAGTATATTAAGGAAAAATTGTTTATCGAATGGTCTTCATTGAACACTGGGTTTTTTTGGACAAATTTTAGAGATTAAGAATAGATATTCTTTTTTATAAAGAATTATCCTTTTATAGATTATCTGATCATGTTCTAACAATTTTGGTTTTGGTTAAGGTCTAAAGACATGGGAAATATATAATTCGTTTTGGTGGATTATTTGATTCTCTAGAAGTCTATTATAGCGCTCTTAATGTGAACAAGTTATCCTAAATACACATATTTTGGAGAAAATATGAGTTTGTTTAAGAAATCTAGTAGGAGATGAGAGTCTACATGTCAAGTAAGTATGTTTCTTTATGATTTAGTTAGTCTCATAAATAAATTCCTCCTTGAAAAGTTACTTAAAAATATGTCGTCTGTTAACTTTTCTTACTAGGGAATCAAATACTGTTTAACCCATCACGTGTTTGTGATTTTCTGGAGGTTAACTTTCTCCTAAACATGTTTTCTATCAAATTCCATCAGAACATGACCCTTTGTTTTCTCTCCCATGTCTATGTTTTTCATATATGGAATCCTAGTATGGGTTAACTTGGGTTACCTTTGTACTTCCCTTTCATTCTTTTAATGTGATAGTTTAATTGACGCCTTTTCTGATGTGGGGATTTCAATGAAGTTTCCAAGCCTAATTTTAAAATAGCGAGGACGCAATTACCAAAAGGGGGAAAGGATGTAACACACCAGGTATATAATGAATATGACATTTTCATATTTATCCATATCTTTGAATAAAATGAAATTATTAATTTAAAGGTAATGCTATGCTCGATGGTGTAACCAATATGCAACAATGAGTTTCTTGGAAATCTTGCATTGCTCTCTAATAATAAAATAATATTATTTTAAATGGTAGTTAATTCCTAGCCGTTGTAATGGTGGGAATGAACAGAACTAACTACAAAATGATTATATATGTTTGTCAAATATGTTTACTTGTATCCAAAAAATGTAAGAGGCTTAAAATGCAAATGAATCCAATTTTAAGCGTAAATATTATAATATTCCTTAAAAGGTCGATTAACTGCATTTTGATGGAGAACCCTTTTCAAATCCCATTTTTGAAAATTTTATATGTTATATTGGACCAATTAAAATCATTCTTTACAATATGGACATCAAAATTTACTTTGTATAACTTTTTGTTATTTTTCCAATAAAGATCATTTTTAGTGAAAATGTTGTATTTTAATTCAAAACCTCCTTTTAATCTGATTTATTTTTATTGATAAATTATATTTTAAATTTGTTTTAAAGTTTAGTTAGAATATATTTTTACCATTTAATCCAATGGTGGTCATTGGAATTAATTTCACGTTGAATTTATACTTAAGCTAGTGTCAATCTTTTGATATATTTTGTTTCTTAAAAACACGCTATTTATTTTGAAAATGGGAATTAATTATTAAATTGATTAATGAAAATTATATGTCTTCAATTTTTTAAAAATTACATAATTTTTGAATTCATAATATCAAATATAGCTTAGGGTGAATTTTTGGTATTTTTCTGAAAAACATCAATTATTAATGAATAGTGAAACCACTAAGTGGTAGTTAAAAAAAATATTTTTTGTTTAAATGAAAATTTACCACCTATATTACATTAATTTAAAAAATACTACATAAAAATTTGTCATTATAATGTAAAATTTGGTTCAATGGGATGAAAATAATTTTTGGTGAATAGAAACTTTTACGTTTTATTAATCACGATTAAGGGTAATTAGTGTAATTTAAAGTAAAGATAATGTTATAATAATATAAAATGACCATGAAACATGTTCTACCATTTTTGGATGAGTCATGTCCGACCAATAAAATCCATGGGTCAACATGGGGTCCCCATGGAGAAACTTCGGTAAGAAAATGACATTAATAACTTTTTATTTAAAGTTAAAATAAAAATGTCACAAACATGTATTGTTTTACTAAAACAATTTTTAAATGGGGTTATACAGGTCATATGTTTGACTATAAATATTCATGGGAACCATAAGATGATTTCCTACATAATAGTATTTATTTTATAATTTTTAGGAATTAAATAAATAAATTTATTTATGACACCATGATGATGCAGGGATTACCTCATTAATGAATGATTTAAATAAAATGAGAACATAAGGTAAAATCTAAGACATAAATTTGTAAAGAACTGATTGGATGGGTAGATTTCAAACAATTATTACCTTATCATATATAAAAATAATTTTGGGAAAATTAATATCTGAAAATCATTTTATAATAAAGTAAATTTTCAAGACTTTCCAACAGTGCCCCTCCTCCCTCTTATAAAAGGCATCCACCTATACCACCTTACCCACACCTCTCAATCCTTTGGCTTGACCCAAATCTACTCATTTTATCACTCAAAATTCATGTCTTCATCCTATAATCCTTACCTTAGGCAGGAAGCTATTTAAGAAACCCTTTTGGATCAAACCTAGATGAGTTACCCGATATATTGGTAGTGTTCTCTCTTATGTTCATTTGATTTATTTTGCTTCTCCAACCACCTAAACTAATTTTATTCCTTTAAATTGTAACAACACCAATATATTATATATAATAGGATATTATTATGAGAATTATTTGAGCTACACAAACACACACCTCCGTATAATGGTTCAAAAACATAATGTTTCAGTGGATGGTGAATTACTGCCTCACGAAACGATGATTGTTCTATCTTCTCCTACCACCTCTCATGGCGACCATTATTATGGAACTATATTTATTTATTATATTTATTATATTTATTTTCTCTATATTCTTCTGTATTTTATATTTAAAACATACCTTTATTCTTTTCATGTTTTGCAAATGCGATAATTTCATTTGAGGAAGTGTGGACTACCGCCCCTCAAGTGAGGTGACTCATTCATGAAATACATGGAATGTATAAAGAATAAAAATGATGAACATATGTGACCTATATAACATATATGTTATAATTTAATTATTATACATATATATATCTCATCTATTTTTAAGTCCATTAATGTGCCAAATAAATGAAAGTAGCTTTCATGCGTACGTACGGCCCACCGTCTCCATGAATGATTCATTTCATTTATTTTTTTTCTCCAAATGTTATGGAATAGGATAAAATGAATATATACTGGATATATATGATATTTATATAATTAATACTATTATGTAGATTATGTACTTATAACTACATGGATAATTCTTTTCCAACAAGTTTGATTTTTAATCATGTACCGAACATCGACAAAAACGTCTGATATGAACTCATAGTATTAACCAATTATTATAACATTAAAATATGTGATATGAACCGAATAATAATATTTAAAGGAGATACTTGAGCAATTATAAATTTACCAGAGTTTATTATTCCAGAATATAAATAAAAGAACAAGACAAGTCGGACTTGAGGTAAGAGATCATACCTCTCTCTTTCTTTTTACATACTCTCTTTTATGCCATTTCTTTTAAGCTCATATATCTTATGTTTGGAGATGTTCATTTATATTTTTCATAATTTAATTTTTATGTTCATATTATGAGATACCCTATTTGATCTCATAAATCTATTTTTGGAAGTCTCAAGTGGCGTCGTTAGGCTTCCGATTTTTCGTAATGGATTTTTCATCTCACTTTTATTCCAGTGAGATTTATGCTACATTTTCTATCATTTTTTTGAGTTGTGTATGTACTGCCAATTGTTGTACTATTTGTGTAATATAATTTCATTAATTGGTGTTTAAATCTTCATTTTATGATCCTTCTTCCATGGGGTGTACGTTTCAAAATTTACCCAAATCGGTAAGAGGACCTTTCACCCGGCTCCTTTTAAAAGACTTATTTTTGTTAGGTCTTTTATTTTACATCTTATTATGTATGTATATGTTTTTATATATCCTTATTGTTGGAAATGATATGTCCATGTAATAAGATACCCTTTTTATATTTCATCAACTAATTTTCTGAATTTTAATATGAGGTCGTTAGGATGTCAAATTTCTGTAAGGGAACATCTTAACACAATTTCAATTCATTGGGTTAAACCTATACATCTTGATTATGTCATACTATGAATATGTGTGGATAACCTATGATTGTTTTATTCTTAATATCCTTTTATATTGGGTGTATTTATATTTTTAAAACATAATCATATAAATGATTTATCCTTAATCGAAGGATAACGACTTTGTAAGGGACTTCATCTTAATATCCTTTCATTGAGGTATATTTTGGTTTAATAGAAGACATTATTTTATATGGTGTATAAACCCCTTTGAATTTTAATTTTATACAAAAGGAATCTTTTTCTATGAAGAATTTCAGTAAATGACAAAAAGGAATGTTTCTTTTAACATAGGTGGTGACAACGACCTTTTTTGTCGCCGCAAGTACTATTTTGTCTTTGGCTTCCTCAACAAGACGTAATGTTTTTAAAATGAAATAAATACCATATACTCTTTTATGTATTTTGGTATTGAAAATGGTTTTTATAATGGATTTTTTATGTCAATATATTTAAGTGATATATTTTGATCGAAATGTGGAAATGTTTTCTGTCCATTATATATGTTTTATGGCTTATGATTTTGTAATGGTACATAGACATTTGACGGGTGGTTATGTGATAAACCATATAATGGGCGGGGTCGTGAAGACCAGGATGGGTGGTTACGTTATTACCTCCAATGCATTGGGTATGGAAGTCGACCATATGGCTATTCCATGTAGTGATATTTGTGGAAGTCAACCGTATGGTTATTCCATTTAAGTATATTTATGTCCCAAGTTACCTTTATATGTTATGTGTTATTTATATGGGTTTATGGTAATATTTTGGTTACAAATGGTAATTAGTGATATTTTATTTCTGTGAAGAGTGTTTACTACTTCATAATGCTGAAAAGTATTACATTGTTAAATATTAATGGTTTTCTTGTTGTTTTTAAAAAACTATCAGTTTTCCTTCTTTGTATATCCTTTACTAAGATTTTTTTGCTCATCCCATGTTTTTGAAATGTTTTCAATAGGACTTAAAGATGAATAGGGTCAGGGATGGGATCAAGGAATGACATGATACCTAAAACATGGAAGTAGACATGTTTCTTTTTAAGTGTTTTTATTTTATGGAGAATTAGTATAATTTTATACATTGCAATGTTTTGAGATGTAATAGTTATGTCCAAATTCTCTAAAACACTAAATCTGAAAAGATCCTCAATGTGAATTATTCATTTAATTCAATATTAAGTGAGGTTTAAGGCCATGTCCTTATAATAATGATTCTCAGAATGGACCCTGAGACCCTCAAGATCACACAAAATACAACAAGGATAAACAACAAATAATGAAATCAATAAATAAGCCCACTTATGTATATGACCATACATAAACATAAGTTATTAATTAATCCATCTCAATAATGAGGAAAACACAAAAGTTACTAACTTGTCTCAAACCAGGATTTAATCTTGGATAAAAACATTTTGAACCCTCGGCATCTGTAGAACTCCTCCTCTATCGAGTACAGTGGGCATGCCGTGTCACACAGAGGAGAATCCCAATAACCTTGTACTGCTGAGGAACTCCTCCTATTGAGTATCGTGGGTCTACAGTGTCACACAGAGGCTCTCACCACCGTGCGTCTGCCACCACAACCAGGTGCTCCCCCTCATAGCCTAAAGAGGTACTCCTCTTGTCGAGTACCATGGGTCTACTGCCACAACCAGAAACTCCTCCATCGTGGGTCTGACACCAGAACCATGATCTCCCCACTAGGCAAGTCAAGTCACTCTCAGTCAAATGGTCAGCAGTCTTCATGTCTCATCTAGTTACTAGGTTCTGGGAAAAATACTCCCTCGTCTCCGAAAGATCTGGTCCACAAGCTACGGGTCGATACTCCAAATATGGAGAAGTCCCATGAAGAATTATCTCAATTTTCCACCTTGTCATATCAGTCTCAACGCAAGAAACGACACGTCAATCAGACTCTCGGCCTGTGAGTTACTAGCCATTTCGTTCATAGGCCCTAGTTGGATTTTTTCACGATCCAACCAGACCTTATCTCAACAATACCCCAAACACTAGTGGGGTTTTTTCAAAGGGATTGTCATACTCCCTGAATACCAGTGTCATTGACGGTTCATCAAACATACGTTCGGTTCCAAAGATATGTCCAAAAGAGTGTAAATGGTTGTAGTGGGCCCGGGTCCAGTCCAACCCGGTTGGATCGACCCGGCCTGACCCAGTCTGGGATGACCTGCTTCGGGTCGACCCGACCTGAACTGTAGGGTCTAGCCTGGCCCGTTGGGTGGTCCAGCACATGATGTTCATCTCGGAGGGCACCTTGTGGGTGACATAGCCCGGAAGGCGATGCGAGGGGGAGCCTCGACCTGGAGGGTTCCACGAGGGCGGTTCGGCCCGAAGGGCACCGCCTGGGCAACGTGGTCCGGAGGGCACTGTGAGGGGTGGCTCAGGGTGGCTCTTCCCAGGGGCCAGGGCAGGTTCGGTCGGTGTGCCACGAGTGGCGTGGGAGGTCGTCTCGGTCGTGGTGTCGTGAGGGGAAGAGGAGGCCTGGAGCTGGATGGCTAGCGCGGCTGAGGCAGCTTGAGAAGCTAGTAGGCTGGTTCAGCCGGCAGCGTCGTGGGGCGCAAGGACAGAGGAGTCACTGGGGGAGTGCGGCGCATGGATGGGGGAGCCAAGGGTTACGTGGGGTGCATGGGGTGTGTGGACGGTGGAGACATGGGGCTTCCCAAAGGTGTGGGCAGCTCAGCCAGGGCTATCACGAGGGCGCGGTGGGGCAACAGCGTCGTGGAGTGGAAACAGGTGCCGTTTCCTTTGTCGCGGTTGGCAGTGGGTCCAACCACCATTCGTGTACTCCTCTATGTTGGTTTCCATCCTTCTCTATCGTGATGAAATTTCCCTACAACTTCTCAAAACAATTTCCCCCAACCCATAAGGAAAACATCTACAACGATTCTTTGTTTTAAGAGGGAATAATCAATGGAATAATATTATATTCAAAATAAACTCCTTACCTTGTTCATTGTTTGTCGACGTTGGCATGAGAAGGCGGACATCGATTCGTTGCAGACGAACACGTCCTACGTTGAAGGAGGTTTTGTGGAAGAGAGTCGAAGTCGAGGTCATTCTTCGTCAGTGGAGCGTTCTTCATCGGGATCACATTCATTGTTGGGAGATGACGTTCTTCACATAAGAACAATATTTCCTCCAAGCTCTCCTCTCCCTAGTCCTCTATTTCCAACCAAATGAAATGGTATCCAAAGATAATATATAAAAATATCTTTTTAAGTCGTTGGACCCAATTTCAAATTAACCTAATTAAACACCTTGGCTGGGAAGATTAATTATGGTGGATTGGGAGAATTAAATTAAAGGAGGTGGTGGAACCACTAATGATAGAGGTGGTCAAGAGACTATCCCTCATTTATAGGGTAGTTGAGAGGTTTTCCTTAGTTAAATAAGGGGTTTAGTCTCTAGTGGTCCCTACAATATAACATCTCGTCGGAGGTTAGGATCGGGTTGGCACCATCACCATAACCTCTCATGGGAGGCTAAGGTGTGGTTGTCCCCTCCTCCAAATTCTACATGGGTGTTTATAATAGATAAAATAAAATAAAACATCCATTTATTTCATTTTATTATTTCCATGAAAAACCCAAAATCTAACATTCACCCTTTACCTACTGTCGTCAAGGTGAATGTCTTCTTAATCGAATATGGGAGCTACGAGTTCAACGGTGCCCTCAGATTTCAATTCCAAGCACCGTTTCAAAAGATAAAAAAATCCACTCATACGTTTACAGAATGTACCTGAACAAAACATTGGAAATTGATTCCGAGCACACCAGGCCACAGAATCACGCGCCATCAAATTTCATAGACTCGTAAAATTCCCAAATATTATTAAAAAAATTACATGGAAATTTCAGGTCTTTACAATATAATATTTGTGTTTATAGATTTTTTATAATTTAATAACAAGTTTTTAATTATTATAAAGGAGGTTAACTTTCCATAGACTAAGGAAAGTAACAAGGTAAGGGTTAATTTCACAATCTATTTATTATTTGAGGTTTTTTACATAAGTATCTACTAGGGCCTCTTAATCATCAACATCAATGCTTTCTTAAAAATGTATTTCAGAACATTTTTACTATTTACTAGACTATGGGTTAATTTCATTTATACCATTATTTGACCATATTTGTTTTGAAAGGAATCATTCAATATTTTTCCAAAATAGGTACTTTATGAACATTTTGGCAAAATTAAGGTAAGAATATTTTTTAACTTATACTGAGGGTGCGAATATTTTCTGCCTTTATAAATTCATGGAAGCATCACTTAGAATCTTATAAGAATATTTTCAAAATAATTGACTTATTTTATAATTATGTGACTCTTAAATGGTTTCAAAATAGAAAGAGGTGTTTATTTCAAATAGTTTTCATTTCATCTATGTCAACATCCTTTGATGGATTTTAAACTTGATTGAAGTTGATTTGTTATGCAAAAATTCATCCATATTGTATTAGAGGTTTGGTGATATTTTTGAAATTGAATGTGTTTTTTTATACCATTCACTTTTTATGGTTAAAGTATTTACATTTCGTACGCTAGTTTTAATACGAATGTTTATGTTGTGTTTCAACATGTTCAAATGAGGAATGTGTTGGATTTAGTATGAGATGGGTGCAGCCCGCTATATCTCCTTGGTGTATTACTAGGACTAATGAGACAATCAGACAAGGAATTGGCCAAGGCCGTTCCTAATTTGATATATTGTTTTGGTAGAGGCCTTAATCATTTTTAGATGTCTGGGCCCAGGCCTAGAAAAACTATTTCAGAATGGATGACAATTAACAATCCCTCACTGTGAAAATAATTATGATGGTTCTTGTGGTAATTTGACTAGTGTAATACCCATGACTATGTTTTATTATGGCATTATGTACTCATCTAATATTCCTACCATAAACTTTTCTTGTTTAGTATTTTTAGATGCATGTGTTTTGAATTATTCATCATGCCTAATGTTTATGTTACCTTCCACTATATTGAGAACCTTAACTAAGTGTTTGTGCTCACCCATTTGTTATGTTACATTTTACCAGGATATGAAGAAGATAGTTATGAGTGACTTTCAGGCATAATATAGGAGTCTTAGATGTTTCTAATGGAATAAAATAGTGTTGTATTTCTTTTCATGTTGTAATGTTGATCTTATATAGGTATCTTGTTTCCAATATTACTAAAATGATCAGTCATTAGGGACTGGATTACTTATATCATTCCAATGTTATGTAATAAATCACCGCCTCTGGGTAACTGGTGTTGGGGAGTTATAGTTGGTAACTAGGAAAGTCTAGTACAAACCTTGAAAACTATATTTAGAAAAACTCTGATTAGAAAACTTTACCCTAAGATAGACGTTGAGGATTATGTTAGAATAACATACTAGATTTTTTGTTTTGTAGGGATTTTTTTGAGTTTTCTAGTCAATACATCCCAGTCTGGATACAATCAGGTAAGGGCGGCTTTGGAACATATGTATCTACGGGTAAAACTCGAAAACACTGCTTTGAGCTAGACTCGAACTAGAACTGTTTCACGACAATGGGCTTTGCAGCACTCTTGGTTACAACACTCCCGGGGGATATGCTAAGGATAATTCTCATTTTCATTACAATATATTATAAATTATTTATGAGTATATAACTACATAATGAAATTTTTTTATTATTGTGGAATATATCATAAACTTTTCAATTTATATTATGTGTTTTACACATTCATAATTATGTATTGTGGTTCATAAACTACTATATTGTACGCCACTGTTTAGAAATTTTTCCTAGTGGAAGGATTGGAAACCATATAAACACACATAATACATGTAGGTAATTCCCTCCTAGTCAAGATAATTATAGCAGAGTTGGTGATGAAACTAGTTTTGATCATCTTATCACCAAACTGGGACAACTCACACAGGTTAGGGATAATAACTTTACCCGTATGGATCACCCAGATCCACAATGCGGAGGGTCAATGTTAGATCTCTTAATGAGGAAACAACCACCATCATTCAGTGGTTATAAAAACCCATTTTTATCTAAGAATGGACAAGATCCTTAGAGAAAAAATTCCATGCTTTGGGGAGTAGTGAAAGGGAAAAAGTTTTCATAGGATATTATCGCGTCACCGGAGATAAAAATCAATGGTGGTCATTAATTCCAAAAAAAAGAATGATGGAGAAGTATAACATATGGAATGGAGGGATCAGAAATAGATTTTCATTGAAAAATACTTTCCTCGTTACCATTGAGCAGATATGTAAAGGCAATTTCTATGTCTGAGACAAAAGGATGATGATAATTTCGCAACGTATGATGTTAAATTTTCAAGGATAGAAAGGCTTAGCGTCTCCGCGCCGTGTTGTGGTTTTTTATTCAAAAACATCATTATTTGGATGGGTATAATAATGAGTACTAATGATTTAAATAATAAATATAACAAGTCATTGATTCATTTTATATGATATACCATGCAATTATATATTATTTCCCCATCAATTTATTGATATTGTCGCTCGTGTGTACATACGGACTACCGTGTCCACAAACACGATAAGATTCATTTCCCTATCATAATCATTCAATAATAATTCTCATTTTACGATTAAAAATAATTTTTGTGAATATAATATCATTTTGTATTTAAATCAAATACATCTTATCCATAACATAAATGTCTTATGTAACCAAGCTTATAAGTGAAAATGAATCAGTTAACAACTAAAATGATGATACTGCTGAAATATTATTAACAAAAAAATATTAGTGGATCATATATGATATAATATATGTTTATATAAATATTTTATATTTTAATAACAATTAATTAATTATTATATTGGAGGTTAACATACCATTGACTAAATAAAAGAACAAAATAAGTGTTAATTTCACAATCTCTTTATTATCTACGGTTGTTTTTACGTAAGTAACTACTGGGACCTCTTTCTCATCCACATTCTTGTTCTCTTAGAAATGCATATTAAATTTTTTTTTACTATTTACTAGACTATGGTTTATAGTCATTTATACCCATATTTGACCTTATATGTTTTGAAAGGTATCTTTCCATCATTTTCCAAACTAGTTACTTTATAACCTTTTCGACAAAATTTATGTAAGAATGTTTTTTTATATTCTGTCGAGGGTGCGGCTATTTTCCACCAATATAACATCATCAAAGCTTCCCTTACAATCTACTAAATATATTTTCAAAATAAATATTTTCTTTTATAATTATGTGACTCTTAAATGGTTTCAAAATACAATGTAGTATTACTTTCAAATTGTTTTTATTTCATCTATGTCAACATCCATTGATAGATTTTAAATTTTTTTGAAGTTTATTTATTTTGGCACAAATAATCTATATTGTATTGAAGGTTTTATGATATGTTTGACATTGAATGTGTTGTTTTTATATTGTTCCAGGTTTTGGGTTAATGTATTTAAATTTCGTATGCTAGTTTTACTACGAATGTTCATGTTATGTTTCAACCATTTCATATGAGGAATGTATTGGACTTAGAATGTGACGGGTGAAGCCTGTTATAGCTCCTCGGTGTGTCAGTTGGTCTAATGAGACAATTAGACTTGGAATTTTCTATGGCCTTTCCCAATTTTATATATGGTTTTGGTTGAGGCCTTAATCATTTTTAGACGTCACGGCCTAGGCTTTGACAAAATGTTTCTGAATGGCCGACATTATACATTCCCTCATTATGAAAATAATAATCATGGTTCATATGGTTATTCGACTAGTAGAATACCCATGATTATGTTATATTATGGCATTATTTAATTATCTCATATTTATACTATAATGTTTTCATGATTATTATTTTTATAGGAATGTGTTTTGAATTATTCATTATACCAGATGATTATGTTATCATCTGATATGTTTCTTACCCTTAACGAGTGTTTGAGCGCACTCCATTCTTATGTTTCACTTTCCCAGTATATCCTGAAGATAGTTATGAGTGACTTTCGGGCACCATCAATGAGAATTAGTTGTTTCTAATGGAATAAATTATAATTGTATTTCTTTTCATGTTGTAATATTGAACTTATGTACGAATCTTGGTTCCAACATTACTAATCTGATCGGTCATGCGGGACATGATTCCTTATATCACACAAATTTTATATAATAATGCACCAACTCTGGGGAACTGGTTTTGGGGAGTTACAGTTGGTATCACTGGAAGTTTAGTACAAACCTTGAAAAGAATATTTAGAAAAATTCTGATTAGAAACATTACCCTAAGGTAGAAATTGAGGATTAATATTGAATAACATATAAGAATTTTGGTTATGTAGAGACTTTTTGAGTTTTCCAAGCAATACATCCCATTCTGGAGATGAGTAGGTAGAGGCTGCTCTGGCACAGTTGTACCTAGGGGTAAAACCTGAAAGCACCACTTTGAGCTAGACTCGAACGATAAATGGTTCACAACATCGGGGCTTGTTGCACTCTGGGTTAAGACACTCCCAAGGGATACGCTAAGGATAATTCTAATTTTCATTACAAACCATTATGAATGATTTATGATTATATACCTCCTCAATGAAAACATTTTTATGGTTATAGATTATATCCATAACCTGTTCAATTTATGTTAATTTTTTTACATGTTCGGAATTATGTATTGAGGCTCATAAACTAATATATTGTATGCCATTGTTTAGAAATGGTGCCTAGTGTAAGTAACAGAAACCATATAAACACACATAATCCATGTAGGTATTTCCATCTTGTTCATGATAATTATAGTGGAGTTGGTGATGCAATTGGAGCTGATTAGCTTATCACCATACTGGGATAACTCATCTAGGTTAGGGATAATAACCATTCCTGTATTGAGCACCCTGATCCATGAAATGGAGGGTCAGTGTTAGATAACTTCATGAGGCAACAGCCACAAACATTATATAGGTCTACAAATACATTTCTAGATGAAAATGGATATGTTCCTTCGGGAAAATATTTCATGCTTTAGGGAGTAGTGAAAGGGAAAAAGTTTTCATGGAAGTTTATCGCCTCACTGGTGATGCAGATCAATGGTGGACATTAATTCAAAAAAAAAAGAAGATGAAGAAGTATGAATTAATGAATGGAGGGTGTTTAAATAGATTTTCATAGAAAAATAATTTCTTCATGACCATTAAAAAAATATGGAAAGGAAATTTCTGAGTCTGAGACAAAAGGAAGATGAGATTTTCGCAAAGTATGAAGCTAACCTTACTAGGTTATGATGTGTTAGGACCAAAAGGGGCCTATATACCATGAGAGTGGGGGTGAATCGGGGTATGGATATTCTTTTCTAAATTCTTCTTATTCCACTGGATCGTGACCTCTTTATTACAAGGGTCACTTTGTTTTCACTTGTGTGTTTATTATGATCATTTGTTTTCTTCTTTATCTAATGATAATGCTTTGAATGCAATGCCGGGAAGCTTGCAGGAAGACACATAGAATTTTACTTAGATCACCCTCACTGGGCTATGTCTAAGGAGCAAAAAACGACGATGTGTCGTTGTACCAAATCCACTATGTTTCACTGCCAATAATGTTCAGGCTAGATCACTTTTATGCCCAGGCTCACAGCCTTTACAATGTTTAGGGTCAGCTCACTACTTTCAAGGGTCACACCCCATTTCTCTCTCTCTCTAGATCACTGCCTGTGAGAGGATCACCATATTCCTCTTCCTTTGCTCACTTCTCTGGAAGGGATCCACTGAAATTTTATAGAATTGTAGGTCTCTTGATTTTCATGAATACATGCAACCTCAACTATTGATAGATACTATGTTAATTTCCAACATTCATCCACTAATGAATACCCCTTTTCCATTGAACATTAGGCAACATCCTTTGGAATAACCTTCTAAAATCACCCTACTTCATGAGGCTCCAAATATCGTGAAGCTCAAAAAAACCATCGTGAAGCTCGTGCCTTTTCGCGAAGCACTCTAGAGAAGCACTCTAACGAAGCTCAAGCCTTCACAATGATTAGGCCGTCGCGGAGCTCCTGCTGCTTTGCGATGCACAATCCGTAGAGTACGCGGCCTCGTGAAGCGCACTTCCTTTTGTAGAGCTAGATTAGACACCACGAAGCACCTCTCTTTCGCGAAAACACTACCTTCGCAAACTACCTTTGCGAACCGAGAGCAAAATATTTTCTTTGAAAAAACATTCATCTCTTCTACTTATATTGAAGGGGTCGACCTCTATTTATAGGAAATTCCACCAAACCTCGATCCTTCCACATGAATTCAATGCCACGTCATCAAAAATCACGAAGATCTGATGTTTACGAAAAAAATTCTCTCAATCTAGGGAAGTACTACGACAATTTTCTGATCGCGGAGTTTGATGTAATCACAGAGCATCACCATCAATCCCTTCATGCCATCACCACAAAGCTACCTCACAATGCCCTTCACCACCGGGATGTAATTAAACCTCTTCCATTCACAAATATTGATGTAATCACAAAGAACACCATCAACAATCTTCTTGTCTTCATGAAATTCAACCCATGAAGCCTTTCTTCATGAAACTCATGCCTTTTCCAAATTTTTATGAGATCTTCAAGGATATCCACTTTTCATGATGCTCACCAAACTCCAAATTTTGGACCCCAAAAATTTGGCAAACACTGGAAAACGTCACCTCTTTGGACTGCCCTTTTGTACCACCTCAAGATCGTCCATTCCTTTGTCATTGATCTTTGTCATCATAGATTGTCAACAACTTATATGGAACTCGACAATTCACCATTGAAATCTTCTTTGTCCACAAACACAATCAAACTAAAAGTGATGCAATGTTACCTTGAGGGATTTTTTTCCAAAAACATGGTATGCTAAATATTATATAGACAACCCAAGAAGTAATATTGACCATTTCTTTGATGGCTTAAAATCATTTCTCCATCGATCATTAGTTTCACAATCCTTCTCATCGTATGAAGATATTTTCCCAAGTGTTATCAAAACAAAAATTTAATTCTCTAAGTCGTAGGTCTTTAAAGAAATGAAAGAGATAAAGTGATATACTAAACAATCTGGGAATGGAAATAAAGTAAACAAGGAAATTTTGAAGAGTTGAATTTCCACCATATGATCATTGTGGAAGGAAAAAACCTGGTGCCTGCCTAGAATGAAAAGAATTATGCTACAAATGTGGAATATAAAGTCCAAATTTCTAGTTATTTTACAGGGAATAAATAATCTACAAATCTTTAATGCTTCCATTGCAGGGAGATGGGACATTATGAAAATGAATGTTCTAAGCGTCAGGGAAACATACTTCCGAAAAGGGATCATGTCCAAGATTATATGATCGCTACTGTTGAGGTTGAAGCACTGAAAGACGTTGTGGCAGGTAATTTAATGGTTTCATCATGTTTAACCAATGCATTATTTTATTCATGATCATCAGATTTATTCATATCATTCCAGTTTTCTATAAAAATAAAAAATTTCCAATTTTATTTAACATGGGAGTTTTCAATCAAAAATCCTAAGGGAAGTATCATTGCAACAATGTATTGTGAATTAGTCCATATTATGAAATATAAAAGATATTTATATTCTAATATAATCGGCATACCTATGATAAAATTTGTTAAAATCCTTTGTATGGATTGGCTTTCAGACCATGATGCAAATATATATTAAAAGAAAAATAGGGTATAATTCCATATGATGATAAGGAGTACCTTATCTTTAGTGCAGAAACCTCTCCATCTAATACTTATTTAGATCCACCCCCAGTAGGTCTACCTAAATCAATTTTGGGGAGGATTAGAATGAAATAATTATGGGTGAGGAAAAGAACATTTGGATAGAGGGTGTACCTATTGTACAAGAATATGTTAATGTGTTTTCATAGGATTTACCTGTACATCCTCCTGAACGAGAAATTGAGATTTTCATTGACTTAATTCCTAGTTCATGGCGTATATCAAAGACCCCGTAAAAGAATAAACACTGTGGAATTATTGGATATAAATAGAAATCATGATGAATTGAGAAATAAGGGATTTATTCTTCATAGTGTTTCTCTATTGGGAGCCCTTGACCTTTTTGGTAATAGGAATGATGGATCAATGTGGTTGTGCATTGACTACAGGGAGATCCATGCTATAACTATAAAGAATATGTATCCCCTACCTCAAAATGATGATTTATTTGACAAAGTTCTAGGAACCCAATATTTTTCAAAGATTATCTTTTGATCGGGATATAATCGGTTGTGTGTGAAGAAGGAAGACATTCTGAAAATAGAATTTTGAACTAGGTATAGGCATTACGAGTTTATATTAAAGCCATTTGGATTTATTAATTCCCCCATTTTCTTCATGGATCTAATGAATAGTTTTTTCAAGGAATATCGTGATAATTTTTTTGTGGTATATATTGATGATATCTTGGTATACAACAAAATCTACGAAGATCTTGAAAATCACTTACTCATTATTCTAAAGAATCTTAGAAGAAATGAATTATATGTGACATTTGAAAAGTGTGAATTATTGCTTCTGGGGATTTTTTTTCTTTGCCATATTGTCTATAATGATGGAATCCTTATAGATCCTTCAATGAACAAGACAATCCATGAATTTCCATAACTGATGATTATAACTGAGTTACATGATTTTATTGGTTTAGCAGGTTATTATCGTCATTTCGTCCAGAATTATTCCCATTTGGCTATCCTATTAACCAAGATCACACGAAAAAGGGTTGAGTTTTTATGGAAAAAAGGGTGTTAAGAATTGTTGAAAAACTGAAGTAAAGATTAGTTAATTCTCATATCATGACTCTACCTTCAGAAAAAGATGGTTATGTTAATTTTAATGATTCTTCAAATAATGTACATAGTTGTGTAATTATGAAAAATGATAGTGTAATTTCCTATAAATCACGATAGCTAAAAAATCATTATCAAAACTACCCCACTCATGATCTTGAGTTAGTAGACATAATCTTCAATTTGAAGATATGGAGACACTATATCTATGGTGAAAAATGTCTGATTAATACTAATCAGAAGAGTTTAAAGTATATTTTCTCATAGAACGAACTCAACATTAGGAAAATATGATGGCATGAACTAGTCATGGATTATGATTGCAATATACAAAACTACCCAGAGAAGGAAATTATGGTGGTAGATTCTTTGAGTAAAAAGGAACATGATGTTTTGAACAAGATGAGAGTTGAAAGGGATCATATTTGCATGGATCAAGTAAATATGGATATAGGAATAACCATGGATGGTTAAACAACAACAATTTTTTAAATGGTTTCCAAGCCATCATTAATATAATGGATAAAGAGTTATCAGACTGATTATGAGGAGTTTCAAAATAATATTAAAGCTATAAATGATGGTATATTGAGAGTCTTATTATATGAAGATGGAATTTTGAAATTTGGGAAGAGATATTGTCCTCCCGATATAGCTAATATAAAAATGGAATTTTTATCTAATGATCATAGCTCGAATTTCTCAATACACTCTGAGAGCACCAATATGTATAGAGATTTGTAGGAACCTTTTTTGATGGGACAAAATAAAAAAGATAATGCTGATTTTGTGTGAGGTTGTATAGTTTTCCAACAAAGTGAAAGCTGGAGGACAACATCCTAGAGGATCCATGAAACTTGTTCCCATACCTGAGTTCAATTGAGATTATATTATGATGGACTTTTTCATGGGTCTACCAAGGACTCCTAGAATGAATGATGCAATAAGGTTCATTATTGATCGTTTTACCAAGTCAGCACATTTTCTTTCTATAAGATATGATATCCCACATGAACTTTTAGAATGATTGTATATTAATGAAGTTGTAAAACATCATAGATTACCCCTATCGATTTTTTCTGAGTGTGATACATGTTTTACATCAAGATTATGGAATATTATTCAGAATGACCTGGATATTGAACTTCATTTGAGCACTGCCTACCACCCTCAAACTAATGGACAATCTGAGCAGAGTAATTAATCCTTATAATACATGTTGAGATCTTTCTAACATGACTTTCTAGTTATGCGGGAACAATATTTACATCTTGTATAATTTTCATATAACAATAGTTTCCATTATAGTATTCAAATGGCACCATATGAAGCGTTATATGGAAATAGATATCATAGAACAACTTGTAGAGATGATGTTGGTGAAAGAGAACATTTAGGCCCATAACATGACGAGGAAACAATGGAAAATGTGAAGATTATCCAAACCCATATCAAATTATCTCCAAGTACGAAAAATAACTATATCGATAATCAAACAAAGGATTGAGAATTTTAGGTAGGAGATCATGTTTTCTTGAAGGTGTCTCTATTGAAGGGAGTTATATGATTCAGTAAGAATGATAAATTAAATCCTAGGTACATTGGACCTTTTGAAATTCAAGAATGAATTGGTGATGTCGAATACCATTTGGATATGCCACCAAGTCTCTTCAAAGATCACGACGTGTTCCACATATAACTATTGATAAAATACATGCCTGGCCCAATGCATGTACTCACATATGAGGAAATTTAACCGCAACCAGATTTGCCTTATTGTTAAGAGCATGTCAAGATTATTGATACCAGAGAACAAGTGTTGAGAAACCGGATGACACGTCTGTTAAATGTTCTGTGGAGAAACTATAACATGGAAGAGGTAATGTGGGAACCAGAAGAACTTATGATGAAGAACCACCCAAATCATTTTCTGCGGTAGTATTCTAGAAATTTCGGGGAAGAAATTATTTGATAGAGGGAAGAATGTAATACCCAGTGCTTCTTGGGTATGCTTTCCCTTTGAATAATGCAATAACATTCATTGAACACAACTTTGAGATTCTAACACACTGTAACCGATCAAACTAGCTGTTATGAAATGTAATATCCACTTTTTGAAATTTTATAAACTTTCTTTTTTAAAAAGGACATTATTATTGAATTTGGTATATTAAAATTTTCTTTGGGTGAATTTTTGGTATTTTACTGAAAACTTTCAATTTTTGATGAATAGTGAAAAACACTGCGTTATTTGTTAAAATAGACATTTTAATTAAATATTTTTGGTAATTTGTTTAAATTTATATTAGGTAAAATAGGTACATAAATTGTATATATTTTCAATGTAATTATTTGCAGTAATTTTAAATTATGCTTAGATATATAAAAATTTTATTGAACTTTTACCATCTTTTACCCATATCATAAGACCATTTGCAAATTTGCATAAATTTTTTTTACTACTTCCTTGAGTTCAATTTATAAAATTTTAGAGATAGGGTTAATATCGGTAAGTAAAATTTCGTTGAAAAAGAGGACAACTATTTTTTGTAAATAGTAACTTTTGACTTTTATATTCCACTATTAAAAGTTAATTGGGAAATTAAAGGTAAAAATAATATCATAATTACCCTAAAAAATTTCCTAATTCTATTGGATTAGGGTAATTTGATCAAATTCAACCAAAAGAATAAAATATGATCCCCTTTGGTCTACAAGGATTAGATTATTACATTTATTATTATTTTATTTAAAGAAGAGTTAAAAGATTTCAATTCAAAGATCAATAACTAACCCATTTTTAATATCCGGTTACACACTATATAAATAAGACAATAAAAATTATTTAGAATTCAATAAAAAATTATACATAATGGTATTTTATTAATAATTTTAATCAATAAATAGTTTAAT
This sequence comes from Viscum album, assembly GCA_963277665.1. Classification (NCBI taxonomy): domain Eukaryota; kingdom Viridiplantae; phylum Streptophyta; class Magnoliopsida; order Santalales; family Viscaceae; genus Viscum; species Viscum album. Next base: position 1,942,060,701 of record OY728126.1, on the reverse strand, counting down.
TTATGTATGAAACAATGTCGATGCATCAATTACATTATTAATGAAATGTTAAAATATTTGATATTATAAATTTCCAAATAAATGTATATTGAGACCTATGACGAATTAAACATATTGTATAGGTCTATATGACATGTTAGGGTTATTTAAATATAATTTATTTGAGGTGATAGTATTTTAATGCCTTTCAAAAAATAAAATACAAAATTGTGACAAAATTGATAAAATTGTGTTTTTTAAAAAAATATTATATTATTAATTGATATAATATTCATAAAATTATAAGGATCAGAAAAAGGACATATATACTAATAAATAAACACTTGGGATTCTCTTGGTAGTTTATAGTATGTGTATTCACAATATAATATACAAATAAAAAGGGACATGGTAAATGTAAAACTATTCAACTAAGAGTTAAATAAAATATATAAGGTTAATATGGTGACCTAGAAATGTCTAAAACATATTGGTATATAGGTTTTCTGCCCATCCCCACCATATACTCTATATAAATCATTTTTTAGCCATTAGGAACTGAAAAATATTTTATTATAAAATAACATTTCATGCTTTTCCTAAAGTGACCATCACCTCTCTTATAAAATGGAACTTCCCCTTATCTTAATTTCACACCTCAAAAGTTATTTGGCTTAGACAAACCCTTCCCAAATATACTCAAATACTTTCCTCCCTTCATCATATATGCCTTAGTATGGTCGTAAAGACAAGCTAGGAATCTGGTTTGATAAAATAAAAATGATGAACCCGATGAAGAGGAAAATATTTCATAACCTCTTTCATGTTTTTTCTTCTTCCACTTCATCTTTGTTTGTTGTTTCCTTTATAAAATAATAACTCTAAAATATTCTATATACTATAATGTTATTCTAAAAATGATACAACAAAATTAATTATTCTATTAATCATATGAATGAAAATGTCACCATATGTTCATACGTACGACTTATCGTCTCCACATCACGGTGTAGTTTGTTATTCAAACACTTCATTATTTGGAAGTGTATATTAATGATTATAATAGATTTATATAATAATTATAACATGTTATTGACTATGTATATATGATATACCATCCAATAATATAATATTTCACCCTCAATATAATGATATTGTTGCTCGTGCGTACGTACGAATTATCATCCCCACGAACGCGATAAGATTCATTCCTCATCATTATCATTCAAGAATAATAATCATTTTATTATTAAAAATAATTTTAAAAAAAATAATATCATTATTTATATAAGTAAAATATCTCCTATCTTTAAAAAACATGGGTAATTCAACCAATAATTTAAAGGAAAATGAATCTGTTAACATCTGAAACGATGATACTACTGAAATGTTATTATGAAAGTAATATTAGACGATCATATATGATATAATATTTATGTATGTAGTCCTTTTATAATATAATAACAATAATTTAATTATTAAATAGGAGGTTTACATGCCATCGACTAAGGAAAAGTATATGGTAAGGGTTAATTTCACAATCTCTTTATTATATGAAGATGTTTTTATGTAAGTATCTATTGGGACCAATTAATTATCAACTTCCATGTTTTCTTAAAAAAAATTCATGTTTTTTTTACTATTTGAGAGAATAAATGTTATTTTCATATATACCCTTATTTGACATTATATGTTTTGAAAGGAATCTTTCCGTAGTTTTCCAAACAATTTAATTTATATCCATTTTGACAAAATTAAGGTAAAAATGTTTTTTAACTTATACGGGGGGTGCAGCTATTTTCAGTCATTGTAACATCATCTAATCTTCCCTTACAATCATATAAGAATATTTCGGAAATACTTGTTTTCTTTTGTAATTATGTGACTCTTAAATCGTTTCGAAATAGAAAGATTTATTTCTTTCAAATAGTTTTCATTTCATCTTTGTCAACATCCTTTGATGTAATTTAAACATGTTTGAAGTTGTTTTATAATGAAAAAAAATTTCCATATTGTATTGAACGTTTCTTGATATGTCTGAAGGTGGTTGTATTTTTTTATACCATACGTGGTTTATGGTTAATGTATTGACATTAGGGTATGCTAGTTCTAATATTAATGTTTATGTTATGTTCAATCCTCTTCATATGAGGAATTTATTGGACTTATTATGTGATGGGTGGAGCCTTCTATTGATCCTTGGGGAATCAGTAGGTCTAATGAGACAATTGGACGTGGAATTTTCCAAGGCATTTCCCAATTTGATATATGGTTTTGGCTAAGGCTTTAATAATTTTTATACTTCTTGGCCTAGGACATGAATAAATTATTTAGAATGTCTGGCATTATACATTCTCTCATTATGAAAATAAAAAAAATAGTTCTTGTGGTAATTCGGCCTATAGAATACCCATGACTATGTTTTATTATGGCATTATTTACTCACCTCATATTCATTCCATAATGTGTTCATGTTTATTATTTATAAAGGCATGTATTTTAAATTATTCATCATGCCTAATGTTTATGTTATCTTCTAATGTATTTAATACCCTTACTGAGAATTTGAGCTCACCCCTTTTTTATGTCTCATTTTCCCAGGATATGATGAATTTAGTTATGATTGACTCATAGGCATAATCTAGGAGGCTTGGATGTTTCTAATGGAATAAATTAGTGTTTTATTTCATTTCATGCTATAATGATGATCTTATGTATGTACATTGTTTCCAATAATACTAAATGGATCAGTCATTCAGGACATGATTCCTTGTATCATTCCATTGTTATGTAATAAAGCACCAACTCTGGGTAACTGGGGTCAGGGCGTTATTATCCAATTAAACCCTCATTTATTATTATTATTATTTATTTTGATCATTTACATTGATTATAGTAATATTTTCAAATAACTGTGATTATTTAATTTTCATGACATAATATATATTTTTTATCATACATGTTTCATTGCTTTTTATTTCCATAAATTTAAATTTCACCCCATGTTGTTGTGATAATATCCCTATTTTTTATCTCGGGATAAATTCTAAGAACAATCATATAAAAGAACATTACTAAAGGAAATAAAAAATTTATATATTTACTGTTTACCTAGGATCTTAGAACACTCTATTCTAGTCTTAATTGTTTGATTTTAGTCTTGGAATTACAAATTAGATTAAGAATTTTTTTAGTTAAAAGATAAAAAAATTGTGTTTGTTTAAATTTATGTTGTACAATACGGAAGGTGTATGAATGTGTAAAACATGAGATATATTATTTTATATGTGTGTGATTACTATATTAATGGGATGATGTCCAAATTATAGTATAAATTTTGATATTTTTGTGGATACAATTGATTTATATAAAATAGATAATGTTTATTTGATGCTATTGACTTGTTGTTGAAAATGGTGGCCCCATAAGTGATTATCAGTACTCATGAATAATTTTAGACATGTAGGGACCCCATGACAAGTGTTTTCTATTTTAGAACTAATATTTCGATTCCATAATTGGTAAAATGGTTTTGTTGTTTGGTTTTTCAACACCAGACTAAACGATTTTTCAAATATATTCTAGATGTGTAATTCTACATATATAAACAAGTATAGGATGTGGATTTTGAATTTTTTTCTATATATCTGCTATTGAGAAATAATATGGTTTTCTCCCATACTTCTTATTAGTGGTATTATACTCATCATATTAAATATTCAGTATCCTATATATGAATGGTGTCTATGGTACATAACCCCAAAACTGGTATGTGGGGTTATATAGTAGGACTGTGTGGGATAATGATGTGTCCATGATTTTTAACGGAAAGGTAAATATTATACACATTATATCCTTGAATATTTTAATATCATATAAAATTTTTATCATTTTTAGCATCATATTTATATTTTTAATGAGATCCAACATAGAGGGCCTCTACAGGAGAGTTTGGATGATAGTATTATGGCGTCATTAATTTGATAACATGATTTTCACTTAATAAATAATGTAATAATTATCCAGAATTAATGTTTTTGAGGAAGGAATGTCAGCAATACAATAAAACGTTATTTAGAAGTGGGTTCATTAAAAGATTATTATTGTGTTTTTTCTTTTATATTAAATATTTATTGGGATATCCATAAAGATAAAATACTGAATAATGATTAGGGTGAGACATTGGGAATGTACCCATGTTCACAGAGAGACATTAGTCACAGAGTATGGTCTTAGGATGGTTTTTTTATTTTAATTAAAGATTGAATGATATAATGTTTCCATAGTGTAGTGATTGAAGGATAGTTTATTATGTAATGTTAAGGTGCATGTAAATATAATTTTATTATACACTCTTTTAGAGGTAAATAATGATGCATTGATAGAAAATCAAAACATGGTGGGATGAAGTATACAAAGCTATATAATGTCACAATGAGGGATTGGTTGTATTTCTTATAGTATCCTTGTGCAGAGACATGAGGAGTCTCTATAGGGGAGAATTATTAGAGGTTTGATTATATCACTATTTATTTTATCTTTATAATGTATTTTTTGAGTGTGTTGATAAGGAATATTTGGGATTAGTATAATGTACCATTAAATATATTTTAGCATGTGAATAAACTATACATTTAATGTGGTTATTTCGAGATTACATCACAATTAAATATGTGTAGTGTGCTATTATATACACAATAATTGATTTTTGGAAAAATAATTTTACCATGAGTCGATTGGTGGGATAAGAATAAAAGTTATATATATATAAATTAATGGGAGACTCAATAGTGGTATCTGTGGTGAAAATATTATATTAATATAAAGTGATAACATTCATAATATAGTTAGTCATTGGGAATGATACACATAAATAAGCCAATTATTCAATTAAATCCAACTACAAAATGAGTTTTATAGTTAAAATGGGATCATGGTGTCTTTTATATCTGACAATCACTAGTGAATGATATGTGTTTGATATAACTAGATAGAAAAAATTTATGTTATGTCATGGGAATCATATGTGATGTGTGATAATAGTTTAATTATTAGACATCATGTATGATCTGGTCATTAAGTATAATAAAAAATACAGTGGTAACCGAGCATAATGTGCGGTGGAAATGATCCTAGATATGACGCCAAGTGTTAATATATGATGAAAAGTAGAAATTTCATTATATTTTGTGTTTATGTGGTGTATGTTTAATGTTATTTAATGTTAATTCTTTTTAGATAGAATGTGACCGGGAAGATGATTATTATGTTCGGGAGTTCTCACATAAGTCATCAGCAAAAATTAATTTGGTAATCTATGTTACCGATGAATAGATAGATGCATTAGTTGTAATCTTTTTAATATGGGAATGATTTTGTGGGTTTCACAATATTGGTGTTACTTTAACTATGTGTGTAAGAGAGACCACAATAATGATCTATCAAAGAGTAGGTAATTTTTTGTCATATGTATTTTGAAGTATTTATTTGATTTAGAACATGGATTGTGATTTTTATTTTAGACCATTTAATTTTTTTAGGTGCAATGGTTTATGTAATTGATTTATTATCTAGATTTATTCCATGAATAAGTATTATATTTTTATGAAATTAGTCAATATGTCATGAATAGAAGTTTTCCATTTGATGGGTGTATTTTAGGAAACGTTTTGAAGAAATGTGGGTCCTTGTTATATTTGAGGATGTCATTGAGTGTTTTTTTTCTAAAAAATATACAATATAAGGTAAGTAATAGTCCCCATTTATAAGAGTAATTCCCTAAGGAATAGAGAAAATTGGTTAAACCTTAATTTGTAATAGTCGACAAGCATAAGATTCTTGGTATTTTAAAAATATAGATTAGTTTTGTTCCATATGTGATGTCTAATAGTATATATTCTTTACATTAAAGAAATAACATGATTTTTTGGGAAAATGATGATATTATATCAATGATTAACAATGAATTAACTTACATTCATTAGATGATGTATTGTTTTAACAGTATAAACAAAATTATCTCTCAATTGTCTAAATTTAATCATGTAATGTGAAATATGGTTATGTTTTGGGAACCATATAATATATTATGATAGATCCATGACATATAATAGTCATCAATGGTTAAAATGATAAGTTTGTTGTGTTTTTATTGGGCTCTATGATATGTTTAAAGGTGTTATTTTTATACATAATGGTTATGTGATATATATATTTCATTTTTTTGTAATGTATCAGGGAATTCCCTTTGACATTGAAGTTTAAATAAGTGTTATGAGAAGGTTATTCATTTATTGTTTTATTGGGAAATTAATGTGATATATAAGTGTCTGATATCTAAATTTACATGAAATATTGATAGTTAATGTATGATACATAACAGTAGTTTATATGTATTATTAAAATTTATTTTAAAAAAATTTCTATAACCAATTTTTCCCAATTTTACTATAAAATAATTAATAAGAAATATTAAATTGTAATTTGGAAAAATACTAATAATATGGCTTTTTCAACCACAATCAATGATAGTTCTAAAAAATATCCCCCTCAATAATCTATCCATATTATATATAAGTTAATCATTAATTATTATTAGATACATTCATTATAAGGTTAGTTACATCAAATTGGTTATAACAAGTTTACATCATTGTTTTTTTAAATGATCATTAAAATATTGATAATTTTCAAATTTTAAAGTTTATTTAAACTCATTCATGATCAAATTATTTTATCTTATGTTATGGGTTATCTGTAGGTATGGTAGTTGGTTCCACAAAAAAATTTGTGGTACACATTTATTATGTGATGTGTATAAAATAAGCATGGGTTGGGTTGTATATGTGAATCTAGGAAAATAACAACATGGCGTTTCAATTGCTGGTAGTGTTTTCACAATATTGGTGAGGAATATTAATTTTCATTAGTTGGGATGTGGTTTTAAATGTAATTATTGTGAAATCATTAGAACATATTATATAAAACTAACCTTGATTAAAAAAAGAACATGATCATTATAATAATAGCTCAGATAAATAAGTTTCAACCTACAATTGTAAATGATCAATATGTTATTATAGAACCCACTATAAAAAGGGACATAATCTCTTAATATAGCCACATCACCTTAAAACTGCCATATTAACTCATTGATGCACATCCAAAATCCAAACTGTTGTATGCTATGAAGAACAACCCTAAAATGTCCACTGGAAGTTGGAGAAGAACCATATTTTTCTTCATATGAACCAAGTCACATAAAAATAATAAATAACTGAGAACCATGTGAATAAATAATACATCATTTTTAATTAATATTCAAAATAAATTATAATAATAAGCTCCCAAAATCCGTCATTATTTAATGAATATTGATTCTAGATACAATAACCATTTATACTAATTGAAGATGTTCAATATCTCCAACAATAATATACACATATAATCAAATTATCAAATTATCATAATTAATACCATTCATGATAACCAAGTGATATTCGAAACAAAAGAATGGGTGAACTCAATCTCTAAGTAATGGTAAATATGGGAGATATAGATCAATATTCTAATGTGATTATGTTATTAGAATATGGATCCTAAAACATGATCATATCATATATAAATCACACTCAACTAGTCATGATAATAAAAAATGAGAAATTTCATTATTATTTTGGCCTATAATAATAATATTTTATAACCATTAAGAAGCAATAATTATATATGGAGTATATCATGATGATATAACAAAGGAATGGGGAACAAACATTAAAATTTCATTTTAAATGAACTTGAAAATGTATAAAACTAGTGGTTCCACTAATCATGTTATTTATATCAATCACCCACCAACATAAAATTATAAACATGAATCAATTTTTACATATGATGTTATGAATAATGTATAATAATAATAGTTATAGACTTAATGTGGTGAACATGAAATTTTGTTCATATGTATCGTATTTATTACAGAATATACAAGGATTATCCCAACTGAATAGTGGGTTTTATAAATCTATTATGATCCATTGTTAAATGAAGAACAATAATAATTGATCCATAATATTATGATAACATTAAAAATTTAATTATATCATAATTATTATTGGAAAAGAAACATGTTTTATGAATTAATATTTGAAAAAATCAAAATCATAAGATATATAAATCAATATATTTGATAGTATAAGTATATAACATACCTAATTAGGAATAAAAATAAATAAATTTTGTTGAAACAAATTAAAACCATTTTTATAGAATCTTTTAAATCATATTTAAAAAATCAAGAGAAAAATCCCTTTTAATATATTTTTTTCAATACTAAAATTTCTAGATAAATTAGAAGATGACCATATTTTTAAATCCATTGAAATATGTAAGTGAAAATTGATGAATAATCTACATTATTAATGAAAATATGGTTCCTATCATATATTTTGAAAAATAAATTTTATTTTACACTATTATAAAATGATAAAATTTGGCCAAATGAAAAATATTAAAAATATTCATTTTATCAATTTTATGAAATTTATTGGTTAGGGGAAATATATTTAAAAATATTTATATGTATAAAATAATCAATATCTATAATATTTATGTGAATAGAGTAGAATTATTACCATATAAAAAGTAATAATCAATCTCTACATTTCTAAAATTATTTTTCCTCAATGCATTTATGAAACAATGGAAAATGCTTGAAATACATGAATCCGTAATTGTAATGAAATGGGAATAAAATATTTGTGATTTAAAATATAAAAATTAGTTAATTTCATTCTATTTAATTTAATCATATAAAATCATGATGAAAAATGATATTATAAGATAATTCCTTTCAGCTTTGGTATAATTTGAATAATAAACACATAAAAATCAGTAAAATCATCTCTAACCTTCAATACAATTAATTTAAAGATATTAAATATATAATATATCACATATTATATATTCACACTATATAAAAATAAATAGGATGATATCATGAAACATGTCAATGCAAAAAAACAATTGAGACAAAGAACCCTTGAATCCACTCCCAAATTCCCTCTCCCACACATAAATTTATTCATGTATAATAAATATATATTTTTTAAAAATCCATAATATAAAAATATTTATATTTTTTAGTTATATTTTTTTTACATTACTTTTATCTAACCCTATTTTCATTTATTGATCATTGAAATCTTTATTCAGCTGAAAATCAGTCTGTTTTCCATGCTTGTTTCATTTAAAAAATTATAGTAATTGAACCACGATTGAAGGATAATCATAAATTTACTCTGAATTATTTCATTAATAACATATTTACTCCATATATATAACTTTTCAACATGCCATATATTGTGGTGATGAACAATCAATTACACCATGGTGCAGAGATAACCATCCATATATACAAAGAAATTATGTTTATATTCAAAATTTGTTTGAAAAAAATTAATGAAAATAAAAATTAAAATTTGAAGAAACATAATGATATAATAAATTATCAATATTGAATACATTTATCCTTTTTATTATCCATGTATGGCAGAAACGAAAAACAAATCAAATTTCTTCATAGAGGTGTTACCATAGAAAAACACACAAGAAGACAATCATATACTAATGGATGTGAGGGAAATAATGAAGATAATAAAATATATCAATAGAATCATAAATATGTTATAAATATAATATATGTTCATTAAATCCATCTATATAACCATTTATGATAGATGATGATTTAAAAAATATATCACTTTGTTGAGGTGGTAGTCCACATGTACACATTGTGGTGCTTTCATTTCTCATACGATTGAAGAGGAGATGAAAAGGGGTTGTACCAATATCATTAAAAAATTATAGTAAATAAAATGATTCCATCATTTTATTATTCTTAATTTATAATTATATGAGTTACAAAATTAAGTAAAAATGATATAGATTAGGAAAAAAATGATATGTTCATTAGTTATCTTCCTTTGGATTGATCCTTTACCCTTATTGAGAAATTTTGTTTAGACCAAAATTCATAGGTCATTACTAGGATGTTTTTTATATAACTTCTGTAGGACTTTTCTAAACTATAGTGTTAAATTTATTTCATTATGGGATGTTATATGGGTACATTTTATACGTGATAGGATCAACACACATGAAATTAATAATAACTTTAAAATATTATATATCTCTTATTAAGGGTTATATTGTTGTAAAAAAAATTAAATTATGAATATAATTTACTAATTTTCTAAATACCAACATCCAATAAGAATTAATATTTTATTTTTTGAACTTATTAATGAGTTTTTTTTGGAATTATTGTTAATATAAAAAATCAATTATTTGATAATTTTGAAAGTCACAATACACTTCATATAGAAAATATCTATATTAAGTATGTGCTTATATTAATATTTTTTTATTTAATTTTCATCCATTAAAGAAATTATAAAATATTATAACTCTAATAAATTTATGAAAATACTATGATTTTAAGTTATGATGTCAGGATCCTACATCCCATTTTTAATGAACTATAACAGTGTTGATCTGTCCAATCAATTTAAGAAAAAATATTCAAATTTTCTGAAAAAGTATCCATCAATGTTCATACAACTAATCCTTATTTTTTTTAAATTTCACCATTGTATTTTTCTACAAAATTACTAATTAATAATGTTACACTTAAAAAATCATATGATAATTACTAGATTTCCTTGAACTAAAAGAGTATTTTAAATGTTGTTTACATATTGATTCGTGGTAATTTCTTGTTAATGAGTGAACTTGTGATCAATTTAGTATTCCTTTTGAGTGCATTATACCAAATATGAAACCATTATCATGCTTATTAGAATTGAAAATTTTCTAAAGATGGATTTTTTTCAATGACCTCCCCAATAAATACTTAAATATCCTGTAAAAAAATAATTTCTGTAACAATCTATAATGTTCTATGACCAAGAACACCTATTGTTTGAATAATCATGTAAAATGACAATGTAATGGACAAGAATATTGGGAGAAAATTTTGGGACTACCAATTATTCTTTAATCTTGTTAATCTACACATTCAGATGATTATATATCCTTTCATACTAGGGAAAATAGTAACACATATGAAATAAATATATATGGTGATAGAAAAAATTTTACTATAATTTTCATGAAAATAACTATCATAAGATAATTTCATTGACATGTTTAAATATATTAATAAAAAATATTTGGCTTCCGAGTGATAAACTACGAATGAAACAAGGAAATTTAAAATTTGATAAATAGATGAATTAGTCAGAAGTCTAATTAATTATTAAATTATACAAATACATGATTTTGAAAAGGATAAAATTTTTAATAGATTATCATTTTATGATAAATTTTTTTACCCATATTCGATTACATATTTGGTTTATACTAAGTATTAAATATCAATTTTATATATTATTGAATAAATGAAATCATATATAATTGTTTCGTAATATAATAATTCCTATGTCATTAAAATTGAATGAAGGATGATTAAGATTATTAGAAAATAAGTCTTCTAAAATATATTTCTAAATGTAATGAAAAAACAGTAATGATAAGAAGGATTAATCAGATTTTATATGATAAGAATTTAATAAGGACGTTCATATGAGAGCATATTGTCAAAATTTATCGATCAATAATAGAATGATTTGACAATATTCTAAAATAATGTTAAATAAAACATTTAAGGATTGTGATATTTTAGAAACCATTTGTAAAACCCCATATTTTGGTTCCTTTAGATGAAGTCGTTATTTTCCCCCTTCATATACTTGAATTTGAGTCAATCCATTCATTGATTAAATCTTGATGTCTTTTGGAATCTTTTAGAGGCTCAAGTGGGTTTTGGAATCATCAAAAACAAAATCAAGAGGTACTATGAAATTGTTACAGGGTCTATGTGTTATAAGATTCTACTATAATTTTTCCACTGTAGTTTAACAGTATTGTTAGTTTTTGTATATATGACAACACTATAGTGAATGGGGATGTTTCGTGGAGATAGTGGATAGTGGTGGTTATGATGAAACCTTAACCATCTCAGTTTTTTTTGGAAATTCTATTCATGGGTGGCTTGAAACATACCATCGATAGCCTCTCTATATCAATTACATAGTGTTTTCCCACTCTCAATGAATGTAGGAGTTGTGTATACCATGGATCTAATTTTTAATTTTTATGGTGAAATTCCGTTTTAAATTTAATATCATCCATGGTTTATCTTAATGTTTATTAAACCAAAAAAATATGTGAAATTATATTCAAAACAATCCACTAGAAGAATAATAAAATTCGATAACATTAATTTGAGGCATAGAGATCTCTATTCCATAGACTTGAATCCCATACTCTAGTATTTGGCCTTATAATGTATCAAATTACATCATTGCCTGGTCCCACATCATAGCCTATCAAATAGTTTCATGGTGGATTTTTCCTTATTATAAATCATAATACCATCAATATAACATTATATTATAGAGAAAACATATCCTATAGTTGATATGTATTTCACCATGGAGGTTTTTAACCTACCTCATAAACACTATTCCTATACCATAGTTGTGGTTTCCAGAAATTTCCATATGTCAACCAACTACATTGTACTGTGGGGATAACCAAATTTTCCAAAAAATAACACTTTTCATTTCATAGACCAATATTGAGTACCTCTTGATTAAGAAAAATTGGGTATGAATTGATTCTACCAGTTTAATTAAATACAATTTACGTATTCTAAAACGCATGAAATGTTGGTTTGGGATATGTTCTTCAAGCCAGTAGTGGGTGATCATGTCTCTATGAGTTGAAAAAATGGTTCAGGTGATGACATATTCAATGAACATTGATATTTATGTTCACAACCTTGTGTTATGAATTTCATTACCATTTGGGGTCATGTTAATACTGACGGAACAATTTGTTTTTTATGAATGATTGACACATTACAATTATGAGAATCATTTTTGATGCTTGATTAGACATGATGCTTGATTGATTAAAAGTATGTGACTATGTATGAATCATGAATTTTTTTTGTGTTCCATGTTGTCTCTTTCTATGACATATACATTGTGTTTTGTTTCAAAACAGATGGAACCATGTTTTTTGTATCAAGTTGATTTTTTTGAGCCTCTTGGTTGGTGTGATGTGGTATTAACAACTTTAAAGGTTTACAGAACTATACATGTAGGGTGATATTATGAATTGTTTAGTTAAAAAAATTGATGTAGTCCAAAAGACCTTAATGTATAATTTGGCTATCCCTGTAGGGGGATGTGAATAAGTGGATGAACAGATAAAATCGGTAGGGGTTCATAAGGACCTGGGACATAAGTGATTTAAATGATAGTAAAATTGGTATCAATATTGTATAATGTGTGGTGTTGTTGATGACATCCACAGTTTGGTATGGGAGACCTATGATTCTATAGTGGGGTTAATAGTTTGTTTTATCTAACATCCATAATTGTGATGAGCCAAAACATATAGGGCTAGGGTTTTTATTATTCTCAGACCCTCATTACTATTTAGATGAATTTAATATATGAGGAGGGAATGAGATCATGTGGCCCTCAGGTTCAATCATACGGTTTAGCTTGTGTTGTTACAAATAGTTATTTGGGCACCACGACTCGCTAAATTTTATATTCTCTTCTAATTATTTTTTTATAGTATTAATAGGAGATATGATAGTTGGGACACTAGTAGAATAACTATAACTGTTCATGGACATAACTATATTGAATTCCACTGAGTTTATATAAATGGGTAAAATTATGTTTTTTACAGCCATTAATTAAATTTCACATTGAGTGATTCACAGAATATGGATATGTGGTTTTTCACATTTGTTTAGTCATCCGAATAAGGAACATATGTTTACATTCTATATATATTCATATTTTGGTGATTTTTATTAGTACATTCATGAAATACCTATATATGTGATATCTATTTGGTAATGATTCTCTAAATATAAATATATATGTTTTCAAGATGTATGATATATCATTTCTTTAACTAATTAGTAGAACACGGAATGTTTTTATGTATATATATATATATATTATAAATTAGACTAATGTATATTTATAGAGTCGAATGTCTGTTCCAGATGGGTTATACATTATGAAGTTGGTAGACTCCCATGGTGTCCCCTGAGTGTTCTCATATATAGAATTAGACTTGTTATTCTATAAAGGATATTACTGTGGAATATATTTGACATCAGATAAATATGATCCTTCCATATATTATGGCTGACTGGAATGATTTAATTACTCTAACCGTGCTTTAATAGGATTTACCAAAACAATATAATATACTAACACATCTGATCTAGGCTACATTTCCCATTTAGTTGGGGATATTCTGGAATGTGTATTTATACCACAGAGAAACACAGTGGATAATAACTACCATGCTATTGATTTTCAGCTATAAGAATACTATGGAATTATAGAGCATTGTTAGACCACAAAATATAATGTATACGGTGGAATTATTCGTAATTATTTTTTAGTTTTCCCAGAATCATAATTAGGGGTCTACTATTTTAGAGACCATATCATTTTAGGAACCCATTAGAAGATGGTGGACTGCTATGAGTTTGGATGTAATACATGATGGTCATACATGGGACATATTCAAAGAGTGGTTTCTCAATAAGTATTTATCCACCATGATAAATTCAGACCATTCATAGTTTTTCACTGAACTATGATAATTTATTATCATAATATCCTCTCATGCTTCTTCATTTATATATTTAATTCATCTTTCTCATTTTATTCGATAGAAACGAAGCACATAAAGGCCAAAAGGTTGAGATAATCCTTCGACCGTATCATATATATTGGCTTTGGGACCATTTATTGGATTAATTTTTTGGTGACTCTATTTATTTTTGACCAATAGAATAGTTATGTAGATTTTATCCTCAACATATTTTGATGATGATGGTGAATACCATGAGTTATCAATACAACTAAAAATTTGGAACATGATTGTGATGATGGAATTATTTGTTGTTATTTATTTATTAGCATGTTAATGTTATTAGATTCTTGTGGGATTCTTGATTATACTTGAATCGGAATTTATTATGACCATGTAACTCTTTTTACCTCTTGATATTTGATATTAGTGTTCCATGTTGGCCCTTTATTTTTCATATTCTACATGGTGTTTAATAAAAGATGTGAAACTATGTTTCATTTATCTAGATGATAATGTGAAGGCTTGGGGTTGGTGTGATGTGGTCATAAAATCCACATTGGTTTACCAAACTACTTGTTGAGAGGGATATTCATCAGTGGCCAATTAACAAACATTTCAGTGTCCAAATATCCTTAATTCCAATTTTGGTCATCCCTATTGTGGGATGTGCATAAGTGGATGATTATATGATATTAGTATGGGATTTTTATGGAATTTGGCCATATGTGATTAGAAGGATATCCGAGCAGGGTTCGTTATGGTGGAACATGTGGTGTTCTTGATGCCAACCACAATCTGGGTGTTGAAAACAATGACACCCTTGTGGTGGTAATTTTTTATTCTACATAACATGCTTACTAGAGATGACAAGGAGAATGTAGGGCTATTATTTAAGGAATAATGGTCAGTTCCCAATGACTTTATGTAGGTGTGGTTAATTTTTTGTTCAATCTTTCACTTATATCAATATATATAACTATTATATATATAGTGAGTTTCTTTTATGATAAAATTGGTGTTATCTTATTTAGTATTAGACTCAAACAATAATTTGGAATTTCCTTTTGATTGTATAATCATGAAAATTGATCATGTAAAGGGATAGAGACTTATGGTGGATTATTGAGTTATATAGCATTAAGATAGGGAATATTGATACAGATTTTGGAGGACCCAATAGATGTTTACTTATTTATTTATTTCATTATCTATATAATATACTATAGATTTTCTAACCACATTTACATCTTTTCATTTTTAATTTTATGCACGTATGAAATATGTTTAGATTTTTCAAATTTAGTCTTTTAATTTATTTAATTGTATTTTTTACTACATATCAATCCAAAGGATAATGAGGGTATAATATCCCAAATGAATGTCTCAGCCCCTCGCATCTAGTTGGATGCTTCATTCATATGGTGAAGATGGTATGAGGAAATGTGGAACTCTATCTCTGACCTATTGTTTAGTTTGGGGGTTGCAATGTGGTAATAGGGAATCACAAAAAAATAACATTAATCTTTTCTTCTGAAATTTTTTTTATAGGATTGACATGTTAGATGATGGTTCAAAATCATGTAGAGAAATAGTGATTGTGCTTTCATATCACTATATAGTGGAATAATAAATTGAAACAAATGGGGGAAATTATTTTTTTCAACTATCATTTATTAATTTCACATTAGGTTTCACACATCAAACTGAAATGTGATCTTCTAGGTGTTTCCACTCATCATGACTAGAATCATAGGTTCTAATCCTATATAAAATGATATTTTTGCGATGAGTATTAGTTATTTCATTAAATTACTTGATATGTAATATCTATTTGGGGTTCTTTCTCTTAGAATAAATAACCGAAATTTTGTGACGGGTGATATATATTTTATATAATTAAATATTTTAACCAATAATAATTATTTTTTTCATGTATATAGATGATAATTTTTTATAATTTATATATATAGATACATGTTTTTATTCTTGGAGGGTTATACATTCTATAGAGGGTAGAATCCCATGGATGACCCAGAGTGATCTCATATACAGATTAGGTATTTTTTGTTCTTAATAAAATTATTTTTGAATATAGTATAAATCAAATACACTTTATGGGACCTACAGTTATAGAAATGTCAGATTCTTTAATTGAACCACCCCAAATACCTAATGATATACTCTAAAACTCTAATGTATGAACATTGGTGATGTACGATATAGAGTCAATTCGGTATGGTATATTTTGGATAGTTCATTTAAAAAAATAATATTCACTCAGTGGAATATGAATAACTGTGTTTAGGATTTACAAATTTGAAATCCTCTTAAAATAAAAGGTATTTAGACCACAAAAAGGGGGATTTTTGGTGGGATTATTACTTGGGAGATATTCAATGATATATTTCTCAAGAAGTGTTTCTCCCCCATTATGATATTGGACCAATCCTAAGACTAAATTGAACTATGATATGTTTTAATAATTATCTACTCATACTCATCTTGGTTTATGGAGTTATTTATGATTGCTTATATTTTGGATAGACAAAAAGAACATAAAGCTTAGAAGATTGTAATAGGCATCAAAATGGAGCCTCAAAATTGGAATAGATAATTTATATCTATGAAATACTCAAATGAGCTTCACAAAGACTCATACAATGAGATGATGATGTGGAATAACAGAGAAGTGGGATTAGACCCATCATAAAGAGAACTAGTGAGTTATATTTCCCTCACCACCATAGGAATTCATTATAGTAGTTAGAAGAGGAAGAATTACTAGGGGAAAAAGGGTATAAGAATTTCATCTCATACAAGGAATTATTTATTATATTTTATAAGAGAAGATTGCAATAGGTTTTGTAATTAGAATCGTTGTGTGAATTGTATCTGTGGTGGTAGGAATTCTTGTAATGTGTGTCCGTATTGTATAAATATTTTTCATAGTAAATTCTTTTTCTCCATGTTATATTAGCTAGATTATAGATATGAGTTAATACCGGGAGAGTAGAAAATAACTAGGGAATTATGTCTTCATAAATGATAGATAACTAGGGAATGGTTCAAAGAGTGGAGACAATATGATTCTATGATGTATACCAGTTTATAAAAAATGATGGATGATGCAATCTATCATTTTTTCAATGGTTGTTAGTATATACCAATCTTATAATACATGTTTTTACACTAGTAATTTTCAGTCAATAATATACTCACATGTTTTCTTTGGAATTGATTGTAGGTCATGTTATCTTATGAGTTAGTCTCCCTTGATAAAATATTGGAAATGAATGATGATTATCTCTAGGTATTCCTAAAGGGGTTATAATCATATGAATTTATGAAAATATATTGTAATCTATGATTTTTTTAGATGTTGAAATTTGATGTGATTATATGCATACAATCAATGACAAGCATCTCAACACACATTGACCAATATTAGGTGCATGTGACAGTCAGTTCACTAAATGGAGTGATCTTCTTGATAAACAGTGAGTTGGAAAAAAGTGCATGCAGATTTAGAATAGACATTAGTTATCATGTGATTATTATTCCATGTATGGATTGAATTAATCTCATGGTGGATTATATGAAAATAACATCAAAATTTCTTCGTATCATGGACCTATATCAGGCTTTATTTCCAAACCACATCACAAGAATCCACCCCCTCAATATAGGATATTATTTTATTAATAGAATATTTTGATGGAAAACAAACCATTTTGATACCACATGTCATATGGCCCACATATCTATAGGATCATGAAGTATGACCCAAGGAATTTGACTAGAATGGGTTTATAAGTCTAGTTACATCAACATGGGATAAACTATTGTCATTATGAAAGAAGATATATGTTACCATTGTTCTCTACATTGATTAGTGAAATTTTAACCCAATGATGTTTATAAACTAATATCCATATTCATGGATAAATGGTTAATTTGATTAGTTATGGTGTTACCAACGGTACCCACTAATTTATCTATGACTAGGTTATCTCAAATTTCAATATAGATAGGATTTATTGGTGAATTCATTAATTTGGTGTATTTATATGATGTATTATCACCTAATGATTTAATAAAATCTAATAAATTTATCAATAGTTGTAATAGACCTCATCAAATGGATATTTAACCTATATATAGACTCATTTGACATATTGTTATTTAAAGACTTCATTATCTACTTGATATCTCCAGAATATCATGTGAGAAACCTAAAGATAGTCTTGTGTACAATTCGAGAACATTGAATTCATTCCATGTAATTTATTTGTTACATTGTGATATTCTAAGTTATATTTATGGGTAATGTGGTGTTCAATAAATGAATATTTATAGACCTAGGGAATGTGGTGGAAATTATAACCTAGACACTTCCCCAAAATGGGTTCTCAATTATGTGATTTCTAAAATAAATATAATATTACTCATTTTTTGTACATCACTTATTCAGATTATCGACTCCCATGAAAACACTAACAAAAAAATATTTACAGTTCCTCTAGTCAGAGTTATGTGAATTAGTTATCATTTATATGTTTAGAGGTTGAATACATCTTCTATAATTACACTCCCTGCATTAGGGATTAGATTTGGATGTAATGTGATGAATCATATGTTTTTCTAGGAGAGATACTAAGGAAGAGAGATAATGTAGTGGCATATGCGTCTCATCACCTATGAAAAATTTAGTGGAGCTACCCTACTAATTACTTAGAGATAATATTAGTTTGAAATGTTCTGAAATGTTTGTGACACTATCTAATCTTATATAGATTCATTGTTTATATGGACTATAAGATAATTCATTATTTATTCACACTAATGATCTTGAATTTCAGATAAAACTGTCGGGTTGAGTAAATTGAAGAAATCTATCTTTGATATTTTTATTTCACCTTGAAGGGATTATATAATTGCAAATGATAATAGCCATAGGATGTAGGTTGTGTCATATTTTATTGAGAGGATATTAGATAAGAAGAGGAAATTGATGATATTGTTGGGAATGTATACTTTAGATGATTCATATGGCCTACGAACAATGTGTTTTTAACTATTTTGATCACATCCTCACTTATGGGTCAGGTGATAACTTTCTTGGAGTCAGGCATAGATCATGGTATCATGTGGAAAAGGCTATATTGTTATTGGAGAACACCCAAATGTTCTATGGATAACTATAATGTAATCATGGAACATGGGAGAGTATTAGTTCATATATCCATCATAGAAGAGATTATATGAGATTATCAGCACTGTAAATGGTCATTACATCTTGGCCATTACATGTTGTAACATGACTTCAAAAGAATTTCTTCTTGGCTAGGGATGAGTCGGGATGATTCATGGATTGTCTTTCAATACCTTAACTATCAGAGTGTGATGTACAAGCACAAGATCCTGGTGTGTTTCCATAACCACTTCATGTTCCACTGTGCGAGTGAATAGAAATCAAAATGGATTTGGATAATGGGTTACCTAGTGATCATAGGAGTTGTGATGCAATTTGGGATATTATCGATTAGTGAAACAAAATCATTATTGAATTTGTGATAGCTAAATATCCTTGTGATAATTTAATTACATAGAGCTTAATTAAAAACTATTTCATATATAATGTTATGTTTTATATCATTGTTTTAAAAGTAATTGAAGAATGAACCAGGTACATTTATGTGATTGATCATAGTTTGTCACCTTTATATGGATAGATAGTCATATTATAATAGAGACATATTGGAGGGTATGAATCAAGATTTCATCCTAATCATCTGTGGAGCATTAGGTGATCATCAATCCATAGTTTAATTTAAATACATCAATAATTATGAGGCTTCAAATTATATGGAACCAAATGTATGTATATATATATATATATATATATTAGATTTTATCATTCATAACTCTGACGGAATAATGTGGGTGATACAGTGGTTGTTCGACCAAGGGTAGTTTAAGAAGCCTATATGAGAGTGTAGCTAATTCAGAGTAGGTTGATCAATTCTCAGAGTAATTAATTTATTATTTCAACCATTGGAGGTCTGGTTTGGTGCTAACAATGAGTGGCCATGTCTTCTTGAGAGTAACTATTCTGTTAGAGAACTAAGGTAATAGGATGTGGGGAAATATATCACCTTGTTCTGTTGGAGCCTCTGAGGTCAACATCTTGATAGATGTAGTGGAATACAACCTAGACCTTACTATATGTTATGGAAGATTGAATGTTTCATTTCATGTTTCCCTACATCGTAGTTACATCCTCAATCATGAGCATGTTATAAACAAGAATGATGTTGATTTGCAACTAAATGAATCATTTGAGGGAAATATGGCTGGAATTAAATATTAGTATGGATTTATTATTTAATGGATTAAGTTACCACATATCTAGATTCAACAAAACCCTTAAAATATATTAGGAGAGTATTGGGAGGGAGAGGATGATGTTGGATCTAAGTATCCATATCTATTTTAGTATAAATCTTATAGACTCCTCTTGTGGATGATATTTTTTTAGACAGGGGATGTTCACAAAATTATAATTTTTTCCTTTAAATTAAATCATCATTTACTAAAAAAATATCCATGATTTGAGTTGATCTACACTTTTGAGAATTATAATGGGATTTTTAATACATTTTTAGGGTTATTTTGTAATTGTAAAAGTACATTAAAAACTATAAGGTACTAAATCATAGAACATATGATCATAACATTTAGGATTCTTCCACATCATGGTGGGTATGGATAAATTGTAGGCGTACTATGGTTATGAGGCCACATAGATGGTAATGAGTGTCCCATGATGATGAAGGATACTAGTTTCTATACAACATCCCTCACCATGGATTGTGGTTGAAAACAGTTATACTATGGTGGCATGGACCACACCACATAAAACCTATCCATGTGTGTGAAAAATTATTCTCCAACTCTCAGACTTTTGGTGTTTGTATATTTTAAAGGAAATATATTGTAATTTTTTTAAGGGAATGTTTTTTTGAAGTTAATTGGAGCATCAATGCTTTCTTAATGAGTTTAAAACAAATCTCAACACACCATTTTATAGAGATCCTTATCTCAGGTATTGTATGATTATAGAGTTTCTCAACGGGATATAGAATGATCTTAATGAAAAAACAACAATCACAGTCAATAAAAACATTCAGTACACAAAATAATTTTCCATCATATCCTAGTCATACATATCTATATCTCTATCACTATAATATTGCATTATTTCCATAATTCTTACTTCATCCATGTTGAATATAAATATCTTCCAGATGTCCCCTATGATGAGAGGCCAAACATCTATTTTTGTTGTTCGTACCACAAACTGCAACCACAATTTCAATGCCATGGTGGTGGTTTCCAACACATGTCCATGATGAATCCCCAACCTTGAACATTGAATAACCATGATTTTTTCATATGATCCCCCATCTAAATTCATTGATAATGCATGATTAATTATTTGGGAAAAATACATTTTGTGTACGTATTATTTCAACAATTTTATTATTGTCTCATTGACTTACCCTACATTCCAATAAATTATTGCTTAAGACTAGTTCGAGGAGTTTTTTTGAAGATTGTGTTATGGTTAGTGAAATAGTGTTATTCGAATAATGATAACATTAATGAACCATGATCCTAATTTTTAGAACCATGCTTTATAAAGTTCCATATCATTTTGGAACATGTTTATTATGTTTTCACGACACATTAATTATTCTTGATTACACAATCTATGATATGAAATGCATGTGGAATTGGGAGTAGACTTGAGTACTGGATTATTTTAACCATGTGATTATGTTTGGCTCCTAACATGTTATCTAACTATTCATAGTTGTTCCATGAAATAACATTTATCCCATATTGTGTTTCATATCTTGTTAACCTTGTTTCAGATATTAATATGATCATGTGGTGACATGAGTAATTGGGGATGTGGTTCAAACATCATTAATGATGGGAGTGACTATTCAAATAGAAGGATGTGCATGTTTGGTTGATCAAACAACATGAATGATCCATAATGTCCTTAATAATGAGTGGGAATATCCCTTTAGAGGGATTTTCATATGTGCCTAATTGAATGATATAGTCCTTGGATTACTAGAGACATGGAGCATAAGGGATAAAATGTATGACTAAACAGGGATAACATAGTGGTACACGATGTGTTATATATAAAAAACACTCTCTAGTTGGGGTCATCTGTGATTTTTGGGTGGATGTAATTTTTTTATACCTAACATCCTTACTGATGAAAATTTAATGCATGTAGGGATAGTGTTTTTCACATCTAGGTCCTTGAATTACTATACATAAAATGTATGGTTTTATGTTTGATTGAGAATTTATGTATGTCATTTCAAATACTATTATATATTTTTTATTTATGTTAATTAATCGTTTGTGGTGACATGATGAGTCTTTTAATAACAGCCTAGTTTGTAATTTTCCTACACATTTAAATTTCATGAACACATATCTAGAGAAGTGAATGCAGCTTATGGTGGATATTTGATCCTTAGAATATAGAGCTTGTGTGAAATGTTGTAAACTCTAGGGGGCCTAAATTTTTTAATTTATATTTTCATTTAATTATCTTAAACTTATATTATTGATATGCTTAACTACTTGGGAGATATTTTTTATTTTATGACTTGTTACAACCTATTTAGTCTATAGATATCTATTAGAAATATTTATTTTATTATTTATTGTTTATTTTAGACACAATTAAATGAAAATGATGGTATAATTTTCCCACATAAATAATTTGACCCTAACTGATAGTAAAAATAATATTTTATACATGGATATGTGATTGAGGTTATGTGGTACTCCAGATCTGACATACAATTTGATTCTTTTTTGTACACTCTTGACAAAGATACAAATTTTAATTTTCCACCATAATATAGTGAAATATAAAGTAATGAAATTGATAGATTGTAATAAAATATTATATGTAATGAAAATAAATGTTATATAGAAATGGAAACACTAAAACCTCCAATAAATTTGATCCTTGACTCAAAAAATACATATTAAACTGATTACAATTATTCAACATCATTAAAATCCCAAAAAATATGACCCATATGATGATAAAAAATAATAACCATCTGATGATAAATTACCAAATATAGAATAAATGGAAATATGTGTTACTCATTTGAGTCTAGACATTAATAAATTCAAAAATATGTATGAGTATATTATATATAACCTCATATATCAGATAAAAATAATGTCCATATTAAAATGAAAAATATCAACACATTTTAATAAATTATATTTAAAAACTAAAACTTCCCATGAATAAAATTCTTAAAAAATTAATATTATTGAATTCTTATTGACCAACCTTTAATTGATTAGAATTTTGTTGTTCTAAATTTCCACTCGGATAAATATAATATTTTTTTCAACAAAAATACAATTTTATGTTTAATAAAACAATAATATAGATTTTCCAATACAGAATAGTATTTTAGAATTTAAAAAAAATAAAGACCCTCTAGTCCATAAAGTGGAATTTTATTTACTTATGATAAATAATATTTTCAATATAATTTTTATGTACCTTAATGTGAGAATATTTTAATAAACATCAAATAAGAGTTTACTAGATGAAATAGTGTTTGTTAAATATAGGACAATCATAATGGTTTCATAGTAATTCTATTACATATGAATTTGTAGTTGTACAATATAAATGGATTGGATAGAGGTGTGTTTGTATTATTCTATTTTACAAACTATACCCAAAAAAGTGTGGGTAGCAAGAATATAATATTATCCATTTCCTGAAAAGAGGTTGAGTGATAGTAGAAGAAAGAAAGGGTACATGTGAAGTGGTATTTCTAGTCAAATGACTGGAGAATGGTGAAACTTTTTAAATTTTATCATGTTTAATAAAGGAAAAGAGTTTTGACATAATTTAATTAGAGAAATAATCATAAAATTTTTAGGTTATTTTGTTCAGGAAAATATTAATATTTAAATATTTTATATGTTAAAATAATTTAGAACCACTTTATCAGTATAAATCAACTATGTGATTAGGGATATATTCAAAAAATTATGAATGAATAATTTATTATTTAATAATTTTAAGGTAATAACATTTTTTCTATCAAATAACCTGAAGCATTTTTCACAATAAATTTATAATAATTATATGATTAAAAATTTCTTTGATTAAGTTAAATTGATGACATATCATGGTTATGGAATTGGATATTAGTAAAATATAACATATAGTAACTATGTAATATTTTTCAAAAATGATATGGTATAGATCTATAATAATATAAGTTTAATTAAATATGACTCAATTATCCATATCAACATCTGGAGAAACATATAACAAGTTTTAATTACAAAAGAGAAGAATCATCCATTGGATTTTTATAGTCTGTCCTCATGGATATTTTTTTTCACACAAAAACATGATGAGCTAAAAAAAATATAATATATATATTTGTATTGGTTTATTATTATAGTATATTTACAATTTTTTATTGTCTCACTAAACAATATACATTTTAAACATTTTAGTGGTTTTTTTTATTCTCTTAAAAATGATAAAAACAAAAAATAATCTTGTTATCACGAGTGATCATTATATAGAGTTTGTTAATTATGATTCTAAATTTTATTTTTTACAATGGTATTAATAAATATTTTTCTACACCCTGAATAAAATTGGAAAATTTCATAGCTGAAATAATAAATATTAATATTCATTAAATTACTCAAACATTTATTTTTGAGCAATGTATTTTTTGAAAATTTCATGTTGATGTTTTGAGTAAAACTTGTTATAATTTATATAATTTGTTACTCATCCATTTTCAAAATAAAATTTTTATTGGCTTCTTGAACAGATGAATTCTAAAAATTTATTTTTTAAATGATTATAGATTTAATGTTATCAACCAAAATAAAATAGATCAGTTAAATAAATTTTATTCCATAAATTAATAAAGGTTTTTTATGATTTATTCTAAAATAGGTATGGATTTTAGATTTTTATTAAATAAAATAATTATTTTAATGATTTGTTTCTTATAATGGTTAATGAAATCGATCATTTCTTTTAAAAAAATATCATAATTTAAAGATAAAATTATTTTTTTAACTTATTCATTTTCCTTATATGAATATAATCCATAACTATTGAATGAAAATGCCCAACAATTTTCACTGATGGATTTTAAATATCAATAATCCACAACCATAGAATGCATGCATCAGCTAGATAATGCTTATATTAAAATCAGGACAAGGAATCAATTGTTCCTAATTAATATTACCTATATTTTTTATAAATAGACACTGAATTAAACATGTTAAAATATAAATCTCCATATGAATTCATCAAGAACATAAACCTTTCCTATTACAATTTTAACTGGAAGATGCATTAGAATATTTAGTTGAAGAATATTAGATAAGGGCTATGAAAATAAACACAATTTTAAATATAAAACCATTTTTGGCAATTAGGTGAACTTCAAGTTGATATAAACATAAATAGAGTATTATTAGATTATCAAAATGAGAGTGATAAAAATGGAACCATTATTATTAAGAACTCAAGAATTACAGTTAATGGTTTTTCTTAATAATAAAGAGATGAATATGGTCAATCATTCACTAGTAGAAATATTAGAATAAAATTTTGTCATATTAACATTTTAATAACATATTATTTTTAATTTATTTGTAATCGATCTGAATGGTAATATCCTTAATGGATATTATTGAGAGGATGTTTGTATTGAAAAAATTCATCTTTTGATGATACAATGTTTAAAAAAATATATTTAATAAAATTAATCAACATTATGGACTTATCTATTCCCACTGATAATTTTATGAATGGTATTTAAGATATTTATATGAAAATAACTTGTGTATTTGATGTGTGGATCTGGCTATATTAATATTTCCTTTAAAAAAATACCATTTTTGTTAAAATATTTTTAGACGATTTAATTTTTACGTCAAAGGATCAATATATTATAAATAAATGTTCTATTCATGTGGAATATG
The DNA here is from genome assembly GCA_963277665.1 of Viscum album. Classification (NCBI taxonomy): domain Eukaryota; kingdom Viridiplantae; phylum Streptophyta; class Magnoliopsida; order Santalales; family Viscaceae; genus Viscum; species Viscum album. Next base: position 1,942,033,863 of record OY728126.1, on the reverse strand, counting down.
AGTTTGAAATGAAAATTTTTGGGGAACTCAATTTTATATATGGTTTCAAATTTTTAAAAAAACCAGAAAATTTTTTAGAACTATATAAAAATTTAAAATGATTAATAAATCCATTTGGTTTCTAAAATGTTTCAAAAATTATAAAATTTATTTATACTACTATCAATATTGATCTTAATTATCCTTATAAATAGATAGATTAGAAACATTATATAAGAAGGATCTTATTTTTACTCTAAATTACTATAATTCAAGAAGATAAATTTATTTAGTAGTTTATGTTCGACATTTTAATATTGATCGAAAATAATCCTATAATTAAGTGATAGAATTAATTTTTAAATATCTTAATTGCACATAAGAAATTTTTATATATTATTCATTATTAAAATATTTTACATTGAGATGTTACTAAAACAATTACATTAGTGGCTACCAATTAGATTGATAATCAAATCTTATGACCTATCATTTCAAAGGAGAAGCATTAGCCTATTATCCCAGTAAGAATCATCATTTTATAACATATTCCATAATTGATGATTTATCACTATCATCTAGAAGATATTTTGATCAACTAATTTGGATCTAACATAGACTCAAGAAAATGGGATTGAGTTGTACTCAGACACCATATATTATTCAGAATAGTAGTTCCACTTCCAAATATTGGAAAATAAATTTCTCATATTAAAAAAATAGATTTAAGAAATCATATCCTCATTGATCATAGAAAAAATAGAAATATCTTTCGAGAATATATTGTATCAAAATATAGACTTGCAGATATTTTTTCCAAAATTTTACATCTAATATATTTATATTCATTAGACATTGGTCGTGAATGATCAAATATAAATTATCATCGATCCACTTCATGTTTCATCTTTATATAAAAATTATAATACACTATAATTAAAATGATTAATTGTTTCAAATATATAAAATTTTATGAAGTAATTAAGATTTTTTTAATGAAATTTAATAATTCATGGAATTTAATTTTTTTAAACATTAAAAAAAGTTATTATTTTTAATTTTTATCAAAAAAATTATTATTATAATATCAAAATTCTCTCCATTTTTTTTAATTTTAACCATTTTTAAATGATATATTTTTTTCAGAATTATTTTTTATTGATTAAACTATTTAAAATTACTTTTCAATAATTATTTACATATATTTTCTAATTCTTCCACTAGATTTCACTGAAAAATGAAATCAACCATTATTTATAAATAATTATATGAAGAATTATTAATCTATTCAACGATATCAGTAAAAATTGGATTTCAATTATTATTTTATCATTTGGGTACGTATATTAAAATTTATTATTTATTTAAAAATAATTTCATAATATTTTTCATAATGGTAACAATTTTCAATTTAATTCGATGAAAAAAAAAATTTAATTTTAAAGTGAATACATATGAAATTTTTTTATGGCTGTTAATATTATAAGAAACACTTGTGAACAACACATAAAAATTTGAAAATTATTTAGATGATAGAAATTTTAAAATATATACGAAGGATTAAATATTAATTGATAATATCTAAACTATTATTATAGATTCTATTTTCTACAGAATGTTTTCTCATTTTATGTAAAATTATTTGCAAGATATAAAACATATATTTTCATAATGTAGAAAATGTATCAAATATAGAAAAATTAATTTCACTTTGTTTTATAGTAGAAAGTTATGTTCAACCTATGAAAATGTGGATTCATATTTTTATTATGTAGGTATTTTTGATATGATCTTATGATTAGTGGAAAAAATGATGTTCAACCTAAATCAAATTATAAGAACATATTTTCAGATTGGAATCTGTGGAGAATACATAATTAATGTAGACAAAATTTATTACATAAACAAATATAATGGGACTTTTTAAAATGATATAATAATATGAAGGAGGTCTCAACGAATCTAAAACATATGATCAATCATATTCTAAAATTTAGTTCATTAAAAATTTCGTTTTATTTGTTATTATAATGTAGTTTTTCATAAAATAATAAAGGGGGAATATATAATAAAATATATTGGTATTATTTAATTTTTACTCTAATTATATTATTTCAATGAAAAATAATGTAAAAAAGTTTGTTTTATGACACTCTATATATTTTTATTTTAATGTATGGACATTTTTATTTGGGGAATTATATATAATTATTTTCATTATCATTTTTTGTATTTTAGGTTTACTGTTCAAAAAATATGATAGAAATTAATTATGTAAGATTTAATACTAGAAATAAAACATATAAATTTATTTTTTAATTTTATTCCCTTCATTATCTTTTTCTTGTTAGTTTTTTTGTTTCCAAAAATTATATGATTATAAGGGATCTACTTAATTCCAAAAATAATATAATTATTATTATTTAGATAACAATTAAAATCAAATGAAAATGATCAAGATATAGTTTCAAAATATTTTTTTTTGTTTCGAGACAATGAACATCTAGTTATTGAAATTTTAAATATCATAACTCAAAATAGTTTATAAAATCTAGATACGAAATGATATATCATCAAAATACATGAATAACATTGATGAATCACTACAATAGTTATTATTGAACTCATTTTTAGATGACCCGACATGTTGATCATGAGTTGATCATGATATCGATTTTTTTACAACATTTCCTGATTTTAAGCTATCTTACCATTTTAGATTGTTTCATTATTTATTTATAAAAAATGTTTAATTTAAATAATTAAAAGTTAATAACAAAAGTAAAATCTACTAAATGATTTTTATGAATGATTTTTCTAATCTTCATGTTGTTTAATATCTTATTTTCTAGTGAACTTATGATAAGTGTAATTTCTTTTGTACGTGTTCTGTCCTAAAACATACATTCTATGTGGTTATAGTTGTGATACTCTTTAATTACAATTATAATAATTATTATTCCAATCATGTGATACATATATCTTTTTTGTATAAGAAGTCATAAAAATATATAATCATCTAATCAATCTATTCCATTTATAAAAATATAGAGCAGTTGAATATCCTATTATTTTATTTGAAGCTATGAGCTACTACTGAAATGTTTAGTCGATGACATTTAAGGATTGGAAGATATAACTATTTATTATATTATGATTGGTGATACCCTATGGCATGTTCAACGTCATGGGTACAATATATTTGGTTTATAGATCTCATGACCAAATTATCTAAAAGTGTGGCTTAAAAAATTATACATTATTGGAGAACCTATTTTGTTAACCTGTACTCAATATTTAGCTTTTAAACATCAGGTTTATTTTTTTGAATATTTTTTTCTTTATTTTAGTTTGTTTTTAATTAATATCATTTAACACATTCATCATTAGTTTTAATTTAGCTAAATTTAAATTTCCACAAGAAAATTGATATAATAAAAAAATATTTTTAGTTTCTACACTATTGGTTATCATCAATATTTTGAAAATAAAATAAATATTTTACCTCATTGATATTACAAATAAACAATTATCATAATATATAAAGGGTTTTAATTTTTTTGGATTGTTTTATTATAAAAAATCACCACCTTATATATTGTTCACCATCACAAAATCTAATAATATGAAACTAAATTAAAATTTTTTATCCATTGAACATGATGATGAATGTTTTACTAAGATTACTATTTATAATGATGATTATTATAATTGGAATCTTTACTAAAAATTTACATCACAAAATATATTGTTTTTCATGAACCTCTATTATTAGATTTAGTTTTTTGAAACTCTATACACAAAGTTAATTTATAAAAAATTAAATTAAAAAATTTCTAATATATATAAAACTATTTTAGCTTTATCATGTCCCATTTAGTCCCACATGTCTCTCCCAAATAAAAAAAATATTTCATTGTTTGGAAATTGTTCGATAAAATTTGAATCATAAAATAGTAAAACAGTAATAATGTATAGAAAATTTATGGCACAAATTTTAATATTCTTGATTAGTGATGTCAACGTTAACAGAATTGTATGTAATAAAATGATATTGACTATTCATTTTTTCCTCATTTAAAATTTTGAAACCCGTATATTTTGGTGAATTTTTTTTTGGAAAAATAATGATTGATCTTAGGAAATTTAAATATTACACTAACTATAATACAACTAAATTAATTCATATGGAATCAAAATTATCAATATGTTAACACAAATAATTAAAATAATGAAAAACATAATATATATATATATATATATTACATTGAAATATAATAGTATAAAAATAACATATCATATTATATGATTTTAGAAATTGAAACTATTAAGTCATAAAAATCGTATATGAAATTCTAAAATTCAATTAGATGTTATATTTAATATGATTTTTAAATAGTGTATGACTTTATAGTCTGTGTATGATTTTAGAGTTGGTGAAATTTTCATTCTGTAAAAAATTTGATACCACATATTCCTTTGAATAATCATGTAATATTTAACAATCGTTTTTTGAATTTTTAAGAGAATATATTATATTTTTGAAATAGATTCTATTTGTGTGTCACGTTAAGGAAAAATAATGTATTTTTAAAAAGAATATGAGATTTTACAAGTACGATATTACTTGGAGATTAAAAATATATTATAAAATAATTAATAAACATATACATTACAAATAAATATAAGAAAATTAAAATTAATTACTATCAATTAAAAAACATTATATAAATTCTAATTAAAATAAATAATAACACCAAAAAATAATTATTTAAGGAATAAATAAATAATATAATGAAGAATTATAATTTTCAAGTTAAAAAATTTATATTATGATTCATACATTGAAAAAAATTGTTGGAATTTTTAAATGAATATATAAGAGACATAAAAATGATTGTTAAAATAAAATTTCATCAACAATTATTTTTTTTATACTAATTGAATGTAAAATAAATTCATTAATGTTGTTAGGGGAAATAAAATAATAATTATATACTTGTTAGAAATTAATTTAGTAATGTGTCTAGGAGCCAATCAATAGCTTCCCCAAATTTTATAATTCTATAGAGAAAATTATTATAAAATATTTATCCTTTTAGGAAATTTCAAAAAGGATAAGACAAAAAAACATATTTATATTCTTAAAACAAAATAAATAATACAATATCATATTTTCATGTAATATAAAACTAAAATTGTAAAACTAGTTTTCAGAAAAATAAATTCTGAAATAATTAATGTCTATTTGTTTTTTAATAAGCACTATAATAATAAAATAAATGTTAACACCAAGTTTGTTTTACCATGTCCCGGCCCGCCTTCACAAAAAGGAGGGAAGGGCCAGAAGATTTCCAAGCCCTTTCTTCCTTATGTTTAAGGATAGATAATGACCCCCAAGACCCACCTTTAATAGGTCCCGGAGTGGTGACTAGCACCAAGGGTATATAAATTTATCACAAATGGAAGGCATTACCCCTTTTTTTATAAGATCGAGAGATGAGACGATGAAACTCAACAACACCAAGGTAACCGAAAAGTAAAACCAAAAAAAAAAATAAACCATTCCCACATGCATGTTCCAAAAGTAAAGCCACAAGTACAAAAGGTGACTACAAGGGTAAGTACCAAGGAAGAAAAACAGCAACTACAACTGCCCCGAAGGTCCGAGCTAGTATGGTCATGCGCGATCCCCAAAGTCCTCCTAGAAACCTGAAAATAGTTTTTATATATATAGGGTGAGCATACAAGTACACTCAGTACGGAAAACCAAAGACTCTGGTGCACAAGTGGGTGATCACGCTAAAGTCCCGTGAGAAAAAGGAGTAAACCAAAAACCTATCAAGGTAAACTATCCACCCTAGGCCTCACCAAGGAAAACTCCCCAAATAATGAATGTCAAGTAATATATATATAATCACAGCACATCGATGTATGGGTACCCTGCGCCACTTTCCCACTGGTTATTGAGACATCCTAAACATTGGACCAATCACTCCATTCTCTAACATCAGTCCCACTGCCACACATGCCCGCACACACCTGGGCCACAACCACACGCAGTCACACTGCCCTAATCCCGCCCACACACACATGGGACACAACTGTCACACGTAACCATACCTGTAAACACCTAGGACATAACAAAGACCACCACTCCTGAAGACACCTGGGCTAGAAGATCTACTGCCACGCCTGAAGACACCTGGGCCTCATCCCGAAGACGCTTGGGAATCTACCTGCCACACACACCTGGACAACCGTCACACTACCCCACCCGAAGGTTCTTGGGCTAATAATGGACATCAGGCCATCACAGCCTTCCCGTAGATACTTGGGCTATCTGGGAAAGGGAGCATAAAAGGATCTAATAACCAGCCACTAAGAATAGTGTTGGGAAAAACACCCTCTCCCATGAAATGGGGGTGTTCGGCACTAAGTGATCAACATGGGTGGGTCGTGAATAAGAAACACAAAGCTACATGTATAGATATAGGTAACAAACACTCACCCAAAGCACATGTTTTCCTACCCAGCCTACAGAACACAACACCACTCCATCCAAGTCACAAGTCACGACTCTCGCCAACAAAACCCATTTGTCCCATTCTTGCTTCATGTTTAGTAATATTGTTTAATTAAGTTTAAGCACTGCTGGGAAACTTGTAGTTATAGGCACAAGTCCAGGAATGTAATAAGTCAACCATCAACCGTAACGCCCTCACCCGGTTCTCAACAACAGAGGATCCCACCCCAATTCGTTATATAAAAAAGTACCCACCCGGTCTTAAAACTCACAACCACCGAATCCATACCAACAGGGGATCCCATCCCCAAATTCAAACAACCACCGAGAGTATAAAGACAGGGGATCCCATCCCCTCCCACATCTCCAGAAATCGGCTCGTAAAAGAAAACAACCAACCACCACCACCAACACAAGCCAGGGACATGCCGGTTTTTTCATATTTAAATGACTTAACACACTCCATGATTTCAATTTTTGTGTGATTTAACCGGTGTTATCACAGAAGGATTGATCCTGGTGCCTCAATTTATTTGGCCGGATATACGTGATTAACCAATTTAGTTTTCACAGCAGGAGTTTAAAACCACAACAAGCCATTTATAACATCAGCAGGGGTACATTAGTGAAAAAACAACGACCACCAACGACCTCGATTTTGAAAAGGCATAATCCAACAAAACTCAACAAGATGGTCATAATATAAAAAACATCAATGATCACAGCCCCCCCCCCCACTCTTTCGTTATAGAATCTATTTCATTATCTTTATTTAGGTCTGGTTTGTCTAATTCAACAGAACAGAAGCACGCCCACCCCGCATGATACACAAAAGAGAGAGGTGAAGGAGAAATTCCCTACTTGTTGATAGATGATTGACGTTTAGGTCAGGCACAGAACATTATGGATAACGATGCGGCACACCCGATACACCAGAAGCTATTTGTGAAAAGTCGCGATCGAGGAAAGGAGAAACCACGACTAACCCTTAGTTTATAAGAGCTGTGGACAGTTGAGGTGAGAACGTGAAACCACATAAGGCGCAGGGTTCGTGGGTTGACCACGCGGATCCACTCATCATTAAAGGGGTTCGGGTGGTTTAAACCGACTTGTTAATTGATTAAGTATTTAATTAAAACTCTTATGCGCGTTACGGGTCTTTAAAACACACTCAAACAGGTAAAAATAGGTTTTAAAACCCTATTTGTTCAAAAAGCAGTGCTACTGGAAATAACATGTGGGGTAGGCTAGAGCCACCGGTAGTTGAGAGCTACTGATGGGTGACAGCTACCGGTAGGCTGCGGCCACCGGTAGGCGGCAGCTACCAGTGGGCCAAGCTACCGGTAGGCTGCAGCCACCCGTAGGCCGCAGCTACCGGTCGGCCGAGCTACCGGTAGGCTGCAGCTACCGGTAGGCCGAGCTACCGGTAGGCTGCAGCTACCGGTAGGCCGGGCTACCGGTAGATAGAGCTACCGGTAGGCTGCGGCCACCGATAGTCCGAGCTACTGGTAGGCCTGCTACTGGTAGTCTAAGTCTACCGGTAGGCCTACACCACCGTGATTCCCATACCCGAAAACCCAAAACGATATTTTCACAAAGTAATGGACCCTAAAAACCCAGGTCATTACATCATATAACTCTTAAAGAATTCCTATCCTCGAGAATCAAAACAAAACAAGAAGGGAAGAGAGGGTCCGAACAACCACCTCGAAAGATACCTCTTAAGAGCAAACCCATGCTAACTAAAACATTTCCCCACCAAGAACCAAGCAACATACCATGCCAAACTGCCCGAGAATGTGGGTTGGGGAGTCTATTCCCCATGTCATGATATTATCTGCTTTGGGCGGCACTGACTCACCCGCACGGATTTGATCACATCCACCTTATTGCGTCTTGATTAGGGGTCGGGTTCTATCCTCCCCATAGCCAGGGCTTTTCACACACAAATAGAGGAAAGAAAACCAGTAAATTTCATAGACAAAAGACAAAACGTTCTACCACAACAGGTACAATAAGGAACAAACTCAATAAAACTCTGGGTACTAGGTATGCATCTGTGCTTCCCTCTCCCACGTACTCTCCTCAAGCCCACCATGTCTCCACAACACACGAACCAAGGGGATGGTTCGCCCACGAAGCACCTTCTCCTTGAGATCCTCGATCATCACTGGTCTCTCCACAAAGGTCACGTCGTCCTCGATTTCCAGATCACCCCAATCAAGGACATGTGAATCATCATGCAGATACCGAAGGAGCTGGGACACATGGAAGACACCATGTTTCCTCAGTAGCAGCGGTGGAAACGCTAGCTGATAAGCCACCTCGCCGACCCGCCAAAACACTTCGAAGGGTCCGATGAACCTAGGGGAAAGCTTACTCCCCTTGTCGAACCTCTGATGCCCACGCCGAGGGGAGACCTTCAAGAACACGTGGTCCCCAACCTCAAACTCCAAGGGCCTCCTCCTAGTACCAACATACAACTTCTGTCGGTCCTGGGCCGACTTCATCCATTCCCGTATGAGCTGAACCTTCTCTGTTGTGTTCTTCACCACCTCTGGGCCAAGGATGCCTACCTCTCCTACTTCGGCCCAACACATAGGTTAATAGCATGACCTCCCATAAAAGGATTCAAATGGGGCCATACTGATGGTAGAGTGATAGCTATTATTGTAGGCGAACTCTACCAGGGGAAACTGTCGCACCCATAATCCTCTTGAGTCCAGAACACATGCTCGTAGCATATCTTCCAAGGTCTAGATGGTGCGCTCTGTTTGTCCATCTGTTTGGGGATGGAAAGCAGTGCTAAGGCATAATTGGGTGCCAAACACATGCTGCAATCCTCTCCAGACTCGCGAGGTAAACCGTGCATCCCTATCTGAGACTATAGACCTCGGAACTCCATGAAACCGCACCACCTCATCCATGTAGTTTCGTTCCAAAGAATCCACAGTACTCGACTCCCTAATTTCCAGAAAGTGAGCCGATTTCGTCAACCTGTCCACTAACACCCAGATGGCGTCGTATCCCCCTTGGTCCTTGGGTAGTCCCGTGAAGAAATCCATCAAGATGTCATCCTACATCCACTCGGGGACATCTAGGGGCTGCAGTAGGCCTCCTGGAACTCGGTGTTCAGCCTTCACTTGCTGACACACTAAGCACTTGGCCACAAACTCTGCCACCACTCGCTTAACTCCGGGCCACCAGAACTGCCTCTTCAGTCCCTGGTACATCATGGAAACTCCTGGGTGTACCGCTAGGTGTGAGTTGTGGAACTCACCGAGAACCTTGTCGCGCATCACTCCTGGAACAAACAACCTTTTCTGGAAAAGCATCCGGTTTTGACCATCCTCTGTCCATCCTTCCAGAGCATTTCCCTGGTCATCTCGGTCACACATCACTTCACACTCCGGGTCTCCCCACTGAGACTCCTCCACTTGTAGAAACAGAGATGACAACACTATCATCTGATATAGGAAGCCTCTGCCACTATCCATCTTCGCATCCAGGTGTAAGGCTACCAACTCCTCCATTGCCTTCTAGGCGTCCGCCGAATCTCGGACCGCATCCTTCTGTGTCCTCCTGCTCAAGGCATCGGCCACCACATTTCCCTTGCCCTCAGTATAGAAGATCTCAATGTCTTAATCCTGGAGGAACACCACCCATCTCTGATGTTGCAAGTTTATATCCCAGTTGGAGAAGATATACCTCAAGATTTTGTGATCTGTGAATACCACAAAGCCTTCCCTGATGAGGTAGTGTCGCCATAACGTTAGCATAAAAACGACCACTGCAAGCTCCAGGTCGTGGGTGGCGTAATTACGCTCATGGGGGCGTAGCTTCCTGGACCCATAAAAGATCACCCCTTGTCACTACATCAACACGCATCCGAGGCCTTGTCCTGAAGCCTCACAGAACACCTCATAGGCCACCCATTCTTTTTGTAATCTCAGCACTAGGTCACTAATCAACTTCTCTTCTACATAGCTGAAGGCTGACTCGCACTACTCGCTCCACACGAAAACCTAGTCTTTCTTGGTCAGGGCTGTCAAAGTGGCCGCAACTCGGGAGAAGTTGGGTACGAACCTCCGATAGTAACCTGCTAGCCCAAGGAAACTACGGACCTCTGCCACATTCTTGGGTAGTACCCAAGAAACAACTGCCTCATCTCTTGATGGGTCCATTACTACCCCCTGGTCGGACACCACGTGCCCGAGGAAGTGCACTTCCCCTGTCCAGAACATGCATTTCGAAAACTTCCTATAGAGATGATGATGTCGAAGGACCTCCAAAACCATCCTCAATTGCTCTGCATGGTCCTCCTCTGATCATGAGTAGACCAGGATGTCATCGATGAATACCACCACGAACCGATCCAGGTACTCCCGGAAGATGGAGTTCATAAGCCCAATGAACACAGCTGGGGCTTTCGTAACACCGAAGGTCCTGACTACGAACTCGAAGTGTCCATACCTGCATCTGAATGTCTTCTTTGGGATGTCACCCTCCTTCACTATAAGCTGGTGATACCCAGACCTCAAGTCGATCTTTGAGAACCACCCTGCCCCTTTCAGCTGGTCGAACAGATCGTCTATCCTCAGAAGAGGGTACCGATTATTGATCGTCACCTGATTTAGCCTCCTGTAGTCGATGCACATCCTAAGACAACCATCTGCCTTCTTTGCGAACAAGACTGGAGCGCCCCACAGTGACACACTTGGGAGAACATAACCCCTCTTCATCAGATCATCAATCTGGATCCGCAACTCCCGTAGATCTGAAGGTTCCATCCGGTAAGGAGCCATCGATATCAGATGAGTGTCGGGCTGCAGGTCTATCCCAAACTCGATATCACGACGAGGGGGTAGAGTCATCACCTCCTCAGGGAAGACGTCAATAAACTCACGGACGATCTGTGGCAATCCCACCATTTCAGCATCTATGGGTTCCACTGTCAGCTCGGCCAACAAGGATAGGAGGGGTTCCTCTCACCTGTTGCCCTTCTGACCGCCCCGCTCGCCGGTGAAGGTAACACGCCAGCCTCCCCAGTCTGAGAACACGACCCTTCTTCGTAAATAGTCGATGATGGAACACACAGAAAATAGCCAGTCGATGCCTAGGATGACATCGTATGGATGTATCTATAGTAGGAGAAGATCCCTAATTGACTGATGTGGCCCGATCATCAGTCTACATCCCTGACAAACAAACAACAAGTTGGTCTCACCTTCGACTGGTGTGTTAAACACCAGGGGCTCTAGAAGTCTATCTGCATCTAAACCCAAGGCACGGGCTAGACTTGGTTCAACAAAGGAGTGTGAAGCTCCGGTATCGAAAAAGGAATAAGAAAGAGTGCCAAACAGACTGAACGTACCTCGAACAACCTCTGGCCCTGCTGGAACTGCTGCCTCTGCAACGTGTAACTGTCCACGCCCAGCTCCCCTACACCTCGGCTGACAGACACCTCCCCGACCATGCCCCGGTCGAGGTCCCTGAGGTGCGCCCTGAGGTCGGCCTCCTCCTCCTACGTCTGCCCTCAGAGGAGTGGGAGCTCGCTGTCCCTGCTACTGTTGAAAAGGTCTGGCTGGAAGCTGCTGCTGGGGCGGGTGCGGGAGGTGTGCGCCACCGCCGTACTACACCCCGTCGGGGCACTGACTGTAGAGATTTCTGGGGCTCCCAAAGACGAAGCACCGTGGTCCCGGGCCCAAAGGGAAAGGGCGAGGGTCGGGGGATCGAAACTGAAACTACTGCGCTCTGCTCCCTACTGGTCGGAACCTGGAGTGTCCGGACGCAAGAGGCCTGGTGCTGATGGATTTTCCCTTCGATGGTACCTGATGGATCCCCTCTCATGACACTCCTCCTAGAGAATGCATCCTCTCCACCACATAGGCCATCGTCTGGACCTCCAAGTACGTCGGTAGGGTAAAGGGGGTAACAGCATACTGGAGGGAGGGTCGGAGCGCCTCCTATAAACGTCTTTCCCGAGACTCCTTGTCGGGAAAGAGGTCCGGAGAAAAACATAGGAGGTCCTTGAACTTGATCCCTAGATCTCTCAGGGACATACTCCCCTGCTGAGGGGAGAGTAGCTCTTGTCTATTTTCTGCCTTCATCGTCGAGGAGATGAATTCTTCCCGGAACTCCCTCTCGAAACCCTCTCAAGCCACCTCAGACTCTCTCCTCTCCCCCAGGTAGAGCGTCCACCACTGACGCGCCGCTCCCCGTATCTGGCTGATGGCCAGAGGAACCCAGTACTCGGCCGGGGGCCCGAATCAGGGCGAAAGCTATAACTAGCTCCTCTAGCTAGTCTTCCGTCTTCATGTCAGAGGTGCTGCCCTCATACTTCTCGAGGGCCTGTCGCTGGAAGGCCCGAAGAGTCATCTGCCACTGGTCATCCTCTTCCTCTCGATCAGCTCTCTACCTATCAGGAAAAGTAGTCTTCGGGGCCTCGATCGCCTATACCAAACGTGGTCGCCTTCCAGGTGCCATAGCAGCAAGGTAAAACAAGGAATGCCTAATCCCAAGTAGTGCAGAATATCGTTCATAAAAATTCTTAAAATTTTAATTTATTCATAATTCCCAAGACATCCCAGAAACACAAGAACACAAGTCATTATGATGCATGTACCTTTCCTAGGGTCTCTACCCTACAATCACTGTCACCTCACTTGGTCATTTGGTAGGTCCAGAGTCCTTGCATAGGATCACGGGGGGACCTAAAATCCCGTGTCCCAGCCGGTCTTCCCTGGCCTAATTCACGCGCCAAGGTCACCCAACACTGTTGCCTTACCATCCCTTGCAATCCTCACTGTTCCTAACTCTAGAATCCATCCTATCTCTCAACCATCACCTCTGATACCATTATGTCATGACCCGCCTTCACCAAAAGGAGGGAAGGGTCAGAAGATTGCCAGGCCCTTTCTTCCTTATGTTGAAGGAGAGATAATGATCCCCGAGACCCGCCTTCAATCGGTCCCGGAGTGGCAACTAGCACTAAGGGTATAGAAATTTCTCACAAATGGAAGGCATTACCCATTTTGTTTTATAAGATCGAGAGATTAGATGATGAATCTCAACAACACCAAGGTAAATGAAAAGTAAAACAAAAAAAACCATTCCCACATGCATGTTCCAAAAGTAAAGCCACAAGTACAAAAGGTGACTACATGGGTAAGTACCAAGGAAGAAAAATAGTAACTGTAACTGCCCCAAAGGTCCGAGCTAGTATGGTCCTGCGGGATCCCTGAAGTCCTCCTGGAAACCTGAAAACAGTTTTTATATACGTAGGGTGAGCAAACAAGTACAGTCAGTAGGGAAAAACAAAGACTCTCATGCACAAGTGGGGGATCATGCTAATGTCCTGTGAGAAAAAGGAGAAAACCAAACACCTATCAAGGTAAACTATCCACCCCAGGACTCACCAAGGCACACTCACCAAATAACGCAAGTCAAGTAATATATATCTAATCAGAGCACATCGATGTTTGGGTACCCCGCGCCACTTTCCCATTGGTTATTGAGACATCCTATGCATCGGTCCAATCCCGCCATTCTGTCTCCGCAGTCACACTGCCACACCCGACTGCACACACCTGGGCCACAACCACACGCAGTCCCACTACCGAAATCCTTCCCACACACACATGGGCCACAACTGTCACACGTAACCATGCCTGCAAACACCTAGTCCATAACAACCACCACCACGCCCGAGGACACCTGGGCTAGAAGATCCACTTCCACACCTGAAGACACATGGGCCTCATCCTGAAGACGCTTGAGAAACCACCTGCTGCAAACACCTGGCCAACCGTCACGTTGCCCTGGCCGATGGTTCTTGGGCTAATAATGGACCTCATGCCATCACAGCCTGCCCGAAGATAGTTGGGCTATCTGGGAAAGGGAGCAGAAAAGGAGCTAATTACCATCCACTAAGAATAGTTATAAGGCCCCATCCTTAAAACGTACTTAATCATGAGTTATTACAAGATTACACATTGAGGATCTTTTCAGGATTAGAGTTTTAGAGAATCAGATCATGAAACATGCATTACATTCCACTTTTAAACAAAGTGGTTACATAAAAGACAGTATTCATTCTTCCCATCAATGGAAACATATTGAAAATAAAACATGGATTATTTCTTGACACATCCTTGACAATATCATCTCATCATGTACCTTTACCTTGACCTGTGAAAAACATTTCAAAAACCTGGGATGAGCATAAAAAGCTCAGTAAGGGTTATAAAAATATGGAAAGGAAACATGACTTCATATATACATTAGAATGAAATCACACTTTACCCATAAAACATAGGCATATCAAATCATGAATATATCATAGAAAACATAAGACATAAAGGTAACTTGAGGCATTCATAACATTCTTACTTAGGGAGTAACCCTCTTGGTTACGTTTGGAATACCCATCACAGTATATTCCCTAAATCTCTTCGGAGAAACCTTAATGTTTCACTCCTTCGCGTTACCCAATGCATTGGAGAGCTATATCGGGCTCACCCGCCCTTAGATTATCACGGAACCACCCGTTTTCATAACAATGCCCAAGAACCATAACATAAATGTATCACATAAAATATGCATAATGGAAACATAACATTTCCACATTTCAATCACAATATAACTTTTTAGTATATGGAAATAATGAATCCATTCAAAAAGAAACCATTTCCAAAACCATTTAAAACATTTAATAAAGAGATTTTTGATTCAAAGTGTCTCATACCACCTTGAAGCTTAAAATTTTAAACCATTAATATCCATATAAATAAATCCTTAAAACCATTTTGAAAACCTGGATATCAATAAGAACAAATAATTAAAACATTTAAAATGATATTTCGGTTAAAGGGGTTTTACCAAAATTAGAGACACTTGAATACAATAATTGAGGAATAAAATTTAGTCAGAACTTTATAATATCATGAGAATAAATTGATTAATGATATAATACTCCAAAGGATAGTATATACACCATATAAGAGTGACATATTCAATGACTACATGTTGAACCCAAAGAAATCGAAATTGGGTTAAAAAGTTCCCTTGACAGCCTAACGGCATCACATCAAAATGAGTTGATGAGAGATAAAAAGTGTATCTCATCACTTGGACATAAAATTTACATTAATAAGGATATATGAGAACATATCCCAACATAAAAATATGTAAATTAAAAGACCCAACAAAAGAAGTCTTTTATAAAAGAGGAGGGTGAAAGGTTCCCTTACCGACTTGGGTATCTTTCAAAACATACACCCCATGAAAGAAGGACAATAGATCATTGATGTAAATACTCATAAAAGAAATTATATTACACAAAGAGTAGAATAATGGGAAGTACATACACCACTCAATGGAATTTGTGGAAAATGTAGCATAAATCTCACGGGAATAAAAGTGAGATGAAAAATCCCTTACGAAAACTCGGCAGCCTAACGGCGCCACATAAAACTTCCGAATATGGATTGATTAGATCAAATAGGGTATCTCATCACATTAAAATAAAATTTACAGGATGAAAAATATAAAAGAACATCTCCCAACATTACAAATAGGATCTTAAAAGAAGTGACATAAAGGAGAGTACTTAAAAAGAAAGAGAGAGGTTAGATCTCTTACGAAAGTTCGGAAGCCTAACGGCGCCACTCAAAACTTCCAAAATGGATTTGTGAGAGAGAATAAGGTCTCTCATCATATGAACATAAATATTACAGTAAGAGTAATATAAAATAATTTCTCAATACATGAAATATGATCTTTAAAAGGAATGACATAAAAGAATGTACTTAAAAAGAAAGAGAGGTGTAGGATCCCTTACCTCGGGTCCGACTTGACTCGATCGTTCTTTAATCTCCTGAATAATAAACTTGAGTTAATTTATACTTACTTAAGAACCTTTTTCAAGTTCATTATTCCTTTTATATCACTTATTACCTTGTCATAAACATTATGTAATCATTTAAGTTAATAATATTTGTTTTGCCGATATTTGGTTCTTAAGTCGAAAGTGGACTTCTTACAATTACATGTTGTTCATGTGGACAAATGTTTATTATATCTAGAATTGTATTCATGATGTAGATATCATATATTTCATATATATCCAGTACATTCATGCATTTATAACATTACATAATCATTTAGAGGTAAGAAATGAAATGCACCATTCATGGAGACGGTAAGCCATACGTACGCATGAACACTACTTTCATTTCTATTTCGTATTTTATAGAATGTAATAATAATGATATAAAGGTATATTATAATTCCAGTATAATATCATATATAATATCATAGTTCCATCCTTTATACGTCCCACGTATGGTATTTTACGAATCAAATCACTTTGAGGGGGCGGTAGTCCGCACTTCCTTAAATGAAGATATCGCGTTTACCCATAATGGAAACCATAAAGGTATGCCCAAAATGAAAAAAAAACAGAAGATTAAGGAAAATATAAACATATTATATATCATATATAAAAATAGTGACATCATAATGGCCACCTTTGAAGGTGTTAAATGAGTATTGAACAATCATCGTTTCGGGAGGAAGAATTTCGCCATCCACGGAAACCGTATGTTCTTTAACCATTTGATGTAGTTGTGTGAGAGTGTAGCTCGAATAAATATTATAACAACATCCTAGTATATTGAAGATACTGGTTTTTTTTACAAAAGAATTAAATAAAAAGAGTTTAGGGGGTTGGAGAAGCAAAATAAAACAAATGAACATGAGAGAATGAATTACCTTTAAAAGTGTAACTCCTTTTGATTTGAGCCTAAAGGCTTCCTTTGAAAGGATTCTGCCCAAAGGGAATCCTCTAGGATGAAGAGAGGGATGTGGAGAGAGTAAATGGGTAGGGGTTGGCCGAGCCAAAGGCTTGAGGAGTGTGTGAAATGAGGTAGAGGTGGGGGCCTTTTATAAGACGAGAGGAGGGGCACTTTTGGAAAGTAAGAAATATTACTTTATTTGAAAATGGGTTTCGGTTCTAAAAGGTCCCACATTGATATAATTCGTGGATAAGGTGATAAGGGTTCTAAATCCACCCATCCAATAAGTTTTGGACATGTGTAGGTCATGGAGTTTACATTATCTTCTAATTTTATTTAAATCGTCAGATAATGATGTCATCGCTGCATCATTATGATGTCATAAATAATTTAATTTATTTAATGTCTAAAAATTATAAAAAAATTACTATGATGTAGTAAAGCCTTTTATATTTCCAATGAATATTTATAATAAAAAATATGACTTGTATAACCCCACTTAAAAATTGTTTTAGTAAAACATATCATGTTTGTTTCATTTTTACTTTTACATTAAATAAAAAGTTATTTATGTCATTTCCCAACAAAAGTGGCTCCATGGGGTCCCCAAGTTGACCAATGGCTTGTCTTGGTCTGAAATTACACATCCAATGAGGTTAGGACATGTGTCATGTTCATTTCATATTATTAAAACATTATTTTTTACTTTAAACTACACTAATTACCTCTAATCGCGATTAAAAACTTAATAAGTTACTATTCACCAAAAAAATTATTTTTATCCCATTGAACCACATTTTACTTCTTAATGACAACCATGTATGTTGGATTTTTGAAATTCAAAACACAAAGACGGCAAATTTTCATTTAAACAGAAAAATCAGTTTTTATAAGTACCACTTAGTGGTTTCACTATTCATCAAAAATTAAAGTTTTTCAGAAAAATACCAAAAATTCACCCTAAGCTATATTTGATATTACGAATTAAAAAATGAAGTCTATTTTACAAAATTCATAACATATATGTCACATTAATTAATTTAATAATTAATTCCCGATGTCAGAGCAAATAACGTGTTTTTATGAAACAATAAGTATCAAAAGATTGACACTGGTTTAAGTCTGATTTCAAGGTGAAATTAATTCCAATGAAAACTATTGGATTTAATGGTAAAAATATATTCTAATTTCACTTTAAAACCAATTCAAAAGATAACTTAATCATATAAATAAATTAGATTAAAAATAGGTTTTGAATTAAAATACAACATTTTACACTATTCATTAAAAAATGAACTTTATCGGAAAGATACCAAAAATTTACACAAAGTAAATTTTGATGTCCCAATTATTAAGAAGAGTTTTATTTGGTCCAAAAAGATGTATAAAAGTGAACAAAACTATATTTAATGACGGTTCTCCATCAAAAGGCGATAAGTGAACCTGTAGTGAAAACTAGGGCATATACGTCTAAAATCGAATTATTTCCGTATTTTATGCCTTTATCCTTTATTGGATAAATGTAAAAACATTAAAAAACATATATAATCATATTTTAGTTATATCTATCCATTCCCGCCAATACAACGGCTACATGTTTACTACCATTTAAAATAATATTATTTTATTATTAGAGTGCAATGTAAGATTCCCAAGAAACTTGTTGTTGCGTGTTGGGTACGCCATCGAGCATAGCATCCCATTTAAAGTCGTATTAATACTTTATTCACAAATATGGATAAATATGAAAATGTCATATTATTTATTTACCTGGGGTGTTACATCCTTCCCCCCTTTTGGGAATTGCGTCCTCGCAATTTCAAAATTGCGCTTGGAAACATCCTTGAATGTCCCACATTGGAACAAGAGTCGGTAAAACAATCACTTTAAAATAAAGAAAGATAAGCACAGAGGTCACCCGAGTTAACCCATACTAGGATTCCAAGTATGAAAATATGGACATGGAGGAAAAAAAGGGCCATGTTCTGATGGAGAGTGATAGAAAACATGTTTAGGAGAAAGTTATCCATAAGAAAATCACAAACTTGTGATGGGTTAAATGGTATTCGATTCCCCAGTAGGAAATGTTAACAGACAACATTTTTGTTTTAAGTTACTTTTTATTGAGGAATTTATTCATAAGGAAACATAATCACTTATCATGTTGACTTTCAACTTTTACTAGATTCCTTAATCAAACTCATATTTTTTCCAAAAGTCGAGTATTTAAGGAGACTTGTTCGCATTAAGAGTACTATAATCAACTTCTAGAGAATCACCTAATCCACAAAAGAGAACTACATACATCCCAAGTCTTTAGTATTTAACCCAAACCAAAACTAGAAAGGTTAGTACAAGGTCAGATAATCCAAAAAAGGATATCCCTTTAAAAAAGAAAATCTATTCTTAATCTCAAAATTTGTCCAACAAAACCCAAAGTTCAACGAGGACCATCCGATAACACTACTGGAAATATAGCCTATACCCATGGTTTGAAACCGTGGGTATAGCCCATGAAACCGTGGGTATAGGTTATACCCACCGTTGGATTAACCGTGCGCTGGAGTGGCGTCGGTATAGACCTATACCCACGGTTTTGTAGAAACCGTGGGTATAGCCCACTGAAATATCATATTACCCACAGTTTAAATAAACTGTGGGTATACATCTATACCCACAGTTTAGAGAACCGTGGGTATAGAATGTTTTGAAGAAAAATATATACCCACGGTTTAAGGAACCGTGGGTATAGATACTATATACAGAACAAGAACACTTTGCCTTCGCAAAGTGAAACCTGAAACCAAAATGTAACCAGAATGAAAAATCAATCGATACCAGAATGCAACATGCAACCTGCAACCTAAAAAAAATGCATAGCAGAATGAAAAATAAAAATGAAACATGCAAACCAAAATGCATACCGGAATGAAAAATCAAAATGCAATATGCAAACCAAAATGCAACCTGAAAAATTAATCTGCAACATGCAAACCAAAAATGTTCAATGAAACAGAAAACCTGAAACAGCAAACCAGATTGAATAATTAATCTACAACATGCAAACCAAAATCAATCTGCAACATGAAACAGAAAACAAGAATGAATAATTAATCTGCAACATGGAAACCAAAATGCATTTCAAAATGCAAACCAGATTCATCTTGAAACAAAATGAATAATTAATCTGCAACATGCAAAAATCAATCTGCAACATGCAAACCAAAATGCATACCAAATTAATATGCAACATGAAAACCAAAATGCATACCAAAATGCATACCATAATAATTAATCTGCAACATGAAAACCAAAATGCATACCAGAATGAAAAATCAATCTGCAACATGCAAACCAAAATGCATACCAGAATGAAAAATCAATTGAAATTTGATTTCATCTTGCTCCTGCAACATGCAAAACAAAATTCATACCAAAGAAAACTAGAATCCGAAATCAATGTAATTGCAATTAATTGTTCAATGAATAAACCAGAATGAATAATCAATGAAAACCAGAATGAAACATGCAAACCAGAATGAATATTCGCCTTCAGAATGGAAAATCAAAATGCAACATGCAAACCAAAATGCATACCAGAATGAAAAATCAATCTGCAACCTGCAACTGCAAACTTGCAACCAAAATGCAACCTGCAACCTGAAACAACAAACCAGATTGAATAGTCAATCTGTAACATGAAAACCAAAAATCATACCAGAATGAAAAATCAATCTTCATCATGCAAACCAAAATGCATACCAGAATGAAAAATCAATGGAAATTTGACTTCATCTTGCTCCGGCAACATGCAAACCAAAATTCATACCAAAGAAAACCAGAATCCGAAATCAATGTAACTGAAATTAATTGTTCAATGAATAAACCGGAATGAATAATCAATGAAAACCAGAATGAAAACCAGAATGAAACATACAAACCAGAATGAATATTTGACTTCAGAATGAAAACCAAAATGCAAACCAGATTGAATAATCAATGAAAACCAGAATGAAAAATAAAAGAAAACCAGAATGAAAAATCTATGGAAATTTACCTTCATCATGCTCCTACAACATGAAAACCAAAATTCATACCAAAGAAAACCAGAATCCAAAATCAATGTAACTGTAATGAATTGTTCAATGAATAAACTAGAATGCATTTTTTAAAAACCAGAATGCAAAATATAATAAAAACCAGATTGAATAATGCATTGTTAAACTACACTGAATAAGCATAATGAAAACCAGAATGAATAATGGATTGTTAAACCAGAAAGAAAACCATAATGCATTGTTTACAATGCATTGTTAAAACATAAGTAGAGATTGCCAAAGTGTTCAATGAATAAAAATGTTCATACCAAAAAAGTCCTAAATAAATTCATAAGGAAAAAGTATCAAAATCATTAATCTCTTATTAAAGCTAAATAAATTCTAATAGTGGATTCAAAATTCCTAGATGATAATTCAAAAAATAATGCTGATATAAAAATAATCCTCTCACTCCATGCACTCACTCCCAACCGGCACCCACCCCACCCTCACCCAGCACCCAGCCCTACCCCCTGCACCCAGCCCCCACCCTTGCACCCAGCCATACCCCCTGCACCCATCCCATGCCCCTGCACCCAGCCCTACCCCCTACACCCAGCCCCCACCCCTGCACCCAGCCCCATCCCCACTCCCCCCACACCCAATCCAACCCCCTTCACCCAACCCAACCCCCTGCACCCAACCCCACCCCCTGAACCCAGCCCCCACCCCCTTCACCCAGCCCTACACCCATGCACTTAGCCCCACCCCCTGTACGCAGCCCCATCCCCTTCACTCCCTCCCAAACTGCACCTAGGACACCCTCACCCCACCCCCTGCACTCCCTCCCAACCTGCACCCAGTCCCCCTCACCCCTCACCCTGCACCCATCCCCACCCCCCTGCACCCAACCCCACCCCCTGCACCTGCCCCCACCCCCTATATATAGATTATAAATTCCTATACTAAGAGGTACTCTACCTATCCACCCCAAACCATAATATAAAAACTATAAATCAGAATATAAAAACAGAAAACCAGAACAAAAACTATATCAAACCAGAAATAAACATCAGAACAAAAAATTCAGCCAGCTCTAACCATCTGATCAAGAGCGATAAGAGGATGATCCATCATTATATGGCTTCAAAATTTCCTAATCAAGGAAGTATCACCCTCAAAAAATCATGTGTAATGAAAACAGGATTAAAAAACCTATGAATTAAACTTTAGAACAAAAAATCAGAACTGCTAAACAAGTCCATATTCCTGTACAACATGAAGGGTCCATCCATGGATGCTCAAATTTCCACAGCAAGGTAGAATCCCATATGTAAATCATGTGAAGTGAAATAGGAATAAAAAAACCTTAGGTATAATGAAAACAGGAATAAAAAATGGTGGAGTTTTTGAATTCTTTTCAATGCACTAGGAAAAGTGTTTCAGTGTAAAGAGTATGAAGATTATCAAAGATAATATCCTGTTAATCATACAAAATTTTAACTTTCTCCAGTATGTGTTAGCCTTCAATTTTATTCAATGCCTAGGTTTTCCGAAATGCTATTTTTTTTCCTGCTTCGATAAACAACAAATAATATATTAGGTTTTTATTAATATTAGGTCCTCATAATATTTATCATACATAAATATTCATAGAATAATATATGAATATGATTTTCCATGATTTATGGAATTTAAATTATCCTGCATATCTGGTCAATTAAAATTGATACTATTCCCAATTATATCACTTGTAGAATCAGATGAATAACCCCAAACGATATCTGAACAATAGCATTCTTATAATCTCAACTAATCATACTACAATAATAATCATTTAAATATAAGTATATTTGGATATGAATTACTCATGTGTAATTTGAATTTTTGTGACCTCATTATCCCCCTTTATCTAATTAATTTAATTCTTTTAAAACAAGCCTATATGAATTATAATGCACCAAAAATTTTCCAATAAAGTAGCATGCTCCATGTTGCACTTTTAGCATCAGGGACTTCTCAAAATGGACATAATGAATGAACAAAGACACGATCCTTGATTTTATATTGTTACTCCATTTTCATACATCTGAGACACCACTAACACCAATATTCCCACTAAGATCATCCGTTGTAAGGATGATTGATTAGCGAGGATACCATTCAAGGGATAATTAGAGATTACGAGTTTTTTTCATAACGAAATTTTAGAAGATTGTGGTAATGATGAAGTGAATGTTTTTTATAGAGTTTAAGATTATACTACGAGAGATATTTTGATGGATGATTTATATAAGGTTGATGGTAGGAATCTGATTAGTGATCCATCTCCCTCTTATCCTTCCCCCTCAATTCCAACATCTTCATATATCACTAATGATGAATTAGATGTATTTAAATCAGAGATGTTGTCAATACTCAAAAATGCATTTTAAAACATCAACAACTCTTTACATAAAGTGAGACAAGAGGATATTTAATAAGTGGATCTATATTTTAATTCAATGGATGATTATATTAGATCTATTAATCCTGTTTTGGAATCTTTCATGTTGAATCAAGATTATTTTCTTCAAGATTTAGAGAATGTTTCGTGGTTTTCTAGTGAATTCACATGATTGAGGTATATCAAAAGTATCTAAGAGTCCATATGAATGCAAGCAGCAAAATAGAGCCTTTAAATTGGGACCTATTATCGAGGGTTTAGGGAAATAACCTGGTAGGAAATGAGGACGCAGAGAGAAACTAGGGAGAAGAAGGAGATCTCCCATCTTACATTCTCGCCCCATTCTGCACCTATAAATAGAAATAGAAACCGTGTGGGAATTGAAACTCAATAGATAATGGAAGAAGAACTAGGGGAGGAGGAGAGGAGAGGATGAATAGTTCATCTAATTGACTAAGTGTCAGATTAGGACTAATCTGAAGAGAACAATTATAATATGATTTGAGTAGGTCAAAATTTTATTCCAACATGTAGGCATGTTTGAAATGGAAATTTATGGACCTTGGTTAATATTTTTTTAGTGATGATGGACCTTCATGATAAGAAAAAGGGGTGATCTAGTGGATGTATTTTTCATAGTAAGTGTATTGTGAGTTTATAATGATTTGATAAAGGTCTAGTAAAAGAAGAATGTAAAGTGTTTATGGTTATCCCTATTCTTTATATCTATAATATTCTTCTCCTAGTTATGAATTACAACCCATGACATTGAAAATTGGATTAAAAGTATTTGATTCATTTTTTTTGAAAAAAATGGTAAATCTTGAAGCTATACATCACCATGAAAATTTTTTAGTTGTATGGTTATACATGTAAATGATATATGAAAATATATCAAGGAATGAAAGGAGGAATATAATATTGGATGTATCTCCACTCTTTCTTCTATGAGACATTGTATCCAGATACTATACACCTAGAGAATCTATGGGAATTCATGAAGCTATGGTAGTTTTGTTAATTAGTAACAAATGAATTTTATGAGTTTAATATATTACTCTACTTCATATCAACCTTGAAAATAAATTAATTCATGAAAACAATCATTTTGGAAATAGGATTAATGATTCATAAAGAGTACATGCACTACCCACTTCGCCTGAACACATACTCCAATGAAGTCAAATATGTATTGTTAGTCTTGGTAGATGTTTCCTTAAATTTCAATATTGTAGAGATTAGCGTGTTGCCTAGGTCAGTGGTGGTTCTCAACACAGTTAAATTCTTTAAGCTAGAATAAGGATCATGAAATGGTTTAGTTGGGTTGTTATGAGTATATATTAGAACTAATGTTACTTGAGTGATGATAAGAACCAGATTCACTAATTTATTGGGGAGGGATAGATAAAAAAAATATAAGGCGGTATGTATGTCATATACTTTTTTTTTAAAAAAATCTTTATCTCTAGAGGAGTGTTGTAGAAATTGAGGATGATGTGTAGGAAAACCAGTTTCATGGGTGGTGGTGGTTTCATATTGGTTTCCAATTGACATTAAATCACATGATACTTTTTAGTCGTTGAATTTTATGACAGATTAATTGCACTGTTAGATGACTAGTGAACTGGTTTTATTTATGAGGAATACCCATATTTGTATATTTTTTCAATACTTGGAAATTCATTACATTTTATAACTAACTAGAATGGAATTCAAGAATTGTTCTTGTCTAGAGTTCATGATGCATAATGTCAATATACAATGAGAATGTATGATAATGATATTTTTTTTGTGAGGAGATATATAGTATAATTAATCTTAATAATAAATTTTAGAATCAAAGGTGCATAATTTGGTGATTCCTAGAAAGAACTCAAAATAATTTATGGTCTAAACATGACTGATGATATCAATATGTAGAAGATTGAAATCAATGGTTGGGTGTTTTATAAATGTTTCCATGTTTGAGGAATATTTATTTCTGAAGGATAGAATTTGTTGTCATGTCTATTGTTAATACATTGTTAAGTTCACATATATCTAGGTAGGTCTGGTATTGGTTGGATTCTATCAGTAATGTTAGACCATGATGTCATGAGTTCATTGTTAGGTGTATGATTTAGTAATAATTGATGAGTATTAATGTTTGGGTGTTTTTTTTGATGTGATAAATGCTTTATGGGGTGATTGTTGGGGATCCAGAAGTACATACTTGGGAAATAACACTTGGGAACCCGAATCGAGGCATTGTACTAGCACCATGGAATGTATGGAATCAATCCAGTAGAAGGATATTATCATAAGCAATTAAATGAATGATATTTAATTGATGTAGTTGAACAGATGGAGTTCAGTGGATGAAACACTCCAAGTTGAATATAAGTTACAAGAATCCTTTTATGTTAGGATTAGAAGAAGCATTATAGAGGTTTATGTGGGTGGTTTCTAGAAGTTTTTGTACAGTTACCACTTATCCATAAAGCGGATTCATAAAAAATAAAAAAAATGGATTGAGGAGGAGAAGGAATCTAGGGAGAAGTAGTCCATTGGATGGTTCATAGTGGAATATGAGTAGTAATAGGGGAATCATTCAAATGATCATGGAGGTGGTATTTAATATTTTGGACAACATAGTGACATTCATTAAAGGGGTATATTTTGAATTATTAATTGGAGTTACAAAGGTTATATTGATGGTTTTCTGTAAGTCACTCTGATTATAAGTCACTAAAGATGGATTACTAGAATAATTTATCATGAATTTGTGGAAGGAGTTGTTATGAATAATAATCAGTGGAAGAATTAGAAGGTGATGTGTATAGTGAACTAGGTGATGAAGGTTGGGGTAGTGATTTATACAGGATATAAAAATTCACTAGTTCCAAAGGGTGTATGCTGGCACATAATAGAAAGTAGTGATAATTTGCTAACTAGTTATGGACATTTATATATTTTACATTGGACAAATTGTGCAAATTATTCTTAACAATTTCATACAGGGACTAAAAAACGCTAAGGTGGATCCCCTGTAGAGAAGAAAACATGGGTCCACACAAGTTTCAAAGGAGCCATAACTAAAGGATGATGTTTATATTCATAAGGGTAGAGAATGAACGGAAATAAATGGCAGATGCAATAACCAAAAATTGGTGTTGGTGATTTATCATATAGGAGTGTAATCTCTGATGATGTGAATAGATTTTAAGTTCTATAAGGGGTTGTGAATGATAAACAGATGTTGCAATAATAATCAGAGGAAGTAAAATTTACCTCTAAGATGAGTGATTATTGACTAAATAAACAATGAAAAACATAAATTCTGTAGTGATATAAGAATAAGTGATTAGTTTAAAAAGAATAAAAAATATAAGGAGAAGAAATTCAATACCTATTTGGAATAGAATGGCCGGGAAGTTACAGGGGGAGAGGGAGCCGAGAGGGGGGAGCGTGGACGTCGCCGGAGCTGGGGGTAGCATGGCGAAGGCAGGGATGTTGAGGCGGAGGCGAAGGCCCGGAGTTCCAGGTTGGGAGTGGAGGCAGATTCGGGAGGCAGAGGCCGTGGAGTGGATGAGATGGACTGGAGGTGGAGGTCGGATGGACGGCCAGGAGGCGGAGGTCTAATAGGGGAGGAGAGGGTCGGGAGGCGGAGGTCAAATGGTCGGGAGGCGGTGGTCGTGGAGGGGAGGATAGGGCCGGGAGTCATAGGTCGGGGGAGGATAGGGTTGAAGGTTGGGGGAAGCGCGATGGAAGTGAGGACGAGCCCGATGGAGGGGTAAATTTAGGGGTTGAATACCCATGGTTTTATTAAAACCGTGGGTATAGATAATAAATAATAAACTATCCCCATGGTTTTTCAAACCGTGGGAATATATGTGTGGGGAAACACCCCCTTTCCAGTAGTGTAAACAATTTTTCCATAAAATTCTTCAAAGTAAACCAATATAAGATTGAAACCCAAATATTTGAAGGATTTAGTCACATAGTCTTCCATGTTAAATCATAACATTTATCTCCAAACAATATCAGTTTCTCCTAAAGTCTCGTATTGAAAATTAATTAACCTAACCACATATCCTCCATGATAGGTTAATCATTTTCATAAATAACCCAAAATCAACTTCCTCTTAATTCATAAAATCATCTAACTAAAAAGAATCGGTCAAACTAACCAGGGACTTCACGTAGTCCAGTGGTAGGCGATAAATACCAGTCGCACTTTGGTTGTGGGTTCGATTCCCGTAGCTTTGTCCGACGCGACGGGATGTCACACGGTCTGCGTGTTGTCCTTTTTCCAAAAATATATAATTCTCAAATCATTCTCCAAAAAGAGATAAAATCATCAAAAATGATCATAACATATTTTAACCTCAAGTTTATCTCATGCCTTTCATTTTCTATAATATCATATAATAACCCATAATTACCTCAAAAGTAAGGATCATATAAACCCTAATGGTTA
This sequence comes from Viscum album, assembly GCA_963277665.1. Taxonomy (NCBI): domain Eukaryota; kingdom Viridiplantae; phylum Streptophyta; class Magnoliopsida; order Santalales; family Viscaceae; genus Viscum; species Viscum album. The sequence continues at coordinate 1,942,005,620 of OY728126.1, read as the reverse complement.
CCTTTATAATTATTATCTGAACTTCCACATCGAGTGGTCATCTCGTACATGATGCATTATAGAACATACCATGGTTCAAGTGGTTGATCATGACTCCTTGATAGTTGGTTTAGAACAACCACGAGTTTCCTCATTGAATACCCCATTTCATCCAGTCTCTTAATCAAAGAACCACCACAGTTTCCTTCAAACCAATTGTCACTTTGGTGCCTGCTAGATCCAGCCATTTACTAAAACCAAAAAGGTTAGTGTGAGTATATCAACAAAACCATCATGTACTAATGAGGAAGGTAAACACTAAGATATACTTACTCATTCACTTTATCTAAAACTAGGACTCTTTCTGAAATCCTAACCATTATGGTAATGTCACTTATGCTTAAAGAATACCCTAACCTCTAAAGTTATCTAAACCAACCTCTGATACCAACTATAAGGCCCCAGCCTTAAACCTTACATAATATTCAGTTATTACAAGATTACACATTGAGGATCTTTTCAGGTTTAGAGTTTCATAGAATTAGATCATGAAACTTGCATTACATTTCACATTTAAACAAAGTGGTTACATAAAAGACAGTATTCATTCTTCCCATCAATGTATACATATTGAAAATAAAACATGGATTCTTTCTTGACACATCCTTGACACTATCATCTCATCATGTACCTTTACCTTGACCTGTGAAAAACATTTCAAAAACTTGGGATGAGCATAAAATGCTCAGTAAGGGTTATAAAAATATGGAAAGGAAACATGAGTTCATATATACATTAGAATGAAATCACACTTTACCCATAAAACATAGGCATATGAAATCATGAATAAATCATAGAAAACATAATACATAAAGGTAACTTGAGGCATTCATAACATTCTTACGTAGGGATTAACCTTCTTGGTTACGTTTAGAATACCCATCACAGTATATTCCCTAAATCTCTTCGGAGAAACCTTAACGTTTCACTCCTTCGTGTTACCCAATGCATTGGAGAGCTATATCGGGCTCACCCGGCTTTAGTTTATCACGGAACCACCCATTTTCATAACAATGCCCATGAAACATAACATAAATGTATCACATAAAACATGCATAAAGGTAACATAACATTTCCACATTTCAATCACAATATAACATTTTAGTATATTGAAATAATGAATCCATTCAAAAAGAAACCATTTCCAAAACCATTTAAAACATTTAATAAAGAGATTTTTGAATCAAAGTGTCTCGTACCACCTTGAAGCATAAAATTTTAAACCATTAGTATCCATATAAATAAATCCTTAAAACCATTTTGAAAACATGGATATTAATATGAACAAATATTTAAAACATTTAAAACGATATTTCGGTTAATGGGGTTTTACCAAAATTAGAGACACTTGAATACAATAATTGAGGAATAACATTTAGTCAGAACTTTATAATATCATGAGAATAAATGTATTCATGATATAATACTCCAAAGGACAGTATATACACCATATAAGAGTGAATTGGTGCATAACAACAATGAACCCTTAATAGAAAGGTCAAATGTGATGAAATCCCTTATAAGGAAGGTATCCTTAAATTAAGGACAAATCAATCTAAAAAATATGTGTGACCAATATAAATACACCCAATATAAGTGGATATTAAGTGTAAAACAATAAAATGTCTTTCACACATATTCAATGGATGACATATTCAATGACTACATGTTGAACCCAATGAAATCGAATTTGGGTTAAAAAGTTCTCTTGACAGCCTAACAGCATCACATCAAAATGAGTTGATGAGAGATAAAAAGTGTATCTCATCACTTGGACATAAAATTTACATCAATAAGGATATATGAGAACATATCCCAACATAAAAATATGTAAATTAAAAGACCCAACAAAAGAAGTCTTTTAAAAAATAGGAGGGTGAAAGGTTCCTTTACCGACTTGGATATCTTTCAAAACATACACCCCATGAAAAAAGGACAATAGATCATTGATGTAAATACTCATAAAAGAAAGTATATTACACAAATAGTAGAATAATGGGCAGTAAATACACCACTCAATGGAATTTGTGGCAAATGTAGCATAAATCTCACAGGAATAAAAGTGAGATGAAAAATCCCTTACGAAAACTCGGCAGCCTAACGACGCCACATAAAACATCCGTATATGGATTGATGAGATCAAATAGGGTATCTCATCACATTAAAATAAAATGTATAGCAAGAGGAATATAAAAGAAAATCCCTCAATATTACAAATAGGAGCTTAAAAGAAGTGACATAAAGGAGAGTACTTAAAAAGAAAGAGAGAGGTTAGATCTCTTACGAAAGTTCGGCAGCCTAACGGCGCCACTCAAAACTTCCAAAATGGGTTGATGAGAGAGAATAAGGTCTCTCATCATACGAACATAAAAAATACAGTAATAGTAATATAAAATAATATCCCAATACAAAAAATATGATCTTTAAATGGAATGACATAAAAGAATGTACTTAAAAAGAAAGAGAGGTGTAGGATCCCTTACCTCGGGTCCCACTTGACTCGATCGTTCTTTAATCTCCTGCATAATAAACTTGAGTTAATTTATATTTACTTAAGAACCTTTTTCAAGTTCATTATTCCTTTTATCTCACTTATTACCATGTCATAAAGATTATGTAATCATTTAAGTTAATAATATTTGTTTTGCCGATATTTGGTTCTTAAGTCGAAAGTGGACTTCTTACAATTACATGTTGTTCGTGTGGCCAAATGTTTATTATATCCAGAATTGTATTCAAGGTGTAGATATCATATATGTCATATATATCAAGTACATGCATGCATTTATAACATTACATAATCATTTAGAGGTATGAAATGAAATGCACCGTTCATGGAGACGGTAAGCCGTACATACGCATGAACACTACTTTCATTTCTATTTCGTATTTTATAGAATGGAATAATAATGATATAAAGTTATATTATAATTCCAGTATAATATCATATATAATATCATAGTTCCATCCTTTATACGTCCCACATATGGTATTTAACGAATCAAATCACTTTGAGGGGGTGGTAGTCCGCACTTCCTTAAATGAAGATATCGTGTTTACCCATAATGGAAACCATAAAGGTATGCCCAAAATGAAAAAACACAGAAGCTTAAAGAAAACATAAAAATATTATATATCATATATAAAAATAGTGACATCATAATGGCCACCTTTGAAGGTGTTAAATGAGTATTGAACAATCATCGTTTCGGGAGGAAGAATTTCTCCATCCACCGAAACCGTATGTTCTTTAACCATTTGATGTAGTTGTGTGAGAGTTTAGCTCGAATAAATATTATAACAACATCCTAGTATATTGAAGATAATGGTGTTCTTACAAAATAAGTAAATAAAAAGAGTTTAGGGGGTTGGAGAAGTAAAATAAAACAAATGAACATGATAGAATGAATTACATTTAAAAGTGTAACTCCTTTTGATTTGAGCCTAAAGGCTTCCTTTGAAAGGATGGTGCCCAAAGGGAATCCTCTAGGATGAGGATAGGTATGTGGAGAGAGTAAATGGGAATGGGTCGGTCAAGCCAAAGGCTTGAGGAGTGTGTGAAATTAGGTAGAGGTGGGGGCCATTTATAACAGGAGAGGAGGGGCACTTTTGGAAAGTAATAAATATTACATTATTTGAAAATGTGTTTCGGTTTTAAAAGAACCCACATTGATATAATTAGTGTATAAGTTGATAAGGGTTCGTAATCCACCCATCAAATAAGTTTTTGACATGTGTAGGTCATGGAGAATACATTATCTTCTCATTTTATTTAAATCGTCAGATAATGATGTCATCGCTGCATCATTATGATGTCATAAATAATTTAATTTATTTAATGTCTAAAAATTATAAAAAAATTACTATGATGTAGTAAAGCCTTTTATATTTCCAATTAATATTTATAATAAAAAATCTGACTTGTATAACCCCACTTACAATTTTTTTTTGTAAAACATATCATGTTTGTGTCATTTTTACTTTTACATTAAATAAAAAGTTATTTATGTCATTTCCCAACGAAAGTGGCTCCATGGGGTCCCCAAGTTGACACATGGCTTGTCTTGGTCTTCCATTACACATAAAATGAGGTTAGGACATGTGTCAAGTTCATTTCATATTATTAAAACATTATTTTTACATTAAACTACACTAATTACCTTTAATCGCGATTAAAAACATAATAAGTTACTATTCAATAAAAAATTATTTTTATCCCATTGAACCACATTTTACTTCTTAATGACAACCATGTATGTCGGATTTTTGAAATTCAAAACACAAATATAGAAAATTTTCATTTAAACGGAAAAATCAGTTTTTATAAGTACCACTTAGTGGTTTCACTATTAATCAAAAATTGAAGTTTTTCAGAAAAATCCCAAAAAATCACCCTAAGCTATATTTGATATTCTGAATTTAAAAATGAAGTCTATTTTACAAAATTCAAAACTTATAAGTCACATTAATTAATTTAATAATTAATTCCCCCTGTCAGAGCAAATAGCGTGTTTTTATGAAACAATAAGTATCAAAAGATAGACACTGGTTTAAGTCTGATTTCAAAGTGAAATTAATTACAACGACCACTATTGGATTTAATGGTAAAAATATATTCTTATTTCACTTTAAAACCAATTCAAAAGATAACTTAATCATATAAATAAATTATATTAAAAAGAGGTTTTGAATTAAAATACAACATTTTACACTATTCATTAAAAAAATGAACTTTATCGGAAAGATACCAAAAATTTAAACAAAGTAAATTTTGATGTCCCAATTCTTAAGAAGAGTTTTATTTGGTCCAAAAGGATGTATAAAAGTGAAAAAAACTATATTTAATGACGGTTCTCCATCAAAAGGCGATAAGTGAACCTTTAGTGAAAACTAGGGCATATACGCCTAAAATCGAATTATTTCCGTATTTTATGCCTTTATCCTTTATTGGATAAATGTAAAAACATTAAAAAAAATATATAATCATATTTTAGTTATTTCTATCCATTCCCGCCAATACAACGGCTACATGTTTACTACCATTTAAAATAATATTATTTTATTATTAGAGTGCAATGTAAGATTCCCAAGAAACTCTTTGTTGCGTGTTAGGTACGCCATCGAGCATAGCATCCCCTTTAAAGTCATATTAATACTTTATTCACAAATATGGATAAATATGAAAATGTCATATTCTTTATTTACCTGGGGTGTTACAATAGTGTTGGGAAAACACCCTCCCGCATGAAATAGGGGTGTTCGACACTAAGTACTCAACTAGGGTGGGGCGCGAATAAGAAACACAAAGCTACAAGTATAGATATAGGTAACAAACACTCACCCAAAGCTTAGGTTTTCCTAACCAGCCTACAGAACACAACACCACTGCGTCCAAGTCACAAGTCACAAATCTCGCAAACAAAACCCATTTATCCCATTCTTGTTTCACGTTCAGTAATAATGTCTAATTAAGTTTAAGCACTACTGGGAAACTATTAGGCACAGCCCCAAGTCCAGGAAAGTAAATAGTCAAGCATCAACCGTAACGCCCACACCCAGTTCTCAACAACAGAGGATCCCACCCCAATTCATGATATAAACAAGTACCCACCCGGTCTTAAAACTCACAACCACCAAATCCATACCAACAGGGGATCCCATCCCCATATTCAGACAACCACCGAGAGTATAAAGAGAGGGGATCCCATCCCCTCCCACATCTCCAGCAATCGGCTCGTAAAAGAAAACAACCAACTACCACCACCAACACATGTCAGGGCAATGCCGGTATTTTCAAATTTAAATGACTTAACACACTCCATGATTTCTATTTTCGTGTGTTTTAACCGGGGTTATCACAGAAGGATTGATCCTGGTGCCTCAATTTATTTGGCCGGATATACGTGATTAACCAATTTACTTTTCACAGCAGGAGTTTACAACCACAACAAGCCATTTAAAATATCAGCATGGGTTCATTAGTGCACAAACAACGACCACCAACGGCCTCGATTTTCAGAAGGCATAAGACAACACGACTCAACAAGATGGTCATAATATAAACAACATCAACGATCATAGATCCCCCCATCATTCTTTATAGAATCCAGTTCATTATCTTCATTTAGGTCTGGTTTGTCCTATTCTACAGAACAGAAGCACGCCCACCCCACATGATACACAAAAGAGAGAGGCAAAGGAGAAATTCCCTACTTGTTGATAGATGATCGACGTTTAGGCCGGGCGCAGAACTTTACGGATAACGATGCGGTGCGCCTGATGCACTAGAAGCTATTTGTGGAAAGCTGTGATCGAGAAAAGGAGAAACCACGGCTAACCCTTAGTTTATAAGAGCTGCGGACGGTTGAGGTGAGAACGTGAAACCGTGTAAGGCGTGGGGGTCGTGGGTTGACCATGCAGCTCCACTCTTCATTAAAGGGGTTCGGGTGGTTTAAACCGACTCGTTAATTGATTAATTATTTAATTAAAACTCTTATGCCCATTACGGGTCTTTAAAACACGCTCAAACAGGTCAAAATAGGGGTTAAAACCATATTTGTGCAAAAAGGAGTGCTACTGGAAATAACCCGTGAGGTAGGCCAGAGCCACCGGTAGCTAAGAGCTACCAGTGTGTGACAGCTACCGGTAGCTGCGATGCGGGTAGGCTGCAGCCACTAGTAGGCTGCAGCTACCGGTAGGCTTCAGCTACCGGTAGGCCGCAGATACCTGTAGGCCGAGCTACCGGTAGGCTGCGGGTATCGGTAGGTCGAGCTACCGATAGGCTCTGGCTTCCGGTAGGCCGAGAAACCGATAGGCTACTGCTACCGGTAGGCCGAGCTACCGGTAGGCTGCCGCTACCGGTAGGCCGAGCTATCGCTAGGCTGCAGCTACTGGTAGGCCCAGCTACCGGTAGACAGATCTACTGATATTCTGTGGCCACCGGTAGACAAACCTACCGGTAGGCCTGCTACCGGGAGGCTAAGGCTACCGGTAGGCCTATACCACAGTGATTCCCAGACCCGAACACCCAAAACGAGATTTTCACAAAGTAATGGACCCCAAAAACCCGGGCCATTACATACCAGTTAAAATTATAGATTTTATGAAGCATTATATTAAATATTTTTTAAACTACAATTTCCTCCCTATATCTTTATACAATTTAAAATAGATACCAAATTAATAAAATATGAATTATCTAGTAAAATATGGAGGTGAAATATAGAAATACTCTACCTTAATTGAACCTATCTCACTTCTCTAAAAATAATCAATATTTAAATCTAGTGTGTTGAGAACATACTATTCCATATTATATAAAAAAATCTAGGATTATTATAAATTTGATAAAAATATTTAATGAATCATGTTTTAGGAAATGATAGGATTTTTATTGTAACCAAAATTTAATTAATATTCTAGAGAACCATTAAAATATAACTAGATTATATACTCACTGGAAAGAAAAAAAATAAATGTATATATTATTGAACAATGAAACTATAATAAGATGAAGCAATATTTCTTTCCAAATATAGAATCATATTACACAATTATGAATTCCAAACTACTAAAGATAACATGAATTGAGATTTTTAATCTCAAAATACTTTATCCTTGAAATATAATTTACACTGCACAATCATATTTTTACAAATAGATTCATTAAAATTGAAATTTTATATTTCTAATAACAAAATATAAAATTTAATTTTCCCAATAATAGTTATATTTTAAAGTTATGTAATGATATAAATATTTTTTTTCATGTTGAATATATAGAAAAAAATATCAATCATTTTCAGAATATTTTCTAATAAAATGATCTCTAATATATATATTATTTATCTATAACTGATACAAATGGCCTTTCAAATAGAAATAATAAAATAATTATCACATGATGTAGTTAACAATTAAATATATACATCAATACAAGTTGATGTTTCATTATTATAAAGGTATTAAGAAACAAATATGGCCGAAAATAAGTATTTTTTTTCTAATGGTGGATAAATTAATAGATTATTGTTTATGAATACTCCAATATATTATAATTTTTACTATGAAATATAATATACCACTTCAAATATCTTTATGTTTTTTAAAACAAACAAAATTATAATAATTATAAATTCTAAACTCAAACATATATTTTACATGAAAAATAATGAAATGATTAAAGAAACATTGACATATATTTTGATTATTTCTATATGATTTATGTGACATTATTTTGGAATAATATAAATGATTAAAAAATACAAACTAAATAAATAATATAATGACTAGAAGTTGTTAAATATAAATTGATACAAATTATAATCATATAATAATAATTTTTTATGCTTTTCATGATTTAATTGAATCCATTTTTCATTAAGTAATAATAAAAAAATTTATTATTTATAATTATATAATCTATATCTATTAACTATACACATTTAACAAATATAATTTTTTTTAACGAAATAATTTTTTTTTTAAATTTTGAATTTTAATGATGAATTGTAATTATCCCATATGACTCATATGAAATTATTTGGTCATTAATGTTAAAAATTCATTATACCAAAAATAATGTCAATATTTAAATTTTTTTAAGGATAAAAATATTTGAATAATTAATATCACATTAAGCATTTTCTTGGTAATAAATTTAAGATTATCATTTCCCTTTTTAAAATAACATTGTAAATTAAAATTTTATTATCACTTATAGAAAGTTTATATTGATTTAGTAAGGAAATTTTTTTTCTTTAGATAATTTAAAAACATGACTTGGTAGTATTTCATATTTAAAACTAGTGGGTTTTCTAATATATAATTCCTTCAAAATAAATCATTTATAAAAATTAGTATTACCATTAATTTGAAATATTTTAAAATAAAAAAATGATAGATAAGATAATATTTTTATTATATAATCTAAAATTTAATTCAGAGAAAATGTTTCTCCATATTATATCCCCTATTTCTTAATATATCCACATGTTACTGGCCCATATTTTTTATAACAGTAGTTATAAATTCATAACTTTTTGCCTTAAAATCCATAATGAACCAATAAGAAGTAAATTTTTATCTTGAAAAAATAATTCCTCAATATTATTTTATATAACTTATTGAAATCCAATTTTATAGGTAATATATTATTCGAAACATTTACTAAATAAAAAAATTATTTTCCCCTCTCCCGAATGATGCATAATTTTGTAACCCCTATAGTCGTATAACATCCTTTATGCAAACCTATTTTAAAAATAAGGGAATACGTCTAATTTCCCAAGTGTCCCTTTAGTGTTTTCGGTCGAGAAGGCCACATCGGGTTGAAATTTCTTCCAATCCTTTCTATTATATACATCTATTAAATCTCCTAAGATGTAGTATATTTTTAGTTGATTTTTCATTTTATTTTCATTCAAATTACACATCAAATTAAATAAATTTTTATTTTTCTCATATCCTCTAATTTTTATGGTGTCATTATACAGTTTTCATGTTGATTACACTAGTATGTTGTGCCTTCAGTTGACAATGATGGTGATTTTTCTTGATGATTATAGGTCAAATCCCGCTATTATTATCACATGAAATTTATTTGATGTTATATCATATGATTAATTTTTTTTTATGTTTTTAACAAAATTAAATAAATTTTCTTTTTCAATTTTTGATGGGTGTTGAGAAATTATTATTTCATACTTATGGGTGTCTTTTAAGAGTTGACCACAACTCATTGATATAGTTTTATTGAGTGATTGAAAATCTATAATTCTAAAAAAATTGTTTCTATATAATTTAAATTTAATAATTTGTGGTAATAGGTCATAATAAATTTAAATTGGTTTTGTGGAATTAAATATGTTCTAATAATGTCATTCAATCATGGATGGTATTTCGTGAGAAGCATTATATACAATTAATGGAGATGAAATTGAATATGTGGTATGTGGTTCGTGAGAATACTAAAATTTAAATGAATTTTATTAATATTAATGTGATGTATGGTCCCACCATAATGGGAAATAATCCTTCCTCTTAAAAATTTATTTTATACATACATTGGAATTAATTAAGTGTATAGGGCCATAATGAAACCTTGAACACTAGTTTGGAAATTGGCTGCCGAATGAAAAGGATTTAATTATAAACATCTACATGTGTTAGATGAACATGGGATATTCTATAAATGTATTTATTAAAATGTGAACTAATAGTTATTGGGATTGAATACCTTAGTGAAAAGAATATAGTAAACTGTGGTTGATAGAATTGTTTGGTACATCTAGTCCCCAATGAAAATAGGAGATATATTTGAGTCATTGGGGTAGTTAATTAGAGTGTATAATGACTATTCTTTTTCCACTAGAAGGAAAAAAATATTATGGGTAGAACCTATGTTATTTAAATATAGGTTGTATGAGTTAACCAAATCAATATAACCTAACAATAAGAGACTATCATTATTCCTTATATATTGATTTTTGTAAGTATGACTTTCTTTATAAGAAATGTTTTTCTGGATAGAGCATAGAATAATGCTAGATGATTATAGTCCCTTCGATGGATTAGATGATCCATTGACATCAGTTTGAGAATGAAAATCCCAATAGGGTATCCATGATATTATAAAACACAGGTGACCTTACTGGGTTCCTTAGTGATATTTTGACCCAAGAAAGGGTTTGTTTTTTATAATATGTATTATAAAATTTGAGTCTCACGTAACAACACAAAGATCAATAGTTTGAATTGGGGATAGTTGTATTCCCAAGATGGGTATGATTTTTATATTAGAATACATGGAATGTGTACTGAGTTTAGTTCGGAGGCCATCCCATGTAGTGTTTGGGGAGAGGATATTTGATTTTTCTATTCCCAATGTGTATCTATTTATAAATATGTATTGTGGGGCTAATATTTCATGAGTGGGATCACTGGTATCTTGTAATACCGGGTGTTTGGGGTTCCATGGCCCTTATGTTTATGTGTTTTGTGCCTAGTAATATTTTTTTTCTGGTTTAGGATAATGGTTGTATTTTTCTCACTTCTTAATGTTGGATTGATATGTATTCTAGGAATGGGAAGTAACCTTTTGGGATTATGCTATATATTTGTTCTCAGTTATCTATAACATTATGAAGACATGGTTCAAGTGTTTGTCTCCCATGGGGTAGATTCTTTCATAGCTCCAACGATGGATAATGTTCCCCATGAATTTTAATAATATGGTTACAAAGATTTTTATTATTTCCCAGGTGGAGATTCTTTATTATTGGTAAAATTATATTTCATATGGGTAGTTACTTGTGAAAATATTTGTTCTGAAATTGCCGATACAGGTATAGTCAATCTTGAGTTTCATGTTTTAAATCAATAATGAAAATTTGATATTTATTCATCTTTCTATTTTTTTTATTCTAAGAATATTACATGTGTATATAGTGATTTGATGGGATTTTTTCGTCCCCATTGTTTGTTCCAAAAAACATTTTTATTCACACCCATTTTGGGAGGCCATTACAGTTTGTAACCCTTTTATATATCTCATACAATTAGTTCAATTATAGATTATGCTATTACATGATTGAGAAAGACTGCATAATAGGGACTTGGAGACAAGGTTGGAGTATTCCTTGATAGGGAATTAAACACTCATTTTTTTTATTTAATTAATTCATTCTGTATATGTGATCAACCGAGTGGAAAATTATTTTTAATATTCTTGATGACAATGAAACTATAGAGAATATTTGATGTGAACTCATTATTATTATATATTATTTATTAGTCTATATACACTTATACTTTATTATTAATTTAGAATGATTATTTTTATTATTATATGTTATTTTTCAGTTTTATTTGGGTTTTATAATCACAGTGATACTCTAGAGCACAATATCTAGTTAGAAGCATCAAGGATATGACAAGGGTCACCAATAGTCTAGTGGAGATCATCTATCTAGACTCCAGATGAATCTTCAGGGGAAAAAGGTGTTATAATATAGTATTAAGGAATTATTTATTAAAAACATTATAGGGATAGTTGAAATGTGATATAGGACTGTGTTAGAGCATAGGATTACCCGAAAAATGGTGCATCTCAAACATAATTTCCAATTGTATTTCCATGTTAATAAGGATCTGGGATTGTTTTTATTGGTTATCACATTTACGAATTTATAATTTCAATAACTGTTTGACATATGTTTTATTTTCATTTATGTTATATGTGATATTTGATCATAGACCATTGTTAGGAGGAACAAATAAATGAATCCTTCCCAGAACATATAAATCACTTGGAATTAATGTGATATTCTAGAATTAATATCAGTAATTCTAATGAACATGAAATCACATTCATATATATTCCTTCATAAGAGAGATCGTTTTATTCATAACATAATGATCCATGACATAATAATATATTCCTAATGCCTTTAGAAACATGGATACATAAAAATCCATTTTGTTAGAGAACTACATCATCTCACTCTATGTTCTTACTATCTATATCACCTTATAGACATATCATTAAAATTAACTTTCTTCACAACATGGGGAAATGAAATAGAATTAAAGGATAGCTCAGATGCTGAGTACGGAAAAAAAGGGAGATATAAATATAACATGAGCATAATGGAATAATAAGAAGAGAAAAAAATATGGAAAGCAACCCCTATATATCATGCATCGTAAACATGATTCATTTAATAAATAATAATAGTTAATAAGACATTAAAAAATGGTATTAAACATTATGATCCATTAGTGAATAACATTGGAATCAGACAAGGATTTTTGGAAAACTCAAGATAAAAGAAAATAATTTCATTATATTGAAATGATAAATGATGGACCATATAAATGGAATGGGTTCAGTACCCAAACAATTATAGTAGTCATGGATCATAACCAATACTGTTGTATATGAAAAATTCTGAATCTAAGCTACGTTATATCCCAATTCATGTCGTTTTTCTCACATGAGATGTCAATCATTACTTGATTCATTGGAGAGATATGTAATTACCAACAATCTCATACTAAAAATAATAAAACGCATTAAAAAAGATCACAAATAATTAATCACATCATAAACCATGAAAATAATTGGGTTTCAATATTTCATCATCATTGCATAACACATTAAAAATAATTGATTTTCTAAAAAATTTAATAATTTCATCATTCAGATCCAAATGGAAAAATGAATTAGTTCAATAAATACCTTTTCAATACAATCCCACATAATTCATATTATTCATAATGATATTATAATTGGATTATATAGCTAATAAATATTATTTAATATATTATGAATCCATATGATATAGAAAATGAATTTTATTTATCACAAGGAATTTTCCATGATTAAACAATCATTACATATTAATATATAATGTATGGAATCTATAATTATCAATACTTTAACTAATTTTTTTATTATAATAATATTGGGATGTTTTAATGGAGGATTTATTAATTTTGTTCTCATGATTCATCAAATAATATCTACTCAATGTACATAAAATGAAATATTCTATTCTAATTTATATTAAAAATTTAAAAGTATGTAATTTGAAAAATTAAATTAAGACACCAATACAAAAATTAAAAAATTCAAATAAATTTCATTTAAAAATCATATTATAATAATTAAAACTCAATTTAAAATAGTTTTGAAAACATTTTCATTGAAGAATAAATGATTTTCAAGAAAATAAATAAATAACGTTAATTTTATATAATAAAATTCTATTTAACTCAAGATTACATATTGATAGTAAAATTAATGGAACAAATTTATTTTCATTACATATTTTTATTATATGAAAAATAATTAACTTATTGATTGACTGTTCATTATATATCACAATCGAAATCTTAATCCTAAAACATCTCAATAAATAATTATATTATAATATAAGAAAATTACAACTTTGGTATCTTATGATTCATTGTCCTCATGAAGGATAGAATAATATATGGATATTTTATCCAATTAGTTAAATTATTATAATCATTAAAACATTCTTGTTTATTACATTTTCTACCCAAAATAAATGTGAGAAGGATATGGAATGTGTTTAATTAAAATAAGAGTCATAATTCCCTTACCATGAATTTTGTGTTCATTCATACATGTTTGATCAAATTATAATTTAATAATAGATTAATTAAATGTATATATTAAACATAATAATATTTATTATAAAATTTAATATTTACATACATTATTTTATTAACCTTTTATGAACAATTCATTGCAAAAACCATGTTCCATGAATGACCTTCTTCGTTTTTAATGTATTTTTTAGGTTTGGTGACTTCAATCCATTTATATTTATCATGGTTATATCATTTAATAATTATAGAAATAATATAATTAACATATATATTAATTATATTTGTTTTTATTATAAACCAACATTTTTATAGATACAAAATGCATTACATCATTCATCGAGACAGTAGGACATACGTACTCATAAACACTGTTACCATTTTCTATATGGATTAAATGAAAGTAAAATAATTTATTAACAGTATAGAGTCATAATTATTTTATATATATCACATATATTATTATATATAACTATAATACCTTTCATATTAATCCTATTTGAATAAGAATCACATTTTTTTCACAAGGTGATAGTTCAACCTACAAATGAGAAGCAATGCAATATTCCCATAGAATGTAATGTAAGATGTTTTATGTTATATTATAACATTATAAGTAATATTATTTCATATATATATAATAAATATTTTAAAAATATATTTATATTTGACTTTGAGAGGCAGTAATGTAAAATGAATTACAGTTGTTCATTAGGCGGTTGTCCACTGTAAACATGATCAAGAAATTCATATACCCCCTGATATATGAGGTGATAAATGTAGATAATTTTATTTTTATAATATAATCCTAGTATATGTGATATTAGTGTGTTATTCTATCATCAATTTTTTTTAATATTTCAATGTATTAATGGAATATCCAAAAAGAAAATATATTGTTATGAATTATACCTCATCATCAGATAACCCCTTTAAGATTAAAACTGAAGAATTTAAATGTGTGTTTCCAAATAAAAATACTTCATCTAAAATGTTTGGATGGATTTAAAAAATATATTTTTTTATTACTTTTCTAAACAATTTTTTAGGAAGTGTAATGAGTGGAGGAGTGGTGGTTGTCATTTATAAGTGGGGAGAGAATATAGTTTAAATTTTGAAAAGATAAAGGTGTACGTTTGTTTTAAAAACACAAATGGAAATAAAATGTTCATTTAAATTATTCTGATAGTAAAATGTAGAAATATTTCTATAAAATTTGTATTTTATGGTTTTTTTGTGACATTAATAGTTATCATTCATTTAACACCTAATAAACACTATTTATCTTTAACCTCAAAAATTATTTTATTAATGTTTTTAAAATAAACCTAGTAGATAAATTAAGTTCTACATAAAATATATTACCAACTATGATGATTAATATTATGAAATAAATTTTTCAAAATTAAATCCAAATAAGTGTAAAGCATTAATTAGAAATTTAACTGATAGTGGTGATGAAAATATGGTTTTCTAAATAGAAAATTTTCATAATTAGGGAAGATTTAATATTAATTGTCAATATGAATTTGTTTCCAATGACCAAAATTTGTTTTATACTAAAATATAGATATAATTATATCATAGAACATTTTTATAAATGATTTATCTTTTTAAATGATGAACACAACAATGAAATTATTAATTATAATAAGTATTCATTATTATTCATCAAAGTATTTAACTTTTCATGAATTTTACAAAAAAACCACCCTTTAATAATTTTTGAAATAATGATTGAAAAAAATATTGTTAGTATTTAAAATAAATTTTCTTATGTTTCTAAAAGTTAATTTTAATTCATTTTTAATAAAATGTAATAAATATATTTATTTTCATGAAAATTTTATTTTTAATGCGTATAATGTCATTACTAAAAACCATATAATTTTTTATAAATATATTTAATTCATCTACAAAAATTTAACATAATTTTAAAATATTTTTCTTTCAACTCATACAAAATTATTTAACAACTATCATAAAATGATCATATTTAAATTTAAATATTAATAGCACAAAGTGGTTCATTAAAACTCGGTGTTGCATGTAACACATTCTATGAAAGAACTTAAATATTTCAAAAAAATCACAAACACTTATGGAGTTACATTATACCTCATTTAAAATGAATTTGTACATTATATTCTATATCATTGTAAAAATCATATTTGGATACTTATTTCTCATTACATCATAATATTTACATGTTTCTTCCATTAACAAGTTGTTTCAAAAAACAATTTACCATGTGAGTGGCTATGTTTTATAGTACATTATATGTATGATCTAGAATAACCCATGGTAATTCGTCATAAAAATGATCATGATACATTGGAAGGATTAATGAGTTTATAATATATGAAAAATCAGGTATGTTTTTCCTCAAATGTGATACATGGAACACATCATGAACCTTAGGGAGGTTTTGTGGATGTTCCAAGAGTTATGTTAATGTCCATATATGATAAAAAATTTCAAAGGTATTGATATACCAATGTATTATTATTTTGGTCATTAAAATTTCATTTTGTCCTTCCATATACATATTCCTAGAAACCTATTTTTTCCCACAAAATATTCACAACCATGCTGTTGATTATCTAGAAAACAAATCTACTAACATAGTGATTCCCTAATGTATTATATAATTTCTCTAACCCTCCCTCACATTTTATCATCTATATCTCATCCTAATATATTTATTTCCCCAACATGATCCCAAAACATTGTGTGTCAACACTTCTTTTCATAGTTGAATCTAGAAGGATCAATATAATTGCTTATGTGAATGCTATAGTAGAATAAAGGCTCAACTATAGGAAGGTGTCGATCCAAAAAACCATTGAAATTCCTAGAAAACATTCTTATAATATCTTTTACAGATTTAATGGTTCTATACAATAGTCTATTATTAAAATATCTGTAATTTATTTAATGGTACTATAAGAAATATTATCTTTCTATGGAATATATATAGTGCTAATACTCAACATTATGGTGAACCTCAGATTCTAAATAGATACAATTAAATGCTATACTCCATGAAACCATATATCATCCTTAATATGTATTTTATCAAAATAATATATTTAGAAATAAAATTTGATATTGATAAATTGATCGAAATCTATAAAGAGATTGACTATAGTTGATATTTAATTATTCCATGTATATTTTCAGGGGAGTCCAATAGAAAATAAATTTTGATGTATTTACGTTTCCATTATAGTATGGGTAATGATTGAATCCTTCCCTTAGAGTGTTTTCTTTTGGAATTGAATTTCTAATATACAATTAATTATGATAGAAATTATTCATTGTCTCTATTTATGCCATCCCAAACGAAATTGTCTTTTAGTTCTCAATACATAACTATACTACTATGCCGATTAGAGAAAGAGAAACCAAAGGACCCTCTAACAAAACTATATTCAAATATACTATTGATGGAACACATATAAGGTTATATAATATTATTATTCAATCATGATAATTATTGAATTATGGAATGTTTTTCATGTTCTAATGATTCTTCATATCATTCTTCCACGTGTCTTTTATCCTCTCTTGGATTGATGGTTGACCAAAATTTTGAGACATGTTATTTATCACATTATATCCTAATTTCTTGATCTGTCCTATGAAAATATATAAATATTGTTTATTTTCTAATCCACATCATAGATAAGCTAGTATGATACTTTTGGCGCAAAACATGGACCACATTGTTATATTTCCCAGAGTGGTGATGTACTGAGTACCCATGATCATTAATCAACTCCAACTATCATATTTGTTTCATATTCAACTCCTTATATGTGAATATATACTTTAATCCTTTTTAATCATTATTAATATCACTCATTTAACTATATATATAATTCCATCATATCACTAATGAATAAAATATCACAACTAACAATAAATCAGTATCTTAAAATTTGTCTCAATAACCTTCAATAGACATGAGGCTTAATTTATAACCCTATCGTTTTGAATTAGATTTTATACACCACACTTTGTGGATGGATCAATATATATTACATACCATTATCCACTGTGTGGTAATGTATGCATTGGTGTGATTTATAATATTCTCATTGATTACTTGATATTTTCCTCATATTTATCCTTCTAATTGAAAATGGATCCCTTTTGAGTTGACATGGTTAGTGGATTAGGGTTTCAAGAAAAATTATCCAAATTATATTGATAATATCTAGGTAAAATAATAAAACATTTGATCTTAGTTAATGTTGTTGGTGATGGACATTGTTCAATGGAATCCATTTTTTATTAATCAATCGATATACCATTAGTTGAAATTATATGACATAAAATTGAATTATTTTTTATCCAAACTGAATAATTTGAAAATTGTAATATATTTTATTTTTCCTTATTATCTTTATTTAAATTATCATTTTATCATTATGATCTTACACAATAATTAATTAAATTTGAATGTCATATATAAATTCTACTAAAAAACAATCCTGGTAATCTCTATAGTCTCTTTTCATTAAAACTGTGAAGATAAAGGTGGAATTATTAAGACCAGTTTGAATAGATTTAGAATAATATAATAAATACCATGTAATGATTTATTTAAATGGTATATCCTCCTTATTGACCCATATTTGATTATATCCTCCTTGGCGGTCAACCCATAAATATTATTGATACCAAAGAAATTGATCAAACAATTCATCAATATAGGGTAATGAAAAATTTGTCATGATTCTGATCATGTTTTGTTCATAGTAGTAAAAGTAATGTCACATCAATCCACAATGATTATTAACAATTAGAATAGGTTCACCTCAATGTGTATGGATTTATTAATGAATCCCCTTTCATGTTACTCCTGGAGTTTCTTCCTAATATCATGCAATTAAATTTTTTAAATTACATTGGAAGTATCCATAATAGGCTCGACATCATGTATGACTTATATTCATAAAATATTTTCATGATTTAGTGGATTACTAGAAAACTCTTCTAGAGAAGTATAAAAAAACTCCCACATAATACATATATCATCAATTTTTAGATTATCCCAAACTAGAGAAGATAGATACAACATTGGAATTGAAATATAGACCCATAAAATAGATCTGATCACTGTTGTATTTCACATCTATCATCAAACTGAAAGAAAATAATTGGATATATTGGAACTTCAAATACAAACTCCATTCCATATTTTTTTATGTGGGATTTATGTAAATATGTAAAATCTATTCCTATGATAACATCAAAATCATACAGAGGATGAATAACAAGTATCGTAGGAAGCTTATTCTTATTAACAAGAAATTGAGAAAAATCATATACATGATATTTGATCATCATAAAATTATGTGTTTTTAGACACAATTTTTAATCTAATCATTATGGGTGGAATTTTAAAAAAATTTAAATATTTATATATAAAATAGTATGAATATCTATTGTAAAATTTCATATTCTTAGTTCAAGAGTGGATTGTAGGTGTACCATTGACTATATCTATATTTTACAACTCCACATAAATATTTATTAACATGGGATTACCGATGGACCTTTTCAAAATTTGTTATAGACATAATCCACCAATATTATCCTTAAAATTATAGAACTATTTTATATAATTCTAACACTCATTGTATTCTAATCATCGGAGACTGGTTGGTGTATTCTAGTGTGGTTTCTATCTATTTACATCATTAGATAACATATTCCCATAAAATTGGAAATAAATTTCTCTATATCATTCCTTAAAATACATAAAATATTTACCAGTTCCCGTAAAAAAATATCATACTTATTTCCTTTCACACATTCAGCATGATGGAATTCTGAAATTATATTCCTCAATGTTTTTTTAGATTTATTGTAATTCCTTTTTTATTTTGTAATCAAAACCATGCAATTTATGGTTAAAAAAAATATCCATTTTTAATATTAAAACATATAAAATTTATTATTCATATTTTATAAATTCTATTATTGTAAATTCCAATGGGATACTGGATTTGAAATCCCTTATGTATCGATCAACTTTACATGCAGGTTGGATGATAATATTATTAGTGTACCTCACATGTCTTGTAAATACCACCACAAAGATACCATAATATACATAATCATGAATATTTAAATTATGGAATTTCAGCCCTATATTATTATAATTAATAAGTGGAATTTAGTTGTTGAAAAATGTGTTCCTAAATCGTCCCATTTAATGGAGTGAATTTCATAATTTTTAATTTAATTCTTGATAAGTGTCTACAATTGATCTTATTATCTTTCTAAATGATAGAGAGATGATGTGACTTTTCCATACATTGAACACTGTAAAAAATGATAATATCTTTTCAATTGTACTATTCTATTTCTCAACAACTAGTTGATCTATGTGACAAATAAAGTATGATATAAAATGCCTCAATATGACAGAAAATAATGTTGTTCCCCAATTTACTCATTATTATTGTCATAATGAATCGAAGATTGATAATTTTTTTGTGAACATACAATACATTTTTACTTCCAAAACATATATTTTTTGGTTACGAGGAGGATAATATTTTCATTTCTATTCCACTCAGTATAAATAAGCTTCCTTTGGGTTTTACCCATTTATTAAAACCAAAAGGTATAGTTTTTGGAATAAAAATCATAATATGGATCAATATATTCAGGAAAAATAATAAATAGGAGATAAAAATCATGAATCCATCATTTTAATATATGGATCCATAGACATAAGCTTGGTCAACTGTCCTTTTTTTGAAAATACATCATTATGGTTTGTACATATTTTTTCAATTTAAAAAACATATCCCCCAAGAGTATCAAACAACTTGTGTAGCAAGGATTTTTAATCAAAAAATTGGTGAAAATAGAGTCCAACAAAATTATTCATTTTTTGAGTTATTACACAAAAGTATAAATATTGTTGAGTCAATCACTCGAATAACATCGTTATAGTAATGCAATTTATCGAAAGCAACTATCTTTGTCCTCTACAAGAATTCCATGATATTTTCCAATTCGTAGAATTATCCTTATATTCATCCCAAAAGTTTTCACCTACAAAATTCCAAAAATTAAATAAACCATTCCATAATAAAATATTTAAAGACCCAAAAGTGACATATACATATATATTAAATAATTATAGACGAATATTCTATACATGAAATAGATATCCCCACTAGAATCCTATTGTTTTTGTTCCATAGGCATATTGGATAGATTATCAAATGGTTCAATGTTAAACTACATCACCACCATCTAAGATCATAAAAAGTATCACCATTCATATAAATATCATTCAAAACACATATCTTCAAACTAATGGAAAATAAATCCTAATTATGCATGATCTTATATGGTTAATAAGGGTAATGTAGAGGGATATCACCCTGACATGGGTATAATGGTTTGAGAACAAGATAATTACATTTAAAACCCATACCCTCAACATCATAGATAATAAACATGAGTCGTGTAAAAAATATTCTTCAAAATAACACATAAATAATATTGGAAACAATGAAAATAGTCCTTTATTTAATTCGAATTAATTTTTTTTATTAAGGGATGGGTGAAGCCCCCATCAAAATCACATCTGAACATTCACGGTGGTCTAATGTGATGATGCCTGAGGGAATCCTCCTAAACCACATCTTTAAAATCCTAAGGAAGTGAACCTAAATTGGAATATATAATAAGCGACTCCTCTTCACTTGCTGCTCGAGCAAGGGAAACCACATAAAAATTTTTGTCTCTCAACACATGATGAACCTTGTACCCTTTATTTATTTCCTTCGAACAAATTCTAATAACATAAATCAGATTCCATGGAGGATCTTCTTTCCCTTGTATGGATCGTACCAGAGTCTCAGAATCTGATTCAGCCTCCAATACATGTAAGACGAATCTTTTGCATATAGAAAAACCGGATAGAAAGGCCTTCACCTCAGCGCATAAGGAGTCCCCCTACGCATAAAAAGAATTGAAAGCCATCAAAACTGATCCATTTCTGTCCCTGAGTAAACAACCCCCTCGCATGTAACCATTCCTAAAATAACCAACAACATTAAGCTTCAAACGATTAGATGGATGGATCCATCTAACCCATCGATTTTGCAGATTATTAATGACACTAGTATTATTCAGTAACCCGCCAAGCACTTGTGATCCGTGCTCGCCTTTCAATATTGAGATCATCTCATGTATGAGATTCTTAGATCTTACCTAAAGAAAATACATCGAATTCCATTTATCCATTCTGGTCAAATTCTACACTACCCATAAAATCCAGCAAATGGCACTGAACACAATGCATCTAGTCCTGTTATCTATCTTATAGTGGTCCGAACCCATAAACCAGAAACCAATGAAGTCCTGCAGTGACTCATAATATCTTATAACACCCATCCAAACATCAATAATAGACCACAAGCCAGTATCCCACTCACTCAAGCCAAATAAGTACAAATCAGACTCCATTTGTGGACTACTACAGAAAAAACAGTGAGAATCCAGCTTAATGCCCTTTGATGGGACATTATCTTCCATTGGAATTGCTTGATTCCGCAGCCTCCACACCATAAAATTCATCCCCGTGGAAATTTCCTTACACCATAAATGGAAATCCCACTTATTCCGAGTAGGTATCTCATGAAGCAGTCCTCTGTAATCCCTCTCATTGAAGATACCCGGGGGTGACTTAGTGAAGCAGCATCTATCTGCCTCCTCCGTAAATGTAATAGAAAGGAAAAAATCCAGATGTTCTATGCTCAGTATGGCCTCTAATAGGGAAGCATAAGAGCTTGCCTCCTTCACAGATAAATCAGGCCTCAGACATCCTGGAAAAAAAGTTTATCTCCAACCCAGTTATCCCTCCAGAAATTGATATCTCCTCTTCCAACCACCCATTGAGTAACCTCTTGTATCTCTTCCAAATGGTGCAGAACATACTTAACCAGCTTCGAAAACTGTCCACGATGGTTGTCCCAGTTTTCCCACTATTTTCCATAACGGTTTATATGAAAGGAGGCCCATAGGGATTCCCCCATTAGAAAATCTGAAGCCAGTCGCACTTATAAAGATTTAATGACATCTTTAATGTCCCTTAAACCAATACCTCCCTCCTCCACTGGTTTAGACATAAATTTCTAGGAGGCCTAGTGATATCAGCTTATGGAGTGTGCATCCCATAAAAAACTGTTCATGATCTTCTCCATCTTATCAATGGTTCCTTTTGGAGGAATTATTATTGAAAAAGAATGCATCGGAATGGAAGTTAGCAGACTATTAATCAGCATAACCCGCACACAAAAAGACAGAAATCTGCTCTTCCGATTAACAATTCTCCCCATAATTCTGTTCAAAATATCATCAATGAAAGACTTTTTAATCGACCAAAGGAGATCTGTGAACCAAGATAAATCATAGAGAACTACTTCTTTTGTATTCCTAGAATGTCTTGAATGCCCTTTATTCTCCTAGTAGAGAATTTATTGGAAATATACACACTGCTCTTCCTTGCATTTATTCTTTGTCTGCTTAAATCACCATACACCACCATGATCATCAAGAGGTTATGTATTGATCTCTTCCTACCATTAATGAAGAGGATAATATCATCAGAAAACATGAGATGAGAAATACAACCATCCACTGTCTGCTTGTAAGGGAGTATTCTTCTTTCATCCATACCTCTATGGAGGTTTTGAGATAATGCATCTTGACCCATAATGAAAATGATGGGCGTCAAAGGGTCCCCTTGTTGCACACCCCACAAGCTTTTGATGAAACCAAATCCCTTCCCCATAATCAAAATAGATTGCCATAACGATGAGTATCATCTGAAACATATATCAATGACCCACTCATTGAAGCAAAGACACCTCATAGACCGAATGAAGAAATCCCATTCTAGTTTATCATAATCTTTGTCCATATCCACTTGGATGATGATTTTGGAACCGAATGTATTTTTGTTAATATCCTCCACCAGCTCTTTAGAAATGTCGATTGCACCATGAATACTTCTGCCTTTAACAAAACCATGTTGTTCCTGAGACACGATATGAGGAATAACCCCATTCAATCTCTTCGCAATTAAACGAGGCGGAATTTTGTAAGATACATTGCATAAACATATGGGTCTATACTAATTAATATCAGAAGGGTCCTTCAATTTTGGAATAAGGACCACCCAAGAAGTTCATGAACTACGATTGATAGATCCTCCTTTGAAAAAATCGTGAACCGCCTCAATGACATCATTCCCAAAAATGTCACAAGCTTCCACATAAAAAGCTCCCGAGAATCCATCCGGTCATGGTGCGCTGTCAGGATGCATGCTGTGAACTATTCCCCAAATATCCTCACCTGAAGGTATATCCTTAAGAGCCAGGTTATCCTCCTCAATGATCAGTCTTGGTAAACTATCCATAAAATCCATCTCTTCCTCTGAGGAGCCATGACTGCGAACAAATACTTTCCCAACAAGTAAACTCTCAAAATGTTGTAGAGCCAACCACCCTGCCACATTGACATCAGAAAAATAGGAACCATCATCAAGCCTGATATTAATTTTCTTGTTTTTAATCTCCTTAAGGAATGATTTTAAATATGCATTGTTATGGTCACCTTCTTTAATCCATCAAATTCATGATCATTGTTTATTGGATCTTTTATATGATATCAATATTTATATGATAAAATGGATATAGATATAGTTCCCAAGAAACACATAATTGTAATCATAAAAACGTGTTTCACATAATCATTAATCATTCAACATATCAAACCTCATGAAAAAGATATATGTTTCATAAATATTTCATTATTGAATTACTGATGGAAATTTAAAGTGTTTCATAGATATTTCCTCATTTAATGATATCATATCAAATTGAAAATGCAATGAGTTTAATAAACATATTTTCTCCAAAAACATAATCAATCCATTATAATTAATGATTGAATCAAGGGAATATATACCATGTAATGAATATGTTATAATATGTGGATATATTCTATGATTTTATATTATTTAAAATGATCACATATTAAATTTATTAAGAAACATATTTATTTTGTTTTTAAATAACATATTTAATATCAATTTTTTAATATAATTCCAAAGAATATATTTTTTTTAAATATATTTGGAACCATGTAATAGAAACATTAAAAACTGATTTGTCATGACACAAAAATAAACTAGTCACCTTGTGTAATTTAAAAGAGTAATTTATCCAACAACTTTAATAAAAAGTAAAAATAAAATCATGTAAAAATAATTAATAAGATACCATTAATATTTAAAAAATATATATTCTAAACATTAGTAAAAATTAATTTTTTTAAAATATTTTAGAATATTAAAATTATTCTTTATATCATTATTATAAATGATGGACACAAAAGGAGGACAATTTTTTTCCGAAGAGGGAAATAAATACATTTTTTCTTAAAAATAATTTTGGATCCATTTAGTGTATAATGAGATTAAAACGAAATCAACACATTTATTTTCAATAATTTTATTTTAAATTATAAAATTCATGATTGTTTCTTATATAGTTCATATGGTTTCGATATAAGAAACATAATAGTAAAAAATTCTGATAAACAATGATATTATATCATAAACCTTCCATCACTTTATTATTATATTAAACATAATAACCACGATGGAAACAAAATTAAATTTAATCAAATATATTGTTATTTCATGAATAGAATAATAAAAACACCCATAAAATATATATAGAGGAGACAAATGAAATAAGTTGTAAATATGGAATGTGTACAATATAAATAAAATTATTAAAAAAATACCTTACCATAAGTCATGACATTTTTCTTTCACATTATAACCTATTCTATAATAAATATAGGTTAATTATACAATTATTGTAACACCTCGAGATTTTGTGATATTTTTTTAAATTACATAAATCTTTTTATTTTTTTCATTTCACACAACACTGAAATATAGTTTCTTCTGAGGGAAATATTTTTATATTGGATTATATTCTACACGTTGTTAATAATATGTTACACATAAAACCAACATGGATTTCATTACATACACACTGAGTTTTTACGAAACAATATTTTTATTATAATTATTTAAATGGGATTTTTATAATATCGCCATTAATATTAGTAATATAAATATTATTAAGTAGTTTTTAAAAATATTTTATGAATTTATTAAATAAAAAAAACATAATGATAATAAAGCATAAAATTTTTGGTACTATCCTTATGTGTTTTGAAATGATATTTTATCAAAATATATTCTTTTAGTGTCTTTCTATGACCAATAATAATATTGATTTATGACACATACATATATATAATTAGATAAAATATTATTAATATTTTTATGAGTAATATTAAATAATCATAGGGTTATTTTAGTAGATTTTTATGAAAAAATTTATATTTGGAATGAATAGGGAAAAATATTAAGTTCTAATTAAAAAATTATATTTCATCTATTTTTTAAATATTTAAATCATATAATAATTTCAAATTAATTTCTATTTACATAAATTTTTGATTAAATAATAAAATTTAGTTTATTAGAAACAATTTTACATTGAAATTGGATATAAAAAAATTTCAATATTGTTAACTTTTCTACTTTAAACCCCATTGTCCTTCAGCCCCAATAGGATTACCATGAAATATAAATTCCCAATTCTATGAATTTAATTTTTTTTTTTAAACAAAAGAAGTTTTATTTAATATAATATGTATATTTTAATATCATAAAATTATTTTTCTTACTAAAATTATGGGTGAATGTAATTATAATTAATTAAAAAATAATTTATGTAAATATATGCTCCAAAAGGGACTAACCTAATACCTTAGGACCAAATTGACCTATAAGTATTTTCAAATACATTATATTCCAATATATCATCCATATACCCAATTGGATTCAATTTTATGAGTCATTAGGACACATTTTCTAGAATTTGACCTATATAATAAATTATGTAAGGAAAAAGGAAAAAATGTATCCTTCCTTAAGTTTTACATTTATAAAGCACTAGAATATGAAATAAGATACATATATTTTGTTATAAACATTATTTTTTAAAATAAAATATGATATAATAATCATGTTAATTTAAGATTAATTTTTATACATTGTATATCTACATTAAACACGAAAAAATGCTAAAAAATGGATTTTTTATTTAATATTTAAATAAGGAAAATGATGCTAAAAAAATTACATGTATAGATAATTTAATGAATTATTGTGCTCCATTATTTTTTAGATTATAATATCATGTAAACATTCATTTAACATAATACTGTTTAATTTAAATAATGCCTTTATAATTTTTAAATGAAAATTAAATAAATAATGTCATAATTGATATTAATGATAATTTATAATAAATAATATTTTATTAAAAAATTTAAAAAATTATAAAAAACTTATCATATACCAAGGGAATTGGACATATTAATAAATATATTATATAGTCAATTCAATGACACGTTTATGTAATATAGTTAACATATTTACCCATATACAGTCAAATCATTTTTTATATTATTCGGGATAATGTATTTTTGTGTGTGTTACATGCGCTTATTTTAAAATTAATTTCATACACACATGCGATTTGTATTTTTTAAATTAATAATTATTATTATAATTTAGTGGGGTTTTTTTCTCTAAAATATTACCATACTATATTATTAAGGATTAAATTATGTTGGATATAAAACGAATTACTTTAATAAGAAACTAAACTCCTAAAAATAATGAAACATAGATGTTATTTCACTAAATTATAATAATACAATTATTGTTGTTTTGTGGGGGGTTTGGATCAAATACAATTACACTTTAATACAGATTTTCCATTTTGGAATCTCATGATGTATGTCAGACCTCCCAATATTATTTACCTTTTATAAGTATAAGAATGCCTCTCATCCTATGCAATTAAAAGGCACCGAGTCTTACCCTTCCATTGACTACTAAATAAAAATATTCTCATCAATTACCTGCCACAATTAGCTCCCAACATCCCTATTATAAATGTATAATATTTAATTTCGATATAAATCCATTAATGTAGGCCCCTTGGTGCTATCCAATAGGAGTTACCCAAATAAGTGTTATCATCATTCCTTGAGATCCTTTGTTTTCATTTCATTATCCGCTACCTAAAATATTCTTATTCAATGATTATATAGTAAACATAGAATAATAAATATATGAATTTTTTTTTAATTAGAAGTTTTATACCTAAACTAATATCCACTTCAATCTAATCAGTACTGAACTAACCATTCACGTATACGGTGAACTACCACCACAAAAAACAATGTTGTTAATTTTTTTTACCCCATATCATGGATGAGAATTTTGATGAATAAGTAAATTTTTATTTCATATAGATTATATTTATGTTGCCATTATGCTTCAGAAATTAATAAATAAAACATAAAATCATTTTTTTAATTTTGGGAAAATAAAATATCTTTTTTTTTTGAATTGTGGACTACCGCCTCCTCAAAGCGAGGTGATTTTATCACAAATTACATCTAATGATTTAAAGATCTGTTTACTGAAAAATTACTATATATATATATATGAAATAATAATACTAATCTAATTATATTATATATATAAATAGATATAAATATATTTCATTTACATTACTTCATTGTATAAGAAAATTAAATGAAACAATGTTCATGTGTATCTATGACCAATCTTCTCTAGGAATAGTGTATTCCATTTCAAAATTATACATTTCATTTGTTATTATAAATATGTATGTAATGAATATATATGATAGATAAATCATGTTTCAATTAATTTAATAATTACACCATGGTGTATATATGAGTATCAATAATAAAAATTCGTAAAGTATACGAAAAACAAATTGGATATAAACTGAAATGTTACTTTAACATGGAATTGCCTCCATTATCCTTCATTGAGTTACATGAAATGTTGTTTACCTATATTTATCTATGGGTTCCATATAACATCAAATAAAATGTTATATAGTTAATCTAATTAATATAATGATATTATAACCTATACATAATTTTATTATTTAATTAGTAATATGATTTATTGTTACCAAAGTGGTAACAACTTATTATTAAAATCTCATTGTTTATTGGAATTCATGGTGATTATACTTCCATTGATGATATATTATGATCCAAATATCAAAAAATAGACTTCAACTATAATCTCATATAGTTATTCGTGATATTATAATGTATTAGAAACATTTTCATCTATCTGGTACTAAGAATAATTGAGAAATATCCTTTATGAATATTTGACATTATTTTACACTTTGTTATAAAATAAGTTTTATTTTAAAATAATGATATTTTAAAATGTTTTTAATACTATTTTACTATTATTCTATGATTTTTACAAATAATTTTATCAAATTTTTATATCTTTTCACGAAAATATTTTTAATATTATATTATATTCATTTTTTGATCAAGGATCTTTTCTAATGTCAGAATGTGAAAAAGGAAGGTTTGGCATGTTTGAGCTTCTCTTTCATCATGTATTCATTTTCCATGATGGCTTATTTTATTTTCACAAGGTTATTTTAATGATTTTTTTTCTAATATTATAATAATTTGTTGATTTTAAAATGGTTTTCATAGAAAAAAGGATAAAAGATAAATTTTATATTTATAAACTTATTTAAATGATTTTAAACTATTATTTTATATGTTTAAAAATGTTTTTTAAGTAGTTAATTTAAATTATATAAAATATTGTTTTATTTTATTTAAAATAATTCTAAGATAAATATGTTTTAAATGTTGTTATCATTATTATTTTAAAATGTTTCATGAAAAATTGTATTCTAAATGAGTTCCGTATTATTTTATATGTTTTAAGGGAAAAATTTAATGATATGCCTTAATGATTCCTTTATATGTTTCCAAATATAAATTAAGCGAAAATTTTAATAAAAATTATTTACTATGTAAATATTTCTTTTGGAAGAGGATTAAATATTTTCCCTAAGAAATGATTTAAAATAATTTTTAGTATTTATTTATAGGTTTTTAATGTGGTTTCAAATATAAGTATTTGGACAATATTATATTTTTTCAAGTGTTATGTTCAAAATATTATTTTATAATACTTATCCATCTACGATGAGGTATATAGTTATATATTATGATTTAGAAGGGATATTTGGGATATGATCTACATACACAATTCGTATATTTTCTTGGATTGTTTTATGTTTTCATAGATTGGTGTATATGGTTCCTGATTCAATTCAGTGGTTTATACCATGAAAAATTCTTAAAAAACATAATTCCTTTAATGGGAAATTCAATAAACAATTATTATAAAAACTATCTTTTTTAAAGAGTTTATTATATGATTAAATTCAAATTATACCAATATCATTTTATGGGTTATGACATAATATTTATAAACCCCATCAATTTATATTTTCCATGTTAACATGAATTTTTCATGAAAAAATATTCATGATTTCTTTATGATATGGGCGTGACATATATCTCGATCTAATTTATTAAGTCCATAATTATATCTCATTAGATTATGATTGTAAACAATTAAATGAGATTGATCCGCAATGTGATATATGTCTATCCGGATACACTAAGGGAAACATTTGTTCCATGATCCATATTGAGAATTAGGTTCATCCTATTTCACATTGGGAAATATGTACATCCTGATCCACAATGGTAATCTAGTGTGTGTTGATCCACTATGTTCATGGTCTTCGTATTTTTCCTTGAATCAAAAAATATTTTTCTATATTTACAATAGCGAAAATTAAATATGGAAAGGGCTTATGGATATTTATTGATTAATTATGATTCTTCGTCCATATGATTCATGTATTATAGACTAAAAATATATATTCCATTACTCTATATTATTATCTATGATATGAAAGGTATAATCTTCTAATATTATGATCATGTTCTCATAAAATTATTCAAATTTATTCATACATATATCCCTTGTTTTCCCTTACTGATCATCTTAGTTAATTCCATTATTATGTCTCCTCTCATGATTTTATGAATAAAGGTTTGAGTAGGACTATGAATGGGGATAATAATAAAAGGATATGTTGGATATCAATCACCATGTTAGAATATTATGTTTCAATGTTTACATTGACGCTAAACTATTATGGTAATGGGTTTTTTTGTAATGTACGGAATATTAATATTAGATTCATTAATATCGATTTGTGTTAATGATGGGTTGCTACAGTTTCTATTAGTGGAATGTTTTAGTCAACCATTGGAAACTGTAATTATATGAAATTTGTGGTATCCACTAGAATATTTATAAGGAAATTTATAGCAATATTGTTATGAACCAGCCCGACTATCAAGGAAACCTGAATACTGAACCAATTCTGACATTCCATGAATACAGATCCTGATCCACATGGGTTTTTGACTTGCACTTGACTTCATAAAAAATTAATCTGGGATTTTTTTCCATAGAAATTGTGGAATAAATATAAACAAGTCAGTATGCATAAAGAAAATCTATACAAGTAGAAATGTGTATGAATTCAAATAGGGAATCAAATCCCATGTAATACAACAATGTAATATTAAACTAAATGAAATACCCATGATCCAACATACTCAACTCTCCACGGAAAAATATCAATAGCTAGAACCACTTATAAGTAGATATTTTCCACTACTATATCATAGAAGGAGATAATCAAGAAACATCTTAATTCAATGGTAGAGTGTGAGATAAAATCCATGTAGGGTTCTATCGAGGATTCTATAATAAGAATCCATAATTAATTAACTACATAATGATTTTAATTTTAAAAATTCAAATATTTAAACATTAAAGGTAATATTTAAATAAATAATGAATTAAATTTAAAATAATGAAAATAATTTAAAAATGTCGTAATAAATTGTTTTTATAATATAGTTTATATAAATATATAAGACAAATGAAATGGTTTACTAAAAACAATCACTTCTGTTTCAAATACAATAAAGGGAGAAACATAGTAATATGCATAAAGGAAAGATAATTCCCAACTAATGGATTAGACACACTCAAGTAGTTGACACGACATTATGTGTACACAAGTTCCCCTTGATATTGTCAAAAGAGTACAAATCAACATCCTATCAGGGTTGTTACTACTAAAGATGCATCATTATTATTGTTAATCTTATAATGTTTTCTGAATAACTCACTAACCACCAAAGGAATTCATTGGCCCTAATAACCAATCATTGATTGTGAATTCATATTAAACCTGTTTAAATTTTAATTCACACCATTAACCAATTCTAATATGTCAATTTCCATTTAAAAAATAGAAAACTATTTTTTAATCAAATATTTCATTCTTCCAATATAAAACCCATGTAATTCTATCAGTACATTTAATTTTTTTGTCCCAAAAAACAGTTTCTACAAAAAATCTATCATATCAATTTTCCAATTTTAATTCAATATTTTTAATTACATAATGTTCAATTAATTTCAGAACCACTGCCCAATTCAATGGAATTAGTGGTTACTAATATTCTATAAAAATGAACACCAATTTGTTTAATTCATTAGAAATTTATTTTTAATAAAAATATATAAATTAAATTACATGAAATATAATTTGTATCAGTGAAATGATATTATGTGAAGAAATTTAATGTTAATCAAATTGGCTAATCAAAATTTAACCACCTACCTTAGGATTATAGGATATCTAATCACAAATCCATAAATATGAAAATCCATATATGAACATGTACAATGAGAATACAAGAACAAATTATTTATTTATGATCCAATACAAGGGTTTTTTAGATCTAATAGTAACATAAAGACTCACTAAACCCTAAGATGGAGAGGAGAGGAAGAGTGGGAGAAAGTGAACAGTAGAAGTCAACCTAGTTAGAAGAGATAGAAAAATTTTCTCCCTGAATTAATCCACTTATGGGAATCTGTTGAGTGAAAAGAAAACTGGTCTTTGGAACTCTTCAGGAAAAATAAATCATATGGGGTTGAATGGGGTCTGTCGAGAACCATAAACGTGGGATTTTTGGGAATTAAATTTAATTTCCAGATTAAAAAATATTGATTGCACATTTATCTAGGGAGAGCCACGTGGTATAGAAAAAAAAATTTCCATTATTGTTCTCCCTTAAATTATATGTTCTTGGTTTCTAAAAATTTGAAAAATTGGTTTTGAAACTAGAATTATCCTTAATAAACATCAATAATCTGGTTTTCATGGACTCCACTTTGAGGGTGCACAGTTTGTGAAAATTTTCCACCAAAAATATAATCACCCAGAATATTCTATATTTCTATAATTTTTACTGAAGAAACAAAAAACAAAAAATAAACCAATTATTGAACAAAATATGGTTTTAATAATTCCTAAAAAATTAACTAGTTGTTATAACCTCCCCACCATAAAAACATTTAGTCCCTATATATCTTACTAATATGCTTCCAGGTCAAAAATATGAGGACACTCCAATATCTCCAATAACACACTCTCCCACGTATCATGAGA
Source organism: Viscum album (assembly GCA_963277665.1). Classification (NCBI taxonomy): domain Eukaryota; kingdom Viridiplantae; phylum Streptophyta; class Magnoliopsida; order Santalales; family Viscaceae; genus Viscum; species Viscum album. The sequence goes on along the minus strand of OY728126.1, from coordinate 1,941,971,826 downwards.
CATAGAACAAAGATGCCCTATAAATTGAACTACTTGTATCATCCTCCCATTATGTACATTGGTTTCAGAAGAAGATTTCTTTAAAAGGCATCCAGTCTTGGAAAAATCATGTTCAACCTCATGATCACTCCAGCTCTGTAGTTGAGATTTATTAGAATGATACTTCCATAGTTGAGAAATTTGGGAAACATTATATATTTATTTAAGCTACAATGTATATAGATACTCAATCTTTTTACACATATTAGTAAATGATTTTATGTGTAAAAACATCATATTAAAAGCCAAGGATCATAAAGTATGTTGCCTTTGATGACTAGGTACATAATCAATCGTTATGAAAAATATTTTTATTTAATCTCCATAATGAGATTCTATATTTTATTTTTCTTATAATTATTCTTAGAATAACTTATATATACCATGAACAAATGGATGAGAAAACAACCCGAGTAAGGGAATTACCATAAGAATAAAGTTGTAGCACACTGGTTAGAAGACATAACATAAATATTTAAAACAACAGGGAACATATTGAATCATATTATATAAACATGGTATCATATATACATCAATTAATATTAATTTATATGTAATTTAAAATTTTAATTTAGCACGATTTGAGGATCATTTCACATAGAGGATCACAAGTCAATAATAACCACGAAGATAGTTTAATGTGGAAGTACGAGTCAAGGCTAATAGCCTAGACCATTGCACATAAAATATCATGAGACTCTACATAACCAAAATAATTAGTGTTCTATCTATTCCAAACACCATAAAATGTTCAGGAATATGCATTCCACATAATTAATAATAAATAATAAATCATACATAGACGTAATAATACCCACAAAATGAAATGGGTATCAAAATCATGTCCGAAATCATAATGAATGGTTATATCATACAAATTTCCTTGAAAAAAGTAATTAGATTAATAATGGAAATTCATAGATAATAAGGGGAATATATCATTATAATTGATTCCAAATTTACGTGATAACATGTAATAGTGTTTTTATGAGACATTAAAACTAATACATTTTAATGGATTTTAAATAAAATATCAAAGATAATTTAAAATAGAAAAGTGAATCATATATTATATAAAAACAGAGGTGAACAATTAAGGTTTTAATTTTAAAAATAGTGGTTTCATAAATATTATGTTTTCATAAAAATAAATTTTATAGTTTACTTAAAATTGGGGAAGAATTAAGGAAGTTCCCTTAAAATGGGTTAGCTTCTCATGAATAATTGAGGTTGGAAAAACATGAAAGAATCTATATCATCAAAATATAATGATTAATGGGTATTGATAGATGATTTTGGACATATAAATAGATATTATAATATTTACCTGAACTATATATAGGTTTTCATTTGTGTAAAAGGAGAGTAAGAATAACCAAAAGGAATAATGGAGGTTCTGGTAGAATCCATTACTATAAGTCTAATGGTGTTATCCACTTGATATTAATGACCTAAAAAATAAAACTATATTAATTAATTAGTAATTCCAAAATCTAGATTAAATTTAATTGATTTTTTATATCCTTGTTAGGTTAATTCATATCCTTTTTTTTCATAATGACGTTCATTTCATTATTCAGGTCTGTTTGTTTCATGTTTGGATTAATTATATACATGAATTAATAATCATGTAAAATGATGATGGTTGTCTATAATTGGAGAAATATTTTATAATTTAACATCCATAATGTTTCATGGTTGTATATTTAATTTGGTTACTTGGAGTTTATCAGAATTATTATATAAAAATTTAGTGAATAATATTTTTTTTAATTGGTTATTTTTTATCACAACAATCATATTTTGTTTTATAAACAAATACCATGTGTAAAAAAAGACTCTAAAACCATATATGAGACATAATACATATATTATAGTCTGGTTCAACCAAAAAAATAGTTTCATGACTATAATTGATAATGGTAACATAAATAAAAAACCCATCATCCATGAATGTGGTAAATGAACACATCTCCGATGGTGTTTTTAATACTAGTCTAAAAGATGTGGAAAGGAGAAATGAAAATAACTTATTCCATTATCAATAAGACATCAAATACATATAATTTATAGGAGGTTTCATTACATTTGGACTACTTTTGGTAAGGATATAAAATGAAAAAAAAGAAAATTGAAAGGAAAGTAATAGAATTGAAAAGTTTAATTAACCTCTTGAGTTAATATTCCTTGAGATTCTCTTAAGAGGAGAGTATTTGTTTTTCTGAAGGGACCACATAATGATGGACGTGGGGGAGGATCATGGAGTGATATTTTAGATGAATTTAGGGAAGGCACAAGGCTTGAGAGGAGTAAATATAACAGGGAAGTGTGGGTGTTTTTTTATAAAGTAGGGGAGTAGGGTTTTTGCAAAATTTTAACCGTATGATTATTATTTCTCAATAAGACAATAAATAGTGATGATTTCATGAAAAAAATTTCATAAGTGCATATGATTTAGATCCATAGGTTATTACAACATCTTAACATCACCCATGACTCATTAATTAGTGTACTTAGCATATTTGGTAAATTATTGTATTTCACTATTTATAATAAATTCATTTATTTTAGAATAATCGCCCAAATTGTATAGTAAAATTATTCGACGCGTATAATCTAAATATGAAATTCACATTTCGAAAATATTTTTTTATATAGGATGAATTAAAATTTTAATTAAATTCATAATTTACTTGAAAAATACTAATTTCAAAACTATAAATTATTTTATTATGCTTTGAAAAATTACATAATGTCTTATAAATTTAACATAAAACCCCAATATGTTAAAAACAAATTTATGAAAAACTTTTAGGGAAATAAATATTTTTTTAAATGAATCAATTATTTGAAATTATTTATTTATGACTTACAAAAAAAGTAATAATTTTAATATGGTTTTATTATCCCTTATAAGATGCCTAAATTTTATTTATACATACATGGGATAGGTTACAATTCCTTCGGCCGATTGACTATTCATAAGTGTCATATTCCAATTCATAAGGGAATGTAACTATTCATAAGATTAGGTGATTACTCAGTAAAAAATTAAGCCTTTCTTATCAGTTTTGATACATCTTACTGATCGTAATAGTTAATGTCAGATTTTTGAAATTAAAATTATTCAAGTGATAATATTATGTTTTAAGGTTTCATTGTTTTTATTAGCTCATTGAATTTTTTTTCGTCATTTTATATGACAAAATTATTACATGGTAATTTCCATTGATCAAACATTGGGTCATTACATTCTTCCCCCTTATGAAATTTCACCCTAGAAATTTCATTCAAAATTCTATGCCATAAACATCTGTGGGTAATTATCCTACATTGCATCAAACTGTTCCCATGATTCCTCTTCGTACATATAGTTCCACCATTGTACTTTAACTAGGAAATTCGTCTTGTTACATAGAGAATTATGTCTGTGATATATGATCTTCATTGGATACTCCTCGTATGAATGATCATTCTACAACCACAACACATTTGAAGAGAGTACATGTGAAGGAGACAGTCTATACAACCTTAAGAGAGATACATGGAAGAAATCATCTACTTCAGACATGGAGAGTGTAAGCGCTAGTCGATAGGCCACGGGTCTAAAATGATAAATAATAATGAAGGGAATGATGTACATGGGATATATCTTTCTTTTCTTCCAAAACCTCATGACCATCATGAATGGAGATTGTCGGGACCCGTCCTCGGGGCCCGTGCCGTGAGTACCCCAAGCCTTCCTTCCATAGGACAGGGGAAGGCGACTAGCACCAAATTCATAAATCCCGAAAAATGGGAAGGAATTTAGTTTATAAAACATAACACATCCATCCAGAGTATAAGTGGAGGTAAAACACTATGTACAAGAGATAGTGCTGATACGTAAATGGGCCAGAATACAAACCCAGCTGAAAAGATACACCTACAATCTAATGAATGTACAACGGAAAAGACAACAGCTGGAAGATAGAAGTAGCTCTTGGGTCGTCCACCTCAGATCCTACCAGAAGGGTAGGTACAGATAGCGCAGAACCTGGATCGTCCACCACGGATCCTACCTTAAGGGTAGGTACATATAGCCTCCTAAACACTCTCTCTTGTCAACCTCCTTCGAGTGCCATCTCATCGTGAATTCCACCTCCGGATACTGACTCGTCATGAGGTCCACCTCCAGGTACCATCCAGTCCTCGAACACTCGGCCTCCATTAGTGTTGTCCGTTAACTACATCCAAAACAATGAGGTGCAGGCATAGCCCGTGAAGGGGTGAGTATAACGATACTCAATAGGTACCCTAAGACCCTCAAGGTCTCACTAAATCCAACAAGGATAACCACAAAGAAGGTTCTAACAGATTACCCTTACTTAGGTATAATCCCATACTTATACCTAAGTTATCAAGTAACCCATATCAAACATGAGGTATACACAAAGGTAATTTACTCAGCTCAAACCATGATTTTATTCATGATGTCGAAACCACAGTTGTTGGATAAATCCACCTCTGTCAAGTACAGTGGGCCTGCCACTACAACCAAGCACTTCCCACTATCCTTGGACTGTTGAAGTACTCTACATGTTGAGTACTGTGGGACTATTGCTACAACCAAGCGCTTCCCACCATGGGCTTGTCGCTACAACCAAGCACACCCCCTCATAGCCTACAAAGGTACTCCTCCTGTAGAGTACCGCGGGTCTGCCGATACAACCATGCATTCCTCTACTGTGGTTCTGCAGCTCCAATAAAGAGCTCCCCACTGGGCTATCCGAATCACTCTGAGTCGATCCATCAGCAATCGTCAAGTCTCTGCCAACTACTAGGTCTCTACACTCCGCTTTCTCATCACCTGGAGGGTCCGTTCCACGAGATATCAGTAGATACTCCAAGTATCACAAATTCAAACAAATATGTATCATAAGAGACCGCCTCATCATAGGGGTCTCAATGCAATAGACGGTGTGTCGATCAGACACGCGGTCTGTGAGTTATTAGCCTTTTCGTCCTGGGGCCCAGTTGGTTTCATGTACGTACCAACCCGATCGTATCTCAACTCTACCCCAAAATCTAACAGGGTATACTCATAGGGACCGTTTCTCAACGTGATTTCCAACGCCCCTGACGGTTCATCAAACGGACGTCTGGTCTGAAAGTTATCAGCTTTTCCATTCTAGGGGCCCAGTTGGATTTCGGATACAATCCACCCCAGCATACTACAACTAGGTCAAATCCTCGAGTGAAGTATAACAAGATAACCATCTCATCAAGTGGAATTCAACAAAGTTGATGGCATGTCAATCGGACGTTCGGAGCTCACGTTATCTCCTTTTCCGCTCCGAGGGCCCGGTTGGTTTCGGGTTAGAACCAACCCCGACGTACCGATACATTACCGAAATCTTGAGTGTAATATATCGAAACGACAACCTTCATCCAAGGATCTCTATGCAAATGACAGTGTGTGGGTTGGAGGATCGTAGCCCATGTTATGAGCATTTGAACGAACCTAGTCTGAAAATAAGGTGTTCGGGCCCAGTCCGACCCGGCGCGATACCCCCTGGGTAGGCCCAAACCGGGTCGACCCGACCCAGGAACGGGTCCGCTCCGGTAGGGCGCGGCCCGGCCAGCGTTTCCTGGCTCGGCCGGTGTGGCCCGACCAAGTGGCCGGCTGCCGCTCGGCAGGCATGGCCAAGCGGAAGTCGTGGAGCTGGGGGGGGGGGCTCGGCCCTTGCTGCTGATTGACTCCGGCAGCGCTTTGGGCCGCTGTGCCGTCCCAGCTCCCACTATCGTGCGAGACCTCCCACATCTCCACCGCACCACAGCCGTGGAAGATCTTCCATGGCGGCGCAATGGGTACCACCGCCTCTTGTTTTCAGCACAGCTGTGCCGGTGTGGCACGCCGCAACATATTCCACGGACCACTAGACATGCTCCGGTGGTCCGTTTTGTTCGCCGTCAGTGTCTAAGGTCACCTCAGGACCTGAACTTCACTATAGAAGCTTCAAATTGCCTTTTCGATCCCATTTCATCATTGATGTCAATCCTCACACAACAAAATAATCTACAGAGGATCTGGGTTTGTTTGTTATCTCGCTCCTTCCGTGATAGTGGTTTTCAATCAAGAACAAACTGAAATCCAAACTCGAAAAATTAACCCTGCACCCAACCCGCATGAGAGAGTGATTGGTGGATCAATGGGACATAGGTTGGTCCGCACTCATCATTATTTTCAAAAAAGATAAAGAGAAAATAAAAAATAATTCCCTTACCTTGAATAACTAACGTCGCACGTTGGGCATCGCGGAAACGGCATTGCGGGGAAAAGAATCGTTGGTGACGCTGGTGTGTTTACGAAGATGTTGGGCCTTACCTTTTGTTGTAAATAAAATAATAAGAAGCACGTTGACTGTTCTTCATCGAGGGAAGAAGTCATTCATCATGGATCCGGTGTTCTTCGATAAAGAAGCATCGTTTTTCGTTGAAGAGGCTCTTTTGTTCAACGAGGAGGAATTCTCTTCTCTTCTTTCTTCTTCTTCTTCTTCTTCTCAGAAAGGCTCTCTCTCTCTCCCCAAATCTTCCAACACAAAGATTGTCCAAAAATAAAATAAAGGGGCTCATCCAATTATTTTATTAACACATGCCATTTGAAATTCAAACTCAAAAAACTGAATTAATTAATTGAGTAGGTTCAATTAATCAATAGTGTATGTTGGCAAGATTTATGAGAGGGAAGTTCCTCAGAAGTTTTGGGAGAGTCAAAGAGAGGTTTTTGAGAGTTACAAATTAATGATGCGTTTCCAACCTTAAGAGGGGTTAGAGGAGCTAATGGAATTTGAAGGGGTGGGGCTCGTGTGGGACCCACATCACAAATATTCTAACAAGATGAGTTAGGATATAGTGGGTCCCACTATAACTTCCATACATATGATAAAACCACTTAAGTTAGAAGTAAAATTTGTTCCACAAATTTTGTTCACTTCACATTTGATCCTCAATTTTTATCAACTCCTTCCAAGAAAACGCACCTTTGAAAAGGGTCCTCTTAATAAAATATCGCCGCTGCAGTTTCATCGGTGCCCTCATATTTTGATTCCGAGAAGCGGTTCAAAAAATAAAAAATACCCGCTTGTTTGTTCACTAAACTTACCCGAGCTAATCTTCAGAAAATGATTCCGGGTACACCGGGCCTCATAATTAGTTACTGTCAGAAACTGCGTACTCGTAAAATCCCAAAGAAATTAAGAAAAAAAATTTCTTTAAAATTTACAAGTCTTTACATTACTCCCACCTCAGGGATTTACGTCCCCAAAAAGATACATCACAAAACTAGATAAAAAAATGATGGTACTGAGCATACATATGAGCCTCCCACTCCCATGTGCACTCCTGGAGGTTCATGTGCTTCCACCTAATGAGCATTAGAGAAATCGATTGTCCACGTAGGACCCGCTCCTGTCGATCCTCGATCTCCACCAGGACCTTTGCAAAAGTCACCCCGTCATCGATATCCAGCTCCCCGTGATCAATGATATGTGTCGGGTCGTGCACGTATCTCCTCAGCTGATATATGTGGAAGACATCGTGCACCAGGTGCAACTGACGTGTAAGAGACCGACGATAAGCCACCTCGCCTATCCTGCTGAGAACCTAGAATGGTACGATGAAGCTCAGAGATAACTTGCGGACCTGGACAATTATTAGTAATCCACGCCAAGGTGAAACCCGTATGAAAATGTGGTCTCCATCCTCGAACTCTAGTGGTATCCACCTCCTATCAGCATTGGAATTCTATCAGCTCTGAGCAGTCCACATCCGGTCCTGGATGATATGTACCTTTTCCGTCCTGGCCTGGACCATCTCTGGTCCTACTCGTGCTGCTAAGATTTCTCCTTTGCCGATAAGAGTAATCTGGTATCGTCCCCTAGATGAACCATGTTCTTTCCCTAATACAGTCAATCCTGACTAGAATTATTCCAATCCATGCAATGGATGATGTCGTAAGGCCTCGACTCTACTACCAAGTGATCCAACCATTACTCTCTTTTCCAAGGGGTGAGTCACACTATTGGCATCCGTGTGTGGTCACTAGGTCTCCTCCAGTATGAATCTAAAATGTGAGGGTCAAGTCAATAGTTTAAACTGGAACCTCTTAGTACACAAAAATTAATGAAGAAAATGTCACAAGGACATGTGTCTTTTATTTCTACAGCTCAATGTGCATAGACATATAGGAACTACAAACATCAAAAATGACAAAAAGAAATCTAGAAGCACCAAGATCAAAGGTCTCCATGCCTGGAACTAGTCCCGCTCTTGTTCGCCAACTTCCAGAGCTCCATAGTCATATGATTCAGCTGCCTAATGCTGAGATCTCCCATGTACACATGTTCCCTGTGGTCGGGGTGGACTTCCTGGTGGTGGTGGTGGAAACACCTCGAAGCTTCGTCCACCTCGAGCTGCACGGCCAGCTCCCCTACCTCGGTCTCCTACTCCTTGCGGTCCACCTCGATCGAACCTATGCCTCTGGCTGGGAGGTCTGTCATTTATCTACTGATCATCTATATGGCGGGTCAGACAGTCACGTGCCATATGACCAGCCCCGCCGTAGGAGTAAAACAGTCCTCTCCTCGTAAGTTATTCTCTACCCTGGGTGCCTCTCACACACGATCCCGTGTCATGCGATCGACCACCTGTAGGTCTGGACCTCTTGGACCTCTACGTCATATGTCTACTACCCACTGTAGAGGACTCTACCACATGCCGGCTAGTGGTAGGTCCTACTGTTGGAGACTTCTCAGAAAGGAAACTCTCTACTATGAGGTCTCGCTCCAACACCCATGTCTGCGTCAGGATGCTGTGAGAAACAACTAAATATCTAATCTCTCGCCTAAGCCCCTGCTCGAAGGTTCGGGCCCTGAAGAACTGGTCCCATACCATATCAGTGGAGTAGCATGAGAGATCGGTGAACCTCGGTGAATACTACGCCACCGTCATGCTACCCTGGGGAAGATGAAGTAGCTCCTATATACGCACCGCTCGAAGGGTGGCTGATACAAACTCTGCCCGAAATAGGCTCTTGAAGTCTTCCCATAGAATTGTTGCCTCGTCATGCATCTGGAGCGTCATGCTCCACCATCTGTCTGCTGCTTCTTGATGGAGGCTGGCAGCAAGGATCACCATGAAGTCTAATGGTGTCCCTACTAGCCTAAAGACACTCCCCATAGACTCAATCCAATCCGTAGCCACCTGTGGGTCCATCTCTCCCCTAAACCTGGGTGGCCTCTGGCGCTGGAACCCATGAAGAGCGCTCAAGAGACGTGCAATCTCTGCTACTGGGTTTGGTGGCATCGGTGGCTCAACAGGTGGTAGTACCGCTGGTGCCTCCGCTAGTGCCTCAACTGAAAGAGGGACTTGTAATGGGGCCTCGTCGCTCGGCGGGATGTCAGTACATACAACTCTCGGGGCACTATCTGGTCGTCCGCGGGAGGCATCCTGAAAGAAACAGATGTGACACGGTCAAATACTCTACCTGGTGAGCTGACCTAGTTTGAGCTGAATTTAAAAATTTTGTAAACACACATGCAATCAGTGTTTTCATGCACTAAGTTAGAAATCGGTAGTCAGGGTCCTAGTGAATGGATACATCGGCTGCCACACCAAAACAGGACTCCATGGACTGATAACCACTCTCAATTCCCTTAACATTATGGCTTCACATAGAAGAAATTGTATGAGTCCTGAGTTCTATGGTACAACTGAATCCTCTGATACCAATTTGTCATGGCCCATCCTCAGGGCATGTGTCGTGACTACCCGAAGCCCGACATCCATAGGCCAGGGGCTGGTGACTAGCACCAAAGGTGTAAATCCAGATAACTGGGAAGTCATTGCATTTATATATCATAACACATCCAACCAGAGCACAAGAGGAAGTAAACCACTATGTACAAACGATAGTGCTGAAAAGTAAATGGGCCAGAATACAAACCCAACTGAAAAGATACAGCTACAGCTGAACATAAGTACAACAGAAAAGACAACAACTGGAAGATAGAAGCAGCTCATGGGTCGTCCACCTCGGATCCGACCTGTAGGGTAGGTACAGATAGTGCAGCGCCTGGATCATCCACCATGGATCCTACCTGAAGGGTAGGTTCAGATAGCCTCTTCAACGCTCTCTCCCGTCAACCTCCTCTGAGTACCATCTCGTCCTGAAGTCCATCTCCAGATACTGACTCATAATGAGGTCCACCTCCGGGTACCATCCAGTCCTCGAACACTCGGCCTCTGTTAGCGCTGTCTGTCGACTGCATCCAACACAACGAGGTGCGGGTATAGCCCATGCAGGGGTGAGTATAATGATACTCAGTAGGGACCCTGAGACCCTCAAGGTCTCACTAAATCCAACAAGGATACCCACAAATAAGGTTCTAATAGATAACCCTTACATAGGTATAAACCCATACTTATACCTAAGTGACCATGTAACCCATATCAATCAGGAGGTATACACAAAGGTCATTGACTCAGCTCAAACCCGGATTTTATTCATGATGTCGAAACCATAGCTATTTGAGAACTCCTCCTCTGTCGAGTACAGTGGGCCTGCCGCTACAACCAAGTGCTTACCACTAACCTTGGACTTCTGATGTACTGCACCTGTCAAGTACTGTGGGCCTGCTGCTACAACAAATCACTTTCCACCATGGGTCTGCCGCTACAACCAAGCGCACCCCCTCATAGCCTAAAAAGGTACTCCTTCTGTCGAGTACCACAGGTCTGCCGTTACAACCATGCACTCCTCCACAGTGGGTCTTCCACTACAACCAAATGCTCCCCACTGGGCTATCAGAATCACTATGAGTCAATCGATCAGCAGTTGTCAAGTCTCAACCAGCTACTAGGTCTCTGCACTCCACTCACTTGTCACCGGGAGGGTCCTCTCCATGAGCTACTAGTCAATACTACATGTAACACAAAGTCACACAAAGAAGTGTCATAAGGGACCTCCTTGTCAAAGGGGTTTCAATGCAATAGACGGCGCGTCGATCGGATGCCCGGTCTGTGAGTTATTATCATTTTTGTCCCGGGGCCCCGGTTGGTTTTGTGTAAGAACCAACTCGACCATATATGAACTCTACCAAGAACTCTCATAGGTTATACTCATAGGGACCGTTTCTCAATGTGATTACCAACAACGCTGACGGTTCGTCAAACTGACGTCCTGTCTAAATGTTATCGGCTTTTCCGTTCCAGGGGCCCAGTTGGATTTTGGGTAGAATCAAACCTGTACATACTCCAACTGGGTCCAAACCTCAGGTGAATTATACCAAAATAACCGTCTCATCATGAGGAATTCAAAAAAGTCGACGACATCTCAATCGGACATCCAGAGCTCATGTTATAACCGTTTCCACTCCGAGGGCCCAGATGGTTTCTGGTTCAAACCAACCTGGACGTACCCAAACATTACCGAGAGCTTAATTGTAATATACCTAAACGACAATCTTGATCCAAGGATCCCTACGCAACTAATGGTGCATCGATCCGAAGTCCTTATCCCATGTTATGAGAGTCTGAACGAACCTTGTCTGAAAATAGGGGGTTCGGGACCAGTCCGACACGGCCCAATACCCCCGGGGTCAGTCCGAACCGGGTCGACCCGACCCAGCCGGGGCAGGCCGGCCCGACCGACGTGGGTGGCCAGCTGCGGCTCGGCCAGCGTGTCCGAGCGAATGCCACGGAGTCGGGGGGCTCAGCCCTCGCCGCTGATTGATGCCGGTAGCGTTTTGTGCCACCGTTCCGTCCCATATCCCGCAGCCGCGCAAGATATTCCATTTTTCCACCATGGCATAGCTGCGGTGGACCTTCCTCGGCGGAACTGTGTGCCGCCGTGGCAGCGAGGAACACCAGTAGCATCTTCCGTAGACCACCGGACGTGCTCCGGTGGTCCGTATTGTTCTTCGTCAGCACTTAAGGTCACCTCGGGCCATGAACTTCACTACGAAGGCTTCAAAATTCTTTTGTGATCCCATTTCATCGTCGTCGTCAATCCACACACAACAAAATAATCATTGGAGGGTCTGGGCTTGTACGTTAGCCCACGCCATCCGCGTTATAGGTTTTTAATCAATAACATACTCTAATTCAAACCTGAAAAATTAACCCCGCACCGAACCCGCATGAATGAGCGATCCGTGGATCAACCGAGAATAGGTTTGTCCGCGCTCATCATTATTTTCAAAAAAGGTAAAGAGATAAACAAAAATAATTCCCTTACCTTGAATAATTAAAATCACACGTCGGGCGTCGCGGAAGACGGCGTCATGGGGAAAAGATTTGTTGGCGACGCTGGTCTGTATCCAAATATGTGGGGCCTTCCCTTTTGTCGCGTAGAAAAGAAGAATAAGCACATTGACCAATCTTCGTTGAGGGAAGAATTCGTTCTTCATGGATCATGTGTTCTTCGATAGAGAAGCATCGTTCTTCATTGAAGAGGTGTTGTTCATCAATGACGAGGAATTCTATTCTCTTCTTTATTCTTTTTCTTCTTCTCAAAAAGGCTCTCTCTCTCTCTCTCCCAAAATCCCCCAACACAAAGTGTGCCCAAAAATAAAATAAAGGGGATCCTAAAATTATTTTATCAACACATGCCATTTGAAATTCAAACTCAAAACACTTAATTAATTAATTGAGTAGGTTCAATTAATAAATAGTTTATGTTGGCAAGAGTTAAGAGAGGGAAGGTCCTCATAAGTGTTGGGAGAGTTAAAGAGGGGTTTTCGAGAGTTACAAATTAATGAGGAATTTCCAACTTTAAGAGGGGTTATAGGAGTTAAATTAATTTAATGGGGTGGGGCTTGTGTGGGCCCCACCTCACAAATATTCTAACAGGAGGAGTTAGGATCTACTGGGTCGCACCCCAACTCCCATACATAGGATAAAACCACTTAGGTTAGAAGGAAAATTTGTTCCACAAATATTATATATTTCACATTTAATCTTCAATTTTTAACAACTCCTCCCGAGAAAACGCACCTTTGGAAAATGTCATATTAATCAAATTCCGCCGCTGTAGTTTCATCGGTGACCTCATATTTCGATTCCATGCACTGGTTCCAAAGATAAAAAAACCCGCTCGTTCTTTCACTGAACGTACATGAGAAAAACATCGAAAAATGATACTGGGCACACCGGGACTCGGAATCAGGTGCCGTCAGAAACTGTGTACTCATAAAATCCCAAAATATTTATAAAAAAATTTCCTGGAAATTTACGGGTCTATAGAGATATGTATAGAAATACCATGTATCTAAAATTTATCTCATGGTATCATCTACGTTTATCTACCTAACTATTTTATCGATATTGGGATACCTTGATGTGGTGATGAATGGTTTGTATCTTCTCCCCCATTTCATAATCCATTTCAGGTTCTATCATCATAAAATCACTAAATTCATCAAAACACGCTGGTGTTATACACATTTTCCCTCAATGTGCTTTATATGGGGTCATTCAGTTGATCAAGTGGAAACTACTATTGTTGGAGAATTAGACCAGTGGAAGATTTTATTCCCATCCTCCTTTGAAGTGCACCTAAAATGATCTCAATAAATATTCTAGTTTCTGAATAGTGATGTCAGAATGGTCATAATTTTGATGATGATAGGTTGTATTGATGTTCAGTTCACTAGTTAGAGTATGTTGGAGTCTTTTCCAGAACATTGAGGTGAATCTCATATCTCAACCACATAAAATAGATAATGTAAATCCATGGAACCCTACTACCTCATTGGTATATATCTATGAATATTTATTCAATTAGCAGTCCTCTCAAATTTTGATAATGTTTGTTGTTTTAGTAATATGACCCACAATGACCCTTATAGCATTGTTTCCTAAGGATGTTATTTTATGTCTATTAACAAAGTCCATGTCTATGTACTCCCACTTCCATGTTGGTATTATAAGTGGTTGAATCGTCCCCAAATTTGGTACTCAAAATCATGACCCAAATATTAAAACTTCTTCTTCATCAATCAGGAAATCAGAGGATTTTCCATTTCTAATGGCTTCAACCCTTATCTGAATTTCCACATAGTTTCTTTGTGAATAATTTATTTTAACCATGGGATATGGGTGAGATATCATTTGAGAAATGATTGATGATGTACCACCATTAATGATTCCAAAATACTTCCTCTAAAAATCTATTAATATTCGATCTTTTTCAATTCACATCATTAATAATGATTTTGGTTTATGTTTGAATTGTGATTGAGGGACTTATCTAGGGTAATTAAATTTTATGTTTTGTAATAGTTGGACTTGTCTTTGGTTCAAAATTTTCTTTAAAAGTGTCATTAGAAAATAAAAATATGGATTGTATAGTATGATATGATTAAGGATCCTTTCTACATAGATAATCTGCCTCCTTAGTTGCCTTACCGGGATGGTAATGAATTGAGTAGTCATAATTCATGATGAGAGAAGACCATATTCACTAGAGGACGTATATATCTTTCAATGTGAATATATATTTGAGACTCTTATTATTAGTTTATATCTCACACTTTTCCACATAGAGATAATGCTTCTATATTTTCAATGCAAATCTCACAGCTTCCAACTCCAGATCAAGCATAGGATAGGTTTTCTCATGTATTTTTAGTTTTCATGAGGATTAGGCTACCACTTTATCATTTTCATTACAATATATCCTAATCCATTCATTAATGAATTGCTATACACCACAATGTTTTCTTTAATTATTGAGAGTGTGAGTGATAACATAGTGAAACACCTATTTTTCAACTCCATAAAATAGTCTTCACATTTCTGAGTCAACACAAGAATTACTCCCTTCCATGTTAGCTTGGTCATTGGGTTTTCTAACAAAGAAAATTTCATTAAAAATAATCATTAATAAATGGAAAGACCCTGAATGACACAGATCTCCAATAATGATTTTTTCTAGGGCCACTCATCAATGGTCATTATTTTAGAAGGGTAAATAGATATATCTATTATGTTGATAACATGACCCAAAAATGGTAATTCCACCATCAATAACTAACATTTAATACAATTTGAATATATTTTCTGCCATCAGAATTTGATTAACACAATATTCAAATGCTCTTCATGTTCCTCCATGCTCTTGGAGTATATCATAATATTGTCCATAATGACTACCACAAATTTTTGGAATTAATATATAAATAATATATTCCCTAAATCCCTAAACATTTATGTATAATTTGTGAGTTTGAATAGAATCAATATGAAATAATAGTGTCCATACATCGTTGGAACGGTTGTCTTGAAAATATATTCTTTCTTCGCCATTAATTGGTGCTATTCTGACCAATGGTCCACCTTAGAGAAATAACTGGCCCCATGAATCTGATCAAACAAGTCATCTATATGTAGTAGGGGATGCTTGTTCTTTACCATGATTTTATTGAGCTCGTGATAATCAACACATAGGTGAATAGATCTATCATTCTTCGTGATAAAGAGGACTATTGAACCCTATGGGGAAGCACTTGTGTGTATAAATTCTTTCTCTAGATTCTCCAGTAACATCATTTTCAGCTCTTTCGGATGTATGGTGGCCATTCTATAAGGTTTATTTGAGTTTGGTAGATATCTAAGAATAAGATCAATTTAGTACTCAACATCTCAATCAGGAGGATGACCATGAAACTATTTAAGTAATAATCAATGTCATCCATCTTGATGGACATATATTAGAACATGATATTAACATTATTATGAATAATATGAGCGAAAATGGTTGCTCATAAATAATTAATATCCACACATGAGATAAAGATTCTAAATTATATTCATCTTCATCATTACACTTGTAATGAATTGGAGGATTATTTGTTATTTGAGTAGTGATATCACTTTCAAAAGAATTGATTTTGGATATGTATAATGATAACAAATCCATGACCATGATAACATTGAACACCACCAAATGATTTAATACAATATTTACTAGGAGTTTTCATCAAAAAAAATTCACCAATGTGGAGTTATAAAAGGTGGACATAATATTTGACCCAATCGATGTTTGAATAGATAACATATCCTCCAAATTTTGAGGATGTGATTGAATAGATTTACTTATAATTGAAGATATTAAAGAATTTTTAGAACTTGAATCAAATTATATGTTCTCTATTCATGAATGATTAACTTGCATACATATCACCACACCATCGTCTGGAACCACCTCTGTAGTAGTGATATCATAAGCCCCTTTTTGTTTCATTGGAGGTTGTGGTTGATTGCTTCTTACAACCCTTGGAATAGGGAAATTTTTCCCATAATTACCAGTATCCATTAAGTTGTAACAATGTAGTAATGTTCGATAGTTGATCTTAACCATTCTTTCATCTTCCACGTTATTGGTGTTTTTCATATCCCTTTTGATGTTTTTAGCCAGATGTCTCAGTATTCCACATTGGAAGAAATTTCGGGTTCCCTTTAGAAAGTACCCAAGATACTTATTCCATATATTATGACCCACATGAAGTTTTATTTTGTTTCCATCATGGGATTTATTTACCGAGCCACCCATTTGGACTCCATTCTCCACTTTTTATCAACAGGCCCACAAGACCATTGTGAGTCTCCGATCTCCATTTCAACCTTGACGAAAAAACAATCTCATAACAAATTTCAAAGTCTTGAATCACTAATTATTTTCATTGACTCAAATTTAGTCTACTAAAGAGGCAATTCACATTTCTTTTAGTGTTCATGAACAATCCAAGGGAATATCTTGCACGCCTTATGAATTTTACTTCATACGCGCTAATAGATTAATCTTCCTTTTTCATGAGTACAAGGAACTCCAATTCCATAATGAAATGGATTCTATGAGGAAAATATTTGTAGAATATGTTATCTTGAATTCCTCCCAATCCATGGAATCAATATCCTCCTTGTACATCATTTTCATGATTATTTTCTGCCACTGATCAGCTTCCCCATAAAAATGATTGACTTTCAGTATGACTTTCTCTTATTCTAAGCATTTGATGATATAGAATAACTTTTTTCAATGTAGTTAATCCACAATTCCACTTGGTGGTGATTGGTAGATGCATCAAACATCGGATTAAATTTCCTCATGAAGAATTCAATGCCAAATTGATCATTCTTTGGAGGAGTTGGGCATTCTACTTGATTGAGGTTATTATTTATAATATGAGATGGCTAAGCAAGTCAAATCATGTTGGTTTGAGTACCCATTCACATTATATCAGGCATATTATTTGGTAAATCACCACATTTCCTATCACTTTGGTTATTGGAACATATTCCTAATTTTCGTTTCTTTAACTATAAAAAATAATGAACAATTAACAGGGCTTCAATACGTAGTTATTAAGCATGATGTTGAAACATTGAACATAAATGGGTTATCTTGTAAAGGAGAGGATTATCCAAACCTGTGATTTGGATAAATATAGGTTATCCTTGATCTATTTCTTAACATATATTGGTTATGGTCTATTTTATTTCATAATAATTGTTTGTGCTAAGCTCATTAATTTACCAAAGTATATCCTCTGGGAGTGTCTAACAAAGAGTGCAGCATGGCACGTTGTTGTGAACTAGTTCACATTTGAGTCATTCTCAAAGATTTGTTTTAGGGTCTTAACCCAAGATTCATCTTTCCTAGATCAACCACTACATTGTTTTATCTATACACGGACATATTTTCATGATATACCACTAACACTATACTTAAAAAAATTATGAATGGCTTCTTATATGTAGTCTCATATTTAAGGTTCTTACTGAAGTTCTCTATTCATAATTTAAACAAATAAATTGATTATCCACTGATACAAACTATTGCGACCTTAGCCTTTTAAATATTACAATAAATGATTTTGTGCATAAAAAAACATAATATAATCCAAGGATCATGAAGTCTAGTGTCTTGGAGGAATAGGTACATAAGAAAACATTATTAAAACAAATTTTTATTTAATCTCTATAATGAGATATTATATTCCATTGTGCTCATATATCTTCACAAGATGGCCATGGGATATGGTGAACAATGGGATGAGCCAAAAAGCATAATAAGGGAATAAACATAACAATAATGCATTAGAAATTTGGATAGAAGACATAACATATTGATATAAAAAGGCATTGAACATATAGAATAATTACATATAAACATGGGTTCATATAAACATGAATTAATAGAAATATATAAGAAATATAAAACATAACATTATCGTGATTCAAGGATCTTTTCTCATAGAGTATCACACGTCAAAGTTAACCACCAAGACCATTGCACATGGTAGCATGAGCCAAGGATCTCCACCAAAACCATTGCACATAACATCTCATGAGACTCAATATTACCCAAAGCATTGGGGTGCTATTTGGGCACACCCATCAAAACATTTTCAATAATATTACATCCCCTTAAATAATCATACATATCCATTCATACATAAACATAATGGTACCCATGGACTGAAATTGGTATCATAATCATGTCATAAACATAATGAATGGGCATATAATAAATGTGTCCATTGAAAAAGGAATTAGATAAAGCATAGAAAATAATTTGTTATTATTGGAATATATCATAATAATTTATTCATTATTGATGTGTTAACATGTAAAAGAGTTTCTAAGAAACACTAAAATTAATACATTTTTGCAACGTTTAATAAAAATATAAAAGATCATTTAAAACTGAATGGGGAATAATATTTTATGTAAAACTAGATGTGAACCAAGAAGCTCTTATTGATAAAAACGTGGCTTTATAAATATAATGGATTATTAAAAACAGATTGTATTATGTACTTGAAATTGGGTTAGAATTTGAGAATTTCCCTTATAACGGGTTTTCTTATCGAGAAGTATCGAGGTGAGAGTCAGTTAAATGCATGTATATACCCAAAAGAGAATGATTAATGGTACTTGATACAGGATTTAGGACATGTATACATTTATTAAAAGATGTACATAAATATAATATTTGATTCCATTTGGGTAAAAAAGAGTAAGAATAACCCAAAAGAAAACTAGAGGTTCAGGTAGAATCCCACACCATAAGTCTGATGGCATTCTCAACATGATATTAATGACCTGAAAAATAAAATTATGTTCATTAATTAGAATTTAATGAAACTATTTTACATGTAATTTATTTATTATAACCTTTTTATGTTCATTAAAAATCTTTTTTATTGGATAGGAAGTTCAATTTCATTGTTCGAGTTTGTTTGTTTCATGTTCAATTTGCATATAAACATGATTGGATAATCACCTAAAATGAGAATTTTTTCCTAGAATTGGAGTTATTTTTTATTTTTGAAAACCCTTAAGGGTACATGTTTTTAAATTTTATTTGGTTACTAGTGTTTAATTTGATAACTATATAAAACATTAGTGATAACCTTTTTCGTTAGTTGGCGGGTTTTTATCACAACGAACACATTTTTGATTCCCAAATAGAAACCATGTGTACAAATTGATTCCCAAACCATATATGATAAATAATAAATTTTTTATATTATGGTTCAACCATGAAAATAATTTCATGAGAAGATTTAAGATGTTATTGTAAATTGAGAAGCCATCATCCCTGAATGTTGTAAATTAACACATCTCAGGTGGTGTTTTTACTACTAGTATAAAATAAGGGTAAAGGACAAATTATAATAATATATTCTATTGTAATGAAAACATTCAATTGTATATAAGGTAATGGAGTTTTCATAACATTTGTATGATGATAGGTATGAATATAATGGAAAATAATGGAATTTGAAAGTAAAATAAAAGAATATAATTGAGGGATTTACCTCATGAGTTAATCTTCCTTCAGAGACTTTTAACGGGAGAGTATTTTTTCATTTGAGGAGACCATGAGATGGTGAACGTGTAGGGGGAACTTGGGGAGATATTTGAGTTGAATTTAAGGGTGTCACATGGATTGAGTCAAGTGAAAATAAATTGGGAGTGTGGGTAGTTTTTATGGTGGAGGGGTGGAGGGTTTTCTTAATATTTTAGTCATTAGATTATTATTTCCCCATAAGACAAGATATATTGATGATTCTATGACACACAATAGTAATATGTTCTAGTGATATCGAACCAAACGAGCTTAAATAAGAATAACCTCACCCATGACTCAGAAATTAATTAATTTTTAATATTTTGTACATTATTATTTTCCACTATTCTTCAAAATATCATGTATTTTTGAAAAATCCCAAAAAATCACCCTAACCAATTCACAAAATATATAATCCAAAAAATAAAATCATTTTTCAAATATAATTCTACAAATATTATTGTCTTAAATTTTATATAAAATCATAATTTAAATGAAAAACACATATTTCCACACTATAACTAACATTATAATGCTTTATAAAATTGCACAAGTTCATATAAAATTATCTCAAAACCATAAGACATAGAATTTTAATTTTTGAAAAACTTTTAGAAAAATAAATATTGATTTAAAATATTATATTAATTATTATAAATTATTTTTTTCTTAAAAAAATACCAATACTTATATTTATGTCCATATCATCATTTATAAGATACTAAAATTTTATTAATACATTTTGGGGTGAGGTTACACTTCTTTTGGATGATTTACTACTAATAAGGGTAATATAAAAATTTATGAGGGTATGTTAAGATTCATAATGGTAGGTTATAGTTCACTAAAAAATTATTTTTTTCTTATCTGACTCCAAACATCTTACTTATCACAACCTTGTATGTCATATTTTCAAAATTTAAATTTCAAATGTGACAATATAATGTTTAATAGTCACATATTACTTAGTCATTAATTTTTTTTTATTTTATCTGATTATTTAATACAAATATAATAAGGTAATTTCCATTGATAAAACATTGGATGAATATAGTGGATATTATAAGTAATAATTATCTTTTCCCACATGTTAAATGACCTAAAAGGTTCCCAAAAATCAAGGAGAAATTTTTCCTTACTGGCTAAGCTGTCGATGACCCAAAAAGTGTGAAACATTCAAAAAAATATCTAAATTTCCACATATTTACTTTGAGAATAAATTATTTTCTCCATGGGAGATTTTTTATAACACATTTGATAAAGGATAGATTATATACAACCATTAATTATTCCCAAATCCATCCTCTAAAAATCTATGAATATTGGATATTTTTCAATTCTCATCATTCATAATGATTTCAGATTATGTTGGAATTGTGCATCAGGGAGTTATCTGGTGTAATTTCATTTTCTGTTTTTTACTAGTTGGACTTGTATTTGGATCACATATTTTTTAAAAGCGTCATTATAAAATAAAAATATGGATTGCATGGTATTGTATGATTAAGGATCCTTTCTTCATAGAGAATCATCCACTTTATTTGCCTTACTAGGATAGTAGTGGATTGAGTAGTCACAATTCATGATGATAGAAGACCATATTCACTAGAGGAAATATAGATCGTTCAATGTGAATATATATTTGAGACTCTTATGATATGTTTATATCTCACACTTTTCCCCATAGAGATAATGCTTTCATATTATCAATGCAAAGCTCACAACTTCCAACTCCAGATCATGCAGAGGATATGTTTTCCTATGGATTTAATGTTTCTTTGAGTATTATGATATCACATTATCATTTTTCATCCCCATGAATCCTAAACCATTCATTAATGCATCACTATACACCAAAATTTTTTCTATACTAATTGAGAGTGTGAATGATGACACAGTGAAAATCCTCTTTTTTAACTCCTTAAAATAGTCTTCACATTCCTTATTCAAGACAAGCATTAATACATTTGATGTTACCTTGGTCATTTGTTTTTACAATATAGAAAATTTCATTAAAAATCATCGATAATAAACAGAAATATCCTTAATGAGGAATATATCCATTAATGTTGTTTTCTGGGGCCACCCATCAATTGTTATTGTCTTGGAAGGGTATATTGAAATATCTTTTCTATTGATAACATGCCCTAATAATGGAAACAATTCCATCAAGAACTCATATTTACTACAATTTGAATATACTTTCTACCATTAGAAATTCATTAACATAATATTCAAATGCTCCTCATTTTCCTCCATGATCATGGAGTATATGATAATATTTTCGATAATGTCTACCACAAATTTGTAAATGTAATATCTAAATACTCTATTATTTAAATCCCTAAACATTTATGCATAATTTGTGATTTTTAAGGGCATCACTATAAAATTATAGTGTCCACACTTCGTTGGAATTTCTTTCTTGGGAACATCTTCATTATTCACCTTTAATTGGTGGTACCCTGACGAATGGCCCACCTTAGAGAAAATACCGGTCCCGTGAAGCTGATAAAAAAATTCATCTATTTGGGGTAGGTGATACTTGTTCTTTATCAGAATTTTATTGAGCTCGTGATAATCAATACATAGGTGAATCAATCTATCCTTCTTCGTGACAAAGAAGACTGGTGCACCCTGTGGGGAAGAACATGGGCGTATAAAACACTTCTCCCGATTCTTTTGTAAATTTTTTTCATCTCTTCTAGATCTATATTGGAAATTCTATAAGGTTTCTTTGATATTGGTAGAGATCCAAGAATAATTTCAATTTAGAACTCAACATCTCAATCAGGAGGAAGACCAGGAAACTCTATAAGGAATAAATCAGTGTAATCCATCCCAATGGACATATATTAAAGCATGATATTAGCATTCTTCTAAATCGTTTGAGCTAGAAATTATTTCTCATAAATATTTAATATCCACATTTTAAACAATGATTCTAAATTATATTTGTCTTCCTCCTTAAACTTGTAATGAATTGGAGGATTCTTTGATATGTGAAAGAGTTATATCCCTTTCAAAAAAAATTGATATTGGATATGTATAATGATACCAAATCCATTCCCATGATAAAAATAATCACCACTAAAATATTTATGACAATATTTACAAGGAGGTTCAGTACAAAAAAATTACTAGTGTGGAGTTATAAAATGTGGACATAAAACTTGACCCAATCGATGTAAAAATAGATAACATATCCTCCAAATTTTGAGGTGGGGATTGAATAGTTCTACATTTAATGCAAAATATTAAAGAATTTTTAGAACATGAATTAAATTATATGTTCCCTATTCATTAATGAAGAACTAGTGTACCTATCACCACACCATTTCTTAGAACCACCTCAGTAGTAGTGATATCATAAGTCCTTTCATGTTTCTTTGTATGCTGTGGTTGATTTCCTCTTACAACCCTTGGATTATGGAAATTTTTCCCATAATTTAAAGGATCCTTTGAGTTGTAACAGTGTAGTAATGTCTGAGAGTTTATATGAGCCATTATTTCTTCCTCCACGTTATTGGTATTTTTCATATCCCTTTGGATGTTTTTTGACAGATGCCTCATTCTTCCACATTGGAAGTAATTATGGGTTCCCTTTAAATATTATCCAAGATGTTCCTTCCCAAAATTTTTACACATGGGATGTTATATGTTGTTTCAATGATGGATTTATTTACCGAACCACCCATTTTGACTCCAATTTCCACTTCTTTTCAACAGGCCCACAAGACCATTGTGAGTCCCTATTCTCCATTTCACCCTTGAGGGAAGAACATACAATATCATCATAACTTTCCAATTCATAAATCACTAATAATTTTCTTATACTCAGACTTATTCTTATAAAGAGGTGATTCACCTTTATTTTATTGTTCATGAAAAATCTAGAGGCATATGTTGCACGCCTTGTGAAGTTTACTTCATACGCCCCAATGGATTCATCTTCCTTTTGCGTGAGTCTAAGGAACTCCCATTCAATCATGAAATGGGTGTTTCGGAAAAAAATTTGTAGAAAAATATTCTCCTGAATTATTCCCAATCCATGGAATTAATATCCTGATTTTACATCATATTATTGATTAGTTTCTTCCACTAATCTTCTTCCCCATAAAAAAGATTGACTGCCAGTATGAATTTCTCTTCATCTAAGAATTGAATGATATAGAATATCTTTTCAATGGAGTTAATCCACAATTCCATGAGGACGTGATTGGTAGATGAACCAAACATGGGATTCCATTTCATTATGAAGGATTCTATGCAAAATTGATCTTTCATTGGAGGAGGAGGGCAGTCCACATGATTTAGGTTTTAATTTATAATATGAGACAAAAAATAAAGTACAATCATGATGTTTTGAGCACCCGTTCACATCATATCTAGTATATTATTAGGTAAATAAAACATTTCCTATCACTATGGTTATTAAACCATATTCTTATATTTCCTTGCATTAACTATAAAGAATAATAAACAATTATAGGGCTTGAGTACATAGTTATTAAGCATAAAAATCAAACATTGAACATAAATGGGTTTTCTTGTATTGGAGAAGTTTATCTAAACCATTTATTCAGTTTAAATCTAGGTTATCTTTGATCTATTCCATAACTTATATTTTTTATAGGATCTTTTATGGCATTAAAATTTATTGTGATAATATCATGAATTTACCAAAGAATATCCTCCAATAGTGTCTAACCAAAACTGCAGCAAGGCCCGTTATCGTGCACTAGTTAACATTCGAGGCTATCTAGAAGGTGTGTTTAGGTTTTTAACCCAACATTCTTCTATCCTTGATCCACCACTACCTCTTTGTATCCAGACATGGACATATTTTCTTGATAAACCACTTACACAATACTTAGAAAAATTAGTGATGGATTCTTATATGTAGTCTCATATTTTAGGTTCTTACTAAAGTTCTCTATTCATAATTTCCACAAATAACATGATTATCATCTGATACGAACTATTGTGACCTTATCCTTTTACATATAACAATAAATGATTTTATGCATAAAAAACATATTACAATTCTAGGATCATGAAGTCTAGTGTCTTTGAGGACTCGGTACATAAGAAAACATTATAAAAAAAATTATATTTAATCTCCATAATTTTTCTACTATATTCAATTGTGATAATATATATTCACCAGATAACCAGGGGATAATATGAACAAAGGGATGATCTAAAAAGCATAGTAAGGGAATAAACATAAGAATAATTCGTTATCACTTGGGATAGAAGACATAACATAATGATAGAAAAAGGCGTTGAACATATAGAATAACAACATATAAACATGTTTTCAAATAAACATGAATTAATGGAAAAAATTTATGTAACCTAAAAAATGAATTTATCATGATTCAAGGTTCTTTTCTCATAGAGTATCACATGTCATGGTTAACAACCAAAACTTTTGAACATGGTATCATTAGTCAAGGCTATCCACCAAGGCCATTGCATGTGACATCTCTTGAGTCTCAATAGTACCCAACACATTAGGATGATATTTAGGAACACCCATCTTAAAATTTTCATTAATATTCCTTCTCCTTAAAAATAATCATACATAACCATTCATACATAAACATAATAGTACCTGTGGGAAAAAATTGGTATCATATTAATGTCATAAACATAATGAATTAGCGTATAAAAAATGTGTCCATTGAAAAATGAATTAGATAATGCATGGAAAATAATAAGGTATTATTGGAATATATCATAATAATTGATTAAAAATAGAAGTGATAACATGTAAACGAGTTTCAATGAAACAATAAAATTAAAACTTTTTAGCAACGTTTAATGAAAATATAAAAGATCATATAAAATAGAAAGGGTAATAATATTCTATATAAAAATTGATGCAAAGAAATTATGGATTCTTTATTAAAAAGTTTCTTTATAAATATAATGTATTATTAAAAACATATGTTATTATGTACTTGAAATTGGGTAAGAATTTGAGAAGTTCCCTTTAAACGGGTTTCCATATCAGGAAGTATTGAGGTGAGAGTCAGTTAAATGCATGTATATCCCCAAAAAGAAATGATTAATGGTACATGATACATGATTTAGGACATGTAAACATAAATTATAATATGTAAATAAACATAATATATGATTTTATTTTTTTTAAAAATGTAAGAAAAACCCAAAAGAAAAACTGGAGGTTCATGTAGAATCTGACACCTTAAGTCTGATGGTGTTCTCAACATGATATTAATGACTTGAAAAATAAAATTATGTTCATTAAGTAGTATGTAAAGAAAATATTTTACATTTAATTGATTTATTATAACATTTTAATTTTCATAATAACCTTTTTGATTGGTTATTTAATTCAATTTCATTGTCTGGGATTGTTTGTTTCAAGATCAGTTTGCATATAAAAATTAATGGATAATCATGTAAAATGAGGATTTTTTTCTAGAACTGGAGTTATATTTTATTTTTGAACACCCTGAAGGATACATGTTTGTAAATTTAACTTGGTTTCTAGTATTTAAGTTGATAATTATATAAACATTTGTGATAATCTTTTGCGTTAATTGGCGATTTTATATCACAATGAAAACATTTAGATGTCTAAATAGAAACCATGTGTAAAAATAGATTCCCAAAAAATATATGATACATAATAAATATATAATATTATGTTTCAACCATGAAAATAATTTCATGACAAGATTTTAATATGTTATTGGAAATTGCGAACCCATTATCCATGAATGTGGTAAATTAACAAATCTCAGATTGTGTTTTTACTACTTGAATAAAATAAGGGTAAAGAACATATGATAATAATCTATTACATTGAAATGAAAAACTTCTAGTGTATATAAGGTATTGGAGTTTTCATAACATTTGGATGAGGACAGGTATGAATAGAATCGAAAAGAAAGGAATTTGAAAGGAAAATAAAAGAATAGAATTGAGGAATTTACCTCTTTTGTTAATCTTCCTTCAGAGCCATTCATGGGGAGAGTATTTTGAATTTGGAGGAGACCATGGTATAGTGAACGTGGAGGAGGAGCATGGGGAGATATTTTAGAATAATTTAGGAATGACACGTGGATTGAGAGGAGTGAAAATAATAGGGGAGTGTGGGTGGTTTTTATAGTGGAGGGGTGGAGGGTTTTCTCAATATTTTAGACATTAGATTATTATTTATCTAGATGACAAGATATAGTAATGATTATATCACAAAAAATAGTAATAAGACCTAGTTATATCGAACCAAATGAGCTTAAATCAAAAAAACATCACCCATGACTCAGTATTTAATTTATTTATCATATTTTGTAAATTACTGTTTTTCACTATTCATAAAAAATATTGAATTTTAGAAAAATCCCATAAATTCACCCTAAACATTTGTTGACATATAGAATCCAAAGAAATCATTTTTCAAAAATAATTTTACAAATATGATTATTTTATATTTGAAATACAATTATAAATAAATGAAAAATATAGATTTTCCAACTATAGCTGACATTATAATGATTTCTATTTTTACAAAAGTTCTTATAAAAATATCTTAAAACCATAAGACATAAATTTTTTAACTTATGGAAACCTTTTAAGAAAATAAATTTTCATTTAATATAACATATTAATTATAATAAATTATTTATTTCTAAAAAAATACAAATACTTTTGTTATGGTCATATTATCATTTATATTATACCAAAATTTTATTTATAAATTTTTGTATGAGGTTACTCTTGTTTTGGATGATTTTCTATTAATAAGGGTTATATTCAAATTTATAAGGGTAGGTTATGATTCATAATGGTAGGTTACAGTTCACTAAAAAATTATTTTTTTCGTATCATACTACAAACATCTTACTTATCGCAACCTTGTATGCAAGATTTTCATAATTGAAATTACAAAAGTGACAATATAATGTCTAATGGTCACATAGTTCATAGAAGTTAATTTTGTTTTTATTTCATCTAATTATTTTAAAAATTTATAAGAAGTTAATTTCTATTAATAAAACATTGTGACGTTACAGTGGATTTTCTAAATAATAAGTATCTTTTCCCACGTGTCAAATGACATAAAATGTTCCCTCAAATCGAGGAGTATGTTTCCCTTGCTACCTAAGCTGTCGATGACCCAAAAAGTGAGAAAAATTCGAAAATAGCTACTCCCCAACGGAAAATTCCAACATTATTTAAAGATGACCCGAATTAGTCTTATACTATTTATATTCCATCAAATTTTCTGATGAATCAACTGAATCATTATTAGCATATCATCGAAAAATATTTCTCTAGCCAGTGATCATTCACCAATCTATGATGAGAACATTAGATATATTTATGTCTAGTAATACAATGCCTCAAATAGATCCATACATATTACTAACTAGAATCTATTGATGTTAGAAAATTTAGAAATCCAAAAATTATCAAAAAAAGACCCACCAAAGTCAATAACACAAGAACAAATATTATCCTCAAGAGTCTATATATATTTTTATATATGGCCATCTAAAAAAAATGGAATTCCATGATTAAATGAACCCATGATCAAGATTATCTGGAAGTCCATTCCAAAATATTGAATTAAATCAATGATCCTTATCTGAGACTATTGATGATAGAAA
The DNA here is from genome assembly GCA_963277665.1 of Viscum album. Classification (NCBI taxonomy): domain Eukaryota; kingdom Viridiplantae; phylum Streptophyta; class Magnoliopsida; order Santalales; family Viscaceae; genus Viscum; species Viscum album. The sequence continues at coordinate 1,941,943,239 of OY728126.1, read as the reverse complement.
TCCTAAAAATGAGTAATATCATTAAAATACAAATTTCCCGTATACATAAATCATTTTGTATCATAAATGGGAATAATTTGTTCCGATTTTTTCAGACAATAAATAAAAATCCATATCACATTCTTCACTATATTTATATTTAGAAACCCAAACCCAATGTCCAATGATATCTCATCCAACATCTATGTTGGGACTTGAAGTGGCTAAATTATACCTGAAGGATTCTACTGCTCAACCATGACCAGTTTACATTTATAATAATGGGGGGAATATTCAGAAATCCCTCACCATATAACTGACCACTAGAACTAACACAACATTTCATATAAAATCGTTTTGTTTCCATGGTGGACTACCCACCACAAATTATAGCAATCTGCATAAATATATTTCATAAAAACAATTGTCCCAAAAAATAATTTTGATATCATACGATTATTTCATTGCATAATGACCGCATATCAATGGTCTCCCCACCAAAATGATATACTATAATGATATAGAAAACATTATCAAGATGTTTCTCTAGATGAATCATCTCGAGAAGAGTGGATGTCAACTGAACACTAGCCAAGGAAACCAAAACCACTGATTATCAAACACTAATATCAATCTATGAAAAAATGTTCCACTATGTTTTACACTTTCTGTTATTCCCTCATGACCTAGGTCAATTTTTCATAGTAAAGATATCAGAAATGAATTTATCATTAAATGAAGAATAAGCAATGTCAAAATTAAAAAAATTCAGTTATTCAACTCATTCAATTTGAAGTAGATATGAATCATTTATCGAGAAGATATGACAGATTATCTAGGGGTAAGAATATGTGGTAAAGGTCCCTCCCAAAATGTGATGTTTCTATCTCATAAAATTGTGAATCACACATGAATGTTCCATATCAAGGTCTGGTATTTTTCTTCGGTGGCCAAAACGGGAAAGACTATAAAATCCGGACTCAGCATACCCTCAAACTGGTGGCTAAAATTGTGGGTCTCATATCCTTAAGCACATCTCCCCATATGGTAGATGTTTTTTACTAGTATCTAGTGTATTATGAGGTGGAAATAGGGATATTATACCATTATATCAGTGTTTTCACAATAGTGAAATAGTATATAAATAGATGAAAATAGTTAACGTAGTAAAAAAATAGAAAATAGTGTAATGGAAGAATCATATATTCGATTTAATAAAAGTGTCCAACACACACACACACACACATATATATATAGTTGATGAATTCATTTCATGGTAGTAATACATATCCAAAATCAATAAATAGATCAAAATTATTTTCAATACAATCCAAAAAATATTAAAAATATAGAAAATACCCACAAGAATTCTCTATGTGATTCCTGAGCTTCAGCACAGTCCATTTCTCATAACAAATAGGCACAAGAAACATTGAAATAATCATTGCTCTTATGAATATATGATCTATTTAGGTACTAATAAAACCTGAGTATGGTGTGAGATATAAATCTCAGGAGGAAGAAATCTATAGTGCCAATCCCAATCTAGACAGTGTAATATCGTTTATGTTGTGCGTATGTGGATAGAATTTAATAAATATACATGTATAAATAAATAAACACTCATCCAGGTTCTTAAGGGACAACTGATGGGTATAGAAGCTTTGGATCATTTTTGGAAGAAGTGTCTAATTAAGAACTATATATATAATAACAATAATACACACACACATATATATATATAGTATAGATAAAAACTATATCCTCTTATATGAACCAAATGTGTAACAATGAAAAAAGTTCATATAAATGGGATGCTATTTTTAGCTGGTCTTTGACATAACAACCACACATCCCTTAGTAAGTAAAGAACTCATGGTCTAACCCATGGGAAAATATCTATGAGCTCTTACGATCTCAGGGAAATCAATATGGAAGCTCGCACAGTCTTCATACTCAAGGATATCATGGCCATTTAGAAAAACGTTTTGGATGGATCAGGACGTAACACACAAACAACCATCGCCAAGGGTAGTGCATAGGGTCTATCACCTATCTCAAATACATGAGATCTCATTTTTTCTATATGTGATTATCATAAAATCTCACATAGTGATTCTCTCTAAGGGCTCTCCCTACCCTACATCTCCCATTCCTATATAAGGTTTAATCACTCACAACAAATAATGCATGATTCATTAACCTCTCATGAATATCATAAGCCCAGTTCAATTATGTATAAGAAAACCTATTCACATTTATACTTCTGTCAATAAAGCTAAAGAATTACTATTATGCATTTACATCTTTGTGATCACATTTATATGAAATTCACCACATGAGGTAGAGAACTCACATTCAAGTAATTAATAAAACCCATAATATAATGTATACGACAATGCTTGTTATGAATATTTTTAATTACATCCCATTCATTTTTATTTAATCTATACCACTTAACCATTTTACATAAGGCATAAATTTCATTGAGACTAAGCTAGTTATTCGCGGTATGCCATTTGGGTTGATCCAACTGATTCCTTGTTATTTTACCCAATTTTCCTACACATGGAAAATTAGTTTTTAGAACAAATTGTAAAAGAAGAGGTCTTGTTCACCACCATTAATGGTGACTACCATCAGGAATAATACATTAAAATAATTCCATTTACCTTAGAAGTTTCATTTCACCTAATATGTTATGGAAACTACATTTTGAGGCTCACATCTAAATTTCATCAAAATGGATCGATCATCTAAACATGCCATTTACTATCAAAGGCCAAGGCATAAAAAATATTAAAATAAATAAAGTATGAATAAAATTATACTCGCGACATTTTTAGCTTAAAGGTATCACACCTCTATTTGAGGTGTTTTATTGGGAAATCATTATATTTACATTCAAGCAGTCATTAATCTCATTTATAAGTAAACACATGAATCCAATATAATTTACATTTTATCTAATAACTATACATCATTAATTAAAATCTATGAAATGTGCACTAATACATTTAATTAACAATGTAATATATTAAGGTAATTGAAATGGGTACCCCACCTTAATGTAGAACCAAACAAAAAATTTTGGCTCTTATCTCATTCTAACATTAATATGCTGATACCCCCTAATAATATGCAACTTCATATACATATAAGGAAACCTAGTCCCTATGCACACATACTCATGGTCATGAATATGTTTAAGGGGATACTCAAATATATTCTTATATTCATATTCTATTCTCCACTCACATACGTATCCATTTTTATATATATACATAAGCACAGCTTTCCCCATTTATATATATTAATTTCCATGAATTAATATAAGAATAATGGGGGAACCTACATATATATATTCTTTCCTATGCATACATGAGAAAATTTACTTATACATGACAATTTGAAATCACAGGAAAGGGTCCAACAAACTACACATCTATTAATAGATACATAAAAATTTATAATAATCTCAAATAAAGGGTGTGAAACATAAAACCAAATTTTGAAACTCCCCCAAAATGATCATAGCGAGTGAAGTCAAACCCATATGCCCTTACTTCATCGACGAATGGTAGAACACAAACCAAGAAAACCTTATTAGTCTTTATCATAACCTAGAAATTGAAGAGAAAAAAGAAAAAATAGGTTTAACATACATAGGGTTTGTCTAAACACTGTAGGGAGAAGAAGAAGCCAAAAACATCCTATAAGAGGAAGAAGAAAAGTGCAGAATTTCATAAAATAGGGATTCTAATGCCAAATCGTGGGAAACATGGGATGATCAGTGGACAATGGCAGAGCCAATGTGGGGCACCCTTATCCGTCAAAGGAGACCCCCCATGGGGGCACTTTATTTCTAAGAGGGGAGTGGGGTGATGTTTGTTTTTTATATTATGTATTATTTATATTATTTTTCAAAAATGAAATTAGAATGTAAAAGTGGGTCTTAGCACATGATTTGGGAGATACTGTTCGAGATATCATGTGGCAATAGTCCACCACCTTTTGGGAAGAGGGCACCCCCAAATAGTTTGGCCACATAATTAAGAAACCATTATAAAACATTGTAATGAATAGAAATTTGATATTTCCAAAACCACATACCATATCAGATAGGATCATGGTTTGAGAAATCATACACAGCCAGTGTGCACCACCTCAACCAACCATTAATATGGACTCACGGTTTCCTTCAGTGGGACTCATGGATTTTTTCAAACTTTGCACCAACTAAATATTTTCAAAACATATATTTTTTTGGTTTTGGAACCCGAGGTACTTCTAAAGCCACTATGGAAACATATCAGACCTTAATCTAAGTAAAAATACATCACATCGATGCATTTCAATAATCAGAATTCAATTTCAATGATCGTTTTACAAAACAACCCACATTGTAATTGAAATGGTTAAAACACCATTACATTTTCGTATGATTCTAAACACAGGACTTTACAATCAACCCACCTTATAAATATCTATCCCTGAGAGGAATTTGGGAACAACATTAAAAATCACCAAATAAAAAGTGGTCAAAAAGTATTATATGAATGGTCACATTTCATTTCGAAATGTCTGAAAAACCTTCTAGCATTTATCAGGCACAAGGCACCTTATACATCCACACCCTGGTAAATTATCATTCTACAAATAATCCATAAAAATGGTTGTTACCGAAGTTTGTTCACACAGAGACCTAACCCACTAACTATCTCGTTATGTTTATGGTTAATGTTAATTCACTCCTTAGTAATTAATATTAAGAATCCATTTCCAAACCACGGTTCAAACCTCTATTGGAATTTCATTACAAGAAAGGATCTAAGAATTATAACAACCCTTCTCACATGATTCCGGACATGGTCAAAATGTTCAATCCTCATCGACCTCAATTTCTATGTTGAGTCGGCTTTTCATGAAAATCCCTGATTGAAACCAACTGCCCTCGTCATCACCTCGAGAAATGATGTAAAATAGTTCATCACCAACCATAATGTTTGGAAATAGATAATACTAATCAATCCACTAGGGACAAAATACCATTTTCAAAACACAAAGCATAGAAGGAAGACACATTTTTGAAGAACTGCAATGGATTTCAGAAAGGAACCTAGATTACACCACAAGAGCATTCAATGAATCTCATACCAAACATATAATGATATTGTGAGACCAAAACATGAACGAAATATCACATAAAATGTGCATCTGTGAAAGTGAACTACCCAAAAAGATCAAGAGATTTTGAAGCATCATTTCAGTGTAAGAGAGATGAACTCATTGTGAATCAAGGAAGATGAAAAGATAGAGGACATGATCGTATCTAAACACGAGTTCATTAAACGTAGTTCAATGGATTCCAGTTAATGATAGCAAATTACTATACAAAATAATGGTCGAACCACACAAAACTCAGATTCACCTTTTGATACACCACCACTATCCAAACACATGGAAATACCACCTAAGGAAACTAGTGATTATTTATGAATCACCACCAATGTCCACTGTGACAAATTTTTATTCTCATGGGTTTCATTCAATCTAAACATATCAAAACTATACATTTGTGAAAACACCAACATTTACAAACCTAGCATCTTCTTGGCCTTTTATGAACCATGACCATTTCTAAATGGTCAATATATATGATTCTACTTATAAAAGGAAGTGAAAATTTATGAAACGACCATGGAGCTCCTCTAAGGCATGAAAAAATTTCAAATCATTTGATATGGAAATGAAAACCAAACAGACTAGGCTATAAAAATAGCTGAGTGTTCAGAAATTCATCTTGAGTATTTGGATGAAAATGAATATTTAATGTTACGCCACTCTAGTATGGAGACGATCCAAGACCAAACTCAATATCACATGTGATCTAACCCAATGCCATATTACCTAATATGACCACTCACATGGACAACGTATTGTCATTTTTCCATTACCAGGTGAAGGAAATGGTGGTAAAACAAAAAAAATTCTAGCCAACTGTACCAGAGGTTTGTGTAACGAACTGAATCTATGAATTTCCTGATGCTGATGCACATATCAATGTCAAAGAATATCATGACCCACCATACATATAAGGGTTTAATTAGAAACTGATAGTCCTATTAGGGACAACGGAACCTGAGAATCACGAAAAATCTTATACACTCATGGGAAAAAGGAATTCACATTTTAGGGGTACTACAGACCATGTTCTAGTCCATTATTATGATCAAGAGTTAACACAATCATTTGGTCATGATAAAAAAAATTCACTTGGCTTAAAATCCTCTCATCAAAATATTACTATAGAAATAATGAACACATATTTTTCTACTGTTTCTATTCCAAGGAACTCCATGATAAGTTCAAATTAACCATACATTAGGGTTTTTGAATAGAGTAAACCACTACAAGTACCATTTCCAATTCCAATATAAAATTATTAACATTTAACATTAATGAATTTAAATATCTAAAAAAATAATAGGATATTTAAGAATGTATATAAAATTCATGTTAAATGGTTTAATATCTTTTTAAATTCCATCAATTATTAATTAATTAATTAGTAATTTGTTTTTAACAAATAACGTAGCCTATGAGGGTACCGCTAAGATATCATTGATTCACTTGGAAGAAAAACAATAAAATTTTCACAATTATAAATGTTTTTAAACACCCAAATGGGGAATCTCATAACAAGCATGTTTGAACTGACCTATATGGGTCTAGTAGATTACATAACCAATAAAAAATTCAGTTCATGGTAAAAATAAATAGTTTCCGTATTTATAACCATCTCATAATATATAACATGTCTTTATAGTTAATATGGGATTCCATTTCCCAATTAATGAGGTTTCCAGACCCATCATGGATTTGTAATTGGATCCCATTTAACTAAAAAACAATAAATTAAGAATTTTAACTTCCTAAAAACAATAATCTAGTGACCTGGATGGCTTCTACCATCCTCTAATGTGAATGTACACATTACAGTTTAAAATTTGACTCCCATAGGAACAATTAACATGTTATTATATTTAATATTTAGAAACATTTACATTTAATAAATTGGTATAAAATTTATTTATATTATACTCATTATGGTATGAATATACTGGTTACCATTTCCCTGTTCAAATACACCCATGCACCAAACAATCGAAAATTTGTTCTGATCCATTCACAACCCATAATTAAAAAAAGAAAATCATGACACCATAAGAAGTATGAAAATAGCCATGATAAAGATTAAAAAATCGTGTCCTATCATCACCCAATAATGTCAATTATTTCACCAAAAATTCTATCCAAATAAACATGGTAAAAGAATCCAAAACATGGAATATCAATCAAGGAACACATTTCAAATCAGTAAGAAACCCTACAGTTCCAACTACATGGAAGGGAACATAAATTACATGATAATTCACATGCTCCTAATATGATGCATGTAATGCATCCTATTTTACATTCTAGTACAAGGGAGAATTTTATGAAATTACATAAATCAATAATTAGCTAAAAATACAACCCTCTGTTGAGTTGAAATAATAGTCAATCAAAATATCAAATAACACAACCATCAATCCCATCCAAGTCCACCTGGTGATTTCTTGTATGGGCGTTGATGAGTCCGAATAATGATTATTAACCAAGTTCTAACACATTCCTAATCTCTAGTCTACTAACCCTAAATAGTAAGTCATAGGAAATGAAACACCTATATTACCAATTATTAATGTATAGAACTAAATTACCACTATACATGTAGCTGAACGGGTGGGTCACATTGCCTCAAGATTGTCTCCATGTTTTCAACAGTCTAACGAGTACCAGCGAGGGACTCAGGGGGTGATAGTGGGGAGTCTATACCCTCATACAATAGATTTCATAGCTATATAGTTTTATATAAATAGATTAAAATAGTGGAAGATGTGGAATAAAATATAACAGGGTAGCGGAATATTAATATAATAAATTTAAACAATCCTCCCAATGCCCACTTACACAACATATTAATGAATTTAATTGTATTAATAAAAATGTGAAAGCAGTAAACTGATCAACATGTTTTTCGATGAAATAAAAATATAAAATCATTGCAATATACCATGAGTGTTCTCCACAAGAATTCGTAGCATTACCTCAATTCTTTTCTCATAACTCATAGTTAAAGGAAACACATCAATCAATCTTGATCCTATAGAGATAAGTTCTACTCCGTTACCATGGGTACCCAAGCAGGGTGTGAGATATAAATCAATGAAATCTTGCACCCATGGTGTCAATACTAATCGAGATAGTTTAATATTAATTAAGTAAGGTGTCAGTTGAGAAAATTTAATAAACTGAAATGTATAAATAAATAACCACCTTTCCCTGATCCAAAAGGACACTTGGATGGTATACCATATTTGAGTCCTTGCCGGAAAAAGATTCTGGTCAACCAAAATATATTAATAAAAACCATATTATATATATATATATATTATTGTTATAAATATAATCCTATGGTGTGACCCAAATTCATACAAACACCAAAATGTCATATACATGAGACACTTTTCCTATCTAGTCTGGGACATGACACCTAGACATCCCGTTACTAGTGAAATCATTGTACATTAATCCCTAGGTCCAATATTAAAGAGCTCTCAAAGTCTCAACGAAATCCATAGAGAAACATACATTGTATTCCTAATCATGACTCCCTTGGTCCATTAGAAATTAGATTTGGGTTGGTCAAGACATAACACACATACATCCATTATAAAGGGTATAACTCATGATATATCCCCAGGCTCAACTACATTAGTTCCCATGGTCTCTAGAAAAAATTATAGAATCCCCCATAGTATTTCCCCATAGGGTTCCCATGACTACTTGGATACCCTATGGATAAAAGGTGTAATAACTCACAACATATAAGCAATGGGGAATTAACATCTCATTCATCTCATTATCCAATTTCCATTACATATAAGAAAACAAGATCACGTTTATACTTAAATAAATGCATCTAAATAATTTCAATCAATCATTTATATGGTCTTGATCACAATTATATGAAATCCAACACATTAAGCCTAGAACTCTCATTCATTCCATTTATCACATTTTAATATAATTTCTAAGGCAATATCTCTTATGTATAATAACAGTTACATGACATTAATTTTACACAATCCATTTAATTTAATTCATTTAACATAAGGTTGAAATTTCATTGATACTGGCCCATTTATTCAATATATTCCATTTGGTGTGAACCAACCTACTCTTAGTTATTTAACCTAATTTGGTTACACGTGGAAAATTTGTTTTAATAAAATGATCCAAATGTAGTGCTCATGTTAACTGTCCTTAATGGTGAATTCCTTCTTGAATAATTCATTCTATCAATACCATTAAAATTATTCATTCTATTTCTCCCAATATGGAATGGTAACTAAATTTCATGTCTCACTTTGAAATTTCAACAAAAAGGGGACGGTCATCAAAACATGACCTTTACTAACCAAGTAAATGTCATAAAGAATCAGTAAAAAATAATCCAAATAATCATAAATATCTATGCACTAAATTTTCAACATGATGATAGTACACCAACATTGGAGGGGTTTTATTATAAAATAATGACATTTCTATAAAATAAGTCATTACTACTAGTTAGAACATTACTTATAAATCACAAATAATTTGAATTTTTTCTATGTAATATACTACATTAATAAACATATAAGTAATGTTATGTAATAAATTTAATTAGGCAAGTATTTAAAAAAAGGAAAATGGAATGGGACCCTACCTTTGTGTGTATCCAAATAGAAGGTTTAAGCTCTTGGTGCTTTCTGACAATAAGATACTACTACCCCCACTATGAATATGAACCTTCACATACATATAAGGACACATAGCCCCTATACGCACCTCAGCATGGACATGAGCATGTTAAAGGGGATTCTTACATATAGGATTATATTTATATACTAGTCTCCACTGACCTACGTATGCATTATAAAATATAAACATAGTAATCCCTAGCCCCATACTTATATAATCATTTCCATGTATAAATATACACATAACTGGGGAACCAATATATTTATATATATACTTACCTATTTATACGAAGGAAAATTCCCTAAGAAACGGTGACTCAAAATCACATAGTAGTGACTAATAAATTACACAAAAATTTTTGAGACTCAAAATCACCCAGAGACAACAAAATAAAGCATGAAAAACAAAAAAAAACTGTTTAAAAACTATACCCAAAATAATGGTGGTGAGCCACATCAAACCCATCCACCTCACAGTTGGCAGTGGATTTCAGAACATCAACAAACAACACCTATGGGTTCCTTCACATAAACTAGAACCGGATAAAAAAAGAAAAAACTGGGTTAACCTATACATAGGGTTTGAAAGAACACCGTAGGGTGATGGAGAAGCCCAAATTGACCCTAAAAAGAAGATTACTGTAGAAAAGGTTTTTACCATGGGGATTTAAAGGAGAAATCATGAGACATGGGGGAATATTGTCAGTCAAATGATGAGATGGAGGGGGAGTTGTTGCACATCGAAGGGGATCCATGTATGAGGGGGGAAATGTGTTTTATTAGACTTTAGAGTATGTTTTATTTATATTAGTTTAATTTAATTAGATTAGATTTAAAAAAATGTCTTGGGGCCCAGTTTGGGTTGCACGATTTGACAAACCTACACCAACCTTTCACCCCTTTTTGTACAGCTAGGTAACCTCGAACAGGCTGGACGCACAGTTTGTAAATGGTGCTCCAACCATGTGTTTAATAGTGTTGAGCTAATTTTAATACCACTAAATGTGCTGGCTAGACGCCTTGTTTGAGAAACTGTGTATATCCTATGAACAATGCATCTTCACATCTTAAAAAATGCTACATGGTATCCTGTAATAAGTTTCACAATACCATACAAACTATGAACCCTCTAGAGCTTTTAAAAATATGAATTTTACAGGCATAGAGCTCCCAAAACTCCTCAATCCCCTCAATAATATTCATGGTCCTCCACCCATGTTAAAAAAAATAACCTAGAATAGTTCCAACACTAAGATTTCAATTTCAAATCAGGTTTTAAAAATCGACGCATTTAAAAAATGAAAATGTTCAAAAACATTCTCATTTTCATCCAATTATAAAAAAGTGAAGTTACAGGGATCCGTATGCAATGAAATGCTCACCATTCAAAAGAATTCATCCCAAACCTGAATATGGTGTATCATTGAATATCACATAGCCCTACCTAATAATTGGAAGATTCAACATTGGGTTAGTAGCCAAAAAATCCTTCAACTTAATAAAAGAACATAGGAATTTTCCATCATAAGAAAAATTTCCTTCCTTCAATGTGATTGAGTTCGTCGTAGAAATCAATATTGAGAAGTACTTAATGAATAAATGATTATACCCATATATTCCCATGATTCTTTGAATATTGATACAATTCCACGATTGTTCACATGTCATAACAACCTTAATCATTTCAGGATCAAAGGAAATACAATGTTCTTACACCACCTTCCCCACGAATTTCTCATTTTGAATCAAGAAATAACATTTAAAAAATTTGGCCTAATGTCATTGATTTTCCTACAATTTCAGAAATTCTCTCAGATGATGCATATGATCCCCATAAAAAAATTACTAAAAAACAATGTCATCTATGAAGAGAACCAAAAATTTATTAACATTATCATTGAAAAAATATTCATAAAATCCATAAAGTATTAAATAGCATTTGATCAAAAAAATTAAATAACAATGTACACATAATGTACATAAAAACTCTAAAAGGTTGTTTTCTAATCATTATATTTTTTATTTTCTACTAATTTTAACCTTATAAGAGATAAATCTTCGAGAACCACCTTGTTCATTTCAACTCGTCAAATTGAACATCAATCCATGGAAAAATAACATTTGTTTACAATTAATAGATTGAGTTTTGGTTAATAAACTCAAAGGGAAAGTGAATGATCATATTTTTTAAAAAAGAGAACCACTGTCACCCAATGTGACAAACACAGGCATATAAATAATTTCTCTAAAAGATCACCCATGTGGGAATTTATCTCCATCATTTCAGTTGGTTCCATGAGTAAATAATGAATCGATACTAGTTGAGTACAAGACATTAAATCGATAGAAAAATATTATTATACTACAACTAACAGAATGAAAAATTTAGAAGGGAAATTATCAGGAAATTCAATGGAAACTGGAAGGAGATCACCAATCAATGAATCATGATTCACATAAAAAAGAAAAAATAGATATCACCTTCTACAACTTTGGATAACAAGGCCCAACTATACATGACCTTAGGTCCCGTTCTGATTGAATTTTTTATGAAACCCCATGATATGTAATAAAGGAGACACATGGAAGATAATAGTTATTACATGATTTATTGGGAATGATCAAATCCATTTAGAATATTATTTCATGTGTTATTAGGTAGAGAACTCGAAAACACAAAGTAAGATCACAGTATCATAAAGATAAAACACAAGAAAGACTATGGAGGCTGTGATCTATATTTGGTCCAAGGGGTGTAGAAAAATCCACCACATAAGATAAAATAAAAATATGAATATTTAGAAGATAAAAATGTTTTGTAGTAATAAAAGAATGATATGTACCAATATCAAATATAGCAGTCACTAATAGTTAAGCTATTGTAATGGTATGTCTCAAAATCTATGGACACATTTTTGCATCCTCGGGAGACTCTTCTTGTATGCGAGGAATATTTATTTTCGGTGTCTATGGATAAAACCCATTTGTCCATGAAGCATCTAGTTATACCATTGGTTTAATAGACAGTGATGATCCCATGTCATTATAATAAAATAAAATTAAATAAATAACATCTTTAAATGTCATGAGTGTCTATAAGATCACAAAAAAAATGTGTACCACAGTGGAAACCTTTATAGTATTAATATTCATTCTACACTAGTAGAAAAAAGGGCCTCTTCAAGGAATAGAAGGGGCCCTAAATGAAACCTCGTGTTGAGAACCACTATGAGAATCAATATGCTTCATCATCCCCTTAGAGTAATTCACAATAACACATGGATTAAAAGTAACTCTCATGAACCATGACTATTCAGCCATATCCATTTTAACCATCTGTACTCTATATAGAACATCTACATAATATGGATTCTTTGGTAAGAAAACCTGAGTATGAATATCATATCAATGTCCCAATTCGAGTGGTCAAGCATTCATATTCTCATTCAACACTATATAAGGTGAAAATTTCAAAATATTAGAAAAATAGTTTTCATATTCTATCATGGACATGTAAGCCTAATCATGTTTGAAAAACTCAATAAACATCGACAACAACATCACCTATTGATAGAACTATTTAGTGAAAAAACATTAATGTCACTCAACTGTAGGACCTGATGTTTCTTTATCATCACCATCATATCCCAACATCTATTCCTCAATCCCTAATGTAATATGGTTCCACACTTCACCATAATCTCAATAGGTGTCTCCACGAACCAAAAAAAATTCTCCATCATGATCAACCATTCTTCGGCCTCATGATGATCATTAGAGGATATGGCCACTAGAGGCATATAGGGAAGGAAATCCTGGGAGAAATTCATTAAATCATCCCCCTAAGGATCTACAGCTATATCATGAATGTGAACTAGTGGTGGTTCCTAACCCATATCATGGATAGTATGTATGATCAACTCAACCAGATTTGGGTAGATAGGTTGACTTTAACTATGAGGTTCAGCATAATCTTCCACCTGGATTTGATTTTCACATATTATCAGGGGGATAATGCTACAAAACACCAGCATACAACATTGAAGAGATAATATTAACACTCATCAATGCAACTATATAAATCATTCTTTACATACAAATAAACTGGATTTTGGTTTTATCTTATCCATATAAAATACAAGAAAAATAGTAGAACTAAACCTTAATACATCATTAAAAAACCAACACCAATTACATAAGGTTCATTGATGTGAGATATTTCTATGAACTAAACTAGAACTACTTCATATGTACTTGCAATACACAGAAATGCATAATGACATCAAGAAAATAAGATCAACTTGGAGCTCTAGTACTATTTTTTAACTAGCCATCCTTTTTACCCTGGTAACATGATAACTAAGTCATCTCTTACAAGGCCCATAGGTCAGTCCCAAAACCCAAGGGTTGGTTACAAGATCCTAACATCATAACAAATAAAATTGGGAAAACATTTTCCACAAAAATAGAGGAAGAAAGATAAACAAGTAAATATTCATGAAATAATAACTCTATATGCAGAAATGAACAAGAACTCAAATACGTAAACACACCCAATGTAATATATCAACATAATATTAACTGAAAGAAGAATCCAAGGAAAAATAAACTCAACTCTCTAATCCCAAAGTACAACATCTATAACCAACTCTAAGTTTTATTTTCCCTTGGTCTATCTAGGAAGGGGGTAATATATAAACGCACGATGGCACATGAAGGGTGTGAGATACAAGCATGATATGGTCTCACCAAGGATACTATAATAAGATGCCACATCTAAAAAACCTCTTAACGCCTTTAATTTTACAAATAATCATATTTTTAATTTAAAAATAAAATTTTAACAAAATTATGACATTCAATTCCAAAGATGTAAATATTATAATCATATGTCTTAATAAATAATTTATATAAAACATTTTATATAAATTTATAAGGCACGTAAAACAAATTACAATAATCAATAGCATATAACAAAAAATTAGAGACATAGTCATATGGATAATGTTATAATAGTTCCAAGATAATGGATTACACACACTCACGTAGTTTAGAGGACAATTTTTGTACACACGCTCCCCTAGATAATGAGCAAGGTGTACTTATCACCTTCCTATCAGGGTTTTCACAACTTCATATGTATTGTTAGTATTGTAAGTCATAGAGTGTTGTTTGAATAACTAACTAACTTACTAATTATATAATTTAATCTAATAAAAAATAAATGATAGGAAATCAACTTCAAAAACTTTTAAAATACAATTCAACCCCTTATCTACTTCAATTATTCTAATTTACTATTATAAACCAACACATTGGATTTTAATAAAATAATTCCTTTTACTTTGACAAAAACCTAAAGTTTATATCAATAAACATTAAATCAATTTTTACCAAATCTCAATATTGAAAAATATTCCATCAAATTAATTTCCAAATAAAATTCAAAAATATAAATTCCAGAGTTTTCCATCAGTTTCTGAAACACATCACAATTTAGTAGAATTTTTGGTTATCCGATTTTTCTTTCAATATAAAATTAAAATACACTAATTCAATTGAATTGGGTTGTTAATTAGTATAATTTAATGGAATTTTAATAAAATTATTTTTAATCAAATATTTGATATTAAATTAATAAATCTTGGTTTATTAAAATATTATAATATAAACCTATCCACCTACCTCAGGAATATGTGATTATGAATCATAAAATCCTAAATGGGAATCTTCAATGAATAATGATGGCATAGAGTTTCCATGAATAAAAAATATGATTTTGCTAAAAAACAAATTTTATAATATGTGATGATAAAACATTGATGCACCAAATCCTAAGGAGGAGAATAGATGAAGAGAAGGGGAAGAGAATTGTAGAAGTAAACATATCAGGTGGAGATAGAACATCCTTCTACATGCATCAGTCATAATTTGGAAGGGTATATAGGGTCTAAAAACATCTACTTGGAGATCTCAAAGAAGAAAATATCATAGGGTGTCAAATGAGGTCCATAAGGGACCATAAATTAGGGTTTAGGGTGTTTTAAAAATAATTTACACATTACAAAATCTAGTGTGCATTGTTATTGGGGTAGAGGTGAAATGTTTAGAAAAAATCTATACCCTATCCATGAAACATTTAATTCTAAGTGCATGGTTTCTACTATGTGGGAAATATATTTTCAAAACCATGCACTAGAAGTTCAACAACCTCACTCAATTACTTTTCATTTTTTAACTAATAGGTGTTATGAGTTTTGCAAACCATGTTTTAACCGTACAATAGGCAATAATTTTGAAATTTGAATATTTTATCCCAAAACAATCCTAAACGAACCCAAAACAATGAATGATCAAAATATGTGTTCCAAAATATAAGGAAATAATTCTAGGTTTTAATATATGTATTTAAGGATAAAACATTTTTTTAATTGATTTAAATAATTCTTCTTAATATAGACATCTTTTAAGAAATATTTCATGATTTTTTGTTTTATTGTATGATATGTTTTTTATCGAATGTTGTATTGTTTTAGTCAATTTCAGGAACTATAAGGGAAATAAATACAATGAATATTTTAGATGAGGAATGTATGGGAATTATGGACATCAATATCCCATGTTGTAATCTCAGTAAATGAATCAGAATGGGGGTAAGGTTATTGGTTATACTACTAATGATAAACGTACTTCAATGAACATGTGAAATGTATGGGATTTTATACCAGTATTGATTATATGTAACATAATTAAAATGATTAAATTTGGGGTGGGGGACATGACGACATGATTCACATTTCATATTCTATTAAATATGTATTATATAATAATTTGATATATCGTGAGTAATTGTTTAGGAATAATCATGGATGATTGAAATTAATATCTTTTTGAATGTAAATATTGTGTTATAAGAATCATGATGTATATATGTATTTTTTATTGCTTTTTCATTATGTATTTTAAATAATGTGTTAAAGAATATTGATGACCCAGAAAATTTATTTAATGTCTATGCTAAATTTGTCACACCCCAACTGATTGTTCTTTTAATTAAATTATTTTTAGTCATTCTTTTTAGTATCATTCTAAACCGTTTCAATTTTTTAAAAAATAATTTGAGATCTTTTTAGAGTGCTTGACTGTAATCGCGACTAGGCGCACGAACGCACCGCACACGTGGTCGTGCACGCGACCGTGTGCGGTGCCAAACATAAATTAATAATGATGTTATTATTATTTAATCTATTTTTTTAACATGGCCGTTTCTATTATTTTGGGTTCTTTTGCGGGCACGTGACCATGTGCGGCGACCTCACGCGTAACCCTACAACAACTGTGCACGTGACCCTGCGCGCCGCGACCATGTGCAGAAACCATGCGTGTGACCATGCACGATGTCCATTATCAATAAATAGTTTTATTATTATTGTTGATTTAATTATTTTTGTTTTCTTATTAATATTAAATTTGTTAGAATTTATTAGGATATAAATATATCCTTTTTTTCACTTTTATTTCCTTTTTTCTCTCCTTTTCTTTTTTTTCTTTATTTTTTTTCTCTCCCTTTCCTTCTCTCCTCTCTCCCGTCGCACAGGTCTCTTCTCCCACCCTCCTATTTGCACAGCGTGCCTTCCTCTAACCCTAGATGCTCCTCTTATTATCCCGGACCGTCGCCGCCCCAGCCTTCTCCTAGCTCTCCGGTCGGCCGCGCAGCCCGCCTCGCCTCAAGCTCCACGGCGTCACCCCCGGCTGCCTCGCACGACCGGACCCGCACCACCCCTCCCTTCTGGCCTGTATTCTAGCACGACGCACCTCCGACCTCCCTTCCCCTTTCCCGGTTTTCCATCCGCACCTTCGCCGCAGGTGTGATTTCACTTCGTTGGTTGTTTTGTTGATTTAGGGTTTTTCAGGTTAGGGTTTGATGTTGCGTTTAATATTTTTATGATGAAATTGATTTGATTCCTTGATTTTAGGGTTTATTTGTGTTATTTGACGTGCCACTAACATGCGGCATGGGTTTTGCACCCAAATTTTGAGGTTTTCCTACACCGAGGTTAGTTTTTTCGGGTATAATTCTTGTTTGATGGATTAATTTTCTCATTTAGTTAATATATCATGTTTATTAATTAGTTTTCGTGGTACGAAATTAGTTTTTATGTGTGTTTATTATGCATTTGGTTTTTAAGGTGGCATGTTCATGTGAAACGTGGTGTTTATTGGATGAAAACTTATATTTCATTGTTAATTGTTATTTTGTGAATTGTGCAACTAGTTTATAAAAAATTATAGGGGTTGCAGATCCTATTTTGATATGATTTTTGGGTGTGTTTGTTCATAAAGCAAGTTTTTAAATGAGTTGTTGTGTATTGGTTTTTGGTTTGGTATTGTGCCAAGGTGCATTTGGTTTTAAAAGGATGTTTTGAGTAAATTTATTGGCATTCAAAGTCATGCGAAATATTTTGAAAACTCTTTATTAAATTTTCCAGGGGTTTGTTTATCCGTGGAAATAGTCTTTAAATTTTTATTTATATTTTTTTTCTTTCTCAAAATGTTTTATTAAATAATTATTATGGATGAAAATTTATCGTGTTTGAGTTGGGTAAAGGGTTCCAGTTTTAAATGTCATGTTTTTGTTGCAGCGTTTCGTCAGCGAAAGTCCGTGACACTACGATTATCAGGTTGCGCCTGATTATGCACAAGTATGAAGCGAGTCGTGTCGTCACGATCGAGCGGCGAGTCCAGGTAGGTCCCCCACTACACTTACCTTTAGATTTAGAATTTATTAATTTATTATTGTTTTATTAATTTTTAATGAATTAGAAATAATATAAGATAATAAATTATTAAATGATTATTTGGTGTGAAAAGAGCCATTTATTTTATAACGAAAACTTGAAAAATTTCATTGATGAGTGGACACCCAGTATTGAAAGAATGCATGTTTGGCCTTTAAACATAATTCACAGAATTTCAAATGTTCATTTAGTTTTAAAGATAAATGATTTCATCTGAAAAAGTGTTTTTGGCTTTCTCGAAAAATGAGGTTTTTCTTTAAAAATTGTGAAGGCTCGTTTGGCACTTTCGTAAAATAATTTATTTTGGAAAACCCATTTAGGGTTGATCTTTGGTGTGCGTTGATTGCGTGAGTTGAATGTGATGTTTGTGCATCATGACTGATTGTTTGGCATCGTTGATTCACCCCACTTTTATTATATGTGTTGACATGAGAACCTGGCAGAGTGAGTGAGTCTTCGAAGAACGATTGTTGCACTAGATTAGACCACGCACTGGCTAGTGGCCCCATATTAGGGGAATATAGAGTTATTACTGCTATGGGGATTGGGCCCCTCGGTTATGCCATGCAGTTCTATGCCGGGTAGTAGCATGGGCGTTATGACGTCATCGAGTTCAGGCATGCCTTCAGGATGAGTCAGATGTATAGTATGTTCTGTATTGTTCACGATCTCCTAGGTTCAACCCATGTCTCATTTATTGTTTATTTGTATGTGGCGGGCGATTGAGAGGTCCAGTTCAGTTGTTGGCCCCGCGTGCCACTTTTTCCTTTGCCCTTAGTGTGGGTTGTGTGTTTTGTGTGGGTTTCCATCGGACCAACAACTAAAATTTGGATTTCTAAATTGTTCCCAAAAGTTTTTTAAAATGCAATTCATCTATTTCTTACAAACACTAAACTAGTTCTTAAAATAAAAGGGCAATGGGATGTTACTTGTTTTAGAAATGAAGGTGAGTGTGAAAACCAATATTTTATGTAATTTAGTTCAAACCTGAAATTGATAGATTCTTTATTTAATGGTGTTTTCATTGGGAATAGAATTAGTCAGGCCTACCTAATGAGTTTTAATACTCATGCCTATAGTGTTTTCTTATTTTTAGTTTTGCTGCAGGTTGGTTCGGGCTTGCCCGCCGTGGGCGAGAGTTGGCTGTGGACAGGTGATCGAATCCCAGAGTCGTGAGGAGTTTTGGTCGAGAACAGGTTAGTGTGTCTCGTTGGTCATTCTCTCTTTCCAGGGTCATTTATTTACTTTGTGTTATTATGATTTTCTGTTGTTTTATTTATTTCCATAGGGAGAAATCATTCCCACTTGTCTTAGTTTGATGCCCAGCACTAGTTCCCAGCCCGTGGGGATCTGGAACGCCCCTCGGGCAATGTCGCGGGCGGGCTCGGGTGCCGGGTTGGATGGCGACCTGGGCTGGTTCGTGACAAAATGGTATCAGAGGATAGGTTTTCGTTCTTGTTTTTTGGGGTGTCAGGTAGATCGGAGATAGGACTGTCGATACTCGAGTGGTAGGTGTGGGAAGAGCATCACAAACTCTTACTCTTTCCAATCCTCGGGTAACCAGGGGTAGTACGGGATTTATGTCATTGGCATTGGTCTGTGTGGATGGGGGATGACAATAGGAGTAAACCGGTGCTGTGCATGGTCTCACATGGAGTATCAACCCATGCTATTCCCGAGAATACGGTTCGAAACTCCTAGTGGGTGGTGCTTGCCTAGGGCATGGTCTGCTAAACCATTTAGTCGGGTTAGATAAGACCACTAGTCCTTCGCCCATGGGATTTATTGTTGTGATGTCTTTCTTTAATTTTGGGACTGACGCAAAATTGTTTTCCTTTAAAAAGTAAAGCGGACTTTGCTGCCGATCTTATTTTATTTTGGTGTTCGGTTGACATGATATTTGGGGTGCGTTTCTCTTGGACATTTTTTTAAAATTTGGTGTTGATTTGTCGAAGTTTAATTTCTAAAAGGATGTCTTGGGTTTTTTGAAATTTGAGTGGGTGGTTTTATAAATGGAAATCATTTTGGAAATTTGTCTTTATTTTTTTGAAATGGTTGGAAAAAACATATTTTGGAAAATTGGGAATGTATTTTTTTGAAAGAAAAAGATCCTTGTTTCTTTTCCAATGGTATTCCAATGGGTGATTTCATGTGCATGTGAAATTGATTAATGTATATTTGGTGGATCATGTGGATGGTTACCTGGGAGGCATGAAAATAAAAATCTGCGAGTCATCCAGGAATATCAGTGGTGAGTGATTGATTTTAAAAGCTGCATCTTGTTTCCTGAAAAGTGGGGTTTCCTCTAAAATGAGATTTCGTGGTTAAATGATTTCGGAAAAATGAAAATGTATTAGAGTCTGGAGTGAAATAATTGAATTCAAAAGAGTTTTTGGGTTTTTTTGTACTGTGTTTGGTTTCATAAGTGGGTGTTTTTCTTTTAGAATGAATTGATGGTTTAGATTGGAATTTTTGGATTTGTGTTTGGAATATGGATTTTTCCCTTGTGATGTATTTGGATTTGTGGTGGGTTGTTTTGTGTTCCTTTTTTGGGATATGCCCCCTAGAGATGTCATATGGGTTTCCAACAGGTCTCTCGGTTCTTGGCTCAGCCCAGACTCCCAGTGGAGTGGCGTAGTTGGTTTCTGTTCGATTGTGTCGACATTTTGTAGATGTTAAGGTCGTTTGGATATCGTTGAATGCTTTGGGAAAGTGAGGAGTATCTCTGGTTTTGGAATAAATCTAAAATTTGTGTGGGTACAAGTCATCTAGAGTAAGCCTGGTGGAGCGGCGCTAAACCAGTAAAATACGATCGCTTTGTTTTTGTTGCGAATAAGGATGTCTTGAGTGATCCTTAAGATTAACCTCATCCCACAGTTGTACCTCAAGAAGTTATGTTTCCTCATCTGATGAGGATTGTGAAATGAAGGGGCCTATTCTTGGAGTGCTCCATCCATCAGTTATTGTTGCGTGTTGGATAGACCGCTCAATTTTCTATCTCTTTTATGGTCATTCAGACACTCTAAGTCATTCGTTACAATTCTCAGTAGGTATGTTGATAGAGTTGCCATGAGGGACATGAGGAAAAGTATGTAGGCTTCTTTTCCAGTGGAGGAAGTCCAGTCAGTGGTGGTCAACTTATAACTTTGAGGCGGTAGATGCTTTAGACATGAGGGCCCCATCCATAGGTCTCGGGGTGAAGCTTGCGCGCAGTCAAAACTCATCGGACGCAGGATGAGCTTGGCCCGACTTAAGGCTGCACTAAAGGGTTGGGGATGAGTTTAATTCCATTACTGCAGTATCGTCTCTGAAGGTTTCTTTTTTGTTGTGAGGGGCATAAGGTCCTCTTCTCCTTGTGCTGGTATTGACTTATGGAAGCTCATCTCAGGCTTTAAAGAAGTTTGGAGAATCCCACTTTCAACGAGTATGCTCTATGACCCTTATGGTGGTCAGCTATGGATCAAAATTGTACTCGTTTCAGAGATGCTCATGTCTTGTGGGGTTGACGCATGTCTGTCTAGTTCGTCTCTTGTTTGGAGGTTTTTGCTGTCAAATCCCTCCAATGTGGTGGAGTATTTGTTGGTGTGGGAATCATCGGTGTGGGTCAGCCTGTGATGGTGGGTTCGTGATGAAGATTTTATTCTGTATCTCCCAAAGTAAAATGGGAATGCCCGCGTAGGTGTCATGGTGTTCGGTAAATTCAAAAATTGTGGGGAGACCCACTGTGGGTCTTTCCAGCGTCTCCTCTTGTGTTGGTTTGGTTCTACATAGGGAGATTAGTGGGCCATGCCAGTGTTGGAGGTTTTGTCTATGTTTGTGAGTCCCCTTGGATTGGGGAATAATTGTTTGACAAAGATCCTAATATTGTGGGGAGAACACCATAGGACGAGCTTGTGGAAGACTTTGTTTTCAAAGTGCACATGGCAGAGCAACCCATTTCTTTTGCTCCGCCCAACCTCATCCATGATAATGGGTTAGCTCAGATAGTGAGTCGCTTGACTAGTGTTCATGGAGATGTCAAGCGGCCCCGGTGATCCCTAGGTCAGGCGTCGGGGTGTTCCATATTGTAGCTCTTTTTTTATGTGAATTCCTTGATGTTGGTCATTTTTCTTGGTGATTCTTGTTTTGAGATCATTGATGTTTCAGGTCTTTGGCATTTTAAATGCTTGGTCTTTTGGCGATTGAGGTTTGGTTTTAAGCATCTTCATGGTCTTTCTTGGATCCCTTGGTTGACCTAGTCTCTTGGGACTTTCTGGGGGCAGAAAGTGTCATAGTGGGGAGAATTGTCACACCCCGACTGACACATATTTTAATTTAATTATTTTAAGTCATTTTTTGAGTTGCAGTCTGAACCGTTTCAATTAAAAAAAATAACATGAGATCTTTTACGAGTGCTCGACCGTAATCATGACTAGGCGCGCGAACGCGCCGCACACGCGACCATGCGCGGTGTCCAACATAAATTAATAATGATGTTATTCTTATTTCATATTATTTTTTTAACTTGGTCATTTCTAATATTTTGGGTTCTTTTGCGGGCACGTGACCATGTGAGGTGACCTCGCGCGCGACCCTGCAGAAACCGTGCGCGCGACCCTGCGCGCCGCGACTATGTACGGCGACCTTGTGTGCGACCCTATGCGGTGTCCGTTCTCAATAAATAGTTTTATTATTGTGTTTGGTTTAATTATTTTCAGTTTCTTATTAATATAAAAAATTTCAGAATTTATAAGGATATAAATTTATTCTTTTTTCACTTTTATTTCCTTTTTTTCTCTCCTTTTCTTTTTTTCTTTCTTTTTTTCTCTCCCTTTCCTTCTCTCCTCTCTCCCGTCGTGCGGGTCTCTTCTCCCCCCGTCCTGTTTGCGCAGCGTGCCTCCCTCTAACCCTAGCTGCTTCGCTTCTTCTCCCGGACTGCCAACACCCTGGCCTTCTCCTCCCTCTCCAGTTGGCCGCACATCCCGCCTTGCCTCAAGCTCCCCGGCATCACCCCCACCTGCCTCGCATAACAGGAAACACACCGCCCCTCTCTTCCGGACATTTTTCTGGTGCGATGCACCTCTGACCACTCTTCCCCTTGCCCGGTTTTCTACCTGCACCTTCGCCACAGGTGCGTTTTCCCCTCGTTGGTTGTTTTGTTGATTTGGGTTTTTTTGGGTTAGGGTTTGGTGTTGCGTTTGATTTGGTTATGATGAAATTGATTTTAGGGTTTAGTTGTGTTATTTGAGGTGCCACTAACATGCGGCATGGTTTTTGCACCAATATATTGAGGTTTACCTACACCAAGGTTAGAGTTTTCGGGTATAATTCTTGTTTGATGGATTAATTTTCTCATTTAGTTAATATATCATGATTATTAATTAGTTTGCTTGGTATGAAATTAGTTTTTATGTGTGTTTACAATGCGTTTGGTTTTTAAGGTGGAATATTCATGTGAAACGTGGTGTTTCTTGGATGAAAACTTATATTGCATTGTTAATTGGTGTTTTGTGAATTGTGCAACTAGTTTATAAAATATTACATGGGTTGCATATCCTATTTTGATATGTTTTTGGGGTGTGTTTGTTCATAAAGGAAGTTTTTAAATGAGTTATTGTGTATTGTCTTTTGGTTTGGTGTTGCTCCAAGGAGCGTTTGGTTTTAAAAGGATGTTTTGAGTAAATTTATTGGCATTTAAAGTCATGCAAAATATTTTTAAAACTCTTTATTAAATTTTCCAGTGTTTTGTTTATCCATGTAAATAGTCTATAAATTTTTATTTATTTTTTTTTCTTTCTCAAAATTTTTTATTAAATATTTATTAAGGATGAAAATTTATCTTCTTTGAGTTTGGTAAAGGTTTCTGGTTTTAAATTTCCTTTGGTTGTTGCAGCGTGTCGTCAGCGAAAGTCCGTGACACTACGATTATCAGGTTGCGTGTGCTTATGCGCAAGTGTGAAGTGAGTCGTGTCGTCATGATCGAGCGGTGAGTCCAGGTAGGTCCCCCACTGCACTTACCTTTATATTTAGAATTTATTAATTGCTTTTTGTTTAATTAATTTTTAATGAATTAGAAATAATATAAAATAACAAATTTTTAAATGATTATTTGGTGTGAAAAGAGCCATTTATTTTATACTAAACACTTGAAACATTTTATTGATGAGTGGACACCCAGTATTGTATGAATGCATATTTGGCCTTTAAACATAATTCACGGAATTTCAAATGTACTTTTAGTTTTAAAGATAAATGATTTCATCTGAACAAGTGTTTTTGGATTTCTCGAAAAATGAGATTTTTCTTTAAAAATTGTGAAGGCCCGTTTGGAACTTTTGTAAAATAAATTATTTCGGAAAACCCATTCAGGTTTAATATTTGGTGTGCGTTGATTTCGTGAGTTGTATGTGATGTTTGTGCATCGTGACTATTTGTTTGGCATTGTTGATTCACCCCTCTTTTATTATATGTGTTGACATGGGAACCTGGAATAGTGAGTGAATCTCTTGAGAATGATTGCTGCACTAGTTTAGACCACGCACTGGCTAGTGGCCCCAGAGCAGGAGAATACTGAGTTATTGCTGCTATGTGGATTGGGGCCCTCGGTTAGGCCATGCAGGGCTATGCCGGGTAGTAGTATGGGCATTACGACGTCATCGAGTGAGGGCATGCCTTCAGGATGAGTCAGATGTATAGTATGTCCTGGATTGTTCATGATCTCCTAGGTTCGACCCATGTCTCTTTTAGTGTTTATTTTTATGTGGGGGGAGATTGAGAGGTCTAGTTGGGTTTCTGGCCCCGCGTGCCACTTTTTCCATTGCCCTTAGTGTGTGTTGTGTGTTGTGTGTGGTTTTCCATTGGACCGACAACTAAAATTTGGATTTCTAAATTGTTTGAAAAAGTGTTTTAAAATGCATTGCATCTATTTCTTCCAAACACTAAAATAGTTCTTAAATTAAAAAGGGAAATGGACTGTTACTTATTTTAGAAATTAAGTTGACTGTGAAAACCAATATTTTATGTAATTTAGTTCAAACCTGAAATTGATAGATTCTTTATTTAATGGTGTGTGCCATGGAATAGAATTATTCGGGCCTACCTACTGAGTTTTAATACTCACACCTATAGTGTTAACCTATTTTTAGTTTTACTGCAGGTTGGTTCGAGCTTGCCCACCACGGGCGAGAGTTGGCTGTGGACTGGTGAGCGACTCCTAAAGTCGCTAGGAGTTTTGGTTGAGACCAGGATAGTGTGTATCATTGGTCATTCTTTCTTTTCAGGGTCATTTATTTACTTTTTGTGGTTATTCATTTCTGCTGTTTTATTTATTTCCATAGGTAGAAATCATTCCCACATGTCTTGTTTTGATGCCCGACACTAGTTTCCAGCCCGTGGGGATCGGGAACACCCCTCGGGCCATGTTGCGGGCCGGCTCGAGCGCCGGGTCTGGGCGGCGGGTCAGATGGAGACCCGGCAGGTTCGTGAAAACATTAATGGATGGTTACCATCAACATGTATGTGAGCAATATAAAATGATATTTTATATGGATAAATTATATTTAATTGTATTTGTGACATCAGAAATTATAATGTATTTGTAGAAAAAATTATTCAATATTTTCATGGATGATTTTTAAGATATATTTTATTTGAGGAACAGATATATTAATATTTGGAAATATGAAGAAATAATTCTTTCCAATAGTATTTATGAAAATTATAGTTAGTTCTGTGTTTCAAGAGAATATATGGTTAGGGAATTAAAATGTTTTGAATTTAAAAAACAATATCTACTTATATATATATGTGGGATCAATGATAAGCTGATTTTGTGGAATTTATTCTAATTTTTTTTCATCTTCTGTATGGGATATATGGTTAACCATATATAGAATGGAAAAGTTAGTATTCATATGAATGTTTTGAATTTAAAGTATTATGTCGCCATATGATTATTTATTTCTATTCGATATCATGCGATAAACATTTTTATTTGAATCTAACAATATACTACTGGAATGGATGGTCACACTATTTATGGTTCCCGTGATCATCTAATAATTTTTGGAATAATAATTACACATTCATTTATTTGATTAAGAGATAAAGTAAAAAATAGTGAATGAAATAATCAATTGGGTGAATTATGAATATGAAAAAGAATAAAATCATGTAAATATTTTTCTTTATGTTCATTGGTAGTAAATGTTTTCAACTGTGAAAAGGATATTAGAATAGATTTATCCTAATAGATTCATTTATATTAAACTGATGGGATTATTAATCATCCTAGACCTATTGTTTTTAGGTCTGTAACATTGCATTGACAATTAATATACTATTGATCAATACATTATATCACTATGTATAGATATTTATGGAATTCTTCCATGCCCAATCTTCACTCCCAACCAATTTTATCATATATGGAGACCTAGTTATGAATTACATTGCTAAACTTTTATTGTTCAAACAATTCAGATTAAATGATTTTTTTTGTATTCATTATGTATAATATGGGTTTCCAGAAATGGATTTTTAAATTATTAAACATTTGATAAACTATATTAATTTTTTTGGGGAAAATTCATTTAAAGGAGGATATAATGTTATAGACATTGATTTTAGGAAATATATTTTCTGAATTAAACTAACATTTATGATATATTACATTTCTCAGAAAACTAAAAGGCATGTTTTATATATATTAATGATCTAACAGTATCTAGGATTATAAAAAATCCTCTTAATCTTGATCCACTTGAAACACCGACTGAGATTTCATTACATGTAACACTATGATTATTGAAAACATCATTTTTTTAATAATAATAATTTAAATGAGATATTTATAATGTTGTCGTTATTCATAGAAATATTAACAGTAATCAATAAAATTTAAATATATATTATAATTTATATATATGACATAATTATTATAAAAAATATTATTTTTGGCAATGTCAATATATGTTTGGAGATAATATTTTCTCAAATGAACAGCTTTTTTGTCCAATTACGAATAAAATAAAAAATATATTTATAAATTTTTAGAAATTTAATTATATTAAATAATATTAATAATTTAATTCAAAATATTAAAATTATATTATATTTATTTTTTGGGATTTTTCTAGAATATTTCATTTTTGGTTGAATATTTGAAATTTCTAAATTTTAATTTAATACTACTTTTTCATGTAGTTTATTTGAATATTTAATTCATATTATAATTTATTTTTAATGTTAATTTATATCAAATTTAATTATTAAATAATATTAAATTCATTGTAACCAAATTAATTTTGAAATTTTATATAAAACAATTATTTCTTTTGATCTTTTATCCTAAAAAACTCAATGTATCGCAGCGCCTGGGTAATTAGCTGTAAACATAAATTATCCAATTTGGTTAATTTAATTATGAAAATTGATCATTAATTGTTTTAGTATGTGTTACATTTAGATTTAAACTACATCAATGTATTTTTTTAACAAAAATTATTAGTGAATGTAATGAAAAATAATTTGAGCAATTAAGTTAAAACTAACCTTAACTATTGACTAAAAATTCATCCTAAGGACTATAATGACCTGTAAATGTGTAAAAAATAATTTATGTTACCATATAGCTACGTTATACCCTATTTTTTTAAAATTTTATTTTTCATTGGGACAAATGTTGATGAATTTGACCAATATAATAGGTTACATAAAGAAAAAAAATACAAAAACGGAACATTTCTTACTTATATCATTTATAATGATTTAGAGTATGGAAAAAGGTTCATATTTATACATATAATAAAAATATTTAATTTAAAAATGTTTTAATTTATCATGATAATCTCAATTTAATTTTTACATATTTTATAATTCTATTAAGCTCTTTTCAAATGCTATGGCATGGATTATATTTTGAATAATTAAATAAGATAAATGATATCAAAAATAGAAAAGGAAAATAGAATTTAATGAATTATTAAGTTACATTTTTAGATGAATATATCATTTTTTCAATTTTTAAATATAAAATTTCTTAATTCTAATAACTTTTTTTTTATTTTTTAATTTAAAATTAATTAAATAGTAAGAAAATTCACACTAAAGTTATTTTACAATGTATTTTATATTATTTAATGATTTTAAATCTATAGAAACCATAAATTCTTCCTAGTGGATTTACATGTTAATAATTATGAAATTTGTTCCATTCATGGTCCAATTGATCATTTATAACTAACATATCGACCCTTATATAGTAAAAATATTTTAGTATGGTTCCAATTAAAAAAGTGTTTATGCATGTTACATGCCCTTGTTTTAAAATTAATTTCAAACACACCTGGTATTTATATTGTGTAAATTATTTATAATATTTATAATTCATTTTTATATATCATTTATTAAATCACACATTAATTTATTCATAATGTTTAATTTACAAATGATAGAAAACCAGTCACCTTAATAAATAATTAAATGATAAAAAATAATGAAACCTAGATGTAAAGTAACTTAAAAAAATAGACTTATTTATTTAATACAATTGTTTATAATAAAAAAATTAAACAATAATACATTATGTTTCTATTTTTATGAACGTGAAGTATTAGAGACATCCCAATAGTGTTTACCTTTTGTATTAACATGAATATCTCTCCCCCACATCTATTAAAAGGCATTAAATACTACCCTTACTTACACATCTCATTCCAAATTTTATTATCCAACACCTTCCCAAAAAATCTCCCAAAATAAATCATATCAAAATTTTAGCCTCCATTTTTGAATGAATTGAACCAAGGAATCCCATTGCTCTAATCTAAGAGGTGTTACGGAAAGAAGGGGTAACACCCTTCCTAAATCTCCATTGTTTTCATTGCACCATCCACACTGTAAAATATTATTATTCAATGATTATATAATAAACCCATTATAATAAATATACTATGTTGTTTTAATTAGTTGTTCTTGACTTACACTTACACACATTTCCATCCAATGGGTAATAGTCTTATCGTTACAGTATACGACAAACTATCAACTCACGAAACAATGTGGATCATTTTTTTTCACTTTCCATCTCTCATTGTTGAAAATTATGATAAAAAATACATTCCTAAATTATATATATGATATAAAAGATTCATTTATTATGATTTAGTTTTTATATGACATACTATCTTGATTTCCATTTTTTGTAAATGTGATAACTTCATTTATGGACGTGTGGAATACCGCCTCCTCAAAGCAATGTGATTTATTCACACATTTCATGGAATGTGTTAAGGATGGGTTCATTTATATTATATTATATATACTAAATAATAATTATAATGTAATTATATAATAAATATATATATAAATATGTTTCATTTTCATTATATGTTTTAATATGATAATAATATAGAAACAACATTCATTCATACCTATGACCTACTGTCTCCATGATTGGTGTATTATATTCAATAATACAATATTTTATGGATAATTATATATATTAATATATAAATTTATATTATTTTTATATCATATTTTAAATTCTTTAAATAATTTATTGATTATATTTCTAATATGATCAATAATAAAAATTTAAAATGTATATGAAAAACAAAGAGGATATAATATGAAATGTAACATTAACATGGAATTGTTAATAAATGAGTAATATAAAATAATAATAAAATTATATGTGTTATTAAATATAATAATACGGTTATATTTTATATTAATTAAATTAGAAATTAATCATACAATTTGAATGAACATATAAAATAATACCAATCAATAATGTAAGGGTTTTATTGTCTCTCTTTTATTTCTGTGAGATATATTAATTATCCACACAGAATTATTATTTTTTGGTTCTTATACATAGTATAAATTTATTATATGACTATTATATTTAATGTTTTGAGTATTTACATATCCATTTTATGATATTTATTTCATGGGGTTTATGGTTCAAAGGTAACTAATTCGACAAAGTAATTTTGTATTAATTTTCCTTATTGAAGATACATAGCTCGATATAAACCAGTATTTTTATGTGGGGTGTATGTAATTCCCAATGTAATTTTATATCATTAATATTTTAATTTTTATAATATTTTAAGGTTCATTTAATTTTAATATTTCATGGGGATTATGATTTAATGTTACCAATGTTGTAACACAATTTTTCTATAATATGAACATTTATCATCATTGTTTATGAGTATTAATCAATTCATAAAATATTATTTTCAATACATGAAAAAACCTAATAAAATTTATTTTGATGTAATTAAACATGATATATTAATTTATTATCATTTTTTACACTATTTTATACTTAATATAATTATGAAAACTATTTTGTCAATATCTAAAATTATTCCCCCATTTGGTAAAAACATATTTGTTCTCTAAAAACTCTTATTTCTAAAAATGTTTTAAGATTATATTTGACGTTTAAAAGACATTTTTTTACCATTTTATACAATATTACAAAATCATTTTTAATTGAATTATCGTCTATTTTTCTGATTTGGGAACGTTTCAAATCATTATTGTTTTAAATGGAATGTTCGACATATAAAGAATTATCCACCATCTTGGCATTCATTTCCTTGATGCTTCCCTTAAAATTATGAAATTTTAGTTTCCAATAAATTATTTTCATAATATAATTTAAATGTGTTGATTTTATTATTTTTTCATACAAAAAGGGATTTAAAAAATTATTTTCTATTTAGAATGTTTTTTAAATAATTTGTAAGACTTCAACATTATGTTTTCAAAAGGTTTTTAATGAAAAATGATTTCAATGATTAGAAATATTATTTCATAATTTTTTTATTTTTTTATAATGTGAACTGTTTTATAAATTATTTTCATGTTTATTTTAATAACGTTAACAGAAAAGGTTTTTCAAATGTCTATCATGATTTTTTTATAATTTGTCAATGAAATAGTATTTCGTGATATTTTAAAGCATTATTTATAAATGTTAAAATATATTTTCATATAAAAAGTATTTAATTTTTTTTTTGTTTTAAAGGATTTTTTTCAATGTAAAAATTGATATTTTCTTTATGAATGCCTTTAAATTATTTTTCATGATTAATTAATATATTATCTATTTGGTTGTAAAGAAATGGATTTTGAGAATGTTAAATGTTTAAAAAATGATGTTCAAAGAGAACATTAAAAATCCTACTCTATCTAAGAAGAAATACCTATTTATAGTTTATTATTTTATAGGGATATGATCCATGTACATCATTCATATTATTTATTTCAATTGTTTATGTTTCATTGAATGATTTTTATAAATCCCATTTATCTATAGATATTCATCTGATAATAAATTCTTATGAGAACCACAACCATAAAATGGTTATTCTAGTATTAATTGATTATGAAAACCATATATTTTATATCGGTTGTTATATGATTAAATTATTTTGATATGATTTAAAATTAATAGGTAATGATATGATTTTTATGAATCCCATCACTTTTTATGGTATATAATATGATGAATGTTTCATTGAACACATATTTATGATTTCATACTGATGTGAGTGAGACCTATATCCCCCTTCAATTCATTGGGTAATGATATATCTCTCGTATGATAATAATAGGAAATAATTTGATGGGATTGATCCAAAATATGATGTAAGTGTTTCTTTATCCACTATAGTAATCATGTGTATCCAAATTAATATAAGAAGAAGGTGAATACTTATACATAATAAGAAACATGGGCATCTAGATTCCATTTGGGATGTATTTGTGTCCAAATCCACTATGTTTATGGTCTTTGTAGTTAATTTTCAAATATGAAATGGTTTCATTATTTTTGATTTTACTACACATATATGGCATGAGCTTATCATTTATGATTGGTTTATGATGATTTATCAATTTTAGAAATAATGGAATGTGAAATAACAATATTTATTCCATGAATAAATTTTATAATATTCGATATTTAGGGTATGATCGTATATTTTTGGAATCATGTTGTCATACCCATATTCTAATATTATTCTTGTGTATCTACCATGTTTATAATAATTGAGCATATGAACTTTTCCATTTTTTATGTTTCCTTCTCCATTCTATAAATAATTTCTTCTAATATGATTACTAAGGAGATGATATTTATGGGAAATATTGATGATAATTCAACAAGGAATTATATCATGATCCATATTTCAAATGAAACCAAACAATTACAGTCCTAGTGAATATATTTTTGTAATGTGTTGAATATTCATCTAAAATGATTCAATATCCTTTTATGTTAACCTTGGGTCCCTATAACTATTAAAAAACCATAATATTGAGTGTCATACCATATATTATTTTCCTATAAAATCTTATTACTCATTTCTAACAACTCAATGTGAAAAAACTATAGATAAAAGTTTCTTCATTAGTAATATATGATTAGTTTTATTGTTTTTAGAACATTTTATTTAATTGTAGTTCTGTAGTCTTCTTCATGTTAAATATGATATTATTATAATATATATTCATTTTTGATGTATTTATATTAATATATAATTCTATATATTGAAAATGAATTCCAACATTCATAGAGACTATATGATATACATATGCATGAACGTTGTTTCTATTATTTATGAATGGTCTCAATGGATTGTAAATAACATATGACCATTATAGAGTAATTAATATTTCAAATAAATGACATATATTCATAATATTTTACCTTTTTACAATGTAAATATTATGTGAATAAATAATCGCATCACCACCTAACGTGGTTGTCCAGCATAGAAATGAGAATCATTATTATTTTAAAACATACTGAAAAATGAGAAGGTATATGTGATATTAAAATTTATGAATCATTAATCTATATAACAATTCATATTATTATAGAAAATACAAAATTATATCAATATGTGGGGGTGGTGATTTAAAATAAATTAAATCAGTTCACATGGTGGTAGTCAGTCGTACACATAATCAATAGATTTATTTCCAACTTCATTGATGTGGAGATATAATTTTTTCATGGAATTAAAATAGTATCATCCCATTATATTTTTTATAATGTTTTTATTAATACATTATGGTTATATTATATTTTACTTGGATAGATGATAAAATAAAAAATTCCTAGTTATGGACTATACCTCTTCTTTAGATAACCACTTTATGTATACACTTCAAGAATTATTATGAAAGTTTCATAATAAATATAAGAACCATTGAATGTGGTTAGGTATAAATAGGAAGTTATTATTTTATATATTGGCCAAACCAAATGGATTTTGATTTGGGAAGTGTGAAAGAGATTGAGATCTCTTTCATAACAGTGGAAGAGAATAAAATAAAAATAATTAAAACAAAAAGGAGTTCATTGGTTTTAAACACCCCAAAAGGCCCTATAATTTTTCATTATAAGATATTAATTGATATGAGTTAGATATATTGAAATCAAATTGGTATATAAAAGGTATTTTTTATTTCTAACCCTGATCAATTTAGTTCTATAGAAGAAAATTAAATTTTACATTATACATATTATATAATATTTTTTTGTTATTAAAATTTAGGTTAACCAAAAATTAATTTTTCTATAAAATGTAATATTAATTATTAATATTAAAAATATTGAATGAAATTTTTAATATCTATTTCTAGATTCAGAAATATTGAATTTAAATTTATACATGTACATATGATGAATATATTTTTTGAAAGAGAAACATTATATATGACGAGATTGTCTTAAAATAAAAATATATATTGTACTGATTAAGGATAAATTAACATTTTTAATAATAAAATTTCAGAACTAATTTAACTTTTAAATCATTTTTAAAACATATGTTACCATTTCAATTATATTATTGAAAACTTTTTTTTAAAGAAAATCAATATTATTACTAATAACCAATTTATTCTTTTTATAAAATTATTAAAATATAACTAAAGATAATATTGAAAAACAGATATAAAAATGATCTATTTTTTCAATAAACTAATTATAAAATTTTCAGAAATTACTTATATTATTTGGTTTTAGAAATCAATACAAATCATTTTTAGATAATAATTATTTTTTAAGAACACAATGAATTTACTAAAAGTACATTTTTTAAAATTTATATTTTTTATCGAAGAAATTTACACTAAATGTAAACAAAATATTCTTATTCATACTAAAAAATTATATTGCAATTTCAAAACAACAAATTTAACATAATAGTATTAATAGTATTTCATGGTTTGTAAAGATTAATTGTTTCATGAAACACTACTAATCAAATAATTTAAATTATATTAAAAAATATCATAAATACTCAAGGGGTTACATTGATGATAATTATAAATTTTTTAAAATTTCATCAATAAATTATATGGGTTTTCAAATAAATCATGATTTTAAAATTCTACTCATCCTAACCAAATTGAATTTCATTGATGATATGTTTTGTTTATTTAATTTATGTTTACTCATTTTTGTTTAACATTCAGTATCGCCATATAAAATTTTTATGGAGATCCCATGTGTATTAATAAAACAACTAATCTTCATCACTATGAACACCTTTTGGGTGATTAGAAGTTATTTTTCTCACATGATGTTTCAAAAAGAACATATATAGTTTTTTACTATAATGATACATGGTTTTATTGTATATAACCAAATATTATATCTATAGGATGATCGATACATATAATTAATGGATGATTTCATTATATATAAGTTATAGTTTAAGAGACATAATTAATGACAAGAATAGTTTGATACACAGATTCTTGGTGAGGATGGGTGTTAGAGAAATGGTTATTGTTTGATATTGAATTTTAGTTATGTATATATGGAAACACTTGTGTGGGTGTTGGTGTATGTGAGATAAAATTAAATTTCAAATATAGGTTGTAGATATTTCATCAAAAGTTATAGTAAATATAAGATATGTTTTATGGGATAGGTTGGAGACACTATTACCATTGATTACATTAAATGGAATAAATTTATACTAGAGACTAGAATATCAGTCATGTTTTTTGGAGCTCAAGAAGCATTTTTATCAATTTTTAAATTGAATATACCTGATGTAGGTGTGGGAAACATGGCCTAATTTGATATATTGGGTACTTGTGTCAATTGTGTTATAATTCATGGTGACCATGTGAAGTCATATAGCTCTCATGAACTCTGTACACAATAGGGGAATTACCAAACCCATGACCATGACCTCACTAAAATAACGAACACTCTCAAATAATGGCACATCAAACATTTTTGGTAACGTTTTATGATTTTATTCTAATCATAAAAGTATGAGGTATAATATTTCCCCAAAAGTCCTAATTTTTAGGAAATGATGTTGGGTTTTTTACATTAATGGTTAATATTTCTTTAGCATGTACACTAAAGATAGTTGTAATGTGAGTTATGTTGCCTTAAAAGGTATGTTTCTATCTCAGGGTCTGAAGGTGTGTAGTAATGAGTAGAATCTCACAGTGATTTATTACCAGGTGAATCTAGATTAAAGGGAAGATAAGGAGAGGATGATCATGGATACTAAAAAAATTACATCCAAACATCTAGAGCTTATAAATGAATAGAATTTTAGGTATGTAATGTTCTAGTGGTCTAGTATGACTTAAAAATGTGGGGAGGTAGTCAAGTCATGGTCTTTGTATTTTAATAGACTCCATTTTGAGGCTATGTTTTGTGTCATAATATTTATGGATGGTGGTGATATAAAACAATCATTGTTGATAGTAGGCTACACATATTTTATCCACAAATAAGTTTTCTAATCTGTGATTCTAAATATATAATCAATTCATGAGAGAGATATTTATGACATCATTCTTTATAGTTGTACATATTAGAATATCAAAACATGGAATTACAAAACTTTAGTAATACTCTATCTTCTTCCATTACTATTTAGATATTGGATGAGGTTTGAATTTAATTTATCATTGAAATATCATGTACACCCAATGGAGGGGAATCCATATGTGTGACAACCGGGCCCCGGTGACAGCACAACCACCCCGCCATAGCGTGGTCGTCGGGTCCTGGCCCACCAGGTACCACCAGTTTCCCTGCAAACACGTGGGGCCCACTCTAGGGTCCACCCACATGCCTGAATTGGTCATCTGACTAATGACAGTCCCCACAGGCCAACACTTGTCCTTTCCAGTGAGCTTTTTCCTCACTCACACACATCCTGGGGAACTTCCCAGAAGGTCACCCATCCTGATCACTACTCCAGGCCAAGAACGCTTAACTATGGAGTTCTAATCAGGTAGGCTCCCGAAAAAAAGGTGCACCTTGTTGACATGAGCCATATCATTTAGTCATTTAACCATTTATCATTTGGGGATGTTACAATCACCCCCCTTTAGGGGACAACGCCCTCGTTGTGGGCCCTACATCTCAACCCAGGCAGAGCACCGTGCACTTAAGGCTGGGTTCCTCCTCTGATACCAAATGTGACAACCGGGCCCCGGTGACAGCACAACCACCCAGCCTTAACATGGTCGTCGGGTCCTGGGCCACCAAGCACCACCAGTTGCCCTGCAAACACGTGGGGCCCACTCTAGGGTCCACCGACATGCCTGAACTGGTTATCTGACTAATGACAGTCCCCACAGGCCAACACTTGTCCTTTCCAGTGAGCTTTGTCCTCACTCACACATATCCTGGGGAACTTCCCAGAAGGTCACCCATCCTGATCACTACTCCAGGCCAAGCACGCTTAACTATGGAGTTCTAATCAGGTAGGCTCCCGGAAAGGAAGGTGCACCTTGTTGACATGAGTCATATCATTTAGTCATTTAACCCTATATCATTTGGGGATGTTACAATATGATAGGTAATTTATCATTTGTTTAAATCTACCCATTCCGTCCTAATTGAGGATACCGACTATTGGGGGATCTAGGAAGAATATATGTTTAAATTATTGTGAGACTACATGGGAAAACAAAATTTATCATTAATGATTGATATCCATATTAGAAAACAATATTTTGATATGTCCTTTAAAGGAAATTGGATTATAGGTTAGGCCTTGAATGATATACCATCCAAAAACTAATAAAAAATATATGAGGTGATCCAAATTTTCTACAGAATACATAATTCCAAATTTTTATCCTGCAATGGTTCTTGGGAAATCCATATAGTTTTTCAATAGTTTTTCTATAAAAATATCTTCATGTAAATGATCAAATTCGATTCCATTGAAGCCATATATGGATGGATTCACTGGTACCCATATGATGTTCTATGGTGGGTGAGACATATTTGGTGGGACCATTAATAGTTTATTATATGATGTGATAGATATAGATGATTATCTTCTTATTGATGATATCTTAGATCCACAACAAGTCAACTGAAATTTTTCTTCACTCACACATTGAATTATCTATGGGCGACCAAGAGTTTATTATAGTGATGAATATTTTGTAAATGCATATTCATAGAGTGAAATTGAGACACAATTAAATGTTTGATATACAATTATAAATTTAATTTTTGATAGAGAATATTGCATATATTTAATGATTCTCACGTAGTTGATGTTAATTTATGTTTATTTACATTCTTCATAGTTTAATGGTGATAATAAAGATCTTTATCATGTGTTGGAGTGGGAAGATCTGGAGGTAGAACTCGATAAGATAGTGACATAATTGTTAGTTCATACCATTGATTCAAAATTGATTTTTTATGAGGAAAATACATCACAATGGATCATATTATATGGTGACAATGTAATGATAATCTTGATATATGGGAAAAATATAACTTGAATGTGAATTTGACTTAATTTTCTGTTTTCAATCTCTAGAAATTCATTTAATGGTTTAAAAGAGCAATGGTGGGAATAATTATAATAAAAATATTCCATTTTATTTTATTTTATCTTTATTTTTATTCCACTATTTTATTTACAATTTTATAATATTTTTATAAAATTTCATGTTTTATAGGAAGGAAAATGGTTTCCATGTGTTTACAAAAAAAACAAGAAGAAACCATGAAAGGGTTGTAGATATTATAAATTAGGATTTTTCTTAGGTTCAACACTATTTCAAAAACCAAACATGAGGTGGTCAAGGAACTGACAATGATGGTGCACATTTTTAATGCATTGTGGATAAGCCATGAAAAATTCCTGTTAATTAATAAAATTAAATCCCTAAAATACCCATATAAATATTTACCTCATTCTCTCTTTTTTTCCCTCTCTAAAAACATTTAGACCCTTTTGAAAACATATTTTTTCTCCCCCTAACCCAAGTCAAAATTTTATATTGGGGTTTACATAGATTTTAAATAAAAAATTAAGTAATTGGATCCTATCAATTCAATATTTCATCTCCTCCCATAATTCCATCATTTTAAACCACCAAAAGGAATTCGTGACATATGGTTTAATCAATCAAAATTGTAAGTGGTG
The DNA here is from genome assembly GCA_963277665.1 of Viscum album. Classification (NCBI taxonomy): domain Eukaryota; kingdom Viridiplantae; phylum Streptophyta; class Magnoliopsida; order Santalales; family Viscaceae; genus Viscum; species Viscum album. The sequence goes on along the minus strand of OY728126.1, from coordinate 1,941,904,161 downwards.
ATTTATGATGTATTGGTTTAATTTTTATTTAGTAGGTTACAATCTATTTGTGAAATTCTATTTCTAAGAGGTTCATGGAGGTTTTCATATGTAAAGGTACCTTGTTTCATGTTGTATTATTATTGGACTATATAATATTCTTAACACTGTTTTTGATATACTATCAATTTTTTTTTCTATTTCAAAACATGGAAATTAGTTTCCCCTTTGTATACATGAACCTGGTTTGTCTATCTGATACAGGTACATTTTAATTTTCATTTTAAACTCATGTAAATTTATCTTTTTTATGTTAAACACTAATTACAGGCTCATGGTCCATTAGGATTTTTTTTAGAAAATTGAACACATTGGATGAAGGTAAGATACCCGCTAGGTATAACATGTGTAATTGGAATACATGATGCGTATCAAATACATGACAAATATGGGTTTGAACAACAACATTCAAAACATATATGTAGTATTCATAGAATGGAAAATCCCAATGATAACATCAGGTGTAAGAAATTATCCCAACATATAAATTATATTCATCATTTATCTAAATAGTGGTATGGCCATATGTTTTTTGAAGAACCACAACCAATCTCCCCAATTACATGTTAGAAAACCCACAGATCCATTACCTGGGGTCTTGGAATTATTTGATGTGCATGATATGATTCTCCTCCTATTCAAATCCATGGATACACAGATGTTGTTTCTTAATTCATCATACACCATTTGTAATTTTTCAGTTCTCTATGTGGATTTATATTGGTTTAATTGCTTATTCTCTATTTACCTAGGATTATTTTGTATTTTAATTGTGATCTGATTTGGAAAAATAAAATGATCAATACTATATGGGTTATTCACTACATGAATAAGGTATTTTGTCTAGTAATTATCCACAAATATTATGATGTTAAATAATATGAAATATTCATTTCATGATGGTGTGATCATGCTTACCCCCTATAATAAATCTATAATAAATATTGTATCCTTTTCTCAACATAATGTCTATACTAGACCCCAAGACACATATGTGGTCCACAATCTCAATGAGAACCATCCTTATGGGTTTCCCCTTTACATGCCCAATTTTATTTCAGGATTACATAGCTGAAACATCTATTGGTGTGTTTGGATTCACATATTCATGCAAACATTGTAGATGAAATGGATGAATGTGGTGTTGTAGAATGGGAAATAATTTTATCATTTATATAATTACTATATAGAGGTGAGTGGTATGACCATATCTCATTATTAAGATGAACTATGGTAACACCCTCATTATTAATCAATGTCAATTAGTTTAGAATTAATCATTTGATCTTTCTAAATCCATAGATATATCACATAGCATAATGGTTAAGGAAATAGAATCCCTTTATAAATGTGAAATTATAATGGAGACCCTTTTTAAATGTGATATGGGAATAAAGACACTTTTGCATAATTATACAGTCGTGGAGACCATTTATACGTTTCATATCACAATGGAGACCTTCAGTAAATTTGATATGGTAATGATGATCATTTATAACTATGATATTGGGTATGTAATCCACTATTCTTGTTATAATTGTAATGGTGCTCCTACTACCATGATATTGGGCATGGGGACCCCATTTCTTCTAATACTATGCATGAATTCCCAACTACCATGATACTAGTCATGGATTCTATTAAAACTTTGTAATATGGAATGGTTTCCCATTCTAATGGGATACTAGGAATACCCTTCATTACTATTTTGATATCAATCATTCTAGCCCATGATACTTGTGTTACTATTCCTACAATATATGTATATATATGTTTATCTTATGGTCCTTACTAGTGGCAGTAGCCACATATATGGTTATAGAAATCAATATATAAAAAGTCTATATATGTGTAAACATATGGATACATGTTCAGACTATCTAAATGATTCCAAATAAGATACTATAAAATAGGTGCCCATCTAGAAACAGATCAATCCATTTATGGTATTTTTAATGATTACCATTATATCTATACACTTTCATATTATAGGAATGGGCTGGATATACATAGAAACCATTAGTGGGGGAAAACTGAGTTTATCTCCCACAATATCTACGATTTTTATAGTAACTAAGGAAACTATATTCATGAATCTGTTAATAAGGGAAGCATCACCTTATGGATGTGTGACATATTACATGACAAGGGATCCGACCCTGGTTGCTGATAACCAAGATGGAGATCATGATTCATGGATTGAATTTTTTCATTTTGTTCCTTATGTATATCATGTGCTGTAGTGACTACCTACATTTTTATATACATGTTATCCCTATTTTGTTGATACATGACATATCACCACCTTTTGAATGTGATCCACATTACTTAATTTTATTATTATTTAGATATTTAATGTTTTTACATGTTTCCAATGTATTTTCCAATATTTATGTCATTTAACTATTTATATATCTACCTTAGAAATAATCTACTCTAACTAGGGGTAATTGTGTCCCCATGTACACATTATTGGACCTCTGTTCTAGTCAGTAGCCTCTGGTTAATGTGGATAAGTACATGAGGCCATGTGGTCCCTCAGCTCAGGGAACCATTTTATTTGGATTCTAGGTATAGGCATCACAATGTGGTATCCTGGATTCTTTATTTTCATCACATTCTATTTTGAAATAGTAGACTGGAAAATAGAATAGATTTTATATTGGTAATGAGATATTCCTATGATTATGTATGCAATGTTAATAGAAAATCCAAATTCCCAAAAAGGAAATTTCTATTTCCTATATCATGATTATTACATTTCATTTGATTCCACTATTTTGTGATGGAAGTGAATTGTGATGTTATTATTACAATAATCTAGTTTTTATTTTCATCTTTATACTGATGATATGAGTGAAAGGAAGAATAAATTAATCGTTTTTATAGGAACCTATATGTATTCACATGCCATGAATTATTCATGCCTTGTTGGATTCATATCATGACAGTATGACCTTCTTGTATGTTTCTTTGGTGATATAACAATTGATTGATTATCATTTTAGTAATGGAACATATAAAATAATTTGCAAATTTATTTCCTTCTATAACCTAAATAGTGTTTCATTATTAGTGTATAGCATAAAAACTAATCAGTCATCAATGACATGTGTAATAATGGAACTATGGTTTCATTTCATACTATTGATTATGTGGATTCCACACATCGATTCATAAAGATTCTAGGCCTTTATGGATCAAAATTGGTAACCCATTTGGTTCATTAATTTAATGGAAAATTTAATTCAAATATGAAATTAAAATTAAATTTAAACAGAAACTTATAGACCATTAGCTAGACCCAACCCTAGTAGTGTGCGGTATGATCCATCTATATTGTTCTATATAACTATTTTTATCACCCATACCTGAATCATTGAGCTGTAACAGAGGTGTGAATATTGAATAGAAATTATTTGTACAAGTTATTTTCATATAAATGTGGCTTATTAAAATATTTAATTTTAACTAAGTCTTGTTATTAAAAAATTTATTGAAATTCCATCACGATATGAAAGTTATCCGAAAAGTACCAAAATTTCACCTTAGGCTAATTTCGATATTCCGAATCCAAAAATGAAGTCCATTTTGAGAGTTAGAATTTATAAAATTTCAAAAAGTAGGTATTACTATTCATAATGGCTAGTTTGATTGGTTATGGTGTGGTAAATTCTCGTAGTTGCTTACAATGAACGCCATTGCATTATTCGAAAGGAAACATACCGAGGAAGCTTGGGGTGTTACATTCTCCCCACCTCCAATAAATTGAGTCCTATAAATTTTTAAAATTATTCTTTGGAATATAATGGAAAGTCCCACATCGGAAAAAGAGTCAATAAAACTATAACTTTAAAAGAAAGAATGAGAGGTATAAGGGTCATCCAAGATAACCCATACTCGGATTCCATGTAGGAAACATGGATATGGATGATAAACTAAGTGTCAAGTTCTGATGGAGAGGGATAGAAATCATGATCAAGAGAAAGTTAACAATAAGAAAACCACAAACTTGTGTTGGGACAAACGACCATTAGTCTCCTAGTAGGAAAGTAAACGGACAACATTTTTTTTTGTTTTATGTTACATTACATAAGGATGAGGAATTCATTTATGATATTGACTAAGAAAATTAAGAGATATACTTACTTTTTAAGTAGAGTTTCATTCTTTAATAAATTTCCACCACTAACTCAATTTTTTTAAACGATGAGTATTCAAGAAGACTTGGTCACACTAGAAGAGCTAGAATAAACTTCTATAGAATCACATGATCCATGCAGGATAAACTATATATTTGCATTGTCTTTGAAGATTAATCAAAACCAAAATGGTTAGTGAATAATCTAATGATCCCACAAAAGTATATTCCTTGAGATAAATATGCACTAATCTTAATTTTTAAATAAACCAACAATACACCAAAGTTAAATAAATACCATTCAATAATCAATTGTCCTTAAAATCCTTCAATATAATAAAAACTAATATTGAAACCCAAAACATAGAAGAATTTGATTATGTTGTCTCCCATGTTAAATTGTATCTCCAAATGACATCAAATACTCTTAAAGTCACATACTTAAAAGTAATTAACATCATCACATATTCTCTGTTATATGTTAATCATTTCCATAAATAACCCAAATCACTATAAATCCACAATAAAAACGTAGATAAAAATCTACCATTACTCTACAAATGAAACCCCATTGTATTATATTTTCCTTTGGCATATAGTGTTCCCAACAAAGCGAACATCTTCTAAAATAACATTTATCACTTAATCAACAAATCATTTTCCTATACCAAGGGTATTCATTTGATAAGACATAAGAACGCAAATCAACTTATTATTGATCAATAAAATCATTTAACTAAAAAAAATACTCACACTAACCAGGGACTTCACGTAGTCCAGCGGTAGGCGATAAATCCCAATCGCACTTTGGTTGTGGGTTCGATTCCCACAGCTTTGTCCGACGTGACGAGTTGTCACACGGTCTACGTGTTGTCCTTTTTCAAAAACTATATTTTATAATATTACCAAAATGATATAAATTCCTCAAAATAACATAATTTAACCACAAATGTTATATCATACCTTGCATTTTTATCCCAAATTTTAATAACTTATAATTTTCTCAAACCCCAATGATCATATAAAACCAAATGGTTATTTATACCTATATCCACAAGAGAAGAGACAATTCTTCCTCAAATATCATTCTCACATGGAAAACTGCGGGGTTACAAATACAAGAGAAAATTATTCCAAAGTAAACCCATAAACAAGGAGTGCTAATACTTTTCAAAATTTTCTCCAACCATTTATTTCCACATAGCTTCTTCTTTGACCAAGAAAATATCCTATAGAATAGGACATTCACTCGGGTAATGGCCAGGTCCCCTACATTTACGGCAAATGACTATAAATGGACTCTTGGGATCATTTTTATCTTCTTCCATAGTACTCTTCATTTTTCATCGGCAATTCTTCACATTATGTCCTTCCTTCCCGCACGTAAAACATTTCGTTGTCCCATTGAGACACCTTCCTGGGTGTCTCCTTCCACATTTCCTGCATGATGAAAATTGAGGGTTCTTTTCTCCATGGTCTCCATTGCTGGAGCTCTTATCATTTATCACCTTTCTCTTCCTTGTTGAGTCTGGGAGTTGGTTAATATATATGTTGTTGATCATATTTTTGGAAAACTGATTTCTCATAAAGACGATATCTTTTACGTCTATCAACATTCCATTTTTTTGCTCATTTCCACCACCGTTCCCACCTTGTATATCATTGTCAAAGTAACTATGACTTCCTTGGAATCCAGCCATTGACTAAAACCAGAAAGCATTGTGTGAGTAACAGTAGTCGTAAAATCATTTAGATATTAAAATGTCACCATATTCTCAATTTGAAACATATTAGGATTAACCAAGGTCATTTACTCTCATCTTATATATATATTACTTAAATCGGTTTGTAAAGAAAATGTAAATTATCCTAAGCATATCCCCCGGGAGTGTCGTAACCAAGAGTGCAGCAAGGCCCATTGTCGTGCACTAGTTCTCGTTCGAGTCTAGCTCAAAGCAGTGTTTTTGGGTTTTACCCCTAAGTACATCTGTGCCAGAGCCGCCTCTACCTTCTCGAATCCAGAAAGGGATGTATTGCTCTGAAAACTCACAAAATCTCTACAATACCAAAATTCTAGGAAGTTCATTTATACTAATCCTCAAAGTTCATCTTAGGTCTACGTGCTCTAATCAGAGTTTATATAAATCTAGCTTCCAAGGTTTGTACTAAACTTCCTCTGATACCAACTGTAATGCCCCGACCCCAATTACCTAGATTCAGGGCTTTATTACATAACATTGGCATGATCATGAGAAAGATCAAGTCTCGAAAGACAGATTAGTTTAGTAGCCTTGGAATAACTAGATAGATCCATAAATTTTTACATTACATCAAAAAAAACATCTTGTCTTCATATCCCCTCATACTATCCCTGCAGGTCATTCATAAATTACTTATTCATAATCCTGGGAAAAATAAAACATTGAAAGGGGTGAGCTCAGATGCTCAGTAAGGATAACATTATAGTAGAAGCTTTCATAGATAAGCATAAACACTTAAGGAAGTTTATAACTAAAAAAAAGCCATTTATACTTGAACTTCAGCATAAAATGGCAAAGATAAAATAAAATAATTCCATTTACTTACTCACATGGATATTCTACTAGTCTAACAATCCCATGCATTATCAATAACCACTTCCATAATGATGGAATGAATAATGCCAGACTATCATAACCACATAGCCAAGGCCTCGTGCCAAGACTACAAATAAGATTTTGCCATGGCCTTGTGCCAAGACACTAGTTTATCTCAAGAGACCTACCGATGCATCGAGGAGCTATAGCGGGCTCCACCCGTCACTTATTAAGTCCAATGCATTCCTCATATGAATAAGTTTAAACATAACATAAACATTCGTATTAAAACTAGAATACAAAATGTCAATACTTTAACCACAAACCATGAATGGTATAAAAATAGCACATCCACAGTCAATCATAACTCATTCGATACAATATGGAAGATTATATTGTATCACATTAACCTCAATCAAGGATAATGAACGATGTTGACATAGATGAAAATAATCATCAAAACTATTTGAGAGAAATATCTCCCTTTTTCTTGAAATCATTTAAAAGTCACACTATTTGTCCAGAAGCCATTTAAAAATAGATTTTTGAATCAAAGTGTCCCATACCACTGTGAAACATTTTAAAAGGAGTTTTAATTTCTAAACATTAATGTCCATATAAATAAATCCTTAAAACCATTTTTAAAACCTGGACATTAAGGAGAATGATTTAGATGAATAAGTCTATAAAACATTTAAAAATGGTATTTTAGTTAGAGTTTCTAACCAAAAGAGAGACACTTGAATAAAAATAATTGAGGTAATCAAAACTTTTTAATATCATGACAATAAAGGAATTCATGATATACTATGCCAAAGTACATTATATACACCACCTAAAAGTGATTTGGTGTATATCAACAAAGAAGTCTCAATGGAATGTAAATTGAGATGAAATCTATCATAAAGGCCGTATCCTTAGGTTAAGGATAAATCAACGACATAATTATGTGTGACAAATATAAATACACTAAATATGATTGGATATTCAGTGTAAAACAATCAAATGACATTCACACATATTCTTGTAAAATCAACACCAACGAATTGGATGTTTAACTCGACAAATGGAGAATGAGTTAAAATTACTCTTATCAAATTCATATCAATGACATGAGAATTATCAATGGAGTGATTATGTGTATCAAAAGTATATCCATAGGAAGGGGAGTGGAAATTATGACATAATCAAATGAATAGTGATTCCGCACATAATCTTGGGGTAATATAATCAATGAAATATGCGTAAATCCAAATGAGTGGAAATGGAAATCTCAAATTCCCTTATCGATTAGGTAACTTACGAAACATACACCCATGAAAGAAGTATCATACCATGATGATGTAAATGACCATAAATTAAAGTATATTACACAATGAATACGATCATGGGCAGTACACATACACAATATGCAACAATTAAGTGGTGATCAATGGAATTCTCACGGAATTAAAAGTGAGATAAGAAACCCCTTACCACGTTAATCAACTGAGTCGTATGGAAAAAAGTTAATAACCACCAAATGATTTACAGAATGACATGAATATAAAGAGAATCATGATAATATATATCAAATGGCAGTACACAATACACCACTTTCAATAATTTCGTGGCGAACAATGGAAATCTCACGGAATTGAAAGTGAGATAAGAAAATCCCTTACTTTGTACTTTTTCCTTGGTCGACGGTAGGTTTAACTCCTGTATAATGGTAAAATAATTGTTATTGAATTATACAAGAATCATTTACTTTAATATGATATCATATATGATCTTTTAACATTGATTTCTTAATAATATCTTAGAATTATAGTCATTTCGGGTGTTAACGGGTTCATTTTACTTTATATTCTTTGTTATGTGAGCCATATTAGTTATTAATGGTATGTATATTATTCATATCCATAATGATATCAAGTCCTTAGATACTATTTTTAAATCATCAAATTATAATTATACTTGAATGGATATGATGGAGAATGAATCTCATCACGTTCGTGGAGACGATAGTCCGTACATACGCACGAGCGACAATATCATTCTTTTGATATTAAAATAATATAAAATTGGATGTTATATCATATATAAAGAATACTTATCATGTTATATTTATTATTTACATGAGTTACACATCATTATTATACCCATCCAAATAATAATATGTTGAATAACAATTACACCACGACGTGGAGACGGTAAGCCGTACGTACGCACGTATGGTGACATGTTATTCAAAGGATGGATAGAATAATAAATATGGATATTCCATATTTATAATAACATCACATATATATATTATACTGGAGTTATTATTTTATAATGGTAATAAAAAAGAAAGAGGAAGTGGAAGAAGAAAGGAACTTGAAAAGGGGTGGTGAAAACATTACCTCTTCTTCAGGTTCTTCCTTTTGATTTGATCAAAAGGGCTCCTTAGGATGGATTTATGATCAAAATAAGGCCACTAGGTTGTATTTATGGAAGTTTAGATAGTATTTGGGTAGGGTTTTTCCGAACCAAAGGGCTTTTAAGGTGTGAAGAAATGAGAAGGAGGAGTGCCCTTTTATAAGAGGGGTGAGGGGCACCTTTGGAAAAGCTAGAAATATTAATTTATAATAAATTCATATTCAGTTTATAATGGCTCGAAAGTTTATTATTTAAATTTTAAGGTGGGTATGGGTCTAAAAAAACTCAACCAATATAATTTAGATAGGTTTGGGTCATTATATTAACCTTATCTTTAAGTATTAACACTTAGATAATTAGTTTCACTTTTACAATGTCTCTGTGTATTTTTATATTATATGGTTGATAAACTTACTATATACATCTAATCAACATCCAAGTGGTCCATTAATTATGAACCTATCATGATATAATTCTCTTGGCCTAACAATATATTTTTAGGAATTTAATATCAATTAATAATATAATATTTGTTTTATGAACTCTTTTATGTCAATTTTGACACTATTCAATAGTTGATTTTTGTGAAACTCATAACAGATTGATTACTTCGAAAAAAGTCAATTAAATCAATCCTAATATTTCATATTATCCTATAAAATTATTTTAATTCATTAAAAGTGTCATATTATATTTTTTTGGGTATTTATAATATCAATTATTTTAATTTTTCACTATTAAAGTAATTATTTCATCATCATTGTGTCATAAATAAATTAAATTATTTAATGTCTAAAAATTATAAATAAAATATAATTATGTAGGAAATATTTTTATATTCCTAATAAATATTTATAATCTAAAATCCAACATATATAACCCTATGTAACAATTGTTTTGTTAAAAGATATATGCTTCTGTCATTTTTGTATTTATTTTAACTTAATTAAAATAAAGAGTCATTATCACTTACAAGTGGATCAATGGGGTCCCAAAATCGACCAAAAGATGCCCATGGTCGACCATGTATCAAACAATAGGTTTAAGACATGTTTTAGGGTAATTTAGTATTATCATAATATTATGTTTTTATCCATTGTTTACCGGATTTACCCTTTAACCATGGTAAATAAAATATTTACTGAAGTAATTATCCAAAAAAGAAGTTACCTATTTACACAATTTGAACATCCTGATTCCAAATTTGGAATCCATTTTTCCAAATTCAAAACACAGAAGTGGCAGAAATTAAATTAAAATTAATTCCCATTGATAAAACAAAAAGCGTGTTTTTTAGAGATAATAACTATCAAAAGATTGTCACTTTTTTATGTCTGGTTTAAATGTGAAATTATGTTCAATGACCCAAATTGTATTACATGGTAAAAATATATTCTAAATATACTTTAAAACCACTCAAATTGATAATTTATCAGTATTAATTATTTTGATAAAAAAAGTTGTTTTTAATTAAAATTTAGTAATTTTCACTATTCATCAAGATATGAAAGTTATCCGAAAAGTACCAAAATTTCACCCTAGGCTAATTTCGATATTCCGAATCCAAAAATGAAGTCCATTTTGAGAGATAGAATTTATAAAATTTCAAAAATTAGGTATTACTATTCATAATGTCTAGTTTGATTGGTTATGGTTTGTTAAAATTTCGAAGTTGCATATAATGCACGCCATTGCATTATTCGAAAGGAAACATACCGAGGAAGCTTGGGGTGTTACATTCTGTGTTCATAAATGGGTGTCACCTAGATGGCGCATTATTTTCCCATACTATGCATCCCCCAATGGAATCCATGGACACCTATAAAGTATAAAATGAATGGGTTCACCGTAAAGAATGTTGTTAGTTTAACTATGCATACACATATTGGATGTCGTGTGACCTCCCTAAAAACTGCTGAAAATGAGGATTTTATCATTTTCTATGGTTATTTTAAAGAATAATTTACCCTTAATCTCATTTTTTCTCACTATGTTCTTTCCCCATAAATTTGGAAGTCTCTACTCTTGGAATAATGGTGGGATTCTTTTACTCATGATGGATCTATAGGGGGTATGTTGTGTTTTTATCATGTGTTTTCATTCCTTCATAGATCCATATTTAGTCTATCATCATCCTATATTTGGGAATTCAAGGGGGATAAGTATTAAAAAAATATTGGTCTGGAAAGTGGATTTATGTGTTTCTCAATGATCATTGATAGTTTGTACCTAATCAACACTTCCATGGTTCCTATTTTCAATGGTGAGTTGTTTTACCTCTGTTTGGATATCAGTTTTTTATAAAATGGGTTAATTCATTGATGTTTTTATCATTACTATAAAATTACATTAGTTTATTTTTTTAATTAAACTATTTTTTCATTTGATATCTTGGAAGGATTCATGTTTTTAAAATGTTATTTTCATAAAATGGGTGTCTCCACACCTTATTTTTTATTAAATAAATAGAGGTGGATTTTATTAGGAAATGACTTTTCAACCACTTAAGTGGATTGGGATAGATTAGAAAACAATTAATTATTACTAACATGGGTTTGAAATGAATATTTTTAATGAGAATTTGGTAACCTTAGGGGAAATGAGAATGGTATATATGTTACAATAGTGGTTGTGGAACCACTAGGGGTAGTTTTCTTGATATCGATGTATTGTTTTCAGACTCGATATCTATTAAAATCAATATAATTAATAATTTAAAATAAAATATTTTTTGTTTTTATACACATTATATAGAGTTAAATATGAGGGGGGGGGGGCATTATATTTATGGTATATATACAATATTATTTTCTTTATCTTGGATAAATGCTCATATATTTAAACATTAGGTCATACCACCTTACTTCACAAGACTGATTAGGTCATGGATGTGTTTTTTTCTTGATTACCTTATATTTTTTGGATATTATTTCCTATTTCACCATTTATTATTTTCTATCTTGGTAAATATGATTATATTTTACAAAAAACATAACAAAATTGATAAACAAATGTTTTTTGAATAAAAAATAAATTGTAGTTTTTTTCTATTTTAAAATCTATATCTATATAATTATATATATTATACCATCTAATAAATATTTTATGGAATCATGGTATGTTTTTAGGACACACACTACATTTTACTTTAGTCCATTGTAAATGTTTTATTGCATGATACTAGTAAATGGATGGGTATCAGGTAGAATTATAGATTCTTCTGTCACCAAAACCATCATTTCATATTGGCTGAGAGGTAACGATTGGTCACACGGATACTAGTTGGTTATTTCGATTCATACTTTTTATTTTACATGGTTACTATTTTATTGAATGGTTTTCAATAAATTTGTTTCATTTTTTGTGCACTTTATTCAAGTTTTCTATCTTGTTTAGTAATAGGTTATAACTATTTTGTTTATCATTATTTTACCTCATAATGAAAGACTAGCTCATGCCACTTGTTTTGTTGACCCCTGTTGGTTTGTTATGGTGTTATTTAATTATATCACAACATATTCATATGAATTCTAGGCATTCAATATTGTACATAATTATACATAAACACTTCAGATGTTGGAATATTATACATCGACTGATAAGTAACATAACATAAGAAGCATTAATTTTAAAACATGTGGATCCTCAGATAACTAAGACCCAAATTATAGACAAAATTTTTTATTTCATAGTTATATGCACATAATGTATTTTATTTTGGTCAAAAATGATTTATGTAATGAAAATATATTATTAAAACAACAATTTTATAATCCAAAACATGATTTAATATTTACAAATTTAGAAACAACTTTATTTTTTCATTTATTATATTCTACATATAAGGTATCCACAATAGATTTCATATATTGTAAAATTGATATGGTTATGGTTAAGGATTTAGAATACCATTCAATGTTGATGTTTCTTGAATAGTTGTTTCAATGAACCCATGTAAAAAATTTTAATTTAATGGGGATGGTAAGAAATAATTATTACATTCTACTAAATTAGATACTCCATGTTGAAACAAAAAAAAATTTAATTTTCCCTAACCCAAAAAATGAAGTATAAAGTGTCCAATATTACATAAAATTTCAAACATAGATATCAATTTTCTTTCATAGGAATTTAATTGATCCTTTAGAATAAAAATTTTAATTTTATGATTAAATATATATAAAATTTTCAACACCATCAATGTAGACATGATTTATAACAAGCCTAATAATATTTTTTGGATTATTTTTCCAATAAAAACAACATAATAAATTTTGTTTTCTAATATCTTATTCAATATGTTTCTAGAAAAACAATATAAATAAGAAAAACTATGTTTCATTATGTCAATTTTTTTCAATTTATTACTATATTTTTTATTTTGCCTAACTATGAAAGACTATTAGATTTATTCATAATTATTACTCATTATTACTCATATGTATTAAACAATATTCTTAAAAAAAATTTATTTATTCTTAATTCATTATAAACTATTACTAAATTAACGATTTAATTTTTTTATTTTTTATAATTATAATCAAATTTTTATTTAGTTTTCGCGATTTTTTTTAATATATACTAATTATTAATTATATCTACCAATTATGAATAAAATTTACTTATTATTACTTATTTTGAGAAATAATTAATTAACAAATACAATTTTTAAGGTAATTAATGAATGCATTTTTAATAATTAATTTTAAAAAAAGGTTGTGAATTTTTAATACTTATTATAATTTATTATTTTTTACAATTTCAAACAAGTATTCACAATTTACCAGTACTTAAAATTTATTATTAATAATAAAAAAATAATTTATAAATTTTTTAGTAATATTAATTAAATAACTATTGATTATTAATGTTTATTTAAAAATTAGCATTACTATTTTATTATATTAGTAAAAAAATTTAAGTTATTTCTCTTTTCCATAAGTGTTAGTATTATTTCACATTCATATGACTTATTAAATTTTTTTGGTTAATTAATAATAATATTAATTATTATTTTATATTTACATAAATTATATATTAATTAAAATGATTTTTTTAATTAAAATTTAATTTTTTTAAAAATTAAATATATATATATATATATATATATAAATTCATAGTATTCAACTTTTTTACAATTTTGTACAATTTATCATATTTTAAAATTATTTACAACATATTAAAAAATTTTAAAAAAATTAACAAAATTTTTTAATTATTATAGATATTGAATTATAATTTTATAATTATTATTAATTATTGAATGATTATTACTATATTTTTTAATATTTACTACATTTACACAATTTACTATGTATTTTTCATTATTCGTAATATTTTTTTAAATATAAATTTATTAGAAACATTTTTATAAATATTAACAATTTTAAGAATTCTGAATTTTTATAAATTTTTATTAATTTATACTAATTAATTAAAATTAAAATTTTATATTTATTAATTATAACAAATTGAAAATTATTTTTTATTTCATAAATAGTTTTATCAATTTGTTACCAATTTTCATAATTATTATTATTTTCAAATTATTACAAATATTTATGAATAATTAATAACATTTGGTAGATATAACTAATATTTATTAATTATTTATTAATTATAAAAAATTATTTAATTATTTTAAGTAATTTTCTCATAATTACCACATTTTTATAAATATTTTGTATTTTTATTAATTCATTGTATTTTTAATATTTTTTTAAGTTATAATAAATAAATTAATACATAATAATTACATATATCAAATTTAATTAATTTTGTAATATTACATTTTAATGAATTAATACTATATTGTTCCTAAATATTTTTCATTTTTAATAATTGTTAGATATTGATTAAATTTTTAACAAACCATTAAAATTTTGTTACTAATAATTACATATATTTACTAAAAAAACTATTATTTTTATTTAATACAACAACAATTTTAATATATATTAATGAGATATGATATCTGATCTCAATCATTAGAAAGGATGAAATATCATGAGAATAATAGTAAAATATCATTAATGAGTGATATATAACAATAATGTAATTAATATAGTTATGAAGATGAACATGTGGAATAAAATCAAATATTAAATATCATGATTTGTAAGAATTCAACCATAAATGAATCATATATGTAAATATATTAATCAAAAAATTTTAGAAATGACTAAAGGATTAAAAGGTTTAATAAGCATCGTGTGATTCTTAGACAATCTCAAAATTGTATCTCACCTCCCCATACACTTTAATATGTAACCGTATTTGAATTATATAATTATAAATCAATAATAATTCTATTCTTAAAATATAATCAACATCAAATATATAATAATAACCTGAGGCTAATATACATTTATTTTATGCTAAAAATCATTTAACAACCCAAACATGTTTTTATTTATAATGAAATCTTGAAAACATGGATATTACAAATCAAAAAATCTTTGACACAATATTATTATCAAAAATCAATAATGAACATAAAATATATATCAATTGAATTAAGAAAACTATATTAATAAATAAAATGAAAAAACACATGGCTTAATACATAAAATCTTGAGGAAGGAAGATATGAGGAGCTAGAATTTTTCATCTTTGATGACATAATTCAAAATAGTGAATTACAAACATCTAGGAACCCAAAATAGTGAATAAACAATAAAATTTTGGTAAATACATTAACATAATTTCTAGATGATTTAATTTAAGTGTGGGGGAAGAGGGATCTCGAGTGAATGAAAAAAGGATGGAAATAGAGTATCTACATAGTATATTTTAACTTTAATTGCTAAAAAATGAGTTCGATGATAGAGATATGGAGGGAGGGGGTGGTTGTGTGGCTTCTTGGGTCAATAAGGTATCAATTTACCATTTAAATTCTTCTATGTTTTGAAATCCACATTGAAATTTTCAAAAGTGATATTATATTTTTCTAAAAATTATTTTCTCAACAAAAAATTTCATTCTATAAGAATAGTTGTATCCATAACATAGTTTTCAGTGATTTATTTACTATTTTCTCAAATAAAGAATATATATTCTTAAGACAAAATTTTGGATCCTTAACTAAATCCTCAGAATCTTATAATTCCTTAAATACATAGTCTTTCTATTTTCAGATAGTAAATTCTTTGAAATTAGGACATTGAATTCTCTGTAATTGACACTCCAAAATCTCTTAAATTCTGAGTCTGAATTCATTGAAATTAAGTCTCTAAATTCTCAGAAATTCAGAATCTAAATTCTTCAAAATTAGAACTCTGAATTCCTCATAATTTACCCTCCAAATTCTTAATAATTTTGAAAATGAATATCATGTTTTCCTGAATCCTATGTTTTATCTTTTTAGACATTTATTATATTAATAGATTCAGATTATTCATCTCTATTAAAGTTACATTACATTACTAAAATATTGTTTCAATGTAATCAGATCATAATTTCTTAAACCTGGTATTTTTTCCTTGCCAATTATTTTTTAATAAGTATGATAATGTTAACCATATTTTCCATACATAAAATGATGTCATGAAATCTGTTTTTAACTAATCATTTGTAAAGTGAAATGTTTTTAGGTCTCTCTAAAATTAAAGGGAACATATGGTCGTTGGAGTAGGGATCCAACAATTGATGTTATTGACTATAAATATGATCTCATTGGAAGGAGATCAACACATCGATCTAGATATTACATGTTGTGATGTTGTGAATTGATTTCTAGAGAGAGCGACTCTTGTGTTTTGTGCAATTTTTTAAAATCTTGTTTAGCTATGAACATATTATTTTAGATTTCATTATGTGACTCTAATTTCTTGTTTTGTATAGTCAAGAAATTCTAGGGATAGAAGAGAGAGGTTCTAACTACCATAATGTTTGAGGGCTTTTAGGGATAGCCAGATAGATTCAGATATTTTTATTGAGGGTTTACCCAGGTGTGGGTAAGACAAGCATTCCTAAAAATATAATTCAGGGGACATTTATCTAATGTTGTTTGATTCCCTTTTCTTTTAGTTAAAAGATTTACTACTTGTTTATATCCATTATTAAAAGATTTACATACTCTACATTTTGTTATATAACGAATTTATATCTTTATAATACATTATTATAGATTTTTAACTATGATATAAATAAGATTATATACGCTTTATGGCATAAAAATTCCCTACGATAAACCTTCTTCTATTTTCATACGTTTATCTTGATTATGTTTTGTTTTTATATAATTTGACCTGGGGCCTTTAAATTATTCCATTATGTTAAAACAAAATAAGGCTTGTGATTTTACCTAGTTTATCTTTTTTTAACATTTCCTTAAGTTTAATAGAGAATGTTCTTAATTTTACAATTCACCCCCTCTTGTAATTGAGTATATACCTGTATCTATAGATCCAATAATTGGTAAGAGATAAGATCTTTGCATACATTTACTCACTTATATATCTGGTTTCCCTAAAATTTTCATACTAGAATTTTCATTATTAACATTAATTATTCAAATTTTTTTCAAAACATTATGCAGTTATGTTTTTCTTTAATATTATTTATCTTTGTTTGTAAACGTTTACTACTAAAAAGTATTGTGTAAATGTATTTTTCGAATAGAATTATATGTATGAACATCGGTTCTATTGAAAATATAAAATCTACCAGACCACTAATTTTTTATGGTAATAATTATGTGTAATTGAGTGATAGAATGAAGACCTTTGTTATTAACACTAGAGTGTGAGCCTTTGTTATGCATACAAGGGAATACATGATTCCTCACAAAATAGTCAGATCCATCACAAATCCAGAAAAATAATAATATCAAATAAACATTAAGGTACAGAAAACTCTTTTAGGTTCCATGAATATGAATATCTATAGTAAAATATGTTATTGTGATATATCCAATAGGATTTGAAATAAACTTGAAGTTACACAATTTAAAACTTATGAAGTGATTTAAACATGAATAGATATGTTAAGAGCTGAATACCATGGAATTTTTTCAATATAGAGATCTAGTTTGTGGACTGAAATAGAAGTTTAGGACTATTGGAAATAAACCCCAATATATGGGAGTGAAAGGTCTGATGATGATGTTCTATTGGATTAGATAGTTGATATTATTCCCAATGAATTGGAATCTAAAAGGAAATCTATTGATGAAATTAGGAAAGTATCTAATTTTACTTTTGATTATCTATTTAGAACTCATCTTCAACATGAAACAATAATGAACATTGATTATGATTTCAATAAGAAGAAGAATGGAAATTGATTCATCACTTTCACTACTACATCTAATTATAAAACTCCTAAAAGGATAACTATATATAAATAAAATCAATATGTTATTTAATCTGAATAAAGTGATAGTGAACTGTATGAGAATGGGTTATCCAGTATTTCTAGAAAGATGATCATGATTGTGGGAAAGAAATATTTTCAACACAGATATTCGGAGAAATAATTAAAGGACAAGAATTATTTTTGAATAATCTTGTTATAAATGAAAAAGGGCTGGACACATCAGACCTTATTGTCCTTTGATTGTGAGAAAAGATAGAAAGGAAAATAATTCTCAAAGGAATAGGATGAAATGCTTTCAATATATGGATAAGAAAGACTTGGTGGCTAATGACCCATGGAGTTCTATAGGTTGTGACTCTCTAGATGATTCATAAGAATATATATCTTATGGTCTGAAGAATATTTTTCTTATAGCCATATTACATATTTAAAATCAGTGTCTTATGTATAAGGTACATAATATATAACCATTAACCAATATTTATTTAAATAATAATTTTCCTTCTAATGAATATTAAGTACCATCAGATGTAGAATCCTCATCATCTGAGGGTAATACATTACTATCATTTTAAAAAGTTTCGATATTTTCTAAATCACTATAGAATAAGATTTTTAAGATAAAAAAAGATAGAGAAATAAAATTCTTGAATTTATGTTTTAATAAATGAAATATCAAATTATACAAAAAATCATAATTAGAAAACTATTGATTTTTAAAATGTGTCTACAAACATAAGGGTGTTAATTCCGAGAAGTATAAACATTATAAGAATCATGAAAAAAAATTTCCATCCAAATATTTTTACAGAATAACTCAAAATCAAAGACTATTAACTATGAGGAAAATAACTTAGTCATTAGAAAAAATTCTAAAAAAGTTTCCATAAAGAAAATTTCCTCATATTTCACATATGGAAAGAAATAATTTGATATAATGTTTTGAAAACATCTTCCTCTTAGTAACTGACCAGTATTTGGTTATAATCATTCATAACCTATTATTAGTAACAATTATTTCTCTCCGTAAAGTGATCTTTTTTGTACTATGTGACAATGTTGTGAAAAATGAGAGAAAATAGATCATTAAATAATATTTATTCTTTATGTTTTCATATGGATTAATTTTCTATAGAAATGTGGATACATTAGCTTTTACATTTTAACTATTCTGGATGCAAGATATTTTGGATATTAAAATTCTAATTTTTTTTATTTGTAGGGAAATAAAGAAAGTACCAACAATAATACTTGGTAAATGGATATTTGATATTATTGGCGCATGACTGGTTACAAATAACATATTTGAAAATATTATCATGATGAAAGGAGGAAAAGTAACACTCAGTGGCAATTATCATGGAGAAATTGTTATAAAAGGTTACATTGTTCTTCTTGGGAAAGCATTATTTTAAAATGTTTTATTTGTTAAATGCCTTAGGAACTACATTTTAATCATAATCCAATTATGCGATGAAGTATGTCTAGTGAATTGTATGAATGATAAATTCTTCATACAAAATTCCATGGATGAGTTTATTCTCTCTGTTTATAGGCATAAAAATGTTTATACACAAAACATAAAAGACTATAGGACCCAAGACCCACTTTACCATGATGTAATCGAAGACTAATATTGGTTATGGAATGGATGACTAGGACAATGTAACCTTCGTAAACTATGAAAATAGTCAATGAAAAGACTTATTAAGTAGCTACTAGAACATATATTTGATTTTTCAAAAATTTGTTATAAATATCAATAGAGAAATCCACATAACTAAAGATTTAATTCAACCGGGGAAGACTATACTTATTATGGATTACAGCTACTATATATGGAACTATTTCTTCTATCAAAAACTAAATATATTGTATGGAAACACTATATATTATTTTGAGTTGATGATTACACCAGATTTACATGGGTCTATTTTATAACAAATAAATCAAAATCCTTATCATTTTTTAAAATATTTAGAGCCCTAGTAAATAATGAGAAAAACAATACATTGATAACTAATCATAGAGATCATGGGGGAGAAGTTCAGAATTCATATTTAAAAACTTTTTGGAGTAATAAAGGAATTACTCATAAAATCTCATCTCTATGAACTCCTCAAAAAAATGGTGTTATTGAAAGAAGAAATATAATAATTAATGAGATAACTAGAACCATGTTGACTGAATATTCTATTTATAAATACTTTCGGTGGAATCTATTAGTAAATCTTGTTATTCTATAAATTTAGTTTTAATAAGACATTTTCTTAACAAAACAACATATAAATTATGGAAAGGTCAACAATCTAATGTTTCTTACTTCAATGTATTTGGTTTAAAAGTATTAATCTTGAACAGTAAAGAACAATTATATAAATTATCAACCAAATATGATGAAGGAATTTTTTTAAGCTATTCCACTACTTCTAAGGCTTTTAATGTTTTTTAAAAAATTTATTTACATTTGATGAAAAGGTGCATATTAAATTTGATGAAATCGATCATTTTGTTTTTAAACCACCTAAACCAACATGTTCAGATGTATTTTAAAAAATTTATTATTATCCTTTGATTGATGATTCATATAACAAGAAAAATATTCATGATAAATTTTCAAATGTATTTTCCCCAAAATATTTTCAAGCATATGTTGATGAACAAAGTATAACTAACATAAATCAGTTGTTTCTTAAGAATCATTTCAGTGATATTTTGATTAGTAATGTAAATAAACCTAAAAGGACTAGGTTATCATTAATAAATAAAGAAGACCATCTATCGTTTCATTCCCAATTAGAAACTAAACGCACAAATGAAGATTTATGTGATGATGAATAGTTTAAATCTACTAAAGAAGAACTAATAGAATTCAAAAGAAAAAATGTCGAGACCATAGATGAAAGTCCAATGGAATTTTTATTATTGGAGTAAAATGAGTCTTTAGAAATAAATTTTATGAAAATTGAATCTTAGTATCAAATAAAAAAAGATTAGTTTCTAAAGTCTATATTCCACAAGGAGGGATATATTATGAAGAAACCTACGCTCCAGTATCTAGACATGAATCTATTTATATTCTACATTCCATTGTATTATTCTTTAATTTCATTCTTTTTCCAATGGGTGAGAAGTGTGATTTCCTCGAAGTATATGTTCAAGAGGAAGTTCTTGTTAAAAAAACTCCTGGATTAAAGCCACAAAATATCATGAACATGTTTTTAACTATATTGAATCATTATATGATCTTAAACAAGCCCCTAGATCCTATTATGATAGACTTACATGATTTTTTACAAAATGATTATGTTAAGGGAATTGCTAATCCAAAACTTTTTATAAAAATAGATAAGAAAATTTATTTGATTGTTCCAACTTATAATGATGACATTATATTTGGAATAACTCAACAATCATTAACTGGCTAATTTGAGAATATCATGAAATCTGAGTCTGAAATGAGTATGATGGATGAGTTCATATTTTTTCTTAGGTTTTTAATTTCTCAAAAACCAGAAGGAACATATATATCTCAACATAATTAAATTAAATATATTATTAATAATTATTGATATGACAAAACTAGACTTTTAATTACTCCGATCAGCACCTCAATTTCTCTTGATCTTGATGAAGCTGGGAAACTAGTACATCAAACATCTTTTAGAGATATGATAGAATTTTTTTTATAAATAACAGTTAGTCATCCAATATTAATTCTTTCAGTATATTTATGTGCAAGATATCATTATAATTAAATTTAATCCCATTTAACAACTGTTAAAAGAATTTTTCTCTATAGAAATGATACCATGGATATAAGAAATTTTTTTTCTAGAAATTATTATTATTTTAAATATTTTTCCGATGACGATTTTCGGGAATATAGAATAGATAATAAAATTATATATGGGTCTTTCCATTTCTTAAGATATTCCATAGTTTTTTTTCATCCAAGAAGAAATACTCAGTAGAACATTCCATTGTTGAAGCAGAATATATAGTACGTGGAAGTTTTTGTGCTCCTGTGTTGTGAATGAAACACACAGTCACATAATATTGAATGAGTTTTAACAAAACAAAAACATTGTGTTATAAAAAAATATCCATTTCCCTAAATAAAAACATCTAGCATAACACTTTTGAAAATCACATAGACATTAGGCATCATTTTCTTAGGGATCACATATTAAAAGAAGATATCATTGGTCAATTTATCAGAATGCAAGATCAACATGCTGACATTTTTACAAATTATTTACCATCCGATAGATTTGAATATATTAATCCAAATTAATGAATTATAACATCAATTTAATCATTCATATTAAATTTATATTGATAAAAATATTCCTACATTAAGAAACACATTTTCATAATTGGGGTTTATTTTGTTATTATTCAAAAATGTTCTTTATTAAATTTATTTGAATTTCAGAAACATAAATTTTTTAAATCTCATAACCTGAATTTATGACTCTTCGGAAATAGTATTTTTGTATTCTCAAAACTGAGAATTTTGAATTCTTATAACCTGAATTTTGGATTTCGTGGAACCTGAATTTTTTAATTTTTGGAACCTAGATTTTTGAATTCAGAGAATGTGAAATAATGTTTTTCCAATTTTTTTTTATTTTCTAGTCTATGAAGAACATCACTATTACAGAAAAAATTTCATGATAATGCTGGATGATATGTTTTCCAATATAAATTTCTCATAATTATATTATTTTTATTTTTTCTATTTCTATATTTTTTAAGAAAATATTATCAGATTCATTTTTTGTAAATATGATTATGCCTAAAACCTTTTAATATCAGAACCTTCAAAATCCTTCTTTTTTATTAATCTCAACTGTCAGATCATATCAATCTTATATCAACAGTCAAATTGATTCAAGAATTTGATCCATCGTCATTAATCCTATATAATCCCCCCTATATACATGTCCCACAACAGTGTTTCTAATGATTTTGTGATTAATCTCTACCACAAATCAAATATTTCGTTCAGTTATTCAGTTTTCATAAAATCTATACACGTCTTGATGTTTCTCCTCAAAATCAGATGGCATCAAATAGGGTGATAAAATATTGGAAACATTACATAGAAAGGTTTGTAGATCTAAATTTCTACCTAAATTTTGATTCTCTAATTTCAAAAGTGATAAAAATATATGGTTAAGTATTTAGGTTACCAATATGAATAATAAAGATCTGATTTATCCTGATCTTATTATAAAATTTTATTATTCAGTGAGTTTTTATGAATAAGGATGTAGAGAATATTTTTTATCAAAGAGATATAGAATTACCTATTCATTATCCATAAAGATGGTTGTTATTTTATTGTATATACTTTATCAAGGAGAGGTTGTGTTTAGTTACCACAAGATTTATGAAAAAGAAGTAAGTTTCTGATTAGGCTAAGACAATAATGTTCCTTGGACTTAAATGTGTTAAGTCACAAAATATCCATCACCTATGAACAAAAAATATATTTTTAGATTTGTGGATACAATGTTTTCTTTTTCCGAGAAAGGTAAATAAGTATTCCATCATGAATTGTGATATTTTTATGATAGATTTCTTGGTGAATCTGAGAAAGATAATTATCATCATGTACCACCTTCTAAAAATTAAAAATATCAATAATGGAAATTTCAATTCCTAGATAATTAAATATCCAATTATTTTTTCAATGATAATAGTTCATTGCGTAGAATCATTCAAAATACTCTAGATTACAAAACCAATAACATTTAATATAATGTTGTTGAGTGATGACACTTTAGGGATAATGAAAATTGGATTGAATCTCATTTTAGGAGAGTTCTATAATCTACATGAAAGTGAAATTCACACTTTTTTAATTAAAGGGTATGTAGGGGAAACATCTATGAATACCCAAAGAAAATAATAATAAAAAGAACTAAAAGCAAAAGAAAAATAAACTATTCCAAAAACCCAGTCATATCCACTCAAACAAAAAAAGAAAAAGTCCATTGCAGATGAAGTGGTATATATGTTGAGAGAAGAGATGAAAATGATAAATGAGGGAGATGGTAGTTTTGATTTATACCCCATAGAGGCAACAGATCTAAAAAATATTGTTGTAGAGAAACTTGAGGGGTCTGAAAAGGAGAAAAATTTAATGAAGAAAATGTCACAAGATGAAATCATTAAATACTTACTACATGATACTATGAAATAATCCAAATATACCTAGCTAACTGAATCCTTTATCCATGATTTTGTTCATGTAGAAACTCATAGAAATAAATTTTCAATACCAGAACCCATTGGAGAAGAAGAAATATCTATGCATGATGAAGATTGACAGGAATAATAATAGGAAGAATAGAGTGAAAATGTAATAAAAATGGTTGAAGAATACCATGAAATAGAATTTATTTTAGAAAAGTTTTCAATTATATCATACAATGTTTAATAAAACAAAATAATCTCAGAAGGGAAATATAACGCTAAATCAGGTGAGGTTGATAAACCCAATGGTGATGAAATTAGAAACCATTATCTCATTAATTGAGATAATATTATGGTAGGTGGTGATAATGATGATATTGATAATGATATGATAATACATGTCTCTGGTTACGATATTGGGCCCTTGAGTGTTGAGAAGGTTATTTCTAATGTTGTGAAAGTAAAAAATGTGGTTGATGATATTTTTAGAAAGGATGATGTTGTGAAATCTAAGAATGATATAGATAGAACATCCAAGAAGAAAAATAATGATCTTGATAAAGATTCCTCACCAATATGGGAATATTCTTCCAAATCTTAATCGTCAATAGGACAAGATTTTTTGTACAATCATTAAAGAATATAGTGAATATAGTAAAATTATTCCCATGTTTCAATTAGAGATGTTCGATTCTTTTTCATTCTATTAATCAGTAGTCGGATTCAAAAAGAACAATCATAATAAAAGTTATTAAATATTGATGACAAACTCAAAACATTTCATATTTGTTATGATTCTCATAGAAGATCAGGGATGTAAATCACAAAATGTTCTTAGACAATTATTAATGATATAGAAATCATGGATGATTTCCTCTATTCAGTAAAATATGACTCTGATAAGACATGTGACAAAATAAAAATCCTTACAATCTTATCAGTGAAGTTGAATCCTGAGCATGTTTCTCAGATTTTGGAGGATTGGGATCCTAATAGAAAGGTTAATTTAGTTTCTCTATTTTTTAAAAGGTAAAGGAATCTCAGGGTACAGTTGGATTGAAATTTTTAAATGAAAGATGATGCCATAATGTCTTAAGCGTGATTTCTCAAAATAGAATGTTAAATTATCAATTTCTTCATGAAGAATAATTAGAATCAGTATCAACTTCTCAGGAGACTTGAAGATGATAATAAAGTGCTAAATAAGATGCATTCCACTCTAAAAAAGATCATGATCAAGGAAAATACGGATGACTGATTTTTCCTTACAATCTGATATTTTGTTATATTTTTTGATTTAAAATGTTTTCCCATCTTAATGAAATCTTGTTTCCTCTACATTGTATTTTCTTGAATATTCCTAACCAATCAAGTACAATTTTTTCATTCCATGCATTCCCGTTTGAATATCACAAAGGGGGAGAAAAGAATGACCAAATTAATATTATTTAAAAATAAGAGAATTCCCTTTGAAAGGGGGAGATTACGTAAGTGGGAGCTAACTTAAAGAAGATTCACTAAAATAATTCTTTAGAAATAAAATGTAACTTCTCCAAAAATACAAGAATATACTCTTTAATGAATTCAAAACCTAAGGGTGAGTTAGTCATATTCATCATATGTTATACATAAAAGGAGATAACTATTTCTTTTAATGAAACAAAAATCCATTTTCCATATATTCTTCTTCAAATGATTGATTGTTTTATCCAAAAAGGGAGAGATTGCTGATTCAATAAGGCATCCTTATAAATCCTGTATTCTTTTATGTTTTTAATATCAAAAACACATTTTCATAAGGAAAATTTTTTTTCTCTAAAAAAAATTTTCTTAAGGAAAATTTTCATTCTCTAATAAAAGTATTATCCTAAAAATTGTTTTCAATGACTTATTTAATGTTTTCTAAATTCATGTATATTTTTTTATTAATACAATATTTGGAATCCTTATCTAAAACCTTGAAATCATTAAATTCCTTATATACAATGTATTTAAATTTTATGACTCCTAAATCATTGAAATTCAGACATTGAATTATTTTGTATTTAGAATTCATCTTCTCTGAAATTTATACACTTAGTTCTATGAAATTAAATCTCAGAAATCTCTAAAATTAAGACCCATATTTCTCTAAAATTCAGAAATCCAATTCTCTGAAATTCTGACTCAAATTTTCATAGAATTCAGACTCCAAAATTTCTGAAATTTGGACTCCAAATTCCTCAGAATTCAGAATCCCCTTTTCATTAGAATTCGGACTCTAAATTCCTCAGAATTTAGACTCTAAATGCCACATAATTAAGACGCCAATTTATCTGAATTAAAACTATAAATTTCTTAAAATTTAGGCTCTGAATTCCATAGAATTCAGACTACAAATTTCCTTTTTTTATAATTACTTTGTTTGTATTTTTAGATTCCAATTATTTTTCAAGATTCTGATTAATAATTTTTTTAAAGTAACTTTAAATTCAAAAACTTTTTATTCAATGTTATCAGATCATAGTTTCTAAAACATGATATTGTTTCCTTTCATATTTATTTTTCTTAAATATGATAATTTTTTCAAATATTTCCTTACATAAATTAGTGTAGTACAATCATTTTTTAACTAACAGATTTTTGATCAAAACATGTACAAGTCCCTTTAAAATTTGAGGAAAAATATAAACATTTGAAGAGGGAGGTGACCATTGATGTTTTTTCTATAAATTTGAGCTCATCTGAATAATCTCAACACATCGATATGGAGATTACAAGAAGGGATGATATTAGGTGATTTCTAGAGAGAGAGATTCTGAGGCATGTTGTTATTTGTCAACATATTGTTCATCCTTGAACATCTTGTTTAGCTTACATTGTGCGAATCTGATAGTTGTTGTGTATAATTGAGGACATACAGGGATAATAAGACAAAGGTGTCAACTACCAAAAATTTCTAAGTCTTGTGTGTATAGAAAGTCAGACTCCTATATATTTATCTATGGATTACCCCGTTGTAGGAAATATAGTATTTCATAAATGTATAAATCAAGTGAACTTTATCCTAGGATGTTAGATACCCATTTATTTGGGTTAAAATATTACAAACTTGTATAAATTATTTGTTACCAGTTTTATTTCCACTTAAATTTTTTAAATAATGAATTTATTAATTTTCTATACATTATTATACATTTATAACTCTGATATATTTTAGGTTTTTATACACATTAATATAGAATCATTACCTAATGTAAAGCTTCATATATTTTCTTATGTTTACTTTGTTTATGTTTAGGTTTCTTATCCTTGGACCTGTGCCTTTCCAATTATTCATTTGAGTTAAAAAAATTGGGTTTATGAATTAACCTTGTTTAATTTATTAATAATATATTTCATTATGTTTAAAATAGAATGTTTAGAAACATAAAATTCAACCTCTTGTAATTGAGTATCTTTATCTATATTTCAATCTCGAATGGATAGGTAGAATAAAAGATTGATTGTGGGAGAATAGTGTTAAAAATATATATTTTATGATTTTAGTGATGATTTAATAGTAAAATATTAACCATATCATAATGATGGTTGGAAAAATCCAATATGATATACTAAATTTTCATATATAATACACTTCCCATTATGAATAATAGTGAAAAACTTCATATCCATCACTATTACCCATCACATTAACTATATTTTATTTAGGAAATTATTATTCATAAACTAAAAATTATTTATTTTCTTTATGTTCAACAATTATCAATCATAAATTACCCATTGATAGTGTAATCATTTATAGTAGAGATAATTTCTCTTAAATATATAATCCATGGAGTACATAGTATTATTTAATTTTTAGTTTAACTAAAAACTATTAACATTATTATATTTAAATTGATTAATTTTTATTCAATGTCATGCTGAAATAAATAACAAATAATTAGATGATTTCTATATTAATTAAAAAATATACTTTCATCTATTGAAATCTCCAATGAATTACATTTAATATAAAAAGATTAAAACTATTTCCAATGAAAATAATATATCTACTACATTTAAAATGATGTATTGACATTAATATTATAGTAAATCAATGAATCATTTGATTTATATAATCATATTCCAATATCAGAGTATATAGATATTCCTAACAATACCAAAAAATATTATTTCCCATTTATTTTTTATAACCAAAATTATACTTTTATATATTCTACACTTATTATGTGTTGTTTAAATTAATGAAATTTTATTGATAACAATTTTGATACATATAAATTTATAGTATTTTAGGTATTTTGTATTTATAAATAGATTTCAATGAATAAAAATGAGACATAGTATCTAGATTATTCTAAATGAGTTTATATGGATTTTTAATGGTTTTACGATTGTCAATACTAATCTGTTTAAGATATAATTCCATCTTTACATGGATAATTCCATAATAATTACCTCTAAAGGTTAATGTTTGTTCTAGAACACACCCATCATAAAAATATATTAATCCATTAATAATATATTTTTACATTGATTGTTTTGTCAATGATATAGATAAAAAATGAATTTAATGAATTCAAATCCTATATAACATATTTGGTTTCTATATTACTATATTTTTAGAAGATATATTGGATGTCAAATTAATGTACAAAATAATTTAATGTATTTAACAACATGATAAACGTTTTATTATCAATTTACATTAGAAATAAAAAATAACTTAAAACAAATTAATGCTTTACATCCCTAATTATTTTACCATGATTTCATATCCACATCCTTTGGATAGGAAACAAAATAATAGTTATATAAAATTCACATAATTTTTTTCATAAAACAGAATATATCCATCATAAATATGTCTTAAACAATAATAAAAGTCCAATAACTGAAAAATAAGTTATTTAATTAATACCTACACTACCAAAATTCATCCATGTATAATATATATAAAATAATCTCATGTATAAAACTGACAAAATTCATTGTGATTGAAATTATTAATATTGGAAATCACAGTCTCAAAAGTCATTTTATCTGTACCACCATGATCTTTCATGAAGACAATTTCATTGATTGGTAGGTATTCACCAAAACCCATTTCATTTTGAGAAAATGTTTTTTAAATCGGAACTTTTGATGAATCAATATGATATATAATTTTGGGCCACACCAATCCGTACATTTCTAATGCATTCATCTTTTTTTGATTGATCTATTTAGTATATAAATATTATCCCATATCAATAAATGAACATACTGATTAAAGAATTCATATTATAAGTATTTCCTTATTCAAAAAAATATTTATATTAAAATATTTTATGTAGAAATTGTATATGTTATATGAAATATTCATATCAATGTACAAATAGTATGGATACTAAAGAAAAATTAAATTTATCTGTGATCACAATAATTTTAGTTTTTGAACAAATTGTTAATGAATAAAAAATTAATTTGGAGGTGATAGATTAAAATTAGAAAATTAGAATTTATAGTAATGTCAATTATTTTCATGAACATATTAATAGAAAAGATAAAAAATTTCAAAAAAATCATAATGAGTGTTATTTGAAATATCATTCAAATTTTGTAAATTATGGTAAATTATTCATTAACATTATAGAAGCATTGGGATTCATTATCAATAGAAATGTTAAAAATATTCATTTTGACTTTTGGTAAACAATGTCAAAAAGGACTCTTTTAAAAAACATTTGAAATATTCCATGAAAACCATGTAAAAATTCATCCATAAAGTATAATTTCTATAATAAATTACATGATTGAAAAAAATTTCAATTGTAAATTTTTTTTGAAAAATATGAACATGGAAGAAAAAAATACTCGATCAAAAAGAGAAATAAATTTTTTTCTCTTTTAACCATTATTATTAAAAATATAAAACAATAATCAACTTTAATAAATATCGAATAATGTTAGACAACTCAAAGGTGTATAATATAGAAAACATAAAATTAAACATTCAAATAATATCAAATACGACTTAAAGGAGAAAAAACCTTGACGAAATCCATATTTACTGGTGCCCTTTAGTTGAGCATAAATTATTGTATTATATGATGAGTTCACTCTATTTATTAATTTATTACAGAAAGAAACTCATATTTTTTATATCATATATTTTATTTTTATAACATCATTGCAATAGTTCATTAATTATATTTTCTTATTATAATTATTTTCGGTGTTAATTACTACATATTATAATTAATGTTTAGACCTAAAAGGTCTTATTCTTGAACATTGGATATAGTTAATTTTTTTTAATGAATTATATTAATTCTATGAATATAAATATTTATTCATTATGAAAAATTTAGAATCAATCATTAAATTTGTAAAAGGAAAAGTAATCTGGACATTTCATGGTGAATATAGGTCGCCCCTATCAACTTATGAGAGTATCGTTTACATAATGGGTTAAGTGTAAGGAATTTGTTGACATATTAAAATTATAGAATCAATATTATATCATATAAAACAAATATATTCATTGTTTCCTCCATTTTTACTATTCATGGAATGATTATGGAAAATAACTTAAATCTCTTCGTGATACGGTAGTCCGTTGTGCACATGAGTGTTGGTTTGGTATCCCATTTGACAGTGAAGGAGATAAGTAAATATTATAGGATCTTGATATGAACCTCATTGATTGTGGTATAATATTTTGTTATTGTGTTGGAACTTTTAAGACCCAACTGATTTTTTTAAAGGAAAAATTAAAAAAATGATGACCTTGTTGAAGATGAATACAATATCATAGAGAAACCACTTTTGGCTTCTGCAATATTCCTTGAAGGGATGGTATTATTTAAAGACCAAAGTCATTAGATTATGGAGGATAAAAATGGGAAAGTATTATGGTAGTCATTTTCTAATCTAGAAGGCCCATGGTGATTTGGGAAGAGAGTATAGGTGTTATCCATTTATTGTGGACAGAAAGGAGACCCTTCGAATTAATTAAATTATTATATAATGTATACATGTTAATCATGTAATGTCTTACTAAGTGTCATAAATATATTAGATATGTTAACATATGGTTAAAATAAAATCAAAAAATCACATTTAGACACATTTTGGTTACATTTTAATATTTATATCATATTTTAAAATTTTAAACCTCATTTTAATCGTAAGTGTTATAATTTAAAATTTTAACATGATTACATAAATATAATGGAAAAAATTAATTTCACATTTTAACAAAACATGATAATGATTATTATAGATTTCAAATACACAATATCATTTAAAATATATATAGGTGGATGAAATCAATTTTAATATAATAAGGAAAAATAAATGAAAAACAATTTTTAAAAAACTACATGGTTTATGTGTAATAAATTTATCATTTAACTAGGTAATAAAATGAATTAAGTCATTTTTTTCAAAATTTATAATTTAATGTTATACTACTTTTTTATAAAGATAGAAACTGGTAGAATCTTTCAATTATTCCAATAAATGAATGAAATCAAAAATAATTTAAAATATTGAATAAAATATAAATAATTATACAGAAAAGCAATGATTAGGTTCCCAAATTCAATTAAATGTTTTGAAATACATAATTCATCAATATAAATATATAATTGGTCTAAAAAAATCACCATAAATGATAACATGATGTGTTTGTGATATTTTAATATTTTACCCTATTATATTAACTCAGTTTTACCCTGGATCAAGGGGATAAATTTTAAAATGTTTACTCTTGGTAGGAGCTAGAAATAAAATAGACCAATTTAAAAAAATCAAATCCCAAGATAAAAAATTCATAATAGATTTTATCAATTTAATATTTCATCTGTTTCATAATTTATGTTTATATTTAAACCCCAAAACGTTATGAAAAATTGATTTTTAGGAAAATTTATTTTTTAAGAAAAATATTAACATATATTTAATATTTGACTAGTAATTGTCATTATTTTAATATAAATTCATATGTATAGATTTATAATCTATAAATATAATATAAATGATTCATCATTAGTTGTTATATATTTTAATATAATTCTAATAAATATAAAGATTAATAGAATTAATATAATAATTTTCATTTTATTCATAAGAAACTAATTATATTACAGTCATGTAAAATGATAGTAATAATGAAATTAATTAGATTATTTTATTTATAATGGATCATATATCACATTATCCACAAATACAAAATACATATTCACACATATTTTACTCTATTTAAGGATAATATTGGAAACAAAATTATTTATCACAATTGATCAATAAAAAATATTTCAATATTTATTTCAAAAACATATTATATTTTATATAAAAAAAATTCAAAATGTTGAAAAAATTAAGTATAATTTAAATATAATTAATTAATTAGAACCATTTTTTTAGGAAAACTAATTTCTATTATATAAAATGATTTTACATAAAAAATAACTAATTATTCAATGTCTTTCAATACATTATATAATATTTTTATACATATATATTTTAATTTTTTTTAACTATATTCCATCCCAAAAATCCAAAATATAGATGATAATAGTTATATAATGTAATAATTTTTTAATTATATATCATTATTCCATTAATACTCAAGTACCATTTGAAGAAATCTACCATGTTTAATGTTATTTTAGTCTAAATATTTGTGGTGTTATATTCACATCTGAAAATAAATTATTTCCCAAATTTTTTATCTATTTCATTAATGAATCAATATTTTTTAACGCATTTATTCAAAACGCACATCATATAGATGTTTAATAAATCTTCTATTAAAAAGTGGAACTTGAAATAATAATGGATACCTAATGTTACTCATATGTAGGTTCCTATATAAGGGTGACATTTGTTGGAAGAAAAAAATTATCATGAAGGAGAAAAATTACACCAAAAATATAATATAGTCATACAGGACATTTTCATGAGATATTTAGACACCACAATATCCCAAATCAATTATGGGTGAAAATTCCATTGATAATTTCTAAGATCATTCTTAATGAGTGTTTGAGATCATCATTCTTATGTTTCTACGTTCCCAAGTTATTAATTAAGATATTATGTATGATATTTCTTGAAGTGAATCGTGTGTGTATAATTTATTCAAATATGATGATGAATTATTATGAAATTAAAAATTTCTTTCAATAATTGGAAAATATTACATTTGATTAGAAATAAATGTGTTTTATAATGTTAATTACTTCCCTAAATCTCTAATGACCTAAAAATGTATTGGGTTTTAATGTTCCTCAATATAATGTTTTCCATTTTAAATATAAATTTTTATATTTGGGCTTCTTATGTTGGAATCCATGTAAATATGATAAAACTATGTTTTTATTATCAAATCTAGGATCATGGGTCTCTAGAAAACCCAAAATATAATTGAGAATGGCTTAGAAAACATTAGTGGTTGTGATGTTATTATATATTAATAATTTCATTGATTTGGATTCAATTATTGATTAACATATTTAGGATATGCCATTATTTTAGTAGAATAGATACAATTTTGAGATTTTATGGGATGCAATATTATAGTTGTTAATGATTTCTTTTAGAGTTTCCATAAATAAATTATTGATGTGTATGTGACCCATATGACTAACATTTGATTTAGTTATTAGTTTCTTTTGGAAGAATATTATTAGTGACATAAGATGAATTATACACATAATCATTAGAGTATATATGTTCTTTAGATTGATGTAATTTTTTTTAATTGGGGAAATTATTATTATATTTTGGGAACATATATTTTGAAAAGTAA
This sequence comes from Viscum album, assembly GCA_963277665.1. Lineage (NCBI taxonomy): Eukaryota > Viridiplantae > Streptophyta > Magnoliopsida > Santalales > Viscaceae > Viscum > Viscum album. The sequence goes on along the minus strand of OY728126.1, from coordinate 1,941,869,693 downwards.
TTTTTTTATTATGGGGTAAATAATATTTGTGATAAACGCCCATTAATTTTTTATGAACATTATGGAAATTATGTCAATATTTATATTACATTCAAATATAAAGATTTATACATTAGGTTTGATACTATTTAATTAAATAGAATGATTTCCCCCTTATATCAATATATTATGGTTATTAAATTTCTAGTGATATGTGGACTAAATTTTAAGCACTTTTTTGGATATTATAATACAATAATATTTAATTAATTAATATTTAGATAAAATATTAATCATGGATATTTATTATTTAGAATATGAGAATAAAAAGTGAAGTAAATTGGCTCAAAACACGACTAATGAATGAAAATATTATTATTTAATGGAATGAAATTATATAGGTATATTATAATATTTTCTATCTCTTTATGGTAAAGGAATTCCTCCTCACATGAAATAGAAATAAAAAACTACATAGTATTATGGTGAAAATTTCTTCCAATAATATATATATATATATATCAGATATTTGTTCAAATATTTGAGAATTAATTAATACAAACCTAGTTTGGAAAAATCAAATTTGAGAAATATTAAGATTATTGCTAGTGAATTAGAAATTTTTAATCATTTTTTAATACAGTGTCATTTTACACTCTTTATATTAAATGTCAATCAAAATTTCTAGTGTCTACTTTATTTACGGGGGTATAACATAATACAATTCCATTCTAGGATATTTTTCCTCTAAAAAAATTGATAATTAAATCGTCTTTTAATACACATTATGCTAAAATTAAGTGAATTTTTTTATTAAAATAAAAATTTATGAAATTTTTAGATAAATTAGTAAATTTAAAATGTAAAAAATAGACAATTTACTTACAAAAATATAGTTTACTCAAATGGGAGATTTTTTAATTATTTTCATGAGTCCTGAATTTTAATTAAATTTTAAAATATTATGAAAATGCAACCAATAAAATGTAATGATTAAATCCATATTATAATCATGAACAAAAATTATAAATATTCATTATATTATTTAGTGATTATAACAAATATTATTTTAATATATCTTGAATACTATTTAAAATAATAATTTTTATTGTATATATTATATATATACATTATTTGAATTAAATATTTATAAATTATTTAATTTTATTTTATTATAATTATCATAATTATTTAATTTTTAGTGTAAATATTATCAAGAAGTAAAATTTTGGGATTTTTCCAAAAAAAATTTATTTTTTATATATATCATAAATAATAAATTACAAATAAAACAACGTATGATAATATCAATATATATAAATCAAATAAAATTTTATAAAATAGTTTTCCTATAATAAAATTATTTTAAATATTTAATATAATAAGTTTAGTAATATAATTATTTGCTACAACATATGTGTTATTCATTTAAAAAATCAAACTAATAATTTTATTCAAATTAAAATTATTATTATTTTGTTTATTAAAATAAATTATCAAAATGGGTCCTTCTAGTTTTGGTTTTGTATAATAGTAAAATTTTTCTCCTATGATTGAACATAATCCAAATAATTACATAGGTTTCATCATTATACTTGTCTTCCATGTAAAATCATTTTTATTAATATATAATTTCATTTACATAAACAACTTGTCATTGAATTTTACAAAGGTGAATTAAATATAAATTTTAATAAATATATATTTTGATTGATTAAAAATGGATTCTAGGAATGGTATCATAATATTATAATTTTTTTATGTCCCACATCATTTTTACAATATATAATAATTATATCGTTAAATTGATTGTTTACCAATATATAGGGTATAGGGTATATCGGTTAAGGGTTTAACTATTAAATAAAAAATAATATTCCTTAATATATATATAAATGAGATTGGATGAGTGGATTTTGAAATTACAATAAATTGTATTTGGAATTTATCTAAATGGAGACACTTTACATGGACAATACATTTATTATTTTCATAAGGAAAATTGGGACATCCCATAACTGGAACCCAAACTAACTCAGGGAAATGCTTTAAGGGATATAAAATATTGTTCTGGGCTAGAAACAAGCATTAGGGAATATAGAAAAATCTTTTGGAATGATATTTTCAATAAAATTAAAACAAATAAAAAAATATTTATAAAATAATGTTTCCGGAGCTGAACTATGTTAGGAAACAGAAGACAAGGATTGCATGGATAAAACCTTTATTAATCCATAATAGTTGAACCATAGTACATGAGTTTAATTACTTCCCATATCCATGTGATATATGGGTTAGTATCTAACTATTTCATGATAAAAAAATCCATAAATTTACATCATAGATACCACATTTTTTTTCTGGTGACATTACCTTTTTCTTATGACATAAAAAATAAGTCCTGCATTTTTTCAATAGAATATAAAGGTTGTTAAAATAGTCTGGTAAATAAAATAATTATTCTCATTTATATAAATATAATGAATGAAAAATAATTTATCCAAAATTAAAACAAAACATTAAAATCCCCAATCAAATAGGTGTTTAGAATACATTACCAAATAAACCCATTTTTTCAAAGCTTTCATAAAAACACATTTCAAAATGGGAAAATGGAAATTGAATCCAATGATACCGTATTTATTTATTGTCAAGGATCCTAAATACATTGTGGATTGAACGATATTTTCATGTAAAAGAAAAGAATAATAGAACCAGAGAAAAGAGAACACCATATAAATTGAGCCCTTATCCTAACTTAGTATAGTCATAATTGTTTCTTAAATTAACGCTAGTTATATGAATAGATTCTATCATAATATTATTTTATATATCCCCTTATAATGTTCCAAAAGTTTTCATGTTCCATAAACTACACATGGAGGCTTTATATTTATTGTATAAGACATTTGAAGGTAATATCACACAAAAATAGTAAAAATAACCCAATTATTAATAAAACATTATTTGAAGTAGATTATCAACAATAATACCACCTGTTAAATCAACATTATAGAATAATAAAAAAATCACAATATTAAATAATCACAAATAAATTCGTTTAACAATTATTTACTCACATTAAAATTGAAAAAGAATGAATAAATCATAAAATATATTATTTTCATTAAAACGACTACCTTAGATGTTTTGAAATTATAAAATCGAATAGAATTTGAAATTTGAAGTGGAAGGAATTCATTATAACGTAATCCATATCAATAAAAAAAATCACACACCAACAAATTCATATTGCATTATCATATTTCCTAAATATCCTTTATGTTGAAAAAAATATGATTAATATGGTGAAAATATCAACAGATGAAATGAAATAACATAATGAAAATAAATTAAATATATATGATGAAACACTACCTAAATGAGACAATAATGAGGAATAAATGTCACTAATCAATGGGTGAATATTTATGAAATTATACTTACTGAATGGAGGATATATATTTGGTTAGATTGAGTCAATTAAAAATAAACACCATCATAAGTTGATCATGTGACACCTCATCAATGACTTAAATTTTCATATAATACTACGATGCTGATTAATTAATTTAAAATAGAAAATTAATAACCGTCGCCAAGACAAAGTTGTTCCCTATATGGTCATCACAGTTTCAATTTAAAAAATTCCACCGTGACTAGACATAATGACACAACACAGTGGGTTATTAAATTAATTTCCATTTTGGACAAACCACACCATCCACCACAATGTAGAGAGGTTATATTGGTCATAGAACATATGAAGAATACATTCAAACCATTCTGATGGCCATACAAGGCCCATGCATGTTGATATCCAGATTTTGTATAGGGGTTATTTTGAAGAAGCATGAGTTCTATAATGGTGTTGTTCTAGTCATATTATGCCTAAATTTCTCAATTTATAACAAAATCTAGTAAGAACAATTTGAAAAATCACATCTTAAAATAAAACCATCACCTGTGTCATAAATACATGGATTAATCTAGGTTTTTTTAAACCCCCTTACAATATGCATAGTTCAATATGCATTATATTTAGAAAAGGTTTATCATGGGGGGGATGAAACTAATAGATAAATTAAAAATCAAAACGAAGACCTACTTCTCATATAAAATCCAAAAAACAATTAAAACCAATGAAGATTCATCCACTAAAAATATAAAATCAATCCACTTATCTTATGTTACCCATAAAGTAATAATGAAATCACGATAATGAATAAAAATAAAAGAGTAATTTTAAAAACTAAAAACTTAATATGATAGTTTCCAAAATCCTTAAAAAATTTGAAATGTTTAATTTAAAAATATTTTTCATTAAAATAAAAATTTCCATTTGGTGATCATTTAAGAAATAAATTAATTTTTATAAAACCTCCTCTAAATTTGAAAAAAAAAATTACTAATTCAAAACATGAAATATATGATTTCAAATAAATTTAAAATCACCCATTTTCATTAATAAAAATGATTATTAATTAATTAATATTTTTTATTTACATTTTCTTTTGAAATTGCATTTAATAAATTTTAATGTTTTATTTGAAACCGGCCAAAAATAATTTAACCTGAATATATTTTAAAAAAAACATTCTTTTTGAACAAATGATGAGTTATTATCATCCTATAAAATCATTTTTACTATAATATAAAATAGAAATAATCATCACATAAAATGAAAAAACAAAATTAAATTTGAACAATATTTTTAAATTATATCACATATTTTTCTAGATAATAAATTTAATTTTATAATCATCAATTAAAACCAAAATTATGTGTTTAACAATCTTTTATGAATTATCATACCCATTTAATTTAAAATTTAAAATATATTTTTCCTTTTAAATTTCTAATTTGATCTAAAATATATATTTCACATTTGTATAAATATATCATTTTCATCCATTGGGAAATAAAATTACATCATAATCACATAAAATACCATTATAAAAATGCATTTACCACTTTTTGGTAAATCATAACTATTTCAACAAAATGGAAAACATTTTGATTCTCAAAATTATATTTTTTGGGATACATAGGATACATCATAAGATGATTTACTTATTTAAAACATGTTTATCTATTTCCAAATATCATATACTATTTTGGATTTTTAGACCAAACCCCACCAGTGTGTATGATAAAAAATAATACATACTAAATTCCACAATGTGGAACACACAAAAGGATATTACCTGAACCATGATGAAACAATCAAATACAAACATATGAAATTTAATCAATGTATGATTGGAAAACAACAAGAAATTCATAAAGATGAAAGAAATTATGATTTCAATCAGTGTGAACTATGATGTTATTATAGATCATTTTAAAAGTGAGGAGATAACTCCTCAACATGGGATGATCACTAATGTTGGTATCCTCCCTATACTATAACTCAAATAAACTAGTAAATCAAAAAAATCAAATTACTTATATTTGAATAACTTATTTTGGAACAATAATCTAGTGGGAGAAAATTTACATGAATGATATTTTACAGAAGTTTTATCCTTCATAACCATATGAAAGATAATTATTAAAATATCAAGAATATTACCCTCAATAGGATATTGAATCATCACGTGCCATACCAAAAAAATATTACCACCATTAGCAACAAAAATAATATATATTATACAAGAGAACATAATATTCCAATTATAAATTCCTCAGAAATAAATATTCATCCATAATAACAATATTTACAAGTTCTAAATGAATTTAGGTTATCCCATAATCATTGATCTAGAACATCATCTCCCAATCAATCAAAAAAAATTATAGAAAAACTAACACCAACTCTTAGATACCCTAACAAAACCAATGAATTATAATGTAAAACTATTCAAGATAAATATACAAAAAATTAGCACATTACCCAAATTGAATACCATTATACTTAAACACATAGTAAATAACAGTCGTAATATAAAAAATATACCACAATATATATCTAGAACAATAAATATTATAAGAAACACCTCAATAATTTCAGCATCCCAGAAAATCCATCTTTTTTACAATACATATTTATGTATCCCCACATATTCAGGCAATAAAAACTCATTATAACTATGTATAACAACATTTTACATAATAAAAATTATTTATGAACCAATTTAAACCATATACTTACACCACCAACATAGATTACATCAATGTCAATAAGAGAATTAAAAAATTTTCTAATTAAATTACAATATAAAAAATTACATCTTCATAACTAACAATATGACAAGTGTAAATAGGCATTTAAAAATGAAAACCATCCCATACTTAAAAATGACATTAGTAATGAATGATTTAATGAATTGTTCTTTGAAACCATTCTAAGAGTGGCCCTTATATGGATTAGCTTTTAAAAGAGAATTACACCACATAAAATATAGAACTTATAGTATGAAGTTTACCATCATAATCATGGATAACTCATTAACTGTATCCTATATAAAAATAAACATAACACTAAACAGTGACACCTCGACATCCTATAATTCTATGATACTAAGTAATAGAGGATAATTCAGGTTTCAGAAGGTCAATAATAATCCTTCTTTTTTTAAAACAGGTAGATAAATCTATTCAACTAGACATGAGCCTATTAAACCTCCATATCAAGAAATCCATGATCATCTAGTGATTCCATTAAGTATTTATTATGGAAAATACTATTAGAATGAAAATGTATCCCCATAAAAATAGTTTTCAAATAGTGATGATCATTAGAATAATATATGTAACAAGTGATCCTATAAAATATGTCAAAGAAATATATATTCAGATAATATAAAAATACAAACCAAAACATCAAAACTAATCATTATTTATAGAGTTTATAATTGAAATTCACCCCATGATAAAAATGGCTTTTTACAATACTCATTTTAGAGAAAAAAATGCATTCATTTAACTAATTTTTCTTATAAAAATGGTTTAACACAATTCAAATTATGAAAATTGACCATCATTATTTATAAGAAAATTCAAAGTTTTTTCTTACCATTTGGTAAAATACTCTGAACATTCAAAGAGTTTAAAATCAATAATTTTAAAATTTATCAACACTTAAACAATTTAAAATATTCTAATTAAACATCATATAACACATAAATACTAAATAAAATATAGTATATTATCCAATTTTATTAATATATTTTTTAACATTCATAAATTGGTAATAATTTTAAATTGAAAGCAACATAGTAACATTTATAATAGAAAATATCTTTACTGACTGTTTTACAAAAAATAATCAATTTTTTTTCTTTATAGAAAATAAATTTAAAAAATTCATTTTTTAATATTTATATTTAAATTTAACTCTAATAATATAAAAAAGAATAAAATTTAAAAATAATGTAAAATGTAAATATTTCCAATTCCAAAAAAATTAATAAAAAATATCAGAAAATCACCAAAATGGAAGGATAACTTCATGGTCTGACCAAATGTAAATTATTTCAGTAAATCCTAATTTAATAAAAAAAATTAACACTATTTTCACATGGTTTTTCTAAACCTGTAGTCGATAAAAAATTCCTTTTAATATTACAGTTTCCCATTAAATCCCATAAGTAATAATAAAATTAAGATAAATTTATCATGAAGTCCATGAAATATGGTGAATGACCAGATATACTCATAGAAGAAATCCATGGATACTCATGTATTCTTATAAATTCTAGTGATCATGAATATGGTCATGATTTACCTTAAATTTTCATAATATCTTAGATTCCATATAGGATAATTTCCTATATAATATATAAAACAACAAATGATAAATACATTTTTATGAAACAACACTATTAATCCCTAAAATGAAACTTGATTGAACCCATAGAAACACTTTAAGGGAATTTCCTATCTCTATGGGTTGTCCAAAAGTTTTTGGTCCTAAAGGAATTCTATTAGAAATTACTTTTCGGACAACATATAAATCATTGGACAGAATGTTATTAATTATAAAAGAATGTAAATTTTATAAATCTATGTTTTATGGTGGATATGAAATTGTATAATGGAAAAATAAAATCATTAATCCCTAAATGATAAACCAAACTACATGAGATAAATAAAAACCCATAAAAATGTCATATTTGGGTCAACAGACCACCATGCCACCAACAAACTCTTACTCCATGAAATAAAAAATTCATGTTTATTCTATGTGATCCCTTACCATTATCCTCAATTAGGTAAATCAAGGTCTGTATATGCCCAAACGCATATGAATGGTGTTAGAAATTAAAACAATGTAGGACACCACCAATTACTTTATAAGAGATATATAAAGAATAAAAATCTTATTTTCATTCAAATAATATATATGAATGAAATTTATATTTAACTATTTATAATAGAACATGGAAATTCAATAATTAAGTATAGTATATAATTAATACAAATTAATATAAATTTTCAATATATGTATATATATATATCCATTTCAAAATGGAGAAATAATGAAACTAAATCATAAGATGTATTATTTTTGGGTTTTTAGAGATACTCACAGCTTATTGAAATGAAGATGATATGTCTATGAATCCTAAGAATAATGGGCCTTGGTATTGAATAACTCTATAAAATTTTAATCAAAATTAAGAAAATATTTTATTTATATTTTCCATATATATACATTTTATGTAAAAAATAATAATCAAAACATATGTCTCACAAATCTACCCCCCTCATAATTACCCAAGACTACCATATTACATATACAACCAAAGGATTCTTCACTTTTATAATTTCAATAATTTAAATTATATATCATACATCAATAATGAAACATCCCATATTCAAAATAAAACAACCCTTGAAAAATAAAATTCATTAAAAATACCAAAGGGGCAGTCGATTTTAAAAAATAATCAAAAAAATTTCACTTTTATAAGATGAAAAATAATGTCTTTTAACAATTTTGAACAAAATTTAAATGATATTGAAATTTTGGTTCATAAGAAAATTGATTCAAGTGAAATTAAATATTGAAAAAACATTAAATTTTTACCAAATGAATGCCCATAACATGTAGGAGTAGAAAAATGATCTTAATATGTTCTAGAGAACAATAATCCAAAAATATTATATATAAACTTTTATAATGAATGATTCATAATAATTTATATCAATAATTTATAATAAAACATGATGCTGATGGGGAAATGACCTGGGGATTATGAATTAAATCATACAATGAAACGACCCATGAAAATTAAAAAATATAAAAAATCGAATCAATATAGGGTTTAATGAGAAATCACATAGTAGAGTCACTCCGAAATTTAGATTAGTCTAATAGAGGATTTATGATATGTTAAGACATTTAAAAACATAATAAACACCCTCATAAGATGATCGCACATAACATAATCAGTGGGTGTAAACCCCTAAGATGAACAATTTGTTGATTAGACTATTTGACCAAATAATAATGTTATGGTTACCCTAGAATGTTCATCTCTACCAATTCCTTGATTTTATAAATCTATTTACTTCCAAAGATAAAAACTAATTGATGCAATTTATATGGTTATTGAAATAAAGAATGTTTTAGACTTACCACTCCATCCATCGTAGTGTGCTAGGGCCATTTTGGTCATTGTGCATAAGAAGAATCCCCTCACTCTACGCTTTTAACTATCACCAACATGGGTGTATTGATATCAAAATTTAGTATAGAAAATATCTAATTGAAAAAAAGTCCCTCAATGTCTTGGTCAAATCCATTTCACAACGGAAAACTAGTAATGTTTAACCCAAATCCCTCAAGAACTATATAATAAATCACAATTCCAAAAAAACATCATAATTCTAAATTATATACCATAAATTGAGTATTCAGGGACTATTTTTTAGTGTTCTTATTATTTAAATGGGTTATATTATCCTCACATTTAAAAGGGAACCTATTTTCACACATCCCAACACAAATTGGTTACAATAAATCAACCATGATTTTCCCAAATACCTTCCCAACTTCCATCAACACATATTAGATATTTTAGTCTTCTCAAAATGAAAACAAGTGAAGAATTATGGTGTTTCTAAATTGTGTAAAACCATGTAATAGAAGGTTCCGTTGTATTTGGACCAAAAAAAATCTCAGGTATTAGGATTTTTGGTACAATTTATTTTAATAGGGATATATGAGTTACTTGTTGAATATGTTATTATAAGATCTTTTTTGTTATAACATATTACTATTCATATTTAATTTATACTTTTTATATCTGGATTTTTATTATGCCTCATATTTATTTTATCGATGGATTCCAATTTCATTTTTTAGGAATCATTATATGACTTCACTTATCTCAATTTTGATTCATTGAGATATATTCGGTATTCACTCAATTATTTTTTGGACTATATGAATCCAATGAATATATTTTTTAATATTCCTAACGAATATAATGATATTTTGGTAATATATATAAGCTTTTTTCTTTCATTATGTTTTGATAAAACTAATTCAAAAAATTTAGGCGTAAATGAAAAAATAGTTTTTTTTATTATGATTTTTTTGTATTAATGTTAATTCTGAAAAAATATAGGTTATTTTGATTATAAACATCATCAAAAGTCTTTACATATATTTATTTGTCGTTTTTAATGTTTTCATTCTATTTGACATTATTTTTACTCAAAATTATACCAATATCTTTTAATACAATTTAATATTATTTTAATTTTTGAAATAACAATATTTCTTTTTATGTGCATGTTCTTCATAATTTTTATGTTATTACCTATATATAATTATTTGATAAATAATATTTATTCTGCCATGGAATTTATTTAAGAACAACTAAATGGAATCTTCTCAAATATTTTACATATCAATCACTATTTAATAATATAAATTAAGTAAAAATAATTTTTTATTTTTAACATATATATAAGGAATATTTTTTCATACCATAAAATAACATCATATTAATTATTTTTCCATTACAATTTTTATATTTTTTCAAAGAAAAAACTATTCCCATTAATTATTGAATATTTAGTGATCAATTTATTCAAGATGAAATGGATATTTTTTATTTTTATTTCTAATGATTATATAAATGAATTTTTCATCAATTTCATTTACCTTTTGGGATAACTATTAATCATTATAGATATTTTATATCAGTAAAAAAACGTTTTACATCTTGATTGATTATAAATATGGATTATGAATGTTAGTTAGAAAATTAATTCATACAATGGGTTTGTTATATAATTATAATATCATGGATTTTATGTTCTAGTGGTACAAAAATGAATGGTTTAACAATATATTTTGTTTGGTTATATTATAGATCTTTAATTCCTTTTGTAAAGTTATATATCTCATGAAAATATTAATGGATAATAGTAATAAATCCATTTCAAATATACTATGTGAATCTTATAACAATTCATTATCCAATATTCAAATGGATTCTAGTAATAATTCTTAATCCAATATGAAAATGTATAATAGTAACAATGTCTAAGATAACATACTATAAATTTATATTGATGATATTCAATCATTTATGTAATGAGATGTTGATGATGGTTCTTGATCAACTATGATATGGGATTTTTGTAGTGATTCTTGACATATATGGTCATTAAATCTAATAATTATGTTTATACCAAAATTTAATGTCATGACACATGTAAATATTATGTTTTAAATTTATCTTTATAATGTTTATTAACACATATTATTATTTTTCAGAATATATTTAGGCCATCAACCTTATTTTTTGAGATATGTTCATCTTTGTATTGTTATATTTGATTTTTAAATTTATTAAGTTAGGATACAATTACAACCACCATATTCACACTTATGGTATTAGATTGATAATTGTTTTGATCACCCTAACTAACTGATTGTTCTCACAATTCTAAGGCTTCAATTTTCCATGTATTAAAAAATTGTTTCATGTTAGATATTTATATTAGTATAATGTGTGGGTAGTTTTCTGTGTGAAATTTTGGTTGAAATAATATAAAGTAAGAAGTTTTTTGTATAATAAGTAAAATACACATATTATTAAGAGATAATTTTAATTATATAAAATTTTTATTTCCAATTATGTTGATATGTAAACCTAAAAATGTATTTGTAATGTAAGTGATTAAATATTTTCCATTTCGATTTTTAAGACTATTTTTTATGTTTTTTCCCTAAGTTGGTGTCAAATAAATAAAAACGAATTGTCGTTTTATCATTGAATCATGAAGAATGGGTCTCATTGTGTCCCAAAAAACCTAAAAAATATTCATTTTGTGGAATTTTTTTTATTTTTTAATTATGTGTATGTTTTGGTCTATAATCATTTCAACTTCACGAAAAAATAACTGACAACCATAATTTCATTGTATAACATTTTCAAGGGACATTAGATGAAATTATATAATATTGTATCATGAAAAAATATGTGATATTGCATGAGATTATTTTATTTATATTAATAATATTATTATGTTATATTATGACAAATGAAAATAGATCATCAATCATTGTATATACAGTACCCAAGAAAATATTTCCTGAGCTAATTAATGATAAAGTACATATATTGAAATCAATGTTTGAAATAAATATGTAATAATATAATATATTAATAACTATGGTATAAAAGGAATACTTTTTTTTGTTTGATTAAAATAAAATACATTCTACTAAAGATGAAAAAAAAATTCTTCTTGAGATAGATGAAAATTCCGTAGTGGAAAATAAATTCAATACATATGAAGTTAAAAATGACACATGTATTATTCATCCACAAATGTATTTTAATCATATCATTAGATATGTGTGGTCATACGATACATTACAGAAATGTTTATGGAATATAACTGTAACTATAACTATAAGTGAAATTGTAATATATAGTGAATGAATCTATGAAAACCAAATCCCCATGTAATTAGTAGATTATTTTCAATATTATTTCTTATATATAGTAAATGTTAAATAACACATGGGTAAAAAATATCTTTATTTTATTTTTCTATTTTATAATTTTTTATAGTTTCCATTAAATTTTTATAAATACATTATTTATGTTGTTTCTATTGTAATATCCCAAAATGGAGAGAGATCGGTTATATATCAATCCAGTATGAATTAGAAGTAGTTGTTCTCATTTAATATAATCTCTATTTTAGTGTCCTGTACTATTTTTTATTTTAAATAATAAAACATAAGTGAGTTATATTGATGATTATTAATTAATAAATTCATAATGGTGAAAGATTGTTAGTATTGTAAATTATTATATAAATTATTTCTTAATTTTAAATATTTTTAAAATTACGGAATATATTTTTTAACCATAAAATATTCTGCTATGAGTTCGAATAACATTTATATTATTGTATATTATTTGATTTTTAAATCATTATTTCAACATATAGATTCTATTTACCCATTAATCTGTTAATTATTCAATAATACTTATGTCAATTTATTATTTTTTATATAGAATACATGGATTAATATCAACCATATAAAATAAAATTATTAATATTTACTTTCAAAACCCTTAATACATTCACATAATACTAAATTTATTTATTTTGAATTTAGATATGTTGGAAACTAGTATGTTCATTTTGTTAATAATTTAAATTTTATCATTTTTATCATTTTTTAATATTTCTTATTTCATTAGAGAATTTTTACTATAGTAGAAAAACTCTGTCCCCCATTTAATTTTACATTCACTATATTCCCTTAGAAACCCTGAATAAATTTTTGAGTAATTTAAAAATCTATATTCTTACACATCTCCTAACCAATTATTAGTATATTATATGATTATTTTTTTCTAATTGTTTTGGGAGGTAATTGTCAGTAGATTTTTTACATGGAGAATTAATAATTATTGGATTTAGTTTGATGAGTTTTCTTTGAGGGTTGACTAATGGGGTCATAATTACTTCTTACCAATGATTGTATATCCCACTAATCATCATATAATAATTTAAAACGAATAAATTTAAATATATCTAGAATTGGATAAATATATAATCTTTAACATATTATCAGAGACATAAAATGTTAAAAATAATTTGTAATATAAAATAATTCAATTTGGTGATATATTTTTTATTGAAATAGTTTAAAAACATGGGACATTAAATTTTATTATTTATAATACAAGTTAAATTATGATAAAAAATATACTCATTGTATACTATATAATCATAAATCATTAAAAAAAGAATCCATGAAATTATTTCCCAATATATTTATATACTTTTTTTCAGATAGTGTATACTTATATTCATTTATTTCTTATGGAATAAATTTTTCTACATGAGGATTTATTATAACACAAAATATATGATCTGTGAGTGATGAATGATATTAATTCCAAGAAAGATAATTCAAAATTGTATATGAATAAAAAAAATTGAATGATATTTTTAAGGGGAATAGAGGAAGATAAAATGTATTATATAAAAATACTATTTTTTTTTGTTGAAGTCACTTTTTTATCCCATTAATTAATTTTATTTTAATTTATGTAGGGTATTTATTTTAATTGAAATTCATGGATTTTATGTTAATATTTCCATAATGAATATGATTTGGGATCTAAAAATCTAAAAATATTCATTTTCTATTTTTATTGAATTACATTATAATCCCACATAAATAAAATATTTAAATAAACATATCAAATTTAGTGTTATTTTCATTATTTCAGAATTTACTCCTCAATTCAATTACTCTTTGAAATCAAATAATAATAACTATTCAATACTGTTTTTAAATCATTTCAAATATTATTACTATAGTTCTAAATTCTTTACTGGTATTATTAGGTGAGTAATCAATGTTGATGTTAAAAATTCATTATTTACAATAATTAAATGGAATTTAATAAAGAATGGCAAGCATATATCACGTCAGGAAAACATATATTTCAATGAATCTATTCATTTCATTGATGGCTACATAAGACGTCAAAATTGATGAATATAATATAACATAATAGAAAAATTAGTTGAATATTGTAAAATGGTTGGTTTTCTAGTATGATTCAATTTGTGATTATGAAATCGTGGTGTCTAAATGTATGAGATTGTATTGAAATATGATACACCCATTATAACAAGATGTTTTTACAAAATTAAAAATTCAAACGTTCTACAATAATTTTTTATAACTTATATAAGAATATCTATTTCAATAATCAATAATGAAAATATAATGTCACCAACAACCCCTGAATATCTATTAATAATTTACATTATCATGTGTGAATGTATTCATTTATGATACGAATGTCACTATGAAAACATAATTATAAATTTGAAAAAACATTTCAAAATATGAGTAAATACAAATGATAAAAGATAATATTTCCTAAACATTTAGTTATATTAATAAAAACTGAATTTCGCCATCTATGACATGGTTAAATCAATGAATAACCCCATATAATTGTTCATAATATCATTATATTAATGAGCAGACCGTGAATTTTTATCCGAAGACATTTGAGAGAAAAAATATAATATTCTATACTATTTTTCCAAATATATTTTTTGTTTTCTTAATTAAAAGTAACCTTTAGGTTAAAGTGAAAAACAAACATATTACGCATTAAAATCCAAAAATTAAAACCAGTCCCAAATTCAAAATTTGAATGATGTATGTGTCACCATAGGGACCTTCACATTAGTGAAAAATCCCAAAGATTCCATTGCCACCAGGGGAACAAGCATCACCATCAACTGCACAACACCATGACATACTTCCAATGCATCCTGAGTCATCATGCCAACAGAAACCCCACCAGAGATCACACCAACACCATCTTCGATGTCACATCGTCTGATAACTTTAGAAAACTCAGTCGACGTCACTGTTCACAATTTATTCATCACCACCAACATTATTCAGCTCCATGAACATCAACAATCACCACCAGTGTTGAGAAAAAAGAAACAAAACATCCATTATAAACAATCTATGAATTAATAACACTAAAAATAATGCCAAAATCACCTACAGTCATTAATGTTCGCATTTGATCAACACTATAACCATTGAATTCCCCATAAATCACCACCAACTCTAGACAAAAAATAACTAGAGTCGTCGATCTTGTATTCTAGAAGAACAAAAAAACCCATTAATAGCACCATCTAATCCAACAGACTCATCATCACGATAAAAATCACCATACCATAAATAAAACTATCGAAGAGAAGAAACACTGCCAATATAAAGGAGGAACCAAAAATAAGAAGAAAAATAAAGGATGAAACCACGATGAAATCCAGGGATGAATCCTAAAAGGAAACATCATGACTGCCTAAGCGTATAGAACAAAACCCTTATTTAACTATAACTCCAAATTTACCTTGGAAAGGATTTGTGGAACTCTGGGTCAGAGTTGGTTTGGGTGGAAAAAATAAAACGGAGAGAACAAAAGTAAAAACACAAGTAGCATAAGAAACCCACCATCCACCGAACCACAACTCCCAATGCCTCGATGTTTACTCCACCCAAACTCCGACAAAGAGATACACAGATCATGTTCATTCTGGTGTAGGGTATGGAGAATATGGTCATCCATAACACATACCATTTTCAGAATATCAAACTCTATTGGGAAATCCCAGAGTGGCAAGAACCATCAGGGAAGACAATGCTGAAATCTTGAAAATTGGTATTTCAATAGACATTGTTGAAGGGAACACTACACATGAATAAAATGAGATATATGTTGGTTAAATTTATAATATTTTTATATAGTATCTAATTTATTAGTGAACTTATTGAATATATGGTTTATATAAAAAAAAGTGCACAAAAATACAATGAAAATGAAAACATGAAAAATTGGATGAACTGGTAGGTGATCTGATATTTGTGTTGTTAAAAGGGAGAATAATTTAAGCAAGAAATGTTTTGAGAGTGATTCATAATCAATGTAATGTTATTTTATGTCTCTATATAACATTATGATTTATCCAATAATTACATATTAAATATTTATTAAAAAATATTTGTAGAATTTCATTAGATCATACTATTTCAAACCATATTTATTACTCTATTGTTTTATTTCATGCGTTTATAATTTATGTACTACTCACAATTCCTCTATACACTTTAAAAAGTAATTTTAGAGATCTAGTATCCATATCAGTAGACATAGTTGTAAATACTGTTTTTACTATGTTCGTATTTAAAATAAATATATGATACATATTTTACTTACTTAATCTATATTATTATATAATTTGGAAGATATTTGAGTTTGTGGTTATCACATTTTCAAATTATTTGGAAACAACAATAAAATCATGAATCATGTGTGATTTTATTATATCTCTTTTTATAATCTAATATGTTTAGGATACAATTTCATGGATTAATAACCAATGGGTATAATATGATGAAATATGATTTTGTATGGAATATATGAGATATGGATGCATAATAGATGCACAAATGTGTCAATATTGTCTCATGTATCCCAGAAAAAACACATATTTACATCTATAATTATATATAGGAATTGATTTTTTTATAATATCATAGATCAAATAAATTTTTTAGTCTCCTAAAAAATTATAGGTCTTTAAGTCATATAATAATGATAACGAAAAGTAGTTATATAAATGAAATTTAGTTAAACAATAAGAGATTATATTTTCCTAAAAAATAGAATTTTTTATTATTTGGTGTTGGGGGGGTTCAGTGGTTTGTGGTATTGGTCATTTAGTTAATGGAATATAGGTGGATCTGATGATTTAGGATTATACCAGAAGATATTAGTCATGTTTTTGTGGTATGTGGTACAATATAAGGGGAAGTATTTAGGTATATCATAGCTTAGGGATCCATCACAACCTGGGGGTAATCCTTAGGAACTAGGGATTAGGCAATTCCAATAAAGAATTTCAGTGATGGTTCATGGTGTGTTGGTCATAGTTTCTGGGAATTATGGTAGTTTTTCAAATAATATTTGAAGATGTGGCATTTGATTATTCAGTTTTCGCTTATGTTTATCATTTATAATAAAAATTGTTTGATAATTAATGAATTTATTTTTTCATGACATCTATAGGGCTATAATTCCATGATTCTACAAATGTGATTGGTAATAAATTTTTTCTTATTCCCATCTATTTATAGGTTCTAAAGGACTATATATCTATCATGACATCATTTGCCAAAAAATATACTACCTTGATCATATAAGATGAAAATATTTTACTAATCACATGATATAGGGAATATAATTATATGAAAATAGTGTTGTCAGGGATTCACTAGTTCTAGTTTCATTGTTATGTGACCATGGATTGCCACATGACTACTACATTATTATATAGTGATAAAAAAACTCATGTTTTTATGGTATTCTTCATATTTTTTGCATCATTCTTCAGATCTAATGAATCTGTAAGAGTAATATTGATTATTTTGGGACATGTTATCGATATCAAGCCCATTAAAGTGTGTGATAATTATGTTTGAATATAGTTAACTCTCTTCTCATCCATTCCTGTACTAGTTCTCCTCTGGTTTTTTCTTATGAATCCATAATTGTGAAACTCAATATATTTTTATAACATATGATTGAAGTGTGATGAATATTTTGTGTTTTTTGAGGACATATGAGTTTTGATTTTCTCAATGGATTAGTTATTTGGGGTTATATTTCAATTCATGATGGATAAAATTTCAAACATTATATTGAGGTAAATGTTTTGATATATTCCTTATATTTAAGTTTGTCTTTGGTACTAGCATCTTAAATCATCAATTAGTAAATTAATTTTATTTTTCTCAAGTATGATTATAATATATAGACCCCACATATAGGTAAATACGATTTTAGCCACATAGATACCTTATATCATATGTCATAATTATGTATTCATAGGATTTTGTGGTTCTGGTGAAATCGTATCATGTAATATGAGCGAACCATGTGTTAGTGTGTTGGAAATTTGTGTATTGTAGATGAATCATTGGTCACATGATTAGAAGAATGTTATTTCTATTGATTCACATTATCAATTCCCATTTAATTCATACATTAATTTTTTTCCAAAAAATCACAATGTTCTAGGAAATTGTGCGATGTCTATAGAAAATTATAAAGGCACGTGACATGGTTGGTGAATGGTTTCACAAAAAATACTTTATAACCATATAATATTTATTGTTATGCATAATAAGGAAATCAAATCAACTATTATACATATAAAATAATTCAACCAAATAATGTTCCATCATAAAAATAGAATATTAATGGTTTTACCTTATGACCCATTTTCTTTTTCACTTGATTTTTATCAATTGTTTACAGAACCCACTTTCACTCATGAACCTATCATCCACAATGGAGCTTGGATGTTCTCCCATTTTACTATCATTTATGGATTATCTTATATTAGGATAAGATATTTTAGGTATTTGTAAATACTCACCCCCTTCTTTTGACTAATTTATTTTTTATTGAGATTTTTTCTATCATATATTTCTATCATTCCATAGTTCATGGCATTTTTATTCATTCATGTTTCCTACCATTATAAGAATAAATGAATACTGGTTTTTTTCGAATCATATGATATTATGTTAAGGGTTATTTTTAATTGACTCAATTTCCCCAATTTTTTCAATGTGTGTGTACTACAAAAATGTCATATTTATCATGAGATTTTATAATTAATATTGTATGATTAAATAGAGGCTTCATTTTTTCATTAACTCATTAAATAAAAAGTCACATTATTAGGGTTGATACTATATGATGACCCCTATAAATTAAATCATCTTTAAATTGGATGAAATATTTATATATTGTTTAATAATAATATATTTACTTCTCTAAAAAATAAAATCACCTTTCTCTATGACACATTAATGTGTTTGAGTAATCATATTAATAATTACATAAATATTCGTAAGGATAGAATTATGTTTTGAATCGGTGGTTCTGAAATGGAATTTCACACACATTAATAACTATGGATGTAATTAACTCTTGGATGGACTGAATGAAATTGAACCCTTTAATGTAGAGTACAATATTATAAATTTTTTTGATATTGATTTAATGAAAAATTTTATTCCAAACTTCTTTCCCTAAAATAATAATTAAAAATAGAAAGGTTAAATGCATATTATTATAATTTATAATGGAATTATTACATCTAATTTGTAAAATGTGTAATAGTAAGACAATAAAAAAATATGTGAAAAATGTTTTGTATTTTTGAATTGGGTATAGAATTATACATCCCAACATATAATTGACAGTTTTGGGTAATTTATAAATATTTTTTTTCTAAAGTTCAGTGTGACTATAGACCAACCACAAAATTTATAAGATTTTTAATAATGTGTACTCTATGTTTCCATACCATCATTTTTATAGTTAGTTAATTCTCATGTTTACAATGATGTGGATGTTATTAGTCCATTAATTAAATTATAGTACATCTGGTTTATTAATTTTTTATTTGATTGTTAATATAAAGAAGATAATGACCTCAAGGGGGATGTGAGGATTATTTGCCAGGACCATGGCAGAGATGGTCCTGATGTGGATGTGATGATCATGGTTACAAATAGGGTGAACATGAACCCTTATTAGATAATTTTATATATCTATAAAACTAGTGTGAACATGGATACTAGTTAAATGATAGGATTTATAGTAAATCCCAAGGTAAAAAAATCCCTATATGGAAGTTTGTGATCCAATAATGGGTATATTAGACATAGGTGTTAGTTATTCTATGGATATGTATATTATTCTTGGTGGTTGATGGTGGACATAGTCAGCCTGGTGTGTTTAGAGGCATTATGAATTTGGATTATGTATGTATGAAACATTCCTTTGATTCATCACAATGATTGGATTTGATGTTTATTTCAATAATTTAAATTAAAATATTTAATTTATGTATTTTTTAATATTTATCATGATATCTAATGCATGAACATGATATTTGGATTTGTTATTTTTGGGGACAATGTTTGTGGGGTACTAGTGAGTTGTACTCACTACCTCGTCAGGAAACTATTTGGTAAATGATAAGAAACTCCTTGTTATCGTTCATAGTTGTACACATGAGAATGACTAAATTTTTTTATTTTTCATGGTATATAATGTGTAGTGTTGATAGAGTTCTCATTGGTTATCTATGAGTTATTGTATGTTTAGTTCCTTGGATTCATTAGGGATTCAGTCACTTTAATTTGCAGTATTATGGTTTTTTCTTTCTATGGATCTCTTTATATATTGTTGTCGTTCTTCATCCATGATTTTTTGTTCAATGTTTTTTAGTTTTGTTCTTTCTCATTGTTATAATCCTTGAAAACATACTCAGTTTTTGGTGTTGAGGTTTCTGCTCTCCTTCATATATCCCTACTACGCACTTCGTCCCGAATTTCAGCACTCTCCTCCTTCTCTGATCTATGTGGCAGATTTCAAGGTGTATTGGGAGGTGATTTTTTTTGGTCGAATGTGTTCCAAGAGATCATAGTGCATGGTGTTTTTTATTTTATATTTTTATGGCCAATGTATGAACTGTTTACTAGTTCTGGGGAGATTTTTTCTCTTTTAATGTCGAGGATCAAGATCGCAGGTTGTTCCCTTCTCATTATGATGGGTTTTCAATAATTTCCAATTAAGACATCTGTTACTTTGATAGAATCATTTCTCTAGAAATGATAATGAAAAGGATGTAATTAATGGGAATCAAGTATTCCATTCCAAGGGTTTGGATCAAGGTGTCTCACTTCCGAAGTTGTTGCAATGTGTATTTTTTATTATTATGTCATGTTATGAATTTTCAATTTGAAATTTAATTTAAATGTTTTGTGTTTGATTTTGAATCATTTATTTTGTTAATTTCTATGGGGTTTTGTCCACTTTTATCTAATTTTTTGAGGATACCACTCATCTGTAAAGTTGTTTATTCATATAATTTAAAAAAACTAGTTTTTGTGATAATAGTTTAAAAGAATAAAATATCATTAAATAAATCAAACATTCACTCTAAATTAACGGATGATGATAATTTAGACCTTATAATGACCTATACACTCGCTTTGTTTTCTTTGGATTCATTTATCTTGTAATAGTGTGATGAGGTAATTGAAAAATGAAGAATATTCCCAAAATATACCCATATAAACTATTATAAAAGAGTACCAATTCCACCCTTCATTGATTAATTTAACCCTCAGTTTAATACATTAAATTGTATACTTTTACTCTGCATAGAACCCTATCATAATAAATAAGTACCAAGTCACTCATAAATATACTAATCCCATAAATATCAATAAATATTCCAGGGGAATATCATGTTTCCAATGAGGTTATGCTTTTGTTTAGAATGAATATAAAACATGGTAAATGATTTCATCTCAGTTACCATTCAATGAAACATAGATCATATTTATGCAATATTTACTTTTTTTTGAATACTAACTATTTAATCGAAAATTTCTTGAGTTGCCTTTTATTCATGTTATTTCAGGTTTCATTATGTTCTCTCCCATTTATAGTGGTCTTGATTGATTTTTCCCCCAGTTCATACGGTTTTCATCTCAAAATTTCATTCATTGTGACATATTTTCATTAATACACCTAAATCAATTTATTCTACGTATATAATACATTTTTGAAATATTATATCAATAGCTAAAAATTATTTAAGATAAAATAATTTCAATTTTAATCTATCTCATTAAGGGGGATCTAATTTAATTTCTCCTCATCTTTTAGAAGGTTTTCAACCCTAAAACCTCTCCCATTGTTCATAATCACTCTTTATTGAATAATATTTTTCAATAATGATATATTTTTATATTTGAAGATATTATATTGTATTTTTATCTTCTTTAATATAATTTTTCATAATTGTATACTTCCACGATGACACTATATTTTCGGAAAATTTTAGTTTTGATTAGAATAATTCTTATTTATTTTATTTTGTTCTTCATGAATTTAAATAATTATAAATACCACCAATGTAATATATTCCCTAGCGAAAATATATTTTTTATCTCTGATGATGGTTTTTGACACGATAAACATTTTTGAAAGCATGATTTAACTTCCTTTTACTGTTTCTAGGTTTCAACATGGTTATTTCAAAGTGTTCAAATGGGTTTTCCGTTTATTCCATATAAAACGTTTTAAAATACACTCCAAGGTTTCTTTTTATTAAATTTATGTATTTATATAGGTTTAATTAATAAATATTCATTCTGAAAATAAAAATGTTCTATGTATTTTATATTCTTTGGTTGAAACGTTATGATTTGTTTCAAGCATACAATATTAACGATTAACATTAAAATTAAAATTTTTCAATGTATTTTCAATATCTCTTAATTAAAATAGTATGACTTTTTCTTGTCTCTATTATTAGATATTCTTTAAAAATTAAGTTTTTTTAGCGTATTTTCACTGCAGTTTTGTTAAAAATAATATTCTTTTTCAAGTATCTTTTTTATAAAATATTTATTTTATGGTTTTCAAAATTAACTTCATATAGTTACCGAAAAATGTTTTTAATATATTTTTTACATTAATTTTATAAAATACTTTTAAAAAATAATTAGGTTTTAACATCTATCTATCATCCGTGGTATATTTTTAATGAAGTGATTTTTTGATTACCCACTATATTTTTTTTTATTTTATATATTTTTGAAAATTTTATTTTTGATATCATATGATTATTTTTTGTTCATGTGAATTTATTATATTGGATTATCTGTTTATTATCTCAAATATTATATTTAATTCTATTATTTTAAACCAATTTGTTTTTTATAAAACTCATTTTATTTACATGGGTTTTCTATGAAAAGGGAATGATTTCCAATTGGATGATTATGAAATAAATTCATTCTTCATGGGATGATTTGGATTTATTTTTTGGTGTTTTTTTGGAATATGTATCTATGGAGTATGATGGGTGGAATCTTATATCTCCTTCTAATTATTTGGTTTACGATTATGCCTTATGAGATAATAAGTGTTCATTAGAGGATTTCTACAAATCTAATGAGATATGAGAGGACTTAGACTAATCCTATGTATTACATGGGATAATTTAAACCAAGAAAATGAGGTACAATGGTTGATTTATCCTAAAACATGGGGTATGTGGGAGAAATATTCTCATTATAAATTAGTGCATATAACGATTTATGTCATGAACTAACAACGTTCAACCCCTAATCAGTCACCAGAGCATGTTAAAAACAAGACCAGAGAGACATCAATGATCCTCCATTCTAAAAAAACAGTACTAGATATTAGATATAAATTGGTGGGAATGATTAATCAAATAAAAAAGGCAATGTTACAATCATAACTGATTAATAATTAGTAGAGGAAGTAAAACGAAAATAGAATGTACCTCATCTTGATCGGATGGGTAACTACCAAGAAAAGAGCCACATTTTCTACAAGAGTGATCTAGGACTGATAAGAACATGACAGTGAAAATGATGAATAAGTAGTCAAGAATCTGATGATAATGATTAGTGATTATTAGGATAACCAACTACCTATTCATTTCCAGTGAAATTAAATCCTATCTTTCTACTTAGAAAAATAATTTATATTTTTATAAATAATGTTTTCCTATTATTATTTTTAAATAAAACAGATTTTTAATTTTAATTAAAAAAAATTATAAATACATTTTGAAAATCGTTTCCAAATAATAAAATACATTTCAATAAATACCATAAAAAGGTTATCATTGTTGGATAATTATTTTTAACATGAAATATATTGTATGGTTTCAATTTTTTAAAATACTAGATGACCTAAAAATGCAGCATATGATAAAATATTTTATCATGGGATCTCAGGTGATGGTAGAGAAATATTTATAAAAATATGTAATGTATCCCATAAAATCAATTTTTAGTTGTATTGGATATCCAATAACATTTTAGAAACACTCATTTACCCATTCACTATCATAACTATGGGGTACATCCCATGGGCAGTTGGGTTACATACTGTGGGTCACTAGCTAGTTTGTAACCTGAACTTCTATAGAACATGAGCCAAGGACTACAACCTAACTACCCATGCCTTCCCATAAAATTAAAATAGAGTTTAGTTTTTTGAATCAACCATGTAAATGTATATATCAACTTCATTACACAAAATACAATACCCTTTTCATCTCCAAATTCAAACCTTTACTATAGGCCATTTTAATATAGATAAGTATGGAACTGGCAAATCAACGAGAACACATCTCACACCACACATCTAGAATAATTTCATAAAAATCCCATATAAATATATAATGCACTAATTTTTTTCCATTATTATTAAAATTATATTTACTACTAATCAAGACTCACCATCTCAAAGGAAACACATTTAAATTATAAAAACATGATTATTCAAATCCATTCAAATTATAAAACCATACAATATCATAGAAAATCCCTTTTTCAAGGATTAAAACAATGGAGACCCATTTTTTCAATAAAACGTTTTTTCTTAGTTAGAATAATATTTTGATGATTTTTTAAAAATAATAATATTCTTGATAAAAACAATGGCATATGATTCGAAAATGAAACCGAACACAATTCAATGGACCACAATATAGAAAATGAATATTCATATTATTTAATAATTATAACCCATTGAATCATCAGAAATTTATGGAAATAATGTTAAATGGATGGAAATTGCGAGTACTTACGTCAGAATTGATTCTCATGATGATGGAAACTCAAAAATCACCTCCATGAAGCTGATGAGAAAATATAGCAGAAAGTGAAACTCTAAAAGATGAAACTCCAATTTATAAAAATGGAAACAAAAACTATTGGTCATAGAAACCTGTGGAAGAAGAGGAACAAGTGGAATGATAATATAGATGGATGAAAGTTGTTCTATGAGTAATTAACTCTGAGAATCCTCCTTAAATCCTGGTAAAATAACAATATTTCACCATGGATGAGGATAGGAATCAAGGGGAAAAGTGGTGGAGAGATCCATAGGCGTTCTGGGATGGATGGGGACAGGATATGATAAATATGGGTTAAAAAGAAATAGAAAAGTAATAAAATATCACTTTTTAAGTTACCTGAAGATCAAAGGATTTTTTTACCATCTTCCAGAATGTTCACCACTAATGTGATTTCTTCTGTCCAAATGGTGAGGAAGTTTCATAGTTTTCAATGTGAGTCCAGAGGGATGTGAAAAAAATGTTATTTCTTGATAGAACAATTGCCTTGGAAGCATCATTTTAAAGGGGGTGGTTCTTGGTTTCTATTAACAATATGAAACCCAAAAATATCATGAAAACCGTCCATGTCTCTCAAAATGATCAGGAAATCAAGTCTAAACCCCAACAAATAAAATATTATAAAAATTAAAGTGTTGATTAGAATAAAGTTGTGACATTTCTTCTGACCAATGATAATTTCATCCTAGAGAATGTCCCCAAAAAATATTACAAACCAACAGATGAGGAAAATATGGGCTCCAACCAAAAAAACTTCGACCACTAGAATACTGATGGAATATGAATAACATCCAATATAGATTCCGAACAAATTGAAACCCACATAATATGATATGAAAAACCTTAAAGAACCAATCTGACATCCATATGGACAACTAATGAGAATGAGTAGCCTAAACTGTGCAATGAATTTCAAGGGGATGAGAATTCCATAATCACACATAATCATTGAACATCCCAACCCCTAACATAATGATTTAAGAAGAATATATGTATTTACTTTAATATTCTCATGAGGATTATAAACACAAACCACATACTCACCTAAGAAGTTATAATGGTTTGGGTTGGTTAGGATGGGGAGTATTAGTTTCCAACCCATATAACAAGTTAAATAATCTTACAATGAGCCATTTAATAGTGATTACCCCAAAATTCATACATCCTTTCTAATAATTATATCCTCATAATATAATAAGATCACCAATAGATACAATGACATATAGACTAGACATTAAATGGGATACACAATTACTTCACAACCCTAAGATTCAGAATTTTCCAAAACAGATATCCATTTTATACTTCCCAAAGGCCATACGACATCTTCCACCAGTCTTAACAAAATAACATACCATGATTCTAAACATCAAAAAATATGAATACTTTTACATTAAATTAAACAGTAAACAAATTCTACCTTAGTGTTATGCTTCTCCAAATGTGTTGGTAGATGCATCGAAGTGGTGGATTGGGCTCCACATCTGTTCACAGAGATACCCCATATAAACATTTTTAAATGACTATAGTGTATATGTATAAAGATGGTATTTGGTTATTAGGTACATAATGGTCTCCTATTCCCCATCCTTTTTACATTGAATGAAAATCCATTGCTTACTCTTAATGATTTTGGATAAAATAAGTGAAATAGTAGATTCATAGAACTTCCAAGAAAGGCAGATATAGATAATATCCCTCTCCCAATACTGGAGTAACTATTTCTACTCTTAGGGACATGTGATACATCCAATATCTATCAACCTTTAGTTATACTTTCATTTGTAAAAATATCCCACCTCAATACATATTTATAGTTTTCAGGGTTTGGATCACGCCGCTTGAAATAGTTTTAGTTTAATCCACATTTACAAGAATCAAGAGTATAGGGATCCATCCTCAACAAATTACATATTATTCTAAACCAACTCAAAAAAAAACCAATAATACTCCAAGGCAGGAAAATTACCTTACATAAGATGATACAAGTTCAAATCCATAGATACACTCACAACATTAGTTCTGGTTGAATAATTTCATAAAGCTTTACTGTGAATGTACTTCAATTATTATAATGGTAAAAAATTACACAACATCCGTCATGGGACATGCAACATAAATCTTCTAGACATAAGATTATGAGTCTTGGAGAGCTCAAGATGAATAAAAATCTATTTAATTATTCACACACATTATTCATATTTCTATGTCTCTGGCTGTTAAAAAATTTAGGTGGGTCTATATCCTGGACCTTTTAGATACATTTTAGATATAGAAGTCCATTGCGATAAATATTCATGATGAACTAAACAATTAAAACATGATTTAAAAAATATATGATTATAGAAGAGAAGGATGAAACATAATGGATTTCTATAACCTCGTAGAACACAGTGAGGGTGCACCCTAAATACAATATGTGAAATACTATATCAAAATACAAAAAACAACCCATTATCATATGTAAATCAAAAACTAGAAACACAAACTCATACACTATTTAAAAAATACATCTTTGTTAATAAAACCGTGGGAGTAAAATTGAAATCCCGAAACACAGAAATAATGAACAAGTCTATATCAATTTTCCAAAATGTAAATTCCCCATTTTTAAAACATTTTATGAATTAAAAATCATTATAAACTCTATATATACCACTGTTATTCCATGAATCCTCACACATCATTACATCCTTACTAACCAATGAACACCTCCATACATATCTCCACTATTACCCATGTCTGAGGGTTCATATGAAAACAAAAGGATAAAACTACATATCAACACATCCAAAAAAATCATTAAATGTTGATGCCGAATTTTGGAATTACATCCCATTATCTATTACCTAGAACCACTACTGTCCCAACCAAATTCCTTTTCATTTTTCCAAAAAATTACCTTCCAATTAAGTCACTGAAGTCATCATTTTTGAGAAAATTTAAAATAAACAAAAAATTATTTTAGAGTCCAAAAGAAAAACCTCAAAACCAATACAATCCCACAACACAAATTAATGATTTAAAATAAATACTCAGTGGGTAAACATTAAATAAATGTTTAAAATTTATTTCCACACATATCATGGACACACAGTGTGGTGTACATTGTGCCAATCATGTGATCATACTAATGTATATCCTAGGTATTTTCATGTTATGTACATGGTTTTCTATACCAATACCATGAACCTTTCACCCATTTAAATTACTAGAAGATAACAGTCAAATTCATAATACAGGCTAGAAATGATAAAAAATATCAAAAACCAAAAAAAATATATGATTGGTAGGAATATATTTTGAGTTAGAACCATATAAGAACACCTCCTATTTTTTTCCTTCTTAATGGGTCGTTATCCAGCACTTATCTTTGACAAAAAACTTGAGTTTTGATAATCCTGCATCAAAAACTACTAGAAATTACCGAACCAAAGGGTCTAAAACATCAAAGAAATTTTTTTTTCATAAACCATCCTAGTCTGATCTTGAACATGAAAATGTAGAATTTTTGCCAATATCCATGACCCAAAACCCTGACTATATGGTTCAAAACTGTGGCTATAAGAAATAGACACAATATCATATACTCATGGATGGTATTGGTGAAACTATAGAAAATGATCATAATTTTTTTAGAATCTATTTCTATGGTGTCCAATGTGGAATTAGAACATATTACCATGATTTTGAAAAAATTTGGAAATATATCACATAGTTGTCCACCATGGAAATCGATTCTTATTACATATTGGGATATTGTGGCCATAGCCCTTTTAAAATGTGACTATAGATTAGAAATAAATTTCTACTAGAATAATTTGATATCCATTCAACCACTATCATTGAACAAATGACTTACCACTACTCTATATATATCATTTGGAATATATATATATATATATATATGTATATATATCATTAAAAACCATTTAAATAGTATAAAAAATCATGAAAATAAATCTTCCAACAAAATCATAGAATAAATGTATTTACCGCACTATGATGTGAAAATAATAGGAATAGTTTTATGAAATTTTGGGTATAGGTAGAGGCTATCACCATTACTTCTACGATACATGGATATACCTTTGAAAAAATAGTATTCATCCATGGTTTAATAAAACTATGTCTACAAGGGAAGAATATATCCAATGTTTTAAAAAATCTCATGTATATATCCTTGTTGTAAATATAAATAGTCACGGTTTTGGAAAATTATGTCTATAGGTCTATCATTATATACTAGTTTTATAGCAGACTGGTTGACTGAGCGAGTCTGCACCAATGCTGGAGAATTTTTCTCAATCCTCTCTGGTTGGAAACTAATATCGGATATCAAATATTAACATTTTGGAATAACATATCCAGTACAAATAGATACATAAAAAATACATTTTAGAAACTAGTATATAAATGTAAAATAATAACAGAACATATAAACTTTTGATCTTATGGGTTTCTACCAATCGAGGAACCATATTCTTTCCAAGACTGATCCAAAACCTAGAAAACCCTATGACTAAAAATATAAAATGAAGAAGGGATTATCACCCTCAATATTAGTAGGGGCGTAGAGGGAAAAAATATACAATTCCACACCACTAAAATGAATAAATTCATGTGAATATGATAATAAGACCTATATATATATGGTTTTAAAATTATTTTAAAAAACAATAATCATGATTCCATTTTCAAGAAGAATCATTTATCATTACTTTTAAAAAAATTTCCAAATCATAATAGACATTTAAAAAATTAAATGAAATGATAATCAATTTTCAAACATGAATTTTAACATGAACTTAAAATCAAGAAATTCACCATATAAAAATACTATAAAATAGAGGAATGTATCATACAAGAAAATATGTTTAATGGAATCTCACATTATAGTTATGAAGGAGTAAAAATAAGCTCTAATATATCTAAAAAAATAAATACAAAAAATTATTGGTTATCCAAAAGAACTTCCTATGATCTAGGTGACAACCTCGTTGGCTCAATCATGGGGCACATCAAATGAGTTTTTCGGTTATCTACATTGGGAAACTAGCTATTGAGTAACCATAACTACTACATCACATGTAGCTAGGGCTTCAATATAACTACTCATGTCTTACCATGAAAAAACCATATAGTTTATATTTATCAATATATTTTATAAATGTATAATTAACATTATCTAAATAAAATCGCCAGACATCCACCTCTAAACATCCTCTTTAAGAGAAATTCCATTTATAATATACAAATAAAGTGCACTAGATCATCCTTGGGAACAAATATCATTCCACACATCTAACACACATGCCTAAATTTTTTTTATAATAAGGGGATTTCCTAAAAATAGGTTTTCCATTCATATTAAATTTTTTCAAATTTTTAACTAGCCCTCTTCATTTCAATGGAATCAGTTTTTCATTGAAAAAAAATCTTCCCCAAAACCATTGAAATTTAAAAATAATTCCCTCTAATAGAATGTACTTTTTTAAAATATTGAAACCAGTGTAAACCATTTATTTAATAAACATATCATTCAGACTTAGAACAATATTCTAGGAATGATTTAAAAAATGTAATTTGTGATAAAAAATAGTAATATGATTGGAAAACTAAAGAGAACCCAATTAAAAGGACAATAATACTACCATAGAATAAACATTTACATTATCAATAAAACCCCAATGGGAAATTATATGATATCATGCAAATAATGATAAATGCTTATACATAGAGAGAACCTACCTCAAATCATGTTTCATGTGATTGTGGAAAATAAATATCATATCTATGAATTAAATGGAACTAAATGAAACAAAAGTATCCTTAAAACATCAAACCCCCAATTTATAATCATGTAAACATAAATCATAGTTCATATAAACCATAATATGAAAATTAAGGAGAGAAAATCTAATAAGAATGAATGAAGAGGAACAAAGAGGGTTTAACATTGATAATCCATCACAAATATTGAAGATACTATCATATTTCACCACATATGAAGAGGGAATCAATGGGAGTCAAAGTGAGAAAACACCATGGTTGGTCAATGAACAATGTGGCAAGAATATATGTAATTTTTATTTGAAATTCAAGAGGATAAAGTGTTAAAATATTTCATTTTTGTGACTTGGAAGACCACATGGAATTCTTGATGGGGCCATGTGGTCTTCACCGATTATTCCATCCTAGAAGTCCCACTGTCGTTCCCACAAAATTTGAGAGGGTATGCACGTAATTTCTTATAAGAGTGTGCCAACTCTTCACCACACAATAACTATCCCAAAAACAAAATTTTCAATAAAATTAGTCAGTAAAACTAAGGGAATCCCAAATATATAAAAATATAATAAAAGGGTCATGTCGGCGGGGTGTCACCATTTATCCCCATAAAATGGGTACACATTGGGATTTATCTAAAATAAAAACGATCTCATGAGAGGTTTTATCCCCTTCCCAAGGGTAAACATGAGGATTTATCCATATATAATAAGTTATATATATATATATATATATATATATATTTGGTCAATGTCTTTGAGGCTTATGGTTGATCAATTTTTTACTAGTCAATCCTAAAATTATGTTAAAATTGAATAATGAATTTCATTTCCATCATATCCCTTTGTCTCTGGGTTATGAATTATTATTACTTTATTCAAAAAAAATTCATGATCACATTTCATTTTTTTAATATTCTTTTCATTTGTGCTAGGACTAGTATGATTCTAAAATGATGTTTTTATTATATTATGATAGTAAAAAATGTATTGTGACTACAATATAAGTTATTTTATCATTTTCATATTGCATTTTTTCTTCTTTATTTAATCCATCATTTTTATGATATACTTATATATTTATAGTATTCCAATTATTAGGATTTTCAAGTGACACAATAATTTTATTTTTTTACACTTGTTATAAGGAAGACTATTTCATATGAGTTATTATTAAATGGTCATATAGAAAAATAATTATTGAAAATTTTTCACATGTGATGTGAGATAATATTGGTGTGTTTCTTATATGTAATACAATAAACATATCAATCCTCGAGTTGTGAGACTATTTTTTAGATGTACTAATTCAATAATGTTATCCAAATATTATTTATGTATAATAATATTGGAAAAATTTATTTGTTATTAGATGGAATTATTTTGGGTCATTGGATACTTTTTAATTATATCGATTAGTTTATCAAAATTTAGAGGAAACACTAAGAAAAATACTAATGGAAGAGTACCTACATAGGGTCATATTGTGAAATATTAGTAAATTGATGAAATGATGGTTTTACATTGTAACAAATACCATTATAGATTATGAAAGTATATAAAGGATATCGGATAGATGATTCTATATGAAATAACTCGAAAAAGGGATGTTGGGTATTATCCCAATAGTCTTCTAGTGGATTAAAAAGATGCCTAACAGAAAACCCGGTATGATACATCAAGGTTATATTCATTGGATAATCAAATTAGCATTGAAGTATATTAAAAAGGATTTACTATTGTAATATTTTAATTCAGTGAGTATGGGACAACCATAAATAAGGAATCTATATTGAAAAAAGAGTGAATTCAGATGAATTGAATGATAAGGTAATGGTGTCAAAGTGTAACACATTTTTTGGTCAATTTTTTCCAAATTACATTATGATGTAAGTATTTATCACTCACAACAAACTCATTTTCATCATGAAATATAGCGATAAAATAGAATCCATGATAATAATTGACATTATACATAATATATTAACGATAAACCAAGTGGAATATAAACTCATGTAGAAAACCATGTGGATGTTTTTAACATACTATATTGTTTTATTACATAAAAAATGACTATTTAAAATCATATTAACTCCCCAAAAATGATACGGGGGGAATTCTCAGTAGTACTAGGTATTGAAGAAGCTTTTGTTAAAAAGATTCACCTTCATGAATTTCAAAAATCATGGAAAAACACCCAAGATAATATCTATATGGAAAGAGAATGGTCTTCAATTGTTGATGAATTGTATATCGAGATCGTGATTTTTGGGATGGGACAAAGAATTGGTCCAGTGAAACATAGGTGAATAATGTACAATACCTAAAATGAATGTTTTTATCATAATTCAAAAAAAAAACCAAAACCCAAAGCTACATAAGATAAAAAACCTCACCAAGATCCTAAACTAATGAATCAAAAAAATCTTATATTATACATATTTTTTATTTTCATTCATAAAAAATAAATGATAACAGTACACAAAACCTCCATTATTGATTTTTTGATATCAATTTATTAATATAGTTCTTGAATCAAATGTAGGTATATGATGTATTCTAAGAGGATCATATAAACAAACTAATGATTTGACATGATCATATATCATTATTTTATCTTCTTATTATGTTTATGTGAATATTATTAATATAAATCTTATAAATTCTTCCTTAATGTTATTTTAATGTGTTTTCATGAATTCAATAACTCCATTTAAATGGATTTAATATCAATTTTTTGATTAAAGAACATAGAATAAAAAATCAATTAAACTTATTTTATTATTTGTTTATAATGATGATTTTTTATCCCCTGTGGAATACAAATTCCATTATATGAGTCTTGATACCTATTGACACTGGATACTTATCAGAAATGGTTTGAAAGAAACTAAGTATTTGGTTATATGTCATATGAAGTACTACATGAGATTCATAATCACCCAAGAATTAGTAAGGTTGATACCAAATTGGAAATTTACTATCCAATCATATAAATATACTTAATATCTTAAACTATCTTCTTTACATAGTAATAATTACAATTTTTTGATACAATTTAGTTAAATTGGTGACACTACAATGACCTAAGATTTTGGTTCCTCTAAAATTTATACAATTATATAAAATATGTGCCACATATTATACGCAATGTGAGAAAATCAAAAAAAAAATTAATTGACTTTTATTACTAACTTTAAAATAACGACTACGTTGATAGACCATAAAATATTTAGATTGTAATTACTGAATACGAGTCAATATAGAATAATAATGTATTAATTAAAGTTCATTTTCTTTATATTCTATATTTTATATTAAATGAAAAAATAAAAATATAAGAATTTAAATATTGTAATATAAAATAAACATTTTTATTCTTCACATAAAAATAAATAGAGTAATTTTTCTGATTATTTTCATAAAATGTTGACTTTCAGTCATAAAAATAGGTTTTGTAGAATTAATATTTGGATTTTATATAATTAAATAAGATTATAATAGTAATTGAAATGAATTTTAATTAATAAAATAAAATTATAGGAATAATATTATGATGTTTTAATAATTATTTGTACCTATAGTTCTATTTAAAATAATTTTAAAAATAAAATAAAATGTTACATAAATAAATAAATCTATATTTTCTTCTATAAGTGATTTGATGGAGTAATTTATTTTTGGATTTCCTTAAATGGATATTACATATTTTATAAAAAATAATATTTTTCATTTAAATTAGTATACAATATAATAATATTTTATATCTAAATGAATTTCATAAAAACACTCTAAAAACAATTTTTAAGCGATCAAATGTCTTTATTAAAAAATTATATTGTCCCACCTATGTTAAAATGATTTTCAAATTTGATATCATATGGTTCAAAAAAGGTCAAATTTTATAATATTAATTTTTTATTAATGAAAATGACTATGGTTAAAAATTAATTACTATAGTAAAATTTAATATGGATAAAAAGTAAAAGGTAAAAATACAAAAGAATTAACTAACAAAATCCTTGTATCATAATACAAACATGAGCAGATTTTTGACCTTCTATTTTCCCTAATCAGGTATATGTTCAATTATAATTCATTGATATATTTATAGGGTAATTAATATATTGAAAAATGATTAGTACTCCCAAGCACACACATTTTACAATCTTATAAAAGTGTATCACTTCCACTATTCGATGATCTGCTACCCTTTTAATTCATCCTAGAATCTATTACCTTATAACTATGTAATAACCCATTACTTATTTTATATTATTAAATAAATTAATATAAGAAAAAATAATATAAAAATATGTGTTTAAATTAATAATACATACATATCATAACATTGGATTTCAAATTAATTTTAAAAACAAATGCTATTTTATAGTACTATGTTTTTTCAATTAATATTTTACTATTAATATTTGTATTTTATTTTTAATAAATTCAATTTTATCAATATATTATAATATATATATATACTATTATAATTATTTTGATAAATACTAAGTTATGTAATGAATATAGTAGCTATTATTATTACACCCTATAAATTTATTGTACAATTCTTCAAAAATAATTTCAATTCATTAGATGGATTATATTCACACAAAACTCAGTCACTTTGAGAGAGAAAATTTATTTAGTAGTAACCTAGACATTAAACCAAGTTTTTCTACATATGTGTTATAAATTTTGAAGAACGGTCAAACACGGTTGTGTTCAGTATGATATTTAGAGTCCGGTAGAATCAACTTTATTTTTTTTGTGAATAGTAACATGACACTTACTAATAGTAATATACTGGTATGAATAGTCACATGAACCATTGGAATATAAATTTACACTTATGAAAAGTATCCTAACCAATGTAATTATAAATAAAATTCAGGCACCTTATAAATGAATATGAAAATTATATACATTTATAATTATGAGTTAGTATTTTTTTGGGAAACAAATATTTATTCACAATTAACAAAAAAAATTGAAAATTTAATTTATAAAATTATTTCATTATTCAAAACATTATTTTAATTTGAATTTTTTATAATTTAATGTGACCATAGTTAAATTTCCAGGGTATTATAAAAAATATACAATTTTAAAAATTGTATTTTTTCAGGTAAATGGTGTTTGTATATAAAAATAAAATTTATCTTATTTAGAAAATTATTTTCATAAAATGGAGTACACTTTTTGATTCCACACATTGAAATATTTTTCGGTGAAATTTTGTGATTTTTTTTGAAATACTTGAATTTTTGGTGAATAGTGAAAATACTTTAATTTCAGAAATATGCTAAATAAATGATTTTTTGTATCATTCTAGATTCATGGATGATGTAAAGGGCCATTAATTTTAACTAAAATTCACTAATTATTATTTTTAGTCTAAATAATCAATACTATTCATACTCATAATCCAAACTAATTAAATAATGATTAAAAATGGAAATACTCTCTTCTCCTTTGATATAAAAACCACCCCTCAACCCCCTTCTTCTCACACCACTCATCCTTTGATCATTATTTTGTTCTATAAATTACACTTTCCAAGCCCCTTCCTCACGTAAATGACATTATGGTCTAAACAAAAGTCCAAAACTGATTTCCTTAAGGAGGTTCTCAAGGAGGAGTACTTAAGATTTTAACATATTTTCCTTCTTCTTTCAATTTCATTTAGATGTTCCATTCTATTTTTTCTCCCTCCTACCATCCCCTCATCAAAATTATATGATAACTAATATACCTTAAATGTATTATAATAATATTATTCTAATATAATATTTCATTAACATATCTCTTCCCCCACCTCTTATACTACAAATGAAAACACCAAACATGATGTGTTAATTTATAACAGTCAAAGAAGGATGGGTTTTAAATTTATATTACCATCATCAATTCATGTCAAGATACAATTTTTATGTTTTAACCAAATAAAAATATATTTCATGTATCATATTTAATGATATGGAATATTTTTTTACACATGGTATTAAATTATAAAACAAACTAAGTTTGTGGTGATAAAAAAATCACCAAATAGATCCCTGAATTTATCATTAAATTTTTATCTAACGATTCATCCTATAAAAAATAGTAAAATGATATATAGGATAGCTTAAACATGTGGATGATAAATAATAACTCATTAATTCATTTATGGATTTTAATACCTATTTTACAAGAACATCTATACTCTTATACAAGAGAACATATCATGAGAACTATGAAAATGAGCACTTATAAATAATGAAATCGAATCTCTTCGCCCATCTAAAATTCCATAAATGAACTTAAAAAAGATATCATAAATCAATTAAATGTTTATAAGGTTCTGTTATTATTAATTAATTAAACTAATTTGATTATTACATACATTTAGATCAAGTGAAGAATACATTCATACATAAGGTAAGGGTTTACTCATCTCACTTCCATTTTTGTGAGATATTCCATATTCAATAATATTAGTTGAGTATTGAGTATGTATACTGACCAATTATGTATCATGTCATTAATATATTTATTTTCATTCTATTAAATGTATCATTATATGATTATTAATATTGTGGAATATGATTTTATTGATTATTAATTGTTAATGATTTTTTACCCAAACCTCCATTTTAATTGCAGTTAATCTTATTCTATACACACCTCATCTAAATTACAATTTATTATTATTTACAACTAATAAATTATGTGTGAATTTTCTATATATTTTTCCCAATCATATTACTTCTTCATTATCTATAGTTACATGATTTAAAAATATCCTTAAAAATTTATTCCAGAAATAGAATCCTGATTCAATAGACCTTTTATAATTCTTACCCATTTTCAAGTGAAATGTATATTATATTTTAATCCATAGTTATTTTTTAAAATTGAATACTTTTATGAGTAAAAACTATCATGGGTAATTTCTTGTTTTATGTAATTAAAAATGAACTTCCCCTTTTAAATCTCATTATTGTTTTCATTACACATCAATAAATTGTTTTATTACTAATGATTCATTAAGATTTATTTTTTTCATGATTTCAAATCAATAGAACAAAATTTAATCATAAATTATAATTTTAATGTAATTCAATTTTATTTTCATGTATATACATGTTTACAATCTAATTTCATGACAAATAAAAAATATTTCCCAAAAGTCTCTTTATTCCAAAGTAAAAAACATGATTTCTCTCATCTCACTTTGACAATTATGAGATATAATCCTTGTTAACCATTTTTTCCATGAATTTTATGTATGTAATTTAATTTGTTATATCATATCTAGAGTCCCTTTATTCTCATAAAATTATAATTTATTATTATTTTATTGAATCATGGTTGTATGTGACACTTTTTAATGATTAAGGATTATTTCTTAGAGAATTTTTCAATGGCCTCATTTAATCGTATCTTCACCTATGTAAAAATCCATTGATGAATATTGTACATAAATGAGGTTTATATCTTAGTACATAATATAGAATATTTTTTTATGTTTTTCATATTTGTTTGATTGTGAATTTACAATCTTGATACCATTCACAATTTTACTATGAATATTTTGTGCGTATGGTTAATTATTAGAAAATTTTATTTAAATTTCATACAATAGTTTCAATATGATTTTATATTTTTATTATTTTCATCCATTTCATATTAATAATTAATTTGACTTAGTATATTATGGGTGGGGACTTCAATAGCCCCTTGATGCATTAGTAGGTCTCATGAGAAAAACAAGAGACTTGGCATGATGCATTTATTGTGTGGTTATTTATGACCATGGCATGAGTATGTGACGTTACGGTGATAATGATTGACATTATGAATCCTTAAATTATGAGTCTCGTAATTGATAGTTCATATTTCAATTAGAATAGTAGAATAGCCATGATTATATTTTGTGGCACCAAAATTTATTTATCACTTATTCTTTTCATATTGAGTTCAATTTTATTTTTAATTAAATATTTGTTATTTTTTATTTACAATGCCTTTTGATTATGTTGGTGATATCTTCCACTATATTTATTACCCATACTAAGAATATTAGCATACCATATTGTTATTTTTCTTTTCATAGTTTATGAATATTAAATCACATTGTACGATTTCAAACATGCAATATAATTTATTTTATATTATATGATGTTTTATTTTCTTCTCCCAATTTATTATGGGTATCAATAATGTAATCTGGTCATCCAAGACATTAAACTATTTAATCCACTAGGATTGGATTTCTTTTAATCATGTCAATGTAATAAAATAATGAATCGTCTCTAGGATACTAGGGCTGGGGTGTTACAGATGGTATCATGGGATGTTTAACTGAATACATGGAAATCTAGATTTAGAAAACGTAGATTAACAATAGAAAAAATGACTTACCATTACTATAAAAATAACTGTTGGTATATATATGAATATTTATATATATATATATATATCATTATGATCCATGTAAATTGAATAGAAACCCATTGAAATTTATCTTCCTACCAAATTCTAGAATGAATTTTTTTCCCTCAGTACGATGGTAAACCTATAATCATGGTTCTATGAAACTCACTAATAAAAGTAGAGGAAATAACAATGGTTTTTGAGAGACATGGATAAAGCCTCTGAAAAAATAATTGATATCCATGGTTTAATAAAACCGTGTCTATAAATGCATATTATATCCACAATTTAGAAAATATGATTGGTATATCATTTCACTAAAAAAATAGTATGGTTTTTGAAAACAATGTCTATAGGTCTGTGGAAATATCCTAGATTTCTAGTAGAATGGTTTCCTGTGCCAATCAACAACAATGATGGAGAATATTTCTCGATCTTTTAGGGTTGGAAACTAATGTTGGACATAAAATATTCACATTTGGGAAGTATATATCCCATAAAAAATATATACATTTACTAAAAAACATTTTTTAGAAATAGTAGAAGAATCAAAAATAAAAAAAGTATATTCCGCCTGGTGATATTATGGGTCACAACCAATCAATAAACCACATTCGTTCCAAGAGTGATCCGAAACTGAGAAGAATCATGGACTAAAAATGGAATATGATGTATTCATTAGATCTATGAATATGAGTAGGGATGTATAGGACAAAAAACTCTTTTCCATACCACTAAAATGATAATACAATATTCCTAGTTAGGAAATAGCATATATAGATAAATATATAAGGATTTAAAATTCATTTAACAAACATGAATAATTATAATATTTTAAAGAAGAATAATTTATTATTATATTTAAATAAAATATTTCAAATGATAAAAGAAATTTCAAAAAATTACATGAAATGATAATCAATTTTCGAACAAGAGTTTTAACGTGAACATAAAATCAAGGGTGTCATAGACATGCATCATATTTAAATTCCTTGTCATGAATCATATCATTTGACTATATTGTCAGCAATGTACTTGTTATAATAATTTTTTAATATATTAGGATAATACCGCAATACGTTTTCATTAAATATTTGAACCCATATGTTGAATGGTTCTAAGGAAATGTATTTATTGGAATGTTAAAATTTTTGTATAATGTATGATTGGAGGAATGAAAACCATATATGTGTACATTAGGATGAGATACTGATGAATAAATAATCAATTTGGATATTACAAACTAACATTGAACTGATAATTAACTTTTCAAAAACTTTTCAATGTTATCATTGAAAATGTTTACAGAAATTTTGGATTTACAGAATATATCCAATAACATGTATCTTACTTAAGGAATTTATAAGTATTCATTTTTCTAATAAGGTTCAATAGTAATTCCAATTATCACGATATTTCTAGAGAAAACACTATGATGTTATTCACAGTTTTGGAATGTGAAAATTTATAACTTCTTCATTTTGATAACATAATAATGATAAATTCATTATAGAAATTGAGAGAAATTATTACTAATGTAAAGAATCATTGTGAATGGTTTATGATGAACATTGTATGAACTTTTAGAGGTAACTTTATTACCTCTCCACATAGGAGAGCCTGTTCTAAGAGATGAAATGTATATAGTTCATGGTGTAATCAACATATAAGTTTATGTATATTTATATTATTATATAAGGGTATAATTTTTTAACTCTAAGAAAGGTTTCATAAACAAATGGTGGCCTATTATTAAAATGATATCAATGTAATTTTTCATAATTTTTTATTATGGTTTCATGGTATTCAACATTCATATAAACAAGTTATTGATCATGTTCTTTCAAAACATGATGGTTTAATTACTCTTCCATGTCCATATTTTCACTTTTTACTAATGTTATACTATTAATATGGGTAGATTGGTGGTATTCTATGCATTTCACATTCCCCCTTAATATGAAAATATTTTTTTATAACTTTTTTTAATAATGGTTTCCCATAAGAGAATGTTAATGTATAAGACAATAACTTTTGAAGTGTAATTTTGAATTTTGATGATGCAAATCTATTGAGGGGGAATAATGTAACACCCAAGTAATATATGTTTTATCATTAAAAAAATATTTTGTGAAAAATAATAATTTAAAATTACGTTTTTTAATTAATAATAATATTATTTCATAATTATAGATTATAAATAAATTTCAAAAACATATTCTATTTTACAATATTTTATTCAAGAATATTTTAAAATTATTATGTATTTTTATTATCAAACCTTTCTATTTTACAAACAGATTAATATATTGATACATTGACTCTTACAATTATTTTGATAAATACTAAATTATGACCTGAATATATTCACTATTATTAAGAAATAGATAGATTGTTTGGTAAGTTTCATCATAAATAATTTCAATTCGTTGGATAGATTATATGCACCCAACAGAAAGTCACTGTGAATAAAATACTTAGTTATTATTATAACCTAGACATTAAACATAGTTTTACCAGTTATGCATATTGAATTTTGAAAAATAGAACGCACAGTTACATTCTGTAAGATATATTGAGTTTCATAGAATCAACTTCATTTTTTTGGGAATAGTAACTTAAACCTTATGTATATTAATATGCTGTTATGAATCGTGACATAAACCATATAAATTATAATGTATCCTTATAATTGATAAAGTTACTAATGTAAGTATTATTGTAATTTAGGCACCTTATAAATGAAATTTTATATTTTAATCATTAATAATTATGGGTGGGTATTTTTGTGAGAAATAAACATTTAATTACAATAATTAAATTAATTTAAAATATAATTCATAAAATGTATTCCTAAATTAATATTTTGTTTTCCTATGATTTTTTGATAATTTAATGACACCTTTGTAAATATTTTAGGGTATTATAAAAATAGTTATAATTTTACAAACTGTATTTTTTGAGTAAATAGTGATTGTAATTAAAAATTAAATTTCTGTTATTTTGTTAAAGGAGTTCATTTTTTGATTCTACGCATTGAAAAAATGATAGGGTGAGTTTGTTGGATTTTTTTGAGATACTTTAATTTTTTTAAGAGTGAAAATACATTAATTCAAAAAGCATGATAAATATATGAGTTAATTTATCATGACTGAGTCATAGATGATCTAATTGTCCATTTGTTTGAAATCACAAGCACTTATTAAAATTCTCACTCACACGAATCAAGATTATACATAGGATTGATAAAAAATAATTAAATAATGATTAAAATAATGGAAAAACCTCCTCTCCCCCACTATAAACCACCCCTCACCCCTTTTCCTCTCACAACACTAATGCTTTGAAACATTCCTATGTTCTTCCAAATTCATTTCCAAAAAACCTTTCTCGCTTCCAAGAACTGATATTCTCCCAAATAATCCCAAACCATAGGCCATTAATTGGTTCTCAATGAGTACTCATAATCTAAACCTCTTTTTCTTTTTATTTCAATTTATTTTACAAGATCTATTATATTATTCCTCTCTACTCCCCTCCACTCATAAAAATGTTATGGTAATTTCATTGTGATATATATAGTAGGGATATATTATTCTAAAGTAATTTTTCTTCATCATATTTCTTTCCCCATCCTCTTATACTAATAATGAATACACAGTCTGAGATATTTTAATTTATCACACTCAATGATGGCGGATTTTCAATTTATGTTACCATATTAAATAGTGGTCATGAAACCTTTTAAATAGTTGAACTAGATAATAATATATTTAATGTATCTTTTTATTTTTAGTAAATTGTTTTTACACATGGTTCTAAATTAGAAAACAAAATGTGTTTTTGCATAGTTAAAAACCACAAAATTAATCCATGTGTTTTTCATTTAAATGTTAAATAATGATTTACCCTCTCGAAAATACCCAAAGGATTGAAATGATCATATAAACACTTGGATGTTAAAAAATCACTAATAACATCATTTTTTGATTTCAATTTCTATTAGTCATTAACTTTTTC
Source organism: Viscum album (assembly GCA_963277665.1). Lineage (NCBI taxonomy): Eukaryota > Viridiplantae > Streptophyta > Magnoliopsida > Santalales > Viscaceae > Viscum > Viscum album. The sequence goes on along the minus strand of OY728126.1, from coordinate 1,941,825,666 downwards.
CCTCTTATACAAGTAAAAAAATCATGAAAATTACAAAAACGTGCACTCCAAAATGTTGAAATTGAATCCTTTAACCCATTTAAAAGAACATAAATGAGATTAATAAAGATATACTAAATAAATTAAATATACAAAGGGTTATGTGATTATTAAGTAATTAATATATTTTTGATTATTAAACTCATTGGGCTCAATTAAAGGATATATTCAAACATATGTCAAGTATTTCTTCATCTCACTAATAGTTTTTTGTGAGATTACTTTTTCACAATTATTATTTGAGTATTCTGTTTTTATACTTCATGTTGATGCATCATATCATTTAAATATTTATTTTAATGGTATTTAATGTTTCTGTCACATCCATGTCATTATTTTCATGTATTTTTCCTTTTCTATTTTTGGATGATCTTTTCCCCTAGTTTTCCCCTTGAACACTATTTAATTTTTATGAAAATGAATAATTATTGGGTCTCCAGAACATGCTGCATGGTATAGCCGCAAGGTTTATAAAATTTTGTGGAAAAATTGTGCATAGTGTCCAACTCATTAAATTTTTTAAATTATTCCAATTTGTCTCTTCCAAGGATAAACCATTATCACCCCTTTCTTCCCATATTCAACACTATTATCCATTGAAGGATTCCATTCCCTATAAACCTCTCTTAGAACTCATTGTTGAAGGGGTATTGGTGGTGGATCATCAAGTTTCATCATGTTAGTGTTTCCACTAATTTAATTTCTTATTAATTGGAAAATTCATTATTTTATGATGTTCAAAATGTACAACAATAACGGTTTTTTAACTAGTGTTTATTTTTTTGTTTATTGGTACAATATTGTGCATTAGGATTCGTTTTCATCCACATGTGGTGCAGTGATGGTGACGTTGATGTTTCACACAAATATATGGGGTTTTTGACATCTACTACTAGTGAATCTATAAGGCCCCAGCCTTAAACCTTACTTAATATTGAGTTATTACAAGATTACACATTGAGGATCTTTTCAGTTTTAGAGTTTTAGAGAATTAGATCATGAAACATGCATTACATTCCACATTTAAACAAAGTGGTTACATAAAAGACAATATTCATTCTTCGGAAACATATTGAAAATAAAACATGGATTCTTTCTTGACACATCCTTGACACTATCATCACATCATGTACCTTTCCCTTGACCTGTGAAAAACATTTCAAAAACTTGGGATGAGTATAAAAAGCTCAGTAAGGGTTATAAAAATATGGAAAGGAAACATGAGTTCATATATACATAAGAATGAAATCATACTTTACCCATAAAATAAAGGCACTTTAACATACCTCATCAAACCATGAATAAATCATAGAAAACATAAGACATAAAGGTAACTTGAGGCATTCATAACATTCTTACGTAGGGAGTAACCCTCTTGGATACGTTTGGAATACCCATCACAGTATATTCCCTAAATCTCTTCGGAGAAACCTTAACGTTTCACTCCTTCGCGTTACCCAATGCATTGGAGAGCTATATCGGGCTCACCCGCCCTTAGTTTATCACGGAACCACCTGTTTTCATAACAATGCCCAAGAACCATAACATAAACGTATCACATAAAACATGCATAAAGGAACCAAAAATTTTCCACATTTCAATCACAATATAACATTTTAGTATTTTGAAATAAAGAATCCATATAAAAAGAAACCATTTCCAAAACCATTTAAAACATTTAATAAAGAGATTTTTGAATCAAAGTGTCCCATACCACCTTGAAGCTTAAAATTTTAAACCATTAATATCCATATAAATATATCCTTAAAACCATTTTGAAAACATGGATATTAATAAGAAAAAATAAATAAAACATTTAAAGCGATATTTTGGTTAAAGGGGTTTTACCAAAATTAGACACACTTGAATACAATAATTGAGGAATAACATTTAGTCAGAACTTTATAATATCATGAGAATAAATGTATTCATGATATAATACTCCAAAGGATAGTATATACAGCATATAAGAGTGAATTGGTGCATAACAACAATGAACTCTCAGTAGAAATGTCAAATGTGATGAAATCCCTTATAAAGAAGGTATCCTTAAATTAAGGACAAATAAATCTCAAAAATATGTGTGAAAAATATAAATACACCTAATATAAGTGGATATTAAGTGTAAAAAAATAAAAGTTAATTCACAAATATTCAATAGATGACATATTCAATGACTACATGTTGAACCCAAAGAAATCGAAATTGGGTTAAAACGTTCCTTTGGTAAAATTCGACAGCCTAACGGTGTCACATCAAAAATTCAGAAAATGAGTTGATGAGAGATAAAAAGGGAATCTCATCACTTGGAAATAAAATTTACATCAATCAGGATATAGAAGAACATATCCCAACATAATAGTATGTGAATTAAAAGACATAACGAATGAAGTCTTTTAAAAAAAGGAGGGTGAAAGGTTCCCTTACCGACTTGGGTAACTTTCGAAAAGTACACCCCATCGAAGAAATTTCATACATTGAATATGTAAATACCCATAAATGGAATTATATTACAAAAGGAGTGTAATAATGGGAAGTACATAAACCACTCAAATGAAATTGTGGAAAATGTAGCATAAATCTCACAGGAATAAAAGTGAGATGAAAAATTCCTTACAAAAACTCGGCAGCCTAACGGTGCCTCATAAAACATACAAAAAAAAATTGATGAGATCAAATAGGGTATCTAATCATATTAACATAAAGTTTATAGAAAGAGGAATATAAAAGTAAATCTCCCAACATAACAAAGATGAGCTTAAAAGAAGTGACATAAAGGAGAGTACTTAAAAAGAAAGAGAGAGGTTAGATCTCTTACGAAAATTCGGCAGCCTAACGGCGCCATTCAAAACTTCCAAAATGGATTGATGAGAGAGAATAGGGTCTCTCATAACATGAACATAAAAATTAAATTATGTGTTATATAAAATAACATCCCAATAACAAGAAAGATTAGCTTTAGAGGGAATGACATAGAAGAGTGTACTTAAAAAGAAAGAGAGTAGTAAGATCCCTTACCTCGGGTCCGACTTGACTCGAACGTTATTTAATCTCCTGAATAATAAATGTGAGTTAATTTATACTTCCATAAGAACCTTTTTCATGTTAATTATTTCTTTTATACCACTTATTACTATGTCATAAACATTATGTAATCATTTGAGTTAATAATATTTGTTTTGCCGATATTTGGTTCTTAAGTCGAAAGTGGACTTCTTACAATTACATGTTGTTTGTGTGGCCAAATCTCTATTATATCCAGAATTGTATTCATGATGTAGATATCATATATTTCATATATATCCAGTACATGAATTCATTTATAACATTACATAATCATTTAGAGGTAAGAAATGAAATGCACCGTTCATGGAGACGGTAAGTCGTACGTGCGCATGAATGCTTATTTCATTTCTATTTCATATTTTATAGAATGGAATAATAATGATATAAATTTATATTATAATTCCAGTATAATATCATATATAATATCATAGTTCCATCATTTATACGTCCCACATATTGTATTTAACGAATCAAATCACTTTGAGGGGGCGGTAGTCCGCACTCCTTAAATGAAGATATCACGTTTACCCATAATGGAAACCATAAACGTATGCCCAAAATGAAAAAAACAGAAGCTTAAGTAAAACATAAATATATTATATATCATATATAAAAATAGTTACATCATAATGGCCACCTTTGAAGGTGTTAAATGAGTATTGAACAATCATCGTTTCGGGAGGCAGAATTTCGCCATCCACGGAAATCGTATGTTAATTAACCATTTAATGTAGTTGTGTGAGAGTGTAGCTCGAATAAATCTTATAAAAACATCCTAGTATATTGAAGATACTGGTGTTGTTACAAAATAAGTAAATAAAAAAGAGTTTAGGGGGTTGGAGAAGCAAAATAAAACAAATGAACATGAGAGAATGAATTGCCTTTAAAAGTGTAACTCCTTTTGATTTGAGCCTAAAGGCTTCCATTGAAAGTATTATGACCAAAGGTAATCCTCTAGGATGAGGAGAGGGATATGGAGAGAGTAAAGGTTCAGGTTTTGTCCGAGCCAAAGGCTTGAGGAGTGTGTGAAATGAGGTAGAGGTGGGGGCCTTTTATAAGAGGAGAGGAGGGGCACTTTTAGAAAGTAAGAAATATTACAGTATTTGACAATGTGTTTCGGTTTTAAAAGGTCCCAAATTGATATAATTCGTGGATAAGGTGATAAGGGTTCGAAACACACCCATCCAATATGTTTTGGACATGTGTAGTTCATAGATTTTACATTATCTTTCCATTTTATTTAAATCGTCAAATAATGATGTCATCGCTGCATCATTATTATGTCATAAATAATTTAATTTATTTAATGTCTAAAAATTATAAAAAAATACTATGATGTAGGAAATCTTTTTATCTTTCCAATTACTATTTATAATGAAAAATATGACTTGTATATCCCCACTTAAAAATTGTTTTAGTAAAACATATCATGTTTGTCTTATTTTTACTTTTACATTAAATAAAAAGTTATTTATGTCATTTCCCAACCAAAGTGGATCCATGGGGTCCCCAAGTTGACCCATGGATTTTCTTGGTCGGCCATGACACAACCAATGAGGATAGGAAATGTGTCAATCTCATCTCATTTTATTAAAGCATTATTTTTACCTTAAACTACACTAATTACCACTAATCGCGATTAAAAACTTAATAAGTTACTATTCACCAAAAAATTATTTTTATCCCATTGAACCACATTTTACTTCTTAATGAAAACCATGTATGTCGGATTTTTTAAATTCAAAACACAAAGATGGCAAAATTTCATTTAAACGGAAAAATCAGTTTTTATAAGTACCACTTAGTGGTGTCACTATTCATCAAAAATTGATGTTTTTCAGAAAAATCCCAAAAATTCACCCTAAGCTATATTTGATATTCCGAATTAAAAAATGAAGTCTATTTTACAAAATTAAAAACATATAAGTCACATTAATTAATTAATTCTCGATGTCAGAGCAAATAGAGTGTTTTTATGAAACAATAAGTATCAAAAGATTGACACGGGTTTAAGTCTGATTTCAAAGTGAAATTAATTCCAACGACCACTATTGGATTTAATGGTAAAAATATTTTCTAATTTCACTTTAAAACCAATTAAAAATATAATCTAATCATATAAAAAAATTAGATTAAAAAGAGGTTTTGAATTAGAATACAACATTTTACACTATTCATTAAAAAAATGAACTTTATTGGAAAGGTACCAAAAATTTACACAAGGTAAATTTTGATGTCCTGATTCTAAAGAAGAGTTATTTTTGGTCCAATAGAATTTATAAGATTGATCCAAACTATATTTAATGACGGTTCGCCGTCAAAAGGTGATAAGTGAACCCTTAGTGAAAATTAGGGTATAAATGCCTAAAATTGAACTCTTTCCGTATTTTAAGCCTTTATCTTTTATTTGGTAAATGTAAAAACATTTAAAAACATATATAATCATATTTTAGTTATTTCTATCCATTCCCGCCAATACAACAGCTACATGTTAACTACCATTTGAAATAATAATATTTTATTATTATAGTGCAACGTAAGATTCCCAAGAAACTCTTTGATGCGTGTTGGGTTCGCCATCGAGCATAGCGTCCCCTTTAAAGTCATATTAATATTTTATTCACAAACATGGATAAATTTGAAAATGTCATATTATTTATTTACCTGGGGTGTTACATCCTTCCCCCATTTTGGGAATTGTGTCCTCACAATTTTTAAAATTGAGCTTGGAAACATCCTTGAAAGTCCCACATCAAAACAAGAGTCGGTAAAACAATCACATTAATATAAAGAAAGATAAGCACAGAGGTCACTCGAGTTAACCCATATGTAGAAAAACATGGACATGGAGGAAAAAACAAAGGGTCATGTTCTTGAGGGAGAGTGATTGTAAACATGTCTAGGAGAAAGTTAACCATAAGAAAATCACAAACTTGTGATGGGTTAAACAGAATTCGATTCCCCAGTAGGAAAAGTTAATAGAAAAATTTTTTGTTTTAAGTTACTTTTTGTTGAGTAATTTATTCATAAGGAAACATAATCACTTATCATGTTGACTTTCAACTTTTACTAGATTCCTTAGTCAAACTCGTATTTTTTTTCCAAAAGGAGAGTATTTAGGGAGACTTGTTTGCATTAAGAGTACTATAATCAACTTCTAGAGAATCACCTAATCCATAAAAGAGAACTTTATACTTCCCATATCTTTAGACCTTAACCATAACCAAAACCAAAAAGGTTAGTACAAGGTCAGATAATCCAGAAAAGGATAACCCTTTATAAAAAGAAAATCTATTCTTAATCTCCAAAATTTGTCAAACTAAACCCAAAGTTCAACAAGGATCATTCGATAAAAAATTTGTCCATTAAATTCTTCAAAGTAAACCAATCTAAGATTGAAACACATATGTTTGAAGGGTTTAGTCACATAGTCTTCCAAGTTAAATCGTAACATTTATCTCCAAACAACATCAGTTGCTCCTAAAGTCTCGTATTGAAAAGTAATTAACCTAATCACATATCCTCCATGATAGGTTAATCATTTTCATAAATAACCCAAAATTAACTTGCTCTTAATTCATAAAATCATATAACTAAAAATAATCGGTCAAACTAACCAGAGACTTCACGTAGTCCAGTGGTAGGCGATAAATACCAGTCTCACTTTGGTTGTGGGTTCGATTCCTGCAGCTTTGTCCGACGCGACGGGTTGTCACACGGTCTGCGTGTTGTCCTTTTTCCAAAACTATATAATTCTTAAAAAATCCCCCAAAACGAGATAAAATCTTTAAAAATGATCATAACATATTGTAACCTCAAGTTTATCTCATTCCTTTCATTTTCCATCATATCATAGAGTAACCCATAATTACCTAAAAAGTAAGGATCATATAAACCCTAATGGTTACCTTAATAATAATTACCTGAACTTCCACATCGATTGGTCATCTCGTACATGATGCATTATAGAACATACCAAGGTTCAATTGGTTGATCATGACTCCTTGATAGTTGGTTTAGAACAACCATGAGTTTCCTCATTGAATACCCCATTTCGTCCAGTCTCTTAATCAAAGAACCACCATAGTTTCCTTCAAACCAATTGTCACTTTGGTGCCTGCTAGATCCATCCATTTACTAAAAACAGAAATGTCAGTGTCAGTATATCAACAAAACCATCATGTACTAATGAAGAAGGTAAACACTAAGATACACTTACTCATTCACTTTGTCTAAAACTAGGACTCTTTCTGAAATCCTAACCATTATGGTAATGTCACTTATGCTTAGAGAATACCCTAACCTCTAAAGTTATCTAAACCGACCTTTGATACCAACTATAAGGCCCCAGCCTTAAACCTTACTTAATCTTGAGTTATTACAAGATTACACATTGAGGATCTTTTCAGTTTTAGAGTTTTAGAGAATTAGATCATGAAACTTGCATTACATTCCACATTTAAACAAAGTGGTTACATAAAAGACAGTATTCATTCTTCGGAAACATATTGAAAATAAAACATGGATTCTTTCTTGACACATCCTTGACACTATCATCACATCATGTACCTTTCCCTTGACCTGTGAAAAACATTTCAAAAACTTGTGATGAGCATAAAAATCTCAGTAAGGGTTATAAAAAATATGGAAAGGAAACATGAGTTCATATATACATAATAATGAAATCATACGTTACACGTAAAACAAAGGCACTTTAACATACCTCATCAAAACATGAATAAATCATAGAAAACATAAGACATAAAGGTAACTTGAGGCATTTATAACATTATTACGTAGGGAGTAACCCTCTTGGTTACGTTTTGAATACCCATCATAGTATATTCCATAAATCTATTTGGAGAAACCTTAACGTTTCACTCCTTCACGTTACCCAATGCATTGGAGAGCTATATCGGGCTCACCCGCCCTTAGTTTATCACGGAACCACCCGTTTTCATAACAATGCCCAAGAACCATAACATAAACGTATCACATAAAACATGCATAAATGAAACAAAACATTTCCACATTTCAATCACAATATAACATTTTAGTATTTTGAAATAATGAATCCATACAAAAAAGTAACCATTTCTAAAACCATTTAAAACATTTAATAAAGAGATTTTTGAATCAAAGTGTCTCATACCACCTTGATGCTTAAAATTTTAAACCATTAATATCAATATAAATAAATCCTTAAAACCATTTTGAAAACATGGATATTAATAAGAACAAATAAATAAAACATTTAAAGCGATATTTTGGTTAAAGGGGTTTTACCAAAATTAGAGACACTTGAATACAATAATTGAGGAATAACATTAAGTTAGAAATTTATAATATCATGAGAATAAATGGATTCATGATATAATAATCCAAAGGACAGTATATACACCATATAAGAGTTAATTTGTGCATAACAACAATAAACTCTCAATAGAAATGTCAAATGTGATGAAATCCCTTATAAAGAAGGTATCCTTAAATTAAGGACAAATCAATCTCAAAAATATGTGTGAAAAATATAAATGCACCCAATATAAGTGAATATTAATTGTAAAACAATAAAAGGTCATTCACACATATTAAATGGATGACATATTCAATGACTACATGTTAAACCCAAAGAAATCGAAATTGGGTTAAAACGTTCCCTTGGTAAAATTCGACAGCCTAACGGCGTCACATCAAAAATCCAGAAAATGAGTTGATGAGAGATAAAAAGGGAATCTCTTCACTTGGAAATAAAATTTACATCAATCAGGATATAGAAGAACATATCCCAACATAATATTATGTGAATTAAAATACATAACAAATGAAGTCTTTTAAAAAAAGGAGGGTGAAAGGTTCCCTTACCGACTTGGGTAACTTTCGAAAAGTACACCCCATAAAAGAAGTTTCATACATTGAATATGTAAATACCCATAAATGGAATTATATTAAAAAAGGAGTGTAATAATGGGAAGTACATAAACCACTCAAATGAAATTGTGGCAAATGTAGCATAAATCTCACAGGAATAAAAGTGAGATGAAAAATCCCTTACGAAAACTCGGCAGCCTAACGGCGCCTCATAAAACATACAAAAATGGATTGATGAGATCAAGTAGGGTATCTCATCATATTAACATAAAGTTTATAGAAAGAGTAATATAAAAAAACATCCCCCAACATAACAAAGATGAGCTTAAAAGAAGTGACATAAAGGAGAGTACTTAAAAAGAAAGAGAGAGGTTAGATCTCTTACGAAAATTCGGCAGCCTAACGGCACCATTCAAAACATTCAAAATGGATTGATGAGAGAGAATAGGGTCTCTCATCACATGAACATAAAAATTACACTAAGTGTAATATAAAATAACATCCCAATAACAATAAATATTAGCTTTAGAGGGAATGACATAGAAGAGTGTACTTGAAAGAAAAAGAGGAGTAAGATACCTTACCTCGGGTCCGACTTGACTCGATCGTTCTTTAATCTCCTGAATAATAAACGTGAGTTAATTTCTACTACCTTAAGAACCTTTTTCAAGTTCATTATTCCTTTTATACCACTTATTACCATGTCATAAACATTATGTAATCATTTATGTTAATAATATTTGTTTTGCCGATATTTGGTTCTTAAGTCGAAAGTGGACTTCTTACAATGACATGTTGTTCGTGTGGCCAAATGTTAATTATATACAGAATTGTATTCATGATTTAGATATCATATATGTAATATATATCCAGTACATTCATGCATTTATAACATTACATAATCATTTAGAGGTAAGAAATGAAATGCACCGTTCATGGAGACGGTAAGCCGTACGTACGCATGAACGCTACTTTCATTTCTATTTCGTATTTTATAGAATGGAATAATAATGATATAAAGGTATGTTATAATTCCAGTAAAATATCATATATAATATCATAGTTCCATCAATTATACGTCCCACATATGGTATTTAACGAATCAAATCACTTTGAGGGGGCGGTAGTCCGCACTTCCTTAAAAGAAGATATCGCATTTACCCATAATGGAAACCATAAAGGTATGCCCAAAATGAAAAAACAGAAGCTTAAGGAAAACATAAACATATTATATATCATATATAAAAATAGTTACATCCTAATGGCCACCTTTGAAGGTGTTAAATGAGTATTGAACAATCATCGTTTCGGGAGGCAGAATTTCTCCATCCACGGAAACCGTATGTTCTTTAACCATTTGATGTAGTTGTGTGAGAGTGCAGCTCTAATAAATCTTATAAAAACATCCTAGTATATTGAAGATACTGTTTTTGTTACAAAATAAGTAAATAAAAAGATTTTAGGGGGTTGGGGAAGCAAAATAAAACAAATGAACATGAGAGAATGAATTACCTTTAAAAGTGTAACTTCTTTTGATTTGAGCCTAAAGGCTTCCTTTGAAAGGATTCTTCCCAAAGGGAATACTCTAGAATGAGTAGAGGTATGTGGAGAGAGTAAATGGGAAGGTTTTGGCCGAGACAAAGGCTTGAGGAGTTTGTGAAATGAGGTAGAGGTGGGGGCCTTTAATATGAGGAGAGGAGGGGCACTTTTGGAAAGTAAGAAATATTACATTATTTGAAAATGTGTTTCGGTTTTAAAAGGTCCCACATTGATATAATTCGTGGATAAGGTGATAAGGGTTCGAAATACACCCATCCAATAAGTTTTGGACATGTTTAGTTCATAGAGTTTACATTATCTTTCCATTTTATTTATATCATCAAATAATGATGTCATCGCTGCATCATTATTATGTCATAAATAATTTAATTTATTTAATGTCTAAAAATTATAAAAAAATAATAATATGATGTAGGAAATATTTTTAGATTTCCAATTACTATTTATAATCAAATAGATTATTTGTATATTCCCACATAAAATTGTTTTAGTAAAACATATCATGTTTGTGTCATTTTTACTTTTACATTAAATAAAAAGTTATTTATGTCATTTCCCAACCAAAGTGGATCCATGAGGTCCCCAAGTTGACACATGGCTTGTCTTGGTCGGCCATTACACAACCAATGAGGGTAGGACATGTGTCAAGCTCATCTCATTTTATTAAAGCATTATTTTTACCTTAAACTACACTAATTACCACTAATCGCGATTAAAAACTTAATAAGTTACTATTCACCAAAAAATTATTTTTATCCCATTGAACCACATTTTACTTCTTAATTAAAACCATGTATGTCGGATTTTTGAAATTCAAAACACAAAGATGGAAAAATTTCATTTAATCGGAAAAATCAGTTTTTATAAGTACCACTTAGTGGTGTCACTATTCATCAAAAATTGATGTTTTTTCAGAAACATCCCAAAAATTCACCCTAAGCTATATTTGATATTCCGAATTCAAAAATGAAGTCTATTTTACAAAATTCAAAACATATAAGTCACATTAATTAATTAATTCCTGCTGTCAGAGCAAATAGCTTGTTTTTATGAAACAATAAGTATCAAAATATTGACACTGGTTTAAGTCTGATTTCAAAGTGAAATTAATTCCAATGACCACTATTGGATTTAATGTTTAAAATATTTTCTATTTTCACTTTAAAAACAAATCAAAAGGTAATCTAATCATATAAATAAATTAGATTAAAAAGAGGTTTTGAATTAGAATACAACATTTTACACTATTCATTAAAAAATGAACTTTATCGGAAAGGTACCAAAAATTTACACAAGGTAAATTTTGATGTCCCGATTCTAAAGAAGAGTTATTTTTTGTCCAATATAATTTATAAGATTGATCAAAACTATATTTAATGACGGTTCTCCATCAAAAGGTGATAAGTGAACCCTTAGTGAAAATTAGGGTATAAATGCCTAAATTTGAACTCTTTCCGTATTTTAAGCCTTTATCTTTTATTGGGTAGATGTAAAAACATTTTAAAACATATATAATTATATTTGAGTTATTTCTATCCATTCCCTCCAATACAACGGCTACATGTTAACTACCATTTGAAATAATATTATATTATTATTAGAGTGCAACGTAAGATTCCCAAGAAACTCGTTGTTGCGTGTTGGGTACGCCATCGAGCATAGCGTCCCCTTTAAAGTCATATTAATATTTTATTCACAAACATGGATAAATATGAAAATGTCATATTCTTTATTTACCTGGGGTGTTACAGAATCCATGCGAAAGGACTAATTGATGATATTGTTTTCTAGAATGAGGTTCCAAGCATGTTTCCTAAAAATTGTGTCTAATATAAAAATTAATATTCATAAAATTGGTTAAGAGTTTAATTTTATGGTGTTCATTTTTTCTTGAAATTGTGCTTTTTTCATTTTTAACCCATGTGGAATCATTTTATAGAATTTTATAATTTATTAAAGTGGTTTATTAAATGTTTCTTGAGATAATATTATATTTTTTTGAGGTATTGAGGTGTATTTGTCCCTAATAGTGCATTTTGAAATGTATATTGTGGGAATATACAAGTTTTACTTCTTGAAATATTTCTATGAAAATTATAAGTTGATAATTTTTTTACAAAAATAGTGAAAACATGTTTCTTATTATTTGGTGTGTGTATGACTCAAAAATAATAATTTTATGTCAAAATTATATTTTTTTATCTTGTGGAACTTTCTTGAGAACAAATTGGAGATACTGAGAATCTATGTGGGATTACTTGGACTAGTATTCTCATGATCTGGTAGTTTTATTATCCCTTTTTCACATATCAAGATTGATGATGAAAAAACTATTTAGAGAAAGATGATGTTGGGGACCCCTAAAACATTAGGGGTTCCCCTACTATTTGCGGATGAAATAGAAGGATATTGGTTGTGGTTACGTATACATTGAGATATGGTGTACCTAGGGCCCCAAAGCTAGCTGGTGCATAGGGGTGTTCCCTTGACTAGTACCCAGTGGATATATTGTACCTAACATCAACATACCATGTGTTTTAATGGAAAAAATATTAGCTTGTGAGTTTTATTTAATAGTTAACATTCATCCAAATATACCTCTTGAAATTTGTTTTAATTTAATGTGTCACCTTTTATAAAATGTTATAGCATTTATTGTTTATAATAACATACATGATTTGGTTCCTAAAATGTTTATCACAAGGAATCTGATTGGTTGGTTTTATATTGGGCTTTGTCTCACACCCAATATAATCCCTTGGGATTATGTAGACTTGATAATATTTGACACATGTAAGGGAAAGGTCCTTGGAGACAACCGTTCGGTTTGATAACTTTTTTTAGGTGAGGTTTTGTAGAGAATGATTGAGGGAGATGTCCCCTTTTCATGTGGTGGATCTATAGTCGGACATTCTTCTCATTTTGAGTTGTGACCCTGTAGTGGATTTATTAGAATTATTTACTTCCATTCTGAATTTTATTAAATTCTTGTTTGGTGTAAATTTTCAGATTCTGTTTATTTATTATTATTGTTTGATTAATGTTTCCAAACTATTTTAAATAATTTTCAAACACCTATCTATGACAACAAGGTTCTTGTGTCAGCCTGTGGGGATGGGTAATGAACATCAAGACCATCCACAGACTGGGTCGGGTTCTAGTTTGGATGGAATAATGATCTGGTTTGTGAAAAAATTGGTATTAGAGCATGGTTAAGACCTTTGGTCATATTAATTGTGATGGGTTTTTTTGGACAGTGGCTATGACTTTTAGAAAATGGAGTTCTCTAAGTGTGTATGGAGCATGTACCCTACCTCTTTTGATAGACCACGAGTCACTAAAGGATGCAGTGTTGGTCTATTTTACTTCTACTCCAAGTTGGATGTGTGGGCTACAGAGTACACATGGACATATTTTGGGGGATTATTTGTTTTTTATTTCACACTTTTTATTTGTTTGATTTATTTTTAATTGATATTAATATTGAAATTTCTCATAATGGATGTGTTGATTCTTTCTTTTGTGATTGTTTCCTTTTTGTAGTAACAATTATCCCCTAAAATCTATTATGAACCCATGAGTGGATGCTGTAGAAAATTATCACTCACCACATGACTAGAGTACATTGGAATCTATGGTATGGGATATCCAAGATCTTGGAGAATGAGTGTCATTATCTCTATCTCTAGAACCACATAGAGAAGAACAATATGGTTCATGTACGGGAAAAGACTATGAGTTTCTGAAGAACAAGCCTCCTACTTTATGAGGAATCACAGAGCCTCTGGAAGTAGAGGAGTGTCTTGAGAAGATAGAATGCATTTTCTATTTCAGTGACACACCTGAGGAGATTTGGGTGAAGTGTTCCTTGTTTTTTCTATAATGTCCCAGTCGTAGGTTGTGAGAATTAGTGCTTCAACAAGGAGAGCTTGTGTAGATGAGTTTTAAGGACTCTAAGGTTATCTTCAATGACTAGTACTATCTGAGAGTCATGACTATTTTAGATCATAGGCATTAAAGGATCACGTTTAGAGGACTAGTTGTTTATGGATTATGCCATACTCATTGTTTATATACACTGATATGACCCTGAAATAGTCTCAAGTGAATTGATGAAGGCTTGGGGGACTGAAGATGGATTCTAGCATTAGATCTGTTATCAGGTCTTCCTATTTAAGCTGAATACCTATAATGAGTTGGTAGATTCAGATTTTATGGTAGAGATTGAATGAAATGGGAGGTTTGGATTCTCTAGGATAGTATCAGGGATGGGCATTGGTTTTTCGTCTAAGAAGAAAATTAAGTGAGACAAGAAGTGTGAGAAAGGATGTGGTAGTTTAGATCATCCTCCTAGATAGTTCTCATTTGTTGCTTTTGTTGCATGGTATGTCATGTTCCACAAATGTTGGTGTCCATGGTACACCCTAATTTCATGTACATATCCTCTAACTCCTTGTTATCAGTGTTGATCTATGGGGAAATTGCAGTTATTTTTCAAGGTTACGTTTCCACTATAGAGTAGGGATAGAGCAGTGTCTTCTAGGGGACTATCAGTCCATATAAAGCTATCAATAATAGTGCAATCTCTACTTGGTGGCCATGTTGGTAGGTCTATATAATCTACTTTTAATAGGATGTTTAGGATACATCCACAGGTGAGCAGATAATGCCAAGATGAGATTAGGATTATTTATGTTGTGGATTAGGAACAAATAGGACCAAATATAAATACTTCAACAGATCAAGGTACCTTATTGATTTAATATTTTATAGTTGTTTTTCACTTATTTATTGGTGGTTCTGTTTCTATTAACTCTGTCAGTTTTGTGCGCGTGCTATATTTTCCAACCGAGATGTAGTATTTTGTGAAGGAGTTAGTGATGTAATTGGGTTAGAAGAAGTATCATGGTCTCAGGTGTCTATCTTCTTCACATTACATGTCATGGGTCTAGAGGGAGTGCGACCTCTTGGTATTGGATATGAAACTTTTCAATGTAATCCTATGCATGGGTTGAACAGTGAACCTTCAAGTGCATAGTGATTACTATAGTTGGGGGGTTATATTCATTGTACATGATGGGTGTACTCATTTTTTTCATGGTGAATGGGATCCTTGGCCTGGTCGTACATAACATTCCATCACATAATTGCACAACTAGAAAAAAAAGCCTATTGACAGGTTCAAAACCAGGGAAATATGCTCCAAAACTGTGACCATTATCGACATGCCAGTAGGTCCCTGCATATTTCAACAGTTTTTAAAACCATGGAAACAGACCTAGAAATTTTCCACCATGTTTATAGGTAGCTATTTCCTTGGTTAAAACTTGGAAATATCGTAAATAAAAAATTTCACAGGCATGTTTTGATCCTAGAACCTCCAGTTTGTGACCCATCGTTCTCACCCCAACACCACATGAAAATTTGTGAATATATATATATATATATCTATATTATGATATTTATATATACTAGTAAAAATTATGCGAATAGCCTCAAAACAATGGTAGTAGGGATTCCAACAAATTTTTGTGTAGTGTTTTTTTCACAGAAGTGGGGGAACCATATTTCCACTGTTTTGGATAAATATGGATATATGACTTCGAAATAATTGGCATATAGCCACAATTTATAAAATGGATTCCATAGGACAAAACAATTTGGAAAAATCTACCTATATGTGTGGTTTCAAAACCATGTCTATAGGTCCATGGTAGGAATTTCATTTTTTAGTTGTGTTGGGAAAAATTATATTCTAGTTATTATTTCTCATGCTATAGGACAATGGTTGTGTTCCTATGGGTAGATTACCTCATGTAGGGGATGAGTTCTTGAAGGTATTTCCTGATGATTTTCATGAATTCCCTCAGAGTGGGATGTGTAGTTCCTAATTTGAGAGGAAATAGGAAACTAGTCATTATATTTTCCATCATGTCATATAGCCCTCATCGTGTTGATTGAATAAATGAAGAATCTGGATAGTTTAGAATCTAAGGGATTCATTTTATTGAATTTCTCTCCATAGACTTTTACTTCTCTTTTTGCGAAGAAGGATGATGGATCCCTCAACTAGTGCAATGATAACTGAAATATGGAAAATGTAACAATCAAGAAAAAATATCCTTTGACCCGAATAGAAGACTTGTTAGATTAATGGAATGGGTAATGTTGTTTTTGAAGACTGAAATGCATTTGGGATACTACTAAGTCTAGTTGAGAGAGTAAGATATCCATAAGAAAACATTCTGAAGTAGGTATGGCCCCCTCAAGTAAATGGACATTCCTTTTGGATTGAATAATTCTCTAGATTTCTTTATGGAATACATGAATAGAGTGTTCCACCAATATCATGAATCCTTCGTTGTGGTATTTATGAAAGACAACCTAGTTTAATTTGGATCTGAGGAAGAGAATGATCACCATTTTCATATTTTTTGGGGTACTCTATGGGATCCTTCCAAGAGAACGTTCTAGATTAGTGAGGTGAATTTTATCTATCGTGTTATCTCAGAAATGGGGGTTTTAGTGGAGCTAGAGATAATTAATTGAGGTATTTCAGGGGAAAATACAAAGAATGAGTGTGAGATAATGAGTTTCCTTCTCCTTATAGGTTACTATATGCAGTTTTTTTGGGATTTCTCTTGTATTTATTATCCAATGTCTGCACTCACATAGAAATGGGGAATTTTGAATAAGGCCCAGAATATCAGAGATCCTTCAATAATTTCAAGTTGTGGATTACTTCCACGAATTTGTTTATCATTCATAATATATGAATGTCTATTGGGTGTAATATGATGGTTTAGGTATGGGGATCTGGTGTGTGCTTATGTAGGGTGACCACATGGTGGTGAATTGCTCTCGCAAACTCCCCCCACATGAAAAGAATTACCCAACCCATGACTTTGAGATAGAGGTGGTGATTCATTAATGGAAGACATGGAATCACTACATCTTTAGGGAGATGTTTTTTGGTCTAATATGATGATAAAGTCATACCCTTCATTTTATCACATAAGGATATGAATTTTATGTACCATCACCGGATATAATATTTACAGGGGTTCTCCATTTATATCACCTATACCCTAGGATTGGGTAATGTGGTGGCTGACACCATGAGAAGAAAATTACTAATGAAGTATTTGAGAAAGGCCATTACTGAGAGGATTTTATGGGGATTTATTCACAGAGGCATATAGAAACCAAAGACCACAGTGGAGGTACTTGTTTCACAAGTGTGTAGATGAATCCTTCTCTTATGGATTTCATTGATCAATAGTAGCATAGTGATGAGTTGTGCTTTTGGTCGATGAGGTTTTTTAATGGTGGGGAGATTTATTTTTAATAGAAATCATATCTCGAGGGAGTCTTATGCTTCAATGGGTGTCTGTTGGTACTATTGTCTCAGAGAATGGTGGTGACATAGGATAGCCACCAATCTCAGTGGGTCATTCATCTTAGTGCTATGAAAATGTATTATTCTGTTCATCAGCAGTTCTGGTGGCCAGGTATGAGGTGGGGTATAACATATTTTTTATCGTCGTTTTATACATGTTATCATTTAAAAGAAGACCGTAAATGGATCTATGGTTTTCTTTAACCATTTCCCATTCCTACCTGGAAGTGGGACAAGGAAACTATGGATTTCATTATTGGCCTACATCATACATCTCAGGGTAAGAATGATATTTTTGTATTGATTGATTGTCTAGCAAAAAACCCCGCATCCTTCTAATTAAGGATATATATAAATTGGAAGAGCTGGCCTGATAGTATATTCAAGAAGTGATAAGGATTCATCATGTTTGTTCAGTAGTTATCTCAGATAGAGACCATTATTTTACTTCTCGGTTTTGGGATGTCCTTCAAAAGGATTTCAGGTTATAGATTAAATTGACAATGAAAAACCATCCTCGAACGTATGGTCAGAAAAAATGGGAAAATAAAATTCATGAAGACATGTTTTGTGCTTCTATTTTGGATTTTGGAGGTTCATGAGATATCCATTTTAGAATGGTTGTGATGGATAATGATATTTGTTACCAATCTACAATTCAAATGGATACCTTTGAGGTGCTCAATGGTAGGCCTTGTTAGTCCATTTATGTTGGGATGAGGTAGGTGGGACCTCACTTTTGGGGTCACGATTTGTGTAAAAGACAAGTTAGAAGGTCACGTTGATCGGGAAACAATTATTGATAGCTCGGAGTCACCACAAATCATATGTTAATCCATAGAGATCTTGACTTCTCTTTGGGTGACTGGTTATTTTTGAAG
The DNA here is from genome assembly GCA_963277665.1 of Viscum album. NCBI lineage: Eukaryota > Viridiplantae > Streptophyta > Magnoliopsida > Santalales > Viscaceae > Viscum > Viscum album. Next base: position 1,941,806,850 of record OY728126.1, on the reverse strand, counting down.
GTGGACCCTCTTTTGGGACATTGTTGTTTGGAAAATCAGGGAAATATAAGACCATGGTATAGAAAAACTTTTGAGATAATTGGGTACATTGACATAGTATCATATAGGTTATCTTTTTACTCTTAATTGACATATATTGATGACATATTCCATTTTTACCAATTGAATATTTACAATCTAGATCTGTCGCAAATGTGGAATTCAGGAGATTTGGAGATAGAGCATGAGTTATCTGTGTTTGACAAGCTGGTTCGAATAGTGGATTCCCAAGAGAATGTTCCTCAGGAAAGTATATCCCACTATTCCATGTCTTTTGGAATCATTCGAATGATTTAGTGGTGATATTGGTGCGATATTCATGGGTTTAGTTGGAGTACCCATTCATGTTTTCCCATCAGGCTTCAGGTTGACTTTTTAGGGAAGATTGTTTTCATAATGCGATGAATTTTCAAAACAATGTCCATTTTTTCAGGATTTCATCTTATTTTATTATTGGAATCTCTTTCCTCAGAGGATTCCCATAAAAACCACTGGAATTATAAGAATATATGAAATTTTTGGTATTCTAGAAAAGGTTGTAGGGTATGTCTGCATGGTTTACATAACCGTAAAGAGAAACCATGCACAATGTCCAACATATATATATATTAATGTTTTTTTATTCGTTACCTTTATGGATAATACATATATGTCCCTAGTATTCCCTCATTAAACACTAGTTTCAATGTAATGTTTCTTATATCCTTAAACCGCTCTTGGAACTAATTTATTAAGGGGTTTATGGTGGTGGAACGTCATGTCTATTCAAGTAAGTGATTCCTCTATTGTTTTTATTTCATCCCTCTAGGGTTTCCCTACTATTTCATGAAGTTCCAAATGTCCAGAAACTTGGGATTCTTACCAAGGGATTAATTTTGTGTTTCTTATTCCAATAATGTGGAGTAGGATTCATATTCATCCTTGTGTGGTGCGGAAGTTGTACGTTTGATGTTTCACACAATGATTTACAGTTTTTCACATATAAGGAAGGTGATTCCATGGGTATGCATTATATGATGCATTATATTTCACAATTTATTATTCTATAGTGTTTTATACTAATTCTATGTGGAAGGAAAATTATTTTTTATAGAATTGGGAAAGTGTTTGATTTTGATGTTTCATTTGTCTAGAAATTGGGTTTTTATCATTTTTAATTCATGAGGTATATTTTTACACTATTTTATAATATATACAAACTATTTATTAGCTGTTTCTATGGATTTAAATTATGTATTAGTGTTTTATTGGGGTGAATATGGCCTTGAAGGAAGGTTTTTATATGGGTTCTCTGTGAAAATCCTTGTTTTATAATTAGAAATTGTTTTATGAAAATTTTAAATGCTTTATTGATTTACACATATGGTGAAAAACATGATGGGTGCTATATGGTCTGTGTATGATACTGAAATGATATTTTTATGTGAAATTTTTATTTTAAAACAATTGGAACATGTTTAAGAAAAAGAGGGAAACCTGGGTATCTTGGTTGGTGGACTAGGACTAGTATACTGGTGGTCCAGTAGTTGTAATACCCCTATTTCACTTAGCATGTTTAATGATGACAAAAATAACTGAAACATTATTATGGTGTGGACAACTAAGATATTTTTGGTTTCCACTCTTAGGGGATAGTTCATTAGAAGGATATTGGTTATGGTTACATATAATCCATGATATGATGTAACATGGGCCCCACAACAAGCTAGTTCCTAAAGGAGCTCCCATGACTAGTGCTCATTAGCTATATTGTATATATCGTCAAAATAGTTTTTGTTTTTTAAAGAAAATTCAGTTGCAAGTGTGTTTTATTTAAATGTGTAAAATTTTCAAATGATCCCTATTGAATTTTGTTTTCATTTAAATTTCACCATTTAGAAATTTTTCTAGAATTTATTAATAATAAAAACATACAATATTATGGTATAAAAAGTTTATCACATGGATTATTTTTTGGTGGAAACATATTGTTCTTAGGCTCACACAATACATACACACTAGGGTGTATGTAGAGTTGATAATGTTTGATATAGGTAATGGAATGGTCTTTGAGATGGAGATTGTAGTTGTTAACTTCTATTTTGGTTGCGGTGTTGTGGATATGGTTTTGGGTGTTTTCCCCTTTCCATTTGGGTTTTCTTGAGTTGTAAAAACATCTATTTTTGAGTGTTGGACCACTTCGGGTTTTTCAAAACTATTTATTTCAATTATGAATATTATTACAGGCTGGTTTTGTGTGAATTTTCATATTCTATTTATTTATTATTATTATTTGTTTACTTTACCCAAACTCCGTTAAATCATTCGCAAACACTTATTTTTTATACCAGAGCTCTTGTTCAAGACCATGGCTATAGGGAACATCCTTTTGGATGTTCTAAAAACAAGGTTAGGTAACTATTTGGATGAAGACCAGATCTAGTTTGTGACAATATCATTTTTAATTATTTAATTTTAGGCATATGATTCGATTGATTATAAAGTGGTAATGATTTTCTACACGAACCTCCATTTTCATCCAGGTCAATATTATTCTCTTCTTACCTTAATGAAATTATTTTTTTTCTTATGTAATCCTCAGAAGTTTTATTTTAATGTTCCCTATATATGTACAAATCATAATCTTTCTTTATTATAGGAAGTTACATATATTTAATTAATCTTTTATAAATTCTTTCCAACGTACAATATCGGTTCAAGGGACCTTCTTGAGTTATTACCCATTTTAAGGTGAAATATATATTCATTATTAAGACATAATTATTTTTGTAAATTCAAAAAATTTATCATGAATTACTATATAAGTTCATTTCTAATATTTTTATTAAAACATTCCCTTTCAAATTAAAATCTCCTTACTATTTTCCTAAAACTGCACAAAAATGTTTTATTTCTAATGCATCATTAAAAAATATTTTTACATGTTTTCACTTTAGTGGGACTCTATTTATGCGACAAATATAATTTTAAACTATTTTTTTATTTTATATACATGGTGAAAATATGATTTTCTAAAAAAACAACTGATTTTCCAAATGAACTATTGCATATATTGTAATAAAAGAATTTTCCTCCTCTCACATATACTTTTATGAGGTATATTCTATGTTAACGACTTATTACATGGATTTGGTGTATGTAGTTATATTTTTCATATCATATGTAGAGTACCCTTATTCTCATGATATTATAATGGATTATGATTTGAATGATTCTAGGTGGTATGGATAACATTGGAATGATTAAGGATTATATCTTCAAGAATTTTTCTATGGTATAATTTAATGTTATATTAACATATTTACACATAATTTTTTTAAATATTGTACTTATTTGAATTTTATATAATAGTATATAATATAAAATAGGTTGTTGAAGTGTTCTGATTAATTTGACTATGAATGTGATATATTGATCCATTCAGCATATTACTCTGAATAGACAGTGTTTATGTTTAATAATTGTAGAATGTTATTTACATTTCATATGTTAGATTCAATATGAATGTTTTTGTTGATTTTGATCACCCCATTATGAAAAGGAATGAATTGGACAAAGTAAATGATGAGCCGGGACTGCTATATCCCCATGAGACATCATTAAGTCTCATGAGAAAACACGAGTCTTGGCACGAGGCATAGATAGAATGGTTATTTATGGACATGCTACAAGGCCAGGAAGATATGGTTAATATGTCTGACATTATTCATTCCCAATTTATTAAGATATTATTTGATTGTTAGTGTCATTATTTGACTAGTAGAATACCCATGTTAATATTTAATTATGGAATTTTTTATTCAACTCTTATTCCTGCCATATTTTTTTCATGTTTATTTTAAATGGAATGTGTACTTTTATTTATTCACCATGACTTGGGTTTATTCTTATAATTTCATCTATTCTATTTCTTACCTATATAACGAATCTAATCTCACCCCATTATTTTGTTTATTATTCCTATATTATAAAATAAAAATCATAATATTTTCTTTCAATGATGCAATTAATTTTATTTTATATATTATCATGTCAAATTTTTATTTCCCAATGTAGTATGGGTATCAGAAAAGTAATCTATTTTTCTAATACTGCAAAACTATGTTGTCCTTTGGGATTTTATTCCTTGTAATCAAGCCGATATTATAAAAAAATTCATCGGATCCGAGCTAATATGGTATTTGGCATTAAAAACTTTATATAAAACCTTCTATTAAATTCATAATTTCATATTCAAAAATAGTTATCTTATAACCATAAAATTCATGGAATCATCAATGGAATGATAATTTCTGTAATGAAGTTACGTGAATGCATAGAATGATGTTGGAACTAGGTGATTAGTTTCATATGAGTTTATCTTCATTGAGATATGTACCATAATTATGAAGAAACTCAGATTTTGTTACTGTTTATACATCCTTATTGTTAAATATTTTCACGCATTATATTTTATTATTGGAATATTTTTTTTATTTCCATGACTTCCCATTAATGGGGATGTTAATTTAATTTTTACCTCGGGATTAAGGGATTCATCTCTAAATTTCCATTTTAAAGACATAGGTTTTATTATGTACCTAATTTAACTTATGGGCTTTATATATTTCATATTTTGGATATTATATAATGAAATTGTATTTTTCTATGTAAATGATATTCAATTTTAATCTAACTCTATCTTTTAGATTTTATTTAATTGATCATCCAATTGAAACATATTTTTTCAATATATTCACTTCCTTATGACATAATCTCTCTTCCTTAACTATTGTCATTTATTATTTAAATATTATAACTGTTGATTATTTAATGTTTTATTTTTAGCTTCTATAGAGGGTAAATAATGATTCACCCAAATTTATTCCTATTTATATATTCGATTGTTTGGTGAACATGTATTTTTTTAAATAATAATTCTCATTCCTTTTAATAAAATTTTAATCAAAATAAATGTTTTTATTACCACCTATGTTTTCCTTTCTGTAGTGCAAATAATTATTTTATCTCTAATTTTCATATTTGTTTGAATTAATCATTTTAAAATAAATCATTCAGTATTCATTATGTCATGTGGGGTTTTATTATTGTTTTTTAAAAATGTACAAAGGGGTTTTACATCCATTCCTAATAAAACGTTTTATAATTTACTCCACACCTTATTTTGATAAATTTAATTTATTTTTCTAGGTTAAATTATTAAATATTATATTAAAAATGGATTATTTCATTTATTATAAATTATTTAATAGAAAAAATGGTGTAATTTCATGTTTTAATAATTAATCATTATTATTATAATTGAACATTTTATAGTATTTTCAAATAATATTTTATGAAAAATTTGTCTCAATCAATTCACAATTATTACATATTATTCTAAATGAATACTATTATCGGATATGTTTTTTTAAACTTTTTCTTATTTTTAGATCTATTTTTTAGGACCCTTCATATTTTGGTTTTCAAAAATCTTCTATATCCCTTCTTAAAAAATTAAAATTAATTTTTACTTCTATATATTTCAATGGTTTTTTTTCTAATTTGTTGTATTATCATTTATATTTTCACTCTAATAAATATCTGTTATAATAGTTTCTTAAGACCCAATATTTTTTATTATGATATGATTTCATTGGAAAATTGTAATTTTTCCTATTTTATGATCTTATTTACTTCAGGATATGCGATTTTTTTGGGTTGATTATTTTTATATTCATGTTATTTCATTAATTATGTTATTTTATAATATCTAGATGCTTTATGAAACCGAATATATTTACCTGAGTTATTTTTTAAAATTAAATATTTTCTATTTGGATTTTAATGAATCACATTATTTTAAAAAGTGATTATTATTACTTGTTTATTTTTTAATTTTTAAGGAACAAAAGAGAATCTAAGATATGTGTAACATCCTATATCACCCTCCAATTCTTTGGTTTCTGAATTTATAATGTTATCAAAAGGGAAAATTAGTGGATTTTTTGAAATCCAAAAGCTACAACCGAGTATTTATATTATTCCAATTACATACAAAAGTGGATTTATCTTATTCCAAAGTTTTAAAAAGGAGGATTTAGATCATAATAATGAGTCACACTAGAGGATTTATCACAATCAAAATAGTATATGAGATTATTTAACCATAGGCAATATGATTCCTATAATGAATTAGCTTAATCAGATGGGTATATAGTTGAAGGTATCCACAATAAAAATTGTTACACAAGTGGTTTAATCCCAATACCAATAGTACACTGGAGTATTAATTCAATGTAGAAGAAGGTACATGGATTTTTTTGTTATAATTTTCCTACTATTATTATTAATTCAAATATCTATTTTGGTCAAAAAAATATGTTAATTTATTTATGACACATTTTACATCCATAGAGTTTAATGTTTTCATTGTTTTTGACTATTTTTACATTCATACTCACTTTTATATTGTGTTGAGATTTTATATGATTATTGAGGTATGTTTGAGAAATTTTAAATTTTTTTTCATCATAAATGATGTTTTCAAGGTCTTATATAAAATTAAATTTTATTATTATTATCTTAAAATGTATTTTGACATTTTTTTATAATGTTCATTTCAATATAATGTTCTTATCCATTTTTATAGTCTATTACATCATTAAAAGATTTTTACTTTATGGATGATTTTAGCCCAACAATTTCTTAAGTTTATAGTACCCATGTCATGAAGATTATTATTTCATGTAATATATGTATAAAATTGAATTGTAACGACCCAAAATTTTGAATAAATCTTGTTTCCTAATTTTATGTGTTATTTTATTTTGTTTTTTATACTCAACAAAAATGTTTCATTTTATAACATGAGTATAATTAAAATGAGACCGTTGGGTTTTGACTATTATATGACCATTAGTCAAAATGATCGTTGGAAACTAAACGTTTTTATTTTTTCCTCTAAATACATGTAATATTGGTTGATTATTATAGAAAGAAGATTTGATGGCCTCACCCAGTAGTCTTGGACCGATCTAACCCCATCTAACAGAACTTGGAAAAGAGGTAGCACCACTGGGCTTTGCTCTGGACCAAACCTAAGACGAACTTCATCATGTGAAGCTAGAACGAAATCGCCTTTGCAAGAAGTTCAAACTGATAGAAATCACTACTCGTGTGATGTTAGCCGAGCCTCCCTCAGATTCTCTCACCTTAGCACACCTTACACTTAGGTTCTATTCTAGTGTGATATGGGGCTATGTAAGGAGACCATAACTGCCTTGTGTAATCCTTTTTTTTAAATAAAAATTGGGATTTCTTCTTATGATGAATTTTATGAATTTCCAAATGACCGGATAAATATAGTATGCATATTTTTGGTGAATTTTAGAAAAAGGATATTTTGAAAATGATTATGTAAACCTTAAATAATTAAAAATGTGTAATGATATTCAAATAATGGTCTTCTACAATTATGCTCAGTGCGAAATTTAGAGTTTAATAAGATCAACTTAATTTTTGATGAATAGTAATTATGAATAGTGATTTTATGATTAGGATTATTAATGTGTCCAAATGGATTATTAATCTCACTTAAAGAAAGTATTAATATAATCTAGGCACCTTGATTAAGCAATGTGATTCAATAAAATGGTTAAATAACAATTTCATAAATTATTATTCAAGTATTAATTTTTTGGAGTGAATAGTGTTTTTTAATTAAAAATTAAATTAAAAATATTTAAAAAATTATTTTCATAAAATGGATTTCAATTTTTGAACTCAGAGCACTGATATTATGTTATGGTAATTTTTGGGGTTTTTTCTGAAAAATATGAATTTCGGTGAATAGTGTATTTATTTAAAAAAAATAAATTAAAAATATTTAGAAAATTATTTTTATAAAATGGAGTTCATTTTTGAAATCAGAGTATTGATATTTGGTTCAGGTGAAATTTTGGGATATTTCTGACAAAGTTGAATTTTCGATGAATAGTGAAAATACAGTTTTTAAGTTACGGGTGTTTAATGACATCATTAAATGATGTATTAAGAATGTAATTTGTATGGTCGACTTATGAATAGTAAGATAAGGTATAAGGTGTCCCAAGTGGCCAATACCATGGGAAAATACCATGGGCAAGCCAATGGTTTTTCCAAAACCACTAATGAGGTGTCCCTTGGCCATTAATGCCTTGTCCCCTAACTTTCCCTATAAATATCAAGCCATCCTATCATCCATTCGACTCCCCACTCTCCCCCCAACAATGTTATGGTCTCATTAACTCCCATGGAGTTCTCCCACGGTGCCCCCAAGCCCTCAAGGTCCCAACCTTTGAGTTTTAAGAGTTATGTTTTAAGGTAAGGGATCTGATCTTTCTCTTTCTTTTCAAGAAATCTTTTTTATGTAATTTCTTTTATGATCCATGTTCTTATGTTTAGGGTGTTCTTTTATACTCCTCTTACTGCCCTTTTCATGTTCACATAATGAGATATCCCCTCTTACTCTCATTATTTCGTTTTATGAAGTTTTAAGTGGGGCCGTTAGGTAGCCAAAATTTTTGTAACAGATTCTTTCTCCCTTCTCATTTTTCAAGATCTATTTTCATGTAAAGTATTTCAAGTTCCTTTTTGTTATGTTGGGGTATTATCTCTATATCTATCATACTGATATTTTATGACCATATGATGAGAGACCCCATTTGATCTCTTCAATTCAATATTTTGAATTTTTAAGTGGCGATGTTAGGCTGCCGAATTTTTAAGTGGTTTTTCACCCTTCTCGTTTTGATGTTCTACTTTCATGTCAATTAATTCAAGTTCCTTTTTGTTATGTTTGGGTATGATCTATATATCTATCATACTGATCTTTTATTACCATATTATGAGAGACCCGATTTGATCTCTTCAATTCAGTATTTTGATGTTTTAAGTGGCGCTGTTAGGCTGCCGAATTTTTAAGTGGTTCTTCACCTTTCTCGTTTTGAAGTCCTACTTTCATGTCAATTATTTCAAGTTAATTTTTATTATGTTGGGGTATGATCTCTATATCTATCATACTGATCTTTTATGACCATATGATGAGAGACCCCATTTGATCTCTTCAATTCAGTATTTTGATGTTTAAGTGGCGTCGTTAGGATGCTGAATTTTTAAGTGGTCTCTGCACCTTTCTCCCTTTTCAAAGTTCTAATTCCATGTCAAGTCTTGAAAGATCCTTTTTATAATGATCTCTATCGTACTGATCTTTTATGTTCATATGATGAGATACCCTATTTGATCGCATCAATTCATTTTTTTTTTGAAGTTTATGTAACGCTGTTAGGCTGCCGAATTTTCATAAGAGAAATCTTATTTTTGTCTTCCTTTCATGTTCTTCATTTCATATGGTATATTTTCAAATTTCATTAACATGTTCTTAAATCCCTTATATTATGTCCATGTACTGTTTTATGGGTCTTTTATGAAATTTTGACCCACGTACCCTCTCTTTTCAATGTTTTCTAAAACCCTGTAACGTAGCCATTATGCTGCAGAATTTTCATCTCAAAATGCCCCTCTCTTTCTCAAAATTATTTTATGTAATTAAGTGAATACTCAAAGCTCTTATTTCTATAAGGGTATTCACATATATATCAAAATGTTCGATTTTAAATTCTGGTATTTACATACATGAAACCTGCTTTCCCTTTCTGTGGGTTTAAAGTGACATAAAGACCATGTCTTTAAAGCAGTTTTTAAAACATTATGATTATGAAATGAATCCCATTTATTTTATTCTATATGGGTTGTTTATGAAATTATTGATGATGATATATGTGGCTCACATGATAATAAAGACATGTCAAGGGTGCGCCCAGATAGCGCTCCAATGCATTGGGTAAAGGCTTAATCTCCAGAGATGACTTTTTAGACCGATACCTTGGTGAATAAACTTGGTAATTTTTAATGACACCTTGGGGAGGGTCCTTGGTGAAATGAAATTATTGTCAATATTAAATGTTGTAGCCACATCTTCAAGTTATGAAAAAATTTATTTTTATTATGATATTCCTCATGATTTCTTTCTCATGCCTTAAAGTTCTTTTCATGACCTTATTGAAGTATCTCAAGTTCACATGTAAAATGTTTCTCTTGTTTTCCTTACTAGGCCTTCTGCTCACCCTTTCTTTTGATGTATGTCCCCAGGTTATGAGATGCAGTAATGAACCCAGGATGTACATGAGGAGAAGTATTTCAAGTGTTTATGAAGAATCTTTTATGTTTTTATGTTTAAAGTTCAAGGTTTCCAAGACACTAAACCTTAAAGATCCTCTGTTTTGTAAAATGTAATGAACGTTTATGTGATAAATAGGCGGGATGCAATAGTTGGTATCAAAGGATGGTTTAGTTATTTGTGGAAATTAGGATTTGAAAACTCTAGGAGGAACCCTATAGAAAAGTTTAAATATAGGAAATCTTCCTGGTATTTTGGTGAGTATTGAGTAAGGGGTTGCCAAGCAAATACATCCCAGTCTGGATACGAGCCGGTAGAGGTGGATCTGGCACATATGTACATAGGGGTAAAACCCGAAAACACCGCTTTGAGCTAAACTCGAACGGGAACTAGTACACAACAACGGGCCTTGCTGCACTCTTGGTTACGACACTCCCGGGGGATACGCTTTGGTAAATTCATAAGCATAGTATGAACCATTGTTAAAGGAACAAAGATAAAATAAAATAACGATTCACATAAGAATATATGATCATGGATAACCTAGATGGGAACCTAGGGGATCAAAAGTTAGGGTATACTTATCTTCTACAAGTTATCCTTATATGATTTCAGTTCCTTTTCATGATTATTGGCTAAGTACTTAATCCCCTAATTATGCTTTCTCTTCTTAGTTAATGGTGGGAAATGGGAGAACATGTCCCAACCACCAATGTGATAGGAAATGCGACGATTGTCGTATTAACATGACATGGATGATTAGGGGATTAAAATATGATTTTTATTTTGGAAGACGTTTACTATTTTTGGGGACCCTATATGATCGAGGTAAATAGATTACTACGGTATTTTCATTGAGGAGTAAGGTTGACTTATATTTTGAAGAATCGATGAATTTAAGGTGGACTTATAGTAATTTAGGTTACTTATGGTAATTATTAACCTATCTTGGGTTAAATATGTTTAGGTTAGATACTTTTGTTATAAGATGTTAGGAGTGGTTGATTTTGTTTGGAGATGAACATATAATATTTTTGGAAGACTATGTTATCAAATCCTTCTTGTATTTGTGTTTCAATCTTAGTTTGTTTTATTTTGAGGAATTTTAAGGACCGTTCTTTATGGAATGGACTATGATGAACTTTGGGTAGTACCATGGAACTTTGAAGATTTAAAATTAGTTTCCATTCCTATGGGATTATTTCTTTTTGAAGAGTTGTTTTACCTTACCCTTTCTGTTTTTGGGATAATTATTAAAGATAAAAGAAATAGATAGTTAATCTTTTGTGGATTATGTGATTCTCTAGAAGATGATTCTTCTGTTTTGATGAGACCAAGTAGTTTTGAATACTCATAGTTTAGAGAAAAAATTAGTTTTGGGTAGAAACTTATTAAAGGATGAACCTCTACATGAAGATAGGTATATTTTCTTATGTTTTTGTTTTATGTTGTATATGAAATCCTCAAAATTATGGAAAGGAACGTAAAAAAAACGTTGTTGGTTTACATTTCATACTGGGTAATCAAAGACCGTTTACACACATCATAAGTTTGGGATTTTCTTATGGTTAAATTTCTCCTAATAATGTTTTCTATCACTCTCCCTCAGAACTTGACCCTTTGTTTTCTCCTCCATGTCCATGTTTATGTACATGGAATCCTAGTGTGGGCTAACTCGGGTGACCTTTGTACTTACCTTTTTTTCTTTTAAAGTAATAGTTTTACTGACTCCTTTTCCAATGTGGGACTTTAGATGAAGTTTCAAAACCCAATTTTAAAAATTGCGAGGATGCAATTTCTTAAGGGGGGAAGATTGTAACGACCCGAAATTTTGAATAAATCTTGTTTCCTAATTTTATGTGTTATTTTATTTTGTTTTTTATACTCAACAAAAATGTTTAATTTGATAACATGAGTATAATTAAAATGAGACCGTTGGGTTTTAAATATTATATGACCATTAGTCAATATGACCGTTGGAAACTAAACGTTTTGATTTTTGTCTCTAAATACAAGTAATATTGGTTAATTATTATAGAAAGAAGATTCGATGGCCTCACCCAGTAGTCTTGGACCGATTGAATCCCATCTAACAGAACTTTGGAAGGAGGTAGCACCACTGGGCTTCGCTCTGGACCAAACATAAGCCGAAATTCATCGTGTGAAGCTAGAACGGAATCGCCTTTGCGAGAATTTCAAACTTATAGAAATTACTACTCGTGCGATGTTAGCAGAGCCTCCCTCAGATTCTCTCACCTTAGCACACCTTACACTTAGGTCCTATTCTAGTGTGATAAGGGGCTATATAAGGAGACCGTAACTGCCTTGTGTAATCCTTTGTTTTAAAGAAAAATTGGGATTTCTTCTTATGATGAAGTTTATGAATTTTCAAATGACCGGATAAATATAGTATGCATATTTTTGGTGAATTTTAGAAAAAGTATATTTTAAAAATGTTTATGTAGACCTTAAATAATTAAAAATGGTTAATGATATTCAAAAAATGGTCTTCTACAATTATGCTCAGTGCGAAATTTAGAGTCTAATAAGATCAACATAATTTTTGATGAATAGTAATTATGAATAGTGATTTTATGATTAGGACTATTAATGTGTCCAAATGGATTATTAATCTCACTTAAAGAAAGTATTGATATAATATAGGCACCTTGATTAAGTAATGTGATTCAATAAAATGGTTAAATAAAGATTTCATAAATTATTATTCAATTATTAGTATTTTCGAGTGAATAGTGTTTTTTAATTAAAAATTAAATTAAAAATATTTGAAAAATTATTTTTATCAAATGGATTTCATTTTTTGAACTCAGAGCACCGATATTATGTTATGATAATCTTTGGGGTTTTTTCTGAAAAAAATGAATTTTCGGTGAATAGTCTATTTATTTAAAAAAAGAAATTAAAAATATTTAGAAAATTATTTTTATAAAATGGAGTTCATTTTTGAAATCAGAGTATTGATATTTGGTTAAGGTGAAATTTTGGGAAATTTCTGAGAAAGATGAATATTCGATGAATAGTGAAAATACAGTTTTAAGTTACGGGTGTTTAAGGACATCATTAAATGATGCATTAAGTATGTAATCAGTATGGTCAACTTATTAATAGTAAGATAAGGTATGAGTATGAGGTGTCCCAAGTGGCCAATAATAAGGGAAAATACCATGGGCAAGCCCATGGTTTTTCCAAAACCACTAATGAGGTGTCCTTTGGCCATTAATGCCTTGTCCCCTCACTTTCCCTATAAATACCAAGACATCCTCTCATCCATTTGACTCACTCTCCCCCAACGAATTTCTGGTCTCATTACCTCCCAAGGAGTCCTCCCAAGGTTCCCCCAAACCCTCAAGGTCCCAACCTTTGAGTTTTAAGAGTTACGTTTTAAGGTAAGGGATCCGATCTTTCTCTTTCTTTTCAAGAAATCTCTTTTATGTAATTTCTTTTATGCTCCATGTTCTTATGTTAAGGGTGGTCATTTATAATCCTCTTAATTCCCTTTTCATGTTCACATAATGAGATATCCACTCTTACTATCATTATTTCGTTTTATGAAGTTTTAAGTGGCGCCGTTAGGCTGCCGAAATTTTTGTAACGGATTCTTTCTCCCTTCTCATTTTTCAAGATATATTTTAATGTAAAGTATTTCAAGTTCCTTTTTGTTATTTTGGGGTATGATATATATATCTATAATACTGATATTTTATTACCATATGATGAGATACCCCATTTTATCTCTTCAATTCAGTATTTTGAAATTTTAAGTGGCGCCGTTAGGCTGCCGAATTTTTAAGTGGCACCGTTAGGCTGCCAAATTTTTAAGTGGTTCTTCACCCTTCTCGTTTTGAAGGTCTAATTTTTTGTCAATTCATTCAAGTTACTTTCTTTATGTTGGGGTATGATTTCTATATCTATCATACTGATATTTTATGACCATATGATGAGAGACCCCATTTGATCTCTTCAATTTAGTATTTTGAAGTTTTAAGTGGCGCCGTTAGGCTGCCAAATTTTTAAGTGGTTCTTCACCCTTCTCATTTTGAAGTCCTACTTTCTTGTCAATTCATTCAAGTTCCTTTTTATTATGTTGGGGTATGATCTATATATCTATCATACTGATATTTTATGACCATATGATGAGAGACCCCATTTGATCTCTTCAATTCATTATTTTGAAGTTTAAGTGGCGTCGTTAGGCTTCTGAATTTGTAAGTGGTCCTTGCACCATTCTCCCTTTTCAAAGTTCTAATTCCATGTCAAGTCTTGAAAGTTCCTTTTTATTATGACCTCTATCATACTTATCTTTTATGTTCATATGATTAGAGACCCTATTTGATCTCATAAATTCATTTTTCATTGAAGTTTATGTAACGATGTTAGGCTGCCAAATTTTCATAAGAGAAATCTTAATTTTGTCTTCCTTTCATGTTCTTCATTTCATATGGTATATTTTCAAATTTCATTAAAATGTTCTTAAATCCCTTATATTATGACCCTATACTGTTTTATTGGTCATTTATGAATATTTGACCCATGTCCCCTCTCTTTTCAACGTTTTCTAAAACCCTGTAACGTAGCCATTATGCTGTAGAATTTTTATCTCAAAATACCCCTCTCTTTCTCGAAATTATTTTATGTTATTAAGTGAATAATCAAAGATCTTATTTCTATAAGGGTATTCACATATATATAAAATTTTTCTATTTTATGTTCTTGGATTTACATACATGAAACCCGCTTTCCCTTTCTGTGGGTTTAAAGTGACAAAAAGATCATGCCTTTAAAACAATTTTTAAAACATTATGGTTATGAAATGAAACCCATATATTTTATGCTATATGGGTTGTTTATGAAATTATGGATGATGATATATGTGGATAACGTGATAATAAAGACATGTCAAGGGTGTGCCCAGATAGCGCTCCAATGCATTGGGTATAGGCTTAATCTCTTGAGATGACTTTTTAGACTAATACCTTGGTGAATAACCTTGGAAATTTTTAATGACACCTTGGGGATGGACCTTGGTGAAATGAAATGATTGTCAATATTAAATGTTATAGCCACATAATCATGTTATGAAAAACTTTATTTTTATTATGATATACCTCATGATTTCTTTCTCATGCCTTAATATTCTTTTCATGACATTATTGAAGTATCTCAAGTTCACATGTAAAATGTTTCTCTTGTTTCCCTTACTGGGCCTTCTGCTCACCCTTTCTTTTGATGTATGTCCCCAGGTTATGAGATGCAGTAATGAACATAAGATGAACATGAGGACAAGCCTTTAAAGTGTTTAAGAAGAATCTTTTATGTTTTTATGTTTAAAGTTCCTTGTTTCCAAGACACTACACCTTAAATATCCTCGGTTTTGTAAAATGTAATGAATGTTTATGAGATAAAAAGGCGGGATGGAATAGTTGGTATCAAAGGATGGTTTAGTTATTTGTGGAAATTAGGATATGAAAACTCTAGGAGGAACCCTATTGAAAAGTTTAAATATAGGAAATCTTCCGGGTATTTTGGTGAGTATTGAGTAAGGGGTTGCCAAGCAAATACATCCCTGTCTGGATACGAGCAGGTAGAGGTGGCTCTGGTACATATGTATATAGGGGTAAAACCCGAAAACACCGCCTTGAGCTAGACTCGAATGGGAACTGGTACACGACAACGTGCCTTGCTGCACTCTTGGTTACAACACTCCCGGGGGATATGCTTTGGTAAATTCATAAGCTTAGTATGAACCATTGTTAAAGGAACAAAGATAAAATAAAATAAAGATTCACATAAGAATATATGATCATGGATAACCTAGATGGGAAACTAGGGGATCAAAATTAAGGGTATACTTTTCTTCTACAAATTATCCTTATATGATTTCAGTTACTTTTCAGGATTATTGGCTAAGTACTTAAGCCCCTAATTATGCCTTCTCTTCTTAATTAATGGTGGGAAATGGAAGAACATCTCCCAACAACCAATGTGATAGGAAATGCAACGATTGTCGTATTAATATGACATGGATGATTAGGGGATTAAAATATGATTTTTATTTTGGAAGACGTTCACTATTTTGGGGACACTATATTATCTAGGTAAATAGATTACTACGGTATTTTCATTGAGGAGTAAGGTTGACTTATATTTTGAAGAATTGATTAATTTAAGGTGGACTTATAGTAATTTAGGTTTCTTATGGGAATGATTAACCTATCTTGGGTAAAATATGTTTAGGTTTGATACTTTTTGTTATAAGATGTTAGGAGTGGTTGATTTTTTTTGGAGATGAACAATGAATTTTATTTTGGAAGACTATGTTATCAAATCCTTCTTCTATTTGGGTTTCAATCTTAGTTTGGTTTATTTTGAGGAATTTTAAGGACCGTTATTTATGGAATGGACTATGATGAACTTTGGGTAGTACCATGGAACTTTGATTATTTAAAAGTAGTTTCCATTCCTATGGGATTATTTCTTTTTGAAGAGTTGTTTTACCTTACCCTTTCTGTTTTTGGGATAATGTTTAAAGATAAATGAAATATATAGTTAATCTTTTGTGGATTATGTGAATCTCTAGAAGATGATTCTTGTGTTTTGATGAGACCAAGCAGTTTTGAATGCTCATAGTTTGGAGAAAAGATTAGTTTTGGGTAGAAACTTATTAAAGGATGAAACTCTACATGAAGATAGGTATATTTTCTTATGTTTTTGTTTTATGTTGTAAATGAAATCCTCAAAATTATGAAAAGGAACGTAAAACAAAAACGTTGTTGGTTTAAGTTTCCTACTGGGTAATCAAAGACCATTTACACACATCATAAGTTTGGGATTTTCTTATGGTTAACTTTCTCCTAATAATGTTTTCTATCACTCTCCCTCAGAACATAACCCTTTGGTTTCTCCTCCATGTCCATGTTTTCGTTCATGGAATCCTAGTGTGGGCTAACTCGGGTGACCATTGTACTTACCTTTTTTTTCTTTTAAAGTAATCGTTTTACTGACTCCTTTTCCGATGTGGGACTTTCAATGATGTTTAAAAAGCCAATTTTAAAAATTGAGAGGATGCAATTTCTTAAGTTGGGAAGATTGTAACGACCCGAAATTTTGAATAAATCTTGTTTCCTAATTTTATGTGTTATTTTATTTTGTTTTTTATACTCAACAAAAATGATTCATTTGATAACATGAGTATAATTAAAATGAGACCATTGGGTTTTGACTATTTTATGACCATTAGTCAATATGACCGTTGGAAACTAAACATTTTGATTTTGGTCTCTAAATACAATTAATATTGGTTAATTATTATATAAAGAAGATTTGATGGCCTCACCTAGTAGTCTTGGACCGATCGAATCCCATCTAACAGAACTTGGGAATGAGGTAGCACCACTGGGCTTTGCTCTAGACCAAACCTAAGCCGATCTTCATCGTGTGAAGCTAGAACGGAATCGCCTTTGAGAGAAGTTCAAACTGATAGAAATTACTACTCGTGCGATGTTAGCCGAGCCTCCCTCAGATTCTCTCACCTTAGCACACCTTACACTTAGGACCTATGCTAGTGTGATAAGGGGCTATGTAAGGAGACCTAAACTGCCTTGTGTAATCCTGTGTTTTAAATAAAAATTGGGATTTATTCTTATGATGAAGTTTATGAATTTTCAAATAACCGGATAAATATAGTATGCATATTTTTGGTGAATTTTAGAAAAAGGATATTTTAAAAATGTTTATCTAAACCTTAAATAATTAAAAATGTGTAATGATATTCATAAAATGGTCTTCTATAATTATGCTCAGTGCGAAATTTAGAGTCTAATAAGATCAACTTAATTTTTGATGAATAGTAATTATGAATAGTGATTTTATGATTAGGATTATTAATGTGTCCAAATGGATTATTAATCTCACTTAAAGAAAGTATTAATATAATCTAGGCACCTTGATTAAGCAATTTGATTCAATAAAATGGTTAAATAACGATTTCATAAATTATTATTCAAGTATTAGTTTTTTCGAGTGAATAGTGTTTTTTAATAAAAAATTAAATTAAAAATATTTAAAAAATTATTTTTATAAAATGGATTTCATTTTTTGAACTCAAAGCACCGATATTATGTTATGGTAATTTTTGGGGTTTTTTCTGAAAAAAATGAATTTTCAGTGAATAGTGTATTATTTTAAAAAATAATTTTAAAATAAATAGAAAATTATTTTTATAAAATGGAGTTAATTTTTGAAATCAGAGTATTGATATTTGGTTAAGGTGAAATTTTTGGATATTTCTGAGAAAGTTGAATTTTCGATGAATAGTGAAAATACAGTTTTTAAGTTACGAGTGTTTAATGACATCATTAAATGATGTATTAAGTATGTAATCAGTATGGTCGACTTATGAATAGTAAGATAAGGTATGAGGTGTCCCAAGTGGCCAATACCATGGGAAAATATCATGGGCAAGCCCATGGTTTTGCCAAAACCACTAATGAGGTGTCCCTTGGCCATTAATGCCTTGTCCCCTCACTTTCCCTATAAATATCAAGACACCCTCTCATCCATTCGACTCCCCACTCTCCCCCAACGATGTTATGGTCTCATTACCTCACAAGGCGTCCTCCCAAGGTTCCCCCAAGCCCTCAAGGTCCCATCCTTTGAGTTTTAAGAGTTACATTTTAAGGTAAGGGATCCGATCTTTCTCTTTCTTTTTATGAAATCTATTTTATGTAATTTTTTTTATGCTCCATGTTCTTATGTTAAGGGTGTTCTTTTATACTCCTATTACTTCCCTATTCATGCTCAAATAATGAGTGATCCACTCTTACTCTCATTATTTCGTTTTATGAAGTTTTAAGTGGCGCCGTTAGGCTGCCAAAATTTTTGTAACGGATTCTTTCTCCCTTCTCAATTTTCAAGATCTATTTTCATGTAAAGTATTTCAAGATCCTTTTTGTTATGTTTGGGTATGATATCTATATCTATAATACTGATCTTTTATGACCATATTATGATATATCCCATTTGATCTCTTTAATTCAGTATTTTGATGTTTTAAATGGCGCCGTTAGGCTGCCGAATTTTTAAGTGGTTCTTCATCCTTCTCGTTTTGAAGTTCTACTTTCATGTCAATTCTTTAATGTTCATTTTTGTTATGTTGGGGTATGATCTCTATATCTATAATAATTATCTTTTAGGACCATATGATGATATACCCCATTTGATCTCTTCAATTCAGTATTTTGATGTTTTAAGTGGCGCCGTTAGGCTGCCGAATTTTTAAGTGGTTCTTCACCCTTCTCATTTTGAAGTGCTACTTTCATGTCAATTATTTCATGTTCCCTTTTATTATGTTGGGTTATGATCTCTATATCTATCATACAGATCTTTTATGACCATATGATGAGATACACCATTTGATCTCTTCAATTCAGTATTTTGAAGTTTAAGTGGTGTCGTTAGGCTGTTGAATTTTTAAGTGGTCCTTACACCTTTCTCCCTTTTCAAAGATATAATTCCATTTCAATTCTTGAAAGTTCCTTTTTATTATGATCTCTATCATTCTGATCTTTTATGTTCATATGATTAGAAACCCTATTTGATATCATAAATTCTTTTTTGGTTGATGTTTATGTAACGCTGTTAGGCTGCAGAATTTTCATAAGAGAAATCTTATTTTTGTCTTCCTTTCATGTTCTTCATTTCATATGGTATATTTTCAAATTTCATTACCATGTTCCTAAATCCCTTATATTATGTCCCTATACTGTTTTATGGGTCATTTATGAATGTTTTAACCATTTCCCCACTCTTTTCAACGTTTTATAAAACCCTGTAACGTAGTCATTATGCTGCAGAATTTTCATCTCAAAATGCCCCTCTCTTTCTCAAAATTATTTTATGTTACTAAGTGAATACTCAAAGCTCTTATTTCTATAATGTTATTAACATATATATCAAAAGGTTCTATTTTAAATTCTGGGATTTACATACATGAAACGCGCTTTCCCTTTCTGTGGGTTTAAAGTGACATAAAGATCATGTCTTTAAAATAGTTTTTAAAACGTTATGATTATGAAATGAAACCCATTTATTTTATGCTATATGGGTTGTTTATGAAATTGTTGATGGTGATATATGTGGCTCACATGATAATGAAGACATGTCATGGGTGTTCTCAGATAGCGCTCCAATGCATTGGTTAAAGGCTTAATCTCTAGAGATGACTTTTTAGACTAATACCTTGGTGAATAACCTTGGTAATTTTTAATGACACCTTGGGGATGGACCTTGGTGAAACGAAATGATTTTCAATATTAAATGTTGTAGCCACATCTTCAAGTTATGAAAAACTTTATTTTTATTATGATATGCCTCATGATTTTGTTCTCATGCCTTAAAGTTCTTTTCATGACCTTATTGAAGTATCTCAAGTTCACATGTAAAATGTTTCTCTTGTTTCCCTTACTGGGCCTTCTGGTCACCCTTTCTTTTGATGTATGTCCCCAGGTTATGAGATGCATTAATAAACCTAGGATGAACATGAGGAGAAGCCTTTCTAGTGTTTAAGAAGAATCTTTTATGTTTTTATCTTTAAAGTTCCTGGTTTCCAAGACACTAAACCTTAAAGATCCTCAGTTTTGTAAAATGTAATGAATGTTTATGTGATAAAAAGGTGGGATGCAATATGAATAGATCTAGAAAATTTTGTTATAATTTTTTAAATTTGTTAAAATATAATGATTATGTATGTAATCAAAAAAATACTAAACCTATGGATCCTTTATATGATAAACAATTTGGGAAATGTACTAATGAAATCACAATTTTAATGTAATATTTGTGTATTTTTAACATGGTTACCTATATTATTTTTAATGATTCATATTTCATCAACCATGACTTTTGGTTCCTTAATATTTTTTTACCCATGGGCGATTATTTTCATTCCAATGTTATATAGGATGGTTATTTTGTTTTTTGGATATTTTCTATTATTGGAACTCTTAATAGAATTAACAGTCTCCCAATAGTATGTAAAGGAACCATACCTCTACTTATAAGACTTCATTTTATGGATGTGTTTCCTATATTTATATTATTTCTCCAATGGTATCAGAAGTGACAAAAATTTTCGAGTAGTGAGGAATTACAATGTAGTATCAAAGCTCCCATTTTCATAATTTTTCTATTATTTAGGTTTTGGTGGACATGGAATAATAAAATGTATTTTTATTTGGTAAATAACATGTACGTAAGAGTATATAACATGTATAAGATTGGAAATACCATGTTTTTAGATATTGTTATATTATTCTAGAGTGTTTGTTGAATCACTTATTTTTTATACATTACTGATGCACATGACGTGTATTATGATTTATGAGGTTATTATTTATATGAATTCAACTCATTTAATGGTATGATTATAGAATATTCATGTTCCAAGCATATAAGGCCCCAGCCTTAAACCTTATTTAATCTTGTGTTATTACAAGATTACACGTTGAGGATCTTTTCGGGTTTAGAGTTTTAGAGAATTAGATCATAAAACTTTCATTACATTCAACATATAAACAAAGTGGTTACATAAAGAGAGTATTCTTCATTCCCATCCATGGAAACATATTTAAAATAAAACGTGGATTCATTCATGACACTTCTTTGACACTATCATCATATCATGTACCTTTCCCTTGACATGTGAAAAACATTTCAAAAAACATGGGATGAGCATTAAAAGGTCAGTAAGGGATATAAACATATGGAAAGGAAACATGGGTACATATATACATAAGAATGAAATCATACTTTACCCATAAAATTTAAGCACATTAACATACCTCATAAAATCATGAATAAATCATAGAAATCATAATACATAAAGGTAACTTGAGGCATTCATAACATTCTTACGTAGGGAGTAACCCTGTTGGTTACGTTTGGAATACCCATCATAGTATATTCCCTAAATCTCTTCAGATAAACCATAACGTTTCACTCCTTCGCGTTACCCAATGCATTGGAGATCTATATCGGGCTCACCCACCCTTAGTTTATCACGGAACCCCTCGTCTTCATAATAATGACCAAGAACCTCAACATAATCGTATCACATAAAACATGCATAAAGGAAACATAACATTTCCCCATTTCAATCACGAGATATCAATACAACACATTGATGTAATAAAAACATTACGAAAACCATTTTCAATACTAAAATAAAAGAAAATTAAAACATTGTATTTATTTTTCTTTTTAAAAAAAATGTATGTCATGTTGAGGAAGCCGAAACTCAAATAATGGTTACGGCGGCGGAGAAGTCGTTGTCGCTGCATACGTACGACAAAAACATTCCCTTTTGTCGTTTAGTAAACGCTTCGTATAAAAAATATTCCTTTTGAATAAACGTAAAATTCAAAGGGGTTTATACACCGTATAAAAGAATGTTGTGTATAAAACAAAATATTCCTCAATGAAAGGAGATTGAGACGAAGTCCCATACCTCGGGTCCGACTTGACTCGGTCATTCTTTAATCTCCTGAATAATAAACTTGAGTTAATTTATACTTGTTTAAGAACCTTTTTCAAGTTAATTATTCCTTTTATATCACATATTGCCATGTTATGAACACTATGTAATTATTTAAGTTAATAACGGCCGTTTTAACGATCATTGGTACTTGAGTCAAAAATAAGCCCTTTATAATTACAAGTTGTTCATGTATCCATTATATCCAGAATGTTATTCATGATGTATATATCATATATGTCAAATATATCCAGTACATGCATTAATTTATAATATTACATAATCATTTATAGGTAAGAAATGAAATGCACCGTTCATGGAGACGGTAAGCCGTACGTATGCATGAACGCTACTTTCATTTCTATTTCATATTTTATAGAATGGAATCATAATTATATAAAGGTATATTATAATTCCAGTATAATATCATATATAATATCATAGTTCCATCCTTTATACGTCCCACATATGTTATTTAACGAATAAAATCACTTTGAGGGTGCGGTAGTCCGCACTTCCTTAAATGAAGATATCGCGTTTATCCATAATGGAAACCATAAAGGTATGCCCAAAATAAAAAATACATAAACTTAAGGAAAACATAGACATATTTTATATCATATATAAATATAGTGAAATCTTAATGGCCACCTTTGAGGTGTTAAAGGAATGTTGAACAATCATCGTTTCGGGAGGCATAAATTCACCATCCACGAAAACAGTATGTTCTTTAAACATTAGATGTAGTTGTGTGTATGTGTAGCATGAATCCTTATTATAAAAACTTCCTAGTATATTTAAGATACTGTATTTGTTACAAAATAAATAAATAAAAAGAGTTTAGGGGGTTGGATAAGCAAAATAAAACAAAAGGACTCAAGTGAAGACATTACCTTAAAATCGGGTAACTCCCATTAGTTTGAGCTCAAAGGCTTACTTGGGAAGACTTCTGCCCAAAGTGAGGCTTCAAGGAGAAAGAGAGGTAAGTGGAGAGAAAAAATGGGTAGAGGTTGGCCGAGCCAAAGGCTTTGGGAGTGTGGGTAAGGAGGTAGAGGTGGGGGCTTTTATTAGAGGAGAGGAGGGGCACTCTTGGAAAGTAAAGAAATATTACTTTATTTGAAAATGATATTCGGATTTAAAAGGTCCCACATTGATATAATTCTAGGATATGGTGATAAGGGTTCGAAATATACCCACCCAATAGGTTTGGGACATGTGTAGGTCTTAGATTTTACATTATCTTTCCATTTTATTTAAATCCATTATTAATGAGGTAATCGCTGCATCATCATCATGTCATAAATAATTTAATTTATTTAAAGTCTAAAAATTATAAAAAAAATACTATGATGTAGGAAATCTTTTATCTTTCCAATTAATATTTATAGTCAAAAATATGACTTGTATAACCCCAATTAAAAATTGTTTTTGTAAAACATATTATGTTTGTGTCATTTTTACTTTAACATTAAATAAAAAGTTATTTCTTTCATTTCCCAAACAAAATGGCTCCATGGGGTCCCCAAGTTGACTCATGGATTTTCTTGGTCGTCCATGACACATCCAATGAGGTTATGACATGTGTCAAGCTCATCTCATATTATTAAAACATTATTTTTACCTTAAACTACACTAATTATCTCTAATCGCGATTAAGAACTTAAAAGTTACTATTCACCAAAAAATTATTTTAATCTCATTGAACCACATTTTACTTCATAATGACAACCATGTATGTTGGATTTTTTTAAAATAAAATCACAGAAGTGTTAATGTTTCATTTAAATGAAAAATCAGTTTCTTTAACTACCACATAGTGGTTTCACTATTCATCAAAAATTGATGTTTTTCAGAAAAATACCAAAACTCCACCCTAAGCTATATTTGATATTCTGAATTCAAAAATGATGTCTATTTTACAAAATTCAAAACATATAAGATGCATTAATTAATTTAATAATTAATTCATGATGTCATGACAAATAGCGTGTTTTTATGAAACAATAAGTATCAAAAGATTGACACTAGTTTAAGTCCAATTTCAAAGTGAAATTGATTCTAATGAACACCATTGGATAAACTGGTAAAAATATATTATAATTTCACTTCAAAACCAATTCAAAAAATAATCTAATAATTTAAATAATTTAGATTAAAAAGAGGTTTTGAATTAAAATACAACATTTTTCACTATTCATTAAAAAATGAACATTATCGGAAAAATACCAAAAAATTCACACAAAGTAAATTTTGATGTCCCAATCATAAATAATAAGTTTATTTTGACAAACAAGTCTTATAAAATTGTCAAAAGATAGATTTTAAAAAAAAAATTCCATCAAAATGCAGTAAAATAATCTTTTAAGAATATTAGTGTATTCTATGCATAAGATTGCATTTATTTTCATTTTAAGCCTCTAAAACACTATCTAAATCATTAATAGACATATATAAAAATATCTATTATTCATTACTTACATGGGATGTTACATCCTTCCCCTCTTTAGAAAATTGTGTCCCCGCAATTTATTTACTTATCGAATAAATCGGGGTACTTATCCCTCATTGCATTTTCAGATTCCCATGTTGCCTCTTCCATCATGTGGTTTTTCCACAAAACCTTTACCTGATTAATCACCTTATTCCATAACACTTGCTCCCTGTGGTCAAGAATCTGGACTGGTTGTTCCTCATAAGATAGGTTCACTTCCAGCTGAACTACCTCTGGACTCAAAACATGAGATGGATCTGGAATATACTTTCTCAACATCGAATCGTGAAAAACATTGTGTACCTGAGATAAACTTGAAGGTAAATCCACCCGGTAAGAAACTGATCCAACTCTCTCCAAAATTTCATATGGTCCAATGAACCTTGGACTCAACTTTCCTTTCTTACCAAATCGCATCACACTTTTCCATGGTGATACTTTGAGAAAAACATGATCACCTACCTCAAAAGAGAGATCCTTCCTCCTGTTGTCCACATAACTCTTCTGCCTACTCTGAGCTATTCTCATGTGTTTCTGTATCAGCTGAACTTTTTCTGCCAACTCTTATACCAATTCCGGTCCCATCAACTTCCTTTCACCCACTTCATCCTAGAAAGCTGGAGTTCGACACCGCTTCCCATATAATGGCTGAAATGGTTCCATCTGTATACTAGAATGAAAACTGTTATTATATGAAAATTCAATCAAAGAAAGATGTTGGTCCCAACTTCCCTGATAATCTATCGAACAAGCTCGTAGCATATCCTCCATGGTCTGAATTGTTCATTCCGACTACCCATCTGATTGAGGATGAAAAGCTGTACTAAAATTTAATTCAGTACCCAACGACTTCTGAAGGCCTTTCCAAAAGTTAGAAGTGATCATGGGATCACGGTCAGATAAAATGGAGAGAGGAACTCTATGTAACATGACTATCTCTTTAAGATACAAACGGGAAAGTTGATCTAGGGAAAAAGTATCTCATATAGCAAGGAAATGAGCAGATTTGGTCAAGCGATCAATAATAACCCAGATTGCATTATTACCTCGAGATGTCTTCGGTAATCCCACAACAAAGTCAATGGATATATTCTCCCATTTCCACTCTGGAACTGGTAAAGGCTGAAGCATCCCTTTCGGTAACTTCCGCTCTGATTTAACCTGTTGACAAGTCAAACTCTTCACAGTAAAATCAGAAATATCACATTTCATTCCATCCCACCAGTAATACTCTGGAAGATCTCTATACATCTTAGTACTGCCTGGATGAACTGAAAACGGAGAACTATGAGCTTCACATAACAACTCTCTCTTCAACTGTGAATCACAAGGCCCACACAATCTCTTCCCAAATCTAAAAACACAATCATTATCAATGTTGAATTCAGGAATCTTTCCTTTCTGAACTAGCTCTACCTTTTTCTGCAACTCACTGTCTTGCTTCTGTGCATTCTTGATTCTATCTGATAGAGATGATTTCCCTGATACCTGAAACAAAAGAGAAGAACATCCTGCACCAACAACTTCTATGCCAAAGTTCATCAAATCCTTAACCAAATGATCACGTTCCAAACGCAACATTGCTAATGAAGCATTACTTTTTCGACTCAAAGCACCAGCCACTTTATTTTCTTTTCCCGGATGGTAATGAATTGTTCGATCATAATCCTTGATTAATTCCAACCATATCCTCTGTCTCATGTTTAACTCTTTCTTAGTGAATATATACTTTATACTTTTGTGATCAATATATATTTCAAACTTTACTCCATACAAATGATGCCTCCAAATTTTTAAAGCGAAAACAACAGCAGCTAATTCAAAATCATGTGTAGGGTAATTTACCTCATGAGTTTTCAACTGTCGTGAAGCACAAGCAATTACCTGATCATTCTGCATTAGGACACAACCAATTCCTTTCAATGAAGCATCACTGTAGATAACAAACTCACCATTCCAGGAAGGTAGTGCCAAAACTGGATCATTAACCAATCTTCTTTTCAGTTCCTGAAAACAATCATCACATTATTTTTTCCAGATAAACTTAACACCCTTCCGAGTTAGCTTAGTCATTGGACTATATAAGAGTGAAAAATTTCTAACAAACCTTCGGTAATAGCCTGCCAAACCAAGGAAACTACGAATATCAGTTATATTTGTGGGTCTTGGTTAGTCTTCCACAACTTTTGTTTTTGCAGGATCAACAGTTATCCCATCTTTATAAATAATTTGACCAAGGAAAGATATTTGTTGCAACCAAAACTCACACTTGCTGAATTTCCCATACAATTTATTTTCATTTAAGGTTTTCAAGATAAACCTTAAATGTCTTTCATGCACCTCTTTACTTTTAGAAAACACCAAAATATGATCAATTAAAACCACAACAAACTTATCCAAGTACTCATGGAAAATTCTATTCATTATGTCCATGAATACAGCAGGTTCATTGGTTAGCCCAAAATAAATTACTACAAATTCATAATGGCCATATCTTGTACGGAACGCGGTCTTCAGAACATCTACTTCCTTTACCTTCAGTAGATGGTACCCTGATCTCAAGTCAATCTTGGAAAAATACTGAGCTCCCTTGAGCTGATCAAACAAATCATCGATATGAGGCAAAGGATATTTGTTCCTAACAGTGATGTTATTCAAGTCTCTATAATAAATGCAAAGTCTCATTGAACCATCTTTCTTTTTAACAAATAAAACAGGAGAACCCCATGGTGATGTGCTAGGTCGAATGAAACCCTTCTCTAATAAATCTTCCAATTGCTCCTTTAACTCTAAAAGTTCAATTTGAGCCATTCGATAAGGGGGTTTTGAAATTGGCTTAGCATCAGAAACTAAGTCAACAGTAAACTCAACTTCCCGATCTGGTATTATTCCAGGAAACTCATCAGGAAAAACATCAGGATACTCATTTACCACTGGCACATCATTAATCTGAACAGTTCCTTTATTTTCAACGATGTGTGCAAGGTAACATTCATTTCCATCTTTTAAAATTTTCTTGGCCTCTTGATATGTTATCAACAGTAAGGGTTCATTCTTGTACACAAACTGAAATTCTTTCTGAAAAGAAACTTCTTTAGCTCTATAGTCAATCTTAGCATGGTAAATTGAGAGCCAATCCATACCCAGGATAACATCAAACTCTACTAGAGGTAGAACAATAAGGTTTTCAAATAGGTTCTTTCCACATATAAGGATAGTAAGATTCTTATAAATTATTTTTGCCTCTACATTTCCCCCAGGTGTTCTTACCAAAAGTTTTGGAGTCATTTATTGAGATGGTATTCCCATTTTACTGGAAAAGTTTTCAGAGATGAAAAAATGTGTAGACCCCGAATCAAACAACACACTAGAATAATATGAAAAAACCAACAAAGTACCTGATACAACTTCATTTGATGGCCCGACATCTGCTGAAGTAGTTGAAAAGGATTTCACCACCCCTTTCTGCTTGTAGTCTAACTGCTTCCCATCACTCAAGATCTTTGTCGGACACTCGTTTGCATAGTGACCCATCTCATTGCACTTATAACATTTCACTAACTGTAAATAAAATTTGGTCTTACTTTCACCTTGATCCTTTTCAGTGTAATCATGAGCCTTATATCCCATCTTACCACATCAGTAGCACTTTCAAGAATTCAGAAGACATTCCCCAGCATGCCTCTTGCCACATTTATCACAAACTGGAAACTTAGTTTTCTTACCATCAGACTTTTATGAAGAATTATTACCTTTCTCCTGCCACCTCGGTCTCTTCTTCTGTTGGTTGTTATAGAACACTTTATCATTGGAAAACTCCATTTCCACCTTCTTAGAACATCGAACAAGCTATTCATAACTTTTAAACTCACGAGAAGCTAATGCCCTTCGATATTTTGGCTTTAATCCTGAGTAAAAATGATTGATTTTACTATCAAGGTCTCAGATAAAATTTAGAGCATACCTTGCCAATCGAGTGAACCTTTCTTCATAGGTAGCCACTGAGTCTTCTTCTTGCCTCAATTCCAAGAATTTTTTTTCCATCCTAAGTCAAACAGCCTTAGTAAAATACTTCTCAAGAAACAAACCATTGAATTCATCCCAGTCAAGAGCATCAATCTCATCGGCGTACCTGATATTTTTAACCATAGACCCCCACTGATCAGCCTCACCCTCCAAACGGTAAATAGAAAGACTATCCTTTTGATTGTCTGAAACCCCCATGACATAGAAAATATTCTCCAGTGATTTAATCCACCCTTCAGCTAACATAGGGTCATATGATCCTCTGAATGATGGGGGATGTTGCCTCATGAAATGTTACACCACTGACATGTTCCTCTGCGGTTGATCTAGCTGATCTCGTCCATGGATACCACCACCATTTATCGATTGAGTCAACTGTGCCATTACTGCAACAAACTGTTCAGTTCCAATTCCGACCATCTCAGGATGCTGATTCGGAAGGTTATTTCCTTCTGCATGCCTTCCTAGCACTACTTCCCTGTTTCCTCTGCGGAAAACCATTCTGAACAAACATGTCTTAGATGAAGCAACATGGTAATCTTCAAATACTATATCACTTCAATTTGACCATAAAAAAACATTTTTGGATAATAATTTAATAGAATTCTAACTCCTAAAGTTATCTAAACCAACCTATGATACCAACTATAAGGCCCCAGCCTTAATCCTTATTTCATCTTGAGTTATTACAAGATTACACATTGACGATCTTTTCGGGTTTAGAGTTTTAGAGTATTATATCATAAACCTTTCATTACATTCCACATAAAAGCAAATTGGTTACCTAAAGATAGTATTCTTCATTCCAATCAATGGAAACATATTTAAAATAAATCATGGATTCTTTCTTGAAACTTCCTTGACACTATCATCATATCATGTACCTTTCTATTGACCTGTGAAAAACATTTCAAAAAACTTGGGATGAACATAAACAGCTCAGTAAGGGATATAAAAATATGGAAAGGAAACAAGGGTACATATATAAAAAAGAATGAAATCATTATTTACCCATAAAACATAAGCACTTTAACATACCTAATCAAATCATGAATAAATCATAGAAATCATAATACATAAAGGTAACTTGAGGCATTCATAACATTCTTACGTAGGGAGTAACCCTATTGGTTACGTTTGGAATACCCATCACAGTACATTCCCTAAATCTCTTCGGAGAAACCTTAACGTTTCACTCCTTCTCGTTACCCAATGCATTGGAGAGCTATATCGGGCTCACCCGCCCTTAGTTTATCACGGAACCACCCATCTTCATAATAATGCCCAAGAACCTCAACATAATCGTATCACATAAAACACGCATAAAGGAAACATAACATTTCCCCATTTCAATCACGAGATATCAATACAACACATTTATGTAATAAAAACACTATGAAAACCATTTTCAATACCAAAATAAAAGAAAAGTAAAACATGGTATTTATTTTTCTTTTTTAAAAAAAGGTATGGCTTGTAGAGGAAGCCGAAACTCAAATAATGGTTACAGCAGCGGAGAAGTCGTGTTCGCCGCATACGTACGACAAAAACATTCACTTCTGTCATTTAGTAAACGCTTCATATAAAAATATTCCTTTTGAATAAACGTAAAAGTCAAAGGGGTTTATACACCGTATAAAAGAAGGTTGTGTATAAAACAAAATATGCCTCAATGAAAGGAGATTGAGACGAAGTCCCATACCTCGGGTCCGACTTGACTCGGTCATTCTTTAATCTCCTAAATAATAAACTTGAGTTAATTTCTACTTGTTTAAGAACCTTTTTCAAGTTCATTATTCCTTTTTTATCACGTATTTCCATGTCATGAACACTATGTAATTATTTAAGTTAATAACGGTCGATTTAACGATCATTGGAACTTGAGTAAAAAATAAGCCCTTTATAATTACAAGTTTTTCAGGTATCCATTATATCCATAATCGTATTAATGATGTAGATATCATATATGTCATATATATCCAGTACATGCATGCATTTATAATATTACATAATCATTTAGATGTAAGAAATGAAATGCACCGTTCATGGAGACGGTAAGCCGTACGTATGCATGAATGCTAATTTCATTTCCATTTCATATTTTATAGAATGGAATCATAATGATATAAAGTTATATTATAATTACATTATAATATCATATATAATATCATAGTTCTATCTTTATACGTCCCACATATAGTATTTAACGAATCAAATCACTTTGAGGGGGCAATAGTCTGCACTTCCTTAAATGAAGATATCGCGTTTACCCATAATGGAAACCATAAAGGTATGACCAAAATGAAAAATACAGAAACATAATGAAATTATAAACATATTATTTATCATATATAAATATAGTTACATCGTAATGGCCACCTTTGAAGGTGTTAAAGGAATGTTGAACAATCATCGTTTCGGGAGGCATAAATTCACCATCCACAGAAACAGTATGTTCTTTAATCATTATATTTAGGTGTGTGTATGTGTAGCTTGAATACTTATTATAAAAACATCCTAGTATATTGAATATATTCGAGTTGTTACAAAAGAAATAAATAAAAATAGTTTAGGGGGTTGGAGAAGCAAAATAAACCAAAGGACTCAAGTGAAGACATTACCTTAAAATCGGGTAACTCCCTTTGGTTTGAGCTCAAAGGCTTCTTGGGAAGACTTATGCCCAAAGTGAGGCTTCTAGGAGCAATAGAGGGAAGTGGAGAGACAAAATGGTCATATTTTGGCTGAGCCAAAGGCTTTGGGAGTGTGGGTAAGGAGGTAGAGGTGGGGGCCTTTTATAAGAGGAGAGGAGGGGCACTCTTGGAAAGTAAAGAAATATTACTTTATTTGAAAATGAGTTTCGGATTTAAAAGGTCCCACATTGATTTAATTCGAGGTTAAGGTGATAAGGGTTCTAAATATACCCACGCAATAGGTTTTGGACATGTTTAGATCTTAGATTTTACATTATCTTTCCATTTTATTTAAATCCTTTATTAATGAGGTAATCGCTGCATCATCATGATGTCATAAATAATTTAATTTATTTAAAGTATAAAAATTATAAAAAAACTACTATGATGTAGGAAATATTTTTATCTTTCCGTGGAATATTTATAGTCAAAAATCTGACTTGTATAACCCCGATTAAATTTTTTTTCGTAAAACATATTATGTTTGTGTCATTTTTACTTTAACATTAAATAAAAAGTTATTTATGACATTTCCCAACCAAAGTGGATCCATAGGGTCCCCAAGTTTACCCATGGATTGTCTTGGTCGTCCATGACACATCCAATGAGGTTAGGACATGTGTCAAGCTCATCTCATATTATTAAAACATTATTTTTACCTTAAACTACACTAATTATCTCTAATTGCGATTAAGAACTTAAAAGTTACTATTCACCAAAAAATTATTTTAATCTCATTGAACCATATTTTACTTCTTAATGACAAACATGTATGTTGGATTTTTGAAAATCAAATCACATAAGTGGCAAAGTTTCATTTAAATGAAAAATCAGTTTCTTTAACTACCACTTAGTGGTTTCAGTATTTATCAAAAATTGAAGTTTTTTAGAAAAATACCAAAACTTCACCCTAAGATATATTTGATATTATGAATTCAAAAATGATGTATATTTTACAAAATTAAAAACATATAAGATTAATTAGTTAATATAATAATTAATTCCCACTGTCCTGACAAATAGCGTGTTTTTATGAAACAATAAGTATCAAAAGATTGACAGTAGTTTAAGTCCAATTTCAAAGTGAAATTGATTCCAATGACCACCATTGGATAAAATGGTAAAAATATATTCTAATTTCACTTCAAAACCAATTCAATAGATAATCTAATAATATAAATAAATTAGATTAAAAAGTGGTTTTGAATTAAAATACAACATTTTTCACTATTCATTAAAAAATAAACTTTATCGGAAAAATACCAAAAATTCACACAATGTAAATATTGATGTCCCAATCATAAATAATAACTTTATTTTGACAAACATAGCTTATAAAATTTTCAAAAGATAGATTTAAAAAAAGGTTTTCCATCAAAAGGCAGTAAAACAATCTTTTAAAAATATTACTGTATTCCATGCATAAGATTGCATTTATTTTCGTTTTAAGCCTCTAAAACACTATCTTAATCATTAATAGACATAGATAAAAATATATACTATTCATTACTTACTGGGGATTTGACACAACATCTATTACATTTTTTAGGGATTAACATGTTGCAAAACATGCTACTAGAAAAAATATTGATTTTATCATTATGATAACAATTGTTTATATCAATTTTTGAACACATAAGTAAATAATTTATATTTCCCAAAGGATTTTAAATATATAATTTATATCATACAATTATTTATATTTGTTGTTTGTAAAATGGGTGATGTTCATTGGATGTTTCAACAATATGATATTAAGATTTTCCTCACATAAGATTATGGTGGTATTCTACATACCTAAATCTTATGATTATTTTATTATGTAAGTGTATATATAGATTGGAATAAAAATCATGGTATTGGTTACAAAAATTTTCAAAATTAGACAATTAGTTGTTTTCCGTTATATATTCTAAATGGAATCTAACATAAGCATTCCTTGGAAATTAAATTATTTATGTAGTAATCAGATAACATAATGAATATTGCAATAATATATATTTAAATTTTAAAGGACAAAAAATTACTATAAAACATATGTATGTCCAGTTAGAGGAGTGTATTTTAACCATTTACACAATAATTTTAAATATAAGCAGACTAATTCCCATATTTATTTTTCTTTTACTATTATAATATTTTATGTAATTAAAGGAAAAAGATATCATTCACTTAGATTTATAATCTCAAAAATTTGGGCATATAGATAAATAAATGTCATGATATTTTATAAAAATGATTATATAAAATATTAAGGGTTTTATATTATCCTGGTACATTATTTTTTTTATTCCATGTTTCTCTTAAATGCTCACACGACTGTGACATAGTATTTATTCACTAAATAGAATAAAAAAATAAATAATATTCATAATATTATATGCAATATATTTTTAATGAATTTAAATATGCCAAATAATTTATAAAATTATTTTGTGAATTTGATATTATAAATGTTTAGATTCAGATTCCATTAATTCCTTTTTTCAATGTCAAAATAAATGAATTGTCTTAAAAATAATATTAATTATATTTTATGTTAAATATTATTTTTTAAATTTTTTAAATATTTTTTGGATGTAAAATAATGATGACATTTCGTTTAAAAGTTCATGAGTCTTCCAGTTATGATCTAATTGTCTTCTTAAATTTAAATTTAGATCCCATTAATAAAATTTTTTATTACGGTACTTAAAGATAAAATACGTTAACCATGGGGTTAATCCAAATTTTTTAGTATATAATGATTTCAAAACATATAGAAAATTTATTTTTTAATTTCATTATTACCATATATACCTAATATTTAAATAATTATCATTTTCGAACCATTTTAAATGATTTTGACACATATTATATTTTAATATTTCACATATTTCCAAAAATAACATCATTGTATATTTTTAATAATCATTATTGTATTAAATGATTTAAAATTCATAACTAAACTATCTTTATCAAACTAAAAATTATATGTTTAGAAATACCACCAATCATCCATTTTTAGACCAATTTTATTTTAATTGTAAAAATATAGACCCTAAATTTTAAAAGGCATATTTCTCAAGGTAATTTTCAAAAAGGGTTAACGTGGGTTAACTAAAAGTGATCAGGGTGAAAAAATAATCTAAACATGTATAATATTATTGGATTATATTTTTTAACAGTTATTTATATTATATTTTTATTATATAAATTTGGATACTTTTTCCGATGAAGATGAATTTATATTAATTTTATATGATATTTAATTAAAAAAGAGCACATCCCCTCACTTATAAAAGGGAAACCTCTCTCTCTCTCAGATTTATACACAATAATTATAGGTCTACCAATACCTTCCCAAATACCATCCATAAATTAAAAAAATAATCTAATGAAAATAGTTTTCTCATAAAACAAGCTTATGAATGATTCTGTTGTAAAACACAATAGGTTGTTTGGAAAATAAGTATAGTTAATAAGAATGAATTTTTATTTTATCTTAGATTCTTCTAATATCAAATATTATTTAACCATGGTGAAATAAAAATATCAACATCTTCAATGTACTAATATGTTATCCTATTAATGGCGTAAAAAACAATGGAACCTGCATTTGATACCATCACAAATAGATTACTAACCTGACACATGAAAAGGAACGATAGGTGTTCCTAATCCCCATATCCTAACAATAAGTTCTTAGACATCAAGAAACTAATATACGAAGTATTTTCACCTATGAATATTTATTAAAATACACATGTAACTGAATTACAACACATGAATTAATCATCACAACTATTATGCACTATAATTCATACTAAATGGGTATGTACCAGTCTTAGGATCAAAGTGAAATTTATTAACATAAACTAATAAAATGAGAAAGGTTAGTTGACCAAAAAACAGATGCATCCTTATGGTATCACATGAGACACCAACCATGTCAAAAATAATAATCTATACCATATGAAAATAAATAAATATCTTGAGTGACCACCACCAACAATTGAGGTATTTCCATTACCCCATTCAAATTGAATAATGTCTATTTATAAGCATTGTGTGTATGTAATTTGTATTATGACATGACCTTCAAGGTCCCAACTGTTTTCCATATATAGCCATTACAGGAAAAATAATCTTTCAAGTTTTCAATTTAATAAAATAGATTATCATTGGACAACAATTAAATTTTTTATGGATGGTGGATAGTGGGTGAATAACTCATAGAAAGTAAAAATAGTAGAAAATAACCAATAAAAATCTCTAGGTTATTATGATGATTTTGGTTCTAGGATCATCATACCCACATGGATAATTCATAAAAATAACACAACTCATTCATAAGATACTATAGAGGATGAATCCAAACTTATTGTAGTACCCTTAGCATCACAATGATATTTAGTTTATATTATCGTTCAATCCATCATGGGAGACAGGATGAAGACCTTATAGATCGACCAGTGTACTAGCCCTACTCTTCCCTCATTGTTTCCCTCAGTTACCATGATATTTCATCCATTTTCCAAACCTAAAAAATAACCTTTTATCATAAACCAAATAAGTACATTCTATAGAAGACCATTTTTTCAAAATGGTGTACACTATTTCATGAAAATCATAGACACCATACCCATTTGAAACCATAGATTCATCCTCTCCATAGAAGATAGGAATATTTGAGATATTATGGCATGATCATTTAAATCATAAAATAGTGGAACAACATGAAACCATTGACAATTGTCCTTGAAATCACCACAAAATGGTTCAATTATAATATACATGTTGTGAGGATATACTATAGATGCAAGAACATGCCGCAAAAATTAATGTCATTGACTAAAGAAAAAATTTAAAATATCCCTAGGTCATTGAAACAATGGAGTATAAAAAACATTATTTGGAACAGAGGAAGAACCAAAAAATAAGAATATGATAAACATACATTGATGTTTCATAAATATTGTAGGTAAAACCACAAAAATATTTGAGCCTAGAGGGTATTGATTTATAGAGGATATGTTCCTAGGAATGTGGTGGTCAAATGATTAGGAAATGATGGGTTAAAATTTTAAATTAAGGAAGAGTAAAATTGGAAATTCAATATATATATATAAACATTTCTAGATAATGTTTTTCGATGAAATTTTTTCAAATTGGGAACAAAACATTTTGTATACTCAATCTAAATATATGGGGGATTCATGGTTTTGGTTATACGTTTCCACAAACTATATACATAACCATGAAAGTATTCTTATCCCACTCTCTAGGACATAATGATTTATAGGGTTGGACTAAAATTAATAGTATGTCCCCAATATTTTTCCACCCTCTACCCTTAAAAACACAATATAGTAGAGAAATTCAAGAAAATATATTGTATATAAAGAGTAAATAATAATAATATCATTCTTGAATAAATTACAATGGGTTTGATAATTTCCCACACTGTGTCAAATTCCAACTACCTAAATTTAATCCATATTTTGATTATATAATAAGAGAGTATAATATTCATTTAATGAGGCCTTTTGATTCCACATCTAATACTCAACATTATCATGCTTCAATTGGACACAAAATATTATAATTGATATATGATAATATACCACTACATGGTATATAAAATTTCAGATTGGATGCTCAATCACTGAAAGATGTCTATTCATTTAATGATCCTCCAATTTCAAAATATGAGAAGGAAATGGTATATACATTTTCAAATTAGTTACATGGAATATAGTGGGATTCAATTTCAACTGAGAAGGAAGAACCAAAAAATATGAAACCATAATGATCCTCATGGTTATTTCAAAAGAGTAGTGATACGTCAAAATAATATTAACATACTTCCTAAGATAGTGATGAAACAAAAGAAGAGTCAAATTTATTAACACCAGATCACCGACTTAACACACCTATGAATGATTTCATTCATGGTTTGATTAAGGTTAATTAATTTTAACTATCATCAAATTCCACCTAATTATCTAAGTCGTATCAGTTTTCACATGTAAAATTCATGGTCCCACAAAATAAATCGGGACTACTAAAGTACTGCATTGGGGAGACTAAAATAGATGTCAATAGATGTAACATTAGGGATTCGTAATAATCTAGGATAAGTAACAATTATTTTTTATAAAATTCCATTGTCCCTAGACGGTTATCCCATAAACCACTAAAACCCATCGTTCATGCATGATGCATGCCATCTCTGATTTAGTTTTCTCACACTTTTTGTCAATCAATTTGAAAATATTCAATGCTATAACTAAACTATGAACTTATTTAATTTTAGAGGCCTTCCCATTGTTAGAATAAATACAATTTTCCCTATTTTAAATCATAGTATATGGAATTATTTAGAGCCTTGTGATCTTATGGACATAAAGAAAGAAAATCACTTTCAATTTTTTTGATTTATTAATTAGAATGAAAAAAAAATAGATTTTTTAAAGACAAATTATCACTCATTTATAATTCCATACTTGAGGAATTTGGGGTAAAAATTTAAATTTGTTTAATTCTAATCAATGAATCCAAAAAATTGAAAGAGATGGGCTCTCTTCATGTCCATAAGATCATGAGGCTCTATTGAATTATCTCTCAATTAGAATTCAATACATGAGGAATTTGGAATTAATGAGTTTTAATTTTTAGGGATATGTCATCCCATATTTATTAATGAATATGAATAGGATAAATAATGGATAATGATCTTCAGTTCCATCATTAACATAATTATAGTTGAAGCATCAATATTCTAAATCTACTATAACACACATCATTATTTGCCACAAGAAATGGCATAACACAATATAAAATGAATTGTTGGAACCAAGATAAACTACCCACTAATTATGATAATAGTTCCTCATCATCATATCCCTCAGAGAAAATAATAAAATAATGAGGCTGTTAAAGAAAAAACTCCTTATGAATATTTGGAAAATTCACCTGGAATCTCCCAAATATTAATGATTTACTATAATTATGTAACAAATCATCCCATTTTTTCCCATAACTAATTAGTTATATATCTGAACTCATCATCCCCTGACCATCCAAGAACATAAAATATTTATCTTCTATGGAATCAATATTAATTATTGGAAAAAACATTATATTCGACTCACGTTAGACTTATTCAGAACATGTGTCAAAAACATCCTTCATAGGGAGTCGATGACTACATTCTGTTGACATAGAATATAGATAATGTCAATTTTAAATCCTTTGAGGTTCTCGATCTACCATGGTTTCCTTTTATTCAAATACCTATATCATGAGATATAAGACACAATTTTATAGTACATGTGGACAATAAATGTTTCCCCAAAAAGTATAGTGATTCTAGAATTTAATTAATGCACTAAAACTATATTATCTAGGTCATGGGGTGGGTAATTAATATCATGTGTTCAGATTTGGTGAGAGACATACACAACCAGATAGTCTCCCTGCATAAGCACACAACCCAAATCCTTACATGAATATTAAAAATAAAAAATATATACTTATGTAGTCTAATAAATGTTCTAGATAGAGAAAATAGTCAATTAATTCTTATTTTACATGATAGATTCTTGATTGCCCTAGCTCCAAGGGAACATCACCCATTTCAAGGTGAGATAAGTCATTGGTGAGGCAATTTTGAAATATTTTCTTGGTGGAATTTCTTTTGTATCTTAATAATCATATGTGTCACTAGATATAAAAAATATTTCTCATATCCTCTAATGAAAAGTATACTCTACCATTAATTATATCAACTGAAACCCCTTGTTTTCTTATTAAATGACACCCATGAATGATTTTTTCTTTGTATAATCTATATTTTTTAAATAAAATTCCATGATTTTAGGGTCTAACATATTTCATAGAACAATCCTCAAATGTTACCCCTTCTCCCCATGGGATCCTATGTAAACCATGACATTATATAAAAAACAAAACAACAAAATCGAGGAATCGGTGAATCTAAGAGATCATAAGAACCAATAAATCTATTTTTAGACTTATTATTTTGAAGGTAATTACTAATTACTCAAAAATTTATACATGAGTAAAAAATTATTAGTTTCAACCTAACCATGTGGTTCCATGTATTATGGTATAACACTCAAAACTAAATTCCCCCATTTAGGTTGGATAAAAATATCTTCATCATAAGGAAAATGGTATTTATTATTGATGGTTTCCCCCATTTACAATATAGTAGTGAAAATATTGAAAAAGAGAGCTCATAGTTATCTTAGAAAATAGTTACTAGAGCATCCTGTAGTGAGTATCTCATGTGAATGAATCAATAATTTTATAAATAATACTATTATATAATTACTATTTCTAATTATGTGGGCACCAAAAAAAATTTATTTATTATTAAATTACTTTGTCCTAGGTGGCATTTTAATGGTAAAATTCTCATCCCACTCATGAGGTCATTATGAGAAATCCCCTATGATCAATTTTGGGAACTGATGTAACATGGAAGGTATCCCACTATTCATGACTTCAAAAAATTATCCAATAATAGCGAATATACAAAACAATATGGTCTTCCATGATCTTGAATTTGAATTCTATCTCATCCTAACTGAAAATCCCATTATCCCAAAAAAAATTGGGGATCTAACATTATTTGAGGTTCATGTTAACCACCAAAAAAGCATTCAATGTAGGCACTGAATAATTTCAACAAATCCATCCTGTAGATCACATCATGTAGTTAAAAATAAAAGAAGAATTTTCA
This sequence comes from Viscum album, assembly GCA_963277665.1. Taxonomy (NCBI): domain Eukaryota; kingdom Viridiplantae; phylum Streptophyta; class Magnoliopsida; order Santalales; family Viscaceae; genus Viscum; species Viscum album. The sequence continues at coordinate 1,941,766,104 of OY728126.1, read as the reverse complement.
TTTCTTCACAAACTCTATCAAGGATACAAGAAATGACATTCAATGTAATCCACAAATATTTCTAATTATGAGTGTTATAACTAACTCTCTGACAAATAGAAAAATATTAGATGGATGTTTCAATATAACCATGAGATGAAACGAATTGAATGAATTAGGTTCACCTATATCAAAAAATGAAATTACTATGGATGATTTCATAAGAATGGTATATCGAATATTTACATGTCTATCACCATATTCAATCAATTTCTAAGACAAAACATATATATGATTCAAATGTGCATGTTATTGTTATTGTATAAATACTATATCCTTTACACTATAATGAATAATTGTATAATAATATTTTTTATTACTACCAATCATTACCTATCATGACACCTTAAATATTGATATATCATATATATTTGTTGTTCCCCTACAATATACACATCCTACACAACTCTAGGATGGGGAACCACTCTTACAAAACCATCTCATATAGCCCATGCGTCCAAACTGGAATCAAGGTATAGAGTAATAGATATATAGATCCCACATTCCAATATCTCTTATACTAATATAATAAAACTTATCCACCACCAAAAGTATTTATTGAAGGTGTTCAGGATGGATATCTAGACCGACTTCCTCCGTTATTCCCATACTTGTCGTACTTCTATTTATTTTGAGATAACAAAAACCCTAACTTGGTAGGTTATTGAATCATCCTAGTCATGCTTAATATAAATTCATGGTTGATCTCCCCCATTAAAGGTCAGTCAACTATCTCAACATAGTTTATCAACATAAATAAAAATACCTAAGATACAAATTATGGACGAAACTCCATTAATAACTTAGGGATTTAATCTATTCATTTTTAACTAACACGAGTGAAAAAAGAATAGATTTACAATGCATTTGGTTTGATCCATTTCTAATCAACTTCCCTGATAGTTTTTTAGTTACTCTTTGGAATTAGAGAGGAATGAATTATAGTATAAAACTATGTGGTGAATATGGGCCTAGTGAGCATTGATCCCATATTTTCACATCTCTATTTTTGAACCACTAACTCTCACAACCAATTATTGGGACCATGCATCATTAAAATTTCACACATTACGTTTACTGAATCCATAGACTCATGGAACTACCAAATCCTATAAATCATTCACACCCATTCATCTATATATTGATTTATTTGATTCACTATAGGGAAGGGGGACAATGATAATCAAAATTTTGAGATAGATTCTTCTCTAGTCCTATTTCTGAATCATTTACCTAATAATGAGTAGATCCTAGAACTTAATATAGGTATTAGACTACCTTAACAACTGAACAAATGAATTTATATTCAAATGGTTATTGGTAATTCCCTTTGGCCTCCTCTTAGGGAAATATATGTGTCTTTAAAGAGGAATTATGATATAGAAATCAATAAAACAAAATTTTGAAACCATCAACACATCAATCCATGGTGATTAAATTAAAAAAAAATTAAAAAATCTATAAATTAAAAACACTACCTCATCATCATAAAATACTAGTAAAACCAATCCAATGTACCTTTTTTCTCATATAATTTCTTGGAATGAGCACTACACATAAAGGATGAGACAAATAAATTCCCAAACATTCATTTTAAATCATTTCCTATCATGATGGGTGTTGGATAAACTCCCAAATCATAAATAAAACCCTAAAGTACAAAATTAATTTCTCATTTCTATATATAAATCCAAAAATAACAAGACTAAATGAAATTATAAAATCATCTTTGATGCTAATGTTTTCATGAAATCGCCTTTGCTTCCATCCTAATTCGACAGTTGATTGGATTCATGGCATTTCCCCAAGGGAATTCCTAATCACCATGTGCTAGAAAGTAGTTCCATGGAATCAGTGTACTCATTATGGAATGATTAACCCTATAGAGCCATGATCAAAAACAACATAAATCATAATTTCAAAACACACATAAATAATAACATCAACAATCCCCTACATTACCTGAAAAATGGGAATGTACAAGTCTCATATTCATGTTTACAAATATAATAAAAACACCTATAAGGTTGGGAAACAAAGAAAATATAAAAATTTTCTTCATAGAATGGGTGAAAACACCGTCAATGTGTCCACCATAACCTATTATGAAATATTATAAATCTCTATTAGGAGTATCAACAATCCAAAAATGATCCATTTCCTTTAGCTAAGTCAAATAGAATAAAATCTACATTAAAAAATTTGGTTTATTAATGGTGTGTGTATAAATTATGAGAAATATATCACTATATATTCTATATATAAGCACAATTAGAGATTTAGACGTTACAATGTAGAAATAGTTAAATCCTATTCATTTCAAAACATGACATAATTTTTGTATTATTTTTTATAATGTTAGAAAAAATGAAATCATAAAAAAACATAATAACCATGGGAAAGCAATAATTATCTAGTATTATTAAAGAGATAAGATAATTATATACACAATGGTTAATCATATAAATAGTTATTCGCATTCATGAGCCACTAGGGGTGATGAAGATAATTTTCTATGAGGATTATCTATTGCATGATGAATTTTAGTTATATTTGTAGCTTAAACCTTTTTGGGATTTCTAGTCGTGGAACTTCTATATCACCAAATATACTAGTCCTAGAAATCCAACCATGGTACCAACAGATCCTAAATTCATTGTTAAATTATTAAACCATGAAAATTAAATTTTATCACAATGAAATCAATTTAATTTGAATGAATGTGATGTTCTTAAAAGGGAAGTAAATAATTTCATAAGATTTAATCATAGTAATACCACTTCTAATAAAATATGTAGATCACATAAAACAATATATAATGTTTTTATTTTTTTTGGAAAAAAATTAAACCAATAATAATGGAATAATAAGGAACCACATAACTTTCTTATTGAAATCCCTGTAAACTAGTTGTTAACCGCCATGCAGGATGAGAGGAGATCCCATAAAATCAATAATATAAACAAACATAAAAAAATTAATACCTAAAATATTGATTAAAACACACCTACATCATTATAACCAATTTTTAGATGAATACACAATAATAAAGAGCGGGAATAACCAAAAATTGGGATGAGGGGCCCCATATATAGAAATATCATGAAGAATTGTATTAAACCTAACCAAATATTTGAAATGTGAGTGAATCGAAAATGTGGGAAGACTAATATAAGGTTATTCTAGTATAATGGGTGAATAAATCTGTTGTTATGAGTTTCAATTTTTTAAGGGGTATAAATGGAAATTAAAAATATTTAAAAAATGTTCAGGAAACATGGTTTGGCCTCATTGATTTCTAATCATTACTTTAACCATATGGGTCACTCCATATCTACTAATTGGGGATGAATTGACTGGGTTAATAAATTTCAAATACAATTGTCCAACTATATGGATATTCTTATTCCACTCTCTATCCCACAAAATTTTTTTGGGTTCACTCATGGATTATATTATCCATGCACCATTCTATATGTCACACTCAGTCACTCTGAAACATCAATTCATTTACTAAGAATGACCCAAAATTAAAAGGAAAAATAAGGATAAAAAACAAAAATGACATTTATTATAATATCACAATGGGTTCACATACCCAATATCCATATACATTTCGATCAAAAGGGAAATAGAACCATCATTCATGTGTACAATAGTTTATAACCTCACAAGTTATGGATTTTTTACCTAACCACCTTTATTAGATGTTTGTAATGATTGATTTATTAGAATATTTGATATTTATGTAATATTACTCATATTTTTCAATATATAAATCATATAATTTATTACAATTCCATTAATTTAAAAATGAATATGTCATTTGTGTGTTCTGGTGGATTACCACCCACATAATGTGATGGGATTCATTTCTCATCACATCCCCAAATGTCTAGTATATATATATTTATTTACCAAAATAATATTATATTTTTTATATAATATTAACTCATAATTGATGAAATATAACTTTCCCTTTTTAAATCATGAATGTTGAATACAGGAAATGTTTCTCATGTATATATATAGTCTATTGTCTTCATCATTGTGATGTAGTTCATTTATCATAACCTACATTTGTGTCTGGTTTTGAAAGAATATTTTACGTATAAAAATACTAACTAAATCATGACTATTATTCTATATGGGATTAAATGATTACCACATTAACTATATTTAAACCATCGAATTTATAAGATCATATACACCGAATATCATCAACATTTGTGATATGAATATAAATTATTAGGAAATTGACCTCTCCAATGTTAGAGTAACAATAAACATGAAAATAATTCTTATTATTGTAGATAATTTAGATTAGTTTATTATTTTTGATGTTAAATATTGTATTTTAGGATTCTAACTCAATGTATGGGAAACATTATTTTAAAAGAATCATCCTTGTTGATAAAATATATATTTTCGAAATCGTTTTCATGCATGACCTTATTCTTAATATTAATTTACTTATACGTTTATATATAAATGAATGAATTACATGGGAAGTTTTTTTGCTTCATCTTGGTTTTTTTTTTAAAAAAATCCAATTTTTTCTAATTGAATAATTTTATGTATGTGATATGTAACAATTATATTTTTCTTATAAAATATAAATTGAATTTTATATTTTATTATTTACAAAATCAATAGGTTTTCTTTTCACCGTAATCATAATATAATTTGTGTCTTCCTTTAAAAGAATTATTGTCTTCATCAAACCAAAACCCCATGTTTCTTTATTCTGGGAATTTAAAAATGTTTTTAAATGGAATTGGTTTCCCAATATATGAAATTTTTATCTTTTGGGTGATTTTTTTAGTTTAATAATGAAAATTTTACTATTTTAGGTTTTATGATTATGTTATACATAATGATAATTTTTTATGATAATGGGTGTTTTTTATAAAGAAATGATGTGGGATTCTATTATAAACAAATTATTAGAGGCTATATTATAAACCAAGGATAGGTTGTTATGTTATAAATAATATATGTAGTGTTACGTTATAAACTAGCAATGAGTTAAAAAAATATACCCCTTTAATGCATTGGTTAATAAATATATTGTCCATAAAAAATTCAATATAAGTAAACTGTTATCCACTATTAACTATATGATTTATTTATTCCTGTAGTTTTTTTAAAAAATAACAATATTTTATATAGTAATATAATGTTCTTATGTATAATGAAAATTATTTTGTAGTTTTTCTCAGTAATAATTATACAATTGTGAAATAATTTTCATTAGTTTATCATGACTACAAAGAATTATTTATGAGTATTATTTTCCATGTATCAATTATATTAAATGTTTTATAGAAAATTATGGAATTTAAATTATTGGAATGAGAAATAAAATTTTTATTTTGAGAAAAAAAAATTATTTTTAAAAAAGTGAAATTTTTTATGAGTATTTAGAAACTAAAAAGTGATTTTATTTCATTCAACTTTATTATTTGGTTTTTTTCTCATCCAACATTTTAAATGGTTTTAATAGGATTTTATTATATATAAAAACCAAAACATGACATGTTTATTGAAACTACGATTTTTAATGAAAATAAATATGTTAATCTTACAATGTTTTATACAGTTCAAAAAATGGATACTAATTTGATGTGTCCACTATGAATGTGTATTTAAAAATTCTATAGAAATATAATCCTAAATGAATCTGGGGTTTTTGAGTGATCTCATATTTGCTTTTTGATGATGTGGATTTTTATGGTTTCAAATGGTTCATGTTAATTGGTAAAATTTAGGAAATTTAAAGATTATTATTTATGCATTGGAACAGAGAGTGCGAGACTACGGATGTTTCAGTTAGTATCAGAGTTGGGTTTAGAAAAAATTTGGTATTTTGATATTTTTATGATTATCTATCATAAGAGATTTGGATACACATATAGGATTATGAATTTAAGTTTAAGTAGATGTTCATCATCATAGAAACCCATTTTTAGGTTTTAATAGATTTTATTTTAAGAATATTAATGATATATTGGAAGATAAATATTTGGGTTGAGGTATATGTAAACCATATGTTTATTTGGAAGAGTACTTTTAGAAAAATTTAATTACATTTTTCAAAATTTTCAAATTTTTTTTTAAATTTAAAGAATGATATTAATTTTTTATAATAGTTCATTATTATTATGATATTATATATTTAATGTAAATAGATATAACAATTGATAATATCATTTTATTATTTTAGGAATAATGTCATAACTGTATTTTGTAATTTTACATGATCATATTTTCTCCTTATGATGATTCATGGAATTTATGTAAATTATTAGACTATTTTAGTGATTATATAATCATGGAATATTCATTTTTGGTATATGAATTTTTGAGAGGCTATTTTATACTACAGATAAATTTTTAAATAATCTAGGATGAATATATGAACAAATAATTCAAATCATTGGTATTCAATCATAGTAAAAATATTCTCGATTAATTTTAAGGATTTTTACACATTATCTGCAAAATATTAATTTAGGATAAAATGAATAGTTCCCAGATAAGTGGATTTTCTCATTTTATGAGTTATATATTCTGATTTTAACCATTTTTGTATGGTTAATACATTGATATAGCATAAATAGATTGGTATATTTTTTGGATTAATTGATTCATTATATTGTTATTTTAGAACATGAGGAATAATGATTTATCTTGAATAATCAGTAGTTTCATCAAAATATGAGATCATTTGGGATGATCATTATAGGATGAAATTATACTAGTGCAGTAAGTGTGTTCCCTTATATTCTTGGAACATAAGTAAATGAAAGTCTTCAACTATAGGAAAGTGTTCCAAAAAAAATTGTTGTAATATGACATTAATTTAAATAAATTGATGGGATTTTTCTAACCACATTGGATTTTTTTCGTTGTTATTTACTTCCTCATTATAATTTATATTCTTATGATAAATGTCCTCTATCACTATCTATATTTATTTAGAGATTACATTTTTTACTACATGAAGATATTCTAAATTTCAGCTAACGTTATAATTTTCTTAATCCAAGTATTTATTATTCCAGAGAGCCTTTATACTTCTCTTTTGCATCTTTATGAAAAAATTTTATTTATTAATTGTTTTTATTAGTGGGATTTTAGTAAATGTACTTAAAAATTTCAAAACCACTGATTACTGATATCATGATAAAATTTTTTGGATTAAATTTGTTATGGAAAATCGTGAGTTCCAAATCATATAAAATAACATTATATTTTATATCCTATACAATAACAAAACAAGGGGCCTAAATGAACTGTGGAATATTATTATTTAAATATGAATGTTAGATCATAGTTATTAAATTTATGGTTATGAATAAGGTTAATAATTTTATGAAATATCTAAAAAGAACAAACTCTATTTAAATGTACTTATTATTCCTTAGTATAAAATCACACAATTTCATTTAATGTAATTTCTTTTTTAGAAAATACATTCCCTTTAAAAAATTTATTTAGTTATTTTTTTATAAAATATACTAATTTATTAATTTGATTTATAATGATTTTATTTTATAAAAAAATTATTATTTTCTAAATTTTAATATCAAAATTAGTAAATTGGGAAATTTTTATATTTTATTGAACAATGTTTTTAATGAGTACTGAAAATAATGTTTTTATTGAATAATATAATTTTTTATGTCTTTTATAATTTAAAATCATATGTTGGAATAATGTTAAAATTTCATTTGTTCCTTTTGTTAAAAAAATCCTTTTCTACTATTTGTAATTATTTTTTTACTCCAATTTGGTAAAAAACCATTTTATACAATAAAGGAATTTTTTGGGAAAAAATCATTGTCATTGTGTTTTGTGTTTTAATATTAAATTAATTAATAAAATTTATAAAATTTAATATTTAATAACTCATTTCATATTTTTAATTATTATATTCATATATTTAAACAAATTCAATTTTTTCATCATATATAGTAACCATTATACATAATTGTCCATAATTTATGGGTAAATCTGCATGGTAAGGTCTAAAATAATAAGATAAAGACTACAAAATGTCCCTAAAACATTATTTTGACCTGATTTATGTTTTAGGTTCAACATTTTCCATCAAAATACTAATCTCGGTACTATATTTATTTTATTTTGATTGTGATATTAATTTATATGAAGAAAATTTAAACACATCATTTTCACTGTTGTATTATATATAATTTATATATATATAGTAAAACAAAGAATTTTATTTGGTCTAAAATGATTACATAAATTATTCATCATTTTTTTCATTATAATTAATTTTTAGTTTTAAATTAGGACATAATTAACATATATTATTAAATAACAATGAGACAACGTTTATTAAAATATAAATAAAATTAAAAAATGTTTTTTATATAATAAAAGTAATATAATTTAAATTAATTAATATGTTAAAAATAATATATATATAAATATAATACTATAATGATGTTTCAAAAAGTTATATTAAAATTATATAGATGTGTTATTTTCAATGTCAAATCAAATGAATAGTGTCAAAATTGACATTATTGATATTTTATTTTAAATATTATTTTTTTAGATTATTAAAAATACATATAAATATATGAAAATGAAAAGTAAGAATATAAACGGTCTCAAATTACACAATTTTTTAATTTTAATTCCAATTTGTAGTTTATACATAACATTACATCCCTTTAATAATGAAAAATTCAATTCCATCAGGAAGTTTAGAAATGGTTAACCAAGGGTTTAATCCACAAAAAGTTTTAAATTGACATAAAACCCTCCATAAATTTTATTTAATGTTTATATGAATATTATATATTACTTTTCCACAAATTGGTATCATTTTTCAATGATTTTACCTCATTTAGATGCATATTATATTATAATATTTCATGTATTTAAAAATGGCAGAATTTTTATTCTACAATAAATAATGTTTTTTAAAATGAAGAAATATCCAGAAAAACATTTATTTTTAAAATTTATTTTCATATCGTTAAAATTTTAATTTATGGAAAATTTATTTAACATTTTTACATTATATAAAATATATAAATCTCTAATGAGAAAAAAAATGTGATTAGAGTTATTTTGAAAAAACGGAAAATGTGGGATGAAATAATGAGATAAGGGAAAATAGATATCATATTATGTAAATTTTATTGTATGACATTATTTTTACCCATACTGATCCAATATTAAAATATTATTTTTTTGGAACTGTTATACTATGAAAATTATTTAAAATTATTTTAATATTTTAACTAATTTCAACAGTTCCCTTCCACTCAATTATAAACGACAAAATACTATAGTAATTATACCAAAAACTCATTTTGATTCTGAAAAAACCTACCTAGATCCATTATTTACTCCCCCTCAACCATTTTGAAAATACCTTTTAATGATAAATGTTACCTATTTAATCTTCTAGCATAAACTGGTAGAAATTGTTCGAAAAAGATGTATTGTTCTTTACTGATACTTTTGGTTTTTAATATAATTATAAATCCATAAAATATTTTTCAACCATGATAAAATAATAATTTCAGTATATTTAAAATTCTAATATATTATTATGTTAAGGATATAACTATCATGCACCTCCATTTCCATTAAATAGAAAGGAAACCATTGTTCTTTTTTATAACAGACTACAACCTCGCAAACCATGGATAACGATTTTCCATCCCTACATTTCATGGTTGTTTATCATTAAAATTTTAATTTAAATATATTATATTAATGAAATTTTTATCAATTTCAAAATTTAATATATTGTATATTTTCTTACATTAATATTCATTTAAAAATTTTAATGTTATTCGTGCATTACTGTTGATTACCAAGTCCACCAAGCGACGTGATTCATTTTCATCACCTCATGAAATGTATATTATATATATGTTTATTGTAAAAATTGATATTATGTTAATGATATATAATAATTCTATGAGTATTAAATTAAACATACCTTATTTTTTACATGATTTTTGATACAATTGAAATGTTTCTCCTATGTTTGTGCAACCTACCATCTCCCTGATTGTAACATATATTTTTTTCATATCCATAATTAGTAAATAATGTTAAATTTATAATTTATGTATAAAAATTATAATTATTTCAATATTATTATTATATAGAAAATGTCTTAATGACTCGATTGACCATATTCATCCCATCGAAGACATTTTCTCCATATAAAGTGAATCTCGTCAAATCATGTAACCTGGTTATAATTTATTATGTATTTTAATACAAAAAATTATGTGAAATAATAAAATTTTAAAGGTTTGTTAAAATGTAAATAATTAAACTCAGTAAATTATGCAAGATCTTAAATAATATATGTGATGATTCTTAATCATTTTAAGGGATATATTACCTTAAAATATCATTTTAAATATTTTAATGTTATAAATTCTTATAATTAATCATCTATATACATATGACCCAAATAAATTAAAACATGTATTTATATGGAAATAAATTAATTATAATAGAAATTTTTTGTCTCTTATGAATTTCATTCACTGTTTTTCAAAAATAATATATTTACTAATCTTATAAAGAAAATTTTGGCTATCATTTTAAATTGAATGAAAATAAATTTATTTTTATCATATATGACATCAACCATTTTTACCCCCAATGTAACCATTATTTTATGTTTATATTACATTATATGCATTCATAATTATTTCAAAAAAAATCCACACTTCCCATTATATTTTGGTATTATTAAAAAGGGTTCTAAATAGAATTGATATTTTTATATATAGAATTATTTTCTTATGGTATCAGTGAATATTTTTATATATATTGTATTAAAAATCATTAATTATGTTTTTTAAATTATGTTATGGTTATTTTAATGTCAAAAACCATCCAAGAGTCCATTTTACACTGATACTCATGCTAACTCTAACATAGCCTGAAGGGAATTCTTGGTCCCTAGGTGTTGGTGACTATGACCTCAAATCATCCATGATAAAAGAGGGAACAAATTTTGAAAAAAAGGAATATATGGGTTTGAAGTTAGTATTTAACACTCCAATGGGATAATATATGAGAAACAAAACACAAATAACAAAATAAAACTTTTTACATCATCAAATTACATATCAACTACAATGATAATACTCAATAATTCCAATGGAAACATCACTCCAGTCACAAATGGTTAAGAACATAAACCGCATCCAAGGAGAACATAACATTTTTTCAAAAAAGGAATAATAGAATATATAAACACTGGAATGGAATTGTTGTTTTTTAGATCTTATTCCTAGTAAGGACACATGAAGTGTTTCATAACTAATTCTATAATATTAAAAAAATTAATCCATTGAATTTATATAGAATAACGCATGTAATATGATAAAAGTTTCATAAATAAAAGAAACATGATTTTTTTCAATGGTTTGAAAAATATCAAACATGGATAAAATAATCATTTTATATAATGAATTTATATACTTCAATTGTTTTGATAAAAGAGTTCTATAATTTGTGGTATATTTATCAAAATAATCACCAAAAGAACTGTTGGAATAAGTTATAAAGTACTACAGTTTTTCGCTATAGGATCCCCACACTTCTAATATCAGTAATCAAAACTAATATGTGTACACACATTCTTCAAGATCAAGAGAAAAAAGACTCATCAAAATACCAGCCACGATAATATATTTTCAACAAATATTTTGTTACATTTTTTATATTGAATCCAATTTTAGGGAATATTCATTCTATAATTCTTTTCACAAATTACCCACTAACTACCATGACTCTGATGTTCTCAATGAATTAATAAAAAAGTGAAAATCAACTCATTTAAAAAAACCTCATTTACAATTAAATTGTACATTTTTTTTCAATGTTCCTATTAAATTTCAAATCCAAAATATAATTTTTTATAATTTCATATCATTTTAATAAAACAACCCATCATAGATTTTCATCTTTTAAATTTAATGGATTTATTAAAATCGTGTATCTAATAATTTCATTAAATAAATCATATTCATAATAGGCCACAAATGAAAATTCCATTGGAATTGGGATTTTTTCCCCAAATTTCATTCTATTTAAAATAACATAATAATATTTCATTGAATATATGTTTTAAAAATAAATTAAACTAAAATTTAATAAAATAATGAAATTCATCATTTTAATTATATAGATGATGTCAAATAAAACCACCTAACAATATTCATCGAAATAAAACTATTGACATCCATAATTAGAATTCATTTTTTAATCAAAGGAAAAGGATATCTAGAAATCATACCCATAATCATGATCCAATAAAACAGTGTTTAGATGCATCAGGATCTTGATGATCTATAAATTTCTATGGAATAGTGGAAGAGAGACAATAAGAACACTCATGAAAGGTGACTCACTTACCCGTAAGATATTGAATGATCCATCCTTGCTTCGAACCTCCAATCAAATGGTTTTGAGGAGGGAAACCCACATCATGAGGGCATCCTAAGGGATGGAATTCGAGTTAGGTCTATTGGTGATTGAGAAGTTGATTAATCGGGGGGGGGGTTCTATTTTTCAATGATTATTGAATAAAATGAACCCACATGCATCATTTCCAAATTTATACCTCATGGATAGACAAACAATGTGCCCTAACTATGAACCCTTTTTCCAGGGTTCACTATTTCCCCTAGGTAGGAACATAGTTTCTCAAACCATTCCATAATACTGAAAATTGTCACTTTCTTGGGATTCAAGTATTTCTTGGGGGTCACATGGTTTTGGAAAACAATGCACTAAAAATGGTCATCCCAAAACAATCAAAACATTTCCTCAAAATGTCTCTCAAAAGAACCAAAGGGAATAACCAACAAAGGAAAGATAAAGATAAGGGTATAGGAGTAAATAAAAAAGGTCATGATATGTTACAACATCCATATAGTAAATAATATCTTCCCCTATAAATAATTTCAATAACATTCCATATCAACATGGTGAGGCCACTTCACCTTCATCAGTACAAAAACTCCCATTTCTTAGGAGAAATAAATCCATGCTTCAATAGAACGTTAGGTAAAGGTTACATAATAACATGAAGCAACTTTCCATGAGAATCTTTATTCCTAAATAGATCCTCAGTTGTAAATAAGTCAAACTAAAAATCCTAATCCTCCCAACTTATGACATGATACAGGTTTTGAAGAGACATCAGAAGCTATGACACATTAAAGTCATTTTATATCAACATCAATAATGATGGATGTTCTAAATGATATTCAATATTTCCACTAGATAAAACCTCTAAAAAGGTTTCAAAATAGTGGAAAATGTTTCCCTTGGCCCTGAAGACTTCTTTGACCCACCTAAGATGAAAGTATTAATAACAAATTTTCACAAACAATTTACTCCAATAGTCTATGAAAATGATCAACATAACATTAATATCAACTATTTTTTATCAAAATTTAGTTATAAATCAATGGAAAAATTTCGTAGTATCATGAACCCAGTTGTTTCTAACCAAATTTGTATCTACAATCATTGACATACACAATAGTGTGTTACATGGACATACATAAAAGGAATCAAAATTCACCATTTAGATTAGATATTGATATATATTTTTATAATAAAAATCATGTCTTCTAAAATAGTCATCCCAAGCTCTAAAAAAATTATGGGTGTAGTAATGGGGAATGTCCCCAAAAAAACTTATAGATCTCTCTACTTGTAAATTCATCTAAGGATAGTGTTATATACTCAAAGGAACTATATGTCACATCACCTATTGTTATTATCACAAAAAAATGTGGAAAAATGGTGATATTTATCATATACTATAGAATATAGAACACCATGAATAATAAAAATAAATTTATCATATATAATTTCCAACTACTCAATATTTTTTATATACCAAATAAGGATAATTTTAAATTAGTTGGTCAACCAATAGGTTACATATAACATAAAATTATTCATTATATGGATATTGAATTCAAACATCAAAATCCATAGAAATATCATCCAATATAACTTTGGTAACCATAATTTGTTGACGAAAAAATAATGGGCTATGATGCTCTTACATGAACTATTAGTATATATAAAAAGTTTATACTAAACTAATAATGTCCATTCTCATTATTGTCCACTATAATCACCACTATATATAATAAATAATCATTTTGGTTCCTTGGTGCATAGTCCATGGGGATTTATTGAAATCCTCCGATATATCATTCATCATTGAAAAAGGAACATCGAACCAATTCATAAAAATAGTATACCATCTATAGATAATGAAAACTCACCAATGGTATCACACCCATAAAGATAGTTCCCAATTATATAAAATTCATCATCAACATGAATCACCAAATTGATCCTCTTTAGAAGATTGGAGGTCATCTGAACACCTGCAACAATATGCTTGGCCTCTTAGTCTCAAAATCCAAAATTAAACAATGACAAATAGACCATCATGATTCACTCTTATGATGATTCACTCAAAACCCATGATTTAAGTGTTCTTCTCCATGTATCATCGAAGACACTCCCATTTCCTATAGTGTAGACAATATCAAAATATAAATATTTCATTTATTACAGTTAATTCCTATGATGGAGAAAGACATATTTTTGTGGTAATATATAAATCAAGTGGTTTTTATCACAATATATGGAAAACAAATCTCTAAAAAGTTAATTTCATAAATAGTTAACTGTATTCGTCACATATGTGAGTTTGAAGTCATGGATTTGATAATTATTCGTGTCTGGAATATGATTTGAAGAACCATAAGCTACAAAATGATCACCCTTCATAAAAACACATCCCAAAATTGAAACATATGATTCATATATGACCACATTTCCCTACATGTCCTCTATATGAGTCAATAGAAATGAAAAATTAAAGATAAATTTCCACTCAAAAAATGATCTCTCACATTACTCATCCCATGGGATCTTTAGCTCATTCCATGTGAGAGTGCTCATTCGAAAAGAAAAAATTGTGAAATCATTTTCAAAACGGTGCTAATACCTCCCTAAAACCAAGATGCTCTGAATATTGAAAAAATTTGTGGTTTCTTAGATGTCATAACAATATTCACCATATATGGATCAAATGAAATGAAATAGTTCAAGAATATGTTCCCTAAAACTTCAATTCTTGTAACTATAAATAACATTTTGATTTCTTGGCATAATGTTAGTGATTTATCAATAATTCTGTATCTTCTCACAAATGACGCATGCGATATTCTTCGATCACATTGTAAACCAGAATTTCATAAAACAAATGCACCATTACTATATCATGATTCAAAAGGATGATCATTTTTATTGAATCAATAAGAACTATACGTGAATTTTATAGGCCAAATTTCTTTTCCAGATACTCATAATGTACATAACTTTTCCAGATGATTACTTCTCTAATGCTATAATACTGTATTATGAAAATATGATACATAAATATAATATCCATATTTGAGAACTACATCACCCATTTCATGTGGTCTTATTGATCATCATTATATAAAAATTGATAATTATTTCATTACCATAATAAGATTGTGTTTTTTGTAATCAACACATATGAGGGTTTCTCTATCACCATTTTTGTAGTGGTAATAAAAACTACTCATGGTGAAACAATCATGAGTCTAAATACACTCTCCAATAGTTCAACTAATTGATCTATTAAATATTCAATTTCAACTAGTTCAATATTTTCAAATGGAATCTAGTATCATTGATTTCTATGAACTAAATTAATAGGTAAATCTACTTCCCATACTGGTGTAAAACTAGATAAATAATAAGGTAAAATGTTGGTAATTTCAATGAAAACATGGGGGATATTATCATAGAATCATTCCCACTCTAGTTAAAAATAAAAAAACATATATTACATTTCTATCATTGGATAAGATGGTCCAGATATACTTGACCTTGGGTCCCATTCTACCTTAACGATATGGGCCAACCCATATGGTTATGTAAATAAGACCCCTAGAGGAAAAAAACTATCATGGTTTTATTATAAATGATCCAATCTATCCTGAGAATGAAATCATGAGGTTCTGAGAGGACCTATTTGAGTTAAGCCTAACTCTTTGAGGGGGTGAATCAATGTTGGGGGATTTTTAAACCAATTACTACATTTTATCCTTATACCTTATAGACCTGTGGGGATCTTGATTCTTCTCTTCTATTTTAATGTTATATGCAAGTATATGAATGTAGTAAAGATATCACATGATATACTTACAATTTTCACTACTCAATAAGAGAAGTTATGGCCATGATATAGTTTAGTCACAATCCAATACCAAACAATCTAACAGAAAATAATCCTTTCATATTGAATACAAAAAGTTGGATATACCCTTACACTCATGTGGAACTAAGAAACCAATATAATATCACATGATTTATAGCACATAGATCGATATTTATACTTCCTCCCAAGATAGTATTATCCTTTTTGATATGGGTTAGTATCACCTGGAATGTCCTCCACCTGTTGAGTCATGTATGACATTTTAGTTATATTTTTTCATTTAAAACCTTTTTCTTCACATTGTTACATACACAACATCATGGAAGAAACTCTTCTAACATCTCCAAAATAGAAAACATAACAGCTACACGATAATATTATTGTATCATTTCTAATAATATGAATGAGGTAGATTGATCGAATGAATTCTCCCTAACCCTAATTATATTCAACAAATAAAACTTTGGAAGCTAACTTCCACTTATCTTTCTGATCTAGGAGACACAAATATATGTAGTATTATATTGTAGTGTCCTGTTATCCCATTCTTATTTAGTGTGAAACCTAATTACCTGAATCACATTCTTCCAATATTTCTATAGTCATAGAAATTATTTTGGATTACCAAAATAATAATTATAAGCTCAGCATAGAATCATTACAATTGATATGGACTAAAAAATGGAATTAATATTGGTCACTCTCTTTGTTTTTCATTGACACTGAATAATATCGAACATTGCAACTGTGTCTTGATCTCCTATTATTTATCACAAGGAATGATGAGGTTTTAAATAGATTGTAATGACCCATAAATTTCAAGGAAATTTTTTCTTAATTTTCTTTTGGATTTTACGAGTACACAGTTTCTGACGGCACCTGATTCTGAGGCCCGGTGTGCCCGGAATCAATTTCCGAAGTTTTTCTCAGGTACGTTCAGTGAACAAACAAGCGGGTTTTCCTAAATTTTGAACTGGTTCTCAGAATCACAACCTGAGGGCACCGATGAAACCTCAGTTCCAGTAATTTCGTAGGAACACCTTTTCTAGAGTTGCGTTTTCTCTGGTGAGGTTATTAAATAAATGGGTTAACTGAGGTGTGACATTAATATTTGTGCTACAAATTTTATTTCTATTCTAAGTAGTTAAAACCAATGCTTGGAAGTTGAAGTGTGACCCACTACATACTAACTCCATTTGGTAGGTTAATAGTGAGGTGGGACCCACACGAGCCCCACCCCTTCAAATTCTTTAAAACCTCCCTCGTGCATTTATTTCTGTAACACACCCACACCCCCTTTTAATGTCATGTCAACTCACGCAATTACTTGGAATATTAAATAATCTTCAATTAACATAATTAATTGAATGAGATCCTATAATTTCAAATTAATGATGGCTTGTGTGTGTGGATATAAAATAATATAACATCTTATTTTATGGTGGGTGATTCGCTGTGTGGAGGAGAGAAATCTCGAAGATTTTCTTCTTCCTTCTTGAACAACGCGAAGAACACTGAAGCTTCGACGAAGAACGATGTCTCATATTTTCATCTTCTGCCCATGTCGAAGGAAGCGAGACACCACATCCTTCATTGGGAAAACACCCATGATGCTTACGGAGCCTCGTTCCACGACGCCGTCTTCCGAGACATCCTTTTCCCGCAACGAACCTCGATCGACGACTTCATTTAGGTAGGGGTTGTTTTGAAAATGATAATGCACCCATGTTTGATTTCCTCCAAGACATGAACGCGGACCAACTAATTAACAAGTTGATCCGTGGATTTTTATTACGGGATGGGATTTATCATTTTCTGGGAATTGATTGGAGTTGTTTCAAACCACTAACGCGGTGGGTAGAGTCCAACGAACAAGTCCGAACCCATCGTTTTTATGTTCTTCATTCACGTAGAATTTGGAAATGATGGAATGGGACCAGAATGGCGATTGGAGGCCTTTGCAGTAAAGTACAGGTCCTGGGAGATCAATAGGTGTAGACGGTGGGCAAATCAGACCACCGGAGCGTGTCCGGTGGTCCACGGAATATGCAGTCGGCGCACCCTGCCGGCACGGCGGTGCCGGCGGCTGGTGGCGGAAGCCATGTGGCAGGAGGTGGCGGAGCCCGGCGTACCGCCAATAGGAACCGCCGCGGCGGCAGGTGGCCTGATCCTGCGGCCGCGCGAGATCCGGAGGAGGACGCGACATCTGCCGCGTCCGTGGGGCGCAAAAAGAGGGGAACGGTCCCCCCTACTCGGCCACTGGCCGAGCCCGTGCACCCCCCGGCCGGGCCAGAGCAGGCCACACCAAGCTGGGCCGGACCTGGACCCGGGTCAGGTTGACCCGGTTCGAGCTGACCCCGGGGGGGTGGGGTCGGGCCGGGCCGGGCCCAGACCCCCCATTTCAGACTCTTTTCCATCATTTTCCCATATCATGGGCCCCGGACCTCCGATCAACTCACCGTCAGTTGTGATGTGATCCTTGGATCGAGACAGTCGTTTTGGTATATTGTACTCAAGGTTTCGGAAAAATTGTGTACAGACGGGTTGGTTCGAACACGAAACCAACTGGGCCCTCGGAGTGGAAACAGTTATAACTTGAGCTCCGTACCACCAATTGACATGTCGTTGACTATGTTGGAATTCTCAAATGGACCTTTTGGCTTACTCCGCTCGTGGTTTGGATGCAGTTGGAGTATGTTCATGTTGGTTTTGACTGAAAAACCAACCGGTCCCCTAGAACAAAAAAGCCAATAACTCTCAGACCGGGCGTCGGATTGACACGCCGTCAGTCAAGTTGAGTTTCTATCGATGAGATGGATCCTTGGGATACATAAACTCTGGACTATGTGTTAGTTGATGTATCGACCCCTTGTCTTGTGGAGTGGATCCTCCCGGAAACGAGCGTGCTATGTGCGGGAACCCTAGAGCTGGCTGAGACTTGACGACTGCTGATCGATCGACTCGAAGTGTTTCAGATATCCCAGTGGGGAGATCTTGGTTATAGAGGAAGGCCCATGGTGGAGGAGTGCATGGTTGTAGTGGCAGACCCGTGGTACTCAACAGAAGGAGTACCTCTGTAGGCTATGAGGGGGAACACTTCGTTGCAGCGGCAGACCCATGGTGGGAAGCACTTGGTTGTTGCAGCAGGCCCAGAGTACTCGACAGGTGGAGTACTACAGCAATCCAAGGTTAGTGGGAAGCCCTTGGTTGTAGCAGCAGGCCCCCAGTACTCGATATTGGGGGAGTTCCCCAGCAGCTATGGTTTCGACATCATGAATTAAATCCTGGTTTAACCTAAGTCTTGACTTTCAAACATTATCATCGATATGATTGACTTGCTTTCCATTGTGGATTGGGTTATGTTATCCTGTGTGGATTGGTTGTGCTATCATGTGTGGACGTGATCGAACCTGGGCTCGGATGTTGCAGCCAAACTGGAATTGATGACTTAGGTATATTTATGGACATATACCTAAGTAGTATTGGATGTTACTTGATGATTGTATCTTTCCTTTGTGGATAATCCTTTGTCGATTCTGGGAGACCTTCAGGGTCTTGGGGTCCCTACTGAATAGCATATACTCACCCCTGCACGGGCTATGCCCGTACTACGTTGTGTTGGATGCAGATGACGGACAACACTGATCGTGGTGGAGCCTCATGGAGTGAGATGGTACCCTGAGGTGGACCACTAGGTGGGACGTACACGAAGTGGACAGATGGACCCGAAGAGCTGAGGAGACTATATGTACCCACCATTCAGGTGGGATTTTCGGTGGACGGCTCAGTCTTTCTACTTTACCATTCAGTTGTTGTACTTTCTTTCCAGTTCTAAATTACATTCAGTTTTGGTTTGTATTCTGGCCTATTTACTTTTCCGCACATACTATTGTACTAAGTTTACTTAGTGTTTACTTCTACCGGCTTACTCTATGGTGGTTGTTTACTTTATAAAGGAAATGCCTTCCCCTTTTTTCTGGATTTACGCCTTTGGTACTAGTCGTCAGTCACTGGCCTATGGAAGGCGGGCTTGGGGTAGTCATGGAACGGGCCCTGAGGATGGGTTGTGACAAATTGGAATCAGAGGAGTTCGGTTCTACCGCAGATCTCAGGACCTGATCATTCTTCTATGTGATTCAATAGTGTTAAGGGTATTCAGTGTGGTTATCAGTACAGAGATTCCGGTGTGGGTGTGGCAGCTGACGTATCCATACACCAGGACCATGACTTCTTATTTCCGACTCAGTGCATGAAAATAATGATTGCATATGGGTTTCAAAAGTATTATTTGTGATTACTTTTTGTCAGCTCACCAGGAATATTTTTTTGACCGTGGCACACCTGTTTCTTTTCAAGATGGCCCCATGACGGTAACCAGCTAGGGTTCAGAGCTTTGTGTGTGATGACAGCCGACCGAGCGATGAGGCCTCGGTGAAGGGCCCTTTTAAAGTGGAGGCACTGGCGTTACCTCTACCCATCGATCCACCAATGCCACCAGCCCCAGCCACTGAGAGTGCATGTCTCCTTATTGCACTGCACGAGTTTCAGCATTAGAGACTGCCCAGGTTCTGCGGGGAGACAGACCCTTAGGTAGCTGAGGATTGGCTGGAGGCTGTTGTTCGAGTTTTTAGATTGGTGTAGATGCCAATAGTCTTCATAGTGATCCTTGCTTCTAGCCTCTTTCAGGCAGCTGCAGGCAGATGGTGGAGCCTGATTCTCCAGCTACATGATGAGGCATCACTTCTATGGGCAGACTTCGAGAGACAGTTCCGGGCAGAGTTTGTACCATCCAACCATGATGCGGTGCACATACAGGAGATGGTTCATCTTCAGTAAGGTAGCATGATGGTGGCACAATATTCAGCGCGGTTAACCGATCTCTTGCACTACTATACAGATATGGTACATGACCCTTTCTTCAGGGCCCAAACCATCGAACAGGGGCTCAAGCGATAGATTAGAGATTCAGTTGTTTCTCACTGCATTCCGACGTAGAGAGGGGTTCTGGAGCGAGCCCTCTTTGTAGAGAGTTTATTTGATGAGCAGTCTCCAGCAGCATGACCTACCACTAGTCAGCATGCGGCACAGTCTAATGCAGCGGGCAGTAGACAGATGATGCAGAGGTCCAAGAGGACCAAGCCTACAGGTGGTCGACCGCATGACACAAGATCGTGTGTGTGAAGAACCCTGGGTGGAGAACGAATTACCATGAGCGGACAATGTTACACCTACTTCGGGTTGGTCACATGGCATGTGACTGTCCAACCCTCCATACAGATGATCAGCAGATAAATGAAGGACCTCCCAGGAAGAGGAAAAGGTTCGATCAAGGCGGACCACAAGGAGCAGGAGACCGAGGTAGGGGAGATGTCCATGCAGCTGTAGGTGGAAGACACTTCAAGGTGTTGCCACCACCACCGCCAGGAGGTACACCCTGACCGTAAGGAACAGGTGGACATGGGAGAGCTCAGCTTCAGGCAGCTGAGGCTTACGACCATGGAGCTCCAGGAGCAGACAGACAGGAGCAGGACTAGTTCCGGGCATGTGACCATTGATCTTGGTGCTTCTAGTTTCCTTGTTGTATTTGTTGTGTGTCTCTTTACTTGAGCTAAAATTATAAAAGACACTTTTCCTTGTGACGTTTGCTTCCTTCCTTTTTGTGTACTAAGAGGTTCCAGTTTAAACTGTTGACTTGACCCTCACTTTTGAGATACCTAGAGGAGGAGACCCAGTGACCACACACTGATGCCGACAGTGTGACTCAACCCTTGGAGGCAAGAGTAACGGTTGGATATCCTAGTAGTAGTGTCAAGGCCTTACGATGTCATCCTTGGTATATATTAGTATAATAAATGTCGGGATTGACTGTATTAGGCAAAGAACGTGGTTCATCATGGGGAGGAGATTGGATTTATCTTATGGAAAAATAAGAAATATTAGCAGCTATTGTAGGAGCAGAGAAGTTCCAGGTCATCCATGAGCGGATGAGGACAGCTCAGAGCTGGCAAAAGTCTTTTGCTGACTAAAGGCAAGGACTACCAGAGTTCGAGGATGGTGACCACGTTTTCTTACGGGTCTCACCTCGACGTTGATTAAAGAGTTTTGGACGAGGCAGAAAGATATCTCTGTGCTTCATCAGAACCATCTTGGTCCGCAACAGGGTAGGAGTGGTGGTTTATCTCTTGACCCATCTACCTCAGTTGCCCCAGGTGCACGACGACTTCCACGTATCTCAACTGAGGAGATACGTGCGTGACCCGACTCATATCTTTGATGATGGGGTAACTGTTGCGGAGGTCCCGGTAGAGATCAAGGATCGACAGGAGTGGGTCGTACGTGGGTGGTCGATTCCTCTAGTGTGCATCAGGTGGTAGCACAGGAACCTCCAGGAGAGCACTTGGGAGCAGGAAGCTCAGACGCGTGCTCAGTACCCTCATTTGTTCCCCTAGTTTGTGATTTATTTTTACGGGGACGTAAAGCCCTAAGGTGGGAGTAATGTAAAAACCCATAAATTTCAATGGAATTTTTTTCTTAATTTTCATTTGGATTTTACGAGTATGCTGTTTTCTGACGGCACCTGATTCCGAGGCCCGGTGTGCCAGGAATCAATTTCCGAAGTTTAGCTTGGGTACGTTCAATGAACGAACTAGCGGGTTTTCCTAACTTTTAAACTGATGCTCGGAATCAAAACCCGAGGGCACAGATGAAATCACATCGTCGGTAATTTCTTTGGAACACCTTTTCTGGGGTTGTGTTTTCTCGGGTGAGGTTATTAAATAAATGGGTTAACCGAGGAGTGAAATACAAAATTTTTCTACAAATTTTATTTCTATTCTAAGCAGTTACAACCTATGCATGGAAGTTGAGGTGGGAACCACTACATCATAACTCCATTTGTTTGCACAATAGTGTGGTGGTGCCCATATGATCCCCACCACCTTCAAATTCCTTAAAACCTCCATCATGCATTTATTTGTATAACACACCCGCACCCCCTTTTAATTGCATGTCAACTCACGCAATGAATTGGAATATTAAATACTCATCAATTAATTTAATTAATTGAATGAGATATTTGAATTTCAAATTAATGATGGCTTGTGTGTGAGGAAATAAAATAAGACAACGTCTTATTTTATGGCGAGTGATTCGCTGTGTGGAGGAGAGAACTCTCGAAGATTTTCTTCTTCCTTCTTGAAGAACGCGAAGAACACTGAAGCTTCGATGAAGAACGCCGTCTCATCTATGCATCTTCTTCATGTGTCGAAGGAAGCGAGACGCCGCATCCTTCATCGAGCGAACATGGAAGATGCTTACTGAGCCTCGTTCCACGATGTCGTCTTCCGTGATGTCTTTTTCCCACGACGAACCTCGATCGACAACTTCATCGAGGTATGTGTTGTTTTGAAAATGATAATACACCCATGTCTGATTTCCTCCAAGACATGAACATGGAACAAATAATTAACAAGTTGATCCGCAGATTATCATTGCAGGTTGGGATTTATCATTTTCCAGGAATTATTTATAGTTGCTTCAAACCACTAAAGCGTTGGGTGCGGACCAACGAACAAGTCCGAACCCACCTTTTTTCTATTCTTCATGTGCGAAGCATTTAAAAATGATGAAACAGGACCAGAATGGTGATTTAAGGCCTTCGAAATAATGTACAGGTCCTAGGAGATCCATACGCGCAGACGGCGGGCAAATCGGACCACCGGAGAGCATCCGATGGTCCACGAAAGACGTTGCTGGCGCGCCTCGACAGCACGACGGCGCCAGTGGCCGGAGGCAGCAGCCGGCACCGGCCGGGCTCCAGGTGGCGGCGGTGCCCGGCGGGTCGCCAGGAGGAAGCACTGTGGCTGAAGCCGCGGCGGCTGGTGGATGGATCCCACGGTCGTGCAGTATCCGAAGGAGGAGGAAGTGGCGTCTGACACGTCCGTGGGGCGCAAAAATGGGGGAAACGGTCCCCCCTTCTCGGTCGCTGGCCGAGCCAGCGCACCCCCCCCCCCCCCCCGCGGGGCCGGGGCTGGTCGCGCGGACCGGCCCGAGCCACGCCCAACCGGATAGGGCCGTTCCAACCAGGGCCGGACCCAGACCCGGGTTGGGTCGACCCATTTTGGGCCTGCCCAGGGGGGGTTGGGCTGGGCTGGGCCGGTCCCAGACCCCCCATTTCGGGCTATTTTCAGTCATTTTACCATATCATGGGATCCGGACATCCAATCGACGCACCATCTGTTTCGATTAGATCCTTGGATTGAGACGGTCGTTTCGGTATAATATACTCAAGGTTTCGGAAAACTTTGGGTACAACCGGGTTGGTTCGAACACGAAACCAACCAGGCCCTCAGAACGGAAACACTTATAACTGCAGCTCCGAACGTCCGATTGACGTGCTGTCGACTATGTTAGATTCCTCTTAGTGACGCAGACCTTTTAAATTACTCTGCTTGAGGTTTGGACGTAGTTGGAGTATGGTCGGGTTGGTTTTGATTTAAAAACCAACCGGGCCCCTGGAACGAAAAGGCCAATAACACTCAGACAGGGTGTCTGATTGATGCGCCATTTGTCATGTTGAGTTCCTATTGATGAGACAGAACCTTGGGATACATGAATACCAGACTACGTTTCAATTGATATACAGAACCCTTGGCTTGTGGAGCGGACCCTCCCAGAAATGAGCGTGTTGTGTGTGGGATCCCTAGAGCTGGATGAGACTTGACGACTACTGATCGATCGACTCGGAGTGTTTCGGATAGCCCAGTGGGGAGCACATGGTTGTAGTGGCAGGCCCACGATGGAGGAGCACTTGGTTGTACCGGCAGACCTACGGTACTCAATAGAAGAATTATCTATGTAGTCTATAAGGGGGAGCACTTGGTTGTAGAGGCAATCCCATGGTGAGAAGCGCTTGGTTGTACCAGCAGGCCCACAGTACTCGACAGGCGGAGTACTACATCAGTCCAAGGTTAGTGGGGAGCACTTGGTTGCAGCGGCAGGCCCCCTGTATTCGATAAAGGGGGAGTTCCCCAACAGTTATGGTTTCGACATCATGATTTAAATCCTGGTTTGAGATGAGTCTTGATTTTCAATCATTATCTTCGATATGATTGACTTGCTTTCCTTTGTGGAGTAGGTTGTTTTATCCTGCATGGATTGGTTGGGCTATCCTATGTAGACGTGATCGAACATGGGCTTGGGTGTTGGAGCCAAACTGGAATTGACGACTTAGGTATTTGTATGGGAATATACCTAAGTAGTATTGGATGTTATTTCGTGATTGTATCTTTCCTTTGTGGATTATCCTTTATGGATTCTGGGAGAAATTTGGGGTCTCGGGGTCCCTAATGAGTAGCGTACACTCACCCCTCCACGGGCTATGCCCGCACTACGTTGTGTTGGATGCAGACGACGGACAGCGCTGATCGTGGTTGAGGCTCATGGAGCGAGATGGTACCTGTAGGTGGACAACTAGGCGGGACGTACACGGAGCGGACGGATGGACCCTAGGAGTTGAGGAGACTATCGTTACCCACGCTTCAGGTGGGATTTCTGTTGACGCCTCAACGTTGCTGCTTTACCTTTCAATTGTTGTACTTTTTTTCCTATTGTACTTTACTTTCAGTTTGGGTTTGTATTCAGGCCCATTTTCTTTTCCGCATTTACTATTGTACTCAGTTTACTTAGTGTTTATTTCTGCTGGCATACTATATGGTGGTTGTTTACTTTATAATGGCAATGTATTCACCTTTTTGTCAGGATTTATGCCTTTGGTGCTAGTCACCACCCCTGTCCTAACGAATGCGGGCTTGGGGTAGTCACGGAATGGGCCCTGAGGACGGGTCATGACACAACTGTCATTTTTATGCAATATTACCATTTTTCGTACTATCCTATATCCTATGTGAATTGTCTTCCCTTCGCAAACTATACCTATAAACTGTTTCCAATAATTTCTGTAGAGAACTGTTGTCGTGTACATCCCGGTTCCATATGGCCTGAGTGATTCGTGGTTTCCTAATTTTTATTCAAACTACAAATACATTGAAAACACTTAATTCCCTGTATATTGTAGATGATACGCGAACCACCCCTTCTCCTAAAACAACCTTTTATTTTTGGTCTACCTTTCCTTCCACACCCCGCTTCTTCCCCCTTAGATATCTGCGTTCTTTACTTATCGTCCACTCTTTTGTGGAAATAAATATCTTTCATTGAATCATTCATCCACTGTAATGATTGAATTAGGATCCATTATGTTGGAAAATAGTTCTAAAAATTTTGTTACTCTTATTTACATATATTTTCAATATAGTATAGCCTTTACTACGGAATGTTCTATTTCGAGAACCTCTTTTTTCATCATGGTTTACATAGTTACACTCTTTATTTATTGGAGATGATTTTGTCTACCAATAGATCACATCCACACAGCTTAAGACATCATTCCATATATGAACATCAAGCCTTATGTGAACTATGAACCTCCCATTAACAATATTTTATAAGTGGTCTATGTACCATTTTTTCAGGTTTGCAAGGAGCTGTAATGTGGAATCATTCCTTTATCGAATTTAGTTCACCGTTCCGCAAATAAACTATGTGATCCACAAACTATATGTGGCATTCCATGAATAGTGATTCATATAAATAATCCATTTTCCATAAAACACCCTATTTTGAGGCCAAATATTTTGGAAAACATGGGGACACAGAGCCACCTTAAATATCTAATTTGGAAAACCTCTATCATACCTATTCAAAATCATCAACTATTATCACGAACCTTATCTACGGTGATTTTTAGCTTTTGATCGATCATCTATAACATCATTAAAATTTTAAATGATAGTACTATATAATCATGGTCATTCGTCAAAATATTTATTTCAAACATGTCCTTTGTAATATTGGAAACAACATTACTCCATCTTTTCTTCATACTTCTTACAAAAAAAGTACTCCAAACAGCTATTTATATTTGTGAAAAACAATAACCAATACATAAACCCATTTTACTTAGTGAATTATTCAATCAAAAAATTCATTTTCACAAAATGAATCCCTAACAATAATCCAAGAATCACATTGAAACTCAATGTTTTAAATGAATTCACATGTTTATTGGAATATCCAAACATTATGACATCACCCAAATATCATTAACATTTTATCTTCTTATTCTTATTCATCTTAATGAAATATTCTTATCTCATTGATCATTCTTAACCACCAATGAGAATTAGTTGATAAAAAATAATATTCACAGAAGAAGTGGTATCTTCTAGATTCATCTTGATGACCTTAAAATTCAATGGATGCACAATTTATGATAATGAGAAACTGTATTCTTGAAATCTACTACCCCACTCTCTTTTTATTCCAATTGTACATGTAATATCACTTGCAAGAGATGAAATCACCATTAGAAGACTTATCAAGGTCACAATATGAGTCTATATAAATAAATGAGGTACAAGATTATAAAATAAATTAGTCCATAAAGAGGATTATATAGTGATGGTACATCTCATGGTCTATGGGCACATATTTACTTCCTAGAGAGACTCATAAACTATATAGAGAAGAATTATTCCAGATACCTATTTTTTGACCCCTTGTTTTATTATTAATGCAATGGGACCACAATAATTTTTTTGTGGTTATAAGACTACTCCACTGTGTGGGGAATAAAATATGTAGTATAATTTCATTATTTGATTAAGAATCCATTGGAAAATATTATCATTGCTACATTATTGAATAATCATTTCAAATTCCATTGATTTCCATAGTACAAGAAATTCGAACTTACTATACATGGTACAAAAACGGTTCTTGAGGACTCTTGCTACTGGGAACGACCACAAGAAAAAATAATTTTATATATATCTTATTTAATCTAACTCCTACAACATCCATAATAAAAAAAAAGAAACTTCCTTAAATCCTAACATTGCATCAATGTCAAGGAAAACCATCAACTCCGTATTTTACTTGTCTGAATAAGTGATGATATTCAATAAGAAAAACTAATAAATAATATCATGTACAATACCAATATAAAAACATTTAAAATGAATATAATCATTTGATAAAATTTGAGGTGTAATATTACTGTGTTTGGTAAAGTGGTTTGTATGCTCTTTCACAAAACTATTATCCTTTTCATGTTTGAAAAAATTCTATTTCCATAGATTTCAGAGTATAATTAGTATATAATTGATCATTGAAATGAACCATGAATACTATATATTCAATAATTACCTTCTTATTATCCATCACCATCGAGCCCCACCATCTCCTACTAAGTCCTTTCAGCATATGGTTAGAATATATTAACTTATTTGAATAAGGAATCTCCATTAAATTAAAGAGAAGATATGCCTTTGTTAACCCATTCACATCATATTGTGGATAATAATTTCATTGTAAATAGGATTTTTTACTATTATCCAGTTACATAACATGATTAATAGATTCCTACCGGTGAGGATTCATAACGAGATTTTGAGAAGAATGTGAACATATTCCTATCCCATAGCATGAACATCATGTACAATGACCTACATAAGGTTCTAGTTCATCGAATGGTCCACTAAATGTGGTTCACCAGTGGATTCCACACAGGTTATATTTAGAAATATTCATAGAGGCATCATGCTAAAAAATATCAAAAATCAAAAATTATTTAATCATATGAATACTCATATCAACATCACAAACAAGATAAAATTGAAATTAAATAAAATCACATATTATATCAATATTTATATTTCAACCTACCCAATTTAGTAGTGGGGAAATTTATTTAATTGGATCATATTATTCTTCGAATGAATATTCCAAACCATCCATTGTTACATAATGCTCGATATTATGAGAACTATCAAAGCACTCTCTTAAAATTTGCTCCAATTTCATAGAATGATATTCCAAACTGAAAACTGATATAATGAAATTATTTTGCATATCCACTTTATATCCACTATGTTAATATATATTCAAGATAACCTAGTAATGTAACACTATATCTGACACTAACATATCTCTAAGGGAATTAATGATCCTAATAGGTTCATAACAAGGAAATGAATTTATTCATGAATCAAGAGGGAATGAATTTTCAACAAAACTATGGATGATAATGTTTACATTCTAGTATTCTAAACAGTCCATTAGAATAATGTAATAATAAAAAATAGGTGTAAAAAAACCCAAAATAGTTCATCCTAAAAGTACATAACAATGGGAATGATAAATCTCAAACATTAATTAGGTAACATTATTGCAAGACTAAAGGATCAAGAAAATCCAGCACCACCACGTCATGAAATCCCATTACTGAGACCAGTAATAAGAAAATATAAAAATAGTAAAAGGAAAATATAGTGTTTTATCTATAAATCCTAGTAGGGCCTCACCATGTGTTTGAAAATATGATTCCCTAACAGTTAACAAAAACATACATTCAATTTATATAAAATACGACCTTCAATAATATAACATTTTAACATTTGAAATAAAAAATGATTTCATCTTGAATGATATCAAACATTTCAAACATAAATTAAGAAAATCCATTATATAAAATAATTTATATAAGTAATTTGTCATGACTAAAATATCATCATAATTAATGGAATATATTTCAAAATAGTTACAACAAAAACCATGGTAATATACCTAGATGTAAATTAGTTTTTAACTATAGGAATATCAAACTTCTAATTTCAGGGATCATGAGAAATATATGTATAGACACCCCTCATGCTTAAAATGAAAGGGACTCATCATGATCTCACATGGAATATTGAATGATGAACTCAGTTTTTGTGGGAGTTTTCATCATTAATAAAATTCTTTTGAGTCAAAATACATGTTTTCTTACTCAGAATAAGGAAATCTCTATATATGAGTTATTGTACTCAATCAGATAGATGAATAGTGGAATATCATATAATTTCAAATCCAACATCATTTATAATTAAATCCCCCATTTTTTGTTTCAATATGCCAAATGAATTTCAGTTCTCTGATATTTTTTCATGTAATTTCTTGAATATTCAATAAAAAATAAATTATATGTTTCCATAACATACGTTTAATCCATTTCTTAATATCATGTATCACATCATTTCATTAATTTTCATAATTTTTTAAATACACAAGAATTCCAATTAAATATGAATTTGGGGGATTCCAAAAATCTATTAAATTCCAAATTCAACAATAAAATCACTTCAAATAAAGGATGAATTAAATAATTGAAATATATTTTTACAAATAAAAATATAATGGATTAAATTTTAGTTTAAATCTCAAATAGAATCACTTATCATTAATCAAGGATATCAAAGGATTAACACCCGCAACATGAATTCCAACATAGATCGAATGAGAAGAAGGTCATGATTTTAGAACTAGAATCATGGTCTAATCAATCTATATTTTGGTCCATCATGAACATTATGATGTATCAAAATATAATGTGGAAATAGAGACTGAACCATATAAAACACATGTTAAGATATTCACATTCACAACGGTGATAAAATTATATATACAATGCTTTAATCCTCTATTGAAATGGTTAGGAGGAGAGAAAATCACTTCATGAGAGAATTAAAAGATATGGAATTTTATTTTGGTTCAATGGTGGATGAATGAGAGTTTAATCATGGGGTTATTAATTCCAAAAAAAATTTAAGATTAAAATAAATATGCACATACAATTTTATGGAGATGAATGTGTAGTTAGAAAAATCATTCACAAAACTTGTGTGCCCCATATCATGGGTACACTATATATCCTATATGGCTGCATGGTTTATGTAAAATACCTCAATCTAGAACTCTCTCATACAACCAAAAGGTCTTGTTATCAGACCTCAAATGTGCCACCCCAT
Organism: Viscum album; assembly: GCA_963277665.1. Classification (NCBI taxonomy): domain Eukaryota; kingdom Viridiplantae; phylum Streptophyta; class Magnoliopsida; order Santalales; family Viscaceae; genus Viscum; species Viscum album. The sequence goes on along the minus strand of OY728126.1, from coordinate 1,941,734,844 downwards.
ACAACATAGGCTACTGAATAGCTTTGATGGTGTGACATTTATGGTGGGGAGACTATACCCCCTGGTATAATGTGTCATAATAGTGTTAGAAATCCCTATTAATAAAATATACCAATGTATTAGAAAATATCGAAAGAAATAATATAATTGGGATAAATGATGGAGAAACATATATTCCATAAATGTTGAATAATTAAAAGATAGGATTATAAGTATCCAAATTTATAAATAAGAAAAATAAAAATTAATGAGTAATGTAACATTAGATTAATCCAAGAGGCACTAGTACAGAACCCCATTTAATATATATCTAATAACCCCAACTCATATAGTATGAAACATGGTCGGAAAAATAGGTACATTTACCTTCTCCAAACCAGCATCCACTAAATATTCTCGGGTACCAAACAAATCCTCAAAATGGGTGTGAGTAAAACTCAGAAGGCTGACACCACCTAATATAATAAAAAATCATATAATACTTTCATTTAATAATTTGATAAAAATATTTATAAATTAATTCAATAACTAATAAAATACAACAACAACATGCATCAGCAACATGCTATATTATCTCTGGGCTAGTCTCAAAAACAATTATAACTGAAACCATATAACCTTGTTAAAACATACCCTTCCTTGTAACCATGGAATAATATTTCTTAACATGATTCAAAACCATGACAACTAAAAATATATACACATGCTATTACAAATAACATGGCCAATCCATCAATATAGGCATCACATCATGTATCAGGGCGTTTCTTGTGATATAACCATCTGATCATGTTCAAGGAAATAACCTAGTATATAAAATCTAATCGTGTATCAGTTAATTTCCAAATATATAAAAATATCACCATGTTTCATTGTATAACATGGTATATAAGAATCTCAGTATCTATCCTGGCATAACCTGATATTTAATCATGTCATCATGTATCAAGGAATATGTTTGTAAATAGGAATCTCATCATGTGTAACATTTCCATAACACACCAACTAAAAATAAATCAATTTGACCATTTAAAACCAAATCATTATGTCTTTTAATTTCAATTTTCTTTATAATTTACACATTATTTCAATTAATTACTTAATAAATTTCCATGGAGAATATATATCATGAAATCTTCTGAATAACCTGTCATTCTAAAATCCAACGTAATCCATTTCCAAATCATTATTTTCAATGGTTCTCTCACCCAATAGGTATCCATAAGCTATATCACATAAAAAATTGGATCCAATAGGAACTGAAAAAGAATCCCATATTAGATTATCACAATTCTTCTAAATTAATTAATTCTTATGCACATGTGTTAGTGAAATCAGAATATTGCATATACTTCAAAGTTGAAAATCAGACCATATGGTTAAGATTTTGACCGCGTAAATTTATATTGGAAAGAATAAAATTATTACAACATAGAAAAGAAAACATAGGTGAAGGTTCATATGATTTCCAGTAGATCCAACATCAAAACTGAACAAGACAAAAACAAACAATTTCCATAGTCAATAAATGAAACTATAATGGTTCGAGAAAGAAATAAGGGAGTGGAAAACAAAAAAATAACTTGTTTATAAAAATAATAAAATGGATGTCCATAATTGAGATAGGTGATACAAATTTATCTAGAATATTAACTAGGAACGATAGGGGTAGTCTTCACAAGATGAGAATGAGAAATAAATTATGTAACATACATTAAAACTTCATATCAGGGAATTACATAGCGTGTAAATCATTTACACATTGTGTAACGCCCCAAACCCAGCTACCCAGAGTCGGTGCATTAATTCGTAACATTGGCGTGATCAAAAAAGATCAAGTCTTGAAAGACCGATTAGTTTAGTAGCCTTGAAACACTAGATACATTCATAAGTCTTACACTACATCATAAAGTGAAAAACTAATAACAAAGTCTTCATAGTCTACACTCATATCCTCTTCTGACTATCCCTGCAGGTCATTTATAAAATACTTCTTCACATCCTGGAAAATATTAAAACATTGAAAGGGATGAGCTCAGATGCTCAGTAAGGATAACAATATAGCGGAAGATTTCATCAATAAACATAAACATTTAAGGGAATGTATAACTAAAAAAGGCTTTTAAACTTGAACTTCAACATAATATGGAAAAAGTAAAATGAGATAATGCCATTCACTTCTTCACATGGATATTCTACTGGTCGAATAATCACATGAAATATCAATAAGCACTTTCATAATGATGTAACACATAATGCCAGACTACCATAACCACGTAGACAAGGCCTCGTGCCAGGACCACAAATAAGATTTTGTCAAGGCCTAATTCCAAGACACTAGTTTGTCTCATGAGACCTACCGATGCATCGAGGAGCTATAGTGGGCTCCACCCGTCACTTATTAACTCTAATGGATTCCTCATATGAATAGGTTTAAACATTTCATAAACCATAACATAATTGTATCACATAAAACATACATAAAGGAAAAATAACATTTATACATTTCAATCAAATGATATCAATACAACACATTGATATAATAAAAACGCATTCAAAACCATTTTCAATACCAAAATAAAATAAAGTTAAAACTTTGTATTTATTTTTCATTAAAAAAAATGAAGGCTTGTAGAGGAAGCTGAAACTCAAATAATGGTCACGGCGGTGGAGAAGTCATTGTCGCCACATAAGTACGGAAAGAAAAACATTCCCTTTTTGTCATTTAGTAAAACTCTTCATATAAAAAAATATTCCTTTTGAATAAACGTAAAATTCAAAGGGGTTTATACACCGTATAAAAGAAAGTTGTGTATAAAACCAAATATGCCTCAATGAAAGGGGAATGAGACGAAGTCCTTAGAAATATAATTTTTTTAAAATAAAGTACATATGTAATGTGTATTCACTATAAGTACACATAAATATTGTAAAAATACAAGATAGGACATAATAATATCATGACATAATTTGAAAGTAAGAGATTAACACAAAGAATAGAAATTGGGTTAAGAAGTTCTCTTACCTTGTGTCCGACTTGATTAGACCGTTCTTTAACCACCTGAATAATAAACTAGAGTTAATATTTACCATTTTCAATTTCATTATCCTTTTTATATCACTTATTACAATGTTATTAACATTATGTAATTATTTAAGTTAATAACGGTCGTTTTGTCGATTTTCGGTACTTCAGTCAACAATAAACTTCTTATAATTACAAGTTGATTATGTGGTAGAATATCCATTATCTCCAAAATTATATTCATGATTTAGATGTCATATATATCATATATATCCAGTATATACATTCATTCATAATATTACGTAACATTTAGAGGTAAGAAATGAAATGCACCGTTCATGGAGACGGTAAGCCGTACGTACGCATGAACGATACTTTAATTTATATTTCATATTTAATGGAATGAAATCATAATTATATAAAGGTATAATATAGTTCCATTATAATATCATATATAATATCATTTACTCCATCCTTTATACATCCCACATATGGCATTAACGATTCACATCACTTTGAGGGGGCGGTAGTCTGCACTTCCTAAAATGAAATTATCGCGTTTACCCATAATGAAAATCATAAAGTATGCCATAAATGAGAAATACAGAAGCATAAGTAAAACATAAACATATTATATATCATATATAAATATAGTTACATCTTAATGGCCACCTTTGAAGGTGTTATATGAGTGTTGAACAATCATCGTTTCGTGAGGCAGAAATTCACCATCCACAGAAACAGTATGTTCTTTAACCATTAGATGTAGGTGTGTGTAAGTGTAGCTCGAATCCTTCTTATAACAATATCCTAGTATATTTATGATACTGGTTTTGTTACAAAAGAAATTAAAAAAAAGAGTTTAAGGGTTTGGAGAAGCTAAATAAAACAAAACAACATTAGAGAAGACATTACCTAAAAATTGTGTAACTCTTTTTGATTTGAGCCAAAGGATTCCTTGGGAAGAGTTCTGCCAAAAGTGAGGCTTCTAGGAGTAATAGGGGGATGTGGGGAGAGTATTTGAGCAGAGTTTTTCCGAGCCAAATGGCTTGAATGTGTGAATGAGGTGGTCGAGGTGGGGGCCTTTTATAAAAGGAGAGGAGGGGCACTCTTGGAAAGTAAAGAAAAGTCACTTTATTATAAAATGAGTTTCGGATTTTAGAGGTCCCACACTTATATAATTATAGGATAAGGTGATAAGGGATCTAAATACACCCATCCAATAGGTTTTGGACATGTTTAGGTCTTAGATATTACATTATATTTCCATTTTATTTAAATCATTAAATAATGAGGTCATCGATGCATCATCATGATGTCATAAATAATTTAATTTATTTAATGTCTAAAAATTATAAAACAAATACTATTATGTAGGAAATCTTTTTAGCTTTCCAATGACTATTTATAGTCAAAAATATGACTTGTATAACCCCATGTAAAAATTGTTTTAGTAAAACATTTCATGTTTGTGTAATTTTTTACTTTAACATTAAATAAAAGGTATTTATGTCATTTTCCAACTAAAGTGGCTCAATGGGGTCCCCAAGTTGACCCATGGATTGTCTGGGTCGGCCACGGCACATCCAATGAGGGTAGGACATGTGTCAAGCTCATCTCATATTATTAAAACATTATTTTTACCTTAAACTACATTAATTACCTCTAATCGCGATTAAGAACTTAAAAGTTACTATTCACCAAAAAATTATTTTAATCTCATTGAACAACATTTTAATTCTTAATGACAACCATGTATGTAGGATTTTTGAAAATCAAACCACAGAAGTGGTAATATTTCATTTAAACGAAAAATCAGTTTTTTAACTACCACTTAGTGGTTTCACTATTCATAAAAAATTGAAGTTTTTCAGAACAATGCCAAAATTTCACCCTAAGCTATAATTGATATTCCGAATTCAAAAATGATGTCTATTTTGTGAAATTACAAACATATAAGTTTCATTAATTAATTTTATAATTAATTCGCGTTGTCACAACAAATAGCGTGTTTTTAAGAAACAATATATATCAAAAGATTGACAATTGTTTATGTCCAATTTCAAAGTGATATTAATTCTAGTGAACACCATTGGATAAAATGGTAAAAATAAATTATAATTATACTTTAAAACCACTCAATAGTATAACTTATCACTATAAATTATTTTTATTAAAAAAGTTGTTTTAAGTATTTTTCACTATTCATAAAAATTTGGAAGTTCTCAGAAAATTACAAAAAATTCCACATAGGCTAATTTCAATTTTAGGAATAGAAAAATGAAGTCCATTTTGAAATATAAAATTTCTATTAATTTAAAAAGTGCTTATTACTATTCATAATGGATACTTTGATTAGTTGCGGTGTGTTAGAACTCGAAGTTGCGTACAATTCAAGCTATTGCATTATTGAATGAGAAGCGTATCATGGAAGCTCGGGGTGTTACATTCTCCCCTACTTCAATAAATTTTGTCCTCGTAATTTGAAAATTTTATTTGAAAATAAAAAGTTGAAAAGAGAAAATACCTTTTTGGAAAACCCACATCGGAAATAAGATTAATAAAATTTAGCCTTAATAAGAGGGAAAGGGAAATGAAAAAGTCACCACCCAATTATGATCTCGATTAGGAGAACATTGGTGGCAATTAGAGACATATAATTGGAGGAAAAATGTAAATATTTGTAGGGAGTGATTAAGGTCATCAATCACAATCAACTGTCAAATTGAGGGCCTCAAAGCCTTCAATCTATGTTGATTTAAAATATCATCAGTTCAACAAGACATAAGGTATTAGGATAACACATTTTTTTGTTTTAATATCCCTTTAATAAAGTTTAAGAATTAATTTATTCATTGAATAAGAGATAGGTATATATATATTTATGCATTACAATTTGAGTTTCAACCTTCAACTCATCTTTCACTCAAAAAGATAATAGAACTCAAAAATATTATACTTATCCTAATTGTATAAGGTTCCAAATGTTAACACATACCATTTAGATTAGTAAAATTATTTTGTAATAACCAGGGTCTTCCTGTAGGCTAGTGGTAGGAAATAAAGGCCTGTCGCACTATGGTTGTGGGTTCGATTCCTTCAGCTTTGTCCGACGCGACGGGTTATGCCCCACCCTGCAGGTTGTCCTTTTCCTAAAACTATAGTATTATAATATTCTAAAAATATTCTTAAATTTTTTTTAACTATAACAATACTATCCAAATATCAACTTAATCCACTCCAAACCTTATAGTTATCCAAAATACCTCTGTCCAGAATTTCTCTAAATGGTCTCTTAATACCAAAATCAATTTATCAGATTCCCCAAACAAAGTAAAGATTCTCTTATTGTCATATACTAACAATATAATTACCATCATCATATTAAAACCTTACTGAAATCAACAAGTACTGCAGTACAACCCTTATATATATATCACATTATTCTAATAACCAGAATATAATCCATGAGTCCAAAAGCACCAATACATTATTTATTCTGCTTCAACTGTACTAACATCATAAGATTGTCCTTGATCCCTTGGCCTTTTCGGAGGTAAGTTTCCCGGACGCTTAGGACATTCATTTGCATAATGCCCCATTTCCCTACAATTGTAGCATTCAACATTGATAGCCTCTTTCTTTCCCTTGCAATCACGCGCCTGGTGACCTTTTTCCCCACATTTATAACAAACTCCCATTCCTTTTAGGCAAGTACCAGGGTGATTCTTCCCATAATTATCACATAATGGAAAATCCTTCTTTCCCTTTTTCCATTTATCTGTCTCTTGTTCTACCATTCTCTTCTTCTCTTCCTTTACTTTTTTGTCATAAGACTTAGAGAATTCCTTTTCTTTCTTGATAGAACACGAGACAATATCTTCGTATGACGAGAAGGTTTGTGAGACAAATGATCGACGAAGAAATGGTTTTAACCCATCAAAGAAACAATCAATCTTACTTCTTGGGTTATGTATATAATCTGCAGCATGCCTCGCTATCCTTTTAAAGTTGGCCTCATGCTTTGCGACATTCGCATCCTCCTTTTGTCTCAGACTCAAAAAATTTCTTTCCATATCTGCTCGATGGTCATGAGGATAGTATTTTTCTCGGAAAATCTCTTTGAACTCCCTCCATTCCATATTAGATACATAATCATCTTCTTTTGTGTTGTGAATCAGTGACCACCACTGATCGGCATCTCCAGTGAGGCGGTAAACTGCCATGACAACCTTCTCCCTTTCGCTACTCCCCAAGGAATGGAATATTTTCTCTAAAGAGTTTATCCATTACTCAGCTACTAATGGATTTGTACCCCCATTAAATGTTGGCGGTTGTTTCCTCATGAAGCGGTCTAACATTGATCCTCCACGTTGTGGATCAGGGTGATCCATACGAGTAAGGTTATTATTCATAACTTGAGTGAGTTGTCCCAGTATGGTAATAAGTTGATCAGCACCAGTTGTATCTCCAGATCCATAATAATTATCTTGAGTAGGAGGGAAATCCCTACACGGAGTGCATGCATTGATACAGTTTCCATTCCTTCCACTAGGCACCATTTCTATACAATGGCATAAACTAGATTAGTTTATGAATCAAAATACATAATTCCATACTTATAAAATACTTAACATAAATTGAACTATTTATGGATATAATCCATAATCATAAAATGGTTTTCTTTGAGGAAGTATATACTCATAACCGTTCATAGTGGTTTGTAAAGAAAATGAGAATTATCCTAAGCATATCCCCCGGGAGTGTCGTAACCAAGAGTGCAGCAAGGCCCGTTGTCGTGCACCAGTTCCCGTTCGATTCTAGCTCAAAGCGGTGTTTTCAGGTTTTACCCCTAGGCACATCTGTGCCAAAGCCGCCTCTACCTGCTCGTATCCAGATAGGGAGGTATTTCTCGGAAAACTCACAAAATCTCTACAATAACAAAATTCTAGGATGTTCTTCTATACTAATCCTCAAAGTCTATCTTTGGGCTATGTGCTCTAATAAGAGTTTATCTAAATCTAGCTTCAAAGGTTAGTACTAAACTGCCTCTGATACCAATTGTAACGCCCCAACCCCAGCAACCCAGAGTCGGTGAATTACTTCGTAACATTGGAATGATCACAAAATATCAAGTCTCAAAAGACCGATTAGTTTAGTAGCCTTGGAAACACTAGATACATTCATAAGTCTTACATTACATCATAAAGTGAAAAACTAATAACAAAGTATTCATAGTCCACACTCATATCCTCTTCTGACTATCCCTGCAGGTCATTCATAAAATACTTCTTCACATCATAGAAAATATTAAAACATTGAAAGGGGTGAGCTCAGATGCTCAGTAAGGATAACAATATAGCGGAAGCTTTCATGAATAAACATAAACATTTAAGGCAATATATAACTAAAACAAAAGGCTTTTAAACTTGAACTTCAACATAATATGGCAAAAGTAAAATGAGATAATGTCATTCACTTTTTCACATGGATATTCTACTGGTCGAATAATCACATGCAATATCAATAATCACTTTCATAATGATGGAATGCATAATTCCAGACTATCATAACCACGTAGCCAAGGCCTCGTGCCAAGACCACAAATAAGATTTTGTCAAGGTCTCGTGCCAAGACACTAGTTTGTCTCATGAGACCTACCGATGCATCGGGGAGCTATAGCGGGCTCCACCTATTACTTATTAAGTCCAATTCATTCCTCATATGAATATGTTTAAACATATCATAAACCATAACATAATCGTATCACATAAAACATGCATAAAGGAAACATAAAATTTCCACATTTCAATCAGAAGATATCAATAAAACACATTGATATAATAAAAAAGCTTTCAAAACCATTTTCAATACCAAAATAAAATAAAGTTAAAACTTTGTATTAATTTTTCATTAAAAAAATGATGGCTTGTAGAGGAAGGCAAAACTCAAATAATGGTCACGGCGGCGGAGAAGTCATTGTCGCCACATAAGTACGGAAAGAAAAACATTCCCTTTTTGTCGTTTAGTAAAACGCTTCGTATAAAAAAGTTTCCTTTTGAATAAACATAAAATTCAAAGGGTTTTATACACCGTATAAAAGAAAGTTGTGTATAAAACCAAATATGCCTCAATGAAAGGGGATTGAGATGAAGTCCTTAAAAAGATCATTTTTTTAAAATAAAGTACATCTATAATGTGTATTCACTATAAGTACACATAAATAAAGTACAAATACAAGATAGGACATAATAATATCATGACATAATTTGAAAGTAGGAGATTAACCCAAAGAATAGAAATTGGGTTAAGAAGTTCTCTTACCTTGTGTCCGACTTGATTCGACCGTTCATTAACCTCCTGAATAATAAACTAGAGTCAATATCTACCATTTTCAATTTCATTATCCTTTTTATATCACTTATTACAATGTTATTAACATTATGTAATTATTTAAGTTAATAACTGTCGTTTTTTTTGATTTTTGGTACATGAGTCAACAATAAACTTCTTATAATTACAAGTTGTTTATGTGGTAGAATATCCATTATCTCCAGAATTATATTCATGATTTAGTTGTCATATATATCATATATATCCACTATATACATTCATTCATAATATTACGTAACATTTAGAGGTAAGAAATGAAATGCACCGTTCATGGAGACGGTAAGCCGTACGTTCGCATGAACGCTAATTTCATTTCTATTTCATATTTAATGGAATGAAATCATAATTACATAAAGGTATAATATAGTTCCATTAAAATATCATAGATAATATCATTTACTCCATCTTTTATAAATCCCACATATGGCATTAACGATTCACATCACTTTGAGGGGGCGGTAGTCCGCACTTCCTGAAATGAAATTATCGCGTTTACCCATAATGGAAATCATAAAGTATGCCTTAAATGAGAAATACAGAAGCATAAGTAAAACATAAACATATTATATATCATATTTGAATATAGTTACATCTTAATGGCCACCTTTGAAGGTGATATATGAGTGTTGAACAATCATCGTTTCGTGAGGCAGAAATTCGCCATCCACAGAAACAGTATGTTCTTTAACCATTAGATGTTGGTGTGTGTAAGTGTAGCTCGAATACTTCTTATAAAAACATACTAGAATATTGAGGATACTGGTTTTGTTACAAAAGAAATGAATAAAAGGAGTTTAAGGGGTTGGAGAAGCTAAATAAAACAAAACAACATTAGAGAAGACATTACCTAAAAATCGGGTAACTCTTTTTGATTTGAGCCAAAGGCTTCCTTGGGAGGAGTTATGCCCAATGTGAGGCTTCTAGGAGTAAGAGGGGGAAGTTGGGAGAGTATTTGGTCAGAGTTTGGCCGAGCCAAATGGCTTGAAAGTGTGAATGAGGTGGTAGAGGTGCGGGACTTTTATAAGAGGATAGGAGGGGAATTCTTGGAAAGCAAAGAAAAGTAACTTTATTATAAAATGAGTTTCGGATTTAGAGGTCCCACACTTATATAATTCGAGGCTAAGGTGATATGGGTTCTAAATCCACCCATCCAATAGGTTTTGTACATGTTTAGGTCTTAGATATTACATTATCTTTCCATTTTATTTAAATCGTTAAATAATGAGGTCATCGCTACATCATCATGATGTCATAAATAATTTAATTTATTTAATGTATAAAAATTATAAAAAAATACAATGATGTAGGAAATATTTTTATCTTTCCAATGAATATTTATAGTCAAAAATATGACTTGTATAACCCCATGTAAAATTTTTTTTAGTAAAACATTTCATGTTTGTGTCATTTTTTACTTTAACATTAAATAAAAGGTATTTATGTAATTTTCCAACTAATGTGGCTCCATGGGGTCCCCAAGTTGACCCATGGATTGTCTTGGTCGGACATGGCACATCCAATGAGGGTAGTACATGTGTCAAGCTCATCTCATATTATTAAAACATTATTTTTACCTTAAACTACACTAATTACCTCTAATCGCGATTAAGAACTTAAAAGTTACTATTCACCAAAAAATTATTTTAATCTCATTGAACCAAATTTTAATTCTTAATGACAACCATTTATGTCGGATTTTTGAAAATCAAACCACAGAAGTGGTAATATTTCATTAAAACGAAAAATCAGTTTTTTTAACTACCACTTAGTGGTTTCACTATTCATCAAAAATTGAAGTTTTTCCGAACAATTCCAAAATTTCACCCTAATCTATAATTGATATTCCGAATTCAAAAATGATTTATATTTTATGAAATTCCAAAAATATAAGTTGCATTAATTAATTTTATAATTAATTCGCGTTGTCACAATAAATAGCGTGTTTTTAACAAACAATATATATCAAAAGATTGACAATTGTTTATGTCAAATTTCAAATTGAAATTAATTCTAATGAAAACCATTGGATAAAATGGTAAAAATATATTCTAATTATAATTTAAAACCACCCAATAGTATAGCTTATCACTATAAATTATTTTGATTAAAAAAGTTGTTTTAAGTATTTTTCACTATTCATAAAAATTTGGAAGTTCTCAGAAAATTACAAAAAATTCCACATAGGATAATTTCAATATTACGAATACAAAAATGAAGTCCATTTTTAAATATAAAATTTCTATAAATTTAAAAAGTTGTTATTACTATTCATAACGGCTACTTTGATTAGTTGCGGTGTGTTAGAACTCGTAGTTGCGTACAATGCAAGCTATTGCATTATTGAATGAGAAGCGTATCATGGAAGCTCGAGGTGTTACACATTGTGTATTTTTTTAAGGATATTCCAAAATACATATTACCATAGTTAAATATAATATTCACCAAAAAATACCAAAACAAAAATTCCCTCGGGATGTGAAACACTTCACGTCTGGAATCAATTCATGAATTAAGTCTGGTGGATTGTAATGATTATGTAACACATCTACTAACATTTAAATTACCCAAAGATAGATTCCTTAAATTGTTTTCATAAAAACCTGAAACACATTCATGAATTATTAACATACAAAGAACCCTTGGTATCATTTGACTAATTTGAATCAGAAATCCATTAATTCAAAAAACCCAAAATCCTCCCACAATGTGGGTCCTCTCTAGTTTTAATATGATTCCTTACAACTGATATTTGTGTTTATTCGAACATTATAAAATATATGAAGTTACATGGCCACCAATGATTAATTATAAGTAATAACTCAAATAAAATAAATATAATGATAAACTCATATATTTACGTACATGAAAAAAGAGGGTATGATGAAACATTCCTTTTATATAACAACTCATTCTCGAGCGGCTAAAAGAATCACTGTAGAGTCTCAGAGAATATGTCTGGCCACTATGATGTCATATCATATTCTCTTTTCTAGGTTTCCATTCTAATATTTCCCATGATTCAACTACAATTAAACTAATGGAATATCCTACTCTGATGATATCTATCATTGTGTTCCCCAATCTGTATTACATTCTACTCAAAGTATGCATCAATTTAAAGATAGATATATAATATTTATATCATTATAATTGGTTCTAGATGATATATAATTAGTTTAAATATGTGAAACACATCATTAAAGAAATTATTTCATCATATAAGGGAAAACTATTTTCCCACGGGACCAACCCCTGATAATATCTCAAATTGCCGGACTAACCTTTGAATTATCATTCCAAGTCTCCAGAAATGGAATAAACCCATTCTAGGAGACACCAAGAGAGATTCATGATGAATTAAGTTGAACTAAATAGGTTATTTATGATGGTCATAATATGATTTATACCTTCTCGGTGCAGTCACCAACAACCTCTAGATCAATATAACCTGCTCATAGGTCTCTTGCATGAGACTAGCTGAAACATGTGTTGGCTCACCTACCTCCAACTCACAAAAAGTATCACATCATGGAGTTCCATAAAAAACTTTGAATGGTGACATCTAGATCAAATCATGTATGGTTTTATTATATACAATATCCACCACTTCAATATATCACTTTCATAAAAACCATAAATCCAAAACTCACGCTTCCAATATATCCTCCAAAACCTGAATAATCAAGTTAGATTGACCATCAGTTTGAGGTTGATATGTAATGCTCAAAATAATTCATGATCTCAAGGACTTATAGAATCCATCATCTAATAATGATCTAAAACAAGGATCATTATAAAAAATTATTCTTCTTGGAAAAGTCTGCAACCAAACTACCTCACCCATGTAAATACAACACAAATCATAAACATTGAAAGATTCATTGATATGAAAAAAGTGGGATACCATTTTCATTAGATAAAAAATAACCCATATAACATCATTTTTATGGGTTTTCTTTGGTAATCCATTCACAAATTCCTTAGTGGCATCATCTCATTTCCACTCCAAAATATCTTTTTCAAACTAGTATGTAGCACACATCTATAAGAATGTACCACCCTTATCTGTTGTTGATGTAATCCCATGGGAACCCATACTCTAAGATTAAAATTATTATAATTACCACTACCAATAGACCATCAAGATAGTTTCCCCCAATAATATAATCTATAACACAAAACTTAGCTCTGAGGTCATTAAACTACTCCTTTGTCCACTTTATCAACATGAGTGTAACATATGTTGATGTGTGTGATAATCATTCGTGAAACTCCTAAAAACATGATTCTTGAATATAATGTGGTCCATCATCCACCACTTGTCATAAGACATCGACCCTTCCAATATTAATTTTCATTAGCTCAATGCATGGGAAATGATGTTTCCCATTCCTGGTGTATAACACAAATACGAGTCGAATAACTATTGATACTCGACCCACATTCTCTCTTGAAGGTTTAGGTCTCATTTAAATAAGATGTACATGAGGAAATTTTGGTCCATGTATACCAAAGACTTCTCAACTATATGACAAGGTCGTCTTCATCTCAGGGAATGTAAAAATTCTTAATAACTCAATATGATGATTAGATAAATTAAACTCATTATTTCTCATCTTCCTAGGGTTATAATCAATTACAAGATCCTCTTGCATAAAAATTTATCTCATTAGAAATCTAGATACAAAACAATAAGTGGAATTTGAATTACCTTGAACATGTAACGATATGATAAGTGTCACAGTCATCCTACCTTTCAAATACTAAAATTATAACTTACATGTGTCCAACCAAACAATCTCCACTCCCTTCTTGGCCAGTCCTAACATCGGTGCTGCTTGACCAGAGCATGTTTTTATAAATAACAATTAAAAACATTTTAATCCTTGATAGATCTGAATCGTGAAAAAATTAATGGAATCATCCCAAGATTCCATGGATACAACTTTATTTGGGGAAAATTACACTCATTATTTTGAGATAACATGGGCCAATAAGTGAACATTATCAATATAGAAACTGCATTTGGATAGATTTGAATAATTCTGATTGTGTCTCAAATAATCATGATTATTTCATAATAATCGGAATTCTCATCCACTGACTTATATTATAGTATTATATCATCAAAAATTACACCAAGAAAATAGTATAGAAAAAAATGAAATATTCTATTGATCAATTTCATTAAAATCATTGGAGCATTTTTCATACCAAATGGATTAACTAAAAACTCGTACAAGAATTAAATTACTATAAAACTAGATCATGGTATGTCTGATGGTCATCACCATTACTGATGTTATCCTAATGTCAAATAAATATTTGATAAAATCATATAACCTCTATACTGATTGAAGATATCATTGATGTTTGGAGTTGGATATCGGATCTTGAGCACCATTTGGTTCAATATTTGATAATCCACACATAAAATAAAGGTACCATTATCCTTTATGGTGATGAGAACTATAGAATTCCAAGGTTATGTACAATGTATTGTAAAATCCTTATCATAAATATCATCCTATTATATATTCATCACTTTAAAATCTATATGTATCAATATAAAAGGAAGAATTGAATCTATATATTCTCCCCACACTGACTCAATTGTAAACTCAATATCTCCCTAGGGTGGTAACCATTGTAATCATCAGCAATGTTGTCATGAAATTGATCTTACAATGGTGGAAATAAATCTTTATATATTCCAACATAATATGGAGCATGATTGACTATTTTATCTTTGATAAAATTAAATATTGTCAAAATTGGAATTACACAACTTGGATGAAGACTCCCATCACCATTTCAAGAATAACTTCCTAGTTTATGAGATAGGAATGTAACTTTCTTCCCCAAATAGTTGATATTATCATATTATAGAATTATAAAATACATAGCATGAATCAAATTAAAATTATTCATTTAAAACATAAACAATTGGAAAATTAAATAGCTAACCCATATCTCTAATGAACTCATTTTGAATCAATTGATATTATTTAACCACACTCTAAATGGTGTATCAATCATAAAATCAACATCAATGATTTCTACAACCGATCGCAAAAAATATGAAACATGTATATATATAAATGTATATTAATCTCAAATGTCAATCGAAATGAAAGCTATGTTAGATTTTAAATTAATTGTACCTCTGATGGTAGACGATCCTATATCCATACTAGTCATAGAATACTATAGAGCACGAATTTTGTTCGCCCCTCTACCATGGGTTGTATTTTGATTCCACTATGTTTTCCCCATTGAGTGGTATTACTACTTCAACATTGGGGTACCTGTAACACCCCACCCCTACCTCATTTGATTGAGGAGGTGGTGAGGGATACTTGGCCTTAAGCAACGTTCCCAAGATGCCAAAGGCTAGAAGTAAATACCGAGGGCTTCAAGATCAAATTGGCGAATGATATTCCTTTAAAAAAATTCCAACCAAACCATCCACTAACAACCACAATATGATGCAAGCCACTTCAATTACCCAACCATTCATTCCCATCAATACAACCAAGTTGTTCCACTAGACAACTCAAAACCAATACAACTAAACATGTACACACAACATCAGAGTACACTGCGGAAACTAAACAACCAAATACCACAATCCATGACACCACCACAGCTCCATGACAGGATCCATGCACCATGCTCCACCACAGGATCAAAATTCTCTACTAAAGGAGGGTGATGCCTTACCTTTTCCCACGTTACGGTACACAACATCTTCAAACACACCACAGTGCCAAAGCAGGGGGGGTGTGTACTAAAACACAGTAGGATATCCTCAAATGACATCCCTACACACACCATAAGGATAAAAACATTATCACATTTATATAAAACAGTTTATATTAAATAAATCACATGTGCAACCATTTTTCATAAGAGAAACATGTCGTTACCAAGCCATCACATCCAACCCAAGAAATAAAGGAAAATCCAACCAAACAAGCCAAAATCCATCTCATTATTTACAAATTAGCACAACAATTACTTCTTGCAATGCAATGCACAAAAAAACCAAAACGGTGGGACATCCTCCAAACTCGTTCACCCATTCAAACCAAGACAATCAAAACAGTGGGACTTCCGCCCAACCCATTCACCAATTCACAACTAGCGGTACTTCTCTACCACTACTCATATGGTGGTTCTTCCGACCACTATTCATCCCATTTTTATAGTTACACTTCCCACCCACTTCCATACAACATTTCAATCAAACTAAACCATGAATAAACCCAACAAGATCACAACAACATGCAATCAACCAATTCCATTGCATTTCAATTCACTTCAATAAATCACCCATTTATTGAAAACCATTCTCCATGCCAAACAACATTTAAATAGAACAAACCTTCTATTGAAAACAATTTCCATCTCTCCTTTTCAAAAATCAACCATATCATCCCATTTTAAAATTTTCATTTTAAAATCCACAAGAATAGAATTTCACCATAAAACACCCCTTTTTCAAAAAAATCCTTAAAACATCACCCAAGGGACTTCCAACCAATTTTGAATAACAATAAACAATTAATTTTCAGAAGAATAATTATTTTTAATAAGGAACCACTAGTTCTAACCATGTGGAGTCGAGAGAGAATCCACCTACCTTTAGGGATCCCGAGAAATCGACCCACAAGACACCGCACCTCAAATCTAGCGAACGCAGCCCTAAAACCTCTCTAGATCCCTTCCCCTGTAATCCATAAGCATTAAAATAATCATTCACGGGAACCAAAACCCTATATCTACACACAATATTGTATATCTAGAAATCCAAGAAATATGGAAGAGCATATTTGGAGAAAAACATAAGAGAAACAAGAGGAGAGACTTACCTAGGAGAAACCACATTCAAACCACTAAGAAACCTCTTCAATATCCTTCCAAACCAAGTGGGAGAGCCTATCCAACCCCTGAGAACCTGAAATCCCATGTGAGGATCAAGTAGGAGGAAGTTTGGAGTGTTTTAGGTTAAGCCTGAGGGAGCCCAGAACATATAACCATACTTTTAAGTGGCTTCATGGTTAGCCCACACAGTTTGGAAAAACTGTGCGCTAACCATGCGCATGATACTGCCTCAAGAGCATGGGTCCGCATAGTTTCCTCGCACTATTCAAAAAACCATGCGCAGGTCGTGCAAAGCCTACTGACTCCCTTTCACGGTTTCCTGGGGAATCCGCATGGTTTCCACTAACCATACTCAGACCGTGCACCCCATTAAAGGACTCCAAACTCATCCAAATCCATTCCAAACACTCTCAACCTCTTCCCAACTAATCCCATGCACTTTATACACATAATAATGCATAAAAAAAGACCACATACCTCAAACCGGGGGTGCTACAGTACCACATACCCAACCTAATCATGAATGGAAATCAGAATTCTAGATACTTACATTGTAAGGGGTATATGATCCCCTTCCAGACATAGATGATTATCATGATCCCCTAACACCGGTTCACTATGGAATTATCCACCAAATATTCTAATGATGTCCAGTTCTTTCATAGACATGAAACTAAACTATGGGGTAATGACAATGAGGGAAATTATGGCCAATCATGAAACACTAATTCAACTATAATGGTTCTTGGTTATGACATGGTTATCTACTTACAATGATTCTCTTCCACTTATAAACATGGAGGAAACTATTATAGTGATTCTTCTTTCTACTTATAGAATATCTTTTAGTTATCCCTGCCGAAATATCTAGAATGCTACTCGACACTACTGTGAGATTCCCCTCCAAGATGTGTTCTAGATAAATAACATCCACCAAACATCTCAAACAATAAATTTTAAGAGGTTACATTATCTCCTAGTTAGTACCATCATAAAATAACTTCCATTGAGTTCTTGTTAGACAATAAAGATGTAACAAAGCACCGCAGTTCCTTGAAACGTTCAATATAGTCCATCACCAGAATTCTCTCCAATGTTAAATGTATTAACTTGTGATTCTAATCATACCTCGATGTGTTATGAAATAAATATATCCAGAAAATATTCTCAAATTACATAAAAAAATTATCTTACTACCAGGCATTCCCTAGAATGTCCCACCAATAAATGGTTGGTTCATGAAAAATAGAAGCAGTAAGATTCCCCCTCTTATATAACGTTGTCTATTGGGAATTAATGATTTTATACACTTGTTTGATAACGATGTTGTCTGACTATAAGCCCTATGTCATGTGAACATAGGTGTTTTATTCATTTGTACCTCTCTTTTCATCTCAATAATCAGATATATGATACAAATACCTTCCCTCACCAAAGATCACATAAAACATAGAAATATGTCGTGATGATGAAAATACATCTGATCTGCATGATCTGTAGGATGTTATATCATAGATATGTTAGGAACATGGTGACTTCAACTCTCTTGATTTTCAATTTGATGATGATGATGAGAGATATTCTCAAAATGTAAAACAAAAACATTAGATAACTGGGTAACAACATGGTCAACCACACAATATGAAAATAATAGAGAACCACTAACTTCAGGTCTCTATAAATGTTGATTAAAAAGTTATCAAACATGAAAAAAGAGTTTTATCATTTAATTTTTCACCTATAATTGATGTTTATTATCATTATTTTCACAAGAAATATATCATATGAACATTAGTATATCCCTATCAGAACATTTCATGTCAGTATATATAGATATGTTCCTATCTTGATTCATGCATAACCTTATCATTCCATACTAGGTGATGAATAAAAATATCAAGAATTAATAACATCATACAACATGTTAATCCCCTAAGGTTAAATAACACCATATTGTTACAATAAAACATCATGAAAAACAATCCCATCATAGAGAACTCATGTTTTACCATATATATGTGTACTTACTTCCATGAACAAGATCATTACCATGTACCACTACAACATAGTCTGATTTCTACCATTCCCAAATAGTTATTGTATAAAAAAACATTCTCCACTAATACCACTTTGGGAAATCCCCCGATCCTGAACTCTCTCATGTTTCTGAAAAGTCTTGGTTACAAAACCTCAGGTGTACCTCCCCATATGCTAGAGGATTCTAACTAGTAGTGAGAGTGTGACACATATAGTTGGAATTTTGTTCCCCTATTATGATGTGTCATATCAGTTGAAATAATCAATATAAACATATTTAATTTGATTAATAGATATACATGAAACCAAATTATAGAATTTGGAAAATGAAAGAAGAAACTAATAAACCAAAAATGAGGAAACACGTAATGAATGGATAATATGTATCTAAATGTAAAAATAAAAATGATAAAATTACATGAGTCATCTAATAGAAGATAAAACATATCTACTATAATCTTGAACCAAATTTCAGTCTAATATTGTAATACCCCCTGATCTGGAACTCTATCACATGGCTAAAAAGGGTTGGTTATGAGACCTCAAGCATTCATCCCCATACTATAGAGGCTTCCAAATAGTATTGAGGGTGGGAAATGTATGGTGGTGAGAATATACCCCTTTTTATAAAGTGTCTTATGATTTTAAACAATCCATATATAGAGAATAAATCAAAGCAATAGTCATATAAGAAAATAATAGAATTGTACAATATTGTCAAAATCCCATAAAAATACAACTGAATAATCCAATATATAATAATAATAATAAATTAATTATGTACTGAAATGTAACTAAATGTCAAACTAGAAACTCTATATGTAAAATATTATCAATATCAAATAATGAATCAAAAGTCCCTAGTCCCAAACCCCATTTTGGTCCCACCCCTAGACTCCATCCCATCTAGCGAGAAGAAATCAATACTAAATTGTGTTTCCCTTATAAAAACATATATTGATGTAAGATACTCAATTAACAATTTCTGGACTTAAATGGGTGTCAGTATAACTCAGTAGGTCAACACCACCATGATTAAACAAACACGTTTGATATAAATTGTATGAAATAAAGAGAAAACTATTGTATTAAAAAATTCAATAATTAGTATAATACTATATAACCGTCCATTGGCTCCATGTCGGAATACCTCCTAGAATTCCTTACAATAATTTTAAACACACCCTTATAACCATGATAAAATAACCTTCTTCAATATCATTCTTCAATAATATTTATCATGTCTCACAACCATACCAATGATGACCATAAACATGGAATAATTGATCGAATCTGGGTTAAATCCCTATAAGAATTAAAACATCTCAGTCAAATCCCTATAAGAACTATTACATTGGATTGGGTCGATCCCACTCAATATCAAAATTAAATCATATGTGTGTTCATGTTCTTGGGACATGACCAATAAATAATAATTACTGCATCCAATTCAAGTCCCTATAAGAATTTCTAGATTCAGGTCAATGTCCTATAATCATTACAACATATATCACAAGACATTTTGTAATAGTAGGGATATCACAATATCTCATTATAATCCTAAATGGTTAATTATTAGAATTGGAAATTGTATTTCAAATACCTATTTCATTTATATCACAGTAGACCAAAAATCAAATAAATAAGAAGTAGTTCATAACAGAGTGATTCTATATCAATAAATCTCATAAGGATCTATGTAATGGTAGAAAAACATTATTCTATTACAATGATCAAAATTGGTTATGGTTCGCTCACCCAATAGGTAACCGTAATCCATGTAAATAATGAATTAAATCCAAAATACTCAATGGAAAATTCTAATTCATTACTCAATTAATTGATATGTAATTTAAATTTCATTATCCCAATGTTTCATATAATTTTAAATTAATCAAAACATAGGGTTATGATTTAGACCCCCTACCGTAACTGGGGAGGATCATAGTGCTTCCAATTAATAAAACCCAATAGGAAGCAGGTTAATAGATTGAGATCTAAGGGATAGAATGGAATAACCTACCCAAAAATACATTCTATGGATTAATCTCATTATTCAGACAACTAAAAGGTTTGTTTTTACTCCAAATTTTCCTTTAGAATACCATATGGTTGATAGAAGATGACTAAAATGATTTGAAATTTGTTTATCACCACATCATTTATTAATATTAATAATTGGTTTGTTAATGGTAATTTGATTTAGTTACACATCATTTAATTCATTTTTGTGGAATATTATTAAAATCTAATCACGTCAAATGATAATTAAAAAAATCCTTACATTACCTGATATGTAAGCCATTTACACTATGTGTAAATTTATTGAAAATGGGTTTTAAACACATTTTCATTCCAAAAAACTGGACCCCCACCTTGTTTAATTATTCTCCACATTCAAATAACCCATGAAAACACTTCACCCATTTATTCATGGACTTCCATAATTAAAAACACAAACACCACTAAAAATTATGTCATTTTTTCAAAAACAATGCACTCCATGTGTATCCAATCTAGTTATTTATGATTCCACACAACCTAATACATCGTTTATTTAAATGATTCAAATAACCAATGTAACAAAATAATAATAGTTTAAATATGATGAAAAACTAAAACAAAATTACAAAAATTTAAAATATCGGATTGAGACATATATGGAGAAATATGGGATCTTTCATCCTCCCCACCATATAATATCAGATCGTTCAGCTGCTCTTAGAATCCCTGTGAGCTCCCAAGGGGCATGTAATTCCACTATGTTCGCATATTTGACTCATAATCCCATGTATCCATAGGAAACCACCCATGATGCCAATGCACATGGTCTAATTGTATAATCTTTTTGAGATGATATTTCTCACAATGATCCCCAAAAAATATTTTATTCTTCTAAAAGGACACTACAAAATAAATATAGACATATGATATGACATCAACATGCGAAGGGTTTTGATGATACCCATGATGTTGTGAAAAATGAAATATGTCATTTGTGTCAATGTACTCTGTGGAAGGGATAAATGCTAATCCACTATATTGACCATTGGCACTATCTCAAATAGACTGAATGAATATGACACTAGATTTATGTGTTTCCAGAAATGGGAATTCCTCAATATTAGATACATTGAAAGAAAAAAATGATGGCCAAAATATAGTTTCATAGGTCATCTCTAATGGTCATCAAAATTATTTTTTCTATTATGTGTCATCACAATCCATTTTCAGATGAACTTGGCATACTCTTGTGTCTCCATCATTAGAGTTGTCCCAACGCGAAATGTCTCACCTACCTCCACCTTGAAAAGAGTTAAATGACGAAGACTTTCATTAAAATACTCAAATGGTTCCATTTTGATTCACAACTGAAATATATTATTATAACAATACAAAATGAATTCCATATGCTACTTCGATGAACCACCAATATCCAAAAAATTATCTCATAACATATCCTCCACAATATGAAAAGGAAACTCAAATTGACCATTACTTTAAGAATGATATTTTTTCAGAAAATAAACGACGATCCTAGACACTCCTTTAGACCCTTCCTTAAAAGAGAGGTCAAACGTGGATCTCAGTATGAATTGATTCTCTTGAGAACATCATGAAACTGAACCACATCATGAACATAATGAATACATTGATTGTCCATTTTTATAGTCTCTTCTATAGGTATTAAGAGGTATAAAATTATCAATCAATCCACAATAACCCATAAAAATTAATATTATGTGTAATAATTTGTAATACTATCATAAATTCCATAGTGAAATCATCCATATCAACTAAGGAGTTGGAAAAGGATTTAAAGATATATATTTACACTGATTATCGGTTATCACCTATGAACAAGTTAATCATTTATACATGAATAATTCTACTTCCATATTCAGTACATTACACTAGTACTATTTAAGGAGATCATAAAACATATTTTTCAAACATACATTTTCCACCCATCTATTAAGATGTATCTCCCTCATCATATCCTCATGTAAACCTAAAGGAACTCATACTCATCCATTGAATGGAATAAAATTTCCACATACAGGTGACCATCAAGATGTTGTCTCCCCCCATATAAATTTTCTTTTAAAAAATAATCCTTCTAAATAGAAAAATAATTGGTCTTTATCTATAACAAAATAATATATATAATAGATGATGATGTCAGGGTTATTCAAAAATGAAATTCCTAGGCATCAAGATGCGTTTCTAAAAAGAGATTGATTACTAGAAACCCATTTCAAGACTCTGGTCCTACCCATACCTACATATTTTGAATCAATTATTCAGAAATGACATTATGCTTTAAATAATTATAAACTATCTTGATGTAAAAATACTATACATACTCAAACCACCTCCTCCACAAATGTTTGAGGTCTCACTGAGAAAATTTGTCCACTTGTCTCTTGTTGTCCAGGTATACCCCAAATCTCTGTCCCATGAGATAGTTTGTCTAATATTTAATGGAATGTACCACTACTTCAATCTCCATATCTGGATTTGGTTAATTACTCCAATGAAGACATAGCTGCTAGGATATATAGGTAACAAATAAATCCTCCTAAATCAGAATTTCCATGAGTCTAACTGTGGATGTATCAAAATACATTATATATTATTTACCTAGAATGTGTACTATAATGATAAGTATTAATGATAATATTACATTCATATCAAGAAAATATATACCACATGATTATGAAAAAAAATTCTTTACACTTTCCTTGGATATCCCATACATTGGTTCTTCCAAATGGGAGATATACTGGATACTGAACTGATAAAATCATGCAACACCTAGAATTATCTTAATCTTTACACATTTTTTGGATATTCCAATAACACCATATCCTCAACATTATCAAGATTCACTGACACAATTTCTTATAATATGAAAATGCTTAATAACTTCACTTTATTAATCTATAATCTACATTTGGTTAGATTGGAAAAATAAAATGCTATCTCAATGTACTGAACTCATGGTTAAGAGGATTTTCATTATCATTTAATAATTGGTTGTACACAAATATATATTACAAATTATTTCCAAAAACCGATCCATAATGTGATGGATGATCCTATTGATCAATTACTTGAAAACCATTCATCAATTAGTCAACCAAAATAGAATGACCATGAATACAAATAATCCATAACTTCTCATAGATGTATTCTAAGATATGTCTATTGGTATCACACATAACTAAGGGTAACCTAATGTAAAAAATATCATAGAGAAGATCTTTAATGTTCTCAACTGATCAAAAGAATAATAAATATGGGGAATTTTGTGTTGTTTATCATCTTTCATCTAGTTGGTCATTTGATAAACCAAACATAATCATAGAAACCCATCAACCATCTTTCACTACAAGAAAACTAGGTTATATCCATAAATATATTGTTACAATTTTTCAAATCCATTGGAATAGTTATTTAAAACATTGTAATATATGTGGTATTATATAAATCCTTTTCTATTAGTTATATTTTAGATGGATGAAGCTATGATTCAGTGGAACTGAGGCTATTGAGTGTTTTTTAGTACTCTATAGCAATGGTTCTGTAAAGATATGGCTATGGGCTATTTTTGTGACAGATATAGCCTTATTTTGTGGTAAACCATGGCTATAGAGACTTTTTCCTATGGCTATATCCATGGATTTTTTAAACTATGGCTATAGAGTTTTTTTCAAGGGCTATAGCCATGGTTTGTTTTAAACCATTGATATAGTGTGTGTTTTCAAGGGATGTAGCCATTGTTTTCTGAAAACATATCAATATATATATATTCCTAATTTTCAATAGCCATGGTTTCTCAGAATGTGGCTGTAGTTCTTCTGCCATTGGACGGGGATAAATCACCATTGAAAAATAGTAGGAAGTGATATGGCCATGGTTTATATGAAATAAACATGTTTTTTAATAATAAATAACGAAAATATACATATAAATTCAAAAATTCGTATGTGGTGTAGTGGGAAGGTGAAAATTGAACATATTAGGGGTAAAAATATCAAATATAGCTGGAAGCATATAATATTTCACCTAAAACAATGGTTTTCATAGGCTATAGACACAGTTTTCCACTATCACAACAAATATGTTTCCATTGTGGACAACCATGGAAATAACCAATGTTCTTGGGGGAGATATTTTCATGGCTGACAACCATGGATATATGCTAGGAGAACATCTCGATATATCTTTTAGTTATAGCTACACCAATACATCCCGCTGCCAGATGTAACCATAGATGTGAGTTATATCCATAGTTTTGACACATATGTCCACAATTTTGGATTATCTCTATATAAAAATGTCTACTAGTGTTGGGAAAGTGAATTAGACAACCCCAAAAAGATCTAATGGGACGCATGAAGCATTTACATTTATAATCATCTGACTAGAGATTCATGTATTAAATCTCATAAACTTCCATTCATTATGGAGATATATAAAATAACTATCCTCCTATATCTAACTCTATCATAAACACATTCTATTTCATTAGAAAAAACATGTAGATCATGTCACATAAAATCTTGAAAACATTCTCCCACTTGGGAAGAAGAATCTTGCAGCATTGCATAATTTTCAATAGAAAATTGTATTTATGAACCATGATTCAGCATAATCTTTATAAAATTGGTCCTGTCTGACAAGCCTGAGGATCTTAGTCAGCATTGTCAGAATAGCATCCTCGTTATCAAGATAATAAAGTAAATATCCTCCTTTAACAATAAATATTATCTTATTATATAACTAACTAATCCATACCATGAATCAAGTAGAAATCATTCCTTTAATGAAATAATGGATCCTAAAAGAAATATTAACTAACAATATGTATAGAACACACCTTGAAACATTTTATATTCTCTAGTTGCACTATCAACGTTGTGATGATGGTTATTTCACCATAAAATCTTTCAACCTACATTCCAAATAAAATTATTAAAATGATATGATATAATTAAATTATGGGCCCCTAAATAAATAAAAAAAGATAAGTTAAATTATACATGAATTTAATCTCTGAAGTTAGACTGTCCTATATTCAATATAGATATAATATATTACGTAACATGAACCTAGCATATCCCTCTGTGATGGGATCTAGTTTGACTACCATGATATATTCCCCCTACATGGTAATATCACCCCTACACTAGAGTACTATATATCCAAAATTGGCATAAATGACCTGTGGAACTCTATATTCATGTTTCTTGATGTGTATATGAACCCCTTCTTGAGTAATTCATTAATTCCCAACAACTTTTCTACTTCAAAATTTTAAAAATGAAGCTTCAATGATGAACCTGTCTTCTATAGATGTAACAATGTTCTATGGTGTAGGGATAATAAGGGAGACTATGGGTAATTTTGAAAATATAATAGCACTAAAATGGATCATGGTCTATAAATTGATTTCATTTTCCATTACTACACATTCCATTAACAATTATGAAAAAGTGTTCATTATTACCCTTCTTTCTAAATTAGAATATGTCCTTGTTCTTCTACTAGATTCAACCTTTCCTCTTCACATGGCCTCTCCAAAATTCCATTCTACGAAGATTTCTAGTTTATCACATATCAAAAATTTCATAAACAAGAAACATTAATCTATTATATGATCATGTAAATCCCTTATATTTCATAGTACATTATTTTTTCAAAGTAATTCAATAATTGTTACTAGACGCAACACTGAGTTCAAGCGCACCACGGCTTACCAAACTAGCTGTTCAAATGAGATTATGAATAGTATTAACTAAATATTGAAAATTATATAATCCTTATAATTTTGGAACCCAATTTTCTGAGTTTCTTAGACATAATGAAAAAATAAATTCAATTTTTTCAGATAAAAGAAGTATTTTTAAAAAAATGCAATTTTACCACCTTTTGAGAGAGAACCCTATTTAAATACAATATTTGAAACTTTAATATATTCAATATTACAATATAAACTTCTTATTTCGAAATGGGGGATAAGAATATCATTTCAATAAATTTTTGGGGTTTTTCTGTTTACTTTCATATTTGGGTGAATAGTGAAAAATTCTATACTTTAACTGAAAACAACTTTTGTATTCAAAATAATTTGTAGTGTTAAATTATAAATTTTAATTGTTTGGATGTATAAATAGATAATATTTTAACCATTTAATCCAATTTTCTTCACTGGAAATAATTTCACATTGAAATTGAACAAAAAAAGTATCAATCTTTTGTTAATTTTTATTTATTAATAACCCTCTTTTTTGTTTTGACAATAGGAAATTATTTTAAATTAATAAATAAAACAAATATGTTTTGAATTTGGTAAATTAGACTTAATTTTTGAATTTATAATATAAAAATTTTCTTGGGGTAAAATTTTGGTATTTTTATGAAAACATTCAATTTTTGATGAATAGTGAAAACATTAAGTTATTGGTTAAAACCGAATGTTTATTTAAATAATAATTTATTTTATTTAAATATATTTTAGGTCAAAATAGATACATAATACCTATATGAGTTCAATATAATTCATTTGAGTCATTTTATAATATGTTTAGAGATATAAACATTTTATTGAACTTTTTACCGTATTTTACCCACCTCCTAGGAGAATTTCCAAATTTACATAAGACATAATTTTTCCTTTTCTGTGAGTTGAATTTCAAAAATATTAGAAACACATATAACCTCTGTATGTAAAATGTGGTTCAGTAATATGAAAATAATTTTTGGTGAATGGTAACTTTTTACTTTTATTACCACGATTAAAAGTAAATATGGTAATTAAAGGTAAAAATGATATTATTATTACCCTAACACATTTCCTAAATCTATTAGATAAGTATAATTAGAAAAAAAAAACCTTTATATATTAAAATTTAACCTCTTTGGTCCACTTGGATTAGATTAGGACATTTATTATTATTTTATTTAAAAAAGAGTTAAAAGTGTTAAAATCAATGTTTAATAAGTAGAAAATTTTCTATATAAGGATATACATATGATAGTTTCGACTATAAATATTCATTATAAAGATAAAAATATTTCCTACATTATGGTATTTTATTAATAATTTTTAGACATTAAATAATTAAATTTATTTATTTCACAATGATGATGTAGTAATTACGGTATTAATGAAATATTAAAATAATTGATATTTTAAATACCCAAGTAAATGAATTTTGAGAATTTTTGTGAATTAAACTACTTTTCAATGTTCATATGACCTATTAGAGGTATTTTATGAATTCTTTTTGATGTAATATTGCTGTTATCATTTAGAAAAAACAAAATACCAAATAGTGTCAAAATTGACATAAAATAGTTTTTAAAACAAATAATATATTATTAATTGATATAATAGTCCTAAAAGTCTAAGGATCATCCAAAATACTTTTATAATGATATATTTGACATTACCAAACACATTTGGGTTCGATTAGAAGTTAATAGTACGTTTATTAACCATATAATATAAATAAACAAAGATACATTTTAAATGTCAAAATATTTAACTAACAGTTAAATCTAAAAGATAATGTTAATATAGCGACCTAAACCTATATAAATCCTATTGGTTGAGTGGTATTCGACCCATAACCACCTCATCATTTAAATAAATCATTTTTGTTCCATTTAAAATTGTAAATGAATTTATTATAATATAATATTTTATTTTTTTCATAAGGTTCCCCTCACCCTTCTTATAAAAGGTTACTTCCCTTTCTCTCCAATTCACACTTCCAAAGCCATTTGGATCAGCCAAAACCTACCCAAATATCCTCCCAACTATCCTAACTTCATCCTATAGGCCTTAAATTTTCTATAAATCCAACCAATGGAGCCCTTTTGATCAAATAAAAATAAAGAACCTAGAGAAGAGGTAATGATTTCACCACCCTCTTTCATGTTCTTTTATTCTTCCACTTACTCTTTATTTGTTATTACCATAACAAAATAATAACTCCAGTACCATATATATATATTTATATATTATTATAAATATGGGATAACTATATTCATTATTCTATCCATCCTATATATGATAATGTCACTATGCGTGTGTACGTACGGCTTACAGTCTACACGTCATGGTGTAATTTGTTATCCAACACTATGTTATTTGGATGGATATAATGATGAGTAATATGTATATAAAAATTGAAAATAAAATTCTAATGTCTCTAAAAAATTAATTTACCATCCATTTCCACACCTTTAAGGAAATGATATTGTTGCTCGTGCATATGTACAGATTACTGTCTCCACGATGCGATGAGATTAATATTCACGTTTACCATTCACCAATGATTATAAAAATATATATTACTAATAAGTATGTAATATATGACATAATAATTCTACTCAAAATATACATATGTATGTATTTACATACTTACATATATCTTATTCACTTACTTCCGTTCAATACGATATAAAAACAGAAACAACATTTATGCGTACGTAAGACCTACCGTGTCCATAAACAGTGTTATACATTTCATATATCTATCTAAAATAAATATTTATATTCTTAATATATATGATATATGAATAAAGGTTAATATTCTGGATGTATTTAAATCTAGATCTAAATGATACGGTCAAGAATAACAAGATAAAATACGTACGATAATGAAAGTGATTATTACCTAAAATGTTAATTTAACATGAAAATAATTATTAAATGGATATTATAATGTACTAAATGAATCTCGTATTATATAATAAAAATTAATATGGTTCTGGTTTAATCTAATAAAATACAATGGTCATTATACATGAGGTTAAATGTACCCTCGACCAAAGGAAAGTGCAAGATAAGGGTTAATTCATCAATATCATTATTATCTGAGTATGCTTATGTGTAAGTATCTACTGGGTAATATTTATTATCCATGTCCATGTTTCATAAAATATCATTCAAAGGGATTCGGATTGAGGTACTTCTTTACTAAAACATAATTTTAAATGTTTTAAATAATTATTTTTCTAAATCTTACTCATTAATGTCCATGATTTTAAAATATTTTTTAAGGATTTATTTATACGGAAATGAATGTTTTTAAAATGTTAATTCCTTTCAAAAGTTTCAAAGTGATATGGGACACTTTGATTCAAAAATGTATTTAAATGTCTTCCTTTAAAAATTGTTTGACTTTTAAATGTTTTTATGAAAAATTGATATTTCTCTCAATGATTATTAGAATTAATTTTCATCTATACCAACATCCCTTGATGGATTTTAAATATATTTGAAGTTGATTTATTATGATACTAATCTTCCATATTGTATTGAAGGTTTTGGGATATGTTTGAATATGGATGTTTTATTTTTAACCATTCATAGTTTGTGGATAAAGTATTGAAATTTCATATGCTAGTTTTAATACAAATGATTATGTTTTGTTTAAACCATTTCATTTGAGGAATGGATTGGACTTACTAAGTGACGGGTGGATCCCTCTATATCTCCTCGATGTATCGGTAGGTCTCATTAGAGAAAATCGTGTATTGGAACAAGGTCTTGAATATATCTTAATTGTATTCTTGGCACAAGGCCTGGACTATGTGGTTACGAATTATGGCATTATGCATTCCATCATAATGAAAGTAGCTATTGATATTGCATGTGATTATTCAACTAGTAGAATGTCCATGTGAAATAATAAATGTCATTGTTTTATTGTATATTTTCCATATTATGCTGATGTTTACGTTTCAAAGTCTATTGTTTTAGTCTTATACATTTACACAAATGTTTATGTTTTTTATGAATGTTCCCGCAACATTTTTATCTGTACTAAGAATCTGAGCTCACCCCTTTCTATGTTTTAATTTTCCCAAGATTCCAAGTAGTGTATTATGATTGATAAGAAGGGTTAAGGTAGGGGATTAATGGTATTCTAAAAGGATCATTTATGTTCTGTTTTATTTTATAATGTGTAATTTAACGTTCATGTATGTAGTCTATTTTCCAAGACTGGTAAACTGATCAGTCTTTCGAGACTTGATTCCTGGTAATCATGCCAATGTATTAATATTATGCACTAGCTCTAGGCTTTAGGGGTTAGGGTGTTATAGATGTCATCAAAGGATTTTTAGAAATAACCTTGGAAACTAGATTTAGATAATCTCTGATTAGAGAACATTACCCTATGATTGAATTTTCATATTAGTATATAAGAACTTCCTAGATTTTTGGTAATGTGGATATTTTGTGAGATTTTAAGCAAATACATCCTTGTCGGGATATTAGTAGGAAGAGGAGGCTCTGGCACTGATGTACCTAGGGGTAAAACCTGAAAACACTGCATTGAGCTATACTTGAATGAAAACTGGTGCATGGAAATGGGCCTTACAGCCCTATTGGTTACGACACTCTCGGGGGATATGCATAATATATTTCTCATTTTATTTACAAATCATTATGAAAGATTTATGAGTATATACATCCTCAATGAAAATATTTTTCTGATTATGGATTATATCTAAAAATCGTTCAATTTATGTTAGGTTTTTTACAAGTATGGAATTATTCATTTCAATTCCTAAAATTACCTAGTGTATGCCACTGTATAGAAATGGTGGCCAGTAGAAGGAATGTGAAATCTAGAAATACATATGATCCAAAAGATTAATAAGGATCGTAACCTTCACAGTATTAATACAAAATTTAGAAGGGATATAGTCGCCCATGTATTCTCAAAATATGAAGAAATACTATCATGTGTTAATGATTTGCAAAACGAATTCTCTGAGTCCTATGGCTTTGAAGGGAAGAAAGAGAAGAAATGGATGGAAGAGAGAAAAATGGATTAGGGAAGAGGGAAAAGAAGGATTTTCCCATATGTGATAACAGTGGAAAGAATCACATTTGTAAATTCTTTAAGGGAATGATAGTTTGTTATAAGTGTGTAGAAAAAGGACA
Source organism: Viscum album (assembly GCA_963277665.1). Lineage (NCBI taxonomy): Eukaryota > Viridiplantae > Streptophyta > Magnoliopsida > Santalales > Viscaceae > Viscum > Viscum album. The sequence continues at coordinate 1,941,702,529 of OY728126.1, read as the reverse complement.
CCATGTATGTGATTTAAATGGTAATAAAAAAAAGTTTCAAATGTACAATGGTTCATCTTCACGGAGTTGGGACACTATATGAATCAATGTCCAAATAATCATAGTATACCCAAAATGCTGCTATTGGATAATAATAAAGTTATAATAATACCGAAGATGAAGAGGAATGATTAGATTTCTAACGTTGTTATTAAATTATTTTTATCATTTGAGTATTGTATTAATTATGCACTTTTTATAAGAATTATAAGGTATATAAGGATTGTACTACAGTACTCTTTCATTAAGGACTTGAGATTGTGTGGAACCATGAAAAGTGACTCAATAGCAGGTTTGATTTTTGGAAAATATATGGTTGAGAGAAAGATAAACCATAATATGGTTTTGATATTGAGGTAGTGATTTTGAAAAAATACATGATTGATTTGGATAAATTATATTGGATATTCTTGACTACCTTGAAATTGATTAATGAATAGTATATTCCATAGTTGTTGGAGTTTAAAAAAATTTTGGTTGGAAGGAGTATCCCCATAATTCTGTAAGGAATAAGGGAGAATGAATGTAATAAATAAGGTTTTATGGTATTTCAGGATGTTGAAGTGTTTAATAGAAAACATGATGAAGGTGTTCACATGTTATTACGTAGAAAACAGAATCTTCATTTTGTTTACCTTCCTTACAAATTTTGGACAGTTAGTTTGGATAGAAGTATTTTTCATATGTCCAGATTGATATTTTTTTTTGATTTCCATAAAAAGGAAAACATAGAGGTCAGGCGACAACACGTCGTGTCCGGCAAGGCTGTGATATTTGAATACACAACCGAAGGGTGATAATGGTGTATCACCTAACACTGGCCCATGTGATATCCTAGATTGAATCATTTAGTTTTTATAAATGTTCTGGTTGATGAATTATAAATTCATTTTTTGGATCCCTATACGAATAGAATAAATAGAATATTTTTTTATGTTCCATTATCTTTTAGAGTGAATGATGAGTTTGTTGTTGAAATTAGTTAAATGATGGAACTCTACTTATCAAGTATATTTTTTTTATTCTCTTATTCTATGATGAAATTAATTCTTAAATATGAGGTAAGAGATATTAAAACTAAATTATTTTTATCCTAATACCTTATGTTTTGTTGAACTGATGATATTTTAAATAATCATAGATTGGGGGCTTTGAGGCACTCATTTCTACCAATGTTTTTGAAAGATGACCTCAATGAATACCAATAAAAATTTTCTAATTTACTCCAATTTTATGTCTCTAATTGCCACCAATTTTCTCCTAATCGAAATCATAATTTGGTGGTGACTTTTTTATTCCCCTTTTCCATATTTTAATACGAAATTTCATTAACCCAATTACTGAAGTGGGTTTTCCAACAAAGGTGTTTTATATTTTCATCATTTTATTTTTGAAGATCAATTTATAATTGTGAGGAAGTAATTTATTGAAGGACAGGAGAATGTAACACCCCAATATTTCATTGTACGTTATTTCTTCAATGTAATTTAGTAACTTTCACTATACGCAACACCAAATTCAAGCACACGACATCTTACCAAACTAGCTGTTAAAAAGAGTATATGAATAGTATTAAATAATTTTGGGACTTTATATAGTACTTATAATTTTATAATCCATATTGTGTGTTTCTTAGACATAAATAAATACAAATTCATTTTTTTCAGATAAATGAAGTATTTTTAAAAAAAATGCAATTTTACAGCCTTTTAAGGGCGAACACAATTTAAATCCAATATTTGAATCTTTGATATATTCAATTTGACAAAATAAATTTTTTCTTTTGAATTGGGACATATGAATTTAATTTTAATAAAATTTTGTTCTTTTTCTGATAACTTTTATATGTGGGTGAAAAGTGAAAAATAATATATCTTAACTGAAAAAAACTTTTTTAATTAGAAATATTTGTAGTGTTAAGCTTTACATTTTAATGGTTTGGAAGTATAAATAGATTATATTTTTACCATTTAATCCAATGTTATTCTTTGTAAATAATTTCACTTTCAAATTGAACAAAAAATGTATTATTCTTTTGTTTGTTATTATTTCTTATAAACACAATTTTTGGTTTTGACCACGCAATTAATATTAAATTATAAAATGAAAAATATTTTATTTGATATTGTTAAAATAGACATAATTTTTTAATTCAGAATATCAAAATTATCTTAGGGTGAAATTTTGGTATTTTTCTGAAAACATTCAATTTTCGATGAATAGTGAAAACACTAAGTTATTGTTTAAAACTGACTTTTTATTTAAATTATTATTTATTTTATTTAAATTTATTTTAAACAAAAATAGATATATAATACCTTTATAAGTACAATATAATTCATTGTAGTCATTTTATAATAAGTTTAGCTATATATACAGTCTTTTACCCATCTCCTGGGATAATTTGCAAATTTTCAAAAACCGTCATTTTAAAATTTTTGTGAGTTAAATTTCAGAAATCTAAGAGACACGGTTAACCTCACTATGTAAAATGTGGTTCAATAAGATGAAAATAATTTTTGGTGAATAGTAACTATTTACTTTTATTTACCACGGTTAAATGTAAATATGGTAATTAAGCGTAAAAATGATATTAGTATTGCCCTAACACATGTTCTAATTATATTGGATAAGTATAATTATACTAAAAACAAGATTAGGAATAAAATATGAACCTCTTTTGTCCACTTGGATTAGATTAGTACATTTATTATTATTTTATTTAAAGTAGAGTTAAATAAGTTAAAATAAATGTTTAATAACTAAAACATTTATAATATAGGGATATATAGAAGGTAAATTCAACAATAAATATTCACAAGAAATATAAAAATATTTCCTACGTGATGATATTTTATTTATAATTTTTAGACATTAAATAATTATATTTATTTATTACACAATGATGATGGAGAAATTTTTGTATTGATTAATGATTAAAATAATTGATATAATAAATACCCAAATAAAAGAAAATTGAGAATTTTAATGAATTAAAATACTTTTCTAGGATCACATGACATATTAGGGTTGATTAAATGAATTTATTGTGAAGTAATAAAGCTGATATGATTTAGAAAAAATAAAATATCAAATCGTATCAAAATTTACATAAAATAGTTTTTAAAACAAATATTATATTAATAATTGATATAGTAGTCCAAAAATACTATGGTTCGGTAAAAGGAATTATATAATGATATAGGTTACATTAATGAAACAATTGGGGTTATATTGGCAGTTTATTGTATGTTAATTAACCATATAATATAAAAATACAAAGAGACATGTTAAATGTCAAGATATTTAACTAAGAGTTAAATCAAAATGATAAGGTTAAAATAGTGACACAAACCTGTATAAAACATATTCTTTGAGTGTTTTTCGACTCATCCCCACATTATACTTTAAATAATTCATTTTTGAGCCATTAGAAATGGAATATTTATTTATTATAAAATAATATTTTATTTTTTTTCTAAGGTCCCCTCACCCCTCTTAAAAAAGGGAACATTCCCTTCTCACAAATTTACACCTCGAAATCCATTTGGCTCGTACAAACCCTACCCAAATATCCTCCCAATGATCCTACCTTCATCTTAGTGGCCATTATTTAGTTATAATTCCATTATATGGAGCCCTTTTTTTCAAATTAAAAGGAAGAACCTGATGAATAGGTAATGATTTCACCACCCTTTTTCATTTTCTTTTATTCTTCCACTTACTCTTTAGTTGTTATTACCATTCCAAAATAATTAATCCAGTACCTTATATATACTTTGATGTTATTATAATAATTTCATAACCATATTCATTCTTTTACCCAACCTATGAATGATAATTTCACAATGCGTGCATATGTACGGCTTACTGTATCCATGCCGTGGTGTAATTTTTTATTCAACACTCTGTTATTTGGATGGATATAATGATGAGTAATATTTATATAGATATTGAAAATAACATGATAATTTCTCTGTAAAATTAATATACGATCCAATTCTAGACTTTTAATGAAATGATATTTCCGCTCATGCGTACGTACGGATTATCGTCTCCACGACGCGATGAGATTCCTTTCCATGTTCTCCATTCACGGACGATTATAAAAATATATATTACTTATATGTGTGTAATATATGACTAAATAATGCTACTGGATATATATATATATATATGTGTGTGTGTGTGTGTGTGTGTGTGTGTGTTTTCGTGTGTGTGTGTGTGTGTGTGTATTTATGTACATACACATACCTTATTCACTTACATCCGTTCAATACGATATGAAAACAGAAACAACGTTTATCCCTACGTATGGCCTACCGTCTCCATAAACAGTGTTTTACATTTCATATATCTATCTATTAAAATTATATATATTCTAAATATATATGATATATGAATCATGGTTTGTACTCTGTATGTATTTAAATCAAGATCTAAATGATAAAGTCAGGAATAACAATTTAAATATATACGATAAAGAAATTGATTATTACCTGAAATGTTAATTTAACATGAAAATCATTATTAAATGGGTAGTATAAAGTCATAAATGAATCATGTATTATATAATAAATATGAATATGGTTCTGGTATAATCTAATAATATACAATTGTCATTATACATGAGGATAAACATACCCTCGACCAAAGGAAAGTGCAAGGTAAGGGTTAATTCATCAATCTCATTATTATCTGAGATTGTTTATGTGTAAGTATATACTGGGAAATATTTATTATCCATGTCCATGTTTCATAAAATATATTTCAAAGGAATTATTTTTAGGGGACTTCTTTACTAAAACATCATTTTAATTTTTTAAATTATTTATTCTTCTAAATCATTTTCATTAATTTTGATGATTTCAAAATAGTTTTTAAGGATTTAATTATATAGACATGAATTTTTAAAAAATATTAAATCCGTTCAAAATTTCCAATGTGGTATGGGAAACTTTGATTCAAAAAATACTTTAAATGTCTTCTTTTCTAAATTGTATGACTTTTATATTTTTTAATGAAAAAGGGATATTTCTCTCAAAGATTTTTACAAATTATTTTCATCTATATCATCATCCATTGATTGATTCTAAACATGTTTGATGTTTATTTATTATAATAGTATCTTCCATATTATATTGAAGGTTTTGTGATATGTTTGATTGTGGATGTTTTATTTTTATACCATTCATGGTTTATGGATAATGTATTGACATTTTGAATGCTAGTTTTAATATGAATGTTTATGTTATGTTTAAAACTTTTGATATGAGGAATGAATTGGACTTAGTAAGTGATGGGTGGAGCCCTCTATTGCTCCTAAATGCATCGATAGTTATCAAGAGACAAACTAGTTTCCTGGCATAAGGCCTTAACAAAATCTTATTTGTAGTCTTGGCACAAGTCCTGGACTATGTGCTTATGAGGCCTGACATTATGCATTCCATCATTATGAAAGTGAATATTGATATTTCATGTGATTATTCGATAGTAGAATATCCATGTGAATAAGGTAAATTGAATTATTTTATTGTATCTTTTCCATATTATGATAAATTTTCATTTCAAAGTATTTTCTCTTAGTCTTATACATTGCATTAAATGATTATGATTTTTATTTATGTTTCCACTATAATGTTATCCTTATTGAGAATCTAAGCTCACCCCTTTCTATGTTTTATTTTTCCCAGGATTCCAAAAGTGTAATATGATTGACAAACAGGGTTAAGCTAGGGGATTAATTTTGTTCTCAAAGGATAATTTATATTGTGTTATATTTTATAATGTGTAATGTAACATTCATGTATCTATTCTATATTCCAAGATTGCTTAAAAGATTGGTCTTTTGGGACATGATTCCTTGTAATCATGCCAATGTATTAAAATAATGCACTAGCTCTTAGATTATGGGGTCGAGGTGTTACATATCATATAGTTAAAAAAACCTGAAATCCTCTCACCTTGGAGAACTCAACAACATTAAAAGACAGAACAAAAAACATTGGGATGCTGAAACATCCATCACATTCCAGAATTGACATTTCCTCATGGATTTGATGATTGAACTCATGAGATTTTTCATCTCCTAATAACTGATGTTTTAAAATAATTAGGAACATTGTATCAAATTCTATACATGATAGCTCATCCTTCTAAGTATCATCATTCTAAATTTCCCACCAATATTTGTTACATCAATGAAGCGTATATGCATCATGTATCACTATACTATATATGAGTGTCTCAAGATGATTAAATATCTTATGAGTGGACTCTATCTAAAACTCAGTTTCCGAAGGTCCTCCTTCCCCAGTAAACATATGTATATACAATAGATAAAACTCAACGTTCATTATAAACATTGATGAGAGGGTATGAATAGTATCCTTTTCCATAGATCATATAACCCATAGGGAGATGTTGTGAAGAATAACATATATTTCATACTCAAGAACTATGGAAGATCTCATTCAGCTGCTTGAGGATAATTCTAATTTCTATTCTCTTGAATTTCAAATTAAGGATTGTGAGAAGTAATTTTCTCTCAAATATAAATTTACACCATAGAATACTGGAAAATGACACATACTACCTCAAATGGTGAATATAATATATAACCACCAACTTCTGGCCTCATTAAACATAGATTACGATTGTTTTCTCTATTTTGAAGCATTCACATTAACCTTAAGTCATATTAGTCCCTGTGTAAAAATCCCATGAACCAAAAAAATCATAAAATAGTAACATCATCCAACATGGGAATCACCCATGCGGTAATAACATCAACTATAATAAGCCCACAACATAATCAACAATCTCATCAGTAGGTAGTCAGGTTTCCCCCAAAACATATATTAGCTACACCCATGAAAAAACTCCTTAAAAACCCACATAACATTAAACATTTATTTATAAAATGCAAAAATAGTAAATGAATATAATAAAAATGTGATCCTTTATTACCACTTTAAAACATCCCCTCATCTAGAACACTCTCACAAGGAAAAAATGTTGGCTCTTGAGACCTCGAGCACACCTACCTATTTTCTAGAGTCTATCTGACTATAAGAAAGGGTGTGAAATTTTTGAGGGAAGAAAATAAACACATGTATAAACTGTCATATATGTATAATTAATCCATATAGATAGATTAATTCATAGAAATATACGCAATTTAAAATAAATGTACTATCAAATATAGTTGAAAAAAACCAATACAACTGAATAATACATTAAATATTATTAGGAATAATTTAATGAAATTATAAAATGTAACTAAATTAATAATATAAATAATACCTCTAAATGACATGTATACTCAAAATAACGACTCAAAAGTCCCGAGTAATAATCCCCATGTTGGTCCCACCTGTAATATATATACCATCTAAGATGAAATAATATGCAACAGGGCCCTTATAACATTTTCCATCTTAAATCTACATTAAATTCTCAGATACCAAATAAAGTCCCACATTGGCGACAAGTGTAACTAAATGTATTGACACTATGGTGTTGAAACAAAATAGTATAACAAAAAGCTTATTAAATAATGTGATTAATATGTGTATTTTTTTATTCCAAAATTTATAAAATTCCACAAAAAGCTAATTTTTATCCATGCTGAAATACCTATGAGCATGCCTCATAACCATGAAATCAATAATTACATAATAATTCTAAACTAAAAATCTTCATTGTAATATTAGAATATCATTGATCTTCTTTCAAAATCATTCCAATCATAACCATAATGATAGAATAATCACAAAAATATGACTAAAATCCCAATTAGAATTAAAAAATTTAAGTTATATCCCTATAATAATTACATCATGGGTCCAAGTCGAGCCTTCTCAATATCAACAGTACATCATATATGTTTGTGTGTTCTAGGAACATGATTTATATAGAATAATTTCATCATCTGGGTAAAATCCCTATATGAATTATGATATCCTGGTAAAATCTCAATATGAATTATAACATATATCAAAAGAAATGTCATATCAACATGGATATCACAATATCACAACATAAGTGTTAATGGTGAATTGTTGCAATTTCCATTTTTCATTATATTAACTCTTTCATTTATATCAGAATTTATCAACAGTCAAATCAATAATAAGTAATCCATAATATAGGGATTAAAAATTATGAAATCACTAAAGGCTCTTTGTTATGATAAACACACTTTATAAGACTGGCCAATTAATATATATTCAAGTTTCTCTTAGCCAATGGGTAATGATAATCTAGGTAAATAACTAATTGAATCCAACAAACTTAGTGGAATAATCCCTCTAATTATTTAATTAATAAATCAGCATCTAATGTAGGAGAAATCATATCATTTCATATATTTTTTATTAACCAAAAAATAGGTTTAAGATTTATAACCCTACTATAAATGGTGTTGAATATAATGCTTCGAATGGAAATCTCCCATGAAGAAGATGGTGAGGATTTTCTACCATAGTTTACAAGATAATAACCGATCATTATCATAATTAACAATGTACAGGGTAATGTCATTACACATCAATGGATGGTGAACCAACTGATATGATGCTATAACATAAGAAAAATGACTTAATGAGGATTGAACCCATTATCATTACTTACTGAAGGTAGTTTGGATCACCAAAATCCCATGGTTGATTCCCTTGGATCAAGAGAAAAATTCTAATGTGAGATGAACAAAAAATTTAATGACATTTCATTCTTTAAAACAATTGTTTGGGGAATTAAACAGTTTGTAATGTAATTTGTTGTCGTGTAGTTCTTTTTAGTGGGATATGTTTAAAGAAACATTACGTTTAATAAAATTTAAAATTAATCAAGCAATACTTGATGTGTATTCCAATTAAATTGTGAGTAAATATCTAACAGATTGGCTATTAGCATGTTTTTGTTACAAACAATCCAATGCATCATTAAATATTCTAAATATTTCATGAAATTTTTATAAAACATCACCCATTTATACATGGAAATTATTAATTTCATGATACATACATCCATAAACCTTAGTTTGGTTCCCCGAAAAATTTCTCTCCATGTACAACAACGTCAATTATCTCAAGATTACTCACAACCCATGACTATGTCTATTCAAACGAGAGACATCCACGATGGGTAAAAACCCTTAATGTTTAAAGACAAGGAAAATCTGAAATGAACAACGGAAATAATGATAAAGATATAAGGATTTATACACGGAGAAAATGAGATCATACAAATTTCCGAACTCCAACCTATCCAGCATGAAATATATTCTACATTAGGGTCCATTTCCCTTTCTTAAACGTATATCCATGAAACCATATGAGTTAGAAAATGTCCATTTGAATAGGATGTGATTAAAACATAGTACGTCAACAATACTATGTATAAATAAAACATTCTAATTGAATGTGCATACAATAATGTGATAAACATCTATATTAATTAATAAATCAAATATTAATAAAAATAGCCACAACCTTCTATAGAACAATCCTATATTACATTTGTGCATCAGATATGACCATTACAATCATAAATATATAACCATGGAAAAACATAACTATCCTTGATACCATGTCATATTGTCCATGACAAACTCTAACAACCATACCAATTACAACCATATACTAGTATGATAACAAATCATTCAGCCCAGATCTCTGAATAATAATTATAGCATTTTTTAGACCTTTCATGATATATAATAATCTCAAAATGTGCCACGAAACAGATAGATATATATCCATATCAGAATATTTTAGATAATTCTTAGGTGTATAAACATATATACATGTTTCAAAGAATAAAAAGTTATATAAGAATATCAGGAATACAATGTGACCTGACTTTTGGTTACCTGTTGGGTGAGAGAACCTTTGAAAATAATTTATTATCATTTTATTAGAAATGGTTTCATCCTGAAAGGTAATTCATGTGATTTCTTGATATAGATTAACTGTTTAAAATTCATTAAGTGATTAATTAAAAAAAATGGTTGAATTGATATGGTAATACGTTGAATTAACCATTTGCATTTATTTGGTCATATTGTGATACTCCTACTATCGTTATATGAACATGTGACATAGATTGAGATTCATATAAACTAGTCTATTCCCCAATACATGGTGAAATTTTTACACAAAGGACTACGAATTGACACATCCCACAATTTAAAATCTGACCATAGGGTTAATATTTAAACCCCTTACCATTATCCATTTATGAACTCAATACATCTAATAGAAAATGAAAACAAAGATGAAGGTACATAATATTGAAAGGAGGTCCATGATCCAATCCGATCATGTAGAAAACCCTCAATGACAAAGGTCATGATATTATAAAGTAATTATTAGAGAACAATTTATAAAAATGTCATTTAATTAAGAACCATGTAACCGAGAATTTTTCTCCCTAACAGGGCATCCAAAAGGGGAGGGGTGCTCCAAAATCACTAGAAAGATACCCTACTATCAATGAGGAAGGTTTCACATGATAAAAATAAGAAATGAACATCAATTCATAAAATAATAAAAATTTATGAGGTATTTCATTGTTTAAAATTCATTCACACATCATTTATTTATTTTTAGAAGGATACGACAGAAAACCCAAAGCCAGAGATAAATATTATATTTTCTCAAATATTACATTATGTGTAATTTTTTCATATTGTGTAAGAACGTCAATTCATTAATATGTAAACATCATTGGTCCTGTGGAATTTACACGTCATGTAACCAATTTACACAGAGTGTAAATGTCCGTAAGACTATTTACATCCATGCTTTGAAATAAGAATATGAACCCCCATTAAGGATTCTAAAAATACAAATAACCCTGCTAAATTTTATATAAGTCCTACTCAGACACTATTAATTCAATGTGAATCCCAAAACCTCTCCCCATTTTGATCCTCATTAGATATTTCATGTTTTCTCACTACCCACTCCATTGCTTACTCAATGAAACTGACATCTGAAATGAAACAAGAGCACACATGATTGAAGATGAGTAAAAACTAAGATGAAATATATTTAACAAAAAACTCTATGATAATAGTACCTAGAAATGTATTGGATCTTATAGTCATTGAAAGAATGGAAAATCCATGTAAAACATTATCGACCATGGTAGTAATGTTTTTATTGATGGGGTGAATGTTTTTGTAAAATCATGTGCCTACAGTTCAAACCCTAATATCAAAAATGTTTTTCCATATTTCACCCCATAGAACATTATAAAATCCCCAACCAATTCATGATCCAAATAATCGACTACAAATATATGAAAAATTTATACAAGATATTAAATTAAAATTTTTATGATGATGCGTGGTAACATTATAAATCTATGATCGGTGGTTATATTATATAAATATGAATAGTTATTTTATAGAACATGGATGGGTGGTTATGTTATTAACCAATAACCAGTGGATATGTTATTAAACAAGGATTATTGGGTATATAACATCCATTTAACGTAATGGTTAATGATAGTGTTCTCAATAGAATTATAATGGAATTTAACTATTTCCCATGTTACCTAGATGATTTATTTTTTTATATATATTTTTTATATAATATTTCTTCATTTTAGAAGTTATGATAATAATAATTTGTATAATTAAGTTTATTTCAACTTATTAAGGGTAAAAATTATACCTTTTAGAGAAACTTTCCTTTTTTATAATGATTTTGAAGAATTATTTTTAGTATAACTTTTTCCATTAGGTATTATAATGAAATGTTTTATGAAAATAATTGGATAGAGAGATTGATATATTAACTATGAAAATTATTTTCTCTATCCAAAACGTTATTTTATAAAGGGTAATGTTTTTATGAGTCTTAATGGACTGACGAGTTTCAATCTTTCTAATATGACCCATATTCATAATTCTCTACTCATATAATATTTTTAAATGATTCCATTGTATTTAAATACCTTTAAAAGTAATGATGAATCTATGTTCAATTTCATGATGTTTTTTATGTAAAATGAAACATGTTTCATTTTAAATTTCACATGATGTGGGAAAATGGATAATTAGTGCAAGTCTTAATTTTGATATAGTTTTCCTTATTTGTCTACAAATTTAATTGAAAATGTTTCTATGGAATTTAATTGATATCAAATTCTATTGTCAATGTTTTTTATATCGGATGGTTTAAATTGGTTCATTATTGGATGAACTGAACTAAATATTAAATTTGTATGTTTTTTGCATTGGATTTTCTCATATGAGATGAGGGAAGTTATAGTTGATGTGATTTAGATTAAATTAAACTTTATTCATGTTGGTGTCATAAAATTCTTTTCCACATAATTTTAATGATTTTTTATTATTTTTTATACCCCTATATATATTATTTTAGAGTATTAATATTTGGATATCAGAAATATGATTAGAATTATGTTAAAGAGTGAGAATTTCACTAAATTTTATAACTTTTCATTACATTTTTTTACCCTGGTCTGATGAATTTTTGACTATGTACATTGGTTTATGAATGTTTTTATTTTTAATGTAATATATATCATAGTTTATAAAATAATATATTTATGAATTGGTTATTTAATGACTATGAATTTAAGTGGTGGTTAAAAAAATTAATGTATCTAGTTGTTTTAATTCCCTTTATTATTTGCCTAAATATTTTATTTATTTATTGTTATGATATTGAATACCAATTGATTTTATTATTCTATTAAATTTATTGATTATATATATTCCCAATATGTTGTTTGATTTATAATACTGATTAAATTTATAATTATAAATTTATTGGTGATAGAGGTAAGATAATGGATTTGGTTCCCAAATTATGGATGTGGGTTGTGTTGTTGTCGATGGCATGATATGGGTGCACATAGAAATGTGAAGAGGATAATTATAGGATTAATATAATAATTTGGAGACTTATAATAGTGGATAATTTTCTTATTTCCATTATGATATAACAACATTTTCATGATATAGTTTTCTTGTATCCTTAATAAATATATCTTCCCTGAGTTAGGTTGTTTTGAGTTTTACAACAGATCGTATTATTTAATATTAATTAATTTATAGTTAAAAATTGGTATAGATTTTGATTATGTAAACGAAATAATAATATTAAAAATGTAATGGGTGGTAAAATTTCTAAATCTCGTGGTTATATAATTTAGAATTGAAATATTCAATTTGAATACATGTACACTTTTATTAGTTAACAAATTATTATACTAGTATTGATAATTATTTTCATGTAATAATTGGAAATTTTAATATCACTAAATGAATTATTTATGACAAAAAATTATTCTTACATTAATACATGAGTTATAAAATGTTAGTATAGTTGATTCAATTAGGATGTTCAAGTGGGACGTTTACTATAACTAAAATCTAATGTAGAATGATTTATCAAAGTGTAGTTATGTATTACACTGTTGTTATGATTCATTATTATTGTTCTCTGTCACATGAGTGGTTTTGGATGTTTAAATAGAAATATTATTCAGGTTTTATTTTTCTCCAAACATTACAGTGATTATAGATACAAATAGTTCACTACACTGCCTACCCCACATTCTTCATTGGACAGAGGATAGTTTATCTACATGAATTTTGCTACGATGGCTTATGTTTATAATCTATGAGCCTATAAGGGATACAAAAACTCTATATTTTGATGTACTTATATATTTGTAATGATATATCGTGAGGTTATAAAATATTCATGTATTAATTGTTTATTTTGAATGGGATATAATCTATTTGGGATTTTTATATTTATATTGGGTTATAAATGATCCCACGTCCGTAATATAGCCATGGTATTTTATGAAGATGTTTGTTTCATATGATATATTTTATATATATTATGATATAATTTTACGGATATGATATTAAATATATGTAGATTTATTACTTATGGATGGGATGTGTGTAAAAAATAAAACTTCCTTATTGATTGGGAAGAATGGTTTTTTGAGAATGTGTAAGTGGGATATCATACCAATATATATATATATATATATGATTTTGATTACATGTTTACAATTTTAATGCAATACATAGTGATATTTCAATACTACTATTGGAATATAGTTCCAATGATTTACTTACTGAATTTATTTCATAATTTTTTTAATTGGATTTAGTATTATCCATATACATTTTCATGTGAGGTTTCCTGGAGGATCTTATAATTGATACATATATAATATCTCTTTCATATTTAATACAATTTAATTGTGTAAAATATATGGTTTGAAATCTTTTTGGATGTTATTAAGATTTAGTGTTTATTCATATTCTTTTGGAGTTTTTTTTCCCTCCGAAGGAATTATTTTTGTTGTTTCCATTTGTTATCAATATATAAGAAATTTCATTATAGGGATAGATTATTTAAGTGTTTTATGGTGTTTATTAGTTTATAAAGTTTCATTAAATTGGATAAATATTTTTTAAAACCTCAAATATGTATTTATTTTATTCCCTCGGTGATATTATTAAACCAATTCTCTATTTTTGTATGATTTTAGGGATACTCTCACATTTATTTTTATCCTAATATGGGTGCTAATGTGAACACCATGAATACATAAATGTGGGATTTTCAATTGGATAACATATATTACACAAAAAATTTATAATTTACGATATTAGAATAAACTAATAGTTTTTGAATTATTTAATTGTAAATAAATTCAATCTCTTCAATATGATGAATTTATAACATATAAATTTAATTAATAAACCATTTTAGAGGATATGGGAATGAAAAAAAATATATTATTATTTAATTTTTTAAAAAATTCTATTTTTTTTCTACTCCCACACTTAGAAAATTCCATACAATCTAATCCCCTATTAACACATCCAATTATTTTGTTTATATAGCCTACCAAATTCACATCATTAATAACCTACCATGAAACTATATCTATTATTTTTATCTTAATGAAAACATAGGAAGGCTTTTGATGCAATCCTAATATTTTTTAGAATAAGAGGGTGAGTTCTTAAATGATCAATTTTATTTTGATTCTTCTCATACCTCCTTCAAATAATATTAAACCTGAATTATATACTAAACCCAATGTATTATATAAAATTATATTTGAATCCTTAATCTAATTACCAATATTCATACCATCTTCCATAAAATGGTAAATGAAATGGTCGATAGTCTTTACGGATAATTACAGCCATACGAATAGATGTAATCGATATTCCATCACCACCATTAATGGATATACTTAATGATGGATTTAACACAATATATATGATATTTTGAATATTCTAATTCATACGTAACTATAATATCACATATACCTTCTTAATTTCCACAAATTATAAAATATGATAATTATGCTTGTTTGTATGACGAACTTCCACCTCATGAAATGATGAGATTCATTTTTCACTTAATCATAATAGAGAAAGTAATAATGATAAATTTAATGAATATATTTTATATATAAGAAACTATATTTATTAGGTAATAATTAAATATCACAAACATAGTTATTTGATAAATTATATGTTTTATGATATTGTCACCCATGCATGTGTATGACCTACCATCTCCCCAAAGCAATTTTATTTCTTTTCAATTTCATGAAATTGTGAATAATTAGTTAAATTGATTTAAGGAGTTAGTATTATATTTATAAGAATAATATAATTGTTAATATGATGTATCTCTATCATATACCTTGTAACTATAACATTCATGAAATTATAAAAAAAGATAAAAAGGAAATTAACATATGAGGCTAAATCTTTTCACAAAGGATCCATTTGGTATGTGACTTAATCACTAGTTATATTCATAAGGTATTGTCTTATTCTAGTGGTATTAATTACAAAAAATGGTGAATATACTACCTATTTATCATTTAATATAATTAATAAATCAATGTTCAAAAAATTTTAATCATTTATTTGAATTATTTTATCCATGGGTGTTTTACATGAATAATACCATGTTTAAGGGATTATGTCTCAATTTTCATTCTTTGTTGAACATTTGTATGTTATGAAAAAATATAGTTCATATTGTGTGCGTAATACACCTTTTATAAGTAATAAAATTACTAATTTATAATTCATAATAAATTATGTTTTAATTTTTTTAATGTATCCCTGATTGATTAACATGAAAATTACCAATTGAATGAAAATTTGAAACTAAATTTATTTTCATTTGGTTACATTACATATTCATTTTATATGATATTCATGGAATGTCTATGTAATTATTTTTTATTAAATTATCTTTCATTTACACTTGTTTATGTTTATTTATATTTGAAAAATGTTATTGATTCATTGATTAATTATGATATCAATATTATGATCAATTTAAGGGGTCTGATCTCAATTTTATTTTCATTAAGGAATATTTTATAATATTCATCCATTAAATTCTATGTGGTTTATATACTCAAACATTTACGTATTTAAACTAGATGCCTATTTTTTTCATGATTATTTATTTTTTACATGTTTATTGTTAATGTGGCTACAATTTTAGGTAATCCAATATATATATATATATATTATGGTAAAATATAACATTATATTGTAACTATTTACATTTTATTAAAACTATATCAATTTTTTGATCAATTTCCATTATATACACAACATATCTTAGATATATGTAATCTATAAACTATCTATCAACGTTTCTTGATACTATGGGTATCATGAATCATAAGATCCTAATGTCAAATAATTTATCCCATCTTTCATTAAGAAATAATTTATTAATATCCATGATATTTTGTCAATTGAAATTTTATTTGGATGCATTTCAATATCATTTTATTGATTAAATGGTTTGTGTTTTTTGTTATTTACATTTTATTATTGATTATTTCTTATCTATTTAGGATATTGATGTTTTTGACCAAATGGAATGTAGTTATAATTATTTAGCATAACATGTTTATTCTGTTGGTAAAAATATTTAAATTTCATGTGTGTTCAATTATTTATGTTTTGTGATTATGTATATTGATTCATGATAAATTTAAATATATATAACCCTTATTGGGATTTGATTTTAGCCTTATTTTGTGTTTGTTCATTGGAATCCAAAATCTATATTAATAAATTTATATGATGATATTATAATGGAAATATTGATATTATATAAATAAAAGGATATAATTTTCATTTTAAAATTTAATATTCGATTCATGAATGTATCCAGTTTTCCAATAATACTAATCTATTTAGTCTATTGATATTTGGACCCTTTTATATTATCCTAATATATAAAATTAAGATAATGTATCTATGTTACAATGGATAGGTTCATTATAGTTTTTTATCAATGAGATATTACCAAAAACCATGGAAATTATATTTATGAAAACATATATGAGGTAAAATAAACCACATATAAAAATTGATAAATTTACTACAAAACAATATACGGTTTATTTAATGTTGATATTATGTGCTTTTTGGAAATATAACCATGTCTAGAGACTTGAATTTATGTGGTTTTGTTATTGATGTTCCTTGGGGTCATAACATTGAAAAAGATAAGCTGGGATTTACCCAAGCATTACCTGATACATAAAAATAGAGTTTTCTATGCACCTTATTTAACACTCTCGTGGAGATAATATTTGGATAATTCATATTTCCCAAAATAAACATTTTGGAAGACTTAATTAAATGGTTAAAATAAATATTAATAGATCAACCAACAGTTACCAATCCTAAATTTGAGTTATTTTCATTTAGACATCATATTAATTATTTTTCAGGATAATTTAGTTTCCCACTATGAATATTACTTACCACACTATTTTTTATTTTTACTCCCTGGATATAACTGAAAAGAATAATTTTAGCAATGAGTATGAATGATGATGTAGTAACTAAAAGAAACCAAATGGAAAAATGATTTTTTTGAGTGATAACATAACTTTGAATAAATATTTATCAATATTTTTTATACATAGACTATACATTAACAAACACAATGAGTCAGCAATGAAGATAATGATAAAAATTTCTAGGATGTCAAGTGTTGGAGACCATATTTTAATAAAGTATAAATTCCCTTTAGGAATGATATGTGTGAGGGGATACCTAAAAAGTTTCCTAAAAATATGAAAAATTGTTTTATGTGTAGAAATAAAGGGAATTATAAAAAATTATATAAAAAATAGAGTCTGAAGAAAAAAAAAGTCATCATAATGATTCATTTATATATCTTTGTCTTACAAGTGGGGAACCAAGGAATTATCTTTGAAAATACCCCCTTCTAATGGTTTAAACTAAGTATATGGAAAAAAGTTGTATAAAATTGATGATGCATTTGTGTATTGGGATTATTGATTTTAAATATAGATTCATTTTTACTAATTGTGATTTGGTTATAATAATAATGAAATATATAATTATTCTATTTTATTTTAAAAGCATATATTTCATCAGTAATATAATATTTATGGATACTATTATGGGTTTAGATGTTTAAGGTGTATCATAAGATCAATGTCCTAAACAACTATTTTTATTAAATTTTTAGTTGGAATATAATTCAATTTACTATAAATTTTGAATGAATATATATGAATAAAACCCATTGGTTTAGATTTTGAAACATTTATTTCATGAATAATGCATTTAATTTTTTTCTTCATATGTAAAAAAGTATTTTAGAAACAATGGACTACCTTATCATTGATGTGGATGTAATTATAGGTTATCAATATTTTGTAAAATTATAATAATTATTTTCATAAGGATTTAGAATAATGGAGAACCTCAATACATAATGATAACCTATTTCATTAGGATAAGGTCATAGTGTCCAAACACATATTTCAGGGATGATAAGGTTTTAGTTCGAACCATAGAAAAATGTGGTATCAATTTTAATTAATAAATTATTTTATTTAAACTATTTGATGAATAATTATTTATGATGAACTAATGGGGTAACTATTTATGATTAATGATTATCATATTATATTGGACATCTTATTCTAACCATGTTTTTTTTCAAAAAATGATAAATACATATGGGAATCATTTTCTCATTTTGAAGGCTCCTAAGATATGTAATATGTGGAATTTTGAGATTATTGAAAAATATTATCTTCTTAAATATTGGTTTTTTGGATTAAGAGTTAAATCATAAAATTATCACGGAAAAATCAAAGGATGAAATTATTCTTTTAAAATAGAATTTTATGAAGTAATGATATTTCTTAATATAGTTAGATTTTAACATAACTCCTCATGTTTAGGAAAATAATCACGACATAATAATTTTATCCTATTACAATTATATATGAGGAAGAAAAATTCTTTTTTAGTCATAAATTTTTTATGGTTTTGAAGTCCATAACATTATATTGATAAATCAAATTCATTTGATCAATGTCATATATCAGCCTCTATAATTATTTTGTGTTTTTCTATGTGAATATCTTAACATGCTTCCAATTTTATTCTACTTAAAAAACATAGTTCTTTGTTTTTCCATTTAAGAAAGTTCACTTTTCATTCTGTCTCATTGTGTGGATGGTTTACTATCCCTTTTTTATGTGCGTTTTTTAAAATGGTATTTTTAAATATGAAACCATTTATTTCATACAACAAGATCATGTTGTTAGGATATAATTTCATGGTGGTGGGGAGACTGTAACACACCAATTTATTATAAGAATAATAATTTATTAGATAGCCTATATGATATGTATAATCAAGATTTTATTTGTATAAAAAAATGTAATCATTACAATATATTAAAATCTAATTAAATTCAATCATTTTGATATCAAACTATACACATAACAGATGGTTTAAATGAAAAAAATAATCTTTTAAATAATTATTATCTTAAAAGATATCATTATTAACTATACATTATCATGGAGGGTTTTAATATTAATAATGTGATTATTAATAGTATATGATTTGAACATGTGTTAAAAAATTAATTGGTTTTCTAGTAACTGGTTTAAAATATATATCAATATAAATAAAAAGAAATGTTTTAAGAAAACTATATTTTTCTAAAAAATTGCTTAGTAATTCCTTAGGAAAACATATGACTTTAATTTTTTACAAATTAAAATTTATTTTTAGAAAAATTAACTTTTTTAAATTATAATTTCAAAATTATAATATGTTAAACTATATTTCGTATCATTATGAATAATAAAATATGTAAATATAAATAACCATAGTTATGGGAAAAATTTTGTTTATTGAGGGTTTAAAATATGAATATATGGGTTATAAATCACCTAAAAACATTTATGAACACCAATATATGCCAATATATAAATCCTATCTACTAAATGTGTCTTTAATGACTCATTTTGTTGTCTTCTGGAATGATACAAATTTGTTTCAATTTGAATCATTTTAAAAAATTGCATTTGTGACCTCTTGAACACCTATAAATGGATACCCAGTATCCTATACATTCAACACATACAAGGCCATGTGGATTATAAATTACATAACCAATCACAACCACACTCCCATACCAATGTAATAGATTCCTTGGATTTTCCAGAAATCCATATTCAGAATGTATTTTCGGCAAAACTACAAAATTTGTCCGAAGAAGAGACATCATTTTAAAACATTTGTTTCTGCTTCAACCACAAAACATCATGTTAATCTACGATTATTTTAAATATTTAGATTATTACATATTCATATATTGTATTATGTTGAGGTTAATACATATAACCTTCTTCTATTCTGTTTAATGGTATATGAAACTATTGATCTTGTGTGTAAAGAACTACCGCACCACAAACCTATGTAATTCATATTAAATAATCACTATTAATGGTTATATAAAATGAATTCTGTTACCCATTTATATGATATTAATGAAAATATTGTACTTAGTAATTATAAAATCACAATTAACTATATAGTATCAAATCCATTTAAAATCCAATAACACCATCCATGTGTAAGGAAGACTTCCGCCTTACGAAGAAATGTGATTAGTTGTTCACATACTCATTTTATGTTTTGTAGTAAGGATAAATTTAATGAATATTTTGATATAAATTATTTTATATTTATTCTATAATATTATTATATTAGCATATGTCTTATCCATTCACTTATTAATGTAATGATATCGTCTATCATGTGCCAGCGTGACCTTCCATTCCTAGAAATAAATTTGATTCCCTTTCCATGTGAATACGTCATTAATTATTCTATAAGTATGTTTGATGAGAAAATATTATATTTAAATCATTAATATAATTATGTAGATAATGGATCAATATGATATGCTCAAGAACTACAACATTCATGAGAAATCATGAAAGCAGAAAGAATGAAATTAACACCCAAAACAATAAAAATAATTAAATATTTTAAGAAAAATATTTGCAACATTCTATAAGAGAGACATATATATTATTAGAAATATTAATAGAGAACTTGTGTAAATTACTAGCCTACTTAAATTAAGTATAAAATATTTTAATTCATGTTCAACCAGAAGTAACCACATGTTAAGGGGTTTCTTCTCAATTCCCCTACACTAAGGCATATTATATTTTTGTCCACACAATTTCACTTATATAGTCACCATAATCACTATTTTCATGTAATATCAATAATAATTAACAATTCATTATATTTTAACATTAAATTTGAAATATTTCCTCCACATTTATATTATTTGAATATAACCATATTGTAATAGAATGAGCCACAATTTCCAACATCGTGGAACATTTATATGTTATTCACCAATATCAATTATATGGTTATATTGTAAAATGTTTAAATTTATTATAATTTTTAATTTTTAATTTATGATACTTTATATTTAAATTTAAATGTTTAAATCAATGTGAATTTTAACAATGAATTACCATGTGGTATATATTTTCATTACACAATTTCTTTTCAATAGGAAGAATTAATTTATCCCAGTAATATATATGCTATGATTTTGTGTGTTGTCAGTTTTTAATATATTATTTTTTATTTCCAATTTTAAATTTAAATTAAAATATTATTAAAATAATAAATTCGATAAATAATTCTCACTTAAATGTTAGTATCATTGTATGTGATTTCTTCTCAATATCTATTCAGTTGTGATATTTGTTAATATCAACGTATTCAAATTTAAATGGTGTATATATTACCAATTTTATGTATTTACGTGTAATAATTTTTTATTAATTTTTATTAATTTTTTTATTCATGTTTATTATTCAAGGGGATATAATTTAATGGTTACAAATGGCGGAAAATATTATTGTACAATCTATATTTTCTTTTGATTATTTACATTACACAATAATAATAACTCTTTTCTGATAATTTTCCATTGGTAGAAACATTTATATTTATTAAACATATTCTTCTATGATTTGTTTGATAATTTATTTATTTATATACCAATTTTATAAAAACAATTCACTCTAAATGTCATTTTTTTAAGAGGGAAGTATTGATAAATGTTATTATCTAATCAATATTGATATTAGATGATAAAGAATAATGAATCTTAAATTAAATCAACTTCATATATATATGTGGAATGATATGGACAAGATATTATCATTGGGTACTATTTATAGATATCTTTCAA
This sequence comes from Viscum album, assembly GCA_963277665.1. Classification (NCBI taxonomy): domain Eukaryota; kingdom Viridiplantae; phylum Streptophyta; class Magnoliopsida; order Santalales; family Viscaceae; genus Viscum; species Viscum album. The sequence continues at coordinate 1,941,679,847 of OY728126.1, read as the reverse complement.
TGTATAATTACTCCCATGATATTATTATTTGGACATATTTAGTAAAATTCATTTATATTATATACCTACCAAACATTTTTAATTTGTATTATGAATTGTCGTAACATTATAATATACATGATATATAAGATCAAGAAATTAAATATTTAATCATTTTGATCATCATGAATTAATTTATTATTATACATGAATTTGTTCAATGATATTATCTGAAATATTTATTTTATAGTCAGTTTGATGATTAAATAGAATGTATATTATGTTATTTACCTCAGAAAATTTATTATGTCTTATCCTATTATGATAGTCATGTTTTTTATAAATGTATTTTTTTATTTTTAATTCCATAGTAATTACGCTTGTAAAATAATTTCAATATAAGGTTTATTCAGCTATTTTCTTTACCATGATTTTTGCAGTTCATTCATGATAGCTTCTACTATATTAAAAAGATACTGACCATTTGAGATCATCCTTATTTTCATTCTATTTATATGAAACCAAAAATAGAACGAATAATTATATTCAATTATATTACAGATATAAATATAATATTATTGGAAAAATGATTTAATTTTTGTTTTCAAATGTGTTTTGGGAACCATGTATGTGTCTTGTTTAATAAGAATATGATGTCGCTTAGCCCTTAAGGGTGTGGCTCTTCATATCGTCTGTGACATTAATAAACTAAGACATTAGATTTGGTTAATTGGTGTTATTGTCATTTAAAAAGTTGTGATGAGTCACGATGGGGTGGTATCAATTATTATTATTGAGGTATTGGATAGAGTTCTATGATATTAATTGAACAATATTTCATGGGTTTACGGTAAAAAAATCACATTTACTTATTATTTGATGTAGTAAATTATTACCTTCTATAAAATATTAATTTATTCCCCTATCAGATGATATAATGTTTGGAAATAACATTAATAGAAAAAACTATAAATATTTATAGATTTTTAAGGGTTCATTTTTATGGGTCACACACCACACATTGCTACAATTTTCATTGAATTTAGTAGATAAGGAGAAATAATAAAAAACATTATTTATTAATTTTAATTTTTCCACATTTCGGGTTAGAATGTACAAATTTATTTTTATTATGAAGTAATATATCTTTTTAATTTTCTTCATTAGGTTAATTCGAATGAAATGTAGAATGATATACCACCAAATCATTATAGAGAAGAAATCATTAAAGATACATCAATGAGGATGACTAGTTCCCATTGTTTCTCAGAATATTGAATTTAGATTATCTATAGTAGTCGGTTTTTTTCTTGGTGATAATGAATATAATATAGTATTAGGGGTGCTAAACTAGTATCTATATTAATTTGAATTCCTTTTACTAATAGAAAAGTTGAAATTCCAAAATTATTTTCTTTCTTAATTTGAGTGGAGTTCTACTATGTATTTTTTAATGGGCATATTAATAATATTTTTTTATTTTCAATCCTACTTAAAATTCGGTATTATATTATGTGTAATTTTCATAATTTAAATTTTCTTGAGATACAAATCCATATTAACTTATTCATGTTATCAATATAGCTTCTGGATTTAGAAAAATAAAATTTTATTAAATGGATTTTTTCTAAATAATAAAATCACTTTTCTGGAGTCATAAAGAAAATCCAAAGATATGATATTTAATTTTTTGATTCATTTTTTGGTTTTCATAATGTTTCTAGTAGTAATTATTCCATTAATTCAATATTCATCCTATTTTTACCAATGATATATGTTCCTAGACTCATGTAAAGGGGTTTGAAAATGCTTTATTTTTACATGTAGGTTAGTCACATCATATGTTCTATTGTCTTAATTTATTCAATAGTTATCATAGAGAGTAAATAAAACATTTTGAACATCCATTCTATAAATATAGTTTGAGTCACTAAAATCAATAGGTGTCTCATGGATTTGATTCTATGATAGGATAGTGAGAGAGTTGTTAGATGATAGCTCGTTGATTCTACCCATCCTTAGGTACCAAGAGAAGTACACAACCATAGAGTCGGTTTTTATTATTTCTTGAGATTCAATGGAGCATAATGATGTCAAAAATATTTCATATAGTTTATAGATCCAGGAGTTCTATATTTTATGCGAGATATACTCAATTTTATTAATATGGTGAATTACATTTGGAATTTGGGACCTATAAAGTCAATTATTACACTTATATTATTCAATTTTCCAGGACATGAGATGGATTGTATTACAATTACATTTTCATTAAATATGATATTTTGAGGTCTGGTTATCTTTTTTGGTGTCTATAAATATTATGTCTATATGATAGGGTGAAATAGATATTTTTTATTTTTTATATTTCTTCATATATAGTGATAAAACATCATCCTTGTAACGGACTCCTTGAATTCTTAGTAGGTTGTCAAATATCTTATTATGCTACATGTTTTATTTTTTGTTTTAGCATAGATCATTGAATATTCATTGTCCTGTGAAATACTAATATTTTTCCATATAATGCTACAATTATTTCTTCTATGATAGCTGAGAAAATGTTGATATCAATATTGGATCATGATTTGTAGTTTCCAGGGGTCCTCAATGTGTACTATGTTGTCTTACTAGAGGATTTCATTATTCTAAATAGTTATTGACGATCTATTAAGGGGTAGAGTTGTGTTTGTGTGTGTTTTTTATATTGATGATTTAATATAATGTTCTTACATTCTAGATGGTGGGGAAAAATTTTGATTTATGGTCTTCAATAGAAGGGGTATTAGTTGTCCCATGTTTTCACATTGGTTTTTCGGTCAAGTTGATGATTAATTAGGAAAATGGTATTCCTTTATCTATTGATTATTATTACATAAAAATGTATATATTGAATAACCGCTATCTTCATGGAAGTATTTTTTTTTGATCACCTAATGGGGGATATATGTTTCTCAAGGATCCATCAGTGGTATGGATTCCATTACATGTGATTAAAGGATTAGATTATTCTAATGATTTCCTTTGGATAATGTTATGGACACTATGAGTTCGTGGTAATATAGTTTACATTCACAAAATCCCAAAACATGTTAATGGGATTATTGTTCTCTATATTTGGTGAGCTTCATAAATAGATCATGGTTTTGTTCCATGATGACATACTTTTGTATTAATAATTTTAAAGGGAGTATAAAAACCATTTGAGAATATATTTAAAGGTTCTATGGAACCATCAACCAGTTGAGATTCTATTGATGAGTATGTTATGGAATTTTGTTGCTAATTTTTAGGAACATGATTCGTCTTAGTTGTGATTACCTATGGAATCTTTTAATATTGATCTATTTGTATCATGTGTATCCCCTAACATGTTTCTTAATGTATGGAGCTTCAATTTGTCTTCAAGGTATTAAATAATTTTTTTAATGAAGTATCTAAGTTGTAACACATATGATAACCATGACATAGAGGGATTAAGATTTTGTATGAACTGAAATGTTTCATGCCTTATTTTATTATTTGATGGAGAATCTTGTTAGTGATTACAATTTTCAATTATTAGAAGATGAAATTGTGTTTAAGGCATATTTGGATGATTCACCTAAATAATTATGTTACAATATCATTAATTATATAACTGTGATATCATATAGGTTTCATATGTTACATAATAATGAGATTAACTAATATAAAATTGATAATTAATTGTATATGGTGGTGTTTCCTTTGATGTTACAGGGTAATTACCTCATTAGTGATTACTTTTTTATCTTAACAAATAATATGATGTTAAGTTATAAATTTTTCCAGTGTGATTTTAACTTCAAATAGACATGGTTTATTGAAATATTATATGATTATTACTATATTTTTTCATAAATCCAAGTAAATTGGAATGTTATTGTCAATATGACGTGCATAATGTTCCATATATATAATGGGGATGAGCCAAGTGATTCTTTGAGAGTTTTAGAAGAACCCCTTATGATAAAAATTTATAGGGATCCACATAATGGTAGAATATATAGCTATTGTGTTACCTTATAGTATTCAATGATATATAATGTAACAGATTCATATAGAATCTATTAATACATTCATTCATTTCATGTGTCTAATATGTGTCATTACTTGAGATGATAGTTTTTGTTCTCATTTATAAATATGTTCGGTGTATATTTTGCATCACTATGATTTTTATGTAAGGAGATGAAGGATAAACATTATATTCTATGAGTATTTAATTACTCAATCAATATTCCGTAGTTTACATTTGAGGATAAAACCCTAAAATTGTCAAAGGGTTTACCTCAACATCAATGTATACATGTTGTTATTTTGGTATAATATAATTTATGATAAATTCATCTATCATTTAAGTGAATAAGGATTACATAATTGTGGATTTTTTTGACGTAAAATTTTATGGATGTTGTGAGGAATCAGGGGGATTCAAATATCATCATATCTGATTATTATGTTTATTTTAAAACCTATTTTTGGAGAGTTGTCAAGAATACTTTAAACTCAAATTTATACATTAGAAACACCATAAATATATGAATAGGAGATGCTATAGAGAAGATTATTCATCCTTTGGAATGCATGTCTTGTGCATGAAATAATTATTTTAGGGGACTATATATGAATCAATAACCCATGGTAGAGATTTCATATATTAATAGTCATCACTAAACTATTGGTATGGACTCATTCAAATAACAGTATGGTTGAACCAAAATAATTATACTATATTGGAATGTGGTTAAAGAGTTGGTTATTTGAAAATTTAAATTTCAATTGATAAAAAATAGATAGTGTAGGTTATTACAAGAAATTCCTAACACACATAGACATTATATCACTTTTTTGGAATAAAAAACACATTATAATAAAAGAGGATCAATGACAAAATTAGTTTCCTGTTTTTAGAAACATGATTAAAATAGTCTAATTTAGGTAAATATCATCAATGTTTCCCACAAATATATCCTCTTCTTATTTCTAGGTAATAAACATTCTTCATAACTTGGGGAAGTGAAACAATTGAAAGGGGTATTCTCATGCGCTCAGTACAGGAAAATAGTGGAAATTCATAAGAATATCATAATAATAAGGATATGATAACAATATAATGATCATTAGAGGATAATAGCCTACCAATATAAATTAATAAATATTATTAATAATGTCAATATTTTCAGTTCATAATATATTAATCATAAGGAAATGAAAACCATGACCATGAAATCATGATATAAAAATATGAATTGGAATTGTGCTACAAAAATAAGAATATAAAAAACGTATCTTGAGGATTTCTTCCAAGACCTATATATCATGTTAGGCTTGGGTGAATAACCCATGTACCTTCTTCATGATTGGGTTGACCTCCAGTTTTAGGTTTGGGATATCCTCCCATGTACCCTTTTATTTTGAGATTCTTATTTCCTTCCATGTACTCACTCTTTTAGGGATTCAGATTACCTCCTGTGTACCCTTTTATCTTATATAATATTTATACTTTAACAATTAATTGGTTGGAGATATAGGCCCCTCCCATCTCCTAATGTAATCAAACATACATGTTCCATAGAATCATAGAAAATCATATCACAACCCATCAAATAAAATGGGCATCATAAATGTGCAATAATATCATAACCTAAGAAAAAGAAGAATGTTTCATAAAAATTTCATCAAAAAAACACCCAGGGAATGAATAGAGTTTCATAAAAATATAACCCACGAAAGGAAATTTTGTTTTTAAACATCATTCAATAAAACATTCTCCATTTAGAGAATAAATATGAACGGAAATATTATTTCATGATATATAATTTCAAGGGGTGTTTATACACTGAATATAAAAATACAGGTGTATAAAATGGAATGTGTCTCAAATAAGGAGCCATACGATTAACAAATTTACTAATGTTTTATATTTTGAAACGTACATCCCATGAAATAAATTTCATAAAATGGTTATGTAAATCCACATATATTTAACTATAATAGAAATAGAATAAATTCATGGGAAGTGTACACACCACAAAAATTATGTGATATGTTAATAATTCATGTATCTTAGGGAAAAAATGGTGAGACGAAACTCCCTTACCTTTATATTGACTTATATCATGTGTGTTTGTGTTTTGATTAATTGGCTAACATATTATAGTTTTCACCAATGATATTCCTTATATAAATTTATTCCTTAATGAATAATTCAAATAGGAGGTGAGGGATGTTTTGGAGATACTGGGGAAGAGTTTAGTCAATCTAAAGTGTCTTCAGTGGTGTGAGGAAGTGGGATGTGATTTTTCATTTTATAACGGAGGCGGAATGGCCCTCCAATAATGTTTCTAAAAATGGGAATCATCACCCATTTAATTGTTGAAAATGGATCCAATGATGGTCCAATGTTCTTCCAAGGGATCATAGGGTCAAAATATGTCCAGAAAATGGATTTTGGGGAAGTGTATAGATTTTATTGGGCCTTAATGTTCTGGTTTAGTCCCTTATTAATCTTAATTTATCCTTAACCATTATAAATAATTTAAATTAAAATCAATAATATTTCTTTTAAAAAACAATGTTGACCTTATTAGATATTAAAAATAATAATTATTATAAATATGGAAATAATATTTCCAAATTCCAAACATGAATGTGGCATAAATTTGTGTGAATTACATCCCATAGATGGGACAACAAATAAAGTTTTCGATGTAAACATCGTCACAAGTTTCTTGTGTTTTTAATAAAAAATTTAATGTTTAAATAATTTCAATTACCAACATCGGATAAATTGAAAAAAAAATTATATAATTAAACATTAAATTTAATAAAAAGTATAATTTAACCTTAAAAATAATAAATATTAAAAACAATTCTGAGTAAAATTTCATTATTTTTACCAATTCATTAATAAATGAAACATTACAGAAACAAACCAAAAATTCATGAAAACATAATTTATATATTAATTTTTAAATTTTTTTACTTTAAAATATAAAATTTATAATGATTCCATAATTAATATTTAAAATAGGTTTTCCAAAAATGATATTAAATGGGCCTTAATTAAAATATATGTTTTCATGTGTATAATTTTATTTTTTTCATGTCTTATTCATATAAAATATATTTGATGAATATGAAAAATAATTGATAATATATATATATTACACAAATTTGACTTATTAACAATATTTAATTATAATTTTTATGATGAAATTGCTTTTTATAAAAATATTCCATTTATATTTAGTGGGTTGTTATATTCATTATAACTGCTAAACTCATTTTATATTTTTGTATAATATAAGTTTTCTTTAGTTGGTTAGTAATATTAATGGTCGGTAACATAATAACTAGGTCTTGTCTTAATATATTAAATAAGAACATATTAATTTTTGGGAAAAATCAGTCTTGTCTGTTACATATGCTGTCATGGAATGTTAGTCCTGCATGAAACATCTGATGACCTATTGGTTCTGTGTAGAGAATGAAAAAAATTATATCTAATGTATTGAACAGTTAAGATGGAATTATTTATAAATCAATATGACCCTTTTGCATAAATAAAAAAATAACTGTTTTTAGTGTTACATTAATTATAAAATATCAAAAATAATAATTTAAATCAAAAAAGAAATTGTAAATATATCAGGGTGTAACATTATACTCCCTTAAAATTAATTTATCCCCTAAAATTCATCTGGTTTATTAAAATTTTAATACTTTTATGTTTTAAAGAAACAAACATCATATGAAAATGAACTGTTAAACTCCATTTAAAATAGAATTTTGGAACCATAATGGTTACCTAGAGAAACACATATTTGGTTTTCCTCAAAGGAGAACATAAGTGGAAATTAAATACATGGACATGGGAGAGAAATATATTTATCATGTTCTATAGGTGTGTGTTAGAGAAGTTGGTCTGGAGGAATTTAAAAATCATAAAGCCACAAATTTTTGATGACCTATGGTACCATTTTATTCATTATAAAATATAGTACTATGATAACCTTTTTTGTTTCTAGATCATTTCACCAAGGTATAAGAATAATCATCAGTAGGTAAATATACATGATTCAGTAAAATGTCATACATTTTTAGGCCTTGATCAGCACCCTCTTCATCTCTTATTCTAGGAAATCTAGATAGATTTTTCATTTCTGAAGAATTAATAAATCATGTGATCTATAAATAGAATGATAGGTCATTCAATCAATCTTTTCAAAAAAAGGTACAACATTTTATCCAATATTTCATAAACCTAAATATTGAAGTATTATAATTTAATTATCACAAACATCATCTGATGTTTAATCTATAATATCCATGAATGGTTAATCATATAAGACATCCAAAATATAATCCACTCATTATTCCCCAAAAAATATATCATATTAATCAAAAAAATCAATATAATCATGGGTCCATAATTATATAGATATAATATCAAATGTGATTTTATTATTCCATAATCTATGTAAGAAATGATAATCACATGAAATCTCACAAAAATATGAACAATGATACTTTTATATGGAATATTCATATATAATCAAACATAAAATTCCAAACTATGGAGGAGAGGATAAGAATTTCTTAATTATATTGGTTTACTTCATCTGTTATGACAGAATAAGCATTACCTTTTTCCTTTGTATTTAGTGTATTTTGTGGCATATCATTCACATTAGTCATATGATTCGAGAACATGAAAGGATACTGGAAAAACTCTTTTCAATTGATGCAATGAAATGTTAGAGATTTGTTTATGTGTGGTTTTATATTTATTTTCAACAGTATATATCTTCAGCACATCAAATCAACATTCATTTGTTTGAGGATATTACATTACAATCATAAAAAATTAAGTACTCCCCTTAAGAAAACTCTTTCCATGTTTTATCCCAAAATTTATGCATAATGGAATGATTATATTATTGTCTCCATGGTTTTTAGATTTTGAATTGAACATCATCTTCCTTTTCTTATCAAAAACATTAGATTTTTACGAAACTCCATAATCCATTCCCACATTAATATCACATCGATCAACTTTTTAATAGATTCTAAAATATATTATAACCTTGGTCTTTCGAAGAAATGATTTAAGTGTACCAATTAATTAATCCTTTTTCATTTTTCGTTGAATGATAATAATTGAAGAGTACCTCGCATTCTTTGTAAAATTTTATGCATAGGAATGATCGTATTCATCGTCTTTCTTATTAAACTCTATGAGTTCATGTTCCATCATCATATGAAGAATCTGATTAATTTTTATATTAAAAAATATGTTCTCAAACTCCTCAAATATATTGAGTATATTTTGTATTTATTACCCCATATTTAAGATTATATTCCACCACTAATCCAATTTACCTTCTAAATAATAAATAGAAAAAATGAATTTTTCATGTTATAGACATTGGATAACAGAGAATATATTCTTAGTGGTGCTGATCCATTTTTTAATAATAGGTGGATCAGAAAACCCACACAAAGAAGGTGAACATTGCCTCATGAAGGACTCAATATATGTTTTGTCTTCCTTTTCTAATTTGGGAGTGTATAATTCGTCATAGATTGAGAAATTTTGGTGAGTAGAGAAATATTACATTTCATTCCTAATCCTATATAATTTTTTTCTCATGTCCAAAATCACTTCATTATATTTTTCAATCACCATTAACACAGATCCTTCAAGTTTTATCCATTGACTAAAACCAAAAAAATATAGTGTGAAATAGTTATCCCCATGTGGAACCATAAAATAATGGAAGGAAGAATATATTGTGTTCAAATTAAGAAACTTTATTTAATCTATTACCTCTTAGGTTTATCATAGGTTACTCATTAACTACTTGTTTTAAAATACTTCATGATGGTTAATGAAGAGTTTTGGAATTTAAAAAGAATATCTTGTAGGAGTGTCAAACTAGGATTGTAGCGTGGCACATTTCAGTGGACCAGATTACCCCATGTAAGGCATGAGATATCGTTTTAGAGTTTTTACCTCATGGTAAATCAATTCCATATCCATATCCATGAGTATTATATTGACTAGGATGTATATCTAGGAAACCACACAATCTATAAATTTTAAAAATTGCAGGAAAGTTTCCTATAATATTCTATATCCTTAGTCATCTCGTTAGAAATTCCGTAAGATTTATAACTATGGTTTTCTGATCCTATTTTACAATGTTTAACTAAACCTGGATTTGATACAAAATATAATGACTCAGTCCAAACATGCATAGATATTACAACAGTTTTTCTCAAGACATATATAACTCCATTAACCTAGTTACCAAGAGTCGGTGAATTATTTTAATAAATTGGCATGAGTACAAGTAATCATGTTCCAAAATATCGATCAGTTTAGTAGTCTTGGAAAATATGTTACATACATGAAAGTTACATTCCATTATATAATGAAAAACAATAACAACATTGTCTCCATTGACAACATTAAAATCCCTTAGAATATCCTTGAAATGTAGTCATAATAATATTCTTCGCATAATAGGAAATATAAAACATAGAAAAGGGTGAGTTCAGATGCTTAGTAAGTATAAAAATATAGAGGAAACTTTTATAAATTAGTACAAACATTTAAAGAAATGTATAAGAATAAAACATAAGACTTTTAAGAATACAATTTTGTACAAAATGACTAATTTAAATCAAATAATTCCATTTACTGATTCATATAGATATTCTACTAGTCGAATAATCACATGAAATATCATATAGACAATTTCACCATGATGGAATGCATAATTTCTGACTTCATTACCACATAGTCATGGCCTTGTGCCAGTACTGCAAATTATATTTTTTCAAGGCCTTGTTCCAAGACACTAGTTTTTCTCATGAGACGTATTGATGGATCGGGGAGCTATAACAGGCTCAACCCATCACTTACTATGTACAACACATTTCTCATATGAAAAGGATGAAACATAACATAAACATTCGTATTAAAACTAGCAAACGAAATGTAGATAATTTAACCAAAAACCGTGAATGGTATAAAAAAACTTTCACTGTCAAACATATCAAAAATAATTTAATACAATATGGACTATTTTATCAAAATAAATCAACTTCAAACAATTCTAAATCCATCAAGGGAAATTGACATAGATTAAATCAAAGCCATTTCATAGAAATATCTCTTTTTATTTTTAAATCAATTAAAAGTCACATAATTATAAAAGAAATCATTTATTCCTAAAATATTCATATAATCTAGTATGGGAATTCATTTAAAAGATGGTTTTGAATCATAGTGTCACATAAAACATTGTATTTTTTGAAATGAATTAACATTTTAAAAAATTCATGTTCTAATAAATAAATACTAAAAATCATATTGAATACATGGATAATAATAGAATGGGTTTAGAAGAATTATTCTTTTAAAACATTTAAAATGATGTTTTAATAAATGATTCCCTTAAAAATAATCCATTTGAAAACTCTTTTGTGAAACATGGACATGGATAATAAATATGTCCGTGTAAAAAGACACCCATAAACAATCTATAATAATAATGAGATTTAGAAATTTACCTTACCTTGTAATTTTCCTTGGTCGAGGGTAGGTTAACCTCATGTATAATGGGGATATCATTATTATTAAAATATACATGAACCATATGTATTAATATGATATTTTATATGATCTTGTAATATTTATTTTTAATGATATTTCATTATTATCATTGTTTTGGGTGTTAGCTGAATCATTGTCCATTATACTCATTGTTAAGAAAATCATGTTTTCTATGGGTAGGATGTATCTTATTCATAACCTTAATGATATCATTTATTTAAACATAATTTTTAATCATCAATGGAAATTTATTCTTGAATGGTTATGGTGGGGAATGACATCTCATCGCATCGTGGAGATGGTAAGTCGTACGTACACACGGGAGATATTGTCATTCTTTTGATGGTGAAATCGTATATAGTTGGTTGGTATATCATATATACAGAATCATAACATGATATATTTATTATTTACATTAGTTATACTCATTATAATACCCATCCAAAAAATTATGTGTTTGAATAACAAACTACACCCCGACATGGAGAGGGTATGCCGTACATACGAACGTATATTGTCTTTGTCATTTATAGGATTGATAGAATAACAAATTTCATTGTACCAAATTTATATTAACATAAAATTGGGTAGGAGGTTCTGCATTTATTATATTGGTATGGAAACAACAATGAATGTGGAATTGGAATAAGAAAAGGTCTTCAAAGATGGTTGTGAAATTATTACCTCCTTATCGGGTGTTTCCTTTTTGTTGATTAAAAGGGCTCCATAGGTTGGATTTTTGATCAAAGTAAGGAATCTAGGATGATTTGAGGGATGTTGGTAGGATATCTTTTCTAGGGTTTTATGACCCATATAGCTATGGAGGTGATATTTTGAGAGAAGGAGAAGTGCCCTTTTATAAAAGGTGAGGGTCACTTTAGAGATGTTTTAAATGTTATTTTATTATAAAATAATTTTGTGTTTCGAATGGGTCAAAATTGATTTATTTATTTGATAAGGTATGGATTGGTTAAAATCCTCTCAAACAACTGGTTTTAGACAAGTTTAGGTCACTATATTAACCTTATCGTTTATATTTAACACTAAGTTAAAACGTTTAACTTTTACAATATCATTGTGTATTATTATAATAAATGGCTAATAATCTTAAAATAAAATTCCAAAAGAACTCCAAGTGGATCATTAATGATATAATAATCATTATATAAGTCTTTTTTCCAAATGATATATTTTTAAGAAATTATACCATTTAATGATATAATATTTATTTTAAAATCAAATTTATGTCAATTTTAACACTATTTAGTATTTTTTTTGAAAGTCATAGAAACATGATTACTTCAAAAAAATAAATTTAATAAACCATAACATGTAATATTATCCTAGAAAATTCGTTAATGGCATCCAATCTTTAAAATTTTATTTATTTTAATATTTATAATATCAATTATATTAATATTTCATTAGTAATGTAATTACTGCATCATCATTGTGTCATAAATAAATATAACAATACAATACCTTAAAATTATAAATAAAATACCATGATATAAAAAATCTTTTTATATTTATAATGAATAATTATTTTTGAATTTATCTTAATTTTAACCCAATATTAAATATGTTTTTGTTATTAAACAATGAATTTAACACGTTTAACTCTTCTCTAAATAAAATTATAATAAATTTCCTAATATAAACCAATTTGACCAATGGGGATCATATTTTATTCCTAAGTTAGTTTTTGTCGAATTAAAGTTTTTTAATAGAATTAAGACAGGTGGTAATTTAATTATAATATCATTATTATCTTTAATTACCCTATTTACATTTAATCGTGGTAAATAAAAGTCAAAAGTAACTATTCACCAAAAAAATCATCTTATTGAAACACATTTTACATACTGATGTCAACCATGTGTCCTAGTGCTTTTAAACTCATCTCATAGAAGCATTTTTATTATGTATTATACAATTTTTCAAATACTCCTAGAAGGTGGGTAAAAGATGGTAAAAAGTTCAATTAAAATATATATAACTAATTTTATTATAAAATGAGTTAAATGAGTTAACTTGAACTTATATAGGTATTACAGATCATTTTTTACATAATATAAATTTAATTAAAATAAATAATTATTTAAATATAATGTTGGGTTTAAACAATAACGCAATGTTTTTCACTATTCATCAAAAATTGTATGTTTTCAGAAAAATACAAAAACATCCGCCTAAGCTAATTTTTATATTCCTAATTCAAAAATGAAGTATATTTTACAAAAATAAAAACATAGATTTTTAATTCATGAATTTAAAATTATTTCCCATTGTCATAACTAAAAAACGAGGTTTTTTAAAATTAAAAACTATCAAAATATAGACATGTGTTTATGTCAAATATAAATGTGAAATTAAATATAATGGCCTAAATTTTATTAAATGATAAAAATATAAACTAATTATACTTAAAAACCATACATTTTAATTTTTTTAAAACTATAAATTATTTCAATTAAAAAAGTTGTTTTCAATTTAAACATTGTATTTTTCACTATTCGTCAAAATAAAAAATTATCAAAAAAGAAACAACATTTTTTTGAAACTAAATTTTTAGGACCCGATTCTTAAGAAGAATTAAATTTCATTAAATTGAATTTATAAAATTATCAAATATTGTTTTTAAAAAATATTCTCTATTAAATAGGCGGTAAAATAGCATGTTTTGGAAAATTCTACTATAATTTGAAAAATAGAATTTTTCCATATATTATGTCTAAGAAACAAATGATATGAATTTTAAAATTATATAGGATATATATATAGTTCAAAATGAAGTTAATAATATTCATAACTACTTTTTGTACGACTAGTTTGTTAAGTCGTGGTGCGCTCGAACTCGTTTTTGCGTGTAACACAATTTATAAAGTTACATTGAAGATATAACATTATATGAAATCCTATGGTGTTACATTCTATCCTCCTCCAATAAATTGCATCCTCACAATTTGGAATTGTTCATAAAAAATAAAAGGTTAAAAATAGAAAAATACCTTTTGTGGAAAACCCACATCAGAAATTGATTCAATAAAATTCAGTCTTCATAAGAGGGAAATACAAAGGAAAAAATTCAACACCAAATTATGATCTCGATTAGAAGATCCTTGGTGGAAATTAATGATACATAATTTGAGGAAAACATAAATATTTATAGGGAGTGATTCAGGTCATCTATCACAAACTAGTGTGAATTGGGTGCCTCAATACCATCAATCTTAGATTTTGTAAAATATCATTTGTTCAACCAAACATAAGGTATTAGGATAACATGTTTTTGGTTTTATAATCCCTTACTTAATTTATAAGAATAAAATTTTTCATATAATAAATGGAAATATATATATATATATACTTGACATGTAGTGATTCTTCCATCAACTAATTCCAACCACAAACTCATCTTTCACTCCAAAAGATTATACAATTCCAAAATATTCTATATATCCTAATCATATATAGTTCCAAAAAATATAATGTATTATTTATCTGTTAGACCATAAAATAACTACATTATACAAACTAAGATATCATGTAGGACAGTGGCAGGTGATGTACCCCTATCACCATTTGGTTTCGGGTTCATGTCTCGCTACCTTGCCGGACGTGACAGGTTGTCACCCGATCTCTGGGTTGTCCTTTTTATAACAGTCAAAAAATAATCGTAAAAAATTATTTAACCTTAAGAATAGTATCCAATTTAAAACATAATCCATTCCAGCCTTTATACTTATCATAATTACTTCTATCCAAACTCATAGTCCAAAATTTATAAGGAATGTAAATACAATTAAGGACTTTTTCCCATGTAATAACATGTAAATACCTTCATCGTGTATTCTTTTAAAATATGGTAACACCTTGAATTAACATAAATACTTATTGATTACATTCATGATCCCTTATTGTTTATATAATTCTTTATCTACCCCTTATACCAAAAATGTTATATAGTCCAATAAAAATGCAATTAAGAAACAATTAATTAGTTTCAATGTAGTCAAGAATATCGAATATAATTTATGGAAATTAATAATATCTTATTCCAAAATCAGTACCTCAGTATCAGAACCATATTAATTTTTAACTTTCATTCAACCATGTATTTTTCAAATAGTTCGACTTGATATTGTGTAAATTTTATGAGAACCAAAAAATATCAAACCATTAATGTCATAAAACTACAGTACAATACTTATTTATTTCCATAATTCATATAACTAAAACATCATTGATACAAAACTCAAATTAAATAATTATATAATAACAACATAAGAACACTAGTAATTCCTCATCATCTGTTGTAGTATGATAACATGATTATTATCCAATATCATCAATTGAGGAATGTACTGATTATGAGGACATTGATTTGTGTAGTGTCCCAACTCCTTACAGGTGATGCATTGTACCTATTACACCTTTTTTATACCCTTTCAATCACGTAGATGGTTTCCTTTTTCTTCACAATTGTAACAAACTCTCATTCCTCTCAAGCATTTATATGTAGAGATTCTTCCTTCAACTAATTCCAACCACAAACTCATCCTTCACTCTAAAAGAAAATAGAATTCCAAAATATTCTATATATCCTAATCATATATTTTTCCAAAAAATGTAATTTATAATTTCTCTTTTAGACCACAAAATAGCTACATTATACATACTAAGACATCATATAGGGCAGTGGAAGGTGATGCACCCTTGTCACCCTTTGGTTGCAGGTTCAAGTCTTGCCGCCTTGCCGGACGTGACAGGTTGTCGCCCGACCTCCAGGTTTTCCTTTTTATAACATTCCAAAAATAATCTTAAAAAATTATTTAACCTTAAGAACAGTATCCAATGTCAAACATAATCCATTCCAAAAAATATAATTTATAAATATTAAAAATACTAATTAGGGATCCTAGGTTATAGCTTTAGTAGAGACTGAAACCGAATAGACATGGGGTAGGGGATTTGGAAGAGGTTTATTAGTAATTTTGATATGGATAAAATATTTTAAGGATTTATGAGAAGTGGTAGTGAGGGGTGCTACTAATAGGGGAGAAGAAGGTTGTTTTCTCATTATTATATTTTATGGTTTATAATTTTAGACCATGAATATACATAGATTCAAAATTTTCAGTAGATATATTGAAATAATTATGGATTGTTCTATATTACAGTGATTAAAGCATCATTGACTAAAGGTATACAGTATTTAAATTATATTTTATATATACCATAAATTACCATATTTTACTATTCACCATAATGTTATGTATTTTAGAAAAATATAAAATACTCACCCTAAACATTTTATGACATAAATAATTCAAAAATTAGTTCCATATTATGAAAATAAATTTATAGATATCATATATTTATTTTTTAAAAAAAAATCATGATTTACTCACAAAATAATGCTTTTAATGTAATGGCCAATTTACAAAACATTGAAAAATTAATTAATGACTCATAAAAATATCTAACAGTCATAATTAATCAATTTTAAACTTTATGAGTTCATTTAATAATAAAAATATTTCATTTAAATAATTTTAATAATTATTAAATTCTAATTAAATAAATTTTAATTACAAAAATACCAAAACATAAATTATCAGTTCTGAAATATTTACTTACCTATAGAAAGATTTAAATAGTTCATATTCTATTTTATAAAATACGAATATCTTATTTATAAATTTATAGGTGAGGTTAATATCCAATTTTATGATTTACAATTCCTAATGGTCATAATAATATTCCAATGTTCAAGTTACTATTCCATTGCTTTAGGTTCTTCAATTTCAATAAATATCACTATTTTAATTAATTATTTGTGAGGGTAAAGTTTTTATCAGTAACTATATGACATTTATGTGTCTTATAATAATAAAAATGATTATATCTTGGTCGATTCTACCTATTATTTTTTGGGTTATTACATTTTAGGAATCATATAGTGATTTTGGGATTGGTACTTTTGTTTTCATCATTCTATTATTTCTCATGGAATGGTGAAAGCGTCAAATAAAAATATGGGACTCATGATCCCCATTTTAAATTTCTACATCTATGATATCATTATTTTTTATTATAAATATTTAAATGGATGAGATTGAAATTATAATTATTTATGTGAGATAATTCAGAATATGATGAATTGAAATGAGTGGTATGATTTGATATTGATTATACATTATTCAGGGTTTTTTCAATATGTGAATTTCTAAAGTGTTTCAAAGATTCATTTATTTCAAATTATATTGTTCCTTAGTATATTTTAAAATCATAAATTCTATAATATATATTAATGTGAGTAAAATAATAAGGATAATGTTTAAGAGATGCATTTATTTTTTTATCCCTCCTATGGTTTTTTTGTCATTATTTGGTGATATTGTGACAAATTTATTTGGATTATTGAAGCATATATAATATTATATATTAAAATTCACATTTTTATAAAGTATTATTATTAATAAATGTATTTATTTCCTTACAATGGATTTTTTTAATGAATTTTGGGGACTTTTTTGAAGCATAAAAATGTTTTTTTGATGCTCATATTCTATGAGAGACATGTAATTAGTTTACTCATTAGATAATTTTACATTGAATATATATTTATTCCACACACACACACACGTAGATATATATATATATATATATATATATATATATATTATTGACACCTATATATGACTTGATTTGTAATCCAAGAACATTGTGATTCGTATTTGAGGGGCGGGCTAGGTTTCTCAAATTATTTTTCTAACATACTACTAGTGTTATTTGGATGATATAGGTAGTTTTTAATATTTTTTGGGATGTATTAGAGATTTATGTATCATGATGTGATATTATTATGATGACTGGTTATATTATTAAATAGATAATTTTTAAATGTTAATTTATGTATTTCTGTTCCCTCTTTTGGATGTATCTATTTCTAGAAATGGTTTGGATTTTGTGTAACAATTCAAGTGATTATGGAATGGTAATGAATTATATATGATGTATTTTTGGGTTTTAAATATGGTAATGTAATAATAATTGGAACCATTAAATAGTTTAAATAATTAAAAAAGTAAATATTTGAGATATCTAAAATTTAAATTTGGGATTTAAATTCACCTTGGGTTTTAATAAATTTCCAAATGAAAAAGAAAGAACTAATGTTTTTGTTAATTAAATTTAATATAATATTTTAATTGATATATATATAATTAATCTCTTAATTTGATTCTTCTATTCATATATTAATATAATCATCCAATTTAGAGTGATGGAATACATGCTATTATGTGATATGTTAGCTACAATTTGAGTTTAAGGTAAAATGATTTCCCATTGACATGTTAATTATTATATTTTCCTTATATAAATTTTTTTAATATTCTCCACCACTCTTGTTTGATTGTATGTTTATGCCCATATTATCCAGGGATATTAGGCATGTCATTATATCATGGTTTTTGTAGATGGAAATAGAGTACTTCTTCACACGTCCTTGCTCTCTCATATAGATGTAGTATAGTTTTCTAGAATATCTTGTGTTTTAATTGATTATTATATTTTTATTATCTTCTTATTAATTATTTAAAATATCAATATTATTATAATTAACTATATGATGGGTTTGGTTGCATAATGTTTTTGAATATAGATGTTTTGTAGCTATATTTCTTAAATGGTCTTAATAGCTTAAGGAATACAACATATTTAAATCAGGTTAATATGGCTAAAAATTTAATTTATGGTTATGGGGATGTGATGATAATGTGGAATTTATATGTTTTCTAGTATGTATAATATGATATGATTATATGTCTATGATATATTAATTAATTTCATTATTACATATACAGCTTATGCACACACCATGTAGTAAGACATTGGTGTATATGGTCAATAATTTAGAGGGAAATTAGAATCAATGTGCCTCTATTATATATATATATGTGTGTGTGTGTGAGTGTGATTTTGTTGATTTGTTTCCTATTTATGTATTTTAGTTGGTGACTAATCCTTGTAGTGTTTGGGAAACAATTCACCAAATTTAGTTATCCAATTGATTTCACTTTTTATTCAATAGGCCTTATTATGGGTCATTGACATTTTCATAAATGGTTTCAATGTTTATACTACTACGGAAATGTAAATAATCACCCATATATATATATATCTATTTTTTTCATCGGGGTAGGACTTCATTAGTGGTCATGTTATCTTTTACTAGCTCACAATTCTTATCAAATATGTACTAATTTTTTTACCCATTGGTATTGTTTATGCTAAATACATATTTATATACATTTTATCACATAAATTTAAGGATATGGTTTATCTATAATCTTTGGGATGATTAATGGTTAATATATTATCATTTTCCTAATATATTTAAATTTTTTCCTCCAAAATATATTAATTCTATACTCATAGTTAAAATCTACAAATTGTGGCCTATTGGAGGTGGTATTCAGTGGTCACTCACACAATTACTATCATATAAGGTTTATTACTATTGGAGGGGTTGTATTAATCCAAAAACCATCAACGGATAACAAAATAAGGACTCGTTTAATAGAAAATAGAAGGGAAAAAGTTATATTTTTCAATAAGGACTAACTAATATTAAATTAATATATTAATTCAATATTTATTTTATTGTTCTTATATTTTATTTTCTAAATATATCTTAATTTCTAAATATTTTATAAATACTACAATTAGGAAAATATAATTATTGAATCTATATTAACATTTAGTTTCTATAGGTCTACATAAAGGAATAAAATACATATAATCTTGTATTATTTTAGATTCTATTTTATTACTTTTTATAGGATCCTAGTATTCCACATTTATTTAAAATATTTATTGAAGGAATTATAAAGAAAATTATTAATTAAGATGAATGGGTCATTATTAAATATGTAAGATATATAATTGAACAATTCCTCATGCTTATCCACTATAAAAAATATATAAATTAATTTCTTAAATTCACTACCTCATCATTTAACACACCATCAGGATCATATAACATTATTAAATTAAAATATATTTAATTTACTTTTTATTTTGATTATTTTACTATAATAAATTATAAATTTATTTCACTTTCATTGTTTTTATCATTCATAAATGAGAAATAAATTTTATTGTAATGATACACACACTAATAGGAAATATCAGGCATCTGATTTATTACATTGGAAAAAGATACAAGAAATTCCATCTCGAAGTATAGAGTCGTTTAATATTTTGAGTAAACTAGATACATACTTATGTATTGTAATACATTTGAAAAATAATTACTATATAATTTCTTCTTTTCATAATAACATTAATCCCTTATGAATATCGTTGTACATCAATCAAAGTACACTTTATGGAGTCCTATATAAAATAAAAATAATAAGTTTGAACTCAAATACTTAGTGAGGGTTAACTATAGTAGAATATATCATTAATCAAGAAGTACAGTAAAAATGGAATGATATGTACCTAAAAATGGATTCCATTTAAATAACACGATTATAATGATAAGATAAGACAATATCATTGTGGACTGGTAAATATCTAAAAACACACTCTACATAATCAGTAAATTTAGAATGAAATATATAAAGAAATAATATAATGGATATTAACATCACTGATTTTTTAATGAGTGAAATTAATAATTATTTGATTTCATGTATCAGTAACAAGAAAACCAGCAATCCGATTATTGATCCTCTAGATTCTTTACAACTTCATATAAAAACCTATTTAATTTTGGCAAAGTAATTTGTCTCATGGGCCCTGTTGATGCTTCGAGTGGACATATAATGTCTTGTCCCATATATAACTACATTTAATATGAGTTTCTCATAAATTTAATAATTAATTTTATCCATGAATCAATGTTCACAAACATCAAATATCTTGATATCATTAAAAGATATTGATTTATCATTATTTCCCCATATAATCAAGTAAATATCAAATTTAAAAAACACCTATGAAAATTGTATATTATTTATGATAATAAACATAACAATTATAAATTTATAAGGATATTAAATATAAATGAAAAATTCCTACAGGACTGTGATTGCTTCAATAGAATGTTAATAATCCCAAAAGAATGTGAGAATTTACAGTAACATTTACCTCATTGCAATTTCAATGTTAAATATAATTACATGAGATAATTTATTGTGAGATATAAAATAAAATGATTTATTAATCTATCATGATATTATAATTCAATATGGTAGATACATAAACAACATAAAAGTGAAATTGTCTATAATAAAAAAATATGTATCAATGGATTGTAAATTGTGACGAAATCCCTTAACTCGTGATTTATTTTGGTAAATATTATTTTGAAATATTTTATAGTGGTTTTCAACATGTTATCAACATATTCTAGAAAAATATTGATACTTATAATTGCTTATATGATCCTCTTATAATATATTTTATCCCCTTTATTAATAGTATTTCATTATTTTCTTTATTTTGGTTGTTCATTGCCAAGCTCCCACATGCGTGTTTTTAAATGTAAATTCTTGTTTCATAAAAAAATATAGTTACATATTCTATATAATAATATTAATGAAATTATTATAATAATTGTACATAAATTATACTTTTAAGACCAATCTCGAATAGTGGTTTGGTGAAATGAAATATCTTATGATAAAAAAGATGGTAGGTCAAACGTAGAAATGAGTAATGTTTCCATTTTTCATTTTTAATTTTAGAAAGGGGTTGAGTAGTAATTTTTATTCTGAGTAATGATTTTTTATGGGGGAAGTATTATCCAATAATCCCATGGCTAATTTATTTAAAATTAAGGAAGTTATATATGTCTGCACATATGGGAATGATAATATCATTATTAATTGAGTGAAATTTTATGAAAAAATTGTTTATATAATTTCCTCATAGAATCAGAAATATTTCATTAATTTCATAATAATTTAATTTATATGATATTATGTAATTAAATTTAATATTATTACATTCCATTTATGTGTTAGTGAATGAAAAATAATATTTCTTATTGAGGTGTTAGTCCATCTTTCACATGAGCATCATTTTTGTATCCTCTACATAATGGAATGTATAAAAAGATACATATGATATAATGACTCAAGAGGTGTAACATCCGAGACTTATTTTAAATTTATTTTTCATTTAATGTCCATTCATGCATTTTTTGGGGGTTCCCAAGCTTTCATTGAAGAAAGGGTGATTTTTCATGATTTGGGAAAAATGTGATCCCACTTCCTGATTTAAAAACCAATTTTGTTACTTTTATAAAATTTTCATTATTAAATATTTTACTCCCATTAGAATTCTTAAATGCACTCTCATGGCCTCTTAAAACCACCATTTCAATTTTTACCAATTTATGAATCCATAATAATGGTGGATTTGGGTTTTTATTTATGGAACCAGACCAGCAAAAAAGACTTTTTTCAATTTTTTTTAAAAAATATTTGTTTAAATAATAAAATATTCAATTTTAATGATATTAGGTGATTCAATATTTCATCCAATCCAACTGAACCTAGCTACGTTCCCATCCTCTTTCTACCCTCTTTGGTGCTCATTTACATCACGATTTATTACAGAACATCATAGGGTTTCTCAAATTGACTAGATTTAAAGAAGTAACAAAATTCCTTCTTAAATTTCTCAATAATAACTCTTTTTACACCATTACAATTAATAATTCAACCTATCCTAATCTTCTTCGATCACCAAATCCATGGAAAACATCCAGGTCACTCAAAATCTCTTTAGAACACTATTTTATAAGTGATTTGTGGAGGAACTTCAGATAATATCAAGTAAGTGTCTCTCTTCTTTAGTTCTTCCCCTTTCTATGAAGTTTCATTCAATTTCCTTGATGTTACAAATCACCAGGGGATAGGTTTTAGAACCTATGGTTTACCATTGGGGTTTATCGATCAAATATTTTGGTTTTATGTTTGATATAAGTCGCTCTTGGTGTGATGGTGGTGTGAATCGATTTTCACATGGTGATTTAATTGTTTCCTTTGATTTGGTTGGTGATTCCAATGTTTATGAAATAATTGTGTTTCATTACTCTGTATTTATAATTTCTTATTGTTTATATCATTTTATTATTGCTTCACAAATGATTTTTAGTGGCGTTCTTATTGTAATTGAACTTTAAATGCCAATTAGGTGTGAAATAGGGGGTTTCCAAAGAATGTTTTGATTGTTTTATTTAGGGATTCCATATAAATACATAGTTTATTTATTGAATCATTATAGGGCTGAAAATACTATTTATAATTTTTATCCCCATTTTTGTTACTGTAAAAATGGGTTTTAATGGTGTTTGTAATGAAGGTGATGTTTTCATGACACTTTTCTATGAAAATGGATGTTTTACCAAGTTATCACTTCTTATTTAACATGGGGATGCCATAAAATTTATTTTTTATTTTAATATAAATTTATTTTTGTGACCGTTGCTATTTTAGAAACTTACAAGTTTTCACAGAGTGTATAAGTGTGGTTCTTAAGGTGTTTTGAGTGAAAACAATGCGGGATTTTGAGAAATTGTTTCATTAAAAATCAAAAAGTTTGTTGTGTGTTTTAAGTGGTATAAAATTTTATAGATACTATACTGGGAGTATGTGACATGTAGTGGTATTTTACAATAAAACATATATGTGTTACATGCTTAAATTTTTTGAGCACAAATGTGGAAGCATGGGTACCTAGGTGGGGAGGATGTGTTCTAGTACGACTAGTGGGCCAGAAGAGTTTTTTCCCTATTTCACCTAGAATTTTAATAACAAAAAACTCAAACTAAACTATGTTGAGGATGATTAGGTACCACTAGGTTATTTTATTGTTCCCTACTTGTGCCTCGTGCACAAGAATGTATTTTATTATTGTTAATTTACAATGAGGTATGTAGTACATGGGGCCTGAGACTATCTAGGGCCTAGTGGTGTTCCCAATTTGTTTCTCATTGTATTAGTTGTATTTTGTATTTTATTTTTGTGTTTTTGGATTTACATCAAAATAAATAACATTTCAATTTAAATTTGTCCACATTCATAATATTTTAGATTGAAAAATATTTTCAACTAAAAGTTTCATTTCATGGAAGTCATCACTACTTTTCATTTCATATTAAAACTTATTTCATTTTCACATTGTATTGCATGCTCTTTGGAATAATTGGTTGGTATCCTATTGGGATTAATATCACACCCTACTTACACCCCTTGGGTGTAACGAGAATATATTATTCTTGACTCAGGTAAAGGGACTGATATGGGTGATGGAAGTTCATTGTGTTATTTCTCATAATTTGTATAGAGTTGTGGAGACGACTTCTGGGTGATGACCCCAAGTCTTGTTGAGTCATTGGGACTATTTTTCTATTTTTTTTATTGTGTATTTGGTACATTTTTAGTGCATTTGAACTTATTAATTCAGTTCATTATTTTTGTATAAACCTTGTTTGGTGTGAATTTTTCAGATTTAGTATATCAAAAGAATTTTATGTTTTATGTAAACATATTCGGGTAAATCGTTCCAAAACTAGGATAAATGATAATCAGGAACTTGTGCTAGCCTGTTGGGATAGGTAATTCTCTTCATTCATTGTCACGGTCTGGGTTTGGTGCTTGCATAGGTGGAAACCTATTTCGGTTCATGACAAAAAGGTATCAAAGGAAGTTTTCTCTCTTTGGGTCATGTTATTTGGGGAATAGTCGACATAGATAGAAGTTATTATTTTTAGGACATGGAATTATGGTTATGAGTAGTGTTGATGATCACCCCTTTTTATTATGGGATTCATGTCGCCAGTGGATGTCGGGACTTTTCTGAGTCCATAGGTTTTATTCATTTGATGACGATTAGGCAAATGAAAAGAGAATTGGGTTAATAGTCTCAGTGAGCTCATAGGGTCTAGCAATACATATGGTGCTGTAGTTATTTCCCTAGAACAATTTTTGTTATTTTAAAGTGATTTTAGTATGTTTACCAACCATATGTGCAAGTCACCCTCCAAAGCTAGTTTCCCCTTGCATTGTCTTGTGTTGTTTAGTTTTTCAATCATTGATGTTAGGTTTTAAAACAAAAATTACATGGTTTTAATATGCATAATTTTTATTCAAATGATTTTTTAATAAATATGGATGGATTTGAATTGTTAATTGGTCGAAATGAGTTTTTATAATTGTTTTGAAATGGAAAACGGGGTGTTTACAGCTCTTTGCAAAGTAGTAAATGTGTAAAAATGTTGGTTTTTAAAAAGTCTTTTCCAACATAGTTTTAAAAACTATTGAGAGGTGTTTTAATGGGATGAGATGTTTTGAAATTAATGAGTATGAAATTAATGTGAGTTATCATTTATTTTATTGTTTCTTTTAGAAAATTTGGTTAAGCTATTATTTGGGTTTGATTTCATGGTTAGCAGTTTTGAGAAAAGGAGGTATTGGTTTTCTGTTTTTGTTTTCAAAAGTGGGAAAAAATTTATTTTAACCATCGATATTTTTGTGAGTGACCAAATTCATGGTGTTATATGGGATTATAGATGGTTTATGGAATGGTTGAATGATTTATGGGATTGATATGAGTAGGGCGCCTAGTGTGGCATAGATGCATCATTATGTGAGGCCCATGGGGTAACATTGGTGGATACGCTAACCTATGAACCGTTTATTTTCAAAAATATGATTTTAATGGAAAAACATGACATCTTGATGACTAGTTTGGTATGCTTTGTATTAGGTGTTTATTAAAATTCTGATGTTGTGGGATGTTTTGGAGTCCTATAACCCCTCCTTTTTTAATTCGGTGTTGGGTTTGTGTTTGGTTAGTAAGCTGGGTTGAAGGTCTGGTTAGTGGTCTCTTTTGAGAAATGTTTCGAAACGCCTTTTTTATGGTTCCCTTCATCTGTTTTGATATGGTTTGTTGTATATCTTAACCAATTGATGATCAAGGTTCAGTCATTGGGTTCAATCATTGGATAAGGTACGCCCCCATTACTGGTTAGTGCACTACTGATGTGAAACCCAGATTGTTTCTCTGTATGAAGACCCTCTAGTTGATCAATATAAGGAATATTTTCCTGAACTTTTTTTATTAATTACACACCCTTTATTTTCTTGTTTTTTTTTGTATTCTCCTGTAGTGGGAGAGTGATCATGAAAGGTTGAAAGAGACCTTATCTTCTTTATATTCTTGATTTGTCGAAGGAGGAAGTTGTACGGGGTTGTTATCATTGTGAGTATCATGACGGTGTCTAAGTGGTCCTCTCAGTCCATCAATGTCTCTTTGAAGAAGGAGATCACGTTAAACTACCAGTGTGAGAAATCTAGTAATGAGAGGATATAGTGGCCACTTTCTATAATTAGGTATTATTTGGGGATGTTGTATAATGTCCCTCTCCATGCATTGTTTATATCAGCCGTAATGGTCATGTTTTTTGATGGAATGTACTCGATTGACCATAACGATGAAAGTTGTGAAATCTTATGAGAGACTCTATTATGATGGGAGAATATCTCCCTTGGAAAAACATCAAAATCTTCTATTTTATAGGTGGGTGATTATAGGTGTTCTATAATTCTATTGTTTCTCACCTGAAGAAACATGGTGTGATGTGTGTGCATCTTCTAAGCCCATAGTTTAGTGAAATATATTGTAAGGGTAAAGTGAGTTTGGAATGTGTTATGTCTTGGAAAACATATCACAGATTGTGGTGTAGTTTTTGGTGGCATCGAAAGAAGAATTCTCATTTAGGGGTTTTCCAAAGCCCAACTGTGAGGTCAAATATTCTTCAGTCATTTGAGCTCCAGCCATAGGTCTTGGTGTGAAGCTGGCTCATAGTCAGGGGAAATCTTAGGGTCATCTAAACACTTTAACAACTTCATATCCTCAGTATGAAAGATATCAAGACTTTAAATATCAGGTTTCATCATCTTTCTTCTAGTGTTCCTGTTCAGTGAAAATAGGTGGAGGGCCTTGTACCCATTGTCATCACCCAATGTTATTCCCTTCCCATTTGGTTTCCATTATGTCTTTGGAGAATGGTAAGAAGTTTTGGTTATATTATCCAATCACATAGTTTGAGCATGATTAGTAGTTACCATGTTCTAGGAAGACATACAGAATGAATGATCTGCATTGTTAGTTCATGGTTTCCCAAACCATGTGGACTAACCATGGAACCTTCCCAAATCATTAATTTTTTTTGACTATTGGTGTCTTCCCATACTGGTCTGTCAAGATGGTTGGTTATTATAGTGGGGAGACCCACTATGATTCTCATGTATGTTCCTTTGTAAATTTTTAATGAAATTATACCCTTTTATCTAGGAGCTCGTTCTGTCCTCCCCCAATTAGTCTCCAGATTCTATCTCGGGTAAAATATAGGTTGTCTCTTATGGTGGGGAGCCTATTTGTGTCCCCACGTACCGATAACTCTGATTTATGCATGGTATCGTCTTAGTGGTAGGTAGTATACATTGGAGCAATGTATCTACAAAAATCATCCTTGCGTAATAATTGGGATTAGAGAGAACCCAATGGTTTAGTTAAAGTAAGTTAATTGTAAATTTTTTCGAAGTTGTTGTTTGTTTGGGTGAATTACTGGAGTGTAGATAGGATAGTTTTTGAGGATATTTCATTTATGATAATGTATAAATGTCATAAAAAATTTTAGGAATGTGTTTTAAATTTTGTCTATGAGAGGAATCCTTCCTTTTTTGATCACTATAAGTGTTTTGACCTTTGGGGGAGAAGCAAGGAAAAAACATATATCCTGGTCAATCAGTTGGTTTTGGTTATGGTATTTTCCCTTGTTGTGGCTTTCCAGGGATGGAAGGTTTTTATGGTGGGATGAATTTATACATCCACTTATAATTTTAAATTTATATTTTATTTAGTTTCCATTATTTCTATGTTCTAGGGGTTTCCTAATCTGTTTTTGAGGAAAGGGTGATTTTTTATGATTTGGGAAAACCATTACACCATATCCAAGTTAAAAAACCATTTTTGTTTATTTTATAACATTTTCAATTTTTTATATTTTTTTCCCATTATAATTCCTTTATGGCCTCCCCTAGCCTATCAACAACACAATTTTAATTTTGACCCCTTTATGAATTTATAATAATGGTGGAGTTGGGTTTTTATTTAAGATATTTGGTCATCATTAATGCCTATTTCCAATTTTAAAAATTAATTAATAACATATTATAATTTAAGGATTTATATGTGATTACACATTTCACCCATGCTTAGAAGAACCCAAATGCGCACCCCTCCTCTTTTTCCCCTTTTAGGGGCTCCTTTCCCTTACGATTATGTACAGAACATCATATGGTATCTCAAATCGACCATATTTGAAGAGGTATCTTCTTTCCTTCTTAACATTCTAAATTATTACTCTTTTTCCCCTATTCTAGTTCTTAATTCGACCCTTCCTCATCCTATTCAAACCTATATTACAATTAATCCCTCCAAGTATCTAAAGAAATCTTTGGAACTTCATTTTAATTGGGATTTGGTAGATGAACTTCTAAGAATCTCAAGTAAGTGTCACTCCTCCTTAGTTTCAACCCTTTCCATGAAGTTTATTTGAATTTCCATTAATTTCCAAATGACCGGGGAATAAGGATTATAACTTAGGGTTTATCCATGGGCTTTATTGGTAAATTATTCTGGTTTAATGTTCGATATATTTCCCTCTTAGTGCGATGGTGGTGAAACTTGATTTTCATAATGTGATTTAATGGTTTCCTTTGATTTGGTAGGTGATTCCAATTTTTATGAAATCAATGTGAATTATCATGATTTATTTGTCATATTTAATGATTTATATAATTTTATTATTCCTGTAAAAAAAAATTTAGTATAGTTTTTATTTCAATTTAATTTTAAATTTCAACTGGGTGTGAAATTGGGGGGTTTCCAAAGAAATGTTTTATTGGATTATTTGGGTCTGCCCTATAAATACTTAGTTGATTTTTTCAATAGTAGTAGGGCTTAAAATGGTTTTTAGAATGATTATCCCCTTTTTTCTTCAAAAATTAGTTTTAATGGTTTTTGTAAAGAATGTGATATTTTGGTGACACTTTTGAGTGAAAATGGAGGTTTTACAAAGTTATCACATATTATTTAACATAGGGATGCCCTAAAATTGATTTTTTATTTTAATTGAAATTTATTGGGATTCCATTACTATTTTGGAAATGTACAAGAATCCACATAGTGTAAAAGTGGTGTTCTTAAGCGGTTTTGGGTGAAAAAATAAGGGATTTTTAGAAATTGTTTCATTAAAAACCAAAATGTTTGTTGGTTGTTTTATGTGGTATAAAATGTGATATCTACTATACATGGTTTATGGGACCAGTAGTGGTGTTTTACATGAATATGGATATTTTTTTCATGCTTAAATTGTTTGATCCCAAAGGTGGAAGCCCGAGTACCTAGTATTGGTGGATGTGTACTAGTACGGCTAGTGGGTCAGATATGTTATGTCCCTCTTTCAAAGAGAATTTGGTTAATGAAAACTATAAATAAACTTTGAGGACGATGATTACATACAACTAGGTTTTGTGTATGTTCCCTACTATTGTCTCCTGCATGAGAACATATTTAACAATGGTTACTTTACACCGATGTATGAGTTACATGGGGGCCAAGACTATCTAGTTCTAAGGGTGTTCCCAACATTGTTACTCATTGTATTTGTTGTATTTTCTATTGTAATGGGGTTTTATAGGATGTAAATTATTTTATAAAAAAGTTCAATTTATATGTTTAAAAAATATAAAAATTTTATCATGAAAACTATTTTCAATTGAATGTTCGATTTATTGGAAGTTATCACAGCTTTTCTCTGCGTATTAAAACGGCTTGCCTTTTCACATTGTATTGAATTCTATTTGGAATCATTGGGTGGTATACAATTGGAATTAGGATCACACACTACTTATACCCCCTGGGTGTGTGTATAATTCATTATGATTTACTCAGGTAAAGTTAAGGCTATGGGTGATGGCTGTTCTGGGTGTTTGTTCTCATCCTTGGTGGGGAGTTGTGGAGACAACTTGTGGGTGATAACCCAATGTCATGTGGAGTCAGTGGGTCTATTTCATTGTTGTTTAATTGTGTCTTTGGACCTTTTATACTTCATTTGAGCTTATGTATTCAGTTCTATATATTTGTATAAACCTTTTTTGGTATGAATTTTTCAGATTCGTTTTATCAAATGTTTTTTATGTTTTCTGTATACATATTTGTGTAAGTTGTTCCCAAACCATGATAAATGATACTCGAACACTTGTTCCAGCCTGTGGGGGAATGGAATGCCCATTAGTCCTTTTCATGGGCTTGGTTTGGTGCCTGTATTGGAAGAGACCATATTTGGTTCATGATAATAGCTATAAATATTTTATAAGTACAATATATATACTTTACAAACATCATCATACCAAACAAGAAAATTTGGAAATAAAAACATGAATGACTACATTTTGAGATTTGAAGTCTTCCATACATATGAATGATGATTTCATAATTCATTTTATTGAATTGGATGGGTTTTGGTGATTACCCCAAAATAAAAAAATACCATTATATTTTAGATAATTTTTCTATTATGTCATTAATTTTTAATAAAAATTAGAATTAGTTGGGGAAGAAATTAATGAAATACAGTTGTTGAAGAACATTACCGCCTATTCTAGTATGATCCGAATGATTTAACTAAAATCCTTCCTACTATATCTATATTAAAAAAACATGTCTACTAGAATGATGTGAGGTAATTTTTAATGTCATATGGTAATTTATTGGAGGAACAAAATAGTTTATAAGTTTATAACAAGAGAAAATTGTGGGTGTCCTATTATATGTTGGGGAGATGGAACCGTTGGTATTTTTAAAAATGAATTGGTGACTCAAACATTGTTCATATGTCAAAATGATCCAAATTGTACATTATATACAATTATAGGTTTGTGTACGAATTAAATAAGGCCAATATTTTTTATAAATGTTTATAGGTAATTTATACCCTTATAATTTTATATTAAAACCTGATACAACCATTTTTACAATTCTGTGATATTTTATTTTTATGAGTTTCTCATTTCATATAGTTTAAAATTATGTTCACATTATTATTAATTAAAAATTATTTCAAATATAAATAGAAAATCAATTTTTGTAAATTCAATACATATATGTAGAATTATTTAATTTAATTTAATTCTCGTATACATGTTAATGAAGCGTGTTTTCATGGAGACAATTTTATAAAGCTTATAGTGTTTTCTAATACAAGATTATAATTAAAGATATTATAATGAACTAAATTAGAATAATATAATTTTAATTGAACTAATTTTACATTAAAAACATAATAAAATATAGTATCTCTTGAAAAATTATAAAAAAAATTATTGTTCCAAATAAATTCTTAAATTTTTCATTATTCATAAAAATGAACCATTTTAGAAAATTTTAAAAATATCACCTGAATATAATTTTGATATTGTTACATCAAATATCTGGAATAGTTTTTTATATAATGTTTCTAAAAGTATTAAAAAATAATTTTATGTTATTTGTATAAAATGATTCTAAACCGATTTTTAGAACAATACATTTTTTCAGATACAATTTATTTTACATTCAAAGGGTTATTAATTAATTTGTAATAAATTGAAAACCATTAAATTTATTTTTTATTAATATTGACACCCTCCAAATTTATTTTGGTATATAATTTTCAGTATTAAATAATATTTATATATAATATTTTCATTTTAACTCATTTGTTTGGTGATTCACATGTAATCAATGGAATTAAATTTATTCCTAATTGTGATACATTGAAATGTCATAGGGTGTTACATTTTCACTTACTAATAAAATATCATCCTAAAAAATCATTGAAATCAACTTCATAATAGGTTAGGGTATTTAATCATTATATTATCCTTGGGATCCCTTATTTCATATTCCATATTTTCATTTCCCCAATGAATCTTTACCCATAGAGTTGTAAGATTTTCTCAACACATTTTGAATATTGTTAATAATATGGATGTTTTGTTAAAAAAATAAAATTTTATCTTCCAATTCAATGTCATTAGGGGTGATAAAATGATTTTTCTCTGTCATTTACTTACATAATTTTGATATTTTGAATGAAACATATGATTTGGATAGATTTGGTGGCATTTCCAAATCCTAACCAACAAATACAATTATTTGAAGAAATTCAATCGGTCTGATAAACATATAGTAGAGTTATCCATTCTTACCCAATCATATAACACCATTCCATGGAGATACATTAAAGAAAATAGGATATCACATTTGAAATTAAATATAATTCCAATAATTATCTATATTAATCTATTACAAAATATGTGATGAATTAATGTGATCTTGAATTGCCTTTACCTAAGATATTGTATCTCTAATATGTTTTACGCCTACACATTTTGCTTCTATAACATCATCCCAAAATGTTTCTGTATGAATTATCATACCAAATAATACTTCATATGGTGCCATTTGAATACATGAAGATAAAAAATTATTATAGAAAAATCGAAAGAAGGTAAATATTGATCCAACATACATTGAATGTCAAGTGAGCATTATAGATTCCATAGACACATACAAATAACAATACATAAGATAAAATACTTATTTAATAGTCTTTTTCAACCATAAAAATGGTTTCATGTCTTGAATTGAATATTGTTATAGAAATTAATAACATATTATCCTTGAATGTGATAAATTAACACATCTCAGATGATTTTTTGTCACATTTTTATAAATGAAGGGGAAATGAGAGACGATAATGAATCATCACATTAGCATAACATCATTCTAGTAAATTTATGAAAATAGAGTTATCATATCATTTTGACGAGGATAGGTTAGCATATAACTAATTACAATGAAACATGAAATGAAAATGAAAGAAATAAAATTGTAATTCACCTCTTGATTTAATATTCCTTGAGAGCCTCTTACGGGGAGAGAATTTGGTCTTTTTAAGAGAACACAATCGACAGAACTTGGGTAATGATATTAGGGAGTTATTTTGGAAGAATTTAGGGAAGGCACAAGTCTTGAGATGAGTGAAGATAATTGTTGGGTTTGGGTAGGTTTTATAGTAGAGGGGAATGATTTTCCTAATATTTTAATCATTATATTATTATTTATTCCATAAGGCAAGTAGTAGTAATTTTTTTGTGACCAAAGATAGTAATATTCATGTGTGAGTTTGAAACAATGGCCATTTACAGCATCTATGACTTAGGAATGATGTTGAAATTAATTTATTTAGCATTTATCGTAAATTATAATATTTTACATTTGAAAAAAAAATCATGTATTTTAGAAAAAACTCAAAAATGATCCCTAACAATTTTTTGATGCATAGAGTCCAAAAATAAAATCATTTTTATGATAATAATGTTTTAAATATGTGATGTTTAATTTTTAAATAAAATAAAATTTTACATGAGAAATACATATTTTTAAACTCTAACTAATTTCATAAAGAATTCAAAAATTACCTAATGTGTTATCAAGTTAACATAAAACTGGTAGACATAAAATTGATTAATTTACAAATAGATTTTGTAAAAATAAATTTTCTTTAAAATAAATTGATTATTTTTAGTTAATTATTTATGAATTTCAAAAAATCTTATAACATTACTATGGTCATATTTTTACTTATAATATTTCTACATTTTATTTTTACATTAATGGATTAGGTTACTATCCTTTTGGATGATTACTTTTCCTAAGGGTAATATTACTATTCATAAGGGTATGTTACTATTCATAATTATTGGTTTCTATTCACAAAAAAATGATTGTCTTATCAGACACCAAAAATCTTACTCATCGCAATAGTGTATGTCAGATTTTTGAGATTCAAATCACAGAAGTTGTTAAATTGTCATTTTATATTTTCCACTAGTTTGAGGCTAGCTGTAAATGCTCAAATGATTTGAAATATGATGATCCTTCTGACAAATCAAAAATAATTTTGAAGATAACATAGATCTCAATACTACACAATTGATAAAGTTGTTCCCAAAACAATTGTAACTTCATTAATATATGGCCTTTGAAGGTTAAAAATAAGCATGTATTCTTCAATAGAATGGAATTGTGCATATTTTGTTTGGTGATCAATGATAAATCATATTACATAATTCATTCCAAGAGTAATTTGTATCCCAATGAAAAATTCCACAGTTTTCTCATCCATTTAAACATAGATACAAGAAGGGGTTTCCCAAATCCAATACAACTTTGTCTCATACATTTTACATATTGTCAAACTAAAAATCAGGATACATAATAATAAACTTCCAATAATGACACCCTACCCAAAATGTGGACACGTTCTAGCTTAGTAATGGGAGATGATAGATCGTGACACATGATTCCTACCTCTAGTAGGCCTTGAGTTATTGAGTATCATCAAGGTTATTTTAAACAAACAGATGTAAGGAATTACCCTCTCTTAGAACACATGCGAAAAATAATGACAATGTTGGAAAAAACCAACTCATATACCAACTAAAATATTAAATAAATTCCCATGTACACATATTTAATTCCATGAAAAAACTATTGAAATAGAAAAGAAAACTACAAGTACAAAAAGTAAATTAAATGTGACATCATGTAGAAATCCAAACATCACCTGTTAAAATCAAAGACAGTAGAAACTACCCTGGTCTCCCAAGAGATTTAAATGACAAGAAAATCAATATATATATACGTAGGATGAGTATAATAGTGTAAATAGTAAGATCCTTCCTAAAACCAGTTATGAAAAAGGTAATGAAATCTTGCTAAATCAATGTGAACAAAAAGTGCATCCAACTCATCACATACATAAGTGTACATTTTTTCTAGCATCAACATTATTACTCTAACCGTGTATTGAATACAAGAGCATGTAATATGATTAACAATATAAATAGAAAAATGATACCACTTATCCAATGGATTTAAACTCCTCCACAATGTCACATTTCTAGAGCATCGATCTCCAAAATGAATTTCCAGTAGACACATGGGCGAAGACACACAACAAGAACCTCATGAAATGCTCCAAACAAATATATATAAAAAATTAAAAAAAGGTGTTTCTAGGGGCCACCACATCATATATAACATGTATAATACGTTAGGTATTATACCAAAAGCCATCACAACTTATACACTGAGTAAGGATCCTCGATCCATCATATCTTATACACATTACACAAATATTATACATTAGGAATTAATGTCAAAACAATATGAGTGAAATAAAAACAATCCATTATATCCCCTTACACATATCTATGATGAAGACTAAACATAGTGAATATCATCAAAAGTAGCAAAAAATTTAAGGCAGTGAGGCCAATGGTCATAGTCATCGATCCATCCTCCAACATGGATGTTTGGGAAAACACCCCCATGGGTTCAGAATCCCTATGGTGACAGTATCCTGAACCAATAGAGTGGAGTAGATCATAAAGACACACTAATTACAAGATGTAATGTAGCTCACAAAAACACTATCGGTATAAACTAGTCGTAGACTCAACGGCAACTAACATCTCCTTGTATCTTATATGCTACTACTAAGACTGGAAATCCTACAAGCACACAACCTCATAAACATATACATTAAATCATTTTATTTATTTTCATCAGTTCTAAATTACATTAGTTGATTCAATAAACAATAATTAACCATAAACATTTTCCAAATTACATTACATTATTATAAAAACAAGGTTCCATTCCATCCAATCATAAGCAATCCAATCCCATGGATTATAAAAATTATAACCTTATCATTACATCACAACAAGATACAACCAAATAAGAGAAACATTTATTCATTGATTACCAAAATTACATTCTACATAACATGGTATTTTTGGAAAGCATCCTAATTTACCAAACATAGTATACATTGAATCACATAAATCTAAAATAAGTGGAGGGGAATGGAAAGAAGATAAAAACAACATGGTTGTCATCCAAATGAAAAATTCAAACAGTCATTCATCATTTATAACAAATGTTAAACCCATCATCAACCTATTATTTCATCCCCAGTGCACTCCCCGACACCCACATGCATATCTCAATACATCCCACCATCACAATAATCTATTTATGCCACAACAACTCAGCCTCCCTTCCCTATATACCACAACCATTATACAAAATTAGTCATACCAAGCTCACACCATAGTCTAACCTCATCTCCTGTCATTAAATAATATACCTCTTAGGTTTGACATCTGTATATCACATCACATCACAAGATATAGGAAACAAACATAGTAATTGGGCTCTTGAACCTATAGTATGGAATCCTTCTGTCACACACCATGATCTACGTGGAAAAAAATCACAATGAACATGGGATTTATAACCAAGTGGGAAACATAATCCATAAAATGAATAATTCAATATCCCACAATTGATTCTTATTCAATCATGGAATGACCAATTTATTAATTACATGTTCCAACTATAGGAATCAAAAGAAACAGGTTATCATCTGATATTCCAAATTAATTAAATAATTAATATAGTATTTTTTTATTTATTTTATACCTTAAATTAAAAATGTTTAACATCATTATTAAATTCCATTAACACATGGAAGGTCAAAACATTTAAACATTTTTCAATTATTAAGATCACATCACACAAGATTCCTTAAACATGCTCCTTTAATCATTTAGAGAACTAATTCTCAAATAATTATGTATTTAACTTATTTATTAATTTTACATGATTATAAAAGTGTGATGTCCCAGAATATCCATTTAAATTTTTATTTAAATAAATTGGAAATTTACGAGTCTACGAAAATTGATGGCACGTGATTCTGAGACCCGGTGTGACTAGAATGAATTTCTGAACTTTTGTTCAGGTACGTTCAGTAAATGTGTGAGAATATTTTTTCTAACTTTTGAACCAGTGATCGGAATTGAAATCTGAGGGTACCGTTGAACTCACAATGTCGATATTAGCTTAATGATACATTCACCTGGATGGAAGTTAGTCAAGGGTCGAAGTTAATTTTTGGGTTTTTTGTGACTGATTAATATAAAAATAATGTTTTGTAGCTTTAATTTTATTTTTATTTTTTATAACTTCTATGTGGAAGTTGAGAAGTGGGGACCACCAGACCTTAACTTCTGATGAGAGGTTATGGTGGTGGGGATTACCCGAGACTGACCTCCCATAAGAGGTTATGGTGGTGGGGATCACCCGAGGCCTAAACCTCTCAACTCCCTCATTAAATGTGGGAGAGCCTCTTCAACTCCAACACTATTAATTGTTCTAACCCTCCTCCACAATAATTAAGCCAACACACAACATTAATTATGTCAACCTATGAGATAAATTATCCCAATTTGAATTATATTCCAATAAAAATAATATATCACATAATCTATTATTTTGGGGCTATAATTTCATTTTGGTGGATTTTAGAGAGGAGGATCTTTGGGAAAAATCTCTCCAATGAAGAATGCCAATAAAGAATTCATCTCCTTCAAAGATTTATTCTCCAAAATACATCAAAGGATTCCCAATGATGCACAAACTAACAATAGAGGAAAAACACGGACTACACTGACATCCATCTTTTCCCAACAATATGTCTTCTTCTTCGCAACCTTGTCAACATCATCAAGTGAATGAGGTAGGGGTTCATTTGTATTTGTTTATTAATTCCAATTTACACCCCTTATATTTCCTTTTCAGGTTGGGAACAATCATTAAGGGAGGATAGTATTTGATGTTTATGCTCATGTTTTTGATGAGCCATATGCTACCACCCTAATGCATAGGGTATGTTCCAAACAAACATGGACTGACCATTCTACAAATCTTGTGGTGTTTTTCTCGTTTGAGGATGAAGGAAATCATCCTTGGTTTGGGCATGAGAATGGTGGCCGACACCACCAACCGCTGCGACGAAAGTGACATCGCCGCCTCGCGGCCCCTGCCACTGCCCTGTGGCCTCCACGCCGACCATGGCCACCCCGCCGTCCATGGATCCCCACCGCCAAATGGCCGGGCCGCTGCCCTGCTACCGAAACACCGCCCTGCGACCGGACAGCCTCCATGTGGCCGGACCGCTGACCCACGGCCTCCGCCCTCTAGGCCAAGCAGCCACAGTCGGGCAGCCCTGCAGCCTCGCTTGGCCGAGTGGCCCCAATCCATGCTGAGCCGCCCCATGCCCTCGTGACACCAATCAGCCGAGCCGCCCTCGCTGCACCCTCATGGCACTCGTGGGCCAAACCAGACCCTACGGGCCAGGCTACCCAGTGCAGACTGGGCCATACCCAGTGGGTCGGGCCGGGTCGACCCAAATAGGGTCAGCCCCGTTCGGGTCGGTCTGACAGAAACCGGGCCCACTAAGAACCAATTACATTCTTTTGGCTGTAACTTTGGCACCAGACGTCCATTTGACGAACCATCAGGGGAATTGTAAATCATGGAGAGAGACGGTCCCTTTGAGTGATACCCCACTAAAATTTAGATTAATGCGAGGAACAATCAAGTTTGATCGAGCACGAATCCAACCGGTCCCCCAGGACTAAAAGGCTAATAACCCATAGATCGGGCGTCTGATTGACGCACCGTCTGTTACGTTGAGACCCCTATGACGTGGCGGGTATTTGAGATACTTCTTCATGGGACATCGGGAAAATTGGAGTATTGACTAGTAGTTTTGGAGTGGATCCCATTGTAGGTGAGCGAGCATAGTGTGGGCACCCAGTGGCTGAAAGAGACTTGACGACTGCTGACCGTTTCTACTTGGAGTGACTTGACATGCCCAGTGGGGAGCATAGAGGTGATGTGGCAGACCAACAGTGGGGAGCGCCTTGGTGACGCGGAAGCCCCAAAGTGGGGTCCGCCTTGGTGAAGCGACAAACCCACGGTACTATATGGGAGGATAACCTTAGCAGTCCATGGTTAGTGGGTAGAGCATTTGTGTGACGCGGTAGGCCCACTGTACTCGATAGAGGAGTAGTTCTCCAACAGCCGAGGTGTTCGACATTGTGATAGGGAATGTTATTGGATACAACTGTTAGAATAAATCCAAGTGTCAGATGAGTTAGTTCCTCTGTGTTTTCCTCATGATTGATATGGATTACTTGATAACATAGGAATATATATAGGCATATAACTAAGTAGGGTTATCTATTGATTTCATACTTTGTGGTTTTCCTTATTAGATTATATGAGACCTTGAGGGTCTCAGGGTCCCTACTGAGTATCGTTATACTCACCTCTACACGGACTATGCCTGCACCTCATTGTGTTGGATGCAGATGACAGACGGTGCTGACTGAGGACGAGGGTACCCAAACTGGACAGTGCTCAGAAGTGGACAATACAACATGTCGGTATGTAGAGGAGACGTGTAGACATGGAGTGCTGATGAGTAGATCTATACCTACCCTTCAGGAAGTAACCCCAAGGGATGTTCTAGTAGATTTCTTTCTCTTTCTTCAGTTGTATTAAATTTCAATTGTACATGTAATTTTCAGTTGGGACTGTATTTTGTCCCCTTTTTAAATAATGTACTCAATTATTTACTATACAGTTTCCTTGAATTTGTATATTTCTATGTGTTTGGTTGCATGTGTTTATAGGCTATAAAGGCAATTCCTTCCCAGTTTTATGGATTGTGCCTTTGGTGCTAGTTGGCAGCCCCTAGCCTAGAGACGGTGGGCTTCGGTTAGTCACCTCATGGGCCCCGGGGGACGGGTCATGACAAAAAGACTAATATAACATCATATATATCACATTATATAGAAAAAAGAGCCATGAAATTTTCAATTTTAAATATAGAATAATCTATATGAAAATGATATCAATTATTTATTTTGGATCATGTAATTATTATTTTAATTTTATTATGATTGTAAGAGGAAAAATCATGGAGACTCTATGATTTAATGTAAATAAATGGATAGGAAACAAATATTGTAACTCAAAATGGTGTCAATGTTATTTTCATGAGAATGGACAAAGGATTCATATCGTGATCCCCACTCCTAAAAGAACTGCATATATCCAATGACATATTACCATAACCACACCAACAAATAACCAAATTATCACTATTAGAAACATATAGATGATGTTCCATTACATGGAAAATTAGAATAGGTGGAAATAGATTTAAAAAATCACCATAATAGAGGTAGAATATACCTTGGGTCAATAATATATTGAAGGAGGGAGAATAGAGATTGATCCTTGACAATGGAATCCCCTAATAATCAAATAGGGGGATGTCTAGTCACCTAGAATAAGGAGAGGGGTTCTTCAGTTGTATGTTCTCACAAAACCGAGTTGCATAAAATGTTTAAAACAAATAATTTTGGGAATTTACATGACTTGTAACACCCTTTATCATCATTTAATCCCCAGTGTTTTGTTTCCACTAAATAATGTGTAACTTTTTATGTTTAAAACCCTGATTTATTACATTTTGTGAAACCCACATTCATTCCATGTAACATTTCATAGGGTAAAATCTCGCTACTTCTATAATATAATAGTTGAGACTGTCCATACATTATCCAAGAATCCTTTAAACACCTCAGTATTTGAAAATGTACAAATTATTCATCCATGTGGATACAAGCCCTTATATTAAATACATATTGAGTCATTCTACTAATTGAGAATCCAAAACCAAAAGGGAGAGGAAACAGAAATGGGGTTTTCCAAACATCCTCTACATGAGATACCTATCATGATCATTGAAACTAAATAAGCTCAACCATTTTACCAATGTAACATCCTCCAACAATGAAACAATCACACCCATCTTGTAAACACACTCCAAGGGGAGATACATCTAAAAAAGAGATAAAGTCCCAATTAGAAACTACATAAATCCAACTCATAATCTAGAAAAGGTATAAAAAAAACAAACATCAATATAAGAGAATATATAGAGAGTCAAAAATTTGGCGTGATGGGAAAGGAGTTTGGACTCACATTCCATGGTACTCTACTACACACCACCATTCCACCACAACAACACAGAACCTATTCTGGGATTTCATCATATATATTGGAATATCTTATACAGTCGCATCATCGTCAACATCGATATATCCCCAATAGATGATGTTATTTTCATAATGAATATAATGATGGAGCTGAAGAATCTATAAAAAAAGATTATCCAAATCATCTGAAATCAATGTACCATCTGATATTCCAAAATTTTAAAATGATCTAACACCACAAAAAGCCCAACAAAATGAGGGGAAATCTTACTACCATGACCAAAACATCAATGTCCTTATAGGTTGGTCACCATTAGGAAAACATGATCCCAATATTCGAACTCCAAACATCTCCTCCTATTATTGGAATAGGATTTCTAATGACCTGTGCTGCTTTCATCCTCCCATGAATCACTAGAACCATCTCAATTATTTATTGCACTATATTGGAAATGATAATTTATAACTCTTCTTCCATGGTCCAGAAGAATACATATTGGATAATTATACCATAAAACTCTAAAAATGTAGCCATATCGATGATGGAGAGGAATTTATAGTTCTAAGAAAACTATATAAAGAGTAGGTTTGACTTCCATTAACCTCCAAGGTCTAGAACATAAGAGAAAAAAATTTCATTAAGAGATTGAATGATCAAATTTTTTTGAGCATACATCAGTGGAAGAAATGTAGTGTTAAGGCATATGAATGAAAAAAAATCTTTCTAGAGACCTCACCACCCCTTATAAGTATAATGAAGACTTCGATTAGAAATGATCGTACTCAGTACTAAGGGGAGTCTCACCACCCCCTCCCAAGAGAGACACAAAAAAGCCACCGTTGAACATCAAACCATGATCATTATAATGTGGGATTATTTTATAAATGATATACTCCCTCCCATATATCATTATATACTCCCATAACTAAACGTAAACCAATAAAAATTTCCATTTATATTTCCTCCCAATTCCACTTACGAATATCTATCATATAGCGAAAAATTAATTACATACATTGATATAACTTCAGAATTTTTGTATATTTATTAAAACATATAAACAACCATGATAGGACTAAATAGGTATAATGTCTTTAAAAACATGGAATCATAAACAACAGGTTCATAAAAAATTTACATTGTCACCTATTTATTTCATCATTACTAGACTCTTTAGTGGAATATCATACGTAATACCCTTCATCAAGACCTGGGGAAATGAAAGATAAAAAGCAGATGCTCAAATTAATATTAAGGGTAATAAAAGGAAATTTAATTCATTTCATATTCTTAAAAACATAACATTTGAAAATCTTATCCTGAATATAAAAGATCACAATATCATGTCATGGGATATAATGTAAAATTGAAATGAAATCAAAAAATTCATAACATAAGACATGAAATTTTGTGTCATACACACATAAGCATAAAAAATAATTTCATACCAGTCAAGGATCATTTCTAAGACCATCATATCAAGAAATTCCATTACTGAACTGAGTTAAATCCTTGTTCTATTCATTTATATACAAAGCAGATTTATTTTCCATTCCATACATTTCTATCTCAAGAGATATAAATATTTAACCAATAAATTAGATGGAGATATAGGTCCCACCCATATCATAATGAAACAACTCTTACATGATCCATAAACACATTAAATCTTTCACAATATAATAACCCATGAAATCAAATGATTTTTTAAAACATAAATCAATCATAATTGATATAAAACAAATGGATTTCATAAATAAAATTTCATCATAACCATAATCAAATCATATTAATAATTGAGATAGAAACATAATCACATGTAATTCTAGAGGGAAAGTATTTTTGATAAAACCCTTGAGATTCATTCCTATGGAAAATATCATTTTTTCTTAAAAATGCATTTTTTTCAGAAATGTCATGCAATTTTAAAGGAAAATGACATAGATGAAAATTCACTTGTAAACGTGTATATTTTTATTCATGGAGATAAGGTGTTATAAAGATTTAAAAACTCATTCATTCTATATAAGATAAAAAACCATTCTCCTCATACTTTTTCTGGAAAAGATAAAAGGTACCACATATGGTAAACAAAAGTAAGATTCTTTCCAAGCCATGTACTTAAAGTAAAAATGGGATAAAATTACATTATAAATTCATAGAATAATTGTATACATTTTTTTATAATATTTTTCAAAAACATGGATTTGGAAGATAAGTATATTACCAGAAGATACATACGAATAAACAAACTTTGATAAAAATAGATTGAAAAAGAAATCCCTTACCATAGGTTTGATATCCAACATATGTAAAAGAACCTCATGTATAATGATTAAAATAATGTTACGAATTTATTATAGAATCATAATGATTTTTATGATATTATTTATGATGATATTTTCATCTCTTTTTTTGTAACATTTCATTATTATTCATTATTCAAGTATTAACTACTTTATGTTTTTATGTATGTTTTATCGGATATGTTCATATTCCACTTTTTTATTATATAGATATATAACATAAATAGTGGTGTTAGTATAATATATATCCAATTTATTCATTAAATTCATTTATATAATCATGGGTTATGGAATATTATGTAGATTGAATCACATCACACCATGGAGATGTTAAGCCATACGAACACACGAGTGACAATATCACTCCCATAATTGTTGAATGGTATTGAAGTGGATGTTTTATAGTATATAATAATTAGTATCATGATATAATAATCATATATAGTTATTAATATCACCAATATAACAATCCATGTATGATGGTGGTGAAAAACATATTACACCACAGCATAGAGACGGTAAGTCGTACGTACACATCAGTGGTGATTTCATTTTTCATAGGATGGATAGAATGTGAAATAGGGTGTTTCATATTTATAATAACATATTAGTATAGTACTGATAATTATTTTTTACTTTATAATGAAACTA
Source organism: Viscum album (assembly GCA_963277665.1). Classification (NCBI taxonomy): domain Eukaryota; kingdom Viridiplantae; phylum Streptophyta; class Magnoliopsida; order Santalales; family Viscaceae; genus Viscum; species Viscum album. The sequence continues at coordinate 1,941,635,129 of OY728126.1, read as the reverse complement.
TTAAAGAAGTATAAGTAGAAGAAGAAGTAAATTTGAAATAATTGGTAGAAGAGATTACCTCTTCTATGACGTGCCTCCTCTAAATTTCCTCTTAGAGAACTAGAGTTAGATATTTGAGAGGACAAATACCACAAAAATGTATCTATGGAAGTTGAGAAGAGAAATTTTTAGGGGTTGGCTGAGATTTGAAGATCAGAATGGAGTGAATATGAGAGGGAGGATGTGCCACTTAATAAGAGAGGAGAGGTGCACTTTAGAAAACTCTAATGATATTAATTTTTTACAAATTTAGTTTCACCTAGAAATGGTCCAAATCATATTTAATTAAAATATAATACGATATTGGTTCAAATATCCATCATCCCATATTTTCTAGACATGTTTAAAATATTTTTTACCCTTATATTTTTGGTTTAACCCTTATTTTACCCTTTTTAATCTTACTATGATATCATGTTATTTTCAAATTATATGTTAAAGTAATTACAAGATCTAGTAAAATGAAAAATAAAATTTTATTTATGAAATATTTGGAATTATATTAACCATTTCTATGAATCTGAAATATTTAGTAATTTAAAATCATTTAATAAACAATTTTATGTTTTAAGTTATGAATTGTGTCAATTTTAGACACTATTCATACATGACTTTTTAAAATTTATAACAACTTTATTCCATCAAAACTACGGAATTAAATCAAATTTAATATGCCAATATTATCTAGAAAATTTGTTTATGACATCAAAATAACCATACTACATTTTATTTACATTTATATATTTATTTATTTGAATCTTTCTTTAATGAGGTAATCACTACATAATAATTGTATCATAAATAAAACTATTTATATGACCATTAAAAATTATAAATAAAATACTATAATATAGTAATTAATTTTATATTTATAATGACCATTTATAGGGATTAATATAGGTTATATAACCCTATATTAAAATCTATTTAGTAAAGGATATGTGTTTAGGTATTAATTATCTTTACTTTAAATTAATTAATAGAAAATGTCATTTTCCAATCCAAGTTAATCTATGCAGTCCAAAAATATACCTAATGATGCCCATGGAATGAAATATCTCATCCAATAGTTTTGGGAAACACATTAGTGTAGTTTTATATTATTAATTTTTTAGTTTTTACCCTTATTTAATCGATTTACCCTTTAACTATGGTAAATAAAATAATTACTCAGGATACTATTTATAATGTCCAAAAATAGAAGGTATTCTATTCATATAATTTTGACCATATGATTCCAAATATGGAACCCATTTTCCCAAATTGAAAACATTAATGTTTTAGAAATTTATTTAAAATTTATCCCATTGTAGAAATGAGAATACATGTTTTTAAAAGTTAAAACATTGAAAAAGATTGAAATGTTTTTAACTAAGAATTAAATGAAATATTTTTGATAATGACATACAATATATAAAATGGTAAAAAATATTTTATTTATACATTAAAACCATTCAATTTTATTATTTAATATTATAAATTATCTTGTTGAAAAATGTAGTTTTTAATCAAAATTTAGTGAATTTTTACTATTTATCAAAAATGAAAGATAATTGAATAAAAAATGATATTTATCCAAAGTAAATTTTTATATATTGTTTCAAAATAACATGTTTATGTTTTCATATAGATATTATAAATGTGGTAAAATCTTAATTTGAAATGGGTTCTCCATTCAATGATGTAAAATTATCCTTTTCAAAATTTGGTTCTTATATATAAAATAGGGTTTTATTAATACCTAATGACTAAATAATCATTCTATGAATATCAAATAGAATTTTTAATTATATAACACATATATATCATTAATATCATTAAAAAATGTAATTCACTCAAAAAATAGAAATATCTATGTGATTTATATTTTTCATAAATAATTAATAGCCAATGAATTCATAATGCATTTTAATAAGTTAGTTATAATTATTCCCACTGTCCTAAAATATTTGCTAAAAAAATAATTTTATATTAAAGTCATCTCGCGGTTTGTTTAAAATCATGATTTCATGCAAAAAAATATATTGAAGAACAAAAATTATTTAAAAAATATTTTTCATAAAATCATTCAAGTGCTTCATTACAACTGAAGAAAACCACCAAGAACACGGATGTCAACCTTCAACATTTGGTATACCAATCATCAAGACATAAACTGAGAAATTACAAACATTATCCAAGGACAAAAAAACTGACATCCCAATGGACGACACAACATCTTCTTGCCTAGTGGTACATCAATGGGGGAACCATTGAACTCTATCAGAACCAAATCATGCATTTCCAAGGGGAATAATAATTCCTTGAAACAAAAATAATTGTGGTTCATCTTTTGACCAACCATTATGTGTCACTCCACAAATATATCTATTTCTATAGACCTCCACCTTACGATCACCCAACTAGGAATCATCCACCTATATCACGAATGATGATAACACTATCGTCAAAAAAAGATTGCCTCCACCAAATAATACTCCCATATCAAGAAGAAAAGTTGAACATTTTTTCATCACCCTCTGTGAATCACATGATTCATTCACCACATCAATATTTCAATTATTTATCAAAATATTACCAAAAACATTAACCATAATTGGTGATTATGAAATTATATTGTTTTAGTCCTATAATAAATCCATCCACTGATGATGATGAACGTTAAATTATTTTTTAGAGAAATCATACCTCAGGATCCATTGGTCGGTGACGATCGCAAAGGGATAACTAATGAGGTAATGTCACCACAACCTTAAGAAAAACACTAATGCTTTCCACTCAAGATCGTCGGTGGAATAAAAAAGCGCAGGGGGATGTAACTGCCAAGACCCATATAAAAACACTAATCTATACTTCATCATAACACAAACAAACCAAATACATGAAGAATCATAGAAATCCTCAAAGTAAACTCGTTTTTTCATTATAAAATTATTTAGAGAATAGAGTCAATTCTACTTCAAATACTAAAAAGCCTTATGATACACATCAGTAAAAATGAAATCCTATTCCTTTTTGTCTTATTCTTTCCGAGGAGTTGCATCCCGAGAGAAATAGGTTATAAAATCAAGTAATATCCTAAAAGACCATGGAAAAATCACCCTGTTTCCACTATCTTGGTGGGATACGCACGACATAGAAACTACTATCTTTAACGAATCCACCTCTGCTCCCAACTGTGAAATGACATGACTAATGAATCAAATTCACCAATCCCACAACTCAAATATAGGATTCATCCCAAATATCTACTAATGAATAAGAACTCCCAAAATAGAACATAGAGGCTCTCTATTCTCCTCCGTAGATGCAAATTATTCAAGGATGTTGTTAATGAAATCCACTATGAAGATGTCCAGAATCACTAAAAACATAACAATCATTAACCCTAGAATCAGAGCTCGATAATTCATCACACAGAATAGTATCACAACAAAATTTAATTCCAATGATGAAAACAAAAATAATCATCAATATATCCTCATCCTTTACATTAACATGATGATATCATGAGCACAAATAGATCTTCAATAAAAAACATGAACCGTTCAGTTCATCGAATAAATCATCTATTAATGGAAAAATATTTTTGTTCTTCACTATGAAATACTTCAATGGAAGATAATATATTCAAAACTACAAATTTTCATCAACTATTTTCATGATAATATCATATAAACCCAAGGATTACATGGTTGTTTAAACAAAAAACACTTCAATATACCATTGAGTAATATAAACTTCTCTCAATGCTTAGAAATATCCGTCCTATATAGAGTCATTGAGATAGGAGACATTGATGGATGTAGTTTGACCCCTAAATTAATCAATCATCATCCGGGTAATCCTACTAACTTCATTATAAAGACCTAAGGGCACTCTTCCACATACAAGGGAGACACCAACTACTAAACAACTGATGACATATGCATCAGCTCAACCATCAGGGAAGAAATAGATGTATCATTCATATGAAACATCTACGATTCTATCATGAGAAGAAACATGGTTTTCTCTCCATCCGCATTGAATAACACCACCAACCTCCAGATGAAATCAATGAAACCATGCTACAAATAAAAAAATCTATGATGAATTTGATTTCTTTTGGTTGTACTAGAAATCATAAGAAGTGTATCCAGGATAAGTGCAGCCCCAACACTATCTCATAGTCTTTACATACATTAAACAGGTCATCCTGACCTTTAATTGGTATAGTCAAGGCCAAGGTAACCATAAGCCTCTCTACTGCAACTCTTAATTAAAAGAAAATAGTAGGTCATATAAGGGATTGTGTCTCTCCTGTATCAAAAAAGTTATGTAACCAATGGAAAACATGAAAATGTTACCTCAAACGATATCTGTATTTCCTTGCATTGGAAAAGATAATGAATGAATCTTACTATGTCTTACTAAATGGACTCTCTAACCATGCTGATGAATACATCTACAGTTTCACATGGATCTATGAGGAAGGGTATCATAATAATGCTTCTAACTACCTTCCCCATCTACATTATGCTACTTCTAATCGGAAGTAGCCTATTATTGATACATTAGATGGAACTACCTCAGTAGAGAAACCTCAAGTAGAATAACTGGTGCAGGCTGATTTCTCTAAATTATTGGTCACTCTCGCCACTAATGGACTTAAACTAAAAAAATAAAACATTTTTCTAATCCCATCAAAAAGTCTTGAGAGAGACTACCCTATAGGAAAAATGAATTTGAGGGCAGGGACCAACCCTCACCAGATCATAATCACTTTTGTTCTAACAATTGGGGTCCCATGACCACAACTGTGCTTCTTGAGCAATCCTAGAGACTCACCCTTCACAACTATCTAGTTCAAGATAATGTCCTATCGATGACCTCTACTCTCTAAAACACCTTGAAATATGAATTTAGTATAAATCATTATATGTGACACTTTCTATCTAGTTGTATATACTCCTTGAATTTCCTCACCCTGTCCTCATAATATAGGAATTGATCAGAAGCATATCATAGAAGGTTCCTAAAAATGATCACAAAATCTCTCACACAAAATCTCTCCGACCGATTGGTATATATCGCTTTGCAACTGGATACCTTCATGGCCAATGAAATAATTTAAGGTCTAATTGTGTCTCATTGATCTTCTTGTGAGACTAACATCTCATTGCAATCTCTATGGAATAAGATCCAACAATTCCATTATGCCCTACACATCATCGTCATAGACAATGATAACCAGTGTTCTTTCAGATCATGGATCTAACTAATGGCTATGTTAATAACATCCTATGATTCTTATATGACTGCATCAAAATATCCCTCATACCTCTATAGGCATTGATGAGGAAACTGTCGATGTGTTCTCCTCTAGTGTTTTCACCGTCAACCTCCACTTAGTTGCGATATGATGATGCAACCAACTAAATATATTCTATGTGATCCTAACAACAGTGTTCACATAGAGCCATCCCCATAAAAGAAAACTCAAATACATCACCTAAACATAGAATTTGGAAGGTTGTAACCTTAATTAATTATTTTAATTTAATCATATTAGGTTATCCTATCCCATGTTCTAATCATTCAATCATAGACAAAAAGAAAAATGGTGAATGATTCTTTCAAAGGTATATACCCATCAACCAATATCACCTAATTCAATAGTCATTATATGCTTAAATGTACATTTATTGGATCTCAGGGATGTGTAAATTCCAATGTCTATGCCACTTACTCTAGTTTACAATGCTTGCTAAATTTTTTCTACACCATTTCCCCAGCATCAAATAAACCATTACTTATGCCTATTTCCAAATTACATCTTACACCTCAACCAAACCATTAATACTAGTCTGTTATGACCCACCTCACAATAAGTTTTTCCCCTCTGAGGATGTAAAGTGGAAAAGATAAATAGTGGTACCGGGTTCTGTAGGACCTGGGATAGAGACAACCTTTGAGGGTATAGTAAACATTGTGATGGTATGTATTGCCCTAAAAGAGAACACATGGGAAAGATAGAGATATGACATACACTCACCAACACCAGCTTAAACTGTAACATTAATAAAATCGAATGCAGACATATGTACTGACATGAAATAACTATTATAACAGAATGGAAAACTAAATGTAGTAAAAGAAATAGAAATCCAACATAAACCATAAAACACAAAAAACTCATACTAAACACGAAGATATTAGTAACTAGCATGACCTCTAGCCTTTTAAAACTAACCATAAAATATATTTTATATACATAGGGTTGGTATAACAGTATACTTAGTAGGATCCCCCTTTATCCTCTCATGAAAAAGGTAACAAAATCCTACTTAGTCATAGTGAACAAAAAGTAAAAGTTACTAATCATATAAACTGATGTACAATGTTCTCATCCACAACATGGATAATGTAACTATGTATCACATATAAGAGAATATAATATAATAATGAGTATTATGTGTACCAAACTTCAACTTCCCCACTAATTTTCTACTCTTCCCAAATGTCACACGTCTAATGCATCCCTCTTCCAAATGTCTATCCCATAGATAGCAAGGTGAAGCTCCACAACATACACCTCATGCAACACACCACCATGACCAAAAATCCCATTGTAACAATGTAGTTTTCTATATCCACCACATCGTGTATAATGTGTATCACACATCATTTATTATATCTCAAGCCATCACATATCATACACTAAAAAAGGATCATCAAGCTATCATTTCATATACACATTATACCTATAATTCCCCTTAGGAAGCAATATTAGTTCTACAGAAAGGGGCATGGATATCACCAGGTTTAATCAGCGCTAAGACGAAATCAATGATAAAGGGGGGTCTATTATTAGCACTTGAAAAAAAATGATAAATCTAGCCTTTATGAGGGCAAAAAATGTGCTAATAAATGATAGATTTCTCAGTTCTAAATTTCCCGATTCTAAATGATATTAATAAAATATATTATTAATTTATCTTAAATTATTATATTTCTATTAAAAAATAATGTTTATTTGAATAAATTAAATAAAAAATGAATGTTTATAAAAAATTATTATTTTTAATTATTCTAATTTATATATAATGTTGCAAAAAAGTGTTTCTATGATTATAATTTAATATATATATCTATATATATAATTACAATATTATAATAAATTTCATTAAATAATGAATATATTTACTAGAATTATATGAGTTATTAGATTGATTATATATATTATATTAAAAAAATTTGTTATATGTATTATATTAATTTTTATTATATTAAAATATTATTTAAATTTGTTAGATTAATTTGATTAATTTTATTTATTAGATTTATTAGATTTATTAAATTTATTAAATTTATTTTATTAGTTATATTTAATATATTTAATATATTAATTATATTCATAATATTTCTAATTAATATATAGATAAATATACTTTATATATATATTAATGTTATAATTATTAAATATATATGTGTTTCTTATTAATTTGGTTAATAAATATTTATATCGATCATGCCTTCATATATGTTATATATCATCGTAAATGTTCATTTATACATTAAACACTATTTATTATTCATGATGTCCATTGATAGCATGTTTTTTATTATGTATAATTTATTACTAGGTATATATGACGATAACATGTTACCCATATATACAATAATTGTCTAAAAAGTTCGATAAAAATATATTTATTAATTTTTATTACTAGAATATTATATATATATATAAATACATTTTAAGTATCATTATTTTTATTTATAATTACAACTATATATATTAAAATATTTATAAAATTACAATATATAAATATATTATAATTATGTAAATATATATATGTATATATTTATATTTAATTATATACAAATATTTATAAATATATTTAATTATATATATAATTATAACTATAAATATTTATATATATATATAATTAAAAAAATATAAAAAATATATTTATTATACTACTTATAATGTTATAAATATATATTTAAATAAATTTATAAATAAATAAATAGAAATATTTATAAATATAACTCTTAATAAAGTTCTTTTTATTTTAATTATCTAAAAATTTTAACAATTATATTTATTAAATATATTGATAATATTATATATATATATATATATTTGTTATAATTATATATATATGTACATACAACTATAAAAAGTATATTCATTTATTATAATTTTAAATTACAAATAAATATATATATTTTTTAGTTGTAATTGTTAATATATATATATATATATATAAATAATTAAAAAAAGATAATAAATATTTTAATAAAATAATAGATATTATAAATATATTTTTTTATAATTTTATACTTATTTATATAAACAAATACATATGAATCTATCAATATAATTAAAATGAAATATAAATTTGTATAAATAATTATTAAATTAGAATAAAAATAGTGACATATATATAATTTTATAAATATATATATAATTAATATATTCTTTATATATTTTTCTATTATTATAAATACAATGTGTATAGTTTTTATAAATTTAAAATTATTTAAATTATAATTTTAAATATATATATATATACATACACATATATATAGTTACAATTAAAAGAAAATATTTATTTATCATATATATAATATTATAAATATATAAAATAATATAAATAAATTACAAACATTATATCTTTATCAGCACTTTTTAGCATTAATAAAGCATGATGTTTATCATCCCTAAAAAGCACTTGTAAATTGAGTCATTGTCAGTGCTATATTTTTAGCATTGATAAAGGCATGTTTTATTAGTTATTTCTATTATAACATTGATAAAACATTCATATATCATGGCTTTTTATCAAGTGATGATAAAAGGTTCACCAGGTTTTATAAAAAAACCATAACATTCTCCTCCTTCCTCACACCCCTCACGAACTTGCGGATGTAGATCGCCACTGTCATGCCTCCTCCTCTTCCCCAACCACCCCCTCTACATTACCATGAACCACAACTCCACCATGTACCTATCCTCTACCATTAACAATACCATCATGTTCCTCTCCTTCACTATATATCTACACATCCCCTCAGCAAGAATCAGACTATCGTGTGCCTCTCCTCCACCATGTGCCACACCTCCATTGTGTGCCTCTACTATGTCATGCACCTCTCCTACACTACATGCCTCTTCTCTACCTATTCATGTGCTTTTCCACCTGCCTCTCCTCCCTCGAAAGACGCCTCCCCCGCGGGCCTCTCCACCGCTGAGAACAAACCTCGACCGTACGCTGAACCACATCTCCCAATGAGTTTTATCCTCTATGTCATCAGTTTCATCTTGTTAAAATGTAATTATACCTTGATATTGATGGTATGATCTGAATTATATGGGATAAAAACCCCAATAAATATCATGGTTGTAGGTGTTCCTTGTTTGAACAATACATGAATTGCTTGTTGGTTGTGGTTCGTCTTAATATTTTTTCCATTGATTTTGTGTGACTCGGTTTTGGATTTGATGTTTGATGCCAATAGAGCATAGTGTAATTGCAGTTTAATGATAAGTATTTTTGTCATTAGGTGTTGATTTGTATGTCACTTTCCATATTTATGATTTCTCCTTTAATGTCGACAAGTTTTGGGTTTTATTTTTCTTGAGTGATGTATGTTATTATTTGGTAATCCATTGTGAAACATGTTATAAATTTTTTGGTTTTTTTTAAAAGATTTATTATCAAATTACAATACAATGTTATGACATTTTTGTGTTTAAATAGGCTTGAAAATAGTTTAGATACTTGTAATATTCTTGTGTCACATGTCAAGTGTTTTGTAAAATGTAAGAGTGGACTTTTTAAATGAATATAATTTGTTTTAATGTATGACCATATTTTTCTTTCGTTAAATTGAATATGTGAAATTTTAACACAATTTTTTTCTGGATACTAGAATAGACCTTCAACCTATTTATATATTCTCATGACCTATAACTCAATTGATGGATTAAGATGTTTTCAAAAGGATATTGATGTTTAATAAACAGGCTCTTAGCACATGTTTTTTTTAAAAAAATAATAGGGTTATATATTTTTAAATTTGATTTATAGATAATTGATGGTTTTCACAATGGGATTTTCTAGATCATTTTGAAAAATGGTTTTTTAATGAAATTTTATATTTTTTTCTCAAATGGGCTGCAACTAGATTTGATTCTCTGGCCCATCTCTAAAATCCTAGTTGGTAATTTAAAGGATATTTTTTAAAAAATATGGGAGACCCTAAATTGAGATCCATGCATTTATTATTCCAATTGTGGGTCATGACCCATTGGGGGATTTTTTGTATTCTTATGTTTATTGTAATGCACATTAGAGGTGGTCAAATGGTAGTTTGGTGTTTTAGGATGTAGGAGGTGGGGTGAGGTTAAATTTTACTATTATTGCAAATATATTTCTATAATGATCTATTATTTAATTGGTTTCTCACTTATACTATTGAAATTTCTTCCATGACCTATGAGACTAGTAGGGATTGAGATTAGTGAAATCCCTAGGGTGATGTGTGCTAAATTGTTTAAGGACAAATGATAGATTGAGGGAGTTTCTAAGATTTTTATGTGTCCCTATAATATATTCGAAGGGCCTTGGTTTCTTTTGATCAAATCATGATGATAGAGCCTAGTGAGTCCTATAAGACTACATGAATATCACCAGTTAAATAGTATCAACCTAGGTTCCTCATCTCTAGTTCCAGATCCAAATGCAAAAGTCATTGGATGTTTCACATGATGGTTACATCATTCATAGGACACTTTAGTGGATATATTTTCTTGAATGGATTGTATTCCTAATATTTTTTTATTATATGGCCCCATTATTTTGTGGTTTTTGGGTTTATTTTTCATTGTATCCTTATTGAAACTTTATGATCATTTATTCACTTCGAGTGTGTGTTCTATTCCATTAACATATTTTGATTTAAATAGATAAAAAATTATTTAAAAAGGAAAAAAATTGGTTATTTATAAAATTATTTTAAGAAAAAAGAATTTCATTTTGATTATTTATAAAAATGAATAATTTTTCAAAAAATGTTTCTAAATAGCGATAATCTATGATTATACATTCCTTATATAGTTTTTCTGGACCTCATTCTATTTTTTTATATTTTTATTTCAAAATTCTATCCATCCTTGTTTTTATATTATAAAAATTATTGTTTTTTTAAAATATGAAAGTTTATTATTTTTATACTTTTTTTAATTCATGTGAAGACATATTTTATACAATATTTTCAAACTAGAACATTATGAAAAATATATAATTAAGGGATTCAAAGGAAACTATTTATGAGATCATACACTGGATTTTTAGTTCACACCATACAAATGAACTTGTGGATGAGAGTGTAAGAATCTCTGATATGGGATGTGGAGAGTTATCAAGGGTCACTAATTCTACCTTCAGAACTATTTGGATTTTGATTCCCTGTTAAAATACCATTTAAGTTGTTTTAGTAAGAATGGGTGATGATTTTTCTTAGGAATCGGGTTATTGGTCTAGAGTGGGTTCTTAATCATTACCCTTTGTAGTGATTTATATGTTTACATATGATAGTTTCACTCCCTACATTGTTGTTCAGGATATGTCATGGTAGTCGATAAGATTGTATGTGAAATGGTGATGGAATATAAGATGGGATTTGAATTATATGAGATAGGTTTAACCTACTGACATAAAATTTCCATATATGATAATACCATTGAAATAGGCATATAATTACACAAGACCTGGCATATGTTGTGTAGCTCAATGTGAGTATTTATATGTTCATGAGTGGTCCTTCTATGAGCTTAATAGGAGACTAACCAGAACAAAAATATTAAACATAAATGAGCTGTGTTATGAGTATGGCTTATATTGTCATGTAACTAGAGTTAGGATTTGAATGGTTCCATTCCATGATGGACATACTATTGGTTATGGGACCAGAAAATTAAGAACACATAATTGTAACTTCTAAATCCCTTTCATAGATTTGGAAATAGTGGTTCCATCCATGAGGTGTTATTAGAATACATTTATAACCCATTTGAATAAATTTTTTCAACATATCACTTTTTTGTTTTAAATAACAATAAAATGATCTTAACACCTTTCATGTACTTAGTCTTTTTGTGAAGTGTTTCTCAACTCATTTTATGTTATTTCATAAATGGATGTGAATGTTTTGAAAGCATGTGTAATACATGATTCATTTTAACAAACAGTGTGTTAATTTTTATATGAAAATTGTTAAAATATTTAGGGTGTTTCCTTGTTTTAAATGATTAAAATTATTTTTTCATGAAGTTTACTAGAATTATTTAAATTTAATTTATTAGGTTTTGAGAAAGGGTGTTGGAAACTGATTGGTTTATTTTAAAAAGGTGTGATATTTTAAAGAGGAATTTCTGTAAATGGTTTGTTTTTTAATAGGATTTCAACTATGATTTTATAAATTGTTTTCAAAAGAGACATAATGTCTATAACTATTTTTTATTTGGATAATTTTTATATAAAGGTTTTTTCTATTTTTTGTTAAATATTAATATCATCGAATCAAATAGGATGGATTTGACAAAAGACTAGATATATGTTAATCGTTTTTCCAGAGATTCTGAATATGGAGTGAAAGAATTCATCAAGTTTGAAAAAGATCATGCATATGGACACTCTAAAATTCTATTTCAATGATTATGTTTTTGTCATTCATGAAAATTTAGTCGAGGTGAGTTGGATGAACACATGATCTATCACAGAATAGATATTAGTTATAAATTATGGAAGAAACATGGGAGAAAATGTAAGGTAGCTAGTGGTTGGGATAACATTTCATTTTATGGATCATCTGATATGATTTCAGGTGAGGAAAATTAAAGATACCAGATTTAGAATGTGATTAAATATTTAAATTATGATGATGATTATATCGAGTAAAAGTCATAGACTGTTGATGATGAACATCGTGGATTTCCAAAAAAAATTGAGCAGTTGAAGAGTTGTGCAAAGATGCCTTTATATAGTGGTTTCAATAAATATACATCATTGTCAGCCATACTGAATCAATATAATTTGAATGCCGACATCAGATGGAGTGAAATCCATTTTGAATAATTTGTTTCTCTCTTAAATGAAAACTCCCACAAGACAATGATCTTCTGAGTTGAACATACAAAACCAAATGAGTTTTACGTTTGATGGGTATGATCTTTGAATGAATACACACATTCTAGAATGAATGTATAATATTTTAAAAGGACCACAAATCACTTATAGAATTCTTAATGTGTGGTTTATATTGATACAATAAATATGAATATGGTCCTATGAATGTTTTATGGTACATTACAATCATTCCCAAGATTAGGAGAGTATATACAATTGTGGAGATCATTGGAAAATTAACATGAGGCAGAGAAAAAAGAAATAAAGTTGGTTTGCTATGTCACCTGACAGACACTCCTTTTTGGATGTGAATGGATCCTGAATATCCTAATTTTGTAAAACGAGCAGACAAACCACCCACTTTTGTTATCTACAGATGGAGTTAATACTTTATGTTTTCAAGGAATCACTCATCATACATGGATGGTTATGTTGGTAAATTATAACATTACATAGTGGTTATGCATGAAACAAAAACTAATCGTGCTATCTATTCTTGTATTAGGACCAAAACAACCATATATTTATATTGATGTTTATTTTTAACCATTAATCATGGATCAGATATTATTATGGGATTCGTGCGTTACGTTGTGTGATGATTATAGAAATGAGGAGTTCACTTTTAGATCTATGTTTTAAACAACAATAAATGAATATTTTGCTTATGTGAATTTGTAAGGATATATCATTGAAGGAAGTCATGGGTGTCCCATCATCCAACAAGGTACATAGTCAATTAGGTTAATACATTCATTGATAACCATGTTTCTAGTTTATCATAGACTGATAATCTAATTAAGTAAGTATTGATCTTGGATGTCATGATATGATGGAAGTTCATAAGAACGCACATCACAGTTACCAGAAACTAGTGGTCATATGTTTAAGAATGTAAATGATTTGTAACTACTTTGGGTAATCATTCTTCAAAAAATCATGTGAAAACTATTTGGAAGAAGGGATCAATTTTTTTGTAACCATACTGGAATCATTTGTATGTCAAAAACATTCTTCATGTTATGAATTATGAAATTAAAAAATATGTGAAAATGAAATCGGCATATTGCTAAATGCACCAGGAAAAACAATGCATGGAATTAAGGCTAGGTTTAATATGGTTGACATGGGAATATGAGAAATGTTTGAGCTAGTGAATAGTGAAAAAACATTTTTTCATTTAGCTGCTTCCACTTATTCCATGATGGATAGATATTAGTTTTTTATCTTCTTGAATGACATAAAGGTTCCATATCGGTTTTCATCGAATATCAAGAACAACATTTCCATGGGAGATTTAAAGCTAAAGGGTATAAAATCACATTACTCCAACATTTTTAAAAATGATATAATTCTTATAGTTTTGAATTTCCTTTTTCAAGTTAATTTATATTATTCATTAATGATGCCATGTTTTTTCTTCAAATCTATATACAATAATTTTATCGACCTCGAGAAATTTCTGTATATGGAATGAGAAATTTCCAACATATTATATGAACTATAAATGTTATTCCTACTGAAATTAATTGATATTATGGTTTTTATGGAGGTTCCCTTGGTGAGAGAGATTCAACTATGTAGTCCTATACACTATAGATGGATGTACCCCATTGAACAATATATGAATTTTTTTAAAGGTGATATCAATTCCAGTTAGAAGGTTTTATTGAAGAGTGATATATTATTGAGGAATAAATAGAATTAATTTCTGAATACATGTTTGGTGATGAAATAATTGGTCTACTGAAATATCGTCACACTGGGTGGCTTGTACGTGATAGAATTTATGGAAGAGAGGTTGTAGCAATCAATATTAATGAATGGGAGTAGGCCCACCATTACATTATTCATAAATGAATAGAGGTTGATAAATATCTAGAAACACACAAATACATTATTATTCATTTGAATCCATCAATGGATGAAATATAGATATCAAATAAACACAATCAATAGTTTATTGGATGGCTTTGAGACCATATATTTAATGAGTCAAATGAAAATCCAGACACAATTTCAGAACGACTTTGACGGATAGCTAGAGGACGAAGTGTGTTTGTATTGTCTGGTAATGATTATGTAATTAATGTTTAAACATTCTATACTAATGAACATGATGAAGAATGTACCATGTGGAATGGTGGAGTTTAACCAATGGCTAAAGAGATGCATGTTTCGAGTGTCGCGATAGAAATCCAATTTATGTGAATATTTCATATTTTGGTATAATCAAACTAATATAGGTGATGGATTATATGATTATACAATTAAAAATTTCAAAATGCATGTTGGTTGATAACTGGAGTGTTAATAAAATTGATTTGTCGGGATTCATGAATATTTATTTAAATAAGTAAGGGAACAAATATGAACCATTTAAAAATAGAATCACAGGTAGTACAATTATTTTATGTTCTAGATCCTAGAAACTAAAACATATCAAGTGTTCTATTATCCACCAAAACCATTTATGGGTGAGATGAAATTAAAATGGAGGACGAACAATTCTTTGGGACATTGTAATCATTTAATAATGGTCCCAATATAGATGATATTGTGTATGTCATAGGAGACAACAATGAAGATATTTGAATTGTCAATAGAGTGGTCAAATCCCTTGATCCATTTAAAAAGATTTCAATAATCAAGTTAATTTTTTGTAATATACGTCATGTTACCTCATTTTAATATATGTTCACTACTAATTTTATGTATTGTAAATTAAATGTTGAACCACTTCTGTGGATAATGTCTTTTTCTTGAGATCATGCTCCCAATCTCCAGTCAGATCAGCTTTCTCAAACAGATGTCGCTCGCAATAAAGAGGACCAACAGGTTTCTCAACCTATTGGTTATGCTTCAATAAGTGTATTGGTACAAACACCATATGCACATGATGACACTAGTAGTCTTAAGGAACATATTGATGATTTTGTAACCGAAGAAATGGTAGGCACTAAAACAGTTGAGGTGAAAAAAATAGGAGCGCCATAGTTTGTTGGTTTTAGTAAAATTCCATAAGGAAAAAAGAAAATGGAATCAAATAATAGGTTGGGTGGAATAAGTGGGGAAAAATGTTGATCCCAACAAGGACATATTCTGTAGTTACATTGGAAACACTTGCAGATTGAAGTAGATTCATGGAAACATGTCATCATAAGACTTATATCTATTACTTGGTGAGATATTACTGTAAAATTATAATAATATTTCATTAGATTACTAATAAATAAAATAATTAAACACTGACATACTCTTCATCATCTCTTGGGTAGTGCATTTATAGTGGATGACTCATAAAAGAACTATATTTTAAGGGGTTTTGGAAGGATTAAAAAAGGTTTATGAATTAGTTTAATGAAATTATATATTAAATATGCTAAAGGGAAAACAAAACCACACCCAACTCCTATTTCTTCACCCATGATTGCCCAAGTACATGGGATGTGTTTAATAGTCATTGTGAGGAGTAGTTTTTTCAGGTTTATTGTGATTAGTAATATGTTGTTTTAAAATCCATGTTTTCATAACTTCGATTAACAATTTTTTATTTATGAAACTACAACTATGTGTGGAAAATAAGGAACGAGTAGCAAAACCAGCATACCCCTACTTAAATGTTCGAATGGCGTATGCTTCTCTTGAAAAAAATTGGTACATATTTTAAATATTTCATTATACATTTCATGATGTTATACAACACCATAACAATTTTCTTCTATTTATAGTTGGATTGATGAATCTAAATCCAATGTAACTTCCATACCATTCATGTGATATGGAAAGAGGCTGGAGTAGATATATATGTGAATCTAATATATGAAAACACAAAACAATTTGTGGGTAACATGTGTATGTATGACATTATATTTATTTTATTTACATTAAATTTATATAACATAACAATGATTACTTATTTTCCTATTTATTCTATATAAAATAGTCATAGGAGTCATAAACACCCAATATAGATGAATACATATATTCAGTGGCGTTGAAGTAGCCAGAAATGTATGGGAACTTTAGAGGTGCATGTTATGGGTTGTCAACAACAATATGTTTTGAGAAAAAATGTGGACCATGGTGTAAAAATCAAAATGATGACAAAAAGAGTATCTATCCTTGAAAAATATGTACGTGAAAATATATTTCATGGAACATTTGATGGCGGGGTGGAAGATTGGAGATAAAACTCAAGAACAACCAGTGTGTGATAATCTCTCCCCACAACCACTTGCTTTTAGGTGAGGTATTCCCCTAAAACACCACACTTAGCTATGGTAATCAATGTACTAAAATCTGTTTCTATGAATTTTGAATTACATAGGGAATGATACCTTTCATGTACTAATATTTTACAAGGTGAAAAATACTGTGATTTATATCTTTCAACAGAAAACCATCAGTTTGTATCAAGGTATATTGTATTTAATATCCATAATGTCATGCTACACAACAAACCACATAAATATAGTCACTTGAAAGTGATGGTTTACATAGTCAATGATCCAAGTGTTATGATACATATTCCAATTGATGATGATTATATTGATAAGGTTGAACAATCTCTTAGATCATTTATCTCATGGCTATCATAACTTTAAAAAAACATGTCGACAAGGAGGTATTCATTACCAACATAACCCATTAAAATTTTATGAAAGAAGTATTGAACCAATGAATCTTATTATAGATGGACATAGAGAAGTGGTGAAAAGAGATAACAGTGGAAAATCACCTCAATGATTAACCAACTAATGAAAAATTTCTACCAAATCCCCTTAAACCCACTCTTTCAATATCCACATTTATTATCATTGAAGGCTCATGTGAATACAATGTTAAAAGATGGTGGACTTCACAGAATTCATTTTTTATAATATAGTTGCAATTGGGAAGATATAGATTTCATTAGTGTTGACAATGTATGTGATATCTTGGAGTATGATTGGCTAGGGGGATTAGTTGTATATATATACAAGAGGTATGGTTTCATGATTTGATTTTCCAAAAGAAGATATATTATTATGATTATGAATAAATATATTTTATATTTTTCAAATGAAAATGTATGAAAAAAATTGAAGGGATTTCCCTATGAATAAATAATTATATTTTTTAGCCGTCACGTCACCTCTACAGAACCAAAAATAAATTAAATCCAAGAATGAGGGTGATAAAGTGGCATGACTACTAAAATTGTTTAATAAAATAATAGAAGATAAAATCTTCTTAATACCATAGATACAGGGGTAAAAATCTAAAATTTAGTCATATAAAATATATTTTAATTTCTTTAAATAAATATTCTTATTTGTGTTCTTAGGGAGTATTGGATTATCCTTGCGCTCATTTTGGATTCTTTAATGATTATTTTACTAGATTCAATGCATTAATATCCAACAGACCGAACACAGATGATGGTGTTACTCGTCTTTTAATACCTTACATCTAATATTTTAGAACTAATCACCTAGTTATATAAATTACATTATATTTTAATAAGTATTCTATTATGATAGTGTGGTTCATGAATATAATCTAAATAATGAAATAAGGATAGGGGAAAAGTACATGAAACATCCAAAGTAAAATGACATGATACAAATTTTGGTATATAATAAAAACTTACTATCCAAAAATATATAAAAATTATTAATTATGTTTCTCAATGATTCAACAATGTTCGAAACAGAAAAATGATAATTAATGTTGTGATTATACATGGAAATATTTGAAGGTGATCGCATTTAATGAACAAACTAGCATCCTTGAAAAGGTATTTTCAATGATAATTAATTATTCTTTTAAAATATTTAATAAACCATTGTGTATTTATATTTATTCAGTACTAATATGGTTGTCTAAAATACTAATATTCAAATGATCATATAGTTTTGTTTTGAAACAAATAGGATCATACCTGATGGAAGATTATATAAAATAGCCTGAAGATGTCACTAGTATGACTAAATGGGTCTATTTGTACTAAAAATTTTGTTAGTATTTTTGTATGATCCAGAATCTTCTTTTCCGGTATGTTTTCCCTTTCTGGTCATTTTTGAGAAAAAGTAAATTCTGGAAATTTTCCAAGTACACGCCGTGTACTTTATGAGTACATACCGTGTTTTGTTTTGTCGTAGGAGGTCATGTGCTAGCTGTGTAGTGAAAATACACACGACCATGTGGGAGATACTTGGAGGCCTCTTAAATCAGATCACGGAAAAGGCGAGTACATGTTGTGTACTTCAATAGTACACACCGTGTACTTTCATTTTTATTCATTAAAAGCATCAGGGGCGTGTTTAATCGCTAGAAGACTATAATTTTAGGTCCCATTCGACCGAGGGAACCCGTACGGATGCAAATATTCAATGAATTCACGAGCCTCCATCCTTCCTTTGAATCGAACACCATTGGTTGCGTTGGAATCGCATCGGTGAGTTCTCTCTTCTGCTTGAGCCTCATTTCGTGATTTCTCTTCTCTCTTGAGATATCGTGGGTTGAATGTTTTAGAAATTTTTGTATTTATTCGATTTTATAAGGATATTAATTCTTCTAGGTTCACATATATCAATCTACTAACCCATAAGTATGTGGTTTGTGACTTTCTGTTCGATGTCTTTGAGTATTATGTGCAAATTCCACTAATTCCCTTGAACGGGGTATTGTGTGTTTACTGTTCTACCATTTTTGTTTTCCATTAATTCTTGTATGATTGTGTAAGGGTAATTTGGATAAGAATAGAGTTGATTTATATGCTTTGAATGTATTTCCCTTGATTGTTCTGTTTACGACTGTTTGGTCTTGTTTATCCAGTTTGGCTGCCTTGCCTGTTTTCCGTGCCTATTGCTTTTGGATAGAGAGTTTGTATTCTAACATGCTTGTTATGCTGTAGACTACATTTCCAAGTATCTATGTAGGTTTACTTGGCCATATTACACTGTTATTCTCATTGACCTACAAATTGCCATGAGAACATGGTGTAGTAGAATATAAGGGGAATTGACCGAGTGAGCTTCCTCATTAAGTCTTTGATTTTATTCCTGAACTGTTTAGAGTATAAGGGGAATTTAATGTGAGTGCTTCCTCAAAGAGTCTATGATTGACCTGGGCTATAAGGGGAATTGACCGCGTGGGCTTCATCACAGAGTCCTTGAAAATTGGTATATAAGAGGAATTGACCGCGGGAGCTTCCTTAGAGAGTTCCTAACTATGTTAGATTATAAGGGGAATTGATTGTGAGTGATTACACAAAGAGTTTTCATATACAGAACCAGAAGGGTTATACTGAATGTGTTTCCCAGAGGGTTTATTGTACTTTTTAGGTAGAACTAGAGAGGATGGTTGTGAGTACATTCCATAGGGTTACCTGTTTGTGTTTAGCTGCTTGTTGAGCTATTTCCTAATATTGAAAATGTTGATTGTTTATTATTGAGAAATTCCCTATTTACTATTTCTATACTTCACCTGCCATAAATTTAATAATTGTATGGAACAGATCTCTGAGTGGTTACCTACAAGGATTTAGTCTCACATCCTGTTTGGGCCTTGTTTTTAGGCCAAAACTGATTATATTGTTACAGGTATAGATAAGGTAAAGTTCCATTCTACTTGAGGTACATGATTTTTCTATGGAGTTGGAGAGCATGAGACTAAGATATAGCTTAAGATGCTAATAATTTTATATGTTTTCATTATCACTTTGTTTTAGCACTTTTTTTATTTCCATCATTGTTACTTGTTTGGAATATTTCCTAGACATATTTATCATGCATCATTTTATATATATATATGTGCTCTAGTTGTTTATTGTTCTAGTCTTCCACTGATTATTGTTTAAGGATATTTACTTCTTCTGATATTGTATGTATTTGTTTGGATCCATTGTGTACTATGCCAATGAAGGCATAGTTTCCCCACAATCACACCCCTGGCCCACGCTGCTAGTCGGAAGCCTCTAGGATTCGGGGAAATGCACTTGAGGCCATGTGACCAACTGAGTACTGGGATAATCAGGGTGTCTTCCATAACTAGGGTGTTACAAAGTGGTATTAGAGTAATTATTTTCTCTTGATTTACTATTTGGATCCCATAGGAAGGGATAGGATGGAATAAGTACTTGGTAATAAGTTGTGCACGTGAGTAGATAACCCCGTGTATAGGGAAAAGCCAATCTATCTCATTTAATTTCACTTTTTATGGTTTTTTCATTATTACATTTGATTTGATTTCACCTCGGGTGACTCACATATTTTGTGTCATTACGATTGAGGTTATTGAGGTTCGATTTATATTACAACCCGATGAGATTAGGGTATTCCATCTCATACATCATATAGGCACTTGCTAGAAATAAATATCATTCATTTTTTCATTCCATTTAGGATGTATTCATGATTTCATGTTGTTGTGATAGATGTTGTGTAAAATATGCATGTTGTTGTGATAGTTTCCTTGAAAAAATACCTTCGGTTTGATAGGGTATTGTTTTGTGTAATGTTTTTCTTGAATGGACACCAAAAATTGGTTCTTGAGGTGTAATGGGCCCTCATGGACCATAATTTGTTGGATCATTGATCTGTTTTCCTTGTTATAACATGTATAAGATTCCAGACATTGATTCTTGGGGAGTATGGTCCCTCACGGATCAAAATTTGGAACCTTCAGTTTTTGTTTCATTGTTTTCTGGGATCCAGAGTATTTTTTGAGGCTCACTATCCAAAAAAAACTTAGAATACATGTCTTGTAGTATTAAGTACATGCCATGTGTTCTTCTGTTCATGAAGAAACAGTTTTTCTTTAGTAAACACCTTTTACATTATGTACACGTTGTGTAGTCTCTGAGGTTATCGTTGGTCGTGTGGGTAGAGTCACGGGATGGAGAAATTATGGTAGGAACACACTGTGAATAGTTCAAACATTCCATGTAGTGTTGACCTAGTGTCCGACCATGTAACCAATTACATGGATAGATAAGACCATAAGCTATACACATCGTGTCTGCGTTTTACAAGCTGTGTAGTTTGACCCAGGTACTCGACCCTGTCACGAACAACCAAGGTCGGTGTTATCCATTCATATACACACCGTGTCTATCTGGAACAAACCGTGTAGTGAAATCCATGTGTTAGTTTGTGTCACTAATTACACAGGCCATAGGAGGCTTGTCCAGTACACATAGTTTCTATATTTCACACAACGTGTGGTCTTGTCTTAAGGGTGTCATGTACCATAACTGTGTTGAAGGACTCAGGTAGGGAAATGGGACTCAAGTACATGTCGTGTGTTAAGACAACACACTGTGTGTCTGGGGTGTTACACAAACTATTTTGGAAGGAGTACATTCCCATGTAAACGACTCCAGGGAACATGCTATGTTGGAAATGTACACGTCGTGTTGTCATGTTTGGTAAAACTTGAGTTCATTCTTTCTCTTGTTCCCTTATTTCACTCATTGTTTGTAGTCCTTGAAAATCTTGATCTAAGTTGTGCATAATCTTGAAGATTCATGCCACTGAGACGTCCTCCAGTTGGGCGGTAGTTTCCAGACAGTGATCAGACACAGGACATGGCTGATGAGGGACTACCTGCAGATCCTCCCATTGTTCCAGGCTTGGCACCAGCAGTTGTACCTGACATAGGTGCTAATGCACAGTTCATGGAGGGATTTTCTGAGGATGATGTAGGCCTTTCAGGGAGAGCTGCATCCGACACTGTCAATGGCTGATTTGACCCGGGTCATCCAGTAGCAGAATCCTTCGACTCTCATAGGGGATAGAGGACCCCAGGCTATAGAGTCATGGCTAAAATCCATGGTGATGATTTTTGAGAATCTAGAGTTACCTCTAGAGAAGAGGGTGAAGCTCACTACCTACATGCTCCGAGACTCTGCCAAGAGGTGGTGGGATGTGATCTCACAGGTGGTCCGCCTAGATAATATGGCTTGGGATGAGTTTCAGTGAATCTTATATTATTACATCTATCCTGAGACCTTGAGGGACAATCGAGCGTCATGGTTCAAGAGTTTGGAGCAAGGTACTCTGACTGTTATGGAATATTCCTCTCGCATCACAGAGCTGTAACATTTCATGCCTATTCTAGGAGGTTATGAGATGTTCCTTGGATGGATGTTTGAGGATGGTATGAGGCATGAAATCTGATCTTAGGTGAACTTATTCATGTTGACTTTGATATCTTCTATCGTTAACCAGGTGTTGATCACAGAGTGTAATCTAAGGGATTCTAGAACTATGATCCAGTGCGGTTCGGCATCCAGAGTTAGTGCTCTATCATCAGGTAGTAGGAAGTGTTGTTGGGAGGCTGCATGAGGAGATCATAGTAGGCAAGATGAATCTTTTGGTAGTTAGGTGGTGTGATACCAGTGTGGGAGAAGCGGGCATATGAGTCCACATTGCCGGAGAGACCCAGTAGAGTGCTGATATTGTGGCAAGATGGGTTACCTTCAGCGATTTTGTCAGTTCTTCTCCCCATTAATTGGTCATAAGGGTTCTTCTATGACTCCTCATTAAGGAGAAGCGCCACCAGTTTCACACCAGTATGGGAGTGGTTGTTCATCTGGCAATTCAGGCTAAGGTGGAGGTCTTGGACGTGGTAGTCAATTTTCGGTTCTTCAGTGACAATAGAGTCGATCAACACAGAGTGGTCAGGAAGGGTCATAGGGCTGTGACATATGCCATACTTTTGAAGTGGATTAGAACAAACACGTGTAGGATCCCAGACCTTCTACTATTTTGAGGTACGATCTTCGTAGCATCAACTTTAGCTTATTCACTTTTTGATAAAGGTTATTCCCATAGTTTTCTATTTTTTTCTGTTTTGGAGAGCCATGGGATCTATACCTTTCCTCCTACTGATTTTTTGATGCTACACACACCGTTGAGGAATAGAACGACTAGTGTACGTCAACGCAAGGTGTTTCCATTAGAGGCTGGTGAATGTCACTTCCTATGGGGCCTCTAAGCCCTAGATATGATAGGTTATAATGTCATTCTTGGGATGGACTAGTTAGTTCCATTCTAGGTAGTCTTCAGTTGTTATCACCGCAGGGTGAGTTTCAAGTCACTAGAAGGATAATCTTTTCTTCATAAGGGAGAATGGGATGTCCAGGTGAGGAGAGAGGTCCAAAATCATCATGGGTTGAGAGGAGTTACAGCCTAGACTGCTAGTCTATATCTGGATGACCAGAGTACTTCACTGTTAGAATTTCCTTCAGTGGTGGATCATTTCAGATATGTGTTTCTAGAAGACATTATAGGTTTCCCTTGTGAGCATGAGGTAGACTTTTTCTTTTGATCTTCTTCCAGGAGTGGCACTAGTGTCCTTACCACCTTATTGTATGGCTACATCAGAGTTGTTGGAGCTTATGAAATAGTTGGAGGAGTTGCAGGTGAAGGATTTCATCTGAACCAGTACTTCTACTTGGAGTTCACCTATCCTTTATGAAAAAAGGCATATTACACCCTCAGGCTTTTTGTGGACTATTGGAATTTGAACCATTTGACCTTCATGAATTGATATCCCTTGCATAGGAATGATGATCTCTTTGATCAGCTTCGAGGAGATCAGGTGTTCTCGAAGATTGAAATGAGATTTGGTTGTCATCAACTTTGTGTTAGACCATCTGATATACCTCTCATAGCCTTCCGGAGCAGGTATGGTATATATGAGTATATGGTTATGCCTTTCTGTCTCACGAATGAAGCTGTAGTATTCATGGCACTAATGAACTGTGTGTTCCATCTATAATAGGATTCTATCTTGGTGGTTTTCGTTGACGATATCTTGGTGTACTCTCACACTCAACATGACCATTCTACCCATATTGAGATCGTTTTCAGTACACTAGGGGAGCATGAATTATATTCTAAGTAATAAAAGTGCGAGGTTTGGATGGATCAGATTCACTTACTAGGTAAAATTATCTAATATGAAGGAGTATCTTTAGACCCAAAAAAAGTGAGAGATATAGTTTCCTGGGAGCATTCGAAGAACATCATTGAGGTGCGATATTTTATAGGGATGGATGGGTACTACAGACATTTCATACATGAATTTTCACACATAGAAGCACCACTGAAAGGTCTGACTAAGAAGGGTGTGATGTTTTTATGGTCATATACATTTGAGTCATCCATTCAAGAGATGAAAGGGAGGTTGAATTCTGCACCGATACTAGTCATTTTATATCCAGGAAATAGCTACACTATTTACTATGATGTGTCAGGTATTGGTCTTGGAGCTGTGCTTATACAGGGGGATGAAGTCATTGCATACGGGTCTTGGAAGTTGAGGCCACATTAAAGTAATTACCAGATGCACGATCTGGAGTTGGCAGATGTAGTTCATGACCTACACTATTGGAGACATTATCCTCTCGGAGAGTATTTTTTGGTTTTCACCAACCAAAAAAGTCTCATGTACATCTTCACTCAGCGTGATCTGAATTTGAGACTTTTTAGGTGCGTTGAGTACCTACAGTCCTTTGACTTTGAGCTTGCCTAAATGCCTAAGAAGGGAAACATAGTGGATGATGCGTTGAGAAAGAGGACTCAGATACATGCATTTCAAGAGGCCAGTAGTGAGTGGTAGCATATTTCTCTGTTCACGAATATGCATTTGGAGGTTCATGATAGACAGCAGAAAACCGTTCTATCTTCTGTAGCTATTACCACTACTCTTCTTGATCAAGTTTGAGTGAGGCATCTATCAAATCATAAAGGCCTAGTCCTAAGAGAGAGTGTGTCAGGAGAGTACCGTATTCCTCGATGGACCATAGGTGACTATGAGATCTTATGTTTCCAGGAGTGCGTATGGGTGCTAGCAAAGATACATAAGAAGCTAATTCGGGATTTTCATTGCTCAATGTGGGCAGTTCATCCTGGTGTCACCAAGATGTATCGTGATCTACACTATTAGTATTGGTGTCCAGGTATGAAGAGAGACATTGATGGTTTCTTCATGAGGTGTTCCACTTGTCAGCAGGTGAAGGAGGAGCATCAGCTACCAGCATGGCTTTTACAGTAGTTACTCATTCCCAAGTGGAAGTGGAATGACATCATGTTGGACTTCGTTACCTGTTTTCTATGGTCGCCTTAGGGGAATGATGTTGTTTAGATTGTCATTGATAGAATCACGAAGGGTTCTCACTTCTTGCTAATCAAGGATACCTTTATTATTGATGAGAAAGGATGGTTGTACATCTAAGAGATCATACATCTTCAGGGAGTTCCACACTCCATTACTTCAGACAGGAATGCGCATTTTACTTCTTGGGTCTGGCAGGGGATTCCAAAGGCTCTGGGTACACATGTACTTTTGAGTACAACTTACCACCCCTAGACAGAGGGCTAGTTTGAGCATAAAATTCAGGTTCTTGACAATATTCTACGACATACATCCTAGATTTTGGAGGGTTTTGGGAGAAGCATATAACTCTTGTGGAGTTTTACTACAATAATTGTTTTCATGTAACTATTCAGATTTCACCTTATGAGTCTTCTTACGGTACTCCATGACGATCACCCTTATGTTGGCTGGAGGAAGCAGTGGTAGTTTTCAAGGACCTCTTCTTGTTCAGGTGACCACAGAGCAGATAGAGTTGATTTAGAAGAGGATGGCTACTATACAATCTTGACAGAAATCTTATGCTGATCTGCAAAGACGACCTCTGGAGATCAAGGATAGGGATGAGGTTCTCTTGCATGTAACACCGAGTTTGGGATACAAAAGGAGTAGGAAATAAGGTAAGCTTCCACAGAGGTATGTCAGACCAATTGAGGTGTTGGAGAGAGTTGGGCAGGTTGCATATTGGTTGTAGTTACCTCTGTGGTACTGAGTTATTCACGACATCCTCCACGTTTTTCAGCTTTGACGTTACTTCTCAGACCTGTCTCGTGTCTTCCAACCTGAGGATGTTTAGTTGAAAGTGGATGCATCCTTTGAGGAGCATCATATTTGAATTTTCAATTGTAGTACAAAGGTTCTCCATGGCCGGTTTGTTCCTCTAGTATGGGTACTTTGGCAGCATAGGCGAGTACATGATGATACTTGGGAAAGGGATGCAGACGTGGGATCATAGTGGCCAGAGCTATTCAGGTTTTCTTCTTCTTCGCCACACAAGGGAAATTCGATGAAGAATTTCATTAAGGGGGAAAGTTTGTATGAACCCAGATCTTATTTTAAGGTATGTATTTCCCATTCTGGTCATTTTTTATGAAAATTAAAATTCTTGAAATTTTCTAAGTACATGTCGTGTACTTTATGAGTACAGGTCATGTACTTCTTTCCTCCCAGAGGCTGTGTGTTAGCTGTGTAGTGTCCACACACATGGCCGTGTGGGAGTGACTTGGAAACCATTTAAATCTGAGTATGGAAAATGAAATTACAAGCAGTGTACTTCAAAAGTGCACGTCGTGTACTTTTTTTTCATTAAATGCAATGGAGTTTCGTTTAATTTCTAGAAGAAACTTCTTTTAGGACTCATTCGACCAAGTGAACTTGTAATGCTATGTATCTTCGATGAAACCCCAACCCTCCGTCCGTCCTCCAAATCGAACATTGTTGATTTCGTTGGAATCACATGGGTGAGTTCTCTCTTCTTCTTGAGCCTCGTTTCATGATTTATATTCTCTCATGAGATATTTTGGGTTGAACTATTTAGACATTTTTGTAGATCATCAATGTTATAAGGAGATTCAATCTTCGAGGTTCACATATAGAAATATCGTAACCCCAAAGTAGGTGGTTTGTGTCTTTCTGTTCGACGTCATTGAGTATTATGTGAAAATTCCACCAATACCCTTGATCATGGTATTGTGTGTTTATAGTTTTAACCCATTTGTTTTCATTCCATGATTATATGCTTGTGTAAATTTAATTTGGATATGAATAGGGTTTATTGCTATACTTTTGATGTATTAACCTTGCATATTCTATTTATGACCGTTTGGTCCTGTTTAGCCAGTTTGGTTTCCTTGCCTTTTTTCCATTCCTATTGCTGTAGGATGGAGAGTTTGTATTATGAAATTCTTTTTATGATTTAGTCTATTTATCCATGTTGTTCTATAGGTTTACATGGCCATATTACACTGCTATTCTCATTGACGCACACAGGTTCGTGAGATCCTCGTGTAGTAGACTATAAGGGGAATTAGATGAGAGAGCTTCCTCAGAGAGTCTTTAATTTTATTCCTGAACTTTTTAGCCTATAAGGGTAATTGATAGTAAGTGATACCTTAGAGAGTATATGAACGACCTGGGATATAAGTGGAATTGACTGAGTGATATTCCTTAGAGTTTACTTAACCTTAGGGATATAAGTGGTATTGACCGTGTGAGCATCCTCAGATAGTTCCTAACTACCTTAGAATTTAAGGGTAATTAAATATGAGTGATTCCTCAGAGAGTATTCATATACAAAACTGAAGGAGTTAAAATGAGTGTATTTCCTAGATGGATGCTTGAACTTGTTAGGTAGGACCAGAGGGGATGGCCATGAGTAGTTTCCAGAGGGTTACTTGTTTGTGTTTAGATACCTGTTTAGCTATTGCCTGTTATTGAAACTGTGGATTGTTTATTGTTGAGCACTTTCTTGTTTTCTATTTTATGTACTTTACCTTCCATATATTCACTGACTATTACACACAAATATTTGTGTGGTTGCATATTAGGATTTTGTCTCACACCCTATTTGGGACATGTTTTTGGGCCCAACTAGATTATATTGTTGTAGGTATTGATAAAGTCAAGCACCCTTCTACTTCAGGTACTTGATATTGTTGTGGAGCAGAAGAGCATGGGACCATTTTATGGCTTGCGATGCTGAGTATTTTATCTGTATTGTTTTGCACTTTGGTTTAGCACTATTTTTATTTCTAACACTGTGATTTGTTTGGATTATTTCCTAGACATATGTATCATGAATCATTTTTTACTTATACGTGATCTTGTTTTATATTGTTCTAGTACTCCTTTGTTTACTGTTGTTGGATATTTACTTCTTCCTCTATTGTATGTATTTTTTTACTTCTGTTGTGTACTCTGCCAATGATGGAATAGTTACCCCGCTATCACACCCAAGGCCCTTGCTGCTAGTCAGAAGCCTCTGGGATTCGGGGAAATTTTTTAGAGGCCATGTGACCAACCAGGTACGAGGCGCCTCAGGGTTGCTTCTGGAAACAGGATGTTACAATTTTCAGTAAAAAAACAAGTTCTATACTTGAATAATGGGAAAATGCATTAGCAATGGTTTGATACATTAGGAAAATAATCCATAAGTTATCTTGGAAGTATATATATCAACCTTGCATAAATCCAACATATGTAGTGACCGTAGTTACATTAAATGTGAATTTTTATAGTAAATTAACAAAATAATTAACAAAAAGAACAAGTGAAATAATGAAAACTGAGAAAACACATTCAGATTGTTTTGATACTTTAGTAAAACAATCCATCATTCATTTGTGATGTTACTACTATAAATATGATCAATACCATTGGTTTTGGGAAAACCATTGGTATATTTCACTAATTAGGACCTATACAAACAGTTTGGCCAAAACCATTGGTATAGGTCACTTATATGGACATATACCAATGGTTTTGGCAAAACAGTTGGTATAAGTCCCCCTATACAAATGTTTTGGCCAAAATCATTGGTATATGATCCAAAATCATTGAACCTATACCAATGTTTATCAAAACCATTGGTATAGAAATATACCAATGGTTTTGAGAATCGTTGGTATAGGTACACATATTTTTAATGGAATATTATTATAGAGGACATTAAATAAATCAAAATATAAAATATTTATGATAATAGATATATATTTATGAAATTATGTTCACAAAAGTCATGTTAGGTTTGTGGTTAGGTCATTCAAAAATAAACTGCATGTACTGGGATAAAAAACCACCGAATGATTCTTTTTTGAAATACATATACCATTGATTTTATGGAACCATTATTATATATTTTACATATTAATTATTACAGTAGTTTTCAAAACTGTGGGTATAGGTCTATACAAATAGTTCTGGGAAAATCGTTGGTATAGGATATACCAACGGTTTGGAGGCCTATACCAATAGTTTCAGACCATTGGTATAGGGTATTTTTCTACTAGTTCATTTAGGGATCAAACACCCCAAAATATGATGAATGGTTTGACCTATTTGACTAAAAATGTCCCTAATGAGTTTATAATTGGCATTTTAGATTAAAATGTTCCAGTCACTAAAAACCAAGAAAACATTCTATAATTGTAATCATAATTTATGGCACCGATTCATAAGTTCCTTGTACCATGAATAAAGTACTCTAATGTTAGACTGATGAAGAATGCGACTGGTACGACTGAAAATGCATGTTTCTATTTTAAAATGGTTCTTTAGAAAATAAACACAATTGTTATAATATAAACCAAGAAAACACATTCATATTGTTTTAATACATTATGAAAATGATTTATAAGTCATTTTTGATGTTTAGGAATCATCCACACCCCAATCCAACACACGGTGTGACTGGTATGACTCAAAAAGTCTATATTTATTTCAAATTGACATTAATTTTAGTAAAAAAACCTAATTTGTATATCAAAAACTGATTAAAATGCATTCATATTGTTTTCATAATTTAGAAAAATGATCCCTGGTTCATTTGTGACTTGTAGAAATCATCCTAAACAAAATACTACAAACGATGTGTTTGGTATAAATCTAAATGTGTCTTTTTATTTATAATTTTCCTTAATTTATGTAAAAAATTACAACTGAGACACTGAAAAACCTGGAAAATTAATTTAGATTGTTTTCAAACATTAGGAAAATGATACATGAGTCATTTGTGACATCTAGTAATCAACTACACATCAATACAACAAATGGTGTGACCAGTATGGATAAAAGTGTTAGTTAAGAATTTAAAATTTATATTTTAGCTCCAAACATGTCTCTCACAAAAAACCATGCATGCACTTTTTGATTATCTATATAATATAGGATACTGATTCATATGTCCTTTCTGACATGAATGAAGTAATCTGACATTAAATCAATTCAAGATGTGACCGGTATGAATCAAAAATTGTACTTACATTTTGTAATGATATTTTAGTAAAAAAAACCAACATACTAAAAAGAAAGAAAATTCATTGGAATTGTTTTGATAAAATTGATAAAATAATGAGTCATTTGTTATGTGTCAGAATCAACCTCACCATATTCAAAAAAATATTGTGACCGGTATAAATCTAAATGTTTTTTAGTTGAAATTGAAATTAATTTAAGTAAAAAATAATAAGTGACATACTAAAAACCCAGAAAATGAATTTTTATTTTTGATAATTTTAGACAATGATCCATGAGCCATTTTTGATGTGTTGGAATCGAAATCACCACTAGCTGAAACATGGTGTGACCCATATAACTAAATGTTTCTATTATCAGTTTAAAATTGAAATATTATATGATAATGTTACACTCACTAAAAACCAAGGAAAAAAACCTATTATTTTCATCAAAATTTCAGAGAGGGATTTGTACGTCCTTTATGACTTGAATGAAGTATTCTCACATAAAACTGACACTTGATGTTACCGGTATGACATAAAATGTGTGTATACAGTTTGAAATAATATTTTAGTAAAAATACACATAATTCATATTGAAAATGCAGGAAACCCATTTGGATTGTTTTGACACATTAGAACAACAATCCATGAGTCATATGTGATTTGTAGGAATCAACCAAACCTCAATCTGACGAACAATGTGATCAGTATGAATACAAATATTTCATTTTAATTTGATATATATGTTAATAAAAACATAATGGGCATACTCAAAATAATAAAACCCATTGGTAATATTTTGATATTTTATGATAATGATCCATAACTCATTTGTGACGTGTAGAAATCAATTTCACCTTAATACAATGCATGGTGGGACCTGTATAACTCCAAATGTGTCATTTTTTTAAAAAAATTGACATTATTTTAATGTATTATTTCATATTAATGTTTAATTTATTTCATTTTAGTTTTACTTGAATTATACTTTTTTTCTCATATAGGTGAATCCTTTTGTTTTAGTTGGGATGATTTGTTTATAAACTGTTACAATGGGCATCAATTTTGGATAGGGGATCACGAATGTCAGAGAATAAAAGAATAATGTTTTAAAATATTTGCTGATTAATTGTAATGAATATAAAATAAAAAACTGTTTGAAATGTATATATCACTATTCAACAACCCTTGTCTGTGCTTCTTTGTTCTATTGTGCATTGTTGTTTTCACTTCTTTTTTCTTATGTGTGTTGTGATGATGATGCTTTGTATAGGTGGTGTGTGTGTTTGTTGTGGAAGTGCTACTAGTAAATGTGCTATTATATAAATAGCACATCATTTGCTTCTAGGCTATTATCAGTACTAATAAAGGAACCATATATCATCCTTAGTTAAAGATTAGATATAGTAGTCATTTATCAGTTCTAAAAATAGCATTGATTACAAGGTATTTTATCCACATAATAATGGTTTGGATAAATTGTTGCCTTTATTAGAACATTTTTCAGCATGGAAAAAGGACACCCTTCATCAGTGTAATTATTAGCAAAGACAATGGAAAACCTTTTTCTGTGATTTTTTAGCACTGTTAAAATAGACCACTTTATCTTCCCTGAGAGTAACAACGCTTCTCTGGTGTTTTTAAAATGGTTTTCTTTTGATGATAAAGGCACTATCATTAGTAGTGTATCTGGAATACATGTGTGTGAAATAAACACATGACATTGCATCACAATAAACATATATATGTGGATAACTAACATTCATACATTACAGAACATGTAACTACCATGGGAAGATAGAACGGCCAAATTTAGTTGTCATCCAGCTATCCTCCCAACAGGATGTTGGGTAAAACACACCCTCCATGGATCAGAATCACCTAGTTTCCAGATTCGTTAACTGATTGAGTGGATGAGTATATAAAAACACAAAAATATAAAATATAATACATATCACAATTACTCTATGGTAATCACAAATACTCAACCTCAACTACATCTAACTTCTCTCAGACTCTCTGATGCCATTGCTAAGACCAAATATCCAATAACCACAAAACTATTTAAAGAGCTACATAATTTATCATATTACTTTTCATCAGATTCTCGTTAAATTAATTCATTCATTTTCCATTAATTAACATTTAACATTTTATGCATTACATTAAGTTACCGATACAATAGTGTTCCATGACAACTTTATTTTTGAATAAAACTGATATCATTAATGATGAAAATCAGAAGAAGTACAAGTACAAAGCCAAGCATGGAAATTGTCCATCAAGAGCTAGGTGGAGTCAAAAGGGCCTGAGGCTGCCAGCTGATGGGCCACATTATTACCTTCGCTTTTTTGAAGGAGAGGGTTCAAGAAGAGAAGCACTGGCCAAGTGAAAGAATCATTCTAATGATGGTACCAAAGGCCTGGAGTCCACCATCATTGTTGTTGATAGAATTAATGATGGTAAGGTAGCCAGACTCCACAAGACTGTCGTTCCATCCATATTCCAAAGCGAGCAGCAAACCAATAAGAATGGTCATGGCCTCAGCAACCACCGGTTCCCAGAAAGCCAGGTGAGGAACATATTTTTCAATGAGAATATGCCCCAGATGATTACGGGCTAGAAGGCCAAGGGAAAAAGCCCATCCTTTTGGAGAGATGCGTCCACACTGATTTTAAGTGTCCCTTCCGATGGGGGGATCCAATGAGAGGGTGAGATGGGGGTAGTACCTGTCAAAAAATGGTCCTTATGGTGTTTCCAGTCCTACATCCCAGAAGAAGCCTTTTCAATCAAGAATTTGGGATGTTTGTGAGCTTGATGAAACACGGCATCATTGCATCAGATCCAAATAATCCATTCCAAGGTGTAAAGGGAACATGAGAGAGCCGACAGAAGAGAGGAGCACCAATGCGTCAAAGATCAGGAAGGTCAGAGGCCAAAGCCCGTAAATCGGAAGAGTTCGGTCCCCATTTACTCCAAACTTGCATGGCTCCTGGGCAGTGAATGATGGCGTGAAAAGGAGTTTCAATAGTGCTCAGGCGGAAAGGGAAAAAATTAGAACTTGCCATATGATGATAAGCGAGAGGGCTCATGGTTTTAAGTGTACTCGTGCAAACCTGCAACCAAAATTGGTGAATTTTAGGGGGAGCGTTGAGTGTCCAGATCGATTTCCAAGGTTCCTCATCCCGGCCAACATGGTGGTGGCCAAGGGCCAGTCTGTATCTGTTCCTCACTGTTTAATCGCCTGTGATGTCATTGGTTCAGAAAAGGTGGTCAGGGCCTGCGTCAGGGATCCAGGGAAATATAAGGATGATTATTTGGTCCCTTTTGTTAAACCAATCAAGGATCCATTCCACACACCACCTTTGTCACAGGTCGGAAAGAATGCAACTGACAGTGGCATCTCCAAAACCTGGTTGGATGGGGGATGTAGCCCGCATACCATCCTTATCGACAAGCCAAGGATCAGTCTAGATAGTGACCATTGAGCTAGACCCAATCCTCCATCCCAGTCCTTTATCCTTGAGCCTTTTAGCCCCCCAAATGCTTCTCTGGAGGAATCTAGGGTGGGGACCGAGAGAGGAAGCATGGATGTCTGTGTGGGGAAAGTACTTAGATCAGATAACCCATGCGCAGAGAGACGAAGGATGGTTAATCATTGCATCTTGGAAGGATCCAACCAAAGGTTAAACATTTATTCATTTAATAAAAAACATTACATTCTATATTACTATGTATTTCTATAAAAAAATATTATGCTACCAAACTAGGTTTACAACTAAACACATTCTTCTTCCTCAATTAGTTTGGTAATGAAGGAAAAAAACACAACATGTCCATCAACCAAACAATAGATTCAAAAAAGAATATAGCTTTTATTTCAACATGTAATCCATGTTTTCACACGTTATGCCATCACTATTATCCTCTCCAATACCCACATGCATATCCTAATGCATCCATCCTTCACAATCATCAACTACATCAACAAAAACTATGCCTCCCCACTCAATATGCCTAAAAGAACATTCAGGATTATCTATCATAGGTACACAACACATCCGAGCCTCCTTGACCAACATTCCCCAATATCTCTCAAGGATTAACTATCCCATACTCATGTCAAATCGGTTTTAGTAAGAAACAAACATAGCGACCATGATCCTAGACCAAAAGTAAGGACACCTGCCTTCACACACAATGATCCCCCAAACATTCAAAGCACACAATACTTAACCTTTATAAGCAAGTGAGAAACTTGGGACCTAAAAGGAATTATATTTTATCACAAAATATTTTGTTATTTCATAATTTTTAAATTAATTTCTAATTACATGTTCCCACTATGGACATCCTATGTAGTAAGGTATCAAAATCCATCATAAATTAATTTTGTATTTAATTTAATATTCCATAGATTATTCTATCAACTAGAATATACATGCTTCAAATATTTATTAAATTACACTAACACATGGAAGGAAAAATAATTTAAACATTCATGCACCAATAATATTAGAACACATCAGTTTCATTATACATGAATCTATATTATTTCAGAAAAACAATTATAAACTAGTTCTATATTTATGATATTTCCTAATTATGCATGCTAATATAGGCATAAAAACAAATCATAGATATAATAATATCTATAAAAAAAGTATAAATCCATTATCAGAGTATAATATAGAGAAATTTCCATGTGATCGATACTAATTATGAAATCTAGTTTAGATAATTATTAGGATAATGTCATTGTGATCTAAAGGTGATAAAACATGAAATATATATGATTTCATGTCAATAAATAGATATAAATGAGTCTACTACCTCAAAAGGGATTCAATTGTATTCACACAAGAATATGACAACTATTCATGTTCCAATATTCTCTCCTGCGTGAACTACACCCACTAGTGGAATTCGCCAAAAACCACACCAACAAACAACCACAAAAACTCCATTAGAAATACGGTGATCAATTACCATTGTATAGAAGATAGGAACACGTGGAAAAATATCGAAGGAACTAAAAGTACCAAGGTATAACATACCTTCGATCGAAGACAAGTTGAATGGGGGAAGCTACATAACAATACCTAACAAGGAATCCCCATTACATCAAGGAGGGGGTTGTATGATCACCTAAAATAAATAGAGATGTGTCGTTTCCCTAGGGTTGGATAAACCTGAGTGGAATAAAATGTTTATGAAATATAGAATCTGGGATTTACATGATGTCTACTCAACTTCCACACCATATAATCATTATGGTTCAGTTCTGCTGAAAAACACATCACTATTTCTTTTTTAAAAACCAAATGTTTTACCCGTCATGAAGCCCACTTTCACGACGTGTAACATTACATGATGAAAAATATCCATACAACCATATTTTAGTATTTGATCCATGTTGGACATAATTAGTGTCTCCCTTGATCATCCCATTCTTCAGAAGTGTGAAAATAGTCGATCCATGTGGATTTGAGCCCTTCCAATTTTTTACTAGCTAAAATGTTACCTAAAATCTTTATTAACCACTCTGATTCCATGGTGTTTAGAAAAATTTGATATATAAGAAGTATCATAAAATTAACTTTTTATATTAGCAAGATATGTAACACAAAATCTATTTCCATATTTTAAAACACTGTCTTCACTAAAGAATCATACTAATTTCCCATCATTCTTAGCTTTAACATTATTCTGAATGTTCCCATCATCAGATTGAGAACAATTTAATAATTATAATAAAGACAATTTTTCAATAATTTGAAAAATTATTGATGAATCACATTCTATAAAAAATAAAATATACATATTTACTAGATATAAGAAAATAGTATCCATCTTTT
Organism: Viscum album; assembly: GCA_963277665.1. Classification (NCBI taxonomy): domain Eukaryota; kingdom Viridiplantae; phylum Streptophyta; class Magnoliopsida; order Santalales; family Viscaceae; genus Viscum; species Viscum album. The sequence goes on along the minus strand of OY728126.1, from coordinate 1,941,597,947 downwards.
CATCATTTGGGTTAGAATTATATTGTCTATGATGCTCAATGAATCTTCTACAATATTTTTTTCTCTATGTGGTAGGGTATTGTTATATCATAATCTAGTATTCTCTCAATCCATATAGTTTATATCATGTTGATCTTATTTGGTTAAAATATTAATTTTTGGTATTTTATGATACATATATATTTCAAATCTCTTATAATAGAGATAATATATCCATAACATCAATGAAAATATTACCAAATCTGACTCAAGATCCATGGATATATATATATATATCTTTTCATGAGTCTTCAATATCATTTATAAACATGAAATAACATTATCGTTATGAATTATGACAAAACCAATTCTCATATTTCATGCATCATAATATATAATAGGTACATCTCACTTAGATAGTGCAGTCAAAAGTGGATAATTGAAGAATCTATTCCTTATTTAATAACAACACTTGTCATATTCATTTTTCCAAACAAACGTAGGACCTTTAACAAAAATACTATTTTGAAGGTTATAAATTCTCGAAATATACTAAAAAACTCACTGAATGTAACCTACAAAAAAATTAATCTACACACATCAATTATGTTTTTATAGGCCATTCTATGTGTAACTTTTTCTTAACAATATCAACTGAGATTCCATTGTTTTAGAAAATATTATAAATAAGAGAAACATCCAAAATCCACAAATCATACATAAAAAATTTCCCATATAGTTCATTCTAAATATGAGTATCAAGAATCATTCCATAAAGATTATAATGGTCCTCATATATTTTAAAATACACCAATATGATGTCACTGAATTCCACAAAAAACAATAATGATATTTTGTGAATACTCAATTTTGTGAATCCATTAAATGGGTGGGTTCATTAGTCAATACCAATGGAATTAATAAAAAAATATAATGTACATTCCTCATTCAATAAATAGTACTCATAATTTCTTCATTCTTAATTCAAAATTGATGATACATAAGAAAAAGAATAATATATTAAAATAGTGGGCTCTATGAAGTTGAACCAAAAAGTCATCAATGTGATCTATATGATACTAGTACATTATCATATAAAATTTATTTATCTATAATGGTTGGAAAAACTCCTAGATCCAAATTTCATATTATTAATGAAAAAAAGTGTGCCACATGGAAAAACAATTGGGTGATTAAATCAACGATCACCCAGCCCCTCAGGTTGTTTCTTAAACTCCACTGATTCTAAAAATGTAATTCTATAGGGATTATTTTATATCGAACATGAAATACAGATTAAATCAATAGAAAACATGACTTCACGATCTAGGGGATTTCCAGGTAATATCTTCTGAAATACATCAATGTATTTCTATGCAATATATATATATATCCTAATTTTTAATATTTATTTATAAATCTATTTATTTTGGTTTCTCATCTTTCATAGGAATGTTTTTCAGTAGAGATATTAGGGGTTGATATAGATATGAGATGGAGTATAATGATTCATCCATAATGATATTTACTTTTACATATTCATTAAAAATTGTAATTAACATATTCTTGAAGTAATTTGTTTCACCACATTTTGAAATCCAATACATAAAAATAATTTTATCAATGTAAACTATATGAGTGATGATAAGGTTAGAATATAAAATGATTTTAGGTGTCACAATGTGTACTTCTAGAGACATTGTTTTTTGTAGTGATACATCACATAGGAGTTTTAACTAATAAATACCTTGTTAAATTAAATGTGAAATTTCTAATAATGTAAAATAGTTATGATATAAAATAGTGTGATGATAAAGAATCCAATTAATCAGTTGCTATATTTTTTTTATATAATTAATTTACCTACCATAAAATCATTGGTTACTTCATCCATAACTATTATGATCTCATAAATTTGTCCTTCACCTGTTGGACTATTCTTGGGTATATTACAATGTCACATGGTGAATTTGATTGTTTAGTTCCCTATATCCTTATAGTCAAATCTTTGAATAATGGAACCTGTTTCTTTTTCCTCAAAATCATGAGCATGATTCCATTTTCCTCTATAACTAATGAAAAATTCATTTAATAATTATTATTTTCCGACATGTTTCTTTCCATGATTATCACTTTTGGGAAAAGCATATTCTATTTTTTCCTAGTATATATATGTTTCTCTTCATTACTATTATTCTATTTCTTCTATTCAAATTCATAATTCATATATAGTTCCAAACATTTTTTTTAGAACATCATGTTATGATTTGTTATGATAAGCTTGTTTCAAAGAATAGTTTCCATTTGAAATCTATCATAATCCTATCAATAAAATGATCATTCATAATCTTTGGATTATATGTTTTGACATCGTTCTCATTACTTATTCTAAGAATTATTTCTAAATGATGGAATATTGCATATTAGATCATATTATTATTAAACATAGTGAACAGTCCCATAACTAGTGAAATAATAAATAAAAATTTAATATTTTATGAATATCTAATATAATAATAATAAACCCCATTTCTTTGGGGATATATCTATTCATAAAATACATATTAATGGTTTGGAATGAAAACATGATTTATACTAGTCATATCATGTAGGGGTGTCAAAAAAAGGTACATACTAAAGAGTATTTTCACCCACCTAATGACAATTTGGTCAATCTTGATGTGACCATTTTGAGTTATTCCCTTTATACACCTATATTCCAGAACAATATCTAGTTTTTGAATCCAAATAGGTATATATTACTAATATATACTTGAGAATATATTCTTAAAAAAATAGTATTTTTTGATTTTTATAGTCATCCTAAAATTTAAATATAGGATTATGTTCCATAACATATGTTTTAAAAAGCTACATTACATGATTTCAACAAAACATCAACTTCTACAAACTATAATGACCTTAACCCAGTAGCGCAAAGCCTATGTCTTGTTTATTATATTTTCACGATATAAAAGGAATCTCAGCCCGAATGATCAATGGGATTAATAGTGTCGGTAAATAATAAACATATTTTATTCCACTTTTGGATTTTAAAACACATCTAACCAAATATTATTTTTGATAATAACAGTAATACCCCTAATATAACCTGGGACATTAGTCATAATACACATCACATATTCTAGTGTTAAAAAATTGTGAGCTCAAATTCATAGCTTGGGTTATGTTCTATAGATGATTTTGTTATTAAATTATCATAATATATATATAATTCCATATTAATGAAAAACATTACATTTAAATAACATTACTATCAGGATATGATAAGGAAGAATTAATTTGGTAAGGTATATATATGAAAACACATGCCACATGATCAATTAAAATATAATTAAATGGATATATAGATAATATTAGGGATAAAACATCATGGATATTTAGTTAAATGAATGGTAAATTATAGAAATTATATTTATTTTATTTTATTTCTTAATAACATTAAAACATCTAATATCAAGATATATTATCCAAATAGTAGAAAAATTTATCTATAAATCTGTTTACATTTAGCAGTCAAATTTCTATTCTGAGACCCTTAAATGTGTAAAGTGGATTTATAAAGTACAAAACCCACCCATCACTACATGTCTTAAGAATTCATCTTATGTTGAATGGTAGATTTAATCCATGAATCAATGTTCTTTGTTTTCAAATATCCGTATTCTATAAAATATGTAGATTTTTCAGTATTTCCCCATTTAAATATTAATTTAAAAAATTAGTCACCAAATGTAAAAATGATTGATGGTTAAGGTAATAATAATATAAATCATATAATAATGTTTATATGATAATTAATATTAAATATTATTAATATAATAATATTTTCATAGGATAAAGTTATCAATCAAAAAAACTGAGATTATACAATAACTTTTACCACATGGTAATTTTCAAGTAAAATCCCATTAGATGAGATAATTAAGATTAATCCTTAATTTTACATAATCAGACATTGAATTTTGATATTACAAGTCAATGTGGATATATATACAACACATAAAAGTGAATTTTTTCATAATAAAAATAAGTCTCAATGGAGTGTAAATTGAGATGAAATCATGAATCTCATGATTTTTTTATAAGAAAATTATTTATCCTTTAGAATAGTGGTTGTAGACATGTTATTTAATTATTCAACAACCGTATTATTTTTTATAATTTCATATATCATCCTTTTATAATATATTATAAAACATTCATTAATAGTATTTCATTATTTCCACTGTTTCAAGTGCCAATTGTCATGTTTTATCATGCATGTTTTATCATGAAAGATCTTGTTTCTTTCACATGTTATATAATTACATTATATCTATAATAATATCAATGATATAATTATAAAATTTTTACATCAATTATACTTTTTGGAAAAACCATGAAACATGTATAGAGAAATGAATTATATTGTGATCATAGAGATGGTAGGATGTACATTTTCATTAGTAACATTTCAATTTTTGAATGAATATTATTGAAAGGGGATACGAAATATTATACCATTATAAAACCACAATAACATAGTTTATATCAAATTATTTACTCACTAACACACACACACATATATATAACTCATCTATGTGGTATTATTAAGAAAATAGAGTCCTATATATTCCTAATAGTGGTAATCCATGTATCCAATAATCAAGTTATAATCATTAACTAAATGAAAATGTACTAAAGGAAAGTATTTCATTTATATTAAAAGAATGATAAATATTCCATAAAATAAAATTATTTAATTAATATCACATATAATTATTATATTTAACATTATTACTTTAAATGTATTTTTATCATTAATGATGAATCTCATCGCTTTACAAGGTGTTAGTATTCCATATAAATGATTAACATTATAATTTTTTATGGAATAGAATAAAAAAGAACAATTTTATATATTGACTCTAGATTTATAAATAAATAATAAATATGATATTTATATACTTTATATCCATGATCATAACAAAATTTTAATGGTATTATAGGATGTAGGAATGATATCAATTCACGATGTGGTGGTCCTCTGTACACAAGAATCATTATTTGACAACCGTTTTTATGGAAGTGGAGATATATATAAGACACTGAATAGAAATAAATAAAAATATATGGATTATAATAATGGTTTTATATATTAATGTTTTAATAAAAAAATTGATGACGTTGAGGAGGAAATAGCAAAACTCTAATTGAACAACATTACCTATTCTTCAGAAAAACCTCTATAGGATTGGAATAAAAGTGTCCTTATGTTGGATTCCTGCAAAAATTATTGATGATAAATGAGGTAAGGGATTTTTTGCATGTTATTTGGGTAGGTACTGATTGATACATTGAGGTTTTAATATATGAAGATGGGAGGAGAAGTGTGGCCTTTCAAAACTGATGGATAGGACATAGTTTCAATTTTTTAATAGGATATAGTGCTTCATCATTTTTCAAACTTCACAATGAATAAAAGTTTTGTTATTCAACATTATATAATTTTTAGTCAAAATATGTACACCCAGTAGTATTTATACAATTTTTTGGTCTTATATAACATTATCTATTTAGTTTAACACAATATAAAAATGTTTTTTAATATAACTGTAGTAATAAAATTTTATTATTTTCAATTTTTGTTTTTGTAAAAAATTAAGCTGACCATATGATTAATTATAAATTAAAAATTATTATTATTTAAAATATTGAATAAATTTTTTCCAAATAAATTAATATATTTGGGAAAAAAATAAAATTAATGTCATAGATGCGATGAGAAAGTGGGCTTTCAAAAAAATGATGATGAGATTGAATATTTTTCAATCAATATTCAATATGAAAATGATTCCAATGACCAAAATCATATTAATAGAAATATTGTATAAATATTTTTACTTTAAAAATATCATTATTAATTTATAATTAAAAATTATTATTATCTAGTTTTCAATTTAATATAAGAAATTCTCACTATTCATCGAAAAAATGAACCATCAAAAATAAATATAGAAAATACACTCTATGAAAATTTTAATAATATGATTTCCAAAATGAATTTTTTTTATGTAAAAATTTATTAATTTTGTCAAATATTATTTTTGAATTATGTGTTTGAAGCATGACTGAACCATTTTTTACAATATTGTTTTTCAGAAAACATTTCTATTAATTTTAAATGGAATTTATTTTATTTATAATTAATTTATAACCATAAAGTTCATATATTAGTAATTAAATTCCTACTGACCAGCACAATGGATAATTTATTATTGTTATTATGAATAATATTTTAATATAATATTTTATTTTATACATAGTGTTGGATGAATCACAAGATGTCAACAAAAATAATTTTCTTTCAAAGGAAAATTATTTTAATGTCTCATGATTTTACATGTCGCTATAAAATGATCTATTTTTTCACTATCTAAAACATTTTTAATATTATATTTCCTGTATCAATATTCCTTGTTTCCATGGTATTTAGTATATGATTTTTTAAAAAAAAATATAAACACACATATATATAATCTAAAAGTATGATTGTTCTACATCATCTATATTATTTCCATATAAATTATCTTTCTAGTAAATATTAACATAATAAATTTTCATATTCTACTCTTTTATTTTATAAAATATTCAAAAAAATTAAAATATTATATCTTAGAAATTTATTAATATATTTAAAATTATTTTCTTTATGACCATAATTGTGTCATGAAAAACAATTCAATAATTACATACCATAGTAGACCACTTTATTGGTGTCGAAAAATATTATTTAAATGTTTCCTTCAAAATTCCTCCATGTGTTCTTGCGTCTTTGAGTGTCTGTTAGATATTTCAATTGGGATTATGTACCATATTATAATATTGAAACACAGTTAAAATATCAAAACAACACCAAAAAAATGTTATCTTGATAGTATACTAAAGGAATAAATAATAATAATTCTATATCAAATTGAATGTGTGGTAAATAGTGATATTAACTCAATGTTATACCAATAAACCTAAACAAATCACCCAATATAAAGATCCATTAAATAGGGAAAATAATAAAATTAATGTGCATGGGGTTATATTTTGATCACTTATCCTTTCCCCAATCATAGTTTCCATATTCAACACATGATACTCCACCCAATCATAAAGCATCAGTTCTCTACCCTATCCACTGCATGTATCGTAATCAACTATTTGATGACATAAAGAACCCCAAGGCATTAGGTTTCTTATTAAATGGGGAATAAATATTTTCTTAGTAGTCCAAAACCAATTGTTTATTAATTATATGTTTTCATAAATGAGTTTATATGCACAATATATGCCTTGATCAATAGAGTAATATTTACATTATGTTATGCATAGCCTGTTTTGGACCATAAGAACAATTTTTTAATATTGGAAAAATTTATATGGAGTGGAATCACGTTTTCCATATAACTAAACATGGTTATGGGAGTGTTTATCTATTATTTGGTTGGATAGATTTATGATTTATGTGGAGGAGTGTGATTTTAGTTAATTAAAATTATTTTACAATCCATTAAATTAATATGAACAATCACTGACTATTCTCATACCAACCCTATAAAATCCAGTTTCTAATTTCCTTCCCATTTCATTATCATATTCAATGAAACTAATACTAATCACCATCACATGATTTTTCCCCTCAATCAGAGTGTTGTAATAATCATTGCAACCACCAACCTCACATAAACCAATGGATTTCATTTTCTCTATATCCATATGTTTCTTATGATTCTATGATAAATCAATTTGATAACATCTATGCCTTATTGGTGTAAAATACAATAAAATAGGGAATAAAAATTTATAACACACATATATAAGTGAATATCTTAGTTTCTGGAAATTTATAATGGTTATAGAGAAGTTAAAAATGAAATAAATCATTAATGATCATAATTCATTTAAAAAGTGCATAGCGGATCTCCATAGATATGAAACTAATTACTTAGTATGATATTAAACATGAATTATGGAAAATATATATTATAAAAAAAGATTATTAATATCCCAACTTTTGTGGTGATTTTGAATATCCTTCTACCATTACTGATCAATCCATTATTTATATAATAAACATGGTTTTTTGGGAGATTCTACAAAAATGCCTCGGATTTTGGGCCTCTCTTAATGTTCTATCCAAATTCTCACGTTATTGGTAATTATTTCTCCAACTAAGAATCAATTTTATTTTTTGTAGAAACATTATACTTCCACAACCCCAATATTTTGGTTTCTAATTTTTCTATAAAACTAATCTGTAATGTTATTTAATATATTTTGGAGTAGTAAATATTGAGTCTAGAATAAAAAGTATACCAGAATAATCATTGGCCCTTAATATGGGCCTTGTAATGATAATATTATTGGTGTATCATAATTTTTCATAGTCATGTTATGTAAGCAAAAATCATCACCTAAGATGATTCCTAAGGATGTAAGGAATTTATATCACTTATGTAAGATGTAATTACCTTGCGTGATATATTATCAAATAAAATTTATATTTATCATACATTATATAATATTATCATATGGTTATGAATGTCTTAAAAAATAAATATTAATATTTTAAATTTAGAGATATTACAATTTTTCAAATTATTTTTAATTACGGTGGAAAATTATCATATGAGATAAAAATTTATCTTATTCAACTAACTTGCTTATTTGACGTCCAATATTTATGTTATGGAAATAATTTTATTCTTACAAATTTTAAAGTGTTGTGGAATCTTTTTAGGATCTATAAAATTTATATTCCATGATTAAACTTTTTAGTGAAAATATTTCTATTAATTTCCAAATATCACGATTTATAGTTGGAAAAAGAATTTCAATGATTTAAAAAACTCATCAAAAACCAGGAGTGATCATATTAATCAAAGGTACCACCCAAAAATAATAAATATTAATTAATACATTAAAATAATAATTATCATGTTTATTATTTTACGATAAATATATTAATTGTCCACATTTTGAATTAATTTTTTTGTTAAAATGAAATGAAAAGTATATAAAAATATTGAAACTTTTGGTTTACATTTATCCCCAACTCATAGTATATTTCACTTTTAAGAAATAACATCAACCGATTATTCGAAATTAACTATACAACATAATATTAATTATAAAATGATATAAAAATAAAATCCTAGATCCCACTATTTTTTGGATTATAATTCAACATAAATGAATCTTATTCACTAAACCATTTTAATATTCACCAATTTTCTATTTTGGGTTTTAAATGCAGTGTATACTTGTGGATTGAATTTAATAACCCAGATAATGACTAGATAAGTGTATTTAACACAAATTAATATTTATAATATAGATATTAATTAAAATTGATATTTTGTTCAATATTGAATATGATAAATAATATTTTATGGTTCAATTCTATAATTTTCTAAAAAGTGAATTTTTTTACCTTTTAGTTTCACACTTCATTTAATTATTGTTTTGGAAACATTTTAAAATATTATTTTTTAAAAATAACTTTTATAATTGAAATGATAATATAAAAATTTCCTTTAGTGGGTTTTTTGTATTTTTAAAATAAGTTCCATGTTTGGATTAATATTATAAAAGAAAACATTTTAAATAAAATCTTAATTTTCATAAAATATATTTATAGAGATAAAATATATATTACAATGGAATTAAATTATAATTAGATAATTTTTAACATCTACTATAATTTTTTTATTGTAATTATTTTCACATTAAAATTGGATAAAAAACATTAAGAAATTTTGATCACATTTACATTAAAACTCATTTTCTCATTTAGTCAATGAGATTATTTTTTTAATTAGAATCTTCAAATATCATTTTTAATGTTTTAAAATATAAATTTCAAATTTTGAATAATAATTTAAAAGTTATTTAAATAGATAATTTTTTTATAAAATCATGAATATAAACTTTTGTAATTTTTATTAACATGGTTAAAGGTAAATTGGGTAATTTATTGTAAAATGATATAAAATATATAATAAAATTAACATAACCATTGTAATTATTTCATTATATTCTTGTCTGTAGACTGAATTTATTCTTAGTCTGAAATTAAAAAATTTGGAATCTATTTGGATTAGTGTATGACATTTATAATATTATATTAAAATGGGAGGTGCATTTTATCACACTTTTGTTCCGAACAAGTGGAATATATTTAATGTGGAGGTTATTAAATGGTTCTCATTAAATATTAATAGTGTTTTGAGATATAAATTGTTTTATTTTTCGGGATAATTTAATTTATTCTTTTGAAATAAATAACTAAATTCAAGGATTACACAATGATAATGTAGTAATTGGTTAATTAAAGGAAATATTAAATAAAAGATATAAAAATAACCAAAATTAATATAATTTTAGATGATTATTGTAATCTAATAAAATTTTACATTAAATATAATTCATTGTTATGTTTTATTAGTATTGGTTTTAATTTAACATTTTCTAATGATATTTTTAAAAATTTAACTAATGAATATTGTTAAAATTGAGATTATTGAAATTTTAAACTATTTAATATTTTATTTAATGATTTAAAATTAAGAAACATCTAAATATCATGCAACTATTTTTTATAAGAAATTTAATTTCTCAAATGACTCATTTATTTGTATTTTTTATTTTAATTGTAAATATATTAACCCTCAAATTGTAAATTACATGATATCATTGTAGGAGTTAAAAGGGTTAGAACATAATTATATGGACTCAAAAAATATAAAAAAACATGTATAATTTTAATTTAATGAATGTATCTTGACCATAAATGATATTATATTTGAAATAAATCATTTTTGAAATATTTGTAATAGAAAAATAATTTATATTTATATAGATTTTAAAAGAAATCTAGGAGTGCCCCTCCCCTCTCTAGTAAAATAGAACACATTCTTCTCATTCATGTACACTTAAACTACTACAGGAATCAGAAATGATCTTCCAAAATCCCTTCCAATATTCAGTAAACACATCCTATAACTCTTATACATTTTTTTTCAAAACACTATGCTTATTATCTAGAAGATGTTATAAAATATTTGATGTCTGAAGAACAGGTATCATTTTTAATCATGTGTCTCTATATTAATTATTATTTAAAATCCATCAATTATTTTTCAAAAATGAAAAATAGTAACTAAAACATATTAAATAAAAATTTATTTTATCAGGATAATATCATCATCTAAATCTATCTATAATTTCATAAAATGGGAAATGAATTACTCGCTCTTGTGTAAGGCTGACTACCACCTTAAAAACTGATGTAGTTCGTTTTCCTCACCATCTATCAATACTATATTTAATTATTGAATTAATTTATATATGCGATATTATTGAAAAATATATAATTATTATTGAATAATATATCATTTACTTTCACACATTTCCTTGAACATAAAAAATGAAAATTTAATTTTTGTATATGGTTGAACAATAACCTCCATGAAGTGATTTGATTCATTTTTCATCACAAAAACTCATGGATGATATATATAATTATATTTTAATTGATAATATTTAACTTATGATGTTAATATCATTGTATTAGGGTATAATAATTATTAAATTCCTTCCGTAATAACACTGAAAAATGGAAACGTTACTCATGCGTACGTATAATCTACCATCTCCATGAATAAAATGTTGTTCATTTTTTATAACCAACCAAATGTGGTTTTAAATAAAATATAATTTATATTTAAAAATATTATTATTTTCTGAATGATATTCTAGAGGTTATTTACAAATGAACAATTTGACTATTTAGATTATACCTATGTCATTTTGGACTCAAGTACTGACTAAAAATAATGCATCTGAAATTAAATTTTATATTAATGTTATAACAGAGAGATAAGTGATATTATATGAATATTTATACTACAAATTTTCTTATGAAATAAAATAACTAATTTATGTTTATTATCAAGGAGGATAAGCATTATACATGACTATTCTTACTCAGAGTACGAGACAATCTTATAAAAATTTTCCTTTAGAGTTCAATTTTCATATGTTTTTTTAAATGTCAAAGGATATGTTTTATTAATTTCTATGGAATTAGTGGATCACCCACATTCATGAAACATTATAAATTGTAATATTATATCCCCCATTCAAATTCATTTTATTAAATTTTTATATATTTATAAATATAATTTTTTTATTATAAATTTAAAAAACTAAAAGAATAAATATTAAATTTGTAATGAGGGAGTGTTATAGTTTTTAACTAATGATAAAACATTTGAAAAATGAGAGGTAAATAAATAATTTAAACATATATGAAATAATTTAAATAAGATATAATTTATATATTAGTTTTTACCTGTAACTAACTATTTCAGTTTGAATGAATGTAGAGAATCAAAATCATCCATCACTAATTTGGAGGAAGGAGAATCTAGTTTAGGGTGAATATTAATTGTGAAATTCCAGAAATATATTAACTTGGTAAAAAACCTTAAAAAATAAATTAATATAAAAAAATACACATTGACATATTATTTTATCTTTTAGAAACTATAAGAGAATCTACTAAATAAGTTTTACAAATTAGTACAATTTAGGCTGATTATTCTCATTGCATCTGACGTACTGATAAAAATATTTACAATAACCCATTAACTATAAGTTATATACAACTTTTTAATGGGGTTTTAAATGTATGATGATGGAAATCCTTTACAATATTTAATTTTTATGTCCTTATTGATTGATTTGTTTTAGATTGTGATGTTTTAAACAATTACAATATGTTCTTTTGAAAATTTAAAATATATTAGAAGAATGTACCAAATTTATTATACTAGGGGGATATGTAAAAAATATACTCATTTTTATTACACATTAAAAAAAATAAATATTATATTATATTTGAAAACTATATATATTTTTGAACATACATTAATATAGATTATAATCGTTAATATATCAATATCATAATTAATAAACATACATGAATCTAACACATATATAAAAAATAGGTATACTTTTTATTAAATATTAACTTCTTATATATGTAATATAGAAAATATTAAGATACATATTTTTTCATGTATCATTTTCTACCTTACATATAATCATCTCCCCATCATTTTAATATAAATAATATTTATAATATTTAATGCATTGATATAAATACATCTTGATTGGTTAGATGTGCTAAAACCAAAGACACTCCTATACGAGTCCTCTTAGATGTCCACAAATTAATGGATCAGAGAGGGAAAAATTAATTAGAAAAAAAGCATAGAATAATTTTAATAAAAAAATAGTATTAATAAAATTTGTAATTGGTTGGATTTGAAAATCCCAAATAAAATAATTTGACGATAACATTTATTACATGTGTCATTACTTTATGTTTTTAACTGAATACACATGAAACTATTATCTTGGTAACTAAATATCGGTATTAAATATTTTTTATATAAATTTAATAATATTAAATTCACACACATGTAAAATAAGGGCATTACATCCTTTGTAACCGAGTTGAATTTATATATAAAGTGATTTTGCATATGGCCTCCTATAGTATAGACATAATATTGTTTAGTATTTTGAAATTTAAAATTCTATTAATATCGGTTCAAAACATACCATAAGGTATAGTTAGCTTCATAATGGTAATACAAAAGTATAACTATCATACAACACTATTTTATTTGAGGAATATTGGGAGCTAATATTTTGGAGTTATGTTATCTACAATAGGAATACAATTAATAGAATTTAATGTGCTGGAAAAAATAGATGAACTTGTTATATATCATAATATTAAAATATGTAAATAATTATTACAAAACTAAAAATTGTTTTAAAATTATAAAGAATTCAGACATAATGGAAATTAATTTAGGTCAAACCAAAAAGGATTACGTATTTTTTTCACAAGAAGATTCCATAGAGTATACATCTTAATTTGTAGAGGTTTGTGACTTCAATTTTATGGTATTAGAATGAGAGTATAAAAATATATTTTGGAATGAAGTTATGGAATTTTTGTGGGATCAGAAAACAAAACACAACATAAGCAGTAGAGAATTCACAAAAATGATATAATAGAATGATAAGATTGTTTACACAATATTTAATTGTGGAATATAAATTCATATTTTGAAAAAAAATAAAAGGGGAAATTTTAAATTCATTGAGTTAATTGAGTTACCTCTATGTTTCAAACAAAAAGTATATATGAAATTTTTTAATCAAGAAGAAGAATATAGATTTATTTAATAAACAATTCAAGAGTGTATGATATAAATGATTGAATACATTGAATAGTCAATTATTGTGGTAATTTTATAAATATCTTGAAGAATGTAAATAGAAAAAATATAATTTCAATATTGGAACATAACATACATTAATGTTGAAAAATATTAGTTTAATCATGTAATCAAATATTTAATTCATTAAAAAAATATTTTAAGAGAGCATAGGATCTGAAACATTAAATTATGAAATAAATTTTATGATGAATTGAAACATAAAAATTAAATTACATAATCCAATAATACAAACATAATTATTAATAGTGTAGATATTAAGCATAGAGAAAAATTTTTGTTTTGTATGGTAAAGGGTGAAAATAATATAATATTTTATTATGTCAGATTTTAGATCAATTACATAAAAATGACATTCATATTTTTAAGGAATCATGCTTCCGTCACCATATGTGAATATCAAAAACACTATGAAGAGTATTGAACATATTTTAGACATTAATTGGTAGTGGTATAACAAAATATGTAGATATGAAACAAATTAATGTCTTGGAAAAAATTGTTCAGTTGGTAATCATGGAGACTAACATAATTTAGTGTTTACGCACAGTAAACAAAAGACATATAGACTATGCACAAAATTGATAGAATAATATTATAAGTTGTTTTAAATAATTTTTAATGATTGAAAATGTATATATACATTGATAAAATAAAATGGAACAACAATAAATTCTTGGAGTAAATGAAGTAACCTCAATAGTGAAGATATAACGATTAGATGAAATAATTAAATCATTGTGAAGTATATTGAATATTTTAAAGAACCAATTCATGAGTGTAATATCTACAAGATAGAATCCATTGAACAACCAATTATTATTGTAATAGTTTACTAATCCTAAAGAAAGTAAACTATATGGATATTACATTTGTAATGGTGAATGTAAGAGTGACATAGTGATGATGTCCCAATGAACCTACATGATTTTTCTATTCGTGTAAATTGGTTTTTTGGAAATGGGGTTTAAATGGATTCCATGTTTTCACTAGGCTAAATATTTATTTCATAATTTTCCTTCATCGAGAAATTTATGCTAATTAAATGATTTAGAATTTGATTAATTGTGTATATAAATATATATGAGAATGAAAGAAGTCAATATGAATTGAATGAATATTGTTCACTAAAAAATTAATCCTGATTTGTTTAAATATTATTATAATTTGGAACAACATGATAATGTTTCAGTAGTATCCACATTATATAAATTTCGGATGTTATGTATTAAATATGGTATCCTTATTAAAAACTATTAACCTAAAAATATCCTCAATGTGAATGAAAGTAAATACATAGATAACTGTCACGATCATATAATTTTTATGTTTGCGGATATATAGTTGGTATCAATGAATTGTCGAGACATATTCAGAGGTTAAGATAGGGTTAACAACATCCCCTTAGAATAATTCATTGTATTTTTAATTGGAAATGATATAGTATTTGATGATTACCATGTTGATTTCCTAAGGTATATCTATTCGGAATGGATTTCCACATATAATGTAGGATAGATGTGGTGGGAAGGGATCAAGAAGAAAACAACCTTCCAAATTAGATTTCTAATATGGTTAAAATCATAATGAATCATTTTGTAACTGTTATGGATTACATGGAAAAGTTTATAAATGGTGGTGGAATACATGCACAAGATCAACTACAGTGTAATATGATAGTAGTAGAAAATTTTCAGAGGAAACCTCCTACATATTTCAGTGGAACCTCAAATCCTATTATAACAAAATGATGGGTGAATACTCTGTAAATTTATTTAAACTCTTGGGATGTTTCCAAAAAAAGTAGATAACCCTATCCATTTATCATTTAGAATTTGAAGAAGATAAATGGTGGTATTTAGTAAATAATACAAAAGAAAAATATGATTTAGTGATTCTGGAATGTGATGATGCTAGGAGTATTTTTTTAGAATAATATTTTCCTCAAATTGTTCAAAGTAGTGTGGAGAAAAAATTAGTCAAACTATGGTATAATGATGATGATTTTGTGGCTGTGTATCAAGAAAAGTTTACAATAATTTCTAGGTATATAGAATATTTTAGTCTGTAATTTAAAAGTAAAATGAATATATCTTACCCAAGTTTGAAACCTTTTTTGATGTTATTTAGATTCAAAAGACTTTGAAATCATTGATACACATGTTCGTTCTGCTGAAAAATTCAATAAAGAGATTTTATAAATAGCATATGCCTTTTTATGAAAAGAATAAGAAGCATCCATGTTGGCAGGGAATGAGGATGAATTAATTAAAGAAATATAGAGGTAAGAAAATAAAAATACATTATTTATAAATATTATGAATAACAAATCATGTATAATATCTTGTAAATTCACCAAATATATACCGATGTAGATATTTTATACACATATACCATGAGTGTATGGAAAATGATTAGAAAAATAATGTGAAGTCGGCAGTGATATTTATTATAGATTAGGAGTTGGGTTGGTCTTCAAATGTGTGTCTGATGTTAGTCTCCCAATGGAAAAAAATAAGACTAGAAACAAAAAGGTATGAATAATTTTATTGCATCTAATTCAGTAGATATTAATCTATCAAAAATTTGGTTATCAGGTACATTGACTGTGTTTATATATTGTTCCATTGTGTTTTTTTATTTTGGGTCTACACATTCCCTTATTTAACAGAAATTTTATTGTAAATTTGAAATTCCACCACATCAAAATAAGACAAAACTCATGTTAAAATTATTATGGGAAATAATAAGGGAACAAAATTATAATAATATTCGTATAATTTTGTAAGGGAATAATTTACATGAAAACATAATTGTTTTCCTGAATTATAGTTTGATTTTATTCTAGGTTTGGATTGAATTTATATTTAACATTATAAGATATATTTTAGATCTAAATAATTTTCTTTTAAGACAGTATTTCAATTTATGTACAAGATTGATCCAGTCCTATTAATCACATCTTTGGAAGCTAAGAAACAAGGAAAATATGTAATTTATTATTATCTTGACTGTACTATTAAAAACATAGGAATTTTTCATATTAATGGGGTTCCATGGGTAAATGATTATATGAATGTTTTTCTTTGCATGTTTCCCAATATTATACCTGTCAGATAAAGTATCATCTTCTATTGACATAGTTCATCATGAAAATAAAACTTTTAATACCCTTTATCGAATGACTCAAATTAAAGTTTTAGATTTTATGAATAAATTTCTTGGGTTATTAGAAATAGGTTTCATCCAACATAGTATTACACCATAGGGATCCCCATTATTTTGTGTAAAAAATAAAGATGGTTCAATGAGACTTTTTTCTGATTATAGATCCTTTAATTACATCACTATTAAAAAACTTACCATTTTCTTCATATCAATTATTTGTTTGTTTATCTCATGTGAGAACTAAATTTTTCAATGGGTTACTTGGGTTTGATGGGACATTAGTTGAATATAAAGTAATAAGAAACTCTGAAGCCAGCATTTCAAACATGATATGGGCATAAATAATCTATAGTTATGCCCTTTGGGATCAATAATGCACTTTCTATATTGATGTATCTTATTAATAGAATATATAATTATTTCGTGGACAAGATTTTTGTAGTGCTTATAGATAAAATCTTTGTATATTAGAAATTTAATTAAAAAATTTATGTATATTTAAGGGTTATTTTGAAAACCTAGAATAAATATAAATTGTATGAGATGTTAAGAAATGTCAAACTTCAGTATTAACAAATTGATTTATTTGGTTAAATTATTTAAAAAGATTTAATAACTGTTGATCCTACAAAAATGAATGTTGTGGAAGAATGGCCAAGACCCACACATTTAATCAATATTCAAATATTTCTTGGTTTAGTTGTCTATTTCCATTCGTTTGTTGACATATTTTCATGATTATATATCCCACTATATATTTTAACTCTAAAAGGTGATATTTTTAAATGGAAAAAATAATGTGATAATTGTTTTTATGAATTGAAAATAAGATTACTGAAAGCTCTGGTTTTGTTCCTTCCTTCCAGAAGTGGTGAATTTTTCATATATATTTATTCAATAATGAAAGGGATTGGTTTTTTATAATTAAATAATGAATATGTATTTTATTATGCTTCACTACCATTGAAACATCATTACTTAAATTACCATATACATTATTTGGAATTAGATTCTCATGTATTTTCATTAAAAATTTTGTTCCATCATTTGAATGGGGTAAAAAGTGAAATATATATTGATCATAAAACTTTGAAGTATATATTTACACATAATGAATGGAAAATTTAATATAGAAGAGGGCTGGAAAAAATCAATGATTATTTTGTCATGATTGGTTACCATAATGGAAATGAAAACAATGTTTCTTATACATTTCATTAGAGATGTAATTATAGATTAACCATGATACATTTGGAATATGACCCTTTTGTTGAAGATTTTATGAATTTAATTTTTGATGTAAATTACTCTTTCTTTTAGGTGTTATTACAATTGTTTGTATAATACAAACATAAGTAAAGATTGAAGGAATACCATGACTTCCAAGAAAATGTATAATTGGTTTAAAAGGATATTTTTCCTGAATTTAACATTAATAAAGATAATATTTTGAGATTTTGGAGTATATTATGTGTGATTTATGATTCTTAGTTGAAGAAAGAGTTGTTAGGTTAATATCATAGATTTATATTTTTAGATCATCCTGATACAAATAATACGATCAAATTACATTGAGAGTAATATTGGATGGATGAATGAAATTATTTCTAAATTTAACAATATGTGATTGACTTGTAAGTTTTTTAATGTATAAAGATAGGTGACGAAGGTTATTCTTCAAACTTTTCCAGTGGGATAGTGGACATGGGAAAATATATTCACGGATTTCATAGTGGGATTATGAAATAAATACAAGGGTAACGATGTGATATTGGATATTATTAATTGCCTCGAAAGATCATCACATTTTCTTCATATTCAAGACGCATTGTATCTATATCTACTAAATCAGTTTTATTGTAAACAGATAGTGAGGTTACATTGATTTCACCTCTATATTTGATCAAATAATGTTTCCACATTCACTTATTGCTTTTGGAATGGTGTGTATAAGTGGTTTGGTTCTGAATTTATTTTTAGTAAAACATTTGATCATTAATAATATGAGAAGTCACAATGATTAATTTAGAACATGGTGGATATGCTATGTGCCTTTTCAATGTAAAACCATTTATTTTTGTAAATAAATCATTATTTATATGAGTTTTATTATAAAAAAAGTTTTCAATCTAGTACACCAATGGCCCCATTTCTGGAAATGTGTTGAATGTGGTGCGGAACTCCATAATTTTTGGATCAAGTGGGTGAAAGGAAGATAATGAGATTATAATTTCTAGAGTAAATAGAAAATAATGACCACTTGATTAAGAAACACATGTGGAATGATCAGATCAAGAAGAAAATTTATGATAAATAAATTGAAAGGATCGTTTGTTCAAGGTAGGAGATAATTTCTTCTTCAAAGTTTATCTATTAAAATGTATGGTGTGTATTGGTTAGAAATGGATGTTGAGTACACAGTTCAGTGGATCTAATTAAATCTTAGAGAATGTTGGACTAGTTACCTACTCAGTGGCTTTACCTCTATGTTTATCCCATCTAAAAAATTCTTTTTAGGTTCTTGACCAAAATGATAATGATCTCTAGAGTAAGTAGAATCATGAGGTTTTGGTTTTGGTTTTATTATTAAAAACATTAAATTTTCAAAAAAGTCATTTTTTCGACCATTGATAGTGAAATTTTTTAAATATAGTTTTTTACAAGATTAAATATTATATTTTGAAATTTAAACTTATTATTTCAAATATGAATGTCAAAATTTCATCTGGATGAATTATTTGAATTTTACTATTAAAATTATTGTTATGATGAATAATTGGAAAATAATGTATTTTAATTGAAAAATTATATATCATCAAATTTATTTATAGAGATGAATCATATATTTCAATGGATATAATTATTTCATGGATTTATAATTTTATACAATTTAGTATATAGGATTCAACTCCACATTGATATGGAAAATAAAAACAGTGTAATGTTTTGGTCATTTTTATTTTAAATACTTGTTTTCTTGTACCGTCAACAAGAATATTTTAAAATTAATTTATGAAATTTATATTTTGTGAATATTTAAAAAAAGATTCCATATCTTTAATCAAAATTTAGAATTTATGTAAATAGATCTCTATTATTTTTTGTTGTTATAACTAGTAACATTAAAATATTTTACTAACCTTGTTTAAAGTAAATCATTAATTATGGGTAAAAATAATATTTAATATAGTATATAATTTCTATAACAGTTCTCCTACTATCAATGAATAAGTGTGTGTAAACCCAAAGACTCAATATTCTGAAATTATTACCTTTTGAGGTTAATATTATGAGAGTATTTCAATTATAATATTAAATTTAATACAAAATTCAATTTTGTAACATTTTTGTTTTAATAAGTGAATTTTTTATTATATGAATTCATATATGGGATATCATCAACTATAATTTTTTTCTAAAAGATAAATTATTAATCATTATCATGATAATATATTTGAAATTTCTATGAAATAATTTACTGAATTAAAATCTATATAATGATGATGTATTAATTGTTAAATTAAAGGAAATGTCCAAAAATGATATTAAAAATTATAAAATAAAAATAATTATAGATGATTAATTTCACAAATAAAATTTATAGATTACTTAAGATAGATACTAATTTTCTAAAATATTTTTTTAATTTCTCATACTTTTATGGTATTTTTAAAAATTCAAGTATTGAATCATGTAAAAATCAGAATTATTAATATTTCAAAATAAAAAATATTTTATTAAATGATAAAAAATTTATGAAATTTTAAATTTTAGCCAAAATGTTTTCATAAGTGAAAAAATTTCATCAGTGAAACATTTATTTGTTTTTTTATATTTTATAATAATTATATTAACACTTAAATTGTCAATTACATGATATAGTTATAAGAAGTAAAAGGGTTAAAAGAAAAGTTTAAGGAAAAAAATCAATATTTATCTAATTTTAAATGGATGAATGGATTTTGACCCACTAGTATTTTTAATTTGAAATATATCACTTTTGACCCATTTAGGAGAGGAAATAAATTTATATTAATTAATATTTTTATGAAATCCAAGAGTTCCCCTCCCCACTCATATTAAAGGGATCAAATTATTATAATTCCAACACACTACATAACCTATTTGGTTCAACCAATATCTACCCAAAAACATTATTATAATCTATATCCACATACCAAAAATCTATGTTTATGCCTAATACAACCCTTAGTTGGGTTAAGGTATTATGAAAATGAAGAAGTTCGAGGAAGAGGTATGATTTTTAATTATGTTTTTAAGTTTTATTTCAACATCCAAATCATTCAAACATTCATTATCTAGGATGAAATAATAACTGTATTATCCTAAATATACTTATATTTGCGTAAGATAATATTTTCACCTAAATCCATATTTTGTTTCATGAAATATGAATTTAATGATTCATTTGTTTGTATGGTGGACTACCACCTCACGAATATATATTATTCATTTTCCATTATCGTCTCTCACAAATGGTTTTAATGTTTGAATTTAATGTTATATATGATATTCATGACATATTTATCATTATTTAAAATGAAAATATCATTTAAATTCACATTTTTCTTGCACATATTAATGATAACGACGTTCGTGGGTATGTTTGAACTATAATCTCCATGAAGCGATGTGATTCATTTTTTGATCACCAAATCACATGAATTATATATCATTGTATATTTAAATTAATAATATGATATAGATTATATAATCAATGTTTTTAATGATAAATTAATAATTATCTTCTTTCCATAATATTAATTTTAAAATTGAAATATTACTCATGTGTGCGTAAGAACTATCATCTGTATGATAATAACATAGTTTATTTTACATAAAAATACATAAATGATTTTATTTAAAATTAAATTGTTATATAAAAGTAATTATTAGGTCATAAATATTATTAATGATATAACTGACTAATGACTATTCTAGATATTAAAATCATACCATATTCGTTTCAGTATCAAGTAGAGAATATCAGCAAAATAAAAGACAATAGCTTAAATAATTGTTTTATTACATGATAATAAGTGATAAAAAAGGAACAATAAACCATGAAATCTTCTCAATAAATCAAATATGTAACCAATATTTATTATCAATGAGGATAAAGTTTGTATAAGATGCATCTGTCTCTAAATAAGGGACATTTTTTAAAAAATTAATATTTTATAGTTTTTTTCAACTCATTTTTTTACAAATTCAAAAGGGACAATATTTTAAATTATACAAGATGGGATGTTGACCCCACCATATGGATGATAAATTAAATTATTTTTTTATTCTTATGTTTTCATTGTTATTTTAAAAGAGAAATATTTCTTTATTATGTCGACATATTTGGTATAATAAATGATTATTTTTATAATAAAAGATTATTTTGGTATTTTAATGTGTTTTTATCAAGGAGTTAAAATATTTTTCAATCAGTTAAATCATGATTTTTTGCCTAGGAAATTTTTTATTATTTATTTTTCCCATTTAAGGTTATAAAAATATGTGTTTATACCTATTATAGCTTAATATATGATGGGTTGAGACCTATTATAGCCTACAATATGACAGGTGAGCACAATTATAGATTTACAATAAATTGGGTACTCTATATATGGAATTAGGCTGCTAGGTTATTCTATTAGTAAGTGTGATTTTAATATTGATATGGTAATGATGTCCCAAGCCACTTGTATGATTTTTCTATACATGCCAATGTGTTTTTAATGAATTGGGTATTAATGGTATTATTGTTTTCACTAGAATAATGATTTCTTTCTTTATGCCCTTTAGTGATATTTTTTTTCCTAACAACTACTAATATTTTTTCACAATGATTAAATAGGGGTAAGAGAATGGATGAAGTTAATATGAATGACATTAAGATTTTTAAAGAAAAATAAATTATGTTTTATATTAAATGATTTATATTTTAGACTAAATGGATAATGTTTTACTAGAATCAACTTTTAATAAATGTGGGATGTTATTTACGAATTATGATAAAATAATATAGAAATATTAAACAGAAAATTTCTTCAATATTAAAGAATGTAAATTATTGAAAAAATAATGATCATTTTAGGTTTATGTATGGGTCTGAAAACATAATAATTAACAGATTTGGATCATTCAAATTTAATATCCTAAAATATCAATTTCCATTTTTTATTTTAACACTTATCATGTACCTTTTGATTGAATTTTTTTAATCATCTACCCCTTTTATCAAATTTCAAAATACCTAAAACATCACCACCCCAATGTCAACAATAATTTTTTCAGTATTTCCTTGAAATTTATTTTAACAATGTTGGAAATGAATCTTATTGAATGAGTGACACTAAACCTAAAACTAAACCATTACATAATAGTAGATATAACATATGAATGGTTATAAATAAAATGTAATAGAGGAAAATATTTGGAATATTGACATTAGATCTCTCTAAATCTTATTTTATAAATACACAAAAATTATATTGTTGAAATTTGTTGATTTCTCAAACTTTTCATATTATCATGTTTTACTATAGTTCATGTGACCTATATTGTAGAATTCTAAGGAGAATCCTTGGGGTGATAATCAGACACTAATGACTTGTTACATAGGTTTAATTTCAACATCCTATTCTTATTAATCTAAATTTTTTTTCCACAATGTTATTTCCCATTAACATCATGTTTCCAAATTAGAATGAAAACATTCTATGAAATGGGTTTCAAGTTCACTTAGTAAGCACCCATCTCCCATATTTTTTGGAAATACGAACATTGTCATTCTGTTATGGTATTAAAATTTGGAATGGAATTTGTTTCTATATGGAAACAAAAACCCTATATAAATTTATATGTAAAAAATTTACAGGAAAAAATATATATATATATATATATATATATATATATTATAGGGATACACAATATATTTTAACTGTATTTACATCATATAATACATTCTACCTCTCCCTCATAATGAGTTTGACCATGTTTCCATTTGTTTCATGAATAAACATTTCAAGGGGAATATATTGAATATTTAATATTATAAAATAGTTTGAATGAAAGTGAATACAATGGGATTTTTATGCAAGGGTTTCATAATGGATTTGTGCCTCCCCATTTGACTATTTCCGGAATTACTCATGTTATTTCTATAATTTTTTTCAATTTAATTGTAAGAGGCTAATTGAATTAATTAACATATTTTAAACTATAAAATAAAGGTATAGTGTTAATAAAAATTATTTTTCAATTCCATTTCAAATGATGTTTACCTAGTATTAGTTTCTTCATTGGAGTTATTAGAGACATAATACATATAAATTTGAAATTAGTTATTAAGATGATTCATTCAAGAATATTATCGGATTTATCTATGAAAAATTGAGAATTATTACCCTCTTCCTTTATCAATTCCTAAAGAACTATCATCCTCATCTTCCTCTATATTCCATATTTTCATACCATTAGGATTAATCTCCTAATATAATTGTAATAATTATATTAAAACTATATAAGTATGTGAAATATCAATCCATAAACAATTTTGTTGGGGTATATACATAAGGGAGTTTTGTGTGATATCATATATTACCAAAATCCATCATCAAAATTCTTATTCAAATACATAATGTTGGGTTGTTTTTCCTTCCCAAGAATAATTTTTATCTCCATGTTGGACACCTAATCCATCCCAATTTTTTTGGAGGTTGTGGGATAATGATGTAATGTGGTGTACTGTATATTTATTCACAAGTGATTTCACTTTCATGTTATACAGGCATGTTCATTGGTCACATATTATTACATGATGAATTTAAACATGAAAAAATATTTGATTTTAGAAACTCATTAATTGCTTTGGAATCATTAGGTATTGATGTTTTACCCTCAATCACCATAGTATCCTAATTAAATAATTCAACTATATATATAAATCCAAATTAAATTTGAAGTTGTCCCAAGAAACCCAATACTCATTTATCATATATTTCATATGAAATTATTCTTTTGGTTCATAACCTGTATATTGGAAATGACACCATAAACAAGATGTTTATGTTTTTTATGAAAAATTTATGATAACATTTAATATTTTATAGATTAAATAATTTTCAATAAATAATATTAAAATAGATTCCATGAGTTATAGAATTGACTCTACATGGAAGTGTAAGAAAAAACGATTGCAATGACTTAATTTTATATTTCGTTTGGAATCTACTAATTACATGATCACTATAGATGTTATATACATATAGATCATCCTAGTAATCCAAAAGTGAATAATATTTCAAATTTTTTTCTTTTTTTTATGGAAAAAATGAAGGTACCATTGGTGTTACAATAAAATATATTATGGCCACATACCGTGGTGCTTGGGTGGTTTCATGAATATTCTCACTAGGGAAGGATTCATCCACATTTGTTTCTGTTGATACATCTACCTTAACTATATGGGTTGGTAAACTAATATTGTCCAAAACCATAGTTAAACCATTATTTTGATTAATCGATAATTCAATCATTTTTAATTTAAACACCTATTTTAGTAGACTTAATTTTTTAACCTTCTTGATCAAATACCCGAGTGTTAATTTATTAAGAAATAAGAAATTCAAAAAATACTAATTTATTGATAAATAATTGAAATGATGTAATTCTATATTATATGATGATTAGGATATCAATTTTTATTTCCTATTACTGATCATGAAATGTAAAGATCTTATAGCACTATAAAATGCTCCACAAAATATCTCAATGTGATGAACTTATTTTGGTTAGAATAAGAATAGGGTTAGGTTAATGATATATTTTATCATATAAAAAGATTCCATACATGATTCATCAAATAAAAATAAATTTCTTTCCCCGATACTCTAGTTAGGGGGAAATAAATTTTCATAAAGACTATAATAAAACATAAATAAAATAATTTATGTCATAAAATAATCAAATGTGTCTCACATTGGTGGGGTAAGGTATTCTATAAATAAAATATATATTGAAATTATCCACCTTAATCAAAATTATATAAGGTATGTGTCCAAAAACTATTCACTTTATATCTAAAAAATTAATCTTTTTAAAATATAACGATGTGTTATTCTCAATGAATATTTTCTAATGATTTTGGAAACTCTCAAGAAAACTTTTTTAAAAAATCCATAAATAATAAAGTAATTGATAATTATAGACAAACATATTTTAATGTTTTTGAGATGATATTGAATGGTACTAATAAATAGAAAGATAGATATGTATCCTCTAGTAGAAAAACAGGAAATGTAGATATATTAAGTTTGTATTTTATTGGTCGAACATTGAAATTGGATGATTAAAACACCTAAAAAAACATATCGTATAACGAATAATGACCATTCCTAATTTTCCTCTTCAAAATTTTTTCTACAAGGTAGATTAAGATGTGTTCATTTTGATTCATGCAATTTTGTAACATATAATCAAAGAAAAATCTCAGTCCACTATAAATTCATGTAAGTTCTAATTAATTGTATCTATTTTATAATATTTTTTATACAATTATATATGGGTAAATTTGAATGGTACTTTCTCAAAAATATATTCATTATCAATATCATATTCATATATAGAATCATAAAATATTATCATTTCATTAAAAATTAAATATCTACAATTGATAAATAAAAAAATACATTAAGTAGAAATGTAAAAACCATATTTTTCTATATGGGTGTATTTCATTATTTCTAAAATATAAAAATTCGTAGTTTATGATAAATGATTACTTAAATTTATGCCTTTATTAACATTTAAATTTGAGTCTTTCAAAATTGGGGAACTAATATAATAGGGTAGTTTTCATAAACCATTCCTTAATCCTAGTTCGTGTTATAAAAGTCAATTGGAAATATAAATCCTTGTTCACATATGAGAACTGTATATAGTGGACTTATTATGTAAAAACACGTTTAGTTCTAGAGCTATATAAATAGTAAAGTGTGTTTGAGTTCATTTATATGTTGATATAAATATTTATAGTAATAAATTAGACTAATTTATTCTACTAAATAATATATTTATCTACAAAAAATACTCACACTAATAGTGAATTATAAAATGAAGCGTATATGAACCAAAAATTTCAGGGTGATTTTGGGATTACAAATGATTAATAATTTTTATCTAGAATTACATTTTCTCTAAATTCATATATTATTTTATAGGTTTAAATTAGATTGATTTATTTTTAATCCACTAGAAATATTTGGATAGATTACTATAATGGGATATTGATCTACACCTTTTTAACTATCTTTAAATTTCTTATTGTAGTGTATGTTAATTGGGTTTAAATGGGGGTTTATACCATTTACTGAAGGGAGTATGGGGATAATTCTAGTAAACTATATTAAAATTAAAATTTTCAGTCATTGTAACTTGGGATTCAACATATGGATAATCCTACGATTCCTATGTGTATTCATAAGTTGTGTATTCTTTTCAAATCCAAATACTTATTGAGATGGTGATTCATTGATGAATCATTGTTACATTCTAGTATGTAATGAAATATAACTAAAATTTCAATTCATATTGAAAGATGGCTATGTATAAAGATTATATAATCCTTGATTCTTAAATTCATTTATGGTTGTCATAATCTGGTTTTACATTGCTTATATTCCATTGAGTGTTGATCCATGACTACTGAGGATTATTTTATGTGCGGTCTTAGCCACTAAATCTTTTTTCAGTTTTATTTCCATGGAATATTATTGATTTTAATCTCTTTGATTTATTATAAATGGTATAATAATACCAATTTTGAAGTGTTATGGTTGTATGGTTGGTAAAAGTCATTATGGAAAGGTTATTTTTTTACTTTTGATCATTTAATATACAAAACTAATAACAATGAAAAATTTTAAAGTATGAATATCATATTCCACAAAACGTATGACACACACAACCAAGTGTATAAGGGAATATAACATCCAAATATTTAATTATATGACAACTATTTAAAAATAAATAAATTTAAAATACATCTTTCAACTCTAACAACACTGACTTTTTCTTTTATTACATGCATCAACATCATTCATTAATGTCATGTATTACATGCCAGGCCAATTTTTAGAGAATATTGTTAATATTGTTATAAAAAATGACAATGATCTCAAATACATTTAATTTTAGGTTATTAATAATTTCAATTAACAGACATAAATATAAGTCTTAGTAATGTGGTTATTAATTTATTATGAATATAAAAACCAATTTAATATAAATTAAATGTTTTCATTAAAAATATTTTTAGGTATTAATGGTGTTTTATCTGAATAAATAAAAATAATTTCTATTAATAAATGTACATAATAAAAATTTTATATTATATATTCAATTTATTTAAATTTATGCAATATATTTGATAAACATAGGTTTAAAAAAATCCAATTTTATGTATAATTTTTTTAATTTATTCTATGGGCAGTTCTTATACCGTTTAATTGTACACTAGTTGTAAAAACAAATTTTTAAACCTTCATAAAATATAAATAAAAATTAATATATTTTTTTTAATTGTAATTTCAACATTAACTTAGAGACATATTTTTTGTATTTTTTCTTAGAAGTTTCATTTTTTCTGATTAGTGAGAAATAATAAATTTTAATTAAAAAGTGATATTTATACTAAATAATTTAGAAAAAATGAAATATATAATAGATTAGGTTTAATGTAAAATTAAATCAATAATAAATCTATTAATAAAATTTTAATAATTTGATTCATCTTTATATTGAATTTATATATATAACCATTGTAATATATGGAATATTTTCATTTGAAAACACTACATTCTCATTCCATCTGAGAAATTATGTTTCAAATTATTTTTACCACTTATGGTGATTGAATTTGGAATAAGGGATTTCATATATAGAATAATAATAATAATTTATAATTTTTAATAAGTTAAAAATAATATTTGACCAAAATGGATAGTGAAAATAGTTAAAATTAATTAAATTAATTATAGGAAAAAATGATTTCCTATGGAATACAGTATAAAAAATGGGAAAATGACCTGAAAATTTTAAAACATTAAATGGATAACCTTATGTTGAACTTATCTCTTATTTTATTAAATTTTTTTCCATTATTATTGGATCATAATATATCTTAAATAACATTGAACTCAATACATTTCCAAAATTCAAAATTTTTCATCTCCCACACTTACAAAACGACACCCCCTCTCATCAAATATTCAAATCATAAAATAATACTAGTTTAGAAATAATCTATCAGAAATCAATTAATATTACATAATTTTATCCTAGAATACTTATTTTGGGATGAATTAAAAAAACTCATGTCCTAATAGGAATCCTTATTGTAGTACCTGAGGAAGAGGTAATGAAATACTAAAATCATTTTTATTTATTTTCCTCCTCCACCTCCTTCAATTCATATTACATTGTGGTTACATTATAGCCTTACTATATTCCATATACAAATATGTTTTCGATTATTCTTATGAACTAAAACATCACACAATTCTAACAAACAGTTTAGGGAATCATCATTATTGTGTAGAACAAACTACATCCTGACAAACAGATGCCTTTCATTCTCCCATTACCACCATTCACGATTGGGAATAATAATGGATTTAATGTTATTGTAATATATATATTATATTTATGATTATATTGTGATTATTTAATTATTATATAAAACAAAGCTCCATTCTTTCAATTCTGTGGGAATATGATAACGTCGCTTGTGTATATGATATACTACCACCTCGCGAAGCGATGTGATCCCATCATGCATTACATGGACTGCTCTAAAGATGAAAAAAATAAAAATATTATATATATATAACATTGAAATGATACTAGTTTGATAATATATATATATATATGTGTGTGTGTGTGTATATATATATATTATCTCATCCAATGTGACATGAAATTTGAAATAACATTCATGTGTATATGGGACCTACCATTTACATGAATGTTGTATTTCAATTACTATAACAAACATTTGTGGATTATTATAAATAAATTTATACTGAAAATTTATTATATTTAAATTATTGCTTTTGTTTTTGGTGTTATGAAATAAATATCTAAGTAAGTGGAACAAAATAACCAAGTCAATATATATTAGAAAAGTGATGAAATTAACAATAGAAACAATGAAAACAATGACAGATTATTAACGAACGAGTGCTAATATTTTATAAAATTATAATATATATTACTTTAAATTTTTATATGGTTATTTTATAAGTTAATTAAATCACTAAATCAACCATACATCTTGTTGTGGAATGTTCAATCAGATTGAAACATGCAGTAAGGGATTTAATCTCAATTTCAATTTATTGAGTCATATTGTATTGTTACGGTCCTAATATATATTATTTGGGGGATATACATACACCTTTACATGTAATTTCTTCAATAGATCATTATTAATATTATTTA
The DNA here is from genome assembly GCA_963277665.1 of Viscum album. Lineage (NCBI taxonomy): Eukaryota > Viridiplantae > Streptophyta > Magnoliopsida > Santalales > Viscaceae > Viscum > Viscum album. The sequence goes on along the minus strand of OY728126.1, from coordinate 1,941,566,910 downwards.
ATATTTGAATTTGAATTTTTCTTCTAAGGATATTTGATATTAAATTCTATGAGGTGGTGAAAATTTCATAATTCAACTTATTTTCATTGTGTTATATTACATCCCCATTATAATTAATATTCTATTATTATGTGTATAATGATGCTGTATTATAATTTGTTGTATTAAAAATTATTTTAAATTTATTTTAATTTAATACACACTATCTATTCATTGGTTGATTCCCACATCCATATTTTGACAATTAAATGGTTTATTTCACAATCTCAATCAAATTGTGAATAATTATACATAAATTTTACTTGGAAGAAATTATTGTTTAATATCCTTATAAAAAAAATTAATTTTTTGTTCATATATTTATAAATGATGTTTCAATGTAATAGTATCAATTTTCTAATATATTTTACTTATTATAAATGAGAAAAAGATTTATAAAATCAACATCAAATATATATTCCGTTAGAAATATGTTTCCATAAAAAACCATGTTCCAAAAAAATACTTTCTTCAACACCATTAATATTATTTAATTAAATTAATTTTTACTAGTTTTTTTTATATTTTTTAATGGAATTTCTATTTTTCTTTTTGAACAAGGATGTCTTTTATTCGTTTTACCATTAGAAAATGTTCATTATAGCATGTATATAATTTCGCACTGACATGTGCATCATTTAATTGAATTTACCCTTGAATGATTATGTGTATATTTTTTATAAAATGTTTTTAAAGATATTTTCAATGAAATTGTTTTACAAAACATTTTTCATAATAAATTGGGCATTTTTCACTACAATTTTTTTAATTATCATTTTATTGTATTCATAATAATAAATGAATTCATCCCTTTAAACATACCCTAATAGTATATATTTTAATGTAATCATACAAATTATTTTAGTACGTGGTTAATGAATCTTATGACATAGAATTTACTATTTCAATAAAATTCACCTAACTCTGAATTGTCTATGATTCTTCGTAATGATTTTGGATGGTATTTTGATTTTATATTCTAGTTTTAATATGGCTTCTTCTATTAGTTATGGATCACATTTATTATATCAGGAATGCATTATAATTTTTATGTGATGATCAAGGACCTATTTTTCCCCTCAATGAATTAGTCGGTTTAATTTCATAGGCAAGATGTGGTTTGAGTAGAGGACGTTACTATTTATTGTATTTATTAGTGATCGCTTGATTTTTTTTTTCTTTTAATGAATCCATGAAAGTATTGTATATAATTGAATAAATCCTAAATACAATGTTTTATATAGGCCTGTTCATGAATTACATCATTATGAATTGATTTATAGAAATTCCATATGTTTATGGTATTAGTTATAAAATCCCTAGATAGGTTTCATAACCATGTTAAAATTTATAAAGAATTATTGTTATTAATTAATTACATACATATTATTCTCCTGTAATTTATTAAATGGAATATGTTTTAGTTATTTTCCATTCCGTATTATTAGTTTATTATCTATTCTTAGCTTTAATATTACAAAAACCCTTTTAAATCATCTGATCTCACCCCATTATATTATTTTATTTTCACTAGTACATGAGGCTGTATTTTGAAATTGATATACTAGGATACACTATGCTACATAATAGAATTATAAAAGAAAATTGTATGTGGATTTAATGTTTTAAATTTTATTATAAATTTCATTTATGTATCAACTTTACCAATAATACTAAAATATTCTTTCCCATATGATTTGAACCATTATATTTATGCTAAATTTATAAATCTAGTACCGACTTCAAGATACTATGGTTTGGGTTTCTACATTGGAATTAGAGAATGTTTAGTACAGACGAATAGAAAATTATTTAGGAATAAATATTAGGGAGGATAAAAATATATTAGATTATGGGGATATGTAAAGAAGAATATACTATTTTTTTAAATATATATTATGATATGTTCCATTGAAATATAAATTTTTTGGATACTATAAGACGTTGTAGTACAGAAACAATGGTACATAATTATAATTATTCTAAAAATCCATGTCAGGCTTCACTCGAGCATTACCTAGTACCAAAAAAGGGCATTACAACACACCTAGTTTAAAAATCATCGGAGATATTCTTAGGAAAATTAACATTTTTTACAAACAAATATGAAGTATTTGAAAATAAATATCTTCCCAAATAAATAATTTTTTTTATTTTTTGATCATCTATGTTAAATCATTCACAAGTTTTGGGATTATAAAATTTTTGTTATAATCTTATAGTCTAAACTAGTTTAATCCATTATTTATATATGAAACCTAATTGAATGAATGGGAACTATATCAACTCAAAAAATATATATAGATAGTTACCTCTAGGGAATTACAATGATGCTGAAGATAGAGATATAGCTAAAACTGATCAGATTATTAGTATTTTTAAGATGCTAAATTAGGATATGATTTCTAATAATGCTTTTATGGAGATTTCGAACAATTCCCTAATAATTTAAAAAAAATTGGACTGCTTCATGCATATGTATCCTCCAATATTCAATGTTTCTAAAATCATTTTTTTCTATGAAATGGATAAGTTCGTTTGGGAAGATATTTCTTGATTTTAAAAATAAAGAATTTGAAAAATAATCCACAAATGTTCATCTTATATCAGTAGTTGAAAATATATGGTGTACATTGATTCATATTATAATGTATGATGAAGAAATACAATGATTGTACTAGATGTATTTCATGTTATTTTTATTGGAATTTTATTACCTCATTAGAAATGGGAATATATGGAAAGACTATTCATGAGCCTCATAAAGAACAAAGTGGAAAATGATTCTAAGTATGAAGGTAAAATTACATGAGTTTTTTGTTATAATGAAGATTATGTATGTACTCAAATGACCATGATTGATTGTTTTTTTATGGTATTAATCCAATTAATTTAAGTGAAATAGTCTCCCAATTATTCTTATAATACAAGGACATAATATCTTCTGATATTAAGAGAAATAAGAATTCTCAAATTCATACAAATTTGAGGGGAGGAATAGAATAATATGATAAAAGTGAAAAATGAAGATAAAGGATAAAAGGAAAATAATTATTTCACAGCATGTGATACTTGTGGAGAGAAAAACCTTGATACATGTTTAAAATGAAATGTATTTTTCTTTATGTGTCGATAAAAATGCCACCAGACATAGGATTTCCTGGGAAGGAAAGAATATTCAAATGTTCAATGATATAACTGCAATGATATGGGGAATAATGAAAATAAATTCACTATGAACCAATGTAATATACATCATAATAAGATAAGGGATCAAATTTATTATTAGGTCATTACTACTATTTAAGTGGAATTATTAATGTTCTTATGTTTGGATTCTAGAATTACATTAAATGAATAAATTAGTCAATTATATTCTAGTTGTATGAATATTGAAATGTATAAGGATTATACTATAGTAATTTTCATTAAGTATTCAAAAGAATATGTTGAATGGTACAAGCAATCAGAAAAAGTGATTAAGTAGATTTTGAATATAATTGAAAATAGATTATTGTGGGATAGGAAAGAATTATCATTTTCATTATATTGTTATTATTATTTCACCATAAACATATGATTGATATAGATTATGTAAAAATGAAATTACTTTCTACTGTGTAACTGATTAATAATACATTCTATTTGTAAATTTAGAAAAATTCCTTATTATGAAAAGGATCTTAATCTGTTTGAAGGTTCATAATGATAATCAGTTATGATATATTTAATGTGGAACATTGCATTAGTTTTTAGAAATTTTTTTATTATATTAGGTAACTAGTGTTTTCCATATTTATTTTGGAAAATATTTATAGACATACAGTTAGAATTTGTAATCCTTTGGGATTATATTATTTGTTTAGAGTAAATTGTTGATCTCTACACATAAAATTTTTCAATTTTCGATATTTATTGCATAGAAAAGTTATGAATTCTATATTATTCAAAGAACAACCAAATTTTTAAACTTTTTCTTATGGAAATGTATCATGGACATATATTTCATTATATTCATATATAGTAAAATAATTTATTCACCTGAAAAATTTTATATAAAACAAATCCATCATATTACCATCATTTCTAAAGAAATATGTAAACATTTCACATATATTAGATTAATGGATTTTAGGACATTAACATTAGATGGATCATTCAATTACCTATGATCAATTAAATTTTTCACTCTTTATAAATTTTTACACTTTTCCTCTATGTCCAGATCATCACCTTCCACCAAAGATCTCATACTAAGATACCTAGTTGAATGTGATTCCATGTGACCTTTATACATGCCATTTTCATTTATGAAGAATTTTTTCTATTAACACTTTTAATATGTGGGTTTTTTAAAAATTATATATAAAATTATCATACCATGGATTACCATGATAAAGATTATATTGCGAGGTCATAATTTATTTAAATTAGAGGGAATGTTACACTGTATTATTTTTAAATATGAATCTCATATTCAATAGCCAATATGAACTAAAAAACATAAATAATAGGGGATATAAAATCATGAAAAATTATGATATATTAATGGTTTTAAATAAATATATTATTTTATATAACATTCAATTAACACAACTTCGGTTTTTTAATGTTTTTTCGGAAAATAATGACACTCATTAATAGATTGCATTATTAGTGAGACAATGTTTTAGTAAATTATATTATTATTATTAATTAAAACAACAAAAATATCATAGTCATTAAGTTAAAATTTAATAATTGGATTTACTAAATAATGAAATATATAGGTGAATTTATTCATAACTAATTAATTATGAATATATAAACCAATTGACTATAAATGAAATGTTTTTATAAAAAGTTATTTTTTGTTCGAAAGGCATTTTATATTCATATATTAGATATATTAATATTAATTGATGATATTAATGAAATCTATATAATATATATAAAATAATGTTTAAAATTTACACAATATATTTTGTAGATCTATGATAAGAATAAAACCAATTTTAAACATAAAATGATTATTTTTTATAAAGGCATTTTTCGGCATTTTAAAGGATTGCCTATTTTAAAAATGAATGTTAATTTTTTTAAATTTATTTTTCAAATATAATATTAATATTTAAAATAATAATTACAAATTTTACTATGGGTGATATTTTTTATTTTTCTACGATGTTTCATTTTTTGATAAATAGTGGAAAATACTGAATTTTAATATAAAATTGTTTTTTTAAATTAAATATGAGGATAAATTATATATTAAATTGGTTTTATAAAAATAAAGATCACTTATGAATCCATTAAACTGATTTATTTAATTTGAAATATTTCTATGTTCAATTTAGATATAAATACATAGAAAACATTTGTAAATTCTCACATTAAAAAAATACATTCTCATTCCATTTGTGAGATAAATTTTAAACCCTTTTTTCAACCATTATAAATTGATTTGGGAAGATTTTATTCCATTTTATGAATCATAATAATTTATTATGACTATTATGGTCGCCTTAAATTTTACAAAACTTATTTGTTAAAATTATAAAAATCATTTTCAACGATTTAGAGACAAACTAGTTTAACAAGGGATGAATATTAATAAATTTGGGTAAAATGACCTTGAATCTTGTACAACACAATTTTGAGGATACATATTTAAACCATATATATTATAGGCTAAATATTGGTCTGTTATTAGAGCCATGTGAATTGAATAAATGTTGGATAACTGAATAATGATAACAAATACCATCTGTGTCCTCTCTCCAGAATATAAATACACACCCACTCTCCTCCCTTCTTCATAATAGAACACCAATTTGGATCAGCCTAGACCAGAAAAAATAACTCCTAATATTCCATTACATCATCCTAAAAACCTAAATTTTTTCAAAAAGGTATCTTATAAGGTTTTCAGAGAGAATCCAATAGGGTACCCAAGGAATAAGTTATGTTCTTCTTATAGGGTTTTTGTCTAATTCCTTCCTCCAACTCCTTAGTTTTAAATAATAAACTGATTATAAATTATAATTAGTATCTTCCATATATAACTTGATTTCAGATTATAGTACGTGACCTAAAACATTAGACACATTCATAAAATGTGTTATTAAATCAACATTGATGTTTATGGAGAACTACTGCATCTTGAACCGATGTTCTTCATTTTTTCATTACCAACTTACAAAATTTGAAAAAATGTTGTATTTATGGTTTATATTTCATATATATGAAATTTTTTATTTTATTATTCTTTTTTTAATATTATATCACACATTACGTCATTATTTACAGTTTTTTGAATGTGATAATGTCGCCCATGTGTATGGTGGACTTCCACCTTGCAAAGTGATTTGCTTTTTTCATGCTTTACATGTAATGTATTAGGGATGGATTTAATAAAAAATGTGATATATTAATTAAAACAGAGACTATAAGGATTATATATATATATATATAGTTCTACTTTCTTTGTTTTAATGCGACATGAAAATGGAAACAATGTTCATGCATACATACTATAAAAATTGTCCATGAACAGTGTATTCCATCTTATATCGCATAATATTATTCATTACTATAAAAACATATATAAAAAATATTAATAACATTTTCATCATGGTTTAAATTCTATGGATGGGGAAATAATGATAAAATTAGCACGAACACCCAATAGCCCGTCAAAACAATCTCAATAAACAAGGTAAATAACACCAGAAACTATGAAAACTATGAGAGATTATTTATGAATGGGTGATAGAATGTTATAAAAGAATCATATACAATTTTATAAATCTTACTATGGGTCTATTATATAAAAATTTTACTCTAAAAACCATTATAGTGGTGTTTAATTCATGTAAAAACAAATCATATATTAAGGTATGATATTTATTCTATATTTTATTTTATTGAGACATATTGATATGTTATACACATAATTTCATTAATATGATATATATAAATCCATTTTAAATGAAATTTCTTGTGAAAACATTCATCCATTATATTTGTTTTAATTTTTTTATATCACATAGGGGTATTTAAAATTAATAGTTACCAATATGTACTGAATTATAGACATAAGTTTCTTTTGATTTGGATATATTAATTCCATGTTGCTGTTATATTCTCTAATTATGTGTATAGTGTATTTTTATTATATAGTGATTTATTTCTACATATTTTATTTTTAATTATAGATGATACACATAACTGATTCATGGATTCATTCTCACTTCATATTAAGGATTATTTGAAGTGTTTCATTCATAGTATTATTCCAATGGAGAATTTTTATTATAATACTTCTGTTGAGGAAAATTATTTTATTATTTCATAATAAAACCATTTCCTTTTCAAATACACTTATTATTTAATATATTTTCAACTAATAAAATAGTTTCCACACATTGTTATTTAAAATAATTGAGATGTTTTTTTATGACGATCAGACATTCAATCTATCTTTTGATAGAAATTTATCTTTTTAAAAAATTATGTTTTATGAAAATGTTTTTAAAAATTATTTCTTAATATAAATATTTACCCATTTGGAATTCATTAAATAATTATTTCAATGGAATTTTCTTCTCACTTTCAAAATAAGGGACCTTTATAACCTATTTACCTTATAATTTTTTTTTATGTTATGTATATAATTACCCATCGACATGGACATCAATTAATTTTAGATTCCATTGCAAGGATACAATGATAGTTTTTATGAAATGTTTTCTTAATATTTTTTTAATGAAATTAAAAATCAATTTTTTTCAAGATCAAATTTTTTTCCTCATAAATGATTTTAAAAATATATTAATGGTATTTATATTCATCACTGACAATAACACATTACACATAACCTAATTGATATATATTGTAATTACATCATCCTTGCTATTTTTCTTGATGGTTTTTGAGTAGTTTGTTTGGGGATTAACTATTTTTATATGATATACATTATAATGGATAGTATATGATTATGTTTTTGGTTGGGGGTATTATTTTAATATTGAATTCTAGTTTTAATATGAATTTATATGTTAGTTATTTTTTACCCCATTATAATGACGAATGCATTTCATGTCACTTGTGATGGGAGGGGCCAACTATAACTACTCTCTATATCAATATTTTTTATAAGGACAACTATATATGTTTTGGGTTGTGGTATACCCATTTATTAAATTCTTACAACAAATCATTGATGATATTAAAATAATTGAATGACTCCCCATCCGTATTAGATTTATTAGCATGAATCATATGTGTTATATATTTCAAATTCATTACTATGAAATCTTTCATTAAGAATTCAGTTATTCTCATCCCATGTGATTATTTGATTAGGTTTAGAATCATGGGTTGTGATTCACTCCATTGTGATTATTTATATGTAACTATCTAATGATAATTAATTATTTCCTTATTATTATCTAGTTATTAATAAAATAGAATATGTTTTTTTATTTAATTTTCCTTACTAGTTATTCGTTATATATTCATAGATTCCTTGTACCCCTAACCTTATATATCATATGAAATCAACCCATTCATATGTTTTATTTTACCCACGATATGAGTAATTATTTTTTGGTTGATATGTTCGGATACATTAAAGTAAATAATGGAATTCCCAATGAATTGTTTTTGTATTTTATGTTTTAAAATTTCATATATATTTCAATTATGTATCTAGTTCACCATGAGTTGTAAAATATTTAGTATATTGGTATCTAAACAATTTTATCTTCTCCAATGTCATAAAAAAGATGTTGTATCTAGGATAATGAGGTTGTAGTCACTAAAACAGTGGGTATTTTAATGCACAAATTTCCATTAATCATTTCTAGATTCTATTATTAGTTTCTCAATAACATGTCACCACAAAATTTAGTCCCTTTATAAAATCCCCAGTCTCATTTACATTAAAATGTTATTATTTATTAGATTATTTCACATTTATTAGGTTAAAAATTGTTATATTCTTGTGTTTTGTACTATTTTAGTAGTGTTTATAGATGTTTGATATCAGAGAGTAGTTAGAGAAAAACAATCTCAATCTATAGTAAACTGGGAATGTTGGTATGGGGGTCACTATGTTGTTTCAGAGGTAGATAATAGTTTTCCAAATCATGCATATACTTGGTGATACTGTTTAACTAGAGACAAATGAAAAAATAAATTTTTTTGCAATGTTTAAAAAACTGTTCAAGCTCACTGAATGAGTAGTTACCATTTATAGGAAACCAAACCCCCCACTAACCCTTAATCACAACACTTATGCCCCCTTGGCTTATAAAAATGTTGTATAAATAAGCTCCCAACCACCCTCTATTCCTTCTATAATCCTCAAATTTTGATGAATCCAATTCAAGATGGATGTTTAGCATAAATAAAAATTAGTTGCCTGATATGAGGTAATGTATTCTCTCAAGATTCTACCATATATTTTTTCCTTCTCAAACATGAAAAATCTCTTTATTAAATTATTTTATAATAAGAATAGTACCTTCATTATACTAGGATGTTTTTATGAGAAGGATTCGACCTACAGTCACACACATCTCCATCTAATGGATTTAAAACATACTATTTTTGTGGACGGTGAACTAATGCCTCATGAGATGATGATTGTTCAATTATACCCTACTGCCTATCATGGTAGCCATTATTATGGAACTATATTTATATATGATATATATTTTATTTATATTTCCTTAATTTTTCTCTATTTTTCATTTAGTTCATACCTTTTTTCTTTCTATAAGGCATAAATATGATAATTTCATTTGAGGAAGTGCGGACTATCGCCCCCTCAATGTGATATGACTCGTTCATTATATACCTAGAATGTATAAATGATGGAATTAATTAACCTATGTAACAAGTATAAAATAGATATTATACTGGAATAATAATATACCTATGTATCATTTAATTTTCATTCCACTAAATATGAAACGATTGATTGTAGCGTTCATGTGTACGTACGGTTTACCGTCTCCATGAACGATGTGTTTCACTTCATATATCCAAAAGTTATAGACTATTCTAACAACATATATAATAGATCTAAATACATATATAATGGATATATATGATATTTAAATCAATAAAACAATTATGGAGAAAATGTAATTTCGACGAAAATGACTATTTGTAATTATAACATCTTTATTTTTATCTCAAGTACCGAACATTGAGAGAATGACTGATATGAACATGAATAATTATAATATTGTAATAGAAATGTAATAACTGATATAAATAGAATTATAAGGTTTTAAAAGGTAATTAAGCAATTATTAGTTAACATAATTTTATTATTTTGGAAGAACAAGGAACATATGTGATGAGTTAGATTCATGGTAAGGGAAATTTTTAACCCAATTCCCATTCATTATGTTAAACTTCTACTTCATGATTATGTCATTCTATGATTATGTGAGGAATAATATTTGATAAGATATTTTTCATTTATACATTCATTACATTTACATATAATAAATACACATAATTGATCTATTTTATTTAAAAATTGATCATTGTAAGGGACTTTGTCTCCATCATGATTAATTGAGGCATATTTTGATGATATACACCTCCTTCTTTTACATAGTCTAGATTAAACCCCTTTAACTATTATATTCATTCAAATGAAATAATTTTTCTATGATGTTTATTAATAAACAACAAAATCAATGTTTTTAAAGAATGCAATGACAATAACCTTTCTGCCGCCATGAGCATTATTGGATATTTTTGTTCCTTAACAAGACATAATGTTTTTAAAAGTAAAATAAATACCATATATCCCATTTATGTATTTTCATTTTTATAATGGTGTTTGAAATGGATTTAGTATTTCAATATCTTGAAATTATTTTTTATTATTGAAAATGAAATGTTATTAGTGAAATGTTGATTTTTGAAATATTTTATGTGTTATGATTATATAATGGTACTTGAACATTTGACAGGTGATTACATGAAAATCCAATGGTGCGTGGAAACGTGATAAACACAATTATGGGTGGTTCGGTGATAAATAAATGATGGTTGGTTGTGTTATAACCTCCAATGCATTGGGCATGTTAGTCAATCATATGACTATTTCATTTATTAATATGTGTTGAAGTCAACCATATGGTAATTTTGATTAAGTATGTTTATGTCCCATGATATAATTATATGTTATTTTTTTATATGGGATTTATGGTAAACTTTTGGTTACAAAAATGGTTACAAATTTAATTATATTCAGGGATGTGTTTTTGCTACTTCATAAAGGTGAAAAGAATTACATTATGATAATGTTTTTAGGTTTTTCTTGTTTTTTCATGACTAATTTTTTTATTTCATTATGTATCCCTTAATAAGAATTTTACTCCCACCCCTTTTTTTAAATTTTTTTCCTAGGACATAATGAATAGTAGTTTCAAGGTTGGGATCATGGAAAAGTTATTCTGTTGAAACATGAAACGAAGTCATATTTCATTTTAAATAGTTTTTGTTTTATAAAAAAATTGTGTTATAAGAAGTGTCTACATATAATATTCAAGATGTTATGTATAAGTTATGACCTAATTATATAAATCAATAAACCTATAATGATCCAAAATGTGAATTATTAACTTAATTAAATATTATGTAATATTTAAGGATCAAGCGTTAAAGTAGGTATCAAATGTTGGTTTAGATAACTTTAGAGGTTAGGGTGTTATTTAAGAATAAGTTAGATAACCATAATGGTTATCATATTAGAAAGAGTTATAGTTATTTTAGATAAATTTAATTAGTTCAAGATATCATTATTATATATATCTTAGTATTTACCTTGCTTATAATATATTATATGTTGATTTTCTTGATATACTAATACATACATTGTTGGTTTTAGTAAATGGATGGATCTTTTTGGAACAAAATTAATAATGATTATGAGGAAGACTAAGATGCTTTTCTGAATAAGAAACCAAATAAAATTGTATATGAAATAAGAACATTTATGGTTATTCTCAACCAACTATATGGAATCATGATTGACCACATGATCCATGGTGATTTTTCTAAGGAATCATATATGTGAGAAAAAAATTCCTTTTAAAAGTGCAGGTAATAATAATAATGTTATGTATATTCAAAAACCTATGTGTCAATGATGTGTAATGAAACACCTAGAAAAATTATTTAAAGGGATGGGAATATGCTATAGATGTGGTAATGACGTTCATAAATCAAGAACCTACCATAGAAGAAGTAAGCGTTGAGTTTACTCCAAGAAAGGAAAAAATGTTCTTTCTGAGATAGCAATTGAATGATTTAAATGTGGTGTACATTGTAATTATAAAAATATATTTCCTACGAAGATGGTTTAGTAAATGGATCAGTAGGACTGTACAAATATATGCTTACCAATACAAAATATCATTCCAATTGAAGATGAGGAAACATACAATGACCAATGAAAGGTGTTAATTAATTTTTAACTAATGTTTTTACATTATTTAATCTTAGTATATGAATCATGGCTTTGTTTTTAGGAAAGAAGTAATTTATAATAAGTTGGAAATAATGTTTAATCGATCATGAATGATGTTGAATGAGTAATAATCATACATATAAGGGATTCAAGAGTTTCGGTAGAGTTTTTTATGATGAAATTATTAAAAGTATTAAGGCTCTTTTGGTGGTAGGATTAGTTTTCAAGTCATTTTTTAGAAGGTGAAACCCGGAAGTTTGATATGTGAAAAAAATTATTATATAAATAATTCTCTTTGTTTTAGATATAATAGATATCCATATGGGTTTATATGATATTTTCTTAGGTGATAAATGGTTATTATATATTGGCATTCAAAATGAAAGGTATCAGACAACCTTTGTGGTTAAAATATATTATGGTAATTTTTGATAAAATTATCTTATTTTTGAGAATATTATATGAATAATATGGTTTTAGAAAAATGAAAAACCTTTGGTTGTGTCACAACCTGTCGGGTCCGGTAAGGCCACGGAAATCGAACACACAACTAAAGGGTGACAAGGGTGAATTTCCCACCACAAGCCTACATGTAGTCCATAGTTAGTATGACTTCTTCAATTTAGTTAAATGTTTTTATGGATAATTAATAAGATTATTTTTTAGAATTATGTTTTATTAAATGGATATCCATATTATATAAAATTTAAATGTTGATTAAGTGATGAAGTTTATTTTGTAATTTGTTCTCTCATTTGGGAACACTATGTACCTAAGGAAAATAGAATACAATGGGATATAATTTTTGGAGTAATGGTCAAACATATATTTAGTGAAAACATATGTTTTTATTTTGGAAATATATGGATTTGTGTTATTTGTGGAAATGATTAAGATATAATAGAGAGTATGTGATTATAATAATTACACTTTAGTATGAGACTTTAAGAATAGTCGATGTTATTTGGAGATAAATAATAAGATTTACTGTCAAAGACTATATGATTAAATCCATTAGAGTTTTGGGTTTCAATTTTAATTTGGATTATTTTGAATAATTTTAAGGAAAATTGATAATTAAATTGACTTTTTTGAACTATCGGTATTGGTTGGTGAATTTTGGATAATAAGAATAATATTTTTATTTATAATGGATTGTCCTTTTGGGGAATTATCTAATCTCATAAAAAATTTATGGTTTTGGTTAATGAGTAATGATATGGTAAATACATATGTCCACTTTTTTGGATTATGTGATTATATAAAAGTTGAAACTAGTGCTACAGGTGTGACCATCTCATCATGAATACTCATTATTTGGATAAAAGATGAGTTTGTGGTAGAATTCTATTAACGGATGAAACTCTATATAAAAGCTAAGTATATTTTTTATTTTCATAGTAAATAACATTAATAAATTCCTAAAAATTATGAAAAGGAATGTAAATAAAAAAAATTTTCCGTTTACATTTCTGACTAGGGAGCCACTGACCGTTTAACCGAGGAATATTTTATTGTTTTATGGTAGATTCCTTTATCCTGATCATGTTTTCTAACACTATCCATCATCTCATGACACAAATTTTCTCTTATATATCTATTATTTCCTACATGAAATCTGAGTTTTTGATATCTCTAGTTACCTTTTTACTTCTCTTTCGTCCTTTTTAATTGAAAATTTTGTTGACTCTTTTTTCTTTGTTGGACATTCAACGTAGATTCTGAGCCCAATTTTAAAATTTTGAGGACACAATTTCCAAATAGGGGGAATGGTGTAACAAGTCTGGTATTTATATAATAATACATCTTGATTACTATTAGTACGTATGAATAATATATTAACTTTTTGTTAATGGGGTAAGCTTTTTTGATGGCATACATGACACATAATAAGGTTTTTTTTTCTGAAATCATATGTTGCACACAACAATGAGATATGCCGAAAAACAATAGATTAATTATATTATTATTTTAAATTGTAGTTAACACCTACCTGTTGGATTTTATTTAATGAATAATATAAAATGAATTTTGAAATATGGTTTAAACATGTTTAAATAATGATTTATTTTGTTTTAAATTAATTAAAATTGGAAATAAAAACCAATTGAATATAAATTATGTGTTCTTATGCAAACCTATTTAAAAGAGAATAATTTTGTTTCCATATCACCCATTAGGTATTTTTACATAATTAAAAATATATGATATATATTCAATTTAATGTTTTATATGTATTTGATATGTTTTCTACATATGATATTAGAACAAATTCAATTTTTCTAATAAAAGAGGTTTTGTCTAAAAATGAAAATTTAATGCCTTTTGATGGAGAATCTTTTTTAAATCTAGTTTTTGTGAATTTAATATATTATATTTGAAAAAATAATATTTTCTAATAGGATAGGGACATTACAAATTACTTTGGATGAAATTTTGTTATTTTTCTAATAAAGTTCATTTTTTAATGAATAGTGAAAAATCATCATTTTAATTCAAAAATATCATTTAATATTATTTATTTATATATCTTTATTATACTTTTAATTAGTTTTAAAGTATAATTGGATTTTATTTTTAACATTTAATCCAATATTATTCAATTTATGTAATTTCACTTTGAAATTAGACATAATCATATGTGAATATTTTGGTAGTTTTTACTTTTTAAGAACACGTTTTTTTGTTTTGACAAAGGGAATTTATTTTAATTAATTTCCTATAATTTTGTGTTTTGATTATAGAAAAATCGATTCTATATTTCTAATCCATAATTAAAAAGTTTTGTAAAATGGTATCTTTTTAGTTTTAGACATTATGAATAGTAACATCAATAAATATTTAATTTACCTTGGTTAAAGGGTAAATCTAGTAAATAACTGTAACAAAGAATATTATAATAATATTAAATTACACTAACACATGTCTAAATCCTTTTGGATGAGACATTTCTATGCATGGGCATCATTGGGTCGATTTTAGGAACACATGGGGCTACTTTTGGCTGAAAATGACATTTAATTACTTTTAATTTATCGTAAAGGAAAATGTAACATAAAAATATTACTCTTACTGTAAATAAATATATATGGGGTTATATAAGTTTTATTTTCTACTATAAACATTCATTATAAAGGTAAATTTTTTTCCTATGTCATTAAATTTTATTTATAATTGTTAGGCATCATATAAATCAATATATTGATGACTAAAAGATTATGTATTTATTACCTTATTATTTAATGATTTAAACAAATGAGATTATCATTTTTAAAATAAATTTATTTTAAAACATTTTATACTATACACAAATTTTAAGCATAATTATGAATTTTATCTTTTAATTATTGATGTATTTTCAAAATAATCATGTTTTTATGGAATTTTTAAAAGTAATGATTTGAATAGTATACAAATTAATATAAATGAGATTAAAAAAATTCTATTTTATTAAATGATATAATAGTAATAAAAATTTATTATTCAACTAAATGACATAGATAAGATTTCACATGTCATTAATGAGACAATTTAGATTCTATATGCATTTTATGGTAACTATATAAACCATATAGTATGAATATACAAGAAGACAAGGTAATTGTTAAATTAGTTATCTACAATTTAAAGCTAAATGAAAAGGATTAATTTGAATCCAAAACATGTATAAATCCTATTAAATGAGATTATTTTGAAAAATAATCATCTTAGGTCCCAAATAAATGAGTTCTTAATCTTCATAAAAGTAAAATTCAGTTTATAATAAAATAATGTTTCATTGCATTACTAAAGTTCACCTCCTACCTCTTAATAAAGGCCACCATATCTAACACTTAATCACACCTTGAAATACCCCTTGGATCATCCAAAATCAATCTAATGAAGCTCCTAGGATCTATTTATTCCTTCAATAATACTTACCTTGGGTGGAATCTAATTGAAGAAGGTATTTTATCTTAAATCAAAAGTAGTTACACTATTTGATGTAATTTCTTCTCTCAAGCTTGTTCCATTTTTTTTTCCTTCTCCAACCCATTAACTATCTATATTCCATTATTTTATAACAATAATAGTATATTTAGTATAATTTTATTTTTTATGAGATGTATTCAACCAACACTCATACACACCTTCATCTAATGGATTTTGAACATCCAGTTTCTGTGCAAGGCGAACTACTATCTCACGAGACGATGATTGTTCAATTATTTATTTCTACCTATAATGGTTTCCATTATGATTTCAAAATATTTGTATATGATATATATTGTAATTTTAAGGTATTTATTCTTTTATATTATTCATTTACATCATACAAGTATTCATTCCATAGTGCGTTAATACAATAATATCATTTGGGAATGTGTGGACTACCACCCCACAATGTGATATGAAACATTCATTCTATACATAGAACATATAAATGATGTAATTAATGAACTTATATAATATATATAATATATATTATATTGGAATTAGAATATAAAAATGTATCATTTAGTTTTCATTCCTTTAAATATGAGTAAAATGAATGTAGCGTTCATGTGTATGTACAGCTTATCGTCTCCATGAGCGGTGCAGTTTATTTCTTATATGAAAATGTTATGGAATATTAGAAATACATATACGTTAGATCATAATAAAAATATACTTGTTATATACTGTTTCTAAATCATTAATACAATCATTGTGAAAATAAACATTTTACCCCAAGGACAATTTGTAATTATAACAAGTTCATTATTCACTAAATTATCGAACATCGAACAAAGGACCGATATGAACATGGATAATTATAAGATTTTTATAGAAATTTAATAACTGATATAAATGGAATAATAGCCTTTAAATTTTTTATGAATAAAGTAGAAGTTAACTTATGTTTATTATTCATGATGAACAAAGAACATACGAGACGAGTAAGACTCAAGGTAAGGGACTGTCATAACCCAATTTCCATTCTTTTGGTTAAACATCTACTTACTAATTTTGACGTGCTATGATTATGTGAGAAATAACATTTGATATCATATCTTATATTTATACTTTCATTATGTGTACTTACAGTGAATACACAAAATTGATCTATTTTATTTACAAAATGATATTTTAAGGGACTTTATCTCAATCTTCATTCATAGATGAATGTTTTGATTATATATACCCTTTTCTTTTACACGGTTTATAGTAATCCCCTTTTACTTCTACTTTCATTCAAAGGTAATATTTTTTCGACTAATGAAAAAATGGATTTTTTTTAACGTATGTAGTGACAACAACCTTTCTGCTGCCACAAGCATTATTTGACATTTGGCTTCCTTAACATTCCATAATATATTGAAAAGGAACATAAATACCATATATCCTTTTTAAGTATTTTGGTATTGAAAAAGTATTATGAAAAGGATTGGGTATTTTTATACCTTAATATTATTTATTTTGATTGCAAATGAAATTTTATTAGTTAAATGTTGATATTTGCAATATTTTAGGTGTTATGATTATATAATGGTACAAGGAAATTTAATGGGCGGTTACATGATAATTCATTGATTGGTGGTTATGTGATCAACCAAATTAAGGTTTGTTCCGTGATAAACCATGGATGGGTGGTTATGTTTTAACCTCTAATGCATTTAGTATGGAATTCAATAATATAACTATTCTATTTAGTGATATGTGTGGAAGTCAACTGCATGGTTATTCCATTAACGTATGTTTATGTCCCAAGTTTCCATTAAATGTTATATTTTTATTTTTATGGGATTCATGGTTTGTATTTGGTTACAAAAATGTTTATCAATGATCTTATATTTAGTGAATGGTTTTTGCTACCCTTAAATGCTGGAAATTATTAACTTATGAAAATGATTCAGTGGATTACATGTTTCTTTGTGACTAATTGTTTTCTATCAGTATGTATCCCATACTAAGATTTCTATACTCATCCTATCTTTTGATATGATTTTTCCTTCGCCTAATGAATAAAAGAATGATGGAAGGGATCGAGGAAAAGTTATGTTATCAAAACATGAAACAATGTCATATTTAATTTTAAATAGTTTTTTTTATAAAAATTTCATAGTGATAAGAGTTTCTAATTATAATATTCATGATGTTATGTATACGTTATTACCTATTTCTATAAATATCTAAAGCTGAAAACATCCCCAATGTGAATTATTAAATTAATTCCTCATTATGTAATGTTTAATGCTGAGTCCTTATACTAGGAGCTCATATAGCTCTAACCGAGTAGTTTAACAGTTGATGACTATTAATCTAGGTTAATCAACCTCACTAGGTACTCGATGGATTTGGTCGATGATCAATACATTAGAGATCAGACCATTGAGAGAGGAATACAATGGGATATCCGAGCTTGTTTTGTGCCTCTATAAATTTTAAATTATGTAGGAATGCTCGAGTGAGATTTGGTGGTCGAGACAATCTTTGCTAAGAAGTGACATCCATTGGTAATCAACGGTAGGAAGGAATATGTACAGACATCATCATTAGAGTGTCGACATCATGTATAGGGATTAGAATGTGGGAGACATCACAGGATGACCCAATATACGGGATCAGCGGTCCAGGACTCTTAGGATGATCTATTCAGCCTAGGGAGACGTGCTGCTACTCATGTGATGGAAGGGGATATCTTTATAGAGACTATACAAACTATAAAAATATAGATAGGGACATGGTGGACAGACCATAGAGTTAGAGGAATTGATTGGAGTAGGCAGCCCATAAGGCGCAGATGTGGCAGAGGGAAGGGAGAGCTGCCCGAGGTGGAAAACGAATTGACCAACTTCCACGACCACTCCTAAGAGTTCTGCACTATGATAAGGGAGCTAGGGGATCGGGGAAGTGGAAAATACATACCATCAATGTGTACATCTCCTGGACTCTTGGGATGATCTGAGGTACGATCTATGACTTTTATTCCTTAGCATTCATACTTATAGACAATGGTGCCAGTCATTATTTGCACACCACATTTCTTGTGAAAAAATTTGAGAATCTGGTGGAGCCTTTGACCAGACCCATATTCTTGGAGACACCTACAGAAGGAGAATCAATGATCACACATATTTTCTGAAAATGTGATATTACCCTTCGATGTAAGTGTTTTAGTAGGAACCTCATGGTGGTAGTTTTGAGGTCCTATGATGCTGTTATCGGTATGGACTGGTTATCTCGGGTCCATGCGTAGATTGATTATTTAGGCAAAGATTGTGGCATGTTTGCAGTGATGGAAGGCGGTTTTCATTTATTCGTCAAAATGAAACCCAGACATCTTTGAATGAGCTCATTCAAAGGAGGGAGAAACAGATCACTCATGAGTTGGCTATCCATACCATTGGAGTGGTAGATGTTGTGAGCTTTTAGCACCCAGTAATAGTGGAAGAGTATGAGGATGTCATTCCAAAATATATTACCGGATTAACCACCCTCCCCCACCTGACAATTTACTTTTGCATCAAATTACACATAGGGATGGCACTGATATCATTATTGGTGTATCAGATGGATCTTATAGAGCTACTATATAAGAGGGTGTAGTTTGAGAATTAACAGAGTAAGGTCTTCTTTAGAAATAGTTTTTGAACCTAGGAGGCCCTAGTTTTGTTTTCCAAGAAGGAATATGAGAGTTTGAAGTTATGTGTGAATTACCAACACCTGAATCTGGTAAAAATGATGAATAAGTATCCAATACCTAGGGTCAAGGACCTCTTTTATCAAATGAGAGGGCTGAGATATTTCTTAAAGGTTGACCATCGATTAGGTTACCACTAGTTTTGAGTAAAAGACAAGGATATATCAAAGATGGATTTTAGATGCATCTGTAGCCACAATGAGTACTTAGTGATGCCTTTTGGAATGAAGAATGTCAATTCAGTGTTTATTGGACTTATGAAACTGATTTTATAGATGTACTTAGACCAATTCTTAGTGGCCTTCATTGAAGAAATCCTTGTGTACTCGACCTCAGAGGAGGACCACATGAGACACCTGAAAATAGTTGTAGGCATACTCTAAGAGAAACATATTTATTTGAATATCTTGATGTTTTAGATATGGATACAAGATTTCCACTTTATGGGGCATTTTATCTCATCATATGGTGTATTAGTGGACCCTTACAAGGTTGAGGTGGTGTTAGCATGTGAGCAACAACGAATTGTGATAGAGGTGCAAAGCTTCCATGGGTTGGCAAGAAACTATCAGAGATTTATTGTTGATTTCCCCTAAATATCAGCAGCAATGACATACTTGAATCAGAATGGGAATACCTTTGTATGGAAAGATAAGTTCCAGTCGACATTCACATAATTTAATAGGTGTTTGATGAATTAAATGTTCTTGATATGGGAAAAAGTGGGTGTCAAGTACTTAATTTTCGTCATCCCATCATGGACAGAGATTGGCATCTTCATAGTGTAGAGACATGAAGTGATTTGATACAGTCCATTCCATCTAATTCCACATGAGAAGAACTATGTGACACATGATCATGAGTTGTAAGTGGTAGTATTCTCATTTAATATGTAGAAACACTACCTGATGCACAATCATTTTATCATGCACTATGACCACAAGAGCCTCACATTCATCATTCCACAGAAGGATTAGAATATGAGGAATAAGCTATGGCTATATTTTCCCTAGGATTATGTCCTTTTTGATCATTTATAATCATGGGAAGGGGGAACCTAGTGGATGATGGTCTTATTCAAGGATTGAGTTCACAGTTTCTGAGTGAGGCATCAGAGTAGTTGGCCTCTCAAAAGTTATCCTTCGTAAATTGAGATAATGAATCCTATCTTGAGTCGATCCTTATCACGACACTACTCATATGAAAGTATACGGAGGCCCAACATGGGGATGTTTATTGTGAGACATTATTTTCTCATTAATCTATAAGACAAGATCCTGATGGATATTATCAAGGTGGTGAGAATGTCATCATTTAAAGATGATTCATAGTGTTTATGGTGGTTTTGCAGGAGGAACTTCTAAGGGAATTTCATTCACACCCTTAATTGTACTTCTAGGATTTGAAAAATGTATCATAATGTCTAAAGTTAGTTCTTGTAGATAGGGATGAAGAAGGCCCCATCAGTTTTTTCTTCATGAAGCCTTATGTTCTAGCATGTGAAGGCTGAGCACTAGGTTCTTGCAGGGTTATCTAACACCTAGTGAGTGAGTTAGTAGAAGTGGTATGGATTATCCACGGACTTCGTGATGGGCTTACCACGAATGCCTATGGGACACTATTAGATCTGGGTGATCATTGACCAACTGTACAAGTCATCCCACTTCCTAGATATCATGGAAAAGAGTTCCATAGAGATCATGGAAAGCCTCTACAAATGGGAGATAGATTTTATTTATGGCATCCCTTCGACGATAAATACAGATATTGATTCCCATTTCAAATCCCAGTTGTGGAAGGGATTGCATGAGGCATTTTGGACTTAGATATGCTTGAACACAGTGTTCTATCCCTAGATAGATGGTCAGATAGAGAGAACGATTTTGTTTCTGGAGGACATGTTTCCATCCCATATAATGGATTTTGGTCATAGCTCAGATAAACACCTACCACTAGTGGATTTTTAATACCAAAACAACTACCACTCCACCATCATTATGGCACAGTTTGAGGCTTTATATGGGTGACCCTACTGGTCAACACATTTCTTGAACGACCTCGTAGTGTCATCACTCGTGGGTCCAAATTTTTTATCAGATACTCCTAAGAATGTAAAGATCATCCATGAGTGGATGAATAATACACTGAGCTGACATAATTCTTATGTAGACAGAATAGAGAGACCTATGGAGTTCAACAACAGAGACCATGTTTTCCTTCGGGTCTCACCTCTTTGAGGGTTTAAATGATTTGGCTGGGGGGTAAGTTGTCTCTATGGTTCATTGGCCCTTTTGAGATACTTCGTAGAGTTAGCGAGGAGACGTACCATGTTTCTCCAATGCCATTGTTCCCCATGTACATGATGTCTTACATTTCATGTAGTTTACTAGGTACGTGCATGGACCATCGTAAGTATTAGACTAGGGTGAGCTGGACATCGAGGATTGTTTGACCTTCATAGAGTACTCAGGGGGGAATGAGGAATGACATATGAGGATCCCTCATTGGGGAGTGATTCCCTTGGTGTATTTCTGGTGGTAGTATGAGAATCTTTAGGATAGCATGTTGGAGGGGGAGGGTCATATTCATCTATAGTACCCACAACAATTTTAGAATCCTTTTTTTATAACTTCATTAAGATGAAAAATCAAGATGTTTGGGGTAATGTAATGTCTCATATTTTTTTTGTATTATTTTATAATATTATATAGAATTAATTAGAGATCAGGCTTTGTGACGGCATGTGATTCTGGGGCCTGGAGTTCTTGGAATAAAATTTTGAATAAATTAAACATTTAAATAGCTCATGTGAGAATTCTTCCTAAAATGGTGGAGTAACATTTAAAAGGGATCCCATATCAAAAATTCAATGGAACCATCAAATTTAGAGCAACATCTTTATATGTGGTCTGGTCTAACCATGGCCAGCATAGTTTGGCAGGAGAAGTTAGTTTTTGTACAATTTAAATAAAAGGAAATAAATTATTAAAGCAATATATTTTAATCATTACAACGATACAATGACACTTTAATCAGTTTTAAATGACCAGAAGCCAAGGGTTAGGATCATAACCCCAGAAAACTCCTTGAAATCCTATAGAGACTTGGAGTAGAGCCACCCTTGGAAAATTCTTAAATAACGCCGAAGAACGATGATGTGTGGATCATTGCACATCAAGATCGAATCCTGACTGATGACTGATCTCCCGCTTCCTTGACGATTGAGGTAGGGGTTTTTATTTCAATTATTTTCCCCATTCATGGATTTAATAAATGAACATAGATAAAAAATGAATTGTTTGTCCCACAGATCATTCTTTCTTATGGGAGGGGATTTTATCATGTTTTTTCTGGGTAATTAATCCATGTTTGATTTGTTTTATTTTGATTTTCCCCATTTTCTTTTTATAATGAGAGTGGATCAATTCTGAGACGAATTACTGCGATTGATAATTACTCACTTCATTGTGTTTATTTCTTCATCCACATTTTTTTCAGTGTTCTTTCCATTCTTCATGGGGTTATGAAAAATGGAACACTGTACATCCATTTCCCCACACAACAATCCCAGACCAGATATATGTCATCGTGATGTCCCGGAGGTGGTGCGGCGATGAGGGTGGTGGATGGATCAATTTGGTTTGAGAGAAATAATTATTTAATGGTTCTTCATGGGGTGGATTGTAACATGTTTTTGGGACTGATTGGAGGCCCAAACCCAACAGAATCTATTTTGTGGGGTCTGGGAAACCCCGATCATTCTGTTTCATTGAGATCGGATGGTTGGATCGAGATATAGAATATCACATGATTTTCTTGAAGAAGAACATTGGGTTCTGTAAGATAATGAAGAACACAATGTGTTTTCAAAATAACATGGCATGTGGGGTCGAATTAGTGGTAAATAGGCTTTTGCAATGGTGGAAGAGATGAGAGTGCTTCTAAAAACAATCACATGGTGTGTGGGTCATTATACGATACTCGATGTCTATCTCGTATCATATAAATACAAGGGGTAGATTTCACGGCATGTACTCCACCACACAACAAGACCAAGTCAGTTACAGGGGTAACCCCTTGTAATAGAACACGGGTGGGAATACATAGGTTGAATCCATGTATGGGAAAATGAATAGAGTACATGGGGAGTCCCCCAAATAGTAGGAAATAGTGTGTCACACTCTTACACAACATGTATGTCTCTTTCTACACAACATTCTATTCGACAAGGGAATTGTACATGGGTAGTACTTGGGGTAAAAGTACACAATATGTGACCTTTCTACATGTTGTGTACCTTTCTATACATGTATTGATCTTCTTATCCATCATTCCTTGGATATGATTCATCTCGGTTAGTTCCCCCTTACTCTATCCCCTGAAGTTTAGGTGTCATTTCTATCTACCAGACTCTGACGCATTCAGTGGGACTTTCTAGAAAGAATTCAGAATCCCACCAAGTGTCCAAGAGAGAGATCCTCATAAAATTTCTGACCCTAGGTAGAGTTAGGTATTAATGTCACAAATCTTATAGGTCATCGATCTTATACATAGAAGGTGATTATGGATTAGTCATGGTATACTCAAAATCCCTGAAAGAGATATTTTTCCTAGTATCATGACCTTTTCCCAATCAGGAGTGAGTTCTCTAGGAATGAGTGCACCCATTCACTCTCTAGATCTTTTAGTATGTCTATCTATCTTGTGACACTTTCCGATAAATGTACTCCTCATACTGACATCGTCAAAGCTATTTGAAATGTGGAGTTATAAATACCAAATTTTTTCTTTGTGAAATCATTGAATTGAATGCCTAGTGTTGGAATGCTGGTCATTATGACCTACCTCTAGAATATGGTTATAGGTTTTGAGTATATTGTGATATCTTTCTCTTTTTATGTTTTATATACATATAATATTCTTAGATAACTATACCTTTAGTATTTTTATTTTCTTTTGGAATTTATATTTCCCAATTGAGTATTGTTATGGTCACCCTTGCACGGGCTATGCCTGGACATGTCTTATCCTATGGAGATGAGTGGCATTTTGACGGAGTCATGGGAGGTCCAAGACAGAATTGAGATTTTTGAGCTTCCCTACATGATGACGTGTTTATATGGATACAAGTAGTAGTACCAGTAACTATTTCATGATTACAGGTTGGAATGATTAGTTTTCATACTTTTTCTACCATGGGCATGTATGTTTCTGAGTTTACATTCAGAACCTTACTTTTCATTGTACAATATTGACTGGGATTAATTGTATGCTTGAAAATTTGTTCCTTAGTCACTTATACAATTTAGTGTTGGTGGACTTGGATATGTGTGAATGTGTGCAGGTACCTAGGAAATACATTCCATGTTAGTGATATGCCAACTCAGGGCTTGTCACCAGCCGTTGGCTAGTTGGATGCAGGCTTGGGGAGTCATGGCATGGGCCCCACTAGGATGTGTCATGAAATTTATGTCTTGGGGATGTCACCTAAGGTAATTTACAATTTTCGAATTCTCAGTCCAATGAGTTATTTCATGATATTACAATTGGCATTAGTATTTGTTGGTATATATTTTTATTTTTTTAGTAGAAAGCATATATGAATTTTGAAACACGAATTTTATTGATTAATATTTCAAAGAAAAATTCATGGTGATGAAATTAATGTTACTAGGGAGACTAGGTACATGTATCCTCCCTACCAATGTTCCATGCAATAGGACCTGAAGTTGGACAGTCAAATATCGTCGAGCATGACTCCTCCAATGCTAGAGGGCGTCGAATTGAAGCGAGGGTTTTCTAAGAAAATAATGGGGAGAATATAACCTCTTTTATCAGACTAATGTACAATATGATGCAAAAAAACAAGTGAAGAAGCATATAAATCACCGGAATAATACAAATTTCACAAGATAGTAAAAAATGAAATACCATACACAACTTAAAGGGAAAAAATTTTGTAACAATAAATGTTCTATGTGGATATAATTCAACTAAATTTAAAGATACAATAACTCCATAGAGGGTCATGAACCATGTCTCGTTCCATCACCCATGCTCCATTCCCGAACCAAAAACTATCCCAGTGCATTTCCATTATCATGTCCTTCCATAACAAATTCTGCTTGGGTTCCAAATAGGCAGCCTGATTGTGGTGTGAGTATGACTCAATAGACCACCACAAATGGTGTCTAAAATATTTCCAATAAAAATATAGTTCATTCAATTCTATAAATCAACTAGTACAATTCATAAATAAGCAGTTGTCACATTTTTATTTATTCTTTGTTTTATCACATTAAACTCGGTTTTGATTCATTCCTTTAAATCATCTCAAAATTCATTTATGTCATTCATTTAGTGTTGAATACAATTTCCAACACCCCAAATCTCATCGATGTAGGGCACCATTCCTATCCTCCAAAATCCCATCTGGTGTGGATCACCACGTCTACACCACAAACACCATCTAGTGTATATCTCCACATCTACCACCTCAAATCACAAACTCTTGGACAACTATTGCTGTAGAACCCCATGTCTAGGAACCAAAATCTCTATTGGTATAGAACTCCATGTCTTGAACCCACATTCTCAATCATAAACATCATTTGTTAATTCATAAAGAATTATTCACATCAATACCTTTATAATCTGTTGATTAGTTAAATACATCAAAACCCATTAGTTCACCAATGATTAACTATGTGCACAACCCATTAATTAATTCATCAATTAATTAATAAATCAAAATTAATCCCATACCATAATTAATTATCAACAATTAATTACCCAAATAATGTCCCATTTATCATAATTAATCCCATAATTAATTTTCTTAATGGAACAACAAGGCTCATAATGAATCCACCATTCATTAACTCACATAGCCAATCCTTATCTCATAATATATTGTCCCTTATTAATTATCTAAAACCAAAAAAAATATCTCAATTACAATACCTCTCCCCATAAACAATTTACCCAAATAAAACATCTATTTGTATATTCCCTTAGCCTCATTGTTCAATAATCTATTTAATCAGTAAGGCATCAATAAGTCAATTTAAGATTCTTAATTACTCAAATTTCCGAAATATGTTATTATGGGAACCTAGAAAATCAATAATATCACAAACACTTATCTAATACATGACTGTGGGTGTTTGACTGAGTTAACCATCCTTGGTTTATTAATGGATATTTTCCAAACGGATATCCCAAAAATACAAAGAGCACAACAATGTCAAATGAAATCTAGATCTAAATCCTTAAACCCAAAATAAAGATCAAAGGCTTCAAGATCATGAAAACCATGATCTAGATCCACAATGATAGATCTTAATCTCATATTTTTAGATCCATCGAATCATTGGTGATATTCCATGAAAAGATCAATGAAATACAGTGAAACGAATGAAAGAATTATCATTATGAAATCCACATATTGGGAAGAGAGTGGATCTTAATCCTAGCATTCGATCATAGAGAAAAGTGTTCGAATTACCTTGGAATCCCTCTAAAATGATCTGGGATCACCTTTAATTAATCAATGCTAATCTGTGGTCAGAATAGAATATTTTCAATGGGTTTATGTGATTTTAAAATTGATTTGGGTAGAAAAATGATTCTCTCGCATGATTTCAATTGGTAGTGGTGTACAATTAAGGAAACCATGTAAAAAATGTGCATAGACCTATATCTAATGATTTTTCTTAAAACCTCACACAAACTCATCTCCGAAAAAATTCCAAATAAATGTAACATAAAATAACTAAATGTTTTAGATAATCGCACCTGAGATCACCCAAGAAAAACCGTGAATCGTAAAATCTCCCCCCTTATAACAACCCTCCATCGAGCGCACTCCATAACTTCACTAAGATTCAATGCCAAAAGGATTGTTCCATCGAGCCTTCATGTCTTCTTTCCATTCCCAAATTTCATCTTAAACACATCCATGTTGTCGTCACACATGATCCATTAGCACGGTCTTTCCCTAAAACACATTCTAACTACAATCAAGAAAACGTTTCAAATGCTCATCATGGGATGCACCTATATCAAGGTCAATATCATATAAATCGATCACATGAGAATGGTCAGGGTAATACATTCATAGATTTGACACATGGAAGATGTCATTTATAGTGTTGTATTTCTATGGAAGATCGAATCGGTACGCCACTGGCCGAATTATCTCCAACAACATCAAATGGTCCTATAATCCTAGGTTCCAAAATTCCCACACTCCCTAACATGTGGTGATCCAACCTAGGTGACATCCAATGGAAAACATGGTCACCCTCATTAAAATCAAGGTGTCATATCCATATATCACCATATGTCTTCTGCTTAATTTCATCCATAGCCATATGTTTCCGAATCAACTGAACCTACTCTTTTGTCTCTTGCACGAGACTCAGTCCCAATAAATATGACCCATCCTGCTTCATCTAGCATAGTAGTGATCTACATGGACTACCCTAATGATCCTCATATGGCTCCATCTATATAGATTCCTAATAACTTTTGTTATAGATGAACTCCACTGTGGATAATTTTTTCTCCCATGAACCACTGATATCATTCACACATGCCCGCAGCATATCCTCTAGAATCTGTATGGTATGCTCCGATTTCACATCTATCTATGGGTGGAAAAACATACTAAAAAATTATTATTTTCCAAGAAATTACTACAAGACCTTCCAAAATTGGGATGGAAATCTCAAATCAAGATATGAAACTATATTCTATTGAACCCTATGTAAATGAACTCTCTCTTGAATGTATAGCTCCCCAAATTGTTCCACTGTGATGGCTTCCCTGATGGGCAAGGAATGTGCTTCCTTTTTAGTCTATCCGTGGTGAACAAGGTAGCATCATTCTTCCTAATAATATATTGGAGACCTAATTGAAAATACATGGTCACATCATCCCACATCCATTATATAATAGGAAACTATTTTAGTGAACTTTCAAGTCATTGGTGATCTTCCATCACCTGCTGACAGGTCGAACATCATTTTAGGAAACCCTCTATCTCCTTTTTCACACCTATCCATGGAAACCGTAATCTTATATCATGGTACATTTTAGTAACACCATTACTTGTCACCCAATTTAAGCCATGAAAATCACACATGATATCATCTCTCAAACTTGTAGGTAGAAAAACCTAATTTTTCACATAGATCACCTCTTCCTCATCTATCAACCAGTTTCTTGGTGTCTTCCAACATTCATGGAATTACATCATGTTATTAGGACTTCTGATCTTTGTACTACCTATTTATAATCCATTTCATTAGTGTAGACTCCACTACTAATGAAACTATATCCATTTTCTCCTAACTCTCCTGAAACACCACAAGCATTTCAACCAGCAATGTTCCCATAATCCAATCCTCACTTGACTCATTATCCAAATGTGTGTATTTTTTTGGCTCAAGGTTGAAGACTAAATATTTCCCTTTTCTGGTGTATCATCATTTTTAATACCAATGGATTGCAAATTGTCTACCCATTTTGCTTCAGAAGTTTTATGTGATGCTCTCAAAAGATGTAATTATAGATTTATTGATCTGCAAAAACTGTAAAAACATTTCACCTAAGAGACAATGCTGAAAAAACATAGGAGCATAAACCACCACTTCCAACTTGATGTTGTGCATGGGGTAATTCTATTCATGTTCCCTTACATGCTGAGAACCATACGTAATGACTTTATACACCTGCCTCGATAGAGCACTGATTCATATCCCCCAAGATTCAAAATACATTGTGTAACCAACACTTCGGTAATGTAGGATTACAAGTGGTGTTGATGTCAAGAACATCTTGAAATCATGGAAAGCATTCCCTCATGATTCTGTAAATTCCAAAATTACCCATTTCATTTCCAAACCCAAAATTGGCACTACAAATTGGGAAAAGACCTTGATAATACTTCTATAATATCAAGCTAACCCTAAAATTATTAGAATATCAAAAAATTTATTGGGATACTCCCAAGAAACCACTTATTGAACATTCTCTAGCCCACTTTCACACCTTATTCTAGGATGATATTCCCTAAAATGTGTACCCGATCATTCCAAAATAGGCACTTTGGTAGTTTGTCTTATAACTGATTATATCTCAGTGTACTCAGGATGATTTCATGATGTTGGTCATGATCATCATGTGACTTGTAGTAAAACAAGTTATAGTCCATGAACACTACCACAAACTAATATAGGTACGGATGAAATATTATGTTCATCAAGTCCATAAACACTACTGGAGCATTTTTTAACCCAAACAGAATGTGTAAAAATTCATAAAGCCTATACATGATTCCGAAAGTAGTTATTGGTATATCAGAAGTCTGAAAAATCTCCTGTTTAAACCTTGATGTCAAATCAATCACTGGGAACACACAAGCTTCCTTTTGATGGTCAAACAGATCAAAAATACCTAGAAATCAATATTAGTTCTTTATAGTAATAATTTTTAACTTCTATTAATCAAAATACTACAACAAACACCCATCATCCTTCTCTACAATCAAAATAGGTGTAGTATGACACCATTTTATTACTTATCTTTTCATTATCATTTACAAACAATTGTTCATTAATGTTTGGTGTCTTTGAAATAATGTACATAATACATAGAAACATAAGGAATTATTCTAATAATAATGTAAGGTTTCAAAATAGGTTCATCCAATTTAAAATTATTTAATCTCATAACCAAGGTACATTCAATTATGGAATGTGAGTGGAGAAGTACATGTAAGGGAATGAAATGGAAATAGTTTACTTGTGATATCAATAAGAACATGATGAAATAAATAAAGACATTATAAATGAAAAAATGGCCATATCATAATAAAAATAACATGAATCCTAACATGAAAATGTGGTTAAAAATTTAATTTAGATAGTCAAATGCTTATAACCATGGTCCAACCCGAAGGTGTCCTAAAAATTACTAAGGTTATTCTCCAAGGTTTCGTAAAACATGTCATCTATATAGATTAATATATTTACCTAATGCATTGAAGTTCTATCAGGGTGAAATCATAATATATATTTATTTTCATGCGGTTCACAAAGATCATAATCAAATATTACATTAACAACCAAAAGGGAATAAATGAAATGCGGTTCTTGTCAAAATCACGGTGTTTTAACAAGTGCTTCAAAGCATGGTATTTAAGTCATTTATAATAGATGAAAAGGTAATGAGGGATTTACGTTTGAAAATTACAGAATCAAATAAAAAATTTCAGGATTTGATGAATACCCTTGGAAATGATAGAGTTATTTTAATATAAAAAATAAATTAATTTCTTAATAAAAAGAGAGAGATTTTGAGTCGAAAAATCTCCATCATATTGGCTATAAAACATGGTTTTAGAAAAAAATAAAAAAAGAGGGGGAGGGGGTTTCCCATACATAAAATACTCTTAATAAAATAGATATATAGAATAAAATTGTAATAAGAACATGGTATGTAATTTTGAATGAAATAACACATAAAAGAAAAATTGAGAGGAAAAGAAGAGTGGAGAATTCCCTTACCATGAAGTGTAACTTCTATAACTCTAGGATTGGGACCATAGAGGCATCATAACACCATTATAGACTCCATGGGATGTATAACTAGAAGAACTTCATGGAGAATTATTTTATAATTAAAGGAAACAAAAGAATATGTGGGTATTTATAGTAAAAGTGAGAGAATATTTTATCAATTTCACAGGGCACCTCATTAGTGGTATATGCAAAACCATGGGCTTTACCATGATATTTTCCCTTGGTATAGGCCATTTGGGACACCTCATGTTATATTTAAATCTAAAAAATTCAACCAACTTTTTGTCTTAATCATTAAATAATTATGAAATAGTTATGATATCATTAATCTTTATGAGAACTCAAAATTGTATTTTCATTATTCCCAAAAAATCATCTGTTTCAGAGAATTTACAAAAATTCAACCTAACTAGTTTTTTGATATAGATAATTCAAAAGTGAACCCCATTTTAATAAAAATTAATTTATCTTTCAGTTATATTAAATAAATAAGATAATAATAATTTAGGAATATTTTAATAAATATACATTTTCTTATACAATGATATAGTTATACCATATTGCTACTTAAGATGACTAACAT
Source organism: Viscum album (assembly GCA_963277665.1). Taxonomy (NCBI): domain Eukaryota; kingdom Viridiplantae; phylum Streptophyta; class Magnoliopsida; order Santalales; family Viscaceae; genus Viscum; species Viscum album. The sequence continues at coordinate 1,941,534,556 of OY728126.1, read as the reverse complement.
ATATTTATACTTATTTAGGTGAGGATACTATTTCCATTGATAAAATTAAAACTCTAAAGTGTATATATAATATTCTAAAGGGAAAAGTTAGTATTCACAAAAAAAAATTCTTTTGATCATATTGAACAACATTTTTAACCCTAATTACAACCATATATGTTTGATTTTTGAAAATAATTTCACATAAAATGTTATTTACTAATAAAATATTCTTTTAATATTCATCAAAAACATCATTCTTCAAATAATATTGATAAAAACACTATTCATAAAATACCAAAAAAATGAATTCCTTTAGAAATCCTCTAATAATTCATCCTAGGTTATTTTGGACATTTAAAATTTAAATAAGATGTTTATTTTACAATAATAGTTCTCTTTGTATGAGAAATTGATGCAAAGTAAAAAAATTAACTTCTAAAATCAAAATGTCTTATTTTTTCTAATTAAACACATATTTTATTATGCAAATCTATTCTTAAAATAGAAATGATGAATTAAAAATTTTATTTATACCAATGGATTACAAAATGTAACTAATCCATCGTTACATAACTGTTTATAACACCCTTATAGGACATAAGAGTATGGTGTGAAATGGTGATGGACCCTTAGGGTGTCTTGGATAACATCACCCGAGTGGTAATCTCCACTAACTTGAAATTTTCTTGTCAGGGATTCCATTTAAGATTATAATGTTAAATCTCATCTTAGTCTTTCTCTAATGGAAAGCCTAGTGATGCTACCTCTTTCCCATTCTATAAAAAATTGTCTTCTTATTTCCCATGTCTAATAGAAAATTCCATTGATTCATCTTTCAAAAATAATAAAAATTATCTAATCTATTTATAATCAATAATATTAAAGTTAATAGTATTGTTTCCAACAGTCATATTGACCAAAATTTATATAGGCCAATAGTCATATAATAATCATACTCCAATTTTATCATTTAAATTATACTCAATAAGAGATGGGATATATTTTTTAGAGTACAGAATAATATGACATACATTTTTAAGAAATAATTATCATTCAAAAAGTTTGGGTCGTTACGTTATCCCACCTTTTGAAATATCATCCCCAAAATTTCAACTCTTTCCATAAGAAGATAAAAAGTGTTTGTACATATGCCTCATATTCCCCTTCATTTCCCTCATGGATTCTTCATATTTGGGGTTCCTCCACAAAACTAGAACAAATTGTGTAGTCTTATTTCATATAAAATTTCCTCTACCATCCAAGATCTCCACTAGTAGATCCTTCTTAGAGATTTCATGTTCATGTTGAACCACTTCAAGATTCATTATATGTGAAGGGTTAGGTATGTACGTCCTCAAGAGGGATACATGTAATACATCACGAACATGATATAGATTTGGAGGAAGTGAAAGCCAATTGACTAAAACTCCAATGTGATCAAGGATTTCATAGGGGCCATTGTACCTGGGAATGAGATTCAATTTATTTCCAAACAAAATGAATATCTTCGCTAGGGAAATTAGAAGGAAGAATTTTCCACCAAAGTCAAACTACAATTCCATTTGACGACTATCACTATACCTCTTCTACTAACTCTGAGTAGCATTAATGCTATGTTGGGTTGCATGAACAATTTATGTCAACTGTTGCACGAGATAAATTCCATGAAGCATTATTTTACAAGCTTCATCCCAATATGTATGAGTTCTACATCTCATTCATATAGATCATTATAGGGTTCATTTTAAATCTCTAATAGAAGATCCCGTTTTATGTGAACCCAACTATTGAGATATTTTGATCACATCCACCATTAAATTCCATTGAACATGTTCTCAACATGTCCTCGAGAGTCTGAATATTCCATTCAGATTGGCCAATAGCTTGGGGATGATAGGTCATATTGAAATTCAATTCGGTACATAGTTCTTGTTGAAGATATCTCAATAATTTTGATGTGAACTTTGGGTAATGATCAGATATGATGGTGAGTAGTACCCCATGTAGCCTTACCACATCCCTTAGGTAAATCCTCAAATGTTGATCAAGAGATAAATCTTCCAAAATAGAGATAAAATGGATACTCTTGTTGATCTGGTCCACTATAACCCATATCACATTGTTTCCTTTGTATTTTCTTATGATACCAATGAATAATTCCATAGTTATAATGTCCCACATCCATGCAGTTTTGGGTAGTGGTTCTAATACCCCTTTAGGAATTCGTTCATCTACTTCACTAACTAACACACCAAGCACCTCGTATTGTAGTTCAAAATCTAACTTTTATTGTTATCCCACCAGTAATGATCACGAATTTCCTTATACATTATTTTTCATCAATGATGTATATTGAATGTAGAGCTATGAGGTTCATCCTTCAGAACCTTATTTATTTCGGGAATAGATGAAACAAAAATTCTTCTATGAAATTTATGTGAACCTTCTTGATCAAAATGGAACTCAGGATACATACCATACTTCATAGCCTTAATGTTCATCAAAAACAAATGATCTTATTTTTTATCCTTCTTGATAATCTATACTAATGATAGCTGAGAAATAATTTTGGTATGTTGTTGGTTATGCCACTTCAATTAATATTCCCATGTCTAATTTTACTATGTCATTCGTCAAAGGGTCACTTTGAATCCTCATCAATGTCAGCACTATAGAGTCTTTTCTACATAATGCATTAGTGACATTGTCTTCTCTTTCGGGATGATAATGAATTGAAAAATAATAGTTGATAAGAATCTCCAACCATCTCATCTGTCTCATGTTCAATTCCTTTTGTGTTAAAAAATACTTCAAACTTTGATGGTATGTATATATATAACACTTATCTCGATAAATATACAACCTCTATATCATTAGAATAAACAAACTATAACAAGCTCCAGATCATGTGTAGGATAGTTCTTCTCATGATTCTTTTGTTTTCTAGATGCATAAGCAATCACTTTTTCATTTTGAATGACAACACACCCAATCCATTTCAGAGATGCATCTCAAAAAATAATTAATCCATCACTGCTTGAGGGTAGAATAAACTTGGGTTTAGTAACCAATATCTTCTTCAAATCATGAAGACATTCCTTACACTCCTTGGTCTAGAAAAACTTAACCCCTTTTCATGTTAACATGGTTAGTGGATTAGAATGTTATGAAAAGTTTTTCACAAACATTTTATATTATTATGCTAAACCATGGAAACTACCAATATTAGTTATTATGGTTGGTGGAGGCCACTCCACTATAACCTTTGATCATTCATGGTCAAATGTAATTCCTTCGTTGGTTATAATGTTCCCCAAGAAAAAAACATTTTTGTAACCAAAATTCACAGTTGCTGAACATTCCAAAAATCCTCTCCTTCGATAGAGTTTGAAAAAATAAACCTTATAAGATCCACATGCACCACATGATTTTTGGAATATATCATTTTATCATCAATGAAATCTACTACCATGTTATTAATATAGTCCCTAGAGACTCTATACATCAAATCCATAAAAATATATTGACCATTAGTCAAATCAATGGGAAATACAACAAACTCATAGTTCCCATAACATAACAAAGTGGAATGTTTTGGAAGACCATCATTCCTCATCCTCAATTGATTATAATAAGATCAAAGATAATTCTTGGAGATGAATTGATCCCCATGGTGTTTTTCAAATAAATTAACAAATATTGGATGAGGTTATTTGTTCATCACTGTGATCCCATTTTGTTCTCTATAATAAATGCATAGCCGAGTTGACCCATCCTTTTTATTCACAAAGAGGACATTCTCATCCCATGGAGACATAATTGGTCAGATAAAACCATTCTCCGAAATATTTGGGAGTTTCTTTTTGGATTCCTCTAACTCCACATTAACCATTCTATACAAGGTCTTTGATATCATATTATATCCAAGTATGAGTTCAAGGGGGAACTCTGCCTCTCTTTCTAGTGGAGGTCCTGGTAACTCCATAAGAAATACATACTCTCATTTCCTTCATATTTTCACTGATAAACTACATAAAGAGATCCATATGAGGTCCTTCTAGGAAATTATCTGGGTGATATATCTCTCATTGGAAGATAACCATTGGTTGTCCATTCATGAATTTTGAGATTTCGATGCTTCTTCATTTGATCATAGCATTATACAATGAGAGCCAGTCCATCTATAGTATAATGTTGAATTTATGAAAGGGATTTTTCACTATATTTGAGATATTATTGTTCTCTATAATTTAAATACTAGAGTTTCTAAACACTTTTGATGCCTGAATAATCCCTCTAGGAGTCATTACTAAGAACTATACTTTTATTTTTTCTAGTAATGATTCTATATTCATGGAAAACATTAAATACAAAAATTAATTCACAGAACTTGAATAGAATAATGTACTTTATATCATTGAGAGAACAACAAGAGTAACTCCCACCACATAATTTAGAGCATGAACTTCATCTATCATGATATAAAATGCATGACCATGATCCCTTTGCCAATATTGAGTCTGCAAGTGATCCCCCTCCCTTACACTCAAATTGAGACAATTATTGGAATAGTTCCCAAGTTTTCCATGCTTGAAGTATCATATGCCAGGTAGGGAGTGCACCATCATACCTTTTTTGATATTTGTTTCGTAGGTCCTTCAAACATGATATTCTAGATTTAGGAATCCTTGTTTTTTGGGCAGTTTTCATTGGATTTATTCCTAGAACCAGAAACAGCCAAACAGTTCTTTGTCCAAAGAGGATCTGCTTACCAAAGGCAGTCATTTGTTATGTGTTGAACTTTACGATACTTAAGAACATGCATTGGTCAAGGGGATGGGAGGTCGGGCTCATCACCCCCTTTTTGGGAGGAATTATTGTTAACCCGGGAATCTCTTTCAAATTAAAATATTTTCATGAGTCGTTATTAATTGACCAATTATATCATAAGTATCCCTTGGAATTTAAAATCCCTTTTTTAACATGTATAAAATTTTAAAATTATCAGTATGTATTTGAGGTTTTCCTTCAATGGTATCCAATAATATACTTATTAGATAATCTTTTAATCATCATTTATGATGATACTGGTTTTTAAGCCACTCAGTGGGGAAATCTGGAGTTTATTGTCATCCAGGGAGATGAAGGTTTGTTTTGATCTAAGGATCGTGCTCATAAAATGAGCGACCTAGGTTTCTTTGTAAAAGGAATCAGAACCCTTGCAGTTCAGTACCACTTAATTAGACACATCAAACCTTTTATGGTCACGTGATAAGGACCTCTAAGTGGAAGGTTCATAGTTACAACGTAGTGTGGGAATTATGTTAAAATAGACCAAGGAACTTTGAAAAGGATATAAGTTTCAAAATAAAATAAAACCATATTAGGAGTATGGCCGAATGAGAACAATGTGGAATTTAAGTGTTGGGTTTTAACCTCAAGGAGGATTTCTACATATCCCATATGGATGGGAACCAAAACCCACGTAGTTTCATAAATCTCATAAGAGAATATAGTCCTCTCAAAATGATGAGTTTGGGCTTACTTCTTAAAAAGAGATGACTCAATGATTTGAGGACTGTATTTGTGGAATATTTCCTAAGGAGGATTCCCATATAGGGGGAATTTGGGTTGGATTTATAAGGAGGATATCCAGTGATCTTGGGCCCTGAAAGTTCTTCCTACGTATCATGTATTGAACAGGAATCATAGTTCTCGTACTTCATTCAATGAGTGTTCATGTACATGTTGCATCCATCACTTATCTCTAAGACCACGTGAGTCATGGTCAGTATGATAAACAAGATGTTGTGAAATATTTAGTAATGACACTTCACGCATCCAAAATTTTCTTCCATGTTGATTGAAGAGGGAGTGTCAACTGTGAAAGGGGGTGAGGCAGTGAACCTTCCTATATTCTATTTAAATTGGAAAAGGGTCAAATATAAGGATGAAGGTGTGAAAGTGAGGGGCTTATACCATGATGGATGCCCTAAAATTGGTTCTAATAGGTGAGGGAGACTTCTCCTATACATGCGCGAAATGGCTTGTGTGAATTGTACCTTCCCTTCATGAGAACTGAGGTCCTGGGTCACCTCTTTGAACAAAGAGAGGCCAGACGCACACCATCTTCTAAACTGGGAACTTCCCAACATTGTTACTGGGAGAAAAGTCCATGTGACTGCAGATATAGAAACCCACAAACATCACATGAATCTTGACCACATTGTGGAACAAATGTGGGAAACCACTGACTGCGGATATACCAACCCAAATTGGAGACACATTGATGTGCCTTACCCAAAGGTCTGAGAAGTCAGGAGTTTTTTTGGGGGGTTCAACTTATCCCCTTAAGAATAAGGGAACAAAAGAAAGTGATACCCCACCATGAAAGGCTTCATAGGTTATTTGAATTGGTTGTGTAGGTACATCACGTAGATGGGCCACGTAGGTACCCCACGTTTCCATATTGTGCGGGTATGGTGTGCAGGTGTGTCATGCAGGTACATCACATAAGAATGGATCAGGACTGAAGAGAATGTGAAGAACATCAAAACATTCCTATCCTCTTTAATTATCGATTATTTTTTAGTTTAGAGAACTACCACAGTCAATTTGAGATATCTAGGAGAAAGATCTATAAAACGGGAGCTTCAGAGAGACATTCATTTTTTCAGTCTAAAAATGGAGAGCACAAGGGTCCTATTTATAGGCACAGATGGGGCTAGCTGATGAAACATTGGCCACACAGCTATGCTATGTAGCTCCATCATGTAGGTAATCCACATATAGGTTACCCAAATCATCTCTTGCATAGGTCAAATGTGTAGCCTCTTCGTGAAGCTCGGCCGTGTAGCTATGTCGTGAAGCTGGGATGCGTTGCTTTGTATCGATGTTTGGCAATGTAGCTCTCTCGCATAGGAAATATTTTTTGATGTTTCCACTGTAATCATTGAATCTTTTTAAGGTGTTTTGACAACCCCCCCCCCCCCCACTCACTATTGGATCTGAAATGTATAATGATGGTCAAGTCCTAAGGTGAAAGTCTGAGAAAAAGATCAAGATTTATTAATGAATATCACAATTGTGCTGCGTAATAATTTCTCATAGATCTGTCATGTAGATAGGTCGCTTATATATGGCTCGTAGATACATTGCGTAGGTGTGGCATGTGGGTCTTCTGTTTTCCAAATAAATAGGTCTTAACCTTTCACATTTTTTCATCACCCGCGATTTCCAATGTTTGGAGCTCTCGTAGCATAGCTCATTCGTTCAGCTGTGTCGCATTGTGCTCTTGCATAATTCTATTGAAATTTCTCCAAATTTAGATTATTTAAGCGATATAGCTATGAAAAAAGGACTTCATTGAGGGAGTTGCGCTAAGATATTTTATAGAGGACTTACTCGAATGACTTTGTAAAAGGACCTCATCAAAGGACCTTGTCGAAGGACCTACGATGCAAGTGTTATTTTCCAAATTTCTTACTTTCTTCATTAGAAATCTATTTTTAAATTTTGATTATTCTTATGCAGGGAGGAAAGACTAATTTGATGACCCATATCAGGGGAAATAAGGATCGCTAAAGTGAAATGATGTGGATCATTGGGCCAAATTATTATGATACTATTGTGAGTACTCTTACTAGTGGAGGACCCCGGGACACCCTGAGAGGGGAGGGGTGAATCAAGGTGACCAATTTTTCTTTTAATGTGATGGATCTTGTTCTCACGTTGGTAGGAACATGTTGAACCTGTATGATTATTATGATTAGAAAGAAAACATTCACAAGCACAGAGAAGACACAACCATTTTTACTTGGTTCACCACTAAGGGCTACGTCCAAGGAGCATACGCTGACAGGTTGTCGGTCGTACCAAAATCCACTATGCTTCACTAGATGTAGATTACAAAAGTTCGGGTATAGTCACTATGTCCCAGGCTCACTACATTTACAAAGGTTCAGGGATAGCTCACTACTTCCCTCGGGTCACTCCCGTTGACTCCCCCTGGCTCACTGTCGTTGGTGAAGTCCCACTCAGTTTATTGACATGAAGGTCTCTTCATCATTTTCTTAAGAATGTATCCTTTGTTGTATGTAGATGCCCTATTGATGTCCAATTCTCACCAGAAGAAGAATCACTTTTCCTCAAATGTATCGGGTAGTCTCCCGGCTTTCGTGCAGCTTCAAAGAGGCCGGTGGGCTTCATCAAAATCAGGCGCGCTTCTCCAAGACAGTCGCGCAAGTCCCACTACGGCGCGCAAGTCCAAATTGGCGTGCAAGTGTCATCAACGCACCTGCGCGACTCATCCTTCCTCGACTACAAACTTTCGCGGTTCACTTCCTTTCTCTTCCAAACCGCCTTGGGCACACAGCCAACAACCGGCGTGCAAGCTCTTCTTGCACGGCAAAACTACCACCTGCACGGCTCAACCACCTGCACGACGTGAGCTCGAACAATCTTGAAGTCTTGAGCTCCATAAGAAATTAGAAGGGGTGGTCCAGTATTTATAGGAAAACTAGACCCCATGTGTGGCGGCGCGCAAGTCCCTCGACGGCGCGTACGTCTTGTCTCCAGTAACCTCTGTCACGCAACTCACTTGTGCGACCCAACCAATACTTGTGCGACCTTATTTCCTTAGACAAATTTTGATGTTATGGTCCTCAAAAGCATATGGCGCACAAGTCTTCTACCCTCCAAGACCTCGGCGCGCAAGTACCTTTTCCAAAAACACTTTACTTTATTGGCCGATTTTTAGGCCCAAAAATTTGGCAAACACTAGGAAACGGAGCCACCTTCACTACAGTTTTCTGCTTGAACGGTATGATCTCTTTGTTGGTACACATCCTGAACTTCCACTGAGGATTGACAACAAACACAAACCATATGTCAAATCATTCTTTGAAGACCCTGGTCCCAATAATATCCCCCTATGGGTTTGTTGGCAATCAGAATAAATTTAATTGATCTCCAACCATGAGAAAACCCAAAATGCAAGAATCAACTCAGCCAACACTCTAAGTCTACGTGAACAATGCTCGGTATAGAAAACAAGAGAGGAAGCTTGAATTGGGTTCCGGTGTTTTGAAATGGAAGCTTGAATTGGATTCCAGTGTTTTGAAATTCTCCATGATGCCTGATGTTTTCCTTCTTAAACTTCTCATCACAATCTTACACATCTCATCACAGAAGAATTACTTGCCTTGAATTTCTTGCCTTGAAGTTATTCCTTTCTCTCCCATTGACAATAAAACCAAAGACCGATAATTTGTTCAACGTTCAGCTCAATCCATACTCCCCCTGGATAGTATCTCCCCCATAAACCCGCATCACAGCCATAAGCAGATAAAAACAGTTAAAACAAACGGGGAGAGGGGATTTCCGGAGCCTCCTTATGCAGTAGGAGGTAGTTGAACACCGAGGTTCAACCGATGCTTCTCAAAGACAGCGGTGTACAATGGCTTGGTCAGGATATCAGCCACTTGCTCATCAGTTCCCACATGATCCATTCTAATCACACCTTGTTCAACCTTTTCTTTGATAAAATGATACCGTATTTCAATATGTTTTGTACGAGAATGCTAAACCGAATTCTTCGTAAGATCAATTGCACTTTTGTTATCACAGTAAATCACCGTTGGTTGCTGCACCTTATCACCAATATCTATTAGTTGCTGCTTCATCCAACGCAATTGAGTGCATGCCTTTGTGGTAGAGATATACTCAGCTTCAGCCATACTAAGAGAAGTACTTTCTTGTTTCTTGCTCAGCCAGACAACACATTTCTGCCCAATATAGAAAGTTCCACCACTAGTGGACTTTCTGTCTACCACATCACCAGCCCAGTCAGCATCAGAAAATGTGGATAATTCACTGTCCCTGCCTGCAGCAAAAAATAACCCGAAATTATGTGTACCTTGAATGTACCTCATGATTCTTTTTAATACGCCATATGTTCCTCTTTTGGATTACTCTGAAAGAGGGCCGCAAGGCATGTGGCAAAGACAATATATGGCCTTGTTGTTGTCAGATATAGTAGGCTTCCAATGATCCTCCTGTACATGGTGGGATCAACAGAGTCCCCATCCTCATGCTTTCCAAGTTTAGTTCCAACTGCAATTGGAGTTGACATTGCTTTGGAGTCTTGCATATTGAACTTCATTAGTAACTCTCTTGCATATTTTCTGGATAAATGAAGGTGTATTCCTCCTTTTGAATGACCGGCAGCCCCAAGAAATATGTGAGCTCCCCAATCATAGATATTTCAAATTCTGATTTCATGTGGTTGGAAAATTCATCCACTGATTTCTGCCTACTGCCACCAAATATGATATCATCAACGTAGACAAGAACCATGAATTGATCTTTTGGAGAATTCTTCACATAGAGATTGTGATCAACTCCTCCTCTTTTGAATTCCAACTTCATAAGATATGAATCCAACCGTGAGTACCACGCCCGTGGTGCCTGCTTCAAACCATATAGAGCTTTCTTCAGTTTGCAGACCTTTGTTTCATTAGTACCCAAAACAAAGCCCACTGGTTGTTCAATGTAGACTTCTTCTTCGAGTACACCATTCAAGAATGTTGTCTTAACATCCATTTGATAAACTTTATATCCTTTTTGGACTGCTATGGAAAGGAAAATCCTGATTGAATCCAGTCTAGCCTCTGGAGCAAAGGTTTCTTCAACATCAATGCCTTCAATCTGAGAGTATCCTTTACATACCAGTCGTGCCTTGTTTCTGATGACACTTCCATGCTCATCAAACTTATTTTTGGAGATCCATTTTGTACCAATCACATATTGACCTTTGGGTCTCTGGACAAGATCCCATATCTGATTATTGTCAATCTGATCTAATTCATCATTCATGGCTTTCACCCAAGATTCATCATTTGCATCTTCTTCGAATGAGGATAGCTCTACAACTGATAGAAATGCAGATTGCGTGTTATTCCTCATCCTCCTTGTTTGAGTGGGTGCACTGTTGTCCCCAATTATGTTGGATGGATCAATCTCAGCTCCTCGATTTCTCCTGTGAGGTTTAGTAGAATTTTCTTCAGCCATAGTTTCTTCTTCAGATTCTTCTTCTGAGTCAACATCATGATGTGACAGCTGAATGTTTTGAACAACTTCATCTATTTCTGCACTTGTATTTTCTTCACGTTCACATTCTTCCTGAATTTCTATCACATCAGCATATGACATCCTTGATGCATTTGTGGTTTTCTCTTCAATTATCTTAACATCATCGCTTTCCACAATTATTCCCAAACGCTTGTTGAAACATTTGTAGGATTTTCTGTTCATTGAGTAACCAAGGAAAATTCCTTCGTCTGCATTGTCGCCATATTTCCCTTGATTTCCTTCTTTGTTCCTGATGAAGCATTTACTTCCAAAGACATGAAAGTATTTTAGATAAGGCTTCCATCCATGCCACAATTCATATGGTGTCTTCGTCTTACCCATATAAAGTCTTTTTCGATTCTGAATGTACACTGTAGCTTGAACAACCTCTTTCCAGTAATGCCGTGGAATACGACTCTTAATCATCATAGTTCGTGCCATGTTGTTCACCTGTCGATTCCTACGTTCAACCACTCCATTTTGTTGTGGAGTTCTCACAGCAGCTTCCTCATGTTGTATTCCATGCTTCTCTAGATAATTCTCAAATTCAATAGACGTGTATTCTCCTCCATTGTGAGATCGCAACACTTTGATTGTTCGTCCAGTATTATTCTTGATGATTCGCTGATATGTTTTCATGCATTCAAGTACTTGTCGTTTCCTGTGAATGACCATCACACATGCCATTATACTGTAATCATCTATGAAAAGGACAAAGTACCTTTCTCCATGTATTCCTGTAACATTTATTGGACCACAAACATCTGTATGAATCAGATCAAGAAGGTGAGATGCCCTTTTCTTCTTTGGCTGATATGAACTGCAGGCCAGCTTCCCACGAATACAAGAATCACAAGATTTTTCACGCTCATGCTTCAGGTTGGGAATGTCCATGACAATTCTTAATTTTGATATTTTCTCCATGTCTTGTTGATTGATGTTTCCCAATCTCCGATGCCACAGATCGTTTTCTTCATCAATAGTCATGTAACATACATTTTCTTCACTATCAACCTGATACAAGTTGCCTTCTGTTCTGCATCCCTTCATAAGTGAATTTTCAATTTTTCCCTTTATAGTGCAGCCTTTCTGATTAAAAGTAACAATAAGTCATGAGTCACAGAGTTGACTCACGCTGCGGAGATTATGACGTAGGCCATCTACGTAAAGGACTTCAGTCTTCTTTAGTTCTCCATTAGCTAATTTGGTACTTCCACTCCCTTTGATTTTCAGAGGCCCATCATTACCAAATCTTACTGTACCATCAACATTCTTTATGATATTCGTTAGTAGGCCGGCATTACCTATCATATGAGATGAACAACCGCTATCCAGAATCCAGGTACTGTTGTTCTTTGTAGCTTTGAGGGATACCTCTGCAAGGTTCTATTTCTCAATCTTCTTCTTTTCCTTCCATGAGACATTATATTGAGTATATAGAACTTATGGCCTTTCAACTATCTCTTCCGCAAAACCAGGTTCTTCATAGTCAAAGTCTTCTTTAAGAGGTGAGAACCTCTTTGAAAGAGCAACACTGTCTTGCTGACGAGACTTGACTTGTCTGGAACTTCTGTATGAGGTGTTAGTGTCCCTTCTCTGCCTGCAATTGATGGCCTTATGACCAAAGTTAGAACAATGAAAAAATATCCATATAAATTATTTCTTCTATAAGAATTGGGATATGAAATTTTTCTCCTTTGTTGAGCATCTATATCTTCTCCATTCAGATAGCTTCTTGCCTCTTCGCAATAAGACATGGTATGGCCCAGATAGCCACAGAACTGACACTACATGAGAAGAAATGTCTTCTCACTTGAATTTCTCCTTATAGCTTCTTCTTTGGGAGAATAGTAAGACTGTTTTCCATTTTTGAATGTTTGAGGATAATTTTCAGGTCTCCTTTTAGTTTGGATTGAGGGTTCCTTTTTCAGCACTCTTGGTAACATTTCAACATGTTCAACTTTCATCTTATCTTTCTTTTGGATCTTTTCACTTCCAGCAGTTGATGACTCAGCCTCACAGCTAATTCCACTCTTCCCATGCAAGCGGGTCTTTGATCAATTAAGATTTTTCCAACCCCATATGAACCACACTTGTCTCTTGCTAGTAATTATGCATCTGAGAATCTTCCAAACTGTATTTTCTTCCTTGATTCTTTTGGAACTGATTCAGTCTCCAGTTTACTCCTTAGAGTAACAACTTCCTCCTCAAGACCCTCAGTAGTCTTGGATTTTTCATCCAGTCTGGATGTGAGTTCATTGATGACCTTTTCCTGCTCTTCAATTCTCAGCTTCAGATCTACTACATCATCATTGCTTTCAATTATTTTAGACTATACCTTCACAACTTATTCCAGTCGTTCAATTTCAGCTTCATGTTGATCAATGTATTCAGTTGATTCTTCTACAATTGATTTCCACTTATTTCAGCTCTTACATTTAATCTTAAGCTTACTAACTGCATCCTTAAGTTGCACCTCAGGATCTACACAAGTTCTCAGTTGTTTTTCTCCATCAGTATCTTCTGAATTTTCAATAGTGGCCATCATAGAAGCATGGTACCTAGTTTTGAATTCTGGTTCTTCTTCATCACAGAATTCATTATCATCTTCTTCCTCTTCACATACAAAACTCTTCCTTTTCATTTTCTTACCAGATTTGAAGTCTCCCTTTTTGAAGAACCTTCTCTGAGGCTTCTTGAAGTTTTCATCTTCATTTTCGTCATCATTGATATTATTCAAGCACTGAGAGGCAATGTGCCCAACTTTTCAACAACGGAAACATGCGAGAGGTAACTTCCCTTTAAATTTCCCTTTCCCCTTCTAGAACTTCTTTGCAATGAGAGAAAGAATTTCTTTCTCTTCATCATCATCACCGCTACTATCCTTTGAGATTTCCAATTTATCCATGGCCTTGAATGACATTTCCTTGCTCACCCGAGTCGTAGCATCTTCTGGTTAGACTCTAATTTCATATGCAACCAAGCTGCTCAGTAGATCATCTAGAGAAAGTTTGGAAAGATCTATTTCCTCAAGGGCTGACACCTTCACATTATACAGATGTGTAAGTCTTCTTAGTATTTTCTTTACAATATCAATATCTTTGATTTCTTCTCCCAGACTCCGAATTGCTCCAACTACTTCAGTAATTCGATTGAAGAAAGAGTCTGCATTCTCGTCTGGATGCATCTTCAGATCATCAAACCGATTGTGTAGCACTTGTAGTTTCGCCTCCTTCACTTTGCTATCTCCTTCATAAATATTCTCAAGTTTATCCCACATGGATTTTTCTGAGGTGCAATTCATCACCTTCAGGTAGATCTGATCAGAAAGGGCTGTAGTGAGAGCATTCTATGCTTTTGCATCTGCATCAAGAAGTTTCCTGTTTGTTTCAGTCATAGCCAGGCCTGTTGGATCAGTGACTTGTATTCCTTGCACAGTAGAAAAAAGAACATCCATTCCAAGAGATCTTAGATGAGATCTCATTCTGTTCTTCCAGATCTGGAAATTGCTTCCATCGAAGTGAGGGACTCCCCTGATATTGACCGCGTTTTCCTTGACGAAAAGGGGCAGATTCAACACCAGTAACCTCCCTCTGATACCACTTGAAGGACCCTGGGACACCCTGAGAGGGGAGGGGTGAATCAGGGTGACCACTTTTTCTTTTAATGTGATGGATCTTGTTCCCACGTTGGTAGGAACTTGTTGAACCTGTATGATGATTATGATTAGAAATAAAACATTCACAAGCACAGAGAAGACACAACCATTTTTACTTGGTTCACCACTAAGGGTTACGTCCAAGGAGCATACGCCGACAGGTTTTCGGTCGTACCAAAATCCATTATGCTTCAGTAGCTGTAGATTACAAAAGTTCAGGTACAGTCACTCTGTCCCAGGCTCACTGCATTTACAAAGGTTCAGGGATAGCTCAATGCTTCCCTCGGGTCACTCCCGTTGACTCCCCCCTGGCTCACTGCCGTTGATGAAGTCCCACTCAGTTTATAGACATGAAGGTCTCTTCATCATTTTCATAAGAATGTATCCTTTGTTGTATGTAGATGCTCTATTGATGTCTGATTCTCACCAGAAGAAGAATCACTTTTCCTCAAATGTATCGGGTAGTCTCCCGGCTATCGTGTAGCTTCAAGCAGGCTGGTGGGCTTCAGCAAAATCAGGCGTGCTTCTCCAAGACAGTCGCGCAAGTCCCACTACGGCGCGCAAGTCCAAATTGGCATGCAAGTGTCATCAACGCACCTGCGCGACTCTTCATTCTTCGACTACAAACTTGCGCGGTCCACTTCCTTTCTCTTCCAAACTGCCTTGGGCGCACAGCCAACAACCAGCGCGCAAGATCTTCTTGCGCGAAAAAACTACCACCTGCGCGGCTCAACCACCTGCGCGACGAGAGCTCGAACAATATTGAACTCTTGAGCTCCGTAAGAAATGAGAAGGGGTGGTCCAGTATATATAGGCAAACTAGACCCCCTGCACGGCAGCGCTCAAGTCCCTCGACAGCGCGCAAGTCTTGTCTCCAGTAACCTCTGTCGCGCAACTCACTTGCGCGACCCAACCAATACTTGCGCGACCTTATTTCCTTAGCCAAATTTTGAAGTTCTGGTCCTCAAAAGCATATGGCGTGCAAGTCTTCTATCCTCCAAGACCTCGGCGCGCAAGTACCTTTGCCAAAAACACTTTACTTTATTGGACGATTTTCAGGCCCAAAAATTTGGCAAACACTGGGAAACGGCACCACCTTCACTACAGTTTTCTGCTTGAATGGTATGATCTCTTTGTTGGTACACATCCTGAACTTCCACTGAGGATTGACAAAAAACACAAACCATATGCCAAATCATGCTTTGAAGACCCTGGTCCCAACAACTAGGCTATGGAAGGGTCTAATATCGTACCAGCGTGACTATCCACAAAGTCCTTACATACCTCTATATGGGAATGGGAAATTGTAAGACACCCATTTTCAATCTATTAAGAAGTATATTCCAAATAATTGGTTTCTTCAGTATTCCAACTGTAACTGCATTAATATTAGAGGAAGGGGGGTTCTGATACAAGAAGGTGCGGTCCCAAATGGTTGTATCCTTCATCATAGTGGTTGTACTCCAAATATGAAGGATCATGTTGTAGATCCAAGACCACATTTTTATGATTCTATTTTACAAGCTTCTCAAACAGATCAATTGAATGGTTCGAAAGAAGATAGGGACCTTTGTTCTGGGGGGTGTAAAACCCAAGAGGATGTGGGCATTCTGGGTACGTCGGACTTGTGAGGAATTCAGAAAGTAATTATCAGACATTCAAATTTATGAAATTGTCTAGATGGGGAAAACCTATGATTACCAAAATGAACTCATTCCTGAATTACAGAGCTGATGGAGACCACAAAAAACCTCCATTCATTTGATACATGGATAAGTTGGTATTATTCTCTGGGATGTTTACCAAACAGCTAGAATTCCTATTCTTGGGGAAATTTATGATGAATTCATCCGACCTACTTCAACATGAGGTGATGTTACCATAACACCACTGCTGGCCCATGAATTATTTAAGATAGAGGAGCATTTACCCAAGGATATAATGTATATTCATTCTTAGATTTCTTAGAACAAACAATAGAGAAATGTACAACCTATGGACATCCTACTGTTTGTCCTTCCACTGATAACCAAGGCAATATAGGCACATATTGTCCTACATTGGAAAGAGGTGATAAAAAGTACTGGGGTTAAAAATTCAAACCTAATATAGATGGAAAAAATTTCTTAGCTACAATACTATCTATGTGGCTAAGTGTTTATTTTCTTTAAATTCCTGAATCCAATGCTTGTGTAAGATCAGAGACTTTTGTAATTGCTGCTGTTGACACCGAAAAAAGCCCGCAACTCCCGAAGGAAATTTTGGAATGAGGAAGCGAATCCATATTCGGAATCAGAGGCCCGATCTGGAGGCCCGGGAAGTGGTGCGCGGAAAAAAGGAGGATTCGCGCGCAAGAATGTTCTGCGCGCGATGTGGTCCCGGGATTCACGGAATTAGACCGGTGAGGCGCGCAATAATTGCGCGCCCCGTGTCTCCACGGCGAGATTTTGCGCGCAAGTTGTTCCCGATGCGGAAAGCTTCGCGCGCCTCTGGGATTCCGCGCCGGAGGTCGCCTATAAATATACGGTGACACTGAACGGTTTGGGGGTTGAGGAATCCGAAGCGGCTCTCGTGCGCACAATTCAGCTCCCCCTGTGCAAATGTTGACATCCAGGTAATCCCAAATTCCGCGCAACCTTGCCCCGGAGTTCACCTTTGCGCGCAACTCCACCGGCTTCAGTGAATTTTCCCCTTTCCTCGGTTTCCCTACTTGCGCGCAATCTGTGGGTCGTGCGCACAATACCCTGTCATGCGCGCAAAACCTTGCGCGCAATGCCCTCTTCACGCGCAATTCCAATACTTCAATTGCATGCCGTCCCGGTGTTTTGCGCGCAAATCATCCCTTTTGCGCGCACAGAGCCGAGGACCCCTCACCTTGATGCCCCTTGGCTACCCCTGCACCGGCACCAGATATCTCCCCTGCCGGGCATGCGCGCCATGCGTTGTTTTCCCGCACGGCCTTCCCGGCTCCTGTGAAGTAACCTTAAGGTCTCGTGGGCAATGTTTCCCATTGAGTTGCTTTGCCTTATGCTTCTCCGCATAGGCACGCTAACGGCTATTGCTTCTTCGCATAGCCACGCTAACGTGGACCCCCCGGTGGTTTGCCCTGCGACCCCCTTTCACCACGGCCTTGCCGATGCCTTCCCTTCCACAAGGGGTAGAGGGCGTTGGGTATGTAAGCCCTAGGGGTGTGGAGAAAACCCACCTCGTTCAAGCTGCAGGACGTTAAACTGCTAAAAACCTCGTCCTTAACACAAGACGTTAAACTGTGGTCTGACCCCGTGCTTCGCACGCAGGGTCCCCCCATCTCGGACATTTTTTACGCCACTCATCTCCATGGGAATGGACTCTTCCTCACATGGAATGAGATCCTCCTTGTCGGAGCGGCGTGTGTCCGCAGGGGAAGGGCTGCCTCAAAGCATAAGCCCCTAACCTTTTGTACGGATGATTTCACCCATGCATCTCCATATTTCCCCCTTCCAAGGCCAGTGGAGTCCTTTTCCCACTGCGCTTTGTCGCACCACGGGCCTCCACCATGGAGTAAGCCCCGGAACCAAGGGTTGCTAACCATGCGTAAGCCCCTATTTCCTCTTTGGGCCGCTCAATGCGTAAGCCCCATTCCACTTCTCACAGACGTACCCTTCGCGACGTGATCGTCTGGTCCCTGGTGCCTCTTGTTTCCCACACCAAGCATGACTCACGTGGGCTTAGAGTGCGCATCGACCATGACATCCTCCTATGGGCCACGTTAGAGCGTAAGCCCCATCCCAGCGAACTACGTGGACTTTGATCCGTGCTAGCGCACGGTACGTAGGAAGCCTCCACGAGGTTCAAGACCACCACCCGGTCATCCCGACCTTTCCATGTCGGTTCCCTGACCACCTTGGGCCACCTCAGAGCGTAAGCCCCAAATCTTTCATCCCGCATGATGTTAAACTGTATTTCGTCCCGCAAGACGTTAAACTGCATCGTGTCCTGCACGACGTTAAACTGTATTGCGTCCTGAATAATGTTAAACTGAATCCCCTCCCCCCTCTTCGGCCATCTTAGAACGTAAGCCCCATGCTTCACCCCACCATCCATCATGATCCTTACCTGGGCCACCACATCCTGGTGAGATCATGCCACCCTTTCCCACTCCATATCATACAGGAGGCCGCCCACGTGCTGGCCCCAACATCGGTGTTTCCCCCTAGGGATCCTTTAACCCGATCCGTCCCCGCAAGACATTAAACTCGCGACATAACCCGTGTTAAACACGTAAAGCTAAGGAAAACCTCAGATGGTACACATTCCCCGCGTTCGATGTGGGATTCCTCGGGCTTCCATGCCCTCGAGAAGCCCTGTGATGAAGGACCAAAGACAGACATGTCGGCGATGCCCCAACGTGACCATTCTCCTCACCGTAGGTTGCTATCCCGACAAGAACCCTTAGGAGTGTCTTGATGGAAGTAGAATAATTAACTGGCGTCCATGTAGATATTGCACCGGGAATGAGGTTCACGAATCCGTCTTAAATCATTGAGGGAGACCCGGACTAGGTGACGAGCTCCGAGGAGAAATCCACAGAAGGAAGAACCGACATCCCGGTTTCGATCAAGGAGCAGACGTCCATGAACAAGGAACGGATGTCACCCGACTATGGAAAGCGGGAATGTGGGGCCACAAGCAGCGCGCCCTCCCTGGCAGACGGATGCGCGCACCCCGGCGAAAGCGTCGGAAACAAAAAATAGTGAACCCGACGTGATGGTCTTCTCCTCAACACGGGGGATGGTAGCCGTTGGAGCATCGGAATAATAGCATGTCGCCAGGTCCGGGTAACCCTCACCGGGACGTGAACTCGCCAGGGGTCGAGGCCATCAGGACGTTGACTACTCTGTTTTGTGACGTTTTCAGCATGGTTCCCTCTCGCCGACCACTAAACATGGAAGATGCCGGGCCTGGTTGTCGATCTCATTTCCCGTTGATACTAATGGGTTCATCTCCCTGTTTCCAGGAATCAGATCACTGCATTTGGAGCTCGAACGCCACCTTCCCACCGGCGTAGGGGAAGGGGCAGTGCCGACGCGGCTACCCTACGCGGTCCTACCTATCCCACGACCGCTCTGACTTCGACCGCAGTAGCGGCCAGGCGCTTGCGCCCCCTCTCCCCGTCAGAAATCATCCAACGGAGGGTGATCAATAACCTGGTTCGTAGGTATGATGAGGAAGGGATCATCCCCACCAGGGGCATGGCCCGCTTGGATCTAGAGGCGGCCATGCCGCACCACCATCGCCGCCCTCGAGGGCCGCGCAGGGAGCCGCCACTCCCCACGCCGATGTTCAACCGCTTCAGGAGACTATCCCCGGAGCGTTGTGACACATCCCTCCCCTACGCTAATGAGGTGGGGGATGGCCGGGTCCACCCGATCGGCGATCCATCATAGGGGTTACCGGAAAGAACCCCCACCAAGCTGCGTCGACGCTGCCGCCCGACTTCCCAAGCCGAGGAGCAGGCAATCTTCATGCCCGCACCGCCGGCTCCAGCTCATCTGACTCGACGCCAGTGCCGGGCGCGAGTGGGGGAGAATGCCCATCCTGGGGCACCAGCATCAGCAGCCATTATGGCCCTAGACACTGCTGACTCCTGTTCCCAGATCCCTGTGCATGTTGAGCAGGGACAGCCGCATGCCCGACTATGATCGAAACCCCAACCGCCCCGCAGGCAGGTTGGGTGGAATCTCCCGGTCGCGGACACTGGCGATGGCCACTACGATCCAATCCACAGTAGTGCCTCTCAACATAAAGGCTCATCCCATGCCACCGATATGGGAAGCCGAAGGCTTTTTCGCGACGGCTATGCTTCGGGTACGACTCCTTTCAGCACCCACCGCATGGGGTATGAGGTCACTCCCCCTACCACCAGTCGTGAGCACGGAGCCGTTGTGTATTCGGTTTCTCACTCACATGGAGGTCCTCCCCATGTCCCGTTCGACATCTGTCCCGGTGCTCCTCGCGTCCCGGCCATCGGTCCCCTCTGCCCCAGCTCCATTGTGGCCGGGGGACCCGATGACGAAAGTCGTCCTTACCCTGAGGAACTACCCAGGGGCAAGAAGTCTGGGCATCATCGTCGTCGGAGGAATGTTAAGGGAGTCCGGACGGGAATCAGACCAGTCCGTTTCTTGGATTCTGAGGTAGAGTACGACTCGACGATGGACCCCCCCCCCCCAACCATTCGAGTTGAGGGCGGGGATGGTGACGCGGTGCGTCAGTCTCGTACTCCCCGAATTCGAGATCCGTATGATTACCTCCTCCCTTCGAAGGTATATCCAGGAGGATGAGGATTTGGCATACTGCCAGGGATCAAGCCTGCAGTTGCCGTTGATCTCCTCGGAAGCACCTCCTGCCCCTCTTTGGGAGGGTGAGTAGCTCGTCTGGGGACCGACGGAAGGATCGCGAGCCGACACACCCTCGGAGAGCACCGTCGTTGAGACAGGAGGCCCATCTAGCGGCCCGTCCTATCGCGACGTGGTGGCCAAGGCACTGCAACCTCGGGAGGATGACCCAGGTATCGGCGGCCTATCTAACTGTTCACCGTATTCCCCGCCGGCCAGCCCACCGCCCCGACGGCCTGCCTCGACTCCATTTCCAATTCCCCAACTTTCCTCGGTGGACGAGCAGGGGCGGCAAGTTCCGGACCCCGAGCCGGAGCCGTGGAGCTTCTAGACCGTTCTTGCAGTGGGCCACATCCCTGAGAAGTTTTGGCCGATCGCAGAATCGGGTTTTGATGTGCCAGAGTCACTCACCCCGGGAGAGTTTGAATCCTTCCACCAGATTATTCGGGTGACTCACTCCCGCCTCCGTCATCAGCTGGTGCCTTATCTTGGGAGCCAAGCGCACCTCGAGGAGATTGGTGAGCAGTGTCGCCGGGTTGACCTAGCAGCACTCCCCACGGTCCGGCACCCCGAGTTGCTGGGCCTCCACAAGGCCCTTCAAGAACAATGTGTCCAGAGTTTTCAAGTACTCCGCCAAGTTATTGAGGAGGCCACCCCCCACGCGCACGTCCGCGGGTGGGGGCAGTACACTGCTCTCCTCTTCTGTGCGATCCGCCGGCAGCCCAACCCACTGGGAATCCCTAAGGGAACATCGCCTAGGGAAGTAGCAGTCAACATGGCTGACCTTTCAAATGAGGGAAACATTGTGGGACCCCTCGACAGGGACTCACCCCCCGAGGACAGGCCGCTGCTGGATCCATCTGGGAGGATTACTCGCCAACAGAAGAGCCTCCTAGTCCTTCCTGTACCCACGGAGGCACTGGCGCTGAACTGAAACATCGGCAAGGTTAAAGAGCCCGTCGGGCCTGTCAAACTCGCCGACCCATCTGCCTCAGTGCAGAAAGCAGAGGAATACCCCGAGAAGGCCATGCTACGCCAACAGCTAGCCGAGAAAAAAACACTGGTTGATGAGCTCCAGGCCGAATGCATTGCGGAACGGCGGCCTGTCTACGGCAACCCAAGACCAAGACAACAGGGGCAGGAGCATCCACCCCTTGTTGAGAACCCCCCGGGCAACCGTGACCGTGTCGTGTTCGCCGACAGGGGAGACACTGGAGCCCATGGAAAGAGGGCGTGATATGTTTCACCGAACCCTCCCGAGCAGCGAGGCAACCTGGGAGACCTTGCTCGGTTTCCTCCCGCCGCTCCGATAGTCGCTCCGCCAGCTGCCTCCCGATCCGCTGAGCGCAACTATCATATCGAAAAGCCTGGAAATGCGATTGTGGTTAAAGATCCCCGACAGGACATGAATCTGATCCGGATGATCTGATGGAGGTACTCATCGCTCGCTTGGAGGCCCTGGAAACTCGGCAGGTGGCGATCCCACCGGATGGAATGTCGTACCCCGCATGGGTGGATGACATGTCGGGCCCGCCATGATTTGGGAATCCCACCTTTTCCCCCTTTAACAGGACCGGAGACCCGCCACAGCACTTGGCCCACTTCAACTCGAGGTGCGGGCCTATGTTGGGGACTCCGGCGTAGCAGGAGGCTACCAAGATCTGGTGCTTCGTTCAGACGCTGGAGGGACCAGAATTCATTTAGTATAGCCAGCTCCATGTTGGATAAGTAACTAGCTGGGAGGACCTTCATCAAAAATTCCTCCACCAGTTCAGTTCCACAACCTAGAAGATGAACATTGCAGACCTCTTCAGGTGCAAGCAAAGGCCCGACGAGCGAGTCGCGGACTTCGTCGCCCGGTGGAAGGGGCTCACGTACTCCATTGACATGCCACTGACTCAGAAGCAATTACTGACGATGTGTGTGGGGAATGTCAAGGCGGATTTGGTTCCTTCCCTGATCATGCAGAATTACCCTGGAGGGTTTTGGGACTTCTCGGACAAGGCTCAACGCCTCGAAGAAGCCCTGCAACAGGCCAGCCAGGCATGTCCGTTGCCTCCTGTGATCTCCGCCAGGAGAGCCACCAAAGCCGAGCTCGCTGCTGTGGCGCAGATAGAGGCCCCCAGACAGCTAGAGTTGCTGCCAGTGAGGCCAACTCAGAAAGCTCATAGGGGTCCACCCCCACAGCCTCCGGCCCAGCAACGACCCCCTCAAAATCGGCAGGCGCCTTCGCGTAACGCACTGCCACCACCTAGGCGAGGTAATCCGGCTCCACCTCCTCAGCCTTCTCCTCCGGTCCCTGGCCATGGTCATCCCCCAAGGGTCCCCTTTCTAGGAATAAGGAATCGGGCTTACTCGTTTGATGAGGCCCAGGTCCACGGTTATTTCCGTAGCACCTTGGAGCAGAGGATTGTGCGGCAGCCTGAGTGCCGGAAGCCAGAAGAGACGTGTCTCGCGGATCGCCCTGACTACTACCCTTATCATCGGTTCCTGGGACACACAATCCAACAATGCTATGTGTTCAAGGATTGGCTCCAAGACTAGATTGAAAACAACATAGTCAGGTTGGGCCCATCCCCAGCACAGGTGGCAGGTGTCTTCGTGGGATCATATGGAAGTAGTGACGACGGGGACGGGTGGGAACAGGTTTCCGACTGTGGGTCCCGGATGTATAATGACTGGGTAGCCCACAGGACGGTCTCCCATGGCCATGGCATCATTCGTACCCGCCTGGACCGGCTAGAGCCCTCAGAATCCGTGAGCGCCGCTTCAGCCTCTTCGTCCCAACCTGCTTCTTCCCAGAAGAGTAGGCGGCGACGCAAGAAGAAAGAACGCGCCCTGCCATTGCCGTCATCTTCTCGTACGCTTGGAAATTTCATGCCTCGGGGAATGGGGGTCCCTCCGAGACCCCGTCCGTTAATGGATGACTCCTCGACCGAGAGCCCTGGGTACGCTTCGGTTAACACCGTAGAGTTGGTAAATCCCTTTGTGGCTCCCGATGATGAGGAGCACCGGGTGGATCTCCCCGAGAGCCCGGGGAACGCTTCGATTAACACCGTAGAGTTGGTAAATCCCTTTGTGGAACCCGACGATGAGGAGCACCAGGTGAATCTCCCCGAGATCCCAGGGTACGCATCGGTTAACACCGTAGAGTTGGTAAATCCCTTTGTGGCTCCCGACGATGAGGAGCGCTGGGTGAATCTCCCCGAGAGCCCGGGGTACGCTTCGGTTAACACCGTAGAGTTGGTAAATCCCTTTGTGTCTCCCGAAGACGAGGAGCGCCGGGTGAATCTCCCCGAGAGCCCAGGGTACGCTTCGGTTAACACCGTAGAGTTGGTAAATCCCTTTGTGGCTCCCGACGATGAGGAGCGCTGGGTGAATCTCCCTGAGAGCCCGGGGTATGCTTCGGTTAACACCGTAGAGTTGGTAAATCCCTTTGTGGCTCCCGACGATGAGGTGCGCCGGGTGAATCTCCCCGATGTCCCCAGTCGTCGTCAACGTCGACGGAGCTGTGGCTTCATGAATCGCTGGTGCACGGCGGTCAACACCTCCAGTTAGGCCGTGCACGCTACCGAGACCAGGCTGCTGGCCCGGTGTAGAGAGCAGCACTCGCAGCTCCCTCATCCGGTGACAACAGGTTCCCTTCAACCACCGTTCGTGTTGCTGGATCGGGCGGAATCGCCTTGCCCGCGTCGAAACCAGCCCAGCCCTGCCATTGGCAAACTACGGCCTTCCGGTCCTAGCATGGCAGCCACCTCCCGGGCTTCAGCTAGTGAACATCGGGACGTACCTAGTACCAGCCAGTCACTGGTCCCGCCCGCAGGGCCTGTCATGCCCCCAATCGCAAAGCGACCTCCTGTAAGCAGAAGCTCACTATTGGAGCGAATGTATGATGTCCTGAAACATCTGGACGACATTCAGGCAATTCTATCCATCCTGGAGGCCCTCTTCCTGTCGTCTGAAATGCGTGAGGCACTCGCCGAGGCTCTGAGGAGCCCCCTCCAGTTTGAAATGGAGGTAGTGGCCGCAGAAGCCTTCCACACTGAGGTAATTGAGGATACCGAATGTTAGGCGGTTATCTCATTCTCCGGTGAAGATGAAGACCCTCCCATACAGGGGCACATCCACCCGTTGTACATCACCGGCCAGTTCAATGGCGTGGAGGTCTGTCGCTGTCTTTTCGACACGGGTTCTGGGATTAACTTGATCCCAACTCGGACACTGCGAAAACTGGGGTTGTCTGAGGATGATTTAACTCCCTCCGACCTCAGAATCCAGGGGTATGATGGGACCGAGCAAACTCCACTCGGCAAGATTTGTCTGAAGACCCAGTTCGGTGGCTTAATTGCCAATACTGAATTCATGGTTGTCTCTCAGGACACTGCCTATAACGCGTTGATGGGCAGGTCATGGCTCCATCTTCACACAGCGGTTCCCTCATCTTACCATCAGTGCCTCAAATACTCCCTTAAGGGTCGAGTGGGTGTGCTCCAAGGAGATGCGTCCCCGTTTTCCTCTTGTGAAGCTCATTACTTGGATGCAGTCTATTACAAGAGCAAGGACAAGCAGATCCTGGCATGTGGGGTTGAGCCTGTCACTGTCGTGAGTGATCCCTGGGCAGGTTTGGATGACGCATATGTCTTCCCAATCCATCGGTTGGAGGCCAAAACTCCCGATATGGGAGAGTACTTTGTTGTCTCGGGTACCAGAGGAATGCATATTTTCGGGTCTAAGCAACGTCGGGAAATCACCTCGTACTCTTAAACCAACCAGGCCCGGGTGATCCCCGAGCCTCCTACCCCCGTACGATATCGGGACGTTGGGCTTATTGCAACGGCGGTGCGTCATACGTGCATGTTTCGTCGAGCCGGGATCGACCGACTCAGGCCAACACGACACCACTGCTTCGATGTTGTAAAGCATGGCCCCTTGGGCCACAGGACGGATGGGATTGGGTCAACCGCCTTTGCTTCTATAGTCTCCGCGGTACATGACCCTCCCGTTGTGACGACCTCTACCGCACAAGCCGGTGCTAGCTCCCCATCAGGGTCGAGCAGCCCTGAAACAGCTCCCCCCGTGGATGGTCTTTCCCCTCGTGGAGAAGAGGACATGGAAGATGCTCCTCCTACCTTTTAGGAGGGCATCTCCGCCACGGTCGATGTGCTCTTACAGGTGAACCTCGGTAGTGAGGTGGACCCGAGGCCTACGTTGGTCAGTGCCGCTATCCCTCCTGAGGAACGGAAATGGTACATAGACTTCCTCACATAGCACCGTGATGTGTTTGCCTGGAGTTATGACGAGATGTCGGGACTAGATCCCCAGGTAGCCGTCCACCGCCTTGGCCTCGCGGCAAACCATCGTGGGTTCAAGCAGCCTCCCAGAAAAATGCACTCATTTCACAGTGCCATGGTTGAGGCTGAAGTTGATAAGCTCAATAAGGCCAACTTCGTCAGGGAAGTCCAGTACCCCAGGTGGCTAGCCAACATTGTGCCCGTCAGGAAGAAGAATGGGCAGATCAGGGTCTGCATCGACTTCCACGATCTTAATCACCACTGTCTGAAGGATGACTTTCCCCTTCCTGTGACATAGTTGTTAATCGACTCAACGGTCGGGTTCCAAGCCCTCTCTTTCATGGATGGGTACTCCGGGTATAACCAAATCCAGATGGCCACCGAGGATGAAGAGTACACCGCCTTCAGGGCCCCCCAAGGCACTTTCTGCTATCGGGTTATGCCCTTCGTCCTCAAGAACGCCGGTGCCACCTATCAACGGGCTATGCACCGCATATTCAAGCCGATCCTTGGGACGCTGGTGGAGTTCTATGTAGATGACCTGGTGGTTAAATCTTGTCAGCACCAGGACCATCTCAATGACCTTGAGAAAGTGTTCGGTTTGCACCGTTCTCATCACCTGGAGATGAACCCGTTGAAGTGTGCCTTCGGGGTCACCTCCAGAAAGTTTCTTGGCTTCATCGTCAGGTATCGTGGTATCGTGATCGACCCCGATAAGATCAAGGCCATCAGTCAGATGCCTCCCCCGAGTAATATTCAGGAGCTTCGAGGCCTCCAAGGCCACTTAGCCTATATACGCTGATTTATTGCGAATCTGGCCGGCAAGTGTAAGCACTTCTCTCAGCTCATGAAGAACGGCGCCACCTATGGGTGGGATGAAGAGTGCCAGACCGCTTTTGAGGAAATAAAGCAGTATCTGCTTCAACCTCCGGTCCTGATGCCACATGTTCCTGGAAGGCCGCTGGTCCTTTACGTGACCGCCCTGGAGCGATCCCTCAGCGCCCTTCTCGCCCAGAAAAACAACGAGGGAATAGAGAATAGCCTCTATTACCTCAGCCGCATGCTCCTCGACGCAGAGATTAGATATTCTCCCATCGAGAAGAGCTGCCTGGCACTCGTATTTGCCATGCAGAAGTTGCGGCACTACATGCAACACCATGAGGTATAGTTAGTCTCTCGGGTAGACCCGTTGAAATACATCCTGAGTCGGCCTATGTTGACCGGCCGATTGGCACGCTGGGTGGTGGTCCTCCAGCAGTTCGACATTAGGTTCGTATCTTAGAAGGTCGTCAAAGGACAGGCATTGGCAGACTTCTTAGCTACTCACCCATCCTCTGCGGACCAGCCGCTGGATGTGGGCTTTCCTGATGAGGCAATCCTCTCAGTCGATCACGCCACCCCATGCTGGCAAATGCACTTTTATGGTGCCTCCCGAAGCCCTACCGGTAGAAGGCTCAATGATCCTAGGCTTAACAGAGTGGGACTAGGTGTCGTCTTCATCACCCCGGAGAAAGCCGTGCTGCCATATTCTTTCTTATTGTCAGAGGGATGCACCAACAATGAGGCAGAATATCATGCCCTCATCACTGGCCTCGAGTTGGCTCTGGAGGTTAACGTGCCCCACCTGTATGTACAAGGGGACTCTGAGCTAGTCGTCAAGTAGGTTAACGGTGACTACGCTGTCCGGAAGCCAGAGCTCGTGTCGTTGTTGGAGTGCACCCTCCATCTAATGGCTAAGTTCCCCTCCTGGCCAGATTTCGTTCACGTTTCCCGGTCGCAGAACAGTCGAGTATATGCTTTGGCCAACCTTGCCGCATCACTCCCGGAGCCCGAGCAGGATGACCTAATCATCCATGTGGCACACCGAAGAGTCATTGCTCCGTTTATCCCGGATGGAGGTTGTGGCCCGCGAGTGAACCATCTCACTGATGGTGCCCCTGCGCCGGGACCCCCCGGAGTTCCAGGCGTGGTGATTGAAACAGTTCCTGACTGGAGGACACCTCTGGTTGAATATCTCCGGCACGGCAATCTTCCGATGGACCGGGCGGAGCGGGAATGAATCCGGCACCGCGCGCCGCAGTTCACCCTTCAAAGCGGTCCTAGCTGTGAGCAGCTCCTTTACAGGCGCAGGTTTGATGGTGTTCTCCTCCGTTGTCTTCAAGGAGTTGAGATCCCACATGTTATGCAGGAAGTGCACGCTGGCTCCTGTGGTGCCCACCAGGCCGGGTAGAAGTTGTCCCACCAGATTCGGAGACTGGGATACTTCTGGCCCTCCATGATCCACGACTGCATCGAGTATTCCAAGAGGTGCCATGCGTGCCATGTTCATGCTAACTTTGTGCATCGGCCACCGGAGCCCCTCCATACTACTATGTATTCTTGGCCCTTTGCAGTCTGGGGGTTGGATGTCATAGGGCCCTACCGGCTGGCGACGACCCGCCAGTGCTGGTTCATCATAACCGCCACGGATTTCTTCTCAAAGTGGGCAGAGGCATCCCATCTTAGGGAAGTCAAGGATGGTTCTATCGCTGACTTTGTGAGTTCCAATATCATTCATCGGTTTGGAATACCTCACGCTATCCTCACGGATAATGGAACCAACTTTCGAGCGGCTGATCTGAAGAGATTGTACACCAAGTACAACATTCACTAGAACCACACCTCCCACTATCATGCGCGGGTGAAGGGACAGATTGAGGCATTTAACAAGTCCCTCTCTAACATTCTGCAAAAATGGTCAGTCAGAACAGGATAAGTTGGTCGGACAATCTCCCCAATGCCCTTTGGGCTTATAGGACGACGACTCGCAATTCCACCCAGGTGACCCCGTATTCCCTAGTGTACGGAGATGAGGTCGTCCTTCCCATCGAGGTCCAAATTCCCTCATTGCGCACAGCGGTCTACGACCAGCAAGCGCTGGAGAGAGTTGCCGAGGTTCGTCTAGATGAATTGGAAGCGCTGGATGAAAGTAGGCTTCGCGCTTTACATAACCTGGAAAGGCATCAGAGTAGGATGGCTCGAGCTTTAGATAAGAAGGTTCGCCTCCGCTCCTTCCTGCAAGGTGACCTGGTGTTGGCTCTCAGAGCACCATTGATTCCCAATAGGAAACCACCCAAGTTGGAGCCCAAGTGGGAGGGACCCTTTATTGTCCACAAGGTCTATCCCAATGGTGCGTATTCCCTCGTGGCTATGGATGGGGAGTGTATCACTCCTCCCACCAATGCCAGGTTCCTCAAGAAGTATTTTGCCTAAAAGATGGTCCTACATAACCTTAAACCGTATCGTCCTACATGACCTTCAACTGTATGGTCCTACATGACCTTAAACTGTACGGTCTAGCATGACCTTAAACTGTATGGTCCAGCACGACCTTAAACTACAATCTGCCCTACGTGAGGGCACCTCATGGTATGAGTTCTAAGACCTAAAACTAAGATCTATATTCCTTCCAACATGACGTTAAACTGTATGGTCAGAACTATGTGTGGCTTGATTCTCATCCTCATGAGATACGTAGGACCGCCCGAACATTTTGTCTCGGGTCCAGCCCAGAAGTTACCAAATTCCTCCCTTTTTCCTTCTTGGTCCGAGTTCTAAGACATAAAACTAAGATCTATATTTCGTCCAACATGACGTTAAACTGTATTGTCAGAACTACGTGTGGCTTGATTCCCATCCTAAGGGGATATGTAGGACCGCCTGAACACCTAGATGTCAGGTTCAGCCCCATCTCTTAGGAGATCCCACGATCCCCTGGCGCCCAGGGTGTTTGGCATTATGCCCCCTCTTTTTCCCAGGGATCTTCCATATCTTGGCCGCTCTCAGACTGAGCCCTCTGTCCCTTTCCAGTGGTCTGCTGATGTGCTCAAAGCACTCTGGTCTAGAACTTGGAGTGCCAGATTCGACTTTGGAAAGTTCCATCCACTTCCCAAGCTTCGTGTTCCCCTTCATTCGGGCCTTTGTCATCTTTCATACCCAGAGGGACTCCCAAGAACAGTCTGGATACAACACCCAAGGGCTCTCCTACCGTCATGGGCCAACGCCCTAAGGGTTTTAGACAACAAATTGATACAAATCCCGCATTATGAATATGGTCAGCGGTTGATTCTCATTTGTTTGTCCCCATGGCTAATACGACACGATGTTGTGTTGCGAACATGGTCAACAGTAGTCCTTAGTCGTCATGCCGATTCCCCAGGCCCTGAATGTTGGTGGCATGGTTCATGTCATTTTCCACCTCGCTGTGTCAAGGTGGAATCTCAACACTCCTTGTACTAATCCTCAGTACACCCCCACACATCAGATAGACCGAGCTTTGTAACGGTGTCTCTCGAGGCTCCCACGATCTGAGGGCTAGAGTATGTGCTTGGGTCTCTTCATTAAGGGTTGCGTGCCACATGACCTTCATCCCCTTAAGGGAGTGAGGAGTCGCCCGGACATTGCGTTTCGGGCCCAGCATAGCTGGGAGCTAGCATCTGCTGCCCCTCCCTAATTGTTGAACCCTCGTAGGCTCTTTTTCCCGAGGCTCCTCTCTCGGTTGGTCCAAACCATATGACCTTAAACTGTGCTCTTGGTCCAAACCATATGACCTTAAACTGTGCTGTTGGTACACACCATATGACCATAAACTGTGCTGTTGGTCCAAACCATATGACCTTAAACTGTGTTGTTGGTCCAAACTATATGATATTAAACTGTGATGTTGGTCCAAACCATATGACCTCAAACTGTGCTGTTGGTCCAAACCATATGACCTTAAACTGTGGTGTTGGTCCAAACCATATGACTTTAAACTGTGCTGTTGGTCCAAACCATATGACCTTAAACTATGCTGTTGGTCCTGCCACATGACCCTAAACTGTGACATTATTGTCCAGGCCGCATGACGAAAAACGGCACTGCATTGTGGTGACCTCACTGTAGAGGACATCACGTTCGGTATTGGTGTTATGCCATGCCATTTGTCAATGCCTATCACGGCTTGATGCTTGTGGCGACACCATGGGACACTTCCCCACGGGTCCAACATACCTCCGTGTTCGGTACCTTGACTCGAGCGTTTCCCCGGAGAGCACATGTTAAGTAGGGCTTAGGTCCTCCTTCATGTCGGGTTTTGTAGCTGCCTGGCCATGTGTCTGTTTCTCCCCTATCCTCATGGTCCGAGTTCTAAGACTTAAAACTAAGATCCGTATTCCGTCCTGCATGACGTTAAACTGTATTTCGTCCAGCATGACGTTAAACTGTATTTCCAGAACTACATGGGCTTGATTCTCATCCTAATGAGATACGTAGGATCGCCCGGATGTTTCGTCTCAGGTCCAGCCCCATGGATAGCTGAACACCATCCCTTTTTATTGTCGGCCCCTCGGCCCGACTTCATGAGAAATGGTGTCATCAAGATATCTACCTTGAGCATGTTCGGGATGCCCCATGGTAATGATGGGAAGCGGTATTTCTCTCTCCAAAGAAGTCATGCCTGGAAATTGGGATGACCCGTGATTAGGTTGGAATGTCCGCCTAATGCGCCCCCGCCCTGGCGGCGCAATATCGAGAGTGTTGGACTCTGTTCGAACAAGCCACCACTCCACCTCCCACGCTTTGCATTCCCCCTTATTCGGACCCTCATTTTCTTCCGCGTTTGACGGGGCCCCCTAATAGTATGGATGCTCGACCTATGGTCCACCAACTATCCTGGGCCAACGTTCTGGAGAACTGGTCACGTTTGACGGGACCCCCTAACAGTATGGATGTTCGACCTATGGCCCGCCTACTGTCCTAGGCTAACATTTCGGAAAACTGACAAATGATATTTGAGTTAGGCCCCGTGTTGCGAACATGGTCAGCGGTCAGCCCTCATTTATTGTCTTCTCATTCCGGGCCAACATGATATGGGTGTTGTGTTTCCACCACAGTTGACAGTTATCCTCCATGGTTGCGCCCCGTTGGGTTCCGAATTTGGGTAGCATGGTGCACCCTTTCTCTCCACCCCCCTGTGTTCGGATGGATTTCAATGCCCCCAGAATTGCCCCGCTCGTGTGTTGAGACACATTGTGAAGTCGACACATCAATCAGCCCGAGGTCTCTTCAAAAGTCCAGGCCCGATTTTGGACGCCTGAAGCTTGGTCAATTCCCCACAGTTGAACGGAATGATGGTACGATCACCTCTTGCTTCTTGCGTTGGGCATGTCCCATAGGAGCCTAGGGGTGAGTTGTTATTCGTTTCTAAACTATGTTTGAGCGCATTAAACCAAGGGTAAAAAAGAGTGGATTTGGCCATATATTGGATTTAGATGATGGGAAATTCAAGAAAAAGTTCATGAGATGGCGAAAACAATGCCTTCAGTGTTTACCGTGCTGAAGCGATCTTTCCAGCGCTGGTACCCTCTGGCTGGTAGCCTCCAGGACCGCTTTTTTCTCTTCAAAGACTCTCTCCTCATCAGACACCACAGAGCGCAGCTCATCAGCCCTAGCTTGTGTCTGCGCCCGCTCGCTTCGAAGCACGGTCATCTGGTGACTCGCCTCCACCAGTTGTTCCTAGGCCTTACCCAGCTGGGCGGTCAGTTGCTCCACGAGCTCAGAGCATGTTGCGATGAAGACCTCATTATCTCCCGCCTACCCTTCGAGGTTTCAGACTTCATTCTCCCCCCTCAGCAGCGTTTGAGCGCTCGTCGATCCTTCCTGGCACCGGGAAATTTCAGCGCGCTGGCTGCTCTCGTGCATCTTCTCGGCCATGTAATCATGGACTGTTAGATGAAGGCGCTGAGCATAAGCCCCTCCGTCACACAGGATGTGCAACCAAATCTGAAGTGATCCCGTCCGCCTCAGCCAATCGGAATGGGGATGCCTTAGAAAGCACTGGATACACTTCCACCCCTTGCGCCGTGTCATCCGGCTCTCCTCGGCTACCTCTGAGTCTAAGTCATCAATCTCCTCAGGGTCAGCAGGTCGGTATATGGGGAAGACTGCCAGCAGATCGGCTGCAGGATCCACCCCAGGGATGTCTTCAGGAGGAATAGAATCCTCGACGTCCGGGCGACCTTCCCTCGCCCCAGCAGCGATTACGCCTCCACCAGCTTCCGACCGCGTTTCGGGAACAGCGCCGCTGATGTCCTTCTCCCTTTGTTCATCTATTTTCAGGGCCGACTTAGTGCAGAGAGCATGTTCTGAGCGAGGTGGTATGTCCGCTGCTGGTCCACTTGCGGATGGCCCAGGCTCCACAGCCTGACGTGCCTCCAGTGTTGAGATCACTGCGCAGGGCATATGCTAGTCAGACGGGATCTCTTGACACCAAGAGTTAGTAGTGAAGTGTGAGACTTACTGGAATCTAGAGTGTCGGTCCCCAGAGTTCTGGTTGCTGCAGGAGCAGCCATAAGGGGAGACCCCTCTACGCTGGTTAATTCAATGATGGGTGTCGAATCCCCATCATGTCCCACTGATTCCTCTCCGCCTTCCTCTGGTGGGGACGCCCATCCACCTCTCATTATCTCCTTAGTAGGATGGGGAAGTGAGTTTAAAAGTTGGAAAGTAGAATGGATGAATGAGGGAAATGAATGAAGACCGAGACAAACCTCAAGAATCTCGGTTATGTCGAGATCAGAGTCAGAAATCTCACCGCTCTCTCGGAGACTCCCTTGGTAGGTCGCCCCTTGAGAATCCTCAAATTCGGGAACCTCTTCTTCTTCTTCTCCCTCGCCTTCGTCCTCTCTGGTTTCCTCCTCCCCCCTGGCTCTTCGTCATTGTCACCTTCTCTCGGCGGCATCGCTTCCGGATCATGCTCCTGGCCGAGCATCACTTTCACCCGGAAAGTTGGCTCTGCACGCCACCCCCTTTGGCGTGCGTATGCGTCCATGGCCGTCAGATAAGCGTGTCGCCGATGGAAATTCACTCAGTCGGTAATCCGAACGAGCCCGACCTCCGGCAGTTGGATCTCGTCCTGTATTATATTCTCAAGATGGCCTCGACGCTCAGCGATTGCCGCAGGGTCATCCAGGCCGACCACAGTGCCGTGAGAATTGCGTCTTGAGAAGGTTTAATAAGATATCTTATCTGCTTCCCAGGCAGTTCTCTGGCCGCCTCATGTGACCCATCTGCGGGTAACGAGGACGTGGAGGCACCATGTGATGTCCTCGCTGCCGAAGTCCCGGCCTACGCAAGCCTCGCTGCCTAACGCGCCCTTGGTTCTCCCCTTCCGACGGCACCTTCCCTTCTTTCCTGTCGCCCGGTTTCCGCACGAGTAACCTCGAGTTGTCGGACATGCTTGCGTAATAGCCCCTCATGGTACGCAATGGTCCAACTTTCAGCATATTCGGTTGTTAGGACGACATCGACCCCGGTGGGAGGGAGAGTAACGACATCGCCAGAGCTGAAGGTGGTAAACATCAACCACATCTGGCGCAGGACGCATGGATTCTTCTCCTGCCAGACAGCCGTTAATACCTTCTTTGGCATTTGCTGGAGGCACCCGAACTGCCTGGCGAATCGGGATGGCACGTATGGCTCACATATCACCTTCCCGTCGATCCGAGCCACGAGCACCCCGCCCCGAATGCTCTGGAAGTATTCCTGTTGTTCCAGATAGCCTCGCCCGTTGTCCACCAGTTGGCCGAACGGGGTGGGGAACGGGCTGAAGTTGAAGATGGCATGGTTACCGATGCGAATCCTCATGCCCTCCTCATTGAGCGTCAATAGCGCCACCCCTGAAATTTTTATCAAGGACGGTCGCAAGCCATTTCCTAGAGGACGGACGGTGTTTGGGAAAGTATACCCACCGAGATGAGCCGCCACCCAGCCATGGAAGATCTGGAAGGGACCACAGACCCTCCGAGGCGACCCCCCTTGTGAGATGTGCCCCAGAATGGTATACAGCTTGGCCAGCACGAGGACGCCCAAGTTGAACCTTTTGTTGGTGGCCATGGAGCCCGCCCTCACCAAAGTCGTTGGACGGACGCCCATCCTCGCGTCCCGCACCGGCAGGAGCCACCCGCTCAGGAAGGCAGCAAGGAACCCGGCATACCGGACGTTTGGGTCCCGGGACTCAATGACATGGTAGACCCATGATTGGTATTGCACTACCTCTAGGGTCTTCCAGTATGACCCGTCTTTTCTCCTCTGAGTCGTGGTTGGGAACCGTTTTCCCCGTCCCGGCATCTTGACAGCGGGATCCTTCTCGAGGAATAGGCTGAACCAGACCTTGTAGGCGATGTCCTTCAGGAATTCCTTGACCCCCAGCCTCTCCTTGGCCAGCTGCAGCAGGTGCCACGTCAGCATAGGCATCCGCGACCTGTCCCCCCTGGTGTTCTTTGGAGGAACGAACTCTTCGTATTGGTAACCCGCCAGTGGGATACCACCGATGTAGTGAACGTCCCAAAGACTGATGCCGACTTCCCTGTGATGAAGGTGGAACGTGTTGGCGTCGGGAGACCATCAGTTGAATAGCTATAGTCTGAGTTCAGGCTGACGGTGGAAATGGAACTGCGATGTCCATACCTCCTCGAACAGGCCGATATACCGCATTTCGTCACCGAACTGGTCACAGGTATGGCGAACCCAGAATGCCCAGGCCCATTCGCTGGTGAAGTTACCCCCGGACCTTAGGTTCCAATCCTTCAGCCAGCCCTTCGTTTCATCCGTGATGCTCTGACTGAACGTGCTCGCGTAGAGGGATGGAGAATCCTCCGCCATAGTATCGTCCTCGGTAATGGTCCTAGTCCTCGGGTTCAAGACATATACATCCATGTGTCCAGTTTCCCTGGCAGGACGGCCGTTGTTGGTGATTTTGTATCGAGGAAGTTCGTCCTCTCGTGTCACCCAGGACCGTGGTGTATCCACCTCGATGCCCGGCAGTGGTACCTCCTCCAGGATTCCAAAATTCCAGAGTGGGAGGTTTTCAGAAAAGAGATATGCCTTTTGGGCTGGAGTCAGCAGATTGAACATGGTGAGATTGTTGGAGACAATCACCTTGGCGCCATATACCTCCTCGTTCGCCTCCATTTCTGTCCTACAGGCAGCGGCTTCCCCCTCATCGACTAAGTTTGCAGCCATCTCGAATTTTTCGGAAGTTGGGCGAAATCAGGATGCAGTGCACGGAATCAGAGTGTTCGGTGCGCAATCTAGCTGAGTTGCGTGAAATCCTGGAGTTGAGCGCGCAATCGGCATGCTAAGGGTGGAAGGTCCCGGTTTGGCAGGAAATCATGGCCAACTTTCGGAAGAAATTCCACGCTGCCAGTGCATTATT
The DNA here is from genome assembly GCA_963277665.1 of Viscum album. Classification (NCBI taxonomy): domain Eukaryota; kingdom Viridiplantae; phylum Streptophyta; class Magnoliopsida; order Santalales; family Viscaceae; genus Viscum; species Viscum album. The sequence goes on along the minus strand of OY728126.1, from coordinate 1,941,497,887 downwards.
CCGCGCAGCCGCGGAGCGATTTCGCACACGAGAGCGAAAAGCTTATCGCGCGGAAACAAGCGGATGAACGGATCTGGGACCCAATGCCCCTTTTTAAAGTCGAGGCCAGGGTTTCGTGCCTCACAGAAAGAACATTTCGCTCGCGTCCATGGATTTTACGTGCCCCGTCAGATTTTAAGCGCACGACGTGATCCGGAGACTTTGAATTTTGGAATTTCGGCCTTTCCCTTGGAATCCGATCGTTGCGACCTCTCGCCGATCCCATTCCAAGGGGGGGGCATTTGTTGACGCTGAAAAAAGCCCGAAACTCCCGGAGGAAATTTCTGAATGATGAAGTGAATTCATATTCGGAATTAGAGGCCCGATCCGGAGGCCCGGGAAGTGGTGCGCGGAAAAAAGGAGGATCCGCGCGCACGAATGTTCTGTGCATGAAGTGCTCCCGGGATTCGCGGAATTGGACCGGTGAGGCGCGCAATAATTGTGTGCCCCGTGTCTCCACGGTGAGATTTTGCACGCAAGTTGTTCCCGGCGTGGAAAGCTTCACGCGCCGCCAGGATTCCGGGCCGGAGGTCGGCTATAAATATACGGTGACCCCGAACGGTTTGGGGGTTGAGGAATCCGAAGCAGATATCGTGCGCACAATTAGGCTCCCCTGCGCGAAAGATGACATCCATGTAATCCCGAATTCCGTGCAACCTTGCCTCGGAGTTCGCCTTTGCGCGCAACTCCACCAGCTTCAGTGAATTTGCCCCTTTCCCCGGTTTCCCTACTTGCGTGCAATCCGTGGGCCGTGCGCGCTACCGTGCGTGCAAAACCTTGCGCGCAATTCCCTCTTCGCGTGCAATTCCAATACTTCAATTGCGCGCCGTCCCGGTGTTTTGCGCGCAAATCATCCCCTTTTCACGCACAGAGCCGAGGACCCCTCACCTTGACGCCCCTTGGCTGCCCTTACACCGGCACCTGATATCTCCCATACCGGGCTTGTGCGCCATGCATTGTTTTCCCGCATGGACTTCCAGGCTCGTACGAAGTATCCTCAAGGTCCCTTGGGCCATGTTTCCCATTGCGTTGCTTTGCCTTATGCTTCTCCGCATAGGCACGCTAACTCCTATTGCTTCTTCGCATAGCCACGCTAATGTGGACCCCCCGGTGGTTTGCCATGCGACCCCCATTCACCATGGCCTTGTCGATGCCTTCCCTTCCACAAGGGGTAGAGGGCGTTGGGCATCTAATCCCTAGGGGTGTGAAGCAAACCCACCTCATCCAAGCAGCAGGACGTAAAACTGCTAAGCACCTCGTCCTTAACACAAGACGTTAAACTGTGGTCCGACCCCATGCTTCGCACGCAGGTTCCCCCCAGCTCAGACATTTTTTACGCCACTCGTCTCCACGGGAATGGACTCTTCCTTACATGGAATGAGATCCTCCTTATCGGAGCGGCTTGTGTCTGCGGGGGAAGGGCTGCCTCAGAGCGTAAGCCCCTAACCTTTTGTACGGATGATTGCACCCGTGCATCTCCGTACTTCCCCCCTGCAAAGGCCAATGGAGTCCTTTTCCCACTGTGCTTTGTTGCACCACGGGCCTCCACCTTGGAGTAAGCCCCGGCACCAAGGGCCGCTAACCATGCGTAAGCCCCAATTTCCTCTTTGGGCCGCTCAATGCGTAAGCCTCATTCCACTTCTCACAGACGCACCCTTCACGACGTGATCGTCTGGTCCCTGGTGCTTCTTGTTTCCCACACCAAGCATGACTCACGTGGGCTTAGAGTGCGCATCGACCATGAAATCCTCCTATGGGCCACCTCAGAGCGTAAGCCCCATCCCAGCGAACTACGTGGACTTTGATCCGTGCTAGCGCACGGTACATAGGAAGCCTCCACGAGGTTCAAGCCCACCACCCGGTCGTCCCGACCTTTCCATGTCGGTTCCCTGACCATCTTGGGCCACCTCAGAGCGTAAGCCCCAAATCTTTTATCCCACATGACGTTAAACTGCATTCCTTCCCGAAAGACGTTAAACTATATCGCGTCCCGCACGACATTAAACTGTATCGCGTCCCGCATGACGTTAAACTGAATTCCCCCCCTCTTGGGCCGTCTTAGAACGTAAGCCCCATACTTCACCCCACCATCCATTCTGATCCTTACCCGGGCTGCCACATCCCAGTGAGATCATGCCACCCTTTACCACTCCATATCATATGGGAGGCCGCCCACGTGCTGGCCCCAACATCGGTGTTTCCCCCTAGGGATCGTTTAACCCAATCCATCCCCACAAGATGTTAAACTCGCGACATACCCCGTGCTAAACACGGGAAGCTGAGGAAAACCTCAGATGGTACACATTCCCCGCGTTCGATGTGGGCTTCCTAGGGCTTCCGCGCCCTCGAGAATCCCTGTGATGAGGGACCAAAGACGGACATGTCGGCGATGCCCCAACGTGACCATTCTCCTCACCGTAGGTTGCTGTCCTGACAAGACCCCTTTGGAGCGTCTTGATGGAAGAAGCTTAATTAACTAGCGTCCATGTAGATATGGCACCAGGAATGAGCTTCACGAATCCGTCTTAAATCTTTGAGGGAGACCCGGACTAGGTGACGAGCTCCAAGGAGGAATCCACGGAAGGAAGAACCGACATCCCATCATCCCGGTTTCGATCAAGGAGCAGACGTCCCTGAACAAGGAACGGATGCCACCCGCCTTTGGAAAGCGGGAATGCAGGGCCACAAGCAGCGTGCCCTCCCCGGCAGATGGACGCGCGCGCCCCGGTGAAAGCGTCGGAAACAGCTGCTAAATTGATAGAGGGGAAGTATATTTGGATAGAAACCCTTGTTTTGGAAAGAATTTACCACCTCATGCTTCATTTAAAAAATAGGAAGGCTACATTTAGAATTTGGGGGCCATTTCATGTGATTTGGGGCTGGATTGCAGCACATTTTTCTTCATACTTAGTATTGAATTAAGTTAGTGTTCCTAATGGTCGATTCAACCAATTTTTACAGAATGTTTCTAGTATTAAGCCTCTGAACATGATACCTACAGAGGTACTAAAGGTATTGAATGTATTAGGGTAATTCAACTTCTTTAATTTTGGTAATCCACCAACTGGAACATTTATTGATGATGGTAAAGAAGCAAATGAGCTGAGATCTTATATGATGTCATTCTGGGTTGGTGTACTATCAACCAGGATTGATGGTGAAATTATCTGTGAGGCTTATGTGCCCTATAGGTTTTCTCGTCAGTTCAGGTGTCTTCAACAGTAAAGCACCTTTCCACCCACACATTTCAGACATGAGAAGCACTCACTGTTAGCACAAAAATTATGTATTCTCATAGTTTTAGAGTTATCCAAACTATCAATTACAGTACCTCCAATATATGAGTCCATTGGATTGGAAGCTGGATATGCCAAAGCTTGGGTTTCTTCATATCCTCAGGGGGATCTATCAAAAGGAGTATATCGAGTGGCGGCTACAACCACTGTTCTATGTAGAAATCGTGGCAAGAACTCCAATACCAAAGATGATACATAAATTTAAGAGGTTTCAGAGCCCTCAAAGTGTCTTCGTAGGAAGTACACTAGGAAGACCAAGGCTAAAGATGAAATAATTCCAACGCCAAGGCGATCCATTCGCTGTCATCAAACAGAGATTCTGATTCCAGCTATCTAATTTTCTGTGGGAAGTAAGGTCTGAAGAAGGTCTTCAATTGAAATGTGTTGAACACCTTCCACAGTTAACCTGGCCAAAATCGAATTATGTGCGACCTTCGACCATTCACCAGTGGGAGAGTATTACCCGTGATCTTAGGGATGTCTAGGAATTTCTTCCAAATGGCATTCTAATACCAGATATTTTTTATATCAATGACCCTTCATATTTCAATCAAGAAAATAACAAGGCTGAAGTAAAAAATGTAAATTGAAGAGTTAGAGAATTTTATATAGTCAACTAATGAGAAAATCCAAGATTCTAAACGACTAACTCATACGATGGACTTAGGAGTCTAAAAAGGGGTAATTATCGAATTTGAGGAGGAGTGTGATATTTCTGTTAATAGTGAGAATGTATTTACCTTTTTCTTTCATCTCAAAACTTCTTTATATTTTGACATTATTAATATTTATAAAAATGTATTTCTGTAGATTTAATGTAGAGAAGTAATATCTAGACCGACTCTTGATTCACCTTAGTATAGTTCTGCAACGTCACGACCAGTCCTCGCGGCCTGGGCCGTGACTACCCCAAGCCTGCCTTCCATAGGATAGGGGCAAGCGACTAGCACCAAAAGCATAAATCCCTAAGCTGGGAAGGCATTGCATTTATGGAAGTAAACAAACACAACAGATTAAGCAACATGAAGTAAATACTAAGTAATACTGAACAGAAAAGAGGGTGCTAGAAAGTAAATGGGTTAGTATTCAGACCCAACTGAACAACAAGTACAAGTAAAGGGACAAATAGGTGAAAGTAAAGAGCATCTCTTGGATCGTCCTCCAGGGATTCCTACTTGAATGGTAGGTATAGATGGCCACCTCATCACCGCAGGTCCGTCCATCCACTCCATCTACGTCTCACCAAATGGTCCACCTTCGGGTACCGTCGAGCTCCACAACACACTGCCTCGATCAGTGTTGTCGATCATCTGCAACCAACACAATGAAGTGTGGGCATTGCCCATGCAGGAGTGAGTGTATCAATACACAGTAGGGACCTCAAGACCCCCAAAGGTCTCGCAAAATCCAACAAGGATAAACCACAAAAGGAAAGATACAATCATGAAGTATCAACCAACCCTACTTAGGTATATGCCCATACATATACCTATGTTATTAATAACAGTTAATATCCAACTCTCAAGCCCAAGCACAACCCGGTCCACAGAGAAAGTAATGTCAATCACATCAATGATAATGATTGAAAGTCAAGAGTCATCTCACACAGGTAGTCATATTTCATAAAGAGATAGAGAAGATCAGATGTAGTCACTGATTTATCAAAGTTATCGGACCCACACATGATACTAGACCATCTAAACTGTCAGACCCACAAAGGATACAAGCCCAGCTACTCTATCAAACCCACACATGATACAAGAATAGAAGTCAAAACTATCATACCCACACAGGATATAAGAACAGTAGTCATCATTGTCGAACCCATGGGGGATTCTGGTAAAATAGCCATCGATGTCGAACCCACGGAGGTTCCCGATACAGTAGTCGTCGCAGTCGCAGCCATCTCTAGGGTTCCCGCACACATCACGCTCGATTCTAGGAGGTTCCGCTCCTCGAGAAAAGGGGTTTTGATACATAAAATACAACAAAGTTCTGAGTTGATGTATCCTGAAGATCCTTATCATCAATAGGAAACCAACACGATAGATAGTGCTCCAATCGGACGCCTGGTCTGAGAGTTATTACCATTTCTGTTCCAGGGGCCTGGTTGGGTTTATGCTCGTTCCAAACTTGGTAATTTCCCAATGTTATCCAAAACACACATAAAGTATCTAAAAAGGACCATCTCATCACAAGGATACCAGTTTTGGAGACAGCGTGTCAATCGGACGAGTGGTTTGGAAGCTATTCACAATTAAGTGTATACAGGCCCATCCCTTCAAGCCTGGTGGGCCAGCAGGTTGGTCTATCCTGATTCGGCGGGTCTGACTCGGCTGGGGGTCGGTCAGGCCCGAGGAAGCGCGGCCCAACTAGGGACCAGGACCGGTGGGTCTGACCCTGTTAGGGGGTCGGCCAGGCCCGGTGCCCCCCCCAGACCCGGCGGCAGTTGCGGCCCGGTTGAGCTCGCCGTGTGGTGCCGAGCGGTGCCGCCCCTCTGTGCTGCCCAAACGGCTAAAGCCGGCCGGTTTTTTCCGGAACATGTGCCATGTGGTTGCGGGCCATAGTTCCTCTGCAGCATGACAACAATAGGGCACGGCTGTCCTCTAGACCAACCGGCTACGGCCGACCGTTTCGGTTCGTCTGAGCGGCCCGTGGATGGGGGCCGTTGTTTCCTCCACACGGCCGGTGTGATGGTGTCGGTCCATCACCGTCGTGGATCGTCTTGGCCACAGCCTTCGGTCACTACCTCCATCAATTTCTGCCGCCTCATGGCCGTGGCCTCTTCCTCTAGCAAGGAGTGACAACACTGCGCCGTTCTGGCTCTGTCTCCATCTCCAATAAAACCAACAAGTATGTGAGAGTTTCAGGCCATGTTCATGCGGCCCAAACCCTCCTTGTTATGACGTTACAGTGGTAAAATTTTCACTCGGCAATTAGAACGATGAATATTAGAAAATATATGAACAACTATAAACAAACCCCTACCTCTATTCAACATACGTTGTCATAGTCACAGAAATCTGTGTCGGGGTTGACGGTGTCGCAGAAGACGGTGTCATTCCGTCAACGATGGAGGAAGAGTCATTGTCATTGGCAATGTTCCTCACATGCATTGTCTTATCCCTTGATGTGAAGAAAGAAGAATGAAGAAGAAGATGATCGAGGGTCTCTTGTTCTTCTTTAGAGAGGGTAAATGTTCTTCGTGGGAAGTAGGCCCTCTCTATTCTCCAAGGCTCCACCGACACAACATGTGCCAACCCCAAAAATTAATAACTTAGGCTATTATTTTATCCTTAACATGATTTTCAAATTATTTCAAAAATTAGAGCCAATTAACTAGTTAATTAAATTCACACAATTAATAGGATGGAGGTCGAGAGGCTCCACCATAATGTGGGAGTTCAAAAGTTAAAAATGGGTTTCAAGGATTTAAAGGTGGAGTTGAAGGGTTAGGTTCTCTTGTAGGCCCCCCACACAAAATCTTATCATGGGAGGTTATGTGGGGTGTGGGACCCACCTACAACTCATCTTTGGAGAAAATAACAACCCCTTAACAAAAGTTATGTACCACTTAATTTTTATTTGATATAAAATGAATCCCCAAAAATTAACTCCTGCTCTCGACCAAAAGAAACTGCAGAAAGGACCCTTTAAGCGAATACCGGCACTACGAGTTCATCTATGTTCTCAGATTTCAATCCATAGAAACAATTCAAAATATAGAAAAACTCGCACGTATGTTTACTGAACGTACCCAAACAAAACTTCAGATATTGATTCTAGGAACACCGGGTGTCTGAATCAGGGGCCATCAAGAAACTGCGGACTCCTAAAATTTCAAGGAAATTAAGAAAACAACTTCCATGAAATTTCTGGTTCTTTACATTACACCCACCTCAAGACATTACATCCCCGTAAATCTATAAAACACACTAGGAAAAAAATGAGGGTACAGAGCATGCATCTGAGTCTCCCACTCCCATCTACTCTCCTGGAGGTTCTCGTGCTTCCAGAAAACGCGCACCAGAAGAATCGACCATCCACGCAGGACCCACTGCTGTCGATCCTCGATCTCTACTAGGACCTCTGTGAATGTCGCCAAGTCATCGATATCTAGGTCCCCGTGGTCGATGATGTGGGACAGCTCCTGCACGTTTCTCCTCAGCTGAGATACGTGGAAGATTTCATGCACCCGGTGCAACTGAGGTGGTAGGGCCAGTCGGTAAGACACCTCGCCTACCCTACAGAGGACCCGGAATGGTCCAATGAATCACAACAATATCATTCTGCCTCATCCATATAACTGTAGAAATCATCGTGGTGACACTCGTAAAAAGACGTGGTCTCTATCCTCGAACTCTAGTGATCTCTACATCCTATCAGCATAGGACTTCTACCTACTTTGTGCAGTCTTCATCTGCTCCTAGATAATCTTCACTTTCTCCATCGTAACATGCACCATCTTTGGTCCTACAAGTGTTGACTCCCTTGGGTCAGTCCAGTATAGAGGTAATCTACAAGGTCATCCATACAGTGCCTCGTATGGTGCCATCCCGATGTTGGAGTGGAAGCAGTTGTTGTACTCAAACTCCACCAAGGGTATGTGATCCTCCCAGTTGTGACCAAAGTCAAGGACACATGCATGGAGCACAAACTCATGATTCGGAATGGACTTCTCAGTCTGACCATTCATCTGAGAATGGATGGCGATGCTCAGACGTAGCTGTGTCCTAAAATCTTCCAGCCGAGAGCATATGCTACAACATTCCTCTTCCAAGGTGTATAGACTATCTTGAAGTCATATTCCAAGAGGAACTCCAGCCAATGCTACTATCTCAGGTTCAGGTCATTCTGTGAGAAGATGTACCTGAGACTCTGGTGGTCAGAGTAGACTGTAAAGTGCTCTCCCATCAGATAGTGCCACAACATATTCAAGTCGAAGACCACTGCTACTAACTCCAGGTCATGGGTATAGTAGTTTTACTCATGTTTTCTCAACTTCCATGAACTATACATGATCACCGCTTACTCCTACATTAGGACACACCCGAGTCAGGCCCCTGATCTGTCGCAGTAAACTACGTACCCAAAGTCCTCCTCTAATAGCCTCATGATTGGCGCACTAGTCAACCTTTTCCTAAGCTCTTGAATGCTCTTCCGGAATCTCTATGAGAACATGAAGGGTTTCCACTTCTTCGTAAATGCTAAAAGTAGTGCATCAACTTTGGAGAAGTCTGGAACAAATCTCTAGTAGTATCCAGCCAGACCCTGGAAACTTCGCACCTTTGTCACACTCCAGGGTTGCTCCCAAGTAAGAACATACTCGATCTTCATTAGGTCCACTGCAAATCCAGCATTCGAGATGACGAGTCCCAATAAGTGAACCTCTCGAATCCAGAATTCGCACTTCGAGAGCTTACCATAATGATGGTGCTCTTAGAGTGTATCCAGTACTACCCGCAAATGGTAGGGGTGCACCTCCTCAGTAGTTGAGTAAATCAGTATGTCTTTAATGAGTACCATGACAAATCGATTGAGTTAACACTGTAAGATCCTGGTCATGAGACTCATGAACAATACTGGTGTGTTGGTTATGCCGAAGGGCATAACCAAGAACTCGTAGTGGCCATACCGACACCTGAAGGTCATCTTCTACACATCCTCGTCTCTAACTCTGAGCTGTTGATAGCCTGACCTGAGGTCTATCTCTGAGAACCATCGTTCTCCCTTGAGCTGATCAAAGAGGTCGTCAATCCTCGGGAGTTGATACTTGTTCTTCAGGGTCACCTGATTCAGGTGACGGTAGTAGACACACAATTGCAAGCTCCCATCCACCTTCTTGGAAAACAAAAAATGGGGATGCCCAGGGTGAAACATTGGGTAGGATAAATCCCTTTCCCTCCAAGTCCTCCAGTTGTACCTATAGCTCACGAAGCTCGGTGGGATCCATTCGATATGTTGCAGAAGATATCAGTGCAGTCCCGGGGTACATGTCAACGTTGAAGTCTACATCTCTACGAGGAGGTTATCCTGGAACGTCTTCTGGGAAAACATCCACATACTGATCCACCACAACATGATATCTCAGACTCCGCACATCAACCGCTCTGAGGATGAGACTAGCCAAAAGATGTGTGATCGGCTACCCCCTCCTCTGTGTAAGTCCATCCTGTGCTGCCAAGGCTCCCTTCTCAATGGTGAAGATCATCCTGGTCCCATCCATTCATATAAAACACACTTTGCACCTAATACAATCAATCTAAGCCTGAAATGTGGATAACCAATCCTTACCCAAAATGACGTCGTAAGGCCTCAACGCCGCTACATGAAGATCTCAACCGAAGCTCTCGCCTCCTAGAGTAATCTCAAACTATCGTCACCAGTTCGTAATCATCGATTCTACTCCCGTAGGAGTCTCTATCTATAAGGATCGAGCCAATGGATCTTTCGGAATATCCGATCTCAGAACAAGGGTAGTGGAAATAAAATAATGACTCACACCATTGTCTATAAGTATTGCAGCAAGGGTGGAGTAGGCACATATAGAACATCCAATAATCTCTGGTGTGCTGTGGTCGTAGGCCTCATCTACCTGGGGCTGAGCCCGCCTCTTTTTTCCAGCTCCATGTGGTCGGGGTGGACCTCCTGGTGTTGGTGGTGGTAGAGTCTCAAAACATCATCCACTAACCGCTGCTCGGCCAGCTCCTCTGTCACGTCCGCCTACTCCCGGTGGACCACCATGTTCGAACCTCTGCCTCTGCCTAGGAGGTCCATATACTATCTGCTTCTCATCTGCACTGCGGGTCGAGTAGTCACGATCCATGTGGCCCTACCCACTACATGCATAGCACTATGTGCTCCTCGTATAGCTGACTTTGTCTTCTGTTCCCCACACAATCGAACCTAAATCGTGGCGTCTCCCGCCTGATGGAATTTTCCGCATGGACCTCTGTGACATCTTTATACTTCCGGATGTAGAATACTCCGCTACATGTCACCCTATGGTGGGTCTTGCTATTGGGGACTACTCAGTGAGAAAGATATCTACCAGAAGGGCTCTCTCTAGCACCCCCGCCTGCGTCGGAACATTGATGGGAATCATTGAAGCCCTGATCTCATGACTATGTCCCTAGTCGATGGTCTGGGACCTGAAGAAGGGGTCCCGAACCATATCTGTGGAGTAGCGTGAGTGGTCGGTGAACCTCGCTATGTACTGAGCTAATATCCTGCTACCCTACTACCGATGAAGTAACTCCTGAATCCGCACTGAATGAATGGTGGCTGGAACAACCTCTAAGTGAAAGAGACTCTTGAGGTCTGTCCAGGGTAAAGAAGCCTTGTCATACACCTGGAGAATCAGGATCCACCATCTACCTGCTGCAGCATGTAGGAGACTCACAACAAGGATAACCATAAGGTCAGCTGGTGTCCCTACCAATCAAAAAACTCTCACAACAGCCTCCATCCAATCCTTAGCTTCTTGTGGGTCCATCTCTCCCCAGAACCTGGGCATCCAATGTTGCTCGAACTCGTGAAATACACTCACACGGCGTACACTCTCTACTACTGTGGCTGGTGGTATCAGTGGCCCAGCGGGTAGTGGTACCGCTGGTGCCTCTGCTATGATGGGACCCTACACCGAGGCCTTGTCGCTCGGTGGTCTACCATCACGTATGTAACATGGAAGCCTAGTTGGATACCTTCGTGGGGCCATCCTGAAAAGAAACAGGTACACCACGATTAGAACAGTATACCTGGTGCGCTGAAAAAAAGTAATCATGGAGAAATTTTTTTCAAAGGAAACACACACACTATCAGTATTTTTGTGTAATGAGTTGGAAATCAGTGGTAAGGGTCCTGGTGTATGTATATGTCAACAGCCGCACCAACACTAGACACCCAGGACTGAGAATCACACTCAATACTCTTAACAATATTACATCATAGAAGAGAATGATCAGAGTCCAGAGTTCGGCGGTAGAACCGACTCCTCCGATATCAATTTTTGACAACCCATCCTCGAAGACCATGTTTTGACTACCCCATGCCTGCCTTCCATAGGCTATGGGCTAGTGACTAGCACTAAAGGCGTAAATACCTATGCTGGGAAGGCATTTTCATTATGAAAGTAAACAAACACAACGAAGTACGCAAGAGGAAGTAAACACTAATTAAAAATGAATTCAAAAGAGTCTGCTGGAAAGTAAATGTTCTAGTATAAAAACCCAACTATACAACAAGTACAAGTAAAGGGACAAACAACTGAAAGTAAAAAAGAAGCTCTTGGATCATCCTTCGAGGATTCCTACTGGAAGGGTAGGTACAGATGGACACCATAGCACCTCATGTCCATCCGTCTGCTCCATGTACGTCTCGCCAAGTGCTCCACCTCCGGGTACCATCCAGCTCCACAACACTATGCCTCGATCGGTGTTTTCTATCGTCTGGAACAAAAACAACAAAGTGCGGGCATTGCTTATGCAGATTTGTGTATAAAAATACTCAGTAGGGACCCCGAGACCCCTGAAGGTCTTCCAGAATCCATGAAGGATAAACCACAAAAGGATAGATATAATCACAATGTATCAACCAACCAAACATAGGTATATGCCCATACATATACCTATGTAATCAACCATAGTTCACCTCCAACTCTCGAGGCCAAGCCCAACCCGGTCCACATAGTCATGTAATGTCAATCACAACAATGATAATGATTGAATGTCAAGACTCAACTCACACAGGTATACATATTTTGTAAAGCGATAGAGATGATCATATGTAGTCACTGATTCATCTAAGCTGTCAGACCCACACAGGATACTAGACCAGCTAATCTGTCGGACCCACACAGGATACAAGACCAGCTAATCTGTCGAACCCACACAGGATATAAGAACAGAAGTCAAAACTGTCTGACCCACAAAGGATACAAGAATATTAGTCATCACTGTCGAACCCATGGAAGATTCTGGTATAATATCCAACGTTGTCGAACCCACGGAGGATCCCAATAGAGTAGTCATCGTGGTCGCAGCCAGCTTGAGGGTTCATGCACACAACACGCTCGATTCTGGGACGGTCCACTCCCCAAGAAAAGGGGGGTTGATACATTAACTATCATGATGTACTTAGTTGTGGTATCCTGAAGATCCATCTCTTTAAAAAGAACCCAATGTGGGAAATGGCACGTCAATCAGACGCCCTGTCTGAGAGTTATTAGCAATTCCGTTCGAGGGGCCCAGTTCAGTTTACGTTCATTCCAAACCTAGCCATTTTCCAAAGTTATCCAAAACCCAGTTAGAGTATCGTAAAAGGAATTTCTCGTCGCGAGGATACCAGTGCTGAAAATGGTGTGTCGATCAGATGCACAGTGTGGATGTTATTCACAATTAAGTTTATATGGGCCCGACCCGTCAAGCCTAGTGGGCCGGCGGGTCGGCCCATCCCGGTTCGGCGGGTCCGACCCAGCTGGGGGTCGGCCTGGCCTAGTGGAGTGCGGCCCACCCAAGGACCTGTCCCGGATGGTCCAACCTGGTTAGGGGGTCAGCCGGGCCCCATGGTCCGCGGCCAACACGCGGACCCGGCCACGGTTGCGTGTCGGTTCGGCTCACCCAGCGGCGCCGGGTGGTGCCGCCCCTCATTACAGCCTGGTTGGCCGAAGCTGGCCAGGTTTTTCCTGCACAAGCGGCCCGCGGTTATGGTCTACATGTCCTCTTCAGCGCGGGGCAAAGAAGGCCCTGTGGTCCTCTAGCCCGGCCGACAGGTGGCCGTCCAGTTTTCCCGGAAAGGCGTCCAATGGTTGCGGGCCGCATCTCCTCTACAGCACGACGCCAAGTGGGCGCTGCGTTCCTCCAGCCCAGCTTCCTATGACTGGCTGGTTCGGTTAATCTAAGAGGCCCACGGATGTGGACTTCATTTTTATCTACATGGCTGGCGCGACGGCGTCGTTCCAACACCAACGCGGCTCGGCTTGGTCGTGACCTTCAGTTTTTGCCTCCTTCGATCGATTCCACCTCATGGTCATGTCCTCTTCCTCCGGCGCGGTGCAACGACACCACACCCTTATGGATCCTTCTCCATCGTCAATAATCCAACAAGTATGGGGGAGGTTCGGGACATGTTAGTGCGGTTCAAACCATACTTGTTATGACATTAACAGTTGTAAAATTTACACTCCGCAATTAGAATGACGAAGTTCGAAAAATATTTGAACAAATCTAAACAACCCCCTACCACATTTCAAGGTACGTTTTCGTAGTCGCAGAAATCAGCATCGAGGTTGATGGTGTCGCGGATGACGGTGTCATTCCTTCAACATCGGAGAAAGATTCATTGTCATTGGCGACATTCCTCGCGGGCGGTGTCATCTCCCTTGACGCATAGGAAGAAGATTGATGAAGACAATGATCGGGGTCCTTGTGTTCTTTGTTAGATAGGGTAAATGTTCTTCGTGGGAAGGAGGCCCTCTCTATTCTCCGAGGCTCCACCAACACAACATTTTCCAACACCAAAAATAATATATTAGGATATTATTTTATCTTTAACATGAATTTCAAATTAGTTCAAAAAGTTGAGCCTATTAATTTAATAATTCATTAGGCACAATTAATGGGGGGAGGTGGAGAGGCTCCACCATAATGAGGGTGTTCAAAAGATAAAAATTGGTTTAAAGGAGTTAAAGGGGTCGTTGGGGGGCTTGGTGCTCATGTGGGCCCCACCACACAATATCCTCTCATGGTAGATTATGTGGGGTGTGGTACCCACCTCCAAATCATCTTTGGAGTTAATATCCACCCCTTAAAAAATATTATGTAACACATAATTTTTATTTGATTTAAAAATAATCCCCAAAAATTTGTTCCGCTCTCAACCAAACGCAACTATGGTAAAGGTCCCCTTAAGCGAATACTGGTGCTGCGAGGTCATCAGTGTTCTCGGATTTCAATTCTGAGCACTGGTTCAAAAGATAGAAAAAACCGCACGTATGTTTACTGAACGTACTCGAACAAAACATCACAAATTGATTCCAATAACACCGGTCCTAGGAATCAGGATCCTTCAGAAACTACAGATTTTTAAAATTCCAAAGAACTTATGAAAAAAAATTCCTTGAAATTTCTGGGTCTTTACATGCAGGTTCTCCCATTGGAGCAATGAATAATCCTCCCATGTTCCCAAAGAATTCACTAGGAGCAAGAATCATGACTAGGGTAATGGTGATAGATAATCCTCAACCATTACCTCATGTTTCCCCTACAAAGAGAAGTGTTTCAATCACTCGTCAAGATTTTGAAGAAAAACGCAAAAGGGAAATGAGATTGCTTCGAAATTTTTTCTAAAAGAGTAATTATTTATACAATATTCAGGGAATATAATTTTCTCATGAATTTCTAGTTACCATGTTTTATCCTTTTGTAGGATCTATGTCTCTTTTCTCACTCAATGGATTAAGAGCTGATTCTTCACAACTAGAAAAACAAGTCCTAGGGGAAATCTGGTTCATTCTGACGTATCTATACTATCAAAAGAATCAGTTATACCTAATCCTGGCTCTATTGAGAGAGAGGAAGGACATGGTAAGATTAAATATATTCCCTAGTTACTTTTGTCAAAGGATCCTGAAAATAATAAATAATGATATTCCTATTGAATCAAAAGAAAGGATTAAAGATCCAAGGAAATATAAAACCAATGCTGATATTAACACAAATCCAGAAAGATTAAATACAGGAATACCAATTGAAGACTCAGTAGAAAAAAATGTCAGCAGAGCAAATTTGGGCATCAACCAACATTTGTTGGATACATTAAATAGTGAGGATGCTGTAACATTTCAGGCCGTATACAGTGAAACGATGGACACCCTTAATCAAAATATTGATATTACAGGTTCCATCAAGGAGTTTGGAGATTTCCATGAGGAATTGCAAGGATGTAAGTTCGTATTTCTGCATTTTTCATACATAATTTGTTCTTCAACTTGATTATTTACAAATAATTCACTTTATTATCATTTATCTGCAGAAAATGTCACAAAGGCTCTTCAGGAATAGGTTGTTCCACTTTATCCTTATACTGGTGCTGAAAAAATACATACAGATGATCCTTCATCATGAGATGTTCTGAAGCCATCAAATTTCATATCTTAAAAAATTCAAGGGAATCTCCCACCTCACGAAATAATTGCTTAAAACACCGGAGCTGAAATCACAGGTGATGAATCCAATCAAGTAGCTGACTTATTATTGGGTAAATATAGTCAGCTATCTGAGACATATTTGTTTCCTCTATTCGAAAATAATAATGACCTTGATTTATTATTTAGGGGTATCAACTATTATATTAGAGGGAGAAGCTTCTACCATCCCAAGAGAAGAAGAACGAAAAAATTCTCCACGAAACCTGTTTCTAGGGTACATTTTACATCATGGTATTCACTCAGATTTAGATTTAGACAT
The DNA here is from genome assembly GCA_963277665.1 of Viscum album. NCBI lineage: Eukaryota > Viridiplantae > Streptophyta > Magnoliopsida > Santalales > Viscaceae > Viscum > Viscum album. The sequence goes on along the minus strand of OY728126.1, from coordinate 1,941,482,088 downwards.
ACAATACGCACTTGGCATGGCACGTTAGAAGGCATGGCAGTAGATCTGGAACATAATTGCTGAAAATCCTTCTGATGAATTATCGTCCCATTTTCCAAAACTCCCAGCATTATTCTGTGTGTTGGGATTTAGTGGGTTCAATTATTGGCTAGTTTATGATGCCATTAAAGGGACTATCCACCGATGGGAGTAGGAACATAAGATGTGACAAGATTTTGAAGAGTCTAAAAGACTCATCAATATTAAGGGCTTTCAAGATGCAGTGGTCAATGCGGAGGCACATCGCAACAAGAAATCACACGAGATTAGGAGAAAAATCAAAGAATCCATAAAAGAGTTATTATCTCTTAAACATAAACTGGATGTTGTTCATAACAAGCTTGAGAAACTGAATCAGACATTAGGAGAAACCCGATTGGAGGGGATTACTATAATTTCAACTACTAAGGAAGCACTTCGTTAGGCAGAGGAGGCTAGCATTGATAAATTATCTCAACTTCTATAGGCAGATGATAGATCTTATGAAGTGGTTAGACAAATGAAAAGTCATGTTGAAATATTATTTTAAAACATGATAGAGAGCCTCCGGCTTGTGGATGGACCTCTATTTTTACATGAATGAAAGAAATATTGTTTCCAATCATATACATTCCTTCATTCCAATTCTTCTTTCATGATTACAATATGAAGGGTAAATGATGACAAATGTTCCTTTATGTTAAAAAATCATCATGATAATAAAATGAATGTTGTGCTTAAAATTTTTTTATTAAGACGAGGGATTTAAGGAGCATAATTTTATAATTTATTCGGTTACATGGAAAACTCCAAATAATTTGTATCTTTAGACTTTTCATTTCACAATACTACCTAAATCATAAAAAATGTATATTTAGTGTGGTGGGACTCAACTTCTATTCTGAAATCCCTTTGCGGGTTCTTGTTCTGATGAGTATCATGTCTTTTGTTACTGGTTGTTTAAAGTCACGCATATTGTACTATAAAGTGCTAATATTTAAGGTCAAATAGATTTTACCATAAATTTTGAATGAGATCCCAAACAAAACACTGTTGCTATGAATTGATTTAACACTCATTAAATATTTCCCTGGGGAATCTTGGGCATTGATGATTTTTTATGGATACCAATTCTTAAATCCTATATCTATATAATGTGTGTCTTTTCCATGAACAATGTTACCATTATATGAAAAACCCATCATGAGGGTTGTATTATGCAGGGCCAAGTAGGGCATATGCTTCATAGCCAAATAGTGGCATCTTTTAAGAGACATGCATGTTATGTAGGAAACTTATGAATGGCCGCCTATGGGAACATGATGCATAGTAAGTAAAAATATCTCTTTTGGAATTTAATGTTTTGATGTTGATAGATAATGGAAAAAATAAGATTCGGTTGACATAAGACCACATTAAATGGTTTAGCCAACGAAATGAATTTTAAAAATGAAAAGGGTTATTTTAAACCAACAATCATGCAGTGAGGACAATGGTACTATGCTCTTTTAATTCATACAGTGAGGATATGGAAATGGAAACAATATATAACATTTGGCTAAGTGATTTCAAGATTATTTCATAGTGTATCGATCACATGATGAGGGAAATGTGTAAACAATGGTCTTGAAGACTTTCAGATTATGAGAAAGATAATGGGAAAAGTATACTTCAATGACTATTTTAATATATAGATTATTGTATATTTTAATAAAAAATTAATGGGGAAAAAGATATTATAACCATGAACGAAGTTACCATTATTTTACAAACATGTTATGGAGGTTGTATTATGCAGGGCCAACTGGGGAACATGCTGCATAGTCAAATAGTGGAATCATTCGAAAAACATGCCTATTATCTAGGCAGCTTATGAAAGGCCTTCTAATGGAACGTGATACATAGTCAGGAAAAAGTGATCTCATATATTGAAAACCATGTTACCAGAAACCATATGAATTATTATGAAACTCTGAAAGAAAAATTCAAGATTAAGAGTGAGAGATATGGAAGAGGGTTATGTCCAATGTATACGAGTAATATTAGAATCAGTATTCACTATCAATTTGATGTCCTTTATATAGGTCTAAGTCATACGTAAAATGGAGGATTTCTTTGATTCCTTTGAATGAATATGGTATTGTGTTGTTTTAAGTCATGTAGTGAAAAAATTATACTATTTAGTTTCAAGTCATGCAGTAAGGACATTGATAACCCCATAAGAAATTGAAAACACCCTATTTATATAATGAATCGATTTACCCAATTCCTAAACCCATGTGAGCTATGCTCGGTGTGAGAAACAAGGAGAAGGAAAGGTTTCTTTTATAATATAAAGGTTATGTAAGGGAGAAATAAGGGTGTTAAATTTTGATGCAGTTTGACATCATGCGGTAAGGACGAGAATGAACCAATATGAACGAAAAGACACATTATAACTGGATTAAGGGATAAAACCTAAAAGTCATTATGTGTGTTTCTGGATAAAGAATCAATTCAATCTTTTTTCTTAAAACATTTCCTATGTAGATTTGATTCTCATACAATAAATAAAGGGGTATTGTTGTTGTTTTTATCTCATATGGGCCCAAAATTGGAGATTTGGGCATCTCTACATATTTCATTGCAAAATGAGAAGCACTCCATTCACTAGCCTTGAAACAATCATTCCACGTGTTAGTCTGATTTGGCATGAAAAATTGGAGTTTTTAACACATTCTTAAAGAATGGTAAAACTTAAGACATAAAATGGTATACCGACCAAATCATATATATTAAGTAAATGCACTGTATAGATCTGATTCATATCTAGGAGGAGAAAAGGAAATATGAAATTTTTTTGAATATGGCTAGGCCCCAAATTGGAGATTCATGCATCTCTATGCATCTCATTGGAAAATGAGAATCAACCCATACATAGTACATGAAACAATATTTATGCAGATCTGACTCTGAGATAGGAAATAGAGGGACTCATGTACTACTAAATAGTAATGATGATGTTAATAACATTTACTTATGGAAAATTCTAACATCTTATAGAGAAAACGTTAGTTTTAAAAATTATGTAATCCAGTTTAACGTCATGAGAAAAGGATGACAATGTTATGTACTTCAACGTAATGTAGCATGGAAGCTTATGGATTTTATGTAGTTTAATGTCTTGCAACTAGGACATGGGGGATGTGCAGTTTAATGTCTTGCAGCAAGGACGTGGTACCATGGAGTTTAGATTCTTGCAGTGAAGGCTGTTTATACCAAACTATACAAAGTATTTAATCATAAATCTTTCATTGGTTGGGGTTGTGATGATATCTCCATACATTGAGATTAAGGAATATACTCCATTTGAATAAACCTTGTGTGTGGAATAAGGTATTTCCCACTAAGGCTCATGTTTTTGAGATTTCGTTCCTGGTATCATTGGAGTTCTAAAGACCAATACCAATTTTCCTTGAAGGAATGAATGAAGTTTAACTTATTAAAAGCTCGTCCAATTCTGTTTTGATAGACTTCTAGATGATGCAATGTTTGCAATATTTTCTCATCTAATCATTCCATCTCATTGAACCATTTCTGAGACCTTTTATCTGTAGATAATTGATCACAGATTGTAACTCTTATTGAAGGAAATTTCATTTCAGTTAGTAAAACCACTTCAGTTCTATATACCAATGAATAAGGTGTTTCTTGGGTGGCAGTATAGATAGTTGTCCGATAAGCCTATAAAACATTCAAAAGTTAATTTGGCCATGATTTCTTATATTTATCCACCATCTTCTAGAGAATATTTGATAGGGTTTTATTGAAATCCTCTATCTATCCATTGGCCACTATAGGATAACAAGATAAATGGTTGGATTTGATATTATATTCTGGATATAACTTTTTTTACTTCAACAGAACATAAATTGGTTCCATTGTCCATCAAAATCGTATGAGGGATTCCAAATCTGGTGATTATATTAGTTTTGGAAAAACTAATGATGTTTTTATATCCAACTTCCTTTAGAGGTATTGCCTCAGCCCACATAAAGATGAAATCAGTTGCAATGAAAATATACTTGAACTACTTAGCTGTGGCTGGAGGATATGGACCTACTACATCCAATCCCCATGTGGAAAATGGCCAAGTGTATTTAGCTGTATGTAGTAACTCTGGTGGTTGATGAATGAATTTGGAATGCACTTGATATGGATGTCATTTTTTTGAAGTCTATACAATACTGTGTCATTGAAGTCCAAAATTATCTAAGCCTTCGAATCTTATTGGAGAGTCTGTGCTCAGATTGGTTGGACCCACAAGTTTCGGAATGAAATTATTTCATGATAGTCACAATTTATTCTCCATCAATATATATGATGTGAATCCCATCAAAGCCCTGCTTACAAAAGATAATTCTGGGGTTTGGACAATCATAAAGAGTAAAATTTGTCACTGGTCGCTGGATCTTCCCCTTCTCAGAACTATTTGGTGGAAGAATCCCATTTTCAAGATATTCTACGATGGATGTTCTCCATCCAATGGTATGACCATGCAGTTCAAAAATAGATAAGATATAATTGATTTCCTATCTCATGGTTTGTTCAAAAGTTGAAACCATGTGGCGATGGGTAATGTTGGTAACTATGTAATCCAGATTTGGATCTGCCAAGGTTGTAGCTGCATTAGCTATTGCATCTTCATGGTTATTTCATGATGGCGGGATATAGGACAATGTTGGCTCTAAGGGAAAGTCAACTATTAATTCTATAACATAATCACACAAAGGTATTAACTATTCTTTTCAGATAGATTATTCCCCATTGATTTGTTTGATTACCAATTCTGAATCACCTTTTACCTTTAAATGATCCATTCACACCTAAAGGGCCAATTCCAAACATGTGATGAGAACATGATATTCTGCCTCATTGTTGGTACCACCTTCTGACAATATAAAATAATAATGAAATACTACCTTTTATTGGGAAAAAAGACTATTCCTAATCCAACCTTGTTGAGTTTAGGATTTTCTAGTCTCTTCCCTATTGGACTTCTAGAAGTGCCATCAAAATACATTTCCGTTGTCTGGGAATTATCATGAATAGAGAATATCTCATCATAAGAATTTTCAGTATTAAATGATGTATCTTCTGCGGATGGATGCTCAGCAAGGAAATCAGCCAGGGCTTGACCCTTTATTTCCTTTTAAGGAACAAACTGAATATCAAACTGCTGCAAAATAACTACCCACCCTGATAGACGTCTTTTAAGTATAACGACACTTGCATTACATACATTGTTGTTAATTCAGAATTGAATCATACTTATTACAACATATAACAAAACCATGGTAAGACTGTATAGGTATAGTGTCTTTAGAAACAGGGAAACATAAATAGCTAGTTCATAAAGAATCTACATTGTCTCTTGTTTATTTCATCATATCTAGAGTCCCTTTTGGAATATCCAACTTAATAACATTCTTCCTGACGAGGGAATGAGAAATCATACTAAAGAATGATCTCAAATGCTTAGTAAGGTTAAAGAAAGAAAATATCATATTCATGAGAACATAGCATTTTGAAAATCATAACCTACAAAAGAGATCATAATATCATAAAATGGGATAAATCATAGTAGTGAAATGTAATCCCAATAATCCTAACATAAAACATGAAAATTTTTAGTATACACACATAATCATAGAGAATCATTTCTTAGTAGTCATGACTCATTTCCAAGACTATCTTAGTGGACAATGTCCATTTCTGAACCGAGTTCACTCCTCGTTTCAGTCCTGTTTTAGTGAACCGGATTAACCTACCGTTCCAGCCATGTCTATATCATGAGATATAAATCGTTACCCAATACATTAGAGGGAGATATAGGTCCCACCCATCTCTTAATGAAACCGTACTTATGTTGTTCCACTAAATCATAAATCATACATCATAGTATAACCCATGTAATAAAAATGGGATTCTTAAACATCATGCCATCATAACATAATCTATATAAGATAAATGGACTTCATAAATATAATTCCATCATAACATAATCAAATAAAATTAAAAAATATGGATAGAAACATAACTCTATAATATCTTATATGGAAAATAATTTTGATAAAACGCATGAACTCCATTCATGAGGAAAATATCCTTTCTACTTCAAAAAAATTTTCCTTTCTTAAAATGTCATATAATTTTAAACTAAAATTAGTTGATTAAAAATAAACATGAAAACTAGTAAAGGATTATTTATGGAAATAATGTTATAAAAATCCATTCATGTCATATAAGTTAAAGAAAAACATTCCCCTCGTACATTGGCTGGAAAAGTCAAAAAAATTTCTCATACAAAAAAACGACAAAAAATTCAATTCATATCTTTTACTAAAAACTCAACGAAGGGTAAAATTGTATTTAAAAACTGTAGGGGGTTAGAAATAATATTACATATTGAGGAAACATGGATGTCGATGATAAATATTCCCGAGTAAATTCTGAAGTATAAACAATCTCAGATAAAAATGATATTGCGAGATTTTCCCTTACCTTAGGTCTGATTTGCTTCGTACGTATCCGAACCTCCTGTATAATGACTAAAAATGTTATTAACTTATTCAATAATCTTACTCATTGTTATGATATCATATATGGTCATATTCTTAGCTTCATATATAAAATATTTCATTGATACTTATTATTCGAGTGTTTATTGCTTTTTGTTTTATGCGTGTTTGTTGGAATAAATTCCTATTCTTATTTTTAGTTTATAGATACCTCATTTCCAAAAATTTTGTAGTTAAATATATATCATATTTATTCATTCAATTCATTTATATAATCATTAAGCATTGAAGATCATGTAGAACGAGTCGCATCACATCGTGCAGACGGTAGGACGTACGTACGCACGAGCGATGATATCGTTCCCATGATCGTGGAATTGTTTTGAAGTGTATGAATAATATTTCAGAATCAATATAACATTACAATAATAATATATAGTTATTATTTACACCATTATACCCATCCATGTAAGGTGGTGGTGGAAAACAGAATACACCACAGTGTGGAGACGGTATTCCGTACGTACGCAAGCGCGGTGATTTCATTATTTGCAAGATGGATTGATGGTGAAACTGGTTTGTTTCATATTTATAATAACATATCAATATATTTTTGATTCTTATGTTATTACTTCATAGTGAAACAACTAAATAATAATAAGTATAAGATGAAATAAAGTTGAAAGAATCGGTAATGGACATTACCTCTTCTTTGAAACGCCTCTTCGTATCCTCCACTTAGGGCACTAAATATGGTCTTTTAAGAAGACTAGGACCTCTAGTATCATTATAGGGAAGTGGAGAATAGAAATTTTCAGGGGTTTTCTGAGTTTGACAGCTCAATGTGGTGTGAGGAAGAGAGAGAGGAGGTTCCCTTTTAAAAGGGAGGAGAGGGGAACCTTAGGAAAAACATAAAATATTATTTTATTATAAAGTCATATTCGGTTATTAATAGCTCCAAATTGATTTATTATGAAGATAAGGTGGGTATGGGTCTAAATCATCTCAACCAATATATTTTATAAAAGTTTTGGTTATTATTTTAACCTTATCATTTTGATTTAACTCTAAGTTAAATAATTTAACTTTTACTGTGTCTTCTTGTTATCTTACAATATATGGTTAATAAACTTACTATAGCAAGTCAAGAGAACCCCAATTTGTTCATTATTATTATATATAACCTTATCTATGTAATTTGGCCTAACCTTAGATTATTAGGAAGAAAATAACAATTAATAATATAATATTTGTTTCAATAGCTAATTTAAGTAAAATTTTACACTATTTGGTAATTGATTTTTATGAAAATCATAATAGCATTATTAGTTCGAAAAAAGATAATTAAATAAATAAAAATATGTCATATTAACCTATAAAATTAGGGGAATTCTAAAAATTCTCAAATTACATTTATTTGGGTATTTATAATATCAATTATGTTAGTATTTCCTTAATAAGGTAATTACTCTACCATTATTGTGTCATAAATAAAGTAAATTATATAATGTCTAAAAATTATAACTAAAATTCCATTAGGTAGGAAATATATTTCTATTTATAATTAATATCTATAGTAGAATTTATCTTATGTAAAACCCAACATTAAAAATGTTTTTAGTTATTTAACATTGTTTTTAACTATTTTAACACTTCTTTAAATAAAATAATAATAAGTGTCCTAATCAAAACCAAGTGGACCTAAAGGGTAATATTTTTTTCCTAAGGTTTTTTGGGTCTAATTATACTTATCAAATTGAATTAGGACATGTGTTAGGGTAATAATAATATCATTTTTATCCTTAATTACCCTATTTACATTTAACCGTGGTAAAAAAAGTAAAAATTACTAATCACCAAAAATTATTTGTATCTTATTGAACCACAATTTAATCCTTGATATTAACCGTGTCTCTTGTATTTTTAGAATTACACTCACATAAGCGTTAAAATTGCATTTTTTGTAAATTTTCAAACTCTACTATGAGGTAGGTAGAAGACGGAGAAAAGATCAATAAAATTTTTATATATCTAAAATTATTATAAAATGACTACAATGAATTACTTTTAACTTATATAGGTATTATGTATCAATTTTGACCAAAAATAAATTTAAATAAAATAAATAATTATTTGAATAAAAAGTCGGTTTTTAAATAGTAACCCAGTGTTTTCACTATTCATCAAAAATTGAATGATTTCAGAAAAATACGAAAAATTCTACCTCACCCAATTTCGATATTCCGAATCCAAAAATGAAGTCCATTTTGAAAAAAAAAATTTAAAAAATTTCAAAAACTGGGTATTACTATTCATAACGGCTAGTTTATATATTATTTTAATAACATATCTTTGTTTAGTGAAACTCAGTATTGCGTACAACACATGGTATCGAGGAAGGTTTATCATGCATGTAACTCAAGCCAAGACAGTGTTGTGTGTAGTGAAATATTAATTTTTATAACATTATACATAAAAACAAAATATTTCTCATAAAATATCAGGTGATACATTCTACCCCCTTTAAAATGAATTTCCCCTCAAAATCTGTCAGTTCGTATCAAACAGATGAGGATACCTCTCCCTCATCATTTCCTCAAGCTCCCATGTAGCTTCTTCTAATTGGTGGTTCCTCCATAAAAATTTCACCAAGTGTGTGGTCTTGTTTCGTAGTGATTTTTCACTACAATTCAGAATCTCTATCCGCTGTTCTTCATAAGAAAGATCTTGCTCTAGCGGTACAACATCTGAGCTTAGTATATGTGAAGGATCGGGTAAGTACTTTCTCAAGATAGATACATGGAACACATAAGGATCTTGAGAGATATTCATTGGAATCTCCAATCAGAAAGCTACCTTCCCAACATGATCTAGTATTTCGAAAAGACCGATATACCTAGGGCTCAACATTCCATTCTTTCCAAATCTCATTACTCTCTTCCATGGAGATATTCATAAGAACACTTCATCACACACTTCAAACTCTAGATCTTTTCTTCAGTTATTGGAATAAATTTTTTGTCGACTCTGAGTTGCTCTTATGTGTTGTTGAATAGATCATACTTTTTCTACAATCTCATCAACAAGATCAGGTCCTAATAGCATTCTTTCCCCAACTTCATCCCAGCAAGGTGTAGTTTGGTATTTCTTTCCATAGAGAGCTTCATAAGGTGCTATCTAAATACTGTAGTGAAAGCTATTATTATAAGAAAATTCCACCAAAGGTACGTGTTGATCCCAAACTCCTTTTAAATCCATATAGAAAGCTCTGAACATATCTTCTGGAGTTTGATTTGTCCTCTCAGACTGACCATCTTTCTGAGGATGATAAGAAGTGCTGAAACTCAACTCTATATCTAATGTATGCTGAAGACTTTGCCATAACATCGAGGTAAACCTATGATCCCGATTAGATATAATGGAATGTGGTACTCCATGAAATCTTACCACTTCCTTCACATATATCCTGGCAAGATGATCTAGAGAAAAATCTTATCTAATAGCAATGAAGAGTGCCGACTTCGTAAGAAGATCATCTATGACCCATATAGCATTATTGACTTTGGATGTTTTAGGAAGTCCAGTAACAAAGTCCATAGTGATGTTTTCCCATTTCCATTATGGTATGGGTAATGGTTGTAACATCCCTTTAGACTTCTGTCTCTCAGCTTTAACTTTCTGACAAACCAAGCTTCGAGAGACATATTTAGCAACATCTCTTTTCATTCCATCCCACCAAAAGAACTCTTTATGGTCCCTATACATATTTGTGCTTTAGGATGAATAGAGAATGAAGTTCTATGAGCCTCATCCAGCTGCTCCTTCTTTAATTATGGGATGGGAGTAACACAAACTCGATTCCTAAAACTTATTATCCCATCACAATCAAGGTTGAATTGAGGAACATTTATCACCTTCTTTTGTAACTCTACATCTTATTTTTGTGCCTCTTAAGTCATCACATGAATAGATGGTTGAACATTCATTTGTGAAAGAAATTTTTTTCCCCTTACATTATAATTCCTTGATCCATCATTTGAAAATCCATAAATATTGGATTTTTTTATCCTCATCATTGATAAGCTAGCATTGTCTTGTCGACTTAATGCATCTTCCACCTTGTTTGCTTTCCTAGGGTGATAATGAATTGAGAAGCCATAATCCGTAATTAGATCCAACCATCTTCATTGGCGCATATTCATCTCTTTTTGTGTGAAAATATACTTTAAACGTTTATGATCAGTAAAAATATCACACCTTTCACTATAAAGATAATGCCTCTAGTTATTTAATGCAAATATTACTGTAGCTAACTACAAATCATGAGTTGGGTAATTTTGTTCATGGATTTTCAACTGTTGTGAGGCATAAGCTATCACAATATCGTTTTTCATGAGAACATACCCCAATCCATTCTTGGATTCATCACTGTAGATCACAATCCTTTCTCCACTACAAGGTAGTGTGAGCACAAGTGCACTGGATAGCCTTCTTTTTAACTCCTTGAAATTCTCTTCACACTCCTCCATCCAAAGGAACTTTACTCCTTTTCGAGTCAACCTAGTAAGTGGATTAGATAATCGTGAAAAATCATTCACAAAACATCGATAATATCCAGCCAAACCAAGAAAACTTCGGATCTCAGTTCCTTTTGTTGGTCTCAACCATCTTTCAATAACCTCTGTCTTTGCTAGATCCATAGATATCCCCTTTTTTAGAATATGTGACCCAAAAATGCAACTTTTTAAGCCAAAATTCACACTTGGTAAATTTGTAATAAAGATTCTCCTTTCTTAGGGTCTTCAATATAATTATAAACTGATATTCATGTTCTTCCATGCTCGTTGAATAGACAAGAATATCATCTATAATGACTACCACAAACTGATCAAGATAGTCTCTAAAGACTATTCATCAAATCCATGATGTGATCAGGGGCATTAATAAGACCAAATGGCATCACTATAAATTCATAGTGTCCATACCTTGTACGAAAAGTCGTATTTGGTATATCCTCCCTTTTGACCCTTAATTAATGATACCCTGAACAAAGATCAATCTTGGAAAAGTATTGATCTCCGCGTAGATGGTCAAATAGGTCATCAATGCATGGGAGAGGATATTTTTTCTTGATAGTGATCTTATTAAGTTCTCGATAATCAATGTAGAGTCTCATGGATCCATCTTTCTTCTTTACAAACAGAACAGGTGCTCTCTAAGGTGACAGAGTAGGTTATATGAATCCTTTATCAAGATTCTCTTGGAGTTTCTTCTTGAATTCCTGAAACTCAGTTGGAGCCATTCCATAGCGTGACTTTGAAATAGGTAAAGCACCTGGTATGAGTTCTATAGAAAACTCATCTTCACGACTTGGTGGAAGACTAGGCAATTCCTCGAGAAAGACATCATCAAATTCCCATAAAATGGGCATATTATTAATTGTGAGTTTCTCTCCGACAATTTGAGAAAAATAACATTCATTTAGAGGAATCAATACTAATAAGATTGATTAAATTTCCACTGAAAGGTTATGTTAATCCTTGCATCGATGGACGATCATAGATTGATCTGGAATATGAAATGTGACTTCCCTTATTTGGAAATTGAAATGAGTTCCATATAAAAAAATCCAATCCATTCTAAGAATCACATCAAATTCCCTTATAGAAAGGATCACAAGATTTGCAGGAAGCACTTTCCCACAAACTTCAATCAGAGAACAATTGTAAACTTTTGATGTGACTATTGTGCTATTAAGGGTTGTCACATATAACTCAACATCTAATTTTTGAGGTAATACGACGATACCCATAGAAAATTCTTCATAAATAAATGAGTGGGTGGATCCAGAATCAAATAAAACATTTGCTACTTTAGAGTGGATAGTAAGTGTAGCTTTCCCCACTTCGTTCTCATACTCCACATCGCTGACAGAAATTGCATGTGACTTTCCTTTGTCTTTATCCTTGAGAGTTTGTTGACGTCGATCATCATAAAAAACCTTTGTAAGAGGGAATTTATTGGCATAATTCCCCATTTCCATACACTTGTAACATTAAAGTGTAAGATGTTCACTCTGTGTAGCCTTTTCTCTGTTCTCATCACTAGACATCTTCTTCCCATCATTGCGGCATTCAAATGCCCGATGACCTTACTTTCCACATTTGACACATTTAATTGTCCCTTTAAGACAACTCTCTCCATGTTTCTTTCCAAACTTTGAGAATAAGGTAATAATAATCTTCTTTTCAGTGTGCTCTTTAGATTTTCCTTTGAATTTCATTTTTTTCTTCTTATCAAATGCATATGACTGATGGGTTACTCCAATCTCCATCTCAACCTTCATAGAACATCGAACGATTTCCTTGTAGCTATTTAAGTCCCTTATGGCTAACGCCCTTCGAAGACATGGTTTTATGCCACTAATGAATTGATCGATCTTACTCTCGGTTTGGATAATAATACCAGAAGCATACCTTGCATGTCTTGTAAAATTTGTTTCCTAGGTACCAACATATTACTCATCCTTTTTCTTTAGTTCAAGAAACCCCTTCTCCATCTTTTTTTGAAGAATACGAGGGAAGTACTTATTGAAAAATATGTTCATGAACTCGTCCCATTCCGTGGACTCAATTTCATCTCTTGGCCTCGTATTCTTGATATGATTCCACCATTGATCAGCTTCACCATCCAAATGATAATCATATAAGACGACTTTACCATGTTCAGAACATTGAATAACTGAAAATAACTTTTCAGTGCTACTGATCCATTTTTCAGTCACTAATGGATCAGTAGACCCACTGAATGAATGTGGGCATTGCCTCATGAAGGATTCAACAGAATGTTGCTCCTTCCTTTGCTTGTTTGGAAGTCCTACATGATTCATAACTTGAGGAAGTTGTGTGAGAATGGATACAATATTTTTCATTCCAGCTACCATAATGTTTAGTTGCTCAGGGGGTACAATCATTGCATTTCCTGTCACATTCAGCATTAACACGATTCATTCAGGTTCTAGCCATTGACTAAAACCAATACGCATAGTATGAGAAACACTAATAATAATTGGAAAACCACATAATCAATAATAAAATTTCACACTTAAGGTCTTTTCATAGGTTATTGATGGCCATTTCTAAAACACTAATATTGTGTTCTATGCTTAGACATATCCTTAGGGTTCTTACTAAGGCTTTCACATCCTAGTTTCCAAAGGTTGACTATACCTTTCCTCTGATAACAACTATAATGACCCTTACATTACATACATTATTATTACTTCATAATTTAAGCATACTTATTACAACATATAACAAAACCATGGTAAGACCGTATATGTATAGTGTCTTTATAAAATGGGAATGATAAAAAAATGGATTATAAATAATCTACATTGTCTCCCATATATTTCATCATATCAAGAGTCCCTTTTGGAATATCCTACTTAATAACCTTCTTCCTAACCTGGAGAATGAAAACATACAAAAGGGTGAACTCAAATGCTCATTAAGGGTAATGAAAGGAAATATCATATTCATTAGAATTTAGAATTTTGAAAATCTTAACCTCCAAACAAATCATAATATCATAACATGAGATAAATAATAGTAGTGAAATGTAATCCCAATAATCCAAACATTAAAAATTAAACGTTTTTGAATACACACATAATCATATATAATAATTTCTTATTAGTCAAGACTCATTTCCAAGACTATCTTAGTGGACAAATTCCATTTTTAAAACAAGTTCACTCCTCGTTTCAGTCATGTTTCACTGAACTGGATAAACCTGTCGTTCCATCCATGTCTATATCATGAGATATAAATATTTTCCCAATTAATTGGAGGGAGATATAGGTCCCACCCATCTCATAATGAAACCATTATTATGTGTGCCACAAAATTATAAATCATACATCATAGCATAACCCATGTAATAAAAATTGGATTCTTAAACATCGTGCCATCATAACATAATCCATATAAGATAAAAGGTCTTCATAAAAATAATTCCAACATAAAATAATCAATTCAATGTAAAAATAGGGATAGAAACAGAACACTATATTATCATTGATGGAAAATAATTTTGATAAAATGCTCGAACTCCATTCTGGAGGAAAATAACCTTTCTACTTCAAAAACAATTTCCTTTCCTAAAATGTTATATAATTTTAAACTAAAAGAAGATGATTAAAAATAAATATTAAATATTTTAAAGGAATTATCATGTAAATAATGTTCTAAAAATACATTCATGTCGTATAAGTTAAAGAAAAACATTCTCATCATACATTGGTAGGAAAAGTCAAAAAAATACCTCGTACAAAAAAACGACAAAAGATTCCTCTCATATCTTTTACTAAAAACTCACCGAAGGGTAAAATTGGATTTAAAAAATTATAGGTGGATAGAAATAATATTATATATTTAGGAAACATGTATGTGGATGATAAATATTCCTCAGTAAGTCCTGAAGTATAAACAATCTTGGATAAAAATTAGATTGTGAAATTTTCTCTTACCTTAGGTCCGATTTGCTTCGTACATGTCTGAACCTCCTATATAATTATTTAAATAATTTTTTTGACTTATTAAAAAATCTTACTCATTGTTATGATATCATATATGGCCATATTATTAGCTTCTTATTAGTAATATTTTATTGCTACTTGTTATTCCGGTGTTTATTGCTTTTTGTTCTTATGCGTGTTTTGTCGAATAAATTCTAATTCGTATTTTTAGGTTATAGATACCTCATTTACATAATGGTATTAGTGTAATATATATCATATTTATTCATTCAATTAATTTGTATAATCATTAAGCATTTAAGATCATGTAGAATGAGTCGCATCACATCGTGGAGATGGTAGGCCGTACGTACGCACGGGCGATGATATCATTCCCATGATCGTGGAATTGTATTGAAGTGTATGTATACTATTTCAGAATCAATATCACTTTACAATAATAATATATGGTTATTCATTACACCATTATACCCATCCATGTATGGTGGTGGTGGAAAACAGATTACACCACGACGTGGAGACAGTATTCTGTACGTACGCACGCGCGGTGATTTCGTTTTTCGTAGGATGGATAGAAGGTGAAATAAGGTTGTTACATATTTATAATAACATATCAGTATATTAATGATACTAATGTTATTACATCATAATGAAACAACTAATGAATAAGATGTAGAATAAGAAATATAGTTGAAAGAATCGGTAAAAGAACATTACATCTTCTTTGAAGCGCCTCTTCTTAACCACCTCTTAGGGCACTAAAGATGGTCTTTCAAGAAGACCAGGACCTCTAGGATATTTCTAGGGAATCGGAGAAGAGAAATTTTCAGGGGTTGGATGATCTTTAAGGCTCAAAGTGGTGTGAGGAAGAGAGGGAGGAGGCGCCCTTTTATAAGAGATGAGAGGGGCACCTTAAGAAAAACATAAAATATTATTTCATTATAAAGTCATATTAGGTTTTTAATAGTTCAAAATTGATTTATTTCGAAGCTAAAGTGGGGATGGGTCGAAATAATCTAAACCCATAGATTATAGACAAGTTTAGGTTACTATTTTAGCCTTATCATTTAGATTTAACTCTAAGTTAAATAATTTAACTTTTTCTGTGTCTTCTTGTTATCTTACATTATATGGTTAATAAACATAATATAACAATCCAAACGAACCCCAAGTTGTTAATTATTAATATATATAACATTATCTAAGTAATTTGGATGATCCTATTATTTTTATGAATAAAATAACAATTAATAATATAATATTTGTTTTAAAAACTCTTTTATGTCTATTTTGACACTATTTGGTAATTGATTTTTATGAAAATCGGAACAACATTATTAGTTCCAAAAATTTTAGTTAAATAAATAATAATATTTCATATTAACCTAAAAAATTAGGGTAATGACTAAAAAGTATATAATTACATTTATTTGGGTATTTATAATATCAATGATGTTAATATTTCATTAATAAGGTAATTACTGCATCATCATTGTGTCATAAATAAATTAAATTATTTAATGTCTAAAAATTATAAATCAAATACCATTATGTAGGAAATAATTTTATCATTATAATGAATATCTATAGTAGAATATATCTTCTATATAACCCTACATTAAAAATGATTGTAGTTATTAAACTTTGATTTTTACTATTTTAACACTTCTTTAAATAAAATAACAATAGGTGTCCTAATCTAATCCAAGTGGACCTAAAGGTAATATTTTACTCCTAAGGTTTTTTTGGTCGAATTATACTTATCAAACAGAATTAGGACATGTGTTAGGTTAATAATAATATACTTTTTACCCTTAATTACCCTATTTACATTTAACCGTGGGAAAAAAAGTAAAAAGTTACTATTCACCAAAAATTATTTTTATCTTATTGAACAAAATTTTAATACTTCATATTATCTGTGTCTCTAGTATTTCCAAAATACCACTCACAGATGCGGTAAAATTATGTTTTATAAAACTTTTAAAACTCTCCTAGGAAGTTGGTAAAAGACGGTGAAAAGTTCAATATAATTTTTATATATCTAAAATTATTATAAAATGACTCCAATGAATTAATTTGAACATATGTAGGTAATATTTATCAATTTTGACCTAAAATAAATTTAAATAAAATAAATAATTATTTAAATAAAAAGTCGTTTTTTAATTGTAACCTAGTGTTTTCACTATTCATCAAAAATCGAAAGTTTTCAGAAAAATACAAAAAATTAATCCTAGGATAATTACAATATTTCGAATCCAAAAATGAAGTCCATTTTGAATGATGAAATTTATAAAATTTAAAAAATTTGGTATTACTATTCATAACGGCTAGTTTATATATTATTTTAATAACATACCGTTGTTTAGTGAAACTCGGTATTGCGTACAACTCAAGCTATCGAGGAAGGTTGCTCTTGCATGTAACGCAATCCAAGCCAGTATTGTGTGTAGTGAAAGATTCATTTATATAACATTATACATGAAAACAAAATATTTCTCATAAAATCTCGGGTGTTACAGTAAGCATAGCATGAATGAGGAAAATTTTGAGTGGGTTATTAAGAGATACCAATTGGACTTCATTATGTTGTAGATAGTGCCTCAACTTCTGAGCTGCAATGATTAATGCCAGACATCATTTTTCAATGTTTGAATACCATGTTTCCGCATCATGCATACTGCGACTGAGATAGTAACGGTTGTTTTCACACCCATCATCATTCTTTTGGGAGAGGAAGGAACCTAGTGATCGCTCTAAAGATGTCACATAAATAATAAGTGGTCTTCCTTAAACATATGGCATTAATACCGGTGGACTCAATAGATATTTCTTAAGGGTATAAAATTTCTCTTGGAAATATTTGGTCCATTGGTTGGTGACTCCCTTCTTCGTTAATCTGGTGAAGGGTAAAAATTTGCCTGCCAAATTGGTGATAAAGTGCTGAATATAGGCCAAGTGTCCTTGAAGTCCTCTAATTTTTTTTCAAATTTCTAGGATGTGACATACCGAGGATTGATTTTTTTCTCAATATCAACTTCTATATCACAATGGTGTACAAAAAATCCAAAAAAAATCCTGAAGATTCCCCGAATGCACATTTAAAGGGGTTCATCTTCAAATTGTGTTGTCGATGTTTGTTGAATATGATTTCCAGATTAGCCAAGTGATCAGAACCTTGTCTGGATTTAACCAAAAAATCATCCATGTAACATTCAAAAAAATTTCTTAAAAAGGGTTTGAAGATATGGTGCACGACACATTGATACGTTTCACCTGTATTCTTTAGTCCAAAGGGCATTACCTGATAGAAAAACACACCTTGAGGATCTATGATGGCTGTAGACTCTTCATATTCTGTGGCCATTCATATTTGATTGTACCTATAGTAACCATCCATGAAAAAAATATCTTTGTTTCCCGATGTTGCATCAATTAATCGTTCTGTGATCGGAACATGAAAATCATCCCTGAAACAATGCCGATTAAGATATCTGATGTCTATGGAAACTTTAATTTTTCCATTCTTCTTTTTCATAGGGATAATATTAGCTATCCATTTGGGATATTTAACTTCTCTGACGAAGTTATACTTTATAAGTTTATCAACATCAGATTCAATTTTGGAGGAATAATTTGGGAGTGTTCTTCTTGCTGCTTGATTGAATCATAGATTTTCTTCTGGAAAACCCAATTGATGAGTGGCGATGTCGGGATAAAGACAAAGAATTTCTGTATAATTCCAAGAAAATATATCTCAATTTTTATTTAGAAATGAAGTATAAATATATTTTTCTCAAATGTCGTGGCTGGACAAATTAAAGAGGGTCGTGGATTTTCTTTTGTACCCAGATTTATTTCTCTGAGTTCATCCACAGTGGTAGAGATACCCTCTTCAAATGCTGGAGGAGAATCCGTGAGATCCTCATCATCTTCTTCAATCTGTATTACATACTCTGTTTCTACTTGCATTGTATATGACAAAGCTGAATTTCCATGGTTAGGGGAGAATTTAAAATTTGAACATCTTGAAGAAGAGGCTTCCATTTCTGACCTTATTGATGAAATATGGAATTGCTGGATTTCAGTGGATGAAATGAAGATATCTCCATTTAAGCTTTCATCATTACTTGGAGAATCAACAATTTCTCCCATACCTTATGTCTTGGTAGTAGTAATTGAAATCATGGCAGTTTCAATAATACTGTCAGTATTTTGGACTATCTTGTCAATTTGACTGATAGAGATCACATAATCTGTACTCACATGTATTAATGGGTTTGCTGGAATCTTTTCTAAACCATTTGGAGCATTAATTTTAGTGACCTTCATCGCTGTGGATTTTTTATTTCCCACCATGTGATAGAAGTCTACCACAATGTATTGAGATTCACATGTTTTTAATGGTTCTTTGTCACCATAAAATGTCCCAATTTGACCATTGAAACAATATTTGAGACATTGATGGTATGAAAAATGTACAGCTGCATGTTGATGTAGCCATGGTCTTCCATGAAAAATGTTGAAATCTATGTCCTGACAAAGAACCATGAAATATGAATTAGATAGAAGGTCTCCAAACTGAATTCTGCATGGAATTTTTCCCAGAGGTTCATGTTCATTCTTATCGTATCCTTGAAACATCAAAGTAGATGAAGATAAATCAGATTCGTTGAGGCCCAATCGATGAAATGTACAAATAGGAATGAGTTTTACTCTTGATCCATTATCAATGAAAGATGGTCAGATGTATTTTTCATTAACTTATCCAGATAGATACAAAGTTCTGATATGTCCATGTACAACAAGATCTTCATCTGCATCTATAAAATATATCACCACATGGAATTCTACAGGATCATTCTCTATATGGTAGATCTCATCCACAACAATTTCAGTTTCTAATTCATTAGGACTTCAAAAAGACTTAATAAGTGCATCCCGAATATCTTTTGATAGATTCAAGGCATACTGAATTGATAAGTTGGCATGTACATGGGCCAAATGTTTCAAGATATCATACATTTGGTCCAAAGGTTTGTGTTTCCCATCATGAAAATGTGGGTTTTCAGGTGTTTTGGAATTTTATGCTTTGGAAGTAGATGCATCTCCTATCGGGGTAGGAGTTGGAAACACTCTTGGATTTGGTAGATTAGACCAACTAAGTCAATCTATTTGCTGAAGTTGTGACCTCTAACTGGTCTTCCAAAAAAACAGTGTCAGGACTGAATCTACCATGTGTGGAAGAACTTTCTTGTTCTTATTGAGCCCACTAAAGGTATTTTCCACGAGTTTCTACAGCATATATTGTTCTAGCAGGAGTGGGATTGAAATAGTGGATCTTGGAATATCAACGTCTTCCCCTATATCCTGGACCTCTATCTCTTCCTCTAATTCCTATGTTATATATAGGGAACATAGGATCATCAAAATCTAAATTATCATTGGAATAAGGATCTATTAAATGAATCATGTTAACATAACCAAAGATCAATTCTTTATCTGGTGAAGACTCTGCCTGATGAACCCATTCAGGCTGTGCCATTTGGTGGGGCGGAGCCCTTGCATTTGAATCAAATGTCATAAAATCTTCCAGACTCAAAGACAACTTATGTATTAACATGAGCTTGACTTCTTTAGACTGATCTTTTTTCATCACATTACGCTACTTATTTGAGAATTTTCCTTCTGATGAAGCGGTTTTTGCTGTGGGAGAAATAGCAGAAGACAAGATTGGTTGAATCAATTGTGTCTGTAAAAAGGAATGAGTTTAGTTGATCATTTTCTTAACCATCCAATCATCATATTTCTGCACATTTTTACTTTTGACTTCATGCCACTCGCCCTCTTTCTCTGGTTCAGTAGCAGTAACACATGCTACCTGGGTAGAAGAACCATTCAGTTTTACTTTTCCAGAGTCCACCATCTATTCTAGGAGGTCTTTGAAGACAAAACACTACTGAATGGGATGCCCCAACATCTTATAAAATGGTAAATAGTTGGGATGGTCTTCATCTCCTTCCTCGTTCTTCCATTTGGGCCTTGGCAACTGAGCCATGTTGTTTTCTAGAGCCGAGATGAAGTAGCCATGAACTTGTTCATTTCAGAAATAATAAACTTTTTTCTTCAAATCTTCAAACTATTTCTTCCTTTAATCTCTTTGATCATCATGACGAGGAGTCAGATGTTATTGATTCTCAATAGGTGGAGCCCTTCGATAGGATGAAGGTTTTAAAGTGGAAGTAGGTAGAGGTGATTGTTTAAGTATAACGGTATCAGTGTTTGATTTCCCTATTCTTTTTCCTCGAACTGATGAAATTACAATATTTTTAGCCTTAGTATTTGCAATAGAATATTCTATCTATGGATCGATTGATGTAAGGACATGAAACCCTCTTGTGTATTTCACATGAATCAATGGTGTGCATAATTAATCTCACAGATTTTCCACATATATTGGCATCAACTCTTCTTGAGGGAGTTCTAAACTTTTGGAATATGTTAATTCCTTCCAGTGAGCAATGAAATCGTAAAATATTTCATTAGATCTTTGTTTTCAATTGGTAAGATATAAAACTATATTCTTTGTTAATGTTGACCTAAATTGATGAATGAGCCTTTAACAGAGATCTTCCCACCAAGTAATTGACTGATATTACAAACTTGTATACCAGACAAAAGAAGGTCCTTGTAATGACTGCACAACACACCCGATCTTAAATAATTCTTGTTGTTGAGAAGATCCCATCATAGGATCACAATGAGAAAAAAATGTGTTAAGTGTAGTTCTATATCTCCCTAACCATTAAAAATTGTGAATGTGGTATTATCAAAATTTGACGGGGGAGAAATTTCATCCACCCATTCAGGTTAAGCTTATTTTTCTGGTTGAACATGTACACATTTTCCTTCCATGGCTTCTATATAATTTGTTAATGAATCAATGGTATTAATCAATTTTTGAGAAAAATCTGGTTGAACATGGACCTGAGTAGGTTTAATAACTATAGTTTGGATGGGTGTGATGACTGGTAATTCCACTGATGGTAGTATTGGTAATTGATGTCACATATGACCCATAGGATTGGACCTATGAGGGTGTACTTATACAGGGGTATATGCTTGGTCCATCCTAGTAGCTATAACAAATTCCCTTAATTGATTAACTCCAGCATGCTTAGGAGGAATACTACCTTGAAGTAGTTCTATATTTGACCTCCTTAACTCATCCATTTCTTTTTCTTGTTTTGCTAACCTTTCCTCTAATAAAAGTGATTGTCATTCTCCAAAGGTAGGTTATGATATAACCTGACTTTTACCATTTTCTTTGGCATATGCCTTTCTAGAGTATGTAAGTGCATTACCCAAAGGAATGCCTTGCCATTGGGAAACCCTCTGGATTCTGGTATGCACACCACCATCATTTTTTTCTGTGCGTATAGCCTCTTGAATTGGAACTACTTCATTAGATCCCTCTGAGTGAGCCTCATGTTTTGTGGGATTAGTGACAACGACTTTGATGAAATTTATCAACGCATAAAGAATTTATTACATTCTATCAGTTCTTCTGCTAGATTTTCTCCCTTTGTGACTTCTATGAGACTCTGTTCTCCTATATAAGGTTTTCCCTGGAACTATTTGGTAGATAGTAATCTGATGGGAATCAATGGATAATTTAGTTAAATACTTTACATGTGGCTTCTTCTTTAATCGGGAGAAAACTGACTTCCATTGAGGAGGGAATTGCAAATGTGAAAAAACCACCTGCCTTGTAGGCTGAGGTTGGTCTTGTTCTTCTTCTTCAAATATTTGAATATTTTCTAATGAATTAAAAAGTTTATTTAGATGAGTGCCCAACCTCGCAAGATGGGGTGATTCTTGATCTGATATAGCTGAAATCCATGTAACTGCTCTTCTAATTTTGCAGATTTTGGTTCAGACATTATTGGGTGCATTATCCGATCATCATTTACACTACCTGTTTTAGAAGATCGCTATGCTATTTCAGAAATTTGCATCCTATGACGCCTTACATCCTCTAAATGAGATGTTTGATGATGATTATCAGAGGATTGATGTAGAAGTAGCTCAATAATTTTTTTTCTTTGGGCCTAATTATGATGAGAACTGGTTGAGGCCAATTCTTGAGCATACATTTGATTACATACAAAACCCATTTATTGTGGTTGTCCATGGTCTATAACATTTCTTCAACACACTTTTGGGGGTATTTTCTAATTTTGGAGTGTATTGAAATGAAATGCTCCATATGCACCAAATCATCTGATCTGAAAATTAGATGGGGAATCATAAATTAATTGGAATAGCCTCTTCAGAGCATTGATACATGCACTCTAAAGGGTTCTCTGTTGTTTTCAACCCTTGGATGATGGGAAACTGAAAGAGATGCCAAGTAAATTTGGTACTGAAACACTTCTATTTCCTTTATCTGATTTTGATATTCATTATATGATAAGAGATTGTTTTTCAAATGATGAAGAGTTTTACATAAGTTGAGACAAATATCATGAATACAATCTTCTGTCATCAATTATGGAATATCAAACTGAGAATTTGCTGAAGGCTAGAACATGACTGGAATTTCTCCTTTAGCTAATTGTTTCCTCATGTTCAACACATCTTCATAATCTTCTACTAGAGGTTTCTACACTTGGTCTGACCAAAGTGGATGCTCTGAATTTGAAGATTAATGGCCCAAGGGAGGTTTGGAGAATGACTGTTTCATTAAGATGTATTCTGACTGAGAAAGGGTTTCACCCACAAGTGACAAGGAATCAGACATGACTGGCCTTGTGTTTGAAAGTGCCTCGACATAGGAGGGCTTTCTTGTAACTACATTTTCAATTATAGAATTGTTTTTACAATGTGAAATTCTACTGCGGAGAGAAATTTTGCTGCGAAAACCATCATTGGGAGGATCATCATGGTGGATTACAACAGGGGATAAACCATCTTTCTCCTTGGTCTTTTGGCCACATAGAGGGTTGTCGTGGATCTCAACCAATGATAGGAACTCTGGATTGACTGACTTTTCATAAAGAAAGTTTTAATGTTGATGATTATAATGAGAAGATTCAGAATTACAACTACCACTCCCAAAATTTGGTAATGGGAGGGTAGGATCATGAGCAGAAAAAGATAAATGTCTAAGGGATTCATGAACTCTATCGTCATTAAGAGCTAAATTACAGTTTGACTCTTTATTTTTCAACAGTATTTTGTGAGATTTATTCTTGGATGTTCTCATATACTTGGTTGGGGCCAATTTCTGGGAAAAGTGGTTATCATGGGATGGTATATGTGCCTGTCTTGGAATAGTTACCAGAACAGACTGGTTACCTCCAATTAGAAATGGTATATGTTACCGACTATGTTGTTTGTATGATATGGAGGAGTATGCCCCGTGACCCTCCTGGACTAGAAAAGAGGTGTGTATTTTCTCTATAATGTCATGTAGTTGTGTCATCCTATGTGTGGGGATAGATTTATGTTTATGTTCCCCTAAAACTACTGAATTAGTTTTTAAAATATCCAGACATGTTTTCAGAATATGGTCAAGGATATGAGTTTACCCTTTCACCATTAACAGGATGTGTTTAGTGACTTCAGCGGATGAAACATGAATATATACCATTCAATATCTGGAGTAGGTGTATGTGCCATCTCCTGTCCTCTTTTTCATATGAACAGATATTTTCAGTACTTATGCATAGGGGAAGAGAGTTGAGTCTGCTCCAAATTTCTCGTCGGAGCTTTCCTACTGACTTCTCTGGGTGGTACCAAATGAGAATGTTGGCAGGCTTGATGAACAATAGCAGGTGCATGTGCCTGTTGGATATTCATTGTCACGTATGGTTGACGGGTTTCCTTCAATACTGGAATATGGGACATCTGAATGAATTGGTGATTATAAACAGGTTTATGTTCCTGCTTACCAGTTTCCACCATATTAGATTCGAGGGTCTCTTTAAATGTAGTCAAACGAGTCTACTGGATGGCTGATAACTTGTAAAAAAAAATTATTCCTGTTCATGGTACTCCACCAGGTTTACCTGGGGGGTCTGGTAAATTTTTGTCAGATGAGACTGCTGAGTAACAATGTTTGGATGAACAGGTGTATGTTACCTCTCGTTGTTTGCCATCAAGTATGATTGATTGACTTCTCCTGGAGATGTATAGGCGATAACCTACTTCTTATTAACCGAACGTTGTCCCGGGAGGTTTGTCTTGCGTGCCTGGTTCTGAGAGACCGAGGCCAAACGTATAGAGGAAAAACCCCCATAATTTTTGGGATATACTACAGCAAGATTCTGGTGGTGATTTTTGGGAGGAGTCCTCATGAAGTACTACTATATTATTGAAGTGAGGCCTTTAGTGCCCTCTTGATCTACCATCCTATAGTATGAGTGAGATTTATTGTTGTGTTCTAGGGATAAAGACCCAAAACGATTGGAGATGGTGGTTGGCACTATTTTCTTCTTGATCATTGGTCATTATTAGAAAGATGATCGAGGGTTATTGCCGACCTGGAGGTCCTGCTGATTAGCATCCAAAGTTAGAATTGTACCATGTTGGCGATATTCCTTCATCAGCACATTCGAGACCCAGTGTTGAAGATGCTGGATTGGTGATAACATCCTTCCCGTGGCTAGGGATCCAACTTGAGAAACAATCAAGAAGTTCAAAGATGTTTCCTTTGAGAAATCCATTCTTTGGATTGAAGGGAATTTTGTGGAAAATTGAGAACAATAACAAGTAATATTAAAGTGACATATTTTCAATTAGATACATTTATGATTAATTAATTTTTCTGTCCTTCCTTAATCAATTGATAGGGTCATAATATGTGCGTATCATTATTAACTTGGTTAAGGATTCATGTTGGATTCACCATTTTGTTTTGAAGGTCCTTGAAACATGATACTCTAGATTTAGGAATCCTTGTTTCTAGGAGATTTTTATTGGATTTATTCATGGAAATAGAAACTTCCAACCTTTCATTGTCCAAAGAGGACCTTCTTTCCAAATGAAAGCATTCGTTATGTTTTTTACTTTACGATACTTAAGATCATGCATTGGTTTAGAGGATGGGAGGTTGGACACATCACACCCTTTTTTGGGGGGATTATTTTCTACTCCGAGACTCTCATTGAAATTAAAATATTTTCAGGAATCCTTATTAATTTACCATGTATATCATAAGTATCCCTTGGAATTTAAAATCCCTTTTTTAACATGTCTAAAATTTTAGAATTATTAGTATATATTTGGGGTTTTCCATCAATGGTATCCTCTAATATACTAATTAGAGATTATTTTAATCCTCATTTATGATGATACTAGTTTTATTCCACTCATTGGGGAAATCTAGAGTTTATTTCCATTCATGGAGATGAAATATTGTTTTGATCTTGGGATCATGCTCATAAAATGAGCTACCTACGTATCCTTGTGAAAGGAATTAGAACCCTCGTAGTTCGGTACAACTTAATGGGACACATCATACCTTTTAATGTCATGTGATAAGGACATCTAAGAAGAAGGTGCTTAGTTACAACATAGTGTGGGACTTATGTTAAAACAGCACAAGGAACTTGGGGAAGGATATAGGTTTCCAAATACGATCAAACCCTATTGGAAGTATGACCCAAAGAGAACAGGGTTGATTGGAAGTGTTGGGTTTGAGCCTCATGGAGGCTTCCTACGTGTCCCATATGGATTGGAATCAAATCCCACATAGGTCAATAAATCTCATAAGATAATATAGTCCTCTGAGAATGATGAGTTTGGTCTAACTTCCTAAAAAGGGATTCCTTGTTGATTTGAGGATTGTATTTGGGGATTATTTCCTAAGGAGGATGGCCAAATTGGGTGAATTAGGGTTGGATTCCTAATGAGGATATCAAGTGAGCTCGAGCCCTGAAAGGGATTACTACATATCATGGATTTAATAGGAATAAAATTTCTCATAGTTCATTCAATGATTTTTCATGTACATGTTGCAACCATCAAATATCCCTAAGCCCACTTGAGTCATGCTCAGTGTGAGAAAAAAGAGGATGTGAATGATTTATCAATGAAACTTCACACTTCCAATTTTTTCCGTCATGTTGATGGAAGATGTCGTGTCGACCGTGGAAGAGGGTGAGGCGAAGAACCTTCCTCCATTCTATTTACATTGCACAAGGTTCCAATGAAAGGAAGAAGGGGTGAAGTTGAGGGGATTACACCAGGACGGATTCCCTAAAATTGGTTCTGGTAGGGGGAGGAGACTTCTCCTATACTTGCGCGAAATGGCAAGTGTGATGTGTACCTTCCCTACGGGAGAACTGAGGTCCCGTGTAACCTCATTAAAAAATTAGAGGCCGGAAGCCCACCGTCTTCCAAACCGAGAACTTCCCAACACTATTATTGGGAGAAAATTCCATGTGATTGCGGTTATAGAAACACACAAACATACCATTAATCTTAACCCCACTGTAAAACAAATATGGGAAACCTCTGACTGTGGATATACAAACCCAAATTGTAGACACACTAATGTGGCTTACCAAATGATTTGAGAAGTCATGATGTTTTGGGGGAGGTTTAAACTTATCCCCATTTGAATAAGAGAACCAATGAAAGAGATAACCCTCCATGAAAGGATTTAGAGGGTATTTGAACTGTTCATGATGGAACTTCACGCAGATGTTCCATGTAGGAACCTCATGTTACCCTATTGCACTGGTATGGTGCACATGTGTGTCGCGTAGATACAACAAGTAGGTATGGATGAGGAATTAAGAGAATGTGAAGAACATAAAAACATGCATATCAAATTTAATTATCCCTTATTTTGATGTTTAAAGAACTACCTAAGACAATTTGCTAGATCTAGGTGAGAGAGCTACGCAATGGGAGGTTCAGAGAGTCTTTCACTTTTTTCAGTCTGGAAATGGGGAGCCCAAGGGTCTTATTTATAGGCACAGATGTGCCTAGATGGAGAAACATTGGTCGTGCTGTTATTCCACATAGCTCCACCGCGTAGGTTCTCCACGTAGAGGTATCCCATATCATCTCTTGCTTAGGTCGAACGTGCTTCCTCTTCATGAAGCTCGTCCGCGTAGCTATGTTTTGAAGCTGGCCCGCGTAGCTCTGTACCGAAGTTTGGTTGCGTAGATATCTCACAAATGGAATATTTATGGATGTTTCCTTTTTACTCTTTGAATAATTATAAGGAGTGTCGACAATAGTGTTTGGATGTTGAGGATTCAACTCTGTATGACAATTATGAGTGATATGGTCATCTCCTCTACACTTGTAAAACATCTCGCATCTGAACAGGAATTTCTCCAAAAACTTATTCCCTCATTTATTACGTTTAGGGAATTGAAATTAATTTCCTCCTCATCCTGGATCAATGATACTCCTCATTTTTAGATCCATTGATCAAATATTTTCTTTGGATTTGTGAGACAAATGCATCTGAAAATAATTTATTTTGAATTTCATTTCACGCCACACATTATCTTCACATATATCATAGTATTGGTTGGATTGATTCTTCTTCTGATGATGTATTAGTCCACTAAAAAATCTATCAACCTTCTTATCAGGATCTATGAAAATTCTATAGGTGTAATGTTAAATCCTTGTGATGTTCATTTCATTTTTTCCATTAGATTTTTCTCTTTTTGAATCAACTCATGAAATTCCTTCTCCATTTTTTCCTCATCAAATGAGGGAAATTCTTTTTAATGAAAATAACTCTGAATTATTCCCACTCCATGGCTTCAATTTACCCTCTTGGCCTCATTTGTTTAATTAGTTTCCCCATTGATAAGAATATACCTATAAAAGGTAAAATGAAATGGTGACATTATCTTGTTCAGAACTATGAGGTATGAAAAATATCATCTCTATAGAGCTTATCCACTATTCTAAAATTAATGGGATAGTAGATCCACTGAACTTTTGTGGTCATTGAAACATAATAGAATCAACAGAATTGTGCTTTCCTTTTTGAAAAAATCGGTCTCTCATATAGATTCAAGTTATTTCAGATAACTTGAGTCACGTGATGCATCATTCTCATGAAATCACCCATTCCGACTTCCATCAGAGGGCCATCTGCGCATATGGAATATTGGTCACCATTTTCCCAGTTCAACCTATTTCATACCATTTTATAAAAGATGAAAATCTTAGTGCGAAACTTATTTAATTTGTGAATCTTATAATTATAATGGTTTTTATTTCCTAAAAAATTTATCTTAATATTCTATTAAATATCAACAACTACATTTCCTATAAATCCATCATAATAATTCATAAAAATCTTTTGATGTACAAAAAACATCCACCAGGAGTTTTGAACTAGAAGAGTAGAAAGGCCAATTGTAATGCATTAATTCTCGTTCGAGTCTATATCAAAGCATCATTTTAATGTTTTATATATAGATACATCTGTACTAGAGCCACATCAATCTGTTCATATCCAGGAAGTGATTCATTTCTCAGAAACCATATAAATAATATTTCTAAAAAAATACCCTTATGTTTTCCTATATTTAACCATTTATATAATTTTCTTCCTAATGTTTTAATTTTATTAATTTTCATAAATAATAAAACCATCATTTGATACCAACTATATCATCCCACCATTTTGTTATATAACATTTTATAACATTTTACAAATAAAGAATCATTAAAGATTGTGTCTTGGAAATAAGGAGCATAATACCTGAAAACATAGAGAATTATTCTATTACACTTTTAAGGATTAATCGTAGGCGCCTTATATGTCAAATTACTATATCTTATAACTAGGGGATATACATCAATTGAAAGGTTGAGCAGAAGGCCTAATTAGGTTAAGCAAGGGAAACAATTTACCTATGATATCAATAAGAACGAGATGAAATACATAAAGACATGAGAAATAGAAAATATGGAATATAATAATAAAAACATCATTAATATTAACTAGATTATGTGGAAACACAATTTATTTATATGTTCATAAAAATATCACCATGGTCCATCACTATGGTGTCCTAAAATTATCTTGGTTATTCACCAAGGTTTTGTAAAACTGGTCATCTCTTGATATTAATTTATTTACCCAATTCCCTGAAGGTTTATTAGGTCAAACCATTCTTTTTTATTTATATATTTTTTATCCAACAACATTATATTCAATTATTTCAAAAATAATTGAAATATAATAAACTAAATAGGATTCATATCAAAATCATGGTGTTATAAAAAGTGCTTAAAACATGATCATTATGTCATTCAGAACCCATCAAATGGAGGTGAAGGATTTATTAATATAAATTATAGAAACAAATAAATTATTATTATAACATGATCAATACAACTAGAAATTAAATAGGTTTGGGTATTCATTAAATATAATAAAATAATTTTTTCACAAAAAGAGGGAGATTTTGAGATGAAAATTATACCACATAATTGCTATGAAACATGGTTTTTAGAAATAATAAAAATATAGAGCAAAAGTTTCACTCATACATAAATCACTAAAAATATATTATATAGAGTGAATAAAACATAAATAATAACTGGGAATGGAAATTTTGAAGACATACAACAATAAAGAGAACATGAAAGGAAAAGAGAAGGGGATAATTCCCTTATTGTGAAGAGTAACTTCTAAAACTCTATGCTCATGAACATGGGGGATTGAGGACCCATTGGGAGGAATTATTGGGAGGTACAAATAGTATAAAATCATGGAGAATTATTTTCTAATGAATTGAAATGATGTAATGGGTGTGTATTTATATAAAATTGAGCGAATATTTTATTAATTTTAAAGGAAACCACATTAGTGGTATTTGAAAAATCATGGGTTTGCCCATGGTATTGGACATTGGGGATACTTCATATTAAATTTTAATCCATATGAGTCGACCATAATATTATATTAATCATTACATCATTATGAAATAGTTATGATTCCATTAAACATACTATAATCTCAAAACTGTATTATTTTAATTCACTAAAAAATAAATTATTTCATATATCTCTCAAAAATTCACCCTAAAAATTTTCTAAAGCTTTAAGATGAAAATTTTACTCCATTTGATAAAAATTAATTTCATTTTAAATTAAATTAAATAAAAAAAATAATGATATGTAACTAATATTTCCTAAAATATTTATTTACTTATACTATGATATAATTATGTAACATTACCACTTAAGATGACTAAAACATATTTATACCTTCTTAGTTGAGGTTACTATTCATTTTATGAAATTATCTTTCATAAGGGTAAAATTTTTATTCTAAAGGGTAATGTTACTATTCAAAAAAAAAATTTATCTTATTGAACCACATTTTTCACCCTGATTATAACCATGTATTTCGGATTTATAAAAATAATTTCTTAGAAAAAGTTAACTTATATTGAAATATTTTTTACAATTCATAAAAATATCTGGATTCATCGAATTATATTCCCAAAAAAGTAGTTTCACCAAATAAAAAAAATTGAAACATCTTAAAAAACATCTAAAAACTCATCCTATGTAAATTTTGAGATTTAAAATTCAAAAAAGATATGTATTTTACCATTATAATTTTCTATGTATGAGAAATTGGTGATAATTACAATTTTTTACTTCTGTAATAAATTTATCAAATTTGATCTAATTAATCATATATTTTATTAAGAAATTATATTTTGAAAAAAGTAATGATGAAATAACAATTATATTTTAAAAATGGATTACATGAAGTATGTTAGTCCTCATCACAAAACCCCTTATAATACCCGCATTGGACCAAAGAATAAATTGTGAAATGGTGATGAACTCTTAGGGAATGTCGGATAATATTGCCTGAATTCTAATCTCCCATAACATGAACTTCTCTCGTAGGTGATGTCGTTCAATATTATCATGTTGAAGATCACCTTGGGATAGATCCAATGCATCGTCGATTGATGCTACCTCCTTCTGATACTCTATAATATGGGCTTCATATAGATAGATCCTACTAGATATGGCCATATACTCTTCTCTCTACAATAATAATGATTATCGTTTATATTTATAATAACTATTCTTAACATTTAGAGTATAATTTTCAGTGGTCATATTGTGAAACAATCAAATAACATTCAAAACCCAATGGTATTATTTCAATTATAATCACTTCAATAATAAAAGGATATATTTTTTGAGTAAAAAATAAAATAACATTAATTTTCAAGAAACAATTATTATTCAAAAAGATCATGTCATTACAATGGGGGACCCCAAGGGGACATAAATGGACTGATAAACCCTTTTTCCTCCATCTCCTCCATATAATTCAAGATATCTTGAAGATTATTCACTGCCATTCTATAAGGTTGAATAGATACTGACTCATCCCCCAACATCAGATCAATAGTGAATTCCACACCACTCTCAGGTGGAATCCCTGAGAAGTCTTCAGGAAAGACACCTATGAAATGTTCTAAAATTGGTTGAATGAATTCATTCCTACTACCCCCATCATTTATAAAAAGAATAAAAATTCATATTTTTATCTCTCCAAGTGGCTGGGTAATTGCCCTTGTTCAGATTTTTTGGATGTCACACAATCTAGGATGATCATACTGGTCACCATTATGATACACAAAGGTCACCCTCCTGAGGTAACAATAAATGTAGTATTTATATGTGAATAAACATTCCATACCCATAATCAAGTTGAATCCTGTGATATCAAGGACATATATACCAAAAAAAATGACACCCTTTGATCTCTGGTGAACATCTCTTGCCTAGAAAAATATCTGTAGATCATGTTCCCAATGGTGTATCTAGATTAATTTCCCAATTCACAGACTCCATCTAAAAGATCATGATAATAATAATATTTGTAGATACAATGTAATGAGAGGGACCATTATCAAATAAGGAACTAGATGAAGTATAAGATTCTAGAATATTACCTACCACTATTGATGTCCTAGCCTCGCTGTCCACTTGTGTAGGCTTCAATGGATGTAATTTTACTCCTGTTTCAATGTGGTGTCTTCTGAATCACCTGAGTTGAACCACTCTACTGATGCGGGTTCTCTTGACCAGAAGCACCACATCCACAACCTCTACGGCTTCTTCTATAAGAACTCTAGTTTACAAACCGATATGGTGTAGAAATCCCACTTCCCAAATTCTAACTCTGTACAGTTACTCCCACAGCACTAGTATATCATAGAAACTTGAAAAAACTATATAGGATCCCCATATTTCCACAACATCGAAACTCCACCAGTGGTATAAGAAAATGACTATGATAATGTCCCGACCTACTGTACTGGTGGTGACACACATGAGTACGATCCTATGAAAATGTTCCTCTAAATTATCCACCATGCATTGCACTATTGTATGAAATGTTCTCATAATGGCACTTCCTACTCTCAGAAGGTGAATTCCATATTCATCCAAAGATAGCTACTTTTATGGAGGCTGAATCATCCTTCACGATCCCATATGAAATGAGTTCCCGATTCACCACTTATGATACAATCTTCAAAAATATTTTCCATAACATATCATCAAGCTATCCAGGTCATTCATTAATGTCCCAACAACTCATTGATGATCCCTATAGCATATTAATAACCAACATGAACCTCCTCTTAGCCTAAGTCTTCAAATGGTCATGTATCATCTCTATAGATTCATGTACAAAATTTAGATCCCTTAGGTCCATCCTGTCTAGAAAATGTTGGAGGGTGTTGTAGCTAAAACTCCCTTGTAAACTCAAACATGAATTTAAAAAGGAACCCTAGGTATCTCTCTATTAATTACATGAAATGCACCAAGTTTTCTCAGAACTAATCCCATTCCTATTCATCTAAGACTAATGATGCCACAAGTTCCCTATATGAATGTCGGTTTTGAGCCTTACCCCTCATTCCTCACCTCGACAAGCATCGTAGAGGCATAATCTCTACTATTCCGAAAACATGTCTTAGGTTTCATTGCAGAACCTCCCAAAACTGCGTAAGAGGAAGAAAAAAAATTACCATCAAAACTTCCTTCCCTCATTTCTCTCCATGCAGTCAACATTGAGGCATTATAACTACCCTTAACTTTCCTACCCCTATGTCTTGGTTAGAAACGGTAAATACATTTTCATTAACATGTTTATCATTTAGACACCCAATTATTCTCAATTTTCAACATTTTCTCAACACATATCAAGACAAATTTGG
Organism: Viscum album; assembly: GCA_963277665.1. Taxonomy (NCBI): domain Eukaryota; kingdom Viridiplantae; phylum Streptophyta; class Magnoliopsida; order Santalales; family Viscaceae; genus Viscum; species Viscum album. Next base: position 1,941,447,712 of record OY728126.1, on the reverse strand, counting down.
AACTATTTTCATTTTAATCACATAACAAAGAAATTAATTAAAGTTCAACAACTTACCCATAATATGTTTTCCCATGAATGTTTAATGATGCATGTCACAAAAAACAAGAGTTCCATGAATAATTCATGGAGATTCAACTCTCATGCCCCTTTTGGTCCACGAATCAATAATCAACAAATATCAAGAATATTTGTAACATCACACCACAAGTGCATCAACCATGGTGAAATAATATCAAACTGTAATAACAAACAGAACTCACAACAAATCCCAACCATAGTACTCTGAATTTCCACTATACTTGGGTTTGAAAATCCCATGAATGAGACCATTACAAAGCTCGTACACTACCTAGTCACTTTTATACATTTCCAAAATCACCAAGACAAAGGAATAATAAATATAGAGAACCACCTTGATACCACTTTGAAACATCACACCCATGGTGCCACCCAACAGGCCCCTAGGTGGTAAGTCAAATTCCCCCATGCTGTCCTCCTTGTATGTTATATGGTGGTGAATTCAATAGAAGGTACAATATTTCATTAGTGAGTATACTATACCTTCTTTTATCAGAGTAATGTACCAACAAATAAAATCAATTACAAACATGTCTAGAAGTATATAAATCACAAATTGAATACGAATGTAATAAGATAGTAAAACAAGAAATAGAATACTCAACTGAATGGGAAAACTTGATGCACCAATGAAAGTTCCATGTGTCTACAATGAAACTTAAATTAATGACACAATTATTCCATAGTGGTTCCTGAAACACATCTATTTCCTTCACCCATGCTTCATTACCAAACAAAAACCTACCCTAGGGCCTTTCCCTTATCATGTAATGCAACAAAAAAGTCTGTTCATGTGTTGATCAGGTGGGATGAGTAGGTTTTGAGTATGAATCAGTAGGCCATGAAAAATGGTCTCTAAAACAGTTATATTGAAATGCTAGTGTATTCAATTCAATATAGAATCATGTATAATTTATAATTAAACTGTTATTACACAGTCATTTAATATTTGTTTAATCACATTAAACTCGAGATCTAATTATGTCTTACATTCATTTTACAATTAATTATTATCATTCATTTGGTGTTTAATTCTATTTGAAACACCAAAAACCTCATTTTATGTTGGTGGAAATTCCTAAAAACCCATGTCTCATCTAGTGTAGAACTCCATGTGTACCACCCCAAATCCCATCTGATGTAGATTTCCATGTCTACCACATCACATCACAAGTTCTTAGACAACTATTCGAGAATAACACCCTATCAAAGACCCAAAAATATTTATTGTTCTAGAACGTCTTGTATAGAACCTACATTACTAATCATTTACATCATTTATTAATTCCTATAATATTATTCACATCAATACCTTACTAATCCAATGATTAATTAAATACATCAAAACCCATTTTTTAAACAATGTTTAACTAAGTGGACTACCCATTAATTAATTGATCAATTAATTAATTAATCATCATTAATATCAAACAAGAATTAATTGTACTCAATTAATTATCTAAATAAAATGTCAACATATCATAATCAACCTTGTAATTAATTATCTTAATGAAACAAAAAGGCTCAAAATTAATCCACCATTAAATATCTCACAAAACCAATCATTATCTCATTATTAATTATCCCGAATTAATTATATCGAACACAAAAAAATTCAATAAATTGATTATAATATATTAAACCACATAGAATTTCCCCAAATCAAATATCTAATTGGTATACCCATTACCCTCATGGTTCGGTCATCTATTTAATCACTAAGGTATCAAAAATTCAATTTCCCATTCCTAATAACTCCAAATTTGGAAGTCAATTATTTAGGAAAGATAGAATAACAATAATATCATATACACATACCAAATCCATGAATATGAGATTTTAATTTAGAACAACTAAATCGGTTTATTGATGGATTATTTCCCTACGGATGTCCCCAAAATTCGAGCGTCACAACGATGTTAATCAAAATCCATATCTAAATACCTAAAACCAAAATTAATATCATAGGATTAATGATCATTATAATCATGATATAGTTCCAAAATCCTAGATATGTATCTCAAAAAAAGGTTTTGATCCATGTATGTTGTGGAGATCACTGTTGAAAAGTTCAGCGAACAATATAGGAATGAACGGAAGAAACATCAGAATGAAATCCACGTACCAGGAAGAGATCAGATCCCCAATACTAGATTTTGACCTCAATGATTGGTGCTTGAATCATATTGAAAACATTCCATAAATCTCCAAGACATCTTAGAATTAGTTATTCTAGATCATAGGTCAAAATAGCAGGGTTTCAGTGGTTACGGTTATTTAAAAACTAATTTTCATAGAAAATTGTTCCACACAAACGGTTCACCTTGAAGGGTTACACAGTTAAGGAAAATATATGGAAACCATGCATATCCATATATCCATAAATTTTTCTTAATACATAAATAGAACACACCTTCAAAAAAAATTCCCAAACCAAGATACTGCAAAGAAACTGTATGTATCTAAAAATGCGCCTGAGATGACTCGTGAAAAGGCCCTTATCTCATAGTACAAAAGTATTATTGGAGATTCTTAATGTATTGTCATCTCATCATTGTGGGTTAATATAATGAGTGTTACATACCATGAATTAATATTGATTCCTCAATAATTTTAATAAAATTCATTTTTATTTTGATTATTTTTCAAAATGAATAAAATTTTATGTTTAAATAATAGTTATTTCTTATTGTAAATGGGGGTTATTAATTTTATAGTCCTTCAGATATTAATGAGTGATGATGAAAAAGGGTTCTATTAAGAGTATAATGAATCAAAATGGGTAAACATTATAAAATTATATAAGAATATGTTCTTGAATATGAGTAATAACCTATGAAACAAGTTACCAACATCTTGTCCATATCATCATTTCATCTTTTCAAGACATTTATTGAGGAAATTAAAATGATAATCCTCAACATGTTGATCATTATACCTTGTTTCTGAAGCTGAATCCACCCATATAATGCAGCTATTTTGGAAAAAGTAGAAGAATAAATAAATTAGAAGAATAAAATATTCAATTTTTTGGATACTCTTATGGAGTTGAATCAAAATTCAACAACTTATATGTACGAATATCTTTCATATAAATAGAGGGATACATATATTGAAGTTAAATATTATAATAGAATTAATGGAGAGGACACTATGGATTTATTTGGAAAAATTCATTCCTCAAATATTAAACATCACAATAACTACAAATTTTTTAGAATGATGCAAGATAATTTATTTTGGATGAAGTATTCTGCAATGTTTTTGAAGACATTTTTTTATCCTATAACATTATACTATTTCATCTCTCATGAAACACATCATTGAGTTAAGGTTTTGACCAGTGAATCTATTTATTGTAGTTTTTATTTGTATCAGAGAGGATACCAATATGATAAATAGTAATATGGTTTTAGATATAGATATATATTGAAATCTAGTTGGAGAGTCTATGTCTATCTACATAAGAACATGTGGGAAGATAAATGGATTGAATATACAGAATAGGGACACCAATTAACAAGGAGGTGGAGTGTTCGGCATCAGAAAACTAATTAATCTCAATGATATAATATAAATGAATTTTTTATTGTGGTTATACTTCTCATAAGAAGAAAAAATATAAAACACTTCCACAATCATTCCACCACTCTAACTAGATGGGACACCGTTAGTGTTATTATCTGAACAATCCAAATTCTAGTTTGGGAGATGTGTCTCATGGTTCAAAAATATCTAATGCATTGACTATAAAACCTCAACAAAATATACCTCATCCTCATAACTGAATATATCATGGTTATGCCATGAACACCATGACTCATTAGGGTTTTCAATCATTGATTTGTATCAATGATCATAAAGGATATGTTAAGAAACATTACGATGTCTAGCAGATGATCATTGATGATCAATATGTTCATTCGACGATGCACGGTATGATTCTATATTATAATACACTTTCTCGAGATTTTTCATATCATAATTCCCACATTTTTATCCGTTTTCATTTCATGGTGCATAAGGTTTCCCATGTGGAAATGATTAATTTTAAATTCAAACATCAAAAACAAATAGGAAAATGGGAATTTAAATCTTTTATATGGGAATCAAGTTCAACAATAATTTAGGGGGATAAAGTGATTTTATATATCTATGTTCTTGATATGGATAACTATGATGTCTGTTTTTCAACATATTGGTCGACATCCTTTAATTCCCACATTGAATGAAATTTATGGCTAGTGAGTTTGAGGTCTTTGGATAGAATCAACCATTACATTAAAGGAGAAGAGTATCTAATCATAAGATGAGTATGACAGTTATTAATGGTAGTTTAGACTATCCATTACAATTATGTATATTTTACTTTATTATTTATTGAAGATATTGATCATATATATATTATAACAATTTTCCTCTAATTTAAATATGAATTTGAAAATAATTTATCATTGTTTCCATATGAATGGGAAATAAATTATACCACTAAACTACTATAATAATCAGTAATATTTCACTACTATATTATAAGTTAACATTAACCAAATATAGGTAACTGAATTTCCATTTATAAATTTCATAATTAAATAGATTATCTTACCAAGAACATCTATGTAGGTAGCATCATTTTTTTAAAGAGATGAATGTACATCTTAGGCTACATGTGTCTTATCATAAGATCAATCTACATGTGATAATGTATCCATATCATCCTCCATGAATTAATGATCTATTAAAAAAATAAAGGGATGAATTTAATGACCTAACCCCATATGTCTGTAGATGATGTGTACTTCAAATTACAGTAGCATGATTACATGGAATCAACTCTCAAAGGATTGATGGTTTAATAAAAATGGTAAACTGAATACATAAATTGGTCTTTTATTAACAATTAATAAAACCAATGAAACATAATTTATTTTCTAAATAAAATAGAGTATACCTTTATTACATCTTGTATATCCTATAATATCATTCATTGTACTGTTCTTGAATTCCTTGGGATTGACATATAATAAATGGGAGCTCAGATGCACTGTACGATAAAATTATAGTGAAAGATATAATTAATTAAGGAGAATAATATAATGGAAATATAAATTTATGAACAACCTGGACATGAATTTAATTAACTGAATGGAAGTACGTAAACACATGGAAAGTTAATAACTAAAAACATATTCGATTCACATAACTAGATAAGTAAAAATCAATATTCAAAGGTATGAAACTGAAATAGAGTCCATATAATCAATGAACTGAAAAATTCAATATATCCATAGATATTTTGATGAAAAATCTCATGGATGAATAATAACAAAAACAAAATGAGGGAAATTCTTAATTTCTAGAAACCATTATTCTGAGGTACATGGAACTAGTACCATCATGTCCTTTCACAAGACGATTGAACTATCATGTAAAAATCCATCATAACTGGTTATCCATCTTACTTATCCCATGATACTAACTAGGAATTGGGAGTAAATCTATAATTTGGAAACACCCATGATGTACCAGGCCAAGACATTCCTCATATTGAAAAATCAAAATAAATAATTTTCCTTATCAAATTAATATATTTAATAAAGAATATATAATTTTTATTATGTCTCCCAATAATAAAACAAATATCAATGTAGACAGCATATGTAAAATAATATATGGTTTTGGAAATTGTATTATCCATGATAGGTGATTTGGATAATTTAGGGAAATTTAATGATCATAGAAGATTTAATATTTCAAGTGGATATCAAAAATAAATCAAAGATGTGAATATAAATAATATCATTAAACAACTCAATCAAAAACCATCCAAATTAAGGATAAGGATATTATCAATACAACATAACCTAATAGGAATAAAATTATAAGGACCCAGCCTTAATACATTACTTAATATGAAATTAAATTAATAATTCACATTGAGGATCTTTTCAGGTTTAGTGTTTTAGAGAATTGGGCTACAACTATTACATTAAATCTCAAAAATTAAAAAGTAGATACATTTGCTAAGATTACATGTTTTTCATTATATAAAAACTCTTAAAAAAGTGTCATGTCTACTTCCATATTTTAGACAGCATGAGTTTTCCTTGATCTCATCCTTGACCATATTGATCTTTAAGTCCTGTGAAAACATTTCAAAATCATGGGATGAGCATAAAAAGACCAGTAACGATTATAAAACAAGGAAATAAACCATTAGTACATCTATATATACCATGAATAATATCGTTGAAATATCTCTAAAAATCATAAGATTTATGAATAACACATAGAAATCATTAATCATAAATGTAACTTGTGGAATCCAAATCATACTTACATTGTAGTTACCACAACTATATAGGGACTCACATTTAAAATAAATGTAATATTATATTCACTAAGTCTCTTAAGGTAAACATTAATGTTTACCTTCATCATGTTACCCAATGCATTGGATCGCTATCTCGAGCTCACCCACCCTAGGATTATCACAAAACCACTCGTATGTAAATAATTGCCAAGAACCATAACATAATCACAATGCATAACATCAACATAAAGGAATGATAACACTTCCACATTTCAATCACAATATATAATTTAAATATATTGACATAATCAATCCATTATGAAAAACATTTTCAATACAAAAATACGTAAAAAAATATATGGAATTTATTTTCCTTTTCAAAACATAACAGCTTATTAAGGAAGCCAAATATCAAATAACGCTCGCAATAGCGAAAAGGATGTAGTCATCATTTACGTTAAAAAAAAATAATAATTTTTTCATTTAGTAAATTGATTCATAGAGAAAATATTCCATTTGAATGATATTAAATGTAAAATTGGTTTATACACTGTATAAAATAATGTCATCTATAAATCAAAATATCTCTCAATGAAAGGAGATTGAGATGAAGTCTCTTACCTCTTGTCTGATTTGACCTGCTTGTTATATAATCTCCCTTATAATAAATAAAGTTAAGATATACATTCTTAAGATCCTTTTTCAAGTTTATTATTCCTTTTATATCACTTATTACCATTTTATCAACTTTATGTAATCATTTAAGTTAATAACGGTCGTTTTGTCAATATTTGGTACTTCAGTCAAGAATGAACATCTTATAATTACAAGTTGATCATATGGTCAAAAGCCCATTATCTCCATAATTATATTATTTATTTAGAGATCATATATATCATAATTATCTAGTATATACATGTATTTATAATTTTACATCACATTTGGTGGTAAGAAAAGAAATGTAGCGTTCATGGAGACGGTAATTCGTATGTATGCATGAACGCTGCTTTCATTTCTATATCACATTTAATGGAATTAAAACATAATTATAAAAATATATATTATAAATCCAGTATTTTATCATATATAATTTCAGTTACTCCATCCTCTATACGTTCCACGTATGGCATGAACGAGTCATATCACTTTGAGGGGGTGGTAGTCCGCACTTCATCAAATGAAATTATCGTAATTACCACTATGGAAAACATATAAATTTTCTATAAATAAAAAATACAGAATAAAATAAACAATTTAAATAAAATATATATCACATGTGAATATAGATACATCTTAATGGCTGATATGATAGGAAATTTGAGATATTTGAACAATCATCATTTTGTGAGGCAATAGTTCATCATCCACAGAAAAAATATTTTCCTTACCCATTAGATGGGGTTGTGTGTAAGTGTATTTAGAAAATTTCTCATAAAAACATCCTAGTCTATTTAAGATAATATTGTTGGTATAAAATAGATGAATAAGAAATGTTTATGGTGGTGGATCTTTATATAAAAGAAAAGAACATAAGTGAAGACGTTACCTTTAAATCAGGTATCTCCCTTTGGTTTGAACCAGAGGGTTTACTAGAAGTGCATTCTGCCAAAGGTAAGGCTTCTAGGAGGAATAATGGGATGTAGGGAGATTAAGGGGTCAGATCTTTGATGCCTCAAGGTTTTTGAAAGGTGTGAGTAATGGGTAATATGTGAAGGATTTTTATGGGGGGGGGGTATTTAGGGATGTTTGAAAATAGTATTTTATTATAAACTTTTCATCGGTTTCCATAGGACCAAAAATCATTTAATTCTAAGATAAGATGACTCATTTTCGAAATAAAATCTTCTAATAAGAATTGGACAGTTGATGGACACTGTTTTAGTCATTATAATATTATTTATTTAAATCATGCATTAATGAGGTAAACACTGCATCATTATTATGTCATAAATATTTTTATTTATTTAATGTCTAAAAATTATAAATAATATACCATGATGTATAAAATTGATTTATATTTATAATTAATATTTATAGTCGAGGAGATAATTTTTATAAACCCATGTAAAAATTGTTTTACAAAAAGATATTTGATAATGTCATTTTTGTCTTTACTTTAAATTATTTAAAATAATGTTTCAATATCACTCTTTAGTGGCTCCATGGGTTCCCAAAATAAACCCAAAGATGCCCGTGGTCGGACTTGTATCAACTAATTGTATTAGGACACATGTTAAGGTAATTTATTATTATTATAAAAATATCTGTTTACCCTTATTTTCCATATTTACCCTTTAACCATAGTAAATAATATATTTAACGAAATAAATATTCATAATTTCTAAAAATAAAAGTTAACAATTTAAAAAATTTGGACCTCTTGATTCAAAATATGGAATATAATTTTTTCAAATTAAAAACATAAAAGTTGTAGAAATTAATTTAATATTAATTCCCAATGTCAAAACAAAAAGTTTGTTTAAAAAATTAATAACTATCAAAATCATGAAACTTTTTTATATCTAATTTCAATGATAAATTACTTACAATGACCACAATTGGGTTAAATGGTAAAAATATATTCTAATTACACCTTAAAACCCATTAAAATGATAATATAATCATATAAATAAATTATATTAAAATAATTTTTGGAATTAAAATAAAGTATTTTTCACTATTTATTGAAATAATAAACATTATAAGAATAATAAAAAAAATTACCCAAAGTTAATTTTGATTCCCCGATTCTAAATAAGAATATTATTTTTTCAAATATAACATATAAAAGTTCCCAAAACTATATTTAATAAAGGTTCTCCCTTAAAAGGCAGTAAATTGATATTTTAAAGAATATCAGATTAATTTTGCCTAAAATTAGATTCATTGAAATTTTAAGCCTCTAACAATTACTAGATAAATGTAAAAACATATTAAAAACATGTATAATCATATTTTAGTTAGTTTTGTTCATTCATTCCAATACAATATCAATGTTTTAACTAACATTTAAAATAATATTATATTTTTATTCAGTTTTACTCAGCATTGAGTGCAACATTAGACTTCAGAGAAATCCATGGTTGCGTATCCGGTACGCCATCAAAAATATAATACTTGTTAAAGTAAAATTAATATTTAATTCAAAAAAATTATTAAATAAAAAAATGTATTATTGTTTATTTACTTTGGATGTTACATCCTCCCCCACTTTTGGAAATTGTATCCTCGAAATTTTTATTCCCCTATCAAATAAATGTTGGAGTTTATCCCTCACAATATTTTAATATTCCTAGATTTTCATTTTCAACCATATGGTCTTTCCACAAAAAATTTACATAATGAATTACCTTATTCTGCAACATTAGCTCTCTTTGGTCAAAAATATTGACTGGTTTTTTCTTCATTAGAGAGATTCCCTTTAAACTAAACTACCTCTAGGCCCAGATTATGAAATGGATCTGTTATATACATTCTCAACATTAAAACATGGAAACAAATTTTGTAAATGGGATATTCATGGAGGTAAATCCACTCTGTAGACAACTGATCCAACATTCTCCATTATTTCATAAGGTCCAATGAACCTCAGACTCAATTTTCCCTTCTTACCAAAACGCAACACACATTTCCATGGAAAAACATTGATAAAGACATGATCCCATACATCAAAAGAATGATCCTTAGTCTAGTTATCAACATAACTTTTCTGCCTTCATTGATATTTTATCATGTTCTTCTAAATCAACTAATCCTTTTCTGCCATCTCTTCTACTAATTCTATTCCCATCAGTTTCCTTTCACCTACTTTATCCCAAAAAGATAGAGTACAACATTGCATCCCATATAATGCCTCAAATGGAGATATCTATATACTGGAATGAAAAATGTTATAATAATAATACTCAAACAAAGAAATATATTGGTCCCAACTTCCCTAGTAATCTAGTGAACAAGAATGTAGCATATCCTCCAAGGTGGAATTTTTTATTCTATCTTCTCATATGATTGAGGATGAAAGGATGTATTAAAATTTAATTCAGTACCCAATGACTTATGAAGGTCTTTAAAAATGATAAAATTAAACCTAGGATCATGATCAGATACATTGTAATGGGGATCTCTAGGCCACCTGAATATCTCTTTGACATAAAACCGAGAAAGTTGATCTAGATAGAGAGTATTATAAATATGGAGTAAATGAGAATATTTAGTCAATCGATAAACAATAACCTAGATTGCATTATTATCTTGAGAAGTCTTTGGTAATCCCACAATGATTTCTGTGGATATATTTTATCATTTCCACTGTGGAACAGGAAAATGTTGAAGCATCCCATTCAGTGAATACCACTTTTCTCTAACCTATTGTCAAGTAAAACACTTCAATGTTAAGTAAACAATATCTTTTTTTATTCCATCCCACCAGTAATACTCTAGATGATCTCTTTAAATCTAGGTACTTCCCGGATGAACTGAAAATAGAGATTTATGAGCATCACATAACAACCCATTCTTCAACTGTGAATCACAAGACACATATAATATCTTCATAAACCTCAATACACAATCGTTATCAATGTTAAAATCAGGAAAATTACCCTTTTGATCCAACTTTACCATTTTCTAAAACTCACTTCTTTCTATCTACTCTTGCTTAATTATGTCTGATAGAGATGATTTCAATGACACCTGAAATAAAATAGATGAATTTTAAGCCACAACAACTTCTATTTCTAATTTCATCATGTATTTAATCAAATTATCTAGTACGAAACATAGAATGGTTAATAAAGCGTTATTATTTTGAATCAAAGCATTAGCCACATTTATTTCTGTTCCTAGATGGTAATGAATTCTTAAATCATAATCCTTCATTAATTATAACCATCTCTTTTGTCTCATGTTTAATTCCTTTTGAGTCAATATATACTTCAAACTCTTGTGGTCAGTATATATTTCACATTTTACTCCATACTAATGATGCCTCCAATATATTTAATGCAAAAACAGCATCTAATTCTAAATCACGTGTAGGGTAATTTAACTCGTGAGGTTTTAACTAACGTGAAGCATATGGAATTACATGATCATTCTGTATAAATACAAAACCACTTCTTTTCAACGAAGCATAAATATAATTAAAAAACTCACCATTTCTGGAATGAAGTGCCAAAAATGGATCATTCACCAATATTCTTTTCAATTCCTAAAAAATTCATTACATTCTTTTGTTCATATGAACTGAACACCTTTTTCAGTTAACATAGTAATTGGACAAGATAACTATGAAAATTGTTCAACAAACCTAATGTAATAACCTGCTAGATCATGAAAACTACAGATATCTGTTATATTCTTATTTATTGGGCATTATTCAACAACTATTGACTGAGCAAGATCAATTGTTATGCCATTTTTAGAAAAAATGTGACCAAGGAATTAAATTTTTTGTATCCAAAACTCACACTTGTTGAATTTACCAAATAGTTTATTTTCTTTTATGGATTAAAAGACAACCCATAAATAAATTTCATGGTCCAATTTAATTTTATAAGAAACCAAAATATCATCAATGAACACAACCCCAATCTTATCCAAAAACTCACAAAAAATCTATTAATAAGATCCATGAATACCATGAGTGCATTGGTTAACCCAAAAATCATAACTACAAATTCATAATGTATATATCTAGTATGAGACACAATATTCAATATGTATTCTTTATTTACATTCAACTGATGGTACCCCAACCTCAAATCAATCTTCAAAAAATACTGACCACAATTGAGTTGATAAAAAAAATCATTGATATAAGGAAAATAATAATTGTTCTTAACGGTGATTTTATTCAATGCTCTATAATAAATTCAAAGTCTCACTGAAACATCATTCTTTTTAAAATACAATACATGAGCACTCCATAGTGATGTGCTAGTTCAAGTGAAACCTTTATCTTGTTACTTCTGAAATTTATTATTTAACACTAATAGTTCAATTTGAGCCATTTGATAAGGGGGTTTTGAAATTTTCTTATCATCTCGAACTATGTCAACAGTAAATTCAACTTCCTGATCAGGTATAATACAAGACAACTCATCAGGAAAAACACCAAGGTACTCATCTTCCACTGGTACGTCATTTATATGAACAGTTCATTTGTTTTAAACAATATGTGCATGGTATCAGTCATTTTCATCTATTACTAGTTTCTCAAATTCCTTTTATGTTATCAAAATTAATGGTTTATTCTTGTACACAAGCTGAAAATCATTCCGAAAAGAAACTACTTTAGCTCTTCAGTCAATCATAGCATGATAAATAGAAATCCAGTCCAAACCCAAAATAACATCAAACTCTACTAGAGGAAAAGCTATAATGTTTTCCTGTAGATTCTTTCCACAAAAAAGGACCGAATGGTTCTTATAATTTTTATTATCTCAAAATTTCCCCCAGGTGTTTTTACCATGTGTTCAAGATTATTATCTTGAGATGGAATTCCAAATTTTCTTGAAAAATTCTCAAAAATGAACGAATGTGTAGAACCTGAATCAAATAACACATTGGAATAATCTGAAAAAATACACAGTGCACCTGATACTACTTCATTTCATTTCCCAACATCTGCAGGTGTATTTGAAAAGGATTTAACCAACCCTTTCTTCTTTTAGTTTGACTCCTTTCCCTCAGTTGAGTTCTTCATTGGGAAGTCATTTTCATAATGACCCATTTCATTGCACATAAAAAATGTTAGTAAATGTAAATCATATTTTGTTTTTCCATTACCCTTATATTTTTTAGTGAAATTATGAGTGTTATGTCAATTTTACCACATCAATAGCACATACCTGAAATCAAAAGTCATTCCCTAGAATGCTTCTTACAACAATTTTCACACACTATTAACATAATTTTCATACCATCATAATTTTTGAAGAGTTATTCTTTGTTTCCTACCACCTCAACCTCTTATTTTTTTGTTTTTAAAAGAACACATTATCATTGACTAACTCTATTTCCACCTTCTCCTCACATCGAACAAGTTTTTTCATAACTTTAGAACTCACAAGAAGCTAAATCCCTTCGATACTTTGGCTTTAATCCTGAGTAAAAATGGTTTATATTACTATCAATATCTCATATGATATTTAGAAAATTAATTTCCAGTCGAGTGAATTTTTCATCAAAAGTAACCACCGAGTCATCCTCCTTCCTTATTTCTCATAATTGTTTTTCCATCCTAAGACGAACCAACTTAGGAAAATATTTCTCAAGAAACATACCTTTGAATTAATCCCAATCAATAGAATAAATATTCTCACTATCATTGATTTTTTTCACTATTGACCACCATTGATCATCTTCAACTTCTAAATGGGAAATAGAAATACTATCCTTTTGATGTTCTGAACACCCCTTGACATCAAAAATCATTTCCAGTGCTTTAATCCACCTTTCAACTAGCATCATGTCAGATGGTCCTCTGAATGATGGGGATGTTGCCTCATGAAATGATCAACAACTAAAATTTTCCTATATGGTAGATATAGATTATCCCATTAATGGATACCACATCCATTTATAACTTGAGTCATCTAATCCATCACATCAAAAAATTGTTCACTTCTGATTCTGACGATTTTAGGTTGCTGATTTGGATGGTTTTCATCCTCCAAATGTCATACCTTCCTAGATTCCATGTTTTCTCTAAGGAAAAAAATTATTAATACAGAAATATCTTTGGCGAAGAAGCATGGTAATCAATAAATTCTATTTCATTTCAATGTTATCATAATTTATTTTATGGACATTAATTAAGCAATATTCTAACTCCTAAAGTTGTCTAAATGGACCTCTGATATCAACTATAAGGGCCCATCCATTATAGATTTCTAGATATTGAATAAATTTAATAATTAACAATGAGAATATTATGAAGTTTAGTGTTATAGTGAATTTGTATAGCATCATGCAATTTTATTACATAAATTTTCTTTACATAATACAAATTTAACATATTGGAATATCTTTTGGGTTTAGTGTCTGGGAAATAAGGAACATAATACCTAAAAACCACAAAAATAATCCTTCTAATACACTTGTAAGGATTCATAATAGGTTCATCGTATGTAAAATTACTGCATCTCATAACCTGGAGACATACATCAAAGGTAAGTGTGAGCAGAAGGACCATTTAGGAAAACAAGGGAATCAGTTTACTTGTGAAATCAATAAGAACTTGATAAAAACATAAATACCTGAGAAATGGAAGAATACAAATATCATCATAATAAATAACTTGAATAATAACTTTAATATGTTGTTATGTCATTTCATTTATACATTCATGAAAATTAAACCAAGGTTTATCCTCAATGTTTCATAAAAATTCCAAAGGGTATTCACCATGGTATCGTGAAACATATCACCTATAGAGATTAATTTTTTTACCCAATGCATTAGAGAGATATCCGAGTGCACCCTTAACATGTATTTATTTTCATGCGATCCACATAGATCATAATAAAACATTTCATAAGTAACCCAATGAGAATAAAATAAATCGATTTCATTTCAAAAATGTTACTTTTTAAAGGTGCTTAAAAAAAGAACATTTTGTCATTTATAACCCATGGAAAAAGAGTGAGTGTTATATTTCTATCAATTGAAGAATAAAATATATCTTTTATGTGTATTTATTAACACCCATACAAATTAAATAGTTCTGGGTATTCACAAAAATAATCTAGAGAAATTCAACAGAGAAAGAGAGAGAAATTTGGTGATGAAAATTCTGCAGCATAACGACTTCATAACATCCTTTTTGAAAACAATAATAAAAGATGGAATAAGGGTAACCCAATAATAAATATTTAATAATATAGTATATATATATATAAGTACATGGTATGGATATCTGAATGTCATACCACATGATGAAGAAAAACTTGAAAGGAAAGAGAATATGTGATCTCTTTTACTAAAAAGCCAGCAGCCAAACGACATCACCTAAAAAATTCAGAAAATCAATTGATGAGAGAGGAAAGGGTCTCTCATCATTTCGACATGAAATGGAAAGTAGTAAATATATATAATAACAAACCCCCACATAATAAAATTGAACTATAAGACATAGCATAAAGGAAGTCATGACATAAAATAGGAGGGTGAAAGAATCCCTTACCTTAAAGATTAACTTCAAAATCATGATGTTTGGGACCTTGGGAGGCTTCAGGGAACCTTGGGAGGACTCATTGGGAGGTAAGGAGACTACAAAATAATTGAGGAGGATTTTTGAATGAAATGAAGGAGAAAATGGATTCATATTTATAGGAAATGTGGGGGAATAAAATTTTAATTTCTAAGGGATATCTCATCGGTGGTATTTGCAAAAACATGGGATTGAACATGGTATTTTAATATGATATTGGCCACTTGGGACACCTCATATCATGTCCCACTATTCATAAGTCGACCAAAAATCGTACATCATTAATGATGTCATTAAAGAACCAAAACTCAAAACTGTAAATTTACTATTCACTGAAAAATCTTCTTGTTCAGAAAAATCCCAAAAATATACCCTAACCTAATATTGATTCTCTAAATTGAAAAATGAACTCCATTTTTTGAAACAGCTTTTCTAAATATTTGGAATTTAATTTTTAAATAAAATCATTATTTATTCCACAAATACACCTTTTAAACAATAAATCATTTTGAAACACTGTAAAAAAGAAATCAAAGTCTCATAAAATTATCGTACATCCATAAGATAATAAAGTCAAAATTTATGATTAAATTTTATGAAAATAAATTTCCGTTTTATGTTTTTAAATTAATTATAAAATTGTAAATAAAATATTTATGACATTCAAAAATACCAAAAATTAAACTATGAGAATTTTTTCACTTTTAAGATGCTTAAAATGTATTTATCCATTCAAGGGAGAAGATTATATTTTTTTGGTCTATTTACTATTCATTAATATTCATACGGGTATGTTACTGTTCATTATTTACTATTCAATAAAAATTATGTTGATCTTATTAGGCTCTAAATTTCAAACTGAACACTACTATAGAAGGCCATTTTTGGAAAATAAAGCCACATTAAAAGATATATGATAATAAAATATTTTTATACTAATCATAAAAAACACTATTTATCAAATACTATTCATCAAATTGATACTTCATAAAAAAATTAAAAAAATTCATCTTAGGTTAATTTTGACATTTGTAATTCAAAAATGATGTTTATTTAACCATAATAATTACCTATGTATAAGAAATTTTACTTTTAAATACGAAAATCCTTAGTTGTTAAAAATATCAGTGGATATAAAATGAATAGTGAAATTGCATACTGAAATTTATAACATAAAAAATTAAAATTATTTTATCATTTTAATTTAAAAATAAGTGTTTTTAAGCATACTATTTAATTAAAATAATCATGATTCTGTAAAACATAATTTTTTATAATAATTATATAATTTTTGAAAAATACTTTTTGGGCCTGATGTAATTTGATACAATTTTCTTGTAAAATATAATAAAAATTTATTAGGAGAAAAGAGATCCAAAAATAATGAAGTACAATTTTCGGGTCATTTCAATTAAGATATGACTAATAAATTAAATCTCAAAATTTACAATGTACACAATTATTCTTAGTTTTCATTTTTTTATTAAATAAAAACTCTTAAATAAAGAGTCATGTCTAATTCCATGTTTTAGAAAGCATGACTATTCTTTGATCCCATCCTTGACCCTATTCATCTTTAAGTCCTTGGAATACAATTCAAAAACATTTTCTGGGGATAAAAAGCTAAGTAAGGTTTATAAAACAAGGATATAAACCATTAGTCCATCAATACAACCCAATAATAAGGTCATTAACATACCTCATGAAATCATATGATTTATGAATAACTCATAATAATCATTATTCATAAAAGTAAATCGTGGACTCCGTATCATACTGACATTTTAGTTATCATAGCTACATTGGGAGTCCCATTTGGAATACTCATCATATTATATTTACTATGTATCTTAAGAGAAACATCAATGTTTACCATTGTCACATTACCTAATGCATTGGAGATCTATCTTGGGCTCACCAACCTTAGGATAATCATATATCCACCCGTATATAAATAATTCCGAAGAACGATATAATAATCATAACAAATAACATAAACATAAAGGAATGATAACACTACCACATTTCAATAACAATATATCATATAAATATATTAACATAATCAATAAATTATCAAAACAATTTCAATACCAAAGTACGTAAAAAGAGTATATGGTATTTACATTCCTTTTAAAAACATTATGTCTTGTTAAGGACTCCAAATAACAAATAAAGCTCGCGGGGGCAGAAATGTCATTGTCACTGCGTACGTTAAAATGAAACATTCCTTTTGTTTATTATTATAACTTTTCATATAGAAAATATTCAAATTAAATGAAATTTAATATTAAATTGGGTTTATACACCCTATAAAAGAATGTCGTGTATAAATCAAAATATTCTTCAACTAAAGAAGATTGAGATGAACTCCCTTACCTCGTGTCCAACTAGACTCGTTAATTATTTAATCTTATGAATAATAAAATAATGTTAAGTTATAATTTCTTATGAACCTTATTCATGTTTATTATATAATTTATATCACTTATTACCATGTTATAACCATTATGTAATCATTTAGGTTAATAACAGTCATTTTGTCGATATTTTGTACTTGTGTCAGTAATGAACTTCTTCTAATTACTAGTTGATCATGTGGTAAAAATTAAATTATCTCTAGAATGATATTCATGATTTATAATCATATATAATATATATATATATATATGTGAATATATATGTATTTATAATAGTACATAACATCTGGAGGTAAGAAATGAAATGTAACATTTTTGGAGACGTTAAGCCGTACGTACACATGAAAGATAAATTAATTTATATTCCATATTTAATAGAATGAATACATAATTATACATAGGTATATTATAATTCTAGTATAATATCATATATAATTTCTATAACTCCATCCTTTATACGTTCCACGTATGGAATGAACGAGTCATATCACGTTGAGGGGGTGATAGTCCACACTTCCACAAATGAAATTATCGTATTTACCAACTATGGAAATCATACTTGAATTATATAAATTAAAAATGCATAAGAATAGATTCAATAGAAATACAATATATATCACATATTAATAAAGTTCCATCATAATGGCCACCATGATTGGCAGTTTGAGATATTTGAACAATAATCGTTTCGTGAGACTGTAGTTCACCATCCATAGAGACCGTATGTTCTCTACCCATAAGATGGATGTGTGTGTAAGTGTAGTTAAAATCCTTATCATAAGAAAAAACTTGTATATTAAGATTATGTTTGAGTTATAAATTGTATGAATAATAAGAGCTTATGTGGTTGGAGAAGTAAAATAATAGAAATGAACATAAGGGAAGATGTTACCTATAAATTTGGAATCTACATCTTGTTTGTACCATAAAAATTACTTGAAGTGACTTCTGCATAAAGTAATGATTATTGGATGAATATAGAGAAGTAGGGAGGTTAACTGTGTAGTGGTTGGATGAGCCATGGGGCTTGAGAGGTGTGATTATTGGATTCGATGTGAGGACTTTTTATAAGTGGGAGGAGGGTCTCTTCAGGGATGTTTGGAAATATTATTTTTTGATAAACATATCTTTGGTTTCAAAAGGTCCAAAACTCGTTAAATTCTAAGATAAGATGACTCATGTTAGAAATAAAACTATTCAATAAGAATTGGACATGTTTTGGATATTTTTTTAATCTTTATATTCTTATTTATTTAAATCATTCATTAATTAAGTAAACAGTGCATCATTATTGTGTCATAAATAATTTTATATAGTTGATGTATAAAAATTATAAATAATATACAATGATGTAGTAAATCCATTTATATTTCTAATAAATATTTATATTTGAACCGATAAATTATATAAAACCATGTAAAAATGGTTTTACTAAATGATATTTGTTTATGTCATTTTTGTCTTTACTTTTAATTAATTAATATAAAGTGTCATTATAACTCTTACATGGCTCCATGGGGACCCAAAATAGACCCTTGGATGCCAATGGTCCTAATGTATCAACCAATAGGATTAGTAAAATGTTAGGGTAATATATTATTATTATATTAATATTTGTTTACCCTTATTTACTAGGTTTACCCTTTAACCGTGGTAAATAAAATATTTAACGAACTAAATATTCATAATGCCTAAAAATAAAAGTTACCTATTTATGAAATTTGAACCTCATAATTCCAAATATGGAATCCATTTAACCAAATTGAAATCATATAAGTGGCAGTAATTAATTTATATCAATTTATGTTGTCAAAACCAAAATCATGTTTTTAAGAAATATTAACTATTAAGAGATTTATATTTGTTTATGACTAATTTGAAATTACATACAAGGAAAAAAATTATATTAAATGGATAAAATATAATATATGTAATATCTAAAAACAATTAAAAAGATAATTTGACAATATAAATAAATTATATTAAAAATCATTTTTGAATTAAAATACAGTATTTTTCATTATTAATTAAAAAAATTTCAAAAAAGTACCAAATATTTACCCAAAATAAATTTTGATATTCTGATTTGAAAGAAGAATATTATTTATTCAAATAAAACATATAAAAGTTACCAAATCTAGATTTAAGGAGTGTTATCCATCAAAAGGCGGTAAACCGACCTTTTAAAGAATATTTGAGTATTAATGATTAAAATTATATTTATTCACATTTTAAGACACTAACATTTATTGGATAAATATCAAAACATTTAACAAACATGAATAATCGTATTTTAGTTAGTTCTATTCATTCCCGCTAATACAATGGATATGGATTGAATAGCATTTAAAATAATATTATATTATTATTTTTTAGTATTACTCGGCATTGTGTGCAATATTAGACTTTAGAGAAACCCATTATTGCGTATAGGGGACAACATCGAACATAGAATCCCCTTTAATGTAAAATTTATAGTTAATTCACAAATATTAATAAATATGATAATATATTATATTTTATTTACATGGGGTGTTAAAAAATATTGCAATGTTTTCATTTATGTATTTAAATATTAGAAAGAAACTTGTAAAAACGTTTTTAAGGAAAATATCATTTTTTTGGAAATACATTATGAAAAACCATTTCATTAATAATCATTTCTAAAAAATAATTAAAAGTTATCCATTTAAATATGAAAAGAAATATTATATTAAATTAAAGTAGGTGAATATGTACATTACATACACATTAATTTGAACATTCATGTTGTACATCAAAAAGGATCTAAAAAATTCGATGATTGGAAAAAAAGAGGCATCCATGGAAAATAATGTTAAATGAAAAAAGGGGTAGAAATTTCTGTATGAAATCATTTAATTTTATTAAAACACTTTAATAAAACATGTTTATTATATGAAAATATTTTCTTCAACTGAGGTGATAAATAAATGTGGGTTTTCTGAAAAACATTTTCTAAAACATTTTGATCACCAAAGAGTATAAAAATTGTAATAATTCTTGAAAAAAGGTAACTATTATTTAGAATGGAGAAAAATTAATAGTTTTATTTAAAAATTAACATATAATTTATTTAAATGTAAATAAATGATTCATGTAATTTATATTTTATAAAATATTAATTCAAAATTATGAAGTGTCCAATAATGTTTTGAAAAATGTAAAATCATAAGTCTCATGAATAAATAAAACTTAATGAAACATATAATATCATGATAGTAATAACATTAATGACATATAATGTAAATGTTTTTTATATTCACCTTATAACTGAAAATAGGTGAATAACTGTAACACCCCAAGCTTCCACGATACACTTCTCTTTGAATAATACAGTAGCGAGTGTTGTATGCAATTTCGAGTTCTTACACACACCACAACCAATCAAACTAGCCGTTATGAATAGTAATACCCAATTTTTGAACTTTTATAAATTTTATCTTTTAAAATGGACATAATTGTTGGATTAGGAATATCAAAATTATCTTAGGGAGAATTTTTGGTATTTTTCTGAAAACATTCAATTTTTGATGAATTGTAAAAAAACACTGAGTTATATTTTAAAACCGAATTTTTATTTAAATAATTATTTATTTTATTTAAAATTAATTAAGGTCAAAATATATACACAATAACTATATATGATCAATGTAATTCATTGGAGTTAGTTTAGAATAATTTTAGATATATAAAAATTTTATTGAAATTTTCACTGTCTTCTACCCACCTCCTAGGAGAATATGGAAATTCTCATAAAACATAATTTCACCACTTCTTTGAGTGGAATTTCGAGAATCTTAGAGACACAATTAATATCAAGGAGTAGAATTTAGTTCAATAAGATAAAAATAATTTCTGGTGAATAGTAACCTTTAACTTTTATTTACCACGGTTAAAAGTAAATAGGGTAATTAAGGGTTAAAATTATATTAATATTACCATAACACATGTCCTAATTCTAT
Source organism: Viscum album (assembly GCA_963277665.1). Taxonomy (NCBI): domain Eukaryota; kingdom Viridiplantae; phylum Streptophyta; class Magnoliopsida; order Santalales; family Viscaceae; genus Viscum; species Viscum album. The sequence goes on along the minus strand of OY728126.1, from coordinate 1,941,425,708 downwards.
TGGACAAGTGTATAACGGCCAAAATCAACCTTAGGAATAACATATAACCATTTAGGTCCACTTGTATTGGATTAGGACATTTATTATTTTTTAATTCAAAGAAGAGTTAAAAGATTAAAAATCAATGTTTAATAACTAAAACATTTTTAATATAGGGTTATACATATGATAAATTAGATTATATGTCACGACCCGACCTCGGGGCCCGTGCCGTGACTACCCCAAGCCCGCCTTCCATAGGCCAGGGGCTGGCGACTAGCACCAAGGCGTAAATCCCGGTAAACAGGGAAGGCATTGCCTCTATAAGTAACAACCACCACAGAGTTAGCAAGCGAAAAGTAACTACAAAGTGCATAAAAGTAAAGGGGGCCGGAATACAAGCCCAACAGAAAGTACAACTGAAAAGGAAAAGAACAGCAACTGAAGAAAAGACGGCGGCCTCGTGTCGTCCACTGGCAATCCCACCTGAAGGGTGGGTACAGATAGCCTCCAGGCTCCTCGGGTCCCACGTCTGCTCCGAGCACGTCCCACCCCGTGGTCCACCTCCAGGTACCGTCCTGCTCCACGCCCCAATCGTGATCAGCGCTGCCCGTCGTCTGCATCCAACACAACAAGGTGCGGGCATAGCCCGTGCAGGGGTGAGTATAAGCTACTCAGTAAGGACCCCGAGACCCCCGAACGTCTCCCGAAATCCACAAAGGATATAGCACAAAAAGGAAGGTGCAATCACGAAGTAACATCTGACTCGACTTAGGTATATGCCCATACATATACCTAAGTCCCCACTTCTAGCTCTGCTCACGAGCTCAAGAACAACTCAATCCACATTGGAAAGCAAGACTCAAATCCACAAAGGAGAGTAAACAATAAATCCACATAGGATAGTTCAACACAATCCACAAAGGAGAGTAACATAAGATTCAGCTCAACCAGGTATACTTTTTCAGATGACGTCAAAGATGATCACTGATCCATCTAAGTCGTCGGACCCACGAAGGATCGATAGGTACTAACCCCCGCAAAAGACCCACATAGGATCGGGCTCACACAGAACCTGTAGGCAGTGGCTCACACAGAACCGGTAGTAAGGACCCACACAGGATCGGGCCCACACAGGACCTGTAGCACTGATCCACGTAGGATCGCTGAGTGCAGTAGTCGACGCAGTCCACTGAGGATCTCTGCACAGTCGTCGCCGCATTCCACGAAGGATCTCTGCTCTGTCGTCGTCGCAGTCCACGGAGGATCTCTGCTCTGCCGTCGTCGCAGTCCACGGAGGATCTCTGCTCTGTCGTCGAAGTCACAGCCAGCACTAGGGTTTCCCGCACACAGCGAGCTCGTTTAGGAGGGTCCGCTCCACGAGCCGAGAGGCTGATACATCAACTGACACGTAGTCCGAAGTTGATGTATCCAAAAGTTCCGTATCGACAACAGGATCTCAACGCAACAGACGGCGCGTCAAACGGACGCCCGGTCTGAGAGTTATTGGCATTTTCGTCCCAGGGGCCCAGTTGGTTTTTATATCAAAACCAACCTGACTGTACTCCGCCTGTGTCTGATCCTCGGGCGAAGTATGCCAAAAGTTCCGTCTCACTTAGAGGAAACTACCACAGCTGACGGTACGTCGATCGGTCGTCCGTAGCTCAAGTTATGAGCGTTTCCGCTCCGAGGGCCCGGTTGGTTTCGTGTACGATCCAACCCGGCTAAACCCAAAGTCTTCCGAAACCTTGAGTATAATATACCGAAACGACCGTATCGATCCAAGGATCGCGTAGCCGCTGACGGTTCGTCAATCGGAGGTCCTAGGCCCAAGATATGGGCAAAAGACCGAAGAGGGCCCGAAAACGGGGGTTCTGGGCCCGGGGCGACCCGGCCCGAACCCCCCTGGGTCGGCCGAACCGGGTCGACCCGACCCGGCCCGACCCGGCTAGGCCGGGTCCGGTCCGGCCTGGGCGCGGCCTGGCCGACCGGACCGGCCGGCTCGGCTTCGGCCGAGCGGCCGAAGAGAAACCGCCGTGGGTTTGACCCGCGGCTTGGAGGAACGCGGCCCTCGCGGGCCGCGTGCTGGGTGGCCGGACCGCGGATGCGGTCCGGCGGTCCGCCGCCGCCGCGGCCGAGCCGCGGCGGATTCCTCCGGCGGCGCGCCGGGCGCCGCCGCCGCCTTCCGCGGGCCGCCGGAGTTGCTCCGGTGGCCCGTTTTGCCTCCCGTCTGCGCCATAGCTCCTCCCGGGGGGCCGATCTCCACTGCGGGATCAACGGATCGCCCCTGCCGCACGGTTCGTCGTCGTCCGCCAAATCCGCACAACAAAAAGATCTGCGGAGGGTTGCCGGGTCTTGATTGTTAGACCCGCACCCTCCGCGTTAGTCATAAACTCAACGGGAGGAAAAGAAAAATAACCAATCAACAATTTTAAAATAAATTAAAATTGTTCAGTGATCGGGTTCTTTATTTTTAAAAGAATAAACACGGGAAATAAAATATTCCAACAACCCCTACCTCGAAGTTGCCGTCGGACGTGAGGTCGTCGCGGAATCGCTCGTCGCGAAAGGAGGGGATCGTCACGTCGTTCGCGGAAGAGACGTTCGTCGCACCGCTGGAAAAGCGTCGCGCCGACGATCTCCGGATCTAGAACAAACGGATTTAATTGATTAAATCCGTTGTTATTGAAATTAAAAAAAAGGAGAATTAAACGATCCGTTTCTCACCTTAGTTGCCGAACGAGGATCGGCCACAGAAGAAGAGGCGTCGCCGAAGAACGTCGCGGGTAGAGCTCGTCGACGTCGCAGATCACGGTGTGCGTCGTCAAATTCCGGTTCCGGCGTTCTTCGCGTTCTTCGCGTTCTTCGCGTTCTTCGCGGGGAGGGTGGAGGCTCCGAGGATTCGCACAACGATAGCAATCCTCCAAAATAGACAAGTTTGTCTATTTTATTAATTTGCCAACGAACGCAAACGCGTAAGTAACGACCCATTAAATTCGTTGAATTAATTCAACGAATGAAACAACCCATTTAATTCACGAAATAAACCGCCCAATTAAATGGTCTGTTAAGAATTAAGGAAAACGCGTCGGTTGACTTTTCAGTTATTTTGACGGGTTTTCGCGGGTGCGTTACTTAGCGAAAGAAACAGAGGGGCTCGTGCGGGCCCCACCGCACAAATATCCTACCAAGGGGTAGGGTATTTCCGGATAGCACCCTATCCGCTTTAACTCAGTTCAAGTGGCTTCCAAGCGGCTTTCAAGCGGCTTAAGTGAAATAAAATAAAGTTGTCGCACAACCTTTATTTTATTTCCGACATAAAGCCCAAAATTTTAAAAACCACGGTTGAGCAAACGCAACTCCGGAAGAAGTGTTTCTAAGCAAATACCAGCACTGCGATTTCATCGGTGCCCTCAGAATTCGATTCCGGGAACCGGTTCAAAAGATAGAAAAACCCGCTCGTCCGTTCACTGAACGTACCCGAGCCAAACTTCGGAAATTGATTCCGGGCACACCGGGCCTCGGAATCAGGTTCCGTCTGAAGCTGCACTCTTGTAAAATTCCAAAGAAAAATTAAGGGAAAAAAATTTCCTTGAAATTTGCGGGTCTTTACATTAGTCCCACCTCAGGGCTTTACGTCCCCTTAAAGATACATCAAAAACTAAGGGAACAAATGGGGGTACTGAGCATGCATCTGAGCCTCCCGCTCCCATGTTCTCTCCTGGAGGTTCCCGTGCTGCCATCTGATGCGCACAAGAGGAATCGACTGCCCACGTAGGACCCGCTCCTGTCGATCCTCGATCTCCACTGGGACCTCCGCAAAAGTCGCCCCATCGTCCACGTCCAGCTTCCCAAAGTCGATGATGTGTGTCGGGTCGTGCACGTATCTCCCCAGCTGAGACACGTGGAAGACGTCGTGCACCCGGTGCAAGTGAGGTGGTAGAGCCAGGCGATAAGCCACCTCTCCTATCCTACTGAGGACCTGGAAAGGCCTGATGAAGCGTGGAGACAACTTGCCGCCTCGGCCAAATCTCCATAAACCACGTCGAGGTGAGACACGCAAAAAGACGTGGTCGCCATCCTCGAACTCTAGTGGCCTCCGCCTCCTGTCAGCATATGACTTCTGCCGGCTCTGAGCTGTCCTCATCCTCTCCTGGATGATCTGGACCTTCTCTGTCGTGGCTCGGACCATCTCTGGTCCCACGAGTGCTGACTCCCCAGGGTCTGTCCAGCACAACGGTGATCTGCAGGGTCTGCCGTACAATGCCTCGTATGGTGCCATCCCGATGGTGGAGTGGTAGCTGTTGTTGTACGCGAACTCCACCAAGGGTAGGTGGTCCTCCCAGCTGCGACCAAAGTCGAGAACACATGCACGGAGCATGTCCTCGAGTGTCTGTATGGTCCTCTCCGTCTGACCATCCGTCTGAGGGTGGAAGGCTGTGCTCAGATGGAGCCGCGTCCCGAACGCCTCCTGCAACCCCTTCCAAATCCGGGAAGTGAAATGAGCATCTCGATCGGAGACGATAGACGATGGCACACCGTGAAGCCGTACGATCTCCTGGACGTAAAGACGTCCCAAGCTCTCCACTGAGCCCTGCTCTCTGATAGGTAAGAAGTGTGCCGACATGGTGAGTCGGTCGACAATCACCCAAATGGAGTCGTGACCTCTGGAAGTGCGTGGAAGTCCAGTCACGAAGTCCATAGATATGCCGTACCACTTCCACTCCGGGACCTCCAAGGGCTGTACCAAGCCTGCTGGTACCTGATGCTCTACCTTCACCTGCTAGAAGGTGAGGCATCGTGAAACGAACTCTGCCACAGCTTTCTTCATACCCGGCCACCAGTGCTGTCGTCTGAGATCCTGGTACATTTTCGCCACTCCGGGATGTACCGCCAAGGGAGAAGTGTGAAACTCTCTCAACACCTCCTCCCGTAAAGCGACCGGTATGAAGGTAAGTCCTCTGAAAAGGATGTCGTGCTCTGCTCCAAGGGAGAAGCCATCAGGCGCCTGACCTGAGGATATCAGTGCACGCCGGGTCTCACAGTCAGCGTCCCCACGCTGAGCCTCTCTGACCCGCTGTAGAAGTGGAGGAGAGACTGTGAGAGACTGAAGAAAGGCTGCTCCGTCTCTATCCACGAAGGATATCTGTAAGGAGGCTAGCTGCTCCGTCGCCTCCTCAAGTAGCTGAATGCCCGTCCTCCTGCTGAGGGCATCGGCTACCACGTTCCCCTTCCCAGGAGTATAGACTATCTCAAAGTCATAGTCCTGGAGGAACTCAAGCCATCTCCGCTGTCTTAGGTTCAGGTCCTTGTGAGAGAAGATATACCTGAGACTCTGGTGGTCAGAAAAGACTGTGAAGCGCTCGCCCATCAGATAGTGCCGCCAAGTCTTCAGAGCGAAGACCACTGCTGCTAACTCCAGGTCATGAGTGGCGTAGTTCTGCTCATGCGGCCTCAACTGACGTTATCCATAGGCGATCACGGCCCGCTCCTTCATCAGGACGCACCCGAGTCCAGTCCCTGATGCATCGCAGTAAACTACGTACCCAAATCCCTCCTCAGGCAACCTCAAGATAGGTGCGCTGGTCAATCTCTGTCTCAGCTCCTGGAAGCTCTGCTGACATCTGTCTGACCACACAAAGGGTTTCCCCTTCTTCGTCAAGGCTGAGAGTGGTGCCGCAACTCTGGAGAAGTCTGGCACAAATCTCTGATAGTATCCAGCTAGGCCCAAGAAGCTCCGCACCTCCGTCACGCTCCTGGGTGGCTCCCAAGCTAGCACTGCCTCGATCTTGGCGGGATCCACAACAACTCCCGCCTCAGAGATGACGTGCCCCAAGAAGTGGACCTCACGTAACCAGAACTGGCACTTTGAGAGATTGCCATAAAGCTGGTGCTCTCGGAGTGTGTCTAGCACAACTCGCAGGTGGTAGGCATGCTCCTCCTCAGTCGTCGAGTATACCAAAATGTCGTCAATGAAGACCACGACAAATCGGTCGAGGTATGGCTGGAAGATCCTGTTCATGAGGCTCATGAACACTGCTGGAGCATTGGTTACGCCGAATGGCATAACCAAGAACTCATAATAGCCATACCGACACCTGAAGGCCGTCTTCTGCACGTCCTCGTCTCGAACTCTGAGCTGATGATAGCCTGACCGGAGGTCTATCTTCGAGAACCACCGCGCTCCCCTGAGCTGATCGAAGAGGTCATCAATCCGTGGCAGCGGATACTTGTTCCTCACTGTCACCTGGTTCAGGCGACGATAGTCGACACACAGTCGCAAGCTCCCGTCCGCCTTCTTGGCGAACAATATCGGGGAAGCCCAGGGTGAAACACTGGGTCGGATAAACCCCTTGCTCTGCAAGTCCTCCAACTGTACCCGCAGCTCTCGAAGCTCGGCGGGGGCCATCCGGTATGCTGGAGTGGATATCGGGGCTGTCCCGGGGTACAAGTCGATGTAAAAGTCTACCTCTCTACGAGGAGGTAGCCCTGGAACGTCGTCGGGAAAGACGTCCACGTACTGGTCCACCACTGCAGGAAAAACTGGACTCCGCACGTCCACTTCTCCTAGGATGAGGCTAGCCAACTGATGAGAGATGGGCTGCACTCTCCTCCGCCGAAGTCCATCCTGTGCTGCAAAGGTTCCCTTCTCGCCGGTGAAGGTAAACCTGCTCCCGTCGGTATGAACACATCGCACCTTGCGCCTAAAACAGTCGATCTGGGCATGAACCGTGGATAGCCAATCCATGCCCAAGATGACGTCGTAAGGCCTCGACGCCGCTACAAGGAGATCCCAGCCGAAGCTCTCGCCTCCTAGAGTAAGCTCACACTGCCGGCACCAGTGCGTAATCGTCGAGTCTGCTCCCGTAGGAGTCTCTAGCCGTAAGGATCGAGCCAACGGCTCAGTCGGAATCTCCGAGCTCCGAACAAGGGTAGAGGCTATGAAAGAGTGACTCGCTCCTGTGTCTATAAGTACTGTAGCAAGGGTGGAATAGACACAGATCGTACCTCGAATCATCTCTGGCATGTCGGGGTCGTAGGCCTCCACTGCCTGGAGCTGGGCCTGTCCCTGCCCGCCAGCTCCCTGTGGTCGAGGTGGCCCTCCTGGTGGTGGTGGGGGTAGAGCCTGGAAGCGTCACCCACCACCCGCTGCTCGGCCAGCTCCTCTGCCTCGTCCTCCTCCTCCCTGCGGACCGCCACGATCGACCCTCTGCCTCTGCCTGGGTGGCCCCTCCACCGTCTGCTGCTCCTCTGATCGGCGAGTCGGGCAGTCACGAGCCATGTGACCCTGCCCGCCGCAGGAGTAGCATAGCCAGCCTCTCGGAAGGCTGGCACTCCGCTGTGTGCCCCGCACTGCTGAGCCGGTGTCCTGAGGCCGTCTGCGTGGGGGTCTGGTCTGCCTGGACCCGAGAGTCATCCGTCGGCTACCTGCTGTCGAAGACTCAGCTACCTGCCGCCCTGCGCTAGGTCTCGCCGCTGAAGAAGGCTCTGCCAGGAAGCTCTCGATCAGGAGGGCTCGCTCCAGCACTCCCGCCTGGGTCGGAATGCTGAGGGAGATCAGCGACGCCCGAATCTCCTGCCGCAAGCCCTGCTCGAAGGTCCGGGCCCGGAAGAAGGGGTCCCGTACCATGTCGGTCGAGTAGCGAGATAGGTCAGTGAACCTCGCCGCGTACTGAGCGACCGTCATGCTGCCCTGGCGCAGCTGGAGAAGCTCCTGGATGCGCACCGCTCGGAGGGTGGCCGGGACGAACTCAGAGCGGAAGAGGCTCTCGAAGTCCGTCCAGAGCAAGGATGCCTCATCGTGAACCTGGAGCATCAAGCTCCACCATCGTCCTGCCGCCGCCTGCAGGAGGCTCTCCGCGAGAATCACCATGAGATCCGCTGGTGTCCTCACTAGCCTAAAGATCCGCACCACCGCCTCTAGCCAGTCCTCGGCGGCTTGGGGGTCCGCCTCACCGCAAAACCTGGGCGGTCGCTGGCTCTGAAACTCATGCAGTGCCCTGAGGCGACGTGCATCGTCAGCGTCTGGTACTGGTAGCATCGGTGGCTCGGCGGGTAAAGCTACCGCCGGTGCCACTGCTGGCAAAGGGCCCTGCACCGAGGCCTCGTCGCTCGGTGGGCTGCCGTCGCGCCCTACACTCGAAACCCTAGCTGGCTGTCGTCGCGGGGCCATCCTAAAAAGGAGAACAAGAGCACCACAGTCAGAACAGTATACCTGGTGAGCTGGCACAAGTAATCACAAGGAAAACTTGAGACTTTCATGAAGCAGATCAGTATACCCGGTGAGCTGACACAAGTAATCACAAAGAAACTTGAAACACACACGCAATCAATGTTTTCATGCATTAAGTCGGAAATCAGGAGTCAGGGTCCTGGTGTACGGATACGTCGGCCGCCGCACCAACACTGGGCTCCCTGAACTGATAACCACACTCAATACACTAAACACTATTGCTTCATATAGAAAGAAAAGACGATCAGAGTCTGCGGTAGAACCGACCTCCTCTGATACCAATTTGTCACGACCCGACCTCGGGGCCCGTGCCGTGACTACCCCAAGCCCGCCTTCCATAGGCCAGGGGCTGGCGACTAGCACCAAGGCGTAAATCCCGGTAAACAGGGAAGGCATTGCCTCTATAAGTAACAACCACCACAGAGTCAGCAAGCGGAAAGTAACTACAAAGTGCATAAAAGTAAAGGGGCCCGGAATACATGCCCAACAGAAAGTAAAACTGAAAAGGAAAAGAACAGCAACTGAAGAAAAGACGGCGGCCTCGTGTCGTCCACTGGCAATCCCACCTGAAGGGTGGGTACAGATAGCCTCCAGGCTCCTCGGGTCCCACGTCCGCTCCGAGCACGTCCCGCCCAGTGGTCCACCTCCAGGTACCGTCCTGCTCCACGCCCCAATCGTGATCAGCGCTCCCCGTCGTCTGCATCCAACACAACAAGGTGCGGGCATAGCCCGTGCAGGGGTGAGTATAAGCTACTCAGTAAGGACCCCGAGACCCCCGAAGGTCTCCCGAAATCCACAAAGGATATAGCACAAAAAGGAAGGTGCAATCACGAAGTAACATCTGACTCGACTTAGGTATATGCCCATACATATACCTAAGTCCCCACTTCTAGCTCTGCTCACGAGCTCAAGAACAACTCAATCCACATAGGAAAGCAAGACTCAAATCCACAAAGGAGAGTAAACAGTAAATCCACATAGGATAGTTCAACACAATCCACAATGGAGAGTAACATAAGATTCAGCTCAACCAGGTATACTTTTTCAGATGACGTCAAAGGTGATCACTAATCCATCTAAGTCGTCGGACCCACGAAGGATCGATAGGTACTAACCCCCGCAAAAGACCCACATAGGATCGGGCTCACACAGAACCTGTAGGCAGTGGCTCACACATAACCGGTAGTAAGGACCCACACAGGATCGGGCCCACACAGGACCTGTAGCACTGATCCACGTAGGATCGCTGAGTGCAGTAGTCGACGCAGTCCACTGAGGATCTCTGCACAGTCGTCGCCGCAGTCCATGAAGGATCTCTGCTCTGTCGTCGTCGCAGTCCACGGAGGATCTCTGCTCTGCCGTCGTCGCAGTCCACGGAGGATCTCTGCTCTGTCATCGAAGTCACAGCCAGCACTAGGGTTCCCGCACACAGCGAGCTCGTTTAGGAGGGTCCGCTCCACGAGCCGAGAGGCTGATACATCAACTGACACGTAGTCCGAAGTTGATGTATCCAAAAGTTCCGTATCGACAACAGGATCTCAACGCAACAGACGGCGCGTCAAACGGACGCCCGGTCTGAGAGTTATTGGCATTTTCGTCCCAGGGGCCCGGTTGGTTTTTAGGGCAAAACCAACCCGACCGTACTCCGCCTGTGTCCGATCCTCGGGCGGAGTATGCCAAAAGTTCCGTCTCACTTAGAGGAAACTACCACAGCTGACGGTACGTCGATCGGACGTCCGTAGCTCAAGTTATTAGCGTTTCCGCTCCGAGGGCCCGGTTGGTTTCGTGTACGATCCAACCCGGCCGAACCCAAAGTCTTCCGAAACCTTGATTATAATATACCGAAACGACCGTATCGATCCAAGGATCGCGTAGCCGCTGACAGTTCGTCAATCGGAGGTCCTAGGCCCAAGATATGGGCAAAAGACCGAAGAGGGCCCGAAAACGGGGGTTCTGGGCCCGGGGCGACCCGGCCCGAACCCCCCTGGGTCGGCCGAACCGGGTCGACCCGACCCGGCTAGGCCGGGTCCGGTCCGGCCTGGGCGCGGCCCGTCCGACCGGACCGGCCGGCTCGGCTTCGGCCGAGCGGCCGAAGAGAAACCGCCGCGGGTTTGACCCGCGGCTTGGAGGAACGCGGCCCGCGCGGGCCGCGTGCTGGGTGGCCGGACCGCGGACGCGGTCCGGCGGTTCGCCGCCGCCGCGGCCGAGCCGCGGCGGATTCCTTCGGTGGCCCGTTTTGCCTCCCGTCTGCGCCATAGCCCCTCCCGGGGGCCGATCTTCACTGCGGGATCAACGGATCACCCCTGCCGCACGGTTCGTCGTCGTCCGCCAAATCCGCACAACAAAAAGATCGGCGGAGGGTTGCCGGGTCTTGATTGTTAGACCCGCACCCTCCGCGTTAGTCATAAACTCAACGGGAGGAAAAGAAAAATAACCAATCAACAATTTTAAAATAAATTAAAATTGTTCCGTGATCGGGTTCTTTATTTTTAAAAGAATAAACACGGGAAATAAAATATTCCAACAACCCCTACCTCGAAGTTGCCGTCGGACGTGAGGTCGTCGCGGAATCGCTCGTCGCGAAAGGAGGGGATCGTCACGTCGTTCGCGGAAGAGACGTTCGTCGCACCGTGGGAAAAGCGTCGCGCTGACGATCTCCGGATCTAGAACAAACGGATTTAATTAATTAAATCCGTTGTTATTGAAATTAAAAAAAAGGAGAATTAAACGATCCGTTTCTCACCTTAGTTGCCGAACGAGGATCGGCCGCGGAAGAAGAGGCGTCGCCGAAGAACGTCGCGGGTAGAGCTCGTCGACGTCGCAGATCACGGTGTGCGTCGTCGAATTCCGGTTCCGGCGTTCTTCACGTTCTTCGTGTTCTTCGCGTTCTTCGCGGGGAGGGTGGAGGCTCAGAGGATTCGCACAACGATAGCAATCCTCCAAAATAGACAAGTTTGTCTATTTTATTAATTTGCCAACGAACGCAAACGCGTAAGTAACGACCCATTAAATTCGTTGAATTAATTCAACGAATGAAACAGCCCATTTAATTCACGAAATAAACCGCCCAATTAAATGGTCTGTTAAGAATTAAGGAAAACGCGTCGGTTGACTTTTCAGTTATTTTGACGGGTTTTCGCGGGTGCGTTACTTAGCGAAAGAAACGGCGGGGCTCGTGCGTGCCCCACCGCACAAATATCCTACCAAGGGGTAGGGTATTTCCGGATAGCACCCTATCCGATTTAACTCAGTTCAAGTGGCTTCCAAGCGGCTTCCAAGCGGCTTAAGTGAAATAAAATAAAGTTGTCGCACAACCTTTATTTTATTTCCGACTTAAAGCCCAAAATTTTAAAAACCACGGTTGAGCAAACGCAACTCCGGAAGAAGCGTTTCTAAGAAAATACCGGCGCTGCGATTTCATCGGTGCCCTCAGAATTCGATTCTGGGCACCGGTTCAAAAGATAGAAAAACCCGCTCGTCCGTTCACTGAACGTACCCGAGCCAAACTTCAGAAATTGATTCCGGGCACACCGGGCCTCGGAATCAGGTGCCGTCTGAAGCTGCGCTCTTGTAAAATTCCAAAGAAAAATTAAGGAAAAAAAAATTTCCTTGAAATTTGCGGGTCTTTACATTATAAATATTGATTAGAACACCAGAGATATTTCCTACATAATGGTATTTTATTTATAATTTTTAGATAGTAAATAATTTAATTTATTTATGACAAAATTGTGTAGAAATTAAAAAATTAACGAAATATTAAAATAATTGATATATAAATATGAAAATAAATGTAATTTGAGACCTTTTATGAATTAAACTAATTTTAATGGTTAATATGACATATTAGTGCTGATTATGTAAATTTTTTTCGAAGTAATAATTCTTTTATGAAATTATCAAAACTAAATACCCAATAGTTTCAAAATTGACATAAAAGAGTTTTTAAAAATAATATTATATTATTAATTTATATTATATTTTTAAAAATATATGGCTCAACCAAGAGACTTAAATGATGATAGGTGTATCATTAATGGAACACTTGGGGGTCTCTTGGAAGCTTATTGTATGTTTATTGACTATATAATATAAAAATACAAAGAGACGTGGTAAGTGTCAAACTAATTAACTAAGAGTTAAATCTAAAATATAACGTTAAAAGTGTGACCAAATCCTGTCTAAAACCTATTGGTTGAGTGGTTTTGAACCAATCACCACCTTAACCTTTAAATAATCCACTTTGGATCCATTAGAAACCGAATATGAATTTATTATAAAATAACATTTCTAGATTTTCCAATGGTCCTCCTCACCCCTCTTATAAAAGGGCACCCCCCTTCTCTCAATTTCACACCTTCAAAGCCTTTGGTCTCAGAAAACCTCTACCCAAATACCCTCTCAAAATATCCTCCCTTCATCCTATAGGATTTCCTTTAGTCAAAAATCCATCCTAGGGATCCCTTTTGATCAATTCAAAATGAATAACCCAAATAATGGGAGGTTAACTTACCCTCGACCAAGGAAAAGTACAAGGTACAGGTTTTTTCATCTCACTTCTTATTCCCATGAGATTCTTGCCATATTTCCACTATTACCTTTTTTGTGGTATATGAACTGCCCATAATTGTATTATTTGTGTAATACACTTTAATTTATGTGTATTTACATATTCATTGAATGATTCCTCTTTCATGGGGTGTATGTTTCATATGATACCTAATTGGTAAGGGTTTATTTCACAATATCTTCATTATCCATGGTTGTTTTTACATAATTATCCACTGGGACCTCTTTATCATCCACATCCATATTTCTTAAAAATTAATTTCAAATCATTATAAATATTTTAAAGACTGTGGGATAAGGTCATTTATACTCTTGTTGACTTTTTGTAAGATGTTTATAAAGGAATCATTCTGTTGTCTTTCAAACAAGGAACTTTTTAACCTCTTTGACAGAATGAAGGTCAGAATGTCTTTTTTTAACTTATCAGACGGATGCTGCTATTTTCTTCCATTATAAAATCGTCGATGCTTCCCCTACAAGCTTATTAGAATATTTTCAAATTAAATGATTTATTTTATAATTATGTTACATTTAAATGATTTAAAAAAAAGAGATATTTCACTCAAATAGTTTTGATTACATCTATGTCAACATCTTTTGATGGATTTTAAACTTATTTGATATTGATTTATTATGATACAAAACTCCCATATTATATTGAAGGTTTTGTGATATTTTTGATTGTGGATGTGTTATGTTTATACGATTCATGGTTTATGAAGAAGGTATTTAAATTTAAAATCCTAGATTTAATACGAATGATTATGTTATGATTCAACCAGTTAATATGAGGAATGTATTGAACTTAATAAGTGACTTGTGGAGCCCGCTACAGCTCCTCGATGAATCGGTATGTCTCATGGGGAAAACTAGTGTCTTGGCACAAGGCCTTGACAAAATCTTATTTGTATTCGTGGCATGAGGCCTTGGCTATGTGGTTATGATAGTCTCACATTATGCATTCCATCATTAGGAAAGTGGTTATTGATATTGCATTTGATTATTAGACTAGTAGAATATCCATGTGAATAAGTGAATGGAATTATTTCAATTTATCATTTCCATATTATGAAGAAGTTATAGTTTAAAAGTATTTTGTTTTAGTTATACATTGCCTTAAATGTTAATGTTTATTTATGAAAGTTTCTGCTATATTGTTATCCTTACTGAGCATCTCAGCTCACCCCTTTCAATGTTTTATTTTTCCGAGGATGTGAAGATGTAATTTATGAATGAACTACAGGGGTAGTGTGAGGGGATATGAAGAAAATATGTTGTTGTATTAGTTTTCACTTTATGATTTAATGTAAACATTATTAATGTATCTAGTAATTCCATGGCTACTAAACTAATTGGTCTTTTGAGACATGATCTTTTGTGATAATGCCAATATTATGTAATAATGCACTGACTCTGGGTAACTGGGGTTGGGGTGTTATAGTTGGTATCAGAGTATGTTTAGTATAATCATTGGAAGCTAGATTTAGATAAACTCTGATTAGAGAACATAGCCCTAAAATAGACGTTGAGGATTAGTATAGAAGAACGTCCTTGAATTTTTTCTATTGTAGAGATTTTGTGAGTTTTAGGAACAATACATCCCTGTCTGGATACGTGCTGGTAGAGGTGGCTCGGGAAAAGATATACCTAGGGTTGAACCCCGAAAAAATCACTTTGAGCTAGACTCGAATGGTAACTGGTGCAAGACAACGGGCCTTACGGTACTCTTGGTTACGACACTCCTAGGGGATATGCTTAGGATAATTCTCATTTTCTTTAAAAACCATTATTAAGGTTTTATGAATACATAATTTTTCAAAGAAAACATTTTTATGATTTTGGATTATATCCATAAATAGTTCAATTTATGTTAAGTGTTTTACAAGTATGGTGTTATGTTTTTTGATTCAGAAACTGATCTAATTTATGCCATAGATTAGAAATGGTGCCAAGTGGAAGAAATGGAAACTGTATCAATTCACACACTCTATGTAGGGATTGAACTCCACCTTAAGATAATTATAGTATAGCTGATGATGTAACTGGTGCTGATCAGCTATTAACCATACTGGGATAACTCACTCGGGTTATGAATAATAACCTTACCCGTATGGAGCACCCTGATCCACAGTGTGGAGGATCAATGTTAGATCGCTTAATGAGGAAACAACCACCAAAATTCTGTGGGAGTACAAATCCATTGGTAGATGAGAAATGGATAAGTTTCCTAGAGAAAATATTTCAGGCCTTGGGGAGTAGTGAAAGGGAAAAAGTTATCATGGCAGTTTACCACCTCACTGGAGATGCGGATCAAGGGTGGTCCTTGATTCAAAACAAAATGGATGATGAGGAAGTATCAAATATGGAATGGAGGGAGTTCAAAGAACTTTTCAAAGAAAAATAGTTTCCTCGTGACAATCGAGCAGATATGGAAAGACAATTTCTAAGTCGGAGACAAAAGTAAGATGAGAATGTCCCAAAGTATGAGGCTAACTTAACAAGGTTAGCAAGGTATGCTGGAGATTATAAATGTAACCCAAGAAGTAATATTGATTGTTTATTTTATGGGTTAAAACAGTTTCTACGTCGATCATTATTCTCACAAAACTTCTCATTGTATAAAGATATTGTCCCCTGTGCTATCAAGATAGAAAAAGAATTATCTAAGTCTTATGACTTTAATGAAAACAAAGAGAAGAAGAGATCTGCTGATAACTCTGTGAATATAAATATGGGGATGAAGGGAAAATTTGAATTTCCATCCTACAGTAAATGTGGGAAGAAACACCCCAATACATGCTTACAGGGAATGGAAATCTATTACAAGTGTGGTGAAAAAGGCCACTAAGCTTGTGATTGCAAGGGGAAGAAAGAAGCTACTAATGTCTAATGCTGCAATTGCAGGGAGATGGAACAATATTAAAATGAATTTCCTAAGCTTCCAGAGAACATATCTCAAAAAAGACCAAGGGAACCATGCCATGCTTATGTTATCACTACTGTTGAGGTAGAAGTTCTGAAAGACACGATGGCAGGCAATTTAATGGTTTTTTAAAGTTTATAAAATGCATTATTTGATTCTAAATCATCGCATTGTTTCATATCATCCCAGTTTACTAAGAAAATTAGATATTTCCAATTTTATTTAATAATGGAGTTGTCAGTTAAAACTCCTAAGAGAAGTATCATTGCTACAATGTTCTGTGGATCTGTTCCCATTAGGGCATATAAATGTTCTTTATCTTCTGATTTCATTGTCATACCCATTATTGAATTTGAAATAATCCTCGGTATGGATTGGCTTTCAGACCATGATGTGAAGATTTATTGTAAGAAGAAGGAGGTTACGATTTTTGATGATGATGATAATGAAAACCATATCTTTAGAGAAAAATTATCACCACCTGATTCTTACTTAGATCCACCCCCAATAGCTCAACTAAATTCAATTATAGGGGAGGAATTAAATGAAATGATTGTGCGTGAGGAAAGGAATTTTCAAATAGAGGATTTACCTATTGTTAAAGAATATGTAGATGTGTTTGTGGAAGATTTACCAGGACATCCTCCTGAACAAGAAGTTGAGTTTTCCATTGATTTAATTCCTGGATCAAGGCCTATATTGAAGACCCCTTATAAAATGGACATTGTGGAATTAGATAAACTAAAGAAACAACAAGATAAATTGAGTAATAAGGGATTTATTCACCCTAGTGTTTCTCCATCATGTTCCCCTATTCTTTTTGTTAAATAGATAGATGGATCTATGAGGTTTAGTATTGACTATAGGAAGATCAATGATATATTAATAAAGAACAAGTATCCCCTACCTCACATTGATGATTTATTTGACCAAAAACATAGATCTCAATACTTTTCAAAGATTTAACTTCTATCTGGATATCATGAAGAAGGAAGAAATTCCAAAGACAACATTTCGATCTAGGTACGGGAATTAAGAGTTTACAGTAATGCCTTTTGGATTGACTAATGCACCCTATGTATTCATGGATCTAATGAATAGAGTTTTCAAGGAATATCATGATGAATTTGTGGTGGTATTTATTGATGATATCTTTGTATACTCTAAAAGTTATGAAGATCTAGAAAATAACTTGGGCATTATCCTAAAGACTCTGAGAAGACCTGAAATATATGGGAAGTTTAGCAAGTGTGAATTAGGGATTCGGGAGATTTCCTTTCATGGACAAATTTTCTATAAATATGGAATCTCTATTGATCCTTCTAAGAGCAAGGAAATCCACAAATGTCCTGCACTAACGAGTATAACTGAGGTATGCAATTTTATTGGTTTATCAGGTTATTATCGACATTTCATCTAGAATTTTTCCCGGTTGGCTAACCCATTAACAAAGCTCACACGTAAAGGGGTTAAATTTTTTGGACAAAATAGTGTCCATAATGTTTCCAAGAACTGATGAGAAGATTAGTCAATGATCTTATATTGAATCTACCATTGGGGAATGATGGGTTCGTTATTTATAGTTATGCGTCGAAGAAAGGACTTGGTTGTGTACTTATGCAGAATGATAGGGTTATTGCCTATACAACACGACAGTTGAAAATTCATGAGCCAAAATATCCTAGTCATGATCTCGAGTTAGCAGCTATGATATTTCCTTTTAAGATATGGAGACACTACCTATATGGTGAAAAATTTTAGGTTGATACAGATCACAAGAGTTTTAAGTATATTTCCTCACAAAAAAAATTCAACATGAGGAAAAAGAGATGGCTTTAATTACTCGAGGATTATGATTGCACGACAAACTACCACCCAGGGAAGGAAAATACGGTGGAAGATGGTTTGAGCTGAATAGATCATGGAGTTCTGACCAATATTAGAATTTAAAGGGATCAAATTTTCAGGGATCTAGTGAAGATAGACATGGGAATAACCATGGATGATGATACATCAATGCTTTTTCAAATGGTTTACAAAGCATCATTACTAGAAAGGATTAAGAGTTCTCAGACCGATGATGAAAATTTCGAAAGAATATTAAAGTTATGAATGATGTGAGATTGAGATACTTTGTGTATGACCAAGGAATTTTAAAATTTGGGAAGAGAATTTGTCTTCCCGGTATACCTGATCTGAAAAGGGAATTGTTATCTGATGCTCAAAGCTCCAATTTCCCTATATACCCTGGGAGAACCAAAATGTATAGAGATTTGAAGGAACATTCTTGGTGGGATAACATGAAAAGAGATATTTCTGATTTTGTGTCAAGATGTATGGTTTGCCAACATGTGAATGCTAGAAGGAAACAACCTGGAGGAGTCATGCAACCTCTTACCAAACTAGAGTGGAAATGGGACAATATTATGATGGAATCTTTCATGGGGCTACCAATGGTTCCAAGAAGGAATGATGCAATATGGGTTATTGTTGATCGTCTTACCAAGTCAACACATTTTCTTTCTATAAGAGAAAATCTCCCACTAGATCGTCTAGCAAGACTATATATTAATGAAGTTTTGAGACTTCATGAAGTAACCCAATCAATTGTTTTTTATCATGATCCCCATTTTACTTCCAAATTCTGGAAGAGTCTTCTAAAGTCCTTGGATACTGAACATCGTTTGAGAACTGCCTACCACCCTCGAATAGATAGACAGTTAGAACAGACTATTCAAAACATAGAATACATGTTGAGATCATTCTCACTTGACTTTCAGGGTATGTGGGATCTATATTTACCTCTGGTATAATTTTTCTATAACAATAGATTCCATTCGAGTATTCAGATGGAACCATATGAAGCGTTATATGGAAAGATATGTCTCACACCAACCTATTGGGATGAATTTAGTGAATGAAAACTTGTAGGCCTGGAACTAGTGGAGGAAATAATGGAAAAGGTAAAGGTAATCCAAAACCACATCAAAGCAGCTCAAAGTAGGTAGAAGAGCTATACTGTTTACCAAAGGAAGGATTTGAAATTTTAGGTAGGAGATCATATTTTCTTGAAGTTATCTCCATGGAAGGGAGTTATACATTTCGATAAGAAGGGTAAATTGAGTCCCAAGTGCATCGTACCTTTCGAAATTATAGAACGAATTGGGGTTGTATATTACCATTGGGCGATGCCGCCAAGTCTCTCCAAAGTTCATGATGTGTTCCACGTATCACTGTTGAGGAAATACATGCCTGACCCAATGCATGTACTCAGCTATGAGGAATTAGAACTGGAACCCGATCTGTCTTATTGTGAAGAGCCGGTCAAGATTCTTGATATGAGAAAGCAAGTACTGAGAAACCGGACGACTCATTTGGTAAATGTTTTGTGGAGAAACCATATGATGGAAGAAGAGACGTGGGAACCCAAGGAACAATGTTGAAGAACCACCAAAGACTTTTCAGGTAGTAGTATTCTAGAATTTTCAAGGAGGAAATTATTTGAAGGAGTGTAGAATGTGACACCCCAAGCTTCCACAATACGCTTCTCTTTGAATAATACAGTATCGTCTGTTGTACACAACTTCGTGTTCTAACAGAAACCAAAACCAATCAAACTAGACGTTATGAATATTAATACCCACTTTTTGAACTTCTATAAATTTTAACATTCAAAATGGACTTCATTTTTGGATTTGGAATATCGAAATTATCTTAGTTTGAATTTTTTTTATTTTTCTGAAAACATTCAATTTTCGATGAATAATGTAAAAACACTGAGTTATAGTTTAAAACTGAATTTTTATTTAAATAATTATTTATATTATATAAATTTAATTCAGGTAAAAATAGATACATAATTACTATATAAGTTAAATGTAATTCATGGGAGTTAGTTTAGAACAATTTTAGATATATAAAAATTTTATGGAACTTTTCACCGTCTTTTACCCACCTCCGAGGAGAATTTGTAAATTCTCATAAAAAATAATTTTACCGCTTCTATGAGTGGAATTTAGAAAATCTGAGAGACATGGTTAATATCAAGGAATAAAATGTAGTTCAATAAGATAAAAATAATTTTTGGTGAATAATAACTTATTACTTTTGTTTACCACGGTTAAAATTAAATAGGGTAATTAAGGGTAAAATTGATATTAATATTACACAAACACCTGTCCTAATTCTATTTTACATGTTTATATCAACCAAAAACAACCATAGGAATAAAATATTATCATTTAGGTTCACTTGGATTAGATTAGGACATTTATTATTATTTAATTCAAAGAAGAGTTAAAAGAGTTAAAATCAATGTTTAATAATTAAATCATTTTTAATATAGGGTTATACATATGATAAATTAGATTATAAATATTTATTAGAAAGATAATATGATCTCCTACATAATTGTAATATTTTTTAAATTTTAGACACTAAATTATTTAATTTAAATTTGACACAATTGTGATGCAGTAATTACCTAATTAATGAAATATTAAACTAATTGATATTATAAATATCAAAATAAATGTAATTTGAGACTTTTTATGAATTCCACTAATTTTCTAGGTTAATATAAAATATTAGGACTAATTATAAAAATTGTTTTCGAAGTAATAATGCTGTTATGAAATTATAAAAAACAAAATACCCAATAGTGTCAAAATTTACATAAAAGAGTTTTTATAACAAATATTATTTTATTAATTTATATTCTATTCCTAAAAATCTAAGGATCGGCCAAGAGTCTTAAATAATGATATTTGTATCATTAATGGACCACTTGGGGGTCTCTTGGAAGTTTATAGTATGTTTATTGACTATATAATATAAAAATATAAAGAGACATGGGAAGTGTCAAACTAATTAACTAAGAGTTAAAACTAAATGATAAGGTTAATAAAGTGATCCAAAACTGTCTAAAACCTATTGGTTGAGTGGTTTTAGACCTATCCACACCTTAAAATTTAAATAATCCACTTTTGAGCCATTAGAAAACGAATATTATTTTATTATAAAATAATATTTCTAGCTTTTGAAAAGGTTCCCCTCACCCTACTTATAAAAGGGCAGTCCCCCTTCTCTCAACTTCACACCTTAAAAGCCTTTGGGCTTGGCCAACCTCTGCCCAAATACCCTCTCAAATATCCTACCTTTATCCTAGAGGAAAACCTTTAGTCAGAAAGCCATCATAAGGATCCCTTTTGATGAAATCAAATGAAATAACCCGAAGAAGAGGAAGTTAACCTACACTCGACCAATGAAAAGTACAATGTAAGGGGTTTATCATCTCACTTCTTATTCCCGTGAGATTCATGCCATATTTCCACTATTAACATTTGTGTGGTGTGTGTGCTTCCCATAATTGTATTATTTGTGTAATACACATTAATTTATTTGTATTTACATATTCATTGTATTATACCTCTTTCATGGGGTGTATGATTCATAAGTTACCAAATCGGTCAAAGTTTATTTCATAATCTCTTCATTATCTGAGGTTTTTTTACATAATTATCTACTGGGACCTCTTCATCATCCACATCCATGTTTCTTAAAAATATATTTCAAATCATTCATAATATTCTAAAGACTATGAGATAATGTCATTTATACCCGTGTTGACTTTTTATAAGAAGTTTATAATGGAATCATTCTATCATTTTCCAAACAAGGTCCTTTTTAACCATTTCGAAATAATTAAGGTAAGAATGAATTTTTTAACTAATACGAAGGGTGTGGCTATTTCCCGCTATTATAAAATCATGGAAGCTTTCCCTACAATCATATAATAATATTTTCAAAGTAAATGTTTTATTTTATAATTATGTTACTTTTAAATGATTTAAAAAAAAGAGATATTTCTCTCATATAGTTTTTCTTTCATCTATGTCAACATCTTTTGATGGATTTTAATCTTATTTGAAGATGATTTATTATGATACCAAAATTCCATATTGTATTGAAGGTTTTTTGATTTGTTTGATTGTGGATGTGTTATGTTTATACTATTTATGGTATATGGAGAAAGTATTTACATTTCAAATGCTAGTTTTAATACGAAGGATTATGTTATGTTTAAACCTATTCATATAAGGAATGCATTGGACTTAATAATTGACAGGTGGAGCCTTCTATAGCTCCTCGATAAATTGGTAGGTCTCATGAGACAAACTAGTGTCTTGGTACAAGGCCTTGACAAAATCTTATTTGTAGTCTTGGCATGAGGTCGTGGCTATGTGTTTATGATAGTCTCACATTATGCATTTAATCATTATGAAAGTTGTTATTGATATTTCATGTGATTATTTGACTAGTATAATATCCATGAGAATAATTAAATGGAATTATTTCATTTTTATCTTTTCTATATTGTGCGGATTTTCAAGTTTAAGAGGCTTCTGTTTTAGTTATACACTGCCTTAAATGTTTATGCTTATTTATGAATGTTTATGCTATATTTCTATCCTTATTGAGCATATGAGATCACCCCATTCATTTTTTTATTTTTTCCAGGATGTGAAGAAGTTATTTATGAATCAACAGCAGGGATAGTATGAGGGGATATGACGACAAGATGTTGTTGTAATAGTTTTCACTTTATGATTTAATGTAAACTGTATGAATGTATCTAGTTATTCCACGGCTACTAAACTAATCTGTATTTTGAGACTTGATCTTTTTTGATCATGCCAAAATTATGTAATAATGCACTGACTCTGGGTAACTAGGGTCGGGTCGTTACAATAAAAACAAATAAGGCTATGTGGAATTCATGTTGAGAATGAATCTCTTAGATCATGTTTCCTTTTGAGTGAAGGTCCATTAACATGCAATGAAATAAAATTATTTTAATTATATAATTGATTTATATCATTTTCATGTTTATCATTAATATTTTATTTATTTAGTACCATGTTGTATACATCCACTTAAACAATTATCTTTAGGTCGGTTGTTTTGACCAAATTCTGTTTATTTGTTAAAAACGATATTAATGGGACAAAATTTGTCGAAGGGGTAATTATATAACATATCCAGAATAATTATCAATAAATAATTATAAAAAATTATATATATATTATAAATTTTAAATTAATCCTTAAATATGGTTTTAAAATATGAATCAACATCATAATCATGAAGACGGTTGGCTGTACGTATGGATGGGTAATGTTCTAATTTTTCAATAATCATTATGGAATGAAAGTAAATAACACTAATATTTATATATTTATAATTATATCATAAATACCATATTTTTTAATCATATTTACTTATATACATAATTCTTTTTATGTACAATGAATCACATTGTGTTAATGTAGTCGTAGTCCACACGTCCACGAACTATGTTATCAATTTTTAACTATGCGATAGGATAATAAATGAATTGATATATACATATATATCATAAATAATGGTAATTATGTCATGTATATATTATAGACGTTGTGTATATATTGTTTTTTAATTAAACCAATCCTTTATACATTATAGGTATCGTGTGAATGAATTGCACTACATTAAGGGGGTAGTAATCCACACTTTCTCAAATGATGTTTTCATATTCCCGCAAAACAAAGTGCATAAGGGTATTTTTATAAATGAATTAAAGAAAAATAAATAAATAAAAAATATAATATATATATATATATATTGTATAAATATATACTCTATCATAATTTCCACCATGATAAGTGGTAACTGAAAATTGATCAATCGTCATTTATAAAGCAGTAGTTCACTATACAATGAATAAATTTTATCATTACCCATTAGATGGATGTGTGTGTAAGTGTTGGTAGAAAACATTGAATAATAAATTATTATAATATTCTGTATAATTTGGTTGATATATAATAATGTAATAAGTACAGTTTAGGTAGTTGATAATGGAAATAAAACTAAAACGATTAAGGGATGAAGTTACCTCTTAGTTGGGTAACTCCGTTTGGTATAAATCAAAGGCTTACATAGATTTCCTTATTACCCAAGAAATTACTATTGTTTGATGGGTTGAATTTTTGGGAGATATTTTTGATGATATTGGTTGAGAAATAGTGGCATGAGAGGTGTTAGGATGTGTGAGTTTAGGAGGCCTTTTTATTGTATATGAGGAATAGTACTCTTGTAATATTATGAAAAAGGAATTCCATACATGTTTTTCAAATTTTATTGGGATCCTATAATAGGTAAAATTAATGAAAATGCTATATAGGGTAGATATATGGACATTCAAGGGATTTTGATCAATTTTATATGTCATTTTTCCATTAAGATTAAGTATTATCCCCTTATAATCCTTGTTTTTTACCTTTATTACTGTGATTAATTTTAAATAAATTCACTATTTTTTTTGATAAAAAATTATTTAAAACTTATTAAAAATTATATATTATTTTTATTCCAAATATGAAATCCATTTTTCCAAATTACAATCATATAAGTGGCCTAAATTAATTTAAATGTTATCCTGAAGAAGGGATGGTAATATGAGTTTTTAAACTAATTTTTTGAATGTATTCTATGTATTTATAGTCAATTTCAAATTAAAATTTAATAAAATTTCCCAAATCTATTCTTTTTATAAAATACTGTTGCATCTAATAATTAATACCATTTTAATATATGATCTATCCTTGTAAATAAATTAGATAAAAATGTGTTTTGAACTAAAGTTTTTTATTTTTCATTATTAAATAAAAAATGATATTTTTTTTGAAAAATATAAAAAACATCACCTTGAGAAATTTTTTTTATATATCATTCAAATATGAAGATTAAATTGGCAAATTTAATGAATTAAAATGTAAAAATTCTTATTTAATATGATTTATCCATTAAAAAGTGATAAAATTTCCCATATGAAAATATAGGTTTTTATGTGTGAAAATGGATTTTTCTTATCTTATGCATGTAAAACCTAAAATATGAATATAAAAAATATATTATTGATATTTTGTGCTCACTATTAATTAATATCATTTTTTATTTGTAATGAATTTTGTTTATTAAAAAAACACTTTTTTAAACATAATAATAATAATACTTATTTTTATTTCCAATTAGATATGATCTCTGTATTTAATTACATATTAACCAATGAATTAATTTTATATTTATATAATCTATATAATTTCATATTTTAGTTAATAATATTCACAACTGCTAACATTATGTCTAGGCTTTATTATATTATATTAAATAATAAGCTTTTAAAAATACATTATTATTTAGTAAAACTCAATTATGAATTTAACCCAAGCTATAAATGAAGGTCTATATTGCATGTAAGTCAAGATAAATAACTGTTTATTTCAGTAAAAGATATATAATATATATTATTTATTTAATTTAGAAAATATCTTTTAAATTATTGATTTATTACATTCCATTTTGACTCTTAGGGTTTCGTGTGATAACTACATAGAATATAAAGTTGTACTTTTGAATTATGAGGTGTTACATAGAACCATGATTAAAAAGATTAGTTTAACATTAGGTATCATGAACATTGATTTCAGATGATGGATATTCTATAAATAGATTTCTCATGACATTATAGACACTAAGAATACATGGTTATGCCATTAGTTCTAGAAATTTCCCCATCATTCTTTATGACATTAATTAATATAAAAATTTTGAGGTACCTAGACTCCATTATAAGGGTGTTTATTAATTAAATTATGGTATATTCTATGAATAAAACTAATAATGAGAAACACATGATTTTCTGTTGAGTATATTTTGATAATATTACATTTTTTAGTGTTTCAAATTTGTTTTTTGGATACATAATTTTTTTCATTGTCTTTTCATTCATATGAGTGGTGTTTCCATATATCGTAAAAAGATTTACGTTGTTAAATAATGGTAATGGGTGTGATGTGGTGTGTCTCTCCGAACAACTTGGTGAACCATCGAAAAGTAATACCTAGTCTGCATAAAATCGTAGATTATTAGTTCTCTACATGCTTAATTGACTGAATCATGGAATCCTTCAATCCATAATTGGAGCGCTCTTTCGACTCCAGCTATCTAGAAAAAAAGGAGGAAAAAACCATAAGGATGATTGTCCAAACCAATTACCGAGTGTTAAATATAAGGGGATCTCATTCCTTGAGGCTCTTAATGTCTTAGATCAACCAAAATATTCATCTTAGAATCCTCTTATGTATAAAAAAAAGAAAATGGAGGATTAAATATAGAGGTTGATCCAGCGACACTTCCACAGTGGACCCAAATGTGTATGTTTTCTATTATGGGTTTCATTCATTACATAAAGGGTGAAAAAACAGAATCCTATTTAGATCATAAACCCCATATCACTCAATGATGTCGATTTTCAAATTTGAAATGCATCCCTTTGTGTAAGGGTTATTTTAATATCTTTATTACCTCATAAGATGATTTATATCATGTATTGAGGATAGGTAATATTCAACTAAAAACTGGCATGTTGCTAATATGTGAATGGTATTTTTTAACCCAAACAATCATAGGAACACTATGGAACATGATTGTGTCAAATCACATAATCT
Source organism: Viscum album (assembly GCA_963277665.1). Lineage (NCBI taxonomy): Eukaryota > Viridiplantae > Streptophyta > Magnoliopsida > Santalales > Viscaceae > Viscum > Viscum album. Next base: position 1,941,399,454 of record OY728126.1, on the reverse strand, counting down.
GAACTAGATTTTCTAGAACCTGATGATCTTAAATGATATATCATCTTGTATTGGAACTCCCTGGAATATAGATCAACGAACATTAAAGAGGGAGTAAGGTAAATTGGATAGAGTGATGGTGGATGTGAATCTGGAATCTAAATTACTGAAAGAATTCATTTTATTGTTAAATATTATACCACTAAATTGAAGGGTGAATATGAGAGAAATTATATATTCTTTGGGTATAGAAACTTCATAGGACACTCGATACTAAACTATAGGGTTGTCCACAAACAGTCCTCCCTACCACGTGGCATGGAATAGTCTGATACCAAAAAAAGAATGAATAAGGTCCTACTATAGATAAACCTGAACCCTCTAGGATTAAAAATGTAACATTTATTATCAAATCCATGAAGTAGAACCCATAGGAGTTGAATTTGAAATAACATTGGTGGATTTAGTGGAAGAAAAGGAAAATGAATCTGAAGAACAATGTATGAAGGAGGAAATTCAAGTAATTATCATTTAGGTACATAAATAGTCCCAAAATGAACCAGAAGCTATGTATTTAGAGTCAATCATCATCTCCCCTAGGAACCTAGAAAATGCTATAGATCCCTTAATGATTACTCATAATGGGTAGGAATGTAATCCTCATACTCCAGTGCACCACACTGAGGATTTGAGTGAACTAAATGCTGTACTCCTAAGGCTCACCACAAGTGAATAAAATGACATAATAATCTTAATAATTGTCCAATTTGATGGATAATACCCACCCACGGCATCTATCAATATTTTAAATACCATTATCAATCAGTTTTTTGGGATACTGTTAGCAATAATCAGCATAATCTTGGCTATATTTATACTACCCCAAATCTCACACTGAGTGCAGAACAAAACACACTTTTTGAGAATAATATCCATTTTGAATGTAACAATCCACACCCAACATCTTACAGTATTGAAAATACCAACATTAACTTGGTTGTTCCGGAACCTATCAAAAACAGGCAGTCCAAGCTGGACAACAGTTCTACTACTCTAGATATTTCATGCACTTTTAGTAACCTAAATTCATGTATTTATAATAGAATGTAGTGGGTTTTATCTATAGATGATAGAAAGAGAACACATTGTAGTGCATCTCCTAATAAATTTATTTTAAATACAGTACTATCTATCTCGATGGAGAATCCATTGACTGAATAAAACAATTACCTGGTTTCACCATCAAACACAAAAATGAGTGACCCAATGTCTATGTAAGATAGTGTAGGTATTACTAACATTATCCATGTTTTCCCTATGAAAAAGTAGGATAATAAAACCAGTCTGACCAATGATAAAACTTTTATAGAACCATCCAAAATGAATGTATCTGGGAACAAGAAAAAATGGGGCTTCAACCCCAAGAACATGTTTTAGTGAATATCTTCTTTTGGAATTGTCAGGGTATACCAAACCCTTCCACCTTAACCTCTTTAAAATGGACTATAAATACTCATTATTATGATTTTCCATCAATAGTAAATCCAAAAATTGATTTTACATCTCACTTTTAATAGCTTTTCTAGTGTTATTTTACTTTCATTGGTGCAAGTAAAAACCATTCATTTGTTGAAACTCTTTTGATATTTTCTCTCTCTTCTTTATAGAATGTCAATATTTTTAGTATTTTTAAACCATCATTTACCTATGAATTTATCTTTGAGAAGTCACATATTTAATATATTAATATATATTCTGAAAATTAACACCTGGATAGGAGACACCTTTGGCATGAACTGCACATATATGCAATAGAATTTATGATTCTTCGTTTGTTGTTGGAGACATTAATTTCATCCTTGTCCCAGGTGAGAAAATGGGTCCTTCAAACTCCACTATTTCATCTAGGAAATTTATTTCTTCTATATAAGATAATAATCAAAATAAATTTAATCTAACTAGTTCCAAATTTAAATGGTATTACAACATTACAATCAGGTGGTTTATAAAAATTTAGAAAGAGATTTTACTAATGTTATAATTCTTGACAAATGATAAAATATCTCTAGCATCACCCAAAAACAAATTAACTAAAAACACCATCATATCCTTTTCAAATTATATTTCAATATCATCAAGAAAAATTTACTTGATAGATTTAACATTTATTGGTCTTTAGACCCAGATTGTAATAAAATTATAAAAAATTCATGGTATTCCAAGAACAATTGCAATGATTATTTTTCCACTGACATTAAATTATAAAAATCTAAATAATGTTCTTAAGGGTTGGTGAATATAAGAATCTATACAAATGGGAAATTGAATCCTTCATTGGCAGAAGAGCATTCCCAAATTCAGAATAACACTACTAGTTTGAATTTTTTTCTGACCCTCAAAATGAAATAAATATTTCCACTACTCTTTTTTATAAGCTCATCTTCCAGGATGACATTAGAAAAAAATATTTAAAATGAAATGGATCATTGATCGTGATAAAAATACTAAATTCAATAACTCCCTTTAAAGATCATTGAAGTAATTCATGCCCCTTACCTTCCAAATGGACGTGGAAAACAACATTGATACTAAAGAAGGTATTTCAAATCATGTCGTCTCTTATTTTGCCAATAATTTAAATCGGGATGATATTAATAATGAATTTTTTCCTGATTTAATTCTTATATCAATTAATGAATTGGAAAAATATTCTTTAATAGAATCCCTCTTGATCGTGAGATTAGAGACATGATATTTAGCTTAAATCTGGACACTACTACAGGTCCTGATAGTTTCAATAATAGTTTTTATCACAAAATTTGGGATGTGATCTGGAATTATGTTTTCAAATTCATCATGAATTTTTTCCAAGGGAACAGTCTGTTATTGGATGAACACCCATTTCCTCACCCTAATCCGTAATTTGGATAATACATTCGAGATTCACCTGTTTTGACCCATTTCCCATATAAATTCTCATTATAATTTCATTATTATGCTTCATGAAAACAAAATATATTTTATCATCAATAAAATTGATTCATGGAACCAATTTGGTTTCGTTAATATAATGTCCATCCAAGAATTACTTTTTTATACCTGAGAATCCACCAACGTTTAGAATAAAACACGTAGATGTTGTAATTTATCCATCAAACATCACATTCAAAAATCTTTTGATAAAAATTATTAGAGTTTTATGTTCAATGTTTTATAGAGACTTGAATTTAATGACTCGTTCCCCAATATAATTAAAACACATTTCAATTTATCCTTCATCTCTATCATTGTTAATGGATATCTTATGGGTTACATAAAATGCTCGAATGGGGTTAGACTGAGCGACCACCTCCCGGTTATTCTCTTCTCGATTGCTGTGGACTACATAAGAAGATTACTCACTCAAATAGTGGATCAAAACAAAATTACACTCGATCATGCGTACATGAATTTGACTTCCCCCACACATCTCTTAAATATCGATGAAATCATTCTTTTATTAAGGTGTCAAGAAAAATATCAATAACCACTAATGTTCCCTCTCACTCTATGAATATGTTTCTAAAAAACCATCCATTGGAGATAATCCTAAATAATTTTCGGAAACATGATTTCTTCTAACAAAAAACAAATATTATCAATTTTTTAGGAATTAAGTAAGGGTCCCTCCCCTTCACCAATCTTAGTGTTCCCTTTTTTTAGGAATGACGCAAATTTTGTTTTTTTTCGACCATTGTTTACCAAATTTTCCTCCAAATATCCTCATGGAAGGGTAAATAACTCTCCATAGTAGGAAGAATCTATCAGGTAAAGTCTAAATTTGTTTCCAAAATGGTCTATTCCATGATGAGTTATAAAGTTTTTACTGGTCTGTCAATGAAAATATTTTTTTTCATAAAAAACATTCTGTAGAGTGTGATCCTCCTTGAATGGAATCTATTAACCATTCCCTCGACTACCTTTTGCAAGCATTGAGATCGATTTGGACTTGGCAAAAAAATTCTCATATTTTTCAATGTTATCTTTCATGGAAGACTCACTTGGAATCTCCATCATAATGAATATTTCTCCCTTAAATTCCTAACAAAATGGTTTATTTAAAATTTAATTATTGGAACGATAAATTATATGAGATCATCTGTCTAACATTAAATTAGGAATAATTTTTACAACATCAAGTATATATCTAGATGGATGGTGAGAGAAGGCTCTGACATCAACATCCAGATTACCTAATCTACTATTTACCCTATCATATATATTGTAACCCCCACATAATCTCCTTAAAACTCAAATAATACCATTAATGTTATGTTATGATCTAAAATCTCTAACTTTCCAGAAAATATTTACCCAGTCATTGACAATTATAACTTTTCCACCAATTATGATTTTTTAATTTGGGAACCTACTCATAATGTCATGTTTGTGTAAAAAAACATTTATTACCACCTTTTTGAGAACTTTGATAATAAATTCAGATGGATAATTTTTTTTAAACAAATATGGTTAAAACCCAAGAAATTCACTTTTGTTTTGCTTATTTCACAAAAAAGCGTCCCAACTGTTTATTTCCATTAACATTTTGGGATTCAACTTTTGTCTAATTTTTTTTCATTATAATTGAGAATAAATTAATTTCATATTTCATTCTTGTAATAAGTCCATTGCCCTATGGAATTATGTCCTTGATCTTTTAAAGTGCATATGGTTACTTTATGACTGTGTCAACTCACAAAAATAGCTTTGTGTGGATATGACTGACTCCCAGAAAATCAATAATATCTTCATAACAGCTATATCTGAGCAACTCAATGTGATCTGGTATGATAGAAATTTATTTATTAATAAAATTTACACAATTAGTCTTAATTTAGGTAAAATTAGAATATCAATTTCCCTTTTGGAATAAACCATGATTTAAAATGATTTTTTACAGAAACAAAAGTAGAGATGCTAGGATTATCCAATAACATGGGGTGATAAGTAGTTATAAAAATCCCAGACACCATTTTTATTTATTCTGGAATCTTCCTCATCTTGTATGGATCAAAGTTGACATTTACAATGCTTCTAAAAGAAAACCCAGGACCCTCTGGTTGTGGTTCTATCTACAGAAACCACTATGGGTAGACTATATGCCGCTCTTATGGTTTTTGTGATGTAACTTCTTCTTTTGAAGAATAAATGATGATTTTGATTCATGATCCTTCTTTTGAAAAGCATATTGACTTGAACAATATCTGGATACAAGTGATTTTATTACCACTGTGAATGCTATTTGGAATAGTGTATTACACATTTCATACAGTCTTACTTCACGTTTGATGTAATTTTTGCACTCGATCATGTATACCAACTATATTTTCTCTAATATTTAACAAGAATATAACAAGGTTAAATATTGGAATGATAATATGGGAGCCAACCATGACATTACCTGGATGAATGATCCCAATTTTGATATACATTCTCTTAATGAAGTGGACATGAAAAAAATCTCATCTTTCCTAATCATGTAATTTTTTTCTGTATTTTTTTTCAATCAAATTAGTGTTGTGTACTTTGACAAGAACAACACCATTTTTATAATAATATAACAGAATCGAAAAAGAATATTTTTTTTTCAAATACAAAGATACCTTGTCGTAATATGATAGTGCATATGTATTTCTGATGATTTTTCATGTTGTGCCTCTCCAATAAGAGCTATAAAAAGTATTTACATTCTATTACACACGATTCATTTCTATAAGAAATATATTCATGAAAATAATGATTTGTTTAAATTAGAACCCATAATTATATTTTCAAATTCATTATAATGGTATTTGGTGTATTTTTAACCTTTATTAAATAATTTTTGATATTTCTCTTTACAAGGAGATCATTTCATTGAGTACATTTTGGAGGAGATATGAATGTTTGAGAAAAACAACCCAACATATGATTTGAAATTGGCGGTTGTTTCTCATGAATTAATGATCTGGTTTCATTATATTTTATTAAGAAATATATATTTTCCACGGATCATAAAATAGTGAAATAATGTTTCTCACAAAATGAATTTAACATAATAAAGTATTGAAGGAAGGAATATCCACAGATGATTGTTATTGACTTGGTGTATACAATGTGAAAAGAAATAATATATATGCTTTATTCCAGATGATTTCATATAATCTAGTGTATAATGTGACTTTGAATAAATGTAATCAAATTTCATTTATTGTGAATCATCATGGGGATTGTTCTATATATGGTGATATTGAGGTTCCCATTCCATTTTCTCTTATTCTTGATCTTGATGATTATATAATAAAGTAATATAAATAACTGTATTACTGATTAAAAATTAGGTATGAAATCACTTTTGGATAGATCATTGACGATTGGATTCTAGATTCTTGATTTTTTCATGTTTTAGATATTATATTTTTGTCCCACTATGCTTTGAAAAATATCTTCACTCCACATAACACAATTCATGGTGGGTTGTTCATCCATTCCTCTAGAAGATGTATTTCACTATGGGATCATAGATCTAATGGTCTATCAAAATTTGGAAGGTGGTTGATCATGTGTTAAAATGCGTAACCTATTATTAGTTCAAGGTGGAACTCAAACAGAAGTTGGTATGTCACATTAATTAATGATTCTGGTGTAGATATAATGATAGATTTTACGAGATTTTTTTACATTGCTACCTAGAATGGTTTTCAATAATGATGCCACATGGTTGATTAGGGATTGATTATTGATGTAGGGTTAATTCACCATAATTCATGAAACCCATACAGTGGATGAATTTTCCAAATTTCATATTTTATGTTTTTAATTAAACATATTTTTCAAATCTCAATTAGGCCTAACATTGATCGTATATTTACATCATGGTTTTTGAAATTGTTATAACATTACATTGGAACCTTGTTAAACATTGGGACAACTATCATCATTAAATGTTTAGAAAATCAATTTGGTTGATCCAAACAATAAAAAACGTAGTGAGATCATTTTTAATGTCTTTTTGACATTCTTAGGAAGTTCATATTCTATTGTGGATTCTTTATACAATATTAGTTATCAGGAAATGATTTATATGACACATTTTACTTTCATGTTTGTCCATCCCAGTTGAACTCTGCTTTTTTTTGTATTGAAAAGGGTGATATATAACTTATCCTTCGTATCCTAGATCATGAGAAAAGAGATAAAATTATTTGATTAGATATAGGATGGTGACATATTATATATTTCAGATATAATAGGTAGATCATCTCCAACATCCATTATGATTTGAGTTGGATGGTTAGGTTTTCATAAGAATCTCTCAATGTATAGGGAATTAGTAGTTTTTAATGTAAATTTAATTCATGTTACATTTCCCTTTTGAGATAAAATAATGATTTGGTGACGTAGATTATCTGTTGGAATTACCACCAAGTTTTAGTACCATATAAAATCTGTTTCATGTATCTCTACAAACAAAGTAAAATATTGATCCATACAATGTGATTTTTTCCAACCGTATTGATAATAAAATGGATTCAATATTGAATCACATTATGAAAATTAATATGTATAGTTAATATATTCACCTTCATAGAAAAAGCCTCAGTTTTATATAGTTTTTAAGGAATAATGGTCTGATTCTGGAAGAGATGTGGGAGCATGTAATGAAAATTATATTGAAATGAACCATTCTCTTCAAAATCAACCCTAGTAATTCAAATTATATGGTGTGAAATACCAATGGGGGAGAATATAAAAACCCAGTTTTATTGAAATATATAAAATTATTATGTATTATGTGGTTATATGATTCATGTGTTATGATTTGAGATTTCTGTGTGAGTTTTTGTCTATTTTGGATGTGTTTTGGAAGTTATTTGATTTAGAAAAATTTGTATAAACTATTGATGATATCTATGAAATTCTGATACGATGTTTTGGATTCACTATGAATGAAAAATTTAGTTAAAAATTTATCCAAATCTTGATCATTCTCAATGGAAGCATGAAAATTGAGATATTGGGAGAAGAATTTTTTTTCTATATTTTTTTAGATAGTGTGATATAACCATATGAGGTGTTGGAATTGAGAGAGTAACACCACACATTATTCGAAAATGTGTGTCCAACCATGTAGCTACTAGGTTAATTTATCATATCACATGATCTTTTAAAAAATAATTTGAAAAACAATGTAACCAAACTATGTGAACTATAGTTAACGACATGAGGATTTTGGTTTTAATTATGATTATTTATTATATACACAATTTTTTAATTATCATCAAGGATATTTAACTCATATCCGTCTATAATATCATTTTATAATTATCATTGATCAGAAATAATATTTTAATAGATCGAATCAGCATGAAGATCTGAATTAATTACCAATCCTTCATTTATTCTATTCCTATTTAGATAATCTCATATTATATAAATTCCATCATTATGTTAATCATAATATGGATAGATAAACGATATATATTATTTAACTTGATATGATCGGTTTAGGCCTGTTTAATAGCTGATGATCCATGGATGGATCTAAATTTTTGCAGTATTTCTCTTCATTTTCACAATACGTCGAGACATAGTTGGGTTCACTCTCATATATAATTATTCATGAACATTATGGTTTTGTTTTATTGAATTGTTATCATAAATTTTTTTATAGTAACATTTTGTGATTTATTAATGGATAATGTTTTGGGTGTGGGTTATAGAAATCATGAAATTTAATGGATTTTGGAAACCCCTTAATTTTTATAATTTTAAAATATAAAATTAAAAACTATGTAATGGTTTTGATGCACAATAAATGTTTGATGAATTTGTTTTAAGCAGAATTTTTACTTATGTGAAAATATTTCACTTGGGTATTTTCTTACTTGGGTTTGAGATTTTCTGTTGTGGATGATTTATTAAAAAAAGTGATACCATCAAGGAAAGAGAAGTTATTTTCATGTAGTACCTCCACAAAATGTTACAGCCATATTGACTATATAAATGGGTGGGTGTGTTTGGGAAAATTAAATGCCTATAAAAACTAAAAGTTATCTTCAATAATGTTTATAACGGTTTTCCCACATCATTTTATCATTTATTTATATAAACAACAACATATTTTCAAAATGTTTTCTATAAATGATGTTAACTAGTTCTTGTACCGGTGTCCTGATATTGGATGTATTTATGGAATTCATACTCACTTTATACTCACCCACATTGTGGGATCATTAGATAATTTCCATATGGATATACCATGACATAGTGAATGGAATGGTATAATATATTTATATTGATTCATATTCATTTAATGGGAGTTTAAGTCGATGTTGAAGAATGGAGACAATTCACGGGATGGACTGATGAGGACATTATTGTGTCATTATTCCATGTTTTATTTTTATTTGTTCATTCGATATGATGCTTTCAAATGTCACTATGATATTTATGTTCTATTGGTTTTCTATTTATCTAGTATTATATTCACACAAGAATCATATTAGAGTATTTATGTTTAGATTTTATATTTTCTAATTTTTTTGCAATAATAGGGAGAATCATCAACTAATGTTCATTGAATTCAATGGAAATCAATTTCAACTTTTAGTGAATTGGGGATGACACCTATTTTCAGTGGAACGTCATCTCTTAATATGAAAATGAGTTAGGGTGGGATTTTACACCCATGAATGAGAGGGTATATATATGTATAGTGGTGTTGCGGGTATCAATGTTGGAAGACTTTTGGGGATGTGGTATGTGATACCTAATCAACCCTATGAAAAGATGATGTAAATACTACATAATATATTTGTTTTAAATCAATTTCATGAAAATTATTGTTATAACGTTTTCCCTATTTTAGTAATTTGAGTTTTTATATTTTAAAAAATTTATAGTAAATTTTTGAGTTTAACTAGATTTCCACTATGAAATTAGTGATGTTTTTTTCTAATAATTCTCCTATATATGAATAATTTATAACCTTTTGATCATTTTAATTTCATCATTAGAAAATATAATACCATGGAATAATGATATTCAAATTGTAGAGTTTTTTAGGGAGGTTTTCGACCACTTGAATCTCTTCAAGAACACATAATGAGATTACACACTTTCTTCCTTGATCACATATATTTATTTTGATATCAGAGTGCTTATTTAACTACAGAAGTATATATACATGAATTATTTTGGTATCCAGTCCCATATAGTGACATACCCATGATAATGTTTGTAGAGACATTAAATTTTTCTATTTAAGATATAATTGGTAAAACATTCAGTTAATTTTACCTTATTGAACTACTCTGGGATTTATATTTCAAAATATATTTAAAAATTATCTTAAATTCTAGATACAGTCCTCTCATAAAAATCCTTGAATTAGTAGTAGGAGGTTTACCACTATAGTCCCCAGTTCAAAATATTATTGATAATTAACTAATTTAATCTGATTATCATTGTTGACATTCAGTGCATAATGTTCTTTGAAATTTAAATGTAATTATATCATATATTCTATTCATGATTCCACTCCACAAATGTACATTTTTGGATGAAGATATTGAGGATTGGGAAATGTTAAATATAATAATGAAAATTGTTTCATTCTTATACTTCAATGGTTTTCAAAGGTCCCAGTCTCACTATAACTGTTCATCAAAACTATTGATAAATATTACTGAGGTGATATACAGTATATTTGATTATTTTTTGAATCATTTAAAAAATATAAACCAACAATACAGTACTAGCTAGTGAAATTTTATGGATGATATGCAGCGTATCATAGGTCCTCTATCAAATTAATTTATAACACATGACAATTTCAAAAAAATGCAGCTTTATTTACTTGTAGAGTGTAATTTGTTATGGTTATGTATCAATTTCCTATAATTCATTCTGTTTATAAATACTATCGAATTTTTTATTTTATTTTATGAAAATTATATATATTTTTTATTTAAGATAATTGTTTCATATTCAAAAAAACTCATACCATAATTGTAATGTATAAATTATAGTTGAATTTCCCTATTATCTCTCAATCCAGATGAAACGTCATTGATCACCATCCATTTTATGTTTCAAAAAAATTATAGTGCTTGAATAATACATGGATTCCCTAACCTACCAAAAATGATCAGATAACTCTATCAATCCGTAGAAGAACCCACCTCTATGATCAAAATTAGTTGATATAATATAAGTTGGTTGGGTGTGAAATATAATGAATGAGGGAATAAAAATTATAAACTCCTTGAATTATTTTAATATACAAACATCTAAATAATTCAAATAACCAAATAGTGATTAATATAACTAAAAAATCATTAATGACAACATTCCATTCATATGGGTGAGAGGAATTTTTTAGGATCATCAAAATTAGATTAGTGTGCCATAAATATACATGTATAATAAATAGAAATGACTGAAAATCATAACATCAGTTCCTAGGCTCTATCTAGTGATTGAATATTTCCTTCCCTAATCATTGAAAATTCCATTATTTATTGAATTAATGATGACTCACCATGAATGAGGAATGTAATTCCTCACATTTATGTCCTATATTATGATTCTTACCTTGTACATAGCTCAAAGGTCATGACTTCACCATCATAGATTCATTATATTTATTATCATTAAATCATTCACCCACCAAAATACAATGATCATTATCCATTCTTGTTTTTTCGGACATGAATAAAAAGTGATATTTTTCATCATGGAATAGTGAATTTTGTGTTCTACCTCAAAAGTTGTCTTGAAAAAATTTATTGTCCATAATGGTCAACTAGTAGAACTACTATTGTAGGATGATCGACACACATCTTCCTACTGTCCAATAGCATATAACATATCATTTATGTGTTCTAGATGTTTTATAAAATTGATTTCTTTTATATGGGATAAAATATATTAGATTCTAGATAATATTAAGATATATAAATTTGTCAATCATGTGTAAAAAATATCTTATATGTTAGATTATCCTATAAAATAATAATTTATTGTACGTATCAAAAACATCTAAATTTTAAATTTTCATTTATTTATTTTAGAAAAAATTGTCTTTATATGATTCAATTTCTCATACTCAACTGCCCATTGCGAATGAAATGTCCCATAGAACATCCTTGAATTGATAAATTATCATACGTAGCTTCCCAACAAGTAATTATAGAAAATTCTATTATTATAAATTGTCACGAACCAACCCGTGTCGACCATGAACCGGTCACCAGAGCCGGCCCGTGACATGGCCCGAGGGGCGTTCCCGATCCCCACAGGCTAGCAACTTCTTCCGGGAATCAAAATTAAACAGGTGGGAATTATTTGTCCCAAATGAAAATAAACTAAGCAGCGGAAAAATAAATAGAACAAAATCAAATAAATAAAGAACAACCAATAACACTACTAACCTAACCACGACCAAAACTCCATGTGACCCCGTGGGTCACTCTCCAATACCACAACCAACGTTGCTCAAGGTGAACAACTAAAGCTGGAACCTATAAAAGAACTAAAAACAATAAATCACTATAGGCTTGAGTATTAAAACTCAATAGGTAGGCCCGACTAATTCTATTCCCAATGCACATAAAAATAAATAATGAATTTATCAATTCCAGGTTTGAAATAAATTATATAAAATATATGTTTCCACACACACTTTCATTTCTAAAAAAAGTAACAGTCCATTTCCATTTTTAATTCAAAAACAAGTTTATGTTTTGAAAGGAAAAGATGCATTACACTTTAAAACACTTTTGCAACCAATTCAGAAATCCAAATTTTAGTTTTTTGTCAAATGGAAAACCACCCACAACACACAACACCAAATAAGGGCAATGGGAAAAGTGGCACACAGGGATAGAAACTGAACTAGACCTCTCAAACATTCTCCAGATACAAATAAAAACTAAAATAAACATGGGTCGAACCTAGAAGATCATGAAAAATACAGAACATACCGTATATGTGACTCATCCTAAAGGCATTCCCTAACTTGATGAAATCATAACGCCCATACTACTAGCCGGTATAGCCCTGAATGGCCTAAATGATGTGCCCAATCCCCATAGCAGCAATAACATAGTATTCCCCTACTATGGGGCCACTAGCCAGTGCGTAATCTAAACTAGTGCAACAATCATTCTCAGAAGATTCATTCACTATGCCAGGTTTCCATGTCAACACGTACAATAAAAAGGGGTGCGTCCACAATGTAAATCAATCAGTGATGATGTACAAACATCACATACATATCACACAATAAATGGACACCAAATATCACCCCTAAATTGTTTTTCCAAAATAATTCATTTTATTAAAGTGCCAAACGGGCCTTGACCAATTTTAAAGAAAAACCTCATTTCTAAAGAAAACCCACATCACTTGTTCAGAAGAAATAATTTATCTTTAAAACTAGAACTATATTTCAAATTCTTTGAATTATGTTTAAAGGACAAACATGCATTCTTTTACTATTGGGTGTCTGCTCGTCAAGAAAATATTGCAGAAGTCATGTATAAAATAAACAGCTCTTTTTACACCAAATAATCATTTAAAATTTAATTATCTTATATTATTTCTCATTAATTAAAATTAATAAAGTATCAAGCAATTAATAAATTTTAAATTAAAAGGCGAGTGTAGTGGGGGACCTAACTTAGCTCGCTGTCCAAACACAAAGGCGCGACATGCCTCGCGCAGGTGTACAAGCAAGCGCAGCTAAATACAACAATATTGCAGGGCTACCTTGCGAAGGCACAATAATAAACGCATAAAACCAAAATCACACAAAGAATGACTTAAAACAATCCAAATAAATAAACATCACAAAAGAACCACCTCGACACATTTTTGAAACACAACTCACACTATCATCATTATTTATTAGGTCATTTTAAAAAATCTCAAAGTGTTGACAAAACCACACGACGCCAATCCAACGACCCATTTCAAGAAAACACATAGAGTGAAAACCCAGAAAAAAGTGCACGACATGATGAAATATAAATTTAAAGCACGTGCACCTAAACACATATTCAAAAACAAAGTCTAAGACTCAAAATTATTTAATAAACCATTTAGAAAATTAGGAAACAATTTTGAAAAGTGTATCGTGACTTTAAACAGACGAAACCAACTTAAACACCTTAAAAACACTTTTATGATCAAATTCACATCAACACATAACAGAAAATAATATATATATATATATATATATATTTTCAGCACAAAAAACATTTAATAAATCAATTAGACATTTAATAGAACATTCTAATGGTGCACAAAAATGTTTTACCACAAAAATACACTGAAATTAGCGAAGCAACTCAACAAATGATGAAAACAATCATTGCACCAAAAAATAACTTAAATAACTTGATAATTTAATTATATGTGCATATTAATTCATCAAACAAATATAATAGGAGGAGTTGCCAACCTCAAACATGGGCAGACCACCAAGAAGAGGTACGAAACCTCATTCGCACTGCGGCCACACCTACGGGAAGCCAAAACCACCATACTCAATGAAAATCATACCAACTAAAACCAGATTAACCCTTGAATGAAAACCCCTAACAATATTTAACATCTAAAATAACGAAAAACTACAACAGGGGGGTTGAAGATCGTCTGTCTGAAGGGAACGACGGCCGGAGGGCTTCTAGCCGGCGGCGGTGCTCATCGGAAGAGTTGGCAGGGGGCACCGGAGGGGGCTGGAGGGGCCAGAGGTTGCTGGACGGCGACGACGATCTGCAGTAGGAGGCGGAGTCCATCATGTGAAGAAGTAGGGACGTCGCTGGATGGGTCGTGAAAGGGGGTGGGGGGGGGGGGGCAACGCGAGGTGGTGATGGGATGATGCACGAGGAGGAGGCAGCTCGGAGTGGGTCGCAGGCAGGAGGTGACTGGAAGGTGGCAGGGGGGACTTGCGGAGGGGGGAGGCTCGTGCAGGTGGAGGCTGAGGGAAGGGGTGCCGCACGGGGTGGATGCTGGGCGAGGCGGAAGGACTATCGGGGGATAGGGTTTCAGGGGCTTCGGGTGGAGACAAGAGGGAGCCGAGTGTGGAGGTTGTTCGACTAGGCAGGGCAGAACCGGGGATGGAGGGGGCCGCAGCTTCGGCGCTGTGCGCAAGAGAAGGAGAAGGAGGGTACCACGCAGGTAGCATAGGGTTTAGATAGATTTTTTTTCAGTTTAATATAATAACAATATTTATAATAATAATAAAACTAATAATAAAAATAATATTAATAAAAATAATATTAATATTTATAATAATAACAATAATAATAATAATTTATACCAGAATAATAATAATAATACTAATTATAATAATAAACACATCACTAAAAATATTATTATTAATTACATAATAACATTATTATTATCGCAAATTAATCATTTACTTCAGCTTATCTACATAAATATTTATATATTCTATATGACAAGAATTTGCGTGGGAACCCAGCTGATTGCATAGAAACCTTTCACTGTGAGGTGACCGTGCACGGGTCCGAAACCCACAAAAAATGTTAAGCAACAGGAAATTTTAATTCAGTACCTAGCTCGGACCATGGCGCAAGAATGCGAAGCCCATATATAATTAAATAATAAAATTAAATAAAATTAGGAAGTCATGGTGTGAAAATTCTCCCCACGACACACACTTTTTTCCCCTAGATAGTCAACCAGCCAAACGATGGACCAAACATGAATCCATGCCCAGATTAAACTAGAAGAAACCACAAGATAAGAAAATGGGAGAACATGAGAGGGTTCTCTCCACCACAAGAACTCAACTAGTGTGTAAATTTCAACACTCAATCATACCACCTCAGGAAGGGGGGCAATGTGGGAACTCCCAACAGATCTCTACTAACTCTTACAACACGAGAAAAACAATAACTTCACCGCAACTTGAAACTATCAGCCCAGACCAAAGACCCTGAATACCAGAGAAAATCATCTAAGAAGAACTGAACCCAAATAATGAATCTGAGCATAAGCACAAACATCGATTCCTCTACAGAAACATACATCTCCAAACTAACACAGCCAAACCAAGATTAACCCACACCAGGTCCGAACACAATTTTAAGAATAACACACGATTCAGAAGACCCTAATCAGACAAACGAGAGAGTTTGGATTACAAAATAACACGTTCATCCCAAACTCACGACGACATAACGAACTTACAACAATGCCAAAACATTAACAGTGGAAGGACGATAATAGATGGAATTTAAATGTAGCTTTGCCAACACGACACATGAAACTCAAACTAAGGCGTCACCCCCTTGGCAACTCATGACTTTGCACGAGATTCACCCCAAGACCTACAGTTGGGGCTCAGATGGTCGAAGCATATTCTGCCTCATAGTCAGGCACTAGAATATTTTGGTCACAGTGTCTTCCTCAGGCAATGCATCCTGCAAAGCTTCTCTAAATGATCGAGACACCTGTAATGATGGAACGTCTTCGGAGGGGTGTGACATGACAACTTCTATTCTCTAAAAGTCCATACTAATAGTTCCCTATTATACGATCTGACGAACTGCAAGTTAGAGCCAAGGAAGAGAAATATTTAGAAACAAATTCACCTGACACACATTGCTAATCAGATGGGGGACTTTCTCGAGCAACCAGATACAGTGGATTTCCAACCTTTTGCGCTCCGGAAACCAACTCATATAAGAACACCACATGCACCAACTTATCAAAATTGAAAGTCTCAAAAAGTGAGGACTCACTCCATGATTTCTGGCGAAGACCCCCGATGAAGAGAGAAGTCTTCATAAAATCATGTGATGATACCTTCGGAGAAAAGGTCACAAGTTCCTTGAAATGGTTACCATGTGACTTCACCACCTGTTGGACTCATTGAAAATGCATGAGTTACTCCACTTTCTTCGTCTTCACTTCTCCAGGTATAAACCATCAGACAAAGATAGATTTAAAGACATCCCATGTCATCCCCACTTACATTTTCGATGGGGCGAGCAACACTCATACATCCATAGATGGACATTCAAATATTACCAAAACAACACACACTCTAGCAGATTTGGGAGTTTCCAATACCCTAAGGATGTGCTCGACCTCTTCAAGCCACTACAGTGTCTTTAATAGACTCCAATCACCATGAAGGACAGACAATGTCCAAGAAGGACCAAAAATTGGGCATGACTCATCAAAACTCTGGGGACCGTTCTAGGCTTCATTTATGAAAAACATATAAAACACCAATCTGAAACTGATATCATTCAAAACCAAATCAAATAAAGCACCTTCACCCAAAAAAACCTACTCAAAAAAAAAACAAACAACAACAAACACAACCCAAAAATCGCTGTCCAAATTTTTTGTTTCATTTTAGATTCCTAAACCACGCTTTTTTTTCAAAACAAATTTCTTTCAAGACCACATTCTGAATAACAAATCCACTTTTAAATCCAAAATCACTTTCCTAAACCATTTTCCTCTTTTAAAGCCAATTTAGAAAACGAGGTCAAGTATTTAATTTCAATCACACCCAGGTAATCCCATAAACTGTTGGACATGTCTTCATCCACATTCATTAATACACACCAACACGCAATTTCCAAACATCCTCTCACATGTGCAAACATTCATAAAGAGTACCTGAGGTTTCACCCCAAACTATTCTCGACTAATTTCCAAGAAAACACCAGTTTTTGCAAAGTAATAGCTTTCTGTTTTAAAACCCACTACATAAATTTAAATTAATTTAAATGAAATTAGCTCCATTTAAAAAAAACCCAATTTAATTTCTAAAAACACACTTAAACCAACCAGAATGAAAATGACACTCAACATGGATCAAACCACCGGAGTGAGGGACTAGTAGTCACACTTAACCTGGCGACATGGTAGTGGGCCATGCCCCATGTACGAATCGACAACTAGAAGGAATTCAAAACGTGTACATGGACTCCACATGGGTCACTACTCCATGTGAGATCACGATGTTACATCGTATTACCTTCGTCGTCATCCCCCAATCCAAAACAAACCAGAACAAAACAAAGACTCAATTCCAGGAATATCCCTGGAGAGTCGAGGTGTGGAACGAGTGAGGGTTCATGATGTCCTTCCCGTACCTACCTCTCGAGTCCCAACACATCTAATATTCCTATACCAGACATCCTAAATAACAAGGGGCATCTTTGATACCATTTTGTCACGAACCAACCCGGGTCGACCCTAAACCGGTCACCTGAGCTGGCCCGTGACATGGCCTGAGGGGTGTTCCTGATCCCCCTGGGCTAGAAACTAGTGTCGGGCATCAAAATTAAATAGGTGGGAATGATTTGGCCCAAAAGAAAATAAACTAAGTAGTGGAAAAATAAATAGAACAAATGAAAATAAATAAAGAACAATGAACAACGATACTAACCTGACCATGACCAAAACACTATGTTACCCTATCGGTCACTCTCCAATAAAACAACCAACGTTTCTCAAGTTGAACAACTGAAGCTGGAACCTGCAACAGAACTAAAAACAATAAAACACAATTGGTTTGAGTAATAAAACTCAGTAGGTAGGTCTGACTAATTCTATTCCCAATGCACATACCAACAAATAAAGAATTTATCAATTCTAGGTATGATCTAAATTATATAAAATATCTATTTCCCCACATACCTTCATTTCTAAAACAGGTAATAGCCCATTGGCCTTTTTAAATAAAAAACAAGTTTAAGGTTTTAAAGGAACAGATGCATTGCACTTTAAAACAGTTTGGGAACAGTTAGGAAATCAAAATTTTAGTAGTTGGTCAAATGGAAAACCACCCACAACACACAACACATACTAAGGGCAATGGAATAAGTGACACACGGGGCCAGCAACCAAACTAGACCTCTCAAATGTATGCCACATACAAATAAACACTAAAAGAAACATGGGTAGAACCTAGAAGATCGTGAACAATCCAAAACATACCATACATATGACTCATCCTAAAGTAATTCCCTTACTCGATGAAGTCATAAAGCCTATACTACTACTGGGTATAGCCCTGCATGACCTAACCAGGGGGCTCAATCCCCATTGCCGCAATAAATCTGTATTCCCCTATTATGGGGCCACTAGCCAGTGCATAATATAAATTAGTGTAGCAATCGTTCTCAGAAGATTCACTCACTATGTATGGTTCCCTTGTCAACACATGCAATAAAAAGGGGTACGTCCACAATGTAAAACAATCAGTCACGATGCACTAATATCACATACATCTCACACATTCAATGCACACCCAAGATCTCCCTTGATTGGTTATTCAAAAATAATTCATTTTATTAAAGTGCCAAATGGACCTTCACCAATTTTAAAGAAAAACCTCATTTCTCAAGAAAACTCAAATCACATGTTCAGAAGAAATCATTTATATTTTAAACCAAAACTACATTTAAAATTCTGCAAATTATGTTTAAAGGAAAAATGGGTATTCATTCACTATTGGATGTCCGCTCGTCACAAAAATATTCCAGGAGCCGTGTATAAAAAACGACCTTTTTTAAACAAAATAATCATTTAAAATTTAATTATATTTTATTATTTCTCTTTAATTAAAATTAATAAAATATCAAGAATTAAATAAATTATAAATATAAAGGCGAGTATAGTGGGAGAACTACCTCAGCTCGTTGTCCAATCACAAAGGCGTGACATGCCTCGTGCAGGAATACAAACAAGCGCAAGCTGAAGACATCAATATCATGGGGCTACCTTGCGAACGCACTATAATAAATACATAAAACCAAAATCACACAAAGGACTTAAAAAAATCCAAACAAACAAACAACGCAAAAGAACCACCTCGACATGTTTTTGAAACACATCTCACACCATCACCATTACTTATTAGGTCACTTTTAAAATCCGCCAAGTGTTAACAAAACCACACGACACCAAACCAACGACCCATTTCACAAAAAAACATAGAGTGAAAAACCAGACAAAAGCATATGACACAATGAAATATAAATTTAAAGACCATGCACCTAAAAACATTTTCAAAACCAAACTCAAAGCCTAAAAATTATTTAATAAACCAATAAAAAATTTACAAAATTATTTTAAAAAGCGTACCATGACTTTAAACACACGAAACCAACAATACCACCGTAAAAAACACTTTTATGATCAAATTCACATCAACGCATAACAAACACTAAATATATATATATATATATATATATATATATATATTTGCAGCACAAAAATAATTTAATAAATTAGTTATACAATTAATAGAACATTCTAATGGTATGAAACAATGGTTTACCATAGAACTACACTCAAATAAGCAATGCAACTCAACAAATATTGAAAACAAACTTTTCACCAAAATAATAACTTAAATAACATGCTAATTTAATTAAACATGCAAATAAATTCATCAAAAAAATCTAATAGGTGGAATCGCCTACCTCAAACGTGGGAGGACCACCGGAAAATGGTGTGGAACCTCATTCGCACTGCAACCGCACCTACGAGAAGCCAAAACCATCATACGCAAAGAAAATCGTACCAACTAAAACCAGATTAACCCCTGAAGAACAAAACCTAAAAAAATTTATCATATAAAACAATGAAAAACTACCAAGCAAGGGGGGTTGCAGATCGGTTGTATGAAGGGAATGACAACCGGAGGGCTGTTGGCTGGTGGCGGGGCTCGTCGGAAGAGCCAGCAGGTGGCACTGGAGGGGGATGGAGGGGGTCAGAGATCGCTGGCTGGTGGTGACGGTCTGCAGCGGGAGGTAGAGGACATCACGTGAAGAGGGAGGGCCGCTGCTGGACGGGTTATGCAAGGGGGGCCAACGAGCGGTGTTGATGGGCTGCAGCGGGAGGCAGAGGTGGATCAGTGTGGGTCGCAGCCAGGTGTCAACGAGAAGCTGGCAAGGGGGAGCTACAGAGGGGGGAGGCTCGCGCAGGTGGAGGCCGAGGGAAGGGGCGCCACACGGGGTGGCTACTGGGAGAGGTAGAGGGAGCACCTAGGGAGAGGCTTTCAGGTGCTGCGGGTGGAGACCAGAGGTGGAAGGGGAGCCCGGTGCGGAGGCCGGTTGGCTGGGTAGGGGAGAACCATTGTAGGAGGGGGCCACAGTTGCGGCGATGCATGCAGGAGAAGGAGAAGGGGGGTACCGCGTGGGTATCTTATGGTTTAGATTGGTTTTTTTCATTTTAATATAACAACAATAGATATAAATAATAATAATAATAATAATAATAATATGAATAATATTAATATTGATAATAATAACAATAATAATAATAATTATCACGAGAACAATAATAATAATAATAATAATAAACACCTCACTAAAAATATTATTATTAATTACATAATAACATTATTATTATCACAAATTAAACATTCACTTTATCTTATCTACATAAATATTTATTTATTCTATACGACATGCATTTGCACGGGCACCCGGCTAACTGCATAACTACCGCTCACCGTGCAGTGACCGTGCATGGGTCCAAAACACACTAAAAATGTTAAGCGGCAGAAAATTTTATGTCAGGACCTAGCCCATACCTTGGTGTGAATATTCGAAGCCGAAAAATAATAAAATAATAAAATAATAAAATAATATTATATTTTGAAGTCGGGGTGTGACATAAATAATGTTCAACATGGAGGAATATTCTTATGGTCCTTAAATTTTCTATTAAATAGATGAAAAAATTACCTTATGATATTTTAGACTTATCAAAATTTCATGATTTTGAGTTCAGAAATGATATTCAAATATTTTATTAAATTTTAATAAAACTAGCATCTTTTTAAAATTAATACATTGAAGTATAAAAACACATAAATTTTTTTATAAATTTATTATGTAATAAATACAGTTGTTTATAATTTAATAATAATTATTTTACCTGTATATATTTTTAATTATATACAAA
The DNA here is from genome assembly GCA_963277665.1 of Viscum album. Classification (NCBI taxonomy): domain Eukaryota; kingdom Viridiplantae; phylum Streptophyta; class Magnoliopsida; order Santalales; family Viscaceae; genus Viscum; species Viscum album. Next base: position 1,941,377,479 of record OY728126.1, on the reverse strand, counting down.
GAGAAAATGATGTGATTTATAGATAATAATTTTCAAAATTTTGGATTCATTAGTATAAGTATTAAATAATCAACACCATCATTACTTGGTTTCGGTCATTATTACTAGGATCTACCAAAACATTCATTATCAAATAGTTTAGTTTTTATAGTCATGTTTGAAAATCATTTTTTATATTATTGTATGTAATTGGAATCTAACATTGTAGCAGTGGAAAAAAATGAATTCAAGGTAACATCCTAGGAACACATAGTCCCATTCCTAAATGGAAAAATCCTTGGTAATATCATTATAATTCAACAGTATCAACAAAAAATTTGTTTAATGAGTAAACGACCAAGAATTAACATAATTTGAAAATGTGTTTTACATCCCTAGACTCTAATATCATATATTATGTCATGGTGGAATAACCCCCTTACATGATATCGCATTAAGGAGAATGATACCCACAACACAAAGAACTAAAATTCAAACACTAGTTTTATGTCTATAATTATAGATATTAATCAATATAACTAAAATTTTAGTTACTTGCATAATTTAAATATATATTCATTAATATAAATCCAATTGGACTTCACAAGGCATTTTATATTAATAGATATCATTCTAAATCCATTGAGGATGCCAAAAAATTCATAATAGATATACATCAAGCCAAATCCATAGGGTTCAACCATGGAATTATAATGAGATAAGAATCGCTCTATATCCTGTCATATTACACATGTTATTGAATATATGTGTAATTAACAAATTAGAGGATGTATCATTGGAATTACATTTAGGCATAATAATTAAAACATTGGTACCCACTTTTGGAAAACTGTATACAATCAGAAACCAATAATTACTAATTTATAGCCAATGCAATCCATATATATTAATTATTTTATATATGTAATCATATAACTCACCATAAAATTTATTATACTGAAAACCATGGAATACCATCTGGGTTTAACAACTCATAACCATTAAGGTATGTGGGATGTGAATCCCATTCGAAAATATTAATAAAATAATAGTTATTATTATATCATTGTTCGACCAATGACTTAATATGATATATTAAAATGAATTTCATCATTTTATGTGCATGGAAAATCCGTTCAATGATGAAAAATTTGGACAAAATCCATGATTTGAGTATTAATGTGAAACACATATTAATTTACACTAGTAACTGCATGCACCCTACCTAGGTATAATATATCACTGGGGCATCTTCAGGGGTCAATTAAGACAACATTTTTCTATACACATATAGATTAGGCTATATTTGTATAAACATGTGTTATCTATGGACATTGTCTATATTAAACTGAAGACCCAAGAGAATGTTCCCCAATATCAGGTTTCTAAAGTTATAAATTTCCCTCCAACCATGTACAACACAATGAAATCTCAATCTGAATACCTCAGTGATCTTATTTCATGATTTTAGATCATTTATAAAACCATCACCTAGGTATCACATCACATATCAACAATGAGTATCCTAAATATGATAATGTATGGAAGATTCCATTACACTATAACTCACTATCCCAAAATCATTTCTCAAAGGACAACAAATCAATAAGAGGTTCTAGTAAAAAGTATTATGTAAAAAAATTCATGGAATATTTTTCTCACAATTCCTAATTTTTATTAAAAGAGTAAAAACATAAACCCCCCGATAAGATTTGTACATGGAGAATAATTTAGGTTATATAACATATGGATGGGGTAATTAACAATTGGTTGTATGATTGGGTTTACCAAATGGAAATCACTTATAATTCACATGAAACCCAATATTCAAACTATGTCAAGCCACTATGAGCTATTAAAAATTCATGAATATCCATATAACATATAATATGATTAAAATAATGACTCTATGGGGGTGATTAAACAAAAAACAAGATAAAATTCCTTCCCTTTGTATAATATTTTGATGCATTACAACTAGTATAATAATCCATGGCCACTTCACCATGATCAATTCATGGCCGCACTATTTAGATGAATTTGGATCTTCTGATTTACATATCCCTATATCAGTGTAGCTTTACATGAATGTGGGAAACACCCTCCTTATAAAATTAAAGAGGTAGGAAAAATGTGATATATAATAGAAATAATAGAAAACAAAACAATATTTTAAAAGGTAATATACTGCTCTTAAAACCTGAGTAGAGTTTAAAAAAATAATCAAAACACGCCATACTAGAATCAAAAGAGAAGTTAGATATATTATTAACATAAAATATTCTAAATAAAAAAATTTCGTTCATTAAAACCAACCCATTATATAACTTCTTATCACTAATAGTTCCAATGTCCTGTAACTGTTGATCACGAAGTTCCATGTTCTTTAATAAATAACAACATTTCAAGTTATATTCCATTATGATAATCGATATGTAGATAAGAATATAAAAACAATAAGACTACTAATAATAAAATTATGATCTTCTAGGAAAATATATCACCAAGACTCGAAGACAATTCTTACCCATTACCATATTTTTTGAGAATCGATGTTGTCATACAACAAATCATTTTCAATCATTTTATTGAGACCACATTGGTCCAATGTTGTTTTAGGATTCAAAAAGAAGTTTTTTCTAGTTTTTTTATCATTATTAAAAACTAATTAAAATTTTTAGTATTGGTGAAAATGTTAAAGGTCATCTATACTAAGAAAATCAGAAACACATTTGTAACTGATGTCCATTAGATAAGTTTTCAATTATGGAAATCATTTTTGGGGGATGTGGATTTCATACTAACAAAAGGATCAGATTGATGTTTCTGATCAAGTGATAATTCTTATCAGGGATTGAATGTTTTTCAGGGTATTTGGTAACAAAAATTGAAGATGAAATCATGGATTTAAAGTCTTTAATACCAAAAATTTCATGAGAAACATGTTGTTCAATCTTCATAAAGGAAAAAGGGATGATGTGTTTAATAAAATAAATAATAAAATTATTTTGACGTACTATTGTTCTAAATTTTTTGATAAAAAAATTATATAAGAATATGTTTCTAGTGGAAATATTTTTGTTAAGAAAATGTATTCCATTTGCAGTTCATCGGTGCGAGAATTATTATACACATTTCTTGTTTGGATGTCTAGGAAGTGTGAAGATATTGAAATTAAATGTACTTATGAAGAAGAAATAGACCAATCCATTTTAATAGGTGATTCATTAGTCTATTTGATCCACATTACTAACAATTTGATATGATCAACCAACATATTCATTAAACCTAGAAAAAAATAGGTTGCTTCTCACACAACCCTATCTAACATAGCATGCCACTGATAAATCAAAGAATTTTTGAAACCAATCCATCATGGAAAATGTTGATTAAAAAAATAAAAAGATGAACTTATCAATTGTATTTAAATAATTATATTATATATGACTGGTATGTATAAATTTTTGGACTAATGAATGCAATTTTTTTCACAGACTGATCTATAATATGGGATTAATGATTTATTAACTAGATAATGTTCAATAATGTTTCCAAAATTTTTTAATAGGTTGTGTTCTAAATAAATTTTTTTAGGTGAAACATAATTCATGTTATTTTACTAGTGTTCCAAGAGTTAATTTAAAAAAAATTCAAAGATAAACTAGAGGGATGTAGAGAATCATTCAATAGATACATGCTGACACAGACAATTCATTGTACACGAGAACATTGGTCTGGGGAATTTTTGAGAAATTGAATAAAAGGATAAAAGTTTTGAATAGTTTTTACAAAGTATATTTAAAGGGAGATGGAATATATAGATTTTTTAATAGATTTTATGAAAAAATAGACAGATAATGATGTTGAAACAATGTTTTTAAAGAATTTCTTTAAAGTGTTATTCCATTAATTTGGTATGGATAATCGAGACAAGTGTATTTACTTCTATATTTGATTAATCGTAAGGGGAAAAATATAAAAAAGGAAAAAATTATGATAATTTAAATTGTTATTAGAATGAGAATTATTATGGAGTCCATATAATAATAATGTTTGGAGAATACTTATAAATTTTCTAGTATAATCACAGTGAGTTGAGACACAATAAATTTTTAAAATATGGATTTTAAATGAATAAAAAAACATATTTAATGAAATTTTTCTTATAAGTACTGTATTATTGATTTATTTTACATTAAGATTTTGTCTCTCTTATAAATAGATGTATGTATGATTTACATTATGATAGTAATTGTGCATAATTCAACTATAGAGGAGAGAGTGAATGATCTTACGGGGTTGTAGTGATGGGAGGTTTTAGATAGACTTTTCCACATGAAATGATTGAGAAACATAAGTGTTTGAAAGAAGTTATTGGGTCAGAACAAACCAATAGAATAACATTTCTAGAAATAAATAAGATGTTCAGAGTTATTTTTGATTAATTTGTTATTATTTATTTTATATAATGAAGAATCATACTAGAGAATTGAATGAATCCATTCGGTATAGTTTTAATAAAAGTTCCAAAAAGGTTCCTTCTACCAACTACTATATAAATAAGTGAAGTATTTTATTATTGATAATTACAATGTTTGATTTTTTTGATGCAGAAAAGTGAAATGTTTGGAATAAATTGGATAAAGACTCTATATGTGTAAAAATTATAATTTTACATCATTCATGATAGAAGAAGCCCAAGAACTATTTCATTGATCACATTTCTACAAACGTGTAATGGTATTTCCTACATGTTTTATCCATGGTAAATTATTATTTTTCAAGTGGATTGTGTGGTATTGGATTAATTATAATCAAGGATAAGGAATAACTAGACTTGATTTATAGTGAACCTTGTAAATAAATCATTTCCCATGGATGTGTGAATACATTTTTTGGGGAAAATTTGATAATTCTTTATGGGGAGGATAAATTGGTTAAAAAATAAAGATAACATAAAATAAAATGAAATCATAATTCAACCCTCGCTTTCTCAGTGATACATTGATCATAGATGTAATTTTAGAAATATAATTATACTGAAGTTTCTCTTCATTATATCTGTGGTCATGTTTTTAATGATTTTTTTAAGGAGAATACGAATTTTGGGAATAATATTGAGATTCCATCATTCGATGGTTTGGAGTATCATATTTAGAAAGATTTAATAAACCCATATCATATGTGTATTGGGTAAAATGTTTTGGATGATTTTAAATATGGACTTCTTCTTCATATTTAAAATGATCCACTTACATCCATGGAGAATAAGAATCATGAGAATTCTAGAAGACCAAATAATGATGTGCTCTCATCATGTTCTTAATTTTAATTCCTAATAATGTTGGGAGTTTCTACTGCTAATGGTATATGGGAGAATATGAATAACATTTATGAACATAATAGAAATGTGACAAATTAAACAATACTATTCTAGATACTGAAGTATGAGTCTCTGAAAATGGATGAGTATGAATCTGTTGGTGACTAAATTATAACAGTGATTGAAATTATTAAAACCATAATAGTTCTTCGCGATAAGTTATAAAATTAAAATTTTGTTTTATTTAACTATAAATTTATTCTTGATATATTTAATTCCAAGGTTTTATCATTGGTATATAGAGATCCTAAAACTCAATCATTGGACATCATTTAATGTACTTACATGACATGTAAAATGAAAAGATAGATTATTATGAATGGAAATGAAAATTATGATTGATAAATGACTATCACCGATAATGATGAAGGAAATGATTATAATATTCAAGAACAAACAAATATAACAGTGACTTGGAATCTGAAATAGAATTTAGTAACAATATTGAATAATTTTTATACTTTTTTGTAAAATTGTGAATGGATTTACAAGAATATACAATGGGAATATACCAATAAAATTTATTGAATGTGGATATATGTTAAACTTTACTAAAATTTGTCCCTGAATAATTGATGAATATGATATTGATGAAGATGATAGATGTCCAATAAGTTCATCATATAAAAAACTGATATCTCAAAATATAATTACATGGAAAATAAGGTTTGGTTACCCAAATTGAAAAGGTGAATCCATTTTTTTTAAGATTATGAAGATGAATAATGTATTATTGAGGTTTAAATTTTTACTGAATTTTATAAGGAAAATACTATCATTGTAAGAATTGATGATGAATAATTCTGAAGAAGTAGTTCTATTAAAGAAGTGGAATACATAGAGTACCACTTTTAGTGAGAATTGAAAAAATTTCTATGAACTATTGCATGATATGAATTAGACACCAAGAAATTGAGGAAAGAATGTCCCACAAAAAATATATATATAATTTCTTCCTGAAATGAATAAAATTCAAATGGAGTAGATTGATTTTCAGAATACGAATCTAGAAAAAGAAAAGAATTGGAATGAACATCATGATGTAAATTGGAAATAAAATGATAATAATTATTTTGTTGTTCAATTTTTTATTATAAGGTTGAGTACGGGGTTTATGGTCTAAATAAATTTATCACTATTTGTTTTGATTATTTTGGAATGGGTTAACATGAGATGAATCTCAAAATGTTTCACTAAAATATAATAATAAAAATTTAGAGTATCTTTAAAATAACAATGATAAGAAAACAATAAATTGTCCACAACCAAAAGTGTCATAAATTCATATGTTTCTAAAATTTCAGAGACACATGATAATGTTTTTTCACTTCTGATTCTGATAAATTTTAAAAACATCATATTTAATGAAGAATATTTTAGTTGAAACAAAACTATTTGGAGAATAAAAAAGTTCTAATGAGAATAGTATGAATGTTTCTGAAAATTATTTCCAAAAATTAATACACTATCAATGGTATAGATTAAAATATTTTTTCTATGGTTACTATTAGTATTATTGGGTGTTTTAGAATATGGAAAATATGATTATGTCATCCCACACCATTAAAATTGTCCCATGACTTTTAAAAACAATATTTATAGGCAATTTGATCCTATAAATTAATGAATTATGGGATTAATGTTTTTAAAGATGAAAAAAGATCCCAATGATTTAATACTGTGTTCAAAAGATGTTAACAACCTATATAACTGGTAAATTGGTGATTAGTTTTGTTACTACAGTAAAAGAATGTTTATAATTATTTTATTAAGGTTGATGTGATTAATGATAAATGGAATGAAAAATATATTTTTTAAGAATCATCTAACAAAGCTACAAAAGGAGAATGACCATTGATTTTTTATAGTGTATAGTATTCTCTCATTACTGAATAATTATTATTGTTGAAGAATTTTAGATATTTCAATGAAGGAAATATGACATTATATAATGATGAATCCTATATAATTAAATGAGTCATTTATACTATTATTGGGTACGAAAAGTGGAAATCCAAGAAATATTTGTTTGTTGATGATTTGAAACACAATCTTCTATGTGATTACCCATATTGTGATGATAAAAAAATAGGTTTTTGAAATTTTTGTTCAGTTTTGAAAAGATTGGAAGATATAGTAGTTGTCATAATATAGAATCATAGAATAGAAAAAATGATTCAAGTTGGGGATGTTTTGAAATCATGATTGTTAGTAATGATGGAATAGAATCACATATGGCATAAGGGGATCAGACTTCTATGTTAGAGAAACATGAGAATGTTATCATAGAGATAAAATTTAAATGGTAATCTTATTATATCATGAATAAGAGAATGGTGATGTGAAATTTTTTATAAATGAATTATTAGAATCGATGCAAATAATAATGTTGATATTTAATGAACTCAAAATCTAGATTTTATAAATTTGGTTATTAATATTCCTATAAATCAAAAATCAACATTCATAGATTAGTACTTCATTTCTTTTCTTCATGGTTAAAACCATATTTCTTCAGTTCTATATTTGAAACATTCGTTATGTGATTAGAATATATTTAATTGTATAATGAGATTATATGAGAAGATATACCAGTCTTCTGTAGTAAAATATGGTACTAATAATGGTGGCGAGTTTAATAATGAAGAGAAAAAAACGTTATATAGAATGAATATTTATTCATCCTGGCATCAGTAAACCAATAAACCTTAAAAATTGTGCTTTTCAATTGAATACCATATTTTTTGTTGAAATGGGTCCAAGATATTTTAATTGAATATGTTTTTAAAAATTATATATAGAGTAATGCTATTAGAAGATATGTTAATATTTAGAATCAATGTTTCTATATTCCATGTTCCAATATGACTCCCTTTGATAATTATTATTATAAAAATCCATGTTTGAAACACTTATGAGTTTACGGTAATCCATGTATCTCAAAAAATAAACGTCGAAACCATGGAATGTTTATTCTGAGAGGTGAATATGAATAATTCTAAGATTTGATCTATATGGAAGAGGGTATAAATGTTTAATCAATAATAATTGATGAATATTAGGTTTTATTGAAGTTAATGTTATGGAAAATATCGAGGAAGATGTGTCATAATCTCATTTAGCTTAGAAATCTGAAGATAAGTAATTAATTGTTGTTATGAAACATGAAATGAATTCCAAAATTGGATTCAACATAAAAGAAGATGAATCTGACTCAACTATTTTCAATGATGATAATTAATTCCACACCTCTCATCATTGTCTAATTAAATAGGTAGACGCTATGAAAATTATAGATGACGAACATTAAATTTTTCAATCAAGAATATCATTGAATATTTTTACACATATTTCTATGTATTCAAATATTGAGTTGAAATATTTGTATGATTTATTTTATCATCCTGAATGGCTTCGAGGTATGAAAGAAGATTTTGGTCATATTTAAAATAATAATAAATTGGAACTCAAACCAAAACAAAAATTAATAAAATTTAATTATAAAAAATTAGGTGTTATAAATTTTTTTAGTGAATATAGTGATATGGTAAGAATAAATGAATTATTTGTTTTTAAGGGTAAATAAAAAATTACGAGAACTGAATTTTATGAAAGTTATTATCCAGTGGAATGGTGAGAAATAATAAGAATCATTCTCATAGTTTCTGCACAATAGTGTTATAAAACATTTATATGGACATGAAGTTAGAATTTATGAATAGAGAACATTATGAAGAAGATTATATTTTAAACATGTGTTTGGTTTTTAGTAAGGATGAATGTAATGTGTGAATGTTCATGAACTCCTTGTATGGGATGAAGGAAGCACTAAGCGCTTTTTATTCCAAATTGTATACATTCTTAAGGATGTTTTACTTTTTGAAAACAATAGTTGATATTACACTATATATATTGTACTATGTAAGGATTTCCATCTTTTTATTGTATATATTCATGAAATACTATATATTAGGAATGGTGTATGAGATTGTGAATTTTTTTTGAGGTTATGATGAATATATATTTAAAATTACCATACATGGTGATATGAAATAATTCCTTGGGATATATGTCTTATAAAGGACAAAAAAATATTTGATTCTCAAAGAAAGTATCCTTAGGATATTCTTAATGTGTATTTCATTGAAAATTGAAAAACTTTTTCCTCACCAACATTATTTAGAATCATGTTCTCTAAATAAGGATGAGGCAATGAAGATGATTCTAAAGTTTATTGAATGCTGACTATGAGTTTTTTGAATCTAATTTCCTAAAGGCTAGAAATTGTTTATGTCGTTACCTTATATGTAAGATTCTGAATTACTTGAAAATAAAAAAAATAATCTAATATGAAATTAATTCATATATATATCAAAGGGGTAAAATATTGTAGAATCAGGTATGATAGCTCAAAATAATTTCTTGTTTATATTGTAGATATGGTGATCGGGACGAATGTGTTAATGATTGAAGATCCATAAAAGGTGGAGGCCTCTTTATAGATAAACTTTGTGTATTTTGGTTTATTAACCTAAAAAAATTAGTAACTATTATGGCTTCTAATGAAGAGTGTCTTTCTATAACTCAATATGAATCCCTACATATGTGGATGATGAATAATATGGAAGGAATACATGTTGAAGTGATGTTACCTCTCCTCTTGTGTTTTGATAATTAGTGATCTATAAACCATAAAACAAATCCTGTAAAAAATTATTCGTCAATACTTATTTATATAATAATTCACTTCATCCTAGAGTTTATGGTGATGTATAAAGTCAAGATGGAGTTTTTTCCAACAGAATATAATGTTTTCTTTCATTTTCACAATACTTTTACCATTAGAGGCAGTTTTTAAATTGTCGATGACAATGTGTTTCGATCGTTTTTTCTATAATGTTGTTGTTTGTGTTTCTATCCACTCTCTCATATGTTCATTTGATAGTGAAATCAAGGGGGGATGATGTTTTATTAATCAATCATTAGAAATGTTGTGAACCTTTAAATGATACATGTATTTAACAGGAGTTACTGGTAAGAATCTAATTCAACATATATTTGTGTAAAATATTCAATATATTTATTGAGGTGGTTATAAGAATTAATTTCATTGGAATAATTAATAGGATATGTTCTGAAGAGGAATAACGATTGAATATTTTGAAAAATATTTTTCATATCACTATTTTTGGACAACATGGTGTTTTGTTCAACGATTCTTATTTATGGAAAATTGTTTGATCATGTAGGATAATAATTTTTTTTAGTGACATGTAGCTTGAGTTAAAAATGTTAAGTGATTTATGATCCTTGGTTGACAACATAATCCAAATAAGGATATTTTTGGGACCATGTAGGATAACTGTTTTTCAGATGATTAAATTTGTTTATACTGATTATTTTTATTTTTATATCATTATGAATAATAAATTCACTTTGTTAAAAATTTTGACTGAATGAAAGGTGGAACGAGATCATAAGTGACGCACGCCTGTCATAGGGCATGACAAAAGCAATTTAATTTTTCCTAGTGCAGCATAGATGCTGGCCATGGTCGTCTCACTTGAGGATCTTTCTCAATCATTTACATACTTAATATAATTTAACTAAACTACTTAATTTTGTTGTTTTTATATTATCTAGTAATGAAATACAATTTTAAAGATAAAACTAACATGCAATGACAAAATGTAATTAATTGAGAAAGAACTTGGCCTTTATGGGTTTGTTTTTGGGTTTCATCATTCTCAATGTTGGTATTTAAATTATGTTTGATAATTCAATTATGAGATCTCATTCAAGAATTACTATTATTCTATTTATTGGTGTGAAATCTTGAATGCATTTAGCAATCATAACTTCACGTCCTCCTATAATCAAGGTTGATGGCACACCTCGATCGAGAGTGTGATATTTTCCAAGAACTGGCTCCATCGTATGCCATTTCAACCACTGAATGGATCAAATCCATCGTATGAAGAGATTGTATCCAGTATAAGGGAGGGAAAATATTTAATAAAATAATATAAATGAGTTTGAGATCAGTGTCGTGGTGGATGATCGCCACACCCATCCACATCACTCTTGCTCATCATAAACATAATAAAACATCATAATTTAAACACATAATAAATGAAATTTCCACATACCTCCCCCATGCTAAGTCTCGAGTTAACCCCTCATATTTGAGGGTATGAGGTCACGGTGGATAATATGAGAAGAATAAAAGAAGGAATGAAGGAGAAAAGATGAAGAAGAAAACACGGTGGATGGGTGGACACAAAAATAATGCCTTCATTTTATTAGAAATCTAAATTAGAAATGAAAAATAAAACAAAAATAAAGAAAAAAAATGAAATGGGGAATATTTTTGGCCGGCCTCCCACAGTGGAGATCTCCTCTTTAGTGCCTTGAAAGAATGGATGGAGGATGGGATTCTTTGGGAAGGAGGTGAGGGCCTCCTTTTATAGGCAGAATTCAACCCCCAAATGATATTGCGATTTATCCCCCTTTAATGACCTCTTCACGTGATCTACCTTTGATGAATGTTGTTACTAAATTACTTGGTCGTCTCTCCTCCAAATGTCAGCTAATTTGGAAACCGTATGAAGGAGTTATGAATTTTTCTTTCTTGGTTTCTGTTTCGGGACGAAGCTTCTAGGAAGGTTCCTCCAAATGAATATCGTTAAATAGCCTCCTTAATGACCTCCAATATCCCCCAAATTTATTTTAGAGCCGTAACTATATGTTATAGTGGTATCCTAGGTGGAAACACATCATATAGACATGCATTGGCAGAATTGATGTTCCATTACTGTTGGTGGGTCCACGATGTCCGCCCGGGAAAATGTCCAATTTCAATGAATTTGTAGACCCTTTAGATAGTCGAATCATCTCCCGGTTCAGAAGACAAAAATGAAGGAAATAGAATAAGGATTATAAAAAAAATTAATCAGAAAACTTGGAATTTTATTTTTCCCAAAATGACCAAAATACCCCTAATGTACAAATCTGTCAAAAATCCAAAATTAGTCATTTTTCACATTTAAGCTCAAAATAACACTAAAAACTAAAAACATGACAATTAACCATCCAATAAAACTTTTGTAGGATTATAAACAATTATTTTACAGTATGAAATATATGAAAATGTGAGTTTCATCACTCCCCCACCATCAAACATTGCACTCCTGGGCAATCATCTTACATCCGAATCAAAATCCACACAACAATCAACAATGAGAAAATATCATTGATTTTATCCAAAATAGAATTCCATCATGTCTCATATATGAATAATAATACTCTATTATTTTCATTTCAATCACTAAATTTTTTTCAACCTCGTAAATAAATCCATGGCCCAATCACAACCTACCTCACATTGATTTTTATGTCACCCTTCACTTAGGATAAATTGAATCTAGAGTTATACTCGTACTTGAAAATCACATGTATTACCATAGGTTTGTGAAAATTTTCATTTCTCCACAGCGTGAAACATGAAAATGAATTTAATCATGAGGGATTTAATTAATGTTTCAAATGATTCTTGTGGCATAGGGTTGGTGGGAAAATTATTGAAAAATGTTCTAGGCTAGAAAGAGGAGGTTGGACTTTTAAGTACAATGCATGATTAAATCAAGTGAAAACACATGAAATTTCTCACTCAATCCCACTTGAAAATGTGAAACACAACACCACCCCCTTTTAATGATATAGGACATGAGCCAATAAGTTATTATAATGAATGATATCATCTAAGTTCCCCTTTTTTCAAAGCTCCAGAAAGGCACAACTTTATTTTCTTTTTCATTTTTTTTCATTGAGGATGAGCTGAAAATTGAATACCATGAATGAATGAAAATTCATGCCCTTTATATTTTAGAGGGACATGAGTCATAAAATAAGGTACATTGAGGAATTCAAGCTCATCTCCATTTTTCTATTCATTTTTTTTCGAAGGAGAAATGGATGAAACAAATTAAGCACAATGAAATGATGAAACATTCCCAATTATCTTATTATCCATAGCCCAAAATATTTACACACACATCACACTATACATAAATGATACACATCCCAGTGAATGCATAAGAAAGTCCCTTCCACCACACTCAAACTAAAAATATCCATGACAAAATACTAAAAGTGTGGGTAGGTAAGGAAAAATTGGCTTGTAATGTGGCTTAAACCTATATGGAAATTCATGGAATCTAAGGGCTTACGAAGGATAAATGTAAAGGTGGGTCTCAAGATAAAATGTGGCTAGCCAAAGAGATGCATCAATCATTTCAAATACATTCCATGAAATCCAAGTCTTCGAAAGAGAATATTTACAAATTATGGTTCTCACACAATATTCAAGTTTCCCTCAAGATAGTGTGGGTATTAGGAATAATATGTAAAAGTGGTGTAGAATACCTCACAGGATTAGAAAAAATATTTTGAGTCAGTTGTTTCATGGTCATGGATTTAAAAAATCATTCAAACTCATAAAAATTATTGATAATCCAATTCAAGAAAATGTTTTCACATCAACAATCATTTAAAATCCATTATTTCAAAAATCATTTCAACTCTTTCAAAATAAATTGATTTGTGAAAAGTGATAAGAATATTCATTAAAGATCAAAATTCCTAAAAAAATGAAAAGAACACAAGAAGAACTAAAAAGTTTGACACTCCCCCACACTTAAATTTTACTACCCCTTATTTCAACTCAACAAAATATAAATATAAAGTTATAAAATCAAAGGGAAGGAAATATACAACCTAACATTATTTTAGAGGTGGATTCCTTGAGTTAAGCTCCTAGAATCAGCCACTTTAAAACTACAAGAAAGTAATGAAAATACATTAAGAAAATAAATAAAAAGAATATGAAAGGGAAAAGAAAAGAGATAATGCTTGTTTTAGACCCCTAAGCGGGTGCAAGGTTTTTACTGCCCCTAGTCAGGCAGTTTTAGTGCATTATCTCCAATCAGAAGGTGGGTTTGGATTCTTTGAGATGAACTACCACATGTTATTTTTCATGATATCCATTAGTAAAACCTGAATATAGATAACCCCAAATAAGTTTATAATGTTCCCAACCCCCGAGAAAGAATAAAGAAGAAATTTTAGGATCGAAGTGGGAGGTAATAAAAGGTAAGGGTGATCCCTTTTAACTTTGGTGGTGTCCTCATCCATATGGTATGAAAATTTTTGTTGAGGAGGTAGTCACACCACCACCACCTTCTCCAGATATTCTTCCATGATCACCACTACTTTAGTGGTATCTTTCATATCATCCATGGTTTTCTCCATTTGTGATGTATCAGAAATTTCAAAGGAAGAGATGCCATAAAACAATTTAGCTTGAATAAGGTTAAAACATGAAGAATTAATAAATAAAATCTTCCCTTTCATGTAATTCAGTTTGGAAATTGATCTCTTCAGGAATGACCATTGGAAACTCAAACTCAGTAGGTGCATCTTCTTCCTTATCTTCCAAAGCAAGAGAGAGGTAGAAAGTGTCTGATGTTTCATTATTATGTATGGGAAGATCACGTATCAAGTTATATTCAACAAAGATATTCCATGATTCTTCCAAAAAATGTTGAACTCCCATCTGTGCATCATTTGGAATGTGTACTTCTGGGACCTCCTTGAGCAATGGTTGAGTGCAAGATGATTTTATTATTTGTTTTAGTAGATCTTTCTCACCCGCCTTAGGTTCTTTAACATAAAAAATTATTTGTAAAATCAATTCAACCACTTGTTCTAGTTCAGGTTCTGCCTCAGGGTCAGATTTCTCTTGGGATGTGCGTACATATTTAGAAATCCATTCTATTTGGCTCTCCAGTTTTTGAACTTTATCACTAATCCTATGAAATTTATCATCATGTTCATTGCAAACATTTTTTGGCACATGAGATTGTTCAGTCCATGAATAAAAATTTAGATTGAATGACATCATGAACAAAGAAGATTATTTTTTAGTTTTTGAAATTTATGAATTTTTTGTTGTTTTTTTAATGAAAGAAAAATTATTTACACAATGTGAATAAAAAATAGTGAATTAAAACCACTTGGATCCCCGGTAACGGCGCCAGTTTGACACACGTCTATCGTAGGGCATGGAAAATGAAATTTAATTTTTCTTAATGCATCATAGAAACTGACCAGGTTCGTCTCACTTGAGGAGCTTTCTCAATCATTTACATACTTAATCTAATTTAACTAAACTACTTATTTTTGTTGTATTTGTATTATCTTGGAATGAAATACTATTTAAAGATAAAACTAACATGCAATGACAAAATCCAATTAATTGAGAAAGAACTTGGACTTTATGGGTTGGTTTGTGGGTTTCATCATTCTCCATGTTGGTATTTAAATTATGTTTGATAATTCAATTAAGTGATGTCATTCATTAATTACTATTCTTTTATTTGTTGTTGTGAAATATTTAATGCATTTAGCAATCATAACTTCACCTCCTCTTGTAATCAAGGTTGATGGAATGCCTCGATCGAAAGTGTGACGTCTTCCAAGACCTGGCTCTATCGTATTCCATTTCAACCACCGAATGGCTCGACTACATCGTATGAAGAGCCTGTATCTAGTAGAAGAGATGGAAAATATTTAATAAAAGAATAGAAATGAGTTTGAGATCAGTGTCGTGGTGGACGATCACCAAACCCGTGCACATCACTCTTGCTCATCACAAACTTAATAAAACATTAGAATTTAAGCACAGAATAAATGAAATTTCAACATACCTCCCCTGGGCCAAGTATCGAGTTAACCCCTCATATTTGAGGGTAAGAGTTCATGGTGGATACTATGAGAAGAATAAAATAATAAAAGAAGGAGAAAAGATGATGAAGAAAACACGGTGGATGGGTGGACACAAAAATAATGCATGAATTTTATTATAAATCTATATTACAAATGAAAACTAAAACAAAAATAAATAAAAGAAATGAAATGGCAAATATTTTTGGCCGGCCTCCCTCGGTGTAGATCTCCTCCTTGGTTTCTTGAAGGAATGGATGAAGAATGGGATGCTTTGGGATGGAGGTGATGGCCTCCTTTTTTAGGCAGAATTCGACCCCCAAAATATTGCGCGTTTTAGGCCCCCTTAATGACCTCTTCACGCGTTATACCCTTCATGAATGTTGTTCATAAATATCTTGGCCGTCTCTCCTAAAAAGTTCAGCTAATTTTGAAATCTTATGATGGTGTTATGAATTTTTCATTCTCCTTTTTTGTTTCTGGACGAAGCTTCAAGGAAGGTTCCTCCAAAAGTATGTCGTTAAATAGCCTCCTTAATGACCTACAACATCCCCCAAATTTATTGTAGATCCGGCCCTATTTTTCATAGTGGTATCCCAGGTGGAAACAAAAAATTTAGATATGTTTAGGCCGAATTGAAGTTCTATTATAGTTGGTGGGTCCACACTGTCCGCCCGAAAAAATGTCCAACTTCAATGAATTTTTATACACTTAAGATGGCCGAATCAGCTCCTGGTTCAGAAGAAAAAAAATGAAGGAATTAGAATACGGATTATAAAAAATTTGAATCAGAAAATTTGGAATTTTATTTTTCCGGAAATGATCAAAATACCCCAGACATAAAAATCTGTCAAAAATCTAGAATTAACGTTTTTCACATTTGGGCTCAAAATAACTCTAAAACCAAAAAACATGACAATTACCCATCCAATAAAACTTCTATGGGATTATAAAAAATTATTTACAGTATAAAATATATAAAACTGTGAGCTTCATCAATAAAATTAGGTGCATTTTTGTTATGAAACTCAATCAGTTTCAGAATTAATTTTTTTGAAATGTTTTATTGATTAATTCCATTCAGAATCACATTGTATTCATAATGATTTTTTATCAGAGTGAGAAGATTTATATAGGTCCAAATGTGTTTACATATATTTGGATCAGAATATAATAATTCTTTTTATTAGTATTAAACAGCTTCATTTTTATTAGAAATATTTCATTCATACTTTTTGAAATAATGGGATAGAAGATGTATTTTTTACAATAAGTTAAATAATTCTTTACATAACCTAGTGTTCTCTACATCACGAGAAAGTCTTGAAACAAGAATAATATTTCTGAAGAAAAATAGTTATGAATTTAATTGATTCCTTTTACATTCTAACTCGGTGAAAATCACAGAAATAAATTTATTTCAATGACTTGGATATTTGAAGTTTCTAGCATTATGTGTCCTATTTTAACACTAATTGGTTGATCCAATAGGCTGGTTGACTCATCAAAATTTTCAAACAACCACATTAACCATTGAAAATGATCAATGATTAGTTTGATAATTTATTGAAGAAAAAAATGGTCACTTCTCACATGATTCCATCATACAGAGTGTTCCACCAAACCTTTATTGGGGATCTGACACTAATACATAAGAAAATGTGTTGATTTAAAAAGAGTATCAGATGCAGAGTTCATTTAGTTGAAGTGTTGTTTTGTGATGATTAAGAGTATGCATAATTTTTTTGGACTAATGAATGAGAATATCATCAGAGATTTATCCATCAGATGTGATTAGAAACTCATGAATCAGATGATGATCATCAATGTAGTAAAACATTTTCATTATGTTTCATTGTTCTATAATTTTTTCAGGGGGAAAATAAGTCATTAATTTTTTTAAGTGGGACTAGTGTCATCCGGAAAGATTTTATAGAGATACACTAGTTTGAAATAGAGGCCTATTTGTGAAATGCATTCTGACACATATAAGTCCTCATACTCTAGACATCATAAGACACATGAGCACTGTTCTGAAGAATTTTTGAGTAATTTAAAAAAGGGTATATGATTTAAAATATTTTTAAAATTTTTTTAATTAGGGGTCAGGTATCATTATAAGTTTGAATAATTTTTATGAAGAGAATAAAATTTATAATGATTTCAAAATATGTTTTAATGATGAATGGTATCAATGTTTTATGTCATTTATTTGGAATAGAGAATCAGAGTGAGGATTCTTCATTTCAACATATGATTAATTTTAAAGTGAAATGGTATAATAACTGTAACACCCCAAGCTTTCACAATACACTTCTCTTTGAATAATACAGTAGCGTGTGTTGTACGCAACTTCGAGCTTTAACACACCGCGACTAATCAAAGTAGCCGTTATGAATAGTAATACCCACATTTTAAAAATATAGAAATTTTATATTTCAAAATGGACTTCATTTTTGTATTCGTAATATAGAAATTATCCAAAGTTTAATTTTTTGTAATTTTCTGAGAACTTCCAATTTTTTATGAATAGTGAAAAATACTTAAAAACAACTTTTTTAATCAAAATATTTTATAGTGATAAATTATACTATTGAGTGGTTTTAAAGTATAATTTGAATATATTTTTACAATTTTATCCAATGGTTGTCATTTGAATTAATTTCACTTTGAAATTGGACAAAAACAATTGTCAATCTTTTGATATATATTAAAAACACGCTATTTGTCGTGACAGCGGAAATTAATTATAAAATTAATTAATGAAAATTATATGTTTGGAATTTTGTAAAATAGACATCATTTTTTTATTCTGAATATCAATTATAGCTTAGGGTGAAATTTTGGCATTGTTTTAAAAAACTTCAATTTTTGATGATTAGTGAAACCACTAAGTGGTAGTTAAAAAACTGATTTTTCATTTAAATGAAACATTACCACTTCTGTGTTTTGATTTTTAAAAATCTGACATAAATGGTTGTCATTAGGAACTAAAATTTGGTTCAATGGGATAAATTTTTTTTTTGGTGAATAGTATCTTTTAATTTTAATTAATCGCGATTAAAGGTAATTAGTGAAATTTAAGGTAAAAATGATATTATAAAAATATGAAAAAACCCTTACACTTGTCCTACCCTATTTGATGAGTAATGGCCGACCAAGACAATCCATGGGTCAACTTGGGGACCCCATGGAGCCACTTTGTTAGGAAAATGACAATAATAACTTTTTATTTAAAGTAAAAATAAAAATGTCACAAACATGAGTTGTTTTACTAAAAAAAATTTTAAATGGTGTTATAAAAGTCATATTTTTGACTATAAATATTAATTATAAATCTAAAAAGATTTCCTAAATCATGATAATTTTTTTATAATTTGTAGACATTAAATAAATTAAATTATTTAGGACACCATGATGATGCAGCGATTACCTCATTAATTAACGATTTAAATAAAATAAAAAGATAATATAAAATCTAAGACTTAAATTTGTCCAAAGCCTATTGAATGAGTTTATTTCGAACCATTATCACCTTACCCTCGAAATATATAAGTTTGGGACCTTTAGAATCCGAAACTCAATATATAATAAAGTAACATTTCTTGACATTCCAAGAGTGCCCCTCCTCTCCTCTTATAAAAGGGACCCAACACTTCCACCTTACTCACAACTTCAAATCCTATTGTCTTAGCCAAACTCTGCCCAAATACTCTCCAATATTTCCTCTCTTACTCATAGAATCCTCACATTTGGCAGAACTCTTCCCAAGGAGGCCTTTGGCTCAAATAAAAAAGAGTTACCCGATTTTAAGGTAATGTCTTCTCTAATGTTGTTTTGTTTTATTTTGCTTCTCCAACCCCTTAAACTCTTTTTATTACTTTATTCTGTAACAACACCAGTATCTTCAATATACTATAATGTTTTATGATAATTATTTGGTTTACACTTACACACACCTTCGTCTAATTGTTAAAGAACATACGGTTTCTGTGGGCGGCGAAATACTGCCTCACGAAACGATGATTGTTCAATATCCCTTTAACACCTCTAATGGTGGCCATGTTGATGACAATATTTTCATATATGATATATATATTATGTTTATGTTTTCCTTATGCTTCTTTATTTCTCATTTATGGCATACTTTATGATTTCCATTATGGGTAAACGCGATAATTTCATTTTAGGAAGTGCGGACTAGCGCCCGCTCAAAGTGATTTGAATCGTTAATGCCATATGTGGGATGTATAAAGGATGGAGTAAAGGGTATTATAAAATATATCATAAGGGAATTATTTTATACCTTTATATAATTATAACTTCATTCCTTTAAATATGAAATAGAAATGAAAGTAGCGTTCATGCGTACGTACTGCTTACCGTCCCCATGAACGGTGCATTTCATTTCTTACCTCTAAATGTTATGTAACATTATAAATGAATGTATATACTGGATGTATATGATATATACATCATGAATATAATTATGAATATAATGGATATTTTACCACATGAACAAATTGTAATTATAAGAAGTTTATTTTTGACCCAAGTACCTAAGATCGACAAAACGACCGTTATTAACTTAAATAATTACATAATGTTCATGAAATGGTAATAAGTTATATAAAAGGAATAATGAACATGAAAAAGGTTCTTAAGAAAATAGAAATTAACTCTAGTTTATTATTCAGGAGGTTAAAGAACGATCGAGTCAAGTCGGACACCAGGTAAGGGAACTTCTTAACCCAATTTTCATTCTTTGGGTTAATCTCCTACTTTAAAATTATGTCATGATATTATCTTGTATTTGTACTTTATTTATGTGTACATATAGTGAATACACATAATATATCTATTCTATTTAAAAATTATCTTTGAAAGGTACTTTGTCTCAATCTCTATTCATTGAGGCATATTTTGTTTTATACACAAATTTCTTTTATAAAGTGTATAAACCCCTTTGAATTTTACTTTTATTCAAAAGGAATCTTTTTATACGAAGCATTTTACTAAACGACAAAAAGGAATTTTTTTCTGGTCGTAAGTATGCGGCGACAACGACTTCTTCGCCGCCGTGACCATTATTTGAGTTTCGGATTCCTCTACAAGCCACACCTTTTTTTAAATGAAAAATAAATACAATGTTTTAATTTTCTTTTATTTGGGTATTGAAAATGGTTTTGAAAGTGTTTTTATTATATCAATGTGTTGTATTGATATCTTGTGATTGAAATATGGACATTTTATGTTTCCTTTATGCAAGTTTTATGTTATACGATTATGTTATGGTTTATGATATGTTTAAACCTATTCATTTGAGGAATGCATTGGACTTAATAAGTGACTGGTGGAGCCCACTATAGCTCCTCGATGCATCGGTAGGTCTCATGAGACAAAATAGTGTCTTGGCACGAGGCCTTGACAAAATCTTATTTCTAGTCTTGGCACGAGGCCTTGGATACGTGGTTATGATAGTCTGACATTATGCATTCCATCATTATGAAAGTAGTTATTGATATTGCATGTGATTATTCGACTAGTAGAATATCCAAATGTGTATGTAAATGGAATTATTTAATTTTATTTTTTCCATATTATGTTGAATTTAAAGTTTAAAAAGGCTTTTGTTTTAGTTATACATTGCCTTAAATGTTAATGTTTATTTATGAAAGCTTCCGCAATATTGTTATCCTTACTGAGCATCTAAGCTCAACCCTTTTAATGTTTAAATATTTTCCAGGATGTGAAGAAGTATTTTATGAATGATCTGCAGGGATAGTCAGAAGAGGATATGAGTGTGGACTATGGAGACTTTGTTATCGTAGTTCTTCACTTTATGATGTAACGTAACATTTATGAATGTATCTAGTGTTTCCAAGACTACTAAACTAATCGGTATTTCGAGACTTTATCTTTTGTGATCATACCAATGTTACGCAGTAATGCACCGACTCTGTGTAGCTGGGGTCCAGGCGCTACAGTTGGTATCAGAGGCAGTTTAGTACTAACTATGGAAGCTAGAATTAGATAAACTCTGGTTAGAGCACATATCCCAAAGATAGACTTTGAGGATTAGTATAGAAGAACTTCCTAGAATTTTGGTATTCTAGAGATTTTGTGAGTTGTCCGAGCAATACATCCCAGTCTGGATACGAGTAGTTAGAGGTGGATCTGGCACAGATATACCTAGGGGTAAAACCCGAAAACACCGCTTTGAGATAGACTCGAATGGGAACTGGTGCATGACAATGAGCCTTGCTGCACTCTTGGTTACGACACTCCTGGGGGATATGCTTAGGATAATTCTGATTTTCTTTACAAACCACTATGAAGGGTTATGAGTATATAATTCCCCAAAGAAAACATTTTTATGATTATGGATTATATTCATAAATAGTTCAATTTATGTTATGTATTTTACAAGTATGGAATTATGTATTTTGATTCATAAACTAATTTAGTTTATACCATTGTTAAAAAATGGCGCCTAGTGGATGGAATGGAAACCGTATCAATGCACGCACTCCATGTAGGGATTTCCCTCCTGCTCAAGATAATTATTGTGGATCTGGAGATACAACTGGTGCTGATCAACTTATTACCATACTGGGACAACTCAATCAGGTTATGAATAATAACCTTACTTGTATGGAGTACCCTGATCCGCAACGTGGAGGATCAATGTTAGACTGCTTCATGAGGTAACAACCACAAACATTTAATGGGGGTACAAATCCATTACTAGCTGAGCAATGGATAAACTCCTTAGAAAAAATATTCCATGCCTTGAGAAGTATCGAAAGGGAGAAAGTTGTCATGGCTGTCTACCGCCTCACTGGAGATGCTGATAAAGGGTGGTCATTGATTCAAAATACACAGGAAGATGATGAAGTATCGAATATGGAATGGAGGGAGTTCAAATATCTTTTCTTAGAAAAATACATTCCACATGACCATCAAGAAGATATGGAAAAGAAATTTCTGATTCTAAGGCAGAAGGAGGATGAGAATGTCGCAAAGTATGAGGCTAACTTTACAAGGTTAGTGAGACATGCTTCAGATTATATATGTAACCCAAGAAGTAAGATTGATCGTTTCTTTGATGGGTTAAAACCATTTCTCCATCGAGCATTAGTCTCACAAACCTTCTCGTCATACGAAGATATTGTCTCGTGTGCTATCAAGACGGAAAAGGAATTCTCTAAATCTTATGAAAATAAAGTAAAGCAAGAGAAGAAGAGAACAGTGGAACAAGTGACAGATAAAGGGAAAAAGGGAAATAAGGATTTTCCATTATGCGATAATTGTGGGAAGAATCACCCCGGTACCTGCCTAAAAGGAATGGGAGTTTGTTATAAATGTGGAGAAAAAGGTCACCAGGCTTGTGATTGCAAGGGAAATAAAGAGGCTATCAATGTTGAATGCTGCAATTGTAGGGAAATGGGGCATTATGCAAATGAATGTCCTAAGCGTCAGGGAAACTTACCTCAGAAAAGGCCAAGGGATCAAGGATAATATTATGTTGTTACTACAGTTGAAGCAGAATAATTAATGTATTGGTGCTTTTGGACTCAAGGATTATATTGTGGTTATAAAAATAATGTGATATATTTAATGATTGTACTACAGTACTTGTTGTTATCATTAAGTATTTAATATGATGAAGGAAATCATATTTTTAGTATGTGACAATAAGAGAAACTTTACTTTTTTTAGGGAATCTAATGTTACAATTGATTTTGGAATTTAAGGACCCTTTAGAGAAAGTCTGGACGAAGGTATTTTGGATAACTATAAAGGTTGGAATGGATTAAGTTGATCTTGGGATATTATTTTTTATGGTTAAAACATTTATGAAGATTATTTTTGGAATATTATAATACTATAGTTTTAGGAAAAGGAGAACCTGCAGGGTGGGGCATAACCCGTTGCGTCAGACAAAGCTGAAGGAATCGAACCCACAACCATAGTGCGACAGGCCTTTATTACCTACCACTAGCCTATAGGAAGTCCCTAGTTATTACAAAAAAGTTTTCCTAATCTAAATGGTATGTGGTTGTAATGGCCAGGACCTCTCCGGTCCATTTCTTTGTAAAAAATTTGATGTGGTCAAACACGACACGTGTTGTAATAATAATTTTTTATAATAATAATTGATAATGGTGGCGTGAAAATATTTGGTGTTAATTAGATAAAATGGTTTTAATTTAATCATTGTAAAATAAAATAAATAAAATAGAATATATTTATTAAAATGATGGGAGGCGCATGGAATAAGTTATAAAGGAATAAATTACAATAAATGAGGCTTATGTAATAAATTATAAAGGAATGAAATGCATGGGGTGCATGGGTGTGACCTTGTACATGAGGCGTTGTGCGGTTCTCCACAATTAAAGTTGGAATTGTGTTAATAACATTAAAAGGGTATTATTATATAATAATTTGTTATAATAATAATAACATGAAGAGGCACGTGAATGGGGTTCCCAACCATGCGTGAATATAATGTTATGGGATATATGGAGTAATTATATGAAAATAATGGGCGTCAATAATAATAATAATTATTAATGTTAATGATGGGGACCCGTTGATGGAATTGAAAGAGGATTTATTACTATTTAATTAAATAATAATGATAAAGGTGACAAAAATATGTGTGTGATTGGTAAATTAAATTAAATGGGTTTAATTTTTTGGTTAGTAAATTAAATTATTTGAATTTAATTAAATGGAATGCTTTTAACTTAATAACCATGGTAAACTAATTTAATGGGATTAAATTATTACATTAATTAGGGGGGTTTTTATTATTAATTTTATTAAATAATAAAGTTGAAGTGAGAATGGAGTTTGTGGCGTTCCACATGGAGTAAAAGAAATGGGAGGCGCCACTTTTGGTGGTGGGAGAGAATCATGAAAGAAAAGAAATAGATTGGAGAGAGAAACAAAAAATAATAATAAGAGAAATAAAATTAAAAGACAAATAAATGAAAAAGGAGGAATTGGTGCTTAATTATACCGCCCATGAAGACTCCAAAACGTGATTGCTTTTGGAGTTATGAAAAATAAATAAATAATTGATTAATAATAATAATAAAATATTGTTATTATTAATTTTGTTGATAAAAAACTTTTTTGTCCGTAACTTCTTCGTGCGACCTCGGTTTCACGAACCGTCAGTGGCAGTGTGACCCTGACTACAAGACAAAAATTATGAGTCCAATATTGGATGTCTTTTTCGGGTTTTCGGATTGGGTACCCGAAATGCTCATGAATTAATAGATTTAATATTTTTATTATTACGGGATCTTGTATCCAATGTATCTCCCTCATACGGTATCAGATTGACGATCCGTCAGCGACAGCGTAACCCTGAAATTATGACGGTCATTTTATGACCATTAATGAGTGATTTTTATGACTCATTCCTCGGGTCAACGAAACACCACTTTTGATAGAATTATCATTATTATTAAAAAGCGTGGAAACCGCGTGACGTGTTGTGTGTTAACCAATCAAAACATGTAACGTATGTACGGTCACATCGTGTATTCATTAATGCACGCTGAATACAGATTTACCTATTCGTTTCCTATATAAGAACGAGGTCATGTTTTATCTTCCATATCGATCGCTTCTTTGTCGCATGACGACGCTCTTGGACAATCGAGATGTATTCCTCCTCTAACTTCTTTTTTCGAGCTCCGAATTACGATCCGTCAGTGGCCACAGGATCGTAGCGATGAGACGAAGCTTCTAAGCCCGGACTTGTCACCTTTCCTTCCGGCCTTCCTTCTCCAGCTTCCATCCTAGGAGGCGTTTGTCGGGTTTGGCGAAGGCGGAGGACACCGAAGGACGTCGTCGGATGCGACGTGATCGGGAACTTTTGAGGTAGGGGTTTACCTTTATCTCTCTATTTGGTGCAACATGCGGGGTGGGATATTTCTCTTTTGTTCTATGGGATGCAGTTGAACTTTAAATAAAGATAATAACCGGATAAAGAAGGGTTTGGGGTTTTGTGTTGTTTCTATTGCCTTCCAGTTTCTTTATCTTCTGATTGTGATTTTGGATTGAAAGGCCTTTGCCTACTGAAAATCAAGGCCGTTGGTGGCCTTTGCATGCACAATTGATATCTGAATTGTTTGTTGTTGGTCTTGTTAAAACATGGAAAATGCATAAGCATGTAAAGACTGGCTGATTAAATGAGAATGAAAACCTTGTGTGATCACCCTGGTTGAACAAAATTGGAATAATGAACATGTTGGTGGTTTGGTTGTTTTGTGGGAAATGTTTTTGTAAACGATGGGGTTGAAATGGGAAGTGGTTGGTTGTGGAAAATGCCTTTATTTATGAAAAGTTTTTTGATTATGAAAAGTGTTTTGGAAGTAAAAGGTGTTTTCA
Organism: Viscum album; assembly: GCA_963277665.1. NCBI lineage: Eukaryota > Viridiplantae > Streptophyta > Magnoliopsida > Santalales > Viscaceae > Viscum > Viscum album. Next base: position 1,941,350,922 of record OY728126.1, on the reverse strand, counting down.
AATGCGGAAATATTTTGTGTGTGGAAAGGGTTTTATGTATGGAACTTTGAAATAAATGAATGATGAAATGTTGTATGGTTGTGAGAATCTGTTGTAAATGAAATGGCATGTGGTTGCTTGAATTTCACCTAACCTTGGTTGTGGATGGTAGGGATATGTTTGTGAAAGGTTTTGTCTTGATGATAGTTGCCCAGTAGTAATAATTTGTTAAACCATTGCATGAAACATGAAAACCTAAATGGGGTTGGGGGATGATTGTTTGGTTGTTGATGCATGCTTCGTGGTAGAAATGCCGAGGCACATGCTCAGTTCCTCTTTTTAAGAAGCCATAGGTTGGGCTGTGTGTTTGGTATATGTATATATATAATTGTATCTTTGTGTTTTGTCTCACCACACCCATGTCAAGCACCTAGTTCCGAACACTCCCATTTTATGGGAGAGGGTGTTCCCCCTTAGTTACTAGATCCCTCCTGCTCCATCTTCCATAGGCTATGATGACTTGAGGTGACCTTACACCCAAGACTCTTAGGGTAGGTCTCGGAGGCTGTGATGGCTTGAGGCGACCTTTAGCCCAACACTCTTCGGGCAGGCTTACCGTTCCCAAGAACCTTCGGGATGAGGCCCAGGTGTCTGCGGGCGGGTTAGTGGTTGTGGCCCAGGTGTGTGCGGGCGAGATGTGTGGCTGTGAGGCCCAAGTGTGTGCGGGCGGGATGCATGGTTTGGCCCAGGTGTGTGCGGGCGGGAAGAGTGTGGTAGCGTCAGGACGTTTGCCGTTAGGAAGAGCAGCATTTAATTAAGTTGGAAATGGTGAGGGGTACCCAATACTTTTGTTCTATATATATACTAAACTTGTTTGTGTTACTTGGTGAGTGTGACCAATGAGGCTGGGTGGATAGTTTTTCCTTGTTAGTTTCTGGTTCTTCTATTTTCTCACGGGACCTTAGGGTGTCTCCCCACTTCTGCACGAGAGCTTTAGGTTCTCTACTGAGTATACTTGTATGCTCACCCTACGTTGTTTCAGGTTTTCAAGAGGACTACCAGGGCCATGCGGGACCCTACTAGTCAGGCAGTGGGAGTTGTGCAGTTGATGTTTTCTTTTTTTCGTTTTGGTACTGTACTCACTTGTACTTTTGAGCTTCCTTGTACTTGTACCTTGTTATAAAAATTGTTTAAACATGCATGTGGGCTTGTTTTGGGTTTATTTATGTACACTTGCTCTTTTCCCTTTTTGGTGGTTGACTTGTCCTATTTCCCGATCCAAAATAATAAAAAGGGTAATGCCTCCCATATTTGTGAAAACTCATACCCTTGGTGCTAGTCGCCAACCCGGGGCCTACTGGAGGCGGGACTCGGGGGTCATTATCTTCCTTTCACCATTGCCAGCTCAGGAGGGGCATCTTTGGTGGGAGGGGGTCGTGACAGTGGTAATATTTAGAACCTTATACAATTAAGATAAATAGAATATTTTTGAGTTCTGTTACCATTTGCAGTGAAAGATTGGTTTGTGGTAAAAATTTATTAATGAAAGTCTACACGACAAGTAAGTATATTTCCTTACATTCTTAGTAAATCTCTTAAATAAATTCCTCATCTTTATGAAAGGTAACTGAAAACAAAAACGTTGCCAGTTAAATTTTCCAACTAGGGATTCAATGATCGTTTAACCAATCACAAGTTTGTGATTTTCTTATTGTTAAATTTCTCCTAATCCTATTTTCTACATCTCTCCATCAGACCTTGCTAGTTTGTTTCTCCTTCATATTTATATTTTCATATAATCCCAGTATGGGCTATCTCGGATGACCTTTGTACTTCTCTTTCTTTCTTTTAATGTTATATTCTTATTAACCCTATTTCCTATGTGGGTTTTCCACAAAGGTATTTTCTATTTTCAACCTTTTATTTTTGAAAAACATTTTCAAATTGCGAGGACGTAATTTATTGAAAGAGGGGAGAATGTAACACCCCAAGCTTTCACGATACACTTCTCTTTGAATAATACAGTAGCGTGTGTTGTACGCAACTTCGAGCTTTAACACACCACGAATAATCAAAGTAGCCGTTATGAATAGTAATACCCACTTTTTAAAATTATAGAAATTTTATATTTCAAAATGGACTTCATTTTTGTATTCTTAATATCAAAATTATCCCAAGATGAATTTTTTGTAATTTTCTGAGAACTTCCAATTTTTTATGAATAGTGAAAAGTACTTAAAAACAACTTTTTTAATCAAAGTATTTTATAATGATAAATTATAATATTTAGTGGTTTTAATGTATAATTAGAATATATTTTTACAATTTTATCCAATGGTGGTCATTATAATTAATTTCACTTGGAAATTGGACATTAACAATTGTGAATCTTTTGATATATATTAAAAACATGATATTTGTTGTGACAGATGGAATTAATTATAAAATTAATTAATGCAACTTATATTTTGGTAATTTCATAAAATAGACATCATTTTTGTATTAGGAATATCAATTATAGATTAGGGTGAAATTTTGGCATTGTTCTGAAAAACATCAATTTTTGATGAATAGTGAAACCACTAAGTGGTAGTTAAAAAACTGATTTGTTGTTTAAATGAAACATTACCACTTTTGTGTTTTGATTTTCAAAAATCCAACATACATGGTTGTCATTAGGAAGTAAAATGTGGTTCAATGGGATAAAAATAATTTTTTTGGTGAATAGTAACTTTTAAGTTTAATTAAACGCGATTAAAGGTAATTAGTGAAATTTACGGAAAAAATGACATTATAAAAATATGAAAACACCCTTACACTTGTCCTACCCCTATTGGATGAGTAATGGACGACCCAGGAAATCCATGGGTCATCTTGGTGACCCAATGGAGCCACTTTGGTAGGAAAATGACAATAATTTCTTTTTATTTAAAGTAAAAATAAAAATGTCACAAACATGAGTTGTTTTTACTAAAATAATTTTTAAATGGGGTTATACAAGTCATATTTTTGACTATAAATATTAATTAGAAATCTGAAAAGATTTCCAACATCATTATAATTCTTTTATAATTTTTAGACATTATATAAATTAAATTATTTATGACACCATGATGATGCAGTGATTACCTCATTAATTAATGATTTAAATAAAATAAAAAGATAATATAAAATATAAGAAATAAATTTGTCCAAATATTATTTTATGAGTATATTTCTAACCCTTATCACCTTACCCTCTAAATATATAAGTTTGGGACCTTTAAAATCCGAAACTATATATATAATAAAGAATCATTTCATGACTTTCAAAGAGTGCCCCTCTTCTCCTCTTATAAAAGGCCCCCACCACTACCACCTTACTCACACCTTCAAAGCCTTTTGTCTCAGCCAACCTTTTCCAAAAAATACTCTCCCAAATTTCCTCTCTTACTCCTAGAAGCCTCACTTTGGGCAGAACACTTCCCAAGGAATCCTTTGGCTCAAGTCAAAAAGAGTTACCCGATTTTAAGGTAATGTCTTCTCTAATGTTGTTTTGTATTATTTTGCTTCTCCAACCCCTTAAACTCTTTTTATTCCTTTATTTTGTAACAACACTAGTATATTAAATATACTAGGATTTTTTTATGATAAGTATTTGGTTTACACTTACACAAACCTATGTCTAATGGTTAAAGAACATACGGTTTCTGTGGGTGGCGAAATACTACCTCACGAAACGATGATTGTTCAATATTCCTTTAACACCTCTAATGGTGGAAATTTTGATGACACTATTCTAATATATGATATATATATTATGTTTATGTTTCCCTTATGCTTCTATATTTTTCATTTACGGCATACTTTATGATTTCCATTATTGGTAAACGCGATAATTTCTTTTTAGGAAGTGCGGACTACAGCCACCTCAAAGTGATTTGAATCGTTAATGCCATATGTGGATGTATAAAGGATGGAGTAAATGGTATTATACATTATATCATACTGGAATTATATCATACCATTTTTATAATTACAACGTCATTCCATTAAATACGAAATAGAAATGAAAGTAGCATTCATGCGTACGTACGGCTTACCGTCTCCATGAACGGTGCATTTCATTTCTTACCTCTAAATGTTATGTAACATTATAAATGAATGTATATACTGGATGTATATGATATATACATCATGAATATAATTATGAATATAATGGATATTTTACCACATAAACAAATTGTAATTATAAGAAGTTTATTTTTGACCGAAGTACATAAGATCGACAAAACGACAGTTATTAACTTAAATAATTACATAATGTTCATGACATGGTAATAAGTGATATAAAAGGAATAATGAACATGAAAAATGTTCTTAAGAAAATATAAATTAACTCTAGTTTATTATTCAGGAGGTCAAAGAACGATCGAGTCAAGTCAGACACGAGGTAAGGGAACTTCTTAACCCAATTTTCATTCTTTGGGTTAATCTCCTACTTTAAAATTATGTCATGATATTATCTTGTATTTATACATTATTTAAGTGTACATATAGTGAATACACATAATATATCTATTCTATTTAAAAATGAAATTTGAAAGGTACTTTTCCTCAATCTCCATTCAATGAGGCATATTTTTTTATACACAAATTTCTTTTAGACGGTGTATAAACCCGTTTGACTTTTACGTTTATTCAAAAGGAATATTTTTATTTGAAGAATTTTACTAAATGAAAAAAAGGAATGTTTTTCTGGTCGTATGTATGCGGCGACAATGAATTCTCTGCCGCCGTGACCATTATTTGAGTTTCGACTTCCTCTATAAGCCACAAATTTTTTTAAATGAAAAAAAATAAAAAAATTTATTTTTCTTTTATTTTGGTATTGAAAATGGTTTTAAAAGTGTTTTTTATTATATCAATGTGTTGTTTTGATATCTTGTGATTGAAAGGTGGACATTTTATGTTTCCTTTATGCAAGTTTTATGTGATATGATTATGTTATGGTTTATGATATTTTTAAACCTATTCATATGAGGAATGCATTGGACTTAATAAGTGACGGGTGGAGCTCGCTATAGCTCCTCGATGCATCGGTAGGTCTCATGAGACAAACTAGTGTCTTGGCATGAGGCCTTGACAAAATCTTATTTGTAGTCTTGGAATGAGGCCTTGGATACGTGGTTATGATAGTATGGAATTATGCATTCCATCATTATGAAAATGGTTATTGATATTTCATGTGGTTATTTGACTAGTAGAATATCCATGTGAGTAAGTAAATGGCATTATTTATTTTTATTTTTTCCATATTATGCTGAAGTTCAAGTTTAAAAAGGCTTTTTTTAGTTATACATTTCCTTAAATGTTAATGTTTATTTATGAAATCTTCCTAAATATTCTTATCCTTACTGAATATCTAAGCTCACCCCTTTCAATGTTTTAATATTTTCCAGGCTGTGAAGAAGTATTTTATGAATGATCTGCGGGGATAGTTAGATGAGGATATGAGTGTGGACTATGGAGACATTATTATTACAATTCTTCACTTTATGATGTAACATAACATTTATGAATGAATCTAGTGTTTCCAAAACTACTAAACTAATAGGTCTTTTGAGACATGATCTTTTGTGATCATGCCAATGTTACGCAGTAATGCACCGACTCTGGGTAGCTGGGGTTGGGGCGTTACAATAACGAAAAAATTATTAAAATTTAAATTAGTATATGAATGAATAATTGTTATGATTTACGAATATGGAGGATTTTTGGAGATGATTCACGAATATTTGCGAATAATCTACAAGAGTTAAGGAGTGAGGAATTTTTCAATGATGGAGACAAAATGATTTTGAAATTCTAGTTTTTGAAAACATGGATGTGAAGTAAATTATATTTTCATTACCATCCATTAATTTTTTTAGATCTTATTAATATAAAGAACTACAATGTAATTTCTGATAGTGATATCGATATATTCCCATGCATATTTTAGAGTGATATTACCAAACGTTTTTCAATAAGGGATGTTTCCCAGCAGTGTTTACATGAGGATTTTTTTTGGATTGAATATGTTTAAGGAATAGGTTTTTAAAGATAACTGATCCATTTTACTAAAATTTCTAGGAAAAAATAAATTTTTAGTAAATTTTTCAATTGTATATTTTCTGATCTGTTTTTCAAAATGATCTATCAAACAGATAGATCAAGGCTAAAATCAGAATGATCCATCATTCATAGATTTTGTAGAACATCCAGAATGGTTTTTTCTACCTTCTTTAGAGTAGGAATGTGAATTTTTTAATGATTATAAATTATTTTTTTAGGAATCATATTTTATTGGGTGTAAATAATATTGTAAATATTTTAAAGATTTTATAAAAATTAGTTTACATCATATGTTCTTGAAGAATCACAGGCACTATTGTATTCATCATAGTTCAAAAACATGTAAGTGTATTACTTCACTATTTTATCATTAATAAATTATATTTTACATGTGGATCATGAATGAGTTGATTTTTTTGAACCCATTCAATGTACTATATATAATGTTTGAGTAGTGAACCATATAAATAATTTCGTTCATGTGGATGTGGGATTTATTTTGAATCTATATATATTCATTATTGGGTTTTAACATTTTTATAAAATAATGATAAATACAAAAAAAGTAAATCAATGATTCAACCCCTCCCCCTCTATTTGATACATTGTTTTATGTTGAATATTATCTCCTATTGTCCTCCACAAAACATTTATCTACATATAAGGTCCAATTCTATCCCATGATTCACCTCTAATATCTAAATCACAAATTGATACATATTTTTAGTGATTTAAATACACAATCATTCTAGAATCGAACATGTAATTCAAAATTACTCCAAAAGACACTAGTTGAACATCATATATTCAACTCTTTGCAATTAATGCTTGGTTTCTCCCAACGAAGTATGATATAAACCTATGATCATGGTGGATTGAAATATTATGTAATCCCATGATCATATAAACACACACAATAATTTCTGATCACATTAGTCTTTGTAATTCATTTTTTTTATATCATAACATTACCAAAATAATTTCATTATCATTCTAAATAATGAAATCATACCTAATCGAGTAACCTTAATTGAAATAAAAACCATTCTAATCTTGTTGGAATTGTTAGGACTCCATCATCACACTAGAATTTTATTCTTCATTAACCATCCAAAAAAATAACAATATACAAATAACCCAAAAACTGAAAACTTCATATCTACATGTCCATGATTCATCTATTTCCACACATAATTACCAAATGCTTCTATCACACACACTAATGAGAAATAGTCTGAAACATCAATTCCAAAAAATCCCAACTTATTGAAACATCAAAGTAAGCATCCATCAAAATTAAATGTATGATGATGTCAAACATTCTAATGTTTATTGTTAAAATCCCCACCAAATTTATTTATTTATACTAATCATAAAGTGAAACCTCAAGAGGTTCCACCATCTTTCATCTTTTATGATACTTATCAATATACACAGTATCATTAATTGAAACATGACACACTAATCCATCTCTAATACCTACATTCACTATATAAGGGAATTCATTATTTAATAAATAACTGATAAAACAATCCTATAATTATTCTATAAAATACATAATTCTCTAACATTCATGAGACAACACTCATATACATGGATAGTACGCCCTATTCCAAACCAAACTTTTTTAACCCTTTCACATAAAAACATAACGGGTGTACTCTCTCATTCCACATAGTTTTATATCCCATTTTACACTCACATGAGACACATTAAGTCAATTATATGAAAACAAACCCAATATTCACTATATTTCATTTCATGCTTCAATCATCTATATAGAAGAAATATAGTACTTATAACATTCATATATACTATCTATCCTCACATTATGATGCCTATTTCATGATAATCCTCCGACTTGATCATTATTCCAATTCAAAAGTGTCTACCCAAAATTTTTCAAAACAATATTCGATGGTGTTAGATCATCAAACCAATAGTTCTATGAACCCCTATGATCCTTCCATCACAACCCAACTCTATTACCATAAGTACCACATGTTATAATTATGACAATGGAACAATTATCTTGTTGTAATTATGAAACACTTGGTTTCTCATCCCCATTAGTAATAACTTTCCCTGGGGCATCAACTAATTCATCAAACGTATATGTAACTCAGAAACTAGGTAAAACTATTCTATTAGGTTACCCTTGCATATCAATTTTTTTTTATTCCTATTACTTTACTTCATAATATTTTAAAACATATATCAAAGCACTATGATATCAAAAGTACCCCATAAATCATCTTTGGAAATGATATTAACTCAAGGGTATCCTCTTTGATCCTATATAAAAAAATCAAACGGATACACAGAAGATAAAACATCCACATTAAATTTCATATATCTATATACTCATCAACCATTATATGAAATTTCCTTAGTGTATTTAGCGATTATTCTTCATCATGAATTTGTATATGAGACTACCCCTTTGAGGAACATGACATCGTGTCTACACACATATGTATGATAATATCACCACACAATGTTACATTTCAAGTAAATAATAATATTTTTAGTTAAATATGAATACCCCTACGAAGATATATGGTAATAAACCATTTAAATTGTTTTGGAAACATTAAAAAATTATCTAAATCTATCTGGATATCTATCCCACATGCCAGTATTGATCCACCAGGAATCACTACACATCCTTCATAATAGGTAAGATGTAGTCTTCATTAGTTAATATCCCTCCATAAAATTCAACTGAACAATTAAAAGGAAAAACTATTCTCATGTTCTGATTATTATAATTCAATCAACATGAAATAGAAGAAAATTTCATCTAATTTAATGTTGACACTTTTTATAACAAACCCCTCCCCAACAAATATATCTATCCAACACAATGCCTTTTATACAATTTTAGCTATAAATTCCTAGGATAATACATGTATATTACCTCCTTCTAATAGGTCATAACCCAATGATCAATAACAATAAATCATAAATATATAAACCTATGTGTATCATTCTTTAAAAATCATCCAATTATAAATGATAAAACTATGAAAAACATTCTTAGAACATGTAAAACATGGACTGGCCATCAGAAAAATTATATTCAATGACCTTATCTAAAGTCCATAAACTATTATGATACATTCACATATACACAAAAAAGAATCTCCCCCAATATATTTATATTATAAAGAAACCCTCTTGCAGTGTAATGTCCTATCCCACAACATCAAACCACTAAACTAGTTCATTGACTAAGAGTCACCATGACAAACTAATAGAATACCTCTATATTCTAGGGGATATCAATTATTATTTAAGATCAAAAGTGTTATCATGGATAGATTATACCGTTATATTAGAGAAATAAATAGTGTAAAAAAATAAAGTACACCAATATTAATTAACCAACAAATTATAATTAATTAATAAACAAGTGTAATAATATATCAATATTTAATTGTTTTATACATTCATATTGACTAAACATCAAGACAATATATATAAATTGATCACCCACTTAGATGATCACATATAATAGATATATTTTTTAAAATAAATGAAATTAGTTTCTATAAAAATCACTATGTCATAGATAAATTCCAATATATATATTTCTGTTGAACTACTCCACATCAAAAAATAGTGACTCTATATTGTCCGATTTATTTTTTCTTCTTATCCAAAAAATATCCATATGGTATGCATGTACACTATAGTTACTATATATGGTGTGATAAATAAATTCTCAGTTGGCCACCCCCTATGGTTTAAATACAAACATTTTTTTCTTAAATATGTTCATGGGTTAATATCATTCTCATCCAATATAAGTAATAAATAAGAAATAAAATTAAAAATAATTATTATCATTCCCCAGGTTCTAACCTGACACCTAGGATACCCCCAAAACTTCTTCAGTTGGTTCTATGAAAAAACATAATATGATAAACAAAAAATAAAGTGATGTATATGCTACCCAATAAAACTATTTAGTTATAATTATACACTTTATATCCAAACTATTATCTTATGTATCCCTGGACATCCTTCTCTATAACTGAATCATAGATGAAATCATTGGAATTATATAGTATAATGGATAGAGAAAAATCCTGGTTAACAACAACAAAATTCTATAATTCATCTTGAGGGAATAATCCCTCACCAAATAATAATATTGTGTTTATTAGTTCTCACATCATAAAGAGGTGAAATGATGAATCTTACGTAGTATCTTATGAATTATAGATTATAATTTATGAAAATAAAATAGGATCTCAAAAGTAATTCAAAAATGTTTTTGACCAATTTGAGTAATGGTGATAACCTAAGGCTTTCAAAAGAGATAATAATCAATAAAAATCTATGTAAATATCCCATGGAATTTTAATCACTTAATAATCAATCTATATCAATTTTTATTACCGAAGGAATGTTTTACTAGTGTAAGAGAAAAATTATAGGATTTATCCCTAGATTTATTTAAATTCATAATTACTAAATCCCGTGTAACCACCTTAAAATTCTATATAAAATATGAAACTATGGATTCCTTTGTGATATCAATGTATATATATATATATATCTTTATGGGTAGTTTTGCACCAAAAAATAGATTATATACTAACAATAAAGGAATATAATTATCTCATTTCTACTCATCACTATAGAAGTAGATTGGTAATTAATAAAACCTATATTATATCTTAATAATAATAATAACAACAACAACCATAATAATGACAATAATACTAATAATAATATCCCTCATTGGAAACACATCCAAACCCATAAAAAAATTAATTTTTGAATGTCAATGGGCATGACGTATCATTTCCCCTATTCAAATCACATTAAGGATATATCTAAATCCAATAATCTCATCCCTAATAAAAAATAATTCATGAATTATCTCTCAAAATTGTTATACATGGGTCCCACTAGATATTTTTTTCATGAAATAACTACTCATAATTCCTTTCCCAAATTCCTTTTCTACATCTAAATCATAAATATAATAAAAATATCCCTATGGTATTGGTATATAGTGTGTACTCTAGGGTATGGACCTTTTACCCCATATTATACCCTATGGGTGTGTACCTATACGAATAACAAACCATGAACATTACATTATTAGAGGTTCTATGTACCAGATTCATTTTATTTCATTTCTGAATTACCTATAGGTTTAGTGTTTAAGTGAATTAAATCATCAGTATTATGTAAATAGGTTATGTGTGACAAAGTGGTAACATTAACATAATTTCAATTTATTATGTGAAAAAAATATATTATGATACAATATGCATTATCGTTTTGAATAATTTACGAAACTTCTATTTAGATCGAATACTTGAGTCTAATTATCTGTAAAACCTTTTGAAAAAAATCAAACATGGAATGGTCACCAAATTCATATAATGGGGAATAAAGATAAATAATGAGACCATCAATCCATAAATACATAAAAATTTCATTTCACAATATATTACATCCATTAAAATTATATATTTTCATTCTAAATAAATCAACTTTTCGATTCAAATATATTCGAAAAACATTTACTAAGATTGTTATAGAGAAAATGAAACTCATAAGGGTTTTATTTCATTGATGAAAATATTATGAAATTTTTCCAAATGTTATATGTTTCACCATTAATAAGTATAATATATATTCTTTCAAAAATAAGTTCATTTCTTAACATAATGGATATCATACATTTTTCATAAATACCATATAAAGCCTAAAAAAGTTATGCAGGGAAATAGACTAGTCATTTTCCTATCACTATTTTATATGAAAAAACCGTAATTGTTATAAATGAAATAACCATAATGTTCAAACATGGAATGACCATCATAGTTACACATGTAATAAAAATCAATGTTACATATGGATGAAGCCTCATAGTTACACTTGTAATAATTCTCATGGTCAAGTTCCTAACATAAATATTACACAATTTAATAAGAGAGAAATAGTGGAACCATCAATAATTGGTTTATAATCGAACCACTCCATTATAACAAAATACAATTAACTATAATTTAGTTATAACATATAAAATATTGTTGTTACTATATAATTAGTTTCACTTATAATAAAACATTTCTAGATAACTATATATCCTATTCTATTTAAAAGAAATTTGAAGAACTAAAAATCCAATATTTAAGTGAAATATGTTCTTTTTAATAAAAAATACTATGGTTATAATTTTTTTAAAATATCAACTAGTTGTTAAGGTAGGTAAAATGTAATTGACTCCGTATATGTAAAAAATAAAATATTAATTTTGTTTGATATAATGAATTATAAATGATTCAATAAAAAAATTATAATAACATTACTCTTAAAAAGAATTGATTAGATGTAATAAAATTTATTATAATTTCATTTATTATTAAGATATGACTTTTTAAACAAATATATAAAATATTCTTAAAAATATGTATGTGAGAGAAAATTATTTGTCGGGGGGAGATTTTAAAAATGATTTTTTAAAATAATGTCCCATACAGAGAGTATGAAATTTAATCTACACTGCATTTATTATTAAATAATAATATTAAATCGACTAATATCTTCTATAATATATTATTAAATGATTATTATTACATTTAACATGACATAATCAATTACATAAAAAAATATTCTGATATCATATTTTTTTTATGATATTCGACTCAAATGTCCAAAATGACATTGATAGGATGACTAAGATCTATGAGTTTATTATTCGATAATATCCATAATTTGGAAAAAAAATTATTTATCAATTCTAATTCAATAAAATAAAATCAGAAATGGTTATTGAAAATAAAATAAAATTCAATCATAGAAACAAAAGGTCATATGTAATCTTGGGTAACATTTCCATTTTTCAACGACAGTTATAGAAATAATTTATATAATATTTTATTGTTAAATAATGATCATAATATCAATAATACCATATAATTTCATTAAACATAATTATATGTATCATCCATGTGATTTGGTGATAGAATACAAATCACGTCGCCTATGGGTTTTGGTAATCCACCTGTATGCACGAAAGAAGTTATCATTTTTCATGGAATGGAAATGAAAGAGAGTAAATTATATATATTCATTTAAAAATGGTATATATTTATTGAATATAAAATAAATACATTAAATTAATGACTTAAACCAACCTTATAAATAGGTTTTGGAAAAATAATAACATCAGTTTGTGAGGTTGTATTCCAACGTACCCACAAAAAATAATTTCATTTTCCATTTGATCGAAAAGAATAGGGATAAAAGTTATCCATTAAAATACTAACATATATGTATAAATTATATAATTTTGTTACTATTTCATAGTTGTTGAATATGATATGAGAAATTTACAAAGACAAAATGATAAAAAAAAATATGTTAAAAACTATGCCACTTATTAAGAAAACATTTTAATGATTACACCAAAATCTTTCACACAACTACTTTGTGATCAAATATGTCATATAGGATATGGAGTGGGATTAAATAATGGGTATCTTTTTTTAACCATAATCATTGTAAATTGTTATTGAAATAAGAGAGGAGGTTCCTTTTATATGTAACAGGAGGTGAACTCTTAGAATTTAAAAAAGAATTAAATTAATATTATTTAGTTTTCTTATTCATGTAGATCCAAATAGATATGATTCAAATTTTATAAGATTTTGTGTCAAAAATCACTAATCTGATAAAAAAATGTGCAAATTTAAGAGATGTTTTCACCCTGATCACTTTGTTATATCCCTTGTTAAACCTTTTTGTCAATTAGTTTTCTATTAATGTTTTTTACTCATTTGGGAACAAGAATGTAACAATAAAATGAATAATATCATATAAATGGAACATGGTTGATATTATAAACTATTTACCATTCATTTATACTAAAATATGATTTTTAATAATTAATTTTCTTAAAAAAATTATATATTATTAAATATCAATAATGCCAGTCATGAAACTATTAAATTGACATCACATTAAAAAAACAATAAAATCATATAATTTGAAGCTATAAAATTACCCCCAAAATGTTATTATTTATTTTAAAATATTATGTCACACATTAATTTATTCGAAATATATTTCATATTTTTTTAAATAACAATTAATTTATACACTTTTATTTACAAATAATACACCCCCAACATTGAAAAAAATGTTAATTTAATTATATTATTAGTAAAACTGGAAGTAATATTACTATAATTAATATATTTTAATTACTATCATAATAACCCTTAGAATTTATTTATAAGTTTCCTTTTCCTTTTATGAATTCATAATAGATCATTAAATTATAGAGGGTGACATTTAACCATTCTCATTACATTATGTATTATAAGGGACAAAATATTATATTTATAGCCACAATGGTCATATATTTTATTCTTGGATGATTATTGAAAAAATAAATTCATCCAATTTTTTTGAAGTGATACAGTTACTTTTTAATCCCTGTCACATTAATTTTACTCTTAATAAAAAAATTACTTTTTCTATGTTTAAACAATTTTTATAATTATATTATTCAATATTACCAAAAATAAGTGTAAAATATAAAATAAATGTAATTATATTTATGAAAAATATATAGTCAAAATTTTCAAATTAAATTCACATATTTTTAATCATTTAATTTGATATTTATCATAAAAACACGACTTAATGTTGTTTTCCCTGGATAAATTTTTTTATACAAATTAATGATAATATTTTTTTTCTAAGTAATATATACTGTAAATAATAATTCACATTAAATTTTATAAATTATTTTAAAAAATTTAAATTTAATGGTAATTTGTAAATTCTTTATCCAAAAATATTATTTAAATAAAAATCAGAAAATTTTAAAATTTATGAAAAATAAATTGTTATGAAAACAATAATCTTGAACTCTCCCAGATACTTTTCACATTATATTTTAAAAAAATATTATATTTTTATATTATATAATATCTCAATGATGTATAAAATTATTATATTATGGATATATAATAAATATAAAATTCATACATGGGAAAAATGTATTTTTGAGGAATAAATGACATTAATTAAAATTAATTGATATTTTACTAAAATTTTATCAATAAATTTTTATTCTATATACACTTTATATATATTTCATAAATTATTTAATTCAATTCATATTCACTAAATTAATGACTAGTTTATAATGATCATATTTATATAATAATATTTCATGTTTCATTTAGGCTTGGTGTGGAGTTTCATTTAAGATATCGAACAAAGTTTTATATTAAATATCTTTTGGTCTTACATCAACCTTTAATAAAATTACTCCTCATAAATTCAAATTGATCATTTAAATAAATTGTTTCAGGTTTTAGAAAATTATTTGTTAAATCACTCATTATAATATAGTTTAATTAATTTTCCACTTGAAATAATTGAAAGGGAAATACGAAGGCCATCCAGAATTACAAATCAATAGGTTTTCTTGTTAGAAATAATTAAAGGGAAATTAATTTATATATATGGATGAATATAGTAATATTTAAATAATATTGGAGATTGAAATACTGTTTTTAGCATAATAAATTGAATGATCATTATAAATTGAATGATAAAAAAACCATTAACTAATACGGTGCGAAAAATTCAATTGATTTATTAGAAGGTAGTGTAAGAGGATGAAATTTTTGTTTCGATATCCTATTTTATAGTTAAGGAATTCCTTTACCATCTTGACAACTAATATTAAGATATATGCATACTATATTTGTGTAATTTATTCCTCTTATCAATTTTCATTACATTTTAATTTTTTCATAAAAAATTGTGAGTATTCAAAATGGAATTTTTATATTTATATAACTAAATAAAGCTAGTAAAAGAACACATATTTCACAAAATAATAAAAAAAATACCCCTAAAATTAGATATTAACCAAAATTTAAATGGTCATTATTAGGTATGTTAATTCACAAAATTAATAAAATTTAATACAACTAATGGATACATTAATATAAAAAAAATCTATAATAATTTCAATTTTCCAATTAAATCATTCTAATAATTACTATCTTCAATATTCATCAACATA
Organism: Viscum album; assembly: GCA_963277665.1. NCBI lineage: Eukaryota > Viridiplantae > Streptophyta > Magnoliopsida > Santalales > Viscaceae > Viscum > Viscum album. The sequence goes on along the minus strand of OY728126.1, from coordinate 1,941,334,769 downwards.
TTTACCACCAGAATCAAATAAATAAAATCACAATGATTTCATCACATATTCTGTGTGTAATATTTTAACCCTAATATAAAATCATCATTAGGCACTCATAAATCCACATAGATGACATTGAATATTCCTTAATATTATAATCTCCAAAATATTATATTTATTTCCATAATTAATGTGAATCAATGTAAAACAACATTAAAATACAAAATCATCAATAAGATAATGGATCGTTTATTCAACATATAAAAAACCATCACATAAATATATATTTCCTTTTATCATAATCATATAATGTTCCAAATATTTTCATGTTCTTCTATAATTATGTATATCACATTAATCCAAATTACTTTTCTATCTATTGGTTATCTCCGTGATAAAAAATAATTTCCCAAAAAAATTATTCCTTATTTTTCACATAATTTTTCAAAAATGAAATAGAATACTAATGAATACATCACTGATGTAATTAATTATAATTTACCCTTCCCACCCTTCAGTTATGGGTTTAATCACCGGTATAATTACAAATTTATCATGTCATGATTCTTACTAATAGTATATTAACATAGTACCCAAAAATTTGATAAAAATACCATAAAAAATAAATCTAATCATTTACTATCATTTAAACCCCAAAGGATATCATTGACATTAAATTTATGTTAATAAAAAATAATAGAAAATTATTTCTCTAAAAAAAATTCAAATATTAATCGTAATGATTACATATAACTCAATTTTCTATCAAATATCAATGAATGTCTTTCAATGTACTTTTATCATAGAGAACATAAAAATTTTATTAATTCTCATAAAGTTATAATTATTATTAAATATAAAATATATAAAAACTCTTCAATTTATATATATTGACACAACAATCATTCAATATTTTTCATAATTCATTAAAATATTTTCATATATTATACATTTAAATTACCTTCCTTAAAAAATATAAATAAATTTACTAAGATTTAAAAATATCAAAACAGAAGATAATAAATACATTATTCCATATGTATTACACATTAAATATCAATAATATCAACTATAGTGTCATTTTTCCTTTTAAAAAATAATTTTTATGGTCAGGTGGATCACATTATTTGGATTTCACCACAGGAAAAAAATCTCTATAATTTATATTATATGTAAATTTAAAACATTAAAATGACACTTTAGGAAGAACATATTATCATTAATAGAATAAACTAAATTATTCCCTATTCCATGTATTTCTAGTTATTTTATCCTCTATTTTATAACATAAAAGTTACATTTCCACTCTTTTAATACATTTTCCTTATTTCTAATTCAAAGATTATAGAATCATAGATCATTAAATATTTTAACAATAATGGTCTCTTTCACATCAAAATCGAGGACACATAATTTCTATATAATTTTATGTGTTAGAAAACTCTAAAAGGATTAAGATGATAATTATAACTCGTGATATCATGTTAAGAATGATCCAAATTTTTTCACTATAGATCACATTTCGTTCAGTTTCATATTACGATCAGCAAAAAATTTCCATCAAATCCATTGTAATTGTGGTTCATGTTGGATCCAATCCATTTTCAATATTAAATGGATAGTATGAACATTTCAAATAAATCATAATTTAATATTTTACGAAGTGGATAGTCACTAATATATATTTGACCATGTTATATTCAACACATTCGATTAATTTAAATTAAATATAATTTTTCTTACAACAATAACCATTTTGGTAATATTGGAAATTTATTATGTGATGAATTTACTTCCAGTATCCAAATTTTATCTAATCCTTATCGTTGATACCTACAATAAGGGATATTTAATTGTTTAGACGTCCCTGGTACATTACATTGCAATAATCTTGGGTTTGAGGTGTTTTGGGAGGCAATAGTGACTCATATTAGGTGTTTTCCAAAAATTTAGTTCTAAAATGCTAGGTGGTGTCATTATGTGGTGTTGTAAGGTGCAAATAGTAGGTGGAACAATATGTTGAATTAGTTGGTGGTTTTAATGACACGCATTGGTATCTCGCATCAGTGAGTCGCCATCGATAGCTTGCACCAGTGACTCGCCATCCATAGTTGGCGTTAGTGACTCACCATCAGTAAATCACATTGGTGACTTTCCATCAGTAGATTGCATTGGTTATTCACCCCCAACAGCTCAATTAAGTGAATAGTAGTCATTATAATGATTTAGTTAATCTTCATATATGACTCATGTATGTGACTCAACCAACGGTGAGTCACTTCAAACATTTTTTTTCAAAATTCTTATTTTCCCCAGATTTTACAGTTCACACCTATTATATTTTATTTGAAGTAATTTGAGTTTTAAAATTTGATTTATCATTTATATAGGTAGTTCAATGTAAAATATTTATATCATTAATATCCTAATGTTCAGAAGTTCCAGAAATAGTCAAGATGTGTGGTCTTGACCACAATCAGACATTAGGATCCCTTGAAACTATTCACATCCATTGATATATGATATGGAATTTACAAATATGAGGTATTTTCCTCCCTATTTGTTTTATATTTATCTGGGTGTGCTTATATCCTTTATTCCACATGGATTCATGTTTCTTCCTCTGGCCTTTGAATCTACTTTTCTATGGAGTCTTTCCTATGGCCCGTGCACCCCCTATTTTAGCACAACGAGGAGTTTCAAATAATTTGTTCTTCATGGTATGGATCCCAAAGATAATCTTGATTTGAACCTCATGTGGGGTATGTATGAAAATAAATCATTGTGACCATGTACCAATCCTAACTCTAATTAAGGTTGTTACGAAGATAATCAAACATGTTATAAATATAATAATTCGTGTTACGATAAATAGTTTTGTTACATTAGTATTAAATGAGTGGTGGGAAGATGATGATGATTATTTTTTTTATCTATTATACATGTTTTAAATTATATCACTAGGATAATCAATATCCAATTGTGGCTTCAATTTTTTCACCTATATGACTATTGAATTCTTGTTGTTTCATTCCTTGTAAAAAATTCTAATTATGAAATTTATTAAATAGGTATACCAACTTAAATAAATAGATTCCAAAATAATGAAATTTTTCTATGATCACTTATGAATTATAAAATTGGAATTAATGAATGATTGTTAGTAAATATGAATACTCCATGTTTTTTGCTGAGGATTTTAACTGTGTATGGTTTTATTCAATGTTGTGTCTTATACTAGTTGTGTGGTGGTGTGGCTGGGAATGTGGTTGTGTGTTTGGGGGGGTAAAAGTGGTGCAATAGATTCTAGAGTTGATAGATTGTTTGGTAGTGAAAATTATAAACTTGTAATGCAGTGGGATTGCATCTAGGTTTTACTATGGTTATTGGGTGATGTATGTTTGTGATGTGGGACTACAACTGGGTATGGTTTTGTTGATTTTATGGATGTAATTTATTTTTGTAGAAGGGATACCAAGAATGATTGTGGTGTGGAGTATTTCTGGGTTTGCTTATATTTTTGTGGGTTAGTTATGGTTGGAGGAATGTTTGAAAAAGGTTATTTTGAAGAATGATGTTATTACCTTGCGTGAGTGTTTCTCTCAGAGTTTCTAGAGACTGGTATATTAAGAATTGGTGTTACAGTGGATTCGTTTCCCTTGGTCCTTCATTCACATTGTCTTTGGTAGTGGTTGGTATGATTATGTTTTTCCATATAACATGTTCTATATTAGGTAGCTTCTCGGGTATGGATGGAATAAATAAATAGAAGATAAATAAATAATTATAATTTTCTAAATTAATTTTTTGGGCGTTATTAATTAAGTTTTGGGCTAGTTGTGTGGTTATTCATTAGAGGTTGTATAAATGGTGGATCTATGTGTGCCAGTTCATATTTTTGAAAACCACTAGGTTGGGATGATTGTTTGGTAACTATGTATATACTTATAGTTCCTCGCGATTTCTATAAAAACATCACCCATGTTGAGAACTATGTACAAAAAAACCCTATTATATAAGGGAGGATATTTTTAATAATAATCTTAGTGGGAGGATGGATGGATGGACACTCACTCTTATATGATTCCTATTAAATGTTGTGATATCCCAATATTATTTGGACATGTAGTTTTTTTTCCTAGAAGTGTGTTGGCATGTTCTATCCTTCCAAGTTTCTTAGAGATGATATGTTATGTTCTATCCTATGTGTTTTCATTATGTGGCACTGTATACTGCCCCGGAACATGCGACAATGTAGTGGTTTGTGAGCACAAGGTGTGTGTGAGTGAGATGTGATGAGCATTGTTTTATTAGGTTGCAGGACTGTCTATGTTTCCTAGGATTGTGTGGAAGGTTTTTCACATGGGAAATTTTGATGTGGTGGGAGAACCATGAGGTTTTCTATTATGGTGTGATAGTGTATAATCTATGAGAAAGTGGTTTGGTGTGCACCGTCATCAATGTTTCTATAATACATTACATAACTTGTGTTATTTGGTGAGTGTTCCTTTGGTGAGGTTGGGGTGGCTTGTATACCTTGTTATATGATTTTGGTTTCTAATATTTCTCATGTGGAACTTAGTATGCTTCTCCACTTGTGAACAAGAGACTTTGGTTTTTCCACATTGAGTATACTTGTATTCTCACCCAATTTATATAAAACCTTTTTATTAATTTTAATATGATAATGAGGATCATGTTGGGAATTACTACCTGTGACATTCAGAATGTGGTTGTGTCACTGCTTTTCTTTTCTCCATTGCAATTTTCATTTAATCTTTTCATTATATTTCTAGGTGTGTTACATTAAACATATATGTTGTGGGTATTATGGTTTCTTTTATATGTATGTATTATACTATTTTGAGGATTATATATATTATATATTGATCATGGATACTATCAAATTATTAATTCCACCCATTTTTTGATATTTCTATACCATTGGTGCTAGTATCCACCATAGGGCCTACTAGAGGCATGATTTGGGGGTTATTATCTCTCTTCCTTCATTGATATCTCAGGAGGAGAATCTATTGAGGGAGGGGGTTGTAAAACAATGGTACAAAAGGTGATGGATCATATATAGGATGACGTTTTGTGTTAGGCCATGTTAGGATTTAATAGGTTGGTAGAGAAACTGTGTTAGGTGAATTTGATGTGTGGCATAGGACTCGGAAGAGAGCCTAGGACATGGGATTTTAACCCCCCATGTGATCTTTGGGGAGGACTTTGAGCCTACAGATCGACAATGTGAGGCTAAAACGTTTGTACCATAGAGACCCTAGGAATGATACATGCATCATAGTGACGTTTTTTTGCTATTAATTGTTGTCTATGAAAAATTTGGAATTGATAGTAATAACATGATTAAAGATGAACATTAAACAAAATTCCATACTATACAGGTTTTGGAATTCCATGTTTTCCTTTCATCTTGGACACCCATTCATCGTCGACATGTATTATAGATAGTTGAGGATTAGTAAGCCAACCCAATTGATCAATGGAGGATTCACCTAGTAGAGGAGGATGACCAGCAGCCAAAAAAACATTAAATGATTTAAAAAATAGGCCCTAGGGACGTAAAAGGGAATTAATTTGTACATGGAGAAAGAGAGTTGGATTTTAGAGCATGTGATCATATTCATCTTGATCTAAGCTCTGAATGTTTATTTGGATTACATGGCAGCGAGACAGATGCAGGGAGCTACACTTCAGTGGAGGAATCATCACCTTGAAGAGTGGAAAGAGCCTGATGTTTTGTGGAATGACCATGAGAAAGAGTTTTGGGAAGAATTTATTTAATCAACCATGAATGGTGATAACAAAAATGAGTTAATATACCTCTAGTAGGGGGGTATGTCAGTATGCGAGCTCGAGATCAAATTCAAGGATCTCCACCATTTTTCTCCAGATCTCGTTCTGGATGAGGATCCTAGAGGGAGACTCCTAAAGGAGGCACATCGAACATATCTCTTGTACATGGTTACCCAATTTACCTTGGTAACATTCTTAGATTCCTTGAATAAGGAGTAATTAGTCGAGATGATGAAATATTGATAAGTTCTACCAAGAGATGAGATTCAACCTTATTCTTCGAAGGGAATGGTTTTCACTAGTATGTCTTTAGAACCAGTCCCATGGAGGTTTCAACTAGTGTTGAATCAACCTCAACAGTTCCATTTTCAACCCTATAGTCCTCGTGCTTTTCCCATAGTATCGGTATTGATTTATTTCCCTTATGGAAGTCATTGGATCCTATAGAGTTGGTTCCCCTTTCTATATCAGTAGGTTGGATGTGGTCCTGTTTAGAAGCTACCTCGGTAGGAGGTGTCAGCTATGCCATTTTAGCAGGAGGGACAACATGTTCTTACTCCACCAAGGGGAGGTAGAGTTGGATGAGGCTAACATCAGTGTATTCCATTGAAAAATTGAATCAGGTGTGTTTAGGGAGTCAATTGTTAGAAAGGGTGCATATGATCTCGGTGTGGTCCATTACATGCCTTAGAGGTAGAATTTCCAGCAGGCCTAGAGATCATTCGAGGTACGATCAGTTTGTTCATTACTATTTTTTTTAATTTTTTTTACTTTTGTGCCTCTCACTCTTTCGTTGCACTCACTATAGCCCATGATATGGGAATATAAATAGAGATTATTTTCATACCCCTAGTTTTGGGTATGGACGTCAGAGGTCATACCAACTTGTATGATATATTTCATGGTTGTAGACTAATTTTGGGGCCGCATCACACTAGTGGGAGCCTCTATCTACTGCAGATGAAACTATATAATGTTATCCTTGGAATCAATTTTTTTCATTGCATGATTCTATATACTTATTCTAGATAAGAGTATTTTTTTACACATGGATTTGTAGGATGTACCTTTCGTTAGGGAGCAGTGTTTTCATGTGGGCAGCTAGAATTTGGATCCTCTTCTCTCCATGTGGGTCGATCTTTTAGTGGAATTATTGAATGTTTTGATGGTGGATATTACATGTGTTGTTGAGAAGTTATTTTTTGTGTTCCCTGAGATGGTTGTCACATTACCCTCTCTACATGACATTGAGTTCGGTATAGAATTGCATCCAGGTGTTGATCCTATTTCAATTGCTCCTTATCAGATGACACCTTCTATGTTGTGGGAACTATGGATTAAGACTGATGACCTGATGAAGAAAGTCATTATCAAGCCCAATGTGTCGTCATGGGGTGATCTTATATTATTTCCAAAGAATGTAGATGGTTCTATGAGGTTGTGACTAGACTACTAGAGGATGAACCAGATAACAACCAAAAACATTTTCATTATTCCATTGATAGATTATCTTTTTGACTAGTTGAGGGGAGAAAGGTGGTTCTCCAGGATCGATCTGTAGTATGGATATCACCAATTGTGCGTGAAGGAGTGTGACATACAGAATAATTTTTTTATGTGTGCGTATAGAAAAATCAAGTACATGGGTATATTGTTCGGTGAAATGAACACACCAAAAATATTCATGGGGATCAGGAACACCATTTTCAATGTGTTCCTGGACTGGTTTATCCGCGTATTCATAAATGACCCACTTATTTACTCAATGTTAGATGTGGAACATGTAAAACATCTCAATACCATCTTCCAGGTTCTTCAACATCACCATATCTATGGGGAGTTATCCAAATTCATTTTTTGGTCCTGAGAAGTACACATACATGAACATGTGGTCTCTCAGTATGGTGTAGTAATGGACCTATCGAATGAAGAAGATGTTGTTTCTTGGGAATCAAAAAAATAATGTAATTGAGTTCAGTAGTTTTTTAATTATTTCATTCTGCTATTGGTGATTTTTACCTAAAGACTCTCAAGATTCATCTTTAATAACGGCTTTGACTACAATGTTCTAGTATATTGTGTGGTGTGAGAAGTGTTGGGAATTATTCTTCTACTTGGAACGGATGTCAATCAATTTTCCAGTGATCCATATTCTATAGTAATGGAGTGAAACGTGATTTGTTTTTGTAGTGATAAACATTTGGTATTAGGATGTGTATTGATGAAATTGTGTGGAATGATATCATATGGGTCTATTCAGTTATGTCCCCATGAACAAAACTTATCCACCCATGATATGGAGCTAACGATGTTCATTTTCGCGCTAAAGATGTGGCTGAATTACCATATTGGGGATTTAATTTTGGTCTAAATGATCATATGAGATTGATATAGATATTTTCAAAGTGTTATCTTAAATTTTGATAGTGGATGTGGATGGAGATTCATCAAGGATGTGTTTTTTGAGATTTCCTACAACTCAGTGATGGGTAATGTCATGGACGATGAATTGAGTAGGTAGTCACAATAGGTGGTTGTTTGGTAATATATGGATTCTTGGAAGGAGAAGGAGGATTTGGCCACATTTCACTTAGATGCAGAAAAATGATGGTGGTAGAGTCTATCTATTTCAGATGATGATAAAATATACTCCGATGCTGCAGGTGGAGGAGTTCCAATGTAGATACTCAGAGGAAGAGGTGACACACGATCATGTTGAAAAGGGTGATTCTCCAAGGGGATGGTATGAGGATGGTCGGAATCATACAATAATCCCTAATAGGTTTTTTGTTCATGTGGTGATTTGCGATAGAGTTCTCCATTAGTTTCATAGGTCACCCATAGTCATACAGCTATGAATTTCTAAGATGTACCTCGATTTGAGAGAACAATTTTGGTGGACCGGGATAGAGTAGACCTTAGATGAATTTTTTGAAAAAAGATTATTGTCAGAAAAATTAAAGGTAGAGCACCATGTTTTTATTTTTTTTGTAGCCCTTGGATATCTCTGAGCGTATGTTGAATAACATATCAATGGATTATATCATATGGTTATAGAGGACTCTATGAGGTTATGATTTTTTTTGGGTAGTGGTGGATCAACTAAAAAAATAATCTCAAATTATAGTGATTAAGGAATTTTGTGTAGTAGCTGCCTTGTCTAGAATCTATTTAGATAAGTCAGTGTTGGTGGATAGATTTATAAGGTATCTCATCTTAAATTGAGATACATGATTTACCTCATGATTTCGGAGGTTATTTTAGCTTTATTTTGGCACTCAGTTATGCCTCAACATGTCCTTCCTCTCTTAGACAGATTAGCAGACATAACGGACAATCCAAGCATTCGGGGACATGTTCTGGGAATAAAGCATGGTATTTTATGGATTTTGTGTATGAAACCAAACCCTTGTTCTAGGATTCTTATAATAATAGAGATAATTATTTCATTATTATGGATCTATTCAGCTCCTTGTATGGGAGACCATTTTGTTCACCTTTTTAATGGAATGAGGTAAGAGAGGCAATTGTACACGGTCTAGAAGTGGTGTAGTGTATGACTGAGAAGGTACATCATGCTTGAGAAAAGATTAATGTAACATATTATGGGTAGAATTTATACACTGATCACAGGATGAGGCCTCTGATGTTTAAAGTTGGGGGCCACCTATTCTTGATGGTTTCCCCATGGCGTGAGAAGTGTATATTTAGTGGAGGAATCATGATTTCACTATGGTTCATTGGACATTTCGAGGTGTTGGAGAGTGTTTGAAAGCTAGAATAATAATTCTCATTTCCAATATAGTTGGAGAGTATTGAAGAAATATTTCACGTTTCTCATATTCACTAGTATCTTTATGAAGACTCCCATGCCATTGACTAGAGAGAGTTGGATATCAGAGATGAACAAGCCTTCATGGAGTAGCCAGTGGTGATCTAGGATCATCGTGAGAAGGTGTACATGGATAGACCATCCATTGGTTTATGTGTTTTGGAAGGCATGGTGGCCTAGAGGAGAGTACATGGGAGAAAGAATCACAAATGTGTGTCTATTACCAAAAGGTTTTTTTAATTTTTTCTTATTGTGTATTGCTTTATGTTGTGATGTTTTATCCTTGTTAACTATGTTATGAGTTCTTCCTTGTTCTATAATATGTGTTATGGTCCTGATATATGAAGATATAAGGTACTGATTCCTAATGAGGAGGCATTTATGAGGATGTGATTAAACCTTTGTGTGAGGGCTAGTGCCGCATAAAGTGGATAATATCTTGACATGGAGAAAGGATTTCCCTGATTCATGTGTCCTTAAGGGCATGGTTTTTGTTCTTTTGAGGTTTTTATTGTGATATGTTGGAGTAGTAGATGTTGGAGGAGGTGTTCTTAGATGTTGAGGTTTCACTCTAGATTATGAACAACAGAGGGTGTTTTATCGTCAAAACATTGTTTGCATTGTAGAGTTTCATGTATTGTGGGAACCATGAGAGGTATCTCACTGGGTGTTTTTTCGGACACCTATTTTCCACATGGTTTGGTATTGATATCTACAGGGTGAGAATATTTTGAGATGTGTTTAATTAAATGGTCTTGACATCCCCAGTCCATTACATTTCAATAATATTCTATTTGAGGTGCTCTTGGAGGAATCTCTGACTCATTTTAAGTGTTTCCATAAAACCTGTTTTCGAATGGTAGGTGGTGAGGGTTGGTGGAATTGGTATGCCCTATCGATAGGAGGCATTAGTGACTCACCATTAGTATCTCTTATCACTGACTCGATATATGTAGCTTGCATCGATGACTCCCAATTAGAAGGATGCATTAGTGACTCACCATCGATATCATGCATTAGTGACTCACATCGATGACTCACCATCTGTAGCTCGAATTGGTGACTCTCCATCGGTAGCTCAAATTAGTGATTTAGTATCAGTAGTTCATTTCGGTGAATGGCCATCAGTGACTCACATCAACGACTCACACAATAGATATTCATTTCTAGTAGATTTTCGAAATTTCATTTTTTATATGTTATATAGTTTCTCCCCTCTCCAATTTAATTTATGTAATTTGAGTTTGCAACTATGTTTGCATGTTTAAAAAAATAATGGATATTATTTATATATTTAATACCCTAATATTCCCAAGACCTTGAAAGAATCAATCCACAGGGTATTAACCCTAATTTTACATTAATGCACCTTGAAATTATTTCCCTTATGTTGATATAAGATATGGACTTTACAGAGTTGAGGTCATCTCTTCCATATATGTTTCAGTATACTTTTAAGGAAATGAGAGCCAATCTTACCTATGGAGTCATGTGTTGTGATGTGGGCATTGAATCCTCTTTTCCTTTGTGTCTTTCCTGCTTCTTATGCACCCCTCTTTTGGTGCAAGGAGGAGTTACTGGTCAACTTTTATTTAAGGTTATAAGGCCCCAGCCTTAAACCTTACTTAATCGTGAGTTAATACAAGATTACACATTGAGGATCTTTTCAGGTTTAGAGTTTTAGAGAATTAGATCATAAAACTAGCATTACATTCCACATTTAAAGAAATTGGTTACATAAAAGACAGTATTCCTTCTTCCCATCAACGGAAACATATTGAAAATAAATCATGGATTCTTTCTTGACACATCCTTGACACTATCATCACATCATGTACCTTTACCTTTACCTGTGAAAAACATTTCAAAAACATGGGATGAGCATAAAAAGCTCAGTAAGGGTTATAAAAATATGGAAAGGAAACATGAGTTCATACATACATACTAATGAAATAATACTTTACCCATAAAACATAGGCACTTTAACATACCTCATCAAACCATGAATAAATCATAGAAATCATAAGACATAAAGGTAACTTGAGGAATTCCTAACATTCTTACGTAGGGAGTAACCCTCTTGGTTACGTTTGGAATACCCATCACATTTTATTCCCGAAATCTCTTTGGAAAAACCTTAACATTTCAATCCTTCTTGTTACCCAATGCATTGGAGAGATATATCAGGCTCACCCGCCCTTAGTTTATCACGGAACCACCCGTATTCATAACAATGCCCAAGAACCAGAACATAATCTTATCACATAAAACATGCATAAAGAAAAAATAACATTTCCACCTTTCAATCACAAGATATCAATACAACACATTGAAAAAACATTTTGAAAACCATTTTCAATACCAAAATAAAAGAAAAGTAAAACATGGTATTTATTTTTCTTTTAAAAAGATGGTATGGCTTGTAGAGGAAGCCAAAACTCAAATAATGGTCATGACGACAGAGAAGTCGTTGTCGCCGCATACGTACGACAAAAACATTCCCTTTTGTCATTTAATAAACACTTCATATAAAAAGATTCCTTTTTAATAAACGTAAAAGTCAAAGGGGTTTATACACTGTATAAAAGAAGGTTGTGTATAAAACAGAATATGGCTCAATGAAAGGAGATTGAGAGGAAGTCCCTTACAAAGACAATATCCTTGGTTTAAGGATAAATTAATTACATAATTATGTGTGACAAACGAATACACCAAATATAAGTGGATATTAAGTGTAAAATAATCAAAGGTCATTCACACATATTCAAAGGATGACATATTCAATAACTACATGTTGAACCCAAAGAAATCGAAATTGGGTTAAGAAGTTCCCTTGACAGCCTAACGACGTCACATCAAAATGAGTTGATGAGAGATAAAAAGTGTATCTCATAACTTGGACATAAAATTTACATCAATAAGGATATATGAGAACATATCCCAACATAACAATATGTAAATTAAAAGACCCAACAAAAGAAGTCTTTTAAAAAAATTGGAGGGTGAAAGGTTCCCTTACCGACTTGGGTATCTTTCAAAACATACACCCCATGAAAGAAGGACAATACGTCATTGATGTAAATACTCATAAACTAAATTATATTACACAAAGAGTATAATAATGGGAAGTACATACACCACTCAAAGGAAATTTTGGAAAATGTAGCATAAATCTCACAGGAATAAAAGTGAGATGAAAAATCTCTTATGAAAACTCGGCAGCCTAACGGTGCCACATAAAACTTCCAAAAATGAATTGATGAGAGGAAATAGAGTCTCTCATAATATGAAAATAATAAGTACTGTAGGAGAAATATAAAAGAACATACCAATCATAAGAAAGATGATCTTAAAAGGAATGACAAAAAAGAGTGTACTTAAAAAGAAAGAGAGGTGTAGGATCCCTTACCTCGGGTCCGACTTGACTCGATCGTTCTTTAACGTCCTGAATAATAAATTGTGTTAATTTCTACTTGCTTAAGAACCTTTTTTCAAGTTCATTATTAATTTTATATCAATTATTGACATGTTATAAACATTATGTAATCATTTAAGTTTATAATGTTTGTTTTTTCGATATTTGGTTCTTAAGTCGAAAGTGGACTTCTTACAATTACATGTTGTACGTGTGTTCAAAGGTTCATTATATCCAGAATGATATTAATGACTTGGATATTATATATATCATATATATCTAGCATATTAATTTATTTATAATATTACATAATCATTTATAGGTAAGAAATGAAATGCACCGTTCATGGAGACGGTAAGCCGTACGTACGCATGAACGCTCCTTTCATTTCTATGTCATATTGATGGAATTAAAACTAAATGAGAGATATGTATATTTTAATTCCAGAATTATATTAACCATTCAAATGTAAAATACATCATATATATCCATTATATGTACTTATAATAGTAGATTACATTTGAGGATAAGAAATGAAATGCACCGTTCATGGAGACGGTAAGTCGTACGTACGCATGAACGCTACTTTCATTTCTATCTCATACTTTAATGGAAAGAAATAATAATGATATAGAGGTATATTATAATTCCAGTATAACATCATATATAATAACTTTAAATCTATCCTTTATATGTCCCACATATGGCATTAACGAATCAAATCACTTTGAGGGGGAGGTAGTCCGCACTTCCTAAAATGAAATTATCGTGTTTACCCATAATGGAAACCATAAAGGTATGACCAAAATGAAAAATACAGAAGATTAAGGAAAACATAAACATATTATATATCATATATATATATATATATAGTTTCATCTTAATGGCCACCTTTGAAGGTGTTAAATTAATGTTGAACAATCATCGTTTCGGGAGGCTGAAATTCGCCATCCACGGAAACAGTATGTTCATTAACCATTAGATGTAGGTGTGTGAATGTGTATCTCGAATCATTATTATAAAAACATCATAGTATATTTATGATACTGTATTTGTTACAAAAGAAATTAATAAAAAGATTTTATGGGGTTGGAGAAGCAAAATAAAACAAAAGGACTCAAGTGAAGACATTACCTTAAAATCGGGTAACTCCCTTTGGTTTGAGCTGAAAGGCTTCCTTGGGAAGAATTCTGCCCAAAGTGAGGCTTAAAGGAGTAAGAGAGGGAATTTTGGAGACAAAATGGGCAGAGGTTGGCCAAGACAAAGGCTTTGGGAGTTTGGGTAAGGAGGTAGAGGTGGGGGCCTTTTATAAGAGGAGAGGAGGGGCACTCTTGGAAAGTAAGAAAATGTTACTTTATTTGAAAATGGTATTTGGATTTCAGAGGTACCAAATTGATGTGTTTCGAGGATAAGGTGATAAGGGTTCTAAATCCACTCATCCAATAGGTTTTGGACATTTTTAGGTCTTAGATATTACATTATATTTCCATTTTATTTAAATCATTAAATAATGAGGTCATCGCTGCACCATCATGATGTCATAAATAATTTAATTTATATAATGTCTAAAAATTATAAAAAAAATACTATGATGTAGGAAGTCCTTTTATATTTACAATGAATATTTATAGTCAAAAATATGACTTGTATAACCCCATGTAAAAATTGTTTTAGTAAAACATCTCATGTTTGTGTTATTTTTACTTTAACATTAAATAAAAAGTTAATTATGTCATTTTCCAACCAAAGTGGCTCCATGGGGTCCCCAAGTTGACCCATTGATTTTATTGGTCGGCCATGACACATCCAATGAGGTTAGGACATGTTTCAAGTTCAGTTCATATTATTAAAACATTATTTTTACCTTAAACTACACTAATTACCTTTAATCGCGATTAAAAACTTAATAAGTTACTATTCACCAAAAAAATTATTTTAATCCCATTGACCCACATTTTACTTCTTAATTACAACCATGTATATCTAATTTTTGAAATTCAAAACACAATTATGGCAAAATTTCATTTAAACAGAAAAATTAGTTTTTATAAGTACCACTTAGTGGTTTCACTATTCATCAAAAATTGAAGTTTTTCAGAAAAATCCCAAAAATTCACCCTAAGCTATATTTGATATTCAGAATTCAAAAATGAAGTCAATTTTACAAAATTAAAAACATATAAGTCACATTAATTAATTTAATAATTAATTCCCGCTATCAGAGCAAATAGTTTGTTTTTATGAAACAATAAGTATCAAAAGATTGACACTAGTTTAAGTCTGATTTCAAAGTGAAATTAATTCTAAGGACCACTATTGGATTAAATTGTAAAAATATATTCTAATTTCACTTTAAAACCAATTCAAAAGATAATCTAATCATATAAATAAATTATATTAAAAGAGATTTTGAATTAAAATACAACATTTTACACTATCCATTAAAAAAATGAACTTTATCGGAAAGATACCAAAAATTTACACAAAGTAAATTTTGATGTACCAATTCTTAAGAATAGTTTTATTTGGTCCAAAAGGATGTATAAGAGTGAACAAAACTATATTTAATAACGGTTCTCCATCAAAAGGCGATAAGTGAACCTTTAGTGAAAACTAGGGCATATACGCCTAAAATCGAATTATTTCCGTATTTTATGCCTTAATCTTTATTGGATAAATGTAAAAACATTTAAAAACATATATAATAATATATTAGTTATTTCTATCCATTCCCGCCATCACAACGGCTACATGTTAACTACCATTTAAAATAATATTATTTTATTATTAGAGTGCAACGTAAGATTTCCAAGAAACTCGTTGTTAGATGTTGGGTACGCCATCGAGCATAGCGTCCCCTTTAAAGTCATATTAATATTTTATTCACAAATATGGATAAATATGATAATGTCATATTCTTTATTTACCTGGGGTGTTACATCCTTCCCCCATTTTGGGAATTGCGTCCTCGCAATTTTTTTAAAATTGAGCTTGGAAACATCTTTGAAAGTCCCACATCGGAACAAGAGTCAGTAAAACAATCACTTTAAAATAAAGTAATATAAGTAAAGAGGTCACCCAAGTTAAAACATACTAGGATTACATGTAGAAAAACATGGACATGGAAGAAAAAGAAAAGGGTCATGTTCTTGAGGGAGACTGATAGTAAACATGTCTAGGAGAAAGTTAACGATAAGAAAATCAAAAACTTTTGATGGGTTAAACGATATTCGATTCCCCAGTAGGAAAAGTTAATAAACAACATTTTCGTTTTATGTTACTTTTTATTGAGGAATTTATTCATAAGGAAACATAATCACTTATCATGTTGACTTTCAACTTTTATTAGATTCCTTACACAAACTCATATTTTCTCCAAAAGATGAGTATTTAGGAAGACTTGTTCATATTAAGAGTACTATAATCAACTTCTAGGGAATCACATAATCCACAATAGAGAACTATATACTTCCCATGTCTTTAGACTCTAACCAAAACCAAAACCAAAAAGGTTAGTACTTGATCAGATAATCCAGAAAAGGATAACCCTTTATAAAAAGAAAATCTATTCTTAATCTCCAGAATTTGTCCAACAAAACCCGAAGTTCAACGAGGACCATTCGATAAAAAATTTGTTCATAAAATTCTTCAAAGTAAACCAATCTAAGATTTAAACCCAAATATTTTAAGTATTTAGTCACATTGTCTTCCAAGTTAAATCGTAATATTTATCTCCAAACAATATCAGTTTCTCTTAATGTCTCGTATTGAAAAGTAATTAACCTAATCACATATCCTCGATGATAGGTTAATAATTTCCATAGAAGACCCAAAATAAAAATACTCTTGATTCTTAAAATAATCCAACTAAAAGGAATCAGTCAAACTAACCAGGGACTTCACGTAGTCCAGTGGTAGGCGATAAATACCAGTCGCACATTGGTTGTGGGTTCTATTCCCGCAGCTTTGTCCGACGCGACGGGTTGTCACATGGTCTGCGTGTTGTCCTCTTTCCAAATCTATATAATTCATAAAACATTCCCCAAAATGAGATAAAATCTTCAAAAATAATCATAACATATTTTAACCTCAAGTTTATCTCATGCCTTTCATTTTCCAGAATATCATATAATAACCCATAATTACCTCAAAAGTAAGGATCATATAAACTATAATGGTTACCTTTATAATTATTACCTGAACTTCCACATGGATTGGTCATCTCGTACATGATTCGTTATAGATCATACCAAGTTTCAAGTGGTTGATCATGACTCCTTGATAGTTGGTTTATAAAAACCATGAGTTTCCTCATTGAATCCCCCATTTTATCTAGTATCTTAATCATAGAACCACCACAGTTTACTTCAAACCTGTTGTCTCTTTGGTGCCTGCTAGATCCATCAATTCACTAAAAACAGAAATGTCAGTGTGATTATATCAACAAAACCATCATGTACTAATGAGGATGGTAAACACTAAGATACACTTACTCATTCACTTTATCTAAAACTAGGACTCTTTCTGAAATCCTAACCATTATGGTAATTTCACTTATGCTTAAAGAATACCCTAACCTCTAAAGTTATCTAAAACGACCTTTGATACCAACTATAAGGCCCTAGCCTTAAACCATTCTTAATCTTGAGTTAATACAAGATTACACATTGAGGATCTTTTCAGGTTTAGAGTTTTAGAGAATTAGATCATAAAACTTGCATTACATTCCACATTTAAACAAAGTGGTTACATAAAAGACAGTATTCATTATTCCCATAAACGGAAACATATTGAAAACAAAACATGGATTCTTTCTTGACACATCCTTGACACTATCATCACATCATGTTCCTTTCCCTTGACCTGTGAAAAACAATTCAAAAACTTGGGATGAGCATAAAAAGCTCAGTAAGGGTTATAAAAATATGGAAAGGAAACATGATTTCATATATACATAAGAATGAAATCATACTTTACCAATAAAACATAGGCACTTTAACATACCTCATCAAACCATGAATAAATCATAGAAATAATAAGACATAAAGGTATCTTTAGGCAGTCATAACATTCTTACATAGGGAGTAACCCTCTTGGTTACGTTTGGAATACCCATAACAGTATATTCCCTAAATCGCTATGGAGAAACCTTAACGTTTCACTCCTTCGCGTTACCCAATGCATTGGAGAGATATATCGGGCTCACCCGCCCTTAGTTTATCATAGAACCACCCGTATTCATAACAATGACCAAGAACCATAACATAATCTTATCACATAAAACATGCATAAAAAAAACATAAAATTTCCACCTTTCAATCAGAAGATATCAATACAACACATTGAAAAAATATTATGAAAACCAATTTCAATACCAAAATAAAATAAATGTAAAACATGGTATTTGTTTTTCCTTTAAAAAGAAGGTATGGCTTGTAGAGGAAGCCGAAACTCAAATAATGGTCACTACGGCTGAGAAGTCATTGTCACCGCATACGTACGACGAAAACATTCCCTTTTGTCGTTTAATAAACACTTCGTATAAAAAGATTCATTTTTAATAAACGTAAAAGTCAAAGGGGTGTATACACCGTATAAAAGAAGGTTGTGTATAAAACAGAATATGCCTCAATGAAAGGAGATTGAGATGAAGTCCCTTACAAAGACAGTATCCTTGGTTTAAGGATAAATGAATTACATAATTATGTGTGACAAATGAATACAAAAAATATAAGTGGATATTAAGTGTAAAATAATCAAAGGTCATTCACACATATTCAAAGGATTACATATTCAATAACTACATGTTGAACCCAAAGAAATCGAAATTGGGTTAAGAAGTTCCCTTGACAGCCTAACGGCGTCACATAAAAATGAGTTGATGAGAGATAAAAAGAGTATCTCATAACTTGGACATAAAATTTACATCAACAAGGATATATGAGAAAATATCCTAACATAAAAATATGTAAAGTAAAAGACCCAACAAAAGAAGTCTTTTAAAAAAAGAGGAGGGTGAAAGGTTCCCTTACTGACTTGGGTATCTTTCAAAACATACACCCCATGAAAGAAGGACAATACATCATTGATGTAAATACTCATAAAAGAAAGTATATTACACAAAGAGTAGAATAATGGGAAGTACATACACCACTCAAAGGAAATTGTGGCAAATGTAGCATAAATCTCACAGGAAAAAAAGTGAGATGAAAAATCTCTTACGAAAACTCGACAGCCTAACGGCGCCACATAAAACTTCCAAAAATGGATTGATGAGAGGAAATAGGGTATCTCATCATATGAAAATAATAATTACAGTAGGAGTAATATAAAAGAACATCCCAATAATAATAAATATGAGCTTAAAAGGAGTGACATAAAAGAGTGTACTTAAAAAGAAAGAGAGGTGTAGGATCCCTTACCTCGGGTCCGACTTGACTCGATCGTTCTTTAACGTCCTGAATAATAAACTTGTGTTAATTTATAATTTCTTAAGATCATTTTTCAAGTTCATTATTCATTTTATATCAATTAATGACATGTTATAAACATTATGTAATCATTTATGTTTATAATGTTTGTTTTTTCGATATTTGGTTCTTAAGTCGAAAGTGGACTTCTTACAATTACATGTTGTTTGTGTGGTCAAAGGTTCATTATATCCAGAATGATATTCATGAATTCGATATCATATATATCATATATATCCATCATATACATTTATTTATAATATTACATAATCATTTAGATGTAAGAAATGAAATGCACCGTTCATGGAGACGGTAAGCCGTACGTATGCATGAACGCTACTTTCATTTCTATGTCATATTGATGGAATTAAAACTAAATGAGAGATATGTATATTTTAAATACAGAATTATATTAACCATTAAAATGTAACATACATCATATATATCCATTATATGTACTTATAATAGTAGATTACATTTGAGGATATGAAATGAAATGCACCGTTCATGGAGACGGTAAGTCGTACGTACGCATGAATGCTACTTTCATTTCTATCTCATACTTTAATGGAAAGAAATAATAATGATATAAAGGTATATTATAATTACAGTATAAAATAATATATAATAACTTTAAATCTATCCTTTATATGTCCCACATATGGCATTAACGAATCAAATCACTTTGAGGGGGCGATAGTCCGCACTTCCTAAAATGAAATTATCGTGTTTACCCATAATGGAAACCATAAAGGTATGACCAAAATGAAAAATACAGAAGCTTAAGGAAAACATAAACATATTATATTTCATATATATATATAGTTTCATCTTAATGGACACCTTTTAAGGTGTTAAATGAATGTTGAACAATCATCATTTCGGGAGGCCGAAATTCGCCATCCACAGAAACAGTATGTTCATTAACCATTAGATGTAGGTGTGTGAATGTGTAGCTCGAATCATTCTTATAACAACATCCTAGTATATTTATGATACTGTATTTGTTACAAAAGAAATGAATAAAAAGATTTTAGGGGGTTGGAGAAGCAAAATAAAACAAAAGGACTCAAGTGAAGACATTACCTTAAAATCAGGTAACTCCCTTTGGTTTGAGCTGAAAGGCTTCCTTGGGAAGAATTCTGCCCAAAGTGAGGCTTCAAGGAGTAATAGAGGGAAGTGTAGAGACAAAATGGGAAGAGGTTGGCCGAGACAAAGGGTTTGGGAGTGTGGGTAAGGAGGTAGAGGTGGGGGCCTTTTATAAGAGGAGAGGAGGGGCACTCTTGGAAAGTAAGAAAATGTTACTTTATTTGAAAATGGTATTCGGATTTCAGAGGTACCAAATTGATGTGTTTCGAGGATAAGGTGATAAGGGTTCTAAATCCACTCATCCAATAGGTTTTGGACATGTGTAGGTCTTAGATATTACATTATCTTTCCATTTTATTTAAATCATTAAATAATGAGGTCATCGCTGCACCATCATGATGTCATAAATAATTTAATTTATATAATGTCTAAAAATTATAAAAAAAAATACAATGATGTAGGAAGTCCTTTTAGATTTCTAATGACTATTTATAGTCAAAAATATGACTTGTATATCCCCATGTAAAATTTTTTTTAGTAAAACATCTCATGTTTGTGTTATTTTTACTTTAACATTAAATAAAAAGTTAATTATGTCATTTTCCGACCAAAGTGGCTCCATGGGGTCCCCAAGTTGACCCATGGCTTTTCTTGGTCTGCCATGACACATACAATGAGGTTAGGACATGTGTCAAGTTCAGTTCATATTATTAAAATATTATTTTTACCTTAAACTACACTAATTACCTTTAATCGCGATTAAAAACTTAATAAGTTACTATTCACCAAAAAAATTATTTTAATCCCATTGACCCAAATTTTACTTCTTAATTACAACCATGTATATAGAATTTTTCAAATTCAAAACAGAATGATGGCAAAATTTCATTTACAAAGAAAAATCAGTTTTTATAAGTACCACTTAGTGGTTTCACTATTCATCAAAAATTGAAGTTTTTCAGAAAAATCCCAAAAATTCACCCTAAGCTAATTTTGATATTCCTAATTCAAAAATGAAGTCCATTTTACAAAATTAAAAACATATAAGTCACATTAATTAATTTAATAATTATTTCCCGCTATCAGAGCAAATAGTGTTTTTTTATGAAACAATAAGTATCAAAAGATTGACACTAGTTTAAGTCTGATTTCAAAGTGAAATTAATTCCAAGGACCACTATTGGATTAAATGGTAAAAATATATTCTAATTTCACTTTAAAACCAATTCAAAAGATAATCTAATCATATAAATAAATTAGATTAAAATAGGTTTTGAATTAAAATACAACATTTTACACTATCCATTAAAAAAATGAACTTTATCGGAAAGATACCAAAAATTTCTACAAAGTAAATTTTTATGTCCCAATTCTTAAGAAGAGTTTTATTTGGTCAAAAAAGGATGTATAAGAGTGAACAAAACTATATTTAATAACGGTTCTCCATCAAAAGGTGATAAGTGAACCTTTAGTGAAAACTAGGGCATATACGCCTAAAATCGAATTATTTCTGTATTTTATGCCTTAATATTTTATTGGATAAATGTAAAAACATTTAAAAACATATATAATCATATATTAGTTATTTCTATACATTCCCGCCATCACAACGGCTACATGTTAACTACCATTTAAAATAATATTATTTCATTATTAGAGTGAAACGTAAGATTTCCAAGAAACTCGTCGTTGCATGTTGGGTACGCCATCGAGCATAGCGTCCCCTTTAAAGTCATATTAATATTTTATTCATAAATATGGATAAATATGATAATGTCATATTATTTATTTACCTGGGGTGTTACATCCTTCCCCCCTTTTGGGAATTGCGTCCTGGCAATTTTTTTAAAATTGAGCTTCGAAACATCTTTGAAAGTCCCACATCGGAACAAGAGTCGGTAAAACAATCACTTTAAAATAAAGGAATATAAGTAAAGAGGTCACCCAAGTTAACCCATACTAGGATTCCATGTAGAAAAACATGGACATGGAAGAAAAAGCAAAGGGTCATGTTCTTGAGGGAGAGTGATAGTAAACATGTCTAGGAGAAAGTTAACCATAAGAAAATCAAAAAAAATTGATGGGTTAAACGGTATTCGATTCCCCAGTAGGAAAAGTTAATAAACAACATTTTCGTTATAAGTTACTTTTTATTGAGGAATTTATTCATAAGCAAACATAATCACTTATCATGTTGACTTTCAACTTTTATTAGATTCCTTACAGAAACTCATATTTTCTCCAAAAGATGAGTATTTAGGAAGACTTGTTCATATTAAGAGTAATATAATCAACTTCTAGAGAATCAACTAATCCACAATAGAGAACTATATACTTCCCATGTCTTTAGACTCTAACCAAAACCAAAACCAAAAAGGTTAGTACATGATCAGATAATCCAGAAAAGGATAACCCTTTATAAAAATAAAATCTATTCTTAATCTCCAGAATTTGTCCAACAAAACCCGAAGTTCAACGAGGACCATTCGATAAACAATTTGTTCATAAAATTCGTCAAAGTAAACCAATCTAAGATTTAAACCCAAATATTTGAAGGATTTAGTCACATTGTCTTCCAAGTTAAATCGTAACATTTATCTCCAAACAATATCAGTTGCTCTTAATGTCTCGTATTGAAAAGTAATTAACCTAATCACATATCCTCGATGATAGGTTAATAATTTCCACAGAAAACACAAAATAAACATACTCTTAATTCTTAAAATAATCCAACTAAAAGGAATCAGTCAAACTAACCAGGGACTTCACGTAGTCCAGTGGTAGGCGATAAATACCAGTCGCACTTTGGTTGTGGGTTCTATTCCCGCAGCTTTGTCCGACGCGACGGGTTGTCACATGGTCTGCGTGTTGAACTCTTTCCAAATCTATATAATTCTTAAAACATTCCCCAAAATGAGATAAAATATTCAAAAATAATCATAACTTATTTTAACCTAAATTTTATCTCATGCCTTTCATTTTCCAGCATATCATATAATAACCCATAATTACCTCAAAAGTAAGGATCATATAAACTATAATGGTTACCTTTATAATTATTACCTGAACTTCCACATGGATTGGTCATCTCGTACATGATTCATTAAAGATCATACCAAGTTTCAAGTGGTTGATCATGACTCCTTGATAGTTGGTTTATAACAACCACGAGTTTCCTCATTGAATCCCCCATTTTTTCTAGTATCTTAATCATAGAACCACCACAGTTTACTTCAAACCTGTTGTCTCTTTGGTGCCTGCTAGATCCATCAATTCACTAAAAACAGAAATGTCAGTGTGATTATATCAACAAAACCATCATGTACTAATGAGGAAGGTAAACACTAAGATACACTTACTCATTCACTTTATCTAAAACTAGGACTATTTCTGAAATCCTAACCATTATGGTAATGTCACTTATGCTTAAAGAATACCCTAACCTCTAAAGTTATCTAAACCGACCTTTGATACCAACTATAAGGCCCCAGCCTTAAACCTTACTTAATGTTGAGTTAATACAAGATTACACATTGAGGATCTTTTCAGGTTTAGAGTTTTAGAGAATTAGATCATAAAACTTGCATTACATTCCACATTTAAACAAAGTGGTTACATAAAAGACAGTATTCATTATTCCCATCAACGGAAACATATTGAAAATAAAACATGGATTCTTTCTTGACACATCCTTGACACTATCATCACATCATGTACCTTTCCCTTGACCTGTGAAAAACATTTCAAAAACATGGGATGAGCATAAAAAGATCAGTAAGGGTTATAAAAATATGGAAAGGAAACATGATTTCATATATACATAAGAATGAAATCATACTTTACCCATAAAACATAGGCACATTAACATACCTCATCAAACCATGAATAAATCATAGAAATCATAAGACATAAAGGTAACTTGAGGCATTCATAACATTCTTACATAGGGAGTAACCCTCTTGGTTACGTTTGGAATACCCATCACAGTATATTCCCCAAATCGCTTCAGAGAAACCATAACGTTTCACTCCTTCGCGTTACCCAATGCATTGGAGAGCTATATCGGGCTCACCCGCACTTAGTTTATCATAGAACCACCCGTATTCATAACAATGACCAAGAACCATACCATAATCTTATCACATAAAACATGCATAAAGAAAACATAACATTTCCTCCATTCAATCAGAAGATATCAATACAACACATTGAAAAAACATTATGAAAACCATTTTCAATACCAAAATAAAAGAAAAGTAAAACATGGTATTTTTTTTCTTTTAAAAAGAAGGTATGGCTTGTAGAGGAATCCGAAACTCAAGTAATGGTCACTACGGCAGAGAAGTCGTTGTCACCACATACATACGACAAAAACATTCCCTTTTGTCGTTTAATAAACACTTCGTATAAAAAGATTCATTTTTAATAAACATAAAAGTCAAAGGGGTTTATACACCGTATAAAAGAAGGTTGTGTATAAAACAGAATATGCCTCAATGAAAGGAGATTGAGACGAAGTCCCTTACAAAGACAGTATCCTTGGTTTAAGGATAAATCAATAACATAATTATGTGTGACAAACGAATACACCAAATATAAGTGGATATTAAGTGTAAAATAATCAAAGGTCATTCACACATATTCAAAGGATTACATATTCAATAACTACATGTTGAACCCAAAGAAATCGAAATTGGGTTAAGAAGTTCCCTTGATAGCCTAACGGCGTCACATCAAAATGAGTTGATGAGAGATAAAAAGAGTATCTCATAACTTGGACATAAAATTTACATCAAAAAGGATATATGAGAACATATCCCAACATAACAATATGTAAATTAAAAGACCCAACAAAAGAAGTCTTTTAAAAAAAGAGGAGGGTGAAAGGTTCCCTTACCGACTTGGGTATCTTTCAAAACATACACCCCATGAAAGAAGGACAATACATCATTGATGTAAATACTCATAAAAGAAAGTATATTACACAAAGAGTAGAATAATGGGCAGTACATACACCACTCAAAGGAAATTTTGGCAAATGTAGCATAAATCTCACAGGAATAAAAGTGAGATGAAAAATCTCTTACGAAAACTCGATAGCCTAACGGCGCCACATAAAACTTCCAAAAATGGATTGATGAGAGGAAATAGGGTATATCATCATATGAAAATAATAATTTCAGTAGGAGTAATATAAAAGAACATCCCAATCATAAGAAATATGAGCTGAAAAGGAGTGACATAAAAGAGTGTACTTAAAAAGAAAGAGAGGTGTAGGATCCCTTACCTCGGGTCCGACTTGACTCGATCGTTCTTTAACGTCCTGAATAATAAACTTGTGTTAATTTCTACTTTATTAAGATCATTTTTCAAGTTAATTATTCATTTTATAGCAATTATTGACATGTTATAAACATTATGTAATCATTTAAGTTTATAATGTTTGTTTTTTCGATATTTGGTTCTTAAGTCGAAAGTGGACTTCTTACAATTACATGTTGTTTTTGTGGTCAAAGGTTCATTATATCCAGAATGATATTCATGACTTCGATATCATATATATCATATATATCCAGTATATACATTTATTTATAATATTACATAATCATTTAGAGGTAAGAAATGAAATGCACCGTTCATGGAGACGGTAAGCCGTACGTACGCATGAACGCTACTTTCATTTCTATGTCATATTGATGGAATTAAAACTAAATGAGAGATATGTATATTTTAAATACAGAATTATATTAACCATTAAAATGTAACATACATCATATATATCCATTATATGTACTTATAATATTACATTACATTTGAGGATAAGAAATGAAATGCACCGTTCCTGGAGACAGTAAGCCGTACGTACGCATGAACGCTACTTTCATTTCTATCTCATAATTTAATGGAAAGAAATAATAATGATATAGAGGTATATTATAATTAAAGTATAAAATCATATATAATAACTTTAAATCCATCCTTTATATGTCCCACATATGGCATTAACGAATCAAATCACATTGAGGGGGCGGTAGTCCGCACTTACTAAAATGAAATTATCGTGTTTACCCGTCACGGAAACCATAAAGGTATGACCAAAATGAAAAATAAAGAAGTTTAAGGAAAACATAAACATATTATATATCATATATATATATAGTTTCATCTTAATGGACACCTTTTAAGGTGTTAAAAGAATGTTGAACAATCATCGTTTCGGGAGGCCGAAATTCGCCATCCACGGAAACAGTATGTTCATTAACCATTAGATGTTGGTGTGTGAATGTTTAGCTCTAATAATTCTTATAAAAACATCCTAATATATTTATGATACTTTATTTGTTACAAAAGAAATGAATAAAAAGAGTTTAGGGGGTTGGAGAAGAAAAATAAAACAAAAGGACTCAAGTGAAGACATTACCTTAAAATCGGGTAACTCCCTTTGGTTTGAGATCAAAGGCTTCCTTGGGAAGACTTCTGCCCAAAGTGAGGCTTCAAGGAGTACGAGAGGGAAGTGGAGAGACAAAATGGGAAGAGGGTGGCCGAGCCAAAGTCTTTGGGAGTGTGGGTAAGGAGGTAGAGGTGGGGGCCTTTTATAAGAGGAGAGGAAGGGCACTCTTTGAAAGTAAGCAAATGTTACTTTATTTGAAAATGGTATTCGATTTTAAGAGGTCCCAAATTGATGTGTTTCTAGGATAAGGTGATAAGGGTTCGAAATCCACTCATCCAATAGGTTTTTGACATGTTTAGGTCTTAGATATTACATTATCATTCCATTTTATTTAAATCAGTAAATAATAAGGTCATCGCTGCACCATCATGATGTCATATATATTTTAATTTATTTAATGTCTAAAAATTATTAAAAAAATATGATGATGTATGAAATCCTTTTAGATTTCCAATTACTATTTATAGTCAAAAATATTACTTGTATAACCCCATGTAAATTTTTTTTTAGTAAAACATCTCATGTTTGTGTTATTTTTACTTTAACATTAAATAAAAAGTTATTTATGTCATTTCCCAACCAAAGTGTCTCCATGGGGTCCCCAAGTTTACCCATGGCTTTTCGTGGTCGGCCATTACACATCCAATGAGGTTAGGATATTTGTCAAGTTCATTTCATATTATTAAAACATTATTTTTACCTTAAACTACACTAATTACCTCTAATCGCGATTAAAAACTTAATAAGTTATTATTCACGAAAAAAATTATTTTAATCCCATTGAACCACATTTTACTTCTTAATGACAACCATGTATGTCTAATTTTTGAAATTCAAAATGCAATGATGACAAAATTTCATTTAAATGAAAAAATTAGTTTTTAAAAGTACCACTTAGTGGTTTCACTATTCATCAAAAATTGATGTTTTTCAGAAAAATCCCAAAACTTCACCCTAAGCTATATTTGATATTCTGAATTCAAAAATGAATTCCATTTTAAAAAATTCAAAACATATAAGTCACATTAATTAATTTAATAATTAATCCCCACTGTCAGAGCAAAGAGCGTGTTTTTATGAAACAATAAGTATCAAAAGATTGACACTAGTTTATGTCTGATTTCAAAGTGAAATTAATTCCAACGACCACTATTGGATTAAATGGTAAAAATATATTCTAATTTAACTTTAAAACCAATTCAAAAGATAACCTAATCATATAAATAAATTAGATTAAAAGTGGTTTTGAATTAAAATACAACATTTTACACTATCCATTAAAAAAATGAACTTTATCGGAAAGATACCAAAAATTTAAACAAAGTAAATTTTGATGTCCCAATTCTTAAGAAGAGTTTTATTTGGTCCAAAAGGATGTATAAGAGTGAACAAAACTATATTTAATGACGGTTCTCCATCAAAAGGCGGTAAGTGAACCTTCAGTGAAAACTAGGGCATATACGCCTAAAATCGAATTATTTCCATATTTTATGCCTTTATCTTTTATTTGATAAATGTAAAAACATTTAAAAAAATATATAAACATATTTTAGTTATTTCTATCCATTCCCGCCATTACAATGGCTACATGTTAACTACCATTTAAAATAATATTATTTTATTATTAGAGTGCAACGTAAGATTTCCATGAAACTCATTGTTGCGTGTTGGGTACGCCATCGAGCATAGCGTCCCCTTTAAAGTCATATTAATATTTTATTCACAAATATGGATAAATATGAAAATGTCATATTATTTATTTACATGGGGTGTTACAAAGGTAGGGATCTGTTAGTCTTTCATTATTTGTGTTTCATGTTGGTTGGGTAAGATAATATCTCTTTTTCATTACGGTCGAATCCGAGCATCAATTAATCATGTTTAAATGGTAATATAATTTGTAATAAAGGGAATCCGAACTGTTATGATAATTTTATTTATTACAACTTTAATAAATGAGGGTTGGGATAATGATGATGACAACGAGTATTGTTTTGTTTCATCATTTATCCATGTTGTAAACTGTATCCCACTGATGAAAATTTCCATTGGTGACCTCAATTTGTGCACTCGTATGACATGTGAATGCTTGTTTTTGTTTACTTATTGAACTATACTGAATATTAAATATATTTAACATGTATACTCAGTTAATAATTCAATTACCTATGATTGAACATGTTCATTAATCACCATTGAATTATCAATGTGGTATTAAAATATGAGTCTTGCTAAATCTGAATACTCCATGATATTTGGTCTGATTGTATGTTATTTATGGTTCAGTTCAACCATATGTCTTGTGTTGGTCATGTGGTACTTTGGATGGGTGTGTGGTTGTGTGTATGGGATGGTACTAGTGGTGTAATGGAATATAATGTTGAATATTCATTGAATATGGAATTAATGAACATGTTATGTAGTGGGACTATATCTAGGTTGTGTCTTGGTTATTGGGTGTGGTATATTATTGTAGTGGGACTACAACTAGGGAAGGTTTTTTTGATTTTTTGGATGTGGTCTATTTGTGCAAGGGGGCTTCTGAGGATGGTTGTGGTGTGGAGTGTTGCTGGGTTTGGCTATATGATTGGGGATTTGTTTTAGATGGAGGAACAATTTAGAGGGATGATTTGGAAGATGGATGGATTCAACTTGGGTGGTTGTTTCACCCTACGTTTCTATAGATCAACATATTAGGAATGGGTGTTAGAAATGATTCTCTTACGTTGGTCCTTATTTCTCTTAGGGTTTTGTTGTTTTTTTACGGTTTCTTCATCATGATGAGATGTGTTGTGTCGTGTAGTTACTCAGGAAAGGATTTAATAAATAATGGTTTTTTAAAAAATGAATGATAATTGTTTAAATGAATTTGATGGGGGTAATGAATAATGTTTTTTGCTGCTTATGTGGTTATGAATTAGAGGTAGCATTAAAGGTGGTTCATTGTGGGCATGTTGGTTGTTTATTTTTTAAAAATCTATAAGTTGGGATGAGTGTTTGGTACCTATATACACACTTGCTGTTCCTAATGATTTCTATTTTCACCCCACCCGAGTTGAGAAATATGGGTAGAACACTGACCATTTCATGGGGTGGGCGCCTTTCCAAATTCTCCCATGGAAGGATGGTTGGTTGGCTGCCTTCTCTTCAATGATCTCACATAATTGTGCTGATAGCCCAAGATTCTTCAGGAAGGTAGGGTATGTGAGTCCCAGGTGTGTCCGGTAGAGTTCTATTTTCCCCGGTGTCTTTTGGATGAGATATTTTGTGCATTCCTATGTGTTTTTCTGATCTGGAATGGTATACTACCCATGTTCCTACATACAGGTAGTGGTTTATTGTGGCCTGAGTGTGTGCGGTTGAGATGTAATGAACTTCATTTTCCTAGGTTGTTTGAATAGGTGTGTGGAATAGGTGTGTGCGGGCGAGGAGTGACATGCTACTTTCAGAAGAGGTGAGAGCGCCAAGACGTTTGGAATTATGGTGTGAGAGGAGATAATTAGTGAGAATGTGGAATGTGGTACCCTATCATCGATGTTATCTATATTACATTACTTGAATCGTGTTATTTTTTGTGAATTAATTTGGTGAGGTTGGGGTGGCTAGTATACCTTGTTAGGTTCTTTGGGTTTCTAAAATTTTGCACAGGATAATTAGTATGATTCTCTACTTGTTCATGATAGAATTTGGTTTTCCCCCATTTAGTATAATTTTATGCTCACCCTATGTATATAAAACTATGTTTTGGATTCCTAAAGGACTACAGGGACTTTTCTAATATTACTATCTCGGATGATGGGACAATTATCAATTCAAAGCGTAGGTTTTTTCTTTTGTTATTTAATTTGGATATTTTCATTGTATTTATAGTATCATTACATTAAAAATCATGTGGGGTAAATTACTTCATCATTTATATATATATATGTATTGGAATTTTTTTTGAGGTTGATACATCTTATCTTCTTATAATTATTTTTATAAAAAGAGTAATACATCCCATTTTGTTATATTTCAATAACATTAGTGCTAGTTGCCACCAAAGGTCCCACTAGAGGTGGTAATCATTGGTCCTTTTCTCTATTCCTTCATTACAATCTCAAGATGGACATCTTTGTGTGGATGGGGTCCTGAAATTATTACCAATAATTAATATAATCATGATTTTTCATTCAATGTATCACTTTATTTCACTCCTAAATAGAAATTAGTTTCAGTTTTTAAGAGAATAAATCCTACACACATACATAAATATTTAATAAATAATAATTTTGTTCCTTTCACATAGTGTCAATTTTTTCAACAAAACAAAATCATTATGATATAACAAGTTTTTTTCAAGACATCCCTTCACATTATTCATAATGACCTCATCCTTGTCAATAATCATCACTAAAACCCAATATAAATCAATTAAAAATATTTAATGAATAAAAATATCACATTGAGGTAAATAAAAGAAAATAATAAAACCTTTAGTCTATTATAACATTTAAAAAATTATTTTTCAAATTATTATTTCAGATTGAAATAATCCTTTTCATATATAAGATATAATTATGCCAAACCAAATATATTAATAAATTATTTCATAATAAATTTATAATGAAAAATAAAACCCATAATGGTTTTATTTTATTTATTAAAATATAATGAAAAAATTTCAAAATGTTATAATTTTCATCCATTAAAAGTATCATTTATATTCCTTTTAAAATCACATTATTTCAGACCTTTTTATTCAAATATGAATTATACAAAATCTATAGTGAGCATTGATAAATTATATAGGTAACATGAGTTATCATTTAAATAACATTAATACATATGTGATAAACGTTATTGTTATAAATAGAGACAAATTAATGGTTACACATGGAATGTATATCAATTATACGTTATTCATAACCATCACAGATACACTTTGAAAAATCATTCCGATTATACTTAGAAGATCCCTCATGATAAAAATTTTAAATTAAATTATACCAAATACATTGTATAGGTATCATGGAACCAACCATATTTTTATAATGGAAGAACTAATAAACATAAGAAATTAGGAATACTAATAACTTATATAATGATATAGTTTTCAAAACATTTTTTCTCTTATATTATCATATTTATAGAAATTAATTTTTACCTATATATTTAAAAAAATAAAAAAATAAAATAAATATAAATATGTTTCTTATTTAAATATAAAATGGAATATAATAATTAAATTAAAATATCAAATGATCTGTAGAACCTTGAAGAAGTTGTTGTGGATATATTTGTTAAAATGGAACATTCCATTTATCATTTGTAATGAAATTAAAAAGATTCCAATTATGAAATGTGAAATGACTCATTTTGAAAAACATAGAATTTTTTTAAAAAATAATATATAAAATATTTTTATTTATATTTTAGTAAATTTCAAATAAAAGCATCCATAAATTAATTTTATAGCCACAACATTGAAGAAAAACATTTATAAGAGAAATATTTAAAGTATAAATTAAAAACAGTATGTACATATCCATTAGTATGTATCATCATGTACATTATTATATACCTTAATTATATTATTATATGAATTATTTACATTTTTATGAAATTTTTCATTTTTTTGTTCCTTTTACAATTTTAAAATCAATATAAAAAATAATTTTGATCACTGTGTACATTTTGTTGATATTCAGAACATATTACCCAAATGACATCGATTGGCCAGTAGTAGTCAACGTGCTCATTATTCCATCATTTATAGAATAATAATCATGAAATTTTCATCATTTTAAACAAATATTTAAATTTTAAAACAATCCATGAATGTTGGTTTTTAAAAATTATCTATGTTATAATCATGGAGATGGTGGGTCATATTTATGCATGGATAACATTTCAATTTTTAAATGATCATTATAGAATGAAGATAATTATTATTTTATAATTAAATAATGATAATAATTTAAGGAAAAAAATTAATTTCATTAAAATATACATATATATATCATTCATTTGGTAGGGTAAGGACTAACTAATTACATCACGTCGTGGAGGTGGCAATCACCATATACTCATGATTGATGTTAGCATTTTCTATTTAATGAAGATGTTGGAAATTAATTTTTTAAATATATTTTCATAATTATAATTATTTCAATTATATTATTTGTACGCATCAAATATTTAATTAAAATCATGTATAAGAGGATGCGATGAAAGACGAATTACATCTGTCCACAAGTCTGCAGTACGCCATACACATATACAGATGTTTTGATTCCCTTTTGATGCAAGAGGAGACATGATTTTTTAATATATGTAAACAATAAAATATATTTATTTGTAATATTCTATTTATATTTTTTGATAATTGTTGAAGAATATTTTATAAAGTAAAAACAATAAACACAATAATGAAGAATGGTTAAAAAATAATTATTTTGACAACCTGTTTGGGTTTACCCAAAAATATTTGTCAGGGAGGTTTTATAATGAGACCAATGCCTCTAAGAAATAGTTATAGATTTGAGGAAAATATTTTGGGATTTATTTTATGAAAAAAATTATTTTCATGTTTAATGGAATGTGGATTTGTGATGCCCAATCATATGTGAGTGGTTGAGAACTCATGGAATTTCATAATGTATTAGGGTGAAATAAATTTATTTTTATACTAAAATTGATCTAAATTGATATGATTTTAATATAATGTGATTTTAATTAATATTACATATCATTTAATATTAATTGGACAAGTATAGGTGATCATTAACCCCCTTATATTTTTTATAGAATGAGATTTTACCATTTTTGACAATTACGACTATATTTATGTGTTTACTATATAGGGGTTAAGATAGATACAATAAAAGTAAAAAAGGAATTTATGTGGACATGGTTGTTATTATCAACCATTTAGAATTCCATTCGAGGAATATTATATTGTTTCAAATTTTAAATAATTTTATTTGTTATTATTTACTAAAAAATATCATTAATGTCAATTTTAAGACTATTCATTTAATATGATTTTCAAAATATAAGGAAATAGAAAGAATTAGAATCCAAATAAATAACCCAAACACTAACATGTTATACTAAAAATAAAATTATATGGTAAAGAATCATTAATAATATATTACATTAAAAAATTACAAAATCAATTTTTTTATTTTCCATTTATTATAAGAATATATTATACAGAAATTGCATATTAATTAATGAAATTATTAAATAAAAAACAGTAAAAAAAATTAAAATTAAGAAAATAATATCATTAGTATGAAAATTACAATTAACATTTGATAATAAAATTATTTTGTACCTTTTACAACATGGAATACAAATTTTATACTAGGAGTGTGAAATTTTTTCATTCCATTACATAAAGTATAATAAAGGACACGATCATTGTCATATAGAAAAAATGTTATATATATATATATATATATATATGCCTTAGACGATCATTTAAAAACGAAACTAATCGAATAAAAGTAATTCAAATTTGATAGATAATTTTTTGTCCTTAAAATTTTTTTTACATTAAGTGACCTCTTTTACCTAAACCATAATAACAAATTATTACTATTTTTCCATTAATTATGAAAAAATTAATTTAAAATAATTAACTAATATTATGAATTAGGAAAATAATTATGGAATTTATTTTCGTAAATTCAATTAAAACAAATGGGTGAATTTTTTTTAATATTAATCATGAAAACATCACTAGAAGTGATTTTACAATGAAAATGTTTTAATAAGTATTAAAAGTTATTATATTGAAATTAGACATAAAAATGAATCAAAATAATTAAATTAAAATAATAATTATATGATTGAATATATTTTTTAAATCATTTTAAATTATAGGGGAACACAACAACTTCATTAAATAAAACTATTATTATATTAAACATCATTATTTTCAATTTTCATTAAAAGGATAATATTTTCAAAAAACTATAAAAATAATATTTAAGATTTTTTTGACCAAAAAATTTGAAAAATGATATTTTTTTTTAATAAAAAAATTTCAATGCATGGTGGAAATTCTCTTAATTATGCAGTGGAAAAAAAAATTCAAATCATTTGTGATGAAGATATAACTTTGAAGCATAAAATGACTTTAATATAAAATGAAGAATTCATTGTCCTTTTTAGGATGTCGACATCCAATAAAATAGTTTCTAATTAAAATATAAGATTTTATATTCATTGAAATTAAACACATAAACATTTTATTTTTACATGTGATCTTTTCACCTTAATTTTTCCATTTTTTAATTGTTTGGGGAGAACTCATTTAGTATGTTTTTTCAATATTTTCCAGTAATATGTGCTTCATAACGTGAAGTGAATATGATGAATTTTAAAGAGGTTATTATGAATCCATTTTAGAAAAAAATAATCTTTTTTTCATTTCTCTTAAAATTCCCTATGATTATTTTAAAATAGAGTATGGTTAATAATTCATCCTATATATTTTCTATATTTGTACAAAATTCAGTAAATTATTTTTTTTGTTAAATATTATCATGTTGTTTATGTGATTCTAATTAGAAATGGTTTAAAACCCATTTTATTATTATTTTTAACATATGATCATATTAGTGATTTATTATTTTGCGGGAAAATATATATTTATGAAAAGTGGTATTCAATATATCCCACCAAGTCCTTATTAATATATATATTTTATGATCCCAAAGAT
The DNA here is from genome assembly GCA_963277665.1 of Viscum album. Taxonomy (NCBI): domain Eukaryota; kingdom Viridiplantae; phylum Streptophyta; class Magnoliopsida; order Santalales; family Viscaceae; genus Viscum; species Viscum album. The sequence goes on along the minus strand of OY728126.1, from coordinate 1,941,298,997 downwards.
CACAAGAATACATTTATCTAATTAAATGGAGTACATTTATGAATTTATCCTAAGAAAAAATGGTACATGAGAGAATTTATCCAAATCCCAAGAACAATAATTATCCCCCACAATGTTGTTAATTCATTATGAGAATTTTCATAATTGGTCTAAAAAACACAACATTTTATACAATGATGGTTCATAAAACAATGTAATTCTTTGTTCGAACCCAATGGGTTGAGTTGGCCCTAGATGTTGACATAGAAATTGGTACCTACAATAATATTCCTCACTCTATTATGAGAAGTTCGGTATTAAACTATAAAGAATTATTTATTTTAGTTCATAAAGAAATGGGTTTCAGTCAATTTCAGTAATCCAAATCATATGAAAACCCTATTACCAAGATTTTTTTTATAAACATGATTCATTCGGTTCCGATATAAAATCATGAAATAATTTACATTATAAATCATAGTTAGTTACATTCCACATTGGTTAGGGTCATTCCATTAGACCTCGTAGTCTATCCCATGAAATGGAAGGTGACATGGTTTTAATATAGTTATAAATACTTAGAAAATAAATTATCTAGGAATTTATTTAAAAATTTATTAATTATTCTATACCCCTAGTATTTATCTCTAACCATTGGTGCATTATTCAATCACCGAAATGTTATTATTATACATGATGGTAATTAATTCATTTGAATCAGAAGTAGATTCAGTGTAATAATATTGTAGGAAATTTTAGTTTAGTTTAAAGACATCAATTAGTAGAACCGTAGTATAATACTAATAAATCAAATTTAACCATGACATGGAAGTTTTAAATCAAGAGGTTATAGTTGAAGAATTAAATCAAACACATTAACGTGGAAAAAATAATTATGAATTTCGTGATGAAGTCCATCATATACACGCCAAATAATATAACAAGTATTAAATAAGAATGGATGACTAAAATGAAAAGAAAGATAAAGATCTATTGAAAAAATCTAGTCCTTGTAATATATCTATGATGCATATCCTTATAGTGTAAACAAGTTTTACATTTTATATATTTTTTCATTTTCTAGCACTATTAATGTATCATCCCATAATTTTAATTTTACACTACAATGGAATTTTTTCTAGTATTTAGTGATTTTATAGCAATTTTATAGATTAATTTAGAAAATATGTTGGAGCCATTGATCCTTAATGATTTTATTGTGAATTTAGACCACTTTTTCTTTAATTCTTCTTAGTTCGAGGGCTTTTAAGTATTAAAAATGTTTTACTTATTAATCAGATGTTGGCCAATCACGATTCACATAAACTGAAAATTATTTATTTTGGTGGAAAATGAATAAAAATTGAATCACTAAAAGGTGATAAAATTATTCAAATTCATCTACAATTCAATGAAATAATTTATCTTAAATCATAGTGAACATAACATCCATTGTTTTTTAAAAGTAAACACTATGATTGATAGTGTGCATGATACACAACATCAAGCATATGCGTACAAATGGAATTTTTTATTTAAACCATAATATTATAAACAATAATTTTTATTGGAAGGTTTTAATTGGATTAAATAAATTAAAAAAATAAAATTAATATAATGAATTATTTTGTGACCAAATAAATATTAATGAAATCAAAACCCTTTTCAAACTAAAAAGAAAAATGGTTATGAAAAAACCTCTAAATTTGAACAAGAGTGTTTATAAAAGAATGAATTTAATCATGATGGATTAAATTAATGATACATATATTTAATATAATATTCAACTTCATACTATGTTATTTATAAATTTGATATAAGTAAAAATTCATTTTTTACATTTTTGATTTACTTTTCGAAGAATTATGTTTTCCAAAATTTTAATGGAAAACATATTTGAAAAATAAATTGAGAAACTTTTATAAATTCCATTTCAAAAAATAATCTTCTTATTCTATAGAGGAATATATTAATATACTTGGGTTGAATTTTTGGTTATTTGTTGATAAGATTTATGTTTTGATGAATATATAAAAATATTAGATTCTATTAGAAAGCATGTTTTCGTCAATATAATTTATAGTTTATAATATTATTTTTAATTAGTTCTAAAGAGTAATTATATATATTTTTAGCATTTCATCAAATTTAGGTTATTGGAATCAATTTAACATTGAATTTTATATAAAAAATTTCATTCCATGGAATGTTTTAACTTATCTAAACTGTTTAATACCCTGTTAATGCGATTAATATTAAATTATTTTTAGCCAATTTTTAGTTTTGAATTTAGTAAAATGTATTCCATATTTGAAATTATAAGGTCTAAATTTATTAAAATAAATTATTTTTTTCAGAAAATTTAAATTATAAATAGTATTAATAATTATTACCAAGGATAAATTTAAATCTGGTTATTATGTGAAAATTTAATATTATAAATATTATAAAATTAGACTAACTCTTTTCCTTCATTTATTGGATGATTTATTTTCGACCAAAATCATCCATTGTAAGATTTTATGACCCCTTGGTTCCACTTTTATGACTTTAGGCCTTTATGGTATTTTAATTTAAAGAAAAGTCTATGATGATATACAAATGTTTTAATTAATACAAAATTTTTAATATTGAGTTATACAGAATAAATATTCGGCTATATTTTTTCTAGGAAAATAAAACATCCTCAAATTCATTGATTAATTTTATTTTTAATTTTTATGGGAGAAATATTTACCTTAAAATATAACATATTGATGATGTAATAATTTTTTAATTAATTGAAATGAAAAATAAATGATAATAAATATTTTGAAATAAATATAATTTAGACTAAATAATGTCATAAATGAAATTTAAAAAAGAAATTTAATTTTTAATAATCCATTAAAATAATTGTTTTTGAATTAATATATTTTTTATGAAATTTTTGAATAGTCTTGTACAAAATACTATAATAATTAACGTTATTTATATTTTAAAATAACTAATATTTTATTAAATGATTAAAAAAAGTTAATACCTAATTTTGAAATTAATTTTTGTATAATGTTTATAATTCCATTAATGATATATTTATGTTTATTTTGTTATTTTGTATTAATTATATAACTAGTTAATTATTAAAAACAAATGCTATAAAGGTAGGAGTTATTGTGGTTAAATAGATCATAAAACTAAATAACATGTATTAAAAAAGTAAACATACATATAATTTTTATTCGATTAATGTATTTGGTTTAATAATATTCATTTATATCAAATAAATCATTTTTTAGCCGTTTAGAAAATAAAATTTATTTATATTAATTTAACTTATTCAGAAATTCCAAAAGTGCTAATACCCTGTCATGTAAAAGGGAACATCTTCAACTCTATTCTCTATAATTCATAACAAACTTCTTTGGAAAATATCTTCTAAAATACTTTCCAATAATTCCAACCCACATTCTATAGATCATATTTTATGAAAAAACCCATAGTTAGATGTCTTAAGGAGTTAAAAAAGGAAGTGGTTTGGGGAAGAGGTATTGTTTTTAATCAGATATTTTAATTTTATTTCTTCATCAATATAATCCTAATATTCATAAAACAGGATGAAATAATAATTACATTATACAAAAAATAATGATATTTTATTATGATAATATTTTCTCCTAAATCCATCTCCACATCCATCAAATGGCTAAATAAATACCATTTGTCTGTAAGGAGAACTAAAACAGCACAGAAGAATATAAGAATTTTTCAATCATTATCACTAAATATTGGTTATAATGTTGGAAATAATGTTAATATATGATAATAATGAAATTTATATAATTTTGAATAAATAATATATCATTTATATTTTAAAATTTCAATGCACATAAAAATAATATTGTCGTTTGTGTGTATATGTGAACTATCACCTACAAGAAATGATTTGATTTTGTTCATCACCATATCATAATAATATTATATAAAAGTATATTTCGAGAAATAAACTTATATATATATATGATAATTTTATAATTACTTAATTTTATAAAAATAATAACCTTTTATCCATAATGATCTTTGAATAATAGAAAGGTCACTCATGCATACCAATGGCTTACCATCCCATTGATGGTAGCATCATTCATTTTTCATTAAATATTTAATAGAAGGATTTAATATTATAATTTATTTCTAAATTTTATTATGTATTAATTAATTTAATTCAAAGTATGATTTATTATTGAACACATTATACTATAGACTTCATACAAAAGAGAGTTTCGAAACATGTACCAAATATCATCAAACAATCTGATATGAAATTACAAAATTAAGTATATAATATATAATGGAAAAAGTTATATATAAGGAATAATAAACATTAAAATGATTATTAAACACTTAAATAGTTATCTTTTGTTTATTATTTATAAATATAATGATTATACATGACGAGTAAGACTTAAGGTGGGGGACTTCATCTAAATTTCCTTTCAATGACACATATTTTGATGTTATACACCCAACATCATTTTTATAGTGTATATACATCGTCATATGACATATCATCCAATGATTTTATTCATTATAAATCTACTTAAGGATTTTTAAAATTCTCTTCTTTCATTGGGATTATGATTTAAATGTTCAATATAGAATGGGAACCCTTTCATGTTGAATGATTAATTAATAAAATATTTTTTTTTGATGTCCTTATTCTTGATAATATTTTAAATATTTATAATGATATATATAAAATAATTATAATGGAAATATTTTGTATATGTTGTATATTTTTAAATAAATATCAAAACTATTTTTCAACATGTTTTATATTGAATATTTTGACGAATAATATAAGGAATGTTATATTCCTAATATACATGTGGAAAATAAATTTCCTAATTCCATGAAAGTAAAATATTTTCTAGTTTAATATGAATGAATAAATATTTTCATAAATGAAATACCATATTCCCTTATTTTTAAGGATTGTTAGAATTGAAAATGGTATTTTAAAATAAAATTGTATTTTTAAATGATTGTGTCTTTTGTTTGTGATTAAAAGTGTTTTTGTAAATGATTTATAATGAATGTGTTTTATAAATGATATGGTACATGAGAATTATAGGAAACTAGTGAGCTCGATATTGCTTAGACATGGGGTGAACCGAATAGCATTGGGGAATACTATTAAATAATAGCATGGAGTGGCACATATAGTATCAGGTAGGCCCATAAAAATGAACCATATTTGGGTCTAGATAGATTTGTGTAAGACAATAAGAGTTTAATTGGATTTTGGACATAAGATTATCCAAATTGAATGTGTTTTTAATGGGTTTTTAAAGGATTTTATTTATATGATTCATTATGTCACCTAATGGATATTAAATTTCATCTTATTGATTTTAATTATTTTCATTGAGAAATATGTGTGATTAATTTTCCTTATCACATGTTTTTAATCATTCTATCATATGGATTAAGGTGGAATAGAGACAAAGATTAGATCAAGGGGATATTTGTAATGATTTTTTCTAAATAGATATCTTGATTTTATTTATTTATTTATTTATTATCAATGAAATGGATTGTAAATATAAGTATCGAAATGTAATGTATGGGTTTACATTATAAGAGATTTTCTAAATTCACTAAAATTGAAAATTGTATTGTTCCATGAATATGAATACTAATTCATAAAAATTAGCATATGTTATGATTAAGGGCGAGTACTTAGTGTTTGTATTCAATTAATAGTTTTCAAAACCATAAGGATTATAAATTTGAGATAAACAAATATTTATTTCAACATATATTTTTTAGTTATATCCTTATTATATAACATTTTTAGATTTAGTATTGGAATTTACAATTGAAGGAGGTGTATCTTGGACAAAATTTATATTTTCATGATAAATTTATTACTATTATTAATAAAAAGTCATGAAATGATGATTCTATACCATTTTTAATCATACAACAATATTGAATATATTTGTATGAAATATAAAACATCTTCTCTATACCTTGATACCACCATGGTTCCATGTGTTTTTTTAATGAAATCCTATGTCCTAAATCATATCATATTTTAAAAAAATTATAAATATTATCACAATACTTTTCTGATATTTAACCTTAACAATATATTTTGGATGATATTATAATTTTAATATAGGTTCCAGAGAAGTATATGCCCACACGAAATATTTATTAAATAACCATTTCCTTACTCATTTTCCTTAAATAAAACCAAATACCAATTTTAAAATCTAACACATAACACAATGAACAACAAAATAACATTTTATTGAAATCCTCAAAGAATCACAAAATAGGTACCAAAGAAGCTTCTCACACTATAATCTCAACCAGTCTTATGAAAAACCCAGTAATTTTAAAATAATCCTTCTAGTTCTATTAAATGGATATCATAGTGAAACAACCTACCTTGTGGTTTGGAAAAATTGTCCCACTGTAGAACTCTAAACCAAATCATTGTGAAACCTCCTAAAAATTACTATTCATATATTTTCTAAACATCAAAAATCTCCAATATCATCATTTTAGGCAACCAAAACCCTATATCTACATACGATGGGTGTAGATCTATAAACTAGAGAGATAGTAAGAACTAGATATATGGATAACCAAGAATCAATTAAGAGATGAGTCCTAACAAAGAAAAATCACCTTTAACGTACACAAAAACCCATGTATTTTCATCCAAAATGGTTGAGATAAGCCCTATAACCTATTAAAGGAGATAATACCAAGTGGGGTTTGAGAGGAAGTTTAAATAGTTTCATTAATGTATATACTGGGTGATCTCATTTTTTATACCAATTTTTAATGTCACGCACTGTTTACTCGCACGGTTAGATTAAAAGTTCACCAACTGTGTAACTACTACTACCTTGAACTGTGCCTCATACAGTTGATTGATATTGTTTGAAAAATTGTGCATCAATTGTGTAGAATCCCAATTTCTTATGTATCGTAGTTTACTTGGGATAGATAAAGAGTTTGGAAACAATGTGCTTTAACCGTGTGCAATTCCATAACCCTGTACAACTACATTAAAATTTACCTTGATTTATTGCATGTTTTCCAAAACCCATGATCTATCCGTGATCTCCTATTAAATCATTCAAACTATACCAAATCCTATCCAAAATATCCCAAATAATACCCAACTACTATAGACACAGAAAAATAAAAAACAATAGTCACATACCTCAAATCGGGTGTCTTGCATAACCATTGAAATAAATCCACAAATTATATAATATTTATACATCTATTAGGGGGTTTTGGGGAATTTCATGATTGTTCCTAATAGTGATGGGAAAATGGAAAATATAACTATATTGGATAAAACATATAGTTCTATAATGAATCATAGACCAAAATAATCAACTATAAATCATTTTATCCATTATATTCTCATAACATTAATGTCCTCTAGTAAGAATTATTCGTTAGTTTTCAATATCAGTTAACCATTATTATTATTTCAAATCCATATTTATGAGTGTTTCATCAATGAAATCATCTCATGCAATTAATTCTTCATCATCCTCGACACTATGATGTGAAATTCTAGATAGATAGTTGGAAATGAAATTTTATGCCCCTTTTTGTATTTAAATACGATATAAACATTGTTATATAGTATAAAATATTTTATCATCCTATCGTTGGTATCTTTTTAGTGAGATTTTATTTTAATAATGCATGATCAGTGTAAACTAAAACTCTTGATAATGCGATATAAGCTAGAATATTATCAAGTGAAAAGGAAACTACCAATATCTCCTTTTACATGGTGGAATAATTAATTTTAGATTTTGTTACGGTGGAACTAGTATAATGAATGGGATGAATGATATTTCCCTTATTCTATCATAAAATTATTCCAATAGAGAAATATCTAGAGTCACACAAGATGTAAAAGTGTTTATCCCATACGGGGTACACAAAAATATTATAATCCACCAAGTAATTTATCAATGAAAAAAAGATTGTCGATATTTCCCATGAAAATAAAATGGAACATCAATCAATAGTAGGTGTGTAAGTGGCCGTCAATTTTTAATAATAAATAGTGTAGTGGTAATATAATCAAACATGCAATAGAAAAATCCATATTTCATTCACTACTGTGTTTCTAGGTATGTGTTTGATACTATTATTTTGTTTGGGTATCATTTAATGACATCCTTTGGAATTTTACTCCTGAAAACTATGCATACATCTACCATGAAAGATAATTTCTAAAAATTAATCACAAGTTAATTCTCATCATAGAATTATAAATCTTGTTCTAGTGTTCTTAAACTGAATTCCAAGGATGGACCATACACATAGATGTATATGAAGAATATTTCTATAAATTTATTTTTCTTATCATGAATGACATGTTTATAATCAATTTGATGTTTTTGGTGAATTACCCATCCAAAATGATATACATTGGTGGAATAATATCCAGAAAATACATGTGAAAATGTTTTTTTAATAATCAACATGGTCGATAAAGATTTAATGAATCCATAATAGCAATCAAGAAAATTACATCATTCATCACTTTCTAGTCTCTTAAGAATTTTATTATGATCAGAATAGTTAAGTGGTTATTTTGAGTACTTTTGTTGTGATTTATTTAGTTCAAACACACTCTCTAGATTATAGTTTTTCATGTTTCAAATATTTCACATTAATTATTATTAATAACAATATTCTATTATATATTTGGTATGAAACAAAATAACCTTGGCCACCCAAAGTCAAATATGTAAAATATTATTTTATGGTTAACAAATTTTATAAAAACCTTCTTAATGACATCATTCAATATGAGGGTTATGTGAATAATTGGTTTGGTGTTTTCATTATATTCCTACCCTACTATAATCATATGGTTGTATATCATGGGGCTAGTCTCTGTGATATTGTCAAAATCCCATGATATCGAATTTCAGAACCTCTTTAGGAAATATATCAGTTTGTTTTCATAAAATGGATTCAATATTGTGATATTGATGACATGAGATTCTTTTTGGGTCTCTAGTAATTAGTACCTAAATTTTCTTAGAAATTGGTTTAATTTTATTGTGGGTGCCTTGACAACTGAGGTTTTATATAGAAGAAATTTTTATTTTAGAATAGGTTTGATGTAGCTTTCGTCTCTATATAATCTACACTCTTCATCATCATGAATAATATTATGTTTCTTATCAACAATATCCATGAATAGATCACTATATTTTATTCAAAAAATCTTTATATCAGTCTACCATGGTTTACATCGATTAAAAAAATTATAGTGGCCTAAAATTTTTATTCCAGAATTCTGGGTAATCCTCCTTGATCTATATATATGATTAAAAAATCAACGTAGAATATTTATTTTCCAACATTGACCATGACGCCCTTAAGATGTTTCCAACTATACTTGACTGATATGTTATGTAATTGATGTACCAATATTGTTAGATACATATATTCAATTAATAATTTTTTAATTACAATCATGTTAATGTTATTTATAATATCTATGAGATCACATAATTATTTTATATAATTTCATGTTTCTAAGGATCAATGGATCAAGAAACATCTGAAATCTCTCATTTTTAATAGAAGTTTATGCTGAAAAATCACATAGATTTATTTATTTAAATTGGGAACTCGTAGCTATTTCATATTTAATTTTACATAGAGTATCTCATTAATAATTTAAATAATTACTAATTTGTGAAATAGCTTCAGTGAAGGGTATATTTCTGAGGTGTTTCCTAACTATATACTACAATTACAAATAGTGTGTCTCTCTTGTTCATTTTTTTTATTCCTTAGATGACTGAATTAGGGGTTTGGTAGGGTGGTGGTTCCACAAAAAAATATTCCATGTTGGGGATATCTTGTTCTTATGTGTTTTAACTTATCTGTGATTCCACATAGTTTTTAAAATCATCATTGGGTGTTCTCTAAAAGTAGTCTTAATTGATGATTTTCTCATATTATTATATATATTCTATCATATCTTCATCTAATTTGAGCTTATATTAAAAATTAAAATATTTCAGACTATGTCGAACTTCATCTTTCTCCTCCTCTTTCGAATGTGTCCTGATATACTTGAAAATGTACCGCAAAATTGGTTTAAAAGAGCCCATCATTTGTACCATACCTTTTGATTGAGTTTTAAGAGATAATCCCATATAATTTTTATCTCTTTCAATAATTACTCATTCCCTGGTCCAATTTTTAATTAATGAGATGTTTTTAATTTCATCATTTTACATTTGAGGTGGGGCTTGATGAGGCTGCTTCATTAGAGATTTCTTAATGTGTTGCTAATGAGGGGGCTGAAAAATATTGATCCCTATAGGAATGGATTTCTATATAAATAGTTCTTATTGTAAAGGTGACACATTTTTATGTAGCCACCTAGTTTGTCCATGATATCATGTGTCTTCATTACCAATCCCTCAACAGTTTATAACCTTGATTTAGTTGTTTTGTTTTTTGATCCGACCATTATGTGTAAAATACTATTGAAAATTTTGTGGTTGGTGACACTTTTGGAGATGTTGATTTTAATCTGCATAATAGAAGTAATTTGTTTGTAGATTCACACATTCCATAAGAATAATCCTGGTATATGTGTGGAACACCACACATTTAAAATAATTAATCATTTATTATAAAAAATAATAAATGGGGATTGGGTTGATGGAACTAAAAAATTTAGACTGGTTTTATGAGGCCTGAAACATGAATTGTAAATATAGCACCTTACTCGACGTTGATTATTCTTTTAGTAGGGGTCCTTAATAAAAATTCAACAACCATTAATTAAGGGAGAGCATATCAATAAGTTCTTGACCAACATTATGTGTCTTGAGAATAATCCTCTCATAGAAGTTGTATCTACAATAGTCTCAGCATCATGATGTAGGCCTTGTAAAAAATAATGATGTTTTACACACAAATAAATTATATAATGTGTTTGATTAGATGATAATTCATTAAATGTTTCCCATACCATCTAGTCTAGTCGACCATTCACCTGTGTGTATTTTTTATATAATTTTTGAATTTTCATGTTTTCATGTGTGGGAAATTATTTCTCAAAAATATCATAGATAAATCATCTCACACAGTGATGTAATATAAAGAAAAATATTTTTAACCATCACTTGGATATGTTTAAAAATAATATATGAAATACCCTAAACTTAGTGGTGTTGAAATACACACCTTGATTCCATAATTTTGGAAAGTCTTTATGGAAATTGGATTTATGACCATGTGTATCTTCACATTGATTTCTACTAAATTATCCAATTATATGGATCATTTTAATGTGTCATATCTTTATTTAAATGGTATATTACTAGATGTGTGTCCATTAAATACTGGTCATAAAACCAAGAAATGAAATAAAATAATAGTCCATGATTGTGGATTCTATTTTAATGGCTTCACTTTATTTCTTGTTGAACAAATTAGGCTTTGGATAATTGATGCCAATAAAATTGTGGGCGTAAACCATGTCTAATTTTTGTCATGAAAATAAGGGCCTCTAATTTTTTTGTTCAAATGTGAGTTGTTTTAGAGATTCTATGCTAATTGAAAAGTTTATAGGATCCTAGAGCCTGTTCATAAAAATAATCTCAGAAGAAGAAACTAATTTCGGAGTGAAAATTTATAAAATGTTATGGGGAATGCAAGAAGGGGGTGTGATGACGTATTATGTTCATTCATGAAGTCTCTATGTCAAAACAAACATACAATCCCAATAAATGGTGTAAAAATTTCAATGCATATGAATTATCATTGAATAGAAATGTATGTGTTCATATTATAATCAGATAAAACTCATCGTGCACTACATATTATGGTATAAAGTATAGTGTAAATCTACTGTCAAACCCACAATAATGATATTAAATGTGTGGTGACATTGAAATTGAAACCCATTCATTGAATTCATAATTGATTATTAGAGTTATAGTAATATAATATGAATAAAAATTGACTTTTAGTTTATATAGAAAGGATATTAGATCAATTTCGTGGAGAATTCACAAAGGATCACCCAAAATATAAGACATAAATTTCTTCTCGCATAGACTATATAGTCAATAAAAAGTTCCCATTTATCTGTGGTCCATAAAATTCGATTTACCAAGATAAGAAAACACTCTTTAGACCATATGTTGTTAATAATAAAGATATATTTTCTAAAACTATTAAACTAGAAAACAATTGAAACTATTGGTCCCAGTTCTATTCATTCTAAATATGTTAGGGATCTTCACTTGGAATATTTTGTTTTGGTTCCTGAAATGGAATGATTTTTGATTTTAAGAAAACCTTATTAGATTGAATATAAATTCCAATAGTTTTGATTTATAATTTCATTATAGATTTTCTAACCCTCATCTCGATCCCAAACATAAGGATTTATAGTTTCACATGTAAAAAATATTAGTAAATATCAAAATAATCAAAAAAATTATATACGATAAGAATGAAACATAATAATAATGAATTAAATTTATGTTTATTTGAATGGTATCAATATTTAAAATCACATTAGTAGAAAAAGAATATTGAACTGTGATAGTGAATGAATAATGCAATGACTGAAAATTGAAGAATAAAAAAACTAAATTGAATTGGAAAAAGGAATTGAGTATTTGATGAATGAAACATCCATGTAAACACCAAATTCAAAAAAAATGTAAAATATAGGAAAAATATTGAAATGAATATAATGATCACTGATATCTAAAAAAATTCAGTTCATAGAACACAAATAAACTGCATCACCTTATGATCTTAATAGGTTTTACGTTGTATGTCTCAATTAATTACACATACATGAATATTTTATTTCTTCTGTTTTTTTACATTGTAGAGGATAAATTTTTGGTCTTGGATTATTTTATATCCATTTGATTTATAGATTGAGACAAAAAAATTTGGTCTTCTTGCAGTGAAGAAATTTTTCCATTAGTAGACCTATTCTTCCATAAGTATTCTTCTTCTAGAAATATTTTATAAATTGAACATGTTTTCCCAATATCGATTGAATTATTCCATAAATGTATTTTTAGGATGAAATTTTTTTTAAAAAAGAATCTATAATATCTTCTATTTTTTAAATTTTATTCTCAAATTCAGTAAAAATAACAACTAGAAATCAAATAAACAATGTACAAAACATGTATCAATAAAAAAAATTTATAAAAATTATATATATTAGTTAATAAAACTTTATAAACATATGAATTATATAAATAAACGTAAATTAAATTTCCAAATTAATCAATCCTAATATTTGATAACTATTTTACTGGGTATCTGTAAAATATTATTTATATGATTATGCTTATTACATAGTTATAATATGTCAACACTTTATACATATGCTCATGAAAATGTTGTGTTGTCATAGATAAAACTTCTTAACTAATTATTCCACAATATTTTCATTAATATATTCTGTTATTCCAAACCTTATTCTAAAACTCATTTATTTTCATCGATTAATTTTTTGGTAATGGGTTTTTTTGTTTGTTTACTATACCCATATTCTTATACTATATTGATGTATGATATTTTATTGTTATCGCTTCTGTATTCTCATACTGAGTAAATGAGATCACACAATTATTATGATTCATCCCACATGTTATGATGATTACTTTAATATATGCCATAATAAGAGGGATCTTGTGTTGTTTTATTATATATAAATTCAAGAAATTTATGAAAAATATATTATTCATTTAATAAATTCTCAAATAGAAAAAATATTCTATTCATGAGAATTTCAGGTGCTTATGATTTTTAATTCTTATCCTATGGTATTTTTATAAAATAAATATAGCTTCATCATTCATTTTATAAAATAATGTGTTTAATGAATGTTTTTTATAACCACGTAATAGAGTTATTTTATAGGGAGATTAGGTTGGTATCACTACATATTTTATTTATTTTGGAGGATTATTTTTGTATATTTTTCCAAGATATCAATAATAATTTAGTTAATATACCAAGGATATATATTATTGATATGTCTATGTATATGATATAATTTTTATGATTTTTTTGAGATTTCGTTTCTTTGGTAAATAATAACTCTATGTAGAAACTAGAAGATGTTACCCGCTCTAGAACAGATGTATCTATGTGTAATAATCTAGTAAATGGTTTTTGAGAAATAACTAAATCTTTACCGGGGGCATTATAAAAATTCCAACTATATGATCATGTTTTATACCCCTTTAATATAACAATTTTTTGATAATATTCTCTCAAAAATACATTTTTATAAAATTATTATATTTAAGAATTAGGATAATGATTGTGGGAGAAAACATTGTAAAGAAACTATTATTGAACCAGTAGAGGAATAGGTTGAAATTAAATATAATAAAATGTTTCAAAAGTGTAATAGATTTTCTGGTTTTGTTTATGATAATTACCTTTTGAAATAAATTTTAATTTTTCAAGATTAACTCTTCAGTCTTTAAAAATAAATGGATCATAGATAAAAAAACATCACAGTGTATCTAATAGAAAATATATTATTTCTATAGAGAGAAAATATGTAGAAGATAATATTACATTAATAATTATGTGGTTATGCCCACCCAACTCTCTGAAGTCCAGATTAAAAAAACGAGTCTCTAAAAAATCCAACCACATGAATTAATGTATACATAATGTTTCATAAATGATTTGATGATGATGATGAAAAAAATATTAATCATCCTTCATGACAAAAATGTGTGAGTAACACTGATAGGAATATATCAGTGGAATAATGATGTGTTTCATGTGTTGGAAGATTGGATATAAACATCACTATTTCCAAGAAATTATGAATAGTAAAATAAATTAAATCTAGTCAAAAAATTTTGAAGGCCTTTAATGTTTATAGATATGAAATTAGAAAAATTAACCATACCCAAAATCTAATTAGGATAAAAAACATTATAAAGATCTTAAACTAAGAAGACGAGAGAAATATTATGTAATCCTCACTTCTTAATTTGTGTAATAAAAAGAATGGGTAAAAGGTATAATAACCCCCCATTATATATGATTTTATTTCAAATTGAAATATAGTTTTAGAAACCCAATTATAAAAATAATTTTATCTAAACTAATTATTGAAACACCCTAATAACATGATATTATTTCCTAATATTATTTTATAATAATTTTTTGTTATTGTAAGATATTTCATGAATGTATTAGTGTCCCTTATTAGAATAAATTAAATATTATTCCTGAAATGTTTTTGGTTATCTCAATATAGATACCATATTAATCAATAATATTTTGACATAAAATTTATATATTAAAACCAAATTGTGACAAAAAATCAATGAATTGATGACTATGTTATCCCATTTAATGGAAATCCAATTATTTGAGTTGTGATACGTAATAATGAGCATTGTTTAAGTCAAATTATTGGAGAAACAATCAACGTTGTAATAGAGATAATCTAATATAAAATGATATTTTTTATAATACTCTGGTAATTATATCATGAGTCACATCAATTTATTAGATTCCATCAGTTAATTTTACTAATAAGGTATAATTAAAATATTGTCGGTGCACATAATTTAAAATGGGGGAATGTGTTTATCTGTAATTATTGACCGTATATAACTGATGGTGTGTTTTATAAATTTTATTACATGCCAAACAAATTCGAAAAGAAACGTATATTATTTGAGAATTTTTTTGACACCATAATAATAAACACTCATATAGTAAATAATAAAAGTTTATTATCATATGAATAGATACAATTAATATGATATATTATAAAAAAGTGATATTTTTAATAATAGAAGATTTGTTTATATTATGAAATTTATTTTAAAAATACAAATTTAAATTAGTAATATAAATTTCTAAAAAATAAATCAATATTATTTTCATTAAATCCAAATTTAAGTATTATGATTATTTTATTTTTTAGAAATGGTTGAGTTTGTTTTAAAAAAGTGGTTCGGTTGGAAAGTATTTTTTTATCATTACATAATTATGTAAGAGTATTAAAAAAGATAAAAATCACATTAAAATAATAAAATATATATTTTCTAATAACATTATGCATCTTAAATCATTCATTAAAAATAGAAACTCAAAATCTAACATTTTTAATACAAAATTAAAATTTAACTTTAATAAAAAAATAATTCATTTTATTCGTCTAATTATGAGCCATGATGGTGAAATTCATTTTTTACTTCATTAAAATAATCCAATAATTTTAAATTTATTTCGTTGAAAATTTTGTTTATAAATATTCATCTATAATTTAGTCTAAACATGTACAGTAATTTTGAAATATAATAACATACTTTTCATAGAAAGTAATTAATTAATGTGTTATATGAATTTGTATAAAAAGTTAAAATTCATACCCATAGAACATTTATTTGGTTAAGAAATATAATAAATTTAAATCATAATGATTTAATTAAATAAATATTACCATATTATTTCTTTTGGAATTTTTATTGCCAAGAATTAAAATTAATTATAATGATAGAAGTATATGAAGGTAATATTTAAAAATTTAAATTAAAAATATTCCAAAAACCATAGGATATATCCAATTTGAGTGGATTGATGGAATATAAACTAACACAGAGTTCCAATGCAATTTTTCCATTTTTGGATTGATTTACATAAGAATATTAACCTGAAATTATTTAAAAACTGGTGGTTTCTTCCAAAACTACCATTCTCTTCACATTTAAAAAGATAAAAATTCCACCCCATCACAAATCACATTTATATTTAATTTCAAACTATAATTGTTTTATAGTTATCTGTTTATAACCCACTACCATGTCCATTTCCATCTTTTCATATTTACTTTTATTATTAATTTTAATTCAGAGTTGTTCTCTCAGAGAAAACTCAAGATCCAAACGTTACTATTTTTTCTACATTCTCATTTCCTTTAATATAAAAATATTCTCATATATATAGTAATATTAATGTTAATAAATCAGTATCATTATCATAAAAAATTTATTATATAAATAGAAAAATAATTATTCAATCCATTCCATCAACGAGGAAAATAATATTACATTAATTACACATACATGTGCACTAATATGCCACACAATGAGATGTTATTCTATTTTATCAACTCATTATATGGATGGTGAAAGTATGGATTTCATAAATTATAATGTTTTATATACTTCAGTTATTATTATAATGTTACATATTTCTATCCATTTATTGATTAAAAATATTGTTAATCGTTTGTATGTGTGGACTATCATCTACATAAACACCATATTCTATGTTTCATCAAAACCAATGAAAGATGGATTAGATAATATATTTAATGAGTATATTTTATAATTATGAAAATTTTATCCTTATTTATATTCCATATTATTATTATATATTCATATTTTATTTCTCATTAAAACATTAAAATACATTACATTTTTAGTTGGTTTTATAACATACGTAAAAGAAGTTATTAGAATTAGGTCAAAAAAGACTATTGTTTTATTTAAAGATAGTATACATTATTTATATTAATTTATTATTTGTTAATAGTTTAATAATGGAGTTTTTTATATTTAATGAATTTACTAATATAAAACATTTCATACAATAAAGATGAACAAAACTAGTTAATCGTGATTAAAATTTTCACATGATGTTTTCACGTTTTTACCCTAATTAAAAATTTCAATTAAGAAATCATAGAAAAAATTATTACTTTATGATAAATAATATTTTAATTTTGAACTTGAAACCAATTTGTGGGAATCTATCACATTTTAATGGTGTTTATATAGAAAAAACAATTGAATGTTCTAACAACTGATGATGAAAATTAATTATTATCAATATATATATATGAAATATATTGTTATAAAAAATATATTGAAATGGAATTATTATTATGAAATTATTATTATATATTTTTATATGATATATATGTTAATTATTTAGAATTTTATAGCACAATTTGACTAATAAAAAATAATGGAAAGTGTTCATGTCTATAATTTTCATCCATTACGTAATATTACTTTTTATAAACCATGATTTCACTCAAATGGTATAAATAAATCCCTTTAATAATTTTTTCTCATTTATTTATTTATCTTCATGATATTTAATTTTATATTAAGTCATATTTCTCTTAGGGGGTTTTGACTTGAATGTACCTCTTTTTGTGAGGGTCTTCTTGTCTTATAATCCTCTCTTTGCGATAATTTTTGTTCTATAAAGAAAGTATCCAATATATGGGGTATATGTTTCATAATATAAGTTTTATGACATTAAATTAACATTATTCATGGAAAATTTTCGTTAATTTAATTATATCACTCTCTTTCATGTGTTTTTAGATAAATTCTCATAAATTTATAGTGGGTTTTTATGTGTAAAATATTTTCCTTAGGTAGTAAAAAATTTTCTTTGAATTTTTTATTTATATATTTATGTATTATATCATATTATAATGTCATATTGTATTTCCAGTTTCTTTTCTAGGAAAATAATGTTACAAATGAATAGATTCGACCTAAATTATTTAATTTCTTATTGAAAATTCATTTTTTTAAGAATAATTCAAATATATTCTAATTGAAATTTCATCAATATAAATGTTGTTAAATTCCACCAATTTTATCATTTCCGTAGTAAAAAAAGTTATTTTCACCATCAATGATCCATTATTTCCATTTTATTTAATTTACGCTAAAGGATTCATTATCCTTTAAATGATGTTGGTTATAAATAAAGAAATTTTTGAGTGCTTGAAAGGTATTTATTTTTTATTATATCCATAACATCTACATGAAATTATGGCATATTATTTATTTCCATTCTATGTATCCTTATAGATATATATTTCTATTACATTTTTTAAATAATTTTAAACATTATTTTAGATAAATGACATTGTAATGTTTCATAAAAAACACATTTGATAAAGTTAGTATTAATAATATTTTAATTAGATAAAAACATTTTATGATTTTTCTTCTATTTTCAATTGAATACTCTACAATTATATAATGTTGTATATGTCATCTTATGTGGTAATTAAAAATACTAATTTTTTGATATTCACTTATTCGAATAAAATTATCTATATTATTTTATTAAATAACATTTAGAAATGATTTGAATCAAAATTTATTCTCATTGGATACTAATTCTATTATGAATGATATAATTTTAATTTTAAATCATATCTATTGATGTTTTTTGGTGGATTACTATATCTTCATAAAATTTATTGATATTTTTATACCAGGTGAGGAAAAAAGGGTATATAAGAGCATTTGTTTCATAGGAAAATTTAACAAATTATGTTTTAGCCCAATTTAAAGGGGTACACATGTGGAATTATCCCACGACAAATGGTATATGGAATGATTATATAATTTTAAATATATAACAAGAGTTATTATCCAAATCCTATTATGTGATGAGTGTCTTGGTTTGTATACTTGACATACAATATCTATTCATATGCTTCTGTGATTGTTAAAAGATGTTCCAAATTTATGATAACTCATTAATATGTCATTCTCTCAAGGATCATGTTTTTTAAATAATTATTCCACACTATGAATCATGAATTATATTATTCAAATCATTACTCCATAACTCATGAATATTGATCTATTCATTTTGTAATGTAATTTTATAATGTATCATTAATATATTGAAATTCCATTCTTGTTCTAATAGATGATATATTATTATTATTTCATTTTTGATACATTATGTAGACCCTAATCTCTCACATATCTTATGTTTTACACCAAATGTTTAAGAATATGAGTGTAACATATTAAGTGTCTATAAAGGGTCTTATTTTTTCTATTACGAACAAATTATCACAACTTGTTTAGAAAATGATTATAATATAACTTATTTTGAAATACATTAAACATTATATTAATTGGATTGGTATATTTTTATGATATAAAAATAATATCCCATGGAAATGTGGTAAATGTATGTACATTCAACACCATTTATTTTAAATCTGTTTCTACCAGAAAGTGTTTTTAGCACCCCATCTCATATTTATAGTTTATGAATCATTAATAAAAATTAGAATGGATTATGGAAATTAATTTTGAATATATATGGTATTAAATGTGAATTTATTGGATTTAGTGGTTATTTAATTAATATACTTAATTAAAAAATAATTTTTTGAAAAATATTTTAAATAACAATTACCTAAAATTTTGTGACTGATTGATTTATTCCTTGTTAAAAATACTCATAAAATCATGTAAATGAGTATGAAATTCTATAACTAATTATACTTTTACTAATATAAAACCATAAATATCCTATAAATAATTATTTTTTATGATCATGTGTTGGGAGAGGTGTTTCTAGGAAAATAATTATGGAAAAACTAAAATAATTAATATCTATCAATCGGTGAAATGTATTTATAATTAATAAACATGTAATAAATGAATAAAAGTTATTAATATTACACATATTCTATAAAAATATGAATTTAAATTGATTATTAATACCT
Source organism: Viscum album (assembly GCA_963277665.1). Classification (NCBI taxonomy): domain Eukaryota; kingdom Viridiplantae; phylum Streptophyta; class Magnoliopsida; order Santalales; family Viscaceae; genus Viscum; species Viscum album. The sequence goes on along the minus strand of OY728126.1, from coordinate 1,941,278,419 downwards.
ATATGAAGGATAAATAGATAGATAATCTATATCCAATATCTTTGAAAATATATTTTCTTCAGTGTATAATAAAATTGTTTATTGGAATTAGTTTATATTTTTTATGATTAGAACAATTCCAGTTTTCACATGCTTATCTTATTAATACGACAATAAATTATGAAAATATAACTGAGCAGGAATCATTTCTATTAATATTGAAACTATTCTTTCATTTGATACCATCAATCGGAGTTTCATAAATAATGTTATTCAATGTATTGAATCAATTATATTTTTGTTTGAAGAATAAAAACGATTTTTTCATTTATCACATATCATTCCTTTTTAATGGTTATCATATGGGTTATTCTATGTTCACAAAATGTTTCATTCAGGGTGACCCCAAATATGTTATACTATATTCTATTATTAATGACTAATTATGAATACTTTTCACTAGTTATGTGGATCAAGGTATAAATATGCTTATCCCTACCTCAAAAAATACTATGGTTCCTATATACTTTATTATGAGGATGACATTATCTTATTTTTACAATGGGAAAAAAGAATCTCCAAAATCTTAGGGTACATCAATACCATTATGAAGCTGCTTCTATCCATGCTATAAACTATAGTAAATAATTTATTTTTATTGGAAAATTATTTATGGTTTCAATTAAAATATATGTCATAAAAGATTGGGTATAAAAAAGGGATATATCCCATTCCCATATATTGGGGTCCCAATCATTGATGGAATCCCTAAATGTAATTATTTATCTAATGTAGTAGATCCAATAAATAATCATCTCACCACTTTTAACTGTAAATCATTATATATTGATGGAATATTTTACTTTTTCAAATTTACCATTGTAGCTTAAATGGATTATTCATTGATGATTTATAAATAAAATATTTTACATCATAAAAATCCAATTGTCTCAATGAAAATGTTTATTTGGTGCAGGAGGACTCTTGAATGAGAGTTTGTTATAATTCCTTGGATGAATTATCATAAGACTCATTATAGTCATAATATTAGAGTCCATAATCCCAAATTATTTAACAATTCCGTCTATGTGATGATAACATAGAATTTCATAAATAATAACTATATAGATATTAATTTCCATAGTGGAAAGATTCATGAAAAATGGAAAAATCATATCATTCTTTATTTGGCCTTCTAAATTTGGTAATCCGTTAAATATTATTTCCAAAAAATTATCTCTAACACAGGATAGATGGTTAATAGGTATTGTTCTCTAAAATATCGGTTGGATAACAAGGCTATATCTCTACTTATCTAAGTGGTGGATCCCCTACAATTACTTGTTTATACTATTGTTTCAGTAAATTATTTCTTTATCTATCCAGATTTGGATCTACCATGTTTTTATAATAATATAATAAAAAATATTTACATTTCTAATGATGATGATTTTTATCTAGGAACCAGTAAATAATGGCATTGTAGATTCTGGATGTTTCGAAAGTCATAATTTCATTAGAATAATTTATTGTTTAATTTGGAATAAAATCATAAATAATGATTTTATTAGACCCCCATATTTATGATTTTTTTAGGATTTTTCATAATCAAATACCCAATGGTACTTGTCTACTATTAATTTGGGATCAACATTTTCCCATTTTTTCCAAGAATCTCGCATGGAGGAGATACTGATACTTTTATCTTATCTTATGATACTACATGTACTTTATGGATGTACATATATGATCTTTATGAATTCTGGGGGATGGATATAGACTCCATTTATTCATAAGTTCAACATTGTATGGTTGTATAAACCTCTGTTCTGATTAAGAACCTCTTCATTGAAGTAGTGGATGATATTCTTAATGTGATCATGTATGATATAAATGATTTTTTATGTCATAATAATTCTTTTAATATACATGCATCATTAGTTAGTTTACATGATGCTATCAATGAGGCTATATCCATTCAACTGGATCCATTCTACAATCCCACTAGGGAATTTAGTATTCTAGATCTCCTAGGGATTGATTGAAAATATTGCCATTATACGGGTACATTATATTTTTTTTTGGAAATCTCTCTCCTTGGTTGGATAAAATTAAATGTTTATGGTGCCTCAATGGGAAACCGGAGTCCATCGACATGGGGTGTTGTTTATATATACTAAAATTTTAAGATTAATGGATGTATTTATGGTACATTTGGTTTAGAAAATTATCAAGAAGATGAAACAATTTCTATTATAGATTATGTTATTTTTCCTTACAAAAAAGGCTTGACCAAAATATGGTTAGAAGGTGAATCAACCAAAATTTTGAATATGATTTAGACTGGAGTGGCTCATCCATCCTAACTCCATACAACTAGATTGATGGACTATTTGTACTCTAATTTTGGTATCAAATATATTATTACCAATTATTTTGATCAGGTGAACTCAGATAGAGATGGTCTAGCCATCAAAGTAGTCAACAATGACATCACTTGGTCAGATTATCTTCTTATGTGTTTTCCTTCATTTAATGTAAAATATTTGTAAAATATATATCGTTCTAACTTTTTTATTTTTTCAATTTTTCCTTGAAATGTTTCTTTTATATTATACATAGGAAACAATTTTTTTCATAAAAAAATTATTGATGACCATATTATCAATATATCAAGTACATTATCTTCTGTTATTACAATTAATCAGTATTAACTATGATTGTCAAATGAAATGATTTATTTTAGAATCTATTGATGAGAATAGATATCCATTATTTATATACCATGTGGACAATAAATACAACATTTTTCAAATGGGATGTTATTAACTATGACATGAAATTTATTTTATTATGTTCAATTTTTTTATATAAAAAGAACTACCGTTTAGAAATAAATCTAATATAGAAAAAAATTTGACAAATAATAAATTTATTTTCAATAAATATGATATATATTTCATATGTAAATATAATACATTGAAATGAATTAAATGTGTTACATAATGGTTGTGGCCCCAATATATCCCCTTACTGTACTTATAGGTAACATGAGTTAACTACGATTTGGTGTTTGAATTAGAAATATTTTTTCTAAATAATGTCTTAATTAATGATGTTATTTATTTTTTATTATATATAAATTTATGTATTTCATAATTATTCTATTTATTATTTATTCATTACATTTTATTCCATCTTTTATTCATAATTATAACTTCATAGTTATCCATGTAAATTGTTTACTATTAATTTATTTTTTCATTAGGTTCACTATTTAATGAAATATTATTACTTTGAAATACTCATATCACACCTATTTCTTATGTATTATAATTTCCAGGCCATTATATATAGAAGTATACAAATCGTAACAATTCATTTATAGAGAATTCCATTTCATGAATTTTATATTATATTTATTTATAATATATATATATATATATGTAGCTAATTTTCAAAGGCGCATTTCTGATGGGTTTTGGGTGTGTTTTATAATCTATATTTTCCTTTAAAATACATATATAAAATTATTCACAATCTATGTATAAATATTACGCGACACTATATTTGGTGTTATACCACCTTGTATTGTAGTGTGACATGTGGCTGTTTTTAGAATCATATCCATATGTGTGGGTCTAGGGAATATATATGTGCTTGTTCCTTAAACATCCCCAAAAAACATGGTTTATTATATTTTCTCCCGTTAGTATATTTTGATGAAATTTTTATTTTTTAGTTATTTATAATTAGGAATATATATTACATATCAAATATTTAACGTAAAAAGTGGACATTTCATCTCAATTTCGATAATTTGTTAAAATACAGGTTATAATGTTTACACATCCACTTCTCCGATTAAAATTTCACATCCTACAATATGTACAACCATTGTCTTTTATAAAATCCTATATACACTTAATCCATTCTAAAAATATTAGATAATGTGTTTTGGGAGAAAAAAGAAAAATATTGGATATAAATTGATATTAAAATCATTAATCTAATGTTATATCAAAAAATTTATGGTTTTATGAATTTCTCATTATTTAATTTTCAAAATAAATATTTAAATACTCATAAAATGAACTCAAAATCCCATATTGTTCATCATAAAATTATAATAATTTATAAAGGAAAAATAATAATTCATAAGATATTTAACATGGACACAAACCATTCACCATTATAGGGTGATAATATTTTATTTAAATCAGTAACCCATTATTTAACAATTGGAATCAAATCATTTTCCTAAATACCCATTTTAAGGATAGATTTAAATTATAAGAAACATAGAACATAATCTTAAACATATTTTATCATATAATCACTAAATATGAAAATTTCAATATTCTATTAAATGTAATTGAAATTAAAAAACATCCTTAATTTATTATAGTTATTGAATACATCAATATTTCTGTTGGAATAACATACACATGATGTATCATTGAATTCATTGTAGTAATTAAATTCTCTAAAACTTATTTTTAAGAGTAACTCATTTTAGTTCACTATATAATTTTATCAAATTTAATGGTTCTAGTTACTGAAAAAACCCTCAAATAACAGGAAAAATCTACTGTATAATAGTGTTCAGAATCCATTTCAAATATCTACAATAATTTACATCAATCATGTTTTAAAATAAAAGAATTTAATAACATGAAAAATAACAAATTAATTGAAACAAAAAATTTATGATGTGAAATTTTCATCATAAAAACAATAAAATTGTCATTTTAGCTAATATGCAAGTCAGTAATGTTTATATAATAAATACAAGGGGAACTATTTATTTAAAATAAAATTATTTCCAAAGATGAAAAATTACAGAACTATAAAAAATTTATATTTCATAAAAACAATTAATAATGTAAATTAATATTAATAATTTCTAATGTACTTCATGATAATAATTTTTTTTATGTTGTATTCATTAAAAAGAATTCATTTAGACATTGGAAAGACATTAAAAAGTTAAATTTATAGAGACCATTTAAAATATTAATTTTTAAAAAATATTACAAAGTATAAAATTTTTGAAACATTTTCTTTAGCTATATTATTATTTCATATAAATAATTTTTGAAATATTTTTGTTAATATGGATTTTAATGAGAATTGTTTTTAAATAATAAGATGAAATATATTTCACCAAAAGTCCCTTACAATTTTAGAAAATTATAAATTAAAAAAATTGAATGAGAAGAAAATAAATGACTAAACAAATTTAATATTATTATTTAAAATACTATATAAATGAAATTGGAAGTATATACACCACATAAAACAATTCATGTTGTGATATTGGCATAGTCAAGATAAATTGAAATTGATATAAAAATCTCATAAATAGGATCTCAAATTACTTGAAACCATTGATACCACTTCAATTATAAATTTATATATGATATAAATTAATTCTAGAAAAAAGATTTATATCCGTATTTTAGATACTATTTACTCTGAACCTGTTTTTACCCACATACCTAAATTTGTTTGTACTCTTTTTTGTTTAAACGGTCCTATTTTCCATTCATGTTTTCATTTTTGGGATTCTTTTTCATACAATTGGTTCATAATTTTATCATATGAATCATGTTACTATAAATATAATTATTATATAAATATATTAACTATTATTTTAGTTACATCTATTTAAGGAGGTTATGAAAAATGAAGCACATTAGTTCATTAAGATGGAAATGTTTATGTAGACATGAATGATGTTTTCATTTTTCTATTATTATATAATTAATATTGTAGTTAATATTTTACATTTATATAGTCACAAATATTTAATAATAACATAAAAATTCGTTCAATACATCCTTATTAATATCAATTTTGAATAAGAATGAATAATGAGTCAGATCACATTGTAGAGGTGTTAGCCCACAAGTATGAGTATGTGGCATTATCATCTTCCAACTGATGGAAGGGTATGATGGTAGATAATATCATTACATTACATAATAATATTTTTATAAAAATATATTATCTTAATTAATTAAATATATAAATATATATTCCCATCAATGGTATTTGGTTATGAAAAATGAAACACATCACTCTATGGTGGTTGTAGAATTCAATTACTCAAAAGCGTACTGTTCATTTTCGTTTAATGGAAAATGTGAAATAAAAGGGTTGTAACACCACCATAATAAAATACATGTATAATGGATATAATGATGTAATAAAATCATAATTATTATAAAATATTTACCGAATGTGGGAGAATAAATATTCTTTAATGAAATTGGACTATACTAATACCTCGTCATTTAATATCCACCATCCGAATAGGATTACAGAATTTGAAAAAGAGTTTTCATGATAATCAATTGGATTTAAGACAAGATATTTGTTTTTTAATGGGGGTATTTAAGATGAGGATTAATATAAATATTACTAGGGTTTTTTAATAATGAGTTCATACCGTTATTAAATTGAAAAAATCAGTGATAATTTTGTAAACATTCAATATGTAATTTTCTTGATTTTAATTTTAATAATTTTAATTGGAAAAAAATTAGTCCCAAATTATATTCTAAAAATTTCCTACCATTGAGATTATATATATGATATATATTAATTAATAATTATTTTAAATTAATTATATTCATTTAATGTCATTTGACGTTAAATTTTATGACTATTCAAAAAAGTTTTCCATTACAATTTTCAATATTAAAATTGAAATTGAATATAAATAAATTAACAACACCAACAAATTATAATAATAAATTAAATGTATAAAAACATATTTTATCTATGAAGTATTATTTTTAATTTTTTTTACTAATCTAGATTCTTTTTCTACTCCATATCCAAGCACTTCTGCGGTGTTTTGTAAAAATCATGCTAATAATAATATCAATAATAGTAAAAAATAAATCAATATAATAAATTTAATTTTATATATATTTTAAATTACTATTTTTAACAATTAAAAACTTATTTTCATCCCTATGAAATTATATTAAGTCATTATGTTAAATAATGTAACATTTGATTTATATATGATATTATTAATATACAAATGGGTGACATTCTATTCTAATGTGGATCCAAATGGTCTTAAAATATCCATGAATATGTGACTGGATTCTAATGATATATTCATAGATATATTGATATTATTTATCAATATTATCTAATTTTGATGCCCGAGTAATAAATTTTACTCTTTACTTTTGTGATACCATGTAACCCTGATTACTATTGAAGATGATCAACAATGTAATTTATATAATTACTAAATTAAAAAAATAATAACGCAAAATATACAGTCAATTTTTATAGAATAACTATGAATAATATTTTAAAAAATAAATTCTATATAAGATAAAACACAACATTGAAAAAATATTTTTTCTTGAATAGAGTATTTTTAATCATAAAACTGAATTTATTCAAATAAATGGATAATTTGGATTTTTATGAAATTAATTCGATTATATTTAGTTATAGTGGAATAAAGTTACATTAAAACCATATCAAGTATATATATAATGTCACTTTTAGATTACCCTAGTTTAATAAATTAAATAAGTGTTTTCAAGGAATTATTATACATCACTATTCACTAACCATTGATTATTTTCTAAAAAATTCAAAAAAAATGTATTTTATGACTTTATTCATAAGATGTTTTCATATATGATTTCAATTTTTTTCAGTTTATATTAATAACATTTTTAAAAATTAATCATAATTTCAATATACAAAATTCTATAAATCGAAATTTCTGTTGAAAATATATTTTTCATGTTTATAATTTATTTATAATGATTTTTATTATAGTTTCCACCATTATAGAAATATTAATTAATTAAATTAAATATATATTCTTTATATTTCATTAAAATCATTCATCTGTAGTAACTAACTTCGTATTACTTGTTAAAAAATACATTATATGCATACTATTTTTTTAAATATATTAATTAATATTATATAGACTTATAATGAATATTGAGTTATTTTATTTTAGAAAGTATTAAGTCACCTTTCATGAAAGTGAAAATTATATTTAAATTGTAATTTGGTTATAGTTTTAAATATATGTCCTTTCAATAACTATGTAACCATTTTCGTATTTAAACAACAGTATACTGTAATTTGTGTAAAAAACTCAAATACATTAAAAAATAGTTTTTGTTTAATTTATAACAGTGCCCTAAGATAAATGGGAAAATATTAGAATTGATTGATCTATTTTTTAGTCTTTATGAACCATTTACAATCATTGTTCCCAAATTGGGTTAAAAAATTACAAAACATGAAAAGTGAAAAGGATCAGTTTCCCTAAAACACATTTAATTAATTCTTCATCATATCATAGGGAATAAAAACATTAAATATATGGGTAAAAATGCATATTAATATTCACATATAGTTTAATATTTCATGAGTAAATAAGGCATATTTAATATATAAATGTAAAAAATTTAATATAGATTCTATTAATTTTATAACAATGGCATAAAATTCATCCATATATAATATCAATAAAATAATCCCATTGATTATAGTAAAAGAATTAAAAATTATTAAAATTAATTATGAGGATATACTGATCTCATATACCCTGATTTCTTTACTATCATTGGCTTTTTCTAAGATGGTTTAACTGATGGGTAAGTTTGAACACAAATCGTCGATTAGTAATTTTAGTCACCTGAATTTTAACATGTGACCTCTCAAGGTATCATTGTAATGTCTATATCTCATCCCCAACCATCACTACATGTCTCATTAATTCATCATATACTTATGATCGACAAAATTCACACACATTATTCTATATCAAAAATTTCTCTAATTTTTAAATGAATAGAATATTTAAAGATTCACTTATTGAGTCAAATATAATTCACTGTAAATACCAAATATAGAAATGGTATATGGTTTAGATAGTAATAATATCCATCATAAAATGAATATGTATATTTATGATAAAATTAATTTCTAATGAAAATTTATAACATGAATAATAATTTGTCAATATAAAGTTGATAAATAAAAAATATTGAGAGATAAAATATGACTTTCAGTTCAATGTAAATATAGATTTTTTAAGTAAATAAATACTTTTATAAAATTGATGAAAACTATAAAATATATTTACATTAAATAGATTATTTTTTTAACCATTGGAATCTTTTCAAATAGGTTAAAAATTGAAAATTGAATATCATGCTGGAAAATGCTATTTAATATGTGTAATTTTAAAGAAAAAATACGTTTTTTCTCTACGTTTCAATAGTAAATTAAGAACCTCTAAAAATATTGAAATATTAAATTAAATTAGTTTAACAAATTAATAATATAATAAAATATCCTTTATAAATAATTTGGGTCAAGAAAAAGGACTTCTGTAAAACAATTTGGAAAAAATATTATAATGAAAAAATATACCCAATCATAAATTCTAATAAGTATAGTTATTATTTGAAACATATATTTTTTAATTTGTTTTATAAAGAGTGGAAAATATAGAATTACAAAATTAAAGGATTTTATTAAGGATAAAGTATATTATTCCTTCAATGAAAAATATAAGTGACACATTAAAAATTAGATTTTAATATGAATTTAAATATATTTTTTAAGATTCAAATTGAAATCCCTGGAATTATTAATCATGAATTGATGTATTATTCATCATTAATATAATGATATTGTTTTTATAATATTAATATGGAAAATATATACACCTTATAAAAATGAATAGGTTCATAAATCAATTTAGGTATCAATTGTGTATGAATTGAGTCGATATCCCTCAATGGATCAAATCATGGGGTTAAAATTATTAAATAAGTGATAATTTTAACAAATTTATTTAAAAAAATATAAGTAAAATAATTATATAATCATTGTTTATTTAGAACATAATTTTGTAATGATATATTTAATTAAATAAGAATTATGATCCAATGAATTTAAATTGAGTTTAAAACACCTTACCCCACAAATAAATAATGTTGAACATGCCATATCCTCCAATATAATAGATTTCAACATGATATTAATTAATTATAGAACTATATTTCTAATTAAATTACCACATATTTTTCCCATATAACATGTTATCACAGTCCATATATATAATTTCAATATGGTTATTCTTTCAGGTGTTAACTTTTACATTTTCTAATGTATGTTTCATCATGGATGTTTCAGTTCTTCAACATGAATTATTGATTTATCATCTCAAAATTTATATTAATTTTCTAAATATATTATCTATTTATTATATAGTTTTTTTATTTAATCAATATATTTATACATTGAAAATGATTTTCATTACTTCAAGAAGATGATAGTCATTATATATGCACGAGAGATGTTATCATTTAATATTAGGTGAATGGTATAGAAGAAGAATACATGTTAAATTCATAGAATAAATATTATTTATTATATATCACATATATTATTTGGTTCCATCATTATTATTATCCATGTCTTTTGGTTTTTTTAAGAAATTACATATGTTCGTGATGTGATATTCAGTCGTACACATGACTAATGGTTTTTTATTTAGGTATATAGAGAAAGATAAATATTTTTCCATAAATATAATAAAATTTATTTGTATTAAAGATAATTTTGTTATTAGATAGTTGTTTTTATGAAATAATTAAAGGTCGTAACAAATAAATTCCGAAAGAATGATCTTTATTAACAAGATTTATTTTTCTTAGTATAAAATATACTCGATTACTACTTAATGAATCTAGGATATGCCTATTGGGATTAAAAACACCTCAATAATGTGGATATTAATTTTGGAGTGAAGTTTTGTTATTATTAATTGTAAATTTATAATTATAACTAGTGATGTTAGGGGTGAAGGTGCATTTGTATAACATATGTTAGTGGCACACTTGTTTTTTCAATGTTTCAAATTATTATTATGTGGATTTATTGTAAAATTGGATCAAAGTGACTCAAATTATATTTTCATAAAGGAAATGTATATATATAGTCACCCAGTATTATTTAATCAATTTTTTGAATTTTATCTCGTATAGTTTTCTTCAATCTCTACCTCATCCATTTATAACCATAACCATGGTAATAAAATTTTCAATGTTTAATTCTTTTAAATATTAACAATAAGTTCAAAAAATTTTCATAAATATCAAATAGATTAAATTTTAAATATTTTATTATCCCCCTTATCTTTATTTTTTGATTTTTATTGTATTTAAAAAATGTAATAAAATATTATTTTCATCACATATCATTAATTTAAATTTTTAATCTATTTATTGAAATTGATATTAATAGAAACATGAAAGATAAGTAATTAAAATATAACCATTGAATAAATTTCAATAATGATATATTGAACTAAACAATAAATGAAATAAAAATATTATTTCAAAATATGTTACATTAGCTATTTTTAATAATATTTACTTAAATTTAAATTTTATATTAGAGGTATTAATATCGTTTTCTCGTCGCACAACATTTTTTTCATTATAACATTGGTAAACATTAAAAATACACTTTAATAAAAAAAATAAAAAATAAAATATTATCAAAATTAATTAAATAATCTAATACAATTGAAAACAAATAAATGAATTTGAATGAATGATAATAAAAATGGTGTATTTTCATCACAAAAAATAATTTAATTTTTTTATCGATGGAAAATTAAACTAGAATGAAATATATTATAATTTTGGATGGATTCGAGAGAATTCATCCCTATAAATTAATATGTATGATATATATTATTACATTATCTCATAATTTTATCCTCGTTTACACGTTATTCAATTATTAAGGTGAAATATTCTTACCATATTTACTAATCACAATGACAAAAAATAAGATAGATCAGTTTCCAAAATATAATACCTATAATTAAAAAAATTAATTAATTTTTAATATTGAATCCTTATATTTTTTATAAATCAATTATAATAAAAATGTTATAATTGAAATAAAAATGTTTTTAGATATTTTTTCAAACAAATAACTATTATCAAAATCATGAAAAATCATAACTATTAATTAATATATTTTAATATTAGAACCATTATAAATATATTTAATCATTCAATTACTTCTATACATAACCATGTATTAATTTGTAAATGACGGTGAATGAATACATTTTTAATTTTTGTGATACTTACCCTAAAGTTGATTATTTTTTATAATAATATGTTGGAAACATGAGATAATAGAAAAAAACAATTTATTTCCACTTCAAAAGTCAAATTATTCATTTTTTTTGGCTTTTATAAAGTAAAAATTATATCTTATTCTAGGAAATGAATATTAATGTTAAACATTTCATGTCTGAAGCACTAAAATTATCTTTAACAAATCATAATATTAATGAAATAAATATATATCCATCTTTTATTAAATTCATAAAAATAAAATCATTTCCAAAAAATTCCTTATATGGATCAATATAATACATTAATCACTAGAGCATCAATAATATCCCCCATTTTAATAATTTATGCACTAGAAAAATACATATCCCTAAACCCCACCCAAATATTTTTCACGGAATTTAAAATTTAAAAGTTTCTAATATTTGATCAAATAATTTTCTATCATGATCAACATTAACATTTATCACACTGAAACACAATTATCTCATAAATACCCATACCAAATATATATTCTTTTAAAATAATATAATAATGTGAATCACCTTAACAACCAAATTAAAACAAAGGGACATCTAAAAAATAACTCTCCATTTATTTAAAAAACAAAGATTAGTAAATATATTCTAACTATTAGAACATATAAACAATCATTTTCAAAGAAGACCTAAATTAATTTTTCATCAAATCACTAACCAATTAAAAGGTTGCCAATACTATCCCATTTACATCATCAATTGCAGTAATCACATTGTCATAAATATACATTATTAACTCAGTATTTGGGACATATTGAGTTTTATCATTCGATAATCATATGTTCCCTAAGAAATATCACCTTAACAATTATATAACTTTTTGGGTTATTAGTACAAGTAAATATATGTTATTAAATAGATATATTTAGACTATTTTGGAATAATTATTTGATGTATCATGATATATATAAATATAATTAATGATCCCTTAATTTTGAGGTGTGACTCTATTTTATTATTTGATGTGCCTTCTTGAGTCCTATGGGTTGTCCAGAAACTTAGTAATTTTTTCATGAGATATTTGGGTTCATTGTAAAGACCCCGAAATTTCTAGGGAATTTTTTTTTAATAATTTTCTTTGGAATTTTAAAAGAACGCAGTTTCTGACGGCACCTGATTCCGAGGCCCGGTGTGCCCAGAATCATTTTCTGAAGTTCAGCATGAGTAAGTTCAGTGAAAAAATGAGAAGGTTTTCCTAACTTTTGATCCGGTGCTCAGAATCGAAATCTGAGGGCACCGATGGACTCGAAGCACTGGTAATTGCTTAGAAACACCTTTTCCGGAGTTGTGTTTGCTCGGGCGTGGTTACTAAAATTTTGGGTTAAGTAAATGAATAAAATAAAATAGGGCAACCAATTTATTTTATTTAAAGTTATTTAACCTAAGCTATGTGGTTGAAGTGGGACCCACTATATCCTACTCCACTTGGTGGGATATTTGTGGGGTGGGGCCCACACGATCCCCACCTTTTCAACTTCCACGAAACCCACACATTTGATTAAGGTAACGCACCAACACCTCCCCTTTTTAAATGTAAGTCAACTCTTGCGTTTAAAAGTTTTTATAAACGCCTCTATTAATTGGGCGGTTTAAAATGTTGCAATTAATTAAGTTAATTGTTTGATTTTTTTTTGAATTTTAAAACGTTTGGCGTGAGTAATAAAATAAGGTAACCCTTATTTTATTGTTGTTTCCTTGGTTGTGCGGGAGGATTTTGGAGAAAACGACTCAAGGTCATGGAGTTCTTCTTCCTTGACGAAGAACGCGAAGAATGCCGGATCCTCGGAGATCGACGACGCGACGCTGACAAATCTATTCTCTGTGATGCAACGATCCTCCTTCCATGACGTCTCCTTCTACGATGTCTTCTTCAGCGACGTTCAATTCCACGACGTCTTCTTCTGCGACGTTCAATTCTGCGACGACCCTTTCTGTGACAAACCTCGTTCGACGACTACGCACGAGATAGGGAATTTATTTGTGATTGTTAGTGAAACCTTGTCTACATACTTCTAAATCTAAGAACACGGATCAACTAAATATTAAGTTTATCTGTGATTATTATATTTGTGGGTTGGGAATTCTTGATTTCGGGGAAAACTGTTTGGGATGATTTCTTTGTTTGTGAAAAATCCTTGTTGGTCTTCATATTTTGGGCTGCTTGTTACCAACATAATGGGAGGAGGTCGGACCACACGAACATGACCGACTATCCTCCCCCTTTGTTGTTTTGATTCGTTGTGGCACGAACAAAGGCGGGGCGGTGCAACGGCACTGCACGAAAATAAGAAAGAACGCGACGAAGAAGCGCGGCGCCGTCGCGCCTCGCCCTTGAGGCCGAACAAACCGCGGCCGGAGTCGGGGTTGTGGAGGCGATTGAAGACTCCTCTAGTTGATCGTTCTGCGGAGATTGACAAGCGATGAAGCAGGCCTCAAGGGTGTTTTAAAACCATCGCATTAAATTGTGGATCCTGGGAGAACCGCCGGCGTAGACGGCGGGCAAAACGGACCATCGGAGCGCGTCCGGTGGTCCACAGAAGGTTCTACCGGCGCATATGAAGCCACAGCGGTGGAGGGATGACCGGATCCCGTGGACTCACGGGATCCGATGAAGATGCGGCTGCTCATGCTGCATCCAGTGCAAAGGGCCGGGGGCAGCGCACCCCTGCGTCAACTCAGCGCGCGCGGAACCCGCTGAGCCGGACCGGCCGCACCGGGCCTGGCCGGGCCGCCCCGGTTGGGTCGGGTTGCGCCAGCCGGGCCGAGCCGTGCCCTGATGGGCCATACCCGGACCCAGGTCAGGTCGGCCCGGTTCGGGCAAACCCAGGGGGAGTTGGGCTAGGCCGGGCCGGGCCCAGACCCCCATTTCTGACTGTTTTCAGTCCTTTGCCCATATCATGGGCTATGGACCTCCGATCGATGCACCGTCAATTGCGTAGAGATCCTTGGATCAAGGCGGTTGTTTAGGTTTATTTCAATCAAGGTTTTGGTGAACTTGTAGTACGACCGGGTTGGTTCGAACATGAAACCAACCGGGCCCTCACAGCGGAAATGTCTATATCTTGGGTTCCAGATGTCCAATTGACTTTCCGTTGACTTCGTTGGATTCATCTTGATGAGACGGAACATTTTTAATACTTCGACAAATATTTGGATGCATTTGGATAGTGTCCAGGTTGGATTGTACCTGAAATCCAACCAGGGCCCTAGAATGGAAAAGCTGATAACTTTCTGACTGAACGTCCCTTTGACGAACCGTCAACGGCCTTGGTGATCATGTGGAGAAACTGTCCCTATGAGTATATCCTATGAGAGTCGGGGTATAGTTGAGATACAGCCGGGTTGGTTCTCACATGAAACCAACCAGGCCCCAGGGACAATAATGTTAAAAACTCACAGACCGGGCGTCCGATTGACGCGACTTCTTTTGCATTGAGACCCCTATGACAAGGCAGTCCTTTGAGATACTTCGTAAATGGGGATATAAGATAATTGGAGTATCTACATGTAGCTCCTGGAGTGGAACCTCTCGGAGATGAGCGTTCGGAGTACGGAGACCGTGTAGGCGGTTGAGACTTGATGAATGCTTGACAGAATTGTCTTGGAGTGAGTCGACCAGACCAGTGGACGGAGCACCACTTTGTTTGGGTGTAGACCCATGGTGGATGGAGCACTACTATGTGACAGATCAGACCCACGGTACTCATCCGGAGAGTACCTCTGCAGGCTATTAGGGGGGGTGCACTACTGTGTTTGGGTGGCATACCCCGGCGGGAAGCACTACTGTGTTTGGGTGGCTGGCCCACGGTACTCGACAGGAGGAGTACCACAACAGTCATAGGTTAGTGAGCAGTACCTCAGAGTCGTGACAGTACCATTGTACCCTCCATAGATGGGGCTCTTCAGCAGTTACGGTTTCGATAATTAAAATCCTGGTTTGAGCTGAGTCTATGATATTTGTGTTTCCTCATGGTTGAGATGGGTTACATGATAACTTAGGTGTATGTATTGGCGAATACCTAACTAGAGGTTATCTGTTGAGATATTATTTGTTGTTATCCTTGTTGGTTTTAGAGAGACCATGAGGTTGTCGGGGTCCCTAATGAGTATCGTTATACTCACCCATGCACGGGCTATGCTCGCACCTCGTTGTATTGGTTGCAGACGATGAGTAGCACTGATAGAGGACGAGTGTTCTAGGACTGGACGGTACCCAGAGGTGGACCACATGACGAGTCAGTATCCGGATGTGGACTTCAAGGCGAGATGAAACTCAGATGAGGTTGACGGGTGAGAGCGTTGTGGAGGCTATATGTACCTACCCTTCATGTAGGATCCATGGTGGACGATCTAGGAGCTCCGCTATCTGTACCTACCCTTCAGGTAGGATCTGTTGTGGATGATCCAGGAGCTGCTCTATTTGTACCTACCCTTTAGGTAGGATCTGAGGAGGAAAACCCAGGAACTCCTTCCTTTCTTCCAGCTGTTGTCATTTTCTTTTGTACTTTCGTTCAGTTGTAGCTGTACATTCAGTTGGGTTTTTATTCTTTCCCATTTACTTTTCAGCACTTTCTTTTGTACTTAGTGTTTTACTTCTGCTTGTACTATGTGGTGTTTTTTTTACTTTTATATTGGCAATTCCTTCCCAGTTATCGGGATTTATGCATTTGGTGCTAGTCGCCATCCCCTGGCCTATGGATGGTGGGCTTGGGGTAGTCACGGCACGGGCCCCGAGGACGGTTCGTGAAAAATTGGTATCATAGGAGTTCGGTTCTACCGCAGAACTTATAAATCAGATATTTTCTTTCTGTGATGTGATAGTGTTAAGAGTACCGAGTGTGGTTTTCAGTTCAGGGAGTCCAGTGTTGGTGCGGGCAACCGACGTATCCATACACTAGGACTTTCACACCTGATTTTCGACTTTGTGCACGAAAACACAGATTGCGTGTGTGTTTTCAAAGGTTTTCCCTTACAACAGCTAAATCCAGGTCAGCTCGCCAGGTATAAATCATTTCTCCATGTCACATATGTTCCTTTCAGGATGCCTTTTCACGGATGACCAGCTATATCCCAGAGGGATGTGCGTACTAACAGCCTGGAGAGCGAGGAGGCTTCGGTACAGGGCCCTCTTGCAGTAGTGGCACTAGCGGAGGCACCAGTGGTACAACCATATCTTGGGCCACCGATGCCACCATCCCCAACAGTAGGCGATGCACAACACTTGATCACGCTGCACGAGTTCCAGTGCCAGAGGCCACCCAGGTTCCGGGGAGAGATGGACCCGCAGGTGGTTGAGGTTGGATGGTGGCTCTGTTGAGAGTCTTCAGGCAAGTGGGGATGCCAGTAGAATTCATGGTGATCTTTCCTGCCAGCCTTCTTCAGGAAGCAGCAGGCAGGTGGTGGAGCCACTTCTTCCAGTTTTTTGACGGGATGACCTTCACATCGGAAGACATTGAGACCTTCTTCAGTTTTTTGATCAGTACTCGAGTCATCTGTGGGCAGTAGGCAGATGATGCAGTGGTCCAAGAGGACCAGAACCAGCCGTATGAGGAGAAGGAAGTGTTATGAATGTGGCAGGAAGGGTCACCTGGCACGTGACTGTACGACCCCCTGCACAGTAGATCCACATGCGTTGGAGGAGCCACCGAGACAGAAGCAACGTCAGGTGCATGAGCAAGAGCTGGATAGTGGACAAGGCATTAGAGCTCTGGGAGCAGGTGGACATGAGCAGAACTAGTGGATACGTGCCTTGTACTTCTAGTTCCATATTGTTGTTGTATTCGTGTCTTTGTACTATGAGTTTCAATAATAAAAGGACACTTATCTTTGTGATGTTTTCATTCCTGTCGTTTTTTTTATGATACATAGTGGTCCCGGTTAAGACTGTTGACTTGACCCCCACTTTAGAGATTTCTACTGGAGGAGACCTAGTGACCTCACACTGATGCCGACAGTGTGACTTGACCCTTGGAGTGAAGAGTGACAGTTGGATATCTTGGTAGTAACGTCGAGGCCTTACGACGTCATCCATGGAATGAATAAATCATTCATGTCAGGATTGACTGTATTAGAAAATTGGCGTGGTTCATCCAGGGTATGAGACTGAGTTTCTCTTTTCGGAACAGAATAAATTTTAGCAGCTCTTTCAGATCGTAGGCAAAGAAGGTGCAGATCATCCTGGAGCGGATAAAGACTGCACAGTGGAGTAAGAAATGGAAAACCGGCGCTAGTCTTAGAGACTCAGGTGTGTTAAATGTTTCCATAAGAAAAAGCTTAAAGGAGAGATGAATCTGTGAAGCAGCAGGCATGGAGGTAGAGCTAGGAGAGCAGCATGAGGTGGTGTTTGTTTTAACATGCTACAACCACCCGCCTTATTTGTCCCCGCCAGGCTTAGGGAGCTGGAGGGAAGGGGAATAGAGTAGCTGCATGCAGTCAGGGAGAGTGACCCAATGGATCTAAGAATGATTTTAGGGACAGACTGTGTCCACTACTATCTACCATAGTAACAGACATTGATACAAATCATTCCTTCCTTCCACGAATCTTGTCCCAGACCTATAGTTTTCGGTAAGCCGTAGACATGACCCTCATGTCTGGAGATACATTGGGAGAATACTCGATAATCACACTTACGCTGATGGTGTGGTCAGACCCTCGAGGAAAGAGTTTAGGTTGGAATATCTTGGTGGTAGCGTCGAGACCTTACGACGTTGGTTTGAGTATGGACTGGGAAATCAAAGTTCATACACAAATTGACGGTATTAGGCAAGAAGGTTGTGGTTTAACTACGACGTCGGGATGGGTTTTCCTTGGTCGGTGAAAAGGAAACCCCATGCAGCACAGGATAAACTCATGCACAGGAGGGTGTGACCGATCACTCTTGAGTCGGTCAACCCTACTCTCGTGGAAACAGTCGTTTTGAGATTCAGTTCTTATAGGAATTGGAGACCTCTAGTGTTTTAGGATGATTATCACGTCCTTATACGGGTCTCACCTCGATGAGGTTTACAGAGATGTGGTCGAGGAAACAAGTTATATCCGAGGTTCAACGGACCATTCTAGGTCCTCAGCTGGGTAGGCGAGGTGGTTTACCGCTTGATCTATCCACCTCAGTTGCACCACGTGCACGACGAATTCCACGTATCTCAACTGAGTAGATACGTGCATGATCCTTCACACATGATCAACCTCAGGGAGTTGGATGTCGATGAAAGGGTGATATACATAGAGATTCTAGTGGGGATCGAGGATCGACAGGAGAGGATCCTATAAGGATGGTTGATTCCACGGGTGCACATTCACTAGCTGTACGGGAACCTCCAGGTAATCACATGGGAGTGGAAGGCTCAGATGCGTGCTCAGTACCGATTTTGTAATCGTAGTTTGTGTTAAAGCTTTACAATGACGTAAAACCATGAGGTTAGAGTAATGTAAAGACCCAGAAATTTCAAGGAAATTTTTTTTTCTTAAATTTATTTGGAATTTTACAAGAACGCAGTTTATGATGGTACCTGATTTCGAGGCCCGGTGTGCTTGGAATCATTTTCCGAAGTTTAGCTCGGGTACATTCAGTGAACGAACGATTGGGTTTTCCTAACTTTGATCTGGTGCTCGGAATCAAAATCTGAGGGCACCGATGGAATCGCAGCGCCGATAATTTCTTAGAAACACCTTTTTCGGAGTTGCGTTTTCTCGGGTGTGGTTACTAAAATTTTGGGTAAAGTAAATGAATAAACTAAAATAGGGCAACCAATTTATTTTATTTAATGTTATTTAACCTAAGCTATGTGGTTGAAGTGGGACCCACTATATCCTACTCCTCTTGGAGGGATATTTGTGGGGTGGGGACCACACGAGCCCCACCTTTTCAACTTCCACGAAACCCCCACCTTTGATTAAGGTAACGCACTAGCACCCCCCCCCCTTTTAAATGTAAGTAAACTCTTGCATTTAAAATTTCTGATAAATGCCTCTATTAATTGGGAGGTTTAAAATGATGCAATTAATTCAGTTAATTGTTTGATTCATTTTTTGAATTTTAAAACATTTTGAGTGAGTAATAAAATAAGGTAACCCTTATTTTATTGTTGTTTCCTTGGTTTTGCGGGAGGATTTTGGAGAGAACGACTCAACGTCTTGGAGATCTTCTTCCTTGACGAAGAACGCGAAGAATTCCGGATCCTCAGAGATCGACGACGCGGCGCCGACAAATCTTTTCTCCGCGACGTGACGATCCTCCTTCTGCGATGTCTCCTTCTGCGACGTATTCTTCAGTGATGTTCAATTCCACGACATCTTCTTCCGCGATGTTCAATTCCGCGACGTCCCTTTCTGCGACAAATCCCATTCGACGACTACGCTCGAGGTAGGGAATTTATTTGTGATTGTTAGTGAACCCTTGTCTACTTCATTCTAAATCTAAGAACATGGATCAACTAAATGTTATCTTGATCTGTGAAGATTATGTTTGCGGGTTGGGAATTATTGATTTTGAGGAAAACTGTTTGGACTGATTTCTTTGTTTGTGAAAAATCCTTATTGTTATTCATCTTTTGGGCCGCTTGTTACCAACTTAACGGGAGGAGGTCGGACCGCACGAACACGACCGACTCTCCTCCCCCTTTATTGTTTTGATTCATTGCGGCACGAACAAAGGAGGGGTGGTGCAATGGCACCGGGCGAAAACAAGAGAGAACGTGACGAAGAAGCGCGGCGCCGTCGCGCCTCGCCATTGAGGCCGAACAAACCGTGGCCGGAGTCAGGGTTGCGAAGGCGATTGAAGACTAATCTAGTTGATCGTTCTATGCGGATTGACGAGCGACGAAGTAGGCCGCAAGGGCATTTTGAAACCTTCGCATTAAACTGTGGATCCTGGGAGAACTGCCGGCGTAGACGGTGGGAAAAACAGACCACCAGAGCACGTACGGTGGTCCACGGAAGGTGCTACCGGCACAGATGAAGCCACGGCGGTGGCGGGACGATTGGATCCCGTGGCCGTGCGGGATCTGGTGAAGACCTGGATGCTCAGGCTGCATCCAATGCAAAGGGCCGGGGGCAGCGCACCCCCGCGTCAACTCAGCGTGCGTAGCACCCGCTGAGCCGGACTGGCCGCACTGGGCCAGGTCGGGCCACCCCGGTTGGGTCGGGCCACGCCAGCCGGGCCGACCCAGGGGGAGTTGGGTCGGGCCGGGCCGGGCCCAGACCCCCATTTCTGACTGTTTTCATTCCATTTCCTATATCTTGGGATATGGACCTCCGATCGACGCACCGTCAGTTCCGTAGAGATCCTTGGAACTAAGAGGTTGTTTAGGTATATTACAATCAAGGTTTTGGAGAACTTTGAGTATGACCAGGTTCGTTCGAACCTGAAACCAACCGGGCCCTCGGAGCGGAAATGCCTATATCTTGGGTTCCGGACGTCCAATTGATGTGCCATCGACTTCGTTGGATTCCTATTGATGAGGCTGAACTTTTGGAATACTTATCCTGAGATTTGGATGCAGTTGGATAGTGTCCAAGTTGGATTGTACCTGAAATCCAATAGGGCCCCTGGAACAGAAAAGATGATAACTTTTAGACTGGACGTCCGTTTGACGAACCATAAATGACCTTGGTGATCACGTGGAGAAACGGTCCCTATGAGTATATCCTTTGAGATTTCGGGGTACAGTTGAGATATGGCCGGCTTGGTTCGAACACGAAACTAACCAGGCCTCGGGGACAAAAAGGGTAATAACTCACAGACCGGGCGTCCGATTGACGTGTAGTCTGTTGCATTGAGACCCCTATGAAGAGTCGGTCCTATGAGATACTTCTTAATGGGGCATTGAGATACATGGAGTATCAAAATGTTGCTTGTGGTGTGGAACCTCCTGGAGACGAGCGTTCAGAGTACGGAGACCGTGTAGGTGGCAGAGACTTGATGACTGCTTGATAGAATGATCTTGGAGTGAGTCAACTAGCCTAGTGGACGGAGCACTACTTTGTTTGGGTACAGACCTGTGGTGGATGTAGAAATACTGTGTGACAGTGAAGACCCGCGGTACTCATCCGGATAGTACTTCTTCAGGCTATTAGGGGGTGTGCACTACTGTGTTTGGGTGGCATACCACGGCGGGAAGCACTACTGTGTTTGGGTGGCTGGCCCACGGTACTCAACAGGAGGAGTACCACAATATTCTTAGGTTAGTGAGAAGTACCTCGGAGTCATGACAGGACCATTGTACACTCCAGATATGGGGCTCTTTAGCAGTTACGGTTTCTATAATTAAAATCCAGGTTTGAGCTGAGTCTATGATCTTTGTGTTTCCTCATGGTTGAGATGGGTTACTTGATAACTTAGGTGTATGTATGGGCATATACCTATGTAGAGGTTATCGGTTGAGATATTATTTTTGGTTATCCTTGTTGGTTTTAGAGAGACCATGAGGTACTCGGGGTCCCTACTGAGTATCGTTATACTCACCCCTGCACGTGCTATGCTCGCACCTAGTTGTGTTGGTTGCAGACGATGAGTAGTGCTGACAGAGGTCGAGTGTTTGAGGACTAGACGGTACCCGAAGGTGGACCACACGATGAGTCAGTATCCGGATGTGGACTTCACGGTGAGATGACACTCAGAGGAGGTTGACGGGCGAGAGCGTTATGGAGGCTATATGTTCCTACCCTTCAGGTAGGATCCGTGGTGGATGATCCAGGAGCTGCGCTATCTGTACCTACCCTTAAGGTAGGATCTGTGGTGGACGATCCAGGAGCTGTGCTATTTGTACCTACCCTTCAGGTAGGATTTGAGGAGGAAAACCTAGGAGCTGCTTCCATTCTTCCAGCTGTTGTACTTTCGTTCAGTTGTAGCTGTACTTTCATTTGGGTTTGTATTCTTGCCCATTTACTTTTCATCACTTTCTTTTGTACTTAGTGTTTTAATTCCTCTTGTACTCTGTGGTGTTTTGTTTACTTTTATATTAGCAATGCCTTCCTAGTTATCGGGATTTACGCCTTTGGTTCTAGTCGCCAGCCCCTGGCCTATGGAAGGCGGGCTTGGGGTAGTCACGACACGGGCCCCGAGGACGGGTCGTGGCAAATTGGTATCATAGGAGTTCGGTTCTACCGCAGAACTTATAAATCTGATATTTTCTTTCTGTGAAGCGATAGTGTTAAGAGTACCGATTGTGGATTTCAGTTCAGGGAGTCCAGTGTTGGTGCGGGCGACCGACGTATCCATACACCAGGACCTTCACACCTGATTTCCGACTTTGTGCACAAAAACACAGATTGCGTGTGTGTTTTCAAAGGTTTTACCTTACAATAGATAAAACCCAGTTAGCTCACCAGGTATAAATCATTTTTCCATGTCACGTATGTTCTTTTTAGAATGCCTTTTCACGGACGACTAGCTAGAGCCCATAGGGATGTGCGTACTGACAGCCTGCCGAGTGAGGAGGCTTCGGTACAGGGTCCTCTTGCAGTAGTGGCACTAGCGGAGGCACCAGTGGTACTACCATATGTTGGGACACCGATGCCACCATCCCCAGCAGTAAGCGATGCACACCACTTGAGTGTGCTGCACGAGTTCCAGTGCCAGAGGCCACCCAGGTTCCGGGGAGAGACGGACCCACAGGTGGCTGATGTTTGGCTGGAGGCTGTGTTGAGAGTCTTCAGGCTAGTGGGGATGCCAGCAGAATTCATGGGGATCTTTGCTGCCAGCCTTCTTCAGGCAGCAGCAGGCAGGTGGTGGAGCCACTTGTTCCAGTTTTGTGACGGGATGACCTTCACATGGGAAGACATCGAAACCTTCTTCATATTTTTGATCAGTATTCGAGTCATATGTGGGCAGTAGACAGATGATGCAGAGGTCCAAGAGGACCATAACTAGACGTATGAGGAGCCGGAAGTGTTATGAATGCGGCAGGTAGGGTCACCTGGCACGTGAATGTATGACCCCCTGCACAGTAGATCCGCAGGCGTTGGAGGAGCCACTGAGTCAGAAGCAACGGCAGGTGCTTGAGCAAGAGCTGGATAGAGGACAAGGGAGTAGAGCTCTGGGATCAGGTGTACAGGAGCGGAACTAGTGGATACGTCCCTTGTACTTCTAGTTCCATATTGCTGTTGTATTTGTGTCTTTGTACTATGAGCTGCAATAATAAAAATACAGTTATCTTTATGATGTTTTCTTTCCTGTCATTTTGTTTGGATGATACTTAGTGGTCCCGGTTAAGACTATTGACTTGACCCTCACTTTCGAGATTTCTACTGGAGGAGACCTAGTGAACTCACACTGATGCCGACAGTGTGACTCGACCCTTGGAGGAAAGAGTGACAGTTGGATCTCTTGGTAGTAACGTCGAGGCCTTACGACGTCATCCATGGCATGAATAAATCATTCATGTCAGGAATGACTGTATTAGGAAATGGGTTTGGTTCATCCAAGGGATGAGACTGAGTTTCTCTTTTCGGAACAGGAGAACTTTTAGCATCTCTTTCAGATCGTAGGCAAAGAAGGTGCAGATCATCCTGGAGTAGATGAAGACTGCACAGTGTAGTAAGAAATGGGAAACCGATGCCATTCTTAGAGACTCAGGCGTGTTAAATGTTTCCATAATAGGAATCTTAAAGGAGAGATGACTCTGCGAAGCAACAGACCTGGAGGAAGAGCTAGGAGAGCAGCATGAGGTGTTGTTCGTTTTAACATGCTACAACCACCCGCATTATTTGTCCCCGCCAGGCTCAGGGAGCTGGAGGGCAGGGGAAGAGAGTAGTTGCATGCAGTCGGGGAGAGTGACCCAATGGCTTTAAGAATGATTTTAGGGACAGTCTGTGTCTACTAATAGCTGCCATAGTAACAGACGTTGATACAAATCATTCCTTCCTTCCACGAATCTTGTCCCAGACCTAGAGTTTCCGGTAAGCCGTAGACTTGACCCTCACGTCTGGAGATACCTTGGGAGAAGACTCGATAATCACACTTACACCGACGGCGTGGTCAGGCCCTCGAGGCGAGAGTTTTGGTTGGAATCTCTTGGTGGCGGTGTTGAGGCCTTACGACATTGGTTTGAGTATGGAATGGGAAATCATAGTTCATAAACAAATTGACGGTATTAGGCAAAAATGTTGTGGTTTAACTATGACGTCGAGATGGGTTTTCCTTGGTCGGTGAAAAGGAAACCCCAAGCAGCACTAGATGAACTCATGCACAGGAGGGTACGACCGATCACTCTTGATTCGTTAAACCTTACCCTCGTGGCAACAATAATTTTGAGTTTCAGTTCTTACAGGAATTGGAGACCTCTAGTGTTTTAGGATGATGATCACGTCCTTATACGGGTCTCACCTCGATGAGGTTTACGGAGATGTGGCCGAGTCAACAAGATATCTCTGAGGTTCAACGGACCGTTCTAGGTCCTCAGCTGGGTAGGCGAGGTGGTTTACCGCTTGAACCATCCACCTCAGTTGCACCACGTGCACGATGACTTCCACTTATCTCAACAGAGGAGATACGTGCAAGATCCTTCACACATCATCGACCTCAGGGAGTTGGACGTCGATGACAGGGTGACATACACAGGGATTCCAGTGGGGATCGAGGATCAACAGGAGCGGATCCTATAAGGATGGATGATTCCTCGGGTGCACATTCACTAGCTTTATGGGAACCTCCAGGTAATCACATGGGAGCGGAAGGCTCAGATGCGTGCTCAGTACCGCTTTTGTAACCCTAGTTTGTGTTAAAGCTGTACGATGACGTAAAACCCTAAGGTTGGAGTAATATAAAGACCCGGAAATTTGAAGGGAATTTTTTTTTATTAATTTTCTTTGGAATTTTACAAGAACGCAGTTTCTGACGGCACCTGATTCCGAGGCCCGGTGTGCCCGGAATCATTTTCCGAAGGTTACCTCGGGTACATTCAGTGAACGATCGATCGGGTTTTCCTAACTTTTGAACCGGTGCTCGGAATCAAAATCTGAGGGCACCGATTGAATCGCAGCACCGGTAATTGATTACAAACACCTTTTCTAGAGTTTCCTTTTCTCAGGTGTGGTTACTAAGATTTTGGGTTAAGTAAATGAATAAAATAAAATGGTGCAACCAATTTATTTTATTTAACGTTATTTAACCTAAGCTAAGTGGTTGAAGTGGGACCCACTATATCATACTCCACTAGGTGGGATATTTGTGGGGTGGGGCCCACACAAGCCCCACCTTTTCAACTTCCATGAAACCCCCACCTTTGATTAAGGTAACACACCTGCACCCCCCCTTTTTAAATGTAAGTCAACTCTTGCATTTAAAATTTTTAATAAACGCCTCTATTAATTGGGCGGTTTAAAACGTTGCAATTAATTGAGTTAATTCTTTGATTCGTTTTTGAATTTTATAAAGTTTGGAATGAGTAATAAAATAAGGTAACCCTTATTTTATTGTTGTTGCCTTGGTTGTGTGGGAGGATTTTGGAGAGAACGGCTCAAGGTCTTGGAGTTCTTTTTCCTCGATGAAGATCGCGAAGAACGCCGGATCCTCAGAGATCGACAACGCGACGCCGAAAAATATTTTTTCTGTGATCTGATGATCCTCATTCCGCGATGTCTCCTTCTGCGATGTCTTCTTCCGTGACGTTCAATTCCACGACCTCTTCTTCCGCGACGTTCAATTCCACGACGTCCCTTTCTGTGACAAACCTCGTTCGACGACTACGCTCGAGGTAGGGAATTTATTTGTGATTGTTAGTGAACCCTTTCTTACTTCCTTCTAAATCTAAGAGCACAGATCAACTAAATGTTAAGTTGATCGGAAAAGATTATGTTTGTGGGTTGGGAATTATTGATTTCGGGGAAAACTGTTTGGGTTGATTTCTTTGTTTGTGAAAAATCCTTGTTGTTCTTCGTCTTTTGGGCCGCTTGTTACCAACTTAACGTGAGGAGGTCGAACTGCAGGAACACGGATGACTCTCCTCCCCCTTTTTTGTTTTGATTCGTTTCGACACAAACAAAGGCGGCATGGTGCAACGACACCACGCGGAAACAACAAAGAACGTGATAAAGAAGCGTGGCGCCACCGCGTCGCACCGTTGAGGCCGAAGGAACCGCGGACAGAGTCAGGGCTGCGGAGGCGATTGAAGTCTCCGCTGGTTGATCGTTGTGCACGGATTGATGAGCGACGAAGGTGGCCGTAATGGTGTTTAGAAACCTTTGCAGTAAACTGCGGATCCCGGGAGAACCTCCGGCGTAGACGGCGGGCAAAACGGAACACCGGAGCGCGTCCGGTGGCCCGCGGAAGGTGTTGCCGCCGCGCCACCGGCAGGAGCCGCCACGCCTGAACCCGCGGCAGCGGCGAGATGACTGGATCCCATGGCCACGTGGGATCCGGGGAAGACGCGGCGGCTCAGGCCGCATCAGGTGCAAAAATCCGAGGGCAGCGCACCCCCGCATCCACTCAGCGAGCGCGGCACCCGCTGAGCCGGACCGGCCGGACCGGGCCGGGTCGGGCCTCCCGCGCGGGGCCGGGCCGCTTCGGTGGGGTCGTGCCGTGCCGGTTGGGCCGGGCCGCGCCAGCTGGGATGGGCCGCACCCTGATGTTCCGGACCCGGACCCGGGTCGGGTCGACCCAGTTCTGGCTGACCCAGTGGGGAGTTGGGCCGGGCCGGGCCCAGCCCCCCATTTCTGACTATTTTCAGTCTTTTTCCCATATCGTGGGCTACGGACCTCCGATCAACGCACCATCACATTAGTAGCGATCCTTGGATCGAGGCGGTCATTTTAGTATATTACACTCAAGGTTTCGGAGAACATTGAGTATGGACGGGTTGGTTCGAACACGAAACTAACCGGGCCTTCGGAGCGGAAATGCTTATATCATTGGTTCCGGACGTCCGATTGACGTGTCGTCGACTACGTTAGATTCCTCTTGATGAGATGGAACTTTTGGAATACTTCGCCTAATATTTGGATGAATTTGGATTGTGTCCAGGTTGGATTGTCCCTGAAATCCAACCGGGCCCCTGGAACGGGAAAAAAATAACTTTCAGACTGGACGTCTGTTTGACGAACCGTCAGCGGCGTTGGTGATCAAGTGGAGAGACGTTCCTTATGAGTATACCCTATGAGAGTTCGGGGTATAGTTGAGATACGTCCGGGTTGGTTCGCACATGAATCCAACCGGGCCCTGGGGACAAAAAGGCTAATAAATCATAGACTGGGCGTCCGATGGACGCACCGTTTGTTGCGTTGAGACCCCTATGACAAGGTGGTCCTTTGAGATAATTATTATTGGGGATTTGAGATAAATGGATTATCGACATGTAAATCATGGAGTGGAACCTCCCGGAGACGAGCGTTCAGAGTACGGAGACCGTGTTGGCGGCTGAGACCTCACGACTGCTTGACAGACTCGACTTGGAGTGAGTCGACTAGCCCAGTGGACGGAGCACTACTTTGTATGGGTGAAGACCCATGGCGGATGGAGCACTACTGTGTGACAGTGCAGACCCGCAGTACTCATCCGGAGAGTACCACTGCAGGCTATTAGGGGGTGTGCACTACTGTGTTTGGGTGGCATACCCCGGTGGGAAGTACTACTGTGTTTGGGTGGCTGGCCCACGATACTCAACAGGAGGAGTACCTCAGCAGTCTTATATTAGTGAGAAGTACCTCAGAGTCATGATAGGACCATTGTACACTCCAGATATGGGGCTCTTCTATAGTTACGGTTTCAAAAATGAAAATCCTGGTTTGCGATGAGTCTATGATCTTTGTGTTTCCTCAGGATTGAAATGGGTTACTTGATAACTTAGGTGTATGTATGGGCATATACCTAAGTAGAGGTTATCTATTTAGATCTTCATTGTGGTTATCATTGTTGGTTTTAGAGATAACTTGAGGTTCTCGGGGCCCCTACTGAGTATCGTTACACTCACCCCTGCACGGGCTATGCCCGCACCTCATTGTGTTGGTTGCAGACGACGAGCAGCACTGATAGAGGCCGAGTGTTCGAGGACTGGACGGTACCCGGAGGTGGAACACACAACGAGTCAGTATCCAGAGGTGGACTTCATAGTGTGATGACACTCAGAGGAGGTTGACGGGCGAGAGCGTTGTGGAGGCTATATGTACCTACCCTTTAGGTAGGATCCGTGGTGGACGATCCAGGAGCTGCACTATCTGTACCTACCCTTCATATAGGATCTGTGGTGGACGATCCAGGAGCTGCGCTATGTGTACCTACCCTTCAGGTAGGATCCGAGGAGGATGACCCAGGAGCTGTTTCCTTTCTTCTAGCTATTATCTTTTTCTATTGTACTTTCGTTCAGTTGTAGAAGTACTTTCAGTTGGGATTTTATTCTTGCCCATTTACTTTTCTGCACTTTCTTTTGTACTCAGTGTTTTACTTCCAGTTGTACTCTGTGGTGTTTTGTTTTCTTTTATAAAGGAAATTCCTTCCCAGTTATCGGGATTTACACCTTTGGTTCTAATCGCCATCCCCTAGCCTATGGAAGGCGGGCTTGGGGTAGTCACAGCACGGGCCCTGAGGACGGGTCGTGACATTCACTATTTAGAGGATTAATCAAGCAGGAGGATTTCAAGATATAGAACATATTCAAATTATGAATTATTAGTTCATGATGAAAAATTATATAGTAACAACCAATAAAATTTATATATGCTGTGAACGGGTCATGTTAGATCCCATGAATCAATATCATAAACTAAATGTAATTTTTAAATACCCAACGAATCATTAAATCATGTAGAGTATCAGGTTCAGGATGAGATGTTTTCTTTTATGGGCTTTTAATCCAATGATATAGATTTAACATTTTATGTTGGAGATGAACCATCTATTGAATAAATCACTAATTTATTCCCTGAATGTTTAATTCCCTACCTCTTTAAAAACCATTATCTCAATACTTTTTTATTTCTTGAATTGCATCAAATTTAACCCTTCAACAGATTCTATTGTGAAAACCTCTCTAGTATAGAAGAATTTTCCTTTGGGACTTAGAATTCTTGATTAAGGGTCTAAATATAAGTCATTGATTCTTAATCATCTCCCCCTTTATGATTTATTGGATTTTAGTTTTTGATTCACATGTTATATGATATGAAAATATAGTCAATATCTCGGGTATTATGTTGTAAGGAAATACACTCATCATTTAAGGAAAAGAGGATGAATCGGATTTTTGCCTCAGATTTTGAGGGATTGTCTACATGATTTCTAATTTGGTGGCTCGTGATCTAAAACAACTCAGAAAGTTCTACTTTTTCCCCCTAGTATTTTCAATAAGTGTGATCACATTGAAAAATAATTCCCATTAATGAATTAATTAGATATATTTTTATTTAATAATTCTTCACATTCTTATACCTTACATGGATCATGTCTGGACCATTTTCATTATGTATAGAATTGGGTACACCTAATAAGTGTGTATAACCATGAATATATAATGGCATAGATGTATTAATATTGTGAATTTTCAATAAAATGTAAATTTTGATAAATATAAACATAATAAACTAGTGAGATGTGACAATATTGAAACGAGAAGATTGTGGTATCATTTATTCTTGCTAATAGAGGAAAATACACCTATTTATAATAAATGAATTATAAATTAGTAATCTAAAAAGTTTTCCATATTTTATTATGATAACCAAACAACATATTTATCTTAAATTACATTATATATGCAATAGATGATTCAACCTGAGTTTAAGGAATTAATAATTTTATTTGTATGGATTACATTTACAATTTGATATATTGATGATTGATAATCTTTTGAATTTCTTGGAGATTATATTGATTTCATGTTATATGGTTTTTACATTAGTTATGATATTAATCATGGTAACAAGTATGTGGATCTATCCGAGGTAAGATTTCATTATGATATATCAGGATATTTTATTTCTCATTTGGTTTGGAAGTGTTCCATTGTAATATATAAGTGCATATAACAAGGTTTTGATTCTAGTATTTAATTGTTACTCTAATCGTTGCCACAGTAATACATCGTGTGATGATGTAACTGACACCATCATTAGTAATTCATAAGAACCGCACAATTTCATGGCTACATGAGAAATGGCATGGGTCATTAGTCCTGAAATAGGAAGATCCACTATATGACTGAGATATCAAGCTTGGAGCCAAATCATGTTTGGATGATGGATGTTATCAATCAAAACAACAAGGGTCTATAAAAATATATGGTGTTCTATATTAATTTATGATTTAATACCCATTATAATAATTTTATTTCATGCACTATATAATAAGAGTATATTGTTTAGAGACCATGGTTATTGACCTTATATATTGTTCCTACACCATGTTCAGGCACAATTTGGTACCCAAGTAGATTTCATGGATACATGAATGATCAAGGGAAGGGGGAAATGTGATGACATATTTTTTTCTACATGAGATATTGAATGGATTCGAGAACACCATGTGGTTTTGGATTAGGTCTATTTTAGTCTTTTGTTGAGAGTGTTATGTTTTTTATTTGTAGGACTAAATTATTTCAACTATTTTCATTCATATTAGTGTGTCATTATATAATTTATTTTTATAAATTTTATTAATGATGTTTCTTTATCATTGTTTCGTGTTTATATATATATTTTAGTTACAATATTATTGTATCTATGGTCTTGAGGGTATTTTTGTGGCACAATGTTCATTAAATTATCACTTCTAGTCAATAGCCTTTTCCATATAGGGTGGCAGATCAAATGCCCAATAAAAAAACATACATTTTCCCTTTTGGAAGAAAAGGTCCAAAATACATTACAACGATCTATTATATCCTACATCATTAATTCATTATTAATATATAGGAATGATTTAAATGATACTGGAATGTGTTGGTTCATTGAAATGATATCATTCCTAGTAGTAGCTCATCAATGTATAGGAGAAACATAGTTCTTAATGATGGATTTTTTATGTTTTATAATTGTTATTATTTTAATGTTAATTCTCCCTCAATGATTCCCAAATTTTTTTATGATAGTTATTTATATATTTTTTATTTTTTGGCCAATATAACATTATATGAGTATTAATGCATCCAAATTAGAAGTTAGGGATATATGTTGACATGAATTGTTCATAACAATCATATATATATATATATATATATCAGGTTACACATATTATTGTACTTACTACAGAATAAAAAACCATTTTATATCATTGTAGGAAGAAACTATTATGTTATAAAAAATGAATATTATGACATTTATATAGGAATCATGGGACATTGGATCTATATTGTTTCCACAGATTTAAGATGACCTTTTTCTATAACATGTTGTAGAGGGAGTTCATTAACAGTTGTAGATATTCCTCCTCCCCATTTTTTGGGTTATGTTTCTGGGGAGTGAAAATAAATACACATCTAACGAAACTGATCTAGAACCCCTTGATACACCTAATAATTCGATGGATGAGCAGCTACACGATAGATTCTTGAGGGTAATGTACTTTATTGATAAAGAATCTATTATCATCATCTCATTAATGTATGATATTGATTCAAAGTTATAGATATTTAATCTATATAATCTTAGTGGGGTGGGAGGACCCCAAGTATTCATGTTATGGACCTAGTAATTAAAAATGATCAGTATAAACATAAAGAAACATATAGATAGAATGGTGAAGCTTACTCCTTACATATTGTAGGGACTAACCGAAATTGATTAGAGATGTTGGGGGTATCTGATTATGAGAAAAATCTAACCCAGATGTACAAAGAAGTGATTATATGGATCCATTTTTATCATCATATTTCGAGGGATGAGAGGTCTATTGAATTCATTTATTAGGCATAATAGATAAAGTCAACAATTGACTACGTCTGGTTATTTACTGATATAAACTATTTTTATCAATACATAGAATTGAATAAGGATACTAGAATAAATCATTTCAATTTTCTCCATTTATATGAGTTAAGGATATAGGTGAACAAATTTATCTTTCCAAAATCCACGTCTCAAATGAATATCGACCTCACCATGATATGGATCCTAAGAACATCCCAAAGTATTTCCAATGTAATCATTGTTGGGTGATCAGGGAGTAATTCTGGAGGTATTGAGAAGAACCTCTATAATGGTATCTGTTAAAGTTATATTTATTTGAGAATTTATGGAAGGGGCATCCACATTATAACCATAACCTATTTCAGTACATTAAATGTGGCTAGTTTGACAAAAGAGAATGATGTTTTCTTTCCCCATAGTGATGTTTTTTGCATGGGGTATGATGGGCCATATTCTCCATTATTTTTTTGATTACTTTACCTTCAATTGATTAGGAGAAAATATATCATCCCCCACAATTATTTTAGTATTATATTTATATTTTCTAAATTCATAGTCATTTCATTTTGTCAATTGTTCTCTCTGGAGGTATTAATGGCCTTGGTGAACCAGATCATTCATCTAATCCTAGATCAATTTTGTTTTTCTGATTTATTCAACAAAATCTAGGTGAATTAATTGACATAAAATTATCATTCAAAATATTTTTCATTTTATATAGTACACCATGATTGCATTATTATTATTCCCAAAAATCCAAATCCATTTTCCGGATTGATAGATTGCACTCACTAGGTAATTTTATCTGAGATGAAGATGTTTTGGTGGATCTAAATAAAGATTAAGTCATCTTATCATGGGAGTTTCCAATTAATTTCATTTAATTTAGGATATTTAAATGTCTAGTAGGCTACTATCATTATTTCATCTAGCTATTCACACATTAAGAAGAAATTATGTAATGGATGAACTAGAAAGGGGTGATTTTTTAGTAGTATTCATTCTTGAGGGATTTCAGGGACATCAATAGAACTCTGAAACAAACACAAATCCTCACCATTCATATTCTAGGTATAGAGAATATTGTGTACTGTGACTCATTTGGATTCATACTATGGTAGTTTTGATGTAGTAGGACAAAGTGGTCGCTCACTACTCTAGAATGATATTCCTTCATGGTATCAATTACCCTACTCAATATTTTGAGTTATTTTTTGTGGTACACACTCTATGATATTGGAGACACTGTCTCTTGTCTGATACCTTTATAGTTTTCACATACTATAAGAGCCATAATTATATCATTTTACAGTGATACTTGGTCATTCTATAGATGGGGTTGTTCAAGTACATATAGTCATTAGAATTTGAGTTTCCTTATATTAACAAAATGGAAATGTTGTTAATTATTAAATAATCTACAAGACTCAGATTGTGGATGTTCTAGAATCTTTCAAAGAGTGGTGTTGGATGGTACTTTCTTAAGAGATGTATCTATATGTTCTGAAGCCACATTGATAGGTAAATCTGACATGAAAATATATTATACCGATATATTTGGATAAGATCAATAAAGATATGTTTTCTAATACCTAGTAAAAGAAATTTATGGACATCTTATGTGGTGGGGACCCATCATTAAAATGGTCTCTTCGTAATTAAAATTTTCTTTTTATACATTTTTTAGTTTTCATTACTATGGGACTCTACAATAATCTGATAATTATGTTTCATGCTTCTATATGAGAGGTATATCCATTATTGGAAATTGTGTCTCATGATATCTATACATTGTACCAGTGGTCAAGGATGAAAAATATTTTTGTCAGATTCATGGATAGATGTATCATAGATCAAAAGGATAAGGGTCAAAAATATAGTCTTGTTGGGTTGTTGTATTATTTACCCAACCTGGAATAGATTTCATATCATTTCACTATGTTTTTCATGATAATATCATGAAAAAAACAGTAAAAAATTAATGCATTATGGGTAATCATTGATTGAAAAACAACAGTACCACACTTCTTTCACATTTATGAGATTGTCACCATCGACGGTCTAGGTAATAATTATATGTGATAGATAGTTCGACATCATGGTGTTATGAAGAGTATCATTTTTTATTATGATTCTCATATCATGTCTCGGTTTTAGAATGATCTTCAGAAGGATCTATGATCAGAATTTATTCAAATTATAACATATCAACCTCATACTAACACCAAATCTATACATAATATTTAGATTCTTTAGGTTATGTTACTAACCATTTATAAGACTTTAGTTATTCTACACTAATTTATCTAGAACTTAACATGTTTTCCAATAATAACATATTCCATAAATTGATCCAATGGGAATCTTTTTTGGATTTGACAGATTGAAATTCCACTACCCACATATTTTGTTAGGGTAATGATAGTTAACCCTCATAGGACCTACTCTCATGTGGAAGATGTTTGAGAAGATACATGATATCAAAATGTTTTTGTAGACCATGTATAAGTGGTCAAAATCATACTCTAAACAATAGAGATGAACATTATACTTTTAGGATGGTAATTGTTTCCTAATTGGAGTCACCTTGTTTTGGGAAACACTACAATTGGATTCTGGGGAAATTAGCACCCATGATTATGAGGACTTTTTAAATTGTGGATGTTTCTGTTTTGTGGTTGATTGTATATCCATTTAATATAACTATAGATTCATACACTAAATTTTTCACATGTCACTACATTAAAGATATAATCATAACTCATCATTCAATATAAATATTAATGCTGTCGATTTGTTTGTTGATTCACCAATTACAGAGAAACTAATTTGTATCACTGGCCATAGTGAGAAGAATCTCCAAGGGAGGACTGTAACTCATGTATGAGTTTATTTTAAACCTTTAAATGTTCTCAAGGATACATGGCAGAGGTAATATAATATCTATATTTAGTGTTGATGATTATTCTTTAATACTTACTAAGATTCTTTGGAGAACCACACATGGATGATTTCGGATATACTATGGAGGTTGTAAGAACCAAAATTTTCATTGCACATCCCATTATGATTATTTAGTAAAACAACTTGATTGCAATTTGTTTATCCAAATAACAAGGTAATCGATTCAATGATATGGTGAGGTTATATATTTATTCCAATCAATTGAATTATATAATATTAAATTAATAACTAGTTCATGAATTGAAATAATCTACGAAGTTCCAATTAAATTCATAAAATCCGTGAATGGGTCATGGAGGGAACTATAAAACTTATTCAGGACCAGAATGAATGATTTATATACAAAAATAATTGAAAATTTATGTAATTTTTGGGTTTTATGAAGTTAATATTTTTAGTTGTTTGCATATGTGGTGATGGGGTTTTTAGTGCATGTTGTAGTATATCCCTTCACATCAAGAATCCAATATTAATGTTTTGAATGTGTCTTATCCTTAAAATTTTTAAAACTCTAGAACCTTTTATTATCACACATCCCATCAATTATATCCCTTCTACTGATTCCTTTTATAATTTTTGTTAACACTGAAAAAAAAATCCTTTGGATTATGATGTTTTCTGTAGAGAGTTTGATGGTAATACATAAATTCTTATTCTATTTATTTTTCGTGAACCATTTGAATTTATTTTTGAAACCCTATTACAGGATAAATGAATTAGATTGAGGCCTCTTGATTATTGTGTGTATGAAATTTAGTCTTCATAGTTGAGAATAAATGAATATTCTGATCACTAGGATTGATGTTGAGGGATTGTGTAACTATTGTATATTATGTAGTTTGGTTTTCAATGATATCTCTTTAATGATTTTATTATTTTAATATTTGTAATATAATTGATATTGACTGTACACCACTAACCTGACCGAATTAATTGGATAATCTCTATTATCTGATTATTCATAATCACATACCTCCCATTTATCATGTTGTGTCAATTAGTGTTGATACCAAAGTTGTGGCCCCCTGATTGGTGAGAATACCATATAACATAAAATTAAATAGTTTTATCAATAATTTCAATACATAAGAACATGTAAATTTTGATAAAGTATAACATAGATTAACCTCTGAAATGTGTTGATTTTTAACCGAGAATAATGTGACATTGGTGATACATACTAACATATTAGAATCCACTAGTTGAAAATAAGTAACATATAAATTAAAAATTATATGAATTAAACAACTTAGATTATGATTACCATATAATAAGATGATGTTCAAATACATGAGGACAACTATAGGTGAATTTTCTTGATGTTTTTATGTCCATCATTTTGTTATTACAATATACAAGTCTTATTTGATATATATTTGTTTTGAATACTTTTGGATTTCAAGGACATGCTGATGAAACTTGTCACATGGTATTACCAGTTTTTTTCAAGGGCTATATGGGAAAATGTATGTGGATATACAATAATAAAGAGTCTTGTATGAATGTTCATTAAATTATTTTTACCTGGATTTGGTTGTTCACTTTGGGAACAAGTATATCTCTCTAGAATTGTTTTGAGACCAGTATATAAAGGTTACACTACCCCTTAGCATTGGACAACACCATAAAAAGTCTTAAAATACTCCAGTATAGGGAATTCACATATATTACATAGTTGCATAGATACACGATATATGAAATTGGTGATACCTCCTAATACATGAGGATCCACCAGTTGAAAAAATTATCGTACATAGAGCCAAAATACATTTGTAAAATCAAGGGTGTTAACTCGCAGGTCAATGGTCATCATGTCCATGTGGCTTTTCATATTAATTATTGAATTAATAACCATTATATTTGTTTTATTTAATGAACAATATTTTCAATAATGAATGTTTAGACCACATTAGAGTTAACCTATAGATTCTTAATCACACACTTCATTGTTGTAATTTTTGAACCACACATATCTCATCGATAGAGGTGTGGATGTGGGGAAGGTCCCTGTGTTGATTTATTTCTATTTGGACATGTTGGATTTTGGGGACCTGACCATCCAAGGGTCTGATACTAAGTAGTTTGGACTAATTTATTCATTATAGTTACTATTATATTTTTTATAAAATTGGAAATTATTTTATTTACATTAGTAAGACATCACATGTTTTTTATTATTATTGGATTTATCATCCTTTTACATTATTTCACATGGATTCTTGTTGATATATTTTTATTATTCTCAAAATAATTAAAAATAAATTCCATATTATAGAGTCTCCCTACTATGTTTCTCACAATGTAATTTTTATTCAATTGCCAATGGAATTTTTGGAGGTATGCATGAGGATCAAAATGTATTCCATCATGATGATTTGGGGAGAACCATGTTTTGGGTCGTTATATTGAATGTCATTGGTATAATTATGTATAACATAATTCCTGAATCCTTACAACTAAACTATTTAATCTATTGTAACCAAAGTTTTTCACATAATAACTCCTTCCATCGTTAATAATTTATCCCTTGGATAAGGTAATTGACATGAATAATTATCATATTCTCAACAAATAAGGATTGGAACTATATATGGCTTCTTATGATAATGTGTATGTCCCTCCATAGAAATATTCAATTTTTATAGTTACATGCTATATTACCTTTTGTTTAACAAATGAAACTCCTTCTCATAACACTGAAACATTTCACATTCTTCTTCTTACTAGATACTTGACAAGTAAGAAATCGGCTCTTCATCAATCTATGGTGTTACTAAAACTCAATATTTAACTTGTTGTGTGTGTTAGGACACTCACCAATGTTTTTATTTGTAATCAAAATGTGATATCTCTAATTAGTCATAATCACAATGGTTTTCCCTTCTACAGGCTATTTTATTTGGTTTCTCATTATAAGAATATTTCAATGATCCATCAAATTATACATTAATATTGTAATTTATATTTATATCATTTTATTAATATTGTAAAGCATATTATTTGAAAAAATAATCATTATGGAAAACCATATTATCATGAAAAAATTTAATGTTTTTCCAAACTATGTCACATTCTTTACAATCAATGACTACATAGGTTTATCCTTGTTCATTAATTGTCATCAAATATTCAAATCCTCATAAATGTTTAATAATAGAATATTTTGATCAAAAATATCCCCTAGGAGTTCCAAACTAGCTATATAGTAAAGAACCATTAACTGAGTACCAGAATCAATGATGATAAATAGTCAACCATATTATTTTGATATTATTACAATTACATGCATTTATACAAAAACAACATCCACTTACAATATCCAGATGGGGATATATATATATTTAAGAAAACATCATAAAAATTAAATTACCAAAAATAATTAGACATTATTCTACATGAATATATTTCCTCAATGTCATTCTTATTGTTTTTATTCAGTAACCTATGTTTTCATAAATCTTTTTTTAAAATGTTTCTAAAAAACAATATCGTATAAAACTATTATAACTGAAAATATAGAAACCTAGAGTGAGTGTTTACAATAATAATCTTGTAAATGATAGAAGGTAAGACCTCACCAATGATCGATTGATGTAAGAGTCTTTCATAACTAGATAAATTTTTCCCTTTATTACATTGGATAAAAAATATTAAACATATCAAAATAAAAAACTATACAACCATGAAACTCATTAAATGGTTTATTCATTAGAACCTTGGGGAAAGAATAAAATAAGTTGATGATAAAATGATATATAATTTTTATATAAAATAGAATTTATCATGATTAAATAATACATAATTATTATATAAATGTTGTCAACCCAAAACACCGTCCATTTAAACAATAACATGAGAATAAAATATATTCCTTAATAACACAAATACAGTTATCTCGTGGATATTTATAAATAAATACTAAACAAAGGAAGTAAAAATTTTGGATTTCCTAATATCAAACATCATGATAACTTTACCATTAAGTACTAGTGCTAATATATTATAATCAATGTATATTTATATTCCGAAAACACATATAAATTTTTTGTAAAATTGGTTTTTCTTAGTAAACCTATCAATGCATCAGAGTGATATTTAAAATTAGCTCCACCTTTCACATTAGTTAGAATAAATTACTCATATATTTAATGATCACCATTATTCATCAAAATATTTCATTATGACGAAATGAATTTATTTAATAATAAATAATAAATATCTTTATATAACTAATTAATAAAATAAATTTCATAGTAAAACACCATATGTTTTATTGGTTTACAATTTATTAATTCACTTGAATAAATGTTCATATTCTTATGTGTGAAATAAATTTCATGTTTTCAGTTTTATGTGTGGACCTTGATTTCATAACTGTAATGTTATGAAGGGACCATTTTGGAAGTCCATATGATTATATGATGGATATACTTCGTGTCCTTAATCAAATGAGTAAATCTTTTTCAATTTATAAAATGCCATATTCTTATATGATTATGTGTATGCTAAAAGTTTATATCTTATTTCAATGTTATTTTTTCATCGCTGATGTTATTTGATTCCATAAAGATTCACATCCATTTTAGATTCAATGATTTATTCCCAAAAACATGTTTGTTATATGATTTATAGGGTATGTTTATTCAACTGTTTCAATCATATTACCATACATATATTCTCACATTATGTTGATATGTCCATTGTTCACCCTTACCAACCATCTAATGTCACATTTTCTTATGTTCCATTCAATATGTTTCAAAAAAATAACTATATAGGGTATGACTAAGAGAAGTACATTTTGAGAATATCTTTATTGGATATTAATAAGATCATTCACAAAATTTGATGATTTTATTCCTAATCTCCAGAGGCACTAACCCATTATATTCCATGTGATTTTTTTAAATGCATGGAATATTTTAAATTACGATTTTATTTAATTGTATTAGATATTTGGGTGAATATAGTTGTTATTATTGAAAATTGTTAGATAACATTATGAAACTTAGATGAAAAATAATTATTAATATCCCAAACAATATTTATAATTCTGGATCAATGTATAAGAACAGTTAATAGTATTTTGGTAATGGATAACGAATTTGATTCAACAAATTTACATTCTAGTCTAGTTAATGTATGTCTTAAGGATTTGGTATAAATGTACCTAGGGGTAATAAT
Organism: Viscum album; assembly: GCA_963277665.1. NCBI lineage: Eukaryota > Viridiplantae > Streptophyta > Magnoliopsida > Santalales > Viscaceae > Viscum > Viscum album. Next base: position 1,941,237,249 of record OY728126.1, on the reverse strand, counting down.
GACAAAAAAATGTCCATTGATATATATTCAATATTATATGTTGGATGATAGTGGGCCTTACTTTACACAATGTTTGAAACTCCTAGAGTGATTTCTTTGAAAATTCAAAAAATAAATTCAAACTATCTTTAATGATAAAATTTATAGTAGACATGAAATAGATAGGATACAAATAATGTGTCATAGTATAAATTTTTTTCCCTGATTTCGATATATAGTTAATGATTTATATATGATTATATGTTTCCCCAATATAATTATAGTTTTTTACAAAATGGTTTTTTTATATAATTATTTTCACACAAAGGAACCATTCTAATTATGAGCTAGAAATATAACGATGTTATTTCCCTCTTTTATAACAAATCCATATCTATTATAGAATGAAAAATATCACTACCACGATCAAAAAACATTCTTAGTATATGACTTGTAATGAAATTACAAATGATCAAGGAAGGGAACAACATTTGGTTGAGTCCTTATTTAGGAAACATCTCCCTTATTTTAGTTGATATGATGATCCTCTTGTTTTTAAATAGTTCATCAGTGCCACTAAAATAATATTTCGTGTTCTACAGTGTTAAGAGCATAAACATTTATTATATTTTACTATTAAGTAGTTGAAGCTATTCAATGGTCGAATCTTATTAAAATATAACTGTATGATAATAATTTTATTACATGAGGTGGGATTGGATTAATTTTCTCTTATTCAACATGTAAATTCTATGAATTATTTTTACAAAAAAAATTGGAAAAATTCCAAAATATTATGTACAATGATTTGGAATCTATAGGTTCCTATGAATAAAATTTTACCAGATCTATGATAAACAATTTATGTATTATTAGTCATCCACTATAAAAGGTTGATTTATTCTTTAGTGGAATAAAACCAAATGTATGAAGTAAAAAACCCATAATGGAACTTGGAAGACATGATAAAGTCATTCATTGTGTACAAAAAGTGGTAATAGAAGAAGTAAACCCACATGGAGGTGGTGATAAAAAAAGAGGACGGGGTTCCATGGAATCTCAAATGATATGTCACATGGAAGGAAAACAAGTTTAAATCTCCTTCCAACTGAAACTATGGGATGAAACTCTAAGGTTTGTTCATGAAAATATCAATAAAGAGATATTAGTGGTGAAGGACTAGTCATAGATAATAATAATATGAAATTTGTGTGAAAATTATCGTCACTAATGGAATATAGATAGATTAGTAGAATGAACCAACAATACACAAGTGCTTCAAATGAATGTATTATAGGAATTACACTAGACAGTCATAGAATATGAATTTTGTTGAAATTGAAAATTTTAAGAAACCACTAAAGAAAAATAAAATGTGAAATATCATGTCGTCTCTATTTATATCATGTGGTTCGGTATTGACATGGTGGAATGAACACATACCATCCACTCTTGAACTACAAATGTCATATTGGACTTCATAACTACACATTATTTAATATCTGAATAATTTTTAATGATCTTATGGGTAAACCAAAATAAATATATATGTAATTATTAATTTGGATCCATAATGTTATGATTATCACATCTAATGTATATGATTATTTTGATGATGAAATTTTTGATAGTTTGATTTCAATAAAACATTTCATTATTCCCCTGGAAGAATTTTAGGTTATCATAGGAATGGATTGAAATTTCATAAAAAATGAAAAATGTAAATCTAGAAGAAGGGAATTCACAATTTTTATTCCAATAATACTTACGATCATATATCAGTGTGATAATAAATATCATGTTTCGATGGAAATCACATCAATTTTAGGGGTTTGGATTTCTAATCAAGATTTGTCTTTAGCTAAGATGGCTTTAGAGAATCCAATAATCAATGATGTTCCTATTATTTAAGAGTGTTTCTTATGTTTCGGGATTATTTTCATAGGGTTACACTAACATTTTATGTTTATATCTCAATAGATCACACATGTAGAGAGATACATACTTCCAATAATCACTATAGAAATACCCCAATTAAGTTGAAGGACATCAAGAAGAAACATCCTGATAACCCTAGAATGGGATTAATTTTTCTTGTGTGATTTGATGGGGTTATCCTATTATATTATTTCATATGAAATATTTATTGATACGACTATAAATTTATTATTAGTAGAGTTACATGATTATGGTCATGAACATGTATCCACTAACACGTATTTATACCCTATTTGATCAACAATGTGGAGATAAATAAATAAACAATATGAACCTTAATTCATGATATTTTAAATTGAAACAATAAAAAGAGGATACATCCCAAATAACATTCCTTTCATTCAATGGAACTATGAATTTATTGGAATTTCATTCAGTCTAACTAATTCCAAAATTATATTAATGGTTTTAATAAATATATTCTTTAGGTAATGAGATCATTTTATGTTGGTATTTTTAGATTATATTTTTATTTATTCAATGAGAAGGAATATCTTTATAATAACTTGATATTTTTAATTCAAACCCTATTGAAGGAGATAATATATGAAATTTTCTAAAAATGTGTATTTTATCATCAAATGGATTTAGTTTTTTGTCATTTAATCTCAATAGAGGGTATATCAGGTGATCCATCAAATAATAATGATATTAAATGTTAGACCATACCTAAAATGATGATTTAGATACATAGGTATCTATTTTAAGGTATATATTACAATGTTTTTGTGGATTTTTGTAAATGACTACCTAATACTGACATCATGGTAAATCAAAAGGGAGACAAGTTCCTTTTTACATATGAATGTGATGAAACATTCAAGATATTGAGGAGAAGTTTATCCAGAACACATGTTATTTCATTACCCTATTGTATAGGAGGTTTTAAATCTATGGTGAGGCATCAAAGAGTAGATTTTTCCATCCACTGTGAAAATTGACAAGATTATAAATTATGAATGATGACAACTACTGGTACTTTAAAAAATTTACCCAATAAAAAAATGTAGTCAACTATGGTAATTTTTCCATTAATGACATTGTTCAACTATCATTAAGTATAAAATTGTGATATATATACTAATAACATATGATTAACATATATATTAAAATATACAGAGTTTAATTTCACCAAAAATATTTTTAGATATGATTAATCATTACGATTGCTCAATATGTTACCACAAGGGAACAAGGTAGTAGATGATTTAAGTCAAAACAATTATGAAATAAAAACAATTATGTGTATAATAGGAGAGAACTATTTCTATGTTTTAATTATTTGGTTCAATAAATCTCGATGTAAGGGGAAGAATCATATCATACTCAATTGAATATTTTATAATCTATCTGATTTTTTAATAATGAGGCATATAAGGATGGTGTAAAGGTGAAAAACATAGTTATAATTATTCTTGAGTTTAACCGTAATTAGGATGGATAGATATGATTTAGGAACTGTGTATTTTTTACACCCATATATAATTTTATGAAGGTATTTTTATAGGAGGATTATAGTTATTTTTCCACCATTCATAAATATTATATGAAGAGGTATGAAAATTTGAATGACTATCACTGGTAGGATTTAATAAAGAGATATGTCACATTGTTTTTTTTCTCAATGATGTTATATAAAACATTACTGGTTGAGGGACTAAATTTTAATGGTTTTTCACATATATTAGACATACCAAAAGGGAATTAGGAAAAAATAGTTGTGGTTTTTCTCATCAAACACTGAAAAACATCTAAATTTTATAATTATATATGGGTTAAAGACTATCACATAACAATGTAAATTCAATCTATCAATAGTAGAGATGAATTATGTAATGTCCCGGACTTCTCCAGCCCATTCCTTTGTCAAAAAGAAGGTCAAGAAGTGTTCTGGAGGGTAAAATGGACATTTCCCACACTTTCCAGAATTTTGAAACTACACGGCATGTAGTTTGAGTACACGCCGTGTACCCCCTTCCCGGGTATACCCCATGTTGCAGACTGTGTCCTTGCTATGTGGAGTAATGGGTGCACGCTGTGTGTCCAGTTCTACACACCGTGTATTCCTTCCCCGCGTGTGCGTTACCAGTCAACGACTGTGTACCGTGCTGGAGTCGTGTCCTTGACATATTCAATAAATGAGTACACGCCGTGTGTCTAAACTACACGCTGTGTAGTCCTTCCCCGCGTATGTGTTACCCTCAAATAGTGTGTTGACCAGTCAACGGCTGCAGAGCCGTGTTGGAAGCCGCGTGGAGATCGTGTGAAAGAACTGAGTACACGCCATGTACCATAAAGTAGACACCATGTACTTTTTCTTTTCACGCCTATAAAAGGAGGGGTCCCCTACTCCTTTCAACTCACACCTCTCTTCCCCTCTCCTCTAAGCAGAGCTCTCCCAAGAGACTCGAAGGCTCTTTCTTCCATAACTTCTATGTCTGAGCTCCGATTTACGATCCGTCAGCAGCCACAGGATCGTAACTATGAGGCGGAGCTTCCGAGACTGGATCTGCTGTCTTTACATCAGCCCTTCCTTTCCGACTTCTACACGAGGAGGGTTTTTTGGGACCCGATAGAAGTGGCAGATGCCGGCAGACGTCTTCTAAGGTTGATCCGGGGGAGCATTGTGATCAAAACCTGTTGAGGTAGGGATTTACCTTCGTCTCTCTAATTTGTGCATCATGCGGGGTGGGTGTTCTCTTGTTTACGTGAAGCGCTTTTGAACCAGTTTAATGAAGATAATAACTGGCTTATATAAAGGGGATGAAAAGTTGTGATTGTTGTTACTTTATATCTTGTGATATTATGTTGTGGATTAAATGATATTCTACCTACTGAAAATCATGATGGTTGGGGGCCTTTTCTTACGCAATTAAATGTTTCCCTCTCCTTCTGGATTTTCTTATGGGTGGAAACCTTGTGGAATATGGAAATTGGTTAATCATGTAATGTTGGCTATTTAAAATCTGGAACCCTTGTGTGATCACCCCGGTTAAAAAAATGGAATAATGAACATGTGGGTGTTGGCTTGGTTACGAGGCATGTGTTGGGGGTGTTTTTTGGGTTGTTGTGGATCGGGTGAACAGCAGGCCTGCGGTTGACTTGGTTGTGGGTTGGTATGAATGTTATTTTAGGGATGGGAAGGGGGCTGCAATAAATGGTATTAAAGGGGAAATGATGTACGATACAGTTGTGGTTATGGTGGTCGGCAGCGGGGCTGCAGGGCTGGGTTTAAATATGAATGGGCATTGGGTTTTGAATATTAAATAAAATTGGAAGAGTTAATGAATGGTGGGGCATGGTAATGAAACAGAAATAATAATAAATGGTGTTGGTTGGTTGATAAGAGGGACTTTATTGTGCTACTTATGTTTTTCCTAACTTGTATTGTGGATGGCAGTGATATGTTTTATGAACGATTGGTGTGGTTAGTTGTGGATAGTTTCTCAGTAGTTAAGGAACTAAATAATTATTTCTACTGAAATGTGAAAACCTAAAGGGGGTTGGGTTTGTTTGTTGTATGCATGCTTCGTAGTAGCAGTGCCAAGGCACGTGATCAGTTTCTCTGTTTAGACGCCATAGGTAGGGTGGTGTGTTTGGTATATATATATATTTGTATCTTTTGTGTTTTATATCACCCCACCCATGTTGAGCACTTAGTGTCGAACACTCCCATTTTATGGGAGAGGGTGTTTTCCCTTAGTTTCTAGCTCCTTCATGCTCCTTCTCCCATAGGCTGTGATGTCTTGAGGTGACCTTACACCTAAGACTCTTTGGGTAGGTTTCGATTGGGGTGGTTTTAGCCCAAGACTCATTGGGCAGGTTCTACTGTTTTTCAAGAATCTTCGGTATGAGGCCCAGGTGTGTGCGGGCGGGATATGTGGTTGTGAGGAATAGGTGTGTGTGGGAGGGATACATGGTTGTGAGGATGAGGTGTGTGCAGGCGAGATACGTGGTTGTGATTCCCAGGTGTGTCCGAGTAGGATACGTGGTTGTGAGGCCCAGGTGTGTGTGGGCGAGATACGTGGTTTTGAGGCCCATGTGTGTGTGCGGGCGGAGAGAGTGTGGCAGTGTCAGGACGTTCGTCGTTAGGAAGAGCAGCTAACTAAAGGGAAATGGTGCGGGGTACCCAATATTCTTGTTCTTATACTACTACTACCTGTTGTGATTGTGTTTTGGTGAGTGTGGCTGGTAAGGTTGGGTGGATAGAATTCCTTTCTAGGTTTCTTATGTTGATTCTCATGGGACATTAGGATGTCTCCCCACTTGTGCACGAGGGCATTAGATTTTCCTACTGAGTATACTTGAATGTTCACCCTATGTTTACTTTCAGGTTTCCAGGAGGACTACCAGGGTCGCGCGGGACCCTACTAGTCAGACAGTAGGAGTTGTTTCATTTTCTATTCTCTTGTTTTCTTTTGGTATTGTACCTTGAGCTTTCATGTACTAGTACCATGTTATAAAATTGTTTAAACATGAATATCAGCTTGGTTTGGGTTTATTTCTATACACTTGTTCTTTTTCCTTTTTGGTGGTTGACTTGTCCTATTTCCCGATCCTAAATAAATAAAAAGGGTAATTCCTCCCATACTTGTGGAAACTCATACCCTTGGTGCTAGTCGCCACCCCGGGGACTACTGGAGGCGGGACTCGGGGGGTCATTATCTCCCTATCACCATTCCCAGCTCAGGAGGGGAATCTTTGGTGGGAGGGGGTCATGACAGAATGGTATCAGAGCAGGTTGAGAGATAGGATGGTGTTTGGAGTTAGGTATAGTGAGGATATCATGGGATGGTAGGGAAACAGTGTTAGTCAATCATGGTGCGTGACATAGGCCAGGGGAGACCAGTTATGACACGAAATTTTAGGGCCCCCCGTGATCTGATGCAAGGACTCTGAGCCTACCGAACGACCAAGTGAGACTACATTGATTACAGGGTAGAGACCCTAGGAAGGTACATGCATCATCATGATTGTGTTTTACTTGATTTGGGTGTTCTGGGAAAGAAATTGAAATAAAATGATAAACTGAAACCTTGAGTTTTCCTTACTACTTGGGCTTAGGTGATCCTTGTTTACTATACAGTTATGGAACCTGGACGTCGTCCTCGGGTGGCTCAGACGGCTGAGGCCTAGCAGATTCAGGCGGTTGATCAGTTGAGGATTATCTGAGAGGAGGAAGATATCCAGTGGGAGAAGACTCTCCGTTCTTTCCAGCGGCAGACCCTCAAGAAGTACGAGGGTAGTACTTCGAATACGGAGACAGAGGGGTGGCTTGAGGAGAAAGGGATCACTTTTACCTTGATCTGTGCTCCGAGGGAGTAATGGGTTCCCCTAGAAGTTAGTCAGCTGAGAGGTGAGGCGCGACAGTGGTGGACGCTCTACCTCGGAGAGAGGATAGAGCCAGAGGTTCCATGGGCTTACTTTGAGAAGGAATTCCGAGAAGAATTCCTTTCATCCATGATCAAGGCGGAGAAGTGGCAGGAGTTACTCTCCCTTCAGTAGGGGAGTATGATGGTACAAGATCTGGGGATCAAGTTCAAAGATCTCATGCGCTTTTCTCCATATCTCTTTCCAGATGAGGAGTCTCGGGCGAGACGTTTGGAGGAGGCCCTCCGTCCTTCGCTCCAGTATGCTATCACCCCCTTCACCCTTCTGACATACATGGTTGTACAGAAGAAGTCAGAGGTTGTATAGAGGATGCACTCGCTGGGAGGTGCACCACGTGAGGGGAACCAACCAGGCTCGTCGAAGGGGAAATAAGTCAGCAGTAGGTCTCCTGCGACGGGACCTTCCAGGTTCAGGCTAGTAGGAAGCAGGCCCCAGTAGTTCCAGTTCAGATCTTCGGGTCCTCATCCCTTTTTCACGAGGCAGGACCGAGGTGTTTTTCATGTGGAGGTATCGGGCACGTTGATTGTCGGTTCCTGACCCGAGATCAGTACGGTGGAGGTGGGCAGGTTCAGTGCCCACCTCAGCAGCACCATTTGCCAGCAAGGCCCTTCCAGCAGCAGCAGGACTATGCTCCTCCGAGGGCAGACTTTGTAGGAGGGAGCCGACCTCAGGGTGCTCCTCAGGGAACTCGACCAGGGCATGGCCGGGGAGGTGGACAACATTAGGGAGGCAGAGGAGCTATGCGTGGATAGTTGCATTCAGTAGAGTTGATATCTCCAGCAGGACCAGAGGTGGTGCGAGGTATGATTTCTTTGTTTAGAACTCTTGTCTCTGCTTTGTTCGATTCGGGAGCTTCACACTCCTTTTTTTTCACCTGGTCTAGCCCATTCCTTGGGACATTGGGTGGAGAGACTTTCTGTACCACTGGTACTGAGTACACCAGTTGGAGGCCAGACCAGCGTATCTTGTGTTTTCCGGGGATGTGGGCTGACGTTGGGACCACATCGATCTAGTGGGGACCTTCTTCTGTTACAGATGCAGCCATATGATATCATCCTAGGCATCGACTGGTTGTTTTCTGTTAGTGTCGTTATCGACTGCATCTAGAGAAGAGTCGTGTTCTCCGACGTGGATAGGCAGAGTGTAGATTTTGTTGGAGAGAGGAGCTATCAAGTGGGAAGTAGGCGTGTGGAGCCTCTCCTTTCCTTGTTAGGTGGGATATTAGTGGTTCCAGCTAATATAGAGATGATGGATGTCCTGGAGGTTTTTGGGGAGTTCCTAGATGTTTTTCCTGAGGAGGTTGTGACACTACCCCCCCCCCTCCTAAGACGTGATGTTTTGTTCGGGATAGACTTACATCCTGGTGCCAATCCGATTTTGATGGGCCCCTTATCGGATGGCACCTTCGGAGTTACAGGAGTTGTGGATTCAGATTGACGATCTGATAGAGAAGGGTTTTGTTCGACCCATCATATCACCATGGGGTGCTCCAGTTTTATTCGTGAAGATGGAGAATGGTGGTATCAGGCTATGCATAGACTACCTAAGGTTGAACCAGGTAACAGTCAAGAACCACTATCCCCTCTCAAGGATATATGATCTCTTCGACTAGCTCAGGGGATCAGGTTGATTTTCCAAGATTGATCTACGATCTAGATATCATCAGCTGAGGGTGAAGGACAGTGACATCTTGAAGGCGGATTTCAGGTGCAGGTATGGGCACTTCGAGTTTGTAGTGATGCCTTTTGGAGTTACGAATGAACCGGCTGTGTTCATGGGACTTATGAACATTGTCTTCTGAGTGTTTCTAGACTAGTTCATCATTGTGTTTATCGATGACATCCTGATCTAATCAAGGTCAGAGGAGGAGCACGTTGAGCATCTCAGGACAGTATTGGAAGTCCTTCTACACCACCAGATTTATGAGAAATTGTCGAAGTGTAAGTTCTTGACACAAGAAGTACACTTCCTTTGGCACGTGGTGTCTCAGCATGGAGTGTCATTGGACCCATAGAAGGTGGAAGCAGTTTTTTCTTGGACTGCACCCAAGAGTGTGGCAGAAGTTCGTTGTTTCCTTGGGTTAGAAGGTTACTATCAGAGGTTCGTTTCAAACTTCTCCTGAGTTGCTGCTCCTTTGACAGCTTTGACGAAGAAGAACCAAGTCTTCCTATGGAGTGAGCAGTGCTAGAAAGATTTTGAATACCTGAAGGAGAAGTTGGTAAGTGCTCATGTACTCAGGTTTCCAGAGGAATGGTTGTTGTATGAGGTGTTTTGTGATGTTTCTGGCCTTGGTCTGGGGTGCGTGCTGATGCAGAAGAATGGAGTGATTTGTTATGGGTCTAGGAAGTTGCGTCCCCACGAGCGTAACTATGCCACCCATGACCTGGATCTTACAGCAGTACTGTTCGCACTGAAGTTGTGGAGGCATTACCTCTTTGGGGAGCACTTTGTGGTCTTCTCAGATCACAAGAGCATGCGTTATATCTTCTCCCAGCATGACATGAACTTACGGCAGCAGAGATGGGTCGAGTTTCTCCAATACTATGACTTTGAGATCTCTTACACTTGGGGTAAGGGCAATGTTGTGGATGATGCCCTGAGAAGGAAGTCGCATCAGGAAGTAGTTCAGGAATCTACTGATGCTTGGAAAGTGATGGGAGAGTTGGCTTCCTTACACATGGATGCAAGGGTAGAAGGTGTTAGAGGCTGTTGGTTTCAGATGAAGGTGTAGTCCTCCTTGTTGCAGTAGGTGGAAGAGTCTCAGTGGGGGGACTCCAAGGAGGAAGTGATGTGGGATCATGTCGATCAGGGGAACGCTCTAGAAGGATGGTCAGAGGATAGCCGACAGCAGATGCTTTTCCATGGAAGGTTGTTAGTTCCGGAGGCGATGCGTGAGGGAGTTATCCATGAGTTCCATAGCTCAAACTTGGCGGTACATCCATGAGTTTCAAAAATGTACCGAGGCCTGAGGGGTCAATTTTGGTGGCACGGGGTTAAAGGGGCAGTGGCGGAGTTTGTGGCTAAATGCCTAGTGTGTCAGCAAGTGAAGGATGAACACCGTGTTCCCAGTGGTTTGTTGCATCCTTTAGATGTCCCCGAGTGGAAGTGGGATGACATCTCAATGGACTTAGTCACATGACTACCTAGAGCTCAGGGTGGTTATGATGCTATCTGGGTGGTGGTGGATCGACTGACGAAATCAGCTCACTTCTTAGCAATCAAGGAGTCGGGACCAGTGAGCACCGTAGCACAGAGGTACATTGACGAGGTGGTGTGTTTTCATGGAGTTCTGAGGACTATCATCTCAGATCAGGATACATGGTTTACCTCATGAGTCTGGACGGGGCAACAACATGCTTTTGGAACCCAGCTACACCTTAGCACTACATTCAACCCCCAGACTGATGGGCAGACGGAGCGGACTATCCAGACGTTAGAGGACATGCTGCGAGCATGCATTCTGGATTTCATAGGATCATGGGTACGACACATGCCTTTAGTAGAGTTTTCCTACAAAAATATCTTCCACTCTACTATTGGCATGGCACCGTTTGAGGGTTTGTATGGAAGGCCATCCCATTCACCCATTTGTTGGGTAGAGGATGGTGAGACAGTTGCTCTTGGGCTAGAGGTAGTGCAGAGCACCACAGAGAAAGTCCAGCTTGTACGTGAGAGGATGAAAGCGGCTCATGACCGAAAAAAGTCTTCTGCTAATCGTGGGAGGAGGCCCTTAGTGTTTGAGGTGGGAGATCATGTGTTCTTGAGGGTTTCCCCTCAACGGGGGCAGTAGAGGTCTGGGAAAGGGAGCAAGCTCTCACCTAGGTTCATCAGACCTTTTGAGGTGTTGAGGTGAGTTGGTGAGGTGTCTTATCATCTAGCCCTACAACCTCTGTTGGAGAAGGTTCATGACGTTTTCCACATCTCCCAGCTTCATCGGCACATACACGAAGACTCCCACGTTATTGACTGGGGAGAGTTAGATAAGGGAGACGACAAGATCTTCAGGGAACGACCAGTCAGAATCGAAGATCATAAAGAGAAGGGGCTCCATGGACGAACCATTCCATTGGTTCATGTGTTGTGGAGGAATGGAGGCCTTGAGGAGAGCACATGGGAGCGGGAGACCCAGATGCACACTCAGTACTCGGAGTTGTTTTGACAGGTGTTTTTTTCTTGTTCTTCTGAGCTTTGTGTGGATGTTGTACTCTGTACCTTTGATTAATGGAATGCTTGGCTTGTCAGTTGTGAGACATTTTGTTTCCTTGTTCCCTAGTAATGTGTAACATGTCTGGATGTGTGGGAAAGGGAAAAACCTGACCCTTAATCGAGACATATTAATGCTGATGCAATTGAAACCGTGCGGGCGAGTCAGTGCCGCCTAAAGCGGATAATATCTCGACATCGGTGAAGGAATTTCCCAAAACCATGTGTTCGGGCAGTGTGTTGGTTGTGTGGTGTTGGGGTTAGTGCGAGTTGAAAAAAATCCTAATGTATGAAATTGGGAAGACCCAATTCTTAATCGAGACGCATTAAGGAGGATGCGATTAAACCCGTGCAGGCGAGTCAGTCCCTCCTAAAGCGGATAATATATCGACATAGGAGAATGAATTCCTAACACATATGATTAGAGTTGTTGGTCGGCTTCCTGTTATAACGATAACACTAAGAGTTATCTTGTCGGGTTCCTCTAGGTTGGTTTTTGAATTCTCAGGGACAAGAATGTTTTAAGAGGTATCTGATGTAATGTCTCGGACCTCTCCGGCCCATTCCTTTGTCAAAAAGAAGGTCAAGAAGTGTTATGGAAGGTAAAATGGTCTTTTCCCACACATTAAAGAATTTTGAAACTACACGCCATGTAGTTTGAGTACACGCCATGTACCCCCTTCCCAGGTATACCCCGTGTTGCAGACTGTGTCCTTGCTGTGTGGAGTAATGGGTGCACGCCATGTGTCTAGTTGTACACGCCATGTAGTCCTTCCCTGTGTACGCGTTACTAGTCAACGACCATGTACCGTGCTGGAGCCGTGTCCTTGCTGTGTGCAATAAATGAGTACATGTCGTGTGTCTAAACTACACACCGTGTAGTCCTTCCCCATGTATGTGTTACCCTCAAACTGTGTATTGACCAGTCAATGGCCACAGAGCAGTGTTGGAAGCCGCGTGGAGACCGTGTGAAAGAACTGAGTACACGCCATATACCATAAAGTACACGCCATGTACCTTTTCTTTTCACGCCTATAAAAGGAGGGATCCCCTCCTCCTTTCAAATCACACCTCTCCTCCACTCTCCTCTGAGCAGAGCTCTCCCAAGAGACTCGAAGTCTCTTTCTTCCATAACATCTTTGTCTGAGCTCCGATTTACAATCCGTCAGCGGCCATGGGATCGTAACGACGAGGCGGAGCTTCCGAGCATGGATCATTTGCCTTTCCTTTGGCCCTTACTTTCCGACATCCACTTGATAAGGTTTTTCTGGGACCCGACAGAAGTGACGGATGCCGATAGACGTCTTCTAAGGTTGATCCAGGGGAGCGTTGCGATCAGAACCTGTTGAGGAAGGGATTTTACCTTCATCTCTCTAATTTGTGCATCATGCGGGGTGGGTGTTCTCTTGTTTATGTGAAACTCTTTTAAACTAGTTTAACGAATATAATAAATGACATATATAACGAGGGTGGGAAGTTGTGATTTCTTTTACATTATATCCTGTGATATTATGTGGTGAATTGAATAAGCTTCTACCTACTAAAAATCATTGTCTTTGGGGGTCTTTTCATATGCAATTAAATGTTTCCCGCTCATTCTGGATTTTCTTATGGGTGGAAACCTTGTGGAATGTGGAAATTGGTTAATCACGTAAAGTTGGCTATTGAAAATCTGGAACCCTTGTGTGATCACCCTAGTTAAACAAAATGAAATAATGAACATGTGGGTGTTGGCTTGGTTACGAGGAATGTGTTGGGGGCGTTTTGTGGGTTGTTGTGGATCAGGTGAATAGAAGGGCTACAATTGACTTGGTTGTGGGTTGGTGTGATTGTTATGTTAGTGATGGGTAGCGGGGCTGCAATAAATGGTATTAAAAAGGAAATGATGAATGGTACAGTTGTGGTTAAGGTGGTTGGCAGTGGGGCTGCAGGGCTGGGTTTAAATATGAACGGGCATTGGGTTGTTAATTTTAAATAAAAGTGGAAGAGTTAATGAATGGTGGGGCATGGTAATGAAACAAAAATAATAATCAATGGTGTTTGTTGGTTGATAAGAGGGTCTTTGTTGTGCTGCTTATATTTTTCTTAACTTGTTTTGTAGATGGCAGGGATATGTTTTACGAACGATTGGTGTGGTTAGTTGTGGATAGTTTCCCAGTAGTTAAGGAACTAAATAACTATTTCAACTGAAATGTGAAAACCTAAAGGGGGTTGGGTTTGTTTGTTGTATGCTTGCTTCGTAGTAGTAGTGCCGAGGCACATGCTCAGTTTATCTATTTAGAAGCCATAGGTTGGGTCGTGTGTTTGGTATATATATATCTGTATCTTTTGTGTTTTATCGCACCCCACCCATGTTGAGCAGTTAGTGCCGAACACTCCCATCTAATGGGAGAGGGAGTTTTTCCCTTAGTTACTATCTTTTTCCTGCTCCTTCTCCCCTAGGTTGTGATGGCTTGAGGCGACCTTAAACCTAAGACACTTCGGGTATGTTTCGATTGGGGTGGTTTTAGCCCAAGACTCTTCAGATAGGTTCTACTTTTTCCAAAGAATCTTCAGGATGAGGCCCAGGTGTGTGCGGGCGAGATACGTGGTTGTGAGGCCCAGGTGTGTGCGGGCGGGATACGTGGTTGTGAGGCCCAGGTGTGTGCGGGTGGGATATGTGGTTGTGAGGCCCAGGATTGTGCGGGCGGGATACGTGGTTGTGAGGCCCAGGTGTGTGTGGGAGGGATACGTGGTTGTGAGGCCCAGGCGTGTGTGCGGGCGGAGAGAGTGTGGCAGCGTCAGGACGTTCATCGTTAGGAAGAGCATATAACTAAAGGGAAATGGTGCGGGGTACCCAATACTCCTGTTCTTATACTACTACTATCTTTTGTGATTTTGTTTTGGTGAGTGTGGCTCGTGAGTTTGGGTGGATAGAATTCCTTGCTATGTTTCTTCTGTTGATTCTCATAGGACATTAAGATGTCTCCCCACTTGTGCACGAGGTATTTAGGTTTCCCTACTGAGTATACTTGTATGCTCACACTACGTTTACTTTTAGGTTTCCAGGAGGACTACCAGGGCCGTGACCCTTCTAGTCGGACAGTTGGAGTTGTTGCAGTTGTTGTTCTCTTGTTTTCATTTGGTATTGTACTTTGAGCATTCATGTACTTGTACCTTGTTATAAAATTGTTTAAACATGCATGTGGGCTTGGTTTGGGTTTATTTCTATACACTTGTTCTTTGTCATTTTTGGTGGTTGACTTGTCCTATTTCCCGATCCTAAATAAATAAAAAGGGTAATGCCTCCCATACTTGTGGAAACTCATACCCTTGGTGCTAGTCGCCACCCCAGGGCCTACTAGAGGTGGGACTCGGGGGTCATTATCTCCCTTTCACCATTTCCAGCTCAGGAGGGGGATCTTTGGTGGGAGGGGGTCATGAAAAATTATCTCAAAATTATTTTAAAAGAATATAAATTAATGACTTGGTAAGGCTTTATGTAGTAACAAATATAGTTTTTTTAATGACCAGTGGTTTACACAATGATCTAGGAAAGTTATTAGCATGCTTATATATAGAGTGGTTTTTCAGGACATCTTATCATTATAAATCCAATTTCATGTTTAACTGAATTAATAAAAACCCTACAGGATATATTGAGATTTGGTTCAAGATATTTTAAATGTTATTTGGGCCACAACCATTACTCTTTGAATTTTCCTAAAATTATACAATTTACTTGAGAATTATAATTGCTACCTATGAATTCCTATTTCAAATAAATTACATAGATCAATAATTAAAGAATGAAATAATAGAATTTAATATTTTTTTATTTGAAAAAGTTGAATAATTGGAGAAAATATATATAAATTCAATAATAGATCACTGTGTCTAAAATTAGAAAGTAAACATATGATGAAATTCACCCACTTGATTTAGAATTTGGTGTTAGTTGCAGCATGTTTAGATGAATATATACATGGAAAATGGTTATGAGAATTTGGAATACAAGGAAAATAGCCTAATGTATATATGCCTATTTCAAATTATTAATCCCATCAGGATGCTATCCTAACATTTGTAACTCTATAAAAACCTCAATTAAGATCATGTTATGTTCAATGTATACCTCATGAAGAAGTACATACCTGATCCACTATATGTACTGAACATATAGGTCATACAACTAGTGCATGATATTTCTTATGACAAACAATCATTTGAGATTATGAATCGTATGGGTAATTTTCAATGAATAAAAACCACTTTCATCCTCAATGTTTTATGCTGAAAAATAACAGCATGAGCAAGCTACTTGGAAACTTGAGTATGTAATAAAGTAGAAGTACCATTAGTTTTTTATAGAAAAGTGTAACAATTTCTAGTGTGAGATTTTTTAAGGGGGGTATAATGTATTACCCCACTATTTTATGAAATATTTTGATAATATATTCTATTTCAGCTATAGCTTATTATACAATGAATAATAAGTATAGTGTTTTTTACATTTTACACCTTGTTTAAACAAAAACTAAGTTATTATTACTATTATTATTTGAACACTATCATTATAATACAATTGTTAAACATAGAAATATAAATATAAATAAATAAAAAGAAATTATATATAATTGTATTAAATAAATAAAACATATTGATAATAAAATACTAATTTTTTTTAAGTCATCATATTTTCTGAAAAAACAAATATTTCAAAAAAAATGTTTATTATTTTTGGTGAAAAATAATGAAATTGTTTTTTAAACATTTATAATATTAATTTCGAAAAAAAACATCATTTTTGAAATAATAATGTTAAAATTATTATATGGTGATTTTTTTTGATTTTTCAAACAAATTAATTTTCTGATGTATATTAAAAAAATCGATTTTGATTAAAACATCCTAATAAAATAAATAATATATGATGTGAATTATTATTTTAAAACTTCACTACGAGTAAAATTAGATAATTTTATATCAACATAACCTATAAATGAAATTGATATATGGATTCTATCCATTTAAATATAACAGATCATTATTTTATGTATAATTATACATCCAAGTATAAGACAAGGATGGTAATGTCTAGTGTCTTGGAAGTCTAGATAGATAAAACTGAAAACATGGAACTAAATAAATAATTTCCTTATTTAATCCTCATATTGAGCTCCTAGATTCCATTGGGACAAATAAATGCATAGGGTACCCTGGGGAACACAAGAACAAAGCGATTAAGAAAATATTCCAAAATATGAATAATGATTAGAATAGAGCATTAACACATGGGATTTGACGCATGGACTGATGATATAAAAAGGCATATAATATATGTTATTATAACATATAAACATATAATAATATAAAAATTGAGTCATTATAATGTGTATGAAACATAAAACATGTCTTTAGCATGAGTCATGGCTTACTACCAAGACCATTGCACATGGTAGCACATGCCAAGGCCAACTGCCAAGACTGCCGCACATGGTAGCACAGGACATGGCTATCTGCCATGATCGTCACACATAACATATCATGAGAGAAAAAATTACCCAATTCATTATTGTTTTATCTGGCTGAACCCATCTTACCTTTTCATGAATATGTTTTCAACATAAAAATTCATACATAATCAATCTTACGTAAACATATGGGTTTTCCATGGAAAGAATCTTGTACAGTAATCATGTCATTATCATAACAGTTTGGAACATCATAAAAGTTTCCATGAAGAATGAATAAATAATATACATGGAAATTTATAAGGTAAAATAGAAAAGTATCATGTTATGTGATGTCATGTATTTAATAAATTATAACATTAAAACAAATTTGTGTGGTTTTAACGAAAGTACTATAGAGCCTTTAAAATAGAAAACGAATCAATTATTTGTATATAACCTAAAGCAAAACAAGTTGGTTTTAATAAAAACTTATTTTAAATTGTAAATAGTGGCATAAAATAGAAAATACAGTGCACATGAAATTGGGTATGAACTCAGTATGTTCCCTCAAAATAGGTTTGCATATCAGGAGGTATTGAGGAGGGAATCACTTTAAATATGTATATAAACAAATGTGAATGAGGGAAGCGTCAAGATAAATTAATTTTTTACATGTGCATAGAATATTATTATAAACTCTTAATATGGTACGATTACATCATTATAGTAAAATAATGATAAGGCATCTTGAAGGAAAAATGGAGGTTCAAGTGGAATCCATTATAGATTATAGGCATGGTATAAGGTGTACATTAGAGGGAACAATGAGAATGAGAGGTGTTTATCAACACTTATACAACATGAGGTTAGTATGGAGGTGGTGAAAAATAATACCCCATCATTAGTGATTACACAAAAAAAGGCATAACGTAGAAGACATTCTTGAATAAATGTGAAATATAGAGGATCTATTACCATTAGAATCATAGTGTTCTTCACTTGAAGTTAATGCCCTGAATAATCAAATTATGTTCATTAATTCATAATTAATGAAACTTTTATATATTTATATGATTTAGTATAACATTTTAATTTTCATTCATGACTTTTTTGATGGGTTAAGGGGTTTAATTTCATTGATCAAGTTCGTTGGTTTTCTTGGCCTTTATGATCTGTTTACTTATTTTCTTGAATATAGAATAATGTAAAATGTGGACCGTTGTCAAAAATTAGATTTATATTTTATTATTGAACATATATAAGGTTACAAGTTTTTAAATTTAATTTGGTTATTTCTAGTGAATTTGAATTATTATATAACACATTAATGATAAACACTTTGATTTATTTGAAAATATTGATCATAGTTAACTGGTTTTGTAGTATTATTTTACAAAATTTGAGGAAAAGAACTCCAAAACTTCAAATAAGTTAAAAAAAATATATAAAGATCTGTTTCAATCATTAAAATGGTTTTATGATGAGTCTTGAATATGGTAACGCAAATTGAAAACCCATCATCCTTGAATGTGATAAATAAACACATCGCAGATTGTGTTTTTATTTATAGTATCTAAGGAGGGGGAGAAATCATGATAAAATATAGAATTAGAATAATAAAATTATTGTACATGTATGTTAATGGAGTTATCATACCATTTTGGTGAATAGAGGTGAGTAATGATACAAGAAAAAATAAAACATGAATGAAAATAAAAGAATCAGAATTGGGAATTTACCTCTTCAGTTTATCTCTTATGAGAGCCTCTTAAGGAGATGGGGTATGCTCTATTTAGGAGAAAAGGGGCTGTTGGACGTGGGAAAGGATCTTGGGGAGTGATTTTCATATAACTTAGTCAATAAACATGGTTTAATAGGAGTGATGATAAGAAGGGAGTCTGGGAGGTTTTTATAGTTGTGGGGATGATGGTTTTCTAAATATTTAATTACATAGTTTATTAATTTATATAAAGACCATAAATAATGATGATTCCATGACCAAAATTGTAGTAAATTAATGTGAGATAGGGATGTGGGTTCTTACATCACTTATGTTGTCTGGAATAGTGGATTTAAATTATAATTTGTTTTTAAGGTAAATTAATGCATTTTAATATTCACAAAAATTCATATATTTCAAAAAAATCACAACAAATCACCCTAAACACTTTCAAACATGTAGAATACAAATATGAAATCCAGTTTTCAAAAATATTTTTTAAATATGATAATTATTTTTTAACTAAATAATAATAATTTACATGAAAAATATAGATTTTAAAATTATAACTGATTTTATAATTCTTTCTAAAGTACATAATGTCTTATAAAATTATCATAAAACTAGAAGACATAAAACTGATAATATATGAACATCCTTTAGGAAAATAAATTTAGTTTAAATTTATATAATTAATTATAATGAATTCTTTATGACTTATAAAAGTAACAATACTTTTAGTACGTCCAAATTATCATATATAAGATAGATAAATATTATTTATACATTCATAGATGAGTTTAATATTATTTTAGATGAATTTCTATTCATAAGGGTCATATTACTATTCATAAGGGTAATATTACTATTCATAAGATTATGTTACTATTCATAAAGGTTGGTTATTTTTTACACAAAATAATATTTTTCCGTTAGGCTCAAAACATCTTACTAATTGCAACTGTAAATATAAAATTTTCAAAATTCAAAACTGAATGATGATAATATTATGTTTAAAGGTCACATAGTAATTTGATTTTCATTGTGTTGTAATTTCATTTGTTTATATGACATAATTATAAGAACAGAATTTCCATTGATAAAACATGATATCATTACTTTATTCCCCCTTCATAAAATTTCACCCTTGAAATTTCATTTTGCATTATAATCCGTAAACAAGTGTAGGTAATTTTCCTTCATTGCCTCATTAATTTCCCATGTTGCCTCTTTGTACTTATGGTTCATCCACAATACATTAACCATGTGAGTATTCTTGTTACATGGAAATATATATCTACAATTCAAGATCATCAGTGCCTTCTCCTCTGAAGAAAGATCATCCTTCGTATATACAACCTTTGAAGATAGTACATGTGAAGGGTACGGTATGTACTTTTATAAGAGGGATATATGAAAGACGTTTTGTACTTTGGAAATGAGAGGTGGAAGTTCTAGTTGACAGGCCACATCCCCAACACGAACAAGAATTTGGAAGGGGCTAATGTACCTAAGAAATAACGTTCCTCTCGTTCCAAACCTCAGGAACCTCTCCCATGTAGATATTCAAAGAAATTCCTTGAATCCAACTTTGTACTCGATGTCTCATCGATAAATATCTACATAACTCTCTTGTAAACTTTTTGAATCCTTGACATGATACTAAATGGTTTTGACCTTCTCCACAATTTCATATACCATTTCATGTCCTATTTGTTTACACTCACCTACTTCATCCCATCACACTAGTATTTTTCACTGTTTCCCATAAAGGGATTCATATAGTGTCATTCGGATTCTTGAGTGGAAACTGTTGTTATAGGATAATTCAACCTAGGGAAGATGATGGCCCCATTTCCTTTGATTTCCATATAACATTCTCTCAAAATATCTTCCATTGTCTCTATAGTTTTCTCTTATTGGCCATCAGTTTGAGTGTGATAGGCCGTACTGATGTTCAGTTCATTTCATAGAGCATTTTGGAGACTTTTCCATAACATTGAGGTGAATCTCAGATCTTGATCGAATACAATAGTCAGTGGTTAACTATATAGCCACACCACCTTATTCATATATATATATATATATATGAAAGTTTATATAATGATAAGACCTCTTGAATTTCTATAAGGTGTTCTATCATTATAAAATGATCCACAATGACCCATATAGAATTGTTTCCTCTAGATGTCCTTAGAAGTACATTGATAATGTCCATGGTTGTGTTATTCCACATCAATGTTGGTGTGGGTAGTGGTTATGTCATCCTTATATAATTTTTCCTTTCAGCTCTTACTTGTTGGCATACCTGACACTTTGATGTACACACACTAATCTTTTTCGTCTTATTGTCCCAAAAAATTCCCCTTGAAGATCTTGATAAATAATTGTGCACCTTGGGTGAATAGGAATGGATGAGTTATGCGCTTCATTAAAATGTCCTTCTTCATATCTAGATCAGTTGTTACACATAATCATGAAAAAAATATTACAAATTTGTCTTCATCAATCTTGATCTCAAATGATTTCCCATTTGCAACATCTTCCACCCTTTTCAGAATATCCAAATATTTTCTTTGAGAATCCTTTATTTGCTTCATGAGGCAGGTTTGATAAATAATTTGAGAGCATACTGATGATGTTCGTCCCTTAATGATTTTGATGTCTACCCACTGCAAATCTAATAAGATTGGATTCCTTTCAGTTCTCATCATTGATAATAATGGATGATCCTTTCTACCCCGAGCATCTGCAGAATTATTTTCCATACCGGGAAGGAAGTGGATTGAGCATTCATAATCCTTGAAGAGATCTATCCATATTCCCTGGATCATATTAAACTATTTTTTGTGAATATATATTTTAGAATCTTGTGATATTTATATATCTCACACTTCTCCCTATAAAGATAATGCCGAAATATTTTTAATGCAAAGATCATTGACGATAACTCCAAAATATTCATTGGATACTTTTGATCAGGGATTTTCAGCTACCATTGAGGCATAGGCTATAACATTGTCATTTTTCATTTGCACACAACTTAAAATATTCTGAAAAGCATGTCTATAAACCACAAATAATTCTCCAATTGTTGGGAGTGTTTTATTGGGCGTTTTTATTAGCCTCTTATACAACTCCTTAAAACAATCTTCACATTCCTATTTCCAAACATGCATTACTCACTTCAATGTCATCTTGGTCATTGCGTTTGAAAATCATGGAAAGTTATTAAAATATCAATGATAATACCAGGGTAAACCAAAAAATCTATGGACCATTATTGTAGATGTTTTCTTGGGACACTCTCCGAACATTTTTTTCATGGAAGGGTCTAATGATATCCATTTTTTGGTAACAACATCCCACAAAAATGATACTTCCTCCATATAAAACTCACATTTACTGTACTTTTCATATATATTCTCCCTTCACAAAGTCATTATCATGACATTAAAAAGCTCCTCATGTTACTAATATCTCTTGGAGTATATCTGAATATCATCAATAAATAATATCAAAAAAATTTCGAGGTAATATCTAAATATGATATTCATTAAATACACAATAATTTATGGAACATTATTGAGTCTTAAGGGAATCACAATGAACTCAAAGTGTCCATACATTGTTTGAAAGGCGATATTGGGAATATCTTCCTTCCTCTCCTTTAATGGGTGATATCTCGACTGAAGGTCCACCTTAGAGAAATAACAAGCCCCATGAAGCTGATTAACCATGTCATCTAATCATGGAAGGGGAACCTTTTTGAAATTCATGATTTCATTAAGATCATGATAATAAAATTAGAGGGTCTTTGATCTATCCATATTCTTGAGGAAGTGGACTGGTGCACCCCACGATGAAGCACTCGAGTATATAAAACCCTTCTTAAGATTCTCCTATATAATCTTATTTAGCTCTTCCAGTTCTACAGTGGCCATTCAAATATGGTACTTTGATATAAGATGATATCCAAGATTAATATAAATTGATAACTCACCCTATCAGTCTGGATGAAGACTAGGTAACGCATCAAGGAATACATAAGTGTATTCCCTCATGATGGGCATGTCCTCAAGAAGGATTTTCTCCTATTTCACTATCATTTGATCTATACACGAGTTCTCAGAAGGAATTAATAACAATACTTGAGGAAATAATTCAAATGGAGGTTCATATTTTTTAATTTCACCTGTAAAGAATTGCATGGTGCATCAGGATGTGTGTAGTGATTTCTAATTCCCAAAAGTTGATGATAGATTTGTATAAAGATAGCCAATACATGCCCAAGATAGCCTCAAACTCCACTAAAAAATGAATAACGGGATTTTCTAGGAGGATCAGTCCACAAACATTTACTGGGGGAGTTATACACCATAGACATAATAATTTCCCCTTTCTTGATTCTTGTTGAAAAATTTTCCTCCAATAATTTGGGCGGTGTTTGAATTGTGAGACTAAACATGAAAAATATGATAGAATTTTGTGAACCATAATCAAATTGTACGTTTTCTATTCTTTAATGAATAACTAGCATAACTTCCAAAAAATCATTATTTGGAACCACCTCAACATGATTGATTTCATAATCCATTCCTTATTTTATTGGAGGTTGTTGTTAATTGTAACCAAAAACCCTCATCGTAGTTCAATTATTTACAAAATGCCTATCCTCCCTACAGTTTTAGAAATGTGTTATCGGTGTTGTGTTGATTAGAACCTTCTTTTCTTCTTCCCAATTAGAGGGATTCTTCATATCCCATTGGTTGTTATTAGGTAGATATCCCAACTTTTCTGTTTTTAGGTTACTCGTGGTTTCCGTTAGACATCTCCCAATATACTTTGTCCCCCAATTTTTACATGTGGGTTGAATGAGCATCTTTCCATCTTAGAATTTAATTACGATGCCAACGAAATGAGATTCAGTTTTCCTCTTCTTGTCACTGGTCACATGATACCACTGAGAGTCACAGATCTCCATTTCATCCTTGAGGGCACATTTGAAAAACATTTCATGACAGTCAATGTCTTTAATATCCGACAGTTTTCATAATCTCATATTTTGTCCAATAAAAAGCGATAGACCTTGATTTTAGTGTTACTGAATAATCCAGAGGCATACCTTGAAAGCCTTGTAAAATTTTATTCATATGACTTGTTTAAATCAACTTCCTTCTTCTTGAGTCTGAGCATCTCACCTTCCATCTTGAGATAAAGTGTTAAAGGAAATAATTATTGAAAAATATTTCCTCTAATTCCTCCCATTAAATGGAATCAATTTCCTTTGGGGTATTCATATTTTTTATTAGTTTCCACCACTGATCAGCTAACCCCTCAGAATGATAGACTGCCATTATGACTTTATTTTTTTCTGATCACTAGATGATAGAGAATACCTATTCAATGTTGTTAATCCACTGTTCTATGAGTGGAGATCAGTAGATCCACTAAACATGGGAGTCCATTTATACACAAACGATTAAATAGAAACATTCTATTTCCATGTTGGTGGATGGTGTTCCACATAGTTCAAGATATTATTCATAACGTCAACCAACTAAGAAGGTACTATCATGATGTTTTGAACCCCCATTCCCATTATATGAAGAATATCATTTGTTCATTCTTCACATTAACTGTAAAATTAATTGTTGGTAAATGTTCGAAAATTTCACACCAATAACTAAGAAAAAGAATACACAATTATTGGTCTTGAATACATAGCTAATGGGCATAAAAATAAACATTGATCATAAGAGGATAATGTTGAAATGGAGAAGTATATCCTAACTTGTCATTCTCTATGTTTCAATTTATATCTTCCTTGATCAATTTATTATCTTATAATCTTATCGGATATTATTTTTATTCCCTTAATAATTTTTTGTACTAAAGTTAAGAATTTATCAATGTATATCCCCCGAGAGTGTCAAACGAAGAGAGAAAAAAGGACCATTGTTGTGCGACAGTTCCCATTCGATTCTATCTCAAAGTAATATTTTCATGTATGTTCCCAAGATACATATGTGCCAAGTCCACCTCTACATGTTTTTATTTATATAGGGATGTATTTTTTTGATAATCCACATACTCTATACTTACAAAAACTTTAGGGTTTTTTCCTATACATATTCTCATCCTTAAGATTCTTAGTAAATTTCTCTATTCTTAATATCTAAAAATAAATTGACCATCCTATGATATGAACTATAGAGACCTAAGTATTTATCATATAACATTACATGATTTTAAGCATAATTATTTCTCAGATTAAAAGCTAATGATCGTAAAGTCTTATGTCTTGTTAAACTACATACATAAAATTGAAAACATTGAACAAAATAAAACATTTATTTATTTAATCATCAAATTGATCTCCTAAGATCCATTATTCTCATATATCATCACAGGGAACCCTAGGGAATACAAAATCAATGGATTGAGCTAAATATCCTAGTAAGTGAATAATTATAAGAATAAATCATTAGGACTTGGGATAGAAGGCATGCGATGATGAAAAAAATGCATGTAACATATGAAATCATCACATATTAACATGGAATCATATAAACATGGAGTCATAATAATGTGTAAGAAACCAAATAATTTTTTTTAACAAGATTCAATTCTATCCAACATGATTTTTTCTCAGGGTTGCATTTGTCAAGTCTAACTGCCAAAATCGTCGCAAATGGTAGCACATTCCAAGGATAACCTCCATTATCATCACTAATATCGTCTCATGAGACTCAACATTACCCAAGGAATTGGATGACTATCTAGGGACACCCATATTAACACTTATTGAATTTATTTTACACACAAATAATTAGACAAATAAATCTAACATAAACATTAGCATTAGGATGTAATGAATCGGGGACCATAACCATATCATTAGGCATGAAAAATGGGTATATCCTAAAAGATTGCATGAAGAAATGAAATAAAATATAAATGGACATTCATAAGGGAAAATATAAATGTGTCATGTTAGTTTATATCAATTATAAATGACAAAATGTAAGATAAGTAATTACAAAATTTTAGTATTAAAACAATTTTGGGTGGTTTTATGGAAAATACTATAGAGCCTTTAAAATAGAAAATGGAAAAATTATTTATATAAAACAATAAGTGAAAAAATAGGGTTTAAAAAAAATTAATTCTAAATCCAATGGTGTATTAAAATTTCAAATATAGTGCACATGATATCGGGTTGGAACACAGAAAGATCCCATAAAATAGGTCTTCATAACATGAGATATAGAGGAGTGAATAATTAAAAACAAGTAAATCCTCATAATAGAATGATGAATGGGTCTTGATATAAGAATTTGATACATGTACACATCATATATTATGATTCACATAAAAAGGTAACATAAAATCTTTTTGATAAATGAAATATAAGGCAACTCGAAGAAACAAAGGTGGTTCGGGTGGAATCCATTACAGATTGTCAGCATGGTATTGTGTGTACTTTAGAGGGATTTAAGAGAGAGAAAGAGGTATTTAATCACATATACATAATGAGGGAAGTATGTGGAAGGTGGTAAGTCATACCCCATTATTATTTATTATAAAAAAATCCATAGTGTAGGGGACAGTCTTGAAAAAAGCAAAATAGAGAGAATCACATACCTTAAGTCCAATGGTGTTCTTCTCTTGATATTAATGAACTAAATAATAAAATTTGGTTCATTGATTAATAATTACAGAACCATTTATAGTGATAAATTTTTAATAAAACATTTTTATGTTCATTCATGACTTTTTTCATGTGTTATGTGGTTCAAATTCATTGTTTCAGTTTGTTTTCTTTCTTGGTCTTCACTATCGAATTAATTATTTTCATAAATAGAGATTCTTGTAAAATGGAGATGGTTGTCTAGAATTGGATTTATATATTTTTTATTTATCATTCAAAATGAAACATGGTTGTAAATTTTTCATACTTAGAGTGATGTTAAATAATTATATAAAACATTAATGATAAACAGGTGGATTAATTTGGCTAGTTTTCTCATAATTAACTTGTTTTTTATTACTATTTTACGTATTGTGTGAAAAAGGATTCTATAACATCACATATGATAAAATAAATATATTATGATCCATTTCAACGATTAATATTTTTTGTTTCCCAGTCTCGAAGATGGTAATGAAAATTGAAAACTCATCGTCCTTGAATGTGATAAATAAACACATCACGGACGGTATTTTCATTTATAGTAAAAATAAAGGGGAATGGATAGATTAAGATAAACTATCCAATTATATTAATATAATTATATTACATATATGTTACTATTGTTTTCATACCATTTTAGATGATGGATTTTAGGAATGAAATATTAAAAGAAATTAACATGAAAGAAAATAAAAGAATCCAGAAAAAGAACTTAACTCATGAGATTATCTCCATCGAGAGACTCTTCAGGGGAAAGGGTTTGATATTTTGAGGATCCCAAGGGTAGTTGGAATTGGGGTTGGAGCATGGGGATTGATTTCTGAAGAACATATCCAAGGAACAAGGCTTGAGAGGAGGGAAGATAAGAGGGGGAGTGTGGGTGGTTTTTATAGTACATGGGATTTGGGTTTGGTTAATATTTAAATCCTTAGTTTCTGAATTTCCCTAAAAACCCAAAATAGTGATGATTAAAAGGCCAAAAATATTAATAAGTTCATGTTAGTTCATTATTTGGGTGCTTATATCATTTTTGATGTTAATAAAAGTGGATTTAAATTATAATGTGTTGATATGGTAAATTAACGTATTTTGTTATTCACAATAATTTCAAGTATTTCAGAAAAATCCCAAATATTTACCCAAAACATTTTATTATTTGTAGAATATAAATATGAACTCCATTTTTCAAAAATATGTTTCTAAATATTATTATAAGTTTATAATTAAAATCATAATTTACTTGAAATATATGAATTATAAAACTATAATTTATTTTATAATGCTTTCAAAAATTACATAAGGTTATATAAAAATATCCCAAAACCATAAGATATGAAATATTTAATTTATTAAAACCATCTAGAAAAATACATTTTTTTTAAATTTATTAGTTAATTGTAATTAGTTATTTAGGAATTAAGGAAATATAATACTTTTTTTATTGTCATATTATCACTTATAAAATGCCTAAATATTAATTATACATTCGTGGATGAGGTTACTATTCTATTTGAGGATTTTCTATTCATAAGGGTCATATTACTATTCATAAGTGTATGTTACTATTCATATGGTTAGGTTACTATTCACAAAAAATTATGTTTCATAAATTAGTTTCCAAACATCTTACAGATCACAACCGTGTATGTCAAATTTTTGAAATTCAAAACCCAAAGGTGACAATATTATGTTTAAAGGACAAATAGCACATAATAGTTTAATGTGTTTTAATTTCTTATGATTATATAGTGTAAATATAAGAAATTAATTTCCATTGATATAAATTGGTTCTTTACAATTGAAATCGTTTTCACAATTAAATTTGATATAATATTTTTAATATATAGAATAATTTCTCTATTGAAAACAAATTTTTTTTCATGATTGTCGGTTTAATTTTATATTAATATTTTCATATTCTATGAATGGAAATTTATAAATTTAATTAAATATTATGAATAATAATTTTTAATTTTAACTAATAATTTCAATGAAACTTTTAACAGTAATGAATTATAAAAACACTAAATATTATTTACCAAAAATAAGATAAAAATGGGTTCACCATGATTTAATATTAATTGATATGATTAAAAATAACTCAAAACCTGTAAAATCAATGTGGAGTGAAAACATGAGAAATTATATTGTATATCAATTAATAATTTCTAATTTTGCTGACTTTTGGCATGTGAAGAGAATGGGTACCCCTTTTTTAATTCAAAATAGAAAAATATACCCCTCCCCTCACTTATAAAAGGCCACCCTACCCTCTTAACATAACACAATAAAAACTATTTACTTCATAAAATAACATCTAACACCCATACATTATTTTCCACATATCATATTAGCATATTTATTATTGTTAAAAGTCCAACATAGGTGTAACGTACTGGATCTGGGTGCCACACAATGGGAGCCCCAAACCCGGTTGGTCCCATGACCTCAAGCGCATTTACCTAAGCACTAGCGGCTGCCGACTAGCAGCGAAGGCCTAGGAATGATAGTGGGGAAACCATACCCCTATTTTTCAAAGTGTATCACAATATAAATAAATATAAACATACTATAGCAGAATTAGTAAACAACATAAACCAAAAATGGACAACAGAACTGAAGTAGAAGATAACCAGCAGTCATATATATGATAATGCAATATGTCTCTATTTCTAAGAAAACAACCAAAATAGGATACACTGCAATCAGATACAATACAGAAGAATGTACAATGTACAGCTGAAAAACCCAAATTAGTGTAATAGAAATGCATCAGCATCTCAAGCCTAAGCTCGGTCCCATGCTATCTTACTCCTCTGCAACAATCTTGTACCTGTGCAGGGACTGTTACCCTTATCGACACCTAAAACAATATAATCTATTGGAGGCCAAGGAATGACCCAATTAGTGTGTGAGAAATAAATCCTATTCGTCAACCACCAATGGAATGCTCCCAACTATCAGTGAAAATGTTCAACAATAGTGTGCAATAATGAAATGATTTAAATAAGGAAGTACTCAAAAGTAAATATTCCTACACGTTACATGCCATTTTAATAATTATTCAACAATTCAATATAATTTAAATTGTGAGTTTTCCGATACTCGGGCTCGACAGAAAAGCTCCTATATCAGTACCATAGCAAAAAAACACACCATGGTATCTATAAAATAAATGATAATAATAGTAATACCATGCCTTTTATGTAACTTTGGTTTTACAACAGACGAAATAACCACAGTGAATATTCTAAGTAATTGTTGTCCTCCGACATGCAAATACTTACCCTCAGGAAAATAGAAATGAAACCCATAGGTGACAGCCCTCAGGAATAATGAATATTGCCTTCAGGAATACGAGATACCACCATCAGGAACAGATGATACTTCTCATATGCATAAGAAACGTTTCCCTAAGGCTAAACAAAACATTTTCCTCAGGATAAACACAACACTACCCTCAGGCTGAACAAACTACTACCCTCTCGAATTACATAGGAAAAGCTACTAATTGGGCCGAAACCAACACATAAAAAAGAAATTAATATTCTTTTCCTCTCAAGAAAACCAAAAACATTCTATAATCATGGAATACTCAAGAGTATCCAGCCAAATGGATAAACAAGGGAAACACACCCTCAGGGTGGCCCTATATCAAATTAATGTTCCCAACCAGCAGTTTATACCTAATCAATAGATTACTTATGCAATTATAGGTTTTATAATAGTTAATATATCATCCATAAGAAACCTCGAAAAAGTGTTTGTGGGACAACAGTACACAAA
This sequence comes from Viscum album, assembly GCA_963277665.1. NCBI lineage: Eukaryota > Viridiplantae > Streptophyta > Magnoliopsida > Santalales > Viscaceae > Viscum > Viscum album. The sequence continues at coordinate 1,941,207,041 of OY728126.1, read as the reverse complement.
ATCAACTCAACAATTTGAAATAAATACAAGACTTCCAAACTGGATCTCCTTTGATTGATATACATGAATGAAGTCTCCTTAAAAAACCACAAACATCATAGATTTGAGATAATAGATTACCTGTTTATTCCTAAATAACATTCCATAGGGAAATACATGGATGGAGAGTCTTAAGAAGAGGGAAGACCATACCCTTGCGGTTCAAACAAGATCGATGGCCGAAGAATCGTAGTCTCGGTGTGCGATCAAGAGCTCCTCCAAGTCCTGACCACCTCTCTCGTAGCTCCGGGTGAGTTCAATGCCTAATCTATCGAATGAGGTGTTGAGTCAAAAGTCCTCTTTTGACTTCTATATCATGTTTTGGAAATCAAAAATGTATTCTATTCTTTGTTTTGGAAATCACAATTGGCTTTTTAATCGTATCGTACTGACCCTTTCAATCGTATCGTACTGACCCTATCAAACGTATCTTACTGACTCTGTCAAACGTATCGTACTGACTCTGTCAAACGTATCGTACTGACTCTGTCAATCATAATGTACTGACCCAGTCAATTGTATCGTACTAACTCTACTATTCATATCTTCATTACATGTTTTGGTACTTAGTCAAAAACACTTGTTTCATATGAATTGTACCATTTCTTATCATCGACATATATCTTGTTCTAACCAATACGATGTCGTTGATTTAGTTACAAACTAATCAAAACGATGTCGTGCTTTCTGTTTCAATATGACCATTATGATGCTAGGTGTCCATGTCCCTCCGAGTTTTTCAGAGAAATATGACCGTTGGAGGAGTTATGACTGTTGGAACCCAAGGCCTATAAAAAGGAGGTCATTTGAAGCTGAAAGAAAGAGTTGATGAAATGAATGAAGAGACTTTGTGAACTACCAATATTCTAGAGAGAGACATTGTGACTTCACTCATATTCCTTGTGGGTCTGATCATCGTATCGAGGGCTTTCAAGTGATGGAAAGAAAGAGGTACCGATTACCTATAAAATTGAGGGGTGCCGGGGATAGGGAGACAGATGTGCCGATCATCGTATCGGGGGCTGCCAGGGATAGGAAGACAGACGTGCTGATCATCGTATCGAGGGCTCACCAAGGTGTTGGTGAGACAAAACTTTTATCCTAGGTGAAAGGATAACCCTTCTCTTTGGGTTAAAAAAATTGTAATACTTTTACATTTCCACTGTTACTTGTATTAGAAAGGAATTTTTATTGTTTCCTTTCTTCTTTACATATTAAATTGTAATTGTTTCATTACAATCTTTCTATTACATTTTTTATTGATTTATTCTATACGCTTTAAGGTAGAATCATTCATCTTTGTATTACTCTGATTATTGTGTTCACCTTGAATACAATTGTTTTACATTACATTAGTATTACATTACATCATACATTTTATATTAAATACAATTGTGGGTGTTTGTAGTTGTATTAGTTTAAGACTTTTTAAACTAATCTCTTAAGTGCTAAAACTTAATGGGTTTTAAACCTACAATTCACCCCCCCCCCCCTCTTGTATTGTTCCATATAATACACATATATATCCATATATTCGATCCAAAAATTTGTATCAGAGGAGGTTTTCCACTGATTTATATTAAAATCTTTATTTCTTTCATATTACTATCTTTTTACTACTTACTACACTAACATGTGGAGTGGAAAAGTTTCGTATTTGTATTAGATGGGAGGAATGAACATTGGGTCAATAGATAATCTGAATCCTTCTAGACCACCAATCTTTGATGGAAATGATTATGAGTACTAGAGAGATCGTATGAAGACATTTGTTATTAATACCGGTGTAGACAATTTTATAATGCTTACTGGAGGTTACAAAATTCCTGACAAAGAAGTCAGTACTTTCACTAACCAGAAGAAGCAAGAATATCAACTGAATTACAAGGTATGCAATACCTTATTATGCTCTATGACTAGGAATATATACAGTCAGATATCTTCATGTGAAGCAGCCAACTATATTTGGAAAAAATTATAAGTCACTCATTTTGGTACATCCAAGGTTATAGAAACAAAAAGAGCAATGCTTCGAGCAGAGTATCATGGATTTGTTTTTCCTTATGGAGAGCTAGTATGTAAAGTACAAAAAAGGTTTATGAACATTGTCAATAGCTTACAATCTATGGGATAAAAAGGCCTTGATGATGAAGCTCTAGTTGATAAGATCATAGATATAATGCTGAATGAATGGGAGTCAAAAAGGACAACTATTGATGAGAATAGAAAAGTTTCCCAGATTACTCTTGATGAACTTTTTGGAACTCTTTTACAGCATGAAACAAGAATGAAAAGAGATGCTGATTTCAACAAAAAGAAGAATAGGAATGGAAGTGTAGCCTTCACATCTAAAGCTAAAACACTGAATGGCTTACAAGATCCAAATCCAGGAAAGCTATTATATCTGAATCAAGTGATAGTGATAACTCGAATAATGAGTTGGCCAATCTTGCCCAAAGGATGAACTAGATTGTGGGAAAGAAAGACTTCCAATACAGATTCAAAAATAAAGATAGGAAGGATAAGAAAGATTCATAGGTAACATGTTATGAATATAAGAAAGAAGGACATATAAGGCTTGATTATCCGTTACTGAAAAGAAAAGACAGAAAGGAGAAACACTCTAAAAGAAACAAGAAAAAGTATTACAAGTCAAAGACAAAGAATGTTTTAAAGTAAAATGATACTTGGAGTGCAAGTGGTAGTGATTCCTTAGATGATTCCTCAGAATATGAGTCCTCAGGACAAAGGAATATTGGACTCTTAGCTAGATTACAAATTGAAGATCATTGTCTCATGGCTAACGTACATAATGCTGAAGCTATTACAAATGTCTCTTTGAATGAAAATTATACTGATAATAGATATTATGAATCTTTGAATGATGAATCTTCATCATCAGAAGATGATACATTACCTACTTTTGAATAAGTATCTAGATTTACTAAATTACTTAAAAATGAAAATTCAAAGCTCAAAAAGAAACTCGAGAAAGCAAATTCTAGAATTTTAATCTTGACTAAAGAAGTATCAGATCTTTCTAAAGATCTTGATGTGAAAACTTCTGATTTTGAAAGTATTTTAAAAACCCTTGATAAAGTTAAATCTAATAAGGATAAACTTTCTAAGGATCTTGAAACTGTAATTTTCATGAAAAATATTTCAGAGCCTAATTCTAGTTCAAATTCAAATGTTTTGGAAAATAAGAATTTGGTTTTAAAACTAATGTTAGAGATTTTATCTTTGAAGAAATGTTTGTCAAACTTTACTCATGGAAAGGAAAACATTGACAAGATGTACTCTCCAACTAGACCTTTGAGAAATCTTTCTGGTCTTGGTTCTACTTATTCCAAACCTGTTTTTAGCAATAACTATTTTGTTCCTCAAAAAACTACTTTCTCTTCTAAGTGTCAATGTGGTGGACACTGGAGAAGATATTTTTTTCTTAACAAAACACAATCTTTAGGGTTTCATAAAGCTCATTTTGCAAAACAAATGTGGATTCCTAAAATTCTTTTATCTAACCCTTCTGGATCCAAACAAGTTTGGATTCCGAAAATCTAATTGTTTCTTTTTTAGGAAAATGAGAAATGTACCAATAATAATGTTTGGTACATGGATAGTGGTTGTTCTCGAAACATGACTGGAAACAAAGATCTCTTTGAAAAGGTTATCAAATCAAAAGGTGGAAAAGTTACCTTCGGAGATAATGCTCAAGGAATGATTGTTTTTATAGGTAATATTGTTTTTCTTGGAAAAGTTCTTATCTCAAATGTTTTGTTTGTTAAAGGTCTTAGGCACAATATCATCAGCATAAGTCAATTATGTGATGAAGGTTACCTTGTGAATTTTAGAAATGATAAGTGTCTAGTTAACAATTCCAAGGATGAGTTCATTCTATCTTCCCATAGGCAAGAGAATGCTTACACTATTAACTTAGAAGACCATAGGAGCCAAAACTTACCCTGCTTAAGTGTAATAGAAGACCAATCATGGCTATGGAATAGGATACTAGGACACTGTAATATGAGAAACCTTAGTAAACTCTCAAAGAAAAGACTTGTGAAGGGGCTACCGGACCTTAGATATGATTCTTCAAAAGTCTGTGATCCTTGTCAATATGGTAAGAAACATAACAATAGCTTTAAATCAATTAATGAAGCTTCATCTTCTGATGCATTACAGCTAGTGCATATGGATCTTTTTGGTCCCACACAAACTGGAAGCATTGGAGGCAAATACTATGTATTTGTTTTAGTTGATGACATTACTAGATTTATAGGGGTCTACTTTCTCACAAAGAAATCTGAAGCCTTTTCCTATTTCAAAACTTTTAGAGCCCAAGTTAAAAATGAGAAACACCTACCATTGATAACTATTCATAGTGATCATGGTGGTGAATTTCAAAACTCCGATTTTGAAAATTTTTTTAGTAAGAAAGGTATTATTAATAATTTCTTAGCTCCAAGAACTCCTCAGCAAAATGGTATTATTGAAAGAGGAAATCGTATTCTTCAGGAAATGATTCGAACCATGTTGAGTGAATACTCAATTGCTATGATATTTTGGGATGAAGCTATTAGTACTTCCTGTTATACTATAAATCGTGTTTTAACTAGAACATTTCTTAATAAATCCCCTTATGAGTTATGGACTGGCTGAAAACCTAAAGTTTCATACTTCAAAGTTTTTGGATGAAAAGTATTCATTCTGAATACAAAAGATAATCAACACAAATTTGCACCAAAATCTGATGAAGGAATATTTCTAGGTTACTCCAAAACTTCTAAGGATTATAGAGTTTTTAATAAAAATACTTGTATTATTGAGGAAACAATACATGTAAAATTTGATGAAACTAATCCTTTTGTTTTTAACCAATCCAATCCTACATCCTCAGATGTGTTTTCAAAAACTGATCATCGACCTTTGATAGAAGATCTTTCTGTTAATGAAAATATTCAAGAAAGTATTCCAGAAACATTTACGACATATGATTTTCTACCATATGTTGATGAACATGTTTTAAAAAAACCAAATCAATTGTTTCTTAGGAACCATCCCAGGGATAATATCATTGGTGATGTAAATCAACCTGTAAGGACCAGAAATTCCTTATGAAATGAAATAGAACATCTTTCTTTTCTTTCCCAATTTGAAACTAAAAGTCCAAGTGAGGCCCTAGGTGATGATGATTGGATCAAAGAAATTCAAGATGAACTAAATGAATTTGAGAGGAATCAAGTCTGGACTTTAGTTGATAGACCTAAAGAAACAAATGTAATTTGTGTGAAATGGGTTTTCAGAAACAAATGTGATGAAAATGGAATCATTGTAAGAAATAAAGCAAGACTTGTTGCTAAAGGCTATAATCAAAAAGAGGGAATATACTATGGACAAACATATTCTTCTGTAGCTAGACTTGAATCTATTCGTATTCTATTAGCCTTTGCAGCATATTTCAATTTCAAACTATTTCAAATGGATGTCAAATGTGCTTTTCTAAATGGTTTTGTTCAAGAAGATGTTTTTGTCGAACAACCTCCTAGTTTTCAAGACCCAAAACATCCTGATCATGTTTTTAAACATACCAAGGCTCTATATGGTCTTAAAAAAGCCCCTAGAGCATGGTATGATAGACTTACAAGATTTCTTTTACAAAACAATTATACAAAAGGTACAGTAGATCCATCCCTTTTTATAAAAATGGAAAAGAAAAATGTTTTTATTGTTCAAATCTATGTTGATGACATTATATTTGGATCAACTCATAAATCTTTAACTGATTCTTTTGCAAATTTAATGAAAAATGAGTTTGAAATGAGTATTATTGGTGAGTTAACATTCTTTTTAAGTTTTCAAATTTCTCAAAAACCATAAGGAACTTATATATCTCAACATAAGTATAATAAGGATTTACTCAAAAAGTATGGTTATGACAAAACTAAAAGTATCAGAACTCCTATTGGAACCTCAAATACACTTGATCTTGATGAAACTAGAAAACCAGTAGATCAAACAATCTTTAGAGGTATGATAGGATGTTTTCTATACTTGACAGCTAGTCAACCAGACTTAATGATTTCTGTATGCTTATGTGCAAGATATAAATCTAATCCAAAAGAGTCTCATTTAAAAGTTGTGAAGAGAATCTTTCGGTATTTAAAAGGTACTATGGATTTTGGTCTTTTTTACTCTTCTGGGAATGATTTTGTTTTAAAAAGTTTTTCAGATACTGACTTTGGTGGTTGTAGAATGGATAAAAAAAGTACATCTGGAACATGTCATTTCTTAGGAGATTCTTTGGTTTCTTAGTCTTGCAAGAAAAAACACTCAGTAGAACTTTCCACTGCTGAAGATGAATATGTAGCAGCTGGAAGTTGCTCTGCTCAAGTATTGTGGATGAAACACACACTCACTGACTATGGATTGAGTTTCTCCAAAACTCAAATTATTTGAGATAATACTAGTGCCATAGCTCTTAGTAAAAACCCAGCACACCACTCTTGTGCAAAACACATAGTTGTTAGGCATCACTTTCTTAGGGATCACACACAAAAAGGAGATATTGTTTTACAATTCATTGGAACACAAGAACAACTTGCTGACATTTTTACAAAACCTTTATCTTCCGATAGATTTGAATTTATAAAACAGAATCCAGGAATGATTAAATTAAAATAATCATTCAAATCTACTTCCTGTTTTACATATCTCCTAATAGTAAGAAACTCCTCGTAGAAAGGGGGAGAACATTTCTTTATATGTTTCTCACTTTATTTCATCTTATCTTATGTTTTTCCCTGATATGTGTTTTCTGTTTATCGTATTGACAATTTTAGACTTCTTTTCTATTTATCGTATTGACAGTTTTAGTTTTCATGTTTATCATATTGACAGTTTTATCATTTCGGTTTATCGTATTTTCTATTCCATCATATCGACCGATGATGGTATTGATTTTCTTTTCCATCGTATCGACCGATGATGGTAATGATTTTATTTTCCATCATATCGACTGATGATGGTAAGGAATTTCTTTTCCATCGTATTGACTGATGATGGTAATGATTTTCTTTTCCATCATATCGACCGATGATGGTAACGAATTTCTTTTCCATCGTATCGACTGATGATGGTAATGCTTTTCTTTTCCATCATATCGACCGATGATGGTAACAAATTTCTTTTCCATCGTATCGACTGATGATGGTAATGATTTTCTTTTCCATCTTATCGACCGATGATGGTAACGAATTTCTTTTCCATCGTATCGACCGATGATGGAAAGGATTTTCTTTTCCATCATATCGACTGATGATGGTAATGATTTTCTTTTGCATCGTATCAACCGATGATGGTAATGATTTTCTTTTCCATTGAATCGAACGATGATGGTATTGAATTTCTTTTTCATCATGTTGTCAGTTCATGGCAACAAGATTGTTTTCCATCGTACTGTCAGTCCATGGTAATGACTTTGTTTTCAATCGTCATGATGATTTTTTTCTTACGATTGTATTTTCTTTTGATTTCTACTAAAACCAACAATCACCTTACATTCTCTGGCAGATATGTTCCATTTTTTTATTTTTTTTGTTTTAAATTCTAACCATTGATCTTATCTCCTAAAATCTTGACTGTAGAAGATCAAAGGTCACCCCCATATCGTCTATAAATAGCCCCCCCCCCCCTCCCCAAACACACATTGATTTTTCAGGTTTTGAGGCGAAGCTCTGCTCCACCGTTTTTAAATCATCGTATGGCCTTCTCATCGGAAACACCTATATGTATCAATCCTCTTCTAACACTCCCTCCAGAATGTCTTCAAAGACCTTTTCAGAGAAAGACATTAACAGAGAATGAAAGATATCCATGTCTGTGAAACAAGCGGCTCATTTTCTAAATGTCTCAACTGAAGGGGATTCTTTCTGTCCATCCCACAAACTGCCAGAGGAAGTTGGTACGTTTAATAGTGAAAGTGCTTAAAAGTCTTTGTTTGTTATTAATGAAGAGAAAAGAAAAGTTTCTCATCTTTCTTCGGACAATCGGTTTGTCACTTTATGGATGCAAGGTTTTCTTATTCCAAGGAAATGGGATAGAGAAACTCTTAAAGTTTCTAATATATTAATGCTTGACTATCTTGTAAACATGAGAAAGGTAAATCTCATGGGGTATGTTTTTGAAACTATAAAGAATGTCAAGACAGGAGGGATTAAGTCCCAAATTATCATGTATCCATCCATTCTTACGAAGTTCATTCTCGAAAGTATAAAGTTTTGTAACATTCCTTTGAAAGGAAACCCCATATATTTGAAACCCACTTGGATTAACAAAAGTACTATGAAGAAGTTAAATGTTTGTTTTGATCAGATTTCAAAACTTTTTGTCAAAGATGTAGAAGCTGAATTGGCTCAGAATCAATCGGCACCTATTCCAGCCAAATACATTCAATCTATTGGTGTTACTCAAAATTCTGATCCAAAAACCAGTTCATAGCCTATGAAGAAGCCAAGGTACAGTACGGAGGTTGTAGCTAAATGGAGAAAGGATAAGGAACATAGAAAGGATGGTGATCCAATGTTCGGTCTTGACCCGGATGAGGATTTTGCAGAAATAATAAGGGTACAAGAAACCCTTAAGGCTGAAAAGAAGAAGAAGGTTCTTTTGAAAAGAAAAGATAAGGAATTTGATGTCTCTAAAGTCTTGAAAGCAGTTGAAGATGCTAGTGCTCAATTCACAGAAGAAGTGCATCAAGAACTCATCGTAAAGAGCCTTCCTAAGAAAGAAAAAGGAAAACAATTGATGGAAGAGATACAAGTTGAAGAAGAGTAAGGAGATTTTCTTTTAGAATTACTCCAGAATTCAAAGAAGAGTAAGGAGGAATTGGTTCAAAAGATAAGTGAAGGGGTTCAAAAAATTCCTCATGCCGATCAAGCTCCTATTCAATCTTCTGAATCTCCAGATAGAGTTTCGTCTCAAGAAAAGCAAGGTGCTCAATCCTCTCACACTGATAAAATTCTTGTCATTAGTGATAAAGTGGAAGAAGAATGAAATAAGAAAGAAAACGCAAAAGGAAAACAACCTGTTGTTGATTCAAGCCGATCAAATGAACTGGCTTCGTACGATGAAGATACTGATTCAGAACATTCAATCTCTCTCAAGAAGAGTTATTATATTGTCCATGTTTTGAGAAGGGTTGAGAAGACTATTCCTTACTTTCCAAGGTTGGAAGGGAAGATTGATTTCATTACTGACAATCAAAATAAGAAGTTTGGCTCAGTAAAATAATTAAGAAATAATGTTTTGTCAGTAGAAGCCGATTTGAAATTTCTTTCAGAAAGTTCGGTTGCTCATAAAAAGGCCTGCAACAAGATGACCAAGTGGTCATACAAAACAGAGAGATCTATCAATGATCATGAGATAGAAATTGAAGATATAAGAATATTGTCAAATGATCTTGCAATTGATTTCAATATGATTGATAGAGAAACAATTGAAAGGTTGAATCTTTTGTCTTCTCAAAGAGCTGATGTTCCTTCAGTAAAAGACGTACAATACAGGATGAATGCTTTCCAATCCGAATTCTAAAAGGTTTCATCTTTCAAGGATGAAATGAATATATTGATGAAACAAAACTCTGTCCTATCCAAAGATAACAAGAATCTGCAAGACAGAATTGATACCCTTGAAGAAGTAATCAGAGTCCAGGAGGAGACTATCAGAAATCAAGATCAGATTTTTGCGGACCAACAAGAGATTCTCAAATCTCAGGGTGAATCAATTTCTAAAGACATGAAAGAGATCAAGAAGATGAAATCTATTCTTCATGATATTATAAAGATGGAGAAGGAAAGAGAAAATAAATGATTGTTGTATTTGTTTTCCTTTGGAACATGTCGTTGTTTTGTAAAAAAATTTATGACTCTTTTGTTTTGTCCTGCAATTTTTTTCTCTAACTCTTTCATGCCACTCAAAGTAACCCCATTCATTTTTTAAACCACAAAGGGGGAGAATATTATAAAAGAGGGAGAATGTTATAAAAGGGAAGAATGTCTCACAATGCGGAGAATGTTTTACAAAGGGAGAATGGTTTAAACAAATGATTTGAAACCAAGGAAAAACTATGAATACAATCCTTAGGAAAGTCCATACCTAAGGGGGAGTTAGTTTTATTCAATTTCTTATTCAGAAGAGTTTCCAATAACTCAGGGGGAGATAAGTATTTGTTGTTACATTTACTTTGTGTGTTGTGCTTTCCAAGAAGGGGGAGATTGTTGAGTCAAAATTCCTCTTTTGACTTCTATATCATGTATTGAAATCACAAATGTATTCTATTCTTTGTTTTGAAAATCACAATTGTCTTTTTAATCGTATCGTACTGAACCTTTCAATCATATCGTACTGACCCTGTCAAACGTATAATACTGACTTTGTTAAACGTATCGTACTGACTCTGTCAAACGTATCGTACTGACTCTGTCAATCGTAACGTACTGACCCAGTCAATTGTATTGTACTAACTCTGCTATTCATATCTTCATTACATGTTATGGTACTTAGTTAAAAACACTTGTTTCATATGAATTGTACCATTTCTTATCATTGACATATATCTTGTTCTAACCAATACGATGTCGTTGAGTTAGTTACAAACTAATCCAAATGATGTCCTGCTTTCTGTTTCAATATGACTGTTATAATGCCAGGTGTCCAAGTCCCTCCGAGTTTTTCGGAGAAATATGACCGTTGCAGGAGTTATGACCGTTGGAACCCAAGGCCTATAAACAGGAGGTCATTTGAAGCTGAAAGAAGGAGTTGATGAAATGAATGAAGAGACTTCGTGAACTACCAAGATTCTAGAGAGAGACATTGTGACTTCACTCATCTTCCTTGTGCGTACGATCATCGTATCGAGGGCTTTAAAGTGATTGAAAGACAGAGGTTCCGATTACCTATAAAATTGAGGGCTTCCGGGGATAGGGAGACAGATGTGCCGATCATCGTATTGAGGGCTGCCGGGGATAGGCAGACAGACGTGACGATCATCGTATCGAGGGCTCACCAAGGTGTTGGTGAGACAGACCTTTTATCCTAGGTGAAAGGATAACCCTTCTCTTTGGGTTAAAATAATTGTAATACTTTTACATTTCCACTGTTACTTGTATTAGAAAGGAATTTGAATTGTTTACTTTCTTTTTTACATATTAAATTGTAATTGTTTCAATTAAAATCTTTCTATTACATTTTGTATTGATTGATTCTATACGCTTTAAGGTAGAATCATTCATCTTTGTATTACTCTGATTATTGTGTTCATCTTGAATACAATTGTTTTACATTACATTAGTATTACATTACATCATACCTTTTATAATCAATACAATTGTGGGTGTTTGTACTTGTATTAGTTTAAGACTTTTTAAACTAATCTCTTAAGTGCTAAAACAAAAAGGTTTTTAAACCTACAATTCACCCCCCCCCCTCTTGTATTGTTCCATCTAATACACATATATATCCATATATTCGATCCAACATGAGGTGTCTACTGCCTATTTTTAACAAAAAAAACATAACTACTCAGCATGTACTATCAAGTACACGATGTGTACAATTTTATTAATTGTTCCTCTGGTATCTACTTTGCACCGCCTCACTATTCATCTTCCGACTGATTACATGGCGCGTGTTACTAAGTACAGGGCGTATAGTTAGGTTTTACACCCTTAATCACTGAAAAGACTACACGGCCTGTGTTCTCCTCCCACAAAGCCAAATTACATAGAGTGTGTAAAAAGTACATGACATGAAGTTAGTTTTTACACCCAAGCCTAAAAACCCTATCTTTTAATCCCACACAGCCAAAGTACACGGGGTGTGTACAAAAGTAAATGGAATGTACCCATATTCTGAGGATTTTCCCAACATTTCCCTTGTTTTCTAAAAAACACCTAAGGAAGAAGGAAATGAAGAAACTCGTACCTCATGATTAAGAACCTATTTCTTAAAAACATCCCCCCTAAAAATATTCATCCCTGAATTTTCTTTCAAAGGGTAGTGATGATAATTCTGAGAACAATTCTGGACACTAAGCACATTCGTCGGTCTCCTACTCCAAGGTTTCATCCTGCACTCAGCTATGATGCCATAGCACCCGCACAAGAGGAACTGGTCGAATTAGAGAACCTCCACTCTACTTTCGACAATAGAATCAGTTGTTCCTCAAAGGATGCATCAACCTATAGTTCATCCTCCTCGGGCTGAAATACGTGAGACATGTCGGAGTTATAACAGCGTAGCTGAGATACGTGGATGACGTCGTGCATGTACTAGTACCTATGTGGTAACTTCAATCGATCGACAACCGGACAGACTCTATCCAGAATCTCAAATAGCCCTACATACCTCAGTGAATGTTTACCCTATCTCTTGATCCACCTGTGTCCCAACCTCGGCGAAACACGCTAGAAATCCTGATCCCCAACCATGAACATCATGGGTCTTCTACGACAATCAACATAAGATTTATGACGAGACCGTGCAGTATCCATCCAATTCCGAATGAATTGGACTAGTTATAAATAATTCTGTATGAGATGTGGTCCCATTAATACAACCTCACCCACCTCCAACCAGCATAATAGTGATGAGCATTGCCTACCATATAATGCCTCGTTAGTTACTATCTCAATAGTTTACTGAAAACTATTTTTTGGCAAACTTGGCTAGGGGTACATGCTTCTCCCAAGAGCCCTCAAAGTCCAGGACACAGGCATGTAGCATGTCCTCTAGACCATGTATTGTATGCTCTGACTGGACATCAGTCTCAGGTTGGTATGTTGTGCTCAGAAGCACCAGTGTACCCAGTGTCCTCTAAAGAATCTGCCAGAAACGAGATTGAAAATGAGATTCCCTGTCTGAAACGATAAAATGAGGGACCCCATGAAGATGTAAAACCTCTAAGATATATAAAATCCCAAGATTTTCAACACCTAAGGTCTCATTAATTGGAAAAAATTGAGATCCCTATTCATGTATGTCCACAACAACCCATACGACATCATTTCCTCGAGGTGACCTCGACAACCTGGTCATGAAGTCCATTGCGAAATCATCCCATTTTCACTCGGAAATGGGTAACTGTTGTGACAGTACAAAAGGCCTATGATGTCCTTCCTTCACCTACTGACAAGTGGAACATCTTGTAACAAAAACAACTACTTTCTTTTTCAGACTTGGCCACCAATTCTGATGTCTTAAGTCACGGTACATTTTGGTAACTCCAGGATGCACTTCCCAAGATGAAGCCTAAAACTCCCGCATAAACTCCTCTAGCAAAATCCCTAGAACCCACACTCATCCATGAATATGTAGTACCTTGTCATCGCCTATCATTTATCTAGGAAGAGGGTCATCACTTACCACCGACTCCTGTAGAACTAGGACTTCTAAATATAATATCTATCTCATCCTCACTCTATATAGGAGGGTAGAATTCATAGCTAAGGATGAATGATAGGTTAGCCCCTGACTATTGTGCACCTCCAAATTCATCTCGGAGAACAAATCCATAAGCTTCCACTCAACACAGTCCTGCTACACTGCCTGTATCTGAGTTCTCCAACTCAGTGCATCATCTGCTGCATTACCTAAACCAGGTGTATAGTTAAGATTGATTTTGAATGACTGAAGGTATTTAACCCACCTTCACTGTCTCAAATTCAAGTCACACTGGGTAATGATGTATTTGATAATTTTTTGGTCGGTGAAAACCAAAAAATGATCTCCCAGAAGATAATCTCTCTAACAGCTTATGCATGAACAACTACAGGAAACTCTAGATCATGCATCGGGTAATTACTCTCATGTGGCCTCAACTGACGAGACCCATACGGAACTACTCAACCACCCTGAATCAACAGAGCTCCCATCCCAATACCGAATGCATCACAGTAAACTGTATACCTCTTCCCTTACTCTGGATGTATCAGTACTAGTTCTGATGTCAACCTTCCCTTAAGCTCTTGAAAGGATGTCTCAAAAGCTTCAGACCAAATGAACATCATACCCTTCTTAGTCAAGCCCATCAGCAATGCTGCTAAGTGGTAGATGTCCTGTATAAAGCACTGTTAGTATCCAGATAGCCCCACGAAACTCCATATTTCAAAAACATTCTTAGGCTTCTACTAGGATACTACTGCTCTCAATTTCTTTGTGTATACCGTAACTTTTGCCTCTGAGATAATATGACCCAGGAAGTGAATCTAGTCCATCCAAAAGTGGCACATTGAGAGGTTAGCTTATAATTGATTCTCTATCAATGTACTCAATATGATATCAAAATGGGATACATGGTCGTTTCTAGTGTGACAGTACACCAAGATATCATCCACAAAGACCACCACAAAAGAATCCAGATATGGGTGGAACTCACGATTCTTCTGATCCATGAAAACTGCTAGTGCGTTTGTGAGTCCGAACTGCATGACCCAATACTCACAAAGACCATAACTTCCCTTAAAGGCTTTAAGAAGTATCTCTGATGGTCTAACGCGCAACTGATGATATCTAGACATCAAGTCAATCTTTGAGAACACTCATACTCCCCAAAGATGATAATAAAAGATCATGAATCCTCAGTAAGGGATATCGGTTCATAACCATCAATAGTATTAGTTTCCAATAATCCATATAGTGTTAGAGGGTACCATCTGCCTTCTTAGTGAACAGGAAATGCAAACCCTACAGAGAAATAATGGGTCAGATGATTCCCTTTCCCTATAACTCCTCCAACTACTTATTGTGCTCCTATAACTTTTGTGTATCCATCTTATAAGAATGTATGGACACCATTTCTGCTCTTGGCACAGGTTCAATAAATAATTCCACCTCTTGATCTGGAGGTAGACCTGAAATGTCAACCAGGAAGACAACATTGAAATGATTAACAATTGTAGATAAATAATTTTGACATGTTTAGCAGTCATCCAGATATAAACTGGAAATCTGGGCTGTCACTCCACCTCTCCCACGATGCATGAGTCCATCTCGGCTCACCTTGGCATCCCATTCTCCCTTATATAGAAACTCTCCGACCTATGCGACATGAAACTCACCCTGCGACGATAGAAGTCTAAAATGCCTTGAACGGATACCAACTAGTCCATACCAAGAATGACATCATAGGTTGTATTCTATAAGACATAGAGGTCCCATAGAAAGGGATACCCACCAACCTCTGGGGGGAACTCCATACACTGAGGCACACCTGTTGTTATAATTCCCAAAATTGTATCTATCATCATTATATCCAATAATGAAGAAACACTAATCCCAAGGCTCTACACCATGGGCACAGATTTAAAACTATGCGTAGCACCAGTATTGAAAAGTGAAGACGGTAAAACAGAACAAACTATAATTGTACCTCTGACAGTGGAAGGTCAAGGATCATTCTCATATTTAGTCTGTTGTACTACATATGTCTTCCATGAGCCGTGGCCTTGTGACACAACCTGGGTACCCTGAGCTGACCTTCCCTGCTGTCTCTGAGATCCTGGTGTCTGGATACCATTGTCCCGAAAACCACCTCGGCATGAACATCCTAACGTATTACAATTCCCCGACTGGTAAGAAGCTGTTGGCCCTGCTCCTGCATGTGGAGTCTGCACAAAACTCTTCTCTCTAGTCCCTAGGGGAAACGACCTTCAAAAACGCTGAAGATGACACATCTTGTCGCAAGCTCGACACTCCCCTGGGTCACGTGGTCCCTAGGGTCTCTTGTGCCCCTCTTTACCACACTGGTACCACATGACCTTGCCACCTAAAGAATTATTCTAGCTAGTACTGCCACCGTGAGAGAAATCCATCTTCCTTTTCTTCATTCCTATAGAAATTGTACTAGAGACTAGTGTCGAACCGCCCTGGTCCGCACCACTAGCTTCCCGTAGGTTTTGCTCAGTAATCAATTCCTAGTTCACAATATCATGCACTTTAGGAAACCTAAAAACTTTCAACAATGCTCAGATTTCATGTCGATGACCATCCTCGAAGCATCATGCCATCAACATCTCATCACTCACAAGAACAGTTTCAAAATGTTGTAGCTCAGTGAAGCGGTCTGAATGGTCCATCACTGATATGGCGCCCTACTACATATTCATGAACTCTCAAGCTCGATCTTCCCTTAGCGTCTTTGGAAATAAAGTGTCATAGAAGACTGCTTGAAAATTATAATATGCCATATCTCGTTGATGCTTAGTCTGGGTGGTAACATCCCACCTTCTCTTGGCGGAATCACGCTGCATGTAAGTAGTGAGCTTAACCCTCCTCCTAGGAGGCGTCTCCAGATACTCGAAGATCATCACCACAGAAAACTACCATGAATCCGTAGCCTATGTTCCTACGTACCCTGAAAACATAGGTGGATGCTACTATTAGAATATATGTGTCAACTCTACCATAGATGTGGCAACCTGCGATGCTCCCTAAAAGGTCTGCATGAACTGCATGACACCATCATGAAACTGCACATCCATGCCTATGTCTGGTATAACAGATAGCGTCATATCTGGCACTACTGGAGGATCCGTCGATAGTCCATGGCCTCCTATCTCTGGAGTGTAATCATCGCCACTCTCTTGGTGAGAAACATGTGGTTGTCTCGGTGGCATGACTCTACAAGGTCAAACACACACCTTAGATTAAAATCATCAATGACTAAAAACTGGAAACGTAAGAAAGGAACATGAGAAAGAAGACATTCATGTTTTAAAAAACATGACTACAAGACATGTAAAATGACAACATGTCGTGTTCCCATAGGTCTTTCACATGGGCGTGTAGTTCATCATGAACTGGTCGTGTATCACCCCACACATGGCATGTTGGAATTACACATAGTGTGTACTTGAATTTTCTTCCCCTACCTGAGTCCTTGTACAAGGCCATGTCCACAAAGTCTCTCACTAGTCAAGACAACACGACCAGTCCCATAGGTACAACACGTGTACTAGAAGAGCTTCACCTACCAGTGTTGTTCAAGACACGCCCAAATACACAGATCACACTACACGGTGTGTTCCAGATGGACATGACGTGTACATGAAAGGATAACACTGACCTGTGAAGTTAGCTACACAGCCGGATCCCAAGTTTACACTACATGACATGTTTATAATTGACACGGTGTTTATAAGATAATATTTCTCCATCCTTGTTATTAGTCACATGGGAGAATAAATGGTCAACAAGACATGGCATGTACAATGGGAACATGTTGTGTTCCCACAAAAACTTCCCTATATCGTGTCTCTGGTCACATGTCCTATGACACAGTTAGGGAATACACGGCGTGTACATAAGGTACACATCGTGTACTAAAGAGAAATAATTTCTTCCCAAACAGAATAACTCATGGCATGTAGTCAAAACTACATGGCGTGTATTCTGGGTTTTTCTGAACAGTAATCCTCAATAACTACTCCAAAGCATAGAAAAACATTGAAACGAACACCAAAGTTCCAAATTCTGATCTGTGAGGGCCCATACTCCACATGAATCAAAAAAGGGCATCTTATACAAGTTATAACATGGTAAAAAATTCAATGATCCACCAAATTCATGTCAATGAGGGCCCAGAACAACTCAAGAACCAAATTTGGGTGTTCATTCTAAAAAAACCTCTAGCAAAAAATACCTATCAACTGAAGGTGTATATATCAAGGTACCTATCACAACATGATGAATTGTCTAGCACCACATCTATCAAACCAGCATCCAATTTTTGATGCACCTACATGTCAAGTAAATATGATTTACATATTATTCTGACATGTTCCTATATGATGGATGAGATGGCATTCTCACATCTCATCATGTTGCCACTAAATAAAACCCATGTATAAAATATAAACAAAACACCACAATTTCATCACCCAACGGTGAAATTAAATCAACTGTAATAATTGAAAAATTAGAAAGTCGCCACACGAGGTAAATTGGATTTTCCCTATATAGAGATCAAATACTCCCAGGCAAAACATATTACCAAGTACCAATTCTATCATATCCCTGGCTATAGGTTGTAAATAGTAAGTCAAATAAACAAAACCCATTTGATAAAACATTGTAACATCCCTGATCTGGGTACCACACAACAGGTGCCTCGAACCCGGTTGGTCACATGACCTCATGTGCATTTACCCAAATCCCTGAGGCTATTGACTGGAAGCAAGGGCCTAGGACTAATAGGGGGAAACTATGCCCTCATTTTTCAAAGTGCAGCGAGGGAGAAATAGATATAAACATAAAAAATCAGAAGCAGTAAACAATATACACCTGAAATCGACAACGGAACTGAATTAAAAGATAACCAGTTGTCATACATATTATGATGCAATATGTCTCTAATTATAAGAAAGCTGCCAAAACAGGATACACAACAATCAGATACAATACAACACAAAGTAAAAATTTCAACTAAACAACACCAAAGCACTTCCAAAGGAATGCAGCAGCATCAGAAGCCTATTCTTGGTCCCACAATATCCTACTCCTCTGCAATAATCATGTACCTGGGTAGGGACTCTATCCCTTATCGACACATGTAAAAATATAATCTGTTTGGGCCTAACAAATGACCCAAACAGGGTGTGAGAAATAAATCCAATTAGGCAACCACCAAAGGCCCATGAACAACTGTCAGTGAAAATGTGCAACAGTAGTGTTCAATAATGAAATGCAGTAAACTAGGATATACTCAAATGTAACTACTCATATGAGTTAAATTAAATTTTGATAATTATTCAACAATTAAATATAATTTAAATTTGTAGTTTTCTGAGACTCGACCTCAACCGACAATATTTTGTACCAGTGTCGCACCTGAAACCACAAATGGCAATTTAACTAGTAAATGATAATGATAATAATACCAAGCATGTGCTTAAACTTGGAAGGCACAACATAAGAAATCACTACAATGAATATTCAAAGTAACTATTGTCCTCATACATGCAAATACCTACCCTCAGAGAAATAGAAACGAAACCCTCAGGTGATGGTCCTTAGGCATAACAAATATTGCCCTCAGGAATATGATATACCATCCTCAGGTACAGAATCCACTTCCCACAGGAATAAGAAACGTTTCCCTCATTCTAAACAAGACATTGACCTCAGGCTAAACACTACACAACCCTTAGGCTAAAAAAACACTTCCCTCAAGAGTTACATTGGAAATGAATGTAATCAGGACGAGAATAATTCAAAAGAAAGCAATTTATATACATTACATTTAAAGAGAACTCAAAATATACTATAATCATAACATACGCACGGGTATCCTAGCCAAACAACTAAACTAGGGAAATGCACCATCACGGTGGCCCTGGATCAAAGAAACAATCACAACCAGTAGTTTATACTTTATCATTAGACTACCTATGCAAATCTAGGTATCTCAACAATCAATGTATCATCCATACGACACCCCGAACATGGGCACGTGGCCCAACAGTACACAAAATCAACTCTATAGTTGGAAATAAACTCAAGACTGCCTACCTTGATCTCCTCTGATCGATATACGTGAAAGGTGCCTCCCGAAACAACCAATAATGGTGTAGATCTGAGATAATTGATTACATGTTCAAACCTAAATAACTTCTCTTAGGGAATGACTTGGAAGGAGAGACTCAAGAAGAGGGAAGACCGTACCCATGATTTAACGCCCCAATCCTAGTTACCCAGAGTCGGTACATTATTACAAAACATTGGCATGATCACAAAAGATCAAGTCTTGAAAGACCGTTTAATTTAGTATCTTTGGAAACACTAGATATATTCATAAGTCTTACATTACATCAGAAAGTAAAAAAACTACAACAACATCCTGTCTCCGCACTCATATCCCCTCATACTATCCCTACAGGTCATTCATAAAATACTTTTTAATATCCTGGGAAAAATAAAACATATAAAGGGGTGATCTCAATTTCCTAGTAAAGATAACAATGTAGAGGAAACGTTCATAAATAAGCACAAACATTTAAGGAAATTAATAACTAAAAAAATCCTTTTAATATTCAACTTAAACATAATATGGAAGAAATAAAGTGAAATAATTCCATTTACTTATTCACATGGATATTCTACTAGTCGAATAATTAAATGCAATATCAATAACCACTTTCATAATGATGGAATGCATAATGCCAGACTATCATAACCACATAGTCAAGGCCTTGTGCCTAGACTACAAATATGATTTTTCAATGCCTTAGGCCAAGACACTAGTTTGTCTCATGAGACATACCAATTCATCAAGGAGCTTTAGTAGGCTCCACCTGTCACATATTATGTCCAATGCATTCCTCTTACGAACAGTTTCAAACATAGCATAAACATTCGTATTAAAACTAGAATATGAAATGTCAATAATTTCATTATAAACCA
Organism: Viscum album; assembly: GCA_963277665.1. Lineage (NCBI taxonomy): Eukaryota > Viridiplantae > Streptophyta > Magnoliopsida > Santalales > Viscaceae > Viscum > Viscum album. The sequence continues at coordinate 1,941,186,545 of OY728126.1, read as the reverse complement.
TGAATGGTATAAAAATAACACATACACATTCAAACATATCACAAAAACTTCATTAAAATATGGAATTTTTGTATCATAATAAATCTACTTTAAATATGCATAAAATCCATCAAAGGATGTTGACATAGATGAAATCAAAAATATTTGAGAGAAATATCTCTTTTTTAAAATCATTTAAAAGTCACATAATTATAAAATAAAAAATTTACATTGATAATATTCTTATATTCTTATATGGGATGATTTGAAATTTTATAAGGGAACAAAATAGCCGCACCCTCCATAGATGTAAAAAAAAGACATTCTTACCTTAATTCTGTCAAAAAGGTTAAAGAGGACCTTATTTTGAAATCAAAAGAATGATTTTTTTATAAAAATCATATAAAAAGTTAAAAAGGGTATAAATGACCTCAACACATAGTCTATAAAATAGTAGAAACTATTTGAAATAAATTTCTAAGAAACATGGATTTCGATGATAAAGAGGTCTTAGCAGATAATTATGTATTAACAACCACGAATAATGAAGAGATTGTGAAATAAATCCTTACATTGTACTTTTCATTGGTTGAGGATAGGTTATCATACAATATAATGGTGGTATAATTGTTATTAAATTATACAACAATCATATAAATTAATATTATATCATATATGATCTTTTAACGTTACTTAGTTAATAATATCTTAGTATTATTGGCGTTTTGGGTGTTAACATACTAGTTTTCTTTTATATGTTTTGTCACATAAGTCTTGTTGGTTATGGATAGGATGTATATTATTCATATAAAGAATGATATCAAGTTATTAAACATTATTTTTAATCATCAAATGAGAATTAGACTAGCATGGATACGACGGGGAATGAATCTCATCGTGTTCGTGGAGACGGTAGTCCGTACGTACGCACGAGCGAAAATATCATTCCTTTGATATTATAATAATATATAATTGGATTTTATTTAATATATATATATATACAGAATCATTATCATGTTATATTTATTATTTCCATCAATTACACATCATTATCATACCCATTCGAATAATAATGTTTTGAATAACAATTACACCATGACGTGGAAACAGTAAGCCGTACGTACATAGGTATGGTGAAATGTCATTCAATAGACGGATATAATACTGAATATGGTTGTAACATATTTATAATAACATCACAGTATATATAATATATTGGAGTTTTTACTTTAGAATTGAAATTTCAAGGAAAAAGATATTGAAGAAGAAGGGAACTTGAAAGAGGGTGGTGAAAACATTACCTTTTCTTCGGGTTGTTAATTTTTATTTGATAAAAAGGCTCCATAGGATGGATTTCTGATCAAACTAAGGCCTCTAGGTTGAATTGAGATAATTTGAGAGAATATTTGGGAATGGGTTGGCTGATCCAAAAGGATTTGATGGTGTGAATTTGAGGAAATGGGAAGCTCCCTTTTATAAGAGTGGTGAGGGGCACCTTAAGAAAAGCTAGAAATATTATTTTATAATAAATTATTATTCGGTTTATAATGGTTCCAAAGTGGATAATTTAAATCAAAAGGTGGGGATATGTCGAAATAACTCAATGATTAGGTTTTATACAGGTTTGAGTCAATTTCTTAACCTTATCATTTAGTTTTAACTCATAGTTAATTAGATTGACATTTACCATGTCCCTTTGAATTTTTATATTTTATGGTTAATAAACATAATATAAACTTCCTAGCTACTCCAAAGTGGTCCATTAATAATAAGAATATCTTTATATAAGTCTTTTGGCCGAAACGTTGAATTTTAAGATTTGAATTTAAATTAATAATATAATATTTGTTTTAAAAACACATTTATTTCCATTTTTACAATACTTAATAATTGATTTTTTTAAACCTTAACAACATTATTAATTCAAAAAAAAATTATTTATGAATTCCAGACATGTATAAATAATCCATAAAATTCATGGATGGCATCAAAACTATAAATTATATTTATTTTAAAATTTATAATAATAATTATTTGATTCCTTCATTAATAAAGAATATAATGCATCATTATTGTGTCATAAATAAATTTAATTATTAAATGTCTAAATATTATAAATATAATTCCATTCTGTATTAAATCTTTTTAGATTTCTAATGAATATTTATAGTTTAAAATACAACATATATAACCCTACTTATAAAATGTTTTTCAAAAATATATATGCTTTTGTCATTTTTGTATTTACTTTAACTTAATTAATATAAAGTATCATTATCACTTACAAGTGGATCCAAGGGTGAAAAAAGAGACCAAATTGTGCCCACGGTCGGACATGTATCAACCAATAGGGTTAGGACACGTTTTAGGGTCATTTATTATTATTATAATATTATTGGTTTACCCTTATTTACCGGATTTACCCTTTAACCATGGCAAATAAAATATTTACCGAAGTAAATTATTCAGAATGTCTAAAAGTAAAAGTTACCTATTTACACAATTTGGACCTCCTATTTCTAAATATGGAATCCATTTTTTTATTTAGATCACAGAAGTTTCATAAATTAATTTAAAATAAAATTCCTGCTGTCAAAACAGAAAGCGTGTTTTATGAAATGATAACTATCGAAAGATTGACAATTATTTATGTCCGGTTTAAATGTTAAATTCAGTCGAATGACCAAAATTGTATTAAATGGTAAAAATTTATTCTAAATATACTTCAAAACCACTCAATATCATAACTTATAACTATAAATTTTTTTTATTAAAAAAGTTGTTCTTAATTAAAATTTAGAAATTTTCACTATTCTTCAAAATATGAAGGTTATCAGAAATGTACCAAAAATTCACTCTAAGATAATTTTGATATTAAAAATCAAAAAATTAAGTCAATTTTGAATGATAAAATGTATAAAATTTTAAAAAGTTGGTATTACTATTCATAACGGCTAGTTTGATTGGTTGTGATGTGTGTTATAACTCGAAGATGCGTACAACACATGCTACTATATTATTCAAAGAAAAGCATACCATAGAATCTTGGGGTGTTACATTCTCCCCTCCTTAAAATAGTTTCATCCTCAAAATTTTAAGAATAATTCCACGTGAAATGACTTGGGTGTTTCTTCATCATATGTTTCTCTGGTTCCCACATTGCATCTTCCTTCTTATGGTTTTTCCATAGAACTTTTACCAGACAAGTCATACGGTTTCTCAACAATTGTTCTCTCATATCGAGAATCTTGACAGACTCTTCACAATAACATAGATCGAGTTCCAGATCTAATCCCTAATAGGTGAGTACATGCATTGGGTCAGGCATGTATTTTCTCAACAGTGATACGTGGAACACATCGTGAACTTTGGAATGACTTGGCGGTATTTCCAAATAGTAAGCTACATCCCAAATTCGTTCTAGAATTTTGAAAGGTTCTATGTACCTAGTAGTCAATTTACCTTCTTACCGATACATATAACACCCTTCAATGGATATACCTTCAAGAAAACATGATCTCGTACCTGAAATTTCAAATCCTTCTTTCGGTTGTCAGCATAGCTCTTCTTCATACTTTGAGATACTTTGATGTGGTATTGGATTACCTTTACCTTTTCCATTGTTTCGTCCACCATTTCTTGGCCAATGAGTTTTCTTTCACCAACATCATCCTAACAGGTTGGTGTGTGACATCTTTTTCCATATAATGCTTCATATGGTGCCATCTGAATACTCGAATGGAATCTATTGTTATAGGAAAATTCTACCAGGGGTAAATATTGATCCCACATACCCTGAAATTCATGTGAGAATGATATCAACATATCTTCTATGGTTTGAATAGTCCGTTCTGATTGTCCATCTATTTGAGGGTGGTAGGTAGTGCTCAAACATAGTCCAATATCCAAGGTCTTCTGAAGACTCTTCTAGAATCATGAAGGAAAATGGGGATCACGATCAGAAACAATAGATAGGGGTACTCCATTATGTCTCCCAACTTCATTAATTTATAGTCTTCCTAGATGTTCGAGTTGTAAATCTTACCTTATAGCAATAAAATGTGCTGACTTGGTAATATGGTCAACAATGACCCATATTGCATCGTTCCTTCTAGGAGTCTTTCGTAGTCCCATGACAACGTCCATCGTGATATTATACTAGTTCCACTCAGGTATGGGAAGAGGTTGCATGAATCTTCTATGATGTTTCCTTCCAGCTTTCACTTGTTGAAAAACCATATATCTTGAAGCAAAATCAGCAATCTCCCCTTTCATGTTGTCTAACCAAAAATGTTCCTTGAAATATCTATACATTTAGGTGCTCCCAGGGTTTATAGAGAAATTGAAACTATGAGCATCATCCAACAATTATCTTTTTAGATCAGGTATATCGGGAACACAATGTCTCTTCCCAAATGTCAAAATTCCATCTCCATACACCAAGTCACTCAATCTCCCACCATTCACAACTTTAATCTTCTTCTGAAACTCTTTATCATCAGTCTATGGAATCTTTAACATTTCTAGTAATGATGGTTTGGCAACCATTTGAAAAGGCATTGATGATTCACATTCCATGGTGATTTATATATCCATTTTTACTAGATCCATGTATATAAGATCCTTTTCAACTCTCATCTTGTTCAAAAATCCCTGATACTTTTGACTCAAAGAATCTTCCACCTTATTTTCCTTCCCCGGGTGGTAGTGTATCATGCAATCATAATAATTGAGTAGTTCAAGCCATCTCCTTTGCCTCATGTTGACTTCTTTCTGTTAGAAAATATACTTCAAACTCTTGTGATCAGAATAAATCTCACATTTTTCACCATACAGATAACGTCTCCATTCCTTCAAAGAAATGATTACAATTGCTAACTCAAGATCATTATTTGGATAGATTTTCTCATTAATTTTCAACTGTCGTGATGCATAGGAAATAACTCTATCATCTTGCATAAGGACACAACCATGTTCTTTCTTCTATGCATCACTATAAATAACGAACCCATCATTCCCCGATGGTAGAGTCAATATATGAGAATTGACTAATCTTCTCTTCAGTTCATCAAAAAATTCTTCACACTCTTTTTTCCAATCAAATTTAACCCCTTTACGTGTGAGCTTTGTTAATGAGTTAGAAAGTTGGGAAAAAATATAGACGAAATGCCTATACTAACATTCTAAACCAATAAAACTGTGTACCTCAGTTATACTCATCAGGGCTGGCCATTCTTGGATTACCTTGGTCTTAGAAGGATCAATAGAGATTCTATCTTTGGAGACAATATGGCCAAGAAAAGAAATATCTTGATGCCAAAATTCACACTTGCTAAACATCCCATATAACTCTTGTCTTCTAAGAGTCTTCATGATAATGCACAAGTGATTTTCATGATCTTCATAGATTTTGGAATATACCATGATATCATCAATAAATACCTCCACAAAATCATCGAGTTATTCATTGAAAACCCTATTCATTTGATCCATTAATACTGAGGGTGCATTAGTCAGCCCAAAAGGAATTACTGTAAACTCGCAATGCCCGTACCTGGTTCAAAATGCTATCTTCAAAACGTCTTCCTTCTTCACACACAACTGATGGTATCCAGATCAAAGGATATTCTTTGAAAAGTATTGATCCCCATGCAGTTGGTCAAATAAATCATCAATGTGTGGCAGGGGATACTTTTTTTAGGGTTATAGCATTGATTTCCATATAGTCGATACATAACCTCATAGATCCATCTTTCTTCTAAATAAAAAGGAAAGGGTCTCCCCATGGAGAAACAATAGGGTGAATAAATCCATTTTTACTCAATTCCTCTAGTTGTTTTTTAGGTAAACTAATTCCACAGTGGCCATTCTATAAGGGGTCTTCGATATGGGCCTTGAAACTGGAATTAAATCTATTGAAAACTCAATTTCTCATTCTGGAGGATGTCCAGATAAACTTCAAGAAACACATCTAAATATTATTTTACAATAGGTATATCCCCTATTTGAACATTCTTTTCCTTACCCATAGTTATTTCATTCTCTTCCTCCCTGATAATTGAATTTAGTTGAGCTACTGGGAGTGGATCTAGATAAGAATTAGGTGGTGACAATTCTTCCCTAAAGATAAGTTGTTCATAATCATCATCTTCAAAAATCATAACCTCCTTCTTCTTACAATAAATTTTGGAATCATGGATTGAAATCCAATCCACAATGATGAATATATAAAATTCAATCATGGGTATGGTGATTAGATCAGCATATAAAGAACATTTATATTCCCTAATGGGGACGAATCCAAAGAACTTTGTAGCAATGATACTTCCCTTAAGATTTTTAACAGACAACTCCCTTGTATGATCAAATTGGAAATATGTAATTTTGTTATCAAACATGGAAGATATGAAACATTTTGATGATCCATAATCAAATAATTCATTTTCTAAACATGAAGAAACCATTAAATTACCCGCCACCACGTCTTTTGGAGCTTCCACCTAAGCAGTAGTGATAGAATAAGCTTGGCCTTGATCCCTTGGCCTTTTCTAAGGTATGTTCCCCTGGCACTTAGGACATTCATTTTCATAATTTCCTATATCCCTGCAATTGTAGCATTGAACATCAGTAGCTTCCTTCTTCCCCTTGTAATCACGATCTTGGTGGCCTTTTTCAACACACTGTTAACAGACTCCCATTCCCTTCAAGCAAGTACCAGGGTGTTTCTTCCCACATTTACTATGGGATGGATAATCCACTTTCCCATCCTCCCCTTATTTCCATTTCCAGAGTGATCAGAAGATCTATTCTTCTCTTGCTTTCTAAAGTCGTAAGACATAGAGAATTCTTTTTCTGCATAGATAGCGCATGATACAATATCTTCATACATCTAGAAGTTTTTTGAGACTAATACTTGATGGAGAAGTTGTTTTAATCCATAAAAGAAACAATAAATCTTACTTCTTGGGTTATGTATATAATCTTCAGCATACCTTGCTAAGCTTGTAAAGCTATCCTCATACATTGTGACATTTTCATCCTCCTTTTTTCTCAGACTCAAAATTTTTCTTTCCATTCCTTCTCGATGGTCACGAGGAAAGTATTTTTCTATGAAAATCTCATTGAACTCTCTCCATTCCATATTTGATACTTAATCATCTTCCTTTGTGTTTTGAATCAATGAACACCATTGATCATCATCCCTAGTAAGGTGGTAAACTGCCATGAAAACATTTTCCCTTTCACTACTTCCCAAGGCATGTTAGATTTTCTCTAAGGAATTTATGCGTTACTCAGCTACTAATGCAATTGTACTCCCATTTAATGTGGGTGTTTTTTGACTCATGAATCGATCTAACATTGATCCTCCTTTCTGTGGATGTGGGTGCTCCCTATGGGTATGGTTTTTATTCATAACCTGAGTGAGTTTTCCCAGTATGGTGATTAGCTGATCAGCACTAGTTGAATCACCAGCTTTACTATTATTATCTTGAGCAGGAGGGAAATCCCTAAATGGAGTGCGTGCATTAATACAGTTTCCCTTTCTTCCACTAGGAACCATTTCAAAACAATGGAATAAACTAGATTAGATTATGAATCACGATACATAAATCCAAACTTTCAAAACAATTAAGATAAATTGAACAGTTTATGGATATAATCAATAATCATAAAAATGTTTTCCTTGAGGAAGTATATACTCATAAACCATTAAAAATGGTTTATAAAGAAAATGAGAATTATCATATGCATATCCATCGGGAGTGTCATAACAAAGGGTGTAGCAAGGCCTGTTGTCGTGCACCGGTTCCCGTTCGAGTCTAGCTCAAAGCGGTGTTTTTGGGTTTTACCCCTAGGTACATCTGTGCTAGATCCACCTCTACCTGCATGTATCCAGATAGGGATGTAGTTCTCGGTAAACTCACAAAATCTCTACCATACCAAAATTCTAGGAGGTTATTCTATATTAATCCTCTAAGTTTCTCTTATGGTTATGTGCTCTATTCAGAGATTATCTAAATCTGGTTTCCAAGGTTTGTACTAAACATCCTATGATACCAACTGTAATGCCCCAACCCCAGCTTCCCAGAGTCAGAGCATTGTTACATAACATTGGCATGATCACAAAAGATCATGTCTCGACTGACCGATTAGTTTAGTAGCCTTGGAAACAGTATATATATATTCATAAGTCTTACATTACATAATAAAGTAAATAATCTCCATCAATATCTTGTCTCCACACTCCTATCCCCACATACTATCCCAGTAGGTCATTCATAAAATACTTCTTCACATCCTGGGAAAAATAAAACATAGAAAAGGGTGATCTCAAATGCCCAGTAAGGATAACAATATAGCAGAAGCTTTCATAAATAATAATTAACATTTAAGGCAATGTATAACTAAAAAAATCTTTTAAATCTTGAACTTTAGCATAATATGGAAGTAATAAAATGAAATAATTCCATTTACTTATTCACATTAATATTATACTAGTCAAATACTCACATTCAATATCAATATCCACTTTTATAATGATGAAATTCATATTTCCAGACTATCATAACCACATAGTCAAGGCCTTGTTCCAAGACAACAAATATGATTTTTTCAAGGCCTTATGAAAAGACACTAGTTTTCCTCATGCGCCCTACCGATTCATCGAGGAGCTATTACGGGATCCACCCATCACTTATTAAGTCCAATTCATTCCTCATAAGAATAGGGTTAAACATAATATAATCATTCTCATTAAAACTAGAATACGAAATGTCAATAATTTCTCTATAAACCATGAATGGTATAAAAATAACAAATCCACAGTCAAACATATCACAAAATCGTAAATACAATATTAATGTTTTGTATCATAATAAATCAACTTCAAATAAGATAAAAATCCATCAATGGACGTTGACATAGATGAAATCAAAACTATTTGAGAGAAATATCTCTTTTTTAGAAATCATTTAAAATTCATATAATTATAAACTAAAACATTTAATTTGAAAATATTCTTATAAGATTATAAGGTAAGCTTTGACGATTTTATGAAGGTGCAAAATATCCTCACCCACCGTATATGTTAAAAAAAGGCATTCTTACCTTAATTCTTTCAAAAGGGATTAAAAGGACCTTATTTGGAAAATGATTAGAAGATTTCTTTATAAACATCTTATAAAAATTCAACAAGGGTATAAATGACATTAACCCATAGTCTATAAAATATTAAGAATGATTTGAAATAAGTTATTAAGAAACATGAATGTGGATGATAAGGATGTCCTAGTAGATAATTATGTATAACCAACCTCAAATAATGATGATATTGTGAATTAAATCCTTAACTTGTAATTTTCCCTACATTAGGGTAGGTTAACCTCCTGTATAATGGTGAAATAATTGTTATAAAATTATACTATAATCATATACATTAATATGATATCATCTATGATATTTTAACTTTGCATTGTTAATAATATCTTAGTATTATCGTCGTATCAGGTGTTAACTTACTCATTTTCTTTTATATGATTTGTTACATAAGTCATGTTTTATATGGATAGGTTGTAACTTATTCATATACCTAATTATATCAAGTCCTTGAATATTATTTTTAATAATCAAATGAGAATTGAACTTGCCTGGATACGATGGGGAAAGAATCACATCGTGTTCGTGGAGACGGTAGTCTGTACGTACGCACGAGTGACAATATCATTCCTTTGATATTAAAATAATATATAATCAGATGGTATATCATATATAAAGAATAATTATCATGTTATATTTATTATTTACATCAATTACACATCATTATCATACCCATCCAATTAATAATGTTTTGAATAACAATTACACCACAATGTGGAGACGGTAAGCCGTACATATGCATGTATGGTGACATGTAATTCAAAGAATGGATATAATAATGAATATGGTTGTACCATATTTATAATAACATCACAGTATATAGAAGATACTGAAGATATTCTTTTAGAATAGAATGAACAAAGAAATAATAAGTTGAAGAAGAACAGAACTTGAATGAGGGTGGTGAAAAAATTACCTCTTCTTCTTGTTCTTCCTATTGATTTGATCGAAAGGGATCCATTGGATAGCTTTCTGATCAAAATAAGGCCTCTAGGATTATTTGAGGGAAGTTGAGAGAATATTTGGGTAGGGATTTGCTGAGCCAAAATGCATTGAAGGTGTTTATTAGAGGGAAGGGGAAGTGCCCTTTTATAAGAAGGGTGAGGGGTACCTTCGGAAGAGCTAGAAATATTATTTTATAATAAATTAATATTCAGTTTCTAATGGCTCCAAAGTGGATTAATTAACTTTTATGGTGGGGATAGGTCTGAAATGACTCAAAAAATATGTTTTAGATAGGTTATGGTCACTTTATTATCCTTATCTTGTATTTTTAACTCAAAGTTAATTAGTTTGACATTTACCATGTCTCTTTGTATTTTTATATTATATAGTTAATAAAAAAACAATTAACATCCAAGGGACCCCCAAGTGGTCCATTAATAATTCACCTATCATTAAATAAGACTTTTTTCCGATCCTTAGATTTATAGTAATAGATTATCAATTAATAATATAATATTTGTTTTATAAACACATTTATGTCAATTTTGACAATATTTAATAATTTATTTTTGTTAAAGTCATTAAAACATTATTAATTACACAAAAATTTATTTAAGAAATAATAACATGACATATTATTCAATAAAATTCTTGTATTGTATCAAAACATTCAAATTATTTTTATTTTAACATTTATAATAATAATTATTTGATTCTTTCATTAATAAGGAAAATACTCTATCATTATTGTGTCATAAATAAATTTAACTATTAAATTTCTAAAAATCATAAATAAAATACTATTATGTATGAAATATTATTAGATTTATAATGAATATTTATAATCGAAAATATAACATATATAACCCAATGTAACAATTGTTTTTCTAAAAGATATATGCTTATGTCATTTTTGTATTTACTTTAACTTAATTAATATAAAGATTCATTATCACTTACAAGTGGATCCATGGGGTCTCAAAATCGACCAAAAGATGTCCATGTTCATATATATATCAACCAATAGGGTTAAGACACTTTTTAGGGTAACTAATTATTATTATAATATTATTTGTTTACCCTTATTTACCGGAATTACCCTTTTACCATGGTAAATAAAATATTTACCGAAATAATTATTAAAAATGTCTAAAAATAAGAGTTACATTTTTACACAATTTTGACCTCCTGATTCTAAATATGGAATCCATTTTTCTAAATTCAAAATGTAGAATTGGCAGAAATTAATTTAAAATTAATTCTTGTTGTTGAAATAGAAACCGTGTTTTTAAGAAATAGTAAATATCCAAAGAATGACACTTGTTTATGTATAATTTAAATGTTAAATTTTGTACAATGACCAACATTGTATTAAATGGTAAAAATATATTATAAATATACTTTAATACCACTCAAATTAATAACTTATCACTATTAATTATTTCGATTAAAAAATATGTTTTTAATTAAAATTTAGTAATTTTCACTATTCATCAAAGTATGAAATTTATCAGAAATGTACCAAAAATTCACTCAAAGATAATTTGGATATTAGAAATCAAAAAATGAAGTCCATTTTGAAATATAAAATGTATAAAATTTCAAAAAGTGTTTATTACTATTCATAACTGCTAGTTTGATTGGTTGTGGTGTATGTTAGAACTCAAAGTTGCGTACAACACACGCTAATATATTATTCATAGAGAAGTGTACCATGGAAGCAAGGGGTGATACACACGTGGTTCAAACAAGATTGACGATGGGAGACTTGGAGTCTCGGTGTGCAATCAGGAGCACCTACATGTCTCATCCTCCTCTCTCGCGGCTCCTGGTGAGTTCTCTGCCTCCTCTATCGAATGAGGGGCCTACTGCATATTTTTAACGAAAAAACATAACTACAAGGTGTGTACTCTCAAGTACATGTAATGTACTATTTTTTAACTTTTCCACTGGAGGATTCTTTTCTCTGCCTCATTTTTCATCTACAGACTGGTAATAGGGCGTGTATTACTAAATATACGGCGTGTAATTAGGTTTTACACCCTTAATCACCGACAAGACTACACGTCATATGTTCTCCTCTCACATATCCAATGAACATGACATGTGTAAAAATTACAATATGTGTAGTTAGTTTTTACACCCATGCCTACATGCTCTGTATTCTCATCTCACACAATAAAAGTACACGACGTGTGTACAAAAGTACACTACGTGTGCCCATAAATGTGGGATTTTTCCCACATTTTCCTTGTTTTATCAAAAACACTTAAGGAAAAAGGAAAAGATGAAACTAATACCTCAATAATTAGAAATGGGTTATTTCAATTGGATGTCCTTTGGTGAAAACCAAGTAATTTTTATGAAGAATATGTAATGTTCTGAAACATTAATTATATGTTATTTCACCCTCCACATCATTAAATTACTATTAAACCATGGTGATATAATATCATTAGTATCTTAAATATACTAATTTCTATTTATTCATAGGTCACAACATATATCAATCTCATAATAAATCAAATGGGTTATTAAATAATTATTCATGGGTACGGAAAACTACCGCCTCACGAACAAATACTCATATATTTCAACAGAGAAAGATCATAGATGGATATAATGTGTGACTAAATTTTTTTATATTATATATATTTTATAAATATTATTTTTTAATTTTTATATAATATATCAATACATAATTTAAATTCTTTTAGAATACAATAACATCACACGTGTTCAATGAATAATGTCCATATATGAAGTGATGTTTTTATTCAAACATTATGTAAAAGGTAATAAGGATGGTTACAGTTAAAATATCTCATTTATAGGAATTAAAAACTATTATTTAATGAGAATTTATTATTTAAATTTATTTAATTATATCCTAATTCAAAATGGAAAAAACTTATTTCATATATATGGGTTATAGTCTCCAAGAATAGTGTATTTTATTTTCTATCACTAACATTTATGGATTACTCAATGTAAATAAATTGTTAATATATAATATATATATATTTATATATCATTTTTAGAATTATTTATATTATGTATCCTTAATAAATTTAATATTAAAAGAATATTAAAATAATACTTCCACAAAAACAATGTAGTTATTTCCTAAAACACGAATTAAATAAAGAATTGTTGATAAATGGGTCATAAAATGGTACAACTATATCATATATAATATTAAATATATTATTGGGTTCCAATAATTGATATATTATAAATTAATTATTATTATACATGAGGGTAAATTTCATTCAAGTCTTGAGGAACTTGGGGTAATAGATTTATGTCTCTCCTTTTCACTTCTATGAGACACATTCCAAATTCACCACATATTTATTTTATAATGTGTATATACTATGAATGAATTTAATTGATAGAATTTTTTCTAGAATACAATGAGGGTTAATATATAAATTCGTGGATATCACTTTTATGGGGATTACGGTTCAACAAAACCAATGATGTCAGGTTTTTATGATAAAATATTACCATTTATAAATATTTTTTATATTTATACTTCCATGGATGAAAAATAATTATATATCTGAAATGGAACTCTAATTTTTTAAATGTTATTATTTAATTATAATATATATTTTAATTAATATTTCTTTCTTTATGTACATATGATTCCAAATTTCATTAAAAAAACAAACACTACTCAACTTTTTCTATCCAAAACCCATTTTCATCTATATCCAAGAATTTTTAAAGTATTTTCAAAATTTTATAACATTTCACAAGGAATTTCATAAAGACAGTTTACCCTTGTTTTTGTAAATGTTTTTTAAATGGATTATTTTCAAATCATAAAAGCTTTACCTTTTACTAATAATTTGAAAAGTGTATTTATTTTGACATGAATGATATTTCCCATCATTAAGAACACTCAATGTTTTAATTCTTCCATTCTGAATTTCAATTGTAATTTTCAGAAAAAAAATATTTTATGTTTTATGTATTTTATCAAATTTGAAATGTAATTTTCCTCATGAAATGTTCCATGACACATTTTTAAATCATTTACCATATAAGATAAAATCCATTTATGTTACCTATGAATTTCTAGGTATATAATTTAATGATACAATATTTATTATTTCATTTTATTTTTTAGGTTTTAGGTGTGTATATATTTTAGAATTTATTTCATTCGAAAGGTTATAATGTAATAAATAATATTATAGAAATAGAAAAATTTTCACATGTTTTGATATGTTGAATGTTTTATGGTATTGTGGGACATATATGTATTTATTATGTCACATGATGGACCTATATAGCCCTTAAATACATTAAAAATTACCAAATAATAAAAATAAGTACATTCAAAAATGAAAAAATGAAATATTTGTTTGGCATCCTAGAATCAAATAATTGTTATGGTAGTGTGAAATTTTGATTCCACTATATATGTTAAAAAAATTCATTCTATCATTCCGAATAAAAGTTAATCATTACATAAAAATATTTTTTTTTCAAACACGAAAATATAAAGATATAAAATCAATTTAAAAATCTATCATTCCCTAAATAATATAATTTTAAAAATAGGTTCATTGTAGAAAAAGAGAGATATTTGGGAAACACAAAAATAAAATTTTATTATTGATTAACTCAAAAACACTTTGGAATCATTTGTGACATAAGTACCATTGAATAATTGTTTTATTAAAACATTAAATTACATAAATATATTTACATTTATAGTTTTACATATAATAGGGACGTATATATAATTTATAAAAGAATATGGGTGCTTGTCATAAAAAGAATTTCTTATTAAAATGAAATTGAGATAATGCCCCTTAAATTGAGTTAGATTGATCACATTTGTAATCTATAATACTGAATAATAATGTTTTTTATTATATATTTTATTAGTAAAATTTTTCATTTTTATTTTCTGTTTTATTTTATAAATTACATTTTCATATAAAACAACATAATCGATTGATATTAAATCGAGTGTTTTGATAATATTTTATATCAGACTCAAAATATCATCTATTAGTGTAACGTTGGTATAAGAAGAAATTATTTCAACATATATAGAATAATATATATATATATATATTTATAAAATGATTACATAAAATATAATTTAAAACCAAATCATAAATTATGGTAATGGAAAATGATTCACATTGCGATCTTATGGATGAAAGCCTGTATATATTTTTTAGTAATGCTTCAATGTTCCTATAATCATTCTGGAAAAAAAGTAAGTGATATTTTATCATTAACTAATGTTTATAATATAATATATTACGTATTATAATATTAAATATACTTAAATGTATCATTAAATATATTTGGTGGTGATAAAAATAGTCACATCATTGCTTGAAGATAGTAGTTCATACATAAAGGAATGTCATTATAATTTCTCATTATAAGAATGAAAATTATATATTATCAATTTATTATGATAAAAATAACATTAACATCATTATAATTTCATTTAGAAAACATATATTCATTAAATATATATTTATTACATTCTATTTAAAGTGTTATTGAAAAAATAAATCACATATCGTGGTGTAGCAGTAGTCCTCTGTACACATAGTTGGAATCATAATATCTCCCAAAAAATAGATTTGAAGAAGTTATATGTGATATAATAACTCCATATCTATAAAAATGTCATAAATATCATATATATATATATATACATTAAACCCTCCATTATAAAAGGTTAACTGAGGTGATGATGGAAAACTGATGACGTCGTTTCATGAGGCCTTATTCCACCATACAAATGAATGATGATTTCATATCCCATTTAATAGAAGTGGAGTTTGATGGTAATTCATTAAAATAATAGAATCTAATTATATGGGATATTATAGTCTAATTATGTAATCATAATTGAATAAGATTATAAATAGGTGTGTGATGGAATAATAAAAATATTCTACATTAAGCATGATACATCTTCATTGAGAAACCTGCTTATGTATGAACTAATTGAGTTCATAAGAACGATTTATGATCAAACATAGTTATATATGTCCAAGAGTGAAATTATGGAATAAGCATGAGAATGTATTTTTTGAGAAAGTTTTATTTTATTGAGTGAATTGGATAAGAGATGGGGTGTCCATTTATAAGTGAGGAGTTTGGGGCACATATAATTTTTTAAAATAAAAACATGTACCCATATTTTTTAAATTTCATGTATTTAAATTGAATTTTAATAAAGATATATAAATTATATTTCACAATATAGCTATTAAATATACTTCAGACCATTTTGTTTCAATTTAATTGTAATATTTTTTATTAACCTCCCAATAATCGGGTTTTACCTTAAAAATTACAATTAATATTTCTGAATTTCACTATTCATTATGGTAAAGAAATAGTTTGAAATTTTTTGATGATATAAATAATTATTCATGTAAATAATGAACAATTTTATGAAATTAATTTCATATATGTTTTATAATTTTTTTAAAATAAAACCTGATGACCCTATAGAAATGATAGTTTTCAAGAAAAAAAATTTTATATATTAGAACCATGACAAATAATAGTTATTTTATGAATAATAATTAAAATGTAATGATATATAAACTATAAATTTCATTCAAAAATATTATTTTTATAGATTATATTAATTAATTATAATGGATAACCATTATTCATTTTAAAACAATTTTAAATAGTGAAAAGTACATATACTAAAAATCATTATAATGATGACTATAATGTTATCTACAGGATTACATTTAATTAAAAACAACTATGATACATGAAATACTATAAATATGATATGAGTAATTTTATATAATTAAATTTAGTGAATTTAAATGATATTTTTTTAAAATATCGGTACTTTTCAATATTCAATAAAAATTAAATATTTTCCTTAAAATAATAAAATTTCACCCAATGTTAATTTTGATATGGCGATTTAAAAACCTCTTTTGTTTTAAATAAAATTATATAATTTTGATTTAATTTTTTCTGAAATAAAATCATCTAATAAAAAATATTATTTAAAACTATATTCCTTTTATTCAACACTTATTTTTTGATGACTAAAAATATAATATGGATTTATTCTATCATTAACATGGTTTTTACATGGTAAAAATCATAAAATAGGTATTTTTTCACTAACTTTTAATATAATATATATTTTAATATAAAATATTTTATTAAACTGAGACACCAGTAGGTTACCCATTCAATTTTAATCATATTTTATGTTAATCCTCATTGTAAATTGTGAGTGAACTGATTTTTCAAAAAAAAATGTAAAATTGAATAATCCATTACATTGGGAATATTATATATTTTTCATTAATGAATATTATTAATTTTTATTCCCAAAATTAGATTAATAAGATATATATCCAATATATAATGTATCATATTCTTAAAAAATTTATTAATACAAAAAATAATGATAATAAGTTATTATAATCATATCATAACAAAAAATTGGGATATTTTTTATAACCTATACTCAATTGTTCCCCTATGTATAATTAAATTATGTCCATATTGATATTTCATACCAGTGACTCAATAAATGAATTAATAATTTAGAATATAATTTCTGTTTCGAATGTCTGGTAAATTTATATCCTTGATTCAACATGAAAAAAATCTCACAAAATAAAATATAAAAATATTTAAAAACCCACATTATCAACAAAATATATCAAAAACATAATCACCAACATTATACATGCAGAATCCATAACCACAAGGAAATAAAATTTCATTTAATTATTGTATAAGATGAATACTATATTTTTGAATAGGAATACATAATCTCTTTTGCAAGGTAACTTTTATAAAGACATATCATTCATCATAGATATTTGGTTTAAATTAGAATCAAATACAACATCGATGTTTGTTGTTTCTGGATTCATATCCTGATATGGTGGTATAAGTGATACTACATATAAAATTAAAATACCAATAAAATTATAAATATATAAAATAATATTGATTAAATACAAAAAAAGCATGGAAATAGAACACCACATTTCATAATATCACTAATCGTCTTCAATAAATACACTATTTTATAAAAATAGACTATTTGGAAATGGTAAGTAAACTAATCATATCATTGAATGATTTTCTATTTTGAGATAAAAAATTAAATTGATAAGTTATATGAGGTTATTTATATATTACCATATGAATTAGAATATAATTTAGTTTGAAATATACTCTAAACAATACTATATCGTCTCCTTGTATTTACAATTAAATTAACAATCACCTATTATTGATATTAATTATTATATTTTAATATATGAAAATATTTTTTATAAATAATATCAATAATAAAAATTCCAATTTCCCATCGATAATTTTGACCATCAACACATCATTTTACCTAAATATATTATTCAAATAAACATGTTTATTAAAATATGATTAGCTAATAATTATGGACTATAAAAAATAATAAATTCTAATTGAAAAAATTAATGGAGATTTCTATATCTACTATATTGATAATTACTCAACCATTAATGGAGAGATATAAAAAATAAATAGATTTATTAACCAGAAAAATTATAATGATTGATTTCACCCCATTAAGTAAGGGTCTTATATTAAAAAACCATATAGATATTGTAATTTATATACTGAAAAACATTATAAATAACCCCAAAAGAACATAATTGCTAATCTAAATCGACTATGGGGTAAATAATAATTTTAATGGCATATTTAAGTAATATTTTATATAATATACAAGTTATTATCATTTTTTACAATCCCAGTAAACTTGAGATAGTAAAATTTTTCAACTCTAATGAATTATCACATTCAATCCTTAATTGATTTGGGAGAACTCTACATTGAATAAATAATAATATTGCATGAACCTGGAAATCATAAAACTATAGTGTTGAGATTATACACTCTACCTTAATTGGTGAAGAAAAAATCTTTCGAATGGAAAAATACTTCATAATAATGTTGCATATGATTTGTAAAAACACTCCTAGATCAAAATAGTTCATTATCAAATCCATAAACACAATTAGTCAAGGTATTTCACCAAAAAATTTGGAGAAAATGGTATAGATGGAAAACAATACAAGAACCAATAACCTTGAATTTTTCACATAAACATGACATTTGAAATAGAAATTTTCTATCCAAAAATAACCTGGATAATTCTCATGGTTTGATAGGATAGGATAAGTAGCGGAATAAATATAAATTAACCACACTACGTTTTTAGATATATATGTTATTGAATTAAAAGAAATATATTGTAGTTACATTTTGTGAAAATAATTTTTGCAGAATAAATAAAAAAACTCTTCACCTTATATTTGTTTTATTAAAAAACATAAAAAATTTATTATGTGTATGCCCTTTACACGACCATTAAATTTTCATTTGATGGGTTTGTCAACCCATATTCCTTTTAAACAAAACATAATCCCTTAAAAACATTTCATTATTCCATGAAATCATGTTAACAATCAATTCCATTTACACATGTACTCCATTAATTATAACAACAATAAATCCTCCAAATTTTGGTCATTTCCCCATTAATGGATCTCTATTTCCAAACAAGACTCATCCACCAAGATGAAGAAAATCAATAAAGGATATACATAGAAAATATCTGATCATAGAATATACCCACCTTATAACATATTTTCTTTAAGCTATTCCGAGCATTATTTCGAGGTAATTGATAAGACAAGTTTTGAAATTGTGTTCTCATATCACACATTCTATCTCAGATCTCCTCTTAAATATTCCCATTGTTTCAATTCACATGAACCAATGGTATTTTCATACCTTAATGATATTTCAAAATTTTATCCACAACCCGTATCTAATGAACCTAAATGTATGCATCAGCAAAATGATCAATGTGTTCTATTTCAATCACATGGTAAGGTTTTGGAAGATATATACCTTGTTTTTATATGTTTATCACATAATTCATGGGATAATAGAACAGTAAAATGGGTAAATTCTATTCCAATTGACCAACCATTCGTACCATTTCAATCAAATTGAAACTTATGGGTGAATGACTTCTCTATTTCATGGTATGATGTTTCCTCTTCTTAGGATACACCTAAAGGAAAACATGATGACACAACATAAATTCTAGTGGGTGTATCTAATGGTTAAAATTTAATTTCCTCCAAATATATATGGGCACCAACCACTGTCTCATCAATTGAACCCACTCAGATGATTACTTCAAGACACTATGACCAATAAATGTTGACACACCTTCCTCCATCCAACAAAGTGGAAAACTACATGATGTAACTTAAAAATCATAATTAGTTCTATTTTAATAAAATCATAGAATATATTATTGTATGAAAACTCCAAGAGATTCATATGATGCAACAATGAACCAAAAAAATAGAAAACACATTCCCATAACATTTTCTCCAACACCTAAATATTCTTCTAAGATTGAAAATAATTCTATGTATGATAGGTTGTGCCTAAAAAAAGAATGATCTACGTGCCTTTTGGAGAGCCTTCTAAAAAGGTGATGTGAAATGATGATATCAGTCAAAGATGACACTCTTTAGAACATCGTGTAATTGAACCACCTCATGAATAGAAGTACATCGCTCATAATCAACTTTAATTGTTTCCCAGATTGAAAATAATTTTGAACGAAAAGTTAATTGATCCACAAAAGTTATATTTAATTTGTCTTATGAGTTTTCCTTGGCATCCATGTATGAAAATATATTGTGAAATCATCCCATTTCCTGTCAGGAAATGTAAAAGTCTATAAAATCCCTTTTGGCCTCTATTGTTCAGATTTCATCTTATAACAAGTGGAGCATCAAGCTACATAGCTCAATACGACTATCTTCATTCCTAAACATTAGTATTTTATATTGAGATCATGAACTATAGTTTTCAATCCATAATGAACATTCTATATATAATCCTAAAACAACCACATTAACCCCTTCGGTATTCTTGTATATACACATAATTTGTCACATAAATGAAGAGAATTACCACTTCCAAGATACCACCCAAATGGTGTATACCCACCATATAATTAGAAACTAAAATATGATAATTATATATTATAAAACATATCTAGTTTGATTCTATCCAAATGGAAAGGTATTATAAATGTCGAAGTTATATTTATCCACCCCTCAGACCCATAAATATTCAAATTCATGTCTATAAAAAGGGACAATATCCACCACAAATCACAAGACTCATGTACTGACTCTGTCTCTTTATTTCATCTCTATGATTCAGAAATTGTGTTTCACAATCTTGGTGTATAAGACTATTAAGTTTTGAATGTTTAGAGATACTTGACAAAACACATATAAATATGAATTAGGGCTCGCTGTTAAAAGATGTACCTATGGCTCTTGGGGGATGTGTATATGAAAAACCTCTCATGTAAGATATAGTGTCTCCAGCATGTCAAATAATGTACCACATCATCCAACTATAGATCATGAGTTGGTTAATTCCTCCCATATGGTCTCAGCTACCGAGAGACATAAGAAAATACATGATCTCTTTCCATTAGAACTACAATGTGTCAAACTTCTTATGTGTCATAGTATGCGGTATATGCCATACTTAACAAAAGTAATGATTTGATTGGTGAAGATGATATAATACCATTCATATCATAAAATCCTTACTAGGAGGAATTTGGTGAAATAAACATCAACACATTCATTTTCATCTCAGTCATTGTTGCTTCAAAATGGGAGAAATCATGGATAATACACTAATAATAAATGGATAACCCATAAATATTGGATTTTCAAATATTTTATAAGGATGTTACCAATACACCATGGATTCAACATTCTACTGGTCATGTGAAAAACCATCCACTGAGAAGACATGGCTTATTAAGTGCACCTGATTAATCGAGAAATTTCATTTACATTTCTTGGCGTAAATCTGAATCTCTCTAAATGTACACCCAGATGGTGTCAAGATGTTTGGAATGATCCACTTCTGAATAGGATTACTGTATAATATATTTGACAAAATCCACCAAATATTGGTCTAGATATGGATGAATGATCCTATTCATTAAGCCCAATAATACATTATATGATCTAGTCAACTGAAACATCATCACAAAAAATTCATAAAAAAATACAAGATCATAAAAGAATTTTATGGTATGTCCAATTATTTAACCCATAACTAGTGGTAACCTAATCTCAAATAAATCTTTAACAAGCTCTTATGTCCTCTCAAATGATTGAAATGTTCATCAATGCACCAAAGAGGATACTGTTTATAGAAAATACTCTCATTCAACATCAACATAAACAGAAATATCAGCAAAGATACATCAAACAACATTGTGATTAGATCTACAGAATCCTAGAGATATTTTATAGTTATTATGAAGATTTTATATTCTAGATCATAAAAAACTACAATTAAAGGAGGTTGCATTCAATATGGCGGTTTAAAAATAGAATCTGCTCCCAGAACCAACACGAATGTGAACATGATCTATTTATCAGAAAATAATCCTTTGAAATTGGGAGGGAATGCATATTAAAAATATTCCACCACTAGAGGAAAGTAATCATGTAATTTTTTTCCATTGTTTAATTTATGACATGATATCTGACCAACAAGATAATCCAATCTACATAGAATTGTTCCAACACGACAAGCCTGAAGATCCCACTAACCATTATGAAAATAGAAACCTCCATCTAGATATTGGAAGTTAACTGTACTCCAATAATAGATAATTTGATCATGTAATATTAATAAATAGTCCATACCAAGTATCAAGTCTTTACCTATAATTTCATGCACTTTCGATTCCAAAAATAATTTTTTTCCACCAATCCATAAAGAACATGTCTTACAATGTTTGATACATTCTTACTGCACTCCCAATGGGTTTCAGATGGTTATAAAACCATCCATTAATTCCATATCCATGAACAATCCATTTTAGAAAAGAAAAAATATAAATCAATTTGATAATTCTATATCAAAAAAAATAGGCTAAGGTAGATGATAAAAGAATCATACCTCGGATGGTAGACATCCATTCATCTAGAAAATGTATATTATTCTGAATAACGTGCACCTAACATGTCCCCCTTCCCTAGACATTAATTTTAATATCTGTAGATATTTCCATTTCTGGGTACTATTGCTCTTGAACTGGGGTACCACATCCCACGACTCACCCAGAACAGCCAATGGATGTCTATATACCAGTCTGCTAAGAGGTATGTGAACCCCTTATTGAATCATGTTCATGATCATATCCCCTTCAACAGGGTTTTGATTGAAATTTAATACATAACATTGAAATATGAAATTCTCTACCAAAAATATGGAATTAATCTATGGTTTAAGGAAAAAATGGTTTCTTGTGAAGGAACAAGCCACACTAATAGACTGGGACAGAGCACAGTCTTGAGATGCATATCCACTACCCTGACTACTCTTCCCACTACTACCATAGAAGAAAAAATTAGTGTGTCTCTTCATTCCACTCAACGAATAACTCCTACGTTGACCTATTGAAATATCTTGGTTGTTACTCTCGGCCTCTCTTTGATTCCAAGTAATGATAAGTTCTTGGTTCATCACATCCTCAAAACAACTTAATATAAAATGATTAACTATGACCAGAAATCAATGTAATGTATTTAATGAATATGCCTAACCCAGAAGATCCCATCATCTAAACAATATTGTGGAATGTACTCTAGGTTAAAAAAACATCAAAAATAGTATACAATTGACAGTACCCTTGAGATAGATGATTGAAATCACAATACATTTCATACCTCAATGATTAGGGAATAAAATTCATCAAGAACAACATCTCTATATCATTCAATGACATCACATACCACTTACCAACATCCTCTA
This sequence comes from Viscum album, assembly GCA_963277665.1. Classification (NCBI taxonomy): domain Eukaryota; kingdom Viridiplantae; phylum Streptophyta; class Magnoliopsida; order Santalales; family Viscaceae; genus Viscum; species Viscum album. Next base: position 1,941,162,545 of record OY728126.1, on the reverse strand, counting down.
GAATAGATGAAAAATGTTTTCTAGGTCCATGAGGATTATATCAATAATGCTTCACCCATCGATCTACTGGTGATTCATGATTCTTGATTAATTCCATGACTGAATCGATCCAAATTTCATAATACATAGGGTATTCTACCCCATTAAAAATTAGAGGATGCTTTTGTCGAACCTCCCTTTTCATTTTAGGCATCAACGGAATAGTAGGAACAGTCTCCCATAACATGGATCACATGATCCTTAGGAATCTTTTGTGAAGTAAAATATCCATATAATCCACTATAACTATATGAAGATGTTGTTTAACATTGCTATTATAATGCAGATTCATACTCTACTGACTCTAAATTCAAATATGGCGAGGATTAAGTTTTTTTACAAGACAAATAAACACCATAAATAACTATATAACGAAAAGGTATCCCTTAATTTGTGACTAAGATAGATAAATATTGATTCCTAGTCTATCAAAATGTGCATTAAACAATTTCAAAATGAATCAAAATTTCACTCCATTTAATTTATCCAGTGAAATAGATATTTCTTATAATAATTCAATAGGAAAGTATATATCACATGAAAAAATAGATATGTCCCTATCATGAACCATTCTTGTCAATATATATCAAAATGACTATTATGATTAATGTAATTTTATTTCATTCTATACAAGAACAAGAGTACAAATATCAAGAGTTAGTGACATCATAATCCAAAAACCTCCGATAACATGTGAATCATGACCGGTGAAATAATCATCATCATTCACTAGTGAGCTACAAAAATTGAAATCCCATCCCTATTTATTCATAATATACCACATACATGGGTTAGGTAATCCTTTGAAAAAGCTCATTACCAATTCTCAAAACATACTAGTCTACTTTTTACTATTTTGAAATTTTAAAAATGAAGAAATATAACCTTTTACTTTGATATCACTGTGTAAAATCCCCTAATTTTTCACTCTCCCATGTGGATGAAAATAGTTAATCTAGGAAGATCAATAATTATTCCGCGTAATACAGAGGATGTTGACTAGTGGAGGTGTTGTGATGTAATGGCCCGGACCTCTCCGGTCCATTTCTTTGTAAAAAATTTGATGTGGTCAAACACGACACGTGTTTTAATAATAATTTTTTATAATAATAATTGATAATGGTGGCGTGAAAATATTTGGTGTTAATTAGATAAAATGGTTTTAATTTAATCATTGTAAAATATAAGAAATAAAATAGAATATATTTAATAAAATGTTGGGAGGAACATGGAATAAGTTATAAAGGAATAAATTACAATAAATGAGGCCCATGTAATAAATTATAAAGGAATGAAATGCATGGGGTGCATGGGTGTGACCTTATACAGGAGGCGTTGTGCGGTTCTCCATAATTAAAGTTGGAATTGTGTTAATAACATTAAAAGGGTATTATTATATAATAATTTGTTATAATAATAATAACATGAAGAGGCACGTGAATGGGGTTCCCAACCATGCGTGAATATAATGTTATGGGATATATGGAGTAATTATATGAAAATAATGGGCGTCAATAATAATAATAAATATTAATGTTAATGATGGGGACCCGTTGATGAAATTGAAAGATGATTTATTACTATTGAATTAAATAATAATGATAAAGGTGACAGAAATATGTGTGTGTTTGGTAAATTAAATTAAATGGGTTTAATTTTTGGTTAGTAAATTAAATTATTTGAATTTAATTAAATGGAATGGTTTTAACTTAATAACCATGGTAAACTAATTTAATGGGATTAAATTAGTACATTAATTATGGGTGTTATTATTATTAATTTTATTAAATAATAATGTTGATGTGAGAATAAAGTTTGGGGCGTTCCACATGGAGTAAAAGAAAAGGGAGGCGCCACTTTTGGTGGTGGGAGAGAATCATGAAAGAAAAAAAATAGATTGGAGAGAGAAACAAAAAATAATAATAAGAGAAATAAAATTAAAAGACAAATAAATGAAAAAGGAGGAATTGGTGCTTAATTATAGCGCCCATGAAGACTCCAAAACGTGATTGCTTTTGGAGTTATGAAAAATAAATAAATAATTGATTAATAATAATAATAAAATATTGTTATTATTAATTTTGTTGATAAAACACCTTTTTGTCCGTAACTTCTTCGTGCGACCTCGGTTTCACGAACCGTCAGTGGCAGTGTGACCCTGACTACGAGACGAAAATTATGTGTCCAATATTGGATGTCTTTTTCGGGTTTTCGGATTGGGTACCCGAAACGCTCATGAATTAATAGATTTAATATTGTTATTATTACGGGATCTTGTATCCAACGTATCTCCCTCATACGGTATCGGATTGACGATCCTTCAGCGACAGCATAACCCTGAAATTATGACGGTCATTTTAAGATCATTAATGATATACTTTTATGATTCATGCCTCGGGTCAACGAAACACCACATATTGATAGAATTATCATTATTATTAAAACGCGTGGAAACCGCGTGACGTGTTGTGTGTTAACCAATCAAAACATGTAACGTATGTACGGTCACATCGTGTATTCATTAATGCAAGCTGAATAAAGATTTACCTATTCATTGCCTATATAAGAACGAGGTCATGTTTTATCTTCCATATCGATCGCTTCTTTGTCTCACGACGACACTCTTGGACAATCGAGAAGTATTCCTCCTCTAACTTCTTTGTCCGAGCTCCGAATTACGATCCGTCAGCGGCCACAGGATCGTAGTGACGAGACGAAGCTTCTAAGCCCAGACTTGTCACCTTTCCTTCCGGCCTTCCTTCTCCAGCTTCCATCCTAGGAGGTGTTTGTCGGGTTAGGCGAAGGCGGAGGACACCGAAGGACGTCATCAGAAGCGAGGTGATCGGGACCTTTTGAGGTAGGGGTTTACCTTCGTCTCTCTTTTTGGTGCAAAATGTGGGGTGGGATATTTTTCTTTTGTTCCATGGGATGAAGTTGAACTTTAAATAAAGATAATAACCGGATAAAGAAGGGTTTGGGGTTTTGTGCTGTTTCTATTGCCTTCCAGTTTCTTTATCTTCTGATTGTGATTTTGGATTGAAAGGCCATTGCCTACTGAAAATAAAGGCCGTTGGTGGCCTTTACGTGCGCAATTGATATCTGAATTTTTTGTGGGTAGAACATGGAAAATGGATAAGCACGTAAAGACTGGCTGATTAAATGAGAATGAAAACATTGTGTGATCACCCCAGTTGAACAAAATTGGAATAATGAACATGTTGGTGGTTTGGTTGTTTTGTGGGAAATGTTTTTGTAAACGATGGGGTTGAAATGGGAAGTGGTTGGTTGTGGAAAATGCCTTTATTTATGAAAAGTGTTTTGATTATGAAAATTGTTTTGGAAGTAAAAGGTGTTTTCAAATGCGGAAATGTTTTGTGTGTGGAAAGGGTTTTATGTGTGGAACTTTGAAATAAATGAATGATGGAATGTTGTATGGTTGTGATAATATTTTGTAAATGAAATGGCATGTGGTTGCTTGCGTTTTACCCAACCTTGGTTGTGGATGCCAGGGATATGTTTGTGAAAGGTTTTGTCTGGATGATAGTTGCCTAGTAGTAATAATTTGTTAAACCATTGCATGAAACATGAAAACCTAAATGGGGTTGGGGGATGATTGTTTGGTTGTTGATGCATGCTTCGTGGTAGCAGTGCCGAGGCACATGCTTAGTTACTCTTTCTAAGAATCCATAGGTTGGGCTGTGTGTTTGGTATATGTATATATATAATTGTATCTTTGTGTTTTGTCGCACCACACCCATGTCAAGCACCTAGTGCCGAACACTCCCATTTTATGGGAGAGGGTGTTCCCCCTTAGTTACTATCTCCTTCCTACTCCTTCTTCCATAGGCTATGATGGCTTGAGGTGACCTTACACCCAAGACTCTTCGGGTAGGTCTCGGAGGCTGTGATGGCTTGAGGCGACCTTTAGCCCAAGACTCTACGGGCAGGCTTACCGTTCCCAAGAACCTTCGGGATGAGGCCCAGGTGTCTGCGGGCGGGTTAGTGGTTGTGGCCCAGGTGTGTGCGGGCGAGATGCGTGGTTGTGAGGCCCAGGTGTGTGCGGGCGGGATGCGTGGTTTGGCCCAGTTGTGTGCGGGCGGGAAGAGTGTGGTAGCATCAGGACGTTTTCCGTTAGGAAGAGAAGCATCTAATTAAGTGGGAAATGGTGCGGGGTACCCAATACTTTTGTTCTATATATATACTAAACTTGTTTGTGTTACTTGGTGAGTGTGACCAGTGAGGCTGGGTGGATAGTTTTTCCTTGTTAGTTTCTGGTTCTTCTGTTTTCTCACGGGACCTTAGGGTGTCTCCCCACTTGTGCATGAGAGCTTTAGGTTCTCTACTGAGTATACTTGTATGCTCACCCTACGTTGTTTCAGGTTTTCAGGAGGACTACCAGGGCCGTGCGAGACCCTACTAGTCAGGAAGTGGGAGTTGTGCAGTTGCTGTTTTCTTTTTTTCCTTTTGGTACTGTACTCACTTGTACTTTTGAGCTTCCTTGTACTTGTACCTTGTTATAAAAATTGTTTAAACATGCATGTGGGCTTGTTTTGGGTTTATTTATGTACACTTGTTCTTTTCCCTTTTTGGTGGTTGACTTGTCCTATTTCCCGATCCAAAATAATAAAAAGGGTAATGCCTCCCATATTTGTGAAAACTCATACCCTTGGTGCTAGTCGCCATCCCGGGGCCTACTGGAGGCGGGACTCGGGGGTCATTATCTTCCTTTCACCATGGCCAGCTCAGGAGGGGCATCTTTGGTGGGAGGGGGTCGTGACAGAATGGTATCAAAGGTGATGGTTGAGAGATAGGATGGAGTCTGGAGTTAGGCACAGTGAAGATTGCATGGGATAGTAGGGCAATAGTGTTCGTTAATCTTGGTGTGTGACATAGGCCAGGGAAGACCGGCAAGGACACGGGATTTTAGGGCCCCTCGTGATCCGATGCAAGGACTCTGAGCCTACCAAACGACCATGTGAGACTATATTGATTGCAGGGTAGAGACCCTAGGGAAGGTACATGCATCATCATGTTTGTGTTTTACTTGATTTGGGTGTTCTGGGAAAGAAATTGAAATAAAATGATAATTAAAACTTTGAGTTTTTCATTACTACATGGGCTTAGGCGTTCCCTGTTTACCGAACAACTATGGCACCTGGACGTCAACGGAACGGCAGAGGAGTGGGACACAGACAGTTTCATGCAATAGAAGTGGCAACCCTAGCAAGGCCAGAGATCAAGAGATATGTTTCTGGTTTTACTTAAATGCTCTCATTTATGTTTTCTTTAAATTCAAGATCATCACACTCCTTTGTTGAAACTCATTCTCGCCCATGCTTTGGGCATGGAACTTTTTTTTCATGAATTTATAATGCTAAGTTGTTTCCCTCTTTCCTTTAAATGTGTGTGAAGAGTCATAACATGTGGGGAGAGGATGAGCTAATCCCTAATCAAGACGCATTAATGTGGATGCGATTAAACCCATGCAGGAGAGTCAGTGCCGCCTAAAGCGGATAATATCTCGACATGGGAGAAGGAATTCCTCAAGCCATGGGTTCGGGATATTTATTGATGTTTTGTATGGTGTTGGGGGGCAGTGTAAGTTGGAAAATCCTAATATATGGAAGTGGGAAGGCTCAGTCCTTAATGAAGAGGCATTAATGCAGATGCGATTAAACCCGTGCAGGTGAGTCAGTGCTGCCTAAAGAGGATAATATCTCGACATAGAAGAGGGAATTCCAAACTCACATAATTAGGGTTGTCGGTTGTTTCTTGTTATGACAAGAGGCCTGAGAGGTATCTTGAGGGGTGGTTGTTCGGACCTTTCCCCCTTTTATGGGTTGGTTTTAATTCTCGAGGACGAGAATGTTTTGAGAGGTATCTGGTGTAATGGCCCAGACCTCTCCGGTCCATTTCTTTGTAAAAAATTTGATGTGGTCAAACACGACACGTGTTGTAATAATAATTTTTTATAATAATAATTGATAATGGTGGCGTGAAAATATTTGGTGTTAATTAGATAAAATGGTTTTAATTTAATCATTGTAAAATATAAGAAATAAAATCGAATATATTTAATAAAATGTTGGGAGGCGCATGGAATAAGTTATAAAGGAATAAATTAAAATAAATGAGGCTCATGTAATAAATTATAAATGAATGAAATGCATGGGGTGCATGGGTGTGACCTTGTACAGAAGGTGTTGTGCGGTTCTCCACAATTAAAGTTGGAATTGTGTTAATAACATTAAAAGGGTATTATTATATAATAATTTGTTATAATAATAATAACATGAAGAGGCACATGAATGGTGTTCCCAACCATGCGTGAATATAATGTTATGGGATATATGGAGTAATTATATGAAAATAATGGGCGTCAATAATAATAATAATTATTAATGTTAATGATAGCGACCCGTTGATGAAATTGAAAGAGGATTTATTACTATTGAATTAAATAATAATGATAAAGGTGACAGAAATATGTGTGTTTTTGGTAAATTAAATTAAATGGGTTTAATTTATGGTTATTAAATTAAATTATTTGAATTTAATTAAATGGAATGGTTTTAACTTAATAACCATGGTAAACTAATTTAATGGGATTAAATTAGTACATTAATTATGGGTGTTATTATTATTAATTTTATTAAATAATAAAGTTGAAGTGAGAATGGAGTTTGGGGCGTTCCACATGGAGTAAAAGAAATGGGAGGCGCCACTTTTGGTGGTGGGAGAGAATCATGAAAGAAAAAAAATAGATTGGAGAGAGAAACAAAAAATAATAATAAGAGAAATAAAATTAAAAGACAAATAAATGAAAAAGGAGGAATTGGTGCTTAATTTTAGCGCCCATGAAGACTCCAAAACGTGATTGCTTTTGGAGTTATAAAAAATAAATAAATAATTGATTAATAATAATAATAAAATATTGTTATTATTAATTTTTTTGATAAAACACTTTTTTGTCCGTAACTTCTTCGTGAGTCCTCGGTTTCACGAACCGTCAGTGGCAGTGCGACCCTGACTACGAGAAAAAAATTAGGAGTCCAATATTGGATGTCTTTTTCAGGTTTTCGGATTGGGTACCCAAAACGCTCATGAATTAATAGATTTAATATTGTTATTATTACGGGATCTTGTATCCAACGTATCTCCCTCATACGGTATCGGATTGACGATCCGTCAGCGACAGCGTAACCCTGAAATTATGACGGTCATTTTAAGACCATTAATGAGCTACTTTTATGACTCATTCCTCGGGTCAACAAAACACCACATATTGATAGAATTATCATTATTATTAAAACGCGTGGAAACCGCGTGATGTGTTGTGTGTTAACCAATCAAAACATGTAACGTATGTAAGGTCACATCGTGTATTCATTAATGCATGCTGAATACGGATTTACCTATTCGTTACCTATATACTAACGAGGTCATGTTTTATCTTCCATATCGATCCCTTCTTTGTCGCACGACAACGTTCTTGGACAATCGAGAAGTATTCCTCCTCTAACTTCTTTTTCCGAGCTCCGAATTACAATCCGTCAGCGGCCACATGATTGTAGCAACAAGACGAAGCTTCTAAGCCTGGACTTTTCACCTTTCCTTCCGGCCTTCCTTCTCCAGCTTCCATCCTAGGAGGCATTTTTCGGGTTTGGCGAAGGCGGAGGACACCGAAGGACGTCGTCGGAAGCGACGTGATCGGGACCTTTTGAGGCATGGGTTTACCTTCGTCTCTCTTTTTGGTGCAACATGCAGGGTGGGATATTTTTCTTTTGTTCCATGGGATGCAGTTGAACTTTAAATAAATATAATAACCGGATAAAGAAGGGTTTGGGTTTTGTGCTGTTTCTATTTCCTTCCAGTTTCTTTATCTTCTGATTGTGATTTTGGATTGAAAGGCCTTTACCTACTGAAAATAAAGGCTGTTCGTGGCCTTTGCGTGCGCAATTGATATCTGAATTGTTTGTGGTTATAACATGGAAAATCGATAAGCACGTAAAGACTGGATGATTAAATGAGAATGAAAACCTTGTGTGATCACCCCGGTTGAACAAAATTGGAATAATGAACATGTTGGTGGTTTGGTTGTTTTGTGGGAAATGTTTTTTGTAAACGATGGGGTTGAAATGGGAAGTGGTTGGTTGTGGAAAATGCCTTTATTTATGAAAAGTGTTTTGATTATGAAAAGTGTTTTGGAATTAAAAGGTGTTTTCAAATGCGGAAATGTTTTGTGTGTGGAAAGGGTTTTATGTGTGGAACTTTGAAATAAATGAATGATGGAATGTTGTATGGTTGTGATAATATTTTTTAAATGAAATGGAATGTGGTTGCTTGCGTTTTACTAACCTTGGTTTTGGATGGCAGGGATATGTTTGTGAAAGGTTTTGTCTGGATGATAGTTGCCCAGTAGTAATAATTTGTTAAACCATTGCATGAAACATGAAAACCTAAATGGGGTTGGGGGATGATTGTTTGGTTGTTGATGCATGATTCGTGGTAGAAGTGCCGAGGCACATGCTCAGTTCCTCTTTCTAAGAAGCCATAGGTTGGGCTGTGTGTTTGGTATATATATATATATATAATTGTATCTTTGTGTTTTGTCGCACCACACCCATGTCAAGCACCTAGTGCCGAACAATCCCATTTTATGGGAGAGGGTGTTCCCCCTTAGTTATTATCTCCTTCCTGCTCCTTCTTCCATAGCCTATGATGGCTTGAGGTGACCTTACACCCAAGACTCTTCGGGTAGGTCTCGGAGGCTGTGATGGCTTGAGGCGACCTTTAGCCCAAGACTCTTCGGGCAGGCATACCGTTCCCAAGAACCTTCGGGATGAGGCCCAGGTGTCTGCGGGCGGGTTAGTGGTTGTGGCCCAGGTGTGTGCGGGTGAGATGCGTGGTTGTGAGGCCCAGGTGTGTGCGGGTGGGATGCATGGTTTGGCCCAGGTGTGTGCGGGCGGGAAGAGTGTGGTAGCGTCAGGACGTTTGCCGTTAGGAAGAGCAGCATCTAATTAATTGGGAAATGGTGCGGGGTACCCAATACTTTTGTTCTATATATATTCTAAACTTGTTTGTCTTACATGGTGAGTGTGACCAGTGAGGCTGGGTGGATAGTTTTTTCTTGTTAGTTTCTGGTTCTTCTGTTTTCTCACGGGACCTTAGGGTGTCTCCCCACTTGTGCACGAGAGCTTTAGGTTCTCTACTGAGTATACTTGTATGCTCACCCTACGTTGTTTCAGGTTTTCAGGAGGACTACCAGGGCCGTGCGGGACCCTACTAGTCAGGCAGTGGGAGTTGTGCAGTTGCTGTTTTCTTGTTTTCCTTTTGGTACTGTACTCACTTGTACTTTTGAGCTTCCTTGTACTTGTACCTTGTTATAAAAATTGTTTAAACATGCATGTGGGCTTGTTTTGGGTTTATTTATATACACTTGTTCTTTTCCCTTTTTGGTGGTTGACTTGTCCTATTTCCCGATCCAAAATAATAAAAAGGGTAATGCCTCCCATATTTGGGAAAACTCATACCCTTGGTGCTAGTCGCCAACCCGGGGCCTACTGGAGGCGGGACTTGGGGGGTCATTATCTTCCTTTCACCATTGCCAGCTCAGGAGGGGCATCTTTGGTGGGAGGGGGTCGTGACATGTGAAATGTGTATTGGAGAGACTATACCCCTATTATAAAGTGTCATTAAAGTAAAAAAACCATTTTAACAATATAAAATAAATGTATAAACATTGATAAAGACAAAAATAAAAGAAATCTAAATAATCCAAAAAATACTACTGAAAAAATGTAATGATGTGTTGAATACAACTAAACATCATGATATAAATAATACATGTAAAATACTAGAAGACTCAATAAAGACTCAAAAGACCACAGTCAGGAACCCCATGACGGTCCTTACTCCAAAATATATCACATCTAGAAAACAAGCTATCAACATCAATGTCATTTTCCCTTTTCCAAGCATCCATAAACATAATCTAGTCGAGCACCAAATGATAATAGAAATAGGATTTGATTATTAACTCAGTAGTTTGAAATCATCATTTCATATTAAACAAGTTTTTTATGAAGTGTAGGAAATAAATTCATAAACATATGAATGAATTAATTAATTAATAAATAAATTACATCAATAACCCACTTCGACTCCTTTCCAAAATACCTATGAGAATTTATTCTGACCATTCCATCCCCAAACATATAATAAAGGAATAATAATCTTCGTTGGATCCTTGTCATAATATCAATTAGAATGCCTCATTACTATTCCAACCACCTCCATATATCAATTGTATAATCCCAAAAATCCAGTTCAAATCCATATAAAAATTATAAATCTTGGTCAAAGATGTAGAATCATTAAAACATGGGAATGAGATATCCCACTTTCTATAAGCATTACAGCATGTGAGTCAGCCAATTCTAGTCAATATCAACATTACATCATATAAATCTTCATGTTCCATGGTCGATCCCAGTATATTAACTTTTCAGTATGGAACACAAGTATAACAACCCTTCACTTTATTACACGTTAATACATTATTTAATTACATAAAATTAGAATTAATACATCCCAAAAGATTGATATATAAAGTTTCTTTTTTAGTTATTTATATTTAATCACTACATTAAACATGAATTATAGAATCATTATTGAAATCTTCTTTAACATGCGGGATCTTAAAACTACATTGGAAAACCTGGAGAAATAAATAAAAAAGGGGTGATTCATAAATCATAGAAAGGGAATAAAAATGAAATAACATGAATATAATAAAACATGTTAGAGCGGGCATATCACTAAGACATAAAGATAGGGGAATAATAAAACATGATATAGCACGATAATCAAAACAAGGCAAATGTCTCAATATCTTAAATCAATGCCTCATATGTCATCGCTAATCTACGATTAAATAATAGTAGAAAAGGTATCATAATGGTATCAAGTACATCCCTATACCAAAATTACATATCACTAAGATAAACATTACCCAATGCATTAGATCTCTCTATAATTGCAGCCACACCCATCACCTTTATTTCATTCAGATGCTTGAGTGTGCCAAATAATTCATAAAACATGGACTCATTCATTATTATAATTTATTCCATGATAATTTAGTTCCAAATAAAAAAAACTTATGAATAAAATTGAAAGATATATAAATATATTAAAGTGAACAACCATGATAGAAAATGGGTACAATAATCAATACATTAATGGGTTGGAAAGGATAATTCTCTTTAAAATTCTGCAGCATAATGTCATAAATTAATAATTCATAAAATGGGATGACGGCATAAAAATTGGCCTCAAATATTTTTTACAAGAAGTATAAATTATTAGGGACATGGGTGGAAATTTCCACCTAGTTAGAATTATAAATAAAATTAAAATGACTACAAATAATGATGAATAAAAATAGGAAATAACAGATGATTTTGAAATAATAACATGGAAACTGCTATACATGGGAGTGATTAAGGATAGATAAAGGGGTTTAGGGTCATTTATAAATTATAATTGAAGTATGTATTTGGTAAAAAAATCATAAGCCATCGTTAGTAATTTATAACCATATGGCATAAAAAGATAAATAATGATTAAAAATATTGAGAAAGGAAGGAACCCTTATGAAATTTGGTATGGTATCAAGTGTTACTAGAAGGAATTAATGAGAGATAATTGGGTCAATAATAATTTATAAATCATATGAGAAGTACTAGTGAGATGAAAAATCATTCCCCATCATTACAAAAAAACAGAATAACATATATGTGATTTATTAATAAAAGTGAGAAATAGAGGATCACTTACCGTTATTGTGTGACACCAATAGTTTGAAAGGACCTTCTAGAGAGCCTGGGGAAGCATTAGGGGGGAGGTTATATAGGGAGTAGGTAAGAGTAAGGTCATGATCCATGTATCTTTACAGAATAGAAGTGGGGTCTTTATTGGCTTTATATAGGAAATGAGAAGGAAATTCTAAAATATTTCACAAACATAGAATTTGGCCTCTTTATATAAAATGATTAAAACCACAAATGATATATTGGTTTTTCCAATGGGTTTTTGAAAATATGGTATTTTTTAATTATATTATTTGTTAAAGGGAAAAATATATTAAAAAATTTCCCTTGTTTATGAGGAGATGAGTAACTCTCTTAAAGAAATTAATTTAAAAATCACAAATTATATTATATATTTTAGAGGAATCCTAAAAGAATTATAATAAAAATAAAATAAACATAAAATATCATTATTATAATGGTAACTAAGATATTGGTTTAATAATACCCATTATATTATTTATTACATCATATTTGGGTCATTATGATGGTATAAAACACCCCCTATATTTAAACGGTAATTAATTATTCACCAAAAATTTGACTAGCATTGAAAATTATGAAAAAATCACAATTGGATAATTTTAATATTTTGATTCAAAAAATAATATATATTTTATTGATATATTTTTTCTAAATATGTTCATTTTCACATTTAGAATTAGATTATACATTTATTGAAAAAATTCGTGGTTCATTTTAACAATAATAATTTTTTAACCCTTATAAAAGTACATTTGACATCCGATGAATTATATGAAAATTTATAATGAATAAAAATTATTTGATAATAAAATTTAATTCAAATAATATTTTTTTAAAAAGTCTTTTAATTCAAAAAATTAAATCCTTTTAATGAATTTGAATATTTGGTGACAATAAAATTTGTGGTTAACTGAATCAAAATCATTATAATTTATATAGTATCAAAGTAAATTGGAAAAAGTTTTATTTTTCAATAAAATATATGTAAAGACCTGTAAAATTCAAGGGAATTTTTTTCTTAATTTTCTTTTTATTTTTACAAGAGCACGGTTTCTGACGACACCTGATTCCGAGGCCCGGTGTGCCCGGAATCAATTTCCGAAGTTTGGCTCGGGTACATTGAGTGAACGAACGAGCTGGAATTTTTAACTTTTGAACCAGTACCCGGAATCAAATTCTGAGGGCACCGATGAACTCACAGTGCCGATATTCGCATAAGGTGACCTTTTCTGAGGTTGCGTTTTATGCAAGATGAGAGTTAGTTTTGGGGGAAATTAGAAAAATTAAATAAATTGTGGACCACAATTTATTTTTAACTTTGTTTGTTATTTCCTCCCAAAGGGAGTTAGAGGTGGGACCCACATCCACATAACCTCCCATGAGAGGATTAAGTGTGGTGGGGCCCACACGGGCCCTAACTCTTCAACTTCCATTTAAACTTCCCATTAACTCCACTCTAATTAATTTTTACAACTTGTGTTATTAATTAAGATGAGTTTCTTTTTTTTTCAAACTCTTGAAATTCAAAAGTGTTGTTGTGTTTATAAAATAAGAAAGAGTCTTATTTTATTTTTGGTTAGATTTTTGTCACCTTGAGAGGATTGGAAAGCGTTCTTCATCTTCTTCAACCTCAATGAAGAATGTGAAGAACACCGTTCTTCAACGAAGAACTTCTATGCCGAAGAACACGGTTCTTCCGCGATGCCGTATTCGTGACGCAACGTTCTTTTTCCACGTCATCTCTTCCACGACGGTTTTCCATGACGAAATCACCGTCAACGACTTCGAATCCACTCTTCGCGACGTCGACGTTCTTTCCCCACGACGCCCGACCTCCGCGACGCTCGTCTTCCGCGGGTCGTTGACGAACACCGTTCCTGAACCGAGGTTGGGGATTATTGTTATTTTATTAAATTATTTCCGTTCATGATTCTAGCATGTCGAACTTCGTGGTTAATCGACTGAATGTTATCGTTTAACGAGAGGGGGTCGAACCGCACAAACACGGACTAACCCCCTCTTATGTTCATGATTGTTTCTTTGTGAATGGAACGCGATGGCGTGGTGCTGTCGCACCACGCGTGAATCGCTCGGCAAGTATTGCGCGACGCCGTCGCGCCACGCCGAGAAGTCGAACAAGAACGCGATGTCGTCACGCCGCGTCAGAGATACCTCAAAAATACCGTGGCTAGAGTGAGGCCGCGGAAGAGGGGCACGGTGCCGTCACACCACGCCGGACGACAAGGGATGCGGCCGGTTCCGGGCTGCGGCGGAGTAGGGTGACCGGCGGCCGGCATCGGGCCGCCGACGTCAGTTCTGGAAGGGGACCGGTCGTCGCCGGTCCCGTGGTGCAGGAACCGGCCGGCCATGGCGGGCTGGACGGACTTGGAGAACCGGGGGAATTAATTCCCCCAGCCGGCTGGCAGCAAGCGGCCCCATTAAAGGGCCACAGTTTCGAAGGAACCGACGGGGCAGCGCCCCCCCGTGCGCGGGCCGCCAAAACGGTTGAGCCGTTTTGGATGAGCGACCGGCCAACACGCCCAACGCGCGGGTCACTGGGCCGCACCGCGCCGGGCCGTGCCGCGCCTGGCCGGGTCCACCCAGACCCGTGTCGGGTCGACCCGGTTCGGGCCAAAACCCCCGATTTCGGACAGTCTTCGGTCTTTTGCCCATAACATGGGCTACGGACCTCCGATCGATGAACCGTCAGTTGTGTAGCAATTCTTGGAACGATTTGGTCGTTTCGGTTTATTACAATCAGGGTTTCGGAAAACTTTGGGTTTGGCCGGGTTGGTTCGTACACGAAACTAACCGGGCCCTCGGAGCGGAAATGCTCATATCTTGAGCTACGAACGTCCGAATGACGTGTCGTCAACATGGTTGAGTTCCTCTTAGTGAGACAGATCTTTTGGCATACTCCGCCTGAGGTTTGGATGTAGGAGGAGTATGGTCGGGTTGGTTTTGCCTTAAAAACCAACCGGGCCCCTGGGACGAAAAAGCCAATAACTCTCAGACCGGGCATCCAATCGACGCGCCGTCTGTGACGTTGAGTTCCTGTTGATGATACGGAACTTTTGGATACATCAACTCTGGTCTATGTGACAGTTGATGTATCAGCCTCTCGGCTCGTGGAGCGGACCCACCCAAACGATCTTTCTTTGTGTGGGAACCCTAGAGCTAGCTGCAACTGCTACTATGACTACGACGACGAATGTGCAGAGATCCTCAGTGGACTGCGACGACGATTGCGCAGAGATCCTCAGTGGACTGCGACGACTACTACACTCAGTGATCCTACATGGATCTGTGCTATAGATCCTGTGTGGATCCGATCCTGTGTGGGTCAGCGCTCAGCGGTTCTGTGTGAGCCAGCGCCTACAGGTCCTGTGTGGGTCTTGCGGGGGTTAGTACATTTCGATCCTTTGTGGGTCCGATGACTTAGATGGATCTGTGATCATCTTTATCATCATCCGAAGAAGTATACCTGTGTGAGCCGAATCATGTTTTCTTTCGTGTGTCGATTCAGTTGTGATATCCTGTGTGGATTACGTTTTGCTTTCCAGTGTGGAATACGTTTACTTTCCTGTGTTGACTGAGTTGTACTTGGCCTCGGAGGTTAGAGCGTATTGGAATTGATTACTTAGGTATATGTATGGGAATATACCTAAGCAGTTTCGCTTGATACTTCGTGATTGTATCTTTCCTTTGAGGTTTATCCTTTGTGGATTTTGGGAGACCTTCAGGGGTCTCGAGGTCCCTACTGAGTAGCTTATACTCACCCATGCACGGGCTATGCCCGCACTACGTTGTGTTGGTTGCAGACGACGGAAAGCATTGATCTTGGTTGAGGCTTGAAGAGCAGGACGGTACCTGGAGGTGGACCACTGGGAGGGACGTACTCGAAGCGGACGGTGGGACCCAAGGATCAGTGGAGCTATCTGTACCCACCCTTCAGGTGGGATTTCCAGTGGACAGCTTGGCGTAGCAGCTTTTACTTTTCAATTGTTGTTTTCCCTTTCGAGTTGTACTTTACTTTCAGTTTGGGTTTGTATACATGCCCATTTACTTTTCCACACTTACTGTTGTATCAGCTTTTTACATAGTGATTACTTTTCCTCTAGATTACTCTAAGGTGCTTGTTTACTTTACAAAGGCAATTCCATCCCTTTTTACCGGGATTTACGCCTTGGTACTAGTCACCAGCCCCTGGCCTATGGAAGGCGGGCTTGGGGTAGTCACGGAATGGGCCCCGAGGATGGGTCGTGACAAATTGGTATCAGAGGAGTTCGGTTCTACCGTGACCTCTGATCTTTTCTAAGTGAAGCAATAGTGTTTAGAGTATTGAGTGTGGTAATCATTCCAGGGAGTCCAGTGTTGGTGCGGCGGCCGACGTATCCGTACACCAGGACCCTGACTTCTG
Source organism: Viscum album (assembly GCA_963277665.1). Lineage (NCBI taxonomy): Eukaryota > Viridiplantae > Streptophyta > Magnoliopsida > Santalales > Viscaceae > Viscum > Viscum album. Next base: position 1,941,146,228 of record OY728126.1, on the reverse strand, counting down.
ATTTCCGACTTAATGCACGAAAACATTGATTGCATGTGTGTTTCATGTTTTCTTTGTGATTACTTTATATCAGCTCATGAGGTATACTGTTCTGATTGTGGCGCACCTGTTTCCTTTTCAGGATGGCCCCACGACGGCATCCAGTTAGGGTTACGAGAGTCGAGCATGACGACAGCCCACCGAGCGACGAGGCCTCGGTGCAGGGCCCTTTGTCAGCAGTGGCACCGGCGGTAGCTCTACCCACCGAGCCACCGATGCTTCCAGCCCCAGCCGCTGACGATGCACGTCGCCTCAGTGCACTACATGAGTTCCAGCGCCAGCGACCACCCAGGTTCCGTGGGGAGATGGACCCCCAGGCAGCCGAGGACTGGCTGGAGGCAGTGGTACAAGTTTTCAGGCTAGTGAGGACACCAGCTGGCCTCATGGCGATCCTGGCTGTGAGCCTACCGCACGCGGCAGAATGCCGATGGTGGAGCTTGATGCTCCAGGTGCACGATGAGGCATCTCTTCTTTGGTCAGACTTTGAGAGCCTCTTCCGCTCGGAGTTTGTTCCAGCCAACCTCCGTGCGGTGCACATTCAGGAGCTTCTTCAGCTGCGGCAGGGCAGCATGACGGTCGCTCAGTACTCGGTGAGATTTACCGATCTCACGCGTTACTCGAACGACATGGTACGAGACCCATTCTTCTGGGCCCGGACCTTTGAGCAGGGATTGAGACACGAGATTAGGGCATCGCTAATCTCCCTCAACATTCTGAATCAGACAAGAGTACTGGAGCGAGCCCTATTGATCGAGATCTTTCTTGCTGAGTCTACACCAGCGTCGAGACCCACCGCAGGGCGGCATGTAGAAGAGTCTTCTACAGCAGGCAGTCGACGGATGACTCATGGGTCTAGTCAGACCAGACCCTCAGGCAGACGACCTCAGGACACTGGCTCAGCAGTGCGGGGCACACAGTGCGGAGCCAGTCTTTCGGGAGGCAGGCAGTGCTACTCGTGCGACGGGCAGGGCCACATGGCTCATGACTGCCCGACCCGCCGTGCTGAGGAGCAACAGACCGTTGAGGGACCACCGAGGTAGAGGCAGAGGGTCGACTATGGTGGTCCGCAGGGAGGAGGTGGACGAGGCAGAGGAGCTGGTAAAGCAGCAGGTGGTGGGCGACGCTTTGAGGCTCTTCCACCACCACCACCAGGAGGTCCACCCCGACCACATGGAGCTGGCGGGCAGAGACAGGCACAACTCCATGCAGCAGAGGCCTATGACCACGGTGCCCCCGAGATGATTTGAGGTACTATCTGTGTCTATTCCACCCTTTCTGCAGTACTTATAGACATAGGAGCGAGCCACTCTTTCATAGCCACTGCCCTTGTTCGGAGCATGGAGATTCCGATAGAGCTGTTGGCTCGATACTTACGGCTAGAGACTCCTACAGAAGCAGACTCGACAATTACGCACTAGTGCCGGTAGTGTGAGCTTACTCTAGGAGGTGAGAGCTTCGGTTGGGATCTTCTTATTGCGGCGTCGAGGCCTTACGACGTCATCTTGGGTATGGATTGGTTGTCTACAGTCCATGCACAGATTGACTGTTTCAGGCACAAAGTGCGATGTGTATGCACCAACGGGAGTAGATTCACCTTCACCGGTGAGAAGGGATCCTTTGCAGCACAGGATGGACTTCTGTAGAGGAGAGGAAAACCCATCACTCATCAGTTGGCTAGCCTCATCCTAGGAGAAGTTGACGTGCGGAGTCCTGGTTTTCTTGCAGCGGTGGATCAGTACGCGGACATCTTTCTCGACGACGTTCCAGGACTACCTCCTCGCAGAGAGGTAGACTTTTATATTGACCAGTACCCCAAGACGGCTCTGATATTGACTCCAGCATATCTGATGGCCCCCGATGAGCTTCGAGAGCTACGAGTACATATGGAGGACTTGCAGGGCAAGGGATTCATCCGACCTAGTGTTTCACCCTGGGCTTCCCCGATATTGTTCTCCAAGAAGGCGGACGGGAGCTTGCGACTTTGTGTAGACTATCGTCGCCTGAACCATGTGACAATGAGGAACAAGTATCCGCTACCAAGGATTTATGACCTCTTTGATCAGCTCAAGGGAGCACGATGGTTATCAAAGATAGACCTCAGGTCAGGCTATCACTAGCTCAGAGTTCGAGACGCGGACGTGCAGAAGACGGCCTTCAGGTGTCGGTATGGCCACTATGAGTTCCTGGTTATGCCCTTCGGCGTAAAAAATGCTCTAGTAGTGTTCATGGCCCTCATGAACAGGATCTTTCAACCACACCTCGATCGATTTGTCGTGGTCTTCATCGACGACATTTTGATTTACTCGTCGACTAAGGAGGAGCACGCATACCACTTACGGGTTGTACTAGACACACTCCGAGAGCACCAGCTTTATGGTAACCTCTCGAAGTGCCAGTTCTGGATACGTGAGGTCCACTTCTTGGAGCACGTCATCTCGGAGGCGGGAGTTGCAGTGGATCCTGCGAAGATCGAGGCAGTGTTAGCTTGGGAGCCACCCAGGAGCGTGACAGAGGTGAAGAGTTTCTTGGGACTAGATGGATACTACCGGAGATTCGTTCTAGACTTCTCTAGAGTTGCGGCACCACTCTCAGCTTTGACGAATAAGGGGAAACCCTTCGTGTGGTCAGAGAGATGTCATCAGAGCTTCCAGGAGCTGAGGCAGAGATTGACCAGCACACCTATCTTGAGGTTTCCTGAGGAGGGAGTTGGATACGTAGTATACTGCGATGCATCAGGGACCGAACTCGGATGTTTCCTGATGTAGGAGAGGGCCATGATTGCCTATGTATCACGACAGTTGAGGCTGCATGAGCAGAACTACGCTACCCATGACCTGGAGTTAGCAGCAGTGGTCTTCGCTCTAAAGACATGGCGACACTATCTGATGGGCGAGCGCTTTACAGTCTTTTCTGACCACCAGATTCTCAGGTACATCTTCTCACAGAAGTACCTGAACCTGAGACAGCAGAGAGGGCTCGAGTTCCTCCAGGACTATGACTTTGAGATAGTCTATACTCCTGGAAAGGGGAATGTAGTAGCTGATGCCCTCAGTAGGAGGTCGGACATTCTTCTACTTGAGGAGGCGACAGAGCAGCTAGCCGCTTTGCAGACATCCTTCATGGATAGAGATGGAGCATCTTTTCTTCAGTCTCTCACAGTCACTCCTCCACTACTACAGCAGGTCAGAGAGGCACAGCGTGGGGACGCTGACTGTTAGACGCGGCGTGCACAGATATCCTCAGGACAGGCACCTGATTGTTTCTCCTTTGGAGGAGAGCACGACATCCTTTTTAGAGGACGTACCATGGTACCAGTCGCTTTATGGGAGGAGGTTCGGAGAGAGTTTCACACTTCTCCTTTGGAGGTACATCCTGGAGTGGCGAAGATGTACCAGGATCTCAGACGGCAGCACTGGTGGCCAGGCATGAAGAAGGCTGTGGCAGAGTTCGTTTCTCGATGCCTCACCTGCCAGCAGGCGAAGGCTGAGCACCAGGTACCAGCAGGCTTGGTACAGACCTTGGAGGTTCCAGAATGTAAGTGGGACGACATATCTACGGACTTCATGACTGGACTTCCACGCACTTCCAGAGGTCATGACTCCATTTGGGTGATTGTCGACTGACTCACTAATTCGGCTCACTTCTTACCCATCAGAGAGGAGGGCTCAGTGGAGAGCATGGGACGACTTGACGTTCAAGAGATTGTGCGGTTTCACGGTGTGCCATCATCTATCGTCTCCGATCGAGATGCTCTCTTTACTTCCCAACATTGGAAGGGATTACAGGAGGCGTTTGGGACGCAGCTACGTCTGAGCACAACCTTTCACCCTCAGAAGGATGGTCAGATGGAGAGGACCATTCAGACTCTCGAGGACATGCTCCGCGCATGTGTCCTCCACTTTGGTCATAGATGGGAGGACCACCTACCCTTGGTGGAGTTCCCATATAACAACAGCTACCACTCCACCATCGGAATGGCACCGTACGAGGCATTGTACGGCCGAACTTGCAGATCTCCTTTGTGCTGGACAGACCCTAGGGAGTCAGCACTTGTGGGGCCAGAGATGGTCCAGGCCATGACAGAGAAGGTCCAGGTCATCCAGAAGCAGATGAGGACAGCTCAGAGCATGCAGAAGTCATATGATGACAGGAGGCGGAGGCCACTAGAGTTCGAGGATGGCAACCACGTATTTTTGCGTGTCTCACCTCGACGTGGATTACGGAGATTTGGCCGAGGCGGCAAGTTATCACCATGCTTCATTGGACCCTTCCAGGTCCTCAGCAGGATTGGCGAGGTGGCTTATTTCCTGGCTCTACCACCTCAGTTTCACCGGGTGCACGACGTCTTCCACGTATCTCAGCTGAGGAGATATGTGCATGACCCGACGCACATCATTGATCATGGGGAGCTTGTAGTTGATGATGGGGAGACTTTTACGGAGGTCCCGGTGGAGATCTAGGATTGATAGGAGCAGGTCCTACGTGGACGGTCGATTCCTCTAGTGCACATCAGATAGCGGCACGGGAACCTCCAGGAGAGCACTTGGGAGCGGGAGGCTCAGATGCGTGCTCAGTACCCTCATTTGTTTCCCTAGTTTTGAAGTATCTTTATGGGGACGTAAATCCCTGAGGTGGGAGTAATGTAAAGACACATAAAATTCAAGGGAAATTTTTTCTTAATTTTCTTTGGATTTTTACAAGAGCGCGGTTTCTGACGGCACCTTATTCCGAGGCCCGATGTGCCCAGAATCAATTTCCGAAGTTTGGATCAGGTAAGTTTAGTGAACAAACGAGCGGGAATTTCTAACTTTTGAACCGGTACCCGGAATCGAATTCCGAGGGCACCGATGAACTCGCAGCGCCGATATTAGCATAAGGAGCTCTTTTCCGAGGTTACGTTTTATATAGGATGAGAGTTATTTTTGGGGGAAATTAGAAGAAATTAAATAAATTGTGGAACACAATTTATTTTTAACTTTGTTGGTTATTTCCTCCCAAATTGAGTTAGAGGTGGGACCCACATCCACATAACCTCCTTTGAGAGGATTAAGTGTGTTGGGGCCCACATGAGCCCTAACTCTTCAACTTCCCTTTAAACTCCCCATTAACTCCACTCTAATTAATTTTGACAACTTGTGTTATTAATTAAGATGAGTTTCTTTTTTTTCAAACTCTTGAAATTCAAAAGAGTTGTTGTGTTAATAAAATAATGAAGAGTCTTATTTTATTTTTGGTTAGAGTTTTGTCACCTTGAGAGGATTAGAAAGCGTTCTTCATCTTCTTCAACCTCAACGATGAACGCGAAGAACACCATTCTTCAACGAAGAACTTCTCCGCCGAAGAACACGGTTCTTCCACGACGCCGTATTCATGAAGTGACGTTCTTCTTCCGCATCATCTCTTCTGCGACGGTTTTCCCTGACGAAATCGCCGTCAACGACTTCGAATCCACGCTTCGCGACGTCGACGTTCTTTCCCCGTGACGCCCGACCTTTGGGACGCTCATACTCTGTGGGTCGTTGATGAACATTGTTCCTGAACCGAGGTAGGGGATTATTGTTATTTTATTAAATTATTTCCGTTCTTGATTCTATCATGTCGAACTTCATGGTTAATCGACTAAATGTTATCGTTTAACCAGAGGGGGACGAACCGCACAAACACGGGCTAACCCCGTCCTGTGTTCATGATTGTTTCTTTGTGAATGGAACGGGATGGCGTGGTGCCATCGCACCACGCGTGAATCGCTCGGGAAGTATTACGCGACGCCGTCGTGCCACGCCGAGAAGTCGAACAAGAACGTGACACCATCGCGCCGTGTCAGAGATACCCGGAAAATACCGCAGCCAGAGTGGGGCCGTGGCAGAGGGGCGCGGTGCCGTCGCACCACACCGGACGACAAGGGTCATGGCCAGTTCCGGGCCGCGGCGGAGCAGGGTGACCGGCGGCCGACATCGGGCCGCCGGCGTCGGTTCAGGAAGGGGACCGGCCGTCACCGGTCCCGTGGTGCAGGCACTGGCCGGCCATGGCGGGCCGGCCAGACTTGGAGAACCGGGGGAATTAATTCCCCCGACCGGATGGCAGCAAGCGGCCCCATTAAGGGGTCGCGATTTCGAAGGAACCGAGGGGGCAGCGCCCCCCCGTGCGCGGGCCGCCAAAACGGCTGAGCCGTTTTGGCTGAGCGACCGGCCAGCGCGCCCAGCACGTGGGTCTCCGGGCCGTGTCGCGCCTGACGGGCCGGGCCGGGTCGACCCAGACCCGGGTCAGGTAGACCCGGTTCAGGCCGACCCAGGGGGTCTCGGCCCGAGTCGGTCCGGGCCCGAAACCCCTGATTTCGGACCGTCTTCGGTCTTTTGGCCATAACGTGGGCTACGGACCTCCGATCGACGCACCGTCGGTTGCGTAGAGATCCTTGGAATGGGAAGGTAGTTTTGGTATATTACACTCAAGGTTTCGGAATACTTTGGGTTTGGCCGTGTTGGTTCGTACATGAAACCAACCGGGCCCTCGGAGCGGAAACACTCATATCTTGAGCTACAGACGTCCAAATGACGTGCCGTCAACATGTTTGAGTTCTTCATAGTGAGAAGGATCATTTGGAAAACTCTTCCCGAGGTTTGGACACAGGCGGAGTACGATCGGGTTGGGTTTTCCTTAAAAACCAACAGGGCCCCTGGGACGAAAACACCAATAACTCTCAGACCGGGCGTCCGATCGACGCGCTGTCTGCGACATTGAGTTCCTGTTGATGATACAGAACTTTTGGATACATCATCTCTGGTGTATGTGACAGTTGATGTATCAGCCTCTCGGATCGTGGAGTGGACCCTCCCAAAAGAGCTTGTTGTGTGCGGGAACCCTAGAGCTGGCTCCGACTGCTACTGTGACTGCGACGATGACTGTGCAGAGATCCTCAGGGGACTGCGACGATGACTAAACAGAGATCCTCAGTGGACTTCAATGACTACTTCACTCAGTGATCCTACGTGGATCAGTGCTACAGATCCTGTGTGGATCCGATCCTATGTGGGTCAGCGCTCAGCGGTTCTGTGTGAGCCAGCGCCTACAGGTCCTGTGTGGACCCGATCCTGTGTGGGTCTTGCGGGGGATAGTTACCTATTGATCCTGTGTGGGTCCAATCCTGTGTGGGTCAATGCGTGGGTTAGTAACTTGCGATCCATTGTGGGTCCGATGACTTAGATGGATCAGTGATCATCTTTATCGTCATCTGAATAAGTATACATGTGTGAGCTGAATCCTGTTTGCTTTCCTATGTGGATTGAGTTGTGCTATCCTGTGTGGATTAAATTTTTCTTTCCTGTGTGGAATACGTTTACTTTCCTGTGTGGACTGAGTTGTACTTGGGCTCGGAGGTTAGAGCGTATTGGAATTGATGACTTAGGTATATATACGGGCATATACCTAAGCAGTGTCGGTTGATACTTCGTGATTGTATCTTTCCTTTGTGGTTTATCATTTGTGGATTTTGGGAGACCTTAGGGGGTCTCGGGGTACCTACTGAGTAGCTAATACTCACCCATGCACGGGTTATGCCCGCACTACGTTGTGTTGGTTGCAGACGACGGACAACATTGATCATGGTTGAGGTTTGCAGAGCAGGACGGTACCTGGAGGTGGACCACTGGGCGGGACATACTCGGAGCGGACGGCAGAACCTGAGGAGCAGTGGAGCTATCATTACCCACCCTTCAGGTGGAATTTCCAGTGGACAACTCGGTGTAGCATCTTTTACATTTCAGTTGTTGTTTTACCTTTCGAGTTGTACTTCATTTTCAGTTTGGGTTTGTATACTGGCCCGTTTACTTTTCCGCACTTACTATTGTATCGGCTTTTTTACTTAGTGTTTACATTTCCGCTTGTTTACTCTACGGTGCTTGTTTACTTTACAAAGGAAATGCCTTCCCTTTTTACCGGGATTTACGCCTTGGTGCTAGTCGCCAGCACCTGGCCTATGGAAGGCGGGCTTGGGGTAGTCATGACATGGGCCTCGAGGACGGGTCGTGACAATATACATATTCATATAGTTATCTTCAAGATACATATCCCTTTATTGTGTCATCGGACACCCTAAGAGTAAGGTGTGTGACGGTGAGACATTCAAGGGGTCATTTGGAAAATATGGTTTGGGTCATGATCTCAATGAGCTTGAAAATAATATGTAGACGGGTTCTCTCATGCCTATGTTATTATATCCCAGCTCAGAATTTGTCATGGGAAAATATCAGTGATGATAACATCCATGGAATCTCTAATAAATTTTCTTCATAGGGTACAATCCTACATTATGATGCTATCACTTCCTTTGTATGTTTCAATTTGATATGTTAAATATCTATATTTATATTCACCACATGATCACTGTTTAATGGGTATATTTACAATGGTAACATTCATTACAATATTTAAAATATAATGATATAACTATGGATGTTCATGGGATTTCAATATTAATATTATAGAATAAAACAATAAATACTAAGAGAAATTTATTTGTAAAGGTCTATTTTGTTACAGTACTCCCCCTTGAGAAATTTCAATGAAAAATTTTCATTTCACCCCCTTAAATTATTTGAGTGTAATTCTATCTCATCACATCCTCTGGTTCCCACAATTATTCGTCAATCATGTTGTGTTTCCATATCAATTTGACAAGTTAAATTTTCATATTCCATTGAACATTCTCTCAATGATCTATGATCTTCTCCATCTTCTCCTATAGCAAAGACCATTATCCAACGATAATACATATGGATTGAGTACATGTTAGGGGTCAGGTATGTACAGAGCCGAGAGTGAACATGGAATAAATCATGAAATAGAGATATGTAATGTTGGATTGAATGTCGATCGGCCACCGCTCAATGGAAATTAGGGATCTCAATGGGGATCATGTATCTTGGAATAAGATTTACCTTTTTCCTAAATCTCATTAGATTCATCCATGTCTCCATCATAGAACTCTCGGTCTCGTTGATGATTGTCAACACAACTCTTCTGTAAACTCTAGAAAGCCTTGTTGTACAATTGAACGGTCTTAACCATTTCCACTATTTCCTTAAACATTTTAAGAACTTTCAGTTTTTTCTCCCCAGAATTATCCTAGCATGAATTTTTCTTGTTCCTCTTCCCATAAAGGGCTTCATTAAGAGCCATTTGGATTATTACGAGGAAAATATTTTTTTATAGAATCTGACTAAAAGAATATAGTAATCCCATTCTCTTGTGATTTTCATTTAGAAGACACTCAACATGTACTCTTCTTCCCAGATAGTCCATACATATTTTCAATTAGTTTGTGGGTGATAGGTCATGATGAAGTCTTACACAGTATTCCAAGCATGAACAAGAAACTTCAAATTCATGGAGGTGAATCTTGGATCTTGATCATATTAAATAGATTGTTGTAATCCATGTAGCCAACCCACAAACCTAATTTATATCCATTATTTTAGATCCTGTGATAATTCCTATTATATGACAATAAAGTTATCAATCCTTATAAGATGATAAAACATACCCCATCATTATTCCCTCTTGATGTATTGGTTTGATTAGTGAAATGTCCATGATGATGTTTTATTTGTTCCATGTTAGTATGGTTAATGGTTGAGTCATCCCTTTGGATTTTTCATATCTAGTTTTACATGTTGGCATTCAAGGCATCTTGATTTTTATTCTGTGATGTACTTCTTCATATTTTCCCACAAATAGTTTTCTCAAATATATCAATACATATTTTTTCATCTAGGGTGGATGTAGATGGTCGAGCTTTGTTAATTATTCAATAGATCCTTCTTTAACTCAATAATTTATTGTACATGTAGTCTTCCCAAATCATACAACTCATTATTTATTAAAATAAAACTATACAAATTTCACATTCCTTGTCATTACAATATTCATTTGAATTCCCATATGATCTATTGATAATTAATTAACATATCCAAGAATATATAGATACAAAATAATTTTAAAATTAATTGTTGAAGTTCTTTAATTTATTATTCCCATGTGAATACTCTTTATTTCAAAGAAGATAAGGTCATTCTCAAAAATCATCAGTGAAATAATTTTTGGATCTTTTATACTACGAGAATATACCACTTTATTATTTTTCCCAGGACAAGAGTGGATTGAGTAGTCATTGTATTTAAGCAGTTCTATCCATCTTCATTTCTGTATATTTATCTCTTTTGTGTGAATATATACATGAAGATATTGTGATCTGTATATATTTCATACTTATCTCTGAAGAGATAATACTACCAATTTTTCCAATAGAAGATCCTTGTAGCCCACTCTAGTCCATGTGTTGGGTAGTTATATTCGTAAACATTCATTTTTTGTGAAACATAGGCTATGAATTTTTCATTTTTCATCACCACACAACCCATTCCCTTCATCAAAGCATCACTAAATACCAGGAAAAGCTCCCCACTTGTGGGTAGTGTGTGAACATCCATAATGATAATCCTTATTATTATATTCTTGATGATCTCTTCACATTCATCATTCAAATAAATATTTAGGAACTTCAGTGTTTTCATGGAAATAGGGTTGGACAATAATGAGAAATTTAAAAAAAAAATAGACAATAATGCCTAGAAACCATAAGGAAACTATCGATATCTGTCACATATATTGGACTCATCCATCGATGAATTGCATCAGTCATTCTAGGGTTCATAGATATCGCATTTCCTAAGAGGATATTTCCAATGAATGTTACATCCTTCAATTATAACTCACACTTAATTTACATTAAAAAATATATCTCCTTTTGTAAATTCATTAACATAAGATTATATTTCACCTCAAGATCTTCCATAAATTTAAAGTATATTAGAATAAAGATTATAAATACTGCAGAAAATTGTATTGGTAATACTTAAATACTATATTCATAAAGTCCATGAATAATGTTGGAGCATTAGTAAGTCTTAATTAAATTAATCTAAATTCCTAGTGCCCATAACTTATATAAAATTCATTATTGGGGATATCATTCTTATTCAAACTAAAATGGTAATATCTTGATTGTAGATCCACCGTATAGAAGTATTATGCTTCATTTATGTAATGGAAGAAGTAATCAATGTGAGGAAAAATATACTTGTTCATTATTGTGATCTTATTGAGGATTTGATAATTGATGCAGAGGAGCATTGACCCATAATTCTTATTGATGAAGAGTACTGGTGTACCCCATGGTGATTCACTTTAGAGTTTGACACCTTTATCCAAATTCAACTGTAGTTATTTTTTTAATCTTCTCAAGTTCCACAATATCTATTATATATGGATTCTTGGATAATAGTAACACTCGAGTTATAAGATATATTGAAAACTCATCCACTTTTATTAGAGGAAGACCAAGAAATTATTTAGGAAATACATCTTTGTATTATCTCATAATGGTAATTACTTAGGATTTTCTTTTCCTTGACTCAATAATTTTATAAAGATATTCTTTCTTGTATGGAATAATATCCGTTTTCTAGATGATAGTTCTAAAGAAGATTTATCTTCTCTTTTCATTTGTACAGAATCTAAGGATAATTATCATTGTATAGAATGGTTTCCTTATTCCCAAAATATATGTTGGCTATATATAGGGAAATCCAATCTATTCCAAAAATTGAAAAAAAATTAGACCAAATGGAGTTTGACATGTTTTTTTGGGAGATTAATCTAACAAAACATTACATGGGAAGTGTTATATACATGGTATATAATAATTTATTTATTTTCCATTTTCACAATAATATCTACTTCCATTATTTTTTGTTCTGTTTGATTAGTTCAACTAATCAATAGTGATATGAAGCAATTTTTAGAAACATAATAAAAAATTATTTTTAGAATTATAGAATGAATAATTAGTGTTCATGTATCCACTTTGTTTTTAGGATTCACTTTCATGGTGGTGATGGAAAAATCTCCCCCTTGTAGCCATGGAGTTTGTTGGTTTTCTCACAAAACCCTTGTCTTCACGCATTGGTTTTGGCAGTTCCCTAGTTCCTTGAATTTTTAGCAATGAACAATACACTGATAATTAATTGGGACATTACATTCCATTGATGCAGTAATGGGTTTCTCCTATCAGCAATCATTGGCTTGTTTCCCTTCCATCCTTCACCTCAATCATTTCATAATCCCCAATAATAAATTTATAGGGTGCATATTTCTATAAATTTTTCATGGGGTTTTTTAAATTTCATTGAACCATTAGATCTCTCTAGAGGACTACAATATTTTATCTCCACATTCCACTTCGTATCCATTTGATACCTATAATATTCATTGATCTCTATTTATTCATGAGGTCACATCGGAAAATTTACTCATTGTTTTCAAATTCATGGATTGGATGGGATTTACATATTATATATTTCATCCCCAGCTCATGTATTTTATGAGTTGAAACATATATTCCCATGAAATTATCCCAAAATGATAATTTCTATGAAAATAAAAAAGTCAGGACTCAATTTATCCATAATAGGTAACACCTACATCATTTCATATTTATATTTAATTATCATCCAATTTTTTTAATTCCAGTCAATTTTTTTTTTCTAACATAAAATTAACAGAAATATAATTATCTAATATGTGATTAAAAATTATTTCAAAAATTATTTTAATTTATTTTTTTATTATATCTAATTAATTTTGGTGTAGGTTCAAGAACATTTATAAACAATGAAACACTATTTTCATCATTGCTATAACAACCCAAAATTTGTGAACTTATAAAATAGATGTTCTTTTTTTATTACAAGTGATACATGATACACAAAATAAAGTCTAAAAAGAATTTATTTTTTACAACATAATAATTTATATCTTTAAAATTATTTTATATAATAATCTTATTGTTGCATATATTTATTTTAACAAAGTAAAAAAAATTCTAAAGAAATATTTTAACATGTTATCATTGATGATTTTAGAAAAATAATATAAACCAGAGAAAAATTTTATTTTGAAATTTTTAGAAAATTTAAAATAATAATGATTAAATTAGTAAATATGTCATTTCTATATTTTTTCACTAATTTCAGTTTTTTTATTTTGAATATTTAATTACTAAGATAAAAGAAAATTAAGGTAATACATAAAATTTTAAAAGAAAATGATCTACATTTTAGGACATTTCTAAAAACTTTATATGAGGATATTCTCAACTCAATAGAACTTACCCTATTCATATTTCTATTTTTTATCGATATACCATTGAATATTGATATTATATTGTTGAAAATGTAATGGTTGATTCCAAAATATCGTTACTATTTAATTATAAAAATGTAACACTTTTTGGACAATAAGACCGACCTACCATTTTTATTTATTGATCAAAATTTTAGAATTTTTTCCTAGTATAACCCTCTTCTACATTAACAATAGTATAGTAACGTTTATATTTCTTAATCTAATTGATTCAAGGTGTATTACAAGATAAACCACAAACACCCAACCTGAGAGTTAGTTTAACTTACTCATTTCATTTACTCTTCTAATTTTTATAACATCTATAATGTTATTAATATTATTAAAAAAATTATAATTTTATGAGTTAAATGTAATTATTTTAATGGGAAAAAATTAATCAATCATTTCCATCCATTATGAAATCAAAATAGCATCAATCATGTGTGTGTGTGCTACATCCTCCATAATGCGTTTTTTGTGTTTTTTATCACCAACTATAATGGCTGGTAAAAATGATGGATTTGAAAAAAATAGAATTTTTTATTTAAAATATTTAAATCTATTAAATTATAATTTATCATATTCCAACATTCAATCCATTTTCTGGGAAATGGGATCATTAATCATATTTGTGTACGGAATAATCCCTCCCTGAAAAACAAACTTCAATATACATCACCACCCATCATGGATAGATACAAGAAAATATTTAAATTGAATATTTTCATAATATTACCTTTTTAATATAATTAATATTTCATATTTTCAATATATATTGAAATTTACTTACTTTAGAAAACATTATATCATGTTATCGATTTGGAAAATTTTACCACCTATATTAAAACTATAATGATGAATAAATAATAAAAATTATAGGAACTCATATAATTATGATTTCATATTATAATTACGAACTAAAAATTTGGTAACAAATCGTAAATTTTTTTTGGATAAATAATATATTAATTCATATATTACTTTTTAAACATTAATCAAATTAAAAACTAGTTCATCAAGTTTATATTTTCCGAAAATGTATTCATTTATTTGATATAATAGAAATGGTATATTAGTGATAATTGAAAAACTAATTAACCAATATTTAATTATATCTAATCTATAAAATTGAAACCAAATACTGATAATCAATAATTTCTTCATGAATATTGTATGAATAAAACAACAAACAGTTCTAGAAACTAATAATAAAAATAAATTACAATCAGTTAATATATTTGAAATATATATTGTGATAGAATAGTTATAAAAAGTATTTTATTTTAATAGTATATTTATTTTATAATTTATTAATAATTTTATGTTGATTATATATGTTGTTATATATTTCATTGATTTATGAGAAATAAATATACAGGTTTCATATTTAATTTTTTTTACAACATGAGACATATTTCTTATTATCAACTATGATTTAATTTTAATGTTTAATTTAATAAAAATTTATCAATTTGAATCATGTTTCTCTATTATTACATTATATTATCATCTCTATACTATGTTATTTTTCATAGGGTGGTATGATTCCAATTATTCCATATGTAAAAGGGTTTTTATCTCAAATTATTCATTTTGAGACATGATTATTATTGTTTAACTAATTTATCATGTGTGGTGAATTTTATACCTAATTGAGATATTTTATCATTAAATACAATTTATTAATCATTATTTATATACAATTTAAACATGTTTATCTCTATTTCAATAGGTTTTGTGACACACTATCCACAAATTTTAAGTGGCCTATATGAATCATATCTTTTCTAGTGGTGATCTTTACTTATCATTGATCATTATCATTCATGGATTATATTTTGACATTGATGGTGAATTTATATGGTATATTAATATTATTATAAGTGTAAATCAATTTTCTCATTCTTATTTTCATTAATCGAGTATCTATTTTTTCTAGAATATGATTTTTTATTAACATTAATTGACATTTCCCTTAGTGTCCTTTTTTAATATATACATGTTATGATTTGACATTAATTTTCTATCATAAATAGCAGAAAAGTTTATTATTTTAATCCATATTTATACATTTATTGACATTATTTATTTTAACATGAAGTATTCATTGTCCTTTTTAGGATGTCCACTTCCAATAAAATAGTTTCTAAATAAAATAAATGATTTTTTATTCATTGAAATTAAACACGTGAACATTGTATTTTTACATGTTATCTTTTCACATTAATTATTTCATTTTTTAATTGGTTGGGGATAACTCATTTAGTATATTTTAACATTATTGTTAAGTAATATGTGTTTCGTAATGTGACGTGAATATGATGACTTTTAATGAGGTTATTATGAAACCGTTTTTGAAAAAATAATCATTTTTTCATTTATCTTAACATTCCATATGATTATTTTAAAACAGAGTATGGTTAATAATTCTTCCTATATTTTTTATATTTGTAAAAAATTCAGTAAATTTTGTTTTTGGTAAAATATTATCATGTTGTTTATGTGATAATAAATAGGGTTTAAACCCCATTTTCGTATTATTTGTAACTTATGATAAGATTAGTGATTTATTATTAAGTGGAAAATATATATATATGATATGTGGTATCCAATGTATCCCACCAATTCATTGTTAATATTTTTTTTGATGATCCCAAAGATCCCAATAATGGATTTATCTAATTCCATGGAGTATATTGCAGAATTTATTGTAATTAAAAATGTTACATAAGAGAATTTATCCCAATCCCAAGGACACTAATTATCCCACACAGTGTTGTTAATTCATTATGGGAATTATCCAAATTTAAATTAAGAGAAACCAACATTATATACTATGATGGTTCATAAAACAATGTAATTCTTTATTCGAACCCAATGTGTTGAGTTGGCCTTATTTGCTATCATAGAAATTGGTATATACCATAATATTCCACAATCTATTATGAGATTTTCGGTATTAAACTATAAATAATGATTTTATTTCAGTTCATAGAGAAATGGGTTTCAGTCAATTTCATCAATCCAAATCATATGAAAACCCTATTACCAATATTTTTTTTATAAAAATGATTCGTTAGGTTCCAATATAAAATCATGAAATAATTTACATTATTATTCTTAGTTCGTTTCATTCCACAATGGTTAGGTTCATTCCATTACACCTCCTAGTCTATCCCATGAAATGGAATGTGACATGGTTTTAATATCATCCTAAATTCTTATAAAATTAATTATCAAGGTATTTCTTTAAAAATTTATTAATTATTTTATACCCCTAGAATTTATCTGTAACCATGGGTGCATTATTACATAATAGAAATGTTATTATTATACAAGAAAATAATTAATTCAATTGAATCTGAAGTAGAATCAGTGTAATAATATAGTAGGCAATTTTAGTTTAGTTTAAAGAAATCGATTAGTCTAATCATAGTAGAATACTAGTGAATCAAATTAAACCGTGACATGGAAGGGTTAAATCAAGAGGTGACGGTTGAAGAATTAAATCCAAAACATTAATGTGGAAAAAAATAATTATGAATTTCTTGATGATGACCATAATATACACACCAAATAATATAACAAGTATGAAATAATAATGGAAGATTTAAATGAAAATAAAGTTAAAGATCTATTGAAAAAATATAGTCCTTTGAATATAACTAGGATACATCTCCTTATAGTGTATAAAAGTTTTACATATTATATATTTTTTGATTTTCTAACTATATTAATGTATCAGCCCATAAATGTTTCTTTTTCAATAGAATGGAATTTTTTCTAGTATTTGGAGATTTTATATCAATGTGATTGATTAATTGAGAATATATTTTGAATCCATTGATCCTTAATGATCTTTTTGTGAAAGTATACCACTTTTTCATTAATTATTCTTAGTCCCAGGGCTTTTATGGATTAAAAAGTTTTTACTTCTTAATCGGATGTTGGCCTATCATGATTCAGATCAACTGTAAATTATTTATTTTAGTAGAAAATGAATTAAAATTGAATAACTAAAATATGATCCAATTATTCAAATTAATATAAAATTTAATGAAATAATTGATCATAAATCACAGTGAATATAAAATACATTGTTTTTTAAAAGGAAATACTATGCTTGATAGTGTCCATGATACACAACATCAAGCATAAGTATAAAAATGAAAATTTATTATTTAAAATATAATATTATAACCAATAATTTTTATTGGAAGGTTTTAATTGGATTAAATAAATTAGAAAAATTTAATTAATATAATGAATTATTTTGTGCTCAAATAGTTATTAATCAAATCAAAATCCTTATCAAAATAAATGGAAAAATGGTTTTGAAAAAACCTCTAAATTTGAACACGAGTGTTTATAAATGAATGAATTTAATCATGATGAATTAAATTATTGATATATATATTTAATATAATTTTCAAAATTCATCCAATGTTATTTATTAATATAATAATAGTAAAAATTAAATTTTTGACCTTGATGATTTACTTTTTAAATAATGATTTTTTCCAAAATTTTAATGGAAAACATATTTGAAAGATAAATTTAGAAAATTTTATAAATTCTATTTGAAAAAATAATCTTCTTATTCTATTGAGGAATATATTAATATACTTGGGTTGAATTTTTAGTTATTTTTTTATAAGATTAATGTTTTCATGAATAAGGATAAATATCAGATTTTGTTAGAAAGCATGTTTTCATCAATATAATTTATAGTTTATAATATTTTTTTTAATTTTTTCTAAAGTGTAATTATATCTATTTTTATCATTTCATCCAATTTAGTTCATTGGAATCAATTTATCATTGAATTTGATATAAAAATTTCATTATTTTGAATGTTTTAACTTATCTAAACTGTTTACTACCATGTTAATGCGATTAATATTAAATTACTTTTAGCCGATTTTTTGTTTTGAATTTCAAAAAAATAGATTCCATATTTGAAATTATAATGTAAAAATTTAATAAATTGAATTATTTTATTTTTGGAAAATATAAATTATAAACAGTATTAATTAGTATTACCAAGGATAAATTTAAATCTGGTAATTATGTGAAAATTTAATATTATAAATATTATAATATTAGACTACCTGTTTTCTTTAATTTATTGGATGATTTATTTTCAACCAAAATCATCCATTGTAAGATTTAATGACCCCTTGGTTCCACTTTTATGACTTTAGGACTTTTTTGGATTTTATTTTAAAAAAAATGTCTTTGATGATAGACAAATGTTTTAATTACTACAATTTTTTAATATTGAGTTATATAGAAGAAATATTCATCTATAATTATTGTAGGAAAATAAAAAGTTTTCATATTCATAAATTAATTTTATTTTGAATTTTTATGGTAGAAATATTTACCTTAAAATATTACATATTGATGATGCTGTAAATTTTTAATTAATTAAAATGTCAGATAAATGATATTAAATATTTTCAAATAATTATAATTTAGAGTAACTAATGTCATAAATGAAATTTAAATAAGAATTTTAATTTTTAGTGATCTGTTAAAATAATTTTTTTTAATTAATATTTTTCTATGATATTTTTTAATAGTATTGTACAAAATACAATAGTAATTAACATTATTAATATTTTAAAATAAATAATATTTTATTAAATGATTAAAAAAATTAATACCTAAATTTCTATTTAATTTTGGTATAATTATTATCAATCAATTAATGTTATATTTATGTTTATTTTATTATTTTATATTAATTATATAACTAGTTAATTATTAAAAACAAATGTTATAAAGGTAGGAGTTATTGTGGATAAATAAAGCATAAAACTAAATTAGATGTATTAAAAAATTCAAAATATATATAATTTTTATTGGATTAATGGATTTAGTTTAATTTTATTCATTTATATCAAATAAATAAAATTTCAGCCATTTAGAAAATAAAATTAATTTATATTAATTTAATGTTTTCAAAAATTCCCAAAGTGCTGATATCCTCTCATGTAAAAGGGAACACCTTCAACTCTATTGCCTATAATTTATAACATAATTGTTTGGAAAATATCTTTTAAAATCCTTTCAAATAATTCCATCCCACATTATATAGATCATATTTTTAAAAGAAAACCATAGTTAGAGGTCTTAAAGAGTTAATAAAGGAGGTGGTTTGGGGAAGAGGTATTTTTTTTAATCAGGTATTTTTATTTTATTTCTTTATCAATATAATCCTAATATTCTTAAAGCATGATGAAATAACAATTACATTATCCAGAAAATACTGATATTTTATTATGAAAATATTTTCACCAAAATCCATCTCCACATCCATCAAATGGGTAAATAAATATCATTTTTCTGTAAGGAAAACTACAACAACATGAACAGATATAATAAGTTTTCAATCGTTATCTCTAAATATTGGTTATAATGTTGGAATTAATGCTAATATATTATAATAATTAAATTTATATAATAATGAATAAATAATATATCTTTTATATTTTAAAATTTCAATGCACATAAAAATAATATTGTCGTTTTTGCGTACATGTGAACTATCACCTACATGAAATGATGTGATTTTTTTCATCACCATATCATAATAATATTATATATAAGTATATATTGAGAAATAATATTATATATATATATAAAAATATTATAATTACTTGATTTTATAAAAATTTAACCTTGTGTCCATAATAATCTTTGACTAATAGAAAGGTCAACCAAGCATAAAAATGGCTTAAAATTCCATTGATGGTATCATTATTCATTTTTTTAAATATTTAATTGAAGAATTTAAAATTATAATTTATTTTATTATTTTAATATTTTTTAATTAATTTAATTCAAAATATAATTTATTATTAATCACTTTAGACAATAGACGTCATACAGAAGTGTGTTTACACACATTTACCAAATATCATCAAACAGTAGGATATGAAATTACATAATTAAGTAAATATTATATAATTAAAAGAAGTTATATATAAGGAATAAAAAACATTAAAATGATTACCAAACACTTAAATAGTTATCCCTTTGTTTATTATTTATAAATATAATGATTATACGTGACGAGTAAGACATTAGGTGAGGGACCTCATCTCAATCTCCTTTCATTGACACATATTTTGAAGTTATAGACCCAATATCATTTTTATGGTGTATATACATCATCATATGACATATCATCCCATGAATATATTTATTATAAATCTACTTAATGATTTTTAATTTTTTTTCATTCTTTGGGATTATGATTTAAATGTTCAATGTGGAATGGGAACCCTTTCATGTTGAATGTTTCATTAATAAAATATTTTTCTTGAGGTAATTATTCTTGATATTATTTTACATAATTATATTGATATATATAAAATAATTATAATAGAAATTTGTTGTATATGTTTCATATTTTTAAAATTTTTCCAAAACCATTTTTTACATGTTTTATATTGAATATTTTGACAAATGATATAAGGAATGTTATATTCCATATGTACATGTGGAAAATAAATTTTCTACTACCATGACAAGTATATATTTTCTAGTTAATATGAATGAATAAATTTTTTCAAAAAATAAATACCATATTCCCTTATTTTTATGGATTTTTATAATTGAAAATGTTAATTTAAAAGAAAATTGTATTTGTAAATGAATGTGACTTTTTTGGGATTAAATGTGTTTTTAAAAAATATTTATGAAGAATTTGTTTTATAAATGATATGGTATATGAGAATTATAAGAAACTATTGAGCCTGATATAGCTTATACTTCGGGTGAACCGAATATCATTGGGGAATAAAATTAAATGATAGCATGGGGTGGCACATACAGTATTAGGTAGGCCCATAAAAACGAAACATATTGGGGTCTAGATAGCGTTGTTTATGCCAATATGTTCTTAATTCGAAGTTGGACATATGTTTATCCCAATTGAATGGGTTTTTAATTGTTTTTTAAAGGGTTTTATTTTTATGATTCAATATGTCACTTAATGGATATTAAATTTCTTCTTATTGATTTTAATAATTGACATTGAGAAAAATGTGTGATTCATTTTTCTAATCCAATTTTTTTAATAATTTTATCGCATGGTTTAAGGTGGAATAAAGACAAAGATTAGATCACAGGGATATTTGCAATGATTTTTCCTAAATAGATATCTTGATTTATTTTATTTATTTATTTATTATGAATGAAATTGATAGTAAATATAATTATCAAATTGTATTGTATGGGTTTAAATTGTAAGATATTTTATAAGTTAACTAAAATTTAAAATTGGAATGTTCCATGAATGTGAATACTAATTCATAAACAATATTATATTTTATGATTAATTGCAAGTCCTTATAGTAGGTATTCAATTACTGGTTTTGAAATCCATAAGGATTATGAATTTTAGATAAACATATATTTATTTTAACATATAATTTTTAGTTATCCTTATAATATAACATTTTTAGACTGAGTAATGGAAGTTTCAGTTGAATGAGGAGTATCTTAAACAACATTTATATCTTTTCTGGATAAATTTCTTACTATAATTAATATAAAGTCATGTCATCGTGATTCTATAAAATTTTCAATCATACAACTATCTTGAAAATATTTTTATGAAATATAAAACATCTCTTCTATACCATGATACCACCATGGTTTAATTGGTTATTTTTAATGAAATCTTATGTCCTAAATCTTATCATATTTTTAAAAAATTATAAATATTATCACAATAATTTTCTAATATTTTACCTTAACAATATATGTTGGATCATATTATAATTTTAATATAGGTTCCAAAAAAGTATATTCATGAACAAAATATTTATTAAATAACCTTTTTCTTACACATTTTACAAAAATCAAACCAAATATCAATTTTAAAATCTAACAAAAAACACAATGCACTACAAAAAAACATTTTTCTAAAATCCTCTAATAATCAAAAAATGGGTACTAGAGAAGATTATCACACTATAATATCAACCAGTATTATGAAAAACCCAGTAATTTTAAAATAATCCTTTTAATACTAAAAAAATGGAGATCATAGTGAAACCACCTACCTTGTGGTTTGGCAAAATCGACCCACTGTAGAACCATAAACCAATTCTTTGTGAAACCTCCTAAAATTTTCTATAGATATATTTTCTAAACATCAAAAATCCCAAAAATCATAATTTTAGGCAACCAAAACCCAATATCTACATACGATGGGTGTATATCTAGAATCCAGAGATATAGTAAGAACTAGATCTATGGATAACCACCAAGCATTAAAGAGATGAGACTTAAAAAAGAAAATAGCCTTTACCGTACAAAAAAACCCTTGGATTTTCATACAAAATGGTTGAGAGAGGACTTATAACCTAGAAAATGAGATAATACCATGTGGGGTTTGAGTGGAAGTGGAAATCATTTCATTAGGGTATATACCGAGTGATCTCGTTTTTTTATCCAATTTTAATGTCACACACTGTTTACTCGCACGGTTAGATAAATAGTGCACTAACTGGGTTATTATAACTACCCCGAACAATGCCTCATACAGTTTATTGATATTTTTTAAAAAACTATGCATCAATTTTGTAGATTCCCACTATCTTATATATCGTAGTTTTCTTGGGCTGGATGAAGAGTTTGGAAACAATGTTCTTTAACCGTGTGTAATTCCATAACCCTCTACAACTAATTGAAAAATTACCTAGATTTATTGAATGTTTTCAAAATACCGTGATCAAACCGTGATCTCCTATATAATCATTCAAACTATCCCAAATACTATCTAAAATATCCCAAATATTACCCAACCACTATAGATACAAAAAAATAAAAAACATTAGTTAAATACCTCAAATTGGGTGTACTACCTAGCTATTAAAATTATTCCCCAAATAATATAATATTTATACTTCTATTAGGGTGTTTAGGGGTATTTCATGTTGCTTTCTAATGGTGATGGGACAATGGAAAATATTACAATATTGAACAAAAAATTATTTGATGAATCAAAGACCAAATGAATCAACTATAAATGATTTTATCCATTATATTCTCATAACATTAATGTCCACTAGTAAGAATTTTTCAGCAGTTTTCTATATCAATTAACCATTATTATTATTTAAAATACATATTTAAGAGTGTTTTATCAATGAAATCATCTTTATTAATTAATTCTTCATCATCCTCGACACTGTGATGTGTTATTCTAGATAGATAGTTGGAAATGAAATTTTAAGTCCATTTTGTATTTAATTACAATATAAACATTTTATATAGTTCAAAATATTTTTTCATCATATATTTTGTATCCTTTTTAGTGAGATTTTATTTTAATATTGCATGATCATTGTAAACTAAAACTCTTTATAATGCGATATATTCTATAATTTTATCAAGTGAAAAGGGAACTACCAATAGCTCCATTTACATGGTGGAATAATTAATTTGAGCTTTTCTAACGGTGCCACTAGTATAATGAATGGTAAGAATGATATTTCCCTTATGCTATCCTAAAATTTTTCCAATGGAAAAATCTCTAGAGTCACACAAGATGTAAAAGTATTTATCTCATACGGGATACACAACAATATTAGAACCCACCAAGTAATTTATCAACAAAAAAAAACTTATCGACATTTCCCATGAAAATAAAATGGAACATTAGTCAATAGTAGGTGTGTTAGTGTCTATAGATTTTTAATGATAAATAGTGTAGTGGTAATATAATCCCACATGCACTAGAAAAAACTTTATTTCTTTCACTACTGTTTATCAAGGTATGTGTTTGATACTTTTATTTTGGTTGGGTATCATTTAATGACATCCTTTAGAATTTTACTCCTGATAACTATACATCCATCTACCACGAAAGATAATTTCAAAAAATTCATCACCAGATAATTCTCTTCATAGAATTATAAATTTTATTCTAATGTTCTTAATCATAATTCCAAGGATGAACCACACACATAGATGTCTGTTAATAATATTTCTATAAATTTATAGTTCATATCATAAATTACAAGTTTATAATCAATTTGATGTTTTTGGTGAATTATCCATCTGAAATGATATCCTTTGATTGAATAATATCTAGAACATACATGTGAACATGGTTTTTCAATAAGAAAAATGGTTGATATATATTTAATTTATCCATAATAGAAATAAAGAAAATAACAACATTCATCATTGTCTAGTCTTTTATCAATTTTATTATGATCGAAAGAGGTAAGTGGTTATTTTGAGTACTTGTATTGAGATTTACTTATGTAAAACACACTCTCCACGTTGTAGTTTTTCATGTTTTAATTATTTCACATTAATTATTGTTAATAACAATATTTTATCCTCTATTTGGTATGATACTAAATAACCACTCATAGTCAGATATGTTAAATATTATTTTAGGGTTAAGAAATTTGATAAAATCTCTTCTTAATTACATCATTCAATATGTGGGTTATGTCAATAATGAGATTGGTTTTTTCATTATATTCCTCTCCCACTATAATCATATGGTTTTATATCATGGGGATAGTCCCTGTGACATTGTCAAAAACCCATGATATCCAATGTTTTCTCCTCTTTAGGACATATATCAGTTTTTTATATAAAATGGATTTAATATTGTGATATTGATGACATGAAAATCACTTTGGGTCTCCATTAATTAATACCTAATCGTTCTTGGAAATTGGTTTAATTTTATTGTGGGTTCCTTGATAACTTAGGTTTTATATAGAGGAAATGTGTATTTCATCATATGTTCGATAGCTTTCGTCTATATATAATATATACTCTTCTTCATCATGAATAATATTATATTTTTTATCGATAATATCCTTGAATAGATCACTATATGTTATTCAAAAAATTTAAATATTATTCTACCATGGTTTACATCGATTAAATATTTTTTAGTGGCTCGAAATTTTCATTCAAGAATTATGGGTAAACCTCCTTGATCCATATACATGATTAAAAAATCATTATAGAAGATTGATTTTCCAAAATTAACCATGACACCCTCAAGATGTCCCCAACTATACATGACTGATATGTTATCTAATTGATGTAGTAGTGTTGTTGGATAAATCTACTCAATTAAAAATATTTTAATTACAATCAAGGGAATCTTATTTATAATATATATGAGATCACATAATTATTTTATATAATTTCATGTTACTATGGATCAATGGATCAAGAAACATTTGGAATCTCTAATTTTTTTATGGGAGGTTTTGCTGATCAATCACCAAGATTTATTTATTTTAATATGAAACTCATATCTATTTCTTATTTAATTTTACCAGGAGTATCTTGTTATGAATTTAAATAATTAATAATTTGTAAAATAGCTTCAGTGAAGGGTATATTTATGAGGTGTTTCCTAATTATATAATACAATTACAAATAGTGTTCCTCTCGTGTTCATTTTTTTATTCCCTAGATGACTGGATTAGGTGTTTGGTACGGTGGTTGTTCCACAAATAAATATTCCATGATGGGTATATCTTATACTTATGGGTCTTAACTTATCTCTGATTCCACATTGATTTCAAAATCATCATTGGGTGTTCACTAAAAGTAGTCTTAATTGATGATTTTCACATATTATAATATATATTATATCATATTTTCCTCGAATTTGTGTTTCTATTGAACATTTAAATATTTCAGATTATGGGAAAATATATATTTCTACTACTCTTTCGAATGTGTCCTGATATACTTGAGAATGTACCACAAAATTGGTTTGAAGGAGCCCTTGATTTTTACCATACATTATTAATGAGTTTTTAGAGGGAATCCGATTAAATTTTTATCTATTTTCATAATTACTCATTCCCTAGTCCACTTTTTAATTAATGAGATATTCTTAATTTCTTCATTTTACTTTTGAGGTGGGGTTTCTTATAGACTCCTCATTAGAGCTTTCTTAATGTGTTACTAATGAGGGGAGTGAAAAATATTGATCCTTATAGGGAAAATATTTCTATATAAATGGTTCTTATTGTAAAGGTGACAAATTTTTATGTAGCCACCTAGGTGGTCCATGATATCATGTTTCTTCATTACCAATCCCTCAATATATTATAACCATGATTTAGTAGTTATGTTTTTTGAACCGACCATTATGGGTAAAATACTGTTGAAAATTTTGTGGTTGGTGACACTTTTGGGGATGTTGATTTTAATATACATAATCTAAATAATCTGTTTTTAGATTCACCCATTCCATATGAACAATCCTAGTATAAGTGTGGGACTCCACACAATTAACATAATTAAACATTTATTATAAAAGTATGAAATGGTGATTGGGTTGATGGAACTGAAAAAATTTAAACTAGTTTCATAAGGTCTTAAACCTAAATTGAAAGGATGGTACCTTACTCGACGTTTATTATTCTGTTACTAGAGGTATTTAATAAAAATTGAACATACATTGATTTTGGGGGACCATATCAATATGTTCTTGACCAACATCAGGTGTCTTGATAATAATCCTCTCATAGCAGTTGTATCTACCATAGTCTCTGCATCATGATGTTGGCCTTGGAATAAATAATGATGTTTTATAGACAAATCAATAATATAATGTGTTTGATTGGATGATAATTCATTAAATTATTCACATTCCAGCTAGTCTAGTTCACTATTCACCTATGTGTTTTTTTATATCATTTATGAATTTTCATGTTTTCATGGGTGGGAAGTATTTTCACAAAAATATCATACAAAAATCATCTCACGTGGTGATGTAATATGGAGAAAAATATTCTTATCCAACACTTGGATATGTTTAAAAATAATATATGAAATACCCAAAAATGAGTGGTGTTGAAATAGACACCATGATTCCATAATTTTGGAAAGACTTTTTGGAAATTGGATTTATGACCATGTGTATCTTCACAATGATTTCCACTAAATTATCCAATTCTTTGGATCATTTTAATGGGTCAAGTATTTATCTCAATGGTATATTACTAGATTTTTGTCCAAACAATGGTGGGGATAAATCCATGAAATGAAATAAAATAATAGTCCATGATGGTGGAATCTATTTTAATGGCTTCACTCTTTTTTTCATTTTGAACAAATTAGGATTTGGATAATTGATGCAAATAAAATTGTTGTGGTAAACCATATCTAATTTTTGTCATGAAAATAGGGGCCTCTAAATTTTTTGTTCAAATGTGAGTTGTTTTTGATATTCCATGCTCATTGAAAATTTTATAGGATCCTAGAGCCTGTTCTTAAAAATAATCTCAGAAGAAGAACCTAATTTCAGAGTGAAAATTTATAAAAAGTTATGGGGAATTCAAGAAGGGGGTGTGATGATATATTATGTTCATTCATTAAGTATCTATTCCAAAACAAACATACAATCCACATAAATGGTGTAAAAATTTCCATGAATATGAATTATCGTTGAATAGAAAGTTATGTTTTCATATTATAATCATATAAAACACATCGTGCACTACATATAAAGGTATAAAGAATAGTGTAAATATGGGGACAAACCCACAATGATGAAATTAAATGATTGGTGACATTGAAATTGAAACCCATTAATTGAATTCTCAGTTGATTATTAGAGTTATAGTAATATACTATGAATTAAAATTGACTGTTAGTTTATATGGAAAGGATATTGGATAAATTTTGAGGAGAATTCATAAATGATCACCCAAAATATAACACATAAATTTCTTCTCGCATAGAGTATATAATAATTGAAAGGTACCCATTTATCTCTGGTCCATCAAATTGGATTTACCAAGATAAGAAACCACTATTTAGACTATATGTAGTTAATGATAAAGATATATTTTCTAAAACTATTAAACTAGAAAACAATCGAAACTATTGGTTCCAGTTCTATTCATTCTAAATATATTAGGGATCATCACTTTGAATCTTTTGTTTTGGATCCTAAAATGGAATTATTTTTTATTTTAAGAAAACCTTATTAGATTGAAAATAAATTCCAATAGTTTTGATTGATAATTTCATTATGGATTTCCCAACCCTCCTCTCGATCCCAAACACAAGTATGTATAGATTCAAATGTTAATAAAAATATTAAATGTCAAAGTAATCAACAAAATTGAATACGATACGAATGAAACATAACAACAATGAATTAAATTTCTGTTTATTTGAATGGTATAAATATTTAAATTCAAATTTGTAGAACAAAATATTGAACTGTGATAGTGAATGTATAATGAAAAGACGGAATATTGAAGAATAAAATAACACATTGAATTACAAACATTAATTGAGTATTTAAAGAGTGAAACCTCCATGTAAACAAAAAATACAAAAAAAGTAAAATATAGAAAAAAAATATCGAAATGAATATAATGATCCTTGATATCTAAAAAAATTTTAGTTCATTGAACACTAATAAGCTGCATCACATTATGATCTTAATAGGTTTTTTGTTGTATGTCTCACTTAATTACACACTATATGAATATTTTATTTCTTATGTTTTTGTTTTACATATTAGAGGATACATTTTTTTCTTGTATTGTTTTATATCTATTTGATTTATAGATTGAGAAAAACATTTGTGGTCTTCTTGCAGCGATGATATTTTTTCTTTAGTAGAACTCTTCTTCAGTAAGAATTCTTCTTCTAGAAATCTTTTATAAATTGAACATGTTTCCCCAGTATCTATAGAATTATTCCATGAATTAATTTTTGGGATGAAAAATTTAAAAAATATATTCTGTAATATATTCTATTATTTTTAATATGATTCTCAACTTCACTAAAAATATCAACTATAAATCAAATAAAAAATGTACAAAACATGTATCAGTAAAAATTAATTTTATACAAATTATATATATGAGTTAATCATAGTGTATAAAATGTTGAATTATATAAATAAGATTAAATTAAATTGCTAAATTCATCAATCCTAATATCTGATAAGTGTCTTAGTGGGTATCCATAACATGTTATTTCTATGAATATGCTTATTCCATAGTTGAAATATGTCATTATTTTATACATATGCTCATGAAAATGTTATGTACTCATAGATAAAACGTCTTGACTGATTAATCCATTATCTTTTCATTAATATATTATGATATTCAAACCCTTATTCTAAAACCCATTTGTTTTAATCTATTCATTTTTTGGTAATGGTTTTGTTTTGTTTGTTGATTGTACCCATATTCTTATATTATACTGATGTATGATGTTTGACTGTTATCGCTTCTGTATTATCATACTGAGTATATAGGATCACACAATTATTATGATTCATCCCATATATTATGATGACTATTTTAATATATGTCATACTAAGAGGGATCTTGTGTTGTTTGATTATAGATAAATTCTAGAAATTTATGTAAAATATATTAATCATTTAATCAATTTTTATATAGAATAGATATTCTATTTTTGAGATTTTCAGGTGTTTAGGATTTTTAATTCTTATCCTATGGTATTTTTATAAAATAAATATAGCTTCATCATTAATTTTATAAAATAATGTGGTTAATGAATGTGTTTTTATAACCACATCATAGAGTTATTTTATAGGGATATTATGTTGGTATCACAACATTGTTTATTTATTTTGGAGGATTATTTTTGTATTTTTTTTCCAAAATATTAATCATAATTTAGTTAATATACTAAGGATATATCTTATTGATATGTCTAAGTATATGATATGATTTTTATTATTTTTTGAGATTTTATTTCTTTGGTAAATAATAACTCTATCTAGAAACTAGAAGGTGTTACCTGCTCTAGAATAAATGTATCTCTGGGTAATAATCCCGTAAATGGTTTTTTGAGTAATAACTTAATCCTTACTAGGGGCATTATAAAAATTTCTACCCTATTATCATGGGTTAGACTCCTTTTAGATACTAATTTTTTTTATAATATTCTCTCAAAAATCCATTTTTATAAATTTATTATATTAAAGAATTTGGATACCGATTGTGGGAGAACACATTGTAAAGAAATTATTATTGAACTAGTAGTGGGGTAGGATGAAATAAAATATAATAAAATTATTTACAAGAGTGACAGATGTTTTGGTTTTGTTTTTGATAATTACCTTATGAAATAAATATTAATTATTCAAGATTAACTCTTCAGTCTTTAGAAATAGATGGATCATAGAGAAAAAACATCACAGTGTATCTAATGGACAATATATTATTTCTATAGTGTGAAAATTTTTGGGAGATAATATGAAATTCACAATTATGTGATTATTAACACCCAAATGTCTGATGTCCTGATTAATAATACGAGGCACTAAAAAATCCAATCACATGTATGAATATATGGAAGATGTTTCATAAATGATTTGGTGATGAGAATGATGATGGAAAAAATATTAATAACCCTACATAACAAAAAGGTGTGAGTAACCCTGATAGGAATATATATGTGGAAGAAGGATGTGTTTCAAGTGTTGGAAGATTGACTATCAATATCAGTATTTCCAAGAATGTATGAATACTAAAATAAATAAAATCTACTTCACAAATTTTGAAGGACGAAAATGTTTATAGTTATGAAATTAGAAAAATTAACCATACACATAGTCTAATTAGCATAAAAAACATTATAAATATCATAAAATAATAAGACAAAAGAAATATCATGTAATCCTGAATACTTAATTTGGGTAATAAAAAGAATGGTTAAAAGGTAAAATAACCCTCCATTGTATATGATTTGATTTCCAAATGGAATATAGTTGTAGAAACCCAATTAGAAAAATCATTTTTTCAAAAATAATTATTGAAACACGCTAATAACATGATATTATGTACAAATATTTGTTTATAGTAATTTTTGGTTATGGTAATATTTTTTATGAATGTATTAGTGTCTGTTATTCAAATTAATTCAATGTTATACATGAAATTTGTTGGTTATCTCAATATATATACCGTAGTAATCAATAAAATTTTGAAATAAAATTTCAATATTCAATCCAAATTGTGACCAACAATCAATGAATTGAAAACTATGTGATCCTATTTAATGAAAATCCAATTATTGGAGTTATGATACCTAATCATGAGAATTGTTTAAGTCAAATGATTGGAGAAAAAATCAATGTTATAATTGAGATAATCTAAGATAAAATGATATTTTTCATAATACTTTGGTAATTATATCCTGAGTCGCATCAATTTATTAGATTCCATCAGTTAATTTTACTACTAAGGCTTAATTAAAATAATGTGGATGCACATTATTTAAAATTAGGGAATGTATTTATCTGTAATTATTAACCATATATAACTGATGGTGTGTTTGACAACTTATATTACATGCCAAACAAATTCTAAAAGAACCGTATATTATTTGAGAATTTTATTACACAACTATAATAAACACTCATATAGTAAGTAATAAAATTTTATTATAATATGAATAGATACAAATAATATAAACTATTATTAAAAAGTGATATTTTCAGCAATAAAAGATTTTTTTATATTATGAAATTTATTTTAAAAATAAAAATTTTAACCTAGTAATAAAAATTTCTAAAAAATAATTCAATATTATTTTCATTAAATATAAATATTAATATTAATATTTTTTGATTTTTTTAGAAATGGTTGAGTTTGTTTAAAAAAAGTTGTTTTTTTGGAAAGTATTTTTTTTATGATTACATAAATATGTAATAATATTAAAAAAGATAAAAATCACACTAAAATAATAAAATATATATTTTCTAATAACAATATGCATCTTAAATCAATCATTAAAAATAAAAACTCAAAATCTAACATTTTTAATACAAAATTAAAATTTCACTTTAATAAAAAAATCATTCAGTCTATTCGTCTAATTATGAGTCATGATGGTGAAATTCAATTTTTTTACTTCATTAACGAAATCCAATAATTTTAAATTTATTTCATTGAAAAATTTTGTTTATAAAGATTTATATATAATTTAGTATAAACATGTACAATAATTTTTAAATATAACAACATAATTTTGATAAAAATTAATTTTTTAATGTGTTATATGCATTTGTATAAAAAGTTAAAATTCATACCCATAGAAAATTAATTTGATTAAAAAATATAAAAAATTTAAATCATAATGATTTAATTAATTAAATGTTACCGTATTATTATTTTTTTGAATTTTTATTTCCAAGCATTAAAATTAATTATAATGATACAAGTATATGAAGGTAATAGTTAAAAAGTTAAAATAAAAATCATCAAAAAACCATAGGATATATCCAATTTGAGTGGATTTTAGGAATATAAACTAACACAGAGTTCTAATGTAATTTTTCCATTTTTGGATCAATTAACATAAGAATAATAACATCACATTATTTAAAAACTAGTGGTTTCTTCCAAAACAACCATTCTCTTAACATTTAAAATGTTAAAAATTCTACCCCATCACAAATCACATTTATATTTAATTTCAAGAAATAATTAATTAACATTTATCTTTTTTATAACCCACTACCTTGTCCATTTTCATCTTTTTAGCTTTTCTTTTATTAGTAAGTTTAATTCAGAGTTATTCTCTCAGAGAAAACTCAGGATCCAAACATGACTATTTCATGTAAATTATCATTTCCTGTAATATAAAAATATTCACTTATATATAGTAATATTAATGTTAATAAATAATTATCATTATCATAAAAATTTATTATAGTTATAGAAAAATAATTATTCAATCCATTCCATAAACATGGAAAATCATATTACATTGATTTCACACACATGTGCACTAACACACCACACAATGAGATGATATTCATTTTTATCACCTCCTCATATGGATGGTAAAAGTATGGATTTCTTAAATTATAATGTTTTATATACTTCAGTTATTATTATATTTTTACATATTTCTATCAATTTGTTGATAAAAATTATTGTTAATCATTTGTATGTGTTGACTATCATCTACATCAACACCATATTATATGTTTCATCACAACCAATCAAAGATCTATTAGATAATATATATAATGAGTATATATTATAAATATGAAATTTTTATCTTTCTTAATATTTCATTTTATTATTATATATTCATATTCCATTTCTCATTAAAACATTAAAATACATTACATTTTTAGTTGGTTTTATAACATATGTAAAAGAAGTTATTAAAATTTGGACATAAAAGACTAATGTTTTATTTAAAGTTAATATAATTTATTTATATTTATATATGATTAGTTAATGGTTTTATAATGGTTTTTTATATTTATTGAATTTACTAATATATCACCATTCATACAATAAAGATGACCAAACCTAGTTAATCGTGATTTCAATTTTCACATGATGTATTCACGTTTTTACCATAATTAAAAATTGTAATTAAGTAATCATAGAAAAAAATATTATTTTATGATAAATAATATTGTAAAGTTGAACTTGAATCCAATTTGGGGGGATCTATGACAAATTTATGGTGTTTGTATACAAAAAAAGTTGAATGTTCTAACAACTGATGATGAAAATTAATTATTATTAATTTATATATATGAAATATATTGTTATAAAAAATATTGAAATTGTATTACTATTATGAAATTTTTGTTATATACTTTTTTAAGATATTTATGATTATTGTTTTGAATGTTAGAGTATAATTTGACTAATAAAAAATAATGCAAGTTTTCATGTCTAGAATTTTCATCCATTAAGTAATATTACTTTTTATAAACCATGATTTCATTCAAATGGTATATATAAATCCCTTTAATAAATTTTTTACATTTATTTATTTATCTTCATGATATTTAATTTTATATCAAATCTTATTTCACTTAGGGGGTTTGGAATAGAATATATCTCTTTTTGTGATGGTATTTTTCTCTCATAATCCTCTCTTTGTGACATGTTTTGTTATATAAATAAAATTTACAATATATGCGGTACATGTTTCATAATATAGATTTAATGACATGAAATTAAAATTAATCATGGAAATTTTTCATTAATTTAATTATATAACTCTATTTCATGTGTTTTTAGATAAATTCTCATAAATTTATAGTCGGGGTTTATGACTAAAATATTTTCCATAGGTAGTAAAAAAATTTATTTGACTTTTTTCTTTATATATTGATGTATTATAACAAATTATAAAATTATATTTTATTTCAATATTATTTTCTAGGAAAATAATGTTCCAAATGAGTAGATTCATCATTAATTAATTAATTTCTTTTTGAAAATTCATTATTTTTAACAATAATTTAAATTTATTCTAATTGAATTTTCATCAATATCAATTTTGTTAAATTCCTCTAATTTTATCATTTCCCCAGTAAAAAAAGTCATTTTCATCATCAATTATCCATTATTTCCCTTTTATTTAATTTACGCTAAAGGATTCATTATCATTTAAATGATGTCGATTATAAATAAAGATATTTTTGAGTGCTTAAAAGGTATTTATTTTTTATTATATCAACAACATCTACTTAAAATTATGACATATTATTTATATCTATTCAATGTATCCTTACAGATATATATTTATATAACATTTTTAAATAATTCTAAATATTATTTTAGATAAATCTAATTGCAATGTTTCATAAAAAACACATTTGATGAAGTTAGTATTAATATGATTTTAATTAGATAAAACAATTTTATGATTTTTCTTCTATTTTCAATTGATTACTCTAAAATTATATAATGTTGTATATGTCATCTTATCTGGTAATTCAAAATAATTTTTTTTTGATATTCACTTATTTTTATAAAATGATCTATATTTTTTATCAAATACGTTTTATAAATGATTTGAATCACAATTTATTATAATGGGATACTAACTGTATTATGAATGATTTAACTTTAATTTTAAATCATATGTATGGATTTTGTTGGGTGGATTCCTATATCTGCATCATATTTATTGATATTTTTAAACTGAGTGAGGAAAAAGGGTATATAAGTGCATTTTTTTCATAGGAAAATGTAACAAATGAGGTATTAGCCCAATTGAAAGGGGTACACATGTGTAATTCTCCCACGAAAAATGGTATATGGAATGATTATATCATTCTAAAGATATAACAAGAGTTATTAGCCAAATCCTATTATGTGATGATTTTCATGGTTTATATACTTGACACACAATATCTATTCATATGCTTGTGTGATTTTTCAAAGATGTTCCAAATTTTTGATAACTCATTACTATTTAATTATCTCCAGGATCATGTTTGTTAATTAATTATTCCACACACTATGAATCATGTATTATATTATTCAAATCATTACTCTGTAACTCATGAATATTGATCTATTCATTGTGCAATGTAATTTCATAATGTATCATTAATATATAGAAATTCCATTCTTGTTCTCATAGATGATATATTACTATTATCACATTTTTTCATCATTATGTATACCCCAATCTCTCACATATCTAATGTTTTACACCTAATGATTATGAATATTAGTGCAACTTATTAGATGTCTATAAAGGGTCTTCTTTTTTCTATTATGGACAAATTATCACAACATGTTTAGAAAACGATTACAATATAACATATTTTGAAATACATTAAACATTATATTAATTGTAATGGGAGATTATTTTGAGATTAAAATAATATCCCACGTAAATGTGGTAAATGTATGTACATTCAACACAATTTATGTTAAATATATTTCTAAGAGAAAGTTTTTTTAGCACCACATCCCAGATTGACAGTTTATAAATCATTAATAAAAATTAAAGGGGATTAAGGAAAATAATTTTGAATATATATAGAATTAAATATGAATTTATTGTTTTTAGTGGTTCTAAAATTAATATACTTAATTAATCATTCATTTTTAGAAGAAATATTTTAAATAAAAATTACCTAAAATTTATGACTGATTGATTTCTTCCTCATTAAAAATACACATAAAATCATGTGAATGAGAATGAAATTATATAAATAATTACAATTTTACTAGTCTAATACAATAAATATCCTATATATGATTATTTTTTTATGATCTAGTGTTGGGAAAAGTGTTTCTATGAAAATAATTATGGAACAACTAAAATTATTAATATCCATCAATCGGTGAAATGTATTTATAATAAATACACAAGAAATAAATGAAAAAAATTATTAATATTAAAGTTATTTTATATAAATATGAATTTAAATTGATTATTAATACATATATAGAGGTTAAATAGATAGATAATATATATTCAATATCATTTAAAATATATTTTCATAAATTTATAATAAAATTGTTTATTGGAATTAGGTTAGATTTGTTATTAGTAAAACAATTATATGTTTCACATGCTTATCTTATTAATATAACAATGACTTATGAAAATATAATATAGCGGAAATCATTTATAGTAATATTGAAATTATTTAAGCATTTTATACCATCAATTGGATTATCATATATAAGGTTATTCAATGTTTGGAATTAATTAGATTTTTTTTAAGAATAAAACACATTTTTAGTAATTATTACATATGATTCCTTATTAATGGTTATCATGGTGACCCAAAATATGTTATACCCTTTTATATTATTAAGGACTAATTTTGAAAAATTCTAACTAGTTAGATGAATCAAGGTAAAAATAAGCTTATCCCTGCCTCATGAAATCCCGGGGTTCCTCTATCATTCATTATGAGGATGACATTATCTTATTTTTACAATGGGAAAAAAGAATATCCAAAATCTTAGGGTACATAAATCCCATTATGAAGCTGCTTCAAGTCATGCTATAAACTATAGTAAATCTGTTATTTTCATTGGAAAATGATTTATTGTTTCATTTAAAATATATGTCATAAAGGATTGGGAATAAAAAAGGGGTATATCCCATTCCCATATACTGGTGTCCCAAACATTTATGGAATACCTAAATGTAATTATTTATCTAATGTAGTATATCAAATAAATAATAATGTCTCCTATTTTAACTTGAAATCATTATATATTGATGGAATATTTTTCTTGGTCAAATTTACCATTGTAGCATAAATGGATTGTTCATTGATGATTTATAAATAAAATATTTTACTTCATAAAAACATAATTGTCTCCATCAAAATGATTTTTTTCTGTAGAAGTACTATTGAATGAGAGTTTGTTATATTTCCTTGGATGAATTATCATAAGCCTCATCATAATAATAATCATAGAATCCATAATCCAAAATTATTTAACAATTCCATCCATGTGAAGATAACATAGAATCTCTTAAATAATAAATATATAGATATTAATTTCCATAGTGGAATGATTCATGAAAAATTGAAAAATTGAAAAATTAAATAATTATTTATTTGGTCTTCTCAATTTCGTTATCCATTAAATATTATTTCCAAAAAATTATGTCTAACACCGGATAGATGGTTATGTGCTATTATTCTATAAATTCTTGGTTGGATATCATGGATAGATCTCCACTTATCTCAATGGTGGATCCCCTACAATTACTTGTTTATACTATTGTTTCAATAAAGTATTTCTTTATCTATCCAGGATTGGATCTACCATATTTTTATAATAATATAATAAAAAATAATTACATATCTAATGACGATGATTAATATCTAAGAACCGGCTTATAATGGAATTGTAGATTCTGAATGTTTTTATAGTCATAATTTCATTAGCGTAAATTATTATTTAATTTGGAATAGAATCATAAATAAAGATTTGATTAGACCCCCATATTTATGACTTTTTTAGGATTTCTCATAATCAAATACCCAATGGTAATTTTCTACAATTACTTTGGGAGCAACATTGTTCTAAATTTATTCCATGTATCTAGCATGGAGGAGATAATGATACTCTGATCTTATGTTGTGGTACTACATCTACTTTATGAAAGTACATATATGATCTTTTTGAATTCTGCGGGATGGATATGGACTCCATTTATCCATAAGGTCAACATAGTATGGTTGTAGAAACCTCTGTTCTGATTAATAACCTCTTCATGGATGTAGTTGATGATATTCTTAATGTGATTATTTATGATATAAACGATTTTATTTGTCATAATAATTCTTTAAATATACATGAATCATTAGTTAATATACATGACATTATGAAATAGGATATATCTATTCAACAGGATCCTTTCCATAATCCCACTTGGGAATTAAGTATTCTATATCTCCAAGGAATTTATTGAAAATATTGCAATTATACGGGTACATTATAATTTTTTTGGAAAGCCCTCTCCTTGGTTGGATCAATATAAATTTTTATGGTGCCTCAATGGGAATCCAGAGTCCATCGAGATGGGGTGTTGTTTATATGGACTAAAATTGTAAGATTCATCGATGAATTTATGGTACAAGTGGTTTAGAAAATTCTCAAAAAGATGAAATAATTACAATTATAGATGATTTTATTTTTCCATGAAAAAAAGGCTGGACCAAAATATTGTTAGATGGTGAATCAACCAAAATTTCAAATCTGGTTCAGATTGGAGTGCCTCATCCATCCTAACCCCTTACAACTAGATTTGTGTACTATTTCTACTCTTATTTTGGGATTAAATATATTATCACCAATTATTTTGATGAGGTGAACTCGAATAGAGATATACTAGACATAAAAGGAGTCAATAATGACATATATTGGTTAGATTATCTTCTTATGCATTTTACTTCATTTAATGTAAAAGATTTGTAAAAAAATATATCGTTATGACTTTGTTATTTTTTCAATTTTACATTGAAATGTTTCTTTTATATTTTACTTTGGATACAATTTTTTCATAAAACAATTCTTGATGACCATATTATCAATAAATCAAGTACATTATCATCCAATATTATGATTTATCGGTATTGACTATGATTTTCAAATGATATGATTGATATTAGAATCTATTGATAATAATAGATATCCATTATTTATATACCAAGTGGACAATACATACAACATTTTTCGTATGGGATGTTATTAACTATGAAATGAATTCTATTTTATTATTTGCAATTATTTTATATAAAAAGGATTACTGTATAGAAAAAAAATCCTATATAGAAAAAAATTGACAAATAATAAATATATTTTCAATCAATATGATATATATTTCATCTGTAAATATAATACACTGAATCAAATTAAATTTATTACATGATGATTGTGGCCACAATATATCCCTTTTATTGCACTTATAGGTCCCATGAGTTAACTATGATTTGGTGTTTGGATCAGAAAATAAATTTCAATAATTTTTTAATGAACGGTATAATTTATTTAAAATTATATATAAATTTATTTATTGTCATAATGATGCTATTTATTTTTTATTCATTAACTTTTATTCCTTTTTTATTCATAATTATTACATCACAGTTATCCATGTAAATTTTTTACTATTAATATATTTTTTTCTTTAGGTTCACTATTTACTAATATATTATTACTTGGAAATACTCATATCACACACCTTTATTAAGTATTAGAATTTCCATTCCATTATATCTACAAGTATACAAATGGTAACAATTCATTTATAGAGAATTCCATTGGATGAATTTTATATTATATTAAATAGTAATATATATATATATATATTTAGATAATTTTCAAAGACATAATTATGATGGGTTTTGGGTTCATTTTATAATCTATATTTTCCATTAAAATACTTATATAAAATTACTGACAATCTATGTATAAATATTATGTGGCACTATATTTGGTATTATACCACCTTGTCTTGTATTGTGACAAGTGGGTGTTTTTTGTATCATATCCACAAGTCTGGGTCTAGGGAATATATATGGGCTTTCTCCTTAAACATCCCCAAATAGCATGGTTTAATATAGTTCTTCCCATTAGCATATATTGATGAATTTTTTTATAATTAGAAATATATATTAAATATCAAATAGGTATAGTAAAAAAGTGGACATTTCATCTCAATTTAGATTATTTGACAAAATAAAAGTTATAATGTTTACACATCTACTTCCCTCTTTAAAATTTTACATCATTCAATATGTACAACCATCATCTTTTATGATATCCTATATACACTTAATCCATTCTAAAAATATTCCAAAATGTGTTTTGGGAGAAAAAAGAAAAATATTAGATATAAATTGATATTAAAATGATCAGTCTATTGTTATATCAAAAAATATAAGGTTTTTTGAATTTTACATTATTTAAATTTAAAAATAATTATTTAAATACTCATAAAATGAACTCAAAATCCCATATTGTTCATTAAAAAATTATAATAATGTATAATGTAATAATAATAATTCATAAAATATTTAACATGAACACAACACATTAACCATTATAAGGTGATAATATTTTATTTAAATAATTAACCCATTATTTAATAATTGAAATCAAATAATTTCCCTAAACCTCCATTTTTAATGATAGATTTACAATATAAGAAACATATAACATAATCATAAACATATTTTATCATATAATCACTAAATATGAAAATTTAAAAATTCTATTAAATGTAATTGTAATTCAAAAACATCCTTAATTTATTATAGTTATTGAATCCATTTATATTTATGGTTGAATGAAATAAAAAAGATGAATCATTGAATTAATTGTAGTAATTAAATTCACCAAAAATTATTTTAAGAGTAACTCAAATTAGTTCACTATATTATTTTATCAAATGTAATGTTTCTAGTTACCGAAAAAACTATCAAATAAAGGACAACATATAATGTGTAATATTGTTCAGAATCAATTCCAAATATCACCAATAATGTAAATTAATCGTGTTTTAAAATAAAAAATTTTAATGACATAAAAATTAACAAATTAATTGAAACAGAAAATTTATGATGTGAAATTTCAATCATAAAAACCATAAAATTGTCATTTTATCTAATATGAATGTAATTAATGTTTATCTAATAAATAAGAGGGGAAATATTTATTTAAAATAAAAATATTTCAAAATTTAAAAAATTACAGAACTATAGAAAATTTATCTTTCATAAAAACTACTAATAATGTAAATTAATCTGAATAATTATTAATGTAATTCCTGAATATAAAATAAGTTCATGTTGTATTCATTAAAAATTATTCATTTGGACGTTGGAATGACATTCCAAAGTTACATGTATAAATACCATTTAAAAGATTCATTTTTAAAAAAGATTACAAAGTATAAAATTTTTGAAACATTTTATTTAGGTATATTTTTATTTCATATAAGATCATTTTTGAAATATTATTATTAACATGTATTATAATGAGAAATTTTTTAAAGAATAAGATGAAATATGTTTTACAGAAAGTTCCTTACAATTTTGGGAAATTTTCAGTGAAATAAAAATTTATAGAGAGGTAATTAAATGATTAATCCAATTTAATATTATTTATTAAAATACTATATAAATGAAATTGGAAGTATATACACCACATAAAACAATTCATGTTGTGATATTGGCATAGTCTAGATGAATTGAAATTGATATAAAAAATCACTTAAATAGGATCTCCAATTACTTGAAAACATTGACACCTCTTCAATTATAAATTTAGATATGATATAAATTATTTCAAGAAGAATATTTATATCTATATTTTAGACACTATTTACTCTGAACCAGTTTTTACCCACATTCTTAATATTTTCTGTA
The DNA here is from genome assembly GCA_963277665.1 of Viscum album. Lineage (NCBI taxonomy): Eukaryota > Viridiplantae > Streptophyta > Magnoliopsida > Santalales > Viscaceae > Viscum > Viscum album. Next base: position 1,941,104,254 of record OY728126.1, on the reverse strand, counting down.
CACTTTTGTGTTTAAACGGTCCTATTTCCCATTCATGATTTCATTTTTTGGTTTTGGTTCATACACTTGGTTCATAATTTCTTCATATGACTCATATTACTAAAAATATAATTATTATATAGATATGTTAAATATTATTTTAGTTACATCTATTTAAGGAGGTTATGAAAAATGATGCACATCAGTTCATTAAGATGACAATCTGTATGTAGACATGAATGATGTTTTCATTTTTCTATTATGCTTCAATTAATAATGTAGTTAATATTTTACATTTATATAGTCACAAATATAAAATAAATAACACATAAATTCATTGAATACATTGTTATTAATATCTATTTAGAATAAAAATGAATAATTACTCAGATAACATTGTAGAGGTGTTAGCCCACAAGAACGATTATGTGACATTATCATCTTCCAACTAATGGAAGTGTATGATATATATAATGATGTAATTAAATCTTAATTATTATAAAATATTTACCAGATGTAGGAGAATAAATATTCTTAATTGAAATAGGACTATACTAATACCTCATCATTTAATATCCACCTTTCGAATAGGATTAAAGAATTCGAAAAAGAGTGATTATGATAATCAATTGGATTTAGGAAATGATATTTGTGTTTTATGGGCGGTATTTAAGATGAGGATTAATATAAATATTACTAGGATTTTTTAAATAATGAGTTTTGTCCCTTATTAAATTAAAAAAATCAGTGACAATTTTGTAAAAATTCAATATTTAATTTTCATGAATGTAATTTTAATAATTTTAATTGGAAAAAATGAGTCTCAAATTATATTCTAAAAATTTCCAACCATATAGATTTTATATATGATATATATTAATTAATAACTATTTTAAATTAATTATATTCAATTAAAGTCATTTAACGTTAAATTTTAGGACTATTTAAAAAAAAGTTTCCATTAAAATTTTCAATATTAAAATTGAAATTCAATATAAATACATCAAAACACCAACAAATTAAAATAATAAATTAAATTTATAAAAACATAATTTATCTAGGATGTATTATTTTTAGTTTTTTTTTCTAATTTACATTCTTTTTCTACTCTATATCCATGCACTTCAGCGGTGTTCTATAAAAATTATACTAATAATAAAATCAATAATAATAAAAAATAAATTAATATAATAATTTTAATCTTATATTGATTTTAAATAAATTTTTTTAACTATTAAAAACTTATTTTCATCCCTATGAAATTATTTTTAAGTCATTATGTTAAATAATGTAACATTTGTTTTATATATGACATTAATAATATACAAAGGGGTGACATTATATTCTAATGTGGAACAAAATGACCTTAAAATTCCCATGAATATGTGAGTGGATTTTAAAGATATATGCAGATAATTATTGATATTATTTATCAATATTATAAAATTTTGATGCCCGAGTAATAAATTTTACCCTTCACTATTGTGATACCATGTAACCATGATTACTATTGACGATGATCAACAATGAAATTTAAATTATTACTAAACTAAACAAATAATTACTCAAAATATAAAGCCAATTTTTATAGAATAATTATGTATAATGTTTTAAAAATTAAATTTTATATAAGATAAAAAACAGCAATGAAAAAATATTTTTTCTGAATGGATAATTTTTAATCATAAAACTGAATTTATTTCAATAAATGTATAATTTGGGTTATTATGAAATTAATTAGATTATATTTAGTTATAGTGGAATAAAGACACATTAAAACCATATCAAGTATATATATAATGTCAATTTTAGATTACACTATTTTAAGAAATTAAATGAGAGTTTTCAAGGAATTGTTAAACCTAACTACTCACTAACCATTGATTATTTTCTAAAAAATTCTAAAAAATTACATTGTATGACTTTATTCATAATATGTTTTCATATATGATTTCAATTTTTTCAGTTCATATTTTTAATATTTTTAAAAATTAATCATAATTTCAACACACAAAATTCAATACATCGAAATTTCTGTGAAAATAAATTATTTATATTTAAAATTAATTTATAATGATTTTTATTATAGTTTCCACCATTAAAGAAATTTTAATTAATTAAATTAAATATATATTCTGTATATTTCATTAAAATCATTCATCTATAGTAATGAACTTCATATTACTTGATAAGAAATACATTATATTCATACTATCTTTTTAAAAAATATATTAATTAATATTACATAGTCTTTTAATGAATATTGATTTATTTTAGTTTAGAAATTAATAAGTCACCCTTCATGAAAGGGAAAATTATATTTATATTTTAATTCGGTTATAGTTTTTCATACATGTCCTTTCAATAACTAGGTAACCATTTTTGTATTTAAACAACAGTATATCATAGTATGTGTAAAAAAACAAATCCATTAACAAATAGTTGGTATTAGTTTATAACAGTGACCTAAGATAAATAAGAAAATATTAGAAATGGTTGATCTCTTTATTAGTCTTTATTAACTAGTTATAATCATTGTTCCCAAATTATGTTAAAAAAATACAAAACATAAAAAGTGAAGATGATCAGTTTCCCTAAAACACATTTAGATAATTATTCATCATATCATAGGGAATAAAAACATAAAATATATTGGTAAAATGCACATTAATATTCATGTAAATTTGAATATGTCATGAGTAAATAAGGAATAGTTAATATAGAAATGTAAAAAAATTAATACACATTCTATTTAATCTATAACAATGGTATAAAATTCATCCATATATAATATCAATAAAATAACCCCATTGATTATAATAAAAGAATTCAAAATTATGAAAATTAATTATCAGGATATAGTGATCTCATATACGCTTATTTCATTAATATCAATGGTTTTTTCTAAGATGGTTTATCTGATGGGTAAGTATAAACTCAAATCCCAAATTAGTAATTTTAGTCACATGGTTTTTAACATGTGAACTCTCAATGTATCATTGGAAGAACTATATCTCTGCCCCAACCATCACTACATGTCTCTTTAATTCATCAAATACTTATGATCAATAAATTTCACACACATTATTCTATATCAATAATTTGTCTTATTTTTCCATGAATAGAATATATCAAGATTTACGTAGTGAGTCAAATATAATTCAATGTAAATACTATATATAGAAATGGTATATGGTTTATATAGTAATAATATCTCTCATAAAATGAATATGGATATTTATGATAAAATTAATTTCAAATGAAAATTTATTACATGAATAATAATTTATTAATATAATGTTGACAAAAAAATATTGAGAGATAAAATATGACTTTCAGTTCAATGTAAATATAGATTTTTATGTAAATAAATTCTTTTAAAAAATGGATGAAAGCAATAAAATAAATTTACATTAAATAGATTTATTTTTAAAACTATTGTAATCTTTTCAAATAAGTACAATATTGAAAATTGGATATCATGGTGGAAAATGTAATTTAAAATGTGTAATTGAAAGATAAAAATATGTATTTTCTTTTTATTATGATAGTAAATTAGGAACCTTTAAAAATATTTAAATATCACATTAAATTATTTTAAAAAATTAATAATATAATAAAATATCCATTATAAATAATTTGGGTCAAGAAAAAGGACTTCTGTAAAACTATTTGGAAACATATTATTATGAGAAAAATATACCCAATCATAAATTCAAATAATATTATTTATTCTTCTAAACATATATTTTTTAATTTATTTTATAAAGAGTGGAAAATATTGAATAAATTATTTATCTCATTAAATATCTATACAATTAAAATATTGAAGGATTTTATGAAAGATAAAGTATATGATTCCTTCAATGAAAAATATACGTGACCCATTAAAAATTAGATTTTAAAATGAATTCATATTTTTTTTTAAGTTTCAAATTGAAATCCCTGGAAATATTAATCATGAATTGAAGTAGTATTCATCATTAATACAATGATATTGATGTTATAACATTAATATGGAAAATATATAGACCTTATAAAAATTAATAGGTTTATAAAACAAAATATGTATCAATTGTGTATAAATTGAGTTCATATCCATTGGTGGATCAAATCATGGGGTGAAAAATATTAAATAAGTGATAATTTTATCAAATTTATTTAAAAACAAATATAAGTAAAATAATTATATAATCATTGATTATTTCAAACATAATTATGTAATGATATAGTCCATTAAGAAGAATTCATATCCAATAAATGGAAATTGAGTTAAAACCCCTTACCACACAAATAAAATATGTTGAACGTGCCTTATCCTCTAGTATAATTGATTTAAACATGATATTAATTAATTATAGAACTATATTCCTTATTAAATTACCACATATTTTTCCCATATAACATGTTATCACCGTGTTTATAAATAATTTCAATATTGTTATATTTTCAGGTGTTAACTTTTACATTTTCTAATGTATGTTTCATCATGGATTTTCTAGTTCTTCAACATGAAGTATTGATTTAATATGTAAAAAGTTTTATTTATTTTCTAAATAGATTATCTATTTATTATATAGATTTTTTGATTTAATCTTTTTATCTTTAAATTGAAAGTAAAATTCATTACTTCATGAAGATAATAGTCAGTATATACACACAAGAGATGTTATTATTTAATATTAGTTCAATGGTATAGAAGAAGATTACATGTTAAATTCATAGAATAAATATTATTTATTATGTATCACATATATTATTTGGTTCCATCATTATGATAATCCATGTTTTTTGGTTTAAAAAAAGACATATGTTCGTGATGAGATATTCATTCGTACACATGACAGATGGTTTTTTTATTTATCTATATAGAGAAAGCTAAATATTATTCCATAAATATAATAAAATTTATGTTTATAAGAGATAATTGTGTTATTATATTGTTATTTTTATGAAATAATTGAAGTCCATAACAGATGAATTCAGATATAATTATCTTTATTAACAAGATTTATTTTTCATAATAAAAAATATACTTGATTACTACTTAATGAATCTAGGATATGCCAATTGAGATTAAAAACACCTAAAAAATGTGGATATTAATTTTGGGGAGAAGATTTATTATTATTAATTGTGAATATATAATTATAAATAATGATGTGAGGGGTGAAGGTGCATTTTTATAACATATGTGAGTGGAAAAATTGTTTTTTCAATGTTTCAAATAATTATTATGTGGATTTATTAGAAAATTGTCTCAAGGTGACTCAAATTAGATGTTAATAATGGAAATGTATATATATAGTCACCTAGTATGATTTAATCATTTTTTGGAATTTTATCTCGTATAGTTTTCTTCAATCCTTTCCTCATCCATTTATAACTATTACCATGGTAACGAAAATTTCAATTTTAAATGGTTTTATATTTTAACTATAAGGTCAAAATTGTTCATAAATATCAAATAGATTAAATTTTAAAGACTTTATTATCCCCCTTATCATCATTTTTTTAATTTTATTGTATTTAAATAATGTAAAAAAATATTATTTTCATCATATTTCATTAATGAAATTTTTAAATCTATTTATTTAAATTTATATTAATAGAACCATGAAAGATAAGTAATTAAAATTTAATCATTTCATGAATTTCAATAATGATATATTGAACTAAACAATAAATGTAACAAAAAAAATATTTCCAAATATGTTACATTAACTATTTTTAATTATATTTACATAATTATTTATTTTATATTAGGGGAACTAATATTGTGTTCTTTTCACACGATAATATTTGTTAATTAAAATATTGGTAAACATTAAAAATACTCTTTAATCAAAAAAAATTCAAATATAAAATATTATCAACATTAATTATATATTATAAATCATCTGAGAACAAATAAATGAATTTGAATGAATGATAATGAAAATTTTGTATTTTGATCACACTAAATAATTTAATTTTTTTATCGAAGGAAAATTAAACTAGAATGAAATATATCATAATTTTGGATGGATTCAGGAAAATTCATCCCAATAAATTAATATGTTTGACAGATATTATTACTTTATCTCATAATATTATCCTCGTTTACACATTCTTCGATTATTAAGGTGAAAAATTCTTACCATAGTTACTAATCACAATGACAAAAAACAATATAGTCCACTTTCAATAATATAATACCTATAATTAAAAAAAATTTAATTTATTTTTAATATTTATTCTCTCTATTTTTTATAAATAAATTATAATAAAAATGTGAAAATTGAAATAAAAGTTTTGTTAGGAAATTTTTTCAAGCAAAGAACTATTATCAAAATCATGAAAAATCTTAAGAATTACTCAATAAATTTTTTATTAGAACCATTATAAATATATTTCATCATTAAATTACTCATATACATATCCATGTATTCATTAGTAAATGATGGTGAATGAATAAATTTTTAATTTTGTGATACTTATCCTTAAGTTGATTATTTTTTCTAATAATAAGTCAGAAACATGAGATAATAGACAAAAAAATTTATTTCCACTTCAAAAGACAAATTATTAATTTTTTTTGGCTTTTATGAATTACAAATTATCTCTTATTTTTGGAAATTAATATTCAAGACAAACATTTCATGTCTGAAGCACTAAAATTATCTTAACAAATCATAATATTAATGAAATAAATATATATCCATCTTTCATTAAATTCATACAAATAAAATCATTTCCAAAAATTTTATTATATGGATCAATATAAAACATTAATCACTAGAGCATCAATAATATTCCACAATGTTATAATTTATCCACTAGAAAAATACATATCCCTAAACCCCACAAAAATATTTTTGACTGAATTTAAAATTTAAAAGTTTCTAATATTTGATTAAATTATTTTTTGTCATGATAAACTTTAACATTTGTCACAATGAAACACAATTTTCTCATAAATACCCATACCAAATATAAATTCTTTTAAAATAATATAATAATGTGAATCACCTTGAAAACCAAATTAAAACCCAGTGACATCTAAAAAATAACTCTCCATTTATTTTAAAAAACAAAGATTATTAAATATATTCTGACTATTAGAATATATAAACTATCTTTTTCATGGATGACCTAAATTAATTTTTCATCAAATGACTACAAAATTAAAAGGTTACCAATATTTTCTCATTTACGTCATCAATTTCAATCATCTCATTATCATAAATATACATCATTAACTCAGTATTTGGCACATATTAACTTCTATCATTCGATAATCATATGTTCCCTAGAAAATATCACTTTACCACTCATATAAATTTTTGGGTTATTTGTAGAGGTATATATATGTTTTTAAATAGATTTATTTAGAATATTGTAGAACAATTATTTGATGTATCATGATATATATAAATATAATTAATGATCCCTTAATTTTGAGTTATTGTTATATTTTATTTTTTGATGTGCCTTCTTGATTCCTATGAGTTGTCCAGACACTTAGAAATATTTTCATGAGATATTTGGGTTCATTTTTTAGAGGTTTAAGCAAGAGGGGGGATTTTAAGATATAGAACATATTCACATTGTGATTATTAGTTCATGATGAAAAATTATATAGGAAGAACCCATAAAATTGATACATGGTGAGAATGGGTCATGTTAGATCCCATGAATCAATATCATCAACTGAATTTAATTTTTAAATACCCAATGAATCAATAAATCATATAGAGTATCAGGTTCATGATGTGATGTTGTCTTTTAGGGGATTTTAATCAAAAGGTATAGATTTATCATTTTTTGTTGGAGATGAACCATCTATTGATGAAATCACCAATTCATGTCCTAAATGTTCATTTCTTGACCTCTTTCAAAACCATTGTCTCGATACTTTTTTATTTCTTTAGTTGAATCCATTTTAACCCTTCAAAAGATTATTTTGTAAAAACCTCTATAGTCTAGATGAATTTTCCTTTGGCACTTAGAATTCTGGACTAAGGGTCTGAATATAAGTCGTTGATTCTTTATCATCTTCCCCTTCATGATTCATTGGATTTTTGTTTTTGATTCACATGTTATAAGATATGAAAATATAGTCGATATCTCGTGTATTATGTTGTAAGGAAATACACTCATCATTTAAGTTAAGGGGGATGAGTTATATTTTTGCCTCATATTTTGAGGGATTGTTTACATGATTAATAATTTGGAGGCCGGTGATCTAAAACCCCTCAGTAATGTCTATTTTTGTCCCCCTTGTATTTTAAATAAGTGTGATCACATTGAAAGATAATTCCCATGACCGAATTAATTAGATATTATTTTATTTAATAATTCTTCACATTATTATACCTCACCTGGATCATGTCTCGACCATTGTCATTATGACTAGAATTGGGTCCACCTAATAATTGAGCATACCTTTGAATATATAATGACATATATTTATTAATTATGTGAATTTTATATAAAATGTAAATTTTGATAAATATAAACATCGAAAAACTAGTGAGATGTGATAATATTGAAACAAGAAGATTGTGGTATCAGTTATTCTTCCAAATAGAGGCCAATACAGCTATTGATAATAAATTAGTTATAAATATCTAATCTAAAAAGTTTTCCAAATCAGGTTATGATAACCAAACAACATGTTTTTGTTAAATTACATTATTTATACCATAAATGAATCATCCTGATTTTAAGGATTTAGTAATTTTATTTTTATGGATTACATTTCCAATTTTATATGTTGATTATTGATAAACTTTGGAATTTGGTGAAGATTATGTTGATTTCATGTTATATGGGTTTCACCTTGGTTATGATCTTAATCATGGTAATATGTATGTGGATCTATCAGGAGTTAAAGTTCATTATGATATGTCAGGATATTTTATTCCTCAATTGGGTTTGAAGTGTTCCATTGTAATATATATGTGCATATAACATGGTTTTGATTCTATTATTTAATGGTTACTCTAATCGTTGGCATAGTAATACATCATGTGATGATGAAACTGACTCCATCATTAGGAATTCATAAGTACCACACTATTTCATGGCTACATTGGAAATTCAATGGGTCATTAGTCCTGAAATAGGATGATCCACCATATGACTGAGATATCAAGCATGGAGCCAAATCATGTTTGGATGATGGATGTTATCAATCAAAACAATGAGGGTCTATAAAAATATATGGTGTTCTATATTAATTTATGATTTAATACCCATTATAATAATTTTATTTTATGCACTACATAATAAGTGTAGATTGTTTAGACACCATGGTTATTGACCTTCTATATTGTTCCAACACCATGTTCGGTGACTATTTGGAAACCAAGTAGAATTCATGGATACATGAATGATCAAGGGAAAGGGGAAATGTGATGATATATTTATTTCTACATGATTTAGTGCATGGATTCGAGAACCCCATAGTGTTTTGGACTGGGTCTATTTTAGTCTATTGTTGAGAGTGTTAAGTATTTTATTTGTACAAATTCATTATTTCAATTATTTTCCTTCTTATTAGTTTATAATTATTTCATTTATTTTCATAAATTTTATTAATGATGTTTATTTATCATGGTTTAATGTTTATTTATATATGTTAGTTACAATATTATTGTATCTATGATCTTGAGGGAATTGTCATGGAACAATGTTCATTAAACCATCACTTCTAGTCAATGGCCTTTTGCATATAGGGAGGCAGATCAAATGTCCAATAAAAAACCTATTATTTTCCCTTTTGGGGAAAAAAGGGACAAACGATATTACAACTATGTATTATATCCCACATCATTAATGGATCATTAATATATTGGAATTTTGTACATGATACTGGAATGTGTTGGATCTTTGAAATGAACTCATTCCTAGTAGTACCTCATCAATGTGTAGGGGAAACAAAGTTATTAATGATGGATTTTGTATGTTGTACAATTGTTATGATTTTAATGTTAATTCTCACTCAATGATTCCAAAATATTTTGATGTTACTTATTTATAATGTTTTTATTTTTTGGCCAATACAACATTATATGATTATTAATGCATTCAGATTAGAAGTTAGGGATATATGTTGACATGAATTGTTCATAACAATCATATATATATATATATATATATCAGGTTACATACATTCTTGTACTTACTACAGAATGAAAAACCATTTTATATCATTGGAGGAAGAAACTATTATGTTATAAAAAATTGAATATTATAACATTTATTTAGGAATCATGAGACATTGTATCTATATTGTTTCCATAGATTTAAGATGACCATTTTCTATAACATGTTGTAGAGGGAGTTCATTAAGAGTTGCAGATATTACTCCTCCCTGTATTTGGGTTATGTTTCTGGGGAGTAAAAATAAAGACACATCTAACACAACTGATCTATAACCCCTTGATACACTTAATAATTCTATGGATGAGAAGCTAGATGATAGTTTCTTGAGGGTAATGTACTTTATTGTTAAGGTATCCATTAACATCATCTCTTTAATGTATGATATTGATACAGAGTTATCAATATTGAATCTATCTAATCTTAGTGGGGTGGGAGGACCCCATGTTTTCATGTTATGGACCTAGTAATTAAAAATGATCAGTATAAACATAAAGAAACTTGTAGATAGGATGGTGAAGCTTACTCCTTACATATTATATGGACAAACTGAAATTGATAAGAGATGTTGGGGATATCTGATTAGGAGAAACATATAACCTAGATGTAATACAAGGTGACTCTATGGATACATTTTTATCATGATATTTCGTGGGAAGGGGGTATGTTGAATTCATTTATTGGACACAATAGAGAAAGTCAACAATTCACTACATCTGGTGATTCACAGATATAAACTATTTTTCTCAATCATTAGCAGTGAATGAGGAGACTAGATTAAATCATTTCATTTGTGTACGTTTATATGAGTTAATGATATAGGTGACCAATTTTTTCATGACAAAATCCATGTCTTTGATTAAGCTCAACCTCACCATGAAAGGGATACTGAGAACATCCCTAAGTATTTCCAATGTAATCATTATTGGGTGATCAGGGAGTAATTCTTGAGGTATTGAGAAGAACCTCTATAATGGTAACTATTAAAGTTATATTGATTTGAGTAGTTAGGGAAGGGTTCATCCAAGTAATAACCATAACATGTTGTAGTACATTTAGTGTGGCAAGTTTGTCAAAAGATCATGATGTGATCTTTCCCCATAGTGATGTTTTGTGCTTGAGGTATGATGGGCCATATTCTCCAATATGTAATTTTGATCAATGTAATTTCAACCGATGAGGAGAAAATATATCATACCCCACAATACTTTTAGTAGTATGTGTATCTTATCTAAATTCATATTCATTTCATTTAGTCAAATTATCTCTCTAGAGGTATTAATGGCCTTGGTGAACCAGATCATTCATCTAATCCTAGATAAATTATTTTGTGATTCATTCAACAAAATCTAAGTGAATTAATTGACATAAAAAGATCATTCAAAATATTTTTCATTTTATATAGTACACTAAGAGTGCATTATTATTATCCCCTGAAATCAAAATCTTGTTTCCAGATTGCTAGAGTGAACTCACTAAGTAATTTTATCTCAGATAAATAAGTTTTGGTGGATCTAAATAAGGATTCAGTCATCTTATCATGGGAGTGCCAATTAATTTCATTGAATTCAGGATATTTAAATGTCCAGTAGGATACTATAATTTTCTCACATAGGTCTTCACTCATTAAGAATAAATTATGTAAGGGATAAACGAGAAAGGGGTGATATTTTTTGTTGTATTCATTGTAGAGGGATTTCAGGGAGTGAAATAGTACTATTAAAAAAACACCAATCCTCACTATTCATATTCTAGGTATAGAGAATATTGTGTACTGTGACACATTTGGATTTGTACTATGGTAGTTTTGATGTAGTAGGATAAAGTGGTTGCTCACTACTCTAGAAACATATTCCTTCATGGTATCAATTACCCTACTCAAGATTTTGAGTTATTTTTAGTGGTACATACTCTATGATATCAGAGACACTGTCTCTTGTCTGATACCTTTATAGTGTTCACATACTATAAGAGCCTCAATTACATCATTTCAAAGTGATACTTGGTCATTCTATAGATGGGGTTGGTCAAGTACATATAGTCATTAAAATTTGAGTTTCCTTATGTCAACAAAATGGAAATGTTTTTAATGATTCTATAATCTAAGAGACTCAAATTTGAGATGTTCTAGAATCTTTCAAAGTGTGGTGGTTGAGGGTACTTTTTTAAGACTTATATCTATAAGTTCTGAAGCCCCATTGATAGGTAAATCAGACATGAAGATCTGTTATAAGGATATCTTTGGATAAAATAAAAAAATATATGTTTTCTAATACCAAGGACAAGACATTTATGGAAATCTTATATGGCGGGGACCCATCGATGGTCTTGGTAATAATTATATGTGATAGATAGTTCGACATATTGGTATTTGGAAGAGTATCATTTTTTATTAAGATTATCATATCGTGTCTTAGTTCTAGAATTATCTTTAAAAGGATCTATGATAACAATTTATTCAAAGTATAACATATTAGCCTCATACTAACACCCAATCTATACATAATATTTAGATTCGTTAGGATATGTTACTAACCTTTTTTGAAACATCAGTTGTTCTTTACTGATGTATCTAGAACTTACTATGTTTTCCAACAATAACATATTCCATAAATTGATCCAATTTGAATATTTTTTGGATTTGATGGATGGAAATTCCACTGTCCACATATTTTGTTAGTGTAATGATTTTTAACCCTCATGGGACATACTCTCCTACAGAAGATGTATGAGAAGATACATGATATCAAAATGTTATTGTAGACCATGTATAAGTGGTAAGAATCATACTCTAAACAATATAGATGAACTTTATACTTTTAGGATGGTCATTATTTCCTTTTTGGTTTCACCTTGTTTGGGGAATCACTACTATTGGATCCTTGGGAAATTAGCACCCATGATTATCAGGACTTTTTAAATTGTGGATGTTTCTGTTTAGTGGTTTATTGTATATCCCTTTAATATAACTATAGATTCATAAACTAAATTTTTCACATGTCACTGCATTGAAGATATAATCATAACTCATCATTCAATATAAATATTGATGATGTCTATTTGGATGTTGATTAATCAATTATAGAGAAACTAATTTGTATCATTGATCATAATGAGAGGAATCTTCAAGGGAGGATTGTAACTCATGTATGAATGTAGTTGAAAATTTTAAATGTTATCAAGGATTCATAGTAGAGGGAATATAATATTTGTATAAAGTATTGATGATTATTCATTAATACCCACTAAGATTCTTTGTAGAACCACTCAGGGATGAGTTGTTATAAACTATAGAGGTTGTAAGAACCAAACTTTTCGTTGCACATCCCATTATGATTATTTAGTACATCATCTTGATTAGAATTAGTTTATCCAAATAACAAGGTAATCGATTCAATGATATGGTAAGGTTATATATTTATTCCAATTAATGGTTTTAGATAATTTTAAAACAATAACTAGTTCATGAATCGAAATAATCTAGGAAGTTCCATTTAAATTCATAAAATGCGTGAATGGGTCAAGGAAGGCACCATTAAACTCATTCATGACCTTAATGAATGATTTATATACACTAATAATTTAAAATTTAGGTAATTTTGGGGGTTTATGAAGTTAATTTTTTTAGTTGTTTCCATATGTGGTGATGGGTTTGCGTGCATGTGGTAGTATATCCCTTCACATCATGAATCCAATATTCATGTTTTGAGTGTGTCTTATCCTTAATATTATTAAAACTCTAGAAACTATTTTTATCACACATCCCATTAATTATAGCCCTTCTACTGATTCCTTTTATAATTTTTGTGAACACCGAAAGAAAGATCCTTTGGATTATGATGTTTTCTATTGATAGTTTGATGGTAATACTTAGATTCTTATTCTATTTATTTTTCTTGCACCATTTGACTTTATTTTTGAAACCAAATTACTGGATAAACGAATTGGATTGAGGCCTCTTGTCTAATGTGCGTATGAAATTCAGTCTTCATAGTTGGTAATAAATTAATATTCTGATCAGTAGGATTGATGTTGAGGGATTGCGTAACTATTTTATATTATGTAGTTTCATTTTCAATGATAACTCCTTAATGTTTTTATTATTTAAATATGTGTAATATCGTTGATAATTAATGTACAACACTCAGATGACCTAATTAATTGGATAATCTCTATTATCTCATTATTCATAATCACATACCTCCCATTTATCATGTTGTGTCAATTAGTGTTGATACCAAACTTATGGCCACCTGATTAGGGAGCATACTATATAAAATATAATTAAATAGTGTTATCAATAATTTCAATACATAAGAACACGTAAATTATGATAATGTATAACATAGAATAACCTATTAAATGTGTTGATTTTTAACCTAGAATAATGTGACATCGGTGATTCATCATAACATATAAGAATCCACTAGTTGAAAAGAAGTAAAATATAAATTCAAAATTATATGAATTAAACAACCTATATTATCATAGACATATAATAAGTTGATGTTCAATTACTTGAAGACAACTATGGGTGGGTTTTCTTGATGTTGTTATGTCCATCATTTTATTATTACAATATACATGTCCTATTTGATATATTGTTGTTTTAAAGACTTCTGGATTTTAAGGACATGCTAATGAAACTTGTCACTTGGTATTACCAGTTTTTTTCAAGGGATATATGGGAACATGTATGTGGATATAACATAATAAAGAGTCTTGTATGAAAGTTCATTAAATTTTTTTACCTTTATTTGGTTGTTCACTTTAAGAACATGTATATCTCTCTAGAATTGTTTTGAGACCAGTATATGAAGGTTACACCACCCCTTGGCATGGGACACCACCATAAAAAGTCATAACATACTCCAGTATAGGGAATTAAAATAGATTCCATAGTTAAATAGACACACGAGATATGGAATGGGTGATACCTCCTAATACATGAGGATCCAACAGTTGAAAAGTTATCATACATTAGGCCAAAGCACGTTTGAAAAAAAAAAGGGTGTTAACTCGCAGCTCGACGGTCATCATGTCAATGTGGTGTTTCTTATTAATTAATGAATTAATATCCATATTTTTTTTATTTAATGAACAATATTTTCAATAATTAATGTTTAGAAAACATTAGAGTTAACCTATAGAGTTTTAATCACACACTTCATTGTTGCCGTTTTTTAACCATGAATATTTCGTCGATAGAGGGATGGATGTGGGGAAGGTCCTTTTGTTGATTTATTTCTATTTGGATATGTTGGATTTTGGAGACATGACCAACCAAGGGTCTCATACTCGGTAGTTTGGAGAAATTTATTTATTATATATACTATTATATTTTTTTAAAAAATAAAATTTCATTTATTTACATTTAGCAAGACATTACATGTTTTCGATTATTATTGGATTTATCATCCTTGTAGTTTATTTCACATGAATTTTTGTTGATATGTTTATATCATTCTCACAATAATAAAAAATCTATTCCATAGGATAGAGTCTCCCTTCTTTGTTTCTCACACTATAATTTTCATTCAATATCCATTGGAATTTTGGGAGGTATGCATGAGGTTCAAAATGTATCACAACATGATCATTTGGGGGAGAACTAGGTTTTGGGTCGTTATATTGAATGTCATTGGAACTTGTTATGTGTGTTAGGACCCTCAACAATATTTTTATGTGTAATCAAAATGTGATATTTTTAATTTGTCACAATCACAATGGTTTTCCCTTCTAGATACTATTTTATTTGGTTTCTCAGAAGAAGAATATTTCAATGATTCATCAAATTATACATTAATATTTTTATTTCTATTTATAGTATTGGATTAAAATTAGAAAGCATATTATTTGAAAAAATAATCATTGTCGAAAACCATATTATCTTGAAAAAAATTTAATGTTATTCCAAACTATGACACATTCTTTACAATCTATTACTACATAGGTTTATCCTTGTTCATTAATGGTCATCAAATATTCAAATCCTTAAAATTGGTTTATAATTGGATTTTTTATGAAAAAAAAATATTCCCTAGGAGTTCCTAACTAGCTGTATAGTAAAGAACCATTAACTGTGTACCAGAATCAATGATGATAAATAGTCAACCATATAATATAGATATTATTAAAATCAGATGATTTTGTACTAAAACAACATCCACTAACAATATCCATATAGGAATATATATATTTAAGAAAACATCATAGTCATTAAATTACGAAAAAAATTCGACATTATTCTACATGAATATATTTCCTCAATATCATTCTTATTGTTTTCATTCAATAATCTATGGTTTCATAAATCTTTTTTCAAATGTTTTTACAAAAAATTATCATATAAAACTATTATAACCAAAAATTTAGTAACCTTGAGTCAGTTTTTACAATATTAATTTGGTAAATGATACAAGGTAAGACCTCACCAATTATCAATGAATGTAAGAGTCTTGAATAACAAGATAAATTTTTTCCCCTTATTACATTAGATATAAAATATTATACATATGAAAATAAAACATTATACATCCATGAAACTCATTAAATGGTTTATTCATTAGATCCTTGAGAAAAGAATAAAATATGGTCATGATAAAATGATAAATAAGTTTTATATAAAATAGAATTTATCATGATTAAATAATACATAATTATTATAAAAATGTTGTCAACCCAAAACACCTTCTAATCAAACAATAACACGAGAATAAAATATATTCCATAATAATACAAATACAGTTATATCATGGATATTTATAACTAAATACTCAACAAAGTAAGTATAAAATTTTGGACTTCATGATATGAAACATCATGATTACATTACCATTAAGTCCTAGTGATAATACATTGTAATTAATGTATATTTCTATACCAAAAACCCGTATAATCATTTTTTAAAATGGGATTTTCATAGTAAACCTATCAATGAATCATAGGGATATTTATAATTATCCCCAACTTTCACATTTGGTAGAATACATTAGTTATATATTTAGGGATCACCATTATTCATCAAAAAAATTTATTATGGATAAATGAATTTATTTAATAATAAATAAGGAATATCTTTATATAAATAGTCATTAAAATAAATTTCATAGTAAAACATAATATTTTGAATTGGTTTAAAATTTATTAATTCACTTGAAGAAATGTTCATATTTTTATGTGTGAAATAAATTTCATGTTTTCAGTTTTATGTGTGGACCTTGATTTCATTTCTATAATGTTATGAAGGGACCATTTTCATTGTCCATATGATTATATGATGGATATATTTCATGTCCTTAATCAAATGAGTAATTCTTTTTCACTTTATACAATTCCACATTCTTATATGATTATGTGTATACAAAATGTTTATATCCTATTTAAATGTTATTTTATCATCGCAGATATTCATTGATTCCATAAAGATTCGCATCCATTTTAAATTCAATGTTTTATTCCAATAAACATGTTTGTTCTATGATTTATAGGGTAAGGTTATTCAACTGTTTGAATTATATTCCCATACTTATATTCTCATGTTATGTTGATATGTCCATTATTCACCCATAC
Organism: Viscum album; assembly: GCA_963277665.1. Taxonomy (NCBI): domain Eukaryota; kingdom Viridiplantae; phylum Streptophyta; class Magnoliopsida; order Santalales; family Viscaceae; genus Viscum; species Viscum album. The sequence continues at coordinate 1,941,086,554 of OY728126.1, read as the reverse complement.
CATCCATCTGATATCGCCTTTTCTTATGTTCCATTCGATATGTTTTGAATAAAACTATATAGGGTATGAATAAGAGAAGTACATTTTGAGAATATCTTTATGGGATATTCTTAAGATCATTCACAAAATATGATGATTTTAAACCTAGTCTCCTAAGGAACTAACCCATTATAGTCCATGTGAAATTATTTTTTAAATTCCTGGAATATTATAAATTACGATTTCATTTATTTTTATGATATATTTGGGTGAATAAAGTAGTTATTACAGAAATTGGTTAGTTAACATTATGAAACATGGAGGAAAAATAATTATTAATATCCCTAAAAATTTGTATGAATATCGGTCAATGTATAAGAACATGTAATAGTATTTTGGAAATGGATAATGAATTTGTTTCAACAAAATTACATTCTAGTCTAGTTAATTTATGTCTTGCGGATTGGGAATAAATGTACCTAGGAGTAATAATGACAAAAATAGTCCATTGATCTAGATTCAATATCATATGTTGCACGATGGTGGGGCTTACTTCACACAATGTTTGAAACTCCTGGGGTGAATTCCTTGAAAATTCAAAAAATAAATTAAAGCTATCTTGAATGAAAAAATTGACAGTAGACATGAAATAGATAGGATAAAAATAACATTTCATTGTTTATAAAATTTGTTTTCTAGATTTCGATATATATTTAATGATTTATATATGATTAAAATTTTCCCCAATACAATTATTGTTTTCTGAAAAATATTTTTTTGTTTTATTTAATTATATTCACACAAAGGAACCATTCTAATTATGAGCTAGAAATATAACGTAGTTATTTCCATCTTTTATAACAAATCCACATCTGTTATGGAATGAAAAATCTCACTACCATGATAACAGAACATTCTTATTCTATGAATTATAATGAAATTACAAATGATAAAGGGAGGGAGAAAAATTTGGTTGAGTCCTTATTTAGGAAACATATCCCTTATTTTAGATGAAATGTTGATTCTCTAGTTTTGAAATAGTTGATCAGTTCCACTAAATTTTTTTCGTGTTCTACAGTGTCCTGTACATAAAAATATGTTTTTTAACCATTAAGAAGTTGATGTTGTTCGATGGTCGAATCATATTAAAATATAACTGTATGAGAATAATTTGATTACATGAGGTGGGATTTGATTAATATGCTCTTTTTCAACAATTAAATTCTATGAATTGTTATTACAAAAAATTGGAATAAATTTCTAAATATTATGTACAATGATGTGGAATATATAGGTACCTGTGAAAACAATTTTACCAGATCTGGGATAAACACTTTAGACTTTATTAGTCATATAGTATAAAAAGTTGACTTATTCTTCAGTGGAATAAAACAAAATGAAATAAGTAAAAAACCATAATGGAATTTGGAAGACATGATGAAGTCATTCATTTTTCACAAAAATTGTTAATGGAAGAAGGAAACCCACTTGGAGGTTGTGATAAAAATAGAGGATGGTGTTGTAGGGAATCTCAAATGATATGTCACCTGGAAGGAAACAAGATTCAATCTCCTTCAAACTGAAACTGTGGGATGATACACTGAGGTTTTTCATGAAAATATCAATAAAGTGATTTTAGTGGTGAAGGAGCAGTCACAGATAATAATAATATGAAATTTGTGTGAAAATTAATGTCACTAATGGAATATAGAGAGGTTAGTAGAATGAACCAGCAATACACAAGTGGTTCAAATGAATGTATTATAGGAATTACACTATACAGTCATAGAATATGATTTTTATAGAAAGTGAAAAATTAAAGAAACCACTAAAGAAAATTAAAAAGGGAAATATCATGGCGTCCCTATTTATATACAGGGTTTTGGTATTGACATGGTGGAAGGAACACATACCATCCACTCTTGAACTAAAATTGTCATATTGGACTTTAGAACTACACATTATTTAATATCTGAATAATTTTTAATGATCTTATGGGTAATCCAAAATAAATATATTTCTAATTATTATTGTGTATCCATAATGGTATGATTATCACATCTAATGTGTATGATTATTTTTAGGATGAAATTTGTGATAGTTTATTTTCAATAAAACATTTCATCATTCCCATGGAAGAAATTTATGTTATCATAGGAATGGATTGAAATTCCATACATAATGAAAAAAGTAATTCTAGAGTAAGGGAATTCATAATTTTTATTCCAATAATACTTACGATCATATATCAGTGTGATAATAAATATCAACTTTCGATGGAAATAACATCAATTTTAGTGGTTTTGATTTCTAATAATGAGTTGTGTTTAGATTAGATGGAAATAGAGAATCCAAAAATCATTTATTTTCCTATTATTTAAGAGTGTTTCATATGTTTCAGGATTATTTACATAGGGTTACACTAATATTTGATGTTTATATCTCAATTGATCACACATCTAGTGTGATGCCTATTTCTAATACACACTATAGAAATACACCAATTGAGTTGAAAAACATTAAGAAGAAACATCTTGATAACCCCATAAGGGGATTAATTTTTCATGTGTGATTTGATGGTGTTTTCCAATTATATTATTTACATGAAATATTTATCGATATGACAATACATTTATTATTAGGATATCATCATGATTATGTTCATGATCAAGTATCCACTAACATGTATTGATTACCTATTGATCAGCAATGTGGAGATCAATAAATATCCAATACGAACCATTATTAATGATATGATCAATTGAAACAATAGAAAGAGGATACATTCCAAATAACATTCCTTTCATTCAATGGAACTATGAATTTTATTGAAATTCCATTCTGTCTTACTAATTACAAAATTATATTAATGGTTTTAATAAATAGATTCATTAGGAATTCATGAGATCAGTTTATGATGGTATTTTTATATTATATTTTTATTTATTCAATGAGAAGTAAGATCTTGATAATAACTTAGGAATTGTACTTCAAACCCTATGTAAGGAGAGAATATATTAAATTTTCTAAAAATGTGTATTTTATCTTCAAATGGATTTAGTTTTCTATCATTTAATCTCAATAGATGGTATATTAGTTTATCCATCAAAGAATAATGATATTAAATGTTATACCTTACCTAAAATGATGATTTAGATACATAAGTATCTATTTTAAGGTATATATTACAATGTTTTTGTGGATTTTTTTAAATTACTACCTAATATTGACATCATGGTTAATCAAAAGGGAGATAGGTTCCTTTTTACTTATGAATGTGATAGAGAATTCAAGATATTGAAGGGAACATTATCCAAAACACATGTTCTTTCATTACCCTATTGTATAAGAGGTTTTAAATCTATGATGAGGCATCAAAAAGTAGATTTGGACATCCATTGTAAAAATTGACAAGATTATAGAATATGAATAATGACAACTAATGGTACATTAAAAAATTTACCCAATCAAAAAATGTTGTTAACTACGGTAATTTTTCCATTAATGACATGGTTAAACGATAATTAAGTACAAAATTGTGATATATATACTAATAACATATGATTAACGTATATATTAAAATATACAGAGTTGAATTACACCCAAAATATTTTTAGATATGATTAATCATTACGACTGCTCAAAATGTTAGCACAGGGGAACGAGGTGGTCGATGATTTATGTCAAAACAATTATTCAAGGTTAATAATTATGTGGATAATAGGAGCAAAAATATTTCTATTTTTTAATCATTTGGTTCAAAAATTCCAAAAGTAAGGGAAAGAATCATATCATACTCAATTGACTATTTTAATATCTATCTGATTTTTTAATAATGAGGCAAACACGGAAGGTGTAGAGGTGAAAAACATAGTTGTAAATATTCTCGAGTATAACCATAATTAGGATAAAAGGATATGATTTAGGAACTGTGTTTGTTTTACACCCATATATAATTTTAAAAAGGTATTTTTATAGTAGGATTATATTTATTTTTCCACTATTCATAAGGAATATATGAAGAGGTATGAATATTTGAATGACTACCACTGGTATGACGTAATGAAGAGATATGCCACATTGTTTTTATCTCAATGATGTTATATAAAATTTTCTGGTTGAGGGACTAAATTTTAATGGTTGTTCACATATATTAAACATACCAAAAGGGAATTAGAAAAAAATAGATTTGGTTCTTCTCCCAAAACAACGAAAATCATCAAAATTTTATAATTTTATAAGGGTAAAAGAATATCACATAACAATGTCAATACACTCTATCAATAGTAGTGATGAATTATCTCAAAATTAATTTAAATGAATATAAATTAATAACTTGGTAAGGCTTCATGTAGTAACAAATACAATTATTTTTGATAATGACCAGTGGTTTATATAATGATCTCGGAAAGTCATTTGCATGCTCTATATATAGAGTGGTGTTTCTGAACATCTTATCATTATAAATCCAATTTCATGTTTAATAGAATAACTCAAAACCCTATAGGATATATTCAGATTTGGTTCAAGATATTTTAAATGTTTTTGGATGAAAACCTTTATGCTTTGAATTTTTCTAAAATTATACAATTTACTTGAGAATTATAATGGCTACTTATGAATTCCTATTTCAAAGAAAGTATGTAGATCGATAATTAATGAATGAAATAATAGAATTAAATATTTTTTTATTTGAAAATTTTGAATAATCGGAAAAAAATATATATATTCAACATTAGATCATATAATCCAATATTAGAATGTAAACATATGATGAAATTAACCCACATGATTTTGAATTTGATGTTAGTTTCACCATGTTTAGATGAATTTATACATGGAAAATGGTTATCAAAATTTGAAAGTCAAGGAAACTAGCCCAAGGTAGATATGCCTATTTCAAATTCTTGATCCCATGAGGATTCTACACTAACATTTGTAACTCTATACAAACCTCAATTATGATCATGTTATGTTTCATGTATACCTCATGAAGAAGTACATAACTGATCCTCTATATGTACTGAACATAGAGGTCATACAACTAGAGCATGATATTTCTTATGACGAAAAATCGTTTGAGATTATGGATCATATGGGTAATTTTTAATGAATAAAAACCTCTTTCATTCTCAATGTTTTATGCTGAAAAAAATAGCATGAGGAAGCTACTTGGAAACTTGAGTATGTAATAAAGTACAAGTACCATAACTTTTTTATAGAAAAGTATATCATTTCCCAGTGTGAGACTTTTTAAGGGAGGGTATGATGTATTACCCCACAATTTTAAGAAATATTTATATAAAATATTCTATTTCATCTATATCCTATGATACAATGAACAATAAGTATAGATTTTTTTACATTTGACAACTTGTTTAAACAAAAACTGAGTTATTATTACTATTATTATTTGAACACTATCATTATAATACAGTTTTTAAACATATAAATATAAATAGAAATAAATAAAAACAAAATATTATATATAATTTTATCAAATAAAGAGCCATACTGATAATAAAAGAGTTAATTTATTTAAGTCGTCATATTTTCTGAAAGAATAAATATTTCAATAAAATGTTAATTATTTTTGGTGAAAAATAATGAAATTGTATTTTAAAAATTTATAATATTAATTTGGAATAAAAAACATCATTTTTTAAATAATAATGTTAAAATTATTATAGGGTAAAGTTTTATTGATTTTTCAAGAAAATTAATTTTTTGATGTATATTAAAAAACATCTGTTTTGTCTAGAACATAAAAATAAAATAAATAATATTTGAATTAACATAATATTTTAAAACTTCTATAATAGTTAAATTAGATCATTTTATATCAACTTAATATATAAAGTTAATTGATAAATGAACTTTATCATTTTACATATAACATTTCATTATTTTATGTATAATTATACATCCAAGTATATGAAAAGGATGGTAATGTCTAGTGTCTTGGATGTCTAGATGCATAAAACTGAAACCATGGATCTAAATAAATAATTTCCTTATTTAATCCTCATATTAAGCTCCAAGATTCCATTGGGACAAATAAATGCATAGGGTACCCTGGGGAACACATGAGCAAAGCGATTAACAAAATAGGCCAATAAATTAATAATGATAAGAATAAAGCATTAACGCATGGGATTTAACGCATGGCCTGATTATATAAAAATGCATATAATATATGGGATTATACCGTATAAAAATCTAATCATATAAACATGGAGTCATTATAATTTGTAAGATACATAAAACATGCCTTTAGCACGAGTCATGGCTAACTGCCAAAACCATTGCACATAGTATCACATGCCAAGCCCAACCGCCAAGACTGTCACACATGGTAGCACAAGACATGGCTAACTGCCATGATCGTCACACATAAAATATCATGAAACTAAAAATTACCCAATTAATTATTGTTTTATCTGGGTAAACACATCTTATATTTTCATGAATATGTTTTCTACAAACATATTCATACACAATCAATCTTACATAAACATATGGGTTTCCATAGAAAAAATCGAGTACAATAATCATGTCATTAGCATAACAGTTTGGAAAATCATAAAAGTTTCCATGAAGAATGGAACAATAATGTACATGGAAATTTATAAGGTAAAATAGAAAAGTATCATGTTATGTGATGTCATTTATTTAATAAATTATAACATTAAAAACAAATTGTGTGGTTCTAACGAAAATACTATAGAGCCATTAAAATAGAAAATGGAACAATCCTTTGTATAAAACCCAAATAAATACGAGTGGGTTTTAATAGAATCTTAATTTAAAAAATCAATAGTGGAATAAAATAGAAAATACAGTGCACTTGAAATTGGGTAAGAACTCTGGATGTTCCCTCAATATAGGATTGCATATCGTGACGTATTGAGGAGGGAATCACTTGAAACATGTATATAAATGAATGTGAATGATGTAAGTTTCATGATAAATTAATTTTGTACATTTTCATAGAATATTATTATAAACAATTAATATGGTAAGATTACATCATTATAGTAAAAGAATGATAAGGAAACTTAATGGATCAATGGAGGTTCGGGTTGAAACCATTATGGATTATCATCATGGTATAAGGTGTACATAAGAGGGAACGATGAGAATGAAAGGTGTTTCTCAACAATTATAAATCATGAGGTAAGTATAGGGATGGTGAAAAATAACACCCCGTCATTATTGATTACACAAAATTGGGAAAAACGTAGAGGACATTTTTGAATAAATGGGAAATATAGAGGATCCATTACCATTAGTATCATAGTGTTCTTCACATGATGTTAATGCCCTGAATAATATAAATAGGTTCCTTAATTCATAATTAAATAACCTTTTCTATATTTAGAAGATTTATTATAACCTTTTAATGTTCATTCATGACCTTTTTGATGGGTAAAGGGGTTTAATTTCATTGATCGAGTTCATTTGTTTTCTTGGCCTTTATGATCTATTTACTTATATTCTTGAATAGATAATACTGTGAAATATGGACCATTGTCAAAAATTATAGTTATATTTTATTATTGAACATATATAAGGTTAAATGTTTGTAAATTTAATTTGGTTGTTTAGAGTGAAGTTGAATTTTTATATAACACATTAATGATAAACACTTGGATTCATTTTAAGATTCTGATCATAGTTAACCGGTTTTGTAGTATTATTTTACATAATTTGAGGAAAAGGACTCCAAAACGTCAAATAAGTAAAAAGAAATATATAAATATCTCTTTCAACTATTATAATGGTTTCATGACCAGTCTTGATGATCGTAACGCAAATTGAAAACCCACCATCCTCGAATGTGATAAAAAACACATCTCAGATGGTATTTTCATTTATTGTATCAAAGGAGGGGGAGAAATTATGATAAAATATAGAATATGAATAATAAAAATATAGTAAATGTATGTTAATGGAGTTATCATACTATTTCTGTGAATGAAGATGAGTAATGATACAACAAAAAATATAACATGAATGAAAATAAAAGGATTAGAATTTGGAATTTACCTCTTCATTTTATCTCTTTTAAGAGCCTCGTAAGGGAATGGGGTATGGTCTATTCAGGAGAAAAATGGATATTAGACATGGGAAAGGATCTTGGGGAGTAATTTTCATATAACTTAGCCAATACACATGGTTTAATAGGAGTGATGATAAGAGGGGAGTGTGGGAGGTTTTTATAGTTGTGGGGATCATGGTTTTCTAAATATTTAATTACATAGTTTATTAATTTCTATAAAGACTAGAAATAACGATGATTCCATGAGAAAAATTGTAATAAATTAATGTGAGTTATGGTTTTTGGTTCTTACATCACTTATGATGTCTGCAATAGTGGTTTAAAATTATAATTTGTTTATAAGGTAAATTAATGCATTTTAATATTCAAAAAAATCATGTATTTCTGTAATATCACAAAAAATCACCCTAACCACTTTCAGACATGTATAATACAAATATGAAATCCATTTTTATAAAATAATTTCTAAAATATGATAATTATTTTTTAACTATATAATAATAATTTACTTGAAAAATGTAGATTTTAAAAATATAACTGATTTTATAAAGCTTTAAAAATATACATAAGGTCATATAAAATTATCATAAAACTAGAAGACATAAAAATGATAATATATGAACAACAATTAGGAAAATAAATTTGGTTTAAATTTAAATAATTAATTATAATGAAATATTTATGACTTATAAAAATACCATTACTAATAGTATGGTCATATTATCACTTATAAGATGGACAAATTTTATATATACATTAATAGATAAGGTTAATATTATTTTAGATGATTTTCTTTTGATAAGGGTCATATTACTATTCATAATGGTCAAATTACTATTCATAAGATTATGTTTCTATTCTTAAGGGTTGGTTATTATTTACAAAAAAATTATGTGGGTTCAATTAGGCTCAAAACATCTTACTGATTGCAATTGTGAATATAAAATTTTCAAAATTCAAAACTGAATGATGATAATATTATGATTAAAGGTCACATAGTAATTTGATGTTAATTGTGTTGTAATTTCACATGTTTACATAACATAATTATAAGAACACAATTTCCATTGAAAAAACATTATATCGTTACATTATTACCATTTTATACAATTTGACCCTTGAAATTTCAATTTTCATTATAATCTATAAACATGTGTAGGTACTTTTCCTTCATTGCCTCATCCATCTCCAATGTTACCTCTTGGTACTTATGGTTCCTCAATAATACTTCAACCAGGTGAGTATTCCTGTTACGTGGAAATTTATATCTACAATTCAAGATCATCAGTGCATTCTCTTCTCAAGAAAGATCATTCTCCATATGTACATCCTCTGAAGATAGTACATGTGGAGGGTATGGTATGTACTTTTATAAGAGGGATATATAAAATACATTGTGTACTTTGGAAATGGAAGGTGGAAGTTCTAGTTGATATTCCACATCCACAACATGAACAAGAATCTTGAAGGGGCCAATGTACCTTATAAATAACTTTCCATTCTTTCCAAACATTGGGACCCTCTCCCACGTATATATTCAAAGAAATTCCAAAAATCTATATTTGAACTTTATGAATCATCGATGAATGTCTGCATAACTCTCTTGTAAACTTTGTGAAACCTTGACATGATACTAAATGGATTCTAACATCTCCACAATTTCATATACCATTTCATGTCTTATTTGTTCATTCTCACCGAATTCATCCCATCACACTATGTTTCTACACCGTTTCCCATAAAGGGCTTTATATAGTGTCAATCAGATGATCGAGTGGAATCTGTTGATATAGGATAATTCAACCTGGGGAATATGTTGGTCATATTCTCCTTTGATTTCCCTATAATATTCTCTCAAAATATCTTTCATTATCTCAATAGTTCACTCTAATTGGCCATCGGTTTGAGTGTGATAGGCCTTACTGATGATCAGTTCATTTCATAGAGCAATTTGGAGACTTTTCCAGAACATTGAGGTGAATCAATGATCTTGATCGAATTGAATAGTCAATGATTAACTATGCATCCATACCACCTCATTCATATATATATATATATATATGAAATTTAATCCAATGAGATGTCCTCTTGAATTTCAATAAGGTGTGCTATCATTATAAAATGATCAATAATAACCCATATAGAATTTTTTCCTCTAGATGTCCTTGCATGTACAGTGATAATGTCTATGGCTATGTTCTCCCACTTCCATGTTGGTGCGGATAGTGTTTATATCATCCCCGTATCCTTTTCCTTTTATCCCTTACTTGTTGACATACCAGAAACATTTATGTACACACAGCAATCTATTTCATCTTATTGTCCCAAAAAAATTCCCCTTGAAGATCTTGATAGATTAATTTTATCCTTAGGTGGATAGAAACGGATGAGTTATACGCTTTATTAAAATGTCCTTCTTCATCTCTGGATCAGATGGTACACATAATCATGACCAAAATCATACATTTTGTCTTCACCATTCTTTTACTCATAGGATTTCCCATTTCTAACATCTTCCACCCTTTTATGAATATCCACATCTTTTCTTTGAGAATCCTTTATTTTCCTCATGAGGGAGGTTTGAGAAATCATTTGAGAATATACTGATGATGTACCTCCCTTAGTTATTTTGAGGTCTATCCTCAGAAAATCTAAGAAGAATGGATACTTTTCAATTCTCATCATTGATAATAATGCATGATCCTTTCTTCCAAGTTCATCTAAAACATAATTTTCCATACCGGGATGGTTGTGGATTGAGAATTTATAATCCTTGAGGAGATGAATCCAACTTTACTAGAGCATATTAATCTCTTTTTTGTGAATATTTCTTTTATAATCTTGTATATATCTCACACATCTCCCTATAAAGATAATTCCGAAATATTTTTAATGCAATGATCATAGCCTCCAACTCCAAAACATGCATTGGATACCTTTGATCATTGATTTTCAGCTACCATTGAGGAATAGGCTATAACTTTTTCATTTTTCATCAACCCACTTCCTAAACCCTTAAAAAAGCATCACTGTCAACCACAAAGAGTTATCCACTTGTTGGGAGTGTTTTTACGAACATTGTTATTAGCCTCTTATACAACTCCTCAAAACAATCTTTACATTCCTATTTCCAAACAAGCATTACTCAATTCCATGTCATCTTGGTCATTGGGTTTGAAAATCATGAAAATATATTCAAATATCATTGATAATACCTAGGTAAACCAAAAAAATCTGTGTATCATTATTGTAGATGTTTTCTTGGGACACTCATCAAACAGATTTTTCATAGAAGGGTCAAAGGATATCGATTTTCTAGTAATAACATCCCCCAAAAATGATACATCATCCTTATAAAACTCACATTTATTGTAATTTGAATATATCTTATCCCTTCACAAAATCATTAACATGACATTAAAAATATCCTAATGTTCCTAATCTCTCATGGAGTATATCATAATACCATCGATAAAGACTATCACAAATTTTTCTAGGTAATCGCTAAATATGATATTCATTAAATACATGAAAATTTATGGAGCCTTAGTGATTATTTAGGGAATTACAATGAACTCAGAGTGTCCAGACATTGTTTGAAAGGTGATATTGGGAATATATTCCTTCCTCTCCTTTAATTGGTGATATCTCAACTGAAGGTCCACTTTAGAGAAATTACAACCCCCATGAAGCTGATTAACCATGTCATCTAATCATGTAAGGAGAACCTTTTTCATTATCATGATTTTATTGAGATCATGATAATAAAATTAGAGGTTCTTTTATCTATCCATCTTTTGGATGAAGAGGACTGGCACACTCCATGATGAAGCACTCAAGTATATAAAACCCTTCTTAATATTTTTTTGTAATATATTATTTATCTCTTCTAGTTCTACAGTGGCCATTAAAATAGGAGTCTTTGATATAAGAAGATATCCAAGAATATGATCAACTGATAACTCAGCCTATCAGTCTGGATGAAGACTAGGTAACTCTTTAAGGAATAAATTAGAGTATTCCCTCGTGATGGGCATGCCCTCAGGAAAGATTTTCTCCTTTTTCAAAATAATTTGATATATACATGAGTTCTTTTAAGGAATTAATATCAACACTGGAGGCATTGATTCATATGGAGATTCATCTTTTTACTTACACTTGTAATGAATTGTAGGATGCCTCAAGATGTGAAGAGTGATCTCTCTTTCCCAAAAGTTGATGTTAGATTTGTATAAAGATAGCCAATACATTCCCAAGATAGACTCACACTCCACTAAAAAAGTATATAAGGATTTGCTGGGGGGATCAGTCCAAAAACTTTTACAGGGGAGAGTTATAATCTATAGATGTAATAATTTCCCCTTTCTCTGTTATTATAGATAAATTTTCCTCAAATATTTTGTGTGGTGTTAGAATTGTGAGACTAAACATGAAAAATGTGATAGATGTTTTCGAACAATAATCAAATTGTACGTTCGCTATTCCTGAATGAATAAGTATCATAACTATCAAAAAATCATTATCTGGCACCACCTCAACAATAGTGATTGCATAATCCCTTCCTTATTTCTTTGGAGGTTATTGTTAATTGCAACCAACATCCCTCATAGTAGAACAATTATTTACATAATTACCATCCTCCCTACAGTTGTAACAATGTGTTATTGGTTTTGTGTTGGTTAATACATTCCTTTCTTCTCCCCATTAGAGGGATTATTCATATCCTATTGGTTGTTATTAGCTAGATATCCCAACATTTCAGATTTGATGTAATTCATGGTTTCCTTTAGACATCTCCCAATATACATTGTCCTAGAATTTTTTTGTATGGGAAGAATGAGCTTCTTCTCATATTAGAATTTAATAATGAGACCACCGACATGATATTCCATTTTCCTCTTCTTGTCACTGGGCACATGATACCACCGAGATTCACTGATCTCCATTTCAACCTTGAGGGAACATCATAAAATCTCCGCATAACTGTCGATGTCTCGAATGTCCAACACTTTTCATAATCTCATATTTATTCCAATAAAATGTGATACACCTTGATTTCAGTGTTCTTGAGAAATCCAGAGGCATACCTTGAATACCATGTAAAATTTTCTTCATATGACCTGTTTCAATCAACTTCCTTCTTCTTGAGTCTTAGAATCTCACCATCCATATTGAGATGAAGCGTTCAATGAAATCATTTTTGAAAAACATTCCCTATAATTCCTTCCATTAAATTTAATGAATTTCCCTTTGGTTATTCGTATTTTTGATTAGTTTCAACCACTGATCAGATACCCCTTCAGAATGATAGACTACCAATATGACTTTCTTCTCTTCTGAGCACTAGATGATATAGAATATCTATTCAATGTTATTAATCCACTGTTCTATGAGGAGGAGATCAGTAGTTCCACTAAACATGGGAGTCCTTTTATACATGAAGGATTAAATAGAAATATTCTTTTTTCCATGGAGGTAGAGGGTGATCCACATGGTTCATGTTATAATTCGTAGCTTTAACATACTGAAAAGGTACTATCATGATGTTTTGAGCCCCCATTCCCATCATATCAGGAATATAATTTTCTCATTCTTCACATTCCCTATAAAATTAATTGTTGATAAATGTTCTTATATTTCCCACCATTATCTAAGAAAAATAATATATAACTATTGGTCTTGAATACATAGCTATTCTATATAAAAAGAAACATTGAACATAAGAGGATAAAATTGAAAAGGTGAAGTATATCATAAATTGTCATTCCCTTTGTTTCAATTTATGTCTTCCTTGATCAATTTATTCTATTATAATATTATGGGTTCTTATTTTTATTCCCTCATTATAATTTTTATAATAATGTTATGAATTTATCAATGCATATCCCCCAAGAGTGTCAAAACAAGGGTGCAACAAGGCCCATTGTTGTGCAACAGTTTCCATTCGATTCTATCTCAACATACTATTTTCATGTATGATCCCAAGATACATATGTGCCAAATCCACCTCTACATCTTTTTATTTAGATAGGGATGTATTTTTTTTGATAAACCACATACTATATACTTACAAAAACTTTGGGGTGTTTTCATATACATAGTATCATCCTTAAGATTCTTTGTAATGTTCTCTATTCATAATATCTAAAAATAACTAGTTCATCCTCTGATATGAACTATAGTGACCCAAGACATTTACATATAACATTACATGATTGTAAGAATAATTATAACTCATCTTAAAAGCTAATGATCATAAAGTCTTGTGTCTTGGTAAGCTACATACATAAAAATAAAAAAAATGAACTAAATAAAACAATTATTTATTTAATCATAAAATTGATCTCCTAACATCCATTGTCCTCAAATATCATCAAAGGGAACCCTGGGGAATAAAAGATCAATGGAATGAGCTAAATAGCCTAGTATGTGAATAACTATAAGAATAAAGCATTATCACATGGGATAGAAGGCATGTGAGGATGAAAAAAAATGAAAGTAACATATGAAATCATCACGTATTAACATGGGGTCATATAAAAATGGAGTCTGAATAATGTGTTAGAAACCAAATAAATTTCTTTAACTAGAGTCAAGGCTAACCACCATGATTGTTGCACATGGTAGCATATGTCAAGGATAACTGCCAAGATCATCGCAAATGGTATCACATGGCAAGGCTAACCTCTCTGATCATCGCTCATAATGTCTCATGAGACTCAAAATTACCCTAGGAATTGGATGAATATCTAGGGAGACCTATATTACCAATTCTTGAATATATTTTACACACAAATAATTTGAAAAATCAATATAACATAAACATAAGGGTTACGATGTAATAAATCTGGTACCATAACCATATCATTAGGCATGAAAAATGGGTATATCCTAAAAGATTCCATGAAGAAAGGAACTAAAATATACATGGACATTCATAAGGGAAAATATACTTGTTTCATGGAATTTTATATCAATTTTAAATGTCATCATGTATGATAATTATTTATGAAATTTTAGTATTAAGACATTTTTGGGCAGTTTTAGGGAAAATACTATAAAGCCTTTAAAATTGAAAATGGAAAAATCCATTATATAAAACCATAAGTGAAAAAAGAGGGTTTTAAAAAAATTTAGTTCTAAAGACAATGGTGTATTAAAATTGGATATAGATTGCACTTGAAACCGGGTTAGAACACAGAAAGATCCCACAAAATAGGTTTGCATATCGGGAGGTATTGAGGAGGGAATAATTTAAAACATGTATATCCCCATAATATAATGATGAATGGTTCATGATAAAAGAATTTGATACATGTAAACATCATATATTATGATTCACATAAACAGGTAACATAACATCAATTTGTTAAAAGGGATATAAGGCAACTCGATGGAACAAAGGAGGTTCAGGTGGAATCCATTAAAAATTATCGTCATGGAATCGTGTGTACTTAAGAGGGATTTAAGAGAGAGAAATAGGTGTTTAATCACATATACATAATAATGGAAGTATGGTGGAGGTGATAAGTCATACCCCATTATTATGGACTATGAAAAATGGGTATAGTGTAGTGGGAAATCTTGAAAAAAACGAAATAGAGAGAATCACTTACCTTAAGTCTGATGATGTTATTCTCTTAATTTTAATGAACAAACTAATAAAATTTGGTTCATTTATTAATAATTAATGAACCATTTATAGTGATAAATGTTTTATAAAACATTTTTATGTTCATTAATGAACTTTTTCACGTGTTATGTTGTTAAAATTCATTGTTCCGGTTTGTCTGATTTCTTGGTCTTCCCTATCGAAATAATTATTTTCATGAATAGAGAATCTTGTAAAATGGGGATGGTTGTATAGAATTGGATTTCAATTTTTTTATTTATCATTCAGAATGCAATAAGGTTGAAAATTTTTGTTACTTATAGTGATGTTGAATCATTATATAAATCATTAATGATAAACAGGTGGATTAATTTGACTAGTTTTCTCCTAATTGACTCGTTTTGTATTACTATTTTACGTATTGTGTGAAAAAGGATTCTAGAACATCACATATGATAAAATAAATATTTTATGACCTGTTTCAACCATTAAAATTTTTTGTTTTCCAGTCTCTATTATGGTAATGAAAATAGAAAACTCAGCGTCCTTAAATTTGATAAATAAACACATCCCGAATGGTATTTTAATTTATATTATAAAAAGAGGGGATGGATAGATTAAGATAAAAAAATAATATTAGATTAATAGAATTATATAACATATATGTTACTATAGTTTTCATACCATTATAATGGATGGATTTTAGGAATGAAATATGAAAAGAAATTAACATGAAAGAAAATAAAATAATCAGAAAGAGGAATTTAACTCTTGAGATTATCTCCATCGAGAGCCTCTTCAAGGGAGAGGATTTGAAATTTTTAGGATCCCAAGGGTAGTTGGAATTAGGCTAGGAGAATGGGTAATGATTTTAGAAGAACATAGCCAAGGAACATGGATTGAGAGGATTGAAGAGAAGAGGGGAGTGTGGGTGTGTTTTATAGTTGATGGGATGAGGTTTTGGTTAATATTTAAATCCATAGTTTCTGAATTTCCCTAAAATCATGATTAAAAGGCCAAAAATATTAATAAGTTCATGTGATTTCATTATTTGGGTGCTTACTTCGTTTATGATGTCAATAAAAGTGGATTTAAATTATAATGTGTTTATATGGTAAATTAACATATTTTGTTATTCACAATAATTTAATGTATTTCAGAAAAAACCAAATATTCACCCAAAACATTTTTTTATGTGTAGAATATAAATATGAACTCCATTTTTCAAAAATATTTTTCTAAATATTAATAAAGTTTCATTATTTAAATCATAATTTACTGGAAGTATATGGAATTTAAAACTATAACAGATTTTATAATGCTTTCAAAAATTACATAAGGTTATACAAAAATATCACAAAACCAGAAGATATGAAATATCTAATTTATGAACCCCTTCTAGTAAAATACATTTTTTTAATTTATTAATTAATTGTAATTAGTTATTTATGACCTACTAAAATATAATAATTTTTTTATGGTCATATTATCTCTTATAAAATTCTTAAATATTAATTATACATTCATGGATGAGGTTACTATTCTATTTGATGATTTAATATTCATAAGGGTCATATTACTATTCATAATGGTGTGTTACTATTCATAAGGTTAGTTTACTATTCACAAAAAATTATGTTTGTTCAATTAGTTTCCAAAGATCTTACGGACCACAACCGTGTATGTAAAATTTTTGAAATTCAAAACCCAAAGGTGACAATATTATGTTTAAAGGTCAAATAGAAAATATTATTTTAATATGTTTTAATTTCGTATGATTATATATTGTAATTATAAGAAATGAATTTCTATTGATTAAACATTTTATCGTTACAACTGAAATAATTTTCACAATTAAATTGGATATAAATTTTTTTAATATATAGAACAATTTATCTATTGAAAACTACATTCTTTTCATGATTTTGGGTTTAATTTTAAATTAATATTTTCATATTCTATGAATGGACTTTTATAAATTTAATTAAATATTCAGAATAATTTTTTTTATTTTTTCTAATAATTTCAATGAAATTTTTCACACCAATTAATTGTAAATACACTAAATAGTATTTACCAGAATTAAGATAAAAATGGTTTTACCATGGGTAAAACTAAATTTATATGATTAAAAATAACTCAAAACCTATAAAATCAATGTGGAGTGAAAACATGAGATATTATATTGTATGTCAGTTCATAATTTCTTATTTTGGTAAATTTTGGCATGTGAAGAGAAGGAGTATCCCTTTTTCATTTCAAAATAGACCAATCTACCACTCCCCTCACTTATAAAAGGCCACCCTACCCTCTCCACATATCACAATAAAAACCATTTATGTCAGAAAATAACATCTAACACCATAAATTATTTTCCACATATCATCATAGCATATTTATTATTGTTAAATGTCCAACATAGGTGTAACGTGCCGGATCCGGGTGCCACACAAAGGGATCCCCAAACTCGGTTGGTCCCATGACCTCAAGCGCATTACCCCAAACACCAGAGGCTCCCAACTAGTATCGAGGGCCTTGGACTTATAGTGGGGAAACTATGCCCCCATTTTTCAAAGTGTAGTGCAATATAAATAAATATAAACATACTATAGAGGAATTTGTAAATAATATAAACCTAAAATGGACAACGAAACTGAAGTAAAAGATAACCAGCTGTCATATATATGATGATGAAATATGTCTCAATTTCTATTAAAATATCCAAAACAGGAGACACTGAAATCAGATACAATATATCACAATGTACAATGTAGATATAAACAAAACCAATGTAGTGCTACAAGAATGCAGCATTATTGCAAGGCTAATCTCGGTCCCATGCTCTCATACTCCTCTTCAACAATCATGTTCCCGTGCAAGGACTATTACCCTTATCAACACCTGAAACAATATAATCTATTGTGGGCCATGGCATGACCCAAATAGTGTGTGAGAAATAAATCACAGTGGTCAAACACCAAAGGCCCATGCCCAACTGTCACTTAAAATGTGCAATATCAGTGTGCAATAATGATATGATGTAATCTAGGAATTACTCAAAAGTAACTATTCCTACATGTTACATGCCATTTTAATAATTATTCAATAATTCAATATAATATAAATTGTGAGTTTTTTGATACTTAGCCTCGACCGAAAATATCTTATATCAGTGCCACAACAAAAAAACACAACATGCTATCTATAAATTAAAATATAATTATAGTAATAATAACATGCCTATGAATTAACTTGGTTTGTAAAACATAAGAAATCACCACAGTGAATATTCCAAGTAATTTTTGTCCTCCGACATGAAAATACTTACCCTCAAGAAAACAAAAATGAAACCCTCCGGTGACAACCCTCAGGCATAATGAATATTTCCCTCAAGAATATGAGATATCACCATTAGGCACAAATGAGACTTCCCATAGGAATAAGAAACGTTTCCCAAAGGATAAACATAACATTACCCTTAGGCTAAACACAAAACTACCCTCAGGTTAAACAAACCACTACCCTCAGGAATTACATAAGAAAATCTAGTAATCGGGCTCATCCCAACACATAAAGAAGCAATTTATATATGTTTCCCCTCGAGATAACTCAAAACATTCTATAATCACGTCATACCCATGAGTATCCAGGCCAAATGGATAAACAAGGGAAATGGACCCTTGGGGATGCCAAGGATCAAATCAATGATCCCAACCAGCAGTTTATAACTAATAAATAGATTACCTATGCAAATCTAGGTTTCTCAATAGTAAAAGTACCATCCATACGACACCCCGAACATCTATGTGTGACACAACGATACACAAAATCTACTCAAAAATTCGATATAAACACAAGACAACCAAACTAGATCTCTTTTGATTGATATACGTGAATGATGCCTCCATAAATAACCATGAACGGTGTAGATATGAGATAAACTATTACCTATTTAATCCAAAATAACATCCCATAGGGAAAGACTTGGATAGAGAGTCTTAAGAAAAGGGAAGACCTTACCCATGTGGTTCAAACAAGATAAAAGGAAGAAGAATCGTAGTCCCGGTGTGTGTTTAGGAGCTCCTCCATGTCCCTACTTCCTCTCACATAGCTGATGGTGATTTTTATGCTTAATCTGTTGAATGAGGGGGCTACTGCCAATATATAACGAAAAAACATAACTACTCAGTGTGTAATCTCATGTACACGGTGTGTACTATTTTATTAAGTGTTCCTCTAGTGGCTACATTTCACAACCTCACTATTCATATTCCGACTGATTACATGGCGTGTACTACTAATTACATGGAATATAGTTAGTTTTTACACCCTTAATCACTGAATAGACTACACGGCCTATTTTCTCCTCCCACAAATCCAAAGTACACGGTGTGTGTAAAACGTACACGACGTGAAGTTAGTTTTTATACCGAAGCCTAAAAACAATGTATTCTAATCCCACACATCCAATGTACTTAGCGTGTGTAAAAAAGTACATGCCATGTACCAATAAATTTGGGATTTTCCCACATTTCCCTTGATTTCTAAAAAACCCTTAAGGAAAAAGGAAATGAAGAAACTCATACCTCATGAATAAGAGCCTAGTTCTTACAAACATCCCCCACCTTAAAAAAATTAATCTCTGAAGTTCATTTCCAAGGGTGGTGATGATAATTTTGAGAACAATTCTAGACATTGAGCACGTACGTCGTTCTCCTACTCCCAGGTTTCATCCTGCACTCGACTATGATTCCATAACACCCACACAAGAGGAACTGACTGGACTTAGAGAACCTTTTTTCTCCATTTGACAATACAAATCAGATGCTCCTCAATGGATGCATTGACCTGTAGTTCAACATCCTCGGGCTGAAAGACGTGAGACAGGTCTGAGTGATAATAGCGTAGCTGAGATACGTAGAAGACATCGTGCATGTAATAAAACCTCTATGGTAACTACAATAAATTGCCAACTGGCCTGACTCTCTCCAGAATCTCAAACAGCCCAACATACATCGGTGAATGTTTACCCTATCACCTGATCCACCTCTATCCCATCCTTAGTGAAACACGTGAGAAAACCTGATTCGCAACCACAAACACCAAGGGTTTCTACGACAATCAACATAAGATTTATGATGGGAGTGTGCAGTATCTATCCACTTCCAAATCAACTGGAACAGTTGTAAAGTCTTATGTATGAGATGTGGTCCCATTAATGCTGCCTCACTTGCCTCCAACCAGCATAAAGGTGATCGGCATGGCCTAACATATAATTCCTCGAAAGGTTCCATCTCAATAGTTTAATGAAAACTATTTTTTTTGGAAAACTTGACTAGGGGTATGTGCTTCTCCCAAGAGCCCCCAATGTCCAGGATGCTTGCATGTAGCATTTCCTCTAGAACCTTTATTGTACGCTCTGACTAGCCATCTGTCTCAGGGTGGTATGTTGTGCTCAGAAGCACCAGTGTATCCAGTGCCCTCTGAAACATCTGCCAGAAATGAGATTTAAAATGAGATTCCCTCTCTGAAACGATAAAACGATGGACCCCATGAAGATGTACAACCTCTCGGATATACAACATCTCAAGATCATCAAATCCAATTGTCTCCTTGATCAGAAAAAAGTGATCTACCTTTGTCAGTATGTCCACAACAACCCATATGGAATCATTTCCTCGAGGTGACCTCGGCAACATGGTCATGGAGTCCCTTTCGACATCATCTGATTTTCACTTTGGAATGGGTAACTATTGTACCAGTCTAGCTAGCCTCTAATGCCCCACCTTCAACTGCTGAAAAGTGGAACATCTTGTAACAAAACCCGCTACTTCCCTTTTCATACCTGGCCACCATACTAATGTCTCAAGTCACGGTACATTTTGGTAACTCCAGGATGCACTGCCCAAGATGAATCCTAAAACTCCCGCATCAACTCCTTGAGCATATCCCCTAGAACCCACAATTGTCCATGAATATGTAGTACCTTATCATCGCTTATCGTCCATCCTGGAAGATGGTCATCACTTTCCACCGACACCCGTAGAACTAGGCCTTCTAAATCTGATATCTATCTCATCCTCACTCTATCCAATAGGTTAGTAGTCATATTTAAGGATGAAATATAGGTTCACCCCTGACTATAGTACACATCCAAATTCATCAAGGAGAACAAATCCATAAGCTTCCACTCATTGAAGGCCTCATGCACGGCCTGTATCTGAGTTCTCCTACTCAGTGAATCAGCTATTGCATTGCCTTTACTAGGTTTATAGTCAAGCATGAAGTTGAATGCCTGATGTTATTCTACCCACCTTCACTATCTCAAATTCATGTCACACTGGGTAATGATTTATTTGAAAATTTTGTGGTCGGTGAAAACCAAAAAATGCACTCCTAGAAGATAATGTCTCTAACAGATTAAGCCTGAACTACTACAGCCATCCTGGGATCATACATCGGGTAATTCCTCTCATGTGGTCTCAACTGCCGAGACCCTTATGCAACTACTCAATCTCCCTGCATCAACAGAGCTCCTAGCCCCAGAACTGATGCATCACAGTAAACTTTATAACTATTCCCTTGATATAGAAGTATCAGTTCTCGTAATGATGTCAACCTTCCCTTAAGCTCTTAAAAGGATGTCTCGAATGCTTCAGACCAAATGAACTTCATACCCTTCTTTGTCAAACCCATCAGCGACACTGCTAAGCGGTATAAGTCCTATATAAAACACTTTTAGTAAATATACAGAACCACAAAACACTATATTTAAAACACATTATTAGGATTCTCCTAGGATACTACTTCTCTCACTTTCATTGGTTATACTGTAACTCCTGCCTCTGAGATAATATGACCTAGGAAGTGAATCTGGTCCATCCAAAAGTGGCACTTTCAGAGCTTAGCATATAACTAATGCTCTGTAAATGTACTTAGTATGATCTCAAGATGGGTGACATGGTCATGTCCAGTGTGAGAGTACACAATGATATCATCAACAAAGACCAGCAGAAAAGAATCCAGATATGGGTGGAACACATGATTCATCAGATCCATTAAAACTACAGGCACATTTGTGAGTCTGAATGCCATGACCAAATACTCATATAGACCATACCTTCTATGAAAGGATTTAAGTAGTATGTTTGATGTTCTAATGTGCAACTGATGATATCCGGACCTCTAGTCAATCTTTGAGAATACTCGTGCTCCCCAAAGTTGATCAAAATGATCATGAATCCTCAGTAAGGGATATCAGTTCTTAACATTCAATATTTTTAGTTTACGATAATCCACATAGAGTCAGAGGGTACCATCTTCATTCTTAGCGAAAAGGACAGGTGAACCCTATTGAGAAATAATGGTTCGGATGAATCCCTTTTCCAATAACTCCTCCAACTTCCTATTGAGCTTCTGTAACTCTTCTCTAGCAATCCAATAAGGATGTATGGACACCAGTTCCAGTCTTGGAAAAATATCAACAAATAATTCCACCTCTCGCTCTAGAGGTAGACCTGAAAAGTCAAACAGGAAGACATCCTTGAAATGATTAACCCTTAGAGGAAAATTCTTCTGAAAATATTACGATTCATCCATATATAAATTGGTAACCTGGGCTATAACTCCACCTCTCCCACAATGCTCGAGTCCAGCTCGACTCACCTTGACATTACATTCTCACTTGTATAGAAACTCTCTGCCCTCTATGATGTGAAACTCACCCTGTGATGATACCAATCTATAAAGCCTCGAAAGGGTATCACCCAGTCCATCCCAAGAATGATATCATAGGTTGTATTCTCTATGACATAGTGGTACCATAGAAAGTGATACCCACCAACCTATAGGGGGAACTCCTCAAACTGATGCACAATTGCCGTTATAATTCCCAAAGGAGTGTCTATCGTCATTATATCCAAAGAAAAAGAAACACTGAGCCCAAGGCTCTAAACCACAGGCACAATATAAAGCTATGTGAAGCACTAGTATTGAAAAGTGAAGAAGATAAAACAGAACTAACTTGACTAGTACCTCTGACAATGGAAGTTCCAGGATCCTTCTCATGTGGGGTCTGTTGCACTACATATGTCTTCCTAGAGACATAGCCCTACGACACAACCCGACTACCCAGAGCTGACCTACCCTGCTATCTCTGAGATCCTGGTGTATTGCTACCATGGTCAGGATAACAACCTCGACCTGAACATCCAGACGTATTCCAATTCCTCGACTGGTAAGAAGCTATTGGCCCTGCTCCTGCATGGGGAGTCTGCACAAAACACATCTCACTAGTCCCTGTTGGAAATGACCTGAAAAAACGTTGAAGATGACGCATCTTGTCACTAACATGGCACTCCACTAGGTCACGTGGACACTAAGGTCTCTTGTTCCCCTCATTACCACACTAGTACCACATGACCTAGCCACCTGAAAAATTATTCTGGCTAGAACATCCACCATGAGAGTAATCCATCGGCCATTTCCTCTTTCCTATAGAAATAATACTAGAGACTGGTGTTGAACCACCATGGGCCGCACCACCATCTTCCCGCAGATTCAACTGAGTAATCAACTCATGGATCACAATATCATGCACTGTAGGAAACCTTAAAACATTCACCAGTGCTTGGCTGTCATGTTGATGACCATCCTAAAAGAATCCTTCCCTAAACATATCATCACTCACTAGAACAATTTCAAAATGTTATAGCTCAGTAAAGTAGGCAGAATTGTCCATCGCTGACATGGTGCCCTACTGCAGATTCATGAACTCTCGAGCTCGATCTTCCCTTAGCGTATTTGGATTGAAAAATTCATAGAAGACTACCTGAAAATCATCCTATGCCATGTCTCATTGATTCTCAGTCTGGGTGCTAACATCCCACCATCTCTTGGCAGAATCATACAACATTTAAGTAGTGAGATTGACCCTCCTCCCAGGAGGTGTCTCCAAATACTCGAAAATATTCTACATAGAACACAACCATGACTCCGTAGCCTATGGTCATACATCCCTTGAAAATGTAGGAGGATGCTACTACTGAAATATATGTGTTATCTCTGCCATATATGTGGTAACCTACGGTGCTCCGTGAAAGGTTTGCATGAACCACATGACGCCTTCATAGAACTGTGCATCCATGCCTGTGTCTAGTATAACAGATGGCACTGCATCGGGAACTGTTGGAGGATCCGTCAGTAGTCCATGGCCTCCCATATCTGGATTATAACCGTTGCCACACTCTTGGTGAGAAACACATGGTTGTATCGATGGCATGACTCTACAAGGTCAAACACACGCCTTAGATTAAAATCATCAATGACTAAAAACTAGAAATGTAAGAAGGGAAAATGAGAATGAAGACATTCATGTTTTACAAAACTAGACTAAAAGACATGTAAAATGACTACACGTCGCGTTACAAATTGTATTTCACATGGGTGTGTACTTCTTCAAGAACTGGTCTTGTAACACCCAACACAGGGCGTGTTGGTCTTACACACAGCATGTACTTGAATTTTCTTCCCCTGCCCGAGTCCTTCTACACGGCCATGTCCACACAGTCTCTCACCTGCCATGACTACATGGCGTGTCCCACATGTACAAGGTGTATACTAGAAGAGCATCATCGACCTGTGTTGTTCGAGACACGGCCAGATACACGGCTCACACTACAATGTGTGTTCCAGATGGACACGACGTGTACATGAAATGATAACACTGACTTGTGTAATTAGCAACATAGTCGGATCACAATTTTACACTACATGAAGTTTTTATAATTGAATCGGCATGTATAAGAAAAATATTTCTCCGTCCTTGTTGTTAGTCACACTAGATAAAACAAGGTCAACACTACACGGCATGTACAACTGGCACAAGGGGTGTTCCCACAAAAACTTACCTATCTCGTGTCTCTGGCCACACGACCTATGACATAGTTAGAGAATACATGGAATATACAGAAGGTACACATCGTGTAATTATGAGAAATAATTTCTTCCCAAACATAAGAAATCATGGCATCTATTCAAAACTACATGACGTGTATTCTTGGTATTTCTGGATAGTTAGCCTCAGTAACTACTCCAGAGACCAGAAAAACATTGAAATGAACACCAATGTGCCAAATTCTGATCCATGAGGGCCCATACTCACCACAAATCTATAATTGGAATATTATACAAGTTATAAAAAGGTAAAAAATTAAATGACCCACCAAATTCCGGTCAATGAGGGCCCATAACACCTAAAAAACCAAACATTGGTGTTCATTATAAAAAAACCTCTTACAAAAAATACCCTATCAACTGAAGGTGTATCTATCAAGGTACCTATCCCAACAGCAAGCATTGTCTAGCACCAAATATATCACGCCCGCATCCAATTTCTGATGCAACTACATGTCAGGAAAATATGAATGAAATAAGATTCTAACATGTGCATAAATGATGGATGTGATGTCATACCCACATCTCATCATGATTAAAATAATGAAAACCCATGTATAAAATATAAACACCACACCACAAGTGCATCACCCAATGGTGAAATCAAATCAACTGTAATAATTGAAAAACCAGAAAGATGCCACACGAGGTAAATTGGATTTTCCAAGTACTTAGATTAGCTACTATCAGGCAGAACATATTACCAAGTACCAATTCTGTCCTATCCCTGGCTATAGGCTCAAAATAGTAAGTCACGGAAATGAAACCCCTTTGATAACACTTTGTAAGGTCCCCGATCTGGGTGCCACACAACTGGTTCCCCGAACCCAGTTGGTCACATGACCTCAAGCACATTTCCCCAAATGCCAGAGGTTGTTGACTGGATGCTAAGGCCTAGGACTGATAGGGGGAAACTATGCCCTCATTTTTCAATGTGCAGTGAGGCAAAAATAGATATAAACATACAAAATCGAAAGCAGTAAACAATATATACCAGAAATGGAAAATGGAACTGAAGTAAAAGATAACCAGATGTTATACATATGATAATGCAATATGTCTCTAATTCTCAAAAATCATGCAAAACTGGATACACAACAACCAGATACAATAAAACACTGTGTAAAAATTAAAACCATACAAAACCGAAGCACTACGATTGGAATGCAGCAGCATCGCAAGCCTAATATCGGTCCCATGCTATCTTACTCCTCTACAAAAATCATGTACTTGTGTAGGGACTATTTCACTTATCGACACATGAACCAATATAATCTCTTTGGGCCCCACAAATGACCCAAACAGGGTGTGAGAAATAAATCCCAGTACGCAACCTCCAAAGGCCCATGCCCAACTGTCAGTGAAAATGTTCACAAGTGGTGTGCAATAATGAAATGCAGTAAACTAGGATGTACCCAAAAGTAACTATTCCTATGAGTTAAATTCCATATTTATAATTATTCAACAATTAAATAAAATTTAAATTGTGAGTTTTTTGAGACTCGGGCTCAACCGGAAATCTTATGTACCAGTGCCACACCTGAAACCACAACAGGCTATCTTACTAGTAAAAGAAAATAATAATAATACCAAGCATGTGATTTAACATGGAAGGCACAACATAAGAAATCACTACAATGAATATTCCAATTAATTGTTGTCCTCATTCAAGAAAATAAATACCCTCAGGAAAACAGAAACGAAACCCTCAGGTGATGCCCCTTGGATATAACGAATATTGCCATCAGGCATATGATATATTTCCCTACAGCACAGAAGCAACTGCCCACAAGAATAAGAATCGTTTCCCTCATGCTAAACAAGACATTGACCTCAAGATAAACACCACACTGCCCTTAGGCTAAACAAAACACTTCCCCCAGTCATTACATTGGAAAAGAAATTAATCGGGCTGAGACTAATGCATAAGAAAGAAATTTATATACATTACATCAAAAGAGAACTCAAAACATGATATAATCACGACATACCCCCTGAGTATCCCGGACAAATGGATAAACAAGGGAAATGCACCCTCGTGGTGGCCTT
Organism: Viscum album; assembly: GCA_963277665.1. Lineage (NCBI taxonomy): Eukaryota > Viridiplantae > Streptophyta > Magnoliopsida > Santalales > Viscaceae > Viscum > Viscum album. The sequence continues at coordinate 1,941,058,898 of OY728126.1, read as the reverse complement.
GGATCAATGAAATGCTCCCACCCAGTAGTTTATACATAATCATTAGATTACCTATGAAATTATAGGTATCTCAACAATGAAAGTCTCATCCATACGACACCTTGAACATGGGCGCGTGTCCCAAAAGTACACAAAATCAACTCAATGGTTGGAAATAAATGCAAGACTGCCTACCTTGATCTCCTCTAATAGATATACGTGAAAGGTGCCCCTCAAGAAAACCAAAAATGGTGTAGATCTAAGATAATTGATTACCTATTCAACCCTAAATAACTTCCCTTATGGAAAGACTTGGAAGGAAAGACTCAAGAAGAGGGAAGATCATACCCATGCCTTAACACCCCGACCCCAGTTACCTAGAGTTGGTGCATTATTACATAACATTGGAATGATCACAAAAGATCGTGTCTCGAAAGACCGATTAGTTTAGTAGCCTTGGAAACACTAGATATATTCATAAGACTTACATTACATCATAATGTAAAAAAAACTACAACAAAATCTTGTCTACACACTCATATTCCCTCATACTATCCCTGCAGACCATTCATAAAATACTTATTCACATCCTGGGAAAAATAAAACGTAGAAAGGGGTTAGCTGAAATTCCTTGTAAGAATAAAAATGTAGCAGAAACATTCATAAATAAGAACAAACATTTAAGGATATGTATAACTAAAAGAAAAGCCTTTTAATATTCAAATTCAGCATAATATGGTAGAAATAAAATGAAATAACTCCATTTACTTATTCAAATGGATATTCTACTAGTTTAATAATCACATTATATATCAATAACCACTTTAATAATTATGGAATGCATAATGCCAGACTATCATAACCACATAGTCAAGGCCTTTTTCCAAGACTAAAAATAAGATTTTGTTAATGCCTTTTTCCAAGACACTAGTTTGTCTAATGAGACCATCCGAGGCATCAAGGAGCTATAGTGGGCTCCACCCGTCACTTATTAAGTCCAATGCATTCCACATATGAACAGGATTATACAAAACATAAACATTCATATTAAAACTAGAATACGAAATGTCAATAATTTCTCCATAAACCATGAATGGTATAAAAATAACACATCCACAGTCAAACATATCACAAAACCTTCAATACAATACGAATGCTTTGTATCATAAAAAATCAACTTCAAAAAAGCTTAAGATCCATCAACAAATATCGACATAGATGAAATCAATACTATTTGAGAGAAATATCTCTTTTTTTAAAATAATTTAAAAGTCACCTAATTATAAAATAAAACATTTACTTTGAAAATATTCTTATAAGCTGGAATGGGAAGCTTTGCCGATTTTATAATGGCGAAAAATATCCGCACCCTCCGTATAAGTAAAAAATAAGACAGTCTTACCATAATTCTGTCAAAATGGTTAAAAAGGACCTTGTTTGGAAAATGACGGAATCATTCCATTATAAACATATTATAAAAAGTCAACAAGGGTATACATGACTTTAACCCATTGTCTATAAATTATTAATAATTACTTGAAATACATTTTTATGAAATGTGTATGTGGATGATAAAGAGGTCCTAGTAGATAATTAGGTATAAAAACCCTTGGATAATGAAGAGATTGTGAAATAAATACTTACCTTTACTTTTCCATGGTTGAGGGTAATTTAACCTCTTGTATAATGGTTATGTAATTGTTATTAAATTATAAAAGAATCATATACGTTAATATTATATCATATATGTTCTTTTAACATTGCTTAGTTAATAATATCTTAGTGTTATCGTTGTTTCGGGTGTTAACATAATCGTTTTATTTTATATGTTTTGTTACATAAGTCGTGTTTTTTATGGATAGGTTGTATCATATTCATATACAGAATTATATCAAGTCCTGAAACATTATTTTTAATCATCAAATCATAATTAGACATTCATGTATATTATGGGGAATGAATCTCAATGTGTTCGGGGAGACAGTAGTCCGTCCGTACGTACGAGCGAAAATATCAGTCCTTTGATATTAAAATAATATATAATTGGGTGTTATATCATATATAGAGTCATTATCATGTTATATTTATTATTTCCATCAATTAGACATCGTTATCATACCCATCCAAATAATAATGTTTTGAATAAAAATTACACCATGACGTGGAGACGATAAGTCGTACGTACACACGTATGGTGACATGTCATTCAAAGGATGGATAGAATATTGAATATGGTTGTAACATATTTTTAATAAAATTACTGTATATATAAGATAATGGAGTTATTATTTTAGAATGGAAATAACAATGACAGAAGAGGTTGAAGAAGAAAGGAACTTTAAAGAGGGTGGTGAAAACATTACCTTTTCTTCGGGTTCTTACTTTTGATTTGATCAAGAGGGTTTTATGATAAAACTAAGGCCTCTATGTTGAAGTGAGTGAAGTTTATATAATATTTTGGTAGGGTATGGCCGATCCAAAAGGCTTTGAAGGTGTGAATTAGAGGGAAGAGGAAGTTCCATTTTATAAGATGGGTGAGGGGAACCTTAGAAAAAGATAGAAATATTATTATATAATAAATTCATATTCGGTTTCTAATGGATCCAAAGTGGATTATTTAAAGATTAAAGTGGTTATAGGTCGAAAACAACACAACAAATATTTTTTTGACAGGTTTGGATCACATTATTAAACTTATCATTTAGTTTTAACTCATAGTTAATTAGTTTGACATTTACCATTTCACTTTGTATTTTTATATTATATGGTTAATAAACATTATATAAATTTCCAATATACGTCAAAGTGGCCCATTAATAATTAAATAATCATTATATATGTCTTTTGGATGATCCATTGATTTTTGTGAATATAATATAAATTAATAATATAATAATTCTTTTAAAAACTCATTTGTTTAAATTTTTACAATATTTAATAATTGATTTTTGTTAAAGCCCTAAAAACATTATTAATTAGAACCAATTTCATTTATAAAATCCTAACATGTCATAGTAATCAATAAAATTCGTGGATGGCATAAAAAGTGTCAAATTATATTTATTTTATCATTTATAATACTAATTATTTGATTCGTTCATTAACAATGAAAATATTCAATCATTATTGTTTCATAAATAAATATATTTATTCTATGTCTAAAAATGATAAATAGAATATCATTATGTAGGAAATATTTTTATCTTTATAATGAATATTTATAGTAGAAAATATAACATATATAACCATACTTCAATGTTTTTTTCTAAAAGATATATGTTTATGTCATTTTTTGTATTTTCTTTAACATATTTAATATAAAGTGTCATTATCACATGCATTTAGATCCACGGGGTCCCAAAATCGACCCAATTATGCCCATAGTCGGACATGTATTAACCAATAAGGTTAGGACACATTTTAGGGTAATTTATTATTATTATAATGTTATTTTTTTACCCTTATTTAACGGATTTACCCTTTAACCAAGGTAAATAAAATATTTACGGAAGTAATTATTAAAAATGTCTAAAAATAATAGTTACCTATTTAAAAAATTTTGACATTCTGATTCTAAATATGTAATCCATTTTTCTAAATTCAAAACAAAAAAGTGGCAGAAATTAATTTAAAATAAAATTCCCTTTGTCAAAACAATAAGCATGTTTTTACGAAATAATAACTATCAAAATATGGACACATGTTTATGTCCAGTTTAAATGTGAAATTAAGTACAATGAACAAAATTGTATTAAATGGTAAAAATATATTCTATATATATTTTATAACCACTCAATTTCATAATTTATCACTATTAATTACTTCGATTAAAAAATATTTTTTTAATTAAAATGTTGTAATTTTCACTATTTTTCAAAATATGAAGGTTATCAGAAATGTACCAAAAGTTCACCCTAATATAATTTAGATATTCCAAATCCAAATATGAAGTCAATTTTGAAAGATAAAATGTATAAATTTTTAAAAAGTGGGTATTACTATTCATAATGGCTAGTTTGATTTGTTGTGGTGTGTGTTAGAACTCGAAGATGCCTACAACACACACTACTATATTATTATAAAAGAAGTAGACCGCAGAAGCATGGGGTGTTACATTCTTCCCTCCTTTAAATAATTTCATCCTTTAATTTTCAAGAATACTACAACATGAAAATATTTGGGTGGTTCTTCATCATATGTTCCTCGGGTTCCCACGTTGCCTCTTACTTCTTATGGTTTCTCCATAGAACTTTTACCAGATGAGTCATTTGGTTTCTCAACACCTGTTCTCTCATATGAAGAATCTTGATAGGCTCTTCGAAATAAGACAGATCGGGTTCTAGTTCTAATTCCTCATTGGTGAGTACATGTGTTGGGTCAGGCATGTATTTTCTCAATAGTGATACGTGGAACACATCGTGAACTTTGGAGAGACTTGGCGACATTGACAAGAGGTAAGCTACATCCCTAATTTGTTCCAGAATTTCAAAAGGTCCTATGTACCTGGGACTCAATTTACCTTCTTACCAAAATTTATCACACCCTTCCATGGAGATACTTTCAAGAAAAGATGATCTTCTACCTGAAATTCCAAATACTTCCTTCGGTTGTCAGCATAGCTCTTCTGCTTACTTTGAGTTGCTTTGATGTGGTTTTGGATTACCTTTACATTTTCCATTGTTTCCTCCACCAGTTCTGGGCCTATGTGTTTTCATTCACCAACATCATCCCAACAGGTTGGTGTGCGACATCTCTTTATGTATAATGCTTCATATGGTGCCACCTGAATACTCGAATGGAAGCTATTGTTATTGTAAAATTCTACTAGAGGTAAATATTTACACAACATACCCAGAAACTCAAGTGAGAATGATATCAACATGTCTTTTGTGGTTTGAATAGCATTCTGATTTTCCATCTATTTGAGGGTGGCAGGTAGTGCTCAAATGAAGTTCAATATCCATGGTTCTCTGAAGAATCTTCTAGAATCATGAAGTAAAATAGGAATCATGATCAGAAACAATTGATATGGGGAACTCCATGAAGTCTCACAACTTCATTAATATATAGTCATTCTAGACGTTCAAGTTGTAAATCTTCCCTTATAGCATGAAAATGTGATGACTTGGTAAGATGATCAACAATGACCCTGTCACGACCCCCTCCCACCAAAGATGCCCCCTCCTGAGCTGGCAATGGTGAAAGGGAGATAATGACCCCCGAGTCCCGCCTCCAGTAGGCCCCGGGTTGGCGACTGGCACCAAGGGTATGAGTTTTCACAAATATGGGAGGCATTACCCTTTTTATTATTTTGGATCGGGAAATAGGACAAGTCAACCACCAAAAGGGCAAAGAACAAGTGTATATAAATAAACCCAAACCAAGCCCACATGCATGTTTAAACAATTTTTATAACAAGGTACAAGTACAAGGAAGCTCAAAAGTACAATGCCAAAGAAAACAAGAGAACAACAACTGCAACAACTCCAACTGCCCGACTAGTAGGGTCCCGCACGGCCCTGGTAGTCCTCCTGGAAACCTGAAAGTAAATGTAGGGTGAGCATACAAGTATACTCAGTAGAGAAACCTAAAGCTCTCGTGCATAAGTGGGGAGACACCCTAAGGTCCCGTGAGAAAACAGAAGAACCAGAAACTAACAAGGAAAAACTATCCACCCAGCCTCACTGGTCACACTCACCAAGTAACCCAAAAAAGTTTAGTATATATATATAGAACAAAAGTATTGGGTACCCCGCACCATTTCCCACTTAATTAGATGCTGCTCTGCCTAACGGCAAACGTCCTGACGCTACCACACGCTTCCCGCCCGCACACACCTGGGCCAAACCACGCATTCCGCCCGCACACACCTGGGCCACAACTACTAACCCGCCCGCAGACACCTGGGCCTCACAACCACGCATCTCACCCGCACACACCTGGGCCACAACCACTAACCCGCCCGCAGACACCTGGGCCTCATCCCGAAGGTTCTTGGGAACGGTAAGCCTGCCCGAAGAGTCTTGGGCTAAAGGTCGCCTCAAGCCATCACAGCCTCCGAGACATACCCGAAGAGTCTTGGGTGTAAGGTCACCTCAATCCATCATAGCCTATGGAAGAAGGAGCAGGAAGGAGCTAGTAACTAAGGGGGAACACCCTCCCATAAAATGGGAGTGTTCGGCACTAGGTGCTTGACATGGGTGTGGTGCGACAAACACAAAGATACAATTATATATATACATATACCAAACACACATCCCAACCTATGGCTTCTTAAAAAGAGAAACTGAGCATGTGCCTCGGCACTGCTACCACGAAGCATGCATCAACAACCAATCAATCATCCCCCAATCCCATTTAGGTTTTCATGTTTCATGCAATGGTTTAACAAATTATTACTACTGGGGAACTATCATCCAGACCAAAACCTTTCACAAACATATCCCTGCCATCCACAACCAAGGTTAGGTAAAACGCAAGCAACCAAATGCCATTTCATTTACAAAAGATTATCACAACCATACAACATTCCATCATTCATTTATTTCAAAGTTCCACACATAAAACCCTTTCCACACACAAAACATTTCCGCATTTGAAAACACCTTTTCCTTCCAAAACACTTTTCATAATCAAAACACTTTTCATAAATAAAGGCATTTTCCCCAACCAACCACTTCCCATTTCAACCCCATCGTTCACAAAAACATTTCCCACAAAAACAACCAAACCACCAACATGTTCATTATTCTAATTTTGTTCAACCTGGGTGATCACACAAGGTTTTCATTCTCATTTAATCAGCCAGTCTTTAAGTGCTTATCCATTTTCCATGTTTTAACAAAACCAACCACAAACAATTCAGATATCAATTGCGCACGCAAAGGCCACCAACGACCTTGATTTTTAGTAGGAAAAGGCCTTTCAATCCAAAATAACAATCAGAAGATAAAGAAACTGGAAGGCAATAGAAACAGCACAAAACCCCAAACCCTTCTTTATCCGGTTATTATCTTTATTTAAAGTTCAACTGCATCCCATGGAACAAAAGAAAAATATCCCACCCCGCATGTTGCACCAAATAGAGAGACGAAGGTAAACCCCTACCTCAAAATGTCACGATCACGTCGCTTCCGACGACGTCCTTCGGTGTCCTACACCTTTGCCAAACCCGACAAACTCATCCTAGGATGGAAGCTGGAGAAGGCAGGCCGGAAGGAATGGTGACAAGTCCGGTCTTAGAAGCTTCGTCTCGTCGCTATGATCCTGTGGCCGCTGACGGATCGACGATCGGAGTTCGGACAAGGAAGTTAGAGGAGGAAGACTTCTTGATCATCCAAGAGTGTCGTCGTGCGAAGATGAAGCGATTGGTCTGAAAATAATCCGCAACCCTTTCTTATATAGCCAACGAATAGGTAAAACAGTATGCAGCATGTATTGATGAATACACGGTGTGACTGTACACCCGTTACGTGTTTTGACTGGTCAACACACGACACGTCACGCGGTTTCCACGCGTTTTAATAATAATGATAATTCTATTAATATGCGGTGTTTCGTTGACCCGAGGCATGAGTCATAAAAGTATCTCATTAATGGTCTTAAAAATGACCGTTATAATTTCAGGGTTACGCTGTCGCTGACAGATCGTCAATCTGATACCGTATGAGGAAGATACGTTGGATACAAGATCCCGTAATAATAACAATATTATTTTTAATTGATTTATTTCAAATACCTAAATCCACCCAACCCTCTCTCTCCAATTTGGTGCGCGTTTCTCCTTTTCTCCTTAATTTATTTCTTTTTCTTTTCTTTTATTACTTCTCTTTTAATTCTCACACTCTCTCTCCAATTTATTTCAAATCTTTAACTCACTCCACTAGTGGCGCCTCCCACTTTCTTTTCTCCATGTTCAACACGTCCCATGATTTACTCCTCTTTAAATTATTTATTTTATTGGTTTAAATATTAAATCTTTATTTCATTTAAACCTTTTCTCTCTCCAATCTTTATTAATTCTTTCTCCCAAGATTCTCTCCCACAAAAAGTGGCGCCTCTCTCTTATATTTATTTTTCAATAAATTTTATTTTCTCTCTCCAATCTTTATTTTGTTGGTGCACCTCCCCTTTTATTTCATATTATTATATTTTTTTTCATCTTCTCTCTCCTTGTGGCATGCCACAAATTTATTTTAAACCTTTATTTATTTATTTTTACACAATTATCATAACATCTTTAATTTATTCTCATATCTCAAATCTCATTGCATTTAATTCAAAATTTAAATTTATTAACGGATCATTCAAAAAAAATTAAGCCAACATTATCATTATTATTATTTAGCATAACACTTATAACAAAACCCCAATTAAAATTTATTAACACGTCACCATTTATTATTTTTAATTATTATTATTTTTGATGTTCGCCGCATTGACCACATAAAAAAAACGTTTTTACAAAGTAATCGACCAGAGAGGTCCGGGCCATTACATTAGATACCTCTCAAAACATTCTCGTCCTCGAGAATTAAAAACTGACCCAGAAGAAGGAAAGGATCTGAAGAACCACTCCAAAAAATACCTCTCAGGGCTCTCGTCATGACAAGGAACCAACCAACAACTCTATGAGTTAGGAATTCCCTCTCCTATGTCAAGATACTATCCGCTTTAGGCGGCACTGACTCACCTGCACGGGTTTAATCGCATCCTCATTAATGCGTCTTGATTAAGGATCAGGTTTTTCCTTTACCATATATTAGGTTTTTTTTCCAACTTACACTGCACTCAACAACGTACAACCCACACACTGCCCGGACACATGGCTTGAGGAATTATTTCTCCCATGTTGAGATATTATCCGCTTTAGGCGGCACTGACTCGCCTGAACGGGTTAAATCGAATCCACATTAATGCGTCTCGATTAGGGATTAGGTCTTCCCCTCCCCACATGATAGGGATCTTCACGTATATTTAACGAAAAGCGGGAAACAACATATCATTATAGACTCATGAAAAACAAGGTCCAGGCCCAAAGCATGGGCGAGAATGAGTTTCAACAATTGAGTGTGATGCTCCTGGATTTAAACAAAACATAAACGAGAGCATTTAAGTAAAACATGAAACATCTCTCTCGATCTTTCGCCTTGCTGGGGTTGCCACTTCTGTTGCGTGAAATTGTCCGCGTCCCACTCCTCTGCATTTCTGTTAACGTCCAAGTTCCATAGATGTACGGTAAACAAGGATCGCCTAAGCTCAAGTAGTAAGGAAAAACTCAAAGTTTTAATTATCATTTTCTTTAAATTTCTTTCCCAGAACACCCAAATCAAGTAAAACACAAACATGATGATGCATGTAACTTCCCTAGGGTCTCTACCCTGCAATCAATATAGTCTCACTTGGTCGTTCGGTAGGCTCAGAGTCCTTTCATCGGATCACGGGGGGCCCTAAAATCCCGTGTCCTAGCCTGTCTTCCCTGGCCTATGTCACGCACCAAGATTAACGAACACTGTTGCCCTACCATCCCATGCAATCCTCATTGTGCCTAACTCCAGACTCCATCCTATCTCTCAACCATCAGCTCTGATGCCATTCTGTCATGACCCCCTCCCACCAAAGATGCCCCTCCTGAGCTGGAAATGGTGAAAGGGAGATAATTACCCCCGAGTCCCGCCTCCAGTAGGCCCCGGGTTGGCGACTAGCACCAAGGGTATGAGTTTTCACAAATGTGGAAGGCATTACCCTTTTTATTATTTTGGATCGGGAAATTGGAAAAGTCAACCACCAAAAAGGGAAAAGAACAACTGTATATAAATAAACACAAACCAAGCCCACATGCATGTTCAAACAATTTTTATAACAAGGTACAAGTACAAGGAAGCTCAAAAGTACAATGCCAAAGAAAACAAGAGAACAACAACTGCAACAACTCCAACTGCCCGACTAGTAGGGTCCCGCACGGCCCTAGTAGTCCTCCTAGAAACCTAAAAGTAAACGTAGGGTGAGCATACAAGTATACTCAGTAGAGAAACCTAAAGATCTCGTGCACAAGTGGGGAGACACCCTATGGTCCCGTGAGAAAACAGAAGAACCAGAAACTAACAAGGAAAAACTATCCACCCAGCCTCACTGGTCACACTCACCAAGTAACACAAACAAGTTTAGTATATATATATAGAACAAACGTATTGGGTACCCCGCACCATTTCCCACTTAATTAGATGCTGCTCTTCCTAACGGAAAACGTCCTGACGCTACCACACTCTTCCCGCCCGCACACACCTAGGCCAAACCACGCATCCCGCCCGCACACATCTGGGCCACAGCCACTAACCCTCCCACAGACACCTGGGCCTCAAAACCACGCATCTCGCCCGCACACACCTGGGCCACAACCACTAACCCGCCCGCAGACACCTGGGCCTCATCCCGAAGGTTCTTGGGAACGGTAAGCCTTCCCGAAGAGTCTTGGGCTAAAGGTCGCCTCAAGACATCACAGCCTCCGAGACCTACCCGATGAGTCTTGGGTGTAAGGTCACCGCAAGCCATCATAGCCTATGGAAGAAGGAGAAGGAAGGAGCTAGTAACTAAGGGGGAACACCCTCTCCCATAAAATGGGAGTGTTCGGAACTAGGTGCTTGACATGGGTGTGGTGCGAAAAAACACATAGATACAATTATATATATACATTTACCAAACACACAGCCCAACCTATGGCTTCTTAAAAAGAGAAACTGAGCATGTGCCTCGGCACTGCTACCAAGAAGCATGCCTCAACAACCAAACAATCATCCCCCAATCCCATTTAGGTTTTCATGTTTCATGCAATGGTTTAACAAATTATTACTACTGGGCAACTATCATCCAGACCAAAACCTTTCACAAACATATCCATGCCATCCACAACCAAGGTTAGTTAAAACGCAAGCAACCACATTCCATTTCATTTACAAACGATTATCACAACCATACAACATTCCATCATTCATTTATTTCAAAGTTCCACACATAAAACCCTTTCCACACACAAAACATTTCCGCATTTGAAAACACCTTTTACTTCCAGAACACTTTTCATAATCAAAACACTTTTCATAAATAAAGGCATTTTCCACAACCAACCACTTCCCATTTCAACCCCATCGTTTACAAAAACATTTCCCACAAAAAAAACCAAACCACCAACATGTTCATTATTCCAATTTTGTTCAACCGGGGTGATCACACAAGGTTTTCATTCTCATTTAATCAGCCAGTCTTTACGTGCTTATCCATTTTCCATGTTTTAACAAAACCAACCACAAACAATTCAGATATCAATTGCGCACGCAAAGGCCACCAACGACCTTGATTTTCAGTAGGCAAAGGCATTTCAATCCAAAATCACAATCAGAAGATAAAGAAACTGGAAGGCAATAGAAACAGCACAAAACCCCAAACCCTTCTTTATCTGGTTATTATCTTCATTTAATGTTCAACTCCATCCCATGGACCAAAAGAAAAATATCCCACCCCGCATGTTGCACCAAATAGATAGACGAAGGTAAACCCCTACCTCAAAAGGTCCCAATCACGTCGCTTCCGACGACGTCCTTCAGTGTCCTCCGCCTTTGCCAAACCCGACAAACGCCTCCTAGGATGGAAGCTGGAGAAGGAAGGACGGAAGGAAAGATGACAAGTCCGGGCTTAGAAGCTTCGTCTCGTCGCTACGATCCTGTGGCCGCTGACGGATCGACGATCGGAGTTCGTACAAGGAAGTTAGAGGAGGAAGACTTCTTGATCATCCAAGAGTGTCGTCGTGCGAAGAAGAAGCGATTGGTCTGGAAATAATCCGCGACCCTTTCTTATATAGCCAACGAATAGGTAAAACAGTATACAGCGTGTATTGATGAATACACGGTGTGACTGTACACCCGTTACGTGTTTTGACTGGTCAACACACGACACGTCACGCGATTTCCACGCGTTTTAATAATAATGATAATTCTATTAATATGTGGTGTTTCGTTGACCCGAGGCATGAGTCATAAAAGTAGCTCATTAATGGTCTTAAAAATGACTGTCATAATTTCAGGGTTACGCTGTCGCTAAAGGATCGTCAATCCGATACCGTATGAGGGAGATACGTTGGATACAAGATCCCGTAATAATAACAATATTATTTTTAATTGATTTATTTCAAATACCTAAATCCACCCAACCCTCTCTCTCCAATTTGGTGCGCCTTTCTCCTTTTCTCCTTAATTGATTTCTTTTTCATCTCTTTTATTACTTCTCTTTTAATTCTCACACTCTCTCTCCAATTTATTTCAAATCTTTAACTCACTCCATAAGTGGCGCCTCCCACTTTCTTTTCTCCATGTTCAACACGTCCCATGATTGACTCCTCTTTAAATTATTTATTTTATTGGTTTAAATATTAAATCTTTATTTCATTTAAACCTTTTCTCTCTCCAATCTTTATTAATTCTTTCTCCCAAGATTCTCTCCCACAAAAAGTGGCGCCTCTCTCTTATATTTATTTTTCAATAAATTTTATTTTCTCTCTCCAATCTTTATTTTGTTGGTGCGCCTCCCCTTTTATTTCATATTATTATATTTTTTTTCATCTTCTCTCTCCTTGTGGCACGCCCCAAATTTATTTTAAACCTTTATTTATTTATTTTTACACAATTATCATAACATCTTTAATTTATTCTCATGTCTCAAATCTCATTGCATTTAATTCAAAATTTAAATTTATTAACGGATCATTCAAAAAACAATTAAGCCAACATTATTATTATTATTATTTAGCATAACACTTATAACAAAACCCAAATTAAAATTTACTAACACGTCACAATTTATTATTAATAATAATTTTTATTTTTGATGTTCGCCGCATTGACCCCATAAAAAAAACGTTTTTACAAAGTAATCGACCGGAGAGGTCTGGGCCATTACAGACCCATATTGCATCGTTCTTTCTAGGAGTCATTGGTAGTCCCAAGAAAAAGTCCATCATGATATTATCCCATTTCCACTCAGTTATGGGAAGTGGTTGCATGAATCTTCCAGGCTGTTGCCTTCCAAATTACACTTGTTGAAAAACCATACATTATGATGAAAATCAGCAATATCCCTATTCATGTTGTCCCACCAAAAATGTTCCTTCAAATCTCTATACATTTAGCTTCTCCCCGGGTGTATAGAGAAATTGGAACTATGAGCATCATCCAAAAATCCTCTTTTTAGATCAGGTATATGGAGAACACAAATCTTTTCCCAATTTCAAAATTCCATCTTCATACACCAAGTCACTCAATCTCCCATCATTCACAGCTTTAATCTTCTTTTGAAACACTTCATCATCGGTCTTGGAACTCTTTATCATTTATAGTAAAGATGGTTTGGCAACCATTTGAAAAAGCATTGATGTTTATCCTTCCATGGTGATTCCCATATCCATTTTTACTATATCCATGTATATAGGATCATTTTCAGCTCACATATTTTTCAAAACTCCATGATCTTTTTTACTCAAAGCATCTGCCACATTATTTTACTTACATCGGTGGTACTGTATCGTGTAATAATAAACCTTGAGTAGTTCAACACATATCCTTTGCCCCATATTGAGTTCTTTCTATGAGAAAATATACTTCAAACTCTTGTGATCAGTATAAATCTCATATTTATCACCATAGAGATAATGTCTCCATATCCTCAAAGCAACGATTACAACAGCTAACTCAAGATCATGAGTAGAATAGTTCTTCTCATTAATTTTCAACTTTCATGATGCATAGGAAATAACTCTATCATTCTGCATAAGGACACAACCAAGTCCTTTCTTTGATGCATCACTATAAATAACGAACCTATCATTCCCCGATGATAGAGTCAATATAGGAGCATTGACTAATCTTATCTTTAGTTATTCAAAAAATTCTTCAAACTCTTTTTTCCAAAAAAATTTAACCCCTTTATGTGTGAGCATCGTTAATGAGTTAGTCAGTATGGAAAAATTCTAGACGAAACGCCGATAATAACCTGCTAAAACAATAATACTGCGTACCTCAGTTATACTCATCGGGGCTGGCAATTCTTAGATTGCCTTGGTCTTAAAATGATAAACAGATATTCCATCTTTAGAGACAATATGGCCGTGAAATGAAATCTCCTGAATCCAGAATTCACACTTGCTAAACTTCCCATATAACTCATGTCTTCTAAGAGTCCTCAGGAATATGTGCAAGTGATTTTCATGATCTTCATAGATTTTGGATTATACCATGATATCATCAATAAATACCACCACAAGATAATAAATATATTACTTGAAAACTCCATTCATTAGATCCATTAATACTGAGGGTGCATTATTCAGACCAAAAGGCATTATTGTAAACTCATAATGCCCGTACATGGTTCAAAATTTTGTCATCGGAATATCTTCCTTCTTCACACACAACTGATGGTATCCATGTCGAATGTCAATATTTGAAAATTATTGAGCTCCATGCAGTTGGTCAAATAAATAATCAATGTGAGGTCGGGGATACATATTCTTTAGTGTTATCGAATTGATTTCCATGTAGTCGATACATGACCCCATAGATCCATCATTCTTTTTAACAAAAAAGGAATGGGGATCCCCATGGAGAAACACTAGTGAGAATAAATCCCTTATTACTCAATTCCTCTAGTTGTTTCTTTAGTTAAACTAATTCCCCAGTGGCCCTTCTATAAGGGGTTTTGATATGGGCCTTGAACCAAGAATTAAATCAATGGAAAACTAAACTTCTCATTCTGTAGGATGTCCATGTAAATCTTCCAGAAACACATCTACATATTCTTTCACAATAGTTACATCCCCTATTTGAATATTCCTTTCCTCATACAGTGTTATTTCATTCTCTTCCTCCCCAATAATAGACTTTATTTGAGCTACTGGGGGTGGATCTATATATGTATCAGGTGGTGAAGATTTTTCACTAAAGATAAGGGTTTCTTTATCATCATTATCAAAAATTGTAACCTCCTTCATCTTAAAATAAATTTTCACATTATGGTTCAAAAGACAATATATTTCTAGGATTAAATCAAATTCAATCATGGGTGTGATGATGAGATCAGCAGATAAAGAACATTTATATTCCCTAATTGGGACGGATCCATAGAACATTGTAGCAATGATAATTCCCTTAGAAGTTTTAACTGAAAACTCCCTTGTTAGATAAAATTTTAAATATCTAATTTTGTTAGAAAACTGGGATGATATGAAACATAGTGATGATACAGAAACAAATAATGCATTTTCTAAACATGAGGAGACCATTAAATTACCTACCACCACGTCTTTCAGAGCTTCTACCTCAGAAGTAGTGATAGCATAAGCTTGGACTTGATCCCTTGGCATTTTCTAAGGTAAGTTCCCCTGACACTTAAGACATTCATTTGAACAATGTCCCATATTCCTGAAATTGTAGCATTGAACATTTGTAGCTTCCTTCTTCCCCTTGCAATCACGAGCTTCGTGGCCTTTTTCACCACACTTGCGACAGACACCGATTCCCTTCAAGAAAGTACCGGGGTGTTTCTTCCCACATTTACTGTAGGATGGATAATAAAATTTCCGCTTCTTCCATTTATATCCAATTCCAGAGTGATCATCAGATCTCTTATTCACTTGATTTCTAAAGTCGTATGACATAGAGAATACTTTTTTTGCCTTGATAGTGCATGAGACAATATCTTCGTACCACGAGAAGGATTTTGAGACAAATAATCGATGGATAAATGGTTTTTATCCATCAAATAAATGATCAATATTACTTCTTGGGTTATGTATATAATCTTCAGCATACCTTGCTAACCATGTAAAGTTAGCCTCATACTTTGCGACATTCTCATCCTCCTTTTGTATCAGACTCAAAAATTGACTTTCCATACCTGCTTGATGGTCATGAGGAATGTATTTTTCTATTAAAAGCTCTTAGAACTCTCTCCATTCCATATTTGATACTTAATCATCATCCTTTGTGTTTTGAATAAATGAAAACCATTGATCAGCATCTTTAGTGAGGCGGTAATCTTCCATGAGAACTTTTTCCCTTTCACTACTCCTTAAGGAATGTAATATTTTCTCTAAGCATTTTATCCATTGCACTGCTACTAATGTATTTGTACTCCCATTGAATGTTGGTGGTTTTTTCCACATTAAGCGATCTATCATTGATCCTACTTACTATGGATCTGGGTGCTCTATACGGGTAATGTTATTATTCATAACCTGAGTGAGTTGTCCCAGTATGGTGATCAGCTGATCAACACCAATTGAATCACCAGCTCCACTATAATTATCATGATTAGGAGGGAAATAACTACATGGAGTGCGTGCATTGATATAATTTCCATTTCTTCCACTAGGTTCCATTTCTAAACAATGGCATAAACTAGATTAGTTTATGAATCGCAATACATAAATCCAAACAAGTAAAACACTTAAGATAAATTGAATAGTTTATAGATATAATCCATAATCAAAAAATGTTTTATATGAGGAAGTGTATACTCATAAACCCTTCATAACAGTTTATAAAGAAAATGAGAATTATCCTAAGAATATCCCCTGAGAGTTTCGTAACCAAGAGTGTATCAAGGCCCGTTGTCGTGCACCAGTTCCCGTCCGAGTCTAGCTCAAAACGATGTTTTTAGGATTTTACCCTTAGGTACATCTGTACCAGAGCCGCCTCTACCTGCACGTATCCAGACATGGATGTATTGCTTGAAAAACACACAAAATCTCTACAATACCAAAATTCTAGAAAATTCTTCTATACTAATCCTCAAAGATTCTTTTATGGATATGTTCTCTAATCAGAGTTTATCTAAATCTAGTTTCCAAGGATTGTACTAAACTTCTTCTGATATAAACTATAATGCCCCAGCCCCAGTTACCCAGAGTTGGTGCATTGTTACATAACATTGGCCTGCTCACAAATGATCAAGTCTCGAATGACCATTTTTTTGTAGCCTTGGAAACAGTAGATATATTAATAAGTCTTACATTACATCATAATGAAAAAAAACTACAACAACATCTTGTCTCCACACTCATATCCCCTCATACTATCCCTGTAGGTCATTCATAAAATACGTATTCACATCCTTGGAAAAATAAAACATACAAAGGGGTGAGATCAAATTCCCAGTAAGGATAACAATATAGCAGAAAATTTCATAAATAAGAATAAACATTTAAGGAAATGTATAACTAAAAAAATCCTTTTAAACCAGAACATCAGCATAATATGGATGAAATAAAATGAAATAATTCCATTTAATTATTCACATGGATATTCTACCAGTCGAATAATCAAATTCAATATCAATAACCACTTTCATAATGATGGAATGCATAATGCTAGACTATCAAAACCACATAGTCAAGTCTATATACCAAGACTGCAAATAAGATTTTTTCAAGGCCTTGTGCCAAGACAAAATTTTTCCTCATGAGACCTACCGATGCATTGAGGAGTTATAATAGGGTCCACCCATAGCTTATTAATTCCAATGCATTCCTCGTTTGAATAGGTTTAAACACAACATAAACATTTGTATTAAAACATGCATATGAAATGTCAATACTTTATCCATAAACCCAGAATGGTATAAAAATTACACATCCACATTCAAACATATCACAAAACCTTCAATACAATATGGAAGTTTTGTATCATAATAAATCAACTTCAAATAAGATTAAAATCCATCAATAGATGTTGAAATAGATGAAATAAAAACTATTTGAGGGAAATATCAATTTTTTTAAATCATTTAAAAGTCACATAATTATAAAATAAAACTCTTACATGGAAAATATTCTTATAGTCAGGTTAGGGAAGCTTCGATGATTTTATAATGACGAAAAATATCCACACCCACCGTATAATTTAAACAAAGACATTCTTACCTTAATTCTGTCAAAAAGGAAAAAAAAGGACATTGTTTGGAAAACGATGGAAAGATTCCTTAATAAACAACTTATAAAAATTCAACAAGAGTATAAATGACTTTAACCCATAGTCTATAATAAATTAAGAATTATTTGAAATACATTTTTACGAAACATGGATGTGGATGATAAATAGGTCCCAGTAGATAATTATTTATAACAAACCTCAGATAATGAATAGATTGTGAAATAAATCCTTACCTAGTACTTTTACATGGTTGAGGGTAGGTTAACCTCCATTATTATGGTGAAATATTGGTTATCAAATTATGCAAGAATCATATACATTAATATTATATCATATATGACCTTTTAACATTGCATTGATAATAATATCTCTGTATTATCGTCGTTTCGGGAGTTAACTTACTCGTCTTATTTTATATGTTTTGTTAAATAAGTCATGTTTGTTATGGATAGGTTGTATCTTATTCATATATAAAATTATATCAAGTTATTAAACATTATTTTTAATCTTCAAATGAGAAATAGACTTGCATGGATATGATAGGGAATGAATCTCATCACGTTTGTGGAGACGGTAGTCCATACATACGCACGAGCGACATTATCATTCCTTTGATATTAAATTAATATATAATCGGATGTTATATCATATATAAATAATTTTTAAAATGTTATACTTATTATTTACATCAATTACACATCATTATCATACCCATACAAATAATAATGTTTTGAATAACAATTACACAACGAAGTGGAGACGGTAAGTCGTACGTACAGATGTATGGTGACATGTCAATCAAAGGATGGATAGATACTGAATATGGTTGTACCATATTTATAAAAACATCATAGTATATAGAATATACTGGATTTATTATTGTATAATGGAAATAACAATGAAAGAAGACGTTGAAGAAGAACGGAACTTGGAAGAGGGTGGTGAAAACATTACCTCTTCTTCGGGTTCTTCCTTTTGATTTGATCAAATGTGCTCTATAAGATGGCTTTCAGATCAAAATAATGCCTCGTTGTTGATGTGAGCGAATTTGAGAGAATATTTGGGGTGGGGTTGGCCGAGCCAAATGGCTTAGAAGGTGTGAATTAGAGGGAAGGGGAAGTGCCGTTTTCTAAGAGGGGTGAGAGGCACCTTCGGAAAAGATAGAAATATTATTTTATAATAAATTCATATTCAGTTTATAATGGCTAGAAAGTGGATTATTTAATGTTTAAGGTAGGTATAGGTCGAAAAAAACTCATACAATAGGTTTTAAATAGGTTTGGGCCACTTTATTAACCTTATCTTTTAGTTTTAACTCAAAGGTAATTAGTTTGACATTTACCATGTCTCTTTGTATTTTTATATTATATAGTTAATAAACTTACAATAAACCTACAAGGGACCCCCAAGTGGTCCATTGATAATAAAAATATAATTATATAGGTCCTTTTTCTGAACCTTATATTATTAGGAATAGAATATCAATTAATAATATAATATTTGTTTTAAAAACTTATTTATGTCAACTTTGAATATATTTAATAATTTATTTTTGTTAAAGTCATAAAAACATTATTAATTCAAACTGAATTCATTTAAGAAATAATAACATGTCATATTAATCAAAACAATTATTATATGACATCAAAACTATCAAATCATATTTATTTTAACATTTATAATACTTATTATTTGATTATTTGATTAATAAGTAAAATACTTCATCATTATTGTATCAGAATTAAATTTAATTATTCAATTTCTAAAAATTATAAATAAAATACCATTATGTATGAAATATTATTATATTTATAATGAATATTTATAGTTGAAAATATAACATATATAACGAAATATAAAAATTGTTTTGATAAAAGATATATGCTTTTGTCATTTTTGTATTTACTTTAACTTAATTAATGTAAAATGTCATTATCACTTACATGTGGATCCATGGGGTCTTAAAATCGACCCAAATATTCCCATGTTCAAACATGTATCAAAAAATAGGGTTAAGACAAGTTTTAGGGTAATTTATTTTTATTATAGTATTATTTATTACCCTTATTTAACGGGTTTACCCTTTAACCATGGTTAATAAAATATTTACCGAAGTTATATACTCAAAATGTCTAAAAATAAAAGATACCTATTTACACAATTGGACGTCCTAATTCTAAATAAGGAATCCATTTTTCTAAATTCAAAACATAGTAATGGGAGAAATTAATTTAAAATTAATTCCCGCTCTCAAAACAAAAGGTGTGTTTTTAAGAAATAAAAACTATCCCAAGATTGACACTTGTTCATGTTCGGTTTAAATGTGAAATTACTCCTAATGAAAAAAATTGTATTAAATGGTTAAAATATATTCTAAATTTACTTTAATACAACTCAAATTCATAATTTTTGAATATTAATTATTTCGATTAATTTTTTTTTAATTAAAATTTAGTAATTTTAAATATTAATCAAAATATGAAAGTTATCAAAAATGTACCAAAAATTCACCCAAAGTTAATTTAGATATTAAGAATCCTAAAATGAAGTCCATTTGGAATGTTAAAATGAATAAAATTTTAAAAAGTGGGTATTACTATTCATAACGGCCATTTTGATTGGTTGTGGTGTGTGTTAGAACTCGAAGTTGCATACAACACACAGTACTATATTATTCAAAGAGAAGCATACCATGGAAGCATGAGGTGTTACACGTGCATTTCAAATGAGATAGATGATGGAAGAATCAATGTCTCGGTGTGTGATCAGGAGCTCCTCCAAGTCTCAGTCTCCTCTCTCACGGGTCTTAGTGAGTTCTCTGCCTCCTCTATCGAATGAGGGGTCTACTACCTATTTTTAACGAAAAAACATAACTACATTGTGTGTAATCGCAAGTACATGGCTTGAAATGTTTTTTTAACTTTTTCTCTAGTGGGATCTTTGCACTGCCTCATTGTTCATCTACTGACTGGTTACATGGCTTGTATTACTAAGTACACAGCCTGTAGTTAGTTTTTACACCCTTAATCGCCGACAAAAATACATAGCATTTGTTCTCCTCTCACATATATAATGTACACTACATGTGTAAAAAGTACAAGATGATTAGTTAGTTTTTACACCCAATCCTACAAGCCCCATATTCTCATCTCACACAGTAAAAGAACACACCGTGTGTACAAAATTACACCACGTGTACCCATAAAAGTGGGATTTTTCCCACATTTCCCTTGTTTTATCAAAAACACTTAACGAAAAAGTAAAAGAAGAAACTCATACATCAAGAATAAGAAATGGGTTATTACAATTGGAAAACCTTTGGTGTAAACCAGGTAATGTTGTCTGAAGAAGATGTAATCCTCCAAAACATTCCTTATATGTTATTTCACCCTACACATCATTAAATTACTGTTAAAACATGGTGATATAATATCCATAGTATCTTAAATATACTAATTTCTAATTATTCATAGGCCACAACCTAAATCAAATTGATATTCATGTGTATGACAGACTACCACCTCATGAAATGATGTTATTATATTTCAACCAAGAAAGATCCCAGATGGATATAATGAGTGAATTTTTTTTATATTATATATAATGTATAAATATTCTTTTTTTATTATTATATCACATATTAATACATAATTAATATTCTTTTAGAATATAATAACATCACACGTTTTTAAGGAATATTTTCCACATCCGATTTGATGTTATTATTAAAACATTATGTAATATGTAATAAGGATGGTTACAATGAAAATATGTCATTTATAGGAATTAAAAACGATTATTTAATGGGAATTTATTATTTAATTTTATTTCATTAAATCATGATTGAAAATGGAAAAAACATTATTTCATATATATGGGTTATAGTCTCCAAGAGTGGTGTATTTCATTTTTTATCACAAATATTTATGGATTAATCTATGTAAAAAAATAGTAAATATATAAGATATATATATATATATATATATATCATTTTTAGAATTATTTATATTATGTATCCACAATAAATTTAACAGGAAAAGAATATTAAAATAATACTTTCAAAAAAACAAAGTAGTTATTTCCGAAAAAACTAATTTAATTAAGAATTGTTGATAAATGGGTAATAAAAGGGTACAACTATATCATATATGATATTAAGTATATTATTTTGTTCCAATAATTTATATATTATAAATTAATTATTATTATACAAGAGGGTATATTTCATTCAATTCCTGAGGAACTTGGGGTAATAGATTTATGTCTCACTTTTTCACTTCTTTGAGACGCATTCCAAATTCACCACATATATCTTTTATATTGTGTATATACTATGAATGAACGTAATTGATGGATTTTTTCTATAATACAAAGAGAATTTATATATAAATTTTTTTATATCACTTTTATGGGGATTACAGTTCAACGAAACCAATGTTGTCATGTTTTTATGGTAAAATATTACCATTTGTAATTGTTTTTTGTATTTATACTTCTATGGATGAAAAATTATTATATATCCGAAATGGAACTATATTTTTTCTAAAATGTTATTATTTAATTATAATATATATATTAATTAATATTTCCTTTTCTATGTACTTAAGATTCCAAATGACTTTTAAAAAAACAAACACTACTCAACTTTTTTATCAAAAACCCATTTTAATCAATATCCATGAAATTTTAAAATGTTTTCAAAAAATTTAAACATTTCACAAGGAATTTAATAAAGACAGTTTACCCTTGTTTTTTGTAAATTTTTTTTAAATGGATTATTTTCAAATCATAAAAGCTTTACCTTTTATTAATAATGTGAAAAGTTTATTTATTTTAACATGAATGATATTTCCCATCATTTTTTACATTCAATGTTTTAATTCATCCATTCCTAATTTAAAATTTAATGTTCAGAGAAAAATATTTTATGTTTTATGTATTTTTTCAAATTTTAAAAGTTATTTTCCTCATGAAATGTTCCATGAAACATTTTAAAATCATTTACCATCAAAGATTAAATCTATTTAAGTTACCTAAGAATTTTTAAGGATAAAATTTAATGCTACAATATATATTATTTCATTGTATTTATTTAGGTTTTAGGTGTGTATATATTTATGAATCTTATTTCATTCCAAATGATATAATGTAAAATATAATATTGTAGAAACAAATGAATTTTCACATGTTTTGATATGATGAATGTTTTATGGTATTGTGGGACATATATATATTTATTTTGTCACTTGATGGACCTATATTTCCCTTAAACATATTAAAAAATATCAAATAATAAAAATAATTACTTTCAATAATGATAACATGAAATATTTATTTGGTATCCTAGACTCAAATAATTGTTATGGAAGAGTGAAATTTTGATTCCACTATATATGTTAAAATAAAAAATTCATTTTATCATTCCAAATGAAAGGTAAACAATACATAAAAAGATTTTTTTAAACATCACAATATAAATATATAAAATCTATTTATAAAACTATCATTCCCTAAATAATATATTTTTAAAAACATTTTCATTAAAGAAAAAGAAAGATATACATGAAACACTAAAAGAAAATTTTATTAATGAAAAACTCTACATCACTTTGAAAACATTTGTGACATAAGTACGTTAGAATAATTGATTTATTAAAACATTAAATTACACAAATATATTGATATTTATAGTATTACATATAATAGGGACGTATATATAATTTATAAGAGAATATGGGTGTTTATCATAAAAATATTTCTTATTGATAGGAAATTGAGATAATGCCCATTAAATTGAGATAAATTGTTCACATTTTTAATCTATAATACTGAATAATAATATTTTGTTAATTATATATTTTATTATGAAGATTTTTCATTTTTATTTTCTATATTATTTCACAAATTTCATTTTCATATACAAAAACATAATTGATTGATATTAAATCGTGTGTTTTGATGATATTTTCTAACTTACTCAAAATATAATCTCTTGTTATAATGTTGGTATAAGAGGAAATGATTTCAACATATATAGAATTAAAAATTTATATATTTATAAATTTTTTACATAAAATAAATTTTAAAACCAAATCATAAATTATGGTTATGGAAAATGATGTACATTGCGATCATGTGGATAGAAGACTGTTTATATGTGTGAGTAATGTTTCAGTGTTTCAATGATCATTATGGAAAAAACGTATGTGATATTTTATCATTAACTAATGTTAATAATATAATATATTACGTATTATTTTACTAAATATACTTAAATGTATCATTCAATATATTTGGTGATGTCAAAAATAGTCACATCGCTGCTTCAAGGTAGTAGTCTATACATAAATAATGTCATTATCATTTCTCATTGAAAGAATGAAAATTATATATTATCAATTTATTATTATAAAAATGTAATTAATATCATTATAATATCATTTATATGACATATATTAATTAAATTTATATATATTACATTCAATTTAATGAATTACTAAAAAATGAATCACATATCTTTGTGTAGCAGTAGTCCACTGTACACACAGTTGCGATCATAATATCTTTGAAATAATAGATTTGAAGTTGTTATAAGTGATATAATAACTTCATAATTATAAATATGTAATAAATATAATATATATGTACATTAAATACATCATTATAAAAGGTTAGCAGAGGTGATGATGGAAAACTAATGACATCATTTCATGAGGCATTATTCCACTATACAAACAAATGATGATTTCATATCCCATTTAATAGAAGTGGAGATTGATGGTAATTAATTAAAATAATAGAATCTAATTCTATAGTATTTTATAGTCTAATTATGTAATCATAATTGAATAATATTATAAAGAGGTGTGTGATGGGATAATAAAAATATTCTCCATTAAGCATGATACATCTTCATTGAGAAACATGATATGAACTAATTGAGTTCATAAGAACAATTTATGATCAAACATAGATATATATGTCCAAGAGTGAAATTAAGGAAAAATCGTGTGTAAGTATTTTTTGAGAAAAGTTTATTTGATGGAGTGAATTGGATAAGAGATTGGGTGTCCATTTATAAGTGAGGAGTTTGGGGCACATATAATTTTTAAAAATAAAAACATGTGACCATATTTTTCAAATTCTAAGTCTTTAAATTCAATTTTTTAAAAAATATATAAATTATATGTTCACAATATAGCTATAAAATAAACTTCAGACCATTTTAGGTCAATTTAATGGTTATATTTTTTATTAAACTCGATATAATCGGGGTTTACCTTAACAATTACAATTAATATTTATGATTTTCACTATTCATTATGGTCAAAAAATAATTTCACAATTTTTGATAATATAAATTACTATTCTTGTAAATAACGAACAATTTTATGAAATTAATTTCATATATGATTTGTAATTTTATTTTAAATATAACTTGAAGACCCTATAGAAATTATAGTTTTCAAGAAAATATTATTATATATTAGAACGATGAAAAATAATAGTTATTTTATGAATAATAATTAAAATGTAATGATATATAAACTATAAATTTCATTTAAAAAAATTATTGTTATGGATTATATTAATTAATTATAATGGATAACCATTATTCATTTTAAAATAGTTTTAAAGCGAGAAACATACATATACTAAAATTCATTATAATGATGACTATAATTTTATTAAGATGATTAAATTTAACTAAAAAACAACAATGATACATGAAATACTATAAATATGATATGATTAATTATATATAATATAATTTAGTGAATATAAATGATATTTTTATAAAATATCGGTACAATTCACTATTCAATAAAAAAGAAATATTTTCCTTAAAAAAATAAAATTCACCCAATGTTAATTTTGATATGATGATTTAAAAACCACTTTTATTTTAAATTAAATTTTATAATTTGGATTTTATTTTTTCTAAAATAAAATCTTCTAATTAAAAATATTCTTTAAAAATATTCTTTTATTCAAAACATTTTTTATGAATAAAAACTGAATATGGCTTTATTCAATCATTACCCTGGTTTTTACGTTGTACAAATCATAAAATATGTATTTTATCAATAACATTTAATATAATATCTATTTTAATATGAAATATTGCATTAAACAGAAACATCAGTGGGTTACACGTTCAATTTTAATCATATTTTATGTTAATCCTCATTCTAAATTGTGAGTGAACTGATTTTTAGAAAAAAAATATATAATTGAATAATCCATTACATTTGGAATATTATATATATTTTATTAATGAACATTATTAATTTATATTCCCAATATTAGATTCATTAGATATATATCGAATATATAATGTATCATATTCATAAAAAAATTATTTATACAAAAAATAATGATAAAAAGTTATCATAATCATATCATAACTAAAAATAGGGATATTTATTATAAACTATACTCAATTATTACCCTCTATATAATTAACTTATGTCCATATTGATATTTCATACCAGTGACTCAATAAATGAATTAATAATATAGAATATTATTTCTATTCCGAATGTCTGGTAAATGTATATCCTTGATTCAACATAAAAAAATCCCCTAAAATTTATAAATATTTAAAAAGGCACATAATCAACAAAATATATCAAAAACATAATCTGCAACATTCTACCTGCAGAATCCATGACCACTGGGAAATAAAATATCATGTAATTATAGTATAAGATGAATACTATATTTTTGAATAGGATTACATAATCTCTTGGGAAAGGTAACTTTTATCAAGACATCTTATTCTTCATAGATATTGGGTTTAAATTTGAATCAAATACAATATAGATGTTTGTTGTTTCTAGATTCATATCCTAAAATGGTGTTATAAGTGATACTACATATAAAATTAAACTACCACTAAAATTAAAAATATATAAAATAATATAGATTACATACCAAAAATTCATGGAAACAGAACACCACATTTCATAATATCATTAATTTTCTTCAATAAAAACATTATTTTATAAAAATAGACTATTTGGAAATGGTAAGGAAACTAAACATATCATTGAATTATTTTATATTTTGAATTAAAAATTGATATTGATAAGTTATATGATGTTATTTATATATTACCATATGAATTAGACTATAATGTAGTTTGAAATATGCTCTTTACAATACTATATCATCTCCTTGTATTTACAATTAAATTACCAGTCACCTATTTTTTATATTAATTTTTATATTTTAATATATGAAAATATTTTTTAGAAATAATATCAATAATACAAATCCATTTTTCACATTGATATGTTTGACCATCAAGACATTCTTTTAGCAAAATATATTAGTCAAATAAACATTTTTATTAAAATATGATTAACTAATAACTATGGACTGTAAAAAATAATAAATCCTAATTGAAAAAAATATAAAGAATTTTATATCTATTATATTTATAATTACTCATCCATAAATTGAGTGATATAAAAAATATATAAATTTAATAACCAGGAAAAATAAAATGATTGATTTCACACCATTATATAAGGGTCTTATATTCAAAAACCATAAAGATATTTTAATTTAGATATTGAAAAACATTTAAAATAACCTAAAAATAACATAATTGTTAATCTAAATCCAATATGGGGTAAATAATAAGTTTAATGGCCTATTTAAGTTATATTTAAAAAAATATACATGTTATTATCATTTTTTACAATCCCAGTAAACTTGGGATAATAAAATTTTTCAACTCCAATGAATTATCCCATTTAATTATTAATTGATTTTGTAGAATTCTATATTGGAGAAATCATAAGATTGCATAAACTGGAAATCCTAAAACTATAGGGTTTATCTTTATACACCCTTCCTTAACTGGTGAAGGAAAAAATGTTTTGAAAGGAAAAATACTTCATAAAGATGTTGTAGATGATTTTTAATACTAATCCTAGATAAAAATAGTTCATAATCAAAGCCAGAAACACAATTAGTCTAGGTATTTCACCAAAATAGTTCGATAAAAATGGTATAGAAGGAAAGCAATACAAAAAAAACTTCCCCTGCATTTTTCACATAAACATGACATCTGAAATGGAAATTTCCACTGAAAAATTACCTGGATAATTACCATGGTTTGATAGGATTTGATATGTAACAAAATGAAATGGAAATCAACCACACTACATGTTTAGATCTATATGTTTTGGAATTAAAAGGAATATACTATAGTTACACTTTGTGAAAATATTTGTTGCGGAATATGGAATAAAAATCATAACCTTATATTTGTTTCATTAAAAACTAAAAAAAAATCATTATGTGTATGCCCTTTACACGACAATTAAATTTTTATCTGATGGTTATTTCAACCCATTTTGATTTTAAACAAAACATAATCCCTTTAGAACATTTCATTATTCCATAAAATCATGTTAACAGTCGGTTCCATTTACACATGTACTCCATTAATTCTAACAACAATAAATCCTCTAATTTTTTTTGATTTCCCCATTAATGGATCTCCATTTCAAAACAAGACTCGTCCACCAAGATGAAGAAAATCAATAAGGGATATACATAGAAATTATCTGATCATACAATATACCTACCTTATAAGATCTCTTCTTTGAGCTATTCTAAGCATCACTTCGATGTATTTTAGAGAACACATTTGGCAATTGTGTTCTCATATCACACATTCTATCTCAGCTCTCCTATTAAATATTCCCAATATTTCAATTCACATGAACTAATGGTATTTCCACACCTTAATGATATTTCAAAATATGATCCACAATCCGTATTGAATTATCCTAATTGTATGCATCAACAAAATGATCAATGTGTTCTATTTCAATCATATGTTAATGGTTAGGATGATATATCGCTTTTTTTTATATGTTTATCACATAATTAATGTAACAATAGAACATTAGAATGGTTAATTGGTATTCCACTTGAGCAACCATTCGTACCATTTCAAATGGATCGAAACTTATGGGTGAAAGAATTCCCTATTTCATGGTATGCCGATTCCTCTGCTTAAGAGACACCTAAAGGAAAACATGATGACAAGAAATAAATTCTATTGGTTGTATGTAATGGTTAAAATTTAATTTCCTCCAAATATATATGGTCACCAACCACTGTCTCATTAATTGAACCCACTCGGATGCATGCTTCAAGACACTACGACCAATAATTGCTGACACACCTTCCTCCATAATACAAAGTTGTGAACTACATTATGTAACTTAAAAATCATAAAAAGTTATATTTTTATGAAATTATACAGTATACTATTATATGAAAACTCCAAGAGTTTCATATGATTCTACTAAGAACCAAAAAAATAGAAAACACATGCCCATAACATTTCCTCCAAGTCCTAAACAGTCAGCTAAGATTGAAAATCGGTCTTTGTATGATAGGTTGTGCCTAAAAAAACCAATGATCTAAGTGCCTTTTAGAGAACCTTCTAGAAAGGTGATGTAAAATGATGATATCAATCAAAGATGATAATTTTTAGATCATCGTGTATTTGAACCACCTCGTGCATAGAAGTACTTCCCTCACAGTCAACTGTAATGGTTTCACAGATTGAAAATAATTTTCAATCCAAAGTTAATTGATCCAAAAAAGTCATATTCAATTATTCTTATGTGTTTTACTTAGCATCCATGTATGAAAATCTATTGTTAAATCCTCCTATTTTCCCCCAGGAAATAGAAAAGACTATAAAATTCTTTCTGGCCTCTATTGTTCAGATTTCAACTTATAATAAGTGGAGAATCAAGCCACATAGGTAGTTTTCAATCCATGATGCAATTTCCATATATAATCCTAGAACACCCTCATTAATCCCTTAAATATTCTTGTATATACACATAATTGGTCACATAAATGAATAGAATTACCATTTCCATGATACCGCCCTAATGGTGTATAACCACCATATAATTAGAAAATAAAAAATGAGAATTATATATTAGAAAACTTATCTAGATTGATTCTAGCCAAATGAACAAGTATTATAAATGTCGATGATAGATTTATCCACCCCTTAGACCCATAAACATTCAAATTCGTGTCTATAAAAAGGGACAATATCCACCACAAATCACAAGAATCTTGTACATACTCTGTCACATTCTTTCATGTCTATTATTCAAAAATGATGTTTCACTTTCCGGGTGTATAAGACTATTCAATTTTGAATGTTTATAGATACTCAACCAAACTCATATAAATATGAATTAGGGATCACTGTTAAAGGATGTATATATGGCTCTTGTAGGCTATGTATATGAAAAACCTCTCACGTAAGAGATAGTGTCTCCGGAATCTCAAGTAATGTTCCACATCATCCAAATATAGATCATGAGTTGGTTAATTCCTCTCATGTGGTTTCAGCTACCTATAGAAATAAGAAAATACATGATCACTTTACATTAGAACTGATATGTGTCAACATTCTTATGTGTCATAGTACGCGGTATATGCCTTACTCAACACAAGTAATGTTTAGATAGGTGAATAGGATATAATTCCTTTCATATCATAAAATCTGTACTATGAGGTATTGGGAGAAATAAACATCAACACATTCATTTTTATCTCAGTCGTTGGTGCATCAAAATGGTAGAAATCATTGATAATTCACTAATAATAAATGACTAACCCACAAATATTGGATTTTAAAATATTTTATAAGGATGTTACCATGACACCATGGATACAACTTTTGACTAGTAAACTGAAAAACCATCCATTGAAAAGACATGGATGGTGAAGTGCACCTGATTAATCGAGAAATTTCATTTAGATTTCTTGGCGTAAATCTGAATCTCTCTAAAAGTAAAACCAGATGATGTCAAGATGCTTGGAATGATCCACTTCTGAAAAGGATTAATTTATGATATCATTAAAAAAATTCATCAAAAATTGGTCTAGATTTGGATGTATGATCCTATTCATTAAGACCAATAATACTTTTTATGATCTAGTCAACAGAAACATAATCACAACGAATTCATAAAAGAAATAAATTCTCATAAAAGAAGTTTAAGGTATGTCCAATGATCTGACCAATAAATAGTGGTAACCTAATCTCAAATAAATCTTTAAGAAGCTATTATGACCTCTCAAATGATTTAAATTTTCATCAATGCACCTAATAGGATACTGTTTATTGAAAATACTCTCATTCAACATCAACTAAAACACACATATCTGTAAATCTACATCAAACATCATTGTGATGAGATCTAAATAATCCTAGTGATATTTTATAGGTATTATGAAGAGATTATATTCTACATCATAAAACAATACAATTAAAGTAGGTGAAATTCAATAAGGCAGTATAAAAATAGGATCTACTCCCAAAAACAACATGGTTGTGAACATGATCTGTTTATCAAGAAATAAACCTTTGAACATGTGAAGGAATATGTACTAAAAATAGTCTACACCTAGCGGAATGAAATCATGTTACATTTCACCACTATTTAATGTATGACATGCTATCTAACCAACATGATAATCCAATCTACATAAAATTGTTCCAACAAGACAAGCCTGAAGATCCCACACACCATTTTGAAAATAGAAACCTCCATATAGATATTGGAAGTTAACTGTTCTCAAATAATTGATAATTTGATCATGGAATATTACTAAATAGTCCATTCCAAGTATCATGCCATAAACAATAATTTCAAGAACTGCCGATTCCATAAATAATTTTTTTCCCACCAATCCCTAAAGAACATGCCTTACAATGTTTGATACATTCTTATTTCACTCCCAATGGGTTTCAGATGGTTAGAAAACCATCAATTAATTCCATATCCATGAACGATCCATTTTAGAAAAGAAGAAATATAAAACAGTTTGATGATTCTATATCAAACAAAAAATAGTATAATCTAGATGATACAAGAATCTTACATCTGATGGTAGACATTAATTCATCTAGAAAAGGTATATTATTATGCATAACGTGCACCTCACATGTCCCTCTTCCCAAGACATTACTTTGAATATCTGTAGAAATTTCCATTTATAGGTACTATTGCTCTTGATCTAGGGTACCACATCCCACGACTCACCCAGAACAGCTAATGGATGTCTATCTACCAGCCTGCTAAGAGGTATTTGAACCCCTTCTTGAATCAAGTTCATGATCATATCCCCTTCAATTACGTTTTGATTGAAATTTAATACATAACATTGAAATATGAAAAATGTTACCAAAAATATGGCATTATTATATGTGTTATGGACAAAATCGGTTCTTGAAAATGAACAAGCCACACTGATAGACTGGGACAGAGCACAGTCTTGAGATGGATATCCACTGCCCTGACTAATTTTCCCAATACTACCATAGAAGAAACAATTATTGTGGCTCTTCATTACACTCAATGAAAAACTCCTATAATGACCTATAGAAATAGCTTGGTTGTTACTCTCAACCTCTCTTTGATTCCCATCAATGATAAGTGCTTGGTTAATCACATCCTCAAAACATCTTAATCTAAAATGTTTAACTATGACCAGACATCATAGTAATTAATTTCAGAAATATTCCTTACCCAGAAGATCCCATCGTCTAAAAAATATTGTGGAATTTTTTTAGGTTGAAAAAAGATCAAAAATAGTCTACAACTGACATTACCCTTGAGATAGATGATTGAAATGACAATACTTTTCATTCCTCAATGATTTGTGAATAAAATTCATCAAGAACAACATCTCTATATCATTCAATGACATCACATACCACTACCCAATATCCTCAAGAATATATGAAAAATGTTTTCTAGGTCCGTGAAGCATATATCCATAATGCTTCACCAATCAATCTACTAGTTTTTTGAGATGCTTGATTAATTTCACGACTGAATCGATCCAAATTTCATAATACATATGGTATTCTTCCCCATTAATCATTAGAGGATGATTTTGTCAAACCTCCCTTTTCATTTTAGGAATCAAAGGAATAGTAGGAACAGTCTCCCATCAAATGGATCACATGATCCTTAGGAATCTGTTGTGATGTAAAATATCCATATAATATAATATAACTATAGGAAGATGTTGTTTGCCTTTGCTAGTATCTTGTGGTTTCCCACTCTACTAACTCTCAATTCAAATATGGTGAGGAGGAAGTTTTTCTACATAAAAAATAGAAACCATAAAGAACTATATAACGAAAAGGTAACCCTTAATTTGTGACTGAGATAGATAAAAATTGACTCCTAGTCTATCAAAATATGCATTAAATTTTTTTTAATGAAACAAAAATTCACTTCATTTAATTTAACCAGTGAAACAGATATTTCATGAAATAATTCAATAGGAAAGTATTTATCACAAGAAAAAATAGATATTTTCCTATCATGAGCCATTCAAGTAAATATATAACATTTTGAATATTATGATGCATGTAATTTTATGTCATTCTATATAATAACAAGAGTACAAATATCAAGAGTTAATAACATCAATATCCAATAACCTCCGATAACATGTGAATCATGACTGGTGAAATAATAATCAACATTAACTAGTGAGCTACAAAAATAGAAATCCCATCCCTAGTTATTCATAATTTCCCACATACATGGGTGAGATAATCCTATAAACAAGCTCATTGCCAATTCTCAAAACATACTAGTCGACTTTTTACTGTTTCCAAATAATAAAAATGAAGAAATATAACCTTTTCCTTTAATATTAGTGTGTAAAATCCCCTAATTTGGCACTCTCCCTTGTGGATGAAAATAGTTAATCTTGAATGATCAATAATGACTCCCCGTAATACAGAGGATGTTGACTAGTGGAGGATTTGTGAAATGTGTAGTGGGGAGACTATACCCCTATTATAAAGAGTCAGTGAAGTAAAAAAATCATATAAACAATATAAAATAAATGTATAAACATAGATAAAGACAACAATAAAAGAAAACTAAATAATCCAAAAAATACTACTTGAATAATGTAATGATATGTTGAATACAACTAAAAGTCATGATATAAATAATCCATGTAAAATACTATAAGACTTAATAAAGACTCAAAAGAACACACTCATGAACCCCATGATGGTTCTTACTCCAAAATATATCACATCGAGTAAACAAGATATCAACATCAATGTACTTTTCCCTTTTCAAGAATCCATAAACATAATCTACTCGAGAACCAAATGATAATTGAAATATGATTTGATTATAACTCAGTAGTTTGAAAGCATCATTTCAGATTAAAAATGTTTGTTATGAAGTGTAGGTAATAAATTCATAAGCTTATGTATTAATTAATTAAAAAATTATTAAATTACATCAACAACCCACTTCGACTCCTTGCCAGAATACCTATGAGCATGTATTCTGACCATTCCATTCACATACATATAATAAAGGAAATATAATCTTCATTGGATCCATGTCATAATATCAGTGGGAATGTCTCTTGACCATTCCAACCACCACCATATAACCATTATATTATCCCAAAAATACAGTTCAAATCAATATATGAATTATAACATCTAGGTCAATGATGTATAAACATTAAAACATGATAATGGGATATCCCACTTTCTATAATCATTACAGCATGTGACTCGGCCAATCCTAGTAAATATCGACCTTACATCATATAAATATTCATGTTCCATGGCCGATCCCAATATATTAACTTTTCAGTATGGAACACAGGTATAAGAACCCTTCACATTATTAAACATTAATATGTTATTTAATTACATAATATTAGACTTAATACGTCCCAAAAATTGAGATATATAGTTTCTTTTGGAATTATGTATATTTAATTACTACATTAAACATGAATTATAGTATCTATATTCAAAACATTTTTAACATGCGTGATCTTAAAACTACATTGGAAAACCTGGAGAAATAAATAAGAAAGGGGTGATCCATAAATCCTAGAAATGGAATAAAAATTGAATAACATGAAAATAATAAAACATGTTAGACCAAGCATATCACTAAGGAATAATGAAAGGTGAATAATAAACCATGATATTGCACGATATTCAAAACATGGTAAATATGTCAATAACTTAAATCAATGCATCATATGTCATGGCTAAACTACCATGAAATCATAGTGGAAAAAGATCCATAATTGTATCAGGTACATGCCTATAAAAACATGACATATCATTATGCTAAACACTACCCAATGCATCAGATCTCTATATAATTCCAGCCACACCCATTACCTTTATTTCATTCAGATGCTTGAGTGTGCCAAATAATTCATTAAACATGGACTCATTCATTATTATAATTTATTCCACAATAATGTAGTGTCAAATATATAAACTTATGAATAAAATGAAAATATATATTTTTAATAATGTGAACACCCATGATAAGAAATGGGTATGATAATGAATACATAAATGAGATGGCAAGGATAATTTTGGTGAAAATTCTGCAGCATAATGTCATAAATTAAAAATTCATTAAATTGGATGATGACATAAAAATTAGCCCCTAATAATTTTTAAAAGAATTATAAATTATTAGATACATGTTCGGAAATTTCCACATAGTTAGGATTAGAAATATAATTAAAATGATAAAAAATAATCATGAATAAAAATAGGAAATAACGGAAGCTTTTGAAATATCAGCATGGAAACTGTTGTACATGGGAGTGATTAATGATAGATAAAGAGGTATATGGTCATTTATAAATTATATGGGAACTAGGTATTTGGAAAAAAAATCATACCCCATCATTAGTAATTTATAATAATATGGCATAAAAAATAAATAAATATTAATAATTTTGAGAAATGAAGGAACCCTTACGAAATTTGGTATCGCAGCAAGTGTTCTTAGAAGGGATTAATGAGAACTATTTGGGTTGATAATAATTTATAAATAATATTATAAGTATGTCGGAGGTTAAAAATTATTCCGCATAATTAAAAAAACAATATAAGATATCTGTGATGTATTGATGAAAGTGAGAAATAGAGGATCCCTTACCTTTTGAGTGTGACACCAATAGTTTGAAAGGCCCTTCTCGAGATCTTGGGGAAACTTGGGGGGGTTATATGGGGATGAGGTAAGAGTAAAGTCGTGATCCATTTATTTTTACTAAAGAGAAGTGGGTTCTTTATTGGCTTTATATAGGAAATGAGAGGGAAACTCTATAATATTTCACAAACATTGAATTTGGCCACTTTATATAAAATGATCAAAACCAAAAATGATCTATTTGTTTTTCCCATGGGTTTTTCAAAATATGGGAGGTTTTGATTATTTTATTAGTTAAATGTCCAAATATATTAAAATATTTCCCTTGTTTATGAGAAGGTGAGTAACTCTCGTAAGGAAATTAATTTTGAAATCACAAATTATACTATATATTTTAGAGGATTTCTAAAAGAATTATAATATTTGTCAAATAAACATAAAATCTCATTATTATAATGGTAAATATTATATTTTTCTAATGGTTCACATTATATTATTTATTATATCATTCTTTGGTCTTTATGATGGCATAAAATACCCCCTATAATTAAACGGTATTTTATTATTCACTAAAAATTTGACTACCACTGATAATTATGAAAAAAATCACAATTGGATAATTTCAATATTTTGATTCCAAAGATAATATATATTTTATTTATATATTTTACTAAATATTTTTATTTTCAAATTTAGAATTAGATTAGACATATTTTGAAAAAATTCTTTGTTCATTCTTACAATAATAGATTCTTAACCCTTATAAATGTACATTTCACATCCTAAAATTTATATGAAAATTTATAATTAATAAAAATAATTTGATAATTAAATTTTATTCAAATAATATTTCTTTAAAAATCATTTAATTCAACAAATTAAATCCTTTTAATGAATTTGAATATTGGGTGATAATAAAATTTTTGTTTAACTGAATAAAAATCAAAATAATTTGTATAGTAAGAAAAAAAATTGGAAACAAATGAATTTTTTAATAAAATCTACATATTCATATAATTGTCATCAAGATACATATCCCATTATTAGGTCATCATACACCTTAAGATTAAGGTGTGTGATGGTGAGACATTCATGGGGTCATTTAGAAAACATGGTTTCGGTTGTGATCTCGATGTGCTTAAAAATCACCCATAGACCAGTTCTCTCATGCTTAAGTTATTATATCCCAGCTCAGGATT
Source organism: Viscum album (assembly GCA_963277665.1). Classification (NCBI taxonomy): domain Eukaryota; kingdom Viridiplantae; phylum Streptophyta; class Magnoliopsida; order Santalales; family Viscaceae; genus Viscum; species Viscum album. The sequence continues at coordinate 1,941,021,719 of OY728126.1, read as the reverse complement.
TTTCATGGGAAAATATAAATGATGATATCATCCTTGGAATCTCTAATAAATTGGCTTCATAGGGTGAAATCATACTTTAAGAGGCTTTCACTTCCTTTGTATGTTTCAATTTGATTTGTTAAATATCTATATTTATATTTACCACATGATCACTATTTAATGGCTATATTAATAATGGTAACATTCATTTAAATATTTAAAATATATTCATATAACTATGGAATTTCATGGGATTTCGATTTTAATATTACCGAATAAAACAATAAATAATCAGGGAAATTTATTTGTAATTTTCTAGGTCATTAAAATACTCCCCTAGAGAAATTGCAACCAAAACTTTTCATTTCACCCCCTTAAAATATATGTGTGTAATTTTATCTCATCACATCCTCTGGTTCCCACACTTCTTCCTCAATATTTTGGTGTTTCCATATCACTTTGACAAGTTAATTTGTCATATTCCATTGAACTTTCTCTCAATGATATATGATCTTCTCCATCTTCTCCTCATAGAAAAGTCCATTTTCCAATAGTAATACATATGGATTGAATACATGTTAGGGGTCAGGTATGTACAGAGTCAAGAGTGAACATGGAATAAATCATGAAATGGAGATATGTAATGATGAATTGAATGTCTATCAGCCACCGCTTTAAGGAAAATATGGATCTCAATGGGGCTAATGTATTTTGGAATAAGATTTTCCTTCTTCCTAAATTTCATTACATTCAAGCATGTCTCCATCATAGAACTCTAGGTCTCATTGATGATTTTCCACAAAACTCTTTGTAAACTCTACATATCCTTGATATACAATTGAATTGTCTTAACCATTTCCACTATTTCCTTAACCATTTTAGGACCATGCATTTTTTTCTCCCCAAAATTATCCTAGCACGAATGTTTCATGTTCCTCCTCCCATAAAGGGCTTCATCGAGAGCCATTTGGATGCTCACAAGGAAAATATTTTTTATAGAATCTGACCATAGGAAGATATTGATCACATCCTCTTTTTATTTTCATTTAGAAAGCACTCAACATGTTCTCTAATTCCTAGATAGTCCGTACATATTATCCATTAGTTTGTGGGTTATACGTTATGATGAAGTCTTACATGGAATTACAAGCATGAACAAGAATCTACAAAAACATTTAGGGGAATCTTGGATCTTGATCAGATTCAATAGATTGTTGTAATCCATGTAGCATACCCACAAACCTAATTTATATTTGTTAATGTAGATCCAGTGATAATTCCTATTATATGACTATAATGTCTTCAAGCCTTGTGTGATGATCAACCGTACCCCATATATCATTATTCCCTCTTGATGTATTTGGATTATTAATGAAAATTCCATGATGATGTTTTCTTATTTCCATGTTAGTATGGGTAATGGTTGTATCATCCCTTTGTATTTTTCATATCTATTTTTACATGCTGACATTCAAGGCATCTTGATTTTTATTCTATGATATACTACTTCATATTGTCCCACAAATAGCATTCTCAAATATATCAATTCATATTTTTTCTTCTAGGGTGGATGGAGATGGTTGAGCTATGTGAATCATTCAATAGCTCCATATTTAACTCAAGAATTTATTGTACATGTATACTTGACCAAATCATACAACTAATTCTTTATTAAAATAAAACTATACAAATTTCACATTTCCTATCATTCCAACATTAATTTGAATTCATATATAACCTATTTGAGAATTATATAACATATCAAAGAAGATATGGATACAAAAGTATTTTAAAATTAATTTATGAATTTCCTTAATTTATTATTCCCATGTGAATACTATTTATGTCTTAGAAGATAAGGTCATTCTAAAATCTCATCAATGAAATAATTATTGGATCCTTTATACAAAGATAATATACCACTTTTTTATTTTTCCCAGGATGGGAGTGGATTGAGTAGTCATTGTTTTTGAGTAGTTATAACCATCTTCATTTGTGTAAATTTATATATTTTTGTGTGAATATATACATGACGATTTTGTTATCTTTATCTATTTCACACTTATCTCCAAAGAGATAATGCTACAAATTCTTCCAATAGAAGATCATTTTAGCCAACTCTAGGCCATGTGTTGGGTAGTTCTATTGGTAAAAATTCACTCTCTATGAAACATAGTTTATGAATTTTTTATTTTTCATCCACACACAACCCATTTCCTTCATCAAATAATCACTAAATACCAGGAAAAGATATCCACTAGTGGGTTGTGTGAGAACATCCACAATGATAATATTCATTTCCAACATCATGATGATCTCTTCACATTCATCATTAAAATAATGATTTAGTTACTTTAGTGTTTTCTTCGAAATAAGATTTCACAATAATGAGAAATTTATTAAAAAATATAAAATAATGCCAAGAAACCCTAAGGAAACTATGGATATCTATCACATATATTGACATCAAACATCGATCAATTGATTAAATCATTATAGGGTTCATAGATATCACATTTCCTGAGATGATAATTCCCATGAATGTTAAATCCTTCAACTATAACTCACACTTAATGTACTTTGAAAAATCAATATCCTTTTGTAAATTCATTATCATAAGATTAAATTTCACCTCATACTCCTCCATAAAGTTAAATTATATTAGAATAAAGTCTATAAATACATCACAAAAATTGTGTTTCTAATACGTAAAGACTATATTCATAAAGTCCAAGACAACTATTGGAGCATTAGTAAATGTTAAACAATTAATCTCTATTCATAGTGACCATACCTTATATAAAATTCTTTATTGGGGATATCATTATTTTTCAACCTAAAATGGTAATATCTTGATTGTAGATCCACCATATAAAAGTATTAAGCTACATGTATGTAATGGAAGAAATAATCAATGTCAGTACGAATATACTTATTCATTGTTGTGATCTTATTATGGTTATGATAATTGATGTAGTGGAGCATTGGCCCATAATTATTATTGATAAATAGTACCAATGTACCCCATGGTGAAGCCCTTTGGAGTTTGATACCATTATCCAAATTCTATTATAGTTATTGTTTTTAATCTTATCAATTTCCACAATATATAATATATATAGAGTCTATGATAATAGTAAAACTCGAGGTATAATATAGATTGAAAACTCATCCTCTTTTCTTAGAGGAAGACCAAGAAATTATTTGGGAAATACATCTTTGTATTCTTTCACAATGGTAATTCCATAAAGTATTTTCTTTTCCTTAACTCAATCATTTTAGAAAGATATTCTTTCTTGTATGGAATAATATCCATTTTTGAGATGAATGTTCTAAAGAATATTTATCTTCTCTTTTCATTTTTTATAGAATATAAGGATCATTATCAATATAAATAATGGTTTCCTTATCACAACAATATATTTTGTCTATATATAAGGAAATCCAATCCATTCCAAGAATAGAAATAAATTACACCAAATGGATATTGACATGGTTTTTTCGGAGGTTCATCTAACAAAAATTTACACGGGAAGTGTTATATACATGGTATATAATAATTTATTTATTTTCCATTTTCATAAAAATATCTACTTCCATTATTTTTTGTTGTGTTTGAATAGTTCAACTAATCAATAGTGATATGAAGGAATTTTTAGAACCATAATAATAAGTTATTTTCAGAATTATAGAATGAATAACTAGTGATCATGAATCCACTTTGTTTTTAGGATTCACTTAGATGGTGGTGATGGAAAAATGTCTCCCTTGTAGCATTGGAGGTTGTTGGTTGTCTCAAAAAACCCTTGTCTTCATGCATTGGTTTTGGAAGTGCCTTAGTTCCTGGTATTTTTAGCAATGAACAATACACTGATAATTAATCGGGACATTACATTCCATTTTTGCAGTAATGGGTTTCTCATATCGGCAATCATTGGATTGTTTCCCTTCCATCATCCACCTCAATCATTTCCTAATCCCCATTAAAAAATTTATGGGGTTCATATTTCTAAAAATTTGAGAAGGGGTTTTTTAAATTTCATGGAACCATTAGATCTCTCTAATGCACTACAAGATTTGATCTCCACATTCCACTTCATATCCTTATGATACCCCTAATGTTTACTAATCACAATTTAGTCATTGAGGTCACATAGAAAAATTTACTAATAGTTTTCAAATTCATTGATTGGAAGAGATTTCCATATTATAGATTTCATCACACCAAATAAGTTTCCAAAATTTTATTCTTGGGTAAGAATAATGTCGGAGGTGTACCGTATAAGCCTTCAGAAATTTTCCTCATATGCCCCGATTGAACCATCATCATCATTATTTAGGGAAAGAAAATCTATTTCCATTTTGATAAATAGTGTTAGAGGTAAATAATTATCAAACAATAGATTTTAGAAATACATCCACATCATTACATCACTCTCTTCCTTAGGATTCATATTTTTGATCAATGTCCACCATTGTTCAGATCCACCCTCCCTATAATAAATATCTAAATGATCCATATCTTGTTTATATCATCGATGGATGGATAATATCTTTTAAATGGGGTTGATTCATTGTTTTTTTCTATTAAGGGATTGGATGATATATTGAGTGTAAGAGACCTTGGTCATGTGGACCTCTCCATTATGTCTTGTTCTCTTTTGGAATGAATTTTCCACTTCTCCTGATATAAAATTCTTCAAAAAAACATGATTCAGATGAGGGATTATCATTATAAAGTTCATCATTTGTACTCCTATTGGGTTGGGAATCTATTTGAAGAATTCATCATGTTTCCCTCTGTAATGATTATTTCTCAGATTCCTCATATTTCTAGACATTCTATTGAAAAGAAGGAAATTTAGATCTATGTATAATTAACTTTTATACATATAAATGGAAATTTAATGACATTAAAGAGGTAAAATATAACATACTTGTATTTTATTAGTTTTTGATTTCTAGGCATTAGTCATTGTTATACATGATCTATTTCGTAAAATATACACTTATTTTAATTTTTTCTATGCCAAAATAATGGATAAAAATGGTCTTATGAATTAACAATAAATATCCCATGAGAGTATCAATCAAGGTTCATAGTAAGACCCATTTTTGTGTACCAAGATACCCCAAGTTAGGTTCAAAACAACTTGTCGAAGTCGATAAGCCTAGGCACATCTATGGCAGATCCATGTTTAATTGTAGTATCCATAATGGGTATATATATTCCTGGTAAACAACTTAATCTATAATAAAAATAATTCTACGATGTTTTCATATACATAGTCTTATATATAAGGCTTTATCTATAGTTTTATAATCATATTACCAAAAATAAATATCATTTCCCTTGAAACCAAAAATAATAAACCATCCCTTTATTACACATTAATACATGATTTAATATCATTAAATTACACATAATACAACCAGAATGATTGATAATTCTATTGTCTTATGAATATAGGTAAATTGCATTAAAACATTAAATAGAAATTACAACATCATTATTGAAACATCATTAACAAGAATTAGTATAAAACTACAATGGATAAAATGGGGAAATAAATAAAAAAATAGTGATCCATAAAGTGTAGTAAGAGAAAATAAATCCATTACATAATTATAATAATACATGTTAGAAAATCCATATCAATTAGGATTAAATGAACACGAATAATAAAACATGTCATGGTATAATAATCATAAGAAGGGGAATGTGGCATCTTCATAAAACATTTCATCTTAGGTCTAGAATAAACATCTATTGACTGATTGTGGAAAAAAAAATCTAACTGAATCTGATACACACCTTTCCCAAAATTACATATCATTATACAAAACATTTTACAATCCATTGGAGTTCTATATAATACTATGCACACCCATCACCTATATTTCATTCTCTTTCTTTTGTGTTCCACATAGATAATAACACATGGATTTATTAATTGTTATAATTTCTTCCATAATAAATGAGTTTGGAATGAATGCATGTAATCCGAAAAAAAAAGTTATATCTTAATATAATTCAACACCCTTGATATATAATGGGTATGAAATTCAATACACAAATGTTTTGGCATGTAAAATCATGGTGAAAATTTGGCAGCATAATGGCATCACATAAAAATAAATAAAATGTGTTTATGAGAGAGAAATAGGATAATAATTAACTATAAATGAGTTTTATAGTATTAGGTGCCTGGGAGGATATGTCCACAAATTTCTAATTACAAAGATAAGGAATATGATAATATATAATTTTGAATAAAAAGAGAAAACAATGAGTGATTATGAAACCTTATCATGGTAATAGGTTTACATGGGAGTGAATAATGAGTGTTAATAAAATAAAAATACTAAAGGAAGTTTGGGAGAGGATTGAAATAATACCCCATTATTAGTAGTTGAATATTATAATGAATGAAAAGTAAAAAAAACATTTATAAATATGAGAAAGTAAAGATCCCTTATGAAATTTTGGAATGGTATCTGATGTTCTTAGGAAGGATTATTGAAGTAAAAAGGAGTATATCTTATTTTATACATCATATGTGAACTTGAGGGTTGTATAGTAATATTCCATATCATTAGGTAAAAAATAAAAGGGAATAACATAATGGGGATTCTTTAATAAATGTGAGAAATAGAAGATCTCTTACCTTAAGAGTATCACACAAATGGCTAGAGTGGCACTTCATGAGTGCATGATGGACCATTATGATGATATTAAATAGAGGTTGGATGAGTGTAACACCCCAGGTAAATAAATAATATGAAATTTTTATATTTATCCCTATTTGTGAATAAAATGTTAATATTAATTTAAAGGTAACACTATGATCGATGGCTTACCCAATACGCAACAACGAGTTCCTTTGAAATCTTATGTTGCACTCTAATAATAAAATGATTTTAGTTTGAATGGTAGTTAACACCTAGCCATTGTAGTGACAGGAATGTACAGAACTAACTAAAAAATGATTATATATGTTTCTCAAATATTTTTACTTTTTAGAATACATGTTAGAGGATTAAAAATGCAAATGAATCCAATTTTAAGCATACACATTCTAATATTCTTTAAAAGGTCGATTAACCGCCTTTTGATGGAGAACAACTTTTAAATCTACTTTTCGACGATTTTAAGTGTTATATTGGACAAAATAAAATTATTCTTTAGAATCAGGACATCAAAAGTTACTTTGTGTAAATTTTTGTAATTTTTCCGACAAAGTTCATTTTTTTAATGAATAGTGAAAAATGTTGTCATTTAATTCCAAATATATTTTTAATATAATTTATTTATATTACTAGATTATCTTTTGAATTGTTTTTTATGTGAAATTAGAATATATTTTTACTATTTAATCCAATAGTGGACATTGGAATTAATTTCACTTTGAAATTGGACTTAAACTAGTGTCAATCTTTTGATATATATTGTTTCATAAAAACACGCTATTTGTTCTAACAGCGGGAATTAATTATTAAATTAATTAATGTAACTTAAATGTTTTGAATTTTTTAAAATCGACATCATTTTTGAATTTGGAATATCAAATATAGATTAGGATGAATTTTTGGTATTTTTCTGAAAAACATCAATTTTTTATGAATAGTGAAACTAGTAAGTGGTACTTAAGAAAACTGATTTTTCATTGAAATGAAATTTTACCACCTCCGTGTTTTGGATTTCAAAAATCCGACATAAATGGTTTTCATTAAGAAGTAAAATGTGGTTCAATGGGATTAAAATAATTTTTTGTTGAATAGTAAGTTTTATGTTTTTAATCGCGATTAGAGGTAATTTGTGTAATTTAAGGTAAAAATAATGTTTTAATAATATTAAATGATCCTTAAACGTATCCTACCCTAATTTAATGTGTCATGGTAGACCAATAATATCCATGGGTCAACTTGGGGACCCCATGGAGCCACTTTGGTAGGAAAATGACATTAATTACTTTTTATTTAATGTTAAAATTAAAATGTCACAAACATGTGTTGTTTTACTAAATCAATTTTACTTGGGGTTATAGAAGTCATATTTTTACTATAAAAATTCATTAGAAAGATAAAATGATTTCCTAAATTATGATATTTTTTTATAATTTTTAGACATTTAATAAATTAAATTATTTATGACACAATAATGATGTAGTGATTACCTCATTATTTAATGATTTAAATAAAATGAAAAGATAATGTAAAATATATGACCTACACTTGTCAAAAACCTATTTTATTGTGGATTTCGAACTATGATCACCTTATCCTCTAAATATATAATTTTGGGACCTTTAAAATCCGAAAATAAATTTATAATAATTTTACTTTTCAAGACTTTCCAAGAGTGCCCCTCCTCTCCTCTTATAAAAGGCCCCCACATCTACCACCACACCCACACCTATCAAGCCTTTGGCTCGGCAAAACCCTTCCCCTTTTGTCACTCCACATCCCTCCCTTACTCATAGAAGCCTCACCTTGGGAATAAGCCTTTCCAATGAAGCATTTGAGCTCAAATAAAAATGAGTTACCCGATTTAACGGTACTGTCTTCTCTTGTGTTCTTATGTTTTATTCTGCTTCTCCAACCCCCTAAACACTTTCTATTACATTATTTTGTAACAAAAAAATTATATTAAATATACTATGATGTTTTTATGAGATTTATTAGAGCTAAACCTATACACACCTTCATCTAATGGTTAAAGAACATACTGTTTCTGTGGTTGGTGATTATGTGCCTCCCGAAATGATGATTGTTCAATATTCTTTTAACACCTTTAAAGGTGGCCATTCTGATGAAATTGTATTTTATATATGATATATATTGTATTTATGTTTACTATATGCTTCTGTATTTTATATTTAAAACATACCTTTATTCTTTTCATGTTGTACAAATGCGATAATTTCATATGAGGATGTGTGGACTACCGTCCCTCAAGTGATGTGACTCATTCATGCAATACATGGAATGTATAAAGAATGAAATTAATCAAAATATGTGACCTATATAACATATATATTATATTATAATAATAATATATACATATCTCTTTTATTTTTAATTCCATTAATATGACAAAAAAATGAAAGTAGTGTTCATGCGTACGTACGGCCTACCGTCACCATGAACGGTGCTTTTCATTTTTTATCTCCAAATGTTATGGAATAGTATAAAATGAATGTGTACTGTATATATATATGATATTTTAATCATTAATACTATTCTATAAATGATTCACTTCTAACTACATGGTCAATCATATTCAAACAAGTTCATTTTTTTACTCATGAACCAAACATCGGCAAAAACGTCTGATATGAACTAACATTATTAAACAATTATTATACCATTATAATATGTGATATGAACTAAATAATAATCTTTAAAGGAGTTCCTTAAGAAATTATTAATTGAACAAATTTTATTATTCAGGAATATAAAGAAACAAACCAGACATGTCGGACATGAGGTAAGGGATCCTACCCCTCTCTTTCTTTTTAAGTACACTCTTTTATGCCATTCTTTTTAAGCACATATTTCTTATGACTAGGATGTTATTTTATATTACTCTTACTGTAAATTTTATGTTGATATGATAAGAGACCCTATTTTCTCTCATCAATATATTTTGGATGTTTTGAGTGGCGCCGTTAGGCTGCTGAATTTTCGTAAGAGATCCAACCTCTCTCTTTCTTTTTAAGTACTCTCCTTTATGTCACTTATTTTAGGATCCTCTATTTTATGATGGGGGATGTTCTTTTATGTTCCTATTTCTGTAAATTTTATGGTAATATTATGATAGACCTTATTTTATCTCATCAATCCATTTTTGGACGTTTTAAGTGGCACCGTTAGGCTGCTGAGTTTTCATAAGGTATTTTTCATCTCACATTTATTCCCATGAGATTTATGCTACATTTTCCCCAATTTCCTTTGAGTGGTATATGTACTTACTATTATTCTATTATTTGTGTAATATACTTTTGTTTATGAGTATTTACATCAATGTTGTTTTGTCCTTCTTTCGTGGGGTGTATTTTCAATAGATACCCAAGTCGGTAAGGGAACCATTCACCCTCTTTTTTTAAAAGACTTATTTTGTTGGGTCTTTTAATTTACATATTGTAATGTTAGGATATGTTCTTCTGTATCCTTATTGATGTAAATTTTATTTCCAAGTGATGAGATACCTTTTTATCTCTCATCAACTCATTTTATGAATTTTGAAGTGACGCCATTAGGCTGTCAAAATTTTGCAAGGGAACTTATTAACCCAGTTTTGATTCTTTGTGATAAACATGTACTCCTTGAATATGTCATTCGATGAATATGTGTGAATGACCTCTGATTTTTTTACACTTAATATCCCCTTATATTTTGTGTATTTATTTGTCACAGATAATTTGGTAATTGATTTATCCTTAATCCAAGGTTATCGTCTTTGTAAGGGACATCGTCTCAATCACCTTTCATTGAGGCATATTTCGTTTTATACACAACATTATTTATATGGTGTATAAATCCCATTGAATTTTACATTTATTCAAAATAAATATTTTTATACGAAGAATTTAATAAATGACAAAAGGGGATGTTTTTTTGTCGTACGTATGCGACGACAACGACTTCTATGAAGTCGTGACCATTATTTGTGTTTCGGCTTCCTCTACAAGCCATAAAATTTTTTTAATGAAAAATAAATACCATGTTTTATATTTTTGTTATTTTGGTATTGAATATGGTTTTCATAATGTTTTTATATGAATTTTTTGTATTGATATCTTGTGATTGAAAAGTGGAAATGTTATGTTTCCTTTATGCATGTTTTATGTGATACTATTATGTTATGGTTCTTGGGCATTGTAATGAAGACAGGTGGTTCCGTGATAAACTAAGGGTGGTTGAGCCTGATCTATATCTCCAATGCATTGGGTAATGCGAATGAGTTAAAATTTAAGGTTTATCTAAAGAGATTTAGGGAATATAATGTGATGGGTATTCCAAATGTAACCAAGAGGGTTACTCCCTACGTAAGAATGTTATGAATTCCTCAAGTTAACTTTATGTCTTATGATTTTTATGATTTATTCATGATTTGATGAGGTATGTTAATGTGATTATGTTTTATGAGTAAAGTATGATTTCATACACGGACTAATGTTTTCATTTCATACTTTTATATCCCTTACAGAGCTTTTTATGCTCATCCCATGTTTTTTAAATGTTCTTCGCATCTCAAGGGAAAGGTACATGATGTGATGATAGGGTCAAGGAAGTGTCATGAAAGAATCCATTTTTTGTATTAAATATGTTTCCATCAATGGGGAAAAAATGAATACTATATTTTATATAACCTATTTGTTTAAATTTGGAATATATTGCACGATTTATGATCTAATTCTCTAAAACACTTATCCTGAAAAGATCCTCAATGTGTAATCTTGTAATAACTCAAGATTAAGTAATGTTTAATGCCTGGTTCTTATAGTTGGTATCAGAGGTCGGTTTAGACAACTTTATGGATTTAGAGTTTTTTTAGACACATGGTTAGTCCCTATATCTATTATTTCAGTGAAATCCTTGTATTATAACATTCAGGTCAATTAAAGTCAGTTACGAACGGAAGGACGGGGATCTCAAACGACATTCCTATCTCTTCCTAATGACGCTTGCAATAATTATTGCAAAGTCATGTTCGGATGATTGTGAAACTTTTTCTAGCATACAACTCACTTGAAAGTAGTTGTTTGAGATATCAAACACCTCCACTATACCTCATTATCATCGTGGACCATGGGTTGTATTTACGAAAATAATATTTTCCCAATATTCTCATATTTTCAAGAAAGGAAAATATTATCAAGGTGTTTTCAAATATTTTACCTTATCACAAGAATTTGAAGCATATTATGATTTTAAAAATGGTGCGGAGGAAGAAGACCCCTGCGCAACCTATTTATATTTTCTTTTAAAATATATTCTCTCAGCGCATACTTATGGTATTTTAAAAGGAAAAATAATAGAAAGTTTCAACTCAATTTTTTTCTGAATATTTTATAGAAATCATGTTTTATCAGATGTTTTGGAATTATATGTCATACATGATTATTTTACAAAACTGTTTTTTTGTGAACACCCATATGAACCATGTTTTACAAGGTGTATTTGGATGGAGGAAGAAAATTATTTTAAAGGATCTCTAAATCATTATTGTAATTCATGGGACTTCTACCTACGTGAACAAGATGACGATGAAACTGAGTGGATGCCATGATCAAGGTAAGTTGTTATTCATTTTGGGAATTGTTTTATTTTATGGTGGTGAAATATGACTTCAATAATTAAGAAGTTCAGATCATAATGAATTTTTTTGAAAATGAGAGGTATAAAGAAACTATTGAGGTTAAAACTTGTTAGGGTTATTTTTGGATTTTTATAAAAAGTACATCACGCAGACTGTGTGACAACCTGTCACATCGGACAAAACTGCGGGAATCGAACCCACAACCAATGAGTGACTGGTATTTATCACCTACCACTGGACTACGTGATGTCCCTGGTTAGTATGACCTATTATTTTTAGTTAGATGATTTTATGAATTAATATTAAGTTGATTTTGGGTTATATATGGAAATTATTAACCTATCATGGAGGATATGTTATTAGGTTAATTACTTTTCAATATTAGACTTTTAGAGAAACTGATGTTATTTGGAGATAAGTGTTTATTTGTACCTTGGAAGAATATACTACTAAATACTTAAAATACTTGGGTTTTAATCTTAGTTTGGTTTACTTTGAATAATTTTATGGACAAATTTTTTATCGAATAGTCCTTGTTGAACTTTGGGTTTTGTTGGACATGTTTTGGATATTAAGAATAGATTTTCTTTTTATAAAGGGTTATCCTTTTATGGATTATCTGATATTGTTCTAAGAATTTTGGTTTTGGTAAGTGTCTAAAGAAATGGGAACTATATAGTTCTCTTTTCTAGATTAGGTTACTCTCAAGAAGTTGTTTATAGTACTCTTAATGTGAACAAGTCTTCCTAAATACTCATCATTTGGGAATGTATGATTTTGTGTAAGAAATATAGAAAATGTTGAAAGTCAAAATGACAAGTAAGTATGTTTCCTTAAGATCAAAAATAAATTACTCAATGAAAAGTAACTTAAAACAAAAATGTTTTCTATTAGACTTTCCTACTGGGGAATCAAATATTGTTTAACCCACCATAAGTTTGTGATTTTCTTGTGGTTGACTTTCTCCTAAACATGTTTTCTATCACTCTCCCTCAGAACATGACCCTTTGATTTTTCTTCCATATCCATGATTTCTTTCATGGAATCCTTGTATGGGTTAACTCGGGTGACCTCTGTACTACTCTTTCTTTCTTTTTAAGTGATTGTTTTACCGACTCTTGTTCCGATATGGGACATTCAATGATGTTTCCGAGCCTAATTTTAATATTTCGAGGACACAATTACCAAAAGGGGGGAAGGATGTAACACCCTAGGTAAATAAAGAATATGACATTTTTATATTTATCCCAATTTGTGAATAAAATGTTAATATAAATTTAAAGGGAACGCTATGCTCGATGGCTTACCCAATACGCAACAACGAGTTCCTTTGAAATCTTACGTTGCACTCTAATAATAAAATAATTTTATTTTAAATGGTAGTTAACATGCAGTCATTGTGATGACGGAAATGAACAGAACATACTACAAAATTATTATATATGTTTTTCAAATATTTTTACTTTTTACAACAAATGTTAGGGGATTAAAAATGCGAATGAATCCAATTTTTAGTGTAAACATTCTATAATTCTTTAAAAGGTCAATTAACCGCCTTTTGATGGAAAAACTCTTTTAAATCCACTTTTTGACAATTTTATGTGTTATATTAGACAAAATAAAATTATTCTTTAAAATCGGGACATAATAATTTACTTTGTGTAATTTTTTGGTATTTTTCCGATAAAGTTCATTTTTTAATGAATAGTGAAAATTGTTGTATTTTAATTCAAAACCTCCTTTTAATATAATTTACTTATATGACTAGAATATCTTTTGAATTGGTTTTAAAGTCTAATTAGAATATATTTTTACCATTTAATCCAATATTGGTCATTGGAATTAATTTTACTCTGAAATTGGACTTAAACTAGTGTCAATCTTTTGATATATATTGTTTTATAAAAACATGCTATTTGTTCTGATAGTGGAAATTAATTATTAAATTAATAAATGTAACATAAATGTTTTGAATTTTGTAAAATAGACATCATTTTTGAATTTGGATTATCAAATATATCTTAGGGTGAATTTTTGGTATTTTTCTGAAAAACTTCAATTTTTGATGAATAGTTAAACCAGTAAGTGGTACATAAAAAAACTGATTTCTCGTTTAAATGAAATTCTACCGCCTCTGTGTTTTGAATTTAAAAAATAAAATAGAAATGGTTTTCATTAGGATGTAAAATTTTGTTAAATGGGATTAAAATAATTTTTTGATGAATAGTAACTTTTAAGTTTTTAATCACGATTAGTGGTAATTAGTGTAATTTAAGGTAATAATAATGCTTTAATAAAATGAAATGACCTTGACACATGTCCTACCCATATTGGATGTGTCATGGCTGACCACGAAAATCCCTGGGTCAACTTGGGGACCCCAAGGAGACACTTTGCTAGGAATATGACATTAATTACATTTTATTTAATGTTAAAATTAAAATGTCACAAACATTATTGTTTTCCTAAATCAATTTTTACATGGGGTTATAAAGTCATATTTTTTACTATAAATATTCATTAGAAAGATAAAAATATTTCTTACATCATGATATTTTTTTAATAATTTTTAGACATTAAATAAATTAAATTAGTCATGACACCATGATGATGTAGTGATTACCTCATTTTTTAACGATATAATTAAAATGAAAAGATAATGTAAAATATAATACCTAAACTGGTCAAAAACCTATTGGATGTGTGGATTTAGAACTATAATCACCTTATCCTAGAAATATATAAATATGGGACATTTAATATCCGAAAAGCATTTTATAATAATGTTAAATTTTAAGACTTTCCAAGAGTGCCCCTCCTCTCCTCTTATAAAAGGCCCCCACCTCTACCACCTTAACCACAACTCTCAAGCCTTTGGCTTGACCAAACCCTGCCCATTTTGTCTCTCCACATCCCTCTATTACTCCTATAATCCTAACTTTGGGATGAAGTCTTTTGAAGGAAGCCTTTGAGCTCAAATAAAAAAGAGTTACCCAATATAAAGGTAGTGTCTTCTCTTGTGTTCTTATGTTTTATTTTGGTTCTTCAACCCCCTAAACTCTTTTTATTCCTTTATTTTGTAACAAATACAGTATCTTAAATATACTTGGATGTTGTTATGAAGTGTATTAGAGATACAGATACACACACCTTCTTCTAATGGATAACGAACATACTATATCAGTGGTTGGAGATTTTCTACCTCACGAAAGGATGATTGTTCAATATTCTTTTAACACATTTAAAGGTGGAAATTCTGATGTCACTGTTTTATATATATTATATATGTGGTATTTATATTTACTATGTGATTCTGTATTTTATATTTAAAATATACCTTTATTCTTTGCATGTTGTGCAAATGCGATAATTTCATATGAGGAAATGTGGACTACCGCCCCCTCAAGTGATGTGACTCGTTCATTCAATACATGGAATGTATAAAGAATGAAATTAATTAACATATGTGACCTATATAACATATATATCATACTGTAATTATAATATATATATATCTAATTTATTTTTAATTCTATTAATATGACAAAAAAATGAAAGTAACGTGCATGCTTACGTATGGCCTACTGTCTCCAGGAATGGTGCTTTTCATTTTTTATCTCCAAATGATATAGAATAGTATAAAATCAATATTTACTAGATATATATGATATATTAATAATTAATACTATTCTGGATATTATTTACTTATAACTACATGGGAAATCATTTTCAAACATGTTCATTTTTTTACTCATGTACCAAACATCGGAAAAAACATCTAATATGAAATAACATTATTAAAAAATTATTATAACACTATAATATGTGGTATGAACTGAATAATAATTTTTAAAGTAGGTCCTTATGCAATTATAAATTGACAAATGTTTATTATTCGGGAATATAATGAAATGAACAAGACAAGTCAAACTTGAGTTAAGGGATCCTACCCCTCTCTTTCTGTTTAAGTACACTCTTTTATGTCATTCCTTTTATGCTCATGTTTATTATGATTGGTATGTTCTTTTATATTAATCATACAGTAATTTTTATTTTCATATGATGAGAGACCCTATTTTCTCTCATCAATCCATTTTGGATGTTTTGAGTGGCTCCGTTAGGCTTTCGAATTTTTGTAAGTGATCCAACCTCTCTCTTTCTTTTGAAGTACTCTCCTTTATGTCACCTCTTTTAAGCTCCTCTTTTTTATGTTGGAGGATGTTATTTTATGTTCCTCTTGCTGTAAATTTAATGTTAATAAGATGAGATACTGTATTTTATCTCGTCAATCCATTTTTGGATGTTTTAAGTGGCGCTGTTAGGCTGCCAAGTTTTCGTAAGGGATTTTTCATCTCACTTTTATTCTCGTGAGATTTGTTCTACATTTTCCACCATTTCCTTTTAGTGTTATATGTAATTCCCATTATTCTACTCTTTGTGTAATATAATTTTTTTACGAGTATTTACATCAATGTTTTATTTTCCTTCTTTCATGGGGTGTATGTTTCAAAAGATACCCAAGTCGGTAAGGGAACCTTTCACCCTCCTCTTTTTAAAAGACTTATTTTGTTGGTTATTTTAATTTACATAACCTAATGTTGGGATATGTTCATATATATCCTTATTGATGTAAATTTTATGTCTAAGTGATGAGATAACTTTTTATCTCTCATCAACTCATTTTTTGAATTTTGAAGTGATGTTGTTAGGCTGCCAAATTTTTGCAAGGGAACTTCTTAACCCAATTTTGATTAATTGTGATAAACTAGTACTCCATGAATATGTCATTTTATGAATATTTTTGAATTAACTCTGATTGTTTTACAATTAATATCCACTTATATTTGGTGTATTCGTTTTTCAAACATAATTATATAATTGATTTATCCTTAATCCTAGGATACTGTCTTTGTAAGGTACATCGTCTCAATCTCCTTTCATTGAGGCATATTTTGTTTTATAAAAAAATTTCTTTTATACGGTGTATAAACCCCTTTTACTTTTATTTTTGTTTAAAATGATTCTTTTTATATGAATCGTTTACTAAACGACAAACATGAATGTTTTTTGTCGTACGTATGCGGTGACAACGAATTCTCCACCGCCATGACCATTATTTGAGTTTCAGCTTCCTCTACAAGCCATAATTTTTTTTGAATAAAAAATAAATACCATGTTTTAATTTTCATTTATTTTGGTATGAAAATGGTTTTCATAATGTTTTTATATCAATGTTTTGTATTGATATCTTGTGATTGAAAAGTGGAAATGTTATGTTTCCTTTATGCATGTTTTATGTGATACGATTATGTTATTATTGTTGGGAATTGTTATGAATACTGGTGGTTTCGTGATAAACTAAGGGCGGGTGATCTTGATATTTCTCTCCAATGCATTGGGTAACGTGAAGGAGTTAAACGTTAAGGTTTCTCTGAATAGATTTATGGAATATACTGTGATGGGTATTCCAAACGTAACCAAGATGGTTACTCCCTACGTATGAATGTTATGACTGCCTAAAGTTACCTTTATGTCTTATGATTTATATTATTTATTCATGATTTGATGAGGTATTTTAATGTTATTATGTTTTATGAGTAATGTATGATTTCATACATGGACTAATGTTTTCATTTCATACTTTTATATCCTTTACTGAGATTTTTATGCTCATCCCATGTTTTTGAAATGTTTTTCACAGGTCAAGGGAAATGTACATGATGTGATGATAGGGTCAAGGAAGTGTCATGAAAAAGTCCATATTTTGTTTTAAATATGTTTCTATCAATGGGAAAAAAATGAATACTATCTTTTATGTAACCACATTTTTTAAACGTGGAATGTAATGCATGATTTATGATCTAATTCTTTAAAACTCTAAACCTGAAAATATCCTCAATGTGTAATATTGTAATAACTCAAGATTAAGTAATGTTTAAGGCAAGGTCCTTATAATTATTGAGGTCATTATAAAAAAATTACTGAATATAAGTGGGAGAGTGGGTTTGATTATATAGAAAATTATATGGTAATTATTTAATATTTCAAAAACTAATGTTTTGGTCTATATAAAATAATATATTGAAATCCACAATAATTAATATGGGTTTTCCAATCGTTTCTTCAAAAAATGTGAGGTTTTCATTATTTTATTAGGATATTTATGGACAAATTAAAACATTACCCTTTCATGTGTGGAGGTGAGTCACTCTTTTAATGAATTGCATTTAAAAACCATAAAATATATTATATATTTTTAAGATGCATAAATGAATTATAAAATTTATAAAATAAACATAAAATCACATTATTTTGCGTGATATATATATATTTGACCGATTATTCCCACTATTGTATTATTACATCAATTATGGGTAATTATTATGTCACAAAACACAATATATATTTATACCATGTTTAATTTTTAGTAGAAAATTCATTTGCCTCATAAAACTATGAATAAATAATAATTGGGTAATTTTGATGTTTTTAAAACTAAAATAATATTAATTTCCTCTAAATAATATTATATATATCTTAAATTTCAATTTTAAAATTAGGTTCAACATTAATTGAAAAAATGTTGCGTGTTTTGACAACAACAGATTTTGAGACCTTATAAAAAGCGCATTTCACTTAATAAACATTATATGACCATTTATAATTAATAAAAATTAGTTTTTCATTAAATTTTATTAAATTATAATATATTATAAAATTTAATTAATTCATCAAATTAAATCCCTTAATTTAATTTGAATATTAACCGAAGATAAAATTTTGATTATTTGAATCGAAATAAAAATCACAAAATAAGTAACAATTGAACATGAAAATAAAATCATTATTCTATAAAATATAAATATTTATATTAATAACATATTGATACATACACATTTTTTACATAGTTCTACACCTTTATAGTATGGTTGTTGACGGTGAGAGTTTCATGGGGAAATTCGGCAAACAAGGGTTGGGCATTGATCTCGGTGAGATTGAACATATCCCATAAGAATTTACAGTCAGGATTATGTTTTTGGATCTCATATTTGGCTTGGTCATGGAAAAATCCTAATGATTCTATCTCCCTTATGAACTATTATAAATGGAATTCAAAGGTTTAGATCTTATAAGATGAGGAAATCCCTTCCATTGTATGGGTCAATTGGATTTGTTAAAGCCATATATTTATATTAATCATGTGATCAATATCTAATGTCTATATTAAAAATTAAAATATTCTAAATGTAATTTTAAATAAAAATATATATCCATGTATGTGAAAAACATTTTAATATCCATATAACATAACAAAACAATATATTATAATGTTATTTAAGTTATAATAGTTTGAGTCGTTACATTAAGTCCCATCAAGCCATGTGGATATAATAAAAAATAATATATTTAAATGATTTTTTATGTGAATATCCAATTATTGACCATATACAATATTCAAATTGATTAAAAATAGATTAAAAGTTACATCATTAATTAATACATCCCGATTTATAGATTATATAACTATCAGTCACCATTTTTCACAAGTACTTCTAAAAACATTAAAATAATATAAAATCACGATATATTCAATGGTTTTCTCACAAAATATTTTGACATATTGTTTTTCATAATAAAATTGAGATAGGACTCAAATTAATTATTATTTCATCCCTCTATTTTATTACATAACTTTGCATTACATTTTACAAATAGAGGATCTTGAATGTACCGTGTCTTGGAAAAAAGGTATATAATAAATTAAAACATATAACATTATTTTAATCCTCTTGAATCTATTCTTTTAATTTTAATCCTAATTACAATTTATGAATCTCAAAACATGGTGACAAAAGTCAATGTAAATAGTGAGCAGAAGTCCCAGTAATGTAAAATAGGGAAAACAATTTACATGTGAACTTGAGAGAATACAATAAGAACTTGAGGAAATATCATAAATGCATTAGAAGGGAAATATCATTATAATAAACACATGAATCATATGATTAAAATGATACTATAAAATTTTATTTAGACTATCATAATCATATCATCAAGGACTATCTCCAATGTGTTATAAAAATTACCAATGTTATTCTCCCAGGTTTCACAATTCTTATCATATGTAGAGATTAAATTTTTACCCAATTTTTTGGAGATATATAAATGAAAACCATTAATATTTCTTTATATTAATGTGAACCAAATATATCAGAATAAAACATTTCATAAATAACCCACTTAGATAAAATAAATTGGCTTAATATCAAAATCATGACGTTTTTTAAAGTCATTAAAATCATAATCAATATGTCATTCATAACACATAAAAAGGGAATGAATGATTTAAGTATTTAAATTAAATAATAAATATATCTTTTTTATATCATGATTAATACCCATATAAATGAAATGGGATTAGGTATTCACATAATGAAAATGTGAGAATTTCGTGAGAAAAAAAAAGAGTGATTTTGAGACGAAACATTTGTAGAATAATAGCCCTACAACATGGTTTTCAAAAAAATTAAAAAGAGATAAGATAGGGTTAGAACATTAATAAAATAATCATAATATATGATAGGGACATAATAAAATGTAAGCATGCACTTGGAATGGAATCATGAATGACATAAAACATAGAAGAGAATGTGAATGTAAAAAAGAGACCTTTAGAATTCACTTACCATTAAGAGTATCTTCTAAGGCACAAGGATCGAGACCGTGAGGGATAAAAACCAATTTTTAGGACTCCCTAGGATGTTACACAATCCTATATTTCATAGGAATTAATTTGGAATGAATGAAAATGATGTAATGACTTTGAATTTATAGTAAATCAGAATGATTTTTTATTAATTTTTATGGACACCTCATTAGTGGTATTTGAAAATTCAAGGTATTGCACAAGGTAATTTCCCATGTTTTTTCCACTTGGGTTACATCATATTATATTTTGAGACTCATGATTTGACTTCAATTTTAAATTACTTTTGACATCATTATGATTTCATAAAACACACTGAAAACTCAAAAATGTATTTTTACTGTTCAACAAAAAACTAAACATTTTATAAAAATCTCTTTTATTACCATTAACATAATATCTATGTTATGATTTTATTAATGAACTCCATTTTTATAAAATAAATTTATAAATATTATATATTTAATTTTTATTTAAAATCCCTATTTACCCATAAAAATACTAATACTTTTCTAATAATTGCAAAAATAGTTATTTACTAATATTATTATATATTATTACCATTCAAGATCCCTAAATTACATTTATACTTACTTAAGTGAGGCAATAATAACATTGGTCATATTACTAATCATAATGGTAATATTACTATTCATAATTTACTATTCACCAATAATTATGATAATCTTAATATAATCTAAATTCTGTACTTATCACAACTGTATATGTCCATTTTTTTAATTCATTTCACATTATTAATTACTAAAAGTATAAATAAATTCAAAATACTATTTTTTTCCATAATGAATCAATAATATAAATCATCATTGAAAAAAACTAAAAAATCATCCTCAATTCATTTTTACATTTGAAATGAAAAAATGATGGTTATTTTTACAATAATAAGAAATAAAAATATTATTTATACAAATGTTTTTCACAAAGTAACAAAGGTCTTGTTACATATACACATATAGAACCTGCATAGGACCTATGTGTAATGTTTTTAATGTTTATTGAATCATTGGGTGGCTATGAAAACATTGCTCTAGTAGGGATTTCATTCAACCTGAAATCGACACGTAGGCGATTTCGTTCATGCATAACTTATTAACGCTCAGCTAGGGCTTGGTACAAAGAAAATCCCAGTGAAGATACCTTCTTTACATGTTGTGATAGATGGGCATCGTATGACCTGATTATATGGGATGTGGCCTTAAAAAATCATTCTGCATTAATTCTCCATTATTATTTATATTTTTAGAAAAATTTATAACATTAAAATTTATTATTTTTCCCAAATGTGTATATTGACGAATGGTCATATAACCATCAAAACCTGATGGTCAAATTTCATTTATACTTTTATATAATATATTTATTAAGCAATAGTAAGACATATATTTTCTAGAAATAAAATTTTATTCCAAAGCACGAGTCATTAAATTCTTCCACCATTAATAAATATCATACCTAAAATTTCAACTCATACCTTCATAAGAAAAAATGTGCAGGTACTTATACCTAATAGACTCATATAGTTCGCATGTATATTTTTCACATTTGTCGTTCTTCCACAACATGTTAACAAGGTGGGTACTCTTATTGTGTAGAACATTGTCTTTATGATCCAAGGTCTCCACCAGCTACTCCTCATATGAGTGGTTATGTTCTAGTTGTACAACTTCTTGATTTTGTACATGGGAAGGGTAAGGTATGTACTTCCTCAAGAGGAAACATGTAAGGCATCATGGACTTGGGCTAGATTTGGAGGAAGTGAAAGCTGATTGGACAATGTTCCTACGTGATCAATGATTTCATTGGGTCCAATGTACCATGGGATGAGCTTACCTTTCTTCCCTAACATCATGACTCTCTTCCAAGGTGAAATCCAAAGAAATAAATTGTCTCCAACATAAAATTCCACATCCCATAAATGGTTGTTGGGATAGCTCATTTAAAAACACAGAGTAACCTTAATTTGTTTTTTTATGGAATGCTCTCTTTCTATAATCTTATGCACAAAATAATGTCGAATAAGATTTCCCTCACTAGCTTCATCCAAAAAATTATGAGTTCAACATCAATTCCCACATAGATCTTCCTTGGGGGACAATTGAATTCTTGAGTAGTATATGTTTTTATAAGAGACAACAAATAATGTGAGATGTAGATCCCATCCACCACTATGTTCTATTGATCAAGCTCTCAGCATGGCCTCATGTGTTTGAATAGTCTTTTATGATTTTTCATTAGTTTGTGGGTGATACATCGTAATGAAATTCAATTTTCTACTCCAATAATGTTGAAAAATTCTCCTGAATTTTGATGTTAATCTTGGATCACGATCAGATACAATTAAAAGTGGATGTCCATTCATCCTTACCACTTCCTCACATAAATCCTTGAATTTAAATTAAGAGGTAAATCTTCTTGAATAGTTATTAAATGGGTAGTCTTAGTGAGACGGTCCACTATAACCCATATCAAATAGTTTCCATTGAATGTTCTCACGAGACCAGTGGAAATGTCCATAGTGATATTATTCCACATCCATACTAGCATGGGTAGTGGTTGTAATACACCATTATGATGTTTTCACTATACCATCACTTATTGACATTCTAGGAACCTTGTAGTGTATTCATTCATCCCCCTTATCATATTATCCCACAAATAATTATCATTAAGGTCCCTATACATTTTTTCTTCCATGATTTATAGAGAGAGTAGAGCTCTAATCATCATCAATCAGTTCATTATTTATTACCAGAATATATGGAACACATAGTATTGTATTAAATTTCAGTACACCTTCTTGATCAATATTGATCTCAAGAAACTTCTCACCATTCCCAGTCTCAGAATTCTTCTGTAAAAAGGGTTATTCTTTTGGGTCACTATTTATCTTCTCCAGTAATGACTATTGAGAAATCATTTTTGATGGGGTTGATGATGTCCCTTCCCATAAAATTTTCATGCCCAGTTTCACTAGATCATTGATCAAGGTATCTCCATGGATCCTCATCTGGGATAGATCAACAAGTTATTTCCAACATAATTCATCAGGATCTCTATTTTCACTTTTGAGATGATAATTAATTGAACAATCATATATTTATGAAGCTCCAATCATCTATTTAGTTTCATGTTCAATTCCTTTTATGTGAAAATTTACATCAAACATTGATGGTATGTTTATATATCACACCTTTCACCATAATGATATTAACTCTATATATTTAGAATAAAAAAAACTTCACCCATCTCCAAATCATGAATAGGATAGTAATGAACAATAGTCTTTCGACATTCGAGATGTATAAGAAATACCATTGTCATTTTTCCTAAGGATTCTCCCAAGCCCATTCAGAGATGCATCGTTAATAATAAAAAATTCTTCTCTTCATGAGGGAAGAGTTAACAAGGGTGTAATAACAAATCTCTTCTTCAAATCTTGGAAATATTCCTCACACAATATTTTCCAAATGAACATAAACCATTTTTTAGTTAAGATTATTAGTAGATTCAAAAGACATGAAACCTTTTCAAAAGACTCCAATAATATTCCACTAATTCATGGAAACTATGAATAAGAATTATTGTTGTAGGATGATGCCACTCGTCTACATCGGTTGTGAATGCAAGATCAATTTTGATTCCTTCTCTTTTTAAAACGTTCCCCAAAAAATAAACATTTTGTTTCCAAAACTCACACTTGATAAACGTTCAAAAAATCCCATCCTTCTGTAGTTTTAGAAAAATAACCTATAGTTGATCGTTATGCTCCTCAAGGATTTTAGATTATCTCATGTTATCATCAAAAAAACTACAAAAAAATTATCATGGTATCCCATAATAATTAGATCATCAAGTCCATAAAAATATCCATGCATTCATCATACCAATGGGATAAATTCTTAATTCCCATATCATGATCGAAAAGTGGTTTTTGGAATATCACCTTTCCACACCCTCAATTTATGAAAACCAGATTGATGACCAGCCTTGAAGAATAATTGACCCCCATGAAGTCAATCAAATATGTCCTAAATTTTTTGAAGAGGGTTTATGTTCTTCACTGTGATCCAGTTCAGTTCTATATAATCAATGAATGAACACATTGATACATCCTTCTTCATCACAGAGAGAACATGTGATCCCCAATGACACATAGTTGTTCAGATAAACCTATTCTCCATAAGATCTTGGAGTGGCTTCTTTAATTAATACATCTCCATAGTTTCTAACCTAAATGGGGTCTTTGATATATAATGTGATCCATGTAATTCCACGACCCTAGAATCCAAGAGTTAGTGCATTATTACGTATCACTGAATTATCACAAAAGTTCAATTCTCAAAAGACCGATTAGTTTAGTTTCCTTGGAAGTATAGATACATTCATAAGGTTTACATTACATCATAAAATGGAAAACTACAACAACATTTCTTCAATAGATAAAACTGAGATCCCAAATAATTTCCATATAGGTCAATCTTAATATACTTCTTCACATCCTTGGAAAAATAAAACATAGAAAGGGGTGATCTCATATGCTCAGTAAGGATAACAATAAAGCGGAACCATTCATAAATAAGCATAAACAACTAAGGCAATGTATACGACTAAAACAAAAAACTTTTAAACATGAAATTAAGCTTAAAATGGAAAAGTTAAAATAAAATAATACCATTTACTTATTCACAAGGATATTATACCAGTCGATTAATCACATGAAATATCAATCGAACATTTCATAATGATAGAATGCATAAGGCCAGACTTCAAAACCACATAGTCAAGGGCTTGTTCCAAGACTAGAAATATGACTTTTTCAAGGCCTTGTGCCATGACACTAGTTTGTCTCATGAGACCTACCGATGCATCGAGGATCTATAGTGGGATCCACCCATCACAAACTAAGTCCAATTCATTCTTCATATGAAATGGTTTAAACATAACAAAAACAGTCTTATTGAAACTAGTATACAAAATGTCAATACATTATCCATAAACCATGAATGGTATGAAATAACAAATCATTAGTCAAACATATCACAAAACCTTCAATACAATACAGAATATTTGCATAATAATAAATCAACTTCAAACAAGTTGAAAATCTATCAAAAGATGTTGACATAGATGAAATGAAACTATTTGAAAGGAATCTGTCTTTCAATTTTGAAACCATTTAAATGATGAAATTTATTTTTGAAGTAATATTATAAGATTTTAAGGGATGATTTGATGATGTCATAATGGAAGAAAATAGACACACCCATATTATAAGTTAAAAAAGACATTCTTACCATAACTTTGTTGAAAAGGTTATAAAGGACCTTATTTGGAGAACGACAGAATGATTCCTTTATATGCATCTTATAAAATTAAAACAAGGGTATAAATGAATTTAACCCATAGACTATAAAACACTAATATTGTTTTGAAATGCATTTTTAGGAAACATGGATATGGATGATAAAGAGGTCCTAGTAGATACTTATGTAGAAACAACCTCCGATAATAAAGTGATTGTGAAATTAACACTTACCTTGTACTTTTTCTTGGTCAAGTGTAGGTTAACCATCTGTATAATGGTGAAATAATTGTTATTAAATTATACAAGAATAATATACATTAATACGATATATTATATTATCTTTTGACATTACTTTTTTAATAATATCTTAGTATAATCGTTGTTTCGGGTGTTAACTGATTGATTTTCATTAATATGATTTATTACATAAGTAATTTTCTTTATGGATAGGATATATCCTATTCATATTCGTAATGATATTAAGTCTTTCAACATTATTTATAATAATCTAATGATAATTATTCTTGAATGAATCTGATGGGAAATGAATCTCATTGCGTTTGTGGAGACTGTAATCTGTATGTTCTCATGAGTCACAATATCATTTTTTTGATATTGAAATTCTATATAATTGGATGTTATATCATATTTATAGAATAATAATCATGTTATATTAATTATTTACATCAATTATACATTATTATTATACCCATAAAAATTAATATGTATTGAATAACAACTACACAACGACGTGGAGATGGTAAGTTCTATCTACGCACGTATGGTGACATGTTATTCATATGATGGATAAAAAATGAATATGGTTATACCATTTTTATAATAATATCATAGTATGCAGAATATACTGGCATTTTAATTTTATAATGGAAACAACAAAGAATGAGGAAGTGGAGGATGAATGTAACTTGAAAGCGGTGGTGAGATATTTTCCTCTTCTTCGGGTTCTTCATTTTGATTTGATCAAAAGGGCTCCATAGGATGGATATATGACTAATGTAAGGATTCTAGGTTGGAGGGAGGATAGTTGAGAGGGTATTTGGGAAGATTTTGGACGATCCAAATGTCTTGGATGGTGTACATTAGAGAGAAGGGGGAGTTCCCTTTAGTAAAAGTGGTGAGGGGCACCTTAGGAAAAGATAGAAATATTATTTTATAATAAAAACATTTTCAGTTTATAATGACTCCAAAATGAATTATTTAAAACATAAGGTCGGGATGGTTCAAATACCATTCAACTAATAGGTTTTAGACTTGTTTGTGCCTCTATATTGACATTATCATTTAGATTTAACTCTTCGTTAAATAGTTTGACATTTTCGGTGTCTCTTTGTATTTTTATATTATATGGTTAATAAACATACCATAAACACCCAAAGAATTATAAAGTGGTTCATTAATGAAATATATAATATTATTTAAGACTTTTGGCTAAACCTTAGTTTTTTAATAACATAATATCAGTTAAAAATATAATATTTTTTTAAAAAACACTTTTATGTCAATTTTACGCTATTTGGTAATTTGTTTTTTATCAATTCAAAACAGCATTATTACTTCTATAAAAACGCATAAAACCAACCCTAACATGTCATATAATTCTATAAAATTCGTGGATGGGATCAAAACATTCAAATTTTATTTATTTTAACATTCATAATACCATTTATTTGATTCTTTCATTAATAAGGAAAATAATTCATCATCATTATGTCATAAATATTTAAATTAGTAAATGTATAAAAATTATAAATAACATTCCATTATGTTGGAAATTTATTTATATTTCTGATGAATATTTATAGTCTAATAGATAATATATATAAGACTGATGTTAATGAAGAATATGAACATGTTCCTTATTTTTGTGAGGTTTGCAAGATTGTGGGTCATTTTGTAGTGAACTGTAGGATGCTTCAAAATAAATTTAACAATGTTCCCAAAGAGAAGGATCGAAAGGAGGTTAATCGGAATAAAAAAATAAGAAGATCTTAGTGGAATAGGTGGGTCCCTCAAAAGATATACCTGGTTCCTCCAGAGTTATAGTTACTTCAAATAAATCTTGGGCAGATATCTCTGAAGATGTTGAACAAGGTAGGATTCTTGATTTGCCTAGTCCTCTTGCTAAGATTGGTAAATAAATGGATAAATATGGTGGATTCACATGCATATAAGATCACATTTTAAATCAGAATAAATCTTATGAGATTTATGACCTGGTTATGTTTTCAGAATTGGAGGATAATATTTTTTCGCTTGTGGTTTCTTTTTAGGATAGTGATAATTCTGGGATTTCCTAGGTCATTACTGATCCTGTTATTGCACTCGTCACTTCCCCAATTCAGGTGGCTGGAGATCATGTTCCACCTATTGCAGATTCTATTCTAAAAGGAGTGGAACCTGCTTCTTTCAAGATAGATTCTGCTCCTTCAAAAGAGGTGATTGGGGCCCTTTTTTCTTCTCGTGGTACTGTTGCACTGGTTGAGGATATTAAGGTTCTTGTTGGTAATGTGAAAGTGTAGGATATGGGTGTTTATATTTCATACAGTGGTCTAGTTGACATCCTTAATGATGATGTTAAAAATGGAAAAGTAACCATCAGCAATCTGGATATACGTGATCTTATACAAGGGGTCTCTAGTACTAAGAGAACGACTGGAAGGCCTCCTAAGTCTGGCAAACAGATAAATGTGGGGGTCAAAAAAGGGGGAAATCATCCTGGTAATAGATTTAAATGAAGATTATTTTCTGGAATTTTCAGGGTTTGGTCAATCATGATAACATGAGGTCCCTTAGGCTCTTCATTCTAAAACATAGGCCCCTTCTTATTGGTTTTTCATAACCCAAAATAGTTTTTTCTCCTAATATTTCCAATTATGAAAACCTTGGTAATCATTTTGTGGAATCCAATAGACCCTCATCGGATATTAAAGGATTATGGGTTTTGTCTCGTTATTCATTGTCTCATATTTCTCTAATTTCTAATACTGACAAGCATATCACATGCTCCTTCTTTCTTCAAGGGCTCCAAAATTTATGCTCTTTTATTTATGCCCATAACTATTATTAGGGTAATAGGAATTTATGGATGGATATTAGGTCTCTCTACTCTTTGATATATGGTCCATGGTCTATTCTTGGTGTCTTTAATTACATCATGATTTCTGATGAGAAAATTGGAGCCATGACTAATGACATCACTTCTAGAGATTTCAAAGCCTGTATTGATAATAATGGTTTGATTGAAGTTCATATTGTTGTGGCTAAGTATACTTGGTACAAGAATGTTTTGGATAGATTTGTTTCTAGTATAATTGATAGAGCTTTCTTCAATGTGGCTTGTCTTGATTTCTGGTGTTCTATTTCTTATATGACGCTTTCCAGAATCAACTATGATCATCATCCTATTTTGGTTAACATTGTGAGTAAGGATCCCAAACCTTCTTTGACTTTTATATTTAATAAGGCCTGGGTTAATCATCCCAAATGTAGAACTATTGTCAAACTATATTGGAATTCTTGGAATGGTAGGGCCAATTATTTTTCTTGCATTATCAAGCTCAAAATCCTGAAAAGAAATTTGAAATTTTTGAGTAAATATCATTTCAATTCCCTTGATTCTGAAATTTCCACTCTTGAGGAATCTATTCAACAAATGCTGGAGCAGAATTCTTCAAATGACTTCACTAATGATGTTTTGGGTGAGACTAAGCTAGTTTACAAGATTAATAATTTGTTTAATCTCAATGATGCCTTGTAATGAGACAATTTTAAGGATAATGGGTTGCGAAATGGGGATAGAAATTCTAAATTTTTCAATTCATTATAGAGAATTAAGAATGTCTCAAGGCCTCTATCTTTGGTTAGAAATTTGAATAATGTGTTAGATAACATATGGTATCTTTCTGAGCATGTTGTTACTTATTTTAAGTATCTCTTTACCTGTTATGTCCATCTTGATGATCCTTTGGAGAGTATTGTTCCGACTCTTGTTAGTCAAGAGGATAATTCCAATCTTACAACCATCCCTTTGGACTTTGAAATAGAAGAAGTAGACTTTAGTCTAAATTCTAACAGCTCCACAGGTCCAGATGGTTTTGGGAATTTTTTCTTTTAGAAATATTGGGACGTCATTAATGATGATGTTTGCTGGTTGGTTACTCGTTTTTTATAGGTGACTCTCTTACTCAAGGCCTTAATGCCCAATTACATGTCCTCATTCCAATGACTGAGAATTCTAATGAGATTTATTTTTTCAGACTAGTTTCTATGATCAATAAAATTTTTAAAATTATTTTTAAAATCTTAGCTACAAGGTTTTCATCTATTTCCAGTAAGATTTTTTCTCCTAATCAGTTTGGCTTTATTAAGGGTAGGTCTATTGAATATTGTCTTATTATTGTATCAGAATGTGTAAATCATCTTAAGAAATCCACAAGGGATGGTAATATTTCTCTCAAGTTGGATGTCAGGAAATCTTTTGATACTATAAATTTGAATTTCATGTATAAGGTTCTTTGTTTTTTTGGTTCTGATGTTGTTTTCATTATTTGGGTTAAAATAAATTTTGAGTCAGCTCGTATCTCTGTCCTTGTTAATGGCTCGCCTGAGGGCTTATTTTCTTGTTATAGAGGTGTCAGACAAGGTGACCCTCTCTCGGCCATTATTTTTTTTCATTACAGAGGATTGTCTTAGTAGATTACTTTCTATTATGGCTGGCAATGGGAAAAGGTAGTCTATTAGAGCTGGTAGAGGTTTTGTTGCTCGCACTCACTTGTTGTATACTGATGATATTATTCTTTTCACTAAATGGGATAAGAGAAATAATAAAAATATTAAGTGTGCCCTTTTTCATAATGAAAAATTCTCTGGGCAAGTGATTAGTTTGAATAAGTCCTTTGTTTGTTTTGGTAGTAATTTTCCTATTTCTAGGATGATTGGCATTATCATGGATTTGGTTATTCATGAAGGTGTTTGTCCCTTTACATATTTGGGTGTTCCTATGTTTTAGGGGAGGGCTAAAGCTTGTTATTTTTCTGATAAAATATGTAAAATCAGATGACATCTTGCTACATGGAAGGGTATGTCCCTTTCCCTAGTAGGTCAGGTTTTCTTGGTTAGGGCTATGATCATTTCTACATTATTTTATTATTTCATGGTCTATAAGTGGTCGATATCTCTTATAAAGAGAATTAATTTTTATATTAAAAATTATATTTGGAGCAGTAATATTTTAGAAATAAAATTAGTTATGGTCTCTTGGAATAATTGTTGTAAACCCTATGATGTTGGGGGTCTTGGTATTAAAAATCATGAGTTGTTTAATGATCATTTACAGGCTTCATTCATTTTGAGGCTTGTCAATAGTATTTCTGAGTCTCTAGAATTTCTTCGTAATAAATTTTGTGACAGGCTCAGGAATGGAGTTATTAATTAACTGGATTCTTAGGTTTTTCCTGCTTATAAATTAATTTTTTCTTCCATTGACTCTCATGCTAGATGGATTGTTTCAATGAATTCATCATTATCCTTTTGGAAGGCCAATTAGACTCGATGTCCTTTAGGTGATTCCTTGATGAATGATGATTTTAATTTTTATCTGGATGCTATGATTAAATATCATCTTGATAATATGGGGGGGTATCCCTAATCATATTGTTAATATTATCAATAGTTACTATTTCTCTAATAGAGATGATTTTTGTGCTTGGGAACCTGCTATAAATGGCCTACTGACTTCTAAAAATTTTTATAGTCATTCTCTACCTTGAAATAAAGGGTGTAAATGGATGAGGGGTCTTCATATGAACTTTATTAGGCCCTCTCAGAGAAATTTTTCCTGGAGACGGGCTCATGGGAAGCTTCCTACTGATAGTTTCCTTCAGAAATGTGGAATCTCTCTCTACTCTTTATGTGTGTTTTTCCATCAACATAGGAAAGATATTGATCACATGTTTATTAGTTGTGTCAATGCCTCTTCAATGTGGAAGGATGTTTTTGATATTTTTGATATCCCTATGCCTAATTTGTGTTAAATTAATCATTTCCATCAAGGCTGGAATTCTATTTCTCTCTCTCCCTAATTGATGGATCTTTTTAGAGTCGCTGCTTCTAAACTCTATCATTTTATTTGGTTCTCTCAGAATAAGATGATTCATGATAGATTTAACTTCTTGGTAACTAGGGTTTTATCAGCTATTCTTGGTGCTATGCATAATGTTGATATTCCAAAGAAGCATTTCTGCTTCAACTCGGTTCACAATTTTTCTGTTCTGAACTGGATAGGTGTTAAGAGAATTTTCAAGCCTCCTCATGGTACTTTAGAGGTTCTCTGGAAGGAACCTCTTTTTGGTTTGTCAAATGTTTATTCGGATGGTTCTTCTAGGTGTAATCCATGGAGTTCTTGTTATGGTGTGGTTTTCAGGAATCATAAAGGGGTTGTCCTCGGTTTTTTTCATGGTTCTTGTGGATTTTCCTCTTAACTGGAGGCTGATATTCTGGGCATTATCATTTATGTCGGTCATGTTGTGAAGCGTGGTTGGGATAATTTATGGATTGAGAGTGATTATTCTGTTTTTGTTTCTACCATAAGGATGGTTCCTCATCACTTTTCCTGGAAACTTACTAATCGTTGGATTAATTGTTTGGAGACTCCAGTTTCTCTGAATCATATTATCACTCACATTTATAGGGAAGCCAATTTTGATCCTGATGGACTGGCTAATAAAGGTGTTAATGGAGTTGATTTTGTTTGGTATGATCAGGTTCCTGATGATCTCCTTCCTCTTCTTAAAAAGGACTGTGACAAATCTCCCAATTTTAGACATTTGTAAGCTATCTCTTATCCATGTTTGTGGCTGTTTTGTTAGGTCATTTTAATCGTTGTGTCTATCCTTTATATTTGAGGCATGTTTGTTTTAGTTTTATTATTTTTTAATTCTTTGGAGAAGTTTGATTCTTTTTCTACAGGTTGATAGTTGAACCGGCTATGCTGCATTCAGTTGTAGTGGTCTTCCTAAATTCTGGTCTGTTGTAGTGGTCTTCCCAAATTATGTTGAGCCAGCCATAATACCCTTGGGTGTGATGGTGTTTTTTCAGGACTGGTCCGCTGGAGCTTCTTCTGTCGTGGTGAAATTAGACAAGATCCAGCCTCTGGGTTGATTTTTTCCATTGGCATTGCTGTTTCCTTTCTAAATAAAGGGGATGAGGAGATAATTCTAGAATCCATTAGAGCCTCAATATTGGAAATGGATGCCAGAGTGGAAGGGTTTGAATTTCACTAGGTTCATTCTTGGTGGTCATTTTTTTTGTTTATTTTTCTTTCATCCTAGAGCCCACATTTTTTTTTTGGGTGTTTTTATGATTTGGTTTTTTCCTTTTCACCTTAACCATTATTTATGGTTTTGGTGTTTCTTGATTGTATTTTTCTTTTACTGTTTTCTTTTCTCTTTAATAAAATTCCATTATACAAAAACCATTTTTTTAAGAAATAATAACTATCAAAAGATTTCTATTTTCTTTTTTCTAGTTAAAATGTGAAATTACGTCCAATAACCAACATTAGATTAAATGGTAAAAATATAATCTAATTATACTTAAAAAACACTCAATATTATAGTTTAGCACTATAAATTATTTTGATTAAAAAGTTGTTTTTAATTAATATTTAGTATTTTTCACTATTCATTAAAAAATAAATTTTTCATAAAAAATAAAAAAAAATCGCCATAAGATATTTTTGATATTACAATTCCAAAAATGAAGTCCATTTTGAATGATAAAATTTAAAAAATTTCAAAAAGAGGTTATTACATTTCATAACGGCTAGTTTGAATGGTTGTGGTGTGTAAGAACTCGAAGATGCGTATATCACACACTATTGTATTATTCAAAGAGAACTGTATCGTGGAAGCTTGGGGTTTTTATTCTCATCTCCTTAAAATAATTTCATCCTCTAAATTTCTATAATATTAATATAAAAAAAGACTTGGGTGGTTATTCATCATACATTCCTGGGGTTACCACGTTGCCTCTTCCATCTAATGGATTCTCCATAGAACTTTTACCTAACGAGTCGTCTGGTTTCTCACCACTTGTTCTCTTGTATCAAGAACCCGGATAAGCTCTTCACAATAAGATTGATCAGGTTCCAGTTCTAATTCATCATAGTTGAGTACATGTGTTGGGTCAGGCATGTATTTTCTCAACAATGATACGTGGAGCACATCGTGAACTTTGGAGAGACTTGGCGGTATTGCCAAACGGTAAGCTACCACCCCAATTCGTTCAAGAATTTTGAAATGTCTGATGTACCTGTGACTTATTTATTCCTTCCTACCAAATCATATGACACCCATCTGTAGATATACCTTCAAAAAAACATGATCCCCTACATGAAATTCCAAATCCTTCTTTAGGTTGTCTGCATAGCATTTCTGCCTACATTGAGATTCCTTGATGTTGTTTTGGATTACCTTCACATTTTCCATTGATTCCTTCACATGTTCTAGGACTAATATAATTCTTTCTCTAATATCATCCAAATATGTTGGTTTGTGACATCTCTTTCCATATAACGATTCATAGGGTTCTATCTGAATACTTGAATGGAAGCTCTTGTTATAAGAAAATGGTACTAGAGGTAAATATTGACCCCACATACCTTAAAGTCATGTGAGCATAATATCAACATGTCTTTAATGGTTTGAATAGTCTGTTCTGATTGTCCATCAGTTTGAGGGTGGTCGGAAGTGCTCAAACGATGTCAATATCTAGGGATTTCTTAAGAATTTTCCAGAATCTTGATGAAAAATGTCGATCATGATCAGAAAAAATCAATTGGGGTACTCCATGAAGTCTCAAAACTTTATTAATATATAGTCTTTCTAGACGTTCAAGTGGTAAATCTTCACTTATAGAATGAAAATGTGTTGACTTGGTAAGGCGATCAACAATGACCCATATTTCATTGTTCCTTGTAGGAGTCTTCAGTAGCTCGATGACAAAGTCCATCATGGTATCATCCCATTTCCACTCAGTTATGCGAAGAGGTTTCATGACTCCTCCAGGCTATTGCCTTCCAGAATTCACTTACTGAAAAACCATATATCTTGACACAAAATCAGCAATATCCCTCTTTATGTTGTCCCATAAAAAATGTTCCTTCAAATATCTATAGTTTTTGACGATCCCAGGGTTTATAGGGAAATTTGAGCTATTAGCATCATCAAACAATTCACTTTTTAGATCAGGTATATCAGGAACACAATGTATGTTCTCAAATTTCAAAATGTCATCTTCATATATGAAGTCACTCAATCTCCCATCATTCGAAGCTTTAATATCCTTTTTAAACTCTTCATCATTTGTCTGAGAACTCATTATCCTTTCTAGTAAATACGGTTTGGAAACCATTTGAAATAGTATTGATGTTTCAACTTCCATGGTGATTCCAATATCCATCTTTACTAGTTCTGTGAAATTATCATCCCTTTCAACCCTCATCTAGTTCAAAACTCCATGATATTTTCTACTCAATGTATCTACCACCTTTTTAGCCTTCCCCGTGTGTTAGTTTATAGTGAAATCATAATCCATGAGTGGTTCAAGCCATCTCCTTTGCCTCATGTTGAGTTATTTCTGTGAGAAAATATACTTCATTCTTTTATGATCGGTATATATATCACATTATTCACCATAGAGATAATGTCTACATATATTCAAAGCTAATTTTACAGCTACTAATTCAAGATCCGGAGTAGGATAGTTTCTCTCATTAATTTTTAGCTGTCGTGATGCGTTGGTAATAAGCCTATAAGTATAAGGACAGAACCAAGTCCTTTCATTGATGCAACACTATAGATAACAAACCCGTCATTCCCTGATGGTAGAGTAAATATAGAATAATTGACTAATCTCCTCTTCAATTCTTCAAAACATTCTTCACACACTTTTGTCAAACCATATTTAACCCCATTACGTTTGAGCTTGGTTAATGGGTTTGCCTATCGGGAAAAATTCTGGACGAAAGGCTGATAATAACCTACTAAACCAATATAACTGCGTACATTGGTTATACTCATTGGTGCTATCCATTCTAAGATTTCCTTGTTCATATAAGGATTAACAAATATTCCATCCATATAGACAATATAGCCAAGAAAAGAAATATCTTGCAGCCAGAATTCACACATACTAAACTTCCCATATAATTAATGACGTCTAAGAGTCTTCAAGATAATGTGCAAGTGATTTTCATGATCTTCATAGCTATTGAGATATACAAAGATATTGTTAATAAATACCAATACAAAGACTTCAATATATTCATTGAAAACTCTATTTATTAAATCTATGCGGACAAAGTTTTCATTAGTCAATCCAAAAGGCATTACTGTAAACTCTTAATTCATGTACTTGGTTCGACATCCTTTTTGAATAATTTCTTCTTTTTTGACACAAAACTGATGATATCCAGACCGACGTTAAATCTTTGAAAAGTATTGAGCTCCATGTAGTTGGACAAATAAATCATCAATGAAAGGCAGGGGATACTTGTTCTTTTTTGTTACAACATTTATCTCCATATAGTCAATGCAAAACCTCATAGATAAATCATTCTTATTAACAAAAAAGACAGGGGCTCCCTATGGAGAAACACTAGGGAGAATAAACTCCTTGTTACTCAATTCCTCTAGTTGTTTCATTACTTCAATTATTTCCACAATGGACTTGCTATAAGGGTTCTTCAATATGGGCATTGAACCAGGAATAAAATCAATAGAATGCTCAATTTCTCATTATGGAGGATGTGCAGGTAAATCTTCTTAAAACACATCAACATATTACTTCACAATAGGAACATCTTCTATTGGAACATTATTTTCCTCACCCAAAGTTATTACATTCACTTTCACCCCAATAATTGAATTCAGTTGAGCTACTGGGGTGGGTCTAGATAAGAATTTGATGGTGACGTTTCTGCAGTGAAGATAAAGCACTCCTTATCATCATCGAGAATTGTATCTACCTTTTTCTTACAATAAAGTTTCGCATCATGGTTCGAAATCCAATCAATACCATGGATTACATCTAATTCAATCATGGGTATGGGGATGAGATCAGTAGATAAAGAAAATTTATATTCCCTAATGGGGACTGATTCACAGTACATTGATGCAATGATAATTCCCTTAGGAATTTTGACTAACAATTACCTTGTTAAATCAAATTTTAATTATCTAATTTTTTTATCAAACTTGGAAGATATGAAATAATGTGATTATCTAGAATCAAATAATGTTTTTGTGAAACTTGAGGAAACCATTAAATTACCTTCCACTACATCTTTTGGAGCTTTAACCTCATTAGTAATTATAGCATAAGCTTGGCCTTGATCCATTGGCCTTATCTGAGGTATGTTCCCTTGGCACTTAGGAAATTTATTTTCACAATTTACCTTTTCTCTACAATTGTATCATTAAACATCAACAACCTCGTTCTACCCCCTGCAATTACGAGCTTGGTGGCCTTTTTCACCACAATTGTAACAGACTCACATTCCCCTTAGGAATGTACCAGGGGTTTTCTTCCCACATTTACTAAAAGAGGGATATTGATATTCTTCCTTCATTCCCTTATTTCCATTTCCAGATTGATCAATAGATCACTTCTTCTATTGATTTTTTTAATGTCGTAAGACATAGAGAATTATTTTTTGGTCTTGATAACACATGAGATAATATCATTGTATGATGAGAAGGATTGTGAGGTTAATGCTCGATGGATAAATGTTTTTAACCCATTAAATAAATCACTGATCTTACTTCTAGTGTTATGTATATAATCTACATCATGCCTCTCCTACCTTGTAATGTTAGCTTCATACTTTGTGACATTATCATCCTCCTTTTTCCTCAGACTCAGAAATTGTATTTCCATATCTTCTCGATAGTCACGAGGAAAGTAATTTTCTATGAAAATTTCTTCAAACTCCCTCCATTCAATATTTGATAATTCATCATATTCCATTGTGTTTTGAAACATTGACAACCACTGATTAGCATCTCCAGTGAGGCGATAAACTGCTATGACAACCTTTTCCCTTTCACTAACCCCAAGGCATGGAATATTTTCTATAAGGAATGTATTCATCACTCGGCCTCTAGTGGATTTTTACCCCCATTGAATGTTTGTGGTTGTTTCCACATGAAGCAATATAACATTCATCCTCTATGATACAAATCAGGGTGCTCTATACGAGTATGGTTATTATTCATAACATGAGTGAGTTGTCCCATGTGATAAGATGATCAGTTCTAGTTGCTTCACCAGCTCCACTATAATGACATTGAGAAGGAGAGAAATCCATACATGGAGTGCTTGCATTGATATGGATTCCATTCCTTCCACTAGGAAGAATTTCTAAACAATTTCATAAACTAGATTAGATTATAAATTACAATAGATAAATCCAAACTCGTAAAACACTTAACATAAATTGAGCAGTTTATGGGTAAAATCCATAATCATGAAAATGTTTTCTTTGAGGAATTATATACTTATAAACCCTTCATAATGGTTTTAAATAAAAATTC
Source organism: Viscum album (assembly GCA_963277665.1). NCBI lineage: Eukaryota > Viridiplantae > Streptophyta > Magnoliopsida > Santalales > Viscaceae > Viscum > Viscum album. Next base: position 1,940,982,768 of record OY728126.1, on the reverse strand, counting down.
AAATTATCCTAAGAATATATCCCGGGAGTGTCGTAACCAATAGTGTAGTAAGGAATGTTGTCATGCACCAGTTCTTGTTCTGGTCTTGCTCAAAGCGGTTTTTCAGGTTTTACCCCTAGGTACATCTATTCTATAGCCACCTCAACCTGTTCGTATGAAAATAAGGATTTATTGCTTTTAAAGCTCAAAAATTCACTTCAAAACCAAAATTCTAGGATGTTCTTCTATAGTAATCCTCAAATTCCATCTTAGGGTAATGTGCTCTAATCAGAGTTAATCTAAATATAGTTTTCAAGGATTGAACACAATATCCCTTGATACCCACTGTAAGGCCCCGATCCCATAATCCCAGAGTCGGTGCATTATTACATATCATTGGAATGATCACAAAAGATCAAGTCTCGAAAGACTGATTAGTTTAGTAGTATTGGAAGTACTGGATACATTCATAAGGTTGACATTACATCCTAAAATGAAAAACTACAATAACATTGTTTCCATAGAAAATATTGATATTACATAGACTATCCTTGTAGGTCGGTTATAATATACTTCTTCACATCCTGGGAAAGATAAAACATAGAAATGGGTAAGCTTAGATTCTCAATAAGGTTAACAATAAAGGGGAAACATTCATAAATAAGCATAAACAATTAAGGCAATATATAAGACTAAAACAAAATCTTTTTAAACATGAACTTCAGTATATTAAAGAAAAGAAAAATAAAATAATTCCATTTACATATTCACATGGATATTCTACTAGTCAAATAATTGCATGTAGTATCAATAGCCACTTTTATAATGATGGAATACATAATGCCTGACTTCATAACCAAATAGTCAAGGCCTTGTGAGAAGACTACAAATAATATTTTGTTAAGACCTTTTTCCAAGACACTAGTTTGCCTCATGAGACCTACCGAGGCATCTTGGAGCTATAGCGGGCTCCACCCATCACATACTATGTCCAAAGCATTTCTCATGTGAAAAGGTTTTAAAATAACATAAACATTGATATTGAAACTAGCATACAAAATGTCAATAATTTATCCATAGACCATAGTGGTATGAAATAACACATCTATAGTAAAACATATCACAAAATAAAAAATAAAATATGGAAGATTTGTATCATAATAAATCAACTTCATACAAGTTGAAAATCTATCAAATGGGGTTGACATATATGAAATTAAACTATTTGAAAGAAATTCCACTTTCTATTTTGAAACCATTTAAAAGAAAATAGTTTTTCAGAAATATTCTTACAAGCAAGTAAGGTAAGCTTTGATGATGTCATAATGGCGGAAAATATCCGCACCTACCATATAATTTATAAAAATAAATTCTTACCTTATCTTTGTCGAAAAGGTTATAAAGGACTTTGTTTGGAAAATGATGGAATGATTCCTTTATAAACATCTTATAAATGTCAGACAAGGGTATAAATTTCTTTAAACCATAGTCAATAAAATAGTAAGAATGTTTTGAAATACATTTTTAAGAAACATGGAAGTTGATGATAAAGGGGTCCTAGTAGATACTTTCATAAAAAAATCCTTGGATAATAAATATATATAGAAATTAACTCTTACCTTGTACTTTTCCTTGTTCGATGGTTGGTTAACCTTTTGTATAATTGAGAAATATTTGTTATTAAACTACATGATGTATCATATTCATATTTAGAATGATATTAAGTCTCTAAAAATTATTTTTAATCATATAATTAAAATTATTTTTGAATGATTCTGATATGGAATAAATCTCATCTCGTTCGTGGAGACGGTAATCCCTACGAACGCACGAGCGACAATAACGTTATTTTGATATTAAAATCATATATAACTGGATATTTTATAATATTTAAATAAAAATAATCATGTTATATTAGTTATTTACATCAACTAAAATTATTATTAATATACCCATCCAAATTATAATGTATTGAATAATTACTACCCCACGGTGTGGAGACAGTAAGCTGTATGTACGTACGTATGGTGACATGTTATTCATATAATGGATAAGATAATTAATATGGTTGTATTATTTTTATTATAACATAAATTTATATAGAATATACTGGAGTTATTATTTAATAATGGAATCAACAATCAATGAAAAAGTGGATGATGATAATTACATGAAAGAGGTGGTGAGATATTTACCTCATCTTTTGGTTCTTCCTTTTGATTTGGTCAAAAGGGATCAATAAGAAGGATTTATGACTAAAGTAATGATTCTAGGATGAATGGAGGACCATTGAGAGGGTATTTGGGTAGGGGTTGGCTAAGCCAAATGGCTTTGATGGCGTGAATTAGAGAGAAGGGGAGTTCCCTTTTATAAGAGGGGTGAGGGGAACCTTTGGAAAAACTAGAAATATTATTTTATAATAAAAAAATTTTAGATTTATAATGGATCCAAAAAGAATTATTTAATGTATAAGGTGGGTATGGGTCTAAAACCACTCAAATAATAGGTTTTATATAGGTTTGGATCACAATATTAACTTTATCTTTTAGATTTAACTCTTAGTTAAATAGTTTGAAATTTTCCATGTATCCTTGTATTTTCATATTATATTGTTAATAAACATACTATAAACTTCCAAGATAATCTCAAGAGGTTATTTAATGACATATATAATATTATATAAGACTTTTGGGCGAACCATATATTTTACGAATATAATATCAACTAATAATATATTTTTTTTTAAAAAAAACTCATTTATATCAATTTCGACACTATTTTATATTTTGTTTTTTCTAAATTCATAGAAGCATTATTAATTCAAAACATATTAATCAAACCAACCCTAACATTTCATATAATTATATAAAATTCGTGAATGGCATCAAAACATTTTAATATTATTTATTTTAACATTTATAATAACATTTATTTGATTCATTCATTAATAAGGAAACTACTACATCATCATTATGTCATAAATAAATTTATTTATTAAATGTATAAAAATTATAAATAAAATAAAATTATTTATTTAATAGGATTATATTTCTAAGGAATATTTTTAGTCGAAGAGATAACTTATATATCCTAATGTATAAATTTTTTTTCTAAAAGATATATGCTTATGTAATTTTTGTATTTACTTTAACTTAATTAATATAAAGTGTCACTAACAATAATAAGCGGATTTATGTGGTCCCAAAATCGACCCAAGGATTCCCATGGTTGGAAATTTATCATCCAATTGGGCTAGAATATGTGTTAGGGTAAATTTAATGTTATTATAATATTATTTTTACCTTTTTTTACGGGATTTACCATTTAACCATAGTAAATAAAATATTTACTGATGTAATTATTCAAAATGAATAAAAATAAAATTTACCTATTTACAAAATTTGGACCTCATGATTATAAATATGGAATCAATTTTCCTAATTTCAAATCACATAAGTGGATGAAATTAAAATAAAATTAATTCCCATTATCAAAACAAAAAAGCTTGTTTTTAAGAAATAATAACTATCAAAAGATTGATACTTGCTTATGTCCAGTTAAAATGTTAAATTATGTCCAATGACCAACATTGGATTAAATGGTAAAAATATAATCTAATTATACTTAATAACCACCCAATAGTATAATTTAGCACTACAAATTATGTTGATTAAAAAAGTTGTTTTTAATTAAAATGTAGTATTTTTCAATAGTCATCAAGAATTAAATGTTTTCTAAAAATACAAAAAATTCACCCGAAGATAATTTCGATATTCCTAGTCAATAAAATAATTCAATTTTGAATGATAAAATTTATAAAATTTCAAAAAGTGGGTATTACTATTCATAACAGCTAGTTTGATTGGTTTTGGTGTGTTAGAACTCGAAGTTGCCTACAACACACGCTATTGAATTATTCAAAGAGAAGTGTAATGTAAATGCATGGGGTGTTAAAATCTAGATACAAATTCAATTGATAACTCTACATATCTTTATTGGATAGGTCTATGTTACTCCTTAGTAATCACGTAAATTATTTCTTGGATGATTGGGAGATTTTCTCTCCTTATACTCTCATTTCAATTTTATCATCACCAATCAACTCCATATAGAAGGCCAAAAGAGATGATTCAATAAAAAGACCAGGTTGAGATATAAATACTTGGAAGATATATATTGTCCATCCATTATAGACTACTGAGATTTCATTTCTTCTGCATTTGATCTTAGCTTTATACCTTGAGAGCAAGTCCATCCCTAGTATAATATCCAATTCCAACATATTAATGAATACTATATTTTCAATAAGGATATTCTCACTAAAGTTAATAATATATTTTTTAATAATTGATGATTCTTGGATAATCCGACCCGGAGTCTTGACAGATAACACTACATTTATAAATTTAGGGTATGATTATAAATTCATTACAATCATGTAGGGAATAAAAGAATGGGTAGAAAAAGAATAAAATAAATTATTTTCAAGATTTTGGTGAACAATAAGAGTGACTGCCATCACATAATTTGGAGTTTCAACATGAGCTACCATGATAAAAAAGCATGAACTTTCCCCCTTGTCTATTTCTGATGATGATGTCGATTCCCCTCCACAGCACTCAGATTGAAATTGTGATTGTAAAAGTGCCATAGGTGTCCACAATTGATGAATTGGAATTCATGTAGGGATTGAACAATATTTCCATTGTCGTTAGTGTTTGGAAGTTGAGACTTCACCTTACTATTACAATTCCACATGATGTGGAAATCTCTTCAACAATTTTATCACTTCCCCCTCTTGAGAAGGTCGTTCCCTGAATGCTTATTCCCACACTTATTACATGTGTGATGTTTCACTTTCTTCGTCCCTCTGCCCTTAGTAGGGATTATCCCTAAGAATGGATAAATTTACCTCTTATTTTCATTGGATTTTTGAAACCAACGAATCTCACCAAACTCTAGTTCGACTTTCATATCACTCTGCAGGATCTCCTCATAGTTATCATAGTTTATGTTGGCGAGATTCATCCATAGATTATCTCTTAGTACAAAAAATAATATATCAACCATTCCATTATGATCCATGATAATTCATGAGGTGTAACAAGAAACCCTTGTGTTTCTCATCTCGTAACTTCCATTAGATTTATCCTCCCTATTCATTATCTCGAGAAACTCCTTCTATGTTTTTGTTCTAATCAAATGAGGTAAATACTTGTTGATGAAATTCCCACTAAACTCTTCCCACTCCATAGCTTAAAACTCCACTCTTGGACTCGTGTTTATAATATGTTCCCACCACTTATCAGGTTCTCCTTCTTTGAAGTAAATATATAGGTTGACCATATCTTTTTCTGAATAGAAGAGCACACAATAGTTCTTTTCTATAGAGCTGGTCCACCGTTCAGTAATCCATGGATTGGTAGATCTACTAAAGGTTTTTGGACATTAATACACAAAGGAATCAAAAGAATGTTGTCCCATTTGTGGTTAAATTAGTCTCTCATCTTTATTAATGTTATTTCCCATAACATGATTCAGTCAGTTGGTCATTCTAATGAAAGTTTCCATTCTAAACTCCATAGGAGATCCATCAGCGCATTGTTTTTTGAAGTCACCATTTTAATGGTTCCTTCTATTCCCAACCATTTTTTAAAGAATAAAACCTTAGTTAAAAACATTATTCATTTAATTATGTTTTATTTGTAATGTATTATGATGTCTTATAGTATCATTCTTAATTATATATTACATTTATTTATATATCCTTTATAACAAATCATAAAAATATTGTTATTATCAATAAATAACCTCTATGTGTGTCATATTAGCTGTGGAAAAAGTCAAATTTTCCTATAATAATTTCTATTTGTGTCTAGATCAAAGTAGTGTTTTCTAGTTATACCCCTAGATACATATCTACAGCGCAACATGAACATGTCCATATCATAAAGGGATTTATTTGTTCTGAAACCAGTCAATTAAAATTTCACTAAAATATAATGAATATTTCCTATATTTAAAATTTTTCATATGGTTATTCATAAATTTATCATATATTAACTTCCACAATTAACTAACCTATTCTCTAATACAAACTATGGAATCCTGGCTTTTTATTATATAACTTTTCATAAAAATTTTCCAAAAAAGGATCTTTAAATTTTAGTGTATTGAAAAAAAATGTACATAATACATGAAAATTTTTAACATTATTTTAATCATATTTAAATGATTCATGAAATTTTCATCATTTGTACAATTAATAAATCTCATAACCTTGGCACATTCATTAATGTAATGGGTGATGATAAGGTCAAGTAAAGGAATACATGGAAAATAGTTTACATGTGAACTTGAGAAAATACAATACGAACATGATGAAATATCAAAAATATGTGGGAAGATACATATAATTTTTGTAAAAACATGAATAATATCATGAAAATGTGGCTATAATATTTAATTTAATCATTCCTAATCATATCACCAAGGTATATCTATAAGGGGTTAAAAGAATTTCTAAAGTTATTCATTGAGGTATCTTTAAACTAGTCATCGCATGAGATTAATTTTATTACACTATGAATTAGAGATATATGAGGGTGAACACATAATATGTCTTTATTTTCATTTCATAAATATTGATCGTAATAAAAAATTTCATAAATATCCCAAATACAATAAAATAAATGTGTTTCATACCAAAATCGGGACGTTTTAAAATGTGATTAAAAACATGATCATTATATCATTCATAAACTAGGGAAAGAGAATGATCAATTTCTGTATGTAAATTCCAGAATCAAATATATCATTTTTAGTACTTTATAAATAACATTATAGTTAAAATAGTATTTTGTATTCACATAGTGAATATAAAATAATTTCTTGGGAAAAAAGATAGAATTTTTTAGATGAAAATTATGCAGCATGACGACTATGCAACATTCTTTTAGAAAACATAAAAAATAGAAGGGAATGGGGTAAAAAATTGACTAAGGACTCATAATATAGTATTTTTATATATTAAAATGGAAACAAGTACATGTTATGGAATCATTAATGTCATATCATAGAGAAGAGAACTTGAATGGAAAAAATACATGTTGAGAAATCCCTTAGCTTGAAGAGTAACATATTAAAATCTACGATCAGGACCATTAGGGATTAGGAACTCATTTGGAGGGCTCCTTGAGTGTTATAAATATCATATTTTTTTGGGTACAATGAATTTTTAATTCAATAAATTGAATAAATTACTTGGTATTTATAGTAAAAGGGAGGGAGTTTTTTATTAATTTTCAAGGAACGTCATCAGTGGTATTTGAAAAACTTTGGGAATAAAATATTTTTTCCACATGGGACAACCATATAAAATTTTAATCCAAATGAGTCAAACAAAATTTTAAATTACCTATTCTATAATTATGATGTCACAAAACACATCAAAAATAAAAAAAACATTATTTTTACTATTCATTTAAAAAACAAAACAATTTATAAATTTTTTATAAAATCACCCTAACCTAATATTGAATTTATAAATTCAAAAATGGACACTAGTTTTTGAAAATAATTTTCTAAATATGATAAATTTAATTTTTATGTAAAATAACTATTTCTTTGAAATAAGAGTAATACATGACAACAAATTTCTATAACAGTTATTTACATATACTATTTTCTCATATTACCATTCAAGATTCCAAAATTATATTTATAGTTTTCTATTGAAATGAACATCTCCTATATGAAGTTAAATTCATTCTTAACATATTTAAACTCGGCTTTGGATTGGTCCAAAGAAAAGACCAATGATATTACCTTCTTCTCAAGCTCTAACAAATGGGATTTGTATGACATGAGTCTTCTAGATGAGGACATCATCTCTTCAATATACATTAATTATCCATTAATATTTTTATTTTAAATATTTATTATAACATAAAATATATTTATATTTTCCAAAGGTCAGATTGACCAATTGTCATATAACATTCAAAACTCGATAGTCACATTTCATTGATACATATATATTTTTTGTGGATTAGGACATAGTATGACATAAATTTTCAGTAAAAACTATATTATTCAAATGTTTATATTGTTGTAATGATCCCATGTATTATTTAATTTATTTGGGTGCATATATTGGATTGATCACAATGTTTCATAAATATAAAAATTATCAGACCATAAGGTTACAATTTATACCCCTAAAAGAAATGAAAAAGAATGAAATGTTTCCAATGTAAAAAAAACCTCAATTGGGAAGGTGTAGATGATTTTTAAAGAGGATAATAGCTGAAAACTAGTGATGATAATTACCAAAAAACTAAAATACATCAAGGGATTTCACCACAATAGTTGGAGAATAAAGCGAGAGAAGAAATGATATGTCCAAATAAATTTATAAGGGATTGATTACAAAAATGGGATATCAGGAAAGGATTTCAGTAATCTAATATCTCATGAGAATTTCCTTGGATTGAGAGAAGATAAGCAGGAGTGGAATGAAATGGAAATTATCCTCACATCTTGTTTAAAATATAAGGATTCTGAAATAAATGGAATTTCATACAGTTACACATCATGTAACTATTTTTATTTAAATAAATAAGAAAAAATACCACCTAAGGTTTATATAATTGAAACACCAAAATAATTAAATCATTTGAAAACTATTTACACTACATTTAAATGTTTTTATGTTGGTTTTCGGGTAATTTTCTATTCAAACATTCCAACCCCATATAAAACTTCTGAAAAATCAAATATCCAATTTTAATAATTAACTCATGTATAAATGGGTTCCATTAATTAAAATAAATATATATCCCCAATCATTAATTTTTTTTCCTGGGAAAGGATCTCCATCTAGAAAAACACATTAGTTGGACCCTCTGAGAAATAGTAGTTTTCATAATATAAAATCATGTCAATTTACTGATCCTATTTATTCTTATATGATGTAATAAATAAACATGATCATGTCATTGAATATATATATGTACATATATTAGGTCACAACATACAATACATTTCAATAAATCAATAAACTATGTATATTTATTCTTTGATATGTTTACCAGTGTATGTATCCATGTATTTATGTATTTCACTTAATCATTTTTTTGTTATGTGTAAGACAAACACATTATAGGATTTCTAGAGCCTCTGGAACTAATAGATCAAAAGAAGTCACCAATGATCGACTCATTGTTGGGGAACTCAATGATGGATAACTCCCAGCTGAGTGACACACCAATGGAAAAGTCACTGGTGGATGTGTCACTGATGATCGACTCACTGGTGGAGGAGTAATGGATGGAAGAGTCACTAATAATCGACCCACCAATAGACAAGTAACTGATGGATGACTCACCAATTATCGAATCACTGAAGAACAACTCACTGATGAACAATACATTAATAGTACCAAATGAATCACCGAAGACAACTCCCTGATGCCCTTATAGACTGATAGAAAAAACGACTCACTAATACACCAAGTCATAGGTACCAATGGAATGAACCCCTCGATACTCTATGTCATTGATGCTGAGTTACCATTGGTGAATGAACGATGATGATGGATTGATTCATATGAGTCACCGATACTTATGACTCACCGATAGTCAAAAAACTGTCATTGAACTTATTTATTCAATTTTTTATTTAACTGTCATATTTAGTCAAATTAATGTTGTGAAATTATTTATTGTTGTTTGTAGGACTATCTATTAAAAGTAAGACATACATACATGTGGGGATATCCTCATACATATACAATCATGATGTATAAATTAATTACAAATCGGACCATGCAAGTGTCAAAAAATAAGTGACATGAGGAATGTGCTTAAAAGTAAAAGTAGTAGAAGAACTGAAACCTCCGCAGTTTTAGTGATTTATTTCCAACAACATTAAGATAGAGCATATAGAGAGATCAACAAACACCTGATGTGATGACTCCAAAATCCTACAATCAAGGAGCTAAACTTTTCACTCAGGGAAGATAGAGTATAAAGACTACGATACTCTATTTTGGAGACAACTACCAGAAGAGGACTGAAATATATATTCCACTACTTCAATCTATTGAAAAGCTTAACTAAAAAACACACAAATACTTATAAACTCTATTTAATATCTATATATATGATGTGTTTTTGGTTTAAATTTTTTAGCACTGTGTGTATTTGTCGGTTACACACACAATGTATGGTGTGTATAAATGGAGGATACGCAATATCCTTAGAATCACTCTCAATTTTACCCTTGTATCCCTTGTAGAATAGTGGAAGAGGTCTATTGTGACTTCTTTTTTATTATTAACATGAATAACTTCGATATAGGTAATTTTTGACATGGAGAGACTTATGTAATTTTTTAAACCACAATCTAGGGTATGGATCAGTCTATTTACTAAATTATACTGCTTGATTGAAGGTGATCACCAAGTGGAGAGGACTAAATATCATCTTGAGAGTGAACCTCTTGTTTACATATTTTGTGACATTTCCTTTTTGTTTAATGTGATATGTGTTTATTAAATTTCCCATAAAACTGAATTTAACATTTAATGCCATTTTATAAAGTGATTATATGTGTTTTGAACGTGTAGATTAGTTTCAAAAGTTATAATAATCATTATATTATTATAGATGATAAATAATCAATACTATGAGAAAATAATAGATCATCTAGAACATTTTTAATTTCACAACAAACTGACTTTTATTATATTATTATTTTACGGAAACATTTAATTAATCATTTTGTAATAGAAATTTTTATATATACTCAATTCACACCCAACACCTCTTGAGTAATCATCTCTGACCAACATTTGGAATCAAAGAAATATAAAAAATTTTCAGTTTTCAATGCCTTTCAACTGTGACTGTAGTTGTCCTTCCAAGATCATGAAATCTATTTTATTACTAAATTTTTATCACTTTGAAATTATTTTAATATATATTTATATATATAATATTGGATAATTGATTACATGGAGAATCTACTAATAGACCACCATTTTTAATGGATCCAACTATGCTTAGTGGAAGCTTAAAATGAAAATACATCTAGAAAGCATGGGATTTGAAATTTGAACTGCTACTGAATGTAAATATGGAATTCCTGAAACTACAAAAAACCCTTGGGATGAAACTACCAAGACTTCCTATATGAATAATTCTAAATAAATGAAAGATTTATACTGTGTACTCGGATATGAAGAGGTTAATCATATTTCTTATTGTAAAATCTCACAAGAGATTTGGGACACATTATTTGTTTCTCCTAAGGGAACATCAAATTTCAAATAAATGAGATTAAATACTAATACTACTAAATATTATCATTTCATAATGAAACCTATATAACCTATTTCTATGATTTATCTCAGGTTCAATGAAATTTTTAATACCATGATTTCATTATGAATAGAAGTTACAAGCAATGAAAAGATTATGGAGATACTGTGAGGCTTACCGGAGAGACTATGATAGACATATATATCTATAAGAGAATCAAGAATCATTGATAAGATTATATTGAAGGAATTTATTGGATAATTAATGAAGTATGATGAGGAATTTATTGTAAATCATGAAGAGGATGAACAAAAAAACTGTTTTTAGCATTCAAGACTACTTCCTCTAAAAGTAAATTCAAGGGAAATGTTCAAGATGATATTGAATGTCCATGTTATCAAGAATCCAATAGTGATAAAGAAATTAACTAAATATCCAGGAGATTCATGAAATTTTATTAGAAACAAAATTTAAAAAAAAACAATTAGAAAGTAAAGTTTTGTAAAAATGGAAATTGGAAAACAGATTGGTAGTGAAATGATAAATCAAAAGTTATAATTTTCTATGAATGTAAAAGGAAAAGACATATCAAAGATTAATTTAAAAAGATAAAATACAAAATTAATTACGATAAAAATTATTGATAGTATAAGAAAGAGGCGAAGGCATCCTTTAGTGCCTTAGAGGATAGTTCTAGTGAATCTAGTTTTTCTCATAAAGAGAAAGATGATATGGATAATATGTGTTTTATGTAGAACACTTGTCAAGTAATCATAGAATCTCACATTCAAAATTATTATTATTTTGAAAGTGAAAGTGAGTATGAGAACATGAAAAATGTTGAATTATTTGAGTATTTCAACATGCTAGAAGAAATATGTAATGAGTTAAAAGATATGTATAAATTGTTAAGAAAACATTCCCTTAATGTAACTATTAAATCTAACCTTACAACTAAAAATGTGAAAAAAGTTCCAATGATCAAGGAATACAATGAATTAAATATTTATAATGAAAAAATAAAAAAATTACATAGAAACATTTTCTAATGGGAAAAATATCCATACTCAAATGCTTGGTAAACAGATATCTCTTATGTACACTTCTAGGATAGGATATCAACCAGTTAAATGATCTTATCCAAAACACATATTATAACCAAATCTGGAAGATCTACATCATTCTTTAGAAACCAGAATTTTATTACTTGTTTTAGTTATAATAATTCTTTTAAAGCATCCAATTATTCAGGAAGAAATAGTATTTATTTTTCAAATACTCTATAGTATGCATATATTAAACCCAGAAGACAATTTTGGGTTCCTTAATCTTTTATTACTAATGTTTTTTGTCCCAAAAAAGGGTTCCAAAATTATTTCTTGGATAATCTATTTTCTATGTAAACTGCCAACAATGATCTTATAGAATCATGAGGTACTTGGATAGTGGATGTTCAAGACATATGATAGGGTACGACTAATGCTTTGAATTTCATATAAAAATTGATTGAGGACATGCAACATTTTGTGAAAATGGTAAAGAAAAAATCATCATCCTTGGCCAGATTAGTAACCCTAACTCTATTTCAATTTGAAAATTTATTTATGTTGATGGTCTGAAGTATAAAATTTTTAGCATGTCTCAATTGTGTGATGATGGATTTAATGTAAACTTTTAAAATAAATCATGCAATTTATTTTATGCGAATAATTACATAGGATTTACTCCTCTTAGTAAATATAATGTATATGCTATAAATTTAGAAACACTAGCATCACATAATTTTTCTTGCCTACGTGACTTTCACAATGAATCATGGAATTGGTATAGAAGACTAGGAAATTTTAATGTACACTATCTTATAAAGGTAAATTTATATTTTTTTGTTAAATACCTACCCGAAATAGAGTTTCTAGATAATATGGAGTTATATCTATGTCAAAAATAAATGCAACATAAATTCTCTTTCAATTTCAAGAAAGAAGTAACTACTTCTAAACCTCCCAAGATAGTTCACATTGATTTTTTGGACCATCTAGTGTTTCATGTCTCAATAGGAAGAAATATGTTTATGTTATTTTAGATGAATTCACTAGATATACATGGAACTTTTTCATAACATAGAAAATTGAAACTTTCTCTCACATTTCCATGTATGCTAGAACTCAACAGGAAATTTCTAGAACAATTCTTAATGAATATGACCTACTGATTTATTTGTGGGCTGAAGTTGTTAATACAACTTGTTAGACAATAAATAGAGTCTTTATTCGACCAATCCATAAGAAAACACATTATGAGTTTTGAAAAAATAGGAACCCCAAATTAAGTTATTTTAATATGTTTGGAGGAATGGTTTATATTCTGAACACTAAAGACAATTTAGATATATTTTCATACAAAAATGATGAAGGAATATTCCTTCGATATTCTACATCCATAAAAGACTATAATATCTGTAATAAGAAAACCAAATGTGTGGAAATATCCATACATGTCAAGTTTGATGAAATAGATCCGTTTGAGACAAATACCTCTCTATAAAATCATAAAGAGGATATATCCAATCTGGAAATTAATGTTAAAACCCCAAATCATCTTGTGAAAAAATTTATGAAATCTTCTGTCACTATACATTCTCTAGAATTTATCCATAATTAACAATATAAAAATTTTGAAAATTAAAGAACTAGTCCCACATTTACTAGACCAAATTGGTCCCCTAAAACCATCCCTTAGATGTTGTTGTAGGAGATTTAGATAGAGGATAACAAAATAGATACTCTTTTCGAAATATGGTTGAACATCAAGAATTATTGTCACAACTTGAACATAAAAATATCAATGATTCAATCAATGATGAATTTTTGGTAATGGTTATGCAAGAAGAGATTAACCAGTTTGAAATATATTTTTTAAAAAAAATTGTAGATAGACCAAAATATAATTTTACCATGGGTTCCAAATTGGTGTTTAAGAATAAAATGGATGAAGTTAGAAATATAGTTAGAAACAAAGCTTGGTTGGTTGCACACGTATATAATCAAGAAGAAGGAATTTATTATGTAGAGATATTTTCGCCAGTAGCTATCCTTTAATCAATTAGAATCTTTCTTTCCAATGTAGATCACACGGATATTAAACTCTATCAAATCTTTGATAATAGTGAATTATTAATTGGTTATATATTTTAGGAATTTTTGAACAACCCCTAGGATTTACAAATCCTCCTTTTCCAAATCATGTTCTAAAGATATCTAAAACATTATAGCATTTGAAACAAGATCCAAGATCATGCTATGAATGATTAAGTAATTAATTTATTTATAATGGTTTTACCAAAGGAGTTTCTGGCCTTACTTTGTTTATCAAAATAATTTCAAAATATGTATTAATAGCTCAAATATATGAAGATGATATTATATTGGGATATTCTAAAAATTCATTGTGTAATAATTTTTAAAATATAATTACATGTGAATTTCAAATGATTTTTGTAGGAGCCTAGACATTTTTTAGGTATATGATTTTCATTTCTTGTAATTTGGAGAAAAAGATGACAATTTGGAAATTTATGGAGTACACATCGTGTACATAACAGTACATTCCATGTACTAAGTTACCACAGGTGACAGTGTATTGGTCGTGTAAGGGACGATTACATGGCCTTGTGGGGTGACCTGGAGACCACCTAATTCATGGCCTGATAAGGCATATACACACTATTTACCTTTAAAATACAATCCATGTACTTTTCCTTTTATTTGTTAAATCGGACCGTGGTTACATCTAATTGGAATAAATGAGGTCTTCTTGGCTCGTCTCATCTAGGAGAAATAGAAGCCAACGATTCTTCTTTGAGCCCCTTACATGCCAAACATTCTCAAAATCAATCATTTTTTATTACATTGGAATCACCATGATGATTTTATCCTTATTCTAGATCCTTGTTCCTTAATTTCGCCTCTTTCGTGAGATATCCTCAGTTTACTTTTTTTGACATTTTTGTAGATATACCACATTCTAGGATGATTCAAAGGCCAATGTTGGAGTATATCAATAGTATGATGCTGAGGAGGTGGTTTGTGTGTTTCTGTAGTTTTTCATTGAATTTTATGGTCTAATGTTACCAATACCCTAGATTGGGGTATTGTGTGTTTTGTGAATTTTTCCATGTTGATTCCTTCAATGATTATTAGCTTGTGATACTGCTCTTGTTAGTAAAAAAGGGTTATTTTTCTATGATATAAAGGTGTTTTCTATTGGTTGATTTTATATTTTATATTTCTTCTTTTTTTTCATTTTAGGATTCTTTTCTTTCCATGAATAGTGTTGTTAGGATGGAGTGATTTATCTGATGTTGTGATATTCTTTGTTGTAGTTTAGCCAAGTTTCTCTTAAGGTTTACTTTGGCTTATAGATATCATTTGTGCATGATTGACTTACACCTGGTTTTTTTGAACCTGGTGTAATTATACCAAAGGTAAAACAGATGATGAGGGCTTTCCCAGAGTGTCTATTTACATTTACCTTATGAGAGCATAAGGGGGATTCGCTTGTGTGCTCCCTCTGCATGTCTCTAGTTCTACGTTGCGAGGCCACATGGGGAATTGGACGTTGAGTGTTTTCTAAGAGTGTCTTTAGTTACTGTTATGAGGCAGCAAGGGGAATTGATGGTGAGTGCTTCGTTATAGAGTCTTTGTAAATGCTAAACGATATGGGATAGATGGTGACAAAATAAAAGAGGGTTACTTTTGTTTGGCGGTTTTTTTGACGAATGTATGTTATTGTAATTGAAACTGTAGGATTGTTTTCTTGGGACTAATTCATTTTTTATTTCTATATTTTTTTGATTTCATTCCATATATATTCATTGAATATTGGGCATATATCATTAGGTGGTTTCTTTCTGGGATTCATCTCACACCCTTTTTGGGTAATGATTTTGGTCCCAACAAGATTATATTGTTTTAGGTATAGGTATTGGTATGCGCCCATCAACCTCAGGTATTTTACTGTTGTGGTTCTAGAGAGCATGGTACCAAGCCGAGGCTTGTGATACTATGGATATGTTTACTGTTTTTCGTTTTTACTATGGTTTAGTACTTTATTCTTGCATTGTGAATTGTTTTTCTGATTTCCTAGACATATGTGACAAGCATCATTTATATATCTTCTCTAGTTGTTTATTGTCATTCATTATTCTAATGTTTACTATTGTATGGTATTGTTAATGCTTCCTATGTTGTTATCTATTTATTTTTTCTACATTACTATTCCAATGAGGGAATAGTTTGACCCAATATTACCCCCAAGTCCCTCACTTCTAGTTGGATTCCTCTGGATTTTTGGGTAATGTTCTTGAGTCCATGTGTCCAGCCTGGTACGGGGCACCATTGGGTGGCACTCGGAAATGGGATTTTACAAAGAGGTATCAGAACAATTTTTTTCTTCTTGACTAACTGTTTAGAGCTTATACCTTTGGATCGAAAGGAATGGGTACTTGGTAATAATTTGGGTCCTGGAGTAGTTAACCCGTTTATTGGGAAAAGCTAATTTACCTCGATTATTGCAATATTTCTGGTTTTTCATTTTGACAGTTGATTTTATCTCACCATTGAGTGATTCACATGTTGTGTGCTGATAACATTGATAATATTGAGTTCCATTTCTATTCAAACCCAATGATATTAATACATTCCATCTCAGGCATCATATAGGAACATGTTAGATATCACATGTAATGAATTATTGCCATTCCATTTAGGGTGCATTTCTGATTGCATGTTTTTCTGATATATGTTGTCCAAGATATGCATGTTGTTGTGATAAATTCCTTGATAGAATTTCTGATATATAATAGGGTATTCGATTGTGTAAATATTAGTTTGAATGAATGACAATCATTGGTTCTTGTGGTGTTATGGGCACTCATGAATCAGAATTTGGTGGATTATTTCACTGTTATGACTGTATATGACTTTTATAAGATTAAAAACATTGATTCTTGGAGAGTATGGGTCCTCATGGAATGGAATGTAGCACATTAATTTTTGTTTTAGTGTTTTTATAGGTTCTATAGTAGTTTCTCATGCCTATAATCTGATAAAACCCATAATATAGAGTGTGTATTACTAAATACATTCCATGTATCCTTTTGTTCTGGATGGAACTATTTTTATTATGTACACACCATGTATTCTATGTACATGCTGTGTAGTCTCTAAACGTGTCACCGATTATCTGGGTAGAGACACGGGGTTGGGAAATCCTTGGAGGAACATGCCATTTATCAGATGTACACGCCGTGTTATACATACCGTTTGTCCACCCATGTGACTAAGAACATGAGTGGATGAAACATAAGTTATACACATTGTGTCTAGCTTGAACACATCATGTAGTGTATCCCATGTATTCAGTCATGTGAATAAAAAATAGGTCTGTGAAAACCTTCTAGTACACACTGTGTCTGGAACGAACATGTTGTGTATTCTCATTCTATGAGAACTGTGTCGGTTAGTCATGTAGAAGAATACAAGAAGTGGAAAAAGATTCAAGTACACAGTGTTTATATAGAGAACATTCTGTGTGTATGGGGTGTTACATGACCAGGGTTGACATTAGTACACTCACATGTAAAGACATAAGGGAATGCACTTTGTATGGGATTATAAACCTTGTGTATCCTTGATTTAAAGAACTTTAATTATTTATTTCTCCTATTATTTTCATAAACATATAAGTTTCATTCCGTGATAATCATGAGCTAAGGTGTTCATTTGAACTTTCAAAGGCATTGAACCAATACTTCCTTTGCTTGTATTACAGATATAATGAAGTGATCAGACACTGGATTGGGCTGATCAGAGACTACAAGAAGGATATCTTGTAGTGCATGTATTGGAACTATCCATTATTTCAGATACAGGTGCTGATGCATAGTTATTAATAGGGCTTCATGAGGTTTATTCCAACCTTTCGTGGAGTACCACATCCCACCGCACCTATAGAGGAATTGACGCAGGATTTTCAGCAGTACAGTCCTTCCACTTTCTCATTTTATAGAGGACCTCAGGCTGAAAAATTAGGGTTATAAACCTTGCTATCGATCATTGAGCATCAAGAGGTTCCCCATAGAGGAGGGTGAATCTCACTACATATATGCCTCAACATTCCACCAAGAGGTGGTGGGGTGTGATCTCACAAGGTGGATTCCAACAGGTTATGGATTGGGATGAGTTCTAGTGTGCCTTCTTTGATTACATCTACCTGTAGACTTTCAGGTCCGATCAAGCATGAGGGTTCAGGAGTCTAGAACAGGGTACTCATTCCATCATTGATTACTCTTATCTCTTTACAAAGCTACAGTTCTTCACACCCATCCAAGGTGGTGATATGTTATTTATGGCGAGGATGTATAAGGATGGTCTTAGGCATGATATCTGATCTTAGGTGAACATCATCAAGATTACTTCTATCACCTCTATAGTCAACTAGGCATTGATCATGAAGCGAAATTTGAGGGATTCATGAGCTATCATCCATGGTGCATTATTATCTGCAGTTCATACCCAACCTTCATACAACAAGATGTGAAAAAGGGAGTCTAGGCATGGAGTCCTGAGAAATAAGGTTACATCTTTTGGTACCCAGGTGTTGTGCTACTAGTGCGGGTTATGCGGTCATCTGAGGCGAAATTTCTAGAGAGACCCAGTGTAGTACCAATATTGAGGCATGATGGGGCATCATCAGAGTTTATGTTAGTTTTTATCACCAAAAGCTGGTGATAGGGGTTCTTCCTCAACTATCCATTCAAGATAAGCACCTCTAGTTTCGCATTAGTCAGGGAACTAGAGTACTTCTAGCTATTCAAGCTAGGTTGGAGGTCGCAGTCGTGGTATCTAGTCAGCAGGCATCCAGTGAAAAGAAGTTTGATCATCTCAGGGTGGTCAGACATGATCACATGGATACGGTATACGACAAACTTTGGTAGTTGTGATGACTCACCAGGAGCAGGATACCAAACCCTCTATAGTTCGAGGTACGATCCTAGTTTCCTCACTTTTAGATTTTACACTTTTTGATATAGGGGCTTCCAATAGTTTTATATATTTTTCTATCGTGGGGAGCCTTGAGCTCTGTATATTTACTTCTTCTGATTCCTTGAAGCATGAAACTCTTTTAAGGATACGAACATCTTGTATACATTAGTGTAAGGAGTTCCCTCTAGGGGTTTGTAGGTGTCACTTCTCATTTGAATTTTATGTCTTGGAGATGATATGTTATGATTCCATTATCAGAATGGTCTATTTAGTTCCCTTCCATTCTATCGTTGATTTCTATCATCGTATGGTGAGTTTCACATCACCATAGGGTGGATCTTTTCTTTATTAGGATGAATATGATATCAAGGTGAGCATAACGGGACCCGAGCATCATGGGTTAGGAGGAGTAATAGCCCAGATTTCTATTCAATATCTGGATGACTAGGGGACATTACATATAGACATTCCTCTAGTGTTGTATCATTTCAAGGATGTATTTCTAATGTAATCTTCATGTTTTCCTCCAGAGAGAGTGGTGGAATTTTCTATATAGATTTTTCTGGGCATTGAACGGGTGCCCATTCCTCCTTATAAGATAGATACACCAAAGATAAAGTATATCAAAATGAAGTTAGAGGAGTTATAGGTGAAGGGTTTATTCAGACACACGACTTCTAATTGGAGTTCCCCTGTCCTGTTTACGAAGAAGGCAGACTGTCCCCTGAGACTTTTGGTGGATTGTTGGAAGATGAACCAGTTGACACTCAAGAATTGTCATCCCATTATAAGGATTGAAGATCTATTTGATTAGATTCAAGGATCCTGAGTGTTCTAGAAGATTTACATGAGATCAGGTTATCAATAGTTTCCCGTTTGACCATCAAATATACCTATTAAAACCATTTGTAGTATATATGTTCTATACGAGTATATGGTTTTGTTGTTCGGTCCCACGAAACTGCCTACCGTTTTTATAGAACTGATGAAACGAGTATTCCACCCATTCATGGATTCTTTCATGGTGGTCTTTATGGATGATATCTTGGAGTACTCTCACACTCGACATGACCACGCCACACATTTTGATATCATTTTGAGTACACAAATATATCATCAGTTATTTGATAAGATATCAAAATTCCACTTATCGATGGACCAAATTCACTTCTTGGGTCACATTATCACAAAGACATGGGTATCAGTAGACCCATTGATTTTGAGAGTAGTAGTTTCCTAGGATCAATAGAAGAATATCATTGAGGAATGATGTTTTCTATGGAATGATGGATACTACAGAAGTTTCATACATGACTTTTCACGCTTAACACCTATAGTGACGGGCCTGACTAACAAGGGTGAGAAGTATATATGGTCAAATTAATGTGAGTCATCCATTCAGGAGATGAAAGGGAGATTAAATTCAGCACCAATATTAGTATTTTCATAGCAGGATATGAACTATACTATATAATGTGATGAAACAGATATTGGGTGGGGATAAATGCTTATATAGGGTGAAGGATTCATTCTGTATGGGTCTTTGTAGATGAGGCCACATGAGAGGAATTTCCCCACACATGATCCCGAGTTGGATGTAGTTGTTTATGCCTTGCACTAGTGGATACATTATCTTCTAAGAGATAATTTTTTGGTTTTCACCTATCAAAAAAGTCTCAAATATATCATTACATAGTGTGATATGAATTTGAGATAGTGAAGGTGGGTCCAGTACCTTCATTCTCTTGACATTGAGATAGCCTACATGCATGGGAAATCCAACAAAGTAGATGATGCGTTGAGAATGAGAACACTCATACAAGTAGTTCTGGAGGCCAATAGTCAGTAGTATCTTATTGATATGTTCTCTGAGATGCATTTGGATGTTCACGATCGCTATGGGTAGACATTTTTTCTTATGTGGCTATTACCACTAATCTACTTGAACGAGTGTGAAAGAGGAAGCTATCAAATTTTGACGTCCCAGTTCTATGAGAGAGTGTACCCTGATAGGACTCTATTCCTGGATAGACCGTATGTGAGGATGATAACTTTTTAATTCATGGAATCAGATGGGTGTCATCAGGCATATGTGGATAGCTAATTCTTGATTTTCATTCCTCGGTTTGGTTAGTTAATCCTGGTGTCACCAAGATGTATCAATATATTCACAATCAGTATTGGTTTCCAAGTATGAAGAGAGATGTTTTTTCTTTTTTAATGAGGAGTTCCACCTGTCAGCAGGTTATGGTAGAGCATCAGTGACCAGTATGGATTTTACAGCAGTTACCCATTCCCATGTGGAAGTGGAATGATTTCATGATGGACTTCATGACTTGTTTTCTGAGTTAGCCTCGATGGAATTATGAATTATGGGTTTTTATTAAAAGACTCATGAAGGATTCTCACTTCTTGCTAATCATGGATACTTTCAGTGATGAAGAACTAGGAATGTTATACTTTCTAGAGATTGTGCACATACAATGGGTTCCACACACCATCATTTCAAATAGGGATGGTCATTTTGCTTCTCGGGTATGGCAGGGACTATAGAGGGCATTGTGTTAAGAAGTACATTTTAGTATAGATTACCATCAGCAGATAAAAGGCTAGTCTGAGTGTACGATTCAGGTTCTAGAGGACATGATTCGAGCATGAATCCATGATTTGGGAGGTTCTTGGGAGAAGCACATGCCTATTTTGGAGTTTCCCTACAATAAGTGTTTTCAAGAAACTATTATGATGGATCCATATGAATATTTGTACAGTAGGCCATGTTGATCACCTCTATGTTTGTTGGAAGCATGAGAGGCAGCTATGCTAGGACCTTGTCTTGTTCAGAGGACCACAGAGCAGGTAAAGATGGTTCAGAAGTGGATGACTATTACACAGTCATGATAGAAATCTTATGCTAATTGACTGAGATGACCTCTACAGTTCGAGGTTTGTTATCCGGATTTTCTATGTGTCACATTGAGGTTGGGACACAATAGGATTAGTATACATGTCACACTTTCACCGAGATATGTTGAACCATTTGAGGTTTTGAAGGGAGTCATTCCGGTTTCTTATCGGTTGTAGTTACCTCATAGGTATCGATATATGAATGATTTCTTTATGTTTCTCAACTATGACATTACTTCTCAGACTTGTCTTTTTTTCAACCAGATGATTTTGCGCTGGAGCTATATGCATCATTTGATGAGAATCTTATCCAATTTGTTGATCGCAGTTCCATGATTCTCTATGGCTAGTCTATTCCTCTGGTACGAGTTCTATGACACCACGGACAATTACAGGATGAATCTTAGGAGAGGGAGGATGATGTATGATCATAGTTCCTGGAGCTGTTCGAGGATTCTTATTCTACTCCGCCTTGCTTGGGAAATTCTGGGACAAATATATTTAATGGGGGATATTAGTAAGAACCTGAACTTTTTTAGGAATGGGTTTCTATTTTCTGGTTCTTTTGTGAAAAAATTTGGTAATATAAGAATTTATAGAGTACACGTCATGTAATTATGTGTACATGTAGTGTTCCCTGTTATCATGGGTGACCATGTACTGGTGGTGTAGTAGCCATGTACATGGTCGTGTGGGGTGACATGGAGATTGCCTAAAGCTTGTCCTGGTAAAGGAATATAAATTATGTGTACTTTTAAAAGACATTCCATATTGTTTTCTTTTTATTCGATAAATCGAACCGGGGTGGCGTCTAATTGGAAATAATGCCTTCTTCTTGGCTTGTCTTGTCCAGGAGCAACCGAAGCTGATGATTCCCCTCCGAGCCTCAAAATTTTCATTTTTTCTCTAAATCAATCACCATCAGCTATGTTGGAAATTCCACAATGATTTCTTCATTCTTCTAAATCCTCGTTCATTGATTTTCCCTCTTTTTTGAGATATCCTAGGTTGAGCGTTTGAACGTTTTTATAGATATACATCATTCTAGGTCGATTCAAGGGCCAACACCGGAGTACATCGATTATACAATGTCTATGTAGATGGATTATTCATCTTCATAGTTAGTCATTGAATTTTATGTTAAAATGTTCCCAATTCCAAAGATTGGGGTATTGCGTTTTTATGGATTTTAACAATGTTGATGCCTGCTATGCTTATTTTCTTGTGCTAGGTATCTTCTTTGTAAATAGTGTTATTTTTCCATGGTATGGAGGCATTTTCCAATGTTTGACTTGACATTGACCGTTTGGTATAGTTGTACATATTATGTTTCATTTATTTCCATTCATAGGGTTGTCAAGATGGATTGATTTATCTGATAATGTGATATGCTTTTTAGATATTTATCCATGTAGTTATTGAGGTATAATATGGATACTTGATATAGTTTGTGCACAATTGACTTGTATAGGGTTGTGGGAACCTAGTGTAGTTAGACAATCTGTGAAATGCACATTGAGGGCATTCCCAAAATGATTGATTACTTTCACATTATGAGACCATAGGGGGGTGGAATTGTGAGCCCCATCAGAGTGTCTGTAGTTCCACGTTGCAAGACCACAGCGGGAATTGGATGTTGAGTGCTTCCTCAAAGTGTCTTCACATACTGTTACGAGACCGCCGGGTGAATTGAGAGTGAGTTCTTCCTCAGAGAGTCCATGTTAGTGTTGTACCGGAGGGTCTATATTGTGAGAACATCTTAAATGGTTTCTTGTGTTTTATTTGATATTTATTTTGATGAATGTAAATGAATGTAATTGAAATTGTTGGATTGTTTAATGTTAATTACATCCTTGTTTATTGCATCATTTTTCATATTTCCGGCCATATATATTCATTAACTATTATTCATATATCTTTGGGGGGGTTTCCTACTGTGATTCATCTCACACCCTATTTGTGTAATTATTTTGGGACCAAATATAATATATATTTGTAGGTATTGATAAGGGTAAGTTCCCTTCTACATAAGGAACTTGACAGTTGTGGAGTTGGAGAGAGTGTGGCCAAGATGTGGCATATAATGATGAATAGGTTTTTACATGTTTTCCATTATAATTTGGTTTAGTAATGTATTACAACAATTTGACTTTTTTGGCTACTTTACTAGACTTATGTGACATGCACCGATAATATATGTTCTCCAGTTGTTTATTTATTTTCATTCTTCCATTGTTTACTGTTTTATGGTATTATTACTGCATCCACTATTGTTATCTATTAAATTTCAATACATTACTCTTCCAATGGGGGAATATCTTCCCCGCAATTACACCCAAGGCCCTCACTTCTAGTCTTCATCCTCTGGAGTTTGGGGAAATGTTCTTGAGGAAATGTGACCGACTGGGTATGGGGCACCTCTGGGCGACACCCCGAACCGGGATGATACATGTTTGGTGGGAGAAATAAAATATTTTCTTTGATTTTAAATATTTTCAAATAAATAAGGTATTATTATAAATAAAAGTAAGTACAGTAAATATATTTGTAAATGATATGGTCATGATATCATTATGATTAGTGAAATCCCAATGATTTCTACATGTAAGTTTGATCATGATGAATACTAGTAATCTATTGATCAAACTGCTTACAGAAGAATAATTGGAAACTTTTTGTAATTAAATGTTAGTACACCAGATATTATGTTTAGTTTTTGTACGTGTGTATGATTTCTAGAAAATCCAATGAAATAAAATTTAAATTATGATAAAAGAGATTTCATGTACCTCAAATATATAACAAATTTATGATTGTTCTACAAAAGTGGACATCCTTTTGATATGTTTAGTTATTTAGATACTGATTTTTGTTGACGTAATTTACATAGAAAGAGTACCTCTAGAACTTGTCACTTTTTGGGCATGTAACTAATATATTGGTGTAGTAAAAAGAATAATTTATTTGTGTTATCCACTTCTTAATCAAAGTACATTGCTACATGTAGTTTCTGTGCCCAAATTTTGTGGATGAAACACACTTTATTAGACTATAGATTTTAATTCAGACATATCCCCATAAACTGTGATAATACAAGTGCTATTATAATTTCTAAAAATCCATTTTTTTTATTCTAGAACTAACCATATTGATGTAAGACATCACATTTTTAGAGATCATTGTCAAAAAAGAGATATAACTCTGGAGTATCTAGGACTGAGATTCAACTTGCTGGCATATTAACCAAACCCTTATACTCTAAGAGGATAAACTACATCTGACATGAACTTGGAATAATAAATCTCCAATGTTCATTTCAAACTAATTCCCCATAAGAAATTATATTCATCTTTGAAACCAATCAGTTGAAACTGAGTAGGTGAAACCGATCAATGAATGTGATCATGTGAAACCGATCACTAAAACCAAACAATCAATCCATTCGGGTGAAACTGATTGTGTTAAACTAATTCAATGAAACTGATCACTTTAAAATGATTGTGTAATACTAATTATGTGAAACCGATTCATTTGAGGACCCTTTTGTAATTCTGTCCATTTTACGTATAATGACCCAGTTTTTTGTTATTTTTAATAATTTTCAATTTTATGTTTTTTTATGATTTATAATCCATAAATGATAAAATGAACTCAATCCACATCGACCATTCACCTCCCTCTATGCCATATAACCTTATTCTCTTCCACTGTCAACATCTCTACCCACAAATTTTCGATTACATTAGAATCAAATCACTAGAAAAGGAAAAGAAGAAGCAAGTGATGAAAGATATGAGTGAATATTTATAATCTAAGCATCATAAGGGTGAGTCTAGTGGAACTACAAAGCTAGGATTCGGAAGACAAGTTTTTATAATTGAGAGAGAAGGGTTTACAGATTAGATTTTTTCAATAAATTCCAATTTGTTGGGAGTGATGGAATCTGATGGTTGGATAAGATGGTTCTTGAACAATGGGAGGCCTTTTTATCCCCAGCATGTGCATGAGTTTTATCTCAAAATGATTATATCCCTAGATGGAGCTGAGGAAGCATGGATAAAGTCATTGGTGGAGGGAAAAGAGATTTCTTTTTCATCAAAATAATGGGTCGAATTCTTATAAAGGCCTCATGAAGGTATCTATAATGATTATCAGGGTAAAACAGTTCCATACCCAAATGTCTTTTCATATACGGATGCACTAAAAAAGTTAACTTGGAATTTATATTCGAGGAGAGCTACTTCTACAGAATGGTTTGGAGAGGCTAGACTTCCCTTTTTTTTATTCAACAAAAAATAAGCCAATGGAAGGGAGACTTTTATAATATGAAGTATCTGGATTTATTCCTGATTTTCCTATTGAAAAATGGGATAAAGTTGAATCTTATTAGGTACCTACCAATAATTATTAATGATATGATAAAAGCCACAAATAAAGAAACATGTTTGAACTATCATTGCATGATTTCAGTAATGATAAAAAAGATATATTATGTGGTAGTTGGAAATAAATTGATTAATGAATGCAATTATTTCTATCTTCACAAATATATTTTCAAGAAAAATAAGTATTAAAGAAACATTGGAAAAAATTCTATCTAGGATATGAGGAATGAATTCTTGAAGATTACAATCTAATTTACCATCCTACCAGACCAGAGGATCAAGCTGATATAGGATTAGAACTAGGTGAAGTAGTTTCTTACTCTGATGAGAAAGTTGTGGCTGAGATGGAAAGAGAAGAAGGGTCTCTTATAAATGACATGAGTGACCCTAATATTGTAGAAAACCCAAAGGAAATGTTTTATGGACCTTCTAGTTCACCATTGAATCTACCTTATATGAAACCTTTGTTTGGTGGTGAGGAAGATGAAGGGACAGAAGTCACTGGTGTGGAAGGATATGTATGTAACTTAGATGTGGAGTCTGGTGATGATAATGATGATAATGATAGTGATAATTATGTGGATGGTAATTATGAGAATGTCAGTGAATCATTATATTTAGGTTAACAAGTGGTTGACAGATCTTGTAAATAATCTGTACATGGGCCTACTGATAGAGATGATGGATAATGTGGTGCTGATCATATTGAACAGGAGGTTGATGATCATGGATATTATGCTAATGAGGACATTCATGTCCTTCTTAATGATAATAATCATCAATTCATTCAAGAATTTATTGAAATTATGACAGGTGGAAAAGAACAAGAGGCTAATGATCAGATTGATCCAATGCCCCATGCTGAGAATTTGCCTTGTGAAGTTGATGTGGAAGGAGAGAAATTATAACCTCATGCACAATTATTACCTATGCCCAGAAATGTTCTATTGGATAGAGGACATGATGAAGATGAATAAAAAGCTAATATTTTACCTGAGCCTCAGGGAAGAAGTGTCAGGATTGACACAGTAGAGCCAATATACATGAAATCCACTGGTGATTGGAACATGAATCTGGGGATCGTACATTTTATTTTGGATTATGACTCAGATGAGGATATGTTGGTTCCTCCTCCTCCTCCACAAGATTCAGATAATGTAGAACCTATTGCACTTTCTTCACTGGTTTCACCTTCTACTGCTGACCTAGTAGCACAACCAGGGCCTAATGACTTTGTCACTAAGGCTTATTTAGGGCAATTAAATGTTGATACATGTGAGTCAGTAAGTGCCTCGGTTGGAACCAGAAGTTAATCCTCTACTTCCATGAGTATTTCAGATGATGATGCTGCAAGAATTTCATTGGTGTTTATTTATGATATCTAACCCAATCTCAAAATTATAGCTCATACAATAATTAGAAAGAATACATTACTAATATAAGAAGTAAAGAAGATGGGAAATGAGTTGAACACTCTTACAACCAATTTCAAGACCCCTTTTGTGGTCTGATGGAGGTTTTAAAGATCCTAGTGACACATATACTAGACGTAGATTTGATGAAATTGAAGGAGGAAATTGGAATAATGATCTCTGGTCCATCTAGTTCTAATGGAAGAAAAGTTGCTGCTACTGATATGGAGTATCTATGGGAAATGATAAGTGAAGAACTCAAGAATTCTCAATGTGATTCTGACAAATAAACTCTTTCCAATGGTTCATAGAAATTCTGATCATGTTTACAGCATGTTAAGGAAGTGCACACAAAAAGTCTCTACTGCTTAGAAATGAGATTAGAGAGAAACATGATAAGTATTTCTCCACGATTTTTACCAAGTATGATAACATTAATAACATCAAGTATTTTTCTGAAAATATCATGATTCCACCAGTAAAATATTATTTCAAGAAGAAAGTAGCACAATTGATGGATTTTACTCCTCTTCTAGATAAATTAATTGAGAATAAGGATGATTTCAATAAGGCTATGTAATATGGAGGCAGATTCATTAATGAAATCACCAAACATATCATGCCAAGGTTTCATGTTCATGTTGAAGCAATAGTGGTTCCCCCAACTACTTCCATTGGAACTATAGCCTCCTGCTCCTATGATTTTATCATAGGCTCTCTCTCATATTCGACCAGTGATTAGAGTTAAACCTTAGTGTCGTGTGTTGTTATAAAGGAGATCTTTCCTTGCAGCAACTGTACCCACATGTGTTTTCATAAGACCAACATTTCATACAATGACAAAAACACCTCCTAAACCTACTATTGGTCCTTCAGACAAAGTAAAATTCCCTCAGATGTGAAACCCATAGAAGTGGATTTCTTATTTGATAGGAATTTATACAATTTATTTTACGAATTTAACCCACTTGAACCTTAATAATTTTATTTTCTTCACTATGTTTCTCATTTATTTCTTTGTTTTTTTCTCTATATTCCTTCTTTTCTCTTCACCTTTTTGATAATCCCAAAAGGGGGAGAAAGGTATAGGCTGCATAAATGTATAGGCATAAATTACCAATATTAGGGGAGAAAAATTGGTATAGTGAACGTGGAATGTAATAAACATAATATATATATATGTATATATCATTATAGATATATAACACCATATAAAAATATCCATCTAATATAAACTCTCTAATATATATTTCCTCTATTACATAATTAAGGGGGAGCCATTAAAAGGAAAGCCTTAGTGTTAATTATTTCCCCTATTACACCATGTTTATGCTATAATTTCCAATTATTTAATAGGGGAGATTGTTGGAACCTATAAGAAATAGTGTTTTCATAATCACAAATCATGTCAATCTATTGATCCGATCAATTTTTATATTATGTAATGAAGAAACATGACCATATCATTGAATATTTATAAGTAAATCAATTATTTCATAATATACAATATATTTCGATAAATAAATCAACTATTTATATTTATGCATTGATACGTTTACCAGTGTATATATTCATGTATTTATGAATTTCACATAATCTGTTAGAGGTCTGTGTAAGATAGACACGTTATAAGTTTTCCAGACCCACTAGAATCAATAGTTCAAAAGGAGTCACCGACGATCGATGCAACGATGGACTACTCAGTGATAGAGGATTCACCGATGGGTAACACACTGATGGAGTAGTCATTGAAAGTAAAGTCACTAATGATCGACTCATTATTGGATGAGTCACCGATGGATGATTCATCAGTGATCGACTCACTGATGGATGACTTACCGATGGATGATACACTGATAGTACAAAATGAGTCACAGACGACGACTCACTGATTCTATGAAATACCGATAGCACAAACGACTCACTGATACACCGAGTCACCAGTACCGAAAAAATGAACTCACAAATTATCAGAGTCACCGATGCTGAGTCACATATGAAGGCATCCCGATGCCAATGGGTCTCTGATACTTATGACTCACTGATATTCATAAAAAAACTATCGTTAAATTTATTTATTCATATTTTTATCAAATGTTCATAATAAGAAATATTAATGTTTTTGAAATTATTTATTGTTTCATTTAGGACAATCCATAGATAGTTTGAGGTAGATACACATGGGGAGATCTTCATACCTATAGTACATGAAAAAATAAATTAATTCCAAGCTAGATCGTGCACGTGTGGAAAAAGAAGTGACATGAGGAATGTGATGAAAATTAAAACAGTAGGAGAATGACATCCTCCTGCATCTCTAGAGAATTTTCATCCATGGAACTCGAAGCTACAACATACACAAAGATCAAAAAGAACATGTTGTGCTAAATCGAACGTCCTACCATTAAGGAGATGAACAATTCACACCTAGATGTAAGAGTACAAAGATAATGATACTCTATTTTGAAGGAAACATATAGAAGAGGACTCAAATATTATTTTCACTACATCAATCTAGCCCATAGATTCACTGAATATCACAAAAAAATTCTAAAATCTATTATACATATATAACTCTGTTGTGTTCTTTTGATTACATTTTTATGCGGTGGATGTATCTATTTGTTACACACACTATCTCATTTTCATAACTCAAGAATACAAGATATCCTCCAAATCACTTTCAATTTTTTCATTTTATCCCACTAAAAACATTGGATGAGGTTGTGTGTGACCAATTTTTTGTTTTTCCAAGGAATAACTATGGTAGAGGTCAGGTGTGACCTAGAAATCCTTGTCTACTATTGTGAACAATGATCCAGGGTGTGGATATGACATTTAATTAAATCAAACTTCTTGGAGGAAGATGATCACCAAGTGGAGAGGACTAAGTCTCATCTTGAGACTAATCCTCTTTTTTATATCAACTGTGGCTTTGCATTTAAGTTTAATAGGATTTGTGTTTATTAAATTTCAAATAAAACTGAATTGAACATTGAAAGTCAGTTTAGAAAGTGTTTATATCTATTTTGAACCTGTAGATTAGTTTTAAAATCTATACTAATATTTAGATAAGTATAGATAATAACTAATCAATCATCTGAGAAAATAATTGAACCTTCTTGACTTTTATAAATTCACTACAAAAAGAATTTGATTATATTCTTATTTTGGGGATACTTTTAAAGAATCATTTTTTAACAAAATGTTTTATAGATACTCAATTCACCCACCACCCTCATGAGTAATCTACTCAGAGCAACACTTACCATGGCTCAAAATAATAACACATATAGGGTCATTCTAAGAAAATATGGAATCTTACACCAGTTTTAGGGGTTCCAAGTTGGAGTGTGGGTGTGATTCAGAGTTGTGGGTTATGTTTTTCTTATGGGGTGTTAAAACATCCATTTTAGAATATTGATTGTCTTAGTGATGCTCCAAGTCATATTGAAGGACATTTTGTTTGGTCTGGTTCTCAACTAATTATTATGATAACCATATGAGAGATGTGATGGAATGAAGTTCTAGTCTAGCTGGGAATTAAGGCTCTATGCCACGGGCTTCACTAATTTGTATGTGTTTGGTCAATAGGATAGTTTAGAAACAATGAGTGAAATTTTCTTATATCATGGTGGTTTCTTCAATGTGTTTCAGTAAATGTTTATAATGACAATTTATAAGTCCATCATTCTATTGTTATGATCTTCATTGGATTTTTTATAGGTTGAAATGATATATGATATTAGATGATATTTTTGTTAGAATTATCTATATTCTAAAACCATTCTTTGACTAAAATCACCCCACTATTTTTAGGACTTAACCATGTTTTGAAAAATCAAATACGGAATTATTAAAAAATAAGGTTCAACATTCCTTTTTGAGCCACTATTTTTTTATTAATTAATACATGTCATACCCAAGGTTTTGATTTCTAACACACTATGATATATATTATGGATTTGAGCCTGTTAATTAATATTAATTTATACTTCTTTATATAAGGTAGCCTATTATATTCAAATAAATATCAGTCCTCTTACTTTTTTTCTTCTTCATGTAGAGTACGTAATGACGAGGTTTCTTAATTTTGGATTTTTTTTTAATTATTTTTATGTTATTATTTCTAACAATGGATCGTTTTTTGTATAGTGGAACCTAATACATGATTACTTCTCCTTTCTGGGGCCACATTGATCTAAAATAAAATAGATTGGTGATTATAGAAATATTCATATTTAAATATTTCATGATTATGAATTTATAATGATTTTATTTATTAGATGTATAATTGGAATATCTTAACAAACAAATTGATAAATTAAATTGATAAGAATAAGGGTTGATTCATATGGGTTTTAATTCTCCCATGTTATTTTTTATATATTTATTTATCTTGGATGAATAATCAACTAAAAAATCATTTTAATGCTCCCATATTGAGTTTATGGCCACCTAACATAGTTGTTTATTATCATTACGGTTTTAATGAATTGCTTTTTTTTGGAAATTTATAATTTTAATGTCATTAATTTTACACATAAAAATAATATTCTAATGTGGGGTTGATTTTTGAGATATTATTTAATGGAGTTTCTAAGGATTGAATATATTTATATCAAATTATGGTTTGATAATTATATTTTGAGAGTAATAATTGGGTTTTCTGATAATGTAAATCATTTAGGTTGTAATTCCCCATTAATCTATATAACAAAATATAATTTTTATTAACAATGATTGGTGTTATTATTCCTTTATATGGTAATATATGATTTTTTTATTTTGTGATTATGTATATTCAGATTCAATGGTATATGTTCGCGGTTGATATAATACAGGATATGGATTTGGTGTCACTGTTTTGGAATTCTTAAAAAATGAATGATTTGGACAAATGTTGTAGTTCACATTTTTGAATTATCATTGTGGTTAGTATATTGTGACTGTGTGTTGGATAAATAATTTTCCAAATATTTTTTCTAGATTATTTGTATCTATATAGAATCATTATTTAATTTTGAAATAAAGAATAGGGTAACATTAAATGAGGGTTTATGATATCATTTTCTTAATTAATTAATTAATTAATATATAGAGTAATATCAGAATGTAAGTAGATAATGATTAAATAGAAGTACGAAGATGAATTATTAATATTAATTTAATTTTTAATTATTAAATTATAACGATTAATTAAATAATGAATTTAATGGGACTTTTTTTAAAATATAAAATTGATAAATTAACTGTTGAATGATGAATATTTTCATAGAATATAATATAAGTGAATTATTTCTAATAAATTAATGGTAATTAATTTTGGATGTTATTAAAATATTAAGTGAATATATTTGATATGAATGGTATAGTATAGTACTGGGAGTGGAAGAGTGATAATGAAGGTGTGATACTTATTTTTAACTAATTGGGTAAATAAAATTTAATTTGAACTATAATATCCATGTCGTTTTGGGTTGATAATTTTTGAGGTACATTTTTTTCAGATGGTTGAGGGATTATTTTGGGAACTGAGAATAAATCATAGGATTAGAATGTTAGATCCTGCATTCAATTTTTTTGGACATTGAATGGGTTTGGATTGAATATAGTGTTCATTGAAGGGAAATGGTGGAAGGCTTAGTGGGAATGTTATAGAAGCATATATCCACTAGCTAGACTCTTTTTAAACACCAATATGATGCTCACCATATTCTAAGGATAGGCTCACCAGCCTGCTAGTGTTCTAGTATAAACTATCCAATGATCCCAACTGTTTTTTTAAGGGGATGAATTATCTTTTCACAGCATCAATCCTAGGAGGGGGCAACCCATATCCCCTTATCATTTATGTCTATAAGGCCCATAGTGTCTCCCCCATGTCAGTTTTTCCCACCACAATTTTGTGCCATTGTTTTTATGGTGATTTCATAGAATACTCATGGTATGTGGTATATCATATTCTTCAATTCTCCATTATATATCTCTCAGACTAATTTGGATTTGTTTTTGTTTAATTTTTTATATAAATTTCTACAGATAATAGTAGTCATTAAATTTCAAATGGATATTGGTGCCTCTCAAGAAGAGGCTGACTCATAACATCTTCTTATAACCACATATATATTTTATGTTGTTATTATATTATTGGGATGGAGAGTTGTGATGATAAAAATTGAATAAAATAACTTATGAAATCCACACCATTTTTAATTTTTGTTGGCATGATAATTCCATGAGTTCATTATTGACTTCCATCGGGTTGTTGGGTGTGGTTCCTGTAAAAATCCATTATTTCACAATATATTTGATTTAAATAGATGATATATTATATAGATATTTTCACACACAACTCATAAATAAAATACAATACAAGCCCCCTAATATTTTGGATATTTAATATAACAATTAAACACTTTCCCTTAAATTACATGTTATGAATTGAAGTAACCGTATTAAAAAATCATTCAACAAAACAAAAAAGAATCCAGAAGTGGAAGTGATCCATTTGATGAAAATATTTATAATCTCAAATGGCTTGTATATTCTAAAGGGTTTTCCCTAAATGGAGTCCAAGTTTATCTCGTGCCACTATTACTTAAGAGACATTGTATTTGGAAAATACATAAGCTTGTATAGCTCACTATGAAATACATGTTATCAGAATCACAACTTATGGATTCATGTAATATTTATAATACGCATATATCTTAGGAAAATGATATGAGGTATTTTTTTATTATAATGTGTATGATATAAACATGTTGTTCTTATCTATATAATCGAATTTCTATATAAATAAAAAATCTATTCTAATATTTAAACATTTTAATTTTCCATCCTATAATTAATGAAACTATATCAATTTTAGAAATGAATATATATATATATATGAATATATTTTATAAAATAATATATATATATATATATATACTTACTTATAAACAATAAATAAAAATAAAGAATAGTTACCTTTTTAAAAAGAGAAATTAAAAAATATGAATTATTTTCCATTACATTTTGGAATTTTATATAATTATTGAATTATAATTTTCCATAAACATTATAATAAAAAATTTATAACATTTATCTATTTATTATGGTCATGTTACATTATTGTTAATTTTACTATTTTTACGAAAACAATTGATATTATTGTTGAATTATAAAAAATAATTTTTTTAAATAACTAAAATTTCATAATATCATTTGTATTTAAACATAACATATTATTATATAACCATTTAATTGGCAAATTATTTTACTTTTAGGCATTGTTATTTATTTTAAAATATAACATTTTAATTACAAACCAACCATTGAAATTTTAAAACAGATGATATAGTTTGTGAAAAATTGTTCTATTTCAAATATAGATTTGTATTTTAATATTTATTAATTTAATTTTTTTGAATAAAGTTAATTTTAATTTTATAAAAAAATAACCATATTATATAATTCATTATACATTTTTATTTTGGATGGATATGTATTTACCTAGGATGAGTATAACTTTCTTGTTAAAAATATTATTTTTAAAAGGAGAATAATATTTAGATACATTGTAATTATATGATGAATTGAATCAATTTTATATTATTTTGATTATATGATTATTAAAAATATATAAAAAATAATTTAGACTCATCATGTGGATATTCTATGTTATATAAAAACAAGGACACTTAATAAATAAAATGGAATATTTCTAAAATCATATTTTCCAAAACATTATATTTCTTATTTAAAAGTTAACATCACTATAATTATAAATTCAATTAAGATAAATAGAGAATAGATTCAAAATAATCATTCCAAAATTTCTTAATTAGGTTGTACTATTAATTTTAGAAAATCAATAATTGTCTTGGATAATATATACATGAGAGTAATAAGTGTTGAAATGTATAATCTTTGGTGGCTATATTTTTAAAAAATAAACATGAAGATGATAAATTATATAAAATATTAATTAGATTTTATTTAGTCACCTACAAGTGTTACAAACCTTCCCTCACCTAACTCACCTAATTATTATTCTTTTCATTTGTTTCCCACTACATATCATTTTTTCCATAAAATGGTATGTCTTCTTCCCTTATAAAACGGGGATCACTTTTATCCATTTAATACTCCACTCATGTTTTAAAATTTCATGGTAAAATGTATTATATGATATCATTTATGTTTTTTAATTCCCTTTGTCACAAAAAATTTTATTCAGTTCTACAAATCTAATTCCTTTATTTTAAAGAAGTTTATGGTAAAAATATAGGTATCATTTCTTTTATTACACTAAATTATTAAACTTTCCAAAATAAATAAACCATTACAATAGTATAATAAAAAACATTGAATAAGTGGTTTTTTTCACGATATTATAATAATCATAAAAAATTACTCATTATCATCCATCTGCAATGAGAAATAGAATCTTCATTAATGAGTGTGTGTTGATTATGGCCTTTATGAAGCGATGTAGTCCGTTTTTCATCATCTTCAATCATGGATGGTCCTAGGGATGAGATTTTTGAATAAATACGATTTATATAATTTATTTATGATTATGAAATGATCAATTTCAATCCAATTTCATTCCTCCAAAGTATTGATTAATACAAAAAACTAATTCTGTTGTGTACATAGTAACACCTCCATGGAAATTTTTTTCAATTCAATTATTATATAGTTCTTCATTATTTATCCACACGTATAGAAATATTTATGACCATCATCAAAAAATAAGAATAATATCATTATTTTTCTTTTATAATTATATAATGTTAAAACAAACACCTCATTAACCATACTCATTAATCAAGTTATGTGTGCTGATAATTAGTTCTGTTTGACCAACTACCAGAATAATTTTTTAAAATTATATATTCGATGATTATGAAAACATAATTTCAAATATACAAATAAAAAAATTATGTAAATAATTTTTTTATTATCAATTAAACAATACATATATATTTTCATTTTTAATTATTAATTCTCCCATCATATGATAAAAATAACAATTGATTGTTCATTATCGATTTACTGTTATCAGATAAAGACTAAATTAGTCATTAAATAAAATTCAAACATCATTAACAAATATAAATAATTTATTATAGTTACAAAAATAATAATTTAATGATTTCCTTTTGATAAAAAATGAGAATATATATAACTCTTATGAAACTAATAAAAATGGTCAATATTATTAACAACTGAAGCTAGAATGTAAGAAAAACTAACTAGTTTTCTTGTTATTAATTATTATAAATAAATATTATTCATAGTTTTATGTTTTAATATTGTTATAAAATATTATATTAATATATTTTTATTTTTATATAATGGATAAATCTCATTAGACCTATTGGAGAAAAAATGTAAGTGTTTCTTTGTCTTGAATTAGAATCCCTTTTTTCATGTCTAGGCTTTACACCATGTTACATTTTTCATTGTGTGAATACTACCCCATGTTCATTTTAAATCCACTTTTTATTATAATTTATGATATAATATGATTTTCTGATGTAAATTTTCTATCTTGGGTTTTATTAAAAATATGAAAATGATATAATTTCTTTCATCTCAACAAATCTTCATTATGAAATTTTTTATATTTCTTCAACAATTTCTTATTTGTATGATTTATATAGTTCCCATGATTTTTTATGAAACATGATTTTATTAAGGTTATTTGTTAAGGAATTTTATTTTAAGGATTAAAAATTCTTTTGAATGAAACTGTTCTAATTCCATTATTTGTTTCTTCATTAATCTGTTATCTTTTTGGGTTATTAATTTTTCATATTTTTGTATTATCAGTCATTAATGATCAATTATAATTTATAATGATTTTAGGTTGTGTTTTAACTTTTTTTCTATGGAAATAATGTTTAAGAATAAATTATTCTTCATTGATTATTATAAATATTCATTTAAATCTATTTTTACGTGAATAATTCCCATTACTTTTATTTTAATTTTCTTCCATGTTTATATTTTTACTTCCCATCATTTTTCCCATTCCGTATTATAAGATTTTTTTTTTCAAATGATCCTTCCATTACACTTCTTTAATTTCAAATAAATTTTTTCTATATCATTTTTATTGATATTGATTTTTTACAACATAATTTAAATATTTTCAAAAGGATTTTCTATACATTGAAAATAAAAGGATTTATAATTCACTCATAATTTTTTTTATAATTTTTTTATTCATGTTTATATTATTAATGTTTAAAATAAAAATAAAAAAATCACAACATATTTTAAATTATATTTTATAAAATCGTCTATATATTCATTCATCATTTGTTGTACCTATTTTTAAAAAGGTTTTAAAAAGTTATTATCTGTCATTGAAAATAAAATTTTTAAAAACATTTCACAAATTATGTTTTATGAAAATGACAAGAATTTTTTTTAAAACATTTATAAATTCTCGTCAATTTTTCCATAATGTGTTTTCTCTAATGAAGTATTATATTGATCACCATACGTATATTAATTAATGAATTGTTTTTGTTATTGATATATTTTAATCTTATAATTTCATATGTGTATCTTTTATTAATGTTAAAGAAAGACATTATATTACTTCCATTATTTAAGATATGAAGATACTTGATTATTTTTAGAAAAATTATATATGGATGTGAATAGGTGGGGTTTAGTATAACCCTCTACTGTATGTGTATAAGATTATATAACAAGAGAAATTGAGGTATGAATATAATGGGTTATTCAATTTATGAGTGGACATAATAGGGATTTTCACATTTTCAATTTCTATCATGATGATATTGACCACATTGGGGTGTTCACAATGGTTTTTAATACACAATGTTTTATATTAATATGGATTAATTTGAGATATATCTTTTTAAATATGTTGCAAATTTTGGCAATGTTCATAATTTTTTTCACATTTAAAAGATATGATAAAATAGTTTTACAAGATTCATATAATTTCCATAAATGCTATGTTATATTGTTCATTAATATATTTTAAATGTATTATAATGTTTTAAATCATTATAATTTTTTTTAATATTGATAATATTTTTTTACACAAGGAACATATTTTATGTTTTCTTAATGATATTTTTATGATCATATGTTTTCCAATATAGTTTAATGGTTATCGTACATAGTCCAAGGAAATATTGTTAAGATGTTTATGTATTCCTGTAATTATACCTCAATTTTATGATCTAATAGATTATTATATATCATATAACTTAACGAGAATTTGAGATCACCCATTTTGATGTTTTACATTCCCCATGATGTGATGATTATTAATTCATATGTTGTATCTATAAAAGGTTTTAGAATAGTATTCTAAGAAGGAAATTATCTCATGTGTTATTAAATAATATTTTCATTTCACTAGTCTCCATGACATTAACCTTTCAGACTGTGGATTATTTTTTATATGGGATTTATTATTTAATCATGATATTTTTATTCGATTTATGAAAATTTTATCATTTTCACTATACCAATTATTAATTTTGGAAATTAGTATTATTATATTAATTTTAGTTATATATAATATTACATTGATAATAAATAGTGAATACCCCAATGATGAGTATAACTGTTAAATAATATCCTTAAATATTTGTAATTTCATGAGTAAATGTCATTTAATATAAATAAATAACTACCCAGATATTATAGGTGGATTATGCTATGGCACATATTAACATATGTGTAATAGCCCTAAATAGGGTTTTTTGAGAAATGAATTGATCAATACCCTAATGCATAATGAGTGGACCAAATATTATACAAAAGTGATGAAATGAGAGAGAAAAATTTGGTTGATCATATTCTCATTAAAACCAAACTGATTGAATGATTTACTAGATAGATTTAAGGATTATTATTAGAAACATAAGATACCCAATCATAATGAAACCAAAGTAAAAATACGATTGAAATATTTTAAACTAAAAAAACTATATTTGATCATTATAATTAAAAATAAAAATAATAATTAAAGTAAAATTATATTATTGATGTAGTTGGGTTCTTGTTTAGTGGTATGAACACTATAATTCTACATGAAATGGGGCTCCAAAACCCAATTTCGCACAGGTTTGAATAATAGTACTATATCACTATTGTAGAATTAGAGACACTATAGCAGTAATGACTCTATGCCAACCACAGACACTATAGCTATTCCAGCTGTAGGAACTATAGTAGTGGCAGGTACAATAAAAGTTGAGGTACTGTAGCAGTACTCTTCACAGAATGGGCCCTCGGCCAAAAACATTCAGGCGTATGGTGTAACTTCCCAGGTAAATAAAGAATATGACATTTTCATATTTATAATTAATTGTCAGTTAAATATTATTTTTACTTTAAATGTGAATCTATGTTCAATGGCATACCCGACACACAAGAATGGGTTTCTCTGAAGTCTTATGTTGCACACAATGTTGATTCATACCGAAAAAAATAATTAAATGATTTAATTATTTGAAATAGTATTTAATGACTAGAAGCGGTATTTCTAGGAATGTACAGAACTATCTATTATATTATAATACATGATTTTTAAATGTTTTTACATTTACCCAATAAATTTTAGTGTCTTAAAATGAGAATGAATCTTAATTTAAGCATGAAAAACTATAATATTGATAAAAGGTCGATTTACAACCTTTTAATCGAGAACCCTTTTTAAATATAATTTGTGTCACTTTTATATGTTATATTTTACAAAATAAACATCTTATTTATAATAGGGAAATTAAAATTTAATTTGGTTAATGTTTTTGTATTTTTCTGATAAAGTTAATTTTTTAATGAATAGTTAAATATATTCCATTTTATGTCAATATTGCCTTTTCATTTGAATTATTGATATGGTTATATTATCCTTTTAAATGTTTTTCAAGATTAATTGGATTATATTTTTACCATTTAATCTAATTTTGGTCCTTGTAAGTAATATCATATTGAAATTGGACATAAACACATATCAATCTTTTTGTATTTTTTACTTCGTAAAAACATGCTTTCTAGTTTTGACAACGAAAATTAATTTTAAATTAATAAATGAAACTTCTATGTTTATAATTTGGTAAAACAGAAATCATTTTTAATACGAAATATCAAAATGAATATTGTGTTAATTGTTTGGTATTTTTTTGTAAATGATCAATTTTTATGAATAGTGAAAAACACTACATAGTAGTTAAAATACAAACATTTTCATTTAAATGAAATTTTACCTCTTCTATGAATTGAATTTAAAAATTACAACATACATGGTTTTCATTATTATGTAATATGTGGTTCAATTTGATGAAAATATTTTTTTGGTGAATACTAACGTTTGATTTATATTTACCGCGGTTAACGGTAAATAGGGTAATTCAAGGTAAAATTAATATTTTAATAATATAAAATTAACATAACACTT
The DNA here is from genome assembly GCA_963277665.1 of Viscum album. NCBI lineage: Eukaryota > Viridiplantae > Streptophyta > Magnoliopsida > Santalales > Viscaceae > Viscum > Viscum album. The sequence continues at coordinate 1,940,941,269 of OY728126.1, read as the reverse complement.
ATACTAGCCGTATTGAAGGAGTCATGGCTGCCAATACAATCCTTGGGTAGAACCATTGTCCTTTGGATGCCACTTGGGTAAGATAATTACATTAATAACATTTTATTTAAAGTAAGAATTAAAATATCATAAACTTTTATTATTTTACGAGATCAATATTAATGTTTGGTTATATAACTGATATATTTTAAATTAATTATTCATTAGAAAGATAAAAATATTTATTACATCATTTCATTTTATTTATAATTATTAGACATCAAATAAATAAATTTATTTATGACATAATGATGATGTAATGATTATCTCGTTAAACAATGTTTAAAATAAATGAGATTATAAATATAAAAAAAAAATTATTTTGTAACATTTTGTGACATCCAAAAATTTTAGGGATGATTATTACTTGTAATATTTTAATTCATGCAGTTTTATTGAATTTATCAAGTTTCTATGGATTTTTAAGAAACTCATGATATGAATAGTATAAAAATTGACATATATGTGTTTTTAAATAAGTTAATATTTTATATAATGGTAAAAGAGTCATAAAATTATATGATTAGTCAAAATGAAATATATGATGTTAAAAAACACATTAATGATCCATTTTCAGTCACATGGAAATTTAATGTAAATATACTAACCAAATAGTATGAATATACAATTAGACATTGTAATAGTTAAATAATTTAAAAAAGGGATAAATAAAAAAGATTAGGATTAAAATAATATCTAAAACCAGCCCAATTATTAATTTATGATTTTATTTATACTTTTATTCATATGATATTATTATATAAATAGTTTTGGATCTTTTTAAAATGAAAATCATTTTATAATAAAATAATAATTTCAAACATTCCCAAAGAGACCCCCTCCCCCCTCTTATAAAAGGAAATCAACTCAATCCCATTACTCAAACCTATAAATCCCCATGGATCATTAAAAATATACCCAAATAAGAAAAAAAATATCCCTCTATTCCAACTAGAAGCCTTCCCATAGGCATTAGTCAATTTAAGAGATGCCTTGGTCTCAAATCAAATAAGTTACCCGAGTTGAGGTAACACCTTCTCTCACGTTTCATTCAATTAATTTCACATATGCACTCCCTATTATCTTCTTAATCATCATTTATATAACCACGCCATTATACTATGTATAATATATTTTTTTATGAGACGGATTGGATGTACACTTCCACACACATCCTTCTAATGGATACAAACATTCAGTTTCTGTGGATGACAACTACTGCCTCAAGAGACAATGATTGTTCAATTATCTTCTTACACCTATCATGGTGGCCATTATTAAATATATATAAATATATATGATATTTATCATATATCTATGCTTCTATAATTCTCATTTTGAACATAAATTTATGCATTTCATGTTGTATAAATCTGATAATTTCATTTTAGTAAGTGCAAACTACTTCCCCCTCAAAGTTATATAACTCGTTCATTGCATAAATGGGTCATATAATGTATGGTGTTAATGAACATATGTAATTTATATAAAATATTATATTATACTGGAATAATAATATACCTATGTATCATTTGGTTTTTATTCTTTCAAAAATGAAAAAAATGAAATGAAATTATTGTTCATGCGTACATATGTCTTACTGTCTACATGAACAATGCCTTTCATTATAATATATCCAAATGACATGGAATAGTCTATATACAAATATATAGGATAAAAATTATATATATGATATCTAAATCGTTAATATCATTCCAGAGATAATGCAATTTTGACCACATGGAAAAATTGTGATTATAAATATTTCAATTTTGACTCAAGTTCTAAACATCAACAAAATGTTCAATGTGGACTCAAATAATTAACTAATATTTATAGCGTGGTATATAGTGATATGAAAAAATAATAAAAATCAAAATGTTTCTGAATAACGTAGAAATTAACATGATTTTATTATTGTGGAAGTCAAATAACAAATGAGTCAAGTTAGACACGGAGTAAGAGAACCTTTCACCAACCTCTTTTAGTCAACGACTACTTTTTTGTAATAAAAATTTAATTTTAAAATGTTGTGATATGTTATTCTATATAATTATTGTTTTAAATTTTATGTTCATAAAATGAGAGACCATTTTTTCTCTATTAAGTCACTTTCTTAATTTTTATGTGACATTGTTAGGCTACAAATTTTTGTAATAAAACTTTTTACCCCAATTTCCATTCTATGGGTTAATATTATACTTATTTATTATTTCATTCTATGATTATGTGAAAAAATATTAATTTTCTATCTATTTTTTATAATTTCGTTATGTGTACATAGAGTGAATATAAATAATCAATCTATTTTATTTAGAAAATGATATTTGTAAGGGAACCTTTAAACCTCATATTTTAGTCACATACTTCTTTTATGTAATTTCTATTGATTTCCATTTTATTATGCTGGGATATGATCTTCTAAATCCTTATTGCTATTCATTTTATAAACATGTGATGATAGAACCTTTTCTATCTCATCAACACTTTTTCCAAATTTTAATGTGACGTTGTTTGATTGCCGAATTTTTGTAAGGGAACTTCTTATCCCATTTTCCATTCATTAGGATAAACTTTTACTTCTTGATTATGTCATTCAATGAATATGTGTGAATGAACTATAACTATTTTACACATAATACCCACTTATATTTTTTTTATTTATATTTTTCACATATAATTATGTCGTTTATTTATCATTAATCTAATAGTATAATCTTTGTAAGAGACTACATCTCAATCTCTTTTAATGGAGGTGTATCTTGATATTTTGAACCTTTATTGGTTTATAAAATACATATATAACCATTTTGACATTTTATATCTTTAATTTCTATATTCTTATGATATTTATAGTTTTCATTGATTTTACACAACAACGAGTTTCTTTGAAATCTTACATTGCACACTAATAATATAATAATATTATAATAGTTAATGCCTAGCCGTTGTAATGGAGGTAATGAATATAAATAAATAAAAAATTATTAAATATGTTTGTTAAATATTTTTACATTTATCCAATAAATTTCAGAGGATTAAAATCCAAATGAATCCAATTTTAAGAATAAATACTCTAATATTTTTTAAAAGATTGTTTTAACGCCTTTTGATGGAGAACGTTTTTTAAATCTAACTTTTGACAATTTTATAAGCTCTAATTGTGAAAATAAACTTATTCATTATGATTGGGATATTTAAATTTACTTTGGTTAAATTTTTGGTATTTTTCTCACAATAATTATTTTTTAATGAATAGTGAACAATATTGCATTTTACATCAAAACTGCTTTTTCATATAATTTAAATATATGGTTAGATTTTATTTTTAATTGGTTTTAAAGTTTAATTATAATATATTTTTACAATTTAATTCAATTGAGGTCATTATAATTATTTCCACTTTGAAAATGGACATAAACTAGTGCCGATCTTTTCATAGATATTGCTTCCAAAAAACCCGCTATTTGTTTTGACAGTGGGAATTAACAATATGATTTATTAATGAAACTTATATGTTTTGAATTTTTGTAGAATAGAAATCATTTATGAATTTGAAATATCAAATATTGCTTAGGGTTATTTTTTGGTATTTTTCTAATAATGCTTTTTTAATGAATAGTGAAAAATACAGTTTTTAATTCAATACTGCCTTTTCATCCAATTTATTTATATATTTAGATTGTCATTTTAATTTTTTTTAAAGTATAATTGAATTATTTTTTAATCACTTAATACAATTTTGTTCATTGGAAGTAATTTCACTTTTCAATTGGATATAAAAAGAAGTCAATCTTTTGATAAATTTTACTTCTTAAAAACTCGTCTTTTGTTTTGAAAATGGGATTTACATTTAAATTAATTAGAATAATTTATGTGTTTTTAATTTGATAAAATTGATTCCAAATTTGGAATCAGAAGGTCCAAATTATGTAATTAATTCTCCTTTGTTTTTGGACATTTTGAATAGTAACGACGGTAATTATCTTTAATTATCGTGTTTAATTAGTAATCGGGTAGTTAAGGGTAAGAAAATAATATCATAAAAATATAAAATGACCCCAAAATTTTTCATAATTCTATTGGTGGTGTCATGGCCGACCATGGGATTCCTTTTTCCAACCTTTGGACCCCATGGAATCACTTTAGTGTGATAGTGACCTTTTATCATTTTTTTAATAAAAAGAAAATGTAACCAAAGTATGTAACACCTATGTAAAATAATTTTAATTTTGTACAAATAAACGATATATTAGTCTATAAATATTCATTGGAAATATAAAAATATTTCCTACATCATTTTATTTTTTTATAATTTTTAGACATTAAATAAATTGAATTATTTAGGACACCATGATGATGCAGCAATTACCTCATTAATGAACGATTTAAATAAAATGAAAAGATAATGTAAAATCTAAGACCTAAAATATGAAAAAACCTATTGGATGAGTATATTTCGAACCCTTATCACCTTAGCCTCGAAATATATCAATGTGGGACCTTTAAAATCCGAAACACTTGATAAAATAAAGTAACCTTTCTTGATTTCCATGACTGACATTCCTTTCCTCTTATAAAATGCCCCCACAACTAACTCCTTAACCACAACTCTAAAGAATTTGGCTCAGCCAAATCCTGCCCATTTCATCTCTACAAATCCCTCTATTTATTGTTGAAGCCACAACTTAGGAAGAAAGCCCTTCAAGAAACCCTTTTGGTTCAAACCAAATGGAGGTACCTAATTTAAAGGTAATGTCTTCTCGTATGTTCTTTTGTTTTATTTTGCTTCACCAACCCCCTAAACTCTTTTTATTACATTATTTTGTAACAAAAACTGTATCTTAAATATACTAGGATTTTTTTATAATAATGATTAAAGCTACACTTACACACACATCCGTCTAATTGTTAAAGTACAAAATCTTTTTTTGGATGGCAAATTACTGCCTCACGAAACGATGAATGTTAAATATTTTTTTAACACCTTTAAAGGTGACCATTATGATGTCACTATATTTTATATATGATATATATTGTATTTATGTTTTATATATTCTATTTTATTTTATATTTAAAACATACCTTTATTCTTTGAATTTTGTGCAAATGCAATAATTTCATATGAGGAAGTGCGGACTATCGCCCCCTCAAGTGATGTGACTCGTTCATGCAATACAAGGAATGTATAAAGAATGAAATTAATGAGCATATGTGACCTATATATCATATATATTATACTATAATTATAATATATATATATCTCTCAATTATTTTTAATTCCATTAATATGACAAAGAAATGAAAGTAGCGTTCATGCGTACGTACGGCCTACCGTCTCCATGAACGGTGCATTTCATTTATTTTTTTCTCCAAATGTTATGGAATAGTATAAAATGAATATTTAAGGGATATATATGATATTTATATAATTAATACTATTCTATATATGATGTACATATAAATACATGGATGATTCTTTTCAAACAAGTTCATTTTTAACTCATGTAACAAACATCGACAAAAACATTTGATATGAACTCACATAATTAACTAATAATTATAAAATTATAATATGTGATATTAATTGAATAATAAAAATTAAACTAGGTCCTTAAGAAATTATAAATTTACATAACTTTATTATTCAGGAATATAATGAAACGAACAAGACAAGTGGAAAATGAGGTAAGGGATCCTATCTCTCTCTTTCATTTTAAGTACTCTTTTTTATGTAACTTACATGAAGATCTACTTTATTATGTTGGGGGATGTTATTTTATATTACTCCTTATGTATATTTTATGTTAATATTATTAGAGACCCTATTTTATCTCATCAATCCATTTTTGGATGTTTTATGTGGCGTCATTAGGTTGCCGAATTTTCATAAGGGGATTTTCATCTCACTTTTTATTCCCGTGAGATTCATGCTACATAGGCCACTATATCATTTTGTGTGGTGTATGTAATGCCTATTATTTTACTATTTGAATAATATAAACTCATTTATGGGTAGTTACTTCTTCATTGTATGCCCCTTCTTTCATGGGGTGTACGTTTTGAAAGATGCGCAAATCGGTAAGGGAACCTTTCACACTCCTCTTTTAAAAAGTCTTATTCTTTCATGTCTTTTAATTTACATCTTTTTATGTTGGGATATGTTCTTATATGTCATTATTGATGTAAATTTTATGTCCAAGTGATTAGATACCATTTTCTCTCTCATTAACAGATTTTATGAATTTTAAAGTGACGTCGTTAGGCTGTCAAATTTTACCAAGGGAATATCTTAACCCAATTTTAATTTCTTTGGGTTCAACAGGCAGTTATGGAATATGTCATCCTTTGAATATGTGTGAATTACCTTTGATTGTTTTACTGTTAATATCCACTTATATTGGGTGTATTTATATTTTCCACACTTAATTTTGAGATTGATTTATCCTTAATTTAAGGATACCTTCTTTATAAGGGATTTCATCTCATTTTACATTTCTACTGAGACTTCATTGTTGTTATGCACCAATTCACTCTTATATGGTATATATACTATCATTTGAAATATTATATCCTTAATCCATTTATTCTCATGATATTATAAAGTTCTGATTAAATGTTATTCCTCAATTAATGTATTCAAGTGTCTCTAATTTTGGTAAAAACCCTTTAACTAAAATATCGTTTTAAATGTTTTAATGATTTATTCTTATAAATATTTCGCATTAATATCCATGGTTTAAAAATGTTTTGAAGGATTTATTTATATGGATATTAATGGTTTAATTGTAAAAATTTTCAAAGTGGTATGGGACACTTTGATTCAAAAATCTCTTTATTTAATGTTTTAAATGGTTTTGAAACTGGTTTTTAGAATGGATTCATTATTTCAATTTCTTAAAATGGTATATTGTTATTGCAATGTGGGAATGTTATCTTTTCATTATTCTTAAGTTATGTGCTAGGATTATGTTATGGTTCTTGGGCATTTTTTATGAAGATGGGTGGTTCGGTTATAAACTAAGGGCGAGTGAGCCCGATATAGCTCTCCAATGCATTGGGTAACGCGAAGGAGTTAAACGTTAAGGCTTCTCCGATGATATTTAGGGAATATACAGTGATGGGTATTCCAAACAAAACCATGAAGGTTACTCCCTATGTAAGAATGTTATGAATTCCTCAAGATACCTTTATGCCTTATGATTTATATTGAGTTATGCATAAATTTTATGATTTCATGAGTTATGTTAAATTGCTTATATTTTATGAGTATTGTATGATTTCATTGATTCTTATGTATACATGGACTAATGTTTTATTTCTGTACTGTTATAACCTTTACTGGGCTTTTTATTCTCATCCCATGTTTTTGAAATGTTTTCACAGGACATAAAGTTGAATAGGGTCAAGGATGGGATTAAGGAAATGTCAGGATGTCTAAAACACGGAACTAGACATGACTCTTTTATTCAAGAGTTTTTATTTTGTGAAAAATGGCAACTGAGTAGATTTTTCTACTTTGTAATCTTTGAGATGTAAGAGTTGTGTCCTAATTCCCTAAAACTCTACACCTGAAAAGATCCTAAATTTGAATTATTCAATATAATTCAATATTAAGTAAGGTTTGAGGTTGTATCCTTATAGTTTGTATCATAGGTTGGTTTCGATAACTTTAGTGGTTAGAGTGTTGTTTAAGAAAAAGTGACAAGCTTTTTATGACCACAATGATTAGTATATTAGATGGAGACTTTGTTTTTTTGAAAGTTAGAATGAGTTTGGGATAACTTGGATATGTATATCTTGGTGTTTATCTTCCTCTTTATTATATGTTGATTTTAATAATATACTAACACTGACCTTTTTGGTTTTTTGTAAACGGATGGATCTAGCAGGCACCAAAGTAACAGTGGAATTGAAGAAAACTGTGACGATTTTATGAAAGAACAACTGAATGATATGGGAGGTGCAATGAGAAAACTTGTGGTTATCCTCAACCAACTATATGGAGTCATTATTGACCACCTGAACCTTAGTGTTTTTTATAAGGAATCGTATATGCGAGAAACAAATACCTACAGATGTTCAGGTAATAATCATAAAGGTAAGTATGTTCAAAAACCTATTTGTCCATGATGTGGAAAGAAATACATAGGAAAATGTTTCAAAGGGACACAAAGATTCTATGGATTTGGAAATGAAAATCATAAAGCAAGAACCTTCCATGGAAAAAGGAAGCATCTAGTTAACTCTAGGAAAGGGAAAGAAGTTCTTTCTAAAGGATCAATTGATTTTTTTAAATGTGGTGTGCATGGTCATTATGGAAACACATGTCCTACGAAGATGTTTTGGGAATGGGGTCACCACGATCGTACAAGTATTCATTTACCAACACCTAATTCCATTCTGACTGAGGATGAAGAAACTGACAATGACCAATGAAAGGTATGGATTATTTCATAACATATGTTTTCCTATTATTGGAATCTTATGATGTGATTCATGATTTTGTTTGTAGGAAAACATTATTTCAGAATAAGTTGAAAAGGAATGGATAATGGATCATGAAGAATGTTGAATGAGTAATAAGTCAACATATATGTGATTCAAGATTTATTGTAGATTATAGGATAGTGAAATTATAAGATGTATAAATTCTCTTTTGATTATGGGGTTACATTAGAAGATTGTTTATAGTATATGTTAACCTGATGTTTGATATACAAAAATTTTATTCATGGAATAATTATCCTTTATTTTTTGGATATAGTTATAAAGAACCATTTAGGTTTATATGATCCTTGAATTTGAGGCAATTACTAGTTAATACATTTTGGGTTGCAAAATGGAATTTATTAGATACACTTTGTGGTTAAAATATGATATGGTTATTTTTGAAGATTTTATCTCTTTTTGGGGGTTGTTTTAATAATTATATAGTTTTGGAAAAAGGACAACACACAGACCGTGTGACAACGCGTCACATCGGACGAAGCTGTTAGAATCAAACCCACAACCAAAGTGCAACTGGTATTTATCACCTACCATTGGACTACATGAAATCCCTGGTTGGTTTGAATGATTATTTTTAGTTAGATGATTTTATGAATTCAGAGTAAGTTGATTTTTTTTATCAATGGAAATTATTAGCATATCATGGAGGATATGTGATTCGGTTAATTACTTTTCAGTATGAGACTCTATGATTAACTGATGTTATTTTGGAGAAAAATGTTAAGATTTATCTTAGGAGAATATGTGATTAAATCTGTAAGAGATTTGGGTTCCAATCTTATTTTGGTTTTCTTTGATGAATTTTATGGATAGATGTTTATTAAATGGTCCTTGTTGAACTTTGGGTTTTGTTTGACAAATTTTGGAGATTAGGAGTAGTTTTTCTTTTTGTAAAAAATTATCTTTTTTGGATATTATCTGATCTCGTACTAAACTTTTTGGGTTGGTTTTGGTTGAGATCTAAATACATGGTAATTTTATAGTACTCATTTTTATAATAGGTGATTCTCAAGAAGTTTATTATAGTACTCTTAATGCAAACAGGTCTTCCTAAATACTCCTCTTTTTGAGAAAATATGAGTTTGATTAAGGAATCTAGTAAAAGTTGAAAGTCTACGTGACAAGTAAGTATGTTTCATTATTATTTTGTTAAGCTCAAAAATTAATTCCTCAATTGAAAGTAACTTAAAACAAAAATGTTGTCTGTTAAATTTTCCTACTAGATAATCGAATACCATTTAACCCATCACAAGTTTGTGATTTTCTTGTGGTTACTTTTCTCCTACACATGTTTACTATCACCCTCCATAAGAACATGACCCTTTGTTTTCTCCTCCATATCCAAATTTTCATACTTTAAATCCTATTATAGGTTAACTTGTGTAACCTTTTTACTTCTCTCCCTTTCTTTTAAAGTGATAGTTTTACTGACTCTTGTTCCGATGCGGGACTTTCAATGAAGTTTCCAAGCCCAATTTTGAAATTGCAAGGATGCAATTCCCAAAAGGGGGGAATGATGTAACATACCAGGTAAATAAATAATATTAAATTCTAAGGGTTATCAATAATTGTGAATAAAATGTTAATATTAATTTAATGGGAATTCCATGCTTGATGGCGTACCCAATACACAACAACGAGTTTCTTTGAAATCTTACGTTGCACACTAATAATATAATAATATTATAATTGATAATGCTTAGCCGTTGTAATGGAGGGAATGAAATAAAATAACTAAAGAATTATTACATATGTTTGTTAATTGTTTTTACATTTATCCAATAAATTTTAGAGGCTTAAAATCCAATTGAATCTAATTTTAAGAATAAATACTCTAATATTTTTTTAAAAGATTGTTTTACCGCCTTTTGATGGCGAATCTTTTTTAAATCTAACTTTTGAAAAATTTATATCCTCTAATTTTCAAAATAGAAATATTATTTATTATTGGGATATTTAAATTTACTTTTGTTAAATTTTTTGTATGTTTCTCACAATATTCATTTTTTTAATGAGTACTGAAAAATATTGCATTTTACATCAAAACGTATTTTTCATCTAATCTAAATATATGGTAAGATTATATTTTTAATTGGTTTTAATGTTTAATTATAATATATTTTTACAATTTAATTCAATGGTGGTCATTAGAATTAATTCCACTTTTAAAATGGACATAAACAAGTGCCAAACTTTTCGTAGATATTGCTTCCAGAAAACCCGCTATTTGTTTGGAAAGCGGGAATTAACTATAAGATTTATTAATTAACCTTATATGTCTTGAATTTTAGTAAAATTGAAATAATTTCTGAATTTTAAATATCAAATATATCTTAGGGTTAATTTTTGGTATCTTTCTGATAAAGCTTTTTTTAATGAATAGTAAAAAATACAGTTTTTAATTCAAAACTGCCGTTTCATCCAATTTATTGATATATTTAGATTGGCATTTTAATTTTTTTTAAAGTATAACTGAATTATGTTTTTATAACTTAATACAATGTTGTTCATTAGAAGTAATATCACTTTTCAATTGGATATAAAAACAAGTCAATCTTTTGATAAATTTTACTTCTTAAAATCCCATATTTTGTTTTGACAACATGATTTACATTTAAATTAATTACTAAAATTTATGTGTTTTGAATTTTTTAAAATGGATTCCATATTTGGAATCATAATTTCCAAATTATGTAATTAATACTCTTTTTTTAGACGTTATGAATAGTAACGACGGTAATTATCTTTAATTATCGTGTTTAATTAGTAATCGGGTAATTAAGGGTAAGAAAATAATATTATAAAAATATATAATGACCCCAACATGTGTCCTAATGCTATTGGTGGTGTCATGGACGTCCATGGGATGCCTTGTGACAACCTTGGGACCCCATGGAATCACATTAGTGTGATAGTGACCTTTTATCATTTTTTTAACAAAAGGAAAATGTAACCAAAGTATGTAACACCTAAGTAAAATAATTTAAAATTTGTCTACATAAAAGATCTATTAGACTATAAATATTCATTAGATAGAAAAAAATATTTCCTACATCATAGTATTTTTTAATAATTTTTAGACATTAAATAAATTAAATTATTTATGAAACCATGATGATTCAGCAACTACCTCATTAATGAACGATTGAAAAAAATGAAAAGATAATGTAAAATCTAAGACATACACTGGGAAATAACCTATTTTATGAGTATATTTACAACACTTACCACCTAATCTTCATAATATATCAATTTGGGACCTTTAAAACCCGAAAAATCTTTTTAAAATAAGTATCATTTCTTGACTTTCCATGAGTTCCCCTCCTCTCCTCTTATATAAGGCCCCCACCTCTACCTCCTTAACCACACCTCTCAAGCCCTTTATCATCAAACCCCTACCCATTTCATCTCTACACATCCCTCTCTTTATTATTGAAGACTCTCCTTAGGCAGAAAGCTCTTCAAGAAACCCTTTTGGTTCAAACCAAAGGGAGTTACCCGATTTAAAGGTAATGTCTTCTCGTATGTTCTTTTGTTTAATTTTTCTTCTCCAACCCCCTCAACTAATTTTATTACTTTTTTTTGTAAAAAAACAGTATCTTCAATATAATAGGATGATTTTATAAGAATTATTTGAGCTAAACGTACACAAAAATCCATCTAATGGTTAATGAATATATTGTTTATGTGGATGGCGAATTACTGCCTCACGAAACGATGATTGTTCAATATTCTTTTAACACCATTAAAGGTGGAAATTATGATGTCACTGTATTTTATATATGATATATATGATATTTATATTTTATATATTCTTATGTATTTTATATTTAAAACATACCTTTATTCTTTGAATGTTGTGAAAATGCGATAATTTCATATGAGGAAGTGCAGACTACCGCCCCCTCAAGTGATGTGACTCGTTCATGCAATACATGGAATGTATAAAGAATGAAATTAGTGAAAATATGTGACCTATATAACATATATATTATAATGTAATTATAATATTTATATATATCTCAATTATTTTTAATTTCATTAATATGACAATGAAATGAAAGTAGCGTTCATGCGTACGTACGGCCTACCGTCTCCATGAATGGTTCATATCATTTCTATTTATCTCCAAATGTTATGGAATAGTATAAAGTGAATATTTACTAGATATATATGATATTTAAATCATTAATACTATTTTAGATATTATTTATTTATATCTACATGGATGATTCATTTCAAACAAGTTCATTTTTGACTCATTTACCAAACATCGACAAAAACATTTGATATGAACTCACATAATTAACTAATTATTATAACATTATAATATGTGATATGAATTGAATAATAAACTTTAAAGTAGGTCCTTAAGAAATTATAAATTGAAAAAACATTATTATTCCAGAATATAATGAAACGAACAAGACAAGTCAGACTTGAGGTAAGGGATCCTATCTCTCTCTTTCTTTTTAAGTACTCTTTTTTATGTAACTTACTTTAAGATACTCTTTCTTATGATGGGGGATGTTATTTTATATTACTATTTCTGTAAATTTTATCCATATATGATGAGAGACCCTATTTTATCTCATCAATCCGTTTTTGTATGTTTTATGTGGCACTGTTAGGCTGCCGAATTATCATAAGGGGATTTTCATCTCACTCTTTATTCCCGTGAGATTCATGCTACATTGGCCACTATTTCCTTTTGTGTGGTGTATTTACTACCCATTATTTTAATATTTTTATAATATACTATAATTTATGTGAAGTTACATCTTCATTGTATGACCATTATTTTATGGTGTGTACGTTTCGAAAGATGCCCAAATCGGAAAGGGAACCTTTCAGACTCCTCTTTTAAAAAGACTTATTCTGTTATGTCTTTTAATTTAAATCTTTTTTTTGGATATGTTCATATATATATATATCCTTATTGATGTAAATTTTATGTCCATGTGATGAGATACCAATTTCTCTCTCATCAACTAATGTTATGAATTTTAAAGTGAGACTGTTTAGCTGTCGAATTTTACCAAGGGAACTTCTTAACCCAATTTAGATTTCTTTGGGTTCAACATGTAGTTACTGAATATGTCATCCTTTGAATATGTATGAATGACCTTTTATTGTTTTACACTTAATATCCACTTAAATTGGGTGTATTTATATTTTTCACACTTAATTTTGAGATTTATTTATCCTTAATTTAAGGATACCTTTTTTATAAGGGTCTTCATATCATTTTACATTTCTTCTGAGACTTCATTATTGTTATGCACCAATTCACTCTTATATGGTGTATATAATGTCCTTTGGAATATTATATCTTGAATCCATTTATTATCATGATATTATATAATTCTAATTAAATGTTATTCCTCAATTATTGTATTCAAGTGTCTCTAATTTTTGTAAAAACCCATTAAATAAAATATCATTTTAAATGTATTAGTGATTTATTCTTATAAATATTTCTCATTAATATCCATGTATTAAAAATGGTTTTAAGGATTTATTTATATGGATATTAGTGGTTTAAAATGTTAAAAGCATCAAAGTGGTATGTGACACTTTGATTCAAAAATCTCTTTATTAAATGTTTTATATGGTTTTGAAAATGGTTTTTAGAATGGATTCATTAGTTCAATTTCTTATAATGTTATATTGTTATTTCACTGTGGGACTGCTATCTTTACTTTATGCTTAGGTTATGTGCTATTATTATGTTATGGTTCTTGGGAATTGTTTATGAAGATGGGTGGTTCCGTGATAAAATAAGGGCGGGTGAGCCAGATATAGCTCTCCAATGCATTGGGTAACGCGAAGGAGTTAAATGTGAAGGTTTCTCCAAATAGATTTAGGGAATATATTGTGATGGGTATTCCAAATGTAACTATGATTGTTACTCCCTATGTAATAATGTTTTTAATTCCTCAAGTTACCTTTATGGCTTATGATTTCTGTTAAGTTATGCATAAATCTTATGATTTCATGAGTTATGTTAAATTGCATATGTTTTCTGAGTAATGAATTTTTTCATTGATTCTTATGTATACATGGACTAATGTTTTCTTTCCGTATGGTTATAAACCTTACTGAGATTTTTATGCTCATCCCAAGTTTTTAAAATGTTTTCATAGGACATAATGTTGAATAGGGTCAAGGGTGGGATCAAGGAAATGTCAGGCTGCCTAAAACAAGGAACTAGACATGACTCTTTTGTTGAAGAGTTTTTAATTTGTGATAAAAATGGAAATTGAGTAGATTTTTATACTTTGTAATCTTTTAGAACTCTAAACTTGAAAAGATCTTCAATGTGAATTATTCAATATAATTCAAGATTAAGTAAGGTTTAAGGCCGAGTCCTTATATATCCCTTCAAGGTTTTGGGTAACATGACTGTGGTAAAATTTAATGTATCTCTTAAGTGATTTAGGGAATATACAGTGATGGGTATTCCAAATGTAACTCCCTACATAGATGTGAATGTTATAATGTAATTATGTTATGGATTCCACAATTAACCTTTATGATTTTTGATTTCTATTTTTTGTTCATAAATCGTATTATTTCATGAGCTATGTTAAAGACCAAATGTTTTATGATTGAAAAGTACGATTTCACTGATTCCATATATTGACGGACATATTTTTCTTTCCATTTTTTATAACACTTATGGTGATTTTCATGCTCATCCCATTTTGTGAAATGGTTTTCTTAGGGTATAAGGAAACGTAAGAGAATGGAATAATTTAATATGATTTATATCATGGAAATAACACTTATTTTATTTAAGAGATTATATTTAATGAACAAATGGTTACTAAGTAGAAGTGTCTACTCTGTAATAATTGAGAAATAATATAATAGTTGCAGACAAATTTAATAAAACTATAAACCTATAAAGATCCTCAATATGAATTATTGACATAGATCAAGATTATGTAATGTTCAAGTCTGGGGACTTACAGTTGTTATCAAATGTTGGTTTAGATAACTTTATAGGTTAGGGGGTTATTAAATCATAAGTGACATAACCACAATGGTTACTATATTAGAAAGGGTCATAATTATTTTAGATTAATCATATTATTTTAAGATAAAATGAATAAATATATCTTATTTTTTACCATCATAGGATATTATATGATATTTTAATTGATATACTGACTAGAACATTTTTTGTTTTAGTAAACAACTGAATTTAGGAGGCACAAAAGTAACAATGTATGTGAAGAAAACTATGACAATTTTTTGAATAAGATTCAAACTGAAATGGGAGATGCAATGAGAACTCTTGTGGATATTCCCAACCAACTATATGTAGTCATGATTGACTATCTGTTCCTTGGTTATTTTTATATGGAATTGTATATGCAAGAAACTAATCCCTATAGAAGATCAATTAAAATTCAAAAAGGTATGTATTTTCAAAAACCTATGAGTCAATGATGTGGAAGGAAACACCTATGAAAATGATTCAAAGGAACATGAAGATGTTTAAGATATGGTAATTAAGGTCAAAAACAATTAACCTTCCATGGAAAAAGGAATATTCTTTTTAAATATAGGAAAGGGAAATAATTTCATTCTGAAGGATCAATTGAATGTTTTAAATATGGTGTTCATGGTCATTATACAAAATGATGTCATATTAATAAGATTTTGGAATGGGATCAGTAGGATCATACAAATATTAGTTTACCAATTCTTAATGAGATTCCATTTAAAGATGTGGAAACTATAATTGTCAAATTAAAGGAAACAATTATTACAAAATAAGTAGGAAAAGAAAGGTTAAAGGATCATGAATAACATTTAATGAGTAAGAAGAATACATATAATTGATTCAAGAGTTATGATACATTTTAGGAGTATGAATTGCTTAAATGTATTAAGGCCTTATCGATGATGGGATTACATTGGAAGACTTTTTAAAATATATGTTACACAGAAATTTGATGTGTGAAAATGTTATTCAATGAATAGTTATATTTTATATTGTAGATATTTTTATAAAGAACAATTTGGGTTTATATTATCCTTTAATTTTAAGCAATTACATGTAATTAATTTTTGGGGTGAAAAGGTGAGAAGTGAGACAAAATGTGTGGCTCATATATGTAGTTGTTAATTTTTAGGAAAGTATATTTTTTGAGAATGTGGTAATAACGGAATTGTTTTAGAAAAAGGACAACATGTAGGATGGGTGACAACCTGTAACGTCTGGAAAGGCTACAAGAATAGAACCCACAACCAATGGGAGACAAGGGAACATCCCCTACCACTGACTTACATGAGGTCTCTGGTTAGTATGACTAATTATTTATAGTTAATTGATTTTAGGGATCAATAATAAGTTTATTTTTGGATCTTATGTTTTATCAAATTTATATCTTCTATTATAGGAAAATTAATTTGTGATTATGTGATAATGGTTACTTTGGAAGAATTTTTCTCTATTGGGAAAACTATATGAATACGGAAAAAAGAATTATTTGGTATTTCAATTGAGAAGTGATGATATAATTTTATTTTGGAAGATTCAATGTTTTTATTTTGGACTTATTGCGATTTGGGTTAGTTATGGAAATGATTTACATATATTTTAGAATATGTGATTGGGTTAATTACTTTTCAGTATGAGGCTTTAAGAGTTGTAGATTTTATTTGGAGATAAATGATAACATTAACTATGAAATATTGTGTGAATAAATCCTTCTATGTTTTGGGTCTCTAAAATAGTTTGGATTACATTGAATAATTTTATGGGCAGTTGATTATTTAATTGTCTTTGTTGAACAATGGTTATTGTTTTTTTAAATTTTAGTTATTTATAGTAGTATATATTTATCCTTTTGAGGATTATCTTATCTAGTTCTAACAATATTGTTTTTGGTTAATTTATAAATAAAATGTAAATATATTTTTCATATTTTCTGGATTATTTGATTCTTTAGAAGTTGATTCTAGAGATTTTTGGGTGACCAATTCATCTTGAATATTCATCATTTGGAAAAAAATATGTGTTTGTGGTAGAAATTTGATTAATTAATAAAACACTGATTTTCAAGTAAGTATATTTACATACTATATTAGTCAATATAGTAATAAAATTCTTCCACTCTTTGAAAAGGATCTTGATGCAAAAAAAATTTACAGTTTCTTTTATCATCAGAACATTACCCAATGAAAAATTTATTGTATTATGGTGGTTAAAAATAAGTGATCAAGTTTTCTATAACTCTCTATTAATCTATGATATTTATTTTTTCTTCAATTTCCATGTTTTCCAACACAGAATCCTAGTATTGGTTATCTCGGGTGACCTTTTATTACTTCTCCTTATTTCCTATAAAGTTATAGTTTTATTGACACACAATAATGGGTTTTAATGCCTAGTTGCTGTATTAATGTTAATTAATAGAAAAAAAATAAAATATGATTATGAATGTTTGATAAATGGGATTATATTTATCAAATAAAATTTAGAGGCTTAAAATGAGAATGAATTTGATTTTAAGAATGAAAAACTCTAATATTTTTAAAAGGTCGGATTAATGATTTTTGATGGGGAATACCTTTTAAATCTTTGTTTTGTCACATTTATATTGTCTATATTAAAAATTAAACTTCTTCTTTATAGGAGGTACATACAAATTTAATTTGGGAAAATTTTTGTTATTTTTCTCATATAGTTAATTTTTTAATGAATATTGAAAAATACTGCATTTTATATCAAAAATGTTTTTTCATATAATTGATTTATATAGTTATATTATCTTGTTAAATTGTTTTAATGTTTAATTAGACTATATTTATACCCTTTAATCCAATATTTGTAGTTATATGTAATATCACTTTGAAATTGGACATAATCACATGTTAGTATTTTTATAGTTTTTACTTCATAAAAAACATATTTTAGTTTTGACAAAATAAAATAATATTAAATTAATTAATGAAACTACTATGTTTTTAAATTTTTAAAATAAAAAAAATGAATTCGAAATAACAGTATTTTCTTTTATTGATGTTTTGGTATTTTTTGGAAAATGTTCAATTTTTGATGAATAGTGAATAACACAGCCTAATAGTAAAAACCCAACTTTTTCATTTAAATGAAATATTACCTCTTCTCTAAATTTAATTTAAAAAATGTTACAATTATGGTTTTCCTAATTATGAAAAATGTGGTTCAATAGGATGATAATATTTTCTGGCAAATAGTAACTTTTGATTTTTATTTACAGCAGTTAAAGGCTAATAGGGTAATTGAAGGTAAAAATAATATTATAATAATATAAAATTACCTTAACACTTATCCTAACCATATTTGATAAGTCTGGATGGCCATTAAAATATTTTGGTTGAACCTATGGCCTTTGGAGGCCACATGTTTAAGATACTTACATTAATAACTTTTTATTTAATATAAAAATAAAAATATTATAAACATGTTTTCAATTGCTAAAACAATATTAATATGGGGTAATATAATTGATATAATTAACTATAAAATGTCATAAGATATTTAAAATTTTTTCCTACATCATGGAATTTTATTTATATTTTTTAGACAATAAATAAATAAATTTATTTACGACACAATGATGAGGTAATGATTACCTCATTAGTAAATATTTTAAAAAAATGAGATTATAAATATTAAAATAAATTTAGTTTGAAACTTTTTATACCATACACAAATTTTATGAATTATTATGTCTTGTTATCTTTTAATTATTAGTGTTCTTTTTAATATTCCTGCTTTTATGGATTGTTTAAAAAGTACCGATATGAGTAGTATAAAAATTTACTTAAGTGTGTCTTTAAATCAATTAATATTTTATTAAATGATCAATAGTCCTAAAAATATTGATTCGGAAAAATGAAATATATGAGGGTTAAAATTTCACTAATGATCCATTTTGGGTCGCTTGGAATTTTATAGTAAATATATTAACCATAGAGTATGAATATACATGAAGACATGATAAAATATAAATAAGTTAACAATGGGTTAAATAAAAAAATAAAGATTAAAAAAATATACAAAAGATATCCAATTTTTTTTGAATGATTTTATATCGACTTATATTCATTACATCTTCGAATTTGATGAGTTTTTGGTCCTTTTAAAATAGAAAATATTTTTATAATAAAATATTACATTCAATCATTCTTAAAGAGCCCCTCTTCCCTCTTATAAAAGGACATCACATCATACGCATTACTCACACCACTCAATCCCCATGGATCATCCAAATTCTACCCAAATAAGATTCTAAAATCCCAATATTACTCATAGAAGACATCCCCTAGGCATAAGGCAATTCAAGAGAGCCCTTTAGCTCATATCAAAGAAGTTACCCGATTTATGGTAAAGTCTTCTCTCAAGTTTCATTCCATTGTTTTTCCATCCCCACTCCCTATGCTCTTATTATAACTCATTTAAATAAAAACACAATTATAATAAATATAATAGGTTGTTTTTATGATATGTATTCTAATTACACTTCAATATACCTCCATTTAATGGTTATGCACATACTGTTTCTAGGGACTGCGAACTACTTCCACACAAAACGATGATTATTCAATTTTCTCCTACTGCCTCTCATGGTGGAAATTATAGTGGTAATGTAATTATTTATGATATTTAATATATTTATTTTATCTCTATTCTTCTTTAATTGTCATTTATGACTTACCATTATGCTTTTCATTTTAATTAATATTATAATTTCATTTGAGAAAATGGGGACTACTGCTCCCTCAAAGTGATACGAGTCATTCATAACCTACAAGAAACGTATGAAGTATGGTTTTAATGAACTTGTTAAATGTATATAAAATATGATATTATACTATAATGATTATATACCTATTAATAATTTGAATTTAATTACTTCAAAAATGAAAAAAAAATTGAAATGAAACTAGCGTTCATGTATACGTACAACATACCATCTCCATGAATGGTTCATTTAATTTTAATATATCCAAATGATATATACTATTATAAATACGTATATAATGGATATATATTATATATATTATATCTATATTGTTAATATCAATTATGAGATACTGGACATTTGACCACATGAACATTTTTTTATTATAACAAGTTCATTTTTGACTCAAGTTCCAATCATCGACACAATGTCCGAAATGAACACAAATAATTAATTAATTGTTATAGAAAGGTAAAAAGTGATATATAAACAATAATTAAAATAAAAAGGGTTCTTAAGAAATTATTATTAACTTATGTTTATTTTTTAGTAAATTAATGAACAAACGAGTCATGTTGGAAATGAGGTAAAAGAACCTTTCACCCTCCTCTTCTAGTCAAAGACTTATTTTATGTTATTAAATTTCATTTTTCAAATGTTGGGATATTTTCTTTAATATATATATTTTTTTCATTTTATTTCCATGTGATGAGAGACCCATCTCTCTCTCATCAACTCATTTTCTCTATTTTTATGTGATGCCGTTAGGCTACCGAATTTTTATAATGGAACTTGTTAACCCAATTTCTATTTTTTGGGATAATATTCTACTTCATTAATATGTAATTATATGATTATGTTAGAAATAAAATTTTATGTAAAATATTTTATTTATACATTCATTATGTTTACTTATAGTGAATACACATAAACAATCTATTTTATTTTCAAAATGATATTTGTACGTAAACCTTTCAACCTCATCTTTTTGTCAAAAACTTGTTTTATGTAATATATTTTAATTTCCATTTTATTATGTTGGGGTATGATATTTTATATCCTTATTGTGGTAAATTTTATTTACATGTGATGGTAGAAGGTTTTCCCTCTCATCAACTCATTTTCTAAATTTTCAAGTGACACCGTTAGGCTGCCGAATTTTTGTAAGGGAACTTTTTAACCCAATTTACATTCTTTGGGTTAAACTTATACTTCATAATTATGTCATGATATAATTATGTGGGAATAAATACTGAGTGTTTTAAACTAATAACCCCTAATATTGGGTGTATTTATATTTACAACACATGATTATCTCATTGAATTATCATTAATCTAATGGTATAATCATTGCAATAAACTAAATCCCAATCTTTTTTCATTGAGCCATATCAGAATATTGTGCACCTTCATTAACATATAAGGTGTATATTCAACCATTTTGACATTTTATATCATCATATTATATATTCTCATGATATTTATAGTTTCCGTTCATTTTATTAACTAATGATTATTATTCATGAGTTTTTAAAGTGGTAAATAATCCTTTAACTAAAACATAATTTTAAATGTTTTAAAGATTTAATATTTTAAATACTTATATTTCTTGTCAATTTCATAGAACTGATTCTAATGATTTATTTTTATGGACATCTTGGTTTCAAAGTGTAAATTCATTTAAAATGTTTCAGAGTTGTATATGACACATTGATTCAAAAATCATATTTTTGAATGTTAAAATGTATTAATTATGTAAACATCTTGAACTGATATATTGTGATTGAGATGTTTAAATGTTATCATTTCTTTATACTTTTTTATGATTATGTTATGGCTCCAGGGAATTGTTTATGAATATGGGTGGTCCTGTTATAAACCTAGGGTAGGTGATCCCAAGATAACTCTCTAATTAATTAGGAAACCTGATGCAGGTAAACATTAATGATTATCCTAAGAGATTGAGGGAATATAGTCCGACTGTTATTCCAAATGTTACTCTCTACATAGCTATGAAAGCTACAACCTCATAATTTTATGGTTTCCACAAGATAAATTTATGATTTATGATTTTTATGTGTTATTCATAAATCTTATGATTTCATGAGGTATCTTAAAAAGATTATGTTTTATGATTGAAAAGTATGATTTTATAGATTGTATGTATTAATGAGGTAATGTTTTCATTCCTTATTTTAAAAATATTACTAATCTTTTTATGTGTATCCAATGTTTTTGAAAAGATTTTCATAGGGTATAAGGAAAGGTAAAAGAAAGGTAGAATTCAAGATGATTTATTTCAAGAAATGAACTCTAATTTTATTTAAGAGTTTTTATTTTATAAAAATGATTGATAAAGAGTAGAAGTTTCTACTTTGTAATATTTGAGATGTAATGTAATAGTAATGGCTTAATTTTATAATAGTCTAATCCTAAAAATATCCTCAATGTGAATTCATAATATAACTCAAGATTATGTAATGTTTAAGTCCAAGGCCTTAAATACCGATCATGTAATGAGATACATGCCCATTGGGACTTCAGGCCAAATATATGTGATGATATAAAGTGGGTGGTTTTGTGTGTTATCCCTTAGGGGGGCTATGACTTGCATTTTAGGCATGTGTGTGTGCAGTGTGAGTGTGTTTGATGTAATTGTATAACCAAGAACATAATATATATATATATATACACATATTTATTATGTTAATTCACATAGTGTATTTATGTGTTTTATTTAATGTCATCCTTTCATGATTTTTATGATGAATGAAAAAAGAAGGAAAATATTAACATTGGGTATGATGGAAAATGTGCTAATTACCACAATAATCAACAAATTTTAATGGTTGGTAGACCAACTAAATTTCCTGATAGTAAGAAATAAACTATTAGTTAAGATAACTAAAAATGTTACAGTATTTGAAATCATGAATCAATAAAATAAGTTAATGATGGATTATCATAAAATTTCAATTATTGAAGATGATTAAGGAAATGATACTCAACCACCTATATGTGATTTTTTTTTATGAATCATCCAAAATATTTCCTCATATATAGTTTTATATTCTTTAAATTAATTAAAGGCCTCCAGAGGGAACAAAAATTTCTATAGAAAATGAAGA
The DNA here is from genome assembly GCA_963277665.1 of Viscum album. Taxonomy (NCBI): domain Eukaryota; kingdom Viridiplantae; phylum Streptophyta; class Magnoliopsida; order Santalales; family Viscaceae; genus Viscum; species Viscum album. Next base: position 1,940,917,844 of record OY728126.1, on the reverse strand, counting down.
GTTCAATCAACAATATGAATCCATATATAACTCTTCCATAAAACCATTAATAATTCATGGTATTAAATGTTGATAAAGTGTTGATTATCCAATAAAATATCCTATACTAATTATTTTTTGTTTTGGTTTCATGCCATAACCTTCATGAAAATATAATAATAGAAGAAACTATGTAATTACTATCAATGAAAGGGATAGTAGTAATTTGGTTTTCACACACAATCTTCCATGAAATTTGGAATTTATTTTTGTTCTATCAATAATATATTATATAAGTTATTTTTATTGTTTTATTACTTACATTAAGTTTTTTATGTAAAAAATATATTGGAATTATTATTATTTCATTATTAGATATACATTTTTGAGATCATAATATTCTCGTCCAAAAAATATAATTCTATAATAAAAAAGGAGTGCCTATATTCACTTTGACTCAACATTAATTTATAAAATAGTTGGAGAATCACATTCTAAATCAACTATTAAAATTTTTTAATGTCGGAATATATTTGAATTATCATTGATGAAATCTGAAAAATGATTAAGGGAATTAATACCTTGTTTTAAGATACATTTACAATAAATAGTCGAGGAAAATTAGTTTTTTCTAGTGTTACCTATGATATTTGGGATCATATCTCATTAGTTATGTGATGTCAGGGAATGTCAATATTTTTTCAACTGGAGCATTTACTGGAATTAAATAATAATTAAATGTTAAGTAAACATTTTTTAAGTGATAAAATGTAACAACCCATGAATTCAATGTATTTTTCCATTAAATACATGATATAATAATAGAAATTTTTACAATATAAAAAATCAATATAAAATAAAAACCACACACTAAATGGATTATTATATATTTCCTATAAAACTTATCTATTATAAATGGATGTAATCATGTTTAAAAAAAATGAATATAGGGGGAAATAACATATAGATGTAGTTATATTCAATATTAAGTCTATTTTTATGATCTATGAATGGAGGTTTCTGGGCTTGGGGTTCCTAGGACATGGCTGAATTCAAACTAATGAAAATTTGACTTGAGAGAAAAAAGCTGGTTTGATAATATTAGTCTAGATTAACTCATGTCAAAATCCATACTAGTAGAATCACCACCCACAACTACCATTTTTAGTTATCTTACCCGTATATTTTATACTAATGTTATGGGGTAATTTTTTAGTCATATTTACAATGATTTCAACTTGTATTTTTTTCTATAGAATTGAATGTGAATATGAATATAAAGTCCATTTTAATATTATACACAATTTTTTTCATTTCATGTATTTAAATTGAAATATATCACTTTGTAATATGAATATATAGGAAAATAAATTATCATACACTCTATATTTATATATTCCTTTGGAAATAAAAAAGAATAATGAATTGTTATCAATTTTAAATAAGTTATTAATCCATATGAACATGAATCCATTATATATTTGTATTTTATTTAAATATATAATTATTTAATGACATAAATTTAATATTATAATATTATAATCATTACAGTATTTACCATTTTCATATTTTTCAATTACGTGTAAAATATAATTTTTTTATGATTATGTGGATTTCTAACAATTTATGGAAATCAGAAGAACCTTAAATTTAGGAAACCCATTTATAGACCAAATATATGTCTTCTATATAGAATTAAGTATTTTAATAAATAAAAATTGATATATAATCTTACATTATAAATTTAAAAACATAAGAAGTATTTTCTAAAAAATTATATCACATGAATTATACATTATTATTTTGAAATCAGATTTCATAAATAAGATAAAACGAATAGGATTTTTAATTTATAATTAATTGGTAAATGTTATAAATTTTTGTTCACGTTATTTATGGGTATTAAAATTATGTTAACATGGGTAAATATTAGTTACCCTGGTAAATTAGTATTTTAGAGAGAATAAATATTTTCTAAATATACTGTATTATTAAAATTCAATTTTTCAATTTTAAAATAAAACGATTATATTATGTTTAAAAACATATAAAAAATATTTGACAAAAATTTATTGGGTAATCAATATTAATATAGATTCATAATATTTAATAATTAAAATGTTTTTTAATAATATTATCCAAATAAATTATATGTTATGTTTTAAAACATGATTTTATACTATGTATAAATTTAATTGGGATAAATGAACACACAATTTGATTCAACATGTATAACTTTGTTGTTATGGTTTTACAAAAAAAATCATTAAAAAATAATTAACACAATATTATTTAGTTATAAATAACATGTATTTAAATGAATGATCTAAGGTGGATATATAATTTTAAAATTGAAATCACTATTATAAAAAATATAAAACTATTTAGTTTTTATTTTATTACGTAAATGTATTACAAATATTCCATCAGAATACTCACATACCTATCTTGAAATTATAATAATGACACTTATATACCCATACATACCAGGGAATGTTCCTCTTCATCACTTATTAAATAGGGGTCACTTCCACCCTTTCAATAATAAACTAATACATCAAATATTTCATGAATACCTTCCCAAAACGTTCCTAAATTAATTATACTACAAATTATAATTCCCCATGCGACCAAAAATTATCCAAAGTCACTCAAATACAAGGACTTCATTAAGTGGACGTCAACAATCACAACATAGGCATCACATTTTTCTAAACATTTTCATCATTTTATTTAATTTATCAATCAACTATATCCATAGTATAATGAAATACTATTAATAATCAGTCTTTTGATGTTATATTATAATAATGTTATAACAATGATTTATTTTCTTCCATATATAATTAAAAATAGGAATCATCCTTAGTGAGAGTGTGCATATTACATCATCCCTGATGTGACAGATTTTGTTATTTCTCACTACAACTCATAGATAGTCATAATGATTGAATAGATGAATAAATGTGATGTATACAATGTATTTATGATTATAAAATCATCACTTTAAGTCCACAATCACCATGCTAGTTCCTTGAGTAATTTAAATACTAATTTTGTGTCATTTAGACTACCCCCTCCATGAAAAATCATTTTTTATTTCTTATTCTAGTTTTTTTATTTATAAAAAAAATTAAATATATTTCATCCTGATTAAAATATCATAATAATATCATTTATATACATTTATAATGAAATTATATATATAATTCACAATCTTAATAGTACTGACTAATCGATAAAAATCATTTTTTATTAGTCTAATTTAACCATATAACTAATTTATGATATGAAATTATATCATGGATTATTACAAATGAAAAGTATAGAAAATGACATAAATTTTTCAATATTTATTTTTTATTGTTTCTAGTATGGATTAAAAAATATATAAATAATTCTTTATGAAAAAACTGTCTATTGATTAAAAAGAACCAATGAATGCTTGTGGTCAATTTTATTCTCTAGGGTAAAGACTAAAGTTATAATAAATAGAAATTTAAAAATCATAATTAATAGTAATTCAATAATAATATATATATGAATGAAATATGAATGATGACCATTTGAAGCAGAATGAACACTGAAACTACTTCAATGAAACTATTACAAACTGTAAATAACTTAAGCACCCATTATAGGAAAATTGGAATAAATAAAAATATTCGCATATATAATGATTATAATTTTTTTAAATATTTATTGATATAAATATGTTTTTATAATACTATATTAATATATTTTTTATTTTTTTGGTGGTTAGAGTGCAATTATCAACATGGGGAAACAAAGTAAGGTTTTTTTGTTTGAAATATGAATTCAATGAGTCATTTTCAAGCTACACATCATGTTTCATTTTTGATGGTGTAAAAAAACTGAATTGTTTAATGTTCGTCATTATATAATTATTTTTCCATATATTCATTATTATTCCATGATATTTATTTCATGGGGATTGATTCAAAATATACAATGGGTGTAAGTTTTTTCATCTCAATATCTCGTCATTGATGCATGATTCAATGATATTCACCAATTTTATATTTATATATTATATATAATTCCCTATTATGTAATTTGAAACAAAACATGATTAATTACTTGTTTTATTGAGCCATTTTATTTTCAATAATACAACACAATATAATAAAAATAATATTAATTCCACAAACTAGTTTTTCATTAATGTGTTCTCTTCCTTGGAATATAACAAGTAATATTAGTCTATTTAATTTCACAAAAAATATATTCTAACATAAGATGATTATAATATTAATTCCATATTATTTTACAGTGAAATAATGTTTTAATACAATGAATATATCAGATTTGATTCTATTATTTAGTAAAAATTCATTTGGATGTGAATAATTCCAATTAATTTAAATGGATTCCTTCAATTATTATATTTTTACATCGCACAAATGATTTTCTTCCTCTTATGTCAACTCAAAATGTTTTCTTATAAATTGATCTATTTATTGTCCTTATATTTTTTTCTAAAATATCTTATTTTCAATTTTAAGGATGTATTTTTTTTAAATGGTTGTTTTAAAAGGACCAAACTGGTTTTCTATCATTTAAACACAAAATGATTTACCATACACTCCACAATTTCATTTGATAAAATTTTCATCATTTTAAATGATTCCATTATCAATTATTAACATAAAATAATTTTATTTTCAAAATTCTCATTTAACATATTCGAGATAATTTTTTTCTTTTAAAGGATACATTATTTTTACCTCTTTATAATGTGGGTTCACAAATTTATTTTATTTCCCATCTAAAAATTTTATTAATGTAATTTCAAATTTCACTTATAAAAATGTTACTAGAATTTTTATGATAGATCCTTTCCAATATAACTTGAAATTAACTTACTACGTTTATCTCCCATTAAGTGTTGTTTTATCAAAATATATGGGTTTTAATGTTACATGTTCTTTATGGAAGTGATACTTTGTTATCTTATAAAATTTTATGTTCAATTTTTTGAATAATTACGAAACCACTTCATTTTCAAAATTTTATTTAATATATGGTGATTAATAGATTTATCTATATATATATATGTATGATATATTATTGGATGGGTCCAATATTACCTTCTAATGAATTTTTTAACCATAGATCATATGATTTTCATAGGCATGGAAATTATGAGATTTTTCATAAAGGAAATAGAATGATAGAATTTCCACCATTTTAAAGTGTGGATATAATGATTCTATTCCCATAGGTGTAGGGATAGTGTATTTTTTGACACAATTTATACCATTTTATGGATGTTAAAAATTTACAATTTTATAATTTTGTTCCAATTTTTTTGTTATTCATAATGTTTTTCTACGTTCCCTTACTTCTATTAATTTATATTAGTTTCAAAAAAATCATTTAACTTTCATGAAATATCATGCTTTAAAGTCTATTCCTAATATTTTAATAGTATTCATAAATTTATATTATTATGACATGATTTATGATTATTTATATTTTTTGAGCTATGTCATATCATTTCCTATTTTAAAATAACATTTTCTTAATTTTATATTTCCTAATATATTTTATCATCATTATACATCATCTCATATATCCACATCTTCCTTGTAATATAATTCATATTTTTTTTATTATAATTCATAATTATATGTATCAAACAATACTAGAAATTTAATGTCACACATTTCATATTTTTACATCCCCAATGTTTTATGATGAAAATTTCATGTTAATAATCCATAAAATAGTCAATAAGAGAATGGGTTGGGATTAATGTTAACAGGTGTTATAAAATAATGTTTTTATATTACTATTTTCCAAGACACTACACCTTTTTCCTGGTATTATATTTTTGATATTTATTGTTTAAATCATTACATTACTATACTATTAATATAATGTTTAGCATGGAGTATGATATTTGTAGATTGATAAGGATTCATTGAGAGTTTCATATGTTTATATCTAAATTTGAATTTATTATTTAATTAATTAAAAAACATACAATTAATTAGTATAGATTCTTTTCCCTCTTATATGGACTCATGCAAGATGGGGTTACCCAGATGAGAGAGAAAAGGTTTTTTTCAGCAATGATTTTTCTTGGAGATCCTATATATTGTTGTCAGGAATAAGAATTTAAATGATCGATATTCCTTATGTCTTTAGTGGTATTTATTCTTTCCTAGTGGGTTATCCTTTTTTTAAGAAAGTTACATGTTCTACATTCCCATTGGGTGTTGGAATTTTATTTTATGATGGAATCGATTGATGTTTAGATGGTTAATTAAATGAATAATTCATAACATTAAGAAATCAATAAAATATATTTCTCTGATTGAAACATATTACTGGTGTAAATTAGTGAATTTTTCCTTAAATCAATCTCTCAACCACCAAGGAAATATACATAAATTTACTCGGATGACTAGTGGTACCTAATCCACCATTATAATTGTGGTTGAAATGAAGAAAATTGATTAAGTCATAATGGATTAGTGTGGGATCCCTTACTCCTCTATGAATACTTATTTGATTTTTTTTAATGTATAGGACATTATAGTCCGTATGGAATTATGATAGACCTTATACCGTTTGATATAAATTATAATACCTTAAATTATAGATGGGTGTTGTTCCATATCTTGAAAAAAGATAATAAGTATTAACATTGTGTGGTATATAATGCTATAAAATGATAATATTCCAACATGTGAGGGAATTGGTATTGATGAAACTAATAAAGGTAAATTTTCCATGACATTACATATGTGACCCTTAATTTGGTCCTTATGATTTGGTATGAAATAGAAGACCCTAAGCAGGGTTCCCATGATATGTGGTGACCATGAAAACAATTTGTAATGTTCCTTTATTGTGTTTAAACTCATGAGACCATAGTAGGTGTCCAAATGATACACAGATCCATGATGGGGTTGATGATTAAGTAGTATAGGTGGTTGGGAGTGTATCCATATACCCATATATCTTGAATGGACTACTATTCCCTATTATACTTACAGAACTTCTGAAGAGAATTATCTCCTCAAATTATCGGGTAACATATCAAGGAACTCTATTGAAACATAGGATCCCGCGTAGGGTATCATGTAATGGAGCGACCATGGGGATACACAAATGGTGTCATGATGTTTAATAGTCTATTTGAGGGTGCATATTGAGATTGTTAATGATGGTGGTGGGATTCATCATAGAACCTATGACTAATTTGTGATCTAGATAGGGAGTCACTAATATTGTGGGATGAGACATCTTGGATTTGTTACATGGATCTGATGTTGTTATGTTAGTTCATTTTTCAAGGAATTTATATTAGGAATCCTCTTGATCTTATTATATGTTATATGATGGGGAATATTGTAATTTCATTAGTGAGGTATACAATATATGGTGAATTTGTGGCCATGGGTGTGAATTGTTCTTCAAATAATTATAGTTAGCCACTAGTGGTACTGGTGGTCAAATAATGGGGAACCAACTTTCATCCATATCCATGGATGTGAGAGTCAATATTTCAATATTCCCTAGTGAGTTTAAAATATTTCAGATTTTATTTAAAACTATTGTGGATTTGATCCCCATATTGTTATCATAGATAACAAAATGGATCATAGTGTGCTTTCATAATGGTTGCCTATTAATGGGGAATCATGGAAAACATTTTGTCATGGCCTTTTATCTAATGAGGGATATATTCTAATGTAGAGACTGGAAGCCTGATGTACATAGACTTTACATTACTTTTGCGGAATACTTAGTACATAACAAAAACACACACACACAAGGATCGTAATAGTTTAGTGTCTTTAGAAACTCGGAACGTAATCTTCTAATCGTGGTGAAAGATCTTCAAAATCTCCCATAAAGATCTTCCTTTTTTTTTACCTAAAACCTTTCTTTATATCCTGGGGAAAAGAAAACATAAAAGGGTGAGCTCAAATGCTCAGTAAGGGTAAACAAAAGAAATATCAATCACATCATATACATAAGCACATAAATTTTTGAAATCTTAACTTGCAAAAGAGATCATAATTTCATAACATGGGGTAAATCATGGTAGTGAAATGTAATCACAATAATCATAACTTAAAACATGAAACTTTGTGGCATTCACACATAATCATAGAGAATCATTTCTTGTTAGTCAAGACTCATTGCCAAGACTATCTTAGTGGACAAAGTCCCTTTCTGAATCGAGTAACCCTCGTTTCAGTCTTGTTTAACTGAACCGTTATAACCTACCGTTCCAGCCCTATCTATCTCATGAGATATAAAATCTTTACCCAATGAATTGGAGGGAGATATAGGTCCCACCCATCTTATAATGAATCCTTTCTTATGTGTGCCACATAATCATAAACCATACATCATAGCGTAACCCATGTAAAAAAAATGGGATTCTTAAACAACATGACATCATAAAACAATTCATATAAGATAAAGGAATTCATAAAAATATTCCATCACAACATAATCAAACCAATGTAATAATAGGGATAAAAACGGAACCCTTTTATTATCTTAGATGGAAAATAATTTTGATAAAATACTTGAACTCCATTCTTGAGGAAAATATCCTTTCTACTTCAAAAACATTTTTCCTTTCATAACGTGTCATACGACATTAAAATAAAAAAAAATAAACTTGAAATCTTGTAAAGGATGTTTCTTGGAAATAATGTTTTAAAAATCCATTCATGCCGTATAAGTTAAAAAAAACATTCTTCGTACTTTTCTCGGAAAAGTCAAAAAGTACCTCGTACGAAAAATGAAAAAAGATTCCTTTCATATCTTTTAATAAAAACTCACCGAAGGGTAAAATTGGATTTAAAAAATTGTAGGTGGATGTAAATAAAATTACATATTGAGGAAACATGGATGCGGATGATAAAATATACCCCAGTAAATTTCAAAGTACAAACAATCTCGGATAAAAATGAGATTGTGATATTTCCCTTACCTTAGGTCTGATTTGCTTCGTATGTGTCCGAACCTCCTGTATAATGATTTAAATAATGTCATTGACTTATTACATAATCATATTCATTGTTATGATATCATATATGGTTCACTTATGACATTATATTACCCGTTCTTTTGTAAATTCCATGCTAAAGAAGCGTTTTGGGTAAAATCGTTTCATTTATCGTAGGTGTTTTGACTTGTTGTTCTTGACATTATTATTACTTATATCATGATTTACTTACTTCCAGAATATAAAATATGATTTATATATCATATATATTCAGTATATATATATATATATAAGATAGATAAATGAAATGAAAAACACCGTTCATGGAGACGGTAGTCCGTACGTACGCATGAAAGCTGTTTTCCTTTCCTTATTGTCTTGAATGGAAGTAAGTAGATGACATACATATACATATATACATAAATTAAGTAGCTTTATAATGTCATATATTTCATTATTATTTCTTATATATACTTTTTAATCATTCTTAAATGGTTAACATGGAGAATGAATCTCATCGCGTCATGGAGACTGTAGTCCGTACGTACGCACGAGCGATGATATTGTTCCCATGGTCGTGGAATTGTGTTGAGGTGTATGTATACTATTTCAGTATCAATATCACTTTATAATAATCATATATATTTACTCATTACACCATTATACCAATCCAATTAAGGTGGTGACGGAAAATATATTACACCACGGCGTGGAGATGGTATTCCGTACGTACGCACGTGCGGTGATTTCATTTTTCCGTAGGATGGATAGAAGGTGAATTAGAGTTGTTTCATATTTATAATAACATATCAGTATATAATAAATACTTATGTTATTACTTTATAATGAAACAACTAAAGAAGAAGAAGTTGAAGAAGAAAGAAATTGAAATGATCGGTAATGGATATTACCTCTTCTTTGAAACACCTCTTTGAATCCTCCACTTAGGGAACTAAGATTGGTCTTTGAAGAAGACCAGGATCTCTAGGATTATTCTAGGGAAGTGGAGAAGGGATTTTGGCAGGGTTTGGCCGAGCTTGAGTGCTCAAATTGGTGTGAGGAGGAGGGGGAGGAGGTGTCCTTTTATAAGGGAGGAGAGGGGCACCTTAGGAATACCTCAAAATATTATTTTATATTAATGTCAAAATCGGTTTATAATGGTTCCAAAGGGTCTTATTTCGAAGCTAAAGTGGGGATGGGTCGAAATCCTATCAACCAATAGGATTTAGACAAGTGTAGGGTATTATTTTAACCTTATCAATTAGATTTAACTCTTAGTTAAATAATTTAACTTTTACCGTGTCTTTTTGTTTTCTTTCACTATATGGTTAATACACTTACTATAACATGCCAAACGAACCCCAAATTGTTTATTATTAATATATATATCCTTATCTAAGTCATTTGGCCGAACCTTAGATTTTTAGGAATAAAATTACAATTAATAATATAATATTTGATTTAAAAACTATTTTGTGTCAATTTTGACACTATTTGATATATGATTTTTGTGAAAGTCATAACAGAATTATATGTTCGAACCAAGTTGATTAATTCAACACTAATATATCATAGTAACCTAAAAAATTAGTGGAATTCATAAAAAGTCTAAAATTACATTCATTTGAGCATTTATAACATCAATTATGTTAATATTTCCTTAAAAGGGTAATTACTGCATCATCATTGTGTCATAAATAAATTAATTTATTCAAAGTCTAAAAATTATAAATAAACTATAATTATGTAGGAAATCCTTTTATCTTTCTAATGAATATTTATAGTCGAATTTATCTAATTTATAACCCCATATTAAAAAAAATTTAGTTATTAAACTTTAATTTTAACTATTTTAACTATTCATTAAATAAAATAATATTAAATGTCATAATCTAATCCCAGTGGACCTAAATGGTCATATTATATTCATAAAGTTGTTTTTGGTCGAATTACACTTATCCAATAGAATTAGGACATGTGTTAGGGTAATAGTATTATCATATTTACCCTTAGTTACCCTATTTACTATTAACCGTGGTAAAAAAAGTAAAAAGTTACTATTCACCAAAAATTATTTTCATCTCATTGAACCACATTTTAGTCCTTGATATTAACCGTGTCTGTCGGATTTTCGAAATTCCATTCACAGAAGCGGTAAAATTAAGTTTTATGCAAAATTCAGTTTTTAACCTACCACTTAGTGGTTTCACTATTCATCAAAAATTGAAAGTTTTCAGAAAAATACCAAAATTTCATCCTAAGCTATATTTCATATTCCGAATTCAAAAAAATGAAGTCTATTTTACCAAATTAATAACATAGAAGTTTCATTAATTAATTTTATAATTAAATCCCGCTGTTAAAACAAATAGCGTGTTTTTAAGAAACAATATCTATCAAAAGATTGACACTTGTTTATGTCTGGTTTAAATGTGAAATTACATCCAATGACCAACATTGTATTAAATTTGTAAAAATATATTCTAAATATACTTTAAAACAACTAAAATTAATAATTTATCACTATTAATTATTTTGATTAAAAAAGTTGTTTTTAATTATAATTTAGTAATTTTCACTATTCATCAGAATATGAAAGTTATCCGAAAAGTACCAAAATTTCACCTTAGGCTAAATTCGATACTCCGAATCCAAAAATGAAGTCCATTTTGAGAGCTAAAATTTCTAAAATTTTAAAAGGTGGTTATTACTATTTATAATGGCTAGTTATAATAATATTTTAATAGCATATCGTTGTTTAGTGAAACTCGGTATTGCGTACTACACACGCTATCGAGGAAGGTCGTGATTGCGTGTAATGCAAGGCAAGTCAAGGATGCGTGTTGTGCAAGCTCCTTTTGGTGTAGCGTACAACACAAGACATTAGTGAAATAAAAAAGAATATTTTTCATAAAATCTCGGGCTGTTACATTCTACCCCCCTTAAAATGAATTTCGCCCTCGAAATACGTCGGGGTTATAAATGGTTTATTATTCGAAAGTTTCTTTAATAGAAACCCACATCGTAAAAAGGAATACCAAAACCAATCTTTAAAAACAAAAGTATGAAACGTAACGTTTACCCAGATAAACTAATCACTGGGTTTCCACATAGGTGAAAATATGGATATGGAAGAGAAATCTAACCATCATGTTCTGATGGAGAGTGGTAGAGAACATGGCTATGGAAAATATAGAAATCACAAAGCCATAAATTTGTGATGATCTAGGGTACCATCTGATTCATCAGGTATAAGATCACTAAGACTACATTTTTGGTTTTCAAGATCATTTACCTAAAGTTGAAAATTTGAATTAGAATAAATACTTTCTTTATTTTGGTACAATCTCACTATTGTTCATGCCTTGAACAATTTCCACTTCATCTCATAAATAAATGAAGTTGAATTTGTTATTCGTGAAGTGTTAGCAGATCATGTGATAGAATGACGGGTCATTCTATCTGTCTCAAACAAAAGGTTAGCAAAAATTATATACATAAGTCGATCTATAGTGAGATTAATCACATATGGTTCCTAAAATGGACTTATACTTCATATATAATACTACTTAATATAATAAAACTAGTTTCTAGTAAACAAGGACTTCCTGTAGGCCAGTGGTAGGCGATAAAGGCCAGTCGCACTTCGGTTGTGGGTTCTATTCCCACAGCCTTGTCCGAAGCGATGGGCTGTCGCCCGTCCTACAGGTTATCCTTTTTCTAAAACTACATTACTACAACATCCCATCAATATTATTGAAAAAAAACTTCTATCCTTAAAAAATACTCACTTATGTCCAACATAATCCATTTCAATCTTTAGGCTTATCCATAATACTGCAGTCCACTCTCATAACATAGTGAAAACGATTACCATAGATTTAATACCGTCGTTGATCCCCATATATCATAAGATATGTTTTGTTGGTCACATTCCAAACATTCAAAGTCCTTAATCATGTATTCTCTTGAATACCTTAGTGAAAACATGAATGCAGTTTAAAGTTAACACTTTCCACGTACCAAAATCCTCAAAATTCTATATACTCAAACCATGATATCACTTAGTCCTTATATCAATCATGAGCTCATGAATACTGTTAAACATTTCGTTTTCTCGTTTTCCCATCATTATGCGCATATCATCTTATTTCCAAAAATATCTCAATTACTTTGAATACCACATTAGACCAATACATAAATATTCCAATACTCCATGATACAATATTATTTTGGAATCCCATTACATAAACACTTAATCATTCCACCACATTGTTGTCATATTCAACATCGCCAATAGTGATCGCATGTGACGTCCCTTTGTCCTTTGCCTTCAGTGGTTTCTCATGTTGATCATCACTAACCCTTGGATTAGGGCATTTATTAGCATAATGCCCCATTTCCTTGCACTTGAAGCATTGAAGTGTTGGTGGTGTGTTCTCTGCAGTGTTTGCTTTATTCACATCATTAGAAACCCTTTTTCCATTACTTCGACACTCATCTGCTCGATGACCTTCTTTTCCACACTTAAAACATTTTTTAGTCCCTTTAAGAAAATCTCCACCATGCTTCTTTCCACACTTTGTGCATAAGGAAACATTCATCTTCTTTTCACCATTATTCTGAGATTTCTCCTTGAACTCCATCTTTCGTTTCTTGTCAAAACCATGAGATGGATATGTAACACCAACTTCCATTTCTACCTTGATAGCACAACGCACAATTTCTTCAGAGCTACTGAAGTCTCTTATAGCTAATGCCCTTCGAAGACTTGGTTTTAAGCCACTGAAAAATCGATCAACTTTACTTTCAGGTTGGATGATAATGCCAGATGCATACCTTGCAAGTCTTGTAAAATTCGCTTCGTATATACCAACAGATTCATCATCCTTTTGCTTTAGTTCAAGAAACTCCTTCTCCATCATTGTTCGAAGAATATGAGGGAAGTACTTATTGAAAAATAAGTTCATGAACTCATCCCATTCCATGGACTCAACTTCATCTCTTTGCCTTATATTCTTGATAAGATTCCACCATTTATCAGCTTCACCTTCCAAACGATATGCTGCTAAGATGACATTATCATGTTCATAACATTGAAGAACTGAAAATATCTTTTTAGGGGTACTGATCCATTGTTCAGCAACAAGTGGATCAGAAGACCCACTGAAAGAAGGTGGACGTTTCCTCCTGAAGGACTCAATAGAATATTGTTCCCTTCTCTGCTCATTTGGAAGTCCAAAATGATTCATAGCTTGTGTAAGTATAGCAATAAGATTTTGCACTCCATCTCCCATAACATTTGTTTGTTCAAGAGGACAATCATTGCATTGTCCATTGCATTGATCAACACGGTTCCTTCGGGTTCCAGCCATCGTCTAAAACCCAAAAAGAATAGTGTGAGAGGCAAAAATCATGCTAGAGAAAACAACATAATAAAGGGGGAGTACCGTCAATATCTAACATCTTAGGTTTAATTCTATGACCGTTAGCGTAGTTCTAGTACTATAACCTATACGTATACTTAACCTTAGGGACATCCCTAGACATACTGTAGAAATATATCTAGGGATCTCACTAACGTTTTCGCATCCTAGTTTCCAAAGGTTGACTAAACCTTTCCTCTGATACCAACTGTAGAGACCCAAAGCCTGACGTACATAGACTTTACATTACTTTTGCGGAATACTTAGTACATAACAAAAACACACACACACAAGGATCGTAATAGTTTAGTGTCTTTGGAAACTCGGAACGTAATCTTCTAATCGTGGTGAAAGATCTTCAAAATCTCCCATAAAGATCTTCCTTTTTTTACCTAAAACCTTTCTTTATATCCTGGGGAAAAGAAAACATAAAAGGGTGAGCTCAAATGATCAGTAAGGGTAAACAAAAGAAATATCAATCACATCATATACATAAGCACATAACTTTTGGAAATCTTAACCTGCAAAAGAGATCATAATTTCATAACATGGGGTAAATCATGGTAGTGAAATGTAATCACAATAATCATAACTTAAAACATGAAACTTTGTGGCATTCACACATAATCATAGATAATCATTTCTTGTTAGTCAAGACTCATTGCCAAAACTATCTTAGTGGACAAAGTCCCTTTCTGAATCGAGTAACCCTCGTTTCAGTCCTGTTTCACTGAACCGGTATAACCTACCGTTCCAGCCCTGTATATATCATGAGATATAAAATCATTACCCAATGCATTGGAGGGAGATATAGGTCCCACCCATCTTATAATGAATACTTTCTTATGTGTGCCACATAATCATAAACCATACATCATAGCGTAACCCATGTAAAAAATGGGATTCTTAAACAACATGACATCATAAAACAATTCATATAAGATAAAGGAATTCATAAAAATATTCCATCACAACATAATCAAACCAATGTAATAACAGGGATAAAAACAGAACCCTTTTATTATCTTAGATGGAAAATAATTTTGATAAAATACTTGAACTCCATTCTTGAGGAAAATATCCTTTCTACTTCAAAAACATTTTTCCTTTCATAACATGTCATACGACTTTAAAATAAAAAAATAAACTTGAAAACTTGTAAAGGATGTTTCTTGGAAATAATGTTTTAAAAATCCATTCATGCCATATAAGTTAAAAAAAACATTCTTCGTACTTTTCTCGGAAAAGTCAAAAAGTACCTCGTACGAAAAATGAAAAAAGATTCCTTTCATATCTTTTACTAAAAACTCACCGAAGGGTAAAATTGGATTTAAAAAATTGTAGGTGGATGTAAATAACATTACATATTGAGGAAACATGGATGTGGATGACAAAATATACCCCAGTAAATTTCAAAGTACAAACAATCTCGGATAAAAATGAGATTGTGATATTTCCCTTACCTTAGGTCTGATTTGCTTCGTATGTGTCCGAACCACCTGTATAATTATTTAAATAATGTCATTGACTTATTACAGAATCATATTCATTGTTATGATATCATATATGGTTCAGTTATGACATTATATTACCCGTTCTTTTGTAAATTCCATGTTAAAGAAGCGTTTTGGGTAAAATCGTTTCATTTATCATAGGTGTTTTGACTTGTTGTTCTTGACATTATTATTACTTATATCATGATTTACTTACTTCCAGAATATAAAATATGATTTATATATCATATATATTCAGTATATATATATATATAAGATAGATAAATGAAATGAAAAACACCGTTCATGGAGACTGTAGTCCGTACGTACGCATGAACGCTGTTTTCCTTTCCTTATTGTCTTGAATGGAAGTAAGTAGATGACATACATATACATATATACATAAATCCAGTAGCTTTATAATGTCATATATTTCATTATTATTTCTTATATATACTTTTTAATCATTCTTAAATGGTTAACGTGGAGAATGAATCTCATCGCGTCGTGGAGACGGTAGTCCGTACGTACGCACGAGCGATGATATCGTTCCCATGGTCGTGGAATTGTGTTGAAGTGTATGTATACTATTTCAGTATCAATATAACTTTATAATAATAATATATAGTTACTCATTACACCATTATACCAATCCAATTAAGGTGGTGACGGAAAATATATTACACCACGGCGTGGAGACGGTATTCCGTACGTACGCACGCGCGGTGATTTCATTTTTCCGTAGGATGGATAGAAGGTGAATTAGAGTTGTTTCATATTTATAATAAAATATCAATATATAAGAAATACTGATGTTATTACTTTATCATGAAACAACTAAAGAAGAAGAAGTTTAAGAAGAATGAAATTGAAAAGATCGGTAATGGATATTACCTCTTCTTTGAAACGCCTCTTTGAATCCTCCACTTAGGGAACTAAGATTGGTCTTTGAAGAAGAACAGGACCTCTAGGATTATTCTAGGGAAGTGTAGAAGGGATTTTGGCAGGGTTTGGCCGAGCTTGAGTGCTCAAATTGGTGTGAGGAGGAGGGGGAGGAGGTGTCCTTTTATAAGGGAGGAGAGGGGCACCTTAGGAATACCTCAAAATATTAGTTTATATTAATGTCAAAATCGGTTTATAATGGTTCCAAAGGGTCTTATTTCGAATCTAAAGTGGGGATGGGTCGAAATACTATCAACCAATAGGATTTATACAAGTTTAGGGTATTATTTTAACCTTATCAATTAGATTTAACTCTAAGTTAAATAATTTAACTTTTACCGTGTCTTTTTGTTTTCTTTCACTATATGGTTAATACACTTACTATAACATGCCAAACTAACCCCAAATTGTTTATTATTAATATATATATCCTTAGCTAAGTCATTTGGCCGAACCTTATATTTTTAGGAATAAAATAACAATTAATAATATAATATTTGATTTAAAAACTATTTTGTGTCAATTTTGACACTATTTGATATATGATTTTTGTGAAAGTCATAACAGAATTATATGTTCGATCCAAGTTGAGTAAATCAACACTAATATATAATAGTAACCTAGAAAATTAGTGGAATTCATAAAAAGTCTCAAATTACATTCATTTGAGCATTTATAACATCAATTATGTTAATATTTCCTTAAAAGGGTAATTGCTGCATCATCGTTGTGTCATAAATAAATTAATTTATTTAATGTCTAAAAATTATAAATAAAATATCATTATGTAGGAAATCTTTTTATATTTCTAATGAATATTTATAGTCGAATTAATCTTATGTATAACCCCATATTAAAAATGTTTTTGTTATTAAACTTTGATTTTAACTATTTTAACTATTCATTAAATAAAATAATATTAAATGTCATAATCTAGTCCAAGTGGACCTAAATGGTCATATTATATTCATAAAGTTGTTTTTGGTCGAATTACACTTATCCAATAGAATTAGGACATGTGTTAGGGTAATAGTAATATCATATTTACCTTTAGTTACCCTATTTACTATTAACTGTGGTAAAAAAAAAGGAAAAAGTTACTATTCACCAAAAATTATTTTCATCTCATTGAACCACATTTTAGTCTTTGATATTAACCGTGTCTGTCGGATTTTCGAAATTCCATTCATAGAAGCGGTAAAATTAAGTTTTATGCAAAATTCAGTTTTTAACCTACCACTTAGTGGTTTCACTATTCATCAAAAATTGAATGTTTTTAGAAAAATACCAAAATTTCATCCTTAGATATATTTCATATTCCGAATTCAAAAAAATGAAGTCTATTTTAACAAATTCATAACATAGAAGTTGCATTAATTAATTTTATAATTAAATCCCACTGTTAAAACAAATAGCGTGTTTTTAAGAAACAATATCTATCAAAAGATTGACACTTGTTTATGTCTGGTTTAAATGTGAAATTACATCCAATGACCAACATTGTATTAAATTGTAAAAATATATTCTAAATATACTTTAAAACAACTCAAATTAATAATTTATCACTATTAATTATTTTGATTAAAAAAGTTGTTTTTAATTATAATTTAGTAATTTTCACTATTCATCAGAATATGATAGTTATCCGAAAAGTACCAAAATTTCACCTTAGGCTAAATTCGATACTCCGAATCCAAAAATGAAGTCCATTTTGAGAGATAAAATTTCTAAAATTTTAAAAGGTGGTTATTACTATTCATAACGGCTAGTTATAATAATATTTTAATAGCATATCGTTGTTTAGTGAAACTCGGTATTGCGTACTACACACGCTATCGAGGAAGGATGCGATTGCGTGTAATGCAAGTAAAGTCAAGGATGCGTGTTGTGCAAGCTCCTTTTGGTGTAGCGTACAACACAAGACATTAGTGAAATAAAAAAGAATATTTTTCATAAAATCTCGGGCTGTTACATCTAATGCATACATGTGTGTATCATCACATATTACCAAGGTGGGGGTATTATAATGGGGCCTTGTGGACTTCCAATTACTTGTGGATAATTTCCAATGATTGGGAGGCCCATCCAATATAAATGAATCAATTTTACCCTAGATTATTATTTTTGTACAAAAGGGATTATAAATCGATTCACGCTCAAATTTACCGAATAAATGAAGGTAGAATGGTCCTTGGAGTCTAGCTTGGGTTTTCGAATCCACTGAGACCTAAGAAGATACCTAAGATGCACAACCTATGAGATGGATTTTTGGCTATGAAGTAGCCAACTTGGTTTTGATTTTATATTGTTTTAAAGAACACTAAGAAAACATAGTGAATTAAATTTAATAAAAATGGGTTGATCTTTGGATTATGCTTTGGGTGAATTTAATGCATTTTACTTCTTTAAACAATTTTGGTTTTATTAATTCTTGATGAATCCATTCTTCAAAATAATACTAACTTCATCATTTTCTGGTTTTATGCTAACTAAACTCAATTACTAATCTCGTACACACATAGAGATCCAAATTCATGATCTCTCCAAAGAGTATGGTCATTTTAGAACTTGGATTTAGCTTCCTCAAACACATTGAAGATGAAGAGTGGAAATTAATTGAAGAATGTAAGTCTTGAATTAATTAGCCAATTAACAACAATTAGTTCATAAAATGACAGCAAATCCAGCCATTACATCATCATACAATCAACCCATTAAAAAGTTATCCATCCATTTATGGTATACTCTCAATGGTGGGTGGAAGATGGATTACAAGAATCGGATTGATGAAATTAAAATCATAGAAATAACGAGAACTCCTCCATGTGTGTGAGCGAAATTCACACCAATGTTTGAACTAATTCACTACAACACAGAGATATCACTGTTCTTTGTGAGTTTTAATGAGAGAAAAAGGAAATTATATGAGAGAAATATGTTGTTTAAGAACATAGAAATACAAAAAGAAACTTATATGGAAATTGAGAACATTACAACAGAAATTTGGAATAATAACATTACAAAAGACAATAGATGTATTCCCCCTCACCACCACTACCTTAAATAGGAATTTGGGAAGCCTTAGGCCGAGGATTAACCAATGTATTCCAAAATATTAAATTAATTTAGGCCTTAGGGTGGTGGAATGTAGTGAATAAATTGATCCCCTCCTTGACTTTTTATCCTCCTTGCCTCCCCTGAAAATATTTTCCTATTTGGGTAAGCATATCACCGAATCTCGGTGGTCCATAGAAGAGTATTTTGTGTATACGGATGTGTTCTATATGTCTTTAATATTTGTTCCTATTTGGAATTGTGTATCGAGAGTTATGGCCACTTTAGTGGGATAAAATTCAGGCCCGTAGATTCTGGCCCAGATTATGAGCTTCTCATTGGACCACCTTAATAACCACCATGGAAGCCGAATTAGCACTGAATACTGAAGAATTATTTGTTCATATAAATTTCTTATATCATCCCTTGAATGTTGGGATTTATTGGGACAATATTTTGGGACCCACATTGTCATCAGTATGATGATGTGCAATATTCCTTCTCCAGAATTGTATCCTTTCATCACCAAATATCACCATCATCCTTTATGAATCACCCATTGATGCCTGAATTAAAAATGTTCATATTAAAGTGTAGATAAATTTCCAAAAATATAAAATTAAAATATGTACAATTACATTCCTTAAAATCAGATTAATCATTTGGCCTAAATTGGTGTACATTAGGCATGACTTTCACAAATGTTGAGAATGGATGTTCGAAATCAAAATCCACTAACTCAGGACCATAAGATCTAAAAAATGAACATTTAATACCATTAAAATAAAATTAACATATGTTTTTTAATTTTCTAATCAAACCCTCCAACTAGATATTTTCTAGTCCCGAGCAAATAATTAGAAGATTACATTTGAATTCCATTTATTTCAAACACATTATAACAAATAGTTCTCACAATGTAATCTACACCCAAATATATCTTTATAACCTATCAAAATAAATAAAAACGTGAAAAATTTAAAAGCATATCCCAATCCCATTCCCATTCCTTTGATCGAATCCATCATCATACTTCATCCAACTCAATTAGGTGAAATGATGTGTTGTGAATCACAATAGATATGGGGGTTCATTTTCATTCAAGGGGGAAATCATGGAAGCGCAAGGAGGAATCACATTTAAAACTAATATAAGTATTCCTCATTCCTTTTTTTGCCTTATTTTTTTGCAATATTTCCATAGTAATTGATATTGTCGTTAATCAAATTAACCCATGTAGAAAGACTTTGTCGATGACTCCATGAGTCAAACGCCTTAGGGCACCATGTGAAGCCCACATACTCAGGCATCATCTTGAGTTAACATGATCAAATACAAAGTGATATTACCATAAATAGAGATAGAGTGAAAACTCATGGTGAGATAACTCTGGAGTCATGGTACCCAAGTGTCGTAAGCCGCGCATTTTATCAATCCATTGATGTACACACAATTTTTTAGTTTTATTTTTATTTTTATTTTATTTTTATTTATTTGTTTTAATTTTTTTGAATACTCATATTATTCATCAAAATAAATCCATCCTATGCTATTTATTATGGGACATCAAGAATTAAAATTAGTACCCCACAATCGAGAGGATATTCATTGTGGCGTTTTTATTTAATAGATGAAAATATAAATGATAAAAAATTTCATTGGACAACCAAACATCCAACATCAATGCTTGTAAACATAATCATGATTTAAATTAAGAGTCAAGGAAATAAAAAAATCTATGTAGTTTTAATATGAACAAAGTTGTTATTATATGAATGATAAAGGAATTTTACTTCTTTTTTTAACAAAAATTTTGTTTCCACACCCCCAAACATAGAATGAAACTGTCCTTAGTTGCGTAAAAAGTAAAGAGGGGAGAAAGTGGGTGGGGGAAATGAGTTTGATAGGGCATGGAACAAGTTCACCTGGTGGCTTCATAATGATGATTGTGGAGCTCCCAAATAACTCTTTGTTCCCATGGGAGATGTAGGAACCTCCTTGATTGAATATTTATCACCCGAAAATATTCCCTAAACCATACAATCAAGAACAAACTAGACAAAAAACACATAAAAATTAATTTAATAACAAGACTAATCATTTTTATTCGTTTAATTTTGTTTTTGTTTTTGTTTTTTTAAATCAACTGATGATACATTGTATTATTTTTAATTTCTTGGTAAGGTAGTACTAAGGGATCACACCGCGTGACACGGATGAATACGGTGCTCCCCTTTTATACCCATCCATACTCGTAAGAGAAGAACAGGTCAACAGTCTATGTTAGAATAATGTTATATCAAAATTATCCACTAATCCTATTTGAAATATAAAGTTGATTAAAACAACAAAATGATTGGAAACATAAAAACCATGGGTTGCCTCCCATAAAAATCATTGATTAATGTCATTATCTTGACTTGGGCCCCTAATTGAATAATTATTTTCGCCATCTATGGTAGGTTCACACAAGACTTCATCAACATAATTTTTTTAATGGTTAAATTAATGGTTTGAATCTATGACCATTAAATTTAAATGTTTGACCATCGGTGGGATCTTGAATTTCAACAGCCCCATGTGGTTACACCTTATGCACTATGTATGGACCTGACCATCTAGACCTCAATTTTACCAGGTGTAAGTGAAGTATATAATTATAAAAAAGAACATGTTTTTACAGTTCAATGTGTTTGGTTTTAAGATTTCTCAATTCGTAGGGTTTTACATTAGCTTTATTGATTTTTGAATTTTCAAAAGCCTCCATCCTATGTTCCTCAAGTTCGTTGAGATCTAATTCCCTTATTTGTTTCAGCCAATTAGAGGTCATAATTCATTTTTTTAATTTCCCAAAAGGCCTTATCTTCAATCTCCACTGGCAAAGAGCATGGTGTACCATAAACCAACCTATATGCGGACATTCCTAAAATGGTTTTATATGCCGTTGGATAGGCCCAAAGAGATTCTAATAATTTTCTCGACCAATCATTCCTAGATGGATTAAAAATTTTCTCAAGAATCTATTTAATTTCTGTATTGGATAACTCAATCTAACCCTTGGTCTGTGGGTGTTATGTAGTGGACACATTTTGAGAAATTACATACTTTTCCATGAGTGATGAGATAGATGATTGAAAAAAATGAGTTCCACGATCACTATTGACAGCCCTATGAATTCCAAATCTAGAGAAGATGTTTTCCGTGAGAAATATAATCACAGTTTGATGATCATGGTATTTTGTAGAAATGGACTCAAACCATTTTGAAACATAATAGACAACTAAAATAATGTATATTTATCCCCTAGATTTTTCTAATGGACACATGAAATCAATTCTGAAATAGTCAAAGATTTCAACCACTAATATGGGAGTGCGTGGAATTTGATTCCTTTTTATGATGGACCCTACTTGTTGAATCCTAGTACAACTTTGACAAAATGTGTAAGAGTCCCTTAAGATGGTGGGCCAGAAGAGACAACACTGATGAACCATAGAAAAAGTTTTCCTAGAGGAAAAGTGACCTCTACATGCCTCACTATAACAGAATTTAAGGATGGACTCTTGTCTTGATTCTGGGGGACACACCTCCTAAGGACATGGTCAGGGAAGAACTTATAGTGGTATGGATCATCAAACACATAGTTCCTAACATCAAAAAGGAATTTCCTTCGATCTTGAGTCCCTAATAATTTTGGGATGACTCCTGTAACTAAGAAATTGGCTATGTCGGCATACTGAGGGAAGTCACTCACATAGTGTAGGTGTTCATCAGGGAATGAATCAGACACAGAAATGTGATTTGAGTTGACTTTGAATTCCATCCTACAGAGGTGATCAACTAAAACATTTTCAATGCCCTTTTTTCCTTTATTGTGAGGTCAAATTCATGTAAGATAAGGACCCACATAATCAGTCTATCCTTAGAATCTTGTTTCTATAAGAGGTATTTTAGTGCCGAATGTTCAGTGAACATAGTGATGGGGGATCCTAAGAGGTAGGACCTAAACTTATCTAAGGAAAAAAATAGCAAGTAACTGCTTTCTAATGGTGGTGTAGTTGATTTGGGACTCATTTAAGGATTTCCTTGCATAAGAAATGATATAAGGAGTTTTATCACAACATTGTCCTAACACAGCTCCAACAGAAAAGTCACTAGAATCACACATAAGTTTTAAATAAAGGTTCCAATTTGGTGATTTCATAATGGGAGGAGAAGTGAGAGAAGATTTGAGTGTTGAAAATGAACCCTCGTAGCTTTGTGTCCAAACAAATGGAGAATCCTTTACTAGGAGATCACAAAGGGGATGGGAGATTGAACTAAAATCCTTGACGAATAATCTATAGAAACCAGCATGTCCAAGGAAACAACTCACTTCCTTGATAGTTTTGGGTGATGGAAGGTGACGAATGATGTCAACCATTGGTTTATCAACTTCAATCCCCCATTCTTGAGACTAGATGGCCAAGAACTAGTCCATCATTAACCATGAAATGGAATTTTTCCTAGTTAGGAACTTATTCATTTCTTCACATCTTGACAAGACACTCTCTTCATTCCTCAGACATCCCTCAAATTTATCCACAAACATTGAGAAGTCATCAATGAATACTTCTAGAAAATCCCCTACCATGTCTGAGAATATTCCCATCATGCACCGCTACAAGGTTCCATGGGAATTGCATAACCCAAAGGGCAAGCGTTTGAAAGAAAAGGTTCCAAATGGAGATGTGAATGTAGTCATCCCTTGATCCTTTAGGGAGACCTCAATTTGATTATTCCCTGAGTACCCATCTAAGAAGCAATTGAAGGCATGACCCGCCACTCTTTCAAGGACTTGGTCAATTAATGGTAAGGGGAAATAGTCCTTCGTGGTGATTGAGTTTATCTTCCTATAGTCAATGTAGACCCTCCATACACTAATCACCCTAGATAGAAGAATCTCTCCATCCTTATTTGATATCACTGTGATTCCTTCCTTCTTGGGAACCACTTAGATTGTGCTGACCCACTCACTCTTAGCTATGGGATATATGATACCAGTTTTTAACAATTTCAGATGTTCCTTCCTTACTACCTCCATGATATTATGATTGAGTCACCGTTGAGTTGATGACATGGATTTGAATCAGATCTGAGAACAATCCTATGAGTCTCGATAAGTGATCTAATCCCAGGAATATCATACAGGGTCCAACGAATTGCTTTAATATGTTTCCTAAGGGAATCTAGAAGCATCCTTTCATGATTGGATTCAAGAGATGAAGAAATGATAATAGGATGTGTTTGATTTACCCTAGGAAGGAATACTTGAGTGTAGCGGGAAGTTCTTTCAATTCAAGATCATGTTACTTTGGAATTTCAGCAGAATATTGGGACATTGGATAAATATCAATTTTGTTTCCTAGATTTTTAGATAGGATTGATTCCTCACATGTTGAAGTTTCATCTACTAGTTTGGTTTGATCAGATTTATGGATGGATGTTTGATTGGTCTCCATGAAATTGGTTTCGTAAAAGGATTCACTTATTTTTGGACCTACGACGTCATCATAAGAGTAATTTGAAAATGATTCAATCCATGGAGATAAACATCTTTCATGTGAACAAAGGAAATCAATTTCATACTAACTTAAACATCCATCAAATATTCGATGATGTTCTATGAATTCATTATCATTTCTTCCTATCATGTTTACTTCATGAATTTCCTCATCATCTCCTATTTATGATCTTTCATTATAGATGTTCAAGTCTAGACTCATTTTTACAAAGGTGATGGTCATTTTCTCGTTTCGATCTCAGATAATAGAGTTGATTGTTTCATGGAAATGACGACCAAGGTTGGATGGGGTTTGTTCCTTATTTCCTATGTTGAATGGTTGTCAAGTATAATGAAGTCCAAAGGGTAGATGATGCTTTCAACCATTAATATAACATTATTTAAATTCCCCTTTGGAACCATAATGCTACGACCAGCAAGTTGAAGTGTGATAGATGTGGGTTGGATCTCTTCTAGGCCTAACTGGAAGTACACAACATTGGGAATGATATTGGCACTAGAACCTATGTCACACAAGTCCTTGACAACTTATCTCTCTCATATTTCAACTTTAATGTAAGGGAAACATAGGTCATTCAACTTAGGTGGAATGGTCCCTTTAATGGTGGTACTCACATTAGCATCCAAAAGGACTTGGTTTTTATGTGAAAATTTTCTTTTAAAATTGCACAAGTCCTTAAGGTACTTTGAGTATGAAAGTATGGTTTGGATGACATTAATAAGGAAAATTTTCAGCATGGTTTGTGAAAATATTTTTCTTAATGTTTCACTTAATTATGGCTTGGTTTACCCCCTCATTCATTGAGGAAATGGTGTAGGTTGTTGGGTTTTTTGTTGAAGAGTAGTTTCTTTGAAATTGTTATCTGTTTCCTTAGTTTGATATTGTGGTTCATTTGAATTTTGTTTAGAGTTTGAAGCATCACTTGGTTTCTGACTTATTTGTTCAGGTTTATCAATTTAATTCCCACTTATTAAAACATTCACAACCTTTAGTTGATAATGAGTTGTTTGAGTGAAACTTGACTCTCCCCTTAAATTTGAGTATGGTACTTCCTGAGTAAGCATGGGTGCCAATCTAGTTTTAATGGGTTGAAGTTCTTCTTTTTGGGAATATACTTCAGAGTTCATCCTTTCCATTTGTTTTCACAGTGTCTCTAGTAGGCATGGTGGAACAGTTTAGGTTAGCGGTCGAGAATATTGGTTTATCCCAGGGGGATATTTTGGAGGTGTGATGATTTTTTGAAAATGGACTGGTGGCTGTTGGTATTGGATAGGTTGTGTTTAGAACTGGTTAGGGGTTTGTTTGTTCTGTTGGGTGTAAGGATTTTATCCATGTGGTTGGCTAGGTTGTTGGTTATCTATCCAGCGGAATCCTAGGTGGTCATTATACCTTGGATTGAGAGTGTTTTGGTATTGAGGCTTCTCAAAGTTACAAGAATTTACTTCCACTTGGGGTCCTTCTAAAAGGACCTCATTTATTGATGGAATGGTTGGGCAGTTGTCTGTCTTATGGTCATATTTTTCACAAATTGTGAAAACAGGTTCTACTATTTTGATTTCAGGGTCTTTATTAAGGTATATCTCTTCAACCTTACTAGAGAGTGTTGCGAGTTTAGACCTATGTCTTTCCTCTTCTCTAAGTGTATGAATTCTAGTAGTTCATTGTGTATTTTAATATAAGGTGAAGTTCCCCAAGTTTGGTTTTGTTTAGAAAGGCTTTCCACATATTCATAAGCATCATTTGGGGCTTTGTTTTTAAAGGATCCATTACACATCATGTCAATAAATTGTTTGTTCCCCAGGCCCAACCCTTCATAATAAATTCTCACTTATTCAGGTATATAAAAACCATGGTGTGGAACCATGATTAGGGTGTCTTTGAACATCTCCCAGGTTTCATAAAATAACTCTCCGTCTTTTTCAAAAAAAAATTGGATTCCCTTTTTAAGTGCATTTTTTTTGTGGTGGGGAAAGTGTTTTTTGTAGAATTATCTTTATATTTGGACCCATGAGTTGATGGATGATTGTCTTAAATAGATTAGACAATTTTTAGCTCAATCCTGTATAGATTAAGAAAATAGCATCAACTTAGCTAATTCTAGTTGATGTAGTGGGCGTATGGTTTCTACAATGTTATTGAACTCCTTAACATGAATTTAGGGCATCTCAGACTCCATTTCATAGATTGTGGGAAGGTGAATTAAAGTATTGAATTAATTATCCAATTAAAGTATTGAATTAATTATCCAATTAACAAAAATTTGTTCATAATATAACATTCAATCCATCCTTTGAATCATCCCACGATCAACCCATTAATGGGTTAGACCTCCATTGATAGTATACTCTAAATGGTTGGCGGAAGATGGCTTAGAAGAATTGGATTGAAAAAATTAAAATTTCAGAAATAATGAGCACTCCTCTCTGTGTGTGAACGAAATTAAAACCTATGTGGGAACTAATTTACTAAAAAAGAGATATCACTATGATTTTTGAGGTTTATTGAGATATAATTGGAATAATATGAGAGAAATATGTTGTTTGAGAACAAAGAAATACAAAATTTAAACATACATGGAAATTGAGAACATTACAATGGAAATTTGGCAGAATAACATTACATAAAACATGTGTTGTATTCACCCTCACCAAAACTACATTAAATAGTCAATTGGGAATCCATAGGCCGAGACTCAATCAATATATTCCCAAATATTAAATTAATTTAGGCCTTAGGGTGGTGGAAAGTAGTGGAGAAATTGTTCCCCTCGTTTACTTTTTATGCTCCTTGTCTCCCCTAAAGAGATTATCTTGTATGGGAAAGCATATCGCCGAATATCTGTGGGCCATAGAATAGTCTATTTTGTATCTAGATGTCTTCTAGACGCCTGTAATTTTTTGGCCTATTTTTAGTTTTGGATATGGAGTTATGGCTGCGTTAGTGGGATAAAATTATGGGCCGCAGATTCTAGACCAGATTTTGATATTCTATTTGGGCCGCCTTAATAAAAACCATGGAAGCCTAATTATCCCTGAATTCTGAAGATGGATTTGTTCGTCCAAATTTATTCTAGCATCCCATTAAATATGTTATTTATTGGGAATGTATTTTGGGCCCCAAATTCTCATTATTAGGCTAATGTCTAATCTTCCATCTCCAGAATTATTTCCCTTCATCAACAAATATCACCATCATCCTTATTAATCCTCCATTGATACCTGAATAAAAACTGTTAATATTAAAGTGTAGATACATTTCCCAAAATATCAAATTAAAATATGTATAATTACAATCCTTAAAATAAGACGAATAATTGGGACTAAATTTTTGTACATTAGGCATGAAGTGCACAAATGATGAGAATGGATTTTCAAAATCAAAATCCACTAACTCAGGCCCATAAGATCAAAAAAATGAACATTTAATACCATTATAATGTAATTAAAATTTATCTTTGTATTTTCTAATCAGAAATCCCTAGGGACATTTATTATTTTTCATTAACATCACAATGTGATTAATGACTTCAAGACACTATCTCAGGTAGGTACAATGGATGAGGGATTTTATTTGGATAATAACAAATGGTTATTTATTTAATTTTTCATTATTATATAATTCTTTATTATGAATAAGTCATATCCACATACCATTTTATTTTTGGGTGTTTATTTGAATATAATGTTGGTTACCTACAACGTCATGTAGTAAAACCATAGTCAGGTGGGCACTACTCTTGGGTACCTATGTATATGTCACTTATTACATATATATGATATGGTAATGCCAAAAAATTGATCAACGAGTGAAATAACATAGTTTCTAGAAATAGATATAAGGTGATTCATGGGGTTGGTAGTTAACCATCCTTTATATATTTTTTATTTTCTCTGTTATATATATGTTATCAATGCAGTGGAAGAATGATTAGATATATAGGAAGAATTGTATTTAAAATTTTATATCATTTGTAGTTTATTGTTTTATTTATTGGTACAATGATGTGTATAATGAAAGATAATTTTACTTTTTATTGTGCACTATAAATGTGCCTTTGCACTCCCAATGATACTATAATGGACACCCACCACTAATCATCATCCTCTAGAATATATGGAGCTGCACCTAATAAATCAAAACAAAACCAATTCAGTTACATTCCATATTGGGATGGGGAGGGAGGGTGTAATGTGTTATTATAACTTTGAATTATTTTTAAAAATATTTGGAATATAGAATAAACGAGATATATTAATGTGTTAAAGCATGTGGAATATATTAATATTATACATCATAAAAACTTTTTCAGGTAAGATATTTGGGTTTTGATGGTCTTAGGATTACTATTCACAATTTCTGCTACAAAAAATACATGAACATTCACATTTTTTAACAAACATGATATTTCACTTAATGATTGATTATAGATTAGGTTATTTGATTATTGATTGTAGATGAATAATATAAATCTTAATTTGGAATTTAAAATTCAAATTACATGTAATGGTATGTTGTTGTGATTATTTTCAATAAGGATGCAAGTCCATTTATTTAAATTTCAACAATATTTCATATAGTGAGCCCTAATATATGTTCTTTTTTTTCATTTATCATACCTAGACTAAAATGTATAAATCTATTGCTAGTGTTAGGTCATTTGGATCAATAATTAGATGCTCAATGATGATTATTATGATGCTTTACATTATGTAATGTGTTTTAATAAACACTGTTATGGCCGGACAGGTACATCTTTCCCATATTATGTTTCTGATCAGGAAATTTGGTTTGATTATTTTAAGAATTAATAAAAACATATTTTGTTTTCTCATAAATTGTGGACTATAAATATATTTAAATAACCATGTTATTATTATTCCCTATATTTGGAACATCATTTGGTGATTCTAGTTGTATGTTTATACACGTGTGATTTGATCATATCCTCAAATGAGTAGTATGATGGGTATACTCAGGAAGATGGTGGGTGGGCTATTTGTGGATGATTATTCTAATATTTATTAATACATGCGACTAATTTAATTGGGAGTGTTTAGAGTATATTGTTTGTTATGACCATTATTTTTTATTTAACATTATGTGAGGAGAGATAAATTGTTACCGTTGAGACTTGGCTTGTGATATTGTGTAGTGAGGAATATTTTTATTTTAGGGTGACCTATTATTGTTTTTATTTTGATCTGTAAGTTCCTATATAAATGAAATCCATGGGTAAATTATTATGATGATAACAGATCATGGGGTTACTTTAGACTATCGGTATTGGTGGGTTAGGCCTAGAAGATACTTATATACCATACATGGGATAACCTAATGTTTTGGAAGCCCATAGAGTGTTTTGAGAAAATATACAAGTTGGATGCCTTAGAAATTCATATAAGAAAATCATATTGATTTATTCTGAACTAGGTATATAATCTATTTGGGGGTTTGGATTAGTAAAAAAATTAATCCTTTTAGACCCTTAATGTTAATTATAGGTTATGTGAAATTATAGGTATAATATTTTGGTTTCAATTTGATGTTGGTGGATGGTGTTGACATGATAAATTACGATACTAGAGGAGTGGCTATTTTTTATTAGAATTTCATAGGGAACTATAGGTTAGATAATGTTAACATGTATTTCTAGCATTTTTTGTTTTAGTTTTTGATACATATCATATATAATAAAATATACATACACATAAAGATTAAATTAAGAATCATGTTTTTATTAGTGTGACATTAAATGGATAATTTTAATCTTAATTTTGATGATGTGAGACCCATAGAGTCAGGATTTTTTTTCAATGATTTGGGGATATGGGAACATAAGTCAATGTATTATAGGTGTAATTGAGTCTATGAAAAAATTTAATGAGTTGGTCTAAATAAATTTAAAAATTATTCAATATCGAGAGTGGGATGAGGGATGAGGGGTTTTAGTGAGATGTTTGGGAACCATATATGCCTAAAATTTTATGAATGTATATAATGAGGAGATGTAAATGTATATCCATGGGTTAACCTGATAAGGTTTTTATCATGGAGTGAATTAATTTTTTATCTAGATTATGGGTAGTGAACTATTTTAAATTTTAGGGATAGACATTAATTATGAATCATATTTCATTTGATATTGTCAAGGATATTCTTATGCGCTAGAAACAGATTATGAATCTATTCTCATTTTAGTTTTTAGGACATTAGTGATTTGTCTATTCCTGAATTTTATTAAATGGAATATAGGATATGGTATATGTATTGTATCATTAAGATCTAGTGGATTGATGATATATAAAATCATATAGCTATTGTTTCATATTAGTTATGAGTGATTTAACACACATGCATGCATGTTCATGTTTTTTAGATAATTTGATAGATGTTATGGATGATAATTCAATTCCAATGGGAGGTAAAATACCATATATAAATGTTGTTTTAATTATTGATAGTGTATAATTATTATCCATGGAATGAATATAAAATATAAAAGTTTCATGTGTGAGTAAAAACGACGATGTGTAAGTACCATCAATAGATATCATCAATGATTTTCACTCAATTTATTATTCAAACATATAATTAAACTAGAGTTATTATAGAACCTTGAGTACATGTATAAGTGAAAAATCAATTATAATGTAGGGATAATGTCATCTTGTTCAGTTACATCAGGTGACATGTATGTAAGGGTTGCACTATTTTTTATGGTATGTCATCATATGGTGGGGTTTATTAAGCCATTTCGTGGAATTATTTGTGGTTGGATTTGAACATTATTTGATACATATTAGTTAATAAGAAATATCTATTATGAGTTTTATCTAGACATGTTATGGACAATTTTGGGTATTAAAGTTTGTTTCATTGAGGATGGAGATTAGAAAAATACAGTTTGAAATAGGGAATGAGCATGGAAACCATATTTTTCAGTCTTAATTAGGTGTGTTGTACAACTAATCATATTGATCATAACATTAGACTACTAAGACAATGTTTTTAAGGAAATATATATAGTGGGGAAGAATCATTATTCAATATTTATTGTGTAACCTAGGCCCTATAGTGGATGAACTATTTTTAGATTGATCAATTAGATGACAACACATTTTTTGTCACAAAATATAATGAAACGAGTGAAGACCATATTAATAATTTGGTGATGAATTTTAAGTATTTCTTCTAAATCAATATTTTGAATACAATATTTTATAAATTATCAATGAATGTACTAATATTTTAGGAATGAAATATTTTGGAGTAAACCTGAATTGATTATGGATGTAGGTCATAATTAATAGTCTGATAGACATGTATGCTTCTAGAGGATGATAAGTATTACAATGGGGTGTTTATATGATCTAATTCCTATATGGATTGAAAATTACAGAGGTAATTTTTATATTTTACCACATGTGTGTTTTTTTCATAATTGTTTTTTGGACTCAATTT
Source organism: Viscum album (assembly GCA_963277665.1). Classification (NCBI taxonomy): domain Eukaryota; kingdom Viridiplantae; phylum Streptophyta; class Magnoliopsida; order Santalales; family Viscaceae; genus Viscum; species Viscum album. Next base: position 1,940,884,924 of record OY728126.1, on the reverse strand, counting down.
TTTAAGATATGAAGCTCTCAAATATCTATTTTCATTTATTATATTGGGTTAAGTTGGAATAAGTTGTACAATAATGATAAATTTATAATGGTTTATTTGCTGGGCTATAAGGCTATGGAATCTTGTAGCCACCCAATAGATTGTGGCCCCACACTACCGAATCAATTATCTAATGAATCAATAATGGTTCCATTAATCTGTAAGAATTACCATTTCATCCTTTATAGTTCCACATGTGTATATCTATAGTCCAACTATCATGTTTTTCCATCTGAACTATACGGTCCCCCCAGTTTTTCTTTGTTTATACTCTTGTTCTGGGAATCATTTATAGTGGCATTGGTGATGAGTCTAGTTATGGCCTCCAACATCGTCATTTTTCCTCTTTCTCTCACCCTCACACGGATTTGGAGTTATTTCAGTTTAGGTATTTCATTAAGAATTCACCTATGATTGGTAATGTATTCTAAGGGGATTTCAAAAAAATTAGGTAGAAGACATACCATAATAAAATCTTCCAGCTAAAAAATGGTGACTTCTTTATGGAACATCAATCTTTTATTATGTTTTCCATCATATTTAATTAAATAAATTATTGAATATATACTGTTTATCTCAGATTCATTCCAAAATGCTTCCAGTGGTCTACAATGAACCAACTATGGATTATTGTCCATTGTTCCAATATGAATAGTCTATCATGTTAGTTTTTGGTGAGTGTTCCTCTTATGTAATTAGTTGTGTACATATTTTCAAATTTTTACATAAATGTTTTGGGATTTTTTGATGTGATATATGGACTTTTTTGTTTTTTCGGACAATAAATGATCAAGGACGTGCCCATTCAGATATAGAAATATCTTGGTGGGCATTGAAAGATTTTACATGGTATATAATTTTATGATTTTGGGTTCATAATGTGGACGGTACATTCAATATAGTTAATTCCTTAAAAATTGGAATGTGAAATATAGTACCACTAATATGGTTGTTGATTTTTATTTTAAATTGTTATTGATTATTAGTTTTATGAATAAATTAATTGAAAAATAAATATCTCTATGGATTCAATAATATATATTATTTTGATTAGAAAAAAATTCTAGGGTCCACATGTTACTTTTTTATTGGATTGGAACCCTATCCAATGATTTTTAAGAAATTAAATGTACATTATTAAATATTGAACCCTAAACCCTAATGAAGGTTTTGATTAGAGAAAAATTAATGGAGTAAATACTAGAGCTATATATATGGATCCGAAAACATATCTAAGAAAGTTATTTGGATTATTTTTTAGTTATTTCTTTTATAGGCCATATATAATTGTGATACATAATATATCCTTTTGGGTAAATGTAATTAAAATGGAAATGATATTTTTTTAATTCTATCTCAAGAAAAAATCTAGTATTTATTGATCATTTTTTCATGTATGGCCTTATTGTTCTAATATATTTATAAGGGAGGGAATTGGGATTGTAATCCTTTAGTGGGAAACCTTTTCCATAACATAACATAATGGACCCCAAGTAGGGTTCCCATGTTATATGATGAACTATAAAGGAAATTGTATGGTAACAGTACTATGTTATGACTTAGTGGACCTAAAATGGTTAAAAGATTGTAATATAGCATGGGACGTTTGTCCTTAGTACTGTGTATAGATGGTTACTGGTGTCAACCAATACCCATAAGAATTAACAAATTCTTTTGAGACACCATTATTATTATGGTTCTACGAGGTCTCATGATAACATTTGAGTATCTAATGATAAATAGAGGAACTTGTTTTATAAAAATAACCCTATCTATGATGTAGATTTATGTCATGTCATAGTGAACATAATGGAAGGTCATGTGGTCTTAATGTCCGTGTGAGGATATTTAAAAAGAATATTACAAATAGTTATAAGATATTTCTAAAAAACATGATACTAATATGTAAAAATGACTTTATAATTATGATTCAAGTTTTTGGATCTATTGGATACATTCTAATGGTCGAGTATAATTATGTTGTTTTAGATGTAATGTTTGTGGATATTGAATGATTCTGGGTCTCACCACAATCTCTATGTCAACTGTTATGGTGGGGGTAACAATGAGGTGTCTATTAACTATAATATTCACGGATGTCTATGTGCATGGTTCATCAAATACTTTAAGTCATCCAATGGAGATTATAGTGGTGGGATATTGTGTACTTTCTATTTATCTTCAAAACGGGTGTTGGTGTGTCCATTTGATTGTGTTGGGGTGTGTTTTGACCCAAATCATCGTTTCTATATATAAGAATCCATGATTTCCCTAGGTCTTTATCATGATTATTATGGTTTATTGTATCATATTTTCCAAGTGGGATTTATACAATGGGAGGTCATGGAATATAACATCCCAAAAAATTCACTCCCAAATATTCTAATAAACCACATTATTCTATTTCTATATTTGACACAAATAAATGTGATATAGTTTTAGCCTTCCAAAACATACAAAAAATTGAAATAATTGATAACTTAGAATTCAATGGAACTTTTAGGATTATAAATTTAGAGAATCATGATAAACAATTACATCGAAATAAAAATGATTTCAACAAATCATTTTTTTATAATAACTAGTTTTTCTCATTTATTAGTATGTCTTTAATATCTCCCATGATGTTATAATAAAAATTAATATAACATTATTTTTCACATCTAGGGGAAGTGGAAACATTAAAATGTATGATATCAAATAGACATTATGTGTAAGCATAAGTATTCAATATTTAATTGCATTACTGAGAATAAGATGAGACTAATGGGAATAATATCTCCATTAATGTGTATTAATATAATATTAGTGAATTCAACCCAATCAAAACATGGATAAAAACATGGAGAAATGGAATAATCCTCTAATAAAATATTGGCGTCAAAAAAGTAAAAATTCATGATCCATGTTTAAACAATCCGTGAGAAAAAATATTTATTCGATTTCAAAGAATGAATTGAAAAACTATGTTTATATCATAGGAAATCAAACAGTCATCATGTAATAACCTTTACAAATAATTACAATATATGATAGAATTTTCATATAAATGGTATACACCATCACATGTTATTATTAACATTCAATCATTCAACTCCATCATCTATGATGAGTAACATAACTTGGTCTTCTCTTAAGAGTAACTTCAATCTAGATAACTCCAACTATCTTCCCAATGCATTGGAGCGATATTAAAAACCCAACCATTACCCATTATAGATATTCTATTGAGTATTTTGTTTCACATCACAATCACACATTTTTCAATTATATTTATGTACCATATCATGAATCAAAAAAAAATTATTTCTTCATTTTATACATTCATAACATAATTTACCCATGATAGTAGAACTCATTTCTTAAAAATATATTTATTAAATCATCATAATCTATTTAGAGACATGAATTTAATGTTAACATAATATCATATCCCAAATTATGTATATTTATCATTAATTAATTTTTTAAAAGATGAATAATACATTTAAATATCAGTCGAACATTTTCTAGATAACATTAATAAATAAAAATTTTCTTTTATAAAAATTAAATATAATGTAATTTTTATATTGAGGGAATACTTTGAATTTAAAATAATAATTTTTTTTATAAATTAAGATTTAATAATTCGATAGTCATTGTGGTTAGAAGATCTATTTTTTCTATATATTATAAAATAAAAACATCATTCATACATTTCTAAAATTTCAAAATTATCGTGTTTGAGATTGTTTTTGAAAATTTACATTTCTAAACAAAATTAAATAATTCAAAGGTTGGTATAAATGAATTTACTTTAAAAAATAATTAATATGCATATAAAATCATAAATTTTCATAGGCTATGGTTATAAATGATTTTCATTTAAAAATTAGAAAATATTGATGTGTTTTTATGAAAAATATTATATCATTCCTTTTAATTACTAAAGAGAGGAAAATGATTTGAATATATGAAAACTATATGAGAAACCTTATTATAAAAAATATATTATCTATAAAGGATAATATTTTTAAAATATTTATCATAACGAATTTACCAATAATAGTCCCAATAGAAAATTAGATTGTAACATAAATACATACTACTTTGGTAAATTTTAAACAATAAACCCCATGGATGAAATAGGATAAATTGAAACATTAAATACTATAAAGATAATTAAATTCGTAATAAAACATATAAATGGGGTTGTAGATAGACCTTATAAAAGAGTTCATGTATATATTATAGTATATTTGAAAATGATGAATTTTATAGATGATAAACACTTACCACATGGTAACATTGAATTCAATGAAAGTTGGATGAAATAATTTTAATGGTAACGATAAATACAATTAATTAGGAAGATTACATAATATAACTTGTAAAACCTCCTGTATATACCCCTAATATACATAAATATGTTCATTACATCGAGCATGTGTCAATAAAATAACATTGATATGAATTATCCTAACAAATATTGTATCTATAATGTGTGAATTAATCATTGATTCTATTCAGTGATTCAATTAGAAAAATGACTTATATATAAAATAATATAATAATAGGTCATTTAAATTTAATAAATATACAATATATTCAATGAAGCCACTGAATGGATATGGATTTATGAAACCGCTCACCTTTAGTTAAGCTATTCGATGTATATAGTTTACAAAATGTATAATAAACAATTTTAACTTATTTACGTTGCTAATAAAAATTAATAGGATTATAAATTAATAATTATACCATTTTTATCAATAATATATTTAATTACTAAATAGATTAAGTCCAAGATATGTGTTATGTGGATGTTTCATTCATCATTTCATAACGACTACTATCGGTTGATCCTAGATTATTAAGTCATTATTAAAAAATTTCTTGAATATAACTATAATGAAATAATTATCATTTTATTCAAGAAATATAATTTTTCAACAATCCATTAAATGAGGATCTGAAAAATGATTAACATCACCTTCTAGATGTTGTATTCCACATATACACATAGGAAACAGATTAATTTCTTAAGTAATGGATGGGTAAAAATCTTACCAATACATTATATCATAAAAAAATATTTATATAATTAATATAATATATATTTATTTGATCATTCATAGTATCTACAATTATGAGGTGGTGATGAACTAAAGAACACATATCTTTATGGAGTTGGTAATGTAAACGTATGCATGAACGATGTGTGAATTCTCCATGTGATGTAAAATAAGATGAAAAATTATTTTTAATTGACATAATTACATCTAATTATATGGTAGAATATGATGTAATTATATTTCAATAATTAATATTGAATTTATGTAGTTATTAAAATATTTGAAATGAAAATGCTCGGTTAAGAATACTACCTAATCTTTGAAGAACCACATTTAGGTATCTCGTTAAGGACCATATGGATGTTATTTTAATAAGTCTAAAACCAATAGAATGTTTGTAAAATATATATATATACATATATATTTTATTTATTGTCCGAGATAAGAGGATCTTTTTTTGATGAGGGGAGGAGGTTTGGGAACATTATATAAGTTATGGTAGGGGCATCATTGGAATTTCATAAAGCATCAAGATAATAAAAAATAATTTTAAAAGAAAAGTATAAAAAATTAAAAAATTTGTTGAGATATGATGACTATTAATGTGATTATATTCATATTATAAAATTTATGCACTTTTAGGTGATGTTCTATCCCTTATCTCATAATTTCAACTCTACATCGATACATTTTGTTGATTGTTGTGTTAACAAAGAATTAACTCATTGGGGGTCAATGAAATTTAGATAAATGGAAAATTGATTTTTATGTGTAAAATGAATTATATTATTCACCATATCTCATTCAATTTTCAAAAATAAACAATTTTTTTGGAATCATAAATCTTATAATTATGTATTATTCTACATAATATACTGTTAATGGTAGTTTTGGGGAAATTAATAAGTTTGAATTGAAAGACATCACGATAGTAATTGAATATGAATAAAAAAATTTAACTCCAAACTAATAAATTATATTTATATAAATATTTAATTATACACCATGGATCACCCAAGGTATATGAATTATATTTTTTAAAGGTATTTACATGATTTTCTACTACTTCTACTTGCACTTCATTGATGTTCCGTATGTAATTATGGTAAATTTTCAGGCCTAAACAATTTAAAATAAATAACAATTGAAATAAATTAATTTTTATTTATGATGATAGTTGATATAAAATATGTCCTTCGTTTATCACATTAAAAAATATAACTTATATTAAAACATTAAGATTGAAATTTTTTATTTATTATAAAAAATTGTTCGGCAATTATTGATGAAAAATGGAACTATGTTCTGATATATTAGAATAATGGATGATTAAGGTCAATATAAAATAATAACAATATATAAAATTCATTTTTTTGACATATTTATAAATCCATATTATATTTTTTTAATCATAATTACCTGATTTAGCCATTGTGTGGTTAAATTTCATCACCACATGCAACATTCATAATAACAAAATATTATGTAATTTTTTTTTCAAAATTAAAATAATAATTCCAAATATGAAATAAATATAATTAAAAAATAAATATTACATGGAGATAAATTTTTTAAAATATACCAAAAAAATTCATTAAAACATTATTTTCTTGAAAAAATCATTTTTATTTTTATTTATGATTTAAAACAAAATAAAAAATATTGTAAATTTCAATGACAATATTTTTTTTGTGTTGTAAAAGAGAAATAATAAATTTATTTATTATATTTAAAGGAAAATGTGAATTTTTTAAAATCATAGTTAATAATATATTTTTCTATATAGTTAATATTTTTCCAAATTATAAAAAATTTATAATTTTGTAAAAATCACAAAATTTCACCCTCATATATTTTTTTGATGATATAAAATGTGAAATATTCAATATAAAATATAATTTCAAAAAATGAGCCTTCGGCCCCAACCTTTTAAAAAAATATTATTTCAAAAAATAATAAATAACATTAAAAAATCACTCTCATAATTTATTAAAATTCTTTTTAAAAAATGTGTCGTTCTAAAAAATTGGATTTTCTGAAATTCGAGTAATTTTTATTGTTACATTAATACGTATATTTTTAATAAAAAAATAAATATTTATTACATTGATGTTATTCATATCCAAACCTCTATTTTAACAATTAAGTTATAATTTTAAGATATTAATATTTTGAGAGTGTATCCACCCTTAATTTAATCGTGGTGTTTCCAAATATGAAAGTTATTGCTGAAAAAATTATTAGATATTAAATGATCATTATGTTTAATTCTCCCCATTAAATAAACTTTTCCCTTGATAATATTTACTTGAATACAAAATATATATATATATATATATATTTGAAATATCTTTATTGAAATATTATATCTTACAATGGGATAACAAACATCCTTTGAAAAGGGAAAGAGGGTAACATAAAGATTCACAGAAATAAAACGTAATTAGGTCCCAAAAAATAGGGAAAAGTATCAGGATGTGAAAATTCTGAAATGAAGGAGAAAATTAAATTAAAGAATAATTGATAGTGATAAATAACATGATCATGATAATGTTATTAACTACATATCCATAAATTAGTGATGGATACTGAAAAACAACATATTATCATAATTGATTAATATAAATGATGACATACATTTTCATGTTACTTTGCCTTATAACGATGGGTCAATTTACTATAATGATATAGAAAATGATAAAATACATTAAATTTATTCAAATACATAAAAAAAATTTATATGAAATTTATAAATTGACACCCATTGTATAATATAGATTATATCATAAATAGATAACACATAAAAATATTCAAATTATTTTTTACTAATTTAACTTTAATCACTAAATAATCTTAAAATGTATTCATCTTCACCAAAATAACATGATTGAGAATTATATGCTAACATTAATGGTTATCATTAGGTTGGTCATAAATATCTCAAAACATATTACATTTTAGAAGAATTACTATTCATGAATTATGGATATCCTAATAACCAATAGTCTATAAGTAACTCAACTGATTTTCAATCATAATACTAGTAAATGGATCAATTAAACATTAGGTATAATAAATTATGTGTTTAAAAAGTTAATTTCTCCAAAAACATATGATCAAATGTGATCTCATATATTAATTAAAATATAAATTACACTTTAGTCAACCTCAAATTAAAATATCATATTCTCTAATGTTTTCTAAAACATACTTATATACCAAATATATATGTAATACACAATGAAATTAAACTGTATACTTAATTAGATACAATATATAACATGAAATATCATGCATAAATGAAAAATGATGTATTAATATTTAAATATTATAGTTATAATATAGTTTGTAAATTTAAATGAATAAATAATAAGAATCATATTATAAAAAATATGGATAATGGATTTTTATGATCCATGTGTATAGAATAATTCATGATAAATAAATACCCATTTTTAATAATATCTATATTATGATTCAAATATAAAATTTCCAAAAAAATTATTTTTATTCCATTAACTGAGAAATTATTAAAATTAATTTTAGATAAATTTATCAAATTTATTTTCTGAATGTAAAATCAATTTTTAAATTTACATATTAAAATTATTATATTTTAAAATTTTAAGATTTACACGAAAAGATTGATTTTTAATATATATATATATAAGAAGTAAATATTTCTATAAATCAGTCATTTGTTAAAAAATAATGTAACATTATTAATTTAATTTCCACATAAACTAATATATTTATTCATTTTTTAGATATAAAATATTTATGAACATTTTAAATCAATTTATACTGGATTTTGGTATAAGTTAATTTTTTGACATAAAACACCATATTCATAAAAAACAATTTTCATCACTATGTATTACGAATTATATATATATTTTTTTTAATATTTCAAATTTTAATTTGGAGAAATTTAATTCATACTTGGTCTTAAAAATTTTAATTTATCAATTGAAAAAAAATTTACATTTTTCAAATGAAAATTAATTTTTAGTGAATAATTAAATTTTAGTTTTTTATGAAATATTATATGCTTTTAGAGATCCCAAAGACATAAATATGACATATATATTTATCAAATGTATCCAATTAATTATGTATGATTTTATAATAAAGATATCATATAAATTAAACTAAAAATATATAAATTGGAATTTATTTCATTCAACCATTTTCTGAGGTATACAATATGATTGGAAATTCCATTAAAATTTCTAGAGTGATCAAAATGATTATTCATCAAGGAAATGTATATTGAGAATATTTTTATCTAAAAAATGTAGAAAAATGCCATAATTAATTGAAATAAGATGATGTAAAGGAAAATGATTCCACAAAAATCGTTATGGATCAACCCAAAACCATGGTTTTTAGATAATACCTAGGCTACCAATGATGAAGATGAAAAAAATAAAAATAATAATTCAAATATCCATGTTTAATATTATTACCTTGTCCTGATTAATAATGCTGGGAAAATAAAAAAATTCCATTGTCGTATGATTTTGACACTATATTTGATGCATATATTGACAAGGTTATTAAAGAATTCATTGTTTTTTCTCATTATAAGGAAAATAAAGAGTCAATTATTTCAATATAAAAATCAAAATATATTGAGGCCTCTAGAATGAGAAAATGAGTTTGTTTTTGGGGACGATCTTACTAATGAAATTAACAATATTGAAAGTATCATATCAGACTATTAATCGTGTTATATCACAAGCTCAATCCATATAGAGGAACTAAAAAATTTATGACTACTGATAGAGACAGATTGTTTGTTCCTATTAAAGTGTGGATCAAGCTGCCTAAAAAACACTAATTTTTTAAAATCAGGGGTTAATGGAGAAAATGCTGCCAGAGATTCCCATGTTACACCATCAATTCTCAATGAATAATCTAAAAATATAAATGATTTCATTGATATTATTATAATTAATTACCATATAATATATCCTAAAAATGACGAAGGGGTGCGAATTTTATGAATATAGATTATATTTAATTTTGAAATATGAAGGGTTCAACCCCTTCATACAACTCATAATGAATGTGACGTTATGGAATTTTCAAGGTCTTCCCCTCCATGACACTATACACTCACACAGTCACTTCACATAAAATAATTATCCAGTATTGATACGATTGGTTGACCTAAATGGTACTTCTATAATAGATATTATTTCATAGAAAAATGGGGATTTCAATTGGTGGTCATCATTCACTCGGACATAGAAATAGAGATATTTTGGATTTGGCCCAATCAATAAATGATAATTTGACTATTTTTAATAAAAGTTAATATCTTGTAACATGAAATTAAATATTTAAAGGGGGTATCAATACATTTAATTTTATTTATACAATTTATATGTATCAGGATTCTGGATCCTTATGTAGGGAAATAGTTTCCCTCTATCAATCCATAAATGATCTCTGGTTCGTAATTAGTGATTTTAAATCAATTTTGAATCTAAATTTAAATCCAATAACTATGAATAATACAAATCCTATAATGAAATTTAGGATTTGCATATATAATATAAATCTATTTTAAATCATCCTTGTTGTAGAAAAATTCACTTTTTATTGATAATTTGACAATAGATTTGGGGTTAGAAATACAAATATATAATTCCCTAATGACGGGTCCTTGTTTTCCTGATGTTCCATTTAATTTTCATTATTGGCATGATTTAACTCCATCAACTATCCTCTCATTATTTTTATCATGGGAAGATAAGTAATATTTATTTTTTGGTTTAATATTTCTTTGTCTCTCCATTTATATTGTAGATATATTTTTAAGGGTCTTTGGAAATCAACTCAATATTGGGATAGTGTAATGGAATTTATTTACAAGATGAAAGTTAACAACATGATTTTTAAATAGTTCATAATACAATATTTTTAGGTTTCAAATATATATTAATTTTCATGATGATTATTTATAGCTCATTATTGAATATATAACTAGTATTTAATTTTCTAATAATATAGAGAAAGAGACTGATGTGTCAACTAAGCGAAATGATATCATAAATCTAATAGATGTGATTAAGAATAATTGTTTCTACAATGTGGTTATATGATAATGATAAAAATAAAATTTTATTCTCTATCTTCATATATTAATAAGTGTTATCTATCATCGATATTTAATCAAGGATGTTTAATACATGTTGAATTACATGAGTTCGCTTTCTGATCATGTGATATCATTATATAAAATTATTTTAGATGGGCCTACATGTTAATCATATTTATTAAAAAATAAAATTCCTGAATAATTGAATGCATAAGATAAATCCATTTTGAACTTAATCCTATTTTGTTTTGGAAATATAGATTCAGTAGTTTTAATGATTACTAGAAATACTATTGGTGCAGATTGTTTCTCTGATTTCTTCTTTCAATGTTTTTGGGATATTATTCAATATGATGTTTGTTTGTTGGTCAATGTTTTTCAAGTATGGTTATATTATAAATGATTTAAATTCCAAATTTATAGTTCTTATCCGAAATATGGAAAATGCATGACATATATGATCATTTAGGCTATGGAATCTATTGAATACTAACTATACAATTATAGGATCATTTTCAATTGTAGGATTGGAATAATAATGGAAAAAAATTTACTTGGTATTAGTTTCGATTTTTACATGGAATGAAGATATATGATTTCATTATCATATAATCAGAATTTGGGATTTATTAAGATGTTTTATAAGGATAAAAACATAGAAAATAAACAAGACATCCATAAAGATGATCGCATGATAGACAGTGGATTCATTTTTAATGTTCTTAATAGTTTTGGATTTGATGAAGGATTTATTCATTATATCTAAACTCTTTTATTCCAAGAATGAATATCTATACTTTTGATAGCATAAAAATCAAAATATTAGTACAAAAAAAAAGACCCACAATTATATATTAACATTTACGTTGTATATGATTATATTAAAATAATTTTTCATTTAATTGAAGTGAAAGGTAAGATGAAGGAAATATAGAAATCTATATATTTACATACTACTTTACATATTTTATATCATGATAATACTATATTTTTTAATAAAGAAGAAAAATCAAATATTAAACAAACTAAAAAGTCTCTCCTACATTATGAAATATTCTTGTGGTAGGATAAAAATTGGAGTGAAACATTTTTTTCATTGGAAAATATATCTCTACAAGAATAAAAGTAGTCATGATTAATCATCTGGGCATCAGAGAGTGTGTATTTACTTTATATTACTATGTTGTTACTCTATTTTGGGGAAGATAAAAATCAGTTGACTTCATTTATATCTTCGGTTAGGTTCTAAGACTCTTGGAATACTAGAAAGGTATGTCAAACTGTACGGTGGGATGTGTGTTCATTGTAAAGAATACTATTGTTTCGAGGTTTTTATACTCATTAGTGCTTTATAAATGGTCCATAACTTTTCTCAATAACAATAATACTATCAAAGAAAATATCATATTTAGTGTATAAATTCATGACAAAAACAATAACTTTGTGCCATGAAAGTAACATTGTAAGACATATTTTCATAGAGAATATAAAATCATGAACTATTCCAGCATCAGTCATTCCATACATGCTCATTTCATAATGATATTGATCAATGAAAAAATGGAATCTCTAGGATTAATCAAATAATGATTATAGGGTAAGATGAAATCTATAAATAAGATCTATTTCTAATCATCTATTTGGAATAATTTTAAAAATATATTTTCTAGTATTGATTTCAATTCACAATAGACTATAAATGAAAATTCATATTAAATTATTTTCATCATAATTGGATAGGGATTATTCTAGAGGAACTAATCAACTATTTGTACTCTGATATTATTCATAACACCTCATTTAATGACCAGATTAATAATTTTGACAAACTCATAGAGAGTATCAAGCATATTATAATGAATTATAAAATCATTAGTGAGTACAATATAATAATCTGCGAATAAGAAAAATGAGGTATATTGTTACTTTAATTATTTTGAATATAACTTTCTACACTTTTCATGGTCATAGATAGATAAAATGATTTAATATAAAATTGGTGAGAACCATGGTATTCACACCGGCATGTATGAAAAATTTCTCCATTATCTAAGCCGATTATTAATCTCAGTTTATAGGTGTTTCATTATTCTCATGATGTAGTATATTTCACCAGTACCAAGATGGTTCTAACCATCAGTTTTTATATTATAAATCAACCATTGCATTATGGGAAAATAATATTTGATTTATTTTATGTAATCTCACTACATTTAAATATAATATAAAATCTAATGAATTTATTCTGGAACTATATCTCAATCAAAAAATGAAAAATATGTTCCCATTGGATTTTTCAATGTTATTACACATAATATGATCTAGAATATATAGGATTTGGAATATCATACCATCAATTGTCATGTAAAATATATTTTCTAATACTGTGATTTCTTGTCAGGCATCCATTTCAATTCAAAATGATCATTATAACAATTCTAATCATTACATTTATATCCAAAAACATTTTGATATTTTTTTAATTATTTTGATCATAATGGAACATTGGAATTAAAATGATACTCACCTGTCATTAGATATATCAAATTAACTATAGATGTTTCTTAATGATGGAATCTTGATATTATTGGATTTGGTGATGTTTTAAGAGATCATAATAGGAACATTATTGGTTTCATTTTCACCCTATGTAGATTAGAATATTATTTTAATTTCTTGATTCTTTTGAGGATCAATGTAGTTGATATGAAAGGAAAAATATTATTGAAAAATCTATGTTTTGAATGTGACTACAATGTTATAGTGAAAGATATTAGAAAGCTAATTCCCATTAATCAATGAATATGACCTCCCTATAGGAAAAATGTATGGATATTTTGTCAATAAATAACAACACCACCCATCATGATACCCTTGGGAAAAAATTCCGTGATGTTGGGCTTCAAAATAAATGTTTATGCTACTGGAATCTCTTCTAACATTTGGTACTACCTAGGGACATGATACCTCTCTTTCAATGAGACTTTTATAACATATAATCCTTCAGACTATTGTAATATTTTTTCCTTTTCTATAAAATCATCTTACCAATAAAAATTGATAACTTATAAAAAGTATATCACCACAATAATAATGATGAATTAACAATTATATTTAATGTAAATTTGATTAACCATGTTGTTAAAATAATGGAAAATAATGAAAATATGATAAAACATATATAAATTTGAAATGAATATTTAATTAAGACAATATATTTCTAATCCTTTAAAATTTTCATTCTATAACCATTTCACATGAGTTAAGTTCATATAAAATTATTATATTTCATTTTTTTACCAAATTAATTTAAATATATATTATAATAAACAATATATTTTTAACTGACATAATATTAAATAAAATAAAATTTCCCTCCAAATAAATGGGATAAGGTTTAATATATAATCTATTTTCTAATTATTTCACATTTTCCATTTAAGATTAGCTTTATTGACCCCGAATTAGTAAAAAAATTATATCATAACAAGTTCCGAAAGGGTTAACGTGTGGTTAATGACATTTAATAAGGATTAAAACATAATCTTAAGTTATCATAAATTTATTGGATGATATTATTTTGAACAAATCTCATAAAATCATATAATTATACCAATATTCATAAATTTTCCCATTAAAATTATTATTATTGTTAATCTTTTTAAAATTCCATGAATGCTCATTCCCCAACATATAAAATTGAATCATCTATCATATTTTCTAGAAACACATTGATCACCATAGTTTGACCAATAAACACAAAAATAAATTACCATATTTTCTCCCAAATATCTTTTGGTATCATTTTCTGATTAATTCCAATCATAGAGTGCTTATGATGTAATGTAAATGTGGCTTTCCATAGGAGAGTTTGAGATTTTGATCGAGAGTTTTTGTTTTATTTATTCTTCCACCTCATTAAAATATTCATTAATAGTAATGAAATAATTACATCATTATATAATATAATCTTAAATGTTATATTATTAATTAAATTACCTATATCCATATTCCCATCAATAAAATCAGAAACAAAACCATTGTTTGTGTATATGACACACTACCTCCTCTCAAATAGATATAACAAATTTTTGACCATGAATCCTAAAGGATGGTTACAATAGTCAATATAATTTATATAAATATTATATCGATTACATATATATAATTAGTTAAAGATAATATATTTTATAATTTCTTACATTTCCATGCATTGAATAGTGATAATTTCATTCATGAATAAATTTGGATTACCACCTCCATTAGTGATGTCACATTTTTTCTGAACCATTAACATGGATACTATATATAATTATATTTAAAATAAATATTAATTTTTTTGATATATACTACAAATTTAAATATAAAATGACAAATTATTGATGTCATGTTCATTGAAAAGTGGAAACATTACAGATGTTTACGTACGACCTACAGACTCAATGATCATAAAAATATTTATATATTCTGGATGATATAAAAGTATAATTATTGTTTTAAAATAATTATCATTTCAAAAATATTAATATGGATAAGATTTAATAATATCCTCTTTTACAATAGTTATCTTACCAAAAACGATTTGGACATATGAGCTTAATATCATCAAAACTTCTATCATGACGATAATTGATTGATTAATTTTATATTATTGGTATATAAATAAAATAAATTGACTAATAAACATGAAAAATATTTATGATAATGTAGATATTTAAAATATGATTATTATTAATGAATATAAATAGAATACATTATGAGATAAACTCCCGGCTAGGGAAATGTATCCTTAAAACCCTTGTTTTAGATGTTTTAATTCTTTATCTTCTATATATTATTCATCCATTTCCATTTTCCAATGATTTTTTATTGAAGTATTTATATAGTGATAGATGTTTCCTACAATATATTTTGAAAATATATTAATTTTATGTCAAATTAATGCCTTTAAATAATTTTATATGGATTTTTTTAACTTCTAATATTAAAGGTTAAATGAATGTTCAATTTTATAATATATAACATCAACATTGATTCCTAAAGATATAAATTTTTTTTTAATTTATGGTCCCTTCATAAAATTCCAAATTTTATCAAATAAAATCAATTAATTTCTTTTTTAAGTCAGTTATATCAGTTAATATGGTATTTTTATAGTAATGGTTACATAAATATCCAAAAAAAAATTCATGTGTAATAAAAAGAGGTTTTCAATAGTTTTATAATCGAAAGGTGAATGATTAAAATTTCATACTCAAAATATTGTTATTAAAAATTATGTATAATAATGATTGATCTTGATATATCATATAAAATCATGTGATTCAGATATTTCTTATATGAACTGGTGATCCCATTATATCTCTCTAATGCATGGGTTAATGTTCATTTTATTCAACTAAATGTAAGAGGAATGTATCTATAGTTATTTATCATTTTTATTTAACCAATATTCATTTATTTATGACATTATTGGTCATTAAGTTAGAATATAATGATATATATTACATGAATAAGTTCTTATTTTCTTAATATGGTTTAAATTATTATCTCTGAGAAACATTGTGTGATTTTCATGTAGATGTGATTTTATTCAAAATCTCAATGAATATTTGGATGCACTTAATTTTTTTAAAATTTTCATGATTTTTAAAATAATAATATATTTATTCATTTTGTATCTAATTGATATCTTTGTTCCCATTCAATATTTCTAATTATTTTTCATAATGTGTAAGGATATTTAATAATAATAAATGTAATATTAACAGTCATGAATATTTTTAATGAAATTAAAACACAATTTATTTTAAAAACATTTATATTTTGCAAAAATATATACTGATTTTATTTATCTAATTTTTAATATATGGGTATGTTATATTTATTAATGACTAAATTCTATAAAAATATATGCCTATAAAATATTTGGTAATGGTTGATAGTTATTCCTTATATAAAGACACTATATTATGTAATATTTAATGACAAATCCTTCTAGTTAATATAATATAAATGGTTTAGATAATAGTGGGTAATATGATGTATTCATGTGAGTTTATATTAAGAGTTATAGATACTAGAATGTCTTTATAATTTTTTGTATAATCATAGGTTTAATGTCACAGACACCACCTTTTGTGGTTTTTTCTTGTGGAAATTTGAGCTGATTTTAGACTTGTAATTAGTTTCAGGTAGAAAAATATATCATGGATTAATAACCCCTTGGTAAGTATAATATTTAATAATTTTTAAATTATAATCCATTTCTATGATAAACATAGATAAAATTTATTCTTAAATATTTATTTATTTACCATGTGTTATTTTCAATGATATTTATGCACAATCATTGGATTTCTTTTATCACTATTTTAAAATTTTATTCAATATATTTTTTAAAATTATATTAAACAATAATATTATCATCTTTATTAAATGATATTTTGGTATCTATTTTCTTGTGTTGAGCTATATATAACACTTTGGATGAACAGTTTTTTTAATATGAAGGGTTATTTTATAATAATACCATTACATTTTATTGGTATTTTGATGAAATTTAGGAGATATTCTTTTAGGTTAAAACATTATTTTCTGTTTAGGTTATTATTTTAGTTCTCCATATATGGATTTTTAATTATGAAATGATCTACATTGAACAATTGGTGTTATTTCATAGTTTTGTAGACTAATATATTCATTCTTCATTTGATGGTTTATACATTTTTTATAAAATCCAATATTATTGTATGTATTTAATTTTTGAATAATTACTAATGATAAATGTAATAAAATTTTATACATTTATGGATTGGTTGATTAGTTGGAAATTGATATTATTTATCCATGATTGATAAAATAATCTTTAATATTAATTATTTAGAGAAAAATATTACAGTGAAGTGGAAATTGGTCAAAGGATGAAATTAAAATTTTCATATAAGTATATTTAGATATTTTAAAACTTTATATAGTAATTGAATTCATAAACTATTAGGAATATATCTTAAAAAATATTATCATATTACCATTATAATTGATGAATTAATTGTCCTTTTAACACCTTATTTAATTTTGGCTTTATTTTCCTTTAAAATACTATTATAATTTATATTCATGTAATCAATTATCACTGTCATATTATTTGATTATTTGGTAACAAAATTTCATTCATGATAACACACTCAAATGGCACTAATTTTATCCTATTTGGAAAATTGGGTACATGTTATTCAAGATGACCCTAATATTAAATTTTCCACCATTACAATATGAATTTTTAATATCATATTTTATGATTTGTGTTCTCACTATATGTATTTTCAAATTTCAAAAACATAATTATTGACCTCAATTAAAATTTAGGATGATTAAATTTTTTAAATGGTTGAAGACTATATTACAGTCATATTTTAAAAAGAAAAATTTTGTCAATATCATATGCATCTTGAAAAACTAAGATTAAATGAATAATCAAAGATTCATAGTTAAATGTGAATGTTAAAAACTCTCACTACATTTTACCATATAAAATTAATATATAATATTAAAAATAATATATTAAATGGCAGTATATACACGTAAATTATTAATAAATACAGTATATATAATTAATGATCTTTCTTTAATGTTAGTTTTTGTTTCTAAAATACTTTATCTTCCAATTTTTTTTACATTTTTTGGGTAAATATTATAATTAATTTCAAAATAATTTAGAAAATTTATTTGATAAAATTTAAAAAAATTATTTCAGCATATCAAAATTATTTTGGTATAATATGTTTAATATATTAAAAAAGATTAATTTTTTACGGAATAATAAAAATTAACAATATTTGAAAATAATTCATGTATTTTTCAAGAAAATTATCATTATGATATGAATTTTTTATAAAATTAAAAAAAATATTCTTAATTTATATAACATTTGTTTAATTAAATTTTTATCATTATTATAATTCATTTTTTATATGTTCATTTTCGGACATTAAAATCAAAATTTTCAAAAAGAAATCATTTTTCATTATGTTTTACTCAAATATAGTAGAATTAATTTATTTAATTTATATATATTGAGATTTCTGAAATTCAATAAATTTTTTGATTAATAACGTTAGCATAATACATGTTCTAATTTTTTTTATTTTTTCTAATGAAGTTATTTAGATAATAGTAATAGAGTATAGGTTTTATGAAGTAAAGTATATTTTATGATATTTACAAGATATAATAATGATATGAAATTTTAAAAATTATATTAAAATATTAATTTATAAAAATAAACTAGAAATATAACATCACAAGAAATTTGAAATATTAATTTATTTCATGATAAATATAAAAATCATTTTCATTATTGACAATATTCCTGCGGCCCATTAGCAAAGTAAAATTTGGTTTCGATTTATAATATTTGAGATGTAAGATAATTTTAATAGATATAAAAATAAATATAAACTATCTTTACGGTTTGTATGGATATATTATAATTTTTTGTAATACAAAATTTGACATATCTGAATGCATGTGAAAATCCTCCGTAAGGATAAAATAGAAAAAATATGATATTAAATTAGATTAATGACATAGATACATGAGAACATAAACATATTTTGTAAATTAAAAGGTTATTTATGAATATAATTTATTTAGATTATTATATTATATTTATTTTTTATTTTCATAGTTGAAATACTTGCATTGAATTCTTATGAAACGTTATCACATTGCTTGTGAATGACTTAAAAAATGATGTAAATGATTTTAATAAATCTCAATGTTTTTTTTGGTAATTTATATTATTAAATTAATTTAATTTACTAAACTATAATATTATATATATATATATTTTATCAATAAATTCTATTACTGTAATGATTTTTTCAAAGTCAGATTATGTGATTAGTTATTAAAATGAAATTAAAATTATTATTATTTTAAATAAATTTTATAATTTTTTTTAAAACATAAAAATAATGAATTTGAACAAATAGGATGAGAATATTTCTAACATATCATCCATTTTCTATTTATAATATAATTTTCTCTTATATGTCCAATGATAATTCGTTACTATTGAAAAAATCATTAAAATAATAAATATTAAAATTAGTTGACTAGGGGGTTAAATGAAAAGATAATGTATTAAATGTTATAATTAACAAAATTTTATTGGATGAGTATATATTATGTAAATATCCTCCATATATTAAAATTCATTAAATTTTAGAACATTTTAACAAATGACATGGGGATATTATTATATAATGTCTCATGTATTTCCAAAAATGACATAATGATATTTTAAAATAAATTTTTTTTTTATGTACTGATTAAAAAATAATAAAAAAATTATATGTTTTATAATTTAATGGGATATGGTTTATCTTATTGACCAGTACAATTAATAAATCATTGTTCCTATTATATTAGTTTTATTAAATAC
This sequence comes from Viscum album, assembly GCA_963277665.1. NCBI lineage: Eukaryota > Viridiplantae > Streptophyta > Magnoliopsida > Santalales > Viscaceae > Viscum > Viscum album. The sequence goes on along the minus strand of OY728126.1, from coordinate 1,940,864,271 downwards.
TAAATAGTAAAAAACATTGATATCACTATAATTTTCAAAAGGGTAAAAGGGGGCTAGAACAAATAGATATATAGGAAAAAATAATGAAATATTTCCGAAATTATATTTAACAAATTTATTTAGAATCATCCTCATGTTATATTATAATATTTTTATTTTGGAAACATTTTCCTAATAAATTTAATAATTTTTTATTACACTAAGAAATTCAATTCATTCCCCTCCCCTCGCATATAAAAGGGATCCTCATATCCGCAAATGATAAAATGTTATGATAAGTACATTTCAGAAAATAATTACCCTTATAGCTTCAGAAAATACCTCTCCATGTTCTATAGGTCTTATTTTGGGTATAATTCCACCATTAAATGACTTCGATTGTAATGAAAATGAGGATTTTTAAAGAAGAGTACATTTTTATAATCGAATGGTTTAATTTTAAATATTATTCAGTTTCCTTAAAATATTCATCAACAATTCTAAAAATATTATATTATTATCCTAAAAATATAAAAATATTATTATGTTAATGACATAACATATATCCAAATACTTTTCCATTAAATTCAAAACAAAACCATTACTAGTGTCTATGTTAAAGTACAACTTCACAAACTGGTGTCCTATGGTTTCCATCCCTGCCACTCATGATTGATAATATTTATAGACTTAATGTATATATATATTATACTTATGATATATATATTTTTAATATCATTTATTTTTATACATTCTCATCTATTCAAATACGATATCATTGTTCATACATGTGGGTGGAATACCAACTCCATAATGAGAATATATTTTTTTACACCACATCACATGTATATCATATATAAGTAAATTTAATGAAATAATATTATATTTGCGATAAAATATTTATTATCTAAATAATAAATGAAAAATAAATTTTATCCTTCATTTTCATTTAAAAATTGACAATTTTTTCATGTGTACATGCAGTCTTCCAAATACATCATTGAAATATAATACATCATTAATGGTTTCTTTTTAAATTATATGTAATGTGTAAAAAAAATAATAATGATATAATTATTATTACGGAGATTATCAAATAATTAACCCTTTTATTGTAATCAACTAACCAAACTAATTTCAAACATATGAGCTAAATATCATAAATACAACCTATGTGAACAAAATTGAAAAATTTATTATATATAATTAAGTAATAGATAAAATAAAATGACTATTAAACATTAAAAAGGATTTTATGAAAGTAAATAATTAACACAAGCTTCTTATTCTGGAACATAATTAGCTTATGTAATGATTTAGACATAGGGTATGTGACCATTTACATTAAAAACCACAATTTTAATGTTTTAAAATAATATTTTATTAATATATTTATTCAAATCAAATATTTTTAAATTGAATTTAGATATGTTTTTATATGGGATTAACTTTTAAATAACAGTCTATTTAAATAAATTCTAAATTAAATTTATAATTAATTTCATTAAAAATTATAAATATAAGGTTTTGACAATCCTTACAATATGAAAAAATATTATAATTTTATATATAAATCTACAATGACTTTTCTAATCATATCTTTGTGAAGAAAACCCATTATTTACTTTGTCATTGGTATTTTTGAAACAACTAGATATCTTTGAGAAATATTTTTTGTTGTTGACTGTAATGTTTTTACTATTTTTCCTTACATGAAACACTTCATCTGACATCTGTTTAACACAACACTCAGTTTTTATTGTGTTCCACATAAAATAGTACACTTCTTGTGATTCACACAATATTATGTTCTTCTTCTGTAACTCCCAACAACGAGTTAAAAACCACAACATTCGGGCGAAATATAATTATTTAATATGATATTTATCTTTTATACATAAAAACAAAAGGCAACAATAGGAATTAATAAATTATTAACATATATGGTTACACATGGTAATATAATAAAATATTTGGTGACTATTTAAATTAAAATGAAAAATAAAACCCTTTGATTATAAAGGAAATAATTTTTTGGACAACAAATTTAATGAAAATAAACAAATTTTAATCATTTAATTAAATGTATTTATTTTTTTATATTATATTAAATTAATTACATATTTTTTATTAAATAATATATTAATTTTCAATGAATGTGAATTCTATTCAATATATAATAATCAATCAAACATTATGATTAACATTTTATTTTCCCAAAAGGTGTCTTGTCATCTTTGTGGCAATTTTTTAAAAAATTATTGTTAACCACATTTATAAAATTTAAATCAAAAACTAAATATAAATTTGGAAAATAAAATATTAAAATATTATTAGGTTAATCAATTTATATTTTTAGAAAATGTTTTATTTTTTATTAATAATAAAAAATATAGTCTTTTATTTAAATAATTAATTTCAATTTAATTTTAAATTATAAATTATATTATAAATACATTTTACATAATAATTACTTCAATTATAAATCCATTAATTGAATTGTTTTATTTTAATCAATTTCATATTGAACATTAATTTAAAAACAATTTAATATCTCATCTCACTTTTAAAATTTTGTAACTTATCCTCTCATCATCCAACCTTAAAACACTTTATTATTCAATAAAATGCCAAAATCACATCAAATATACACTCATATAATCCAAGAAGAATTATTATTTTATGAAGTTCATCCTATGAAGGATTTTTTTGGAATCCTAAGGAGGATACCAGATAAAAAGGTAGCATTCATCAACCAACATGTTGGTTTTATTAATTCCTCCAACTCATTATCTTATTAATATTCCATTACTTTTTAATAACCTAGTTATATTCTATATAATGACATTTTTCCTATTTAATTCCCTATAATTAGATACACTTATATAAAATGGGATTTGACACCATTATTCATTTGAACATCAGTCTACCACATTGCGAACCAATGCCATTTGGTTTTCAATAACCACATATCACAGTTAGTAATAATGACCGTCTTATTTTTCATATATAATACTTATGATATAATTATGTTTATTTGTTTTTTATAATATGAATACATTCATCATTTTATTTTTTGGGGGAATATGATAACATCGCTTGTCTGAATGAAAGGCTATTTCCTCACGAAGCGATGTGAATTGTTCACGCATTATATGGAAAGTAATATATATGTTTTTCAAAATATGTGATGTTTTATAGATAAAAATTATTCTAAAAATAATATTTATAATTTTCCGTTATTTAATAAATATGTTGAATAATTTGAAATAATGTTAATGCGCATATTTGGAATACCATAAATATAAATGTTGTATTTCATTTAATATCGATATATTTTATAGAAAACAGTAAATACAAATATACTGATATATATGATAATTAAATAATTTTAAAAAATATGAGTTTTAAATTTATTAGTGTCAGAGGAATGAAAAAATATAAATTCAAAACATACATGAGAAATAATGCAGTTATTACCCAGAACATGAAATTAGCAAGGACTTGTTAATAAATAGGTAACAAAATTGATACGTTAAATATATATGGTATGATATATATATATTAATGGTTATAAAATATATTTATAATGAACTCCTATTTATTTTATATTATTTTTGAACACGTGTGATGTAATTTAAATCTTAATGTATGGTACTTCTAGTCTCTTTGTAATTTTAAGGGAACATCATCAAATTCAACACTCTTTTTGTTATGGTGTATACACTACCCCTATTACTTGTAATTTCATATATCCCGTTAATTTAGTTATATTTCAAGTTTCATTTTATTTAATTCTTTATTGGGGTTTATGATACAAATATAACTATAATAGGTAGGTGTATTTTTATCAATTTTCATTTATGAGACATATGTTTTATTATGAATTTATATTATTTTATGTGGTTTATATACATTCAGGTGGACATGAAATATCATAAATTAATTCATTATAATGATATTATAAGATTAATTTATCTTTATTCTCTAATGTGGATATGGAAATTAAGTTACCAAGGTGATAATGATTTTATTTCATAATCTAATATTATATATCGATTATTTATGATTATGTTTCCAATAATATTATATTATGATATATATCTCAATAAATTCATTATTTTCCGTTAATTTAGGTATTGATGATATTTCCAATTAATATAATCTTTCTTAACTCGTTGTTACTTAAAATATAAGAGTAACTTATTTTATGGAAATATAATTTTATTTCTGTATTTGGATTAAAAAACATTTAATTCCACAACCATGTTTTTACAAAATGTTGTAAAAGGGGATTTTATTTTATCACATTAAATTTAAAATCCATTTTTACTCATGTTTGAATTTTTTTAATAATTAAATGAATATTATTTTTTATTCAAAAAATTTCTAGTTGGCCTTTTAACAAAAAGTGTTACCAGAATCTATGTTTTAACCTGCATTGGATGAAAGAACTATCCTAAAACCATAATCATTATTTTATTTGTAGATTTATTTTTAGGATTTCTTTTTTATTATAGAATAATATATTTTTAAAAAATAAATTATGGTTGAAAAATATCATTTATATAGGATTGGATATTATCCTCAAGAAATGTTTTAAATGAGCTTTAAAGTTTCTTTTATTTGTTACTAGGTTTCTTTTCTAAATTTGTTCTGAATCATTATATATGATTTTTTAGTTTTAAAAATTTATTTTGATATAAATGTAGTTTTTCTTATGAAATGCACCAAGTTATATTTTAATATCATTTTTCATTTAAGCTAAAATTATTTTTTATAAATTATGTTTTTCATTGGACAAGAAATCTGGAAACTGTTATTATTGTATTATAAATAGTTTATGTGTTTGATTTCATGTAGTTTATGGTACATATTTCTACTTCATGGATTATACCATGAATGAAATTATTGAAATCCACATCTTTTTCCATGTTATTTGATATATGTAACAGATTAAATGATTAAGAAAATTGTATATTTTTTATTAGTTATGATATAATGGAATGTTTATGAACTCCATTTAAATTCATGAGTCATTATATGATTAATTTTTTTTTGATATTGTGTCCCATAAATCATGGTTTTAATTATTTGTATGTTTTGGAACTATATATCCCTCAAATTCATTTGATAACAACAAATGATCCATGTCATCATAGGTTACAAAGGTGTTTATCCCATGCCCAAAAAAGACAATAAATGGATGGTAACAACAATACTATAAAATATGGTTCACATGTGGTCATCCAAAGCCAAAATATGGTACACATGAGATTATACTAGGCCTTAGATGATATGAATGACTTTGTGGGTGGAATTAACATAAGATTTTATATTATTCTAGTATTTCCAATATTATATGTCTTACACCAAATTTTTTCTCTAATGGATCATGTTATTTGGTATCCTTAGGATCTATTCCTTGTGAAATTTGGATATTTTTCCTATGAATTAATATTATAATATTTTACATGAAGGTTGTTAATTTAATATGTTATGATGTTTTTATTATTCCCTAGTTCACATGTTCTAAATATGTATTCACCTAGTTATCCATTACGCAGCATCTTAGCACCCCTTTTAGTAGGTTTCCATTCAACAAGTAATGTATAATGGTATTATGTAAGTGTTCAGAAGTGGAAGATCATATTTGGAGACATTAAAGATATATCATTAAATAATTATATTTTCTTCCATGAATCCAAAGGAAATAAAATATTATAGTGCCAACAATTTTTTTGTGTTAAATGAATTGAATATTCATTTAATATGATGTAATGTCCTTGTTTGAAAAACTGTATTCTCTATAGCTCATATTAGATGAAATTTAAATTCATCCATTGGATACTAGGATGTAAATAAATCAGTGAGATCCATTTTGGTATTTATAAGGATATTTCTAGGTATGTCTCAAAATATATGTATAAGGATGCATCAATGTGTAGGAAAATATCCCCAAATTTTGATAGATGAAAGAGTAACTAGTTTCCAATTAATGAAATCCACTTCTATGTACTAATATTTGACCTGGATATAGAACATAGATACCTAGGGGTAGAATCAATGAAAATAAATCATTTATCTAGACTCAATCATGATCTAGTGTACGATAAAAATTCGTGATAAACACACAAATTAAAACTCAAAAGTTAAATGATTTGTGAATTAATAAACATTTTATGAACCATGGTGAAGAATTTGAATAGATGATGATCATGGGTGAATGAGGATAATCCTAAGGTTACAAAGATTAAAAATAATGTTTATTGATTTATAAATCCTATATGTTATTTTTCCACTAATACTATGGTTTTTTTCACATTTATTAGTGCTTGTAACACTTTTTTTTATTTTAGTCAATGGAAAGAACTGGATGGTTTATGGTTAATAATGAATGTGACAAAATATTTTTTTTCAGAAAAAAATTGGATAATTAATTGGGAAAAGTATATTGCGAATAAATTTAGTCATTTAACATGGATGAATATTACAAATGTGCACATAATCCTACCCTCGGAGTCACAAAAAAATAACGATCGAGTTCATTTGGAGTCTGGGTAATGGATACCATGGAAGAAATAATAATTTTTTTCTTATATGTCAAGAATATTATTGAACCCACTAGGAGAATTATTTGAACTCATATTTTGATAATCCCAATTATGCTAAATTATAGTTTGATAGTACCTATATTGATTAATGATTAATTACTTATTTCAGTATTTATGTACACCATGCACATATTCATATATTATAATATTTATATTATCTTCAAAAAAAATTTTACTGGATGGATATATATTCTAACTTATCCCATTCTGCCAATAGAATGCTTAAACAGACAAGTGGTCACCGTTACAGAACAAAGCTACTGATACATCAAGTCCACCGGTACACAAGTATACCGATACGTGAAGGTCACCGATACAAACAAGTCACCTTTATTCAAGCCTACTATTACAGACAAGTCACTGTTATGAAATCCTACCGTTACAGACAAGTTACCAAAGGAAGTCTACCGATACACCAAGTAAGCTACCTGTACATGAAGGCTACCATTACACGAATGGTCACCAGTACATTAAGTCTTCTGCTACCGATCAAGTCTACTGACAGTCATGAAGTCTACTGATAGAAAGGCTACCGATACACGAAAGGTCACCAGTACATTAAGTCTACTGCTACTGATCAAGTCTACCAACAGACATGAAGTCTACCGATAGAAAGGTGACCATTACACAAGAGGTTACTGATACAAGAGGTTACCGATACAAAGACCTACTGTGACACAAGGCTACCAATATCCAAAGCTACCGTTCTAGGGAATCCAACGCTACCTTAATTTCTTTATCTTGGTTTAATCTAACCAATGATCATATTAGGTATATTTTAATGCTCTGTCATTTATTAAATGATGGTTGTTGGATGTCAGGGAACCATACCTCATACCTGCAAAAAGAAATCATTTTTTTCGAAGCTCGTGCCATAAATATAAGAAGTTCATGTTTCTGCAAGAGATACAAGAGAAATAAAGAATTGATCTATAAGTTCCATACACAAGAAGAGCTCATACAGATATACATGCATGACCAAGAAGTCACAGAAGCTCATACACACTCACGCTTACTCAAGAAGAGATCTGTACATTCATGAGGATTTTGAAGAAATTCATCGACTACATTTTCATTGTCTCTAAACCTAGATGTCAAGAAGACGACACTCTGTTTTTCAAAAAAAAACCAGAAGATGACTCAGAACCATATCTGATCAATCTGAAGGTGTCCAGAGCTACACTGTAATCACCAGAGCAATTCTAAAATCTATATCTTGCTCAGTGATTTATTATTTACATTATGAGCAGTGTGTGTCATTAGTTATAATTTACACACACACTGTCTTCTGAACTATAACTAGAGGATCTGTAAATCCTCATTCAAACTCCTTACATATTCTATTTCCCATTGTGGATAGTGTTAGAGGTCGTGTGTGACCTGGAGAGTTGTTTTTGCTGTTGTTTTTGTTTCCCACGTAGAACTGTGGTAGAGGTATTTGACCTGGATAGTTGTAAACTATTGTGAACCCCGATCCAGGGTGTGGATCAAATTTATATAAATTTTTGAGAGGAATAAGTGTTATCTTGAGACTGAACTTCTTGGTTATATCTTATGTTCTTTTTCTAGTTTTATCTAAAACCTTTTTATACCGCTGATATGTGCTTCAAATTTTAAACTATTATTCAAATATACTCTGATAATTGAATTATCAAGTGTTTTCATTATTTATAAATCATTAGGTTAGTTTCAAAAGATAATCTGATCTTCTAATTAGATTAACTGGGAATTAATCAATCCCTTGAGAACCAAACTAAAAGTTTGCTTTATTTCAAATTCACTAAAATTCAATTAGTATGTTAAATTGGGGGATTTTAGTAAATGATTATAAAAATAAATTTTAATTGGAACTTAATTCACCCCCCTCCCCCTCTTGAGTGTCCACTCCGACCAACTTTTTGTATTAGAGGAATAAAATATTTTCTGATGTACTCTATTTTTCTACTGTGAGTTTAGTTGTATTTGAATGTTCATAAAATTTATGTTATTTCTAAATTTTTATCTTTATAAAAATTTTTGTTTTAACCTAGTTATCATGGATAATAGACTTGAAGGTGTTGCTACTAATATACCACCATTTCTAAATGGAAACAACTATTCTCAGTGGAAGATTAAGATGAAAATTAATTTAGAAATCATGAGTTTTGATATTTGGACTACCATAGAATCAGAATATAAAATACCCACTACCGTTAGATCAACTTGGAGTAAAGCTACTAAGACAGCTTACAATAATAATTACAAAGCTATGAATGCTCTGTATTGTGCTTTAGTATGTGAGGAATTTAATAGAATATCTTCTTGTAAGACTACATATGAAATTTGGGATACTTTAGGTGTTTCTCATGAAGTAACAAATAATGTTAAGGAAATGAGATTGAACACCTATACTATTAAATATGATAATTTTAAGATGAAGCCTGATGAACCCACTTCTGATATGTATCTCAGGTTTAACGAATTTTTCAATACAGTGATCTCACTAGAAAAGTATATTCCATCAAAGGAGCAGATCATGAGAATTTTGAGATGCCTACCTGAAATATGGATGGGCACATCGGTTTCACCATAGAATCTTGTGATATTGGTGAAATTCCAGTCAAGGAACTTATTGGTAAGTTGATGATGTATGAAGAAGAACTTAAGGTAAACAAAGAAGAAGAAGATGAACCAAAAATGAAGTCAGTTGCCTTCAAGACATCTACTTCAATGAATAAGGATAATGAGTAACTTCAAGTTGATAGTGATAGCTCTAGCTGTGAAGAAAGTGAAAGTGCATCTGACAGTGATTCAGTAATGGATAACCTTGAAAAAAGATTTAAGAAGTTTTTTAGGAAGAATAGGTTTTTCAGAAAATAAAATTACAAAGGTAAGTATGACAACAAGGGACACTGGAAAAAGGACTGGAAGAAATATGACAAATTTGATGAAGTTGTCTACTATGAATGCAAAAGAAAAGGACATATAAAAGCAGACTATCCAAAGATGATATACAAGAAGAAATATGAGTATAAGGATAATAAGTATAAGAAATCCATGAAGGCTACGTGGAGTGCTTCTGAGGATAGATCCAGTGAATCTGAAGCTTTTGAGACTGAAAATAGAAATAATGAAAAAAGGTGTTTTATGAAAAACACTTCTGAGGTAACATTTGAAACTCCTACTTTAAATTCATATTATTATGGAGATTATTATGATACTAAAAATATGTCAATATATAAACTATTTGAATACTGTGATATGTTGGAAGAAACCTATAATGAGATGAAAGAAAAATACAAAGGTTTAAAGAAACAGTATGCTTTAACTGTTAAACATAAATCTGATCTTGACATAGAAAGGGAAAAGAATGCTCAGTTGCTTAAAGAAAACAATGAACTGAAATTTTCAAATGAGCAACTTAGGAAGGATTTTGAAAAGTTCACAAATGGAAAAGATACGCTTACTCAAATGCAAGGTAAGAAGATTTCACCTAGATATACTACGGGTATAGGATACCAACTGGGAAAAAGAAAAATTACCAAAACTAGATTTATTCCTAAATCTAGACAGAATGTAGATAGTTCTAGTTCTCAAAGTTCATATGCTTCAACTAGTTATATTCATAGTTACATATCTAATAAGGTTTTTCTTTCTAAATCTGTTGATTCTAAAAAACATATGAGACCCATAAGACAAATTTGGGTACCTAAAGTTTTATTGGATAACCTGCCTGGAACCAAGAAAATATGGGTACCAAAATCATTTCCTATCTAAATCTATTTTGTAGAGAACCTGCTTAAAGAGCTCCTGTAGAAAGACTTGGTACTTGGATAGTGGATGTTCAAGACATATGTCAGGAGACTTCTCATGATTTAAAAGCTTAGTCATAGTTTATGAAGGTTTTGTCACTTTTAGTGATAATTATAAAAGGAAAATCATCTGCTTAGGCAAGATTTGTAACACCTAATCAGTATTAATTTCTAATGTTCTATTTTTTGATGGACTTAAGTATAATTTACAAAGTATTTCTCAGTTATCTGATGAAGGTTTTAATGTTAAATTTGAAAATGATTCTTGCAATGTTTTTTATTCTAAAAATTCTTTAGTATTTTCTGCCTTGTGAAATAAAAATTTCTATGATATTGATTTAAATTCTTTAGCTATGAAAAATATTACTTGTTTAAATGATTTTCATAAAGTTTCTTGGCATTGGCACATATTATTAGGACACTTCAATGTACATTCACTTAGAAGACGTACTAGGAAGAGCTTAGTTAGAGACCTACCAAAACATGAATTCCCAGTAGATAAAGTTTGTAATCCTTGTCAAAAGGGAAAGCAACATAAGGTTTCATTTAAATCAAAGAAAGAAGTGTCAACTTCTAAACCTCTCGAGTTGGTTCACATGGATTTTTCTGGACCTTCTAGAGTTTCTAGTTTAAATGGGAAGCACTATGTCTTTGTTCTCGTATATGACTATTCTAGGTATACATGGGTATATTTTCTATCTCACAAAAGTTAATCTTGTTATTACTTTGTTAATTATTCCATGTCTGTAGTGAAACTTAGTCGACTTAAGATTAAAACCTTGAGAAGTGATCATGGTCGTGATTTTGAAAATCATGAGTTTGAATCGTACTGCTCACACAATGGCTATAGTCACAATTTCTCTACCCATAGGGTACCTCAGCAAAATTGTGTAGTAGAAAGGAGGAATAGAACACTTCACGAAATTTCCAGAACCATGCTCAATGATTATGACCTACCTGTTTATTTTTGGGTTGATACTGTCAATACAACTTGTTATATTATCAATAGATTCTTGATCAGACCTCTTCTTAAGAAGACCCCTTATGAGTTGTGGAACAATAGAAAACCTAAGGTTAACTACTTCAGAGTTTTTGGATTCAAAGTCTTTATTCTAAATACCAATGATAATCTTGACAAGTCTTCATCCAAGAGTGATGAAGGAATTTTTTTAGGATACTCTATTTCTATTAAATCCTATAGAGTTTTCAATAAGAGAACCAAATGTGTGTAGGAATCTGTTCACGTCAAATTTGATGAAACTGATCCACATGAACCTAAGACCTCTCTTTAAAATCTTGAAGATGATCTCTCTATTTTGAACCATAATGACAAAGACAGTGGACATGTAGTTAATACATCTAGTTCTGGAAATTTTCCAGAACTGACTTCTGTTGATTCCCAACCTGTTGATGAACCTGAAATCTCTAGCCCTACCTTTTCGAAACAAACTAGGACTATAAAGAACCATCCTTTAGATGTTGTTGAAGGTAATCTAGATAGAGGAACACATACTAGATCTTCTCTAAGAAATCAGGTTGAACAACAAGCTTTTCATTCACAGTTAGAACCTAAAAATATCAATGATGTTATCGATGATAAATTTTGGGTAATGTCTATGCAAGAAGAATTAAATCATTTTGAAAAAAATAATGTCTAGGAATTAGTAGAAAGACCAAAAGACACTTTAAACATAGGCACAAAGTGGGTGTTTAGAAACAAATTTGTTGAATCTGGAACATCATTTGATACAAAGCTAGACTAGTTGAACAAGGTTACAATCAAGAAGAAGGAATTGACTATGAGGAAACATTTGCACCTGTAGAAAGATTAGAGGCAATTAGGATCTTACTTGCCTTTGCATCACATATGAATTTCAAGTTATATCAAATGTATGTGAAAAGTTCTTTTCAAAATGGTTTTATTATTTAAGATGTTTTTGTAGAAAAACCACCTGGTTTCTCAAATCTTCACTTTCAAAATCATGTTTTAAAATTTCGAATGCTTTATATGGTTTAAAACAAGCTCCAAGATCTTTGACTGAAAGACTTACAAATTTTCTTATTTCAAAAGGATTTACAAAAGGAATTGCAGATCCCACTCTTTTTATAAAAATAATTTCAAAATATGTTTTAATAGTATAGATATATGTTGATGATATTATTTTTGGATCTTCTAAAAATTATCTATGTACTGAATTTTCAAAGGTTATGAAAAATGAGTCTGAAATGTGCTTAATGGGAGATCTTAAGTAATTTCTTGAATTTCAAATCATTAAAACTAAATATGGTATTATTTTAAATCAAAGTAATTATACTAAGGATTGATTAAAACTTTTTGGTTTAGATAGTATTAAGGGGAGTTATACACCTATGACTACCACCTGTAAATTATATATTGATGAAACTGGGAAACTAGTAGATCAAACTAATTATAGAGGTATGATTGGTAGTTTAATTTATCTTACGGCTAATCGACCTGATATTATGTTTAGTGTATGTCTATGTGCTAGATTTCAAGATAACCCTAAAGAGTCACACTTACTTTCTGTTAAAAAGATTTTCAAATATCTTAAATTTACTGCTAATTTGGGACTGTTTTACCCAAAAGGAAAATCATTTGATTTAATAAGTTTTTCAGAAGCTGACTTTGCTAGATGAAAGTTAGTTAAAAAGAGTACATCTGGAACATGTCATTTACTTGGAAAATCCGAAGTATCCTGTTGTAGTAAGAAACATAACTCGGTTGCATTATCTACTACTGAAGCAGAGTATATAGCTACTGGTAGTTTCTGTGCATAGATTCTGTGGATAAAACACACATTATTGGACTATGGATATGATTTTAAACATGTTTCAATTAACTGTGATAACACTAGTGCGATAAACATCTCAAAGAACCCTGTGTCTCACTCTATAACCAAACACATTGATGTTAGACACCACTTTCTAAGAGATAATTATCAAATAAGTAATATAACTCTTGAATTTATAGGCACTGAACTCCAATTAGCTGATATTTTTACTAAGCCACTAAGTTCAGAAATATTAAGATTCATTAGACACGAATTAGGCATGATAACATACTCTTAAAACTGTTAGATAAACCTCACCGTTAGATAAACCTCACCATTAGATAAACCTCACCGTTAAGATAAACCTCACCGTTAGATAAACTTCACCGTTAGGTAAACCTCACCGTTAGATAAACCTCACTGTTAAGATAAGCCTCACCATTAGATAAACCTCACGGTTAGATAAACCTCACCGTTAGGATAAACCTCACCGTTTAAGGACACCTCACCAGTACATCTCTCTCTCTGTTTTAAAATTTTCATATTAAGGCCGAGACATCGAACCGTTTTTAATATGAGATTTATTTTATATGTGAATCCTAAATAATATTAAACCTGACTCTAGACATCACTCAATCATCGTGAACCTGTATGTTCGAATCCCTCCTACCTAAACCTCTCAATATCGCAAAACCCTAAGCCTCAGAATCTGAAATGGCCCGTGTGAAGCAACCCTCGGTAGATGAAGGGAGTGCTGCACCACAGGCTAAGAAGTAGAAATTAACCAATGCTGGTGCTAGTGGAAGCAGTAGATGTGTTGTTCAAAGGAATCCTATGAATCTGCATTTATCAAGGTGAGAAATTGTAGTGGAAAAGGAGTTATGTGAGGAATGGATGTTGGACTGGTAGTCCTTGATTATGAAGATTTTAAAAGTGAAAGGATGGATCGAATGCTTCATGAACAATAATGGAACATATAATCCAGTACTGGTAAAGGAGTTATATGATTTTTTCTGTTTTGAGACTTCAGAAGATGAGAATAGGATGATTTCCTTTGTGAATGGTCAAAAGTTTTCGTTTTCATCTGTTGAATGGGCTGAGAACCTTAGAGTTCCTCATAGAGGTTATTTTGGATTTTATTCAAAATACATTCCTACTGCTAGTGAATATTTAAAATATGAGGATGCCTTGTTAGAATTGGCAGTTAATGGAATTCCGAGAAAGATCATTGCTGCAGAGATGGCAGGGGAGGATAAACTAATTTTTAAGTTCATTCAGCATGTGATTAGTCCAAGGAGAGGAGATTTGCTACCCTCATATTTCAGGATATTTATTTAATGTATCTGTTAATGCATAGAGTAAAGGTGAATTTGTGTAGATTGATAATGATTCAGATTGAGGATATGACTAGACCGAAGTCTAAGTCCAATGCACTATTATTTTCTATATTGATTTCTATTTTGTTGAATGAAAAGGAGGTATCTGGACCTCAGGATGAAACTATTGTGGTTAAAGATAATTTTTGCATCACCAGGACTGTTTATAAGTATATGAATGTTAGCTCGAACCATTGGAAGAAATCATGGGTTAATGATGAAGGTAAAGTCTATGACATGTACACTCCTATGGACCATCCTTCTAGACCAAAGGATGTGAGGGATCCTGGTCTTGGACCAGATGAGCCAGAACCAGTCTACATTAATAATGAGGCTGAAACTAAGGAGGAAGAGACTTCAGTAGAGGATGGAAGAGACCCATATTTACCTCTTAGTCCTATGCATAAAAATATTTCCTATGGATCAGCTAGCCCTCCAAAAGAACTACCAAGGAGAGAAACTGTTCTAATGGACAGTGATACTGAGACCACAAAAGAAGAAGAAGAAGTATATTAGTATGTTGTCAAGGAAACCTCTGAAGAGGATGAAGAAACTGAGTCAGATCTTTTTGTTCATGAAGAAAAGGAGGATGTTGCTGAAGCAGATGATGAGGAAAATGATGAAAAAGAGCTTAGTTTGAGCCCTCTAATTAATAATATAGACATTATAGTGCCTGATCAAGAAGTAGAAGTGGCATCTACCACTATTGATGAGAGATTCATTGATGACTCAGAAAAGGATAGGACTAACCCTACTATTGAACTATCAGACCAAATGGTTGTTGCATCTGCTGAAGTTGCAGAGGAGGTTGTAGAGTTACCTCGAGCAGAACAGTTAGAGGAGATTCCTCAAGAGAATTCTCTATGTGAGGGGAGAATATTGGTTTAGTTTCTATGTTGAATGACATCGAAGGTTGGTCATCAGATCGATGATATATAGTACTTGGACTCAATTATGGAGATTCTGATGAGGAAGACCAGCCTAAAAGGGATTCAGTTATCCTACCCGTTGTGGCTGAAAATTTGGCAACCAAGGAGGACCTTGAGTCCTTAAAGGCTAAAATGAAAGAAGCATCGAGAGAATCAGTGGATGATTTGAAGAAAAGCCTGATTGATGAAATGAGGAGTGTGGAGCAATCCCTGGAGCTATCTCTGGGATGTGTTGTGTCTAGTCCAGTGAAGTAAATGATGGATGAAGTTAATGTATGCCATACTCAAATTGAGAGTTGGACAGGAGTTGTGGCTTCTCTAAGACAATCGATTGCATCATTGACGGCCTTGAACAGTTCTCAAACCCAAGTGAATACTGATATCAGATATATAAAAGTAGTAATTCATTTTTTGGAAGTATTTGAGGCTTTTAAAAGATCTGTCAAATAACATTTGAACAGTAAATATGCACTTGTTCAGAAGGTGGTTAGTAATTTCACACAGTATTTCAAAGAGACAGTAGCTTTCTTCGTTAAACCCCTTCCCTTATCCAGCTCCACTGTGAATATTGACCAGATCGGAACTGTGATCTAGGAAGAGATGGATAAGGCTAGTACTAGTGGCACCTCAGATACTCAGATCCTTACTACCACTAGGGAAGTTATCACTTTTGTTCGTGATCACCTACAGGCAGCTACTGCTTCTCAAGAGGCCATTAAGAATAAGGTGGATGCTTACTTTAAGAAGGTCTATACCAAGGATCAAATTACCAATCATTTCAAGATCTTGATAGAGAATATGAAGTTTCCTCCAGTGACTTAAGCCTTCATAGAATAGGATAGTAAGCCCAGGGAGCATACTCCTGCCTTGGATAAATTCATTGAAAATCATGATGATTTTGTGTCAGCAATGGAGAGAGGAGGTAGTATTATTATGGATGTCAGGAACCTGTTACTACCATTCTTGCATGTGGATGACAGACCTGTGATTGTACCTCCTGCTTTTCCTGCCTCTGCCTCTGGGAGTACACCTCAGTTTACTCCAGTTCAGGCTATTCAAAGCATGACACCTATGATCCCACATAGGACCACATATTTCAACTCTGGCATAGTTTCAGTGGCTGACCCTCCAATTGTTCTTTTAGCTATTCCCAATCCATCTACTCAATCTGAACCTAGACCCTCTTATGATCCTAAGGGAAAGACTACTTTTCAAGAGTAATATTGAGTGATTTTGGATGTTTTTGATAGGATTCACTTGTATTTTTTGAATAATGACCCTATCAGTTTGTACCTTTTGTGATTTAATGGAAATTTACTCTTACATTCTCCACTTTACTATGTTTATGGTTCTTTGTAATCTGTTCTCTTTTAGTATCTACATTTCTCTGATTCTACCCTTCTTTTTGTTAATTACAAAGGGGGAGAAAAAGAAACTAATGGGAACTGGGAGTGAAATTGAAAGGGGGGAAAAATTAGAATGTTGTTTTAAAGTGTTTTTTAGGAAATTTTTCCTCTGACACCATTTTATTTTTCTTAATACGTTGGAAAAAGTTGTGATTATCAAAAAGGGGAGATTGTTTAACCCTATGGGATAATTAGTTGAACTCATATTTTTATAATCCCAATTATTCACAATTATAGTTTGATAATCCCTATATTGATTAATGATTAATTACATATTTCAGTATTTCTATACACCATGCACATATTCATATATTATAATATTTATATTATCTTCAGAAAATCCAGTTACTGGATGGATATATATTCTAACATAACCCATTCTACCAATAGAATGCTTAAACAGACAAGTGGTCACCATTACAGAACAAAGCTACCGATACATCAAGTCCACCGGTACAACAAGTCTATTGATATGTGAAGGTCACCGATACAGACAAGTCACCGTTATTCAAGCCTACCGATACAAACAAGTCACCGTTATGCAAGCCTACCATTACAGACAAGTTACCGAAGGAAGTCTACAGATACACCAATTAAGCTACCTGTACATGAAGATTACTGTTACACGAAATGTCACCAGTACATTAAGTCTACTGCTACCGATCAAGTCTAGCGACAGACATGAAGTCTACCAATAGAAAGGATACAGTTACACGAAAGGTCACCGGTACATTAAGTCTCCCACTACCGATCATGTCTACCGAGAGACATGAATTCTAGCGATAGAAAGGCTATCGTTACACAAGAGGTTACCGATACAAGAGTTTACCGATACAAAGACCTACCGTTACACAAGGCTACGGATATCCAAAGCTACCGTTCCAGAGAATCTGACGCCACCTTAATTTCTTTATCTTTTTTTAATCTAACCAACGACCATATTAGGTATCTTTTAATGCTCTGTCATTTCTTTAATGAAGGTTTTTGGATGTCAGGGAACTGTACCTCGTACCTGCAAAAAGAAATCATTTCTTTTGCCGGAGCTCGTGCCATAAATATAAGAGGTTCATGTTGGTGCAAGATATACAAGAGAAATTCATAAGTGATCTACATGTGACATACACAAGAAGTGATCATACAGATATACATGCATGACCAAGAAGACACAGAATCTCATACACACTCACTCTTACTCGTGAAGAGCTCTGTAAATTCACGAGGATTTTGAAGAACTTCATCAACTACATTTTCACTGTCTCTGAACCTGGATGTCAAGCAGACGACACTCGGTTTTCTAGAAGAAAACCAGAAGAGGACTCAGAACCATTTCTGATCAATCCAAAGGAGTCCAGAGCTACACTACAATCACTAGTGCCATTATAAACTCTATATATTGCTCAGTGATTTATTATTTACATTACGAGAAATCTATGTCATTAGTTTTAATTTACCCACACATTGTCTTGTGAACCATAACTGGAGGATCTGTAAATCCTCATTCAAACTCCATACATCTTCTATTTCCCACTATGGATAGTGGTAAAGGTCGTGTGTGACCTGGATAACTTTATTTTCTATTGTTATTGTTTTCCACGTAGAACTGTGGTAGAGGTCTTTGATCTGGAAAGTTGTAAACTGTTATGAACCCCAATCCATTGTGTGGATCAAATTTATATAAATTGTTGAGAGGACTAAGTCTCAGCTTGAGACTGAACCTCTTGATTATATCTGTTGTTCTTTGTTTAGTTTTATCTAAAACCTTTTTATTCCGCTGCTAAGTGCTTTATATTTTAAACTATTTTTCAAATTTACACGGATAATTGAACTAGCAAGTGTTTGCATTATTTGTAAATGATTAGGTTAGTTTCAAAATCTAATCTGATCTTTTGATTAGATTAACTGGGACTTAATCAATCTGTTGAGAACCTAACTAAAAGTTTTCATTAGTTAAAATTCTCTACAATTCAATTAGTATGTTAAATTGGGGTATTTTAGTAAAGGATTTTAAACAGAAATTTTAATTTGAACTCAATTCACCCCCCTCTTGATTGTCCACCACGAGCAACAAATATTATTGGACGAAATATAAGGAAATTCTAAAATGAAGATGATGTTGTTTTTTTCTGAAGAGGAAGGTCATATTCAAATCAATTATCAAGGTGTAAGGAAATGTCAAGTCAATAATATAGAAGGAACTATTTTTCTACAAAAACAATTATCAATGGATTATTGTTTTAAATGTATAATTTATGATTATTATGAAAATCGATTACATAGAGAAAATAATCATTAATATAATAAGAAATGTGGTATGAGAAATTATTATAATTCTAATGATGGGGACACTCTGAATGACATGTATATGATATTATCAATTGTAATAGTATTTTTTGTTGATCTTGGGACACATGATTAAATTGAGATTGATTAATATTAATATGTGATTCAGATTTCAGATTCATGGAATGCATTAACAAAAAATAAAGTGATTATGCCTTGTTATTTTTTTAGAGTGAATTTAAATAATTGAATAGTATATTAATTGTAATTAAATAATTCTGTTAAATTATTATGAAAATATATAAGGATTTATATAAATATGTTTTTAATTATGGATTTTCCAAAATATTTTAAATGGTAATAATGGACTAGGGAAGTGATTTAATGGAATGATGATACTTTTATAATGGAATTATAACCCTTAAAATGTTATGGATGTTGAGATAATTATGTTGTGATAAAGAGATGATGTGTATGAATAAGAAAATATGATGGTATGATTACCTTATTAGTTTGTTGATAATGTTTTCTATGCTATAATTTATTGTATTTACATAAGTTTTTATATATAATATTTATATATTATTTTTTTTTTATAAAATGGAATTATGAATCCTGTATATTTTCAATAATATTTTATGGTAGTTTTGGTTTTTACCATGATTAAAGGGAATACATGAAAAACTTATTTAAATAATTGTTATGGGATAATAAAGATATTATTTTTGTTTTATGGGGGATTAATGTTATACTTATATTATGAAATTAGTTATGAGTATTTAAAAAAACTATTTTAGAAGGGATATAATGTTTACCATTCATCAAATGCATTATTATTAATGGTGGATGAGGTTTATGTGTGAATGTATTTCATAACAATATGAGGATTTATCCATATCTAACAACAATTGATAACATTTTTTTAATTTAGACAGAAGGAATGGCTCAAAATTATTTCATCGACCTTATTTAGTTTATTAGACATAAAAAACATCTATTCCAGAATGATATGAGGTATAAATTGACCAAGAAACCACAAAAGAATGAAAGTATCCCTATGAAACAAAAATAATTCTTTAAATTCCATTTTCATATATTCTCAATCCAGATGGAAACAAATTACACAAAAATAGGAAAATGATCAGGACTTAAAATGTTTTCATATTGTCATCAAATTTGATGATATCAATTGAATTTTCCATGACACTATGGTTTACGCATTTTTTATTATAAATTCCATGAATGTGCTCATTATTACTCTCCCATTAGTATTCAGGTTTTATGTATTTCTTCAAAATATCTATTTTCACTACCCACATATGTTCATCTATTTGGAAACATAATATGTGTTAGTCCAAATGAAATTTTCACGCATATTTCTATTTTTCATGATTTTTTAAATCAATTAATTATTTGGGCTACTATGAAATAATTTTAAACTATTAAACCCTTTAGGATAGAGATTAATTTCAAATGAGAAAATCATTTTAACCGGGACAGAATGTTTCACAATGATAATCCATGGAATATTTTTTAGACTAAATTTGTTTAGTTTCAATATATTCCATAAGACATAACATGGATCCTAGTTTTTGTTACAAGATAAACTATGTTTTCCATTAGTTACATGTAATACTATGTTTTTCTTCTGCTATAAAAAAATATTTATATTAGCATGAACTACATGTGACACAATCATTGAATGAATATTTACATACAGTTACAGTATTTTTAATTAATATGATAATCATCCCCAATACATTTGAATGGTGTGTATGAATAGTATTAACTAAATAAATCAAATAAAAATTTTAAACATTCATATTAAATGAATTATTTAGTGCTTTTCTATATATAAATGAAACAAAAAAAACTTTTTATAATAAGAGAAAAAATTTCCTGAAATACTATTTTTATGCACATAAACATTTTTTACCTCAATATAATAATCATATCACAATTAATGATTCTTATTTAAATATATATATTTAAAAAAAATATTTATCACTCATATCATGTTTTTAGATAAAAGTTTTACGAATAAATACAATTTTATGCGTAAACGATATTTTCAAAAACAATTTGATTCAACATTGGCACAATAATTTTCAAATTAATTTTCCCCAAATTTTGAAAATTTTATTTATAAAATAAAAATTAATTTTCTAATTAGAATATTAAATTTATCTAATGAATTCATGATTTGATTTTTCTAAAATATTTTATCTTTAGATAAATAATGAAAAATTATGATTTTTGATTAAAAAATATTTTTTTCTTTATATTATTGATAAAGGTACGTTGTATATTAAAATTTACTTCATGTAAAATTGGTAAATTTACAGATCTATTAATCCAATTTAGTTTATTTTAATCAATTTCATGTTAAATTTAATATAAAATCATTGTATTCATTTAAACATTTTCTCATTAAGAACCTGCTTTCTCATCGCATATGAGGGATTAAATTAAAATTATAATTTTCTATATATATAAATATAATTTAGAAAAATTTATTCCATATTTAGAATCCTACTAATTTATAAAATCAAAAATTGTAAAATTTAATTTTTATCAAATTTTATTTTTGAAATAGAAAAAATATTTTTTGCAGTTATGGTTTAATTGGGATTATTGTGGTGTTAAACTAAAAAGATAAGAGTGAAAATGGACCAAAACATGTCCAAAACCCATTTTATGACCATTATTAGTCCATTAACCATATTTTATATATAATATTATATTTCTAAACATTATGTAACTATAATCACTTGGTTATATTTTTTATTAAAAAAATTAAAATTGTGTCACTCACCTCAATTATAATGGAAACCAATTATAATCTAAACACAAAAACATAAAACCTTATTATATGGACCAATACCTACCTGAATAAATAGAAAATTCTGAATATTCATCATACTTTAATTATTTTATTCATAAATAAATCCTTGTGATGATTTTTTTGTAAACCAAATGAGTATACCTGAAGAAGTTGTAATGTTAATCAATGTTTGTTTTTTTATTCCTAAATTCAACTACCTCAGTTATTATTATATAGTGCTAATATATTAACCTAATTATTTTCCATTATCATCTATCATAGTTCAAAATAATTATTTAATTATTTTATAATAATGATATTTAAGATATTATTATTCTTATCTAATTCTTATTTCAAACATACATTTATTCAATCAAGTATTTATGTGAATATGATTACCTCACTTGTCTGTATGGAAGACTATAAAATCATTATGTGATGTAATTCATTCAGAAATTAATTTTATGGTAATAAAAATATTTTTAATGATAATATGTTATATATATTAAATAAAAATCATTCAATACTGATAATTTATCATTTAGAATTATTATATTAAATATGATGAGAAAATGTATTTTTTGTGCGTGCCTATGTAGGCCCTTCTGTCTCCAAAGAATGTATTCCATTCATTAAATATAGTATTTTTATATTAATATAAATAAATATATAATAAATTAAATTGATATTTATATAAATATTATAATCTTTGTGATTAAGTACCATAATCAATTTTATAGGTCCAAAAAAATAACAAATCAAAACATGCTAGAAAAAGAATTTATTTCATAAAACTTGTCTTTAACATTGAATTGTTAATCAACGTATAATTAATGGTCATAATAAAATCATATATGAAAGAATATTTATATAAATGGTTTATATATATATTTATAATAAATTTAAATTCAATATTTATGAGGTTTTATGTTTTATTAATGAAGGCAAGACTTAAGGTATGACATTTCTAGTCTCTTTTTCATTTCATAGATATATATGAAAATTCATGTCACATTTATCTTTTTCATGCATATAACACCCCCATTAACTTGTTATTTCATGAATAAAATTAATTTCATGAGATCTAAATCTTCAATTGATGTTTTTCATTATTTTGTTTTATGGTTCCAAATATACCAAATCAATGAAGGATCATTGTAAAATCTTTCCTTCATTGAAAATTATATAATTTTTACACATTTTATTATTTTTTGAGGTTCTTATAAAACAATTTGAAAATAATTATAATGAGTTTATTTTAATATAATTATATTCTATGAATAAATTAAATTTATTTTCCCATGGGGATTACGAATCAAATTTACCAACGTTGTCACGACCCGTCCTCAGGGCCCGTGTCGTGACTACCTCAAGCCCGCCTTCCATAGGCCAGGGGCTGGCGACTAGCACCAAAGGCATTAATCCCGATAACTGGGAAGGCATTTCCTTTATAAAAGTAATCAAAACACCACAATGTACAAGCAGAAGTAAAACACTAAGTAAAACTGAAAAAAGTTGTGCTGAAAGTAAAGGGGCCAGAAATACAAGCCCAACTGTACAGTACCAGGAAAAAGATAAAATAGCCGGAAGGTGACAAGCAGCTCCTGGATCATCCACCAAGGATCCTACCTGATGGGTAGGTACAGATAGCGCAGCTCCTAGATCGTCCACCACGGATCCTACCTGAAAGTAAGGTACAGATATCCTCCAAAACTCTCTCGCCCGTGAACCACCTCTGAGTGTCGCCTCGTCGTGAAGTCCACCACCGGATACTGTCTCATCGTGAGGTCCACCTCTGGGTACCATCTAGTCCCCGAACACTCGGCCTCTTTCTGCGCTGCTCGTCGTCTGCAACCAACACAACGAGGTGTGGGCATTGCCCATGCAGGGGTGAGTATAATGATACTCAGTAGGGACACTGAGACCCTCAATGTCTCTCCAAATCTAACAGGGATAACCACAAAGAAGATCTCAATAGATATCCTCTAATTAGGTATATGCCCATACATATACCCAAGTTATCAAGTAACCCATCTCAATCCTGAGAAACACAACGATTATGAAATCAACGGATAACCACTACCCAGGTATATGCCCATACATATACCTAAGTTATCAAGTGACCCATCTCAATCATGAGGTAAACACAAAGGTCATAGACTCAGCTCAACCCGGATTTTATTCATGATGTCAAAACCACAACTGTGGTAGAACTCCTCCTCTGTCGAGTACAATGGGCCTTCTGCTACAACCAAGAGTACCCCACTAACCTTGGACATCTATAGTACTCCACCTGTCGAGTACTGTGGGCCTGCAGCTACAACCAAGTGCATCCCACCATGGGTCTTCCGCTACAACCAAGTGCTCCCCCTCATAGGATCCAGAGATACTCCTTCTGTTGAGTACCGCGAGTCTTCCGCTACAACCAAGCACTTCTCCGTCATTGGTCTCCCACTACAACCAAGTACTCCCCCTCATAGCCTCCAGAGGTACTCCTTCTGTTGAGTACCAAGGGTCTGTCACTACAACCAAGCGTTCCTCCTCCATGGGTCTGCTGCTACAACCAAGCGCTCTCCATTGGGCTATCTGAAACACACCGAGAAGATAGATCATTAGTCGTCAAGTCTCATCCAGCTACTAGGTCTCTGCACTCCGCTAGCTCGTCACTAGGAGGGTCCACTCCACGAGCTACTGGTCGATACTCCAAGTATCACAATGTTCCATGATGAAGTATCACAAAGGACCGCCTCGTCAGAGGGGCCTCAACGCAATAGACGGCGCGTCAGTCGGACACCCGGTCTGTGAGTTACTAGCCTTTTCGTCCCAGGGTCCCGGTTGGTTTCGTGTGAGAACCAACCCGTAAATATCTCTATTTTACCCAGAACTCTCATAGGGTATGTTCAAAGGGACCATTTCTCAACGTGATCACCAACGCCACTGACGGTTCGTCAAATGGACGTCCGGTATGAAAGTTATCACCTTTTCCGTTTCAGGGGCCCGATTGGATTTTGCGTACAATCCAACCTGGCCACTATCAAACTACAACCAAAACTTAGGAGAAGTATGCCACACATTCTGTATGATCAAGAGAAATCCAAAAAACTCGACGAAACTTCAATTGGATGTCCAGAGCTCCAGATATAAGTGTTTCTACTCCGAGGGCCCGGTTGGTTTCATATTCGAACCAACCCGGCCGTACTCAAATTTCTCCTAAACCTTAAGTGTAATATACCAGAATGACCATCTCGATCCAAATATCACATTGCAGCTGATGGTGCATCGATCAGAGGTCCGTAGCCTAGGATATGGCCAAAAGACCGTAAGAGGTCCGGAAATGGGGGTTTCGAGCCCGGACAGATCCGGCCCGAGACCCCCTGGGTCGGCCCGAACCAGGTCGACCCGACTTGGGTCCGGGTCTGGCCCACATGGGCACGACCCGACATGGATGGAGTGGCCCGGCCCGGGTAGGGCACTGCCTGGCCCGACCAGGGCGCGGCCCGACCCGACCTAGGCGAGGCTCGACCTGGCGGTCCGACCTGGCAGCTCGGCCCGGTGCGCTGGCGCTGGCCAGGTGGCTCGGCCGAAACGGCAGAGCGTTTGGGGGGCGGGGGGGGGACACTAATCTTCGCCTGTTCATAACTGCGGCCCCCCATGAGGGGGGCTGCTCTTGTCCGGCCAGCCGGGGGTCGTAACCCCCTGCTCCTCCTCTGACCGTCCAGCCTGCTCCGGCCAGCCGGCTACTGCCACCACGGGACCGGCATGGGCCAGTCCTCCTGCTCTGATGCCGGTGGCTCAAAACCGGCTGCCGTTCTCTGCTCCTCCACGGCCTCAGCCGCAGCCTTGGTTCGTCCGGCACGGCGCGACGGCGCCGCGGCCCTCCATCGTGGCCCCGCTCCGGCCGCGTTGTCTTCGAAGTTCTCCGGTGAGGTGCAACGGCGCTGCGCACCCTTGTCGTATGATCCCACGCGGTGCCGTTTCACCATGCCACTTTCCATTGAACCACATCAACACAACTTACAAGGGAGGAGATTCGGTCATGTTTGTGCGGTCTGGCCCCCTCCCGTTAATCGATACCAAGCGGCAAAGTTTCACGAAGAACGAAAATGGAAGTATTCAGGAAGAAAAACAAAATCCCCTACCTCGTTGAATTCATTGAGCGAGGGTTCGCCGTGGAATTTATTGTCATGGATGAAGGCATCGCGGAAGGAGAGGGTCGTTGGCGTCGCGGTACATGGCGTCACGTATTCGATCTTCGAGGATTCGGTGTTCTTTGTCGGAGATCGGTGTGTTCTTCACATTCATCCCGTTCTTCAAGTTCTTCGACGAAGAAGATGAAGATCTTCAAGCGTCCCCTTTTTCTCCCAATCCTCTCTCAACACAACAAGTCCAACCCAAAAATAAAATAAGTGCTTCACTTATTTTATTATCATGACTTAAGTTTTAAAATTCAAAAATTGTATTTAAACCACATAATTAAAAGTTTTCATTAAAATGAGGTTAAGGGGGGTTAGGAAAAATGAAGGGGTGGGGTTCGTGTGGGCCCCACCACCCTCATAACCTCTCTTGCGTGGTTACCCAACTTCCACCCAATGGTTAACCACTTTGTAAAAATAAATGTTGTATCTCAATTTTTATTTTTAACATCCAAAATTTTTAACAACTCCTACCGTGTAAACGCAACTCTGGAAAAGGTGTTCCTAACAAATTACTGGTGCTACATATCCAACGGTGCCCTCAGAATTCGATTCCGAGCAACAGTTTCAAAGTTAGAAAAACCCGCTCGTTCGTTCCCTGAGCATACCCAAGCTAAACTTTGGAAAATGATTTCGGGCACACCAGGCCTCGGAATCAGGCACCGTCAGAAACTGCATAGTCGTAAAATCCCAAAGAAAATTAAGAACAAATTATCCCAGAAATTTCCATGTCTTTACATTACTCCCACCTCAGGGATTTATGTCCCCATAAATCTTTAACACAAACTAGGGATACAAAAGCGGTACTGAGCATTCTTCTGAGCTTTCCGCTCCCATGTGCTCACCTGGAGGTTCCCGTACAGCCAGGGAAAGTGCACCCGAGGAATCGACCGTCCTTGTAGGATCCGGCCCTATCGTTCCTCGATCCCCACTGGAACCTCCGTGAGGGTCACCCTATCGCTCAAGTCCAGCTCCTCATGGTCGATGAAATGCGAAGGGTCGAGCTCGTATCTCCTCAGTTGAGATACATGGAAGTCCTCGTGCACCTGGTGCAACTGAGGTGAGTGGGTCAAGTGGTAAACCACCTTGCCTACCCTACTGAGGACATAGAAAGGTCTTTTGAACCACAGAGATAACTTGTCGCCTCGACCACATCTCCGTAACTCACGTCGTGGTGAGACCCGTAGGGAAACATGATCGCCATCCTCGAACTATAGTGGTCTATGCCTCCTGTCAGCACGAGACATTTTACAGCTCTGAGCTGTCCTCATCCGCTCTTGGATGACTTGGAACTTTCTGGTCCTACAAGAGCTGGTGAGATTTCTTCTTTTCTGATAAGAGAAATTCGGTCTCATCCCCGGGATGAACCACATTCTTCACCTAATACAGTCAATCCCGACATGGATGAAACTAATACATACCATGGATGATGTAGTAATGCCTCGACGCTACTACCAAGAGATCCAACTGTTACTCTCACCTCCAAGGGTTGAGTCACACTATCGGCATCAGTGTGTGGTCACTGGGTCTCCATTAGTAGGTATCTCAATGTGAGGGTCAAGTCAACAGTTTTTAAATCAGAACCTCTCTGTAACATCAAAGAGAGAGGACAGGAAGGAAAAAACCACAAGAAATGTGTCTTTTATCACTGCATCTCAAATTACAAAGACACAAAGCATCTACAAACAAACATCAACAAAGTTAGAAGAAACATGAACAAAAGTCTCCAGGTCTGGAGCTAGTCCAACTCCTATCCATCTACTCCCGGTGCTCCATGATCATAGGCCTCAGCTGCCTGAAGCTAAGCTCTCCCATGTCCAACTGTTCCCTATGGTCAGGGTGGACCTCCTGGTGGTGGTGGTGGAAACACTTCGAAGCGTCGTCCACCTTCAGCTGCATGGCCAGCTCCCCTACCACAGTCTCTTGCTCCATGTGGTCCGCCTCGATCGATCCTCTGCCTCTGCCTGGGAGGTCCTTCATTCATCTGCTGGTAATCGATATGGCAGGTCGGATAGTCACGAGCCATGTGACCAACCCCACTGCAGGAGTAACACTGTCCGCTCATGGTAAGTCGTTGTCCACCCCAGGTGCCTCGCACAAATGATCTTGTTTCATTCGGTCGACCACCTATATGTCTATTCCTCTTGGACCTCTGCATCATCTGTCCACTTCCCACTACAGAGGACTCGGCCGCAAGCCGACTAGTGGTGGGTCTTGCTGCTGGAGACTACCCAGCAAGGAAACTCTCCACTAATAGGGCTCGCTCCAACACCCCTGTCTATGTCGGAATGCTGTGAGAAACAAATGAAGCTCTGATCTCTCGCCTGAGCCCCTCCACGAAGGTTCGGGCCCTGAGGAATGGGTCTCGTACAATTTCCTTGGAATAGAGCGAGAGATCAGTAAACCTCGCCACGTACTGGGCTACTTTCATGCGGCCTTGCCGTAGCTTTAGTAGCTCCTAGATGTGCACCGCACGGAGGGTGGCTAGGACGAACTCTGAGCGGAAAAGGCTCTCAAATTTTGTCCAAAGGAGAGATGTCTCGTCGTGCACTTGGTGCATCAAGCTCAACCATCTGCCTGCTGCCACGTGCAGGAGGCTCGCTATAAGGATCACCATAAGGTCAGCTGGTGTCCCTACAAAACGGAAAACTTGTACAACTGCCTCCATCCAATCCTCGGCTGCCTGAGGGTCTGTCCTTCCACGGAACCTGGGTGGTCACTGACACTGAAACTCGTGCAGTGCACTAAGGTGACATGCACCATCAACGACTGGGGCTGGTAGCATCGGTGGCTCGGCGAGTAGAGGTACCGCCGAGGCCTATGCTTTCAAAGGGACATGTACCGAGGACTCATCGCTCGGTTGCCTGTCGTCCCGCACAATGCTCGGAACCCTAGCTGGCTACCATCGTAGGGCCATCCTGAAAATAAATAGGTGTGCCATGGTTAATACAGTATACCTAGTGTGATGACACAATGTAATCACAAAGAAAACTTTTAAAACACAAATGAAATCAATGTTTTCATGTATTGAGTTGGAAATAAGAAGTCAGGGTCCTGGTGTACGGATACGTCGGCCACCGCACCAACACTGGACTCTCTGGACTGATAACCACAATCAATACCCATAACACTATTGCTTCACCGAGAAGAAGGATCAGAGTCCTTAGTTCTGTGGTAGAACCAAAATCCTTTGATACCAACTTGTCACGACCCGTCCTCGGGGCCCGTGCTGTGACTACCCCAAGCCGGCCTTCCATAGGCCAAGGGATGAAGACTAGAACCAAAGGCATAAATCCCGATAACTGGGAATTCATTGCCTTTATAAAAGTAAACAAAACACCATATACTACAAGAGGAAGTAAAACACTAAGTAAAACTGAAACAAGCTGTGCTGAAAGTAAAGGGGCCATAAATACAAGCCCAACTGTAAAGTACCAGGAAGTAGATAAAACATCCAGAATGTGACGAGAAGAATACGAATCATCCACCAAGGATCCAACATAAATTGTAGGTACAGATATCACAGCTCCTGGATCGTCAACCACATATACTACCTGAAGGGTAGGTACATATATCCTCCACAGCGCTCTCTCCCGTCAACCTCCTCCGAGTGTCTCCTCATCATGAAGCCCACCATCGGAAACTGTCTCTTCGTGAGGTCCACCTCCGGTTACCATCCAGCCCTCGAACACTTGGCCTCTATCTGCGCTGCTCGTCGTCTGCAACCAATACAATGAGGTGAGAGAATAGCCCGTGCCGGGGTGAGTATAACGATACTCAGTAGGGACCCCCAGACCCTAAGGGTCTCACTAAATCCAACAAGGATAACCACAAAGAATATCTCAACAGATAACCTCTACATAGATATATGCCTATACATATACCCAAGTTATCAAGTAACCCATCTCAATCATGAGGAACCACAAAGATTATGAAATCAACGGATAACCACTACCCAGTTATATTCCCAAACATATACCTAATTTATCAAGTGACCCATCTCAATCATGAGGTAAACACAAAGGTCATAGACTCAGCTCAACCAGGATTTTATTCGTGATGTCAAAACCACGGCTGTAGGAGATCTCCTCCTCTGTCGAGTACAGTGGGCCTGCCGCTACAACCAAGCACGCCCCACTAACCTTGGACTCTTGTAGTACTCCACCTATCGAGTACTATGGGCATGCTGCAACAACCAAGTGCTTCCCAACATGGTTCTACTGCTACAACCAAGCACTCCCCCTCATAGGCTCCAATGGTACTCCTTCTGTTGAGTACTGCGGGTCTGCCTCTACAACCAAGCGCACCTCCGCCGTGGGTCTACCGCTACAACCAAGCTCTCCCCCTCAGAGTGTAACATACCACATAAGTAATGAATAATAGATATTTTTATCTATGTCTATTAATGAATTAGATATTGTTTTAGAGGCTTAAAATGAAAATAAATCCAATCTTAAGCATGGAATACACTAATATTCTTAAAAGATTGTTTTACTGCCTTTTAATGGAAAACCCTTTTTAAATCAAACTTTTGACAATTTTATAATCTATATTTGTCAATATAAACATATTCATTATTATTGGGACATTGAAATTTACATTGGATAAATTTTTGGTATTTTTCTGACAATGTTAATTTTTTAATGAATAGTGAAAAATACTGTATTTTACATCAAAACTGCTTTTTAATATAATTTATTTATATGATTAGATTATCTTTTGAATTGGTTTTAAAGTTAAATTAGAATATATTTTTACCATTTAATCCAATAGTGTTCATTGGAATTAATTTCACTCTGAAATTGGACATAAACTAGTGTCAATCTTTTGATACTTATTGTTTCATAAAAACACGCTATTTGTCATGACAGCAGGAATTAATTATTAAATTAATTAATGTAACTTATATGACTTTATTTTTTTAAAATAGACATCATTTTTGAATTAGGAATATCAAATATAGCTTTGGGTGAATTTTTTGTAATTTTCTGAAAAACTTCAATTTTTGATGAATAGTGAAACCACTAAGTGGTAGTTAAAAAAACTAATTTTTCGTTTAAATGAAATTTTACCACCTCTATGTTTTGAATTTCAAAAATATGACATAAATTTTTGTAATTAAGATGTAAAATGTGGTTCAATGGGATTAAAATATTTTTTTTGGTGAATAGTTACTTTTATGTTTTTAATTGCAATTAGTGGTAATTAGTGTAGTTTAAGGTAAAAATAATGTTATAATAATATGAGATGAGCTTGACACATGTAATAACTTCATTGGATATGTCATGGCCGACCAATAAAATCAATGGGTCAACTAAGGGACCCCATGGAGCCACTTTGGTTGGGAAATGACATAAATAACTTTTCATTTAATGTTAAAGTAAAAATGACACAAACATGAAATGTTTTACCTAATCAATTTTAACATGGGGTTATACATGTCATATTTTTTACTATAAATATTCATTGGAAATATAATAAAATTTTTTACATCATAGTATTTTCTTATAATTTTTAGACATTAAATAAATTAAATTATTTATGATATCATGATGATACAGCGATGACCTCATTATTTAACGATTTAAATAAAATGGCAGGATAATGTAAAATCTAAGACCTAAACATGTCCAAAACCTATTGGATGGGTGTATTTAGAACCCTTATCACCTTATACACGAATTATATCAATGTGGGACCTTTTAAATCCAAAACGCATTTTCAAATAAAGTAATATTTCATTACATTCCAAGAGTGTCCCTCCCCTCCTCTTATAAAAGGCCCCCACCTCTACCTCCTTACACATACATACAAAGCCTTTGGCTTGGAGAACCCCTACCCATTTTGTCTCCCCACTTCCCTCTCTTACTCCTTGAATCCTCACTTTGGGCAGAAGTCTTCCGAAGGAAGCCTTTGAGCTCAAACCAAAGGGAGTTACCCGATTTTAAGATAATGTCTTCACTTGAGTCCTTTGGTTTTATTTTGCTTCTCCAAACCCATAAACTCTTTTTATTCATTTATTTTGTAACAACTACAGTATATTCAATATACTAGGATATTTTTATAAGAAGGATTCGAGATACACTTAAACACACCTACATCTAATGTTTAAAGAACATACTGTTTCCGTGGATGGTGAATTTTTGCCTCCCGAAACGATGATTGTTCAACATTATTTTAACACCTTCAAAGGTGGCCATTATGATGATACAATATTTATATATGATATATAATATGTTTATGTTCCCCTTAAGCTTCTGTATTTTTCATTTTGGGCATACCTTTATGGTTCCCATTATAGGTAAACGCGATATCTTCATTTAAGGAAGTGCGGACTACCGCCCCCTCAAAGTGATTTGATTCGTTAAATACCATATGTGGGACGTATAAAGGATGTAGTTATGATATTATATATGATATTATACTGGAATTATAATATACCTTTATATCATTATGATTTCATTCTATAAAATACGAAATAGAAATGAAAGTAGCGTTCATGTGTACGTACGGCTTACCGTCTCCATGAACGATGCATTTCATTTCGTACCTCTAAAAGATTATGTAATATTATAAATGAATGTATATACTGGATATATATGATATGTACATCATGCTTATAATTCTTGATATAATTGATACATGAACAACTTGTAATTATAAAGGGTTTATTTTTGACTCAAGTATCAATGATCGTTAAAACGACCGTTACTAACGTAAATAATTACATAGTGTTCATGACATGGAAATAAGTTATATAAAAGGAATAATGAACATGAAAAAGGCTCTTAAACAAGTAGAAATTAACTCAAGTTTATTATTCAGGAGATTAAACAACGACCGAGTCAAGTCGGACTCGAGGTATGGGACTTCGTCTCAATCTCCTTTCATTAAGGCATATTTTATTTTATACACAACTTTCTTTTATACGGTGTATAAACCCCATTGACTTTTAAGTATATTCAAAAGGAATATTTTTTTATACGAATCGTTTACTAAATGACAAAAGGTAATGTTTTTGTCGTACGTATGCGGCGACAATGACTTCTCCGCCACCGTGACCATTATTTGAGTTTCGGCTTCCTCTACAAGCCATAACTTTTTTTTAAAAGAAAAATAAATAACATGTTTTACTTTTATTTTATTTTGGTATTGAAAATGGTTTTCATAATTTTTTTATATCAATGTGTTGTATTGATATCTTGTGATTGAAAGGTGGAAATGTTATGTTTCCTTTATGCATGTTTTATGTGATACGATTATGTTGAGGTTCGTGGGCATTATTATGAATAAGGGTGGTTCCGTGATAAACTAAGGGTGGTTGAGCCCGATATAGCTCTCCAATTCATTGGGTAACGCGAGGGAGTGAAACGTTAAGGTTTCTCCGAAGAGATTTAGGGAATATACTGTGATGGGTGTTCCAAACGTAACCAAGAGGGTTACTCCCTACGTAATAATGTTATGAATTCCTCAAGTTACCTTTATGTCTTATGATTTCTATGATTTATTCATGATTTGATGAGGTATGTTAAAGGGCTTATGTTTTATGGGTAAAGTATGATTTCATTCTTATGTATATATGTACCCATGTTTCCTTTCCATATTTTTATATCCCTTACTGAGCTTTTTATTCTCATCCCATGTTTTTTTTAATGTTTTTCACAGGTCAAGGGAAAGGTACATGATATGATGATAGTGTCAAGGAAGTGTCAAGAAAGAATCCATGTTTTATTTTAATATGATTCCATTGGTGGGAAAGAAGAATACTATCATTATGTAACCACTCTGTTTATATGTGGAATGTAATGCATGTTTTATGATCTAATTCTCTAAAACTCTAAACCCGAAAAGATCCTCAACGTGTAATCTTGTAATAACTCAAGATTTAGTAAGGTTTAAGGTTGGGGCCTTATAGTTGGTATCAGAGGTCGGTTTAGATAACTTTAGGAGTTATAATTCTAATAAATGATTATCCAAAAATATTTTTTTGATATGATATAGAATTTGAATATTACCATGTTGCTTCATCTAAGACATGTTTGTTCAGAATGGTTTTCCACAGAGGAAACAGGGATGCAGTGCTAGGAAGGCATGAAAAAGGAAATAACCTTCCGAATCAGCATCCAGAGATGGTTGGAATTGGAACTGAACAGTTTTTTGCAGTAATGGAACAGTTGACTCAAGAGATAAATGGTGGTGGTATCCATGCACGATATCAGCCAGATCAACCGCAGAGGAACATGTCAGTGGTGGAACATTTCATGAGGCAACATCCCCCATCATTCAGAGGATCAACTGACCATGTGTTAGCTGAAGGGTGGATTAAATCACTGGAGAAGATTTTTGATGTCATGTGGTGTTCAGACAATCAAAAGGATAGTCTTTCTATTTACCGTTTGGAGGGTGAAGCAGATCAGTGGTGGTCGATGGTTAAAAGTATCAAGGACGCTGATGATATTGATGCTCTCGACTGGGATGAATTCAAAGGTATGTTTCTTGATAAGTATTTTCCTAAGGTTGTTCGACATATGATGGAAAAACAATTCTTGGAATTGAGGCAAGAAGAAGATTCAGTGGCTGCCAATGAAGAGAGGTTCACTCGATTGGCAAGGTATGCTCCAAATTTTATCCAAGACCTTGATATTAAAATCAATCATTTTTACTCAGTATTGAAGCCAAAATATCGAAGGGAATTAGCTTCTCGTGAGTTTAAAAGTTATGAAAAGCTTTTTCGATATGCTGAGATGGTGGAAATGGAGTTTTCCGATGATCAAGTGTTCTATATCAACCAGCAGAAGAAGAGACCAAGGTGGCAGGAGAAAGGGAAGAATTCTTCAAAAAAGTATGATGGTAAGAAATCTAAGTTTCCAGTTTGTGATAAATGTGGAAAAAGGCATGCTGGGGAATGACTTCTGAATTCTGGAAAGTACTACCGATATGGTAAGATGGGACATAAGGCTCGTGATTGCACTGAAAAAGATCAAGGTGAAGGTAAGGACAAATTTGATTTACAGTTAGTGAAATGTTATAAGTGCAATGAGATGGGTCACTATGAAAACGAGTGTCCGAAAAAGAGGTTGAGTGATGGGAAGCAGTTAGACTACAAGCAGAAAGGTGTGGTGAAATCCTTTGCAACTACTTCAGCAGATGTCGGGCCATCAAATGAAGTTGTATCAGGTACTTTGTTTGTTTTTTCATATTATTCTAGTGTGTTGTTCGATTCGGGTTCTACACATTCTTTCATCTATGAAACCTTTTCTTGTAAAATGGGAATACCATCTCAAGAATTGACTCCTGAACTTGTGGTAAAAACACCTGGGGGAAATTTTGAGGAAAAAAGAATTTATAAGAATCTTCCTATCCTTATCTGTGGAAAGAACCTACTTGCAAACCTTATTGTTCTACCTCTAGTAGAGTTTGATGTTATCCTGGGTATGGATTGGATCCCTATTTACCATGCTAAGATTGACTGTAGAGATAAAGAAGTTTCTTTTCAGAAAGTCTTTCAGTTTGTGTACAAGAATGAACCCTTACTGTTGATAACATATCAAGAGGCCGAGAAACTTGTGAAAGATGGAAATTAATGTTACATTTCTCATATTGTTGAAAACAAGGGAACTGTTCAGATTAATGATGTGCCAGTGGTAAATGAGTATCCTGATGTTTTTCCTGATGAGTTGACTGAAATAATAAGAGATCGGGAAGTTGAATTTCCTTTTGACTTAGTTCCTGGTGCTAATCCAATTTCAAAACCCCCTTATCGAATGGCTCAAGTTGTACTTTTAGAGTTAATGAATCAATTGCAGGAGTTATTAGATAAAGGTTTCATTCGACCTAGCACATCACCATGGGGTGCTCCTGTCATGTTTGTTAAAAAGAAAGATGGCTCAATGAGACTTTGCATTGATTATAGGGCCTTGAATAATATCACTGTTAAGAACAAATATCCTTTGCCTCATATCGATGATATGTTTGATCAGCTCCAAGGGGCTCAGTTTTTTTCCAAGATTGACATGAGATCGGGGTACCATCAACTGAAGGTAAAGGAAGCAGATGTTTCGAAGACTGTGTTTCGTACAAGATATGTCCATTATGAATTTGTGGTAATGCCTTTTGGGCTAACCAATTCACCTGCTGTATTCATGGACTTAATGAATAGAATTTTCCATGAGTTCTTGGATAAGTATGTGGTGGTTTTCAATGATGATATTTTGGTGTTTTCTAAGAGTAAATAGGATAATGAAAAACATTTAAGGGTTATCTTGCAAACCTTAAAAGAAAAGAAACTGTATGGAAAATTCAGCAACTGTGAGTTTTGGTTGCAAAAAATTTCTTTCCTTGGTCACATTGTTTCTAAAGATGGGATAACTGTTGATCCTGCAAAAACAAAAGTTTTGGAAGGCTAGCCAAGACCCACAAATGTTACAGAGATTCGTAGTTTCCTTGGTTTGGCAGGCTATTACCGAAGGTTTGTTAGAAAATTTTCAAGGTTATCTAGACCAATGACTAAGCTAACTCGGAAGGGTGTTAAGTTTATATGGACAAAAGAATGTGATGATTGTTTTCAGGAATTGAAAAGATGATTGGTGAATGCTCCAGTTTTGGCACTACCTTCTAGGAATGGTGAGTTTGTTATATACAGTGATGCTTCATTGAAAGGACTTGGTTGCGTCCTAATGCAGAATGATCAGGTAATTGCTTATGATTCACGACAGTTAGAAACTCATGAGGTAAATTACCCTACACATGATTTAGAATTAGCTGCTGTTTTTTTTGCTTTAAAAATTCGGAGGCATCATCTTTATGGAGTAAAGTGTGAATTATGATCCGATCACAAAAGTTTAAAGTATATATTCTCTCAGAAAGAATTGAACATGAGACAAAGGAGATGTATTGAATTAATCAAGGATTATGATTTTACAATTCATTACCATCCGGGAAAAGAAAATAAAGTGGCTGATGCTTTGAGTTGAAAAAGTAATGCTTCATTAACCATGCTACATTTTGAACGAGATCCTTTGGTTTTTGATTTGATGAAATTTGGCATAGAAGTTGTTGTTGTAGGACGTTCTTCTGTTTTGTTTCAGGTATCAGTGAGATCATCTCTATCAGATAGAATCAAGAAAGCACAGAAGCAAGACAGTGAGTTACAGAAAAAGGTAGAGCTAGTTCAGAAAGGTAAGTTGCTTGAATTCAACATTGATAATGATTGCGTTTTGAGATTTGGGAAGAGATTGTGTGTGCCTTGTGATTCACAGTTGAAGAGAGAGTTGTTATTTGAAGCTCATAGTTCTCCGTTTTCAGTTCATCCAGGCAGTACTAAGATGTATAGAGATCTGCGGGAGTATTACTGGTGGGATGGAATGAAAAGAGATATTGCTGATTTTACTGTGAAGTGTTTGACATGTCAACATGATAAAGCAGAGCGGCAGTTATCGAAAGGTATGCTTCAGCCTTTACCAGTGCCAGAGTGGAAATGGGAGAATATATCCATAGGCTTTGTTTTGAGATTACCGAAGACATCTCAAGGTAATAATGAAATCTCGGTTATTGTTGATCGCTTGACTAAATCTGCTCATTTCTTTGCTATACGAGATACTTTTTACCTAGATCAACATTCCCATTTGTATCATAAATAGATAGTCAGGTTAAATGGAGTTCCTCTCTGCATTTTATCTGATCGTGATCCCAGTTTCACTTCTAACTTTTGGAAAGGCCTTCAGAAGTCGTTGGGTACTGAATTA
Source organism: Viscum album (assembly GCA_963277665.1). NCBI lineage: Eukaryota > Viridiplantae > Streptophyta > Magnoliopsida > Santalales > Viscaceae > Viscum > Viscum album. Next base: position 1,940,826,343 of record OY728126.1, on the reverse strand, counting down.
AATTTTATTACAGCATTTCATCCTCAATCAGATGGGCAGTCGGAACGAACAATTCAGACCTTGGATGATATGATACGAGCTTGCTCGATGGATTATCAGGGAAGTTGGGTCCAACATCTTTCTTTGGTTGAATTTTCATATAATAACTGTTTTCATTCCAGTATACAGATGGCACCATTTGAGGCATTATATGGGAATCTGTGTCAAACTCCAGCTTTCTGGGATGAAGTGGGTGAAAGGAAGTTGATGGGACCAGAATTGGTAGAAGAGTTGGTAGAAAAAGATCAGCTGATACAGAAACACATGAGAACAGCTCAGATCAGGTAGAAGAGTTATGCAGACAATAGGAGGAAGGATCTATCTGTTGAGGTAGGTGATCATGTTTTTCTCAAAGTAACACCATGGAAAAGTGTGATGCGATTTGGTATGAAAGGAAAGCTGAGTCCAAGGTTAATTGGACCATATGAAATTTTGGAGAGAGTTGAATCAGTTGCTTAACGAGTGGCTTTACCTCCGAGTTTATCTCAGGTACACAATGTTTTCACGTTTTGATTTTGAGAAAGTACATGCCAGATCCATCTCATGTTTTGAGTCCAGAGGTAGTTCAGCTGGAAGAGAACCAATCTTATGAGGAACAACCGGTCTAGATTCATGACCACGGGGATCAAATGTTACGAAATAAGGTGATTAATCAGGTAAAGGTTTTGTGGAAAAACCACATGATGTAAGTGGCAACATGGGAATCTGAAAATGAAATGAGGGATAAGTACCCCCATTTATTAGATAAGTAAATAAATTGCGGGGATGCAATTTTCTAAAGAGGGGAAGGATGTAACATCCCATGTAAGTAATGAATAATAGATATTTTTATCTATGTATATTAATGAATTAGATAGTTTTTTAGAGGCTTAAAATGTAAATAAATCCAATCTTAAGCATGGAATACACTAATATTCTTAAAAGATTGTTTTACTGCCTTTTGATGGAAAACCCTTTTTAAATAAAACTTTTGACAATTTTATAATATATATTTTTCAAACTAAACATATTCATTATGATTGTGACATTCGAATTTACATAGGATAATTTTTTGGTATTTTTCTGACAATGTTCATTTTTTAATGAATAGTGAAAAATACTCTATTTTACATCAAAACTGCTTTTTAATCTAATTTATTTATATGATTAGATTACCTTTTGAATTTGGTTTAAAGTAAAATTAGAATTTATTTTTACCATTTAATCAAATATTTGTCATTGGAATTAATTTCACTTTGAAATTGGACTTAAACTAGTGCCAATCTTTTGATACTTATTATTTCATAAAGACACGCTATTTTTCATGACAGTGGGAATTAATTATTAAATTAATTAATGTAACTTATATGACTTGAATTTTCTAAAATAGACATCATTTTTGAATTTGGAATATAAATATTTCTTAGGGTGAATTTTTGGTAATTTTCTGAAAAACTTCAATTTTTGATGAATAGTGAAACCACTAAGTGGTAGTTAAAGAAACTGATTTTTCGTTTAAATAAAATTTTACCACCTCTGTGTTTTGAATTTCATAAATCCAACATACATGGTTGTCATTAAGAAGTAAAATGTGGTTCAATGGGATTAAAATAATTTTTTGGTGAATAGTAACTTTTATGTTTTTAATCGCGATTAGTGGTTATTAGTATAGTTTAAGGTAAAAATAATGTTTTAATAATATGAGATGAGCTTGAAACATGTCCTACCCTCATTGTATGTTTCATGGAAGACCAATACAATCCATGGGTCAAATTAGGGACCCCATGTAGCCACTTTGGTTGGTAAATGACATAAATAACTTTTTATTTAATGTTAAAGTAAAAATGACACAAACATGAAATGTTTTCATAAAACAATTTTAACATGGGGTAATACAAGTCAGATTTTTTACTATAAATATTCATTAGAAATATAAAATGATTTCCTACATCATAGTATTTTTTTATAATTTTTATACATTAGATAAATTATAATATTTATGACATCATGATGATTCAGTGATGACCTCATTATTTAACGATTTAAATAAAATGGAAGGATAATGTAAAATCTAATACCTAAACATGTCAAAAACCTATTGTATGGGTGGATTTATAACCCTTATCACCTTATCCACGAATTATATCAATGTGGGACATTATAAATCCGAAACTCATTTTCAAATAAAGTAATATTTCTTTACTTTCCAAGAGTGCCCCTCCCCTTTTCTTATAAAAGGCCCCCACCTCTACCTCCTTACCCACACTTCCAAAGCCTTTGGCTCGGCCAACCCCTACCAATTTTGTCTCTAAACTTCCATATATTACTCCTTGAAGCCTCACTTTGGACAGAAGTCTTCCAAAGGAATCCTTTGAGCTCAATCCAAAGGGAGTTACCCGATTTTAAGGTAATGTCTTCACTTGAGTCCTTTTGTTTTATTTTGCTTCTCCAACCTCCTAAACTATTTTTATTAATTTATTTTGTAAAAACTACAGTATCTCCAACATACTAGGATTTTTTGATAAGAAGTATTAGAGCTACACTTACACACACCTACATCTAATGGTTAAAGAACATACTGTTTCCGTGGATGGCGAATTTCTGCCTCCCGAAACGATGATTGTTCAACATTCTTTTAACACCTTAAAAGGTGGCCATTATTATGACACTATATTTATATATGATATATAATATGATTATGTTGTCCTTAAGCTTAGTTAATTTTCATTTTGGGCATACCTTTATGGTTCCTATTATGGGTAAACGCTATATCTTCATTTAAGGAAGTGCGGACTACCGCCCCCTCAAAGTGATTTGATTCGTTAAATACCATATGTGGGACGTATAAAGGATGGAGTTATGATATTATATATGATATTATACTGGAATTATAATATACCTTTATATCATTATGATTCCATTCCATAAAATACGAAATAGAAATGAAATTAGCGTTCATGCGTACGTACGACTTACCGTCTCCATGAACGATGCATTTCATTTATTACCTTTAAATGATTATTTAATATTATAAATGCATGTATATACTTGAAATATATATGATATATACATCATGATTATAATTCTTGATATAATGGATACATTAACAACTTGTAATTATAAAGGGTTTATTTTTGACTCAAGTACCAATGATTGTTAAAACGACCGTTATTATCTTAAATAATTACATAGTGTTCATGACATGGAAATAAGTGATATAAAAGGAATAATGAACTTGAAAAAGGTTCTTAAACAAGTGTAAATTAACTCAAGTTTATTATTCAGGAGATTAAAGAACGACCGAGTCAAGTCGGACCCGAGGTATGGGACTTCGTCTCAATCTCCTTTCATTGAGGCATATTTTATTTTTACACAACTTTCTTTTATACGGTGTATAAACCCCTTTTACATTTAAGTTTATTCAAAAGGAATATTTTTTTATACGAAACGTTTACTAAATGACAAAAGGGAATGTTTTTTTCATACGTATGCGGCGACAATGACTTCTCCGCTGCCGTGACGATTATTTGAGTTTCGGCTTCCTCTACAAGCCATAACTTTTTTTTAAAAGAAAAATAAATACCATGTTTTACTTTTATTTTTTTTTGTATTGAAAATTGTTTTCATAATTTTTATATATCAATGTGTTGTATTGATATCTTGTGATTGAAAGGTGGAAATATTATGTTTCCTTAATGCATGTTTTATGTGATACGATTATGTTGAGGTTCTTGGGCATTATTATGTAGATGGGTGGTTCCGTGATAAACTAAGGGCGGGTGAGCCCGATATAGCTCTCCAATTCATTGGTTAATGCGAAGTAGTGAAACGTTAAGTTTTCTCTGAAGAGATTTATGGAATATACTGTGATGGGTATTCCAAACGTAACCAAGAGGGTTACTCCCTACGTAGGAATGTTATGAATCCCTCAAGTTACCTTTATGTCTTATGATTTCTATGATTTATTCATGATTTGATGAGGTATGTTAAAGGGCTTATGTTTTATGGGTAATGTATGATTTCATTCTTATGTATATATGTACCCATGTTTCCTTTCCATATTTTTATATCCCTTACTAAGCTTTTTATGCTCATCCCAAGTTTTTTTAAATGTTTTTCACAGGTCAAGGGAAAGGTACATGATATGATGATAGTGTCAATGATGTGTCAAGAAAGAATCCATGTTTTATTTTAATATGATTCAATTGTTGGGAAAGAAGAATACTATCTTTATGTAACCACTTTGTTTATATGTGGAATGTAATGCAAGTTTTATGATCTAATTCTCTAAAACTCTAAACCTAAAAAGATCCTCAATGTGTAATCTTGTAATAACTCAAGATTTAGTAAGGTTTAAGGCTGGGGCCTTATAGTTGGTATCAGAGGTCCGTTTAGATAACTTTAGGAGTTATAATTCTATTAAATGATTATCCAAAAATATTTTATTGAAATGATATAGAATTTGAAGATTACCATGTTGCTTCATCTAAGACGTGTTTTTTTAGAATGGTTTTCCGAAGAGGAAACAGGGAAGCAGTGCTAGGAAGGCATGCAGAAGGAAATAACCTTTTGAATCAGCATCTTGAGATGGTTGGAATTGGAACTGAATAGTTTGTTGCAGTAATGGCGTAGTTGAATCAAGCGATAAATGGTGGTGGTATCCATGCATGAGATCAGCCAGATCAACCGTAGAGGAACATGTCAGTGGTGGAACATTTCATGAGGCAACATCCCCCAACATTCAGAGGATCTTCTGACCCTGTGTTAGCTGAAGGGTGGATTAAAGCCCTGGATAATATTTTCGATTTCATGGGGTGTTCAGACAATCAAAAGGTTAGTCTTGCTATTTACCGTTTGGAGGGTGAAACAGATCAGTGGTGGTCGATGGTTAAAAGTATCAGGGATGCTGATGAGATTGATGCTCTCGACTGGGATGAATTAAAATGTATGTTTCTTGAGAATTATTTTCCTAAGTCTGTTCGACTTAGGATGGAAATTTTTTTGGAATTGAGGCAAGAAGAAGACTCAGTGGCTTCCTATGAAGAGAGGTTCACTCGATTGGCAAGGTATGCTCCAAATTTTATCTGAGACCTTGATATTAAAATCAATCATTTTTACTCAGGATTAAAGCAAAAATATCGAAGTTCATTAGCTTCTCATGAGTTTAAAAGTTATGAAAATATTTTTCGATGTGCTGAGAAGGTGGAAATGGAGTTTGCTGATGATCAAGTGTTCTATGACAACCAGCAGAAGAAGAAACCAAGGTGGCAGGAGAAAGGGAAGAATTCTTCAAAAAAGTCTGATGGTAAGAAATCTAAGTTTCTAGTTTGTGATAAATGTGGAAACAGGCTTGCTGGGGAATGTCTTCTTAATTCTGGAAAGTGATACCAATGTGGTAAGACGGGACATAAGGCTCGTGATTGCACTGAAAAAGATCAAGGTGAAGGTAAGACCAAATTTTATTTACAGTTAGTAAAATGTTATAAGTGTAATGACATGGGTCACTATGCAAACGAGTGTCCAACAAAGAGCTTGAGTGATGGGATGCAGTTAGACTACAAGCAGAAAGGGGTGGTGAAATCCTTTGCAACTACTTCAGCAGATGTCGGGCCATCAAATGAAGTTTTATCAGGTACTTTGTTTGTTTTTTCAGATTATTCCAGTGTGTTGTTCGATTCGAGGTCGACACATTCTTTTATCTCTGAAACATTTTCTAGTAAAATGGGAATACCATCTCAATAATTGACTCCTAAACTTGTGGTAAAAACACATGGGGGAAATGTTGAGGCAAAAAGAATTTATAAGAATCTTCCTATCCATATCTGTGGAAACAACCTACTTGCAAACCTTATTGTTCTACCTCTAGTAGAGTTTGATGTTATCCTATGTATGGATTGGCTATTTATTTACCATGATAAGATTAACTGTAGAGATAAAAAGTTTCTTTCCATAAAGGCTTTCAGTTTGTGTACAAGAATGAACCCTTATTGTTGATAACATATCAAGAGGCCGAGAAACTTTTAAAAGATGGAAATGAATGTTACCTTGCACACATCGTTGAAAATAAAGGAACTGTTCAGATTAATGATGTGCCAGTGGTAAATGAGTATCCTGATGTTTTTCCTGATGAGTTGCCTGGAATAATACCAGATCAGGAAGTTGAATTTACTTTTGACTTAATTCTTGATGCTAATCCAATTTCAAAACCCCCTTATCTAATGACTCAAGTTGAAATTTTAGAGTTAAAGAAACAATTGCAGGAGTTATTAGATAAAGGTTTCATTCGACCTAGCACATCACCAGGGGGTGCTCCTGTCTTGTTTGTTAAAAATAAAAATGGCTCAATGAGACTTTGCATTGATTATAGTACCTTGAATAATATCACTGTTAAGAACAAATATCCTTTGCCTCATATCGATGATTTGTTTGATCTCCTCCAGGGAGCTCAGTTTTTTCAAAGATTGACCTAAGATTGGGGTACCATCAGCTGAAGGTAAAGGAAGCATATGTTTTGAAGACTATGTTTCATACAAGATATGGCCATTATGAATTTGTAGTAATCCCTTTTGGGCTAACCAATTCACCTGCTGCATTCATGGACTTAATGAATATAATTTTCCATGAGTTCTTGGTTAAGTTTGTGGTGGTTTTCATTGATGATATTTTGGTGTTTTCTAAAAGTAAATAGGAGCATGAAAGACATTTAAGGGTTATCTTGAAAACCATAAAAGAAAAGAAACTGTATGGAAAATTCAGAAAGTGTGAGTTTTGGTTGCAACAAATTTCTTTCCTTGGTCACATTGTTTCTAAAGATGGGATAACGGTTGATCCTGCAAAAACAAAAGTTGTGGAAGACTATCCAAGACCCTCAAATGTAACAGAGATTCGTAGTTTCCTTGGTTTGGTAGTCTATTACCGAAGGTTTGTTAGAAATTTTTCACGGTTATCTAGTCCAATGACTAAGCTAACTCAGAGGGGTGTTAAGTTTATCTGGACAAAACAATGTGATGATTGTTTTCAGGAATTGAAAAGAATATTGGTGAATGCTCTAGTTTTGGCACTATCTTCCAGGAATGGTGAGTTTGTTATATACAGTGATGCTTCATTGAAAGGACTTGGTTGCGTCCTAATGTAGAATGATCAGGTAATTTCTTATGCTTCATGACAGTTGAAAACTCGTGGGGTAAATAACCCTACACATGATTTGGAATTAGCTGCTGTCGATTTTTCTTTAAAAATTTGGAGGCATCATCTGTATAGAGTAAAGTGTGAAATATATACCGATCACAAAAGATTAAAGTATATATTCACTCATAAATAATTGAACATGAGACAAAGGAGATGGCTAGAATTAATCAAGGATTATGATTGTACAATTCATTACCATCCGGGAAAAGCAAATAAATTGGATGATGCTTTGAGTCAAAAAAGTAATGCTTCATTAACCATGCTATGTTTGGAACGAGATCCTTTGGTTTTTGATTTGATGAACATTGGCATAGAAGTTGTTGGTGAAGGACGTTCTTCTATTTTTTTTCAGGTATTTGTGAGATCATCTCTATCAGATAGAATCAAGCAAGCACAGAAGTAAGACAGTGAGTTGCAGAAAAAGGTAGAGCTGGTTCAGAAAGGTAAGTTTCCTGAATTCAACATTGATAATGATTGCCTTTTGAGATTTGGGAAGATATTGTGTGTGCCTTGTGATTCACAGTTGAAGATAGAGTTGTTATGTGAAGCTCATAGTTCTCCGTTTTCAGTTCATTCAGGCATTACTAAGATGTATAGAGATCTGCTGGAGTATTACTGGTGGGATGGAATGAAAAGAGATTTTGCTGATTTTGCTATGAAGTGTTTGACATGTCAATAGGTTAAAGCAGAGCGGCAGTTACCAAAACGGATGCTTCATCCTTTACCAGTACCAGAGTGGAAATGGGAGAATATATCCATGGACTTTGTTGTGGGATTACCGAAGACATCTCGAGGTAATAATGCAATCTGGGTAATTATTGATCGCTTGACTAAATCTGCTCATTTCCATTCTGTACGAGATACTTTTTCCCTAGATCAACTTTCCCGTTTGTATCTTAAAGAGATAGTCAGGTTACATGGAGTTCCTCTCTCCATTGTATCTGATCGTGATCACAGGGTCAATTCTAACTTTTGGAAAGGCCTTCAGAAGTCGTTGGGTACTGAATTAAATTTTAGTACAGCTTTTCATCCTCAATCAGATGGGCAGTCGGAATAAACAATTCAGACCTTGGAGGGGATGTTACAAGCTTGTTTTATGGATTATCAGGGAAGTAGGGACCAAAATCTTTCTTTGGTTGAATTTTCGTATAATAACAGTATTCATTCCAGTATACAGATGGCACCATTTGAGGCATTATGTGGGAAGCAATGTCAAACTCCAGCTTTATGGGATGAAGTGGGTGAAAGGAAGTTGATGGGACCAGAATTGGTAGAAGAGTTGGTAGAAAAAGTTCAGCTGATACAGAAACACATGAGAACAGCTCAGAGCAGGCAGAAGAGTTATGAAGACAACAGGAGGAAGGATCTATCTTTTGAGGTAGGTGATCATGTTTTTCTCAAAGTCTCACCATAGAAAAGTGTGATGCGATTTGGTAAGAAAGGAAAGCTGTGTCCAAGGTTCATTGGACCATATGAAATTCTGGAGAGAGTTGGACCAGTTGCTTACCGAGTGGCTTTACCTCCGATTTTATCTCAGGTACACAATTTTTTTCACTTTTCGATGTTGAGAAAGTACATGCCAGATCCATCTCATGTTTTGCGTCCAGAGGTAGTTCAGCTAGAAGAGAACCTATCCTATGTGGAACAACCGGTCCAGATTCTTGACCATAGGGAGAAAGTGTTACGAAATAATGTGATTAATCAGGTAAAGGTTTTTTTGGAAAAACCACATGATGGAAGAGGCAACATGGGAATCTGAAAATGCAATGAGGGATAAGTACCCCCATTTATTTGATAAGTAAATAAATTGCGGGGATGCAATTTTCTAAAGGGGGGAAGGATGTAACATCCCAAGTAAGTAATTAATAATATATATTTTTATCTATGTCTATTAATGAATTATATAGTGTTTTATAGGCTTAAAATGAAAATAAATCCAATCTTAAGCATGGAATACACTAATATTGTTAAAAGATTGTTTTACTGCCTTTTGATGGAAAACCCTTTTTAAATCAAACTTTTGAAAATTTTATAATCTATATTTTTCAAAATAAACATATTCATTATGATTGGGACATTGAAATTTACATTGGATAAATATTTGGTATTTTTCTGACAATGTTCATTTTTTAATGAATAGTGAAAAATACTGTATTTTACATCAAAACTGCCTTTTAATATAATTTATTTATATGATTAGATTATCTTTTGAATTGGTTTTAAAGTGAAATTAGAATATATTTTTTCCATTTAATCCAATAGTGGTCATTGGAATTAATTTCACTTTGAAATTGGACTTAAACTAGTGTCAATCTTTTGATATTTATTGTTTCATAAAAACACGCTATTTGTCATGACAGCGGGAATTAATTATTAAATTAAATAATCTAACTTATATGACTTGAATTTTGTAAAATAGACATCATTTTTGAATTCGGAATATCAAATATAGCTTAGGGTGAATTTTTGGTAATTTTCTGAAAAACATCAATTTTTGATGAATAGTGAAACCACTAAGTGGTAGTTAAAGAAACTGATTTTTCGTTTAAATGAAATTTTACCACCTCTGTGTTATGAATTTAAAAAATCCGACATACATGGTTGTCATTAAGAAGTAAAATGTGGTTCAATGGGATTAAAATAATTTTTTGGTGAATAGTAACTTTTATGTTTTTAATCGCGATTAGTGGTAATTAGTGTAGTTTAAGGTAAAAATAATGTTATAATAATATGAGATAAGCTTGAAACATGTCCTACCCTCATTGGATGTGTCATGGCCGACGAAGAAAATCCATTGGTCAACTTGGGGACCCCATGGAGCCACTTTGGTTGGGAAATGACATAAATAACTTTTTATTTAATGTTAAAGTAAGAATGACACAAACATGAAATGTTTTACTAAAACAATTTTAACATGGGGTTATACAAGTCCGATTTTTGACTATAAATATTAATTGGAAAGCTAATAAGATTTCCTATATCATAGTATTTTTTTATATTTTCTAGACATTAAATAAATTAAATTATCTATGACATCATGATGATGCAACGATGACCTCATTATTTAACGATTTGAATAAAATGGAAGGATAATGTAAAATCTAAGACCTAGACATGTCCAAAACCTATTTGATGGGTGGATTTCCAACCCTTATCACCTTATACACGAATTATATCAATGTGGTACCTTTTAAATCCGATACTCATTTTCAAATAAAGTAATATTTCTTTACATTCCAAGAGTGCCCCTCCCCTCCTCTTATAAAAGACCCCCACCTCTACCTCCTTACCCACACTTCCAAAGCCTTTGGCTCGGCCAACATCTGCCCATTTTGTCTCTCCAATTCTCTCTATTACTCCTTGAAGCCTCACATTGGGAATATGTCTTCCCAAGGAAGCCTTTGAGCTCAAAGCAAAGGGAGTTACCCGATTTTAAGGTAATGTCTTCACTTGAGTCCTTTTGATTTATTTTGCATCTCCAACCCCCTAAACTCTTTTTATTAATTTCTGTTGTAACAAATACAATATATTCAATATAATATGATTTTGTTAAAAGAAGGATTTGAGCTAAACGTACACACAACTACATCTAAGGGTTAAAGAATATACTGTTTCCGTGGATGGCGAATTTCTACCTCCCAAAACGATGATTGTTCAACATTCTATTAACACCTTCAAAGGTGGCCATTATGATGACACTATATTTAAATATGATATATAATATGTTTATTATTTCCTTAAGATTCTGTATTTTTCATTTTGGGCATACCTTTATGGTTCCCATTATAGGTAAACGCGATATCTTCATTTAAGGAAGTGCGGACTACCGCCCCCTCAAAGTGATTTGATTCGTTAAATACCATATTTGGGACGTATAAAGGATGGATTTATGACATTATATATGATATTATAGTGGAATTATAATATAACTTTATATCATTATGATTCCATTCTATAAAATACGAAATAGAAATGAAAGTAGCGTTCATGCGTACGTACGGCTTATCGTCTCCTTGAACGGTGCATTTCATTTCTTACCTTTAAAAGATTATGTAATATTATAAATGCATGTATATACTGGATATATATGATATCTACATCATGATTATAATTATGGATATAATGGATACATGAACAACTTGTAATTATAAAGGGTTTATTTTTGACTCAAGTACCAATGATCGTTAAAACGACCGTTATTAACTTAAATAATTACATAGTGTTCATGACATGGAAATAAGTGATATAAAAGGAATAATGAACTTGAAAAAGGTTCTTAAACAAGTAGAAATTATGACATGTTTATTATTCAGGAGATTAAAGAACGACCGAGTCAAGTCGGACCCGAGGTATGGGACTTCGTCTCAATCTCCTTTAATTGAGGCATATTTTATTTTATACACAACATTCTTTTATACGATGTATAAACCCCTTTTACTTTTAAGTTTTTTCAAAAAGGAATCATTTTTTATATGAAGGGTTTACTAAATGAAAAAAGGGAATGTTTTTGTCATACGTATGCGGCGACAATGACTTCTCCGCCGCCGTGCCCATTATTTTAGTTTCAGCTTCCTCTACAGGCCATAACTTTTTTTAAAATAAAAATAAATACCATGTTTTACTTTTCATTTATTTTGGCATTGAAAATGGTTTTCATAATGTTTTTATATCAACGTGTTGTATTGATATCTTGTGATTGAAAGGCAGAAATGTTATGTTTCCTTTATGCATGTTTTATGTGATACGATTATGTTGAGGTTCTTGGGAATTATTATGAAGATGGGTGGTTCCATGATAAACTAAGGGCGGGTGAGCCCGATATAGCTCTCCAATGCATTGGGTAACGCGAAGGAGTGAAACGTTAAGGTTTCTCCGAAGAGATTTAGGGAATATACTGTGATGGGTATTCAAAATATAACCAAGAGGGTTACTCCCTACGTAAAAATGTTATGAATGCCTCAAGTTACCTTTATGTATTATGATTTCAATGATTTATTCATGATTTAATGAGGTATGTTAAAGGGCTTATGTTTTATGGGTAATTTATGATTTCATTATTATGTATATATGTCCCCATATTTTTCCATATTTTTATATCCCTTACTGAGCTTTTTATGCTAATCCCAAGTTTTTTTAAATGTTTTTCACAGGTCAAGGGAAAGGTACATGATTTGATGATAGTGTCAAGGAAGTTTCAAGAAAGAATCCATGTTTTATTTTAATATGATTCCATTGATGGGAAAGAAGAATACTATCTTTATGTAACCACTTTGTTTATATGTGGAATGTAATGCAAGTTTTATTATCTAATTCTCTAAAACTCTAAACCCGAAAAGATCATCAATGTGTAATCTTGTAATAACTCAAGATTTAGTAAGGTTTAAGGTTGGGGACTTATACAGAGCCTCCAAGGTTACTCCTTCTGTTGAGTACCGCGGGACTGCCGCTACAACCAAGTGCTCCTCTGTCATGGGTCTGCCGCTACAACCAAGCGGTCCCCATTGGGCAATCTGAAACACACCGAGACGACAGATGAGCAGTCGTCAACTCTCAACCAGCTACTAGGTCTCTGCACTCTACTATCTCATCATCGGGAGGGTCCATTCCATGAGCTACAAGTCGATACTCCAAATATCACAAAGTTCCATGAAGAAGTATCACAAAGGACCGCCTCGTCATAGGGGTCTCAACGAAACATATGGCACGTCAGTCGGACGCCCGGTCTTTGAGTTACTAGCCTTTTCGTCCCAGGGGCCTGGTTGGTTTCGTGTGCGAACCAACCCAGCCGTATCTCGACTGTACCCTAAATACTCATAGGGTATGCTCAAAGGTACTGTTTCTCAATGTGATCACTAATGCCGCTAACAGTTCATCAAACGGATGTATGGTCTGAAAGTTATCAGCTTTTCCGTTCTAGGAGCCCGATTGGATTTCGAGTAAAATCCAACGCGGCCACTATCAAACTGCAACCAAAAATCATGAAATGTATGCCGAATGTTTCTTCTCATCAAGAGGAATCCAACAAAGTAGACAGCACGTCAATCGGATGTCCAGAGCTCAAGATATAAGCGTTTCCGCTCCAAGGGCCCGGTTGGTTTCGTATCTGAACCAACCCATCCGTAATCAATGTTCTCTAAAACCATGAGTGTAATATACCAAAACGACCGTCTCGATCCGAAGATCGCATCGCAGCTGACGGTGCGTCGATCAAAGGACCGTAGCCTAGGATACGGGCAAAAGACCATAAGAGGTTCGGAAATGGGGGTTTCGGGCCCGGACTGATCCGACTCGAGAGCCCATGGGTCGGCCCAAACCGGGTCGACCCGACACTGGTCTGGGTCCAGCCCACATCAGAGCAGCCCGGCCCGGCCTGGTGACTCGGCCCGACGCAGTAGCGCTAGCCAAGGGGCCCGGCCGAAACGGTCGGGCGTATGGGGTGCGGGGGGGGGGGGGGGGCTGCCCCCCCCTATTCTTAACCGCGACCCCCCATGTGGGAGGCCCCTCCTGTCCGGCCAGCCAGGGGTTGAAACCCCCGGCTCCTCCTCTGACCGGTCGGCCCGCTCCGGCCGGTCGGCTACTGCCTCCACGGGACCGGCATGGGCCGGTCCCCCTGCTCCGACGCCGGCGGCCCGGAACCGGTTGCCGGTCTGTACTCCGTCGCAGCCTAAGTTGCGGCCTTGGTCCATCCGGCACGGCGTGACAGCAGCGCGCCCCTCCGCTATGGCCCCGCTCCGGTCGTAGTGTCTTCGAGGTTCCTTTGAGGTTCTCCGGTGCGACGCGACTACACCGCGCACCCTTGTCGTATGATCTCGCGCGGTGCCATTGCACCGCGCCGCTTTCTTTCGAACCGCATAAACACAACTTAAAATGGAGGAGGGTCGGCCGTGTTTGTCCGGTCCGGCCGCCTCCCGTTAATCGATAGCAGGTGGCAAAGTTTCATGAATAGTGATAATGGAAGTATTCACGAACAAAAACAAAATCCCCAACCTCGTCGAATTCATTGAGCGAGGGTTCGTCGCAGAATTTATTATCGCGGAAGAAGGCACTGCGGAAGGAGAGGGTCGTTGGCATTGCAGTACACGGCGTTGCGTAGTTGATCTCCGAGGATTCGGTGTTCTTCTTCAGAGATTGGTGCATTCTTAGTATTCTTCGTGTTCTTCGTGATCTTCGACGAAGAAGATGCAGATCTTCAAGCCTCCCCTTTTTCTCCCAATCCCTTCTCAACACAACAAGTCCAACCCAAAAATAAAATAAGTGCTTCACTTATTTTATTATCATGACTTAAGTTTTAAAATAAAAAATTGAATTTAAACCACTTAATTAAAAGTTTTCATTAAATGGAAGTTTAAGGGGGTTAGGTAAAATGAAGGGGTGGGGTTCGTGTGGGCCCCACCACCCTCATATCCTCTCTTGGGTTGTTACCCAACTTCCACCCAAAGGTTAACCACTTAGTAAAAATAAAAATTGTAGCTCAATTTTTATTTTTAACTTCCATAATTTTTAACAACTCCCCCCATGTAAACGCAACTCCAGAAAAGATGTTCCTAAGAAATTACCGGCACTGCAAATCCATCGGTGCCCTCGAAATTCGATTCCGAGCCCCAGTTTCAATGTTAGGAAAACCCGCACGTTCATTCGCTAAATGTACCTGAGCTAAGCTTCGGAAAATGATTCTAGGAACACTGGGCCTCGGGATCAGGTGCCATCAGAAACTGAGTACTCGTAAAATCCTAAAGAAAATTAAGAAAAAAATTTCCTTGAAATTTCCGTGTCTTTACAAAAGTTGTAATGATTATATGTTTCAAACTAAATGTTTAATGGGGATATTTATTTTAATTTTTGGGTTCATAAAATAATATGATCCAAATCTCAAGAAAAATATGAATTCTCATATACACATGTTATTCATGATATTTAGAAATAATTATACATATTTTAGAATAATTGGTATATAAAATTACTGAGAAAATATTTTCAATGAAATCATACATTATTTCATTTTTCTATGGAGACGAAATTTTCCTCCAAAATATTTTTTTCTCATATTTCTTTTAATAATGTTTCAAAAATAACCCTAGAATTTTGAAATAAAAATTTTCACACATATTATATTTTACTTTTTGTGAATGTAATAATTATTTTTTGTCAAAATAATTAACATCACGATTTTAAAGTAAAATTAAAAGTAATCATTATTTTAACAAGAATTTCATTAATAAAATATGTTCTATTAAAGGATATTAATTTTTTTAAGAATACTTGGTAAATTTCATTGTTTATTTTAAAATAAAATAGTTAAAAAATTAATTATGTTTAAAAAAAATATTACAGAGAGGAATGATAATTTTCCTCATGAATTAATCTAAAATGTGTTTTAAATCAAATTGAACATTTATTACGGTTATTGTCGAGGATTTTTTTTAAAATATTTTTTTGAATTTATAGTATTAAGAGGTTATTTTAAATTAAAATTTATTTTTATCATTAAATGTTCCATGTGATCCTTCAATACAATTCTCAATATATGATGGTTTCATTTTTTGTAACATATTCTCTAATGTGTATTTGAACTAACTATACCATTCATAGTATTTATATGGATAGATTATGTTTATGAATAAATTATGTTCATGATAAATTTTTCTCTTATAAGGTTTACACAGTTGTGAAAATCAAACGTGACACGCATATTTTTCATTGGGTTATGAATTGATGAAATGATAAATTTTTATTTGACACAAGTCTATATTCCTTATGCTATAGTATGAAAAAATGTTTATATAACCCCATTAATTTTATTGTTTATGATATTTTTAATTTATCATTATTAGTTGTAGTATATGATATGTTTTTATTATCTAATTTGTAGGACCTACATATCCCATAAATGGATTGCATAAAGATTAATTCTCTATGATGTAAGAGGTTAAATGGGTGGTTATCCCAATCCTAAAAATTAGTGTACATGAATGTATTCACTAGTCCTAAAAATAGGGTACAATTGTGTTTATCCCATTATTAACTTGTTATGAATGTTTTGGTGAGTATCCATTACATATGAATTAACATGGTTAAATTTTTGTTTCAAAGTCATTATCTTACTCAAATAGTGTTCCCTCATGGATATTATATCTGGATTTACATAATATTCATGTATTGTGGAATTTAAATCATTATTTATTGAGTTATGATTATGATCATTGATATTTAAGTTTTGTTGTTTAAAAAATTATCTCATGTTTTGATTATAAATATCAATTGTTTCCCTTTTCTGAGTATCTGATCAACCTCTATTATGTTTATGTTACCCAATTTATGAAGAATGATTTTTTTGGAGGTAATAATGGGGAGGATCTTTATGGTTGATATTGAAAATCATCCATTAATTATAAATATTATGTTACATGATTCCAATTCCTCACAACTATTAATTTTTTTAGGCTAATGTTCGGGAAATGTAATAAATATTTATATAAAAATTTTTAATATTCATTTATGATAATCGTGGGTTTAAATAAGATTAGTTTTCCTAATGTGATTATAAAAGGAATCGGTATTTAGATATACAAACCATTTTGTCAACTGGGTTAAAATGTATTTTACAATGGTTTTATAATGAAATGGTGAATCATTAAAATGATTTCTTGATGATATGATATTTGATCATTATATATGATATCGGGTGATATTAGTACATTTTGTCAGAATGGGAGAGAAAATATATATTATATAAATGGGTGTGATATATTTATTCGGGTAATTTTCATTATTGTAAATTTAAGGAAGGGTGGATATAACTATGGAAGTTTCTCTAATGGATTCAAATGTGATCCAGTTATTTATGACATAGGTGAACACATGTTTTGAATATAATGCACAATGATTCCTAAAATGGGTTCTTTTTTCATTATATAGGATATAATCGATTTATATGTGCAACAAGTGTTTTTTCAGACACGTATATGATTTCTTTCATATTCTCAATTAATATTGTATGAAACATATAAAATATATGGGTTCTAATTTTTTCCCAAATAATTTTTTTCTTATTTTATATACACTACATCGATTTTTTATTATCATCCCATATATTTTATAGGTTTTTCATATGGTTTAATAATCTATAATGAATGTGAATAATTCATGTTGAGAGTTATGAATATTTATCATAAAATAAAAACAATATTTTTATAATGATTTTCAGTATGTTAAAGATTTATATTGAGTGTATGTGTCTAATCTATAATGTATGATCTTTTATTTAAGATTTATTCCCCAAAAAATTTATAATAAATGTTATTTTATAATTAATTTAATTGAATTCTACTCTATAAACACTCTATAATGTCATATTTATGGTTGGACACTCATAATAAAATCCCATGGCCCGTACTTGTGGGTTTATTAATAAAAATGTAATCCTTAAATTTTGTTTTTGATCCTGATAAAAGTTACTGAATATTTGTATTATAAGATATAAAAAATCAAATGATAATTTTAGATCATTTTCATACCAAAGGACCTTTTAGGTATACATTTTCCTAGAATTATTTCCAACTCTTACATAACAATACCCTTGTTATAATGGGAATATTTTACCTACTATATTTATATTTTCATATTAAAAAATAATCCTTATAAATATAAAATATAATTAATGAAATAATTCATTTAAAATTATTACTGGTAACCAAGGGAAGGTGATACTAATTATGAGTGATCTAGAATCCTCATGAAGGATTTACATAAGCATTAACAATTGAATATCATCAATGATCATAACAAGATCATAATGGTATGATGACATAATAAAATTGCATCATCATAAATAAGTGAATTAATACCAAAGAAAAAATAGATCATAAATACTGAGATAATAAATAAATTTCTAAAATAAAACAAGACTCATTAATTTCTACAACCATGAGACATGTTAAAACAACCCTTGGGAAAAGGATCCATTATAACTCATTGAAAGAATAGAAAATGTTAAGATCCCAGGATTTTGTAAAACATATAATTCTATTTATCATTGATTAAAAGAATAATTATGTCTACCTTGAATACCCTTATAGGTTATTTGGGTTTCAGGGGTATCTGAGGCTTATTCAGATCCTTGATTCATGATCTTTGGAAAAAAAACTGGGATTCACGGTTTAATGGAACCATGTGGAAGGGAAAAATGTTCATGAGGATCTCACATGGGATAAGTAATCTATACATATGGAGGTTCATCCCCTAGGGAGAATCATTTAATTTTTACCAATTTCAAACCACATGTTTTGCACATGGTTTTGAAAATGTTGTGTACTATAGATGTGAGGTTCCCATTCATATTGTGGTGGACACATTGTTGGCGCTCAGTTTGGACAACCCTATTGGAAAACTATGAAACCCAGATTTTGGTTATAAAATTTCAAACATTACCTTAATATGATTTTAACCTAAAATATACGTTCCTTCCTCAACCATTGACAATAGTGGATGTATGGTAGATCCTCTCTAAATCCAACACATATGGTTTTATACTGTTCCTCCACCCAATCTCAGAATTTAGATATGTCTATATCATTGGATAATACTAGTTTGTAATCCATTTTTTTCCTGTAGTTATTCATTATTCTTTGTATTGATGATGTTATTTAGGTGTAATATAATATTCATTATTTATGTGATCTTAAAACATTATCCATTTTCAGCTATATCTAAGTGAAATCATATGTTGATGTAAGATGAGCACTCTACTTCAGACCAAATGTGGGTGGTCAATAATTTATCTTCAGTGGTTTGGGGCTTTATTTGGATAGTTTCTATTATTCTTCTCACCAAACAATCTTATGTGGCTAGGAAAATGATCCTTAAAATTAAATTAAATGTAATGGATCCTGTTAGATATTCCCAGTAGTTCCTTGAGACATTTTTGAGAATGTTTCTCTATCATAGACAAGCAATAGAGTATGCCTATGATATTGGGATTTCCTACACAAATAATGGGGTGAGTAATATTATTTACTATTTAATGTATTTCTTTATATATATGTTTTAAATTTAATTAATTTTTAAGAGATTAATTTTTCCTTCATTCATGTTGATTCTTTCGACTGAATTGTTTATATTTTGTTTTATATAAGTGGGTATACTCATGGAACATGTATTCATGTGATTTGTTAAATGGAATGATATGTGACCGAAACTTTTATTGTATAACTTGGTGATATGCCATGGATCATGATTCCATTTGGATTCCATGTATGTTTCACCCTTCTTTATTGATTTATTGTATTGTATTCCTTTGGTCGTGTTCTCCTCATTTTGGTATTTCATAGAATTCCATGGTCTTTTCAACCCATTTGAGCTAGCTTACTGGACAACCATTGGACATTATTAGTTGAGATGATCCTTAGACTTTTCTTATTCCATTACTGAGCTCCCATCATGATTCTCCATGGACGTGATGAGGATGACTTGGTTTTCTATACATTGGATACAACCTTGTGGGGTATGAAACATTATATTATATGTCAAGGTAATGGTAAATGTGACATGTATAATTATAAATCTCTTCCATGGTTGTTATGACACTTATGGAATTACGACAAGTCCATGGTTTATTATATATATATGTTATATGATATGATTATGGGTTATAAGATATATTTTCAATACGATATGACTATGGTGATTTCTTCCATTTCTTTTACAGCTTCTTTATTGTTGGACCATGATACGTGTTTTGTGGAGAACCTTGGTAACATTGACAATATCCCTTTACATCATTAATTTTAATATGAGAATTTTATATGTTTTGTTTTCATATTTGTTATATCTTTCACTATCTTTATCTTGGGTTGCACCCCCATGAATTTTTTTCTACATTTAGTAACATCCTACTAGGACTATATGTCACACCCATTTCATGATGCCATTGGGTACCTGGCTCTATTATATGGATGTAGGTAGGGACTGGGGTAAGGTCCCATAGTTCAATGATTAATAATGTGCCATTACATAGAGCATGGGAGAACATGAGTCGGTTTATGATCATGATACTAGACGATATAATTCCATTTAGTTCATTTTGTATTTAGATACATATACTGATTAGATGCATGTGTAGAAATATTTTCTGGGTAGATACATAATATTATCATATTTATATATGAGAATACTGATTACATTGTTTTGTATATATATAAATATGTATCTATCACATGGATATTTACTACCTATTTACTTTTTTATGTTTCTACAATTATTTTATGGATTTTACTACTGTGTTACAAATTGATAATAGGGGATAGTCTCTATATTGAAATAGCCTAGTCCCTCACTACTAGTTGGCCTCGTGTTTCCTTTAGGGATATTCTATAGAGGCCATGTGGCCAACAAGTATAGGGTTTGTTTTCAAAGTAATCTGGGTCTTAGAAGATAAAATATTGTATTAGAGGATTTTTCCATTCTACATTTTTATTTTTTAGATTATAGAGGGGGGGAAGAATGATTAGAAATTTGGTAATGTGTTATTCCAGATATTAGATAACCCATATATAAGAAAAATCCAAATTTACCCAATGTAAAATTGTTTGTTTCTATATCATTGCTTTCATTGGTTATTTGATTAAACAGTTTGGTGATGAACTAGAATTGTGATGTTATAATTTATATTATTTTGTGTTCAATTATGGCTAGAACCTTCTAATTTGAGTGTGTTCCATATCAAGAATAATGTTATAAACTTCATTAGAATCACCATACATGAATTATTCCATTATTTATTTGAAAAATCTAATGGTTTCATGATATTGAGATATGTTATGTGATAGTTAAAACTATTTTAGTGATATAATTTTTGTTCATTGGCTTGAACAACAAGGTCGGTTCATATATTTTATGTCTTAATGTAATCAATGTTTACTTGATTTTGTTATATTATTCTCCCTATGAATCCAATTATGGAACATTCAGTCATTGACCATGAGTCTCATGGACTTGATTGTGCAATGTTATGGATTATGTGGATTCTATATTTCAGTTAATGATGATTATGGGACCTTATAAATATCGTGTGTCAAACAATTTAGTTAGAAAATTTATTAAGTAATTTAAAATGATTATAAAATCAAATAGAAATTGAAAATAATGAAATTGATACTTGAACATGTATCGATATTTGAGTGGGCTTTATACAGTGTTTCTTATGACGTAAGTCACTATCCCTTTTACCAGTCCTTGATTTAGGATCATATTGTTTAGTATGACATATTTATATGAAGGTTTTGAAATATACAATGATTTTAATTTTGAAAATTTATATCAGCCTTTTCAAAGTAATTCATAGAGAATGTATAAAATTTCCTCCAAAATATACTATAACCATATTCCCAGAGGGTGGTGATGTCCATACTCTAGAGGCGATGGGAAATGGGATACAGTGGATACTCAAACATTTCCTACTGAGGGACAAACATTTTTACCAGGCATAGGAGAAGATGAATAATTCCATTTGTGTTTTATGGATTTCATGAAACCGATTAAGGGAGGACCACAACTTTCATTGTCTATGGTTGAGTTAATATGTGGGTTCTAGTAGTTTCATTCTATAATTTTTTCAGTGGAATAGCTCCATAGTATTCTGGGATTTGGCTTGAGACTGTTATGTCATCGTTCGTGCTTCTGTACACACTTCATGAGAGAAGAGCGATGCTTGAATAATAAATTAATCATGGACTAGAAAATCCCTGGTGGGATGTTCAGAACTAGGATGATATGATATGTTATATAGTCTAGCTTGATTTATAAACCATATTAAATTCCTAATGTTTCCTAGAATCTATAAGATACTAGAGAGATACTACATTCATGAATATATTATAGGAATTTTTTACAAGAATTTTTAAACAAGGATATTATTCTTACTGTCTTGACTATGAAGGGTATGAAGTTTGTATGGGTAGATACATACCAGACATCATTTCAGGTGCTGAAAGGGATATTGATGTAATCAATGGTCCTGATTCTTCATGATAATGAAAGAAGGTACATTGTGTATTTTGATTAATTAGGTATCAATCATGGAGATGTTATAATATTTTCGTATCATGTCTTTCTGTGAAGGTATTGGAATCTTAGTCCTCACAAGAGGATATCCCAAACACCTGATCTCAAGTTAGCTGCAGTTGTTCATATCATTCATGATTCGAGACACCATTTACAAGGAAAACATTTTTTGGTGTACATTGACCAAAAAATAATCATGTATATATTTAAATAGCCTGATCTAAATCTATGGTGGTGAAGGTCAGTTGAGTACTTACAGTACTAAAATATCATTGAAGACTATTAATATTATAATGATAACATTCTGGTTGATGCACTGAGTATGAGGAGTCAGATATAGTCAGCTCATGAATCTAGTAGATAGTTCCATTATATAGATTTTTCCCAATATATACATGGAGGTACAAGATGGATAGGGGCATATTTTTATTTTATCTTTACCACGGAAATCTACACTACTCAGTAGAGTGATGATGTTTTAGTAATGAGATTCTAAGGGTATAGTCCAATAATAGAGTATAGAAGGTGAGGACCCACCTCCTGGTTGGAGTATAAGAAATGATGTGATGATATATATCCATTGTCTAGTTTGGGTTCTAGTTGATGTATATGAAGAGATTATGCAGGATTTTCATGCCTCATTTTGGGTGGTTCACCCTATTATTACAAAAATTTATTGTCATTTATGTCATCTGTACTGGTGGAAGAAGGTAAAATGTCAGGTAACTAGTTTTTTAACATGGAGTTCTTCTTATCTAAATGTGAAGGAATGAAATTAGAGAACATTTAGACTTTTACATGAATTAACTATTCTCTTGTGGTAATGGGATGTGGTCGTGATGGGTTTTGTGATAGGTTATACATGGTCACCATGAAGTAGGGATGATTTTTAGGTTTTTGTGGGAAGAAACACAACTTATTCTCATATATTACGGAATAAAGACACCATTGGTGTTGATGATCATGGGATGTGATATATTTTTGGGATAGAAAAACATTATAGGGTCCCTATAAATATATGATTAGATAGAGATTACCATTTTTCATCTCTTTCCTAGAATATTGTGAATTGAAAATAGGTTACATAGGTTCTCTTGAGATCAACATACCATCTTGAGACTAATAGATAATGAGAGAGTATGTTTTATGTTCTTGAGACAATTCTATGAGCATGCGTCTAGAAATTCTAGGTCTCTTGGAAGATCAATAAATACACGTTAATTTTCACCAACAATAATAGTTAATAAGGAAAAATACATATGGAAACTTATATGAAATTATATAAGGGGAAAATATAATTGTCTTTGTGATGGTTAGGCACAACTTTACTGGGACCATGTCTTGTGTAGGGGCTTCTTAGTGGGGCTAGTTTATCAGAATATAGGGGGTTACAACACAGTCTTAAAACAATATTACTCATATCTCCATGGATAAAATGTAGCATTTTATATAATGGAGTGAAAATTTTTTATTATCTCAATAATGCTAGGGTATAGATTGATCAGGATACATTGCATGATTTCACTACGATTTGTTGAGTGAGTCAACATTATAGAGAGAGTCATGCTTGTTTAATATCAATTTCAGTTACCTTAGATGTATTTATCCTTGCATGGAGTCTTTCATTAATCCCAGATAAGTCATTATCATTCATACCCATCTCACATTATTCAACTTGAGGAGGTGGTGTTACATATTGATGCATCCTTTGAGGATCATCCCATTCATATAATTAACAAGAGCACGATAGTTCTCTAAGGATAGTCATTTTGTCTAGTTTGTTATCTATGGAAGTACATCAATTAATAATTTCATATTTGGGAGTAAGAGGACAATATTCATGACTAGTATACAATTTTAGTCTCTGATGAAACTTGAAAAACCATGAGAGGGAAATTTGGGGATGAATTAATTTAAGGGGGAGATTGTATGATCCCAATTTTTCATACGAGGTAAAAGTATCCTTATATTAAGTTAAAATTCATTTTTACATCCTAATGAGAATAAAATTTGTAGAAATTGGAGTATAAGGGGTTTCATGTGATTTTAATGTTTCCAGAATCATGATTTTTGGAAGAAAAACATCTAGACTCTATGGTATGGATTAACCATGTAGCTCAAGATGTATAGTTTGAAAAAACCATATAGAGTCGGAAAATGGGATTGAGTAGCCACATAGTTTGAAGAAACCCTGAAAATGTTTCTGCACAACTTGTGCGAGGGACAAACAATTTATTGAAGAGATGAATCACAAATTTTGAGAACAATTTAAAGTACCATGTTCACTAACCAAGAGAGTATCCCTTCCTTAAAGTGATGGGATCATGAATGGTGAACCATTCGGTAAACCATGTGGACAAACTATGAAACACTAGTTTTTGGTGTAAAATTAAAAAATTCTCCTTAAAATGTTTATATCCCGAATTTTAATTTCATTCCTTATCCAACGATTGAAGTGGATTCATGGGAGAACCGCTAGAAATCCAAAACAATGGCTCTGATGCCAATCCTCCATTTTATCTATTAATCATGTTCTATCATTCTCTTTGTATTCATGATGGGGAATGGACAATTCATTTGGTGTCATTCATTGTTATTATTGGTAACAACATATCCATTTAGGTGTAAGATAATGTCATATTTCCTTGTTTTTAATATGTTCTTCATTATTCTTTAGAATAGTTTCAAATAAAAACCTATAAAATAATATCATACTAATATGTACATATGGTAGGTGACCTATACATTTACCAGAGTTTTTTGGTGCATTAGATATTCTATTTTCTTTTCTTCCACCAACTGTAATTCCTAGACTAGCCCAAAAAAATGAATTGAATAAATATATTTACTATAATGGATTTTTTTTGGGATTACTACTAGTTATTTGATAATTTATGGGGGCTTATAAACCATCCAAGGTCACCCATGTTGCGTAGCTTCAAGATTTATCTATTATCTACCCCTCATGGGGTGAGTGTTTTGGTTTTTTTAAAGAGTAATCCATGTTATATATGAATAAAATTTAAATAACTTCTATGAGATAGATTTTTGGATCCATTTCACATTAATTATTTTTATTTAATTGTTTATCTAGATTGTTATATGAGTTGGTATAATCCTGATACTCTTATTATTGTGAATTGTTGAGTTTAATAAGGTAAAAATTGAAATTGTAGTGGACTACATGGATGATATACCATTGATCTTGAATCCATTTAAATTCCATGGGGGTTTCAACCATGGATATTTATTTACTTTAGATGATGACATGTATGTGTTTGATCCTTTGACCTTGATTCCATTGGATGTAAAGTGCATTTCCAACAATTGGATCTGCCTTGTAGGAATCACATTGGACATGATTTATAGACATTGTATTTGGAATTCATTAGTGTATTTACCATGTTTCTAACTAGAAACATCTACGAATCGATGCTAATTACATGGTATTTTATACCTTGAATCTATACTCATGGGTTTTTTCATTCTAATTATACGGCACAACCATTATAAATGTGACATGTCTAATTATAAAAATATGTCATGGTTGTTATGAAACATCTCGTTTTATGAAAAGGTATTGGTTGATTTTATATACATGTTATTCTTCAAGGACATGGGTGAAATGATATATTTTGAATATGACATATCCAGGGTGTTTAATTAATATTATTTTACTACTTTATTGAAAAAAGATATTGATTATTTTTTTGTAGGGATCCTTGTTTTTGTTAACAGTATAACATTACAAATTTAATTTTTAAATGCTCAACATACTTGTACAACTATCATATCTATTATACCTTGCACTCTGATATATATTTTAATTCACATTCATGATTTTTTATTGAATCATTGGGTGATAACCTACTAGTACTGAATCTCATAAATTTTTTTGGGCCAAAATTGGGTACATGACCAATTTACAAATTTTTGGGCTGTTTTGGGTACCCATACAGAATATATGGATATAAGTCAGGATAGGGGAAACCTCACATAGTTCGATGCTCACATTATTTATGATTAACCGAATGAGATAATAGGACCATGTAGTGGTTTTTAATTCAAGCATTAATAGTTTTTTTGATATTTTTTTTATTTTGATACATGTACTGATTTGTTGCTATAATGACAGTTTGGGAGTATTTTTAGATAGATGACATTATTTTAATTGAGAATGAGATTAATTATGAAATTTTTATATATATATATATCTTTATTATTCATTTTTTTTGTTTACTGTTAGTTCTATTATTATATACTTCTTCTATTATTGTATGATTGTTATAGCTAAGTTGTAATCTAAGAATAGGTAATATTCGTCCCACAGACACAACATGGACCCTCATTACTACATGAAAGATGATCACATTTGTGGAGATGTTTATGAGGCCAAGTGGATAACCCAAATCTAGGAACTATTTAGTGGAGTGAGGTTCTAGGAATTTAAAAAAATACAGGTTTCTTGAGAAATCAAACATTCATCTGTGATTCAAGAAACAATATAATTTCCATATCTTTTAGAAGTAACCTATAATAAATAACCTCTATGTTAACATAGGACAAATATAAATTTAGAATACTTTATCTTCTTTTAGGTGAAACATAACATCCCCATACCATATGAGTATATTTTTAATAGTAACCTATTTCTATTCAAATAATGAATTGCTGGTTATAAAGGACACATCATTCAAATATTAGAAAATATAACCTACGTATTAATAATTACTCCACGAATTTTTTTTCGTAAATTATTTCAAAGTAACATATCATGAAACAAAAAAATGGATGTTATCATCTTATAAAAACCTATCATATATTTATTTATTAGTGAAAATTAATTTATAATAATAAAAAACTCATTAAATCATCATAATAAAAAATTCAAAAAAAATTATCTCAGTGGTATAAAATTTTGGTATCCCTGCTGAAGTATAGGAATCATTGTAGGGGTTTTTCAGAGATGGGAAATTACATTAGAATACAATTAAATAACTTCATTTAGAACATGGGAAACTATAATTTCACATTGACATAATTATACCATAAAATTATGGTAATATTGAAATGATTATTTTTTGGTAATTTTTATTAAAAAATAATTTTGAACCAGGAAATAAAATAATAGCGATGACCATATTGAAATATCTTCCTGTCATATAAGTTAAAAGAAAATATTCTTTTCTATCTTCTCTATAATGTATAAAATGACTTTAATATTTTTTTTAATGTCTCACATAAAAAAGTTGTATATAATTTCATGTATAATAGTACCGATCATTTTATAAAATTATTGAATTTTAAATACATTTCATAAAACTATTTTAATAAGTGTGCGATTACAAGAAATTTTTCATCAACGATAGAAGACATATGGTCATATTTACATTAAAATGATTATCTAGTTAATTTTATGAATAAAATATATTATAATGATAATGACAGTATAAAATAATTTTAATATCCATCATTAGTGAAAATATATGGGTTTTATTGTTTTATATTGATGAAATTTACCTCAATGTTAAATTTTAATAGAATATTATGAAAATAAATTATATTATAACATAAATCATAGCTATTTTGGTATATTTTGAATTGCAACTACAATGAATGATATAACATCAAATGAAACATTAAAAAACCTAAACATTAACGTAATAATTATTCGACATAAAAATAGTACATTATACAAACATCATAAAATAATATTGATTTATAATATAATGAATGTCATGGAAAATATAACTAATGTGATAAATAATTACAACTTTGTAATATTCATCTCAATACCCAATGGATTGAATAATATGTTTTTATTAATTTTATTTATATTAATTTATAAGGATACGAGATATAAAATGTCAAATTGAATGTATATACACCCCATTATGAAAAATAGTTTGTAACATTAAACATGGTTTAGTGAAACAATATTCAGATGAAGATATGGCACAAATATCATATCAATAAAATTAGATTTAATGAATTAGGTGATTATGTGTAACAATATAAAAAATAGCCCAAAATTAGTTGAAATAAAAATTAATTTTATTATTTTATTTTTCAAACACAATGATTTCATAATATTGTCAATTATGCAAAAGTATAACCTCATGAAAGAAATTGTGTTAAAAAACCCCTTTATTCAACTCCAAACATGTTTTGTAGGTCCCCAAACTTCAGTATAATAAACAATTGTTAATTATTTCCATATTTAATAAACTATTCCAGTTTTACTAATTTGAAATTAGATGAATTAACACAATTATTTCAATGAAATATTTAAATATATAATCCTGAAATTCATTGTCTTGTGTTTTGAGAACTTTTGATTCAAATTTGAAAAATCACTCTCGTAGGATGAAAATGGTAAAATGGTTAAATTTTCTCTCATATCCAAAATAATAAAAATTATATAATTTTAATTATGATATATAAAATTTCATTTTATAATTTCTCATGAATGTAAAATATGAAAAAATAATCACATCACTGAATGGATGTGGTATTCTATACGTATGAATTAGTGATATTATCATTTTTTAGTAGAAAAAATTGTAATATGTTAAGTATTAAATTATATTTCACTAATAATAATTATAATTTTTTATATAATATAAATATTATTAAATAAATAATAATAATTATCCTTCCTTGGTTGTGATTAAAAATTAATCACATATATTCATAGTTTTTTTAGTTCACACATAAGCATTAATGATGTTGTTGTTCCACATAGAATGGACACAGAGATGAATAAGGCATCAAAAATAATATTAAAATATCTAAGTATATGATAGATAACAATTTTATTATATATTAATTGTTATGAAAGTAATAAATTGATCTAGAAGAATAAGTAAAATTAAAATGCTCGGTTAAGCCGGTAGTTCCACTTTAGAGAATCTTCATTAGATCTCTCTGTAAATACCTTATTGAGGGTTTTTAAATAGTTAAAAACATATTGAATGTATCTTCTTATGTGATTATGATTCTAAAATAGGGTTTGGTTTATAAAAATTATAATTTATGTGTTAGGATGAGAAAATGGATGTTACACTTTTATAATTCATAGGAGGGACATCCTTTTAATTAAATAATGTATTAATTTAATATGATAAGATTTTCAGGTAAAAGGTGAATTATTTTAATTTATTTAGTATATATAATGTCGAGATGCTTAAATCCAATCATAGAATTAAATTTGAAATTTTTTTGTTGATGTTCAATCTAGTATCTCATTGGTTTAATCCCACATTAAACATTTTGATGATTATCATGATATCAATTTTTTTCTATTTTGTTCTATGGAATGTTTATATAAAAGGGAAAATTACCCAAGTGTTATAAATATATTATATTATTGAGATTAATCCACACGATTTTTCAAAAATATAATTTTTTATGACTATTTAATGTTGTAATAAAAGTTTATTTAGCATTAGATATCATTAAAGTCATTATTAAATTTATCAAAAGTGTTTACCTATATTGACATCAATAATTTAATTAAATTTAAATTTTAAATAGAATAAAATCAATAATATTATTTATTTGTATATATAATTTTAGAAACACCATAAATCACCAAGATATTTTACATTAAATATTTTTAAAACAATTACTTGATTTTTCTACTCATACCACAAGCACTATATATATGCTGCATAAGAAAGTAAGGTAATAATTTATTTATAGAATATTAAAAATTACTATGATAAAATTTAATTTAACATTGAAATAAATAATTATACCCAAACCTAACAACTTTATAGCACTATGATTTTTTTTAGAAATTAAAACAATGATTATGATAGTATTTAATTTTTTTTAAAACGTTATATTAATGACATTATAGAAGAAATGTTTTAAAAAATATGTAATTTATTTTAATATTTTAATATTATGTATGAAATAGAATTATACAATAGAAACATGGAAGGCGTTGTATATAAGTTTTTAAGATCATCAAATAACTTTTAGATTTCTATCTGATTTACCCATACCAAGGTGAAAAATATTTAACATGGTATCAATTTATACTAAATAAAAATAAAGATAAAATATTTAAAAAAAAAATTAAAAATTTTTATTATAAATTTACAACAATTATTGTATAAAATTAAATACATTTATGTTTTATATATTAATTTTAATATAAATTCAAAAAAATGATGGAAAATAATTTCTATAAATATAGTTATTATGGTGTAAGAAAATTTTTATAATAGAATTAACAATAGTTTAAAATAAAATTTAATTATATGGGATTTTTTATTCAAAATTAGAAAATGAAATTTGTAAATTTTATTTAAAAAGTTATTATTTTTCAATACATTGTTAGAAAACCAATTATTGTATAGTATTTTTATCTTTCAATGTTCAATTAAAATCTATGTTTTCAGAAAAATTCCAAAATAGTACTTTTAGATATCGTTGATATGGTGATTTTAAAATGATATAATTAATATTTTTTAAACATATTTCTAAATATTGACGAAATCGAATATAATATTCACTCCAAAAATCAAATAAAAATAATTTTGATTCATTTATTAAACATTTATTTAGCATGACTAAAAACTTTGTACTTATGAATTATTTACTAATAAATATATTACAATAAAAAATTATAATAAATAATAAATATTAATTTATTCTTATTCGTATCTCCATTTTTATAGCTATGTTAAAATTTTTATTAAATAATATTTTCAAAGTATATCAAATCCCGCTTCATGCTCGGGGTTGCGTGCTAAGTGATCTATCAAGGCCAAATTTCATTTAAACTAACCATTTGAGGGTTTACAAGGAAATTTATCTTACATGGGATGAATATATACTTTTTCATGGATGGTCTGGAATAATATTGTTAAAAATCTTGTGTTGTCCTAATGGGGGTCTTAAAATAAGGGATTATGGCCTCCATTGTTTCAAAGGATTGTTATCTATTAAGGAATGCATAGTCTGGTATATTGGGATTTGTTTCTCCCCAAACTCACCATCACTATATATCATGGTGGACTAGGAAACCAATTAATGATTTTGTTTGAATATATCATCATAATCTGCTCAGAGATATTATGCAATTATCCAAATTATGTATAACCAATCACCAATTTGTTGATACGAATCAACTATGGTTATTCATTTCTAATTTTGTAGTTATTTTTATTTTATTATGAGAATGAAATATATATATATATATATATATATATATTTGTATTTATTTAAGTGACCACATTGGGTGCTCTCTACTGAGATATGTACCCACACCATACTCAAGTTGTTGAGACACATGGGAACTTTAAAACATCATCCATGTTTTAATTATAGGATTGGATAGGGCCTATTATCTGACCATTAAAAAAATAACATATTTAATAGATTTTCATATGGGTTGGATTGTTGTTAGTAGTATGGCCTCATTTTTAAGGTATTTCACTTTCATATTATATTTTTTTTATAAGAACAATTGGAGATTAATCTTTTTTTATTATATGAATACATTCAATTATTTATTTCATATCCTACTTGTATTTTTTTCTAAATAAATTTTTTGTATGTTTATTGTTAATTTTATTATTATTTTACATATTCATGTAGGGGAATAGTCTTACTATGATACAAAGTTAGTCTCATGTTGTTTGTTAGTATGAATTGGTGTATAATTAGGCATTCCTAAAGTCACATTTCACCACTAATCTAATTTCTATTTATGTTTTCTAGGTTTGGATGTTAAATTAAACTTGATTATTAGAATATTTTGGACTACGAAAATAATTATATTTTTGATTTACTTTATTCTGAGACCCTCCCACGTTAGCAAACATTGACGCTTCATATATAAAAGTACAGGTTGTTTTTTTTCCCCAATATCCATGTTGTAAAGGGAAGGTATGGTAAACTGCTTCTTCATCCACAATATACCTTATGACATAGAACTAGTTGTGATGGATCAATGTTTTTTTATATATTCATTTATTAATGTATAGTGGTTAGAGTCTGTTTGTACTATGTAACTTGATAATGTGGTCATGACATGGTTATATGTTGTGGGTCATGTGTGGTTAAAGAATGGTCTTATGTTCATGTCCTTTATATTTTTGATACCGTACTGTGACAGTGATGTTATTTGTGGTTGTGATGTCATTTGTAGGAAGATTATGGTCTATATATTTTTTTGGTCATAATTTGATATGATGTTACAATAATATTTGTATATATAAGGGTTTAGATTAGATAACATAAGTTGTTGGGGTGTGAAGGTGACCTAATCAATGGTGATGTTCGTGTAGTGTACTAAAACTACATTTATTATTTTGATACTATAGAACTATACTTTTAAATGATATTTGGAATGATAATAATGATTATTTTTGTTGAAAGATAGCTAAATTTATGTGTTATTTTTGTTGACTATTTATTCCATGGGGAATTAGAAAATTATTTCAAAATTTCATCAGTGGGTTTCTGTTGGAACATATTATGTGTAATTTTATTCAAAAAACCTTGGTATATAAATAGTTTTTATTGTTTTTTAATATATTAGTTTGTACTAGGATAATAATTAATTTCCATAGGATTTTACTATTGGTTTTGATAGGTTATTCGATATGTTTTATTCTTTTGTGATTTATTTATTTTTGGTTTATTCCATGTATGCAATAATCATGAATTTAGGATGGGTGTTATTTTATATTTTGTGGATTTGGTAAGTGTTTTTTTATAATTTGGGAATATATGAGTGTAATGGATTTGGTTTTTATGTCATATACCATTGGTGGTGGATTCCAACCCAATGCCTACTAGATGATGGTTTTAAGGATTGCACGCATTTTCATTAGAGTCTGTGGAGGGTTTCCAAGTGTGGTAGGTCAAGAAATAAATATTCATTAATTTTATCCCCTAATGGTTGATTTATGTTTAAAAATAATATAACTAGTCATTCATTAACCAGTACCAATAATTTCAAAATTTCATTGATTTCCTAACTATGATCCAAAAAAGGAATTATTCAAAAACCATTCCAATAATTAAAAAATAATGGAAATATAATCCAACCTTTTTAAATTGATTAAAAAATTCTATATACCCAATGTTGAATATAAAATTATTATTTAGGATTTTTAAAGTCCAATTATAGTATATTAATAAATAAATAGAAAAAATTACAATATATTTTTAAAAAATCAATACATAGAATTTCTTGATCCATATAATGAATTCCACATATAAAAATTTTGAACTCAATATTTTAAAGAATTAAATATTATTTCTAAAAAAATTGATAAACTATAATACATCCCTACAAATGTAAATTCATCCCAAAAAACAATAACCATGATATATAAACAATAATGAAATTATATTATATAAATATCAAATTTGAATTTCAAAATCAAAAAAATATAAATAATAAATGAAATTAAATATGATATATAACATTCCATCATACATGTGCTTCGCCAAACCAAGATAATAATAATAAACCCCATAAAATAAAGGAAATTAAAAACCACACAAAAATATAGATTTTACAAAATAAGTGTTGAGGAATATTATTGATCTATATATGCTAATAAAATTTTCCAGACAAACAGTATTTTAGATAGGAATTATTTTCTCCATATTAATAAATAAAAATATTTTCTCTATTTCTATTGATAATTCAACATTATGGATACATATATTGGGCCAACAAATGAAAAAAATAAGAAAACATATAAATAAATATCCAAAAAAACATGATATCACACCAATAAAATAAAAAAGTAACTACAAAAACAAATAAACATGTATACAATGCATATATAAAATATACATGAAAAATATAAGTATGTAGATATAATAAAAAATATATATAGTTAATAAAATATTATAAGGGAAGGAGTGACTAATATATTTGTAGACATCAACATAATAAGTGACAAAAATAACCCAATATAATATCTATAACTATGTGAACAATGATTTCAATCATATTTAAATTAATCAATAGTATTTATTGGCTGTATGGTTCTGTGATTAAATAATGTGGGGTATTCCTTTAAAAAGATTAATTGATAAAAAGTACACAAACATTTCACAATATATATGTATTTATGATGTACCGTCCAATTTTCATTCCAATAATTATTTGATTCATTTATAGTTAATTGAAATGTAAAAATTCAAAAAAAAATTAAATTAAATTGAATGAAATTATATTTTTTAAACCATGACCCAGCCTTCAGGTTCATGTCAAGGGTGGTACAACCAGATGTGCACCACCACATATGAAAGAGGTTGTTGACTAGAGGCAAGGGCCTATGGAAATGATGCGTGAAGACTCTTTCCTTAATACCATGTTAAAATTAGAATAAATAAATTGATAAATTGTAATAAAAAATGGAGAATAAAACAGTATCCCTCAAATTATCCTTACATACAAAATAAATCCATGTCGTAGTATCCTAGAATTTGAAAAAAAACCCAATTAGTAAAAATGATCTATGTATGGTAAGATATAAAAATAAAATATGTATTTGAAGACATTTTGGTTAAAACACTATCTAGAAATATACTCACCCAACTAACAACATTCTCAACCATCCCATATAGATCCCTTTCTCTTCACCAAATCCGTTACCAAGAAATCTATAAGCCCAAAAAACATCACATGTTGGTTGTGAGTAATATACATAATGGGTCCCCACCAATGGAAAATAACATATTTTCATAACATAAATATGTTCATTTCATTAAATAAAACAATAATAAAAAATCACAATAATATGTCACACATGTCCACAAAAAATTTCAGGGCCTCAAAAATAATCTCCACCTTATTCAACTCCATACTAGAAGGAACAAAATATGTTTTCCTATCACATCCCCCTTGAGAAAACGATATTGAAAAAATTATTAGATTACTCCATTCATAGAGGAATAATAAACTTTATTCCAAACTCACACATATTTCATCCCTTATGGGGGATTGATCACTTTGATGCAGAATAGAAAAGAAAAAATATATATAATTTAAGAAGAAAATCATATATTATACATGAGATCAGGTTATGAATTATAATCAATATAATAACTTAAATACAATAAAAAATGAATATTTCAAGGAAATGAACACACACCACATGTGATCATGAATAAAAAAAAGGTCACTCAGGCCTATATAGGTAAAACAAAAATCATACCAATAACATGTATAAGACATTCACCAAATTTAAGAGATTCCTATGTCTGGTGAATGATAAATGATCATAGAAACAGTCACAAATTAAGTCATTATGAACCATCTAATCCTATAAAAAACATCGTTTGAAAAAAAACCTATTTAGGTGATGAATAACTCACAACTCTATAATAATAATTTATGGGAATATGGAAGATTTTCAAATAATAAAGCCCAAGGATTATCTGGAAACATGTCATATCTATAATTGTAAAGAAAAAAACATTTTATAACATTGTATCCATCAAGAGATAGTCTGTATAAAAATATTATTTTCTGGACTTTTCATTAGCTAAGGTTTGATTATTTTTCAAATTTAGAAAATTTATTGGATTTTATTGTTTATATGGACTGATTTAGTGGCACTTTTCCTTATTTATCCATGATTAAAATAATTAAATAAACTAATTAATTGAGCAGAATACTTTTATAGGTTACTGAAAATATTTTTAGAATGAGTGTATATCCCTAACAAACCTATGTGTAATTATGATAAGAAGAGTTGTTTTTTTCATAACATTGACATATGACTGTGTTTCTTGTAAATGGAGTTTTTTTATGATTATATAGCTTCACACGAAGTGTTTTTTGACATGTCATTTTCATTTTTCATTGTATCTGAGGATATGATTTCTTCGATAGCATATCATCTAGGTGGAGCCTAATGTAATAACCCCTAAGAGGGATGTGTTATGGGTGAGGTTGAAATGTATTGTACTATCAAATGATAAATTTATGTATTATCCATTTTTTGGAAAATAAATTTCTCAAGGATAGGATTGTTCAGGTGGAAAATATATATTTTTCATATATAGAGTTGAAGTAGTTAGATTCAATCTCCATGGACCTAGCATATGATTTGGACTTTTGTGTTATGTTTTTCTAATATTTATTCCCAATTTATGTTGATATTAGTAAATTATGTGTTTCTTAAACAATGATTTAATGTTTTTAAATGTTTTTTTTACAATTTCTTGTACTAACACCCTATATAGAAATTTTACTGAATATGTATATTTTAGACTCGTAAATCAATTAAAGGGAAAATAACATGTGTTATATGGATAAGAAGGTAGGTAAGTGGAAATATAAGCATCAAGCTGAAGTTTAGATCAGATATCTTTAGATAATGATTTTATTTTTAATACATACTATATTAGATAATTTTCAATGATTTTGGACATATATAAGGATGTATATACTAATATTATATAGCCTATTGTTGTATGTGATACTACTCAAAGGGTTTTTTATCATATATTTATTTATTATTTTTATCTATATATTTAAATAAATTAATAATATCATATAACTAGGGGTATAGTTTCCCCAAAACATTTTCATTGTCCCTCACCACTATTGGACTACCTTGTGCGTAATTAGAGGCTCATGTGATGTTATGTTCAACCGCTGATGGTTTTGGGAGGGTGTTACAAAATTTTCTGAGAGTAGGAACAAAAATAAAAGTGTTATGGAATTATGTGGGTTATTTTAAAGGTTCCACAATGAGGATGTTGTTAATTAAATGGGGGTTAATATAAAACCCCATAATGAGAAAAGGTAAAAATGTTTATTGTTACTAAACATGTTAATAAGGTATACCATTTTTAAGGATCATATATGATTATAAATCTAAATTGAATTAGGTTTTCTTAGAAGATGTAATAATTAGGGGTTATATTTTGGGATATTACAAAGTGACTGTGAATGTGAAGGAAAGTAACACTAGATTTAGAGACCCAAAGCTTGACGTACATGGACATTACATTACTTTTTCGGAATACTTAATATATAAAAAAATAGACACCAAAGTACCGTAATAGTTTAGTGTCTTTGAAAACATGGAATATAAACTTCTAATCATGTTGAAAGATCTTCAACATCTCCCATAACAATCTTCCCCTTTTTTAACTTACCTAAAACCTTTCTTTATATCCTGTGGAAAAGAAAACATAAAAAGGGTGAGATTAAATGCGTAGTATGGTAAAACATAGATAACATAAAACAATCCATAAACATTTGAAAGAAAAAACTTGAACATGAAATTTAAACATCAAAATCTTGAGCAAAGACATAAATCATGGAAGTACTTAAGGCATATATCATAATGGAAAATCATCCAAGATAATATATAATAGGAATAAAACATGTAATTATTGCAACCATTCAGCACATGTTATTATTTCCATAGTAGCCAAGTCATTGTTGTCAAGACCATCTTAGTGGACAATGTCCCTTTCTGAATTGAGTTCACTCCTCATTTCATTCCTGTAACACTAAATCAGATTAACTTATAATTCCAGCCATGTCTATCTCATGAGATATAAATCATTACCCAATTAATTGGAGGGAGATATAGATCCCACCCATCTCATAATAAAATCATTCTTACTTGTGCCACAACATAAACATAAATCATTCATCATATCCCATTGAATAAAATGGGTCTCATAAACATCATCACATCATGACAAAATCCATATAAAACAAATGGATATCATTTCATCATAATAAAATTGAAACCATGTAAATCATAGAGACATTATTTTTGAAACATACACATATTAAATAATGTCACCTTATATGGAAAATGGTTTTGATAAAACAC
The DNA here is from genome assembly GCA_963277665.1 of Viscum album. NCBI lineage: Eukaryota > Viridiplantae > Streptophyta > Magnoliopsida > Santalales > Viscaceae > Viscum > Viscum album. The sequence continues at coordinate 1,940,788,235 of OY728126.1, read as the reverse complement.
TTGAAATTAATTCTTGAGGAAAATCTCCAATCTTTTTCAAAATCATTTTCTTTTCACAAAATACCAAGGAAATTTAAAAGAAAAGGATTTTTTAAAAATATTCATGAAATCATGTAGAGTAAGCTTCATGAAAATAAGGCATTACGAAACCGTAAATATCCATTCATGCAGTATAAGTTAAAAATGACATTCTTCTCATACTTTTGTCGGAAAAGTAAAAAAGTTCCCCGTGTGGTAATCAAAAGTAAGATTCCTTCCATAACATGTAGTAAATTTAAAAAAAGGGTAAAAATGACTTAAAAAAACCAGGAAAACAGTTTTTATAAAACATGGGCATGGATGATTACAATAACCCCAATAATTACTTACGAATAACAATCTCGGCTAAGAATGAGATTGGAATAGTTATCCCTTACGTTAGGTCTGATATGCTTCATACGTATCTGAACCAACTGTATAATGATTTAAATAATGTCATTGAATAATTAAAGAACCATATTCATTTTTATGATATCATATATGGTTCACTTATGACTTTATATTACCCGTTCTTTTGTAAATTCATGTTAAAGTATCGTTTTGTGTATAATCGTTTCAGTTATCGTCCGTGTTTTGACTTTTAATTATTAATATGATTACTTAGATCATTATTACATAATTCCAGAATTTAAAACATGATTTATATATAATATATATTCATAATATACGTATATATAATATATTGATAAAGGTAGAGAAATACATCGTTCATGGAGACAGTAGGTCGTACGTAGGAATGAACGTTGTTTTCGTTTCCTTATTGAATTGAATGGAAATAAGTAGATGACATACATATATATATACATAACTCTAGTATCATTATTATTTCATATATTTGATGATTAATTATTATATATACTTTATAAGCATTCTTGAATTGTTATCATGGAAAATTAATCTCATCACGTCGTGGAGACGGTAATCCGTACGTACGCACGAGCGATGATATCGTTCCCATATTTATTGAATGGAATTGGAGTGGATAATATAATATCTTAGAATCAGTATGATTTTATAATATCCATATATAGTTATTATTTACACCATTATACCCATCCAAGTAAGGTGGTGGTGGAAAAACAGATTACACCACGGCGTGGAGACGGTATTCCGCACATACATACGCGTGGTGATTTCGTTTTCCGTAGGATGGATAGAAGGTGAAATATGGTTGTTTCATATTTATAATAACATATTAGTATATAATTAATACATATTTTATTACTTTATAATGAAGCAACTAGTTTTGAGGAAGTAGAAGAAGAATGAAACTTGAAAGAATCGGTAACAGATATTACCTCTTCTTCGACACACCTCTTTGAAACCTCATCATAGGGAACTAAAATTGGTCTTTGAAGAAGACCAAGACCTCTAGTATGATGTTAAGGAGGTTTAGAATGGAAATGGGCAGGGGTTGGCCGATCTTGAAAGCTCAATGTTGTGTAAATATGAGAGGGAGGAGGTGCCCTTTTATAAGGGAAGAGGGGCACCTTTGGAGTCCTCAAAAATATTAGTTTAATATAAATTCAAACCGCACATAAAAACCTCAAAAAATGACTCAATTAGAAGATTATATGAGATAGGGTTGTAATATCATCATAAAATCAAATTTAGACATGTTTTAATTTTATTTGTAAACTTATCACTTTGATTTATCCTTCTTTAATCTATTTAATTTTATTTGTGGTAATAAAATTATAAATTATAAATGGTTATAAATAGTCACTTATGCATTGTTAATTTTCCATAATTGGATACTCTATGACATTTTAGACTATATAAATTTAAATTTATAATTTTTAAATATTTCGGTGATTTTAAACAATTTAATAATATGTCATTTTTATAAAATAACAATAGTTTCAATTTTGACACTATTCATTTATTTCAATTTAAATAAAATCAAAAAAAATGATATATTCAAACTAAATATTTAATAGGTTACTAACATGTCATATTAATCTAGAAAATTAGTGTTGAACATTAAATAGTTAATTTAATATTTATTTTACTATTTGTAAAACCATTTATTTGATACTTCTCTTAATAAAATAATTTATTCAACATTTTTGTATAATTCTAAAATATACTTATTTGTTGGATAAAAATTAAAATTAAAATACTAGGATGAATATAAATCTTATATATTACATATTAATCCTTTTTGTTGGATTTATATTCTAAAACAAACATCTTTTAAAATGTTATATTTATTAAATTATGAAGGTGACAACTTTGACATCATTTAAAATTAAATAATATAAGTGTCATAATAGCTTTTATAAGACTCCAAACGGTCATATATTCGGTAATTGGATGCTACTGGTGTATATATACACTACCAATAAGTTTTTGTCAGGTTTATGAGCCTCTTAATGGATATTATTATTTCAATAAAACTATATTACTTATGTTTTACTAAATAAATAATCCCTGCATCATTAATGTATAAACTATTTAGGTAATTAAAATTCTCTTAAAAATTATAAATAAATTACCATGATAAAGAAAATCATTTTATCTTTAAAATGAGTTTTTATAACTGAATGTATATTCTGTATAACTTTATATTAAAAAATACTTTAATTATTAAAGTTGAGTGAGACATATTTCACTTTCTTTTAAATAAAATAAACTAAAGGTGTTAATCACATCCATGTGGGTTCCAATGGATTCAATTCTGACCCAAATATGCCTTAGGACAAAATATAAGCATCCAATTATATTAATACTAGTGTTAGGGTATGTTTATAATATTATATTTACCCTTAATTACCCGATTTACATTTTACTATGGTAAATAAAATTCATCGTAGTTACAATTCATAATGGCCAAAAATAATAAGTTTCCTATTAACATAATTTTTACCCATTTATTACAAATATTGAATCCATTTTTCTAAATTCAATAAACATAATTTTCATAAATTAATTTATAATTAATCCCGTTGTTAAGAAAAAGAGTTTTAAAAGTTAAAACATTGCAAAAGATTGAAATGATTTTACCTATGAATTCAATGTAAAGTCAATGCTAATGACATAAATTATATTAAATGGTTAAAAGAAATTTTATTTATATTTTAAAATAATTCAATATTATAATTTAACCATATTAATTATTACGATGAAAATGTCATTTTTAATTAAAATATATTGTGTTTAAACTATTCATTAAAATATGAAAGTTATCAGAAAAATATCAAAACATTATCCAATGTAAATTTTTATTTCCAGATTCAAAATAAGAATTTTATTTTGTAAAATTTAACTTCTAAAATTTTCAAAAATTATATTTAAAATGGGTGTGCCATCAAAACGCGGAAAAACTTCATTTTTTTAAAAATACTTATTTTACCCAAAACATTTATTTTTTTCTCATACCGTGTCCTATTAAATTTTTAAGATTAATTATAATGTCATATAAATCAAGATTTATTTTATAATATTCATAACGGCTAGTTTATAATAATATTATAACCATATATCATTGTTTAGTGAAACCCGGTATTGTGTACAACACACGCTATCTCGGAAGGTTGCGATTGCATATAATACAAGCCAAGTCAGGGTTGAGTGCAGTGCAAGAATCCTTTGTTGTTGCATATAAAAAAATACAACCATAATTCATTTATATATTTAATATATATATATATATAGACACACTCAATTATGCGTTGAATAACTACTATCAAACAAACTTGAAATTGTGTATAACACGATCCAAGATTAGTGTTGTCTATACTGAAAGCTAATACGATGTTGCGTATAATGAAAGATAATCTTGTTGTAGCATACAATATAAGATATGAAAGAAATTAAAAATAATATATGTTATAAATTCTTGAGTTGTTACATTCTACCCCCCTTAAAATGAATTTCACCCTCAAAATTCATCAGGGTTAAAAATCGTTTACTATTCATAGAATCCCACATCGTAAAAAGGAATACTAAAACTTAATTTTAAAAAATAAATTATGAAATAAAACGATTACCCAAATTAACTCATCATTGGGTTTCCATATAGGAGAACATAGGTGAAAATATGGATATAGAAGAAAAATCTAACCATCATGTTCTGATAGAGAGTGGTAGAGAACATGGATATGAAAAAGCCAACAATCACAAAGCCATAAATTTGTGATGTTATGAGATACCATCTGATTCAACAGATATGAGAGCACTAGGAAAACATTTTTGGATTTCATGATAATTACCCTAATGTTGAATAATTTTCAAATCAAAAGAAATACTTACTTGATTTTGGTACAATCTCAAAGTTTTTCATGCCTTGAACAATTTCCACTTCGTCTCTTAAATAAATGAAGATTAATTTGTCATTCGTGAAGTGTTAGTAGATCATGTGATAGAATGAAGAGTCATTCCATATATTTCAAACCAAAGGTTAGAAAAAATTATCAAATATACATAAGTGCATCTATGGTATATCATTCAAAAAATGAACTTATACTTCATCTATCACACTGATTAATAAAATAAAACTACTTTATACTAACCAGGGACTTCCTGTAGGCCAGTGGCAGGCGATAAAGGCCAGTCACACATCGGTTGTGGGTTCCATTCCCGCAAACTTGTCTGATGTGACAGGTTGTCTCCAGTCCTACAGGTTGACCTTTTTCTAAAACTACATTATAATAACATCCCATCAATAATATTGAAATCAAAGTTCTAGCCTTAGACAATACTAATTTATGTTCAACATAATCCATTCTAATCTTTAGGCTTATCCAAAATAATTATGTCCAATATCATAGTATAAAAGAATACAATTACTAGAAATTTCATCTACCGAGCATGTGAATACCATCATTTATCCCCCATATCTCATATGATATATCTTGTTGGTCACCTTCCAAACATGTGAATACCTTAATCATGTATTCTGTTAAAACATTAATACCCATTGAACCTTAGTGAAAACTTTAATGCTGTCACAAGTTAACTCTTTCCACATTCCAAAATCCCAAAATTTCAATATACTCAAACCATGATATCACATTGTCCTTATATCATTCATGAGATCATGAATACTATCATACATATTATTTTCTCCTTATCCCTTCATTATGTGCATATCATCTACTTTCCAAAAATATTTGGATAACCTTTCATGGTTATGGGTACAATTCAATATATACAATCAAATACATAGGAAAAACAATAGTGTAACAATCCTTTTATGTGTATTTATTCCATAGTACCATTACCTTTACAACATAACTCTTGATAAACATAAATCATTCAACTACGTTTTTAACAATTGACCGAGCTTCATCATTGTATTCCTCAACACTTCTCTCATCTTATATACCATTTGTAGTCTCTTCATCATCATCAACATTAATAATACCCATACAACCACGCTGGTTCTCTTCATGATATTTTCCCTTAGGTCATTGGTTTTCATAATTCCAGTACATTCCACATTAAAAACATTTAACCATTTCATATGTCTTATCAATACCATTATCCTTGTCCATGGTGTTAACTGAACCTTTCCCTTTGTAATTACTTGATTTGTGTCCTTCTTTTCTACACCTAAAGAATCTTCCAGTTCCTTTGAAACATTCCCCTTGATGCCTCTTCCCACGTGACTCACATGAGGTAAATTGAACTTTCTTTCCTCTATGATCATCACGAAACTCCGTCTTTCTCTTATTAGCTGAGTCTGGAATCTTTCCAAGGTGGAGATTATTGATCATATTATGAGATTTATGATTAGGCATAATAACGATGTTCCGCCTTCCAAATTCCATTTTATTTGGTAGCTCATGAAGAATATCATTCCATTATCCATCATATCCTCCATTATCGTGAATCCTCCTATTTCCATCCATTTTCTAAAACCTAAAAAAATAGTGATAGAGGCAAAAATCATGCTAGGAAAACAGCATAATAAAGGGGGAGTTCCTATAATATTTTACGTATTAAGTTTAATTCTAATACGGTTTCCATAATTCTAGGACTATAACCTATACTTATACTTATACTTTGGGAAATACCTAGAAATACCTTAGAAATATCTCTAGGGATCTCACTAAATGTTTCACATCCTAGTTTCCAAAGATTAAATAAACCATTCCTCAGATACCAACTGTAGAGACCCAATGCTTGAAGTACATGGACATTACATTACTTTTGCAGAATAATTAATACATAAAAAAAATAGACACCAAAGAACCATAATTGTTTAGTGTCTTTGGAAACATGGAATATAAACATCTAATCATGTAAAAAGGTCTTCAACGTCTCCCATAACGATCATCCGCATTTTTTTTCCTTACCTAAAACTATTCTTTATATCCTGCAGAAATGAAAACGTAAAAAGGCTGAGCTAAAATACTCAGTGAGGGAAAACATAGAGAACACAAAACAATCCATAAACAATTGAAAGAAAAAACTTGAACATGAAATTTAAACATCAAAAGCTTGAGAAAAGACATAAATTGTGGAAGTACGTAAGGCATATATCATAATGTAACATCATCCATGATAAAATATAATGAGAATAAGACATGTAATTGTGGAAACCATTCATCACATGTTATGATTTCCATAGTAGCCAAGGAATTTCTTCTAGGACCATCATAGTGGACAAAGTCCCTTTCTGAATCGAGTTCACTCCTCGTTTCAGTCCTGTAACACTGAACCGGATTAATTTACCGTTCCATCCATGTCTATATCATGATATATAAATCTTTACCCAATACATTGTAGGGAGATATAGGTCCCACCCATCTCATAATGAAATCATTCTTACTTTTTCCAAAACATAAACATAAATCATTCATCATATCCCAAAAAATAAAATGGGTTTCATAAACATCATCCCATCATGACAACATCCATATAAAACAACTGGATATCATTTCATCAGAAGAAAATTGAAACCATGTAAATAATAGAAACATTATATTTGAAAAATACACATATTAAATAATGTCTCCTTATATGGAAAATGGTTTTGATAAAACACATGAAATGAATTCTTGAGGAAAATATCCTTTCTTTTTCAAAATCATTTTCTTCTCACAAAATGCCCTGAAAATTTAAAAGAAATGTATTTTTTTGAAAATAGTCATGAAATCATGTAGAGTAATCTTCATGAAAATAATGAATTATGAAACCGTAAAAATCCATTCATGCTGTATAAGTTAAAAATAACATTCTTCTCGTACTTTTGTCAGAACAGTCAAAAAGTTCCCCGTGTGGTAAATAAAAGTAACATTGCTTTCATAACATGTGGTAAATTTCAAAAATGGGTAAAAAGGTCTTTAAAAAACATGAAAACATTTTTAGAAAACATGGGCATGGATGATAAAAATAAACCTAGTAAATACTTACGAATTACAGTCTCGGATAAGAATGAGACTGGAATAGTTATCCCTTACCTTAGGTCTGATATGCTTCGTACGTATCCGAAACTCCTGTATATTGATTTAAATAATGTCATTGAATTATTAAAGAATCATATTCATTATTATGATATCATATATGGTTCACTTATGACATTATATTACCCGTTATTTTGTAAATTCATGTTAAAGTAGCGTTTTGGGTAAAATTGTTTCATTTATAGTCCGTGTTTTGACTTGTAATTCTTAATATGATTATATAGATCATGATTACTTAATTATATAATTTAAAACATGACTTATATATAATATATATTAAAAATATACATATATATAATATATTGATAAAGGGATAGAAATACACCGTTCATGGAGACGGTAGGCCGTACGTATGCATGAACGCTGTTTTTGTTTCCTTATTGAATTGAATGGAATTAAGTATATAACATAAATATATATATAAATAAATCCATTAGCATTATTATTTCATATATTTCATGATTACATATTATATATACTTTATAATCATTCTTCTATTGTTATCATGGAAAATGAATCTCATCGCATCGTGGAGACGGTAATCCGTACGTATTCGCAAGCGATGATATCGTTCCCATATTTATTGAATGGAATTGGAGTGGATGATATAATATATTATAATAAATATGATGTTATAATAATGATATATAGTTATTATTTACACTATTATACCCATCCAACTAAGGTGGTGGTTTAAAAAATAGATTACACCACAGCATGGAGACGGTATTCCGTACGTACACACGCGCGGTGATTTGATTTTCCATATGATGGATAGAAGGTGAAATAGGGTTGTTTCATATTTATAATATCATATTAGTATATAAGTAATACTTATGTTTTTACATTATATTGAAACAAATAATTAAGATGAAGTAGAAGAAGAATGAAACTTGAAAGAAACGGTAATAGTTATTACCTCTTCTTCGACACACCTCTTTGAAACCTCTTCTTATGGCACTAAAATTGGTCTTTAATGAAGAACATGACCTATAGTATGTATCTATGGAGGTTGAGAAGGGAAATGGGTAGGGGTTGTCCGAGCATGATGGCTCAAAGTTGTGTAAATATGGGAGGGAAGAGATGCCCATTTATATGGGAGGAGAGTGGCACCTTTGGAATCCTCAAAAATATTAGTTTAATATAAATTCAAACCCCACATAAAAAACCACCAAATTTGATTCAATTCGAAGATTAGATGAGATAAGTTTGTAATATCTTCAACCAGTCAAATTTATTCATGTTTTGATTTTATTTTAAACCATATCATTTTGATTTATCCTTATTTAATCTATTTAATTTTATTTTTGGTTATATACTTCTAAATATTAAATGGTTATAAATAATCACTTATGTGTTGTTATTTTTCTATAATTCGATAATTTATTACATTTTAGACTATCTAAATTTCAATTTATAATTTTTAAATATTTTTCTGATTTTTAAACAATTTAATAGTATGTTATTTTTATAAAATAACAATAGTGTCAATTTTGACATTATTCATTTAATAGAATTTAAATAAAATCCACACAGAGTATATATTCAAAATAAAATATTTAATAGGTTTCTAAAATTTCATATTCATCTATAAAATTATTGGATAACATTAAATAGTTTATATAATATTTATTTTACTATTTGTAAAACTATTTATTCGATACTTCTCTTAAAAAAATAATTTCTACAACATTTTTGTATAATTATTAAATATACTTATTTGTTGCATAGAAATTAAAATTAATATACTAGGATGAATAAAAATCTTATATATTACATAATAATTATTTTAGTCATATTTATATTCTAAAACACAAAACTTTTATATTTTTATATTTATGAAATTATGAAGGTGAAAACTTTGACATCATATAAAATAAAATAATATAAGTGTCATAATCACTTTTATAAGACCCCAAACGTTCATATATTTTTTCATTATATGATTATGGTGTATATATACACAACCAAAAAGTTTTGTTGAGGATTGTGTGCCTTTTAATGGGTATTATTATTTCAACAAAACAATATTATTTATTTTTTACTAAATAAATAATTTCGGCATCATTAATGAATAATCTATTAAAGTAATTAAATATCTATTAAAATTTATAAATAAATATCCATGACAAAGAAAAAACTTTTATATTTCAAATGAGTATTTATAACCGAATTTATTTTCTATATAATCTTATATTAAAAATTAATTAATTATTACTATTGAGTGAGACATATTTCACATTCCTTTAAATAAAATAAACTAAAGGTCTTAATCACATCCAAGTGGGTTCCAATGGATTCCATTTCGACCCAAATATGTATTAGGACAAAATATAAGAATAAAATTATATTAATACAAGTGTTTGGGTAATTTTATAAAATTATATTTTCCCTTAATTACCTGATTTACATTTTACTATGGTAAATAAAATTTATCGTAGTTACTATTTATAATGCCCAAAAATAAAAAGTACCCTATTAACATAATTTGTACCCATTGATTCCAAATATGGAATCCATTTTTGTAAATTTAATACACAAAACTTGCAGAGATAAATTTAAAATTAATCTCGCTGTTAAGAAAACGATTTTTAAAAGTTAAAACATTGTAAAAGATTGAAATGATATTACCATTGAATTCAATGTAAAATAAATGATAAGGACAAACATTATATTAAATGGTAAAAATATATACTATTTATACTTTAAAATCATCCAATATTATAATTTTACCATATAAATTATTACGATGAAAAATTTGTTTTTAAAAAAAATATAGCGTGTTTTTACTATTCATTAAAATATGAAAATTATCAGAAAAATATCAAAACATTATCCAATGTAAATTTTTATATCCTGATGAAAAGAAAGAAGTTTATTTTGAAAATTTTATCTTATAAACTTGTCAAAAATTATATTTAAAATGGGTGCGCCATCAAAAAGAGACAAAACTGTATTTTTTGAAAAATATATATTTTACCCGAAAAAATTATTTTGTTCTCATACCATGTCCAATATAATGTGTAAGATGAATAATAATGTCATAAAAATCAAAAAATATTTACTAATATTCATAAAGTCTAGTTTATATTATTATTATAACCATATATCATTGTTTAGTGAAACCCAGAATTGGGTACAACACACGCCATCAAGGAAGGATGCGATTGTGTGTAATGCAAGCCAAGTCAAGGTTGTGTGTAGTGCAATAATCCTTTGTTGTTTGGTATAAAAAAATACAACCATATTTCATTTATAAATTGAATATAAATATATATATATACACTCAATGTTGCATAGAATAACTACTATCAAACAAACTTGAAATTATGTATAACACGATCCAAGATTAGTGTTGCATATACTGCAAGCTAATACGATGTTGTGTATAGTGCCAGATAATCTTGGTGTAGCGTAAAATAGATGATATTAATGAAATTAAAAAGAATATATCTTATAAAATCTCTAGTTGATACACTTGAAATAACATTTATTGTATTACCAAGATAAACATTAGTCTGATGACCTATTTTTCCACATGGATGGGCCTAGGGGAGGGAATATCTATGTCTATGTGGAAATTGGAGTTCTTGAATGGTTCATTTGTTACATAATTAAATTATTAAGTTTCTAATATAATTTTGGAAGAGCTTTAAAAGGCATATTTAAACACACTAATAAATATCAATATGAAAATATATACAAAGTGTAAAGAAATATAAATACACAATTTTTTTATTAATTATTATAGTAATAATAATATAGAAATACTTAATATAGGCATACGATAAAAAAATATCATAAAACCATATTTCTGAAAATAATTTGATATTACATGATCATATGTTTTGAAATGTATGGGCATGGTTAGGACTCCTAATTGGCCTGGGATATCATAGATGAAGTAGGGTTAAATATATCTCTGAAATTATCATTAATAAGTGATGTAATACTTTAATCTATAAAAAATTGTCATTCTAATATTATTAATAATAAATCATGTAGACTTCCATGAACTATACCAAATTTAAAAAACTATAAATTTCACAAAAATAGTAAATATATATCTTATGGAAGGATACATATCATGTATAATTAATAATGAATAAATATTAATTCACATTATAATTCAATCATAATAACTCTTGATTATTAAAACTAACAATGAATCTAAATATAAAAAAATGTTCAATTAACTTTGTAAACCAAATTAAATTCACATTTATATTGATATTAAATTTTGTAATTTATTTTGATATCAAAACATGACAAAATACTTAATATATCCTAATAATTTTCTAATAAAACTATAAATGATCAAAAAATGTAGTTATTAGTCATTATATATATTGACATAGTCCTAATAAAACAGATTTATTTGTATACATTATACAATATTCAATGAAAAATATGTCTACATGGTCAATAATTTTATAAAAAATCATGAATATGGATAAAATAAAAAAATCATAGCAACGTACATTAAATGAGTGAATAAAGTAAAAAAATACCATTCTATAAATAAAATAATCCAACTAAAAAATTACATATTAATGTATATCCTATCACACACAAAATATTTTACACCTCAAATATGAGAAACACAAATATTTAAGGATTCATATATATGTACTCAAACTAGATTAGTGATTTTTGATACAAACAATAAAAATAGGAGAAAAATATGGAAAAAATGTTGAGAAGTGTATTAAAATCATAGTTTCACCATGAATTGATCATTGATAAATGAAAGATGAATATATTTTCCATTCCACAATCATTATGGCCTTTATATGTTAAAATATCATGGAATTATGTGTTTATAATCTTGGAAATCAAATAAATAAATGTTTAAAATTAAAAGATATCATAAATTTGAAAGGAATTATGATCAACTACATAGTCTTCAATGCTATATAAGAAATTATGGAAAACTATTTTGAATAATTTCCATCATTCATATTAATTATCTATTGTCTCATTCCATTGTATCATTCATATCCATACTTTAAAAACATCACAAAATTCAAAATATTATACCAGATATCAATTGAAACATAATAAAATTAATAAATACCAGTGACCCAATGGGAGTCCAAATTCTCCCCATAATACAACATTATACTCCTAATATTTCAATGAAAATCTAGATATGAAAATATATAAATACATTAATCCATTATTAATAAATTTCGGATTCTACTATCACAATTAATAAAATAGTGTTCCAAAAGAGTCAAAACAAGTGGAATAAATTTTCATTTTTTTGTATAACACTGTTGATCACGTATTTTTATCTATTATTAAATGAATGTGGAATTTAAATCATATTCAATATATTTCAAATTACTATTATATAAAGGATAATTTTTATATTTCATCAGCTATATAAAATGAAATACATTATGAATTTAATTATTTTAGAATTTTAAAAAGATATGGTATTCAAATAATAATATTTTATCCATGAATTGAAAAGGGTTGAAATATATAGTTTTCTCTCTTGTATTGTTTAATTAATCTCATACTTTCAAATCCTTCTAACATATTAATATATATCACACATTAATCCATGATTTTTAGAACTCATTGATTATAATACCAAAACAAATGTTCTTGAATTTAAAAAATTATTTTTTTAAAAAAAAATTATCAACACTTGACTAATAAATATTCTTAATAAATTCGATTCATCATCTTTTTCATTTCATAAATTACAATATAATACCTTATTAAAATTGATTGCGAATAGGGGTTGACTAGTAACTAACGTTCTTTGTGAAACCCTTAAATGAAAAATATGTCACCAATAAATTTTTTGACCACAATAGAAGAGTGATGCATATACTATTAATTCATCATAGATCACTCAGTATAACCAACAATTTAATAGTGTAATATCACTCCCAATATCAAATAATATTCTTTAACATCACAATTAATCTTTGAAAACCAATAAATAAGGAGGATTCATGGTGAAAATGTATAATATAATTATCCCTATGAAAATTAATAATTATTTTCAATGACAATTTTATAGGGTTGTTCAATATAATGAATTCCATGATGAGAATAAAATAAATATATTTAATATACAAATCAAATAAAACTGATAAATAATTGTTTTCATGATTATATAGTTTGAAGAAAAAAAATAAAATATATTGAATTCGCATTCCATTTATATATCAGTATAATATGTAGTTATAAAAGAATTTAATCATATAAAAGATTGGAATTTACCTAATGATATATAAGGTAATGTGAGTTATACTATTCAATACTTATTCTCATTATAGTACATAATAATGATATTTTTTTATAAATATACATTTTTATGACCTATATGTATAACTGTATAATGATTAATTTTCATTATACATCATTATCAATATGAAATAGTAAAAACCTACATGTATCTATTCGATGAAATATCCCCCGTAGTAAGTTGAAATGATCCACCATTGTCCCCTTTAACATTTAAAATTACACTCATAATCAAATATTAAGATACCATAGTTTATGAAATAAAAAATTTCATGATATTAAAGGTATGAATATATATTATATGAAAATATTTTATTCTCTAATTTTTTTTCTAAAATAGTTATTTGTAATAGAAATTAATAAAAATCAATTCATCATTAGAATAGATCAATTCATAATTTATAATTTTCTTCATTGCATTTTTATAAAAATACCAATACCTATTTATAGAGTATATGTGATGAAAAAATCATTTGTCTACACATATTCTAATAATCACCATAATCACATATTGAAGTATGTATAAAAATTAATATATATATATATATATATATATATAAATATATATATTTATATATTAGACCAATGTAAACATTAAAATCTTAACTAAATGAATACTGGTTATTGTAATTTATATCAATCTTAACAAATACAATATAATTAATATGGTTATTATAATTCATCTCATCTATGAATATGTATAATGAATCATATTTCAATAAAATATTTTTATACTATATGAATAAATCTAAAATCATAAGACCTACATCATAAAAAACTCTATATGATTTAACTATATCATGTAAAAATAAAATGGGTGATAATTTTAATATCATCTTATATTCATATATGGATTACTAACATGTATATCTCTAATAAAAAATTACATCATTATGAGTAAGAATAGTAAATGTTAATTCAAATATACAAAATACATCCAAAAATGACTTGTAGTTTCTTACCAACCCATTGAAAATCTATATCAACATTATAATATATAAATCCTCCAAACACATAACAATATCAATCATTTTAGGAACTAAAAAAATACATGATAATAAAATATATTCACAAAAATATAACATCATGAATTTAAAAAATGCATTAGGATAGTTGAACAATAATACATTGTTTAGTAACCATTTCAGGTATAATATAATGAATCTTATTTCACTCACAATTCGATTTAGAGAAAGAATTAGTTTCATCCCCAAAATAAATAATAATATTTTTAAGGTATAATGGAATATATTATTCATTATTGATATAAATACTAAAAATTCATTTTATAAACTAATTAGAAAAAAATATGTTTAAAATAAAAATATCATGGTCAAAAGATAGTATTAGGTATATTGTGTTCCATGGAACTTAATTATAAGTATCTTCAATATATGTCAATTCTATAATTCCACATCTAATCTATTAATTTATAATAAATAACATAAACTTATTTAATAGTGTACTTAGATTTCTCTATTTCCTATATAATATTATTAATGCCAATATAGATATATAATGACCATTTTAAAACCAATGAATATACACATGATAAACCATCAACGAAAAAAATAAAATGAACAAACCATCTACCTTCATTTTATTGATGTTATTTCATAAATTTTATAATTTTCACAAGATCCATTCACTAATAAGATAAGGATTAAAGTCAAACCAATAATTAAAACAATTCAAAATTTTATATCCCTATCTAGTAGTAATCTATATAAATAGTCAAGAAATAATTAATGAAAATTCATTATCATGAAAAATGTCGAATTCATTATTTCCATTCAATAGCTTTGATAAAATGATTTGGGACTTGAAAAGATAACATTAAATAAAATGAAAAATATTCCTATCATGTATGAATATTAGATCCCTTTTTACATTTAATAGAATGAAACCAAGAAAATGAATATTAAAAATCAACCTTCAATGATAATAGCCGACATTGTCATTAAATTTAATCTAAACAAAATTCCATTATTTTAAACACATTTTTCAACTTTTTGGACTGTGAAATAACATGAAAATTTGAATTTGGATATCGTAACCACTCATGGGGGTACACAAATACCTTTAACCTTTAATTCATAAAATATTTAGATCTATAAAAAACATAAGGAAAACATTTTGTATAAAATTTAAAATACATCAGTAATATCCATGAAATGATATAATTTGAATAACATATAAAATAATATATATAATAATTTGTTGTGAAATATTAATATTATATAAAATTATAGATGTTTTGGCTTCAATATCAATAATCCCACGAATTCAATAAATAATTTCATTGATTTCATATCCCATTGATAATTCTTATATTACTAAGAATAATTATGATAAATCAAAAAATTCAATGTTTTATTTAATTATAATCAATACTTGAAATGTTAACATACACATCTATATTAATGTTATTATATTTGAGATAACTTTTGATTTGGAAACAATACTTTATTCATTCCACTTACTAAATATATTAATATTACATAACAAACAATACATATATAAATATAATTAGTTTCATTCAATTTCACCTTAAAATTAAAATATCTTTCAAAAATGGTAACACACAACTGGGTACTTTTTATAATTATTCACAAAAATATTATTCAGTTGTCTCATAAAACATCCATTTCTACCCCACATAAACACATCCTAATTAATATTTATAAAATATAAAATTCACCATAATGAAAATAAATATTGATATTATCATTAATATATATTCCTCCATGATCATTCAAAACTATAATGACCATTTTTTTCATATATGCAATATTTCATATAAAATATAAACATTTTAAATCTAGTATTCAGAGTATTTCAAATTTAAAATAAATAACATTTTCAAATATCACTTATTTTATGATTAGGGTTTATAAATAAGAACTTCTATATATTATAGAATACATAAACATTATTATATTTTCTTGATGTATATATATATATATTTTGAATCCACTTACTTGACCTTCCTATGAGTTTTATGTTACTATTTATCCATGTGAATAATCTCAAATTCAATTCCCAACAATTGATTTATATTTTTTTCCTTCAGAAAATACTCCACATATATTCTACTCAAAAATTTATTATTAACTATTAATAATTTAAAATTTCATGGATCATTAAATTCAATGAAATCGATGGTAATTTTAGTATTATATACCCCTCTTTATTTTACATAAGGTATATTAACTCCCTACAATTAATAATGAATGCACTTATTAAATTAATTTGGTATATCCATGATATTTTATTTATCAGGATTAATTATTATGTCATGGGCATATATCATTGTACGTCCTTATCAATTATGTTCGAATCACTAATATGATCCACCGATGAAAATTTCTATTTAGATCCCTTATAAGAATTCATTAGTAATATGTTAGGGAACATACTACTAAATATTTCATATAATATTATAATCCATAAATATATACTGAAACATAAATTAAAAACAAATAAAAATCATCAATACAAAACATTCTCATGAGGTCATGAAATTAAATAAAGAAAATATAAATATTTTATAATAACCAATATGGGTTTTATAAAATCATATAAGAAAAAATCATATTTCTATATATTTAATTATTTTATGGAATGACTGAATAATCAATAATAAAATAATAAAACTTCTAACAAAGACCTAAATATGGATTTCTTGTTCTAAATGCAGGATTTTACAAGAATCCAACTTTATCATGAAACCTAGAGTCACAACCCTTTTTCACTTCAGATATGAAAACTACAAAATATTATATGGAAAATAACAATATAGGTCATACTAAGATGGATTTAAATAATTATATATTTATGTTAGTTTATAAAATATTTTGGTCCTCACTTTTGGGAACATCAATTATCTTCTCTAAATTTCCCATCTAGATACTTTATAGTCATATTTCAGGACATCTAAAAATATCCAATTTTATGATTACAATGAACACATAAATAAAATTTCTTAACCAAGCTATAATCTCATTATGTGATATATATAAAAAATATATTACATAAAGTCACTATCCAACAAATATTACTGCTTAAAAAATATTAAAAATCACTATAGGTGGGCATGACATCCAAGAGAATTAATATGTACCCTAGAAATGATTCTTAACAACATGAAAAATAGCTATTTGATGAGGATTTATTGAATAAATTAATTATTATATGTAAAATCCATGAAATTAATTGACAAAAAAATTTCTAAAAATATAGAGAATAAAAATATGCCCTTGAATAATATAATTGTAATAGAAAATAAATTACTAAATACTACAATAAACAACTCATACAAAACAAGAAATAATAAAAATACCAGAATAAAGGATAAACATGTATAAAGAGAAAAATATATATATGAATCAGAAGTTAAAAAATGGATAACATGGAAAAATATAGAAACTCAAAAATATATTGTTTAACACAAAATTCTACCAAATATCCATATTACACATGATCTTGTATCAAATGTCACATGCCCTATAGATTCTATATTCTCTACATTCCCTTTCTATAATATTTCTCATATTATCCCTGACTTATGTCATGTAAAATATAGCCAACATACACACAACACATATTATATTGGTAAAAAACGAGATGCCTCCAATGATTCACTACATTTCCACATAAATAAAAAAAAATTACCTACTTTAAAAAGATAATTCATTGACAAATAAATAAAAAATAAATGAGGTTTCCCAATAAAAATAATTTTTATTACAATGACTAAGTCTTATTATTTTCATCTATATAATAAAAAATATAATCAATGACCATTTAAAAATAAATATCACATTAATATTCATGTATAAATACAATTTATTTTAATAATATATAACATAGATAAATGTAACTACATTACATTTATTGATATGATCATTTCATAATCACTAGATATAAATGATTTAGTTATGATTAGGCTCTCCCAAATAGAAAAATAATTATACCATTAACTATTGCACTATATAGGACAAATGATTTTATTTTTAATATATCTCTTGTAATAAGGTTTTAATGTAATCAACGAAGGAATCACTATATAATAACATTCATGTAGAATTATTTTCACTATTTCATGTTTATATAAACACATAACATCCATTTAATATGCTTTTAATAACTTATATTATGATAAAGATCATAATCCTCTAAAAAAATACAAAAGGATATTCATAGGATAATATTATTATAAAACATTTTTATAAGATTCAAAAAACCCCTAAAGAAAGAATAAATAATTTAAATCTCTTATTAAACCCCATTAAATCAGATTATTATTTAAAAAAACTATAAATACCTATATTATAAAATAATGGAATAATTGAAACCCAATCATCATAATTTATGCTTTTAAAATATAAAAATTCAATAAAACACCTTTTTTAATGACACACACATACAGATATATCTGTATATTTATTTCTATATATATAATTGAAACCAAAAACATGTATTGGTCAATATTAAAGGTAATTACTTATGAAATCCAGATTAAAGACTTTAAATGATCTCAACTGACACATAAAAAGGTTTTAAAGGCACATGCTCAGAGATTTAGGTGAATTATTTAGAGAATGAATAGAAACCCTTGATATAAATTGATAAAACTATGGTAATAATTTCTTTTTATACTTCATTTGGATTAATACATTATTTTTCACATTTCAAAATTTTAAAATTCCAAATATTATTGAACCCTGATAATGAAATCAATATCTGATAATGATCATGGGTGAAAATATGGAACTATATAAAAATGAAAAAAGAGATAAAATAAGTGTTCAAGAAATGTGATTATATTAAGGAACTATAAGAAATGAAGTAGAAGTATTTTATACATTATGTAATCTCTATGGAATTTATAAGTGAGAAGAGATTGAAATGGGTGTTTTCGAGATTTGGAATTCTTTAAAAATATGTTTTATTTTAAAAATAATCTAAATATTAGACATTCTTAGCGGTTAAATAATGGTTTTATAAAATATGTGGTTAATCATGAAAATGTACTATATGTAATTTCTTCATACATGGTACCCACCCAAAATCAACAGTACATTTATCCTACCCATACGGTATATAAAAATTTAAAAAATTGAAAACTCTTCTTCCAAAATTGAAATGAAACATGACAATATTTATATGAGAATATTAAATATACATATGGGTGAGTTTTTGTGTTTTTAGATTCCCCTGAAAATAATTATCCTCAATCGAATGTTCAAGAAATGTTTTATTATCATAAATATAATGATCACACCATTAAATCAAACAAACATATTGTTAAATGCTCAAATTATTATATGATACATTGAATTAATTCTGAACTCATTCCTATTACTATGGAATTTCTGATTGATATACCATGTCACTTGTACAATAAAAAACCTTCACGATACCAATGAACCATAATGAATTTTTGACACCATTGTTAAAACATCGTTTAATATTATAGAAGAATACTTCAAAGAGAAAAAAATCAATAGATTTCAAATGTCACCTAAAATAATCCACGTAAGAAATTTATTGGCATGTCATAGTCTTTACATTCTCATGGATCATTTAAAATATTTTTAATATTTCCATTACCATATCGTCTAAAAAAATGATTCACTTGTATTAATATATAAATTTTTTGATCAATATGGATAAATGTATATTGTATTTTTATTATTCCAATAGAAAACATATTTTTATTATTTTATGAAAACTCAACTAGAGATATGTGTTCCACAAAATATTCATAAAAATATAAAATTTAAACATTTAAAATATCCATCAAAATAAAAATCCTCATATTGGTTTGGAACTTATAAATTAGATTGTGTATATTAATAAGACACATATATTTTTTGGACCTGACCTAATAGGGGTTAATACACAACTACCACTAGCCCACCTCAAGTAAGCATGGGGCTAGAAACTAGAACCATAAAATAATATCATTTAAAATGTGGTAATTCACCTAATGTACCATTAAACTCACTCATCTACAATACCATTAAATACTAATATTTAAAAAAATATATACTAATTCGTGCATACACATGTAATCCAAAAACAAATAATTAAATATTGTACTAGATATAATAAAATGGTGAAAAAATATTTCCCCACAAAAAAATAAAATATAATGTCAAAACATATCAGAATGATGTGACTACTATCAAATGCAACACTTGAATACATATCATTCTGATTATCCCAAACTAATATCCACAATAGTTTATTCCACCAATGAATCCATTAAATGGTCTACATAAGAGACGACATGTGTGGTCCATGACAATGTAGGGGTTAATATAAAAAGACACAGCATGACATGCCAAAATTAGTAATCATAAATCACCAAATGTACATAGATCATAAAACCCTACATTTGTCATGAATAATATTTATGATAAAAATAAAATATTTATATAAACATAGTGGAAGCATAATCTAAATTAATGTCACATTTGTATTTCAAAACATGGATTTCTACTCAAAAGATTCATACAAAAATTGTCTGTAAGAGAACACTCAATGAGCTACAATGCCACTATGGACATACCTTATAGATTTCACACAAAACATGTATATTAAAAAAATAATCATGTGGGATACTTAGTAGTTTTATCCAATGAAAACACACAATTAGACTCCAACACATCGAAATGATTAATTCTGAATCAAAATATAGTGGTTCAATAACTGAGGCACACTGGGGGACACCATAGACCAATGGAAAAATTCTCAATTATTGAGAATATAAGACAATATATGTTATGGGCATGCCAATTCCATAAACTATATCAATGTAATCATGATGGAAATGACGATCACTATGGGCCACATGGAATGATACATGCTTAATGAAAATAATGTATCTATCAAAGTGGATTAAGGCAACTCACTCAATAAAATGATATCTTGCCAACAATGAACTAATCAATAGGATTCTATATATAGGTTACCCACTATGATGAAAATGAGATGCAATATGGAGCCCTAATATGAATAGACCATGTAACATCTTGACTTTTTATGTACTTTTTTCTTTTAAATATATACAGTAACGAAATTACATTATCAATTTAATGAATATAATGATAAATATTTTATTGATAAATGATTATAATATATTTTCACTATACATGAATAGACTAAAAAAACTCACCCATAGTTATAGTAAGAAAACTAGATCACCTCCGATTAACAATATAAGACCAAAAGTATATTTAAATATCATGAATCTATAATTATTAGACATTTGATGCAAGGATGATAACATAAATTCAATGAGTGATAGATAAATAAACACCCATTACTGGGAGAATGAATAAAGAAACATTTAAGGATTTAGGTAAAAAAAATTCTCTTATTGTATGTGTATCTATAAAAACTATATTTGACCATTTTAAAAAATATAACTATCATATTTTTTAATGGTGATAGTGACATATGGTAGTCATTCATAGAATTACATAAAAATAAATTTTAAATAAAAAATAATTTAATATTTTGATTCCTCAATGAATTTTCAATAATATTATTATATGTAAGATAATAACTATTTTAGAGTTATCTAATTTAATGAAATATAATTTTAAATAAAAAATTGTAATAACAACATACAACATGGGAAATTATGCAATGAATCCACGAAACATATTTCATGAAGAACTAAATGAAATAAACCAACAAACGTAAGAATAACACGGTAATAATTATCCATAATGGGGGAAAATTATGAGGAAAATAGTTATAATATAGATAAAAATATGAAATAATATAATAAATATGGGGAAAAAAGACATTGTGGAATTATGTTATGAAAATATCACTTTGGTGCAAGTATTTATAATTTTATAATTTTTGATCATTTGTAAATAGACATTGATATGCATATAAAACCTATGTTAAAATATAGTGTATGATTAAAATAATTTATCTTAGTGAATATTTTTAAAATATAGTCAAATTTTAATTGTGATTTTTTTTAATAAATTTTAAATTATAAAAAAGTAAATAAAAGTTCATTCATTAAAATAATTTATTTTTAAAAAATTACTTATCCACCAATGGTAGTTTGGTGCACTACTACTTCGGAGGTCACTATAAAAACCATTAAAAGAATTCTACAGAAATCATGTGTGATAATTCTCATCTCAAAGGTGTGTATAACATGCTTGTAACTCTAGATTCATATGGGATTGGAAGAGCCCCATTCGGGTTATACATAGTTTAGTTGAGATGCCTACATGACCCATGCTCATGGTCCATCTAGTGTCCTCCTGTGAATTCATGGATCTCTTATCACATTTTCCTCATATAGAAACACAAAAATATGTTTGGTTTCAATGTGGCGTGATATATAAAACCACAAGATGATATCTCAATCATCCATTTGAGATTTGGATCATCTTATTTATCTACTATTCATCTCTCTCACATCCTTGAGTCCGTAACAGTAGATGTAGTTTATCTTATCCTTTACACCCATATTATAATATAAATTGACTCATGTCCCATTGACATTAATTATTAAGAAAAAGAGAATTATTTTGGTCAATCATGCTGTAAAATATTTAAACTATAATGGAATATATAATTAGTTATAGAAGTTTGTATTATGTGTAACCAAGAAGTGGTGACATGTTTTCATATAAATATATATATATATATATATATATATATATCCATATTAATTTTCATCTCAAAACTATTGTGATGTTTCTCATTTCAATATCATAAAAAAGTAGTCATTTCCTTCAATTTTTTGTTTATGATTCATTAATAAAGGGATGCACTGAGAAGATATATTTATATATATATGTTCTATACCAAATGAAAAAAACACCACTTATTTAGATACCTAAAAATCTACTAGAAAATTGGTCGAAACCCACCTGTTATGCATTGAATAATTATCAACTCACTTCACCCTCTCCAGATATGTGATCCAACAACCCACACACCCTTCTTCCTCGAATGTCAATAAGTTAAAGTAAGGGAAAATTTTCTTTGAAAATTCTTATTTATTTTATGATAAAACTATGGAAACAAGACCTTTTGTGACAGGGCCTGGGGTCCCATCCCAAAAAGTTACGCACGGTTTGTGTGACAAACCACTGGAAGGGTATGTGCAACTGGGAGGCTCCCCCCTTGAAAGTAAAGAGAGGTAGTTAACAAGATTTGAAACATGGAATTTACGGGTCATGAATAGTTCATCTCCGGGTCACTATTTTCAACAGGACCAATCACAAATACCAGATGGCAGTAAAAACTATTTGCAACCAGATTTTTCCCCATCGCAAATAGTGTGTCGGAATGCCACTATTTGCGATAAGACTCGTCACTGATACCCTTTTAACCACCAATAGTAAATAATTTGTCCAAAGATATTTGTGATGGGTCCCGTCGTAAATACCTGACGATAGTAAATACTATCTGCGACATGATGCTGCCCCGTAACAAATAGTGTGTCGGCAGGCCACTGTTTGTAATAGGACCCGCCGCAACTACCCTTTTAATAGACTAGAATAATCATAATTAATAATTGGTAATAATTAGAAATAATTAGTAATAATTAGTAATAATTATGTGAAATTTGGTATAATGTTTAAAAAAGAGGATATATTAGTAATAATTAGGAGAAATTAGTAATCATTAGGAGAAATTAGTAATAATTAAGAGAAGTTAGTAATAAATAAGAGAATGATATCATTATTAGGAGAAATTAGTAATAATTAAGAGAAATTAGTAATAATTCGGAGAAATTAGTAACAATTAAGAGAAATTAGTAATAATTAAATAGTAATAAATATAAATAATTAATAATAATTTGTAATCTATAGTAATTATTTTTAATAATATGTATAAAATATTAAAAAATAGTAATAAATTGTAATATTTAGTAATAATTAGTAATAATTACAAACATTTAGAATTAATTAGTAATAATTTGTAATAATTACTAATAATTAGTAATAATTATTAAAAAATAGTAATAATTAGTAATAATTATTAAAAATAGTAATAATTAGTAATAATTAGAAATAATTAGGAGAAATTATTAATAATAAGTAATAATTAGAAATAAGTAATTATAATTAGGACAAATTGGTAATAATTAGGAGAAATTGGTAATAATTAGAAACAATTGGAATAATTAGAAATTATTAGAAATAATTAGCAATAATTTCAGATAATTATCAATTATTAGTAATAATTAGGAATTATTTGGAATAATTGTGAATAATTATGAAAAAATAGAAATAATTTGGAATATTTAGGAATAATTATGAATAATTAGGAAAAATCAACAATAATTGAAAAAAATGGAAAAATTGGCATTAATAAAAATAATTATCAATAATTAAGAATAATTAGAAATAGTTAGAAATAATTATAAATAATGATCAATAATTAGAAATAATTGTGAATAATTAGGAATAATTAGGAATAATTAGGAGTATTTTTGAAAAAATAGCAATAATTCGGTATAAATTGTAACAAATTGTAGGAATTAGGTGAAATTTATAGGGGATTGGTGACACTCCTTTTAATCAAGAACTCATCTCCTTTCAACTATCACTGACTCAAATCATTATGAAATATGTGCTTCTACGTATTCATATCTGATCTAGTATGCACGAGATCAGATATGCATTTTTTAGACTGTATTTTTCATAATGTTTTCAAGAAGTGAGAGTTGGATGAAGATGATTCATCGAATAAAGGGGGCTATTTTTTCTAAAAACACATTTACTTGAATCTTTCTCACCCTGAAATCACAATGAAGAACCTGGTCGATGGTACGCTTATACATTCCTGTATACATAGGAGGTGTGTATGTTTGACTGTTTCTATCAGTATTTTCACAATTTGAGAGGGATGGCCATAATGAAAGAATTAGTTATAGTATTTGATAAGTCATATAGAGCCCACTGACAAGAGTAAATTTAATATCACGTTTGGGATGGATAATGTTCACACTAGTAGGGTGGTGGAATTCAGAGGAGATCTTCATTCGTCCGGTATAACCATGGGAGATAGGAGGTGGCAAATCGAGTTGGTAGATACACATTCAGTACACATAGAGAGCATCTAGTATGTATCATTTTTTAAAAAAATTATATAACTTTAAATATAAATAGTTTATTTTATATTTGTATTGGTTGTTGAGAAGACCAATATTACAGAGTACGATTTTTATCAGAGGATGTATAGTGATCCATCAACATGAGAAATTATAGTTGATCCCCAGCATCATATTTTGGTCATAACTATATCATTTTGAGTTTGAAAATTAACTACTAATAATATTTTTTATATTTTAATTTCAAATTTGAATTGAAGGTGTCATATGAGGTCATGACGTATAAGACATAAGCTGAGAGTCCGGAGGAGATGGCTGATCAGACCAGTTCCCACCTTTTTTATTAGGCCTCATGGATATAGGCGCCTCATTGTGCCTTTAAGAAGGGTCATGTAATTGGTATCAGTTCTCCTTTGACTCCTAGCAAATATCATGGTACTATTGTGATATAGGCATCTATCCCGATAGGAACTCATGGATAGGTATCATATTTTGGTTCACAGTATTAGGAGAAGTTGCAAGCTCCGAGTGAGCTTATAGAGAATTTGTAGAAGCGGTTGGAAGAGATGTGTCGGCAGTAGGAGTATGAGGAAGATTTGCATCGATGGAAGCGGCTACAACAACTGCCCAAGGAGGAGATGACACTATGGAAACAGCAGTAGCAACAGTAGATAGAGTACAAGTGTCATTTGACTCACAGTATAAGGATAGAGTTTCCTCCACCATCTTCTACAACTCCCTCACCTCCTCAAAAAGTCAATCCCCCAATATATTTTTCTCTGTTAAAAACATATGAATATATGATTCATTTTAATATGAACTGTTTATAATGTACGTCTTTTATATTGGTGAAAATATAGCATAAGTATATTTCTATTTTGTTTCATTATTTTATTATTTGTTATTAGTATTATATTTTTAAATGTCTTCTTATTTTACTAAAAATAATAATAATATTTTATGATTTTTTTATTCTTTTTTATGAATATTGAGAATTTTAATATATATATATATATATATATTATTTTAATAATTTTAATATTATTGATTCATTAATTTGTCATTATTTTATTAAATATATATTTTTATTCAGTATTTGCAATGAGACCTCTGGCGACGAGACCCCATTTAAAATAGTTGATATATATCTTTTAAAAAAGTATTTGTGATGGGAAAAAGGGCACATCACCAATACATTTTTGACAAGGTCCTGTCCCAAAGGGTTTTTATATATATAACATATATAAATAGGGAACTATTTGTGATGAGAAAACGTGCCCATCGAAGATAATCTTTTTGATTGGCTCATCACATCACATTTATATATATATAATCAGAGAGTTATTTGTGAAGGTACTATTTCATGTCACCAAAAAATACTATTTACGATGCAATTTTATTCAATGTGATATTTTCAGTGGGACCCCATAATAAAAGGCTATTTCTAGGGGGTTCGCGTCACAAATATCCAGTCCCAAACACATCAAATTCCAATAGTGACAGAGATATACATTTATTTAAAATAAATATACATATATGATTATAATATTTGTGAAATAAATTTTTTAATGATACAATGTGACTAAATTTTTCTTTGGAATATATATAAGGGTTATATTTAATTATGGCCACTTACAATATATGTATGACATAATTTTTTGTGCATTTGACAGTTATAGAATGTTTATGATAATTAAAGGTATCATTTTCTGTATGAAAATATCATGTACATTCATTAATATCATTCATTATATAGTTTATGTCCATTATCTATAACATCATTACATTTCATCAATGTATTATATTAATTTTAATGTGCCTTTATTTATATGATTATATTCCTTGGGAGTATATATTTATAGTAATAACTTGTTCAAAAAAGTATTCGTTGAATTTTTTTGTGGTAAATTTTCAGTGTTGTGGTTTATCTATTTGAATTATTTCTAAATGTTTATCTTTCCCAAGATCTTATTGAATTTATGGAAGCGAGCCTTTAATAAAGTTATAATCATTATAATCATTGAAAATACTTAAATTTTTATCAAATAGTTTATATGGTTTGTAATTGGGAATGGTGTATCTACAATTTTTTTCATATCATTTTAATCTAAGACTTGTGTATAATGTTGGAGTATGAGAAATGGGGAGTGAATCGATGAAATCTCAGAACATGGTTTAACCGGTGATATTTTTTGTATTTCATTTTTTAAAGGGAATTCCCTAGTGTAGCCTTTTCTAACCCTCCACACAGAGAAAAGCCCCCCCCCCCCATGAAGGGGTAGCACCCGGAGGTAGCTCCCAAATCGGGGAAGGATCCATTGCCATCTGAGATGGTAGAGTGTCCCAAGGGTAACAGCCCGGAAGTGATGTTATATCACATCAATTCATCAGCAGTTGGGCCACACCTCAATTTTCCCGCCTAGAAGAACCCGGGTGACCCAGCAAGGTGGATGGATCCAGGGAAGAGGCTCGCCCCCTAAAAACGGACTCCGAGGAATCGAACCTTGAACCTCCCAATGAACGACTGGTTTAGGAAACTCACTTTACCAACCACACCACCACCGAGGTGGAACCACTAATATTTGTTTTCTCTATATGGGTTTCATAATATTATCCTTCTGTCAAAATAATCCATAAAGAAAATAATAATTTATAAAATCAAAGTATAATTTCATTCTTTTAATAAGAATAGTTTTTTGAGAATAATCTTCAATAGAATAGTTATTATTAAAAGTATTGAAGTCTATTAAATATATCAAATATTAGTATTTATATAATAGGATCCCAAAATATATTTTTAATTGAGTTTCAATAAAACTATTTTTCACTTGTTTTAAAAACCCTTACTAAGGAACGTAATTCTCATACCTTGTTTAAAATTTGATACACAGTTACCTTAGATGTAATAATATTGAAAAATAAAATTAAGGATTTATCACACCTAAAGAAATATATTTATTTAAATTTATATTTTCAACTCTAATAAGATTTATGTTGTTTTATAATCTTCTAGAAATTAGACTCGGAAGCATAATGGAATGTAATTTGTAGTATGTATTTTTTCAGTTACCTATCAGAATAAAATTTGAGAGCATTTTCATGATTTGATTCTGGAGTCATGTGTTCATGTCTTCATATTTGGTATCAAAGATATGGTCTAGTTAATTTTGAAAATTAGAACTCATTCTAATGTTCATTATCTTTCTTTTGTACAATCATACATTCATTAATTTTCATATCGAATGTAACAAAACTAAAATAAACATCTTATCTCTTCTGATTTATCTACAAGTTGTGATTTTGATAAGGTCATTCTTTCTTATGATTCATCATTATACATACATTCAAATTACCTAAAGATATATTTATTTCATATCCATCATCTCTGACAAACATTTATTTTATCAAGGATCATGATTTATCTACTATGAACTCCTGAAAACACTAACATTTATCTATAAACATTTAGGAAATTATCATGATGGTCTTTTAAATGATTACCCTTTCTAATAAATATTAATGTATTCAAAATATTTATAATGATTTTGATGGGGTAAACCTCTATGAAGTATAAAATTTTCACCATTCATTTTATTTTTAGGGGAGAATATACCATGATTTTTAAACATTCAATGATTATTCAGCCATAACATTATATAAGAATCACATATTAATTTACCATCATTTATTTTATACAGAATCTTATTTAGTAAGAACATGTTTTTTATTTTTATATCAACACAAACACAAATAAAAAAGATGTATATATACAAAATAATAAGAGGAATTTGATACTTCATCTAGCATTTTAATCCAAGTATGAAAGCATCCTTTATATGAAGATAACCTACCATAGAAGCCTAGAGGATCATTTTAAAGTATCGTATGAATGAATATTTAAGGGTTTCATCACAAATTATTTTAAAATACAATATTATGTTATGGGGGATGAAACATCACCTACATTATATATATTTTATCGCTTAAATAATTGTATATATTGAAAAGGATTTTTATTTTCATGATATTAATGATAATCATTTTATTGATACAATGAATCTAATACATCTTCCCTATACAAGAATGATTTAAAAAATTTCACTATTATAGATTGTAACACAACTAGATCATTTCCCATTTGAAAAAAAGAGAAAAAGTTTAATAAAAGTATCTTGAGTCTACCTTGGTTGGAAAATATAATTCTAGGATGATTGATAATATGCAAAGAGTAAGAGGAAAATAGAGAACCATGATTTAAAGAAATAAGAAGAATCATTGACGGATTTTGAAAACAATTCTTTCTATTAAGGTATGAGAATTAATAAAAACCATATTTTTGAATTATAAATTATAATTTCTATATTTTTTATTTTAAATGTAACAGTGACATATATGATCCTATGGTATGATTACATGAAAATATAGTTTAAATGATATATAATTTTGGATTTGAGAAGCGATGGTGATTTTTCAGTATTAATATTTGTTTAAGGTCAAAACTATATTAGTTATATGTTATTTACAAAATATTAATTTGAAATCAAAATAATATTCTTTAAAAAAACATAGATATTAGATAAATATTGAAACTAATCCTTGAAACATATTAAATCTTATAGAAAATATATATATATAAGAAAATTAGAATTCTATGGTAAGAATCATCCCTAAAGATAAAAACAATGATGAGGAAAATACACAGAATACATAAATAAGTTGCAACTAATTTTTATATGTAGACTGGTAGTGGTAATGTGGTTTGATATAAATTTAAATATATATATATATATATATATTCATTTTCATCACATGATTTTTAGATCTCTCATTATTAAGTATCATAGAACCCCAATCATTGTCTTTTATTGATTTATTATTTATTAGAATTAAATGATGAAACTATAGATATATATATATTTTCTATATCACATAAAAACCACCAATTATTTAAATTCAAAAATATCTACAATAAAATTGGATTTAACCCACCTATTATACACTAAAGTGATTAACTCAGGCCGCCCTCTCACACATGGTGATCCAATGACCCACAAACCATACATCATTCTCTCTCAGTATGTTAATGTATGAGAAACATTTGTTTTTAAATTTCTCATCATAAGAGATATAATTATTTATGAAATAAATATATTTATATGATAATAATATCGAGTTTAAAAATTATCAAATAAACAATGTCATTTAAATTTATATTTTAAATTCATATAAATGTTTTTAAAAACCTTATTAAGGGAATTACATTTATAGAAATTTTTTATATAATTTCAAAAATGATAATATATTATTTTAGGAATTTCTATTTTTAATCTATAAATCAATAAAATTTTCAATGAAATTTATTTAACTTTTAATTATTATATAAGAAATTAGTTTTATGAAAACATATAAGATTATATTTTAATCCCATAGAATAATTGTATGTTATGATTGTATTTGTATTTGGTATTTATTGAATTTTTAATTAATAAAAGATATCAGTTTATTTGTGAAATACTCATATACATTTAGTGATGACATACATTATATAGTTTATGGCCATTATCTATAACATCTTGACATTTCATGCATTCACTCTATTAAAAATAGTTATACTATATTTTTTTCTATTTTTTTTGTTTTTCTATTTAATTAAATCTCTTATTAAAAAAGTTTTTTTTAATAATGGACCATTAAAAAAAAATTCAATGTTATGATTTCGTTATATGAATGATTAATAAATGATGATATTTATAAAGAACATATATAATTTTTTTAATGGTTGATTTAATGAATGTATAATAAATTTCATCATTGAAAATTATTACGTTTTTTATATGGATTTTATGGATTGGAATTGATAAAGGTAGATGTATAATTGTTTTATTGAAATATCATTCCACTGCAAGGGTATCAAGAGAGAAAATGAAAAATATGGAGTGCACCCATGACTTCACAGGATATAGTTGTAATATTGACATTTCTTGTAGCCATATGGTTTTCATAAGATCATCTTATCACTAGAATAATACATAAATAAATTTTTACTTTTAAAAAAAATTAAAGTATAAATCTATATGTTTACATTTTATTATTTTTTGATACGAGTTTTAAAAAGTATTAGTATTAATAAAATTATTGAAATGTATTACATATATCAAATATTATATTTTATATAATATTTTTAAAAAGATCTTTTATTTTGATTTTTATAAAAATATTTTTCAATGTTTTCAATACCCCTTAATGAAAAATTTTAGGCTTATCCTATGTTTAAAATGTTTTAAATAGGTATATTAAAAATAATTACATGGATGGATTCATTTAATCAGCTTTCATATATGAAGAAGAATAGTTATTAAGTTTTATTCTTACGACACTAATACATTGCATGGATTTGTCTAATTCTCCAAAACCTATATAAAAAAATCTGAGAATGTACAACTCAATGTGTATTGTTTCTGTTATGTTTTATTAAGTCAAATAATATTTTTGAACTGACTATAAATTTGTGGTGTCATTTATTTATTGACCAAGGGATCACACTATATTGATATTGCTCTATGTTTTTTCCCAAATGCTCACATTGAAATTGATATGTTAAGAATAATGATTCCATGTAATCCACTATGATTACATGGCTCATACCAATGATTACATGAAATATCTCACAAATAATGTAATTACACATGTCTTGTACTAAAATTTAATGTGTTTCAAGTTGTATATTGTTTGTCCACTAAAAGTATTTATTGTGTAGGAGACAGGTCTATCACTCTTCAGATGTCCTTCCCATTCCGAATTACATTCTTAAGTACATTGTGTTTAGTTAACCACAGACAACATGTTGGTCCACCTAATCTTATGGGACATTGATCCCTATACACGGATATCCACCTTCAAGGGTGTACACGATATGTGTCATGGAAGCCAAGTAAAAAATTACATTGGTGAGAACATTTCACGTCATTAGTTGAAGTATACATCAATCCTTTTTATATTATCTAATTTCAAAGAATAATAGATCTCTATAGACTTGTAAGGTGAGAATGTGATGGGAAAATCACATGTGGTGATAGGCATCGAGTCGGAGAGACACCCAAAGACCATTGTGTAAAGTTCATCTAGTGTGTTCTTTGGAATTTAGGGATATTATATCGCAGGTTTTATTATAATTTTATTCTAGAACCTGTTTGGTTTCTATGTGGTATGATATCTAATATAGTAGGACACAGTATCAATCTATCATTCAAGATTAGGCTCATTTGAGCCGTCCATTTCTTCTATACATTCATTTTATCTCGACTATTAATAGTTGTCAGATCCTTGACAATGTAAACATTGATTCAATTGAATTTTTCTTTATCCGATAACATGAACACCAATGTATACTAATGGAGCTTGGATATAAATTGGTATCCAAAAGAGAATCACTAATATATATCTGAATATATAAAAACTAGCACTAAACTCATTAATGAGTTGCAACTACTTTTTATATGTATACTAGTAGTGGTAATGTGTTTTGATATAAATTTAAATGTATATATATATATATATATTCATTTTTATCACATGATTTTTAGATCTCTCATTATTAAGAATCATAGAACCCCAATCATTGTCTTTTATAGATTTATTATTTATTATAATTAAATGATGAAACTAGGGATATATATATATATATATATTCTATATCACATTAAAACCACCAATTATTTAAATTCAAAAATATCTACAATAAAATTGGACTCAACCCGGCTATTATACACTAAAGGGATTGACTCACGCCACCCTCTCACACATGGTGATCCAATGACCCACAAACCCTGCATCATTCTCTCTCTGTATGTTAATGTATGAGAAACATTTGTTTTCAAATTTTTCATCATAATAGATATAATTATTTTTTAAATAAAGATATTTATATGATAATAATATCGAGTTTAAAAATTATCAAATAAACAATGTTTTTTAAATTTATATTATGCATACATATAATTTTTTTTAAAAACCTAATTAAGGGAATTAAATTTATAGAAATTTTTATATATAATTTCAAAAAAGATAATATATTATTTTAGGAATTTCTATTTTTAATCTATAAATCAATAAAATATTCAATGAAATTTTTTTAACTTTTAATTATTAAATAAGCAATTCGTTTTATCAAAACATATAATATTATATTTTAATGGCATAGAATATTTGTATGTTATGATTGTATTTTTATTTGGTATTTATTGAATTTTTAATTAATAAAAGAAATCAGTTTATGTGTGAAATACTCATATACATTTAGTGATGTCGTATATTATATAGTTTATGGCCATTATCTATGACATCTTGACATTTCATGCATTCACTCTATTAAAAATAGTTATACTATATTTTTTCTATTTTTGTGGTTTTTCTATTTAATTAAATCTCTTATTAAACAACTTTTTTTAATAATGGACCATTAAATAAAATTTTCAATGTTATGATTTCGTTATATGAATGATTTATAAATGTTGATATTTATAAAGAACATATATAATTTAGTTAATGGTTGATTTAATAAATGTATAATAAATTTCTTCATTGAAAATAATTACATTTTTTTAAATGGATTTTATGGATTGTAATTGATAAAGGTAGATGTATAATTGTTTTATTGAAATATCATTCCACTACATGGGTATCAAGAGAGAAAATGAAGAATATGGAGTGCACACATAACTTCACAGGATATAGTTGTAATATTGACATTTCTTGTAGCCATATGGTTTTCATAAGATCATCAAATCACTAGAATAATACATAAATAAATTTGTATTTTTTTTAAAAAATAAAGTATAAATCTATATGTTTACATTTTATTATTTTTTTATATGAGTCTTAAAAAGTATAAGTATTTATAAAATTATTGAAATGTATTAAATATATCAAATATTATATTTTATATAATATTTTTAAAAAGATCTTTTAATTTAATTTTTATAAGAATATTTTTCAATGTTTTCAATACCCGTTAATGGAAACTTCTATGCTTATCCCATGTTTAAAATGTTTTAAATAGGTATATTATAAATATTTACAAGGATGGATTCATATAAGCAGCTTTCATATATGAAGATAAATAGTTATTTAGTTTTATTCTTACGACTCTGATACATTGTATGGATTTTCCTAATACTCCCAAACCTATATAAAAAAATCCGAGAATGTACAACTCAATGTGTATTGTTTCTGTTATGTTTTATTAAGTCAAATAATATTTTTGAGCTAACTATAAATTTGTGGTGTCATGTATTTATTGACCAAGGGAACACACTATATAGATATTGGTCTATATATGTTCCCACAAGATCACATTGAAATTGATATGTTAAGAATAATGATTCCATGTAATCCACTATGAGTACATGGCTCATAACAATTATTACATGACATATCTCACAAATAATGTAACTACACATGTCATGTACGAAAATTTAATGTGTTTCAGGGATTATATTTTGTGTCAATTAAATTTACTTATTGTGTAGGAGATAGGTCTATCACTCTTCAGATATCCTTCCCATTCTGAAGTACATTCTTAAGTACATCGTGTTTAGTTAACCACAGACAACATGTGGGTCCACCTAATCTTATGGGACATTAATCCCTATACACGGATATCCACCTTCAAGGGTGTACACGATATGTGTCATGGTGTAACATCACATAATTTTATGAATGGAATTTCCCCTATTATAATTGTTTCTTACACAAATATCAAATAGATGAACTGGAAAAATGTTATTTTAATAATAATATAATGATAAATTATTCTGAAAATTGTCTTATCATAATGCATATTTTACATTATGACAACAAATATAAAATTATAAAATAGGGATAGGATAATTTTGATCATCTCGATCTAATAGAATGATCATAGTCAAAAACAAAACTTTATAAGTAAAAAATAATGTTAATAATAAAATATTAATATTGAAGACGAATGTATATGTAACATTATTTATCAATTATAATTTAATGATGAATGAATGGAATTAGATGTATTTTTATATACTAGGGAAACTGTATGACCATCATAAATATGGTAGTTGGAATAATAATATGGTTGTGAAATAGTAAATGGACCATTAGAATTGTAAACTAACCATTAGAATAGTAACATTAAACAATAAATTGTTTAATGAAATATTTGAATCATATAAAATAAAAATATAATATTTATATATAATGGCACTTGTAAAAAAATGTTTTAAAAATGATAAATTCTGTTTTGGTATTTTTGACAAACATACATATTTTATTTGAATATTTACAATGAATATAATGATTTAAAAGAAACTATTTTCCAAAAAATGAATAATATAGTATTATTATATCTTATTATAAAGATGAAATTATTATTTTGGGCAATAATAGATTTTAATATACTTCCTAATACCAATTATAATATTAAAATCATTAGTCTTCATCTAAATGATTATTTAATTTAGAAATTAAATGGTTATTATAATGCCCTGACCATAGATTCCCAGAGTCGGTTCATTATTTTAATACATTGGCTTGATTACAAGGAATCATGTCCTGAAAGACCGATCAGTTTAGCAGTCTTGGAAAATAGGTTACATACATGGACATTACATTACACTTTATAACATAGAACACAAAAAAATAATACTTTCATAATTTCATTGATCCATTAGGATAACCCTACATCTCAAACATAAAACACTTCATGGGATCCCGGGAAAATAAAACATAAGAAAATGATGAGCTCAGAGGCTTAGTAAGGGTCAATAATTTAGTAGAATCTCTAAACATTTAGGGAAAATGGTTATTAAAAATCACAGATTTTATAAACATAAACTTGAACATAGTATGGAAAGAATAAATCAAACATTACTATATAAATATGCACATGGATATTCAACTATTCAAATAATCACATGTAATAACTAATTTCATAACGAGTGAATGTATAGTACCAGACATTAAATTATGTGTTAAGGCCTCATGCCAACACCTATGGGCTAACTGTAAGTGGACTCCCACCTGGAGATCCTCTATAACTGGACTCCACCCCAGAGGGTCTGCTATAACCAGACCATATCCCAGATGGCTTACTTTTACTAGTACCCAACCCGGATCATACTAGTCCAATATATTTATAATACTAAAAGGTTGGAATATAACATAAATATTAATATTAAAACTTTCAAATGAAATGTCAATGTTTTATCCATAAATCATGAATGGTAAAAAATAACACATCTACAATCAAACATATAACAAAACATTCAATAAAATATGGAAGATCTGTATCATAATAAATCAACTTAAAACAAGTTTAAAATCAATTAATGGATGTTGAAATAGAGAAATTGATCATTAAAATGCATTGAGATAAATACCCATTTTCATGAAATCATTTAAAATTATCCCAATTTATAAAGGTAGTCATTTAAAAGGTATTTTTGAATCAAAGTGTCCCATACCACACTGAAACTTTTTAAAAGAATTATCATTTCAAAAAATACATGTCCATATAAATAAATCCTTAAAATCATTTTGAAAACAAGGACATTAATTAACTGTGTTTAGAAAGAAAACTCTTTAAAACACATAAAATGATGATCTACATAAATATAACCTCCCATAAAACCTTAAATTATTCCTTTTGAAAACATTTTTATAAAATATGGGTATCTATGATTAGTATTTCTCAGAAAATACTTACATAAGAACAATCTCGAATAATAATGAGATTGAGGAAAAAACCCTTACCCCGTTGTAATCAATCGAGTCATATGAAAAATAGTCAATAATGACCAAATGAATAATAGAATATCATAAATATAAATATAATCATGATAATATATATCAAAGGGTAGTAAAACATACACAAAATTCAATAAATAAGTGGTGAACAATGGAAATCTCAGGGAATTAAAAGTGAGATAAGAAACCCATTATCTTGCACTTTGTTTTGGTCAAGGGTACATTTAACCTCTTGTATAATAAAAATTGTATGTTATTAGATTATAACAGGACTATATTAATAATTATTATATCATACATGATTCATTTATGACTTTATACAACCCATTTAATAATTATTTTCATGTTCAATTAGAATTTCCGGTAATAATCGCTTTCTTTATCGTATGTATTTTTTCTTGTTATTCTTAACCTTATAATTTAGATAATGATTTAAATACATCCATATTATAATATTTGATTCATATATAATATATATTTATAATATAAATATTCATAATAGATAGATATTTGAAATGGAAAACACCGTTTATGGAGACGGTAGGCCGTACGTACGTAAAAACGTTGTTTCTGTTTTCATATCTTATTGAAGTGATGTAAGTGAATAAGATATATGTAAGTTCATAAATAAAAATATATATATATATATATATATATATATATCTCCATTAACATTATTATGTCATATATTACATACTTATTAATAATATATATTTTTACAATCATCGATGAATGGTGAACATGGAAATGAATTTCATCGCATCGTGGAGACGGTAATCTATGCGTACGCACGAGTGACAATATCATTTTCTTAAAGATGTGGAGTTGGATGGTATATTAATTTTAAATAGACATTATCATTTTATCTTCATTATTTATATATATTTTTTACTCTTCATTATATCCATCCAGAAAACATAGTGTAGAATAACAAATTACACCACGACATGGAGACTGTAAGTCGTACGTACGCAAGCATGGTGACATTATCATTCATAAGATCGATAGAATAATGAATATAGTTGTGAAATAATTATAATAACATCAAAATATCAATAATTTATTGGAGTTATTATTTTGTCATGGTTATAACAAAGAAAGAGTATATGGAAGAAGAAAAGAACATGAAAGAGGGTGGCGAAATCATTACCTCTTCTTAGGGTTCTTCCTTTTGATTTGACCAAAAGGGCTCCATTGGTTGGATTTATGACCAAATTAAGGCCTCTATGATGAAGGTAGGATAGTTGTAAGGATATTTGGGAAGGGTTTGGCTGAGCCAAAAGGCTTTGGAGGTATGAATTTTAGATTAGGGGAGGTTCTCTTTTATAAGATTTTTGAGGGATGCCTTAGGAAAAATATATAATATTATTTTATAATGAATTCATATCTGGTTAGTAATGGTCTAAAAATGAATTTTTTAAAGTATAAGATGGGGATAGGTTGAAAACCTCTCAACCAGTAGGTTTTATACTTTTTTGGGTCACTGTATTAACCTTATCATTTAGATTTAACTCTTAGTTAAATTGTTTGATAATAACCATGTCTCTTTTTATTTTTATATTATATGGTTAATAAACATACTATAATCTTCCAATAGAACCCCAATTGGTTCATTAATGACATATATAATAGTATTTAAGCCTTTTTGTTGTACCTTATATTTTTAGGAATATAATATCAATAAATAATACAATATTTGTTTCAAAAACTATTTTATGTCAATTTTGAAACTATTTTGTATTTTGATTTTCATAAATTCATAACATCATTATTACATTAAATTTTTTTATCTAACCGGCTCTAACATGTCATAATGACCTATAAAATTATTTTAATTCATAAAAAGTATCAAATTACATTTATTTGGATATTTATAATGTCAAGTATTTTAATATTTGATTATTTAGATAAATACTCCATCATCACTGTGTCACTAATTAATTAAATTATTTATTGTCTAAAAACTATAAATAAAATACCATTATGTAGAAATCCTTTTATATTTCTAATGAATATTTATAGTTGAATTTATCTTATATGTAATAATATATTAAAAAATATATTAAACATTGATTTTAACACATTTAACTCTTCTTTGAATTAAAGAATAATAAATGTTCTGATCTAATCCATGTGGACCAAAATGGTTCATATTTTATTTGTAAGGATTTTTTTGTCGAATTATACTTATCCAATAGAATTTGGACATGTGTTAGGGTAATAATAATATTATTTTTACCATAAATTAACCTATTTACTTTTAACCGTGGTAAATAAATAGGAAATATATACTATTCACCAAAAATTATTTTCATCTAATTGAAAGAAATTTTAAATACTGATATCAACCGTGTGTCTCAAATTTTTGATATTCAACTCACAGAAGCGGTAAAATTATGTTTTATGTTAAATTTCAAATTCTCCTAGGAGGTGGGTAAAGATGGTAAAAAGTTCAATAAAATTTTTATATATCTAATGTTTGTATAAAATGACTCCAATGAATTATATTGAACAAATATAGAAATTATGTATCTATTTTTACCTAAAATAAATTTAAACTAAATCCATAATTATTTAAATAAAAGGTCGGTTTTGATGATAAATCAGTGTTTTTAACTATTCATCAAAAATTGAATGTTTTCAGAAAAATTCCAAAAATTCAACCTAAGATAATTTTTATATTATGAATTCAGAAATGAATTCTATTTTACCAATTTCAAAACATATAAGTTACATTAATTAATTTATAATTAATTCACATTATAAAAAAATCATATTTTTAAGAAATAATAACTATCAAAATATTGACACTTGTTTATGTCCAATTTAAAGTGAAATTACTTACAATGACCATAATTGGAATAAATGGAAAAAATATAATCTACTTATAATTACAAACCATTAAAATGTATAACTCAACACTATAATTTATTTTGATTAAAATATTTGTTTTTAATTAAATTATAGTATTT
The DNA here is from genome assembly GCA_963277665.1 of Viscum album. NCBI lineage: Eukaryota > Viridiplantae > Streptophyta > Magnoliopsida > Santalales > Viscaceae > Viscum > Viscum album. The sequence goes on along the minus strand of OY728126.1, from coordinate 1,940,747,658 downwards.
TTTACTATTTACACAAATTTGAAAGTTATCAGAAAAACACCAAAAATTTATTGAAACTTAATTCTTATGTCCTGATTATAAAGAAGAAGTTTATTTTGTCAAATTTAATATATAAAAGTTTCATGTATTTGATTTAACAAGGGTTCACCATTAAAAGGTGATAATAGTGCATTTTTTGAAATATAATTCTCTTATATGAAAAAATGAATTAGATCTTACATTATATCTAAGAAACTCATAATATGGATTCTAAAATAATAAGGATTATATAATGTAAAAAATTCAGTTAATACTATTCATAACTTCTTTTGAATTACTAGTTTCGTAAGTCGTGGTGTGCTTCCACTCGGTGATGCATGTATCACAAGCTATTAAATTACATTAATGAGATAATGTATTATGAGATATTGAGGTGTTACATTCTCCCCTACTTAAATAAATTGAGTCCTCACAATTTCAAATTTTTCTTCAAAAATAAATGTTTAAAAATAGTGAAATACCTTTTTGAAAAACCCACATCGGATGTTGGGTTAATAAAATTTATTCTTAATAAGCGGGAAAGGGAAAAGAAAAAGTATCCACCAAATTATTATCTCAATTAGAAGAACATTGGTGGAAATTAGAGACACGTAATTGGAGGGAAAACGTAAATATTTATAGGGAGTGATTGAAGTCATCAATCACAATATATCATTTTAATATATTGACATAACAAATCAAATATCAAAACCATTTTCAATACAAAAAATATGTAAAAATAGTATATTCTATTTGTTTTCTTTTAAAAAAACATTTGGATTGTTAAGGAAGCCAAAGATAAAATATAACTCATAGTTGCGGAAAGGTCGTTGTCACTGCTAACATTAAAAAAATAACCCTTTTTTCTCATTTAGTAAAACGCTTCGTAGAAAAGGATTCCCCTTGAAATGGAAAGTCAAAGGGTTTTATACATCTTATAAAAGAATGTCGTTTAGAAATCAAAGGATGCATTAATGAAATTAGATTGAGATGGAGTCCCTCAACTAAAGTTTATTAATTAATTTAGTCATATATTAAGAGGTAAATATGTATATATATATATATATAATTTAAAAGTAGAGTTACATACATTAACTAATTCATAACACAAACTCATCTTTCACTCCAAATGATTTCAAAAAAATATTCTATTTATCCAAATCGTATAGGGTTCCAAAAAAAGTGAATTTATAATTCACCTATCAGTCCCTTTATAAATAGAAACTACTTTATAAAATCTAGGGACTTCATGTAGTCCTATGGTAGGCGATAAATCCCAATCAAACTATCGTTGTGTGTTCGATTCCCACAGCAATGTCTGACCCAACGGGTTGTCACATAGTCTGTGTGTTGTTCTTTTTATAAAAATCCAAATATAACCTAAAAAATATTATCCATTTTGCAACATAATCCATTCCAACCATTATAATTATCCAAAATACTTCTATCCAAACTCTTAGTCCAAAATTCATAATGAAGTTAATCAAAATAAAGATCCTTTTTTTCCATGTATTAACATGTGAACACCTTCATCATGTATTCTTTTAAAACACTGCAACATCCTGAATTACCACCAAACCTTATTGATCACATTCATTCTCCCTTATTCCTTATAGAATACAAGATATACTCGTTCTATCCAAAAAATTTGTAAACTCCAGCAATGATAAAATATACAAATCATTAACCAGTTTCAAGGTAGTTAAGAATATCCAATATAATTAATCCAAATCAAACATCTCTTATTCCAAAATCACTACCTCATTAACAAAACCATATTAAGTATTACATTTCCATCAACCATTTATTTTCCAAAATGTGTAGCTTACTATTAATAACTTTTCATAGAACCATATAATCTAAAATCCTTAAAAAAAATAGAACTGCAGAACAATCCTTATTTATCTCCATAATTTATATAACCAGGAAACTATTGATACATAACTAAAATGAAATAATTTTATAAAAAAACATAAGAACACTAGTCATTCCTCTTTATCTAAGGTAGTATCATAACTCAATTATTATCCAATTGCGTCATTTGCGGTATACTCTGATGACTAGGACATTGTTTTGTGTAGTGTCCCAACGCCTTGCAGATGAAGCATTGTACGGTTGAAACATTTTTCTTACACTTGAAATCACATACATGGTGTCCTTTTTCTCTACACTTATAACAAACTCCCATTCCCTTCATGCATTTACCATGGTGTTTCTTTCCACAATTATCATATATGGGAAAATCCTTCTTTTCCCTCTTCCCTTTATCCATCATTCTCTCTTCCATACCTTTGTTCTCTTACATCCCTTCAAATCCATTGGACATAGAGAATTCATTACTTATGATATTAACAAATGATATTATTTCTTCATATGTTGAAAATACATGGGATACTATTTCCCTAATAAATTTTGTCTTAATACTATGAAAGATATGATCCTTCTTACTCTTTGGATCATACGTATTTTTGGAGTTCTCATTCCTTCTATCAGGCGCTATTTCTAAACAATGACATACACTAGGTTAGTCTATGAATCACAATTCATAATCCCAATCTTGTAAAATAGTTATCATATATTGAACAGTTTATGGATATAATCCATAATCATAAAAGAATTTCTTTAAGGATGTATATACTCATAATCCATTCTTAATGGATTGTAACAAAATTGAGAATTTCATAAGAATATCCCCCATGAGTGTCGTAACCAATAGTGCACCAAGGCTCGTTGCGGTGCACCAGTTCCCATTCAAGTCTAGCTTAAAGTGGTGTTTTCAGGTTATACCCTGAAGTACATCTGTGCCAGAGCCGCCTCGACCTGCTCGTATCCATATAAGGATTTAATGCTTAGAAAAATCACAAAATCTCTATATTTTCTAAATTTTATGAAGTTATTCTATAATAATCCTCAAATTCTATCTTAGGGTAATGTTCTCTAATTAGACTTAATCTAAATCTAGTTTCCAATGTTATATCTAAATATTATATGAAACCAACTATAACACCCCGACCAAAGATTCGCAGAGTCGGTGGATTATTTTAATACATTGTTATGATTACAAGGAATCATGTCTTGAATGACCAATACATTTAGTAGTCTAGGAAAAAAGATTACATAGATGAATGTTACATTACACATTATAACATAAAACACACAAAAAATCCTTTGTGAATGCCATTTCTCCATTATCTTTACCCTGCATCTCAAACATAAAACACTTCTTAGGATCCTGGGTTAATAAAACATAAGAATGAGGTGATCTCAGATTCTTAGTAAGGGTAAATAATTTAGCGGAAGCTATAAACATTTCAGGAATGATGTGTTATAAAAACCACAACCTTTTTAAACATAAACTTCAATATAGTATGGACAAAATAAATCAAACATTATTATATAAACATTCACATGGATATTCTACTAGTGGAATAATCACATTCAATAACTAATTTAATAATGAGGGAATGTATAGTACCAGACATTAAATAATCTGTCAAGGCCTCGTTCCAAGACATATGGGATAACTGTAACTGGACTCCAATCCGGAGAGCATCTGTAATCAGACTTTAACATGGAGGGTCTACTATAACTGGATCCCATCCTGGAGGTCTTAATTTTACCGGTACCCAACCCGGAACATACTAGTCCAATACATTCATCATAAGAATGGGTTGGTAGGTGAAATAAAAATCCGTATTAAAACTAGAATATGAAATGTCAACACTTTATCCACAAACCATGAATGGTTTAAAAATAACACATCCATAGTCATATATATATAAAAACATTCAATAAAATATGGAGGATTTTTATCATAATAAATCAACTTAAATCATGTTTAAAATCAATTAATGGATGTTGACATAGATGATAATGATCAGTAAAATTCTTTGTGATAAATACCCCTTTTCTTGAAATTGTTTAAAATTCTCACAATTTATAAAGGTAGTCATTTAAAAGGAAATTTTGAATCATTGTGTCCCATACAACTTTGACACTTTTAAAAAGAATTATCATTTCAAAAAATTCAAGTCCATATAAATAAATCCGTAAAATCATTTTGAAAATAAAGACATTAATTAAAATGGATTAGAAAGATAAATATTTAAAACACATAAAATGATGATCTACTTAAATAGAACCTCCCATATAACCATAAAACATTCCTTTTGAAATCATTTTATAAAAATTGGTATCTATGATAAGTATGTCCCAGAAAAAACATACACATGAACAATCTCAGATAATAATGAGATTGAGGAAATAAACCTTACCTCGTTGTAATCAATTGATTCATATGATAAATAGTCAATAAAGACCAAATGAATCCTAGAATATCAGTAATATAAATAGATTCATGATTATATATATCAAATTGTAGTAAAAAATACACCACATGCAATAAATAAATGATGAACAATGGAAATATCACAGAATTAAACGTGAGATAAGAAACCGCTTACCTTGCACATTCCATTGGTCGAGGGTACGTTTAACTTCCTTCATATGACCATTTTATGTTATTATATTATACCAGGACCATATTCATATTTATTATAACATATATTATTCATTTATGACATTATAGAACCCATTTAATAATGATTTTCTTGTTAAATTAATTTTTCGGGTAATATTCACTTTCTCTATCGTACATATTTTTTCTTGTTAATCATGACTGTATCATTTAGATCATGATTTAAATACTTCCAGATTATAATTATTGATTCATATATCATATATATTTAGAATATAAATATGTATAATAGATAGATTTATGAAATGGAAAACATCATTTATGGAGACGGTAGGTCGTACCTACGCATAAACATTGTTTCTATTTTCATAACGTAATGAAGGGAAGTAACTGAATAAGATATATATAAGTACATAAATACATATCTATATATATATATATATCTCCATTAGAATTATTATTTCATATATTACATACTTATTAGTAATATATATTTTTATAATCGTCGATGAATGGTGAATGTGGAAATGAATTTCATCAGGTCGTGTAGACGGTAATCTGTGTGTACGCCTGAGTGACTATATAATTTCCTTAAAGGAGTGTAATTGGATGGTATATTAAATTTACAGAGACATTAGAATGTTATTTTCACTATTTATAAATTTATATTTATCACCATTATTTACATCCAAATAACATAGTGTTGAATAACAAATTACACCACGACGTGGGGATGGTAAGTCGTACGTACGCAATCATGGTGAAATTATCATTCATAATATGGATAGAATTATGAATATTTTTGTTTAATAATTATAAAATCATCATAATATATATATGGTACTGGATTTATTATTCTTTTATGGTTATAACAACGACAGAGTGAGTGGAAGAATAATTGAACTTGAAAAAGGGTGGTGAAATCATTACCTCCTTTTCGAGTTATTCCTTTTGATTTGATCAAAAGGGCCCCTTAAGATGGATTTATGACCAATGTAATTCCACTAGGATGAAGTTAGGATATTAGGTAGGATATTTTGGTAGTGTTAGGCCGAGCCAAATGGATTTGTGGGTGTGAATTTGAGAGAAGGTGTGTTGCCCTTTTATAAGAGGGGTGAGGGGAACATTTGGAAAAACTTATAATATTTTTTTATAATTAATTCATTTTAGGTTTATAATGGTTCAAAAATGAATTTTTTAAAGTATACTGTGGGTATGGGTTGAAAAAAACTCAACCAATAGGTTTTATAGAGGTTTGGGTCACAATTTAACCTTATCGTTTTGATTTAACACTTAGTTAAATATTTTGACATTAACCATGTCTCTTTTTATTTTTATATTATATGGTTAATAAACATACTATAAACTTCCAAGAGAACCTAAATTGGTTACTTAATGACATATATAATAGTATTTAAGCCCTTTTTCATAACCATATATTTTTATGAATAAAAAATCAATTAATAATATAATATATTTTTTTAAATCACTTTTATGTCAATTTTGACACTATTTGGTATTTTGTTTTTTCTAAATTCGTAACATCATTATTTCATAAAAAATATTCATCTAACCAGACCTAACATGTCATGTTAAGCATGAAAATTAGTTTAATTCATAAAACGTCCCAAATTACATTTATTTGGATATTTATAATGTCAATTATTATAATATTTCATTAATTAGGTAATTAGTCTACCATCATTGTGACATAAATAAATTAAATTATTTATTTTCAAAAAACTAAAAATAAAACAACATTATGTAGAAAATATTTTTATATTTCTAATTAATTTTTATAGTTGAATTTATCTTATGTATAACCCCATATTAAAAATGTTTTTGTTATTAAATATTAATTTCAACTCTTTTAACTCTTCTTTCAATTAAATAATAATAAATGTTCTAATCTAATCCATGTTGACCAAATTGGTTCATATTTTATTGATAATGTTTTTTTTGGTCAAATTATACTTATCCACTAGAATTAGGAAATGTTTTAGGGTAATAATAATATCATTTTTACCCTAAATGACCCTATTTACTTTTAACCGTGGTAAATAAAAGAAAAAATTCACTATTCACCAATAATTATTTAAATTTTATTGAACCAAATTTTATTTATTGATATCAACTATGTCTCTCAGAGTTTTGAAATTTAACTCACAGAAGTGGTAAAATTATGTTTTATGAAAATTTTCAAATGCTATTAGGAGGTGGGTATAGAGTGTAAAAAGATCAATAAAATTTTTATATATTTAATTTTATTATAAAATGACTCCAATGAATTATATTGAAAATATATAGGTATTTTGTATCTATTTTGACCTAAAATATATATAAATAAAATAAATAATTATTTAAATAAAAGGTCGGTTTGGACTATAACTCAGTGTTTTTCCCTATTCATCAAATATTGAAAGTTTTCATAAAAATACCAAAAATTCACCCTAAGGTAATATTAATATTAAAAATTCAGAAATGAATTCTATTTTACTAATTTCAAAACATAGAAGTTGCATTAATTATTTTAAAATTAATTCCATTTTTCAAAACCAAAAGGCGTATTTTTAGGAAATAAAAACTATCAAAAGATTGGCAGTTGCTTATGTCCAATTTTAAAGTGAAATTATATACAATGACCATAATTTGATTAAATAGAAAAAATATAATCCCATTATACATCAAAAAAATTAAAATGTATAATTCAACACTATAATTTATTTTTATTAAAATATTTGTTTTCAGTTAATATTTAGTATTTTTCACTATTTACCCAAATATGAAAGTTATCAGAAAAACATCAAAATTTATTGAAAATAAATTCTTATGTCCCTATTCTATAGAAGTAGTTTATTTTGTCAAATTGAATAAATAAAAGATTCAAATATTGTATTTAACAAGGGTTCACCATTAAACAGTGATAAAAGTGTATTTTTTTAAAAATACTTCTCTTATCTGAAAAAAAGAATTAGTTCTTACATTATGTCTAAAAAACTCATAATATAGATTCTAAAATAATAATGATTATATGAAGTTAAAAATTCAGTTAATACTATTCATAACCACTTTTTAATGACTAGTTTGGTAAGTCATGATGTGTTTAAACTCGGTGTTAAGTGTTGCACAATTTATTAAATTACATTAATGAGATAACGTACTATGAGATCTTGGGGTGTTACATACTCCCCTAATTCAATAAATTGAGTCCTCACAATTTGAAATTGCTCCTCGATAATAAATGTTTAAAAATAAAGAAATACCTTTTTGGAAACCCCACGTCAAAAATTGGGTTAATAGAATTTATTCTTAAAAAGAGGGAAATGGAAATGAGAAAGCTTCCACTAAATTGTGATCTCAATTAGGAGAAAATTGGTCGAATTTATAGCATATGGTATTTTTTTCAAAAAAAAATTTCTTGTTAAGGAAGCCAAAGATCACATAAAACTCACACCGGTGGAAAGCGCGTTGTCACTACTTAAATAAAAAAAACCTTTTTCTCATTTAGTAAAACTCTTCGTAGAAAAATATTCCCATTGAAATGAAAAGTCAAAGGGTTTTATACATCATATTAAAAATGTTGTTTAGAAATAAAAGGATGCCTCGGTGAATGGATATTGAGACGAAGTCCCTTCACTAATTTTTAATAATTAATTTATTCATATAATAAGAGGGATATATATATATATATACTTGACAAGTAGTGTTACATCCTTTATCTAGTTCATACAACAAACACATCTTTCAATCCAAATGATTTCAAAAAAATATTATATTTATCAAATGGTATAGGGTTCCCAAAAATATGAATTTATAATTCACCTATCAGGCCCTTTTAAAAGTGAAACTACATTATACAATCTAGGGACTTCACGTAGTGCAGTGGTAGGAGATAAATCCCAATCACAGTATGGTTGTGGGTTTGATTCCCATAGCTATGTCAGACGCGACGGGTGGTCACACGTTCTGCGTGTTTTCCTTTTAATAAAAACCCAAAATTAACCATAAAAATACTATCCAATTTCAAACTTAATCCATTCAATCCTTCAGACTTATCGAAAATACTTATATCCAAACTCTTAGTCCAAAATTTATAAGGATGTTAAACAAAATTAAGATCCATTTTTCCTGGTAATAATATTTGAATGCCTTCATCCTTTATTCTTTTAAAACACTGCATCATCATGAATTCACTTAAAACCTTAATGATCACATTTATTCTCCCTTACTCATTATATAATACCTGATATACTCCCTCTATCCAGAAAAGTATTAAACTCCAAAAATTATGGAATATGAAAATCATTAATCTGTTTCAAGGTATTTATGAATATCCAATATAATTAATCCAAATCAACCATCTCTTATTCCAAAATCACTACCTCATTATCAGGACCATATTGAGGATTACCATTCCTTCAACCATTTATTTTCCAAAAAAGTTTAGTATACTATTTAGTCACCTTTCTAAGAACCATATAATTTCAAATCCTCAAAAAATTGTATTTTTGTACAATCCTTATTTATCTCCATTATTTATATAACCTGTATACTATTGATACAACACTCAAATGAAATAATTCTATAATAAAAACATAATAACACTATTCATTCCTCTTAATTTATGGTATTATCATAACTCAATTATTATCCAATAGCGTCATTTACGGTATACTCTAATGACTAGGACATTGATTCGTGTAGTGTCCCTACGCCTTGCTGATGAAACATTGTACATTTGAAACATTTTTCTTACACATTCAATCAGGTACACGGTGTCCTTTTTCTCCACACTGATAATAATCTCCCATTCACTTCAAGCATTTACCAAGGTGATTCTTTCCACAGTTGTTATATATGGGAAAATACTTCTTTTCCCTCTTCCCTTTATCCATCATTCTCTCTTTCATCCCTTTCTTCTCTTTCTTCCCTTCAAAGCCATAGGACACAAAAAATTATTTACTTATCTTATTATAAAATGATACTATATCTTCATATGTTTAGAATACATTAGGTACTATTTCCCTTATATATTTTGGCTTAATACTATGAATTATACAATCCTTCATACTCTTTGGATCATAAGTATTTTTAGAGTTCTCATTCCTTCTACTGGGCACCAGTTCTAAACAATGGCATACACTAGGTTAGTTTAAGAATCACAATTCATAATTCCAAACTTTTAAAATTGTTAATATACATTTAATAGTATATGGATCCATAATCATAAAAAAAATTCTTTAAGGAAGTATATACTCATAAACCCTTCTTAATGGTCTTTAAAGAAAATGAGAATTTTCCTAAGCATATCCCATGGGAGTGTCGTAACCAAGAGTGCACCAAGGCCCATTGTCGTGCACCATTTCCCATTTGAGTATTGCTTAAAATAGGTTTTTTGTGTTTAACCCGAGGTACATATGTGCCAGAGCCACCTATACCTGCTCGTATCCAGATTGTGATGCAATTCCTATAAAACTCACAAAATCTCTATAATAACAAAATTCAAGGTAGTTATTCTATAGTTATCCTCAAAGTCTATCATAGGGAAATGTGATCTAATCAGAGTTAATCTAAATCTAGTTTCCAAGGTTATAGCTAAGCTTTCTATGATACCGACTATAACTCCCCGACCCATGATTCACAGAGTCGGTTCATTTTTTTAATACATTGTCTTGATAAAAAGGAATCGTGTCTTAAAAGACCGATCAGTTTAGCAGTCATTGAAAATAGATTACATACATGGATGATACATTACACATTCAAAATACAACACATAAAAAAATAATCCTTTGATAATTTAATTGCTCACTTATCTTAACCTTGCATCTCAATCATAAAACACTTCTTGGGATCCTGGGAAATAAACATAAGAAAGGGGTGAGCTTAGATGCACAATAAGGTAAAATAATTTAGTAGAAGCTATAAAAATTTCAAGAATAAAACTTAATAAAACCCACAACCTTTTCAAACATATACTTGAACATAGTATGGAAAAACTATTTCAAACATTACTATATAAACATGAACATGGATATTCTATTAGTCAAATAATCACTTGTAATAACTAATTTCATAATAGGGAATGTATAGTACTACACTTTAAATTATGTTCCATGGCCTCGTGCCAAGACCTATGGGATAAATGTAACCAGATCCAAACTCGGAGATCCTATGTAACCAGACTCCATCCTAGAGAGCCTTTGTAACCAGACTCCAACCCGAAGAGCCTCCGTAACCGGACTCCAACCCGGAGAACCACTATAACCAGACTCCAAACCGGAGGGTCTTCTATAACCAGACCTCAGCCCGAAGGGATTACTTTTTCTGGTCCCAAACCCATAACATACTATTCCAACACATTCATCATATGAAAAGTTTGAAATTTACCATAAATATTCGTATTAACACGAGCATACAAAATTTCAATACATTATGAATAAACCACGAATGGTATAAAAATAACACATCCATAGTCAAACATATCACAATAATTTAAATACAATATGGAAGATTTTTATCATAATAAATCAACTTCAAACCAGTTTAAAATCTATTAAAGGATGTTGACATAGATGAAAATGATCAGAAAAATGCTTTGAGATAAATACCCATTTTCAGAAAGTCATTTAAAATTTTTACAATTTATAAAGGTAGTCATTTAAAATTGATTTTTGAATCAAGGTATCCCATATGACTTTTAAACTTTTTAAAATAATTATCATTTCAATACATTCATTTCCATATAAATAAATCCTTAAAATCATTTTGAAAACATGGACATTATTTAAAAGTGTTTAGAAAGATAAATCATTAAAACACTTAAAATGATAATCTAATTAAGTGTACCCTCCAATAAAACCTTAAAATATTCCTTTTCAAATATTTTTTATAAAATATGTGTATCTATTATATGTATGTCCCAGAAAATACTTACACATGAACAATCTAATATAATAATGAGATTTGAGGAAATAACCCATACCTCATTGTAATCAATCTAGTCGTATTAACAATAGTCAATAACCACATAATTAATCACATAATATCATGAATATAATTATAATAATGATAATATATATCAAATGGTAGAATAGAATACACCACATGCAATAAATAAGTGGTGAACAATGGAAATCTCACTGAATTAAAAGTGGGATAAGAAACCCATTACCTTGAACTTTCCTTTGGATGAGGGTATGTTTATCCTTCTGTATAATGACCATTGTATGTTATTATATTATAACAGAACCATATTCATATTTATTATATCACACATGATTCATTTATGAATTTATTCAACCCATTTAATATTGATTTTCATGCTAGTTTTACATTTCTGGTAATAATCGCATTCTTTATCATACATAGTTTAACTTGTTATTCATGACCGTATCATTTAAATCATGATTTAAATACATCCATAATATAAAACATGAATAAAATATAATATATATATATATATATAATAAATATTTATAATAGAGATATATATGTAATAGAAAAAACCAATTATGGACACAGTAGGCTGTACGTATGCGTAAACTCTGTTTCTATTTTCATATCATATTTAATAGAAGTAAGTGAATAAGATATATGTAAGTACATGAATACATATATATAAATATATATATCTCCAGTAGTATTATTATGTCTTATATTATATACTTATAATTAGTATATACTTTTATAATTGTCGATGAATGGTGAATGTTGAAATGAATTTCATCGCGTTGCGAAGACAGTAATATGTGCGTACACACGAGTGAAAATAACATTTCATTAATGGTGTATAATTGGGTGGTATATTAATTTTAGGGAGACATTATAATGTTATTTAAATTATTTATGTATATATTACTCTTCATTATATCCATCAAAATAACACAGTGTTGAATAACAAATTACTCCCCGGCGTTGAGACGGTAAGTCATACGTACGCACACATGGTGACATTATCATTCATAATATGGATAGTATAATAAATATAGTTGTTCCATAATTATAATAACATCAAAATATATATTAGGTACTTTATTTAGTATTTTGGTTTGGTAATAACAAAGAAATAGTAAGTGGAATAAGAAAACAACATGAAAGATGGTGGTGAAATCATTACCTCTTCTTGGGGTTCTTTCTTTTGATTTGATCAAAAGGGATCCAAATAATGTCTTTGTGACCAATGTAAGGCCTATAGGATGAATTTAGGATAGTTTAGAGAATATTTGAGCATGGGTGTGAATAGAAAAATGGATTTGGAGGTGTTAATTTTAGAGAAGGGGAAGTGCCCTTTTATAATAGGGGTGAGGGGTAGCTTAAAAAAACATAAATATTTTTTATAATAAATTCATTTTCTGTTTCTAATGCCTCGAAAATGAATTGTTTAAATTATAAGGTGGGTATGGGTATAAACCCACTCAACTGATAGGTTTTAGACAGGTTTGGATCATTATATTAACCTTATAATTTAGATTTAACTTTTATTTTAATAGTTTGACATTTACCATGTCTCTTTGTATTTTTATATTGTATGGTTAATAAACATACTATAAAAATCCCATAGAACCTCAAGTGGTTAAATAATGACCTATATAATAGTATTTAAGCCCTTTTGAAAACCCGTAGATTTTTAGGAATATAATATCAATTAATAATATAATATTTGTTTTAAAAACTTTTTTATGTCAATTTAGACACTATTTGGTATTTGGTATTTTCTAAATTCATAAATATTATTACATTGAAAAAAAAAAATATAACCAACCCTAATATTTCATATTAACATAAAAAATTTATGGAATGCATAAAAATTCTCAAATTACATTTATTTGGATATTTATATTGTCAATTATACAAATTATTAATTAATTAGGTAATTACAGCATCATCATTGTGTCATAATACAATTAAATTATATAATGTATAAAAACCATAAATAAAATACCATTATGTAGGAAATTTGTTTAGATATCTAATGAATATTTATATTCGAATTTATCTAATGTGTAACCCTATATTAAAAATGATTTAGTTATTAAACTTTGATTTTAACTCTTTTAACTCTTCTTTGAATTAAATAATTATAAATGTCCAAATCTAATAGAAGTGGACAAAAGATGTTCATATTTTATTCCTAAATATTTTTTGGACGAATTATACTCGTCCAATATAATTAGGACATGTTTTATATGACAACCGTTATTTTTTATTACAAATTAAACCTGATTTATTACATAAAACATCACTTGATACAACAAAGAAGATCGAGAGGTTTAGTGTCTTTGGGTCTTAGGATCATTACATAAAAACATAAAACATGAAATAAAACAACTTTATTGAATAATTCCTTTACATGGCTACTACATTCCTTCTTACGTAGCATTGCATGGGTTATCCTGAGGACATGCATAAGAAAAGGTTCAGCTATAAATCCCAGTAAGGGAGTACACATGGAATAAAATGAGGAGTAAAATACATGTTAGACAATAGGCATATCAATAGATCATAAGAAAAACATGAACATAAAGGCTTGATAAAGTATGATAATCATAACATGGAAATGTGGCAAGAACACTTAACATGGAATTAGCATGAGCCAGGGCTCATTGCACATGGAGCATGAGAAAATCCTCATTGCACATAAAGCATGAGTAAACCCTAGTTTCCCTTGAATTAGAATGATTCAACACTCATATCACATGACGTATCATGATACTATACTTTACCCAATTCATTGGAGTGCTATAAGGGAGCACCCTTCTTAAACATTTCATTTCATGCATAAGTGTGCCAGATGGATCATAAAACATGGATTCATAAAACATAATCATTTAATACAAGATAAATCAATGTAGAATTCATACATGAAACTTTACAATCAATAAGTAAATGTGCATAAAGGTGAATTACCATGATGGAGAAATGGGCATGGTATTCACTAAACAATGACATTGTCTTAGAAAATGGGTGTGATTTCGGCATCGTAACGGCGTGACATAAGGATTTATAAAAATGGTTGATGAGACAGAAAGGGGTTCCTCATCATATTTACATGTAATGGACAGTAAGGAGGTATTATTGATACATGTCCCAACAATTGTAATGCAATGTAGATTCATGATACAAAAGTATTGCTTGCATGTAAATGAGGAGAGAGAAGTTCCTTTCGGAATTTCGACATAGTAATGGGTGTACATGGGAGGAAATTAATTAGAGAGAAAGGGGTCTCCCATCATCCAAACATAAAGAGGGCAGTATGAGGGAGGTGCGAAACCAAACTCCAACATTCATAATTGAAATTAAAAGGGAAAACTAACTTAATTAAAATTGGACAAAAAAGAGAAAGGAAGAAAAAACCCTTACTTGGATGTGTGCTTCCAAAGGATAGATAGAGGCTTTTGAGAGGCTTCTTGGGTGCTTGGGGCACAGTGGAAGGATTCTAGAGAGAGTAGGGCAGAGGTTGGATGAACTCCATGGGCTTTGAGTGAGGAGGTAGTGGGAGCATGGGTGGGTTTATATAGGAAAGGTGAGGGAATTCTTTATTATTTAGGTTTGGGTCACCTTACATTAAATTAATCCAAACCAAAAACCATCCCATGGTTTTTGCCCATGGTTTTTGGAAAATGGGTGAGAAAAAAAATATTTTATAAGTCCAAAGTCAGAACTTCTTAAAATATTAGGGTTTCTTATGTGGAGGTGAGTCACACTCCTATGGAAATTAATTTAAAAAGGCAAGGTGTTGAATATGTCTTGAGGGGTCCATTAATGCTTTGAAAAGTTAGTGAAACAAACCCAAAATCACATTATTTTAATGTTAAAACATATATTGTCCGAACATAAGGATTATAGTATTTTATGACACCACTATTGGGTCATTATGATGTCATAAAACACATTATATATTTAAATGGTATTTAATTTTTACCCAAAAATTTGACCGTCTCAGAAAATTATGAAAAATTAAACATTGGATAATTTCAACGTCCTGATTCCAGAAATGAAATTTATTTGATCTAAATAATTTTCTAAATATGTAAATTTTCACTTTTAAAATAAAAACCGATATTTATCAAAAATTTACGGGTTTTCACAGAAATGGTTTTCAAACCTCAATAAAAGTTATAATTACATTCATAAAATTATAAGATCATTTATATTTAATAAAAATCAATTTAATAATATTATTATTATTTTATTAAAATAATATTTAATTCAAAAATCCCTTAATTTAATCAAATAGATTTATTACTTAAATAATAAATAAAAACATCATTTGAACTTTTAAAAACTATTTATAATGTATCAAAAATGACTAGAAATTATATTCATTATTATATAAAAAAATAATGTAAATGAACATAGTACTATCGATTAGATACATAACCCCTTAAAACAGCCACATAAGACCTAAGGTTAAGGTGTTCGATGGTGACAGACTTTTGGGGTGGCTCAGATAACATCGCTCGAGTGGTAATTTCAATCAACTTCCACTTCTCCCATAGACGGTCCTGTTCGAGCTTGACATGATGAAGCTCAGCTTGGGCTTGGTCATGATCAAAGCCCAAGGATGCCACCTCTTTTATGAGCTTCGACAAATGGGCTTCGTACTGAGCAATTCAACTGGACGAGGCCATCGCTCCTTTTTTCTGAGTAAATTAGATTTGTTAAACCCCTATATTTATACTAATCATGCCATCCCTGTTCAACTGCTATATTAGAAACGGTCAAAGTTCATATCATAAAACCAATTAAGTTGACATTTTATATAAACATAAATAGAAATTTAATTTGATTAAGAGGGATTTCCGTTAATGAAACTTTGGGTCTTTACAATATTCCCTCCTTAAGAAATTTTGCCCTCGAAATTTTCCTTTTCCCACACTAAAATAGATGTGGGTAACTCAGCTTCATCACAATCTCTAATTCCCAAGTTTCTTCTTCAAACTTGTTGTTTCTCCATAACACCTTGACGAGGGGCATTGTCTTATTTCGTAGAACTTTTTCTCTACGATCTACAATCTTCGCTGGTTTCTCCTCATAAGAAAGATCATCTTCCAATTGTACCAGCTCAGAAGAGAGTACATGTGAAGGGTATGGTATGTACTTCGTTAAGAGGGATACATGAAATACATCATGTACTTTGGCCATGGAAGGTGGAAGTTCTAGTCGATAGGCCACAGCCCCGACACGATCAAGAATCTAGAAGGGGACGATGTACCTTGGAATTATCTTCCCTTTCCTTCCAAACCTCGTGACCTTCTTCCACAGAGATATTCGTAGAAACATAATGTCTCTATCTTTAAACTCAAGGTCTTGTCGACGATTATCTGCATAACTCTTCTGTCGGCTCTGGATTGCCTTGATATGCTGCTGAATGGTTTTCACCTTCTCCACCATTTCTTCGACCATTTCTAGTCCAAGCAGCTTACGTTCACCGACCTCATCCCAACATGTCGGTGTTCTGCACCTTTTCCCATAATGGGATTCATATGGTGCCATTTGAATGCTCGAGTGGAAACTGTTATTATAAGAGAACTCAACCAGAGGAAGATGTAGATCCCATCCTCATTTAATGTCCATTGAGAGTGCTCTAAACATATTCTCATGTGTTTGGATAGTCCGCTCGGATTGGCCATCAGTTTGAGGATGATATGCCGTACTGAAGTTTAGTTCAGTATTCAGAGCTTGTTGAGACTCTTCCAAAACATATAAGTGAATCTTGGATCTCGGTCAGACACAATAGATAGTGGTACTCCATGAAACCTTACCACTTCCCTAATATATATCTATTCCAGTTGATCCAAACAAAAATCCTCCCAAATAGAAATGAAGTGTGCAGCCTTTGTAAGACGATCCACAATAACTCAGATTGCATTGTTGCCTTTGGATGTCCTTGGAAGTCCGATGACAGAGTCCATAGTGATGTTCTCCCATTTCCATATGTTATGGGCAATGGTTGCATCATCCTATTAGACTTCTATCTCTCTGCCTTCACTTGTTGACACACCAAGCACTTTGATGTATATTCAGCGATCTACTTCTTCATATTATCCCAAAAAAAGTTTTCCCTGAGATCTCGATACATCTTTGTGGTCCTTGGGTGAATAGAGAAATTTGAACAATGTACATCATCCAAAAGTTCCTTCTTCAGCTCCAAAATTGATGGAACACATAGTCTTTTCACAAACCACACAATTCATTCTTCATTAACATTAAACTCTGAGGACTTCCCCTTTTTGATAGCTTCCAGTTTTTCTTGAATTCCCACTTATCGTTTTGAGCATCCTTTAACCTTTCCAAAAGAGATGGTCGAGCAATAATTTGTGAAAGGATTGATGATGTTCCCTTCATTCGGATTCCCACATCCATCTTCATCAAGTCTAAGAAGATTAGATCTTTCTCAATTCTCATCGTTGATAGAATTTCTACGTCCTTTCTACTTAGGGAATCTCTCACCTTGTTCACTTTCCCGAGGTGGTAATGTATTGAAAAATCATAATCTGTGATGAGATCTATCCATCTTCTCTGGCGCATATTAAGCTCTTTTTGTGTGAATATATATTTAAAACTCTTGTGGTCAGTATATATCTCACATTTCTCTCCATAGAGGTAATGCCGCCAGATTTTCAAGGAAATGATCACCTCCGCCAACTCCAAATCATGTGTTAGATAGTTTCATTCATGGATTTCCAACTCCCTTGAGGCATATGATATCACTTTATCATTCTGCATCAACACACATCCTAAGACCTTCTTCTAAGTATCACTGAATACCATAAAAAGATCCCCACTTGTGGGTAAAGTGAGCACGGGTGCAGTGATAATCCTCCTTTTCAACTCCTTGAAGCTTTCTTCACATTCATCAGTCCAAGAAAACGTTACTCCCTTTTGAGTTAGCTTAGTAAGAGGGTTGGACAATCATGAGAAAGTTTTCACAAATTGTCGATAATATCCAGCTAACCCCAAGAAGCTAAGGATATCCATTATCGATGTTGGCCTCGGCCATCCCTTAATTGCATCCTTTTTGGAGTGGTCTACAGATATCCCATTGCTTGTGATGATATGGCCCATGAATGAGTCCTCCTTCAACCAGAACTCACACTTTCTATACTTTTCATAGATCTTCTCCTTGCGTAATGTCTGTAGTACAGTTTTTAAATGCCTCTCATGATCCTCCTTGGTTTTGGAGTATATTAGAATATCATCTATAAAGACTGCCACAAATTTGTCTAGGTAATGTCTAAAGACTTTATTCATCAAGTCAATGAATATTTCTGGAGCATTGGTGAGTCAAAAAAGCATTACTATGAATTCATAGTTCCAGTATCTTGTACGAAAAGTAGTCTTGGGGACATCTTCCTTCTTCAGATTTACTTGATAATATCCCGACTGCAAATCCACCTTGGAGAAGTATTGTGCTCCACGTAGCTGATCGAACAAGTCATCAATTCTTGGGAGAGGATACTTGTTCTTTATCATGATTTTGTTAAGTTCACGATAATCGATGCAAAGCCGCATTGACCCATCCTTCTTCTTGACGAAGAGGAATGGTGCACCCCATGGTGAAGCACATAGGCATATAAACCCTTTATCCAGATTCCCCGGTAGTTGTATCTTCATCTCTTCAAGCTCTACAAAATCCATTCTATAAGGAGTCTTGGATATTGGAAGTGCCCAAGGTATAAGTTCAATTGAGAACTCAACATCTCTTCTTGGAGGAAGACCATGCAGTTCCTCGGGAAACACTTCAGCGAAGTCCCTCATAATAGGCATTTCTTCAAGGATGGTTTCTTCTCTGGACTCAATCATCTGAGCTAGATACGCATGCTCCTAGGGCAGTAATATCCATGCTTTAGATTATGGAGCTAAAGGAGATTCATCTTCCTCCTGACACTTGTAAAGAATCGGGGTCGATTCTCCATATGGAGTGTGATTTCCATCTCTCGACAATTTATGTCTGCTCTATATAAGGAAAGACAATACATGCCAAGAATTGCATCAAATTCTACTAGATGGAGTATGATAAGGTTCGCTGGGAAATTCAATCCACATATTATAACAGGGGAGGACTTATATTCATAGGATGCATTGATTTCCCCATTTTCCATACTCATCGACATCTATACTTCCCTTATTAGTGGTGGTGCTGGCATTGTTCTACTAAACGTTCGAGATATAAAAGAATGCGTAGAACCTGAATCAAAAAGTACGTTCGCTATTCTTGAATGAATAACTCACGTACCGGTCACCACTTCGTTTTCGGGGTTCACTTCAGCAGGAGTGATGGAAAAAGCACTTCCTTTCTGCATTGGAGGTTGTTGGTTATCTCCGAAAACCCTTGGATTAGGGCACTCAATTTCAAAATGACCCGGTTCTTTTCATTTGTAGCATTGAACAACGCATTGAGGTTTGAATGGAGTATTCCTCTCCTCTGTCGCAACCACAGGTCTTTCTTGCCAATGGTTAACAGCTAGGTTCCCTTCTCTTCTACACCTGAAACATTTTCTCGTCCCCTTAAGGCAATTTCCTGGGTGCTTATTTTCGCACTTTTGTAAAGTGGGGTGATAGATCTTCTTAGCACCGTTGGATTTATCCATTGGACCACCAGCATTGAATTCCACCTTATGCTTCTTGTCCCCATAATACCCCTATGATTCTCCGATCTCCATTTCGACCTTGAGGGAACATCGGACAATTTTTTCATAGCTGTCTAAGTCACGGATCGCTAATGATTTTCGCAATCTAGGATTTAGCACACCAAAGAAGCGGTCAAACATGAATTCGGGGGTAACGACAAAGCCAGAAGCGTAACGTGCAATCCTTGTGAAGTTTGCCTTGTACGCTCCAACAGATTATTCATCTTCTTTTTTTTTAGGGAAAGGAAGTCTCGTTCCATCTTAAGCTGGTGGGTGCGTGGAAAATATTTATCTAAAAACATCTTCTGGAAATCCTTCCATTGCAACACCTTGATCTCCTCCTTAGGAACCGTATTTTTGATCAATGTCCACCATTGATCAGCTTCACCCTCTATACGATAAGCCGCCATGAGAACCATCTCTTTTTCAGAACATTGATGGATGAAGAAGATCTTTTCAATGGATTTGATCCATTGTTCATCAATTGTGAGATCAGATAATCCACTAAAAGTAGGAGGCCTTTGTCTCATGAAGCTCTCGTTAGAAACTTCTTCTTTCTTAGGGGGGGGGGGGTTGAACGTTCCTCTTGACCCGTGTATCTATTAAAAACTTGAGTTATCTGATAGAGAAGCGTGACAAAGATCGCGATTCCCGCACCCATTGGATTGGGCTTCTCATTAGTACAGTCATCACACTGATCTTCACAACAGTAGTTAGCCTGAGTCCTCCTATTACCGTCCATTGGCTGGAAAAAAAGTAAAGGTAGGGGTAACACATAATGAGTAATCCATAGACAAAAGTTGATGACTTATAAATAAATGTTTATTTCCTTACTCATGAGTGTATAGGATTCAATCTAGGCTTTTCATGATCTACTTTCTAACATATATTCGTAGAGGAATTTTTTTAATTCCCTTAATAAGGGTTCATACTAATCTTTTGAATTTATCAATACATATCTTCCAGGAGTGTCGTAACCAAAAGTGCAGCAAGGCCCGTTTTCATGCACCATTTCTCATTCTAGTCTAGCTTAAAGCGGTGTTTTCAGGTTTTACCCCTAGGATACATCTGTGCCAGAGCTGCCTCTATCTTCTCATATACAGACAGGGTTGTATTTGTTTGATAAACCACTTACTCAGTACTTACAAAAACATAGGGATGTTCATATTATACATAGTCTTGTCTCTAAGGCTTTACTAGGGTTTTATAATCCTAATACCAAAAATAACCAAACCTATCCTCTGATACCAACTATTACAACCCTTCTTTTTTATTACAACTAAAACATGATTTATTACATAAAACTTCACATGATACAACAAAGAAGATTGAGAGTTTTAGTGTATTTGGGGCTTAGGATCATTACATAAAAACTTCAAACATGAAATACAACATCTTTATTGAAAACATTCTTTACATGACCACTACATTCCTTTGTACATAGCATTGCATGGCATAACCTGAGGACATGCATATGAAAAGGGTGATCTATAAAGCCCAGTAATGGAGTACACATGGAATAACATGAGGAGTAAAATACCTGTTAGAAAATAGTCATATCAATAGAGCATAAGAAAAACATGAACATAAAGGCATGCTAAAGTATGATAATCATAAAATGGAAATGTGGAAAGAACACTTAACATGGAATTAGCATGAGCTAAGGCTCATTGCACATGGAGCATGAGTAAATCCTCATTGCACATAAAGTATGATTAAACCCTGGTTGCACTTGAATTATCATGAGTCAACATTAATTGCACATGACGTATCATGTTACTATACTTTACCCAATGCATTGGAGTGCTATAACGGCGCACCCTTCTTAAAAATTTCATTTCATGCATAAGTGTGCTACATGGATCATAAAATATGGATTCATAAAACATAATCATTTATTCCATGATAAAGGAATAGGGAATTCATACATGAAACTTTACAATCAATAAGTAAATGTTCATAAAGGTTAATACCCTTGATGGATAAATGGGCATGGTTTTCACTACACAATGAAATTGTCTTAGAAAATCTGTGGATTTCGGCAGTGTAACGATGTGACATAAGAATTCATAAAAATGTTGGATGAGAGAGAAAGGGGTTCCTCATCATATTTACATTTGATGGAAAATATGGAGGTCATATAGATACATGTCCCAACAATTGTAATGGAATTTAGATTCATGATACAAAAGTATTTCTTGAATGTAAATGAGGAGAGAGAAGATCCTTTCGGAATTTAGGCATAGTAACGGGTGTACATGGGAGGAATTTAATGAGATAGAAAGGGGTTTCCCATCATTCAAACATAAAGAGGGAAGTATGAGGGAGGTGAGAAACCATACCCCAACATTCATAATTGAAATTAAAAGGGAAAAACAACTTAAACAAAATTGGACAAAAAATAGAAAGGAAGAAAAAATATTTAAAATATTAGGGTTGCTTATGTGGAGGTGAGTCACACTCCAATGGAAATTAATTTAAAAAGGCAAGGTGTTGAATATGACATGAGGGGTCCATTAATGGTTTGAAAATTAAGTCAAACAAACCCAAAATCACATTATATTAAAGGTAAAACATATATTAGCCGAATATAAAGATTATAGTATTTTATTACATCACTATTGGGTCATTATGATCTCATAAAACACATTATATATTTAAACGGTATTTAATTTTTACCCAAAAATTTGACTGCCTCGGAAAATTATGAAAAATTCACCATTTGATAATTACGGCATCCTGATTCCAGAAATAGCATTTATTTTATCTAAATAATTTTCTAAATATGTAAATTTTCAGTTTTAAAATAAAAACTGATATTTATTCAAAATTCACGGGTTTTGACAGAAATGGCTTTCGAACCTCAATAAAAATTATAATTGCATTCATAAAATTATAAGACCATTTATATTTAATAAAAAATTATTTTTAAAAAAATATTATTATTTTATTAAAATAATATTTAATTCAAAAATCCCTTAATTTTATAAAATATATTTCTTAATTATATAATAACTAAAAACACCTTTTGTACTTTTAAAATCTATTTACAATGTATCAAAAATGACTAAAAATTATATTCATTATTATATACAAAAATAGTGTACATTAACATAGTACTATCGATTAGTTACATAACCCCTTAAAACAACCTCATAAGACCTAAGGTTAAGGTGTTCGATGGTGACAGACTCTTGGGGTGGCTCAGATAACATCGCTCGAGTGGTAATTTCAATCAACTTCCACTTTTCCCGTAGACGGTCCCGTTAGAGCATGACATGATGAAACTCAACATGGGCTTGGTCAAGAGTGAAGCCCAATTATTCCACCTCTTTTCCATGCTCTGACAAATGGGCTTCGTACGGAGCAATTCTACTAGACGAGGCCATCACTTCTACTGTCTGAGTAAATTGGATTTGTTAAACTACTATATTTATACTAATCGTGTGATCACTGTTCAATGGCTATATTAGCCATGATAAAAATTCTTAAAATAAAACCAAATAACATTAAATTTTATATAAACATAAAGAGAAATTTAATTTTATCAAGTGGGATTTCCAATAATGAAACTTTGGGTCGTTACATTTTAGGGTAATAATAAAATCATTTTTACACTAAATAACCCTATTTACTTTTAACCGTGGTAAATAAAAGTAAAAGGTTATTATTCACCAAAAATTATTTTCATCATATTGAACCACATTTTACTGACTGATATCAACTATGTATCTATGATTTTTTAAATTCAACTCACAGATGCAGTAAAATTATGTTTTATGTAAATTTTAAAATGCTCCTAGAAGTTGGGTAGAGATGGTAAAAAGTTCAATAAAATTTTTATTTATCTAATAGTATTATAAAATGATTAAAATTAATTATATTGAACTTATAAAGGTATTATATACCTATTTTTAACTAATATAGATTAAAATAAAATAAATATTGATTTAAATAAAATGTTGGTTTTGACTATAACTCAGTGTTATTCACTGTTTATCAAAATTTGAAAGATTATAGAAAAATGCCAAAAATTCAACCTACAAAAATTTTGATATTACAAATTCAGAAATAAATTATATTTTACCAGTTTAAAAACATAGAAGTTGCATTAATGAATTTAAAATTAATTCCCGTTGTCAAAATAAAAAAGTGTATTTTTCAGAAATCATGACTATCTAAAGATTGACACTTGTATATGTCCAATTTTAAAGTGAAATTGCTTAAAATGACCATCATTGGATTAAAAGTAAAAAATATAATCTATTTATACTTAAAAAACATTAAAATGTATAATTCAACACTATAAATTATTTTGATTAAAAAAGTTGTTTCCAGTTAAAATAAAGTATTTTTCACAATTCATCCAAATATGAAAGTTATCCGAAAAACCCCAAAAATTTAATGAAACTAAATTATTATGTCCCAATTCTAAAGAAGAAGTTTATATTTTCAAATTGAATATATAAAAGTTTCAAATATTAGATTTAAAAAGGGATCACTATTAAAAGGAGATAGAAGTGCAATTTTTTAAAAATACTTCTCTTATCTGTAAAAATTAATTAGTTATTAAATTATGTCTAAGAAACTCATAATATAGAATTAAAAATTATAAGGATTATATAAAGTTCAAAATTTAGTTAATACTAGTCATAACCGCTTTTGAATGGCATGTTTTTGTAAGACGTGGTATGCTTGATCTCGGTGTTACATGTTGCACAAGATATTAAATTAATTTAATGATATAACGTACTATGAGAACATGGGGTGTTACATTCTCCCCTCAAACAATAAATTTTTTCCTTGCAATTTGTAATTATTCTTTGAAATATAATGTTTAAAAATAGTGAAATACATTTGTGGAAAACCAACATCTGAAAATGGGTTAATAAAATTTAATCTTAATAAAATTGAAAGGGAAATGGTAAAGTTACCACAAAATTAATATCTCGATAAAGAGAACATTGGTGGCAGTTAAAGACACATCATTGGAGGAAAAACGTAAATATTTAGAGGTATTGATTGGGTTCATCAATCAAAATTTATCTTATAAATATATTGATATAACAAATCCATTATCAAAACCATTTTCAATACCAAAATACATCAAAAGAGTATATGGTATTTATTTTCATTAAAAAACATTCTAGTTTGTTAAGGAATAAAATGATAAACTAAAACTCGCAATGGCGGAAAGGTCGTTGTCACCACTTATCTTAAAAAACATTCCTTTTTTATATTTTGTAAAACGCTACATAGAAAAATATTCCCCTTGAAATGAAAAGTCAATTTGTTTTATACATCGTAGAAAAGAATGTTGTTTAGAAATCAATGGATGCCTCAATGAAAGGAGATTGAGATGAAGTACCTTAACTAATGTTTAATAATTAATTTATTCATTCAATAAGATATATATATATATATATTTGGAAAGTAGAGTTACATCCTTTAAATAATTCATACCACAAACTCATCATTCCTTCTAAATCATTTCAAAAAAATATTCTATATATCCTAATAGTATAGGGTTCCAAAAAACATTAATTTCTTATTCACCTATCTGACCCTTTAACACGAAAAACTATATTATACAATCCAGGGACTTTATGTAGTCTAGTGGTAGGTGATAAATCCCCTTCGCAGTGTGGTTGTCGGTTTGATTCTCGTAGCTTTGTCTGACGTGACGGGTTGTCACACGGTCTGTGTGTTGTCCTTCTTATAAAAATCCAAAAATAAATTTATCAATAGTATCCAATTTCAGACTTAATCCATTCCAACCTTTATCCTTATCCAAAATACTTCTATCCAAACACTAAGTTCAAAATTTATATGGAAGTTAAACAATATGATGATCATTTTTTCCAGGTAAAAACATGTGAATTCCTTCATCATGTATTCTTTTAAAACACTGCAAAATCATGAATTACCATAAAACCTTATAGATATCATTCATGCTTCCTTATTCCTTATATAATACTAGATATACTCCTTCTATCCAGAAAATTTTTAAACTCTAATAATGATGGAATATACAAATCATTAATCAGTTTCATGGTAGTCAAGAATATCCCATATAATTTATCCAAGTCAACCATCTCTTATTCCAAAATCACTACCTCATTATCTGTACCATATTAAGGATTACATTTCCTTAAACCATGTAATTTCCAAAAAACAGTATCTTACTATTAATTCACTTTTCTTATAACCTTATAATCTCAAATCTTCAATAAAATAGTACTAAAGTACAATCCTTATTTATCTCCATAACTCATATAGCCAGTATACTGTTGATACAACACTCAAATGAAATAATTCTATAATAAAAACATAATGACAGTACTCATTCCTCTTCATCTGAGGTAGTATCATAACTCTATTATTATTCACTAGCTTCATTTGTGGTATACTCTGATGACTGGGACATTGATTCTCATAGTGTCCCAATGCCTTTAAGATAAAGCATTGTACATTTGAAACATTTATCTTACACTTGCAATCACATACTTTGTGTCCTTTTTCTCCAAACTTATAACAAACTCCCATTCCCGTCAATCATTTACCATTGTGATTCTTTCTATAGTTATCACATATGGGAGAATCCTTTTTCCATATTCACATTATTTGTCTTTCTGTCTTCTACCCTTTTCTTCTCTTGCTTCCCTTCAAATACATAGGACTCAAATAATTCTTTACTTATCTTATTAAAAATGATTCTATTTATTAATATATTGAGAATGCATGGGATAATAACTCCCTTTTAAATTTTGGAATTATACCATGAAATATATGATCCTTATTACTCTTTGGATCATACGTATTATTGGAGTTCTCATTCTTTCTTTCAGTCACCATTTCTAAACAATAGAATACAATAGGTTAGTTTATGAATCGTAATTCATAATTCCTAACTTGTAAAATAGTTATCATAAATTGAACATTTTATGGATATAATCCATACTCATAAATTTTTTTTCATTGAGTAAGTATATACTCATAAAAACATCTTAATGGGTTGTAAAGAAAATGGGAATTTTCCTAATCATATCACCCGGGAGTGTCCTAACCAAAAGTGCAGCAATGCCCATTTTCGTGCACCAATTATCGTTCGAGTCTAGCTCAAAGGGGTGTTTTTTTGTTTTACCCTAGGTACATTTGTACAAGAGCCGCCTCTACCTACTCATATCTAGAAAGGGATTTAATGCTTGGAAAACTCACAAAGTCTCTATATTATATAAATTCTAGGATGTTCTTCTATACTAATCCCCAAAGTCTATCATAGGATAATGTTCTCTAATCAGAGTTTATCTAAATATAGTTTCCAAGGATATAGCTAAACTTCCTTTGATAACCACTATAACACCCCGACCCAAGATTTCTAGAGTCTTTTTATTATTTTAATACATTGGCATTATTATAATGAATCATGTCCAAAAAGACCGATCAGTTTAGAATTCATTGAAAATAGATTACATACGTGGATTTTAAATTACACTTTCTATCATACAACACAGAAAATAATAATCCTTTGATAATTTCATTTCTCCCTTATCTTAAACCTGCATCTCAAAAATAAAACACTTATGGGGATGCTATGAAAATAAAACATAAGGAATAGGTGATCTCATATGATCAGTAAAGGTAAATAATTTAGCGGAAGCTATAAACATTTCAAAAAAAATGTGTAATAAAAATGACAGCCTATTTAAACATAAACATGAATATAATATGGAAAAAATAAATCAAGAATTACAATATAAACAAGCATATCGATATTCTAGTAGTCGAATAATCACATGTAATAAAAAATTTCATAATGAGGGAATGTGTAGTACCAAACTTTAAATTATGTGTCAAGGCCTCCTACTAAGATCTATAAGCAAACTGTAACTGGACCCAAACCCGGAGTGCCTCTGTAACCGAACTCCATCCCGGAGAGCCTCTATAACTGGACACCAAACCGAAAATCCTCTTTGACAGGACTCTAACACGGGGAGCCTCTGTAACTAGACACTAACCTGGAGGGTCTTCTATAAACAGACCCCAACACAGAGGGCTTATATTTACCGTTCCCCAACCCGGAACATACTAGTCCAATATATTCATCATAAGAAAAGTTTGGAATATTACATAAACATTTGTATTGAAACTAGAATATGAAATGTCAATACATTATCTATAAAAATAGAATGGTATAAAAATAACACATCCATAGTCGAATATATCACAAAAAATTCAATACAATATGGGATATTTGTATCATAATAAATCAGCTTTAAACAAGTTTAAAATCCATTAACGGATGTTGACATAGATGAAAATGATCAGTAAAATGCTTTGAGATAAATACCCCTTTTCATGAAATCATGTAAAATTATCACACTTTATAAAGGTATTAATTTAAAAAAAAATTTGAATCAAAGTGTCCCATACCACATTGAAATTTATTGAAATAATTATCTTTTCAAAACATTCATGTCCATATAAATAAATCCTTAAAATCATTTTGAAAACATGGACATTAATTTAAAGGGTTTAGAAGGAGTACTCATTAAAAAAACATAAAATGATGATCTAATTAAATAAAACCTACCAAAAAACCTTAAAATATTCCTTTATATAACATGTTTAAAAATATGGCTATATATGATAAGTATGCCCCAGAAAATACTTACACATGAACAATCATTGATAATAAGGAGATTGAGGAAATAACCACCACCTCATTGTTATCCATCGAGTCGTATGAAAAATATTCAAAAAACACCTAATTAATCACATAATATCATGAATATATAGAGAATAATGATAATATATATCAAATGGTAGTAAAAAATATATCACATGCAATAAAGAAGTGGTGAACAATGTAAATCTCACGGAATTAAAAGTCGGATAAGAAACCCCTTACCTTGCCCTTTCCTTTGGACAAGGGTACATTTAACATCCTTTATAATGGCAATTGTCTGTTATTAGATTATACCAGGACCATATTCATATTTATTATATCATACATGATTCATTTAAGACATTATACAACCCATTTAATAATAATTTTCATGTTAAATTAACATTGCAGGTAATAATCTCTTTTTTTATCAAACGTATTTTAACTTGTTATTCTTGACTATATCATTTAGATCATGATTTAAATACATCAAGAATATAATAATTGAATCATATATAATATATATTTATAATATAAATATTAATAATAGATAGATATATGTAATGGAAATAACCGTTTATGGAGATGGTAGGCCCTACGTACTCATAAATGTTGTTTCTGTTTTAATATCATATTGAACGGAAGTAAGTGAATAAGATATATGTAAGTAAATAAATACAAAAACACACACACACCCATATATATATATATCTACAGTATCATATTTATTCCATATATTACATACTTATTAGTAATATATATTTTCATAATCCTCTATGAATGGTGAATGTGGAAATGAATTTCATCGCGTCGTGGATATGGTAATCGGTGCATACACATGAGTGACAATATCATTTCCTTAATGGTGTGGAATTAGATAGTATATTAATTTTTCAGAGGCATTATCATGTTATTTTCATTATATATATATATTACCCATCATTATATCCATCCAAATAACATAGTTTTGAATAACAAATTACACCACGCGTGGAGACCGTAATTCGTACGTACGCACGCATGGTGACATTATCATTCATAAGATGGATAGAATAATGATTATTGTAGTTCCATATTTATAATCAAATCACAATAAATATAAGGTAATTTATTTTTTCTTTTGGTATTGTTATAACTACGAAAGAGTAAGCGGAATAAGAAAAGAACTTCAAAGAGGGTGGTGAAATCAATATATCTTCTTTGGGTTCTTCCTTTTGATTTGATCAAACGGGCTCCATTGGATGGCTTTATGACCAAAGTAATTCCTCTAGGAAGATGTTAGGATATTTGGGAAAATATTTTTCCTAGGTTTGGATGAGCCAAATGGCTTTGGAGGAGGGAATTTGAGATAAGGGGAACTTCTCTTTTATAAGATGGGTTAGGGGCACCTTAGGAAAATCATAAAATATTATTTTATAATAAATTCATTTCTGGTTTCTAATGGATCTAAATTTTTTTTATAAAGGATAAGGTGGGTATGGGTCGCAAACCACTCAACCAATAGGTTTTAGATAGTTTTGTGTCACTATATTAACCATATCTTTTAGATTTATCTTTTAGTTAAATAGTTTGACAATTACCATGTCTCTTATTATTTTTATATTAGATGGTTAATAAACTTAATATAAACAACCAATAGAACCCCAAGTGGTTCATTAATGACATATATACTAGTATTTAATCCATTTTTAAAATTCACATATTTTTATGAATTGAATAACAATTAATAATATAATATTTGTTTTAAAAACTATTTTATGTCAATTTTGACACTATTTTGTATTTGTTTTTTTATAAATTCATAACGGACCTATTACTTCAAAAAAAAAATATTATAACCAACCCAAGTATTTCATATTAACCTATAAAATCAGTGGAATGAATAAAAAGTCTCAAATTACATTTATTTGTAAATTTATAATGTCAATTAATTTAATCATTCATTAATTATGTAATTACTGCATCATTATTGTGTCATAAAAAATAAATTATTTAATGTCTAAAAATATAAATAAAATACCGTTATTTAGGAAATATTTTGATATTTATAATTAATATTTATAGTCGAATTTATCTTATGTGTAACCCTATATTAAAAATATTTTAGTTATTAACCATTAATTTTATCTCTTTTGACTATCTTTGAATTAAATAATAATAAATGTCCTACTCTAATCCATGTTGACCAAAGTGGTTAAAATTTTATTCCTAAGGTTTTTTTGGTCTAAATATACTTAACAAATAGAATTAGTACATGTTTTAGGGTAATAATAATATCATTTTAACCCTAAATTACACTATTTACTTTTAATTATGGTAAATAAAATTAAAAATTTATTATTAACCAAAAATTATTTTTTTCATGTTGAACCAAATTATACATATGGATATCAACCGTGTCTCTCATATTTTTGAAATTAAATTCAGAGAAGTGGTAAAATTATGTTTTATGTAAATTTGCAATTGCTCCTAAGAGATGGGTAAAGATGGTAGAAAGTTCAATAAAATTGTTGAATATCAAATCTTATTATAAAATGACACCAATGAAATATATTTAACTTATATAGGTATTATTTATCTATTTTTACCTAAAATAAATTTAAATATAATCAATAATTATTTAAATAAGATGTTGATTTTGACTATAATTCAGTGTTTTTCACTATTAATCCAAAAATGAATGTTTTCAGAAAAATACCAAAAATATACCCAAAGATAATTTTGATATTCAAATATCAGAAATGATTTCTATTTTACCAATTTCAAAAAATAATAGTTTCCTTAATTAATTTAAAATTAATTCTCTTTGTCAAATCCAAAAAGCGTATTTTTAAGAAATTATAACTATCAATAGATTGACACTGTTTATGTCCAATTTTAAAGTGAAATTGCGTACAATGTCCATCATTGGGTTAAATGTTAAAAATATAATCTAATTATACTTCCAAACCATTAAAATTTATAATTCAACACTATAAATTATTTTTATTAAAGAAGTTTTTTTCAGTTAAAATATAGTGTTTTTCACTATTCAACCTAATATAAAAGTTATCAGAAAAACACCAAAAATTTATTTATACTAAATTCATATCTCTCAGTTCTAAAGAATATGTTTATTTTCTGAAATTGGATCTATAAAAGTTTCAAATATTGTATTTAACAAGGGTTCACGATTAATAGGCAATAAAAGTGCCTTTTTGAAAAATACTTCTCTTATCTGAAAAAATAAATTAGTTCTTACATTATGTCTAAGAAACTAATAATATTGATTCTAAAATTATAAGGATTATATAAAGTCTAAAATTTATTTAGTACTATTCATAAATGCTTTTGAACTGCTAGTTTGGTAAGTCGTGGAGTGCTTGATCTCCGTGTTGCATGTAGCGCAAGCTATTAAATTACTTTAATGAGATAAAGTACTATGAGATCTTGTGGTGTTACATTATCCCCTCCTACAATAAATTTCATCTTCACAATTTTAAATTTTTCTTCAATAATAAAAGGGTAAAAAAATAGAAATACATTTGTGGAAAACCCACATCGGAGATTGGGTAAATAAATTTTTTTCTTAATAAGAGGGAAAGGGAAATGAAAAAGCGGCCACAAAATTATGATCTCAATTATGAGAAAATTGGTGTCAATTAGAGACACGTAATTGGAGGTACAATGAAAATATTTATATGGAGTGATTGTGGTCATCAATCACAATATATCATTTGAATATATTGACATAAAAAATCCATTATCAAAACCATTTTCAATACCAAAATACTTAAAAAGAGAATATGGTATATATTTTCATTTGTTACGGAAGCCAAAGATCAAATAAAACTCGTAGTGTTAGAAATGTTGTTTTCACCACTTATGTTTAAAAAAACATATCTTTTTTGTTGATTTATAAAATGCTTCGTAGAAAAGGATTCCCCTTCAAATGAAAATTCAAAGGGTTTTATACATCGTATAGATGAAATTCATTTAGAAATAAAAGGATGTTTTATTAATTTTATAGATACATTATCATGTTATTTTCATTATTTATAAATATATTACTCATCATTCTATCCATCCAAATAACATAGTGTTGAATAAAAAATTACACCACGGCATGGAGATGGTAAGTCGTACGTACGCACGCATGGTGAAATTATCATTAATAAGATGGATAAAATAATGAATATTGTTGTGCCATATTTATAATAAAATCACAATATATATAAGGTAGTGGATTTATTATTTTGGTATGGTAATAACAAATAAAGAGTAAGTGGAAGATGAAAAGAACTTCAAAGAGGGTGGTGAAATCATAACCTCTTCTTCGGGTTCTTCCATTTTATTTGACCAAAAGGGCTCCATAGGTTGGATTTATGACCAATTTAAGGCCTCTATGATGAATTTAGGATTGGTGGGATGATATTCGGGTAGGGGTTGGCCAAGAAAAATGGATTTGGAGGTGTGAATTTGAGAGAAGGGGAAGTGCCCTTTTGTAAGAGGGGTGAGGGGAACCTTAGGAAAAACTTAAAATATTAGTTCATAATAAATTAATTTTCGGTTTCTAAGGTCTCAAAAATGAATTTATTAAATTCTAGGTTTTGATGGGTCAAAAATAACTCAAACAAAAGGTTTTAGATAGGTTTGGGTCACTATATGAACCATATCTTTTAGATTTAACTCTTAGTCAAATAGTTTGACATTTATCATGTCATGTTGTATTTTTATATTATATGGTTAAAAACATACAATAAAATTCCAAGATAACCGAAACTGGTTCATTAACGACATATATAATATTATTTATGCCCTTTTTCTGAACCTTAGATTTCCTGGAATAGAATATCAATTAATAATATATATTTTTTAAACTCTATCATGTCAATTCTGACACAGTTTGGAATTTTGTTATTTCTAAATTCATAAATGATTTATAACATCAAAAAAAATTCATCTAACAAACTAAAATATGTAATAGTATCGTAGAAAATTAGTGGAATTTATAAAAAGTCTCAAATTAAATTTATTTAGAAATTTATAATGTCAATTATTTTCATTTTTCATTAATTAGGTAAATAGTGCATCATCATTGTGTCATATATATCGAAAATTATTTAATGTCTAAAAACTATAAATAAAATACCATTATGTATTAAATACATTTTATTTCTATTGAATATTTATAGTCAAATTTATCTTTTGTTTAACCCTATATTAAAAATGTTTTAGTTATTAAAAATTGATTTTAACACTTTTAACTATTTTGTGAATTAAATAATAATAAATGTTCTAATCTAATCCATGTGGATCAAATAGGTTCATATTTTATTCCTAAGGTTTTTTTGGTCTATATATACATATCCAATAGAATTAGGACATGTTTTAGGGTAATAATAATATCATTTTTACCCTAAATTACACTATTTACTTTTAACCGTGGTAAATAAAAATAAACATTTATTATTCACCAAAAATTATTTTAATATTAATGAACCACATTTTACTTACTGATATCAACTGTGTCCTTAAAGTTTTTGAAATTCAACTCATATAAGTAGTAAAATTTTGTTTTATGTAAATTTACAAATGCTTCTAGGAGGTGGGTAAAAACGGTAAAAAGTTAAATAATATTTTTATATATCTAATGATATTATAAAATGACTCCAATGGATTATATTGAACTTATATAGGTATTATGTATCTATTTTGACCTAAAATAAATTAATATAAAATAAATAATTATTTAAATTAAAAGTTGGTTTTGACTGTAACTGAGTGTTTTTCACTATTCATCAAAATTTGAAAGTTTTCTAGAAAAATAAAAAAAAATTCACCCTTTTCTTATATTGATATTATGACTTCAGAAATGAATTATATTTTAACAATTTCAAAATATATAAGTTTAATTAATTAATTTAAAATTATTTCCTATTGTCAAAACCAAAAGGCGTATTTTTATGAAATAATAACTATCAAAATATTGACACTTGTTTATGTTCAATTTTAAAGTAAAATTACTTACAATGATCATCATTGGATTAATTGGTAAATATATATTATAATTTTACTTCAAAACCAATAAAATTTATAATTCAACACTATAAATAATTTTGATTAAAAATGTTGTTTTCAGTTAAAATATATTATTTTTCACTATACACCCAAATATGAAAGTTATCAAAAATTTACCAAAAATTTATTGAAACTAAATTAATATTTCAAAATTAAAATGAAGAATTTTATTTTGTCAAATTTAATATATAAAAGTGTAAAATATTGTATTTATCAAGGGTTCCCCATTAAAAGGGGGTAAAAGTGCATTTTTTGAAAAATACTTCTCTTATCTGTAAAAATGAATTTTTTCATAAATTATGTTTATGAAACTCAAAATATAGATTCGAAAATTATAAGTATTATATAAAGTTCAAAATTAAGTTAATACTATTCATAAACGCTTTTCAATGGATAGATTGGTGAGACGTGGTGCGCATGACCTCGGTGTTGTGTGTAGCGCATGCAAATAAATTACTTTAATGAGATAACATACTATGAGATCTTAAAGTTTTACATTTATTATTTAGGAAATTATTTTCATAAAATGAAATCCTTTTTTATTTTCATTTTCATTATATTATTTGGTTTAGTATCTTAGATCATTCTAAAATTTTTGAATTTTTCATAAATAGCGACACATGATAATTTACAATATTTTATATTATAAGAAAAATGCATGAATTTGTTTTACATGTATGATGTTACAACCCAATATATTGAACTCAAATTGACTAATTTCTATATATATATATCCAAAACAATCAAAACTATTTATATTCTTGATTAAAATTAATAAACTAATGAATTTTATAATAAAAAACACCCATACAAAAAACCTACTCACTAATTTCACTACATCAATGTTATGTTGGTCTCACCAAAGGAGAATTCCCATGTTCCATAAGTTAATTTCAAGTATGTGATATTCAAGAGGTATCATTATCAAACAACATCTTTCAATTTCATTTATTCTTATACCTTTCCCTCACCAAATTCATCCAAAAATAATAATAAATATAGTATCATTTATTTACTTGAATTTAATATATATAATTTAATATCTTAAATCCACCTTTTTTGTCTCATGTTATTCAAACTAATCAAACCACTTTCCAAATTATTGTATTTAACTCTCTCTAGGAATAATTCTTTTTCATTTTTCTCTAACACAATCATAGATGGTAAAAAATTAGTATTATGGTATAATTATACTATAATAAATATATAAAAACTAATTTCATGATCTATATCTAATATATATATATATATATAATTTTTAAAAATAGTCTAAATCGTGATGATTAAAAAACATGCAAAAATGTACTCAAAATGTATCATTATAATTTTATAAAAAGATCCATATGCATGTCAAAAAAATTAAATATGGATCTATTTAATGATTTTTAGATGTAATATTAAAATATTATTCATATTATATATTAATATTCTAATCTAAAAATAACATCCATTAATGTACAAAAGATAACCAACCATGAAACTATGAAATGAATGCTCCAGGAACAATGAAATTAAACTTTATAACTCATTTAAATAATGATAAATGAACTAAAAATAATAATAATAAACAAAATATATGTTAAAGTGGTTTTGAATTATATATTTAGTTAAAATAATATGACTATTTAGGATTACAAGTGCATGTTCAGAACACCTTTTAACATAAGGGAAGGGATATATCCATACCGCAAAATCAAATTATGGTCATGTTTTTTCTATATTATCCTCTAGTTATATCATTATTTTTATAAAATAATTATCCAATATTCTGAAAATATTTTCCAGAAAATTTATCCAAATTAAGTCAACTTTCTATTATGGGGAAGTATATATTTTTAAAGGCATCATTCACATTTCATATAAATCAGATAACCTGGTTAAAAGGGAACTTATATGTTTCTAAATCATTTTCATGTACACTACAATAAATCATTTAATCAATCATTATTATTTTGAAATCTCTAAATTTATGCTAAATATAAATTTTAGTTCATTTCTAAATTTATGGAAAAAATTACACTTATCCATTTTGAATCCTCTCTAGTGTTTTCCTTAAAACCCCCTTTTATTAAAACATTTCTAATAATACTTGAACTCTAAATTTCATGTTTTCACTTAATTTGGAAATAATTATTTATGATATAATATAATACATCCATTATTAATGAAGAATAATAATTTGTTTCAATTCTATCATGGATATCATTATGATAGCCCCTATGGTTAAGCCTTTTTAATTAATTACGAATACTAGTTCTTTCTACAGGTAACCATTTTTTTAATTCCTTATATTTGATTTTTTATCTGGTATACATATAATTCAAAATGTTATGATTGGTATTCCTAGATAGAGTTCTAATTCATTTTTTAATGCATTAACCTCATAATAATTATTTATGGGATTAGGGAGAAAATCTAATCCAATATAGGACTACGTCCACCATGTGATATAGTCTTAGCAGTTATCCTTGAATCGTGTTTATGTCCTATTATATGTTAATTCTATATTCCTATGTTTCAATGAGCATATGATTATATGATTTATATATCATTCATCTATATGTCTATTTATGATTCATGCCTATTATTTTATCATTATATGCCTTTTGACTAATGTTTTATGTCAATTTTTTTTTCTTATTTACTGACCAGGATAATTATATAATCCATTCTATTTTTTTATTCCTCTGATATAGGTTTTTATTCTCAATGTATACTAGGATTTCAATATTTATTTTATTTTAAAAAACTACTCTACTTTCATGTTTTCTAGTTATCTACCAAATGATCCAAAGACATTATAAATTTTTTTCCATTATTCATATTTGATGGAGAATATTCTATAAAATCATCTAAAAATATTTGAAAAAGGATAGGGTGTCTATAGCTTGTTTTAGGGAATAATTTAGTTATTTTTGTGGATTAGTACTAGGTAACATTACAACAATCCATAGGGATATCCCAATATAAATGGATAATTAATAATGAAGTTTCATGAATCCTACGCTCATATATGTATTTGATTTATATGTTTATCATGAATTTTCAATAGTAACATTATTCGTATGCTTAATAGCTTAGTATCAAAGCCCCCATGATTTTTCTTGATCATGTATGGAAATAAATAACTCATGGTAATAAAAAATATCAAAAGATATGTGATGATTGTCCAAATTTGATGCCTAACTTAAAAGAATAAGAGATTATAGCATTACGATTGTAATATATCAATGTGATCACATTTTTAACGAAGACATGAATACTGTTAAATGAACTTATTATCCTGATAAATACAATATCATGGAGAAATCCATTAGACAATAAAGGAATCCCATTATTTTATGGTATTTTTTCCCCTCATCATAGAATAATGGATTATTATAATTGAGATTCTTTTCTCCATCCTCCATTTTTCATAAGAACACAAATTTAATATGGTGGACTATCAATTTTGTAGGGAAGATAATCAGTGATTTAAAATGATCACAAAAATTCTATATATTAAATTGATTCAATGTAATAGGATGGAATCATGAAAATATTTTTCAATAAATATTTTCATGAACTCATTATCATAAAATGAGGAGGGAGATTCTAAAACTGATTAAAATGTATGATAAGTCTATTAGGGTGTACAAGAAAAATATTAAATAGATTGTGAGATACTCCAATGGATTTTTCAAAAAAAATGACATAAAGGGTGATATCTTTGTTACTTTATTAATGTTGATTAAACAATAAGAGTTAGTGATCTATGAATTTGATAGCTATGAAGTATTCTTATTTTGTGCCATTAAGGATGAGAATGAGTTTAGTTACACTTAGTTGTATCATGTTATGTGAGATAAAATGTATATATAGATATTAATAGGAAAGTATAATTATATAATACCCATGATGGAATGAAAACCTGTCATATCACTTGTAAAAAGTGTGGGAGGCAGAATCCCATGAACTATCGAAAGGGAACTGGTAGATTCTTCCAATGTGGGATAGAGTGGAATCAGGTTATTAATTTTCAGAGTAATAGGAAGAATCCAACAAATATGGAATAAAGGATAAATTACTATATCAATAATCAGCCTATGGTATAGTTTTTCAATGTCATAGTAATGGAAATTATGTGGTCTAATTTAATAATCCATAGTTAGTCCAATTAAATTAATGAAAAAAATATTTATGTAATGAATAAATGGGATATGATATCACTACTATTGAGGTGGATTCTAAAAATTATTTGGGGACTGATATTCTGGAGATTCAATCAAAAATAGAAAATTTACATTTTTATAATGGTTCTATTAATTGTTTCAAATGTAATAATTTTAATAATATATTCAATAACCACCTCAGAATATAAAGGTTTAGTTATCCATTAGAAAAATTAATGGGGAAATTATTGATTCAAAAGTATATGGATCCCCCTCGATAAAGTTTATGGGCGAAATCACCCATAAAATCATTTCCTTCTATCTTCAGTGCGATTTGATGATATATTTAGTATATATCCTCTTTAATTTTATAAATCAAACATCTGATTTATAGATTGGGAGATAACATTTCACATCTGTAGGTATCCTCTAATTTAGGAAAAAATGAAATGATATGGATGAATATCCTTAGGATTATCCTTCTCAAGAATGGATTTTATTTTCTCTTGAGAAATCATATCTAAAAAAAATTATTAATACATCAAAGTAGATCATTCATGAAGTCGTGAATATTATTAGTGTTTACATTGATTTTTTCCCAAATGAATTTGTTTTCCTTCTACCAAACTAAGTGTTTGTGTTCTTAATTAAGCTCATAACTAGATCTCTTAACAAATCAAAGGCTCTATATTAGATGGAAGCCAATGATTTAGAATAAATAATGAGTAATTTTCATGATAATTTGTACAAGGGATTTATACCACTCAATGCATCACTTTTAGTTGCACTAGTACTATTCATCAAGAATTAGTATTTAATAGTGCACCATTAATTTATTATGAAGACCACAAAAAATCATGTTAAATTAACATTATATATTGTAATGTATATAATGATTTTTAATCAACTATTTGTTGAAATTTATTTCTCATAGGTGGATCTTCGGTTAGAATATCACTAGTAAAATCTGAATAAGCATGATATTTTCATGACATCATTTGGAATGAGGATCAGATCCTTTTTTGTAGTCATGTCCTTTTAAATCACATATTTTGTGACAATATTATAAAGAATAATAAATATTTTCCTTCTATATTTCCTTGATAAATTTTTGGTAGTTTTAATTGATAATATCCTAATATAATCCAAGTGTAAGGATGAGCGTAGTGATCATTTGAATACTATTATTAAAATATTTCAAAAAGTTAAATTCTATTAATATTATTGTAAATGTGATTTCTAGATTGAGGATGTATCATTCATGGGTCATGTTTTCAATATAAATGTTTTAACTATCGACTGTTATAAAAAAGAAATTGAGTAGTGGACCAGATCATCATTTGTTAAAGAGATCCATAGTTTCCATGGTAAATTTCAATATTACCAATGGTTTTTCTAAAACTTCTCATTATTTTAGAAACCATTAACCATATGTAATAGGAAGGGATATATTTTTTTATGGATAACTGAATATGAATAATACATCAAAGAATTCAAAAATAGGCATTTCAATACACTAGTACTGACTCTACCTATAAGTGGGGATCACATTGAGGTATATATATATTGTTTAAATAATGAAATAGGATGCACACTGGTAAAAAATTGTAATGTGTTATCACAAACCTCATAGGAACAAAATGTTTATTAGAAATAGAATACAATGAATCATCTAGATTTAGATTCCATGATCATAACATTAAAAATATAGTGGAATTATCTCTAGGGGAGAAGATTGAGATATATACTGATAACAAGAGCCTCGAAAATGTATTCACATAATTGGATAAAAATATGCTCCATTGAAGATTGTTGGAGCTCATTAAGTATTATGACCACTCAATAAGCTACCATCATGGTGGACAATATAGCATGAAAAATGATCTATGTAGAAAGTATCATGTATCATAATAAAGGAAGGGAATTGAGATGGATCCAAACATCTAAAGACACATTAATGATGGATGTGGTAATAATGAAGGAAGGAAAATAAAAATACATTTCTCAAATTATATTTCAACCATTTCATTTAGAGAAGTCCAAGGATTCTTAAAGAGATGATGTTGAAATTCATAAGAATCTAAAATCTATAATAATTTGGAAATCATTAGACATTAATATTTATGAGGAAGGGTAATATGAATTAGGTCACAATAATGTGAACCATAAAATCATGAGATAAATAGGTAGCACTTTAATGATTCACATTGCTCAACATTATACATAAACCTATGGATAACAATGATGTATTGATATCTACATGATAAATATTTGGTTGAAAAAAATGAAGAATGAGGTCACTAAATATACATCACTGTACTGGTATTTCTATGTGAAGTTTAGAAGGAAAATTTCTAAGAGGGTGTTTCTTATATTACCTATACCAAGATGGAAAATGGGAAAACATCACCTTTGACATTGTCGTTGGAGTTTCAATGAGATATAGAAAAAATAATTCAATATTGTTCATTTAGATCATCATCTAAAGACGACTCAACTCATTAAAATTCGAGAGGACCTATTACTTGATCAACATATATAGATATATATATGATAAGTGGTGATTCTGCATGGTGTATAATTGTCAACTGTGTCTAATTAATATCCACGGTCATCCTTCTTGATATAGAAGTTCCGTAAAATAACTCTAAACACTATATTGAACATCAATATTGAAAATCGTCATCAAAATGATAGATGGTATATACAGAATATTTAGGCATTCTAAGACTAGTTAAACACATGCTCAATGGATTTTCAATGATGATGGTACCAATATAGTCCTCTTATCGAGTTCTGTTATGATAATTTTTTTACACTCATGAATCCAAATGGATCTGGAGTAGTACCATTATTGGAAATGATGTAGAAAACATGTATGTTGTTAGGAAGTTGGTGAATTTATGCTGCTTGGACCTGAGAAGGTTGAAAAAATAGTTTAAAATATACTAACCATTCAGAGTCACATCACGGAATCCCAAAGTCAACAGAAGAGATACACATAAAATAATCCAGGTCACATAGAGTATGAGTTTAAAGATAATTTATTCCACCATATTTTTTCATCTAAGAGAGTAATGATATAATCGAATAAGGGATGGTTATGTCCCAAGTAGGTCGACCCCTTTGAGATTCTAGATCGCATCATAGATGTGGTGTATTGAATTCAACTTCCACTATCCTGGTATCAAGTACATGATGTATTCAATATATCCCACTTGATAATATACATGTTAGATCCACCACATAAACTAAACTTAGAGGTTGTATGTCTGCAATATGATATTAATTATGAGGAGCACCAAGTGAAAATAAAGTATTTTAGATTTAATGTTTTAAACAACAAGACCATTTACCTGGTCAAGTACTATAGAGGAAATATAAATCAATGAGGTGATATAGGAAGTTGGGGAAGTGATGACGGAGAATTACCCTACACTATTTTTACATTATTATGTTAAATGATATTTCTAGGGATAAATTTTAAAAGTGGGAAGATTTAAATGACCCGTAATTGTGTCTATGAAATTTCCCATCATTTAATTAGGTCATGCACAAAT
Source organism: Viscum album (assembly GCA_963277665.1). NCBI lineage: Eukaryota > Viridiplantae > Streptophyta > Magnoliopsida > Santalales > Viscaceae > Viscum > Viscum album. Next base: position 1,940,705,092 of record OY728126.1, on the reverse strand, counting down.
ATCAAATTCAAAACCTATGAAATATGTTTATAAAAAATTATTAATGATAAATTTTTCAAAATATAATCCAATGAAAATTAAATATATTATATCATCATAATAAAAACAAAATAAGATAATTGGAAAAGGATAATTTGCATATTCTAGATCCACCAGAATGACCACACTCACAGAAAAAAATATGATGAAATAAAAAAAAATTAATAATATAATTTTTTTTTTTAATGTTAATGTATATTTAATCAAAAATATAATATATATTTTAATGAGTAATTAATCGAATAAAAGGTATTTATATGAAGTAGAGAACCAATATGACTATTATAAATCATAATGTATGGATATAAATTTGGCTCTATGAATAGTCACCTAACCGTTGGAACAGAAATCTTACCGTTATGAAAATTAATTTTACCATTATAATAGTATACGAACATATAGAAATGATATATATAATTTATGTATCTTATAAAATGAAAATATGGTAAATTAATATCATCTTATATGTAAATAATGTTTAAATAAATGATAAATTATGTTTTTTTATTTTTTATAATACATAAATAATTTATATAAATTTTTTTCTAATTAATATAGTGATTTAAAATATATTTTATTCATTAAATGGATTTAAATATTAATATAATTTTTTTAATCATTAGATGAAATTTTTAGACCAAATTAACTTTTTCAAGCTATAATAATATCGATTCTACAAAATAAAATCGACATTCCTTGAATAGATGATGTTTTTATAGAAATATTAATTTAATAATATATATAATATAATTTTAATAAAATAGTTTCCCTTTTTTAGTTCTACACATCAAAAAATGATTTGGGTGAATTATTGGGATTTTTTTAAAATAGTTTAATTATTGATTTTTAATAAAATATGGTAATTTACATCATTTAATATTATAAGACAAATACAAGAATTTTTTTGTCATTCATTATGAAAGAACCCATTACTTCAAACTAACATGGTCTAGTTACTATAAATAGTCACATGAATCAACTATATTTATTTTGTTGGCCCATAATAATAAACTAATGAATATAATACTCAAAACACCCCTATCCTCCCCTTCTAAATACCACCCCACAATACCTTCTCCCTGAACCTTTAATGGATTAATACTTTTGAAATATTGTCCAAACCTTCTCTTACCGAATCTGTCAACATTTAGTTTTTACTAGACCCACAAAAAGACCACTTCCATGGTCCTTAATGTGTTATTTAAAGAGGTTACATTCAAGAGTATACATTCTAAAAACACTTCATTTAATTTGTTTTCTTCTTCTACCATATCCTCGCATTATTAATACATAAAAAATAATTACATAAGTATTATATATATAATGGAATGCTATTTTACTAAGGATATATCATTTATTAAAATTATTCTCTATCTTATTATTCATTATCATCATGATTATTTATTTACGTAAAAGTGTTATTGTACAAGCTAAAAGATAGAAAAAACACTAGTCTAGGGATGCAAAAAATTAATGACGTCTATAGTCATCCAATCAGACAAGATTCTCCCCCTCAATTCTTAATATTTTCACATTTTAAAAGAAGGACACACTAGATTATTGTTCATCTATGGATGCAAGGGGGTCTGAATCCTTGTTTCCCCTTCACTAGGTGTGGAGAACCTGAGTATTAGTGCTAAAGATTCATCTAAACATTCTAATTGTTTATGATATCATCTATGGGATAGTAAAAATTCCACAAAAATAAATATGTAATATTATATAGTCATTTTACTATTATGTACAACTGATATACTTTTGGTAACATAAACTAAATCTTGTGAGCATGTCCTTGGCCTTAGTTTACATGGAGTGCCGACATTCATAATTAGATGTAAAAAAATGTTTTATGATTCATTAGTGTCACACACAACCCCACCCCCACAGATGATTAACATGATGAATGATCCATTTGTGTCCAACATGAAACCCATGGGGAAAGGGCACCAGTAGACCCAATGGCCCTCGGAGACAATGTGAAGGAAATGATCAAGATGACTGCTAATATTCAATGGACCAAGGGAGGGAGATTATCAATTGTTTTTAAATATTTTTACCATATATATGAGAACATTTCTTACTATTATCATAATAGACATCCCCATAGTAGTAATTTTCACATGTAAAGATATATTTCGTTCTTTCAAGATGCACCAATATCTGAAATTAATCATCATTACATAGGTTACATTTTTAGGGCTCTAAGTACCTGCATTGGAAACCAACATTACATGAAGTATGATATGACAACCTCATGATAAGAAATGTTCATGAAATCAACAATTATATTCCATATATCACACACTCATTCACCCTGAAAAAATATGAGGATTGAACTATCTTCCTGATACTCCTAGTAACAAGAACACCTTAAAACATGCTATATGCCAGTTTGTTTTTTATTATTATTATTAGGCATCATATGGATCCCAATTCACTGTTATAGAGAATTATTGTTAGTTGGGATGATTTTTCTAACATACTATCTCACCCCAATTGTCAAAATGGTTCATGGAGATCATCCCCCTTATTAAGACCTCCTTAAAGAAGGCCCCTAAATGTGAGGCCATAAAAACACAGATATTGGGCACCACATTAATGTCAATGATTCTAAGAGTTTTTTGTACTTATATTGGATATATATAGTAAAAATAGTGTACATTTTATCCTCTATGAAGGTGATTGTTGGATCCAAACAAATCTGATTGTAGGGCTTGGCTAGTTATAAAACCAAAAAATGATATCACCTTTTTGAACAATCTGTATAATGATTTTTCATTTCCCATTAACATGCCCATGGATGGTCATAAAACAATTATTAAGATTATATTATATTTTAATATGAATATTATAACTCAATTATTTTTATGTATCTAATATATAGACATAATATTAAAAAATGAAACTATGTTGTGATGGTTAGAAAAATTTCCAAATTTTAATAAATAAAAATCATTATCATTTTATCCAATGAGTTATACTAATGTTAAAAAAATTATATATGGGAAAATATAAATTCCTAGAATCACAATAGTAATATATATATTCACCTATGGAGTATTATTCAAATTTTACATGAACATCGATAAATGTGCCCAAGTAAATGGACCATGAATCTTTAAAATTAATGCACCTTCATTGAAAAAGTAAACTTTAATAACCCATAAAAATATACACAAATGAACTTAATAAAATAATAATAAATAAAATAATGTTTTTAGGTTCTTAGTTATACTACTAATTAATATAATTTCATTTTTTGGGATATTAAGTGAAATTTGAGAACAAAATAGTAAATACGGAACATGACCCCTTTGAACCTCCAAATTAAATTTTTTATATAATTTATCTCCATCTCCCTCTATTTATGTCATCATTATTCTTGAATTAATATATTGTATTATTAAAAAATTGTCCCAAATAAAATATCTAGCTAAATTAAACTTTAATTGATAAGGTAATACATTGTTTAATGTTTTCCTTTCTCAATTTTTCACAATACGTAAACTTGATCTGAAGGGAACTTCTTTCTTTATTACTCATATACATTTAAACTACAAAGAATGATTTATTGAAACATTGTTTTTAAAAATAAAATAATTAATCATGAAAAATCATTTCATTTCATTTATGTTTTTATCAAATTATTTATTCCTTTTTCCACGTTAAAAAATAATAAATAATTTCTTTAAAACAATAAAAAAGTGGCACATTTATAATGTTATCATAACATTATTCTTCATATTTTTACATCAGTTGGAAGTAATTATTTATGATATATACATATCATTTCATTATTATTGTTGAGAATGATTTAAATATATACATTCATGGATACCATTACGATACACCGATTGGTTATGCATTATGACATGAGTATAAAACCAACTTATTATCATTAGTAACCAATATGTTTATTAATATGGTTTTATTTCATTATGTGGAACACATATGATTGTATATGTTATGATTGGTGTTCCACAATAATGCTCCAATCCATTTTTTTATGTTTTAGTCTCATCATACGTTATGTGTGGTATTATGGGGAAAACATAATTTATTATAGGAATCTATATATAATGCAATATCATGTTAGGTGTTAGCCCTGACTCTTGTCTATGTAATTTTGATTGTTTCTTCCACTATACTATGTTTTCATGATCATATGACTTCATGTTCTAAAAGATATTAAACAGTATATTTATCCATGATCCATGTCTATTACATTATAATGTGATTCCCCATGACTCATGTGTTTTGCATCTATTACATTCTTATTCCATTAATTGGTTTTTTGATCATCCTTTTTTTCTATGTATTCCCTAGGTTGAATTTTTAAAATATATAAGCTCAATGAAAATTAGAATCTCATTCAATGATTTAATAAAATATTGCTTAATTATGGTTTCATATTGTATAATAATGTATCAATCATTGAAAATAAACTATACTTATCAATCAGTGGTTTTTATTTTATGGATAATATTGATTAAAATCATCTAATAAAATGAGTAATATGTTACTCTCACTATAAATATTTCCATAAGAAATGTAAGACTACCAAGACAAAAGGGATAATACTCACCATACATGTTCACCCACATTCCATACTATACATGGTGTGTGGCTTGGCTCATTTGGCATATAAATACAACCTTCCTCAAGGGTCTGTACTACCTACATGTTCCTATCTTATCTATTAAGAGAAAAATGACATGTGACACTACCATGAATATTGGGAATGTACTCTCTATACACTCTAGGTTGGTGAGATAAGGGTCACACAACATGTGACCCAAGTCACACCACATATGATACTAATACCTATATATAAACCATATCCCCACACAGTTAAAACTACACTACATGTATTCAAAGAAATACACCCCCTATTGTCAAGTATAAGGATGAAAACAGGGAATTAATCACTTGTATTCCTCCAAATATCTAATTTATTGATTTACATCATGTAAATCATTATCCATTAAGGATCTGGGGTTGATTGAAACCCCATTCCACCATTGGTCGAATTCACACCAAATCGGGTACTCAAGAAACACTTTTCTTCACACCTCATTAGTGGTGCATGCTGAAATATTGATCCCAAACATTTGATATATCCATGGATCTACTAATATCATCATAAACCATTTTCATAACATCAAATATCTATCCCAAATATGTGGTTGAGATTCCTGGTACTAACGAAAAATTTTGCAATTATCTTTCACTATGTATTACTCAAATATTTGTCTAAATGAAATTCTAATGATAAACACACATTGTACATAGATAAAAACAAAAACATGAAGGTTGAGGAATAAACCAAGGCCCTTTTAGTTAGAAATCAATTAGCTTCTATTCTAACATGAAATGAATGTTCATTAATAAACAACCAAATCAACATCCATAAGATCCTATATAATAAAACACATATCTAAAAAATGACCAATCAATTAAATCATCCATTTGATTATTGGTTTCCATTTTTAATGGGATTTGAAAATTAGAATAAATTATCAAAAAACACCCTTACTTAATTTTTATCTCTTGATAATGATGAATGAACACAAAACATTATGACTAATGAGACTTACAGAAGTTTTTGTGGAACGATCCTTGATCTAAATATGATCTGAGGTCGTCATCAAATGATCCTCAAATGGATCCTCTCTAATTGAAACTCTATATAACATGGTTATGTAGATAATCATATGGATCAAACATAACATTGATTTATTATCAGATTTTATGTTTTAACATCTACATAATGAAATAAGAAATTTAAATTAATTTTTAATTTTCAACCTGTGATAACACATTATTGAAATTCCACACACTGACATGTATTATGTTTCACCAATTTTAGGCAAGGATTTTCAACTCAATGGTGGTCAGGTATTTCCAATCAAAGACATTGTTTGTCATTTATTCCACATTTTTAAGAAAATTTCATTCTATTAGTATTAATATATTTAAGATTTTTAAAATATAAATTTTAATCTCATTAGGACATGGAATATAATATCATTTCTGGGCATGGATTTTGAGACTTTCATAGACATAGTCCAACTTATTAGTCTACATATACCGAGACCATGTATTACTCCACTCAAAAAGGGTTTTCCACCTCAAAAAAAATACTAAACAAAATGGTGTGGACACTGAACAATCAACTAGGATTCCCATTCCTATGAGATAGAAATAATTTTTTCATGTTCTTCCGAAAAACACATACCAAATAAAAAAATTATCCTATAAAGGGTGTTTCTCTACCTATTATAAACACCACTAGATCCATGAAAAAGTGACTCCACTTTTATATCCTATCTTACCTATGTCAATTTTGTGCACTAGTCCTACCAGATACGTCTTTAGTTTCAACCAGTGGAGAACACCATGAATGTAAAACTATTATAGTCTTTTGTGAATCCCACACCACTTTGGAAATCCAACACAGTTAAAGGAAATAATAAATTTCTATAGATCCGGAAGATTACATAGAACCCTATGTAATAATCTATCTCTCTAACTACAAATCCTTTATTCATTAGTCTATAAAGAACACCTAAAATTTTCAAGAATTATACATCATCCCCTACATGAAAATCACCATAAAAAAACAAGACCGACTGAAGATGATCCTTCGAAGTATGGTTAAGGAACAACATAATAACCTGGAGAATTTTCACTATAACATGACTTGTGCACATTACATATCTAGTTTGATGGTGTGAAAAAACAATCATAAGTAAAACTATGTCCCTACTGTCTTACTACATACTTTACATTACCATGGTCCGAGGATAGAATCACAGTTTTTAGTGATCATGAATGAAATTACATGAAGATGGACCACAACCTTCAGAGAAAAGTGTCAGAAACACTAAAAAAATATTTTTGTTATCGTCATCATATATGAGTGAAAATTGTTTATAGAGTAAAAAATTACAATAATTATCATGGAAACCCACCAGATTATAAGAGTTATTTTTGTATCCTTAGTTTTATTTGATGTTCTTATTACGGAAAAAATTAATTATAACCATATTCTATATTGTGACTACTAAAACAATCTATCCTTAGATGGGAATGAAGACCTTCCTAGCATTCTTTATTCCATTATAAAAAAATATAGTAGATACCTGGTCCGAGAACATCCCACAATCGATATTCCCGAGTCATATATCCACGGATAAAAAAATAAACATATAGGTAACAACAATATACAAGGAGAAAACTACTCTATCTGTTAGTGACATGAGTGATCCAACATGGAAATTAATCACATATGTATTTCACTGCTGAAGAAAACCAGGATCTAATCTAAAAATGATTAGCGATCCAGTAAATATCTTTTATAAATTTATCGTGGCATACAACACTCTATTGGGTTTCACAAAAAACTCAAAACTTCCTTAGTGGATTTTGATATCGACTTATTGTATATAAAACTTCTAAATCATAGTTTCTAATAATCTATATCTCATTAAAATATGAGAACCATTTAGACCCTAGAAATAGGTTTTGATACTCAATAATGAATTTTGATTCTTTTCCATTTGTCACATTGTTAAAGTAAAAATAATTATTAACCAACCTCAAGCACACATCCACCTCTGTGGTGAAACAAAACTACGCTTCCTTGGAAACCCACTAGGCCTTATGCATCCCCTACTTTGTAGATTCCTCTTTCTATACATCCAAAACACATGAATACATTGGTTTATCTAATATAGAAATATATATTTTTAAGTCATCGCTAGTGAAATTCAATACAAGAGACAAACTATGGACAAGAATATAATCCTAGAGTGTTCCCATGATGTATTCCATCACACTCCATAATCAATGTTGGAGATACAAAATGCTAGAGAATCCACTGCCACATAGATATCACATTCCAACTAATAAAAAGTTGGTCATAAATTTCTGTTTGTAGGCTAATCATTCTTTTCCTGGGATAATTATATATCAATGTCTGGAAAACTCTATCCAAAAAAGCAGAAAACCCAAAAAAACACATGGTTGGATATCATCTAAAAACATATTATATGTACATAGAATATACTAAGGAAAAAATTGTACGGTCTCACTCATAATATGGAGATATTCCATGTTAGTCTCTCCCTATCTCTCCGCGTAGATTTTGGTGACACCATTAGAAGAATTGGGTAATCCTGCAAATCATTTTTTCCATTTTCATATGGCTGGTATAAGGGGATGCCGGTACCCATACACAATTTCACCACATCCAGTATCTTCACCATGTCCAAAACAGAACCACATTTCAAAATACAAAAACAAAAGAAAATTCCCCGCCAACCACTCGAGCCGCGAACCAAGAGTCAATGTCCTGACTGGCCTCGAGCCACGCACCTTCCACATCGGTCCCTGTCTGCTCAGTTCGCACGCCAAACGAAGGCCACGCGACAACCCGAGCACCCTCGCGTGCCACCCTTCACTGTTGATGGAATTGTCATCTTCATCTCGAGCCGCGAGACTGTATCGCCTCGCCAGCGATCTTCTCTGGACTTTGTCGACACCGCAATGCAATAGTCCCTCCAGCATCACCACATAATCACCACTGGCGGAATCACAGTGGTAACTTTCACTCACAAACCCTCAACAACATCACTGGCGAGAACAATCGCGTCATCTCCATTTCCATCTCCAAATTCATCGCCTCACTGAAGGCACCAAAATACACATAAACGATTGAAAAAAAAATCCAAAACACCAGTACATCTATACTTCACCTCACCAAGAAACGAGATGAAAGGAAGAATCAAACCATTCTTGAAGGGTCATAAATAACAGAAACACCACCCAACCACACAAAGAATGCCCTAAAACTGAAGATCTCGCCGCCACAAACCAAAATGACGGCTTCAGACATGATGAAACCCCACTGCACTCACTTGAGAAAGGTCGGGACGCCAAGAACCGCTGACACAAGAGCGTGACCATCATACATAGAGAAGCACGCCACAGGACACTAGATTGTTGCCGAGAACGAACCCAGGAGTGCTCTGAAGAGTATGCCATCGATGGGGACCGGTCTTACACCCGCAGGTCTGAACCCACAACTACTAACGCCCAAAGAGAAACTCCACAGTAAGGGAAGACCACGAAACCACGCGACTTCGCAAAGATCCTAGACGACTAGCCGAGCATGAGAGGGAAAGCCGCGCCGTCCGCAGCGAAGGGGCGGCAGCGGTGAGAGAAAAACCATAGCTCTGGAGCCCTTTACGGGCACATCCCATCATCCCCTGATACTTAGAAGAATTGGGTAATCAATAATATTATGTAATTGAGAATAGAAAATAAGGGTCAAGAAAAAAAAGTAAGTTGGAATCAAAAAGTCTATAACATGATGTTTTCTCATAGATATGTTGTCCCTTTCTACAGGTAAAAACTCAAAATGGGGATATAAACAAACACATCTCACATTGAACTACATTAATATCCTCTATGAGATCCTATTACATGGAAGTCATCCCCTCCCATTCACACATATTTACCAAAACCAGATATTGATGTGATACTATATCACATTATAAATTACCTAAAAAACAATTTTTTTTTTAATTTAATTCACCAGGTATTGACACTATTCTTTTGGTGTGTCACAAAAACACCTACATGGTCCTAGATCATGTCTTATGAATTCGCCTTGATGGTCGAATTTTGACAAATAATTTCATGTCAAAAATCATACCAAATATCACACAAATAGGGTTATATAGAAACCCAATGATTCTAGGTAGACATAACACCACCCAAACCACCATCATGATGGTTTCCCATCACTGTGGGACATTCACACCATCGGGTCAAACTTGTCCTCAACCACATGATAAAGAGGTTTGTCCCGCCATGTAACCTTGTAAATATCATTATATAGAACTTTTTATGAAAACTCATAATAGGGTTGTCATCTACTAATAACATTAGAGTTAAAATGATACACATAATGAAAAATACTCACCAGTAAAACCATATAATTGGTTGATCACCCACTGAATCAAAAAAATCAAAGGTAATTTCCTATATCCAATCCACCATTACATAGGGATCTGTATTCCTAGATAATGTAATTGATCACTATCTGTAGTAGTCACATAATATGCCTAACCTATGTGTATCATCTTTTAAAACATCAGAATCCATTGGTTCCCCAACATCCTTTCATACATCCATCAAATCCACTAAAGGATATTAGAACATATAAACACGTTGTATAACTACTTTTCCCCTCATGGAGTAAACACCCCATGAGAGGGTTCCTAAAATGATGGATCATCAATCAACACGTCATCATAATGAAACTATCTCCAAATCCTTGATTTCTTTTATCATAGGGACATCTTGGATGTTGTCAGGATGTACCATCATTTGTGAATATATTAGAGGGGTATACTAAAGAAGGATATGAAAACAACAACACATTCATAAATGATGCACATGGAAATATTTTCCTGAAAACTAGTGCATATATGAAATCAATCGATATGCATGTTATCAAGGTTATAGTGATTTGATACATCATCCACCAAAAAATCACTTGATAACATGGACTATGAGGCATACTCTCTATAAATTATCATTGTTGACCATGTTCCCTAACAAATCCTTATAGCTAGACAAAAGATACATCAGGCATCACCAAAAAAACTAGGCTATTTCATAAGATGTTAAGAAGAGAACCCTCCTCAAATAACAATTGTATAGGTGTCGACCAAATAAGATCTGAGAGATAATAACCCCATAACAGAATCTAATTTGATAGTGGATGGTGAATAGTTTAAATAAGGAAAATCTCACACATGATAGGAATTAGTCTAATGTTTAGGAACACATTGACAAAAAACCATGCCCATAAAATTATGATACATAAAAAAATTATTACCATACATTCATAAATATGTAATACAACAATTGGAGTGCAACTAAATGTAATGGAAAGAATTAAATGAGTCCATATAGAGGTGCACACCGAACATTAACATAATATTCGATGAGATATGAAGGAGGTGAATGAGGTCAAATGAAACACCAAGATACACCTATATTTTTCTATTACATACTAATCCTTGCAATCCTATGTCCTCTTAAGACTTCATAAAAATGTTTTCTATCTTCATAGGACATGATATGTTTCGGAATGGGCCATATATGTGTCAGTATAACATTACCCAGTCGGAAAACCCAAAATTAATTACCATAAATTATCAAGAGTAGTCAGCTCACAAAACAAAAGTATGTCAAATTAGATATGATAATCTACCAATATACTCATATTAGACATAGTCCCAATGTAAGGTCAAATCCACATTTACAGTGTCACTTTCCTTCTTGAAGGGTCCAAAAAACATAATTATGGGATAACTAACACATTAAGCTATAAATTATCTCAAGAACTCCTCTAATAGGTCAAACTCCATAGATCAATAGAAGGATAACCACAACGGATACATGAAGGGATCATCTAATGAAATCATTAGATCAGACAAAACCTCATAATATAGATAATAAATTGATACACAGTTAGGGTGTGATTTCCCAAGACTCACTGGGGGGGCACCAAATCCTACTAGAAGCATAATCCCTTATATGGGATTGTTTCTAGTATAACTATAGGTCAAACCAGTTTCAAAAACTATATCTATGTAATAAAAATGGATAAGGGAATCAATCTGAGCCTCTTCGAGGAAAAAATTCACTAAAACACTACAGAATGTATCTAAGAGTAATGATACAACTCAATCTAGAGTAAGGGATCTCACCCATAATGCATTGATCATCTAGAAGCTTCAATGGTGATAACCATTATGATGAGAGTGGGATGTTGCACAAAAAATTCATATGTATTTACTGCAGTAACAAAATCAACCGATATTGGTCTATATAAGATCAATAAATCTCACAATGATGTTGTTCAGAGAATAATTTTGAATGAAACCAGTCATCATTTTTTTAAAGAAATGTCCCTATGAATTAACATTGCGTATCAAAAACATAATAATTATCATGTCCCATTCTCACAAAACATGAATTTCAAATGTACACAACATTTACTTTGACGGTTCATATTTTGAAGGTTCCTAGGATAGTACATGGGATGTGTCATGCCCATTATTGTATACAATTGAAAGGGAATGAAATTTATCATTCTATACATGGTGTGTTCACCCACTCAATCTCTCAGGTTTTTTCTCCCTACAAGTTTCATGCTTCCTACAATGGTGTACACCAAATTTGTAATTTCCCACACATTTTTTAATTATACCTATCCTCATTGGTCTATACTCAATTTAAATGTTGTGCTAGCATCCTTGGTGTACATGACATGAGGCATGGCCCAACACATGTGTTGAGCTACCTGACATCATCGGAGTGAACTCATTATACACACTAATATAGTCAGTTAATGGTCACATGTAATGTAACATTACAAGGACTCCATAAAATATACTCCATCTACATGCCAAGGTGGTTATTGAAGGGTATAAAAATGGATGACTTGTTTCACATGGAATGTTATTCTTATATTGACACTAATACCCAAGCACCACATTAATGACATTACACAATGTTTATTCATAAGACTAATCACCATATAGTCATGGATTTCATTGAAATATTGGTAATATTCACACATATTTATATGAATATCTAGTCCTTTTTTTCATGAATATATATCTCCATCATCGATCTAGGGTTGATGAAATCCCCACACCATTGCTTCTAGAATTTTGGTCATATATAATACTCGGTAACCTATCTTTAAGGCTGGTTGCTGTATAATGGAAAAATCATGATCTTGACTTTAGATATACCCACTGATCTACTTCCATCATCATATGCTAAAATAATAACATTATATATCTATCCCTAACCTATGGTAGTGATATTTAAGATCAAGTACCATTAGGGAAATGATGTTTCACCATGTAATCCTTGAATCATAGGACAACGAAAATTACAATGATGATCACAAATATAGCTAATAGAGAAAAAAATATAAAGAATTAATGTAGACCTTTATTTGGATTTCCATCATTCAGTTTATCTCAGATACAATAATAATTTTTCAATAATTAACAATAAAACCATCATCCCGTAAATCCCATATAAAAAAAGCTACCCTTGTAATAAATGATCACTAAATAAATAAAATAATAGATTGATATGTGATCAATGTGTGATGATACAATTGGGATAAATCCAGGAAAATATATCTTATATTATTTGGATGTTTCACAGGTCAATAATGGATGTACTTTTCTTTTGTTGATGAGATACAAAAGCAGTGTTAGCACACCATCATCGATCTGATATTGATGTGATGTTGATTACAAATGATCATCCAATTGCTCCACTACAACAAATCCTATCAATCCCAATGTTGTGTTTCAAACCAATAGGATCAGTCCTAAAAATGATTAAATAGATGAATCTAGTTTTATTGCATCAAAATAATAATGTTAATTAATTCAATTAATGTATTTTATTCCCCAAAGTAGAACATTCTCTAAAATTATCATGCTGATAAAGATTTTGTCACACATAGAGTAAACCCCACATTCAAAAATTAATAATGGTATTAGATATCAGAAAAGAAAATATTTTTGGAACATATTCCACTTTTTATGTAAAAGAACATGTTGGGGATATTAATATATTTAGTATTATTCAAATTTGAATTCCAGGTTAACTATGCCTCAGAATATCACTCCATCTCATCTCATTGATTTACAAATATTCATATATATATTCAAAGTTATTACACACAAAATAGAAATATTAAATAAATGTATCAAAATCACATTGAAATCCCAAAAAACAATATGATATATTTACGGTATGGTGATCAAGAATTATTTCTGTGGGGTACCAAACCCTTTGGTCCATCAACACCATACCACAAATCATGTATCAAAGTCTATAGTCATTTATGGGAGCCCAAACTCTAGAATCATCATAGATATAAAGAGGTATCATGTATAGGTATCTTTATAGATCCCATAGGGTGAATAACTGTGTATCTTCCACCCTAGTATATATATAGTGTCCATCAGGGTTCGTTTCCTAGTATCCAAATATTTTATTGTTTTTTTGGGAAATAATCTATAAGGATAATCAATCATCTACATGTAATCCTATAAAAAAAATTCCTAAAAAATTAAATCCTTATAAAAAGGGAATTGAAATAGATGGAATGTACAGTTTTTATTACATGACCTAGTAATAAATTCTATGGAACAAAATACATTATTTGTCTATATTACATCGTAAATAGAATTGGACGGGAAAATGTTTCCAAGATTTTGATCAATTTGAAAAAAATACTCAACATATGATATTTATTTTATATAATTATACTATTAGTGACTATCCTACCAAAAACACAACCTATAGGGAAGGAGTGTTCTATGTAGTGAGTTATTGTAACATCCCAACATAGCTTATAATGGAACCTGTAGCCAGACCTGTCACCACAAGTCCTCAAGAAGGAATCCCCATTCAACATAGGCTATCGAATAGTAGTGAGGGTACATGGATAGTTAGTGGGATACAATAACCTCATATTCAGAGTGCACAACGGTAACAAAAACTAAATTTAGACAATATAATAAGGAGATAAAAGGCAATAACCAACTAGACAAAGATATTCTCCAAAGTTAGTATATAGAATTCATTAATGTCATGGTGAAACGTATCTAAATGCAGTAAAAAACACAAAAAGATTTACATATCAGTTAAAAAATAAGAAATCAATCAAATCCCCAATGGAGATCTCTAATATCATCCTAACCTCCTACTGGATCCTTTTCTCCTAACACTCAAGTACAAGAAAATATCAACAAGTCAGATTTGTGGTCCTGCAAATATGTGGAGTATACTCAGGTACACCAGTGTAATGGTTGTTTGAGTAGGGTGTGAGATAAAAATCGTAGTAGGCCAAAATAACCAGTTTCTAGATCAATCTAGAATATTTAATATAATTAAACATTGTGCAATTATAAATAAGTAATAAAAATTGAATAAGTAAAATACAACCAATCCATAGGATCTTAAGGGACACCAGAATGCGATACATGATATAGATCGTAGCTGAAAATAAGTGACATAACTATAAATATACATATATATAATGAATAAAGAAACTATTAAATTGGTTATTTGATATTATATATTTATCCACAAAAATCCTCGGGTTCCCCTAGACACCTGTATCTCAATACATATCTCAATCATGTCGGAGACTAAATTAATTCCCATATTCATTTCAGAAATCATTACATCACACCATATTTTATTAATCCTTTATTTAAATTCATGTACGACCAATTTGACCAACAGTCCAATGTCAATTAATGGGTGTAGAACATCATGTCTCGAACCCTCCTGGTTATTTGGAGAATCAGAACTTGTCTCACTACCCATAGGTATTTATAGAATCATTCCATATCCCATAAAATAAAATTTTAGTGCATGTGGGGTATAGAACGACATTTCTAGAACCCTATTAGAATTTTTAGCATCAGCCCCTATCCTAATACTTGTTTATCAATCAAATGTATATATATATATCATAGGTGTAAAAAGTAATCTATATCACCTCAAGATCCTATACATTTATTATTTTATAAATTAATCAATAGATTCTGTTAATTAATTCAATAACTTATTAAAAATATTGCATTCAATACAAACTCAACAAATATTTAACCACTATAATTCCATTGGGTAACTCAAGAAATTACTAATAATTAATATAACATAAATTAATTGAACCATTAATTACTCACATCAAATATTATTAATAAATATAACAATTAAATAATGAAAAGGAAACTGTCTCAATATTAAATAATTAATTCACAAAATACTTATCAAAAATAATCCATCCAAATATAACATAATTAATTCAAAAATTAATTATCTCTAAAGAAACTATTTTAAAATAAAAAAAATTATTCACAAAATGATTATCTCTACATAGCTCAAATCAATATCTCATACTTATCCACTCGATTAATTATCTATATTTTAATCTCATAACACATAAATAATTCACAATTAATTATCTCAACATAACCCATTTAATATCTCATAATTAATCCCCCATTTAATTATCATCTCAAAGCTCATAATTAATTAATAATTAATTATCTCAAATTAACCAAATTAATATATCATAATTAATCCATTTGTTGATTATCAACTCAAAGAAAAAAATCAATTCATAATTAATAATTTCCACTTAACCAAATTAATATCTCCTAATTAATTCGTCGATTAATTATCAAATCAAATCACATAATAAATTCATAATTAATTACCCCAACTTAACCAAACTAATTACTCATAATTAATACCTGGATTAATTTTCATTTCAATGAACATAATTAATTGATAGTTAATTATTTCAACATAACCAAATTAATAAAACATTATTAATTCCTAGATTAATTATCATCTATAAGAACATAATTAATTCATAATAAAATATCTGAAAATAACCAAATTAATTACTCATAATTAATACCCCAACTATTTATCATTTCATTGACCATAATTGATTTATAATTTATTTTTAAACATAACCAAATTAATACCTCAAAATTTATTCCTTGATTAGGTATCATCTCAAATCACATAATTAATTCAAATTTAATAGTCTCATTTTAACCAAATTAATTACTCAAAATTAATATTTATATTAATTATCTTACCAAATCACGAATTAAATCATAATTAATTATCTCAACTTAACGAAATTAATTACTCAAAATTAAAACCCATATTAATAATAATTTAAAAGAACATAATTAATTCATAATTAATTATTTATACGTAAACATATTAATTACTCTTAATTAATCACTCAATTAATTCTCTATTTTAAAACCTCAATGCATTAAATTAATTCATAAATAATAATCTCATTTACCTAATAAATAATTTAATCAAACATCTCAGTCAACATTATAAAAACAAATAACTCAAATAAAATTCCTTTTAATAATTAAGAAATGTTTAGAACCCTTCCTCAATGAAGTTGGTCGATCCAAGGCATTCTATCTCAAATTACTACCCGCTCGCGTACACACACCTCAACAAAAGCGCACACACACTCAGAATTTATCATCACCCCTAACAACCATTAACCCACACCCAAAATTAATGTGGTGGGGACCAAAACACCCCCAAAAAAATTAACCATGACACTAAAAAAATAAGCATCTAATTTAAATGGTGGGAATCCAATTATTGGGTTTATAGCCTTACCCTAAAATAATGGGGGTGCACAAAATCAAACTGAACTATTACGCCATTGGTGATGGTTGTTGAAATAAAACCCAACGAGTCCTGAGATATCTCTTGCACCACCTAGTATTGGAAGAAACATGAAATATGTATTAATCCCAAACTTAGGGGTTTGGACAAATGGAACCCGTGCGATAGAGACATGTGATGGCTGATGAAAAGAAAAAATTGTGCGGTGAAGGACATATCATGACGTGACAAAAAAACATCATTGAACAATTTGAGAGGACATAAGTACGCAAAGAGGGAGCCAAAGAGAAGTGTGGTGCGCCACCCATGGGAGCTACACCATGCGCACATCATTCACCTTTAGTAGGAGGGAGTGGTTCTCCTACCTCTTCATTTCTCCCCTAAATAAAATAAAATTGTAATTTAAAATATATTAATTAAAGTAATAATAATATTTATAATAATAATCATCATCATCATCATCATATTATTATTATTATTACCCATTAATATTATACCATTTTGATATAATCCAAACACCTGTTTACACATTATTGCATTAAATTCTCCTCAAATGAATTAAATTCCTTGAATTCTCTAACTTATGTAATTTAATTAAATTTTCTCAACATTCAATTTAATTAAATAAAAACCACCATTTTTCATTAATTAATTAATTTTTTCTTAAACTTGATTTTTAATTTATATAACCCCAATTTTAAATAATTTAATTAAATTCCATTTACTTCAATATTATTTAATATAACTCTCCATATGGAATTATTTAATTAAATAAAATAACAAAAATTTTAATAAACATAATCCCAATAATAATAAGCATTAGTAATATTATCATTTAATAAAATTACACTTTGATAAAACCCAAAACTCGCAATTTAAACGTCATTTTATTAGATTAATTTAAACAACCTTAATTAAATAAAACCACCACATCACATCATTTAATTAAATTCCATTAAATTTAATTTAATAAAATAAAATTTTCCGTATAACCTCATTTAATAATAATCCTCAACCATAATTTAATTAATTAAAACCATCAAAATAATAACAATTATTATTATTATTATCATTAAATAAAACACTTCTTTCATTAAACGCAATGATCCCTAACTACACATCATTGAATTAAATTCTTCTCCAATTAATTTAATTAAATAAATTATCTAAAAACTCTTTTTTAAATTAAAATCTCCCAATAGAATTTATTAAAATAATACTCCCATTTTCCATCAAATAATAATATTCCTTTTAACCATGAATTCAATTAAATAAAACCCCACACACACATTTAACACAATATTTTATTAAATTCCATTTCAACCAAATTTTATTAAATAAAAGTTTTAACTCATTAGTATTTAATTAAATTCTATCTACATAATTTAATTAAAAATAATTTGACACCTCAGTAATCATCATTCAATTAAATTATTTCCAACTAAATTTAATTAAATTATTTCTAAAATTAATGTTAATTAATTAAATTATTTGAACACAATTTAAAAAAATTCAAAACTCCAACTCTTTATCATTATTTAGTTTAATTCAGTCAACCACAATTTCGTTAAATAAAAATCACCCATTTCCCTATAACAAAATAAATTATTCTTAAATTTGAATTTAATTAAATAGAACATATTTTTGTCATTAATTAATTATATTCATTTTTTCCTTGAATTTAATTAAATTAAACCCCAAATCCTTATTTACCATTCATTTAAAAATTGACATATAATATTTTCAATTTTTATAACATCAAAATATTCATTTAATAGTCATTTAATTTAATTCATCTCATCTCAATTTAATTAAATAAGTTCCACATCTTATGATCATTTCAAATAAATTTAATTCATTTCATAATAATTTAGCAAAATAACTTATATATACCAACGTAATTTAATTAAATTCTATAATTTTTTATTTAATTAAATGAAACTCGCCATATATCATTTAATTAAATTCATTTCAACCATGATTTTAATTAAATTATTTTATCCTGAAACTCCAAAATGGGTAGGGCATATCATTTGACTTGCACAGATTGTGAGATTGCACATAGACATACCATCTACTATAGGAAACTTTATTTATTATATACATCTAACCTTCATGGTTTTGAATATCTGTGTGTAACCCATACTAACGTCATTTCCTAGTCTGGTTTTCTCAAAACGTCCAATAGTTAGAAGTCCTTCATATTATTATTATTATTATTATTATAAGACCCCCTTTTAAAGAAGGAAGGGGGAACCAATCAAGGATTTATGACATAGGAAAAATCATGACATAAAGGTAAAATAGTGTAAAACCAGATTGAAAACATGAAAATTCCCCTCTATTTTATTTTATTGTAATGATGCTCTCCACCATTACAAAGAGATTCACAAAAAAAGTGTCATGTGCCAAAGCACTGGCCTGATACGATGGCTGACACTATACCCTCTCAAACATAAAAATATGAAACCATTCTATGGTGTGTGGGCGCCTTATGACATTAGCACAGGTTGAACACCTTACAATGAAAACCAGGTCCCTATATATACACAAAAATTCAAAGATGAACACATGTATCCATTTACATATCAAGACCACTATAGCATGTTTTAATAAGTAGTAACACAACAACATGTTATAACAAAGAATCATGGAACAACATCGAAACATTATAATTAATAGGTAGAATGGAATATAAACAAAGAAGAAAAAAAATATATCATTGAAAAATGACATCTAATGTGTCATGCTAATGAAAATCAAATCCTGAAATTTCAAGGCACACAATCAATATAAGCAGGAATCCAACTGATGAAACTAAATGAAATATCTTATTCATGGAATGTGAATCTCTAAATTCCTAAGATGATGTTTATAATTCACATTCCATTCCATGTCATGCTAATTTTTTTTCATAATTATCAAATGAATAATAATTTGAAAATACAACAGTCGTTCGAGGTGAAATCATATCAACTGTATCCTTGAACAATATAAACATCAATTCATATCCCCTTATACCTTGTCATTTTGTATACGTGGGTTGATCAGTCCCTGCAAAGGATATAAATAATGCGTTAACACTTCCCTAGTCTCATTTTTACAAACCCATAATAGAAAAAAGGGAAAAATTAAGATAAAATGAACATATGATAATACATTTAACATCCGGACCCATATTACCATCGAAATTGTAGTTGGATCGGTCCCCACATGACCTAATGTGAGTCTCCCCATACAACACCGGATTTTGACTAGTAGCGAGGGTCAAAGGATAGACATCAGGGAGAAAATACCCTCAAATTTTGAGGGCACAGTGGAAGAAAAAAATTAAATTTAGACAATAGTATATGGAGATATAATGCACTAGTCAAATGAATAAAGAAAGTGACCAATGCCAGTTTATATAAAGCATGAATTCCATGGTGATACATATCTAAATGACGTAAACAAAAAAACATGCATTACATCTGAGAAAAATAATAATGAAAAGACTGAAATTCTTATGGGTGATCTACATGATCATCTAGTGCTCCCGCTATGTATTGTTTGGAACATGACCTCATGTGAGCCTCCTCATATTCCAGAACCTACCAACATGCATCAAGGGTCTACAAATAGTAATTAAGTATATTATAAACTAACATTTAGAGTAAAAAGTGGTAATGAATAGTAAATTCAATTAATAACTGAAGCAGATATAATGCAGTAGTTGACTGAATAAAGAATGTGCATAACTAAAATTTATACAATGCATTCATTTCATAGTGATACATATCTAAATGAAGTAAAAAAATAACCTTATTTACATATTTTTACAAAAAATATGAATAGAATCAATCCCCCAAGGGAGATTTCTATGAGCATCATGAGCTTCCACTTGATCCTCTCCACCTAACTCTCAAGTTCAAGAGAACAACAAAATGCAAGATCCATGGTCCTGCAAAAAAATTGACTGTACACGGGTACACAGTGCAATGGAGGCCTGGGTAGGGTTTTAGATATAAATATTAGTAAGCAGGAACCATTGGTATCCACATCAATCCTGAAAATTATATATAATTAAATATTGTGCATGAATATGAAGTAATAACAGAATTGAATAAGTAAACTAATACACATCTGGGTTCATAAGGGACACCTGGTAGAGATACCTGCTACAACTCATATCCAGAAATAATAATATAATCAAGAACTCTATATATATAATGCATAAATAAACTATTTAATACATTATTTGATATTTTTTATTTAACAGTAAAAATATATGGTTTCCCCTAGACACTCATATCTCAATTGCTATCTCAACAGTGACAGAGTCTGAACCATTTCACATATTCAATTCAAAAATCCTTAAATCACAACGTCTTTCATTTACAATTTAATTCAATTCATGTACGATCCATTGGACCCATAGTCCAATGTTAAATAATGGTTGTTGAATATATTTTACAACACCCCCGTGATTATTTGGAGCATCAGTGTTTTTCTAACAACCCATTGGTATTTGGAACCTAAGTCTCTGCCCCAGAAAAGATAATTTCCAATCATGTTGTGTATAGAACGCCATGTCAAGAACCCTGCTTGTATTTGGAGAATCATTCGATGTCTCACTACTTTATAATGAAACATGTGTATATATAACATGGGTGTAGAATGTCAATTATAACATCTAAATATCTCTTCGATTAATTAATTAATTAATTAATTAATTAATTAATCGAGCTTGTTAATTAATTAAATTACATTTTTTCAACATCAGAGTCACTAAATACTCAACAACTTTTTAAACACTACAATTCACTTAGTAATGTCTATAGTTAACTAATAATTACAATAAAATTAATTAATTCAACCATTAATTAATCTAATAAACATCCTTAATTTTTTTAACAATTAAATAATAAAAATGTAACCATCTCGATATTACATGATTAATTAATATAATATTTATAGCTAGGAAAACATCCCAATACCACATAATTAATTCAAAAAATAATTATCTCTAAGTAATCCATTTCCAAATCACATAATTAATTCAAAAACTAAATATCATGAAATTTTACAAATCAATATCTCATAATTAACCCATTTATTAATTATGTATATTATAATCTCATAATACATAATTAATATATAATTATTTTTCTCCACTTAACCAGTTCAATATCTCAAAAATAATCCCCCAATTTAATTATCATCAGAAAAAATGTAATTATTTCATAATTATTTATCTCAACATAAACAAATTTATATATAATAATTAATCCCTTGATTAATTATCATCACCTAGAAATTAATTAATTCATAAATAATTATTTCTTCTTAACCAAATTAAAATATAATAATTAATTACACAATTAATTATCATCTCAAAGAATATGATTAACTCATTAATAATTATCTCAACGTAACAAAACTAATTGTGTAACACCCAAAGATTACATATTATATAATCACTTTAAGTTAATGTAATATCTTATATTGTACTCAACACTGACTTAGCTTGCGTTATATGCAAGATTGAGTTTCTATGAAACAACACATTAGTATTTTAAATATTTAAACGATATATTTAATTATCTATTAAATAATTTAATATGAAATTTAATTAAATAAAATTTTATTCATTATGTAATCACATAAATAAAACCTATTTATAATTAAATGTATTTGTTTTTTTATAATAGTAATATATTTAGCAATTCCATTTTCTTAAAATATCTACATTTTATATCTTTTTGTGAATTATAATAATATTAAAATTTGAAACTCCAAATAATTGAAATTGGTAAAATAGATTTCATTTTGGTGTTCTGAATATCAAAATTTATCAACAGTTTATTTTTTTGGAATTATTCCTAAAACAATCATTTTTTTGGCAAATATTTAAAAATACCGCGTAGTGCGTAAAAAACTAACTTATTCGATTATATAATAATTTTCCATTAAATTGATTTATTTTCATAATAGATATATATTACATATATTATCTAAATGTACAGTATTGGAATCATTTTTATAATTTAATTAGATATAAAAAATCATTGAGATTTTTTAACACCTTTTTACCCACCTTCTAGGAAAATTTACCCAACATCTATGCCCATTAACAAATGACCATAAAACATAATTTTACTAATTAATTGAATTGAATTTCAAAAATATAATAATCATGGTTGTAATTATTAAGTAAAATTTTGTCCAATAAGATCAATATTTTTTTCAATAGTAACATTTGAATTTTATATACAGCAGTTAAAAGTAAATAGGGCAATTAATGGTTAAAATTATATTATAATAATATAAAATTGCCCTAAAATGTGTAAACGTACTATTAGATAATTTTATTTTGAAAAAATTAAACTTTAGGGAAAAAGTTGTATCCTTTTTTATCCACTTGGGTTAGATATGGGCATTAATTATATTTTATTTAAAAAAGAGTTAAATGTGTCAAATTCAAATGTTTATAACTAATTAATTTTATTGTATGGTTCTAAAAAATATAAATTTGATTATAAATATTCATTATTAATGTAATAATAATTTATTACTCATGGAATTTTCTTTATAAATTATAAACATTGAATAATTAAATTTATATATGACACAATGATGATACATTAATTACACTATAAATGAAATATTGAAAATAATGATATTATATATATTAAAATAAATTTAAATGAATCATTTGATTCCATAAATAAATTTTCTATGTCAATATGACATTTTTGTGTTGATTTAATGTATGTTTTTTTATGTAATCAAGTTTTTATGACATTAGTAAAAAAAATTACTAAATAATGTCAAAATTGACATAAATGAGTTTTAAAAAAATATTATTTTATTAAATTATATAATAGTCATAAAAATATAATATTCAATAATTTGAATTAGATAATGTTACATATTTTATTAATGAACCATTTCAGGTTCAATGGGAATTTCATAGTTAACATGTTAACCTTGATGTATAAAAATAAAAGAGGACATCTTTAAAGATAAACTGTTTAACTAAGCATTAATCTGCAACGATACATATTAGATTATGACTGAAACATGTATAAAACCTACTGGTTGAGTTGATTTAGAAACATCCTCATATTACCCTTGAAATAAATCAATTTTGATCAATTATAAACCGAAAATAATTTTATAATAAAAAATTATTTCAACATTTTTTCTAAATTTCCCATCAGCTCTCTTTTAAAAGGACACCTCCATTTCTTTTTTAATTCACACCTCCAAATCCATTTGGTAGAGCCAAACCCTACCCAAATCACCTCTCAACTACCCTAAAATAAATATAGAGGCCTTAAATTGTAATTAAATCAAACTTATGGAGACCTTTTGTTCAAATACAAAGGAAACACATGAAGAAGAGGTAATTATTTTATCACCTCATTCAATATTCTTTTTTTCTTATACTTCCTCTTTCTCTATTGTTTCCATACTAAAATAATAAACCTGGTACCTTATACATTCTGATATTTTTTTTATAATTATTGGACTATCATATTCTTAATATTATCTATCCTGTGAATAATAATGTTACCATGCGTCCGCACAAACGCCTTAGAGTCTCCACGATGTGGTGTAATTTTTTATTCAACATTATGTTATTTGGATGTATATAATTATTACTATTATTTATATTTATGATGAACATAATTTTATAAAATTTCATTATAATTAATATACAATAGAAATCGGTACCATTTTATCATAATGTAATGATATTGTCGCCCTTGCACACATATGGCTTTCCATCTCCACGACATGATAAGATTTATTTCAACGATCACCATTCACCAGTGATTAAAAAAATATATATTATTAATATGTATATCATATATTATATAATAATTCTACTATAAATACATACAAATATATATGTATGTATTTACATATATCTCATTCACTTATATCCATTCAATATGATATGAAAACAGAAAGTGTGTTTATGCGTAAATACAGCTTACCGTCCCCATAAATGGTGTATATCATTTTATGTATCTATCTATTATACATATTTATATTATAAATATATAAGATATATAAATATTTATTAATATTTTGGATGTGATTAAATCATGATATAATTATATGATCAAGAATAATAAGTTAAGCACATACAATAAAGAATGTGATAATTACCAAAATTTTTACTCTAATATGAAAATAATTATTAAATGGGTAGTACTAAGTCATAAATGAATCATATTTGATATCATAAAAATGTATATTTAATTAGTATTATTTAATAACATAATATGGTCATTATACAAGAGGTTAAATGTATCATCGACTAAAGGAATGTATAAGATAATGGAATTCCATCTCACTTTTAATATTTTTGAGATATAATTCATGTTCAAAAACAATTTATCAGATGTTGTGGATGTACTCCCATTGTTTTACTAAATATGATGAATAAATTTATCTTCATGGTATTTAATGATTCAATTGAATATATCAGACCTATAATTTAAATTTACAAAGTGGTATGAGATGCTTTGAATGTTTAAATAATTAATTGTTTCTCCATTCGAACATCTTGATATTATTTTACAAAAATATTTATTTGAGTAAAAATGTATTATAAATGTAATTTTATGACTATTTTAAAGTACATTAAAATTATTTTAAATGATTAATCTTTTATGTTTTTATGGAAGGGACTCTATAACTAGAACATAAATTTAAATGTTTTAATTATTTATATTTCTAAATCATTTTAATTAATGACCATGTTTTAAAAATAATTTTAATGATTTTTTTATATGGAAATGGTTTTTTAAAAATTTTAATTACTTTAAAAAAGTTCCAAAGTGGTATGGGACACACTAATTAAATATAATATTTTTTAAATTTCTTACTTTATAAATTGTGAGACTTTTATTTGATTTAATGAAAAAAATCATATTTCTCTCAATGTGATTTACTAATAATTTTCCTCTATTTCAACATACATTATTAGATTTTTGATTGAGGTTGATTTATTATAATTCAATATTCCATATTTTATTCATTGATTTATGGCATTATTGAAATTTTAAGTGCAATTTTTATACAATTCATGATATATGTTTAATGTATACACATTTTTTATGCTAGTTTTAATATGAATGTTTATGTTATGTTCCAGTCTTTTCATATGAAGAATTTATTGGACATAGTAAGTGTCATTCGGGGCCCACTATAGCCCCTCGACTAATCGGTAGGTATCAGAATACAAACTATTATCTTCTCACAAGGTCTTGACAAAATCTTTATTTACGGTCATGGCATGAGCCCTTGACTTTGTAGTTAAGATATCTCACATTATACATTCCATCATTATGAGATTAGTTATGGATGTTACGTGTGATTATTCACTAGTAGAATATTTATGTGAATAAGTATATTGAATTATTTTATGTTTCTTTTCCATATTATATTGATGTTTATGTTTCAAGGTTTTGTTTGTAAATTAAATACAATTCCATTAACATTAATGATTATTTATTATAGCTTTTATTATATTGGTTATCCTTATAGAGCATCTGAGATCACACCTTTATTAAGTATTATATTCCAAGGATTCCAAGAAGTCTATAATTATTTATATGAAGGTTTAATATATGATAATATTGTAATTATCAAATGATTAGATATGTTGTATTTTATGTTTTAAATTTTAATGTGAAGTAATTGTATGAAATATATTTTCCATGACTGCTAAACTGATCCATAATTTGGGAAATGATTCTTTGTAATTATTCTAATGTTATGTAATAATTCACCGACTATGTAAAATTGGGGTCGGGGTGTTATATTTTGAATCATATGATGTTTAGAAATATCATTGCGAACTAAATTTTGAAAAACTCTGATTATAGAACATTACCCTATGATAGAAATTGAGTAATCGTATAAAAGAACTTCCTATGAATTTTGGTAATTTGTAGATTTTTTCTGTTTTACATAACATACATCCTTATATTGATAATAAAATTGGATGGGGTATAAGTATAGATGTACCTAAGAATAACAACTCTGAAACGTCGTTATGAGCCTGACATGGGGTAACCTGGTACACGATAATAGGCCTTATTGCAAAGTTGGTTTGATACTCTTAGTGGATAAGCTTAGGATAACTCACATTTTCATTACAAGCCATTATGAATGATTTAGTATTAAATATGTTCCAAAAGAACCCATATTTATTATTATGAGATTATATATGCCTGATTTTTCAATTTATTTTATGTATTTCCCTAGTTAAGAATTATTCATTATGATTCATAACCTAATCTAGTGTATGATTTTTTTAGAAATGGAGTCATGTATAAGGAATGAGAACGCAACCAATGAAAAAGATCTAATAAGTATAGTGGATCATGACATTCATGTACTTAAGACAATATTTCAAATGGTAATAATCTCTCATGTATTCTCATCATCTACTGAAATAGTATAATTTGTTAGAAAGATATGTAAAGAATCCTATGAATCCTATGTATTTGAAGGGTTGAAAGAAAAGAAGAGGTTGAAAAAGAAACAGATGGATAAAGGGAAGAAGGGAAAGAATGATTTTCCCATATGTGATAAATGTGCAATGAATCATAGTAGGGAGTACATGAAATGGCTAAGTGTTTTTTATATGTGGCGATAAAAGGGTCATTAGAAAAAATAAATAAAAGTGTAGAATGAAAAGGATAATATCTAGTGATTCATCATTAGTGAAATTTAGGAGTATGCAAAAATATTTCCTAAAAATAAAGGAAAAATAACACAGAAAAATCAAAGGGATCAAGGCCATGAATAAGTTGTTACTATAGTAGATGTGGAATAATTAATTTATTTGTGTTTCTATGTTGATGAATTATATCATTTGATTTTTTACCATGACTTGATGGTTATATGAATTATGGAAATAGATAATGATTTTACTTCAGTATTATTTCATTGAAAATTTTAGATTGTATGGAAGTAGGAAAATTGACTCAATAGTATAAATTTTTTTAATGGTCATGGTTGAGGGAAAGATAAACCTTAATATTTTCCTGATTTTAAGGTAGTGATTTTGTAATACAAGATGGTTGATTTGGAAAAATTATATTGGATATTCTAGACTACATTGGAATTGAATAATGGTTTGTTTATTCAATCACTGTTGGATTATTCAATATTTTTGGATTTAAGGCGTATATCTAGTATTCAATTAAGAATAAGGGAGCATGAATATTTTCAAAAATGTTTTATGGTTATTTATTCTGTTACAATTTTTTAAGAGAATACATTTGTAAGATGTTCACATGTTATTATGTGTAAAATTGAGATCTTCATTAAGTGAACATCCTTATACATATTTGGACTATGAGTTCGGAAAAATGTTTTTTGGATAATCATAATGGTTGGAATGGATTAAGATAAAATTTGGATTATATTGATTATGGATAAAACATTTATTAACATAATTTTTAGAATTTTATATTTTTATCAAAAGGACAAGCCGCTGGTTAGGAAATAAATTATGACGTCTGGCAAGGCTGTGAGACTTAAACCTCTAACTGAAGGGAAACATGGGTGCAACGCCTACCACTATCCTATGAGAAGTTCTGGTTTATAAAATGTAAATTTTTTATTTAATAAGATTGACAGTATATGTTTAAATTTTTATTTTGAGAGATTAAATGATTCGGATAAATAGAATATTTTTGAGTTTTATTATCAATTAAAGAGAAAGATGTTCTTTTGGTTGGAATTAGAAAACTAAATATGATTCAATATATTATTATTATATAATGTAAAATTAGTTATTAAAATCTATGTTAAATTATAGTGACTCCAAAAAATTTATCCTATTACTTTTATGACGAATCAAATGGTTTATTAGATCATCACCAACTTCTAGCCTTGTGATTACTCACTTTCTCCTAATCACGTTCTTTATCAGAACATGAGAGTTATATTTTTCATCCATTTCCATGTTTTCATATATGGATCCCTTGTATGTGTTGTCTCTAGAAACTTGTTTACTTCCATTTAATTATATTTTGAGACTTTATATTAAATATTACATCATTGTGGGTTTTCCGTAGTGTTTATTTAGTATCAACCATTTATTTGTAATGTCCAATTTGAAATTGCGATGAAAAAATTTATTGAAGGATAGAAGAATGTAACACCCCAAAATTTCATAGTAAATTATCCTTTTAAATTAAATTAATAGATTTTATTTTATGCAACACCAACTTGGCTTGCGTTATATGACACATTGAGTTTCTACGAAACAACATATAAGTGTTATAATTATTAAAACAATATATTCATTTATCAATTAAATATTTTAAAATTATTTAAAAAAATTAAATATTAATTATTATGTTTTCAAATAAATAAAACATTTTAGAATTAAAATTCATCTGTTTGGTTAAAATAGTTATATATTTAGAAAAATAGATTTTTAAAGGAACAACATTTTATGCCCTAGAGTGAATAGTAATAAAATCAACTATAGATACTCTTAATAATTTATTTTTTTTAAATATAATCATTTTTTGAATTAATAATTTCAAAATAATCTTAGGATGAAGTTTTTGTATTTTTCTGAAAACATTGAATATTTGATGAATAGTGAAAAATACTGCTTATAACATAATTACTGACTTTTTCATTTAAAAAATTATTTTAAATTTAGTTTATTTAAAAGTCAGAATAGATAAATAATACATATATTATACCAACGTATGATTTTTGAATCATTTTTATAATAGATTTATATATAAAAAACATTGTAATTATTTTACATCTTTTTACCCACCATCTTGTCACATTTACCCTCCTTCTAGGCACATTTTTGAATTATCATAAAAAATAATTTTCCCATATTTGTGAATTGAATTTAGAAACATCGAAATACATGGCTTTCATTGGTATGTCAAATGTTGTTTAATGGGATCAAAATAAATTTTTGGTAAATAGTAACTTTTGAATTTTATTTACCATAGTAAAAAGAAAATAGGATAATTAAACGTAAAAATATATTATAATAATATATAATTACCCTAAACATGTCTCAATTCTATTAGAAAATTGTATATGTACCAAAATAAACCTTAGAAAAAAATATTATCCTTTTTGATCCATAAGGGTTAGATTGGGTCATTTATTATATTTTATTTAAAGAGGAGTTAAAAGTGTCAAATTCAAATTTTAATAACTAAACCATTTTTAATATAGGTTAATACATAATTTAAATTAGAATATAAATACTATTTATAAAGATAAAATTATTTTATACATAAAATTATTTTATTTATAATTTTTAGAAGATAAATAATTATATTTATTTATGTTGCAATGATAATCCAGTAATTACCCTATTAAAGAAATATTAAAATACATGATATTATATTTATTAAAATAAATTTAAATTGTATATTTTGATTCCATATCAAAAAATTTGAGGTGAATATGAAATGTTATGTATGATTCAATGTTTTTTTCAAAGGAATCATGTTGTTATGACTTAACCAAAAACCAATTACTAAATAGTGTCAAAATTGACATAAATGAGTTCTTAAAAAAATAATACTTTATTAAATTATATTTTAGTTGAAAAATATAATATTTAGAAAAATGAATTAGATAATGTTAAATATTTCATTAATGAATTAGTTGAGGTTATCTTGAAATTTTATAGTAACTATATTAACCATGTAGTATATAATTATAGAAGAAGTTTTGATAATAGTTTAATTGTTTAACTGAGGATTAATCACAAAAGATTAGAATAATTTCATGACATAATCTTATTTAAAACCTATTGGTCTATAGGATTTAGTACTTTAATTATGTTATCCGAGAAATAAATCAAATTGGATATAATAGAAACTGAAAATCATTTTATAATAAATTTATATTTCTACATTTTTCCTAAAGTTCCACTCACATCTCTTTTAAAATGGAACATACCTTTCTTTTTAATTCACACATCTAGTGCCATTTATTTCGTCCAAAGCCTAACCATATCACCTACCAACAACCCTCAATTCAACTTAGTGAACTTAATTTGATTAGAAATCCAACCAATGGAGCCCTTTGGTTCAAATTAAAAGGAAACACCCGAAGAAGAGGTAATTATTTTATCACCTTTTCAATGTTCTTTTCTTCTACTACTTCATTTTACTTTTTTTTCAATACTAAAATAATAAATCTAGTACCTTCAACATTTTTAGATGTTATTATAATTATTGGACAACCATATTCATTATTCTTTCAATCCTATTCATAATAATGTCCCCATGCATGCATACGTACGACTTACCGTATGCACGTCTTGGTGTAATTTTTTATTCATCGTTATGTTAGTTAGAAGAAATAATGATTAGTATTACGTATATAAATAATGAAAATAAAATTAAAATGATTCTATATAATTAATATACCATCAAATTCCATACCATTTTATCATTAAGGTATTTATATCGTCACTTATACGTACGAATGACTTACCATCACCATGACACGATGAGATTTATATCCATGTTCACTAATCGATAATGATTACAAAAATATAAATTTTTAATAAGTATTTAATATATGAAATAATAATTATACTAGATATATATATATATATATCATTCACTTACTTACATTCAATATGATGTAAAAACAGAAACACCGTTTATGCGTACGTACGACCTACTGTCTCTATAAATGGTTTATTCCATTTCATATATATATATCTATTACACATATTTATGTTCTGAATATATATGACATAAAAATAATTTTTATATTCATTATGTATGTAAATAATTATATATGTGGTATGATCAAGAATAATAAATGAAACGCATATGATAAGAAAATTGATTATTACATAAAATGTTACTCTAACATAGAAATTATTATTAAATAGATGGTATAAAGTCATAAATGAATAATATATTATATCATAAATATTAATATGGTTATGTTAAAATTTAATAACATAATATGGTCAATATTGTAACACCCCAAGCTTTCACGATACACTTCTCTTTGAATAATACATTAGCGTGTGTTGTACGCAACTTCGAGCTTTAACACACCGCGACTAA
This sequence comes from Viscum album, assembly GCA_963277665.1. Taxonomy (NCBI): domain Eukaryota; kingdom Viridiplantae; phylum Streptophyta; class Magnoliopsida; order Santalales; family Viscaceae; genus Viscum; species Viscum album. The sequence continues at coordinate 1,940,672,648 of OY728126.1, read as the reverse complement.
TCAAAGTAGCCGTTATGAATAGTAATACCCACTTTTTAAAATTATAGAATTTTTATATTTCAGAATGGACTTCATTTTTGTATTCTTAATATCGAAATTATCCAAAGTTGAATTTTTTGTAATTTTCTGAGAACTTCCAATTTTTTATGAATAGTGAAACATACTTAAAAAATTTTTTTTAATCAAAGTATTTTATAGTGATAAATTAGAATATTGAGTGGTTTTAAAGTATAATTAGAATATATTTTTACTATTTTATCCAATGGTGGTCATTAGAATTAATTTCACTTTGAAATTGGACATAAACAATTGTCAATCTTTTGATATATATTAAAAACACGCTATTTGTTGTGACAGCGGGAATTAATTATAAAATTAATTAATGAAACTTATATTTTTGGAATTTTTTAAAATAGACATCATTTTTGGATTCGGAATATCAATTATAGCTTAGGGTGAAATTTTGGCATTGTTCTGAAAAACTTCAATTTTTGATGAATAGTGAAACCACAATGTGGTAGTTTAAAAACTGATTTTTCGTTTAAATGAAACATTACCACTTCTATGTTTTGATTTTCAAAAATCCGACATAAATTTTTGTCATTAGGAAGTAAAATGTGGTTCAATGGGATAAAAATAATTTTTTTTGTAAATAGTAACTTTTAAGTTTAAGTAATCGCGATTAAAGGTAATTAGTGAAATTTAAGGTAAAAATGATATTAAAAAATTATGAAAACACCCTTAAACTTTTCCTAACCCTATTTGATGAGTAATGTCCGACCAAGACAATCCATGGGTCAACTTGGGGACCCCATGGAGCCACTTTGGTGGGAAAATGACATTAAAAACTTTTTATTTAATGTTAAAATAAAAATGTCACAAACATGAGTTGTTTTACTTAAACAATTATAAAATGGGGTTATACAAGTCATATATTTGACTATAAATATTCATTAGAAAGCTAAAAAGATTTTCTACATCATGATAGTTTTTTTAAAATTTTTATACATTAAATAAATTAAATTATTTTTGACACCATGATGATGCAGCGATTACCTCATTAATTAACGATTTAAATAAAATAAAAAGATAATATAAAATATAATACTTACACTTGTCCAAAGCCTATTGGATGAGTCGTTTTCGAACCCTTATCACCTTACCCTCGAAATATATAAGTGTGGGACCTTTAATATCCGAAACTCAATATATAATAAAGTAACATTTCATGACTTTCCAAGAGTTCCCCTCCTCTCCTCTTATAAAAGGCCCCCACCACTACCACCTTATTCACACCATCAAAGCCTTTTGGCTCATCCAAACTCTGCCCAAATACTCTCCCAACATTCCTCTATTACTCCAAGTAGCCTCACTTTGGACAGAACTCTTCCCAAGGAATCCTTTGGCTCAAATCAAAAAGAGTTACCCGATTTTAAGGTAATGTCTTCTCTAATGTTGTTTTGTTTTATTTTGCTTCTCTAACCCCTTAAACACTTTTTATTCCGTTATTTTGTAACAAAACTAGTATCTTCAATATTCTAGTATTTTTTTATGATATTTATTTGGTTTACACTTACACACACCTTCGTCTAATGGTTAAATAACATACGGTTTCTGTGGGTGGCGAAATACTGCCTCATGAAACGATGATTGTTCAATATTCCTTTAACACCTCTAATGGTGGACATTTTGATGATACTATTTTCATATATGATATAAATATTATGTTTATGTTTTCCTTATGCTTCTTTATTTCTCATGTATGTCATACTTTATGATTTCCATTATGGGTAAATGCGATAATTTCATTTTAGGAAGTGCGGACTACCGCCCCCTCAAAGTGATTTGAATCGTTAATGTCATGTGTGGGATGTATAAAGGATGGAGTAAATGGTATTATACATTATATCATACTGGAATTATATTATACCTTTATATAATTATAACTTCAGTCCATTAAACACTAAATAGAAATGAAATTAGCATTCATGCGTACGTACGGCTTACCATCTCCATGAACGGTGCATTTCATTTCATACCTCTAAATGTTATGTAACATTATAAATGAATGTATATATTGGATGTATATGATATATACATCATGAATATAATTATGAATATAATGGATATTTTACCACATGATGAAATTGTAATTATAAGAAGGTTATTTTTGACCCAAGTACCAAAGATCGACAAAACGACTGTTATTAACTTAAATAATTACATAATGTTCATGACATGGTAATAAGTGATATAAAAGGAATAATAAACATGAAAAAGGTTCTTAAGAAAATAGAAATTAACTCTAGTTTATTATTCAGGAGGTTAAAGAACGATCGATTCAAGTCGGACACGAGGTAAAGGAATTTCTTAACCCAATTTCCAATCTTTGGGTTAATCTCTTACTTTCAAATTATGTCATGATATTATTATGTCCTATCTTGTATTTTTACTTTATTTATGTGTACTTATAGTAAATACTCATAATAGATCTATTTTATTTAAAAAAATGATCTTTTTAAGGGACTTCGTCTCAATCTCCTTTCATTGAGGCATATCTTGTTTTATACACAACTTTCCTTTATACGGTGTATAAAACCCTTTGACTTTTACGTTTATTCAAAAGGAATCTTTTTTATACGAAGCGTTTTACTAAACGAAAAAAAAGGAATGTTTTTCTTACATATGTGGTGACAAAAACTTCTCCGCCTACGTGACTATTATTTGAGTTTCGGCTTCCTCTACAAGCCATATCTTATTTTTAAATGAAAAATAAATACCAAGTTTTAATTCTCTTTTATTTTGGTATTCAAAATGGTTTTGAAAATGTTTTTATTATATCAATGTTTTTTATTGATATCTTGTGATTTAAATGTGGAAATTTTATGTTTCCTTTATGCATGTTATATGTGATATGATTTTGTTATGGTTTATGATATGTTTAAACCTGTTCATATGAGGAATGCATTGGACTTAATAAGTGACGGGTGGAGCCCGCTATAGCTCCTCGATGCATCTGTAGGTATCATGAGAAAAACTAGTGTCTTGGCACGAGGCCTTGACAAAATCTTATTTGTAGTCTTGGCACGAGGCCTTGGCTCCGTGGTTATGATAGTCTGGTATTATGCATTCCATCATTATGAAAGTGGTTATTGATATTACATGTGATTATTCGACTAGTAGAATATCCATGTGAGTAAGTAAATTGCATTATTTAATTTTACTTTTTCCATATTATGCTGAAGTTCAAGTTTAAAAAGGCTTTTGTTTTAGTTATACATTCCCTTAATTGTTAATTTTTATTTATGAAAGCTTCCGCAATATTGTTATCCTTACTGAGCATATGAGCTCACCCCTTTCAATGTTTTAATATTTTCCAGGATTTGAAGAAGTATTTTATGAATGATCTGTAGGGATAGTCAGAAGAGGATATGATTTTGGACTATGGTGACTTTGTTATTTTAGTTCTTCACTTTATGATGTAATGTAACATTTATGAATGTATCTAGTGTTTCCAAGACTACTAAACTAATCGGTCTTTCGAGACTTGATCTTTTGTGATCATGCCAATGTTACGCAGTAATGCACTGACTCTGGGTAGCTGGGGTCGGGGCGTTACAGTTGGTATCAGAGGCAGTTTAGTTCTAACCTAGGAAGCTAGATTTAGATAAACTCTGATTAGAGCACATATCCCAAAGATAGAATTTGAGGATTAGTGTAGAAGAACTTCCTAGAATTTTGGTATTATAGATATTTTGTGAGTTTTCCGAGCAATACATCCTTGTTTGGATACGAGCAGGTAGAGGTGGCTCTGGAAGAGATGTACCTAGGGGTAAAACCCTAAAACACCGCTTTGAGCTAGACTCGAATGGGAACTGGTGCACGACAATGGTCCTTGCTGCACTCTTGGTTACGACACTCCTGATTCTCATATTCTTTACAAACCACTATGAAGGGTTATGAGTATATAATTTCTCAAAGAAAACATTTTTATGATTATGGATTATATCCACAAATAGTTCAATTTATGTTAAGTATTTTACAAGTGTGGAATTATGTGTTTTGATTCATAAACTAATTTAGTTTATACCATTGTTTAGAAATGGCACCTAGTTGAAGGAATGGAAACTGTATCAATGCACGCAACCCGTGTAGGGATTGCCCTCCTGCTCAAGATAATTATTGTGGATATGGAGATACAACTGGTGCTGATCAACTTATTACCATACTTGGACAACTCACTCAGGTTATGAATAATAACCTTACTTGTATGGAGAACCATGATCCGTAACGTGGAGGATCAATGTTAGACCGCTTCACGAGGCAACAACCACCAACATTTAATGGGGGTAAAAATCCATTAGTAGCTGAGAAATGGATAAACTCCTTAGAAAAAATATTCCATGCCTTAGGGAGTAGCGAAAGGGAGAAGGTTGTCATGGCAGCCTACCACCTCACTGAAGATGCTGATCAACGGTGGTCATTGATTCAAAATACAAAGGAAGATGATGAAGTATCGAATATGGAATAGAGGGAGTTCAAAGAACTTTTTTTTGAAAAATACGTTCCACATGACCATCGAGCAGATATGGAAAGGCAATTTCTGAGTCTGAGGCAGAAGGAGGATGAGAATGTCGCAAAGTTTGAGGCTAACTTTACAAGGATAGCGAGGCATGCTGCAGATTATATACGTAACCCCAGAAGTAAGATTGATCGTTTCTTTGATGGGTTAAAACCATTTCTCCGTCGAGCATTAGTCTCACAAACCTTCTCTTCATACGAACATATTGTCTCGTGTGCTATCAAGATGGAAAAGGAATTCTCTAAATCTTATGACAATAGAGTAAAGCAAGAGAAGAAGATAACAGTGGAACAAGTGACAGATAATGGAAAAGGGGAAAGAAGTATTTTCCATTATGCGATAATTGTGGGAATAATCACTCTGGTACCTGCCTAAAAGGAATGGGAGTTTGTTATAAATGTGGAGAAAAAGGTCACCAGGATTGTGATTGCAAGGGAAATAAAGAGGCTATCAATTTTGAATGCTACAATTATAGGGAAATGGGGCATTATGCAAATAAATTTCTTAAGCGTCAGGGAAACATACCTCAGAAAAGGCCAAGGGATCAAGGACAATCTTATGTTGTTACTACAGTTGAAGAGGAATAATTACTGTATTGGTGCTTTTGGACTCAAGGATTATATTATGGTTATAAAAATAATGTGATATATTTAAGGATTGTAATGCAGTACTTTTTGTTATCATTAATGTTTTAATATGATGAAGGAAATCATATTTTTAGTATGTGACAATAAGAGAAACTTTACGTTGTTTAGGGAATCTAATGTTACAATTAATTTTGGAATTTAAGGACCCTTTAGAGAAAGTCTGGACGGAGGTATTTTGGATAACTATAATGGTTGGAATGTATTAAGATGATCTTTGGATAGTATTGTTTAAGGTTAAAACATTTCTGAAGATTATTTTTCAAATATTATAATACTATAGTTTTAGGAAAATGACAACCTGTACGGTGGGGCATAACCCGTCGCTTCGGACAAAGCTGCAGGAATCGAACCCACAACCATAGTGTGACAGGCCTTTATTACCAACCACTAGCCTATAGGAAGCCCCTGGTTATTAAAAAATAGTTTTCCTAATATAAATGGTATGTGGTAATATTTAAACCTTATACAATTTAGATAAATATAATATTTTTGAGTTCTGTTACCATTTGGAGTGAAAGATGGGTTTGTGGTAAAAATTTATTAATGAAAGTCTACACGACAAGTAGGTATATTTCCTTAAATTCTTAGTAAATCTCTTAAATAAATTCCTCAACTTTATGAAAGGTAACTTAAAACAAAAACGTTGCCGGTTAACTTTTCCAACTGGGGATTCAATGATAATTTAACCAATCACATGTTTGTGATTTTCATATTGTTAAATTTCTCCTAATCCTATTTTCTACATCTCTCCATCAGACCTTGCTAGTTTTTTTCTCCTCTATATCCATATTTTCATATAATCTCAGTATGGGCTATCTCGGATGACCTTTGTACTTCTCTTTCTTTCTTTTAATGTTATATTCTTATTAACCCTATTTCCGATGTGGGTTTTCCACAAAGATATTTAATATTTTCAACATTTTATTTTCGAAGAACATTTTCAAATTGCGAGGATGCAATTTATTGATGGAGGGGAGAATGTAACACCCCACGCTTTCACGATACACTTCTCTTTGAATAATACAGTAGCGTGTGTTGTACACAACTTCGAGCTTTAACACACCGCGACTAATCAAAGTAGCTGTTATGAATAGTAATATCCACTTTTTAAAATTATAGAAATTTTATATTTCAAAATGGGCTTCATTTTTGTATTAGAAATATCGAAATTATCCAAAGATGAATTTTTGGTAATTTTCTAAGAACTTCCAATTTTTTATGAATAGTGAAAAATACTTAAAAACAAATTTTTTAATAAAAGTATTTTATAGTGATAAATTATACTATTTAGTGGTTTTAAAGTATCATTAGAATATTTTTTTACTATTTTATCCAATTGTGGTCATTAGAATTAATTTCACTTTGAAATTGGACATAAACAATTGTCAATCTTTTGATATATATTAAAAACACGCTATTTGTTGTGACAGTGGGAATTAATTATAAAATTAATTAATGAAACTTATATGTTTGGAATTTTTTAAAATAGGCATCATTTTTGGATTCAGAATATCAATTATAGCTTAGTGTGAAATTTTGGCATTGTTTTGAAAAACTTCAATTTTTGATGAATAGTGAAACCACTAAGTGGTAGTTAAAAAACTGATTTTTAGTTTAAATGAAACATTACCACTTCTGTGTTTTGATTTTCAAAAATCAGACATAAATGGTTTTCATTAGAAAGTAAAATTTCGTTCAATGGGTTAAAAATAAATTTTTGGTGAATAGTAACTTTTAAGTTTAATTAATCACGATTAAAGGTACTTAGTAAAATTTAAGGTAAAAATGATATTATAAAAATATGAAAACAACCATAAACTTGTCCTAACCCTATTGGATGAGTAATTTCATACTAAGACAATCCATGGGTCAACTTAGGGACCTCATGGAGCTAGTTTGGTGGGAAAATGACATTAAAAACTTTTAATTTAATGTTAAAATAAAAATGTCACAAACATGAATTATTTTATTAAAAAAAAATTTAAATGGGGATATACAAGTCATATTTTTTACTATGATTATTCATTAGAAAGATAAAAATATTTTATACATCATGATAATTTTTTTATAATTTTTAGACATTAAATAAATTAAATTATTTAGGACACCATGATGATGCAGCGATTACCTCATTAATTAACGATTTAAATAAAATAAAAAGATAATATAAAATCTAATACTTACACTTGTCCAAAGCCTATCGGATGAGTATATTTAGAACCCTTATCACCTTCCCCTCAAAATATATAAGTGTGGGACCTTTAAAATCTGAAACTCAATATATAATAAAGTAACATTTCATGACTTTCCAAGAGTGCCCATCCTCTCCTCTTATAAAAGGCCCCCACCACTACCACCTTACTCACACATTCAAAGCCTTTTGGCTCGGCAAAAATCTTCCCAAATACTCTCCCAACATTCCTCTATTACTCCTAGAATCCTCACTTTGGGCAGACCTCTTTCCAAGGAAGCCTTTGGCTCAAATCAAAAAGAGTTACCCGATTTTAAGGTAATGTCTTCTCTAATGTTGTTTTGTTTTATTTTCCTTCTCCAACCCATTAAACTCTTTTTATTCCTTTATTTTGTAACAACACCAGTATCTTAAATATACTAGGATGTTGTTATGATATTTTTTTGGTTTACACTTACACACACCTTTGTCTAATGGTTAAAGAACATACGGTTTCTGTGGTTGGTGAAATACTGCCTCACAAAACGATGATTGTTCAATATTCCTTTAACACCTCTAATGGTGGCCATTTTGATGAAACTATTTTCATATATGATATATATATATTATGTTTATTATTTCCTTATTCTTCTGTATTTCTCATTTATGTCATACTTTATGATTTCCATTATGGGTAAACGCGATAATTTCATTTTAGGAAGTGCAGACTACCGCCCACTCAAAGTGATTTGAATCGTTAATGCCATATGTGGGATGTATAAAGGATGGAGTAAATGGTATTATACATTATATAATACTGGAATTATATTATACCTTTATATAATTATAATTTCATTCCATTAAATACGAAATAGAAATGAAAGTAGCGTTCATGCGTACGTACGGCTTACCGTCTCCATGAACGGTGCATTTCATTTCTTACCTCTAAATGTTAGGTAACATTATAAATGAATGTATATACTGGATGTATATGATATATACATCATTAATATAATTATGAATATAATGGATATTTTACCACATGAACAAATTTTAATTATAAGAAGTTTATTTTTGACCCAAGTACCTAAGATCAACAAAACAACCGTTATTAACTTAAATAATTACATAATGTTCATGACGTGGTAATAAGTGATATAAAAGGAATAATGAACATGAAAAAGGTTCTTAATCAAATAGAAATTAACTCTAGTTTATTATTCCGGAGGTTAAAGAACGATAGAGTCAAGTCGGACACGAGGTAAGGGAATTTCTTAACCCAATTTCCAATCTTTGGGTTAATCTCCTACTTTCAAATTATGTCATGATATTATTATGTATTATCTTGTATTTGTACTTTATTTATGTTTACTTATAGTAAATACTCATAATATATATATTTTATTTAAAAAAATGATCTTTGTAAGGGACTTCATCTCAATCTCCTTTCATTGAGGCATATCTTGTTTTATACACAACTTTCCTTTATACGGTGTATAACACCATTTGAATTTTACATTTTTTTCAAAAGGAATCTTTTTTATACTAAGCGTTTTACTAAATGACAAAAAGGAATGTTTTTCTTACATATGCGGCGATAACGACTTCTCCGCCGCCGTGACTATTATTTGAGTTTCGGCTTCCTATACAAGCCATATCTTATTTTTAAATGAAAAATAAATACCAAGTTTTAATTCTCTTTTATTTTGGAATTCAAAATGGTTTTGAAATTTATTTTATTATATCAATGTTTTTTGTTGATATCTTGTGATTTAAATGTAGAAATTTTATGTTTCCTTTATGCATGTTTTATGTGATATGATTATGTTATGGTTTATGATATGTTTAAACCTTTTCATATGAGGAATGCATTGGACTTAATAAGTGACGGTTGGAGCCCGCTATAGCTCCTTGATGCATCGGTTGGTCTCATGAGACAAACTAGTGTCTTGGCATGAGGCCTTGACAAAATCTTATTAGTAGTCTTGGCACGAGGCCTTGGCTACGTGGTTATGATAGTCTGGCATTATGCATTCCATCATTATGAAAGTGGTTATTGATATTGCATGTGATTATTCGACTAGTAGAATATCCATGTGAGTAAGTAATGGAATTATTTAATTTTATTTTTGCCATATTATGCTAAAATTCAAGTTTAAAAAGGATTTTTTTTAGTTATACATTGCCTTAAATGTTAATGTTTATTTATGAAAGCTTCCGAAATATTGTTATCCCTACTGAACATCTGAGCTCACCCCTTTCAATGTTTTAATATTTTCCAGGATGTGAAGAAGTATTTTATGAATGATCTGCAGGGATAGTCAGAAGAAGATATGAGTGTGGACTATGGAGACTTTGTTATTGTATTTCTTCACTTTATGATGTAACGTAACATTTATGAATGTATCTAGTGTTTCCAAGACTACTAAACTAATCGGTCTTTCGAGACTTGATCTTCTGTGATCATGCCAATGTTACGCAGTAATGCACCGACTCTGGGTAGCTGGGGTCAGGGCGTTACAATTATATAAGAGGTTTAATGTACCATCGACTAAATTAATGAATAGGGTAAGAGAATTTTGTCTCACTTTTATTAATTTTGAGATATAATGGTCACCATCTATTTCTTGTGTGAGGTATATGTGATAAGTCTATTTTATTTAAAAATATAAATACATTTATCTTCATGGTATTTAATGATTCATTTGAGGATATAGGACCTATTACTTAAATGTTCAAAGTGGTATAGGATTATTTTTATCATTAAAGAATTAATCATTTCTCCATTTCAAAATTCATGATATTATTTTAAATATCTATGTATTTTAATATAAAATTATTATAAAAGAAATTTGATTTCAATTTTAATGTTCTTTAAAATGATTTTAAAATATGAATCTTTTTTGGTTTTATGGAAGGGACTCTATAACTAGAACATCATTTTAAATGTTTTAATGAATTATTTTTATAAATCGTTGTATTTAATATCCATGATTTACAAAATATTTTTAGAATTTATTTATTTGGATATGAATTTTTAAAATATTAATTACATTCAAATGATTCAATGTGATATATGAAAATTTTATTAAATAAAATATCTTTTTAATTAAATACTTTATAAATTAAGATACTTATAAATTATTTCAAGAAAAAATGGATATTTCTCTAAAAGAGTTTTACTGATTTTTTTATCTATTTCAATAGCCTTTATTGGATTTTTGATTAAGGATGATTTATTATAAGGTAATATTCCATATTTTATTTAATGTGTTATGATATGTTTGAATTTTTATGTTCTACTTTTATACCATTCAAGATACATGGTTATAGATTTAACATTTCATATGATACTTATAATTCGAATGATTATGTTATGTTCCAATTTTTTAATATGATGAAATCGACGGACTTAGTAAGTGACGGGGAAGGCCCTCTATAGTCCCTCGATGCATTAGTAGGTCTTATGAGAAAAACTAGTGTCTTTGAACAAGGCCCTGAAAAAATTTATAATTAGGGTCTTGGAACAAGGCCTTGAATTTTTGGTTAAGATGTCCAACATTATGCATTCCATAATTATGAGATTAGTTATTGAGGATACATGTGATTAGTTGACTAGTTTAATATCTATGTGAATATGTAAAAGGTATTATTTGATTTATATTTTCCATATAATGATAATGTTTATGTTGAAATGGATTGTGTTTCAATTTTATACCTTTCCCCAAACATTTATGATTATTTCTGATATATTCTGTTATATTGTTTATCGTTAATGATAAACTGAGCTCACCCCTTTCTAATTTTATTTTCCCAGGATGCCAAGAAGAGTATTATTATTTATATGTGGGTTTATTCTTGGGGAGTAATTGAACTCTAAAATGATTATATAAGTGGTATTTTATGCTTGAAATTGTAATGTGATGTTCATGTACATAATCTATTTTCAAAGAAAGCAAAAAATTTCAGTCCTTTGGGACATGATTCCTTGTAATTAATTCAATGTTATGTAATAATACACCGACTCTAGGTAATTGGGTTTCGGGCATTACATAGTTTTTATAATTAATACCATGATTAATTATAATTTCAATGAAAAAAAATTAAATTATCGCTTATCAATTCAACTTATACAAATTAATATCTTATAATTAATTCATTGATTAATTAAAACTTCTACGAACATAATTAATTCATAATTAATTATCTTAACTTATCCAAATTAATTACACATAATTATTACCCTAGTTAATTATCATTTCATAGCCCATAATTAACTCGTAATTGATTATTTCAACTTAAAAAATATATCATAATTAATTTGTTGATTAATTATAATCTCAAAGCACCTAATTAATTAAAAATTAATTATTCCAACTTAACCAAACTAATTTCTCATAATTAATCCTTCGATTAATTATCATATAAAATAATATAATTAACTCATAATTAATTATCTCAACAAAAAAAATTAATTAAGAATAACAAATACCAAGATTAATTATCATTTCAATGCACATAATTAATTTAAAATTAATAATTTCTAATTTAAAAAAATTAATTAATCATAATTAGTCTCAAGATTAATAACCAATTTTGCAACTGAAAAACATAAAATAAATATATAATTAATCATCGCATTTACCTAATAAACAATATAAATCAATATTGTAGTCATCTTTATCAAAATAAATAAATCTAAAAAACCCAATTTTATTAATTAGAAAAATATTAGATCCCTACTTCATTGAATGTTTCCAACCCAAATCATTCTAACTCAATTCACAACCCGATGGTGTACACGTACATAATAAATACCTCATGTGCACTGAGAATTTATCATCGCACTTAAATACCATTAAATGATATAGATAATTATTTCGGTGGGGACCAAGCCACACCCAAAACATAACCTCAATAATAGACAAAAAATTACAATCAAACTTATAGGGTGTGAAACCAGTTATCTAGTCTATATCCTTAACCATAAATAACAGAGGTGAACAAAATCAAGTCAAATAATCACTCTTTCAAAGGCGGTTTTCAAAAAACAACCCAACTAGTCCCGAGATATCTTCGACACCACATTGGATCATAAGAAACATGAAATAATGGTTAATCCTAAATCTAGGGGTTTTTCTCAACAGAACCCAGGAAAAGGAGAGCATAGATGGATAATGGTAAGAATGAAACATTCATAGAAGGACATACCATGCCAAGAGAGAAAACTTTCTTGAAGAAACATGGAAGAGATAACTACGTGAAGAGGGATCTGGAGAGAAGTATGGTGCGCCATCCTTGGTTGTCGCACCATGGGGGCATCGCGCCCCCTGTAGGAGGAGGGAGAGGTGAATCTCCATATTCTTTTCTCACATAAATAATTTAAAATTATAATTTAAAATATATTAATTAAAATAATAATAATTATAATAATTTCCATCATACTATTATTATTATTACACATTAATATTATACCTTGTTGATAATCTCCAATCATCGATTTACACATTAATTTATCAAATTCTCTTTAACCAAATTTAATTAAATGAATTATCCCACTCATGTTATTTAATAAAAATATATCAACATTTAATTTATTTAAATTAAAATGCCCATTTTTCGTCAGTTAATGTATATTTTCTTAACCTTAAATTTAATTAAAAAAACCACAAATTCACTTCATTTTGATAAATTCCATTTAACTCATTTTAATTGATTAAAACCCTCCACCTCCATTTATTGAATTAAATTTCATATCCAATTTTTTTTAAATAATACAGTTATAAAAATAAATATCAATATTATTATCATTTAAGAAAACACATTTTTATAGAACCCAAAACTCCAAATTTAAACATCATTTAATTTAATTCATGTATAAAATTTTAATTAAATAATAACCCCACTACACATCAATAAATTAAATTTCATTTATCATAGTTTAATTAAATACAATTCTATATCACAGGTAATTTAATTAAATTCCTCAACTTCAATTTAATTAAATAAAACCTTCACATTAATAAACAATATTATTATTAAAATTTAAAAAAACACTTCTTTGATAATAACCAAAACTCCCCAATTACACATCATTAAATTATATTCTTCTCAAACGAATTTAATTGAATAAATTCATAAACAAATCATTATTTAATTAAAATTTATCAATAAATTAAATTAAATAAATCCCCATTTTTCATCAAATAATTAAATTAATCATAATTTTGAATATAAATAGATAATAAATTAATGCTACATTTTACACATTAATTAATTAAATTCATTTCCATCTAAAAATAATTTTATAAAAATTTCAACCCATTATTATGTAATTAAATTAAATAAGTATAATTTAATTAAAAATAGTAACACCTCATTAATCAACATTTAATTAAATTCATTACAACTAAATTTAATTTATTAATATCTATAGTTAATTTATTTAATTAAATTCTTTGAACACAATTTAATTAAATTAAAAACTCCAACTCATCATCATTATATAGTATATTCTCTCAAACTCTAATTAATTAAATAAAAATACCCCATTTCAAATAACTAATTAAATTCTTCTTAACCTTGAATTTAATCAAATAAGACCTCTACTTCCAATTAACTAATTGAATTAATTTTTTAATTGAATTTAATGAAATTAAACATCAACATATTATTTATACATAATTTATTTATTACCATTTAATATTTCCTTTATTTGAAGGCCCCCAACTCTTCATTCACTAGACATTGAATTAACTTCCTCTCATCTCAATTTAATTAAATAAAGTCCCCGACCCACCATCAATTCAAATAAATTTAATTCGTTTCGTCTCAATTTATTAAATAACCTCTCCACCTCAACAACATGTAATTAAATTATCTAAACATAAATTTAATTTAATGAAAACCCCCCAACATCAGATTTAATTAAATTCTTTTCTACCGTTAATTTAAATATATAAATTTAACCTAAAACTAAAAAGTGGGTAGATCGTATGGTGTGAAATTCATAGATTCAAAGACTATGTGAAGACAATGCATCAACTATTAGATAATATATTTATTATGTATGACTATCCATCATGGTTTTGACTAATCATGTGCAGCCCATGTAAACATCACTTCATTGTTTGGTTCTCCCGAAACCTATCATGCCATCCCTGAACTTCCTTGTGCCATTACCCAAGCCCATTATCAACACATTAAAATAATCCAACAAATAAAAAAACCTGTCTAATGCTAGGATTTATAATTGAATGATGATGTAAACTAAAAATATCGAAAACATTTTTTTAACCCGGTCCAAAATCACAAGATTTACAATTTACCCACCTTAAAAGATTCATGTCTATAATAATCCATCCAGATATAATATAATTCTGTCCTACCCACCATGGTCACAAATTCTTAATTGAATGATCAATTTTCATTCCCAAATGCACAACACAACATTAAGGTACCCAAATACATTACCGTTGGCATTTGGAACCCATTTATTACCTATAATTAACATTTAACCTTTTAAGATTATCAAAAAAAATTCAATTATTTGATAACATGAGTTATCATTTTCCCAGTTATAAGGAACACATACACCATTGAACTAAAAATGTTTCCCATTAAAAACAAAAAACAAAGGTCCACTCTTGAAACTATTTACATATCAAAACATCTCTATAATGATTCATGTCATTTAACGCAACAAAATGTTACAAACCAAAAGCATGGAACAACAACAAAACATGCTAATAAATAGGTACCAAGGCATATAAGCTCCAAATAATGCTATATATATCAATGAATATTTTTTATAACGAGGAATTTAAAATAAAATCAATGCATGGAATTTCAAGACACACAATTAAAATCATCAGAAATCATACTAATGAAACTACCTGGAATGTCATATGCATGGCATGTGAATCTTTATGTGCCAAAGTTGATGAATGCAATCAAATTTCCATGATATATCATTCTAAGGAAATTTTTAAATATTCTCCAATGGATAAGCATCAGTTAATACACGAGTCACTTGAGGTGAAATCATATCAACTGTAACCTTGAATAATATAAACATCAATTATCATCCCTGGAAAGTTGTCCATTTCACATATATGGGGTGATCAATCCCAAGTAATGATATTAAATGAGCACCGACACATTCTTTGTATCCTATATACCATCCAAAAATACAAAGACAAAGGGAAAAGAAGGAAATCCTAAACCTTTGATACAACTTTGTAATGTATCAAACAATCTTACCATCAAACTAGTTGCCAGACTGGTCGCCACATGAAATAAAACACGCCTTCCTGTATGCCAAACAATAACAAATATTAACGAGGGTATATGGTTATTATTTTGGGATACATTACCCTAATATTCATAGGGCACATTGGAATCAAATAGTAAATTTAAACAATAGAATAAGGTGATATAAAGAAATAGTCAACTAAATAAATAAAGTGACTAACACAGGTATATACAATGATTCCATTTCATGGTGATACTTATATGAAAGAATATAAAAAACAACAAGCATTACATCACACTAAAAAAATATAGAAGAGAATCAAATCATCAATAGAGATCTCTATGAGCATCCTAAGCACCCACTCGACATAGGTCACCAAATGTCCTCATGTACACCTACCTATATGCCAAAGGATTCTGACTAGAAAAGTGGGTCTATGGATATTTAGTGGGGATACTATAACCTCATATTCAGAGTGATCAGTAGTAAAAATAGTAAATTTTCAACAATTGTGGTAGTTGATAAAAATCAATAGCAAACTGAATAAAGAAAGTCACCAAACCCAGTTTATACAATTCTTGCATGTCACGGTGATGCATATATGAAAGTAGTAAACTAAACAACATGATTTAAATTATAGTTGAAAAATAAGGAAAAGACTGAAATCCCAAAGGGTGATCACCATGAGCACCCGGATCCCCTGCTCGGTCCTTTTATCCAAACTACCAGGTACAAGAAAACAATAAAAAGCATGATCCAAGGTCCTGCATACATGAAGAGTCTACGTGGGTACTGTAGTGCAATGGAGTCCCCAGTAAGGTGTGATATGTAAATATAAATATTCTAGGACCACCTATGTGATGGCCCAGACCTTTTCGGTCCATTAATTTATAAAAATATGGTGTTTGACATATTCCTGGATGTCAAGGTGACTTATCCCAAACACTTTGCAAATTTTACAGTTCGGTGAACAGTTCCAATGGTAGTCAGTTGTGAATAGTGCAACGATATCCTTCTGTGAATAGTGTCATCGGTAACATTCTATGAACAGTTCCATCAATGAACAGTAGTATCAGTAACCTCTAACAACAACCTCTCTTTCCTTTTCCAAATTTCCAATTTTGTGAACAGTTCCATCGGTGAACAGTGTTATCAGTAACCTCTAATGGTAACCTCTCTTTCCTTTTCCAAATTTCCAATTATGTGAACAGTTCCATCGGTGAACAGTTCAATCAGTAACCTCTAAAAGAAACCTCTATTTCCATTGCCAAATTTCCAATTCTGTGAACAATTCCATTAGTGAACAGTTATATCGGTAACCTATATCGGTATCCTCACTTTCCTTTTCCAAATATCAAATTCTGTGAACAGTTCCATCAATGAACAGTTTTATCTGTAACCTCTAATGATAACCGCTCTTTCTTTTGCCAAATTTCCTATTTTGTGAATAGTTCCATTATTGAATAGTTCTATCAGTAACCTATAACTATAACCCCTATTCATAATATAACGACCCAGACTTACATACATTGTTATTACTTCAGAATTTAAGCACACTTATTAAAACATATAACAAAACCAAGAAAGGACCGTATAGGTATAGTGTCTTTAGAAACTCGGAAACATAAACAATTGGTTCATAAAGCATCTACTTTGCCTCCCATTTATTTCATCATATCTAGAGTCCATTTTTGGCATATTCTACTTAATAACCTTCTTCCTGACCTGGGGAAATAAAACATACAAAAGGGTGATCTCAAATACTCAGTAAGGGTAAACAAAAGAAATATCAATCACATCATATACATAAGAACATAACTTTTGGAAATCTTATCCTGCAAAAGATATCATAATATCATAACGTGGGAAAAATTATAGAAGTGAAATGTAATCCCAATAATCATAACTTAAAACCTGAAACTTTGTGGCATACACACATAATCATATAGAATCATTTCTTATTATTAAAGACTCATTTCCAAGACTATCTTAGTGGACAAAGTCCATTTCTGAACCGAGTCACCCTCGTTTCAGTCCTGTTTCACTAAACCGGTATAACCTACCGTTCCATCCATGTCTATCTCATGAGATATAAAATCTTTACCCAATGCATTGGAGGGAGATATAGGTCCCACCCATCTCATAATTATACCATTCTTATGTGTTCCACAAAATCATAAACCATACATCATAGCATAACCCATGTAATAAAAAATGGGAATCTTCAACATCGTGACATCATAAAACAATTCATTAAGATAAAGGAATTCATAAAAAAAATTCCATCACAACATAATCAAATCAATGTAATAATAGGGATAGAAACAGAACCATTTATTATCTTAGATGGAAAATAATTTTGATAAAACACTTGAACTCCATTCCTGAGGAAAATATGCATTCAACTTCAAAAACATTTTTCCTTTCATAACATGTCATACAATTTTAATCTAAAAGAAGTTAATTAAAAATAAACATGAAAACGTGTAAAGGAATATTCTCAGAAATAATGTCTTAAAAATACATTCATTCTATATAAGTTAAAAAAACATTCTTCTCTTACATTTGTCGGAAAAGTCAAAAGAAGTACCTCGTACGAAAAACGACAAAAGATTCCATTCATATCTTTTACTAAAAACTCACAGAATGGTAAAATAGGATTTAAAAAATTGTAGGTGAATGGAAATAATATTACATGTTGAGGAAACATGGATGTGGATGATAAAATACACCCCAGTAAATGCCAAAGTATAAACAATCTCGGATAAAAATGAGATTGTGATATTTTCCCTTACCTTAGGTCCAACTTTCTTTGTAAGTGTCTGAACCTCCAGTATAATGATTTAAATAATGTTATTGACTTATTCCAGAATCATACTTATTTTTATGATATCATATATGGTCATATCCTTATCTTCTTAGTAGTAATATTTCATTGCTACTTGTTATTCAGGTGTTTATAACTTTTTGTTCTTATGTGTGTTTCGTCGAATAAATTATTATTCGTCTCATTAGGTTATAGATACCTCATTTCCAAAATGGTATTAGTGTAATATATATCATATTCATTCATTCAATTTATATAATCATTATGAAATGAAGATCATGTAGAACGAGTCACATCACATCGTGGAGACGGTATTCCGTACGTACGCACGAGTGATGATATCGTTCCTATGATCGTGGAATTGTATTGGATTGTATGTATACTATTTCAGAATAAATATCACTTTATAATAGTCATATATAGTCATTATTTACACCATTATACCCATCCAAGTAAGGTGGTGGTGGAAAATAGATTACACCACGGCGTGGAGACGGTATTCCATACTTACGCACGCGCGGTGATTTCATTTTCCGTAGGATGGATAGATGGTTAAATAGGGTTGTTTCATACTTATAATAACATATCAATATATGAGTGATACTGATGTTATTACTTCATAATGAAACAACTAAATATGAAGATGTTGAAGAAGAAAGAAATTGGAAAGGATCGGTAATGGATATTACCTCTTCTTTGAAGTGCTTCTTTGAGACCTCCTTTTAGGGCACTAAAATTGGTCTCTTAATAAGACCAGGACCTCTAGGTTTCTCTAGGGAAGTGGAGAGGATAAAATGGTAGGGGTTGGACGAGAATGAAGGCTCAAAGTGGTGTGAGGAAGAGAGGGAGGAGGTTCCCTTTCATAAGGGAGGAGAGGGGCACCTTTGGAATAACTAAAACTATTATTTTATTATAAAATCAAGTTCGGTTATAAATAGCTCCAAATTGATTTATTTCGAGGCTAAGGTGGGGATGGGTCGAAATCCTCTCATCAAATAGAATTTAGACAAGTTTAGGTTCCTATTTTAACCTTATCATTTAGATTTAACATTAAGTTAAATAATTTTACTTTTACTGTGTCTTCTTGTGTTCATATACTATAAGGTTAATAAACATACTATATGAAGCCAAACGAACTCCAAGTTTTTTATTATTAATATATATAACCTTATCTAAGTCATTTGGCTGAACCTTAGATTTTTAGGAATAAAATAACAATTAATAATATAATATTTTTTAAAAAAACTATTTTATGTCAATTTTGACACTATTTAGTAATTGATTTTTGTGAAAATCATAACAGAATTATATGTTATAAAAAAGTTAATTAAATAACTAAAAACATGTCATATTAACCTAGAAAATTAGTGTAATTAATAAAAAGTCTCAAATTATATTTATTTGGGTATTTATTATGTCAATATTTCATTAATAAGATAATTACTGCATCATCGTTGTGTCATAAATAAATTAAATTATTTAATGTCTAAAAATTACAAATAAAATACCATTATGTAGGAAATCTTTTTAGATTTCTAATGAATATTTATAGTCAAATTTATCTTATGTATAACCCCATATTAAAAACTATTTAGTTATTAAACTTTGATTTTAACTATTTTAACCCTTCTTTAAATAAATTAATAATAAATGTCCTAATCTAATCCATGTAGGCCTAAATGGTCATATTTTATTCCTAGGTTTGTTTTTGGTCGAATTAAACTTGTCCAATAGAATTAGGAAATGTGTTAGGGTAATAATAATATCATTTTTACCCTTAATTTCCCTATTTACTTTTAACCGTGGTAAAAAAAGTAAAAAGTTACTATTCACCAAAAAATTATTTTCATCTCGTTGAACCACATTTTACTTACTGACATCAACTGTGTCTCTCGGATTTTTGAAATTCCACTCACAGAAATGGTAAAATTGTGTTTTATGAAAAATTCAGTTTTTTTAACAGCCACTTAGTAGTTTCACTATTCCTCAAAAATTGAAAGTTTTCAGAAAAATACCAAAATTTCACCCTAGGATAATTTCGATATTCCGAGTTCAAAAATGAAGTCCACTTTGAAAAATAAAATTTATAAAATTTCAAAAAGTGGTTATTACTATTCATAATGGCTAGTTTTAATAATATTTTAATAGCATATCATTGTTTAGTAAAACTCGGTATTGCGTACGACGCAAGCTATCGAGGAAGGTCACGATTTCGTGTAAAGCAAGCCAAGCAAGTGTTGTGTGTATAAAAAGATTCCTTTGATGATTTATATAACATAAAAGTCTCGTGTGTTACATTCTACCCCCCTTAAAATGAATTTCACCCTAAAAATTCATTACTTTGTAACAAACAGATGAGGATACCTCTCCCTCATCATATCCTCAAGCTCCCATGTAGCTTCTTCAAGTTGGTGGTTCCTCCATAAAACTTTCACCAATCGAGTGGTCTTGTTTCGTAGGACTTTTTCGCTATGATCTAGAATCTCTATCGGTTTTTCTTCTTAAGAAAGATCTTTCTCCAGCGGTACAACTTCTGAGCTGAGTACATGTGAAGGATCAGGTATGTACTTTCTTAGGAGAGATACATGGAACACATCGTGAACTTGAGAGAGATTCGGTGGAAGCGCCAATCAGTAAGCTACCTTCCCAACACGATCCAGTATTTCGAAAGGACCGATATATCTAGGGCTCAACTTCCCATTCTTTCCAAATATCTTAACCCACTTCCATGGAGATATTCGTAAGAACACTTTATCACCCACTTCAAACTCTAGGTCTTTTCTTCGGTTGTCGGCATAACTTTTTTGTCGACTCTGAGCTGCTCTTATGTGTTGTTGAATAGATCTGACCTTTTCTGCCATTTCATCAACCTGATCAGGTCCTAATAGCTTTCTTTCCCCAACATCATCCCAGCAAGTTGGAGTCCTGCATTTCTTTCCATAGAGAGCTTCATAAGGAGCCATCTAAATACTAGAGTGAAAGATATTATTATAAGAAAATTCCACCAAAGGTAGGTGTTGATCCCAACCACCTTTGAAATCCATAGAGCAAGCTCTCAACATATCTTCTAGAGTTTGAATTGTTCTCTCAGACTGACCGTCTGTCAGAGGATGATAAGCAGTGCTGAAACTCAACTCTGTATCCAGAGTATGCTGAAGACTTCGCCAAAACTTTGAGGTAAACATCGGATCCCAATCAGATATAATAGAAAGTGGTACTCCATGCAATCTTACCACTTCGTTTACATATATCCTGGCAAGCTGATCCAGAGAGAAATCCTCTCTAATAGCAATGAAGTGTGCAGACTTTGTAAGACGATCAACTATGACCCAGATAACATTATTGCCTTTGGATGTTTTAGGAAGTCCTGTGACAAAGTCTATAGTGATGTTTTCCCATTTCCATTCGAGTATGGGTAATGGTTGTAACATCCCCTTAGACTTCTGTCTCTCAGCTTTAACTTGCTGACAAACCAAGCATCGAGAGATATATTCAGCATCATCTCTTTTCATGCCATCCCACCAGAAGTACTCTTTCGGTTCCCTATACATCTTCGTGCTTCCAGGATGAATAGTGAATGAAGAACTATGAGTCTCATCCAGCAGCTCCTTCTTTAATTCGGGGATGGGAGGAACACAAACCTGATTCCTGAACTTTATTATCCCATCACAATCAAGGTTGAATTCAGGAACATTTCTCACCTTCTTTTGTAACTCGACATCTTCTTTCTGTGCCTCGTTAATCATCAAATGTATAGATGGTTGAACATTCATTTGAGAAAGATAAGATTTTTCCCCTTCCATTATAATTCCAAGATCCATCCTTTTTAAATCCATAAATATTGGATCTTTTCTGATCCTCATCATGGATAAACTAGCATGGTCTTGTCGACTTAATGCATCTGCCACCTTGTTTGCTTTCCCAGGGTGGTAATGGATTGATCAGTCATAATCCTTAATCATCTCCAACCATCTTCTTTGGCGCATATTCAGCTCCTTTTGTGTGAAAATATACTTTAAACTTTTATGATCAGTATAAATATCACACCTTTCACCATAAAGGTAATGCCTCCAAATATTTAATGCAAAGATTACCGCAGCTAACTCCAAATCATGTGTTGGGTAATTTTGCTCATGGAATTTCAACTGTCGTGAGGCATAAGCTATAACCATATCATTTTTCATAAGAACACACCTCAATCCCTTCTTGGATGCATCACTGTAGATCACAAACCTTTCTCCACTACAAGGCAGTGTGAGCATAGGTGCACTGGATAACCTTCTTTTCAACTCCTTGAAATTCTCTTCACATTCCTCCTTCCAAACAAACTTTACTCCTTTCCGAGTCAACTTGGTGAGTGGATTAGATAATTGTGAAAAATCTTTCACAAAACGTCGATAATATCCAGCCAAACCAAGAAAACTTCGGATCTCAATTACTGTTTTTGGTCTCGACCATCTTTCGATAACCTCTATTTTTGATGGATCCACAGATATCCCCTCTTTTGAGATTATGTGACCCAAAAATGCAACTTTTTGAATCCAAAATTCACACTTGGTAAATTTGGCATAAAGCTTCTCCTTTCTCAGGGTCTTCAATATAATTCTCAAATGATCTTCATGTTCTTCCTTTCTCTTTGAATAGACAAGAATATTGTCTATAAAGACTACCACAAACTGATCAAGATAGTATATAAAGACTCTATTCATCAGATCCATGAAGATAGTAGGGGCATTAGTAAGACCAAATGGCATCACTATAAATTCATAGTGTCCATACCTTGTACGGAAAGCCGTCTTTGGTATATCCTCCCTTTTGATCCTTAATTGATGATACCCTGAACAAAGATCTATCTTTGAAAAGTATTGAGCTCCGCGTAGTTGGTCAAATAGGTCATCAATGCATGGGAGAGGATATTTGTTCTTGATAGTGATCTTGTTACGTTCTCGATAATCAATGCAGAGTCTCATTGATCCATCTTTCTTCTTAACAAACAGAACAGGTGCTCCCCAAGGTGACGCACTAGGGCATATGAACCCCTTATCAAGATTCTCTTGGAGTTTCTTCTTCAATTCCTTCAACTCAATTGGGGCCATTCTATAAGGTATCTTTGAAATAGGCAAAGCACCCGGTACGAGTTCTGTTGAAAACTCAACTTCACGATTCGGTGGAAGACCCGGTAATTCCTCCGGAAAGAAATCATCAAACTCTCGTACAATGGGAATATTCTTAATCGTGAGTTTCTCACCAACCATTTGAGATAAATAACCTTCATTTAGTGGAATCAATACCCATAAAATGGAAGAAATTTCTACTGGAAGGTTATGTTCATCCTTGCATCGATAGACGATCATAGATTGATCTGGAATATGAAATGTGACTTCCCTTCATTGGAAATTTATATGATCTCCATGTAGAGAAATCCAATCCTTGCCAAGAATCACATCAAATTCTACTATAGGAAGGATCACAAGATTTGCAGGAAGCACTTTCCCACAAACTTCAATCGGAGAAGAATTATAAACTTTTGATGTGACTGTTGTGCCATTAGGTGTCGTCACAGCTTACTCAACATCTAATTGTTGAAGTAATACGGTGATACCCTTAGAAAATTCTTCAGAAATAAAGGAGTGGGTGGATCCAGAATCAAATAAAACATTTTCTACTTTAGAGTGGATGATAAGTATACCTTTCACCACATCGTTATCGTACTCCGCATCACTGATAGAAATTGCATGTGACTTTCCTTTGTCTTTAGCCATAAGAGTTTGTTGACGCCGACCATCATCATCAACCCTTGGATTTGGGCATTGATTGTCATAATGCCCCATCTCCTTGCACTTGAAACATTGATGTGTAGTAGGTTCATTATTTGTATCCCTTCCTTTGTTTGCATCATTAGACATCTTCTTCCCATCATCGTGGCATTCAAATGCCTGATGACCTTCCTTTCCACATTTGAAACATTTACTTGTCCCTTTAAGACAACTCCCTCCATGTTTCTTTCCACACTTTGTACATAAGGGAAATCTTATCTTCTTTTCAGTGTGCTCTTTAGATTTTCCTTTGAATTCCATTTTCCTCTTCTTATCAAACCCATATGACTGATGGGTTACTCCAATCTCCATCTCAACTTTGAGAGCACATCGAACGATTTCCTCGTAGTTATTGAAGTCCTTTATGGCTAAGGCCCTTCGAAGACTTAGTTTTAAGCCACTACAGAATCGATCGATCTTACTCTCAGGTTGGATAATAATACCAGAAGCGTACCTTGAAAGTCTTGTAAAATTTTCTTCATAGGTACCAACAGATTCATCATCCTTTTGCTTCAGTTCAAGAAACTCTTTCTCCATCTTTGGTCGGATAATACGAGGGAATTACTTATTGAAAAATAAGTTCTTGAACTCGTCCCATTCCATGTACTCAATTTCATCCCTTTTCCTCATATTCTTAATAAGATTCCACCATTGATCAGCATCACCCTCCAAACCATACACTGCTAGGATGAAGGTGGACGCTGTCTAATGAAGGATTCAACAGAATGTAGCTCATTCCTTTGATCGTTTGGAAGTCCTGCATGATTCATAGCTTGAGAAAGTTGTGTGAGAATGGATACAAGATTTTTCATTCCAGCTCCCATAACGTTTGGTTGCTCATGGGGACAATCATTGCATTTCCCTTCGCATTCCGCATTAACACGGTTCCTTCGGGTTCCAGCCATTGACTAAAACCAAGAAGAATAGTGTGAGAAACACTAATTATAATAGGAAAACCACATAATCAAGAATAAAATTTCACACTTAAGGTCTTATCCTAGGTTATTCATGGCCATTTCTAAAACACTAAGATTGTGTTCTATGCTTAGACTTATCCTTAGGGTCCTTACTAAGGCTTTCACATCCTAGTTTCCAAAGGTTGACTATACATTTCCTCTGATACCAACTATAACGACCCATACATTACATACATTGTTATTACATCATAATTGAAGCACACTTATTACAAAATATAACAAAACCAAGAAAGGACCATATAGGTATAGTGTCTTTAGAAACTGGGAAACATAAACAACTGGTTCATAAAGCATCTACTTTGCCTCCCATTTATTTCATCATATCTAGAGTCCCTTTTTGGCATATTCTACTTAATAACCTTCTTCCTGACCTGGGGAAATAAAACATACAAAAGGGTGAGCTCAAATTCTCAGTAAGGGTAAACAAAAGAAATATCAATCACATCATATACATAAGAACATAACTTTTGGAAATATTATCCTGCAAAAGAGATCATAATATTATAACTTTGGATAAATCATAGAAGTGAAATGTAATCCCAATAATCATAACATAAAACCTGATACTTTTTTGCATACACACATAATCATAGATAATCATTTCTTATTAGTCAAGACTCATTGCCAAGACTATCTTAGTGGACAAAGTCCATTTCTGAACCGAGTCACCCTCATTTCAGTCCTGTTTCACTGAACCGGTATAACCTACCGTCCCAGCCATGTCTATCTCCTGAGATATAAAATCTTTACCCAATTCATTGGAGGGAGATATAGGTCCCACCCATCTCTTAATGATACCATTCTTATGTGTTCCACAAAATCATAAACCATACATCATAGCATAACCCATGTAATAAAAAATGGGAATCTTAAACATTGTGACATCATAAAACAATTCATTAAGATAAAGGAATTCATAAAAATAATTCCATCACAACATAATCAAATCAATGTAATAATAGGGATACAAATAAAACCCTTTATTATCTTAGATGGAAAATAATTTTGATAAAACACTTGAACTCCATTCTTGAGAAAAATATCCTTTAAACTTCAAAAACAGTTTTCCTTTCTTAACATGTCATACAATTTTAAACTAAAAGAAGTTGATTAAAAATAAACTTGAAAACTTGTAAAGGAAGATTCTCGGAAATAATGTCTTAAAAATCCATTCATTCTGTATTAGTTAAAAAAACATTCTTCTCGTACTTTTGTCGGAAAAGTCAAAAGAAGTACCTCGTATGAAAAACGACAAAAGATTCCTTTCATATCTTTTACTAAAAACTCACCGAAGGGTAAAATAGGATTTAAACAATTTTAGGTGAGTGGAAATAATATTACATATTGAGGAAACATGGATGAGGATGATAAAATACACCCCAGTAAATGCCAAAGTATAAACAATCTCTGATAAAAATGAGATTGTGACATTTTCGCTTACCTTAGGTCCGACTTGCTTTGTAAGTGTCCGAACCTCCGGTATAATGATTTAAATAATTTTATTGAATTATTCCAGAATAATACTTATTTTTATGATATCATATATGGTCATATTCCTAGCTTCTTAGTAGTAATATTTCATTGCTACTTGTTATTCAGGTGTTTATAACTTTTTGTTCTTATGCGTGTTTCATAGAATAAATTATTATTCTTCTCTTTAGGTTATAGATACCTCATTTTCATAATGGTATTTGTGTAATATATATCATATTCATTCATTGAATTTATATAATCATTATGAAATGAAGATCATGTAGAACGAGTCACATCACATCGTGAAAACGGTATTCCGTACGTACGCACGAGTGATGATATCGTTCCTATGATCGTGGAATTGTATTGGAGTGTATGTATACTATTTCAGAATCAATATCAATTTATAATAGTCATATATAGTCATTATTTACCCCAGTATACCCATCCATGTAAGGTGGTGGTGGAAAATAGATTACACCACGGCGTGGAGACGGTATTCCGTACGTACGCACGTGCGGTGATTTCATTTTCCGTAGGATGGATAGATGGTTAAATAGGGTTGTTTCATAATTATAATAACATATCAGTATATTAGAGATACTGATGTTATTACTTCATAATGAAACTACTAAAGAAGAAGATGATGAAGCAGAAAGAAATTGGAAAGGATCGGTAATGGATATTACCTCTTCTTTGAAGTGCTTATTTGAGACCCCATTTTAGGGCACTAAAATTGGTCTATTAAGAAGACCGGGACCTCTTGGATGTCTCTAGGGAAGTGGAGAGGAGAAAATGGCAGTGGGTGGCTGATCTTGAAGGCTCAAAGTGGTGTGAGGAAGAGAGGGAGGAGGTGCCCTTTTATAAGGGAGGAGAGGGGCACCTTTGGAATAACTAAAAATATTATTTTATTATAAAGTCAAGTTAGGTTTTAAATAGCTACAAATTGATTTATTTAAATGCTAAGGTGGGGATGGGTCTAAATCCTCTCATAAAATATAATTTATACAAGTTTAGGTTCCTATTTTAACCTTATCATTTAGATTTAACATTAAGTTAAATAATTTTACTTTTACCGTGTCTTCTTGTGTTCTTATACTATAAGGTTAATAAACTTAGTATATCAAGCCAAACGAATCCCAAGTTGTTTATTATTAATATATATAACCATATCTATGTCATTTGTTTGAACCTTTTATTTTTAGGAATAAAATAACAATTTATAATATAATATTTGTTTTAAAAACTATTTTTTGTCAATTTTGACACTATTTAGTAATTGATTTTTTTGAAAATCATAATAGAATGATAAGTTCGAAAAATGTTAATTAAATCAATACTAACATGTCATATTATCCATGAAAATTATTTTAATTCATAAAAAGTCTCAAATTATATTTATTTGGGTATTTATTATGTCAATATTTCATTAATAAGATAATTACTGCATCATCATTGTGTCATAAATAAATTAAATTATTTAATGTCTAAAAATTACAAATAAAATACCATTATGTAGGAAATATTTTGAGCTTTATAATGAATATTTATAGTCGAATTTATCTTATGTATAACCCCTTATTAAAAACGATTTAGTTATTAAACTTTGATTTTAACTATTCTAACCCTTCTTTAAATAAATTAATAATAAATGTCCTAATCTAATCCAAGTGGGCCTAAATGGTCATATTTTATTCCTAAGATTGTTTTTGGTCGAATTAATCTTGTAAAATAGAATTAGGACATGTGTTAGGGTAATAATAATATCATTTTTACCCTTAATTACCCTATTTACTTTTAATCGTGGTAAAAAAATAAAAAGTTACTATTCACCAAAAAATTATTTTCATCTCATTGAACCACATTTTACTTACTGACATCATCCATGTCTCTCAGATTTTTGAAATTCCACTCACAGAAACGGTAAAATTATGTTTTATGAAAAATTCAGTTTTTTTAACAGCCACTTAGTAGTTTCACTATTCATCAAAAATTGAATGTTTTCAGAAAAATACCAAAATTTCACCCTAGGCTAATTTCGATATTCTGAGTTCAAAAATGAAGTCCACTTCAAAAAATAAAATTTATAAAATTTCAAAAAGTGGTTATTACTATTCATAATGGCTAGTTTTAATAATATTTTAATAGCATGTCATTGTTTAGTAATACTCGGTATTGCGTACGACACAAGCTATCGAGGAAGGTCGCGATTTCGTGTAAAGAAAGACAAGAAAGTGTTGTGTGTATAAAAAGATCCCTTTGATGATTTATATAACATAAAAGTATCGGTTGTTACACGTAACGTCTAAAGGAATCCTCTATTTCCTTTTACAAATTTTGTGTTTTGTTAACAATGTTTCCAGAACAGTGAGGTTCTAACAACAGCCTCTATTTCCTTTTCCAAATTTCAAGTTCATGAACTGTGTTTTCAGACTAGTGAGGTTCTAACTATAGCCTCTATTTCCTTTACCATATTTCGAGTTCATGAACAGTGTTTCTAGACCAGTGAGGTTCTAAAAGAAGTTTCTATTTCTTTTTCCAAATTTCGAGTTCATGAACATTGTTTCAAGACCAGTGAGGATCTAACAACATCCTCTATTTCCTTTTCGGAATTTCGAGTTCATAAAAAGTGTTTCCAGACTAATGAGGTTCTAACAACAGCCTCTATTTCCGTTTCTAAATTTTGAGTTCATGAATAGTGTTTCCAGACCATTGAGGTTCTAATAGAAGCCTCTATTTCCTTTGCCAAATTTTGAGTTCATGAACAGTGTTTCCAGACCAGTATGGTTCTAACAATAGCCTATATATTTTTTTCCTAATTTCGAGTTCATGAACAGGGTTTCTAGACCAGTGAGGTTCTAAAAGAAGCCTCTATTTCCTTTTTCAATTTTTGAGTTCATGAACTATGCTTCCACACTAGTGTGTTTCAAATAGAGGCCCTTATTTCCTATACCAAATATCGAGTTCATGAACAGTGTTTCCAGACCAGTGAGGTTCTAACAACAACCTCTATTTCCATTTCTATATTTTGAGTTCATGAATAGTGTTTTGAGACCAGTGAGGTTCTAATAGCAGCCTCTATTTCCCCTTCCAAATTTCGAGTTCATTAATAATGTTTCCAGATCAGTGAGGTTCTAACAGCAACCTCTATATCCTTTTCCAAATTTTGAGTTCATGAATAGTGTTTCCAAACCAGTGAGGTTCTAACAATAGCCTCAATTTCCTTTTCCAAATTTTGAGTTCAGGAACAATGTTTCCAGAGCAGTGTGGTTCTAAAATTAGCCTCTATTTCCTTTTCCAAATTTCGAGTTCATGAACAGTGTTTCTAGACCAGTGAGTTTCTAACAGCATCCTCTGTTTCCTTTTCCAATTTTTGAGTTCATGTACGATGTTTCCAGAGTAGTTAGGTTCTAACAATAGTCTTTATTTCCTTTGTCCAATTTTGAGTTTGGTGTTCAGTATTTCCAGCTTCCTACAGTTTTCCCCTTTGACATTTTCTTTGATGTAAAATGCATTTATAGCATCATTTTGAGGACTCTTAAGGCCGATTCAAAGGCCATAAATCCTATATTAATTTTTCCTATGTCCTGGGATGTATTTACATGGTCAAACTGCATGGTATAATGTGATCCTCTTTTAAGGGGAAATTATGTGTATCTTAAACTATTGTTCTGCTCTGTCTTGATGCTAGAACCTTTCAATCCTTCCCATAAGAGTTGCATAATCAAACATTTATCCTCATATTGGTTCCGCTCTGTCTTGATGCCACCAAGCTGTATCGATCAATCTTTGATATAATGTATGTTTTATCGTTGTTCATTTGGGGTTCATATTCTTCTTTTTCTACTTTCCATTGTAATAGCATGTAATATCCATGCTCTTAATGGGGTCTTCATGGGTTTCAGTTGGTTCAATCATACCATGGAATCATCGGGTAGATGTAGTTGACGCGATAGGAGAATCGTGACCTGTTGGGTGGATAAAGAACTTTCTGAACTGTTTGAGGGAGGGGATTCATTGATTCTTTATTCTTTTATGTGAAACTGTATTGTTTTCATGTTTTATCCCACTAGGCCATAATGTAATTGACATAATAAATATTTAAACTAGATAAATAAATTTATATCATACATATGTTGTTTCCCCTTGTTTTCTAAATAGTGTGATATCCATGCAAGCTTGGTTTATCTATTCGTTCTTGATGAAAATTGGTAAAGAACGTAAACTGGAAATAATTGATAACTATTCTCTGTGGATAATATTTCATGTAAATGAATATGGTTTTTTATGTTTTAATTTGTTGATAATCGAATTTTTTCAGTAAAAATGTTTAATAAATTGTGAAATCTTATTGATTAGTTTACCTGAATTTTGGAACCTATGAATAATAAATCTGTTAATTCAAGATGGATTAAAGAACTGATTATTTCATAGTTCCTTGAAGGGTTCTGAGTAACCATCTTGATTGTTAAAGGGCCGAGAGCACAATTGATGTGATGTTTGTTTTCTTGTTGTGTGTGCTGTGATTTGAGCCTAGATGGATGTTGTGATATGTGGGGGCATGAAGACATTTGTTTGTTGAAGCAGATTATGCCTAGAGTGGAGAGATGCATCAGTTTATGGATGAGGGTGTCGCAGATGACACTGGGGATGATGGAATGGGATTGATGTGATTCATGGATTCTTGCTATTTCTTTTTGGTTGTTTATCTGCTTTACTTTTCCCCACTTCTCAAGGTAACTAGTCTCACTTACCCTTCTAAAAAGAGGTGAATCCATGGGGGTTATTCCATGTTCTTTCCATGTTTTTCCTCTGAAGGGAGGATGGGTCTACACTCTTGATATATGAGGAAATTACTTGATGGTTAGTACATCAACTCACAGTGATGAGCCCCCATTTGTTTAGTAGCAAAGAATTCTTTTCTAGATTTCTTGGGAATTTGGGAAAGTAATTCTGCACTGAATATTTGAATAAATGGTCTTAACCCATGGGGTTGGATTTTTCTAGAACATAATGATTATGTTGTAATTTTAAAGGGAAATAGGACTTTGGGTGTAATGCTAATGAAAATTAATGTGGAATTGTCATTGGTTATTTAATTTTGTAAGAATTAATTAACGTAATGTGAAAGTAATAAAAACGTAATGAAATAATTTATTGAATCTCTTTAAGTGGTTGTTTTCTTATAGGATGCCTAGTCTAAGAAGTAGCAACCCGGAGTCTGAGAGACGTTAGCTGCAGTTGTGTCTAAGACTAGGTTATTCTCAGAGTGTGGTTGTAGGTATAGTATATTATGTACTTTTTGTATTTATATATGCTACCATACACTTTCAGTATGGGAAACTGACTCCCTTGGGACTCTGGGACCTAGGGGGTGTTTTCCCCAACATTCAAGTTCATGAACAGTGATTCCAAACCAGGGATGTACTAATAGAAGCCTCTATTTACATTGCCAAATTTTGAGTTCATGAACAGTGTTTCCAGACTAGTGAGGTCCTAACAGCAGCCTCTATTTCCTTTTCCAAATTTGAGTTCATGAACAGTGTTTCCAGATCATCGAGGTTCTAACAATAGCCTCTATTTCCTTTTCCAAATTTTGAGTTTGGTGTTCAGTGTTTCTAGCTTCCTACAGTTTTTCCCCTTTGACATTTCCTTTGATGTAAAATTCATTTATAGCCTCATTTTAAGGACTCTTAAGTCCCATTAAAAAGCCATAAATCCTATATTAGTTATTTCTATGGCCCGGGATGTTTTTACATGGTCAAAACGTGTGGTATAATGTGATCGAATTTTAATGCGAAATTATGTGTATCTTAAACCATTGTTATGTTTAATTTTAAAAATAAACAAGATATCTTCCTCCATTTTTTTATTCTTTATTTTCGGATCCAAGAACTAGAACCTTTTAATCCTTCATTTAAGAGATTCACAATCAAACCTTCATCCTCAGATTGGTTCTGTTCTATCTTGATTCTTCCATGTTGTTTCGATAAATCATTGATATAAGGTATGTTTTATTGTCATTCTTTTGGGGTTAATCATTTCATGTTTCTGCTTTACATTGTTATATAATGTAATATCTATGATCTTAATGGGGTTTTCTTGGATTTCAGTTGGTGTCGTCGTACCATGGAATCATCAGGTGGATGCAGTTGACGCGAGAGGATAATTGTGACCTGTTGGGGGTAATGATGGTTAAGAACTGTTTGAGGAAGGGGATATATTGCTTATCTTTTCTTTTATGTGTAACTGTATTGTTTTCATGTTTTATCCCACTAGACCACAATGCAATTGACTTAATAAATATTTGAACTGGATAAATAAATTGATATCGGTCGTATGTTGTTGCCCCTTTTTTTATATAGTGTGGCATCCACGTAAGCTTGGTTTATCTATTTGTTCTTGATGAAAATTGGTAAAGAATGTAAACCAGAATTAATTGATAACTGTTGGCTATGAATAAAGAGGCATGTAAATGAATCTAGTTTTTCTTATTTTAATTTTTTGTTAATCAAATTGTTGAATTAAGAATGTTTAATTATTTTTGATAGTTTACTGATTAGTTTTCTTGAATATTGGAATGTATGAATAATAAATCTTTTAATTCTAGATGCATTAAAGAACTGATTGTTTGATAATTACTTGAAGGGTTCTGAGTAACCATCATGATTGTTAAAGGGCCAAGATCCCAATTTATGTGTTGTTTGTTTTCCTTGTGCTTGTGCTGTGATGTGAGCCTGGATGGTTGTTGTGATATGTGGGGGCATGGAGACTTTTCTTTGTTGCAGCAGATGATGCCTAGAGTGGCGAGATGCATCGATTTATTCATGAGGGTGTCGCTGAGGACACTAGAGATGATGGAATGGTATAGATGTTATTGTTTGATTATTGCTATTTCTTTTTGGTTGTTTATCTACTTTACATTTCCCCACTGCACAAGTTAGTTGGTCTTGCTTACCCTTCTTTTAAAAGAGGTGAATACATGTGGGGTATTCCACGTTCTTTCTGTGTTTTGCTTCTCAAGGGAGGATGGATCTACACTCTTGTTATAGGCAGAAAATACTCGACGGGTAGTACACCTACTCACAGTGTTGATCCCCCATGTGTTTAGTAGCATATAATTATATTCTAAAATTCTAGGGAATTTGGGAATGTAATTCTGTAATGAATATTTTAATAAATGGTGTTATCCCATGGGGTTGGAGTTTTCTAGAAGATAATTATGAGGTTGTAATTTTAAAGGTACAGAGGACTTTGGGTTTGATGCTAATGAAATTTAATGTGGAATTGAAATTGGTTAATTAATGTTTTAAGAATTAATTAACGTAAAGTGAAACTAATAAAAACGCAATGGAATAATTTATTGAATCTCATTAAGTCGTTGTTTACTGATAGGATACCTAGTCTTAGATGTAGCATCCCAGAGTTCGAGAGACGTTAGCTGCAGTTGTGTCTAGGACTTGGTTATACCTATAGGTTGCTTGTAAGGTATAGTATATTCTGAAATTTTTGTGTTTCTATACACTACTACACTCTTTCAGTAAGGGAAACTAACACCATGGGGATTCTGAGCCCTATGGGGGGTGGTTTTCCCAATATTCGAGTTCATGAATAGTGTTTCCATACCAATGAGGTTCTAAAAGAAGCCTCTAATTCCCTTTCCAAATTTTGAGTTCATGAACAGTGTTTCCAGATCAGTGAGGTTCTAATAGCAGCCTCTATTTCCATTTCAAATTTTTGAGTTCATGAACAATGTTTCCAGATCAGTGATGTTCAAACAATAGCCTCAATTAGCTTTTCAAAATTTTGACTTTGGTGTTCAGTGTTTCTAGCTTCCTACAGTTTTTCACCTTTGACATTTCCCTTGATCTAAAATGCATTTATATCCTCATTTTAAGGACACTTAAGGCCAATTCAATGGCCATAAATCTTATATTAATTAATCCTATGGCTCGAGATGTTTTTACATGGTCAAACAGCGTGGTATAATGTGATCTAATTTTAATGTGAAATAAAGCGTATCTTAAACCATTTTTCCTTTACATTTTAAAACAGGACAAGATATCTTCCTCCCTTGTTTTTATTTTTTATTCTCGTCTATGAGATACTAGAACCTTTCAATCCTTCCTGTAAGAGTTGCATAATAAAAATTTCTATCCTCGGATTTGTTCCTCTATGTCTTGATGCCACCAAGATATATCGATCAATCTTTGATATAATGTATGTTTTATCATTTCTCTTTTGCAGATATCTTCTCCTGTTTCTACATTCCATTGTTATATCATGTAATCTCCATGCTTTTAAATGGGCTCTCTTGGGTTTTGGTTGGTGAAGTCATACCATGGAATCATTGGGTGGTTGGAGTTGATGCGAGAGGAGAATCATGAACTGTTGGGTGGATAAAGTACATCAAAAACTATTTTAGGAAGGGGATTTGTTGCTTCTCTTTTATTTTATGTGTTACTGTATTGTTTGAATGTTTTATCCCATTAGACCACATTGGAATTAATATAATAAATATTTTAACAAGATAAATAAATTGATTTCGGTCATACGTTGTTTCCCCTTGTTTTCTAGATAGTGTGATATCAATGAAAGCTTGGTTTAATTGTTCGTTCATGAGGAAAATTGGTAAAGAACATAAAACACAATTAATTGATAACGGTAGGCTATGGATAAAGATTTATTTAAATGAATCTGGTTCTTCTTATTTTTATTTTTTTTAATCAAATTGGTGCAGTATGCATGTTTAATTATTTTTGATAGATTACTGATTAGTTTTCTTGAATTTTTGAACCAATGAATAATAAATCTGTTAATTCAATATGGATTAAGGAAGTGATTGTTTGATAATTTGTTGAAGGGTTATGAGTAACCATCATGATTGTTAAAGGGCCAAGAGAACAATTGATGTGATGTTTTTTTTCCTTCTTGTGTTTTCATGTTATCCTGTATGGTTGTTGTGTTATGTGGGGGAATGCAGACATTTTGTTATTGTAGTAGATGATTCCTAGAGTGGCAAGATGCATTGGTTTATGCATGAGACTATCACGGAGGACACTAGGGATGATGGAATGGGATGGATGTGATTTTTGGATGCTTGCTATTTCGTTTTCATTGTTTATCTTCTTTACTTCCCCCCACTTCTCAAGGCAGCAGGTCTTTCTTACCCTTCTTCCAAAAGAGACAAAGACGCATGGGGTATTCCACGTTCTTTCTGTGTTTTTATTCCCAGGGAAGGATGGCTCTATGATCTTCCTATAGGCGGAAAAAACTCGATGGTTAGTTCATCTACTCACAGTGTTGATCCCCCCTGTGTTTAGTAGCATCGAATGATTTTGTAGAATTCCTAGGAATTTGGGAAAGTAATTTTGTAATGAATATTTGAATAAATGGTGTTAACCCACGGGGTCGGATTTTTCTATAACATAATGATGAGGTTGTAATTTTAAAGGGATAGAAGACTTTGGGTTTGATGCTACTGAAATTTAATGTGGGATTATCATTGGTTAATTAATGTTTTAAAAATTAATTAACATTAATTGAAACTAATAAAAAAATAGTGAAATAATTTATTGAATCTCTTTAATTTGTTGTTGGTTATAGGATACCAAGTCTTAGAAGTAGCAGCCCGGAGTCTGAGAGACATTAGCTACAGTTGTTTCTAAGACTAGGTTATTCCCATAGTGTAGTTGTGAGGTATAATATATTCTGTACTTTTTGGGTTTCTATACGCTACTATACCCTGTCAGTAAGGGAAACTGACACTCCGGGGATTCTGAGCCCCAGGGGGTGTTTTCCCCAACATTCCGGTGGGAAGATGAATGGCTGACTACCCCCTTTTTCCAACTCTCTTACCTTGGTAGTTACATGTGCTAGTAGGCACATCATTTTTTCCCCATATATGTGTGTAGAGGGCTATAATGGCTTGTGGTTATTCACACATATATATTATGGATATAGTATCTTATGGACTAATATAGGTGCATGGTGTATAGTCTGGGATGGCTTGAGGATCCTAACTTGATTTATGGGCTGTAATGGCTTGAGGTATTATACCCGATGTGTGATACACGTTATGTAGGCTGTGGTGGCTCCATGAAACTACCTGGTTACTTTTCATATGTGGGCATGGTGGTTTTGTTGCACGAGGTTCATGTTTTGGTGCTTCGCCCAGGTGTCTGCGGGAAAGCCTTTTTAGAGAGAGATACTAAGGACATGAAAAAGTGTACACAAACTCCCAATTAATAATATAATTTCTTGAATGATTAATTATCAATTTTAAAACATCAAATCATAAAATTAATTCCTAATTAATCATCTAATTTCTTGAATCAAAAATTTAGTCCAATTTTTTTTCAAATTAATCAAAAGGAATACATCCAAAAAACTACATTTTATTTATTAAGAAATGTTTAGAGCCTATACTCAATGAATTTAGCCATCCCAATGAATCCTAACTCTTACAACAACCTGCTCACATGCACGAACATCAACAAAAGTCCAAGAAATCTCCCAATTTATCATCACCCTTAAAAAAAATAAATTGGAACCCATAATTAGTGAGGCGGGGAACATAGCACATCCAAAACATTAACTGCAATACTAAAGAACCATAAATGTAAAATTTAAAGGGTGAAACACAATTATTCGGTTTATATTCTTACCTGAAAATGATGGAGGTGAACCAAATCTTGATGAACCACCACCCCTTCAGTGGAGGTTGTCAAAATATATCCCAATGGGTCCAGATATATTTCTACACCATCTAGGATCACAAGAAAGAAGACATATTGGCTAATATCAAACTTAGGTTTTAAGCCCAACAAAACCTAGGAGAAGGAGAGCCAAGTTGTTCTATTTCAAGAACGAATCATGTGAAGAAATACTTAACATGATGAGATTGACATCATTCGTGATGACTCTAGAAGGAGATAGCTACCCAAGGAGGGAGTCGGAGTAGAGGTTGGTGTGCAACCCATGTGTGTTGCACCGTGGGTGCATTGCAACCCTAATATGAGGAGGGGAGGTGCACTTCCCTTTTCTTTTCGGCCTTAAATAAATTAAAATTCTAATTTAAAAAATAATAATTAAAATAGAAGCGATATTAATAATAACTATTGTATTATTAATATTACCCTTTAATATTATACCTCTTTGATAAAATCCAAACTCCCAATTACAGATTAATTAATTAAATTCTCCTCATCATTATTTAATTAAATTAATTCTCCAACTCATTTTTTTTATTTAAATTCTCTCAAAATTAAATTAAATTAAATTAAGTCCCCCATTTTATATCCCTTAATTAATTTTTTTGATAACTATGAATGTAATTAAATAAAACCGTCAAATCACATCATTTAATTAAACATAATTTAACTCAATTTAATTAAATACAAATATCCATCTCACTTTATTTAATTTAATTTCATAACCACAACTTAATTAAAAAACTACCTTAGTAATAACATTTAGTATTATTATCATTTAATTAAATGCATTTTTGATAAAACAAAAAACTCCAAATTTAAAGAACATTTAACTATATTCTTCCCAACAATTTTAATTAAAAACACCCTCCACGTCACATAATTAAATTAAATTATATTTGATAACATTTAATTAAATAAAATTATACAAGTCGCCTCATTTAATTAAATTCCTCAACAAAAATTTTATTAAATAAGACCATCATATTAATAACAATTATTATTACTATCATTGAAAAAATTGATTCTTCAATAAAACCCAAAAGTCCCAAATTACAAAAGGTTAAATTAAATTCTCCTCCAATGGATTTAAATAAATAAATTCTCCAACACATCATAATTTAATTTAATTCTCTAAATTAAATATAATTAAATAAAACACCCATTTTTCACACAATTAATTAAGTTCATCTTAACCCTGAATTTAATTATATAAAACCCTAAATCCATATTTAACACTTCATTTAGTTTAATTCCCTTCCAACTATATTTATTTAAAAAATATTTAACTCATTATTATTTAATTAAATTCTCTCAACATAATTTAATTACAAAAAAACTATAACACCTCATTAATAATAATTTAATTAAATACGTTCCAAATGAAATTAATTAAATAATTTCCCAAATTAAAGTTATTTAAATTAATTTTATTAACACAATTTAATTAAATTTTAAACTCCAACACATCAAAATTATATGGTTAAATTCTCTCAACTTAAATATAATTAATTAATACTCCCACATTTCACAAAAACTAAATAAATTATTTTTAACCATTAATATAATTAAATAATACATACATATCTCATTAATTAATTAAATTTCTTTTTTTACTTGAAATTAATTAAATTAATCCATTTATTTTTATTTACACATCATTTAAATTTAATGATTTAATATTTACCTTCTTTAATAACCCCCAACTAATCATTTACCATTCATTTAAGTTAATTCCTCTCATCTTAATTTAATTAAATAAATACTCTAAATCATCTTCAAATGAAATATATTTAATTATTTTCATCTGAATTTATTTAAAAATCTTGTCCTTCTCAATATAATTTAATTAAATTATACCAAAATTAATTTAATTAAATGTAACTCCCAACTACTCATTTAATAAAATTCCATTCAACCATTAATTTAATTGAATTAATTTAACATTAAAATAATATCCGGGTAGACGATATGGAACCTCTTTCATGGTTTTATAGGTTGTGCACAAACAGTGCGTCCACTACTGGACACCGACTTTAATATGTACGACAGACCCACAGGGTTTTGTCTAACTGTGTGGAGCTTGTGTGAAGGTCGTATCCGAGTTTGGTTCTCTAGAAACCCATCATGTCATAATAGATACTCCCCGAGCCTTTATTGAAGCTCATAATCAACACTATAAAAGATCCCCACTTTTGAATCATCTTTCAGAAGAATGGTTTAAAAACCGAATGAAGTTGTAAATGAAATAGTTCAAAGACATTCGTATTTTAGCCTAATCCAAAAACACGAGACTTTACAGTTCTCTTAATCTTTTAAAAATTTTAATTTATTAATCACATATTTATAAATAATCATTGATTTTTAATCATGATCATGATATCGAAGATGGATTGCCTACCACAAAACATCATAATAAGATTAAAACAATATGAGTATTTATAATAATATTTATATTTATAGCACTATTTTTATTATTATTAAAAAACCACTATATTATAAATGTTTGGGTTATTTTATGTAAATTCCATCATCTATTCACACATCAAACAATAAAAATTATCAATACATTATCCAAGAATTACATGAAATGAAACTGATTCAAGACCTACCTCATCTGATAGACTACTCATTTTCATCCTTCAACCTGACTACATCCTTCCCAAATGATTTATAAAACACATTCAACTCATAGTCCACTATCCCACCTCACATGTACCACCCCAATCCACAGCACACTATTCTAATCATTATACCATGCTCATGTTCACTATTGATGTGTCGACCAGTTACCCCTACCCCTTTCCCACATTCCACTATCACAAACACACATTAGAAAAAACCATTATACCTATGGAGATCAAAATTTTTTGATGCATCATTCAACATAACATAGATTTGTGGGTATTAAAAGTGGAAAATTTTAAGGGGGAGTGGATATAATTAATCTAAAATACATAGTGAAATATTATTTCAAATGACCTCCACTATCACCTTAATCTTATCAATAACTATGGAATTTCCTTAAATCTATTACTAATTTAATATCTATGAGTAGAGGATGAAAATACATAATCAATCCTCACCCAACATTGAAAATTTCCTTTTTAATATAAAATTCATGAAATTTAAATATTTTTATTACTACTATTAAATATTTACTAATAAACCATCTCTAAAAATCAAAAATTCATTTATTTGATAAACTAAAAAAATTATATTATAAATAATATAAATAATATTTATCATATATCATAAAATCATCCAAGGTATCATTTCTATATATAATTATATGGTAACATGAATATTAACACACAAAAATCATGAAAGGAGAGAATGAATGATTTAACTGGTTATATGATTCAAAGAATGAATTGTTAATATGAATAAAAATTTCGTTTTATTTTTTCAAATAATTGAAGTTCAATAATAATTACATGGAATGTGAGAATAATAAGGAATGAAAATTAATAAATATGACAAATATTTTGTTGTTATTTATTAAATTTGAAGAACCCATATGTGTTTGCATTATTACTGAGTACATGATTTTCTCTTTTTTTAGATATAGTAAATATTTATCAATTTATAAACATGAAATATTGTCTAAAATATGGTAGTCTACATCAAATTATAATGATTTTGTGGAAAATCGTACGAATTATAGAATTTGGAGTTTAAATAGATTATAGAAATATTAAATAAATATTTTACCAAATTAATGAATTATAAAATAAATGTCATCAATTATTATTCATATGATAGAGAAAACCATTGAAGACCAATGTGGGGAACAAATACACCATTCAATGGTATGAATTATGTTTAATAAGAAAAATCATATAAGATTATCAATCAATGGCATCATATTTATTATTAAATTTAATTTTTTAGGAATCCAATGAACAAGATAAAAATTATAAAATTATTTTAAATATATATTTATTAGTGACTTTCCATTCCTTTAATTACATGTCATGTCATTCTAGTGGTAATCAAATCACCCTAGAGCCATTTTAACCATTATACAATCATTTCATGGTTTCAAAATATGGTAACTAGACTAATATACAATAGGGAAGGTCCCAAGACCTTAAAAAATGATATATATTTTGAACTGGTAAATCCTAGGAAAAACCATCATCCCAAACGTGAGAATTTTTCATCCTAGAAATAGAAGGAACTAGTAAAAAAGGTTTTTCTAGTGGTCCAAGATCGATTAAAACATATATTTCCTAAAATTGCATCCGTATATTTGGATATTAGTGATATTACTGGTAAATATAAGCTTCTAATTATTGGATTAGTCATTTTTTGAACAACGGTTCCAGACATCCATATCAAGGGTAACAAATAAAATGCGTTTTAAAAGGTATTTAAGTCTCAAGATATAGAAAATGTTAGTTGGGAAGCTCAAAACATAATATTATTGGTTGGAGATACATATTCAAGTCACTAACTAACATGAGGATAGTATAGGGTGTTATTTTTCTAGAAGGTGTCTGAAAGCTAACTGATGGTCCTTCTCCATCTTTTTAGTGGGGACTTTAACTAGACTGGGCCACTATTGCATGCCACTAGCTAATTAGTGTCCTCCACGATCTATATAGTGGGGGTTTATGAGGGAAGATTATCAGTTATCCTAATGGTTTTAGAGGGGAAACCACATCTTCCTTGTTTTTTTCAATAAAATAGCTATGGTCCTCCCTCCCCTACCAATCATCTTTAAACTACTTCATTGTGTGTGTCTCAATAGGCTTCAAAAACTAATTTGAAGAAATTCTACACCTCCATCATCTTCTATAGTTCCTCTCCCCCACTATTTTAATTTCCCTCTCATTAGAGGGATTTCTTTGGTTATTCCATCAGATCATGGTAAGTTGACACCTAATGGATAGTGGATTCAGTTGATAGATATGGCTCAATGAGTATTATTTAATTATCAAAGGTTGGTTTTATTTTAATTAAATAATTATAGAGGTTATAAAAATTTATTTTTTTCTGTTGTTTGGTTTGAGATAGAAACATAGGAAGTTGGAGTGGGTTGGTTTGATCTTCAGAATAGTTTTTTATGGCTTCATTGAGCTGTATTCCGAAGGTGAAATTAATCATAAATCTATATATAGGGAATGTGGTCCAATGATATGTGATATTTCCTTTTATGTTTCCAAGTGAATATTACATGACGTTATATCAGTCTCCATAATAATTAACATTCTTAGAAAATATTAAAATGTAAATAATGTCTCCTACTCAGGTTAAACAAACTTTTGTCATATTAAGTATACATTAAAAAATGGTTTTAAATCATGTAAAAAATATATAATTTATATTTCATCATTAAATATAAATTTAATTTATTTATAGATTATTTTTTCCATAATATTATTGGAGAAGATTGTATGTAAATTTTGTGGGAAATAGTTATAGTTTTAAAATTAAAATGATCATTTTTTAATGTTATTGGATATGATTTTTGAAATAACTTTGAATGGAAATGGTTTATCAACCTAGTTTTATATTTCATTATTCTTTTGTTACATGTTATTTTAAAAGTTTTTTATTCAATGTAACTGTTGTCATAGTTTTATCATGGTAAAAAAATACATAGGGGAATGTTGGAATATATACAGTATTTTTATTAGTTAACATAGTACCCTAGGGATGTAGTGACATTATATTTAAACATTGGATAATAAATCCATAAAAGGAAGAATGTTTTTTGTAAAAATGGTGTGAGAATTTCCCCAAGGGGATGAAGGGATCTAGGGATGGGTATTTTTTCTCTATGTAATTTTGAAAAGTAAGGGGTATATTTCTCATAATCTTGGTATAGATCATTGGAATGATCTATGAAACATTCTCATTTTCACTATAAATCTATTTGATGATTTTTTCGCATAGTGAACCTAAACACCAAGATAATTCTTTTTTAATTATTTTTAGTTTTAATGTGTTAATATATTTGTATTGGAATCTCTTAGTCTTATAAATTGTACATTGAAATTTCATAGAAATATTATTCTTGGGGCCACATTTTGGTTGGCCTATAGAGTTATACTCACGCCCTTCTCAGGTTACCATTTCACATGGGTTCTACAGATGATTCCACCTATTATTATAGAAACATGTAGGGACATGACACAAGAATATATTTTTTATAGTCCATAATTTTGAAATTGATGGAATCTGTTCATTGATGAATGGAAAGGCTTAGTGTGGTTATAGTTTGATTAATTTTTTTCTTTTATGTATTTTCTGTACTCTATTTTGTACATGTGTCTATAAAATTTGGTGTTATTTTTTATTCTAGATGTTATAAATTCATTGTATTTATCTTATTTGGATTTAAATATTCAATCTACAAAATATTTTTTATATAATTTATTTATTTCCACTAAAACATTTCACTATGATAAAATGGTAGTAGACTCCCAATGGTACAACCCCAGACCCCCACTACATGTTAAATGCCTCATGAATATTGAGTTCTGGGCCTATGACCTTGCAACATTCTGGTATTGTCAGAATTCATAAATTTATCCATGTTTCAATTTTTTAATGTAGTATTAAAATCATTATGTTATTTTAATTTATATTATCTCAAAAAGACAATAAAAA
This sequence comes from Viscum album, assembly GCA_963277665.1. Lineage (NCBI taxonomy): Eukaryota > Viridiplantae > Streptophyta > Magnoliopsida > Santalales > Viscaceae > Viscum > Viscum album. The sequence continues at coordinate 1,940,628,569 of OY728126.1, read as the reverse complement.
TGAATTATGAATGTATCAAATCTATAGAAGAATCACATACTGGTGAATCCCAAACACCATTTCTAGTGAAATTCTATATAAAAACCTGTATGGGATTTATGTTTAGGGATTGAAATATTATATTGGATATGACACAAACCTTTGGTTAAAAGACTATTGATTGAGTATTATGGTTTATCAATTATTGGTTTTCAGATCTCAGCCCATTGGAAATAGGTTATGTATAGACATAAACTATCATACTGTAGATAAATGGGTCTTCTCACACATCATGAAAGGTATGTTGTATTATCATGATATATGTCTTGTTGTGATACTATTTCCACTAATGATTGTGACTTATATATTTCATGTTCCAACAAATTCTCATTCAGTGTTTTCCAATTTATGTAAATGGTGTAATTTTACATCATTGGGATAATGAGTATGTAAAGACCTGGAATTTTCCATGTATTTTTTTTTATTATATAAAAATATTATGAGTCATTGAAAATTGATGGCGTGTGATTCTGAGGACCGAAGTGGCCGGAAAAAATTACCAAACATTCATTATGCACGTTCAGTTATCATGTGAGGGGGAATTTGAAAATTTTGAACTCATGCTCAGAATTGAAATATGAGGACATCGTTGAACTCACAGCATCAATTTACGGTTAATGAAGCCTTTACCTTGACCGTATTAGGTCGACGGCGAAAGTTTGATTTTTTGTTTTTCGGGGGAGAATTGAAAAAAAAAGATAAAATAAATATTTTCTTCTTCAAACATCACTTTTGAAATTTGGTGGTGGGTACCACCCAAGGAGGTTGGGCATTGAATTTCCTGAATTAAATGCCCTTTTACAAGTTGGGTAACACTTTGAAATATCCTCCATTAATGAATTAATTAAATGGTTAATTTATGAAGTCATTAAAATTCACTTAGGGGCTTTGGATCCTCACCAATAATGGTGGGAATTGTTGGAAAACTGGTATGCTAGAGAACTCTTGGAGGAAGAAAATCCTCCAACGAAGAATGAACCAACAGATCAAGAATGTTGAACCAACATTGTGGCATGGATCAGAAGCATATTGTGGGAGTGATGAAACCTGATGTCTCCTTCATCATCATTATCTTCCTTATCGTGCCATCAATAATTAATGATCGATGTAGGGTTTGTTTATGATTGTTCTTCCTTAATTTATGTTGAATCAATCTTCTTGAGTTGCATGTTATCGGTCAAATGTGGAGGGTGAGGGACGAATGAACCTGGACCAATCCTTCCGCTACATCATTGTTGATGTGTTCTTCATGGTAGAATCATTGGATAGAGGTTAACTCGACTTTTATGGACTTGATGCAACAACTGCGTCCCGAGATGAACATTCAAGCATTCGAAATGATGAATGGGCCACCAGATCTCACCCGGTGAACCACGGAAGTCCGTCGACGCGACAACACTGGTGACTAGCATTGATGACTGGAACCGGAAGGGTACAAGGCAGTGTCCCATTGGTTGCAGTAGAGGAGGGTAGAGGCTGGAACACTAGCCTGAAGCATGGAAGTCGGGGCAGTGCCCATCCACGCCACCGGAGATGGGGGACTAGCAGCTAAGCCGCTATGGCGCACCTAGAGGGTGGCCGACTCCCGACCATCCATGGTTGGAGCAGCTACGTCGTCATGCCGCTAGAAGAGGCATTGTCCAGCACCCTATTCAGCTATGACGCATTGGAGGAAGACCTGCTCTGGCGGGTCCCACGTGCCAGTAGTCGGTGCCACGTGGCACCGCCATATTGGCCAAAACCGAACGGTCCAACCAGACCATTCGAGAATCCTGAGCGTCACCTCCCCCTGGTGGTAGATAGGATGGGTGCTTCCAAAGAGGACCGCAGTCAACTATGATCCGAGCTGAGCAGGCCACGCCAACTGGGCCCTAACAGGGTCGATCAACCCAAACAGGTTTGGGTCGGCCCAAGCCAGGTCGAACCAGGTCAGACCGTACTCTGACCCATTTGGGCCCAGATACCCCTTTTTTTCAATATCTTAATAATTGGAAATTCGTTTGATGAACCTTTTAAGGCGTATGAATCCTTGGATAAAGACAATCCCTTTGGTATACTTCACTTGGTTTTTGGATAAATTTGGAGTACGACCGGGTGGGATCGAACCCAAATCCAATAGGGCCCTCTGAAAGAAAATCCTAATAAAATACAGATCGGGTGTCTGAATGACACGCTGTCTATTGCATTGCAACCCTTATTATGTGTAGGTCCATTTGGATACATATTCTTGTGAATTCATGGAAGTTAATGTACAACCTATGGCTTGAGGATCGTATCCTCCCAGAATTAGGCATGCTTAGTACGGGAACCATGTTGCTGGTTGTACTTGAAAATAATTAGATCCTGTGTGGGTCATCATCAGATCCTGTGTGGGTCAGCATCTACCGATCCTATGTGGGTCATCTACAGATCCTCTGTGGGTCATCTTTATATCCTGTGTGGGCCATCTTCCGATCATGTTTGGGTCATCTTCAGACCTTTTGTGGGTCATCATTAGATATTGTGTGGGTCATCATTGATCTGGTGTGGGTCAATAGCAGAGCTTCTCGACGAAGTATGATGATCTAGAAATTCAAATAAACTTCTGAAATATTTTACTGAAGTTATACTTGGTGTGAGATGCATCGTTACCTTTGTGGTAAAAATAAGTGTGGTGATACCGTCATGGTATTCTTCTGTGTGACATTACCTTTTAGGTAGTTACCTTCATGGTGTTAGCTTCGTGGTATTCTTTCCTTCACAAAATAGTTGTTCTTTTGGATAAAGAGTTGGGCCTTGTGTTTTCTCATGAATGAGACGGGTATACTTGATAACATAAGAATATGTATGGGCATATACCTAAGTAGGTTTGAATGATGTTTTCATGCCTTGTGATTATGGTATTGCTTTTTGGTTTATCCTCAATGGTTCCCAAGAAACCATCGGGGGTATCAGGGTACCTACTGAGTATTTTTATACTCACCCATGCATGGGTTACGCCCTCACGCTATTGTGTCTTGTGCAGTCAACAAAAAACATTGAATGATGCTGAGAGTGTCATGACTGGAGGTTTCTCAGAGGTGGACAATTAGACGAGACGTACCACTGAGACAACCTTTCAAGAGTTGTACCTACCCTTCCAGTAGGATCCTTGGAAGGTGTTCATATGAGATTTTTTCATTTTTACTTGCACTTTCTAGTTGGGTTTGTATCTCGTCCCCTTTACTTACTGTAATCACATTAATTACTATATATTTTACATTTTGGATGTATATTATTCTATACTAGGATTGTGTGAGTTTCTAGGTTAAAAGGAAATGTCTTCCCATTTTTAGTGATATTCCTTTCTGGTGCTAGTTTCCTATCCCTGTCCTATAGAAGCCGAGCATGGAGTAGTCATGTCATGGGCCTCGGGGGACGGGTCATGATAAATTGATATCCTAGTAGTTAGTTTTACTAAAGAATATAGACTATGATATTTTTATTCTACAATAGTGTTAAGTGTAATGAGTGTGGTTTTTAGTTTGTGGAATCCAGTGATGGCGCGGTGGCCGACGTATCCATAAACTAGGATATAGACTTCAAATTTCTGACTCAGTACATGAAAAAAATGATTGTGTGTGTGTTTTGGAAACGTTTTCTTTGTGGTCTCATTGAGCCATCTCATTAGGTATATGTTATTGACCGTGGTGCACCTGTTTCTTCATAGGATGCCTCCATGCAGATATCTAGCTAGGGTTCTAGGTAGATTATATGATGACAACCCACTGAGCAATGAGGCTTCGGTATAGGGCCCCCTTTCGGCAGTTGTACCATTGGGATGTGTACCAACAGCACTGCTACCCATTGGGTAGCCGACACCACTAGCCCCCACAACAGAGGTTGCATGGTTTTTGAGAGTGTTGCATGAGATCCAACGCTAGAGGCTACTGAGGCTTCAGGGTGAGATGGATCCATAGGTGGATGAGGATTGGCTAGAGGACGTGGTCATAGTTTTCCAAATGGTAGGGACATCTACTGATATTATATTCATCATTATAGCAAGTCTTCTTCAGGAAGCAGTAGGGAGATGGTGGAGATTTTTTCTCTATGTTCACGATGAGCTGACTCTCATCTGGAACGACCTTATGACCAGTGCGTGTACTTGAGATTCTCCACTTGCAGTAGGGCAGCATGTTCGTGGCTCAATATTTAGAGAGGTTCACCGACCTCTTTCACTACTACACTGACTTTGTCCAAGACCATTTCTTCAGGGCCTGAACCTTCTAGCGTGGCATCAGACAGTAGACCAGAGATTCGATGGTATCTATCAACATCTTGATGTAGGATGGTGTGTTAGAGAGAGAACTCTTGTGGAGAGCTTCATTTCTGAGTAGTTACTAGCAGTGAGACCCACCTCCAGACACCACATTGCAAAGTCATCTCTTACTGGCAGCAGGCAGATGACACAGAGGTCCAAGAGGACCAAACCAATTGGTGGACGACCACATGATACATGGTCGGTTGTGCGGGGCTCTCGAGAAATAGCATGATAGGTGAGGAGTAGGGAGTGTTACTCATGCGTTGTTTTTGGTCACATGACTGGAGACTTTTTGACCCGCCATACGGATAACCATTATATAGTTGAGGGACCACATGGGAAGAGGAAAATATTATATCGATGAATTCCATATGCAATAGGAGGATGTGGAAGAGGAGTTGGTTGTGTTGCAGGCGATGGGTGGAAAATCGAGGTTCTATCAACACCACCTCTAGGTGGTCCAACCTAAACATAGAGAGAAAGTGGATAGGGATGGGCTCATCTCTAGTCGGTTGAGGCCTACAAACATGGTGCTAGGGAAAAGATATAAGGTATGATCTATGTCTAATCCACCTTAGTCGTAGTACTTATATACACATGTGTCAGTCACTCTTTTATTTCCATGGCCATCATTCAGAGCTCAGAGATTCTGGTGGAGTTGTTGGCTCAATACATACCGCTAGAGACTCCTAAGGGATAGGATTCAACAAATACATTCTGGTTTCTGTAGTGTGTTCTTACCATAGGATGCGAGAGCTTCAGCTATGATCTTATTGTAGCGGTGTTGAGGCGTTACAAAGTAATCTTGTGTATGGATTGGATATCTACATCCCATGCTCCGATCGACTGCATTAGGCACAATGTGCGGTGTGTCTGTGAGGATGGGAATGTGTTTTACTTCACCGACAAGATAGAAACATTTGCAGCACATGATGAACTTACCTACAGATGTGTGCAGTCGATGACACATTAGTTGGCTAGCCTTACCCTCATAGAGGATGATGTTGATAGTCCAAGATATCCTCTAGTGATGGACTAGTACGCTGATGTTTTCCCTGATGAAGATCCAGGCCTACCTCCTGGCATAGTGGTGGAATTTTATATCGACATGTACCCCGAGACATCACCGATATCTACACCAGCATATCAGATGGGACCTGTGGAGAATCGAGAGCTACGAGTATAGTTGGAGGACTTGCAGAGGAAGGGGATCATTAGGCCCAGTGTTTCTCCATGGGAAGACCTGATTTTGTTCTATAAGAAGGCAAATGGGAGTATGAGACATTATGTGGACTACCGGCACCTCAACCAGATGATTGTGAAGAACAAGTACACACTACTGAGGATTGATGATCTTTTTGATCAACCTAAAGGATCACAATGGTTTTCAAAGATAGACCACATATCAGGATCTCACCAACTCAGGGTACGAGACGAGGATTTGAAGAAGATGGCCTTCCAATATCGGTATGGCTAGTATGATTTATTTTTTATGCCGTTTGGAAAGAAAAATTCCACATATGTGTTCATGGGACTCTTGAACAGGATCATCCAACCATACCTCGATCTCTTTATGGTAGAATTCATCGAAGAAATTTTGGTATAATCCGCTACATAAGAGGATCAAGCCTATCATTTATATATTTTTCTTGAAACATTTAGAGAAAACTAGCTTTTTGGTAAGCTATCGAAATTCCGGTTCTGGAGCCGAGAGGTTAACTTACTATGACATTTCATCTTCAAGGCTGGATTTTCGGTAGATCCAACGAATATTGAAGCTGTTCTTTCTTGGGAGCCACCCAGCTGTGTGACGGAGGTGTAGAGTTTCCTGGGTCTACCGGTTACTACTGGAGGTTTGTGCCTGACTTTTCCTGCGTGGTGGAACCATTATCAGCATTGACGAAGAAGGGGAAACCCTTCATGTGGTCAGAGATATTCAAGTGGAGTTTCATGGAGAAGATGCAAAGACTAATGAGAGCCCCATCATAAGGCTACCAGTGGTGGGAATTTAGTACATAGACTACTCCAACACATCAGGGACCAGGCATGGATGTGTCCTAACCCAAGAGCGAGTTGTGATCACTTATGGATCTTGAAATTTGAGACAACATGAGAAGAAGTACGCTACCCATGACCTAGAGTAAGAAGCATTGGACTTCCCCTTGAATATATGGTGACATTACATGATGGGAGAATGTTTTACAGTCTACTATGATCACAAGAGTCTCAAGTATATCTTCTCTCAGAAGGACCCGAACCTAAGACAGTGGTGTTGGATTGAGTTCCACCCGGACTATGAATTTGAGATAGTCTATACTCAAAGAAAGGGGAACATAGTAGTAGATGCCCTCAGTAGAAGATCTGGTATATAGTTACTGAGTGAGGTGACAGAGCAGCTAGCCGCTTTGCTGATATCCTATGTGGATCAAGATGGAGTAGCATATCTTCAGTCTCTGATAGTAATATCCCCACTTCTCTAGTGATTCAATGAGGTGCATCTTGATTACGCTGACTTTAATGCACTAACGTTCTCAGATATCCACAGGATAGTCACCTGATGGATTTTATAAAGAGGGGAGCACGTCATCCTCTTTTGTGGATGTACTACCGTACCAATGGTGCTACAAGAGGATGTGTTGAGGGAGTTCCATTATTCCCCTGTATAGGTTCATCTCGGAGTGGTGAATACGTATTAAGACCTATGATAGTAGAATTAGTGGTCGGGAAAGAAGAAAGAAGTGGCAGAGTTTGTCTCACAGTGCCTCAGTTCTCAGCAAGTGAAGGTGGAGCATCGGATTCTAGTCGGTTATACTCAGCCACTTGAGATGCCATAGTGGAAGTGGGAGGGAATTTCCATGGACATAGTGACTTGAATTCCACAAACATCCAAGGGACATGATTCCATCTATGTGATTTCAGACCGACTCACCATGTCAGCTGACTTCCTACCTATTAGAGAGCAGGGATCAGTAGTGAGCTTGGGACGCCTCTATGTACATGAGATTATATGGATTCATGGAGTGCTCGTTAAAATTGTCTATGATCGTGATGCACCTTATTCATCTTGAATATGGAAGGGGTTGGAAGAGGCATTTGGGACTCGTCTTAGAATAAGCACTGCCTTTCTTCCTCAGAAGGATGGTTAGATAGAGAATACCATTCAGACCCTCGAGGACATGTTGCGTGCTTGTGTCCTGGATTTAGGCCACTTATGGGAGGATCACATACCCTTTGTGGAGGTCACGTACAACCACAACTATCACTACACCATTGTTATGGAACAATTTGAGGCATTTTACTCTCGTCCTTGTAGATCCCCTCTCTGCTAGACTACCCAGCGGTGTCAGTACTCATGGGAATAGAGATGGTACGAGCTACCACAGAGAAGATGTAGATCATTTAGGAGTGGATGGAGACTGCACAGAGCATGCATATGTCTTATGATGATAGGAGATAGATACCTATGGAGTTCGAGGATGGTGACCATGTTTTTCTTTGAGTCTCGGCTCGATGAAGATTGCATATATTTGGCCAGGGAACCAAGTTATCACCAAGGCTGATCAGTTCCATTCAGGTCCTCATTAGAGTGGGTGAGGTGGCATACCACTTCGCTCTTCCCCCTAAGATTCACCAGGTGCACCACATTTTCTATGTATCCCAGTTGAGGAGGTATGTGCATGATCCTTGTCACATCATTGACTACTGCAGGTTGGACATCGATCATGGGGTGACGTTTTCGGATGTTTTAATAGAGATTAAGGAATGACAGAAGATATTCACTCATGGTCGATTGATACCTCTAGTGCACATATGTTGGAAACATGATATTCTATAGGAGGGGACCTGGAGCCTAATATCCATGCTCATTACCGCCACATGTTTCCCTAGTTTGTGTCGTGGCTTTCTAGGATGCAAAGCCTTGAGGTGGGGAGAATGTAAAGACCAGAAATATTCAATGGAATTTTTTTAATTATATAGATCATTTATGAGTCTGTGAAAGTTGGCGAAATGTGTTTTTGAGGCCCTGAGTGGCCAGAAATAATTTCAGAAAATTCATTATGTACCTTTAGTTAACCTTTGAGAAGGAATTCCTAACTTTTTAACCAGTGCTCGGAATTCAAATTTGAGGACACCGTTGAACTTGCAGTGCCAATTTTCTCTTAAGGGAGCCTTCACCACGACCATAGTCGGTAAAGGGTGGAAGATCATATTTCGGTTTTTTGTGGGAGAATTGAGAAAATCATTATTTTATTTCACAAAACCTCACTTTAGAATTTCAGTGGTGGGGACCACCACAGGAGGATGGGCATTTAATTCCCCGAATTAAATGATGTGTTTCAAGTGGTGTAACACTTTGAAATCACCCCCATTAATGACTTCATTAAACTTTTATTTGATGAAGTCATTAAACATCATTAGGGGGGATTAGATCCTTACATCTCATGTTGGAGATTGATGGAAAACAGGTTTGCTGGATAACTCTCGGTGGAAGAACATCCTCCAATGATGAAAGAACCTTCGGATCAAGAAAGATGAATCAACGATGGAAAACGGATTGAAAGCTTATTGTTGGAGCGATGAATGTCGACGTCTCATTCATCGTCTTCATATTATTCCTCATTCCATCTCCAACAAATGATAGAGCTAGGGTTTGTTCGTGATTATTCGTTGTTAATTTACATGGATTCAATATTCATGATCTTCATGCTATCGGTCTAATGTGGAAGGTGTTGGCCAAACGAATGTGGCTGGATCCCTCTACTACTATGATAAGGACATGTTCTTCATGGGAGAAACATTTGGTTGAGAAAAACTCAAGCTTAATGGATGTGAAGTGATGACGATGTCCAGAGATGAACATAGAGGCCTTCAAAATGAAGAACATGTCATTGGATCTCACTTGGGGACCCATGGAAGCTTGCCGGTGCAACGACACTAACGACTGGTGCCGGAGACCAGTGCCCATAGGGTACAAGGAAGCATTGAAACACCGGTCATCCATGAAGGTAGAGGCAGCACAAGCCTGCCACCATAGGAGGTTGCGGCCAGTCGGACGCAACGAAGGAGGGCAGTGGCCAGCACACCGGCTGACCGCATGGAAGTTGAGGAGGTGCGTGTCTACGAATCTATTGATGGGGCCGCTGTTGTTGAGCCACGCCGGCACACCCAGAGGGCGGCTGACACTTGGATGGATGCAATTGGAGTATTTGTGCCATCTCTCCATTGGAAAAGTCCCCAGTCGTCACCCCAGCCAGCCACGACGTGTCGGAGTAGGACCCGCTCTGGCGGGTCCCGCGTGCTAGTAGGCGACACCATGTGGCACATTCGTATTGGCCAAAACCAAACGGTCCAACTGGACAGTTTGAGAATCCTGAGGTATGCCTCCCTGGGTGGTGACTAGGGAGGGCCTCGCCATGGGGGACCAAACCCAGCCACGGGTCATGCCCAGCGGGCCCGGACCTGGTCAAGTAAATAAGATATGTGTCAGGTTGGCGCATCCCGAATCAGGATGGGTCTGTCTACTGGGTCATCCCAAGCCGGATCGGGCCAGGTCGGTCTAACTTGGTCGGCCCAATCCAGATCATGTAGGGTCGGTCCAACTAGGTCGGACTGGACCCGGGCCCATCTTGACCTAGATACGCCTTTTGGGCCATATCTTTAGAACTGGGCATCCGTTTAAGAAACCTTTTGTGGTGATGAAATCCTTGGATCGAGGTGGTCCCTTTGGTATACTCCACTTCAGTTTTGTATAATGTTGGAGTATGGATGGGTTGGATTGAACCCAAATCCAATCGGGCCCTCAGAACAAAAACACTATTAACTTACAGACCGGGCGTCTGATTGACGAGTTTTCTATTGTGTTGGGACACTTATGACATGTCGGCCTGTTGAGACACTTAATAATGGGACTTTGTGGAAGATGATGTATGACCTATGGCTTGAGAAGAGGATCCTCCATAAATCAAGCATGCATAGTGACGAGAAACTAGTCAATGGGTGTAGTTGAAGAATCTTCATTTCCAGTGTGGGTCATCTACATATCATGTGTGGGACATCTTCAGATCATTTCTGGGTCATCTTCATATCATGTGTGTTTCATCTTTGGATCTGATGTGGGTCATCTTCAGATCTTGTGTGGGTCATCATCAATCCTATGTGGGTCAACAACAGAGATTCTCAATGATGTAATATGATCTATAAATACAACGAATCATTTTCTCTTTCATACTTAAGTTATACCTGGTATGAGTTGAGTCTTCACCTTTGTGGTGCACTTCTATGTCATGATACCATCATGGTATTCTTCTGTTTGGAATAACCATTGAGGTACTTGCCTTCGTGGCCTTAACTTCATAATATTTTTTCCTTCGTTGAGAAGTTGTGTTTTTGGATGGAGAGTTGGGCCTTGAGTTTCCTTAAGAATGAGATGGGTATACCCGATAACTTAGGTATATGAATAAGCATATACATATGTCGGGTTGACTGTTGTTTTCATGAACTGTGATTATTTTATTACTTTTTTGTTTATCTTTTATGGATTATGAGAGATCATCAGTGGTCTCTGGATCCCTACAGAGTATTTTCATACTCACCCCTGCACGGGCTATGCCAGAACCATGTTGTATCTTGTGCAGACAACATACAACATTGATCGAGTCTGAGGGTGACCTAACTGCAGGCTACTCAATTGTGGACTATTAGTCTAGACATACAGTAGAAATTACAGTTGGAGAGCTATACCTACCCTTCAGGTAGGATCCTTAGCAGGTTTTCATAGGATCTATTTATAGTTTTACTTGTAAATTCTAGTTGGGCTGGTATTCCGGCTCCATTAATAACTGTACTCACCTTATTTACTAAATAGTTTATTTTGTGATTTTATATTGTTGTGTGGTTGGATTGTGTGAGTTTTCCTGTTAAAAGTAAATAACTTATTTGTTTTAGGGATATGCTTTTTCGATGCAAGTCGCCAGCCTCTGGCCTTTGGATGGCGGGCTTGGGGTAGTCACGACATAGCCCCATGAGATGAGTCGTGACAGAGTGCATGTATTTTTTACAATTTGGGTAAGTGTTAGAAATCCCATTATGATGACATTGATAAGATACCTTTTGAATGATATGCTTACTGATCTTTATTTGTATATAATTGATGTTCAAAATCATGGTGGTGTAGACCATATGGGTGAGTTTGGCCAACGACCAATTATTTAATGTTATATTAACAACATATTCTGTGTTTTCTCACATAGAATGGAATTGTATTGTACTTAATTGAGGTGGCATGGTGTTTTTTCATGACCCTAGTCTCTTTGGATAAATCCTCTTATTATGGACATTTGGATAGGTGATTTATGGATATTAAAAGGATCAATCTATTGTGTGGATTACCATTGGAATTAGTGCCTCATGGACCAATGCCATTGCATGATATGCCCACTAGTTGTGTTATGGGACCCTTGTAAAAGATGGATGAAAAGTAATAATATTTTTTTTATTTTTAATAGTATTCATGGTATTTAAAAAACATTAAATGGAATGATTAATATGGGATCATGTATTAATTCTCATGGTTAATACCCTATAGTTTGTAGTTTATAACATTTGTCATCAGAGTTACATTGAGATCGAAACTGTGTGATATTACTACATTTTTATATATTCTATTACTTGTTCATGGGTATTGGTGGTAAAAACATGTTAGCCAAGTGGTACATGAGTAATATAACATTGGGTCACCCAAAAAAATTAAACTCAGGTCAGACCTTTGAGTGATAATGATTGGATTTTTGAGGGCGGTGATTGGATTTATAGAATGGAAACCCCATTAATGTGATTTTCTTGGGGTTATGTTATATTAATCATTTGATGAATTTGAGGTTTCAATGGGGGTGGTACTAGTGTATGTGAGATACAATCATTTTTGGATATTAGGAGAAATGAAGGATTTATGGGTTTTGATCATGGATACACCTTGAAAGATAGTACCATTGTGTTCGAACATGCTTCAAAAGGACGTATTATTCATGTTTCTGGTCCTATCTTCATAGGAGTGTTTAGTACATGTTTAAAGCATTGGTATATTTATTTATTTTATATGGCATCAAGTGGTGGATAGAAATGTGAATGAGGTCAAAACATCATGGTGTATGGTTGGATACATTTGGTTTACCATCAACACTCATGTATTGGGTGATTGAATGGTGGTCTATGTGACAAGTGAATATATCAATTTTAAATATGATTTCCATGATATATTATGTTTGGTTAGAGGTGAGCCTTGAAATATGAGGGACTATATGATATTATTTGAGAAAGATAATCAATAATTATATCGAAAAAATTCATGTTAATATTGTAGGGCATGGTTTGCTACAGAATTGATATTTTGTGCCTATTTTTAATAACATGATTAATAACACTATGATTCATGTTATAGTGACTAGGTGGATAAAAATGTACACAATTCATTATAAAAAATAAATCAATGGATCACACATAGTACACATATGGGGATTGTGTATTTTAGAATTATTTTTGATTCTGTGTGCGATAAAAGTCAATGAAATATTATTCAACATGATCCTAGGGGATAACCTACAACATCAGAAGAAATTAAGGAATTTCCCTTTGATAATTAGTTATTGAGAAATGGATTAGGTGATTTTTATCCTGGTTTTGTTCAATGTCAAATTTTTATGGTAACAAAAGAATATTTCCGGAGGATCTACATATGGGTTTTCATTTTGACCTTTGTGGTTGGGTTGATGCATTATTTTTAGGTAATTACATATGCTGGGGAGTGTACCAATTTCATGTGAGGTCATTGATTTTCATGCGAGTTTAAAATTATGCGTATAGACATAAGGATCTCACCATGAACTAGAAGTGGGTTGTGGATTTGGTTTCTACCATGTATTCTAAAATTCATGGATTATATCTTGTTTTTTCACCATAGTCATTGATGGATGGGATTTTTTTCATGGTGTTTAGGTTTCAGTCTAGTAGGGATGTGAAAAAGGGTAATCTTAAATTTGGGAGTGTGATATCTTCCATTACTGGGATCAACAATGTTGTTAGGTTCACAATATAAGGAGACATGATTGTATATAGCTTTAATGATAGTTGGGATCCAATGACAAGTAATGTGGTGAAATTGAGTCTAGTATTATATTTTTTGTAGTATGAACATTTGTTTCAATATCATGTTTTTTAGGAATGATCTATAGATTCTTTATATACGAAGAACATATATGCTCATTGAAATTACATCGTCATTTTATTCAAATGAATTCAAAATGAGGGGGGAGTTTTGTCTTTTAAAACAATTTTTGCCTTTGATGACCAAAATATTGTGGATTTTGGTAAAATAAGAACTAAAGGTATGGATTGATGGTAATTTTTATATTTGATGTAATAACCCAAGAATTTCACAAGGTTTTTGTAAAAGATGCTTTCAATTGAATAAAATAATTTAACATGTGTCTCCAATAGCAGGTTTCCCGCAATCTGGTGTTTCAGGAATGCAATGATGTTTTGGGTCCATGCATAACATCAGTCTTAGGATGTATTAGGATGACCCAAAAATGACTAGGAAGAGAGGTGAATATTCATTCGATAGAGAACAATAAATGGTGTTATAGAGTATTACTTTGGGGTTGTTCCCTAAGAATGAAAATAACCTCAACTAGTAGGTTTGACTAGATATATGGTTCCTTGAATGTTTAAGAATATTGGAAGTTGTTTTAAGAATGTTTTAGTAGATGATGATCAGAATCATTGAGTAAAAATAGGGGAAATGGTTTTTTGACATGAGTTTCCCCATAGAGTTTGATATGACCTTTTTAGAACTATTTTTGAAAATTTGTGTGAGATTCTATGTGAGTTTCTTATACATAGGCATGCCTATTCAATGAAATATCAAATTTTCTATAATCATAAATAGATTGAAGATAAATGTATTTTTTTCATTGAAATTATGTAGGACGAGTTGAATTATTAATAGTATAATGTTAGTGGTCCTAATCATGTGTTTGAGTTGTAATCATTTCAATAATTATAGTTGTAATATATATATATATATATATATATATATATATTGTTTTAGTATGTATTATTTAGGATGGTAGTGCCAGTACTTGGATGTTAGCTATTATGACCTATGTTCTTTGGTGGGAAGGACTATAGATCAGGTAATAAATTAGTTGATGATGTAGTCATTTCATGGGGTGTAAATTCATCACTAATAATCATCCTAGCGTTTTTATATTTTTATGATATTTTCACTTTTTTTGATAACTTAATTTATATAAATAATTTTTTCCACATTAAAAAAATATTTCTACATTAGAGTTTGAAGGTGTCAATTTCAGAGTATTTTGATCATCATAATTGTTCTGAATTTTCAGGGGGACTTCCATTAAAAATTATTATGGATGAGAAGTATTATATTTGGGATTTGTAATACCTTTACTCTATATATAATGTTTTAAAAAAGAAGGGAATTAAAAATTTCTAATTAGTTGATGGATAAATTTTTAAACTTACTAAAAAGACTTCATTTTTATGGGTTTGACACCACTAAATTATGTTTGTTGATAATGCTTTGGGATTTGAATGCGATCGAGTATTGTGGGGTTGATCATGAGATGGGTTAGGTTGTTGGGGTTATACCTTGCACCTGTCGACTAGATTCCAATTGGCTAGGGGTTTGTTGTCCAACTGGTGTCCATCATATTTCTAGTGGTGGTTATAATGGAACATACATTCATTAGTCACACATTATACCACATCATTTTCTCTCATAGAGAAATTGGTATCATCCATATATTATCCTCTTCAACACCCTATATGGGATTGTCTCAAAAGGCATCATATGATGATTTTAGGTAATTGTAAACTATTATCATCTTAAGGTGGACCAATAATCCATTCATTTTAATATACCTCTTAATTGGATATGTTATATTTGGTGATTCAACCATACCTTATAGTAAAATCAAGAAACCTAGATTGATGGTCTCCTTAAACACCATAATTCCCAGGTTTTCTAATGTTTCATCAAGGTATATCACCATTTTTTTGTTCTTGAATTTTCTTTCCATTTTCCAAATAAAATAATTGTGAACTATTTTTCATTGGTTTGGTTTTGTATTGGTGCAGGTTCTATTGGATGCTGGAGTTGGTGAAACACTAATGCTCAATGTTGGTGTAGGTGAGCATGGAAGGTTATCAGTGTGTCTCAGAAAAGCCACAAAGCCTTAGTGAATTTAATTTATTAAAATATTATAAGGTAGGTGTTCCTTAACATCGACTAATATTATTTTATGTTCCCATGTTCATGTGTCCCAAATTCATGTTATCTTCACAATGAATTGGATGAAATTAACTAAAAATTAAAATTTCTAAAATATCATTTTCTATTTTTAAAACCCATTTAAATATTATTTTTAATGATATAAAATATTTTAATTTTGGGAAACCAATTTTAAATGGTAATTATATTTTTAAATTATAACTATTTTGAAAAATAAATAGGTTGTGGTTGTACTTAAATTGGAGTGTAATGATGTTATGCATGTGATATATTTAAAATTATTATTTCATATTGTTTTTTGGAAAATTAGTTGAAAATTATTTTCGATTTTTAATTAAAATTATCCTTCCATATTTTTTTGGGAAATATAGTTTAGAAATTTTTTCAAATAGATATGTTTTAATTCCTTAGTTCTTATATTAATTTTCCATTAATGATATAAATATTTGTATGTGATTGGTTCCACTCACTTACGGTTATGGTTAGACTATGCAGGACATGGAACCTTGGGAATGAAAGGATATATAAGGTTAACAAGTGAGTGAACCTGGCACTGGGTGATACCCTGAAATTATGGTTAACCTAGAGTGAACACATAACTTTATGACGATTGTGATCGTTAACCCATGATGAACATGGATACCATGAGATGCATGGATATGGAGATGATAATTTTTCAATCAAATTCTTGGTTGGACTAAGCATATGTATAACTACCTCGTAATATAGTGAAATGGTTTAAATGTTCTATACAAAAGTCTCATAGAAACTGCATAATAGGAGGAATAAGGTTTTTACCATTATTTTGGTAAACCTAGAATTCTGGATTGGTGTTTGTTTATGTTTTAGTTTTTCAATGTTTTATCTTTTTATTTCTTCATCTGGTGGATTGAGTGCAAATGAATGAACTATTTATTGACTAGTTATTTTCAAGATGTCATTAGTGATGGCCAATAGTGTTTTAATGACACCCTTATAGAGGTGAAATTGGACTAGTGTACCAGAGATTCCACACCATATTATTGTAGGAATAAGTGAAACTAAGGATAAAATTTAATTTTTTCAAAGTCAGGTAGGGAATATTGAATAAATTTAGGAGACTGGGGGGTGTCATGGTTTGGTTAGGTAGTTGAGGGGGGAATATTTTACTCATTGTAGATTCTATATTCTAGTTCATATATTGCACCCCCTAGTGGGAGGTATGTTTTATTTCATATGTTACAATATATTTTTTTCATCTTGTTTAGTTTTATCTATTCATTATGTCTACGTACATGTATGTGATATTTATTAATTTTGACTATAATTATGAACATTTATATAAGGGGTGTAGTCTCCCCATAGTACCACCTGATAACCTCACACCTAGTAGGAATCCTTTGGAATATGTAGAGGTTATCTTGATGTCTTAAAACATTCAAGTATAGATATAGATCATAGTTTATTTGTCCAGGAATATTATAATAACTACCCCCAATTAGGGAACATCCTATTTCATAACATAATATATTATCTCTAATAATAATGATGAAAATAATTAAAAGAAAAATGTGAAAAATTTTAAAAGTACATGAAAATCTTGAGTACCTAAAACATTCCATTATTAATGTTTTTTCTACAAAATTGGATTGAATGAATTCCATGATCATCTATCATCTTTAATGTAATTTTATTTTACCAAATTAATCTACAGTGAATGTACTCCACCTTTATCTTTTAAAGATATTTATGAACTGTATTTGAATTATAAAATTCCATACATTCCATCATCCATAATTTAGTTCTTCTAAATGATTTTATATTATTAATAAATGAGTTTTATATAATCATGTTCCCATTGACTGACATTGGTTATTCCATCCCTTGATTCCCACATGGAATATTTCCCAATTTATAAAGAAAAAAATATAAAGACACATAATTCATCATTCCCCAAATAAACATCGTCATGAATCCCCAATCCACTAATGTATTTCCAATAAATTTTCTTTCCACAATAACAAAAAAATAATAGTTCCATTATCATATCACAATCATAAAATCGACCAAAAACATCATTAATAATTTAATTATCATAAAACAACTCAACATTACATCACTTCACATTGAGTGACCCAATAATATGTAATATGAGGTTTATTGTCTTGATTTTTCATGTGAAACAACACTATATGATCCAAACATTATGCTAACACCTACTAAGTGAATAAAATTGAATACCTCATTTGAAAAACTCAAAATCAATCGTTTAACAAATGTTTATATATTTTGGTACAATAAAATTATCTACTAGAAACTAATCATTTAGTGTCACACTTTACGTGGTGGTCTATACTATAGGGCCCCAGCCATAAACATTACTTAATATTTAATTAAATGAATAATTCACATTGAATATATTTTCAGGTTTAGAGTTTTAGACAATTAGATCATAACTATTACATCTCAAAAGATTACACAGTAGACACTTCTACAAAGTTTCTTTTTAAAAAAAACATGAACTCCTAAAAAAAGATTCATGTCTAGTTTCCTATTTAAGACATCATGACTTTTCCGTGATCCCATCCTTGACCGTATTCCACATTATGTCCTATGAAAAACATTTCAAAAAATCTTGGGGTGAGAATAAAAAACTCAGTAAGGGATACACAAAGAAGAAAAACTGTTAGTTTTTCAAAACATCATGAAAACCATGAATAATTTATCAAAGTAACACTTTTCACATATAAGAAGTAGTAAATATTCTTTACTGAATAAAAGATCATTACATAACCATTTGTAACCAAAATATTATCATAAAACCTATATAAATAACACATAACATATAAAGGTATCTCGTGACATAAACATACTTAAATGGAATAACCATACGGTCAACTTAAACACATATCACTAAATAGAATAGCCATACGGCTGACTTACATATCCAAGGCATTGGAGGTTATAACGTAACCACCCATCATGGTATTCATGTCCCCACCCGTCATATGGTTCATCACGTAACCACCCGTCAAATATCCAAGTTCCATTATAAAATCATAATACATAAAACAAATATAATGACAAGAAAATATTTCCAAATTTCGATCACAATATATCACTTAAATATATTAACGTAAAAATTACATTATAAAAACCATTTTCAGTACCAAAATACATAATAGAGTATATGGTATTTATTTAATTTTAAAAACATTATGGCTGGTTGAGAAGCCAAAGGCCAAATAATACTCGCATTGGTGGAAAAGGTCATTTTCACCACGTACGTTAAAATAAACATTCCATTTTGTCATTTAGTAAAATGATTCGTAGAAAAAGATTCCCTTTGAATGAAATGAAAATTCCATTTTGTTTTATACAGCGTATAAAAGAAAGTCATGTATTAGAAAAAAATGTGCCTCAATGAAAGGAGATTGAGACGAAGTCCCTTACCTCGTGTCCGACGTGACTTGATTGCACTTTAATCTCCTGAATAATAAACTAATGTAAATTTATACTTGATTAAGAACCTTTTTAATGTTTATCATTCATTTTATATAACTTATTTCCATGTTATAAACATAATTAAATAATATATGTTAATAAAGTTTGTTTTGTCGATATTTGGTACTTAAGTCAAAAAATTGACTTCTTACAATTACATGTTGCTCATGTGATGAATGTTTCGTTATATCCAGAATGATATTCATGATTTTTATATCATATATATAATATATATCCATCATATACATGTATCTATAATAGTACATAACATTTTGAGTTAAGAAATTAAATGCACCGTTCATGGAGACGGTAAGCCGTACGTACACATTAAGCTACTTTCATTTCTATTTCAATTTTAATGGAGTGAAATCATAATTATATAAACGTATATTATAATTCCAGTATAATATCATATATAAAATCATTAACTCCATCCTTTATACGTCCCACATATGACATTAACGAATCAAATTACTTTGAGGGGCGGTAGTCCACACTTCCTAAAATGAAATTATCGTGTTTACCCATAATGGAATCTATAAAGGTATGCTATAAATGAAAAATACAGATGTATAAGAAAAAAATAAACATAATATATATCATATATAAATAGAGTGAAATATTAACGGCCACCATGGAAGGTGTTAAAAGAAGATTGAACAATCATCGTTTCGTGATGCAGAAATTCGCCAACCACAGAAACAGTATGTTCTTTAACAATTAGACGGAGGTGTGTATAGGTGTAGCTAGAATACATCTCATAAAAACCTCCTAGTATATTTTAGATAGTGGTTTTGTTAAAAAAATAAGGGAATATAAACATTTTGGGGGGTTGGAGAAGAAAAATAAAACAAAAGGACATAAGAGAAGACATTACCATTAAATCGGGTAACTCCCTTTGGTTTGAACCAAAAGGGTTTCATGAAGAGCGTTCTGCCTAAGGTTAGGACTCTAGGATGATGAGAGGGATTTGGAGAGGTAAAATGAGTAGTTATTGGCTTATCCAATGGCTTGAGAGGTGTGGGTAAGTTGGTAGAGGTGGGGGACTTTTATAAGAGGGAGGAAGGGAACTCGTGGAATGTTATAAAATGTTACTTTATTATAAAATTGTTTTCAGATTTTAAAGGTCCAAAAAGGATATAGATCGAGAATTAGGTGATAAAGGTTTGAAATTATAATGACCCATACTTTACATACATTATTATTACTTCATAATTTATGTACACTTATTACAACATATAACAAACCCATGAAAGGACCGTATAGGTATAGTGTCTTTAGAAACTGGGAAACATAAACAAATGGTTCATAAAGCATCTAGTTTTCCTCCAATTTATTTCATCATATCTAGAGTCCCTTTTTGGCATATTCTACTTAATAACCTTATTCCTGACCTGGGGAAATAAAACATAAAAAAGGGTGAGCTCAAATGCTCAGTAAGGGTAAACAAAATAAATATCAATCACATCATATACATAAGAACATAACTTTTGGAAATCTTAACCTGCAAAAGAGATAATTATATCATATCATGGGATAAATCATATAAGTGAAATTTAATCCCAATAATCATAACATAAAACATGAAACTTTGTGGCATACACACATAATCATAGAGAATCATTTCTTATTAGTCAAGACTCATTGCCAAGACTATCTTAGTGGACAAAGTCCATTTCTGAAGCGAGTCACCCTCGTTTCAGTCCTGTTTCACTGAACCGGTATAACCTACCATTCCAGCCATGCCTATCTCATGAGATATAAAATCGTTACCCAATGAATTTGAGGGAGATATAGGTCCCACACATCTCATAATTATACCATTCTTATGTGTGCCACAAAATATTAAATCATACATCATTGCATAACCCATGTAATAAAAATGGGAATCTTAAATATCGTGACATCATAAAACAATTCATATAAGATAAAGGAATTCATAAAAATAATTTCATCACAACATAATCAAATCAATGTAAAAATAGGGATTGAAACAGAATCCTTTATTATCTTATATGGAAAATAATTTTGATAAAACACTTGAACTCCATTCTTGAAGAAAATTTCCTTTCTACTTCAAAAACACTTTTCCTTTCTTAACATGTAATAAAAGTATAAACTAAATAAAGTTTATTAAAAAAAACTTGAAAACTTGAAAAGGAAGCTTCTTGGAAATAATGTTTTAAAAATCCATTCATTCCATATAAGTTAAAAAAACATTCTTCGTACTTTTGTCTGAAAAGTCAAAAAGTACCTCGTACAAAAAACGACAAAAGATTCCATTCATATCCTTTACTAAAAACTAAACTAAGGGTAAAATTGTATTTAAACAGTTGTAGGTGGATGGAAATAATATTACTTATTGAGGAAACATGGATTTGGAAGATAAAATACACCCCAATAAATACTAAAGTATAAACAATATCGGATAAAAAATGAGATTGTGATATTTCCCTTACCTTAAGTCTGATATGCTTTGTACGTGTCCAAACCTCATGTATAATGATTTAAATAATGTTATTTACTTATTTCATAATCATACTTATTTTTATGATATCATATATGGTCATATTCTTAGCTTCTTAGTAGTAATATTTCATTGCTACTTGTTATTCGGGTGTTTATAACTTTTTGTTCTTATGCGTGTTTTGTCGAATAAATTATTATTCTTCTCTTTAGGTTATAGATACCTAATTTCCATAATGGTATTAGTGTAATATATATCATATTCATTCATTCAATTCATTTATATTATCATTATGAAATGAAGATTTTGTAGAACGGGTCGCATCACATCGTGGAGATGGTATTTCGTACGTAGGCACGAGTGATGATATCGTTCCTATGATCGTGGAATTGTATTGGAGTGTATTTATACTATTTCAGAATAAATATGACTTTATAATAGTCATATATAGTGATTATTTACACCATATACCCATCCAAGTATGGTGGTGGTGGAAAATAGATTACACCACAGCGTGGAGACGGTATTTCGTACGTACGCACGCGCGGTGATTTCATTTTCCGTAGGATGGATAGATGGTTAAATAGGGTTGTTTCATACTTATAATAACATATCAGTATATTATTGATACTGATTTTATTACTTCATAATTAAACAACTAATTAAGAAGAAGTTGAAGAAGAAAGAAATTGGAAAGGATCGGTAATGGATATTACCTCTTCTTTGAAGTGCTTCTTTGAGACCTCCTTTTAGGGCACTAAAATTGGTATTTGAAGAAGACCAGGACCTCTAGGATGTCTCTAGGGAAGTGGATAGGAGAAAGTGGCAGGTTTATGCCGAGCTTGAAGGCTCAAAGTGGTGTGAGGAAGAGGGGGAGGAGGTGCCCTTCTATAAGGGAGGAGAGGGGCACCTTTGGAATAACTAAAAATATTATTTTATTATAAAGTCAATTTCGGTTTTAAATAGCTATAAATTGATTTATTTCGAAGATAAGGTGGGGATGAGTCTAAATCCTCTCATCCAATAGAATTTAGACAAGTTTAGGTCATTATATTAACATTATCTTTTTGTTTTAACTCTTAGTTAATTAGATTGACATTTACCATGTCACTTTGTATTTTTATATTATATAGTTAATAAACATACCATATACATCCAAACGACCCCCAAGTTGTGTTTTATTAATATATATAACCTTATCTAAGTCATTTGGCCGAACCTTAGATTTTTAGGAATAAAATAACAATTAATAATATAATATTTTTTTTTAAAACTATTTTATTTCAATTTTGACACTATTCAAAAGTTGATATTTTTGAAACTCATGACAGAATGATTACTTCGACCAAAGTTAATTAAATCAACACTAACATGTCATATTAACCTATAAAATTAGTTTAATTCATAAAAAGTCTCAATTTATACTAATTTAGGTATTTATAATATCAATTATTCTAATTTTTCACCATTATGGTAATTACTACATCATCATTGTGTCATAAATAAATTAAATTTTTTAAAGTCTAAAAATTACAAATAAAATATCATTATGTAGGAAATATTTATGTCTTTATAATGAATATTTATAGTCGAATTTATCTTATGTATAACCTTATATTAAAAATGATTTAGTTATAAAACCTTGATTTTAACTATTTTAACCCTTCTTTAAATAAATTAATAATAAATGTCTGATTCTATTCAAAGTGGGCCTAAATGGTCACATATTATTCCTAAGGTTGTTTTTGGTCGAATTAAACTTGTCCAATAGAATTAGGACATGTGTTATGGTAATTAGAATATCATTTTTACCCTTAATTACCCTATTTACTTTTAAACGTGGTAAAAAAAAGTAAAAAGTTACTATTCACCAAAAAAAAATTCTTCTCATTGAACAAAATTTTACTTACTAACATCAACCGTGTCTCTCGGATTTTCAAAATTCCACTCACAGAAGCGGTAAAATTTTGTTTTATGAAAAATTCAGTTTTTTAACTACCACTTAGTGGTTTCACTATTCATCAAAAATTGAATGTTTTCAGAAAAATACCAAAATTTCACCCTAGGCTAATTTCGATATTACGAATCCAGAAATGAAGTCCATTTTGAAAAATAATACTTATAAAATTTCAAAAATTGGTTATTACTATTCATAACGGCTAGTTTTAATAATATTTTAATAGTATATCGTTGTTTAGTGAAACTCGGTATTGCGTACGACGCAAGCTATCGAGGAAGGTTACGGTTGCGTGTAAAGCAAGCCAAGCTAGTGTTGTGTGTAGTGAAAGATTCATTTGATGATTTATATAAC
This sequence comes from Viscum album, assembly GCA_963277665.1. Classification (NCBI taxonomy): domain Eukaryota; kingdom Viridiplantae; phylum Streptophyta; class Magnoliopsida; order Santalales; family Viscaceae; genus Viscum; species Viscum album. The sequence goes on along the minus strand of OY728126.1, from coordinate 1,940,604,676 downwards.
ATAAAAACAAAATATTTCACATAAAAGTCTCGAGTGTTACATTCTACCCCCCTTAAAATGAATTTCTCCCTCAAAATTCGTCACTTAGTAACAAACAGATGAGGATACCTCTCCCTCATCATATCCTCAAGCTCCCATGTAGCTTCTTATAATTGGTGGTTCCTCCATAAAACATTCACCAATCGAGTGGTCTTGTTTCGTAGGACTTTTTCGCTACGATCCAGAATCACTATCGGTTTTTCTTCATAAGAAAGATCTTGCTCCAGCGGTACAACTTCTGAGATGAGTACATGTGAAGGATCAAGTATGTAATTTCTATGGAGAGATACATGGAACACATCGTGAACTTGAGAGAGATTCGGTGGAAGCACCAATCGGTAAGCTACCTTCCCAACACGATCCAGAATTTCGAATGGATCGATATATCTAGGGATCAACTTCCCCTTCTTTCCAAATCTCATAACCCTCTTCCAGGGAGATATTCGTAAGAACAATTTATCACCCACTTCAAACTCTAGGTATTTTCTTCAGTTGTCGACATAACTTTTTTGTCGACTCCGAGCTTCTCTTATGTGTTGTTTAATATATCTGACCTTTTCTGCCATTTCATCAACGAGATCAAGTCCTAATATCTTTCTTTCCCCAACTTCATCCCAGAAAGTTGGAGTCCTACATTTCTTTCCATAGAGAGCTTCATAAGGATCCATCTGAATACTGGATTGAAAGATATTATTATAAGAAAATTCCACCAAAGGTAGGTGTTGATCCCAACCACCTTTGAAATCCATAGAGCAAGCTCTAAACATATCTTCTAGAGTCTGAATTGTTCTCTCAGACTGACCGTCTGTCTGAGGATGATAAGCAGTGCTGAAACTCAACTCTGTATCTAGAGTATGCTGAAGACTTCGCCATAACTTCGAGGTAAATCTCGGATACCGATCAGATATAATAGAAAGTGGTACTCCATGCAATCTTACCACTTCCTTTACATATATCCTGGCAAGCTGATCCAGAGAGAAATCCTCTCTAATAGAAATGAAGTGTGCAGACTTTGTAAGACAATCAACTATGACCCAGATAGCATTATTTCCTTTGGATGTTTTAGGAAGTCCTGTGACAAAGTCCATAGTGATGTTTTCCCATTTCCATTCAGGTATGGGTAATGGTTGTAACATCCCCTTAGACTTCTGTCTCTCAGCTTTAACTTGTTGACAAACCGAGCATCGAGAGACATATTCAGCAACATCTCTTTTCATTCCAAACCACCAGAAGTACTCTTTTAGGTCCCTATACATCTTCGTGCTTCCATGATGAATAGAGAATGAAGAACTATGAGCGGCATCCAGCATCTCCTTCTTTAATTCGGGGATGGGAGGAACACAAACCCGATTCCTGAACTTTATTATCCCATCACAATCAAGGTTGAATTCAGGAACATTTCTCACCTTCTTTTGTAACTCGACATCTTCTTTCTGTTCCTCTTTAATCTTCACATGTATAGATGGTTGAACATTCATTTGAGAAAGATACAATTTTCCCCTTTCATTATAATTCCAAGATCCATCCTTTGTAAATCCATAAATATTGGATCTTTTGTGATCCTCATCATGGATAAACTAGCATGGTCTTGTCGACTTAATGCATCTGCCACCTTTTTTGCTTTCCCAGGGTGGTAATGAATTGAGTAGTCATAATCCTTAATCATCTCCAACCATCTTCTTTGGCACATATTCAGCTCCTTTTGTGTGAAAATATACTTTAAACTTTTATGATCAGTATAAATATCACACCTTTCACCATAAAGGTAATACCTCCAAATCTTTAATGCAAAGATTACCGCAGCTAACTCCAAATCATGAGTTGGGTAATTTTTCTCATGTATTTTCAACTTTCGTGAGGCATTAGCTATCACCATATCATTTTTCATAATAACACAACCCAATCCCTTCTTGGATGCATCAATGTAGATCACAAACCTTTCTCCACTACAAGGCAGTGTGAGCACAGGTGCACTGGATAACCTTCTTTTCAACTCCTTGAAATTCTCTTCACATTCCTCCGTCCAAACAAACATAACTCCTTTCCGAGTCAACTTGGTGAGTGGATTAGATAATTGTGAAAAATCTTTCACAAAACGTCGATAATATCCATCCAAACCAAGAAAACTTCAGATCTCAGTCACTGTTGTTGGTGTCGACCATCTTTCGATAACCTCTGTTTTTTCTGGATCCACAGATATCCCCTCTTTTGAGATTATGTGACACAAAAATGTAACTTTTTGAAGCCAAAATTCACATTTGGTAAATTTGGCATAAAGATTCTCCTTTCTTAGGGTCTTCAATATAATTCTCAAGTGATATTCATGTTCTTCCTTGCTCTTTGAATAGACAAGAATATCGTCTATAAAGACTTCCACTAACTGATCAAGATAGTCTCTAAAGACACTATTCATTAGATCCATGAAGATTACAGGGGCATTAGTAAGAAAAAATGGCATCACTATAAATTCATAGTGTCCATACATTGTACGGAAAGCCGTCTTTGGTATATCCTTTGTTTTTACCCTTAATTGATGATACCCTAAATGAATATCAATCTTGGAAATGTATTGAGCTCCGCGTAGTTGGTCAAATAGGTCATCAATGCTGGGGAGAGGATATTTTTTCTTGATAATGATCTTGTTAAGTTCTCGATAATCAATGCAGAGTCTCATTGATCCATCTTTCTTCTTAACAAACAGAACAAGTTCTCCCGAAGGTGATGCACTAGGGAATATGAACCCCTTATCAAGATTCTCTTGGAGTTGCTTCTTCAATTCCTGCAACTCAATTGGGGCCATTCTATAAGGTGTCTTTGAAATAGGAAAAGCACCCGGTATGAGTTCTATTGAAAACTCAACTTCACGATTCGGTAGAAGACCCGATAATTCCTCCGGAAAGACATCATCAAACTCCCATACAATGGGCATATTCTTAATCGTGAGTTTCCCACCAACCATTTGAGATAAATAACCTTCATTTAGTGGAATCAATTCCCATAAAATGGAAGAAATTTACACTGGAAGGTTATGTTAATCCTTGCATCGAAAGACGATCATAGATTGATCTGGAATATGAAATGTGACTTCCCTTCTTTGGAAATTGATATGAGATCCATGTAGATAAAGCCAATCCATGCCAAGAATCACATAAAATTCAACTATATGAAGGATCACAAGATTTTTAGGAAGCACTTTCTCACAAACTTCAATCGGAGAAGAATTATAAACTTTTGATGCGACTGTTGTGCCATTAGCTGTTGTCAGAGCTAACTCAACATCTAATTGTTGAGGTAATATGGTGATACCCTTAGAAAATTCTTCAGAAATAAAAGAGTGGGTGGATCCAGAATCAAATATAATATTTGCTACTTTAGAGTGGATGGTAAGTGTACCTTTCCCCACATCGTTATCATACTCCACATCGCTGATAGAAATTGCATGTGACTTTCCTTTATCACTATCCTTAAGAGTTTGTTGATGTCGATCATCATCATCAACCCTTGGATTAGGGAATTTATTGGCATAATGTCCAATCTCCTTGCACTTGAAACATTGAAGTGTAGTAGGTTCATTCTGTGTATCCCTTCCTTTGCTTGAATCATTAGACATCTTCTTCCCATCATCGCGGCATTCAAATGCCCGATGACCTTCTTTTCCACATTTGAAACATTTACTTGTCCCTTTAAGACAACTCCCTACATGTTTCTCTCCACACATTGAGAATAAGGGAAAGCTCATCTTCTTTTCAGTGTGCTCTTTAGATTTTCCTTTGAATTCCATTTTCCTCTTCTTATCAAACCCATATGACTGATGGGTTACTCCAATCTCCATCTCAACGTTGAGAGCACATCGAACAATTTCCTCGTATCTATTAAAGTCCCTTATGGCTAAGGCCCTTCGAAGACTTGGTTTTAAGACACTAAAGAATCGATCAATCTTACTCTCAGGTTGGATAATAATACCAGAAGCGTACCTTGCAAGTCTTGTAAAATTTGCTTCATAGGTACCAACAGATTCATCATCCTTTTGCTTCAGTTCAAGAAACTCTTTCTCCATCTTTGTTCGGAGAATACGAGGGAAGTACTTATTGAAAAATAAGTTCTTAAACTCATCTGATTCCATGGACTCAATTTCATCCCTTTGCCTCATATTATTAATAAGATTCCACCATTGATCAGCGTCACCCTCCAAACGATACACTGCTAAGATGACTTTATCATGCTCAGATTCATTGAAGAACTGAAAATAATCTTTCAGTAGTACTAATCCATTGTTCAGCAACTAATGGATCAGTAGACCCGCTGAATGAAGGTGGATGTTGTCTCATAAAGGATTCAACAGAATTTTGCTCCTTCCTTTGGTCATTTGGAAGTCCTTCATGATTCATAGCTTGAGAAAGTTGTGTGAGCATGGCTACAAGATTTTTCATTCCAGCTCCCATAACATTTGGTTGCTCAGGGGGACAATCATTGCATTGCCCGTCGCATTCCACATTAACACGGTTCCTTCGGGTTCCATCCATTGACTAAAACCAAGAAGAATAGTTTGAGAAACACAAATTATAATAGGAAAACCACATAATCAAGAATAAAATTTCACACTTAAGGTCTTATCCTAGGTTATTCATGGCCATTTCTAAAACACTAAGATTGTGTTCTATGCTTAGACTTATCCTTAGGGATCTAACTAAGGCTTTCGCATCCTAGTTTCCAAAGGTTGACTATACCTTTCCTCTGATACCAACTATAACGACCCATACTTTATACATACATTATTATTACATCATAATTGAAGAAAAATTATTACGACATATAACAAAACCAAGAAAGGACCGTATAGGTATAATATCTTTAGAAACTGGGAAACATAAACAACTGGTTCATAAAGCATGTACTTTTCCTCCCATTTATCTCATCATATATAGAGTCCCTTTTTGACATATTCTACTTAATAACCTTCTTCCTGGCCTGGGGAAATAAAACATACAAAATGGTGAGCTCAAATTCTCAATAAGGGTAATCAAAAGAAATATAAATCACATCATATACATAAGAACATAACTTTTGGAAATCTTAACCTGCAAAAGAGATCATTATATCATAACATGGGATAAATCATAGAAGTGAAATGTAATCCCAATAATCATAACATAAAAAATGAAACTTTGTGGCATACACGCATAATCATAGAGAATCATTTCTTATTAGTCAAGACTCATTGCCAAGACTATCTTAGTGGACAAAGTCCTTTTTTGAACCGTGTCACCCTCATTTCAGTCCTGTTTCATTGAACCGGTATAACCTACCATTCCATCCATGTCTATATCATGAGATATAAAATCTTTACCCAATTCATTGGAGGGAGATATAGGTCCCACCCATCTCATAAAGATACCATTCTTATGTGTTCCACAAAATATTAAATCATACATAATTGCATAACACATGTAATAAAAATGGGAATCTTAAACATCATGACATCATAAAACAATTCATATAAGATAAAGGAATTCATAAAAATTGTTCCATCACAACATAATCAAATAAATGTATAAATTGGGATATAAATAGAACCTTTATTATCTTAGATGTAAATTATTTTGATAAAACACTTGAACTCCATTCTTGAGGAAAATATCCTTTCTACTTCAAAAACACTTTTCCTTTCTTAACATGTCATAAAAGTCTAAACTAAAAGAATTTGATTAAAAATAAACTTTAAAACTTTTAAAGTAAGCTTCTTGGAAATAATGTTTTAAAAATCCATTCATGTTGTATAAGTTAAAAACCATTCTTTGTACTTTTGTTGGAAAAGTCAAAAAGTACCTCGTACGAAAAACGACAAAAGATTCCTTTCATATCCTTTACTAAAAACTCAAATAAGGGTAAAATTGGATTTAAACAATTGTAGGTTGATGGAAATAATATTAAATATTGAGGAAACATGGATTTGGATGATAAAATACACCCTAGTAAATACTAAAGTATAAACAATCTCGGATAAAAAATGAGATTGTGATATTTCCCTTACCTTAGGTCCGATATGCTTTGTACGTGTCCGAACCTCCTGTATAATGATTTAAATAATGTTATTGACTTATTCCAGAATCATACTTATTTTTATGATATCATATATGGTCATATTCTTAGCTTCATAGTAGTAGTATTTCATTCCTACTTGTTATTTGGGTGTTTATAACTTTTTGTTCTTATGCGTGTTTTGTCGAATAAATTCTTATTATTCTCTTTAGTATATAGATAACTCATTTACATAATTGTATTAGTGTAATATATATCATATTCATTCATTAAATTCATTTATATAATCATTATGAAATGAAGATTATGTAGAACGAGTCGCATCACATCGTGGAGACGGTATTCCGTACGTACGCACGAGTGATTATATCATTCCTATGATCATGGAATTGTATTAGAGTGTATTTATACTATTTCAGAATCAATATCACTTTATAATAGTCATATATAGTCATTATTTACACCATTATACCCATCCAAGTAAGGTGGTGGTGGAAAATAGATTACACCACGGCGTGGAGACGCTATTCCGTACGTACGCACGCGCGGTGATTTCATTTTCCTTAGGATGGATAGATGGTTAAATACGTTTGTTTCATACATATAATAACATATCATTATATGAGTCATACTGATGTTATTACTTCATAATGAAACAACTACAGAAGAATAAGTTGAAGAAGAAAGAAATTGGAATGGATCGGTAATGGATATTACCTCTTCTTTGAAGTGCTTCTTTGATACCTCCTTTTAGGGAACTAAAATTGGTCTTTGAATAAGACCAGGACCTCTAGGATGTCTCTAGGGAAGTGGAGAGGAGAAAATGGCAGGGTTTTTCCGTGATTGAAGGCTAAAAGTGGTGTGAGGAAGAGGGGGAGGAGGTGCCCTTTTATAAGGTAGGAGAGGGGCCCCATTGGAATAACAAAAAATATTATTTTATTATAAAGTCATGTTCGGTTTTAAATAGCTCCAAATTGAGTTATTTCGAAGATAAGGTGGGGATGGGTCTAAATCCTCTCATCCAATAGAATTTATACAAGTTTATGTCATTATATTAACCTTATATTTTAGTTTTAACTCTTAGTTAATTAGATTAACATTTACCATGTCACTTTGTATTTTTATATTATATAGTTAATAAACTTACCATATACATCCAAGAGACCCCCCAAGTTGTGTTTTATTAATATATATAACCATATGTAAGTCATTTGGCCGATCCTTAGATTTTTAGGAATAAAATAAAAATTAATAATATAATATTTTTTTAAAAAACTATTTTATGTCAATTTTGACACTATTCAAAAGTTGATTTTTTTGAAACTCATAACAGAATGATTACTTCGACAAAAGATAATTAAATCAATCCTAACATGTTATATTAACCTATAAAATTAGTTTAATTCATAAAAAGTCTGAAATTATACTTATTTAGGTATTTATAATATCAATTATTCTAATTTTTCACTATTATGGTAATTACTGCATCATCATTGTGTCATAAATAAATTAAATTATTTAAAGTCTAGAAATTACAAATAAAATATAATTATGTAGGAAATATTTTTAGATTTCTAATGAATATTTATATTCGAATTTATCTTATGTGTAACCTTATATTAAAAATGATTTAGTTATTAAACTTTGATTTTAACTATTTTAACCCTTCTTTAAATAAATTAATAATAAATATCCTAATCTAATCCAAGTGGGCCTAAATGGTCATATTTTATTCCTAAAGTTTTTTTTGGTCGAATTACACTTGTCCAATAGAATTTGGACATGTGTTAGGGTAATAATTATATCATTTTTACCCTTAACTACCCTATTTACTTTTAACAGTGGTAAAAAAAGTAAAAAGTTACTATTTACCAAAAAATTATTTTCATCTCATTGAACCACATTTTACTTACTGAAATCAACCGTGTCTCTCGAATTTTTGAAATTACACTCACAAAAGCGGTAAAATTAAGTTTTATGAAAAATTCAGTTTTTTAACTACCACTTAGTGGTTTCACTATTTATCAAAAATTGAAAGTTTTCAGAAAAATACCAAAATTTCACCCTAGGATAATTTCGATATTAAGAATCCAAAAATGAAGTCCATTTTGAAAAATAAAATTTATAAAATTTCAAAAAGTTGTTATTACTATTCATAATGGCTAGTTTTAATAATATTTTAAAAGTATATCATTGTTTAGTGAAACTCGGTATTGCGTATGACGCAAGCTATCGAGGAAGGTCGTGGTTTCGTGTAAAGAAAGCCAAGCTAGTTTTGTGTGTAGTGAAAGATTCCTTTGATGATTTATATAACATAAAACCAAAATATTTCACATAAAATTGTCGGGTGTTACAAAAATCAACCCATCTAATAGGTTTGACATGTGTGTGTCCTAGATTTTAAATTATATTTTCATTTTATTTAAATCGTTAATTAATGAGGTAATCACTGCATCATCATGGTATCATAAATAATTTATTTTATTTAATGTCTAAAAATTATAAAAGAAATATCATGATGTAGGAAATCTTTTTATCTTTTTAATGAATATTTATAGTCAAAAAAATTACTTGTATAACAACATGTAAATTTTTTTTAGTAAATCAATACATGTTTGTGACATTTTTATTTTAACTTTAAATAAAAAGTTATTAATGTCATTTACTTACCCAAGTGGCTCCATGTGGTCCCCATGTTGACCCATAGATTTTCTTGGTCGTCCATGACACATCCAATAAGGGTAGGACATGTTTCATGGTAATTTCATATTATTGTAACCTTTTTTTTACCTTAAATTACACTAATTACCTTTAATCGCGATTAATAAAACTTAAAAGTTACTATTCACCAAAAATTATTTTAATCCCATTGAAACACATGTTACATCCTAATGAAACCATGTATGTCGGATTTTTGAAATTCAATTCACTGAAGTGGTAATGTTTCATTTAGATGAAAAATTAGTTTTTAACTACCACTTAGTGGTTTCACTATTCATAAAAAATTGAAGTTTTTCAGAAAAATACCAAAAAATCACCCTAAGCGATATTTGATATTCCAAATTAAAAAATGATTTCTATTTTAATGAATTCAAAACATATATGTTTCTTTAATTAATTTAATAATTAATTTCCATTGTCAAAATAAATAGCGTGTTTTTATGAAACATTATATATCAAAAGATTGACACTTGTTTAAGTCCAATTTCAAAGTGAAATTAATTCCAATGACAACTATTGGATTAAATGGTAAAAATATATTCTAATTGAAATTAAAATACAATTCAAAAGATAATCTAATAATTTAAATAAAATAAATTAAAAAGAGGTTTTGAATTAATATACAACATTTTTTACTATTCATTAAAAAATGAACTTTATCAGAAAAATACCAAAAAATTTACACAATGTAAATTTTGATGTCGCAATTCTAAAAAAAATTATTTGGTCCAATAGAATGTATAATAGTGACCAAAACTATATTTAAAGAGGGTTCGCCATCAAAAGGTGATAATTCTACCTTTTAGTGAATATTAGAGTATCGATTTCTAAAATTTAATGCTTTTCTTATTTTAAGCCTTAATCTTTTATTGGGTAAATGTAAAAACATTTAGAAAACATATATAATCATGTTTTAGTTATTTATATTCATTTATTTCAATAAAACAGCTACGTGTTAACTACCATTTAAAATAATATTATTATATTACTAGTGTGCAACGTAGGATTTCAAGGAAACTCTTTGTTGCGCATCGGGTACGCTATCGAACATAGCAACCCCTTTAAAGTAAAATTAATGTTTAATTCAAAAATATTAATAAATATGAAAATGTACTATTCTTTATTTACCTGAGATGTTACATCCTTCCCCCCTTTTGGGAATTGTTTCCTTAGAATTTTATTCACTTATCAAAATAAGTGGGAGTATTTATCCCTCATAGCATTTTCAGATTCCCACGTTGCCTCTTCAACCATATGGTTTTTCCATAAAAACTTCACCTGATAAATTACCTTATTTCGCAACACTTTCTCTCTTCGGTCAAGAATCCGGACTGGTTGTTCTTTATAATAGAGATTCTCCTCCAACTGAACTACCTCTTGGCTCAAATCATGATATGGATCTGGCATATACTTTCTCAACATCGAAACATGAAAAACATTGTGTACCTGAGATAAACTCGGAGGTAAAGCCACTTGGTAAGCAACTGATCCAACACTCTCCATAATTTCAAATGGTCCAATGTACCTTGGACTCATCTTTCCTTTCTTACCAAATCTCATCACACTTTTCCATGGTAAAAATTTGAGAAAAACATGATCACATACCTCGAAAGATATATCATTCCTCTGGTTATCCACATATCGTTTCTATCTACTCTGAGCTGTTCTCATGTGTTTCTGAATCAACTGAACTTTTTCTGCCATTTCTTTTACCAATTCTTGTCCCATCAACTTCCTTTCCCCTATTTCATCCCAAAAAGTTGGATTTTGACACCGTTTACCATATAATGCTTCAAACGGAGCCATCTGTATACTGGAATGAAAATTGTTATTATAGGAAAATTCAACCAAAGAAAGATGTTGGTCCAAACTTCCCTGATAATCCATCGAGCAATAACGTAGCATATCCTCCAAGTTCGGAATTGTTCGTTCTAACTGCCCATATGACTAAGGATGAAAAGATGTAATAAAAGTTAATTCAACACCCAATGACTTCTAAAGGCCTTTCCAAAAGTTAGAAGTATTCCTGGTATCATGATCAGATACATTGGAGAGGGAAACTCCATGAAACCTGATTATCTCTTTAACATACAACCGAGCAAGTTGATCTAGAGACAAAGGATCTCAAATAGGAAGGAAATGTGCAGATTTAGTCAATCGATCAATAATAACCCAGATTGCATTATTACCTCGAGATGTCGTCTGTAATCCCATAACAAAATCCATTGATATATTTTCCAATTTCCACTCTGGCACTGGTAAAGGCTGAAGAATCCCCTTTGGTAACTGCCACTCTGCTTTAACCTGTTGACAAGTCAAACATTTCACAGTAAAATCAGCAATATCACTTTTCATTCCATCCCACCAGTGATACTCCGACAGATCTCTGTACATCTTAGTACATCCAGGATGAACTGAAAATGGGGAAATATGAGCCTCACATAACAACTCGTTCTTCAATAGTGAATCACAAGGCACACATAATATCTTCCCAAACCTCAAAACACAATCATTATCAATGTTAAATTCAGGATACTTACCCTTCTGAACCAGCTCTACCTTTTTCTACAACCCACTGTCATTCTTCTACGCTCGCTTAATTCTGTCTTATAGAGATGATCTCACTGACACCTGAAAAAAAAACAAAAGAACTTCCTACACCAACAAATTCTATGCCAAATTTCATCAAATAAAAAACCAAAGGATCTCGTTCCAAACATAGCATGTTTAATGAAGCATTACATTTTGGACCAAAGCATCAGCCACTTTATTTTCTTTTCCCGGATGGTAATGAATTGTACAATCATAATCCTTGATTAATCACAGCCATATCCTCTATCTCATGATCAATTATTTCTGAGTGAATATATACTTTATACTATTGTGATCAGTATATATTTCACTAATTACTCCATAAAAATGATGCCTCCAAATTTTTAGAGCTAAAACAGTAGCAGACAATTCCAAATCATCTGTAGGGTAATTTACCTCATGAGTTTTCAACTGACGTGAAGCATAAACAATTACTTGATCATTCTTCATATGGACACAACAATTTCCGTTCAATGATGCATCACTGTTGATAAAAAACTCACCATTTCTGGAAGGAAGTTCCAAAACATGAGCATTCACCAATCTTATTTTCAATTCCTGAAAACAATCATCACATTCATCTGTCCAGATGAACTTAACACCTTTTCGAGTAAACATATTCATTAGACTAGATAACTATGAAATTTTTTCAACAAACCTCCAGTAATAACCTTCAAAACCAAGATAACTATGGATCTCGGTTATATTTGTATGTCTTGGACATTCTTCAACAACTTTTGTTTTAGCAGGATCAATAGTTATTCCATTTTTTGAAACAACGTGAACAAGGTATAAAATTTGTTGTTACCAAAAGCCACACTTGCTAAATTTTCCATACAATTTAATTTATTTTATGGTTTTAAAGAAAAACCTTAAATTATTTTCATTCTCCTCTTTACTTTTAGAAAACACCAAAATATCATCAATGAAAACAACCACAAACTTATCCATGAACTCATGGAAAATTATATTCATAAGGTCCATGAATATAGAAGGTTCATTTGTTAACCCAAAATGCATAACTACAAATTCATAATGGCTATATCTAGTACAGAACACAGTCTTTAGAACGTCTTCTTATTTTACTTTCAACTGATGGTACCCCGACCTCAAGTCAATCTTTGAAAAATAATGATCTCCCTAGAGCTGATCAAAAAAATCATTGATATGAGGAAAATGATACTTTCTCTTACCAGTGATGTTATTCAAGGATCTATAATCAATGAAATGTATCATTGAACAATCTTTCTTTTTAACAAACAAGACAGGATCACCCCATGATGATTTTCTAGATTGAATGAAACCTTTGTCTAATAACTCCTTCAATTTCTTCTTTAACTCTAAAAGTTCAACTTGAGCCATTCGATAAGGGGGTTTTGAAATTGTCTTTGAATCAGGAATGAAGTCAACAGTAAATTAAACTTCCCGATCATGTATAATACCAGGAAACTCATCAGGAAAATCATCATGATTCTCATTTACCACTAGAACATAATTAATCTAAACAGTTCCTTTATTTTCATCAATATGTGCAAGGTAACATTCATTTCCTTCTTTAACTAGATTCTTAACTTCCTGATATGTTATCAAAAGAAATGGTTCATTCTTGTACAATAATTGAATGTCTTTCTGAAAAAAAAAACCTCTTTAGGTCTACAGTCAATCTTAGCATGGTAAATAGAAATCCAATCCATGCCCAAAATAACATCAAACTCTACTAGAGGCAAAACAATAAGGTTTGTAGGTAGATTCTTACCGCACATAAGGACATAAAGGTTCTTATAATTTATTTTTGTCTCGACATTTCCTCCGGGTGTTTTTACCATAAGTTCAGGATTCATATCTTGATAAGGAATTCCCAATTTACTAGAAAACTTCTTAGAAATGAAAGAATGTGTAGACCATGAATCAAACAACACATTGGCATAATCTAAATAAACAAATAGTGTACCTGATACTACTTCATTCGATGGCCCATCATCTTCTGAAGTAGTTGCAAAGGATTTCACCACCCCATTCTACTTGTAGTCTAGCTGCTTTCCCCAGTTGAGTTCTTCGTTAGACCCTCATTTGCATAATGACCCATTTCATTACACTTAAAACATCTTACCGATGTATTTTCATTGCATGCTTGATCATCTTCCTTACAGTTATGAGTAATATGACCAGACTTACCACACTGAAAACACTTTATAGACTTGGATAAAAATTTTCCATGATGAATTCTACCACACATCTCAGAGGACGAATACTTAGTTTTTTTACCTTTTTGCTTCTTTGATGAATTATTACCCTTTACCTGCCAACTGGACCTCTTATTCTATTGTTTGTCAAAGAACGCATGATCATCTAAAAACTCCATTTTCACCTTCTCCACACATCGAACAAGTTTTTCATAACTTTTAAACTCACGAGAAGATAAATTCCTTTAATACTTTGGCATTAACCCAGAGTAAAAATGTATGATTTTACTATCAATATCTCATATGAAATTTGGAGCATATCTTGCCAGTCTAGTGAACTTTTCTTTATAAGCAGCCACTAAGTCATCCTCTTACCTCAATTCTAGGTTTTTTTTCATCCTAAGACGAACCACCTTAGGAAAATATTTCTCAAGAAACCTACCTTTGAATTCATCCTAGTGAAGATCATCAATCTCATCACTATCCCTGATATTTTTCATCATCGACCACCACTGATCTGGTTCACCTTCAAAACAGTAAACAACAAGACTATCCTTTTGATGTTATGAACACCCCCTGACATCAAAAATCATCTCCAGTGCTTTAATCCACCCTTCTTCTAGCACAAGGTTAGATGATCCTCTGAATGATGGGGGATGTTGCCTCATTAAATTTTCCACCACTGACATGTTCCTCTGTAGTTGATCTGGCTGATCTCATGCATGGATACCACCACCATTTATAGCTTGATTCAACTGTGCCATCACTGTAACAAATTGTCATGTTCTAATTCCGACCATCTCACATTGCTGATTTGGAAGGTTGTCTTTTTTCTGATGTCGTCCCTACATAGCTGCCTTGTTTCCACTACGGAAAACCATTCTGATCAAAGAAATATCTTAGGTGAAGCAACATGGTAATCTTTATATTCTATATCATTTCAATCATACCATAAATTAATTTATAATTTTAACAATTTTCTATATCCTAAAATTGCCTAAACTGACCTCTGATACCAACTATAAGGCCCCAACCTTAAACATTATTAATATTGAATGAAATGAATAATTCACATTGAGGATATTTATAGGATTAGAGTTTTAGATAAATAGATCACAACTATTACATCTCAAAATATTACACAATAGACACTTCTACAAAGTTTCTTTTTTTATAAAACATAAACTCTTAAAAAAAAGTCATGTCTAGTTCCATGTTTAAGACAGCCTGACTTTTCCATGATCCCATTCTTGACCCTATTCCACATTATGTCCTATGAAAAACATTTCAAAAAAACTTGGGGTGAGCATAAAAAGCTCAGTAAGGGATACACAAAGAAGGAAAACTGTTAGTTTTTCAAAACATCAAGTAAACAATGAATACATTATAAAAGTAACACTTTAACCTTTAAGAAGTAAAAGATTCTATTTACTAAATAAAAGATCATTACTCACCCTTTTGTAACCAAAATATTACCATAAAACCCATTTAAAGATCACATAACATATAAAGGTAACTTGGGACATAAACATACTTAAATGGAATAACTATACGGTCGACTTCCACACATATCACTAAATGGAATAGCCATACGGCCGAATTTCATACCCACTGCATTAAAGGTTATAATGTACCCAGCCATCCTGGTATTCATGGCACCACCTTACATATGTTTTATCATGTAACCACCCATCAAATGTCCAAGTACTATTATAAAATCATAATACATAAAACAAATAAAATGGAAGGAAACAATTTCAACATTTTGATCACAATATATCACCTAAATATATTGACATAAAAAATCCATTTAAAAAAAATTCAATACCAAAATACATAAAAGAGGATATGGTATTTATTTCATTTTAAAAACATTACTGCTTGTTGAGGAAGCCAAAGACCAAATAATACTCGCAGCGGTGGAAAAGGTCGTTGTCACTGCGTACGTTAAAATAAACATTACTTTTTGTCATTTAGTAAAACTCTTCTTAGAAAAATAATCCATTTGAATGAAATGAAAATTAAATGGTGTTTTATATATAGTATAAAAGAAAGTCTTGTATTAGAACAAAATATGCCTCAATGAAAGGAGATTGAGATGAAGTCCCTTACCTCATGTCTGACGTGACTCGATTGCTCTTTAATCTCCTTAATAATAAACTAAAGTTAATTTATACTTTCTTTAGAACCATTTTCAAGTTTATTATTATTTTTATATAACTTATTTCCATTTTATAAACATTATTAAATAATTTAATTTAATAATATTTGTTTTGTCGATATTTGGTACTTAAGTCAAAAATGGACTTCTTACAATTTCAAGTTGTTCATGTGGTAAAAGGTTCATTATATATATAATTATATTCATGATTTTTATATAATATATATCATATATATCCATCATATACTTGTATTTATAATATTATATAAAATTTAGAGGTAAGAAATGAAATGCACTGTTCATGGAGATGGTAAGTCGTACGTACACATGAACGCTACTTTCATTTCTATTTCGTATTTAATGGAGTGAAATCATAATGATATAAAGGTATATTATAATTCCAGAATAATATCATAGATAATATCATTAATTATATCTTTTATACATCCCACATATGGCATTAACGAATCAAATCACTTTGAGGGCCGGTAGTCTGCACTTCCTAAAATGAAATTATCTTGTTTACCCGTAATGGAAACCATAAAGGTATTGCATAAATGAAAAATAATGAAGCATAAGAAAAACACAAACATAATATATATCATATATAAATAGAGTGACATCTTAATGGCCACCATGAATGGTGTTAAAAGAATATTGAACAATCATCATTTCGTGAGGCAGAAATTCACCAACCACAGAAACAATATGTTCTTTAACCATTATATGGAGGTGTGTGTAAGTTTAGATATAATACTTCTCATAAAAACATCCTAGTATATTTTAGATAATGTTCTTGTTGCAAAATATGGGAATATAAACAATTTAGGGGGTTGTAGAAGCAAAATAAAACAAAAGGACATACAAGAAGACATTACCTTTAAATCGGGTAAATCCCTTTGGTTTGAACCAAAAGGATTTCATGATGATATTTATTCCTAAGTTAAGGCTCCTAGGATGAAGACAGATTAAATTATTAGATATTGGCCAATACAATGGCTTGAGAGTTGTGGGTATGGTGGTAGAGGTGGGGGACTTTTATAAAGGGTAGGAGGGGGACTCTTGGAAAGTTATAAAATGTTACTTTATTATAAAAAGTTTTTCGGGTTTTAAAGGTCCAAAAAGGATATATTTCGATGATAAGGTGATAATGGTTCTAAATACGCCCATTCAATAGGTTTTGTACAAGTTTAAGTCCTAGATTTTATATTATCTTTTCATTTTATTTAAATCGTTAATTAATGAGGTAATCGCTGCATCACCATGGTGTCATAAATAATTTAATTTATTTTATATCTAAAAATTATAAAACAAATAGAATGATGTAGGAAATCTTTTTATCTTTCTAATTAATCTTTATAGTCAAAAATATGACTTCTATAACCCCTTGTAAAAATTGTTTTATTAAAACAATACATTTTTGTGACATTTTTATTTTATCTTTAAATAAAAAGTTATTAATGTCATTTTCTTACCCAAGTAGTTCCATGGGGTCCCCATATTAAACCATGGATTTTCTTGGACGGACATGACACATCCAATAAGGTTAGGACATGTGTCAAGGTAATTTCATATTATTAGAACATTATTTTTAACTTAAATTGCAAAAATTACCTTTAATCGCGATTAATAAAACATAAAATTTATTATTCAACAAAAAAATTATTTTAATCCCATTGAACAACATTTTACTCTATAATGACAACCATGTCTGTCGGATTTTTGAAATTAAATTCATAGAAGTGGTAGAGTTTCATTTAAACGAAAAAACAATTTTTTAACTACCACTTAGTGGTTTCACTATTAATCAAAAATTGAAGTTTTTCAGAAAATACCAAAAATTCACCCTAAGATATATTTGATATTACGAATTCAGAAATGATGTCTATTTTACAAAATTAAAATCATATAAGTTGCATTAATTAATTTAATAATTAATTCTCGTTGTCAAAACAAATATCATGTTTTTATGAAACTATATATATCAAAAGATTGTCAGTAGTTTAAGTTCAATTTCAAAGTGAAATTAATTCAAATGACCACTATTGGATTAAATGGTAAAAATATATTCTAATTTAAATTTAAAACAAATTAAAATAAAAATATAAAAATATAAATAAATTATATTAAATAGAGGTTTTGAATTAAAATACAACATTTTTCACTATTCATTAAAAATGAACTTTATCGGAAAAATGCCAAAAATTTACACAAAGTAAATTTTAATGTCCCGATTGTAAAAAAAATTATTTGGTCCAATTGAGTGTATAAGAGTGACCAAAACTATATTTAAAGAGGGTTATCCATCAAAAGGCGATAATTCTACCTTTTAGTGAATATTATAGTATCTATGCCTAAAATTGAATTTCTTTTTTTTCTTATTTTAAGCCTTAATCTTTTATTGGAAAGATGTGAAAACATTTAAAAAACATATATAATCATATTTTAGTCATTTCTATTCATTCCCAACAATATAATGGCTACGTTTTAACTACCATTTAAAATAATATTATTATATTACTAGTGTGTAATGTAAGATTTCAAATAAACTCTTTGTTGCGCATTGAGTATGCTATCGAACATAGCAACCCCTTTAAAGTAAAATTAATATTTAATTCTCAAATATTAATAAATATGAAAATATATTATTCTTTATTTACCTGGGATGTTACATGTACTCATGATTTCCATTATGATATTTAAGATGAACATAAACACATGACCACTATCCCCCTAAGAATGTGGGTAAAATGATCACCATAGTTTCGAAAGAATATTCATTCATAATTACTGGGAACATAAAGTCACATTAAACCAGCAAATAAAAATCAACACCATGGACCTATCTCAAAAAAGTGATGAGCATGGGGACACACCCATTAATAGAATGTGAGAACATATATCTATCCATATCTCTTATAATTTAAGAGTTATGACCCCAAAAATATATTCTCATGAACCTCATCCATAAAAATATAAAGATTTATTGTGTAAAAATATATGTAAAAAACATTTGTAGCACTGCAAAAATATCATCAACAACCATGGGCATTTCACCACGATTTCTAAAAAAACCCCATGAATCAGTTCCCAATTTTGTAGGTGTTTACAAAAAAAAATCACACTCATGATAATATAATGGAAAATTAATTGAATTCGAAACATACTCCTTTATTACCTATTTCATAGAAGAGAGAAGTCTAAATACCAAAATCCCTATTTTGGAACACCTTAATCCACTCTAAAACACTATAACACTATCTCTAAAATAAATTCTAATACACACATCATCCTTCTATTACAGGTCTATAATGGGTAACTATTATAAATACTTTACCTCATATTTTATTGTAATAAAACAACTCATCGATGAAAATAGTTTAAAATCAACAAAAACTATCTTTTGGGTAACCAATATCATTTTTAAGAGGGTTGGATCCAATCAACACACCCATTAGAATAGAATTGTCATGAAAAAAATATGATGACCACTCCTCACCAAGTAATACAAAATTCCCTATAATTGGGATGACAATTAAATTTGAAACATGAATAATTTTATACTCTCTTTCCCAATCCAAAAAATATTATGATCTAACATATGTTAAAGGGTGTGAGTGAATAAAATCTACCATTAATGAAACTATCATCATGGCCCAGTTTTAGAATTGGTGTCTACTATAAACACTTAATCATAAACCCCTATTGTAAAGATAATAAATAATTTCCACACCCAACAATGTGATATTTTAGATGATTAATACTCCATAGTACATATTGTAATTTATGATAATTGCCTTCTATTTCAAAAAACCTCTCATAGATCATTATTTTTGAACTCTATGTGTTACATGATCTGACCAATGTTGTCTTTTTAGAGTGAATAAATTAATCTACTAAATATTACTAATATCACACCACAATATTCTTATCTAAAGGCTTACTTAGTAGTAAATAGTGTATTATCATAAGAATATGAAAAAACACTATAATATGGAATGATTTTTTTATAATATAAATTTTTAAAATCATCTTAACATCCTGCTGTATTATAATCGAAAAACACCATATCCAATTAAAAAATTTATTATATAATATAATATAATGATATGTTATATTTATTGATTTCATGAAATTTTTATAAAAATTAAAAAAATTCCATATAGAAATGAAATATGGTAATAGAAACCTATCAAACAAATATGTTATATTAAAGATGTTCTGTGGAAAACTAGAAGAACATTTATATAATATATCTATATGTTAACCTTATGTGTTAACAAATTCAATAACCCTGAATTTCTATATACACAATTTTTACCCAACCATAATGATATTTCTTCGTTAATTAAAGATTCCCTTGATAAGAATAATAGAAGAACTATGTTTCCTAAGACATAAGAACCCCGGATCATAAAGATCTGTCCAAATATGTTTTTATACACCCAGAAGTCCTCAATCACAATAGATAAAAAATTAAAAACATATATATCATTAGAAAATTATAATGATCCTTGAAATGAATAACTCTTATGTAGAAACATCCAAAGAAATTATAGTGAAACAATCAATCAATATAACAATATGCTACAAAATTATTTATAGAAAGACATAGATCACACCTGAGGAAAAATTCCCATACTCCTAAAATTTCCATTATATTTATAGGAAAATCCACAATGGCTATCATCCACATTCTTTGAAGGTGGTTTCATTGACCTAAGGAAACACTAACTCATTTGAATGGTTATATACAACTTCTTATAGTGGTCTCCATCATTACACCATTATTTTTTATATGAGTTCCACATAGTGAATGTAAAATGGATCATCCAGTATAATAGAATTATCCATTCATAATGATTATAATGGTTCATTTGTAGAATATATCTCACTTCGTCTATTGATGTTTTTTATCCATTTGATGTAGAAATGTAATTTCATAAATAGTTTACAATGAAATGGGGTTTGAATTATATATACTATTACTCATTTTGAAAAACGATCGAAAGAACCTATTTGGTCTCAGTGTAACAATACTCATTTGTTTGATGTAAAAAAGTAATTTGTTTTAAATGTTTAATATCTCATTTGATGAAATATTATTTATTTTGTTGAAAAAAATCAAATAATAAATTATGAACACCCAGGATATATAATGTCTTTAAAATAATTTATTTAAACAGGGGTGTTTTGATACTCATAGAAAAAGTTAGATAATGATGAATGAAATAATTGTTTCTCTAATCTAAATCCTTTTGAAAGTAACATAACGCAACACTGAAAGAGAAAACTATTATTATAAATCATTAGAATATACATAATCCCCCATTCTGATATATTTAGGAACATTTAATTTTTTTAACTTCCTTCTCTTTTACTCAATGATGAAGGATATCTACCCTTTTTATAAAAAACAATTTCTGAATGATTTATTGGTGGATATGTATTCTCATACATTCTCTCCCTTTGTGATTTTCATAAAATATATCCAGTTTTAGATACATACCGGATATGATTGTGAAATAAACATTTTAATGAAACAATTTTATAAAATTGAAAATATTTCATAAAGACTTTTTGAAAAAATTTAATCATCTAAATGAATTGGAAAATATCAATTAAAAACATATGGAGGACTATAAATTCAAATAACTCATAAAAATAGTTGTAATTGTTACATATTTTCAACTATATATAAAAAATTATTTGTCTACCTAATTTCCATTACAAAAATATAAAATTACTTCAAATTCTCATAGATATTTAATGATTTAGTAACTACTATTTTCATCATTGTAATATATTCCTAAAAAACATGGAATATCCTATTTTATTCCTTCCCCCTTAGAATATCCTCTTCTGTTCAATTAATTTTATCACTTTCTACAAATTTCATCAAAACAGCATTATATAAACATTGAATTATTTTCCTCTATTCTATTACTTCATATTATTCAATCATGGAATAAAACATAATATTATCAATGGATCTTATACATTCTGTATATTTTTAAGAAATATCTATAACTAACATCACCACTATTTTAGAATAATTTATCAATCTAAAAAATTATTCAACATCTAATTTCAGATAACCCTATATACTATTTATCCAACATACAATAAGTTTCATCATTTATGTTTCCTCATTCAACATTAATTTCAAATATTAATAATATATTAATTTCTAGATATTTGTTTTAATTAAATTTTTTTCACATTAAAAAACTGAAAATTCTCCCTTAGATGTACTAACATGTTGTTTGAATATCTGGTAAATAGTAAATATTTTATTCATGATTTTTAATAAACTCATTGATATCATTTATACAAATTTCATTTATATGATTACTTCAGATGGGATATTAATGGGTATAATCAAAAGATACATCTAGAATCGTCGTAAGAATTGTTCTATGAGAACTAGATTCTTCTATCTTTTCAAATGATTTTTCATTATAGAATTATACTATTGAATCTTCTATATTATTAATAAATTTTTTTAGATATTTATTATGAAAATATTGATCTTATTCATCCTATATTAACATTATTATAAAGAATAAAATTCATTTTGATTTTGAAATTGGGTTGAAATATATGTAAACAACCTTGATCACTTTTTTCTTAAGCATCGAAAGACCTTTCCGAGTTGTTTTAATATAATTCAGTAGCTCTATATTTTCAATTTCTAGAAATTATAAGATAATTATGAGTTTTAGAAAATCCATTAGATTGAGACATTTCACCAACAATTACCATTCTATTTTCATTATGAACAGATAGGGGAACCTTTTATTTTTGATAATGTTGTCCATTCTGATGAATAAATTGGGAAAAAATGTTCATCAATGTATATAAGAGAAAATGAGGGTGGTTCTCCTGGTGTTATAAAATAATAATTTCTAAGTAATTTCACAAACACAATTATAAAATTTTATATAACAGTAACTATAATTTTTTATTAAATTTTCTTTTAATTTATGATTTTTATATGACCATTATTTTTTATACATGTACTCAACATTTTCCAATCCAAAATCAAGATCATATGGATTCAATGATTCTTTGTTCTTCATTAAATATGAAAAGTCTAGAGTAGAAATGGTTTTTAGGTAACAACATGTTTCTTTCTTTCATGTATGATTTGAATTCAGTTTTTCGATTCTATTTTTTGGGTTGAATTATATTCTAATCTTGAATATAGGTCCTTTTCAAATGAAAATGACCAAAATTATTGGAATATACTTATATTAGTACTAGTAGAATCTAGAAAAATATTTATATGTTTATTTAAATTTTTATCCATGTTTTCGGAGAGAATAATTTTTAAATTCATAGTTTTTCTGTTGAAAAATTGGTTGATCCATATATAATAGACACATTCACATTACGAATGGGCTACATGACATGAACATGTTATAGGGATAATTTGGAGATTGTTGTGTAGGGTATAAAAATTTTATAGGTTGTGAAGCCATTAAATGATATAAAAACCTTGATCCATAATATATTTAATTTGGGGTGTTCTCATTTCAACATATTTATAACTAATGGGATTTCATGTTCTGAAAGGGATTCATTGCATGATTTCCTTAGGTCTAATGATTATATACATGTTCCATTCCTCACTCTTTTTTCAATCAATGAACATGCTTTCCAAATAACCCTAGAGTAATTTTGGTGATTTTGTGTCATCTTCATCATTCTAGATCACTTTGTTCAATGTTTTAATCATGTGGTTGTTCCATCACATATCACTCATAAGTAGTATTTTTGAATCTTTATTAACATCGGTTGTGGAAGCAACATTTTATAAATTTTAGAATAAAAATATTGATTGAGTCATTGTTTCAATCTTTTTTCTATTTCTTTTCATTTTTTATCTTTCGATGTCCGATCTATGGTTTTTTTATCATAAATATTAGAGGTGAATTGGTTTTACATTATTCATGAGGACAATGAATATATGAACGTGTTTCTAATTACAGAATATCTATATAGTATTATTGACCCCATTGAGTTTTTTTTGACTTTTTTCAATAATATAAACATGGATTTTATTAGATTTCATCATATAATTTTGAAGTTATTTGGGACAAACATATGATAATAGTAACCTTGGGTGTATAGGAATATAAAAACGTGAAAAACTACTATGTTTTTTACATCATTAGAGGTAAAATTTATGATAATGACAAAAATTTCATGAAATCAAGATTAATTTGATGAAATATATGTATGGTTTAGGATTATATTATTTGTAGTTCATATTCCCATATGAAATAGCTGAAATGAAGATCAATATCATTTATACCATGTTTATAGCTTTTTAGTTTATTTAATTCATATTTTCCCACATGATTATGAAGAATATTTGATTTTATACCTAATATATTCTAGGATTTGGTTAAAATGGTATGAAATTTTGGAAAAAAGAGAATTTATACAAAATGGATGTATTTATGAATATTATTTAGAAATTGATTTTTTTAAAAAAAATATGACATGTTAATTCATGATATTATAACATATATAAATTATTGTGTGATATCCTACAAGATTAGTTCTCAAACACTATAATTTCATTTAGGTGGGTATAAACCTTGTTTGGATGGACTGAGGGAAAGGTTACGAAATCATGTGTTATTCTAGGTTCTGTTTTCATTGACTTCCTTCGATGATTGATATATTGATTTTTATGGATTGTAACTTAAATACTATAGAAGTTTTTCTCTTTATCTTTCTAGGTTTTAAAGTGTGGCTTGACATTACATTCTCCATGTATATGTATTACATTATACCATGTTTTACATTGATTTATCATATGTATTACATTATACATAAATTTTTTTATCTCACCATGTGGTAGGATTTATTCTGTAAGTTTCCTAGTTGGCCTGATCATATTCATGGAAAATTAATTTTGAAGGAAACACCCATTCTGATGTGTTCTTGACACTGTGTTGCTGTGTTTTGGTGTTTTATTAGCTTGGTGTTCGTACCACCAGAATTCATCAATTATGTTAGGAAAAGGGCTCTGACTATCTCAAATTTGAGTTGGTACCCTAGTTACCATGGCTAGTAAGATATTTTTTCATAATTATACACGATGGTTTAGGGTATTTGAATAAATTTGTTATGGGTTTGTTAAAATTGACATTTTTATTTCATAATTAATATTTTTATTTTGAATAATTATTTATTTATCTAAATTCATATTGTTTTGATGCATTGGTATTGATACATGATGTTGGTCCTATGATTTTTGAATGTGAAAGAATAATAATTTTTTTCAGTTTCAGAAAATTTCTCCTAGAATATGTAGTCAATAAATTAGTGGGAATGTTGTGTGATAAGATCTAATATAAAATCCTCAGGTTGACTATTCACTGTTAGATGCTTTAAACCACATGACTCATAACCTCTATTAATTATGTTTCAGTAACCTGATTTGAGTAGTTATTCATGGCTTAGAATTTAAAAAATAGAATCCACATGTAATCCATTGTGAAAAAGGATCATTGGAATATGCGGAACAGATTGAGAGGATTGAGGGGATCTTAAAAAGGATAAATAATTATATGGAATCTACAGTGTAGTATTCCATGAATACAATTAAATGATTAAATTGAGATGATGGGATACTATTCTGAAATCTAGGATACATGAAAGTATGAAAAAGGTTTCATTCATGAAAATATTTAACCAATAGTTTAATCCTCATATTTTACATTGTTTGAATACCTAGGTGTATATTTACATAGTTCATGGAGAGCCTACATTTCTGAAGTCTTCAACCCATTTTTTATAGAGGGTGAACTAGAGAACATATATAGTCAACATTGATTACCAGATGATTTGGATTATTTAATTTTCATGGAGGTAAAATATTTTTATAATGATGAATCTCATGTTTCTTTTTGAAAATTACATAGGTAGCGGATAATGAAGATTTGGTAGTGATTTATGATGATGGTAAAATATGTTTGTGAAGAAACGTTGTTCATACTTTTTTTATCCATGGTGTATCTTATAAACATAAAAGGATGTTAAAATGTATCTAGTTTTCATTAGGAAATGTTTTAGGGGATTCATCTTGACAAAAAAATATATTTTTTAACTATATGGGTGACATGGTCATACAAATTCTTATAGTACATAGGCTCCTAATACATATCATTTATCGTGAAAATATGTCCATCTATAGTGTTCTTAAGATATGATCTCTTATGGAAGTAAATATGGTACATCATTCATAAAGGGATCACATGTTTGTATCGATGCTTCAATGGGTGGTGTGTCATATCCTTCGTCTAAGGAGATGTATATATGGATACAAATATCTGGAATGAGCCGATAGTTGACATCCTTATTAGTTGGATAATGATCAATATAAATGTGATGTAGTTCCATATATTGTTAAAGGTGCAATTTTTTTTCATCTTACATAGTTACATAATTGTTTGATATATGTGTTACTCATTTTAATATATAATCAAAAATATTTGAATGTTTTACTTTTGTATTATTCTTATGAATTTATTAATGCATCATTCCTTGATTTTGGATAGAGTTATGGACAAGGATTATATCCACATCATGTCAAGTGATGATAGAGGACCATGAAGTGGAGTGCGACTTCTTAGTGCATGATCCTGAATTAATCAAATTTATAATTAGCATGGACAGTACGA
Organism: Viscum album; assembly: GCA_963277665.1. Lineage (NCBI taxonomy): Eukaryota > Viridiplantae > Streptophyta > Magnoliopsida > Santalales > Viscaceae > Viscum > Viscum album. The sequence goes on along the minus strand of OY728126.1, from coordinate 1,940,578,241 downwards.
TCATAGTTAATGCCTGAATATATTTTTATACATGTTGGGTTTAGTAATTATCTATCGATGGGAACAGTCATGTTTTATTAGGTCAGTGGGACTCTATATATGAATAGATGTGGAATAATTTTCTTTATGATTGGGCGATATCATTCTATAATTACATGATTCATATTAATGATTCAAACCCTAGTTTCAGAAGTCATCTCTATACAGTGGTGTGCACATACCCCATGGTATTTCAGGAAGGTTTTTCTTATTTTATTAACATGAGAGAGTTGTGTATTCCATTGACCTACTATATTGTATGATTCCCATTTCTATTCCATCATACAATAGGGTTCCCATTGAGTTCAATTAAAACATGTTTCCATCATCAAATGTTGATTCTAATCGATTTATTATTCAATGAGTGTTTCTATAATGATCATATATACTTTTTCATAATAGTGAATATGGGAGCATCATACTTTGAATTTATCATAGGAAGTAAATTAGTTCAACATTAAGAAACAAAAATATCTTTCCTATGATTGATGGGTCTATTGTAATATTATAGGGCTCTATAACATTGATATATTTATAGGAATATGGAGTCCCACTTGTAGAGAGTCCTAAAATAAGATATACCTAATATAATGTTTAGGAGATACTATTGGATTTTCAAGTATCAATTTAGGCCATTGGGACAAAATAATGATCCATCATTTTTAGGGACATTGATATGTTGGATCATTCATCGATTTTTTGATTATATTGGTGTGATGTTCATATATGATATTTTCGATTTCTTTAATTCAGAGGAGAATCACATAGAATCTTTGGTTATCATTAGTATAACTTTTTTAGAATATCATCAATAATAATTATATTACCATATGATAGTTTTAGATCCATGAAGTACTATTTTGGGGGGAATTATTTATCTGAGAGGGATTTCTTAGTGGAAGTTAAAAAGGTATTAGTAGTTATTTCCTTGGAGTTTTAATTATTTTAATCTTCTTGGGGATGTCCAGTTGTTATATGTTGTTTGTTTGTGACTTATCCTAGAATGAAACTCTCATCACATCGTAAACCCACAAAGGTTTAATGTTTACATCGAAGTAAATTTTTTATATTTCTTATATTAAAATGAATTTTATATTGAATTTATATACTATTTTTATTCATCCAGCACCAGGTTCAGGTTATGTTTTTTCATAGAATATTTGGCATGGGTTTGGTGTGTGTCTTGATGTATGCGCTATAGGTGGTTGCTCGTGTCTCTCTCTAGTTACATCCACATGATAAGAACATCCATAAACCTGATCATGAGTTGGGAGTGGTTATGCATGCCCTAAAAATGTGTAATAACTACCTCATTGAGCTACAATTTTCATTATATTATTATTATAAGTGACAAAGGTATAATTTCACTTAGTGAAATATGAACATTCAATAGAGACACTGGGTGGAGTATCTATTGTCTATTGATTTTCATATTACATATACTAATAGATAAGATAACATGTATAGATAAGAAATTATTAAGAAATTACCGACACAATATGCAAAGGAATCAGTGGGTGAGTGGTCATTGGTTACATTGTTTACTGAGATGGAATTGTGAATGGAAGAATCTGATATGAAGGTATGTATTGATATAATAAAGTTATGTTTTGATTCAATGAAGGTTTGATCATCATTTGATGAGTGTTTTTAGCATGAGAATATTACTCACATCATGTTGCATGAATTTAGTATAATCCTTTAATGTTGGGGGAGCATTGGTTACATTTATTGGTCTCCCAATGACAATTAATGTTTTTGAACATAGTGGGTTATTATATTTTCCTTCACCTCAATGCTTATGGATGGAGAAAACCTTTCATGTTTCTCTATACACAAAGGGTGTAAAAATATATTTCATGATTTGGGATGTTGGTATTGGTGTATAGGAATGAGAAATGTGATTTAGTTTTTTGTATCACATGGTCTTAAATTTTTAAAAATAATGCAGAACACTACATACATATAGGTTTGTTGTATCCATTACCCATAACAGTATTTAAATGTTATGTGATTTACATGGAATAATCTTTTTTTATTATATAATCCTAGTATGAAGGATTCAATTTTAGTGATCATTGATCATATCATCAAATTGGTTTATTTCATACGTAACATGAATATGAGTAAGGAGGAATTGTTTGTGGAATTTATTGTCCATGTTGTTGTGAGACTGCATGGGGGTCCCAATGTAGTTGTCTATAAAATGGACACATAATAGACATCCAGGATTTAGAAACTCTTGAAGGAGGTCATTTTCTCCCTATTCAAATTGTGAATTACATATCATCTCCATATGGAAGAACAGACAGAGAGAGCTATCATGGGACTTGATAATATTCCCAGTTCTTCTGTTCTTGAATTTTGTGGTTCTTGTGGAAATATTTTTTTATTAGTTGAGATTTAATATAACATTCATTATCAATACTCAATAAAAGTAGATCCATTCGAGTATTTGAATGGGTTTCCATGTATATATCCTTAGTTTTGGGAAGAGTTTGGATAGAATATCTTTAATGGACTGAGTATTATTCAATGGATGATTGAGGGGGTGTAGTTTCTCTAGATAAGATTTACCATGCTTAATATTTGTCTGAAATCATATGTGGACCATCTTCATCTGATTTGGTATATTATGGGTTGTGATAATATAATTACTAGAGCTCGATTTCACTATGGAGATGTGATTTGGGTAAGAAGGATATGTTGGTAGCCTAGTTTGTGGTCTATTTTGAGATCATTGGACAAAATGTAAAATTTTAATATATAAGGGAATGACCATTTCATTTGACTAATGACACCACATATTCATTTAGTTTGAAAAAGTATTATTGTTACCCCCAAAGGATGTAGTTGTAGGAAAACCTATGTCATATTCCAATATAATTTTTTTGAATCAGTATGTCAAGAATAAAAAATTGAATTAATGAAATAGAATTTTAATGACAAGGAAGAAAGGTACATGGTTTTCAATGATTATTCTAGAGAATAGTGATGATTTTTATGTTATGTATTCTCTCTTATAATGCTATCATAACCATTTTTAAATTTAATATTTTTTAGGTATTTTATTTAATTGAATGATTGTAAGTCATTTTTCATGTACGATATTGATTAAAACTAATTGAAATTGAGAATAATATGCCCAATTTCCTTGGGTGGACAATTCTTTTTAAAACATGTGAATGGTACAGTGGTCTCCCTAAGATTATATAAGAAATTCCCAATCATTAATTGAGATCAATAAATGCTCATATTATCCCACTATGCCTCCCCCATGGGTTTATATATCATTAAACAATAATATTCCATCAACTAGATCACCTAATATTTGTGATATAATTTTAAAAGTGGGATAATTAATCTATTTAATCCGATGAATCATATAATGTTCATATTAATGAAAACACAATCACAACCCATTATAATTCTAAAATCAAAAACTAATTTTTTTTATCCAACCAAATGAGATAGAATTAAATAATAAAACTAGGAATCCATCATTACAATATCTCACCTCCCATTATCCCAATCAGAATAGGTTATACCTCTCCCTTACAATGTAATTATTTGGGGTATAAAATGGAGAAGTCGTAATGAGAAAAGAATGAAAACAATTTAGAGAAAACAGAGTCTTCATCAGTGAGAGTGGGTGTTCTCTGCATTGAGCCATATACTTAATTGTTTAGTGGTATTACACATCCTTTTATTGGAATACATGTTTGCATTCAGTATCCTAAAACACTCCCCATATAATCATGATACTCATGTATCTATTTTATATTAAAATACAAAAAGAGTAATCTATTTATTTTAAAAACACATGAATCATTGAGGTGGTGAATATTCCATCGTGTATTCGAGATCCATGGGGAAAATATATTCAATGGTTGCATGTATTTTCATGGATAGAGGGTTTTTTCGATCCATGAGGTAATGGAAGTGGAGGTATTGGAACTCATGGACATTATTGTGGCATTACCACAGTATGAGCTTTGTTGTGCCATAATATAAAGTAGTGGTGTATTTATCAATTCTCATCCAACCTTCATAGTGGATAGATAAGTTGATTAATCATTAATGTTGCTGATAAGATAAATTAGGACTATATGTTTTCTATGTTTCTGAACATTAAAATTGCAGTAGTGTAAGATGATTTGGAAACCATTTATAAGATGATATTATTGATGTCTAGAGGTTTTAGGTGGATAAGGTATTCATTTGTGGTGGTAACTTCTAAAAAGGAATCAGGAGCCATTGTCATACCAATAGTGTCTCAGAAGTCACTATTGGATCCATTGTGGCTCATGAGTCACCCCCATCTCAACATTGGGTGACAAACAACCATTGTATTAATAGTTAATCAGGATTCATTATTGGCTCAATGGTGACCCTTAAGGAAATATTGTTTCTATAGAGGTTTATTGGTCACACTCTATTCAATGGTGTCTCATGAGTCACCATTTTATCTGTAACTGCCTGACCCCAGTTTCCTAGAGTCGATGCATTATTAAATAATATTTTCATGATAAAAAATATCATGTCTTGAAATACTGATTAGTTTAGTAGTCTTGGAAATAATAGATACATTCATAAGTTTAACATTACATTATAAAATGAAAAAACAAAGACAAGAAAGTATCCATAGACCAAACTAATATCCCTTAGACTATCCCTGCAGGACAGTTATTATATACTTCATTTCATCCTAGGAAAAATTAAACATAGAAATGGGTGAGCTTAGATACTTCGAATGATAACAATATAGAGGACACATTCATAAATGAACATAATAATTTAAGGTAATGTAATACTAGAACAAACGCCTTTTCCACATGAACATCGGAGTAATATGTCAAAGATAAAATAAAATAATTCCATTTACTTATTCACAATGAAACTCTACTAGTCAAATAATCACTTGCAATATCAACAACCACTTTCATAATGATTTAATAAAAAATTCCAGACTTCATATCCACATAGTCAAGGCCTTGTGCCAGGACTACAAATATAATTTTTTCAAGGACTTTTTTTGAGACACAAGTTTCTCTATTGAGACCTACCGATGCATCGAGGAGCTATTGTGGGCTCCACCAATCACTTATTAAGTCCAATTCATTCCTCATATGAAAAGGTTCAAACATAACATAAACATTCATATTAAATTTTTCACAAAAAATTTCAATAATTTCTCCATAAACTATGAATGGAGTGAAAATATAACATCCACATTCAAACATGTAACAAAACCTTAAATAAATTATGGATGTTTTGTATTATAATAAATCAACTTCAATTAATCTTAAAATCTTTTATAGGTTGTTGAAATAGATGAAATCAAAACATTTTTGTAGAGAAATACCTCTTTCTATTTAAAATTAATTTAAAAGTCATATAATTATAAAATAAAACATTTATTTTGAAAATATTCTTATAAGCTTTTAAGGGAAGATTTGAAGATGTTATAATGGTACAAAATAGCTGCCCCTTCAGTATATGTTAAAAGAACATTCTTACCTTAATTTTGTCGACAAGAGCATGAGGTGCCTTGTTTGGAAAATGATGGAATGATTCCTTTCAAACCATTTTATAAAATCTCAAACAAGGTCATAAATGAATTTTACCCATAGTCTAGTAAATTGTAAAAATGTTCTGGAATACATTTTGAAGAAACATGGATGTGGATGATAAAGAGGTCCTAGTAGATACTTACATAAAAATAATCGTGGATAATAATGATATTGTAGAATTAACCCTTACCTTTACTTTTCCTCAGTCAATGGTACATCGACCTCCTGTATAATAGTTAAATCAATGTTATTAAATTATAAATGAACCATATAAATAAATATTATATAATATATGATCTTATAATATTACTTTGTTATTAATATTTTAGTATTATCGTTGTTTCAGGTGTTAACTGATTTGTTTTCCTTAATATTTTTTGTTACATAAGAAGTGTTTGTTATGGATATGATTTATTTTATTCATATAAATAATTATTTTGAGATATTAAACATTATTTTAATTCATCAAATGAATATTATTATTTAATGGATACGATGGGGAATGAATCATGTCACGTTCATGGAGATGGTAATCCGTATGTACGCACGAGCAACAATATCATTCTTTTGATATTAAAATCATATATAATATGATGTTATATAAAAATAAATAATAATTATCATGAAATATATTTTATTCACATAATTTATAATCATTATTATACCCATCAAAATGATGAAATGTTTGAATAACAAACTACACCATGATGTAGAGATGGTAAGTCGTACGTACGCACTTATAGTGACCTTGCCGTTCACATGATGGATAGAAAAATGAATATGGTTGTACCATTTTTATAATAAAATTATAGTATATATAAGATACAAGAGTTATTATTTAATAATGGAAACAACAAATAAATAGGGAGTGGAGGAAGAAAATAACATCAAAGAGGTGATGAAATATTTACCTCTTCTTCAGGTTATTCCTTTTTATTTGATCAAAAGTGCTCCTTAGGTTGGATTTATGACTAAAGGATGGCCTCAATGATGAAGGGAGGAAATTAGGGATGATATTTGGGCATGTTTTGGACGATGAAAATGGCTTTGATTGTGTGAATATGATAGAAGGGGATGATCCCTTTTATAAGAGGGGTGAGGGGCACCTTCGGAAATGATTGAAATATTAATTTATAATTAAAAAAATCGGTTTCTAATGGCTCCAAAATGAATTTTGTAAAGGTTATGGTGGTTATGGGTATAAAATCTATCAACAAATAGTTTTTAGACGGTTTTGTGTCACTATATTAACCTTATTGTTTAGATTTAACTCTCCGTTAAATAGTTTGACATTTACCACATCTCTTTGTATTTTTATTTTATATGGTTAATTAACAAACTATAAACATCCAATAGAACCCAAAGTTGTTCATTAATGATACAACTATCAATATATAAGTCTTTTTTCTGATCCTAATATTTTTAGTATTATTATATCAACCAATAATTTTTTATTTGTTTTAAAAACTCATTTAGGACAATTTTGACATTATTTAATAATTGACTTTTGTTGAACTCTTAACAACTTTATTACTTAGAACACAATACATTTAATAAACACTATCATGTAATATTAACCTTGAAAATTATAGTAATACATTAAAGGTCTTAAATTAGATTTATTTTGATATTGATAAGATCAATTTTTTTATTCATTCATTATTATGGTAATTACTCCATCATCATTATTTCAAAAATAAATTTAATTATTTAAAGTCTAAAAATTATAAATAAAATACCATTATATAGGAAATCTTTGTGTCTCTCTAATTAATATTTATACTCGAATTTTTATTGTGTGTATCCTTATATTAAAAATGGTTTTGTTATTAAACATTTAATTTCACTCTTTTAACTCTTCTTTAAATAAATTAATTATAAATGTCGTAATCTAATCCATGTAGACCAAAGAGGTTCATATTTTATTCCTAAGGTTGTTTATGATAGAATTATAATTATCCTATAGAATTAGGACATGTTTTGTGGTAATAATAATATCATTTTTACCCTTAATTACCCAATTTACTTTTAACTATGGTAAATAAAAGAAAAAAGTTACTATTCCCCAAAAATTATTTGTATCTTATTGAACCAAATTCTACTTATTGATATCAACCATGTCTCTTGGATTTTTGAAATTCAACTCAAATACACAGTAATATTATGTTTTATACAAATTTTCAGATTCTCTTATGTGTATTGTAAAAGACGTTAAAATGTTCGATAAAATTTTATATATCTACACATATTATAAAATGACTCCAATGAATTATGTTGAAAAAATATAGGAATTATGTATCTATTTTGACCTAAAAAATATTGAAATAAAATAACTTATTATTAAAATAAAAAGTTTGTTTTAAACTATAATTTAGTGTTTTCAATATTCATCAAAACTTGAATGATTTCAGAAAATACACAAATAAACCCTAAGCTAATTTCGATATACTGAATCCAAAGATGAAGTCCATTTTGAAATATAAAATTTATAAAATTTAAAAAAGTGGGTATTACTATTCATAATGTATAGTTTTGTTGGTCGATGTGTGTTAGAATCTCGAAGTTGCGTAAAATGCATGTTATTGCATTATGCAAAAGGAAAAATATTGTGGAATCTTGGGGTGTTACATTATTCCATCATTTAAATAATTTCTTCCTCAATATTTCTTGAATATTACTGCATTAAAATATTCGGTTGGTTCTTCATTATATGTTCTTTAGGTTCCCAGTTTTCCTCTTCCATCTTTTGGTTTCACCATAGAACTTTTATCAGATGAGTCATCCAGTTTCTCAGCACTTGTTCTCTAGAATCAAGAATTTTGACAGGCTCTTCACAATAAGATAAATCAGGATCCAGTTCAATTTCCTTATAGGTTATTACATGACATGGGTCATGCATGTATTTTCTCAACAGTGACACGTGGAACACATCGTGAACTTTGGAGATACTTGGCGACATTTCCAACTGGTAAGCCACAACCCAAATTCATTCTAGAATTTCGAAAGGTCTGATGTACCTTGGAATTAGTTTACAATTCTTACCAAATCATATAACTTCACCCAAGGATATACCTTCAAGAAAACATGATCTCCAACCTGAAATTCCAAATCCTTCTTTCGGTTATTGGTATAGCTCTTCTGCCAACATTGTGCTATTTTGTTTTGGGATTGGATAACAATCACCTTTTCTATCATTTCTTCAACAAGTTCTTGGACTATGAGTTTTCATTCACCAACATCATCTCAAAAGTTGGTGTGCTACATGTCTTTCCATATAATGCTTTATATGGTGCCATCTGAATACTTGAATGGAGGGTGTTATTATAGGAAAATTCTACAAGAGGTAATTATCGATCCCACATACCTTGAAAGTCAAGTGAGCATGATCTCATCATATCTTCTACGGTTTGAATAGTCCACTCTAATGTTCCATCAGTTTGAGGGTGGTAGCAAAATGCTCAAACAAATTTTAGTAGTGAGGTCATCCAGAATAATTTTTTAGAATCTTGATGTAAAATAGGGATCACAATGAGAAACAATCGATAGGGGTACACCATGGAGTCTTAAAACATCATTAATATCTAGTCTTTATAAACATTAAAGTTATAAATCTTCACTTTTAGAATGAAAATGTGTTGACTTGGTAAGACAATCAACAATGACCCAAATTTTATCATTCATTCTTGGTGTCTATTGTATCCCCATGACAAAGTACATCGCAATATTATCCCATTTCCACTCAGGTATGCGAAGAGGTTGCATGACTCCTCTAGGATGTTTCCTTCAAGTTTTTACTTGTTGTCAAACCATACATCGTGACACTAAATCAGAAGTCACCATCTTCATGTTATCCAACCAAAAATGTTGCTTCATTTCTATATACATCTTAGTGCTACCCGGGTATATAGAGAAATTGGAGCTATGAGGATCATCCAACAATTCCCTTTTTAGATCGTGTATGTTAGGAACACAATGTCTTTTCCCAAATTTCAAAATTCCATTTTCATATATAAATTCACCCAGTCACCCATCGTTTACATCTTTAATTTTCTTTTGAAACTCCTCATTATCAGACTGAGAACTTTTTATACTTTTTAGTAAATATGGTTTGGAAGCCATTTGAAAAAGTATTGATGTTTCACCTTCCATGATTATTCCCATATCTATTTCTACTTGATTCATGAAAATAAGATCCTTTATACTATCCACTTGTTCAAAAAACCATGACCCTTTCTGTTCAAAGCATATGCCACCTTATTTACCTTTCCCGGGTGATAGTTTATAGTGAAATCATAATCCTTTAGTAGTTCAATCCATCTGTTTTTCCTCATGATGATTTCTTTTTGAGAGAAAGTATACTTTAAATTATTGTGATCGATATATATCTCACATTTTTTCACCATAGAGATAATGTATCCATATCTTCAGATAAAATATTACCGCAGCTAACTCAAAATTATTAGTAGGATAGTTTTGTTCATGAATTTTTAGCTGTCGTGATGCATAGTCAATAACTCTATCATTATGCATAAGGACACGTCCAAGTCCTTTCTATGAAGAATCACTATAAATAACAAACCATAATTCCCCGATGGTACAATCAATATAATAGCATTGACTAATCATCACTTCAGTTCTTAAAAAATTATTCACACTCTTTTGTCTAAACAAATTTAACCCTCTTACGTGTGATCTTGGTTAATGGGTTTTCCAATCAGGAAAAATTCTAGACGAAATGTCGATAATAACCTGCTAAACCAATAAAACATTGTACATCAGTAATTCTTATTAGTGCTGGTCATTCTAGGATTTCCATGGTCATTGAAGGGTCAATAGAGATTTCATGCATAGAGACAATATGGCCAAAAAAAGAAATCTCATGAATCCAGAATTTACACATGCTAAATTTACCATATAATTCATTTCTTCTAATATTCTTTATCAAAATGAACAAGTTATTTTCACATTATTCATATATTTTGGAGTATACCAAGATATCATCAATAATTACGATGACAAAGTCATCATGATATTTCTTGAAAACTAGATTTTTTAGATCCATGAAGATAGACAGAGCATTAGTCAATCCAAAAGGCATTACTATAAAGTCATAATGCACGTACCTGGTTTGAAATGTTGTTTTTGGAATGCCTTCATTCTTCACACACAACTGATGATATCCAGATCGAAGTTAAATTTATGAAAAATATTGAGCTTCATGACGGTGGTTGAATAAATCATCAATGTGGTGTAGGGGATACTTTTTCATTATTATTATAGCATTGATTTCCATGAAGTCAATGCACAACCACATAAATCCATATTTCATCTTAAAAAGTACAGGGGCTCCCCATGGAGAAACACTAGGGAGAATAAATCCCATGTTACAAAATTAATCTACTTGTTTATTTAGTTACCCTAATTCCATTGTCTTCATTCTATTAGGGGTCTTTGATATGGGCCTTGAACCAGTAATTAAATCAATGGAAAACTCAATTTATCATTCTGGAGAATGTCTAGGTAAATCTTCTGGAAACACATCAACATATTCTTTCACAATAGGTATGTCCTATATTTGAACATATCATTCCTCACCAACATTTATTTCATTCTCCTCCTCCCCAATAATTGAATTTAGGTGAGCTACTGGGGGAGGATTTAGATAACAATTAGGTGGTGACATTTCTTCTCTAAAGACTAGGTAATTCTTATCAACATCGAGAATTGTAACCTTCTTCTTCTTACAATAAATTTTCACATCATAGTCGGAATGCCAATCCATACCAAGTATTATATCAAATTTATTCATGGGAATGATGATGATATTAGCAAATAATGAACATTTATATGCCCTAATGGGAACTAATTCACAAAACATTGTTGTAGTCATACTTCCATTATGTGATTTGACAGACAACTCCCTTGTTAAGTCAAATTGAAAATACCTATTTTTCTTAGAAAACTGGGAAGATATGAAAAAATGCGATGATCCAGATTCAAATAACGTTTTTTCTAAACTTGAGGAAACCATTAAATTACCTACCACCACGTCTTTCATAGCATCAATATCATCAATAGTGATAACATAATATTGGGCTTGATCCCTTGGCCTTTTCTGAGTTATGTTTCCTTGGTTCTTAGGACATTTATTTTCATAATTACCCCTTTCTCTACAATTTTAGTATTCATTATTGATAGCCTCTTTCATCCCCATTCAATCACAATCTTGGGGGCCTTTTTCACCATAGTTGTAATAGACTCCAATTCCCTTCAAGAAAGTACTGTGTTGTTTCTTCTCACATTTACTATAGGATGGATATCCAACTATTCCCTTTTCCCCTTATTTCCATTTCTAGATTGTTCAGCAGACCTCTTCCTCTCTTACATTGCTATAAAGTCGTAAGACTAAGTGAATTCATTTTCTATTTTGATGGAACATGAAACAATATCTGCATATGAAGAGAATGATTTTGAGACTAATATTCGATGGAGAAATGGTTTTAAACCATAAAAAATGATCAATTTTAATTCTTGTGTTATGTATATAATATGCATCATGTCTCGCTAACCTTGTAAAGATAGCTTCATGATTTACAACATTCTCATCCTCCCTTTGCCTCAGGCTCAAAGAGTGAAATATTTTCTCTAAGTAATTTATCCATTTATCAGCTACAAATGGATTTTTAGTCCCATTTAATGCTGGTTGTTGTTTCCTCATGATGAAATCTAACATTGATCCTAAATGTTGTGGATCAAGGTGTTTTATATGGGTAAAGATATCATTCATTACCTAAGTGAGTTTCCCCAGTATGGTGATAATGTGATTAACACCAGTTTTATCACCCGCTCCCCTTTAATTATCTTGAGTTGGAGGGAAACCCCTTCATGGATTACATGCGTTGATATAGTTTTCATTCCTTCAACTAGGTTTAATTTCTAAAAAATGGCATAAACTAGATTAGATTATGAATCGAAAAACATAATTCCAAATTTGTATAACAATTAACATAAACTGAATAGATTATGGATATAATCCATATTCATAAAAATGGTTTCTCTGAGGAAGTATATACTCATTAACCCTTAACAATGTATTTTTAATGAATATTAGAATTATCCTAAGAATATCCTAGAGGAGTGTTGTAACCAAGAGTGCATCAAGGCTCATTATCATGCACCAGTTCTCATTTGAGTCTAGTTTAAAGTAATGTTTTCGGGTTTTACACCTAGGTACATCTCTGCCAGAGCTGCCTCTACATACTCATATCTAGACAAGGATTTATTTCTTATAAAAGCCACAAAATATCCACAATACCAATATTCTAGTATGTTATTATATACTAATCCTCAAATTCTATCGTAGTATAATGTGCTATAATCAGAGATTTTCAAAATCTAGCTTCCAAGGTTTTTACTAAACTTCCTCTAAAACAAACTGTAATGCCCCGACCCGAGTTACCCAGAGTCAGTGCATTATTACATAACATTGGCATAATCCCAAAAGATCAAGTCTCGAAAGAGAGACTAGTTTAGTTGACTTTGAAAAACAAGATACATCAATAAGTTTTACATTACATTATAAAATGAAAAAACTATAAAAAAATAGTATCTATAGGACACGCTCATATATCATATACTATCCCTATAGTTCAGTAATTATATAATTCTTTGCATCATGGGAAAAATAAAACATAGAAAGGTGTGAGCTCAAATGCTAAGTAAGGATAATAGTATGGCAGAAACTTTCATAAATAAACACAAACATTTAAGGAAATGTAAGAATAGAACAAAAGACTTTTAAACATGAACTTCATAATAACATGTCAAAGATAAAATTAAATAATTCCATTCACTTATTCGCATGGATATTCTACTAGTCGAATAATCACATGAAATATCTATAGCGACTTTCATAATGATGGAATGTATAATGACAAAAATCATAACCATATTTTCCAAGCCTTATTCCAAACCTACAAATAAGATTTTGTCATGCCCTTGTTCCAAGAAACTAGTTTGTCTCATGAGACCTGTCGATGAATCGAGGAGATATAGTGGGCTCCACCCGTCATATACTATGTCCAATTCATTCCTCATATGAAAAGGTTCAAACATAACATAAACATTTGTATTAAAACTAACATACGAAATGTCAATACTTTCTCTATAAGAAATGATTAGTGTGAAAATAACACATCTACATCCAAACATAATAGTAAACCTTCAATAAAATATAGAAGTTTTGTATTATAATAAAATCAAATTCAATTAAGCTTAAAATCCATCAAAAGATGTTGACATAAATGAAGTCAAATAATTTTTTATAGAAATATCTATTTCAATTTTGAAATCATTTAAATGTCATATAATTATAAAAGAAAACAATTATTTTAAAAATATTCTTATAATATTGTAAGGTAAGCTTCGATGATGGTATATAACTGCAGAAAATTTCCGCACCTGCCGTAGAAGTTAAAAAAAACATTCTTACCTTAATTTTGTCGAAAAGGTCATATGGTACCTTGTTTGGAAAAAAACCGAAAATTCATTTCAAAACATTTTATAAAAAATTAAAAAAAGTGTATAAATTTCTTTAATCCATAGTATACTAAGTAGTAAAAATGATTTGAAATACGTATTTATGAAACATGTATGTTGATGATAAAGGGGTCCTAGTAGATACATATGTAAAAACAACCTTAGATATTAAACAGATAGTAGAATTAACCATTACCTTTTAATTTCCCTTAGTAGAGGGTATTTTAACCTTCTTTATAATAGTTAAATCATTGTTATTAAATTATAAATCAACTATATACATATATATTATAACATATATGATATTCTAATATATTTTTGTTAATAATATTTTAGTGTTATCGTCATTTTAGATGTTAACTGATTTGTTTCCATTATATGTTTTATTACATAAGACATGTTTTTTATGGATAGGATGATTTTGATTCATATCCAGAATGATATTTAGTTCTTGGACATTATTTTTATTCTTCAAATGAAAATTATTCTTGAATGGATACGGTGGGGAATGAATCAAATCATGTTTGTGGAGGTGGTAATCTATAAGTATGCACGAGCGACAATATCATTATATTTCTAATAAAATCATATATAATTCGAGGTTATATCATATATAAAGAACAATTATCATGTTATATTTATTATTTAAATCATTTATACTCATTATTATACCCATCCCAATGTTTAAGTGTTTGAATAACAATGTACACCATGACGTGGAGACACTGAGTTGTACATACGCACGTATGGTGACTTTGTCATTCACATGATGGATAGAATATGGAATATGGTTGTACCATTTTTATAATAACATAAAATTATATATAATATACTGGGGTTATTATTTTAGAATATAAACAACAATGAATTAAGATGAGGAAGAAGAAAAGAACTTGAAATTGGGGATGACATATTTACCTCTTCTTCGTGTTATTATTTATGATTAGATCAAAAGGGATACATAGGATTTATGACTAAATTAAGTCCTTTATGGTGAAGAGAGGATATTTGGGAGGATATTTGGTCAGGGTTTGGATAATCCAAATGGATTTGAGTGTGTGAATTCGAGAGAAGGGGAAGTGCCCTTTTATAAGAGGGGTGAGGGGCACCTTAGAAAAATATGAAATATTACTATATAAAATAATCATTTTCGATTAATAATGGATCCAAAATGAAATATATAAAGGCTAAAGTTGGTATGGGTCGAAAAAAACACAAACGATAGATTTTATATAGGTTTTAGTCACAATATTTACCATATGTTTTAGATTTAACTCTTAGTTAAATAGTCAGACATTTAGTATGTCTCTTTGTTTTTTTATATTATATGATTAATAAACATACTATAAACATCCAATCAAACCTCAAGTGGTACATAAAAGGTATAAATATAATTATATATGTATTTTGGCTGATCCTTAGATTTTTAGGATTATTATATCGACCTATAATATTGTATTTTTTTTAAAAACAAATTTTTGTCAATTTTGACATTATTTAATAATTAATTTTTGATAAATTCCTAAAAACAGTATTTATTAAAAATAAATACATATAATCAAATCAAAACGTTCATATTAACCTGGAAAATTAGTTTAATTCATTAAAATTATTAAATGTGATGTATTTGGATATTTATAATATCAATTATTTTAATCTTTCATTAATATTGTAATTACTGCATCATCATTGTGTCATAAATAAATTTAATTATTTAATGTCTATAAATTATAAATAAAATTACATTATATATTAATTATTTGTATATTTATAATGAATATTTATAGTAGAATTTATATTGTGTGTGACCCTATATTAAAAATTGTGTAGTTACTAAACATTGAATTTAACTATTTTACCTCTTCTTTAAATAAAATAATAATAAATGCCCTAATCTAATCCATGTGTACCAAATTGGTTCATATTTTATTCCTAAGGATGTTTTTGTTTGAATTATACATATCCATTATAATTAAGACATGTGTTAGGGTAATAATAATATCATTTTTACCCTTTATTACCCTATTTACTTTTAACCGTGGTAAATAAAAGTAAAAAGTTACTATTCACCAAAAAGTATTTTCATCTTATTGAACAAAATTTTACTTACTGAAATAAAACATGTATCTCGGATTTTTTAAATTCAACTCACAGAAGTGGTAAAATTATGTTTTTTACAAATTTGCAAATGTTCATAGGAGGTGGGTAAAAGATGGTAAAATGATAGATAAAATTTTATATATCTAAACATAATCTAAAATAACTCCCTTGAATTACATTGAAAATATATAGGTATTTTTTATATATATTGTCTTAAAAGAGATTAAAATAAAAAAACTAATTATATAAAAAAATTCGGTTTTAAACAACAACTCAGTGTTTTTCACTATTCATCAAAAATTGAATGTTTTCAGAAAAATACCAAAAATTCACCCTAAGCTAGTTTCAATATTCTGAATCCAGAAATGAATGCCATTTTGAATTATATAATTTATAAATTTTCAAAAAGTTGATATTACAATTCCTAATGACATGTTTGATTGGTCGCGGTGTGTTGGAATCTAGAAGTTGCGTACAATGCATGTTATTGCATTATTCAAAGGGAAAAGTACTGTGGAAGAGTGGGGTGTTACATTATCAACAGTGGATCATGAGTCACAATTGTTTCAATAGTGGATAAAGATTAATATTTTTCATAACCAGCAGTGGTGTATTTTAATAGGTTCAGTTGAGGTTAATGTACATTTTAGTTGAGGATGGATGTCCTTCTAGAACATCATCCATCACAGTGGAAGGAGGTGGCTATCGATCATAATCATAGAGACATGAGAGGATGTATCAGATGGTACCTAGTATTTTAGTTCTCATATTGGATATTGATGTTGATCTTAATATTTACATACATCGACCATGTTGTTTTTCTAGAGATATAAATGTTACTGGTGAGGATGAAAAGAGGAAACATAACTAAAGACGGAAGAGACCAGTGGACACCACTATCTTGAAGTGAGGGAAGTATAATTTTGAAATTATTAACATTAATTTAAAATGAATATTTCTTACATTGAAATGTATAATAGAGTGGTGAGCATTTGGAAATGATCTCATGACTCTACCACCTCAGTGAAGTCGTTCAGTGGCTGGAGGACACCTGCTAGGCATCATGAACATGCCCTGATCCAGTGAATCCTTTCTCCCATAACTCCTTGGATTTGAACACCCTGACCAAAACTCTTGTGTTTTAGATCATCTCCAGTCTACATGGATTTGATCCCCCGTTAGCCACTGTAGGGTCTTGATTCCCCATGCACTATCGGCTCAATAAGGCCTTCCAAGAGGCTACGAGGTCGGTCAAACTTTTTTAGATGGATTTGTGGTGTGTGGAAACTAATTTAAGGCATGCTAGTTCCTAATGATTTTTTCAATACATGAAAAATATAAATAACTAAATAAATATTCAATTAAATACTGAAATTAATTCCTAATTTCAACTCATAATCATTTTTTTCTTTTTATTAAATTTTAACTCCTTATTTCAATTTACCCATCATTTAATTAAAAAATTGAACATTTGGAATTTATTCATTAGAAAAAATTCATAATAAATAGATTATATCACCATAAATTAATTAAAATTTATTTGTGTCAAATACCCCCACATATAAAATATGATTTTCCCCTTTACTAAAATATAAACACTGAATTATTATGGCAACCAATCATTCCAATATTCAAATTTCAATGAAATGAAATAAAAAAAATTATAAATGATCAATCAAAATTTTAAAATTATCATAAAATAACAATTTAATTTCCCATTATTAAATCTAAGATAAATTCATTTATTTTACTTTCTTTATTTTCACAATGACGGACCATAACATTAATTAATTCATTTCCCTCAATAAATTATTATTAATCAAGTCTAATAATGATTTACCTCACAATGGATTCTTTTATCTCATATCTTATTAAATAATTAGTGTAGATTTATTATCATACCATGAGATCATGATCCTTATCCATATTTTTTAAAAATAATTATATTATGAAAATTTTCAAGAAATAATACCCATAAAAACATTAGGGATATTCAATTATTGATTAGAGGACTCTGAGGCTTAGGGTAGGTAGAAATTAATGTATAAAAATTAGGACTCATTGATGTGGATTATATCTTATATTTTGAGGCATGTTTTTAAAACAAAAAAATTTATTGACATTATACTCTTCACATTGTAAAAACTCCCACATTCCCCTAACTATATGAAATATCATGATTAGTGTGGATAATAATAGATTAGTTATGTAAGATCTTTATTTTTTCATGGATTTTAGAATTTCATTTTGAATGTTGTGCTTATATGAAACCTAAAATCCACCACCAAACCACATATTATTGGATTCATTAATCCAATGAGGTTGAATTTTTATTCTTCTCAATCACAATCCATTCTTTTCATTTTCATGAATCTTTTTTTCATTCTCCAATTGGGGAAAGATGACAAATAGTATAATTGATATTTAAAAACCATTATAAATACCAAAAATTAAAACCCATAGAATTATTAAATGCAATGTTATTCATACCATTCTTCATGAATTCATTCACCCACA
The DNA here is from genome assembly GCA_963277665.1 of Viscum album. Lineage (NCBI taxonomy): Eukaryota > Viridiplantae > Streptophyta > Magnoliopsida > Santalales > Viscaceae > Viscum > Viscum album. The sequence continues at coordinate 1,940,559,474 of OY728126.1, read as the reverse complement.
TGTCAACATTATAATATCTTGACAACAATATGAGTATGGTAGGAATGGATAAAAACTCCTTGAAACATGACATATCTCTAACAAGGTCATTCATGGTCTCTATGGAATATACTAGGATTAATGTATATCTGGTTTCAATGATATGTTACTTCTATAATATCCCTCAAAATTTTAAAATGAATTTTTTCACAACCAAGTATTGAAACGTTTCAATTAATGTTCTATAAGGTTTCATGTTACCTGATTAATAAAAAAAAGAAAAAGAAAAAATATGATGTACTTTGTCTATAAATCTTCTCTATAATAGAATAATTTATTTCAAAAACCCAAGCAATTCATGGAAAATAATAAAAAAATTATTTCACATAGATTTTGAAAATTCAAAGCATTAAAAATTGTTGTACAATTTCATTTACAAGAATCAACTAATTTTCTTAAATCATGATTCCTCATTTCAATATAAATTATTATCATTAGTCATTCAATTATCTATTTTACTCATTTAGTCTCAATATTATTGAAATAAAAAAAATTGTATTATAGGATTACAATGATGACCATTTCTCTTATATAATTAAAATATATCATATATTCAATTTTGGGAATGAAATTTCAAATTTAACACAGATACTGGATTTTACAGTTCATAAATTATTTTTATAAACATGTAGAAATTTATAAACATATGTAATTATAGAATAAAACTCATATTCCCATACATATTTTCCTCTACTTCATTGTCAGATTATGGTGATTAATATTTACATCCATCATTGTGGTCCAATGAAAAAAACCATAATATTTCATGAACAATTATAATAATGATCATGTGTGGAAGGGAGGAGGTGAAGAAATCCCGAATCATATGAAAATAGTAATACTCATATTGCCTCATAAAAGTGCCTCTGATTAATGTTATTTTCATGACCTAACATCTTTTGAATACATTACATGATGATTTGGAAAATTCAGATATCATCCACTAGTTCTTGAGGTATATCACCATATATCATTTTCATCCCATCCCCATGGAAAAAAATGGTTTTCCTTCCACTTCCATCCGAATTGAAATAGATCCTAAGGGATAAATAATAATTACTAAAAAATTCTCATCCCAAAAAGAATGATTATTAACGTGAATTAAATTTATTTAGGAATTTTAGTGTAACACATGGTCTATAAGATTAAATATATTTTTTGGATCAATTTTTCGTGTAAAAATTTTTATTGATCCTTGTAAATTCTTGAGTTTTCGAAAGCCACTATTCTAATTTCATCCAGTTTTTGAAACTAGATATTTTTCAATTTCCCATTAGTCACAAAATCCATATTCATCTATTTTACATCCCAAATGTATTGGGGATCTATTTATGCATAGAGATGAATGAAATTTACATAAACAATCTTATTGGGGATTATACCTATAGGTATCTTGTATGAACTCTAGTATTCTCATAAGGGTTCTTCAAGCCATTTTATCTAATCCTTCATATTGGGATTAACTATATTATTCAAATTACCTATTATATCCTTATTGGAAAATCCATCTTGGATATTAATTGAGGATGATAAGGTATATATGTATTACGGTTTAACCAATATTTTATAATAATAGTCTCCAACATTATGTTAAAAAAATGAGTCCAATGCTCACTAAAAATGCCCCTCATTACTCTAAACAAGAAAACACTGTTTGGGAATAAAATTTAAAATCATCATTATGATCATCATTATAGGTAACCCTATCTTTCACCCATTTAGAGACACAATGAAATATATGAAAATTGTATGAATTCCCAAAACTAAATTGGTTGGGTTCTAATATAATCCATTCCTCATACATAAAATATTTCACAAAAAATGATGGGGCTTTAAGGAATCACATATATTTTCAAAATATTTTTAAATTAATGTCATTTACCACATTTCAATACAAAATTCGTGGGTATATTTGAACAACTTTAGAAAAAAAATTCCATATTCCAACACATTATTGGCATCCCCCTTTGGTCCATACTAGCCTAAAAATGAATTTTTATGAACAAATTAGAATACAGATACAATTTCAAATGTTTTTAAGCACATCTTTATGTCTTGATCATTTTATATTTTCCATATAAATGTGTATTCCTAAAAATATAATCTGGAGTTAGCCTTATGTTTTTTCTCTTTATGATAGTTAATATGAGATGATAACAAAGAAAAACTTACATTTACATATTTGCCATTAGCTTGCCATTCCTTACAACATCTTGTTAAAAATAAATCCTCGTATTAAAGAGAATGGTGTAAAGAGGCTTAAAACAGTTTCCCTATTTCAAAGAGATGAGGTCCAGGTACTACCCCATTTTTAGTAACTCTTTAAAATACTATTGTAAGAAGATTGTATGTGAAATCATCTACTCTATGCCCCAATATCTATCTATATGTACCATTTATTTAGGAAAATTCCCATGAGAACACTTGAGTTTGAATTCCACATAATTCAACATGATACTCTCAACTATATACATGAATTTAATGTTCTGGTCAATCTTGTTAATAACATACTCAACCACTTAAGGCTCATTTGTACCATTAATGGATAGTGTATTCAATTGTAATAACTACTCTGATCAATATATTTATCCTAAAACTCAAGGATTTATCTCAAAAAAATGTCCTACACTCATGGAACATTTTGGTTAACAATAAAAACTATCCGCCTGATATCCTCAATAAAATTCTCTTCAATAGCAGGATTCACCTATGTACAATCATCTACACCCAACAATAAAATTCTTGGAAGTATTTTTAGGGGTATAATTTTGAAAATTGAAATTGAAGAAATAATCAGACAATGAAAATTCATTGTTACATCTAGAAAATCAATAATTTTTTGATTAAGATCAAAACTCAATAAAATATAAACAAATCCTATAAATCTAAACCTAAATTTAGTATCATCATTATAATAGTTCATTAGGCCTTTGTTGTGACATAACACTCAATCCCCAAAATTTATTTTAACTATCTATCAAATTTCCAAAGAAAATGACACATAGTGGAAGAGATACATAAATACCATTAGATAATGAGATAACATAGATACTCCTTCAATGATGGCATCCTATTTGATCCACCACATACTCGAAGGGCGTTCTTGATCCCCATAGGCTATTCACTAGCACATAGGAATCAAAAGTCAACCATGGGGAATTATTTCACACATCCTGAAGCAATAGAGATTATTATATACATAAAACAGAGATATATAGTGGATGAGATAAATAAATTTCATACAAATTTTGTGAAAAATAGAAGGAATACAACTGAAAATGTAATACTTAAAAATATCCAATATAAATGTACATCATTAAAGGTTGAAAAGAAACTAAAATAGCTACCCAAATAGCTCATTGTTATTTCCTTGTAAAACCCCCACTATTAGACTATCCAAATACCAAAACCAAGATTCAATAAAACATCATTTTTTTCACTATGACACCTTTCCATTCTCTAAAACAATTGATATAGCAAGGTCTACAATCTGCTAAATGGGTGAGTAAGGTGTGAGCTAACATGCCGAGAAGGGACTTACACAGGAGTTCTATTAATAGTCTTTGTAAAATAATACTATCATGCTCACCTATAAATAAATAAAATCTCTGATATATAATTTTTTAGTCCAATATTAAATTCATAGAAAAATAATTTAATTTCCCATTAATCCATATTTACAAATGTGGTAGCAAAATCAGTTTCATAGAATTTGATAAACATATATCAAATAATAAATAAAATATGAAAGTAAATCATGTACCGCATAACATAAAAATATTTAGAGTAGTGTATCCAAAAAAGAATAATGAAGAAGATCCAAAATCAATAAAAAGAATATGCAACATCATTCCATATATCAGACTAGATTAGTAAAACTAGGAAACTCATACCTAATAGAGAAAATTAAGAAAAAATAAATCCTTTATACATATGTATCAATTCTAGATATCAATTAAATTCCATAGTATATGATCCCCTAACATGTATAAAAATTACATAGAACAAAATTTATAGGGCGTAGAAGCGATACCCTTGCTTAAAAACCTCAAATATGTACTTGGCATAATACAATACCTTCCACTTAAGTACCCAAGGACCCACATGTTATATATTTTAAAAAAATTCATTAAAATATTTTAATCAATCCATGCTTTTAATACCATTTAAAGAATCCATTTCACAGTGCATTGAAAACATATTTTAATTTAAAAAAATAATCATAACTTCCATCATTATCAAAACCAACTTTTTAAAGAAATAAATAAAATAAATAAATCATGAAATTTAATTGATAAAATAATTAATCAAAAAATGGTGTAATATAGTTCACTATAAATTAATATAGATGTAACTTCATACCTTAAAGATGTAGACACACATCCCTGTAACATGATCCACCAACAGTGAAGAAAAAAACAATTTAAACAAGGTCCCTTGAATAAATATACACATCTAATAATTTATTCTATTTCTTCAAGGTTTTTGTTAAGAATAATATCACAAAATACAACAAAGAACAGTCACCTGACACATCACATCCAAATAGAATCACCACCCAGGATAATATCATTCATTAGATATAGAAAAGAATCTATATAATCATCAACATTGGTTAATGAATAAAATAATTACATAGATTAGTGTTACCTTAATGAATAGAAACAATAAACCAATAATTATTTTTCACCAAAAGAGACGTTGTTCACAATCCTGTTGTTCAAACATCAAACAAATACATTCAAAATGTGAAGAAGTTCCCAAAATCACTCTAGGAGAGCTCTAGGATAATATGGAAATTGGATGAGTAATAATGAATGAATTTTCGAAAATGTGGTTCCCTATAATCCTGAGTCATGATAATTAAATGATACAAAATCCCATTACACATTGTGTAATCCACAATACCCATATATATTGCATAACCCTTCTAAATTTTATTACAATTACAAATTTTAACCCTATAAATTGTAATAATTACACATTGTTTAATACTTAACCCCATGTATTATTATCAGATTATGAATTTGTAGAACGATACACATTGTGTACTATGAATACACAACCTGTCAATTCTCAGTAGATTGTGAAAATAGAAAATTATTATATAAAACATAAACCCACTCATTCAATAAATTAACATGGGGATAAAACCACATATTCATTAACAATTTATACGTAGAGTCCATTAATTCGAAAAATATACACATAACTGAACATTATATAATTTTGACCAACAAATTCTCTTCATCCTCATGTGTCACATGAAGTTTCCAATTAAATAGTATAACAAATAAAGAGATTGGAAATACAAGAATGGAAGTAAGAGTATGTAATAGTCGAGTTGATATTCAAATTAAAAATATATATTTAATTCACAAATATCAATTAAATTCATTAAATTCATCATTATATTATCTTGTGAGAGAAGCTATTACAAAATGGATAACACCAATTCACATGATAGTAGATCTCTGTAAGAATGATTAAAATATGTACTTTTCATTTAATTGATGACCATATTTTTCTAGGTTATTCCATTAAAATAATAACATATACTTAAATGGAGGATAATAATATTATAATTTCATAATGTTTGAATGATATTTTAAGGTGTTGAAATAAGAAATAAAATAATAACCCCTGATTATGAACAATATTGCATGATCATAAAACCTAGTTAAATTAAAAAAAAGCCTTAATAGGAGGCTTTTATAATAAAAATTATCTAGGATGTAGGGAGGGAAGTATGGATGGTTTTTTGAAAAGGATATTATGAAACAAATGTAACTTGATGTGTGTAAATGAGAACATACATGGCATGATTTTATATGCAGGGGAGGTAATCAACTTGTTGATGTCCTAATGAATGTAGTATGATAAATAACTACTCAATAAAAAAAATATTGAAATTTATTAAATTATATAATATTATATGGTATAATTATGGGAAAAAATAGAATTTAGTACATTTTTTTAAAAATTACCCATATCAATTGGATTTAACCTCTATAAACTAGTATTAATCTTAATTAATGTAATTATGGTTTAACAAATTTATTATTCATTACGAATGAGAAATAATTTTATCATTTATTTTAATATTACATATCAGTATTTAATTTTTTTAATTCATTTTACCATTTTATATAAATATAATTTACAACATTTAATTTAACAATAAACATATAGAAAAGATGAAAAAATTGTTTTTGAGGGTAAACATTTTCATAAGTGTGAAAACATTATAAATAAATATTAAACATGAAATTGATTCCCATGAATTAATTTAGATTAATAATTGCATTATTTAATTATTTAATTATTTTAAATTCTAAAAACATTTAAAAAAGTATTTATCTACGTAAATTCATTAATCGGAAAGTCTATTTTTATTAAAAATTTTCTACTATTAATTAAAAAATTAATTATTTAGAAAAATACAAAAAATTAACTCTATGTTAGTATTCAAATGTTGATTTAAAAAAAAATTAAAAAAGATTCATTTATTTAATATAATTGAAAAAAAAATGAAAAAAGAAAAAAATTTCTTTTTCTTGATGAAACTATATTTTTGATGAATGTAAGTACTTTACATTAAATTATGTACTAATATATCAATAAATTTTGTATATATAAAACCATTTTACATAATATTTTAAATTTTATTATTCATATCCATTCCACAAAATATAATTTTTAGGTTATAATAGTTATGTTTATATAATAGTTTGTTAATAATATATTATCATTTATATCAACTCTGTGTTTCTTATAATGCATGATATTGAGAAGTTAACTTTATTTGAAATAAAAAAATTATTAAAAAATAATTTTGATACATTATTAACCAAATAAAATTATTTTCACCAATGATTTTATATTACTGTGATATTAACTACTGTGGATATTTTTTCCTCATCTTATACTGATGTTCCCATTTTTCATTTTGAAATTGGTGGTTTCATCACAGAACATTGACTATATGAAAGATGATGATTCATATAATATTTTATATATGATAAAAAATATAAAAAAAGTGTTCCTTGTAAGGATGATCCTTCTCTAGAGGTATTACTATTGATTTTAATATATGTCAATTATCATGTATGTACTTCATCCGGACAATACAAGGAAAACATCATTAAAATAAGAGAGTTTCTTGTGGGAGCACCAAACGATAAACTAAAATCCATACACAATAATGAATAGTAAATGGGTCAATATACTAGCATCAAATTTCCCGAAATTGGGATTCTCATAACCCTATTACATGGAGAAATTATAAAAAAAAGCATCTCACTGACAACAAATTATTGATCATGACAAGGATTGTCAAAAAAATATTTCTATCAATTGAGAGATTCCATGACATGATGTTAAATTGATATTATATTATATATAATTTCCTCATCCATATTTGTTTCTTGTAGTATTATTTATCCCACTTCTCCCAAAAATGTTGGACTTCTATTTTTCTTTCCTTACTATACTACATAAGGAGCCATCTGAATTCTTGAAATCATGTTTTTGTTTCATGAAAAAACCACTATATTTTGATGTTTATTGCAACAAAAATCGAATTATATAATACAAGATATTAGTATATCATATCATTTTTATTGGAACTCTTTGATTGACCTTCTGTCTAAGGATGAATCAATCTTTAGGATCATATTATTTTATCTAAATAATGCTAACTAATTATCTAGAACATCAAGGTTAATCTTAGATCATAAAAAATACAATAGATTTTGGTACTACATGAAACCTTACCACTTCATTAATTTATAACATGAAAATATGATCTAGATAAAAATAGTCACTAATATTAATGATTCTGGATTACAATATAAGGATATCAACTATAACACGAGTTGAATTATATACATTATATGTTTTGGAGATTCTGGAAAAAAATCTATAAAGATGTTTTCCCATTTCAATTATGGTATAGGTAATGGATGTAACATCATATTAGTATAGTGTCTATAATTCTTTACATTATTAAATACTATGAATTTAAATAAAATTATACAATATCCTAATTCATGACATACCCCTAGAAAAATCTTTCTGAACTCCGTTTCTATTTATAATTCAAAAATATACTGAGAATGAAGACCTATGAGATCCCTCTAGAATATCCTTCATATAATATGTCATGTTTGGAACCAATAGATTTTTCTTGAACGTTATATTTCCAATATAAAAAATTTTAAATTGAGAAACATTTTTTGAACTTTTTCTTTATCACTATATCTTCCTATTGTTCAATTTAATATTCATATAGATAGATGTGTGATCACTCATTTGAGAAAAGTAATTTCCCTAATTCCTTCAATATTTCAGGTTCCATCCATTGTGAATTCTAAAATATTGTATATTTTTTACCCACATAATATATATATATTATGATTATCATTTCAACATGATGCTTCAACCACCTTATTTACTTTCCTAGGGAGATAATATATTGGGAACTAATCATCTTTAAATAGTTCCAACCATCTTCTCTCACACATATTCAACTCCTTCTATGGGAATATACACATTATTATTTTATTATTTTTATAAATATCACACCATTGTCTATAAAGATAAATAATCTATAACAGTAATGAAAAAAAAGATGTAGTGGACTCAAAACATTGAGAAGCTGAAATATTTGCATGAACCATTAATTTCCATGAGTCATAATCTACAACCACAATATTCTTCATGATAATGAATCACAATTAATTATTAAATAAAACACTATGTATTATAAATACTTTTTCAATAAATGGAATTTTAAGAATATTTGTTCTCAATAAACATCAAATTTGTTTCCTGAAATTTTATTCACATTTATTTTTTCAAATGAATCGGGATCCATTTCTGATCAACATGGTGAATAAATTAAGAAATTTTGAGAAATTATCCACAATCCATTTATAATATATAGATAATACAAAAAATCATTGGTTCTCAGTCCAACATGTTTTTCTGGTCTAATGTTCAGTAAATTCAAAATATGATTTATTCACATTTACACCCAAAATTGTGATTGTGTAACCAAAAAGTGAAACTGTTTGTAGGAAAAAATCACACTATTAAAACTGTTCATAAAATATATCCTTCATCAAGGTATTCTTCCCAAATCTCAGGTGATCATTATGTTTCTACTTAATCATAAAATGATAAAGTCTATTTTATATTAAAACAACCAAAAATTGATCAATGTAATATCTAATGAATATTTTCATTTAATCCACAATTATAATGGGGATTTTAGTAAGACCAAATAATATCACTATATAAATTTTAATGACTATATATTTTATAGATGTTTTAAAGGGTATATCATCATTCATGAATATAAAATGATGATATCATATATCCAGATTAATCTTATAAAATTATTGATCTTCTAGAACTTTTACAACCATGTCATCATTACATGGTATATAATTATTATTCTTATGATATTTTTCAGTTCCAAATAATCAATTTAGAGATTCATCAATCTATCTCCCTTCTTAATATGTAAAATAGTTTGACCCCAAAATTAAAAACATTTTCAAATAAATCCACTATAAAATTCTCCATGAGTTTCTTCTTTAATTCTTGGAAAACAACAAGGGCTATTTTATTGGGAGACATTGAAATAGGTGTATCACCATGTATGGATTAATTTGAAAATGCAACACCACATTTTTGTGAAAGAAAAATTAGATTAAAGAAAGACATAAACAAACTCATGCATAATTAGTAATATCATCAATACAATGTTTCCCTAAAATCATATGATATATACACCCATTTAAAATATGAATTTATACCCATAAAATTGATGCAATTTCCATTATATGTTCATATTTATTTTCAAATTATTAAATTATGAAATCTTTGTTTGTAATTTCAAACAGGACATCAATTATTGGGTAATTGATGTTTGATTTATTTAGAGAAAATAAATATATTCCTATGATAACATCATATTCAACCAATGGGAGAGTAGTAATATTTATAGGATTCACATTACAACAAACATAGACTCCAGAATTATCATAAACTTTATTTGTGATTATCATTCCATTACAGAATTTCACTAGTAATTCAACAACTATTAATTGATTATATGAATTATAATTCCTTATTAATTTTCCTTATATTAAATATGGTATATAAAAATTTTATCATAGCTAATAACACATCTATAACCACTTAGTAAAACTAAAATGGTTTTAATGACCTATATAATCATTGTTCATAGTGATAAATTATGAAAGGTGATTCATTCAATATCCCAACTATGACACCTTACTTTTAATCCATAACACCTAAGGGTTAATCCCAAGACAGTCATGGTCATTATCAATAAAAATCATTCCTGATGGTTTATAAAGAATTTGTTAATTTTCATAAAAAATATATCATGGGAGTATCAAACTAGGTCTGTATCAAGGAACTTTGATATGTTGTAGGTGATACCTGATTCAAATCCCAATACACCCATTTTAATTCTTCTACTCGTATTTACAATAGTCTCAGGGATACATCCACTTGTTTTATGAATAATTATATATAATTAATTACAAACCTCTCACCATATCATTGACTAGGATTCCATGAAATTTTCATATACTTTTCCTAATCCATATAGTTCTCAAATTTTTTATCATAATAGTTTCCAAATATTATTTAATACATTATATGATACAATCTCTAGTGACCCACATTTTTCATAAAAATATATTTCATCTTATTAGAAGAATATTCGTAATAGAACATAACATAATGATATTGTACATAATCATGTTTGTATATTATATTAGGATGAATGGAAATATAATAATGATTTTTTAAATAATATTCACATCATCCCCCACTAACTGCCTCAGAAATATATCCATTTTTAGACATATCATACTTAATATATTTATTCATTACAAGAGAAATGGATTAAAATAAATTGTTAGATCAGATGGATAGTAATGGTGAATAAGGTAAATAACTACATATCATGATTTTAAGGGTATGATAACATGAGAATAAAATATGAAATCTATATCACCCATAAATTATAAAGTGGTAAATTAATACATGATATGACTCATGTCAATAAGGTGAAACATCCTTTTCAGGAGAACACCTGATTAGAACTCCACAGTATATCCTGATTAACTTGGATTAGTGATTAGGATGGGTGACCTTCTGGGAAGTTTAACATGGTGAGTTTGACTGAGAGAAAAGCACACTAGAAAGGATAATTGTTGTCATGTGAGTACAATCATCTATTAGATGACCCATTCAGGCACGTGGGTGGGCACTTGGAGGGGGACCATTTTTTTTAGGAAACTGGTGGTATATGGGGGGCCATGACCCAATTTCCATGTTATAGAGGGGTGTCAGTTCTATTAGTGGGTCCTAGTAGTTTCATTTTGTATCAGAGGATGAACGCAACTAAATTTTAGGTGCCCTTCCTGGGTTGAGATGTGGTGTCCAAAATGATGACGTTGTTCTCTATAGGGTGGCAGGGTGAATATAACACCCCAAAATGATTAAGGGTTAAATTAAAAATTGATATGACACATGTTATCATGGTTCACCTTCATTCTTAGGAGTATACATGATTAGAACACCACAATAATGCATGTATGGTGTGAAGAAGTGATCAGGATGGGTGGCCTTCTAGGTTGTTTCCCAGGGTGTGTTTGAGTGGGATAAAACACCCAATAAAGGGGTTTCAGTGCAATTAGTGGGGCCTAGTAGATACATTTGGTATTAGAGGATGAACACAACTTTATTTTTGGTGCACTTCCTGGGTTGAGATGTAGTTTCCACATTGAGGACGTTGTTCTCTTGGGGGGTGAATATAACATCCAAAAATGATTATGGATTAAATGATAAAATTATTTTACTCTTTTCATCATGGTTAACCTTCATTCTAAACAGTATACATTATTATAACACCACAATAATGCATTTCATTCATGAAAGAAGTGATCAGGATGGGTGGCCTTCTAGGTAGTTTCTATGGGTGTGTTTGAGTGGGGAAAAACACCCAATAAAGTACATGTGTTGGCCTATATGGATATTCATTAGTTAGATGACCCATTTGGGTACGTGGGTGGGCCCTAAATAATATCCCATGTGTCTGAGGGGAAACTCGTGGTACATGGTAGGCCAGAACCCAACATCCATGATATGGTGGGGTGTCTATGTTGTCAGCATGTCCAACTTGATAAAAAATACCATACCATGTATATAAAATTTTATAATCATAATTCATGGAATATTTATTTTAATTTCACAATAAAAAAAATATAAAATAATCTAAGAACATAATCCATGAGATCTTAAAATTATTATAATACATTGATTTAGGGGATGCTTTTTTGGGATGCACATATTCCTAAATAGTAGTCAAGATCTTCTCTAATGGTTGTTGTAGTGCACATAGTCACGTATTTAGGAATATTCACTCCCAATTCCAGAACTATGAAAATAATTATATATATTTCATTGAAAAATTTAGTGGAGGGATATATATTAATGTTCTTACCTTCACAAAATGAAAACCATACACATTTTAAATATAATATCATTAAACATTCGTATTATCATAATATTATAAACTCTGTAATGAAAATATGTTTCATGAAAATTTAATCAATCTATCATAGCATATCCCTTGGAAAATATATTATTTTAATCATTATAAATATAAAATATATGTGTATTATAAACACTCTATATTTATCTATACATGTAGAGATAGAAAAAATGAGTTACAGTGATCATGTAGATGGAAGGTCATATTAGTTCATGAATGTTATTCAATTTTATTCTATAGATATAAAAAAGAATGTTTTTTAATAATTACCACTTATAATATCATTTTAATCTGGTTAATATCATTTATATTCAATAAATATGTCCATATTAATATAAATATAAAATATGAGTCAATAATGATCAGACCACTTTCTGTAGGAGGTTGTACAAACATACAAAGGATTGAAATTATAGTTTTTCAATAGATAAAATGGAAATATGTTATATGTGTTATTATAATTACATTTGTAAAATTAATACATATATTTAATATATATATATATATACATCAAAACCATAATTATATCAAGCTATGATAGGTTGTGATTGAAAAATATTTGCATTGATTCACTAGACCACAGTCCACCGTCAAAATGATCCTTGATTATGTTTTCCATTTTATATAATATGTGGTTGATATTGGTTATTAAATTTTAAAAAATAACATATTAGTATATGGGACATAATGATAATATTATATAAGAATTATTTAATTTGAATTGATAGAGGGGGAAGAAGAAATAAGACAAAAATGGTTTTTAAGATTGATGGCTCTTATTTAGAAAACCTTTTGAGTATAAATAACACTTGTTATGTGTATTCCTTATAAAAAATATTATTATATGATGTGGGTATGTATGTAAAGATATTTCATTGGAATATCATTTGTGGAATCATCTTTGTGGATGTGTAAAATCCTATTTTTTTGTGAAAATTTTTACAAATAAAATACTTTTCATCCATGTTAGGTGATTCATGACACACTATATTAAAAATTATTTTTACACTAAAAATTTTATGATATCTCTACATGCAACGCTAACATGGCATGCATTATAAGCAACATAGAATTTCTATAAAACACATGTTTAGTTTTTTAATTATTTTAATGATATAGTCAAATAAAAACCATTAAATTTAGTAATGGAAATCGAAATAAATAATTTTGAAATATTATCAATATTATTTTTATTAATAAACATATAGATAATAAGACATACCAATTTTGGTAATGTTATTATATGTTTGAAAATACTATTTTTTATAAAAGAACTTATTTTAATGTTCTTATGTGAAATATAATATAGTTAATTTTACTCACTTTTGGAATTTAATTTTTATAATGTAATTATAATTTAATAATTCATAATTTCAATGTTAGATTATGGTGAATTTTTGAGGTGTTTCTAAGAAACATAATTTTTGTATGAAGAGTGAAAAATATAAAATTTTATTTCAAACCCACTTTATCTTATAATTTATTTATATCCATAAATTATATTTTATGTTGTTTTTAAGTAAAAATATATCAATTATACATATATTAATGAAATTTAAGTAATTTCAATAGTTTTTATATTTAATTTAGATATAAAATCATAAAGATCATTTCAACTTTCTCAGTTTAAAAACATGCTTTATGACCACGTCTTAGAGATTATAATGAAAACTAACTTTTCCAATTATATTAACAAAATTTATAAAAATTTATATACAAAATTTTGAATATTTTAATATTTATATTATAATAATATTTACATATTTTCCCCCAAAAATATTATTCAATGTTATTAAAATTAATTAAATCTGTTACGGTAAAATTAATGTTATTAAATGACTAAACCTCAATATTATGGGGAAAAATGAAGTAGAATCTTTTGAAATGGAAATATGCTAGCCATATTTTAGACATAAACATTTAATTATTTACCTTTTTTATTTCATATGACTTTGGGTAGGTAAAAACATGGGTAAACCCAGCCTGTTTTCTACACTGCCAAGAGTCTCTCCTCCCTCCCTTATAAAAGGAAACCAAAGATCCCTCATCCTCACACCTATCAAAAAAACATATGATCGACCATGCTCTATATAATAAAAATACCACAATCCCTACCTTCCTCCTTGAATCCTTCCATTGGTTAGAATCCTACCACAGATTCCCTTTGATGGAAACCAAAAGGCGTTACAAAAAGAATATGTAAGAACCTTCCTTAAGATCATTACCTTTATTTTTATTCTCCTCTAACTCAGTTAATTTATGAAGATGAATAAATAATAGAATCAATATCCAAAATATAATGAGATATTTTGATGATATGGTTTCATCTTACACATACACACAATTCTAGATAATGGGTAACGAACATATAGTTCTTTCGTACGATGAACAATGACATCAAAAAACTATGTTGTGTTTTTTCCTTTACTAAAAATAATGGTTGGTCATTATAATAGATACACTATATTTATATGATATATATGATATATATATATATATATATTACATATGATTCTATAATTATTGTACAATACATAAATTCATGACATCTATTTTCTGTAAATATGATAATTTCTTTTGGGGAAGTGTGAACTTCCAGATCCTCAAAGTAACGTGATTAGTTCACACACAACATGGAATGTTTTAAGGATTAGTTTAGTAAAATTATATGATATATATTTAATAATAATTCTATATTAACCGCATATATAAACATATATGTCAATTCTAATATTTCATTCAGTGTGATAAAAAATTGAAACAAAATTAATGCACACATAAAACCTACCATCTCAAAGAAGAGTCTATTACAATCCATTTTTCTGTATTATAAATATAATTTATATACTTATATACTAAATATTAATTATATTTTTATATTTATTTACTTTTTTTAATTCATGATAAAGGTTTCAATATAAATAATAAAACAAAGAAAAATACACTTGTGAAAAACAAAAAAAATATTACCTGAAGTGAAACCAAAAAATGGAATTGTTAATATGTGGATAATATAATGTCATAAAAAAAATATGTTCTATTATATATAATAATAAAGTTCATTAAAATATTTATAATATTCACATATTTATTATACATGAGGTTTCATTGAATACAAAGAGAGTCATACATAAGTTAAAGGGATTTCTACTCTAACTTTTATTTCTGGGAGATTTATCTATTATTCATAACTCATATATTTTTTGGTGTGTATATAATTCCCAGGAATATATAATCTAATTTTTATATCTAATATTATTTTTATTTACATATCAATTTTATGGCCACACATTCATGGATTTTATATTACCAAAGATATGAAATCGTAAATTGTTTTTCCCAATTATCCTTCTTTGAGACAGAGGAAATGAACACCAGAAATTATGTTTTCAATATTTTTTAAATATATTAAATTTTAAAGTAATTTTCAAGATAAATAATTTTAAAAAAAATAATTATTTATGTTCTTTAATATGATTGAAAGAAATATTTAAAGAAATTTCATTGAAATAAATTTTACGATTCTTCCTTGGAAAAATGGTTTTAAAATTTCATTCAGGTTTGATTTATATGTTTCAATGAAAATTATTTTCTAATGTATTTTGATATTTATATATATGTTTTTAATGTAAATGGTTTTGAAAATTCCTTATGTTTTAAAATAATTTTTTATGAAAGTATATTTTTCTCAAGAATTAATTTTATAACGATCATTCCAAATTATTTTCCATCAAAGGTGACATCGATTTGTTTTAATAATGACATTAAGATATGATATCATGGTTACAAAAATATTAATTAAATTAATGGTTTATGTTTTGATGATCATGTTTTTTACTAAACCTGTTTCCCTTTTTGGTGTTACATGCTTATGAAACTTACATTTTTTCCAAATTTATGATTTAATATAATGATTATTAGAAAAATTAATTTAAATAGGTTAAGATATGATTACATGTTTATGAAACCCCTTTCATTTTATGGGTATTTATAAGATTTTTATGAAACATGGCCTTTATTATGGGTAATTATATAAGAAAATTTATTATTTTAAGGAACATTTTTGAATTATTTTATTAAAAGATGGGTGTGACCTATATATCCTACCAATAAATTTGGTAAAAATTTATATATTATTATATAATGATTGGATTTAGGTAGACTGTATTGATCCAATATGTTATGGGGAATAAAAATAACCCCATATAAGGAAATGACAATGATTGGGGATGATGGTGTGTCCCTCCTGATGGTTGTTGTCCTCGTGAAGATAGAAGATGGGGAAACCTAATCCACTATGGTATGATGGGGAATTTCGATACCTTTCATGGAATTGATTGTAACTAGTGATTGTTGTGTGTCCTTCCCATTAGGATCATTCACCATGATAATGATATATGGGGAAACCTGATCCACTATGGGAAGTTAGTGAAACTCGATCCATTACAAGGAAATTATCTTGACATGGGATGATTGTGTGCACTTCCTTGGAGTTTTTTCCCCTATTATGTTCCATGGTATATTCTAGATATATTTACTATATTATAAATAATGATATTATATTTTTATGGGTATGATATAATTTATTTAATTATTCCTATGTTATGATTCTATAGATTGTGATGTAGTTTCTCTTATGATTTATGTCTTCTGAACAAACAATATTTTTTCTCCACGATTCTTTTTTATGATATTTGATATGTAGGTTATGATCTTCTAATGTTATTCTCACATTATCATACCATTTTGTTCATGTTTATGCATAAATTTCTCCATTTTTTACAATTAATTACAATATGATCTCAATTCTTTTAATGTTTCCATTCCATAGGTTATAAAGATATTTATTATGTATTATGTATCTTAGAAAGGTTTCTAGTCATGAAAAATAGTAGTGACAGAAATTTAATCTACCATATATACATGTGTATATGTTTTTATTTTTCAAAGTGAACTAGACTCATATAGTCAATTGGAATTTTTTTTGTAATTTATTAATTATTCTACAGAAGTGATTTAATTGTAATGTATAAAATGTGAGGGTTTTTATAGTTGGTATTATTGAAAAATTTTATTCATTATTTTGATATAATGATGAATAAAATACTGATAACTCAAAATAAATATCTGTTGATAAGTGTAAGTATAAAGAAGAGTATAGGAAAATGTCATGGAATTTTTGAAAATGATTGATTTAGTTTTATCTAGATGTACATATCTTCCATTGAACTACAAGTGGACGTGGTTCTATAATAGATGTATCCATGTGTTAAAACATAAACAGGATGCATCAAGCCAGACACAATCATATACTAGTACATGAAAACAATCCTTACAGTAAACCTAGTAAGACATAATCTGCCATATGCTTTTGGAATTCACAAACTGTTCATAAACTGTCAGGAAGGATATTACAGTAATTTACCTATGAATAACTTAGTATAAACTAAATGTGTGATAGAGCAATGAAGGGTTCATAATTTTTAAATCATTAATGTGAGTTTTCGTGATTATGTTGTTCCTAATTAAGAATAATTATTCTTAATCTATGTTTTATGGTTTTTTAAATGGATGGAACCCAAAGGAAATGCCTTAATGGTGATTTTGATAAACAATACAATGAATATTCTCCAAATAATATTAACTCTATGGGAGATAGAATGAAAAACCAAATTACTATACTCACACTTCATTCTCAAGACATGAATCTTGTTGAGCATCCAAATGAGAAATGGAGGGAACAATGTTCTGTTGATTCTTTTATGTGTTGACATTCACCTTCTTTCAGTGGGTCTTATAATCCATTTTTGGCTTAGAAGTGGATCAGTAACAATGAAAATATATTCTATATTCTATGAAGATTATATAATTAGAATGTCATTCAGGTTTTTTATTAGTTATATGTTGTTTAAGATAAGTGGTGGACTCTAGTCATGAATATTAGGAAGTAAGAAGAAATTTGTTTTGTTCCTTAAGATGAGTTCAAGAACATATTCATCAATAGGTACATTCCTTATATTATATTACAAAGAGGTAAAACAAGATTCATGGTATCCATTAGATGGATGATGAATTTATCGAAACCTATAATGAAATTCACAATAGACTTTTGAGGTAAACTTTTTAAATTATATTCCAAATTGAATTGAATGTCGGTAAGTTCATTAGTGGCTTAATTTCAAGTCTCAGAAGGGTGTTGGTCTTATGAAACATTAGAATTAATGGTGTGTTTTTATTTTGTGAAATAAATATTTAAATGGTGGTTATTGTTACATATTAATTTCATTATGTCAAAAAGAAAATGTACATATATTTTAATGGAGAATTTAAAAACCATGGTGAAGAGAAGATCATACTACCATTATGCTTTCATTGTGGAATTAATCATGGAGGGAGTTGTATTATGGGGCCTAAAAAGTTATTTATATATGGAGGGGATGGATTCATGGAAATTGATTTCCATATTGTCTAGAAGAAGTAGGTCATTGATGAAAATTGGGGAAAATTTACATTAAATAAACCTCCCACACTTTAGTTATTTAATTGTAATGTGGGTGTGCAAAATGATTTCTAGTTACCAATAATATGGTTTAGTAATGATGATCAGTTTCGGAAACCAGTTAAATTGAGTGACAAGGGGATATCTCATCTGATCACTATTTCTAAAGGGTCATGTGATAAAAGATGGCTTAGATGTAAACTCGTCATTGACCCTATAAATTATAATATATTATTTGATTCTACATTAATCAAATATTTTGTATCTAAATATTTTTCTAAGTGTATTATTATTCCACCCAAATGATTAGATGTGGAATTAGTCATGGAAACATTAAATGTAGTGGAGATTTTCACTATTGTCTATGATTCATCCCTAGTTGTTGTTTGTGGTAATGTACTAACTAATAATCATTTCATTCTTCCCATTGTTAAATTTGATGTCATATTAGACATGTATTGTATTTCCCAACATAAATACACACAAAAAATTGTCAATTAAATGAAGTTATATTTGAAACATTAATCCATCCAATGATTTTTTTAATTTGATGAAATATATGAACATTCTATGGAAAACATATCATGTAAATCATTGTTAATCCCCATTTATTTTGTGTTTTTGTATAAAATTGTTTTGGAGAATCTTGAAAGTGATTATATACCTATTCAACAATAATTTTGGGATGTGTTCCCATAATATTCCCTTATTTATACACTAAAATTTGATGATGATATTTAGATAGTACTTACATATAGGTCCACCCCCATGTCAAATATTCCCTAATGAATGGATTTAAATAAGCTGCAAAAGTTGAAAATTTGACTCCATGGAAACCTTGATAGGGAATTTATTCATCCATGTGTGACACCTTGGGGTGAACCTATCCTCCATGTTATAAATAAATACTTTTCAATGTGACTATGAATTGATAATCGAGAGTCAAACAAGATCACAATCTTGAATAAGTATCCTATTCCATATATTGGTGACTTGTTTGATCAATTGTGTAGAGCTCAATAAATTTACAAGATATGCCTTCCTTCCGGATATCATAAAATGAAGATCATATAAGAGGATATACCCAGATGATAACATGTTCTAGATATGAGCACTATGAATATATAGTGATTCCTTTTATTATTACTAATTATTCTATTATATTAATAGATTTTATTATTAGAGTCATTGCATATTACCTCGATATGTCTTTGGTAGTCTTTATTGATGATATTCAAATATATTGAATGAGCATAGAAGAAAATCAAGACCACTTGATAATTGTACTAAAGTATCTTTGGAAGGATAAATTGCATGAAAATATACAACGTGTTAAATTTTATTGCAAAAGGATTCATATTTGGGTCCCATAATCTCAAAATATTGAATATATTTAGATCCATCAAAGATGAAGATCGTTGAATGTTGTCCTAGACCCTCCACACTTACTAATATCAGTAGTTTGATTGGATTAAAAGGATACTATTAATGATTTTTGGAAAAATTATCATGAATATCTAATACTATAACCAATTTAACTTCAAATGGTTCGAAGTTCCTCCTGACAAATGAATGTGAATAATATTTCCTGGAACTAAAAATAAGCTTGGTCAATGCACCTATTCTTACATTCCCACATAGTGTAGAAGGGTTTGTAATATATAATGATCCATCCATGAATGTATTGGGAAGAATTATTAAGAAGAATATAATTGTTATTTCTAATGTGTCATGGTAATTTATGATTCATTAAAAAATTTTAAAACTCGTTATTTGGAGTTAGTATTGGTATTTATTACAATATATATATGGAGGAATTATCTATATCAAGAAAAGTTTGATATATATACTAATAATATAATTCTAAAATATATGTTCATGAATAAGGAGTTGAAAATTCAAGATAGAAGATAGTTAGAGATGATAAAAAGTATGGCTACTCAATACATTCTACCCTGGGAAAGAGAACAAGGTTCCTGGTAAATTTATTTTAATGGATCATACTAGATAATACATTATGGTGACTACAAATGATTCAATATTTATAGATTTCCAAAGGATATATGTTAAAATATAGAAATAATGGGGAAATGAAATTCTGGTAAACAGAATGATTAACCCTCTCTCTTAGAGTATGATTATATTATTGATTATATATTTATCCTAGTAATATGAAGATGTAACGATACATAATATAGTACATATGTTGGTATGGAATGAAGGGTTATATCAAGTAGATCGTATATCATTGGTTGGTATTCAATTAGGTTAAAGGTGAATGGAAAATGACTGATGGGATGTTTCAACCATTACCCATACCATCATTGAAATGGGAGAAAATCACTATAGATTTTCTCATTGGACTCCCCAGAACTTATAAAGGGTTTAATTATATATGTTTTCTTATTTTCTGTCTTAATAAGTTTGCACACTTTATTTTTATTAGATAATACTTCCCTCTATATCAACATTACATGATAAAAATTGAGGAAGTGATATAGTTTCAGTGTGTACAACATTCAATTATATTTTATCAGGATCCATGTTTCATCCCAATGTTTTGGATAAGTCTTTAGAATGAAATTGATATAGATTTGAGTTTTATCACTACTTATGATAATCATATAGATGGTTAGTATGAATTAAAAATTACAACACTAGATTATTATTTGAGAACATGTTTGTTGAATTTCAAAGGTTGTTGGGATCAAAATTTCATCCAGTTTAGTTTTCATAAAAAAGTAGATTTCACACAAGAATTAAGAGTGAAAATTATGAAGCCCTATATGGGAATAAATTTGGAGATCCAATATGGTAGGATGAATTTGGATAATGAATGATATTTGGACCTAATATTATTGAAAATATTCCTAATAATGATTCAATCATTCAGCCGTTAATCAATGTATGAAAAAGGTAAAAGAAAAATTATTCAAATAACCATTGACATGACCTATAATTTTATTTTTGTGAATATTTTTTTACAAATATCTCCCCGGTGGATGGTTTTAATGTTCTATAAGTTATGGAAACTAAGAAACATGTATATCGGTCCCTTTGGATTTCATGATCTTATTGGAATGATAGCCTATTACTTGGAGGTTATTCCAAATCTATCTCAATTCTATGATGAGTTCTATATATCACTCATAAAGAATTATATACTGGAATCTTCACATTTACTGAACCTAGAGGTCATACTTCTAGAGCATGATGTTTCAGACAAGGAACAACTAGTTCAAATTCTATACAATACTTTGAAATTTCTATGAAATAAGACAACTCACATGGTCCATATTTTTTATTGAAATAAACACTTATATAGATCTATGTTGGAACATGAGGATATGATGAGGTAGATAAATCCATATTTTTTAATATCATAATAAAAAAATTCAAGGAAGATATTTATTTTAAGGGGGTAGAATATAACACCGTTGTTTTCGTGATACTTTTCATCAATAAATAAATTTTCATTCATGTTGTGAGTTTCACTCTATACTAATTAATTATTTAATTGTAAACTACATTAGGACATGATTAAGCTACACACAACACCGACTTGGAATGCATTACACTACACCATGTTTCTATGAAACATCATTTTATTGTAATAATTATTTAAATGAAATAGTTATAACATATCTATTAAATGTATTAATATGAATAATAATAAATAGTTTTTATATATTATTTATAATGGTTGTATATACCAAAATATAATTATAATAAGACAATCACATTTTAGTAAAGTCTTTATTTGATTGAAAATTCTATTTTCTCAAAATATTAGCATTTTATGTCCTTCCGGTAGAAAATTTTAAATTATTTTTAGATTCATATAGAAAAGAAATTATAAAATAAAATTCATTTTATGAAATGATAATTTATATGTTATTTTAGGGTTAATTTTTTGGATTTCTTTAGAATCACTATTTTGGATGAATTTGGAAAAATGTAAAATTTTAATTTCAAGATGCTATTTCAGAAAATTTATTTATATATTAAATTTAAATTTTATATTTGTTTTAAAAACACAATAGATCAGTTATAAATATATTAATCCAATATTGTACATTAGAATCAGTTTTATATTGAATATATATATATATAATCTTACTGATAATTTGAACATTCCAACTTCAAAAACTCACATTCTTGTAATGTTTTTGTGGGTTAGCATTAAAATTAAGTTTTCCATTTCGAGTAACTGAATTTCAAATAATAGACATAAATTATTATAATCAGTATAATATTTATAATCTAATAATGAAAAATTGATTTCTGATAAAAATGATTACTTAATGTAGTAAAAATTAATTACATCATTTTAATTAAAATTAAGCTTAACAAGAGAATAATTTTTAATCTTAAGGAAGAAAATGACCATCCCGCATTTGCAACACCCCTTGGATGGTCATATTTTGTTCATAACACTTTAATTTTTCATTTTTAATGACATTTTTGTGGTATAAAGTTTTTTTCACCTAACTTGTCTTCCAAAATACCATGTGTGTCCCATCACCACCCCTATAAATGGTCTCCAACTCCCCCCCTTCATTACACCTTTAAAACCACATAATATTGGCCATGGTCATCCCAATTAACATCTAAACATCCATAAATGCTTTCTTAGATCCTCTATTTTTGATGAAACCATCCATCAATTCCCTTTGGTTAAATCGAAAAGGAGTGACCCAAAGAAGATGTTACATCCTTCTTCGTGCTCCATTATTTTATATTATTTCGTCACTACATCATTTATTCTTATTCCATGATTATATACTATCCTCATTATCCTGAATATTCACGGAATTTTTTATGATATGTGTTTGATCTATAATTACACACACATCCATTTAATGGATTAATAACTCACTATTCTTGTGAACGACGAACTACGGCCTCACAGAACGATGTTGTTTGTTTTTCCATTACAAAATATCATATTTAGGAAATGTGATGAACACACTATTGTAATATTATATATATATATAAATGATATATATTATGTATCTATAATTCAAGAATTATTATATAAAACATACATTGATGCCTTCTATTTTGATAAAATACTATAATTTCGTTCGGGGAAGTGTAGACTTCCGCCTCCTAAAAGTGATATTAATAATTAACACACTACAAGGAATGTATTATAGATTGGTTTTGTGAAAATATATGATATATAAAAAATAATAATTCTATTATAAGTAAATTATATTAATAGAGGTAATTAATTTACTTTCTTTATTTCAATATGATAAATAATAGGAACAACATTCATCTGTATGTATGACCGACAATCTCCATGTACTGTTTATAACATATCATAATTATATATTTTATAAATTTTCATAAATAAGTATATACTGAATATAAATGTTATTTTTATCATTATTTACATTATATAAATCATTATATATATACTAGGACCATTAATATATCATATGAAGTTTCTTGTAAAAAACAAAGTAGATATTTCACAATGTGAAAACAAAACATGGAATTGTTAATAAGAGATTAATATAAAGACATGAACAAACCATATATGTTTTTATAGATAATAATATGTTTCATTAAAATATGTATAAAAAATATTTATATATTATACAGGAGGAGTTTATGAATATGAAGATATATAAAACATATGTTAAGGGGATTTTTAATATCACATTAATTTTATAGAGATTTACACCTTATTCACAAATCATCCCTTTTGGGTGGTGTATATACTATCGATGAATATGTTCTATGATTGTTATCACAAACATTATGTGTATTTATATATTAATTTGACTATATCACTTTTTTTGGTATTATGTTTCAAGAGTTACCATATTGTTGAATAGATTTATATCAATTTTCCTTCTATGAGACACATTTAAAGAACATAAAAACTATGTTTAAAAATATTTAAAAGATGGTATTTTATGAAAATTTACAATGAAAATTCATTTAAAAAAACTTTTATGGTCTTTAATATTTATATAAATTTTTATAAATTAACTTCAATGAAATGGTTTTAAGAAATATTTTCATGATTCCATTTTACAGAAATGGGAATTAAATAATATTCTATTCAATATGTTTTCAATTTTTCATTTGAGGTTCTGAAAAAATTTCAGTAGGATTTATGTTTTAAAAAAAATTAAAAGTAAGGATATTTTTTCAAAGGATTTTTTTAAGGGAATAATTTCAAATTTTTTCCATATATGATGACATCCATTGATGTTAATCATGTATTTCCATAAATAATCTAATGTTTCCATTCATATTATTTCTTTCAATGGTTAATGTTTTGATGTAATAATTTTTATTAAAGTCATTTCTATTTCATGGGATATATTCTTATAAATCACACAACATTTCATGGGTTATATTCTAATAGAAACTCCATTTTTACAAGTTATTTTCCATTCAAACCCTCTACATTTTAGGGGGTATGTTTTAAATAAATGAATATGAAACCTATAGTTTCTCCGCATGTTAAAATATTATTACATGACAGTGAAACCCATTTCATTTAATGGATTATGATAAGATGTTTATGAAACCCATGTATTTTAATTGTTCATGATATGATAAATGTTTTATTATTTATTCCAAATATATGAATTATTTTATTTTGATATTTGGGGATATATATCTCCCTCCAATGCATTTTGTAAGGATTTACATATCATGAGAAATAAATTTTAATCAACACCATGGGCCTGATGATCTATGAAAAAATGGGGAAACATTACATCTTTCATGGAATGGACTGCGACCAGGGTTGTGGGGTGTGTCCCTCATAGTAGGTTTAGTCATCATGATGATGGACGAAGGGGAAACCTGATCCAATATGGGAGTATGGGGAATCATGCTTTCATATAAGGAAATGACTGTGATTGGGGATGGTGGTGTGTATCACCTAGTTAGTACAATCACGAAGATGGTATAATATGGGTTAACATGATCCACTATGGGAATATATAAAACCCATTCTCTTTCACGTAATGGATTATTACTCGGGAAGGTTTTTTGTCTGACCCACTAGGTCTGCGTCACCAATAAGTGCCATGGTAATTTAAAGAAACATGTATTGACATATAGAGAATGATATTACCTGTATATGTATATTCCACAAATCATTTTATTATTTCATTGTTATTATTTCTTGTATTAGGATATTGTTTTTTATATGATTCATGTCTTATGAGCTGCCAATATTTATGACATTATTCAAATTTATGATCTATTATATGATGGGTATGATCTTCTAATGTTATTATCATGTTCTCCTACCCCTATTCTAAAGGATGTGCTTACATATATCCCTTCTTTTTTTTAATGAGAAAATGAAATCACCCTATTATATGTTTTCATTCCCGACTTTATGAAAATATATTTGAATACTTATTTTTCTAATAGTGGGTGCTAGTCATGAATATCCTAGATGGAGATAATTTAGCTCACCTATGTACAAGTTTATTCTTCTCCATTTTCCAAAGGAACTCAAAAAATTCAGTCATCAAGAATTGGGGTGTGTATTTTATTAAGTATAATAAAAAATATTTAATCTTAATGTATATAAATAGAGTGTATCAATGGGTTATTGTTTTTTATGTTTTGGAGTGACATGGTTAGAAATTTCTTAAAAAATACAAAATAATAAATTCATTGTAATCAAAATTCATTCCAATGGAAAAATATTTGAATGTGTGATAGTATAAAGTTTAACGATAGAAATAAAATTTTATTTATACATGTTAAATTGTAAATAATGTTATCCTTCTATTTAACCCCCCCCCCCCCACCCCCCACCCTCGATATACCCGTTTTAACATTAACTAAAATAAATAACCTATAATGTTTTAATTATTCATTTGGATAAAAAATTATGTTGAACTTATTATATGATATTGATTATGATTATGTCAAAAATGTAATCTATTTTTGAATATTTAATTCATAAAATTTGTGTAATTTAATTTAATATTAAACCCATAAAACTGAAAAAAAAAATCCAAGAAAACTATTCATAGGTGTACAATGTTTTTATATAAAATATCAAAATGAAATTTGTCCAAATTACATATATTGGATTAATCTAATAATATTTCAACAAATTTTTATTTTCATAAATTATAAACCATGAAAGAAATTTTTAAACATTGTAATAGAATTTTATTTTTTGACTAAAAAAATATATTTTTCACTATTTTTGAAAAAAATATTCACTTTAAAATATTCAAAAAAATTATCTGCTAATTTCGAAATTATGAATCAAAAAATGAAAGTAATTTATTAAAATATTTTTTCTTAATGTATAAAAATGAATTGTATTATTTTTTATAAATAAATAAATTTATTCTAGAATCATGTATTATTATAGAATATAACAACATCCTTAAAAATTATATAATTATTTTTTAATATATTTTATTTATCTAAAAATGTAATAATTTTTATTAAATAATTTTTACTAAATATTCATAAACACTAATTTAATAGGAAATATATTATGTTCTTGTTTAAATAATATCATTATAAATATTATATTATTGATAATTAGAAATAAATGTTTTTTTAATGTAAGATATCAATGAAGTTAAATTTATTTGAATACCATATTTCATAATTTCATAGTGTTTAATAATGTCCACTAGATTTGGGAGTGACACACAATCCAATCTAATAATCTGATACCAATGATCAAGTAACAAAGACCTAAATATTTTAATGGAGGATGGTACTATGTTACCAAAAAGTTCATAAGGGGTCCCCACCCTTGAATCAACATAGTTACTTGGGGGACCTACACATTGTATCATTATAGATTCCATGCGGGTTACCAACCACATATAAACCAACCTTGTATCAAAATATTTCCTATGGGTTCTAGATCCATTGTGTATATATATTTATCATTTCATTATCAATATAGAATCATCCTTAAATCTTACACATATACATTTAGTTCCATCCCTCCCATCATATATATATGGTTTATCTACTACGTTATCAATTGATCCTTGTGAACTACCTCATCATATTTTTCAAACTAGACATCTATCCCGTGAAAATAAATTCATAATCTATATATATTACATCCAAAAATGAGAATGATGCCATAAAAAACTACTATGTTTTGATCTCCAATGATAAATTCCCATGATTAATTTTAATCTAAATTTATATAATTAAAGTTTTACATTTATAAAACTACTTGTATTGGGATAAATCCACATTGATGGATAAAAGACTCATTTCAATTGATAAATTTATGTGTCTCATAATGGTCTTGAATAATTTACCTTAATTTATTTACCATGATTCCACTAATGTATTATTAATTTTACATAAAAAAAATATTATAGTGTAAAAAATTAGTAATTATAGAAATAAAATTTATAATATTAATATATAAGATTAGTATTACTAAAATATGAGATACTATGCACCACATAATACTCTAATTTAATTTTTAATATATATTAAAATAGGTTCTTTTTCTATAAGTTAAATTTCAGAATTCTCAATTCCACTATAGGCCTCTCAAATGGATAGAAAACCTCAATCCTACAACTCAACATGAACCTTATAAATAAATCTAAATAAACATTTATAAATGTATTTCTTAACCATTATTTACACTTTACACCCAATTTCACTTCATTTTACTCCCATCTCATTTTAAAAACACCCCACTTTAACAATATTTCATTCGGTGAACCCCAATTCCTCTCTACAACACAAATATTGTAAAGATGTCATACCTCTTTCCACACTAACAACAACCACCACCAGGGTCAATTGAATCTTTCCCCATGTAGATGTAGTAAATGGATATATGATAGGGTAACTGTAAAAATGAGATGAGATGAGAATCTAAATAAAGAGAGAGTTATTTCCTCACATAAATGGTTATTATTTCATCCTCCATAACATTCATCATTTATGTGAACATCACCTTTTATTATTGATCCAATGTTGTTGAAAGGTGGCTCAAATTTCAAATTAATTATTCTCTATTTTTTTTAGGTCACTGATTTTTATAAATAAAAATCCAGTAAGATCAATAATATTATTATTCGTATATCAATTATTCATTCATGATGTTACCATTAGTGAATTTCATAAGTTCATTAATGAAATTCAATTGTGAAATTCTAAAAATATGTACTTCTTATACTAATTATTAATTATAAGAAAAAATTATTAGTGGATACATATACAAAGAACCTTCCATTATAATGAAACACTTTGAAAAATCAAGGTGTAATGGATGAGTGATTAATAGGTGTAAATGATCGTAATAATGAATCAATAAAAAATCACAATCTTTATCTACTATGGTAAATAATGTTTTTATGAAAATTTATTTTATATCGATAAGGATAAGGCTAGAAAAATAAAAAATAATACCATCACCTCTTTTTGTTTTATTTTTGATAAATTAAAATTTTTTATTAGGGACATCAATGATTTCATTATGAATATATTATTTTCATATCCAAATCATTCTCTATTTAAATATACCGTTATTTTTTTTTTGAATAATCGAACACTATCCCAAATCCAAATGTTTATACACATGACCATATGTATTATAGAATTATATTCAAAAAATATAACACTAATTCGTTAATTTATTAAATAATAAAATTTTTGGGCTATTATTTAAATTTATCCAATTATTACACAAACAAAATTTAATATAAGGAAAGCTTAATGTGCAAAAAAATACATCTATACTATTGTAAAATAAACATTATAGACACCGCTGAGATATTATGTTTTCCACAAGAGGGTTTATAAATAATAAAATGTATAATTATATGGGACCAAAATCTATGGGATGAAAAAAGAGTTTATATACTCAATATATTCTTATTAAGTATACACTGCTCCAATAATTGCATTACAGTTTTTTTGAGTTATAAAATATACCATAAAGATTATATTTTTATAATATATTTTCCTACAGGTCTTATATAGTGACAAATCTACAGTTTTACAACTAGAAATTTTGTATGACATGAAAACAAGAACTGTTCTAATACTCATTATAGAAATACCTGGGTAAGAAACATAAATAGTATAAACACTAATATAAATAATAAAAATGGGATGCACATAAATTATGCAGTGGGAATCACTAACCTAACACTCTCAAAAATGAATATTTTTCATGGGAAAGTATCTATATAATAGAGGAATGCCTAAAACGGGATTCTCCACACTGGTTTTTGATGTCAGTTCACTAAGTGGCATTAGGTCTTCCTCCACATTTTACATAGGTTATCAACTAGAATCAAGGGTCTAATATTGAACATTGGGAGAATGTACCCTTTTTATCATAGTAATAAAACAATAGAGAACAATGAAAAAAATTACATAATAATATAACCCTATCCTAAACAGTGTCACATGATTGCCAAATCAGGAAAATAAAATATCAAAACATAACAATAGATATTCCATAACGATTTACATGTCATGTTTCAAAATAAAACACCAAAAGTAAATATACAATCATCACTTAAGTGGGTCCCAAACCACAATTGGTTCCATCATACATTCTTTATATAAAATCACAAATCTAATACTGGTAATTTTCCCTTCTCTTTCACTACATACATTAATTCTCTTCAGGAACTAATTCATAAGAATAAGTGGTTTGTGATTAACACATAGTAGTACATAAAAATCCATCTAAAATAATATCTAAACCTAAAATTTTATAGAGTTATATAATGAATAAATAATAGTAATGATATAAACTATTCAAATTTATTCAATTACTATTTATTTGACCAAAAAATGATCACTAGGTTCCCATGGACATCCATACCTAAATACCCACTTTAGCCTAAGAAATAGTCATAAATATATCACATATTCAATTTACATTTCATTACACACATGGGATTTCATTATCCTTTTCATTTAAATTAATTATTATGGAAAATTGGGACTATAGTTAATTAGAAATCATCAATGGAATATAGCGTCTTGTCTAGCACCATGTGAGTGTTTTCAACATCTATTAATGTCCTACATAGTAATATTTTAAAGCATTCCTTTGGTCCATGAATTCCTTGGCTAGGACCCCATTTGTATTTAGAGGACCAGTTCATGTCCCACACCCTGTATATTAATCAATCACATATCGGTATTTAGATCATTAGTATGTAGCCCACACTTTTATATCAATCGGTCATATATATCATAATATCACATGTATCACTATATCACAAATATCATAATATCAAATGAATCATGATTAATCAACAATAATATTCTTATAACAATGCGCAATCACAATATTTAAATAATTAATCCATAAATTCAATAATAAAAGTCCATTAATTAATTCCAAAATTATTTAACAACACCAATTCCATTATTTATTTCTAAAATTAAATCATCACCATAATTCAATTAATATTTCAACAATAAATTTATTTCAATAATTAATTAATCACAAAAAACCCATTAATAAATTATAAAATTAAATAATAATTGCAATTCCATAAATTAATTCAACAATTAAATAAACTAATTTCATATTCAATAGAAAGTTAATTTAACTAACAGTTAATTAATACAATCCAATCAATTTCGTAGTCCCAATATCCCCATAATTAATTTGATAGTTAATTGGTCTAATTTAACAATCTCAATATCCCCTATTTTACAATTCAATGATTAATTATTCAAAAAATTAATTAATTCAAATTTGGATACTCAAATCCAAATCAGCCAATAAAATTTATAAAATTATATACATGTAATTGAAATTTTTTCTATGAGAATCTAATTATACTTCCAACCTCATAAAAGGTGATAAACGCTCACTAATGGATATCCCCAATTGAGAGAAATTACCCTCATCATTTCAAATATCATGATCTTGATTCAAATCATATATAAAATATCACATGAAACATGATATATTAACCCTAGATCTGTATCTATATCTAATTGGGAAAGACATCCCTTGAACGGGTGGGAGAAGAATGGGAATGAGATAGCAAACCATTCGGTATACGATTCACATACTAGGAGAGGCGTAGATATTCAATACGTAAATTGAATCATGAATAATGGTGGCCAAAATGTTCTATAATTCTTCATTAATGCTCAAAAAATTATAGGAATCATCATGGGAAGACTTGGGGATGATTTTTGTTAAATAGAGGTGTTCTATTACTTCAAAAACTAATTTTCTAGTTAATTGAAAACATCTACATGGATTGTATGAAAGAGAGAATAGTTTTCCAAATCATGTGAATCAACTTTGTGACTCCTATATATGGTGGGGGTATATGATTTTTCTTAATAGGATTTATAGTTTTTCAAACTGTGCACCTTCTGTGTGAATCCCTTGTGTTTGGGTTCACACTGTTTTCGGGGATGGGGCACATAGTTTTGGAAAACCCTGCGCTGACTATGCCCTACCCATCTCCTTTAAAAATCATAATATTTAACCAAAAACCATCCATGTAATAAACCAAAAAAAATTAAAGAACATAGAAAAAAAGTACCATTAAAAAATAACAAAAACATCTCTAGAAATATATGGATCTCAGTTGGATAAACCGCTTATCCATCAAATATTAGAAATATGTATTAATATCATTATATTCTAATGGTGTCATACAATATGGTGGAATAGACACTTGATCAACTCCAGAAATGAAATAAATTTTAAATTTAACATCTCTATCATGTGGAAATATTCATATGTCATTATGAAAAACATCACAAAAACTATCCACTATCGTCGGAAAGAAATCATGTATCACATTGCCATCATCCATTATAAAAATTATAACTGGGCGATGACGTCCCCTTGTTGCTATTGAACTGGCCCTACAAAAAACCATCAATATACCTAATTCTCTACAGCGAAAAAAATTATCACGCTTCAATGACCTAAAATTATCCACCATGTGGTAATAATCTATGTGTTCTTCAAATAAGACTAAATTACACATACCCAAAATCAACTCAAAACATGATATATCTACGATGTAAAAGTCTGACAAGAAAATAATACTCCTAAACCTCGAGAGGGCACCCATTTATTAAACATATGTCCCTCAAATGTAATCCCAATGGTGTATATTTACATAATTTCCCACTCATAAAAGATTCCTATAGGATCAACAATTCACAAGCTGGGATGAAAACAAAGTACTATCTAGAGTCTAATCAACTAGAATAATACCTCTTAATATCAATGCTCAAGCCTCACTATCCCCCAGTATAGGGTAAGCATTATTTAACTTCCATTACCCTCATCCTTATGATTTAGTATCATCCCCCTTTGGTGAACCACATTGATGATATGGGAATTAATTCCCAGATGTACCATGTCCACTACCACTATCAGAAGAACTGGTAGAACCCCAAACTTCTAGACTAATATAGTGTAGTTGATCCCCTTATTACACTCTTTTCTTGTCTATCTACTCCCTCACTACCTATCTCTCAAGGGTTCTTACTGAACATCTAAAGACATCCTATCCTGTCATATGATTTGTACACTACTGGTAATTGGGTATAATTTTTATGAATGTGGCCTGACCTACCACAATTGTGGAAAATAACATTTATAAGACCATGAGTAACAGATCCCTATATATAGATACTAAACATGAAATTTCCCTAGATAAAATTCTCATAATGAAAATTCCTTATTTATTAATTCAAACCATATTATCATGAAGTACAAACCACATGTCATCAACTAGTAGCCTCCCTTATTTTCCCCTTCGTTATGAGAGCATGGATTACTACAAATAACAACTTCTTAAGCCTGAAGAAGTTCACCTATACATAATTTCACACATAAGACCCTCACAAAACATTTTTGGTGTAATATCCTCATCTCATTCTTAAGATAGAAAAGGTGCTAAAATCTGTTATGTGTCCAATATAGTACATCACAGACATATTTACCTAGGTCAACCTACTAAAATTAGCTTCTCTATCTTTCATGAGAATCACTAGATAAAGTGCTCCATCAACATTCCTTGAATTTTTTACCACTCAATAGTCTACCTATTTCCATACAATTTCTGGATTTACCAGCAATCATTTTCATTGAAACAGAACATGCAGATAGGTAATTTTACTCTCTTATTAGAAGGAGTATCCAATTGTTCAATTATCATCTAGATAGACTCAATCCATAACTGGGCTACCTCATATTTTCCCTCTCTGATAAAAGAAATTGGATGTTGTAACTCGATCTTTATTATTAGATAAAACATTCTTTTCACAACATCCCCTAGTTATCAATCCATGAATTTCATGAGTTGATAAATTTTCTCACATATATTCTCTTCAACATCCTAATCCTGCACTATTCGTGGTTGTAGTTCCACTATTGGAGGACCATCTATCACCATGTTGTCCTATCATCCTCCCAATAAAAATTGTTGTGGAGGCATAAATCTATCATTATAAACATTACCTTTAGAATATTTCCATTTGACTAAAACATATATAGGAAACACAATATTCCACAACATTTAATTTTCATAAACCCCGCCACTCTATCAATATTGAGTGTCTATCCCTGGCCTTAACAATCAAACTTCTAGGTCCTGGATGACAATGGTAAAATCAATCCAATTACTATTAATTTTTTTAAAAACCATTTAATCACATCTTACATAATTTTTAAATATTAAAATTCTACATTACGAACATTTTCATTTCAGTATCACAAGCACGGAAAAGAAAATCATGTTCATCAACTATCCCAAAAAGATTCTTTTCTATGAATTCATATAAGTAATTCATGTCAAAAAATTCATAAGGCACTAGAATTATGCATGAATAATAATATTTTGTGCCCTACAGTGCCACAAATAGAATATCAGAAAAAAACCACGATAGTACTCACATCACACACAAATTGAATCAACAAAGGTGAAATAACATCCAACTATAACAACAAAAAATATTAGCAACAATTTAACCCTATGTATATGAGTTATACACCAAACATGGGTTAGACACTCCATATCATGAACCCAAATCCCACTAGTCCCATGATCAAAACCTTACTTTGATACCAATTTGTAACGTACCAACACATGTGCCACAAATTTGTTCCTCAATTTGATTTCATACGAGACCCCAGGGGAACCTCCCTAAATATAGAGGCTTCTGACTAGCAGCATGGGTATAATATCGATTATAGGGAGACTATACCAACTATATTAGTGTAACACCTGAATATAAAATTAATAATAAAATAATATAATAATATAACCATAACATATACAATTCTAGTGTTACATGATAAAAAAAACCAGAAAAGAAAACCTCAAAACTAAATAGTAGATATTCAATGATGAGGTATAATCCATATGTCAAAATAAAAACCAAAATTTAAAGGCACTAGAAACTCCCAAGTGAGTTGCATTCCCTATTTCGTACCCTTAAATATGATCTATAAAAAATCATCGATCTATCAAAGAGTTGTTTCTTTTATTAGGTCGTACAAAAATGAAGTCAATTCGTGTACCAATAAGGTAGCCCGAGTGGGGTCTGAGTACAACTCAAAATCCCACCACTAAATATGACTAAAAAGATATATATTTAAAATAAATAATATAGTTTTATAAGGGATAAATAACGGAAATAAAGTAATCTGTTTATATTTATTTAATTACTCTTTATATAACCACAAATATTTCCCTAGGATCTTGAAGAAACATATAACTCAGTACATACTTCAGCTCATGCCAAAGTCTAAACTGTGTCATATATTCAATATAAATTTTATTATACACATGTTATTTCACTATCCATTTCATTTAAATACATTATCATGACTAATTGGAACAATATTCTGATTCCTATATTTTTTTGATAGAACATTATGTCTAGCACCATGTAAGTATTTGGAAAATCAGTCCCAGTCTCACATACCATGACTGTGTGATAATATGTTGATGTCCCATATAATAATATTTTCATGCATCCATTTTTTCCATATATTCCATGACTAGGTCCCTATGGTTATTTTCAGCATCAGTCTGTGTCCCAAAACCCATATATCATTCAATAAAATATGGTTATTTGGGGAATTAGTCCATATCCCACAATTTTATATCAATAAATCACAAATATAGTTATATCACATGTATAACTATATCACATATATCATAATATTACATAAAGAAAATAAAAAAATACTCTTATCAAAATTCACCATCAAAATATTCCATTAATAAAATAAAAAATTAATTAATCCATGTCCTTTCAATAATTACACAACTAATTAATCACATCAACTAAACTAATTAATTTAAAAAAATATTTAAAATAACAAAGAAAAACAATAACTATATACAATCATGAGAAATATCTAAAAAAGGATGGGATCTATGATATAACATGATATAATCTATACCAATAGTTATAAGAATCGACTAACGACCTATGTTTTATTCCTTAAAATAATTAATAAGTTGACTGATTCCCAAAGTATGTTTGGGTAAACACCCTATCATGGGTTTAATATAAGAAAATGGGACCCATGATTTTTCATAATCTAACTATTGTATCATATCATGGTTAATTCACATAGCTACTGCGTTATTCTATGTGTGGTACCCAGAGGAATGATGTACCACTAAGAAGAGATTGGTGAATAATTAGTCATAAAAAATCAATATTTTTTTATTATTATATTAAAACTATTATAATTAGTTATTCTTGATTAACTCCATCTGGTTTGACACATCCTTACCGAAATAATCCATCTCGTAGAGAAACAAGAACATATAAATTTTTATATATTTCAATTGCAGTGAATACATCTTTTCGTGAGTGGTTATGAACCTAAATCAAGTATTATCCACTATAATAAATCTATATTGTTTATAATAGGTGTGTTCACCAGACACCATAATTTATATTAGTGTCACACTGATCTTCCAGCAACCAGAGTCACATTATCCACTTTCTTACATCTCATAGGACATCACTAGTTAGCTTCCAACTTGATATCATTAAAAGATCCCATTAAAATTAACTGATTACAATGGTGATATCAATAAATACCAATAGTCTCACTATATCCAACACTTAAAATCATTTATATGAATTCTATCCCTTTATGTTCAACAAATTTATGTAGATAAGAAACTCCACACAATATGCCTCAAAATCAATGATACTACTTTCCTTCTTCAAAATATTAACATAAAAAATATATATAAAGTATTCAAGAATGATTTTAAAATAAATCATTACATTCAAATTAGGTTCAAAGAATATTTTAATATGTTAACTAGGTTTTTTCACTCAGTGGAAACCATTAAACATCTAAGTATGTGACTCCTCGTATTTTCCACAGAAACTCCTATAACACTATATATCATAAAATATTATTATTTCCAATATATCTAATGTTTTCAAAATGATATTATAATTATTATTTTCACCTCTACATATTTTTTGTTCACTAATAAATTATTCCAATACATATTATTTTTCTTACAGAGTTGTCATTAAGATATTTCAACATCACATGACATTGAGATTCTCTGTATATAAACCCACACTATCTCCCCTCCCATATAATTTTAATACACCATAATCCTTAATCTAAAAATATAAAATAATGGGTATGCCGGTATATTTAATATCATAATTTATTTTAAAATACCATCAATTGTATTTCATGGGGAAATTCAGCAGTAATCATAAAATAAAATTTACAGATTACACAATTGGGGTTCCCATATTTACAAGAAAGATACTTCCCCATATAAAATGGATTTCCCAAAATGACATTAATTAATAGATATTATTTTTTTAATATTGGCATCAAAATATCCTATAAAATAATCAACCTAATTAAATACGTCTTCATTATCAAAAATTCTTCACTAAAATGAATTACTTCTTTCCCTATAGCTATTTTAAATATACATGAATCACATGTCATCATCATTGAACTCATTTATTTTTCTATTGATAAAATTCAATTAAAAAATTAAATATTACAGTATATGATATGTAATTTTTTTAAATAAATAATCTGTTACACATATTAAATTAGACAACCTCTAAAAACAATGATTTTATGCATATATTAATATTATAAAATCAAATTATTTTCAACTTCATTATTCCTGAAGACAATATAATTTATTTTAATCATTATAGAAATAAATGAAATGGTTAACTTATTATCCGACTTAATATTGGCTCTGGTAATTCCATAAATAATATTCATGGTGTTTTATTATTCAATAAAACCGCAAGAATATTTAGATTTTAATTTTTTCTTTAGAATAAAAAATTATCGAAATCGTAAAATTTTACAATTATTCATATGGTTAATTTAGTAATAGGGAATTATAGTATTCTTATTCATATTAATCTCAATGATAAATTCCCATTCAAATTTCTCCTCGTATCATCAAATTTAAAATGTGGTGCTTCTAGGCCAATAATCCCATATTGAACATCATATTTGTATGTGTATCTAAATTCTGTTATAAAATATAATTTTTACATGTGATAATTATATAATTTAAGGAAATACCTCCTTTGATTAATTCAACTACATAAATTGATTCTTCTATGTGTATTACTATTAACATATATATATATATATCATAAAATTTTGTACAAATATAAGTTTTCAAAATAATATTTCATGCTTTGAAATTTAGATATGTAGATGAAATTTCATATATGGATCATCATTTCATTTAATATCTCCATACATGGCGAAGTTATAAATTTGGAATTCAATATGGTGGAACATTCATATAAATTTTTTTAATGATATAATTCAAATATGTGGAATCTTGAAAAACCCATTTTTCCAGAAATAATTCATTTAAAACTATTTCCCCTCTACTTTATCTATAATTGATTTCAATCAGGAAAAATATTATAAATGTATTTCAGGATATTAAGAAACATCTTAAACAATTCAAATTGATTCCAATCAATGTGAAATGTAACATAAGACACACCGTTTTGAGTTTTTTAATAATTGATTCAATAGAGGGAAAATCTATCCTCCCTCTAAATATAATTTTTAATTAAAACTACTTATTTTTTTCATGGTGAGTATTCAAGAAGACTTCCTCAGCATTTTACTTCCTCTTTTGAAACATTTTTTGATATCACTAGATGTATGATTAAAATTTATATATTTTACCATAAGTGGTCAAAACACATACTAGGTAAATTAATTTGTGAGGATATTATTCAAAATGAAATTCATACTTTTTCTCCCCTTCGGTCTACTAATTTATTACTTGAGAAAAATGTGTAATTTTATAAATAATAAAAATAATTCATAAATAATTTTCCAAATTAATGCCTTTAAATTTAATTCCATTTGTGAGTAAAACAATAATACATACACTTACTCACTATCCAACTTCTAAAAAAATGTAATGGGGTGAAGAATTAGGCAATATTCGCTTATTATCTATTGCAAGTGATAATTAGAATTTATGATAAGGATAACATCAACAAAACTTTACATTGAATAGGATTTATCTTAACAATTATCCATCAACAAATCATCTCAATATTTATATGTGATAACACCTTGATGAAAAAAACCGTGATATGTTTAGACAAGAAAATAGTAAACATATTAACATGTGATAACGTTTTTATCATTTTCACATTTTATAGGAAGCACATACTGATTTTCATGAATATATAAGAACATTTTCTCAGATAAAAAATACAATAAAAAATACTTGTACAAATTCTATCCCACATGGTCACATAATCACTCACCCATAAAAAACTAGTATATACATGTTAAAAATATTCTTTGAATGATATCATTCATGATTCATCTATTTTTATCAAATATATCCAAAAATAAGATTTTAAATAATTTATTTAAATCTCTTAATGATTTTTTTATTTCAGTACTTCCCCATCAAAAAGTGATTCTGGAATATCATAACCATAAATTCCCAAACATCAATTAACATTCATATGAATTATGAAATATAGTGGATCTTCCAAAAGTTCCCTGACATTAAGAGGTGGTTTGAGAGAACATTTCTAGCCCATGGTAACCATATATAATATTATTCATTCATATAACCATATGTTTATATTTTTTCATGATCAAGTAGCATGGTTTTGACTTTTTTCATTATTGTTTATATATTTTCTTTAGAAACAATTTTGGAAATTCATAAAAATGATTATGTCCATTTTTTATTAAATTACATTTATTTTTGTGTAAAAAATGACATATATCTAATAAATCTATAGCCTTTATTCATTAACCATCTTCACAATAAATTATCATAATTGAAATATCCTTTCATGTTATGATTATCTACTTCTTCAATAGAATTTCCCCCAAAAATCCAATCCTACAAATTATCACATTTATGTATTCATTTATTTACTCCAGCAATCTATATTTTTTCATAATTTATGACAATATTTAATTATACAATGTTGTGGCCACTCTTTCCTAAATAAAGTTTATTCCATCAAGTAGGTATAACATCATTATCAACTATATTATCATTATTATTATGGTTGTATTATTAATTATATCTATTAATTGTTCTCACCCCCAATTCTAATTCACTAAAATTAGTCACATTCTCTTCCTATTAAAATTATTCACTTGGATCTTCTATAAATTTATATTTCATCATAGTCTTGTACCATCATTTATAATGTATATTACAATAATATTTTATAAATTTACAAAGTTTAAATGACATTCAAATGAGTTATTCATTGTAATATTCAATATTTTATCAGATTTTTAATTCACTATGGCAGTTATTGTAAACTGTTTTCATTTATTCTCCCATTATACAAGCCTTTATTAACATGTACCTACAAGTATATTATTCCACCAATCAGTGTCTCCATATCTAAAACTCATATAGAACAATCACAATATAAATAATTTATTTTATTTCACTTCATGTGGATGTTATCCAAAATTAAGTGAATATTTAATTATAAATATAAATCGATTCATTTGGGATCCACATGGGGAAAAAATCCTGGGACATATCGACTGACATCCCTATGATGTAGTTTATTATCAAGATATATATTTCAAACCAATGGTTTTAGATGATTCAATTGTCTACCATCACATAAATAAATTATAAACATAGTATGATATATGTTATCTATAATTTTGTTCTTATTTTTCACTGATCTAGTGGTGGAGGAATCACCAAATGATCTAAAGAACAATAATCACATATTGTGGGACTCCGTTATTAAATGCATATCTTCTAATTTTATGATGGAAAAATATTTTTTTTGTCTTTTCAAGATTATCTAGTTTTTACATCATCCAAATTTTTTTAGTTATTCTCACAACTAAGTGAACTTTATATTACTGATTTACTTATAATGATCCAATGATGTCAATATTCTTTCTTAATCACCCTTATGCACTTAATTACCACAATGTTGTTTTTAAATTTTTTATTAATTACTGAAACCCTCTCATTAAAATGTGTAAGGGATTATGGATTACCATTGACTAAAATTATGATGGAACTTTATCATCATACATTTTTACGCAATGCATCTTCCATTACATTTTCATTTTTCCATAGCTATTATTTTTCATCACCTAGGTCCTGAATATGTCTAAAAAATGTTTTATATTTTCATTAGTAACCTTTTGAAAAAAAACATTCCCCAATAAAATTAGGTTATTAATATAATTAATCACAATAATATTATCAAAAATGGAATGAAAAATCCACCATTACAATGTTTAGTTAGTGGAAATTCCTCCTCGGATGCTTTTTCAAATTCCTTGACTCTTTCATCATCTATTAGTTTAGTTTCATTGAAGATAAGTCTATAAAATATTAAATATATATATAGTTTTAGATTTTAATATATTAGACTCTTCATTATATTTCTCATAACCACAGTTTATTTGGAACATTTTGAATGTAATAAAAAAGATCAATATCAATTGAGGAACCTATTTGACTAATGGATCACTAATAGTGGATGGATGAATAATTTGAAAAATAAACCTTTAATTAATTTTAATAATTTTAAATTAAAACCATAAAAATATTCATATATAATCAACTCCTTCATTTGTCACACCGAATTTTCAGGATAAACAAATATTTTGAAGAACACGATAAAAATAGTTTTTACATGGTTCAATACAGTGATTTTATCCTTTCCACTAATGGTTATACACCCAGATAATTGATTCTTCATTATAATAAATATCATTTAATTAATTTTGGATGATTAATTACCCACTAAAACCATATCAAATATATAATTTTATTCTCTCATCTATATTTACAATATCTAATTACCTATGTCTCATTAGACATGAATTTCCTATTTCCTACTACAAATATTCATTATCTTCCTTGTAAACACCAAAACCCTAGTACATGTGATACTAGGGGTAACTTTTTACATCGACAAAATATATATTTAAATTCATATAAAAATTTCGAAATAGTTTCATAGCTTATATAAACAACATTAATATTTGAATCACACATATAATTTGAAAACATAAAAACACAATATAGTGAATGTAAAAAATTAAAAATCATTTAACACATTCAAATATTCCTAATTCATATATCATATAGAGGATATAATAAAAGTTTTGAGATCAAATTATAAGTAAGTATTACATATAGAGAAAGATATAATGATAAACAAAATTTCATAATAAACATGAAATATTACATAACTAAAAAAATTCATCAAACTAATAACATGATATTAAAGAAAAATGTTATGGTTAAATGATTACCATATAATTTTATATAAATAATCACATGATCTTGAAATGTGTCCATGGACACCATGAATATTAAAAAAATTACATTAAAATTAACAACAAAACTCGTAATGATAAAATAAATTTTGTTTGGACATAACAAACATACTATCATAGAAATGTCCATATACATTTAACGTAAATTGGTATGGCCTCATTCAAATAATGATAATAGTCTATCACATGATACCTATTGATGCTTTGAGGGGCTATAGAGTTCCCCACACATCACTGACTATGACCAATTCATGCATCATATATTTAAAATATACATCTTAACAATCATTCCATATTAATAGATAATTTTTTTTAGAATATTTTTTATGTCATTACTAGTCCCCTAGGGCCTATGTTGTGACTACCTCAAGCCTTCCATGCAAAGGCCAGGGGCTTGTGACTATCACCAAAGGTTTAAACCTACAAGTGGGGGGAATTTTCTTGAGTACTTGTAAGAACACACTCACCCCCAACCACATCCCAACACACTAAAAAATGGGAAACTAGTAAAATAATACAAAGATGAGTGCAATTAAAAAAGAATGTAGATAGGAAAAAAAACGAACCAAACAAAGATAGAATACAAAAAATATAAAAAGGAAACTCTTATGGCTATCCAAAGAAAACACACCAGATCATTAGAGTAGTGAATATACTAGATTGAAAATTAGTATATCATGTCATCCAATTCATACTGGGCCCTGCCTGGTCCTAGGCCACCAAGTCCACTATCGTAGTTTTTATTTGTCTCATCTCCCTGAGCACCGCTATCAAAACATCAGTAATCTGCATGAGACACAACATGTGCGAGTGAAGCCCGTGTAGGGTTGAGTAACGAAGTACCCTGTACGGACCCCAAAACAAAAGAGGAATGGCCACACAACAATTCTCAAAGTAAAGCATGGAACAAAATACAACTCACACCAGGAATATTCTTGGATAGTAATAGTAGCACCGTAAGTCACAAACATCAAACTCCTTGTCTTCTAGAGAACTCCTATATATTGAGTATTGTTGTCCATATGGGTCACACATAGCATATTCACAGTAAACTTGGACTGATGTGGTACTCATCCCTGATTAGTATAATGGGTATGATGTGTCACATAG
This sequence comes from Viscum album, assembly GCA_963277665.1. Classification (NCBI taxonomy): domain Eukaryota; kingdom Viridiplantae; phylum Streptophyta; class Magnoliopsida; order Santalales; family Viscaceae; genus Viscum; species Viscum album. The sequence continues at coordinate 1,940,515,398 of OY728126.1, read as the reverse complement.
AGCCACTCCTCATTGTGGGCCTTCCTGGTCACACAATGCAACTTCCCACCTTGGTCGAATTGATGTACGTCTAACGTCATATATAGTGGGTCTTCCAGGTAACAGAGAGCCTCTCCACACCATAGGCATGGTAGGTCACATTGATTTTCTTCCCACTGGGCCATCATCGAGCAGTCTTTAGGTCTGAGCCAATTGCATGGTTCTATACGTAGTGTGTTGTGGAGAATCTAATCTCAATCCAATGGTCGCATCTCGGCATTCATGAATGTTTCCGCAATGAATTACAAATGTTACGCCTACTCGAGAGGTCCCCAACTCCATAAATGACTCGTAAATCAAACATGGGTAATACAAGGTACATGAGTTTCAGTAACTAGGTGTCCGGTTGCAGTAGGGCCCGGTCCGACCCGGTTAGACTGACCTGACCAACCGAGCCATGGGGATGTACATACCGCGGATTATTTAGAAAGATTCGACCTGACCTGGTACGTTTCATGGTCTTTCTGGTTCATCATGGCCAGTGGGACAATCGCAATAGGCCTATTTGGACCCGACCCAATTTGGCTGAGGGTACAACCCGCTGGGTCTCCAGGTGACCCAGTCTAATCCGAAATGGGATAAAAGGTAGTGGAACCGGCATTCTAGGTTGCATGGTCAGCCCGGCCCATTGGGGGATTGAACCACCTGTATGGGGACCAAACGCATAGTGCGACCGGTGTGAGCCCCTACGACGAAGAAGTCAGTTGTGTCCCCTCCAGTATGAACGAGGCTTGCAAGGGTGGGCCTCACCTTCTGCATGGTTCCCTCCTAGTGCCATGTCTAACATCTGTGGCGGGGACTCTGGTGTGCCGGGTGGCACGAACATGGGCCACCCCTCTACGTGGAACCCACCTGGCACCGAATCCTTCCACGTGCTGCCATTACTGACGAGTCGTGGCCTCCTAGTCTACAAGGCCCCCTAGTGCAATCCTCCTCCTCCATGCAATTGATGAGGCCAGTCGCCATAGTAGCTGCCAATTCCATCATGTTGAAAGAGTCTTTGGCGGGCAATCAGACGCACTTCGATTGTTTGTTTCTTTATTCCTCTTGCACAAATGGTCTTTTGGAGAGAATTATTTTTCTTTGAATCATTAAAATCATCCTTGCCATCAATTTGTCAAAGCGACCATCAATAACGCACATGTGGAGGTGCTCGTGTCATCTTCATGACTGCCCAGGCCCTCAACATTAGATGTTTTAACAATAGGGAGGATCATATAGGTTGGTGTTCAATCATTCATTCCATGGTTTCATCTATAATAATCACCCCAAATGAAAATGTCACCCACCCGTTAAAATGCTCGATACGTGGATCAGCCTATTTGTGGGTTGGTCTGTGTTAGTTTTTTTTTTCAGAGAAGGAATGTGTAAGAACTTTAAAATTAAAAACCCATAACTCCTATGACATCTGATGCCATGATATTTGCCCTTATGGTATTTAAGACATCAGTGTTTCTTCTCGGATCTGATCTTCGAATGGTGTGACGAAGAATATGATGTTCATCCAACATTATTCATTCTTTACTTGGGTTGAAGTCCATCATAGATTCTTCTGAGAGTACTCCAAATATTTAATCCATATTTCCAAATCATTTTGATCTATAAATAAGAGCACAACACAGTGTTCCCATTATGATGCAACACCGCATCTTTACACTGCTTTATTTAAGAACCAACATCGATGTTACAAATCATTAAATCATCGTTACAAAATGTGTTTAATGAGAGATTAATGATCCCCATTAATGCGCATCGTTATCACACTGTTTCTGCCCCACATCTTCTTCATCCTCCACTCAATAGTGAGAATGAAAGAAAAATAATTTTTTTAAATTGTTTTATTATTTTTTTAAGAAAAATATTAAAAATAACCTTTCCGCTCGGCCCTTTCCAGTAAATTTTTAGTCATTTCTAAGAGAATCCCAGATTTTTGAATTCAATGGTGCGATCATATTTTTGATCTGATTGATTGTGAAAAAGATAGAAAATCATGCTCCCATGTTTACTGAGCAAACCTTAAAAAAATAAAAATTTCGTTCTGGGCACTTCAGACCTAAGAATAACATGTCATCAAATTTAGCGCTGTGAAAATAATTCCATATAAATAAGAAATACACAGAAATTTTGAGACGTTACATTCTCCCCACATATGGGATTTACGTCCCCAAAAGCAAAAACAAAATCTAAACAAAAATATCGGGGTATAGAGCATGAATCTACACCTCACGATACTATGTGATCTTCAGGATATTCACAGGCCACCATCAGACGCACACTGGTGGAATCGACCATCTGTATAGGACTCGCTCCTATCGATCATCTATCTCATCTAAGAACCCTACAAATGTCACCCCACAATCAATTTCTAGGTTTCCCCAGTCGATGACATGTAATAGATCATTCTATTATCTCCTCAGTAGCGACACATGAAAAACATCATGCACCGGATACATCGGTGGTTGAAGATATAGGTTGTTCGCCACCTCACCAACATTGTTTGGGATCTAAAAAAGACAAATTATCCTCGAATATAGAAAACCACCCCAGCGAAATCTCCACAAACTACATCAGGGTGAGAAAAGATTGAAAACATTATCTCCCTCCTCAATCACCAAGGGTCTATGTCTCTTATAATCCCTTCCACAATTGGGATATAAAGATGGCATCACAATCTGAGGCAATTGGTGAATCCACTCAGTGAAGCCACACTATCTCCTTGACTTATAGTCATCTCTAGCCCTCTGTTGTTCCCGACTCTCGGATGGGTAGCTAGTGATCCAACATGGTGGGTTAGTCAACGATCCCCCAAATATAGTCATGACATCTAGATATACGTGGAAACGCCTTCACAAAGTCCATTGTGATACCATTCCATTTCAACTCTGGTACCTCGGGTGGCTGAGTTAAGCCTACCAGAACCTAGTGCTCGGCCTTCACATGATGACAAGTGAGGATTTTTGAATCAAACACGATGGCATATTTATCCATCCCTGGCCACCAGTAATAATTCCATAGGTCCTATTACAAATTATCCACTCCACGATGCATCGCCAGAGGGGATGTATGGAACTCCCTTAACAACTAATCTCGTAATTCCACTGATATGAAGGTTCTCCTTATGAATGGTATGATGTGCTCCAAACCTATCAAAAATAAATCAAAAGCATTTCCTAAGGTAATCTGAGCACATCGTGCATCGCAGTAAACATCCCCCAGTTGTGCCTCACAGACTCACTATATGAGTGGTGGAGTAACAACTATTTAATGGAGGTAAATATCTTCACCATCATCCATAAGGGATATCTGCATTATGGATAACTACTCTATCACCCCACTCAATAGCTACAACCCGTTCCTATGGCTCTGCATGTCTTCCACAACGTTCCCTTATCCAGGATTATATTCTATCTTAGAATCATTTTCCTAGAAAAAATATAGACATTTTCGTTGTCTCGGGTTCAGGTCATTCATAGAGAAGATAAAACTGAGACTGTTGGGGGTAGAGTAAATAGTGAACATTTCACCAATCATGTCATCTTTCTATGTCTTCAAGTAAAATACCACTATTGTTAACTCTTGGTCATTGGTCTCATATTTATTCTTATGTGGCCTCAACTGTCGTGAGACGAATGCGATCAGCACTCACTCGTGCATCATGACATAACCCATTCTAGTCCCTAATGCGTCACAATAAACTACATACCCCACTCCCTCCCCATGTAGTATCAAGATTGAGGGAACTAGTCAGTCTCCACCTATACTCCTAGAAACATATGAAGATTTTCAACATCCACACAATGGGTTGTCCCTTCCATGTAAATTTTGAAGATTTTGATACTACTCTGGAATAGTTGGGAATAAACCTCTGATAGTAAATAGTGATCCTCGAGAAACTTCACACATAAGTCACACTCCTGGGGAGCTCCCAAGAAAGCATTACCTCTGTCATTGCTGGATCTACTACATATCCATCCTCTAAGATGGGGTGTCCTAGAAAGTCGACCTTCTGTATCAAGAACTGACACTTCGAGAGATTTCCATAATGATGGTGCTCTCAGACTCTATCCAGGACTATCAATATGTGTGTAGCGTGCTTCTCCTATGGCACTGAATACACCAATATGTCATCGATGAAGACCATGATGCACCATTCGAGTTAGGGCTGGATGATCCTGTTCATGAGGCCCATGAACACTATTAAGGAATTTTTCATGCCAAAATGCATCACCCATAACACATAATGGCACTAAAAGACCTAAATACTATCTCCAGTACATCCTCAGTATGTACATGATGTTGGTAGTATCCAGATATGAGGTCTATCTATGGGAACCATTTCTTCCACTTCATCTAGTCGAAGAGGTCATCAATTCTCACAAGTGGGTAATTTTCTTCATGTTCACCTAGTTCAGGTTCCGGAAGTCTGAGCACAACATCAAGCTCCCATCTACCTTCATGGGAAAAAGAACTTGGTAAACCCTTAGGGAAACACAGGGCCTATGAACCCCTTCTTCTAAAAGTCTCTGAACATTACCCTTATCTCACAAGGCTTTTCAGGAGCCATCTGATTTTCCAATTTGGATATTTTTTCATCACGAGTTACATGTCAATACAGAAGTATACCACTCTATAAGGAGGTAGCCCTAGATCCTCATTAGAAAAACCATACACATACCCATCCTCCAATACTAGAAGTCTTGGACTCTTCTCCTCAACTGCACTGAGGGTGAGCCTAGCCAACTGGTGAGTGATTGGATGCACCCTCCTTCGAGAGAGTATGTCATGTGCCGAAAGGGTATCCTTATCACAGGAGAAGGAAAACCTGGTCCCACTTCCATGGAAAAACCACACTATATTCCTAAAAATTTTGATCTGTGAATGGACTATGGAAAACCCGTCAATAACCATGATGACATGATATGGACTCAATACTACAACTAGTAGATCCCAACCAAATCTTTGGACCCCAGCAGTAAACTCACACTACATGTACCGGGGTGTAATCGTGGAATCTCCTCCCATATGAGTTAATATCCCTTTGGATCGATCCAGCGTCTCCACTGAAATCTCCAATATTCGAACGAGAGTCGTGGTGAGAAAGAATTGACTATCACCTCCCTATTAGTAAAACATCTAGGATGGAGAAGACATAGATCGTGCATGGAATCATCTCTAGAGAATCATGGTTATTAGTTTCTACCTTCTGTATCTGAGGTCACCCATGTACTCCAGCTCTATGAGGTTGGGTCGGACCACCTGGGGTTGGTGGCGATAACATATCAAACCCTCGTCCACCACCTGCCGCTCTGCCATCTCGCCTTCCACTTCCGCCGATCTGTGGAACTCCTTTCTCGAACCGCTACCACTTCCTCAGTGGCTTTATAGAAATATTCTGGTCATCTATACAGTGGTTCATCCAGTCATGTGCCATGTTTCCATTCCCTCTGCATGAATTTTACTACATGGATCCCTACCAACTCCCTCCGAACTGGGATCCCAGCACCACCGACCCTAGGTCCAAGGGTTGTCATATGAAAGTCCTATCCTGCTTATCCCCACACATTTGATGTCTAATGCCTACAAAAAACTCTGCCACCTGGGGTTTACTGGCTACCCTAGCAGTTGGTGTCAGTTCTTCCAAGAAACTCTACATAAGTAGGGAATTCTCCGGCACCATGACCTGGGTAGGGATGTTGAGAGAAAACATTGATTCCTGGATCTCCCGCCTGAATCCCTGTTCAAAAGATCAGGCCCTAAATAAAAGGCCTCACACCATGTCTGTGAAGTAGAGGGGAAATATTTTTTAACCTCTATGAGTACACTTCCACCATCATTCTTTCCTATTATAGGTGATGAAAGTCTTGGATGCGCATAGAGCACAAGGCCCAAGGGAAAATCACATCCCAGAGCCTCCTCTTGAGGTCAACCCAAGTGAGGGTCACCTCATCGTGAGTCTGGTTGGTCAATCTCCACCATCGCCCTTCCAATCCCTATAGAAGGCACTCCTCCAATATCGATATCTAGTTAGGAGGGGTCCTCACTAAACATATGACCCACATCATAGCCTCCAACCAGTCCTCGGCGACCTGAGGATCTCTCTCTTCTCAGAACCAGGGAGGTCTCTGTCTTGTAAACTCTTGTAAGAAACTGAGCCTACGAATATCCTCTATCAGAACTAATGGTAGTAGATGCTTAACATCAGGAGGTGTTATCATAGGTGCACTACTAGGTGGGACCATCTCTAGAACTGTTCCCGGAACGGAGACCTCCTTACAAGGCGGGCTATCCTCGCGACATTGTATCGGGATCCTAGATGGTCGTCTATATAGAGGCATCAAATTATAGATCAAGATGTACCACAGATAGAAGTTTATACATGATGCGATGACTCTTATTAAAAATAAGGAGACAGTTATGAACCTGTGTTTTCATGTATTGAGTTGAAAACAGAATCATGGTCATGTTGTATGGATATGTCAGTCGCCGCAACTACACTAGACTCCCTGAATCTGAAATTTGAACTCACATAACTTAATACTCTTTCCCCAAAACAAAATAATATACTCCCAGTATTTTTGGGAGAACCTATTGTACCATATGATACCATTTTTTCACCACCCTTTCCCTGGGGCCCATGCCATGACTACCCCAATCCCGCCTCCAAGAGGCCATGGGATTGCAACTAGTGTTGAAGGAATCAACCTGCATGTGGGTGGAATTTCAATCAATACATGTACACACACACACATCCAACCAGATACCAACACAATGAAAAAGGAGAAACATGTACCAATAAAACAATGCATTGTGCAAGTACAGTAGAAAGTATGCGAGCTAGAATACAAACCCATCAAAGACTGTAAAAATCAAGTACAATAAGGATACTCTAATGGCCATCCACAGAAAGTCCCACCTGATCGTGATAGTAGTGATTCTAACAGAATCCAAAGTATTTCATCACGTCCTCTAGGTCCTACCAGTCCCTCCATGGTCCTAGGCCTCCATGTCCACTGTCATAGTGTCTGTCAGTCCCATCTCCCTAAGCACCCCTATTGAATCGTCAGTCATCTTCACCAGACACAACATGTACGGGTGAAGCCCGTGCATGGGTGAGTAACACAGTATTCATTAGGGACCTAGAAAAGAGGAAAGTCCACACAAAAATTATCATTATAAAGCAATAAACACAAGACACCTAACACTAGTTATATTCTGGGGTAGTAACAGCATCATCGTCAGTAAATAACGTCAATCTCCTCGACTGCTGGAGAACTCATCTTATATTGTGTACACTGGGCCTTTTGGGTCAGATTGTTAAACTTCCAACTAACATTGAATAGATGTGGTACTCATATCTAATTAGTACCTTGGGAATTCTGTGTTACACAGAGCTGCTCCCCACCGTGGGCCTCCCGGGTCACACAAAGCCTCATCCCATTTTTTTCAAATTGATATACTCCTCCTGTCGAGTACCATGGGTGTTTCGGGTAACATGGATATTCACCCCACCATGGACCTTCCGGGTCACAAAGAGATGCTTCCCATTGGGCATTAATCGAGTAGTCTTTATGTCTTATCCCATTGCTGGGTTCCTTAAGTTGTGTTCTTTGGAGAACCACACATAAATCTCTTTTCCACATATTTGAGTCCATGAAAGTCACCACAAAGAATTCCAAATGATCTGTCTCCTCGAGAGGGTCCAAACAACTTGAACCACCCATGAATCTAACATACCCTATGCATGATAAATATTTTTTACCAATCAATGACCGGTTGTGACGTGGCCTGGTCCGACCCAGTCAGACCGACCTGACCAACCCGTCCCATGGGTTCCACATACCCAAGTTGATTTAGAAGAACTATACCTGACTTGGTATGGTTCGAGTTCAGTCTGGTTTGGCTTAGCCTATGGTCCAGGACCAATAGGCCTCACTAGACCTGACCCAATTTGGTTGAGGGTCCAGCTTGTCGGGTCTCCCGGTGACCCGGTCTAATCCGGCTTGGCCCGAAGGGGCGCATTACATTACTATTGACGTGGGTCCGGATCAACGGTGTGGGTCCAACCCATTTTGGGCTCATCCCACTTGCAAGGGGACAGGTCTTGCGGTGCCATTGATGTGATCCCCTAGGACGCAAAAGCTAGTCGTGTCCCCTCTGGTCTAAACACAACCGACAAGAGCGAGCCACACCTCCTGCGCGGTAGCCTCCAAATGTCGCATCCAACTTCTTCGGTGGACGATGGGCCGTAGTGGCTTCGTTCTGCCAGTGTGGGTTGCTGCCTCAACATAGCCACTCAATCCAGCCTCTGTTGCTGTTGTCAGTGTCGACATGTTGGATGAATTTTTAGCGGGCCACCTAATGCACTCTGTTGGTCTGTTCCTTGTGCCTCGTGCCCCAACTATCTCTGAGTGAGGATGCCTTTACCACAAAGACTTCAAACTGACCATGTCGTCTCTTGGAGAATGTGGCCACCAGGAACACATGAGCAGTTGTTCTCGAGCCATGTTCTTGTCGGCCCGAGCCCTCCACGTTATAGGTTTTAACAATGGGGGGAGGGATCAATGAGGATTATATTCAATCATTCATTCCAAGGATTAATCATGAATAATCACACCAAAATAAAAGGAAACTTCCCATTATAACACATGATCCATGGATCAACCTATTTGTGGGTTGATCCACTTTCATCATTTTTCATAAAATGAATGGGTAAGAATTTTAAAAATAAAAACTCCTACATCATATTGATTATGATTCTACGACATTCATCCTCGAGGGGTTTAAGATGTCTGCTTCAATTTTCAGCTCTAACTTCGAAAGGCATGATGAAGAAGATGTAGTTCCATCGTTGGTCTTCATTCTTCATTGGGGTGGAAGTCTATAAGAGGTTCCCCAGAGAATTCTCTAAATTTTTAATACCTCTTTCCCCACCACATTGATATATAAATAAGATCATGTCGCATCATTCCCATTATGATGTGACGTCGCATCATTACAATGTTTTATTTAAGAAACAATGTTGTTGTTATACATAATTAAATAATCATTACACAATTAGTTTATCAAGCCATTAATGAGCCTCCTTGATAGGCATCATTTCCACCCAGTCTCTGCCTCATAGTGTCTCCGTCCGCTACACAAAAGTGAGAAAAAAATAAAAAAAAATCCTTCAAATAATTTTATTATTTTTCATGAAAAAGATTACATATAACCTTTCTTCTCGGACCTTTACGGCTGAATTTATGTAATTTCTCGGAAAATAAAGGTGTTCTGAATTCAATGGTTCCTTCAAATTTTCAATCTGAACAATAGTTACAAAGAAAAAATATCCAACTCTCAAGTTTACTGAACATATCTTAAAAAAATTTAAAATTCTGTTATGGGCTCCCGAGACGACGAAATCATGTGCCGTCGAATTTTACGGTCTCAAAATAATTCCACATAAAAAAAAATAAACCGAAATTCAGAGATGTTACATAGTCTACAAAATTATAACATTGACATTATTAAAAAAACCATCTAGAGAAAGAATAAGGATGGTATCATTACAACATATCACCTTTCTAGTTTAAATAAAATAAAGGGGGTGTTTTAGTGAATTAAAATACCACTAAAATAAAATTAATAATTCACTTCTTCAAAATAACTACTATAGAATGTAATTCACATTTAATATATAAAAATGTATAAAATTTTAGTAAATACCATTTTTATTTAAATCATGTATACACTTTGAAAATAATTATATAAATGTGAGGATCTGTGGGTGAGAAAATTACATTCAACAAATGTAAATTAAAATAGATATTTCTTTAAAAAAATTAGAAAAGTCAAATATTCTTTTTTTGAAAATGAAAAAAAATATTTCATTGAAAATTGTTTTCAAAAACTAGAATAAAGAATATAATTTCATTAATAATTCACTATGAATATATTTATTTGAATCCTTTTATTAAAGATAATTATTTCGAAGGAGAATATATATCTTGTTATGTACAAAAGTAAGTTAGTTTTCCTTAAATATTTATTTTAATATCATGAGTACATAAAGATAGAAAAGTAAAAGAAAAAACTATAAATTAAATATGAAAACATAGGTGAAAAAAATATATTTCTAAACATAGAAATATCAAATAATTCTCCCATTAGATAAATAAAATAAATAATCCCAAATAATTTAATACTATGAAATAAAACCATAGCACTTGGGTATGTTTTGAATCATTACCCACATGAAATAAATAACAACAAATGAACCAATATATAATATAGATATAAATTTATTCCTGATATAACATAAAAATGTGTCATTAGGTAAGCCTGATAAAAATAAATACGTTCATAATATCATATATGTCATAATGGAGTGTATGTGGACATGAAATTTCATATAATGATCATAATGATGATGTGACAATTAATCTATTAATTTGTTATGTAAACAAAATTTAAATCCAAAAAAAATATGTGTAATGAAAACATAAATTAAAAAGTAGTTATTATACACATTACCTTAGAATAATCAAGACAAATAAGAAGTAAGATAAGCCAATGAAAAAAATGGAGTTATAAAACCCCTTTCTATACGGTATCTTTCAAATAAATCCTCATGGATGAATTATAACGAATTGAATCTTTTGATATAGTTATGTATGAATGATTCATGATATAATATTTAAATTTTTATTATATATAATATATAAATTAAATTAGTTCAAAAAAATTAAAATATGCCTCAATGAATGGAAATTGAGTTGGAATCCATTACCTAATGTATGACTCCTCACAAATGTTAATTATATTCATAAATAATAAAATTATTTCAATTATTTAATTTCATTTGAATCCATTTAAATTTATTTATTATTTTTATTATATTTATTTCCATGATATATAAATAAACATAATCAATTATGTCAACAGCATATGTTTTTTATGATACATGGTTCATTTATCAAAAATAACATTGATAGGTTGTATATGGTTAAATATTTCCTTATCAAATCATTTAATGATTAATAATCATGAAAATTTATATTTTTATAACTAAATTATATATTTTAAATAAACAAAGAAATGTGGTTATCAAAAACAAATTATGTTTCAATCATAGGTAGGGTAAGTCATACATACACTTGAATAACATTTCCATTTTTATGAGGATTATGAAAACAATTTAAGTAATATTTTACCATTATATAATTTTAATCATTAAATAAATATCATATTAATTATTTTAGTAAGGAAATATATAGTATTCATGTGATGATTTTATAAAAAAATGATTCATATAGCATTATGGAGGGTGTAATATACAAGTATACATGAACAATGTTATCATTTTTAAATGAGTGGAAATATAAAAAATACATTATAAATTATATTTAAATAATAATAAATATTTAAAGGAAGGGAGTTCCCTTTGGGAGGGATAGAGAAGGTGAGCAGAACAGGTGACCGCTTGTTCAGTGAGGTGGTATAGAGTGAGCAAACCTCTTTTCCAGTTGGAGGGCCTGGTTTACCAACAGTAAGACGTCGGTCAAGGAAGGATTACTCCTGTCTCCCGCGGCCGATGTAGACTCGTTCAGCATCTAGGAAGAAAGGCAAGGTCGATGTGTCTTTTGCGAACAACTTTGTGGCAGAGAGGATTTCACCAGACCCGGTTCTGGAACTTCTAAGGAATCGGGTGCAAAGTCCTCAGTATTGGAGGACACCAGGTTGGGAAACAGCCTCGGCCACTAGAGAAGATGAGTCTGGCAGGGGATGCGGAGAGGAGTACGCATTTTATGATTTTTACTGATGTTTTAGTGTGTTGATTGTTGTTTCTGGGTTTTTGTTGTGGTTGTATGCTTGGGCACCGGAACCCATTAAACCGGATTTTGAAAATCAAAAAAAGGATTTCCAGTAATATATATCAATTTAGTTAATAATAAATTAAAATCATTAGTGAGTGGTGGTGACTATAAACACATTACATTGGTTCGAGAGGTTGTAATCTGTCGTATACACAAAAGACGTGTTCTTTTCCCATCTTATGGAAGATGACATTGATTTAAGGGATTAAATTAACATATATACATAATAATATATAGAATATAATGATATTATTATGTAATAATGGATTAATAAAATTTTTAGGAGGTGGTTGAAGAAATAAATAAAAAAAACACATTTAAAAATGATTCTTCAACTTTGAACAACCTCTTTAGATGTACACCAAAATCCTTAATAGGATGGGTTTATAATTAAAAAAGGAATATATTATGTGGTGAGGGAATAATGTTGTTTCTCTCTGAATTTATTTTGAAATTAATATATTTTTTTGATTTATTAATTGAATAAGTTATATGGTGGCCTTTTATAAGTGGGGGGGTATTTAAAATTTCATAAAATATTAAATTTATAAAAAATTAATATTAATATTCAGATGGATCCAAACAGTAGTAAATAAAAAAATGGATAATTATTGGCCTAAATATTATATGAAAAAAAAATTGGATGAGTTTTTATTTTATGTATACTAGTATGTCTTTATTGTAACCCATATTAACCCTTGTTGAAAATTATAATGATATGGATGTCTTCACTCATTATATGTAAAGATTGATATTATGAAATGAAAATTGTGACATATGTGGAAATTATAAGAAATTTTTAATCAAATACTTTTTTCTTGTTTTATTTTAGTTTTTCTAGTAATTCTAAACCGTCAAACAAAATATTACTTATTATTATATTAAATTATGGAAAAACATTAATTAATTCATTTAATTAAACATTTATTTAAAGTATAAAAATATATAAATTTAATATCAGTATTTAACACATAAATAACATGATATAATAATCATTGGAAATAATATAACACTATAACTATGTCAAATTATTTTACTAATAATATATCCAAAATCATTATTATTATTTTTTATTAATTAATGATATATTTTTTCTGTGTTTGGTAAGAATTTAAGATAATTAAATAAAAACTATAAATTAGAAATAAATTAAAATCATGAAAAAATATTTTCTCAAATTATTTATTAATAATGATTCATAACAGTCTAGTATCCATATGTGAACACATAAGAGATATTTAAATGTAAGAAATTCGTATTTTTTATTTTTGTCTCTATAATAATTTATTTAAATAAAATTCATGGAAAATTGTACAAAAAACACATATATGTTTATAAATTAAGTTGATAATTGTTTATTAATGTAATGTAGTAATGTTAATAATGAAAAATTAAGTCATTTCCACTTAGTTTTAAATTATTTTTACATAATATACATTTCTACATTGGTTTTGAGTTTTTACTATTTTTATTATTCATTATGTCTAGAAATTTTGTTTACATTTTTAAATAATAATAATCATTTTGAAAAAAAATATAATCCATTTTAATAAACATAATATCTATAAGTTGCAAAAAATTATTTTATATGTATCCCAATAATCGCAATGAAAATTAATCTTTTAAAAAACAATTTTTTATATTAAAAGTTTTTCTCTGCCAATATAAGTTATGATGTTGATTTATATATAATTAAATAAATAATTTATGACTAACTTATAATTATATTATTTTTTATCAAATTAATAATATTATGGGATTTTTTATTTAAAACAGATGATTGCATTTCCAAAATCCAATTTTTTTATATTTATTTTAAAATCAATATATTCTGAAAACTATCAAAATTTATTCCTATATTAATTTTTACAATATTATTTCAAAAAAATTTATGTTTTTAAAATAATATTTCGATAATTTTCAGAAGTTATTTTTATTATTTCCTCAAAAAATGAAATAAAACATTTTTGATGAAAAATTTATTTTTGAAGCCTGAGAATATTTTTAAAAAAGGTGAGTAGTTATTTTAAAATAAAATTTTCTAATATAAAATTTTTATACATATTTTCTAAAATTTTTAATTTATGTTAATAATTCAAATTTTGATAAAAAATAAATAATATTCATCTTATATTTTTAATGAATATAACGGTTAATTTAAACACGGTGTCTTGTTTGGCACAATCTATATATTAATTAAAACTTTAACAAAGTTAAATAAACTATAAAATATCAATGTGTTATATTCCACCGTCCATAAATAAATTATTCCATTTCAAATCAATTTCAGTTGCCCAATTAATATCCTTTGTTGAAAACCCACAGTGTACATTGGTATACTAAATATTATTTTTTAAAACTATAGTGGAAATCATATGGAATACTTGAATTATCACATATTTGGGTTACTAGAAAATTAAATTATTTGTGGGTAGTTAAGATATTTATATGTAATATGATTTATGAGGACCTCCACTGTAGACTTCATTCAAAGATGGAACACGATTGATCTTTCTTCACAATTGTTGGATTTCTTTCAGGATGATGCTTCTGAATTGCTACATTACTTATGGTTCTCTAGGTATCATATTCTTTATGAGAACCGGCCCTTCTCAGTCACTTCTTCTCTCTTGAAAATTCTTGCTGGGATGTGTGCAGTAGGCCTTCCTAAAAACCATTATTGCACCAATTCCATTCATGATTTCATGGTTTTTGATCAAATTGGTTCCAAAGTAATTTTAAACCTTCATATGACACTTTTTAGGTTCTATGGAAAGGGCTTATTGTTGGTTTGTTGAAACTTAATTCGGATAGTGCATCGGAAGGGAATCTAGGTCTTTCTGGGTTTGATTTCGTGTTCAGGGATTATAAGGGACTGGTGATTGGTTGTTTTCACAGAACTTGTGGTGTTTCCTCTTAAATTGAAGCTGGGATGATGGGTATTATTGTTGTAGTGGAACATTCCAAAAATCATGGTTGGAATAATCTCTTCTTGGGGTGTGATTCGACGAGGATTGTCTCTACTATAAGGGATGGTTCATGTCATCTCTCCTAGAAACTTCATAATTAGTGGGTTAACTGCTTAGACTCCCTTAAATCTGTGAATCATATCATTACCCATGTCTACAGGGAAGGTAATTTTGTCGTAAATGGATTTGCTAACAAATTAGTTGAAGGTGATGACTTCTTTTGGTATGACAATCTCCCTGATATTATTACCCCTCTTGAAAAGGTATTTGGACAGATCTCTTATTTTTAGGATCATGTAAGTTAGACTTTTAATTTTAATATAAGGGCCTTAAATTTCTTGGTAAGGTCTCATATTCTCTTTTTACTGTAATAGTATACTAATATAAAATAAATTATACAGTGTGATCGAGAAAATTTTGATGATTACATTAATGACTACCAAACTATAAAACTATGAGGGGTAAAAATCCACTGATTTTTAAAAAATTATTGTAATATAATAAAATTTTTATTTGACAATCACATTCCAAAAGTAGTAAAATTACTTAATAATAATGAAAAATATCATAGGGAATTAATGTTACGTGAAGATAAAATTTTAACAATTAATAAATTTTTTCCACTATTTAGTCGTTGTTTAAGTGATGAGTATTCTAAAGGAATTTCTATTATTTCCTAAATCACAGAAATAATATTTATAGTAATCACATGATCCACATAAGAATAAAAATCACCGCTACATATCTTTTATAAATCCTAAATGTTTTGGGTAATGTAAAACAATACTAAAAATCAATAAACTTTTATTTTAATAAATAATCCATTAATCTAAAAAATAAATCAATGAATCTAATGTTTTAATATTTATCATTCAATTAAAAATAAATTTATATAAATAATAACTTTAATAATATTATCCTAAATGATGTTTTTAAAATTTAAGGATCTCTTATACCATTCACCTTTTGTTACCAAATATTTTACCGCATTTTTTCAAAATAAAATTTTAGGGAAATCCAAAATATTATATATTCCAAAACCCAATAATTATTCACCCAATAATATTATTAATTTCAAAAAAATCATAATCATAAAATTATATTGGTTCCTAAAAATTATTTCATGAAATAGACATAATTTTTATCCACCAATCCATATATGTAAAAACAATTTCATAGAATATTAGAAACCATGTAATAAAGTGGTTGACAGTGAACCATTATCACCCTTTGATTTTGGGTTCTATCCATGTGGCCTTTCAGGATGTTATGGGTAATTATATGGAATTTAAGTAGTAATTTTTATAAAACCATTTTAATAAAATTCCTATAATGATCCCAAAAATAAGATGGACATTCTGTAGTATAATATTAATCCCCAAATTATTTTCCAATCCCATTGTAATCTATAGGGTAAAAAATACGATTCGAAATTTTACAAAAATAAAATTACATCACCCTAATAGATCATATATTCCCTAAATTTTATCAATAACTTTAAATAAATATACATCTTATAAAAATTGTTACAAATCTAATAAATAATTTCGTTTGAAACATTCTAAATCAATGTGTTCTATTATATAACATTCACCAAAAATATAATTTATCATCTAAAATTAAATCACATAAAACCTGAAAAAGGGTATCAATGTCATTATACAGTCAATCAGCCCTATACATATCAACATAATTGATGTCGTGTGTATCCCATATCATTACGGTATATCATTGGTTTACAGAGATTGTATTATCTAGTTAATCAAAATGGTTCATAATAAAAATATGTGTTAACCAAGACATATCTATTTGGAGTTTCAATACATGTGTGAAATATGGGAAAACACACCCTGAACTAGATTGATAACAAATATATACTCAATTGGTTATTTTCAAAATTACCACAACAAAATGCCTAATTTTTAAAACCAGGGTGACTTGAAGTATCTAGAAAATAAGGAATTACAAAGAAAACTACATAATCATTAACTTAACACAATTTGTTTACATAATCCTATATATAGTCATATCCTCAAAGTCATTCATATGGTTATGTTACCAAATATATTGTTTTCCTATATATAATTGTAACAGTCTCTACTAAACATAAATAAATACCAACTATAATGATCTCGACCTTAGTAACTGAGAGACAATGGTTACTTTATTACATTCTTATATTATACAATTAATCCCATCAAATGGAAAATATAATTTTTTAGTATTTTTATAATAGATACATTCATGTATATGAAATTTCATTTTAAAACAAAAAAACTAAATATTATAAAATAACATATTCAACATTATTGAACCCATTCAAATATTCCTTCTTCATATTTAAAATAATGAAGAATATAGTTTGAGATAAATTTTTTTTAAAGGTTATGTATAGTGGAAGATATCAGAAGTAAATAATGAATAATAAATATGGAAAGGTATTTAACAGAACACGCATTCCATATTATTATTAACTTGATCATGTTTCACAATATGGAATGATTAAATGATGATCAAACACTTCCATTTAATTAATCACCTAAATATGAAACTTATCAATATATATTATACCTATATATACAATTTTATGGATATTATTAACTAATATAATAATATTGGAATGTATAATTTCATATAATATAATCTTTTGGTAATGGCTTTGGGCCATGAAATCATAAAAAATGTGTTAGTCTTCAACCAAACAAATAAACTAGTTTTTCTCACGAGACCAACAGATGAATTAATGAGATGTGTTGGTCCCCTCCCATTATATACTAATTCTAATTCATTCATCATTATATTAAATAATATATATTAATAAACATGCCTTAATAGTTAATAACTATATGAATTCAAAGACCTACCATATGGAATGTAAATAATTCAATTGATGATAAAGCATACAATTAATGAATCAAGATTATATTGTTAAAATATACAACCAATAGAGTATAAATAAGATAATTGGTTATAATGGAAGATAAATATAAATACCAATACATGATCATAAAAATAAATCATCAACGTTATGAAATTTTATTTTTTAAAACTAAAAAATGTCAAGAATATTAAGAAAATAACATTCTTAGAAATGAATCAAGGAATCATTTAAAGTAAAATTAAATCAAATGATAAATTAATATTGTAGAAAAATTCCCTTAATATTTTTAAATCTTAAATTGATATTATAGTCACATTTTTGGTAAATGTTAAAAATTTACCTTATTCATAAAATGATAAGAAGATTCATCTTATACTATATTCTATAAATTAAAACATGGGGTAGTATTAATTAAATAAATCATATGGAATAAAAAAAAATTCTTCAAGATATCTTAAAGAATAATATAGATATAGGAGAAAATGTTCCTTGAACGAGTACAAAAACAATTCTGTTTTCCTTAAAATTGTGATTTTTTTATTTTTTTTACATATAGAGTGATAAATGTATGGACAAATATAATTTCCTAAAATAAATTTTGGAGAATAATTTTTTGGGTTCTATATAGAATGATTAAATATTTCTTCCATAGGAGACATAAAAATATTGAATCCTGAATAAATGTGAGAATGTGAAAGAAACCCTTAACACATTTCTAAATTATTAATCATACCCCTCATGAAATAAATACCCTAATATGAATAATTAAAAATAAATATAAATATATTAATGTAAACCCATATCATTGTGGTCATATATACACATTATAAAAAACAAATAGCACATAATTGAAAATATAAACCAGTAGTGTATAAATTGTGATAAAATCACTTATAATGACCATACCATTGAAGTGGGAGTTAATCAATGAATTGATTATTTTTATAAAATGTAAGTATAAATAATAAAAGTGAAAATATAACATTAAAATCAAAAATAATTTTCATATAATCTTAGAATATAAAATTTAATCAATAAGTAAAATAACCAAAAGAAAAAAAAATGAGTTATGTAACCACTCACTTATGGGATAGATCAAAATCATATCACCTTGGAATAATTAAAATTATTTGTAAAATAAAAAAATGGGTATGAAGGATTCATGATATAATATGTAATTATTCAATACATTCACTCTATAAATGAAATTTCATTGATAACATTAATATATTCCTTAGTGAAATGAAATTTAGATGAAATTCAATAATGCAGGTTGGAATCATCAAGTATGTTATTTATCATATAGAATAATTAAGTAATGGTAATTATACTAATAATATAAAATATGATAAGTTTTTTTATTATTTTTCATTTATTACCATGTTATATTTAATTAGATATTCAATTATGTTTATTAATTAATTTATGAAGATATCCAGTTCCAATGTGAATTTTTTTAAGATTGATTGTGGTAAAGGATGTCATTAAACCATTATGTATCAAAAAATAATCTAAAATTAGAAGTAACATATTACTTCAATTATAATTTTTAAAACAACACTGATATATGGTTATGAAATAATAATAATGTAACAATCCTACAGCAGGTAAGCCATACATATGGATGAGTTACGATTCCCTTAATCAACGATCATGATGGAAAGAAAATATGTATTATTTTATTGTTATGTAATGAAAGTTATATAATTTAATTTAATAAAAATATATATAATTCTCTTGATGTGGTTATGAAAAATGAATCACATCACTTTGAGGATGTGGAACTCCACACTTACACACAAACAATGTTATTATATTTGAATGATTGGGAAAATATATGAATTTAAATGAAATATGATCTTTAAATAATGATAAATATTTCAAGAATAATATATTTATATATTAAATCCATAAATAAAACCATCCATGGGTGGATACAATGGAAAATTAATTACATCGGTTTGCATGGTGATAATCCATCATAAACACGAATGATTGTTTAATTTCCAATTTGATGGAAATGACTCAGATATAGGATATTCCATTAAAATAAATACATATAATTATATTATATTTTTTTATTATATTATTACAGATGAATAATATTTTATGTTCTTGGATGAATAAATTGAATAAAAACTCATGGATAAGACCGATAGCTCTTCTTCAGACAACCTCTTTTGGATTATACCAAAATTGTTACTATAAGGGTTATGTTAAAAAAATACTCATATGATTTGGGAATGGAAACAATTAACGTTGTTTTTTAAGTATTTTCAAAATAAAATTTAATTTTATGTGTGTAGAAAATATGATACATGGTTCCCATTTATAGGTGATGGGAGGGGAAATTTGGAATATTTTTGAAATATTTATGTAATATAAATTATTTTTCATTATAAAATGGATCATAAACTGTATAACTATAATAATGAACGAAAATTGGTAAAAATCATATGATCTAATACAGTTTGATCTTGTTAATATTATACTTCTATCAATATATATTTATTTAATCCCATGTTAACCCTTTTTTACAATTATCGTTTTAATGATGTCTATAATTATTTTATATAATGATATTTAATATAAAACAAAATTTGGAATAAAATGACACTAGGTGATATTGTTAATCATATACCAACAATGTGGAAAAATATTTGATTTTTAGAAATTTTAAATTATTTTAGAAAATATACATTATTATAAATAACAGTAATATCATTTTGGTAATATTCATTTAGATTGACATAATGTTCATCATGATAAATGATGAAATTCAATATATACTTTTTCAAACATCATAAATATTATATATTAGTCAATAAAACTCATGGAACACTATAAATCAATCAAAAAATATATAAATGTAATATTTTTAGGATCATTTATCTTAGTTTCTATTAATTAATAAAATTTTGGGTCGACATTACATAAAATGTTACTATAAGTATATAGTCAATGTAAATTAAAAAAATAGCCATTGTGAAAAACATTTAATAAATTTGAAAATAATAATTAATATTCAATTTAAAATTACATGTGTGTATATGTAAAAAACTATGAGATATCTAAAATTGCGAACCTAGAATTTTTTTCCTTACTTAAAACCTTATATTGGTCACATTCATTGAAAATGATCCATTAAACACAAAAATACCCACTATAAGGTTTTAAGAGTTGAAATACCTTAATTAAGTATGATTGATAATGAACTATGGCAGTCTTATCTATTAATTACATCCTTGGATAACCATATTTACCCTTTTATGATGGTGATGAATGTTTACTATAACAATGAAAAACAATTAAAGTTAACCATATTAAATAATTTTTATGATGTTGATTCTAGATATTGAATCAAAATTATCAAATTAAATCTTTATCATTTTAATAAATTAATTTTATTATTATTTTTTAAAGTTCAATTAAAAAATGTGTGTTTGAAGAAAAAAATACATTTTTATGTCTAAAATTATTTCTATAAAAACACCATATATAATAATGATAAATATGTATTTTATATAAAGTATTTATAATTTAATTATACTTATATTATTTTAGGATCAAATTAAAATATTACATGTTTATTTTAATGAATGTTATTAAATCAATAAAAATTAATTATATCTTTTAAAACATTTTGGGTGAAAAATAAAATCATGAATCATGTCGTGACTCTACTAAAATTGAGAAATTAATAAAAAAAACTTTTTTATGAAACAATTTTACAGTTAAATTTTATTGATAATTTATTCTTGTTAATATCATAAATTTATATTTATTTTTGATAAGGGACACTAAAATATTTAAATAGTATATATTGGTTCATTTAAATAGTTTATATTTAATTTATTTTCAGAGAAATAAGTTATAAAATCAAAGTATGATACATTACGGTGATAGTAATAGAGTCTCATGATGATATCCTTGAACTACATGAGATTCACATTGGTTATATAGGGTATAATAGTAAAGATGATCATGCACTATTTAAGGCCATCTTTTTATATATATTAATATATCTATATAGGATGTTTCAGAATCAATTGAACTAATTTCCTTCATCTCAAAAGTATCCACTTTAAATTATATAATGTATTCAACAATACATTTAAACATATTCTATATTTACTACACCTCTTCATAGTAATTATAAATCTATTCACATGGGTTTCTAACTCAATGAGCTACTGCGATCTTCAAATCCAACTGATAATGTTTTAACCAACAAAAACTACTATGTCTACTAAACCAAGGGTTTTTAGGAATGATTTTTCTTATAAAAATATATATTTATTTTTTTTTCTTAAAATATTTTCTACACAAATTCTATCTTTTTTTACACATATCATCAGTTTATCATGAACTTTATTCAAAACTCAACTAGTTTTTGTAGCCCACAATATTGACTTTTAACAATCCTCATCCTTTTATTAAAACATTAATTTAATATAGACCATTATAATTATTAAAAATAGTAATAAATTATATTAAATTATAAATGTTAATTTTTTACGTAATTTAATCGTACTGATAATGTCTTATATATTTTTTTCAATGTATTCATATGTTTGGAAATACAATTTTCAAAAAGAAAATTATTTTATCAATCCATTGGAAAAAATTATAATTAATTTGACGCCTTAAGAAACATAATTTTATAAAGTTAACATTATATTGGAATTTATAATGGGAAAATTTCATTGGGTATATTTTTTAGAGGGTTCTAATGGTTTTTAATTTTTTATAATATTAACAATTGCGTAGTTTTAATTATAAACCGTCTTTAAATTTAATTTACTTATAATTTAAATTTTATTATAATTTTTTAAGAATATTTGGATAAATTATAAATATATAAATCCAATTTGGGGCATTGGAATCATTTTCATTCCAAAATTTAACATATAAACATTGTTAACTTTTGATCAATTTTGGTCTAAAAACCCACTTTCTCATAACTTAGGAAACATTAATTTTTACGTAATTTTTTCACATATTTGATTGAAAATTTTACAAATTTATAATATATTTTTTATCATCATAATTTATAATTTATAATTATTTAATTTTATTTTATGAAAAAAACTATTACAAAAACCAATTAATTAATTTACAGCGATTAATATAACAACAAATTACATAGTGGGTAAATAAGAATCATATTGTGTAAAAATAAATCAACACATGTAAAAAACCAATTTTGTATAAATATATTGACTTTATATTTTATAAAGATATAATTATATTCATTTTGGACATTTTTTCAATATGAAATATTTTATATAATTTCCCTTACTTAAAAAATTCATGATTCCCACTCTACTCCAATATAAATGGACATATCATATAACCCTATATTTTAACGTTCAAAACTAATTATATCACATAATACCTAACAGAATCACATATAATAATCCCTCCTATAATATTTTATTCTTTAACTTGGTAATAATTCCATCCAATTATGGCCATCAAAAAATCCAAAGGGAGAAACTTGGAGAAGAGGCAATGTTCATCAGAGAGCATTTATGTTTTATTTATTCCTTAAACCCCTTAAAGTATTCTTATATCATGCATATATTTTATTATTTTTATGTAAAATATAATTATACTTTTTTGGGTTATGTTTATTTTCTAAAACCATACAATCTTCGATCAAATTTGTTTCAAAATAATCAATCATCAGTATGTCGGACTATCACCTCATGAAACGATGTCATTATTTTATCCATTTCCACCTCTCAAGGATAGAAATAATGATGAAACTAAATTTTTATATGATATTTATTATATAATAAATATTATTATACCTCTTTAATTTTTATTTAACATATACTTTAATGAATTTCATTTTGTGAGAATAAAATATGGCCTTTTCTGTGTACGACATATTACCACCTCGTGATGTAATGTGATTCAATCATGAATTAGATAAAATTTATTAAGTAAAAAACATATTAATATATATGATATATTTGACATAAAATTTAATTTATAATGATAATATAACTTTTCATTTTCATTCGTTAAAACATATAATTAACTAAAAACAATGTTCATGTATATGTAAGTCCCACCATCTCTCTGAATGGAGCATTTAATTTTCTATCACTATGCTAAATGGACTAAAATAAATAAATATATAATGAATATTTTAAATTTGAATTATGTTTTTACACATATATATTATTAAATAAATATCAATTTCATAGAATGCAAAATAAGAAAATTCTAAACTTATAAAAAAAAGATATTATTACCAGAAACGTAGAATCAAAAAGGTATTATTAATAAAGAGGTAACAAAAGTCATAAGAAACCCATTTATTGTATGTTATATATAAAATTTTTATTGATATATATATATATAAAATTATATTTAATATACCTGATTTTCTAATGAGTTTTACTAGATCCAAGACTTAAGGTATTAAATTTCTCTCCCACTTTTTACTTTTGTAAGGCACCTCTTTATTTTCCACCTATATTATTTATAAGCTATATATATAGACCATGAAATTATTATTTTATTATTATCCAGATTTTCTTTGGGCTATAAATTTCAATTTAATGACATATATTTCATTTATATTATGGTTCATGAGTTACCAAATCATTATGAGAATTTCCATTCTGACATTAATTTCTAAGAGACTTATGTCATATTCACAAGTAGATTCGTTTGTGTGGTGTATTTAAACCACTATTCCATGATATATCATTAATATAACTCATTTCATTATAATTAATTTTTCCATTTATGTTATTATTTCATTTGGATTGTGGTTTATTGTTCAGTCAAGCATTAATGGATTTTTGTCTCAATTATCCATCTTTGATATGAATGTGGTATTGTGAAAACATAATCATTCATAAGGTTTATTCACAAACCCATTGTCGGTAAATATAAATAATGTATTAATCATCAATATATATTAATATTAATTATATATTATTAATACATTTGATTATGAATCAAGGTTATCAAAGTGGTAAGTGTTTTATGTTACAATATCATCCCTTATTGGGATTATTTATAATTATGCATCCAATGATAAAAACTTATGATATAACTACCTTAAAAACACTTAAATTTATTCTCATATATTAAATAAATTATAGTTGATGTTTTTTTTATTTTCCCCTCTTTATAAACATATATGATCCAAAATAATATTACGAGTTTATGTTTTTCTTCACAAAAAATCAATTTTTTTAAAAAACCTTGTTTTTTGAAAAATGATTTCCAAATGATTTAATATCGTCCAATGATACTTAGAAGCCCTTTATACCCATGATTTAAATTTTTTTTAAAATAAATTAATATCATATTCATGAAATTTTTAAATATATTTTCTATTTGTGTTTTATAGAAATAGTGAGAAGAATCATTATTTTTAACATAGATGTCATGAATAGAATTGCCCATAGTTCTCGATGATCAATTATAAAAGGAATCCCTTTCATTGTTTCAATGATATTTCAAAAATTATATTTTTCTATATTTCTATTTTTAAAAATTTTGAAATTAATTTTTCCTCATTAAAAGCTTTTCGATGATTTTATAATCATTCTTTACATGATATCACGGTTATTTTCATTGAATTATTTGTAAAATGTTTTATAAATTAAAAATAATTTTCCCTAATTTGAATTGGTTATTTCTAATATAATATATTTAAATGGACTTTAAATATTATTTTATATATAATATTTCATTTCTTGATGTTTCTTATGCCTTACTAGGGATATGATCCAAGGATACAATTCTTATTACTTCTATAAATGTCTTATGACTATAATGAAAAGGTGTTTATGAAACCAATTTCACTTCCATTGGTTATACAATTAAAAAATTATAGTGAGACCTGGTTATTTTAAAGGGTTATTATTTGATGAAATTATTATAAAATCAATAAATTTTCAATTGGTAATGTTATAATAAATTATTTATAAGTACTATTTCATTTCATTGGTTTAGATGTGATTAAGGATTATGATCTTGTGTAGTTTGGGATTGGTTTAGACGTAAGCACCCTGTAATACTAAATGAGAAATGGGGGTTCAAAACCAATTGGTCGTAGAACTGTAATAGTAATGTAGCAGCGGTGGGAACTATAGAAATGGTAGGCACTATAGTAGAGGCAGGTCACTATAGCTATGGCACGACACGGTAGCAGCTGCAGGTACAATAGCAGTACTACTCACCGAATGGGCCTTCACCCAAAAATGTGGGCCTACAGGCCATGTAATAAGATAAATTCCCACTGGGTATTCGAGCTATGTAATGGGTCTCCCTCTAACCAGTTAATAGTGGTCTTTGATTTAATTTATTAATAAATGAGGAATCATCCCAAACCATTTAAAATGATTATGATCTTGTGGAAAACTTATTCGTTAATTAGTTATGTAATGAAAAAGTCATATGTCTGCAAAAAATACATTGTGTATGATTTATTTATACCATGATATAGATATGGCAGGAACTGTGAGTGAACCCGGTATAATTAGACATGGCTGGAAATGTGTATGGTGGTTTGTCACACCTAGGAGTTGTAGCCGCTATATATTAACCAGATTAAATGTTTAAAATGTTACACGGTATCCTGATTAAATGTTCACAATATTATGCATGAACATTATTGTAAAGACCCAGAAATTTCAAGAAATATTTTTTTCCTTAATTATTTGGAATTTTTTAAGTTTGAAGTTTCTGACGGAACCTGATTCCAAGACTCGGTGTGCCCAGAATCAATTTTTCAAGTTTTGTTCAGGTACATCCAGTAAATGTTCAAGCGGGTTTTTCAATATTTAGAACTAGTGCTCGAAATTGAAATCTGAGAACACCGATGAACTTGTATCATAAGTATTCGTCTAAGGGGACCTTTTCTGCAGTTGCGTTTGGTTGGGAGGAGAAGTTATATTTTGGGGTTTCTTAATAATTTAAATAATTTTTTCTGTTACACTAATTATGTAATGTGGTGGTTATTTTCTCCAAAGGAACGTTGTAGATGGGGCCCACACCCCACATAACTTCCCATGGGTGAATCTAATTAAGGGTGGGGCCCACCCAATCCCCTAACCCTTCTACTCTTTCTTTAACTCCCTTAAACCCTCTTTTAACTTATAGACTTCACCTAAAAAGTGGTTCCTCTCCATATCCCTCCCATTAATGTTAGAAACACATATTCCTTAATTAAATCAATTGTCTTTTTGAATTAATTTTAAATGCATGGAAATGTTATATTATAGGAAGGCCTTCTTATTATTTTGGTTGGAAAATATTTGAGGGGAGAATTTTGGGAGAACTATGGAGAGGAGGAGGTTTTTTCATCCAGCTAGGCACGTGAAAAACATGAAGAACAACATTCTCTCCACGAATAAATTCATCTTTTCTTCTTCCTCTGAGTCAAGGGAGAAGACATATCCTGTGAGGAACGTTGATTATGCCTCCTCCTCGGACGCACCCGATGTCGCCTTTGAATCCTCTTTTCTCTGCTCGACAACGTGCGTCGTCATATTTGAGGTAGGGTTTTTGTATAATTCTATGTGAATAAATTATCTTGTCCATGTTGAATCAGTTGGAATGTCCTCGGCCAACTGCTATAGCCTAAAGTGGAGGGTGCGGGCCAAACGAACGAAGCCTGAAGACCTTCCGATGTTTCCTAATTTTATTCGCGATGGAGGCGGTGTTGGAAGAGGCGGCGACGACGGAAGGCAGTAGTGGCAACGGTGGTCGCGTGCCGGCCCGAAGTGAATCGCAACATCGGGTGCCGCAGGGAAGGGAGACCGCGCCCCACAACCACAGGCTGCTCGACGGAAGATGAACTGGCAGGCTAAAGCTGGTCAGGACGAAGCGACCATGGTGCCACGAGGGCGTCGCACTGCGGAGGACCGCGGCCCGCGTTCCGCGGGCCGCCTCGGCGGGCGAACCAAATGGCTCGCCATCCGGAAGGGTTGGCAGGTGCCGCGCGGGAGGAAAGCAGCCCTCCCATGCGGGCCCCTCGTGCTGGGTAGACCGGTCAGCTTCGGCCGACCAGACAGGAGGGCGGCCCCACTCGGCGTTGCCGGTTCGGGAAGTTGGGGGGCCGCGCCCCCCACTTCGCTTTGCTCGACCAGCTGGACAAGACGTGGCCAACAGCTGGCCAGGCCGAGCCAGGCTGCGTCCCACTAGGTCGTGTCATGCCCCATCTGATCGGGTCAACCCCTTAGTTGGGTCGGACCAACCGAGCCAGGACAGGCCGACCCGCTAGCCCACCGGACTTGACGGGTCAGGCCCGTTTCGCTTAAATGTGTATAACTACACGACTGGGCGTCCGATCAATGCGTTTTTTATGGCACTGAGACCCTTACGACGAGTCGGTCCCTTTGCGATACTCTACTTGAGTTATGGATGACTTTGAAAAATGGCTGGGTTTGGAACGAGCATAATTTCAACCAGGCCCAAGGAACAGAAAAGCCAATAACTCTTAGACCAAGCATCTGATTGACGCGCCGTCTGTCGCATTGGGTTTATATTAGAGAGAAGAAAATTTGGGATACATTAACTCAGGATTTTGTAATATTTTTTGTATCAGCCTTTGACTTGAGGACCAGACCTTGCTGTAATCGAGCGTTCTGTGTGCGTAAACCCTACAGCTAGCTGCGACTGCGACATCTACTGTACTGGAATACTACAAGGGTTCTGTAGGGAAGACTATTGTAATAGAATCCTACGTGGGTTTGGCAGCGATGACTACTGTGTTGTAATCCTCTGTCGGTTCAGAAATGATTTCTACTATACTATCATTCTCCACGGGTTCGGCAGCGACGACTACTGTACTAGAATCCTCCGTGGGTTCGGCATCGATGACTATTGTACTGTAATCCTCTGTGGGTTCGACAGTGATGACTATCATTCAGGTATCCTACGTGGTACGATAGTTTTACTTTGGTTCTTGTATCTTGAGTGGGTCCGACAAAGTAGCTGGTCTAGTATCCTATGATGTTTCGACATATTTGGTGGTCTAGTATGCTATGTGTGTCCGATAGATTAGATTAATCAGTGACTACATCTGATCATCTCTATCACTATATGAAGGATGTATACCTATGTGATATGAATCTTTAATTTCATCCATTATCATCGATGTGATTGACTTTCCTTCCTGTGTAGACTGGGTTGTGCTTGGGCTCGAGAGTTGGAGCAGAACAGAGATTGATAACTTAGATATATGTATGGGAAAACACCTAATTAGAGTTGGTAGATACATCATAATTGTATCTTTCTTCTGTGGTATATCCTTCATGGATTCTAGGAGACCTTAGGGGGTGTCTTGGTCCCTACTGAGTGTCGTATACTCAACCCTGCATGAGTTATTCCTGCACTACATTGTTTTGGATGTAGACGATGAATAGAACTGATTAAGGTGGAGGCCTGTGGAACTGGACAATACTCGGAGGTGGACCACTTGGCAAGACGTATACGGAGCAGACGAACAGACCTGAGGTGTTGAGGAGGCCATATGTACCCACCCATTAGGTTGGATTCCCAGAGGAGGACTCAATGGTTGCTGTTTTACATTACTGTAGTTGTACTATATTTTTAGTTGTATTGTACTTACTTTTTGGCTTGTATTTCCGGCCCCTTTCCTTTCAGAACTTAATTTCATATTCAGTAGTACATAGTGCTTTCTTCTGTTTAGTACTCTATTGTGTTTGTTTACTTTTATAATGTAAATTCCTTCCATTTTTATCGGGACTTACATATTTGGTTCTAGTTCCCAGCCCCTGGCCTATGGAAGGCAGGCTTGGGGTAGTCACGGCACAGGCCCCGAGGATGGGTCATGAAAAATTGGTTATAAAGATGTCGGTTCTACCATAGAACTCAGGACTCTGATCATTATTTTCTATGAAGCAATAGTTTTAAGAGTATTGAGTGTGATTTTCAGTCCAGAGAGTCCAGTGTTGGTACGATGGCCGACTTATCCCTACACCAGGACCTTGATCTCTGAATTCCGACATAGTGAATGAAATCACTGATTGCGTGTGTGTTTCATTTGAAAAATCTTTCTCCATTATTACTTTTTGTCCAGTCACCAGGTATACTATTTAAACCATAGAACACCTGTTTCGTTTAAGGATGGCCCCATGAAGGCAGCCAACTAGGGTTCTGAGTTATGTACGAGATAGTTTCCCACCGAGCGACGAGGCCTCGGTGCAGGGCCCCGTCGCTACGGAGGCTCCAGCGGTACCACTACCCGATGGGCCACTGATACCACTAGTCCCAGCAGCAGAGAGTGCAGGCCTCCTAATTTCATCGCACGAGTTCCAGTGACATAGGCTGCCTATATTGGATGAAGAGACGGACCCACATGCAGCCGAGGATAGACTGGAGGCTGTCGTCAGAGTTTTCAGATTGGTAGGGACAGCAACTGACCTTATAGTGATCCTTACCATGAGTTTCCTACACACAGTAGTAGGTAGAAGGTGGAGCCTCATGCTCCAGTTGCATGATGTGGCATCATTACTTTGGACATACTTTGAGAGTCTCTTCTTCTCGATGTTTATTCCACCCACCCTTCATACAATGCAGATTCAGGAGTTACTTCATCTGCGGCACGACACAATGACAGTAGCTCAGTATTCATCAAGATTCATTGACCTCTCGTGATACTCCACGGATATGTTATGAGACCCGTTCTTTAGGTCCCATACCATCGAGTAGGGACTCAGGCATGAGATAAGGGCTTCGATGATCTCCCTCAACAACCCGACGTAGGTGGGGGTGCTAGAGCGAGCCCTTCTAGTGGAGAGTTTTCTCGCTGAGCAGTCACTTACGGTGAGACCCTCCGTAGGATGACACATAGCAGAGCCTTCTGCAGCTGGCATGAGATAGTTGACGCAGAAGTCCAAGAGGACTAGGCCAACAGGTGGGCGACCTTAGGATACAGGTTCGGTTGTGCGAGGCACACGAAACAGAGCTATTTATACG
Organism: Viscum album; assembly: GCA_963277665.1. Classification (NCBI taxonomy): domain Eukaryota; kingdom Viridiplantae; phylum Streptophyta; class Magnoliopsida; order Santalales; family Viscaceae; genus Viscum; species Viscum album. The sequence continues at coordinate 1,940,484,676 of OY728126.1, read as the reverse complement.
AGAAGGAAATGCTATGCATGCGGCGGGCAGGGTCACATGGCTCGAGACAACCCAACCCATCCAGCAGATGAGCAGCAGGAAGTAGAGGAACCTTCCAGGAAGAAGAAAAGGTTTGATCGTGGAGGTCCGCTGGGAGCGGGTGGACGTGGCAAAGGAGATGATCGAGCAATAAGTGGATAGGAGCTGGACTATAATCGTTGTTGTCTTTTTTTGTGGATGCTTTGTGTATATTTACTTTGAGCTGCAGAAATAAAATACACATATCCTTGTGAGGTTTTCTTCCATGTCCTTTTTGTATGGTTGATACTATGAGGTTCCTGTTAAAGCCGTTGACTTGACCCTCACATTCTATATTCCTACTGGAGGAGACCCAGTGACCACATACTGCAGCCGACAGTGTGACTCGACCATTGGAGGTGAGGGTAATGGTTGGATATCTTGGTAGTAGCGTCAAGGCCTTACAAAATCTTCCATGGAATGAAATAGTATCATTCATGTTAGGATTGACTATATTAGGAAAAGAACGTGGTCATCAAGGGGATGTGACTGGATTTATATTTTAGGAAAAGGAGAAATCTTATCATCTCGTGTAGTACGTAAGAGAAATAGGGTGTAGTCGAGTTCATTAAAATGGCTAGTCACACCCATATTTTTTTGAGAGAACTATTTACAGTTTATTCAAATCTCAAAAGTCTCAGGTGTGTCTTCTCATAGAAGGACATGGACCTAAGATAGTGACATTGGCTTGAGTTCCTCTTGGACTATGACTTTGAGATAGTCTATACTCCTGGGAAGGGGAACGTTGTAGAATATGCTATCAAAATTACATCAGGCATTCAACTACTAGGAGAGGCGACAGAGTAGCTGAACATGTTGCAGATATCCTTTGTGGATAGGGATGGAGCAGCCTTTCTGCAGTCCCTCATAGTCACCCCTCCACTACTTCATCAAGTCAGAGAGGTATTGTACGACCGACATTGCAGGTCACCTCTGTAAAGGACTGGCCCTGGGGAGTCAGTACTTATAGGACCATAGATGGTTCAAGCTATGACGGAGATGGTGCAGATCATCCAGGAGCAGATGAAGACTACACAGAGTAGACAGAAGTCCTATGCTGATAGGTGACGGAGACCACTGGAGTTCGAGGATGGCGACCACGTCTTCTTATGGGTCTCAACTCGACGAGGTCTATGGAGATTTTCCCGGGGTGGAATGTTTTCCCCGCACTTAATCAGACCTTTCTAGGTCCTCAGTTGAGTAGGCGAGGTGGCATACCTCCTTTCCCTTCCACCTCATTTGTGTTGGCTATATGACGTCTTCCTTGTATCTTAGATGAGAAGATATGTGAACGACCCGTCCCACATTATCGACCACAGGAAGCTGGACATCGATGATGGGGCATCATTCATGGAGATTCCTATGGAGATCAAGGATTGACTGGAGCATGTACTACGTGGATGGTTTATTTCTCCAGTGCACATTGGCTGGCAGCACGGGAACCTCTAGGAGAGCACTTAAGAGCGGGAGGCTTAGATGCTTTCTCAGTACCCCCATTTGTTCCCCTAGTGTCTTTTGTCGCATTACGGGGATGTAAAGCCCTGAGGTGGGGGTAATTTAAAGAACCAAAAAATTAAAGGAATATTTTTTTCATAATTCTTTGGAATTTTTCGAGTCAGCAGTTTCTTATGGCACCTGATTTCGTGGCCCGGTGTGCCCATAATCAATTTTGGATGTTTTGTTCAGGTACATTCAGTAAACGTACAAGCGGGTTCTTCTATATTTTGTACATGTGCTCGGAATTAAAATCTGAGGACACCGATGAACTCGCATCTTCCGTATTTGTTTAAAGGGACCTTTAGCGCAGTTGTGTTTGGTTAGGAGGAAAATTTTTATTTTGGGGTTTCTTAATAATTTAAATAATTTGTTGTGTTACACAAATTATTTTATGTGGTTGTTATTTCCTCCAAACAGAAGTTCGAGATAAGGCCCACACCCCACATATCATCTACTAGGAGATTCTAACTAAGGGTGGGTCCCACACAAGCCCCTAACCCTTTAACTACTTCTATAACTCCTTTAGACCCTCTTTTAACCTATGGACTTCCACTTAAATGTGGATCCTCTCCATCTCCATCCCATTAATGTTTCCAACACAAATCCATTAATTAATTCAATTGTAATTTTGAATTAATTTGAAATACATGGAAATGTTATATTATTGAAAGGCCTTATTATTATTTTTCATGGAAAATATTTTTGGGGAGAATTTTGGGAGAACTAAGGAGAGGATGAGGTTTGGTCATCCAGCGAGGAACGCGTAGAACTCGAAGAACGACATTCTCTCCATGAAGACCATCATCCATTCTTCTTCCTCTGCGTCAAGGGAGAAGTCATCGCCTGTGAGGAACGTCGACTACGCTTCCTCCTCGCACGCACCCAACATCTACGTTGAATCCTCCTGCCACAGTTCGATGGCATGCAACTTCATATTCGAGGTAGGGGTTTTGTATAATTCTACGTGAATAAATTATCTCGTTCATGTTGAATCTGTTGGAATGTCCTCAGCCAACTGCTAGCGCCTAACGCGGAGGGTGCGGGCCCAACGAACACGACCCGATGAACCCCCAGTGTTTCCTTATTGTATTTTTGATGGAGGTGGTGTTGGAAGACGCGTCGACGACCGAAGGAGGTGCTGGAAACGGCGGCCGTGCGCCGGCCTAAAGAGAACCGCGACAATGGGTGTCGCACGTAAGGGAGACCACGGCCCGCAACAGCGGGCCGCTCGGCCGAAGAAGAACCGGCCTTCTCCATATGGCCGGGCCGAAGGGACCACGACAGCACAAGGGCGCCGCGCTGTGGAGGACTGTGGCCCGCATTCTGCATGCCGCTTCTTCGGGTGAACCGACAGGCTCATCAGTCGGCTGGGTTGTAAAAGGTCGTGTCACCCGCAGGTGCCACGTGGGTGGAAAACGGCCTGCCCGTGTGGGCCACTCAGGCTGGGAATACCGGCCGGCTTTAGGCGGCCATACCAGAGGGCAGTGCTGCTCAACTCCGCCAGTTTGGGATGTCTCCCCCCCCCCCCCGCTCCGCGTCGCTCAACCAGCTGGCCAAGCTGCTGCCAACAACAGGCCGGGCCATGCCCGGTTGCAGGTCAGGCCACGCCTGCTAGGTCGGGTTGTGCCCCATCAGACCGAGTTGACCCCTTTGTCAGGTTGGACCCATCGAGCGAGGTCGGGCCGACCCGTCGGCCCACTGGCCTTGACGGGTCGGGCCCGTTTCACTTAAATGCGAATAACTTCATGATCATGCGTCTGATCGACGCGTCGTCTACGACAATGGGACCCTAGTGATGAGGCGGTTCTGTTTCAATACTCTAAGTGAGTTTTGGAAAACTTTGGAAAATGGCTAGGTTTGGAGTTAGCGTAATTCTAACTGGTCCCCTGGAATGGAAAAGCCAATAACTCTTAGACCTGGAGTCCGATTGGAACGTCGTCTGTCATGATGGATTTATTTTGAAAAGACGGAACTTCAAGATACATCAACTTATGACTAAGTAATAGTTTATGTGTCATCCTTTGAATAGAGGAGCGGACCCTACCGGAATCGAGCGTGCTATGTGCAAAAACCCTAGAGCTGGCTGCGACTGCGACATCTACTGTACTTGAATCCTCTGTGGGTTCGGCAGCGATGACTACTGTACTAGAATCGTCTATGGGTTCAGCAGCGACGACTACTGTACTAGAATTCTATGTGGGTTCTTCTATGACGTCTACTGTACTAGAATCCTCTGTGGGTTAGGTAGCGAAAACTACTGTACTTGAATCCTATGTGGGTTTGGCAGTGATGACTACTGTACTGGAATCCACCGTGGATTCAACAATGATGACTATTGTTCTTGTATCCTATGTGGGTCTGATAGTTTGACTTCTATTATTGTATCCTATGTGGGTCTGACAGAGTATTTTGTCTATTATCCTTCTTGGGTCGGACAACTTAATTGGTCTAGTATCCTATGTGGGTTCGACAACTTTGATGAATCAATGACTACATCTGGTCATCTCTATCACTATATGAATGATGTATACCTGCTGAGATGAGTCATGACTTTCAATCATTATCATAGATTTTATTGTCTTTATTTCCTGTGTGGACTCTGTTGTACTTGGGTTTGAGAGTTGGAGCATAACTGTGATTGATAGCATAGGTATATGTATGGGAATGTACCTAAGTAGAGTTGGTTGATACTTCGTGATTGTATATTTCTTCTGTGGTTTATCCTTTGTGAATTCTGGTAGACCGTTAGGGGTCTCGGGGTCCCTAATGAGTATCGTATACTCACCCCTGCACGGGCTATGCCCGCACTACATTGTGTGGGATGCAGACGATAGACAACACTAATCGAGGTGGAGGCATGTGGAGCTGGACAGTACCCGGAGGTGGACCACTTGGCGAGACGTACACGGAGCGGATGGACGAACCCTATGTGCTGAGGATGCCATCTATAACCACCCTTCTGGTGGGATTCTTGGAGGACGTCTTAGTGGTTGCTTTTTTACTTTAGAACTTTGTACTAGCTTTTTAGTTGTACTGTACTTACTGTTGGGCTTGTATTTCCGGCCCCTTTCCTTCCAGCACTTACTTTTGTATTCAATATTACTTAGTTAATTCTTCTGTTGGGTACTCTATTGTGTTTGTTTACTTTTATAAAGACAATTCCTTCCTGATTTATTAGTATTTACGCCTTTCGTGCAAGTCACAAGCCCCTGGACTCTGGAAGGTGGGCTTACGGTAGTCACGGCATGGGACCCGAGGACGGGTCGTGACAATGATTACATGTTCAAAATGTTATTCAAGTAACTTATTGCGTGTATATATGTTTATGAAAGGTAATTATTTTATATAATTATCTTAATGAGTGATGATATTTCAATTTACACATGTTCACAATGTTATAAATAGATTTTTATTCTACATGTCTATGAATTATTATATTTTTATTCTCTCATTACTCAAGGTGATTTATTTCTTTATTATTAACGCCTAATAAACATAAACTCATAAATAAATGATTTATATTTTTTACCACTAATATGAACGGTATGGTTTTCCAATGTCATCATAATGTTATCATACACTTATTATTTTTTCATAAATACATATCAACTTTGATAACCCATAATAAGAATTTGATATCACCCTTCCTTATGCTTCATTTCCCCAGTTTATAATGAAATATTTTATTTAAGGTAGTATTTTTTAGAGTAATAAATTGGAAGATCATTAGATGTTGAAGTTGTATCACCGTGCAATATTATTATCATTCCATGATATCAAGGTAACAAAAATATTATGTTATATAGGTATTTATATGTATAATGTAATGAATTTTCACTAAAAATGAAATAATATATTGGAATAAGAATCCTAGGTAGAAATATTTTTAATAAAATAAAAGGATTTGTTAAACATTGGAAACTATTATGAGAAAACATTATCGAGACCCATGTGGAAAATTCTATGCACATGTCTAAGGATGATTCAATGTTATGAAAATGATTTATAATTTTGTTAAAGCATTGAGAGAGTGGTTTCTATGAAATTACATCCTTCTTATACATACTAATGTTATGTATGAATCTTGTATAAATGCTCATAAGGATATCACTACCAAAAATCTATATTAATATAGGCTTGATCAAGAATGGTTCATGACTATAGGACATACTACAAGCCTGGTTTGACACTCCCATGTGATATTCCTTGGATATTGAAAACATTCATGGTCCACCATGAAGGATTTAAATTGACAATGGATTTGAATTACTAAGAGTAAACCTAGGGTTTCTTAGAATAAAAATATTTTGTCTTTATATACACCTCCTAAATTATTGTCAGAACAATGTTATGGTACATTATGATTAGAATTTGTCACATAGTGCATTCTAGACTTACTCAGTTGATGGAAATCGAAATAATTGTGTTAATGAAGAATGAAATGACAATCATCAATGGATATAAAATTACATGGGAGTTGTAGTGATAAAACACATTTATATGGTCATAAATCTTTTTCATGATATGAATTATTTTGATAAAAAATTGATAGCAGTAGGGAACAACATACTATTGACTCCTTCATACTGCATGACCTCTTTCTTTCTATGGTTTTGATGATCTGTTAGTTTCTATGAATAGGACCAGTTCTAATAAAAATATATTTCACATTCTCCAATTTTCAAAACATGAAAATGTCACCTTGTATGACTACTATATTGATGTTTTGAATTATCAGTGGTTAATTATTATTAATAATATCAGGAAATGAGAATAAATTTATGGCATGAAGTTGTATGATTTTAAAAGATTTTTTTATTCAATAAGTAAATTAGTATTATTATTTTTAGGAAAATGGATAATTAATTCCTATAGATTATGTATATCAGTTATAAATATATTTTTTCATATAAATTAAATTTTACCAAACATTTGATGTACACTTTGGGAATTATAATTCATCCTAAAATCAAGTTTGGTCAATTCTTTCATGGATTAAAACTATATCACAAAAGAAGTTATCAATTTGGGAATTTTTATTCAATGATGATGTTTTTTGATATGTATGAAAATTGGATATTAAATATAGAAACACACTTTGATATATTTATATCAAAAGGGAAAAAAAGATTCCATGGAAAATACAATTATATGTCACATGAAGTGATGTAAAATATTAAATAACATGATTAAATGAAATATAGGAAGGATAAAATATGATAGTTCTAAAAAGGGAAAAAAATAAGGTGTTCTATGTTTAGGAAGCTTCTCCACTGATAAAATTAATGTAGAATTTAGGTGAAGAGGCCAATTAATGAAATGACTATATAGAAATAAAAACAAAATGCACAACCCACACATCAATGTTTCTAGTGTAGGGATTTTGGGAATTATAAAAATCATTTACTCAATAAAATTAATAATATGTATTATAATACTCATCAAAATTTTAACAAAAAGAAAAAATATAAAGCTTATGAAATCATAATGGATTAGCGAATTAGGATAATTTGTGCATAGTTATTCTCCCTTACCTAGTTTGGAATTTCAAGATTTTTTGTCTAAATGAGCCCCTAAAAAATATTATTTTCCATCCATTAGTGATATTTCATAATTTATATCCATCTACATAGGTTCTAGAATAATTTACTAATATATCATATTCAATCAGTATATGGATGAACCCGAGATTCCCTTGAAAATGTTTTCATATAATATATAATCTTATTTAATGAATAATCTAGAATTATATTTTGAATTATTTTATGTATATTTGTATAATTATCATAAAAATTATATATACTATCACTGGTTTATGAATTTATGGTTGATAATTATTTAAAATTCAATGATATCAATTTTGAGGGGTAATGTTATAGGGGTTTATTTGACATAAAGATATTTTATGATTCATTACTGGTAATACAACCAATTGGTTTTTTCCTAGGATTTTGTTGAAATTTTAAATAAGGATCTATGCCTTTACATTTTTCAGACATAATATTAAAGGTACCGATACAAATTGGTGTTTAAAATATCATTCATGTTGAGGTAGTTAGGATTTTTAGTCAATCAACTTATAAATATTCCAAACTTCATAGATATAAGTGAAGATTTATCATTGGATCTACATGCTAGAATATACATTAATGAATCTGTAAGCTTTCATTGAGTATTATATTCACTTGAATATTTTTAGAATTTTATATTGACATCAATTTTTTGGGGAATTATTCATGAATCATTATATATAGTGTTGAGCTTAGCATTGTGAGAACAATTTAAACCCTAGAGGATCTGCAATGATAATTTTTAATACATTTAATAGGTGGATTATATAAATACATTAATCATTTTTAGATTTTTTAATAATTATATATTTCAGTTGATTAATAAAATATATCATTATGAATCCCATTATGGATTGTTTTTTTTTTCAATTGAAATGTTATGGAATGAATTTTTTGAATCAAATCAATTGGGACATCAGAAAGAAGATGTGATGATGGATAAGGACTGCAACAATATGGTGGAATGTTATGCTGATATCCCAAAAAATTATATTGAATTTAAATATAGTGAGATATATATTTTATGAATTTTCCATGTGGACTATGTATGGGAAAACTAATACCTAGGTTTATTAATTCATTTATAAAATAAGAGCATATCAGGATAGTTGATTATCATTAGAAAATTCCACCAAACAACTATCATGTTCAGAATATGTTTCATGTATCTATCCCATAGAAGTACATACCTGACCCATCACTTGTATTGACTATAATTTGTACACTTTTGGAGCTAGATCATTCTTATAAGGAATAACCAGTTGAAATTTTGGATCATATATATAATGTTTAAAAAAATAAGTCTGCACACCTTGAAAAATTATTATGGACGGAAAAATAGAATTAGGTAGATATTTGGGTCCATTGAATATGATTAGGTAGATGTATCCTAATTAATTTGTTTCATATTTATGATTTTTGAGAGAGTAATTCATTTTTTTCAGTGTAGAATTTTACTCAATTAGTTATTATGAATTATTATTTTCAGAAAAAAATTAAATTTATTTGATGGATTTAATTACACAAAACCATTATTTATAATTTTGTTACATGATATTCTATGATATCTTTCACATTATGGAACACTCAATTAACTTGTGTGACATATGGAACTATGTTTTAACATAACATTAGTATAATATTAATATAATAATTTAAAATAAAACATTATAAAATATTTTATTAACCTTGAAAAATAAATATTATTCAATAATTTTTATTATAAATTACAACTTTTTTACAAAAAATGAATTAAAATAATAGGAAAATAAATAATTTCGAGTTAATTCCTTATATGTTTGATAATAAAATATTCACAAGAAAATGATTCTTTATCGATTATCTTAAAAATAATATAATCAATTCATGAAACTTTTAAAAAACTAATTTGATAAAATAACAATCATATTTTAATTTATATGTTCAAAATTATACATAGGTGAATTTTTTGTATTTTTCTAAAAGGTTTCATTTTTTAGGAATATTAAAAATACTAAATTTTAATTGAAAATTATTTATCATTTAATTTATTGAAAATTTTAACTAATAAATTAATTTTTTAATGTATATTTATTTTAACAATACATATATTTATGAAATTGGCATCATTGTAATAAATTTTATATTTGAATTTAATAAGATAAAATTCTAAATAATTGATCCTTTTGGCATTAAAAACCCAATTTATCACCATGTCTGCCATATTCATATTAAATTAATTATTTAAAATTCAATAATTGGAATTTTAATAAATGATTTCTATATTTTTTATCATTATAATTTATTATTTATAATAAATTTCAATATATTTTTTACAAAACGGTTTTGAATGAAATTTAATTTAATTACCCAGATAATGGTAAAAACTGTATTACATTCTGCTTAAACATATTAAATGTTGATTAAAAATGAACCAAAACTTTTCAAAAAATTATTTATTATAAATATTTTTAGAATATAATTTATATGGTTCTATTTCGATCCATTTTAGACCCTTATTCCTGTTGAAAACCATTTCTAGAATTATCTTCCTAAAAAATATACATGTTTTGGACATAAATTCTTTATAAAAGGCCACCCAATCTCTACCTATATTCACACCAAAAAATAAATTTGATTAACCATGAACTAGAAAATCAATTATAAAAATCCATTATCTCATTATGTAATCCTAATTTTGAGAGGAAAACCAACCAGGTAAGGCCATTGGTGCATAACAAATATAGATACCTGAAGAAGAGCTAACATTTATCAACAAATGTTTTTTTATATTTCTTCCTAACACCCATTAAAAATTATTTGGTTCATTATTATATAGTAAAATAAGTATACTTTATATGCTAAAAAATTTATGTTATTATTATAACCTGCAACTAGACACAGTTCAATTAAATGGGTTACCACATCATCTTCCCTGTAACGGTTGACTACTGCATCATGAACTAATTTTATTCATTTTTCATTACCAACTCTCAGGTTTGGGAAATATAATGATCAAAATTTTATATTGTGTATTTTTTACATTAATTATATTATTAATCTTATATTATTATTTTAACACACATACCTTCATGATTTTAATTTCTTCGGAAAACGATAATGTCATTCATGTGTACGTCAAACTACCGCCTCACGAAGTGATGTGATTCATTCTATCATTAAATGGAATTTATTAAATATGGGTTTAATAAATATATGTTATATATATTAAATAATAATAAATATAGAATTTTTAAATTTTAATTAATATCAATTTTTTTGAGACCAACATGTAAAAGAAAAAAATATCATTATTGCATATGTACGACCTACGAACTCTTGGAACTATACATTTCATATTCTATCATTATGTTTAATGGAATAATATAAATAAAAATATACTGAATACTTATGATATATTAATTATTTATTATATTATAAAAATGGATTAATAATGATAAATGTAAGATAAACCACAATATAAAAAATAAAAAAATTAGAACAAAGCACTTATTACCCAAAATCTGACATTAACATTATATTATATATAAACAGGTAATAAAAGGTCATAATAAAACCACATATATAATAATATAAATTAATATGTTTCTTTTATATTCATAATATATATTCTTATTATACATGAATTTTTAATGGATATGATGACAGTCAAAACATACGGTAATGGATTTTCTTCTCACATATTTCCTTTGTGAGGAAAATGATTTCTTCACAACCAATTTTTTCAATGTTCTGTATATACACCACATGAATTTATTAATGTATTACTATTATTATATTAGTATTAATTTTAATTTCTATTAGTTTCACCTCTTTCATTTGTTGTATAGTTCTAGAGGTAGCAAATCATTTAGGATAATTCTAATCTCACTTAAATTTATCAGACTTATTATGTATTAACCCCTTCTTTATATATTTGTGGGGTATATTCTGTCAAATTTCATTATATATAATAAATATAACTTAGTTAGTTTAAATTATTTTTTCTATTTATTTCATTATATCAAAGGGATTATTATTGTAATTTTAGTCACGATGTAAGGAATTTTTCTCCATTTTCATTATCTGAGACGTATGTTATCTCATGCACCAAACAAATTTAACATGGTGTATATATAAAACATTTGAAATGTAATATAATTCATATATTCATCCTTATAATATTTTATGTTCATTTATATTTTATTCCTCCATGGGGTTATGAATCAAGGTAATCCTATTGGTAAGAGTATTATGTTACAATCTCATCGCTTAATGATACTTTTCATGTCAATTCATCCAAGGATTAAATGGTATGATATAAAAATAAATAAATTCATAAAAATTATTCCACATTTTTTATTCTAAGTTAATAAATGATTTTCATTCATTTTATAGTCATCATATACTTTAGGTTTCCAATGGATTGTTTTTACAAAATGTTTCCCTTTTCGTTGGAAATCTATTTTATTTGAAAAAATATATTATAAAAAAGGCATAATTTTTTTCTATTTACAATGATTTACGAAGTCATTAATACAATTTTTTTAAAGAAAAATTCATTTTTGTTGTGTGAAATATTCACATTTGTATTTTTTTGATAATTCGACGTAAAAAAATTAATTTATAACATGTACGAGATGTAAACTATTAAACATTTTCATAACTGTTCAATGATTTTATAAATCCATTACATATTCTCAATGTAATATTAAATGATAAAATTTTATTAAATTTTTTATATTTTAATGAATGGTTTTTAAAGGGGAAATTTTATTTTCATGAATAAATTTTTTAATTGAATTTCAATGATTTATATATATGTTTTAAATTTTATTTTCAAATATTTTTTTAAAAAAAAAATTATGTTTTTTTAATTCTATGTTGAATTAATATTTTACTCATGAACTCTTATAATGGATCGTCAACAATTATTTTCCTTATATGATCATATTCATTTATAATACATATTCAATAATAGGGATAGGATCCAAGGATACCATTCTTATTAATTTTTTGAATTGTCTATATTTATGATGACATGTTTTTTATGAATCATGTTAATTATCCACATGTTATAAAATGATATAATTATTATTAAACCATCTAAATTTCTTGGTTTATTCTATAATGAAATTTTTTTAAATGTGTCTCTTTTCCATAGATTATGATACGATAACCATACTTCATACCAATTTCATTCTATAGATTATGGTATGATGAATTCTTATGATCTTGAGGAACACATATGTATTATTTTATTATGTGATGTGTGGTACCAATTTCTCCATCAAATTAATTTGGTAAATAAATATATATCTCATGAGGTATACATGGTTGGAATGGGGAGTGAACCTTATATATTAAGACATGTCTTCCACTTGGGGTAGTGACATGTATAACAAAGGAGGTGAAACCACCTATAAGTGGACCAAATTATATTTTCATAATATTATATGATAAACTGATTAAATGTCAAAAATGTTATGTTTATACCAACCTACATGTTGAAAATAATATTCATGGACCTACTTTCACGTCCATAAGTTTATGTTAAGTCATAATTTCATTTACATAACATAATTAATGAACATGTTTCTATTTACACATCTTTATACTAATATAATATGACACATATGACACATGTCTATGTATTATTCTGATGTTATGATCTCATGACCCATTTTCTTGGATTTCCTTAAGATTAATGTCTTATGAATTGCCAATCCTTATTCCATAATTCATGTTTACGATATTTTATATAGATCTAATGGTATGATAATGTTAATGTAATGTTCACATACCCTTATTAATATGTTGATCTTACATATCATCCTTGCTTCCCATACTGAGACTATGAACTCACCCATTCTTATGTTTCCTTTAACCAGATTAAGAAGAATGTATTTTTTGTTTGATATTTTTTTGAATAGTGAAAAAGGGTATGATCTGTATGGGAGATACTAATGATCATTCACCAAGGTATAATATTTTGTTACCATGTTTACAAATACACTAAAATATTTTGGTGCTCATGATCGTTTCTCTATATTATAATGAGTATTCATCTAAGAGGATTTAATATCCATATATGATAATCATGGGTTCCTATAATTACATTATATTTAATTGGGTATTATTCTTTATAATTACTGTGAACTCATAAAACTAATCTTAGAAATATGGTAAAATACATTTCATCTCCTTTTTCTAGAGCAGTTCTTTAGATATTTCTGACAAACACAAGCTCTCATTTTCTCTATATATAAACAAACACTAGAAGTTATTCCTTATTATCTCTCTATATATTCCTCCTCTATCATTGGATATTCAATCATATCCATTAGTGGAACATTAATTACATCTAACCTTACCAAATACCATAAATTAAATTTTGAAGTGATATTATAGGTGCTAGAAAAAAAGTATAATTATATATTTTCCCATTCAGGTTCCCATATTTACTTGTGAGATACATTTTAAAATAAAACTGAATTCATGAAATACCACTTATTAATTCATATTAAATTTTAGTATCAATGTTAAAATATATTCTAAAATTATCTATAATTGTTGTGTATCGTTATTTATAAAAAAACCTATGAAATTCCCAAATTTATTATTTAAGAATATTAATTGAATAGAAAATATATTTCATGTTCATGGAACTCATTTCTTTTCATCTTGAGAAAATTCAATACAAATAATAGTTCACTTGATCATAAATATGTACAAAAATGTATCATCTCACCTATTTTACATTCTATTTTAAATATCCTTGAATTACATTGATTCTAATCATCGATGACTCGTCAATATTGAAATTAATATCTTCTGTATTATTCATGATGGCCCGGTAATTATATCTATTCTTTCAATAAATATAAGATGTGGTTTTCCATTGTTAAATTGTAAGATCAATGTAAATCAGGACATCAATATTCTTCTAGAATTATGATTCTTCAAAAACCAACACATGCATCATTGGATTAATATTTCGCTTAGAATATATAATTGAAGAAATCATTCTTTATTTATTGATCACATAATGGAAATTATATTAACTAAAATTATAGTTTATAAACCATGATTCGTCTATATAAATACTTCCCATACACATTGGTACATGTATCCGAGTTTTGATACATGGTTCTCATGTACCAATTTTTATACACATGACATTATTTACATAAATAAATATGAATTAATTTACTCATCATAATTTTAATCTTTATTAATTCTAAATATCTCATATAACATTTCAAATATATTATGGAATTATGAAATATATAAAATCAATTTTAGAAAATAACATAATCTAATGAAACATATTAAAATTCAATACCTTGATAACTTTAATATTGTACACCTCACATTAGGTTTCAGTCAATTAAAAACATTATTTCTGAAGGCATCTATCTATGCTTCAGCCATGATTTATAATAGCCATCACACTGAGGTCTACAAGGATGGATAATACACATTATTTTAGATTAAACTCAATAAATTGAATAATTTTAGTCATATTCTTCAATGTTATTAAATAAAACCTTTATTTTTTAGTGGGAGGCTCTCTCTTATCAGTGAAAACTATTGTAGACAAGGCTTCAATAATCCCATCTGTACTATAATGACCAGACCATAACTATAGATCAAGATGCAACTATAACCATCCTTCCTCTTTAGGCTAGGGGCTATTGACCAGAATCAATTTTATAACTAACATGGGTTTTTCATTTCATATGTATCTATAAAAAACTTATATCCATTTTGACATATAATTATAGAGGAAAAATAGAAAAAAATGAAAAACACTACGGAAAAAACCAAGAATGAAAAACCTCAAGTACTAGAGTACGCTAGGGTAAATGGAAATCTAAAAGGAGAAAATAAATTCTAAACTTGAAATATTTCCCAATCTAATAAAATAATTTCACAAAATTATAAGATATCCAAGATGATGATCCCCTTGCTTCGACCACTGAATGTTTTAAAATTAACTAGGTATCCCTAATATCTTCTAATGTCACATTTGTAATGTTAATCATCTATATAAGACACAACACAAGTATAAATGTACCATGCATGGATGAGTATATTTTAAAATATCATGTTGGATTCCTCAAATCAATATAGTGATAAGTAAAATATACAATAGGAAAATAATGAAAATAGATAATAAACATGATGTTTCTCAACCCAAAAAAGAGAATGAGTATCCTCATTCAAAAACAAGGACCTCTATATACATCATAGATGAACAAAACTTCTATTCTATTCTATAAATAGTAGGATAGTATCCTCATCCAACCATGGGAATATAAAAACATAATGCATGTGGCATACCACATATATCTTTGTATCTTATAGAAAGAGATTAACCAAATCCAATAGAATGAATATATATTTATATATATAATCATTGTTAAAATAATCCCAAAAGAGAAAGAAAGGGGATCTATATAACCTAGATAAAACCAAGAATATGATTCATCAATAGTTCCAAAAGTTCATCAATAATTCCCATCATCTTGTGTGACTACTCAAAAGTAACCATCTATGTCAAGCTACCCCTCATCATTGTTCCACAGAGTCCAATGGATATAATATCAACGTAGAGGATCCAATAATTTGAGGAACATGAGGGTTCCACTTAGTGCTAGTTGAAGAATGACCTACCTAGCTAGATGGTTCCACTCTAGAAGTTGTTAGAGGAACCATGCCTAGTAAAGCTATCGGGTTACAATCTAGTAATAGAGGTCTTGTGTCCGACCTGGCTAGTGGGTTTCACTCGAGATATCTGTAGAGGACCCATTACCTATTGCAATTTGAATGTTCTACTCTGGTAGTTGATGATATCCCATTTCATACCAAACAATAGGGTTTCATTCCATTAATAGAGGACCCATTTCCAATATAGCAAGAGGGTTTCACTTAGAAGTCGATAGAGGACCCATTCCCTGTACTAAATTCTGGTTTCCACTATAATGGTATAGGACCCATGTCTTTCCCTGCTATATGGATACTATTTAAGAGTTATGTATAAAACCCCTGCCTATCCTAGCATGAGGGTTCCAATAAAAAAGACTTTGATGACCCATTACCAGCCTAGCAAAAGGGTTCCACTCAGTATGCATTGAATGATCCTACATGATCATTACCATCCTTGATCATCACCTATGAAATCATTGTTCCAATGATATCTCACATCATATGCCAATGTCCACAACCATGTGAACCATAGTGTTCTATTTGGAATAACACTATATATAGTCTACATATAGGACAATATATTAGTCCCAAAAAATGGATTTTTGGAATATCAATGTTTCCTTTATATAATCCAAGGGGTACAAAGCATGTGATGGGACCCACACTACGTATTTTACGGATGCATCACTTTTCCATGTTCTGATAGGTACATGGATTTCTAGTTGTTTAAGAGTAAATTGTGTGTGAGGGATATACCTAGAATGCCCATGCCACTTAGGGTTGTAACCATGTTCTTGTTAGTTTCCATGTATCTGAGCCGTGTCCATGTACTTTACCCTATTTTCACTTACTTTACCCTAATTCAACGTACATTTTTACATAGTGTGTCTCATTACACATGGTTTTGCATACGTGTTCTTCTAGTTTTAGTGAACATCACTAAATTGCATGTGCCTATCCATGTGATCCATCACATAACTCACCAACATGGGAAAAGGGTTAATAAACATTAATAGAGCATACACGTAATTCCAAACACATGAATTACCAAAACCCTAGACACCACAACTGATGGGATACATGATGTGTGTTCGTTGTGATACATGAATTGTACATGAGATTTTCATAGTTTTCAATATATATGTACCATGCTTAGAATATGAAAATTTAATATCAATTACGTCCTTGATTCTAGCTTATAATATTAGATCTATCCACCACTCATAATTTCTGTCCATCCAATGGTAATAAATCAAATTTCATTGACAGTGTGGTTTCTTTGAACATACCATACATCTATGATCCATTGTATATCAATTATTTTATCTCTTATCATCAAAATGGACATGTAAACTCCCCAATAATTACATATTTATCCTTCATTCATAATTGTGTACCCCTCATGTCGTCTCATTATGATTCTGGGGGTTTTCTAGGCTTGATACCACCTAGAAACATTGAACTGGGACCTCGGCATTCTACCAGTGAATAACACAAATATATTAATTGATAAATGAAAAATAATTTTTCTAAACCATAATTGTACAATATTTCTCGGTCAACAATCATGAGAGGGGATATATGAGTGAGGAAACAAGAATAACCAATTAAAATACCAACACAGTAGCACATGCACAATAAACAATTGGCATAGACCAATGAAAGGAATTGATCTTCTCAATAAATTTAATCAAAAAGTGTGTAATCCAAAAAATGAAAATTTATACCAACATATTATATCATTTTTTATCAATGAATGTCATCTCTAATGATTTATCTGTTTTGTTTTCATTTCCCTTAAATATGCTCTGATTTATAGTTTCATCATCATCTGATATGATCGGAAAATAGAAGAAAGCATGAAAAGTACATGGCTATCCCAGGTTATGAGGATGATATTTGAAAAATACCATGGGATTATTCATATATTAATTATTGATATGTTAAAATAATCAATTATTTTATTTATTTTAATTAATTTATCCATATGAACATACCACAAATGGGAGAGATGTATGATCTCTGTGTGCCTTCTTATTTTAGACAGTGCCTAGGGTAAATACGTATTTTATACTCAACCATGGAATCGAATTTTTTATCTAATATTATTTTAAAGGGGTATCCAATTTTAATTAACAAAATGATCATGTGAAATAAAAACAACAATTAATATTTTTATAAAATTAATTTTGGGAACATTGTGCCTCATAATCACATGACACTGTTGTTCCTAGATTATGATATCTATGTTGAAATATATCATTTTATTTCCAATCTGAAGATTGATCTCTACATCATTCACTCCTTCATTATTCTCATCCTCAAAAAGGAAAAAACAAAAAATAAAGGTATTGGGACCACGCTTGGAACTTCTAGTCCTATGAGCTATCTGGAATATCATCATGCTGGCACGCCACCCAAACCAATGAGATTTTTAATCTATGAAGGTTCCTGTTATTTTGATCCTTGATCTCCACTAGATTATTTAAAAAGGAGGATCCATCCTTGATGTGCATCTTTCCCAAGTTGAGGATGTGTCGGGTAATGCATGTACCTCCTCAGCTGTGACATGTGGAAAACATCATGCACATTCTCAAACTGTGGAGGTAGGGATAGGTGGTATAAAACCTCACTAATCATCTACAAAAATATCAACTAGATAGATTAACCATAGGGGTAGCTTGAATCTCAAGTACTAACTCCCCAATCATTTTCATGGGGAGGCAATAAGAAAATTGTGGTGTCCATATTTAAACTCAAAAGATCTATGACTTTGATCTATATATGATTTTTTCTTTCTTTGAGTAATCCTCATCCACTCACAGATGACCTAGACCATCTCTATCATTGCCTTCAGCAACTATAGACTTACAAGATATGCCTCGTCGATCTCTATCCAGTACAAGGGTGGCCTACATGGGCTCCCATATAGGGACATGAATGGTGTTTTTCTAATAGTTGAGTGGTATATATTGTTGTATGCAATCAATACCACGGGAAAATGATTCTCCTAGATATGGATTAAGAATTAAATTTATTATATCAGCTTCTCCTCCAACACAATGATATTATTCTTGGGAATCCATATTATTGGTGGTGAAATTATGTACTCATCCATAACTGTGTACCAAATTCCTTCTATATGCCTCTCCAAAACCATGAAAATATAATTGTTTCATGATTGGAGATGATTCTCCAAGGCGCCCCATGATAGATAATGGTTCCCCCACATACAAATACCCCAAACACTCCAGCAAAATTTTCTCCCTGATAGAATGAATGTTTTCTGACTTCATAAGTCTATCAAATATCACCCATATGGTTTCATTTACCTTCTCACTCTGTGGAATCCCTATCATAAATCCCTAAAATATGTCATCCCACTTCAAATATGAGATATAAATGTCGTCCAACACAACTATCGAAACATGGTTCATATCCTTCAACAACCAATAGGTTAGGAACAAATGGACACAAATGCTATGGTTAGTCTCAGGAAGATAAACAAAAACTACATTTGAAGGTCTTTTTACATTTTCTCTACACTAGAATATACATCTACGGCATAATTTTTGAACACTACCATAAAGTACTCATATATTGTGGTCAGGACCATCACAATTGCGAAAAATATGAATTTATTCCCTATTTCAAAATATCAGTATGGTGATTCACCTTTGGATACCTAGTCATGAAAAACCTCAATGAATATTTCTCCTAGATGGTACTATCTCACATGATCGATAAGAATAGATGTCAACACCATCGACTGATGAAAATTCAATATATAATACATCACCATGGCCTGTTGAAAGGAATATAACATCATAGAATCCTTCAACACCTATTGTTCTTGGGAAATAATAATAAGGGAAACTAATACTACACTTTGTTTCTAAATCTATAGTCTATCTTAATGTCATAGTCTAACAAGAACTCCAACTAGAACTGTTGTTACATGTTCTAATAACTCTACATTAATATGTACCTAAGACTCTGATGGTATGAAGAAACCACAAATAAAAAATGCAATAGGAAGTTCCTCAACATCATTTTTTTATTCTCTAACACTACCATCTCTAGGACTTGAGTCATATTGATCTTCATAGGGGGGGTTTCAACAACTTTGAACTATATGTAATAATATCTTACCACTTCATCAACATGCAGTTGAACCCAACTCTAGAGGAATCATAATACACTAAATTAATCCAATCCATCTTCCAGTAGTCACAAGACAAGAGAAAAAATTATACTCAAACTCAACTCCTTGAAGGATATATGGTACTGCTCCATCTAGGTAAAATATTTTTCATCCTGCATCAGGGATGTTAAGAGGGATTCCATTATGAAGAAGTCATCCATCAACCTCTTGCATTACCCACGAAATATAAGAAGACACATTACCTTTTTCAAGTTCTTAGTTGGCCCCCATGTATTAAATTCATTAATCTTCGATCAGTCCAGGGCTAAACCATGCTGTGAAATGAAATTCTCTAGGATGGAAACATCATGAATCTAGAAATACCACATGAATATATTCCCATATAAATAGTGATCTCTATGTAAATCTAGAATAATGTTCAACTGCTATGAATGTTCCTCCTCTGATGAATATTAGAGGGGGATGTTGTCAATGATGATAACAAAAAACTAGAACAAAGAATACATGAATACCTAGTACATCCAATATATATACATGGTGTGGGAATTAGTCACATAAAATGGAATCACTAAGAACACAATGTGTCTGTATTGACATTGTATTTAAATATTTGGAAATTCGTCCTTGTGAACCCTCATCTTGTGGTATCCATATTACATATGAATCTTTAAGAACCATATTGATCCTCACATCTGGTCAAATGGGTCATCAACCCTTAGTAATGGGAACCCATTCTTTATCATGTCCTTGTTCAGACGATGATAATCCAATCAATTTTGCAAACTCCCACTAGCCTTTCCTTGATCTATATAGGATATTACTTCAGGACAGATTGGGCCTGATGAAACCCTTCTCTTGAATGTCCTCAAACTAAAACCAAAGATCCCTAAGCTTTATAGGGTTTATATAATATGTTGTGGAATATATTCGAGATGTCTTGGGATGCAAGTTATTTCCACACACCATCTCATTCTTCAATGGTATCCCTATAACATCCTTGAGGAATAAAACCATGAAATCCTCCATAAATGAAATAATCGAGATACCTAAAGAGTCTATTTCCCTCAGGGGATATACATTCGAACTGACGGGTGATGGGATATATCCTCTACTTAAAAAAACCAAAAATCCCACAAATTGTTCTCTCTCATCCATAATGGTTAATTATGTCCCATCTGTGTGAAAAAAATATGACATATATATGGTGACACATAACCTAGGATCAGACCTCATACTACCATATCATAACCAAGATGATGTCATTGGATTCCATAATGATGAAAAAATATCCCACGTGTGCCACACTCCACCAAAAGATAGCTCTCAAAGATGGAAGATATATGATATAGATTAAACATTCCTTAGATAAACCTCACATCAAAGCCTCTTGGATAGCTCCTCTGCTAAAATCACCAACTCTGACATCTGGAGTATAGAGATAATGTAATTACAAACACCAATTCCAAATAATATAAAATAAATGGTATTATTAAAATTTCTCATACCTCTAATAATCTCATTTTTCATTTGGTCATGTTCCTCCATGGCCTAGAGTTACCCAATACATTGGTTTCCATCACCCTAAAATTGACATAGGGATCATGTTAGATGTGGTGGAAGGATCACATAGCACAGTATACCACCCATATCTCCACTTACTTATCTAACATATCCAATTCCCTAGGGACCACCCTTCACACACCTAGTAAATCATGGATCATGACGTTCCCTCTACCATGGTAGTTCCTCAGCAATTATCCGGACACCCTTAGCACTTCTGGTCAGGATGTATCATGCTACATGACAGTGCCACTAACAAGAAATTCACCACACCTCTATAGGAGTCATTCGACCTCTATGATTCCCCAAAAGACATAACTGAGTTGGATGATGGGGACGTATCATGAATCAAGATCCTATCATCTAGAATTTTATTTTTAATGTAGACATCTAGGCCCTATGGAATCCACTATAATCTCAAGATGCTTGAAATATCTCAGATTGGATGCTCTTTATCACATGTTCCTTCTCCAAAACCCAGACATAGGTACCCATTCAAAAGGGAACCATGATAGAATATATCTATCTCGATATTCCCTACTGTATATTCTATATTTAGAGTTTTCTATAATTAATCATGTAATGAGAGTATTGATTACGATATGTGAACATCATTTTTTACTCATCCACAATCATCCTTCAATTCAGTAGCTCCTAAAGCTCCACAATCGTAACTACAGGAAAACAAGAGGGGTAGTACTTCTCATATAACAGTTTCTGGATATAGTTTCATGAGAGTTTTGACTCCCCATGAATGTGGGTAATAAGTGACCAACATCAGCTAACGTATCCATTCAAAAGGATAGCTATCAGTGAAACCACATGATTCATTTGTTTCTGAATGATCCATATGACATGGACCACCAACTATGTGTGGTCCTTTAATGCCTAAGGATATGGTTCACTATTGAACCTCAATTACTTTAGTTGATAGAACACAATGAGTGTGTTAGGCCTGTGCACATCCACACATTTCCCTACTAGGATAATCATCTTCTAAACATGTGGGTTTTTTGATACCAACCAACATGGAAGAAGAATTTCACGGGATGGGCCGTGAACTGAGGCCTCATTTCTCATCCGATAGTCATCACAATCCAGAACCAGTATCTTTCGTGGATATCATCATATTGAAATCATAAACTTTTAATAAAAACATAACATAGTTAGATATATATATATATATATATAATGGGGATCCAACAACAATAATTATCATCCATGACTAAATATTATATGATATATGTAACATAGATCCCTGCAACAAATATATCAATATACCGAGTTGATGAAATTTTATTAAAGGTCCCAATGATTTAACATGTCACCTGGATATACCATCGCAAGATTCTTTATCCAAATATCCACTCTTGAGACACACGTATATTGTCACCCTAAATAACAACCAAATACTAATATGGGTACTACTCCAAATATCATCCTTGGGATCGAACGACCGTTGATTCCAATCTGTCATGACCCAACCCTTACCATGGTTTGAGCCATAAATATACAAAGCCCACAACCATAAGCCAGGGTCTAGGGACTAGCAGTGAATGAATAACTAAAAAGTGTAGTAATTTTAAAAAGTACCATTACATATACATAGATAAATCGATGAAAAAAATATTAATAATAGAAAAATATTGAAAAAACAAGAAAAATTACCATGCATGAAAACCTATAGATATTAAAAGAGTGTAGTATTGTGAAGAAAAATTAAAAGGGAAAAATACATACCCAACTAGAAATAGGTCTAAAACACATAAAACTAGAATGTAAAATGTTATGAGATCCAATTTAAAGATCTCCATCTGGTAACCACCATAAACTGTGAAAATTACCTTGCATCCTTGAGATCCACTAATTTTAATTTCAACCTATGTGTCATATGTATAATAATCAACGTCTGTAGGAAAATACTATAATGGGAAGAGTACATAAATACATAGTAGTATTCCAAGAAATCTAAGTGTTGAACATTATATTATAAAACATGTATAGAATACTAGAATATATAAATGATATTGATGCTCAACGAATAAAACATAAGAGTAACCTCATACGTGGGCAAGTGGATCTATATAGATAATTGATGGAAAACACATTTAGTCACTACCACTCCTTTTTTGTGGAGTAAGCTTATAAAACCACGAGAATCAAAACATGAAAATCACATGACATACCCCACATGTTTCCTTATATAATGGAATGATATTAACCAAATACTAAGGTATAGATATTAATTGAAATATGTATATGTTTAGTGAAAATAATCTCAAATGAGAGAGAAAGGGCAACTTCATCTCAAGAAACATCCATTGAAGAAGTTTCTTAATAGTTCCAAAATTCAAAAAATGATGCCCAGAAGATCAAATGTCTTCTCAGAAAAAATCATCAATGACTAGCCATGCATCATCAATGTCGTTCTTATTTGGGGGATGAAATCTATAGGAATAGGACCCATTTCATAGTACAACATGAGGGTTCCACTATATGGGAGAGGCCTAATGACCAGCACCAATGAAGGTTTCCACTATTTAATTCTATAGATGGGCCATGCCTTTCCCAACAAAAGGGTTACACTCTAGTCATTGAGGACCCCTGCATATCTCAACTAGAGGGTTACACTCAATAGGTTTGTATAGGACCCATTCATAATGCCATCTAGAGGGTTATACTCTTCTAGTTAATGGAGGAAAAATGCCTTTCCCCGCATGAGTGTTCCACAATGGTCATCATGGAGCCAAACACCGCCTAGATGGAGGGGTCTACCTAGATGTCGATAGAGGACCCATTAACAATGCTAATTTGAGGGTTCAAATATATTGTTATTGGAACCATTACAATTACATATGTATGGTTCACCACTAGGAAATATGTAAAGGACCCTTCTAAAAATTAACTTATGGTTTCCACTTTTATTTCATCATGGACCCATGCTCAACCAAGTTGTAGGGTTCCACTCGGGATGCCTATGATGATATTACATGATATATGACATCGTTAAGTGTCTCATAGAACATATTAATTCCGGGAAAATCCCCCATCATATCCAACATTAAACATCCAAGTGGAAAATAACTTTTTAAATGGGAAAAAACATAGTACATGCTTCTTTGGAACCAAAATTTGAGTCTAAATGAAAGAGATGTGTAAGATTTATGATACCTAAAAATAATCCCTGGGGTACACAGCATGTGAGAGGACCTAAATAGATTTTTCTCTTACTCCAAAACCAGGACATTTCCTTGGAGGTACACGACATGACATGTGTTTTGGAGTACTATTTGTGTAAGGATATACATGCAATTACCAAGACACATTAATCCCACAAGTGTTCATGGCTATTTAAGTGTATCCATGACATGTTCGTGTACATTACATCAAGTTCCTAAACATTATTAAAATTATTTCCAAATCATACGGGTTTCAATACATGTTCTCATTTCATGCCCATGTACTTAAGAACTTGGTCTGTTCCTGGCCATATGCCCCATCTAATGGAACATCCACATGGGAAAGAGGATATATGGAATGAAGGGAGCCTACATGGTGAGACATCCATATTAATTCCAAAAACCCTATCTTCTGTATCAAATGGGCTACATCACCTATGTTCACCTTTGTAGATGGCATGCATTCAGGTTTTTTATAGTTTTCTAGATCCTTTTACAATACTCAAAATTTAGTCATTTGGCTTTCATTACGGCAACAATTATGGCTTAAAATAGTGTATCTATCCTCCTGTAATAATTTCTAGGAATTATTTTGTAGGTTATATAATTCCATAGACCATTGAGTTATTTCTTATGCAGCACACATCTCTTATACATTCACCATTGATGATTATATGTACAATCATCAAAATGATTATCTGTGTACCAAAAACATCCCAAATGTATTCTTTACTCATTGATCAATCCCTCTCTCATCATTCTTTTGCTGTTTTGAGGGTCCTTTATGGCTGGGAACCACCCAACAATGTATAGATGGTACTATGAGGGTCTTATTGGTGAATAACGTGGACCAATTAAGGGTAAAATGAACATGAACATATGATTATCATTTTTTGGAAAATTATTATTGTCCAATGATCATGAATATGGATATTCGTGATTGGAAAAAAGAATAAAATAAAAAAATTCCAATAAACAGTCGCATACCCATGCAATAATTATCGTATACCTAATAAGGGTATTGATTATATAATTAATTTTAGTAAAAATTTGCGTAATAAAAAATTGGTAAGTCAAACCTATAGATTTGATTTTTCATCATCAAATAATGAACTCTCTATTTATTAATGGATTTCCTTGTGTTCATAACATCGCGAAAAGAACCTTTCTAGTGTTACATTGTTATATTATTTGATCTATCAACTATAGGAGGAAGGAGAATCTATTTAGAGTCCCAGGGTAATGAGTTTGAACTTTGAAGTATATCAAAGGTTGTTTTATTATTTACATTTCGGGTAGGTTTAAATAATCAATTAAATTAATTAATTTTTCAAACTAAAAATACCTCCAAGGGATGGGATATCTGAATGCCCGGAGACGACCTATTTTATGTTAGGCCTAGGGTAAATAAAGTGTTGTGTCGTCAATAGTGGTCTTTGATTTCTAATTTCATCTTTGGTTAATGTTTTATCTCATATTTTTAGGAAATTGTTCATATAGAATATAATCTATATTTAAAATATTACTAAAATTATTTCTGGGAACACCAAGCCTCAAAATTGCACAACATTCAACCACATGGATCTAGAATATATTTATAAATATGTCAAATTCAAACAATTAAAAAAATTCCATTATAATTAATTATCATCATTTATCAATGTATTTCAGGATATCATTCATCTATGGTATTAAGTACATTCCATATGAATCTATGTAGATATGTATTTAAGCATAATCATCACCTCTTTTATTTTTCCCATATACATGTGCAGAAGCATTGGTTAACATCCTTTCTCATGTAACAGTCATGTAATATAATCATATTTCCAAATTTCTATAAATCTAAACTGATCTTCCATTTATACATTGAATCTCATTCATCACCTTAGTGAAATTTACAATAATAGAATCAAATATCTTTATGGGAAGAGAATGATTAAATTTCAACGTGGGAGTATGTAAACCAAAAATAATAACCTAAATGATTATCCCATTTGATAATA
The DNA here is from genome assembly GCA_963277665.1 of Viscum album. Taxonomy (NCBI): domain Eukaryota; kingdom Viridiplantae; phylum Streptophyta; class Magnoliopsida; order Santalales; family Viscaceae; genus Viscum; species Viscum album. The sequence goes on along the minus strand of OY728126.1, from coordinate 1,940,457,951 downwards.
AGGATTAAATAGGAAACCACATATCACTTAAAATACCCTCACATAAAATATACAATTTTTGATATAAATAAAAAATCATTTAATCTACAAATTATTTCTTTCAATAAGTGAAAAATCTATATAATTAAAATATCAAGAAAATGTTACCCAAGAAATGTTAGAAGATATATCATGTTAATATATTTTCATAAGTACCCAAATGATATTATAGTCACTCACCTCATATAAAATTACTTTATATAATCATTTCAATATCATTAGAAATATGTTAATATCCAAAATAACACATTAGCATCATGTTTAACAGAAATAAACCAATGGGAATTTTTCCAAATTAAAAGGAAATTTAGACATTTTATTTAATAATATTACAATAAATTCATATAAAATCGTCAATGGGAAGTATATAATTTATTTATATTATTTTATAAAACCATATTGGTTATAAAATGGGATAAATTTTATGTTAAAATGAACATAAGATAGTCAATACTGTCATGGTATTTTTTACAAATAAATTTTAAAAAATTTATCCTTAGTCAAGAATAAAAAAGTCACCATCAATGAGGTATACAAACCACAGAAGAGGATGAAATAGATAATCCTTTAGAAACCAATTCCACAAAATACATCAAATTATAACCCTTTATATTATTATTGGCCCATGTGGGTTTATAGATGAAGTCAAAAAAAAGAAGTATTGGAACTTGGTTGATGATATGGTGGAAATGTAGTGTCAACCATTTATGATATTATATTGAAATGAATAATGGGTACAATGGAATGAATATGAAGTTGTAAGGATATCCATTTATGTACTCAACACGTCATCCAAATTCCAGGGGAATGAAAAGTGTGGTATGCATTAAAATTGAATAGTGGTATAACTAGAAAATTATAAAAAAATTCCCTATTATCATTTGGTCATGAAATCTCCAATTGAGGTTTCAAAATAATCCTCTAAATTAAGGAAGATGATTGGTGTTCTCAATATTAGTCAAATCATGGTGTGATTTCTCTGTCACATCAGTAATACATAACATGGATAGGCCATCATTGAGTGTATATTTCACATCAAAGGATAAAACATCCATCCTGAATACAAAAGCAATCACAAATACTTTACCAAGGATGTCTGACATATTGACCCAACACATCACATCATGAACTTGTACTGACATAAAAATTCAAAAATAAACACATATCTTTATGATGTTCCTATATATTAGAGTACAATTATTTAAAAATATATATGGGACTTCTCACATTCATTATTCTCAAACCCAATCACATTATGACATTCTTTTTTATAGGGTGATTATATATAATTTTTTTATTAATATATGTGATTCCCCTAGGGTGTGTAATTGACATATATAAAAATTCAAAATTTCAATAGGCCATAACCATAATATTGTTATGTAGTGCCATCATTGAAACTTGATGCCTTGTATTTCTGATCATGAATACAATAAAAACTTTAAAAAACCCCCAAATATGAAAATAAGACATGTTTAAATATAATATAATATCTCATTTACATTGGGTATATCAATTATCCACCCCATAGTTGAATATTCTCTTTGAAATTATTGGTTATAAGTAAATACAATGTTGAAATAAAAATCATTAGCATACAAAATACACGGTGTTATGGTTGAGAGAATCATATAATGGTCCAATCAGAATGAAACATTGAAAAAATAACAACTCTTAAAAATCATTAAAATAATTCCTAAAAATCAACAAGAATCTCAATGTATTCCCTGAATAAAAACCTATAAGAACTAAAACTAGTGATCACTTATAAATGAAGTTGTTATAAAAAACAATAACAATTTATTTAATATAATGAGATAATATGATAAATTTTTTTACTAGTTACATATGAAGATATGCTTCACATTTCCTTGAATCAAGATGTGAGAAAAATTATTTATTAACCATAAATCACCACTCTGATGGCTAGTTTGGAATTCAATAATGTATATACATTCAATTAAAAACACATTTTGTGATTCCCTTCTAATCATAGATATTATATAATTTTACAGTGGTTTATCTATTATTGGATTTTTGAGGATTTTAGGATTATTAGATAAAAGTTTAGAATTTCAAAAAAATTACAATCCGGTGGTTTGGTATCATGACTATAAATAACCATGTTGTTATTATTTTTTATCGTACTGTGATTCCCAGTTGAGTTATTCATGGTTTTATAGTGGATTTTCGAATCCTACGACCATCTTAAAAACTATATGGGTTTATTGGAGTAGGTTAAATGGTTTATTCACAACTTAATAATAGTTTTCATGAACAATGATTTCACCCCATGAAACAATGCAACTTTTTCTTCAATGATATAGACCTCCACATGGTTGGTGTATCACATGTTAAATTGACACAATTAACAAAGAACCCATATATGAAACTAATAAATTATTAATTTACTCATATTCCCTTGATAATTTTTCAAACTAATCCCCACTTAATGATTCTTAACAACACCCTATGATCATCATATTGCTCTAATTGTTTTTTCTATTAGTTTCATGGCCAGTACCCATAAGCATATATTGATCTCAATGAATTTTGTGTGTTTTTTGGTTTTTATTAACTATATTTTCTAGAAATTCCATATATCTAGCAGATTATCCTTATAATACCATCCTATACTAGGAAGGTTGCATAGATATAGGGTTTATATGAAGATTTTATGGTGTTTCTCAGGGATCATGGGTTGTGAGGACTGGATATTCTTGATTCCAAAATATTATTTCAACTTTGACTAGTGTTCCATTTCTTGTTATGTAGGTGTTTCTATAAAATGTTTCTAACCCAGGAATTTCATAATTTTCATGATATTTTCAGTCAAAAGAATTATTAAATTGATTCATTTGATATCAAAGATGAATTTTATAATGATATAAATATTAGGTTGTATGGAAATTGGGATGTTAAATGGGTTTTCGATTAGAAACAATTTATTCACATTATGTGTTTGATGATAATTTTGTAAAATTATTTTCACTCCAAAAAATATTTTTAAGAATGGGATAAATGATGATATTCTATTAAAATGGTTATTTTATAGTGAGTATGGTATTATATTTTTTTTAATATAAAACATCGGGAACTATGGGTTAGATAGGTTATGTATATATCTATTGAATGTAATGAATTAGTATGGGTTATTCTAGTTATATCAATAGACTCAAGAAGGTCTTAATATTGGTATGATTCTATATTTTTCTTCCGTAGTATTCCTTTGAGTGTCTGAGTATGTATACATATATTCAAGATCCTACATGTGATTATTTTTTCCATAATAGAATTGATAGAAATTTGATTGTACCATTTTTTATCTTTTTTTATTTTAATTGATGATTCTCACTATTGAATATACATAACATTTTGTATTCTATTTATATTCCTAGATTAAGAGATTATAAAATTTTCTAATGGAAAACAAATTATGTATTCATTAAATGGGGAATCAATTGAAATTACCTTATATTCACGATTTGAATAAATAATATAACTAATTGTTTCATGGTTATGTAATTTAATATATTATATGGTGGATTCCTACAATGATTTAGTGGCCAGAGCATAATTATGGATTTGTGAGTTTATTAAAATGATCTTATAGGGTTCAATTTAAAGGAAGAGTTTCGTTTTCCATGGTGTCTTGTCTATGTTTACATTGGCAATAAAAATGATGATTTTGTTGGTGCTAAAATGTCCGAAAGATAATTGGTATTTGAGATTATTGTTTTTTCATTTATTTTTATCCTTTTTTTTGTTTTATTATTTCTCATGGTTATATTTCATTTAATCCATGTCTTTATTTTATATTTTAGAAAATCTACTTATACATGTGAAAAATGATTTTGTACATCCATTGTACAATTGTTCCCGTGGATTTAAGAATAATATTTACGTGTTTGTCTCTACCTCATGGAAATTTTTTAAACACATTTGGACAAATTATAAGATATATTAGGTGACCTGTTAGGATTACTCAGGTATGTTCATTACAAAATAGTATCAATTCCCTTTCCTATCTAGATGTGCAGTGGCACTGCATATGTTCAGTTCGGGATCTGGTTTATGGGATATGGGACTTTCAAAGGATCAAGGGGTACATTTAGGATAGGTTGATAATCCTCATATTTCATAATTATGAAATATTTTCCATTAGGAAAATTGATATAATTTCTTTTTTATGATTTATTAGATATATAGTTTGATATGATGACTTATGATTCCTATTGTCATGTGATGGTTTCCATGGGGTTGATCCCTATTTTGTGTGTAAAGGGAAATAGGTATCATGTTGTGAGCTCATTATGGATGGATTAAAAAACCAAAAAAATTATCAAACACTTTATTTTGGAAATTTTATGTTGGTGGTGGAATTCCTAGATAATGGAAATTAACTAATTTTTTTGGTTTATAATGACTACACATCACCTTTATTTTATTTTTTACAACCATTGGTTCTAGGAATCATTGACTAACTCTCATTTAAGGGAAAAGAGTAATTTTCATATAATTTTTTAATATCCTGAAATTAAATTATTACTAGATGTTGAATTTTTTCTTTATACATGATTAGTATAACCACATTATACGAAAAAAAGAAAATTAAATTGAAAAAATTAGTTCAAATAATGATTCTTTAATGCCTTCTCATACAATACAATTCGATTTCTAGCTCATGACATCAAAAGTGGATGTTTAATTAGGAAAACCTAAAAAAATTATTTTATTACAGGTTAATTATATACATAAAATATTTATACATAATTTTTTAATGTTTTTAATAAGGTTAAAATGATTTCAAACAAAATCTTTTTTACCAAAATATTTTATGGGTGCATGTTTTTGGTTGGATGTAAAAACTCATGATTTCTTACATGATTAATTTTAGATGATAAAATGGTTTTAAATGCATAACAATACATCAAAATAACATTCATATTTATGATAGAAACCAGTTTTATAAAACATTGTTAATAAAAAAAATGTTTCGTATTTGAATGAGGGATTCATTGAATCGAATTTCAGAAATAAAAATGAAATTAGAGATCGTATTTCATCTTGTTTAATGGTATTTAATGAAATGTAATATGTTTTGTCTTGTATTTGAGTAGTGTAAGATGTTATCCTTTTTATTTTTCTCTAAATAATTAAAATATGTTATGATTTGAAATTATTTTTTATAAATATTTTCATATTATATTTTTATTTTTTAAAATGATTAATTTTTAGATGAATATTCTTCTCTTTAAATGAGATTTTTTGGAACAATTCAATATTATTTTTCCTATTTTAATTATTTGATTTTTGTAAACCATTTTTTATGTATATGGTCTATTTAATGTACATTAATGTAAATTTAGTTACATATTTCTCATCCTATGTAAATTTAGGTAGTCTTCCAAAGAGGTAATTAATTTATGTGACATTCATTCCTAATGAATTTTATTCCACACTAATATTTAGTTATTGAGTAATATCTTAAATTTTTGGGGAGTTTTTTCCTTTATCACATTGTTATTTTATATCCTAGATAATGTTCTACATGGGTTCAGTTGGGTTGATGTGTCAGTAAGGACCAATTTTTATTTATATATTTCATCAACGATAGTGGAATATTAGGAGATTAATGTTATTTGTTCATTTATAGTTATAATTTCACTCTATATTGTTTTGTAGGAGTTATTGTTTTGGGGTAGCCTTTATTTTTTATGAACATGATTATCATCCTTAAAATTAGCCATTGATGGAAGTTAAAATATCATCCATCTTCATACCTTGATGATTCGGTTCACTTTTTGGACCTTCTCACCAAATATGGAATTAAGTAAAAATAATGGAAATTATTTTAGATTTACATTTGAAACATGGTGACCCATGTGTAATTATATGGGTTACTAGTTTTTCCTGAGTGATTGTTCCTGATAACGAAACCATATGTTGTTATATTTACATATGTTTCATTGAGGGATTCATCAGGTTGTATCCTCTAATCCCGAGTTACTAATAATATAGCCCCATTACCCAAGAATATATCGATGTAATTTTTATTAATTCATTTATTCACTGGAACATTATCTGTTTATGATAGATATTATTCATTTTGTTTTATATATTTATTCCTTCCTAATTGAAGTTTGTGTGTTTTGTGAAAATCATCATTGGAATTATTATTTTCGAAGGTTAATTTCTTTAGTATTGGGATCATTCCCTATTAGAAAGATATATATTGTGATAGAATAATTGATATCATCTGTTAGTGATGTAGATATTAGGGGTTACCATTGAATGGAATGTGAAACCATGATTCTCTTCATGATACACGATTATATCGATATATTATCTCATTATCATGATTAATATATTTAATGTAGAAGGTAGGGAGAATCATGTTTGGTATCTAATAACATGAGTTAAATTTTCAAGATAATAATGAACATTGGACTCCATTTAATGTATGTAAGTACTGGTAAACATATTTCTAGTTCTGATTCATGATAATGTAGGATGTGTATTGAAAATGTTTCTATGAATTCTTATAGATAGTGTTGGTATATATTTTCCTGTTACAAAATTGATGATGGATTACATCTTTCACCTAATATGATCTCATAGAATGAACCTATCTCACTTAAATCTAGATTTTGTAGAAATAATAAATTCTCCCAAAAAAAATTATTATACCTATAGATAATAGATTATGATAAATTTAGATATTTGAATCCTAAAGTGAACTACGTCCATAATAAATTTGATCTTTATATTGATTCACATGGAAAAGTAACTTCAATAAATTGATCTTGATATTGTAGAGACTATCAAGAAATGGTTTATGGTCAATGACACCTTGAGTAGGAAATAACCCATGTAGGATATGAAGAAATCAATGGAGGAGGTATCATAATGAAACTTATTTTTAGAAATGACCATTTTTTAGAATTTTGATTTAGTTTTCTTATTTAAACAACTATGATGAATCATGTTATTCATAGTGAGATATGATTCTCTGTGATAATTGGGTGCATACTGGTTGAAAATAGTTTAATAAATCATTAAATTATTAGAATAGCATGGTTTCTGGTTTCTTCCCACTTATATTTATTTGTGTCATCGATTGTTTTCGGTTATTGTAGTTTATTCGATGCATGGGTTGGTAAATTTTCAATATATATTTAATTGGAAAATATAATATAGGGTTCCCAAGATGATTCTTAATATGAGACATCAATGATAATGAATTTGAATGATTCGATCAATTATTGACTTAATGTTTATATTCCCTTCCTATTATAAATGTGATATAGAACTCTATATACCTACCAATTTTATTTGGCCAAATCCATTACACTATTGTGGTTGGATGATGGAAACATACACTTTTTAATAAAATACCATAAAATCCTGGTGGAGAAGGAGATATATTTCAACATAATTAATAAAATATTATTTTAGACCCATGTATTTATTAAAAATGATTTTTTTTTACAGAAGATCGTGATCTTTGGTTTTAATAAATGTGTTGTGAAGCACTTTGGTATACTTTTGGTTCCTAATTATCAAAGTTACAAGTGAATTTAAATATAAAATCTAGAAGGGGTTACTAAAACAGATGTATTCTCATTCAAAATAGTGTGTTGAATTCCATCATCATTTATACAATAAAACTATTTCAATCATCCATATTTGGAGATTATGTTTCTATAATGTGTAGTTATTTTCCACATCTCTTGGTTTTATCATATTTGATTTATTTTTATTAATGACCCAGACATCCTTTTATCTTATGTGAAACTTTGTCGATATCTTTCATGGTGTGAAATTACTTGCAAAGTGTATTAAGATTAGAATAGTCTATACCATAGAAAATATAAATGGTTTGGTTATCTACAAAAGGACAAAAATAGTTTTGTGCCACCAGAAAATATATACATGAAATTATCAATCTCCATGGAGGTTTTATTATGTGAGCATTTTTTACAATATTTCAAATCATTTGGGATATCATCATTTAAGGATGTTAGGAAATTTGCAACTGAGGATTTTTAAACATTGTAAGACCACTGATAACATTTTAATGGTGTTATATCTATAGTAATTAATGATTCAATATATCTAGATTCATTTCATAAATAATATATCTCAATTGAGGAGGTATTAACCAAATATTTTCATATGGGAAAATGATTTTTTTAATCCTAATACCTCATTGTTTGATAAAATAGTCTACCTTATCGACTTTCGGAATAATGTGTTTTGTGGTAAAATTATTTATTTTGTCCATGTACTGTATAATTATTCATGAGATAGAAATCATTCTTGGGATTAGGAATCATTAATTATTCAATAATGGACATATAATTTTGTGCATTTAGAATCATGTTTCATTTATAGTGGTAGAAATTAATTATAGTGGGAATAATTGGAATGGCCTTTGGATTGCAAGTAAGATTTAATTTTAGCATGGTTTATCTCTTGTGGGGGAGTATAGTTTTTTGGGATTTAGGTGATAAACTTTTGGTATTCAGGGAAAAAAGATTGGTTGATAGTTTTGGGGAAGAGTTTTCACTAACTATTTGGTACCCATGTATCATGGAACTATGAATCCGAATATTTTTTTTACATTTTGAGAATGGTCTGTTAAACTTTTCAAACCCTCAGTAAAACTGAATAGGTTTTTTGGAGTTTGTCCAAGGTCTATCAAAGGGACTGATAATAATAAGTCAAATAATATTACTCTCCCTAGGTAACCATGAACCATGTTCTTTTACTAAAAATAGGACAACACATGGTTGTTTTATGGGATGTAAAACCATGAGGTGAAACCATGAACCCCGATCAATACCACTTAAAATTATAATTTTACATGATCCCCTAGGTCATTTTTCATCTGATCCTATATGAATATCTTAATTTCCTAACATGTCATATTCCTAGCAGTTTATGAGTAACTCACCTTCAATTCATAGCTAATATACAGTTATCTAGATGGAATTTTTTCATATACGTATATTTCCTAGTGGTTTAATTTTTCACATTATAGATCTACCAACAATTTGTAAACCTCTCTATATCTTCCAAATTGTTATGGGTTATGATTTTCGGAAGTATGGGTAAGATATTGAATTATTGGGTTTTCTCTTATTTCCAGTATTGCAAGGATTTTATCATCTCAATGTCAATATCTATTTTTGAATGGGGATAGGATTCCTATTATTTCATGGTAAGTGTCTCTATAAAATGGTGTTATCCCATGAACTACGTAATTTTCATATTAATTAATTTGGGTTGATTTTTTTTGTGAAATTCATTGATTAGATATAAAAGAATATTTTTTATGATATATATGTTTCATTTCTGGAAATTGTTATATTTAATGGGGTTTTATTACAAAATATTTTATTCATATTATGTTTATAATGAAATTTATAGAAGATTATTTTTAAATAAAAATTACTTCCCATGACTATTATTGGGGATTATATGATGTGAAAATTTTTAAAATGTTCTGATCATGGTTTTTAATGAATTTTGTTTTGAAAAAATTTCACATTAAAACTATATGTTTTCTAGTTTCGGGATATATGGAATCTATAGAGATTACTGGACAACTCTAGGATATTCATGGAATATCGATAGACTATGGAAGGACTTGATATTTGTATGATTCGTGGCATGAATAATTTATAATTCTTTTTCATGTCTATTTATATATTCCCATACAGTAGAGTTAACTTCTTCTTGGTTATATAAAATACTTTATTGTTTCATTTTTGAAATATTATTTGCTAATAATATGGTGTTTTCATGGATGATCATGATTATTCCCCCTATACTTCTTGTCATTTACATATCATATTCCAAGTCCATGAGAAGTTGAAAATCATTTATTTAATTCAACAGATGTTTCAGAAATATAGTTATTCATTTTATATAGATTTATAAATATGGTTGGTTTTAATGGTCTAACTACTAACTGTAAGGTTTTAAAATTGAATTGATTCATTAGTTATATCCCATAGATATTCAAAGAAAAAATCATAATTTTTCCTCTAGTAATTTTTTCTCATGAGTTTATATCATATAGGTTTAGGGATGGGAGTCATATGGAATGAATCATTCTTATATTTTTATAACCTTTGTAGTTTACTAATATGGTGGAAGAAGATAGTCACATTGATACATGGTTTTTGAAAAGGTTGGTTTTTTGTCTGGGTCTATTCTTTTGTCATGGATTTTTATATCTCCCTTTTCTCTTGCAGTTATTCTTCATTGTAGTAATATTTTTTTTTATTTTGTGTATGATATTTGGTTTCTCACTTTTTCCTTAACTGTGTTGGACAACAAAAATTTTAATTTTGAGGGAGTGGTGATAATCGATGAGATTTTCAGTTTTTTAATCCATATATAGTTATGTCATAGGTTATCTAGGGATGGTAACTTACTCATAATATTACATTCATTGTCAATAAATCCCCCAAAATACAATAATATTAAAATAAAATTGATATACATATTGAAAAAATATATATCCCCATGTAATAATATGGCATATTACCACATGTTATGATGCTAATAAAGTGTATCCTTAGTGGTATCTCATAAAACACCAAACCATGATGATCATCATGGAAAATAATATAAGGAATAATCAATAAATGGTTCTTATGAAACAAATAATTTATAGTCGTCTAACACTCATCCCAATATCCTAATTTCATACACAAGGCATCCCCTCCAAAACTGAACTAAAGAAAAAAATAATCTAATGAAAATAATCATATAAAAACCTTAATATGGATAATAAACAGTATTTTAGGATAAAAAAATCAAAAATGATGTTCCAAAACATTTATCGTATAATGTACCAAATAATTTAACTAACCAAAAATTACCAGAAATAATCTGACTACTCTAAAATCGTTGATCATAAATCCAAAAATATATAATCATCCAAATGTTAGGTATATCATATGATCAATCATAAAAACTTCTTAATATTATTTAATTTCAAATTCAAGATATTTTCTTGAGGGATAAACTATATAATCTATTGATAAAAAATATTTTAATGATTAATTGGAAACTATATGAAGATGAAGGAACAATATATCTCATAAAAACATTACACAATCCTTTAGCACACACTCACCTTGATAAAGGATCCTAAATTAAATATCCATCAAAACAAGAGTAGCATAGGTTACTAGATTGTAGTATTTAAGCTCAACTATCCTTATCCACACCATAATATAATGCGAATGGCAGTCACTCTAGAATGTAAATTATTGAGGTCTTATTAAATTCAAGAAAAACAGAAGGATTCATCTCATCCAAATTATTCATAGATAGTGTAACACTATGAAATTGAATAAATTTACCAAAATGGTGGAATGATTTACCTTGAAGGTAATCTCTTGAGATTTAATTTTCACATTTATTAAATACAATTTTTGGAGGAATACTCTAAATTCCAATATTCATGAACCGATAAGTTTAATTCCTCGTAAATAAAAATTAAAAATTCCTATAAATAAATAAAATAAATCATAATCACCCAATCATTAAAATAGATCATAATCATGAAATATATTATTTAGAATCCCTGATATCTGATGTTGATTCTAAAAACACATTTTACAAAGTCATATATTACATGAGAATAATTAATCAGTAGAAATTATTCTTGTTTTTTTGTAAAACAAAGAGAATAAATTTCACATTTCATCCAAAACAAAAAAATACCATCCTCCTTACTATTTAATCCAAAAAAATTATAAAAATATGATCACAATTAATAACACGTCAATATTTTCATCATAAAACAAATAACATTAGTAAGAATCATATGATATTAACATATGATGAAAATATAAAATAGTAAAAATATTTAATAACCAAAGTATCGATAAAAATACCTTTCAAATTAATCCATAAATAAATATTTCATGTAAAAATGTTTCATTTATCCTCCACATCATAAAAAATCATTTAAATGATCTGTATAAAAAATAACATCAAAAAAAACATGAAACCATATCTACCCTACCCTCAACATAACATCATTTTACCTCCTTTCATACCTATCCAATAAAAATATATGACCTAAAGATCAATTTAAAATAATTTATCCTTCAATATAATATCAATGATTGATGAATAATAATGAATGCGTTATCCACTTGATTTTCTTGGCAATGAGGTAACCATGTTGTCGCTTCTTTTAATTTTCTTTGGTAATGTGACGAGGATCCTAAAAATTTTCCACACCAAGTGTCATAATCCGAGAACTATGACATCATTCTATTTTCACAATAAATATTAATTACAACCCTAAAATATGTAATATATTTTAATAGGGATAAAAATTCCATCAAAATATCCAAATTAATTAAAATTCAAAGACACAAACCCCATTGTCTATGGATCATAGTAAATCCTTAGATTTTTAACAATTTTATGTTTTTATATGTTTTTTATTTGATAAATAATATTTATCATGGTTTGAGACTCTTGGGATGGATCAGTTATAAAATTTGTATTTTTTATTGTATTTTTTATGATTGGTCTCTGATGATCACATGGTTAATGGAAAATGTGGACCCACATTGTGAAAAACTGGAATCTAAGAGAGTGGATTTGACTAGGACTGATTGTCCGTAACAAAGTCGTGGCCCTTCCCTTTAGAGCCTGTGTGGCTACATCCGTTTTAGTTAATGGATTCAACATGGTTGGAACACATTCTTTAAAACCATATGATCACACTATACAACCTACAATATTTCAGGATAAAAATGTTTTATTAATATTTAGTGCTATAAATAAAAAAAATTGTTTATATAATGGATATAATAATAATAATTATTATTATTGTTGTTATTATCATTATTCTTCTAAGGGTTATTTACTCTTCATATACCCCTTACCCAAGCAACCCACCAACCCTACCTTTCTCTAATCTCAAACAACCCAACCGCTAAAGAGGGGATCCATATGCAAGGAATCACCTCCACCCCACTTCTTCAATTTTCCATTTTCATCTTCTATTTTTTTTGTTATCAACTAAATTGTATTTCTTCCCAAATTTTGGTTCATTATCCTTCTCATTTTCTAGGTCTTCCTTTCTACTAGGTGGTGTGCAAGATTTAATCTAAACCCTAACCCCCTTTATAAAATTTCACTGATTCATCCATAATTTCTAGGGTCCTTGGGAACCTTAGAGAATAATTATAGTTTGGACTATGGAAGGAAATTTATTCCTTATTGGTTTTTAGTAGGTTTCATTTCACTCTTAAAATTTTCAAAAACTTTAGTCAAGTATTTTTTAATTTTCCTATATTGGGAATTTTTGTACTGCATTTTCAGATACCATTCATGAAGGAAACATAATCCCATATTCATGGGTATATAACATATATATATATACCTTTTGGTATATATTACCTCATAGAGGGGGGAATAACTATATTGTATCTATGGGTATTAATATATATACGTAGATGTATATGTGTATATGAGTGTAAGAATATCAATAGGTTCCCATTTATTCTATGACCCTTTTGAACTAGTTCTATATTACCTTCATCAAAAGAATAAATTTTGGGAACATGCTCCCAATGTATGATCCTCTAAATATATCTCTTTGATAGTTTTGATTTTCTAAAGGGTGATTTAATTATTTTATAATTTGATTATTAGATTAATAATAGGTGTGATGCTTTGTATTTTATTTTCAACAGTTTCAATGTTTTCCCCTAAGACATGACGTGCACCAAAATTATTAATTATTTTTTCATTCATGTATCAAGATGTTTCATATTTTAAATACAAAAATGAGATTCAAATTATTTCCAACACAATTGTTGGAAATTCAAATAAATTTTTTGGTCCCTTTAACTATATTTTATAAATTCATATGAAAATAACTGATTCCCACTGAGCTAAATTTTTTCTCATAAATGATGTTCGATTGGTCATGGGTGTTTTAAAATATTATTTTGTGGGGGTGATAAGTTTCTAAAATGCAGTTTTTCCCCAATCATTTAGTTAAATGGTGGTTGTAGACATTAGGGGGGTTGTCTATTTGTCATACTGAATTTGTGTGTGGTTTGAAAAGGATGAATTTACATTTAAAAAAATAATGTAGTAATAATTGAAATCATGTGAAAATAAGTTGGTTTCTATGGAATACAACATCATTTCTAATAGCATGGAAGTAACCTCAGTTTTATAGACTGTTCATGATAAAACACTAAATATAAAATGATGATTACGTAGGGATAGTTATAATATTGTATATGACCTCCCAAGTGGCTCATGATCAAGAATCTCATATAAGGATTTATCACTTACATATGATGGTCCTAGTGCCCTAATGATGTTGCTTCTCATGGATTATCCCATTTTTCATTAACACTTTTAATCTAGTTTCCATTGTTTAATTTGAAAAAGGTTTTTTATAGATCATTTACATAACTAAAATAATATGTAATTTTATTATTTTATCTACTATTCATAAATTATCATACAAAATCTATTTTAGTATTTTTTTTTTAAAAAAATATAATAGAAAATTCTACTATTAAAATATATAAGATTCCTAATATTTTTGGAAATAATGTAAAACCAATCTTTATATACATATTATTTTAAAACTTGCAAGTCCTGGACTTATTTTTAATGTTAAGGTATATTAAATAGTTTACTAATAAATGTCTACTATGTTTTAATAATCACCAATGTAGCCCAATATCTTATTATTTCTTCAGATGAGGTTTCCAGATTAGACTCCATGATCATGGAGTGATGTTGGATCTGTGGTTGATAGTGACATGTGTGGTCCAATAGAAGTCTATCTCCTTTCATTTTTTTCTATTTCGAGTTTTTTCTTATTTGTTATATTATTATTTATTTTTTGTATTAATTATTGGTTTAATCATTCCCAATAGTGTATTCTTGATCCATGGAAGTAGCTTCTAGCCTAAGAGGATCAAGAATTCCTCTCATGCCTTGTCCTGGGTACGGTCATGTGATCTGTTCATGGTTTATCAAGGATGGTTCACTACAAAAATTTATAAGATAATCCAATTTTTTAATTGGGATATTTGGAAGACTATTCATAGTACTATTACAGATCATTTTATACATCATGGCTTAGTGATTGATCCCCACCACTTGCAATGAGATTTGATTCACTATTGGTAAATGGGTATCGAGTTGTTACTATTGGTTGTGGTTTTATGTTATTAGATTTTTTTAGTTATACGATCTTTGTTGTGTTAGGGGGTGATATTGGAAGGTATCTGCTGCTACATAGTGAGAATGTGTGGAGTAACAAACCATGTGAACCTCTGTGCATGATTAAATATACTTTAGTGGTTTTTTCATGGTCAATACATCGTCATAAAACCACGTGGGTCAGTTTTGAATGATCATTATTTAAATATTTTTGTTATTATTGTGTGTTTTTTATTTATTCTTATTTTGTTTTGTGTGAATGTCTTATGAAAAAAAATTATATTTTGAAAATTTATTTTTGATTGATAAAATGGGTTTTAAAGAAAAAAATGAATCTTTTTTAATTATATTTTTTGGGATTCAAATTGGATGTAGATGTTGTGATCTAGAATTGTATTATGAATGATTTTAATAACGAGATCGTAAAATGAAAAAATCATCGGAGAATGGGATTTGGTTATTAGTGTGTTATTTCAATTAGGTAATGATGTCAATTTTTTAATGGAGAAATAAATTTCAAAATTGTTTAATTTTGAAATAGCTATCATTAAATGATGGTTCTTGTGTTTTTTTTATGTTGTTGTGGATTATTTCGATTGATATTTTATTTTTATTTGATTTGGTTTTTTTGTGTGTGGGATTATGAGATTGATATGTTTAAAAAAATTATTAATTGGTCATTATTTGTTTTGAGATTGATTTGGTTTTATTATTTACATTTTTTAGAGTATGAAACATAGGATGACCCTAAGGATTCTATAGACTATATTCTAGTTTTTCTCCATCCTAGAATCCAATTAGAGTGGTGGAACTGATATATAATCAGTATTTTCCTATCATCAATAGCAATCATAATGTTTTTGATGTTGTGGTCTGGATTAGTGATGTTGAGAGTGTCTTCATGTTTTTAGAAAATACATATTTTGTGAGGGTGGATTTTACATGTGTATATTTAAAGGACAGGGACTGGACTAGTTGATGGTGATTGTTCAATTTTTTGTAGGGACATGGGATGCCTTGAGATTCACTCAAGACAAAAATCATTCAATTTTTTATTTTTTAGGAAGTGAATGAGATGCAATTTTAAGAGACCATCGATGATCTACATGGTCAATTAATGGTGATAAATTTTTTTTACAATTTTAATGAACATGGTTCTATTTTTCTATAGATAATGTTGATCCCTAAGTTTGAAGATCATTTATTTGTCTGTGTATTCCATATAGGGATATTGGATTGTATTATGAAATCTAGGAATGTCATAGAGAGAAGTGGTGACAATTTATTTTTCAGTTTCACTTTATAGTCATGAATTTTACTAGTCGGATTAGTAGTATGAATATAAGGAACAATTTCTAAAAAATATTCTTCTTTGATTCCTACTTCTCATTAGTCATAAAAATCATTTATTTTCATTCAGTATGGATTTTTTGGGATATTTAATGTATTTTTCTAAAATTATCCATGGTATTTTCATTTGTGAGGCTTCATGTGATACTAGAAGAAGTTTTTTAAGTTTCATTACTTAAATAATAAGTTTTTATTGGGTATTATAATTTCTTAAATACAGTGAAGAAGATGATTCAATACATTATGTCTCCATTCGTGTATCTATTAGTGGTATTTTATATTCGGTGGTAATTTTTCCAGGTGTTGTTGGTGTACATCAATCATGTTGTCTCCAACTACATAGTATTGATCATTAAATTATTCCTCTATTGGGGTACTGTGTTCTTGGGAATCATTCATTTTGGAAATCATGGTAGCATCATTTTTTGATATTTCCATGGTTGTGTCCTGTGAAATTTTAACTCTTAAATGATTATTATTCCTCTAGGTTTCTTTTATCTTCCATTGGTTTTCATTTGGTGATTCACATTTTTTGTATATTATGAATCATTGGTTGGTTTTGTGTATATATTAAATTTATTTTGTTGTGTCCCCCATATGTCAGGGCACGGTACTATCAATATTGATGGTTTTTCAAATGGTCAGTAGACACACCATGAGTCAGTTATTATTGTTATTTTCAAAATAGTTGGACTGAAGTGAGTTATGGAGTTGAATGGTCACATAGAGGTTAATGGTTTTCTTCAATTCCAAGTTAAGTTGTGAGGGTTCTATTGATTTTAGTTTTTCTCTGGATTTTTTATCCTACAAGTTACATTGGATTTTGAGATTTTTCGTGTTCATGATTTAGACTATGAGACATTCTATTGGAATAATATTCTAATGGTGGTGAAAATTGTTACACCATAACCATGTACATTTTTTTATTTTCATTTTGTAAATATTATTTTTAATTACTAAATAGTATTCAATTGTGGTCCTTATTTTCAAGATAATCTAGATATAGTGTTTTAAATTTTATATTTTTCTTTATAGGTTGATAGTGTGTGCATATTTTAGGGAAACCTTGTGAAAGCCTAGAGGAAATTGTATAGCCTAAACAGTGTCTTGTTCATAGCTACACGGTCACGATCCTTTCCATTCACCATATAGGGACCTGAATGGTGTTTTTATAATAGTTGAGTGGTATCTATTGTTGTATACAATCAATACCAACAGAAAATTATTCTCTAAGATCTGGATAAAGAATAAAATGTATTATATCATCCTCTCCTCAAACACAATGATATTATGCTTGGGAATCCATATGTTTGGTGGTGAAATTATGTACTCATCCATAACTTTGTCCCAAATTCCTTCTACAAGCCTCTCCAAAACCATGAAATTATAATTTTTTCATTATAGGAGATGATTTTCCAAGGCACCCCATGAATGATAATGGTTTCCCCCACATACAAATACCCCAAACACTCCACCAAAATTTTATCCCTGATGGAATTAATGTTTTCATACTTCATAAGTCTATCAAATATCACCCATATGGTTTCATTTACCTTATCAATATATGGAATCCCTATCAAAAATTCCAAAAATATGTCATCCCACTTCAAATATGAGATATAAATTTCGTCCAACACAACTATCGGAACAGGGTTCATAGCCTTGAACAACAAACAGGTAAGGAATAAAGAGACACAAATGCTATGGTTAGTCTCATGAAGATCAACAAAAACATCATTTGAAGGACTTTGTACATTTTCACCACACTAGAATATACATCTAAGGGATAATTTTTGAACACTACCATAACATAATCATATATTGTGGTCGGGAAAGTCATCAATTCCAGAAAATATGAAATGATTCCCTATTTCAAAATATCAGTATGGTGATTCACCTTTGGATATCTAGTCATGAAGTACCTCAATGAAGATTTATCCTAGATGGTACTCTCTCACATGATCAATAAGAATAGAATTCAACACCATCTACATATGAAAATACAATATATACTACATCACCATGGCCTGCATCAAGGAATATAACATCATAGAATCCTTAAACACCTATTGTTCTTGGGAATTAATAACAAGGGAAACTAATACTACACTTTTTTTCTTGATGTATAGTCTATATGAATGTCATAGTGTCACTAGAACTCCATCTAGAATTGTTGTTATAGGTTCAAATCACTCTGCATTAATATGTACTTAAGACTCTGATGGTATGAAGAATCCACAAATAAAAAATGAAGAAGGCAGTGCCTCAACATCATTTTTTAATCTCTACCACTACCATCTCTAGGAATTGAGTCATATTGATCTTCTTAGGGGGTTTCAAAAAACTCTGAACTGTATGTAATAATTTCCTGCCACTTCATCAACATGAATTTGGACCCTACTCTAGAAGAATCATAATACACTAAATTAATCAAAGCCATCCTCTAGTATACTCAGCACAAGAGCAATAATTATACTCAACCTCAACTCCTTGAAATATATATGGTACTGCTCCGTCCAGGTAAAATATTTTTCATCTTGCATCAGTGCAGTTAAAGGGGATTCCATTATGGAGAAGTCTTCCAATAACCTCTTGTATTATCCAAACAATATAAGAAGACACATTACCTTTTTCAAGTTCTTAGTTGGCCCCCATGTATTAAATTCATTAATCTTCGCTCAGTCCATGGCTAAACCATGATGTGAAATGAAATTCTCTAGAAAGAAAACATCGTGAATCTAGAACAACCACATCAATATATTCCCATATAAATAGTTATCTTTATGTAAATCTATAATAAAGTTCAACAGCTATGAATTTTCCTCCTATGATGAATATTAGAGGGGGATGTTGTCGATGATGATAACAAAAAACTGGAACAAAAAATACAATTATACATTTTCCATCCAATATATATACACGTTGTGGGAATTAGTCACATTAAATGGAATCACTAAGAACAAAATGTGTCTATATTGACATTGTATTTCCATATTTTTTGATTCAGCCTTGTGAACCCTAATCTTGTGGTATCCATATTACATATAGATCATTAAGAACCATATTGATCCTCACATCTGGTCAAATGGGTCATCAACCATTGGTGATGGGAACTCATTCTTTATCATGTCCTTGTTCTGGTGATGATAATACATTCAATTTTTCTAACTCCCATAGCCTTTCCATGATCTACATAGGATATTACTGCAAGAAACATTGGGCATGATGAAACCCTTCTCTTGAATGTCCTCAAACTAAAACTGAAGTTCCCTAAGATTCAAAGGTTTTATATAATATATTGTGGAATATATTCTAGATGTCTTGGGATGAATGTTATTTGAACACACAATCTCATTCTTCAATGGTAGCCTCGTAACATCCTTGAGGAATAAAACCATGAAATTCACCATAAATGAAATAATCGAGATACCAAAAGAGTATATTTCCCCAGGGGATATACATTCCAACTGATGGGTGATGGGATATATCCCCTACTTAAAAAAACCACAAATCCCACAAATTGTTCTCTCTAATCCATAATGGTAAATTATGTCCCATCTATGTGAAAAAAATATGACATGTATATGGTGACACATAACCTAGTATCAGACCTCATACTACTATATCATACCCAAGATGATGTCATTGGGTTCCATAATGATGAAAAAAGGTCCCAAGTGCGCCACACTTCACCAAAACATATCTCTTAATTCATGAAGATATATGATAGAGATGAAACATTCCTTAGATAAACCTCATGTCAAGGCCTCTAGGATAACTCCTCTACTAAGATCACCAGCTCTGACATCTAGAATATATAGATAATGTAATTACAAACACATATGCCTAATAATTTAAAATAAAGGGTATAATTAAAATCTTTCATACAACTAATAATCTCGATTGTCATTTGGTCATGTTCCTCCTTGTCCTAGAGTTACCCAATACATTGGTTTCCATCACCCTCAACTCGACATAGGGATCATGTTAGATGTGGTGTAAGGATCACATAGAACTGTATACCACCTATATCTCCTCTTACTTATTTAAAATCTCCACCTCCCATTGGACTACACTTCACACACCTAGTAAATCTTGGATCACGACGTTCCCTCTACCATGGTAGTTCATCAGAAATTATCAGGCAACCCTCAGCACTTCAGGTTAGGATGTATCACAATACATGACAGTGCCACTAACAAGAAATTCACCTCACCTCTCTAGGAATCATTCGACCACTATGATTCCTCGGAAGACATAACTGAGTTGGATGATAGGGATGAATCATGCATCAAGATCCTATAATCTAGCATCTTATTTTTAATGTAGACAACTAGGCCCTATGACATCCACTATAATCTCTAGATGATTGAAATCTCTCAGATTGGATGCTCTCTGTAACATTATCCTTCTACAAAACCCAGACATAGGTAGTCATTCAAAAGGGAACCACGCTAGAATATATCTATATTTATAGTCCCTACTCTATATTCTATATTCAGAGTTTTCTATAATGAATCATGTAATGAGAGTATTGAGTACGATATGTGAACATCATTGTTTACTGATCCACAATCATTCTTCAATTATGTAGCTCCTGAAGCTCTAGAATTGTAACTGCAGGCTTACAGGAGGGGTAATACTTATCATATAATAGTTTCTAGATGTAGGTCCAAGAGAGTTTTGAATCACCATGAATGTGGGTAATAAGTGACCAACATCAGCTTATGTATCCATCCAAAAGGATATATATCATTGAAACCACATGATTTGTTTGTTTCCGAATGTTCCATATGACATAGACCACCAACTATGTACGGTCCTCTAATGCCTAAGGATATGGTTCACCATTGAACCTCAATTACTTAAGTTGATAGAACACACTGAGTGTGTTAGGCCTGTGCACATCCACACATTTCTCTACTAGGATGATCTTCTTCTAAACATGTGATTGTTTTGTTACCAACCAACATGGAAGACGAATTTCACTCGATGGGTCGTGAACTGAGGCCTCATTTCTCATCCAATAGTCATCACGATCCAGAACCAGTATCTTTTCTGGATATCATCATATTGGAATACTAAACTTTTAGAAGAAACATAACATGGATATATATATATATATAATTGGGATCTTACACAATAATTACCATCAATGACTCAATATAATATGATTTATGTAATATAGATCCCAGCAATCAATGTATCAGTATATCGAGTTGACGAAACTGTATTAAAGGTCCCAATGATTTAACATGTCTCCTGGACATACCATCACCAGATTCTTTATCCAAAGATCCACTCTCGAGACACTCGTATATTGTCACCCTAAATAAAAACCAAATACTAATATGGGTACTACCCCAAATATCATCCTAGAGATCGAACGACCGTTGATTCCAATATGTCATGAACCAACCCTTACCATGGTTTGATCCATAAATATACAAAGCCCACATCCATAATCTGGGGTCTAGGGACTAGAACTGAAGGAATAACTAAAATGGGTAGGAAATTTAATAAGTACCATTAGACACACACATAGATATATCGATGAAAAGAAACATATTAATAATAGTAAAAGATTGAAAAAACAAGGGAAAATACCAAGCATGAAAAACTCTAGATATTAAATGAGTGTAGTAGTGTGAAGAAAATTTAAAGGGGGAAAATACATACCCAACTAGAAATATGTCTAAACCTCGTAAAACTGGAATGTAAAATTCTGTGAGATCCAATTTAAAGATCTACATGTGGTAACCACCTTACACTATGAATATTACCTATCATCCTTGAGATCCACTAATGTTAATGTTGACCTATGTGTTATATGTATAATAATCAACATGTGTAGGAAAATACTATAATGGGAAGAATTCATAAATACATAGTACGATTCCATGAAATATAATGGATGAACAATATGTTATAAAACATGTATAGAATAATATAATATAGAAATGATAATGATACTCAATGCATAAAACATAAGAGTAACCTCATACATGGGAAAGTGGATCAATATGGAGAATTTGTGGAAAACACATTTAGTTACTACCACCCCTATTTTGTGGAGTAATCTTATAAAACCCAGAGAATCAAAACATGAAAAGCACATGACAGACCCCACACGTTTCCTTATATCATGGAATAAGAGTATCCAAATACTAAGGTATATATATTAATGTAAATATGTATATGTTTAGTGAAAATAATCTCAAATGAGAGAGAAAGTGGAACTTTATCTCAAGACACATCCAATGAAGAAGTTTCTTAATAGTTCCAAAAATAAAGCAATGATGCCAAGAAGATCACATGTCTTCTCAGAAAAAATCATCAATGACTACGCACACATCATTAATGAAATGATTATTTTAGGGATAAACTCTATAGGAAGTGGACCCATTTACTAGTACAACATGAGGGTTCCACTCTATGGGAGAGGCCTAATGCCCAGAACCACTGCAGGGTTCCACTATTTAATTCTATACATGGGTCATGCCTTTCCCAACATAAGGGTTCCACTCTAGTCATTGAGGACCCATGCATATCCCAAGTAGAGGGTTCCACTCATTATGTTTGTAGAGGACCAATTACTAAGGCCATCCAGAGGGTTCTACACTTATTTTTGATAGAGGAAAAATGCCTTGCCCAGCATGAGAGTTCCACAATGGTCATCATGGAGCCAAACACCACCTCGATAGAGGGGTCTACTCAGATGTCCATAGAGGACATATTAAAAATTCTAATTGGAGGGTTAAAATACATTGTTAATGGAACCATTCCAATAACATATGTATGTTGCATCACTGGGAATTATGTAATGAACCCTTGTACAACATAACTTATGGTTTCCACTCTTAATTTCATCATGGACCCATGCTCAACCAAGCTGAAGGGTTCCCCTCGGAATGCCTCTAATGATATTAAATGATGTATGCCATCGTCAAGTGTCTCATAGCCCATAATAATTCATGGATCATCCACCATCATATCAAAAAATCCACATCCAAGTGGAAAATAACTTTGTAAATGGAAAAAACATAGAGAATGCTTCTTTGAAACCAAAATTTGAGTCTAAATGAAACAGATATGTATGATTTGTTTTACCTCAAAATAATCCATGGGGTACACAACATGTGAGGGTAACTAAATAGATTGTTATCCTGCTCCATAACTAGGAAATTTCCTTGGTGGTACAAGACTCGACATATGTGTTGGAGTACTATTTGTGTAAGGATGTACGTGGAATTACCAAGACACTTTGATCCCACAAGTGTTCATGTCTATTTATGTGTATCCATGACATGTTCGTGTACATTAAATCAAGTTCCTAAACATTATTAAAATTATTTCCTCATCATAAGGATTTCCACACATGTTCTCCTTTCATTCCCATGTACTCAGGAACTTTGTGTGTTCCTGGCCATATGGCCCATCAAATGGAACATCCACATGGGAAAGAGGATATATGGCATGAAGGTTGTCACATCCCAGGTAAATAAATAATATTAAATAACAATTTTTATCAATATTTTTGAATAAAATGTTAATATTACTTTAATGGCAATTCTATGCTCGATGGCGTACCCAATACGCAACAACGAGTTTCTTTGAAATCTTACGTTGCACTCTAATAATATAATAATATTATAATAGTTAATGCCTTACCATTGTAACGGAGGGAATGACCAGAAATAGTTATAAAATTATTACATATGTTTGTCAAATATTTTTACATTTATCCAAAAAATGTTAGAGGCTTAAAATCTAAATGAATCCAATTTTAAGAATAATTACTCTAATATTTTTAAATGATTCTTTTACCGCCTTTTGATGGAGATCCTTTTAAATATAACTTTTGAAAATTTTATAAGCTCTATTTTTCAAAAAAAACGTATTCTTTATGATTAGTATATTGAAATTTACTTTGGTTAAATTTTTTGTATGTTTCTGACAATGTTCAATTTTTTCTAATGAATAGTGAAAATATTGCATTTTACATGAAAACTGCTTTTTCATCTAATTTAAATATATGGTTAGATTATATTTTTAATTGGGTTTAAAGTTTAATTAGAATATATTTTTAAAATTTAATTCAATGGTGATCATTATAATCAATTTCACTTTGAAAATGGACATAAACAAGTGTCAAACTTTTCATAGATATTGCTTCCAAAAAACCCACTATTTCTTTTGACCACGGGAATTAACTATATGATTTATTAATGAAACTTATATGTTTTTAATTTGGTAAAATACACATAATTACTGAATTTGAAATATAAAATATATCTTAGGGTTAATTTTTGTTATTTTGCTGATAATGCTTTTTTTAATGAATAGTGAAAAATACAGTTTTTAATTCAAAACTCCCTTTTTACCCAATTTATTTATATATTTAGATTGTAATTTAAATTGTTTTTAAAGTATAATAGAAATATTTTTTTATCACTTAATACAATTTTTTTCATTGGATGTAATTTCACATTTCAATTGGATGTAAAAACAAGACAATCTATTGATAAATTTTACTTCTTGGAAACTCATCTTTTGTTTTGACAATGGGACTTACTTTTAAATAAATTTCTACAATTTATGTGTTTTTAATTTGTTAAAATGTATTCCATATTTGGAATCAGAAGGTCCAAATTATTTAATTAAGACTCTTTTGTTTTTGGATGTTATGAATAGTAATGACGGTAATTATCTTTAATTATCCTGTTTAATTAGTAATCGGGTAATTAAGGGTAAGAAAATAATATCATAAAAATAAAACAATGACCCCAACATGTGTCTTAATTATATTGGTGGTGTCATGGTAGACCATGGGATGCCTTGTTCCAACCTTGGGACCCCAATGAATCACTTTAGTGTGATAGTGACATTTTATCATATTTTTTTAAAGAAATGAAAATGTAACCAAAGTATGTAACACCTATGTAAAATAATTTTAATATTGTCTAAATAAACGATCTCTTAGACTATAAATATTTATTGGAAATATAAATCAATTTCCTAAATCATAATAATTTTTTTATAATTTTTAGACATTAAATATATTATTTTATTTTTTTGACACTGTGATGATGCAGTGATTACCTCATAAATGAACGATTTAAATAAAATGAGAAGATAGGGTTAAATATAAGTCTTACACTTGTCAAAAACCTATTTTATGGGTGGATTTAGAAACCTCATCACCTTAGCCCATAAATATATCCTTTTGGGACATTTAAAATTCGAAAAGCATTTTATAATAAAGTAATATTTTATAACGTTCCAAGAGTGCCCCACCTCTTCTCTTATAAAAGGCCCCCACCTCTACCACCTTACCCACACCTCTCAATCCTATGGGTCGGCCAAACCCTACCCATTTCATCTCTCCACATCCCTCTATTCATCTTTTAAAGCCTCACATTTGGCAGAATTCTCTTCAAGAAACCATTTTAGTTCAAACCAAGAGGAGTTACCCAATTTAAAGTTAATGTCTTCACTTGTGTTCTATTGTTTTATTTTTCTTCTCCAAACCCCTAAACTCTTTTTAGTCCTTTATTTTTTAACAAAACCATTATCTTAAATATATTAGGATGTTTTTATGTGAAGTATTATTGCTACACTTACACACACACCTCTGTCTAATGGTTAAAGAACATAATGTTTCTGTGGATGGCGAATTACTGCCTCATGAAACAATGATTGTTCAACATTCACTTAACACCTTTCATGGTGGATATTATGATGTCACTATATTTTATATATGATATATATGGTATTTATGTTTTTAATATGCTCTTGTATTTTATATTTAAAACATACTTTTATGCTTTGCATGTTGTGAAAATGTGATAATTTCATACGAGGAAGTGTGGACTACCACCCCCTCAAGTGATGTGACTCGTTCATGCAATACATGGAATGTATAAAGAATGGAATTAATGAAAATATGTGACATATAAAACATATATATTATACTGTAATTATAATATATATATATATATATATATATATATATATCTCAATTATTTTTAATTCTATTAATATGTCAAAGAAATGAAAGTAGCGTTCATGCATACGTACGTCCTACCATCTCCATGAACGATTAATTTCATTTATTTTTATCTCCAAATGTTATGGAATAGTATAAAATGAATATGTACTGGATATATATGATATTTAAATTATTAATACTATTCTGGATATCATTTACTTATAACTGCGTGGACGATTCTTTTCAAACAAGTTCATTTTTGATTCATGTACCAAACATCGACAAAAACATTTGATATGAACTCACATAATTAACCAATTATTATAACATTATAATATGTGATATTAACTGAATAATAATCGTTAATGGAGGACCATAAGAAATTATAAATTGACCAACGTTTATTATTCAGGTATATAAAGAAACGAACAAGACAAGTCAGACTTGTGGTAAGGGATCCTACCTCTCTCTTTATTTTTAAGTATTATTTTTTATGTAACTTACATTAATCTCCTATTTATTACGTTGGGGGATGTTATTTTATATTAAAATTGTGGTAAATTTTATGTTAATATGATTAGAGACCTTATTTGATCTCATAAATCCATTTTTGGAAGTTATATGTGGCGTCGTTAGGCTGCCGAATTTTAATAAGGGGATTTTCATCTCACTTGTTATTTCCGTGAGATTCATGCTAAATTTGACACTATTTCTTTTATGTGGTGTATTTACTGCCCATTATTTTAATATTTTTATAATATAATCTAATTTATGGGTATTTACATCTTCATTGTATGACCCTTCTTTCATGGGGTGTACGTTTCGAATGTTTCCTAAATCGGTAAGGGAACCTTTCACACTCCTCTTTTAAAAAGACTTATTTTGTTATGTCTTTTAATTATATATTTTTATGTTGAGATATGTTCTTATATATCCTTATTGATGTAAATTTTATGTACAAGTGATGAGATACCATTTTCTCTCTCATCAACTAATTTTATGAATTTTAAAGTGACGCCGTTAGGCTGTCAAATTTTACCAAGGGAAATTTTTAACCCAATTTCGATTTCTTTGGGTTCAACAAGTAGTTATTTAATATGTCATCCTTTTAATATGTGTGAATGAAATTTTATTATTTTACACTTGATATACACTTATATTGGGTGTATTTATATTTGTCACACATAATTCTGAGATTGATTTATCCTTAATTTAAGGATACCTTCTTTATAAGGGATATCATCTCATTTTACATTTCTATTGAGACTTCATTGTTGTTATGCACCAATTAACACATATATGGTGTATATAATGTCCTTTGGAATATTATATCATGAATCCATTTATTCTCATGATATTATAAATTTCTGATTAAATATTATACCTCAATTATTGTATTCAACTGTCTCTAACTTTGGTAAAAACCCTTTAACCAGAATATCGCTTTGAATGTTTTAATGATTTGTTCTTATTAATATACATGTTTTCAAAAGGGTTTTAATTATTTATTTATATGGATAATAATGGTTTAAAATTTAAAAAGATTCAAGGTGTTATGGGACACTTTGATTCAAAAATATCTTTATTAAATGTTTTTAATGGTTTTAAAAATGGTTTTTTTGAATGGATTCATTATTTCAATATCGTAAAATGTTATATTGTGATTGAAATGTGGAAATGTTATGTTTCCATTATGCATGATTTATGTGATACAATTTTGTTATGGTTATTGGGCATTATTATGAAAAGGGGTGGTTCCGTGATAAACTAAGGGCGGGTGAGCCCGATATAGCTTTCCAATGAATTGGGTAACACGAAGGAGTTAAACATTAAGGTTTCTCTGAAGAGATTTAGGGAATATACTGTGATGTGTATTTTAAATGTAACCATGAGGGTTAATCCATACATAAGTATGTTATGAATACCTCAATTTACCTTTATGCCTTATTATTTCTATTGAGTTATGCATAAATCTTATGATTTCATGAGGTATGTTAAATTGCTTATGTTTTATGAGTGAATTATGATTTCATTGATTCTTATTTATACATGGACTGATGTTTTCTTTCCATACTATTATACCCCTTACTGAGCTTTTTATGCTCATCCCATGTTTTGGAAATGTTTTCATATGACATAAAGTTGAATAGGGTCAAGGATGGGATCAAGGAAATGTTAGGCTGTCTAAAACAAGGAACTAGACATGACTCTTTTGTTCAAGAGTTTTTATTTTTTTTAAAAAAATGGAAGCTGAGTAGGTGCGTCTACTTTGTAATCTTTGAGATGTAATAGTTATGACCTAATTCTCTAAAACTCCAAACCTGAAAATATGCTCAATGTGAATTATTCATTTAATTCAATAATAAGTAATGTTTAAGGCTGGGACCTTATAAAGGTATCTTAAATGGCGAGCCATCCATATTAATTCCAAAAACCTATCTTCTGTATCAAATGGCCTACATAGCCTATGTTCATCTTGGTAGATGGCATGTATTCAGTTTTTTCATAGTTCTCTACATCCTTTTACAATACTCAAAATTTAGTCGTTTGGCTTTCATTATAACCATGATTATGCCTTAAAATAGTGTATCTATTCTCCTATCATCATTTCTAGGAATTAGTTGGTTGGATATCTACTTCCATAGGCCATAGAGTTTTTTCTTATGCAGCACACATCTCTTATACTTTCACCATTGATGATTATATGTACAATCATCAAAATGATCATCTGTGTACCCAAAAAAATCCCAAATGTATTCTTTACTCAATGATCAATCCCTCTCTCATCATTCTTTTACTGTTTTGAGGGACCATTATGGTTGTGAACCGCACAACAATGTAGAAATGGTAATGTGAGGGTCTTATTGGTGAATTATGTGGACCAATTGAAGGCGAAATGAGAAAGAACATATTCTTATCATTTGCTGGAAAATTATTATTGTCCAATAATTGTGAATGGGGATATCCAGGATTGGAAACAAGAATAAAATAAAAAAAATCCAATACACAGTCGCAAGACAATGCAATAATTAGTGTAGGTCGAATAAGGGTAATGATTATATAATTAAATTTTGTAAAAATTTGCGTAATAAAATTTTTTTTAAGTCAAACCTATAGATTTTATTTTTCATCATCAAATAATGAGCTATCTATTTATTTATGGATTTTCATATGTTCACAACATCCCCAACTCCTCTTTTCCAGTGTTACATTGTTATATTATTTGATCTATCTACTGTAGGAGGAAGGAGAATCTCTCTAGAGTTCTAGGGTAATGAGAATGACCTTGGGAATATATCAAAGGTTGTTTTTCTATTTACATTTTAGGTAGGTTTAAATAATCAATTTATTAAATTAATTTTTGAAACTAAAAATACCACCAAAGGGTGGGATATCTAAATGCCCTAAGACGACCTATTTTAGGTTAGGCCTAGGGTAAATAAAGTGTTGTTTCGTCAATCATGGTCTTTGATTTCTAATTTCATATTTGGTTTATGTTTTATCTCATATTTTTAGGAAATTATTCATATAGAATATAATCTATATTTACAATTTTAATAAAAAAAAAATTAAGAACATCGAGCCTCAAAATTGCACATCATTCAACCGCTTGGATCTAGAATATATTTATAAATATGTCAAATTCATACAATTAAAAAATATTCCATTATAATTAATTATCATCATTTATCAATGTATTTTAGGATATCATTCATCTAAGGTATTATGTACTTCCCATATGAATCAATGTAGACATGAATTTAAGGGTAATCATCACCTCTTTTATTTTTTCCATATACATGTGCAAAAGCATTGTTCAACATCATTTCTCATATAACAGTATTGTAATATAATATTATTTCCAAATTTCTATAAATCTGAATTGATCTTCCATTTATACATTAAATCTAATTCATCACCTTAGTGAAATTTACAATAATAGAATCAAATATCCATTTTGGAAGATAATGATTAAATTTTAATGTGGGAGTATGTAAACCAAAAAGAATAACCTAAATGATTATCCCATTTGATAAGAAGTATTAAATAGAAAACCAGATATCACTTAAAATAATCTCACATAAAATATGCCATTATTGATATAAATAAAAAACCATATAATCTATAAATTATTTCTTTCGATAAGAAAAAAATCTATATAATTAAAATTTCAAGAAAATGATCCCCATAAAATGTTAGTACATGTATCTTGTAAATATATTTTCAGAAGTAACCAAATGTTATTATAGTCACCCACCTCATATAACATTCCTTTTTTAATCATTACAATATCATTAGAAATATGTTTATATCCAAAATAACACATTAACATCATGTTTAACAGAAATAAACCTATGGGAATATTTCCAAATTAAAAGGTAATTTAGTCATTTTATTTAAAAATAATACAATAAATTAATATAAAATCATCAATGGGAAGTATGTAATTTATTTATAATATTTTATATAACCATATTGGGTAGAAAATTTGATCAATTTTATTTTAAAATGAACATAATATAGTCAATACTCTCATGGTATTTTTTACCAATAAATTTTAAAAAAATCATCCTTAATCAAGAATAAACAAGTCACCATCAATGAGGTATAACAAACCACAGAATAGGATGAACTAGATAATCCATTAGAAACCAATTCCACAAAATAAATCCAATGCAAACCCTTTATATTATTATTTGGTCCATGTGGGTTTATAGATGAAGTCAAAAAAAAGAGGTTTGGAACTAGGTTGATGATATGGGGGGAATGTAGTGTCAACCAATTATGGTATTATATTTAAATGAATGATGAGGACAATGGACTGAATATGAAGTGATAAGGATATCCATTTATGTACTCAACACATCATCCAAATTCCAGGGGAATGAAAAGTGTGGTATGTAATAAAATTGAATAGTGGTATAACTAGAAAATTATAAAAAAATTCCCTATTATCATTTTGACATGAAATCGCCTATTGATGTGTAAAAATAATCCTATAAATTAAGGAAGATGATTGGTGTTATCAATCTTAGTCAAATCATGGTTTGATTGCACTGTCACATCCGGAATACATAACATGGATAGGCCATCATAGAGTGGATATTTCCCATCAAAGGATAAAACACCAATCCTGAATCCAAAAGAAATCACAAATATTTTATCAAGTATGTATCAAATCTTTACCCAACACATCACATCATGAACTTGTACTGACATAAAAATTCAATAAGAAACACATATCTTTACGATGTTCCTATATATTATAGTATTATTATTTAAACATATATATGGGACTTATCTAATTCATTATTCTAGACCCCAATCACATTATGTCATTTTTTTCATAGGGTGATTATATCTATTTTTTTAATATATGTTATTCCCATTGGGTGTGTAATTAACATATATAAAAATTCAATATTTCAAAATTCCATAACCATAATATTGTTATGTAGTGCCTACATTGAAACCAGATTTCTTGTATTTATGATCATGAATACAATAAAAACTATAAAAAACCCCCAAATATGAAAATAATCCATGTTTAAATATAATATAATTTATCATTTACATTGTGTATATCAATTATCCACCCCATTGTTCAATATTATCTATGAAATTATTGGTTTTATGTAAATGAAATGTTGAAATAAAAATCATTAACATAAAAAATACACAGTGTTAGGGTTGAGAGAATCATATAATGGTCAAATCAGAACGAAACATTGAAAAAATAACAACTCCTAAAAATCATTAAAATTATTCCTAAAAAATCACCGAGAATCTCAAAGTATTCTGAAAACAAAAACCAAGAAGATCTAATACTAGTTATCACTTATAAATGAAATTGTTATACAAAACAATAAGAATTTATTTAATATAATGAGATAATATGATAAATTGTTTTACTAGTAACATATGAATATATTCTTCGCACTTCCTTGAATGAAGATGTGAAAAAAAATTATTTATTAACCATAAATCACCACTATGATGGCCAGTTTGGAATTCTATAATATATATACATCCAATGAAAAACCCATTTTTTTCATTCCCTTATAATCATAGAAATTAGTTAATTTTAAAGTGGTTTATCTATTATGGGATTTTAGAGGATTTTATGATTATTAGATAAAAGTTTGGAATTTCACAAAAATAACAATTTGGTGGTTTGGTATCATAACTATAAGTAACCATGTCGTTAGTATTTTTTATGTTACTATGATTCCTAGTTGTGTTATTCATGGTTTGATAGTGGCATTTCAAATCCTACGACCCTCTTAAAAACGAAATGGGTTTATTGGAATAGGTTCAATGGTTTATTCACAACTTGATAATAGTGTTCATGAACAATAATTTCACCCAATGAAACAATGAAACTTTTTATTCAATGATATAGACCTCCACATGGTTGTTGTATCACATGTTAAATTGACAAGATTAACTAAAAACCCATATATTATACTAATAAATTATTAATTTACTCATATTCCCTTTATACTTTTTCAAACTAATCCCCACTTAATCATTCTTAACAACACCCTAAGATCATCATAGTTCTCTAAGAGTTTTTTCTATTAGTTTCTTGGCTAGTACCCATAAGCATATATTGATCTCAATGAATTTTGTGCGTTTTTCTAGTTTTTATTAACTATATTTTCTAGAACTTCCATAGATATAACATCTTATCCTTATAATAAAATCCTATACTGGGAATGATGCCTAGATATAGGGTTTATATGATGATTTTATGGTGTTTCTCAGGGATCATGGGTTGTGAGGATTGGATATTCCTGATTCAAAAATATTATTTAAAAGGTAACTAGTGTTCCATTTCTTGTTATGTAGGTGTTTCTATAAAATGGTTCTAACCCAGTAATTTCATAATTTTCATGATATTTTCACTTAGAAGAATTATTAAATTGATTCATTTGATATCAAAGATGGATTTTATAATGATATATATATTAGGCTGTATAGAAAATGATATGTTAAATGGGTTTTCCATTAGAAGAAATTTATTCACATTATGTGTTTGATGATAATTTTGTAAAATTCTTTACACTACAAAACATATTTTCAAGAATGGTAGAAACGATGATATTCTATTAAAATGGTTATAATATAGTGATTATGGTTTTAAATTATTTTTTTATTAATATAAAACATTGGAAACTATGGGTTTGATAGGTTATATACATATCTATTTAATGTAATGAAACAGTATGGGTTATTCTAGTTATATCAATAGACTCTAGAAGGTCTCAATATTGGTATGATTCTATATTTTTCTTCTGAAGTATTCCTTTGTGTGTAAGAGTATGTATTCCTATATTCAAGATCATACAAGTTATTTTTTTCCATAATATAATTGACACAAATATGATTGTACCTTTTTTTATCTTTTTGGGTTTTCATTGATAATTCTCAGTATTCAATATATATAACATTTTGTATTCTATTTATAATCCTAGATTAAGAAATAATAAAATTTCTTAATGGAAAACAAATTATGTATTCATAAAATGGAAAATCAATTGAAATTACATTATATTCACAATTTGGATAAATAATATAACTAATTGATTCCTAGTTATGTAATTTAATATATTATATGGTGGATTCCTACAGTGATTTAGTGCCCAGAGCATAATTTTGGATTTGTGAGTTTTTTGAAATGATCTTATAGGATTCAATTGAGGGTAAGAGTTTCGTTTTCCATGGTGTCTTGTGTGTGTTTACATTGGAAATAAAATGGATGATTGTGTTGGTGCTAAAATGTCTGAAAGATACTTGGTATTTGAGAATAGTATTTTTTCATCTAGTTTTATCCATTTTTTCTTTTATTATTTCTCATGGTTATATTTCATTTCATCTATGTTTTTATTTTATATTTTAGGAACTCTACTTATACATGTGAAAAATGATTTTGTACTTCCATTGTACAATTGTTCCCATGGATTTATGATTAATATTTATGTGTTTGTCTCCATCTCATGGAAATTTGGTAAGCACGTTAGGACAAATTCTAATATATATTAGGTGACCTATTTGGTTTACTCAAGTCGGTTCATTAGAAATAATATCAGTGCCCTTTCCTATCTAGATGTGCAATGGCACTGCCTATGTTCATTTGGGGATCTGGTTTATGGGATATGGGATTTCTAAGGATCAAGGGGTACATTGAGGGTAGGTTTATAATCACTACATTTCACAATTATGATATATTTTCCATTATGAAAAATGTAATAATTTATTTTTTTATGATTTATTAGATATATAGTTTTATATGATGACTTATGATTCCTATTGTCATGTGATGGTTTCCTTGGGGGTCGATCCCTATTTGGGGTGTAATGGGAAATATGTATCATGTTGTGAGCTCATAATGGATGGATTCAAAAACCAAAAAAGTTATCAAACACTTTATTTTGGAAATGTTATGTTGGTGGTGGAATTCCTAGACCATGGAAATTAACTACTTTTTTTGGTTTATAATCACTACACATCACCTTTATTTTATTTATTACAAAAAAAATTTCTAGGAATCATTGACTAACTCTCATTTAAGGGAAAAAGAATAATTTTCCTATAATTTTTTAATATCATGAAATTAATTTATTACTAGATATTAAATTTTTTCTTTATACATAATTAGTATAACCACTTTATGTGACGAAAGAAAATTTGAATGAAATAATTAGTTCAAAAAATAATGCTTTAATGCCTTCTCAAACAATACAATTCGATTTCTAGATCATGACATCAAAAGTGGATGTTTAATTAGGAAAACCTAAAAAATTTATTTTATTATAGGTTAATTATCTACATAAAATATTTATACATAGTTTATTAATGTATTTAATATGATTCAAATGATTTCAAACAAAATCATGTTTACCAAAATGTTTTATGGGTGAACGTTTTTTGTTGGATGAGAAAACACATGAATGTTTACATGATTAATTTTAGATGATAAAATGGTTTTAAATGCGTAACAATACATCAAAATACCATTCTGATTTATGAGAAAAACCATTTTTATAAAACATTGTTCATAAACAAATGTTGTGTATTTGAATAATGGATTTATTGAATAGAATTTCAGAAATAAAAATGAAATTAAAGATGGTATTTAATCTTGTTTAATGTCATTAAATGAACTGTAATAAGTTTTCTCTTATATTTGAGTAGTGTAAGAATTTTTCTATTTTATTTTTCTCTAAATAATTAAAAATATGTTATAATTTGAAATTATTTTTTATAAATATTTTCATATTATATTTTGAGAGTTTTTAAATGAATATTTTTTAGAATAATATTCTTCTCTTTATATGACATTTGTTTGGAACAATCAATATTAGTTTTCCTGCTTTAATTATTTGATTTTTCTACACCATTTTGTATGTATATGGTCTATTTAATGTACATTAATGTAAATTTAGTGACATATTTCTCATCCTATGTAAATTTAGTTAGTCTTCCAAAGAGGCTATGAATTTATGTATCATTCATTCCCAATGAATTTAATTCCTCACTAATATTTAGTTCCTGAGTAATATTTTATATTTTTGGTGAGTTTTTTCCTTTGTCACATTGTTATTTTATATTCTAGATAATGTTATACATGGGTTTAGTTGGGTTTATGTGTCAGTAAGGACCAATTTTTATTCATATATTTCATCAACGATAGTGGAATATTAAGAGATTAATTTTATTTGTTCATTTATAGTTATAAGTTCACACTTTATTGTTTTGTAGGAGTTATTCTTTTGGGTTAGCATTAATATTTCATGAACATAATTATCATCCTTAAAATTACCCATTTTTGGAAGTTGATATATCAAGAATCTTCATACCTTGATGATTCATTTCACTTTTTGGACCTTCTCACCAAATATGGAATTATATAAAAATACCAAAAATCTTTTTTAGATTTACCTTTGAAACATGGTGACCCATCTATAATTATATGGGTTTCTAGTTTTTGTTGAGCGACTGTTCCTAACAATGAAAGCATATGTGGTTAGATATCTATATGTTTTATTGAGGGATTCATTAGGTTGTATACTCTAATCTTGAGTTACCAATAATATCGCCCCATTACCCAAGAATAGATTGAGGTAATTTTTTATTAATTCATTTATTCACTGGATCATTATATTTTTTATGAGAAATATTTTTCATTTCATTTAATGGATTTATTCCATCCTAATGTAAATTTGTGTGTTTTGAGAAAATGATCATTAGAATTATTATTTTCGAAGGTGAATTTCTGTAGTGTTGGAATCATTCCCTATTAGAATTATATATATTGTGATAGAATAATTTATATCGTCGGGTAGTGATGTAGATATCAGGGGTTACCATTGAATAGAATGTAAAACCATGATTCACTTCTTGATACACTCTTGTATCTATATGCCTGTGGGCATATTTTTGTGTTTGGATTCTCTTTACCTGAGGGTAGGGGTTTACGTGTCTTAGGAAATTGTCTGATTACTTAGAATATTCAGTGTGGTGATATTTTATATTAAATGATTGAATGAAAATGTAAATGGCAATATAACTGGGTAAGTTAGTTACTTTTCAGTACTTCTTACTTTATTTCATTTTTCTACTGCACACTGTTGTTGCATTCTTTTACACAGTTGGGCACGGCCGTTTGGTGGGTTCCTACTGGAAATTATTTCTCACAACCTGTTTGGGTAATTCTTTTTGGCCCAAACATATTATATTGTTACATGTGTGGATATGGGAAATAGTCCCTATACAGGTACTTGATTGCTGCTGAGGAGTAAAGAAGCATGGGATTGGGCTTAGGCTCGCGATGCTACCAGTTTCTTTGTTCTATTTTATTGTACTCTATATTTTATTGTACTTCTGTGTAACAAGTTCTAGCTATTTTCATAGAACATGAGGCATGTTTCATCATCATTATCTATATAACTGTTGGTTATCTTTTACTGCAGTTGTTTATTTCAAATGTGTTTGGTTTATTGCTTCTGTTGGTGGTGTGTGATTTTTATTTTATTCCACTACGCTACACTTTGAAAAATGAAGGAATAGTTTCCCCACTATCAAACCTGGGTCGTCACTGCTAGTCAACAGCCTCTGGCATTTGGGGAAAGGTGTGTGAGGTCATGTGGCGAACCGGGTTTGGGTCACCCAGAACTGGGACATTACAAAGTGGTATCAAAGGAGTTATTTTCTTTGACTAACTATTTAGAGCCTTAGTCAGGGATAGGACCTAAATTGTAGTTGGTAATAAGCTGTGGTCGGGAGTAGCTAACCCATGTACATGGAAAATCCAATTTACCTAGTATTGCAATTTTATTGATTTTGAAATTACAGTTGAATTGATTATCACCTAAGGGTGACACACTTGTGATTGTGCTGGTTATCTTTTATTCATCGGTTCTATTTAGTTACAACCCGATGAGATGAGGGTATGCCATATTATGCATCATTTACGCACATGCTAGGAATCACATGCCATGAAATGTTTCCATGCCATGTAGGTGCATTAGAAATATCATGTTGTTGTGATAAATGCTGTTCTAGTAAAAGCATGTTGTTGTGATAGCTGCTTTGATAGATACCTACTGTTTAATAGAGTGTTATTGTGTGAGCTTGTTTATAGAATGGACGTCGAACATTGGTTTTTGGGGAGTATGGGCCCCCATTGACCAAAATTTGGTGGATCATTGGATGTTTATAAGTTTATAACCCATATAAGATTCCAAACATTGATTTGCGGGGAGTATGGGCACTCATGGATTAGAATTTGTCACTTAGGTGTTTCTTTCCAGTATTTTCTGGATTCCAGATATGTTTCTAAGGGATACTGTCCAGAAACCCATTATACATGTTGTGTCGTACCTTGAACACGCCGTGTATGTTCTTCTATTCGGGAAGAAAAGAAAACTTTTTGAGTACACACCATGTAGTTTCTTCTCGTGTCATAGACTGTGTGGGTGGGGAAATGGGGAAGGGAGATGCTCGGGGTGAACACGCTGTGTACCAGAAGTACACTCCTTGTAGTGTTGAACCGGAGTCCGCCCATGTAACTAAAAAAACGGACAGAGGAGACCTTATGCCATACACATCATGTCCATTATGGAACACGCCGTGTAGTCTGATCTGGGATTCGGCTGTATAACTAACAACATGGGTCGTTGTAATCCTTTAATGTACACAACATGTCCATTTGGAACACACCCTGTAGTTTGAGTCATGTATCCAGCCGTGTAACTAACAAACATGGGTCGGTGAAGCTCGTCTGGGACACGCCGTGTACCTGTGGGACACGCCGTGTAGTCTTTTCCAAGGACAGGCTGTGTGGACTTATCCGTGTGGCTGGAAAATGGTGAGGTGTACACACCGTGTTCCGGTGTCACACACCATGTAGTGTTAATCCGAGTAGTCGGCTGTGTCACAAGTGACATGGGTAGTTGGAAAATTACACCATACATGCTGTGTAGATGATATATAGGCCGTGTAGTTTTGTTCAAAGAGATCATTGTGGCTTAGCCATGTAGAAGGACTCAATTAGGAAAAGAGAAGTCAGATACACGCCGTGTTGTTGGTATACACGCCGTGTAGTCTTGTTTTGAAAATTTTTAATGCCTTCTTCCTCCTATTCCCTATGGGGCTCCTTCATTTCCAGTCTTCGATAATATTGTTCTTAATGTGTGAATTTGACCTTGTAGTGTCATGCCGACGAGATGACCGCATGTTGTTCACTAGTAGAGAAGTAATCACTACTGTAAATCCGGCCTCTAGCGACCGCCATTGGCGGTCGCTAAAGGCCTTTAGCGGCTGCTCAGCGACCGCCATTGGCGGTCGCTGTTGCCTCGTCGCTAGAGGCTTTTCAGCGACCGCCAATGGCGGTCGCTATAGAAGGCCGACAGATCGGACTTCAGCGACCGCCAAGCGGTCACTGCAGCCCCTCTGCCGGAACCCTATAGCGACCGCCTATGGCGGTCGCTAGTCTAAAAAAAAAAATTTTAAATTTTTTTTATTGAATTGAATATATAAATATAAATATATATATATATATATTCATATATATACTATTAAATACAATATTTTAAATATATATATATATATATAATATATTTTAAATGTTTGTGCTATAATAATTTAAAAACTTCAATTCAAGAAATAATCTCATTTCAGGTCTTTCGGAGCACGTTTGCTCCGAATGGGACCGCCGCACGCTGTTTTGGTGTTTTATGGCGCCGGAAATGCGTTTCCGGCCGCCGCGGTCAAACGGCACCTCCGAATGAGGTTCCTTCTGGCCGACCATTTCACAATTCACTCCCGGATGTTGTCGTACGGTTTCGTGGCATTCGGAGTTCGTTCGGGTGGTTTTGACCCCCCAACGCGCCATTTCAGCGCGCGCCGCGCTGCTGAAAAGGACACAATCAGACGTGCCACGCGCACCGCACGTCCGATGGACGTGAGGCCTCCTCCTGCATCTCAGTAATAATATTTCTATCGTTCCCGTGTGGTTTCAGGTCGTTCGGAGCACGTTTGCTCTGAATTGAACCGCCGCACGCCGTTTTTGTGTTTTATGGCACCGGAAACGCGTTTCCGGCCGCCGCGGTCAAACAGAACCTCCGAATGAGGTGTCGTCTGCCTGACCATTTCACAATTCACGCCCCGGATGTTGTTGTACGGTTTCGTGGCATTCGGAGGTCATTCGGGTGGTTTTGACACCCCAACGCGCCATTCCAGCGCGCGCCGCGCTGCTAAAAAAGACACAATCGGACGTGTTGCACGCACCGCACGTCCGATGGACGTGCGGCCTCTTACTGCATCTCAGGAATAATATTTCTATCGTTCCCGTGCGGTTTCAGGTCGTTCGGAGCACGTTTTCTCCGAATTGGACCGCCGCACGCCGTTTTGGTGTTTTATGGCGCCAGAAACGCGTTTCCGGCCGCCGCGGTCAAACGGCACTTCCGAATGAGGTTCCGTCTAGCCGACCATTTCACAATTCACGGCCCGGATGTTGTCGTATGGTTTCTTGGCATTCGGAAATCGTTCGGGTGGTTTTGACCCCCCAACGCGCCATTTCAGCGCGCGTCGCGCTGCTGAAAAGGACACAATCGGACGTGCCGCACGCACCGCACGTCCGATGGACGTGCGGCCTCCTCCTGCATATCAGGAATAATATTTTTATCATTCCTGTGCGGTTTCAGGTCGTTCGGAGCACGTTTGCTCCGAATTGGACCGCCGCACGCCGTTTCGGTGTTTTATGGCGCCGAAAACGCTTTTCCGGCCGCCGCGGTCAAACGGCACCTCCGAATGAGGTGCCGTCTGGCCGACCATTTCACAATTCACTCCCCGGATGTTGTCGTACGGTTTCGGGGCATTCGGAGGTCGTTAGGGTGGTTTTGACCCCCCAACGCGCCATTTCAGCGCGCGCCGCGCTGCTGAAAATGACACAATCGGACGTGCCGCGCGCACCGCACGTCCGATGGACATGCGCCCTTCTCCTGCATCTCAGGAATAATATTTCTGTCATTCTCGTGCGGTTTCAGGTCGTTCGGAGCACGTTTGTTCCGAATTGGACCGCCGCACGCCGTTTTGGTGTTTTATGGCGCCGAAAACGCGTTTCCGGCCTCCACGGTCAAACGGCATCTCCGAATGAGGTTCCATCTGGCCGACCATTTCACAATTCACGCCCCGGATGTTGTCGTACGGTTTTGTGGCATTCGGAGGTCGTTCGGGTGGTTTTGATCCCCCAACGCGTCATTTCAGCGCGCGCCGCGCTGCTGAAAAGGACACAATCGGACGTGCCGCGCGCACCGCACGTCCGATGGACGTGCGGCCTCCTCCTGCATCTCAGGAATAATATTTCTATCGTTCCTGTGCGGTTTCAGGTCGTTCAGAGCACGTTTGCTCCGAATTGGACCGCCGCACGCCGTTTTGGTGTTTTAGGGCGCCGGAAACGCGTTTCCGGCCGCCGCGGTCAAACGGCACCTCCGAATGAGGTTCCGTCTGGCCGACCATTTCACAATTCACGCCCCGGATGTTGTTGTACGGTTTCATTGCATTCGGAGGTCATTCGGGTGGTTTTGACACCCCAACGCGCCATTTCAGCGCGCACCGCGCTGCTGAAAAGGACACAATCGGACGTGCCGCGCGCAGCGCACGTCCGATGGATGTGCAACCTCCTCCTGCATCTCAGGAATAATATTTCTATAGTTCCCGTGCGGTTTCAGGTCGTTCGAAGCACGTTTGCTCTGAATTGGACCGTCGCACGCCGTTTGGGTGTTTTATGGCGCCGGAAACGCGTTTCCGGCCGCCGCGGTCAAACGGCACCACCGAATGAGGTGCCTTCTGGCCGACCATTTCGCAATTCACAGCCCGGATGTTGTCGTACGGTTTCGTGGCATTCAGAGGTCGTTCGGGTGGTTTTGACCCCCCAACGCGCAATTTCAGCGCGCGCCGCGCTGCTAAAAAGGACACAATCAGACGTGCCGCGCGCACCGCACATCCGATGGACGTGCGGCCTCCTCCTGCATCTTGGAAATAATATTTCTATCGTTCCCGTGCGGTTTCAGGTCGTTCGGAGCACGTTTGCTCCGAATTGGACCGCCGCACGCCGTTTTGGTGTTTTATGGCGCCGGAAACGCGTTTTTGGCCGCCGCGGTCAAACGGCACCTCCGAATGAGGTGCCGTCTGGCCGACCATTTCACAATTCACGCCCCGGATGTTTTCGTACGGTTTCGTGGAATTCGGAGGTCGTTCGGGTGGTTTTGACCCCCCAACGCGTCAT
Organism: Viscum album; assembly: GCA_963277665.1. Classification (NCBI taxonomy): domain Eukaryota; kingdom Viridiplantae; phylum Streptophyta; class Magnoliopsida; order Santalales; family Viscaceae; genus Viscum; species Viscum album. The sequence goes on along the minus strand of OY728126.1, from coordinate 1,940,415,538 downwards.
TTCAGCGCGCGCCGTGCTGCTGAAAATGACACAATCGGACGTTCCGCGCGCACCGCACGTCTTATGGACGTGCGGTCTCCTCCTGCATCTCAGGAATAATATTTCTATCGTTCTCGTGCGGTTTCAGGTCGTTCGGAGCACGTTTGCTCCGAATTGGACCGCCGCACGCCGTTTTGGTATTTTATGGCGCCGGAAACGCGTTTCCGGCCGCCGCGGTCAAACGGCACCTCCAAGGGAGGTGCCGTCTGGCCGACCATTTCACAATTCATGCCCCGGATGTTTTCGTACGGTTTCGTGGCATTCGGAGGTCGTTCGTGTGGTTTTGACCCCCCAACGCACCATTTCAGCGCGCGCCGCGCTGCTGAAAAGGGAACAATCGGACGTGCCGCGCGCACCGCACGTCCGATGGACATGCGGCCTCCTCCTGCATCTCAGGAATAATATTTCTATCGTTCCTGTGCGGTTTCAGTTCGTTCGGAGCACGTTTGCTCCGAATTGGACCGCCGCACGCCGTTTTGGTGTTTTAGGGCGCCGGAAACGTGTTTCCGGCCGCCGCGGTAAAACGGCACCTCTGAATGAGGTGCCGTCTAGCCGACCATTTCACAATTCACGCCCGGGATGTAGTCTTACGGTTTCGTGGCATTCGGAAGTCAATCAGGTGGTTTTGACCCCCCAACGCGTCATTTCAGCACGCGTCGCGCTGCTAAAAATGACACAATCGGACGTGCTGGGCGCACAGAACGTCCGATGGATGTGCGGCCTCCTCCTGCATCTCAGGAATAATATTTCTATCGTTCCCGTGCGGTTTCAGGTCGTTCGGAGCACGTTTGCTCCGAATTGGACCGTCGCACGCCGTTTTGGTGTTTTATGGCGCCGGAAACGCGTTTCCGGCCGCCGCGGTCAAACGGCACCTCCGAATGAGGTTCCGTCTGGCCTACCATTTCAGAATTCACGGCCCGGATGTTGTCGTACGGTTTCATGGCATTCGGAGGTCGTTCGGGTGGTTTTGACCCCCCAGCGCGCCATTTCAGCGCGCGTTGCGCTGCTGAAAAGGACACAATCGGACGTGCCGCGCGCACCGCACGTTCGATGGACGTGCGGCCTCATCCTGCATCTCAGGAATAATATTTCTATCGTTCCCGTGCGGTTTCAGGTCGTTCGGAGCACGTTTGCTCCGAATTGGACCGCCGCACGCCGTTTTGGTGTTTTATGGCGCCGGAAACGCGTTTCCGGCCGCCGCGGTCAAACGGCACCTCCGAATGAGGTGCCGTCTGGCCGACCATTTCACAATTCACGTCCCGGATGTTGTCGTACGGTTTCGTGGCATTCGGAGGTCGTTCGGGTGGTTTTGACCCCCCAACGCGCCATTTCAGCGCGCGCCGCGCTGCTGAAAATGCCACAATCGGATGTGCCGCGCGCACCGCACGTCCGATGGACGTGCGGCCTCCTCCTGCATCTCAGGAATAATATTTTTATCGTTCTCGTGCGGTTTCAGGTCGTTCGGAGCATGTTTGCTCCGAATTGGACCACCGCACGCCGTTTTGGTGTTTTATGGCGCCGGAAACGCGTTTCCGGCCGCCGCGGTCAAACAGCACCTCCGAATGAGGTGTCGTCTAGCCGACCATTTCACAATTCACGCCCCGGATGTTTTCGTACGGTTTCGTGTCTTTTGGAGGTCATTCGGGTGGTTTTGACCCCCCAACGCGCCATTTTAGCGCGCGCCGCGCTGCTGAAAAGGACACAATCGGCCGTGTCGCGCGCACCTCACGTCCGATGGACGTGCGGCCTCCTCCTGCATCTCAGGAATAATATTTCTATTGTTCCCGAACGGTTTCAGGTCGTTCGGAGCACGTTTGCTCCGAATTGGACCGTCGCACGCCGTTTTGGTGTTTTAGGGCGCCGGAAACGCGTTTCCGGCCGCCGCGGTCAAACGGAACCTCCGAATGAGGTGCCGTCTGGCCGACCATTTCAAAATTCACGCCCGCGATGTTTTCGTACGGTTTCGTGGCATTCGGAGGTCGTTCGGGTGGTTTTGACCCCCCAACGCGCCATTTCAGCGCGCGCCGCGCTGCTGAAAATGACACAATCGGACGTGTCGCGCGCACCGCACGTCCGATGGATATGAGGCCTCCTACTGCATCTCAGGAATAATATTTCTATCGTTCCCGTGCGGTTTCAGGTCGTTCGGAGCACGTTTGCTCCGAATTGGACCGCCGCACGCCGTTTTGGTGTTTTATGGCGCCGGAAACGCGTTTCCGGCTGCCGCGGTCACACGGCACCTCCGAATGAGGTGCCGTCTGGCCGACCATTTCACAATTCACTCCCCAGATGTTTTCATACGGTTTCGTGGCATTCGGAGGTCGTTCGGGTGGTTTTGACCCCCCCAACGTGCCATTTCAGCGCGCCGCGCTGCTGAAAAGGACACAATCGGACGTGCCGCGCGCACCGCACGTCGGATGGACGTGCGGCCTCCTCCTACATCTCAAGAATAATATTTCTATCGTTCCCGTGCGGTTTCAGGTCGTTCGGAGCACGTTTACTCCGAATTGGACCGCCGCACGCCGTTTTGGTGTTTTAGGGCGCCAGAAACGCGTTTCCGGCCGCCTCTGTAAAACGGCACCTCCGAATGAGGTGCCGTCTGGCCGACCATTTCACAATTCACGCCCGGGATGTTTTCGTACGGTTTCTTGGCATTCGGAGGTCGTTCGGGTGGTTTTGACCCCCCAACGCTCCATTTCAGCGCCCGTCGCGCTGCTGAAAAGGACACAATCGGACGTGCCGTGCGCACCGCACGTCCGATGGACGTGCGGCCTCCTTTTGCATTTCAGGAATAATATTTCTATCATTCCCGTGCGGTTTCAGGTCGTTCGGAGCACGTTTGCTCCGAATTGGACCGCCGCACGCCGTTTTGGTGTTTTATGGCGCCGGAAACGCATTTCCGGCAGCCGCGGTCACACGGCACCTCCGAATGAGGTTCCGTCTGGCCGAACATTTCACAATTCACGCCCCGGATGTTGTCGTACGTTTTCGTGGCATTCGGAGGTCGTTCGGGTGGTTTTGACCCCCCAACGCGCCATTTCAGCGCGCGCCGCGCTGCTGAAAATGCCACAATCGGATGTGCCGCGCGCACCGCACGTCCGATGGACGTGCGGCCTCCTCCTGCATCTTAGGAATAATATTTTTATCGTTCTCGTGCGGTTTCAGGTCGTTCGGAGCATGTTTGCTCCGAATTGGACCACCGCACGCCGTTTTGGTGTTTTATAGCGCCGGAAACGCGTTTCCGGCCGCCGCGGTCAAACAGCACCTCCGAATGAGGTGTCGTCTGGCCGACCATTTCACAATTCACGCCCCGGATGTTTTCGTACGGTTTCGTGTCTTTTGGAGGTCATTCGGGTGGTTTTGACCCCCCAACGCGCCATTTTAGCGCGCGCCGCGCTGCTGAAAAGGACACAATCGGCCGTGTCGCGCGCACCTCACGTCCGATGGACGTGCGGCCTCCTCCTGCATCTCAGGAATAATATTTCTATTGTTACCGAACGGTTTCAGGTCGTTCGGAGCACGTTTGCTCCGAATTGGACCGTCGCACGCCGTTTTGGTGTTTTAGGGCGCCGGAAACGCGTTTCCGGCCGCCGCGGTCAAACGGAACCTCCGAATGAGGTGCCGTCTGGCCGACCATTTCAAAATTCACGCCCGCGATGTTTTCGTACGGTTTCGTGGCATTCGGAGGTCGTTCGGGTGGTTTTGACCCCCCAACGCGCCATTTCAGCGCGCGCCGCGCTGCTGAAAATGACACAATCGGACGTGTCGCGCGCACCGCACGTCCGATGGATATGAGGCCTCCTACTGCATCTCAGGAATAATATTTCTATCGTTCCCGTGCGGTTTCAGGTCGTTCGGAGCACGTTTGCTCCGAATTGGACCGCCGCACGCCGTTTTGGTGTTTTATGGCGCCGGAAACGCGTTTCCGGCTGCCGCGGTCACACGGCACCTCCGAATGAGGTGCCGTCTGGCCGACCATTTCACAATTCACTCCCCAGATGTTTTCATACGGTTTCGTGGCATTCGGAGGTCGTTCGGGTGGTTTTGACCCCCCCCAACGTGCCATTTCAGCGCGCCGCGCTGCTGAAAAGGACACAATCGGACGTGCCGCGCGCACCGCACGTCGGATGGACGTGCGGCCTCCTCCTACATCTCAAGAATAATATTTCTATCGTTCCCGTGCGGTTTCAGGTCGTTCGGAGCACGTTTACTCCGAATTGGACCGCCGCACGCCGTTTTGGTGTTTTAGGGCGCCAGAAACGCGTTTCCGGCCGCCTCTGTAAAACGGCACCTCCGAATGAGGTGTCGTCTGGCCGACCATTTCACAATTCACGCCCGGGATGTTTTCGTACGGTTTCTTGGCATTCGGAGGTCGTTCGGGTGGTTTTGACCCCCCAACGCTCCATTTCAGCGCCCGTCGCGCTGCTGAAAAGGACACAATCGGACGTGCCGCGCGCACCGCACGTCCGATGGATGTGCGGCCTCCTTTTGCATCTCAGGAATAATATTTCTATCATTCCCGTGCGGTTTCAGGTCGTTCGGAGCACGTTTGCTCCGAATTGGACCGCCGCACGCCGTTTTGGTGTTTTATGGCGCCGGAAACGCATTTCCGGCAGCCGCGGTCACACGGCACCTCCGAATGAGGTTCCGTCTGGCCGAACATTTCACAATTCACGCCCCGGATGTTGTCGTACGTTTTCGTGGCATTCGGAGGTCGTTCGGGTGGTTTTTACCCCCCAACGCGCCATTTCAGCGCGCGTCGCGCTGCTGAAAAGGACACAATCGGACGTGCGGGGGTGCGGGGGGCTGTACGGGGGGTGGCGGGGGGCAGTACCGGGGTGCGGGGGGCAGTACGAGGGTGCGGGGGGGCTGTACGGGGGTGTGGGGGGGCTGTACGGGGGTGCGGGGGGCTGTACGGGGGTGCGTGGGGGGGGGGGGCTGTACGGGTGTGCGGGGGGGCTGTACGGGGGTGCGGGGGGCTGTACGGGGGTGCGGGGGGCTGTACGGGGGTGCGGGGGGGGGGGGGGGGGCTGTACGGGGGTGCGGGGGCCTGTACGGGGGTGCGGGGGGTTGTACGGGGGTGCGGGTGGGCTGTACGGGGGTGCGGGGGGCTGTACGGGGGTGCGGGGGGCTGTACGGGGGTGCGGGGGGGCTATACGGGGGTGCGGGGGGCTGTACGGGGGTGCGAGGGGCTGTACGGGGGTGCGGGGGGGGGGGGGGGGGGGGCTGTACGGGGGTGCGGGGGGGCTGTACGGGGGTGCGGGGGTTGTACGGGGGTGCTGGGGGGCTGTACGGACATGCGGGGGGGCTGTACGGGGGTGCGGGGTCTGTACGGGGGTGGCGGGGGGCAGTACGGGGGTGCGGGGGGCAGTACGGGGGTGCGGGGGGCAGTACGGGGGTGCGGGGGGGGCTGTACGGGGGTGCGGGGGGGCTGTACGGGGGTGCGGGGGGGCTGTACGGGGGTGCAGGGGGCTGTACGGGGGTGCGGGGGGTTGTACGGGGGTGCGGGGGGTTGTACGGGGGTGCGGGGGTGCGGGGGGCTGTACGGACGTGCGGGGGGGCTGTACGGGGGTACGGGGGGCTGTACGGTGGTGGCGGGGGGCAGTACGGGGGTGCGGGGGGCAGTACGGGGGTGCGGGGGGTTGTACGGGGGTGCAGGGGGGCTGTACGGGGGTGCGGGGGGGGGGGGGGGGGGTTACGGGGGTGCGGGGGGCTGTACGGGGGTGCGGGGGGGCTGTACGGGGGTGAGGGGGGCTGTACGGGGGTGCGGGGGGGCTGTACGGGGGTGCGGGGGGCTGTACGGGGGTGCAGGGGTGGGGGGGCTGTACGGGGGTGCGGGGGGGATGTACGGGGGTGCGGGGGGTGTACGGGGGTGCGGGGGGGGGGGGGGGCTGTACGGGGGTGCGGGGGGTTGTACGGGGGTGCGGGGGGGCTGTACGGGGGTGCGGGGGGCTCTCCGGGGGGTGCAAAGGCCATCCCATTGATTACAAAAGTGAAAAATAAAAGTGATAACATCTAATTAATACATATTTCTTTTATCGATACCATACAGAAATTTTAAAAAATATATTGGATAATACATAATCTATAATATCAGATTTATTGATCTGTTGGAATTAGTTCGACTTTTTCTAATGTAGAATCATTCAAGATTATCTGATCAAAAACTCAATATGTGTATAAAATATTTAAAAGACCACCATGGATGGTAATAATGCATTACATAAATGAATAAATACAGTACATCAATGTCAACCCTACCAGTAAAAACAAAAAATATATCTCGTGAATATATGGTGCGTCACGCGTTGTCATCACTGCTACCTCCTTCTGGTGGGCCAGGTTCCTACAACAAATAAACATTATAAATATTTTAATAACAAAAATAATTTAAATTAAATAAATAAATACAGTATATACCTACGTCGTATGATCCCCTGTACCATCAGCTTGACCCACATATTCCCGCAGTGCTCTAACCTCAGCTGTCAATTGCGCATTTGTCTCCTCGGAAGCACGCAGCCGTGCCTCAAAATCTGACATCTTCTGTGTCATATGAGCAACAGCAGGACCGACAACCGCAGCACGTGACACTACAGAACGAGGAATCCCTGCTCCATAGGTCAAACTATAGCCATGCCCGTCCTGACCAATAATGCGATGAAAGATCTCATCCTGTCGCATGGGAAGCTATCGCTGGTCCTCTGGCAGATGTTCTAACTCAGCTTCAAATTGAGCCTGTGAAATATTTAAATATATATAAATATATATATGTTAATATATAGATTTATGTAATTATTGGTAAGTACAGACACTTACTATTAATGTTGCAACCTCTGGATCATTGCGATCACGAGTCCTTATCCACACCGACATTTTATCAGTTGTTGCACCTTGCCCTCGCAACTGTATATTAAAAGAATATAAACACAAAACCATATTAATTAATAAATTAAAAAATGAATAATATATACCTCATGTCGGATCTGAGACACGTGACGAGTCCCGAGCCTGTGAGCTGGTCCCTGCAACGCTCGATTCTCCGAATGGCGTGTTGACACCTCCTACATTCAATTCATTCAAATTTCAAACAAATCACATATTCTTGAAAATATATATACAGCAAAATAATTAATATACAAACCGCAACACCCTCAGTAGACTAATATGCAACCAAGTCACGCCACTGAGCCGGGAGGACACCTCTCGGGACTTTTTCCAAAATGTCAAGGGCACCCACATTTGGTACCCAGTGGTCCCTCTTCACTTTGACTTTATAATCTTTCCACATATTATGGAATTTGTTCATACACACGGGCCGGAACTCTTCAGGGAATACTTTCAAATTTTGCTATAAATAAAATAATCAAACATATTAGTATTCTTTATAAATAGAAAATAAAGTAAAATTATTTTCTTACCTGAACCGCCCTCCATAGACGATCTAATGTGTCCTGAGGGATAGAAGCCCAATCACGCGTGGTCAATGGAAATCGATGTGGGTCACGTATGATATGACCCAGCTGACGAATAAATGTCAGGGCATTCGGTCCCATGGGATGAAATACCTCATCAAATGAAACATCTATCGTCGTGTCGGAATTCCATGATAATATGCCACGACCAGGGCCTCTCCTGCGAGAGGAAGAAGCAACCGAGTCTGATCCTGTTGAAAAAAATTTTATATATAAATTGAAAATTGTTATATACATATATATTTCAATTACATAAAAAATATAGACAATGAAATTCAAACATACCTCGACCCTGAGACGTAGATGCCTCAGATGGATGATGTGGATCTTCTGCCTCTTCCCCTGACATGTCTGCAGTCATAGAAAATATCAGTAATGAGTCCAAAGTGTTTAAAAGATAAATTGGATTGTTCTTAATAAATCAAACTTGTACAACTGTTAATCAAACAAAAAATGGATTGAATAATTAGTTGTGAATGAATTTTAAAAAATCAGAAAGTTAATCAACCTAAATATTTATGATTGAATTAACTTACAAAAGTGAGGATTAAAACTTATAAGGATTTATAAAATGAATAGATAATTTATGATATCCTAGGACATTCTACTGAATAGCGGGAAAACAATTATACCTTTCATTAAGCATGAAAATCGACCGTTTCTCCTTCAACAGCCGCTCTGACCCAATAAATATCTTCTTCACGTTGAACTACGGTATGTTGATCAAGTTGTTGGTAAACAAACGGAACAGTCTCGGGTTCATCTTCTTCAAATAAAAACACTCCTCGCCGAGACATTTTGACAACAACTTGCCAACTTGGATCCGAAGGCAAAGTAACGAAGAATACTTGTTCCGCTTGTGATGTCAAAATGAAAGGTTCATTCTCAACTCGTTCATTATTTCTGTATAACATATAGTTAAAATTCACCAATGAAAACTGATATTGATCGACTTTACATCCAAGCACTGGATCAACCCAATTACACTTTAACAATATGTACTTCAAACCATGTGTGTATACAACTTCAATGATGTCTATCAATTGACCATAGTAATAACCAGAATCGACAAAGGGACAACCGATTCCACTGTTTTGTGTTGCTCGTTTTTCGTCAACATCTTTAATGCGAAATCGAAAACCATTAGCATCAATAGCTTTATAACGACGGGCCATTATAGATGGACCCTCAGCCAGTTGGATAAATACTTCAGGTAGCGTGGGGTCCCCTAACTCCCTCATCTTACGAACCTACATAATTTATAAAAATAAATACTGATATATGCAGAAAGAATAGGTTTAATACTTCACTCATAATGAAAATCAATTTATACATACATAATCCTTGAACCAATCATGAAATGCCGCATAATGAGATTGTTGAATTTGCAACTCAGTCGCACGATGCATCTCTTCTTTTATCTCATTAATGTGTTTCCTGCAAATGATTACGCGATGTTTAAAAGATCAACATATGCAAACAAAACATGTAAAAGTTATACAAGCACATTGATAAGATACTTACTGCATTAATGGTGCAACTGATGGAGTATTGAACAAGATATATCGATGTGCTTGTATCCACTCGATGTTGTCCATATCAAATGTGGTTCCTTCTCCAACTGGACCATCATGAATCCGAGAGGGCTTATCTAATTTTGTTTCAACATCCGTAAGATATTCTGCACAAAAGGTAGTACACTCATCCATCAAATAACCATTGGCTATTGATGCCTCTGGACGAGCTCTGTTGCGTACAAATCTTTTCAATGTACTCAAATACCATTCAATAGGATACATCCACCTGAATTGCACTGGACCAGCAGCCATTACTTCATTAGTTAGGTGCACTGTCAAGTGGACCATAACATCGAAAAATGAGGGGGGGGGAAGTTTCTCAAAGTAACAAAGCGTAAGTACAATTCGGTCCTGCAAACTTTTTAAATCACTCATTCGTTGATTTCTTAAACAAAGATGTCTAAAAAAATTACTCATCTCAATCAAGGGCTAAACAACATTGGGGGATAAACAATCACAAATTGCGATTGGAATCAACTGCTGAAGTAATATGTGATTGTCATGACTTTTCAACCCTTGCAATGTCTTGCTCGTCAGATTCACACACTTTGAAATATTAGAAGAGTAACCATCAGGCACCTTGACCATCTTCAAAATGGAAAGAAATGTCTCTTTCTCCTCTGTCATCATCGAATACTATGCAGCAGGCATATATGCCTTGTTTCCCTCAGCTAACTGTAAATGCAACTGTTTCCTTAAACCCATTTCTTCCAAATCATGACATGCATTAACATGGTCCTTTGACTTTCCACTGACACCTAAAATGGTCCACAATATGTTATCACAAACATTTTTTTCAATGTGCATGACATCCAAATTATGCCTCAACATGTTAGTTTTCCAATACGGAAGACTATAAAAAATACTTTTCTTTTTCCAATTGTGACTGCGCTGCCTACCAGCAGCACGAATATTACGTACTGGAGGAGCCACCAAATCCTGAATTTCATATACCGTGCGGATGTTTTCTTCCTCAATCTGCGATAACATTTCGACTCCTGTCATGATCTTTGCTACTGGGCTGAACTCTCTAGAACCATCAAATGCCACTCTGTCCTTTCTGAACCTGTGCTGGGGAGGGAGAAAACGCCTGTGACCCATGTATGCCCATTTTTTGAATGTTTAAGCCATATAGATTTTTTACTTTTATTGAAACAAGGGAAAGCAAATTCCCCTTTCGTACTCCAGCCTGATAAATTTGCATAAGCTGGGAAGTCATTGATTGTCCACAATAAAGCAGCATGCAGTTTGAACATTTTATTCGTTTCGCAGTCATAAGTCATCACACCATCACCCCAAAATTCATTCAACTCATCAATCAATGGCTGAAGGTAAACATCAATCTTATCCCCCGGACTTTTAGGTCCATCAATAAGAGTGGAAAGTAATATAAATTGTTGCTTCATACAAAGCCACGGAGGAAGATTATATGGAACCAACACCACGGGCCATGTGCTATGAGTTGCACCAACCATAGACTTGAATGGATTGAAACCATCTGCTGCAAATCCCAATCGGACATTACGAACATCTTTAGCAAAGTCGGGATGTCTCTTATCAAAATCCTTCCATGCATGAGAGTCTGCCGGGTGGGTTAACATGTCACTTTCATGAACTCTTTCTGCATGCCATCTCATTAAATTAGAAACTTTAGATGACATAAAAAATCTTTTCAACCTCGGATTAAGGGGAAAGTAACGCATTTGCTTTACGGCAATCGGTTTCCCCTGTATCGCAATCTAACTTTGATGAGTCTTATTTCCCCTATTCTCTTTCCACCTGGAAGCGCCACAAACCGTACAAATATCCAAATGAGCAGTTTTATTTCTAAACAACATACAGTTGTTTGCACATGCATCTATAGTCTCATATGTAAAACCTAAGTTCTCTGTCAACTTACGAGCATAGTAATACGACTCAGGAATCTTAGCATCGACATGAAGAACTTTTTTCAATAAAACCAAAAGCATGTCGAATGATGTGTCTGACCAATTATTCAAAGTCTTCAAATGAAACAACTCCACGATAAACGACAGTTTATTGTAAAAAGTACATCCAGGATATAATTCTGTTTTCGCATCATCAAGTACTTCATAAAACCTCCTCGAATCACGATCTGCACCAGAGCGAAGATTTATCTCACCGGTCTCAAGATTCTGGATGTCAATGCCTTCAGGATCAAACCCACGTACCATTTCAGTAAGCATTTCATGCATTGGATCAGTCATCCTTGCATCAACATTCATCTGAGCTGCATCTGTATTTTGACAATGAACATATTCTTCTCCATGACGAGTCCAACTCTTATAATTTTTCAAAAATCCATTAAAGAAAAGGTGCTCCCTCACAGTATCTCGTGTGAATTGATATCTGTTAGCACATTTTCTACATGGACAACTAATATAGTCACTTTCAAATCCTCTCGTGAAGTCAATAAACTGCATAATGCCATTGAAATATTCTCTAGACGTTCGATTTGGAAGATCAATCCAACTCTTATCCATAATAATATCTGTATAACAAACATTTACACAATACTTATTACATTTACATTTTTCAAATCAACTATATTCAAAATAAATATTAACCATTTGTTTATGAACCATTGATAAAATAATAATGTAACTGAAAGCTCATGTTACCTGATTGAGATACAAACCTGAAAGGGAGGGGAGACGAAGGTGGTGCTGCGAGGGAGAGGAGGCAGCGAAGGGGAGTCGGAGCCAAAGGCGGTGCGGCAAGGGAGGGGACGGGCGGCGGCGGCGGCGGGGAGCTGGAGGAGAAGAGGCAGTGAGGGGACGGGGGACGGGCAGCGAGGGGGGGGGTGTCCGGGGTCGGGGGGGGGGGGGGGGGGGGGGGGGCTGTCCGAGGTGCGGGGAGGGGTGTCCGGGGTGTCGGGGGCCTGTCAGGGGTGCGGGAAGGGGTGATCGGGGTGCGGGGGTGTCCGGGGTGCGGGGGGGGGGGCGTCTGGGGTGCAGGGGGGCTGTTGGGGGTGCAGGGTGGGGTGTCCGGGGTGCGGGGGCCTGTCCGGGGTGCGGGGGGGGGGGGGGGGGGGGGGATGTCTGGGTTCGGAGGGGGGGTGTCCGAGTGCGGGGGGGGGGGGGGGGGGGCTGTCCGGGTTTGGAGGGGGGTGTCCGAGTGAAGGGGGGCTGTCCGGGGTGTGGGGGGGGGGGGGGGGTCCGGAGTGCGCGGGGGGGGGGGGGGCTGTCCGGGGTGCGGGGAGGCGTCTGGGGTGCGGGGAGCGGTCCGGAGTGTGCGGCGGGGGCTGTCCGGTGTGCGGGTGCCGTCCGAGGTGGGGGGGGAGGGCCGAGAGGCCGGAGGGCGGCGGTCGAAGGCCGGAGGGCAGGCGGTGAGGGAGGGCAGGCGGCGGGGGAGGGCGGGCGGCGGGGGAGGGCGGGCGGCGGGGGAGGCCGGGCGGCGGGGGAGGCCGGGCGGTGGGGGAGGCCGGGCGGCGGGGGAGGGGAGGGCGGCGAGGGAGGGCGGCGAGGGAGGGAGGGGGTTAGGGCGGAGATTGGGGGATCGGGGTCGAGGGGGCGTGGGGGGGGGCGCAGAAGCCCCCCGTTTTTTTTATGTAGGTTAGCGACCGCCATTGGCGGTCGCTATTGGTTATCTATAGCGATCGCCAATGGCGGTCGCCTGAGTCTGGGGGGCTTCAATGCCCCCTTTTCTAGTAGTGAATAATTATAATCCAGAAATGGTTGGCCATGGGCTACCAGTGGATCCTCCAGCAGAGCCAAACGTGGCGCCAGCCGTTATACCAGACACATGGGCATATGCGCAGTTCAGTGAAGGCTTCATACGGTTCATGCAGACCTTTCAATGAGAACCACCAGCTGCCACATCTATGGACGAGCTGACTCGTATATTACAGCAGCAGCATCTGTTTATGTTTTTAGGGGATGGCAGACCACATGCTGTGGAATCTTGGCTGGGGTCTATGCAGACTATCTTCGAGCATCTTGATATGCCTCCAGGGCGGAGGGTCAAGCTCACGAGTTAAATGCTATGTGATTTTTCCAAAAGGTGGTGGGACATTACCACTTAGTCAGAGAATCACAGAGACATGGTGTGGGAATATTTCCAAATAGCCTTCTATGACTCCTAATTCTCAGAGACGTTGAGGGAAGATCGAGCTTGAGAGTTCATGAATCTACAGCAGCATGCTATGTCAGTGATGGACTATTCTTCTCGCTTTACTGAGATTCATCATTTTTCACCCGTTTTGTGGGTGATAAGACGTTGAGGGCCAAGCTCTTTGAGGATGGTCTCTGATATGACATCTGAGCACTGGTGAATGTTTTCAGGTTTCCTTCAATACATGATATTGTGAACCAGGCAATGATTATAGAGACGAACCTGTAGGAAGCTACCTGTGTATGCCAGGGTAGATCATCACCAGTTTCTGGTACTATTTCTACAATTAATAGGAAGAGATAGATTGACTTCTCTCAGGGTGGTAGTACCAGCCAAAAGAATAATTCAGCTGGCAAGGCCATGTGCTACGAGTGTGGTAAATTGGGTAACAAGAGAACACAATGTTCGCAAAACCCAGTGGAGTGTCGAGCTAGAGGCATGATGGGTGATTGGCAGCACTTCTGTATGGAGTTTCTACCAGTGACCAGTGAGAGGGGTTCTGTGAAGACTCCACATGCGAGAGTAGGACCAGTATCTTATTACCAGTCAGGGAACTAGAATACTTCAGGGCGTGCAGGCAGAGATGGTGGTCGTGTCCATGGTAGTCAGACACCAGGATCACAGAGGCAGCATGCCGGGACAACACATGGTAGCCAGGTTGTGTCGCAGGTCCATGACACGTGGCAAACATAGGCAGTGAAATAGACCAAGAAGGAGAAGGATCCCAGAACATCTACTTTCATAGGTACTATTCTTGTAGCTTATTTTTTATCTTCAGTACTTTTTGATACGGGTGTGACACATAGTTTTATATATGTGCTCGTTGTGGAGATCCTAGGGCTCTGTGTTTATTCTTCTTCTTCTGTTATGACGATCGAAACTCCGTTGGGGACTAGAACGACATGTGTCCGTCAGTGGATGGAGTTCCCACTTGAGGTTGGTGGGTTTCACTTTCTTTGGGGCCTCTATTCCTTAGAGTTGATATCTTATTAAGTCATTCTTGATATGGACTGGTTGGTTCCCTTTCGATCCATTGTACACTGCTATCGTCACAGGGTGAGCTTCACGTCCCTAGAGGATGGAGAGTTTCTATACAAGGGAGAATGAGATGTCTAGGTGAGTTGAGCTGGACCACAACATCATGGGCGAGGTGGAGTCATATCCCAGATTTCGAGTTTATATCTGGACGATCGGGGAACTTGTCAAATGGATTTACCTCCAGTGGTTGATTGTTTCAGAGATTTCTTCCCGGATGACTTTTCGGGTCTACCTCGGGAGTGAGAGGTGGATTTCTCTATTGATCGTGTGCCAGGAGAAGCGCTGATGTCTATTCCTTTTTATAGGATGGCCACACCAGAGTTCTAGGAGCTCAAGAGGCAGTTAGAGGATTTATAGACAAAGGGTTTCATCAAAACCAATACTTCTCCTTGGGGTTCGCCGATCCTCTTTGCGAAGAAGGAAGAAGGTACCTTTAGACTCTGTGTGGATTATCAGAATGTTAACCAGTTGACGATTTAGAACTGATATCACTTTCCCAGGATTGTTGATCTTTTTGATCAACTTCGTGGATCACGAGTGTTCTCAAAGATTGACCTAAGATCAGGATATCATCAGCTGCGTGTGAGACCATCAGATATACCGCTTACAGCATTTCAGAGCATATATGTTCTGTGCGAGTACTTGGTTATACCGTTCAGACTCACGAATGTGCTAGTATTTTTCATGGCTCAAATGAATCGAGTGTTCCATCCTTATCTGGATTCTTTTATGGTAGTATTCTTAGATGACATCTTGGTGTAATATCACACTCGACACGACCATGCCACCCATCTTGAGATCATATTGAATACACTGATAGAGAATAAGCTATATGCTAAGCACTCTAAGTGACAATTTTGGATGGACCAGATTCACTTCCTGGGTCATATCATCTTAGAGGCAGAAGTTGCAGTAGTCCTACAGAAGGTAATAGCGGTAGTTTCGTGGGTGCAGCCTACGAACATGTTTGAGATACGGAGCTTCATGGGACTGGATGGATACTACAGATGCTTCATATAGGACTTCTACCGCTTAGCAGCACCATTAACGAGTTTGACTAAGAAGGGTGTGAAGTTCATATGGTCGTAATCTTGTGAGATAGCCTTTCAGGACCTGAAGGGAAGGTTGAAATCAGCACCAGTCCTAATATTATAATAGAAAGGGAAGATCTATATAGTTTACTGTGATGAATCAGGTATTTTAATGGGAGTAGTGTTGATGCAGTGCGATCGGGTTTTTGCGTACGAGTCTCGGCAGTTGAGGCCACATGAGAGGAATTACCGGACATATGATCTAGAGTTGGCAGCAGTTGTGCATGCGTTGCGCTGTTGGAAAAATTATCTCTTGGGAGAGCGTTTTGTGGTTTTCACCAACCACAAACGTCTCAAGTGTATCTTTACTCACCGTGACTTGAATCTGAGGCAGCATTGGTGGGTCGAGTACCTTCAGTCCTTTGATTTTGAGCTTTCCTACACACCTTGTAAAGGTAATGCAGTACTTGATGCACTGAGTAAGAAGACTCAGATACAGGCTATGAAGGAGGCCTGTGATGAGTGGAAGATTATGGGTTTGTTCTCTGAGAAGTATTTGGAGGTGCATGACATTTAGGGGAAGACTTATCTTTCACCTTTAGCTGTGACTTCTACCCTCCTAAATAGAGTGAGGTTGAGAAAACTATCTGATTTAGAAGGCCTAGTTCTACGGGAGTTAGTGGCAAGTGAGGACCCTCCTCCGGGTTGGGTGATATGCGATGATGGGTTATGTGTTTACATGGATGAGTGTGGGTTCCAGGGGATATACGTGAGGATATAATGTGGTAGTTTCTTGCATTAGCTTGTCCAATTCATCCGGGAGTTACCAAGATGTACAGTGACTTGAGACGTCAGTACTGGTGGCCAGGTATGAAGAGAGGTGTAACTTGTTCTGTTACGAAGTTTTCCACCGGTCAGTAGGTGAAGTTGGAGCATCAGAGGCCATCCGGACTATTACAGCAGTTACCCATCCCGGAGTGGAAATGGGATGATGTCGCGATGGGCTTCGTGACTGGGTTGTCGAGGTCACCTTGAGGCAATGATGTCGTATGGGTTGTTGTGGACAGACTCACAAAGGTAGCTCACCTTTTGCAGATCAAGGTGACCATTGGTGTTGATGAGCTTGAGAAGTTGTATATCCGAGAGGTCGTACGTCTTCATGGGGTCCCTCATTCTATTATTTCAAATAGGGACACCCATTTTACATCTTGTTTCTGGGAGTGTTTTCAGAGGGAACTGGGTACACAGGTGCTTTTGAGCATTTCTTACCACCCTCAGACTGATGGTCAATCAAATCTTACAATACATGTGCTTGAGGACATGCTGCGTGGTTCAATCCTAGACTTTGGGGGCTCTTGGGAGAAGCATATAACCCTAATGGAGTTTACATATAATAATATTTTTCAGACAACTATTGAGATGGAACCATATGAGGCTTTACATGGTAGTATATGCTGATCACCCTTGTGCTGGTTAGAGGCTGGTGATGAAGCTCTACTGGGACCATGTATCATACAGGAGACTTCTAACCAGGTCCAGTTGATTCAAAAGCGGATGGATACCACGCAGTCTCGTCAGAAGTCTTATGCTAATCGTCGTAGACGACCTTTGGAGTTCATGGTCAAGGATCAGATTTTCTTGCGTGTTTCGCCGAGGTTGGGACACAGGCAGATCAGGAGACATGGTAAACATTCACCGATGTATGTGGGGTCATTTGGGATTCTAGAGAGACTTGGGCCAGTATCCTATCAGTTTAAGTTACTACAGAGGTACTGATCCATGCACGACGTCTTCCATCTATCTGAGTTGTGTCGCTATCATTCAGACCTATCTCACGTCTTTCAGCCCGAGGAGGATGAGCTCCACGTCAATGCATCCCTTGAGGAGCATCTGATTCGTATCGTGGATAGGAGCATGAAGGTTCTCCGAGGCCGGTCAGTTCCTCTTGTGTAGGTGTTATGGTAGCATGGCCGAGTGCAAGACGAAACCTGGGAGCAGGAGACCGACATACATGCTCAGTGTCGGATTTTTTCACGGCTATATCTTCACCACCCTTGGAAGGGAAATTCGGGGAAAAATTTCTTTAATGGGGGAATTTTGTAAGAACATGGTTATTATTTTTGAGGTATATGATTATTTTGTTTCTCTTTTCCTTAAGTGTTTTTTAGAAAATAAGGAAAACAGGGAAAAATCACAAAATTTTTTAGAAGTACACACCGTGAACTTTTCCACTCGACTTGTACTTTTGGCTGTGTGGGATGAGTACACAGGTATTGTGGCCATGGTGGCGATGAAGGGTGTAGAACCTATCTACACGCCGTGTAGTGGTCCTTTACATGTCGTGTAGTCAGTCGGCAGGCGAATAGTAAGGTGGTGGCTAGCTGTGCGACTGAACATGCCGTGTACCCAAGAAGAGACAACGTGTAGTCATGTCGGTTGGTGAACAGTTCCATGCTAGCGGGAAACCACCAGAGGAACAGTTAAAAAAATGGGAATTACATGTCGTGTACTTGGAAATACACACAGTTTACATTGTTTTTTTCTTCTTAAATTGGGAAGTAGCCACCCCTGTTCACAGGGAAGGCATAGAAACAGATGGGAGATCCAGAGAGGATGGTCGAATCTTCGAGGATCTGTTGATCGTGAACCGGGAGTTTGATTCCACCTCCGTCAATCTCGTTGGAACCACATGGATAACCCCTATCCTCTCCATGAATTGTTCTTTCCAATTATTCCTCTAAGGGATGTTATTTGCATTTAAGAGAGTTTTATTTCACCTTAGATCTACCTCATTTTGGGACGATTCATGGAATGACGTTCTAGTATACTGATCAGGGGCATTTAAGGTAGGTGTCTTGGTGATTAATTTCTAACTGTTGTGAGTTTTGTGTGAATTTTTGTGCCACAAACCCATGCTGGGGTATTGTGTGGCTGAAGCCATGGCTATTTTAAATTCCTAGAAATTAATAGGTGATTAATAGTTATAATAAACTGTTTTTTGGGATCGTTACTTGGATCCAGAACCACCCTAGGGTTGTGTTCCTCTATTTAGCTGTTTGGCTAGGATAACCGAGGGTATGCCTTTAAAATAATGATTGTAGAATTTCTGTGAGAGGAATTGCTTGTGTACTATTTTTTTTACATATTGGGAATGTCCCGATTACCTATTTTAGCCTTACAACAGTGTTGTGATTAGCCTGTGGGCACTGTACTATTTATCATGTGGGCAACTTCTTCCGTACCTATGGGCAGTTGATTCTGTGCCTGTGTGCGACACTTCTTGTGCCTGTGGAAATATCCATATTCTTATGGGAAGATTCTTGTGTTTGGATTCTCTTTACCAGAGGGTAGGGGTTTGCGTGTCTGGGGACATTGGCTGATTACTCAGAATATTCACTGTGGTGATATTTTAAATTAAAATATTAAATGGAAATTTAAATGGAAATATAACCAGTTAAGTTAGTTACTTTTTAGTACTTCTACAATTATTGCTTTTTACTACAACACATTGTTGTTTCATGATTTCACATAGTTGGGAATGGGACTTTGGTGGGTGCCTACTAGGAATTATTTCTCACACCCTGTTTGGGTCATGATTTTCGGCCCAAACAGATTATATTGTTGCAGGTGTGGATAGAGGAAAGAGTCCCTATACAGGTACTTGATTGCTGCTGAGGAGTAGGGAATCGTGGGACCGGGTTTAGGCTTGCGATGCTACCAGTTGCTTTGTTCTGTTTTGTTGTACTCTGTATTGTATTGTACTAATGTGAAACATGTTCTGGATGTTTTCATAGAAGTTGAGGCATGTTGCATCATCATTATCTATATAAATGTTGGTTATCTTTTACTGTAGTTGTTTATTTCAAATTTGTATGGTTTATTTCTTCCACTGGTGTTGTGTGATGTTTATTTTATTCCCTTGCACTACACTTTGACAAATGAGGGAATAGTTTCCCCAGTATCAGACCTGGGCCCTTGCTGCTAGTCAGCATCCTCTTGCATTTGAAGAAATGCACTTGAGGTCATTTGGCGAACTGGGTTAGGGGCACCCGTTGAGTGGAAACTGGAACCGGGACGTTACGTAGGCCCTCTAGTGGACGGCCATAGTATATAGGGTATGTGGTGCGGGGCTCATGAGACAGAGGAGGACCGCTTTGTAGTAGGAAGTGATACTCATGTGGCAGGCAAGGTAACATGGCTCATGACTGCCTGGCCTGTCGTATGGATGACTGTAGATGGTTCATCAAATGGTCGCCTGGTTCTCATGTTAAGGCCCTATAAGAAACTTTGGGCCTGGCTGGGTCCGGGTCTTGTCCGACTCGGTCAGTCCGACACGTTCCGGGACCGGACCAGCCCGCATGGGGGCTTCCAGACCCACATGGTGGCCACCCCGGCTAGAAATGGGGTGGTACGTCCCTCGATGGGGAGGCTCATCCTGCTAGAGGGGATTCCCCTTTCCCCCCCAGGAGCGCAACCCACTGGGAAGGCAACCTTCTCCATAGGGTTGGTGGCCCGACTGCGTGATTTGTGTCTCGTAGGAGGTGTGGCCCGCTGTCCACCCAAGCTAGGAAAGGGAGGTGGTCTTTTCTCCCTAGTATCCTTAACGCCCCTGAGGTTGTTCGTCTTGTGAAACAACGACTCAATGTGGGGGCCACCCTATTGGCAGGGACCTGCAAAAGGTGTGATTTCCACCTCTGTCGTGGCTTCAGCAGTGGCCCTTTGCTTGGCGGCATCACACTGGACATTCCACCTCCCCTTCCAAGGACGAATGATTTTGGGGCCACCTTCTCTGACTATTGAATCAGATGATCCACAGCTGATTCCTCCGACAGTGAGGGTGCACTGCCTCCTCCCTTCTCCAGTGGCAGGCGACGGCATGCCGCCCCTTCTTTAGCAATTGGTTGTTGCCAGCTGCCATCATCATCTGACTTTCTAGCATTCGTCCTATGACAACCCTGATTTTTATTACAACTTAAACATGATTTATTACATAAAACTTCACTTGATACAACAAAGAAGATCGAGAGGTTTAGTGTCTTTGGGGCTTAGGATTATTACATAAAAACTTTAAACTTGAAATACAACATCCTTATTGAAAACTTCCTTTACATGACCACTACATTCCTTCGTACCTAGCATTGCATGGGATAACCTGAGGACATGCATAAGAAAAGGGTGAGCTATAAAGCCCAGTAAGGGAGTACATAATGAATAACATGAGGAGTACAATACATGTTAGGCAATAGGCATATCAATAGATCATAAGAGAGACATGAACATAAAGGCATGATAAAGCATGATAATCATAACATGGAAATGTGGCAACAACACTTAACATTGAATTAGCATGAGCCAAGGCTCATTGCACATGGAGCATGAGTAAACCCTCATTGCACTTGAAGCACGAGTAAACCCTCGTTGCACTTGAATTAGCATGAGTCAACACTCATTGCACATGACGTATCATGATACTATACTTTACCCAATGCATTGGAGCGCTATCAGGGCGCACCCTTCTTAAACATTTCATTTCATGCATAAGTGTGCCACATGGATCATAAAACATGGATTCATAAAACATAATCATTTCTTCCACGATAAAGGAATGTGGAATTCATACATGAAACTTTACAATCAATACGTATATGTGCATAAAGGTGAATACCCTTGATGGAGAAATGGGCATGGTATTCACTACACAAAGACATTGGCTTAGAAAATTGGTGCGATTTCGGCAGCGTAACGGCGTGACATAAGAATTCATAAAAAGGTTGATGAGAGAGAAAGGGGTTCCTCATCATATTTACATGTAATGGACAGTAAGGAGATCATATATATACATGTCCCAACAATAGAAATGGAATTTAGATTCATGATACAAAAGTATTGCTTGAATGTAAAAGAAAATAGAGAGAAGTTCCTTTCGGAATTTCGGCATAGTAACGGGTGTACATGGGAGGCATTTAATGAGAGAGAAAGGGTTCTCCCATAATTCAAACAATAAGAGGGCAGTATGGGGGAGGTGCGAAACCATACCCCAACATTCATAAATGAAATTAAAAGGGCAATACAACTTAAAGAAAATTGACAAAAATGAGAAAGGAAGAAAAAAACCCTTACTTGGAAGTGTGCTTCCAAAGGCTAGAGAGAGGCTTGTGAGAGGCTTCTTGGGAGCTTGGGGCACCTTGAGAGGATTCTAGAGAGAGTAGGGCAGAGGTTGGACGAACTTCAAGGGCTTTGAGTGAGGAGGAAGTGGGAGCTTGGGTGGGTTTATATAGGAAAGGTGAGAGAATTCTTTATTATTTAGGTTTGGGACCCCTTATATTAAAATAATCCAAACCACAAACCATCCCATGGTATTTGCCCATGGTTTCTGGAAAAGGAGAGAGGAAAACAATATTTTACAAGGCCAAGGTCCGAACGTATTAAAAAATTAGGGTTGCTTATGTGGAGGTGAGTCACACTCCCATGGAAATTAATTTAAAAAGGCAAAGTGTTGAATAAGTCTTGAGGGCTCCATTAATGCTTTGAAAAGTGATTCAAACAAACCCAAAACCTCATTATTTTAATGATAAAACATATATTGGCCGAACCTAAGGATTATGGTATTTTATTACATCACCATTGGGTCATTATGATGTCATAAATCACATTATATATTTAAAAGGTATTTAATTTTTACCCAAAAATTGGACTGTCTCAGAAAATTATGAAAAATTCACCGTTGGATAATTTCGACGTCCTGATTCCAAAAATAATATTTATTTTATCTAAATAATTTTCTAAATATGTGAATTTGCACTTTTAAAATAAAAACCGACATTTATAAAAAATTCACGGGTTTTGACAGAAATGGCTTTCAAACCTTAATAAAAATTTTAATTGCATTCATAAAATTATAAGATCATTTATATTTAATAAAAATTAATTTAATATTAATAATAATATTTTATTAAAATATTATTTAATTCAAAAATCCTTTAATTTAATAAAATATAATTCTTAATTAAATAATAACTAAAAACATCATTTGTACTTTAAAAACTAATTACAATGCATCAAAAATGACTAGAAATTATATTCATTATTATATACAAAAATAATGTACATGAACATGGTGCTACTTATTTGTTACATAACCCCTTAAAATAGCCGCATAAGACCTAAGGGTTAGGTGTGCGATGGTGACAGACTCTTGGGGTTGCTCGGATAACATCGCTCGAGTGGTGATCTCTATCAACTTCCATTTTTCCCGTAGACGATCACGTTCGAGCTTGACTTGATGAAGCTCAGCTTGGGCTTGGTCAAGGGAAAAGCCCAAAGACGCCACCTCCTTTCCGAGCTCCGACAAATGGGCTTCGTAAGGGGCAATTCTACTGGATGAGGCCATCGCTTCCTTTGTCTGAGTAAAAATGGTTTCGTTAAAGCCTTATATTTAAACTACCCAGATGATCAATGTTCAACGGCTATAAAAGTAACGGTCACAAATCTTAACGTAAAACTAAAGAAGTTGACATCTTATAAAAACATAAAGAAACATTTAACTGGATCAAGAGGGATTTTCCATTAATGAAATTTTGGGTCGTTACAACATTCCCCCCTTAAGAAATTTCGCCCTCGAAATTTTCCTTTTCCCACACTAAAACAAATGTGGGTAACTTAGCTTCATCATATCTTCCGACTCCCAAGTTGCTTCTTCAAACTTGTGGTTTCTCCACAACACCTTGACGAGGGGCATTGTCTTATTTCGTAGAACTTTTTCTCTATGATCTAAGATCTTCACTGGTTGCTCCTCATAAGAAAGATCGTCTTCTAATTGTACCACCTCAGAAGAGAGTACATGTGAAGGGTCTGGTATGTACTTCCTTAAGAGGGATACATGGAAGACATCATGCACCTTGGCCATAGTAGGTGGAAGTGCTAGTCGATAGGCCACAGCCCCAACACGATCAAGAATCTCGAAGGGGCCGATGTACCTTGGACTTAACTTCCCTTTCTTTCCAAACCTCATGACCTTCTTCCACGGAGATATGCGTAAAAACACCATGTCTCCGACTTTAAATTCAAGGTCTCGTCGACGATTATCTGCATAACTCTTCTGTCGACTTTGGGCTGCCTTGATATGCTGCTGAATGGTTTTCACCTTCTCCACCATTTCTTCGACCATTTCTGGTCCAAGCAGCTTACGTTCACCGACCTCATCCCAACATGCCGGTGTTCTACACCTTTTCCCATACAGGGCTTCATATGGTGCCATTTGGATGCTCGAGTGGAAACTATTATTATAAGAGAACTCAACTAGAGGAAGATGTTGATCCCATCCTCCTTTAAAGTCCATTGAGCACGCTCTCAACATATCCTCAAGTGTTTGGATAGTCCGCTCGGATTGGCCATCAGTTTGAGGATGATAGGCCGTACTGAAGTTCAGTTCAGTATTCAGAGCATGTTGAAGACTCTTCCAAAACTTAGAGGTAAATCTTGGATCTCGGTCAGACACAATAGATAGTGGTACTCCATGCAACCGTACCACTTCCCTGATATATATCCGTTCCAGTTGATCCAAAGAGAAGTCCTCTCGAATAGCAATGAAGTGTGCAGTCTTTGTAAGACGATCCACAATAACCCAGATTGCATTGTTGCTTTTGGATGTCCTTGGAAGTCCAGTGACGAAGTCCATGGTGATGTTCTCCCATTTCCATTCTGGTATGGGCAATGGTTGCATCATCCCCTTAGACTTCTGCCTCTCTGCCTTCACTTTCTGACACACCAGGCACTTTGATGTATATTCAGCGATCTCCTTCTTCATATTATCCCACCAAAATTTTTCTCGGAGATCTCGATACATCTTTGTGCTCCCTGGGTGAATAGAGAAATTTGAACTATGTGCATCATCCAAAAGTTCCTTCTTCAGCTCCGAACTTGATGGGACACATAGTCTTTTCCCAAACCGCACAATTCCTTCTTCATTAACATTAAACTCTGAGGATTTTCCCTTTTTGATAGCTTCCACTTTTTCTTGGATTCTCGCATCATCCTTTTGAGCATCCTTTAACCTTTCCAAAAGAGATGGTTGAGCAATAATTTGTGAAAGGATTGATGATGTTCCCTTCTTTATGATTCCCACTTCCATCTTCATCAAGTCTAAGAAGATTGGATCCTTCTCAATTCTCATCATTGATAGAATTGCTGGATCCTTTCTACTTAGGGCATCCGCCACCTTGTTCGCCTTCCCAGGGTGGTAATGTATTGAACAGTCATAATCCTTTATGAGCTCTATCCATCTTCTCTGGCGCATATTAAGCTCTTTCTGTGTGAATATATATTTAAGACTCTTGTGGTCCGTATATATCTCACATTTCTCTCCATAGAGATAATGCCGCCAGATTTTCAAGGCAAAGATCACCGCCGCCAACTCCAGATCATGCGTTGGATAGTTTCGCTCATGGATTTTCAACTGTCTTGAGGCATAGGATATCACTTTATCATTCTGCATCAGCACACATCCTAAGCCCTTCTTTGAAGCATCACTGAATACCACAAAAAGCTCCCCACTTGTGGGTAAAGTGAGCACAGGTGCAGTGATAAGCCTCCTTTTCAACTCCTTGAAGCTTTCTTCGCATTCATCACTCCAAGCAAACTTTACTCCCTTTCGAGTTAGCTTGGTAAGAGGGTTGGACAATCGTGAGAAGTTTCTCACAAATCGTCGATAATATCCAGCTAACCCCAAGAAGCTACGGATATCAGTTACCGATGTTGGCCTCGGTCATCCCTCAATTGCATCTGTTTTGGAGGGGTCCACAGATATCCCATTGCTTGTGATGATATGGCCCAAGAATGAGACCTCCTTCAACCAGAACTCACACTTGCTGTACTTGGCATAGAGCTTCTCCTTGCGCAAAGTCTCCAGTACAGTTCTTAAATGCTCCTCATGGTCCTCCTTGGTTTTGGAGTATATTAGAATATCATCTATAAAGACTACCACAAATTTATCTAGGTAATCTCTAAAGACTCTATTCATCAAGTCCATGAATATTGCTAGAGCATTGGTGAGTCCAAAAGGCATTACTATGAATTCATAGTGCCCGTACCTTGTACGAAAAGCAGTCTTGGGGATATCTTCCTTCTTCACCCTTACTTGATAATATCCCGACCGCAAGTCGACCTTGGAGAAGTATTGTGCTCCACGCAGCTGATCAAACAATTCATCGATTCTTGGGAGAGGATACTTGTTCTTTATCGTGATTTTGTTAAGTTCACGATAATCGATGCAAAGCCGCATTGACCCATCCTTCTTCTTGACGAAGAGGACTGGTGCACCCCATGGTGATGCACTTGGGCGTATAAACCCTTTATCCAGATTCTCCTGTAGTTGTTTCTTCAGTTCTTCAATCTCAACCACAGCCATTCTATATGGAGTCTTGGATATTGGTAGCGCCCCAGGTATAAGTTCAATTGAGAACTCAACATCTCTTCTTGGAGGAAGACCAGGAAGTTCCTCGGGAAATACTTCAGCGAATTCCCTCACAATAGGCATTTCTTCAAGGGTGGTTTCTTACTTGGACTCAATCATCTGAGCCAGATATGCGTGCTCATAAGGTAGTAATATCCATGCTTGAGATGATGGAGTTAAAGGAGATTCATCTTCCTCCTGACACTTGTAAAGAATCGGGGGTCGATTCTCCATATGGAGTGTGATTTCCCTCTCCCGACAATTTATGTTGGCTCTATATAAGGAAAGCCAATCCATGCCAAGAATTGCATAAAATTCCACCAAAGGGAGTATGACAAGGTTCGCCGGGAAATTCAATCCACAGATTATAACAGGGGAGGACTTATACTCATGGGATGCAATGATTGCCCCATTTGCCGTACTCACCGACATCTTTACTTCCATGATTTGTGGTGGTGCAGGGATTATTCTACTAAACTTTTGAGATATAAAAGAATGCGTAGAACCTGAATCAAAAAGTACGTTCGCTATTCTTGAATGAATAACTAGCGTACCTGTCACCACTTCGTTGTCGGGGTTCACTTCGGCAGAAGTGATGGCAAAAGCTCTTCCTTGCTGTCTTGGAGGTTGTTGATTGCCTCCGATAACCCTTGGATTAGGGCACTGATTCTCAAAATGACCCGGTTCTTTGCATTTGAAGCATTGAACAACGCGTTGAGGTTCGAACGGAGCGTTCCTCCCCTCCGTCGCAGCCGCGGGTCCTTCTTGCTGACAGTTAATAGCTAGGTGCCCTTCTCTTCCACACTTGAAGCATTTTCTTGTCCCCCTAAGGCAATTCCCAGGGTGCTTCTTTCCACACTTTTGGCAAGTGGGGTGCTGGAATTTCTTAGCGCCGTTGGATTTATCCATCGGACCACCAGCATTGAAGTCCACCTTCCGCTTCTTGTCCCCATGATACCCCTGTGATTCTCCGATCTCCATTTCAACCTTAAGGGCACATCGGACAATCTCCTCATAGCTGTCAAAGTCACGGATCGCTAATGCTTTCCGCAAGCTAGGCTTCAGCCCACCAAAGAAGCGGTCAACTTTGCATTCGGGGGTAACGACAAAGCCAGAAGCGTATCGTGCAAGCCTTGTGAAGTTTTCCTCGTACGCTCCCACAGATTCTTCATCTTTCTGCTTGAGGGAAAGGAAGTCCCTTTCCATCTTAAGACGGAGGGTGCGTGGAAAATATTTATCGAAAAACATCTTCCGGAATACCTTCCATTCCAAAGCCTCGATCTCCTCCTCAGGCTTCGTATTTTTGATCAATGTCCACCATTGATCAGCTTCACCCTCCATACGATAAGCCGCCAGGAGAACCTTCTCTTTTTCAGAGCATTGGAGGATGGAGAATATCTTCTCAATGGAGTTGATCCATTGTTCAGCGATCGTGGGATCAGATGATCCACTAAAAGTAGGAGGCCTTTGTCTCATGAAGCTTTCAATAGCGACTTGTTCTTTCTTAGGGGGGGTTGAACGTTCCTCTTGACCAGTGTTTCTATTCAAAACTTGAGTTAGCTGAGAGAGAAGCGTGACAAAGTTCGCGATTCCCGCTCCCATCGGATTGGGCATCTCATTAGTACAATCATCACACTGATCTTCACAACGGTTGTTAGCCCGAGTTCTCCTATTACCGGCCATTGGCTGGAATAAAAGGAAAGTTAGGGGTAACACATAGAGGGTAATCCAAAGACAAAAGTTGATGACTTATAAATAAACTTTGATCTCTTTAACTCATGAGTCTATAGGATTCAATCCAGGCTTTTCAGGATCTTCCTTCTAACATATATTCTTAGGGGAATTTTTCCCTTAATAAGGGTTCATACTAAGATTGTGAATTTATCAAAACATATCCCCCGGGAGTGTCGTAACCAAGAGTGCAGCAAGGCCCGTTGTCGTGCACCAGTTCCCGTTCGAGTCTAGCTCAAAGCGGTGTTTTCGGGTTTTACCCCTAGGATACATCTGTGCCAGAGCCGCCTCTACCTGCTCGTATCCAGACAGGGATGTATTTGTTTGATAAAACACTTACTTAGTATTTACCAAAACTTAGGGATGTTTTTATTATGCTTAGTCTTGTATCTAAGGCTTTACTAGGGTTTCCTAATCCCAAAAATAACTAAACCTATCCTCTGATACCAACTATGACAACCCTGATTTTTATTACAACTTAAACATGCTTTATTACATAAAACTTCACTTGATACAACAAAGAAGATCGAGAGGTTTAGTGTCTTTGGGGCTTAGGATTATTACATAAAAACTTTAAACTTGAAATACAACATCCTTATTGAAAACTTCCTTTACATGACCACTACATTCCTTCGTACCTAGCATTGCATGGGATAACCTGAGGACATGCATAAGAAAAGGGTGAGCTATAAAGCCCAGTAAGGGAGTACATAATGAATAACATGAGGAGTACAATACATGTTAGGCAATAGGCATATCAATAGATCATAAGAGAGACATGAACATAAAGGCATGATAAAGCATGATAATCATAACATGGAAATGTGGCAACAACACTTAACATTGAATTAGCATGAGCCAAGGCTCATTGCACATGGAGCATGAGTAAACCCTCATTGCACTTGAAGCACGAGTAAACCCTCGTTGAACTTGAATTAGCATGAGTCAACACTCATTGCACATGACGTATCATGATACTATACTTTACCCAATGCATTGGAGCGCTATCAGGGCGCACCCTTCTTAAACATTTCATTTCATGCATAAGTGTGCCACATGGATCATAAAACATGGATTCATAAAACATAATCATTTCTTCCACGATAAAGGAATGTGGAATTCATACATGAAACTTTACAATCAATACGTATATGTTCATAAAGGTGAATACCCTTGATGGAGAAATGGGCATGGTATTCACTACACAAAGACATTGGCTTAGAAAATTGGTGCGATTTCGGCAGCGTAACGGCGTGACATAAGAATTCATAAAAAGGTTGATGAGAGAGAAAGGGGTTCCTCATCATATTTACATGTAATGGACAGTAAGGAGATCATATATATACATGTCCCAACAATAGAAATGGAATTTAGATTCATGATACAAAAGTATTGCTTGAATGTAAAAGAAAATAGAGAGAAGTTCCTTTCGGAATTTCGGCATAGTAACGGGTGTACATGGGAGGCATTTAATGAGAGAGAAAGGGTTATCCCATCATTCAAACAATAAGAGGGCAGTATGGGGGAGGTGCGAAACCATACCCCAACATTCATAAATGAAATTAAAAGGGCAATACAACTTAAAGAAAATTGACAAAAATGAGAAAGGAAGAAAAAAACCCTTACTTGGAAGTGTGCTTCCAAAGGCTAGAGAGAGGCTTGTGAGAGGCTTCTTGGGAGCTTGGGGCACCTTGAGAGGATTCTAGAGAGAGTAGGGCAGAGGTTGGACGAACTTCAAGGGCTTTGAGTGAGGAGGAAGTGGGAGCTTGGGTGGGTTTATATAGGAAAGGTGAGAGAATTCTTTATTATTTAGGTTTGGGACCCCTTATATTAAAATAATCCAAACCACAAACCATCCCATGGTATTTGCCCATGGTTTCTGGAAAAGGAGAGAGGAAAACAATATTTTACAAGGCCAAGGTCCGAACGTATTAAAAAATTAGGGTTGCTTATGTGGAGGTGAGTCACACTCCCATGGAAATTAATTTAAAAAGGCAAAGTGTTGAATAAGTCTTGAGGGCTCCATTAATGCTTTGAAAAGTGATTCAAACAAACCCAAAACCTCATTATTTTAATGATAAAACATATATTGGCCGAACCTAAGGATTATGGTATTTTATTACATCACCATTGGGTCATTATGATGTCATAAATCACATTATATATTTAAAAGGTATTTAATTTTTACCCAAAAATTGGACTGTCTCAGAAAATTATGAAAAATTCACCGTTGGATAATTTCGACGTCCTGATTCCAAAAATAATATTTATTTTATCTAAATAATTTTCTAAATATGTGAATTTGCACTTTTAAAATAAAAACCGACATTTATAAAAAATTCACGGGTTTTGACAGAAATGGCTTTCAAACCTTAATAAAAATTTTAATTGCATTCATAAAATTATAAGATCATTTATATTTAATAAAAATTAATTTAATATTAATAATAATATTTTATTAAAATATTATTTAATTCAAAAATCCTTTAATTTAATAAAATATAATTCTTAATTAAATAATAACTAAAAACATCATTTGTACTTTAAAAACTAATTACAATGCATCAAAAATGACTAGAAATTATATTCATTATTATATACAAAAATAATGTACATGAACATGGTGCTACTTATTTGTTACATAACCCCTTAAAATAGCCGCATAAGACCTAAGGGTTAGGTGTGCGATGGTGACAGACTCTTGGGGTTGCTCGGATAACATCGCTCGAGTGGTGATCTCTATCAACTTCCATTTTTCCCGTAGACGATCACGTTCGAGCTTGACTTGATGAAGCTCAGCTTGGGCTTGGTCAAGGGCAAAGCCCAAAGACGCCACCTCCTTTCCGAGCTCCGACAAATGGGCTTCGTAAGGGGAAATTCTACTGGATGAGGCCATCGCTTCCTTTGTCTGAGTAAAAATGGTTTCGTTAAAGCCTTATATTTAAACTACCCAGATGATCAATGTTCAACGGCTATAAAAGTAACGGTCACAAATCTTAACGTAAAACTAAAGAAGTTGACATCTTATAAAAACATAAAGAAACATTTAACTGGATCAAGAGGGATTTTCCATTAATGAAATTTTGGGTCGTTACACGTCCGACCCAAAATAAATGGCCACGAAGAGCACAAAAATTCAAACAATAAGGAGGAGGATTCGGGTCTTGTGCATTTGACATGCTCCCTCCGTGTTCCCTTAGTAACATGAGGGAGATGACGAATTCAACAAACTCACAAAATTAAAAAAATGATAAATCCCAACCTCAAGAATGATGTAGAAACACCTACATTTGAGGAAGTGGGTAAGTTTTTGTCATCCCCCACAACAATCCTTCAATGAGGTCGCTCAATTGTTGATCTCCGTTTTGGGGATTTAGTGTTGCTCATCACTGATCGCTGGAATAGGCTTCATCTTCCAAGGGTTTTGCATTGCGGCACATTATCAACACTTCTTTTCATGGTGAAGTTGTGCTGAATCCTCTCCCCAGGATCCATATATATAGGAGACAACATTGTTGAATTCACAGCATCAGGATTTGATTATGGGAGGCCTCACATTGACTACTGTAGCTATAGAGAAAAAGTAATGTTTTGAGATTTTTTAACGACAATAAATAAAATAAGGAGTTTGGGGAGATGTGTCGGCATGGCTTCACCATGTAAAGAAGTTATGATAAGGTGCCGCAACACCAAACCCTTAGAGGATGGATCTGGTTCTGGTGATCATTTATGAGTATCTACAAAACACTGAATCGGAGATCGACGATCGAGCGATGTTGTTAGAGGCTAGTTGTGGGGGAAGGTAAACACCGACCCAGTTCCTCAACCACGAGTGGTTCTCCATCATTCTTGAGGTAGGGATTTATCATGTCTAAAATTCCATGATTTTTTTGAATTCATTGTCTCCTTCATGTTTTCTAGGTAATGCGGAGGGCACGGGACAAACGAACAATACCCCCACCCTCTGCCATTCTATTTGAATTAAATTTTTCATCACGGGCATTTATTTTGGGGTTATATGGAAGCCGTAATGCCGAATGACGGCGGCAGCCAACAATGGCCAGCTGCGAAGGAGGTGGCGGTGCACCATCGCACACTACTAGAGAAAGGAAGAGGTGGTGACCCCACGCCATTGGAGGAACTGGCTACGGCTTGTCTACCGCTACAGTTGGAGAAGGTGGTCGGCACCTCGGCCGACCGTGAAAGGGGAGACGACGTGACCAGCATGCCCGCTGTTGAGAAAATGGTAACAACTGAAGCCATAGTGAGGTAGATCTAGAACCTTTGGCAGGTTTTGCGATGAATGGGCATTGCCCACATGGTGCCGCCATTTCACATGTTAAACGGCCTCTGGGCTGTTCAGGACACCGGTGGGAAACACCCAACCTTTTCTAGCTTAGGCGGACAGCGTGCCACGACTCATGTGGGTTTTGCCTCACATAGTCAGGACACCTACCTATCAGGATGCCTAACTCACGGGTCGGGCCACCCACCCAATAGGCCACACGCCTGGCAGGCCGCACCCTCTCTTGCGGGCTGGTCCGCCCCCTCGCGGGTCGGACCACCCCTTGTGTGTCAAGATACCACCCTTTCGGACTGGTTCACCCCCTGGTAGGCATGGATACCCCCATACGAGTCGTGTCGAACCTCATACCATTGGGATATCCCTGCCATTTCCTATCCAAGATGGCTCGACCCGAAATGGGTCAATTCGGACAAGACACAGACCCAACCAGGCCCAAATTCTCTTATAGGGAAATAACTTTAGAACCAAGCAACCATTTGAAGAACCTTCTATGGAACAGGGACCCTTGGAGGGATGATTTCCTTTTGGTATACTCCACATGAGACTGGAAGATATTTTCAGTAAGGTCGGGTTGGATCTATCCTGAATCCAACCGGTCCATCGGAACGAAAATGCTTATAATTCACGAACCAGGCATCTAATTGACACACCATCTGTCACGTTAGAACCCTCAAGACATAGTGGTCTTTAGGTGTACATCTTTGTGGAGATTACTGGTGGTCGTGGAATGATTGATATCTCATGGGAATGATTTTATGAAACTCGAGCACACCGAGTGCGAGGAATCTTAGGGCAGACTATAACATGATGAAATAACATCGATCCTGCGTGGGTCAACATCTATCAATCATGTGGGGGTCAGCTTCTATCAGATCCTATGTAGGTCAGCGCTAAGTGATCTGGTGTGGGTCATTTTTTAGTGATCTGGTGTGGGTCAGATCATGAGTAGGTCAATGGGGGTTTGTTACCTATCAATCCTGTGTGTTTTAGTCACAGTTCCTCTTAACAGAATAAGATGATCTTGCATATGAATAATCATCTTTACATTTTTACATAAGTTATACATGATTGAGAGTTGAGTCTCTTCTATCTTCATGGTGTTACCTTCATGGTACTTCTACCCACATGTTCTTCTATTAGTGTTGTTACCAATGTGGTACTTCTACCTATGTGGTACTTCAATCATCATGGTGTTACCTATGTGGTACTTTTACCTGTGTGGTACATATATCTTTGTGGTTTAACCTGTGTGGTACTTCTATCTTCTTGGTGTTACATGTGTGGTACTTCTACCATCGTGATGTTGTCTTAGTTTTGTTACACATGTGGTACTACAATCATTGTGGTTTTATCATCATGGTGTAACTTGTTTGGTACTTCTATCTCAGCGGTGTGACCTATGTCGTATTTCTATTTTCTTGGTGCTACCTTTTTGATATTCTTCCTTCATGTATGAGATGAGTATATATTGATAATTAAGGTATATGTATGGGTATATAAAAATGTAGAGTTGATGTATTTCTTTTTGGTTTTTTCTTCGTGGAACTCTAGGGGACCTATGGTGGTCTCAGGGTCGCTACTAAGTATCGTTATACTCACACTTGTATAGGCTACGCCCGCACCATGTTGTGTCTTGTGCAAATGACAGACAACAATTATCGATGCTGATGGAGCCAGGAATGGATGGTAGTTCGATGTGGACTATTTTAAATGACGTGACGTAGGGACTACTAATCATGAGTTATACCTACCATGCTGGTAGAATCCTAAAAGGACGTTCTAAGAGTAGTTTTGTACATTTATTTTGATTTCTTCTTTTTATATGTAATTGTAATTTACAATTGCACTTTTATTCTGGCCCCATTACTTCCAACACACTTTTACTACAGTATTTTTGTGATGACCCAACCCTAGAAAACCAGGATTTGGTTCCATCAAAACATGATATGTCATTTTAAACAAAAACATGAACTGATAACATAAACATCAGGTCCCATACAGAGGATCGAATTCAATTCTGGCTCTGAAAAATAGCTACATAAGAAATGATTCATTTGTTAAAAGCTGTTACCTCAAAAGTTTAGATCAAAACATAGGGTGAGCCAAATAATTCCCATTAATGGCATTCATAATTAACCAATTTAACTTTGAAAAACATCATATAAAACATTCCATAGAAAATTTCTCTTAATGAAAACTATAACTCATGTAACATATCATAAGAGTTCTCAATTAAGAACATACCAATAGAATTACAAGGATACATGATTCAGTTAAAGGCAAGCTCATTTTGAGTAATAAATAGTATATGTTCTAAAAATGTATAGCATATGAACATTTAAGCAGAAATTGAATATCTTAGAGTAATGATTCATTTTAGTTGCACGTAAAGGAAACAACTTTAATCTCATTTATTGGATACTCATTCCCTGAGTGCTAAACACAAGTCATGCCCTAAACATTTACTTTTCTGATTCTCATAAGTGCTGGCTCTTAACCATGGATATTCTACTAGTCATGTATCCATTAGGTTAATTAATTATCATAAACAAAATGTTGAAATGTACAATGTTGTACTTCTGTGTCAAGGCCTCGATCCATGAACTAGGGCTAACACTAACTGGACCCCATCCTGAAGAGCATCTGTAACCATACTCCATCCCAAAGAGCATTTTTAACTGAAATCCAACACTGAGGGCTTAATTTTTCTGGTCCCCAACCTTTAATATACTAGTCTAATACACTCCTCATATTCCAAATAGGATTGTTTATTCAAAATGTCCAATACCATTTTGAATATTAGTTTACTCATTTCCAATTATTCATAGTGCCCCATAACAATTTTGATAATTTCATACATAATTTGTGATATTAGTTGAATTTTATCCTTAAACATTTACATATTTTATAACGTGAGTCATGCACTAGTAGAAAAATGCCGTATACCAACGGTTTGAAACAGTTGGTATAGGCCTCCAAACCGTTGTTATATCCTATACCAACGGTTGAAAACCATTGGTATAGGTAATATGAAAAATCTATACCAACGGTTCCATAAAACCGTTTGTATATGTTTTTAAAAAAAGAAGCATTCTGTAGGTTTTGATCCCAGTACCTATAGTTTATGAATAAATGGCCTAACCACTAACCGAAATTGACTTTTGTGAACATAATTTCATAAATATCTATATGTATTATCATAAATATTTTAAATTTTGGTTTATATAATGTTCTCTGAAAGAAGAATCCAACAAAATACATGTAACTATACCAACGGTTCTCAAACCCATTAGTATAGACCCATACCAACTGTTTTGAGAACCATAGTTACATATTCTTTGATTTTGGAACATATACTAGTAGTTTTGGACAAACATTTGGTATTGGGGGGACTTATCCCAACGGTTTGGGTAAAACCAGTGGTATAGGGTCTCTATTATGGACCTATACCAATGGTTTGGACAAAACCATAGGCATAGGTCCATATAAGTGACCTATACCAGTGGTTTTCCCAAAACCTTTGGTATCGGTTCCCCCTATACTAATGGTTTTTTTATAACCATTGGTATATGTTCAAATTAGTGACCTATACCAACAGTTTTGTCTCAACCGTTGGTATAGGTCCATATATGTGAACTATACCAACGGTTTTCCCCAAACCGTTTTTATAGATCTTATTTATAGTAGTGATGCATATAGATGTTTAAAAACTGAGATAACAATTATATGGCTAACCTTAAATGAAAAGAAGAAAGGTATATTATGGCATGTATATTGACATCCAAGGTTCTAAATGACTAAAAACTAAATTTGACACATGCAATATGGTGTATATAAAGTGTATAATTTTAAACATGACTAGAAATAATTTTGAAAAGTTTTTATTCATTAAACAATTTTACACATATGTTTATGTAAACATATATATATATAACTTACATGTTTTAGTAGAGTCTGACACTAAAGTTAATTGGAACAAACATATTTTCCAAAAACATATATTAATTATAGAGGATCCATGCTAAAATAAAAAAAATTATCTTGAGGGTATGTTATACAAGCTATATATCTATTAAAAATACTTATATATAAGTTTGGATGAACATTTCTTATGTTTTAAATCTCCACATAAACTCATGACATAATGTGTAAAGGCCTCAAAACTGTGTATAAAAAAGGGTAATGTAACATTTAAAAATATATGTATATAATTGTAATTATACTAAAATGGTTGGCACCTCTACATGCTTTAACCCCCTAAGAATATTAGTTAAACAATGTTTTATATAGGGAAGGTCGTGTTGTTATTCATAAATTTAGTTTATGAAAACGTACACATAAAATTCTATTAAAACCTAACATATATACCATTCTCCATATATATTTATACATATGAATTTTTGTGTATATGTGTATGAGTTGTACATAATAAAAATTTCATATGGACAAAAACTAATCTTTCATTCGATGTTCTTATCTTGCAATCTTTTCAAACATGATGGATTGGTTATTTGTGGGTCTATACTCAAAACCGAAAGACCATTCCTACACATACTCATATATAAACCAAAGTACATTTAACGATACATATGTGTACATATATATATAGTACGTATTAAGCTTGGTAAGCATAAAATAACTCTCAAATTACAAATACTCCACCAATACAAAATTTAGAGACTTAGGTTCGGTCTTAAGGAATGTTTCAAACTAACCCATAGGGTTATTTAAAACACATTGGTTTATGAGAATATATATATATATATAATCAAAAAAACAAAACAAGGAAAAATAACCCCTACATTTAGAATGAGGAGAAGGTGAACTCGGGGAGGGATGGATGGATCTTGCAGGGGGTTTGAGTGGAGAGAGGAACCAAGATTCCCTTGGTTGTAAATGGCTACATAAAAACTAAAAAAAGCACCAACATTTAGTGCTTCTAAAGAAAAAAATGAATCCTTCAGGGCACATTAAATGGTCGGTTACACACTTGTAGAAAATGGGAAGCAAGGAGGGTCCCCCGATGGACATTTGTAAAAACAAATGGTACATTTTAGGAGTACCGTTACTGGTGAAAAAACACCTGAAGGAGAAGAAGATGATGTGGGAAGAAGATATCTGTAGATTTATTGGATGGCTCAGATTGACCTGTGGAATATCGGATGGTCCATGATCAACACAATGTTTAAAAAAACTCAAACAGTCGAGATTAGATATTAAGGATGATTTAATAGTCCAAGCCCTCGGTGGTGTTCTGTGGTTACTGAAGGTTGGAAATGGGATCGAGTTCGACGGGCTAGGTCCCGCACGATGAGATCTAATGGCCCAAGACACATTTTGGCTGGAATGACACACCCCACATCAAAACAGAGAGACAGTCGTGTCCCCTTTATAAGCCTTAGCATCCAATAGAACGCTCATAAAAAACTGACAACACATACCGGGGAGCCTTACACACAAGATCCTACCTCTGCATGCCTTGGCCTACCCAGGTCCCACCACGACCTCACACCCACGGTGGTGCGCAATGGGCTCCTACTCCTATCCACCCTTTAGGGAAGCTCTACCAAAGCATGGGTCGGCCTTGGCTTAGGCTGATGGAAAGGCTCAACCACTTAGTGTGAGCTGTCTCCCTCGGCCCAGCTATAAAGGGCTTGCTCTATTGAGCCTATATTTTTATAAAAACCCAAAATCAAAATTATAAAGTCTTCATGATAAGAAATAAGACATTTATTATAAATATATAGAAATTATCTTCTTAAAAATGGCTTTTATTAAACATTAGGATGTTAATTAAACTTTGTAACAGTTTAAAGCATCTCTAAAATTATATACACTAAACCTTTAACATAAAAGTTATAAAATGAGAGTTCATAAACCTAAATATATATTTATTATACGAGAATTATAAAAAAACAATTTTTAATTAAAAACATAATAAATTTTTTGAATTTAAACATAGTTGATAACAATGTTTATGAAATGAAAATCATTACATTGTAGTTGAAAAATATTTTCAATGTGTTTTGAATTCCTTAATACTTCTCAAATTCACTTATGTTAAATTTGAAGTATTAAACCATATCCTTTTAGAGTCCCTAAATGGTTGTTATATTATAATTAAAATTATAACAGAAATATTTGGAAACTAATTAATACTTAAATATTTTTAATTATCCTATCAAAGTTCAACGACTGTAATTATTATCATTTTATTTAAAAGGTCACTAGAGAAACAGTTGGGTTAATTCCCTATAGAACCATTTCTTGGGGTGTCTTAATCTTGTAGAAATTGACGAGAATGGTGATTTTTATACCCCTACTGATCAGTAGGTTCATCATGATCATGGTGGTGTTTTTCTTCATTTTCACTGACCTGAAGGATCTCCTTTATTTACCTTGTGTTGTAGTCTTTGTAGGGGGCCTTCCCATAGTTCTGATAGGGTTTTTATACAGAATTTTTGGGTATGATGATTCCTTTTGATTATGAAACATTGTAAACTCTATAGTGTCCTTTTTATTATAAAAATCCATGTTTTCATTTCTGGGTTTTACTTGGTTGCATTCTAATATAAATTAAATCCACATTTTTTACTTTCTCGTGACAAACAAGTTTTGGTTAGTTGTTATGAAATTCAAAAAAAATGAAAACATAAACATAAAAATACAAGACGTACATGTTTTTTGGGTGTTTCAAGTTTAATCTGTGGTTTCTTGTTTTTTTGTTCTTAGACTGTGTGTCTGTAGAGGTTAAAAAGGAAATGCCTTCCAATTTCAGAAATATGCCTTTCCAGTGCTTGTCACCAGCCCCTGGCCTATGGAAGGTGGGCTTGGGGTAGTCACGACATGGGACTCGAGGGACGATTCATGACACACTCAATCATATTAAATATATCACTCCACAATATTAAGTAATGAAATTGAATTTATTTTAATAAATCATTATTAATAACATATTAAATAACACACAAATTAAATTAATATTAAAAAAATAATTTAGTTGAAATAATTTTCAGATATCCAATAAAAAATAAATAGAGGGACTTTATGGTGGATACATTACCACTAGGTGGGTAGTAAATTAGTAGACACCCTAACATTTATTATCATTTAAATTATTGAAATACTAGTTAAATATAAGATCATTGAATTAAACTAGGAGATTCCATTAGAAATGTTGTTCTGGAAAATAAAATCTCAATATAATACAACAAATGAATCTATATAACAACTAAAACATGGAATCTATTGACTCTATATTAAAAAAATCCAGTTTACAATTTGTTTTTATAAAGATAAAATATTTGATAAAAAATTCCCCAGAGTATTCAAAACATTATTCCATATTAAACAAATACCAGAATGAATCATATATAAAAGAATACATGTAATAAACAATGGATAAACAATATGATAATAATGTTAAGATATAACCCTGAAATATACCATAATGTGATAAACTAATCACAAATTACAATTAATACTATTTTAGATTTCACATATGTGTATACATGATATGAATTAATGAAAAATAAAAATACATGAATAGTTTTGAAAAAAATATATAACCATCTGTAGAATTACATAAACTAATGTTACAAAAACATCTTGTGGTATTACACACCCATAAAGTGAAAATTATATTACAAATTCACCCAAGGTTACCGAATGTTCTGTGTTTAATAAAATCTTTTTAAATCCCATAATCAAATTTAATGAAATAGTTTCACATAAAACTCTTTTTCCATTATTTATGGAAGATCTATTTAAAAACCCAAACAAAAATTTAATGTATTTAACAATTCACATAGTATATGAAATACTATTTATTAATGGAAAACATTTTAAAAAAATTAATCATTTCCAAAAAAACTAGTCCAATGTCATGGAATTTAATTCCTTTTAATCACCCAAAGGAATTGACATGAATAGATAACATATAAATAATTTTCCCATTTTATAGAGACACATACATCAGGAATGGGGGAAACCTATTCACCATCAATGATAGTGATTAAAAATTTGAAAATTCACCTTCTAATGACAAGGAACATGTTAAAATGAAAAGGATCGATCAAGATCACATCATGATCGTTGGACCTAAAAAAACAGAACACACAACTTCTAAACAAAGTTCAACAAGGATAAAAGTTAGATAGTGACTGAATATACCTGAAGTATAACAACCCACTACACTGGAAATCAACTACAACAACCAAATATATTTGGGGATGGGAGGTCACCCAAAATCACCCTACAATTTAAAGGGTATTTTTGGGAATTATATGATGAATGTTTTTTATATGTAGCTTAAATAAAATCACATATCATGGGAAATTTAGGATGTAAATCATGGGTTAGGGTCTAAATTACATCTTGTTTCATATAAATCATAAAAGTATTTTCATCAGGTTAAACAATAATCAAATGATGAACTTAAAAAATAAATTATCTTTTATAGTGTATTTCAATATTTTAATAATTCATTTTCACAACTTGTTTCTACTTTAATAATTATGGAATATACAATAGATTTATGTAAAAAATTTCTTATGCAACAAGTACCCAAAATCATCCCTTACAGAACCACCCATATGGCATCCAATTACTTAAATATCTGTAATGAACCCTCTAATGACCTTGATATATTTATACCCAAAACAATTAATTGAATCAAACATATATCCTTCAACGTCTGAATATTTTCTGGTGGTAAATTCACTGCATTTTGGAAAAGATGGAAACTTACTCATACAAAATAGAAATAAAAATATGAATAAATATCTACCAAGAAAAAAATATGTGGTTGTTGAATTCTCCAAGAAACAAACTATTTAAGGCCCTAGAATATACCCATGATCATAGACTTGAAAAAAAGATAC
Organism: Viscum album; assembly: GCA_963277665.1. Lineage (NCBI taxonomy): Eukaryota > Viridiplantae > Streptophyta > Magnoliopsida > Santalales > Viscaceae > Viscum > Viscum album. Next base: position 1,940,374,875 of record OY728126.1, on the reverse strand, counting down.
ATCCACCAATACCTGATAAATAACTCCCACTCCATCCAATCATGGAAGTCTTATCTACACTAAAATAGTATAATGGCCAATGTAATTGTTTTACAATATAATTTTTTAATGAGAAACGTAATATATACTAGTTTTCAAACCATAATGGTTTTCGGTTCATGATCAATATCTTCATACTGAATAATAATGGAAAGATGTTCTTTATATTCCCTTAGTAGAAAAACCCAAACCACATTACTGATGGAAGTGAAATAGAATGAATATTCCCCTTTACTTCAAATGGACTGTGTCCCAAGTGAGGTGTAACTCATAGAAAAACCAAATAACCAATATCAAACTTTAGGGCAGGAAAATTAATGTATTCATGGGATTTCTAATGAATCTATGGTGATATTAGTATTTTAATGATCAACTTCGTCTTTTCAATTTTTTCTTAAATAAGACATGTCCAAACCAAGGGAAGATCTCACATCTCTTCCAAACAAAATTTAGATCTATTGGGTTTTCCATACATCACCTAAAAAGGTGACATCATAATGGAGTTCCAAAACATATTCTTATAGTAAATATCAACTACATGAAAAGTCTCCGTGAACCTAAAAAATGATCCACATATTCCTAGAGCATATCATAATGAACCTATATATCCCTCACTAACTATCCATCCATTTATAAATTATAATCCATGAAAAATTTCAATTGGTATCCCATTTATTCATTAAAACAATTACAAAACCATGATTTGATCCTAAGGTCACTATCATAAACAATTATATAGGGATCCCTAAGAAGTCTCACAACCTCTCAGACATACAATTACCATGTATTTTTTTCATATCCATGAGTGGGTCAAAACACACTGATTTTAGAGGATTATTAACGTTTAACCAAGATTTCATACTTCAAGATTGGATTATATAGTAGAATAATGATTATTTTGATGGGATATAGTTTCAATACCATAATAGAATGGATAAGTGATATGAAAAAGTAGTTTGTCATAGGTTCTCCATTATAATTCATTAATAACATAGACACCCTGACAAAAAATATTCCCACAACCAACTCATCCTTGGCCATACATAATTTTGTCTCAAATCATGATTTTGAATAGTAGTCCAAGGGATCATTGACTATATTGTTTTTCTATTTCCATCAATTGATGACATAGATCAAGTGGGAAAACCAACAAATATTGAAAACATAGAGCACCACTTGGAGACTAAGACCACCGACCTAAGGTATGCCCACCATTTATAATTTTATTAAAGCACTAGAAATCAATGTAAGGTTTCATGTCTATAGGAAAAAATATATAAAATGTTGTTTTAGCCTTTATCTACTCCCAATAAACCTTCATTTAATCTACATTCACTCTTAAACTCATCTCATCAATCAACCCAATTAGAGACCACTCATACACTGATTAATTTAATGGTGGATTTTATAATTTGTTATTAAATTCATCATCCACCACATTCCATTTACTATGAGTATTTGAAATTTATAAATTATAAGTCTACTAATAATCAATCTGTCATTACTATCAAATTTTAGTATACATCTATTTGAAACTATCATTTAGTATATTTTGATCAACCATTACCAGAAACCACTCCTCAAAGAGATTATGTCACTATGTAATGATGGAATGAAAATACACTACCAAATCAAGATCATGGATAGGGTATTTCATCTCATGAGGTTGTAACTATATATAGTCTATGGACATCACCTACTACCTATGAATGAAGACACATCCCAAAACCACAACAAAAGCATAAATGAAAACATAATATCCCAAACCCAGTTCTAGAATAATAAAAACATGATCTGATGTCAACCCCACCGATAGATGCTCAAAATTTATGTAACAATATTCCTTACACATAATCCTTAAACCATTAAAAGTTAATGAAATCAATTAATATTCAAGCTTTGTAAAATTTTAAACAAACTTGCTATAATTACAATCCAATGAAAATATTAATCGAATATCCTGAAATTTTATTTTCTATTCCCATGAAATAACTTCTTCTATATTTTTATAATTGACTAATATTCCCCAATGGGATATTAAATTTCCCATATATTTCACTTCCTAACCCCAAAACTTGAATTTGGTTTTCATACATTGTAGAATATATTCCATCAACAATTTAATGATGGTTACAAAATTATCCATGTCATCGTCCTCTGATCTGATGTTCACCAAAATATCATCCATGAATATAATAATAGAATCCATTAATATATTATATATCGGGTCCATCAAATCCGTTAACAGTAAAGGATAATTTTTTAGACTAAATGGAACCACGATAATCTTAAAATATCCACATCTTCACCTAATTGTTGTCTTAAGTATATTTTCATTTTAGAAAATCAAATGGTGGTACCCCGACCCAAGGTAAATCATTGAAAATAAACGAGCACATAAATATTGATTAATTTGATTATAATTCAAAGGAAATGGATTCAAGATGATCCTGAAGTTCCAGTAACTTAGAAGGTTCTATGAAATAATATGGATATGATGTGGGAATCATACCATGCAGAAATTGAATGTTAAACATTACCTATATATATAGAGGTAACCTGTAAAAATCATCTGAATAGACCATGGGTTACGAAAAACCATTATTGGAATTAGAATACTCATAAAAGGGTCATGTACATCTTGGATAATTTCTATGAACTAGCATGAAATAACTCCAGTCTACAAAACAACAGGCCTCAGCCTCCGCGACCATGAATGCCACTCACCCTAAAAGTCATGAGTGATTAATTGGATAAAAACTAATGTTCACTTTGGTAATATTTTATATCTTCTTTAATAATGATCATCCAATCCATTATAATATTTTTGTCTAATATATAATGGTATAGAACCATTATTAACCACCCCAACTAAAAGTTCACTATTGTAACCCCAAATTCAGGTATATTGGAACCATGTTCAAACTTCTTTGTCAATTGTGTAGAAATATCTAACATGAATAAAAGAATCACTGAAAACAATCCCTAAAGGCAAACTAGCACTGAAGATAAAAAATAGTGAGTACCACACGCACTAAGGAAAAAGTGCACCATATGAGATGAAATAAATACCATATCTCAAATAGTAGATGGCCCAACATCATATTCCACTATTTAATACTCTATTTCATAATGATAGTTGATATACGATCCTAAATAATATTTTTTATCCACATTAAATTCGTCCGTGGAATAAGGATCATTCCCACCACCCTTGGAACTATTAGTGTGAACCTGATAACCATTAGTGAGAGAGGATCGGGCCATATTTCCTTGGGACATCCTGTAAAAAGCAACATAGGTATATAGATTGACCTCAATGATGTATATTATTTGGATCCTACATAAATTTATTAATGGTTATACAAATTCTCCCACATTAATAATGTAAAACATGATGTTATACTAATGTAGCCCCTAAAATTGTTCCTAATGAAAACCGAAATCCACTAGTCATCCTTTTTGGGATAGAAGATTTACCCAATCTAACATGAGCACCAACCAATGATCCACCCAAGACTATTTTCCAACATATATTTGCTTCTACCAAATCCTACTTAGAATATACCACAATAATGATCACAAGATACACAATAATCATCAATAGAAAAATAATATCCCTCAATAAAAACCTAATCCTCCAAACCATTAGGTAATCCTTAGTGACTTCCTCCAGAAACAGAAACGCCAACACTAAAGAGGGCCAACTACTCCATAATGGTACAATAACCTTTTTCTATGAAGAAAAACTCATAGGTATTTTCCATACATAATATGTCTGGATAAAATAGTTGGTTGAAAATATTTATATAGGAAGCCTAGGTAATATCCTTATGAAACATTTATTGTACAATAAATTCCCCCCAAAAACATCACTGTCCCTCAATAATGGGAATAAAGAAACACACCATAAAATCAACATGAGTCTTAAAAAATTTAAAGACTCTATCAATCTAATCTAATCACCCATAGCTTTATGGGGTCCTTGGTATCCACATATGATTAGTGGGATATTCATAGAAAATTATGAGCTCAGGTCCACTATTCATCTTTAGTTCCAAATTACCTCTTGACATTGAGTCACAATAGAATATGTTAAATCACCTACCAAATAAGTGTACACTAGAGGATTGACCAGTGGAACCTACCTTGGAGCGACCTCTATCATATTTATAAGTTCACTCTGCATTATCTTCAATTAAATAGAAGTCATTGTGTAATAAAATTAAGACCATATTCGAAAACAATATACCACAATTTTTCCCTATTAATAGTTTTAAGTGATAAAAATCAAATTTGGTTATTTATTATTTGATAAAACGAGTGGAATAAAAAAGAAAAATATTTCCAATTAAATGAAACAAATATATGTTTTATTCAAATAACACCAACCATCATGTTTTAATCATAGGGGGAAATACATTCCCCCCAATTATAACATGGGTTCATATATCTTTTGTGAGATGGTCAGTTGTCTTTTCTACACTATCTATTTGAAATATAATAGTCCACACTATGGTCTACCAAGACACTGAATCAATCACAGTAAGTGTCACAACACTTCATGATGGATATTTCAACTAATACCATGTTATAAATAACTAACCTAGGGAAGAAAGAAAATTCACCTAAGAAGGTTCACCCCATAGTGAATTACAGAAAAGAGGATGAGACATGTATCATGCTAAACACAAACAATGAAATCTACTAGGATATAAACAATATAAAAGAAAACATATCCTAGAGATATAGTAATTCAATCTAGAAATGAAAAACCATAATTATAATAAATATATTTTCCAGAATTGTCTATATATAACTATGTTTCACCTCCAAACCATCCCGCATAAAATAAGATAAAAAAATACTAAATGGAATGCTATATAAAAACGTTCTACTAAATAGTGTCCTTTAAAGAAAGATCTACATCCTCCCAATGGAAAAATTAATTTTTTTGGAGAAATAATTTAGGAAAACAAAAATTGATCTATATATTATCAAATAACTATAATTAATTATCATTATCATTTTAAAAAATACATTTTACAAAACATTTCATAAAATAAAACATTATTATAAAAAATTCATTAGTTTTTATAAAATCATTCCATTGCACAAAATCCATGATTATATTATATATAACTGAAAACATGTTAGAAACTAATGATGCACCATATTATAAGAATGTGGTAAAATAACTATGAAATACACAATCATTTGATCAAACCATCATAAGTAAAAAATAACACCATAAGTTCTCTAGAATGTTGGTATATGTGTGAAGCAATATGAAAAGGAAAAAATATAGTCCTATGGTGGATCCGACCAATATATTATATATTTCCATTACACAAAAAACATTTATATAAAATATCTCATGTAATTACACACACCAACAATGAACATTCTATTCCCAACAAACAAATATTAACTCAATGTTTTATATAATCCAAAATCCATTCAAAAAATTATCAATTTTAATAAATAATATTCACATCATGGGAATTCCCCTTCTGGACATGAAGTTCTATTTTAAATAAAAAATCCCCAATTAAATAATTTCACTAATCAATTGTTGTTATCAAATTAATTTTTAAATAAAATTCCATTAAAACATGAATGTAATATAAAAACACATTCCCCGATCAAATCAAACCTTTCAATTGTTTATCCCAAATTAATTTATTATAATGTGTAACAATTCATGAAGTAACCCCTTTTATAGATATATAATCCTCTATAATGGAGTAACTTATTCACCTTTGTAAATGGAGAATATAAACAAGTACTTTGGACTTCTAATTTAAATGAATGAGATAATCCAATAAATAATTGATTGATATCAGATTACAAGTATTAAAAATTTGAAAAAATTAGACATGATGATATAAATCCTATATGAAGATAGCTAAATTGAAAGAGGTAGAGTGCACATACTTGAGGGAAGATAACATAATGACCTGAAAGAAAAAAAAATGACGTAATGTGATCTTGATGAAAGATATCACTGAACAATTCCAAAAATCAAACCTAGGATTAAGAGATATTCCAACACATCTAATTATTATGGGGTTATGAAAGAAGGGTAAATAATATCTCAAGGATAAATTAATTTACATTTAAGATCATGGGTTTTTTTCACAATGGGATCATGTTTCAGTTACAATGAAGATGGAATCATATTGGGTATAATATTTACCATGTAATGATTTTAAGGAATATGTTCATCTTTTACAACATAAATACCTTATCATCATACGCCATTATAACATATTGGTCCTATTGTATAATTTTTATTTGTATACCATGGTTTTATGTTGAAACAACCTTATGAAAATAGTACCCAAAATCAGCATCCTATTGAAATTCCCATATGGCTTCCAATTCAACTATTTCCCAAAGTACACCTTGTAAATCCATTAACACAGTTCTACCCAGACACCATTAATTTTATTTAACATACATCCCAAAACCTTATGTTTTTTTTTCCAAATAAATTATCTATATACCTAATGGGCCAAAACACCTTAAAATGTAATAAACAGATTCATGAACTACCAGTATAATGCTAATGTTTTGTTACAAATAAAAACTGAATAAAAAAATTAATGTGGGAAATTCTATGTTCACAACACCACAACATCACTAAGAAATAGAAAGTGATGTCTAATACTACCATGAAGACCCTCCATGAAACGTAAAATCTATTAATATATATGTAGGGTAAGGATAACATGTATACATATTAAAATCATTTGATAAATCTCTTTTGAAAATGTGTAATGATTATACTAATTCTCTCTTTAAATAATAGAAGAACTACCATGCACCTAAAAAGATCAAAATATTATATTGCCAACCTGAAAATGTATTACTCATTATCTTGTTTCAATATGGTAGTATGTTAACATTATATGAATAATAATATACTACACAACCACTTCTTCGCTTATTATCTACTCTCAAGACCCATTATCAAACGTGATTTTATGAGATACCTTATATCATCACTTAGTCATCCATGAATCTCATATTGATGGAAACATATTATCATGAAAAATAAAAACATCAATCATGTTCCCACCTCCAAATGCGAATTGACACCCCCCCCCCCACAAATCACATAATATTATTCCATTTACTAGTAATCCATCATTACTAATCATCAACCATGGATATGTTATTATAACAATGCATTGGTTCCAACTATGACATCAAGACATTGAATCACCACCAACTAATATTTCATTAGTTTGAAACCCCAATAACTACTCTACCATCAAATGTAATCGCAACTAAATATGATCTAATATCAAATTATAACGAAATAATGGTGAAGGGTGGGTAGTTGAATATCTTTTATAATCATCCTTGATGAATGTGAAAAAATATAACACCATACCCCTTTTTGTTAATTATTTTTTAATAATCGAATGAGGTGGGGTTCATATAGATTTCACAAACAAGTAAAATAGTCACAAATAATAGATAACTTATTGGTCCACCTCAAATAAAACATTAATTTCTAATAATAATTCCACATCACCATATGATATCTTCCACTGATGGATGCCACTAATCAATGTTCCAAACCCCAAAAAATATACCAAAACATCTCTCAATTCCCTTCATAATTAATAGATTCGTCCATTTGAATCTTTTATAGTTTCCAAATATATAATTTTAGATAACAACCAAATTCAATTTTTATTAATGAACCACTCTCAAGAGGATTTCATATTTAGTTTCACCATCAACACATTAAATTCTAAATAATTTATCAAAATAAAATTCATCAATATGTTCCCAAATATTTTCTTCAATAAATTTTTTATTTAATTTTTTCTAAAACTACAAAAAATAAAACACACAGCATCCAAACACCTCCTAGAAAAAACCTTCAACCATCCACTACAACCCTCTGAAACTCCCATCTATAACAGCCCAAGATTTTCAATATAAATTCATTTTATAATCAAGACATTAAACACAACATTTCCTCTTCTATGTTTTGAATTTCTAAAAACGATCATCTAGAGTTGCTATTAGTAAGTCATTTGATGTACGATTAAACAGACTTGATTTTTGGTGAATATTAACATACCTTTACAAATAGTAATATGAATAGTGATATGGCCCTTTTTAATAGAAAATAATTATATTATTTAATTTTCTTACGGTAATAAGATAATGAGATCATCATTAATTTTTCAATGTGATATAAATCTAATTATAGCTTAAAAAAGATATTTTTGAATTAAATAATATTTTATATAAGAATGAAATTAAAATTGTTTAGAAAATTATTTTTGACAATTGGATTTAATTTTTGAATTCTACACGTCAAAAAATAGTTGGGGTGAATTTTTGACATTTTTCTCAAATATTTGAATTTCTATGAATAGTAAAAAATACAGTTTGGGGTTATCGGTAGTTTAATGACATCCTAATGACTTAATAATTAAAATAAAAGGTTTTTTAGAATTTTGAATATTAAAATAATTTTTTAGGTGTCCCAAGTGGCTAATAAAATTGGAAAATACCATGTGAAAGCCCATGGTTTTACAAAAACGAATAATTAGGTGTCCTTTTAAGTTAATAAAAAATTATATCCCTTTTACTAAAAATACCCACTCATCCATTCGTTTTAATTCTTTCCAAATCCCTCATACTCAAATATATTGAGGTTTTACCACTCTAAGGGTCCTCCAATGGTTCTTTAATCCCCCATGGTCCCGACCTATATGTTCTAGGAGTTACTGTACAAAGTAAGGGAATCCTTCATCATTTTCTTTTAGTCGACACTTCTTCTATGTTATCTATTTGTATTTCTATTCTCATATCTTGGGGTAGATATTATGTATTCCTCATATTATAATTTCTAATTAAATATGATTAGATTCCTTTTTCATTCATCGATTCATTTTATGATTTTTTAAGTGGCATCGTTAGATTGTATAATTTTCATAAGAAATCTCTCAACTTTTCATTTATTTTCATGATCATAACTTTTCAATTACTTTCCTCAACTCCTCTAACCAAATGACCATGATAACTCCAGTATTATTTATATACTTTAATTATATCTTTTTAATGGAAGAAACATCATCAATATCCCCCCCCCCCCTCTCTTCCTTTTACATTAAAAATGTAATCAATTTCCATGAGGCTTTAATTTATAGCCTTTGTGGATGATGATGTTTTATTCATCAATTTATCTATCATTACGGGTCATGAACCCATTTTGATGGAAGATCCAGAATATAAAATTTTTATTATAACCAAATTAATATTCAGTAACTAGTATATGAACATATTATTAAATTATAAGACCCAAATACTTTATAACAATCAAAATACCGCTTAAATAAACTATGTGAATATCAATAATAAATCATCTGATGATTCATTTTATTTCCATGAAACCAAATGATATAAATGACCATTAACACCTATGGATATTAATAAATAATATTTGATTTAAATTTGGGATATTTACATCCATTCCACATGAACTCCATTACATAAAACTAAGAGAACCGATTATGAAAATAAAGAAAACGAACGTTCCAGAACGACGAGATTTGATATTATAACATATAGATAAGGAAATAAATGAACTAAACCGAATAATGATAAAATAAATACTTGTCTAATATTTTCTGAATTAAGTTAATAATTAGTCTAATTTCATATTAAATGACCTTATGTTCAATAGGGGAACACATTCGGACTGAACATATGGGTTTTATCACTTGAACTACCATTTTCATTTCGGTTACATTTATTGTCATATTACCTCAATGAAATTTTTGTATATTTTTATGTAATCCCCTAAAAATTTCTTTCAGTTATATATATATATATATATATATATTTACAATCGATAACCCTTCTTTATTTTATGGATAATTACACATTCTAAATAAACATTCAAAACTATATCCAAAATACAAGCTCAATTCTTGGGAATTTCTCAAAATATTATCTCTTTTCAAGGGAACTCTATATCATATTTTTTGGAAAGTATTATTTTAAAAAATCACTCATTTTATTATGAGAATACTATGTTACTTCACATCATGGTTTAAACAAATATTTTTCCCAAAGAACTATTGTTTTCAATATTAAAGGGTATTTATCTCAAAAATTGCTTAATGTTTTTATAAGAGTTTTTTCATTTTATTGAACAATCATGTTTATTTATATAGAAGCTCTCAACTTTTCATTTATTTTAATTCTCATCTATTTTATTTTCCTCTCCTCACATCCACTGTCCAACTGTCAGTGATTCCTCCAGTATTATCTATATAATTGAATTATATCTTGTGAATGGACGAACCATCATCAACATCCTATGTCTCTCTCTCTCCCATTAATATTACAAATGAAAACAGTGTCCATGAGGTTCCAATTTATAGCCTTCATGGATGATGAAGTTTCGTTATTAAATTTCTCCTTCATTACAAGTCATGAAACTGTTGTGATGGTTAAACCATACTATAATATTAGTAACATTACCAAATTAATATTTAGGAACCAATATAATTACATATTATTAAATCATAAGAACAAACTAATTCATAATAATCAAAATTCTTCTTAAATAATCTATGTGAATATCATTAATAATACATATAGTGATTCATCCTATTTCCATGTAAATAAATGATAGAAATGACCATAAACACTTATGGATTTTGATAAATAATATGTTATTTCAATTTTGGATATTTAAATCCATTATAGAAGAACTCCATTATTTATGAACAAGAGAACTGATTATGAAAATCATGAAAACAAATTCTTCGGAACAATGAGATTTGATATAATTACTTATTGATAAGGACATAAATGAACTAAATAACATTGTGATAAAATAAATCAATTTATATTATGTTCTGAATTATTTTATTAATGGTTCTAATTTTATATTCTAGTAACATATGATCAAGAGGGGAACACATTATGACTTAAGGTAATGGTTTTCTCACCCGAACCACCATTTTCATTCGGGTTACTTTTATTGTCTTATTACCTCAAATAAAATTTTTTATATTAATATGTAGTCCTCATAAAATCTGTGTGAGTATTATATATATGTTTACCAACCAGATCCCATCATTATTTTATGGATTGTTACACATTTTAAAACAAAGATTCCAAAAGGTTTCCAAAATGCAGGCTCGATTCAAGGGAATTTCTCAAGATCTTAACTATTTTCAAGGGAAAAATATAACATGTTTTTTGGAAACCATTATATTATAAAATAAATCCTTTTTTATGAGAATGCTATCTTACATCACATCTGGTTTTATGCAAAAAAAATCCAAATGAACTATTCTTTTTAATGTAATAGTGTATTTATCTCAAGAATTGCTTAAGGATTATATAAGAGTATTTTTGCCTGATTTAGCACTCTTGTTGATTATTATGTATTATTGGGATTAATATTTGATGATTTCATATACAATATTTAATTGTATCATTTATGACTAGTTTTGTTGACTATGTGATGTCATGAAACCATTCACCATAATACTTAGAATGGTAAGTGTATATGTTTAATAATTGGGAAAAGTTGATACATTTCATATGATAGATTCTAGATGAATGTATATATTGATTATGTTTATCTTTTATCTTATTAGTAATACATTGGACTTATTATGTGACTTGTGGGGCCCTGTATATCCACTAAATTCATCAGTAGGTATAATGAGACTAATTATGGTTTGGGAAAAAGGCCTGGACAAAATGATTATTTATGGTCCCGGCACGAGGCCTAGACGTCATGGTTATGATGTCTGACATATGCACTTCCCTCATTACGACGTTATTAATTGAAATTTTGTGTGGTTATTTAACTAATAAAATACCCATTATTATAATTCATTATTTCATTATTACTCAGCTCATATTTTTGATGTATTATGTTCATGTTTATTTTTAAACGCATGTGTTTATAATTATTCACCTTGTATAATGTATTTGTTATATTCCACTACATTTATTAACCTTAAAATGAGTTTGATCTCACCACTTTCTTATGATTCAATTTTTCAGGACATGGTGAATTTTATTATGAATGACATGCTAAGATAACATAGGAGTTATGAAAGTTTCTAAGGAGTTTCTATATTCATTTTCCATTCAAGTTGTAACATTGAAATTATGTATGTATCATGTTTCCAATAATACAACACTAATCAGTCCTTTGGGATGCTTATTCCTTGTCAGTATTCCAATATAATCAAAAAAGCCACCAGCTCCGGGTTACTAGGGTCAGGACCTTACATCATCCTAGTCCAAAAACCACATGGTAACATATCTCAACAAAAAATATATTTGAACATATGACCACCATCATTATAGAATCCGAAAAAATTTATATATATAAAAAATGATAACAAAAATCCCACCAATATATGTAATGATAGATTTCACCTCCCTTTATTACATTCACTATCATTTATTGTTGGATTTTATTTTAATTCACCATATCATGCACAGGTCTGTTGAAATAATTTTTACATTTTCTCACAACCATTTCATTCCCAGGATTATGAACTTTTCCTTTTATATTCAGTTAATTAAAAATTAATGATAATAAGTGTTCAAATTTAACTTAAAATGAAATCACTATTCATAAAAACCATAAGTATATAGATATAAGAAAATTTGATTCAAAATCATGGAAACTACATATCACAAGAAAATACACACCCTTCTATTGTACATGAAACAAGCTAGTTATTTATCTTTTTCAAATCATTATTATCAAGTATACCAATAGAAAATAAAAACATTATAATTTCTTAAATATGGATAAATAAGGTGAGGGAATGAATAAAAAATTGAGAAACTCTTTCTAAACTGATATTAAAAATAATATAGAAGAAAAACAAACAAAATACTAGAACCACACAAAAGAGATATCAACAATATAGAATAGTTTTCACCCCATCAATCTTATTCGATAAAATTTATAGATATAGAAATTACCTCTACCGTAGACTTATATAAAGTACAATTTGTAAGGAAAATAAGAGGGGATGGAATATAACTCACTTTTGATTACCAAGAATCAATATCATGTTATAGTGAATCTAATCCAATAAAAAGTCGTTGAAATTCATCCAATGGATGAATTTATGTCCTATAGGAGTTGACATAATATTAAGGAAAATGTTGGGTTTAAAAGGGTTATTTAAATTTATAGGCCTTATGTTTTTAATAATCCAAGGAATAACATAATTAACCTAACCAAACTAAATAATATTTTGAACCAAAACTACAGTGAAACAAAATTAAATTGAACATAATAAACCCTAGTCTAACATACTTTTGAATCCATGTAAATTTCAGAAACTAGATCATATAAGCCGAGGGAATGGTGATTTTGTTTTCCATGCACCCTGACATAACTAATCTCAAATTAAAAAAGTAATTAAAATCCATTTCACTGATCCTTTACACCATTATAATGATTACCGCACTATTTGAAACACACTAACAGTGATAATACATTGTAACACAATGTTACACTAGAAATACCCTTCAATTAATAGGGAAACCAAAACTAGAATCTACTTACTTTGAGGTTATAACATACATCAATGTCACTATTGAACCACCTTCTACACTTCACCATGCTATATGGAATTTTTTTCAATGAAGATCCCATGGTATCATTTTATGTGAGATTTGGATTACCATTATTCACACTACAACTAGTCATAACATAACCGATTTAACCTTATAAAATATCTTCTATGTTATTACCCAAACATCTCCCACTGAAAATATAAAATTACAAAATAATTGATGATTTTGACAAAACCATACATGAAGCCCACATAACCATTAAAAAAAATCTTATGTTGAGTAATGTAAGAATCTATATCATAATCTATTTATCAAGTGATATTCCCTCCTAAGCTACTATGATCATTCCTCAAAAATCTTCATGAAAACAATATCGCTCAAAAATGGTAATATTTAATAATCCAGAAAGTACAGTCACTAAATTAGATTACTTGTGATTGATTCTCAACATATTGAATCCGCAAAAGATTCCATGAATGGATCTAATAACTGTAATTCCCAAAAACCCATCTAATGAGATACCCATTATGAATATCATTACTGATAAAACATATTCACCAACCCCAAAAACATCTATTGGAATAACTAAATATCATAATATAGTAATAATTCATTCATATTATCCCAAAAAATGGAAAAAATTCAAAAATAATTTGGGTAATGATTTGGAATATACATCTCACATTCCCATGTAATATATTCAAAACCACTATGCATCAACAACACATGAACCAAATGAATTTCATTCCCACAAAAATCCTTATCGTGAATATCCTTCTCAACTAGAAGCTCTATGACTATATAATAAATGTTTGAAAAATATTCTAATTTGATGACTTGTGAGTCATCATGATGATATCTAGTTATGATGACAACATTGGTGAAATTTTATATCCATGGTGGATGAAAATAGTAAGACTCCATCTTGAATAATTCCACTAGTACAACGATGTTATTGATAAATTGAGGGAAAATATCACTAAAAAACCATCATTTCCACTGATGAGGTGATAACCTAAATAATAAATGGAATCTAGCCTCATGCAGTAGGTTTCAATTCTAGTTATTAATGTATATATTCTAGTTGTCTTTCTCAACTCAATACACCTGTGAATTGTCATCATCTTCGTCATCACACTCTTCACAAAAATAAGACAAATGATGGATGAATCCGCAACCATATCCTTACACAATAGAGAATTAAACATTATCCAAATAGATTAGTTAAATTAAACCATACTAATAATAAATCTAATGATTTTTTATAGGAAAATCAACCGATGGTAAATGATTTAGATACGGTAGGATAAAAAATTGAATTCAAGCCCGCAAAATTTACTTTAATGTCTGAATTGTGTAATACATGTACCCATTTTTTATTGATAAAAATTAATTACATGGAATAACTATTAGAAAAAATAATTTTGTATTCCTCATTATACATTCAATGTGAATTGAGGGTCTAGGTTGGCGATGATGGTCTTTTGTACCCCCATTGATTCTTACTTCTTTATCTATGCACCACATAGCCAAAATATTAATATTAATCAAGTCATAAATCAAAAAAAAAAAAGACCTCATATGTTTGTATATTTTAAAATAATTTACATAATATCATCCCAATGTATAGTTTATACTGGTGAAAAAATCCATTATGATCTCATCAAACATTATCTCTGGTTCACTCAACGGTTGTAACAATAATATACGGTCATTATTCTTTTAATTCACCAACTTATAGACCTAACAACATTTTAAAAAATATAAAATTAACTTCATTATCCAAATATAGAAATTATTTCTCCATAATAAAAAATACATCTCATCCATAGAGGGTTACACTAATAAGGGTAATCTATGAAAAACATAGTGAACTCCCACACGCATTGGTAATAGAACAAACATCCCTCCACCCATGAAATTTTATTTAATGATATCCATATTTTAACTATGTTTCTAGAGAATCACCGTGAAAGATACTATCATGTATCACCTATACCATGATTTATCCCCCATTTAGACTCCTAAAATTTATATGACACAATTCTTTTATTATAATCTACAAGAAGAATAATTTATCATTGGAATCCTCTATTCGATAGAGTTATGTCGCAAACTACCCCAAGGCAATCAAAGAATCATTAAAATACATAATAGATCTTCTAGGAATCTAATGGACTACTTTCATAATGCATCGATAAATGAAAATGACTATGTTTTCATAGTGTACCGTACTAGCTGATCAATGTCATTTCAATTGAGGAGCCTCATATTTAGTTCAATCACTAATTTCTAATCATCTAACCTAAATCATTTGGTTTCTAATTATTTATTGAAATTAATGATTTGAGGGTTTTGGAAAACATGGAATTAAAATAATGCAATGAAAATTTGAAGTCATAATGAAGATATAGATAGAATGAAATTAGGTAAGAATGGTCTTGGTCCAAAGTTTGAAAACACAGGTTCATTCGTTATTAATTATTTATTTAAATTGAATTAGATAAATCATTTAATAAAACTCCATTAATGAATTTCTTTTAATTTATTTATTGATTGTGTGATCTTCTCATTCTTCTGAACACCAATCCACACCTCCTCCAATATTAAATTTGGAAAACACCACAATAAAGAATTATATTCCCAAAATACATGCCTCCACAATATTCTATTTCATCACTTTAAGAAACCCCATGACCACAGTATGAATAGTTATTCCTAGATATGTTTGGTAATGTGAATGAATAAAATAAAAGGAGTAGATTTGGAAATAGACTATGGTGGGAAACTTCTATGTATATTCAATACTCCAACGTCAACCAAAAATATATTTAAATCATTTTTAATTAAATCCCAATAAAAAAACACCATGAAAAATCCCCCATGGACAAGGATCAGGTTAGTCACTTGACATTACAAAGTGAAAAAAAATCATGATAGACAGATGGAAGAGATAGAATGAGAATAATATTGTACAAGAAAAGGTGTGGAATATGAATAGTGAAACAATTTAATAAAGATATGAATGTGTTACATGGATAAAAAATAATATAATATGAAAATAAAGAAACAAAAATCCCAATGCGGTAGTGGAGGTTGTTCAATTAATCCTTGTGGTCCACAGTACTCTAGAAAGCATTGGAAGGGGCTATCAAGGGATCCTTTTATATGAAAACCTATCCAAATCACCAGTTTCATCGTCTTTAATTTTTTTCTACATTTCTTCAATTAAATGAAATTTAATGAGGTTTCACATTGTGTAATTATTATATATTTTTTCAGATGTGTTGTGTGAATATCGAGCATAGATAGGAATCGTTGAATGTTTTCATGGTGTGTTATTGCATTACATGATGTGTAACCACCATTCAAAACATGTAACCTCTTCATAACTTGTTATGGTAGATAATTTCTTCTAAAAAATATCCACTTCATGTAAATGTATGATATTATTTGTAATCATGTTTCTCCATTTTCCTGCTCTTCTTTATTCTAAAAAATTTAGTGTTGCACCACGCTTTAATATTATAATTTCTCCTCTTTTTGTTACTTTTTTATAAATCTATCATTTCCATCCATAAAACATAATAAAAAATTGTTAAAATAAGTGGATAGATTATTTATTTAAATAAAAATTCAATACATTAAAACATTTTAAATTTTTTTCATAAAATACACATATCAGCTTCCTACTCATAACATCTGGAATAACATGTCCATTCCCTATTTATTAAGAAATGATTTTTCCTATTCCTTGATAATGTATGCACACATGTACTAAGGTCAGTTCAGACCTCAATAAAGTAAAAAATAACTCAAAAATTTATATCATTTTAAGATAAACAAGTTCACCTATATGATGTATTTTCAAACCACGTTTTTAAAAAAATAACTACCATTAACACCAATCCATGGGTTTAATTAATCTAACTATGGGAATGTATATTCTTTGGATAATTGTAGTAGAATAAAATATTCAAAATCATTAAATATTAAAATAATAAACTAGAATTTGTATAAAATACCACATATATCACACCCTAATAATGGAACAAAATCACTAGGGAAGTAACCAACCACACTATCAATTAAATGAAATCATTCAAAAATTGGATATTCTATATAATGGTCTAGTCCCTACATCCTAGAGTCCTTAATAGGGTAGTAATATTGGAAAATTAATCCATAATGCATAAAAAATTATCCATAAATATAAATTATGCAAGAAACCTCAACCATGTTCTTGGATATAACACAAAAAACATTATACTTATTCTATGGTTCTATCGATACTCCTAATTGGGACACCAAAAGTGAAATTAAGTTCCCAAATAATGTCTAATACATACATTTGGATAACTACACCTAGAGATTATGATGTTGAAGAATTTATAGGATAACTCAAAATGTATATTAATTCTTCTCGTATGACATTGTGTATGTGATGAAGTCAATAATTAATATGATGATGAAATTTTAAAATACCACGTGGAACATAGAGTTCATGAGAATCATGAACATAATTGGTTCTATTATATCATCGAATAATGCGGAATTGGACATTATGTCTATATACATACACTTGAATTTTTTTCATTAGATTTTCCACCCCATTTTATCTCAAATTATGTTATTGATAACACAAATCGATCATTGAAAATGTTATTTCTCTTCAAGGTGGTCGAATATATATTCCTTCCATATAAAGGTTAATAGTTCTTCACCATCACCTGGTTAGAACTATAGTAGTACACAAACATCGTTATACAATAATCCACTTTCTTGGTGAATAATTCTCGATTACCCAAAGTAGATAAACTATACTAATGAATCCCTTCTGTAGTGTGATCATTAATTTAGATCTACCACTCATGTAGTTCCAGGGCACTCATATGTTAATTATTCATTGAAATTATGGTTGTTCCTAGATATAATTGTACACATAACATTTTATTGAATTTTGTAGGTGGTCCAAAATCTCATCATAGAATATTCCAAATAATAATATAAAATAATATAGCCTCTATTGTTTGTGATTTTAATAATAACTCAATTATCATATATCAAAAAGCCTCCAAGAACCCTCCACCAATATCATAATCTCATAGATTAATAAACACTATATTCTCAATCTCCATAATATATAGCTCCACTATATATTATAATAAATAAAAAAATTAACATATATAATGTTTACAATCCAATAAAATGATTACATCTTAAGGATATACAAATGATATGGGTAAATCTGTCATTAACAGATGATACCCCATCACTAGTCTACACCACTATCACAAATCTGTAAATTATGTATGAACACTAACTGTATTGTATAACACCAATGGTGTTGGATGTATTTCTATACCATGTAATATATATTGGATCAAAGAGGGTGAAATGAAGGAATGTAAATTCCTAGAATCAAATATTTTTGAATCTAAATATGATGAATACATAAATTATACATAATACAACTATTACCAATTTTGATCCAACCACTCCATAATTGAAATATATTTTTCAATAAATTATTAACTTCATTGGACAAATCATCTATTTACATGCATTATTTTTGTTCAAGCAGGTAGAGGAATAAATTAGGGAAAAAATATCCCATATATATCCTTTTTCAGATGACTATAGAACAACTGAACCACATTTCAAATAGGTAATACTTGTACAACATGTTTATATGGATTTAGTGTCAAATTCTAATCTTACAAAAGAAAAGGTAAATGAATTTTTATACCATAGACATGTCCCAGAGTAGTCATTTACTATGTCTAAAAATGACATTAACCTCATAAAATTAGTAGGAATACTTTAATCCCATGGTTGATTGATGAGATCATTCGGCTACAGAATTGTGATAAACATACAACAGAGTTCTAGACTCGGTTGGTTGAAACCTCATAGGTCTTGGCATCATAGATCCCCCACTGGAAACTCTACTCCTTTTAAAAATCATCTAAAAAAATCTCGAGGAACTCCTCCCTCTCCATTCATCTACTCAATCAATTATTCAGTCATCTATACCTCTATGAATGTTGTATAAATTAATTATTTAAATATATATCACATCACTTGAATTAGTTCATCCACAAAATTTCATGGTTGAGACTCCTCATCTAGGAAAAATTCAGGGGTAAAATTTCAATAGTCCTTCAACCATACCATTATATATGGCATGATCAACCTCTATAGATTAAGGCTTAATAGCTCTTAATTTTTTTTAATTCATTTTTAATGAATGAGATATGATAAAAAAACATTCATGAAATTAGCCTATGAAATATCTTCCTTATTCTACTATATCGGATATAGCTTCCACCACTAACACATTGTCACTTGTATATAACTAAACAATAATAAGACACAATACTCATCTTGATATCAGAAAAAACTAAATTAGTTCTAAGGATAATCTAATTAGTTTTCAATTTATAGATTAGTGAATCCTTATCCCTAAAACTATTGAAAATATTATTTTAAATCAAGAATCATTATCTACCACATCACATCCACCTCAACCCGATTGATCCTCTAACGAATTACTAACTCATCTTATTGAATCTCTTATCCTTAAATCACTAATTTAATACATTTAGTATTCATACCATGAAACACAAAGGAATCCACAATATTGATAAAGTTGAACTTATTTAGAATCATTGGTTTTAGTTCATTCTAATTACCAATAATTATAATAATTAATCACAAATGAAAGAAAATACGATACAAGTACCATTTAAGTTATTCAGCCCATAGAGAATATCACATCTCTTATGAAATTAAAATATTTGATGTTCCTATCTTTATATAATTTGGAACCAAAATAATATGTATTATCCACTCTATTTAGATGACATCAATATGTTATATTAACATAATCAAATTCACCACAATCATATGAATGCTTTAAATGTTCATAACTCTAACCATTACCCTAACTCTTATTAAAATAATACAATAAACCACTATATCATCAACCCCATGTAATGGAAAAACTATTTTTACAAAAATGATTGGAGGGATTATCCCCTAAATCCCAATTCCAATAAACCCTATGATAGCATTGAAAACTAGTTTCATAAGTCATTGAATTAGATAGATTACCCAAAATAGTCATGGAAACATCATAATTAAACAAAAAATCATAATTATGTCCTTAATATTAAATATACAACATTCTATAATTAATGTAAATGAATACACATAAATTACATAAAGGAAAAAATATTGCCAATGGAAGTCCTAAGGAAACACCTTTAAATTTTTTCCAACATTTGATCATGTGATATCCAAAATGTTCTTTAACAAATTAATCGAAACTAGAAAAAATGATTATATATATTAAGCGTTAGAAATACATGTATACTTAGTTTGATCAAACCCTTGGTCTCTTATATAAATTTATAAATAGTATAATAATGCTCCACTAAAGGAAAAAAGGATAACATGCTCTTAAGTAGGTTAACAATTTCTATTCGCATAATTATCAAGAATCACTCACCAAATAGAAGAAAAAAATTTGCAAGTCATAATAAAATACAAAAAAATGCACCTTGAAACATCCTCCAGGATGATTTTACACTCAAAATACCCAATACCAAACATCTTGGTCTTAAATAACATCCACATATTCATTGGAATTCACACATATCATGAACATGTAAACATGGTATCATGAATATGATTTAAATCATCTCCAAACTCTCCTCCAGCCATACATGACCCCCACCACACATCTCGTAGAATTATCCAACTATCAATAAATCTATCATTAGATGGGACAACCCCTTAAAATTTTTCATTAAGAGGATTGTCAAAAATATAATATATTATAACGAGATATCATCACCAACTAAAAAAATATCAATATGGTTAACTTCCATCTATTTATTTTTGGTTCGAGAGGGAGTTGAAGCATTTCTAGTCCTTAGGTTATATCCCCAAAATGTGAATGTCTTCAAATAAATGAAAAATTGCTTCAATATATGTGGTGAATAATTTTTCAGTTATGAATAATTCCACTAACAACAAAACAACATATGATTAATGGTAACAATGAAAGACAACTCAACATATATATTATCAAAATCATTCAAAAATCATGGGCCATAGTGGTAGACTATGATATCAATTTATAAAATGGATGGAATACTAATAAAAATCCCTGACCATGAAAGGAAAATAAGATCAACTAGCCCAGTGATCCATCATCATGAAACATCCTATGAATCAATATGTATTTTTAAAGACATGTTGTAATTTACATTTTCACATGTCCAATAATGTGATATTTGTACAAGCACAAAAGTTCCAATGAAGGGGGGGGTACTAAAAGTCAGTAGTTTTTCCCAATATACATTCTTAATAATTCATTTATGATAGGAAAGATAAAAACACTTATATAAAACATTTTGAATAAAAAAATAAAAAAATAGTTTATAACTATATATAAGCATGTTTCATATCAACCAGATTTCCATCCAAATACATTTTTCAAATAATGTAACCAAAAAATGACTTAAAACAACTTAACAAGTTCAATTTAGAAAATCTTTTTTGTTCAACATATCAACACCACCAACCATGTATGCATAATTAATATTGTTCCATACTCATGAGCGATTTCTCATCAATCTAAAATGTCATAACATGGTAATTATATCCCATATTACATTACATCTTTGGTAGTTGGAATAAGATAATATTTCAACCAAGATTCTTAAAAGAAATATGAACACTCACACCGATTATTTCCAAAAAAAATTCATTCCATGCATTAAAAAACCATTAAAATGAAACACCATTTGACAAAATTCCCTTTTCAAAAAACATTTCAAAAACCAATAAATCATTATTTTAAAATAAGAATTTTAATATTATGAATTCAAAACAAATTTCAGAAAAATCGCCACAATAAATCAATTTCCCCAAAAAAAACTTAAATAATCACCAAATAGGATTTATGTCATGATTTTCTATTATATTTAACAAAAAATTTAAATCAATTAGAAACTTTTATAACTAGTCACACCAAGAGGAGTCGAGAGTGAACCCACCTACGTTGAGAGTATTTGAAAAATGATAAATGACATGAAAAAAATTACAAATATGTGTTGAATATCCATGAACCTTCCTTAAATGTCCCCCATAACATTATCAAGTACAAATATAAATATATTTGGAATCCAAAGCCTTAGATATCCCTAAATGGTGCTTATATCGATGAAAATCAGTGATAGGTAGAAGTAGATCTAAGAACCCATAAAGAATAAAAAATAATGATCACATAACCCATAAATCTAGCATGAATTTACTAAGGGATGAATTTGGATCACCTCCTGGTATATTGAAAAACCATACTCAACCATTGGGAGAGAGAAATCTTGAGTTATGGCAATTTTGGGGAAAAATAAAGGAAATTAGTGGTAAAACAATTGATAACCCCAATTTAATATTTTAAAATTTGAAATTATCCCCATTTTTTCACACTAGTAGTCAAACCATTTGCTAAATGTGCTCCTTGTATTACACCTTCAATATAATTATAAATTTAATAATATTAATTTTTGTTTTTATCATGATTATTCGTCCTTATATGAAAATTGTCATGATTTATTTTATAATACACCCATGAAAAAGATAAACAATTTATTCAAATGTTTCCACATTAAATTGATGCAAGGGAATGCAACTACTCATGAAAAATAATTGAAATAGAAAATAATAAAAATTTAAGACCACCAAACATCTTAATAAGACCTATTATATATCCCTCGTCCCTTAAATCCACCAAAAGAAAAAAATAGTGAGAATAATAGAAAAAATATAGAGATTAAAAGGAATGTAGAGCACAATCCCCTTAAAACGAGAAATGATATTGATCCTCTTAATACCTTTAATGGTTATTTATACAACTGAGTAGCCATTAGGGTCTTACGATGACCATTTTTTTAGAGATGACCATTTTTTTGTAATAGTTAAAAAAATTTATAACCGTTAAATATTTTATATATTTGGACTATTTTATGTATTCTATATATTTAATTGTTTTAAGTATGGTAATTATTTTACGTACCTTTGGTATATTAAAAAGGATTTAATGGTTAAAAAAACTAGGTTAATAAATGTGTTTTTAAAGTGAATGTATAATTTTAAAATAATATTTATTCACATTTTAAAATAAGTGTATTCTTATTAAGGATTTTAATAGAAATAAATTGTATCAATTATATAATATAATTAATGTGCTTAAAAATATATGGAGATGCCACAACTAGGATGGAGAACCCACAAGTGGTCAAACCCATCCATAAGAGAAGCCTACATGAGTACCTAGTATCATTAAGCAGATTCTAGAAGTGTTGGGGTGAAACCCTAGGCAGGAACAGCGTGAGGCAGGTCTTGCACCTGTGGGAGTGTGGGAGAAGGTGTATTCATTGGGGGGGGCCATAGCCGGCAGATGGGGTCTCATTTATCATGTCCATAGAAAGTGCGCTTTTATTATTGATGGATTGAAGTGACGTTGATTCATATAAGGAAGTGGTGAATGCTCCACCATTCCAAAGTGGGATGGGAATTTTCTGAGGGCGCAAAATCTCATCTGTGAGATATCGTCGTCTGAGATCTCATCCATCCTTGTCAGTTTCCAATCGAACCCCCACCACTGCAACTTTTTCTAATAATTTTCTCAACCATTACATCTGGATGCAGTAGATCTAGACTGTTCAATTATTTATAATCGTGAATACACCATAGGCAACAAGTCAACCCCAATCTAATATCAATAGATATCTATTTTAAAAATTCATTGGATCAATTCGAGATATTTGATTTGATTCAAAGATCAATCTAGAGCATCCAAATCCAAGTCCCAAGTCTCACTTAAAAAACTAGGGTTAACCTCAACCCTTAAATCAGAACTGTTTTGTTCTGAACCACCCAATCCATTATCCCATCTTCTTCCTCGTTGAGCCACACCAGTCCCTTCTGGGCTTGTATTCCCCAAAATCTCTCTATACTATTTTTCCTGTGATGGAACATTCATCCCTATTCATGGCCTCTTTAGTTTTGAATCATCATTTGTTTTTTCAAGGGTGGAGTTGTCATAAATGAAACATCATTGTCCATGACAAGGATGCTCTTCTTCCACTCTTTTTATAATGTTAGGGGGTCAATTAACCATGTTACGCATTGAATTTGTAGTAATTATAATTTTTTTGTTTTTTTAGTTTAATCCAATCAATAAATTGTAAAATTGGTTTTTTAAACCACCCTTTTCACACACTAAGACCCCTTGATAATTTATTCTTTCACGATCTCCCTCTCACTTTTGGATCCAACAACTCTCAGTATTCCCGGATTT
The DNA here is from genome assembly GCA_963277665.1 of Viscum album. Classification (NCBI taxonomy): domain Eukaryota; kingdom Viridiplantae; phylum Streptophyta; class Magnoliopsida; order Santalales; family Viscaceae; genus Viscum; species Viscum album. Next base: position 1,940,349,854 of record OY728126.1, on the reverse strand, counting down.
GAATCTAGTAAGGGATTTCATTATTTTCAGTTGGTTTTGTGAACTTATACATATATATGTATATAAACATTATATATACATGTATTATTTTAACTACTGAATTTAATTTTCATATGTGATATGTTCTACTTGATTCAAAAGGTGTTCCTTTTTTAAAACCTCTTTCGTGGTATGGGATTTCATTATTTTCAAGTGATTTTGGTAAACTTATATTTATATAATATATATATATATAATCAAATCTTTTCAATATAATTTCATATATTTTATGTTATTTTGGATTCAATGAATATGTTTCTAAAATAATTTTTTATAAAGGGATTTTATTTTAAATTATTTTCATATATAAATTGTAATGTAGATACATAATAATATATCCTTATCTAACTTGAATATCATAATCAATATGAATCATCCATTTTCATGAATTCATTTCTAATATACTGATGTTTTATGTTTACTTCGATGATATGGTCTTTTACCATGAAAGATACATATATGTGTATATTCATGCGTATATACACCTATACAACATAATATTTTCTGAATATAAATTTGTATATGTTGAGAGTTTCTTTTCCAAGAATCCTATTACCTAAACATACATATAATATTAGTTTTAAAAAAAATTATAGGTGTGATATATCTATATGAATATATAAGAATAATCCTACATGAAAGTAAACACGTTACATATATTTATCATCTTATTGGTATGTACACATGGGAGTGTTTTTTCATTACAATCTGTGAAGAATTTATTGGTTACAAACCAAACACACACATATATAGGTATTTATGTATAAACAAATTAGATATAAGTATTATTTATCAACTATATAAAAATTGTAACTGGTGTATAACACACACAAAATGTGTGCTTATAAATTAATATTCACCATGATTGTACGTTTGTATGCGTTAAACGTTATCATTTAATCAAAAATTATGAAACAAGTTATCATTTCATGTGTGTAACCTTTTTATTTATTATAAAAAATTATTTTATAAACTTCATGGGATACTACTTATCATTTTATGAGAAATTATGATTCCATTTACCATTTCATGAGTAAAATCTATTTACTTATTATATTATTTTGGGAAGGTAGAACAATGAAGTCATTTCTGAAAAAATTTACATTCATTGGATTATACATTTTGTGACATATAAATAAAGAAAAATAATTTATGTATAAGGTGAATCTTTCTATGATAATCTAGGATTTATTAACAAAACTTTTCAAGGTGGTATGGGACACTTTGGATTGTTTAATGAATTTATTTTATATATGAAAAAGATTTAAATAAATCATTAGGGTATGGGACACTTGGATTTAAATTCACATTATTACCAGACATACAAGTAATGCATAATACTTATTATGTGATGGGTGAGGCCCTCTATAACCTCTTGATGCATCGGTAGGTCTCATGAGATGAACTACTGTCTTAGCACGAGGCTTTGACAGATTGACTGTGTATGGTCTTGGAATGAGGTCATGATAGAATGTTTATGATTGTCTTGCTTTATGAATTCCATCGTAATGTTTCTATTTAGTGAAAGTCCATGTGAATTTTTAGCTAGTTAAATATCCACAGTTAATGACCCTTCATTATGAACAATTATTAATCAGTTTTACATTTTCTAGTATTCATGTCTTAACATTTTATGATAAAATATATACTCCTATATAGAAATTCGTTTATAAATAAGAATTTGTATATTAGTATCCAAACCTAAATAATAAATGACATTGTTTTATGTGAAATTATGAATAAATATTACTTCATTTGTATGTTATTATCCGCACCTATTGCATGTCATAAGATTATTATGTATGGCCATTATCAAATATATTAGAGGAACTCCCTTCATTTCTATTCAATTATGTGCATATTGTATATTGTGTAGTATTTATAACTCCTATATATGTTTATAAATATTGATCATGAGATATGATAAAATATGTTTTAGAATATCTCAGTAAAATTGTGATGACATGTTATGTGAAATATTAGATTCATGATTTCAATCCATGTGTTTTTAAAAAAAAGTTTTCAAAAAAATTTAAATCATAATGGTTTTTTTAAAACCCCTTACAGGGAATTTTTTTATCAACTTTTGTTTCATAAAAACATTTATAGTTTTATAATTATTGATGCATTGAAACACTATTGTGGATGAAATCACAATAAAGAATCATTTTTGTCTTTGTATATTATTTTAGGATTTTGAGTTCGTATATCTAATTTCTTAGAACATATGCTAGTAAAAGATCTTCTGTTTCATATAATGTTATGTATATATTCTTGAATCTTGTATAAAAAAATTTACATAGAGTTGGTATGGGAAGAGTCCAGTTGCTCAGGATTAGGTCCTTACATAATCCACTGCCTTATAGATAGACCTTTCCCATTCATTTCTCATGGTCTCAATACCTTGCACCAACAATGCTGAAGCCACTAAAATAAAATGACCAAATTCATTTTTCAAAGTGCTCTATGTCTCCATAGGGAATACATGATTTGAGAAAACGATGCTCTGCTCATGAACCTTTCCTTCTACTATGTCTTACTTTAAATTGTTTCGTATAGATGTTTCAATATTTCCCCAAACTATACACCATCCACACACCTATATAAAATCCACAAAACCCATTAAAATATCTCAAAACTCTCCAAACAATCACCCATGTACATAATATAAAAAAAAAATGCTAATAGTTAAATAATTTAAATCATTGGTTCTACATTCTCCCCCAATATTCATTTCAAACACATGAATGTAGAAATATAATGGTTTTCTGAAAGAGTTCTGACCATTTCTCTTTTATTTCATTCTATATATCCCATGTCTCTTCCATAATCCAAACATGTATCGAAAGAACCTCAACTAGATTAATGTTTTTTCCATGAATGAAATTCCCTTTCATAACCACATCTACACCGGGATATGTACCAATGAAGAATCCAGAACAAAGTCAAAGTGATCCCATCTGATCACATCGTAAAAGTCCGGTTGATTATTATTCAAACGAGATATGTGGAATACATTATGCACCACACTAATCTATGGAGGTCATTCCAAATTATATTCCCCTTCTCTAACCCATTATTGTATCTCAAATGCAACTATGTGTCTAGGAGATAACATTCCCTTCATCCGAAAGCATCGACATCCAAGCCTTCGAGGGACCCTTAAGAAGACCTGACAACTCACAATGAGTGAAAATGATAATTTATGATTATCCACATATCATTTATGTTTACATTCAACCACATCCATCCATTTCCTGATTATATGAATCATCTCGGTTGTTTCGTGGACAAGGATCATCCCAACAATTAAAGTCTCACCAATTTCAACACAACAAAGTGGAGAATAAAAAGTACCCCCATATAATCATTCTAATGGATAAATATGTGTTGAAGATTTATAGAAAATATTATATGATTACTCCACCAATAAAATATTCTCCTCCCATGAGCCACCAAAATCCATTATAAAAGACTACAACATTCCCTCTAACATTTGTATCATCTGTTCAAAATAGCCATCCTTCTAAGGATGATGCACAATACTCATAGTTAATTGAGTATCAAGATCATTATATAAGGTTTTCCAGAAACATTATTTGAATCTTGGTTCATTGTTTGAAATAATTGAAATGGGTATGTCATGTCACTTTACCACTTCTTAGATTTACATTTGGGATAGATCCTCCACTGTATGTGTTTCAAGAATAGAGATAAAGTGGGAAAACATTGTGAGATGCATCACTATCACTCATATTTAATCATGATTCCAAACCATTCATGGGATAAATTTATGAAAATACACACTTATGTGATCATAAAGACTGTAACAGAAATGCAGGTTTCTGATGTTTTTACTTAACTTGCTAAAAAGATAATAATATTGGAAAATATTAACAAGCTTGTTTTTCATGTTGATCCACCAAAACTATAACATAAACATCTAATAAATATTCATTATTCCAAGATGGAAATCACATATTGACTGGTGGTATTCTTAAATATGTTTTTTCTAACAAACCATGGGTACTACTATATGATTTTTGATCCACAACACTAAACTATCGTCCCACCTACAGCCCTCAATGGTCTCCCCACCATTGATAATTCACCACATATTCATGAATTATAAATTTGATGTATGGTACTTATTTTCCATCATAACCACCTCATGAAACACCAAGATGAAAATAATAACACAACATCACCTTGGTTATCACATTCCACATGCAAGTTGGATAGAATGGGAATCACATTCCACACATCTAATGCTTCTTTTTCTAACTATGAATATGAATTTCAAAATAATGCCTCAACCATAAAATTTCATTTTCCCATTTTATAAATCATGTCAATGATAAATAGTCATATATACTCTATTCATATTCATTTACTTAAATGAAAATATCACTTTGAGAAAATTTGTTTCATGTTCTTATGATCTACAAACACGACTAATTTCTCACCGAAGAGATAATGACCCTAAATATTTATAGAATAGAAGAATAAAGCTTACTCCAAATAAATTTTAGGGTAGTTTTTCACATGCACTATTAACTACCCAGATCCATAAGAAATATTATTATATCCTTACATAAGAACACACACTAACCTAGATCCCAAAGCATTACAATACACAACATGACCTTGTCTTAATTCTATAAATATCGAGATAGGAGCTAATTTGGAGAAGTATTTTAACTCTTGAAAATATTTATAGCATTAATCAGTCCATTGGAATGGAAAATTTTCTTTTTCAAAGATTTCATAGGTTAATCTATCAATCATAAGCCACAAACAAAGCATCGGTAATAACTATCGAGACCAAGATAAATCTTTATCTCAAAGACATTCATTGCTGGTTACTAAGAGATAACAACTTCCATCTACTACAGATCCACAAAAAATACTCTTTTCAAAATTTTGTGGAAATTAAAGCATAACTATTTTATCAAAATATCAAACTAAAATAATTTTTCATAAAAATTTGTTCTTTTAATATTTACAATACCTTCTCCATGTGTTTCACAAGTGTATACCTTGTCTCAAAATAAATCAACATTTAGTCCACAAACACTACAACAAAAGAATATAGATATCAATTAAATATATTATTCTTCAATACTATAATGAATGACCGTTCATTTGTAAGACCAAAAAGAATTACCATATACTCATAATGTCCCTACCTTCTTCTGAAATTAGTTTTCTAGATGACCACCTTCCAAACTAACAATTGGTGATACCTAGAGTGTATGTGAATCACAGAGAACCACTAAGATCCATCAATTGATTGAACATACCATCAACATGTTGATGTGGACACATTTTCATTATCATAACATGGTTTTGATTATGATAATCAACCCACATACATTGAGATTGATAAGCCCTCCTCATGAAGAAGTCTGATGTTTCCCACAAATACGTTCTTAGCTGAATGAAACCCATGATTTCTAGTTATTCAAACTTCTATTTTAAATCCCTTAATTCTTTTGTTTCCATTCGATTAGAAGAATGTGAGATAGGACTGGTCTTAGGGAGTATATCAATCATAATAATTACTTCCCAAACTGATGGTAACCCTATGAAATTTTTGGGAAACACATATAGAAACTGATCCAACATTGCGGGAAAATCATTCATCTTGATATATTCCATTGATTTCCAAGAAAATGATTCCAACATTTGATATATCATTCCTACTGATGGTTTCAAAAATCCCATTTCACCCATCCATACTACCCTCTCCCCTCTAATGAGATTTTCAATTTCATCATCATCAATGAATAGAATTGTTCTACAATTACCATTTATGTGAGCCTTAAATGCTTTCAGCCAATTCATACCTAGGATTAATTCAGATAAATCCATCTCTAACTCTAGAGAGTCCCATTTATATCATCTCCATCAATATTTATTTAATATGTTATACAAAAAAAAGGATTTCAATTAACTTTTACCTAGAAGAGTTAGATGTTTTATCACAGAAGGGATCACCTCAAGTCCTAAACCTAACAAATCAACAACTCAAGGAGAAATAAAGAAATTTAATGCACCAGTATCAAAAAAAACCTCAATAAAGGTAGAATTAAATGGAGTTGTGCTAATAATTATAGATGTTTCTACAATATCATCTATTATCACCTGTATAACTCCATATAATTGCTTCATTCCAACCCATTACTCTTTGTTGACTTGTTGACATTTCCCTGTGGGATGAGTCATGGTATTCGTAGAATCATAATGGATAGATCTATTTTTATGATGACACTGAATCTTTCTTCATTTCCCAATCAAATAATAAAATGCTTGTGCCGCTTGATAATTTTCTGAAGAATCTAACATTGGAACACTACGATAATAGTACTGAATATTTTCCATCTCTTTTCAATTATGGAATGATCATGGTAATGTCGAACACTCTCACATCATGTTGTTGAAGGAACCACATTGTAATCATTAACTGTTTGTTGTGGGTCTCAAAGGAATATCCATCTATCCTTATATTTTTTTTATTCACTCTGCCACAATTGAATCAGGATTCTCTCTTTAGATTTTCCAGAGTATATTGTTCCAACTGGTTCCCATGTGATCAACATACTTCATCCTCCCACAGCTCATGAGATTCCCCTTTTATTAATCATCTCCTTATTGAAGATATCTGTATGGTCAATAATACATAGCACAATAATATTCGATCAAATATCCTCTCTCCAACCCAAATCAATGATGTGTGACTTCGAGGATGCAGTATCAGTAACACCAGGTGAAATGTGGACTAAATTAATGAACTATTCTACATACTCAATGACAGAGGGATTTTCCTGCTTCAAGATGAAGAATTTACTCATTAATTGAATCATTATCATTTGATAATATAATTTTCTGTAGAGAAAATCCTTAATATCCTCCTATCCAAGGCCTTGATCAATAGTAGCCATCACATCTAGATCCCACCACTGAAGTGCAATATCCTCTACAAAATACATCATTATCATTACGTTCTCCCTTTTTTGATGTGTTGATGAAATCGATGATATTATTTATCATATTCACTATCACCTCTTCCTTTTATGGTTCAGAATCACCTCATAAGATGGGTGAATTATATTTCTAGAATTTGATGGAATGATCAAAATGAATAGGCTCAACGATCTTGTTACTTATTTCCACATCTTGAAATGCTGGGTTGATACTATGAACAAGTGATTGGTTCACCTATTGTTCTGTTTCAACCACATTATCTATAGCCCCTTCTGGTTAGTTTCTATAACACCTACCATGTTCCATTTTTTGAAAAAACAAACTACATATGTCTCAATCTCCAGAAACTGACGGATTAATATTTCAAATTCTGTCACATCATTTTATTAAAACAATGATTTCCAAAATCACTTTTTACCATGATAAATAATATCACTGAAAATTTTCACATTGTTCCTTCGAAGAAAATCATTTTCAAAATACAACTACCATTATGTTTTTCAAAAAAAAATTCATTTGAAAACAATTTCAAATATAAAAAAAATAACCTTAAATTAAATCATATATCATTACGCAGAATGAGATATGTAGTCTAAGAGGTATGTCATTCCTCCAATGAATTTCATACATACCTCATTGGATAATCCAATGAAAATGAGATAAAAATTCTAATAAGTGTATCATAGAACTTATGTACCAAAATCCATGGTAACATGAAGTTTTGTATAAAAAGGATAGATATGCATTTTTATAATCTATTTTTCATGTTTCGACAATCCTAATCCATTCAATGATCCCATATCTAAAAATATTCAATAAAAATTCATCTCTAAGACAATCATTGTTGATGAACACTTGCTGTTCGATGACCAAACAAGATGAAATCACTTATTCCAATAGAACATTTGGAAGGACCAATATTGATAAAAATTATCTCAAATAGAATTTGGACCAAAAAAACTATTTCCATTTTTAATGTCTATATATTTCTCATTATCTTAAAAGGGAGGTGAGATATTACTAGCCCTTAAGACACATCCCCAATATTCCAAATGATAGAAATAAATTCCAAAGGGCTTAAATACATGTTGGAGTCGATTTATCTATTATGAATAAAACCACTAACCAAAAAAACCATTATATGTTGAATGATAAAAATGGAATAAATCTAAAAATTTCATTGAAAAAAACCATACTAAAATCAAGTACCATAGTGTCTGAATATAATATCAATGTAAATAGATGAAGAAAAACTAATAAAACATTATGACACCGAAAAGACCTAATGTTCCCAAAGCTCTATGATCCAACATCATCAAATATAACTTATATCATGAAGTAGTTTGAAATAAATGTGATACATTACCTTTGAAAATGTACTGGTAGATGATATCTGAAAAAGTAACGAAGTTCCAAAGTCCTGGTGAGTACTAAAACTCATTTGGTTTTCCCAAAAGTTCTCAATAATAACACCACAAATAACAAAACATTAAAAAATTACATAAAATATTTTATATAATACAACATCCAAACACAATTTATAAATAACTATAAAAAAGTTCCATATCAACCAATTTTACATCAAATGTTCTTTTGAAATGAATGAAAGAGATCATTTCTTTAAAACAAATTCACAAGTTCCATTTGGCCTGACAATTTTTTCCACATATCTATACAACCAATGGTTAATGCATCATTATGGTAGTTCCATATTAATGAGTGGTTTATCATTGATTATACAAGTCATAACAAGATAACTATATCCCATGTGTTATTACACATTTTGTGTCATGAAGAACATCATATTTCAACCAATCCTAGAAAATTCATTATTATCACTCGCACCAAGTATTCCAAAAAAACCATTGCATTACTTCCAAAACAATTTCAATGAAAAATCTATTTTAACAAAACCCATTTTCCAAAAAACCATTTAAAAAATTAAACCATTCCTTATATTAAATAAAATTTTTAAAATTAACAAACCAGCCCATGTTTCCCAATAAACCACCATAATTCTACAATTTCACTAAAAACCCATAAATTTCCACAAAATAGGATTTATATCATTTTTTGAAACAACTTTACACAATAAATTTATATAATATTGCTATATTTGAAATTAATCCAATCATTTATAGAAATATGATTCAAGAGTGAAGCCACCTTCACTATTTATTTTTTGGAAAAAAATGAACAACACTAAAAACATCACAAAACCGAGTTCAATCTCCAAAAACCCAGGTTAAATCTCATCCCATAACTTCTAAAATTCCAAATATAATAATATTTAGAATAAAAAACCTTACATATACCCATACTAAGAATAGTCCAATGAAATTTAGAGAGATGGTAGTGTATATATATATGAAAAACATGACGGTTGATGAAGAACCCTGACATACCGTAGGAATTTGGAATCATATCACCAATGGAAGCCTTTAGATTCCAATTGGATCAATTGATGATACTTGTTTTATTTATGTGGTATAATAATCCTTACATAGGGACATTTTCAAGAAAAATCAGGGAACATGATGTAAAACGATTTAGATCCACAATTTAAGAATCTATCTTATGACCCACACATAGTTTAGTCGCATGGTTAGTCAAACTGCCTGCTAACCATGATATAGACACTACTTTAAGGATGGACCCTGAACAATTGTCTCAAAAAGTCTCTATGAAATGTGCCAACTATACTAATTGCAGTTCCTCATAATGAAAAAAATACAATTTTCAAAACATAGGGTTTCTCTTTAGTGGATTCATATATTCGTAAAACTATTCTCCACCTATGAACCTTCCCTTCTTCAACTCTTCACTTTGCACAATTTTCATGTATGTGATTTATGGTTTTCCCAAACTATTTAGCTATAAAAAATATAAAAAAATCCACCAATATTCATCCCAACACTCCTAAGATGCACCCATGTACTTTATAAACAAAAAATAAAAATTAATGGGTTACTAACTTGAAACCATAGGTGATTCACAAAGAGTAATCTCCAATATATCTATCATCGCAAGTAATCACCACTAATTGATTCATCATATCAACAACTAATGAAATATTAATGAAGGGTGGGTTACTATCCATCCTCCCTCATTAACATAGATTTTTTGTAGAGGATAGAGAACCCCAAATAATTTTTTTGGAATTCATATAAAATTATCGATTTAGGAAGGGATCATTTAGAAATAAATCAAAAAACCAAGGATAATAGTTACACAAAATTACAAAGATAATGATTCGCATAAAATAACACTAACATATCCATCAATAATACCAAATCACCCCATGACATCATCAATCAACTATTATTTTAACACCCCAGGTAAATAAAAAATGTGACATTTTTATATTTATCACTATTTGTGAATAAAATGTGTAATGCCCCGACCCCAGTTACCCAGAGTCGATGCATTATTTTAATACATTGGCATAATTAAAACGAATGAAGTCCCAAAAGACCGATCAGTTTAGCTGTCTTGGAAAATAGATTACATACATGAATGTTACATTGAATTTTAAGACATACAAAAAAAAATAATATTTATGAACGCCATTATTCCATTGGCTTAACCCTGCATATCAATCACAATACACTTCTTGGAATCCTAGGAAAAATAAAACATAAAAAGGGGTGAGCTCAAATGCTCAGTAAGGGTATGCAATACAGCGGAAACATTCAAAAATAAGCATAAACATTTAAGGCAATGTATAAAAATAAAACAAAAGCCTTTTAAACTTGAACTTCAGCATAATATGGTAGAAATAAAATGAAATAATGACATTTACTTATTCACATGGATATTATACTAATCGAATAATCACATGAAATATCACTAACAACTTTCATAATGATGGAGTGCATAATGCCAGACTATCATAACCACATAGCCAAGGCCTCGTTCCAAGACTACAAATAAGATTTTGTCAAGGCCTTGTGCCAAGACACTAGTTTGTCTCATGAGACCTAACGATTTATTGAGGATCTATAGCGGGCTCCACCAATCACTTACTAAGTCCAATGCATTCCCATATGAAAAGGTTTAAACATAACATAAACATTCGTATTAAAACCAGCATACGAAATGTCAATACTTTCTCCATAAACCATGAATGGTATAAAAATAAAACACCCATAGTTAAACATATCACAAAACCTTCAATACAATACAAAAGTTTTGTATCATAATAAATCAACTTCAAATATGCTTAAAATCCATAAAAGGATGTTGACATAGATGAAATCAAAACTATTTGAGAGAAATATCTCTATTCTCGAAGTCATTGAAAAGTCACGCATTTATAAAGGAAGTAATTTAAAATATATTTTTGAATCAAAGTGTCACATACCAATTTGAAACTTTTGAAAAGAAATATCATTTCAAAAAATTCATTTCCATATAAATAAATCCTTAAAATCATTTTGAAAACATGGACATTAATTGAAATGATTTAAAAAGATAATTCTTTAAAACATTTGAAATTTTGATCATGATAAAGGGTACCTTTCAAAATCCTTAAAATATTCATTTTGAAATCATTTTTATAAAAAATGGACATGGATGATAAAAATTTCCTAGTAAATACTTACACATAAACAATCTCGGATAATGACGAGATTGAGGAATTAACCCTTTCCAATTTGGTAACTTACGAAACATACAACCCATGAAAGAGGAATCATACAATGAATATGTAAATACACATAAATTAAAGTTAATTACACAAAGAATACAATTATGGGTGTACATACAACACACAAAAGGTAACAGTGGATATATGGCATCAATCTCACGGGAATAAGGAGTGAGATGAAAACCCCTTACCTTGCACTTTCCTTTAGTCGAGGGTACATTTAACCTCCTGTACGAAGATCTTAGTATGTTATTAAATTATACCATAACCATATTAATATTTATTATATCATAACTAATTCATTTATGTCTTTATATTACCCATTTAATAATAATTTCCATGTCAAGTTAACATTTTGGATATTAATAACTTTCTTTATCGTACGTGTTTTAACTTGTCACTCTTGGTGGTATCACTTAGATCATGATTTAAATACTTCCATAATATAAAACATTATAAATATATCATATATATTTAGAATATAAATATGTATAATATACATATATATGAAATGGAAAACACCGTTTATGGAGACGGTAGTCCGTACGTACGCATAAACGATGTTTCTGTTTTCATATAGTATTGAACAGAAGTAAATGAGTAAGATATATGTAAGTACATAAATCCTTTTATATATATATATATATATATATATATCTCCAGTAGCATTATTATGTCATATATTACATACTTATTATTAATATATATTTTTATAATCGTCGATGAATGGTGAACTTTGAAATGAATCTCATCGCGTCGTGGAGACGGTAATCCGTACGTACGCACGAGCGAAAATATCATTATTTTGATATTTAAATAATATATAATTGGATGGTATATCATATATAAAGAATAATTATCATGTTATATTTATTATTTACATGAATTAAAAATCATTATTATACCCATCCAAATAATAATATATTGAATAACAATTACACCACGACGTGGAGACGGTAAGCCGTACGCACGCACGTATGGTGACATGTCATTCAAAGGATAGATAGAGTAATGAATATGGTTGTACCATATTTATAATAATATCACAGGATATAGGAGATACTGGATTCATTATTTTAGAATGGTAATAACAAATAAATAATAAGTGGATGAGGAAAGGAAGTTGAAAAAGGGTGGTGAAATCATTACCTCTTCTTCGGGTTCTTCCTTTTGACTTGATCGAAAGGGATTCTTAAGTTGGCTTTATGACTAAAGTATGGCCTCTGGGATGAATTGAGGTAAGTTGAGAGAGTATTTTGGTAGATTTTGGACTAACCAAAAGGCTTTTAAGGTGTGAGATAATGAGAAGGGAGAGTTCCCTTTTATAAGAGGGGTGAGGGGCACCTTTGGAAAAGCTAGAAATATTATTTTATAATAAATTAATATTCGGTTTCTAATGGCTCCAAAGTGGATTATTTAAAGTTTAAGGTGGGGATGGGTCGATAACCTCTCATCCAATAGAATTTAGACAGGTTTAGGTCATTATACTAACCTTATCTTTAAGTATTAACTCTTAGTTAATTAGTTTCACTTTTACAATGTCTCTTTGTATTTTTATATTATATGATTAATAAACATACTATATACATCCAAGAGACCCCCAATTGGTCCATTAATGATACACCTATCATGATATAAGTCGCTTGGCCGAACCTTAGATTTTTAGGAATTTAATATCAATTAATAATATAATATTTGTTTTAAAAACTCTTTTATGTCAATTTTCACACTATTCAATAATTGATTTTTGTAAATATCATAACAATATGATTACTTCAAAAAAAGTTAATTATTTCAATTCTAACATGTCATAATAACCTATAAAATTAGTGTAATTCTTAAAAAGGCTCAAATTATATTTATTTGAGTATCAATCATTTTAATTTTTCACTATTATGTTAATTACTGCATCACCATTGTGTCATAAATAAATTAAATTATTTAATGTCTAAAAATTATAAATAAAATACCATTATGTAGTAAATCATGATATATTTCTAATGAATGTTTATAGTCGAAAATCCAACACATATAACCCTATGTAAATTTTTTTTTCTAAAATATATATGCTTGTGTCATTTTTGTATTTATTTTAACTTAATTAATATAAAGTTTCATTATCACATACAAGTGGCTCCATGGGCTCCAATAATTGACTCAAAGATTTCCATGGTCGAACATGTATCAACCAATAATGTTAGGACATGTTTTACGGTAATTTTTTATTATTATAATATTATTTTTTAACCCTTATTTACCGGATTCACCCTTTAACTATTGTAAATAAAATATTTACTGAAGTAATTATTCAAAATGTCTAAAAATAAAAGATACCTATTCACACAACATGAACATCCTGATTACAAATATGGAACCCATTTTTCTAAATTCAAAACATTGAAGTGCCATAAATTAATATGAAATTAATTCCCGTTGTTAAAAAAAATTCGTGTTTTTAAGAGATAATAATTATCAAAAGATTCACACTTGTTTATGTCTGGTTTAATTGTGAAATTATGTCCAATGAAAAAATTTTAATTTAATGGTAAAAATATATTCTAAATATACTTTAAAAACACTAAAATTCAAAATTTATCAAAATTAATTATTTCGATTAAAAAGTAGTTTTTAATTAAAATTTAGTAATTTTCACTATTCATCAAAATATGAAAGTTATCCGAAAAGTACCAAAATTTCACCGTAGGCTAATTTCAATATTCCGAATCCAAAAATGAAGTCCATTTTGAGATACAGAATTTATAAAATTTCAAAAAGTAGGTATTACTATTTATAACGGCTTGTTTGATTGGTTGTGGTGTGTTAGAACTCGATGTTGCGTACAACACACGCTATTGCTTTATTCAAAGAGAAGTGTACCATAGAAGATGTGTTACATTGTAAAATTTTTTATGTTTCCATTCTAAATAATAAATTTATTTAGTCAAATTGAATATATAAACTTTTAAAATATTGGATTTAAAAAGGAATCACTATTAAAGTTGGTAAAAGTGAATTTTTGAAAAATACTTCTTTTATCTGAAAAAAAGGAATTTGTTCTTACATTATGTCTAAGAAAATCATAATATGGATTATAAAATTATAAGGATTATATAAAGATTAAAATTTAGTTAATACTATTCATAACCTCTTTTGAATGGATTTTTTGGTAAGTCATGGGGCGCTTTAACTCGGTGTTGCGTGTAGTGAATGTTATTGAATTATTTTGAAGAAATAACACACTATGAAATCTTGGGGTGTTACATTCTCCCCTCCTTCAATAAATTGCATCCTCGCAATTTTAAATTGTTATTGGAAAATAAAAGGTTGAAAATAGAAAATATTTTTGTGGGAAAACCCACATCAGAAATTGGGTT
This sequence comes from Viscum album, assembly GCA_963277665.1. NCBI lineage: Eukaryota > Viridiplantae > Streptophyta > Magnoliopsida > Santalales > Viscaceae > Viscum > Viscum album. The sequence continues at coordinate 1,940,334,806 of OY728126.1, read as the reverse complement.
ACTAAAATTTAGTCTTAATATGAGGAAAAGAGAAATGAAATGGTCACCACCAAATTATGATCTCGATTAGGAGAACATTGGTGGCAATTAGAGACATATAATTGGAGGAAAAACGTAAATATTTATAGGTAGTGATTGAGGTCATCAATCACAAACAAGTTTAAAATTTATGTCCTTAAATTCATCAATCTATGATGATTTAAAATACCATCAGTTCAACAAAACATAAGTTGTTAGGATAACACATTTTTGACGTTTCAAAATATATTTGTTGAAATCCCACATCGAAAAATGAATTAATGAGGCCTCTATTTAAAATAATGTGTGGAAAGTATGATGATTACCGAAAATAACACATACTAGGGTTCCATGTAGTAAAATATGGATATGGAAGAGAAATCTAACCATCAATTATCTGATGGAGAGTGGTAGAGAACATGGCTATGAAAAGGCCAACAAACCGAAAGCCATAAATTAGTGATGATCTAAGGTACCATATAGGACAAAATTTTTGTTCTAAGTTCCTTTTCTTAATGTTGAGGAATTTATTTATGATATTGGCTAAGATCATAAGGAGATACACTTACTTTATAATTAGAGTTTTTTCCATTAATAAATTTCTACCACAAACTCATCTTTCACCCCAAAACATAATATAAATCAAAAATACTCTATTTATCCTAATCATATAGGGTGCCAAATATAATGATTTTATCTTTCACATATCAGACCCTTTATGTAAATAAACTACATTATACCATCCAGGAACTTCATGTAGCACAATGGTAGGCGATAAATCCCAATTTCACTATGGTTGTGGGTTTGATTCCAGCAGCTTTGTCTGACACGACGGGTCGTCACACGGTCTGCATGTTGTACTTTTATAAAAATACAAAAAAAAATAACCTTTCAAACATAATCCATTCAAACGATTAGACTTATACAAAATACTATTATCCAAAATCACAGTCCTAAATTTACAAGGAAGTTAAACATAATGAGGATCCTTTTTTCCACGTAATAACATGTGAACGCCTTCCTTATATATTCTTTTACAACACCACAACATCCTAAATTACCAAAATCAAACATCTCTTATTCCAAAATCACTACCTCAATATTATGACCATATTAAGGATTATCTTTCCTTCAACCATGTATTTTCCAAAAATAAATTTAACTCGTTGTAGAGTCACTTTTCTTAGTACCATAAAATCTCAAATCCTTAATTAAATAGTATTACAGTACAATCTTTATTTATTTCCAGAACATCCTTGAAACAAAACTTAAATGAAATAATTCTAAAATAACAACATAGGAACACTAGTCATTCCTCTTCATCTGTGGTATTATCATAACTTGATTATTATCAAATAGAATCATTTGCAGCATAGTCTGATTACTGGGACATTGGTTCGCGTACTGTCCAAACTCCTTGAAAATGAACCATTGTACATTTGAAACCATTTTCTTACCCTTGCAGTCACGTACTTTGTGCCCTTTTTCTCCACACTTGTAACAAACTCCCATTCCTTTCAGGCAAGTTCCAGGGTGTTTCTTCCCATAGTTATCACATATGGGGAAATTCTTCTTTTCCCTCTTCCCTTTATCCATCTTCCTCTCTTCCATCCTTTTCTTCTCTTGCTTCCCTTCAAAGCCATCAGACTCAGTAAACTCTTTAGTTATCTTATCCACACATGATACTATTTCTTCATATGATGATAATACATGGGAGACTATTTCCCTTCTAAATGATGTCTTAATACCATGAAAGATACAATCCTTCTTACTCTTTGGATATTACGTATTACTGGAGTTCACATTCCTTATACTGGGCGCCATTTCTATACAATAGCATAAACTAGGTCAGTTCATGAATTGAAATAAATAATTCCTAATGCAAATTGAACAGTTTATGGATATAATAATTAATCATAAAAAAAATTCTCTGAGTAATTATATACTCATGAACCCTTCATAATGGTTTGTAAATAAAATGAGACTTATCCTAAGCATATCCCCCGGGAGTGTCGTAACCAAGAGTGCAACAAGGCCCGTCGTTGTGCACCAGTTCCCGTTCGAGTCTAGCTCAAAGCGGTGTTTTCGGGTTTTACCCCTATGTACAACTGTACCAGAGCCACCTCTACCTGCTCGTATCCTGACAGGTATGTATTGCTCAGAAAACTCAAAAAATATCTACAATACCAAAATTCTATGAAGTTTTTCTATATTTATCCTCAAAGTCTATTTTAGGGCTATGTTCTCTAATCAGAGTTTATCTAAATCTTGTTTCAAAGCTTATTTCTAAACTTCCTCTGATACCAACTGTAATGCCCCGACCCCAGTTACCCAGAGTCGGTGCATTATTTTAATACATTGGCATAATTACAAGAAATGAAGTCCCGAAAGACTGATCAGTTTAGCAGTCTTGGAAAATAGATTACATATATGAATGTTACATTGCATTTTAAGACATACAAAACAAAATAAATAATATTTATGAACTCCATTATTCCATTGGCTTAACCCTGCATATCAATCACAATACGCTTCTTGGAATCATGGGAAAAATAAAACATAAAAAGGGGTGATCTCAAACACTCAGTAAGGGTAAGCAATACAGCAGAAACTTTCAAAAATAAGAATAAACATTTAAGGCAATGTATAAAACTAAAACAAAAGCCTTTTAAACTTGAACATCAGCATAATATGGAAGAAATGAAATTAAATAATGCCATTTACTTATTCACATAGATATTCTAATAATAGAATAATCACATGCAATATCACTGACCACTTTCATATTGATGGAATGCATAATGCCAGACTTTCATAACCACATAGCCAAGGCCTCTTTCCAAGACTACAAATAATATTTTGTCAAGGACTTGTTCCAAGACACTAGTTTGTCTCATTAGACCTACCGATGCATGGAGGATCTATAGCGGGCTCCACCCGTTACTTACTAAGTTCAATGCATTCCCATATGAAAAGGTTTAAACATAACATAAAAATTTGTATTAAAACTAGCATATGAAATGTCAAAACGTTCTCCGTAAACCATGAATGGTATAAAAATAATACACCCATAGATAAAAATATCACAAAAACTTAAATACAATACAAAAGTTTTGTACCATAATAAATCAAATTCAAATAATCTTAAAATCCATCAAAGGATGTTGACATAGATGAAATCAAAACTATTTGAAAGAAATATCTCAATTATCGAAATCATTGAAAAGTCACACATTTATAACGGAAGTAATTTAAAATATATTTTTGAATCAAAGTGTCCCACACCACTTTGAAACTTCTGAAAAGAAATATCATTTCAAAACATTCATGTCCATATAAATAAACCCTTAAAATCATTTTGAAAACATGGACATTAATTGAAAATATTTAGAAAGATAAATCTTTAAAACATTTGAAATTTTGATCTTGATAAAGGGTACATTTCAAAATCTATAAAATCTTCATTTTGAAATCATTTTTATGAAAAATGCACATGGATGATAAAAATGTCCCAGTAAATACTTACACATAAACAATATCAGATAATAACGTGATTGAGGAATTAACCCTTACCAATTTGGTAACTTACGAAACATAAAACCCATGAAAGAGTTATCATACAATGAATCTGTAAATACAAAAAAATTAAATTGTATTACACAAGGAATACAATTATGGGTAGTACATGCAACACACAAAAGGTAATAGTGGCAATATGGCATGAATCTCACGGGAATAAGAGTGAGATGAAAACCCCTTACCTTGCACTTTCCTTTAGCCAAGGGTACGTTTAACCTCATGTACGAAGATCGTAGTATGTTATTAAATTATACCATATCCATATTAATATTTATGATATCAAACCTGATTCATTTATGGATTTATATTACCCATTTAATAATAATTTCCATGTTAAGTTAACATTTTGGGTAATAATCACTTTCTTTATCGTACGTGTTTTAACTTGTCACTCTTGGTTGTATCACTTAGATCATGATTTAAATACTTCAAGAATATCAAGCATGATAAATATATCATATATATTTAGAATGTAAATATGTATAATAGACATATATATGAAATGGAAAACACCATTTATGGAGACGGTAGTCCATACGTACGCATAAACGATGTATCTGTTTTCATATAGTATTGAACGGAAGTAAATGAATAAGATATATGTAAGTACATAAATACTTATATATATATATATATATATATATATATCTCCAGTAGAATTTTTATGTCATATATTACATACTTATTAGTAATATATATTTTTATAATCGTCGATGAATGGTGAACTTGGAAATGAATCTCATTGCGTCGTGGAGACGGTAATCCGTACGTACGCACGAGTGAAAATAGAATTCTTTGGATATTAAAATAATATATAATTGGATGGTATATCATATATACAGAATCATTATCATGTTATATTTATTATTTACATGAATTACAAATCATTATTATACCCATCCAAATAGTAATATATTGAATAACAATTACACCACGACGTAGAGACGGTAAGACGTACGCACGCACGTATGGTGACATGTCATTCAAATGATGGATAGAATACTAAATATGGTTGTACCATATTTATAATAATATTACAGTATATAGGAGATACTGGATTAATTATTTTAGAATGGTAATAACAAAAAAAGAAGAAGTGGAAGAAGAAAGGAACTTGAAAACGGGTGGTGAAATCATTACCTCTTCTTTGGGTTCTTCCTTTTGATTTGATCAAAAGGGCTTCGTAAGTTGGAATTATGACTAAAAGAAGACCTATAGGATGAAGCGATGGAAGTTGAGAGAGTATTTGGGCAGAGGTTGGCCGAACCAAAAGGCTTTGAAGGTGTGAGTTAATGAGAAGGGAGAGTGCCCTTTTATAAGAGGGGTGAGGGGCACCTTTGGAAAAGCCAAAAATATTATTTTATAATAAATTAATATTCGGTTTCTAATGGATCAAAAGTGAATTATTTAAAGTTTAAGGTGGGGATGGGTCGATAACCTCTCATCCAATAGAATTTAGATAGGTTTAGTTCATTATACTAACCTTATCTTTAAGTATTAACTCTTAGTTAATTTGTTTCACTTTTACAATGTCTCTTTGTATTTTTATATTATATGGTTAATAAACATACTATCTAAATCCAAGAGAACCCCAAGTGGTCCATTAATGATACACCTATCATGATATAAGTCTCTTGGCTGAACCTTATATTTTTAGGAATTTAATATCAATTAATAATATAATATTTGTTTTAAAAACTCTTTTATGTCAATTTTGACACAATTCAATAATTGATTTTTGTAAAAATAATAACAGAATTATTACTTCGAAAAAAATTAATTAAGTCAATCCTAACATGTCATATTAACCTAGAAAATTAGTGTAATTCATAAAAAGGCTCAAATTATATTTATTTGGGTATCAATAATTTTAATTTTTCACTATTATGGTAATTACTGCATCACCATTGTGTCATAAATAAATTAAATTACTTAATGTCTAAAAATTATAAATAAAATACCATTATATAGGAAATCTTGTTAGGTTTCAAATTAATATTTATAGTCTAAAATCCAACATATATAACCCTATGTAAAAAAAAATTTCTAAAAGATATATGCTTGTGTCATTTTTCTATTTATTTTAACTTAATTAATATAAAGTGTCATTATCACTTACAAGTGGCTCCATGGGGTCCAAAAATCGACCCATAGATGACCATGATCGGACATGTATCAAAAAAAAGGTTTGGACACGTTTTAGGGTAATTATTTGTTATTATAATTTTATTTTTTAACCCTTATTTACCGGATTTACCCTTTAACCATGGTAAATAAAATATTTACCGAAGTAATTATTCAAAATGTCTAAAAATAAAAGTTATCTATTCACACAATTTGAAAATCCTGATTCCAAATATGGAATCCATTTTTCCAAATTCAAAACACATAAGTGGTAGAAATTAATTTAAAATTAATTCTCATTGTTAAAACAAAAAGCGTGTTTTTAAGAGATAATAACTATCAAAGGATTGGCACTTGTTTATGTCTGGTTTAATTTTGAAATTATGTCCAATTAAAAACATTTAATTTAATGGTGAAAATATATTCCAAATATATTTTAAAAACACTCAAATTCATAATTTATCAATATTAATTATTTTGATTAAAAAGTAGTTTTTAATTAAAGTTTAGTAATTTTCACTATTCATCAAAATATGAAAGTTATCCGAAAAGTACCAAAATTTCAACATATGCTAATTTCAATATTTCGAATCCAAAAATGAAGTCCATTTTTAGAGATAGAATTTATAAAATTTCAAAAATTAGGTATTACTATTCATAACGGCTAGTTTGATTGGTTGTGGTGTGTTAGAACTCGATGTTGTGTACAACACACGCTATCGCATTATTCAAAGAGAAGCATACCATAGAAGCTTGGGGTGTTACATTGTAAAAACAAATTTATGTTTCCATTCTAAAGAATATATTTATTTAGTCAAATTGAATATATAAAATTTAAAATATTGGATTTAAAAAGGAATCACTATTAAAGTTGGTAAAAGTGCATTTTTGAAAAATACTTCTTTTATCTGAAAAAAAGGAATTTTTTCTTAAATTATATCTAAGAAACTCATAATATAGATTATAAAATTATAAGGATTATATAAATTTTAATATTTAGTTAATACTATTCATAACCTCTTTTGAACGGCTTGTTTGGTAAGTCATGGGGCACTTTAACTCGGTGTTTTGTGTAGTGAAAGTTATTGAATTATTTTGAAAAAATAACACACTATGAAATCTTGGGGTGTTACAAAATGTTAATATTTATTTTAAGGGAACACTATGCTTGATGGTTTACCCAATACTCAACAACGAGTTCCTTTGAAATCTTACATTGCACTCTAATAATAAAATAATATTATATTAAATTTAGTTGACGCCTAGCCGTTGTAATGGAGAGAATGAAAAGAACTAACTACAAAATGATTATATATTTTTGTCAAATATTTTTACTTTTTACAGTAAATGTTAGAGGATTAAAAATGTGAGTGAATCCAATTTTAAGCGTAAACATTCTAATATTCTTTAAAAGGTTGATTAACCACCTTTTGATGACGAACCTCTTTTAAATCCACTTTTTGATAATTTTATGTGTTATATTTGACAAAATAAAATTCTTCTTTAGAATCGGGACATCAAAATTTACTTAGTGTAAATTTTTGGTATTTTTCCGATAAAGTTCATTTTTTAATGAATAGTGAAAAATGATCTATTTTAATTCAAAACCTCTTTTTAATCTAATTTATTTATCTGATTATATTATCTTTTGAATTTCTTTTACAGTGGAATTAGAATATATTTTTACCATTTAATCCAATATTGGTCATTGGAATTAATTTTATCTTGAAATTGGACTTAAAATAGTGGCAATCTTTTGATACTTATTGTTTCATAAAAACACGCTATTTGCTATGATAGCGGGAATTAATTATTAAATTAATTAATGTAACTTATATTTTTTGAATTTTTAAAATAAACATAATTTTTGAATTCGGAATATCAAATATATCTTAGGGTGAATTTTTGGTATTTTTCTGGAAAACATCAATTTTTGATGAATAGTGAAACCACTAAGTGGTACTTAAAAACCGATTTTTCATATAAATGAAATTTTACCACCTCTATGTTTTGAATTTCAAAAATCTGACATACATGGTTGTCATTAAAAATTAAAATGTGGTTCAATGAGATTAAAATAATTTTTTGGTGAATACTAACTTTTAAGTTTTAATCGCGATTAGAGGTAATTAGTGTAATTTAAGGGAAAAATAATGTTTTAATAATATTAAATGACCTAGAAACATTTCCTAACCTCATTGGATGTGTCATGGATGACCAAGACAATCCAGGGGTCAACATGGGGACCCCATGGATCCACTTTTCTTGGAAAATTACATTAATGCCTTTTTATTTAAAGTTAAAATTAAAATGTCACAAGCATTTGTCATTTTACTAAAAAAAAATTAGATGGGATTATATAAGTCATATTTTTGACAATAAATATTCATTATAAAGATAAAAATATTTCCTACATCATGAAAGTTTCTTTTATAATTTTTATATATTAAATAAATTAATTTATTTATGACACCGTGATGATGTAGTGATTGCCTCATAAATGAATGATTTAAATAAAATGAGAAGATAGGGTGAAGTCAAAGTCTTACACTTGTTACAAACCTATTGTATGGGTGGATTTAGAAACCTGATCACCTTATCCTTGAAATATATCCTTTTGGGACCTTTTAAATCCGAAAATCATTTTATAATAAAGTTATATTTTATAACTTTCCAAGAGTGCCCCTCCTCTCCTCTTACAAAAGGCCCCCAACTCTACCACCTTACACACACCTCTCAAGCCTTTATCTCGGCCAACCCCTTCCCATTTCATCTCTCCACATCCCTATATTCATCATTGAAGCCTCACTTTGGGCAGAATCGTTTCCAAGGAAGCCTTTGAGCTCAAATCAAATATAGTTACCTGATTTACAGGTAATGTCTTCCATTGTGTTCTTTTGTTTTATTTTTCTTCTCCAAACACATAAAATATATTTATTACCTTTTTTTGTAACAACAATAGTATCTTTAATATACTAGGGTGTTGTTATAATAAGTATTTGAGATAAAATTACACACACCTTCGTCTAATGGTTAATGAACATACTGTTTCTGTGGTGGGCGAATTTATGCCCCACGAAACGATGATTGTTCAATCTTCATTTAACACCTTTAATGGTGGACATTATGATGTAACTATAATTTATATATGATATATATTGTATTTATGTTTTCTATATGCTTCTGAATGTTATATTTAAAACATGCCTTTATGCTTTCATGTTGTGCAAATGCGATAATCTCATACGAGGAAGTGTGGACTACCGCCCCCTCAAGTGATGTGACTCGTTCATGCAATACATGGAATGAATAAAGAATGAAATTAATGAACATTTGTGACCTATATAACTTATATATTATACTGTAATAATAATATATATATATCTCAATTATTATTATTTCAATTAATATGACAATGAAATGAAAGTAGCGTTCATGCGTACGTACGGCCTACCGTCTCCATGAACGGTGCATTTCATTTCTTTTTATCTCCAAATGTTATGGAGTAGTATAAAATGAATATATACTGAATATATATGATATTTAAAACATCAATACTATTCTGTATATGATATAATTATAACTTCATGGACAATCATTTTCAAACAAGTTCATTTTTGACTCATGTACCAAACATCGACAAAAACGTCTGATATGAACTCACATTATTAACCAATTATTATAACATTATAATATGTGATATAAAATGAATAATATTATTTAAAATAGTTCTTTAAGAAATTATAAATTGACCAAAGTTTATTATTCAGGAATATAAAGAAACGAACAAGACAAGTCAGACTTGAGGTAAGGGATCCTACTCCTCTCTTTATTTTTAAGTACACTCTTTTATGTCATTACTTTTAAGCTCATATTTCTTATGATTCGGATGTTATTTTATATTACTCCTACTGTAATTTTTATGTTCATATGACGAGAGACCATATTTTCTCTCATCAATCCATTTCTAAAGTTTTGAGTGGCAGCGTTAGGCTACCGAATTTTCGTAAGAGATCTAACCTCTCTCTTTCTTTTTAAGTACTCTCCTTTATGTCACTTCTTTTAAGCTTGTATTTTTTATGATGGGGGATGTTATTTTATATTACTCTTTTTTACATTTTATTTCAATATAATGAGAGACTCTATTTGATCTCATCAATCCATTTTTTGAAGTTTTAAGTGGCGTCGTTAGGCTGCCGAGTTTTCGTAAGGGATTGTTCATCTCACTTTTAGTCCCGTGAGATTTATGATACATTTTCCACCATTTCCTTTGAGTGGTGTATGTACATCCCATTATTATACTCTTTGTGTAGTATAATTTCATTTATGGGTATTTACATATTCATTGTATGACACTTCTTCAATGGGGTGTATGTTTCGAAAGTTACCCAAGTCGGTAAGGGAACCTTTCACCATCCTCTTTTTAAAAGACTTCTTTTGTTATGTCTTTTAATTAACATAATATTATGTTGGGATATGTTATTATATATCCTTATTGATGAAAATTTTATGTCCAAGTGATGAGATACCCTTTTCATCTCTCATCAACTCATTTTCTGAATTTTGAAGTGACGTCGTTAAGCTGTCGAATTTTTGTAAGGGAACTTCTTAACCCACATTCAATTCTTTGGGTTAAACCTCTACTTATTGATTTTATTATTCCAATATTATGTGTGGAATATCTATTTTGTAGTTTCCAAAAACCATTGTGTGGATATAATATTTCTACACATAATCATCTCATTGATAAATTATTATGTCATTTAGACGAACTTGTATCGGAAATCATAACTCAATCTCATTTCATTGAGTTACATATCTATGTAATTGGTTTTGATTTTCCATGATTATGTGTGAATTACCTCTGATTGTTTTACACTTAATATCCACTTATATTTTATGTATTCATATTTTTCACACATAATCATGTAATTGATTTATCCTTAATCTAAGGATACCGACTTTGCAAGGGACTTCATCTCAATCTCCTTTCATTGAGGCATATTTGGTTTTATACAAAACATTCATTTATACGGAGTAGAAACCCATTTGACTTTTAAATTTATTCAAACGGAATCTTTTTATACGAAGCATTTTACTAAACGAAAAAAAGGAATGCTTCTTTTAACGTACGCGGTGACAGCGACCTTTTCTATCGCCACGAGTATTATTTGGTCTTTGGCTTAATCAACAAGACGTATTGTTTTTTAAAATGAAATACGTACCATATACTCTTTTATGTATTTTTGTATTGAAAAATGTTTTTATAATGGATTTGTTATGTCAATATATTTAAGTAATATATTGTGATCAAAGTGTGGAAATTATTTCTTTCCATTATATTTGTTTTATGTCTTATGATTTTATAATGGTACTTGGAAATTCGACGGGTGGTTACGTGATAAACCATATGACGGGTGGTGTCATGAATACTAGGATGGGTGGTTACATTATAACCTCCAATTCATTGGGTATTAAAGTGGGCCGTATGGATATTCCATTAAGTATGTGTGGAAGTCGACCGTATAGTTATTCCATTTAAGTATGTTTATGCCCAAAGTTACCTTTATATGTTATGTGATCTTTATATGGGTTTTATGGTAATATTTTAGTTACAAAAGGGTAATTAATGAACTTTTATTCAGTGAAGAGTTTTTACTACTTCATAAAGGTGAAATGTATTACTTTGATAAAGTATTCTTGGTTTACTTGTTGTTTTGAAAAACTAACAGTTTTCCTTCTTTGTGTATCCTTTACTGGGCTTTTTATGCTCATCCCAAGTTTTTAAAATGTTTTCCACAGGACTTAAAGATGAATAGGGTCAAGGATGGGATCATGGAAAGACATGATATCTAAAACATGGAACTAGACATGTTTCGTTTTAAGAGTTTTTATTTTATGGAAACTTAGTAGAAGTGTATACTTTGTAATCTTTGAGATGTAATAGTTATGTCCTAATTTTCTAAAACTCTAAACCTGAAAAGATCCTCAATGTGAATTATTCATTTAATTCAATAATAAGTAATTTTTAAGGTCGGGGCCTTATAGTTGGTATCAAAGGTCGGTTTAGATAACTTTAGAGGTTAGGGTATTCTCTAAGCATAAGTGACATTACCATAATAGCTAGGATTTCAGAAAGAGTCGTAGTTTTTAGATAAAGTGAATGAGTAAGTATACCTTAGTGTTTATCTTCCCCATTAGTACATGATAATTTTGTTGATATACTCACACTGACATTTTTTGTTTTAGTAAATGGATGGATCTAGCAGGAACCAAAGTGACAATGGGTTTGAAGAAAACTGTGTTAGTTCTCTGATTAAGAGACTGGATGAAATGTGGGATTCAATGAGGAAACCTGTGGTTGTTCTAAACCAACTATCAAGGAGTCATGATCAACCACTTGAACCATGGTATGTTCTCTATTGCATAATGAACAAGATGACCAACTCGATGTGGAAGTTCAGGTAATAATTACAAAGGTAACCATTAGAGTTTATATAATCCTTACTTTTGTGGTAATTATGGGTTACTATATGTTATAATGGAAAATGAAAGGCATGAGATTAACTTGCTGTTAAAATATGTTATGATCATTTTTGAATATTTTATCTCGTTTTGAGGAATGTTTTAATAATTATTTAGTTTTGGAAAAAGGACAACATGCAGACCGTGTGATAACCCGTCGCATCGGACAAAGCTGTGGGAATCGAACCCACAACCAAAGTGCGACTGGTATTTATCTCCTACCAATGGACTACGTGAATTCCCTGGTTAGTATGAATAATTCTTTTTAGTTATATGATTTTAGGAATCAAGAGTAAGTTTATTTTGCGTTATCTTTGGAAATTATTAACCTATCATGGAGGATATGTGATTAGGTTAATTACTTTTCAATATGAGACTTTAAGAGTAACTGATGTTATTTCAAGATAAATGTTAAGGTTTATCGTGGAAGACTTTGTGATTAAATCCTTCAGAGATTTGGGTTTCAGTCTTAGTTTGGATTACTTTGAATAATTTTATGGATAGATGTTTATTGAATGGCCTTTTTTTAACTTTGGGTATTGTTTGTCAAATGTTGGAGATTAAGAATATATTTTTTTTATAAAGGATCATCCTTTTTGGGTATTATCTGATCTCATACTACCCTTTTTTGTTTTAGTTTTGGTTAAGGTCTAAAGACATGGGAATTATATAGTTCTCTTTTTTGGATTAGGTGATTCTCTAGAACTTGATTATAGTACTCTTAATGTGAACAAGTCTTCCGAAATACTCATCATTTGGAGAAAGCATGAGTTTGTGTATGAAATCTAGTAAAAGTTGAAAGTAAACATGACAAGTATGTATGTTTCCTTAAGATCAAAAATAAATTCCTCAATGAAGAGTAACTTAAAACAAAAATTTTGTCTGTTAACTTTTCCTACTGGGGAATTGAATACTGTTTAACCCATCACAAGTTTGTGATTTTCTTATGGTTAACTTTCTCCTAGACATGTTTTCCATCACACTCCCTCAAGACATGACCCTTTGTTTTTTCTTCCATATCCATGTTTTCATACATGGAATCCTAGTATGGGTTAACTCAGGTGACCTTTGTACTTCCCTTCCTTTCTTTTAAAGTGATAGTTTAATTTACTCCTTTTCTGATTTGGGGCTTTCAATGATGTTGCCGAGCCCAATTTTAAAATTGCGAGGACGCAATTCCCAAAATGGGGGAAGGATGTAACACCCCAAGTAAATAAAAAATATGACATTTTTATATTTATCCCTATTTGTGAATAAAATTTTAATATTAATTTAAAGTGAACGCTATGTTTGATGGCTTACCCAATACGCAACAATGAGTTCCTTTGAAATCTTACGTTGCACTCTAATAATAAAATAATATTATTTTAAATTGTACTTAACGCCTAACCGTTGTAATAGTGGGAATAAATATAACTAACTACAAAATGATTATATATGTTTGTCCAATTTTTTTTACTTTTTACAATAAATGATAGAGGATTAAAAATGTGAATGAATCCAATTTAAAGCGTAAACATTCTAATATTCTTTAAAAGGTCGATTAACCGCCTTTTGATGACGAACCTATTTTAAACCCACTTTATGAAAATTTTATGTGTTATATTTGAAAAAATAAAATTCTTCTTTAGAATGAGGACATCAAAATTTTATTTGTGTAAATTTTTGGTATTTTTCCGATAAAGTTCATTTCTTAATGAATAGTGAAAATGTTGTATTTTAATTCAAAACCACTTTTTAATCTAATTTATTTATATGATTAGATTATCTTTTGAATTGGTTTTAAAGTGAAATTAGAATATATTTTTACAATTTAATCCAATAGTGGTCATTAGAATAAATTTCATCTTGAAATTGGACTTAAACTAGTGTCAATCTTTTGATACTTATTGATTCTTAAAAACACGATATTTGCTCTGACAGCGGAAATTAATTATTAAATTAATTAATGTAAATTATATTTTTTTAATTTGTAAAATATACATAATTTTTAAATTCTTAATATCAAATATATCTTAGGGTGAATTTTTGGTATTTTTCTAGAAAACTTCAATTTTTGATGAATAGTGAAACCACTAAGTGGTACTTAAAAAACTGATTTTTCGTTTAAATGAAATTTTACCACCTCTGTGTTTTGAATTTCAAAAATACGGCATACATGGTTTTTATTCAAAAGTAAAATGTGGTTCAATGGGATTAAAATAATTTTTTAGTGAATAGTAAATTTTAAGTTTTAATCGCGATTAGAGGTAATTAGTGTAATTTAATGTAAAAATAATGTTTTAATAATATGAAATGACCTAGACACATGTCCTACCATCATTGGATGTGTCCTGGCCAACCAAGAAAATCCATGGGTCAACTTGGGGACTCCATGGAGCCACTTTTCTTGGAAAATTACATTAATACCTGTTTATTTAAAGTTAAAATTAAAATGTCACAAACATGTGTTGTTTTACTAAAACAATTTTTAGATGGGATTATACAAGTCATCTTTTTTACTATAAATATTCATCATAAAGCTAAAAATATTATCTACATCATGATATTTTTTTGTAATTTTTAGATATTAAATAAATTAACTTATTTATGACACCTTGATGATGAAGTGATTACCTCATAAATGAATGATTTAAATAAAATGAGAAGATGGGGTGAAATATAAGTCTTAAACTTGTCACAAACCTATTGGATGGGTTTATTTCGAAACCTTATCACCTTATCCTAGAAATATATCATTTTGGGTCCTTTTAAATCTGAAAATCTTTTTATTATAAAGTAATATTTTATAACTTTCCAATAGTGTCCCTCCTCTCCTCTTATAAATGGCCCCCACCTCTACCACCTTACACACACATCTCAAGCCTTTGGCTCGGACAACCCCTGCCCATTTAATCTCTCCACATCCCTATATTCATCATTGAAGCCTCACTTTGGGCATAATCCTTTCCAAGGAAGCCTTTGATCTCAAATCAAAGAGAGTTACCCGATTTAAAGGTAATATCTTCCCTTGTGTTCTTTTGTTTTATTTTTCATCTCCAAACCCATAAACACTTTTTATTACCCTTTTTTGTAACAAAACCAGTATCTTTAATGTACTAGTATGTTGTTATAATAAGTATTTGAGCTACACTTACACACACCTTCTTCTAATTGTTAATGAACATACTGTTTCTGTGGTTGGCGAATTTCTGCCTCACGAAACGATGATTGTTCAATATTCATTTAACACCTTTAATGGTGGCCATTATGATGTCACTAAAATTTATATATGATATATATGGTATTTATGTTTTATATAGGCTTCTTAATTTTATATTTAAATCATTCCCTTATGCTTTTCATGTTGTGCAAATGCGATAATTTCATACGAAGAAGTGTGGACTACCGCCCCCTCAAGTGATGTGACTCATTCATGCAATACATGGAATGAATAAAAAATGAACTTAATGAACATTTGTGACCTATATAACATATATATTATACTGTAATTATAATATATTTATATCTCAATTATTTTTAATTCAATTAATATGATAAAGAAATGAATTAGCTTTCATGCGTACGTACGACCTACCGTCTCCATGAACGGTGCATTTCATTTCTTTTTATCTACAAATGTTATGTAGTAGTATAAAATGAATATATACTGGATATATATGATATTTAAAACATAAATACTATTCTGTATATGATATACCAATAACTTCATGGACAATCATTTTCAAACAAGTTCATTTTTGACTCATGTACCAAACATCGACAAAAACATCTGATATGAACTCACATTATTAACAAATTATTATAACATTATAATATGTGATATAAACTGAATAATAATATTTAAAAGAGGTTCTTAAGAAATTATAAATTGACCAATGTTTATTATTCAGGAATATAAAGAAATGAACAAGACAAGTCAGACTTGAGGTAAGGGATCCTACTCCTCTTTCTTTTTAAGTACACTCTTTTATGTCATTACTTTTAAGCTCATCTTTCTTATGATTGGGATGTTATTTTATATTACTCCTACTGTAATTTATATTTTCATATAATTAGAGACCATATTTTCTCTCATCAATCTATTTTGGAAGTTTTGAGTGGCACCGTTAGGCTGCCAAATTTTCGTAAGAGATCTAACCTCTTTCTTTATTTTTAAGTACTCTCATTTATGTCACTTATTTTAAGATCCTATTTGTTATTATGGGGGATGTTCTTTTATATTCCTATTTCTGTAAATTTTATTGTAATATTATGAGAGAATATATTTGATCTCATCCATCCATTTTTGGATGTTTTAAGTGGCGCCGTTAGGCTCCCGAGTATTCGTAAGGGATTGTTCATCTCACTTTTAGTCTCGTGAGATTTATGCTACATTTTCCACCATTTCCTTTGAGTGGAGTATGTACTTCCCATTATTATAATCTTTTTGTAATATAATTTCATTTATGGGTATTTACATATTCATTTTATGACCATTCTTCAATGGGGTGTACGTTTCGAAATTTACCCAAGTCGGTAAGGGAACCTTTCACCCTCCTCTTTTTAAAAGACTTCTTTTGTTATGTATTTTAATTCAAATACTATTATGTTGGGATATGTTCTTCTATATCCCTATTGATGTAAATTTTATGTCCAAGTGATGATATAACCTTTCTATCTCTCATCAACTCATTTTCTGAATTTTGAAGTGACGTCGTTAGGCTGTCGAATTTCTGTAAGGGAACTTCTTAACCCACATTCAATTATTTGGGTTAAACCTCTAATTATTGATTTTATTATGCCAAGATTATGTGTGGAATATCTATGTTGTATTTTCCACAAAAAATTGTGTGGATAAACTATTTCTACACATAATCATCTCATTGATAAATTCTTATGTCATTTAAACGAACTTGTATCAGAAGTCATAACTCAATATCATTTCATGGAGTTAAATATCTATGTCATTGGTTCTGTTTTTCCAAGATTATGTGTGAATGACCTCTGATTTTTTTACACTTAATATCCACTTATATTTTTTGTATTCATATTTGTCACACATAATCATGTAATTGATTTATCCTTAATCTAAGGATACCGACTTTGTAAGGGACTTCATCTCAATCTCCATTCATTGAGGCATATTTGGTTTTATACACAACTTTCTTTTATACGGTGTATAAACCCATTTTACTTTTAATTTTATTCAAAAGGAATCTTTTTATATGAAGCATTTTACTAAACGAAAAAAGGAATGTTTCTTTTAACGTACGTGGTGACAACGTCCTTTTCCGTCGCCGCGAGTATTATTTGGTCTTTCGCTTACTCATCAAGCCGTAATGTTTTTTAAAATAAAATAAATACCATATACTCTTTTATGTATTTTGGTATTGAAAATGGTTTTTATAATTGATTTTTTATGTCAATATATTTATGTGATATATTGTGATCAAAGTGTGGAGATGTTTTCTTTCCATTATATTTGTTTTATGTCTTATGATTTTATAATGGTACTTGGACATTCGACGGGTGGTTACATGGTAAACCATATGACAGGTGGTTCCATAAATACCAGGATGGGTGGTTACGTTATAACCTCCAATGCATTGGGTATGGAAGTCGGCCTTATGTCTATTCCATTAAGTATGTGTGGAAGTCGATTGTATGGTTATTCCATTTAATTATGTTTATTTCCCAAGTTACCTTTATATGTTATGTGATCTTTATATGGGTTTTATGGTAATCTTTTGGTTACAAAAGGGTTTGTGATGAACTTTTATTCAGTGAAGAGTTTTTGCTACTTCATAACGGTGAAAAGTATTACTTTGATAAAGTATTCTTGGTTTACTTGTTGTTTTGAAAAACTAACAGTTTTCCTTCTTTGTGTATCTTTTACTGGGATTTTTATGCTCATCCCAAGTTTTTGAAATGTTTTCCATAGGACTTAAAGATGAATAGGGTCAAGGATGGGATCAAGGAAAGACATGCTATCTAAAACATTGAACTAGAAATGTTTCTTTTTAAGAGTTTTTATTTTATGAAAACTTAGTAGAAGTGTATACTTTTTAATATTTGAGATGTAATAGTTATGTCCTAATTCTCTAAAACACTAAACCTGAAATGATCCTCAATGTGAATTATTCATTTAATTCAATAATAAGTAATGTTTAAGGTCGGGGCCTTTTAATTATGACCACTAAATAAAACTCACGATGAAAAATAGACATAAAAAATTCCAAAAATACCTTATTTATATATATACAAAACCATTTCTAGAAATATCAATTACTAACTATGTTTTGTTTAATTTGATACAAATTTCAATATTTATTAAAAAACCATACCATAAAACTGAGTATTTAATTTCATTTCCATCCCATTTGACTAAAATTGTCTTAAGACGATTAAATCCATTAATTAATTATTATAGATTAAATTCTAGACCATATTTAATTATATCCCATATAATTCCAATTTGGTCATTGTTAATTTTATATCACAACAATTAATAATGTATAACAAAGACACCACACATCATTCAAAAAATATAACTACAATTAGAACTGATCATCCACTGAAACCCAACTGTTAATATACCTGATGCTAAAAAAAGAAGCAAATCTACCATAAACTATTCAATATATGAAATAGTAATCACCATCACCAGATAATCCATGTGTGATCAACACAGAAACAAGTCTAAAAACAATCCAAATATAACACATATCCATCAATTTTATGTTCCATAATTACTTTTATTTTCAATATTAGTGGGATTTTATATTAGTTAATCACCAATTACATCATTGCTTCTATATAATATTTAACATATGCATTAGACCAGTTCATAGAGTTTTTTTGTGATTATACTTTTTGAATTGTGAATAAATCCCTAATCTAGAAATGGTATCAATTAATAGTTTCAGCAATCAATAATCCTTGAAATATCAATTATTAATAAACATAATCAATCCTGTTAAAAACATTGAAAGTATAAAACACAAGTAAACACACCCAACTGATATTGGTATCATTGAAAATGATTAATTATATTGTTTAGTTCATTCTTTACTATCCTTACAGTGGGAAAAATAATATATCTTCATAGATTCACATAATTAATAAGTGGGATCAGCTCCCCTACATCGACTCAAGGGTTATGTGCAGTGAATCCAACCTAAGCATCCAAGATTCGATGCATGATACCATTACATTGGAGTAAGATATAGGGACTCAAATCCCAATTGTCATATCATAATAATAGTCTCGGTAAACTAGATACATACTTGATTATTTCAATAAATTTTAATAAAAAAATTAAAAGATAATTTATTCAAGAATAAATATATTTCATAAATAACATCATTGCATTTTATTGATAGTAAATATCATTAGAAAATTGGGAAATTATTCAAAAAATTGGTGAGATAAGATTCTTAGTAAGGGTGATTTATAGTGGAAGATATAATAAAATAATATTAATATTTAATTTGGAAATGTAAAAAGGTGAACACACATTCAATTTTAATAACATGAATATAATTATAAGATAATTAAGAATCGATATAGAATGGTAAATAAAATTAAAACCTAAGACATATAATCAATAAACTCATAATGAAAATAAATCATAGACGTTATCATAGTAAATATATCATGGATAATAATAACTGAATTATTAATGAAGGAAATTATTAGTTATTTATAGTAATGTTTCTCGGAACATGATACCACATCCTTAAAAACTATTTAAATTATGGTTTAATACATAATAGTATCACTTACATTGACATGACATATTAAAACATACTGGTTATAAATGTGAAGGAATACTCCAATTGATTTATTCGCATGAAAAAAATGATGCATTTAGAAGTATATATTAATATGTCCCCAACCATTATCAAACATATCCAAATAATTCCTCATAAATTGAAAAATATTTTTAATTAAATAAATGTGGAATATCCTAAAGTATCAATATAGTTTAAAGGATATATATTTATCAATATTTATCAAGTTAATGAAATTACTCTCACAGAAAACACTATGTGAAAAAAATTATATGGTTTAACTAATAATAATATCTATTAAAACATTTTTATGTAAAATGTAATTTATAATGAATAATGATTAAAATAATGTGATGTTTTCATGAAAATGTTGTCAATATCAAAATAAAGTGAGAATTTACTATTACATTTACCAATTGGTAATTATCATGTAAAATCCACCTAGTTGAGGTAATTCAAATTGAAAAATGGAATACCAGGAATAATGATTTAATAATGATATTACATTTATAAGGGGAATTATATACACTATATAAATTTTATATGGTTCATAATAACATATAAGTCTCAATGGAATGTAAATTCAGATGAAATATTATAGCTTATGCTCCACTTTAGTTTAACATGATTTAACATCATTCCTTGTGTTTTTATACACATATTTAAATTAAAAAACAACCATATTAACTTTTATGATATTATATATGATACTTTTATAATATATTAAAATTATTTTGTTCATTATCATTCATTGTTTTAATTATTTTGAGTGTTAATTGCCTTGATTTCCCATGTCTATTTTGTTATGGATGTTCTGCATCCAAATCATCATATTATGATCTATTATATCCAGTGTAATAATCATTTCATAATTATCATCTTATTAAATCAGTTTTACATTTATTAACAATCTTGGATTACAGTTATGAAAAATAGATTACCTTATAATAATAGAGATGGTAGGTCGAACAAATGTATGAGTAAGGTTTCATTTTTTCAATGATCATTGAGGAATGGTGGTTAGTAGTATTTTACATTTCCATAATGTTTATAATATAATTTCTACCATATTATATGATTATATATTTCTAAAATATTTTGTGTTGATGAATATAGAGTCACATCCTATCATGCCTATCTGAATGTTATGAAGACCTTAATTTTTAATCATATTTTATAATCCCCCTTTTAAGGGACAAAGGTAAACTCATACATATATTGCAGGATTCATGAAATTACCATACCCGAAGGTCCAAAGGAATTGATCCCACAAAAAGACTACATGAAACAACCCCACTTTATCTTCTACATCAAAATCAACAATCCACCTTCACATGTATGGTCTGCTAGCTCTCTTGTGAAGGGATTCATGGGACTGGTACCCATATCAAAGACATACCCTCTAATTATTCCTTGTCTATTTAGCTTTTCTCTGCTGAATGTTCCTACTCAGAATCATCATCTAGGTCCCTTTTCAATGATAGTTAGTGTGGTATATCTTCAATTCATGTGGCATGAAGGCCTTGAGGTGGTCAAATCCTTGAGGTGGACTGAAGGCTTGGAGGTGGTCCGAAAACCTTACTGGAACCAAGGACATGGGTGTATCGGATTCCTTGAATGACCCAAGGACAAAACTGATGGTCTGATGGCCCATACATGTGAATAGTTCCAATTGCTACATTACCAAACATTACCTACTATAGTTTATGATACAATACTACTATAGCAACACATAAACATTTCTATGCCCAGATTTCATATTTGGTATCATGGATTATCATAAATAGTCCTCACCCACCCGACTGAGGATCATGTGCCACATACCTTTGTGGGTACAGAGGTACAAAAGTACAAGAATAATTTTATCATATTTACATGACTGATATTGAATGAAATAAAATGACATATAGGTTATCATTATATAATTATTAATAATTCATGAATATAAATATTAATTCATTTATTTCATAATTAATCATTAAAATTATCATTATCACTTTCCATGTGATATTTTAGTGAAATCATAATCACTCTGTGTCATGATGCAGTAGTTATTTGCACAAACATGCAACATTATTGTGTCTCCTATGAAATTGAAGATAATAAAATAGATAGTTATATATATCTATGAGTCGGATATAATTAATCCAGAGGTATTAAAATTTTATTTTTATTATTATATATACAATTTTGATCCATCAACATTCCCAACATGAAGTAGTGTAAATGGGAAAATTAATGACATTGGTTCGTGAGGTGTTAGTCCGACATACACATGAATGATTTTTTCATAACCGATTTTATATTAATAGTGAATTTTTTAGGTAATTCAGCTATTATAACTCCATTAATGTTTATTGAATATTTTTATTTACCATTATCATTAATTTTTAATATAAATTTATGGAGGTGGAGAATTATGTAAAAAATGACGCTAGTTGATGAACATTACCTCTTTATTTGGTATCCTCCGTAGGTTTTAACTAAGGAATTAAAATTATTGAATTATTCCACAATTAATTCTTCTAGGTTGAGGTTAGTGATTTTGGTTTGTGATTTTGGTTGTGTTTGGCATCGAAAAATGGAATTGCTTTTGTGAAGTGAAGAGGGGAGTGAGTGGCATTTTATTGTTCAGGAGGAGTGTCATTCATATAAATAATAATAATTAATCATTATTTGAAGATCACCCATACCTAATTTGGTTCAAATATAAAATAATAATTCAGGGGAGGGTAGATGGTTCTAAGAATACCTCAAATATACAAAAAGTAATTCATTTTTATCTTGTTATTTGTTTTTCTATATGTTTATTCATTTTATATACTTATAATTTTTACCATAGTAACATGTGTTTATACCCAAAGTAATTTATCATTGAAGACTAAATTAAAGTGAAACATATTATAATATTTTAAAAAACTATATATAAATATGAATAAATATTTATACACTAAATATCCCATGGTTTTTGAAAATAAATTTTAATAGAAGCACATGTAATGTGAAAATACCATTCTTAATCCCTAACCCTGTAACATTTATTTTACTATTTAGGTGTTAATATGTTCATTAATATATATAAATTGGTCCATCACTAGTCCATATATAATTTTTTTTCATTTATATTTCACTTGGAATAATGTTGTATTTTTAGAAATTTTAAATTATATAATAAAATATTATTTATTTTAAAAGAAACATAATGTCAATTTTGGAAAGTTTCATTATATTTTAATTTAAAAAAATAATTATAATTATTGGATAAAAATATATTATGTTGTCAGCTATGTAATAAAAAAGAATCATCTGAAAAATTAAACGAAATTAATAATTCAATCTATTTACATCACTTTTAATTTTTTAGTATCAACTATTTTATTTAATTATTAAATAAAAAAAATTTATGATGGTGCTTCATATGAATTTGTCATAATTATGTTGTGGCGTCTTGACCTGAAAGCCACAAAATGCTTCCCTATGCCGGATGGCCACATTCCCTCAAGCGCATCTCCCCATGTGCCAGAGGGTGTTGACTAGCAGCAAGGGTCTAGTAAGTCAGTATAAGGGAGAATATATCTTCTGTTATCAGAATAAAACACCATCAAATGAAAAAAACAATTAACCCATTGTGGAAGAATATAAATAACCAGAACAATACCATGACTTATGATTGTAAAAATCAGAGAATACAATACTTAACTGAATGGTAATACATGCTATAACAATGAAATTTACAAGTTTCAATAATGCAACCAAATTTAAATACACATCTCCAAATGGGTCTCGAACCACGTCGGTTACCTCTCCCATGATCAAATCCCAAACAATAATCTATCCCCGGGACATTCCCTTATCATATCCTACAACAACAATGTCTGATCAGGTTTCGATGAGGTAATCCATAGATGGTGTGAGTACAACATAGTAAGACACCACCAACGTTGGCTAAAACAAGTCCAACCAAAAGACAGTGCATCCAGTCTTATGAAGAAATAAATACAATGCATAATATAATCACTAATCACATTGTCATTTAATCTTAAATTATCACATTAGGACCATTTCAATTCTTGTATCCTATTTGAATCAACATTCATTATCAGTAATCATTTATGTGTAGATCTTCAAGCATAGAACCCCAATTCTCAGTTTAATCATCCTTCATTATTATCCTTATTCATTTGGTGTCAGATGTCATGCCTAGAACCACAATTCTCATGATGGTATGTCTTCATGCCTAGCACTCAAATTCTCATTTGGTGTAGGTTGTCATGAATAGCACCACATAATCTCATTCTTGGATTACTATTGTAGAGGAACACAAAGTCTATGTTCCAGCTTCTAATTTGTCTAGGATGAAATGCCTAGAACAAAAAAATCTCATCCATTTAATCATTCATTAAGTTGGAAGAATTTCCACATTATTTATTTCCTAATCAAATGACTAATTAAAAATTTCTAAGTCCATTTTTCACTTCAAAAATTAACTAAGCATACAAACAATTAATTAAATCATCAATTAATTAATAAATCAACAAAATTATCATTCCATAATAAATACGTTACAATTAATTATCCAAATTAAATAACAATATATAATTAGTTCTAAAAATGAGTTTTCTTAGGCCAAATCATGGAACAGAATTAGTTTTTAGAATTAATTATTTTATATAGCGAAACATATTTTCATAATTAATTACCCCCAATTAATTATTATATCATAATCAAATCATCTTCAAAATTACAATATCTCGAATAAAAAATCAAATCTCCAAAGGATCTATTTGGAACCCCCCCCCCCCCCCATTTATTGTTTCCTAACTCAATTATCAATTAAATCACCACGGAAACTCAAGTCAAATCAATATTATTAATTACTCAAAATTTAGGAATTCAATTATCAATGAAATCAATAAATTCCATAAACATATAAAAATATCATAAATCATGACAATGGGAGTTTGATTTAGGACACCTACCTCATTTTATTGAAAGACGTTAGCCCATTGGAAATCCCCAAAATACGACCAAAACAATGTTGTTGATCATGGTATGGATCAAAATCCCTAAACCAATATTCAGATCAAAGGTATCAAGATCATAAAAAACTAGATCTAGTTCCACAATCCAAGATCATGACCTTAAATCATAGGTTTACTTTGGAGGAAATGGTGGATATCCTCTATGGTAATATCATGGAATTATAGAAGAATGAATGGGAGAATCAATGAGATGAAATACACTTACTAAGATGAGAGTAGATCTTCAATCCGGAAATTCGATATTGATGAAAAGTGTTCAGATCACCTTGGAATCCCTCTAGAAGGCATTGGAAGCACCTACAAATTTCCAAAATCGAGACATAGATGAAAATATTGAACTTCCGAAGGTTTGAAGAGGTTTTAAGAAGGATTTTCCGAATTTAAATCTCACGTGCATGGTTTCCTAGGTAGAGGCGCATGGTTAGGGAAACCCATGCGCCAACCGTACAGACATCACTCTCCAGTTCTGCATGGTGGGCATGATTTGGTCACATGGTTTATCAAACACTACATAAACTGTGAAGAATCCTCTATCCTTCAATTTTCCATGAATGTTAACCCAAACACACCCCATGTAACTACTCCATGTTAAAGGTACTTAAATGCTTCATAAATTACATGAAAACATGCCAGAGATGACTCCAGAAAATACTATATTCTTAAATTCTCCCCACCTTATAACATCTCATCCTCAAGCAGAACTCCCAAACATCCTTAAGATTTCAGGCCAAAAAATTTCGGACATTGAGCCGCCATGTTTTCCTCTCATTTCCATGTTTCCTCTTGAACATTCCCTTGTTTCCATAACACATGAATTAATAGCATGTGCATTCCCCACAATAGTTTCTCACTGTGACCCAGAACACGTGTAAGAGTCTTCTCAAAGGACGCATCTATCTCGAGATAAAACTCATCCACATAAATCACATGAAAAGAGTCTGGGTCATACTGTTGTAGTCATGAATTCTGTAAAAAATCATTCACTGAACTAAATTTATGCATAAGTGCTAATCGTTATCCCTCGGCCCGATTCTCCCCAGAACTTCTAATGGTCCCAAAAATCTGGCGCAATCATGCCCTGACTCTATATCCTCTGGTGACTCAATCTAGGAGAAACACAAAGGAATTCATGATCACCATCTATAAACTCTAGTGGTCATATCCTCCTATCAGCATTTCACTTCTGTCCTCACAGTGCCATATCCATAATCTTTAAAATCCATTGTACCTGCTATGATGTATCCAAAATAAGACTCAGTCCCAATAACTCTAACTCACCAACCGCTATCCAACATAGTAGAGATCTACAAGGTCTACCATAAACTGCCTCGTATGGTTCCATCGGTATAGTTTACCAATAAATGTTGTTATAGTAATACTCTACTAAATCGAAGTGTTTCTCCCAAGAACCACCATTTTCAATCACACATGATCATAGAAAATACTCTAACACATGTATGGAAAATTCCAACTTCCCATCCGTCTATGGGTGGAATTCCGTACATAACATACCCCATGTACCAAGTGCCTTCTGTAAGCCCTTCCAAAATCATGTATAAAATCATGAATCATGACCTAAAATAATAGTCCATGGCACCCCATGAAAATGAACTATCTCCCTCACATACTGTTCTCCCAAATCCTCTTTTTTAATGGTTTATTTGATTAGAAGGAAGTTTTCTACTTTCATTTTTCACTCCACAACAACCCAAAAAATATCATTCTTTAGTAGATTCTTTGGATGTACAATCCCAAAGTACATAGTCACATCATCCCACATCAATTTTGGAATAGGTAATGGATACAATATGCATCTAGGTCGTTGAGGATCTACTTTCTCCACTGACATGTGAAATATCTTGCTACGAACCCTGCAATCTCTGTTTTATTCCTGGCCACCAAAATTTTCATCGAAGGTCATGGTACATTTTTGTCACCCTAAAATGTACCACCCACCTTGAAGAAAAAAATTCTCGCATGAGTTCCTATCAAATACTTATAGGAATAATACGTAGATTTTTCACATTAATGATCTCATCCTCATCTATTTTCTAGTCTGAAGGTATCTCTCCACCTTCAAGGGTTTCTCTCTAGGATAAACACACCAGATCCTCATACTGCATTTCTCTGATTTTTCTCAAGAGTGAGGGATACACTCTTATAGAAACCAAAGTCATCATATCCTGACTCTCCTTAGTACCACATGCATTCCCGCCATCAAAGTCATCATCTTCTACTCTAAACATGGCACATGTATCAACTGAGTCTGAGTTTTTTTCTTAATGAATCAGCCACACTATTCCCATTTCCTGATGTATATGGTAGTTCAAATCAATGGACTACATATACTCCAAACATCATTGTTGATGAAGATTCAAGTCGCACAGTGAAATGTTATACTTTAGGCTTTTGTTATTCGTAAACAATTTTATACATTTCACATAAAATATAGTGTTGCAAACACTGAAGAGCATAAACCACTACTGCCAACTCAAGGTCATGCGTAGGGTAATTGCATTCATGTGGCCTCAACTAACAAGACCCATAAGAAATAACTATACACACTTTTGTAAACAAAGCTCTGATTCCAACCCCAAAAGAGTCACAATACCTCGTGTACTCCTCATATGACTCAAGTAAGATCAAAATTTATGTTGCAGTCAACAACTTCTTCAAATCATGGAAATCAATCTTGCATACTTCTTCCCAAATAAACTTTACCCCTTTCTTTGACAAACTGGTAAGTAGTAATGAAAACTCGTAAAAGTCCTGGATGAATCTCTTATAATAACCTACGAATTATAGAATGCTTAGAATATCGAAAATAAATTTGGGCTACTCCCAAGGAATCATTGCCTCAACTTTTTTTAGTTTCACCTCCACACCCTCTTCTAGGATGATGTGCCCAAAAAATTGTACCATGTCAATAAAAAACTTTCATTTAATAAATTTTTATATATAATATTATCTCTTAGTGTACCTTGTATGATGTTATGATGTTGAGAATGATATTCATGAGTTTTAGAGTTCACCAAGATGTCATCCACAAACCCCACCACAAACTAATCTAAGTACAGATGAATGATCTTTTTCCTCATTTCCATACACACTACAAGAGCATAAGTCAACCCAAACTGTATTACAACAACTCATAGACGCCATACCTGGTCCTGAATGTTGTTCATGGTATGTTAGAAGTCAAAACTCTCAACTGATGATACCCTGATCTCAGATAATGTTTTAAAAAAAATCCCCCTTCATTTGGTCAAACATGTCATCAATATGTAGAATATAATATCAGTTCTTCACAGTCTTTTTATTCAACTTTTGATAATCGACACATAATATTAGACTCATGTAGGCATTCATTGCAAAAAAAGCTGGTGATTCCCTAGGCGATGTACATGGACAGATAAATCATTTTTCCTCTAACTCTTCCAACTATGTTTTGAACTCTTGATGCTCAGTTGATTCCATTATGTCGGGTAGAATAGATACCAGCTCATCCCCTAGCATGAGCTCAATAGTGAACTCCATATCTCTCTAAGGAGGAAACCATGAACATTCATAAAGAAAGACATCCTAAAATAGTAATACTAATAGTGGAAGGGCGTCTTCCCTACCACACCCATCATCCAATGTAATACCAGAATCATTGGTTTTGAGATCTCCAAATTGCTTAGTAAAAGGACTAGCTCTGCTTGCACAGATATCCCATTCTCTATGAAGGTCATATTTGTCAACCTTAAGAGATAAAAAGGATACTCTCCTGTAGTAACAATCTATCTAGGCTCGGTATGTAGCTAGCCAATCCATATCCATAATCTGGTCAAATCTCATTATATCAAGGGAATAGATAAACCAAAGGAAATGATACTCCCCATTCTCTGGAAAAAAATCCCTTTTATAAACTGATATCCCTAGTTTGTGTTCCCAACGGTGTATCTATATTCATCACCACGCTTATGAACTCCACCTCTAGTTTCATGTAATTAACAAGTTTTGTAGATATGAAGGAATGAGAGGCACCGATATCAAACAAGGGAGTAGATAAAGTTGAAGCAACTAGAATACTACCTCTCACTATCGATGGCCCAACATTGCTCTCTACATGTGTAGGTTGCATTACATGTAACTGTTTTTCCCCTATTCCCTGAGGTGTCTCTAAACTACTAGAGAAGAAACACTCTTCTAATATGGGTACTCATACCCCGAAGCACCACACCCACTTCCTCTACCGCCTCATCTAGTAGAACTCCATATGCGAGACCTATATTTTGAAGAAGACCCTATTTTCATACTCTGACTCTCTGCAACAACTCCTTCAGCACCATCCTACCACTACTACATGAAAAAATCTGTAGGTGTCTCATATTTCAACAAAACTGGCACTCCACTTATAGTTGAGGAAAATGTGTATGAAAATGTCCCTGCCTACTGCACTAGTAGAAAATCACAGGTGAAAGATATGGTTCAACTATTCCTCTTAATTGTCCACCTTGATTTAAAATTTAATGACTACAATTCTCATGATGGAACTTCCTAATTTCAGAAGGAACACTCCCTGATCATCCAACAACCTATACAATACTAGATGCTTCCTTTAGGTTTCCATCTGAAATGAGAGCCTGATTAACCACATTTGAAACTTTCTCTATCCTAAAGATATTCACCTGGGAATTAATTTTACACTTATGTCCATCCTGAAATATTTTTACCAAAGAAGCCTCACCTACGACCAAATCTGGAGAATAACACTATAAATATATGAGAGGTTCAATGTACTCCTTTATGGATGTGTTCCCTTATTTCAGATGCATATACATTGAATCATTATCCTACCTTAGTGTGTCTAGATAGAAGTATTCCAAAACATCTTCAAAACGTCCTTCCAAAGCATCTCACCAGTCTGTCCAGATCGCACAGGAATGTCCAACCAATGCATTACATAACCCCACAACATATAAGTATCCAACTTGACCCTCCTCTCAGTCGGAGTCTCCAAAGTGTCAAGCATCGTCTCAATGGATTCAATCTATAATTAAGCTATGTTAGATCCACCCTCTCCTATAAAAGTAAAAGGGTGATGCAGCTAAAAATCCCTTGTCAACTCAGACATGCTATTCTAAAGAATCTGTGCGTCTCTCCCTAAAAACATCCTAAAATGAGAAATGTTCTTAATGAATTTCTCTCATTATTCCTCATCATGCACCAATGGTTCCTCGAGCTCCCTATCTGGATGTTCGTTCTGGTCCAGACCCCTCAGTCTCTCCCTCAACAAGGGTCATGGTGGCATATCTCTACAAATCCAATCACACATCTGAGGTCTCATTACACAACATTATAATATTTATGTAATTAAAGATAATAACACTACAAGTTTCAACATGTCAATTCTCCTTGTTCTCGCCACACAGTCAACACTGAGGCCTTATCACTACCCTCAACCATAATACTCTGAGGTCTTGGTTAACTGGGGTATAATAATTCTCATTAATTTATTAATCCATCAATTAATTGCATTATCTAAATTTATTTAATTTAATAATTAATTAATTTCTCATTCCCATCTCAATAATAAATGTTCTCATTAGACCCCAATTTTTATCATTTATCATCATTATTTCATTCTCACATCTTAGAAAAATAGTTCATGTTCAACAACATACCCATGATAATTTTTTTCATGAGTGACTAGAATGATGCATGTAACAACAAACCAGAGTTCCTAGAATGATGCATGCAGACACAACTATCATTCCTCTTTAGTCCACTAACCAATATTGGATTTTTTTTTAAAAAAACATCACATCACACATTAAGTGTTTCATCCAAGGGGAAATAATATACAACTGTAACAATTAACAGAAATCACAGCATTCCCTCCCTGAGTACTTATATTTCCCCCCATACATGGGTTTTCAACTCCCATGAAAGAGCTGATTAACATGCCTCGACACTTCCTAGTCTCCTATATAACTTTTACAAAAATAATAAGACAAAAGAAGAATAACGAAAATAATATTTTTCTGATACCACTTGGTGACGTCCTAACTCGGAATCCACTGAATGGTTCCCCGACCTGGTAGGCCCCATTCCTTCATGCATGACTCCTCGTATTCCAGAGGGTGTCAACTAGTAGTGAGGGTCTAGTAAGTCTGTGTTGGGGAGACTAAACTCTCAGTTATCAGAATAAAACACCAGTGAAAAAAAATAAAATTTAACAAAGTTCACAAGTGTATAAATAACCATAAAAACACCATGACATATGATATGTAAATCCAAAGAATACAATACTCAACTGAAATCTAAAACATGTTATGAAAAGGAAAGTTCCAAGTTTATAAAATGAAATTGAATGTAATGACACAACGACTCCAAATGGGACCCGAACTATGTCTGGATCCCTAAACCTTTCTCCAATACCAAATAGAAATCTATCCTAGGGCCTAGCTATTATCATGTCCTACATTTAAAATGTCTTCTAGGGTGCCGATCAAGTGGCCTGAATAGAATGTGAGTATAACTCACTAGTCCACCACCTACGATGTCTAAAATGAGTCCAGTCAATTGATAGTTTATGATGTTTTATGATGAGATAAATAAAATTCATGATTTAAATAGTTATCACATTGTCATTTAATCATAAATCAACACATTTGACAAATATCAATTCATGTATCCCATATTAATAATCTTTCATTATCATTAAAAATTTGGTGTAGGTTATTAATACTTGTACCCCAATTCTCAGTTGAATCAACATTCATTATTATCATTATTCATTTTGTGTAGGACATTGTACTTAGCACCAAAAATCTTGTGAGTGTATTTCATCATGCATAGAACTCCAATTCTCAATCAGTGTGGTTTGTCATTCCTACCACCCCATAATATTAATCTTGGATAACGGTTGGGGAGGAACACCTTTTCCATGTCCCAACATCTAATCTATCTAGGACGCCCTTCCTAGAACCACAAAATCAAATCCATTTAATCATTATTTAAGTCAGAATAATTTCCCACATTTTTTTCTAATCCAACAATTAGTTAATCATTTCAGAGGCCGTTAATCAATTCAACAATTAACTGAGAATATAACAAATTAATTAATTCATTTATTAATTAATCAATCATCGAAATTGTACTTTTATAATTAATTCATCACAATGAATTATCCAAATTAAACCCCAAAAATTTATAATTAATTCATACAATTCATTATCATAGATCTCATCCTGGAACATAATTAATTCTTACAATTAATTCTATTACATAGAAAAACGTAGTTCCCTAGTTAATCCTCCACAATTATTTATCATATCATTGTTTAATAAGTTTCTCAATTACAATATCAAGAATAAAAAATCAAATCTACAAAGGACCTATTGGGGAAACCCCACATTATTTTTTATGTGATTCGACTATCTATTAAATCACCATGGAAACTCATGTCAAATCCATATTACTAAATACTCTAATTTAGGAATTCAATTATCAATGGAATCTATAAAATTCATGAAGCCATACACATATCAGAAATCATGACTATGAGAGTACAATTTAGACGACCTACCTCCGTTTGTTTACAGATGATAGACCAACGGAAATCCCTAAAGTATGAGCAGAACTACATCATCGATCATGATTTAGATCTAAATCCCTAAACCAAAATTAAGATAAAATACATCTAGATCTTGGAAAAAAAGATCTAGATCCACAATCTTAGATCAATATATCACATTATATATTTAGATCCCAGGAAACAATGGATATCCCCTATGAAAATGTAATTGAAAGATAGAGGAATGAATGGTAGAATCAATGGGATGAAATCCACTTACCCGGAGGATAGATGATCAACAATATGGGCTTCAAATTTCGATGAACGGTTTTCAGATCGCCTTGGAATCCCTTTGGAAGGCATTGAGGACACCTAAAATTTTTCAAAAACAAATCCGAGGTTGAAAATATGGATGTCTAGGGGGTAAAAGTGGTTTTAAAATGGATTTTAGGAATTAAAATCACACACTCACGGTTTCCTGGGTATAGGCGCACAGTTAGGACATATCGTGCACCAACCGAGCACACTCCACTATCCATTTTTTCAGGGTTTTTCATGATTTTTTCGCATGGTTTTTCAAACGATGCGCAAACCGTGCATATCCCCCTATTATTTTGTTTTCCATAAATGTTCACCCAAACACACCCCATGTCACTACTCCGCGTTAATGGTACATAAATGCTTAAAAAATTACCCAAAACTGTGCTTTAGATGACTCTAGAAAAGGATGAGTTCTTATATATATCATCACCAAAAATATAAAATAATTTATCTTGATAAAAAAATATTTAACTTTCACAACAATATTTATAACTGAACATATGATGCTTTCCCTATCAAAAATATTTATAAATATTAAAGGTAATAAAGGTTTATTTTTTTATTTTATTTACATAACTTATTATATAGGTCATGCATATTGAATAATATCCCAAAAAATAAAACAATATATTCAAAGGTTAAACAAGTATATTCATGTCTCAGAGATGGTTTTTGGACAACATGAAAGGTCCATTTACTCCGGGTCTAATAAGTTTCACCAGTCAGTAAACTCATTTTTACCTTAATTATTGTATTAAATTAGATCTTTTTTTAACTAATCATTTGGGTAAAAAAAATTGTAACCTTATTAGAAATTATAAATAAGTATGAATATCAAGTTGGGATCCATTATTTAAAATTAAATTAAATTAAATGCTATAATTTAATTTAATATTTATCACATAGAACTGATGATAAGAAGTGTTTCAAAAATGAAAATGTTTAATTGTTTACCAAGTTATCAGCTGTAAAATCAACATGAATATGATACCAATTAACTACATTATTTAATTGATATGACATTGAAATGATTTAACTTTTCAACAAAAAAATATAATTTGACATTATATATTATTTGAAAAAAGGAAATTCTCAATTAAAATTATTACTATATAACTTTTCATGAACAAATGTGACTTTTATTAAAAACATCAATATTAATCATAAGAAAATTTTGATATTATAATTTTAAAAAATATATATTAGCATATAAACTTTTTAAATGTGCTAAAATGAAATTTTAAATTATGCGATCAAACCATCACTAATCTGACATTAAGAAACAAAATCCAGTTTTACTAAAAATGATTTTTTTTCATCTAAAGGTTTACTATTTTTCATCTACTCATTATATACATAAAAAAACTTATGTAAAATATAAATTTTAATATGTTATATAATTATATTCATTCATTCCATTCACAAAAATTTTCTATACCTATAATTTTATATAATAATAATATATTTTAGTTCGATAAAATGAGGTCTTATACGTAATGTATGAATACGAATAAAATCAATGTTTCATGTGACGCGAGATAAAATCATCACTGGGTGTAATGAAATTTATTGAAAATATTGAATTAATTTAATTATAATTATATCAGAAATTTTTTTGGCTATTATAGTAGATTATACACTTTGGGTTGTGTGTCATGCACACTATCAAACACAAAACACTTTTTTTAATTTTTGGGATGTTATATTATTAGCCACTCCACAAAATAAAATAGATGAATACATTCCAAAAAGAAAAAAATATAACTATATTGGTTTCAAAAACCTAGAACACAAATTTCCAAATCAATGTCATTCCAAAACAACGTTCAATCTACAAACTACCTCCTCTACAACCACACACATCTTCAGAATAATATTAACATTGAATAAAGAAATGTTTATCATTGATTAACCGTATTTTTCATTGACTCAATATATTGATTCGATGAATTAATGAAAAAAGGGGATGAATTTCCTCTCTTAGAGAACATCATTAATCAATCACATGAGCAAAAAATTTAGAGGATGGTGTGTTTCAATGAGTTTTACCATACAAAATCAATAGATTTTTAAAGGAACAATTTGAAACAAAACTAAAAAATGAATAATTAATTGTCACCCAAGACTACGGAAGAACCAAATTTGTCATATAATAATCACTTATATTCCAATTTCCTAAA
Organism: Viscum album; assembly: GCA_963277665.1. Taxonomy (NCBI): domain Eukaryota; kingdom Viridiplantae; phylum Streptophyta; class Magnoliopsida; order Santalales; family Viscaceae; genus Viscum; species Viscum album. Next base: position 1,940,299,678 of record OY728126.1, on the reverse strand, counting down.
TATTAAACACCATTGTAATAAGATAAATCTTACAATCCTTTGTTAGGGCTAAAAATAACCCATAGACCACATTGTAGTGACCCCCATAGACATTACTAAATAGTAATTCTGATCACTGAGCTTCTACATCATAATGACTTCTACTACACTGCTGATATCCCTACTATAGGCATATTACTCTAAAATAAAAGGTCATTTTGAAACTCCCATTTGATAGATAAGGCCATAAAAACAATAATCTTGATGAATACATTCTCTTACATAAATGTATAGAATACAAAACATACATACCCTTACAAAAATTCAAGATATATACAATTATCAAGGTATTGTTGTCCCTTACTCACACTATACTTTTGAATATTTCAAATTTTATGCCTTTATATAAGACCCCTACAATATATCCTAGATCAACAAACCAAAAATCCACCATTATAAAAAACCAGTTTAATTCAACTCACCCTTATGAGAGATCTAAACACTTTTATGTAATATACCTCACTGTATAACCCTTTCATCCATAATTAATTCTTCTTCATAGATAAAATTAAAATTATAATTACTCATATCCATTCTCAAAACTCTTCCTGAAGCCTCCATTAATATGAAAGAACACAATATAATAGGTCAAATAGTCTTTGTCATTATATCAAGATTCATATAATTTAATAAAGAAGAATAATGAATCGATGAAATAATTTTATTTGGATAACTATGTTTAACACATATAAAAAATGTCAAATATATTATTAATAATTTTATTTATTCCCTTGGTATCTCTTTTTGATATATATAATGAAATTATTCATTAAATAGTGTAATATGGGATGGTGTATTAGATCATATAAATATTAGCCATTATGGGCACTATAATATAATTAGATCTATTATTCCATGAAAATCCTTCATGGAATTATTGTATTATAAGATGGTACATTAAATAAACAATTACATTTATTGAAATTCAATTCTATTCTGTTATTAATAATATTATGATGAATTTGATGAGTTAGCTATTTTACTTTTTCATCTAAATATATAATGTTTTTATGGAGAGTAACTCAAAAAAACATGTTGAAACAAATGAAAACTTTCTTTTATGTTAGACAATATATTATGATTTTAGGTTAATTAAATGTTGTTGGATCCATATATGGGAGTAATAGACTCATTTAATGATTTGTAAATATAAATAATCGTTATTCATTAAATATCATTTTCACCTATATATAAACAAGATTTTAAAATTTTGTGTTATTTGTAAGGATATGTCCCTAGTGTAAGTTGAATCGTGTAACTTGTGTTAAATGTATAAAAAAGGATTATTTTGGATTTATTTTTTTAATATTCCTCAAAGTTTTATGGTTGAGACATATTTATTGAAAAATGTAATATAATATTGATTTATTTTATTAATTAATTAAAATTTATAGACATATATATTTTTAAAAAATATTTTTAGTTGGCTTTTTTTATGATTTGGAAGGTATTAATATCTTTGAAGTCTTTTTGTGGTATTTTATTTTTTTCTACTAATGTATAGATTGATTTTAAATGATTAAATTTTATAGATATTGAGTATTCTAGGTAAAATAAAATAAATAGGTTTAGATGGACTATTTTGGTTTTATTTTTACCAGATGACTACATTTAAATTATGAATATGGTGTTGTCATTTATGAAATGAAATTGCTCAAGAAAAACATGAATATTGTAATAATTAAAAGAAATGTTATCACATTTTGGAAAAACAATCTCATTGTTTTCTGATGAATATTTTCTAGTGGACTACATCATGAAGACATTATATAATATTGTTGGTGTTTCCAGAATTATTTTGGGAATTTGGATTTTTTTCATGGAATAGAATTTTTATAAGAAGCACCATTGAATTTGTTTGATTATAATAGACGGTATGTCAAAAAAAAAGTTGGTTTAATTGATTTTACATGGAATATGGATTTCTAGAAATTAATTAGTATACCCAAATGAATTAAAATAAATTCTTGGTTTATTGTGTGGACATTGAACCAAAAAAGAAATTCTGTGTGTAATGGTGATAAGAAATGTTTGATATAATTTTAATGAATTTTTTTGGATAAAATTATCAAAAGAAACCCACTACACCAAAATTTGTTTCTTGCGGTGTTTAAAACCACCGCTAAATAATTGTACGATGGTTTTTAAAAACTATCACTAAATTGTGCGTAGGTAAAAAAAATCGGTGATTTTTTAAAACTATTGTACACTAATTTGGAGGTTCTTTCAACCGTTGCAAAATCATCTTATTTTTTTTCTTAATTAATTTATTTATTTATATATTAATTATATATATATATTTATATTTATATTTACTTACTTATTTATTTATCTATTTATTTATTTAATTTATTTATTTATTTATTATTACCATGTTCATGGCCATCTCCATGCACAAGTCCTAGCCATATATAGAAATTATGAGTTGGGTGAGATTTAAACCCCATACCTCTTGCTTAGATTCCACAGACATGCCTCTCTAGTAGGCTCTTTATGTGATCAATAAATCGAATTTAATATAGTTATATATATATATATATATTAATTGGAAAAAACTAGTAATACATTATAAATAAATACACACTAAATAACTGTTAATAAATAAATATTAATCAATAATGAATAATGAATAATGAATAATAAATAATTAAAACATAACAATTAATAAGTAATTATTAATATTTAATAACTACTAAATACAAAATACTAAGTAACCAATATAATAAAAATAAATAAAAAATAAATAATATATAAATAGGAAATAAATTTTAAATACAATATAGTAAATAATATATAATTAATAGTAAATAATAAATAATAAAAATAAATAGTAGATATTAAATATTAAATAATAAACAGTAACTTGTTAATTATAAATACTAAATAATAAATACTTAATAATAAATTTTATAAAATATGTTATATGTAATATGTAATATATAAATTATAATACATAATATCTAATATCTAATATCTAATATCAATTGTATAATATATAATGCATAATACGTAATACACAATACACAATATATATTATATATTTTATAATAGATAATAGATAATAGAAAATAGATAATATATAATATATAATATATAATAGATAATATATATTATATAATATATAATATATAATATAAAATATATAATAAATAATAAATAATATATAATATGTAATATGTAATATGTAATATATAATTTTTCATATATAATACATAATACATAATATGCAATATATAATATTTATTATGTAATAGGTAATATATAATATATAATTGAGAATATAAAATATATAACATATAATGTATATGTAATGTATAAATAATAAATATATAATAAAAATAATTAAATATATGAAAAATAAATAAATATTAAATATTAAATTAATTAATAATACATAAATAATAAATAATAAATAATAAATAATAAATTCTAAATTGTAAATAATAAATTGTAATTAATTAATAATTAATAATTAATAAGTAATAATTAATCATTAAGAATTTATAATTCATAATATATTTTTAATATTTAAAAATTTAAAAATAATTAATTACTAATTAAGATTTTTTTCATAAATAAATAATAATTAATTAATAATTAATGAATATTGATAAATAAGAAAATAAATAAATAATGAATAATAAATTACCAATAAATTAATAATTAGTTAATTAAAAATTAATTATGAAATAAAAATTAATAAATAATAAATAATAAATATTTAAGAATAAAGAATATTTAATAAGGATGAAATTATAAATATATAAATAAATAATAAAATAAATAAATAAATAATAATTAATTACTAATAATGACTATTAATTTATAATGGATAATTAATAATTAATATTTAATATTTAATATTTAATATTTAATATATAAAATTTAATATTCAATATTTATTACTTCATATAAAATACATAATAAATAAATAAATAATATTAAATTAATTAATAAAAGATAGACAGATAATTAATATAGAATAAATAAATAAAAAATAAATGAAAAATAAATGAAAAATAATCTAAAAATAATTAATTAGTAAAAAAATAAATAATGAATTTAAAATAAATTAATAATTAATGTGGACATAATAACTAATTACTAATTGAATAAATAAATAAATAAATTTTAAATAAATAAATTGGAAAATAAATAAATGTATAAATTACATATAATTGATAAATAAATAAAAATTTATTAATTAATTAATTAATTATAAATAAATAAATAAACACATAAATAATAAGTAAAAAAAATTAACAAATAAATAACTAATTGAATAAATCATAAAACATTGAAAAGTAGTGAAAACCATAAAAACAATGAAATGAACAAAAAATGTGATCATATACTCATTTTTAGCCCCACAACTAGCCAAATTGAGGATCTTGAAATGAGCTTCGATATGATATGTGGTATTGGCTGAAAAGACACCTGGATCGAATGTTATAGCCGTTTGAATTTTTAAAAATCTGAGTATTTAAATTAAACATCGGTTTGGGAGGCCTTTTTGGCCTTTCTAGCAGAATAAAAATGGATACAGTAATTGAATTGATGCTAATATAAATAAGTGGAATAGATCGTGTCGCATGCTTAGATTTGATATGTGGTTGGGCCCCAATAGACTCTTAGATTAAATGTAATGGCAGTTTGAAGTATGAGATTAATTTTTGACTTTTGAAATTTGAATATATTTTATTCCTTTTATTATCACATGATTTATATATCAATTGGTTATATATTATTTGATATGCTTCAATTTGACTAGTTGTGGAGATTAAATGGACTCTTAGACAAGATGTTATGGTCATTTGAGGCCGAAGTCTATTATTCAATTAATTAAAGATTTCTTTTATGTTTAAAGAAATTATTAACTAATAATTATTAATATTCATCAATTGAAACATTATGAATAATTAATATTATAAATAATAAACTATATTTGATTTTAAATAGTAAATAAATAATAATTATCAAATAAATTATTTTATTTATTTTTTTCCAACAATTTTGCAGCGGTTTTAAAAAAATGACGCTAATGAATTTTTATATTTTTTAAGAAATTTAAAAATATTTATAAAAACTATTTGCAATAAATTTATCGGTGGATTTTTTTGTAGAATTATTCAAAACCAGTACATAATTTTTTCGATCAAAAAGTTATTAGAAGTTTTGAAAATCACCCAAAAAAAACCATCACAAAATCATTTTTTTCATGTAATGACATCACTGACATGGGAACATTATGACCACGCTAAATTTTTGTGGTTATTTAAATTAACTCAAAAATTAATTGATAGTAGCGAGCTATCATTAATGTGAATATTAATGGAAATAAATAAGGCTATATATAAAATTATTTACCTTGATTTACCTTTTTAATATAGAAATTAATTAAAATAATCAAATTAGAAGAAAAAATTCAAAACATGTATGTTTCATAATAATGGATGAATTATTTATAAAATATTTAATATTGGATAAAAATTACTCCTATATTTCAAATTTTTATGTCATATAAATGTGTAAATAGTATATTAAATATATTTTTTATACGAACAAATTTACATATTAATCACTATAAGGGGTAAATTTTAATATTTTATGGAATGTACAAAAGAGAAATTTATATTATAAATTGCTTATGACTTTATTATATATTGATTATTTATATATGTTTTTCTTAGGATTAAATTTATGTTTTTTTCATTTATGAAGATTATTAAATTCATTATTAGTAATTGATATAATGTTATGTATACATTAGATTAAATTGATGACACTACTTATTTAAATCATAAAACATGTTAAGAAGGAGGTATATTGTAGTTATAAGAATATAATTAGTTTTCAACTACCTTGAAATTGAAACATATTGAGTTATAAGATAGAATAAATATTTTAAACATAGTAAATAAATATTATGTGTTATAATTATCTTGGAATTAATGCTTATCTTTGGTAATAAATCATTATTATAAGGTGTTTTAGTAGGAATTATTTACATTCTAGAAATATTATTCACTATCTGAAAGTGAATGGGATAGATACCTATCACCCTATGATTATTATGGTATATAATAATGATTTTGAATTATTATAAGCCATTACATGAATGGGTTTTATGCTTCTTATGCATTCGATGAATTATAATATGTATACTTTTATTTAGATTATAATTTCAAATAATCACACAATTCATGAGCTCTTTCAAGTGTTACACAATAATAGTAGAAACATATAGTGATTTTGTTTGGAATTATATTTAAAAACATATCATAGAAAACATCATACATATAAATTGAATAAATGATAATAATATAGACTTTAAAAGCCCTTAAAAACATTGAGTGAAATATTCTATAAAAATAAATTTTCATAAAAAAAATTATCTAACCAGATAAGTCTATACATATACATGGTTTTAATGGATTACTCGTCATAATGAAAGAACATGAATAGGGAGCATAAGAGTTAGGTTCCCTTATTTTTCATAATATTTAATTGAAATGTTTCATAGAAACCCATGATAATTATGTTAAAGGAATAATTTTAATTTTAACCATTACATGAATTGTTCATTGATTTTCTAGCCCAATCATCAGATGAACATATATGATATTTGTGGCATGAGGGCCGAAATTAATACCTAAAAGATTAGATGAATGGAATGGTGGATTCATTACATAGTAAAATATTTATTTTTTTCCCCAATAACTGATATGATGAAATTTCAAGGGGATGATCAATTTATTTCAATTATATATAATTTTTTCCCTTTAAAATATACTTAAAACATGATTATCAACTAATGAATGATTATTTTTATTAAAAAGGGAGTCATCAATGAAAAATAAGATATTAATTCCTGTATTGGTAAAGGGAATTCATAATGAATAAAACTAATTACACTTATATTGAAAAACTAAACTAATTCACTACAAGGAGGAATGTTTTATATATTTTTGAAAAACCATCCTGGGAAATATTATTTTAAAAATTCATATTAATATGAGAATCATATTTATATTATTAAAATTATGGATTTTCTTTATATCGTTATGTCGATTCCAATTTAAATGGTTAATAATATATAAAATAAACTACAATATATATATGGATTCTCCTGGACTGGTATACCATATAAAAATTATTCTTCATTAATCATATAGACACGAGAGATATGATATATTGAAAAAAAAATATATTTTGATGTATAAAAGTTATGGTTTCTTCTATATAATAACATGAAAAATCTATGATGGGGTATAAAAATCATATAGAGATATTGGGGCACTCAAAAAATCATCATCCTGCCACAATCATCGGAATAAAATTTCTTCAAAAATGGATATGATAGTTTTATCTTCCACCAAAATAGGAATGAGGTAAATAAAATTGTAAATAATATCTTATATATATTTAGTATTTTTAACAAGGTGTTGGAGGTATACGATCGAGTGTCATTATTTATTTATAAAATTTTATGTGTACAATTTTTTGTAAGCTATGGATGTATATAGGTCATGAAATTTCCACATGGAAATCAATATTGAAGAAATTTTATTTTCATGTACTATTGTAATTTAACTATTGGGTAATTGGACATTTGGTGGGGAATTTTTAAAAATACCTAAAAGGGTACAAAAAAAATAAATAGTGTCTACAAAATGTATTTATTTATTAAAATGTATTTATAGAGTCAAAAGTATATGAGAAATTAAACATATATTAATTAATTTTTGATCATGTGTATAAGACATAAAAACAAATGTATGGTTTGTTATTTTTTATTAATATATATATTCAATTGTGATAATATATAACTTCTACGTTAATTATTAAAATTTATTGGATTAAATTAGTTATATTTTGGATTAAAATACATATGTTTTCTTCATATTTTCATCTTATTTCATTTAATTGGGTATATTAAAAAATATTAGTTACAAATATTTGTTATAATGGTTTTGATACAAATCATTTTGATTGGTCCAATTTTATATCATGATTTAAATTAATATTAAAATAAAATTACATTTAACTATGAAAAAATTTTCATTCAATAATATTATTTATATTATGTTGGAATGACTTCAATACCCCTTAGTGTTGTATAATCTAAAAAATAATTTGTTGGAACTCATCGTCATCTATCAGTTATTATTTTGAAAGGATGAGTTCTGTGACTTGATTTTGTACAGTGGTTTTGGTCTTGATTTTCATTTGATTAGTTTGAATTGATATGATTTTTTAACAACCTTCATCAGGTTGGTTTCTTGAAAGAGAGAAAGGTTTGCTAGAACCAATCGTCTGGTCCTTCCTTCACATATCTATATTGGAAGGGTGATCTTCCTTGTTTTTACTCCAGCATAAGAGAACATCCTGTAAGGGGGTGTGGGGTGACACTAATCTTTTACTGATTCCATTTCAGCATTTTCTTGTAGGGTGGGGGTGATGAAACCTCATCCATTTCTTTCATGGTTTTCTATCTCTTTTTGATTTATTTTTTTCATTTTCCATAAAGTGTGTTATTTTTTTATGGTTCTTGTCACAAATTTCCTCTTTCCCTATTATTCAAACGAGGATTCATATGTTTTCATTAATTAAGTGGTCATAACCCTCAACCTATTTAAAAAATTTGATAAATTTATAATACAAGAAACATATTATTCTCATTTGACATAAAATAAATATTATGCACTTCAAGACCCACTAGGTATATCAAATTGTCTTTCATAAACTATGTAATTAGTATGATATATGTGTTTATATAATATTGAATACATATACATAATGATATAAAGATACCTAGAATGTTAAATTTTATATATTTTTGTTTATCTTATTCAAATATTGAGGTTTTGTTCATCATGGGGTGGTTTCCTTTATTACTGATCAAGACATTGGTTGAGGCTTAACAAAGAGTCAATTTTTCATCTTGAATCAACAATATAAAATTACGTCATTCATTTGATATAAACTAAATAAGAGTATTTATATACTAATATAAGTTACATATAATATAATTTTTTATTTTATTTAGGTTGTTTGATGTTCTCGTCAATGTTGTTTAATTGTAGGGAAACTGTTCATTACAATTTTCAGTAAATTCATAGAAAATTTAGATGGTGTGAGTATACTATTTGGGATTAATATACATAGTTTATCATATTAAATAAACTAATTATAAAATGTGATTATATTATAACACCATGAAGTTATAAAATAACAACATTGTATATGATTTAATATGATACACATAACGCCGATCTTAAGCAACCCATATTTTTTAAATTTTTTTACATATTCTATAGTTTGGGGAAATGAAACCCATTTTCTAAATGAAATATAATATAGTATAAATTTATAAAAAATTGATTAAATTATTGGGTATAAATTTAATTGGTAAAATTTTGAATTATATTAATTTATGATGATTTTAAATAAAACAATAATCTTTTAAAATATTTTTTTTCAAAAAAGTATTATTTTCTTCAAATATGGTTTAGTGATTAATTTAATACATATTTAAAAGTTAATTTCAAAATATTTAGAAAATATATTTGAAGAAATATACTTATATTTTTACCTCAAAATATAAAATAAATTATTTGGGTATTTTTTTCCTTTTTTTGAAATGATTCATTTTTCGATGAATAGTTAATAATACTGATTTTTTTTTGAAAAATTCCATTTCATTTAAATAATGCGTAAGGAAAAATTAAATTTAAAATCAGTCTTAATGTAAAATTATTTACATTATATTAAAATATACCTATTTTATTTTATTAGTTTTAATTTAATTTTAAATTTTTCTATTAAACCCTTTATTACTTATGTGAATTTAAACACTGAAATCCATGTTTTTCATTGAATCTATATGTATAATTTTATATTGGAATTTGAAACTTCTATGAATTTTATATGTATAAATGGATTATATATTTTTAATCAAATTAATTTTCATTATATAAAATAGGAAAAATTATTTTCTACCATTATTATTATTATTAAATGTTGTAAGATTTAATTATCATTGTTAAAGTAAAAAATGATTTACTAAGGGTTAATCATACTTGAAAAGGCTTAATATGACATAGAAACATTTCCAAAACCATTTGGATTGAATTATTTCTACTTTATCACCTATAATTGTAGATGATGACCTTATTTGGAAGATTAATATGTTATAATAACTTTGTTCTAATAGTAATTCTTTTCAAAACATCCTTCTGTATCCCCCCACATATAAAAGAGAACACACACTCCTCTAATCTTCACACATACTATTCGATGTTTAAAATAAATATATTATAAAATATCCTTGATAATAACATAATAACATTATATATCACTTAGTTTTATAATAAATCTATTTCAGGAAGGATCTTGTTGAGAACCAAAAGATGTTGGCTGAAGAAGAGGCAATGTTCTTTAACCCGATTTTTAATGATGTTTCTTCTACCATCAATAAAATATTATTAAAACCAGGTTATATAATTTTCCTATCATCTTATATATTTGAAATTTTATTATGCAATGTTCATGAGAAATATCCATCACCTTATCCGTGATATGAGAAATAAAACAATAGATTGTGTGTAAGGAGGACTATAGTCTCACAAACAGATATAACTGATTTTCCATCACAAACATTTATGGACTGATATATAGATATATTTAAACCATTTATATGTTATATGTGATGTTTTATAATTTTTAATTATAATATAAATCATAACTTTTTTACTTTTCAATCAATATAAAATACGATTATGTCACTCATTTTTACAACCGACCACCACCTCGAGAAGTGATTTGACTTGTTCCTCTATTAGTATCTACATGGTAGGTGATAAACATGACTTTAATAAATAATTAAGAGAATAATAAGGTGATATTTAATATTAAATATTAATATGTCACCATCTTTCTAACTCTTTTACCTGTTAATGAAATTATATAATCGCTCGTGAATACATACAACTGAAAATCTTATTGATTAAATTTCATTCATTTTAAATGTTTAGCATTCCAGAATGATTATAATAATATAAATATTGAATAGATATAAAATTTTTGAAAATAAAATAATTCTCATGACTATGGCTCTATATCATGTATCCATGAAGAATATGATTCATGAATATTCATCAATGAGAAAACAAGATAATTTACACCCAAAATAGTTAATATAATTGAATATTATTAGAAAATTGGTGGAAAATTTTATTATAGGATATTAGATGATATTATGAATATTATTATACTTATTTTATAAATAAATATTATGTATAAAACTATTATATGGGTTATTAAATCATTTTCAACCAATAGTACCGGTGAGGTAGGGGAATTCATCACAATTTCTCTTTATTGAGGAATATTGTAACCTTACAAAACTAATTTCATTTATATGGTGTATATAAATTCAAATTTTATTAAAAATATTTTATACAATATATATTATGGTGCATTAATTTAGAATTTTAATTCTTTCATCTTTGTGGAATCGACCTGAATGTTTCGATGTGGTAAAGAATTATATAACTAAATTCTTTTTTATAGTTCGTATTACTTCGTCATTGTCATCGATATTTTTACATTATTATTGTAATAATAATTTAATATATTACATTTTATTTTCAATTTTTTATAATTATTTTAATTTTATACAAATAATCAATTCATTGTTTAGTTATCACTTAATTATTTTGATTGTTGTAGTAGATATATTTTAAATTTGAATTTAATTATGAAAAATTTGTTTATATGAACCTAGACACTTTTAGGGGGTGTATATATGGAACCATTATTGTAATTTAAAAGAATAATTATTTATTAATGATGATTAGTTTTTTCTTCCATTTTTATTCTTCTTGTGGTGAATCTATAAAATTTACTGTAGAGGTAAAAAAATATTCCATATTCTAACATTCTTTTGTGATTTCTAACCTTCCTAAAAAATAATCATTTAAAGTAACAGTTTTTCATTGAACATTAATTTTATAAAATATATCAATATTTTTTTTCATAGAAATGATTATTTATTAAACTATATAATATTTTTATATATATTTCTTACTTTTAATTTTATTTTATAAATAGGAAAATTATATATAAATTTGTATACATTATGAAAAGAGGATTTTCTATGGTAAGACCTACTGGTTCATATGTTAAATAGATTATTTGATATTTGAGGAATTCATGGGATGTGAATATATAGGCAAAGCCCTATTATTATTAATTCCTTGATGAATCAATGGGTGTTATGAGACAAATCAGATGGCAAATTCTAATGGGTTTTCACAATGATGTTTCAAGATATCTTATAAAAGGACTATTTAATAGTCTTATTCCAAATGAATGAGAGTATGATATCCAATAATAGATCATTTCATTTATTAATAAATATATTTTTATTATTACACATGATTTTTTAACAATCATATTATCTCTATGCGGATTTTGTTTTCTATTTATTGATTAAAAGTAATATTTTATCTGTTACATACCTTCCCATAATGGCTAAGCATGATAAAATTATGATATTCATGTTATTGATTAAACGTCATGTGTATTCAATTATTTACATTTCTATATTTTATACTAATCATATACACTACTGTATGTATCTGATACTAATAATTTGAGCCCATATATATTTAGTTTCCTTTACCAAACACATTATGTAGAATTCTTGGAATGAGTTCAAGGATTACATATGTTTTTGTTACTATGATATATATTTTACTTCCATATAAGAAATGGGTATAATTTTTTTCGTTCTCCAAAACTCATAAACTGATTAATACATTATTATATAACCTCTTTTAGAATTTGCAATATAATAATATAGAAACAAACATTAATTTACTAGAGTCGAGATTATTATATATATCATTACACACTTGTATTTGATTAAACTAGTGACTATATGTATAGGGATACAAAAAAGAAACATAAATACTTCCATAACATTTCCAAATTGTATTAATATTCATTATTTTCTATAAAAAACCCATTTATGACTATTATTATAATTGAATTCATAACATTTATCAATCCTATAATGGGTTTTAAGGTCTCTCATTTTAGTTTTGTGAATGAGGATTAATTTTAATTACATAATTTTTTTATAAATCATTAAAATATTTTGGAAATTAATTTAGGGGATATTAAAATGATGTTTTATTTTAATATTATAATTTTTCTTCATATGATGTAAATATTGGTGAAAATTAATGTCAAAATTTCATAAATTTTTTTTGGAAGACATACAATAGGAGCTATAGATATTATATTACATGTTAGAATATATGGTTTCAAAAGTGGTATCAATTATATATGTATATTATGTATTAATGAATTTTGGAGACTTTTCATATCATGTACTAAAGGTAGTATGATTCCACTATGGTTCAAACTAGATTAGGTAATGTAATTGGGTGTACCATGATATAATGAGAGTTATTATGTCATTGTGACTATGCATGGTATTAATATATCTTAAGATATTACGTAAAAATGATTTTTATATCCCAAAAAATTCACATAGACACTCTTAGTCAACATTTGATGATGATTTTTTGGAATTTCAATGTTTTTTATGAGGGATGAAATTTATAATTAATCAATAATGGTTGGATAAAAATTTTTAATTGATTTAAATCATTTGTAAAATTTATCAACAATTTATTTATTTCCAATCAACTGAGTTCATGTTGCCTATATATTTGTTTTTGTACCTTCATATATTAGTTTCAGACTCATTACAAGAATTAGAACTTATAAAACAAATATTATCATGAAATCTCTATCATAATTTAAAAAATATATATATATCTGTTTCAGGAGAGAAATAATCTTCGATTACCAAGTGATTCAGACACCTAGTTGATGAAGGAATACATGGACAATACCTATATTATCTATACTAATCTCATGTATATAATCTGAATTAATAGAATTATTTGTGAATTTTTATTTATTAATTTGATTATTGAATCTATATGTATAGGTATATTCTTTTTGTTTAAGGGTTTCTATAGTATTTTGGATTATTGTTACCCCAATAAAACTATTTTTGTTCAATTGTGTACCTCTAATATATTTATAAAACCATATATAAATACATAGTAAATTGATTTCTAAATTTTTTATAGTTCACTAATATATTAAAACACAATGCCCTATATGAATTACATATTTTATTTGAAGAAAAAAACACCACCATGGTCTTTTCCAAACAACCCCAACATTATATCGATGATGTTAGCCCGATACTGAAATCCATAATAGTATATCTAAACATTATCCAATTTTACAAAGGTCATTATTATCCCATATAATATATATTCACTAAGATCAAGGTAATAATGATCTTTTCCAGGCCATAATTATCCAATGTCCAATTATAAAACTTGTATGTTTATGTGGGGATTTTATTTTTATGTAGTTAATATATAGATTTTATACCTAGGTGAACATTATCTATGATCAGGTTTCTCCTCTTATCAACTTTCTAAAAATCACTATACTCACATAATATCAGAGTACACCAAAAATCATATTTAATATAAAATTCAACAATGATGATGTTATATTATTACTAATTATGTTTTTTATAATTTCTATGTCCATATATAAGAACAATGTGAACCCCAACTTTTGAAATTGTTATTTAACATATGTATCATTAACTAAAATTTTAAAACATCCACCATCACATAATTTAAATTCCATCCATGAAATAAATTTTTTATTAATTAAACTAATTATTTTTATTATTTTATGATTAATTCTACCCATCTTCCAACTCATAAATTTTCATGTTGTTAAAAAATAAAACATTAAAACATAATTTAAATTCATGAATGAATTGCCTTATCAAACAACTCATTATATTATTTAGATTTGAAAGTTATGTAGGCATCACGTCATTGGATACAGTTATGTTTGATAATTTTGTTCAACTAATGGTGAAAAAATCAATACTATATTGATAATCTCTCAATTAAGAGTGTCCCATAGATCCAAATTGTATAATTTACTCAATGAGATATATTAAATATCCCAAATAAATAAGGTCTCATAAAATTATCCTTTTATATTTCTTGTCAAAATAAAAATTATAATGGGATCTCTTATAAACAAATCATTTAACATCAGATCATGTTACATGGAAAATAAAAACATTTATTCTATCCCCCCCCCCTTTATCATTGAATGTATTAAATTATCAATCCTTGTTTCGTTTCAAATATTTTATCATATTTTATTATATACGTATATTAATAATTTCATGGGATTAAAATATATAAATTGAAATAATGAACTTATTACGATATAGGGAAATAAAAAACTCTAATAAAGACTATCTTGTTCATGAAGGAATCCTCCATTATAGATTTTTTCATGATATTCATAATTTTTTCTTATCATGAAATATAATATATGAAAACTCTCCATATCTTACCTTTATTGTGAGGATGTTATATTAGATATCAATATACTCTAACATCAAATGACACACATGATTCATTAAAAATTTGATTTCATATTTATTATAACAAAAAGTAACTAGTGGGTAAAATAAATTGACCCACAATTTATCATGTTATGATGAAATATATCATGTTAGTTTTATGGGTTTTGATGTTTCAAAATACATATAATTGGTTCTTCAAATCATGACGATAGTATTCATCATATAGTTCCACATAATAAATCATCTTACAATAATTAATATTAATCTAAAACATGTCTTTTCATATCTAATTTCCCCCACATAATCATTATTTAAAAATCCCATAATTTTTATATACAAATATTCATGATACCACAAGATATAATCAATTTTATGATTTATGTACTATAACATCTATTTTAAATCTTTATAACGATAATATTTTTTGTTGTTAACATTCATGTAAATTATTTATAATGTTCCAAAAAAATATTCATAATGATTTATTATAGAGGTGTCCAACTATAAGATATCAAAAATACTTTTTATCCATAATTATTTCTTTTTCCCTTAAGGAAAACATGGTCCATATATATGTAAAAGGATATATCTAAATGAATTTATCCTTTAAAACATATTTTAATTAATAATTATTATATATCACTAGGTAGATAAATATTTAATATATTTTCAATATTAATTTAAATCCCTTAACCCACATTGCACCCCCAAATCCTAGAAAATTAAATATTTATTAACATTTGAGAATTAAATTTCTGAAATTATTTATCATTGTTTCTGTATAAAATAATTACATCTACAAATATAATTATAAAGATTGAATTTACATCATCATTGTAGATATATTGATTGATATAAAAAAGGGGAACTTATAAAATTAATTCACATTAACTAGTTATATATTATTTTAATTCTTTTATTGGAATTCTTATTTGAGCCCATTTAGTACTTATTTAAAATTGAAAACTCATGAAAAATCAATATAGATGAAAAATAATTTTTATATACAAATAAGCCATTACCATTCTCACCATTCACAAAATAATTATTTTCATTAATTTTGAAAACATTTTAGATTCTTTTATATAGTATGGCAAGTTAAATTATAATACATTAAATCTATGGAACATGTAAAATTATTTCAATAAATTTTTAATCATAAATTTTTTATAAACCATTATAGTTAAAATAATTATGTTATATAATAAATTACTTGTTTTATTATGATTATTTTTGAAACAGACTATATTATAATGAATTTTATATTTTTGTGATATGAAAAAAAATATCTAGTGTAATTATCTTCAATATTATTTATTTGTTTCCCTATTAATATAATAAAATCCAATTTTTTTAATGTTTTACCAAAAAACATTAGTTAAACATTGAAATTAACTCTATTATTATTGTAAATTACTGAAAAATTTGGATTAAAACCTTTGATTCTATATAAATAAATATTTTTGGACCAACATCTTTGCTATTATTTATTAACATAATTGCTCCTTAATTCATGTGTTCTTAATTACTAGAGATTTTAGAATCGAATTTGTATTATGAAAAAAAATATAGAAAAAAATATATTCCAGGACTTACATCGCATTATTCTTGAGAAATAGAATGTTCATTATCGATAAGATGATATTTTTTAAATAATTTCAATATTTAAAAACTGAAAAAAAAACTAATCAGCGATTTCTTGATATTTTTATTCATAAAACCCATACTCTTTGAACTAGCTGTGTGCCATTGAAATATCTCATTTTTCTCCCTCTCATGAAACATGCCATAATTTATATTCATGAGTATCATATGTCGCGGCCTATTGAAAAAATTATTGATATTCAAGTTGGGATTCTTACCGAAACACATATTATAAGGTTTGATATTGAAATGATAGTAAATATCAGGGTTTTTAGTATAATTAAACAAAAAATTTATTAGTGAGTTAATTTAATTATTTACTTATTTTTAGATGAATATACCAACTTTCAGCTGACTAGAATACAATGAAAAATATGTATAGAGCGAATTCCATATATGTTGTTGATGATAACCTAAACTCGTAAATATCTCATTAGTAAAATCACTAACATATAGTAACATGTATGTCATGTGAATCCTATCTAACATATGTGAGGGAAGAAGATCAATATTTATAATAACATCATATTGTAAAACTAGATTGATAATATTATTTGGAAAAAACCACCATTTTAATTAAACATATCCATCATAACTCCCAAAATAAAGAGTAATAATACCATTATCCGAGTATCCTAGGCTTTGTATCAAAAAGGTAATCATGACACACTTTTTTAACATTCATCATAATCTATGATCCATACCAAATTACTATATAATATTTTCATAAATAGTAATATAAGAAAATGTCTTCAATGATACCACTTTGTGACACCCATGTAATATAGAACTATCAATTTTCTCAAATGATAAACTGAAAGGTCGTAGAAATGACTCCCAATATTCCAGAAGACATTGACAAGAAGGGAGTGCCTAAATCATACACCGTGGATATAAATATATCAATATAAAAATAAATTTACATTATAAAAAATCTAAAAACATTAATAAAAAAATTCTAAATCTATAAACATGATTATTGATTTAAAAATTACACTGAATTAAAAGATTAGAGAAACACAATATATCCCCCACATTTCTAATCACACATTCCACATAAACAAGGAAGAAACACATAAGGTTATATAATAATCCATAATCCCATTTTCAATATTAATCTACAATTAATATCAATATTTTCATTAAATCTCCACTTTGTATCTTTTTTAATGACTTCTAATGAAAATATAGTGTCCTTACATTGACCTAAGTTACAATGTAGGCTATGGAAAAAAACATATTGTAAATACCACCAATTTCCCTTGACATAAATCATCTTATATATGTATGTTGTTAGAAATTTAATAACCAAAATAAATTTAAAACATAGGTTCTGTGGAATTTCATGTGGCTTTTAGGTAATAGTGAATACATGTGTATTGGGTCATTCATTAATAACTATTTATCACTAACACATTTTCCCACCTCTAGGGACTAATCTAGAATTGAGTAACCTATTTAATCCATATTTGAGATCCAAAATCTATTCAAGGTCTCAATATAGATCACCAACTATCTATATTTCCCAACTATAATGTGTGGGAAAATTTTTTCACTGAGTCTTGACCACTAACCTCTTACACCTTGTATGATGAATACCTTACACCCACACCATACACTATCTTAGAGGAGGTGTCCAAAAATTTATCCTAAAATTCCAATGTAATCGAGGGGATAAATCATATTATATCCACCACCCACTCATTTAGTTCATGTCACAATCTGGCCACTATCCATTGCCATTGATGGTCTCACTATGAACAATATACTAATTACAATTAACTCTAAGTATTACATTTCAGTACACACTCAGTCATATCATGTCCATAAATCCCTATGGAAAGCCTCTCACATATTGTGGGATTATTCCCATAGGTTGTCCCATGTGGGGAGTCCCATAAATTTGACTCATCATCATCGATAATGAAATTAATTACCAATAACAACATAAAATCTGTATAGAAGAAGTGTATTCCACCAGTCCAATAGCTCACTTACATGAATCCAGGAATCTAGAAGCTTAATACCTAACCCAATTTCTCAATATAAATATCATTGTTCCCTAATAATTATAGCCTACTCACGAACATAAAACGTATGTAAAAAATTAATATCATGAAGAAACTCTTATAATTATCATCATGTGTTTTAGGGAACTCACTAGGGTCCTAAGGATGAGTATGGGCTCATCGATACCCACATCCACTCACCATCCCATGGTGAAATCATGATTGAAATTAACTTCTTGGTCAATGAAACAATTTTCATGTATAAACCTCATTAAAATGTTACATCATTACAAATTACATAGACCATGGTTTGACAAGATCTACGCCACACTAAGTCCCTTGGAATAAAGATGTTATCCTATCGAAAAATACCATCAACCCATATCTGGGACATACTACACATATCCCAATTTGAGAGATATTACCCCATAAAATTATGGATAAATCTATAGATCTTACCTCATGTATTCCCATAGGACTTATCCCACTCTTTGTATACACTATCTCTTTTTGAACACTTTAAGGGTTCTCTTTTCCCAATTTGTGATTTGAAACTATCTCACCCTTAACCTCTAAGTGTAAACCTCCCATATATTCTAAAATAGTAATTAAAAATTCACTCTGTACTATCTAAGACTCATTAAACAACATGAATCCTATAATATGTCTATCATAAACTCATCATATACCTTCTCTCCATATAAACATGGTCACCAATAGATCTTCAATAATATAATGTTCAATGGTTCAGTTTTCCCATATTTAGGAGGATCATTAACATCCAATACCAATATCTAAGACATTGATAATCTATAATTATTGTATTTTTCCCCATGGAAACACATTCTCATTCAAACTCATGTAGAAATAATAAATTAAATTTTTATTAAATGGAACAGATATTTCCATAATGGATTTTCCATCCCCAGGATTCTAAACACATCTGATGTTATGCATGTCAAAGCCTCATCCAAGAATATGTGAACACCCATTCTATTATCTCCTGACGAAAAACCTCAAAAATTAATTATTTTTAATTAAAATAAATTATCCACAAATAATCAAAATAGTCATAATCCACGAACAACATACTCTTCGTAACTGTGTCACTAATAGAAAATGATACCATGTCTTTCATCCTTCAATGAACTCAACTTATATTTACATGGATAATCATAATTAAATATTTATGATTATTACATGAACTATTATAATTATTAATAAAAACCTTTCCCATAGTGAATAAAATTAATGGGATATAGGTGGGATCAAAAACATGATTGACTAGTAAAATTACACGAATTAAACAACTATGGAATTAATATGAAATTTCCCAATTCCAAGGGGGTAAAATGGAGGAAGAGTTGTGATGGGTGTTTAGTGGAATAGAAATCCCTTGTGTAATCTTTCCAACCTCATATTTAGGTATTATGGGACAAAAATAATTAGAAATGACCCATTAAAAAAAATTAGTCATAGTTCCACCAGGTGGGTCGCTGAATGGAATCCGCATTCCACGAAATGTCACGATGTAACCTTATTGGGTAATGGTACGGCCACATAATGTATATTGACCAATATCACTCCTTAAAAAATCATAACGATACCCTTAATGGGACACATAATGAACTCCCTTATATAAGGGACCCAACCCCTATTTAACAATCATGTGGTATGACCCTTCTTGGTCATTGTGTGTTGTAACCTTCAATAGAATGGAGAAAGTAATTGGTCCAAAATAACCCATTATAATTCCATTCCTCCTTCTCATCTTAGTATGAAAAGATCCCTCATGGTAGGTAGTATTTATGGAATATACTGATCATGATGAGACATGTGTACCTATATAAAAAACCAAAATAGAAAGGTCACAAAAAAATACCAGGGTCTTCATCATAACATGACACCACCTTAACATCCGGACCAATTTAGAGATGTTATTTACCATAGATAAAAATATAAATAAAACAGACCCTTACACGAGGCTCTTGAATATGGAATGATAGATTCATGCTCATGGTATTTTACAATATGACCCCCAACTGTCATGGTTCATGGGCCTATATGAAAACGAATAATGAAATAGGTCACCCTAACACTATTGAGATATTAACATGATCAAAAAAAATATCATAACACTGTATCATTTTCCAAAAACATATCCATATGTCATTGAAATAAATATATTTCTTATATGACTCTCAATTTATGAATCATTTATTTCTACAGGATCTAAAATTGAAATTTCACCTCAAACAACAACACTTGAAATTGACATGTCATTAAATTTTCATTAATTGAGAATATATTCATCATATATTAGGGAATGTATCAAAAAATAATGTTTGTGTTCCATCCAAAATTAACCCCCCTATACCTGCATATCACATGTTTATCCATTATAGTAAATATTTTTCCTATGTGTGAGGAAATATATATTCATTCATTATTTAGTGTTTTTGAAAATATTCATAAAACTCACCATTGATGTATTTGAACCAATTTTGAATCTAATATATTTTAATATTATATACTATTTGATTTTTAGTGCCACTCTTAAAGTGTTGGAACCACTTAAGTTCTTATTATTACTCAGCATAATGTAAAAAAAATTCAGAAACACTAAATCACTAAAAAATATAATATAATAATAATCTCATTTGGTTTATTCTATGATTATCTAACAATATAAATAACTTTACATAAGTCCATTGGTTTTTTAATTTGATCTCAATTGGATTGTGGCTCCAGATAACCCACATTCCCTTATTGAATATATCACATGAATTCTGTATCTCGTGAATTGGATTTATTATTCATTATAGTGATTTATAAAATAAATTGTTTTTTATGTTAATTTATCCAAAATATAATATCCCCCTACTTCAAACCAAAGTTTATTCTAGAAGAATCATGAAATAACTATTTATTCATTGGAAATATGATATAAGAATCCACATATTTATTGTTCCATCACAATGAATGAGCCTTCATTAATCCATCGATTGAAATATATAATACTTGAAAATTCAACATAATTTACAGTATGATGAATGTGAGATACACTAAAGAGTTTGTTCCTCAACTCATTGACATGAAGAATATCATGGATTTATTATTTTTTACACCAACTTATTTACATTCCACTCCATTAAAATTGATTAATATTTTAGTATTCAATGAATCAAATACTATTATAGGAATCGGGGAGACATTTATATATAATTTTTTTGTTCATGTCTGATGTCAAACAGATGTCATGTATTCATGGATTTTCTAATTTCACTTATTTTCAAGCCTCATCATATAGTAATGTAAGTTAATAAGTATATTTCATCTGGAAAAATTTTTAGTCCTCTGTTTTATTTAATTAATTTGTTACCATAATAGGATAATTTCTCAAAGTATGTTCATCTTTACAGCATATTATATATGTTTTTTCATGATATTAATTTTTAACACAGCATGAAATTTTCGTTTTGAAGTTTTCCTGAACATACTCACATGATTAAATCATTAATTCCAATCAATACATTTACAATTTTAATTTTTTGTAGTTGTATATATTTATATCAAATGTTTTAATTGTTTTTATATATTAGGTTGCACTGACATCATCCCTCAGACATCAATATCATATGTTGGAAATATTATTCCTTAAAAACATCTCTTATGCCCCTATTTATATTTATGTTCTATTTTTAAAATTCAAAACCCTCATGATTATATATATTATCCATTATCATAGATACCCATTAGGTGTATCGTTGATATTATTTTCCTTCCATACATATCTCACTTTGATATTTTATTAATGACATCATGATTTAAAAATGATGGAGTTCAACATCTTCACTAATGTGGTGATTTTCATTCCTTTTCTTTCAATACTATCACAATTTTAATGATATTTTGAGTGTATTAAAAAATTATTCAAGGTATCATAGGATAATTAAAATTCGTATTTGACATATCAACATGAATCTAAATTATTTCCAATGAGTATCGACTTTCATATATATTATTCAAAATTAAAAACATAGTAGATAATTGGGAGATTTATCCAGCATTACCTTAATAGATATTACCACATAAATAAATGTAATTATTATTTTGAAAATAAAAATTATTTGTATATAAACTCAAAAATTAAATTTAAATAATTTATTTTACTTATATACTTCATTCCCAATTCAAATATTTTCTTGGAATTTTATTTATTAATTTCGTTACCAAAATAATTTTTCCCACATTCCAATGTGGTCATTTACAAATTAATTATTAATGTTTATTTTAAACTAAAAATAAGTCCATAATCACTAATAAAATTTATATTTTACTCTTTTACCTTATATATTTATAATATTTGAATAATTTCATACTTTATTTTTTTCCATAATGTATAATGAACAATAATTATCTAAGACATATTATATATTTCACATTACACTTCAAATTAAATAATTTTTTTGTGAGATAAGTTATATAAATTGAAAAATTATCATTTCCCATAATATATGTGTATTTTTCAATATCATTAACAGATGAAATATTATATTCTTTCAATATCATATTATGATGATCACTATCTTAATCTTATTATACCTTTTTATAAAAACAAGAATGAGAATGAGTACCCTTAGTATAATTGAAAATCATAAATGGAAATTTAATATTTAATGTAATATTTTTTTTATATATATCATTATTAGAATAATTTATGTAGTCATTTAAATTAATATAATCATAATTGATAGTATTTATATATTAATGATTAATTTTTTCAGTATAGATTTAAAATTTTAATGATTCGAATATAGTCTCATTTATTGAAATTAATTTTATCCATAATAGTGGAGGCAAATTATTATTATAGGATATGAATAAATTTTTATCATATTAATGATACTCTTATACATTAATTTATCATCATGTGTATAAATATTTTCATAATATTTATCAGCATTGATTCGAGAAAATATCTTCTCAACCAAAGAATGATGATGAACTTCTATGTATCATAATTTTTTCTAAACATGTTTATTTACTCAAATTAATAAATCATCCAAAAACTAATATTCTAACATTAAACTATCATTTAAAAAATAATTATATATTGGTATTGTTATTACATGAAATTATAATATTTTTTATGATCACCATGTAGTTTCTCAAAATTCTATTTTACTCTTTTAGTGATAATCAATCATGTACAATATCCCTCAATAAAGGGTGATAATTAAATGTTATATTCACTCCCATAATATTAAATATTATTATTTCATTTTAATTATATGTCATATATTCAATGGGAAAGGAAAAAAATTCTGATAAAATAATGATTTTTGAAGAAAATATATATATTATATATAACCATAACTTCTTTCCATAGATTAAATAATTTACCATAATATATAAGAAAATTTATTTTTCTTATTTAATTATATCTTTCAAAATAACTATTAAAAAAATTTAAACAATAAATAAAATAATCATATCGATTTAAATTCGAAGAACCACTTTTTGAAGATCCACATGAACATGTTTATAAGATACTGAATTGAATTTCATTGACTAATCATAAATATGAAATTTAAAAGAGAATAATTTCATCAAGGAAAACAATGATATAATACTCTCTTATATGGATATAATTAAATATTCATAATATAGATTCATTAATACAACTTTTTAGGACAATGTGAGTGATTAAACCCCAATTTTATGGATGGTTATTTTGTGATTAGAACAATATTTACTACTAAATATTTTTTCCAATTATCCATTTTGTATAAAATTCATGACAGAAAGTAGGTGACGGTGATATATTGAAGAAGATTAAACAATCATTATGTATGAGAGAATTATTATATGCAAAAACTCTCTTTATCAATATGATAATTCTCAGTGTCTAATTATTTTAATAACATTATCTATATATTTATTATATTATCATTAAGAGTATAAAATTTTAAATTAAATATGGTTTGTATCTATATGTAATTGAAAGATCCTCAAAATTAACCAATTAATCAATAGTTTAATTTCCTCCTTATGTACCTCCAAATTTTTCATCAAGTGTTTAAAATAAATACGGGTAGGAGAGATGGTAAATGGGTTGGGTGAAGTAGCTTGTACCACCCCATCCTGAATCACCAGGTATGAGATGGAGTGCCTCATGACCACATGAATTCCTACTAGTATGCCAAAGGATAAATTCATGTAGTGAAAGTGTAAAGATTATTGTGGGGAGACTACACCCTCAATCATAATTCATAATGATAGATTAATAACAATTTTTTATAACAATATACAACTAGAGTATGTCGAAACAATAACATATCATCTATAGTAAATAAATGAAAAAAAACTGGACACAAAATTCATTACAAGAAACATGAAACTTATTAACCATCAATCTAATAACATTACAGAATAAATGAAAAGTAAGTATTAGGTGGCTCTACAACTCCAAGACTCACAACATCTTTGACGCTAGACAATACTCAGTTATCCTTCACAAAGATCATACTCAAACCTCGTTTGAAACTATGCCTACAATAATTGATGACTGCTTAGGTACACAATTTCTATGGACTCGTAAGATGGGTGTGAGTACAACTGAATTGGGAACCAATAGTGAAATTCAGTACCTAACCAGTAAATTTAGTGTGCATTCATATGATTATGTCAACAAAAATTAATCATGAAAATACATAATAACACAAACAAATCATAAAACCATCAATACACAACGGATAAAAAAATACACATATATCATGAGGTCATGCTCTCACTAAGATGCTGCAATCCCCAACCATAGCTACTTCATGTCAATTCTAAAAGAACCTCATGTATTGGATTTATGTACTTGGCTAGTGGGTTGTCTATGAACATCCCGCTTAAAGGGATAGCCACGTCCACATATCGATCGACCATCTGGTCATCTATATGCATCCCACTACTGAATAGCCACACACACCATTAAATATGTTTTGTCGATGTTTATCCAATATCAATTATATAGTGAAAGACAAAACACCTTTTGATCAGACAACCAGTCATTTATGAACATCCCTCTATAAGGATACCCACCCCTTCCTTTCTGTCAATGTCGGGAATACCACCACCATGAAGTGATGTGATTCATTTTTCATTTCCAAGTCAGATAAATTATATATATTATGAAATTTTAAAAGAAATATTATATTTATGATATAATGGTGATTATTGATAGATAAATTAATATATAGCTTTATTCTATAAGGATTATCATTAATGGAAACATTTCCTATGTGTACATACAATTAATTATAACCATGATTGTAAGAAATTTCAATTTTAAAAGCTATAAAATATTTTTGGTTTTTAAATTACAATTGAAGTTTAAAAATAATATTCATGTCATTATTATTATCATAGAGATTATGTAATAACAACATATTTAACAATTTTCAACCTACGAATGTTATCATGGATATATGATCTTAATAACTTCAAAAGGTCCAATGCAAACCAAATTTATTATATAACTTAAAATTGAATTTTAGTTGATAAAATAAGACGAATAATGAAACTGAATTTTTTATGAAATTAAATAATTATCACTATTTTAATATTCCTTAAGGTAAAAAACATTGGTGAAATTTTCCACTCAAGATAAAAGAGATTCTACTTCCAAATATATTTTTAAAATGTTTAAATAAAAACTTTCTATAAATTTATCTTGCAACTGAATATTTTTAAAAATAAATTACATATATATTCATTTGTAAATAAATGAATAATAAATAAAATTTTATGCCTTTTTTAATTTAATTCAATGGGTTTCAAAAGGAATATATATATAATCTTATATATAATTTTTTATTTATTTACACAGATAAAAGAAATGTTATTTAATAAAATATAAAGATAAAAAAAATAGTTCTTACCACCCTAACTGTTATTTGAATTTTGAATTCATTTATAAGACTCTGTGTTTTCTATAATGAAAAAATCTTCATCACTTTGTACATGGAATTTTATTTTTGTATATGGTTTTTAATATGAAGGGATATATCGATATCCAAAAAAATTTATTATGGGTGAAAAGAATGCTTTTATTATGATGACTTCATGTATTTGTGTTATATTATAGTTTTTGTGAATTGATTAAGATGAAAGATTGTTCCATTATCGACTGAGTATAGAAGATCCCATTATATATATAAATTGAAATATGTAATGGGATCAATTTAATGATTGAAATTTTTTCCTATGTGATTATGGGAATTATAACATGAAGTCTTTTCTATTTTAACTAGATGATTATTCTATGAGTAACCATGAAGTGTATTCAATGTATACCCATTATGGTTATTCATTTTTTAAGAGTGATACATAAAAGATTGTCTAGTTTTCCTAAATATTTTATTTTTGATTTGAATTTTTTTATAAATGATTTCGGAATTCACAAGTTATGTTAATGAGTTTATACAACTTCTTAATGATAAAGAGTAGAAAAATGAAAAATAAATCTGGAATTTTCATTATTACAACTGAATCCATTATATGGTTATTTTTTCCATTAATTTTTCTTTTGAAATATTTTTTGAAAATATTTTGGAATAGAATTTTATTTCTAGGTAATAAAATGATGATTATGTTCCCATGTTTATTATAAAATGGAAAAATATTATATTTATTCATAGACTGCCAGTTTTATTATTTAGTTCTTTTTTTACTTGTTGAGGTTTTTCAGATCATATGAAGTTATAATTTTTTACAATTATAATGATGTGTATGGAATATTAGGAGGATAATATATGGTTTTCAATGATATGTCATCAATAGAAAGAAAATTATATCATAAAATGTTTCTAATGTAGGATAATATAAATTAAGTAAATTTTTTCACATTTTGATTCAATATATATTATTAGGTGTTATAATATAATTATCCATAAATATTTATTACAAACATCTTTAAGAATTATATAATGGGATTTTTTTGAAATAAATTAATTATAATGAATTTATTAAGGTTATTTCCTTATAGAATAACATATTTCAACTATCATTTTGAAAGCTCGATAAACTCACCAATAATTAAGGTTTCATCAATGGGTGATCATATGCACTTAGACATATTACGTATTCTTATATTCTATGATTATTCATGATCATGCTCACTATTCAACATTAATATGGGAAATTTTAATACCAAAAAAATTGTTAATGAAATCAATAAATATAACATTGTAAATACATGAATCAATTAATTAAACTATTATTGGGATTGAAATGATTCTATGTACATATTTTATAAAATAATAAAATATAGAATATCTCTTTTATGTATACACTGATTATTAAAATCATTACATTTAAAACATCAATACTATCATTTTTCTTCATCACTCCCATGAAATATTTCTCCCAATTTATAAAACACCATAGGTTTATATCTTTGATTACTGATCATTGACAAAAAATACTAATGTATGGTGATTTTAAGTACCAATTTGGGATAAGTTTACCTAATATGGATATTCTCAAGAAAAAAATCATAACCGACTCAAAAAATATATCAATCCAAAACAACTATTTTCAAATAAAATAACACTAAATATTCTCATAAACTCCTAAAGTAAAATATCATCCTTGTATTCTATCTAAAATGGAACATGAACTAATTAAATACTATCTAGTGGGGAATTCCCGATCCACATGGGTAGGTGACATTACACATGACCACAAAGTATTTAGTGTTTTAATAGTTTATCCTAAATGAAAAGAAAATAAATTTTTAGTGTAACATTAATATAAATATTATAATTTTTTATACCTATGTATGATTTCCATGATATGATAAATATTTAGAAATAATGGTATAAAACTTAAATCACACAACACACCTTTAACTCATTCTCACACAACTACCTTATACATTCTAAATCTAAAACTCTACTAATATAAAGAATCAAATATTAAGGAAAAGAAGTGTAGAAAGTCTATATATACTATGTGTGGCTAATTTGGGTGCTATTAAAATTTAAACTAAATTTAAAACAATTATAAACTCACACCCAAAATTCATTAAATTATCAATCAATACTAACATCAAACACACCACATGAGTGATAAATTGATAAGATAAAATATGAAACTATGATATAATATATGTGTAAAAATAAAAATTTCTTGTATATCCTAAATCAACTTTCAAAAATCCTATAAATTAATTATAAAACAATTTAGTGGATGTTGTAAATATTATTAAGATCCTATATATTTAAAATAAATTCCAAAAAAATATTAATTGTATAGCAATATGATAAAACTTTATGTTATATTTTCATAAATTAAAACAATCTATATAAATATATTTATTTTTCCATATATGTATTAGCCTAAATTGAAATTTGGAAACCACTTTAAAAACCCAATTCATGTGTCTTTAATCCAAAATGGATTTTCAAATATCTCTAAAAACCATAAAACATATACAAAATCTGGGATCAATGAATAAAAATATGATACGAATTAGAAACTATAGTTCAAATGATACATAATTAATATAAATATGATGATGGGTTACCCGAATAGTATCAAAAATGGAAACTGATCAAGAAGAAAAAAATATCTCTTCCATAATACACTAATAAAAAATGTGTTCCTTTAGAACTACAATATTTCATAATATGAAATAAATATGCACATTAACATCCCAAACTAAGACTAATATTCAATATATGATATTTCTCCAAGTAAAAGCCACCCATAGAGCACACATTAACATCATATAGGAGACACTACCCACCTAGCCAGGTTCCAAAAAAGAGGGTCGGCTAAGGGTGTTAATAATAACTAGTGTGTCATAATTAATAATATCTCATTCCTTTACATGGTTTCCCATGATAAAGAAGAATAATGTATTGATAAATATAAAAAATATGATGAATGGATAAAAAATAATTACCCATATCCGACCCTCACCACCATTAACTTCATAAGAAATAACACCTACGATCCATCTCACTATCTCTAAATAAATATAAACCACCTTCATAAGGTAAATATTAAATAGAGAACAAAGAGGGTTCCATAGACTCATGAATTTGAAACCCCTTTTATATGTGGAAATGGCACATTCCAAAAATTCCTTTATGAAGAAATTCCTATAAGAGTATTTCAATCCATTTAGAAAACCACACTTAAAGAATAATACATTAATAAAACCATTATAAATCCATTTTATAATGAATTTCGATATTTATAAAATAACATAAAGTTATTAATCACGACTCCCTAATTATTCACATGACACAAATGAGGTCATAACATTTTTTAATTGTATATTTTATTTACTAGTATTTTTTAAATAGTTTATCAATTCCGGAAATTTACAGTCTTACCTAAAATACAATGAAATTTTTTTAAATAAATTGATAATTCACTTTTATGACTAAAATCTATTTAAAATGATATCATCAATTTATAAATTTCTTTTGATAAATTATTCAAACATATAGTGTTCATAGATTATTAAAAAATGTAATTATCATATTATAAAATCCAAAATGTCATCTACATTGAAATTGAAATTATATATAACATAAATTTACAATCAAGGAATCATTAAACACATTTTATATTATAATTTAAAATTTAAACCATGAATTATATAACTCAAAAAATTAGTTTTTCTTAAATAAAAATATATAACATAGGGAAATGCTACCTTGAATAAAATATAAATTTCTAGAATATACAAAATAGGATGAAAATAACATAATAGTTGAATCTCATGTCGGAACATAAACAAATTTAAAAATTATACATTTAAACACAACATATGGAATTTACATGAAAGGGATAGTTAATTTTTGGAGGAGATGTAATGGGATGATGAGGAAGATATGGATGGAGGGGGCATTAGCCTGAAAATATAAATATAATTTTTATGAACCCATGTTCAATCTCTATGTGTTTTGGAGTCATCTAACGATATAGGATAAGATAACGGGTAATTTGGGTATGTGGGTATTTATATGATGTGGAGATGAAATGAAGGGATTTTTGGATCAAAATCATATAACTAAAAACTAGTAATTTTAGAAAAAATAGAAATAGGTTGACCTTAATTGTTTTTTATATAATTTATAAAAATGGTCACGAACCTTTTGGGGGCTACAAGAATATCTAAAAAATACCACTTCATATTCTATTACTATATCACATGATTACTCAAATAATGAATATTAAATGGAAAAAATGGAACTTTCATGTTATATAATCCATCCGGAGGTTATTTCAAAACTATAACAAGTTGTATAGTCAAATAGTGTGACACATAATATTTTTCTGAAAATTTAAATTATATTCCCAAAATTTAGAACTATAAAAACATCCTGAATTTATATGATATATTAAAATGTAAAAATTTCCAAGACATGTGAGTGTCTAAATTCTCCCCACCATGACTCGTTCAAACAACATAATGACTCTGATCTTTATATAATGAATTGAAATATGAATACTCATTATTTTTTATTTCATGTTCTTTATGGTAGAGGGAACAGGATAAGGGGATATTGAATAAAATGGTATCACATGATATAATATTAAAAAATGTCCCAAAATAGATCCAAAAATTAGTTAAACCTATATTCCAATACCACGATTACACTGTAAGAACAACATAACCTATATTAAATTTCTCAACTTTCTAGGAGATGAGAGACATATTGCGTGTTTGAACAAAATTTTAAATCAATTTAAATGAGTATATTAAGAAAGAAAATCCAAAATCATGCAAAACATCACAATAAATCCAAATCTATACCAGACAACCAAAATTAATCACCAAACAGAAACAAATCCACCTCCAAAAGTTAAGCAATATAAAATTACTCCAATGAAACCCAAAAATATACTTTTTCAAGACTACCAATATCTCTACCAAACATAACAAATGTCAAGTGATTCATCATTATCCCTCCAAATTAATTGGTGATGTGGTATATTGGAAATCCCTCAACGTCTATTTTTAAATAGAAAAAACAAGAACAAACACCAACACCATCTATTCCACAACTTGAATTAGTTCCACCCACATGATAACAAATAAATAATAAACCCTATATTCTTTTGAAATCCCTTAATAAACATTTAAACAACATCATGAAGAAAATACACAAATTAACCTCATGAAATAAAACACCCTAAATTCACTTTTAAGACTACATGGAAACCTACATCACAATAAAACTGATCCTGGACATCCTAATGAAAACATCCAACCAAAAAATTCCTCAAAATCAACAATAAAATTCTTATCTTTAGAGGAAAACTAGAAAAAATAAACACACTCTATTGACTTCCATTGATAGATCAAAATAGTCTAATAAACAAGAACTCAAGAAAATAACCCCTAAAATAGAGGTAGGGTTAATAGAATTTAGTATTTCCTTTAAGAATTCATAATCACTCAACCACCCTATAGAAACATCACTCCCATTCAGAAAATAGGTGGTTTTAAAAAATGGTGGTCCTCTGATTCATTTCTAATCATAAAAATTCCTTCATCAACAATTCACCGAAATATATGGTTGATAATGGAAGAGAAGAAATCAATCCCAAATAGAAATGAAATCATTAAATGGGACCATCATTTGAGATAATAATTTTAATGTTTAAGTTGACCATTTGAAGAGGAATATAAAAAATAACATAATAAAGACATTAAATTCATGACTCATAATATCAATAAATGATCCATTTATATGGGGACACACCAAAAAATAGATTTCCATGAAATATAAGGAATTACTCACACACTAAAAAATATTACGTTCATTATGAGAAACAAATATACAAAAAGAATATAAAAATACCTCACTTGATATGAAAACTACATAAAACCATTTCTGAATATTATTAAAATTTAAATTCATTTGTAAATAAAATATATTCATTAATTATTGTTTTATATAAATCAATTTTCACTTCAAAAGATCCTTCTAAAACCAATAATGAAAATAAAACACATAATAAATTTTTTAGGATAAAAGAAAACCCATTAAAAACTTGAATACAACCAATTTTTATACAATATATTTCATGTAAAACATGAAACCCCCATTTTTCACAAAAAAAAAATCAATTTCTATGTAAAATACATGATGTACCCCAAAACACAACATTTAATTCATTCCAATGATTGTAAATATCCACTACCCCTTTAATTACCATCTAATATTTAAGAATTTACATTGAGGGTCATTTCAGAATTATATAAGTCATGAAAAACAATAAATTAAAATAAATAAGTACTCCTTGGTTTAGAAGGTATAGAAAAATCAGCATCATATACCCCAAATTGTTATCCAGAACATTTTTGACACCATATACCTCAACAATATCCTAAAACCTCAACCAAAGATCTTTTTAACATATAATTAAACTATAAATTTGGATCTAGAAGCCACTAAAATGTTCCCCATACTCAGTTGTCCACATTCCCTCATGCACATTTCCCCAAAATCCATAGGTTACTGATGAGGAGTGAGAGTATAGGGTGTGATAGTGGGGAAAATATGCCCTCATTAGCATAGTTTGACACAACAGAAAAAATAATAACAATTGAAGATGAACTAAACAACATGAAACTGATGTAAACAATGAAAGACAGGATGTTAGAGATAACCAGAAGGCATATAATACCATAATGATACAACATGTCACATATTCTAAAAAAGCAGCGAAAAAAAGATACACTACTATCATGTATAATGCAATACATAGGTAAATATTCTCAAAATGATATATATAAACATCACAATACATGGATTAGTCCTATCATCTTATACTCCTAAGTAGAAATCAATTACCTGTATATGGATTTTTCCCCTATCAACTCCTGTAGAAGTATATTAATTTTAGGCAAAAAAAACATGACCCAAAAAGGGTGTGAGAAATAAATCCCTGTTGGAAACCACCAATGGTCTATGCCAATCAGTTAGTGAGTATATGTACAAGTAGTTTATAACAAATAAAGTATTAAAATAGGATTTTCTCAAAAGTAAACAATCCTACAAGTCTTGTTCCCTATGAAATCCATTCCCACATGAAATTCCATATATGAAAAAAAACATTTATCCCAAAGGTACACAAAACCTTGCTCACTTGCATGACAGATCTCATCCCATATGAAGAATAATTCCACAGGGTGAGGATCGATATATATTCAATTCAGCATTTGGAAGTGCATTCAATCATTACACTTTTTACTTATTAAAAAGGAAATAATTCAATATGGTATGCATTTAATTAACAAATTCATTTCAAACAACCCTTATCATAGAAAATAGAGGAATAACCATTATTAACCTAATCCAAAAGGCCCACCAACTGTTATCCAAGGGTAAAGCACCTATGGGGGTGGACCTTAATCAAAACAAGTAGTCTTAACATGATTCAATTCATATAATTAATCACCTAAACATCCATTAGAATGAGAATAGGTAATTGTCTAAACAAATGGACACCCTAAAAATGGGTGTATGACACAATAACACATATAAACAATATGAAATTAAGGAATAAGCACGATATCACCTACCTTGACGTGTTATGACTCTTCTCATCTAGCCTCAACTACCAATTCAAGCTGGAATGATATAGAACAACGAAACTAGGATATTGACTCAACAATTAATAACATTGTCAAGAACAAAAATCACCAGGAATAGAACCAGAGTAATCAAGGGCATACCAACTGGGTTAAAATGAGACTGAATTTGATTGATTCAGAGTTCAGATGACCAAATGGGAAGGGTTTGATGTTTTGGTGCTCCTCTTTTGTTCCCGCATTGTGTCTTCTATCCAAATTGAAAAAGAATGAGGCCACGACACATTATAAGCAAAAAAAGTGCACGACATGTATGTCGATATACACGGCATGTAGATCATTTAACTATTCATTTGGAGGCTAAATTTAAAAAACATACATTCTAAGGGTGGCAACATGACAACACGTTGTGTACTAGGAAGTGTGTGGTGTATAGAAGGTTTCCCCCTTTTTTACGGCAATATGCTAGAAATCCTTATATTCCATTCAGACATAGACAAACTATCTGACATGTGCTTGGGAATAGACTGCGTGTAACTCCTGATTCCATTAAATTTCCTAAATTTCTCTTGTGTTCTCGAAAACAAATCAAGGGTAATTGAAAAGATAAAATCTTACCTAAATGGAGAAATTAGTTGTTACAAAATTTCCCCTTAAATAAATTCATCCCCAAATTTCCCCTCGAATGGTGGTGATGGAATATATGAAGATAACTATAGCCACTGGGCACGTACGTCAACCTCCCTCTCCCAAGTCTCATCCTATACATGGAAATGATGAAATATCATCCATACGAGAGGAAATGCTGGCCTCATAGAACCATTGTGCTTCTATAACCTATACAAATCGGATGCTCCTCAAATAATCCATCCCCTAAAAGCTCAACAACCTCGGGCTGGAAAACATGTGGTGAGTCAATGTGATTGTGGGGTAATTGATATACATGTAATATGTCATACATGGCTTGTTACCAATGAGGTAACTGTAAACAATAGGAAATTGGCCCAAATCTCTCTATAATCTCAAATAGACCTACATATCTTGACAAAATCAGACCCCATCTACCAATTCAATTGTGTCCCATCCTCAGTGCGAACACATAAGTAAACATGTTATCTGCCTCTAATTCCAAAATCCATCTTCAGTGATTAGAAAATGATTTTGGATATGACTACATAGTAGCCATGAACTTTCAGATTACCTGAACCAACTCAGTAGTACCCTGTATGTGACATTGTCCATGTAAGGTTTCATCACCTGCCTCTAACCAACAGAGGAAAGAACAACATGTCCTTCCATATAAATCTTCATAAGTTTCTATCTGTATAATGTCCTAAAAAATGTTATTATAGCCGAAATTGGATAGGGTAATATGCTTCTTCCAAGATCCCCCATAGTCTAGTAAACATGTACACAACATGGAATCCAGCACTCGTATCATAAGATCTAACTGGACATTAGTCTGAGGGTGGAATGTTGTTCTCAAAAGACATGTGTAAAAAACACCCTCTGAAAACTCTTTCAGAAAAGAGATGTAAAGTGTGTGTCCCTTTCTAATGAAATAGAATGAGGAACCCCATGATGTTGTACCAACTCTCAGATATACAGTTTTCCCAGGTCATCAACACCAAAGGTATCTTTGATCGCCATGAATTGAGAGACCTTCATAAGCTTTCCAACTACAACGCACAATACATCCTTGCCTCTAGGACACGTTGGTGACCCCATCAAGAAATCCTTCGTGATATCATCCCATTTCCACTCCAGAATATGTAACTGATGTAAAAGAACTGCTGGCCACTGATATTCCACTACCAACTATTCATAGGTGGACCATCTTGAATCAAAACCCGCAACTTTGCACTTCATACCTTACCACTAGTATTCATGGGGAAAGTCCTCATAGATAATGGTGACTTTGGGATGCACTTCCCAAGATGAATCATGAAACTCCAACACCACTCCTCATGTATATCCCATGGAACCACAACACATCCATGGATACCCAGATAATCATCATCTCCTATATCCCATCGGGTAGGAGGTTCCTAAGATACCACACTATAATATAGAAATAGGCCTTTAAAATATAATATCTTCCTCATCCTCACCATGTGCATTAGGGTAGATGAAAAAAACCATAAATGAATGATAAGTCTCTCCCTAACTGTCTTGCACCTCTAAATTAATCTTAGTGAACTAATACATAAGCTTCCACTCACCAGTGGCTTCCTGCACTGCCTATATCTGAGTCATCTTTATCAGTGCGTCAGCCACTGCATTGCCTTCCCCAGGCATATAGGAAAACTCAAAATGGAATGACTAAAGGAATTCCACCCACCATCATTGTTTTATAATCAAATCATGCTGATGAAACATGTATTTGAGACTTTTGTGGCCTGTGAACACCACAAAATGATCTCCCAATAATTAATGTATCCAACTACGCAAATCATGAACTACTGTAGTGAACTCGAGATCATGTTCCAGGTAATTACTATCATGTGGCCTCAACTACCGAGACTCGTACACAACAACTCAATACCCATACATACAAACTACCCTCAGCCCAATACCTGATGCATCACAGTACAAAGTGAAACTATTACCCAGCTCCGGTAATATCAATATAAGTGCTTAATTCATATGCCCCTTCAACTCCTGGAAAGTTGTGTCAGAAGAATCTGACCCCTCAAACACCACACCTTTAGAAGTCAAGCCCAACATTAGCACTGCTAAGTGTGAGAAGTCATATATAAAATGCATGTAGTAACCTTCTAGAACCTAAAAACTCCATACCTCAAAATGTTCATGGTTTCTCTTAGATAACTAATTCTCTCCCCTTCTCTAGGTGCACAAACACTCCAGTCTCTGATATTACGTGACTGAGGAAGTAAATATGTTCCATCTAGTAGTTTCATTTTTTCATATCATATTACTGATGTACTATCAATATATTCATATCAATCTCATTAGTCATGGTATGTTCATGTAGATTATGATAATTCACCATGATATTGTCCATGAAAAACTCCAAAAAAGTATCTAGGTAAGGATGGAACAATCGGTTGATTAGCACGATGAAAAATTTCTTGCACATTCAAGATAATAATTAGCATAACTAGGAACTCATATAGTCCTTACCTACTACGAAACGAGGTACGAAGTATGTCTCTATGTCGAACATGTTCTTAGAGATATCTTGACCTCAAGCCAATCTCTGAGAACACCTGAGCTCCTCAAAGTTGATCAAGAAATCTATTTATCCATGGAATGGTATATCTAGTTTTAACCATCAACTTGTTCAATTTCGAATAGTCCATGTATAGCCTAAGGGTACATTCTTCATTTTTAACAAATAAGACCTGTGAACCACAAGGTGAAGTACTAGGTCAGA
This sequence comes from Viscum album, assembly GCA_963277665.1. Lineage (NCBI taxonomy): Eukaryota > Viridiplantae > Streptophyta > Magnoliopsida > Santalales > Viscaceae > Viscum > Viscum album. The sequence continues at coordinate 1,940,261,474 of OY728126.1, read as the reverse complement.
TAAAACCTTAAGCTTCCAGATCCATCAACTGCCTATTTATCTCTTTCAACTCCGTCGTAGCCATCCTTTAAGGAGGAAAGGATACAAGTGTTGCTAATGGAACTAGCTCGATAGTGAAATCCAACTCTCTGACCCATGTTAATCCTGAGATGTTATACGGGAAAATGTCCCTGAAATGATTAACCACTGCATGGAGATTTTCCTATCATGGACCCTGGTCATCCAGATATAAACGTGCATTCTGGGATATCATCCCACACAACCCGTAATGCTTGGTTCCAGCTCTACTCACATGAACAAACCATTTACCCTTATGTTGAAACTCTCCACCATCAGGTGACTAGAAACTAACCCAGCTGCGATAGCAATCAATAATGGCTCGAAAAAGAAAAACATGTTTATTCCAAGAATGACATAAAATTCTATCATTCCTATGAAATAGGGGTTCTATAGAATGTGAAACCAACCAATATTAAGGGGGAAACCCTTGAACTAATGCACACCTTGCATTCTAATACCTAACGGAGTGTCTAGTATCATAAACTCAGAATATGTATAAACACAAATCCCAAGGCCTTCCACAACAACCACAGTTATAAAACTATGTGTAGCAACAGTATTAAAAAGTGTGGAAGATAAAATTGAGGTGACTAGGATAGTACCTAATATAGTAGATGGTTTTAGATCTTTCTCATGTTGGGTCTGTTTCAATGCATATATCATACCTCCACCATGACCGTGAGACACTTCTTGGAAACCATGAGCTGGCCCACCATGTTGTCACTGAGATACTGGGATCTGACTAAAATAGTCATGACCACCACCTTGGACTAAACACCTATATGTATTCCAGTTTCTAGATAAGTGGGAATCTATTGACCCTAATACTACACATGGAGTCTATACAGAACTCTCTTACTAGCTAGTAGTTCAAATACCCATCATTATCACTATATATGGCTGATCCTTCTTCAATCATGGCACTCAACTTGGTCCCTTAGGCACTGAGGCCCTTTGTGCCCAACCTTTATTCATAGGTATCACAACACCTGGCCACTGGAAAAAATGTTCTATATGCTACTGCCACTCTAAGAGAAATCCAAAAGATGCTTCCTCTTTCCTGTTGAGAAAGTTCCATGAAATGTTTCTAAATAGCCCAATCTCACACCACTACCTTACCACAAATTTTTCGTGGTGATCCGCACCTGATTCAAAGTAGGAAAGATATAAGGCTTCATTAATACATTCAAATGTGATTGGATATTGAACTTGAGTCCTTCATTGAATTGTCTGTATTTCGATAAGTCATCACCCATTAGAATTTCTACGAATCACTAATGCTTCGTAAACCTGGTAGAATAGTCCATAACTGATAGTGTGCCCTGCTCTAGGTGCATAAACTTCTAGGATTTGTCAGCCCTCAACGTCTTAGGAAAATAATAATTATATAAGGCCTCCTTTATTTGTTCACGGGTCATATCCTAATAATTCACTACCTGAGTGATAACATCCCACTATATCTTGGATGAATCTTGTAGTATATATGTCATGAGCCTGAACATCCTCTCGAGAGGCATCTCCAGCTGCTTGAAGAATGTCATAATTTATTCCAGCCATGAATCCATATTATGTGGTCTGACCTCCCCTGAATCTTTAGGCAGTTGCTACTTCTAGAAGTTTAGTTTCAGCTCTACCATAGATGTGGCAGTCTGCAGTGCTCTCTGAAATTTCATAATGAATGTTTGGAAACCTTCCAAGATTATTGAATCTTCACATGTGTTCGGTATAACAACTGGTTATTTAGTTGGCACAACTAGAGGATCCATCGGCAGCCCATGCCCTACAATTTCGGGAATATTAACATCGAAAAACTCATAGCATACAGCTCATGGTCGTCACAACAACATGACTCTACAATGTCTAGAACAAGCCTTAGTTCAGGATCATCATCAATGATTTCTAATTAGGAGTTCCAAAAAATAGCAAAAGACCCTAAATGTTTTGAAAAAAGGGACCACACGATGTGTAGAAAGAATAGACAATGTCTACCCTTACATGGTCACATGGTCATGTTCTACCACCATCATAGGAATGTATCAATCATAGTTACATGACTTGTTTCATGCACACAAGAAATGTACACATGTGTGCCCTCTGAGCCAGGTACTCACACATGGCTGGGTCCTCTTGGGTTCTGCCTGGATAGGCTATACGGCATGTACCAAAAATAAATAGTGTGTTCTGATCAAAACTAAACACGCTATGCTTTCTCATGGAAGACTTGTCAAACATGAATAAACTACTCATCATTTACACAACATACACAATGTTTATTTAGAAAAGAATTTCTTCCCTGAACAAGAAGAACACATTGTCTGTGTTCATAGAACCACATGTCGTGTTGTTTGGGTATCCTGAGAGAAGGCCATCGATACTTCCCCAGAACCCTTTTTTTCAAAATAAGCCATGGATTACCAAATTATTATCCATGAGGACTCATACTACCCGTGAATCAATGATTGGAACAAATACATAACATAACATAACAAAATTCTATATAAAAGGCAGAATCATGTTCCACCAAATTCTGGTCCATGAGGTACCATACTCCTCAAGAACTAATGATTGGAATCCATTCAATCCAAACCATAGCACGTACCAATACACCTGTCACAAAAGCACACATATTTATCATGTTACTATCACAACAACATGAATTTGTAATGTTCCCTGAATGGCATGGCAGTTATACATGGCATAGGATTTCTAATAAGTTCCTATATGATGCATGATATGAAATTACCTTATATAATTTCGTTTAAATAAAGTATAACCAATATAACATAAATAATAACTATGAAAAACATGTGTGCCACCCCAATGTCAAATTGAATCTATTTTAATGGCTCAAAATCCAAAAATCACAATTTATTTTGAGGAAACTTGGATTTTAACTATACACGGGGTAGCTACACCTGGGGAAAACTAATTACAAAATTCCATATCATTTATATCATCACCAAATAGTATATAAATCTAGAAAATAAATCATGTTTGATACCATTTCATAACATCCCATATCCGGATACCACTAAAAGGTGCCTCATACCTGGTTTTCCACATGGCCTCATGCTCATTTCACCAAATGCCAGAGCATTTAGACTAGCAACGAGGTCCTATGGTGTGATATTGGGGAAAAAATGCCCTCATTGGATGAGTGTAACACATTAGAATAAATAATAATTATAGTGGAAGTAGTAAACACCATGAAACTGAAGTAAACCATGGAAGGAAAAAATGTAGAGGCAACCAGAATGCATATAATATCAGAATGATGCAGAATTACCCATGATCAAAGAATTATTGAAAAAAAGATACACTTCTATTATGTACCATGAAATAATATCGAACACTAATAAAAAATGATTCACAGAAGCATCACAAGCCTTTTCTTAGTACCATTCTCTCCAACTCCTAAGTAGTAATCAAGTACCTATATAAGTAGGATTTCCCCTATTGACACCTTTAGTAGTATAGTTTTTTTGGGCCAAAAAAATGACCCAAACATGGGGTGAGAAATAAATTTCAGTAGACAACCACCAAATGACAGTTCAAATCCATTAGTGGGTATATGCAGCTGTGATGTATAATAATTAATGCATTAAAATTTTAAGTACTCAAAAATAAATAATCCAATAAGTATTGTTCCATTTATAACTTTCTTGTTCATTAAAAAAATTAAATTACATCAAATAATAAGGTCATAAGATCTTTCTAGGGCCAATAAATCCCCTATTGAAGCAAAAACTACAGATACGTGAGTAGGGAATATATCATGTAAAATGAAAATTGAATCCAATCTCATTTATTATCATGGTAGACACATCAAAATTCATTACACTAGTCAAACATCATTTCAATATCGTGCCCTCAAGAAGTACACATACTAAGGTTCACATATATTGATCCCACGATTCCAATGTTAGTGTTTTGTGCCTTTTCGTAGAATGTCTTTGAATTTTATGTGCAAAATTTCCCAATACCCAAGATGGAGGTATTGCATGTTTATGGTTTTTAGCCTTGTTATTGCTCAATATTCATTGTCTGTTTGGATAGAGTTTAATTGTTTATGAATAGGGTATATTAACGAATATATTGCATCATAAATAATCCAAAGGGATAATATATGGTCTGTTATTTCCTTTTTAGATTTGATCATGACATTACTAATATTATATGTAATGAAAACTCAAAAGTATCACACTTTTATATTTCACAAATAAAGTAATTTTAACATGAGGATAAGAAGAGGATATATTATGTTATAAATTTTAATTGGATATTTAAATCATTTATATATTTAATCAATTTTTTTAAAAAAATGTAATGAATAAATAATTTGATTATATTCTTAAACAACGAAGATGTGGTAATTTTTTGATTAATGGAAATAAAAAATAATGGATTTTAATAATATTTCTATTAGCATGATTTTATATAATTATGGTTGCCTAAAATTTTTCATGATAATAAGATTTATTTAAGTATATATTAAAATATTTTATTCTAATTTTTCATTTTAATCATATGAAATTCAATATAAATGTTTTTTTTAAATTGAAATTAATAATATTTTATAAAAAAAAATTTATTAAATGACATAAAAACTAAAAATATAAAATAATTTTCCATGACATTAGAATATGATTGAAAATATTTAAAATTATACATTTATAATCAATTTTTAAATTTATTTTTACTTTCATGAGTCTAATCTAATAAAAAACCTTATTATCATGGTAAGTGTAAAAAGTGATAATGGGGCGAGGTTAAAATAAAATGATAAGGGTAAAAATGTGATGCAAAACATTTATACTTTTATTATATGTGATAGTTTTATATCCTAAACATATTATCTTTTCAAATTATCAATTTTTTATTTTGCATTATATTTAATTTAAATTAAATTGATAATTTATCAAATTTAAATAGTGTCCCTCCTCTCTCTTATGAAATGGCATCGATTTTTCAAAAATTTTCACACATAAAATTATTATTTTTATAAATGCCTCAATAATAACTTTTATTACACCCCCCATAATGTCTTAGAGTGTTGTTTCAGGTCAAAAAAATCAAACATATAAATATGGTGTAACCCTTAAGATATTATCCTAATAAGAAGTATCTTTCTTAACTGAGTGTTCTTGTTTTATTTCTTTTTCTACAGAAGAAAAATATTACATAAACATGATTAAATAATATAACTATTATCTTACATTAAATTATGTGTTTTTATGCTTATTCCAAAACCTATATCTATATCATCTTCCATCAAATTGGAAACAAATCAATCATTTATGTGTACAAAGTACTACCCCATTACAAGCTGATGTGCTTCTTTCTTCACCACCAGCTGTAATAGATATTTATATTGATGGAATTTTTTTTATAATATTCATGAAATATTTATATTTTTTAAAATAATATATATAATTTTCACCTTATCATTTAAATTCATTTAAAAATGATAACATCATTATTATATACTTGTGGACTACGACCATCATGAATCGATGTGATTAATTTTACACCACCCAATCACAACGATGATGTAAATATTAAAATATGAGTATTTAAAAAACATAAAATATGTTAATTATATTATTATCATTATTATAATATATAATAATAATAACCTTCTTTCCAGAATGATAACAGAATAATTGAAACGTTACTCATGCATATATTTGGAATAAAGTCTCAAGGATTGTAACAATGATCATTTTTTATTTAAATATTTCATGAATGTTTTTAAAATTATTATTTATGTATAAAATGATAAAAATTTCATCTAAATTATAATGGAGATGAAATTATACTAATCTCGTTGACCATATTATACCTACCGATGTCATTTGTGAGTTATAAACCTAATAAAAAAATATCCAATGTAAATGTAATTTTTTTATAAATTTTATATAATATATTAATAAATAAAATGCATTGAATAATGTACTTTGAAAAATATTCTTAATTTAGTATAAAAATTAAAAAATGAATTTCATTCCTGGTTGTTGGACTCCACTAGTTTTAATGCCCACAAATCATGTTTACTTGTGTTTCATTATGATTCAATATGCTTATGAATGAACTAAAAATATTGTATTAAGTATTATTTCAAAATACAGGTTGAAAAATATTATAAAATTATGAGTCAATGTTAAGGTGAACTCACAGTAACTAGTTAGAGGACACATAGTCACCGTTTAGTCAGAAAATTGGAAAAGTATGAGTCATTGTTTTTGTAACATACCGATTCAGAATGCCTACATAGGACCAAACAATGTAGAAACAAGCCACCTATTTTAGAATATTTATAAAAGACCTGACTCTATTAATATAGATAAGACCCCATTATACTAGTTTCATAATTCTTGCAAAGGCAACAACACCTTTCTGGTGACACCTTTCCAGTGATATTATCCCAGTGACACTGTTCCAGTGACACTGTTCCAATGACATCGTTCCAGTGATATCTTTCCAATACACCACTCAAAACTTAAAAATTATGTGACACCATTCCAAACTCAGACATTTCTTTTTATATTAAAATAATAATTATTTCTAACTTTCCAAATTGAATTATTAAATGACACTAATATTATTAATGTTCTTATGAGGACATGTTAGTAGATAGTACGAGGTATGATGTGTGGATATGAAATGGCATGTCAGCTAAAAGAGAAGCACCCGAGATTAAATTAAAAGTTGTATTGGAAAGAAAATAAGGATGTTTCATGGTTTAATAAAATACCGACAATCTGATCGATGAAACTTCTTATTCTTGTAGTGAAAATGTGGAAAACTTTCTCTATAATAAATTGTTACCATTTTTGCTGAAACAAACCTAGAAAAGTATTTCATCTTTGAACATATCTTTTTTTAGGGGAAACAGAATAATTATCTTTCATGATACCCTATTTTTATTGTCTATATCTATAATTGGACTCATGCTTCAGAACTTTTACATACATGATGTCTAAAAGAATCAAGAACATCACCCAACACTTTAAAAACTAATTCGTATCACTTCTAATCTATTGTGTACTGTTGTAATACATTATGAGCTGTGTGTGTATCTATACAAGAAACACACACTATCTCTTGTTCTATAATGAAGAATACATGATATCCTCACATTACCACACTCTTACACCATTTCACTCCCATATAAAACTATTTAAAAGGTCCTTATGTGACTTGGTTGTTTTCATTTCTAACGAATACCAATATTAGTGGTCTAGTTAGTCAGGGATAAATTTTTATAATGTTGTAAACCCAGATCCATCATGTGGATCATGTTAACAATATAAATAGCAAGGAGGTAAGTGATCACCAAGAGGAGAGGAATTAGTATCTACCTGAGACAAAACCTATTGTTTTTATTCTCTATTTTCACGTTCTTGTTTCATGTATGTCTTTATTTAGTCCTACCAGAAAAAATTACTTTTCATTGAAAGTTAATATTAGATAGTGTTTGTTCTAGAATTTTTTTTAGTAGAATAATTTCAAAATTTGATGTACCTACATATTTTTTTTAACAACAAAATAATCAATCTTTGAGGAATCTTTCAAACACTCAAATAATTTAAAAATATGATACTTTTGTTTATTTTCCTTTTTTGTTTTTAAATTGGTGAACTTTCAAAAAAATAATTTTTAATGAAATTTTTTATAAGAACATAATTCACCCCCTCTAGAGTGTCCTAATCAAACTAAAATCTGGTACCAAATGATTTTTAATTGTCTGTTTTCAATTTTTTCAAGGACTCTTCATCTTTTATTTTAGTTTTTTTAGTGATGAAAAAAATTATGTTAGTTTTAACATGGTGCCTCTTAAAAAACATATTCTTTAATATTTGTTATGGATAATAGATTGGATGGTGTTTCTACTAAAATACCTCTGTTTTTTAAATGGAACTAATTATGATTAGTGGAAAATAATTTGAAAATTCATTTATAAAGTATGGTCTTTGAAATTAGGTCTTCCATTATTGATGAATATAAGATTCTTTCTACTGTCTGGAATACTTGTAATGACCCAACTAAGAATTAATATAATAATAAATATAAATTATGAATTCCATGTATTTTTCTTTAGGATATGAATAATTCAATCTAATTTCGACATGTAAAACAACCAATGAAATTTGGGATACGTTATTTGTTTCACATGAAGGAACCACTACCGTTAAGAAGATGGTACTTAATACATATACAATTAAATATGATAACATTAAGATGAATCCTGATAACCAAATATCTAAAAAAATTCACATGTTAAATTACATTGTAAGTACAATGATGTCCCTGGTAAGGGATGTTACTTCTAAAGAATAAATCAGTCAAATTCTCTGAAGTCAACTGGACAGATATAGTGTAACGTTGGTATCAATTATAGAATCCCATGGTATCTGTAAGTTTCTTATTAAATAGATGATATAAATTTTAATGGTGTATGAGGAAGAATTAGTTGTTAACAAATAAAAAGAGGATGAACAAAATAGAAATTCAGTGGCTTTAAAAACTCCTAATTCCAATTATTAAAAAACAAAACCCATAAAAACTCATTCTAACAGTACATGTAATGATTATTTGCTATTAAATATTGATGATAAAATGGCCCAATTAATTGTATGTTTTAAAAAAATTAATCAAAAGAATATTCTTTTAGGAAGACTTAATAGAAATGATAATAAAACATGAAGAAAACTAGAAAAAGTAATAGAAGAAAAATAAAAAAATGAGATATTATATTGTGAAAGTAAAATAAGAGGACATGTAAAGGATTAATATCCTAAGATAATATACAAGGACAAATATGAGGACAAATTCTGTAAGTACAAGAAGGAAATGATGGAAAACTAAGTTCTTTTGAGGATATCTCCAATGTCATAGGGTCATCACTTGATGAAGAGGCTAGTAAATCCATTATGTGGTTCAATGAAAACACATATATGGTAACACTTGAGTATTCTAAACAATAATCTTAATATTCAGGAGATGAATCTTATTCTAAAAAGATGACCAACATACAAATGTTTGAATACTTAAAAATGTGTGATGATACATGTAAAGAGAGAAATAATAAATATAAAATTTGAAAGAAAAATCATGGTCTTACCACTACTATCAAATTCGTGATTACTATAGATAAAGGGAAAAATTCCCAATTACATAAAGAGAATAATTAACTAAAATTATCTAATGACTAATTGAAAAAGTATTTTGAAATGTTATGAATGGAAATAACACTCTAACAAAAATACATTGTATAATGTTTTCACCAAAATATACTAATAGAATATATTATCAACCAGAAGAGTGAAACCATTGTAGATATTTATTGTATCAAAATCTAAAACATTATGATTTGTACTTAATCTTGAATGATATGCTACAAGTTGTAGCGAGTGGACAATATTTTATTGCTTCATGTTTTTCTAGAATAATGGATTTTATTTTTACCATACTTAATTAACTATTTATAGGACATCCATGATGCATTTATGGGTTCCCAAATCATTAATTATTAATATTACTTGTCCCAATAAAGCATGGGTAAAATAATCGTTTCTTGTTTGAATTTTAATTGTAGTATATCCATTTGAAGAGCTCATATAGAATTTTATTGTACTATTATAGTGGATGTTCTAGACACATGACTAGTAATTATTAATTATTCAAAAATTTGATAAATATTTATGGGGCCATTTCAATTTTCTAACAATTAAAAAGGCGAAATAATTGTCCACAACCAATTTAATAACTCTAAATCAATTTTAATTTCCAAAGTTCATTTGGTTGACAGATAAAAATATAATCTGCTTAGCATCTCTTAGTTATGTGAATATGGTTTCAATGTTAAATTAGAAAATGATTTATTTAATGTGCCTAATTATACAAATGATTATGTTTTGGTTGCATTTAGAAATGAAATTGTTTATGATGTTAATTTAGATTCGTTAATTTCTCAAAATTTTTATTTTTTGAGTGCTTTTCACAAAGAGTCTTGGCTATGGTATATGAGACTATAATATTGAAATATTTAATCACGTAGGATTCTTACCCAGAAATGGTTAGTCAAGGATTTACCCATGCTCGAATTTACAAAACAAAATATACTATACATGTCAAAAATAAAAACAACACATAATATCATTCAAACCAAACAAAGAAGATTCAACATCTCAATCTCTAATGTTGGTTCACATGGATTTGTTTGGACAATTAATAGTTTCATATCATAATGGTATAAACATTTTTTATGTTCATGTAATGCAACTCTAGATAAACTTGTACGTTCATTCTTACTCCAAAAAGATAATATTTCTCAAATTTCCCTAAGTATACTAGAACAATAGAAACCCTATGTTGTCTTAGGATTAAAAATTAAAGAGTTGACATGGTAGTGAGTTTGGAAACCAATAGTATGAATTTTATTTCTCCCAAAATTGATATAGTCAAAACTTATCTTCTCCCATGACACAATAACATAACTATTTTATATAAAGAAGAAACAGAACCCAACAAGAAATAGCATGATCTATCATTAATGAATTTGATTTACCGATTTATATTTGTTATGAACTATTAATACATCTTGTTTCATTATTAGAATAGTCTTATGAAATATTTTTATTAAGAAAACACATTATAAGTTATGGAACAAGAGGAAACCCAAAGTTAGCTACATTAAATTATTCAATTTTAATGATTATCCTCTTAAAACTAAAGATAATCTTGACAATTTTGGATCAAAAATTGATGAAGGAATCATTCTAGGATACTGATTCTCTAGAAAATCCTATAGAGTCTTTATAAAAATATTAATGTGTGTGAAAGAATCACTACATGTCAAATTTTATGAAACAAATCCACATGATCCTAAGCCCTACCTATAAATAATTGAGGATGATCACATCAATCTGGAAAAAACTACCAAATATATTGATCTTGTGGTAAAGAAATCGATTAAATCATCATGTTCTAGAAATTATCTATACAAAAGTAACTATGAACGCAAATATATTGATGAAGCTGAAATTACCATCCCTTCTTTTCCAAAACATACAAAAAATATTAGGAACCATCCTTTATAGTGTTTAGTTGAAGACTAAGGCAATGTAACTAAAACATGAGATTTTAGTAGAAATCAAGTTACACATAAATTCTTTTTGATAGATATTGAGAAAACATACATCAATGATTCAAACAATGATAAATTTTGGGTAATGGTTATTAAAGAAAAATAGAATCAGTTTGAATGAAATATGGTTTGTAAACTAGTGGATATACATAATGTCCCCTTGACTATAGGAACTATGTGGGTGTTTAGAAATAAAGTGTATAAAGCTGGTAATAATGAATGAAATAATGTTTTATTGGTTTCACAAGGTTATATTCATGAATAAGGAATTGCCTATGAAGAATATCACTCACTAGCTGGTATAATTTAAGCCATTAAAATCCTAATATCATAGGAATCACATCTAAATATCATGATATATCAAATGTAAGTCAAGAGTTAATTCCTAAATTGGTATATAGTTTAGGATGTTATTGCAGAAAAATCCCATTTTTTTACAAATTTTCTTTTTCAAAATCATGTATTAATGTTAAAAAATGCCTTATATTATTGAATATGGGCACTAAATTAATGGTATGATTGAAAAATTACTTTTATTATTTCCAAAGGTTTTACAAAAGTCAAAATTGATCCAAGTCTATTTTATAAAAATAATTTCTAAATATGTTTTAGTAGTACAAATCAATATTGATTATATAATCTATGTATCTTTAAAAAATTAATTATATGTTTATTTTTCAGAAATGATTCGTGGTGAGTTTCAAATGAGTTTAATGGGTGAACTCAATTTCATTATTGGATATCAAATCATTCCAAATAAATAAGGTACTATTTAAAATCAGAGTAAATATTCTAAATATATTTTAAATTTTTTTGGTTTTGATTACACTAAAAGTAGTGATACTTTTATTAGTACCACCTATAAATTAGATCTTGATTTAGATGGGAAATCTATTGATCAAAAAAATTATAGAGGTTTGATTAGAATTATTTTCTACTCAAGTACTAGCCATCCTGATATTATCTTTATCATATAATTTTGGGATTGTTATCAAATAAATCATAAAGATTCTCATTTATCTTCTATTAAATGAATTTTTGAATTCCGCAAACATTCTACCAACATAGGACTGTTCTATCCTAGAGGAAAATCATTTGACTTAATTAGTTATTTTAATACTGATTTTGGTGTTTAAATGTTGGATAGAAAAACCCACATTTGAAATATGTCACTTTTGGGGAGAGTCACTAGTATCACGGTGTATTAAGATGAAAAATTATGTTGCATTATCTACTTCTGATTTTGATTACATAGCGTCAGGTTGTGGATGTGCTCAGATTTTTTGGATTAAACACACTTTTTTAAATTATAGATATATATTAATATATGTCCTTATTAAATAGGATAACAAATGTGGTACTAAATTACCTAAGAACATAGTTTCTCACTCAATGAAAAAACATATTGACGACTGAAATCACATTTTGAGATATCATTATCAAAAAGGTGATTTTAATTTAGAATTCATTTTAATTGAACAAAATCTTACAGATATTTTGACTAATATATTAAATTCTAATATCATTAATTACATATTACATGAATTTTTAATGATCAACATTGATTTACCATATGATGTCTCACTGTTTGATGTCACATTGTTTGATGTCTCGTGATTTTATGTCTCGCCATTTTATGTCTAACTATTTGATGGCTCACCATTTGATGTCTCATCGCCGATAGCTCGCCTTCTAGAGAAAATGTTGTGACCCACATTTTATATTTATAAATATTTCAACGTCACTATTTTAAATATATTATTTGATTTTTTACTATATTTTTTATTTTCAACTCTTCAAATCCCTATATGATATAACTAGTCGATCCAAATCACCTCTTCACTAAACTGTTTATCTCCATTCGTGAAATCAAAACAATTATCTCTTGATCCTTTTGTTACCCTTAAAACTCCCTCGCTTAATAACTGATATGGTTATATTTAACCATCCTTCTTCCTAAACTCCTGATAAATTCTGGCCTTTAAAGTAGAAAAAACTCCTTGATTAATGTTACTAAGAAACCTCTGAACCCAGCATGCACAGATCCTATTTTCATGCCTAAAAAAGAAGAATGTGTGAAGTGGAATATTTCATGTAAGTCACATGTTCTTAATGTTTTTGAATAGAAGGGATGTCTAGACTAGTTAGAAAATGAAAAAGACCCATAAATATTAAATTTTTCTTGAGTTACACAAGTGTGTTGTGTTTATATTAAATAAAATGGAAGACATTGTGGTTAAGAGTTGTATAAATTGAAAAAGATATTCATTTTCATCAATAATGTGGGGTTTTTTTAGGATTACATCATTAAGGTATCCTTAAAGATTAAAAAATAAACCCTCCTTTATCATGTGATATTTTAATCCTAGAAGATGCTTTGGGTGATTTAACATGAAATAAAAAGATGAGAAGACCAATTGTTTCTGGATTGGATGGAGAAATTAGGTTGTTGTTCAAGTTCATTCAACACATACTCATCCAAAGAAAGATGATTATCCTTCTCTAAAATATCAAGATGTATTTTTGTTGCATCAACTAAAGAATGGTCATATAAAAAATATATGCAAGTATAATATTCTTCATATGAGTGACATAATCAATACTTCTTCCACAACAACTTTCCTATTCTATTCAGAATTCATATATACAAATATGCAAGTAAATGGAATGGTAGGGAAGATGAGGAAACTACCAAGAACTATGAATTCTGTCTATTTGAGTATATATTAAAACTAATGAAAATGAGTTGGAATCTATGGATTAAGTCATGGGTTATGGAAAATAAAGAGTAGTGTGAGGATTATAATCTTGTTTACCATCCTTTAAGACTAAAGGATATAAAGGACCCCTATTGAGAATGAGGTGAAATAGTATAATATTGAGTCAAAGGAGAGCAAGATAATGCTGATATAGAGTATAAGTGTAATGTTGAAGAAATTGAAGATTTTATAGATCATGTTGATGATTCTAACAAAGAAATAGCTGATATGGAAGAATTTGTTGAAATGGAAAAGAGGACAGAAGTAGATGCTTCATTAGATGATGCTAATAGAAGAGGAAAAGATAATATAAAATACCTAAATGTTGAAGTACATGAAAGAGAATATCAAGTACCCATCGAAACTAGGGTTGAATAGGATGAACAGTAAGTAGTACATGTTGATGAGACTAAGAGGTACCAAAAGATAATATAGGATGTGAAAAGAGTTCACATTAGGGAGTCACAAAATTCTATAAGGTAAGCATCTGTTGAGTGGGAGAAAACCCCATTTTATAAATGATTGATGTTACACATGATATTGATTCATGCTCAGTTTGTACCTAGAATAGGATTCCATGATTTTCCGATGATGGTTATTTAATGAAGTCCTTGGTTAGATAAACAGACATCTCAACTATGTTTCAACTTAGAGCTATGACAACTACTGTAGTGGTTTCTATTGAAGAACAATTACATGTTCATGATCATCTAAAATACCCTCCAAATTATGTATGTCATCAGGATTTAAATGCTTTTGGAGATAATTTATTCTCTTGTTTTAGCCTGATTATTTAGTCACAACCTGATCCTTTAACTAAATGTAGTAAAAGGGATGTGGGAATACTTTTACAGAGATTAATTTGAAAAACTCAATAGAAAAATCTTCAGAAGATTTAGAAAGTCAGGATTGAAAATAAACCTCTATGTGATGAATGTAAATCCAAAATATCTTTGGTTGATAATATGAAGAAAGATATTTTAGTTGATACTCCTCTAGTATTTATTTCTATCCTATGTGTGTATGATGTAATCAATCTCTTAGACATGTTTATATGTCATATTCAGCCTAATTTTATTTTAGTGGTTGAGGATGTGACCCAGAAAAACATAACAATAGAAAATGAAATGTGTGGGATTGTGTTTGCAATAAATTGACAGATAGATGTGTATAATGGATCATTATAAAGTAGTATTAAAAGTTTTAATGCTATCTCTCCAACCAAAATTTCTCTATCTGCTTCTGCTAAAACCTCCCATCAGTTGGACTATAAATTGATCAGTTAAATTATTAGAGAAGAGTAGTTGACCTTGGTTGCTTGTCCCAAACTGGGAAGCCTGAGTAAGATATAAATGTTCCTTGATCATATGCATGATATAGTCATATTTCACTCGAAGAGTACCATTAATTTTCAAATATAGAATTCAAAGATGTTGGATTCCTATTTTAAAAATATTTACACCAAGCACCAGCTAATAATTCATTTCAAATATCTTTTGTAGAAATTGAAGATATAACCAGTGACTCAATAATTCAAGGATAAAGTAATGTAGTTGACGAATTGTACACCTACTCTTTAGATATTATTATGAAATAAGGATGATTTTGAGAAGGATATGGGGAATGGTGGTTATATCATTAAATATTTCAGAAATCTATTAAATACTTATCTACATCATCACATCACTTCCATAATTTCTCCTCAAGATGACCCTATTAGACACTTATTACTTCCTTCTACCACTCCTTCATCCTCTACCTATTTTCCCATGTGACCGTGAACCCAAATTAGGCTCAAATATAGATAAGACCAGTCCTTACAGAGAATCTTCTGTCTCATTCTTCATCCAATCCTACCCTTGCAACATAAATTTTTAATGGGATGGATGTCCCTTCACCCTCGCTATGGGATCTGTCTCTTCCAAAACTTCCTCTTTTTCACCTACTGCATCTACACCTGATGAATCTTCCAAATACAAATAGGTGGTGGTTTCAAAATCTTAAGTGATTTGACGTTTTTGGATAGGGTTGTGATGTAATTTTTGTTTGTTGTACTATATTGATGTATTCGAGGACATGTGATATCTCTTTTATTAATTGAAATGTGGTCTCATTTATTAACTTGTTGACGCCTTTTAATATTTCATCATTGTTTTCATATTAATATTTTATTTTTGATAATCCCAAAAGGGGTAGATATAAGAGATGGAATTTTAAATTCACTCACGTAACAATCTTAATCGTATCAAATGAGAAAACTCAGAAATGGAAACAATGCTAAATTTAAATGGAATCTGTTTACATATTAATCTCACATAATTAGTCTGATATGTAAGGAAAAATTTTGATCCTTTAATGTGATAAATAATTCCTGCATGTAAATTCCATGATTTTTTATAATAAAAAATTTAGATATTGTTGGACTCTTATTGTTTTAATGCTCACAAACCTTGTTTGGTCATGTTACATTATATATAAATATTCTTATGAATAATTTAATTCTATCTTATTTAGTATCATTTCATAAGACCTGTGTAAAATATTTTGATCTGTATGAGTCACCATTAAGGTGAAATCATAGTCACCAGTTAGATGACTCAAAATAATCATTTAGTATGAACATTGGTAATGTATGAGTCACCATTTAA
The DNA here is from genome assembly GCA_963277665.1 of Viscum album. Classification (NCBI taxonomy): domain Eukaryota; kingdom Viridiplantae; phylum Streptophyta; class Magnoliopsida; order Santalales; family Viscaceae; genus Viscum; species Viscum album. The sequence goes on along the minus strand of OY728126.1, from coordinate 1,940,244,858 downwards.
GTAACATACTGGTTCAGAATGATTAAATAGGACCAGTCATCGTTGTATCAAGCCACATATTTAATAATATTTACAATGGTCCTGATGCCCTTGATATAGACTAGATGTCTTGATAATGGTTTTACAATTATCTTAATGTAAGTGACATCGTTCTAGTGACACCATTCCGGAGACACTATTATAATGACATTCTTCTAGTTACATCATTCCAAGACACTGATCTTGAGTCAACTCTTCTATTTGAATATTTAGTATTCAATAACTCCTTTTTAAATTAAATTCAAAATTATTTCTAACAGTCATATTTGTGTTATTAAATAACATTGATATTATTAATGATCTTTTGTATACATTTAAGTAGATAGTACAAGGTATGAGGTATGGAGATCATGCTCTAAATAACCTAAAAATAAGCACCATAGTTTAAATTAAAAGGTGGGGTGCAATGTAAATAGAGATGATGAATGGTATAATTCAAAACCAAGAAGCAGAGGCATGAAATTTCTGCTAATTACAATGAACTAGAGGATAACATAATCGACACCAACATTTGAACATTCCTACAACAAAAAACATAACAAAATAGAACCTCATAGAATATATAGTTTTACCTTAGATACCGGAAAAAAGAGCTTTCTCAATACTCCTATTTTTGGTGTATGCCTCCCGAATTGGAATCAAGAATCATATCTACTACATCCAAGATGTCTAGAAGCACCAATAAGATCATTCATATATTTCTACACCAATTATTATCATATTTACTATGTTGTGTAATCTTTTAAATATTTTTGAGTAGTGTGTGTATCTATATTACAGACACACACTGTCTCCATTTCTAAACTGGAAGATAAAAGATATCCTCTCATTAACACTATCTTACAACATTTTCTCCCACTATCTTACACCATTTTACTCTGATGTACGATATTGGAATAGGTCCCTATGTCACTGGATTGTTTTAGTTTCCCACGAATAACTTTGGTAAAGGTCTAGTTAGACATGGATTTCATTGTATGCTATGGTAAACACCAATATAGTTTGTGGATAATGTTTATATATATAAAATGGTGGGTGGTTGGTGATCACTATGTTGATAGGACAAAGTCTCTTCATGAGACAAAATCTATTGTTTTTATCTTCTGTGTTCATGTTCTATTTTCCTATCTGTCTTTGTTTATTAAGACCAGAAAACAATAATTTTCATTGGTAGTTAATCTTACATAGTGTTTGTTCGAAAATTTGTTTTAGTAAAATGACATAAACAATTTATGTACCCTCATAAATAAATTTTTCAAAGAATTATTCATCTTTTAGGAATCTTTGAATATTTAATGTCTTTTACAAAGATGCTACATTGTATAACTGGTGTGTAAGATTTTAAATTGGGGGACTTCAAAATAAATAATTTTTAACATAAATTTTAATAAGAACTCAATTCACCCCCATCTTGAGTGTCCTGATCTAACCAAAAAATATGATATGGAACATATGACACATTTGATACTTGACATAAAAGAAACATTAACTAAAACCATGTTTTAAATGGAATATTGATTTATTTTAAAAAACATTCTATTATATTTGATTTTTTAGAATCATATATTATGAATGAATTTAAATTTAATTAAATTAAGTGTAAAGGGAGTTTTATGAAACATTCCATAATCAGTTTTCAAAGTGAAATATTTTTATAAAATACATATCATTATTTGCAAAAAAAGAGTGGTATATCTTAACATATATAGTGTAAAAGGCATATCATGATAATGTTTTTCTTATATTATGTTTGGATTCCCTTACGTTCATTCATTGTTAATTTAATAAAAAATAATATTTCTATTTTTCTATTTATTTTTTAATTATTAATTGATTTCAAGGAGAAAATGGTATTTTTTATTGAATTATTTTTTTACGTGATTATTTGAGATTATCAAATGGTTTTATTAATGATATCATCTTTAAAAATTGTTTTCAAAATGTTTCATCTCATTATATCACCTGGGTGAGTTTGAACAACATATATGAAGTTTTGAGCCCCATTATAGATCACAATTAAACCTTATACATCTTATAAGAATGGATGATCCCAATCATAAGTCATGGGTGAAGTCAACACGGATTATATAATGGTTCTCCTAGATAGGGATCCAATTCATTTGGTATTGATTTCTTCTATGAAGAATTATTTTGGATTTTAGGCACATGGTTATTCCCAATATATTATTTCTATAATGGTTCTATATTGATGATTTCCATGACACTTACACGACAATTCAATTCATGAAAATGTAATTTAATGTAAATAGATTCATTGATATACTTATAATAATTAAAATTTATAATTAAAATGATTCCCTTTTAAAGTGAAAGGATGGCCTCCTTAGAAAAATATTTTTCATGGGTTTTTCATGTTTTAATTTGGCTAATGGATTTATTATTCATATGTCCCTTACTATTCTTTTCTTTTTCTCATCCAATATTTTAAATATAATTTCATAGGGTTTATGGATGTGTAATAGAAAGGAATTAGTCATGTTTATTATTCTAAAGATTTATAATGAAAATAAAATAGGTTATATTTTAAAAGTTTTCATTTTTTGAAAAAAATGATTACTATTTAGAAGTTACAACTTTATAGTATATAGTTTGGTTATTTACATGTTATAAAAAAAGTCTCTAAAACTTTTTACCTAAAATGATCTTCATGAATTTTATTTAATTATAGTTTAAATACCAAAGAATGTGATTTTTTTGGTAGATTCCACATATTTATTATCATATAACAGTTTACATAACTACAACATACGTGAAAATTTTAATAGAATAACCTTATAAATAGTATATTTATAAAATTTTAATGAATACTCATAATATCACATAATTAAAATAGGATATGTCTTATAGTGAATGTATGAGATGGATTTATTGAAGCTACAATGATTTATTAGAATATTCATATTGATATTACTAGGATTGTATTTCCTTTAAATTTTGTTCAACTCCCCATTGTGGTAATTTATATTATTATTCCATGTATTGAAAATTATTATATTACTATAAGATATATTTCAAAGTTAATATGGTTTTATTCAATGATTCCATGCCTTTGATAACCTACCAAGACACTCAAAAATGGATTAAAGATTGTATTTAAAGTTACTTATCAAAATTCATATAAAATAAATAAAAAATATTCATCTTATTAATGTAACAATAGTAAATGGGTATATATAATTTTGGGTATATGATTTAGCTATTATTATTACAAATTGAGATGTTCTTTTTACTACTGAATTAGTACAAGATTCTATTGAAATTTCAAAACACCAACAAATATTGAGACAAGTAAAATGTTTTTAATCAAAAATATAAATTCCACAAGTTTCTAGATAAATGATTATTCCACTAAAATAAATCACCATTAGGTGAACATGTTATGTTTTTAAAAAATAATTATTGTTCTATAATAATTAGAATTTATTTTATAGATTTTAATAAAATCACATTTATGATTGGGTTCAATTTTCCTCATATTGGAGATTTTTTTATCATATTAATGGTGCACAATATTTCTTGAATATTTATATCGTTTTGGGGAACCATTAGTTTAAGGAGAATGAGGTACATATTTCAAAAACCTTGAATCAATTATGAAATGGGAATTATGAGGTTATAGTTATTCCCATTGGGTTTTCTACAGAACCAACTATATTTATGAGTATAATGAAATGATTTTTTTCATTTTAATTTTGAAATTATTATGTATTTTACAAATATAATGATGGAATATTATGATAATATATAAAATCAATAATGAAATGGATTTTATTTAATACCCAAATTTAAAAGAATCAATGTGGAAATTTTCTTATGTTTGAATTTTGTTAACAAAAATTACATTCCTTAAATATATTTTATCTTTGGATGGAAGAAATGTTATCCCAGCTCAAAAATATTTTTTTGAATAGTGGATAAGACCTACCAATGTAATAGAAATTTATATTTTTCCTTGGATAGTATCATATTACTATTTATTTTGTGCCAATTATTTTCAGCAATCCAACTTACGTAAATAGTTGACTTAAAATATTATTTTTATAATAACAAAATAATGTGATGATTATTTTCAAGAATAAATAAAAGAATATGGAATTATATAGGTTTTATATTTCCAACTATAAATGGTGAAATTTTCATATATATTGATTAGTTTTTAAAGGGTCTTGGTTTTTTCCTAAAAAACGAATGATCAGGTAAAAAAAAATTCTTCAGTCCATCTAAAATTTAACGAGTTAAATTATCAAAGATAGTATTAGTAAATAAAAATTTCATCATTTTTATTTAAAAATATAGGGAATTATTTATATGAATAAAACTATGATATATCTACTGGTCATAAATGTTTTATTTCTACATTTAATCAAAAACAGAAGAAAATGAGATAGAGATTATGGTTTGAAATTTTCAAGGGTTTTAATTGAATGATTTCTTATTATCCAAGAATAGAATAAATATATCTAATTATTTGATTTAGAAAACAAATAATTCCATATCCATGTTACATATAGAACAATGCTATTTTTAATTATTTAAAGAGATTCATCTTAGATGCTTTAGATGTTTTACCTTTTAATTTTATTATTTTTCTTTATAGTAAACAATGTTAGATAGAATCAAGAATGATATGATGGAAGAATTTTTTTTATTGTAAAAGGTAAATATATTGTGAATGGTGAGTTTCAATAATTTAACATTAATAAGGATTTTGTTTTTAGAATTGAAAGGAGATTATGTATGTCCAACTACTCCCAATTGAAGAGTGAATTATTTTTTAGAACACATACATCCATATTTTATATTCATCATAAAACTCTTTGATATATAGATAGTTTAATTAGTGTTACATATGGGATGTAATTAAAGGTGATATTACTAACATTAAAATGAACGATTTTATTTTATAACATCTCAAATAATAATGAATGTTATTGAAAATAATCCCATATCCATTTCCTGTCCTAGAGTGTAAATGGTGAAATATATCCCTAGTTTTCATGGTGGTATAACCAATGAATTATTCTCTTAATAATTCTATTTTAGTAAATGTTTTTTTATTAAATAAATAATTTTATTTCATTCGTATTGAAGATAAAATGTCCTTAGAAAATATTTCTTGATTATATGTTAGGGGAATATTAAGGATAATTGGATTTACTCCCCCATTATATCTGACTATAATCCAAGTTTCTCTTCTATTATATGGAATGGACTACAAATATCCATAGGTACTAAATTAAATTTCCATACAACCAAAATTTCTCCATCTGATAGACATTATGAGTGATAAATTTAGAACAAGGAAAATATGATTGGTTCATGTTCAATGTATTACATTGGACATTCATATAATCATTATCATTAATTAATTTAACTTCTAATAACAGTTTTCATTTAGTTATATAGTTGGAACTGTTTGATGATCTATATGGACAGTGTGTTAGACTCTATAATTTATAGGTGATGTATAGGAAATGATGTCTATGGGACCAAATTTGGTAGAGGAAATGTCTGATAATGGGAATATGATTCATTTGGATGTGATATAGTCTCAATGTAGAAAGAAATTTTATGCAGATAACAGGAGAAAAGCCATTTCTTTTGAGGTGATAAATCATTTTTTTATTCTATATCCATGGAAAAGTGTGATGTGTGAAAGAAAAAAGTTGAAATTAAGTATATGGTTCTATTTTCCATTTAAAATTCTAGAGATAGTTGTGTCAATTTCATACCACGTAGAATTACCATATATTTTTTCAAGGGTTCAAATCATTTTTGATGATTTGATGTTTTAAAAATATAGATCAAATTCATCTCATAGTATGATCCCTAAATGACATAAGTCAGAAGGCAACCATTATTATGAAGAATATCCAATTAATATTTTTTAATAATATGGATATATTGTTATGGAAGAAGGTGATTGAACTGGTTATGATATTTTTGAAACCCATATGATTGAAGATGCAGTATGGGAGTCTAAAATTGTTATGAGGGACTGATATCCCGTCTTTTTAAACAAGTTAATAGAATTGTGAGGGTATAATCATTAAATGGGGGATAATGTAATACCTGGATAATCTAATGAAAAATAACTTCCATGAACTATTTATATTAATTAGTTAGATATTGTATATATATTTATTCATTATAAAAATATTATGTAATTAATCCATTCAAATGAAAAAGATAATTTATTACTAAATTGGACATTCATGTATTATATGAATTTATTTTAAATATTTAATTCTCAAATATATAATTTAAATTTGGTAAAAATAATTTAAAATTTATATATGTTATTTCAAAAATATATATAAATGAATATTTTATAATTATTATAAAAAATACTTTCTTCATTGAATAATACAAAATATATTTTTAAAACTCAATTTTATTTTAAAATATTTATGATTTTTTATGTTAATTTTTGTTATTATTTAAATTTAATTTTTTTTATTTTGGTTTAAAATAACCCAATAATGGTATTTTATATAAATTTTATACTAAAACAATGTATAAAAACATTTTTTCATAAACGTAATTTTTATGTAAACTATTTTTCATGAAATTTGGCGAGTTTCATTTAAAATTAAATTTTAAAACTAATATAAATAAAATATATTAAAATGGATTATATATTTATAATCATTGAGACCAAATTTAATAAATACGACACTTTTTTTGTGAGCAATATGAATAGTAACCATATTTAGGTTTTCACCCTAGTACACAGTAAATCATGTAAATAAAGTAAAAAATAAAATTATAAGGACCCAAAAATTACCCTTACAATTTTATTAATTTTTTATTGGTAAATATCATCCATAATAATCATAATTTAGAATTTATGGTTTCATTTTTCTTTTTATGTCATTATCGCCATTAAAATATTTTTTGTAAAGAAAATTAAAAATTTCCATACTCTTATTTTTAATAATAATAATAATAATTTTAAAATGGAAATAACTGGATTTAGTTATCGGATATCAATATCTTTTTGAAAAATATATTATTTATATTTTTGTGCTATTTTATTTTTAAATTTTAGTTAATACATAGTTACTATAATGTACTGACCCAGCTCACCCCTAAAACAGTGGCTGGACCGGTCTCCAGATGACCTCAAGCATGTCTCCTTGTACGCCAGAGGATGCCGACAAGCGTAGAGGACCTATAGATAGTCAGTTGGGAGACAATTATCTCATATAATATTAAAATAATATACATTGGCAATAAAAAATGGAAGTAGTCTAATAAAGGAAAATGTTTTCAAAGGCATATTTTGTAAGTCTTGTACAGAAAAATGGCTAACGCCAATTATATAGTAGATGCATGCATGACATGCAAATGATACAAAAATGGAAAATAGTGAACAAAACAGCATGCATTACATTCTAATATATGAATAAGTAAACATTGACTTGAAACCTCAAGGGCGGTCTCCTCAGTAACCTCGAGCATTAGCTCAGTCCTATGCTCTTATCTCCCAAGTAAATGAAAACAGAACAACCTGCAACCAAATAAAAACTACTCGGGTACCCTAGTGCAATGGTAGCCTAAGTAGTGTGCGAGATATAAATCTTAGTAGGCTGGTACCATAAGTGTATACCATTAATCCAAACATTCAATTGACAATTTAAATAGTGTGAAAGAATTCATAATTAAAGTAAGCTGTATAATGTAACTATATTTCGTTGTACTTGCTTCCACTCTCAGATGGTGTCTGAACATGCATTATATATTTTTCATGTATAAAAAATAGTATTCACGCATTCGTTTTCATTTATCATTTATCCAATCCTTGTTATATTATATAATTTCAGCGATCTGACCTAAAACTAACATCCCATGTATATGTCACTCATAATAGATGTCTCTAAAGAACATCTATTTAAACAAAGAAATGACTGAATCCTTTCTTATGCTCTGGCTTAGATAATGCTTCATAAGATATTCAATTTAATCGTTAATATACAATATCTGAGTCCATCCACTAAAATTAGTGATTCTCTCCTGGGTTCGTCCACTAACATTGAATCACCCTATTCATTAATAAGTCTAAACCCCCTCTCATATTCAGTACAAAAATCCTTACGTCTCGATAGTTTTCATTAACTAATTAATTCACTTCATGTACAACCAATTGGTTCCACAGTCGAATCATAATTAATGGGTTTAATACATCTTGTCTAGCACCCTAATGAGTATTAGGAGCGTCAGTCCTTTTCTCACAACCCATGGGTATTTTTTTCATCAGTCCCTTTCCCAAAAAAGAATATTTTCATTCATGTTGGGTGTAGATTATCATGCCTATCTCCCCGTGAGTATTTAGAGCATCAGTCCCTGTCTAACATCCCATTTATCAACCAAACATATATACATATCATTGGTGTAAAGCGACTTGTCTAACACCCCCAAAACCATCCATTAATTAATTAATTAATTAATCCAATCCGATAATTAATTCAATAATGAAATAACAACACAAATCCCCCATCAAATAATTCTACACACAAATAACCATTCAGAATCTCAATAGTTACTAATTAATTATCAATTGATTTTTCCCAATAAATTATCCCATGTTATTAACAAGTCTTATCCCATCCACTGAAGCATTGTTTTATCCAGGACCTTAAAAATTAACATTCATGACGTAAACATCTCAAGTCAAGAAAGTTTAACAAGGCCCATATATATAGTTACCATCTCACATAGCATATCATATTTTTAAACAACTCCATCCTAAAAAACATATTCTATAGAAAAATAAACATGCCACCAAAAGTATTATTGGACAAAAATCATTACAATCAAAAAATTGACAATAATAAAGTAATACAAGAAATTTAATTAATTCAACAATTAATTAATTAAATCATATCTCTTTAACCAGTTCATCAGTTAATTAACCATTTTCCAATTATCATGTGATAATTAATACACCATTAATTATTACCAATTTCCAATTTATATTCCAAACATGTGAAAGTATTAAATATTCTCAATATTTAGTAAATGCCACAAATTTCTAGCTCAAGTATTGTAATTAATTCTGTAATTAATTACCCTATTACCAATCATGTCTCATTCAAAACATTTACCTATTTAATCATATCACATTAACCAAAGTAGCCATACATTCATAAAACAAACAAAAAATCATGTCCTCATTTATGTTACGTGGGAGACATCATTTAATAACTTTAAATGTGTCATGAATCAACATATCATATATTAGCACTAGTAAGAAGACATATGAATATCCAAACCACAACAAGCATGATATGACATTACCACTAATCAGTAGTTTAACATTAATATGGGTTTCAAGAAAACATAGACATTTAATAATCAAGGAAACATTCATTCTCAATTTATGTAAAAAAGCTATAATTCTTAAATAAAGTGATTGAGATTTGGAACCCTATATCATGGTGGAAACATTTAAATTCTGCAACACATTAATGTACTATGTGGAATCCAGTCCACAACTGGTCCACATTCGAATGTACACACATCTTATTATATTTATATACACATATATATGTGTGTGTGTGTGTGTTTTCTACATTGAACCATAAAATTAAATATATTAAACAGGTACCCAGAATCAATGTAGTAATGATCAACACACCTATAACATCATACCATGGACTCATAAAAAATTAACAGACCTTTATTTAATCGGTGACACACCAAACACTTGTTTAAAGGCTTACACGAACAAAATAATTAAAAAAATCAAGCCCATCTGTTTCGAGCATGGAATCAGATACCGGAATTTTGACCTATGGGTCACTAAACAATATCCGCATACCCTAAAATTAAAAAAACACAAAAACCAGATATAACCAAACCATAAGGTTTCGACCAACCCCTAAATGGGCACTGAAAAATCAGGGAATCACTAAAGAGATGATGGAGACAATGAGTGAAGTGCTTAAAATAATGATTCATACCTAATTTAAGGATGAATTTGGGAAGAAAGAGTTGTCGAGAGTGAACTTGGAAGGGGGGGTCACTCTATTGGGGTCACTTGCTGTAGGAGCTCTTCCCGAGTGTCGCGCTACTATATGGAGGGTCACCTAGTGATTATGTGTTGTTGGAGGTCCGGAGGAGTATGGTTGTGCAGAGAATAAGTATGCATTCTCATCTGTGTTGTTAATGGAAGAAGAGAAAACGGGGGGGGGGGGGTCGTGCCACCTATATGTCACGCCTCCAGTTTTTATTTTATTTTCCCCATAAATGTAATATATTTAATTGAATGTACTAATTAAAATAATAATACTCATTTTATTATTATTTTTATTATACACATTAAACACTTATATAATAAGTTCAAAACATACCATTTAATTAAACAGGCTACTTCATTTATTGTTCTCTTAATAATCATTTCGTAATTATTTATGAAAATCCCTATTGATCAATAAAATTCTTTTAATATTTATTTAACTAAATAACAACAAAAATTAAAATAAAGAATTATTAATATTATTCTTGATTTCATTTATTTCGAACAAAATCCCCCAATTTATTACAATATCATTAATATGATAAAAACTCCAACCCATAACCCCTATTTTATTTTCCACAATAATATTAAAAACTACATTCATAAAACTAAAATAATAATAATCTCATTATTATTATTTTTCAAAACTATAATCAACCCAACTCCTCTATTTAATAACAATTCTTTATTAAATCTGAAACCCCTCATTTAATGAAATGTTTCATTACAATGCTCAAAACCCACATTAAATTATCATAAATGATACAATTCATTAACATTTAATTAAAATATAAAATAATAAAAGTAATTTATGACACCATAATAATAATAAAAAAATTATTATTATTATCACATTTATCCATTTAATAATTAATGGACGTTTTATAATTCTGAAACTCCTCATTTAATTAAAATGTTTTTTCAATAAACCCAAAATCAACATTAATTTCTTCAACCATCATTTAATTAATCCTTTATCGATCATTTAATTAAACAAATATAATAATAATAATAAATTTATTGTAATTATTATTATTAAAAAATTCTCTTAACTAATCACAATCTCTCGTATAATATTCTCTAATTTAAATAAAAAATTCATTAAACATGGTAAATTGTACGGTTTGGACCACAACCATGTGATACCCATGAACATCCATTACAGTTGACATTTCAAGATTTGGTGCACCTAAGAATCTTCAGGACACCCGCTAAAATTATAGGGTAATTAAGAACGCCGAAAAATGAAACCTTTTGGTGTTCCAACCCATGGAATAAATGTCCTATCACCAACCAAATCTGGTTTCCACCAAAACTGGAACCAAACCTAGCCCATGACAAGGCCTAAAGGGTGTTCCCGATCTGCATGGGCTGGCACAAGTGCCCAGGTATCATAAAATGAGAATTTGGAATGATATACCTGAGTTTATAAACATAAAACAACAAAAGAATCCAATAAAACGAATCTGGATTTTTCAAAGAAAACAATCTTTTACAAGTATTTAGAACTGAATTACATATTTCAAAACAACATATCAAGACTATAAAAAAGGGGAAATCCAAAATAAAACATCCCATTAAAATTCATGGCAAGGGGACCACCGTTGTAGAGACCTAAATCTTGACGTACATGGAGATTACATTACTTTAGTGGAATACTTAATACATAACAAAAAACAGACACACAAGGACCATAATAGTTTAGTGTCTTTGGATACTTGGAACGTAATCTTCTAATCGTGGTGAAAGATATTCAACATATCCCATAAAGATCTTCCCTTTTTTTCTTACCTAAAACCGTTCTTTATATCCTGGGGAAAAGAAAACATAAAAAGGGTGAGCTCATATGCTCAGTAAGAGTAATCATGGATAAAATAAAACATACCATATACATTTGAACTTAAAAAAATGAACATAATGTTTAAACATAAAAATCTTGATAAATGACACAAAACATGGAAGTACGTAAGGTATAGATCATAAAGAGATATTAAGAATGATAAAATAGCATGAGAATAAAACATTTAATTGTGGAAACCATTAACCACATGATATTATTTCCATAGTAGCCAAGGCATTGCTGCCAAGACCATCTTAGTGGACAAAGTCCCTTTCTGAATCGAGTTCACTCCTCGTTCCAGTCATGTATTACTGAACCGGTTTAACTTGTTGTTCCATCCATGTATATCTCATGAGATATAAATCTTTACCCAATGTATTGGAGGGATATATAGGTCTCACCCATCTCATAATGAAATCATTCTTACTTGTGCCACAAAATAAACATACATCATTCATAATAACCCAATAAATAAAATGGGTTTCATAAACATCATCCCATAGTCACATAACCCATATAAAAGAAATGGATATCATTTCATAATAATAAAAGTGAAACCATGTTAATCATAGAGACTTTATACTTGAAACATACACATATGAAATAATGTCATCTTATATGGAAAAAGGTTTTGATAAAACCCTTGAAATTAATTCTTGAGGAAAATATCATTTCTTCTTCAAAATCAATTTCTTTTCAAAAAACGTCATGCTATTTTAAAAGAAAAAGATTTTATTGAAAATATTCATGAAATATTTTTAGGAATCATCATGAAAATAAGTCGTTATAAAACTGAAAAAATCTGTTCGTGCCGTATAATTTAAAAAAACATTCTTCTTGTACTTTTGTCGGAAAAGTTAAAAAAGTACCTCGTAGGGTAAACAAAAGAATGATTCCTTCAATACCATGGGGTAAAAGTCAAAATGGGTATAAAATTACTTTGAACATACATGAATAAACTTTTATAAAACATGTACATGGATGATAGCAATAACCCCAGTAAATACTTACGAATAAGTAATCTCGGATAAAAATGAGATTTGCACAATTATCACTTACCTTAGGTCTGATTTGCTTCGTAAGTGTCCGAACCTCCTGTATAATGATTTAAATAATGTCATTGACTTATTCCATAATCATACTCACTGTTATGATATCATATATTGTTCACTTATGACTTTATATTACCAGTTTATTTGTAAATTCCATGTTAAAGAGCGTTTTGGGTAAAATCGTTTCATTTGTCGTCCGTGTTTTGACTTGTAATTATTCATATGATTACTTAGATCATGATTAAATAATTCCAGAAAATAAAACATGATTTATATATAATATACATTCAGAGTATACATATATATAATAGATCAGTAAATGGAAAGAAATACACCGTTCATGGAGACGGTAGGCCGTACGTACGCATGAACGCTGTTTTCGTTTCCTTATTGAGTTGAATGGAATTAAGTAGATGACATACATATATATACACATAAATCCATTATCATTATTATGTCATATATTTCATGATTACTTATTATATATATACTTTATAATCATTCATGAATGGTTAATGTGGAGAATGAATCTCATCGCGTCGTGGAGACAGTAGTCCGTACGTACGCACGAGCGATGATATCGTTCTCATGATCGTGGAATTGTATTGGAGTGTATGTATAAAATTTCATAATAAATATCACTTTTCAATAATCATATATAGTTATTATTTACACCATTATACCCATCCAAGTAAGGTGGTGGTGGAAAATAGATTACACCACTTCGTGGAGAAGGTATTCCAAACGTACGCACGCGCGGTGATTTCGTTTTCCGTAGGATGGATAGATGGTGAAATAGGGTTGTTTCATACATATAATAACATATCAGTATATGAGTGAAACTGATTTTATTACTTCATAATGAAACAACCTAAGAAGAAGAAGTGGAAGAAGAAATAAAGTTGAAAGAATCGGTAACGGACATTACCTCTTCTTTGAAGCGCCTCTTTGAGTCCTCCTCATAGGGCACTAAAATTGGACTTTGAAGAAGACCAGTACCTCTAGGATGTTTCTAGGGAAGTGGAGAAGATAATTTGGAAAGGGTTGGCCGAGATTGAAGGCTCAAAGTGGTGTGAGGAAGAGAGGGAGTAGGTTCCCTTTTATAAGGGAGGAGAGGGGCACCTTAGGAATAACTAAAAATATTATTTTATTATAAAGCCAAATTCGGTTTTAAATAGCTCCCAATTGATTTATTAAGAATATAAGGTGGGGATGGGTCTAACTCCTCTCATACAATTAAATTTATACAAGTTTAGGTTTCTATTTTAACCTTATCATTTATATTTAACATTAAGTTAGATAATTTTACTTTTACCGTGTCTTTTTGTGTTCTTACACTATAAGGTTAATAAACTTACTATAAGTATCCAAACGAACCCCAAGTTGTTTATTATTAATATATATAACCGTATCTAATTAATTTGGCTGAACCTTATATTTTTAGGAATATAATAACAATTAATAATATAATATTTGTTTTAAAAACTATTTTATGTCAATTTTGAAACTATTTAGTAATTGATTTTTTTGAAACTCATAACAGAATTATTAGTTCGAAAAAAGTTAATTAAATCAATAATAACATTTCATATTAACCTATAAAATTAGTGGAATTCATAAAAAGTCTCAAATTACATTTATTTGTGTATTTATAACATCAATTATGTCAATATTTCATTAATAAGATAATTACTACAACATCTTTGTGTCATAAATATATTAACTAATTTAAAGTCTAAATATTACAAATAAAATATCATTATGTAGGAAATATTTTTATATTTCTAATAAATATTTATAGTCGAATTTATCTTATGTATAATCCTATATTAAAAATTATATACTTATTAAACTTTGATTTTAACTATTTTAACCCTTCTTTAAATAAATTAATAATAAATGTCCTAATCTAATCCAAGTGGGCCTAAATGGTCATATTTTATTCCTAAGGTTGTTTTTGGTTGAATTAAACTTATCCAATAGAATTAGGACATGTGTTAGGGTAATAATAATATCATTTTTACCCTTAATTACCCTATTTACTTTTAACCGTGGTAAAAAAAAGTAAAAAGTTACTATACACCAAAAATTATTTTTATCTCATTGAATCACATTTTACTTACTGAAATCAACTGTGTCTCTCGGATTTTTGAAATTCCACTCATAGAAGCAGTAAAATTATTTTTTATGAAAAAATCATTTTTTTTAACTACCACTTAGTAGTTTCACTATTCATCAAAAAATGAAAGTTTCTAGAAAAATACCAAAAATTAGGCCTAAGCTATATTTTATATTATAAATTCAAAAATGATGTCTATTTTACCAAATTAAAAACATATCAGTTGCATTAATTAATTTAAAAATTAAATCACGTCGTCAAAACAAATAGCGTGTTCTTAAGAGATAATAACTATCAAAAGATTGACACTTGTTTATGTCTGGTTTAAATTTTAAATTACTTCCAATGACCAACATTGTATTAAATTGTAAAAATATATTATAAATATACTTTAAAACCACTCAAATTAATAATTTATCACTATTAATTATTTCGATTAAAAAGGTTGTTTTTAATTAAAATTTAGTAATTTTCACTATTCATCAGAAAATGAAAGTTATCCGAAAAGTACCAAAATTTCACCCTAATCTAATTTCGATATTCCGAATCCAAAAATGAAGTCCATTTTGAAAAATAAAATTTAAAAAATTTCAAAAAGTGGTTATTACTATTCATAACGGCTAGTTTTAATAATATTTTAATAGCATATTGTTGTTTAGGCAAACTCGTTATTGCATACTACACACACCATCGAGGAAGGTCGTGATTGCATGTAATGAAAGGAAAGTCAAGGATGCATGTTGTGCAAGATCCTTTTGGTGTATCGTACAACACAAGACATTAATGAAATTAAAAAGAATATTTTTCATAAAATCTCGGGGTGTTACATTCTACCCCCCTTAAAATGAATTTCACCCTCAAAATTCGTCGGGGTTATAAATGGTTTGCTCCTCGAAATTTTCTTTAATAGAAACCCACATAGTAAAAAGGAATACCAAAACCAATCTTTAAAAACAAATGTATGAAACGTAACGGTTACCCAAATTAACTAATCACTGGGTTTCCACATAGATGAAAATATGGATATGGAAGTGAAATCTAACCATCATGTTCTGATGGAGAGTGGTAAAGAACATGGCTATATAAAAGCCAGCAATCACAAATCCATAGATTTGTAATGATCTAAGGTTGCATCTGATTCATCGGATATAAGGGCACTAGGACAACATTTTTGGTATTCAAGATCATTTCACTAAAGTTGATCGATTAAAAGAAATACTTACATGATTTTGGTACAATCTCCCTGTTGTTCGTTAATTGAATAATTTCCAATTCATCCCTTAATGAAATGAAGTTGAATTTGTTATTAGTGATTTGTTAGTAGATCATGTGATAGAATGATGGGTCATTATATCTGTCTCAAACAAAAGGTTATAAAAGTTATCAAAAATATATAAGTCCATCTATAGTGAGATTAATCATATATGGTTCCTAAAATGGACTTATACTTCATATATCATACTTCTTAATATAATAAAACTAGTTTCTACTAAATAGGTACTTCTTGTAGGCCAGTGGTAGGCGATAAAGGCCAGTTGTACTTCAGTTGTGGGTTCGATTCCCACAGCCTTGCCCGACGCGATGGGTTGTCGCCAGTCCTCCAGGTTTCCTTTTTTCTAAAACTATATTACTATAACATCCCATAAATAATATCAAAAAAAAATTCTATCCTTAAACAATACTAACTTATGTCCAACATAATTTATTCCAATCTTGAGGCTTATCTAAAATACTTCGGTCCAAGCTCATAGTATAAAGAAAACGATTACTTGAAATGTCATCAGCCAAGCATGTGAATACCATCCTTTATCCCCCATATATCTTGTTGGTCACATTCCAATCATGTGAATACCTTAATCATGTATTCTCTTGAAAAATTAATACCCATTAAACCTTAGTGATAACTTGAATGATGTCAAAAGTTAACTCTTTCCACATACCAAAATCCAAAAATTCTATATACTCAAACCATGATATAACCTTCTCCTTATATCTGTCATGAGATCATGAATACTATCAAACATTTAATTTTCTCTTTATCCCTTCATTATGTGCATATCATCTACATTCCAAAAATATCTGAATAACCATTCATGGATACTGGTACCATTAATCATACACTTTCAAAACTCAAGGAAAGACAACAGTGTAACAATACTTATATGTCTCTTTATTCCATAGTACCATGAGATTACTTATACAACATTACACATGATAAACATGTAATCATTCCACTACATTCTTAAACCATTGACCGAGCTTCAACAATTCTTTCATCTCAAATATCATTTGTAGTCTCTTCATCATCATCAACATAAATACTACCCATACGACCATACTGATTCTCTTCATGAGACTTTCTCTTAGGGAATTGGTTTGAATAATGCCCGTACATTCCACATTTAAAGCATTTAACCATTGTTGATGTCATAGAAATACCATTATCCTCATCCCTGGTGTTAACTAAACCTTTTCCTTTGCACTTACTGGCTTTGTGTCCTTCTTTTCCACACCCAAAGCATCTTCCAGTTCCTTTGAAACATTCTCCTTGATGCCTCTTCCCACATGATTTACATAGGGGAAATTGAACTTTCTTTCATCTATGATCATCATGAAACTCCATCTTTCTCTTATTAGCCGAGTCAGGAAACTTTCCAAATTTTACTATATTGATCATATTATGAGATTGCTGATTTGTTATAATAATGATGTTTGGACTTCCAAATCCTATTTCATTTGGTTTCTCATGAAGAATATCATTCCATTATCCATCATATCCTCCATTATCGTGAATCATCTTGTTTCCATCCATTTTCTAAAACCCAAAAAGAATAGTGTGAGAGGAAAAAATCATAATAAAGGGGGAGTAACTTCAATATCTAACATCTTTGGTTTAATCTAATATCATTACCATAGTTCTAGGACTATATCCTATATGTATACTTATCCTTAGGGACATCCCTAGACATACCTTAGAAATATCTCTAGGGATCTCACTAACGTTTTCGCATCCTAGTTTCCAAAGGTTGACTAAACTTTTCCTCTGATACCAACTGTAGATACCCAAAGCATGAAATACATGGACATTACATTACTTTAGCATAATAATTAATACATAACAAAAACAGACACACAAGGACCATAACATTTTAGTGTCTTTGGAAACATGGAACGTAATCTTCTAATCATGGTGATAGATCTTCAACATCTCCCATAAAGATCTTCCCTTTTTTTCTTACCTAAAACCTTTCTTTATATCCTAGGGAAAAGAAAACATAAAAAGGGTGATCTAATATGCTTATTAAGGGTAAGCATGGATTAAATAAAACATACCATATACATTTGAACTTAAAAACATGAACATAATGTTTAAACATAAAAATATTGAGAAATGACACAAAACATGGAAGTATATAAGGCATAGATCATAAAGAAACATTATGAATGATAAAATAGCATGAGAATAAAACATGTAATTGTGGAAACCATTAAGCACATGATATTATTTCCATAGTAGCCAAGGCATTGCTGCCAAGACCATCTTAGTGGACAAAGTATCTTTCTGAATCGAGTTCACTCCTCATTCCTCTCCTGTATTACTGAACCGGTTTAACTTACCGTTCCATCCATGTCTATCTCGTGAGATATAAATCTTTACCCAATTAATTGGAAGGAGATATAGGTCCCACCTATCTCATAATTAAATCATTCTTAATTGTGCTACAAAATAAACATACATCATTCATAATAACCCAATAAATAAAATGGGTTTCATAAACATCATCCCATAATCCCATAATCCATATAAAATAAATGGATATCATTTCATAATAAAAAAATTGAAACCATGTAAATCATAGAGACTTTATACTTTAAACATACACATATTAAATAATTTTATCTTATATGGGAAAAGGTTTTGATAAAACACTTGAAATGAATTCTTGAGGAAAATATCATTTCTTCTTCAAAATCGATTTATTTTCATAAAACGTCATTCTATTTTAAAAGAAAGAGATTTTGTTGAAAATAGTCATGAAATATTTTTAGGAAACATCATGAAAATAAGTCTTTATAAAACTGAAAAAAATATGTTTGTGCCGTATAAGTTAAAAAACATTCTTCTTGTACTTTTTTCAGAAAAGTTAAAAAAGTACCTCGTAGGGTAAAAAAAGAATGATTTCTTCCATACCATGGGGTAAAAGTCAAAATTGGTATAAAATTACTTTAAACATACATGAATACACTTTTATAAAACATGGACATGGATGATATCAATAACCCCATTAAATACTTACGAATAAGTAATCTCGGATAAAAATGAGATTTGCACAATTATCCCTTACCTTAGGTCCGATTTGCTTCGTAAGTGTCCTAACCTCCTGTATAATGATTTAAATAATGTCATTGACTTATTCCATAATCATACTCATTGTTATGATATCATATATGGTTCACTTATGACTTTATATTACCCGGTCTTTTGTAAATTCCATGTTAAATAGCGTTTTGGGTAAAATCGTTTCATATGTCGTCCGTGTTTTGACATGTAATTATTCATATGATTACTTAGATCATGATTACTTAATTCCAGAATATAAAACATGATTTATATATAATATATATTCAGAATATACATATATATAATAGATCAGTAAATGGAAAGAAATACACCGTTCATGGAGACGGTAGGTCGTACGTACGCATGAACGCTGTTTTCGTTTCCTTATTGAGTTGAATGGAATTAAGTAGATGACATAAATATATATACACATAAATCTAGTATCATTATTATGTCATATATTTCATTATTACTTATTATATATATACTTTATAATCATTCATGAATGGTTAATGTGGAGAATGAATCTCATCACATCGTGGAGACGGTAGTTTGTACGTACGCACGAGCGATGATATCATTCTCATGATCATGGAATTTTATTGGAGTGTATGTATACTATTTTAGAATCAATATAACTTTAAAATAATTATATATAGTTATTATTTACACCATTATACCCATCCAAGTAAGGTGGTGGTGGAAAATAGATTACACCACGGCATGGAGACGGTATTCCATACGTATGCACGCGCGGTGATTTCATTTTCCGTAGGATGGATAGATGGTGAAATAGGGTTGTCTCATACTTATAATAAAATATCATTATATGAGTGACACAGATGTTATTACTTCATAATTAAACAACCTTAGAAGAATAAGTGGAAGAAGAAATAAAGTTGAAAGAATCGGTAACGGACATTACCTCTTCTTTGAAGCACCTCTTTCAGTCCTCCTCTTAGGGCTCTAACATTGGTCTTTGAAGAAGACTAGGACCTCTAGGATGTTTCTAGGGAATGGAGTAGGGAATTTTTCAGGGGTTATCCGAGCTTGAAGGCTCAAAGTGGTGTGAGGAAGAGAGGGAGGAGGTGCCCTTTTATAAGGGAAGAGAGGGGCACCTTTGGAATAACAAAAAATATTATTTTATTATAAAGCCAAATTTGGTTTTAAATAGATCCAATTTGATTTATTTATAAGCTAAGGTGGGTATGGGTCGAAATACTCTCATCCAATATAATTTATACAAGTTTAGGTTCCTATTTTAACCTTATCATTTATATTTAACTTTAAGTTAGATAATTTTACTTTTACCGTGTCTTTTTGTGTTCTTACACTATAAGGTTAATAAACTTACTATAAGAAGCCAAACGAACCCGAAGTTATTTATTATTAATATATATAACCTTATCTAAGTCATTTATCCCAAACTTATATTTTTAGGAATAAAATAACAATAAATAATATAATATATTTTTTTTAAACTAGTTTATGTCAATTTTGAAACTATTTAATAATTGATTTTTGTGAAACTCATAACAGAATGATTAGTTAGAATAAGTTTATTAAATCAATAATAACATGTCATATTAACCTATAAAATTAGTTTAATTCATAAAAAGTCTCAAATTACATTTATTTGGGAATTTATAACATCAATTATGTCAATATTTCATTAATAAGATAATTACTACATCATCTTTGTGTCATAAATAAATTATCTTATTTAATGTCTAAAAATTACAAATAAAATATTATATGTAGGAAATATTTTTAGATTTCTAATGAATATTTATAGTCGAATTTATCTTATGTATAACCCTATATTAAAAATGATATACTTATTAAACTTTGATTTTAACTATTTTAACCCTTCTTTAAATAAATTAATAATAAATTTCCTAATCTAATCTAAGTGGGCCTAAATGGTATTATTTTATTCCTAAGGTTGTTTTTGGTCGAATTACACTTATCCAATAGAATTAGGACATGTGTTAGGGTAATAATAATATCATTTTTACCCTTAATTACCCTATTTACTTTTAACCATGGTAAAAAAGTAAAAAGTTACTATTCACCAAAAATTATATTCATCTCATTGAACCACATTATACTTATTGACATCAACTGTGTCTCTCATATTTTTGAAATTCCACTCACTAAAGCGGTAAAATTATGTTTTATGAAAAATTCATTTTTTTAACTACCACTTAGTGGTTTCACTATTCATCGAAAAATGAAAGTTTCCAGAAAAATACCAAAAATTAGGCCTAAGATATATTTGATATTATGAATTCAGAAATGATTCCTATTTTACCAAATTCAAAAAATATCAGTTCCATTAATTAATTTAAAAATTAATTCCCGTCGTCAAAACAAATAGCGTGTTCTTAAGAGATAATAACTATCAAAAGATTGACACTTGTTTATGTCTGGTTTAAATGTGAAATTACATCCAATGAACAAAATTGTATTAAATTGTAAAAATATATTATAAATATACTTTAAAACCACTCAAATTAATAATTTATCACTATTAATTATTTCGATTAAAAAGGTTGTTTTTAATTAAAATTTAGTAATTTTCACTATTCATCAGAAAATGAAAGTTATCCGAAAAGTACCAAAATTTCACCCTAAGCTAATTTAGATATTCCGAATCTAAAAATTAAGTCCATTTTGAAAAATAAAATTTAAAAAATTTCAAAATGTGGTTATTACTATTCATAACGGCTTGTTTTAATAATATTTTAATAGCATATTGTTGTTTAGTGAAACTCGTTATTGCGTACTACGCACGCCATCGAGGAAGGTCGCAATTGCATGCAATGCAAGGAAAGTCAAGGATGCGTATTGTGAAAGCTCCTTTTGGTGTAGCGTACAACACAAGACATTAATGAAATTAAAAAGAATATTTTTCATAAAATCTCGGGGTGTTACAACCGTCGAGCCATCTTTATAAGACATCACCACCAAGGTCCTGCTACAAACCGGAACCACTAGAAATAAAAACATTACCCAACCTATAACAAAAAAAACCAAGTCTAATCACACCAAATGTTGTAAGTAGAGTGTGATACATTTCCTATTAGGATACAAACACTAAGATATTTAATGCAATAAACATTCAAAGAAGAAAATCAATCATGTTTTCAAAAACATGTAATTTATAGTTACAATTTCTAAAAGATGCAACTTAAATAATCAGTTTTCAAGTGGGTTAATATAAAGAATCAACGCTTTTAAAATAAATTCCAAATCTAATGAATTTTCCAGAAAAATATATTGTATAGTGATGGTAAGAATAGAGGATCTAGTGAGCACAAGAAATAGGAAATAACCATTAGTCACTAGCTCGTTTTGGGTCCCAGGTACCTCGTATATCGGTGAGAGTAACCATCACCAATATCTGTTCTCATACACGATCCAGTAGTAGGGAACATACCCAAAACCAAGTGGTCCCTAATCATCATCATCATAGTTTAGTTAGAGTTTTATGTTCCAATCTTGCTAAGTGTAACTAAGTCCAAACCCCATGGATTCACTAGCATACTAGTACACGTCCACCCACCGTGAGACCTGGGTTTTCCCTTTGTGCTCTAACCAGTTCACCAAGTCAAGAAATGTAATTTGCACATGAAAATATCACTTCCTAATCAAAAATTTAACAAAAATCCCACATGTATACCACACAAGTCCTAGGAGTCCACTTTTCATTCAATTTGATTTGAAATCCTACTCATGCTAAAATTTCCCACAACACTTTTCACATTTCATTAACACTTCCACAAATTGATTAAACAATTTTATAAAACTATTACCATATATTAAAACTCCCATAAAATCCAACTCACATGTTAAATAATAACATTTTCCTAAACAAAATACATTTTTCACATCACACTCACACAAAATATCCAACATCACTTTCACATCTCTTACACACTATAGTAAATCAATCAAATAATTTTATAAAACATTTCCAAGATGGAACACATCACAAAACAGACCCTTTCACATTTAAGATGTTCCATTTCAAACTATACACAATTAAATATAGTTTTACAATATATTTTCACCTCTTACATAAATCATTAAATCTTTCAAATCTTTTGTAAAACAATTCTAAAGAGTATAGCAAATGGTTTCTCATAAAACCCATTACAAAAGCATATTTCAATGACCAAACAACACCAAAACACTACCAATGTTGAATTAAAAGCCCTATAGACATTTATAAAATCCATTTAAATTGTTATAAAATCACCTTGAATAATACCACGAAAGATTGAAATGAAAATACCCATTTTCATAAAATGCACTCAAGAAGTATAACAATGTTTTACACACAAAAAGTATTCCAAAACCCCTTCCAAGGCCCACATGACACTAATGAATTAAAAAACAGAATTTTCATCCCCTTTTGGCAACTAATAAGTCAATTTAATATTTTATAAAACTACCCCAAAATATACCACATGTGTTACATTCGAAAAGTTCACAACTTTAACAATAATGAAATTATAAAATTAAATGCTTAACCAAATCTCTCAAAAATAGTTTTCGAACCACAAAAATCATATGGGTAACATGAAAAATAAGTAAAAAGGGATAACTCATCAAGGAATTTTTAACCATGGAATCACCTACCGAAAGCGTCTAATCCCTCAAAACATGGTGCAAAACAGCAACTGCACCACCACTGCACCATAATGAAGATAAATTCATCCCGAGACCATTATATTTGACCAAAAAGACACCAAATCAATCCCTGTGTTTTAACCCTTACTTCTGAACATTTTAGAACATAATGAATGAGTGAGAAAACCCAAAGGGAAAAAGAAGAATCCAAGAAGGAATCACTTACCTTTAAAAATATTGAAGAAATTGCCTCAAATACAACAGTATCTGAATTTTCAAAAAGCCAACCATTAAAGGTAGATTCAGAAAAGGTTGAAGAGATCATTTAGGAACTGGAATGGGGGAAGATAGTGAGAAATGAAAGAGTTATTAAAATAGTCAATTTACCTCTTCATATCTGGGTGATTTGAGGAATTCGTAAGAGTTTCATCCATATGCGCTATGTAACCGAGCTGCAAGGAGAAGAAGAGCATCGGGTCGCGCCTTGGGTATGTGGTATATGGGGAGAGTTGAAATCACCCAAAAAAAGAAAATATTTCAGGAGATATTAAAGCTTCACTAAATATTTTTAATGCAGTAAATGGTCATTCGAGCTAGCCCAATCCTTTAAATAAAAACCAATGTCCATCATTATTATGGATTCATAAATGGTACAAATTATTATGGTGGTGTTAATAGGTCAGTGTATGAAAATTAGAAATTGTAATTGATGAAAAATTTTGAAAAATGAAAGAGTTATAAAGGAATCAAATTTTATTTTTAAATCTGGAATCGGGCTCATGGTTTGGCCTAATTCATGAAAACTCACCCATTCCTCTATAAAAGCATTGGAAACCCCAAAAAAAGAAAGAATGGAAATTAAATGAAATTTTCATTTAAAATAAGTCTTTTATGTGTAAATTATCTCCACCATGAAAACTTTCCATCCCCAGAAAGCCACAACATGGCCAAATACAAAAACTGAACCCCGCTGATAACCCAATATGTACTTCTTTGCCTAGCTTTACCCCCAAGGGCCAAAACACCTTCAGTGATCAATTACTGAAGGATTAATCTCACAACCCAAACTTACACCACTTTCTTGAAATTATCAATCACATTCATACTTTATCCTAAAAGAAAACTCCCCAAACACTATCTGAACAAAACTCAAGCAATTCACCTAAATGAACAATAACTTCGAATAGGGTTACACTTACCTTACTTTAACTAATCTACTGGGTGCTCTCCAATGCCAACTTTTACTCAAGGAAGATGTTGGGAGCTAGATAGTTTCGAAGGAGACTACCTAAATCCATGAAAAGACCACTGATAAAGCTGATTTATCGGTATGGGGGGACAAAAATAGGATCCCCACCATAAGTGACAACCTTTATTTTTTTTCTAAGACAGAATCAGGACACTAACAGGGGAGGCCTAAATGGACTCCCTAGTATAAAGGGTATAATTCCATTCAATGTTTACGAAGGAACATGCATGATAATCATCATGGGTCTCCCCACTTTAATAACCAACCATCTTAACTGACTCGCATTGGCAGACACAGAAAGACACAAAAAATTTAAATATTTGGGAAGGGCGTAGGCTTAGTCCGCACGGTTTGGGAAACCGTGCACTAACTATGCAGATCATTCATTCTGTGTGGCTTCCTGTCACACAGTCACTACTAATCATGCACAAATTGTGTCCTTAGTGTGTCTATCCAAATTTCCAACCATTCTCTAATGACTCAATGGAATCCAAAGGTGGAAGGAAAGACATCAGGTGATGACATGGGTATAAGGACCTCCACATATTTCCACTGAATGGGAACAACAAAAGAAAGATGATGACATTAGTGGTTTAAACTCATCATATCATTCATACCGAGGATAGGAAATTGTTCAAGGGATTAAACGACCCTGATATTTCCCCAGACTTTGTGCGAGCATCTCTCCATGACCTATAGCTGGAGCTCAAAGATTGAAGCATCTTCGACCTCAATGTTAGGCATTGGAAACCCCATGAACAAGAATTATTCATTCTGTTCCACAAACAACTACACTTAAATACCTGATAAGATTGCCAATACATAACACATTCCAATCTCACATTACCCTAACTCAATATTTCACTGAAATAAGGGCTTAGAAGATACACATAAATTACATCTTGTTTCTTCAAGAGAGAAACAATAGATGTAAAGAAAACCTATACTCACCTTCCTCTAAAATGGAAAATTTTGATGTTCTTACAAGGGATACATTCTCTCAACCAAACATAAACACTCATAGGATTGCACAACTTTTATATTTACATTCAATCGAGTACATGACATCAAAAGGCATCACCGAACATGACCATTGTGACTAATATATACACTACATGGAGAGGAACCTTATACCACATCCTAAAACAACACACAATTCTAGAAAGAGGGCACAATATCATCTCATGACCAGATTTACCACACAGATAGTTTAACGTGAACTCCTTCTTCTAATATTCTACAAAGGACTGAGAGGACCTCTTAGACACCATCCAGATACTCATCCATGCTAACAACCCCAGACCACTTCCAACTTTGGTTAATTAGAAAACATAAGAATCTAAGGTTTCTTTCAACCTTCCATGATCACTCTCCCTATACAAGAGGATATAAAAAACCATGAAATGGAAGGGTGTAGAATCAATATAAAAAGCTCAAGAAAATGATTCCTTATATTAATCAACTGGAGGGTCTTCAAATTGAGAAACAATTCGGGTTTCACTTCAGTTGTGCACTAACCCTTAATGGGGAGTAAATTATCAACAGATTGAACCCAATGACCTAACAAAGATGGTCCATTGGTCAATATATACCACAAACCAGATCAAAACACATGAAGGTAACCACTTTAAAGGTTTACCAAAACATTTCATAGAAGATACCACTTACTGGACCTTCAACATAGCTTACCGACCGTACACAAACCCATGACACATTTCAAACAGGAGGGGTTCTTGGACTCAAAACATCCCATAACATCAAAATTTAAAAAAACACATAATACACACAATCCCAAACTATTCATAAATTCATCATGATTTTCCTTTAAATTCATCTATTTGAAAATATCTTGTTCAGCGGTTTGTTTATCCCCCAATGGTACCCCATGGGCCACACACATGAATGTTTATGTGCCACACCAGAAAACCTCTTCATATCCATCCCAAAACACTTCCATTAATTACATTAACCATCCATAATCCCATATAACAACATGCATGTGGTCAATAAATAAAATACTAGAGGATAATACAAAAACTCATTACACTATTCAAAACCAAAACAATCCTACAATACTTCCTTTTTCTGTAGAACGCTAACCATGAAATCGAAGCCAAATTACCGCATAAAAAACATTTAAAAAAGAAAAATTCATTCCAATTAAAACTCAATTTCAAGTATTCACATAAATTTCAAAATATCTCATCTCATTAAAGCACCATTAATATTTTAGAAAACCCTATTGGAAACACTTTTTCAATGACAACCTTAATATAGTTAATTATTTCCAAAGTGGTGAAAAGAAACCATATTCCATTCCCATAAAATTCCAAAAATTCAGTAATCCATTTTAAAAAAATACATTCCATATTTATTAGATAATCATTTAAAATAAACTTTATACTTCTTAGAAACAAGTCACATTAAAACCAATGTTCAAATATTTCAAAACTAATGAACACAAGACAATGCAAGAGGAAACTAGTTTCAGTGGGTGACACGGACGTATGGTTGGTGTCCATATTCCAATCACTTCACCATCAAATAGTGTGTTCTATAGAATATCCATGGCACCACATGTCTTTCTCGGCCCTGCAAGCTCACCTAGACTATAAAACCAACTCTCTTTTTAGTTCCCCTAATCATCATTAATCCAAGAAATTCAAGGAACTCATATAATTACCAATATCCCATGGTGACTTGAATCTCATCATGAGGAGTGGTGATCAGGAACACTTCCCATAATTGAAATAACAAGTCCCAAAAATCCTAACTCCAGACTATCCCCACTGTTCAATAAATAACGTGACCCAATGAGTTAATTGAAACCTCTTTTGATTCCATTTTGTCAAGAACAAAATCTGGTAGCCACCAAAACCGGCACCAAACCAGGCCCATGACAATGCCCGAAGGGCATTACCGATCCCCACAGGCTGTCAAAAGTGCTCGGGTATCATAAAATATGAATTGGGAATTATTTAATGGAGTTTATAAACATAAAAAAACAAAATAATCCTATAAAACAAATCCCGATTTTCAAATCAAACCATCTGTTACAAAAATTCAAAACAAAATTACATATTTTAAAACAAATCAACAAGAATACAACAGAGGTACAAAACCAAAAGGAAATAGACTAATAACATCCATAGAAAGAGGCACCTCCCTCAAGCGATCTCCACAAGACATTACCACCAAGGGCATACTAGAATCCCAAACCATTGGAACTAAAAATTGTACCCAACCTGTAAAAACAAAAGTAACAAAGTCTACTTACACCCAAGGGTGTAATTATGGTGTGAGTCAATTCCCAGTAGGATACCACCACTAGGATATTCCATGCGATAAACTTTCAATGATGAAAAGCATGCATGTTTTAAAAAACATTTAATTTCTAGTTATAATTTCTAAAAGATGCAACTTAAAAAAAATCAGTTTTCAAATGGGATAATTTAAAGAATCAACAAATTTAAAATAAATTACAAAGATATATAATTTTACATCCAATATTACCATATGTCGAAATTATGTATAAATGATCTAATGAGCACAAGAAATAGAAAATAACCCCTAGGAACTAGCTCATTTTGGGTCCATGGTACGTTATATCTCAGTGGGAGAAACCATCTCAAATATTTGTTCTTTTGCACGAGCCACTAGTAGAGAACATAAACATAACCAAGTGGTCTCTAATCATCATCAAAATAGTTTAGTTAGAGTTGTAAGCACCAATCATGCTATGTGAAATTGAGGTCAAACCCCACAAATTCACTATAATACTAGTACAAGTCCACCTGCCTTGATACCCGGGTTTTCCCTTTATGCTCAAACAAGTTCAACAAGTCATGAAATATAATTTTCAGATGGAAGTATCATTTCCTCATCAATAATTCACCAACAAGACCACATTTATAACACAAAATTCCAAAGAGTCTACTTCTCATTCAATATGATTTGAAATCCAACTCACACCAAAATAGCCCACAACACTTTTCACATTTCATTAACACATCCACAAATCAATTAAATAATTTTATAAAACCATTACAATATATTAAAACTCACATAACATCCCACTCACATGTTATATAATACCCATTTCATAACCAGATTTCATTTTTCACATCACACTCACACAAAACAACCCACATCACTTTCACATCTCTTACACACTTTAGTAAATCCATCTAACATTTTTATAAAACATTTATAAGATGTGACACATCAAAAAACATCCCCTTTCACATTTAAAATGTTCAATTTAAAGATATAAACACTATATAATAGTTTTCCAATATGTTTTCACCTCGTATATAAATCATTAAATCATTCTAATCTTTCATAAAACAATTATGAAGAGTATACCCAAACTTTTCTTATGAAACCCATTTCAAAACAATATTTCAAGGACAAAACCACACAAAAACACTACCAATGTAGAATTGGAAGCCTATAGACATTTATAAAACCACTTTAAAGTGTTATAAAATCACCTTGAATAATACCATGAAAGATAAAAATGAAAAACTCCACTTTCATAAAATGATCTCAAGAAGTATATCAAAGATTTACACACCAAAAGTAGTTCAAAAACCCCCATACAAGGCTAACAGACACAAATGAATTAACAAAAAAAAATTATCCCCTTTCAACAACTAATAAATTAATTTAATTTTTTATAAAACTACTGAAAAGATACCACATGTGTTACATTTGAAATGTTCACAACTTCAACAAAAATGAAATTATAAAATTAAATGCTTAACAAAATTCCTAAAAAATGGGTTTTTCACCACACACAACATATGAGGAACATGATAAACCAGTAAAATAAGAAAACTAACTAATCATGAAATCGTTATCTATGGAATCACCTACCGAAAGTGTCGAATCCCTCAAAACATGGTTCAAAAAAACAATTGCACCAACACCTCACCCCATGGAAGATAAATCTTTCCTTAGAACACAATATTTGACCAAAAAGACACCAAATCAAATCCTAGGTTAGAACTGTAACTTATGGACATTTTAGAACATAATTATAGAAGGAGGAAACCCTAAGGGAAAAGGATGAAACCAAAAAGGAATCAATTACCTTGAAAAATATTGAAGAAATCATCCCAAATACACTAGTATCTAAATTTTAAAACAGCCAACCATTAAAGGGAGATTCTAAAAATTTTGAATAGATCATTTAAGAATTAGAATGGGGGGGGGAAGAGTGAGAAATTAAGGGTTTATAAAATAATTAATTTACATCTTCAAATATAGGAGATTTGAGAAATTTAGAGCATTTTCATCAATATTCGCTATTAAACCGATCTCCAAAGAGGGGGAGGAGAGCATGTTTCGTTGTGTTAATAGGTTAGGGGATGAAAATTAGGAATTTTAATGGATGAAAAATGTTAAAAACTGAAGGTGTTATTAAAGAATCAAAATTTAATTTTAAATCTAGAATTTTGGTCATTATTTGGCCTAATTCATGAAAACACGCCCATTCCTCCATAAAAGCATGGGAAACCTCCAAAACAAAGCATGAATGGAAATTAAATGAAATTTATTGTTAATATATGTCATGTATGTTAAGTTTCCGGAGCTCGGATTACAAAAACAGATCCCTTGATAAACCCAAAAAAAATCGAAAACCTTCATTTTTTAACTCAGTTCAAAAATACGGGAATTTAGAATCTAACCACGTTAAAAACATCATGTCCCAGAGAAGCCATCATGGAACACTACAAAAACAACGGACCTACCATGGTTATTTAATCTTGTTAGAACTGAAATGTTACATTCCCAAGAACAAACACGCCATTAAACCTTCACAAGCCTAATAGGTATGCCATTAAAACTAGAGCCGAAGCTCACATTATTGTTTAAACATTTGAATTGAGCCTATATCAGAGGCCATTATAGGGACCTCATCAATGAAAACTATTTAATCACAGTCAACCAACAAAACAGGTTGTGCATGCTTCCCTCAAAATATTTCATAGACCCAATACCCACATTCTCCCTTTAACTAACATTGTTCCATTAAACTATTCCATAACCATATTCATGTATAATAATGTCCTTACCTGATCTCTGGTGAAATTTCAAAGTCAATCCATCACAAGGCTATTTAAAAAAAATCATGCACCAACACTAATAAAGAAGTAGCCCCATGAAACCATGCATCCAGTATACAGCCCAGATAACCACCACTTATCAAGACAAACAACATTTAAAACATTAGCTTGCTGTAAGACCAACACTATAATAGTGTCTCAATTAGAAGGACAAGATATGGGAATGATTGAAGTATTCAGAAGTGTGCACTAAGAGAAAAGATAGGTCATTAAGAAGATTAGTCAAACTACCATTGAACAACTCTATTAAAAATGATTGGAATGTCCAACATACATGTTTACTAAAAATGATGTGACACTACACACTATAGGATTGTCCATGATGTCGTAATAAAATATCATCCGCTCACTAGAATACTATTTCAGAACACTTAACACATGTGTGTGACGTTCCTCGAACCACCATCACCATGTAAATTTTCTTTATAAAATCTGTAGCTTATACCTTTCGACGTGAAATTATACCCGAGTAACATGAAGTCCTCCCGTGTAGTGGGAAAAACATACTTTAACGGCCTAGAACATTATATGGTTACTACCAACCACAAGTTAGCCCCTTACGAAACATAACATTTAACCCTCTCTCTTGTTCTTGAAAAAAAGAAATCACAAGATTCAATAGCCCATTTTTTCTTTTACTCATCTTAATTAATTCATTGTATCCTTTAAACATTTGAATGAAATTTAACAAACACACAAGTACGTTTTCACAACAAGTCTCTTGGTTTTCAAAATAAAACCCTCTGAAAAAAAGAATCATGCTATCACAAACCACCTCTTTAATTTTTTCACATATAGTGGTATCAAAATATAAATAATCCATTTAGTATCAAAATTCCTTTTACTAAAAAAGGAGACCTCCGAGGGTCCAATTTATTCAATCCAGGTTCTTCAAAAGCAACCCAACAAAATTTCATTTCAATCAAAACTAAACAATTTTACATTTATAACCTTTTTCAAGCATAATAGTGTTTTATAAGGTTCAAACACATGGGTGGACATATTCTAATAGATATGGATCTTATAAAACATATTGTAGGAATTTGGATCTAATTTATCATAATCAACATTCATTTAACATTTTTACTATAGTAGCCCTTTTACACAACAAAACATCATTAGCATGTTATCATATATAGTAACACAATATCATGTTATAACTCATAAGCATGGAACACCAAAAAAATGCTAATAATTGAGGTAGTATGGAATATAATCACTCAAAAATGTTAAATCAATCACCACAACATGATAACTACAGAATCGTGCTAAAGAAGATCAGAACATGACATTTCACCGAAGGAAAACAATCCAAGTAAGCAGGCATCCTACTAATTTAACTACATGGCATGTTATACGCATGACATGTGAATCATTAAGAGCCTAAGATGATGCATGAATGAATCATCCATGCCATATCAGTTGAAGAAAAATATTTTTCAAAATCCCCAAAATCAATAAGTAGCAGAAAATACACCAGTCGCTCAAGATGAAATCATATCAATCATAACGTCAAATACTACAAACATCAATTATCATCCCTGGACACTAGGAAATTTCCAGTACATGGGTTGATCAATCCCACGAACGGATATTAACTCATGTCCCGACACTTTTTTAGTATCCTATCTACTAACTCAAACTGAAATAAAATGGAAAAGAAAGGGAACCTCGTTTGATACCACTTTGTAACATCCTGACATGGCTCACCCATGAACTGGAGGCCAAACTGGTCGCCACAAGACCTCAAGCGTGTCTCTCTATATGCCAGAGGCTGCTGACAAGAAGCCATTGTCTATAGATAGTCAGTGCGGAGACTATACCCTCACATCAGAGTTCAATAATAGACATTGTCAATAAATAGTATAAGATGTACTATAAATGATAATGTAGAAGAAGGTAGATTTTTTTAAGTCTTGTATAAAACTAATGGCCCACACCAATTATACAGTACATTCATGCATGACATGCTAATGATACAAAAATGAAAAACACTGAAAAAAATTGAATGTTTTACATTCAATATAGAAAGAAATAAATAATGACTGGAATCCCCAAGGGCAGTCTCCTCGAGCATCTCAAGCATCCATTCTGACCTCAGAACCAATCTTCGATGTAAATGAAAATAGCATAACCTTCACCCAAATAGAATCTACTCAGGTACCCTAGTTAAATGGAATCCCGAGTTGGGTGTGAGATTTATATATCGGTATTCTGGTACCACCTTTGTCTACCCTAAATTCATACATTCAATATAAAATTTGAACACTGTGAAATCATGCATAATTAAAGTAAGCAGTACAATGTACCTATAAACCCAAGTACCTACTTCAGTTCACAGATGGTGTCTGAAACTGCATAATACATTTTTTGTGTATACACAATAGTCATCACACATTCATTTTCATTTATCATTTATTCAAAACTCGTAAATTAAGTAATTCTTGAGATCCGACCTAAGCTCGACTTCCCCCGTATAGTTAAATCACCCTATATATCTCTAAAGACCATCTAAGTAAAAAAAAATTATTAAATCAAAGATTGTGCTCTGGATTGGATAATGAATCATAAGAAATTAAATTTAATCTTTCATATACAATGTCTTAGCCCATCTAGTAAAAATAATTATTCGCTCTTTGATCTATCCACTAACAGTGATTCACCCAATTCATTGATAAGTCTGAACCCATTTTCATATTCAATTCACAAATTCTAATATCTAAATATTTTTCATTAACAAACTAATTTATTTCATGTACAACCAATGGGACCCACAGTCCAATATCATTTAATGGGTGTAGAACATCATGTTTAGCACCCTCATGAGTATTTGAAGCATTAGTCCTTGTCTCACAACCCATGGGTATTTAGAGCATTAGTCCCTATCCGGTAAAAAAAATATTTTCCTACATAATAGGTGTAGAACACCATGTCTAGCCCCCCCCCCCCCCACCCTGTGATTATTTTGACTAGCATTCCCTATATCTCAACCCATTTCCCAATCAAACATATATATTTATCACTGGTGTAGAGCTCCATGTCTATCACCCCAAAAATTGTCCATTAATTAATTAATAAATTATGTAATACATTCCGTTAATTAATTCAACAACTAATTAGCAACATAAATCCCCCATGAAATAATTCTATAAACAAATAACCATTCAATATCTCAATAGTTAATAATTAATTATCAATTAACTATTCTCAAAATATTTTCCAAATTCATTAACAAGTTTGAACCTATCCAATGAAACATTATTTCATCTGGGACATCAACAATTAACATGCATTTCATAAACATCTCAAGATAAAAGTGATGAAAAAGGCCCACATATTTAGTTACAATCTCACATAGCATATCATATTTTTAAACAACTACATCCTAAAGAAAATATGGCCTGGAAAAATATCCACGCAACCAAATGTATTAATGTCCAACAATACTAACATTCAATAAATTCACAATCATAAATTAATACATACAAATTAATTAATTAAAAAAATAATTAATTAAATCATATAACTTTAACCAGTTCATCAATTAACTAACCTTCTACCAATTATCATGTAACAATTAATCCACCTTTAATTATTACCAACTAGTACTCGTCCGTGCACTTGCACGGTGATATAACAAAGTTCTTAGTTCATGTGTTCTCCAGACGATATGGTTCACTGCTTTTATAGAGGCAATAAAATATTTTGAAAAAATAAATGAAACTGGGAAAGTTGTTAAATGTACAATGACTAGTAATTAGTAACATAAATTAAGTGGAAATAATTCATTGATAGGAAGAACAGTTTCATAAAAAATGTGAATAATATAAGGTAAGAATATCTACGTAATATATTAACAGTATAGACTATAGAGGAAAGGAAAATTAATAAACAATGTTGAAATTAACTGAATAATGTTGATTATCAATTACCATACAATTACATCATTTTTTGGTTTCCTAAATTAGCAAACCCAGCTGCTGGTGGGTTATAACCAATACATAATAGAAGCACCATCTCAATGCAATATGAAATAATGTTTCAGTACAATACTGATATGAAAAGATAAGCTGGTTTCACTGTCACTCCTAGTTTTCCATCCTTCTTTAAACTTGTACTAGAGCTCTTGCCAAACTGTAGTCCCATGGTGTTGTGTCCTGGAGAAGCTGGTCAAGCTGGGAGCTAAAATTTACAAAAATAAAATTAACATTAATGAACAATCAATTGGTTTAGGTACATGTATGTCATGCCGATGAGATGAATCCATGCCAGCAGGCGACCAGTAACCGACACTCATGGATTCGGGAGCCTGAGAATTGGGTGCAGTACCATGTGGAGACAATGAAATTCCTTCTCATAAAAACCCAATAGAAAGATGAGTGGAATGTTATCAAGTACATATCACCGAAATTTATCAAATTACCATAATGTGTGGAGATGTCGGATGAAGTGTTGCAGAGGCCCGGGAGCTAGTGGGCAAGTGTGTGGTTGAAGAGGAAGGCGGCGACCATGGTGTTGTTGAGGGGGATGTAGAGGTTGGTTGGGTGTTGTTGAGGGGGATGTAGAGGTTGGTTGGCTGTTGGTTTGAGAGATGAAAGTTAGCATACCGAACAAATGTAACATGAATAAATATTTACTATCATATTTCTTCTCTTTCATTACCACGAATGGATTGTGCCTCTTGACTGTGGGTTGTACACAGCTGTTCCCGCTGATAAACCAATCATAAGTCGCACCGACATGAAAAATAATCAATACAAAAAACAAATCAGTTCAATTTCACTACATAAGAATGTAACATATCACAGTAGAGATAGAATAATAATAATTTAGATATTCATATCAATTTTTACAAATACAAAAAAATTGTTTTTTATTTAATTACAAAAAAACACAGACATGAAATTCGAAAATTGAAGAATAAAATGGAAAACATATGCTCATGATATCAAATAATGAACAACATAACCTAATTCTATACAGAGAAAAAAATCATACATGTACAAAACTGAACAATGTTTTAACAAACTTGCATCCAAAATTAGGAATGAAAACATACATTTAATGGAAGACATGAAATACTGGTGACCAAAAGATATGATTGAATCAATTTTACATGGAATACTGTGATTTTTTTGCATACTCACCCAAAAACCTCATCATAACTGGAGTACATAGATTCATTAATTATCATGTTACAAACAGGATGGTCCAGAGGAAGCATAACTACTCTATTATTGTGCTGTAGAGTGTCCTTTACTTTTCCAAGTTTAAGGGGGACATTTCTAGTGAAGACCCAGCTATTTTTCTACTAATTGCTGAGTCAATTGACATGTTTCTAAAGAAAAACCCACATTATGTAAGTAGGTCTTTTGCAACAGATAGAACATGGTGGATTTATACTGATGGAAATCAAGTGCTTCATAAGATAGTTGCAGCTTCAAGAAGTGGAACTGCAATGTTTTTGTAATCCGAGGAGGGATCATATGAGTATGATTAAAGGAACAACAGAAAAAACATGCACAATAAAGTGCATCATTTACTACATTACCATAAAAAACATCAGCATTATCTAACAGGGATGGATGATATGACCTCTCACACGCACACACACTCTGATGAGCCTTTTTCAGTGCTTGTTCTTGGGCTTCTTCACAATCA
The DNA here is from genome assembly GCA_963277665.1 of Viscum album. Lineage (NCBI taxonomy): Eukaryota > Viridiplantae > Streptophyta > Magnoliopsida > Santalales > Viscaceae > Viscum > Viscum album. Next base: position 1,940,207,745 of record OY728126.1, on the reverse strand, counting down.
TCACCGAACAGTGTGCATGGTGGACACAGTAATCGCTTACGCTCCCCAAGACCACCCTGCATTCGTATTTTCAAAACAAACCTAGTCATCAAGATCACTCATCCTTGAATCTGCGCCTCCATGGCAGGAATGCATACCTCTTTATGGCTCCATAACTGTGACTACCCACTGCCAGCATTGAAGCATGATGCCTCTCCACCGCATCGCAGAACACAGTCCTCACATCACCTTCAACCACCTCAAATAACGCTTCATTCAACTGCACACAAACATAGTCATCAACAAAAGTTGTTCGTCATCCATGGGAAGTTAAAAACAGACCTAAATAACTTGATTCTAGATATTCATATAGTCTTTCCCAATTCTAGTTCAAGGACTCGATTCAGCTCAATTGATGAAGAGCAAATTGAATCGATATCAATCAGTCATGCTTCATCGCAGATGAAATTTTCAAATAGATACAGTCGAACTTCAATGATTTTTTGCTGCAGATTTTCTTGGCTTTCTCAATAAAAGTATACGCTATCTTCTTCAGATCTATGTCCACACATGGAAACACCTCCGCAGCCCCTACAAGAATCAGATATATGAGCAGAATTCTAAGAGAGTCAACGCAGAAAGTTCTAACAAATTCCAACGAAATGGTGGAAGGATTGGGGAGTTTCCAAGGATTCCAATCAATTTGTTTATGATCATGCCTATTTTGCAACCATGGATGAAGGATCGACAGAATTTGGTTTACCAAAATACTCAGGTATCATAGTGTACCGGGGCCTGCAATTCTGACAGCGCTGGCGGGCAAAGGTTTCGCATGGATAACGGCGAGCTTGAAAGGGGGATTGGAAGTGAAAGGAACGAAGAAGTGATCAAGCGTCCACCCCAGAGCGTACACGCTGTGATATGATTCATCCATCACCACCACCATCATCGGTTTCTCCTTCGGCGCTGATTCCTCCGCCATTGGAGACCTCACTCAGCCTCATTCACTCCCTCTCCCGTTCCTTGTTTGCATCGATCAGTTTCGCTGTGGGGTATATATCAGCGATGTCAACAGGTTTCTGTACATTAAGAGATGAATTAAATCAATTAGTTGCAAAAAATACATAGCAAAGTTATTATTGAATAAGTAATTTCAGGTTTAAAAATTGAAAATTGAGATAGAAAACTGAATTGTGTTTAAATGATACAGTGAAAATGATACTGCAAAAGGCAGTATTGTCTAATGTGATGATGTAATCAAAATAAAAGATAGTGAAAATAAACACTTACCTGGGTTTCTGTTTTTATAGCATGCATGAAAGGAGAGAAATCCTGTGTAGACAGAGCGGTATCCAGATTTCAGTTCCCATAAATGGAGACATTCACCCATCCTGGGTAGGCAGAGCAGTATCCAGATTTGTGCCCCTAACCAATTGGAATTAGAAACATGGACCAATAAAAATAAGATAATATTAGAAAAATCACAATAAACTTATCGTAAATTTTTGATAAAGCATATTGATATGACACAATTTGACATTATAAAAAATAATGAAATCAAAACTTCCTACTTTATTTATGGTCTCCTAAAGAACCAAGGTTACTAAATAAATAGTTTGTGAACATTATTTACCTGATATTTATATTCCAGCATCTCAAAATAATAACTCTTTATCAAATCTATAACAAAATCACTACAGTCAGTAAATTTAAATACAATTTATAAATTTATTCCCAAATTATATATATAATGTATCCCAAACATTCATGGTAAATGCAGTAGCATAAATTCACTGAAATTATGGTAATGTAGTAGCATAAGAATTCAATTGAAGTAGCATAAGAATTTATGCAGTAGCATATGAATTATGGTAAATGCAGTAGCATAAGAATTTATGCAGTAGCATAAATTCACTGAAGGATGAAACAATAATAAGGATAGTAGGGAAGTGAAAAAACTTGTTTCCTCATCTTCATCATATTATACCTTACCCAGATAATGGAAGAATATGTCCATCAAGAATGATATAATCTGGATTGCTTCATTCATGATAAGTCATAAAATAAACAGGTGGTAATCTAATTTTTCATACCTGAAATGGTAATGCATGGATGAGTAAATGCAGTAGCATAAATTCACTGAAATGTAGCAGAGTACCATAATAGGTTGGAGATGTCAGCCGAAGTGTTTTAGGCCTAACCCCTTACAGTAAAAGGCATTAAATGAGAATACATTCCCCTGGTTAAAACAAATAGAACAGAGTACAAGAAAGAAAGCGACCCAAGAGAGTGCAGTATCATCAAATAACATAGTAGAAATCAGTTTACCACCAAAAATAGGGCATAACATACATATAAAAATAATGAATTAAAAGTTTCACTCAAAGATCACATAAAGATTTAAAAGGGAACACACACCACTGGAATTTTCTTCATCTTCTCAATGAATTCCTTCTGCATTTGTAAATCTTTCTTCTAATTTTAAAATTCATCAATAGATAGATTTCCATTCATTCTAGTAGCTGATGATGGCCCTTCTATAGTAGATTTTCTAGGAAAATCATGATATATGGTAATATTATCTCCCATATTTTCATATGTGGTGCAAATTGAAGATACATTGGTAGGAAGAGGGTGATTATGGGACAAGGTGGTATTTGAATCATCCCTTGATAGAAAAATTGTTGGTTCTAGAGCACCCCCTACATACAGAAACAGTAAAATATATAAATCAGTAAAAAATAAAAATGCTTGAATCTACACATTCCATCAAATCTGGAATTTCCACATTTCAGTATACCATTTGCATAGAGAAGGATGAGTAGGATGGAGTAGATGTTCATTGCTCATATATTCTTCCAAAGAATGTCAACTAAACCTGCAGGGTGAAAATCACTGCATCAATATGATTATATAAGGATGGGTAATTTATGAATCTGAATATAACAGTACACAATTAAGAGAATATTTCAGTGAGATGTCATGCTACATAAAGATGAACACTCTCACATACCATTTAAGAGAGCCTTTTTCATTTCCATGCAGATACACCAACAACCGACCATTAAAATGAACGCTCTCATATACCTTTCAAAGCTGTTACTGTTGGACCCTTAAAACCAACAGTTAAAACAGTGGGGGGCCCGCTGCTTCTAATATGGGAGACCTGTGAACCCACTAAAGCCATTCCAAATCCCCGATGGCATTTATAATTCAACAAGGAAGTGTGAAAATGACTCCTGATGACCACTTTTTCAATTATTCCATCTGGAATAGCTGCAGAATTTTCTCAAACTTCATCACAATAGAAGTTAGAATCAATTATAATTGAAAACAAATGAAAATTTGTTATCAATATGGAAAAATAAAAAACATAAAGTATCATACATTTAAAATAAGAACAATTAACAAAAACAATGAAACATGCAGTTTTAAATTTCCAAAAAAATAGAATAGATCTTGTTTTGAAATAAAGGAAATAGAACAGAAAGTTTACATTACCAAAAAAAGGGTGAAAACTGTAAAAGAAACTAATATTTTTTAAGAGAAGATGGTGTGCCATTTGGATCCAGACCCCATTAATCATTTCTCATTTGTTATCAACTGCCAGTAGAGTATTACTTCATTACTACAGTGGACCTACACTTCTATATGTTAGATGACAGTAAAATCATTCCCTACAACAGTTAAAATAACAAACAAACTGATCGAGTGGGATCAGGAAAATTAATAATGATTTTGTGCATGGCACATTTGGCTCATGAAGTTACCTTTTCCACAATTTTTATATACCTTGCATCAGATTTCAGCATCAGTTTCTCTACCAATTTCACGTCATCAGAAATTGATATAGAGAAATAAAAAAATGAATGAGCCACCGGTCAAAGAAAAAAGATATCCCACTACTCTAAAAAACAATTTGATACTAAATAATCACCCCCCACACCAAAGCAAAAATAAACTCTCTTTGAACATGATCAGTTCACAAGAAACATGTTTGATTACAATACAAATTTTATAATTTCATCCATATTAAAGATATTTCAAAATGTTAAACATATATTTTATATAATACTATAATTTCATATTAGAGAACACTGTATAAATAAATGGTTAATCATGGATAGAAGATTATAAAATAAGAATTTATCAGTCAATAAAACCAGAGCTAATTAATCCGAAAATATGAAACTATCCGAAATGCTTTTTTGTGTCCATCCTTTTTCCATATTTGGAAGTTAAAATAAAGACAGGTCCTTACTGATGGTTTTAAGTCAATAATGATTCAATTAATTCATAATTGAAACAAAAATCAAGCATTCATAGATGAATACTCACAGTTCAAGAGGAAAGTTGTCCTTTCAGAGCTCTAAATAATACTGAAGGCAACCTTAGCCGGTCTTGTTCATTCATCAGCTTGTTTTTATCCGAGAACATCCTTATGTCAGCATCCTGGAAACCTATACCTTCATGAAGAAAGGAAGGTCCTTGATCATGGGATTCACTGAGTAAAATATCCAATTAATTCACATTTGAAAGTAAAAAATTAAGCATTCAGAGATGCATGCCCACAGTTCAAGAGGAAAGTTGTCCTTGCTAGAGAACACAAGACTCAATATGTTTATAGGCGGTTATACTACTATTTCTATCATAAAGAAAGATCAAATAATATATGATGGAAATGAGAGTGGGAAAAAAGAAAAGTTAAAAGCTACAGTTACAGGCAGAAAGTTACAGAAATTCAACATATTTTAAGAAAACTTAATCTTGAATTGCATCTAATGATACCCAATTGTATTCTGATCAGTCTCTGAAATTAAGAGGAAATAATAATTGTCTTCTTTTCCACCTACACCTACATAAATAACCATCAATGAGAGTATATATATCGATCATTAAACACAAGTATTAGAAATGAGGCTCGTAGAATATGTTGAAAACATTTCACTGCATAGAAATGGTGCAACCAAAACCATCTTGGAAATAATGATGATACTCATGGCAGTACATGTATCCCAGAATCAATACATAAAAAATTTAAGATCCCTAGATGAAATAGGAAAAAGAATTTTCTACGTGTAAAGAATATCTCATCAAATGTTATAGATTGAAAATTCAAAGGATGAAAAACATAATATCTCTAGGGATTCTCATAACAGTCTATTGTTAGCCACACACAAGAAATACGAACAGAAAGAAAATAACTATTGATGATAACATTAACTGTCAAAAGCATAAGAAAAATCCATCACAAAAATCAAGCTAATGCAAAGGGTTATTTACAGAAGACCCAGAAAAATAAATGCAAAGAGACAAATATTCTATATAATGGGTATAGATAATGGATGTACTGGATATGATATATACAAATGTGTGACATCTTATTGGTAGAAGTAAATAATAAAGTAAATCATTATTGAATTCTAAAAAAGAATAAGATAATAAAATAGAACAAAATGATCCACCGATACCTGAAAATGCAAACTCATTTCTGCTCACATTCTTCAATATGTCTTCCAAATTGATGGGAAATAGAACAAAATTTGCTGTTTTGAGAATTATGGATGATTATTCTTAATATCACTGGATGATGGAAAGTAAAGGTAGACCGACTTCCAAAACTGAAATTAATCAGTGATTCCGAAGACAAGGTATGATTAAAATAGTTTAAACTTCCAAAAAACCTGTGTTGAACACAACCAAAACACAACATGGTTGGTTCTTATGAATATACATGTCCCTGGAAGACACGACATTCCCACAAAAATAAGTACAAATGCCCAGATTTGAAGAATTGGGATATCCTACCTCTGATACCGAATCCTAACAAATAGGTAATTAGAGTCAGCCAGAGGATTGACATGGATCCATAGGACTACTGGAGATAGGTCTATTCCCTTTTTTTCCTACTACAAACCTAAAACCACAGTTCAAGAATGTGTCAAAAACATGTTGACGTACAATGAGCAGATGACCAATGTTAAAAATTGTAGATGAATATCATATCATTGCCTACAATTTAGTGAAACATAAAAGTGATTGTCTTGGATTTGCATGTTGGATTTAGTCACATCCATGCACAGTTGACCATAAAGTTTCCATGTAATTAACATATCTCCATACATGAACTATTATTCAATAGTTAAAATTGAAATTTTATTTGGAAACAAATTAATCAAAATAGAAAACATGATTGGTATATGAACTAAACAGACTGCAACAGAACAAATGTTCTGTTATGTATATATAAGAACTTCATTAATACGAAAATATGTAACTTTGCAATTATTTATAAAAAAATAGAAATATATTTTCAATAGAAAAGGAAAACCAAAAATAGAAAGCATCTTTTATTATAATTAAAACTTCAAAAATAATAACTCACACTTAATCAAAAGAGAATTAATAATGTCTGGAATTACCTTTTTGGTGGTGTTAAATATTTTGGTAACAGCCTGTGGTTGTGTCAAGAAAGAAATAGTTTACAGATATCCAGGTGGCTAAGACTTCATATACTGCAATTGAGTATTCATCTTAATGAAATTCAAGTTAGAGAATGAAGAAAATGCACATAACGACATACCAATTATAGAATGAATAGTGTTTTGAAAAAAAAATATCAAATTCCCAAACACTACCCACCATGAAGATGTAAGAATACCCTACAATTTTCCCCAGATTACAACCCAAAATAATGAAAACATAAATACATATGAAGCTTGTTTCTTTGTTTCATTTACTAACCCGGAAAGGAAGGTGTTTTTTTTCTAAGTCTCCTGTACAAGTAATATTTTAATGGTTTCATAGGAGACCAGCATACATTACTGTTTATAATCTTCCATCTAAGGAATATGTTCGTGTACAGCAAGGAAGCAGAAAAAAATACTCTTGAAGATAGAGCATTACAGAATTACAGAATTAATTAATTTGAAAAAAGAAATATGCAATCCACAAACTACATATGCAACATCTAACTCAGTAAGCGAACTCCCGATTTTCATATAACATTCAAATAACATACCAATCTGTTGAAGAGTGAAGTTATCCTTTCTGAGCTCCAAATAAAACTGAGGGCAACATTTTCCAGTGTTTTTCTTTATTGAGCCCGATCTTATCCGAGAACATATCTATGTCAGCATCCTAGTAACCTATACCTTCATGGAAAAAATGTGGGAAATTTATAATTCATTCAGTTCGTATGCTTTTAGTGCATAAATAAAACATGGTGTAGTCAATAGGGAAAACAAATTACCTGCATTAATATGATCACATGAGCACGCATATAAATTATTCAAACCCAGAAACGAAATGATGATAATTGTCTCTAGTACACAAGTGATTGAAATGAAACATACCTAAAATGGGTGTATGGAGTTATAAGTAACCAGGAGAACCAATGCTTGATGAAGAATATTGCAATGAAACATACCTGAACCAAAAAATAACTTAACATAGATTATAAACATAGATTCTTACAACCCAAATTGGTTTCATAACTATGAAAATATGAATCTAACTATGTGAATATGAATCAGACAATTAGAAAGTTAGATATACCAGATGTTTCTCGCAGAATCAAGCATGGACATCGTGAAGAAGTGACATGGGATTGGGTTTTAAGTAATTTATGTCATGATGCAGGGATGTTGGATGAGGCTCAGGCAGCGGTTCCATGAATTCTTGGAGGCGAAGGCCGAGCAGGTGTAGTTGAAGAAATAGTAGGAAGAGGCGATGGAACCAAGGAGCGACTGAGGGAAAAGTTTGTATAAGACATGATTCACAGAAACAGCTAAATATGCGATTCACTACAACAACATATAAATCATAACACAATCAAACATTGTTGAAGGAATAGATTGATATAATGGCGATGCAAAGTGTACTTGACATGGGGACGGAAGGCTTCCTCGGAACTATAACTTGGTGAGTGGTGCATCGATGCAAAGAAGATAAACGTGAAATAGAATGAAAAGTAATCGCGAGCCGAATGTGGGTGTAGCAGCAGAAAAAATGATTACCATATATATACGGAAAACTAATAATGATATGGAGGTGAATTTGCAGTGCGTCTAGGTTTAGACAATGTAGAAGAATGATTACCTTATCAACAGATGCGGTCGTTGGATTGCAGGAGTAGAAGCAGGATCGGAATGGGTACCCAAATCGGGAACCCTAGGGATACTGATAAGATAGGTGCAACGCGAGTGGACACGGGAGGAAGAACCTGGAAGCGAGGAACCGTATTGTCGGAGATGGGTCATGGTGATGTGTTGGTCGGAGTCGAAGCAGGATTGGGATGGGTAACCATATCAGGAACCCTGGGCATACTGAGAGGATAGGTGCAGTGCGAGTGGACGTAGTAGGAAGAAGCTGGAAGCGAGGACAAGAAGCCTCGGGATACTGAGAGGATAGGTGCAGCGCGAGTGGACTTGGGCGGAAGAAGCCGGAAGCGAGGAACCCTAATGTCGGAGATGAATCGCGGTGATGGATCAGTGGGAGTCGATTTGTGATGGGTATTGCTGGGGTTCAACTGGATTTTGGAGGGTGATTAGGTAAATGGATTGGAAAAGTGGGTGACGTGGTGCAATGTGTAGGTGACACGTAGGCATAGAGACACCCAGGTTTAGTAGATATAGTGGATGTATGCATAATTAATTTGGAAACAATGTATGTGAAAGAGGGGAGGGTTAAAAAAATGGAATTTGAGAGCATTAAAATGACAAGAAATGACAAATTTTGAAACTACAGCATGCATTTTCAACCGTTTAATGAAATATATAAAGATTAAACAGAACAAACACGATTTTAATTGTACTGCATTTATCAACATGGAACATTTGTAATAGTATTTCAGGTTATATATGAATGAAGTAAACAAAACAAATGGGGTCGAGAAAGCCCTACTGCATCCACATACTTCTAGTTTTGATATGTAGATATTTGTGAAAAAGTTGGCCAGCAGCAACCCTGGATGAATAAAGCTCATAAATCATGTATGGATGTAGCTTGGATGTTTATAACACACAAAGGAAATCTGGGAAGGAGGTAATTCCCCCACAAGATCAGAAGCCGTTTTTTTTTTCTCCATCCATTTTGAGGTTGAGCATACCATGGAATATTGAAAAATGAAAATGGACTCCATCTTCTATGTACTTCATCCACTGATGGATGGTACACTAAATTTTGTGGAAACTAATAATGGGAAAACTATCCCTTTCCAGTTCATATCTAGATAAAAAAAATCCCCATTGACGAATAGAGACTGGTTTTTGATGATTACATGCTTTATGATTGGGGTTCTGTTTAAAAATACTACATTAATGAGAAATCTACACTCTATAGGGTTGGAATAATGTTTTTTGTGAAAGAATTTTAAGGGAACATGTTCTAGTTTTAGTTGAGGTGTTTGGAGACCATCACCAGCCTGAAGACAATGATTCGTGTCATGGAAGATGTTCCCCTTCATAAGCACCAGCTGGTTTTCAACAGAAATGAGCCTGAGGTTAGTCATGATTTGGGAGTGTACAAAATAAAAGAGGAATCTACAATCAAGTAAGTTTGCACCCAGAGGGGTGAAATGAAAATATTTGTGAAAACCCTTATAGAGAAGATGTTCCCATTGGAGGTGATGTTTTGAGACATCATCTTCAACCTCAAGGCCAAGAGCCGCAACATGGTAGGCTTCCCCCTATAAGAGCAGAGGCTAATTTACAACATCAAGTTGCTTACTGATGGATATGCCTTAGAAAATTATGACATAGTAGAGGAGTCCACTCTCCATTTGGTTCTCCGACTCGGGGGTAAAATGATAAATATTTTTCAAACCCAACTTAGGAAGAATATGTATATTTCTAAATGTGTTTCTAAATATTTAAAATTGTTTTTTTAGTTAAAAAAATAGAAAACAAAACAATGTGAAATAAATGTAAACATATATTTAAAAAGATAAATAAGAGCATAATGGAGAAATGATGATGAATAATTTATGGGGAGGGTGGTATTGACATACTAAAATCTATAAAAATAGAAGAAAACATGTTTGAATATGTTAAAAAAATATTACATACATACAAGTTTGATTAACATCAGTAAATATTACCTCCACAGGAAGTCATTGTGCATCTGCAGTAAAGCAATTCCATCTTGCTATGACTGAAAGTGTGGGAATCCGATTGAAAAACACCCACTAATAGTTAAGAATGAGGAAATGGCATTAGTTTGAATGAAGAAGATGACAAATGCGGGAAGGTCAAATCATTTCAATAAATGAAAAAATAATACTGAACCTAAAAAAGTTCTATTAATATCAATATATCTTACCTCCAAATAATGTCATTAGACCACCAAAAAAGAAGTTTGATCCTGATATGAGTGATTCGAATAGGTAAATTAGAAGAAAAAGGGGGAAAGGGGGGTCAACAATTTACAGGGAAAACTTAAAGAATGTGACCTCCACTACAGTCAATGGTGATGAAACTGTCACACTTTAAAACATGAATATTACAGTTTCAGAAAATTGACATAAAGTAGGAAAACATAATTTTGAATGAGTAATCTAGAAGCAGTGTCATATAATCAATATGGAAACAGTTATGTATAAAAAATCTAAAAACAATTATGTCAATGTTACGCCAATATGAATTTAGGTGTACCAAAAAACTACCTCCAGAAAATCACGTAACAGGGTATCTAGAACTATTCCTATCAACCTACTTTGGTGATTATAAGAAATGTAGAAACACTTATGCATAAGAAATCTAGAAACAATTGTACATAATGACGTAAAATTCTTCCACGAATAGATTACATATTCCTAAATAAAGTGAAACACGATATAATATTTGACCAATAAAGATAAGAATACATTAACAGGATATGATTCCAAATCATGAATTCACACAGTTAAGAGCCATCCCACTTTTCAAAACCTGAAAAACATGATTAAATCAACATAGAGAGATGAAAAGATCAAACAAATAATTTGTCTTGCAGATAGAATAAGCTTACATAAAAAGCAGTCTGGAATTTTCAGCTATAAACTTCAACTGAAACGTCACATTCCCATTCAAAATATGATTTTGTTCTACTGTAGTGAATGAAATATATATTGTATGTATATAATGTTAACTGAAAACCACCTAAGTAAACATTATTTTAATTGCAATGACCAATAGATAAAGCATGCATGATAGAGACAGAGAAATTTAGTTAATGTTTAAATGAAATTACACTTACTCGTGCTTTACTGTATGATTTGCTGCAAGAGCCAGACGACAATGCTGGTACATATGCAGTCAAAATAACCAAAATCAGTCCAAATGTTTCTTCTGAATCAAGATAGGTGATATGCAGCACCAATCTTAGGAATGTAGTTAGAAATTACATAGAATTCCAAATACAAATATGTGTGAAAGAATGAGTTAGTACATGTTGATTCACCTGTTCAATATTGTTGAAGGAATAGATATATATAATGGTGAAGCATAGTGATCTTGCCATAGGCACATAAGGCATCCTCAGAACTATAACTTGGTGAGCAGCACGTCAATGCCAAGAAGATAAACCTGAAACAGAATGAAAAGTAATCGGGAGACGGAGGTGAGATTAGCAGCAAAAACATGATAGTGTTAATGTATGTATAAGGAAAAGTAATCATGATTTGGATGTGGATTTGCAGTGCGTCAAGGTTAAGACTCTGTAAAAGAAAATTTATCTCACATATAGATGGTGAAAATGGAGAGCCGATGCTATTTCAGAGGAATGGACTGCTTTCGGTTCAAATAGACGAATGTTGAAGTCAGTTGTTTCGAGTAGACTTCCTTAGCTCGACGGGGGGCTTCAAATGCGAGAACCTCACGAAGCTTACTAGTCGATTGTAGAGGAATCTCACATTATAATGAAGGATTGAAACCGTGAGGTAGATGCAGTCGCTAGATTGCAGGAGTAGAAGCAGCAATGGGATGGGTAAGCATCGTGGGAACCCTATGGATAGGGAGAGGACGGAGTTAGCACGAGAGGGACAGAAGAGGGATGTCGAAAGGTATGGGAGATTGATAAATAGAGGTCACATGTGACCGATGAGGAACATGCAGTGGTGGAGAAGGCGTAGAAGGAGGAGGTTCTGCAAAACGACAAGAACCCTAATCACAGCACTGGGAAACGAAGATCGAAAAAAGGTGAAGCGCGACAGCAGGTGAAGCGCGAGCGGGAGGAGAAATGATTTAGGGTGAAGTGAGCGATTGATCGGAGTTATGTCGGAACCCTAGGTGCGGACGGAGGAGAAGGTAAACAGAGCGAAGCGAATGAAAGGGCTTGAGGTCGGAGAACTCATCTCGGCGGAAGAGCCCGATAGCTTGGGGGTAATTGCGGGAAGGTTTTTATTTTCAGGTGACGTGGTTGCTTGTGGAGGTGACAAGTAAGGCTGGAGGAACCCAGTCTTAGTATATATAGTGGATTTAAAATTTATATTCCAAACATTTCAAAATATTCAATATTCCCAATATTTAGTAAATGCCACAATTTTTCCAACTCATGACTAGATAATTAATTCTTCAATTAATTACCCTATTACACATCCTACCCCATTCGAGTTATTTAACTATTTAATCATCACACATTAACCAACCCAGCAATACATTCTTAAAACAATCACATTATCAATTCCTAATTTAAATTACATGGGAGGGATCATTTAATAACATTAAAAGTGTCATGCATTGACATATCATATATCAACATAATCAAGAACACATATCAAAAGACAAACCACAACAAGCATGATATGACATTACCACTAACTATCAATTTATCTTTAATCGTCATTTCAAGGAAACATTTTAGTTCTATAACCAAGGAAATGCACATTCTCAATTTATTTAGAGAATCTATAATTCTAAAATAAAGTGATAGATATTTGGTACCCTACCTCGAGGTGACCCGTTTTAATTCCGCAATAATTTAATGTACTTAGTGGCAACCAGTCTACAACAAGTTCACAAACTCACACCCACACACCTTTATATATACACACACACAAACATATATATATGTGTGTGCATTGCCTACATTAATCAAAAAAAATTAAATATAGTAATCTAGTACCCAGATTCAATATAGTAATGATAAAAAAACCTCTATCTTGATACTTGGGGCTCATAAAAAATTTACAGACCATAATATAACTGGTGAAAAACCAAACAGTAGGTTTAAAAGCTTTCACAAACCAACAACATACATTAAAATAAATCCCATCTGCCTCTCCCTTGGTGGGGGATGCCAGAAAAATGACCAACGGGTCCCTAAACCACATTCACAAACCCTAAAATTAGATAAAAAACAACAACCAGATAAAACTAAACCATAAGGTTTAGAAGACACCAAAATGGGCACCGAGAAATCAGTTAATCGCCAATGTGATGAAGAAGACCTAGATGGATGGTATTACCTTGAAGATTCGGACATAAACCAAGCACAAATTTGACAAGAAAAAGCTGTGGAGAGTGAACCCATAAAGGGGGGGTTGCGCCACGGGGGGTCACACGCTGTCGGAGCTTCAACTGGTTGTCGTGCTGCAGCTAGGAGGGTCTCCTAGGGATTATGTGTTGTTGGAGGTCTGAATGTGGTGGGCCGTGCGTAGGAGGAGGTTGGAGATGCTTCTGTGTTACGCATGGAGGATGAGAAAGATGGATGTCGCGCCACCTGCAGGTCACACCTCCCCTTTTTATTTTATTTTTCGCCTAAAATTATTCTATTTAATTGAATTTAATAATTAAAATAAAAATACTAATTTTATTTTTATTGTTATTATACACATTAAGAACTTATCAAATAAGTGAAAAACACCCCATTTAATTTAAAAAGTGTTTTAATTTATTATTATATTATTAAATGTTTTGTAATTAATTATGAAACTCCCTATTGATCATTAAATTATTTTAATATTTACATAACTGAATAACCACAAACATAATAAAAACATCATTTTTATTATTATTCCAACATTTATTTATTTAAACCCAAAACCCCTAATTTATTTTAATATAATTAATTTGATAAAAATTCCAACACACAAACCACAATTTAATTTCCATAATAATAATAATAATTACATTAGTAAAACTAATATTATAATAATATAATATTTATTATTTTTCAGTGCTTGGATAAACCCAACATGTAACGACCTGAATCTGGGGCCTCATAATTGGTGCCCCGTACTCAGTTTGCCACACAACCTCAAGCACGTTTCCCCAAATTCCATAGGATTCTGACTAGCAGCGAGGGCCTTGGTGAGTCAGTGGGGAAACTATGCCCTCATTGGGGGAAGTATACAGTGGAAGAACAATCATACACAATAACGGAAACAGGAACAACATACGACAACTAAAAATAAAAGTAGAAGAAATATCTGACATAACAATGATGCAGTATGGTAAATGTGTCTATGGAAAGCAGTAACAAAACAACATGCTGAAATACAACTAAAACCAAATACAAAGGTAAACAGCAACTCTAGCAGTATCGCGAGCCAAATCCTGGTACCATGCTCTCCAACTCCAGCCAGTAATCATGTACCTGAGGCGGAAGGGCCACAATCCCTATCTACACCTGCAACCATATAATCCGTTTGGGTCAAAAAATAGGACCCAGACAGGGTGTGAGACTAATCCCAGTAGTCTACCACCACAAGAATTGTTCCCTAATGTTAGTGAGAAATATATAAAAAGTAATGGAAATAAATACAGTAATGAACTAGGAGTACACCAGTATAATCCTACCAATTACCATTCACATTCATTTAATTAAACAACCGGGGAATCTAGCAAAGCTCTCTATTCAAAGGTAAATAAATTAACATAGCAGGTATCTAAAAGATTACCTAAACCCCAAGGAGTTCAAACCCAAGCTTGTTCATTGGCTTGGTGGACTCGTCATAACCAATACAAAAAATAATTCACACTGACTCTCCAAGTGGCTCAAACTAGCAGTCCACTATAGTCCAGTAATAAAAAAATGCACAAACACTATGAAAAGCTCTTACGTCAATTCACCCATGGTCTTGCAACGATAGCTACAGACTCTCTGAGGAAACACTTACGTCTAATTCCTCTTTTGGTCTCAATACGTGTGTAAACTAAGAACATTCTTAGGAAGGAAAACGTCATATTCTCGTAGGTCCTGTGTACGAAACAAAAACCAACAGACCCTCTAGGAAAGCACTTAATCGTCTATTCTCTCTTTGATCTCCCGCACCAGGTTCTTGCAGCCCTGAACAGTCCAGTAGAGCGTAATAGAATTTTAGCAGCCCTATGTAAGTTCAACAGATACTTGAATAATAGCTAAAGTGCATCAAGAACATTTAAATAGAATGAAACACCTGCAAGCAGTTTTAACAAGTAAACTAGTAATTGTAATAGGGTTTTCCTCACAGGAAAATGGTGCCAAACGGTGATAAACAACCAAACAGGGAAAAACAACCATGGGGTGATCCTCAAACATGCAACCAATCATACATTAGTATCAATTAATTATAAGCTATCATGAAATATAATGAGATTAAACAATAGGATCAAAATCCAAAACAATGGATAACCGATACAGGGTTATCTAGCACTTTGGAAACCAAAACTCAAAGAAATTCAACGTATGGAAACAAACCACCTACCTCAATCCTCGGTGATTGATATAATTCAACCACAATGATTGATTCTCCTTATAACATCGATGATCTGAGAAAATGTCCAAAATGCTCAACCCACGATAACATGAAAATGAGGATGAATCATGAAACAAGGATAAGTCAAAACCAAGAACTCAGAGCTTCAATTCTATTGCAACCGACGGTGTTCGATTCAGATAGTCATTGACGGATCGGTGTCTCAGAAAATATTCGGCCTCCTCGGATGCTCTGGGTGGAATTAGGTGGAGAATAAGATGAAAATTGGGTTAATTCGTGACCCCGGTCCGATTAATGAAATAAAAAGAAAATTACACGGCGTGTATTTTTAGAGTACATGGCGTGTACCTTGTTTTTACATACATCGCTTTAAGCGGCCTCCACACCACCCCACACAGCCGTGTGTGTGGCCCGGACACAGCCCGCACACGGCCTCGCGCAGGTGAAAAGTACACAGCGTGTACTCATAAAGGACACGGCGTGTACTATGAAAATTTCCAGATTTTCCCCTTTTCCTTAAAAATGACCATAAAAGGAAAACATACCTGAAAGGACGATCTAGGTTCTTACAAACTTCCCCCCTTAAAGAAATTCATCCCTGAATTTCCCTAGTGAGGCGTAGAAAAAGTAACCCCAAATAGCTCTGGCCACTGCGATCGTACATTTTCCTCCCGCTCCCAAGTCTCATCCTGCACTCGCATGTGCTGCCAAAACACCCATAATAGAGGAACAGACCAGCCAAAGAGAACATTCGTACTATGATCGACATTCCGGATAGGATTCTATTCAAACAACGCATCAGCTTCTAGATCAACCTCCTCCGGTTGAAAGACATGAGACGGGTCTGAAAAGTATTGTCGGAGCTGGGAAATGTGGAAGACATCGTGCATAGCCTGGTACCTCTAATTTAACTACAACTGATAGGAAACCAGACCAACTCTATCCAACACCTCAAACGGCCCAAAGAACTGTGGTGAAATCTTACCCTATCTCCAGATCCTCTTGTGTCCTAACCTCGGTGCGACACGTAGGAGATCCTAATCACCGACCTCGAACTCTAGAGGTCATCTCTGCTTATCAGCATAAGACTTTTGTCGAGACTGTGCTATAGTCATCCTCTTTCGAATCAACTCTATCTACTCTGAGGTCTCATGAACAAGATGAGGTCCCAGCAAAGCTTCCTCTCCTACCTCCAGCTAGCATAAAGGTGATCGGTATGGCCTACCGTACAAGGCCTCATAAGGTTCCATCTGAATAGTCTCTTGAAATCTTTTGTTGTAGGAAAACTCCACAAGAGGGATATGCTTCTCCCAAGAACCGAAAAAGTCCAAAATGCAAGCTCTGAGCATATCATCAAGCACCTGGATCGTGCGCTCAGACTGGCCATCTGTCTGGGGATGGTATGTTGTGCTCAAAAGTACGTGTGTACCCAAAGCCCTTTGAATCTGATAGTTACCTCATCAGCACCAGATCAAGTAATATAGAGGTAAAATCCACAGAAGAGAGAAGGGTTTGTACCTGTTTGTCATGAACCACCAAGTGTATCTTGGAGAATAGGGCTATCAGCTGCCACTCACTACTGGCCTCCTAAACTGCCTGTAACGGATTCCTCCAACTCAGTGTGTCTGCCACAACATTGCCTTTCCCAGGCGTATAGGAATGATCAAAGTCAAAACACCGTAGGTACTCGACCCACCTCCATTGTCTTAAATTTAATTCACTCTATGTGAAGATATACTTGAGGCTCTTGTTGTCAGTATATACCACAAAATTATCTCCTAAAAGATAGTGTCTCCAACAATGCAAGGCATGAACAACAGCAGCCAACCCCAGGTCGTGTTTAGGGTAGTTCCTATCATGTGGCCTCAACTGCGGACTCCCGTAAGCAACAAACCGACATCCCTGCATAAGAACAGCTCCCAGCCGGAGACCTGAAGCATCATAGTAAATAGTATATCCCTTGCCCGGTTCTGGCAAGGCCAGTATCGGTGCTGACATCAAACTCCGCTTCATCTCCTGAAAAGATGACTCACAAGAATCTGACCATAAAAATATTGCCCCCGTCTTGGTCAGACCTATTAGCAGTGTTTCTAGGCATTAAAAGTCCTGTATAAACTTCCTGTAGTAACCAGCCAGCCCAAAGAAACTCCGTACCTTGAAATCATTCTTCGGTTACTTCCAAGTAACCACCACCCTCACCTTTTCTGGGTCTACTGATACTCATGTCTCTGAGATGACATGACCCAGGAAATGAATCTCATCCATCCCAAAGTGGCACTTTGAGATCTTAGCATATAAATTATTCTCTATTAGTGTACTTAATACGATCTCATGATGGGTACCATGGTTGTGTTGTGTGTGAGAGTACACCAAGATATCATCTACAAAAACCACCACGAAGGAATCCAAATAAGTATGGAAAACTTTTTTCATTAGTGCCATGACAGCTACTGGCACGTTCGTGAGACCGAACGACATAACCAAGTACTTAAACAGACCATATTTTCTCTGGAAGGCTGTAAGAGGTATATCAGATGGTCTGACGTGCAACTGATGATAGCAGGATCTCAACTTGATCATTGAGAACACCCTAGCTCCCCGAAGCTGATAAAAAAGATCATCAATCCTCAGTGAAGGATATCGGTTCTTAACTGTCAACTGGTTCAGCTTCCGATAGTCCACACACAACCATAAGGTACCATCCTCCTTCAACGGAAACAACACTGGAAAACCCCAAGGGGACATGATGGGTCAGATAAAACCCTTTGCCTACAACTCCTTCAACTGTTTCTTGAGCTATTGTAACTCAGGCGTCGCCATCCTATAAAGAGGTTTGGATATCAGTGTTGCTTCTGGAACAAGCTCAATAGATAATTCAACCTCTCGCTCTAGAGGAAACCTTGAAAAGTCTTCTGGAAAGACATCTAGAAAAAAGGTCAACTACCAGAGGAAAATTCATCTTAGAAGTCCACTGGTCATCTAGATATAAACTAGAAATCTGGGATGTAACACCGCACATCCCATGATGCTCTAGTCCAGCTCTGCTCGCCTGGACATCCCATTCACCCTTGTGAAGAAAAGACCCACCCTTAAGTGATGTGAAACTCACCCTTTGACGATAGCAGTTTACAAAGGCCTAGAAGGAAACTAACCAGTCCATCCCGAGAATGACATCATAACCCATCATCTCAAGGACATAAAGATCCCACAAGAAGTGACACCCACCAACCTCAAGGGGGATCTCCTTGCACTGAGGAACACTAGCAGTTCTATGTCCCAAGGGAGTGTATAGTGTCATCATATCCTCAGAAGTAAAGACAGTAAGTCTAAGGATCTCCACCGTGTGAATAGAAACAAAGAAATGAGAAGCTCCAGTATCAAAAAGCGCAGCAGATAAAACTGAGGCTACTAAGATCATACCTCGAACTATGGAAGGTCCAGGATCTCGTCCCTGATGAATCTTCTCTTCCACAACCGTATATCTAGTACAGCGGCCCAGTGTAGAAGCCTGATATCCTTGGACTGATCCTCCCTAAGACTAACCACTGCGTCCTCGACCTCTACCCTAGCCTGAATGACCTGAATAACTCCAACCCCCAGTCTTCCACGGAACTTGTAATCCTACTCCTGTATGAGGAGTAGAAACAGATCCTCCTTCACTAGCCGCTAGAAGAAGAACCCTACAAAAATGTTTCAGATGACCCACCGTGCCTCAATAACGGCACTCTACTGGGTCTCTCGTGCACTAAGGCTTCTTATGCCTGCTCTTTCCACACTGATTACATACCACCTGGTTTCCCGATGGGAGATACCGTCTACCAGAAGAAATACCTTGCTTCCTCGAGTCACCTCAAGTAGACTCTTGGTGGCGCTTCCTGCTGTCGGTATGAAATGAATCAGCTTTCGGTGCTGAACCGCCCTGGTCAACAGCTCCAGTCTCCCTCTTATTTTGATCAGTGATCAGCGCCTTGTTGACTATAAGTGTAAATGAAGTCAATTGGTAGATGTTCACCTGTGATATGATATCTGGCATGAGGCCTTCCTCAAAATTCCTTTCCAAAAACAGCTCATCATTTCCCAGAACGGGAGTGAATTGTTGTAACTCAGTGAAACAGGAGGAATACTCCATAACCAAAAGAGTACCCTTCTTCATGTTTATGAACTCTCTGTCTCTGTTGGCCCTCAACGTCACCAGATAGATGTAGTCGTAGAACATATTCTGGAACTCATCCCAACCCATAGTTTTTTGGTGCCCTACCTACGAAACTACATCCCACCATCTCTTGGTAGAATCTTGTAGCATATAAGTCATGAGATTCACCCTTCTGTATGGGGGTGTCCTGAGATGCTCAAAGATGGAAACCATAGTTTCTAGCCATGACTCTGCAGCTTGAGGTCCTCCATCCCCAGTAAAAGTGGGAGGATGCTGCTGGTGAAAAACCCGCATCAGCTCTACCATAGATGGGGCAGGATACTGAGCTCATCAGAAGGTCGGCATGAATCTCATGAAACCCTCTCTGAACTGAACATCATCACCAGTGTCTGGAATCACTGCAGGATCCATGTTCGGAATGATTGGCGAAACAACTGGTAGTCTTTTGTCTGTCGTATCAAGCGTACGGTCACTGCCTGGTTCCGGACGTGCAACGGGAGGTCGTCTTGGTGCCATATCCCAGAAAGGTCAAAAGCACACCTCAGAATTAGGATTAACAAGGATTGAAACACAACGGTATAAAATAGGAGTAGGAGATAGAAACACTTAATTTTTCCAAAACATGACTACACGGCATGTATTTAAACTACACGACGTGTTTGTTAAAACCATTCACATGGGCTTGTACTTATACCACTATTGTTCATGTAACACCTCAGACTACATAGCGTGTTGTTCCAACACAAGGCGTGTACTTGAACCCCACTCCCCTGCCTGAGTCTCTTTTCAAGGATAACGTACATGGTCCTCTTAATCCTAAACTACACAGCGTGTTCACTAAGGACACAGCATGTACTGGATAGGTTCGGCGACCCGTATATCAGGATACACAACCGGCTACACCTATGACAAATACACGGTGTGTTCGAAACAAATACGGAATGTGTAGGAGAAGATAACACCTTCCTGTGTTATTCGTGACTCGGCTGGGTACGTAGAACAAGGATACACTGCGTGATCTTACAAAACAAGGCTTGTACTACACGAGCATCCCCGACCCGTGTTGTTAATGACATGACCCGTTACACGGTCGACTACTACACGACGTGTATTTATTGTACACGGCATGTCCCCGAAGAATTTCTACAACCCCGTGTCTCTATTCACATAGTCAGTATCGCGGTTTAAAACTACACGGTGTGTATTAATAATGTACACGCCGTGTATTTTGTGTTTTTTCGAAGCAATAGCTCAGAAATTGCACTGAACGCCAGAAACACTGAAAAACAAACATCTATGTGCCAAATTCTGATCTGTGGGGGCCCCTACTCCCCGTGAATAAAAGCATGGCATCATAATAATGCATACCCCAAGTAAACAGAATAACAATCCAATTATCCGCCAAATTCCAATCCTCGAGGGCCCATAACACCTCTAAGACCAAAGTTTGGCATCCATGATAAATTAACTGCAAAAATAAACAACACCCTATCAATATAGCGGTATCTCTATCACATCAACTATCACATCATCATGCATAATCTATCACGACATCTATCATAACAGCATGCAATCTCTAATGCACCCTAGATGACATGGAAAAAGGAATGACATGTGATTTCCTAACCAGTTCTTATATGATGCATGAGATGGAATACCCTCATCTCATCAGGTTGCAACAAAATAGAACCACAATAATATGAACTCTAAAACCACAAAACATGTGCATCACCCAAGGGTGAAATATAATAAAATGTAACACTTCAAAAAACTGAAAATAGCCATTATGGGGTAATATAGATTTTCCCTGTACACTAGTTAATTACTCCCAGGCACATTTCAGTACTAACTACCCATTCTTTACTATCCCTGTCTATTGTCGCAAAACAGTAAGGATATAGAAAATAAAGAAAACCTCCTCAGATACAGCTTTGTAATGAACAGAATCTGGGGCCTCATAACTGGTGCCCCGTACCCGGTTTTCCACACGACATCAAGCGCATTTTGCACAAATTCCAGAGGCTGCTGACTAGCAGTGAGGTTCTTGGTGAGTCGGTGGGAATACTATTCCCTCAATGGGTAAAGTATACAGTGGAAGAAAAAACATACACAATAGCAGAAACACAAAAAACATACGACAACTGAAACTAAAAGTAGAAGAAATGTATGATATAACAATGATGCATTATGGTACATGTGTCTAATGAAAGCAGTAACAAAACAACATGCTGAAATAAAACTGAAACCAAATACTAAAAGTAAAGAGAAACTCTAGCAGCATCACAAGCCAAAGCTAGATCCTAAGCTCTCCATATCCAGCTAGCAACCAAGTACCTGAGCTGGAATGGCCACAATCCCTATCCACACCTGCAACCATATAATCTGTTTGTGCCGAAAAACAGGACCCAAATAGGGTGTGAGACTAATCCCAGTAGGCAACCACCACAAGATTGGTGCCCTAATGTCAGTGAGAAATATATCAAAAGTAAAGTAAATAAATACAGTAATGAACTATGAGTACACCAAATGGAATACTACCGATTACCATTCACTTTAATTTAGTTAAATAACCAGGGACTCTAGCAAAGCTCTTTATTACAAGTTAAAGCAAGTAACACAGCAGGTTACTAAAAGACTACCTAACCTACAAGCAGTTCAAACCCAATATTGTTCTTTGTCTTGGTGGACTTGTCACAACAAATCCATTCAGAATTCACACTGAATCTCCAGGTGTCTCAAACTAGCAGACCCCTATATCCAGTAATCAAACAAGGCACAAACACTCTGGAAAGATCTTACGTTAATTCCTATACGATCTTGCAACGAAAGCTACAGACTCTCTTAGGAATCACTTACGTCTAATTACACATGTGGTATTGATACGTTTGTAAACTAAGAACACTCTTAGGAAGAACAAAGTCCTATTCCCATAGGTCCTGTGTACAAAACTAAAACCAACAGACCGTCTAGGGAAGCACTTAATCATCTATTCCCTCTTTGATCTCCCGCACCAGGTTCTTATAGCACTGAGCAGTACAGTCGAGCGTAATTGACTGTCATCAACCCTAAGTAAGTTCAACATCTACTTGGATAATAGCTACAGGGAATCAAGACCATTTAAACAGCAGGAAACACCTGCAAGCAGTTATAACAAGTAAACTAGAAATTACAATAGGTTTTTCCTCACAGGAAAACGGTGCCAAACAATGATAAACAACCAAACAGTGAAAAAAACCCATGGGGTGATCCTCAAACTTGAAACCAGTCATACATTTGTATAAATTAATTATAAGCTAACAAGAAATCTAAGGATATTAAACAATAGGATCAAAATACCAAACCCAGGATACCCGATACATGGGTATCCGACACTTTCGCAACCAAAACTCCAAGACATTCAACGTAGGGAAACAAACCACCTACCTCAATCCTCGGTGATCGATATAAGTGAACCAGTACAGTTGATTCTCCTTAGAACGTCAAGGATATAGGAAAACATCCAAAACGATCAACCCACAAAAACTTGAAAATAAGGAGGAATCATGAAACAGGGCTAAAGCAGAACCAAGAACTCACCGCTGTTATTCTATTGCAACTGACGGTGTTCGATTCGGATATCCGGTGACGGATTGGTGGCTCGGAGATGTTTCGGCCTCCCTGGATGCTCTGGGTGGAATTAGGAGGAGAAGAAGATGAAAACAAGTTTATGTCGTGACCCCAGTCCGATTAATGAAATAAAAAGAAAAGTACACTGTGTGTACCTTGGTTTTCCATACTCTGCTTTAAGTGGCCTCCACATCACCCCACACGGCCGTGTGTGTGGCCCGGACATGGCCAGCACATGGCCTCACACAGGAGAAAAGTACATGGCGTGTACTCCTAATGTACACAATGTGTACTCTGAAAATTTCCAGATTTTCCCCTTTTCCTTAAAAATTAACAAAAAAGGAAAACATAACTGAAACGATGATCCGGCTTCTTACACAACACCTCAATTTAATGACAATGATTTATTAAAACAGAAACCCCTGATTTAATTAAACATTTCTTTGAGTAGCTTAGAAGCCACATTAACTTCTCATAAATGATACCATTCATTAATATGTAATTAAAATCTCAAAGAATAAAAATAATTTACGACACCACAGTAATAATAATTATATAATTATTATAATTAGAACATTACTCCATTTAATAATTACTCATCCTTTAATAATTCTAAAAAACTTCATTTAATTAAAATAGTTCTTCGATCAACCTAAAATCCACATTAAATTCTTCAACCATCATTTGATTAATTCATTATCTTTCATTTAATTAAAGAACCACAATAATAATAATAGTAAATTTATTATTATTTTTTTAAAAAAATTATTTTAGTTAATCAATATCTCCCATATAATATTATTTGATTAAATTAAATAATTTATTATATAGGGTAAACTACATGGGTTGGACTGCAGCCGTGCGCTGCCCATGCATATCCATTACAATGGAATTTTCCATATTTGGTGCTCCCGAGACTTATCTTTACACCCACTAAATTTATAGGGTAATTATGCAATCCCAAAAAAGACACATTTAGTTTTTCCAACACATAGAATAAAATTTCAAAGATCTGTTTAAAAACACTGACCCGTTGATAAACCAACAAAAATTAGAAAACATCCATATTTTAACTCGGTTAAAATACAAGGGACATTATAGTTACCTTATATTTTTGTAGAATACAGATATAATATTTATTCAATTAATGTAAAATTGTAATAAATAATATTGGACATATTAAAAGAAATATAATAAGAAATATTTAATGTTAATAGTTAATTATGATGATATAAATATCATGTTACTGATGTAATGAAATATTTCATTAAGTTTTTTTATTGATTCTATAAATTTTAATGATAACGAATAGTTTTAAAATTGAAATTACTAATATTTTAAGAAACCAATATTTCATTAAATGACATAAATTTATAAAACCACCATCTTAATCTAAGAGATTTGGTAATTTTTCATAATAACAATCATGGTCAATTTTGGGGAAATTTTTTAAATTTCTTGAAACAATCTTGATCCTCAAGGAGAAAAGAAGTTTTTACTATGGTAAATTTAAATGTGGTTTTCGTGGGTTAAAAATGGTAAGGTTATAAATATGATACAAACGTGTCACAATTATACTTAATTATATTATTATTAATCATCGTCATCATATATTCATATAAAATCTAATTATATCCATTTGTATAATAATATCAATTTATATTTATTCTATGTTTTATGAAATTCTAAGGGATCCCCAAACACCTCTTATAAAATGACGTTTATTATTCTCTTCTATTCACACATAAAAGAATATCTAATCAAACAATACATGAAATAATCCCTAATCATTATCCCAACTCTCATATGACAAGATCTATTTAATCATTATGTAATCTTACAAATATTTTCGTATAAACCATAATAGATTGTCTGAAAAATATGTATCATTCTAAATAATGTAACCTTGTAATAATTCTTCATCCAACTCCATCAAATATAGTTCATCCATCAAGAAATGAGAAAACTTGTATCAATTATGTACTTAGGTTTTTTATATTAATGAACAACCATATATCTATCTCATGTTTCATTAAATAGGAAATGAATCAATCATTCGTTCGTACAATGGATTACAACCTCACAAATCAATGGACATTTTTTTCCATAATGATATCTCACAAGTAGTTAAAAAGGTAAAATTAATTTATATATATAATATTCATGAATTATTTTTCCATATTCATTTATTATATGTTTCTCACCATTCCATTCCATAAGAAACATTAATTCTATTTGTGTGTATGTTTAGAATTCCAACTCCACAAAGCGATGTGATTCAATTTTCACCAATACTTAACAAGGAATATATATATATGTAAATTTAAATAAATAATAAGATCTTTATGATATTTTGATCCTTTTGGAATGATGTGATTATAATTATCTTCATTCTATAATATATTTATATAAATTTAATCATTACTTATTCATATTTATATCCTACTGACTCTATGACTGTAACATTATTCAATTTTCAGGAAAATGGTTATTATTTCCTGATTATTGCAGTATAAATTATTTAATATTTAGTATACAGACCATTAAAAAACTATCAAAGTTATTGTGGACATACAAATGAAATATCATCAAAATGTCTGACATAAAGGTGAATGATTACATAATTTCATATAAAATTATAATATATATAATATATAGAATAATATAACTGATAGAGGTTATTTCGCATGAAAATAAATTAACTTTTTTTTATACTGTACATTAAGGAACATATGTTACTAGTCATATTCGATGCAATAGACACATTAACACAAAAACTCATCTTAAATTTTATAATGTTTTATTTTCAAAAAAAAATTCTTTCATGTCCATGATCAAAAAATTATATTATAAATTTACATATATATACATAAAAGAACCAAAAATGGAATTTATCCTAAATTTCTCTAATGGTTTTCAAAAAGGAAAATTTTTATGTAATATAAGACTTTCTAAACAAAATAAAAAAAGGGATATTCTATTTTATCATATACGAAGACATTGAAATTTACTTAAACTATAATTTATTTATTTTTCATTTTTGTATAATGATAATGCTTCATTCATTTTTGTTGAACAATTTTTTAAGAGAAATAGATAATATGATCTCAAAAACTATTTTCTACAGGGGTACAAATGAGTTTCTCTTGAGATTTATTCATGATATGGTCTAGGGACATTTTTTTGGATGTGATGATCCCCATTATTTATCACTAGTGAGAAGGATATAGCTCAAATGATGGTTCATGTACCATTATAGCTCATTGGTATGCCAAATATAGCTTATATGATTTGTTGATCCCCAATATAGATCATAGGTGAGAATGGTATAGCTTATATGATGGATTCACCTAGATAACACACAAATAAATTGGGTAATAATTATATGAATTGAATAATTATATTGGATGTGGGTCGATTAGATACTCTAATTATAAGGCTTCGGTGAGTGTTCTATAGTGGTGGTTTCATAATGAACTTACTTAGATTTCTGATGCCAGATAATAAGTTTTTATGGAAGAAATTTGATTCGAAAATGAAGTTTTATAATATTGTCAATGGAAAAATGATTTTCTTTTTGTGTAAAAGAACCTTTTTTAAATAACGTTATTTTCATATTTTTCCATGTTTTTCACCACTATAATGGGTTTCATCTATTTATGCACATAACCATGATTTCTGTGCTCATTATATTTTTTAAAATGTCTTACAATGGGGTTAAGGATGGGTATGGGAAAGGAAAAAAGTAATGATGACATTCATAATAATAGTCATGAAATAAAAACTTCTTTTCATTTCATGGATTTATTTTTTTATAGAAATGGTTACAATATAAAATATTCAACTATATAGTATATAGGTAGTTAATGTAACATTTATGACTTAATAATCTACAAATATACACCACAAATGATCCTCATAAATTCAAGTAATTGAATTATTGTTTAAATACAATAGAAGATGATTTTTCTAAAGAGGAGGCCATGTGGTTTTTATATAAAATATATATTTAATTATGTCAAACTAAATTTTGAGAAAAAAATAGAAAACATCATAATATAAAAAATAATGTATACCTTTTAATATCGATATTTCATTTTTCATTATGTTATATTATATTATATAATAAAATTGCTACTATGATGATTCAAAGTATAAAAAAAATTGTTTTTTAAAGAAAATTAAATTATTTGTCTCAAATTAGACAATAATTTCATTTCACATTCTTGGAATAATAATTAATTCATTATTTTTATCTAAAAAAACCCTAAAATTCAATTATAAATACCCAAGATTATTCCCATAAAAAGTTAAATAAAAAACATTCATTAAAAAAGATATATTTAATTTCCTTAAAATAATATTCCTTGATTCCTTATAATTTTTTTTCACTTTACACCATTTCGTTAAGGTGTTATTCACATATAAAATACGGATATTCAAATATGATTTTTCCTTTCCACATTATTGGTTTCGTTTTTATTATTACATTTATAGATTCCCGAACATATATAAAAAATCATTTTAAAATTAATTATTTTTAATATTAACAGGATAATTATTTTTTATTCTATTTTAAAATAAAATTATTAATTTTTGAACATATATATATATATATATATTATATCCTCTTATATTTTGTCAATTCTAATTATCAAAATGTTTTACTACCGATTAAGATATTTTTAATTCCTTTTATATAATTTCATATATAACATTTTAATAAATTCAAAATAATTATATATAAATTTCAATATTATGTTATATAGTGATTAAAAACTATATACAATAAATAAAATT
Source organism: Viscum album (assembly GCA_963277665.1). Taxonomy (NCBI): domain Eukaryota; kingdom Viridiplantae; phylum Streptophyta; class Magnoliopsida; order Santalales; family Viscaceae; genus Viscum; species Viscum album. Next base: position 1,940,179,531 of record OY728126.1, on the reverse strand, counting down.
ACTCTCAAATTATTTTGATAATATCATGTTTATCATTAGTTTAATATCTATTATGGTGTTTTAAATTCATTATTTTTCACAGACATCAAGAAAGGTAATTATAATTTATTTATAATTTGAAATGATATTTTTTTATTTAATTATATTATTTTAAAATTAATTTATCAAATTAATAAGTTTAATGTAAAGAAATTCAATATGGTAATTAAAAAAAAGTAATTCTAAAAAAATTTCAGGAAATTATATCTATAATAAAAGGTTAATAAAAAAGATATAACATAAATAACTAATCAATAATAATGAAAATAAATATTATTTTTATTTTTATTTATTAGTTCATAACCATAAATATTTTATAGAATACATTTAAATCTATTGAAACAAAATAAGTCCCAATATAATGGGACTCTAATAATTTACATTGTCATTTGATATTACTCCTTTTTTTCTCCTATTTCCCTACAATTTATCATAAATTATTTCTAAATGTATTAAATTTAAATTTAGTTTTTTCTCTTATTGTCTATATTATTTTTCCAATATAATTATTCAAAATTAGTATCTATTATTAAATCAATAATCCATTGTGTAATTATTTTATTGAGTTTTCTATATATTTTCCTCATCCAATGATAGCATATACAATTATAATATTTTTCTAGCCTTTAATATATATTATGATATTTAACCTTATTCTTTTGGGAACCATTTTAATGATATTTAAACATATTATCTCTCATATAATTATGAGGGAAATTCTTTCCCAAAGGGTTTATACCATTTAAAATCTATATTAATTTTTCATTTCTATATGTTATTCATGAATATTGTCAAATAATGATGTGATGGTTAAGAATATAATTATATATCCCTCTAATGTTTTGGGATATTTTTATATCATATGAGATCATTATTCAGAGAATTTTTATTGTTATGTTTATATAAAACTACATAATGGTATTTAATATCATTAACATTGTATATAATGTTATGATGTATTAATTTAATTTGTTAATGTGAATTACGATGTTTATATATTATGAATATGACACATTTGGTGTGTTTTATCATATGATTCTTATAATAATAATCATATTGTTATGATAGGATGGTAATTGTTATTCTATCGCATGCACACATATAGACTAATGTTTCATGATCCACATTATTTTTATTTATTTATATTCTATGTCAATTTTTCATAGATCTATTTCTCTAGGTGATTACATTTATTGGAGAGGATTATCAAATTCAATTAGATAGCTATGATGTTGCAATAAAGATGGGTTTGATTTTTTTATATTTAATGAATGTAATTTCTCTATAAAAATATGCCTCTAGATTGCGGTATTTCTAAATAAATTTATGATTTTATTTAAAAAGTAATAATAATTATATATATATACATATTTAATATATCGGTCACTATATTTTTTATCATGGAATATTTTTTTGTAATTATTTTAGAAAATGATAACCAAGGTGATATATATGGATTACATTTTTTAGGGCTATAGAATTAAATTACTCACATATACATATTTTCAATTAATGATATATTATGTTGTTTTTTTTGAAACATTATATATTTAAAAATTGTAATGAATTGGGAGGATCCATTTCAATAACCCATGTGACAAAAAAAAACCATTTCTCTAAAAAATAAATAATAAAATATGATAATGATTTTAAATCGTGATAGTACTAGCATACGGACCTCAACCCATTAGATAGGTTAGGACCAAAATTTAACTAACCATAATTTCATCCCATATAATGAAAATAACAATAGTTAATGATAATGTAGTTATAAATTGATGTGGGATGATTTTCCCCCATATTCATAAAAACTAGAAAATACCACAATATGAGAATATATAATATAATGCATGAATATACACCATACCATACATGAACATATATAATATAAACATTGGCCAGTGTCTCAGAATATCAGAAACTATATGAATTATAATTACTAAATAAACAAGAATTAATAAATTAATGATGTTCCAACAATTGACACTGAATAAACACACTAGAAACTACCTTTATGCACCATCATTAAAGATCATAGTAGTAATTCACTCCCCTAAAATTGTAAGAGGTATCCCATTACCATCACTATATCTATTGAAGATTATATATATAGTGTGATTCATATGAAAACATAGATTATACCACCCTATAGTAATTCTTAAAATTTCATACCACACACCCCCAATAACAAAAACAAGTTCACTCACTTTTTATTAATATTTCAATACAATATATATAATATAACTAAGATGGAGAAAAAATTATGACTGAAAAAAATAGTCCCATTTAATTTTAAGTCCATTATTTCAATTAAATATCCCATATCCTAATCCACACTCTCATTTCATTTGTGGATAACCCATTCCATGCACCCACTAAATGAATTTACCATTACAACATTCCCAAAAGTGATACCAACAAATTAAAAGAAAAAAATTTCTTCATACTCAATTTATCACTTAATTTAATGAACCACTATTACACTAAATCAGCATGACACCCATTTATAATCTATTAATACACTGATAATGTAAAAAATTAACCAATCTCATCCAATGTTATCAAAATTTCCCCCAAATTAGTAATAAATCCATGTCAAAATGAACAACGCCCCAAATATATATTCACCATGATCACATAAAACAGACACCAATTATATGTTAGAAATAAAATTTACTAATATTCAATAAACATTATATTAATATAAATAATCAAATGGTAATTTTATCAATAAATTTTTGTGTCACTCAAAAAAATTATATATCATTCAGAATGGGAATAGAATACAAGATATATACAATGATATTTATTTGATATCAAAGGAATGATTTCAGAGATTAAAAATAATTATATCATGCTATTAAGAATGTCAATGATATATATAAACCACCCACATTGACCAATGTAGGCTAGATGAAATCGCATATTACACTCGTTAATCCTGGATCTATAAACTGAGTAATAAAAATTCATAAAAAATTCCCTTAAAAATATAACCTAACCATCCGAGCAAGGAAAATAATCCCCAATTTAGGGTCTCACTAAAAGGAAAGTAAGATATAAAAATAATTTGTGTTAGAATAGTTATTGTACCTTTTAATCATAATACAATTGACCTATTATTTTGATATATTGGGCCTTTGGGAAAATTGAATAAATGAAATATGCAAAAAAATTAACATTATTTGGAGATCCATACCTATATGGGGACTAAGGAGGGTTTCTATGGAGAAATTTATTTAAATATATAATTTATTGAATACCCTAAAAAAAACATGGTGTAAATAAATTTATTGGAAAATCAATGACTATATATTGAAATAATACTAGACAAATATTATCAATGTCACATGATTGATGCCCATTTTCCTAAACTATGATCCAAACCGATACCTCTCTATGGTTCCCATTTCTACCTCTCATTGTTACATGTGAAAAAACATTTAAACCTATGTAAAAACATAATATTACAATTTATATTATCCTTAAATAATATAGTTTTTATTTCATTTTAATCAGGAAACACCAAAATAAATTTTGACAATAATATATTTTGAACATTAAAACATATGCGCTAAATTATCATTTTTGAATATTGTTTTACATATTATGAAATATATATTCACATGGAATATAATTTCATATTTAATTATAATTGAAAATCAATTTACAGATTTAAAAAAATAGAAGACCAATTTACGATTGAAAAATTATTTTTCAAAAATACTACATTACATTAGAGATGAACTCGAAATCCTGAATCAGGTTATAAAAAACATTACATTTATTTCCTTGAAATCGATAAACGTGACCCAATTTTATCAATTGAAAACCTAAAATATCATATGGAAATATTGAATTACTTATTATCTGAAATAACTTTTAGAAATATAGTTTTATATAATTTGGAAAAAAATATTAATTGATAATACTCATGTCTTTAATTTACAATAAATCCCATTATGCCCACCTTCTCTTATTTGAAATTAGTTCTTTATCATCCCCCACAAGAAACACTTCTAAACATTTCATACCTAACATCAATATTTATAACATAGGGAAATGAATCCTAAGAATGTATAGATTAAATGATCGTAAGGGTAAACATATATACCTGTACAATTGAATATAATTTTTGATCTAATGATGGGAATTATATTATCAGAACATATTCAACATGCATGAGAATTATATAATATAATTCACACCTATAAATCCATGGATTATAAATCTAGATAAATGGAATATAGAAAATATCAAATAGAAGTGTTATATTTGTTATCAATCACGATCCCAATGAAAATACTCATTGGTAAAAGAAACATTAGAACATATTTTAACTATTTGATACAGTTTTCTAATATATGTAAATAGAATAATCATCATAGATTATATAAATATAAGACAATTCCATTTTTTATGAGGAGTTACAAACAATAGTTTTCAATATTGTCTCTTATGAGAATGTTATAACAAGAAAAGAAATTTACATTTACTAATGAATTAGTGGTCTATGACATACCCATATCTACTTATTTTTTAATTTATCCACTCTACCAGGGGAAATAACATAACCACCCATCCATGATATATTATGGAACCAACCATCAATCATCCACACAAATGTCCGTGTACTCTATTTTGATAAATATAAAAATATTAATTTTTATCATTTTTAATTAAATTAATAAAAATATAGAAATTTCATTGAATAATAATTAATTCATAGAAGTGAAATTTGTTGATTTTTGAATGATATGTATATGGGTGTGAAAGAATTACTGACTAAATAGCTTAAGAAAGTCATGTTTTCCATAAAATATTTCTATTCATCTTATATTTTACCAAATATTTTAAAATTAAAGTAACTCATGTAAACATAATATCTCACTCCTTGAAAATAATATATGTATGGTTCAAGAAATTTAGATAATATAATTTTCCCCAAAGTAATGTTTAACAAAAAAAATACAGAAAAAAATGAGAATTCAAAAAAACCATTGACCACATTGGAAAAATTTGAACCAAAATTCCATGAAAGAAATATTATGATATTGACTTATAAATCTACTGAATTATGTGAATCAATATGTCAAGAATAATTCATGGTTAACAATGTATAAATTAGGATAAATAATGGTTCATGTCATGAAAAATGTGTGAAGAAAAATATATTCAGATAACATAATCCCTTAAAATGATCATAACATTTGATGTAATATTTAATCAATTATGTGATTATGTGAACATATGTAAATCCTCAAAAAACCAATGTAAATAAAACATAAAAAATTATGATTAATTTAAACATAACCATTGAAAATAATTCAACCAGTAAGTGTTATATCCCTAAGAGAGAAAATAGATATATGAAACCACTTACCCAATGTTCCATCATTTTATGTCTATATTTAAATATAATAAACTAATAATATATTAATTTTTTAAAAAATAAAAATTAAATTTCTTGGTTTATTATATTATTATGAAACAATACATTTCATTTATTTAAATTACATACATTAAATAAGAAACAATTATGTGTACAATATTTGTTTTGAATTTACATTCCTCATAATGGAGAAATGAATTTGGTAGGATGATCATGGTCATAAGAGACACTATTACCTCACACCTTGAGTATATATCATGGAATTGTTATAATTTTTTTTCATAAATTAAAATTTTACAGTCATCAAGAAAATATTTTAATAAAAACAAATGATATGGGGTCCCCAACCCTTAAAATTTATAATATAAAGAAAAAATGTACAATTTAAACCATTACAGGGAGGATTATAAATACATGATAACATGTCACCCCACATGTATGCATCTACCAGTTTTACACCAAAATGTGTGGTTTTAAAATAAAACATTATACATATTCCTATGATAGCTCTTTTTGAAATTTCATCTGCCACATGATTTTAATCTTGAAGAAAAGGGATACATTTAAATTAATATGTTTAACATGATTGATATATTGAATCCAATGAGTTAGAATACACTAAGCTAAATTTATAGTTTTCTATTTCATGTAAATGGAAACATGTTCAGAGTCAGATTAATCCTATAATGACATCTATTTATGGTAAGTGGCATGATGGATGTCATGAAGTAACGCCCATAATTAATGCTTGTATAAGATAGTAATACTAATATAATATTGAAATCATCCATTAAGAAAAATATCTAGTGAGAAAACACTGAAAAATGTGATGGTTTCATTGCTCTAACTACTGCACCATCCACATTTAGATTTATCCATCCATAGACTGGTAGAATCCAGTGCATGTATTTAAGTGCCATAGGTTTCATGGCCCAGCCTTTGACACCCAAAAATCATAGAAAGGTGAGAGAATTCGTCATTTCTTTTCATTACACCATGATATAAAACATTTACAGTGTGAAAATTCATTTTATGTGTACCAGTTCCCTCATTAAATTTGATCTTATTGCAACATTAAATGAAAGGGTCCCATGATATCTATAATAAAAATTAATTTACGTAATTAAAATTATTAAAATATTATACTCATATACTATAAGACCCAAATTATTAATATTTTCTTTGATATTTTATTGGTTCATGGTTTTATAGATACTAATGTTATATATTAGACTAATATAATTCCATATCCTATTTGTAATACAAAAAACCAAGAGAAAAATCTAGATACTCTACTCAGTAAGAAAGATTAAATGACATGATTATGCAAGTTGACACCCTATTCTATTCAATTGGTCATATGTGGATTAAACATATTCCATATATCCCAAATTAGAATGAATTTAGAGGTTTTGATGAAGGGTAAAATAAATTTGAACAACAATGATGGGGCATGAATGAGAAAACAAACTCCATCCTTTATTATTCTATTACATTAAACAACCCATTTCACTTTTTTTCATATGTATGTGTGCCATAATGAAGAAAGTTATATCTTTTATTGTCTATGTCAACCATTCTCAGAACTATCTCACCAATGATGTTAATTATTTAAAGGAGTTAATAAATAGTCATTTGAATCCTTCTAAGTAGAATAGTCAATATTTCATGAATTTGGCTGTCTAGCCATGTTTCCTTCCAACAGTTAAGATTAGCCTATTTTGATGTAATCCAGTTTTATTTTTTCATAATGACATGATAATAGTTTTTGATAAAAGAAATTACATAGGAATAATGTAAGTGGGTGTACACATCATGAATCTTACACGTGAATATTCTTGATAATAGCTCAAATGATAAGCTTCTTTTCATGTTCCCAATATGAACCATCGTAACTATCTTGATACATTCTTCTAAAGAAACAGTGATAAGATACATTTAATGAACTAATATGGTACATATAAATTCCTAATCATCTAATATAGTTCTATTAAGAGTCCCCATATCCATCGGTATAGATCGAAGGGGTAAACATATTTCAATGTAATCGCGGAGTTAACAAGTCCTACAATTTAGGATTCTTACATTCTCATTCTCTTAAATATGAACATATGATTAATCTTACTTGAGTAGATTCCTTCAAGATATTTTCTTCTCAATTTTCCCCATAATAGGGGATCCCCAAGGGAGTTAATAGATAATACCCATATATTCACTCACAATGATAGTGTGTTCCTAATTTATTTCAATATATATTCCAACACAAAAAAATGAAATTTTTTTCCACGTAATGGATTGTCTGACAACCTCTTTAAAATCTATGAACAATGATTTCATCACATTTATAGTTTCACATTAATCATGAGATAAAAATAGTATTTAATCATTATATAAGATATTTGATGGAGAAAATAAATATTTACCTTCATTGAATTATTTTAAAAGACCAATTTGAGAAAAATAATTCATAAATCTTCTCAGAGATTCCTCAATAATGGGAAATATGTTTCTTGAGAGAGGGTCTCCTTATCTATCACCTATTGTTCTATGAGAAATTCCTCTTTTACATACACTAAAATAAATGGATAGTATTTTTGAAATATGGATGATATTTTTATTCATGATGAAAGAATATGACAAACCATATTTATTATGTAGACACAAAAAAAATGATATTTAATTATGTCAAAAAACGTTGAAATATCAATCTTGAATGAAAAACTCCATATTTTGATTTCATCCCTAGGTGGTTAATAATTTCCGAGTTAGTGAGAATATAATATTCAATATTCCTCCCAGTAATAAATACATATTGGTTGGGGTCAGATGTTCATTAATAAATGCCCTCAATTTACTCATATTGATCTTAATGATTAATTTGCGAATAATATTTCCAATAATAATTTTCTGAATGTCCATAATGTAAAAAACATTCTCTTTATTGGTTAGTAAGGTAATAAAATGATAATTTATCCCATAATTAATATAGTAATAATTTCAATAATATCTATTTTAATTGATTATATCCTCTAGAATAATTTCCCAAAAATATAAGAAAAACATTTGATTAAATCCATCAAGACAAGTTGTACTCTCAATAACGAGGGAGAATAGATAAATTTTCACATCCTATTTCTATGGATCCATGAACATAGCCTGATTTTTATGTGCCTTAATGCTTGGGATGATATTATCAATCATCATTGATGATAATTACAATCCCTCACTCGAATACCAACAATAAAAATATCCTACAAAAACATTAGATATATCAATATCAGATGATTACATATTTAAATCAACATAGATGGATTTATTACTTGGATTTATTATTTTTTCTATATGCACTATGTTGACGAATTTTTTGTTCATGTACCCATATCTCATCTATTTTATATTGATTTTACTTTGGTGTAATATTTCCAATATAATATGAAGATCAACCTGTTGGCTTTAATCCTTCTTCTCTTCTCTTGATGGGTTGTCACAATGTGGATTTTTGAGTTGAAAATATCATATATATTTATTATCATAGGTAATTTCATATTTAATATTAGATAATTATATGCTTTTCCACTATTTATGATGTTTTATTCACCATTTGTTTTTTTCATGAATCCACAAATTCCTACACATGTTTCCTTCTCAATGCCTCAATGATTAATTCCTTATGATAGGAATTGAAAGCCATTATTTATGGAATTTTATGGGTAAATGGGATTATCATTGTGTTTTATTAGTGATAAAAACAATAGTATGGTTGTGGTTTTAGTGGTTCTTGGAATGTGATTAACTCGAGATCCCAATAGTATGTTCTTCATCATCAATATTAATAAATCATCTATCATGTTTGATAGGTTTCCTTCCCAAAATTTTGTATCTAGTCAATGTGAATTCTACCAAAAAAATTGTGATCTCAAAAATATTTCAATGATAAAGGAGTTTAATAAATTCCAAGGATGAATTAGTATTAAAATTGAGTCCATATATTTTATCAATTTTTAGTACTATGTTGATGTCTCCATGATTTTCCCATTTATTCATCATATTTTTTGTAATTGCATCATTTTCCTTCCATAGATCCCTTATTCTGATGTATGATTAGTTGTATACAAAAAAAATATAGTACAAATATAGTATGGAGTGTTCAAGGATACACAAATATTAAGAGACATTTTATATCATGTGAGGATGTTAATGCTACAATGTATAAGAATCAATAATTGATCAATCTTACTGTCATGCAAATCATGGGAGAGTAAAACTATACATAAGAGATTCCTAGTTAATATCATTCCATTTTTAAAAGCACATTTTAGGTTTATCAATTCCTATATAGAATCATTATTTATTACAGGATTATCCTCTTATATGTGTTCCCCAATACTGATCTACATCCACATATTTTTTTTTACATTTTTAGATTCTTTTTTTTCACATTGAATTACATCCCTTTTTTATATTACATCATCTCATATTTTTCATTGGCCTATAATTTTGTGGTGAAATTAACCTCATGCCTACTGTCCATTATATTTCTCTAAATATGTTCACCTGAGTTTTATTGTTCATTAACATCAATCCTAAAAAAACTTATTGGATTTATTTTATTAATTTATTTCATGATGTCAAAAGGATTTTCCACTAATAAAATCCTCCTAGAAGTTTTAGATCGATATATTATGAGAATGAATCATCCAATTCAGTTCCTTCTACATATTTTTCATCAAAACCTACATTTTTATCTGGGGTAACATTAGTGGGATCTGTGAACAGTGCAGACTTGTCTGTAGCATCATTTGATTTTTAAATAGCTCTATAGGCATGTTATGCTACATAAGTATAAATGAAGTGAGGATCAACTCCATTTTGCATAACTGGATTCCCTTGATGGATTCCATCAATATTCTCTTCCATTTTAGTAATATTACTATCCCTATCAGTAGTGATTTTTTCTTTTATGGTAATTGAATTCTTATATATATCGAGAAAATTTATATATGTATCTATAAAGGATGTTTACCTTCTATTCAGCATTTATTGACTTCCCTATGAAATTAATTCTATTTTTTAGACATTAGAGGAACAATAATAATAAAATCACTAGATCTATACTCTATTGTAGTAGCATTGTTCTCATTCCCAATTTGATAAATTGGATTTTTCTGAGTGTTCATCTATGAATATCATTCAAAATTAATGTTACCATTAGTTTCATTGTGATGTTTTCTAAGGATTATCAAATCATGGTAATCCTCATAAATGTTAAAGACATTGAAATCGACTAATTGAAATTCATAAAGAGGATTTGGGTCTATATCATTTGAGAATGGTGAGAGACATACAACCTATCCATCATGATGGACATTTATTTTCAGTGTATCACATATTCCATAGAGGGTCCAGAGTATGAACATTTTAATGTTTCATAGGATGTGTTTTTTCATTCACTTTATTTTTATAATATTCATATTCATCATGAACATTGATTTTAAAAAAACATAATTTATTCTGCCAGTTGCAATCATTAGTAAAGTCACTAAAAATATATAGTTTATGGAACAATGTGTATTGCATTCCAATTGAATTTCATTCTTAATACTGTAATCCAATACTGTTATCCCCACTTCCTCAAAAAGGTCACTAGATATGTCATCTTTGACGTGAATTATTTCATAATGTAAAAACATGGGTTTATTGGTTTGCATGTCCATTATGATTGAATTCCAAAAAGGGGAAGAAATATCCAAGAGAATTATAATGTTCCTGTATAATAAATTTCACATACAAATTAATATCAATAATTTTTAATGTGAATTAGTAACATTTTTATGTTCTATGTTCCTATAACATTCATGAATGCATAAGGAACCATATTTTTTGTCGTCCGAATCGATGAAATTAAATTTTCATTTGTGTTCATTAGAGGTTAATACTACATTATAGTACGCTCATCCTATATCGATCATTATCCAGTCCAAAAATACCCAAATTTAATCATTTTTTCATCTGAAATAATTAAATTTCATTTTCATAATATAATTATAAGTGATGAAACATGTTATAATAGATTATATACAAAGATTAAACTATTGTTCTATTACATTATGAAAAGCTGATAGATGGGAAACTTGACATTTCTGATGATTATTCCCAGACTAGGTAGATCAATGTATATGAATTATAGATTCACATAATATTTTACAAAAATAACAAAATTATTCTTCACATATTCTTTACCTGAAGGGGTCTGATTCACCACACCCATTTAAGGAAATTGTAAATGTTTCTTATCCCTAGGATACTCAAACCAATTGAAATACATTTCCATGAATTTTGAATTTATATTCTATATGATAGTATCTAACTCATAATTCTGAGATTGAGGTTTTTTCCTAGGTTCCTCACTATCTCAATGTTCTACAATTATCTAATCCAAAAGAGTATCATATTTCTATAAAAATCTACTTTTTCTCATGAGTTAGTTGAACACATGTATTCCCAAGTGATATTTATATGATACATTTGATGTAAAATAAATATATAAAATTCAATATTATAATTATATATTAATTATCATGTTATAAAAATCATATAAAACATATAAATCTATCCCCATGAAAATATATGATAAGATGTTTTAAAAAAATTCTGCACATCACTATGTGGAAAAGGTAGTCCATATATACGAACATCAAATTGTTCAAATATTTTTTATTCAAATTTTATATAGATAGATTATATATTATATATAATGAATAATTATTATATATTAAATATAATAAAAATATAACAAATAAATCATTATAGAAGTTCATTATAGGAAGTAATGGGAGATGAATTATATTTATTTGTGATGTTGTAGTCCACATATATGCATGAACACTTTATTCATTTCACATTTGGTAAAAATAGGGAGGAATAAATTACTTCCATGGATGTAATAACCAAAATTTTTATGAGATAAAATGTTAAATTATATTGGAATTGATAGAAAAAAAAATTAAAAAGGTAGAAGAATAAGTAAAATGAATACAATTGATTAAGAAAATTTCATCCTCTATAAAGAACATCATTTTTCTTACATTGTGGTCTTCTAGGTTAGACTTTTATAAGACCACTACCAAAATGAAGTGTATATGAATATGAATATGTGATTTCACTAGATTATTTCTGAATTACATTTACCATGATGTGAGAGGAATGAAGGATAGTTTGTGTCCTTATATAATAATGGAGAACGTACTTCTTGTAAATATATAAAATATTAAATTAATATAATTAAATTTTCAGTACAAAGTAGCAAAAAATTAAAAAACAATTTTTCATGATATCATGATAATACTAAAAAATCCATATAAGATTTTTTTTACAGATGTTTAGTTGTAGTTTTAACCCTTATCACTTAGTTTATACCCCTTGTTATACCTTATCATGATTTCCTTTATATTAATATTTATTACTCATAAGGTGTCAAGAATGTTTCTGTTATATGTGACCCAGAAGTAGAAAATGGGTGATATGATAAATGAAATCCCATTAAAATGATGAAATATATTATTCATATGAATATTAAATCACGTAATTAAATATCATTTGACCATTGATATAATTAATATCATTTTAAGGACTATTAAAATATAAAACATTAAAAAAATTAATATACTATTGTAGTTGTAATATATCTTATAGAACATCAGTAACACATTAAAATTATCTAAAAAAATCATTGAATACCTTAAATCAATTAAAAATATTATATTATATTTTTTTTATTCATTAATATTATTTTTCTAATCCCTGTACAAACATCATATACGAATGCATAAGGATTTAATGTAATTATTTCATCAATAATAATTACAAATAAATATCCCCCCATAAAAAATTAATTCATATTAAATAAACCATTTATATCCATTATTGATATTTCTTTTATCACTTTTAACACTTCTTTTAGATAATAAAATCACGAAAGGAATATTTTGGAATTATTTTATACAGAAAATAATATAAAGTACATTATCAAATAAATGGCTCTCAAATGCCATATTTGTTAATATATTAAGGATTTTTATGATATCAACTATTAAAAAACATTAAATAAATGTATTATGGTGAATTTAATTACATGCAATTTATTTTTATCCTTATTTTAAAAAATTTAACCATTACTTTGATGATAAATTTTACCATAACAACTATTCATTATAAAAAATTGTAATTTTGACCTATTAAGAAAATTAGGATCTAATGACTATAAATAGATAATTATTGTTATCAAATTCAATTTATTAAGTTTCTAAAATAACTTTTAAACTAAAACTGAAATAATAATAAAAATATAATGAAATAGTGTTTTATGTATAAAAATATTTTTATACAAAAAACATTGATAATATCGATAGATATAACATTTATAAGATTTTTTATAATCAAATAGTACTAATGAAATATTAAAACTAAATCAATACAAAAAGTTAAATTGTAAATTATTTAATATAAAAAATATTTTTATATAAAAATCTATTTTTCATTATTTATTGAAAAATTATTATTTATATAAAAAATAAAAAATATTCACCTAAAAATATTTATGAGATTATTATTTTAAAAATTAAATTTATTTTCAAAAATTAAACTTCTAATATTGGTAGAAATTAATTTTAATAATCTCGCATGAAAAAAATAAAAAATATTTAAAAAAATATATTTTTGAAGCATAAATTTACATTACTATAAATGGAATTATTATTTACCATGAGTAAATAAATAAATTTGTATTGAGTAAGATATTTATACATATATTTCATAATGTGGTTTCTATTATTGAAGCCTCCCATTTAAATTAATTAGTTTTAATTTTTATATTAAAATAATTATATTTTTTGATTGTTAAATACTTGTTTTATTATTATTTTGTGCTATTAAAAATATCATTATTTTATAATATTAGGGTATTACATTCCATATAAATTAATTAATTTCTTCCTCAAAATTTAATCTCATGATTGGTAATACAAGTGTATAATATTTGAATATAAATTTTAGGAAAACCCAATAATTATAAAGGATATAGAAATTTCCCTTTTAAATGTGTGTAATAGAGATATAATGTTCATCTAGAATAATACAGGCTTATGATTATGTATTGGATAACATTACTAGAATCTCGGAATATTGGAAAGGTTGAGAAATTTAATTTCCAAGTAATGAAAGAGATTGACAGAGAAGCTTGATCATAAGAAAGAAAATTATTATGATAAAGTTAATTAAATCTAAAAAATAATCCAATGAGGCATGAAAATGAACATAAATTCATTAGAAATGATTGTAATAATGTATAAAAAATTAATTTTCACGACCACTTTATAACGGTGAGGGATCATTTTACTATAAAAATATAGAACTTGAGAACTTAGACTCTCCTAGTATTCAAAAAATATATATACACAATTTCATCATTTTGATGAATATGTTTACTTTTTTAGACTTCAATATAATATCATATTAAAATAATTATTATTCTTGATGAATGAATCTAATTACTAATGCATCAACATTTAATAGATCATGGAATCTAGAGAAGGATTATAAAATAATCCTCTCACCTTTAATAATAAAAAAGCATTCTCTATAAGATTAAATAATACCCAAAATGAATAATCCATCATATGAAGAAATACTAAATTTATCTCCATAATATTAATAATAACTCCAATGTTTCATTATATATCATTCCATATATAAATAACCATATATATTAATTAATAAAAATTACCTCAAAATTATATAATATGTTACCCAAAAATTCACCTCATCCCATTCAATAAAAAATATCATGAATGTCATATCCTTATTTAAAAATCAACTTTCATGTTAATCCCAAGTGTTATATATTTCATCTCTAAATAAAATGTCTCCAAATATATCATTAATCACCATAAAATCACACCACATAAAAAACTGGATTTTTATGATTTTGAACTAATGATATAATATATACTTATAAAATCATGATGCTATGAAAAACTATTAACCCGACCATGCATTAAATCATCAAAATATCATGTTTTATATAAAATCTTCTCTGATAGTAACTACAATAGTGACAAACCTACAATAATGGTTTTATTTCAATCAATATAATCATTATGTTTTTTAATTGATTCTAATAAAAAATGACCAAATTTCAGAAATCCTAAACATACATTATAGAATTGTAATATTGTATCATATAGATACCCAAAGAACTAACTGTTTAGGATTTCTAAATAATTATTACAAACTCTTGAATAAAAATACCAATAAATTTATTTGATAATTCCTACCACTATACCCACATATTCTAATTAAAAAATAATTCTTCATAATTACCCACATGAAACCCATCTTGATATATCATCAATAACATTTTTTATTTTATTATTTAGAAGTTAAATAAAATATATTTTCTTTCTCAAAATAGTAGTATGCATAAACATGTAATTAACAATTCAATATTATACATGATCATAATATGAAAAAATTATATGGGAACAAATGAAAAGTGAATGAGCATTACATAATGGAATTCGTACAATGAAAATCCTAGATCGTGAATAATAATACATGGAATATTAACCATAATCAAAGGAATTAATAATATGATTTAACAATAATAATATATGTGAAAATAATCATTGATTAATGGAAAAAATAAATCCATTGTAACCATTTAAAAAAGTGTATCTATCTTCGAATATAAAAAATTAATCATGGTACCGATACAAAAGTTTAATTCCAATATATCATTGGAGTTGATTAGAAAAATTAATGTCATCATCTCTTAGTGTAACATATAGTCATTTAACTATATTTCTTTAACGGGTGCATTGGAGGCCTATAAAAACCCACAAATCATTGTTTTATAATGTAACTATCAATAATATGTTTTAAAAAATCAACCGTCATAGATTATAAACCCAAAAAATCATCAATGAATAATATATTTATAAATAAAGTAGCATATAATTAATTTTTTTCAATGATTTCACATATCAATAAAAAATCCTTGAAATGCACAATTATTCATTTTTTACTAGATTACCCAATCATAAAAAAATGGCTTAGCTAAAAATACTTTAAAAGTGATCATAGTCTTTTTAAATAATTAATCGAGATGGTTTCATTTGGACATTTCTAATTAAAGCATAGGAAAAAATATTGGATGTATTCATAAATGAAAAATTCATTTCAAATATCATTTAAGTAATTTATTTGAAAACATAGATATTAAAATTTTCTTTAAATAAAAATTTATTTTAAATTTTTACAATTTTTAGAAAAAAATACAATTAGAAAATAAACATGGAAAATATTGAAAAAAATTATAAATATAGTGAATATTATTAAATTACAAAAAAAACCATCCATTTCATAAATTATAAAATAAATTAAACATTCATACTTTTAGTAAAAATCAAAATTATTATGTTAGTAAAATGACAAAAAATCCTTTTAATCTATTGTGTGGAAATTAATGTTTCGTGGAAATCTTATTAAAACAATAACTTCAAAATAAAAAATATCCATAATATATTTTTATTGATTATGGATATGGAAGAGAATAATTTGAGACTAAAATGGGAAATAATGACAATATTATGTAAAAACATTTTTTTAATAATCTTATGCTTCAAAATGTTTAAAATGAAATGTAAACATGTAAACCAAATATGTAACTAGAAGGATAAAAATAGTTATTTCACCCACACTGATAATATTATAAAATTTTCCTTAAAGGAACCATGAAAACAAACAATCTTGAAAATAGATGTTACTGTAACATAAATACTTTACCAGATTGGTAACTTTAGAAACAAAATTCATTAAATGAGAGAATAATATATATCTCCATAAAACGATTGGATTATATGATTAAAAATTTCAATATTTTATCATATGTAATTAATAACATATTATAATCAATTCATAATGCATAATATGAAACTTTCCCCTAGAAAATAAGATAGAAAAAAATAAAACATCTATAATTATCATGATGATTATGTTTGATAATTAATAAATTATTTTAAAATTTTCAAATATAAAAATCCACATAAAACTATTTGAAATACATCATAAGTCCATTTTTAGATAGATTCTCACATAATTATTACTTAAAAAAGTCAATGATGAATTATTATATCCCAATAAAAGGAAAATGTGTTTCATAACCCATTACATCTATTAACAAACTTTTATGTATAAAATTTAACTCTAGACAAATAACCATATATTTATTGTTCAATTATTTAATAACCATTAATAGTTTCATGTTATTTATGTTAAATAATTTATTTAATTTATTTAATTGAGATATTTGATATCATAATCTGTTAAGACTGCATATGGTGGTTTGGAAAAAATTGATTCATAATTTAAAAATAAAATTTATTGGTTGACCATAGTCAAATAGGATACTATTCCATCATATCCAAATTAATAATCATGAAAAAATAGAAATTTTTATATATAAAATAAAATTTGATTTTCAATTGTGAAATGTTTCCATGAAAAGGAAAATACATTTCTCATAATGTAGTTGTCTACACGTACATAGAATTGTTGTTTATACATTTATTTCCCCGTAAAATAATGAATGAATAAAATATTATAATTATATAATTATTTTCATGAATGAGAAATAATATAAATTCATTTTTATTCATCCTAGTGACAATCAATAAAATGTACATTGTAAAAGATGATAAAAAATTCATTATAGATATGGTGGTCTTTTTTTACACATGTTCGCTTATTCTATATTTGACTAATATAATGATATAAAGATAGGGGATTTATTATATCTCCAAAAAATAATAACTACATTACTAAAATAAATTAATTAAATCCATCATAACAACAATCCAAAAAATGTAATGGTAAGAAATGAATTACATTAGTTTTCATGGAATTAGTTAGGAGAGATACAGAAATGATGATTTTGTTCTCCATTGGATTGAAAAGGAAGTAAATACGGATATAAAATTAACATGGAAACATCTTAGTATCTCAGAGACAATTCTTCTAATACATTTCAATTTTTATTAAAAATTATATGGTGGTGTAATAAGATGTAAAATGAAATAACTCTATAAAGACAATTACCCTCTATTTAAAGACCCCACTTTAAAATAAAACATAAGACTAATTAGATGGTCTTTTTGGGATATAATGAACTGTTGAAAGTGGTAGTGAATTGTCAGTGGTTTTTTCGGTATATATTGGATAATATAAAATGATCATAGAGTGTAAGGTGGAGTGAAGGGTGGAATCCTTGTATAAGACAAGATAGGGGAGATCTCAAATTTAAAACATTTATTAAAGTAATATATTTTAATTATCATTTTCAATGGTCACCAAATTAATTTCATCAAAATATTTGGTGAATTTATGTCTAAAATGTATCATTTAAGAAATTTATATATATTTAGGTAATGATTTAACCAGTATCAAATTGTTTTAACAACCCCAATAATCATTTTCATGATTAATACGATATCAATGTTTTTAAATCATTAGGGGTCATGAAAATTACTATAAAATGAAAATTTGAACATAAATGGAAAGTGGATTATATTCATGACCACAACCTATTTATTTGAAAACATATTATTTTTTTATTAATTTTATATAATTTTAGCAAATATTATTTAATATAAAATACCATTATTTTAATTTTTAGTACTATTCAAATAGTTGGAAAAAATATCTATACTATAATATATTTCAAATGTAGAATTATATTTAACTAGAAATGGATTATATATATGAATAATTTTTTTAAAATAATTATAATCTAAAAAATTTTACATTGAAAATCATTAAAATCATTTTACTAATTTTTAAATAATTTGCATAAGAATTATTCATGTGTTTCCTATGAAATTTATGTAATAATATCATCACTACAAATTAAAATTAAATTTAAACCGTAATTTGCGCTAAAACTAACCATCAATAAACATTCATGACTTCTTTTTTCCATTGAATGAATATAATATATATATTAAAGTCAATAAAGGTAAATTTTTGAATTATTTATTTCCAAAAAAATATAATAGTATTTATGAAATTAAAATAGAAAAAAATAAAAATATTCAAATGTATAATTGGGTTTTTTGAATTAAATTCCAATATATGAATAATTATATAGTTTACATATATTTAAAATATTTTCTATATATTTTATCACTAGATAACATAATTTATCCATTACACTGGTGAGAAATTATAATATCGATATTATTCATTAGGATCCAAACACATTTTAACAATTTACCATATTTTACATGATGAATCCATATTTTGAATCTATTTTTCCAATTGAAATAAAATAATTTCAATAAATTACATTGAAAATAAATCCTCAAAAACATAATACATTAAAATTAATTTTTTTCACTGTTATATATTGAATCAGATGAATTGGAATTAAAATATTTCATTATTATTTACCATTTATGTAATAATTTCTATTTTTTAGGCATAAAGGATAATTTATATTAGGTTAAAAATACAAACTATAGTAATAGGTAATAAGGTAAAATTGAAAAAATATAATGGTAGGGAGTAGAAAAAAAGTTACAACCAAATCAGAAATTGGTTATTAAGGGATTTTTCAACCTTATCTATTACCCTCACTATTATATATCACTTTTGGACCCACTATACATTATAGTGAAATCCCATTGTTGAAATGTTTTAGCCATTTACAAAAATTTAGACCTTTCTATATTATAAAAAGGGATCTTCTATATTCACATATCCTTGAACAATAATATTATTAGTTCATTTAATATAAATTATAACCCACATATACACCTTAATTAGGTTTTCTAAATCCCCAAAGATCTCTTATAAATGATTTATTCCCTTTTGAAAATGAGAATATCCAAGAAGTGATGTATAAATTTCAAACCACTCCTTTCTCCTTTCTGTTTCATGATATTCTATTATTAATAATAATTTTTTGTTAAACGATATAAATATTATAAAAAAATTTAAACTATTATAATAACAAGTTATCATAATTATGGTTCATAAACTAACCTAATTTTAATCTTCCATCACGAAAAATGGAAACTTCAATCACATATACAAGTGGACTACTACCTCATTGAAGTAACAAATTCATTTTCGTTCAAATCAGAAAAAAATTGTAAAAAGAGTAATCTATTATATAATAAATATATGTATTACTTACTTATTAATTCCAAATGATATGTCATATAAATACACTTCCCCATTACATCAAAATAATATCATTTTAATGCAAACATGCAGACTACTACCTCTATGGAAACTGTGTTGGATTTTTCATTACAACCATTCATGGATGGATATATAAACTGTTTTTAAGTATAAATATAAAGTTAATGTAATAATTAAGGTGATTTTATAACATATACTAGATCCTATTAATTATATAAGGAAAAACTAATTATTATAAATTTAACTCCTCAAAACTACTATACTAACAATAAAATGATCACTTTATTCAATTAAATATAATTATATGAATTTTATCCTTATTATAAAACATTAAAATTATGATATATCATAATATTTTACACTAAATAATTTCATTATTCTCATGGAATAAGTAATAAAATATTAAACTATGTAATAATTATCAATTAATTAGTGTATATTCATTCTTTCGCCCATTTTACCCCACATGAACAATGATACCAAATAATAAAATGTATAACTATAATAACATAATTACTATTATGATATTATTTAAATGTGTAAATTATTTTTTACATAATAAATTTATTTAAATATTAAACTATTTAATTAAAAAAACACCTTTCGATTATTAAAATTCAGTGAAATATTATATTTTTTGATTTCATTTTCAATAATATAAACACAAAATTATGTTGAAAGGAAATTGAAATTTAATATATAATTTTAAAACATTTTCATTATTACCATAAATAATATTAAAATTATTTAATTTTGATTATCAATTAATTTTAACACTTCTCTTTTGAAACAACAACAGTTTATCTAAATTATAAATAGGATATAAGAGAAAATCGGTAAAAACTAAAAAATATTAATGTATAAATTTGATTTAAAAGAATTTTTTTAAATGTTTATATGTATGAATATTGTCATAAAATATTTGATTGTTATATATATATGTTTTTTATACTGGAGGATTGAGTGTATTCACCGATCCAGTGATATAATGTTAAGTGTTTTATTCACAAACAACTATCATTGAGACATGTTTTCATTTATAAACCTAGTCCCTTCGATGTAGTGTATGAACATAAAATTTTATATATAAATCCATGATCTAACATTATTCATTGAATTTTGATTCAATTTAAATCTCTCTTTTTCAAAACTTTTAAATGTTAGTGATCCTTTTGTTTTGAGTATTTTTTTTAACATCATTATCATTCATTTAGATATGTTTTTTTTACTATTAATATTATTTTATAAAATAAGTATACATTCTATCCAATGAATGAATTATATGATTCTTTATCATGAAATAAATGGTTTTATATTTTTATCAAATCAACCCATCAAATAATTTTAGATACTTTATTTCCAAAAATTCTCATAAATGATTTTTTTAATTAAAACATATTTCATTAAGTTATATGGTTTCTAATTGAACATAATAATTTGATGTTATTTGAGTTAATCTATTTTCAAGTTCTTGAGATATTATCCTTTCTATGTCAATAGAGAAAATAATTGTTTATAAAAACATATTTCTATGAATGAATTATTTTTTCATAATATTATAATATATTTTGATTTATTCTAATCATCTTTATGTGTTGATTTCTCCTCATATCCATTTTTATCATTACCAGAAATGATATTATTTTGTATTTTTAAAACATATTATATTTTAACCAATGATACAATAAAATTATTAATTATTATTTTCCATAAATTATTGTTATTAATATTATTATGATGGTTATTTTTACAGATGTTAAATTCAAAATATTAAAATGTTTTTTCCTTCCATTATAAAACATATTTTATTCAATACTACATTTCATTATATAACATTATACCCATCTCAATGAACTAATTTTTTTAATATTTTTAAAGTAAAAATATCCAAAACATTTCAATTTCACATTTTTAAAAGAACTTCTAAAATTGAATCACAACATTATCACATTATGAAATTTTAAAAAATATTATCTAAAATAATTTTTTTATATTTCATTTTTTAATATAATTTTATATTTTATCTATGGGGTTTATCATATGGATCATCCTCTAAATAAAATTATGTAAAAAATCATTATGGTGTCTTGTTTTTTGGTATTAGTAGAACCAATTATTGAAGACATTTTTTCTGATATATTTTGGAATGTTATGAGATAAATTTTTTTAATAATTTTTTTAATATAAAGTACCATTTATATCTTATAAAATACATATTTAAGTCTGATTATCGGTGTATTATTGTGTAATCCCGCATGTTCATTGGTTAATTTTCTATATCTCATTACCATAATATGAAACATTGGTTGTTTACAATGCCTAAAGTGGTAAACTGGTTATAGCCCAAGCATATTAAGTACACACATGTTATTATTAGATGTACAATATGATATGGGAAAAAAGTTTTGATTCATTATTAAGTAATTGGATTGATATTTATATTCTTTTGATTGATCTATTTTACCATGATATAATAAATTATTTTAATGATTCCTTGATTCAATATTAATGTTATATTCTTGAAAGATATGATATGATTGATATGTCTATTTTATGTCCAAACCATGGTTTTATTCTCCTATGATACTTTTTGAGAGATATTTCATTCATTACCCATGTTTCCTAAAATTATTATAATCAAATTATTAATCATTATTAAAATTTATCATTTATTGGGAATTTGATCATAACCCGTATGATTACATTCTATATGACATGAGGATAATCTTGTATTGTGATAAATGAATGGCCAGTTTTATTATGGAATGATTATGATTTACTTTATTTATGTATTTCATACTAAGATGTTACTGTATAAAATCCCCAAATATACCCAGCCCATCAGTTCTAGGGTTCTGGTATTATTATTTTATTTAATTCATTAGTTTTTAAAATGATAATATATATATACATGTATAACATGGGTCACTATAGTTAGTAATATATAAAATGATATGAAATTTTTTGAGATTTCATTTATTTTTGTTTGGTATTAGGGTCTTAGAATATTCTTTAGAAACCATAGTGATGTGTAGCTATATATTATGATATCCTTAAAAATAGGTTAATCATTGAGGTTAACCATCCTGAAAATGGTTGGTTGAGCATTGACATGATCATCAATATGATGGATGATCAGTGGCCTAATACTACACTCCATATTAGATACTCATAGGTTATATGATATGGATGTCCAAAAGATCATTATAAAGCATTATGAATGATTGATATCCTATAGCTATTGAGGGACTAGGTTTCAAATTAATAGGGTAATCAAAATAATGTAAAGTTCTTTGAATCAACAATAATATAGGGTTATATGTGAATGTGATAGTTTAAACAATGAGATTTATGTATTTATCCACATTAATTATAGACTAGAAAATGAGTAAAACATTTAACGGTGAAATTTTCATGGGTAAAATATGGAAATGAACATATGAGGTTTTTTATACCACTTACTATGACCATTTTTGTTTCAGAAATGGAAATATATATAAGTAACAGATAAAATAATGGATAGTTTGGACAATATGGTTATTGACCTAATGAGAAACCGAATTGAATAAATGGCGGTGTTGAAAATATTTTTTTTCACAAATATGTCACAAGAGATTATAAATAACCTAAACCAAAATACGGTCCCAGACCCACCAAATTATAGAAGAATGATGTTTCATGGATGTTCTCCCTATAAATATCATACTTAAGGTAATATTCCACATCATATAGCTAATTACTGCTGAATGAATTAGCCAATATATTATATAAAAAGAAAAGAATGATGTTTTTGGTTGTGGAATGTTTGGTCATGTTTCTAAAGATTTTTAGATAAATTTATAAATAAAAATGGAGGATAATATGGTTATTACTAATATATTACAGATACTTCATTGCATTATTTGAAAGTAATTTGGTAATTTTTTAAACCGATTCCCATATGCTAGGACACTAAGGATAGTGAGCCTCAAGATCCTATGAAGACATGAAATTATGTGAAATCTTATATTAATAATAATTGTTTATTGGATATGGATAATTTAGTTGTAAAATCGACATCCAATTAATATTTTTTTTATGAGATACTATATTTAGGATTGTCCTACGTTATATACATATAATGATGTTAATGAAATTCAAATAACAACCAAGATAATTTAATTGTCAGTGAAGATTTCTATATTTATGATTATTCTATTTCAAGTGGATGTGAATTAGAATATTCATATTACACTATTATATTTAATACATTATGTATTAACTATTTTCAAATATACTCCATAACAAATATTATCTCAAAATAACACTGACATTCTATTACTTCACGAATGAAAATAATCTTCCAATAAAATTTATAATATATATATTACTGTACAACAATGAGATTTTTTCATCACAATTTGTTGGATAAAATCAATTTGATAACATAATACTATAATTTAGATTCAAAGTACTTAAAAATATAGATTAATCATTTAAAAATTAAATCAAATTTAAAAAATAGATCAAATATTTATTATAATATAATCAATTAGAACGTAAAAATTAAAATATTGGAGATACCATATATTAGAGAGGGTAATGTTTTGACCAATGACTACACAATAAAAATCCCTTTAATAAATTTTTTAATTTCAAATAGAAATAATTTGAAATAAATTATTTATTAAGATTCATTTATTTTTTAGGCATAATTGAAAAGAAATCATAGTTAAAAACTAATTAAAATACTTAATGATAATATATTAAGAATTAAAAATATAGTTGTAATGAATTGAAAACATGTTTCTATGTGGGTGGTTGAGGGATTTATTAACCTTATATATTTACATCTATTATTTATCTATTTTTATCTATATTCCATGACTCTTAATTACCATCATTGAAATTTAATCTCTATTTAAAAAAATAACACATCTTTTCAACTATAATAGATGACCTTATCTTCAGAATTCCAATTACACAATAACCCTATTAAGTTCTCCCATACACTATAAACCCACTACTAAACACAAATAGACATGTAATATAGGTTATAAAATAACAGAAAATTGCATATCCCTATGGCTTATCCATCATTATTTGGGAGGGAATCTAAGAATTAAAGTATAAATTTCTAACCAAACATTTTTTATTTTAATTTATTTATGTGAATTATTAATTCCTAAAATTAAATTACACCATCTGAAAATTATAAAAATATTATCACTTGTCTACTGATAATTAATATTATTGTCGACACAAAAATTAACAATCATTTAAAATTCAATTATGGAAAAAAATGTGAATTGTGTGTACGTACAGATTACCGCCTCTATGAAGTAACATTTTTTATCCTTAACCACCAGTAAAAGTATTTTTGAAAGTGGGAGTTTAATTTACAGTAATAATATTTATGAGATAGTATAAATAAATAAATAAGAAAACATATTTAATATTTTTCTTATTCTGTGATAGACAAATCCCTATCTATGTGTACAAGAAGACTACCAACTCCATGGAACAATGTGTTCTATTTTTTTATTATGACCATTCCATTATAGTTCTAAGAGTGATCGTAATGTATAAAAAGGATGTTTATCAAATAATTTACTATTTTTTTATCATGTTTTAGAACCTGTATATTATATGATCTATAAACTATTTATACAAGTAATATCATTCAAAAAGACAATATTGAGACAAGAATGATCTCTTCATTTTATGTTATATGAATTATCATAATCGTTTAAAAAAATTTAAATATAATTTTAAATTATAGTAATAATTTAATTATGCTTCTCATATAAAAACATGAAAACTAAACCATCTCATAATCATCCCTTAATCATGGTATATTATAGTTTTTTTCAGTTTTACCACCAACATGATCTATTGTATGAAATTATATCATAGATGATTATGTAACTTAATTACTAGTAATGTATTATATAAATATTTAAGTAGTTAATTTTAAATTATAAAATTTATTTTAAATATTGAAATTATTAATTATTAATACAATTTCCGTTCACTAAGAATCACTGAAACAAACTTCTTTTCAATTTCAACATCAATGATAATAAGTAAAACACTCATTGAAATGAAAATGAAAAATAATAAATTATTTTTAAAAAATATAATTTATTATATAGAATAATTTATGTATGATCACCATTTGATGAAGAATGAATATTGACATCTATTTTTCAAAACAAGTACAAACAATCAAAATTATAAACAATAGATGAGAAAATATAGGTAAAAACATACTAATATACGTATAGATATTAATTATTAATGAATTGTATAAATGATTTTATGTTTGAATATTTTTCTAAAATAAACACATAAATATTATAGTTTTTTCATAGAAGGTGAGATTATATTCATTAATGATTAGATGTAATTTAAAGGATTTCATCTTAAATTCTTCTCTTTGATACTTGTTTATTAATATCAACATAATTTTATTTTTTGGGTGAATAGGAATAAAATTTGATATATTATATCATATAGATCATTATATTCTTGCTAATTCATTTTGAATATAAATCACACACTTTAATGAGGATGTTATTTTAATTATCCTCATCTTTTAAGGATTTTTGTTCACTAAATTCTCATTAATGGATTAGTGATTTTTTTTATTTTGATTATCAATCATATAATTTTGGTAGAATGTATAGTATGAAGGAATTAGGTTTTAATTTAATTATATTTTATGTATTTATATTTTTTCAACATAAACACCTCTTCAAAAATTTTATACTTATTTTAAAAAATTATCGTTCAAGCTTTTTGTTAAATAAATAATTTTTTTGATTTATATGGTTTCTTCTTGAACATATTTATTATATATTATCTAGTATTATATAATTCAAAATTCAAATATTATTCTTACATTTATGTAAATGGGGAAAATCATTTTTTATATATGTCTCTTTCCAGGAATAAATTCTATTATAATATAATTATATTATATTTACATTTACACTTATCCTCCTTATTCATTGATTCCTCTTCCATATCCTTGATTAACAATTTCAAAAATTTACTCCTATTATATATTTACTTATACAAATTTCAAATTTCTCTTTAAGATTTTACATTATAAATTTTTAGTACACTTTTTATAATGTGGATTTACAGAAATTATTCCATTAAAATATCAAATGTGTATTACCTTCTAGAATCAAATGTTGATTCCTTCCTAAAAAAATTTAGGTAGAAATTTTATCTTTTTTGGTGGTAATGAATTATAATATATTTTTTAAAAATGTTTCGAATATTTTCCCATCACCCTGCTAAAACTATCTTCTAAACATGACATCACAACTTCATATCCTTATAAAATATAGATAAATGTTTAACAAAAAAATATTTTTATGTGTATTTTAAAATTTCAAATTTTAAATCTAATTATATTACATTAATGGGGTTATATTTGATAAATATCATTATAAAATATATTATAATATAATTAAATTATGTGATTGAGATTTTGGTATCATCTAATAACGTTCTTTATTATTTTTTTATGATATCATTAGTGAGATTCATGAAAAAACATTTTCATTTCATGATTTCATTAGATATATTGAAGTAGTTGTAAATTGTATCACATTTATTTAAGGATGATGATGGTTAGGGAACAATATATCTCTCCAATAAATTTTTTAATGATTAATATCTTATGATCTTAAAAAAGAACCCATTTATTTATATATTCCAAATATTAATGTGGTAAATGTGTTGTTTACCAAGTGTAAATTTGTGAACAGTTTATTAGCCAAGCCAAAATAAGAACATGGGTTTTATCTCGTGCATAAATTGGTACAAATGTTTTATTTATTAATCTTAAAAAGGAAAACTAGCTATATCCCAATCAAAAGGAGGAAAATATTTTTTTAGATGAAACCCACTATGATATTGGAATCTTGTTTTTATTAATACTTCACTAATGATTTAATTTTAATATGCATATGATTCTTTTAATTTTTCATGATCTTCCAAATTCATTGAATGTTTTCGTGATCCTAGATTATATATATATATATATGTGGTTCAATTATATTATATGATTTTAATTCATCTTTTATAAACTAAATATTGTCTTATTATCTTATAATATTTTTCATAACATTTTTCTCACTTTATCCATTCTCTCCCACATGCTTGTGATCTATCCATTATTCTACATTGAATTGTTACCCATACCGATCATTTTATTTCACCATTTTCATATATTTCCATGACCTATGTTATATATATGAGATTATCTTGAGGTATGTTTAGAAGAAGGTTTATTGTGGTGATATTTAGAAGTAATGTCACAATGTACTTTAGAATAGGTATTTTATGTAGTTATATCCAAATACATTAATCATATCCTTTTTGTTATTTTTGAATTATTATTTAATGTTTTAGTTCTGTAAATAATGTGAACATTTGATATAATTTTCGTTGGACATTAAACCCTAACCCTACAACCCTCCAAAAATCTTTTAAAACATGTCGGTACTACCAATTTTTTTTCCAAAAAACATACTAAATAATTCAATAACAAATAAATACCCAATAAAACCAATAATTGTTTAAAAAGAGGTGTATATGTCTCCCCACCATTTATATCTTAATATTTTTCATTAAATATGTAATAATATCTATAAAAAATTCATTATATATGTCTAAAAATATGGTATCTATTACAATTTTTCAGACATACAAAACAATAATTCTTCGATATACAATAAAAATCTACACATTAATCAAGAATGTTATTATCATATTCATTCCAAGATATGATACATAGTGATA
This sequence comes from Viscum album, assembly GCA_963277665.1. Taxonomy (NCBI): domain Eukaryota; kingdom Viridiplantae; phylum Streptophyta; class Magnoliopsida; order Santalales; family Viscaceae; genus Viscum; species Viscum album. The sequence continues at coordinate 1,940,150,043 of OY728126.1, read as the reverse complement.
TATAATTTAATCATAACACTAGAGTTCTACAATATCATAATCATATATTATATAGAGCCAAAATCATATCTATTGAGAAGATATATGTAAATTGGTAGTGCATAAAAAAATAAGAAGGGAAATTTATCTAGGTGGGATGGAGTGAAAAATTTCTTGAAAATATAATATTTCCTAATACACCGTGTTTCTAACTAATCTTGTTTACCTAGACAGGATGTCATTATTCCATGACATACCTTCACAAGAACATGGTTTTCCACTAGTATCAATAATAGAAAATAATGAGATATGAAATTGGGAAACAAGTGATTGTAATGAGCTATAATATAAATAATACATTTTGAGACAAAATTCATATTAGGTAATAAAATGAAGGGGTATTACTTTATATATGAAAGCCTGTCAGAATTACTATATCCTATGATTACGACGCATTGATGTGGTAAAAAACCAATATCTTATATATAGTTCATCTCCACCCATCCCCCTGGAATTTTAATGTAATACACTATGTTTAATAGTTTTTGAAATATCACCTCATTGAAATAACTCTTATGAAAACATAGCTATCTCACAAACTATAAGAAATTTACTATCACTACTATAATTAATGTGGTAAAATGGAAATATTACCACCGTTCATTATTTGATATTTTAAACCATATGCACTATCCCAATATTCCAATGGAAACCCCACTAGCCAAATTCCTAACACAAGGTAGGTACAAAACTAATTAACATGATGATATATATTAATTTCATTTTATTTTCTCCCAATCAATGATCCCTAATATTACAGTTTCACTTATGGTTAATATTATTTACCTTCCATTAGAATAATTTCTCAGACTTAGTCCCCATTATCATGAATGATAGAAAATCTAATGGATACCATACCATCATCCTCAGTTATATGAATAATGTGAACATTATTGGCTTTTTCCATAAATAATTAATGATGCAACATAATACTCACACATCACTCAAATTAATATTTTTTAATCATCCACTACACAATTGATCACTGTATATTTGACATAGTTAGAATAATAATTTAGGAAACAATATATTAAAAGACAATAAAAAATAGTGGATATATTTGAAATACTATAGAATATATGATTCTTCATGTTATCCATGAAATCCACATTCTAATTACTAAATCCATGGATGTTACTATATAATCACCCTTACCATGGAAAACATCTATGAATGATTACTATTTAAAAACTACTCATGAAAAACCAAACATAGACATTATAGACTATATAGTTGAGCTGGTGGGTGCTGATATATTTCTCCCAACTCTAACTATGAAGACTCTCCATATTTAAAATTTTTCTACCATACCAATAAAAATTATAAAAAACATCGTAATATTTTAGAGTGACTCTCATGATATATAAATAAAAAAAATACTAAAAACAAAATGTTTCACTATGTTAAAACAATTACACATCGAGGAAAACTAATTTCAATTAAGGTGCTTCCTATCATTGTTAATTGAGAATCTGGTCAGCTATATATTCTATAATATCATGTTACCTATATGGCTTCATGATTCTCATCCCATGACACTTAATTACATTATAAAATAATTTTTTACTTTCTGTTAATGATGTATATAATATAACAAAAAAATTCCAACATTAGAAACAGAATTAGTAAAATAGTGGGGCTTAGGCACATTTTCTAGGATTTGATGAATGACTATAAACTTGTGGAACATCCCCCTTCATATATGATATGGAATTTATCCATTTATATTTTCATGTTTAAATGTAAAAAAACATTTAATTTATCATTCAATATAATTATTTTGAAATAATTATTCCAAAAAAAGAGAAATATATCTTCCCAAATTCATTATTTAAATTCATATGTTTATAAATGGTGTATATTGATGATTAAGATAAATTAAAAGGATAATTTTTTGTCAATGGTGTGGGAATACATCTGTTAAATAAATCACAAAATGCATTTCCTATAAACTCTTCAGGAAAATTTATTGATTGATTTCCAAAATGATAAGTAACAGAACATAATAATTTTAAAAAAATATTTTAAAAATTTAACAAATGTTTCATGTTATTCTTCTAGTTTTGTTATCAATCATGATATTAAAATAAGTTTGTTTTTATAATTTTAAATCCATTTATCCCAAAGTTTTAGTTTAATAACCATACTAAATGAGCTTGATCATATACCAATCAGACTCCCATGTGGCCGTAAGCATTCATCTTCATATGGATGAGACTTATGACTATTTTAGATGGATTAAATCATATATTTGGGTGAATAATACTTAAATATATTCCCCAAAAATAATATATGGAAAACAAAATAGAATACATAATAGATAAATAGAGTAAGAATAATCAATAACACATCCATAATAAATGAATATGTGGTTATATAGTAATACATCCTAATTGATAATCCTCAAAGCCAATTAAATATAAATAAATTATGGAAAATAGTAAATTTATTCTATAACTCGATACAAACCTAACATTATCCAAAAACCCTAATCCCTATCAATATTCTTTTTCCTCATCTCCAACATAAGATGGAAAATTCCATTTATAAAAAACAAATGATCTACACATGCACCGTCTTTTTCATATATTTTGAGGGAAATACATCTCATCATGTTACCTAATGTATTTCTTCATAACTATTATATTACATTCTCAAAAAAATCATTAATAAAAATTCAGTCATAAAAATAAATTTGTATTGGTTGAAATTTTTCTAATAAAGACACCACAAAATAGACCATACATACATTGGTATATGCTTAACAATATTGAAATAATACCCCAAATCTAATCCCAAGACTAAATATTCCGGGTTGGTCATCACATCATTTTCAAAAACCATAAAAATTTAAATCATATCATTAGAATGGATAAATAGTTTCTGGCTTATGTGTACTGAGTAATTGGGAGTCCAATATCATGAGGGTGGTTCACATAATAACATGAGATGAAGAGAACACAACTAGTATGATGTAAATACCCTAATTTTGAGACACAATTGTAACTTCATAATTAAAAATATCATCACATATATCTCATTCTATATATAGTGAACTATGAAGGGAAAAAATAGATCCACCCTGATAGTCAAGCTAATATATATCCCTCAAGGTTAATCATATGTTTAATCACAAATTTCAACATCATAGGAAGTGATAATAGGAAGTAAAATATGACCGACCATCTCCTATGCGGAAAAAGACCCTACCATGGTTGTTCCAAAGGGACAATCCAAAAATCACCATCACTAGGTGGTTCCCATTATTTTTCCCCAATCTCAAAATCCTAACATGTGATATGGGGAGATATTTTCTGTAGCCAACTTCTCTCACAAGATAAAAAATATCATCATTAGGTGGGTCTCATGGATAATCAAATTCGTAAACAATAGAATCCGTGAATCAAGAAGGGAATCATACTTCCTAAAGACAGTTAATATTCAAACCATCCCCATATGGGAAAATCCAAATGATTAAAACATATTTCAATATTGTATGAGTGATCTAGGATTCCACTTCAATACCAAGCCTCTCACTCAAGCCAACTAATCCTCTTTTGGGTAATTCCATTGTCACATAACGAAATATCTAATTTAAAGGTTTTTTCAATGGTTAATTGAATGTAAGAAATAAATAATAAGGTATCCATGGATGGATTCTCAATATCTTGCCTTTCATTCACACAATGTCATGCAATCAATATGTGGGTCCCATAGCTAGTCTAGTTCAACAAGAAATACCACATAACAGTGAGAAAATACATTATGATAACACCTTCAATAAATAAATCCCTAAAATATTTTACAATATATATTATACATATTATATTCCATCATTCTTCATGGTATGAATATCTGATACTAGAACATATCCTATGGGTTAGGACACACTGAACTGATCAATGTTCTCATTTCACTTATGAATGTATCCAAAGTATTTATCAGACACCTCTAGATTATTAATAAAATTTATAAACTCATTATTAAAAAAAATAGTAAAAACAAAGATCATAGAACCTACATAATCTTATCCACGTGAGGCCAGTCCAAATTCTCAGACCCATAATTTTAACTCATCTATTATCTCATATGGGAGTGTTTTTAAGAATGCACTCTATAGGAAACTGTAACATTCCAAGAAAAAATTGAATAATTAACTTTAATACCAATTAAAATTTCTAAATTAAATATTAATTATATCTTTATGTGGATTCTATGTCTAATAGAACCCTCAAGACGTTACAATTGTTTTCTCTAAAATCTTACATAGCACACAAAACTGAGATATACTGAAAAATAAACATTATTAATATTACTATTTTATATAGAAGCTAAATTCAAGACATTTTATTGTATGGTGTGAAAAAAACGTACAACATTATGTTTACACATGTTATTAAATGTTTTTACACACTTAATATAATTTTTTTGGATCGAAAATAAGAATAAATCAAAATTTAGGCATAAAAGATCTAATATTATTTAAAACATAGTTGTACCTCCTTTTGAGGGTGAAACCATTTTAAATCTATGTTTGATAACATTATATGTTATATGTAGCCAAATAAAAATCTTCTTGGTAATAGGGAAATCGAAACCTAATTTGGATAAATTTTTGTTATTTTTTTGATAACTTTCATATTTCAGTGAATATTTAAAAATAATGTCTTTTAGTTCTAGTCAGTTTTTTTTCTAAATTATTTATATTTATCATATTTTTTATAATTTAATAAAAAAAAATTTAATTTTATTTAGTTTAAAATTGAATTTATATATTATAACATTTCAATATATTGAACGATTCACAATAAAATCATGCATTTTGGTTTTATCAGAGGAATAAATTTAAAATATAAATTTTAAAATTATGTGAATAATATTAGGTAAATGGATTTCATATTTGGAATCATACTGTCTATAATTCATATAGTCAATTTCATTTATTGGTATAAAAATATTACTAATGTGAAAAAAATATTTACCATATTAAAAGTGAAATTTTGACAAGGGTAAATATTAAAAGAAAAAGGCCTAACATACCAAAAAACTAAAATATATAATGGTTGTATGAAGTGTGGATCAACCCTAACAGAACTATACAACATTAATTACTAGGTAAACTATTGTCATTAAATTCCACCACTATATTAATGGATTTTAAAATAAAATAATCAATCAATTAATCACTTGAACCCACCACTCCTCAAGTATAAATACCACCACACCACCATCCTATTTTAACTAAAAAAGATTTTACCTTCCCCAAATAGCAATGAAAACCTCAACTCCTAACTCTCCCTATGACCATGTTCTTATTTTCTCCCAGAAATTCTAAATCCAAGGTCCTCAAGGGTCTTTATAGGATGAGATATTTAAAAGCTAATTTTCTCAAAGTACAACTCCTATTTTCATTTCATTTTATAAATTCTCCTTGTATCCTTAATCAATAAATACTTGATTTCACAAGAATATTTTATACAAAATTGATTAATTTTTATAATGGAATATCTCATATCTATTTCATATCTTACCTTCTTTTATTCAAATAAACGAAATTTTTCTCCAACTTCTGCTGGTTAATCACCTCCATGAATAATGTTTTTATTTCATTTTTACATTTGTACTTTCATGGATGGTTTTAAAACCATTATTCTGGTAAAATAATATTTTAATTTTTATATTAGAACCTATTTCATATTAGGGATATTTTATATTAAGCATACATTCATGCTTTTCATATTGTTGTTATGTGATAACTTTGTTTAGGAACGTGTGGACAACTGCCTCTTCAAAATGATATGATTCATTTACATATCACATAGAATATATTACGGATTAGTTTGGTAAATATATATGATATAAAATAAATCTTAATGATACTATAATTATGTTATATATTTAAATATATTTATATACATTTCATTTAATTTCACACTATCAATTCGAAAAAAAATAAAATAGTGTCCATGCATACGTACGGCCAACCATCTCGATTAATGGGTTTTTTATATTTTCATCAAATATAATTATATATTATAATATAATTTATATATAAATTATTTATATCATGTTTTATATTCTTGAGATAATATACTTACCACCACATGGACTATTGATATCATACAATGCTTATTTTCAACTCAAGTTCCGAATAACAAAAAAAAACTTATAATATGAACATTAATAATTATATGGTTATTATAATATATTAATTAGTGATATAAAAAAATAAACTTTAAAAATATTCTAAATAAATTAGAAATTAATATATTTTAATTATTCAGTAATACAATGATTGTAAATGATGAGTCAGACTCACTATAAGGGAATTTCTTTAACCAATTTCCATTTTGTGGGTTAAATTTATACTTCTTGATTATGAAATTAAATTATTATTGTTGATATACATATTTTATATGATATATTCAGTTTATATCTTGAATTTAATTTATTTTTTTTAAAAGGAATCAATTTTTATGGAGTGTTTGACTTTCTATTCAAAACGACATAATAAATGTTTTTTCAATGTACACGGAGACAACCACATCTTTACCGCCATAATCGTTATATGATATTTGGATTCCTTTATAAACCATGAAGTTTTCAAAAGGAAAATAAATACTATATTCCATTTTAATTTTCATTGGTATTGAAAATGGTTTCATTATGCGATTGATTATGTCAATATCAGGAAATGATTTATTGTTTTTGTAATGTAGAAATGTTATTTCTCCATTATTAATTATTTATGTGTTGTGATAATGTGTTGGTTCATTATAAATTCTTTTGTATATGGTTTTTTTCTTAATAATACAGGGTTGGGTGAATCCATTATATCTTTCCAATGCATTGGTAAATGAGACGGTGTTAAACTGTTGGGTTTCTTCTAAGAGATTTAGGGAATTTAGGGTGTATGGTATTCCAAATATAACAAAAAAGGATACTCCCTATAAAGTTGTGATAGCTAAAATATATTTTTGATATAGATTCCACATGTTTCCTTTTTAATTATTTATTTCTAGGAGTTTTTTAATAAGATTATTATTTCGTGATGTATGTTAATGATCTTAGGTTTTTTTGGGTGAAAAGTTTGACGATGTGATGTTTTTTTACAATAATTTACATATTCATTGACTAATAATTTCATTAAATATATTATATATCTTACTAAGATATTAGTGGTCATCCTATTTTTTTGAAATTGTTTCCATAGGGAATAAATATTCGCAAGATAATTGAATAAGTCAAGAATAAATTTACTGACAAAATAAATCATTTTTAAAGGTTTACCTTTGGTTAAAGTAATCTCTTTACTAAAATCATGATTTTGTAATGTTTAAATATGGGGTGTTATAGTTGGTATCATAGGCCAATTTAGATAACATAAGTGGTTAATAATTTCTTAGTAGAATATCCATAAATAATTTTTACATTATTTTCAAATTTATATGATATTGAATTTTAAAATTTCCTTGTTGTTTTGCCTATGATATGTTTGTTCTAAATGGTTTTTCATAGAGGAAATATGGAAGATATGCTGGAGGACATCCAACGGAAAAAAAACCTTCCAAATCAGCTACCTGAGATGGTCAGAATCCGAAAAAATATATTGTTGTAGTGATAGAGAAGTTGACTCAATCTATAAAGGGTGGTGGTTTCCTGAAATTAGATGAGCTAGATTGACCAATTAAGAATATGTAGGTATTGTATAATTTAATGATGAAAGTTCCCATATAATTCTAAGGATCATCTGTCCTTGTTCTAGCTAAAGGGTGTGATAAATAACTATAAAATATTTTTGATGTCATGGGGTGTTTATAAAATAAAAAGATTAGTCACGTTAATTACCATTTTTAAGGTGATTTTAATAAGTTGTGGTATATGGTTCAAATATTAGGGATAGTGAAGAGGTGGATTCCCTTACTACGGTTGAATTCATAAATATGTTTCCTGAGAAATACTTTCCTAAGGTGGTTTGAATTAGGATGGAAAAAAATTCTTCAAATTAAGGTAGGAGGATGACAAAGTGAATGATTACGATGAAAAATATACTCCACTGTCAAGGTATGCTCTGAATTTCCTCTAGTATCATGATAGTAAAATCAATCATTTTTACATATGATAAAATTTAATGCATCGAAGGGCGTTAGGTTCTCATGAGTTCAAAAGTTAAAAAAATTGTTTGATGTACGAAGAAGGTGGAAATGTAGTTTTATGATGATCATGTGTTCTTTGACAGATAGCAGAATAAGAGGTCACGGTCATAGGTGATATGGATGAATAATTCAAAAAATTATGATTGTAAGAAAATAAGTTTACAATTTGTGATAATTATGGTAAAAAAAATGTTGAGAATTCCTTTTCAATTCCAGTTAGTGCTTACGATGTTTTAAAATTTGACATAAGGATTGTAATTACACTGAAAATGATAATAATATTGGTTAAACAAAATATGATATACAGGAAATAAAATGTTTTACGTGAAATGAAATTGGTATTGTTTAAAATAAGTGTCTTCTGAAGATCTCAAATGAAGGGAATTAGTCAGACTACAAGCAGATTGGTTTGAGGAAATCCATCAAAACTAGATTAATAGATATTGGTATATCAAATTAAGTGGTATGATTAGTTTAAAAGATGATTGGTGAATGTTCTAGTTTTGGAATTGTCATTTATAAAAGGAGAATTTGTTGTCTACAATGATATTTCAATGAATGGAATTGGTTTTGTACTAATGTATAATGATTAGGTAATTGTATATCATTAATTTTAGTTGAATAATGATGAGATAAATTTTCCCTAATCCTGATTTGGAATTAATTTCTATTTTTTTCCCTCAAAATTTAGAGTCATCATTTGTATGAAGTAAAATGTGGAAAATATACTGACCACAAAAGATTGAGGTAAACATTCACTAAAAAATAATCTATTATGATATATAAAATGTAGTTGAATGTATTCTAATTGGAGGTCCAAGGTTCGAATAACAATTGATAAGGGGTGGTTGAAAAATTAGGATCCTATTATCTAGGGAAACCTAATTTTTTCAGAATTTATATTCTGATTTCTTCAAAATTCAGTTTCTGATTTTTATAGAATTCATGTTCCTATTTATGCCTCAGTTTCCAATTTTCTCAGAATTTGGGTTCTGATTTCCTTAGAATACATGTTCTGATTGGTGCAAAATTTAGGTTCTAATTTGTAAAGGATTCATGTTCTGATATGTGCTAAATTCATGTTCTAAATTTCTCAGAATGTTGCTCTGAATTCTATATTTTGTTTTTTAAAGAATGTTTCTATTAATTTTGATTCCTATTTTTTCTCAAAATTTTTCTTAGAATTATAGTTCCATTTTCATAGAATGTTTCTTAGAATTCTCGATCCCAATTTTATCATAATGTTGCTCAGAATTCTTGGATACGAGTTTTCCTAGAATGTTCCTCAGATCTCTAGATCCAACTTTTAATATAATTTTTCTCATTAAATTTCTTCAAACATCATCACCATTTCTTAAACATCTTTTATCATTAAACTATTCATGATATGTGAGAGCATAAAGATCAACAAAGCATCATCTTATTTGATTTGAATGTTTGAGAAACTTTCTAACATTAAACGCTTCAAAAACATCATTTTTAATATTCCTCAACAAAAAAGGTCCTCGGAAACATATTTCAAACTCAGAAAATTGTCTCATGCTCAATAACATTTTTCATTCTTAGAAACTTCCTTCAAACTCATCAATTTCTTTTAATATCAAAAACATCATCAAACTCACCAACATCTTTCATTCCTAGCAACAAATACAATCATCTAGCCACCACTAAGCTCATCTTCCTATATATCCAAAACATTTTTTATCTAAAAGTATTGGTGTAAAAAACAGTGTTAAAACAAAAAACAACAAAGGTTTAATAATCTACCCCTTTGGATTTTTTACGACCTTTGTTGACAACTTTTCCAACTCCCATAATTTTTCCACAACCCGTGTTTTTTAATTTTACCAAAACATATACTTTATCAAAAGAGTGTTTCCAAACACCATACTACTAGAGAATGTAATGATTATAAAGGATTTCCATCCCTTACTGGCATGAAAATTTCGTGTCCATGTAATGGTAAACTCCCCCTTAATATAACTCTCACCTCACATTCAATTTTATCTTTTTTACTTTTCTTTTTATCCTTCATTTTAAATTTTCTATTCCCAATTACATGATAACCAAAACTTTAGATTGGTAAGATAATGATAAATAAAAAATTCTTAAATGTAAACAATGTTTCTTACTCTCAACCTTCATCAACATAATCTAAAGAACATTGGTGGTAATTCCTTATTATTTTTAAGAAGAAATGGGAGGAGGGTGAACATAGAGCTCTAGCCTCAATTTGGAAAACATTTCATTCAACATTGATTTTGTAATGAAATATGAAATCTAATACTTTTTGGATGTGTAATAAAGAAACAAATCACTAGAAACAAATTTCTCTTTTATAACGTGAAATTTTATATTTATGTGTTTTGATCTTGAGTGTGGTATAGGATTCATAGAAAGATCAATTTCACTTAGATTATCAAAAAGTATATTCAATGGTTTAGAAAAATTTACATTCCAATCGTCCTAATGAACATTCATATGCATAATTTGAGTACAAGATTGAGTAGCTATAATGTATTAGGATTCATCTATGCTCAATGTTACCAAACATTATTTCTTACTATTCCAACTCACAATACATTATCCTAATACAATTTTTCCTCTTAATGTTGATTTTCTATCATTACATTCACCAACCCAATAAATACTAGTGTCTCAATAAATCATTAACTCACTATTTCTTTTATTTAACAACCCATTTGAATTTGTTAATTTGACATAACTCAGATTCCTATTTCCTTCCATCATATCTAATTCTTTCATATAAATTTAATACTTTCTACATAATGTCACCACAGAAACAATATCAGGTCATGAATTTGTAAGGTATTGAATACTTCCAATCAGCTTCCAAAAATAATTCTAATTCAAAAATATTCCAGATTCATCTTTTTTCAAATTTATGGTCACTGAAATATGAGTTGTAACATCTTTTGATAATACCATTCCTAAATACTTCAATAATTCATTGGAATATATTTCTAAAGATAATAAAATGTATCTTTCTTTTTATTAACTTGTAACCCAAGGAAGAATGTTAATTCCCCCAATATGGAAATTTCACTATTCCTCATCATCTCTTCAAAAAACTCTTCACAAAACATTTCTTCATTCCAATCAAAAATTATATCACCAACATAAATAGTTACTTTTAATGTTCTTAATTCCAATTTTTGCGCATAAAATCTTCAATCAAAATTTAATTTAGAAAAGTCCATATTTCTCAAATAATTGTCAATATTCGAATACCAAGGACATGGAGCTTATTATATCACATACAAAGAATTATTTAATTTAAAAATATTGGTTTAATCCTCATCATATAAAAAAACACAAGATTGTTCAATGTAAAATTATTATTCAATCACACCATTTCAGTATGATGACTTTACATCCATCCGATAAACATTATAATTCCAATGGGGATCCCGTACAATAAATATATGATTAGTTTCTATCCTAGAAATGTGGGAAATGGTTTCATCAAAATCAACACATTCCACCTATGAATATCCTTTAAAAACAATTCTTTCCTTGTTTCATGACAAATCCCCACTCCTATTCAATTTATATCTCAGAACCCACGTGGTTATAAAAACATTTTTATTTGTTGGTGAGGGATCAACATCCATTCATTTATTCTTCTCAATATGATCCAACTAATTGATCACTAAATAAACCCATTCATTTTGTTGGATAGCCTTTGAACCTAATTCTTTCTCACCTTTTGAGATAAGTGACCTCTGTCTTTCTAGTCCCATATTCCTTCTTGTCTGGACTAGAGCCTTCTAAATCTCAATAATTTTTTCACATTCAACTTGCATTATTAAGGTTGGAAATCTCACAATTTCTTCCCCTGCATCACATTCTTCACCACATGACTCATCTGAATCACAATGAGGTTTAATTGGATAACAATAAAAAAAATTTAGATTTATCTAATGTTTCATCCTCATTATTCTCAACAATTTTTTTCAAGGAATGCTGCTTTTTAACTACCTTCACATCATATGAGTCCACCAACTTTTTTAAATGATTATACAATCATTTTTAAATTATCCCATTTATCGAATAACCCATGAATGTTCTTACCTCATATTCCTCAACAAACGTTCCCAAATATGTATTTTTTACATTAAGAATACATTGACTTATAATGAAATTTTACTATCAAAATGATGGTTTTTGTTTTAACATATTTTATAAGGATTAATGTTGGTTTTTTTCTCTCAATAAGATTTTATTTTGAACTTGTAATGTAGTAATAACTGATTCCTTCAAAATAATTATGAATTTTTGTATTCTCCTTACATACATCATCCCATTTCCACCAAGATAGTATTCTTCCTTTCTGTTACTACATTTTGTTGGGGAGTATAGGGGGAACTATAATGATGTTTGATACCATGATTTCTTATATAGGATTCAAAATAAGTGTTTGTGAATTCATTAACATTATTTGTTATATGATTCATTATAAAAATTCCCAATTATTTGTCAACATATTTTCTGAAGAATTAGAACATTTCAATAGCCATTGACTTGTGCTTAATGATCATTATGTTTTTCATCCAAGTGAAATAATCAATAAAAGTGATATAGTATAAATCCAATTTATTTTTATTGGTATCTCATCAGCACACATAGTTCATAATGAATAAGTTCATGTGGTTCTATAGATGCAATTTAAACTCTTTTTTGGCTTTTTTTAGTCATATTTTTTTGGAATGTAATAAAAACATCTCCATCTCTCTTTTTCAATACTATAAAATTCCGAAAAAATTAAGCATCAGAAATAGAATTCATGTTCTTCTTCTCGAGGTGGAAAATTTATCTCTGCTATAACTTATTTTAATCTTCAACAATAAATTAATAAGAGTTATTGGATTCTACAATTTGAAAATGGTTCCCACTGGTACTTTTTCCTTTTGTAATAAATTTCCCATTTTTCAAAATTTTAATGATTCAAGAAGCATTTCTGATGATTAATTCTTTTTCATCATCACAAATTTTACAAACATATTTATGTTATGTTTTATACCATCCATATGAAACACTTCCTTATTTTTCAGTTTCTATGATACAATTTATATGATTCTGATTCCTTTTAATTTTATAGAACTATCATTTTCAAAAGTAGCCACTCCTCTATCATGATTTTCAACATGTTATAATATTTTTATATCACCTATCATATTTTATGAACAACCACTATCAATAATCCATGGTTTATTCTTACATACTTTCAAAGCTGTCTCAACAACAAAATATCTCTCATCAACCTTCATATTTTCAGCTTTTTATTATTATCATAGAAAATCAATTCTGTAAGGAATGTTATTCATCATTGGGCATGATGACCAGACTAATCAAATATTTTACAAATATATTCATGGTATACAAATTTATTATGTGTTGGAATATTTATAACATATTAAGAATTCACTATTTCAACTTTCTATGAGTGGGGAAATTTACTCATTATTCATTCACAATTTCTTTCACATTTCTCAAACCTTACTTCGGGTAGAGAAAAATTGTGACAATAATTATAAGCTCTATGCACATATATTCTAGACCACCAGTAATAGCCCTAAAATATTGATTTTCTATTAAAGAGTGGTCATTATATATAGAAACATTGCTGAGGTTGGTAACTTCTTTCAGCCCTAACATTATCATCATATAGACTATCATTTCCATTACATGAGGTTTCAATATTTGTATATTTGATAGGTTTCTCATAACCTTTTCCATCCATGATTTCACAATATTTATTCTAGAACTAGATATGTTAGATGAATCAAATTAAAATTTATTTTGTGTAAGAGAAAATTTCACATGATTCTCATAAAGAGCATTGACAACAATTTTAGAGGAATTATCTTTTACTTTTGTAGCATTGTCAATGTTTTCATTCATCATTATCTAGGTATTTTATGACTGAAGAATTTTTTTTGAAACTCTACTTGTTTAGATTCTATACCCTTTCCCAGATCTTCAATCACCATTCCCAATTGATTATTTCTATGTTAACTACTTAGAATCTTTTTTGTGCATTTATCCTCCTAGTGGATGAAATCTTTTCCTCCATAAAAAATTTCATCATGATCATTCTTCATTACCCTAATTTTATTAAATAGAGATTTTTTTTCTAAATAAATGCATGATGTTTGGTTCTGAGATGATACTATTTATTTGATATTTCCCCACCTTATTCACACCCTGAGGAGCCTTTTGTTTTCCCAACTTCTATAATGAAGGTTCTGAATTTTTGTGAACATTCATCTTTAGAGGAATCTTTGTTAGTTGAGTATGATTCATCCTTCTATCTCAAAATGATTCTCTTTATTCTTGAAGACTTCTTCATGAATTTTTTCGAAGAATTATCTTCTTTATCATTTTTGATCCACTTCATCCATTATGTATTTTCATTAGAATCTTCTCAAATACTAATGATATTTTTTCATGACGTAATTTATTGAAAAGGCCATGCAATATGGTGGTGAAGTCCCGGATGAGAATTTGAAGCTACCTCCCATCATTCAAGCCTATAAGGCACATGTCTAAAAGTTAATGTATTTTACTCCCACTCTAGAGAGTTTAAATAAGAATAAAGATGATTTATAGAAGGTTGTTCAATATTGTGGTGAAGTAATTCAAGATTTTATCAATCTGATCAAACCATATCTTCATGAGAAATCAAAGGAAAATTTTCTTCCTAATGTTGAGCCTCTCAGTCCATCCAGTGTTTCTCCTGGTCAGATATCTGTATCTCAATATTTTTACAATATTATTCTAGTTATTTAGCAGCCACCTTTAAGAGAATATTCTTTTCACTAGCACGTAACATTAGCGCCTAGTCTACTTCCAACCAGAGTTGTCTTACCTCCTCTCTCCATCTGGCCAGATCAATGATCCACCAAACCACCTACTAGCCCATCCATTCCCCCCTCTACTAAGTGGAAAGAACCTCTACACCACCAGAAATAATTGTGTCTGTCATTTTTGATAGGGTGTATTTTCCTTATATATTTTCAGATGTTATTTTAATGATTCTTTCTTCTTTTTATCTCCCTGTTTTCCATTTTTTTATTTTTGATAATCCCAAAGGGGGAGAAAAGTGTAAATATAAATATAAGGAGGAGAACAGTATATATTAGTATTTGAATAGGGAGAAAAATATATAATCTCTAAATAATCTTTAATATGTAATGACATGATATAGATTAATTCACCTACTATTAGTTAATGTTTGTTGTTGGATGTCAGGGAACCGTGCCTCGTACCTATCAAAAAGTAATCATTCCCTTTACCGGATCTCAATGAATAAAAAGGAAGATCGATCTGCAGTGAAAGATATACAAATATACACAGACAGAGGCACAAAATAAGAAGTAGAGCGTATGTTTGAAGGTTGACGAATCAAAAGAAGAATTTGAAGAACACCTGTGAAAACCAGAGAGATTTAAGAAGATCATTCACCTAGAACAAAAACTGAAGCTGAGTTGTTTTTCCCTACTAAAAATCATATGCACAAGGATGAATAACTGTAGCTAGGGAGAACAAGGACACTCTGTTTTGTGTCATCTTCACCAGAAAGGACTCGAAAAACATCTGCAACATCCAAATGAGTCCAGAGCTCATCTGAAATTACTCAGAGCATTCTAAACACATTATCCATTTATTTCCTATGTAGTATACCTTTATTTAACATTTTGAGTAGTGTGTGTGCATTTGTATATTAAGACACACACTGACTCTTTTTCTGAACTTTAGGATACTAAATCCTCACACCAAAATTTTTACACCTTATTATATCACACTGTGAATTGTGGAAGAGGTCAAGTGTGACCAGGATAGCTTGATTGTTGTTATTATTGTCTACCCACATAGAATTGTGGTAAAGGTCTGAGGACCTGAATAGTCTGAGTACTATTGTAAAACCTCAATACAGGGTGTGGATCCTAGTTTATATAAATTGTTTGAGAAGACTAAGTCTCAGCTTGAGACTGAACCTCTTTTTTTAAAACTACTGTTCATTTTTCCTTTGTTAAAACTATTTTGAATATTCTTCTACTAAGTACTTTAAATATTAATATGTTTTAAATTTTCTCTAATAGTTAAACAAGTAAGTGTTTTTAACATTTTTAAATCAGTAAGTCAGTTTCAAAAGCTAATTTAATCTTCTGATTAAATCAACTGAGAACTAATCAACATGTTGAGAACCTAACTGAACCTTTTCTGTATTAAAAATTACCTATAGGTTAACTTGTTATTTAATTTGGGGGACCTTTATATAAAGTTTTAAATCATAATTCTGATAGGAACTCAATTCACCCCCTCTCGAATTTTCCTATTAGACAACACATATTTTGTGGTAGCTATTTTGGCATAATAAAATTATTTTCACTCAGATTTTCAATTAGATTGTGTTTTCATTGAGAAAATGACAATATTTTCTATAACACCAACGAAATTTTTTGCTTCCATAATCTACTAAAACCATGATGAATTAAAATGTGTGAAAAAAATGGAATGTAATGTGATTATTATTAGAAAAAACAATTGGAAATTTTAATAACAAGATGTTTAATGTTATAATACATGATTAAAAACTATAGTTTGTTTTATTTAAATCATTATCACTCCTAAATTAACCAATATATTTATTGATTCATCCTATATTACATATGTTTGAGTTTTCCTTTAATTCATAACATAATCCTTTAAAATAAAAAAGGAACCATTCCTTCAATGATGATCATAATAAACATATGATTATCTAACGTACATCCTCTTATAGTTTCAAAAGAGGTTTGTATTTATTCCTATTTATCACAAATGCAGTTAGGATTGATTAAATGACAATTCAATATATTTTGGGTATTAAACCTATGTATTTCAATTCAAGATTCATCATCGAAATGTATTATCAAAACATGTATGGGGTTCAAATACATCTAGCCCATCCATTTGCATATTTCTAAAGCATGTCGTACATTGAGGTGTATAGGAATGGGTATGAAAGTGTATGGATAGTAAAAGCAATATGTAGGGAAGAATAATGACATGTATTTTTTTCATGAAATGAATGTGAAGTTCTTGTCTTTAGTGAGATCCTGATTCATGATCATTTTAATCATATATGTGGAGCCATCAAATATGTGGAGCCATCGGTTATGTGACTGGATTGACTGTATGAATTATCCACTTGTATGGATCGACTATATGAATTAGATACTTTTATATATCAACTATGAAGATAATATAAGATGGAAATAAGCAATGTGAGTGATCATATATTTTATAAATAGGCTAAATAGATTTGTAATGTGAGTTGGAAACATGGAATGGATCCGTAATGTGGAATAGTTATGTGATAAATTAACTACATGAGTGATCTTTTACATGAGTGATTAGTTACATGGATCAACTACATGAATTGTAAGACCCATGAGTGATATTATATGTGAATTGACTATGTGAAAATTACTTTGTTGATCTTATGTCCACATGGGGAGATTTTCTACATACTACTTCCGGATACATAAAATCAACCATCTGGAGTTTTCCCCATGTTTCATGAAAATATGCATGTGGGTATTTTGACATCATCAATCAAGAACCATCAAATTATTATTAGTAAATGATTATTATATCCTTGATTTTTGTTGTTTTCCATGGGTATAAAATAGTTTCATGTATGTAATTTAATAATATTTCTAATAGTTTGAATCAAATATTTGTTATCTGTACATTTGATATTCATGCAACTATTGACTTGAAAACAATGGTCCTTCATTTGATTCCATCATATTTTTTCTTCCCAAAGTAAGATGTTCAGAATCCTTCCATTGGAGTCATGTTTTCCAAATATTCATTTGATAATGTTTCCTCATAAGGTATTTTTTATATTGCACGTGAACCCATTTTTTGGATCAGGGAGTCGCATGAAGCTTGTTTTTCAAGGTAGTGGATTTATAGATTCTTGTAATTATCTATCTAAAACCGTAAACTATTCATGGATTACCCAATTGAATTGAAATGAAATTAACCAAATTAATATTAAATCAGACTAATAATTAAATTTATTATGATCATCATTCATTACTTTCTACCGTGATAATGATTTTCCTCATGATTCTTTTGATAGTGTGTGATCTATATTGTACTTAGTTAGCATGATTTTTTTCTTATTTTAGAATGATTTTATTAATTGACATTTGTAAAGAATGTAATTTTATATTTAATTGATCCTTATTTGGATTATGAATTCATAAATTGTCATGTTTGAAATTTGGGTATTATTTTAATTTCATAATGATCTGCACGATGTTGATAAGATGACTAATTGAATATGTTATTCTAGGTTTTTAGGGAATTTGATGATGAATTTTAATAATGATAATGATTATTAACCAAAATAATTAATTTATTGTTAATTATTTTAAATTATAATTTTATATTTGATTTTATAAAATAGGATTGAAATGGTGTTTAAATTTATTGTTTAACTCGTTTAGTAACTTGTTGTAGATTGAAACCTTTGGATTATCTTAATTGGAACGTATGAACAATGAAATGTTAATTCATGAAGGGATTAAAATGGATTTTCAACAAATATATCTTATATATTCTAAGATTACTGTCTTTTTATGATGGTTGAGTTCCATGTGTTTGTTACTGTGAAATTGTATTTTTTTGGGAATGCCCGAGGCCTTTTTTAAGCACTATATTTACACATTAAAAATCCATGTTTATTTATTCCATGTTATGTTCACTATACATGACCATATAATATATGAAACAAGTATTGTTGATGTGATATGATATAGGGATTTCATATTTGATATGTAATGGGGTGGTCCGGTTGAGATTGAATTTTTTGACACATATGATGGTGGGATGCCTCAGTATATGTATGTGGGTTTCACAGTTGGAACAAGAGATGATGTAATGGGTTGAATCTGGGAATACCCATTAATATGATAAATCAATATTCTTACATGAAATGATTCTATTAAATGGTCGATGGTCGGGATTCTGGTATTATATTCATTTCATTTCCCCCTACTTGGGGAATTGAGGTGTTCGAGGTTGTATGTTTCATCTTAGAGAGACTAATACCCAGTATACTCTTAGAGTGTGTTCTCACCAACAACTTTGTGGGAGAATGGATGATTAAACACCCCCTTAGGACCAAATATATTATTATTTTAGTTACTTATGGTGGTATTTCGGGCGGCTAGTTTCCCAATATATGGATGTAGTGGTCTATGATGGATTTTGGTAATTTTAAATATATGTATCAATGGATACATGAATGAAAGGATTATTATTGGCATGGAATGTATTGGATATTATGGATTATGTTTATTATTTGGTATATTATTTATGATGGAATGGGGTCTAATAATCAATGTACGATACACATCAGCCACACTATGGTGTATAACAACATGTAATTCACTAATATATGAAGATTTGATATGGGATGATGTGATAATTTAATGCATGGGGTTCTTATTCTTATTCCATTCCCATGTGTTTATAGGATAGCTTATTTTGTTCCAAGATGGATTAGGACACTGGTCCTGGGTGTAAAGTGGAATAAATAGTGTGGGGGTGGGAGTGGGTTAACCTTGTTGATTCACTAATATATTCATTTTATCATGTTTGTGATACATGATTATAATTTGAAATTATGAGTTTGGTAACATAGTTTAAAAGTTTATGTGATGAGTTAGTTTCATTGGTGTTCAATTTTCATTGGAATGATTTCAATATATTTTTCACAAGTGTCATTGGGGATGATCTTAATGAGTATAATATTTTACTAACAACACATATACCAAAAATATATTTTAGTTATTAGTGATAGGTTTGATAATACGATAAAGATTACTAGCCCATGGTTTTACATGTGTTGTTTTGGCTTAATGGACATTGTTATTTTACCTTTTTGTTACTTGTGGTTTCTTTTTCAGTTGTTTCAGTACAGTATAAAATTTCATGTATAATTCAAGATTTTATTTATGTAATTATGTACGATACAATGTATTATTGTATCAATGATGTCCATCACTTCCACTTGTTCTATTAATGATTAATTCCTCAAATATATGTCATTATTATACTCTTAGTGCTAGACAGTATATAAGGGGCATGAAGAGGTAGAAATTGTGTTGTCACAGTCACTATATTCTCATTGTAATCTCATGAGCGTAATATTTGTTTTATATGTTCAAGATATAGTGGTATCAATTGATTAGGATGAGGGATAAGATAGAGTTTGGAGTTATGAACTAGTGAGGTTTCATGAGATTCTATGAAAAAAGATTATGATATGATTATTTAGTGATGTAATCATGGGAGACCTAATGATACATTATGATTTATAGACCCCTATGATTTGATTCATAAACACTTATGTTTATTTAGACTACGGAATAATGTGAATTTTTAGTGGGGAATAAACATTGAAAAATATCACGCGTCCTTATTCACTACACTTGTTTTTTAAATGGATAGACCTTGGGATACGATAAAATTAAAAATAATAATTAATTCATTAATCTTATATATTTCATTGTAACATCCTATCATGGATTCCAATTAAATGATGACCAAAGACAGTTGGTTACTATGCATCAAGGGTGCCTCCCCATTTTCTAGAGGATACTAACAAGCAGGGAGACCCTAAGGTGTGAGAGCGGGTGGTCTATGACCTTATATTAGAGTAATAGAAAAATAGTTATGACTAGGTATCATACATAAAATTAATTAAAAATAGTGTAGAAGTAGTGGAAAACTAAAATAGAACAATCTATAAAGCCTGAATGTCTATGTCATAAAATAAAACACAGGTCACCCACTGGGTCGAACACATAGAGAAAAGATTACAAAATAAAATGAAATAAAATTTAATGGGTCTATTACTAACTCTAAGACATACCTATGTCCCAGTATCTAGACACTATCAAATTTCAAAAGTCAAGATAGAATAATTTACACTATTATCTCTTAATTTTCATTCAACATTGTGCCTCTGCCCTATCCACCAAATAACTCATGGTCAATCTGAAAATAAGACATACAGTATACACATACATTGTGGTCCGCGTACATGGGTGATAAATAATCTTAGTAGTCCACCCTAACAAGAAACCAATATATGTTCTTCTTAATGTGAAGGAAAAATTAACTCCTCCACCTCACTAAGACACAACTAAAATGGAATGTAAAACACAACATTAAACACTAGTTGGACCCTCGGTCTGCAATCCTTATTAACATTAATGTTATTATATAGATGTCCACATATATATGTGTACCTCATTATATTCTCATCCCTATAAATATATACCTAAATATTAGTATTCACGAGTATTATAATGAAATAACATAAATAATTAAAAACAATCGATCATTGGGTATGTAATCCCAATCTCCTCGACATCCTATGCAAGGGTTTTGAGAGGGACATCATGCCACACAGGTCATAAACCACAAAGTCAATCTCTAGGTCTATAATCCTAATCCACATATAATGCTTCATTAAATGAAAGAAAAGTCTATTAGAAAGCTACTTCACCTCATTGTAAATACTCGTCTTATACATTGGCTCATCCATACTCTCCTCTAATCACAAAAAAATTATACCATATAATGATGTCCAATCTTGTAAATAAGGTGACCGAATAAAATTGATCAATCCTATAAAGGGTCACTACAACCTACTATGACCAATGCCAATTTCTCATGTGCCATACCCTTAGGTCTAAATCTAATGAATATTTACCAATGCATCCTCATCGGCCTATGATGTGTTCTAAAGTGTCGGACTCCCAGGGATGGATCCAAGGATATCGTCAAAGGCATCCACATCGGCCTACACTATATAATCACACATAATGACCATCACAATCATTCAATATAATCATGTTTCAAACCACAAGGGGATATATACAATGAACTCGTCCATGGAATCCTTGTTGTGTCCTAGGAGTGTCTCATTGGAAACATAGTAAGGGAACTGGTTGGAGTCCAAGGAGAATTCTAATAAAAACATGTCCTATGAGAGTCTAAGAATGTGGGTTCTATGAAGTTTCAAGTCACATAGAATCTCATGGAATCAATCCACAAGGAGAATTCCCATACAAGGAATTTAAATCCAATACAAGATAAAAGGAGAATCATCTAAGGAATTTATAGAAAAAATCATCCTATGTGTCCATCCAAGACTTTCCCACAATATGGAATCCATGTATCACTCAATTTGTAGAATTCAACAGATGTGGAGAACATAATATTACACTATAAAATATTATATGTGGGGAGAATAATCATCCTCATCACTTATAACATAGGAAATAAATCCCTTATTTCATAATCATAGGCCAAGGATAGCAGAATCATCCCCACCACATATAACTAGCCTATGATTCTATCAAAGGAATTCCTTCAATATGGAATCCTTGTATCACGAAAGGTGAACAAATAAACAATTTTCAATATCATGATACCATGAAACACCACTATAAATCCCAAATATATGTATATCACAACATACATACATCCAGGATCAATAGAAAAGTCTTATTTATTACCTCTATGTATACTAGTAAATATCAGAAATAATGTGGTTCAGAAGAAGTATCTAATGTAAGAACATCTGGGCATACGAAAAATAAAACTGGATCCAAGAAGAACATCTAGCCATCCCTACAAGAAGAAAGATTCCTCACGTTAGGATCAACATCCACCAACCATAATGCACCTCTAGTAAAAAACACCGTGTCAACAATAATTATTTCAATTATTTAAAAAAGTAGTGAGGGTTCCCTGAACACCCTACCCAACCCTACATCCATTGAACAAAGGGCCTACCTGTTCTTCATATGTTATATGTTGTCACCCAAACACCGTCTCTACCTAAACCTGATGTAAAAAATTGTATTGTTCAAGATAAAAGAATCCACTGGGTCTCTCAAGACAAACAATGAGATACATCCTACACAGGATACTCTAGGTAGTCATGAGTAAATGAATCCTACATGGGATCCTTAGATAAAAGGTAAATGTCAAATCCTAAATTGGATCCTTAAAGGATAATTAAAATAATAATCCTACAAAAAGGATCCTCTAAATGATATACAAGTTATGTATCCTACAAGGGATCCATATATTAGCATAAGAAATAATTTCGTCATGGGATCCTTTCTAACTTAATAATACGTAGAGGAATTATTTAAGAGATACTTGATAAAAACTATTCTAATAGACTATTTTCCCATAAGGGGACATCTCGAAAAGGAGATGTACTCAAAAGCATTATGGAAAGGGACTTGGAACATAGATAAACTGGTTAAAAAGTCTCATCTTGGTTGGTAAAAACACCCCACTTATGATTCAAATTCAAATATCTATCTCTGGAGATGATATAATTTGTTTACTGGACGAAGAACCTATCCACGTAGATAGAATTCCCTAAACACATATTAGGACTCCTTATATCACTCCATGAGCTTCACCATCGTGGTCTATGAAGAAAACTATTATGGATGGACTACTCTTAGGTCAAAATATATTTTTGAGGCATGAAAAAACTAAAAAACCCAAAAAGGGTTGAAAATGGGAATTACATAGTGTGTCCCTCTTGGTATACAGTGTGTACTCCAAACAGCCCACATTGGTGTGTACTCCTATAGTTTGGTGTGTACTTCTATATATTGGTGTGTATAAAAGTACCATGTACACGACATGTATGGATGTGACATGATATGTAACCAACATGGGGTACCTACCCATTTTCTTATGGACTACTATCAGGTCAAAATCTATTTTTGAGGAATGAAAACATGAAAAAACCCTCAAAGGGTTGAAAGTGGGAATTACACAGTGTGTCCCTCTCGGTACATAGTGTGTACTCCCAAAATCCCACATTGATGTGTAATCATGTTGTTTGGTGTGTACTTTTACAAATTGGTGTGTATAAAAGTACCATATACATGACATGTATGGATGTGACATGATATGTAACCAGCATGGTGTGTACTTCTTCAAAATTCATTTTCTAATTTTTATAGAATTCATGTTCCTATTTATGCCTCAGGTTCCAATTTTCTCAGAATCTGGGTTCTGATTTCCTTAGAATACATGTTCTGATTGGTGCAAAATTTAGGTTCTGATTTTTTTATGGATTACAGTTCTTATATGTGCTGAATTCATGTTCTAATTTTCTCAGAATGTTGCTTTGAATTCTAGATTCTATTTTTCAAAGAATGTTTCTGATAATTTTGATTCCTATTTTCCCTCAAAATGTTTCTAAGAATTATAGTTCCATTTTCCTAGAATATTGCTTAGAATTCTCGATCCCAATTTTATCATAATGTTGCTCAGAATTCATAGATCAAATTTTTCCAAGAATGTTCCTCAGATCTCTAGATCCAACTTTTCATAGAATTTTTCTCATTAAATTTCGCCAACCATCATCACCATTTCTTCAACATCTTTTATCATGAAATTATTCATGATATGTGAGAGCATAAAGATCAACAAAGCATCATCTTCTTTGATTTCAATGTTAGAGAAACTTTCTAACATTAAATGCTTCAAAAACATCCTTTTTAATATTCCTCAACAAAAAAGGTCCTCGGAAACATATTTCAAACTCATAAAATTGTTTCATGCTCAATAACATTTTTCATTCTTATAAACTTCCTTAAAACTCATCAATTTCTTTTAATCTCAGAAACATCATCAAACTCACCAATATCTTTCTTTCCTAGCAACAAAGACAAACATCTAGCCACTACTAAGCTAATCTTCCTATATATCCAAAACATTTTTTATCTAAAAGTATTGTTTTAAAAAAACATTGTTAAAACAAAAAACCACAAAGTTTTAATAATATACCCCTTTGGATTTTTTACGACCTTTGTTGACAACATTTCCAACTCTCATAATTTTTCCACAACCCATGTTTTTTAATTTTACAGAAACATATCCTTTGTCAAAAGAGTGTGTCCAAACACAATACTACTAGATAATTTAATGATTTTAAAGGATTTTCTTCCCTTAGTGGCATGAAAATTTTGTGTCCATGTAATGGTAAACTCCCCCTTCATATAACTCTCACCTTACATTCAATTTTCTCTTTTTCACTTTTTTTTCTCCTTCATTTTAAATTTTCTATTTCTAATTATATGATAACCAATACTTCAAATTGGTAAAATAAAGATAAATAAAAACTTCATAAATGTAAAAAATGTTTCTTACTCTCAACCTTTGTCAACATAATCTAAAGAATATTGGTGGTAATTCCTTATTATTTTTAAGAAGAAATGGGAGGAGGGTGAACATAGAGCTCCAGCCTCAATTTGAAAAACATTTCATTCAACATTGATTTTTTAATGAAATATGAAATCTAATACTTTTTGGATGTGTAATAAAGAAACAAATTTCTCGAAACAAATTTCTCTTTTATAAAGTGAAATTTTATATTTATGTGTTTTGATCTTGAGTGTGGTATTGGATTCATAGAAAGATCAATTTCACTTAAATTATCAAAAAGTATATTCAATAGTTTAGAAAACTTTACATTCAAATCGTCCTAATGAACATTCATCCACATAATTTGATTACAAGATTGAGTAGCTATAATGTATTAGGGTTCAGCTATGCTCAATGTTTCCAAACATTATTTATTACTATTCCAACTCACCAAACATTATCCAAAGAAAGTTGTTCCTCTTAATGTTTATTTTATATCATTACATTCACCATCCCAATAAACACTAGTGTATTAATATAATATTAACTCACTATTTCTTTTATATAACAAACCATTTGAATTTGTTCCTTTGACATAACTCAGAATCCTATTTCCTTCCATCATATCTAATTCTTTCAGATAAATTTAATACCTGCTACATAATGTCATAGCAGAAACAATATCAGGTAATGAATTTTTAAAGTATTGAATACTTACTATCAGCTTCCAAAAATCATTCTAATTCAAAAATATTATAGATTCGTCTTTTTTCAAATTTATGGTCACTGAAATATGAGTTGTAACATCTTTTGATAATACCATTCCTAAATACTACAAAAATTCATTAAAATACATTTCTAAAGATAATAAAATGTATCTTTTTTATTTAACTTGTAACCCAAGGAAGAATGTTAATTCCCCCAACATGGAAATTTCACTATTCTTCATCATCTCTTCAAAAAACTCTTCAAAAAACTTTTCTTCATCCTAATCAAATATGATATAACCAATATAAATAGTTATTATTAATGTTCTGAATTCCAATTTTTTCACATAAAAGATTCAATCAAAATTTAATTTAGAAAAGTTCATATTTCTCAAATAATTATCAATATTTGAATACCAAGGATAGGGAGCTTATTTTATCACATAAAAATATTTATTTAATTTAAAAATATTGGTTTAATCCTCATTATATAAAAAACACAATATTTTTCAATGTAAAATTATTATTCAATCACACCATTTTAGTACGATAACTTTACATCCATCTGATAAACATTATAATTCCAATGGGGATCCTGTACAATAAATATTTGAATAGTTTCTATCCTAGAAATTTGGGAAATGTTTTTACCCAAATCCACACATTCCACCTATGAATATCCTTTAAAAAAATTCTTTCTTTGTTTCATGAAAATTCCACACTCTTATTCAATTTATATCTCAGAACCCACGTGGTTATAATAACATTTTTATTTGTTGGCCTTGGATCAACATCCATTGATTTATTCTTCTCAATATGATCCAACTTTCTAATCACTACATCAACCCATTCATTGTGTTGGATATCCTTTGAACCTAATTCTTGATCACCTTATGAGATAAGTGACCTCTGTCTTTCTAATCTCATGTTCCTTCTTGTCTGGACTAGAGCCTTCTAAATCCCAATAAAGTTTTCACATTCAACTAGCTTTATTAATGTTGGAAATCTCACAATTTCTTCCCCTGTATCACATTCTTCACCACATGACTCATCTAAATCACAATGAGGTTTCATTGGATAACAATCACTATTTTTAGATTTATCTAATGTTTCATCCTCATCATTCTTAACAATTTTTGTCAAGGAATGCTGATTTTTAACTACCTTCACATTATATGAGTCCACCATCTTTTGCAAATGTTTGTACACTTATTTTTAAATTCTCCCATTTGTCTAATGACCCATGAATGTTATTCCCTCATATTTCTCAACAAACATTCCCAAATATGTGTTTTTTACATTAATCATACATTGACTTATAATGAAATTTTACTATCAAAATGATGGTTTTTTGTTATACCATATTTCATATGGATTAATGTTGGATTTTTTCTCAATAAGAATTAATTTTGAAAATGTAAAGTAGTAATAACTGATTCTCTCCAAAAGAATTATGAATTTTTGTATTCTTCTTACATATATCATCCCATTTCCACCAAGATAGTAGTATTCCTTTCTATTTCTACATTTTTTTAGGGAATATAGGGGGCACTATACTAATGTTCGATACCAAGATTTCTTATATAGGATTGAAAATAAGTGTTTGTGAATACATTACCATTATTCGTTCTCTGATTCATTATAAAAATGCCCAATTAGTTGACAAATTTTTTTTGATGAATTAGAACATTTAAATAGCCACTGACTTGTGCTTCATGATCATTATGTTTTTAATCCAAGTGAAATAATCAATAAAAGTGATATAGTATAAATCCAATTTATTTTTATTGGTATCTCATCACCCCACATAGATCGTAATGAATAAATTCATGTGGTTCTATAGATTCAATTTAATCTCTTTTTTGGATTTTCTATGTCATATTTTTTAATGTAATAAAAACATCTCCATATCTCTTTTTCAATACTATAAAATTCTGAAAAACATAAACATCAGAAATAGAATTCATGTTTTTCTTCCCAAGGTGGAAAATTTATCTATTCTATAACTTATTTTAATCTTCAACACTCAATTAAAAATAGTTATTGGATTCTACAATTTGAAAAAGGTTCCCACTGGTACTTTTTCCTTTTCTAATGAATTTTCTATTTTTCAAAATTTTAATTATACAAGAAGAATTTATGATGATTACTTCTTTTTCATCATCACATATTTTACAAACACAAATAGGTTATGTTTTATACCGTCTATATGAAATAGTTCCTTATTTGTCAGTTTCTATGGTACAATTTATACCATTCTGATTCCTTTTAATTTTATGGAACTATCATTTTAAAAAGTAGCCACTCCACTATCATGATTTTCAACATTTTATAATATTTTTATATCACCTATCATATTTTATGAACAACCACTATCGAGAATCCATGGTTTATTCTTACTTTCTTTCAAAGCTGTCTCAACAACAAAATATCTCTCATCAACCTTCATATTGTCACCTTTTTATTATTATCATAGAAAATCAATTCTGTATGGCATGTCATTCATCATTGGGCATGATGACTAGACTGATCACATATTTCACAAACATATTCATGATATTAAAATTTATTCTTTTTTTTAATATTTCTAACATCTTATGAATTCACTATTTCAACTTTCTATGAGTGGGGAAATTTACTCATTATTAATTCACAATTTCTTTCACATTTCTCACACCATACGTCGGGTAGGGAAAAATTGTGACAAAAATTATATGTTATTTGCACATATATTCTAGAACACCAGTAATAGCCCTAAAATATTGATTTTCTATTAAATATTAGTCATTATATATAGAAACATCGTTGAGGTTGGTAACTTCTTTCAGACCTAACATTATCATCATATAGACTGTCATTTCCATTATGTGAGGTTTCAACATTTGTATATTTGATAGGTTTCTCACAACCTTTTCCATCCATGATTTCCCAATAAATATTCTAGAGCCAGATATGTTAGATGAATCAAATTAAAATTTATTTTTTGTAAGTGAAAATTTCACATGATTATCATAAAGAGCATTGACAACAATTTTAGAGGAATTATCTTTTACTTTTGTATCATTGTCAATGTTTTCATTCCTCTTTCTCTAGGTATTTTATGACTCAATAATTTTTTATTACAACTATACTTCGTTAGATTATATACTCTTTCCCAGATCTTCAATCACCATTCCCAATCAATCATTTCTATGTTAACTGCTTAGAATATTTTTAATGCATTTATCCTCCTAGTGGATGAAATCTTTTCCTCCATCAAAAATTTCATCATGATCATTCTTCATTACCCTAATTTCATTAATTAGAGATTTTTTTTTTCTAAATACATGCATGATGTTTGGTTCTGATATGATACTCTTTATTTGATATTTCCCCACATTATTCACACCCTGAGGAGCCTTTTGTTTTCTCAACTTCTAAAATACGGGTTCTGAATTTTTGTGAACATTCATCTTTAGAAGAATCATTGTCAGTTGAGTCTGGTTCATCCTTCTAGCTCAACATGATTCTCTTTATTCCCGAAGACTTATTCATGAATTTTTTGGAAGAATTATCTTCTTTATAATTTTTGTTCCTCTTCTTCCATCACAGATTTTCATTAGAATCTTCTTAAATACTCATGAAATTTTTTCATGGGGAAATTTATTGAAAATGCAATGCAATATGGTGGTGAAGTCCCATATGATAATTTGAAGCTACCTCCATTCATTAATTCCTATAAGGCACATGTCTAAAAGATAAAGTCTTTTACTCCCACTCAAGAGAGTTTCAAGAAGAATAAAGATGATTTGTAGAAGGCCATGCAATATTGTGGTGAAGTAATTCATGATTTTGTCAATCTGATCAAACCATATCTTCATGAGAAAGCAAAGGAAATTGTTCTTCCTAATTATAATCCTCTCAGTACATCGAATGTTTCTCCTGGTCAGATATCTGTTTCTCAAGATTTTTACAATATTAGGCAAGTCATTCAGAATCCACCTTCAAGATAATATTCTCTTCACTAGCAAGTAACCTTAGCACCCAGTCTGCTTCCAGCCAGATTTGTCTTACCTCCTCTCTCCATACGGTCAGATCAATGATCCACCAAACCACCTTCTAGACCATCCATTTATCCCTCTATTATGGGGAAAGAACCTCTGCACCACCATAAATAAATGTGCCTGTCATTTTTTTAGGTGTATTTTCCTTATATATTTTCAGATGTTATTTTAATGAATCTTTCTTCTTTTTCTCTCCCTATTTTCCTTTTTTTCTTTTTGATAATCCAAAAGGGGTAGAAAAGTATAAATATAAATATAAGGAGGAGACCTATATATATAAGTATATGCAAGGGGAGAACAATATATAAGCTCTAAATAATCTTTAATATGTAATGCCATGATATAGATTAATGCACCTACTATTAATTAATGTATGTTGTTGGATGTTAGGGAACCGTACCTTGTACCTATCAAAAAGTAATAATTCCCTTTACCGGATCTCAATGAATAAAAAGGAAGATCGATCTGCAGTGAAAGATATAAAAATATACACAGACAGAGGCACACAATAAGAAGTAGATCGTATGTTTAAAGGTCTACGAATCAAAAGAAGAACTTTAAGAACACCTATGAAAACTAGAGAGATTCAAGAAGATCGTTCACCTAGAACACACACTGAAGCCGAGTTGTTGTTCCCTACTAAAAATCATATGCACAAGGATGAATAACTATAGCTGGGGAGAACAACGACACTCTGTTTTGTGTCATCTTCACCAGAAAGGACTCGAATAACATCTACAACATCCAAATGAGTCCAGAGCTCATCTGAAATCACTCAGAGCATTCTAAACACATTATACATTTAATTCTTATGTAGTATACCTTTATTTAACATTTTGAGAAGTGTGTGTGCATCTATATATTAAGACACACACTGACTCTTGGGCTGAACTTTAGGATACTAAATCCTCACACCAAATTTTTTACACCATATTGTATCCCACTGTGAATTGTGGAAGTGGTCAACTGTGACCTGGATAGCTTGAGTGTTATTATTGTTGTCTACCCACATATAATTGTTGTAAAGGTCTGAGGACCTGAACAGTCTGAGTACTATTGTAAAACCACAATCTAGGGTGTGGATCCTAGTTTATATAAACTGTTTGAGAGGACTAAGTCTCATCTTTAGACTAAACCCTTTTTTTAAAACTGCTGTTCATTTTTCCTTTGTTAAAAATATTTTGAATATTCATCTGCTAAGTACTTTAATTATTATTATGTTTTAAATTTTCTCTGATACTTAAACAAGAAAGTTTTTTTAACTATTTTAAATCTGTAAGTCAGTTTAAAAAGCTAATTTAATCTTCTGATTAAATTAACTAAGAACTAATCAACCAGTTGAGAACCTAACTAAACCTTTTATGTATTAAAAATTCACTATAGGTTAACTCGTTATTTAATTTGGGGGACCTTTATATAAAATTTTAAATCAGAATTTTGATAGGAACTAAATTCACCCCCTCGTGAGTTTTCCTCTAGGACAACACATATTTTGTGGTAGCTAGTTTGGCATAATAAAATGATTTTCACTCAGGTTTTCAATTATATTGTGTTTTCATTGAGTAAATGATAATATTTTCTCTAACACAAATGAAATTTTTTTCTTCCATCATCTACTAAAACCACGATGAATTAAAATGTGTGAAAAAAAGGAAATGTAATTTGATTATTATTAGAAAAAACAATTACAAATTTTAATAACAAGATGTTCAATTTTATAATATATGATTAAAAACTATAGTTTGTTTTATTTAAATCATTTTCACTCCTAAATTAACAAATATAATTATTGATTCATCCTAGATTACATAAGTTGGAGTTTTCCCTTAATTTATAACATAATACTTTAAAATAAAAAAGGAACCATTGCTTCATTGATGTTCATAATAAACATATGATTATCTAATATACATCCTCTTATAGTTTCAAAAGAGGTTTGTATTTATTTCTATTTGTCACAAATGCGGTTAGGATTGATTAAATGAAAATTCAAAAAGTTGGGTATTCAACCTTTGTATTTAAATTCAAGATTCATCATCGACATGTATTATCAAAACATGTATGGGGTTCAAATACATATAGCCCATCCATTTTCATATTTCTAAAGGCTTTCGTACATTGAGGAGTATAGGAATGGGTTTAAAAGTGTATGGATAGAAAAAGATATATGTAGGGAGGAATAATGACATGTATTGTTTTCATGAAATGAATGTGAAGTTCATTTCTTTAGTGAGATCCGGATTCATGATCATTTTAATCATCTATGTAGAGCCATCAAATATGTGGAGCTATCAGTTATGTGACTGGTTCGACTATATGAATTATACACATGTATGGATCGACTATATGAATTCGATACTTTTATATATTAACTATGAAGATAATATAGGTTGTAAATAAGAAATGTGAGTGATCATATATTTGAGAAATAGGCTACATAGATCAGTAATGTGAGTTGGAAACATGGAATGGATCCTCAATGTGGAATAGTTATGTGATAAATTTACTACATGAGTGATCTTTTACATGAGTGATTAGTTACATGGATCAACTACATAAATTGTAAGACCCATGAGTGATATGATATGTGAATTGACTATGTGAAAATTACGTTGTGGATATTTTGGCCACATGGGGAAATTTTCTAAATACTACTTCCGGATACATAAAATCAACCATCTGGAGTTTTCCCTATGTTTCATGAAAATATGCATGTGGGTATTTTGACATCCTCAATCAAGAACCATCAAATTATTATTAGTCAATGATTATTAAATCGTTTATTTTTTTGTTTTCCAAGGATATAAAATAGTTTCTTGTATGTAATTTAATAATATTTGTAATAGTTTGAATCAAATATTTGTTATTTGAACATTTGATATTCATGCCACTATTGACTTGAAAACAATGGTCCTTCATTTGATTCCATCCTATTTTTTCATCCCAAAGTAAGATGTTCATAATCCTTCCATTGGAGTCATGTATTCCAAATTTTCATTTGATAATGTTTCCTCATATGGTATTTTTATATTGCACATGCACCCATTTTTTGGATCAGGGAGTCGCATGAAGCTTGTATTTCAAGGTAGTGGATTTGAGATTCTTGTAATTATCTAACTAAAATCATAAAATATTCATGGATTACCAAATTGAATTGAAACAAAAGTAACCAAATTAATATTAAATCAGACTAATAATGAAATTCATTATGATCATCATTCATTACATTGTACCGTGATAATGATTTTCCTCATGATTCTTTTGAAGTGTGTGATCTATATTGTACGTAGGTAGCATGATTTTTTTCTTATTTTAGAGTTATTTTCTTAATGGACATTTTTAAAGAATGTAATTTTAGATTTAATTGATCCTTATTTAGATTATTAATTCATAAATTTTCATGTTTGAAATTTTGGTATTGTTTTAATTTGATATTGATCTACACGATGTTGATAAGATGATTAATTTAAGATGTTATTCTAGGTTTTTAGGGAATTTGATGTTGAATTTTAATAATGATAATGATTATTGACCAAAATAATTAATTTATTGTTAATTATTTTCAATTATAATTTTATAGTTGATTTTATAAAATAGGGTTGAAATGGTGTTTAGATTTATTGTTTAACCAGTTTAGTATCTTATTGAAGATTGACACTTTTGGATTCTCTTAATTGGAACGTATGAACAATGAAATGTTAATTCATGAAGGGATTAAAATGGATTTTCAACAAATATATCTTATATATCCTAAGATTACTGTCTTTTTATGAAGGTCAAGTTCCATGTGTTTGTTACTGTGAAATTGTATTTTTTTTGGGAATTCCCGAGGCCTTTTTTAATCACTATATTTACACATTAAAAAATCATGTTTATTTATTCCATGTGATGTTCAATAGACATGACCATAGAATATATGATATAAGAATGGTTAATGTGATATGATCTAGGGATGTCATATTTGATATATAATGGGGTGATTTGGTTGAAATTGAATTAGTTCACACATATGATGGTGGGATGCCTCAGTATATGTATGTGGGTTTCACAGATGGAACCAGAGATGATGTAATGGGTTGAATCTGGGAATACCCATTAATATGATAAGTCAATATGCTTACATTAAATGATTCTATTAAATGGTCGATGGTCAGGATTCTGGTATAATATTCATTCCATTCCCCCCTACTTGGGGAATTGAGGTGTTCGGGGTTGTATATTTCATCTTAGAGAGACTGATACTCGGTATAATATCAAAGTGTGTTCTCACAAACAACTTTTTTGGAGAATTTATGATTAAACACCCCCTTAGGACCTAATATATTATTATTTTAGTTACTTATGGTGGTATTTCGGGCGACTAGTTTCCCAATATATGGGTGTAGTGGTCTATGATGGATTTTGGTAATTTCAAATATATGTATCAATGGATACATGAATGAAAGGATTATTATTGGCATGGAATGTATTGTATATTATGGATTATGGTTATTATTTGGTATATTATTTTTGATAGAATGAGGTCTAATACTCGATGTATGATACACATTAGACACACTATGGTGGATCATAAAATGTAATTCACTAATATATGAAGATTTGATATGGGACGATGTGATAATTTGATGCATGAGGTTCTTGTTCTTATTCCTTTCCCATGTGTTTATGGGATAGCTTATTTTGGTCCAAGATGGATCAGGACACAGGTCTTGGGTGTAAAGCGGAATAAATAGTGTGGGGGTGGGAGTGGGTTACCCTTGTTGTTTCACTAATATATTAATTTTATCATGTTTGTGATACCTGATTAGAATTTGAAATTATGAGTTTGGTAACATAGTTTAAAAGTTTATGTGATGAGTTAGTTTCATTGGTGTTCAATTTTTTTTGGAATGATTTCAATATATTTTTCATAAGTGTCATTAGCGATGATCTTATTGAGTATAATATTTTACTGACAACACATATACCGAAAATATATTCTAGTTATTAGTGATAGGTTTGAAATTAGGATAAATATTACTAGCTCATGGTTTTAAATCTGTTGTTTTGGATTTGTGGACATTGTTGTTTTACCTTTTTGTTACTTGTGGTTTCTTTTTCAGCTGTTTTAGTATAGTATAAAATTTCATGAATTATTCATGATTTTATTTATGTAATTATGTACGATACGATTTATTATTTTATCAATGGTTTCAATCCCTTCCACTTGTTCTATTAATGATTAATTCCTCAAATATATTTCATTATTATACTCTCAGTGCTAGACAATATATAAGGGACATGAAGAGGTATAAATTGTGTTGTCACAATCAATATATTCTCATTATCATCTCATGAGCATAATATTTGTATTATATGTTCAAGATATAGTGGTATCAATTGATTAGGATGAGGGATAAGATAGAGTTTGGAGTTATGAACTAGTGAGGTTTCAAGAGATTCTATTAAAAAATAGTATGATATGATTATTTAGTGATGTAATATTGGGAGACCTAATGATACATTATGATTTAGAGACCCCTATGATTTGATTCATAAACACTTATGTTTATTTAGACTACTGAATAATGTGAATTTTTAGTGGGGAATAAAAATTGGAAAATATCACGCTTCCTTATTCACTACACTTGTTTTTTAAATGGATAGACCTTGGGATAAGATAAAATTAAAAAAAATTAATTAATTCATTAATGTTATGTATTTCATTGAAACATCCTAACATGGATTCCAATTAAACGATGACCAAAGCTAGTTGGTTACTATGCATCAAGGGTGCCTCCCCATTTTCTAGATGACACTGACAAGCAGGGAGACCCTAAGGTGTGAGAGAGGGGAGTCTATGACCTTATAACAGAGTATTAGAACAATAGTTATGACTAGGTATCATACATAAAATTAATTAAAAATAGTGTAGAAGTTGTGGAAAACTAAAATAGAACAATCTATAAAATCTTGAATATCTATGTCATATAATAAAACACAGGTCACCCACTGGGCCGAACACATAGAGACAAGATTACAAAATAAAATGAAATAAAATTTAATGGGTCTATTACTAACTCTAAGCCATACCTCAGTCCCCATCTCTAGACACTACCAAATTTCAAAAGTCTAGTTAGAATAATTTACACTATCATCTTTTCTTGATCATTCAACATCGTGCCTCTTCCCTATCCACCAATTAACTCATGTTCAACCAGAAAATAAGACATAAAATATACACATACATTGAAGTGCGTGTACATGGGTGATAAATAATCTTAGTAGTCCACCTTAACTAGAAACCAATATATGTTCTTCTAAATGTGAAGGAAAAATTAACTTCTCCACCTCACTAAGACAACTAAAATGTAATTTAAAACACAACATTAAACACTATTTGAACCCTCGGTCTATAATCCTTATTAACATGATTGTTATTATATAGATGTCCACATATATATGTGTACCTCATTATATTCTCCTCCCTATAAATATATACCTAAATATTAATATTCATGATTATTATAATGAAATAACATAAATAATTAAAAACAGTCGATCATTGGGTATGTAATCCCAATCTCCTCGACATCCTATGCAAGGGTTTTGAGAGGGACATCATGCCACTAAGTTCATAAACCACCAGGTCAATATCTAGGTCTATAATCCTAATCCACATATAATTCATCATCCCATGAAAGAAAATTCTATGGGAAAGCTACGTCACCACATGGGAAATACTGGTCTTATACCTTTGCTCATCCAGACTCTCCTCTAATCACAAAAAAATTATACCATATACTGATGGTCAATCTTGTAAATAAGGTAACAGAATAAAATTGATCAATCCTATAAAGGGTCACTACAACCTACTGTGACCTATGCCAAGTACTCATGTGCCATACCCTTAGGTCTTAATCTAATGAATAGTTACCAATGCATCCTCATCGGCCTATGATGTGTTCTGAAGTGTCGGAATCCCAGGGATGGATCTAGGGATATCATCAAAGGCATCCACATCGGCCTACACTATATAATCACATGTAATGACCATTACAATCATTCATATAATCATGTTTCAAACCACAAGGGGATATATACAATGAACTCATCCAAGGAATCCTTATTGTGTCCAAGGAGTGTCTCATTGGAAACATGGTAAGGGCACTGGTTAGAGTCCAAGGATCATTCCAAAAAAAATATGTCCTATGAGAGTCTAATCAAGTGAGTTCTATGAAGTTTCAAGTCACATAGAATCCCATGGAATCAATCCACAAGGATCATTCTCATACAAGTCATTTAAATCCACTACAAGATATAAGGAGAATAATCTAAGGAATTTATAGAAAAACCCATCCTATGAGTCCATCTAAGACTTTCCTACAATATGGAATCCTTTTATCACTCAATGTGTACAATTAAATAGATGTAGAGAACATAATCTTACACTATAAACTACTAGATGTGGGGAGAATAATCATCCTCATCACTTATAACCTAGGAAATAAATCCCTTATTTCATAATCATAGGCCAAGGATATTAGAATCATCCCCACAACATATAACTAGCCTATGATTCTATCAAAGGAATTCCTCCAATATGGAATCCTAGTATCATGAAATGTGAACAAATAAACAAGTTTCAATAACATGATACCATGAAACATCTCTAGAAATCCCAAATATATGTATATCACAATATACATACATCCAGTATCAAGAGAAAATTATTATGTATTACCTCTATGTATAATAGTAAATATCAGAAATAATGTGGTTCAGAAGAAGTATCTAATGTAAGAACATATGGGAATACGAAAAATAAAAATGGATCTAAGAAGAACATCCATCCATCCCTACAAGAAGAAGGATTCTTTACGTTAGGATCAACATCCACTAACCATGATGCACCTCTAGTAAAAGACATTGTGTCAACAATAATTATTTCAATTATTTAAAATGGTGAGGGTTCCCTAAACACCCAAACGATCCATACTTCTATTGACCAAAGGGCTTACCTGTTCTTCATATGTTATATGTTGTCACCCAAACACCGTATCTACCTAAACCTGATGTAAAACATTGTATTTTTCAAGATACAAGAATCCAATGGGTCTCTCAAGCCAAACAATGAGATACATCCTATACATGATACTCTAGGTAGTCATGAGTAATGGAATCCTACATGGGATCCTTAGATAAAAGGTAAATGTAAAATCCTAAATTAGATCCTTGAAGGTTAATTAAAACAATAATCCTACAATAGGGATCCTCTAAATCATATACAAGTCATGTATCCTACAAGGGACTCCCCATATTAGCATAAAAAATAATTCCTTCATGGGATCCTTTGAAACTTGATAATAGGTAGAAGAATTATTTAAGAGATACTTGATAAAAACTATTCTGATAGACTATTTTCCTATAAGGGGATATCTCGAAAAAGAGATGTCCTCAAAAGCATTACGGAAACAGACTTGGAACATAGATCAACTGAATAAAAAGTATCATCTAGGTTGGTAAAAACACCCAACTAATGATTCAAATTCAAATATCAATCTCTGGAGATGATATAATTATTTACTGGAGGAAGAACCTATCCACGTAGATAGAATCCCCTAAACACATATTATGACTCCTTATATCACTCCAAGAGTTTCACCATCATGGTCTATGAGGAAAACTATTTTTGATGGACTACTCTCCGGTAAAAATCTATTTTTTAGGCATGAAAACACCGAAAAACCATCAAAGGGTTGAAAATGTGAATTACACAGTGTGTCCCTCTCGGTACATAGTGTGTACTCCAAACAGCCCACATTGGTGTGTACTCTTGTAGATTAGTGTGTACTTCTATATATTGGTGTGTATAAAAGTACCATGTACACGACATGTATGGATGTGACATGATATGTAACCAACATGGGGTACCTACCCATGTCCCCCATCTATCCATTCAAGATACGTTTCTAGGACATGTACTTCAACATAGTGTTCCACCCACACTAGGTCTGGTAGTGCACTCTACACAACTTTTACCCTTACATGGGTTTGCCTTTCCAAGTACACAATTACATGACCGGGTACTAGTACATGGTGTGTATATCCCATACACAACATGTACTTCTTAAAACATTTTATTCCCCAGATTAGAAGAACACACAACTTGTCCCCATAATCCACATGTCATGTTATTAGGTTTTATCGAATGGAAAACCCTATGAATCTATTAAAACCACTGGTCAAACACCCAATAAAGTTGATTCATCCACTAAGGTACATAAGAGTTCATAATGGTAGTATATAAATTTGAAAAAATATATAGATTTTTTTTAATAAATATTAAAAAACTACATTTGGATAGAAATCGCTAAAGCATCATTAGATTTAACGGTCCAAAGCTATCACACACCGCATGTCATGAGGTCCATTGTGGTATACTATTTTCACCTCTCTCTCTATCTCTTTCCCTTTACCTATACCTATCTATTTTTTCTTACATCATGGTGAAGGATTAGAAAATGAATGTGTGTACATGAGAAGGATGGAATGAAAAGAGAGAAAAGAAAATGAAAAGAAAGAAAAGTAGAAAAATTAAAACAAAAGAAATTGGGACTCGGGCTGACCATAGTTCAGAACATGGGTTTATGGCTCATAAATGCTAAAATATCCATTCTAGAATCAACTAAGGTGAAAAATAATCTATCCTATTCTCCATTCAAATGTTAATGATCAATGAACCTGTGTAAATAAATTAATATTTAATTTTTTAATTATTATTTATTATTTATTCATCTAAAATTTGAACAGTTCATATTTTTATCAATCTTCTATCCTAGGATAAAATACAAATATAGTACCAACCGCATGGTCAAAAAAAATATTTGAGATCATATTCTAGTGGAAAATACCATCTTACCATTTAACATGAATCTGACACCAAAAAATCAGATTTTTTATCAAAATTGTAGAACATAAATATAAAGGTCCTTACAAGATCCCCACTATAAACCTTCTCTTCACCAAAAATTGTAGTAAAAACAGAAGTATCCATGTTATCAACTAGAGAAACTACACATCCAAGATATTTGTATTATCCAATGACCGACCACATCACATTAATAACTAACTTCCTACATGGATGAAACATAACTATGACTGATCTGATAATCTATTCCATATAAATCCCATTATCATTTTCACAAAAGAAACCTCTATGCCCAATGTGCCACAACAAACATTGAAGATCAAATTAAACATAAGGGTCCCCTCCCTCAAACTTCTAATGTTGCACTACCCCATATGGAATAGTATGTAATGCTCCTAGTCTGAAAAATAAAAATGTTTCCACTACCTCACTAGGATTTAACATTTATAAATTAAATGGATCTCTGGAGAGTGTTGACACTCTCTATATATACTTAGAATGAATCAAGATAGAGCATGATCATCTCTAATTAGAATACACTAGGATTCCACCAATGGAATCTTTATCTCCCTCTAAACCATGCCCATCATCCAGTCAATATACGACTCTAATTCATCTATGAAAAAATTATCTCATGGCAACCCATTATTTCACGATATCTCAACTTCCAATGAGGGACATTTCTACACAACCTTAGGGATATAAACCCATGAAATTCCATGAATCATTTGTTCCTATATCAAGCCTGAATAATCACTCATGTAGATTCAAATTATACCATGCACAAAAAGTGTGTATTTAAAACTATACATGTACCCCATAGAGTCTTCCATTACAAGGATAAGCTGACTCGGCTAAATGATGGGTTAATATCACTAGACAGAATATCTGTTAAAACGCCTCTCCAAAATTAAACAACTCACATGTTCCATTATTTATTCTACAACATCCCATCACATGGAGACTCTATAGTTATGACCAGTAACCTGCACTAAGACTACATTACCTAAAATATAACCAATGACTGTCTAGGAAAGGCACCCAAACAGTCATTCCCATCGAACATAGTCATAAATAAAAAGCACCCATGCTGGTTTCTCAAATGTTGAAGTCATTAATATGACTATAACATCGATCCTGAGCACCTACCATGCATTGATCTCAAAACAAACAAAAAATAAAGATGATTTCCCAAAAAAACATCGAATAAAATGTTCCAACTTCTCACTAAGCACACACTCAAACAAAGCGAAAGTCAACCTACAAGGGTCTATTTTAAAACTAAGGGCCTATAGGTCT
This sequence comes from Viscum album, assembly GCA_963277665.1. Lineage (NCBI taxonomy): Eukaryota > Viridiplantae > Streptophyta > Magnoliopsida > Santalales > Viscaceae > Viscum > Viscum album. The sequence continues at coordinate 1,940,108,609 of OY728126.1, read as the reverse complement.
CACACATATCTCTACATTGAAATCCTCACAACTATGTGAAAAAATCCAAACACCTTTCCCAACAGGTCAAACCAATATAAATAATGTAATGATATCCACAACTAATTGTGTCAAAACACATAACATGGACAACAAGGGGCCAGTTATCTACATGAATCCTCAATATTATCTGCTCCCTAGAGTCCCCCAAACCACCGCATAAGAGAATCTTAACTGACACTCACTGGGCATCTATATACAAAAATAACCCCAGTAGGTCTATCTAATAAAGAATATCACGGTACCTATCAATATCATATTGAATTATCTTACTAGATAACCATATCCTATGAAGAAATACCCTAAAATTGGTACAATATAGATCCATCTTGTTCTATATTGACCTACTAGGGTCACTACACCACCCATACCTGACAAAAAGTCATCATCCACAAACAATAACACCTCAAAATAGATAGACATAACCATCAACCAGAAATAAATATTTATAGACAAGAAGTACAAACTAAATAGACCACCATTATTAGTAATAATTACAGACTAACAGGGTTATATGATGTGAATCATATATGCCAAGTATGATGCCTGAGATGCATCTTTAATTTTTCATACAAGAGTCAAAATACCTTTATAGGCTTTGGAAAATGTAAATTTCCCAAAGATACATCGTAAATAATAACATCATCCACTCATGTGCATCACTCTAGGAAAAATCATATACCAAAAAAAAATCATAGATGTGAACAATGCTCCTATACCTTGAAACCCATGACTTCATAATTGAACAAGTGTTCTGGACACACTAGTCTGATATAAATTGTAGAATCTATGAACTTATTTATACTATAGACAACTATATCAAAAATAGTAAATACATAGAGAAGAAAATATATTATACCACTTTGTAATGTACTTTCTTATATACCATTGAAATGGTTCCTCAAGCTGGTCGTTAACTATGAATCATGTGCACCTACCTATATGACAAAGGATACAGAGTAGTTTTGTGGGACTAGGGTGATATAGTGGGGAGACTATGCCCTTATAATAGAGTAAGAAAAATAGTGTAAATATCTATGTATCCTAAAATGTAGAAATTAAACTAAGTGTGGATGTTGTAAACAATATAAATAGAACATGATATATGATCATGAATATCTATGTCATATATTACAACACCTATAATTCACTAGGAAAACCATACGGATACTAGTGTACAATAGAAAATTATAAAAATTATAGTTATATACTACATTCATTGTGCTATACTATGTACCCGGTCTCCAAACACAATAGAACTACACCAGCCTGATCAGAAGAAGCCAATCAAGCAGCACCATTCAAGTATGCAACTCTTGGACTCATCAAAATATGTCATTCAAATATTTCTCATCATTAAATGATGACATAATGTCTACACATACATAGAGGTGCACATAAAGGAGTGATAAATAATCTCAGTATCCCCCCAATATGAAACCTATAAATGTGATTCTAAAAGTATATTTAAATGAAACCGCTCAGGCTCAATGAGATATAACTGATATTGTAGAAAATGTACACATGAAACCATAATAGAAACATAGGTCTATAATCTGGATCAACTGGGAATGTACCATCATGGATTTCAAAATATATACATGAGAATAAATGTAATGTACCATATGTATACATATATACATAAATTTAAATACTCGTTATTATGTTAATTAAATCACATAAAACTCCAACATAAGTAGAGCATTGGCTCAATAATCTTAATATCATGGATGTTCTATATATGTTAAATGAGTTGGATAGTGTTCCAATCAAGCTATGGACTATCATGTTTATCTTTGGGTCCATACTCCCAAATGTGTCACAAATGTGTCATATAATAAATTCTCAGACCATGAAGGGATGGAGAAAAGGAACTCGTCTATGTAATTATCATTGAGTCCAATGAGTGTCTCTCTATAAACATGGTAAACTCACTAGTTAAAGTCCTAGAAGCATGACAAAAAAACATATCCTATGTGAGTCCAAGAAATCCTTATTCATGGGGTAGAAAGGCCCAAGGTATCCTTGGGAATAATGTCTCATGGAGGATACTCAATCACAGGTGTCTACTAACACATCAATATACATGTGGAAACATCCATGTAATCTATAGAATAAATTTGACTATTGTTCTATCCAATGAATTCCTACAATAGGTAATCAAAGTATCATTTAGGGAGTATAATCCAACAGTCAGAAAGAGTATAATCATTCTCTATAAACCAAGTTTCAAGGAGTGTGCAGTCATTCTCATCACTTATCTTCATGTAATTCTTTCCCATATATCATAATCATATTCCAATGAGATAATAATCTTACCCAGCATATATAACTAGTCTATGAGAGCATCCAAGGAATTCATACAAAAATGAATCCAAGTATAACTCTAGGTGAACATGTCAACATGAAATAATCAATAGCAAGATAATAGGAAAAGCCTTTAGACATCTCAAAAATACATATATCACAATATACACACATCTAGGATCAATAGACAAGTCACAGGTAGTATGGGTATACATGTAAATATAAAACATAAAATGGTTCAATAGTTGTATCCTAGGTAGGAGCATATGGTAATCCCAACATGAAAAACAGATCCCAATAAGAACATCTGGGCATACCAATATGAAGAAACACACCTCTCATCTGGAATAACAACAACAAAAAGGAAATCATCTCTGATAAAAATTATTGCATAATAAATAACCATTTCAATGATATATAAATATCTGAGGTTTTCCTAAACTCCAAACCCAACATTACGTTTGTATCCTTATAAACATACCAATTCAACACAAGTTTAAAGTGACATACAATCCCCATTTGTAGACAAACCCAATGTAAAACTCAAGGTTGGTCAAGAAACATGCTCTTACAGGGTCCCTCAAGTAAATCAAAAAGTGGAATCCTACTTGGGATCCTCTTGGTAAACAAGAGAAAATTTATACAACATGGAATCCTTGGATAAAATGAAAAAAGAGGAATCCAACACTGGATTATCAAATGGTAAACAATATATTCATCCGAAAAAAGTGATCCTATAAATGATTTACAGTTGAGGGATACTTCATGGATGTCCCCAAATCATCCAATAAGAAAAGGCATAACATAGGGGGTCCTAGGTGTTTAGAAAAAACATTGAGGCATCCTAAATTGGATCCTTGATAACAACTGTTCTCACAACCTCTTAGTCATGAAGGGAGCATCTATTAACGAATGTGTCCTCAGAAGAAGTATGTAATTTAAGATACCCCATACCACATATAATATTAAAGGTCTCAATTAGGTTGGTCTGGAGACCCAAACTAAAATTAACTATAATTTCTATCTCTCAGGATATGACGAAATTTATTTATTGGAGGTAAAACCTCTCCATTTAGATAGATACCCCCGAAACACCCATTAGGAGTCCTCAAATCACTCCCTGATTTCCCCATCATGGCCTTTGTGGAAAACTATTCAATATGGAATACTCTAATGTTTAAATCTGTTTCCAAGAAAACTCAAAAACCTCTTAAATGGTTGGAAAGTGGAGGTACACGATGTGTCCCTCTTAGTACATGACATGTACACAAAACATCCCACATGTGCATGTACACATGTTGACCTAGTCATGTAAAATACCAAGGTACATAACAAATTCGGAGGGAAATTGTTGTGAACCCTACATGGGGTACCTACAAATGTACCATATATGTCCTCGATAGATACATGTCTAGTAAATGTACTTCTACAATGTGTTCCACCCACAAGGTGTCTGGCCAGGTACTCTAAAAAACATTTTACCCCTACAAGGTTTTTCCTGGTTTGGTACTCGATTCAACAACATAGTACCAATACATTATGTGTATTTCCCATAAATTTATTATACTCTTTAAATCATTTTCGTCCCTAATAATGAAGAACACACAGTGTTTTCCCCTAAACCATGAATCATGTAATCTTCTTTTCTTGATAGATAACCCTCCAGATCAACAAAAACCCACATTTACACCCCCAATGAAACAGATCTGGCCACAAGGGGCCACAAGAATGGACTATAGGTCAATAAATACATGAAATAATTTATCAAAATATCTTTATGGTAAATATTAATAACAGACTACCCATGGGAAGAAACCACTAAAGCATTATCTAATTTCAAGGTCCATATTTGTCACAAGGAGATATAGTGTGACGAGAGATCCACGACTGCACCCTCATTCCTCCCACTCTCTAATTCACTCTCCCTATCTATTTTACTCTTTATCCACATCGATAGAGAGACTGTAGGGGGTGTACATGAGAAGGAAGGAAGGAAAATAGATAAATGAACTAGAATAAAATGAAAAGAACAAAAATAAAGAGAAAAATAAATAGGGAACGGGCTAACCCCATAATACGTCTTGAGATTATGCCTCCCCTAGGATAACATCTCCATTATAGAGTCAATGGAGGATACTTAAGCTAAACACAATTCTCTGTTAAAATTTTTATTGTCGAACAAACTAGTGAGAATAAACCAATATTTAAATAATTATTTATTATTTATTATTTATTCTTCTAAAATTTAAAGGGATTAGATATTCACCAAATACCATTTTTAAGGTAAACACCCTATTTTAGGACCATGAAGTAGTTATATAAATTATTATAAATCACATTCTAAAGTAAAATCAAATCATATCACTTTAAAATAATTTGAATGCAAAATTCATAAATATACAGATAATTATAGTCCAAAAAACATGGGTCCTTACATTGATATTCTAGGTTTATTTGTATTTTAATTTATTATTTTGTAGATATTTCTCCTATTCAACATCCTAATCATATACAGGTAAAATATATTCTAATGTATGTGGTAGATGATCACCATAGAGTATAGGAAAATGATGACACCATTAGAAAGGGAAAACTAAGAATTACATAGCTCCACAATCTATAGAATTATAGAGACTCTATTTCAGATATAGTCATGTAAGTCAATTTTGAGAAGGTTTAAATTAATTTCAATTAAACATATGCCTTGAATGACTACATGTTTTTTATCATTGATGATATCATGAGGAGAAGTGAGTTTCTGGTAGTTATTGTTCCTCAGGGATTACGAGTAGATGAAGGTCTCATGGTAGAACATCCAAGACCCATACTGTGATATTTTTGATACTTAGAACATAATGGTTTCAAATATCGAAGAGAAAAAAACTCTCTTACAAGGGATATACCATGTGTTATAGTTTGGAGTTCATTTTATGACCCTTCGGTGGTATGGTTCATACATTTTTCTGGAATGGGACACCATATTGAGGCATTTACAAAATTATTTGTGTCCATAGATACATAAAATGGAAACCAATTTTATGATAAATACATATGTTTATGTGATGGCCATAACATAATTATTTGGGATGAAACTGTCCAAAACTGGTTTTTCGTGAGAGGGGAGTTATCATTATTCATCAAGAAGAGAGGCTACGGTTTGGGTTACCATTTATCTAGATAGAAGGACATTATATCAACAAAGAATAAGTATAATCCCTCATATTCTTATTTATCTATAGTTGTTGGCTCTTAAACCTATTCCATTTGATTATATATTTTTTTCTTATGGTTGATATGGTCATTATAGGTGGGAGGGGATGACTATTCTATGAAGTCAATGTGTACCAGTTGTTCAATTGCAACTGGTTCTCCTGAGGGAGGAGAGACATGGTGATTCAGTTAGGGATCTTCAGAGAGAATATGGGTTGGTAGACTATATCTCAATGATTCTTCTCATCAATAAATAGTATAGGATGATTGTGGAGGTGGTTTTCATCAGGGATAGAGAGTACATGGTGGAAGTTGTCATCATCATCATTCATTATAGTTTTTGGAGATAGACATACCAGATGTCATTCAACATACCAAATAATTTTTAATACATGGGTGCATTATTTTTAGCATTCTTGATGGATGATATCAATTATATCATATGCCATACTTTTTATCTTATGATACAAAGGCTTACAGTTCACTTAACATGGAATATGATCTTTAGAGGTCTAGCTGACTAGTATAAAGTATGTAGATAATATCAACTAGTTCTAGGGAGAAAGAATCTATGTTATATTTCCAATTATTATAGATTTATCCATATGATATCATCCTTTTCATTGATATGGAATATTCAGGGAATTATATAATGGAATACATCATGAGGTAGGTTGTGTTCAATGTAGATAATGGAGATCCATTGATTTACATTACTGATGAAGACTATTTGATGAGTTAGTGTCATGTTTTTTCATTCTGATATTCGATAGACTAGTTGATGAAGAGGTAATCATACAATAAATTCATAGTTTTTCCCCTTTTTTAAAGAGTACCCTATGGAATTTATTAAGGAGGTAGTAACATTACCCCCTAAAAGAGAGATCGAGTTTGGGATCGAGAAAAATTACATAGATTCTCCTATCTAAATTTATATAAATATGTGGGTTCCATTTGAGGTGATAGATATAGCGGAACATATGAATTATCAACTATATCATGGGTTTTTTAGCTGAGTGTCTCAATTCAGGGTGTAGAAGTTTTATTCATAAAGAATCCTGATGAGTGTTTGAATTTTTGTATTAATTATTGTCATAAGAACCAAGTTAGAGTTATGAACTACTATCAAATTCCATGAATTTATGATTTATTAAATTATCTATAGGTATCATGTTGGCTCTATAAAATTTATTTTTTGTCAAGGTATCATCATATTAATGTGAATGATGAGGATATTCTGGATACTTCATTCCATTTCCCTCATGCATATTACATATTTATCATTATTTTTTTCAATGTGAAAAATTATCTAGCCATGTTCATGGAATTGATGAACTCATTGTTTGGATATTTATATGATATGTTAATAATGAATTTTATTTAAAAAATACTTATATACTCTACATTTTAGGAGGATTACGAAGGGAATCTGCATTCAATTTTTTTTGTTCAATTTCAAGTTCAATTTTTGGTATTTTTTTATGTGTGTGTTATGGGATCCCAAATTCTATTTCATGTGGATTTTCATGTATCATAAGAGAGTATTTTTGGACAATTAGATTATATAAGTTGTTGTTTATTATAAATCCATAATGAAAGTGTAAGGAATGATATGTTTCTTTTTTTGTATCTATTATAGTTTTATTTTAGAAAATTTAGCATTTGTTATGACAAAATTGAAAGACTTTATTAGAAAGAATTGTGTATTCTTGTGGATTGAGGATTAAAATATATCTTTTGAGTAATTGACAGAGATGTTGGTAAATGATCAAGTACTTTGTTTTCTAGTTAGAAGAGTTCAATTTAATGATTTTTTTGGTGCTACACATATTCTATTGGGATATCTTATTAGGAAATAGGGATCATTTTCTTATTATAGGTATTGATACCAATGTACTCATGATAATAAATATTCCACCCATAATTTGGAGTTGGAAGAATTTGTTATAACCATAAATATTTTGTGTAATTACCTTACCAGTGAGCATGTTTTTCGTTTAATAACTATTGGATCATGAAGAATATATTCTCCCAGAATGACATAAACATTCATTATAAATAGTCGATTGATTTCTTATTGGATTATGACTTTTAGATTTAATATATGAATGAAAATGGTGTTTTTGTAGATGATATGCTGATCAGGTAGTCACCTAGTGATGTTGTGTGCATATGTGGAGATTCCTAGAGTGTGATGGAAGTAATATAAGTGATAAAATAGACATGGGAGAGGTTACAATTAGTTTTTTTCTTTTCAAAATGATGGAGTACACATTTTTATGGAATACGTGGAGGCATGCATGTTGGGTGATTCTGAGGGGGATGTATAGAGAGACCATGTTGATATTGTTGATGCACTAAATGGTTGTTAAATGGGTGGAAAATAATTGGAATTGTTTTAAAATTTTAATTTTATCTCTTCTGTGTTAAATGAATTGGTTCTCAATGAGATCCATATCTCACATTAGGTTGTAAATAACAATATGATAATTATTTTATAATCCTTATATTCTCATTTTTTGTGGAATATGTTGAAAAGATAATTTGAATAGTTTTTTTCATATAGATTCATCTTCTAGTAGGTGAAGTCTAAGAATTATATTCCAGGAATATTTCTATATCCACTAGATATTCCAAACAGTTCTGGTAGGATATGTTGATCGACTTAATTTCAAATTTACAAAAATATTAGTGAGTATGTGATGTTTTATGAGTTATAGTATACAATTTGATGAAATGATCTCACATTATAGTGGTCATGGAGTTGAACATAATTGAGGTTTTGTTATGGCAGTATCTGGAGAAGGTAATGAGACTCCATGGAGTCTCATCATTGATTATCTCTTATTTAAATCCTCATTTTACCTCTTTATTGTGAAATTATAATTGTAATTAGTTTTGAAAGTTTCATCATGTGAGTAATATTTATCCTATATTTTTTGGGACATATGATGAGTTAGATCATGTTGGGGTTTTTTCGTGTCACATTGAACATCCTCATAGATATGCCAGATACATTAGGTTTTTTCATGTGTCGTATCCTCACGATTATTCTCATGTTATCAATTAAGATGGAATCAATTTTGATTATAATGTTGCCTTGGTGGAGTGGCCTATTGAGTTCCATCACTTCTAGGATAATGAATTATTCACGAAGGCCATTCCCTTTATTTTTCTTGTTGTGGCGTGCTGGTATAGAAGAGATTATATAAGACAATGATTTCTATATTTATAGTCATTAGGCTATTATTTTTTATTTTTAGTTATTCTATTATAAAATATGTTTCTTGAGAATTTTGGAATTTCTACTCTATCAGATGGTTCCATCATGTTTCATGTTGGTATCCATGTTTTAGTTTGAGATATACTCCATTGGAAGAGTTTTTATGATCCACTTACTTCTTCTAGGTGGGTATACAATTATTTTCTTTCATTATGTGTTTGAGATCCAATGTTTGAAATGTCAGAGAATTGTATCTCCTGGGGTTTCTACTCATACAAACATATTTCATTTTCTCCACTTGTTTGTTATTAGAATATGGTGGTTAATAATTTATTGATAGGATTCATATGTAATTTAACATAACCAACTATTTTGTGATATTGTGTGTTTACAAATCAAATGGAGCTTAGAAGAGGCCAAGAGTGGGTATCAAGGTGTTTCGATTCTAAAATATTGAATCATCATGGATTGATGATGTACTAGGTTTTTACATCATTAATGGGAGGTTCAGGGCTTGGGTGATATCCCAATTCATGACCAATCAAATCACCTATATAGTGCCATTAGTTTCCTGGATCCATTAACAATGTGGATCCATCGACTACAAGGATCCACCAACTACATGATATTGGAATCCTCAGTAGATTAGCTACATGAATTTTCTATATAGATTGATTAGCTATGCGAACTAGATAAATGGATAGATCACAAATGTTTACTGGCTATGTGAGATATCTACTACATGAGTGATCTACTAGGTGAGTGATTAACTACATCTATCAGTGACATGGGTAAGCTATGTTTACGGTTTATCCATTTGGATCAGCTTTGTGAGTAATTTGATACATGATTGGTTCGCTACATGAGAAACCATCTGTGTGGATTGACATGTTATTAAATAAAATACATGAATCATCTACGTAAAAATTTCCAATGTAGATAATTTGAATAAAATGGTATTTATGTTATTTAGTACTTCTGGCTACATAAAATCATCAACATGTAGTTTCTCACAAGTTTCATAAAAGATTCTGGTTAGGGCTTTATATCGATGGTAATATAGGGCCTTCAATGATAGATTAATATTAATAAACATATTGTTTATTCATAGCTGTCCAAATATAAAAATTGATGTCCCAACAAAGAGTTAAATGAGATCTAGAATAATTTGAATTAAATATTTGAGATCATAACTTTCAATCAACCTATATTTTTTTACTAATAAATGAATATTCTACACGTTATTATATCCCATTTATTCCTCTAATGTTTTTATGGTCTAATTACTTCCTTTAATGTTATGTAATTTGTCGTCCATTGTATCATGTTTCATCCAATGATGATTTCATCATGCATGTGTCAACTATTTTTTCAGTGTGTCACATGACAATTTTTGTTATAGGTAGGGAATTTATTGCTTCTCCTAATTATTAACATGAAATTTCTGAGTTTGTATGATTTATCCCATTGTATGTAAATTTAATTATCCTAATGAATAATGAATTGGATTAATATAAAATTTTATTGATATATTATATCATTTTTTTTCTATGCTAATTGTTTTCATGATTTTTTCCAAGTTATTTGTTGATATATTATATGATTATATACTATAATATAAATATTTTTTTTAAGGAAAATGGTTATTAACTAAAAAGTGATTTAATTGACAATTAATTGGAATCATAATTTAAAAATGTGTTACATATTAACTATGATGTTGGCTATAATTTGATAAGGATCAATTTGATGTTAATCACATCTTCAATGGAATATATTATTCAATATATTAATAAAATTTGATGATGAAATTGAATCACTTTAATTATTGTTTATGATAGGAGTTAAATTCAAGATAATGAAATTTAATTCTATAATATTTTTTGAAACTATAATGTTTTATTGGAATCCTGTTTAAATTAGTTGTTTAATTAAATTAGTATGTCATTATAGCCTGATTCCTTAGGATTCTCATAGTTGGAACACATGGTTCATGAATTGGTTAATTCCAAAATGTATAAAACCTGGTTGGCTGATAAATACATTTAATATGTCCCATGTTTTCATCTAAAATAGATGTTCCAGATCCTTGTGTTGGGTGCCGTGATAGCTCATTTCTGTGTAAATGATGTGTGTAGTATTTTATTTCGTATATTGTCCTCTAGATTGTTTTTCTTTTATTGATTCCATTTGATGTTCTCTAGATATGATAATATGATGGATTAGAATTGGATGGATTATGTGATATGTTAATGGGATGGATGATGTGATATGAGCATGAATGGATAATCCTATGATGGCTGGTGTGATATAGGGATGGAAGACATGGATGTTGTGGTATCAGTTGAAACAAGTTATTGTGAGATGGATCGAGATAGGCCTATGGGTTTTTGGGAAGGAATTGAAGACATTTTAGTTAGTTTAATATGGGATTACTCGTTGATGTGTTAAATCAATATTCTCTATTGAAATGAATCTATTTAATTTATGGTGACTAGTTTGCCTGTTTTATCGACTTCAAATTCCCAAATAACTAACGTAGTTGTCTGTGCTTCGATACATGTTTCTTATATGGGGTATATTATTTATTCTATATAAGAAGACATTGATAATTGAATGATGATAATAATGTTTAATAAATTCTAAACACATGTGATTGGAGTTGATGGAATGTGGAATGAAAATGTATAAAAGATGTTAATCAGGAGAAACTATGGACTCACATTTTATTTTTCTTATAGGGCATGGACATCACTCTGATGATTCAATTATGGTAATTTAGAATCATGTCATTGAATAAATAATCTAAAATGAATCAACTAATGTAAATTGAATTATTTTATTAATGTAAATAATCAATTTAATTTATCTCTTTAAATTGTTGTGCACTTATTTGATATATAATCTTAGAAATGGTAGTTGAGAGTCTGATTGATGTTAGTTGTAGATGAATCTAAGACAAGTTTCTATCCATAGTGTGGTTGTGATCAACATTATATCATTTTTATTATGTGACATCATTCGCTACCCCATCCATGTTCGATAGGGATACTGACATTGTCTGAACTATATGAGGGTATTTTCCCCACCATCCATATGGTAGAATAGATGGATGACTACCCCCACTTTCCTCACTCTCTTCTCGTGGTAGATAATTGTGCTATTTTTCATAGTGGATAGTTTTCCCATATATTTTTATTGAGATATAAAAAGAATTATGTTTATTTGACATAAATTTATATTCCGATATATTATCAAAATCATTATTATAGGAATGACGGGTCTAGATTGTGATGAAGTTTTTTTCTTATTCATTTTAATGGTTATGATGGATAAATGTGTCATATTTGATGTATGATACATGTTATAAAAACTATTTTATTTCACAAAAACTACATGTTTACAGTATAGAGATGTGTTATGGGATGATTTGTTGATTTGAATTTTGATTTTCATGTGGGGATTTCTTCCAAAGGTGCCTTTGAGAATGCCTATTTCAGATAAAGATTGATTAGGGTGTACAATGTTGTGCTAGAGTAGAAATCTATTGGGGAAGCGAGAGATGGGTGCCCTTGATTATTAATTATTATATTATATTCTCACTTTTATGTGATACTATTTGAGTGATATCCATGGAGTGGTTCTGAACTTATTATACTAACTTATGTGATGAGTTATTTTTTCTATTATTCATTGTGCCTTATCCTAATGTATTTATATTTTTCTAGATATTTTTTCTAGAGGACCCTAAATAGTATTAAATTATATTCAGCACACATATAAATATTTTCATACTATTTTTATGAAAATTGGAGAAGATTGTAGATCAGGGTGGATATTACCAACTCTTGGTTTTTTAGTTTTTTTTATGATTCCTGGTTTCTTCCACTATTACCATATTATTATTTCAGTTTCCTTTTTTATTTATTTATTTTTTGTAAAATATAATATATGAACATGAGTTTTATTTATTTATAAATCATTGATGAGTTGTTTTTTTGAATTTTTCTTATCTATCACTTTTTCTGCTCTCATATAGGGTAATGCCTCAAATATGTATGATTGTTTTACAATCGGTTATAGTATTCAACTTGTAGCTAATAAGTGGAAAGACTTGGGTAGTCACCAACACCCTTATCTCATAATCATCCTATAGGTGGTACAATTTTTTGGTGGAAGGTTTGAGACAAGAAAACAATGTTGTTACAAATAAAACAACATAATCAAAACTTATCAATATTTTAGGATGATACCCTCTGCATAGATTTACCCTAACGCTTATCCTTGCGGTTTTCACTAATTTTATCTTGTATTAATCTCTATAATATTAACTATACTAAAAAGTTCTAATCTATATCATATAATTTAGTATCAAACATATCTAACAAACAATTGGTGAATTCTTGAAATCCAAATTTTTCCTCGACTGATATCATCATAATCTCCAACGGTTTCTTAACCCTTATATTATACCAACTATGTAATCCTATAAATGGAAAATTAAAATTAGACAAATTAAAGATTATATTTTATTATATTAAATTTCCAATATAATTTATGTTTAGTTATTTAGATAATTAAGAAAAAATATTTTCCAAAAAAATGTTTTGATTTCAACTAATTGCCTATTTTCACACTCTCTATGAAATTATTTGATCAAAAACATTCATCTAACATCACCCAAATAATTTTCAACCCGTGGTACTCTTATAAAAATACCACATTATTTACATTATTTTTTACTATGAGAAAAAGAAACAAAATAATTGGTGCACGCAAACCCCCAATAAGGGTAATCATATGATATAAAAATCAATGGTCATGTGTGAAAATAAAATAAACATATGATTATTAGAATTTTGGAAATAATCCTTAAAATAATATATATAATTCACAAAATGTAAAATAAATAGGATGATAAAAAGTGTGTAAACATTACATAAGTAAATGATTTCATAATATCATGAAATTAAGAAATGCATGGAATTAACATAAGCAATAACGTCATAACTATAATTCAATACTACCTAAGAAAATATCATATTAAATTTATTAACATGATGGATTGGATTCACTCCTCACTTCGATAAGCATTATGGGAAATGTTCCGTGGTAGATTAGGATTACTTCCATTTACCATACATAACATTTAATGACAGTTATTCTTTTATCCATTTCATTGTAGGAATGTATAATTTTGGATATACCCATCACATTATGAATATCATAATATGTACATTAATATATTTTATATAATAGTGAAATGATAAATAAATAATCCATAATCATTGTAAAACCAGTGAAAATGAAGTGTGTTTTATATTCTTCTCTGAAAGAATAAGTGAATTTTAAATGATAATGATTCCCATGCTAAGAACAAATTAAATCATTTTATCTTTTCATATTTTAATTTATAATCTAAGATAATAAACTTTGAATTCCAATGTATAAATATTCATGAGAATAATCAAGGATAAGATAGTGTAAAAATGCACTAAATATGTGAATCCTTTCAAAATATTTATTGGATCGTATATTACTATAAATATAATGTTAATTTTTATTGGATTATAAATGAATTAATATGTTTTTACAAAAAATAATTATCAATTTTCAAAAATAATTAATGCTAAATTACATTTTACATAAGTGACACATGTCAAGTAATAATAAAACATATAATTCCATTAAGCCAGGATTACATAAATGCTATAATTTTTAAGGCAACATAAAACATGTATTACAAATAAAAAATAATGTTATAGTCGAGTACATATATTTTTAAATAAAATTGATAAAAAATATATAAAAATTAGTATAATGATATATGGATAAAGATAAATAGAACGTGTAACCCAAAAATCCATGAGGTTTTTTCCAATGATTCAATTTTATGATTGAAAATTAAAATTATGGAAAATACACATCATTAACAAGTTAATAAAAAAGTATATTGAATACATGTTTCAAATTAATGTGATAAAATTATATAAAAAATAATTATGTTACAATTGAAATGGAAAACATTGGTTGTAATTAAATTATGGGAATTGTTGGAAAATTGACATTAAAGAATATGTGAATTATTCCAATAAATAATATACATGTATGAAATAAATTCGTTGTGGTGAATATTTGAAACAAAAATTTTAATATTCCCACATAGAGTCATTATAGTGTCATCATATAATAGAAATAATTTTTCTCATAAGACCATAATAATAAATGATTCCTCATGAATAAAGAATGATGTTATATCATGAAAAATCATAACATCTATTGATATTTTTGAATCCAAACATCATAAAAGAAGTAAAATTTTGTTAAACATTGGATTTCTTGAAATATTTTATAATTATGAGTACTAAATTTATCTTTCATTAGACACTAAATCCAGAAGAAAACATTCTGTATAATAAGAAATATGTCTCATCGGGTATAAAATAATGGAATAAACTCATACCAGTATCACAACCACTGAGATAAAAATATAATTATAATTAGGATAAAGGTAAGAATTATAAAATAAAATAAAATGATGAGTAAATAATATCAAAAAATCATTTGGTACATGAAATCATACATGGTATAATATAATTAAATAATATTTGAAAAAATATATAAGGGTGACATCGTAGTGTTTCTGCATTGATTATGCTTGTTAAAAGAGAATGATTCCGAGGTAAGTTGTGGAGTTCCAGAGAGCTCACTGACATGGTATATTGATAAAGATATTAAGAAATAGAATGGGGGCCCTAGAAGTGGTACAAATCATTTGCATAAATCATAGAACTCTTTCCCCATGTTTGAAAAAATTTTGGGTACAAAAATGTAGAGGATGGATCAACCATCAATACATATTGGTTTTCATGAATGAATCATAAAAATACATTAAATCCATCAGTTTTAAGAAGACTAGGTTTCATGAATAATTTTTCATGAAGTTGTGTATCATCACAATTGAGCACCATGAACACACTAAGGATTAAAAATAAATCGGTTCGACTACAACAGTCTTCATGAAAAATAAATATCTATAGTGCTTCATGAAAATTGAGATTATTGAATACATGATTGGAGAGATTTATGAAAACCTGATGAAGAATATGGATTCTTTTCAAATGGGTGGAAAAAACTATAAATAATCCTCTACCACCATTAGAGAAGTAGATGAAGACAAAATGAAAATTCATAGACTATGAATTCACAATGTTCATTCTTGATGGTTGCTTTAGTGAAATATTTCATGAATAATGGAATTTTAATATGGCTATAAAATCTAAGACAAAGTTGTATTAATAATTAAGGTATTGATATTCGTGAAGGCTATAAAAATACAAATGGATGTTCAGAGCCTTACAAAGTCTAAAAGGGATTTTCTAATGTGTTTGAACATCACAAATGGATGTTTCTTCATGAAAGCTGGATAATCTTCACAAAAGTGGTTGGATTCATCAATGTGGTGGGGTTTGAAAAGACAATATATAATTTTGAAAAATTGTTTAGTTTTCCAAAGGTAGTGTGAGCATCACCGCTAGAGTTGAGAATCACAAAAATATTAAAAATGGATTTCCTAGTAAATATGTGGTAATATTGTTTTCATCATGTTGGTCAAAGTAGAACATCAATAGAGAATATGTCTACAATTTAGTACATATAAATTATTTAATATTAGTGATTATATGTGTCCATAAACTTAATGAGAATCCATTATAGATTAGTGACCGATGTATGAGGATGAAGGGGGTCCTTTCAACCAGTAATGATCCATCGAAGGAAACATCGAGGGAGTGATTATTGGGAATTAGGGAGTTGTCATTAAAATTTGAAATTGATGTTATCCTAGGTGTATAAGTGAGCTATCCAAAATCATACTTTGGTAGGGAGCCTTATTTGAATTCGTACATTGAAACATTATCATTTTATGATCCTAGTTTATTTCTTAATGATGTTGAACAAATAAAATTCAATGTGTCTCATGAATGACAACATTTCTAGTCATACATTAGTACATGAAGTTAGGAGAAGTGCGTTTTTAATGAATAATCATGATTTGATGTGGATGTTGTTTTAATCTGTCATACACATATTCACCACCACCGCTTAGTGTATATAACCTAGTTGTTCTATCATTTGGTATTTGAGTGAAAGGATAATATCATTTTTTATCTCTTAATATTGATGATGGAGGATTTCAATCATTATGTAATTATTATGTTTTATATAAAATATTTCTATATAATGAGGGATATGATGAAACAATACTTCATATCATTAGTAATTGGTGTCTTTACAGTAGTGATGTTTATAATTTCAACTAGTTTTGATATTTTTTCTTTATCATAATATAGAAAATGCCAATTGGATGCTGGCAGTAATGGAAATAATGATTTTTGGGGATCCATTTTTAATGAAATCTATATAAACGTGATTTTGTGTAAGGAATAACATTCAATGTGGAAAAATTTCTAAATATTTTTTAGGGAATCTATAAAGTCCAGAAATAAATGATCTGGGTTATATTGATCTGGTTTGAGGATCTCAAGATGCACCCTATTGAATTTTTTAATGCATTTCAATGATAGAGAGAATGTTTTGGGGGAGACATGTGTGGTATCGTTGAATTTGTTAAAGATGAAAATATCATCAAGTGAATTATGATAATATTTAAACCTTTTTTCAACAATATTGTTTCTATATTGGATGATAAATATCTAGTGGAGATGAAATAGGATAGCATTCATAGTACTATTATTGCATTCAAGATGATAATTGATTATAATGGGTCTGTGAAAAATGGAGACATAATGACGTGGAATTAATGTTGAGGAGGAATCACACTATTGAATACAGTCAAGAAGAAGAAGATATAGATGAATTTATGTAATTACTTTTATAAAATTTAATATGTGGGATAGGAATGTTCAAATAGATACATCCAGTTGCATGCATTTGATGTTGAAATGTTATAAATATCTCAATGAGGTTCTTTATGATATTTAAAGTTTATGATGATGAAAGAATCGAAATTCCATTGAACTAATATTCACTGTATGATAATGTTCATAAATATTATATGTGAATTTTAATTAAAAATGAAAATATTATTTTATATTAAAATGAATGTTCAGAATAATATAACATTGAAGAGATGGGAAAATATATAGATCATGGAAAAAATTCAATGTTCACAGTTTTGATTTGCTCCTTGAAAAAATAAATAATGTGAAAATGATGAAGATGAATTCAAAGGAAGAGTTGATATTCAAGATTAATTAGAAGTTGATCTTGTGGAGATTGATGTTTATAGATCCAAAATGAATAATTTTGATAAAGTATAGTTTGATTCCAAACTCATTATGAATCATAAAAAAGAATATAATTATGAGTTGATTGACGAAATTGAAAATCATAAATCTTCAATTCTAGAGAACATAGAAACATTCAATGAGAATAAGACCAATGGTGACAAATATAAAATGGTGTTAAATGGTTTGATATATATAGTGAATGTTTAATAAAAACTCATCAAAAATAATGAGTAATACTTTTCCAAGATGGGAAGCAATGCGAATGGTTTGCAGAAACTTTTAAATCTATAAAATTAGGTCCTAATGTTAGTAAAAATGGAATAGTAGGGTATAATGTTCTTGTCAAATAGACATTGGAATGTCATGATAATAAAAACATATATCCAAATGATTTTGTTGGAAAATGGATTGATAGAAAATATATTTAAGGAATGGTTCATGTAAGACCAAAAGAACCAACTATGGTATTAAATATATATTATTATAAAAATAATAATAAGATTATTCATGGAACCCAAGGGAATCAATTAGTGTAATAGTGACACAGAAGAATGTACCCCCATTATATTTTTTTTTGTGAAAATATATGAAACAAAAAAAATTAGTTCCATATCCAAAAGGAATAAAATGGAACAAGTCCAATAATGACATCCAAACCATGCTCAGTATTAAAGTATATAATTTTTTATCACCATTTCATGTGTGGAGGATTAAGAATCATTCAGGGACATTTCTCAGGAAAAATACAGAAAATTGGGCTGAAGAAGGTAGAATCAGTTCAAAATTAGTATCTAAATGTATTGTCAAATGAGATGAAACTTTGAAACTAATTTTCACCTCTATAATATGATTTTGGTCCATAATACTCCAAAGATGATTATTAATATCAATCCATATGATATGTAAAGACAAAACCATTGATCAAGAAGAAGAGATCTTAGTAGAATGTTGTTGAAGATATTAACATTAATGCATCAGATCATTCAGTTATAGAGATCCTTAATAGTGGATGCACATTCCATATGACATTTAATAAGGATGTTATTATATGCATGAAATATGTTAGGCATGGTTGTTTGAAATATGTAAATGATGAATTAATGATGATTATTAGATCTATAAAATCAATCTTTTTGTGTTAGAGAAATAATAGATGTTGATGGGTTATTTTTTATGGATTGATTCTCAAAATTTATAATGACAGGCATCTATGTGACTCGGGTCATGATATCCAGTACCCTAATACAATGTGTATAATTAAATTACGATATGGTTCAATATAAAATCAAGTAAAATTAATGAAGTGGAATATATACATTGTAAGCAGGGAAGAATATATGATAATTTTATAAAGGGGAGAAAAAAATATGATGTTGACTAAACAACTTGGACATATATTCCAACCATCCCTGGTGGATATGGAATAATATGATGGGGATAGAGATATCCCTAATATATGTCTTGATAATACTCATACATTCAATGAATTTAAACAAGGGAAATTGTTAGAATGATGTGAAAGGAAAAAAAGAAAAAAACAACAAGAGTGCACGAATTGGTGCATGCAGGTATATGTGGACCTATATCAACAAAAGAAATAAAATGGAAGAGATAATAAATTATTTTCATTGATGATTTTGGTACGGTGGAATGATTATTCATAATTTCCAACAAGTATGATTTGTTCAATTTAATTAAACATTATCAGAGATAATCTGAATATATTCTGAGGAAGAATATTATGAGGTTTCATTCTGACAATTGTATGGAATTCGTACAAATTATAGTGTAATATTATTTCTAGAAACATGGGTTAAGGAATAAAGTTTTAGAAATAAAAAATCCTCAAAAAATGGTGTTCTTCAAAGGATAAATCAGATCATAAATAACATATCCAAAAAAATGACAATTGAAAAGGACCTAACAGAGATATTTTTGAAGGAAGCAGTCTATAAATCGGTCTACATATCAAATAGGCTCTTTTATGTCCCTAAAAGAAAAGACTAAAAATTATTTGTGGTATGTGAGGAAACAAACAATGAATATTTTTTTGATTTTTTGGAAGTAAATGTTTTATTCATAGTATGGAGAAACATATGCAAGCTGAATCATAAGAAGATGAGGGGATATTTCATTGATCTTTAGGAAAAATGAATGATTATAAGTGATTAAACAAAGGGTTTTGGTAGTTGAAATAAATTATTTAATTATAGTATAGAATTAATATGATCCTCAACAATTTATTATACAATTTTATGTTTAATTTTAGAATGATGTAATGACTTCAAGAATAGTTGACATGGAATATTATAATTAAAATAATATATTAATGATGAGAAGTAGAAGGTCAAATATATATTTGTGTTAACACCAAAGTGTCATACTAGAATTAGTAAACATAACATAATTGGTAATTAGGAATTTCCATTTTAAAAAATAATAATGAATTCATTAATGTAGGAATACTTCATATGTTAGGTGGAGGCTAAATGTTTTGATGAAACTGCTAGAGATTATAAATTGTTTCATTCTACAAATTAATATTTCGACCAATTTCAGAGAAATCAATCGTGAGATAATTTTTCATGACAAATATAAATGATTTTAATTAGAAATAAATTGTTCTTCCACAATAAGATTAATTAATATGGAACAATTATTTGAATAAAAACATGATTAGTGTATAAAGAGTACTCTCAAATAATGGGTATTGATGCTAAAGAAACATCTCACCTACAGTGACACTAGTGAAATTAGAATTAATCTTGGTCATAGTAGTAAAAATAGGGTTAATTTTTTTTCAAATGGACCTAATTTCATCTTTTTAGAATGGGATTTTAGAATAAATAGTTTATATTGTTTTATCATTCATGAATATGAGAATATAGTTTTTTTGGGAATAAATAACATTATCAGTTGATGAAGGCATCATGATAACAGTATTCAAGACTATATGATTTTTTTAAAGAGCTCAATTTTTTGTGCGGCCTAGATGATTTAAATCTCTATGACAACAGTGATATTAATAAAAGAACTCAGGTTTCATAGTATTTCGAAGACATAATATTTTGTGGATCAGACTATCATAGTGAATTTTGTTTTTTAAAAACCATGAAAAGTGAAATTTAAATATTAATTATTGATGAACTAAATTGTTCCCTTGTATTCCATGTAAACAAAGGAAAAAATAGAACACTCTTTTCATAATTTAAATATTATATAATGTTTTTTGATGATTTTTAATGGATTTTTCCTAGGAGATGAATACTCTAGCATCTATTCGGATAAAACATTCATGGTATGATTATGTCAATTTAGTTAATGTAAATTCATACACAAATATAATTGGAATTTTATTAAACTTGATAGAAAAAAAATACATAATTTTTTTACACATTTAAAGTGATATAATATAAATGAAATCCAGAATAAATCCAATTAATCTCTTCATAATTAATAATCTTGTATGTCAAGGGGATGGTGGATTTTTTTATTGTATAAAGAAAAATCATATTAATGGTTATTTGGATATAATTATGTAAATCATTCTTGTTCAATAGATGATAAAGGATCAACATTAGGAGGTTTATTCAATCATATATGATTATGTATTTATTGGAATAGAAGAAAAAATATTTCATTTCATTGATCCCCATAGAAGATGACTAAATTGTATTTACCCAATAATCAATGTAGTTATTGTATAAGAAGAATCACCTTATTGATTTGATAGTAGAAGTGAAGTTGCTGATCTGAATCATTTTGAATAATTCATGTTCTATAATTCTTTGAAAAAAAAACATCACATCACTCAAGGATGAATCAAATTGGAATAATGTATCATTTTATCTAGTATAATTTGAAGGATATGCTTAAAATTTTGGATTATGTTCCTAAAAAACTATATGATAGGGGTATTCTAATAATGGAATTACCTGATGTGGAATTTTGGAGGAATAGACCGAATCTTAGTGTTCATTCAACTCCTCACACATTAAAATATTGGGATTTGAGACCACACTACTTGTCTAATGATGTTTTTCTCTTTAATTTATTCATCTTTTTTCTTTTCCCTATTTCAGACCATAATGGGGTTCCCTTTAGGTTTATTGAAAAAGATCGAGAATTTGTGGATATAGAATAGGGAGAATATGTGTTAATCATAAAATGGGGTGATGTAGATAAGGGGATCCATTATGAAGGGTTATTTTTATTTTTTAATATGCCAGATATGATAAACCAATAGTTTTATATCACAATATATGTATTCAATGATGATTTAAAAGGAATGTCATTGGAATGAGGTGATTTATTGATGAACTATTCATACATTTTTTTTTATAAAATTTTGAGCATGGATCAGGTGGAATTACAGTGTTTTGTGGACAAAATATTCAATCACTGTATCAATATAAAAAATATAATATTGTTCTAAGATAGAAGAAACACTAACATGGTATCAAAAAGATAAGAGTTGTCAACATACCCAAAGAGGGATATTTTTTGTAAAAAATACCTCTAGGTAACCTTATCGTGTTTTAGGGATGATAGGGTTTGTTGAAAAAGATGGTTTTCATGGTGAGTTATAGAGTTCCAGAGATATTTTGTACATGGTATGTCAAAAATGTTCCAACACAATGGAACTGATGCCCTGTAAGTTGTAAAAAATCCATATATAAGAATATTTAGGACTGAAAATTTTCCATAATTAATTGTGAAATATTGGATCATCGAGCCAAAAATCAGAGAGCATAATTGAAAAGTGATGAATATGATAAAAGTGTCTATAATGTGA
The DNA here is from genome assembly GCA_963277665.1 of Viscum album. Classification (NCBI taxonomy): domain Eukaryota; kingdom Viridiplantae; phylum Streptophyta; class Magnoliopsida; order Santalales; family Viscaceae; genus Viscum; species Viscum album. Next base: position 1,940,085,724 of record OY728126.1, on the reverse strand, counting down.
TATAATTCTTATAAATAGGCCTATACCTTCCATTGAAATGTATAGGAAGACTTAAAAAAATATTAAAAGGCTCTGAATTCATGAAGGCAATTCTCCAAGGTAGTTTTTGTGAAAAAAATGTGAAGAAATGATGTTCGTAAAGAGAATGAAAGGTGAACAAACATCAAATGGATTGTGAAAGTATTGAAGGTCCCAAACGATATAATAATCCAACCGAATGTTTTGAAATTCATAAAGAAAAATTGAAATTCCTGCAACTATTAGAGCTTCACTAAAGGAGGTTTATTAGCAAATGTTGGTTGAGATTTGTGAAAGAGGTGAGCATCACAAATGTGGTGGGGTATATAAAGGAATTATAATTTTTTGAAGAATTATGAATTCTAATTAAGGCTATGTGAACTTCATGAATGTAGTGGGCATCACATAATTATTCAAGTGGTATTTCCTATAAAATTTATGGTAAATTAGTTTTCATCATGTTGGTGAATATATAATATCAAAAGAGTATTTACCTAAAACTGAGGCTATTTTAATTATTTATAATTAATGAACCTACATGTCTATAAACTATGTGTGAATCGTTTTCAGATAAGTGAGCAATAGAAGAGGATGAATGTGATCCTTTCCTCCAAATGTGATCAAATGAAGAAATTATTGTGCGAGTGACGCTTGGGAATAAATGAGCTATCCTATATAATTTTAAATGTAGTAATGCCATGAATATAATTGATCTAGCATGAATTATATTTTAGTAGTTTTCCTTATTGGATTATTTATGTTGGCATGTTTTTTTGTATTTCCATTGGACACATTCAATTATGGGTGAACCAAGTAAAATAGTAGTGTCTTGGGTGTGATTTAATTTTTTTTCAAACATTTGTATGGGAAAGAGAGAGAATATTGTTTATTAATGGAAAAAAGAACCTATGAGGTAGTAGTTTTAATTATTCTTTCTCTGATTCACCCTAACACTTTTTGGTTATTTAAACTAGTTAAAAAATAACAATGTTTTTATCTCAAAGGAAGAAACCTATATTAAAAAATACCCCTATATTTTTTAGATTCGAAAATAACTAGAACATAAAATCATACAAAATTAAATTATGATTATTAAATAAATTAAAAGTAACCATATAATTCTATATTAATGTTAATATAGACTATTTGTTTCATGAGAAATTTATTTACTATATACTATATTCTTATGTTTTCATGAAAATTGAATCAGTGCCATCTTTTTTACGTAATATTTGAAATCATATATGATAATAAAATATTCAGTTAAATAAATAATAGAATAATAAAAAAATAAAAAATTACTAATTATTTTCTTGTTAGGTTATAATCATATTTCAATTTATGATCCCATATTATCCGTTGATATATTTATAGAATTGTTAAGTAGGTCATTAGACAATCCAAAACTCAAAGATGATATATCTCGATTGGTGTGTAGGGTAATAAAATTGTAAAATATCATTATGGAAAAATAATAATTAAATTATTTGGTATTATTTATTTTTATTTATCATATTTTATGTGGAATGGATAAATAATCACCATCAATATGAAAAAAACTCCTTCATGGAAGTGGTAGTCCATAAAATCCACAATTAACGTTATTTTATTTTTTAAGAGGGTGAAAATGAGGAAATATTACATTTTAAATTTATATAATTAAAATTTGGTATAATAAAAACACTAAAGTCATTATAGTTCTATTTATGGGTGGGTTTTGAAGTTAAAAATTTAGATTAAATGATATAGAGTATATCATACTCACATTGGTAGCTTGGATTTGATGGTTTCAGATGCAATGAAGGAATTTGATGGTTGGAGCACCAATTTTTTCTATAGGGGTGATAAATAATATTTTTGAATGATGAATAATTCCATGATCAATATAATTGAATCAAAGAATATAGGTACTAGATAAAAAGAAGGAATTAATCCCCAAAAATGTCCCATATTATTTATAATTTATTCATTAAATTTAATGTATTACCATTTAAAAATTATTTCATCATTGAGGGATCTGATAGTAGATATGTGTCGTACTATCTTTGTGTCTTAGGAATAAAGAATATATTCCCTCTAGTGGTGATCGACATGTATTCTACAAATATTCGAACATAATCATAGGAATAACTCAGTGCTATGATGGTAGATCTTATCACTTAAGTCATTCTACTTTCATCACCCAAAAAATAACTTCCAAAAGATTTCCATTTATCCATCCTGACAAGAGATAGTATGATATAGGAATACTACTCTACATATTTGGGATTTTTCATTGAGAAGGGGGCTATCTAGGGCATCGAGAGTATTCTCCAAATTTCTCTGTGCACACTAAAGAAATAAATTACATCATTTGAAAAATAAAAAAATTGGGTTTATAAACCTCTAAATTTATGAATAAAGATATGAAAAGTTCCCATTAATATTTATTTAATTCTTACCAATCCCCATTTCAATAATAATAAAATTATTATTATTATTTCATTGAATGCGCTAAGATCGTGAATAAAAATTAAATGTTATTTATCCAAATAATATTCAATGTATATTATTTACCACTGGACCAAATACATGGTTCCTCATTCATACATATTATTTATCAAGACTTTAATAAAGTCTATTTATGTAACAAAATAACATCATTAAATTAATTTTCGAAAAATAAATGAATATTATATTCACTAAATTGAGAATAGGTATATATTTACTATTTTGGTCACAAAATATTCTCTAAAATAGCCAGTTAAGGGATATGTGATATCAATATATAATTAATAATTATTAAAAAAATTGGTAATAATATTTTTTAACTTGTTGAAAATTAATATAAAATAAATTATTGAACTTAGATTTGGAATACCCTTGGTCTATGTCCCTCTAGGATACATTCTTAGTGGAATTTGGTGAAGTATCATAAATTCGAATGTTATCATCCAGCAACACACCAAGGCACTGATAATGATAGAAGAAAATTCCAAAATAAATTTATACCTTATATGGATTCTTATTGTTTAATATAATCCATTTATCAAGATATTTCTAACAAAGAAGGTTTCATTCTCATTCAAACAACCTATGTTCCTAATGTAATCTTCATTGAATATTTGGAAATTGAACATGGATATAGAACAAAATGGACATGGATTTATTTATGCTATATAATTTCTATCAAAGGGTCCAAGATATAAACCTCTCCTAATGAATATAATGGTAAAATTATTTCTCTTATTAATTAATTAATTAATTAATACTCATGATGCACCCTATGTATCACACCTCACCACAAACATATATAATCTAGTTTTTTATTTATATGTTTAAGTACAAAACATATTATACTCATTAATAATAATCTTAAATTCTAATAATCAGAACACATGTCCACATATTTTATCCTTCAATGACACAAAAAATAGTGATATCATATCGGTAGTTCTCGATCACAATATATCATAAACTGGATATTACCAAGAGATTAAATCCTGAAAAAGTTCCTCGATTTACAATGAGTCTACACCCATGCTATCCTATATCAATTTTTTCACTTAATTTATTTCAACTGGATATATAATATATATTGGAGAATAAATATTTTTCAACTACTAGATTCTCATGCTAATGAGGAACATTTTTGATCTTTTAGTGTGACAACTACACTCAGGACATTGTCCCATGCTATGGGACACATTATAATAATTCTAAATTTATAGGATTTTATAAATATTAAAAATAATAATTAAATGTTATCACAATGTACATTGAAGTTTGTTTCAAGGAAGCAACTTCAAGGGCCACCCACTTACACTAGAGCCAACTGCTATCATCCTTTAGCCTTCTAGCTCTCATATTATACTCATGCTTCTACAAGGATAGGCATCTAGTAAAGGTTTCTTTTATGTTTTATTCATTTGGACCTCTATTTACCACAATGTCAACTCTTTGAGAGAAATCCCTCATGTGTTGATACTTATGGTGTATTTACTTTGACTACTACTGTAACCATAATTTTTTTTAAAAACTCCTACTCTATAGTATTATCTCAAAATAATATAATAGGGTCATTAATTCTAGGTACCATATAAAGCTTCTGCATAATTTTTTATATCTAAATAGTTTCATTGCATTTACAGCATTAGAAGCATCTATATACTCGTAATCTTCTGTATAATTTTTTCCAACTTCCTGATTTGAAATCATCAGACTCATTGATTCTCCATTGAGACTAAAAACATATATTGATTTTTATATCAGATCATTCTGATATATTTTTAAACAAGAATTAGTATATACCTTGATGAATAGATCCTCATATCCTCCAAATCCTAATAATATATCATTCATTATTCTCAAACAATATAGGAAAACTTTAATAGTATACCAATTATGTTATACAAGACAATCTTTATATCCTCCTACAATGTTCAATGTATATATAACATAATATCTAGTACATAACATGAAATACATGATTTATCCTATCACTTAAGATTATATAATTATAATATTTCAAAATTACTTTTATTATTATGAGGAAACCTTTTCTTATATAGATATATACCCTTTGATATTGGATCCAATCCCCAAATAGATTTTTATATACTAAATTTATTTAGTATATGGTCATTGTCTGAACGTTTACATAGTTCAAGTAGTCTCACAGATCATTAATAAATTATCTTGACCATAAGAACATATTCTTCTTCACCTAATTCCTACATTAAGAAACATATTTTTAACTAGTCTTTAATAAACTATAATATAGATATATCATTTCCCCTATATAATATGTCACCAACATATACTACTAGTATAACAACTTCTTTCCCACTAAATCACATGTAAACACATGGTTCACATTCATTCCTAGTGAAAATAAATTATTTTATAGTTTCATAAAATTGAATGTCACATTTACTAGATGCTTCTTAAAATTCATAAATGGATCTCTGAAACATGTAAATTTTGTTAACATCACCTAGAGACATAAAAGAATCAGTTTTTATCATATAGGAATATTCTTTAAAGTTCTCATTATTTATATCAGTTTTGACGTCCATCTTCTAAATTCCGTAGTCATGGTATGATACTATTGAATGTAAAATTGTGAAGGATTTAAACATGGTGACTTGTTAAAAGGTTTCATAATATATAATTCCTTGATGTTATTTACTCCCTTTATCTACTAGAATTTTTATATGTTTTTACATTACCTTACATGTCTAGTTTTCTTTTGAACACACAATTTCACCCTACAAGGATTAAACCAGTACGCGCATCACCCAAAATCCAATCATTTTTTTGATACATGAACTCCATTTTAGAAATAATAGCTTCTTTATATATATCAGCTTCTAATCACACTAAATCCTTTTTCTTTTATTGATGTAAACCATTATCAACAATCAATGGGTCACCATGTTTGTAGACTAAAAAATCATATCGTTCTAGATCACTTACCTATATAGTTCCCATACATAGTACATTTTTATGAAAAAATTATCATAATGGGACTTATGTAATCTATTATTATACCAACTCTTTTGTATCTAGGGAATCAACATCATAAATTTCAATCTTTCTCCAAATATTTCTTTACAATTTTCTCTCTCTAATAAATGATGGATATTTTTGTGATAGTCACCTTATTTTATGAGGTGTTGAGTAGGTATCATCCCTTTATTTCCTTAGGATACAATATAATGATATATTTTTCCCCCTAGTGCTTTATTATTTCATATAATGTCCATTGAAAATGCATCTCAACCCCATAAACATTTATATGAAAAAATTTATTTCTTTCCATTACATAAAATAAGGTAAATATACATTCATGGTTTAATTGGTACTCAGTTAAATTTATATATCATGGTTTCTAATATATATCCCTAAAAGTATAATGGAAGATCTGCATGACTCCCAAGAAATCATACAATTTCTGAAAAGTTATGGTTCCTCCTTTCACTAACACTATTTCACTATGGTTTGTATGGTGGGGTGATTTTAGATAGAACTCTAACTCTCATTAAAAGTAATTGAATTATTGGTTAAGGTATCCTCCACCTCAATATGATGAATGCTTCTTTATCCCCATTCTTGGATTATTTTCTACATTATTTTTGAATTCTTTGAATTTATCAAAGGAATCATAATTATATCTCATTTGGTAGACATATCAACAAATAATAATGTTGTTTCTAAAATTTAGGATGTATGTTTTCCCACATATAGATTCTACTTAAAAATTTCCCCACACATTAGTGTATACTAATCATATAATCATAGTGTCCCATTCACCTTGTACACTAATTATTGGTTTGGTAATTTTCCTTTTAAACATGAATTTCATCATTCTTGTTGTTTTAGCTTGGAAGAGTCTAAATAACGATCATTACAAAGGGTTTTCAAATGCATCTCAATTACATGACCATGATGGTTATTCTATAACTAGGTATTATAGGAGTCATAGAACACGATTCATTATCTATTTCCATTACATCTATTTTTTAATTATATATATATATATATATAAATTCCATTATTTATATGATCGAAGCCATAACATATGTTTTCTCCTTGAGAAAACCATATTCTACATCCAATAATGAAAAAAACATATATTCATATATTCATGATACATTAATTATGTTATTGGTGGTGGTTGTTATATAATAACAATCCCTTAAATAAAATATCATTTTTGATGGAAATAAAATTCGATAGTCCCCAATGGATATTAAATCTATCCTCACTCCATTGGAATCTACCAAACCCACCATTGTTCCATTAATTATTCAAAATATACTTGGTTCCCAAATCATGATATGGATGTGATAACCACAAGTTGTATTTAATACCCAATGTTTATATATTGAAAGACGATAATTGATAATGAACGCACTATTAGTTTCACCATTCATCAAGGTGTAATTATTATTCGATTGACCATTCCTTCCACATGAAAAACACAATAACTCATTTTCCTTTCCATTCCTATGGATCTTCATCTATGGGGATTTATATTTTTTTCATTCTTCGTCCCCTTATAATTTTCCTCCTTTTCTTATTCATCATATGGATGGTGGTAGTTCATGTCTCTAAATTTTTCCATTTAGTGAATCACAGTTAGATGTTCTAAAAAATTATTCCCATTATTTATCATGTTATAATTAACAATAAAACTCTATAAATTCTACAGTAGTGAGAAAAATATTAGTTATATGTTAAAATAATATTTTAATTAATCACTATTATATCTAAATATCCAATGTATCCAATAATCCTGACCATATGTGGACCAACTAGTGAAGAATCTCTAATAATGGATGATAAAAAAAGTATTGGAGATCTTTTATATTTAATATCTCATCTTATATTGATGAATAACCCAATGATGAGACACCATGAAATCTGTGCACATGTTCTCATGAATCATGAAAACATCATATCTCAAGGATGATATCATAAAAATTGTACATATATTTCATCGATATAATTTCTCTAATAGGGGCATAACTCTTCCTCACTATCATTATTACCATGAGCATTGGGAATAGATTCTTCTAGTGAATTCAATTTCTTTTCAAAGGGTTGGATAAATAGAAAGTTCATTTACCATTAATATTTTTTTCAGGGGTAAGGTTATCCTTCTCACATATGGATCACATTGTCATGATTGAAGTCATTTTACTGATTTTTCAACAAATAATATTGTCATTATTGGAGTACATTATATGATAATATTTTAAAAAATCAATAGAATTTATATTTACTAATCTACCACTATTTTACTGAAACCCAGAAGAACTCACCAATGGATTGGGAGTATCTTATTTCATGGACACTGTACTAGAAAGGTTCCACATCCCCTTAATATTATCAAAATTTTGGTTGGTAATGATGTTTCAAGGGTTTTTGGAAGGAATTTAAAATTCCAACTACTTTAACTCACTATTCCATGAGAGATTGAGTGGACTCCCCAAACCTATAATATTTAAATTGGATCTCCTCAACACTTTCCTCTTAGATAATATTTGTATTGAAATGGAATTAACCACTTATGTGAACTATGTTATGTCAACCCAACAATTCATGCTTGAATTCCCAAATAATATAATGCACTATAATATTGGATGGTCAAGAACTTCAAACAAAGGTACCTTTTAACTGATGTTGTGGAAGGCTATACTAATTTAATATATATAATTAAGGGATTTTATCATTTTCTTAAAATTTATGATCATTATATTTATTATAATAATTTTTAATATTTTGTATATTAAAATAAGTAATTAACAACTTATTATATATTATTTACTACTATTACAATTTTTTCTATTTTTATCTTTATTTCTTACTAACTCATTATGTCATGTGATTTTGAATAAATGTCCATTATAAAATATCCAGGAAATTTAATTAATATAAAATAATAAACTAGTATTGTCTTGAGATTTACTAATGGTTAGTATATAATGTGTATGATAATCATACCATAATCCTATGGGAAACCCACATTGAACTAATTATGATTTGTTTTGTGTCTTTCCTCTTATCAATGTCTGTATCTCCCATGAATTTTTTTATCATCAAATATAATCTTAAACCTCCTATAATATCATGGGAACCCCATCCAATAAACCTGATTTTACTCACAAATAGTTTAAAGGAAAGGGTTAAAATAAATACAACCATGGGCAAGTAGGCCCTTCTATAAAAAGATGAGATATGGCTTGCTAGAAAAAAATTAAGTTAATATTAAAATAAAATAAACCAATCAAATAAAAAAAATTGTCTATGTTTATGAACATCAATATGCATGCAATGAATTATGAATTTAATAAAATTAGTTAAAAATATCATATTAATATTATTTATAATCAATCGTTCCCAAATTATATTATTATCCTCTTTAATTATTCAATTATTTTATCTTAATTCACATCCAAATTTTCAAGATCTTATAATATATGATAATTTTAAAGAAATGAAATACTTTTACCTAAAATTAACTGTGTAAAACGAAATTTACCTTGGATTCCATGTAGTGAGAATTCATCTGAACTACCCAACATTTATTATACAAATATATTTCTCAGTCATGATATGTGTGGAATACACTACGTATCATGTAATATCATGAAATGTACTCACAACATAATGATCGCCTGGTTTACATTATTCTGATTTTTTAACCATGTGTGTAATGCATCAATGCATACATTAATAACGTTAATAACAATTTTATAAGATGTGTAGATCTAAACAATATATCAAAATTTATTAGACATTTATATGTTTATATAAGTCTATCACATAGTGTGACCTATAAAATTATTGACCACACATTGATAATGTTTACATAGTATAATATATTAATTATTAATTCTAGATTGTTTTTTATAAGTTCAAATCATATACAATCCAACTATACAGTGTGTACTATTCTCATCATCTATCTGAGCCACACGGATATTGAATTGTCATATAACAACATAATGGATAATATAGAAGTACACATCATGAAAATGGGATACATCGTGTGTGGTCTCTAAAATACATGGTCACAAGTTAGGTAGGATGTGTAAGATGGTACATGGCATGCCAATGACTAATGCATACATTCTATGTAAAGAAGGCCCATGGTATGTATATCAGATAACTCTACACTATTAAAGCACATTCAACATGTGATGTAGAATTAAATTAACCTAGTGTAAAATATGTGGACTCATTGAATTAATTCTGCATTAATTAATTGTGCATTAAACATCAGTACAAGGCATGTACCTCCAGGATATATAGCATTTAATCTGTTATTATCTATATCGTTTTCTTAGAATCTCAATACGAAATTTTTAAATTTATGTAATAATAAAAATCATCAATTTGATTATATTTATGAGAAATGAATATGAAAAAGGTGATATTGAAATTTTGTTTCAATAATGATTAATCTGGAACGAAAAAAAACTTACAAATGCATAAATCAACCAATGAAATGTAGTGAATTATAAATATTTATGTAACTCCCTCAGATACTATAGTGACTTGTTCTTTACATACATTGATAACACTTCAGAATCGAATTATATTTATTACATCATATAGAAAAACCAAGATATGACCATATAAGTATAGTTTCTTTAGAAACTAGGAATCATAAACAACTAGTTAATAAATGATCTACATTTCTCCAGTTTATTTAATATTAACTAGACTCCTTTTTGGAATATCATATTTAATACCCTTCTTCATGACCTGGGGAGAAGAAACATTTAAATGGGTGTTCTCAAATTCTCAGTAAGGGTAAATAGTGGAAATATCAACCATATCATATTCTTATGTACATAACATTTGAAAATATAATCCTACATATAAAAGATCACAATATCATGTCATGGGATAAATCATAAAAGTGTAATGATATCAAAAAACACATAACATGAAACATGAAATTTTGTGTCTTACACACATATGAAAAAAAATCATTTCATATTTGTCAAGGCTCATTTCAAAGACCATCATAGCAGACAATGTCCGTTATTGAATTGAGTTCACTCCCCGTTCCATCCATGTATCACTTAACCAGATTTACTAGCCATTCCAGCAATGTATATCTCATGAGATATAAATATATACCCAAATAATTGGAGGGTGATATAGGTCCAACACATCTCATAATGAAACCATTCATACGTGTTCCACAAAATCATAAAAACATTGACCATAGTATAACCCATGAAATCAAATGGGTTTCTTAGACATCATTAAATATTAATTGATATAAAACAAATGGATTTTCTAAATAAAATTTCATCATAAACACAATAATATCATTGTAATAATAGGGATAGAAACATAATCCAATGTAACTTAGATGGAAAATAATTTTCATAAAACAATTGAGCTTCATTCTGGATGAAAATATCCTTTCTTCTTCATAAACTCTTTCTTTTCTTATAATTTCATTCAATTTTATTTTAAAAAAATTAGTTTAATGTTATATTGTAAATGTGTAGAAGAATCATCATTTAAATAATTCATTATGAATATGTATAATTCTGTTCTTGTTGTATAATTTTAAAAAAAATTCTCCTCGTAATTTTTTATAGAAAAGTTTAAAAGTGTATCGAATGGTAATAAAAAAGGAAGATTCCTTATATATCATGTAGATAAATTAAAAATGGGTAAAAATGTATTCAGAAATACATAGAAGAATACTAAACATTTTATAAGAATATTTTTTAAAAACAGGGACGTGGATGATAAATATATTCCCAGTAGAGAATTACGAATTAACAATCTCGGATAAAATGGGATTGGAAAATTTATCCCTTACCATAGGATTGATATTAATCATATGTATCTAAAAATCATATATAATTATTTAAATAATGTTACTTATTTATTCCTGAATCATAATAATTTTTATGATAATATTTATGCTCATATTTTTATCTGTTTCTTAGTAACATTTAATTGTTACTCGTTATTCGAGCATTAACTACTTTATGTTCTTATGTATTTTTTGTTGGATAAGTTCGGATTAATATTTTTAATTCTATAGATATATAATATAAAATATGTTATTAGTATGATATATATAATATTTATTAATAAAATTCATTTATATAGTCATGGTTTAATGAAGATTATGTAGTTCGAATCACATCACATCGTGGAGACGGTAAGCCGTTCATATGCACGAGTGCCAATGTAATTACCATAAATGATGAATGGTATTTAATTGGATAGTGTATGGTATCTAATAATTATTTTAAATTTATAATAATCATATATAGTTATCATATCAACCTTTATACCTATCCACGTAAGGTGGTGGTGAAAAAAAGATTACACCACAACGTGGAGACGGTATGGCGTAGGTATGCATGCATGATGATTTCATATTTCATTCGACGGATAAAAGGTGAAATAGTTTTTTTCATATTTATAATAACATATTAGTATGTTAGTGTATATATGTTATTACATTATAATTAAACAATTAAATAAGATGTAGTAGGAGAAAAAATAAATTTGAAGGAATTGGTATAAGAGATTATATCTTCCTTGATGTGCCTCCTCTAAATTTCTTCATAGGAAACTATTATTTGTCATTTGAGAAGGAAAAAACCTCTATAATGTAACTATAGAAGTGTAGAAGATATATGTGCATGGGTTGGATGAGATTTATGGCTGAAACTGGAGTTAAGGGGAGTGGGAGGAGGTGACCTTTTATAAGAGATGAGAGGGGAACATTAGGAAACTCTAAAAATATTAACTTATTATAAATTACATTTCGACTAAAAATGGTCCAAAACTTATTTAATTAAATGATAAGATGATTTTGATTCTAATAAACATCATCCAATAATTTTTAGACATGTTAAGAATATTTTTTTATTCTTATTTGTTTTGGTTAAAACCTTATTTTACCCTTTCTAATCTTATTGTGATATCATGTTATTTAAAAATTGTGGAGTAATATAATTACCATTTCATATCAAATGACCCAAAAATATATATTTATGGAAATTTGGAATTATATTATATATTTGTAAGAATATTAGTTTTTTAATAATCCAATATCACTTAATAATATATTTTATGTTTTATGTTATGAATTGTGTCAATTTTGGACACTCGCCATACTCGACTTTTTAAAATTCATAAAATCATGATTCCTTAAAATAAAAAGCATTAACTAAAATATAATAAGCCAATATCATCCAGAAAATTCATTTCATTTTTTAATTCTTATTAATTGGTTTATTTGAATATTTTATTAACAATATTATCATTACCTCAAAATTGTGTCATAAATAAAACTATTTATCTAACATAATAAAATTATAAATAAAATACCATGATGTATACAATATTTTATTATTTATAATTATTTTTTATATACATGAATATCAATTATAAAACCCTATATTTAATTTTATTTATTAAATTATATGTGTTTAAGCTATAATTATCATTACTTTAAATAAATTAGTATAAAATGTCCTTTTTAAATACATGTGAATCCACGGGTCCCAAAATAGACCCAAGGATTCCCATGGTCTAAAATATATCATCAAATAGTATTATGACACGTTTTAGGGTAGTTTTATATTATTAAATTATTATTTTTACCCTTATTTACAAGATTTACCCTATATTGATGGTAAATAAAATAATTACTGATGTGACTATTCATAATATAAAAAAACTAAAAGATACATATTCACATAATTTTGGTTCTTATAATTCAAAATATGGAATCCATTTTTCCATAATCACAAAATAGATGTTTCATTAATGGATTTAAAGTTAATCCCATTATTGAAATGAGAATATAGGATTTTTAAAAGTTAAAACATTGCAAATGATTAAAATATTTTTACCTATGAATTCAATAAAAAATTTATGATAATGAAATACATTATATTAAAAGTTAAAAATATATTATATTTATACTATAAAACCATTCAATTTTATATTTTATCTATATAAAATATCTCGATGAAAAAAGGTTTTTTTTATTAAAATTTAGAATATTTTTATTATTCATAAAAAATTAATATTATCCAAAAAATACCAAAAAGTTATCCATGGTATATTTTTATATCTATTTTTAAAATAAAAAGTTTATATCGTAATATAGAAATTATTAATGGGTCAAAATCATAATTCACATTGGTTCCCAATTCAAAGGTGTAAAATTAACCTTTTAAAAAATAAGTTGTTATACACAAAATAGGGTTTTATTCATACCCAAATAATAAAAAATAAATTGGATGAATACAAAAAATATCTTATTAAGTTCATAACACATATATATCATTAATATCTTTAACAAATATAATTCACTAAAAAATAAAAATATCTATTTGATTTATATTTTTCATAAATAATTAATAGCCAATGAATTCATAATCAATTTTCGTAAGGTTGTTATAATTATTCCTGCTAACCTAATGGCTAGGCTATAATGGTAATTTTATATTATGTGAAACTAGCAGTTCTCTTAAACTCATGATTGCGTTCAAAGAAAGCTTCTGAAGAATAAAAATTATTTAAAGAAAATATTTCATAAAAACATTCTGGAGTTACACTATACCCCCCTTAAAGTAAATTTCACCCCCAAAATTCATCACATGGAAATAAAAATATGAGGATATATCTCTCTATCCATACCCTAAAGGTCCTATGTAGCTTATTCAAATTATTGGTTCCTCTGAAATACTTTTACAAAGTGACTGGTCATGTTTTGTAGTACTTATTCCCTACAATATAGAATCACTATTTGTTGTTCTTAATAAGAAAGATCTTCCTCCAATGGTACGACTTCTAACCTTATTACTTATGATGGATTTGGTATATACTTTCTCAGGACAGATACAGGGAACACATCATGAACTTGAGAGATTTTCGTTGGAACCTCCAATTGGTAAGCTAAATTCCCAACATGATCCATTATTTCAAATGGACCAACATACCTAGGGATCAGCTTGCCCTTGTTTCCAAATATCATCACTCTCATCCATAGAGATATTCATAAGATGACCATAGTAGCCACTTCAAACTCTCTCTCTTTTATTAATTTGTCAATATAACATTTTTTATATTTTGATATTCTCTTATGTGTAGTTGAATTGATCTGTCCTTTTTCTCCATTTCATCAACAATATCTAGTTCAAATAGAATTAATTCCCCAACTTCATCCCAACAAGATGGTTTTATCCAATTCCTTCCATATAGGTTTTCATAAGGATCCATATAAATAATGGATTGAATGATAATATTGTAAGAAAATTCCACCTATTATAGGTGTTGATCCCAGGCACCTTTAAATATATAGAGAATGCTCTCAACATATCTTCAATAGATTGAAATATCCTCTCATACTGAATATCTTTTGGAGTATGATAAAAAGTGATGAAACACAACTCTGTATCCAGAGCTTGCTAAAGACTTCACAAAAACTTTTATGTAATCCTTGTATCCCAATAAAATATAATTGAAAGTGTTACTCCATGCGATATTACCACATTATTTTCCAATATCGTGGAAATCTGATCAAGAGAGAAATCATATCTAATAGTAAGGAATCTTGTTGACTTCATAAGGTGATCAAATCTATCTGATATAGCATTATTTATTTTCAATGTTTTCAAAATTCCAATGAAAAAGTACTGAGTGAGGCATTCTCATTTCCATATTGGTATGGGTAATGGTTATTTCATCACCTTAGACTTCAATCTCTCATCCTTAAATTGATGAAAAACTAAGCATCGAGAGACATATTCAGTGACATCTATTTTCATTCCATCCAACCAAAATTACTCTTATCATGTCTCTGTACATAATTGTGCTTCCATGGTGAATATAGAATAACGAAATATGCACCTCATCCAATAGCTCCTTCTTTAATTCTGCTATATGAGAAGCACAAACTTGGTTCCTTAACCTTATTATTTCATCCTAATTTCAGTTGAATTTAGGATCATTTCTCACCTTCTTTTCTAACTCTAAATTTCCCTTCTGTGCATATTTAATCATCACTTTAATATATGGTTTAACATTAATTAAATAAAGATATGATTTCTCCCCTTACACTAAAATTTCATGATAAATCCTTTAAAAATCCATAAATATTTGATCATTCATGATCCTCATCATGGATAAGATAGCATTGTCTATTCGACTCAAATCGTCTTCCACTATGTTCGCTTTCCCATGGTGGTAATGTATTGAATAGTTGTAATCTTTAATCTACTCCAACCATAACCTTGGGCACATATACAGCTCCTTTTGTGTGAAAAAATATACTTTAAACATTTATGATTAGTATAAATATCACACATTTCACAATAAAGATAATGCCTCCATATTGTCAATGCAATTATTACAACATCAAACTCCAAATTATGAGTTGGTTAATTTGGCTCATGGATGTTCAAATGTTGTGAGGCGTAATCTATCACTATATCATTTTTCATGAGGACACATCACATCCCCTTCTTGGATGCATCACTATTGATCACACACCTTTCTCTAGTATAATGGATTGGGAGAAAAGCTGCACAAACTAACCATCTTTTTAGCTCTTTCAACTACTCTTCACATTCATCTGTCCAAAGGAACATAAATCCTTTATGAGTAAACTTCTTGAGTGGATTAGACAATCATGAAAAATATTTCACAAAACGTTGATAATATCCATCCAAAGAAATAAAACTTTGGATCTCTGTTATTTTTGTTGGTCTCGACCATCATTCAATAACACTTGTTTTTTTTATGGATCTATAGATAACCCCACTCATGAGATTATGTAACAAAAAAATTAATCTTTTTGAAGCCAACATTCACACTTGGTAAATTTGGCATAAATCTCATCCTTTCTCAGGGTCTTCAGTATAATTCTCAAGTGATCTTCATGTTCTTCCTTGATCTTTTAACATACAAATATATCATCTCTAAAGACTACCAAAAACGGATCTTGATAGTCTCTAAGAACTCAATTCATTAGATCCATGAAGATAGCATGGGAATTAGTAAGACCAAGAGGCATCACTATAAATTCAGAGTTTCCATACCTTATACAAAATGTCATCTTTGGTATATCATACTTTTTTTCCTTAATTGATGATATCATAAAATAAAATCAATCATAGAAAGTATTTAGCTTAACGTAGTTAGTAAAATATGTCATTAATGCGTGGGAGAAGATATTTTTTGTAGATAGTGATATTGTGATGTTCTTGATAATCAATTCCGAGTCTCATTGATCCATCATTATTCTTAAAATACAGTAAAAGTTCTCCCCAAGGTGATGCACTAGAGTGTAGGAATCCCTTATCAAGATTCTCTTGAATTTGCTTCTTCCATTCCTGCAACTCCATTGCGTCCATTCTATAAGGTGTCATAGAAATAGGCATAGAACCTGGTATGAGTTCTATTCAAAACTCAACTTCAATATTTAAGGAATGAAATGTAAATTTATAAGAACCCGGTTCTTATTTTTGAGGTACGGGTTTCTTCATTTCTCTCTTCCTTAAGTGTTTTTGAGAAATTATGGAAATGGGGAAAAATCCAAAATTTTGGAAGTACAAGCCATGTACTTTTCCACACACCATGTACTTCTGGCTATGTGGAATGCGTACACAGGGTGTGTAGACATGCCATCGATGAATGGTGTAGGAACCGACTACACGCCGTGTAGTGGTCCTTTACACGTCGTGTAGTCAGTCAGCAGGAGAATAGTAAGGTGGTGGCTAGCTGTACGACAGAACATGTCATGTGCACATGTAGATATGCAGCATAGTCATGTCGACAGGTGAATAGTTCCATGCCGGCGGGAAGCTGCTGGAGGAACAGTTTAAAATGGGATGTACACGACGTGTACTTGAAAGTACACATCGTGTACTTTGTTTTTTTCGCTTAAAATGGGCAGTAGCCTCCCCTGTTCACATAGAAGGCTTAGAATGGGAAAAGGAAGCTTGGGAGAGGAGGTCGAAGCTTTGAAGATCTTCCGAGGAAACGTCTGGAATCTGTTTTCACCTCAGACGATCGCATTGGAACCACGAGGGTAAGCCCTACCTTCTCCTTAAGTAGTTCTTGCCAATTCATTCCCTAACGTGAGTTATTTAAGTTTAAAAGGAGTTTCGTCTACTTCAAATCTACACCATTCTTGGGAGTTTCTGTAATCGATGTTCACGTATAACGTTCATTGGCGTTTAAGGTAGGTGTCTTGGTGCTATTTTCCCAACTATCGTGTGTTTTGTGTGTTTTTGAGCTACGAACACATATTTGGGGTGTCGTGTGGCTGAGTCCATGGCTATTTTAATACCTAGAATTGTATAGGTGATTAAATAAAGAGGTAAAACTGTTGTTTGGGATTAGTGCATGGATCCAGGACCACGCTGGGGGTGTGTTCCTCTGTTTAGCCGTTTTCCCAGGATACCCGAGGGTATTCCTTGTTTATATTATGCCTTTAAAGTGATTATTGTAGAATTTACTTGAGATAAATTGCTGGTTTATTGATTTTTATATGTTGGGCTTGGCCGATTACCTTTCTAGCCTGAGGGAATAGTTGTGATTAGCCTGTGGGCATTGTACTACTTATCCTGGGGGTAACTTCTTTCGTGCCTGTGTGCAGATGATTCTGTGCCTGTGGGCGAAACTTCTTATGCATGTGGGAAAAATCCATATGCTGGTGGGTAGATTCTTGTGGTTGGATTCTCTTTACCTAAGGGTAGGATTTGTATGTATCTGAGGGAATTGTATGTTTACTTATAATATTCATTGTGGTGATATTTTAAATAAATGATTAAATGGATATTAAAATGGAAATATAACTTTTTAGGTTAGTTACTTTAACTACTGCTTAATTTATTGCATTTTATTAGTACACACTGTTATTGCATGATTTCACAGAGTTGGGCATGGGCCTTTGGTGGGTGCATACTAGGAATTTAGTTCTCACACCTTGTTTGGGTCATGCTTTTCGGCCCAAACAGATTACATTTCTGCATGTGTAGATAAGGGAAAGGGTCCTTATACAGGTACTTGATTTCTACAGAGGTGTAGGAGACCATTGGCTCGTGATACTATTGGTTGTTCTGTTTTGCTTTTCTGTACTTGTACTTCAGTTGTATTGTATTGCAGTGTCACATGTTCTGGCTGTTTTATAGAATAGTGACATGTTGCGTCTTCATATATATATATGACTGCTTGTTTCCCCTTTTGTTATCAGTTATCCATTTCAGTTATATATATTGTTTTTCTTCCACTATTTTTTCATGTTTAAATAATATATTCTATTGAACTAAACTTTGACAAATAAGGGCATAGTTTCCCCCACTATCAGACCTGGGCCCTCACTACTAGTCGATAGCCTCTGGCATTTGGGGAAATGCACTTGAGATCATGTGGTGAACTGGGATCGGGGCACCTTTTGGGTGGCACCAGGAACTGGGATGTTACAAAGTGGTATAAGAGGATTTCTTTTCTTTGAATTGCTATTTAGATCCTTAGTCGGGGATAGGATGAGAATGGTAGTTGTTAATAAGCTGTGTCCGGGCGTAGCTAACCTATGTAGAGGGAAAAGCCAATGTACCTCGTGTTTCTATTTTCTGATTTTGGAATTTACAGTTGATATGATTTCACTGAAGGGTGACTCACTTGTGATTGTGCTGGTTATATTTTATATGTGGGTTATATATAGTTTCAACCTGATGAGATGAGGGTATGCCATCTCATGCATCATTTAGGAACATGCTATAAATCACATGCCATGCATAGTTCCATTCCTTGTAGGTGCATTAGAAATTTCATGTTGTTGTGATAGTTATTGTGCTAGTAAAGCATGTTGTTGTGATAGCTGCATGATGAATTCCTGCTATGTGATAGGGTATTTTTGTATGATACTGTTATAAGAATGGACGCCAAACATCATTTTTTGGGGAGTATGGGCCCCCATTTACTGAAATTTGGTGGATCATTGACTGTTTATTTTATTATAACACAGATAAGATGTCAAACTTTGATTCGTGGGGAGTATGGGCCCTCACGGATCAGAATTTGGCACATAGGTGTTGTTTTTTATTGTTTTCCAGGTTCTGGAGAAGTTCTTGAGGCATACTATCTAGAAACCTAGTATACACATCATGTAATTCTTAAAACACGTCATGTAAGGTCTTCTATTTGGGAAGAAAAATAAACTTTTTGAGTACACACCATGTACCCTAAGTACACGTCGTGTAGTCTCTTCTCGTGTCACAAACTGTGTGTGCGGAGACACGGGGAAGGGAAAATCATGGTGTGAACACGCCATTTACCGGATGTACACACTGTGTAGTGTTGACCTGGAGTCCGCCCGTGTAACTAACAAACCGTACGGAGGAGACCTTAAGATGAACACGTCGTGTCCACTATGGAACACGCCGTGTAGCCTGACCTGGGAACCCGGCCGTGTAACTAACAACACGGGTCGGTGTAATCCTTTCGAGTACACGCCTTGTGTATATTGAACATGCCGTGTATTGTGAGCCATGTGCCCGACCGTGTAACTAACAACACGGGTCGGGGAAGCTTGTCTAGTACACGTCGTGTACCTGTGGGACACGCCATGTAGTCTTGTCTGAGGACAGACCGTGTGGAGTTAGTCATGTGGTTGGGGAAAAGGGTGGTGTACATGCCGTGTGCAGGTGTAACACGCCGTGTAGTGTCAAGCCGAGTAGTCGGCCGTGTCACAAACGACATGGGCAGTTGGAAATAACACCATACACTCCATGTAGATCATACACATGTCATGTAGTCTGTTCAAATAGGAGCCGTGTGGCTTAGCCGTGTCGAAGGACCCGAGCAGGGGAATGGAAGTCAAGTACACCCCATGTAGTCATTATACACGCCGTGTAGTCTTCTTTTTCAAATCTAGAAATTCTTTCTTCCTCTTTTTCCCTTGTGGTTCCTTCTCTTTCAGCCTTGATAATATTTAATCTAAGGTGTGTTTTTGACCTTATAGTTTCATGCCGCCTAGACGACTGTGTGTTGTTCAAAAGGAGAGTAGCTACAACTACACTCTAGAGATGGTGGGCCATGGGATAATAGTGGATCCTCCAGTAGTGCCAGATGCGGTGCCAGTTGTTATACCGGACACAGGCATAGAGGAGCAGTTCCGTGAAGGCTTTATGCGGTTCATGCAAACCTTTCAAGGAGCACCGCAGGCTGCCACATCTATGGCTGAGCATACTCGTATATTCCAGCAACAAAATCCGCCTACATTTTCCAGGTATGAAAGACCACAGGCTGCAGAGTCTTGTCTAGGATTGATGCAGACTATTTTCGAGCATCTTGAGATGCCTCCAGGTTGGAGGGTCAAGCTCGCAACATACATGCTGCGGGATTCCGCCAAGAGGTGGTGCGATGTTACCACCCAGTTAGATCATCATAGAGACATGGCGTGGGAAGATTTTCAGGTAGTCTTATATGACTTCTTATTCCCAGAGATGCTGAGGGAAGAAAGAGCTTGAGAGTTCATGAATCTGCAGCAGGGCGCTATGTTAGTGATGGACTATTCTGCTCGCTTTACTGAGCTGCAGTGTATTGCACCTGTGCTGGTGGGTGATGAGACATTGAGAGCCAGACATTTTGAGGATGGTCTTCTCTATGAAATCTGAGTGCTGGTGAATGTTTTCAGGTTGCCTTCAATACACGCTATTGTGAATCAGGCACTGATTACATAGAGAAACCTGCGTGAAGCTAGTGGTGTGGTCCAGGGCGGTTCAGCACTAGTTTTTGAAACTATTTCTACTTGTAAGAGGAAGAGACAAATGGACTTCTCTCAGGGTGGCAGTACCGATCAGATGAATGCTTAAGGTGGCCAGTTCATGTGATACTAGTGCGGTAGATAGGGGCACATGAGGCCACAGTGTCCACGAGACCTAGTGAAGTGCCAAGCTTGCGGCAGGATTGGTCATCTGCAGCGTTTTTGCAGGGCGTTTCCACCAGCAGCTAGTGAGAGGGGTTTTGTATAGGCTCTGCATGCGGGCGTAGGACCAGTGGCTTCTTACCAGTCAGGGAACTGGAATACGTCAGGGCGTGCAGGCAGAGATGGTGTTCGTGGTCGTGGAAGCCAGACACCAGGATCTCAGATCCAACAGGGCGGGACAGCTCAGGGTAGTCAGCTTGTGTCATAGGGCCGCGACACTGGGCAGACATATGCAGTGCAACAGACCTAGCAGGAGAAGGATCTCAGACCTTCTACATTCAGAGGTACTATTCTAGTAGCTTCTGTCTTATCTTCAGTACTTTTCAATACGGTTGTTATTCATATTTTCATATATGTACCTGTTGTGAAGAGCTTTGGGCTCTGTGATTCTACTTCTTCTGATATCATGATGCTAGACACTCCGTTGGGGACTAGAATGGCTGGTGTGTGTCAGTTCAAGTATTTCCCCCTTGAGGTTTGTGGGTGTCACTTTCTTTGGGAACTCTATTTCTTATATATGACAGCTTATGACTTCATTCTCGGGATGGATTGGTTGGTTCCCTTTCGAGCCATTGTAGACTTCTATCGCCGCAAGGTGCGTTTCACATCACCAGAGGGCGGAGAGTTTCTATGCAAGGGTGAATGGGATGTTCAAGAAAGTCGAGCTGGACAAGAGAATCATGGGAGAGGTGGAGTCACAACCCATATTGTGAGTTTATATCTGGATGATCAGGGGACTTGTTAGACGGATTTCCCTCCAGTGGTTGATCGTTTCAGGGATGTCTTCCCGAACGACTTTTCAGGTCTACCTCTGGAGTGGGAGGTGGATTTCTCTATTGAGCTTATGCCAGGAGCAGCGCCGGTGTCCATTCCTCCTTATTGGATGGCCACGCCTGAGTTGCAGGATCTCAAGAGGCAGTTAGAGGAGTTACAGGAAAATGGTTTTATCTGACCCAGTACTTCTCCTTGGGTTCATCGGTACTTTTTTCAAAGAAGGAGGATGGTACCCTTAGACTATGTGTGGATTATCGGAAGATGAACCTGTTGACAATCAAGAACCGATATCCCTTACCAAGGATTGATGATCTTTTTGATCAACTTCGTGGAGCACGAGTGTTCTCGAAGATTGAATTGAGGTCAGGACATCATCAGCTGTGCGTAAGACCATCGGATATACCGCTTATAGATTTTCGAAGCAGATATGTTCTGTACAAGTACTTGGTAATTCCGTTCTGGCTCACGAACGTGCCAAAAGTTTTCATGGATCTGATGAATCATGTGTTCCATCCTTATCTGGATTCTATTGTGGTGGTATTCATGGACGACATCTTGGTGTACTCTCATACTCGACGCGACCATGCCACCCATCTTATGATCATATTGAGTATACTGAGAGAGAATCGACTATATGAAAAGCTCTCAAAGTGCCACTTTTGGAAGGACCAGATTCACTTGTTGGGTCATATCATCTCAGAGGTAGGAGTTGTCGTGGACCCAGAGAAAGTAAGAGCAGTAGTTTCCTAGGAGGAGCCTAAGAACTTGTTTGATATATGGAGTTTCTTAGGGCTAGCTGGTTACTACAGACGCTTCATACATGAATTCTCCCGCATAGCAGTGCTATTGATGGGTTTGACTAAGAAGGGTGTGATGTTCGTATAGTCGGAAGCTTGCGCAACTGGCTTTAAGGATTTGAAAGGAAGGTTGACATCAGCACCAATCCTGATACTCCCAGATCCGGGGAAGATCTATACAGTTTAATGTGATTCATCAGGTATTGGGCTGGGAGTTGTGTTGATGCAGGGCGATCGAGTTGTTGTGTACGGGTCTCGGTAGTTGATGCCACATGAGAGGAATTACCCGATGCATGATCTCGAGTTGGCTACAGTTGTTCATGCGTTAAGTTTTTGGAGACATTACCTAATAGGAGAACGTTTTTTGGTTTTAATCAACCACAAAAGACTCAAGTATATCTTCACTCAGTGTGACTTGAATCTGAGACAACAAAGGTTGGATGAATACCTTCAGTCCTTCGACTTCGAGCTTGCCTATACACCTGGTAAAGGTAATGTAGTAGTTGATGCACTGAGTTAGAAGACTTAGATACAGGCTTTGTAGGAGGCCAGTGGCAGGTAGCAGCTCATGGATTTGTTCTCTGAGATGTATTTGGAGGTGCATGACAGTTAGGGGAAAAATTAACTTTCTTCTATATTTGTGACCTCTACCCTCCTAGATAGAGTGAGGATGTGACAGCTATCTGATTCAGAAGGCCTAGTTCTACGAATGCCAGTGGCAAGTGAGGACCCTCTTCCTGGTTAGATGATAGGCGATGATGAGGTTCTATGTTTCCATGGACGAGTGTGGGTTCCAGGGGATATACGCGAGGACCTAATGCGGGAGTTTCATTCTTCAGCTTGGGTAGTTCATCTCGGGGTTACCTAGATTTACTGAGACTTGAGACGCCAGTACTAGTGGCTGGGTATAAAGAGAGATGTAGCGTGTTTTGTTACGAGGTGTTCCACCTGTCAGCAGGTGAAGTTGTAGAATCATAGGCCATCCAGACTGTAACAACAGTTACCCATTACTAAGTGGAAATTGGATGATGTCGCGATGTATTTTGTGACTTGGTTTCCAAGGTCACCTAGAGGCAATGATGTCGTGTGGGTTGTTGTGGACAGACTCACGAAGGTATCTCACTTTCTGCTGATCAAGGAGACCTTCGGTGTTGACGAGCTCGAAAGGTTTTATATCTGAGAGATTATACGTCTTCATGGGGTCCCTCATTCTATTTTTTAAAATAGTGATGCCCTCTTTGTGTCTTGTTTTTGGAAGAGTTTCTAGAGGGCACTGGGTACACAGGTGCTTCTAAGCATAGCTTACCACCCTCAGACCGATGGCCAGTTAGAGTGTATGATACAGGTTCTTAAGGACATGTTGCGTGCATGTGTCCTAGACATTGGGGGCTCTTGGCAGAAGCATATACCCCTAGTCGAGTTTTCCAATAATAACAGTTTCTAGGAAACTGTTGAAATGGAACCCTACGAGGAAATATACGGTAGGCCATACCGATCACCTTTGTGCTGGTTAGAGGCAGGTGGGCAGCTTTACTAGGACCACATCTCGTGCAGGTGACTTCTGAGCAACTCCAGTTGATTCAAAAGTAGATGGTTACCGCACAGTCTCATCATAAATCTTATGTTGATCTCCGTAGATGAACTTTGGATTTCGTGGTTGGGGATAAGGTTTTCTTGTGTGTTTCACCAAGTTTGGAACACAGACGGATCACGAGATAGGGTAAACTTTCACCGAGGTATGTAGGGTAATTTGAGATACTGGAGAGAGTTGGTCTGATTGCCTATCGGTTGCAGTTACCACAGAGGTATCAAGCCATATATGACATCTTCTATGTATCTCTGTTGCACCGCTATAATTATGACCCGTCTTACACCTTTAAGCCAGAGGAGGTTTAGCATCAGACTGTTGTGTCCTTTGAGGAGCATCTGATTCGTATCGTTGATAGGAGAATGAAGGTTCTCCGACGCCGATCAGTTCCTCTCGTACTGGTGCTATGGTAGTATGGCTGAGTACAAGACGAAACCTGGGAGCGGGAGACCGATGTACGTGCTCAGTGGCCAGAGTTATTCTCAGCTATATCTTCTCTACCCATGGAAGGGCAATTCAGGGATGAATTGCTTTAAGGGGGGAAGTTTGTAAGAACCTGGTTCTTATTTTTGAGGTACAAGTTTCTTCTTTTCTCATTTCCATAATTTTTTTTTGAGAAATTATAGATAATGGGGAAGAAATAATAAATTTTTGAAGTTCACGCCGTGTAATTTTCCACACGCCATGTACTTCTGGCCATGTTGAATGTGTATACAGGGCGTGTGGCCATGCCGGTGATGAAGGGTGTAGGAACCGACTACACGCTGTGTAGTGGTCCTTTACAATCCGTGTAGTAAGTCGGCAGGTGAATAGTAAGGTGGTGGCCAGTTGTGCGACAGAACATGCCGTGTGCTCATCTAGACACGTCGTGTAGTCATGTCGATAGGTGAAAAATGACACACTGGTGGGAAGTTGTCAGAGGAACAGTTTAAAATGGGAAGTACACGCCGTGTACTTGGATGTTCACACTGTGTACTTTGTTTTATCACTTAAAATGGGTTGTAGCCTCTCCTGTTCATCGGGAAGGCTTAGAACGGGAAGAAGGAGCTTGGGAGAGGATGTCGAAGCTTTGAAGATCCTCCGATCTCATGTTTGGAATCCGTTTCCTCCTCAGACTATCTCATTGGAACCACATGGGTAAGTCCTCCCTTTTCCTAAAGTAGTTCTTTCAAATTATTTCCCTAATGGGAGTTATTTAAGTTTAAACAGAGTTTTTTCTACTTCAGATCTACGCCGTTCTTGGGCGTTTCTGGAATCGACGTTCACATATAACGTTTGTTGGCGTTTAAGGTAGGTGTCTTGGTGCTATTTTTCCAACTGTCGTGTGTTTTGTGTGTTTTTGAGCTATGAACCCATATTTGGGGTGTCGGGTGGTTGAGGCCATGGCTATTTTAATACCTATAATTGTATAGGTGATTAAATATAGTGGTAAAACTATTGTTTGGGATTAGTGCATGGATCCAGGACCACCCTGGGGGTGAGTTCCTCTATTTATCCATTTGGGCAGGATACCCGAGGGTATGCATTGTTTATATTATTCCTTTAAAGTGATGATTCTAGAATTTCCTTGAGAGGAATTTTTGGTATATTTCTTTTTACATATTGGGCTTGGCCGGTTAACTGTTTATCCTGAGGGAAATGTTGTGATTAGGCTGTGGGTGTTGTACTACATAGCATGTGGGCAACTTATTTTGTGCCTATGGGTAGATGATTTTGTGCCTGTGGGCGACACTTCTTACACATGTGGGAAAAATTCGTATGCCGGTGGGCAGATTCTTATGGTTGGATTCTCTTTACCTAAGGGTAGGAGTTGTACGTATCTGAATAAATTGGTTGTTTACTTAGAATATTCACTATGGTGATATTTTAAATAATTGATTAAATGGATATTAAAATGGAAATAAAACTAGTTAAGTTAGTTACTTTCAGTAGTACTTAATCTATTTCATTTTATTACTGCACACTGTTGTTGCATGATTTCACACAGTTGGGAACGGGCCTTTGGTGGGTGCCTACTTGGAATTTATTTCTCACACCCTGTTTGGGTCATGATTTTCGTCCCAAAGATATTACGTTTTTATAGGTTTATATAAGGGAAAGGGTCCCAATACAGGTACTTGATTGATGCTGAGGTGTAAGAGAGCATGGGACCGAGCATTGGCTCGTGATGCCACTGGTTATTTTGTTTGGTTTTTTGTACTTGTACTTCAGTTGTATAGTTTTTTAGTGTAACATGTTCTGGTTGTTTTATAGAATAGTGATATGATGCATATTCATATATATATATATATATGACTTCTTGTTTCCCCTTTTGTTATCAGTTATCCATTTCAGTTATATATACTGTTTTTCTTTCGCTATTGTTGTATGTTTAAATTATATTCTGCTATGCTACACATTGAAAAATGAGGGCATAGTTTCCCCACTATCAGACCTGGGCCCTCACTACTAGTCGGCAGCCTCTGGCTTTTGGGGAAATGTGCTTGAGGTCACATGGCGAACTGGGTTCGGGGCACCCATTGGGTGGCACCAGGAACCAGGAAATTACAAAATTCTTCTTAAAAGAAATCACCATACTCTCGTACAATTGGAATATTCTTAATCATGAGTTTCAACCCAACCATTTGAGATAAATAACCTTACTTTATTGGAATCAAGACCCATAAGTTGGAAGAAATTTCTACATGAATGTTATATTCATCCTTGCATCGATAGATGATCATATATTGTTCTGGAATATGAAATGTGACTTCTCTTCATTAAAATTTGATATGATCTCCATATAAAGAAATACATTCCTTGCTAAGAATCACAACAAATTACACTATAGGAAGTATCACAATATTTTTAGTAAGAACTTTCCGTCCAACATCAATTGGAGACGAATTGTAACCTATTGATGTGATTTTTGTGCCTTTAAGAGTTTTCAAACCTAACTCATCATCTAATTTCTGAGGTAATATAAAGATACCCTTAGAAAAGATTATAAAAATTAAAGAGTGGATGGATCTAGAATAAACTAAAACATTTTCTACTTTAGAGTGGATGGTAAGTGTACCTTTAAACATTTCATTATCGTACACCACATCACCAATAGTAACTACATGTGAATTTCCATTTTATTTGGACTTAAGAGTTTGTTGATTTCAATCATCATCAATAACACTTAGATTAGGGTATTGAATTCCATAATGACCCATTTCCTTGCACGTGTAACATTGAAGTGTAGGAGATTCATTAGGTGTATCCTTTTCTTTAATCTCATCATTAGAAATTTTTTTCCCATCACTTCAGCATTCAATTTCCTGATGACCTTCTCTTCTACACATATAACATTTAAAAATCCCGTTATTAAAATTCCCTCCATGTTTCCTTCCAGAAATTGAGCATAAGGAAAAACACATCATTTTTTCAGTGTGGTCATTATTTTTTCCTTCGAATTACATTTTCCTCTTCTTGTGAAACCCATATGACTGATGGGTTACTATGATCTCTATCTCGTCCTTGAGAGAACATAGAAAATTTCCTTGTAGCTTTTCATGTCCCTTGTGGCTAATTCCCTTTAAAGACTTGGTTTTAATCCAATAAATAATCGATCGATCTTACTCTTGGGTTGGATATTAAATCTATAAGTGTACCTTGAATGCCTTTTAAAATTTTCTTCATAGGAAATAATGGATTCGTCATCCTTTTTTTATGTTCAAGGAACTCCTTCTCCATCATTTTTCACTGAATACATGGAATGTACTTATTGAAAAATATGTTCTTGAACTCGTTATATTTCATGGACTCAATTTCATCTCTTTACCTCGAATTCTTGATAACTTCCAACATTGATTAGCTTCACCTTCCAAATGATATAATTCTAAGATAACATCATCATGTACATAACATTATATAACTTCAAATATCTATTCAGTGTTACCGATCCATTGTTAGCCACAAATGGATCAGAAGATCCACTGAATGAAGGTGGATGCTACCTCATTAAGGATTAAATAGATTGTTGCTACCTCTTTTTCTCATTTGGATGTCTGGAATGATTCATAGATTGTGAATGGTTTGTGAGAATGGCTACAATATTTATCATTCCAACTCCCATAACATTTGGTTTCATAGAGGTGAAATCATTTCATTGCTTGTCGCCTTCAGTATTAACGTGGTTGTTTCGGTTTCCATCCATTGAATAAAACCATATATAATAGTGTGAGAAACAATAATAATAATAGGAATACCACATAATCAAGAATAAGATTTCAATTTTGGAAACATTAGTTATTATCCTAGGTTATGCATGGCCACTATGATTATATTCTACACATATACATACACTTAAGGTTTTCCTAACCTAGTTTCCTTTGGATAACTATACCTTTCCTCTGATTCCAACTATAATGACACATTATTTACATATATTGATATCACTTCAGAATAGAATTATATTTATTACAACATATAACAAAACCATTATTAGACTGTATATGTATAGTTATTTTTGATATTGGGAAACATAAACAACTGGTTCAAAAAATATCTACATTATCTCTCATTTATTTCATCATAACTGGATTCCTTTTTGGCATATCATACATAATACACTTCTTCATGACCTGGGGAAAAGAAACATATAAAATGGTGAGCTCAAATTCCTAGTAATGGTAAAAAAGGAAATATCAATCATATCGTATTCTTAAGAACATAACAATTAAGAATCTTATCTGGCATATAAAATATCACAATATCATGTCATTGGATAAATCATAAAAGTAAAATGATATCCCAAAATTCATAACCTAAGACATGAAATTGTGTGACATACAAACATAATCATATAATATCATTTCATATTAGCCATCAATCATTTCCAAGACCATCATAGAGGAAAATTTCCATTACTGAACTGAGTTCACTCTTTATTTTAGGAATGTATCATTGAACCAGAATTAATTTACATTCCATTCGTGTCTATCTCATGAGATATAAATCATTACCCATTCTATTGTATAGAGATATATGTTTCATCCATCTCATAATGAAAACATTCTTACATGTGCCAAAAATACCTAAAAACATTCACCATAGCATAACCTATGAAATAAAATGGGTTTCTTAAACATCATTAAATAATCGTTGATATAAAATAGGTGGATTTATAAAATAACATTTCATCATAAATACAATCATATCATAGTAATAGAATTTATAGAAACATAGACCTATGTAATCTTATATGGTAAATTATTTTGATAAAACATTTGAACTTCATTCCTGATAAAAGTATCACTTCTTCTTCAAAAACATATTCTTTTCCCAAAATATCATGAAATATTAAAAGAGAATAATTTAGTAGAAAATTCACATTTAATGGTTTATAGGATTCTTCATAGAAATAAGAAGTTATTAAGAGTTAAAAACTTTTTCATGTTTTATATATTAAAAAAATATTCTCCTCATATTTTTGCTGGAAAAGTCAAAATGTAACTCCTATGGTAAACAAAAGTAAGATTCCTTAAAATCCTTGTAGTAAAATTCAAAATGGGTAAAAATTACTTAAGAAATATATAGAATAATAGTAAATATTTTATGAGAATATATTTATGAAACATGGACATGGATGATAAATATATTCCCAGTAGATACTTATGAATAAACAATCTCAGTTAAAATGAAATTAGAAAAGATGTCCCTTAAATTATGTCTGATATCCTTTGTATGTATCAGAACCTATTGTATAAAGATATAAATAATGTTACTTATTTATTATCAAATAATAATAATTTTTATGATATTATTTATGATCATATTTCCATTTATTGGTTAAAAACATTTCATTATAACTCGTTATTCGGGTATTAACTGCCTTATGTTCTTATATATGTTTTGTCGAATAAGTTCATATGACTCTTTTTAGTATATATTTATGTAATTTTTGTGGGGTATTAATATAATATATATCTTATTTATTCATTCAATTCATTTATATATTCATGGTTTAATGAAAATTATGTATATCTAATCACAACGTACTGTGGAGACAGTAAGTCATACGTATGCATGAGTGACGATATCCTTCCAATAATAGTGGATTGGTATTGAATTGGATGGTGTAGAATATATAATAAATATTATATTTTTATAATAATAATATATAGTAATTATTTTCATCATTATACCCATCCACATAAGGTGGTGGTGAAAAACAAATTACACCACGGGGTGGATATAGTAGGCTGTATGTATGCACGCGCGATGATTTGGTTTTCGTTGGATGGATAGAAGATGAAATATGGGTTTTCATATTTATAATAACATATCAGTATATTAGTGATAATGATGTTATTTCTTAATAATGAAATAATTAAAGTAGAGTAATTATGTGAATAAATAAATTTGAATGAATCGGTAGAAGAGATTAACTCTTCCTTGACGTACCTCTTCTAAATTTCCTTTTATGGAACTAGAGTTGTTCTTCTGAGAAGACCAGAACATATAGAATGTAACTATGGAATTTGAGAGGATAAATGTGTAAGTTTTTTCTATGCTTGAAATCTAAAAATTGAGTAAAGATGAGAGGGAGTGGGTTCCCTTTTCAAAGAGATGAGAAGATCACTTTAGAAATCTCTCAAAATATTAATTTATTATAATTTCAATTAATACTAAAAATGGTCAAAAACTTATTTAATAAAAATATATGATTATGTTGGTTTGAATACCCATCATCCAATAATTTTTAGACAAGTTTAGTAAATTTTTTATCATTATTTATTTGGTTTAACCCTTATTTTACCCTTTTTAATCTTCAAGTGATATCAAGTTATTTAAACATTGTTTGTTAATGTAATTACCATATCATGTCAAAAGACCCACAATAAGTTATTTATGAGATATAAGGACATATATTAATCATTTTTCAAAATCCTATATTTTTAAAATTTTCAATATCATTTAATAAACTATTCTATTTTTAATGTCATGAATTGTGGCAATTTTGGAAAATATTCACACATGACTTTTTAAAATTCATAACAACTTGATTCCATCCAAACTAAGGCATTAAAAAATAGAAAATATGTCAATATAATCCTGAAATTTTTTTATGAAATCATAATAACGAAATTTTATTTTTTTTTACTATTTATATATTTATTTATTTGAATCATTCATTAATGAAGTAATCACTACATCATTAATGTGTCCAAAATAAAAAAAAATTATCAAACCTATAAAAATTATAAATAAAATACCATGATGTTTTGAACCATTTTATAATTATAATTAATAATTATATTCACGATGATAAATTATATAAACCTATATTAAAATAAATTTAGTAAAGGATATTTATTTAGGTTATAAATATCTTTACATAAAATTAATTCATATAAAATGTCATTTTCAAATCAATGTGAATCCATGGGGTCCCAAAATCGACCCAAGGATGAACATGGTGAGAAATATCTCATATAATAGGACTAATACACGTTTTCTGTGTGTTTTTCATTCTTAAATTATTATTTTTTACAGTTATTTACTAGATTTACCCTTTAACACGGGTAAAGAAAATAATTACTGATGTTATAATTCATAATGTCCAAAAAAATAAAAGGTATATATTCAAAAAAAATTGTAACATCTGATTCCAAATATTGAATCCATTTTTTCTAAATTCGAAACAAAAAATTTGCACAAATTGATTTAAAATTAAATATGTTGTTGAAATGATAGTACAAGTTTTTAAAATTTAAAACATTGCAAAATATTGAAATGTTTCTACCTATAATTCAAAGGAAAATTAATACTAATGACATAAATTATATTAAATGGATAAAAATATTCTATTTATAATTTAAAACCATTCAATATTATAATTTAACTATATAAATTTTCTCGATGAAACAATGTTGTTTTTAATTAAAATTTAGCATAATTTTACTATTCATCAAAAATGAAAGTTATCTGAAAAATACCAAAAATTTATCCAAAAGTAATTTTTTATATCTCACTTCAAAAATAAAAATATTATTTTTTCACATATAAATTATTAATGTGTCTAAATCATATTTCAAAATGGGTTCCCTAATCAACGGTGTAAAATTAACCTCTAAAAATAGGTTCTTATACATAATATAGGGTATCATTCATATCCTATGACTAAAATATCAATTGGACGAATAAAAATAACATTTTTTTAAGTATATAACACATATATCTCCTTAATCTAATTACCAAATTAAATTAAAAAAATTTAAATATCTAATTGAATTATATTTTTCCTAAATAATTAGTAGCTAATGAATTCACAATGTATTTTCATAAGAAAGTTATAATTATTCACCAATAACCAAGCGGCTAGGCTATAACACTAATTTAATATTAAGGGCATCTCATGGTTCATTTAATCTCATGACTCCTTGCAAATAAATCTACATAAGAATAAAAATTATTTAAAGAAAATATTTCTTAAAAACATCCAGGTGTATCTTTCTACCCCACTTAATCTGAATTTCACCCTCAAAATTCATCATTTATAAATAAATATATTAGGATATCTCTCCATCATCATATCCAAAAGTTCACGTGTATATTTTTAAAATATTTGGTTCCTTCATAAAACATTTACCAACTGACTGGTCTTGTTTCTTATAACATTTTCACTTTGATCCTGAATCTCTATAGGTTGTTCTTCGTAAGAATGATCTAGCTCCAATAGTATGACTTTTGAGATTAGTAAATGGGTTGGATTAGTTATGTACATTCTTAGGAATGATAAAGGGAACATATTATGAAATTGAGAGTGATTAGGTGGTTGTGTCAATCAGTAATCTACCTTCCCAACACGTCCCAGTCTTTCAAAAGGAGTGATATACCTATGGCTCAGCTTGCCCTTCATTACAAATCTAATTACAATTTTCCTAGGAGATATTCGTAATAACACCTTATCACTAACATAAAACTATATTTCTTTTCTAAGGTTTTATTCATAACTTTTTTTTATTATGAGCTTATATTATGAGTTGTTTAATATATTTGAATGTTTCCTATATTTCATCAACAAGATCAGGTCCTAATAGCTTTCTTTACCCAAATTCATCCCAACAAGTTGGAGTTCTGCACTTCTTTACATATAGGGATTCATAAGGAGCCATATTAATACATGAGTGAAATATATTATTGTATGAAACTTATACCAATTTTAGGTTTTGATCCCAAAATCCATTTAAATCCAAAGAATAATCTCTCAAAATGTCTTCTAGAGTTTGAATTGTTCTGTCAAACTGACTGTCTGTCTGAGGATGATAAGAAGTGATGAAGCATTACTCTATATCTAGACCATGCTAAATACTTCACAAAAACATTGACGTAAAACTTGGATCCCGATCATATATAATGGAAAGTGGTACTCCAAGAAATATTACCACTCACTTTACATATATCTGGGAAAGATGATCAAGGGAAAATCCTATCTAATAGAAATGAAGTCTACTGAATTCATAATGTGATCAACTATAACATAGATATCATTATTTCCATTAGATGTTTTTTGAAGTGCGTTGAAAAGGTACATATTGATGTTTTCCCATTTCCTTTCTAGTATGGGTAATGGTTTTAACATCCCATTAGACTTATATCTCTCAACCTTAACATGCTGACAAACCAATCATCGAGAGACATATTTGGTGACGTCTAATTTCATTCCATACGACCATAAGTAATATTTCAGTTCTATGTTCATCTTTGTGCTTCCATGGAGAATAGAGAATGAAGAACAATGACCCTCATCCAATAGCTCCTTCATTAATTCTGGCATGGGAGGAACACAGACCCGCTTCTAGATCATTATTATTTCATCACAATCAAGGTTGAATTCAGTAATGTTTATCACCTTATTTTGTAACACTACATATTCCTTATGTGTATCTTTAATCATCCTTATTATAGATGGCTGAACATTAATTTGAGATGGATAATATTTCCTACCTTTAATAAAAATTTCAGGATCATATATTAAAAATATATAAATATTGGATCTTTCTTGATCCTCATCATGGATAAGCTAGCAGGGTCTTTTCGACTCAAAGCATCTGCCTCCTTTTTCTCTTTCCCAGGGTGGTAATGTATTGATAATTCGTAATCTTTATTTAATTACAACCATATTCTTTGGTGCATATTCATAACCTTTTATGTGAAAACATTATTTAAACTTTTATGGTCAGTATAAATATCACACCTTTCACCATAAAGATAATGCCTCCATATTTTTAATCTAATTATTGTCGTAGATAACTCCTAATCATGGGTTAGGAAATTTTGCAAATATATTTTCAACTATTGTGAGGCATAAGCTATCACAATAAGGGTTTGAGATTATATTTATGTAAGGATTAACATAAGATATATCGTTCAATGATCATATGTGAGTATAATAAAAATATAAGTGAATAAGAATTTATTTAGGAAAAATTAACATATAATATAGAATTCATACCCCCATAAACCAAGAGGATGTCCATAAGAATTAAAAAGTAAATATGATAACGACATATTGAAATCATGGAATCACTGATTATAAAACATCAATATAAGACATGATATCATAATAATAATTGATGGATCATTATTGAGACTATCATAGTTGATTTGGTTCACTCAACGTTCCCATTAACTTAGTAGACAAAGCACTATGATGGATTTGGTTCACTCCCAAATTTCAAACAAAACATTTCCTTAGATATAAATATTCACAAATTTCATTGGAGGCATGTATAATTATGGGCCTATTGATCACATAAATAAAATAATATAATTTTTATTTATATGTGTCCTACATGGGGGAATCAATACATACATAAATAACATGATAATAAAGCAGAGTTCATAATGTGGTCCTAATGAAAAATATTAGGCCAAATCATATTAAATAATAAGGGAAGAAGAAATTATATCATTTTTGATGTTTATATATTCATAAAGAATCATAGCCCTCGATCATTGTGTTTTATAGTATAAAAAATCATTACAAGTATAGAGTAGAATAAAAAATATTAACCACATAGTTGAAGATTTTCCAAAAAATAATAGGAAATTATAATGAAGAAAAATTATTATTATATCCCATTAAATAATAATTAAACTAATATGTCTCTGAATAAAAAAAATTGGTTTCTAGAATATATTAATGGTCATATGATTTTATTATTTTTCCACATTAATTTTTTAAAAAAAATTATTGTTTTTCATAATATCATGTTTATAAAATATAATGAAATTAGAAGGGAACATAAAACTTATATTAACCCCCAAAAAACAGCAGTATAGAAACTAGCTAAAAATTTATAAAACAAATAAAAATAATACTAAAAAATATATATGATAATAATATAGATAATATTAGAGAAAATTAAATATAATTTGTAACCCAAAATTAATGAAGGTGGATTATAAATATTACTTTTATGGTTTATAACACATTTTAATAAACAATACCATTGTAAAAAATAAAATAAGAAATTATTTTGGAAATAAGTTAATAAAAACATGAATTCCACATTACTTAAAGAATAATTACGTTTCTAATTAAAATATAAATCATTGGGGGATTGGAAATTATGTGTAAAGAGAGTAAATCAATAATGAATATGATAGATATTTTTTATAAAAAATGAATTACTTTTGAGAATTAAATTCATCAAGTTATATATTTGAATTTAAATTTTAACTTTAAACAGATTGATTCATTATTTTACTATAAACTAATATAGAAATTACATCTTATAAAATAATATTAATAAATGTATCATTATGTCCTATGAAAGAAAGTGGGTTATGAAAAACCCTTAACTGTTTTGAAAATTTTGAGTCTAATCACCGAAAACTATAATTAATTGAAATGTTCATTGAATGTTATGTAATAAAAGGGTATAATGATGTTAAAATTTTAAATAGTAGTATATTAAATGTTCCATTGAAATCAGGGTGTATAATAAAAAATATGACATAATGGGTGAAAATTGTGAAAAAAACCCTTACATTAAACCCAATATTTGATAAATAAATCTTTTGATACTATTGTTCTAAGGGAGAATTGTGAACCCTAGAAATAAGTTATGAAAAAAATAAAAGTTATTTTTCCGGTAAAATAAATAAATCTCATAAGATTACATTTTAGTAAGAATGTTGTTTACTAAAAATAAAAATGTGTGTTATAGCAAGACATTTCCTTTTTGTGATTCAATCAACCCTTACAACTAAATTCCTCATTAATAAAATTATTTTTATTACATAACTTCTTAGTAATATTGTTATTCTATAAGTAATTGAATATAGATAATTTATTTGAACATTCAATTTATTTATATAATATAATTAATTTATTTATTGTAAAAACTATTCAATTTCAGCATATTTTGACAATATTTTTGATGGAAAAATATATTTTATTAATGATTTAAATTGATAATATTCTTATTCAAAAGTGGAAAAACATTTTCATATTCACATATAATCATATTATAATTTTAGTTATGAAATCCAATAATTATTGACTTTTGTAGCACTATAACTTTTTGTTCTTAAATATACCTAAATATAAAGATATTGTATCAGTATGGGTGAGTATGATTAAGGAAGTGTGTCATATAATTTTAATATAAATTTATTGAAATTATTTATTTGCTTAATTATTTTGAGTCATATTTAGTTTGATTTTAAATTAAATAATATCATGAAGAAAAAATAATAATGTTACATCATTGTGGTGGCCGTTTGCCCAATTTCTGATTTATGGTATTTTATTTTTTTAATCGGACGGAATGGAGATATTTACAGGTTCAACATTAATATAATAAAAATTAGTATACTAATTATATTAATATTATTAAATTAATATTTTTAGTTCAGTTTGAGATTATATATATTAATAATAAAAGTTAAAGATTAACTAATTCTCACTTTGGTACCCTAAACATTATCTTGAATGCGTCATAAAAATTGACGGGATTATGATAAAAGATTCATTCAATATTATTATTAAAAAATTATTCACTTTTATGTTCAGAATAATTATTGAATTTAAAAATGTAATTTTACATAATTGATCTAGAATAAATGGGTGGGATTTTATCATATTTTATGTAAAGAAAAATGGATATTTTGTGAATACCCTTTAATTTTTCAACAATATAATTACACTATCCATGGGACAAAGTCTCAAAAAATTAAAAGTATTATATTTATGAGGGTATTTTTGGTAAA
Organism: Viscum album; assembly: GCA_963277665.1. Lineage (NCBI taxonomy): Eukaryota > Viridiplantae > Streptophyta > Magnoliopsida > Santalales > Viscaceae > Viscum > Viscum album. Next base: position 1,940,047,812 of record OY728126.1, on the reverse strand, counting down.
AAAAACCCTCAACCGAGATTTAAAACATATTTGTAAAACACGTTTTTAGTTATTCATCATTAAATTTCATGATTATCTATTTTGGTATTTAGTATGGTAATTAGTTTTTAACAAAATAATTTATATTTTATAAATAATAAATATAAGTCTTACATCCAAATATTTTTGTCATAGAGACAATTTAAATTTCAATTTATTGTAATAAAATTTATAAATAATATAAAATTTTATATATATTCAATGAAAAATTATATAAACAAACAATTTTTGTGGGAAAATTTGTTTTCACCATTAATAGTTCTTAATGTTATTTAGTCTTGGTGAACAATCTAATAATTGATAATTTAATTAAATATATGCTTAAATGATATGGTAAATCATCTATTAAGATGATACTAATTTATTAACATAAAAATGTTAATTAGTATTAATAAAACAATACATTGAAAATAAAAATTTCACCATTATCATTAAAAATAAATTTAATATGGAGAATTATTATTTTATTCTTAAAATTAAATTTAAATATTTGAAATATATGATGACATTAATTTAAAATATAATATCCATTTTTTTGATCAATTTTCTAGAAATGATGAAAACTAGTTTTTAATAGAACAAAATAAATCAATTTTATGATTAAGATATTACTTAAGTTTCTAAAATGATATACATGGTTTTATTAATACATTATAATAATTTTAATTTATATATTTTACTTCTAAATTTATACTTATTATTGATAATTTCTTCTAAATAAATTAATTAATTTTTATAATAATGATAATGTAATACAGGTGACTATTTTAGCAATATAGGTATTTTAAAACTATTCACCTAAAATATTGTTTTTGAAAAATTTGGAAAATTCATACCAAAATAATATTTACCTTCTATATCAAAAATTTAAATTATATTTATGTAACTACGATTCAAAAATATAATTTTTTAAAAAAATAATAAATATACATAAAAATATTCTTAGGTTAAATAAACAACATTTTCCATTAATTAAATCTTGGAAAAAATGAAAAATAAATTTGACGAAAAAATTTCACCTTAATAATACTTGAATACACCATACTTTTTGTAAGTAACATATCCCTTCAAAATATTCTCAAGAAATTTATTAATATATTTTATTTTTTGGTGGTAGTCTATGGTGGCGATTCTTCTAATATAGATCACTTGGAAATTTTATGATGTTTAATTTCCCTCACATACGATTTAAATTATACTATATTTTTTCATTAGGCCTATTCTAGAGAAATCCCTAGTAATGAAATAAATTTTTGGTACCGGTAAAAATGAGCTTCACATTGAAGAATTATGTAACTTAATTTCATTGATTTCTTTCACTGATTTCGTAATATGGGTGATTTTATTTATACCATAATAATTACTGACTATATTATAATTGTAAAATTTTAAATTAACATATCATAGTTTCATTTTAGTTTAGTGTTTCTTGTAGAAAAATATAATAATATATAATTTATTAAAAGAAAATATATAGTGAAATCTTGGGTTATCATTTTATACCACTGTTAAATAAATTACTTCCTCGCAATTTTAAAATGCATACTTTGCTTGAAATATATTACTTATTTTTCCAAAAAATTGATATACTTCAATTTTATAAATACTGAATAACTATTTAAAATGATTTATTTCACTCATAAATTTTTATATATTATATAAAATCTTTTTAAAATCATTTTAGTCACTCTTGTATTATGATAATGTTGTAAAAGTGACAGTTTAAGATATATCATTCTTTTTTTATCTATTTACCAAAAAAGTGAATGTTATAAAAAAATCCAAAATATTAACAGTAACCTAATTTTTAATTACAAAGTCTTAAAATTAAATTAAATTTATATAATTCAGATTTGTAATTTTTTTAAATTATGAATTTTAATATGAAATATCATGGAAACAATTTTTATAGAAAAAATCATTATTTAAAATATAAAAATATCAAATAAAAAATTGCAGGTGATAAATAACTTATTAAATCATAAATTTCATGTTTTTATTATCAAAATTTCTATTTATATATCCCCTCACGTGATCTTTACATCTAAGATATGCATGTCGTATTCCCTTATAGAATATAGGGATGTTGATTCCAATATCATATATATCATTATAATTTCCACAAGTATCATGTCATCTCCCATATGATTTACCTCATTATATATCTTTACCATTTCATCATTGTATTTTTATTAATATAACTTAAGAATTATAATTCATTTATGATATCAATTATATGACCCTCCTAAGGAATAATAATTCAACTGTATGGAATTTAGTTTCATTATTGATTTAAAAATATTGTTTTATCCTTCTATACCCATAAATTTAACAGTATATTATAATTGTCAATTTTTTAACATATCATTGATTCATTTTATATTATTATTTAAATATATAAATAGTTATTAAAAGATTTATTTATGGAAAATACATAGTTAAATCATGAGTTATTACAATTAGAAATTTACATCACACTGAATGGTAGAAAATTGAGTGAGAATTCAAATCCCACAAACCAAATAGGTTTTACATAGTTCACCTATTATGGCATACCAATAGATCATAAAGACAACATAATTCTAATATACCATAACACATTATAAAAACATATCATCTATGTGTGTTTTTTGGTCACATTCACTCTATATAATGGTGTATATCCCATATAAGGTTATATAATGTCACACTAAAATCCATGAACCACAACCCCCTATTATCCATCACTCACTGATTATGAGATTTTTCATTTTATAATTTTAAATATTGATTGAATTTTTATGGTCATGGTGGCCTATCATTGTTTATCATGATAAAATATATGTTTCAAAGCATGGAATTTTGTGTTCCTTTGAAATCTGTGTTGATTCCCTCTCTTAATTTGATGTCGAATGAGATCCCTCTTCAATGAGTTGGTAGTTTATATATTATACTTAAACTATCTATAGAAAATATTTATTCATAAATGTGAGGATAGTTTAAAATTGTAATTATCATATATCTTTCCTTCCCAATAGTAATTTAGTAGAACTATTATCCATAAATTATTCAAGAATATCACATACAAAAATGTATAATCGAATTATTTTCAATTGATCCCCCTTTCCCAACAGAGAATTTTGAATATTATATAGAATATTTTTTTCTTCTCCAAGTTTAAATATTTTATATTCCTTTGTATATCATATTTTAATAATTTGTGATATAACATAATCTTCTTGTAAATCACCCCTTTCATTACACGAGGCAAATCAATCCATTATCAATTTATATCATATATGATGTGCCAACGAGTTAGTTACAAAAATGAAAATAACTTGAAATATAGTTAAATCCCCAAAACAAGATCCATATATTATTCAAATAACTTCTATATTAATAATCTAGATAAATTTATAATAACTCATTCATATTGAGCCAATATTCATCACTGTATAGTTTTTTTGAATTCTTCCATGTTATATTTGTATCTCCTTCCTCATGTAATAGTATACTATAAATAACTAGATTAATATTACATGAATAAAATTATTAAATTTAATATCATGAGTATTAATGAACAATTATCTCAATTCATCTATATTCATCAAAATTGTTGGGGATAGATATGTTACATTAATGGTCGTTCATGAGTTATGCTCCTAAATAGCCTATGGTAAAACATTCATGGACTAATATATTTTTCATATAATGTGGTCATAACATTCCCCCTCTAAACATATTTTAAAAATGATGTAGTTATAATAGGACACTATTCCCATGTTATTTCATCCCTAGACCACTAAAAGCAGGAAAATCACCATAACCAGTATTAAAGAATATTAGATAAATCAGGGTGTGTTGGAAACATTCTTGTGATATATAGTATCTTAGAGTTGGATATTCACATTAAATAAATATTAGAATGATCCTAATGTATTTTAACAAACAAACACTATTACCCTACTTGGGGTTTACTAATTATATCATTATAATGTAGATTGGATCTCACTATGAAGGATCTGTTAGATTAAAATTCATGGAGAAATAGATACATATATGACTCCCATAATAAATTTTAAATTTAAAAAACACATCCTAGTAAAATTTATTACATCCTTTATATCATTAAAAATATCATTCTTATTAGACTATAAATGATAAAAAAATTAAGGGTTATATTATAGACTCAATAAGGGTTACATACCGTGGATGTTATCATGATTAAATAAGACTTAATCAACATGGAAGATTGAATAATTAAAAACATTTCATTAAATCAATAACATGAGTTCAATTATAATCCATGCCTAAAATAGACATTTAAAACAAATATATTATGAAAACACCATTATTAAAAAAATGAAATTATTTATTCTAGACATTCATGATAAATGCATATAAACCAAGAAAACATGAATCTTACAGACATAGACTGTCATGAATGGAATCATTCTTAATAAATTCAATGTTGTAAACTAAATACCAATTTATTATGTTATTCCTGTATTTTTTTCTCATGATATATGTATGTAATTCATTTATATTTTATGATATATTTCTCTTTGAATGAATTGTATTTCATCAATATCTAGTGATACAAGCAACCACATGTCTAAATGATCCTGAATGTAGTATACCATTATAACCTAACCCTGAAATTTTCATATTGAATAATATAAATGACACAATAAAAATATATATATATAATTTTCTAGATAAATCAAATATAATGATAAATAGTTACTAAATTTTGTGTAATGTCCTTATACCCTTTACAAATACATTTTTCCTCACAAAGTGTGTTTTATTCTATTTTGTGAACAAAATATAAGATCAATTTCTACTATATTTATGAAATTAACTCTAATATATTAATTTCATTTTTAAATAATCATATAAAAGTGATTATATATTGTATTTTTTAGAATTTCAATAAAAAAATTATATTCCAAATCATATTGGAATATAAATATTTTATTTGAAAAATGTCATTCATTTAAATAATTTAAAATGTTTATTATTGTTGTCGAATGTTTTTAATAGTAAAATTAGTTGATTTATATTTGTGACATCACAACCTGGGTACCACTAAATGGTGCCCTAATCCGGATGGCCACATTTCTTTAAGAGAGCCTCCCCGTATTCTATAGGGGGCCAACTAGCAACGTGGGTTTGGTAATTCAGTCTTGGGGGGACTATACACTCTTTTATCAGAATTAAACACCAATGGAAGAAAAAAACAATAACCAAGTGTGGAATCATATAAATAAAAAATACAATACCAAGTCAAATGATGGTAAAAACCCAAAAAATTCAATAATCATCTGAAAGTTAAATCATTATTGGACAATGAATGTTTCAATTGTCTAGAATTAAACTGAATGTAAAGACACAAAGACTCCAATGTAGGTCCCGAACAATGTTCGGTTCCCTCTCCCATGCTCCAATCCCAAATAGAAACCTATCCCATGACCTTTCTTTTATCAGGTCCTATAACAACAAAGTCATTTCAGGTTCCAATCCCACGACCCAAATAGGGTGTTAGTACATATAAGTAGTCAACCACCAATAGTGTCTAAAACGAGTCCAGTCAAAAGATAATGTATTCAATTCTATGAATCAATAAATACAATGCATAATTTAAACAGTTATCACCTTTTTATTTAACCATTAATAATCACATTTGGACCTGTTTTAGTTCATGTTTCCCATTTCAATTTTCAGTCATAATTTTCATTCATTTGGTGTTGAACTTCATGTCATGAAACAGAATATCATTTTAATCGTCATACATTATTATCATTTATTTGGGGTTTAACACCATGTCAAGCACCATAATCTCATTTGAATCATCATTCATTATTATCATTCATTGGGTGTAGGTTTTCATGCCTAGAACCCAAAATCTCATTATTGTAGGATGCCAGGATATTCAATTCATATCTCATTTGGTGTAAGTTTAATGCCTAGAACCTCATATTCTCATTCTTGGACAACAATTGGGGAGGAACTCCACATTCAAGTACCAACTTTTGATCATTATAGAACACCATATCTAGCTCCAGAAAAATCTAAGCCATTTAATCATTCATTAATCCACAATAAATTTCTACCTCATTCTACTACTAATCTAATGATTAGTTACACATTTAAATGGCCATTAGTTAACTAAACAATTAACTAAGAACATAACCCGCTAATTAATTCATCAAGTAACTAATTAATCAACATAATTCTTTTTCCATAATTAATTCTTAAAAATTAATTCTCCATATCAAATATCATCTATACATAATTAATTCTCACAATTAATTATATTTGATCAACATCAAGGCACATAATTAACTCTGACAATTAATTATCTATGGTCGACATCATGGTACATAATAAATTCTCACAATTAATTATCTTTGGTAAAAATTATTTCACAATTCATTTCCCCCAATTAATTATCATATCACAACCAATTCAATATATAAATTACAATATCTAAACCCATTAAAAATTAAAAAAATAAATATTTTTGAAACCCCCCTTCGTTTGTTTCATTATTTAATTATAAATCAATCACTATGGAAAACCCAATTCAATTCCACTTTCCAAATTTTTCAAATTTATGAAAACCATTATAAAGGGAAGATAACAATTCATAAACCTGCATTCAAATATCTTGAATAAAAACTATGAGAGTTTTATTTAGAACACCTACATTTGTTTATTGATTGAAGTTATCCTAACAGAAATTCGCAAAATTCGAGCAGCACCACATCCTCAATCAAGCTGCAAATATAAATCCCTAAACCACAATAAAGATCAAATGCATCAAGATCTTAAAAATCTAGATCTAGATCCACAATATATGATCTATATCTCATCACATTGGTTTATATCCCTGAAATCATTGTATATCATACATGAAAAGATCAAGGAAGTTTAACGGAATGAACATGAGAAGCAACGAGATGAAATCTGCTTACCAAGAAGAGAGAAGATCTTCAATCCAGGATTTCGTTCTCAAAGAAAGTTTCTGGATTTCCTTGGAATCCCTCTGGAAGGCTCTGAGATCACCCCGAAATTTTCTAGCCTGAGCTTATGTCGAACTATAGAGGTTTCTGGTGTTGGGGTAGTTTAGAAACCAATTTCCAGATTAAGTTGCTCTACCCGCTTAGATTCATTTGAGATTCCACACAGTTTGGCCAAAACATGCACCCACTGTGAGATCTTTCAGTTCATTCATGGTATTATGGTGAACGTTTAATAAAATCATGCACCAATCATACCAAAATCCACTGTCTTTACTGAAATCATGTGTGCGTTTTGGCCAAACAGTGTGAAAACCGTGCATAGACCCATGTCTTCCCATGTTTCTTAAAAACATCACCTAAACACACCCCATGTCATAAACCAAACCAAAGGTACTTATTAATAACAAATGTACCTAAAACAATTCCTGATATTGAAACAAAAAAGGCTGGAATATTACAATCTCCCCACCTTATAATTGTTCATCCTTATGATGCACTCATGAACTTCTCTACGATTCCAAGCCAAAACAATTGTGACATTGATCCCTCAAGTCTTATTCTTGTTCCCTTTTTTCCTCTTGAACACATCCATTATTCTATAACACATGAAAAAACATCACAGTCTTTCCCCATAACAATTTCTCAATGCGACCCAACACACATACCAGATGCTCCTCAAAGGACACATCTATCTCAGTTTCAAGCTATTCCACATCAATCACAAGATAATGGTTGTGGTGATACCACCGTAGATGTGAAAATAGAAAACATAATGCATAGTAGTGAATTTTTGTGGATGTTTTAGTCGGTAAACCACTAGCCATATTCTCTCGATCACTTCAAACAGTCCTAGGAACCCAGGCACCAACTTTCCCTCCATATGTATCATGTGGTGACCCAATCATAGAGACACCCAAAAGAATACAAGATCACCCTCTATAAACTCTAGGGATTTTATTTATCTATAGTCAAATGACTTTTTCCTACTCTGAGTTGTGCCCATATTTTTTCAAATGAACTCCACCTACTCCGATATCTCATGCACGAGGCTCGGTCCAAATATCTCTAACTCACTAGCCATTAACCAACATAATGGTGATCTACAAGGTCTATGATAAAGTTCCTCATATGGTTCTATCTGTATAGTTTCCAAATAACATTGGTTATATGTGAACTCCACTAAATCCATGTGCTTCTCCAAAGAACCAAAAATCTCTAGAACAAATTATCACAACATATCCTCTAAAACCTGTATTGTATGCTCTAACATCCATCTATCCATGGGTGGTGGGATATACTTAAACAAATCGGTGTACCAAGCACCTTCTATAATACCTACTAGCAGTGTGATGTTACATGTGAATAATGTTCGGATACTATAGTCAGGGTCACCCCATGCAAACCTACTATCTCTCGCACATATTGTTCTCCAAACTATGAAACTATAATGGTTTCCTAGATATGGAAGAAATATTCTACTTCAACTAGTTGATCCAAAACGACCCAAAATTTCACCATTCTTCTTATGAGTAATAGGATGTACTACCACAAAATCCATAGTCACATCATACCACTTCCATTCCAGAATATGTGACGGTTATAATAGGCCTCCTAGTTGTTGATGCTCTACTATCACATAATGAAACTTGAATCATATAATAACGAACTCTACTATATCCTTTTTCATGTCTGGACCCCAAAAATATCATAGTAGTTCTTAAAATACTTTTTTCACTAAGGATATAACTCCAACCATGATGCAGGAAATTCTTTCATGAGTTCCTCTTGTATAATCGTAGGCACAAAAATTGGATTTTTCATATAGATGATTTCATCCTCATACATTATGTCATCTGAAGGTTTCTCCCCACCATCAAGGAAAAAAACTCTTGATCCCCATACTACCTGTCCCTGATCTATCACTATAGTGTAAACTCCACTGCTATAGAAACCAGAGTCTTCCCCTCCTCACTCTCCTGAACTACCATATGCATTTTAGCAAGAAATGTCATCATCTTCCACTCAGAACTAGATTAATAAACCATCTAAGTATAATTACATCTACTCAAGACATCAGTCATAGTATTCCCCATTATAGGATTAAATTATAGTTCAAAATCAAAGGAATGCATATACTCTACCCATCTTCACTACCGAAGGATCAAGTTGTGCTTTAAAAATATGTACATCACAATTTTGTGATCCATAAAAACTGTAATATCTTCATCCAAAAGATATTATCACCAACACTTATGAGCATAAAACGCAACTACCAACATGAGTTCATGGGTAGGGTAATTCCGTTCATGTGGCATTAATTTTCGTGACATGTAAGCAACGAATCAGTCACCTTGCATCAACACAGCTCCATGTCCAATCCCATAAGTATCACAATACACCATATAATACTCACCTTAGAAAGGTAAAATCAAAATTGGTGCCGATTTCAAGCACTTATTTAATTATTAGAAAGTATTCCTGCTTGCTTTTGGCCAATCAAACATTACCTCTTTCTATTTCAATCCAAAAAGATGTTCAAACAATCAGGAAAGGACATGGATAACCCTCCTATAATAACCAACTCATTCTAAAAAGAATCAAATATTGAAAACATTATTAGGATGCTCCCATGAAACCATTATCTTCACCTTTTCTGCATCAAATTCTACACTTTCATTTGATATTATATGCCCCAAAACATGTAAACTGTCAATCCAAAATAGGAATTTATATAGATTTGCGTATATCCAATTCACTCCCATTGTACCTAGGACATTTTCAAGATGTTGGGCGTGATCTTCACAAGTCTTAGAGTAAACCAAGATGTCACCAACAAAAATCACCAAAAACCGATCTATGTACAGATGAAGGATCATGTTAATTGTGGACAGAAATAGTGTTGGTGCATTTTTTCACACAAAAGGCAATACGAAAAACTCATAAAGGCCAAACCTACTCCAGAAAGTAGTTCTTATTATATTATAGGTCTGAACTCTCACTTGATGATACCCGGATCTCAGATAGATCCTTGAGATCACACAATCCCCCTTCGGCTGGTCAATCATATCATCGATATGTGGAAGAAGATATCTGTTCATCATGGTCATTTTATTCAACTTCTTGTAATCAAAACACAATGGTAAACTCTTAGTAGTCTTCTTTGAAAACAAAATAGGTTATCCCTAGGGATACATACTTGGATGAATAAACCCTTTATCCTCCAACTCCTCCAACAACATTTTGAGATATTGAAAATTAGTAGATTCTATTCTGTAAGGTGTATTAGATACTAGATCAACCCATAACATGAGACCAATAGTGAATCCAACATCTATCTTGGGTTTATAACCTGAAATTTCTTCATGAGAGACATCCTAAAATATTTCTACTATTGGGTGAAGTACGTCTTTCCTACAAATCCAATATTTCCACTAAATACTAGACACTTGGGCTATGAGCTCTCCCATTTTTTGAGTAATTGTCCAATCTCTGCCTACATGAATATCCCATTCTCCATGAAGAAGATACTGGTCATCCTTAGGAGATACAAAGGAAACTCTTTTGCAGTAACAATCTATGTGGTCTCAGTATTTGACTAGCCATTCCACACACATAATCAGGACGAATCCCGTTATATCATGGATAGAGATATCCCTAATAAAATGACATTATCCAACATTTAGTGAACATCCCATGTATGAAAAAATATCCCTAGAATGTGATCCTAACAGTGTATCGATTTTCATCGTCCTACATACAGACCCCACCTCTAGGTTCAAGCCATTAAAAATATTTTAAGATATAAAGGAATGAGAGGCCCTCGTATCAAACAAGGAAGTAGATAAAGTAGAAGACATTAGAATAGTACCTCTCACTATCAATGGACTAGCCTCACTCTCCACATGTTTAGGTTGAATTACATGTAACTGTCAGGCCCCTCTTCCCTATAGAGTCACCAGACTCTCTTGAGTAGCACCACTATACTGATGAAAATGATCATAACTTGAAAACCATGTCCACTACATCTATAGCCTCTTCGAGTAGATTACACATATTTTCAATTGTATATTAGATTTCAACTCCGATGCACGAGAAAATTACACAAACTCATATCATCCTAGTATTCTCTATACCTTTCTCAAAATAGTTATATAAATCAAGAAAAAAATAAAACTCTTCTAATACCACTTTGTGACATCCCCGCCTGGGTTCTACTAAGCGGTGCTCTGAGCTGGCTAGCCACATTCCCTCAAGCACACCACCTCATATGCCAGAGGGTGTCGACTAGCAGAGAGGGTCAGGTAATCAGTCTTGGGGAGAATGTACACTTTTTAATTGGAATGAAACACCTACAGATGCAAACAACAATAACCAATAGTGTAATTGTATAAAAACCATAACAATACAAAGTCATATTATGGCAAAAACCATAAAATACAATACCCAACTGAATGTTAAACCGTTCAATGAAAATGAAAGTGTCGTGTGATTACAATTCAACTAAAAGTAAAGACACAATGACTCCAAAGTGGGTCCCAAACCACGTCTGGTTCCCTCTATCATTCTCAAATCCCAAACCGAACCATATCCCATGGACTTTCCATTATCATGTCCAGAAATAACAATGCCTACTCGTGTGCTGATCAAGCGACCTGAATTGTGTGTGTGTATAAATAATTAGGCCACCACCAACAGTGTCTAAAATGAGTCCAGTCCAAAGATAGTGCATAAAGATCTATGAAGTAATAAAAAAATCATAATTTAAATTGTTATCAAATTTTCATTTAATTTTTAATCATCACATTATTCCATGATTCAATTAATGTTTCCAACTTGATTCACGATTCATTATTTTCATTAATTTTGTTTTGATCATAAAGTCAAGAACCATAATCTCATTTAAATAGTCATTCTTTATTATCATTCATTTGGTGTTGAACGTTATTTCAATCCCCATAATCTAATTTGAATAATTAGTCATTATTATCATTAATTTGGTGTAGGTCGTCATGCCTAGAACCCCAAATCACATTAGTGTAGGTCGCCATGACTATCACTATATAACTCATTTAGTGTAGGCCTCCATGCCTAGAAACCCCTTATTCCCAATCATTGATAACTATTGGGGAGGGTGTAACATCCCCGACCCAGATTCCACTAAACCTGTGCTCCAAGCCTGGTGGTTACATGACCTTAAGCGTGCCTCCCCGTATGGAAAAGGCTGCCGACTAGCAGCGGGGGTCTATGGAGTCATGTGGGGATACTATACCCCCTTTTTATTAGATTATGTCGCAACAGAAATAAAACAGATTGCAGAAACAATAACCAATAAAAAAGGAACATGTATAACAACCATTTCCAACAATAAACATGTCATGTCATACTACAAGTGCAAGAGTGAACAAAACTCGAAATAAAGACAACGACCAAAATCCCCAAAATGGTCCCGACTCCAAGTCTGGATCCTCTACCAAGTGCTACCCATGTCCACTCAACTATCCAGCAAGGACCATTTCCCTTCTCTTGACCTGAAACATGAAGTCTACTCGGGTAACCATCGGTGGCCCGAGTAATGTATGAGTACAACTCAGTAGCCCATCTCTAACGGTGTCTACAAAATATCAAGTATGAATAGGTACTGCATGAAAAAGGAATATGAATGATAATTTCCAAGTAATTATTTTAGGTGCCATTAACTAGTTCATATCCAAAGCCATTGCCACTTCCATTACCATCCATTTATTACCAATTATCATCACTTACCATTTCATCACATTTCCATGGGTTAATACCATACATTATGTTACATGGGTATAAGGCCAAAAATCACACGAAAGAGGGTAAAAACATAATTATCCTATCTCACTAGGAATAACTCGCTCATAGAAACCATATCCTCACCTCGAAGCCTCATTCTGGGTGGATGCAACCGTTAGGAGAATAGACCCTCAGTCCCCTTTCCTAACCTGTGCATTTAGGGTGGAATTTAAAACCTCAGTCTTAGCTCAACCCATTGGCATAGATCCCCAAGTCATACCCCACTCTTTGAATCCATGTGCACAAGCATAAATATATAATTAACCATCAACCATCCAAACCATTTCCATTTTTCAACACTATTCACAACAACCCACTTGGGAATTTAAATTATGCCTTAACCCAGTAACACATTACCATTACACATCATTTAACCATTCTCCCAATTCACATGTGTTATGCCTAACTCACTAAGCATTTATCACTAGACCAATAACCTATCCATTATGGTCTTTAATTAGTTTACACATTAACCTATTTAACTCGTTCATCATTTCCATGATTCAACCATTCATGCCAACATGTTTATCAAGGGCTCTAAAATTTACTACAACAAGGTCACTCGTTTAATAACAGTCCCTAAACCATGGAAAATCCGGCACATCCCATGGATGGCCCCAATTTGGTTAAGACAATCCCAACACATCCCACGGGGATCGTGGGGGTTCCCATTTTCCATTTTAAACACTATTATTACCAAACATGACATGGTTATTCAAAACATAACCATGTGGAAACAATAACACAACAAAACATGTACAAATCACCAAATAACTATGGGATATCACTTGTAGACCAACTACATAGAAACCGTGGTTGAACGCACTCTCAATCGAGTCCTTCGACCTCGATCCGACCAACCTTTGGAGCTTCAACCTAAAACTCCCCAAAAGACAGGGTTTTAGATCTTTAGAATAAGAGAGAGAGAAGATACAAACCCTAAAAGGAAAAGTTAAGCTAGGATGGGATTAGCCTCACCCAGAGCTTCGATCCCCAACCAACGGAGCCCTAAATGGCCAAGAATCGAAGGAGAACCACCCTTAGGAAGCTTGATTAGGCCATGTTTGTCCCTAGGGTTGAGAGGGGTGAATGGAAGAAAATCCCGAGTTGGGGTTTAAAAGCCCGGAGTGGAAAACATGTAATTTTTAACAACATTAAGATGTCGCACTCTTTGGGCCACATGGTTTGACAAACCATGTGAAAACCATGCGTATGCTACTGCCCGAAGGAGAAGGGTTGCATAGTTTAACTGGGCAGGACGCACGGTTTTCCCTAGCCGTGCGCAGGCTATGTGCCCTATCCTCTCTTGCCCAGCTTTCCTTTCTTTCATGCACCGAGCTCCTTAAACACTCCCTAGGTCTATGATACCTTCATTAGACATCCCTTGAAACCCAGAACAATGGATTCAACCAAAACATAATGAAAACATACCCTACTAAAAACTGGTATCTTACAACCTCACCACCTTATAACGGCTTGTACTTTAGCCGAGCTTCCATGCCTCATTGACCCACCAAAGAGAAGAGTTTGGTCCACTAAGCCCTCATATCCAATTCCCGCTCCCTATTTTCTTACTGAAAATTCCCATTCTTCCATGGTAATCACACTAATGGCACAACCTTGCCTTGAAAGGCCTTTTCACTATAATCCACCACACGTACCAGATGCTCCCCAAAGGATGCATCAGCCTCAAGTTTCACATCTTCCACCTCAACCATGTGAGATGGGTCAGGGTGATACCGTAGAAGCTGTGACACATAAAACACATAATGCATCTCACCATACCATTGTCGAAGAGCCAATCGGTAAGCCACTGGTCTGATCCTCTCCACTATCTCAAAAGTTCTCACATAACTGGGCACCAACATACCCTGCATTCAAATCCAACGGTGACCCAACCTTTATGACAGCCAAAGGAACACTTTATCACCCACCCCAAACTCAAGAGGTCTACGCCTCTTATCTCCATATGCATTCTGCCTACTCTGAGCCATATCCATCCTCTTCCTGATCAACTTAACTCTCTCTAAAGTCTTCTGCATGAGACATGGCCCCAAAAACTCAGATTCACTGGCCTCTAGCCAAAACAATATGGATCTGCATGGCCTCATAAAAAGTTCCTCAAAAGGTGCCATCTGAATCGTAGCCTGAAAACTGTTGTTGTAGGCAAAATCAACTACCGATAGGTGCCTTTCCGAAGATCCACCAAAGTCTAGGACACACGCTATTAACATTTCCTCCAACATTTGGATTGTACTCTCTGACTTCCCATCCATCTGTGAGTGGAAATCCATACTCAAAATCACCAACGTACCAAGCTCCTTCTGCAACCCTTTCCAGAAACGCGATGTGAAACATAGATCTCGGTCCCAAAATATGTTCTGTGACACGCCATGAAACTGAACTATTCCCCTAACATACAGCTCACCCAACTGGTCCACTATAAAGGTCTCCTGAATCGGTAATAAATGATCCACATTCGTTAACCAATCCACAACCACCCAGATTGCATCATTCTTGCATGGCGTCCAAGGAATACCCATGACAAAATACATTGTTACATCATCCCACTTACATTCTAGAATGGGAAATGGATGAAAAAAAACCACTTGGGCATTGATGCTCGGCCTTCACCTGGTGTCAGGTAAGGCACCACGCCACAAATCCCACAACTTCCTTCTTCATTCCAGGACACCAAAACATCCATTGGAGATCACAGTAATTTTTGGTCAAACCAGGATGCACTTCCCACATTTATGCATGGAACGCATGCATCAACTCTTCCCGCATACACTGTGGCGCACCCACATGATCACAAACACGAACAAAACCACCCACGCCGACGGCCCAACCAGAAGGTACCTCCCCACCTTTAAGATTTTATTTTATGATCAAACACTTAGCATCATCAATATGACTTTCCTTAACTCGACTCAAAAGCTTCGACTACATCATTAAGGAAGCAAGAGTGACCTGACCATTCTCCTCCTGCACCTCTAGGTGCATCTCTAAAAACAAAGCCATCACCTTCAACTCAGTACTGGACTCCTAAACCACCTGATGCTGAACTTCCTGTTCATAACATCAGTAACACTGTTTCCGTTTCCCAGCATGTACACCATCTCAAAGTCAAAAGACCGGAGATATTAAACCCATCTTCACTTCTGAATATTCAGATCACATTGTGAGAAGATGTATTTAAACTCTTATGGTCGGTAAACACCGTAAACCGTTCTCCCAAAAGATAGTCCCTACAGTACATCAAGTTGTACACCACTGTAGCCAACTCAATGTCACGAGTGGGATAGTTCTGCAAATGGGGTCTCAACTGCCTTGATCTATAAGCCACAACCCGATCATCCTTCATCAACACAGCCCCAAGTCCGATTTCGGATGCATCAAAAAACACGTTGTACTTATTACCTGGATCAGGTAAGATCAAGATTGGTGCGGTAGTTAACCACTTATTCAACACTTGGAAGGCGTTCTCAGAACCCTCAGACCACTCGAACCTGATTCCTTTCCTGGTCATGCCCGAGAGTGGTTCTTCCAAGCGAGAGAAATCCTGAATCAACCTTTGGTAATACCCGACCAATCCCAGAAAACTATGAACATCAAAAACACTCTTGGGTTGCTCCAAAGATACAACTGCCTACACCTTCCCTGGATCCACTGAAACACATGCCTTAGAGATGATGTGACCTAGTAAATGCACCTCTCCTATCTAGAATTGACCCTTTGATTGCTTGGAATTTAGCTTATGAACTATTAGCGTACCCAAGATGATGTCAAGATGTTGGGCATGATCGTCGTGAGTTTTTGAGTACACTAAGATATCATCATCAAAGACAACCACAGCCTAATCTAGATAGGAATGAACGATCTAGTTCATCAAATCCATAAACATTGTCGGTGCATTGGTCAAGATGAAAGGCATTCCACAAACTCAAACAACCCGTACCGACTCCGGAAATCTTTCCACGGTATGTCGTAAGACCTCACCCTCAACTGGTGATAACCTGACCTGAAATAAATCTTATAAAACACCGATACACCCCTCAACTTATCAAACAGGTCATCAATTCTAGGAAGAGGGTACCGAATCTTCACTATCATCTGATTTAACTTTCGATAGTCAGCACACAACATCAATGACCCATTGGGCTTCTTTAAAAAAACCACAGAAGATCCACAAGGAGACGTACTAGGACGGATAAACCCCTTATGCGCCAACTCCTAAAGCTGAACCTTCTATTCCTGGAGTTCTTCTGGTGCCATTCAGTTTGGCATAATAGAAATTGGCTCCGCTCCCGATAGCAACTTGATTGAGAACTCAACATCCCTCTCAGATGGTAACCCCGAGAAATCCTCAGGAAACACATCCTAAAACTGATCCACCACAAGAGAAAAATTATATTGTTTCCCTCCATCATCATCATAAAGAATGATACATGCCACTTGAACTGTGATTCCACTCAACTGCGGACCAATCGGTCATGCACAACCTACTCAAATATCCCATTCGGCACAGTGGACATAAGTGTCAACCTCATGCTACCTAAACAATACTCTACGATGATAACAGTCTATGTGTGCCTGATACAACACAAACCAATCCATTACCATGATTAGTTCAAACCCTGACATCTCGAGAATAGACAAATCCCATAGAAAACGATACCCACCAACATCCATGGAACATCCATTACACTACTTGATATCTTCAACACAGACCCCCAATAGAGTGTCAACTGACATAACTCCATACAACTTTTCCACAGGTAAACCCAGTGCTACCACAAGTTGAGCAGAGATAAAAGAGATTGTGGAACTTGTTTCAAACAACGCACTAGAAAAAGTAGAAGCTACATGGATCATACCTCGAATAGTCGATGGTCTAGCTTCTCCATCACCAGGTGCAAACTGAACTGCCGAAAGCTGACCTGCCCCTCTACCCTATGCTCCTGCCTGAGTACCCAATGCTACACAACCCTACTGGCGTGAGCAATCTTTCCCTGGAGTCCGACGTCTTCCACCCTTGCCAGTACGACCCATGGAGCTCGAACTTCCTACCTAATACGGGGAAACTAATTTCATTCAGTTATCTGGTACCTGCCTTCCACCATCATATTCGCCCACCTGCTGAGGTTTCCGGAAGAACTTCTACACATGTCTCATCCTGCCTCATGAACGACAATCAACTAGAGGTCGAGGAAACTGACCACGCATATTCCCCGACCTACTGCACTGATAGCAGAACACATGATTTCCACTCTGAGAGGCTCACCCTCTCTTTCAGCCACATTTCACACTTCTGTCATGCTATTAGCTCTCATGGTGTCGCTTCCGAACCTCATTAGTTACACTACTCGTTTGCCCCACTGGCACCACAAGCCCACTACCCATATCTCACTTCAGGTTTCCTTCTGAGATCAATGCCGGATCTACTACCTCTACAAACCTCTTCAAGAGGAAGATGTTTACTTGAGACCTGATCACATGTCTCAGCCCATCCTAGAAACGCTTTGCTCCTGCTGCCTCATACCCTTCTAACACTGGGAAAAAGCATCTCAAATCAGTGAAGCGACTAGCATATTCCATCACCAATAGTGATCCCCGAGTCAGGTTCATAAACTCTAAAGCCCTCTCCTGCATCAAAGTCTCTGGATAGAAATTATCCAGAAACATTTTTCTGAAAAACCTTCCATGGAATTCCATCAGCCTACTCGATTTGAGCCTGAATGTCCCACCAATGCCTAGCCTATCCCCTCAACATATAAGCATCAAGCTTAACTCTCTTTTCAATAGGGGTCTCTAGATGATCTGGTATCATTTGGACATACTCTAACCAAAACTCCGCGGCCTCTGGCCCACCCTCTCTGGTGAATGTCAGAGAGTGCTGCAGCTAGAACTCCCTGGTAAGCTCAAACATACTCAGTGCAACCTGCCCTGGATCTTGATCCATCATCAGCATTAGGCGAGCCAAGATCTCCCATAACTAGTCTTCAGTACCTTCATTGATCACCACGTTTTCATTCCCTTACATGGGAGGAGTGTTCTTAGCAACATCCTCTCGTTTCCCAAATGGTAACCAACATTGTGGTGGAATTTCTAAACAATTCCAATCATGAGAATTAGTATGAGTACCATAAAACCTTCATGACTCCATCACAAAGGAATCCATACTAGCCACAAAAACCCACTTTTCATACAATAACGCAACAAAATTTTCCACTTCATTTACAACCTTTATATTTCATTAAACATTAGTTAAGCACTTGTTTTATTTCATTCTTCTCATTATTTCTTGGTTTCATGAAATGCATAATGCACCCTACCTTCCTGCCTCACACACCCACCCCATGTGTGTGTATAACACAATGCATGTCACCTATCTCCCTTGGTGCCTATAAAGATGCATGAATGAAAAGCATCGTGTCATCAAGGCCACAAGCCAAATATCATAAAACAGTCTAATAAAACCACATGTGCATCACCCAATGGTGAAATATCATCAACTATAACAACACCCAACCAAGAACAACAATTCCCACCCATGGTGACTTGGGATTCCCCCATACATGTGTTAGCTACTCCCAAGCACGAGCTCATTACCAAGACCCAACATGTCTAAACCCTTCTCTACCAATCCCAAATAACAAGACCTTAGAGAAGGAGAAGAAAGACCACCTCTAATACAAATTTTTAACGTCCCTGAACCGGAAGCCACTAAACTGGTGCTCCAATCTGGGTGGTTACATGACTTTAAGCACTCTTCTCTGTACACCAAAGGCTGCCGACTAGCAGCGGGGGTCTATGGAGTCATGTGGGGAGACTATACCCCCTTTTTATCAGAGTAATCTGCAACAGTAATAAACCAGAAAGCAGAAACAATAAACAATAAACAAGGAACATGTATAACAACCATTTCCAACAATAAACATGTCATGTCACACTACAAGTGCAAGAGTGAAGAAATACCAAAATAAAGAAAATGAACAAAATCCCCAAAATGGTCCTAACTCCAAGTCTCGATCCTCTACTAAGTGATACCCATGTCCACTCAACTATCTAGCAAGGACCCTTGCCCTTATCCTCACCTGCAAACATGAAGTCTACCCGGGTTCCCAATGGTAGCCTAAGAAGGGTGTGAGTATAACTCAGTAGGCCACCACCAACGGTGTCTACAAAATATCCAGTATGAACAGGTAGTGCATGAAAAAGGAATATGAATGAAAATTGCCAAGTAATTATTTAAGGTTCCATTAACCAGTTTTGAGCCAAATCCATTTCCACTTCCATTACAATCCATTTATTACCAATTATCATCACTTACAATTTCATCACATTTCCATGGGTTAATCACATACATTATGTTACATGGTTCTAAGGCCAACAATCACACGAATGAGGATAAACACATCATTATCCTATCTCACTAGGACTAACCCCCTCATAGCAACAGTATCCTCACCTCGAAGCCTCAGTCCAGGTGGATCAAACTGTTAGGAGAATAGACCCTCATTCCCCTTTACTAACCCATGCATTTAGGGTGGAGTTTAGAACCTCAATCTTAGCTCAACCCGTGGGCGTAGATCCTCAAGTAATACCCTAATCTACAAAGCCATGTGCACATGATTTTATATATAAGTAACCATCAACCATCCAAACCATTTCCCCTCGGAAAAACTATTCACAACAACCCACTTGGTAATTCAAATTACGCCTTAACCCATTAAAACATTACCATTTCACATCATTTAACCATTCACCCAATTCCCATGTTTTATGCCTGACTCACTAAGAATTTACCACTAGAACCATAACCTATCCATTATGGTCTTTAATTAGTTTACACATTACCCCTTTTAACCCATTCATCATTTCCATGATTCAACAATTCATGCCAACATGTTTATCAAGGGCTCTACAATTTACTACAACACGGTCACCCGTTTAATAACAATCCCTAAACCTAGGAAAAGCTGACACATCCCATGGATGGACCTAATTAGGTCATCATAATACCAACACATCCCACGGGGATCGTGAGGGTTCCCATTTTCCATTTTAAACACTATTATTTCAAAACTTTCCAAGGTTATTCAAAACATAACCAAGTGGAGACAAGAACACAACTAAACATACACTAATCCCCAAATAACAATGGGATATCACTTGTAGGCCACCTACATCAAAACTGCGGTCGAATGCACTCTCAATCGAGTCCTTTGACCTTGATCCGACCAACATTTGGAGCTTCAACCTAAAACATACCGAAAAGATAGTGTTTTAAAGCTTCAGAACAAGAGATTGAGAAGATACAAACCCTAAACCAAAAAGAGAAACAAGGATGGGATTATCCTTACCCGAAGCATCGATCGGTAACCAACAACGCTCTAAATGGAAAAGATTTGAAAGAGAATCACCCTTGGGAATCTTAGGTCGGCCAATTTCATCACTAGGGTTGAGAGGGGATGTATGGAGGAAAATCTTGAGTTGGGGTTTAAAATACCGGAGTGGAAAACTTGTAATTTTTCACAACATTATGAGTTCGCACGGTTTGAAAAACCATGCACAAACCATTTGCATTCTACTGCCCGGAGGAAATTGGTGGCACAATTTACCTGGGCAGGCCGCACGGTTTTCCCTGGCCGTGCGCAGGTCGTGCGACCTGGCCTGTCTTGCCCAGCATTCCTTTCTTCCATTCCCTGAGCTCTTGAAACACTCCCTAGGCCTTTCATACTTTCAGAAGACATCCCTTGAAACCCAAAATAAATGGATTTAACCAAAACATAATGAAAACATACCCTTCCAAAAACTGGGATCTTACAGAGGGACTTCATGTCCAAGTCCCAACTTCTTTTTGGTCTGGAACACCATGTCTATAACCAAAAAATAACATCCATTTAATCACTCATTAATTCATGATAATTTTCCATCTCATTCCATTTATAATCCAATGATCAGTTAACCATTTCAAATTCTATTAGCTAACTCAACAATTAACTACGAAAATAACCAATCAATTATTTCATCAATTAATTAATAAATCAACACAATTATCTTTCCATAATTATTTCTTCAGATTAATTATCAATATCATATCTCAACATGTCATAATTAATTCTCAAAATTATTTATCTTTGATCAAAATCATGACACATAATTAATTATCACCATTAATTATATTTGGTCAACATCATACAACAAAATTAAATCTCACAAGTATTTATCATTTGTCAATATAATTTTATAATTAATTTCCACCAATTAATTATCTTAACAAAACCAATTCAATATCTCAATTAAAAAATTTCAACCAATAAAAAATATCCAAAATATATATTCTATAACCCCCCCTGTTTTTTCTGTTATTTAATTATCAATTAAACACAAATCCAAAACCAATTCAATTCCACATTTCTAATTGCTCCAATTTAAGATATCAATTATCAAGGGAAGCTAACAATTCATAAAATCAGATAATGATATCATGAATCATGAATATTTTAGTTATATTTAGACCACCTACCTCTTTTTATTGATAGATGTTAGCCCAATGGAAATTCCCAAAATTAAAGGGGCACAACATCATCGACCATGTTCTAGATCTAAATCTCTAACACAAAATTAATATAAAAGGCATCAAGATCATGAAAATATAGATCTATATCAACAATAATAGATCTATATCTCATATCATAGGTTTAGATCCATGAATACGGTGGAGATCATCCATTAAAAGATCGAGGAAGGATAGAGGAAATAATGGGAGAAGCAATGGGATTAAATACAGTTACTGGGAAGAGATCAGATCTTCAATATGAACTATATACCTCGAATAATAGAATTAGTATTTCATTTAAATCCCTCCCTAATTCTTTGAGTTCCCCCAAAAAAACTTCAATCCCAATCCTATGTCGAACTAGAGAGGTTTTGGGGATTCATGTGGTTTTGAAACCAATTTTCTTATTAAACTACTATGCGCGCATGGTTTCACCTGGGTGGCCACATGGTTAGGAAAAACTATGCAGTCTTCCACGACACACATATCTATTTGGTGCACAGGTATCTTGCACATGGATTGGATAAACATTTCATAAATAGTGCAAAGCCCCCATTCTTCCCAGGTTCCTTAAAAAAACTCTCATACACCCCCTGAGTCATACACCATCCCAAAGTTAATTAATATAAATAGAAGTACTTGGAGAAATTCCCAAGTTTCCTCCAGAAAATTCCAGAATATAACAAAATTATTAATAACTAAATTAAATTCATTAGAATATATTTTATAAGGGATATAGTAATAAAAAATTTAATGCATTGGAAAATATTTTCTAGGGAAAATGGATTTCAAATTTTTTGATGGTTTAATTATAAATCAAATTCTCCAAATTCTATAAATGATATTTGATGAAATATATTACCTTTTTTAAATTATCATGTATAAATTTGTTAATAATTTCAATATATCTTTTTTTAACATCTCTACATGGATTCACAAAAATTTTTCCTCGAGGTAGTGGGATACATGGTCTGAAGCACACCTCCTCGTATGCCGGAGGCTGGCGACTAGTATCTAGGGTGTTATATTGGTATTGTGGGGAGACAATACCCTCATATTAGAGTGAAAAAATAGATAATATCATAAATAAAAAATATTGGAAACCCAATATAACTAAATTATTAAATAAACAGTGAAAATATAAATAAGGTAGTGGAAGAATAATAACTGAACAACAAAAAAATAATCAAGAGCCACTAAGAAATTTCATATACACAGATCCTAGACATGATGATATAAAAAGATATGCATGGGAAATGAATATATAAAAATAATATAAAATATATAAAATATCAAATGATTCTCCATTATCATCTTGACCATATGCTCTTCCAACTTCTCCTATGCATCATCTATTAGGAAAACATGTCAACAAACTATAATATGTTTCTTTCCCTTATCTGAACCTATAGTCATATTTCTTTCTTTGATTCCTAATGTATCTTTCGTAGGGTTTGTGATTAAAAATTAGTAGGCTTCCACCAATGATTTAAATAAAAAATCCTATAAATTATCATAATTATAAAGTGTGTAGGTAAGAGAAATTATTTAATGAATCCAAATAAAAAACACTTCCTGCTCAGGATCCTGAAGGACACATTGAGGCTCTACCTAATTCAACTCATGGATGGTGTGAATTGTTTATCAATATATATATACGTGGTAATAATAATAATAATATGTTGAAAAATTATATTTCTTATCCACATATATTGACCAAGTACGTGAAAACATAAGTGGTCATATACCTAGAATACTAGTTTTTGACTTGACTAAGCATAACACATACATCAATTGAAAATATAAATGATCCTATATGCTTAGTAAATAGGTTACGTTCCCTAAAAATAAAATTGAGTGGGATACTTCATGTTTGTCACTCGAGAGGGTTAGTGTTTCATCATGTAAACCTAAAATGAGTAATATGGTACATGAAGCCCAAAGACTAACAAGTGTCATTGGTGTGAGATGGAATTCTCAAAACCCAATTTAAGATAGAGTGAAACCATTATGATCAACACATCCCTTACCATAAAATCATAAAATATATCAATTATTAATTTTATTTATAATATTATATATGAAAAAATATCTCTAATGATTCTTGTCCACCTAGACCGAATGTAAAACTAAGGCCTAATATTTATTTTAAGAATTTAATAAGGAAATAAAAAATAGGTTTGGAATTTACCCAAATTAAAAATTAAATTTAACCATTTAATTTTCATATGGAAAGGAAACCATCATGAAAAATTAATCAAATGTAATTAACCATCTTTAATAACTAATATAATTGAAATCCAATTATAAGACTCAGTGTGGCCATTTAGGAGGTGACATGGTCAAGAAGGTGACTGACAACATAGGAAACATCCATTATAGATGGGGAAGGCAGAGTAGAGGTACCTTGGATGCCATTAACCATTCATATGAAATGTAAAATTCCATTAAATAATATATCCAATCGCAAAATATGAGTCTTGGGCAATTGGAACAATTAAACAGAAGGGGAAATTCATCTTGGAACACCCACAAAGTGTCTATTAATGAGGAATACAACCTATATACTAGTAAAAATGTATCAAGGGGATTCTATCTAGGTGCGTTGACCAATTTTATATGAATAAATCTATAAAATTAGGACACATGGATATATTTGTCCTATGAATTAATTGAATAGATATGATACATCAAAAATCATGGGGAAAATGTTGAGACCACCAATCATAGGGATTTTAATGAATCCTCGTCTGATGGATGCATCAGATTATAAGTAGGTTGGATGAAATTTATGAAATGGGTCAACACCCAAAAAATATGGTAAAAGATCATGTACCTAAATAGAACAATGGTTCCAAAGATAAACTATAATAGGTTGGTAGCGGATTATAGAGACTTCCATGTCTATTCATAGGTTTCTAATAGATCATGATTTGGATTCTGGGTCATAATGTTATTTGGAATCCTATATTTAGGATCATGTAAGTCAATGGGAATACAAAACCAATTTAATCTTGTAGATAAATGAAGGAATATAGGAGAATAAAGATATAGATTTAATTTGGTTCAAAATATAATTTTCACCAAAAAATGGTTTACAGTTAGGTTGCATGGTTAGAAAAATCATACGCCAACCTTGTGGTAATAAATAATTTAAAGGGTCACCCTACATGGTTATGTTCATGAGTTATCTATCCATGTCAAACCCATGAAAAATATAATGTCCAAAAAAATCTTCAACACTACACAGTTTTGATATTGGGGTTGCACAGTTGCTGACAAACCATATAGCCCCCCAAGTCTCTTCTATCTGTAACAACACAGTTTCTCCATATCATGTAGCCTAATATTATCATACCATTTCTAGACTCCATTCTCTGAATGGGCCCCCAAACTAACTTTATACCTCCTTGAATATATAACTAATCATTATTAGTTCCATTTTAATAAATTTTAATTGAAAAAAATAGATATACACCTTCCTAAAAAGATTTTTCATTACAACTCCCCATCCTTAAAGAAACATGCCCCCATTAAAAACTTATATCTGCTTCCCTTTACCAGGTCTCATCATGTACACAATTGTGATTCCATATCACTCTTACTAATTTAATTGACCTTCCTCCGTGTCTCTTCATTCTCTAATAAATAATATGAATATGATACTCCTTAATGGAAGAATCTAAATCCAATTAAACCTCAATAGGCTGAAAGACATGTGATGGGTCTGAATATAACCATTACTGTTGGGATATATGAATGTTATCATTCATAGACCAGTATCTCTATGTTCATTCTATATAGTAAGACACTGGTCTGATTCATTTCATATCCTTAGAATCTCCTACAAAACTCAATGAGAGAATACCCTTCATCAGTATATGTCTATAGATGAACCTGGGTTAGAATAGTAAGGAAACACGTTCTCGGACCTTGAACTAAAGATCCCATCGATGTATTTTATCGTATGAATACTATATAGAATGAGATATCATTATGAGATTTCATATTAGCTAGACCTATTTTTTAGTCTCTTGGATGAGACATGATCTAAGTGTATCTTCCTCCTCTGCCTCAAGCTAGCACAAATATGAATGAAAAGACCTATTGTATAAGGATTCATATGGATTCATCTCTATGTCAGCTTAAAAGATATTATTATAAGAGGAATTAATGTGGGGGTCTGTGTTTCACCCATGAACTTCCAATTCAAAGGATGAAATCCTAAAGAATTTATTCTAGATCCTAAATTTTACACACTATCTATCTATAAGTCTATGTGTGATAGTTTGTTCTATTAATCATCTATGTACCCAAGGACATGTACAACCCCTTCTATAACATTAACATAAAGTAAGAATCTCTCACAAAAACGATAGAACATAGAGCTCCATGAAGATATACAACCTCCCTAACCTACATCCCTCTAGCTCATCTGCCAATAAAATCTCTCTCATAGGTAAGAAGATTTTGAACTTCATCAAATGATCAATGAAAACCCATATTGAATCATTTCGATTAGGTGATCTGGGTAGATGTGTGATGAAGTCTATCAAAATATAATCCCCATTCCACTCAGTAATGGACAATGGCTATAAAAGATCCACTGATTGTTAAAGAACTTCCTTTATCTACTTATAGGTGGAACACCACGTGATGAAGCTAGAGATCTTATGTTTCATCCTAGGACACCAATATTGGCTATATAGGTGATTATACACATTGGTGACACTAGGATGAACTTCTGATGCTGAGGAATGATATTCCAACATTAACGACATCAAGATCTCTCTTGGGACCCATACACACCAATGGAATATTAATGTGATATCCCCATCCATGGTCTAACCTGGAGATGTATCATTATCTGAAAATCATTACCTTAGGAAAAGGCCATCAGGATTAGATAAATTCCATATTCGTATATATTCTAGATGATTATTATCCACTGCTATAGCTAAGAGGATTAACTAACCATTTTCCAATTAAATCTCAATGTGCATCTATAAAAAAAGTCCATGTGATTCCATTCTTCATTGGCCTCCTAAACCACTTCATTCTGAGTATTCTGGCTCATATTATTGACTATAATATTTCATTTAACAAGAATATAGATAATCTCAATTTAAAAAGACAATTGTTACTCGACCCACCTATGCTGCCTAAGATTTCGATCCTATCGAGTAATGATTTACAGGATTCCTTGGTGATAAGTTTATACCACAAAATGATCTCTAAGTAGATAGTGTCTCCAACAACATATATAATGGAAATTGATATCTTTCTTAAGGTTCTTTGTTGCGTTATTGCACTTGTGAGGCCTCATATGACAAGTCCTTTATATGAAGACTATCTATTCCAACCATAGAATAGATCCTAGTGTTATACCTTGTGTGTATTAGTATACTATATTGCTCATACCTAGATATATGAGAAACAGTATCAGTGCAGAATTCAAATGACCCTTCAACACATTAAATGATTCTTCACGACCATCTAACCGCATAAAATTCCTCACATTTCATTATCTACATCGTAAACGGAACTACAAGATGTGAGAAATCTCATATGAAGAGTCTATATTATCCAGATATCCCCACAAAAATTTGAATTTAAAATACATTCCTGCGATACTCTTAGGTAACTACATTTTTCTCTTTCTCTAGGTATACTATATCTTGTAACTTTGAGATAATGTGTCCTATTAAGTGGAAATTGTCGATCCAAAAGTGGAATATACATAGTTTATCATATATTGGTTATCTCTCATTGAATTATTCACTATCTTAAGATGGTCATCATGGTTGTGTATAGTGAGAGAATACACAAATATTTCATGAGAAAAGGCTACCATTAATTTATATAGATATGAGTAGGAAACCCAATTCATTATAGATATAAAGACATAAATTTTGTTCATGAGTTTGAACAATATAACTGCATACACATAAATACCATGCGTTATTCTAAAATATTTGTGCGGTATGTATGAATTCGTGAATTGAAATTGATGATAGATCGACCCCAAATATATCGTTGAAAATAATCATTATTGATAGGGAAGATAAAATAGGTATTCTATTTGAGGAAGTGGATACCAATTCATGACCATGAAAAGGTTCAAATGATGGTAGTCTATGGAATTCTTGAGAGTACCATCCACCATATAATCTAAAGGACTAGAAAACCCAAATGAGAAATATAGGTAAAATGAATCCTTTAGCATCTAGATCCTACTATTTATTCTTGACCTCTAGAAGCACCATAAGTTCCATCCAATAAGAATAAATGGTCACTAGGATGGCTTCTGGGACATGCTTAATAGTAAATTTTACCTCTCGAACCAGAGGTAGAAGAGATAAGTCATTAAAAGACACATACCTGAAACTCGTCACTATAGGAGGGAATATAGTAGGTTTTAACCCTAGTTATCTTGGAAATGATTGGTGATCTGTGTTGTCACATTACCAGCCTCTACTTCTCGGGGCCACATCTATTCACACTAGCATACCATTAAACCTTATGCATGTTCCTAACACCCCGTGATGATTTAAATGTCACCATCCAATGATTTCATTATTTATGGGCTCTATAGGGAACTAACCATTCTATTCCGATGATTACATCAAATTATATCATGTCATGGATGAAATGATTCCAAATAAAATGATATTGGACTTCCTCAAGGGGGGAATTATTTAAAATGGATATCACGCACATAACTCCTATCTAATGTGGTATTGGGCATTACAAATCCATATAAGTTCTCAATCACAAGGCCCATACATTATATGAGTTCATCATATATAAAATAGTGATACACGAATTCATATAATAAATAAAATACTAAAGTCATGGGTACTAGAATAGTACCTTATATAGTAGAATCTCAGTTTCAAATCATCTCTAGTATATGTGGGACTATATGTAACCAGTTTGTAACATGACCCTACATCATTGTCTGATGTTCTTGAGAAACCCCACTATTCTATAACTGAGTATCATAATTTAGACTACCTCTACCTCGACCGCCACCTCTGCTGATTAACCAGTGATATTCAATCTTCATGACTATCTTGATCCTACTAGTTCCACTCATAAACAAGTTGTGGTAATAGATCCCAGCATTCTATGAATTGATGGAAATTTTATAAATATATATTGGACATGTCCTATCCTGCCAAATACTCTATAATACACTAGATCTTGTAATAATTGAGGTTATGTATGTCATGGAATAATACACTTGTAAAAAATCATGAAATTGTCTCCATGAGGAGATTGATGACTTTTACTGCTATGAGAAACATCAAAACAATGTCGGAGTCTTCTTGAAGAACCAAAATTACTTTTTGATACCACACCTCCCTAACTCATAATATCAGCTTTTGTAAGATTCCTCTATGTAATAAGAGACTAGTTAATGATTTCATAAATAGTGGTCAACCTTAATACATTTACCAATGATTAGATGGAGTATACAAGCCCATTATAAAATATCCAAGTGGTTATAAGGTTATCACCCTCCATATTAAGATCAAAATTCATCATCTTAGTGAAACGAGAAAGATTATTACAAAACATGTGTAATTATATAATATAGGTTCCTGAATTCACTATATCAAATAGCCTACAAATTATGGTGAAATAATTATTCATAGATGATACTCCATAAATAATCTGATATAGTTTTGAGTTGTTGATCCACCTAGGTAATAATGTCCAACCATTTCTTGGAAGAATTACATATTATATAAGAATAATGTTTGACCCTCCATTGTAGAGGCATCTCCATATTGTATAATATAGAGTGAGAGGGAGAGAGTGAGTATCTTTTATCCATGAATCTATATATTTTGGTCTTACATCCCCCAAAAAGGTTGGAGGATTAATCTATTATATTTTCCAAGTCAACTCATTCATGCATAGGGGAGGTCAAGCAACAACTTACATATTCTACAACATATGCAGATACCCTTTTTGTAATTTGGTGTTAGTTAACTTATTTGGAAGAGGAAGTGGATCCATAGGATATAATGCAACAGAGAACACTGGAAGATCATAGTTCTCCACCTCAGGTGCATGGACTTCACTACCGTCAGGGAATGAAACTAGAGGATGTCATGGAGGAATGGAACTATAATTCCAAATTCACACATAAGAATATATTTATAAAACTCAAAAAATTGTATCTATGAAACATGGAAATGTCCAATGACTTCCTATATAAATGATCGTACCAAACTAGATACATGAAAATGTATGATATGGTGATATAATAGACCACAAATGTCACCAGAATTCAATTGATACACCACTACCTAATACTATGGTTGGGTTCTGGTTTATGTCTTTGTTCAAAATTTTAATTATATGAACTTCATTTAAAAAATTATAATTCCTTTTAATATAGTAGTTGTTCAAATATAAAAATCAATTTAACTGGTTGAATTATATCAAAAAAATATACATAAGGTAATACTCCCCTTATGATCCAAAATATGGCATCCACTTAACCCCAATAATAACACATTCCAACTCTGGGACCAATTGTCTATTGCTCAACATTCCATAATTCACTGCTCAAGGTGTCTATTTTAACATATTTAAGAAATCAATTTTAGGATAAGGTTGGAACATTAAGTGTCAATTATTTTTTCCAGTCTTTTTAAGAAGTGTTGAAACAATTTAATATAGATTGAATGTATTAATAATATACAATAAAGAAATTAATTCTTAAAATCGACTTGACATGGGAATATATGAGGAATATATGTCCTATTGTAGCTATAATGATGAATGTAATAAATTTAACTCATCTTGTTGGGTCTAGGTAAAATAAAAAATCATTTTAATAATACAAATATCAATAATATCATAACACATGTGTATTACACAATATTGAAGTAATATAACCCATAAAGGGCATAATCAATTACCAAAATCTCCCTTCCAAGTTAATTTGGTTTTCTCATATACATGGGTTAGTTATGTCAAGGAACATGTTCAATTGAAAATCCAATTGAATCCTAGTATTCTATTTAAAAACCGAACTATAAGATAATAATTTTTACCACTATTACCATTTTGTGACCTACTAACACAAGATCCAATAAATATTTTCCCTGATTTGATGGGTTACACAGCCTCATGAATGCCTCCTCTTACTCCATTGGTTTCTGATTAGAATCGATGGTCTAATGAAGGTTTGGTTGGGGGGATAAACCCTAATAAAAGGGTGATATATTGGATAAATTCATAAACATACACCCATAGAAAGAAAAATAAAATACATGATACATAATATAAGGAAGAAAAAATAATTCATTAGATGAATAATAATTGAACAATCGTATAGTAATATATATCAACTAGGATGTTTTATATACATGGATATATGACACACTAATATAAAAATGGGGAATATGGGATAAGAATATAAAAAAATTCTGTACAATTAGACAAAGACAAGAAAATATTCTCCACTAGTATCTCAACCATATGCCCAGTCCCCTTCTCTTATGCTTCATCTATAAGAGATATACGTCAATACCCTCTACCATGGTATGTTCCCATATTAGTACATGCGTTCATATTGGATTCTTCTATACCTAGTGAATCCTAATTGGGGTTCTAGATAAAATATATGTATGACACAAACAACATTGTATAGACATAATTCATGCATTTCTCATAACTATACGGTGTGCATATAACAATAATTAATTAAAAATCGAAATAAATAAACAATATTCATATCAAGATTAAAAAGGACCCTTGGAGGATCTATCTACTTCATCGCATGAATGGTGTGATTTTTTTCTTATTATTTATAAATATAGTAGAAATATCTATATATATATAGTTATATTTGACATCAACATATATGAACCACATACATAAAAATTTATGTTTCCATATACCTAGAATACTTATTATTGGATGGATCAGGGGTAACTGAAACATCCATTACAAGTTTAATTGAACCTATAAGCTAAACCAATTGGCTACATACCCAACATCTCATTATGATTAGGATACGTCACAATCTTCACTAAATATATGGAATATTCCATCATGACGACTCTTGAACGAGGATGATGTTACTTTAAGACCAACATAAAACAAGTGTCAGTGTAGTGAAACATCATTTTCAACACTTGATGTAAGGGTGAAGATACCATAATTTTCAATAGATCTCTTACAATCAAACTATTGCCTTTATGAAGGAGTAATTATATTTCCAATCATAGGCCTAATGCATTACCAGTCATGTTTCATGTTCACGAATCCCACATATATAAATTAGGAATAACAGTTCAATTAAGCATCTGGTAACGAAGAAAACAATAGTAATGGTAAATCCACCATTTAATCTTTTTTTTAACGATTTCATTCAATTATGTAAATTTAACGATCTTGAATATGTCATCCCATGTAATCAACGATCTTGTTTCTCTAAAACATGGAAAAACTATTTATAAGACACAAAGGGGTCATTTATGATGTGACATGATCAACAAGGTGATTTCCAACATAATAAATTTATATTCTAGGTGTCTCGTACACGTATATGGTACCTTGTGTTCCATTAAACATTCATATGTTAATTCATATTCCATTTAAAAAAATAGCTAATAGAAAAATACAAGTTCATGGAATTTGGAGTAGTTAACAACAAGGGGAAATTCAATGTTGAACACCCAAGGGGTGTCCATAAACAAGGTAAAATACATATAATCAAATATAATGTATCAAAGGAATTTCATCTAGGCGCATGTATCAATTTGATATTAAGAACTAGATAATAAGGGAATGCACAAAAAAAAATCGGCATGTGATACACTTACAAAGCTACGAGACATTAATACATATTAGGGAAATGAAGAGACAACCTACCATATGACCATTTACAACTCGTATTCCAATAAAGGAAACAATTTTTTGAGGTTGGATGAAATTGAATAAATTGTAATGTTTCCTAAAAATTGGAAAATGATCATTCACCAAAATAGCATAACAAATTCGAGGATAAACTGGAATAAAAAAAGTTGATTATAGAGCATAGTGAGATGAATCTGATGCATTTTAAGGATCATAATTTAGACATCAAATAATATTGATATAATAAATCATATATTTAGGAACATGAAAGTATAAAGTAGAAGAAAACCCACATCATTCACTTGATAAATGAAGGGGGAAAGAAGAATATGTAAATTAATTTAATTAGGGGAAATGGACTTTTCTCCCTAAAAACAAGCGTGAATGGTTTGGCTATATGGTTATACCAACTGTGTGTCAGCCATACACCATTCACTACTTCAAAGTGGCCTCATTCATGGTAAGTGCACAATTTATTTAACCATTCCCAGGGCATGGAAAACCCACTACCTAGAAACCCTTACATCACCACCCTGATGTGGGATTAAGCTCACACAGTTGTAGATGAACTGTACCACCCAATGTCACCACATATTAAAATACATTGTTTAGGAAAACTATAGGGGTTGGGATTCACAATTACATCTTATAGTGAAACCAAGTCATTTCATCCCAATTTTTGAATCTGTATTCTAAATGAGCCTCGGAAGTTCTCGAAACGTCATTGACATGATTTAGAATAAATTTAGTCTTATATGAAGGAATTTAAATTGAAAAACAAATGATACATATATATATATATATATATAATATTCTGTCCTTTTACCAAATATGTTTTCCTTTGAGTTTATACTTTTTATAAATTATAAATACTTTATGTGGAGCGAAAATATTATATTGGTGAAACAACATAATAAATGATTAAAGGCTTATATAAGAAAAAATTCTCAGTTAAGACATTGTAATTTTTTTTTATTGGAACATTTTCAGCGTCAGATATTGAATAGTGTGAGATTCCGAGACATTTATGCCTCGACGAAGGAGAAATAAAAATAAAAATAATATTATAGTTAGTGCAGACAATTTATTCAAAATAATTGAATAACTCTAAAAAAATTCGCCATATGAAAAATCTGAGACAACTGCTAGATTTGAATCATGGTTTCTATCCTAGGTATAGTATGAAATATGTTGGCGTCAGAAGTTTTGATGCCACACTCATAAGTGAAAGTTATTAAATAATATTTTATATATTATTTTATTAAAAATAATTAAATATCTCTCAAAAGGTATATCCTATGGGAACTCTGAGACCTAAAATGGGCCTGGAATGAGGGCATTACCCTAGAGAAGTTATAACATTTTATGTGTCGAGTGTTTGGATGCCTCGACCGCGAGAAATAACCCTTTAATTTTAATTATTTTTTTATTCCGTTTTTAAAAAAAATAAATTAGTAACAACTCACAAACCATATGTTGGTTGACAAATTTGAGACCACCGATGTGTCCAGAATGGGGGGTTTAACCTAGATGAGGTATAACATTGGTATGCGACAAGCATTTTGACACCTTTCTCGCAAAAAAATATCATTTTAATTTTTATTAATTATTTATTCCATTTCTAAGTTTTAAATCATCAATATCTATCAAACGGTTCATCAGTTAACAAATATGAGACCACTGTTGGGTCTAGAATGATGTTTTTACCATATTGGGGCATAATTTTTATGCCTAACGGATGTTTGAGATTATTTTATTTTTCATGTTATAAAATTAAATTATCTATTTAATTAAAAATCAACAAAAGCAGTTCATCTTTTACATTTAATCGGTTTCCACCATTTTTAATACAGGTTTAACACTAAACCATGAAAATTCATCCATTTTTATTGTATTAAAAATATAAATGCCTTAATGAGATGAAATTAAACAGTCCTAAATGAATGTTTCAGATTTTAGATTGGATTAATAGGGATTTTGGTTCTTGAGCAGAGGCATGAGCATGGGGTTTATAAATAGGTTTGACCTTAATTTTTTTGTGGGATAAGTCCATTAGAATGTATTTAAATCTGAAACTCTCTTTATACAACCTTTCTTGGGTAGGCCGGGACTCCCCCTCTTCCACCACGGAAACCCGGTGTGCTACCCCCTTGAAGCACCCCATTGTAGTGTGCCAAAACCGGGTGTGCAAACCAGGTGTGTCTTAGTTTTATTTTATTATTCTTTTAATTTATTTTATTCCTTCACTATTTCTATCATTTTTTAATAATTATTTTTAATCAAAAATCGATGAAAAAAAGAAAAAAAGAAGATTGTTTTATAAATAATTTTTTTTTCAAATGGTGATTTAATGGATTTTTTTACAAGAAATTATCAATGTATGATTTGATAAAATAATAGTTCAACAATTATCATTTTGTTTCCTTTGCATAATAATATTAATTATATTGATAAAAATTTATATGGAATTATTACATGATAAATAAATATGATATTAACATAAAATATTTATCAGTGAATAACATGTGTTTTTTGAGTGTTTGTTCGTTCTCCATTTCTTCTCGAACCAAACATCAATATCCAATGTCTTTTTCGATATTGATCTGATTGATGTGTTGCCAGTTGCATTATATTCATATTTATAATTATATGGTTCATATCATTATTTATTTCATAGAAAATGATGTATTTTGAACAATCTTTAATAAACCGAATATGCTTAATTATTTAATTTCTCATTCAATAGTCGTTGGAATTACTTTCCATCAGCGATGTTAGATTCCTATCGCATGTTCATCGTATTTTAGGTAGGTGGTCTAAATTCTAATCCCATAGTCTCAGTTAATTTATGCATATGGAATTGGGAAAATTTTATGTTACGATTAACAATTGAGTTTAAATATATGCAATTAATTAATTACGAAAATTAATTATTTTGGGGGGAAAGGATTGTGAAATTTAGAAGAGAATTGGTTCGTTTAAATAAATAATTTATTGATTAATTGTAATGATTTTGTGATGGTGAATTTGGTTAATTAATTTTTGAATTAATTAACGGTCATTATGTGATTAATTAATTTAGTTACTTAAATAGTTAATTGATAAATTAATTATGAGGATTTTGTGATGGTGGAATTGTTTAATTAATTAGGAAATTAATTAAAGGTCGTGATATGATTACTTAATTTGGTTGGTTTAAATAATTAATTGATGAATTAATTAATTGAGGTAACATAGTTATTAAATTGTTGAACTAGATAGTGGAATTGACGGAAATAATAAATTGGTGGATTAATTGACGAAGGTGTTTAATGTTAATTAATTAATTATAAAATAATTAAAATACATGGACTATTAATTGGTAAATTAATTTATGGATTGATTTGGATTACTTAATAGAGGAATTAGTTAATGAGGATATTTTGAATTAATAAATTTTAAAATTAATTATTGGATGTAATGTTATAATTTTTTGATTACATTAATTAATTGGAGAATTAATTAATGGGAATTTTTTGTTTGATATAATTTATTGAGTTAGGTTAATTAATTGGGAAATGAATTAATGAGGAATTATGTGTTATAAAAATTGGATGATTCAAATTAATTAATTGAGGATTTAATATATGGAGATTATTATGTTGAAATAATTTAATGAGTTAGATTAATTAATTGGTAAATTAAGTAATGAGAATTGTTATGAAGACACAATTGAATGAATTGGGTTAATTAATTGATAAATTAATAAATGTGGATGGTTTTGATATTGAATTGATAAAGTCGAATAATTATTGGTAGAATTAGTTATGAGGCAATGAGATTTGTAAGTTCAATAATTAACTATTGAATTAATTATGTGATTTTGAAATGGATAATTTGAGATAATT
The DNA here is from genome assembly GCA_963277665.1 of Viscum album. Classification (NCBI taxonomy): domain Eukaryota; kingdom Viridiplantae; phylum Streptophyta; class Magnoliopsida; order Santalales; family Viscaceae; genus Viscum; species Viscum album. The sequence continues at coordinate 1,940,010,610 of OY728126.1, read as the reverse complement.
AATTATAGAATTAATTATAAGATATTGATATGATGAATGAGATAATAAGTTACAGAATTAATTATGAGATTTCGAGTTGTGGATATTCGTTAATTAATTGTTAAATTAATTAATGCGATGATATTATTAATTAATTGTTGAAATAATTAATGTGACAATGTGATTAATTAGTTATTATATTAATAAAAGGGATTATGTAATTAATTAATTGTTTAATTAATTAACGTGGTATTATGATTAATTAACTGTCAAATTAATTAAAGGGACTATGTAATTAATTAATTGAGGAATTAATTAATCTGATGTTGTGATGAATTAGTTGTTGAATTAATTATAGTGATGTTTTGATACCAATGACATGTGTTTTTGTGATAAAATATTAATGCTAATAAATCTTAAATAGTGTGATATATGTGACATATGTTCTTGATTGAGATATGGGTTGTGAGACAGGGACTGATTCCCTAAATAATTATAGGGTGATAGACGTGGTATTCTACACCTAACATGCATGAAAATATTATTTTGGGGGTAATAGACTATAAGTCCCCAGCCTTAAACCTTACTTAATATTGAGTTATTACAAGATTACACATTGAGGATCTTTTCAGGTTTAGAGTTTTAGAGAATTAGATCATAAAACTTGCATTACATTCCACATTTAAACAAAGTGGTTACATAAAAGATAGTATTCATTTTTCCCATCAACGGAAACATATTTAAAATAAAACATGAATTCTTTCTTGACACTTCCTTGACACTATCATCATATCATGTACCATTCCCTTGACCTGTGAAAAACATTTCAAAAACATGGGATGAGCATAAAAAGATCAGTAAGGGTTATAAAAAGTATGGAAAGGAAACATGAGTACATATATACATAAGAGTGAAATCATACTTTACCCATAAAACATATGCACTTTAACATACCTCATAAAATCATGAATAAATCATAGACATCATAAGACATAAAGGTAACTTGAGGAATTCATATCATTCTTATGTAGGGAGTAACCCTCTTGGTTACGTTTAGAATACCCATCACAGTATATTCCCTAAATCTCTTCGGAGAAACCTTAACGTTTAACTACTTCGTGTTACCCAATGCATTAGAGAGCTATATCGGGCTCACCCGCCCTTAGTTTATCACGAAACCACCCGTCTTCATAAAACATGCCCAAGAACCATAACATAATCATAGCACATAACTTAAGAATAAAGGAAAGATAACATTCTCACATTGCAATAAAAATATAACATATTAATATATTGAAATAATGAATCCATTCTAAAACCATTTTCAAAAAAATTTAAAACATTTAATAAAGAGATTTTTGAATCAAAGTGTCCCATACCACTTTGAAGATTTTAACATTTTAAACCATTAATATCCATATAAATAAATCCTTGAAACCATTTTTAAAACATGTATATTAATGATAAATATTTATAAGATTAAATCATTAAATCATTTAAAATAATATCTTAGTTAAAGGGTTTTTAAAAAAATGAGAGGCACTTGAATACAATAATCGAGGAATAAAATCTAATAAAAACTTTATAATATCATGAGAATGAAGGTATTCATGATATAATATTCGAAATGATAGTATATACACCATATAAGAGTTAATTGGTGCATAACAACAATGAAGTCTCAATGGAAATGTAAATTGAGATGAAATCCATTATAAAGATGGTATCCTGAAATTAAGGATAAATCAATCTCATAATTATGTGCGACAAATATAAATACACCCCATATAAGAGGATATTAAGTGTAAAATAATAAAAGGTCATTCACACATATTCAAAGGATGATATATTCAATAACTACACATTGAACCCAATGAAATCGAAATTGGGTTAAGAAGTTCCCTTGACAGCCTAACGGCGTCACATAAAATTTTAGAAAAAGAGTTGATGAGAGATATAAAGGGTATCTCATCACTTGGACATTACATACCCCACTCAAAAGGAAATATTTTCAAATGTAGCATGAATCTCATGAAAACACAAAGTGAGATAAAAATCCCCTTACGAAATTTCGGAAGCCTAACGGCGCCAATTAAAACTTTCAAAATGGATTGATGAGAGAAAATAGGGTCTCTCATCATATGAGAATAAAAATTACAGTAAGATTAATATAAAAGAAAATCCCAATCATAAGAAATATGAGCTTAAAAGGAATGACATAAAAGAGTGTACTTAAAAAGAAAGAGAGGGGTATGATCCCTTACCTCGGGTCCGACTTGACTCGATCGTTCTTTAACCTCCTGAATAATAAACATGAGTTAATTTATACTTTCTTAAGAACCTTTTTCAAGTTCATTATTCCTTTTATATCACTTACTACCATGCTATTAACACTATGTAATTATTTAAGTTAATAATGGTCGTTTTGTAGATCATTGCTACTTGAGTCAGAAATAAACTCTTTATAATTACAAGTTGTTCATGTGGTAATATATATATTATATCCAGAATTATATTCATTATGTAGATATCATATATATCATATATATCCACTATATACATGCATTTATAATATTACATAACATTTAGAGGTAAGAAATGAAATGCACCGTTCATGGAGACGATAAGTCGTACGTACGCATGAACGCTACTTCCATTTATATTTCTTATTTAATGGAATTAAAAAATAATGATACATAATATAATTATAATTCCAGTATGGTATCATATATAATATCATTAAATATATCCTTTATACATACCACATATGGTATTAACAAATCAAATCACTTTGAGGGGGCGGTAGTCCTCACTTCCTAAAATGAAGATATCACGTTTAATCATAATGGAAACCATAAAGGTATGCCATAAATTAAAAATAAATAATCTTAATTAAAACATAAACATATTAAATATCATATATAAATATAGTGAAATCTTAATGGACACCTTTTAGGGTGTTAAAAGAATATTGAACAATCATCGTTTTGTGAGGCAGAAATTTACCATCCACAGAAACAGTATGTTTTTTAACCATTAGATGTAGGTGTGTGTAAGTGTTGCTCGAATCCTTCTAATAAAAACATACTAGTATATTTAATATACTGGATTTGTTAAAAAATAAATTAATAAAAAGATTTTAGGGGGTTGGAAAAGCAAAATAAAACAAAAGAACACAAGTGAAGACATTCCCTTAAAATCGAGTATCTCTCTTTGATTTGAGATCAAATGCTTCCATGGGAAGACTTATTCCCATAGTGAGGCTTCTAGGAGTAAGATAGGGATGTGGAGAGGCAAAATGATCAGGTTTTGGCTGAGCCAAATGCTTGAGAGGTGTGGTTAAGGTGGTAGAGGTGGGGGCCTTTTATAAGAGGAGAGGAGGGGCACTCATGGAAAGTTACAAAATGTTACTTTATTTTCAAATGAGCTTCAAATTTTAAAGGTCCCACATTGATTTATTTCGAGGATAAGGTGTTAAGGGTTAAAAATATACTCATACAATAGGTCTCTGACATGTGTAAGTTATAGTTTTAACATTATCTTTTCATTTTATTTAAATCCTGTATTAATGAGGTAATCGTTGTATCAACATAATGTCATAAATAATTTAATTTATTTAATGTCTAAAAATTATAAAAAAACTATCATGATGTAGGAAATATTTTTATCTTTCTAATGAATATTTATAGTCAAAATTATTACTTGTATAACCCCATTTAAAAATTGTTTTAGTGAAACATCTCATGATTGTGACATTTTTATTTTGACTTTAAATAAAAAGTTATTTATGTCATTCTCCAACCAAAGTGGCTCCATCGAGTCCCCAAGTTGACCCATGGATTTTATTGGTCGTCCATGAGACATCCAATGAGGTTATGACATGTGTCTAGGTCATTTAATATTATTAAAACATTATTTTTACCTTAAATTACACTAATTACCTCTAATCGCGATTAAAAACTTAAAAGTTACTATTCACCAAAAAATTATTTTAATCCCATTGAACCACATTTTACATACTAATTACAACCATGTATGTTGGATTTTTGAAATTCAAATCACAGAAGTGGTAAAGTTTCATTTAATCGAAAAATCAGTTTTTAAACTACCACTTAGTGGTTTCATTATTCATCAAAAATTGAATTTTTTCAGAAAAATACCAAAAATTCACCCTAAGCTATATTTGATGTTTTGAATTCAAAAATTATGTCTATTTTACAAAATTCAAAACATATATGTTGTATTAATTAATCTAATAATTAATTCCCACTGTCAAAATAAATAGCGTGTTTTTAAGAAACAATATATATTAAAAGATTGACACTAGTTTAAATCCAATTTCAAAGTGAAATTAATTCCAAAGACCACCATTAGATTAAAGGGTAAAAATATATTCTAAATACACTTTAATCTAAATTAAAAATATAATCTATCCATATAAATAAATTAGATTAAAAGGAGCTTTTGAATTAAAATGCAACATTTTCAATAAAAATGATCTTTATCAGAAAAAAATAATTAAATTTTACAAAATAAATTTTAATGTCCAGATTATAAAGAAGGACTTTATTTTGTGAAATTCAACATATAAAATTTTCGAAAGTATATTTAAAAATGGTTCTCCATCAAAAGGCTGTTAATCGACCTTTTAATGAATATTAGAAGATTTATGCTTAAAATTGGATTCATTTGCATTTTAAGCCTCCAAAATTTATTGGATAAAAGTAAAAATATTTGAAAAAAATAAATAATCATTTTGTAATTAGTTCCGTTCATTCCCTCCATTACAACGGCTAGGCGTTAACTACCTTTTAAAGTAATATTATTTTATTATTAGAGTGCAACGTAAGATTTCAAATAAACTCGTTGTTGCGTATTGGGTACGCCCTCGAGCATATCATTCCATTTAAAGTAATATTGATATTTAATTCAAAAATATCGATAAATATGAAAATGTAATATTCTTTTTTACCTGGGGTCTTACATCCATCCCCCCTTTTGGGAATTACGTCCTCGCAATTCTAAAATTTGGATTGGAAGCTTCATTGAAAATACCACATCGAAACAAGAGTCAGTAAAACTATCACTTTAAAAGAATGGGAGAGATGTAAAAATGTCACCAGAGTTAACCCATACTAGGATTCCAAGTATGAAAATATTGATATGGAGGAGAAAACAGAGGGTCATTTTCTAATGGAGAGTGATAGTAAACATGTCTAAGAGAAAGTTAACCATAAGAAAATCACATACTTGTGGTGGGTTAAACGGTATTCGATTCCCCCATAGGAAAAGTTAATAGACAAAATTTTTGTTTTATGTTACATTTCATTGAGGAATTTATTTATGATCTTAACTAAAAAATTAGGAAGCATACTTAATTTTCATGTTGACTTTCAAATTTTACTAGATTTCTTACACAAACTCGTACTTTCCCCAAATGATGAGTATTTAGGAAGACTTGTTTACATTAAGAGAGCTATAATCAACTACTAGATAATCACCTAATCCACAAAAGTGAACTATATACTTCCCATGTATTTAGACCTTATCCAAAACTAAAACCTAAAAGGTTAGTATGAGATCAGATAATACCTAAAAAGGATAAAAATCTATTCTTAATCTCCAAAATTTGTCAAAAAATACCCAAAGTTCAACAAAGACCATTCAATAAACATCTATCCATAAAATTCTACAAAGTAAACCAAACTAAGATTGAAACCCAATTCTCTGAAGGATTTAATCACATAGTCTCCTAAGATAAATTTTATCATTTTTCTCCAAAATAACATCAGTTACTCTTACAGTCTAATACTGAAAAGTAATTAACCTAATCACATATCCTCCATGATAGGCTAATTATTTCCACTGATAACCAAAAAAAATAAACTTACTCTTAATTCATAAAATCATCTAACTAAAAATAATCATTAAAACTAACCAGAGACTTCACGTAGTCCAGTGGTAGGTGATAAATACTAGTTGCACTTTTGTTGTGGGTTCGATTCCCGCAGCTTCGTCCGACGCGACGGGTTGTCACACGGTCTGCGTGTTGTCCCTTTTCAAAAACTATATAATTTTATAACATTACTCAAAAAGATATAAATTCATCAAAAATAACCATAAATTATTTTAACCACAAAGGTTATCTGATAACTTCCATTTTTCAACCCAAAATGTATTAACCAGTAATTGCCTCAAATTCAAGGATCATATAAACCGAAATGGTTCTTTATAACTATATCCACAAAAGAAAGGATAATTATTCCTTGAATAAAATTTTCATATATCAAACATCAGGGTTACTATAAAAAGTCTTCTAATGTAACCCCATCATCAAAAGAGACATAATACATCTATGAATTTCACCATCCTAAAATCTACCATAACCCTTGAATCCCTTATATGATGACTTCTTACTCATTCAACATTCTTAATGATCCATTATCCATTCCTTTTCAACTTATTCTGAAATAATTCTTTCCTACAAACAAAATCATGAATCATATCCTAACATTCCAATAATTGGAAAACATATGTTAAGAAATAATCCATACCTTTCATTCTTCATTGTCAGTTTCTTCATCCTCGATCGGAATGGCATTAGTTATTGGTAAATGAATATTTGTACGATCTTGGTGACCCATTCCTGAAACTTCTTCATAGGACATGTGTTTTCATAATGACCATGCACACCACATTTAAAACATTCAATTGATCCTTCAGAAAGAACTTCTTTCCATTTCCTAGAGTCAACTAGATGCTTCCTTTTTCCATGGCAGGTTCTTTCTTTATGACCTTCATTTCCAAATCTATAGAATCTTTCTATCCCTTTGAAACATTTTCCTATGTGTTTCTTTCCACATATTTGACACATAGGTTTTTGAACATACTTACCTTTATGATTATTACCTGAACTTCCGTAGGGATTTTTTTCTCGCATAAATGATGCCTTACAAAAATCACTAAGGTTCAGGTGGTCAATCATGACTCCAAATAGTTGGTTGAGGAAAACCACAAGAGTTCTCATTGAAGCTCCCATATAATTTAGTTGTTCTTTCATAAAACCATCATAGTTTTCTTCAAATTCATTGTTACTTTGGTGCCTGCTAGATCCATCCATTTACTAAAACCAAAAAGGTAAGTGTGAGTATATCAGTGAAATCATCAAATAAAAAAGATAAAGATAAACACCAAGATATACTTATCAAAGTTATCTCAAACTCATTCTAACTTTCAAAAAATGATGACTCCATCTAATATACTAACCACTGTGGTTATACACAACTTGTCACTTTTTCTTAAACAACACTCTAACCTCTAAAGTGATCTAAACCTCCCTCTGATACCAAGTATAAGGCCCCAGCCTTAAACCTTACTTAATATTGAGTTATTACAAGATTACACATTGAGGATATTTTAAGGTTTAGAGTTTTAGAGAATTAGATCATAAAACTTGCATTTCATTCCACATTTAAACAAAGTGGTTACATAAAAGATAGTATTCATTTTTCCCATCAACGGAAACATATTTAAAATAAAACATGGATTCTTTCTTGACACTTCCTTGACACTATCATCATATCATGTACCATTCCCTTGACCTGTGAAAAACATTTCAAAAACTTGGGATGAGCTTAAAAAGCTCAGTAAGGGTTATAAAAAGTATGGAAAGGATACATGAGTACATATATACATAATAATGAAATCATACTTTACCCATAAAACATATGCACTTTAACATACCTCATAAAATCATGAATAAATCATAGAAATCATAAGACATAAAGGTAACTTGAGGCATTAATAAAATTCTTATGTAGGGAGTAACCCACTTGGTTACGTTTGGAATACCCATCACATATACTCCCTAAATCTCTTCGGAGAAACCTTAACATTTTACTCCTTCACGTTACCCAATGCATTGGAGAGCTATATCGGGATCACCAGCCCTTAGTTTATCACGGAACCACCCGTCTTCATAAACTATGCCCAAGAACCATAACATAATAATAGCACATAACTTAAGAATAAAGGAAAGATAACATTCTCACATTGAAATAACAATATAACATGTTAATATATTGAGATAATGAATCCATTCTAAAACCATTTTCAAAACAATTTAAAACAAGGTAGAATCCCCAAATTCCCCCATAACCTTAACTATGTGGACATTGATCACCACCAATATAGGGTACATAGGAAGCCTCAAAATGGTTTAAGCCCATCACACTGGTCGCTCTGACCTCCTTCACGTCAGTTCTCCCCCATCCTGCATGACGTTAATCATTTTTCACTCAATTCAGTGGTAAGACATTGTGACCTTAATCAGCGATGTTCCATTTTGACCCCATGCACCAGTAATCCATTGTGACATCAATTAGTAGCAAGCCATTGAAAACCCCAATCAGAGGTAGGCCGTCATCATATGAACTATGTGGGCATTTATTCCTTACCACGGTTATACGTAAGAAGTACCTTCAAGGATCAAGCCTAAAACCATCATCATACTCATGAAGATTCTATCCCATTCACCATCCTCTTCATTCAACTACGCCGTCATCCATCCTGATTCTTACCTAGGCTGCCACATCCCGCTAGGATCATGCCAGCTCATATCTCATTCCCTTCAATAGTAATCAAGAAGTAAACTATGTGTTGGCCCCAATATAATTTTTCCCTCTAGGGGATTCCTCCACCTGATCCACATTAGTTAGTGTTCTGATCCATCTGATCTGTCTCCAGTAGATGTTAATCTTGCAGCATACCCCATTTAAACACAGGAAGTTGAGGAAAAACTCAGATACATGCCTATGGAATATGAATCCCCACGTTCGATGTGGGATGCATTGGGCTTCCGCACCCTCGAGAAGCCCTATAATAAGGGACAAAAGATAGAGACACCAATCCCCAGCATCCAAACACACTAGTGATTTTTAGTGTGACTACTCCCCAAACCAAATGTGGGTTCCCTGATCGGACCCCATGGAATGTTCGGACCGAAGCAGTGTAATTAACTGGTGTCCATTAAGATATGGCACCAGGAAGAGTTTCACGAACAACGTCTTAAGTCAATGAGGGAGACCTGGACTAGGTGACGAGTTCCGAGGAGGAATCCATAGAAAGAAGAACCAACATCCTATTATCATGTTCTGATCAAGGAGAAGACGTCCCTAAATAAGGAGCAGATGCCGCCTGCCTTGTTAAAAGTGGGAATTTGGGGAAACAAAAACCGTGCCCCTCATCCCTGAACGAGACGGACACACGCGCCCCAGAGAACAAGTTGGAAACAGAAATAGTGAACTCGACGAGAAGTTCTTCTCCTCAATATGGAGATTAGTAGCGCTCGAGACCTCGATGGATCGACTTGTCACCGGATCAAGTTATTCGGCACAAGGTCCCACCAAGAAAATAGCAGGCCTGGCGTAAAACTCACCAGATGTTGGGGTAATAGAAATGTTGACATCCCGTTATGCGATGTTGTCAACATGGATCAATCTACCAATAACGGATGATGGGATGGTGCTGGGGCATTGGTCATCAATTCCTTTTTTTAGCACTGATGAGTTCATCTCCCTACTTCTCAGGAATCAGGTTGCTGCCTCAGGAACGTGATCTCTTCCCTCCTGTCTACGCAAGGGAAGGGGCAATGCCAGCACAACCGATCCGCGTGGGTTCACTACTTCTACAATGGCCTCTTCATACATGACCGTAGGGCACCCACACCCCATATCCCCAATATATGTAATCAAACGAAGGGTAATTAATGACCTCGTGCGTCATTACGAGGAGGAGGGAATAATCCAAACCCGAGATATGGCCTGCCTAGACCTGGAGGTATCCACGCCTCACTGTCAATGCCACTCCCGAGGGCCGCCCAGGGAGCCATTTCTCCCTACCCCGACATACAACCACTTCGGGGTCCTATCCCCGAAGTACTTTAACGACCCTCTACCTTATGTTGACGAGGTAGGTGATGTCCGGCCTAGCTTGGTCAAAGTACCAATCTTGGGGCTCCCTATGGGGGATCCCACCCGATCACGTCAGCGCCGCCACACAGTCTTGCTAGAGGAGGAGAAGGTAAGTTATGCACCTACACCACCAGCACTGTTTCATCTAACCAGACACCATCGTTGGGCGCAATCTGAGGAGGATGCCCGCCAAGGGGCATCAACGTTGACGACTACTGTTTCCTGTGCCACCACTGAGGCATATAATTAGGTCCCTGCATACATTGAGTAGGAGATCTTATATGCCCAACCAGAATTGGGGCCCCAACCACCCCACGGGTAGGTTGGGTCGACTCTCCTGGTTGGAGGCACAAACTGTGGTCTCCGCGAACCAATCCACAGTGATGCCACCCCATACGGATATCCTCCCCATATCATTACCACATAGAGCGTGGTTCTACCCCTCTTCGTGTTTCAGCATGGAGGTTCGCCTCGTGCTACCCACAATGTGAATGAAGGTCTGCCCCACAATAGTGATGATCTACACAGAAACCTCTCCCGTTCCCATTACCCTGGATATGGAGTCTTTCCTCCTTCCCCCGACCGCCGGTGTAGGGACATTGTACATCCAGATACTCTTCAACATGGGGATCCTCAATGCGTCCTATCAGCAGCTGGGGATGGTCTTCCTCGCCCCGACAACCAGAGCGGTGAAGGCGAGCCTCACTCCACCAGCGCCAAGCATGGAGGTCCTCCCCAAGCTTCTTCCAATCCCATGTGGAGGTTTTACCCACTCTAGTGATATCCATGGAGGGCCTCCCAATGTACCCTTCAACATTTTTCCCAGTTCTCCATGTACCCCATCTATCTTAGGGGGAAACCCTCTCCGACCGAGCCCCATTGTGTCCATAGGACCCCGTGTCTGAAATCAGCTCTGTCCTGAGGAGCCACCCATGGGCAGGAAGGCGGGTTGTCTCTTCTATATGAATAATTATGAGAAGTTCCGGACGAAGATCAAATTAGTCCTCTTTTTCAGACTCTATGGCGGAGTACGAATCAGCTCGAGAACCCTCCCCTCGCCCTTCCAAGTCAAGGGTCGGGGTAGGGATGAGGGGAATTAGCCTGGTGTTCCCAAAATGTGAGGTCCATAGGATTCCCGCCTCCCTCCATGGGTATATCCTGGAAGAAGAAAATTTGGCAACCCCACAAGTTACGGTCATGAAATCGCCACCATCGTCACCAGATGCGCTCTCTACCTCCACAATATATCACAGAAAGCTATTCTGGGGACCAATGGAAGGTGAATAGCATTGAGACCTATAACCAGTAGCCATAGACCCTGATCTGGGAACTACAACTGTCAGCCCATCCTATCAGTACGTAGCGGCCAGATCTCTACCCTCTTCAAAAGAAGGCCTGAGATATGGCGGCCAGTCAGCCCGTTCTTCGTATTCTTCACCGGCCGACCGTCCATCCGAGCGGTCTTCCACAGTACCACTATCGGTTTCACAACCACCCCCAGTTGGCGAGTGGGTCAATCAAGTGCCAGACCTTGAATTTGAGCCAAGGATCTTCTGGAGCATCCTCCCAGTGGACCACTTCCCCGAGAAGTTGTGGCCTGTGGCTGCATAGAATTTCCACATACCGGAATCCCTCACCCAGGAGTAAGTTGAGTGTTTCCTCTACACCCTCTGGGTGACACATTTCAGTCATCATCTTCAGCACGTGGTTTATACAAGGATCCAATCGCATCTTGAAAAATTCAGCAAACAATGTTGTCCGGTTGATCTGGTTGGACTCTTTGTGGCATAGTTCCTCGAATCACAAGGTTGTCTTGAGGCCCTTCAGCAGCAATGTGTTCATAGTATCAAGGTACTCCATAAAGTTATCAGAGAGGCTACCCCCCAAGCACATGTCTGTGGATGGGGGCAGTATGCATCCCACCTCTTTAGTCCTATTCGACGACAACCCGACTCGCTATGCGATATTGAGGACATGCCCCCAGGAATGGTCATGGTCAAAATGGATGATATAGTGGACGTGAAGGATGGGATGGAGCTTCCCGATGGAGTCTTATACCCCTGATGGTGTTCCACCACTGTTGGACCCATTGGGGAGGATTACTCGTTAGTAGAGGAACCTACATGGTCTCCCTGCGCCAACCGAGGCATTGATACTCAGCAGGAATTCCATTATGGGAAAAGAGCGCGTCAGAGCTGTCAAGCACTCCAACCCATCTACTTCGGTGAATAAGACATAAGAGGGCCTCAAGAAGGCCACGTTGTGCTAGAAACATGTTGAGCAGAAGATGGTGGTCGACAAGCTCCTGGTTGAACGTGTTGTAGAGCAACGACCTGACTACGATAATCCTAGGCCAGGGCAGTAGGTGCCGGAACAACTACCCCTCAGTGAGCTGCCCCCAGGAAACCCTGATCATGCTACTCCTACAGAGAGGGCTGAAAACGGATATCACAACAAGAGGGCATGGAATGTCTCACCAAACCCTCCCAAACAACACGACAATCCGAGGAACCCCACTCGGGCTCCCTCGGCATCCCAAAGGGTCATTCCACAAGTCGTTGAGCCTATCAACTATGTTGAAGAACCCGAAAAGGCATTCATGGTTAGGGATCCATGTCATGACAGGGACCCCCGCCCAGATGATCCTACAGCAGCACTCATAGCCCACCTTGAGGCATTGGAAACGCAACAGGTTGAGATCCCACCAGGTGGCAAGCCATACCAGGCATGGGTGGATGATATGCTGATTCCACTGGGCTTCGGGAATCCAACCTTCTCCCCCATTAACAGGATGGGGGACCCGACGCAGCAGCTGGACAACATCAACTCAAGGTGTGGGCCCATGTTAGGGACTCCATCACAATAGGAGGCTACCAAGATCTGCTATTTTGTTCAGACATTTGAGGGGACGACATTCGTCTGGTACAACCAGCTCCCCGTCGGATCCGTAACTATCTGGGAGGACCATTGAAATAAATTACTCTACCAGTTCTGTTACACCACCTGGAAAATGAGTATTGCAAACCACTTCAAGTGAATTCAATGTCCTAATGAGCGATTCGCAGATTTTATCGCCCGATGGAAGGGGCTTACATACTCCCTTGACAGGCCACTGACTCAGGAGAAATTACTGCTGATGTACGTGGGGAATGTAAAGACAGAACTGGTTCCTTCTCTGATCACCAAGAATTATCCTGGAGGATTCCGAGACTTCTCTGACAAGGCCTAGAGCCATGAGGAAGCCCTGAAACAGGCCATCCAGGCACGTCTGTTTCCCCCTGTAATCCCAACGAGGATATGTACCAGAGTAGAGCCCACTGCGATGGCCCAAATAGAAGCCCCCAGACAACTAGAATTGCTACTAGTGCAACCAGACCTGCATCCTCACAGAGGGCCTCCACCTCAGGCAGAGCCTCCGGCTCAACAACATCCTCTGAATCGCCAAGCACCTCTACCTAATGTGCCGCCACCGCCCATACGGGACAATCTGGGTCCGCCTCCTCGACAGACCCCTTCTACCCCTCGCAAAGGCCAGGCTCCAAGGACGCCCTTCCTAGACAGAAGAATCTCGACCTACTCATTCAACAATAATCAGGTCCCTAGTTACTTCCATCGCGACTTGTAATAGGGGATTGTACGCTTGCCTGAATACAGAAGGCCGGAAGAGGTGAGTCTCACTAATCGCCCCAACTACTCCAGCTATCATCAGATTCTGGGGAACACCCTGAATAAGTGATATGTGTTCAAATACTGGCTTCAAGACCATGCGGATAATAACATAGTAAGGCTAAGCTTGGCCCTGGGACAATTTGTGGGTGTCTTTGTATGGTCAGATAGCAGTAGCGCCAGTGAAGGAGAGTGGCAATAAGTTTCTAACCACGGAACTCAGAAGTATGAAGACTATGTGGCTAAAAAGACGGTTGCTCATTCCCACGGTATCATTTGGGCACACCAGAATCAGCTAAAGCCTTCAGAATCTCCGACAACCACTTCTGCATCCTCATATCAGCTGGCCTCTTCCCAGGAGAGCAAGCATCGGCGTCACAAGAAAAATAAATGTTCCCCGCCAATGTCATCGCCGTCCTACACTGTCATAGACTTAATGCCCCCTGATATGGGGATTCCTCTCAGAATTCGCCCAATAGTGGATGAAATTTCAAGTGAGAGTCAAGGGTATGATTTGGTTAATACCGTTGAGTTGTTAAACCCCTATATGACTCCCGACGACGAGGAGTTACCGGAGAACCTCCCCAATGTCTCCAGATGACGCTAATGTCGGTGAAGCCGCCACCATATGGGTCATCTAGGCACATCATTTAGCACATGAAGCTAGGTTGTGCATGCCACTGAGACCAGACTGCAGGTCCAGCATAGATCTCAGCATGTGCAACCTATTCATCCAGAGTTTTCGGGCCTGCCTCAACCACTGTTTGTGCTACTAGATCAGGCAGAGCTACCTCATCCAGGACACATCTAGACTCACCTGGCTACAGGCCAATCTTGGTTTTCTGGTCCTCATCCAGAAGCTACTCTTTGAGCTTCGATTAGTGGGTAGTGGGATATATCCAGCACTGGAAAGCTGCCGGTCCAGCCACAAGGCCCGCCATGCCTTCAATCATAGAGAGACTTCCTGCAAGTAGAAGTTCACGCGTGGTGAAGAAGTATGATGTTATTAGGCACCTCACTGACATCTCAAAGAGTATTTACATCCTTGATTCCCTTCTCTTATCATCAGATATGCGTGAGTCCCTTGCTGAGGCTTTAAGAAGCCCCCTTAAGTTTGAGACAGAGGTAGCAATTGTAGAAGCCTTTCATGTGGAAGCAGTAGAGAATACTGAATGTTAGGCCATCATTACGTTCTTAGGAGAAGATGAAGGCTCTCCCACATAGGGGAACATCTGCCCACTATATATCACCAACCAATTTAACGGTGTGGAGGTTCGTCGTTGTCTTGTTGACATCGGATCTGGGATTATCCTTATCCCGACACAGACATTGTGGAAGCTGGGGTTATCCAATGATGACCTAACTCCATCCGATTTAAAAATCTTGGGATATGTAAGGCAGAGCAATCCCTGATCGGAAAGATCCATTTGAAGACCCAATACCATGTTTATGGTTGTCTCTCAGGACACCTCGTACAATGCATTGATGGGCAGACCATGGCTCCACCTGCACGTGGCGGTCCCCTC
This sequence comes from Viscum album, assembly GCA_963277665.1. Classification (NCBI taxonomy): domain Eukaryota; kingdom Viridiplantae; phylum Streptophyta; class Magnoliopsida; order Santalales; family Viscaceae; genus Viscum; species Viscum album. The sequence goes on along the minus strand of OY728126.1, from coordinate 1,939,995,468 downwards.
ACAGTATCACCAGTGCCTCAAGTACTCCGTTAATGGTCGAGTAGGTGTACTCCAAGGTGATGCATCTAATTTTTTCTCCTGTGAAGCCCGCTATATAGATGTTGACTATTACAAGAGCTAGGATAAGCAGATTCCATCAAGTGAGGTTGAGCCCTCCATGGTCACGACTGGCCCCTGGGCAGGTCTGGATGACGCCTACATCTTCCCAATCCATCGATTGGAGGCCACGACCCCCGACAAGGGGTAGTGTGTTATTGTCTCAGGTACCAAAGGAAAGCATAGTCCCAAGACCAATTGACGATGGAAAATCACCTCGTACTCCAACACAAACAAGGCTTAGGTGATACCGGATCCCCTACCCCCGTACGGTATAGGGATGTCCACCCCATAGCCATGGAAATACATCATACATGTCTATTTCGATGGTCTTGAATTAACCGGTTGAAGATGACTCACCGTTATTGTTTTAATATCATCAAGCATGGCCCCTTGGGTAAAAGACCATATAGGATCAGATTGACTTCCATTATCGCTATGGTCTCAGAAGAACATGAATCCCATGATATGTTGTCCACTGTTGTCCAGGGTAGTACCATCCTCCCATCAGGATCTATAGACCCATAGAAAGCTCTTACTGGTAGGGATCCCTCCGCAATTGATGAAGATGATTTTGAGGATTCTCCCCCCACCTTTGATGATGGCGTCTCTTCCATAGTTGATGAACTGGTACAGGTGGCCCTTTGAAGCGAGTCTAATCTAAGACCCAAAATGATTAGTTCCACCATGTCCCTAGTTTAAAATCAGTGGTACAAAGATTTCTTGAAGAAGCATCATGATGTATTCGCCTTCAGTTACAATGAGATTCCAAGACTAGATCCTTATGTAGTCGTCCACCACTTTGATCTCCCGAAAAATCACCGTGGGTTCAAGTAGCTTCCCAGGAAGATGCACCCTTCTCATAGTGCCATGGTAGAGGCCAAAGTTGACAAGCTCATCTGAGTCAACTTCTTCAAGGAGGTCCAGTACCCCAAGTGGCTAGACAACATTGTGCCAGTCCGAAAGAAGAATGGATAGATCAGAATCTGTATCGACTTCCGAGATCTCAATTGTCACTGTCTGAAGGATGATTTTCACCTTACAGTGACATAATTTTTGATCGATGCTACGGCTGTGTTCCAAACCCTCTCCTTCATTGATGGTTACACTAGATATAATCAGATCTGTATGGCCCCTGAAGATGAAGAGTCTACCGCTTTTAGGGCACCCCATGGTACTTTATATTACAAGGTTATGCCCTTTGGGCTAAAGAATGAAGGTGACACCAATCAGCGGGCCATGCACCGCATATTCAAGAAAATACTTGGTACATTGGTGGAATGCTTTGTGGAAGCTATGGTGGTCGAATCTCTCCAGTTCCAGGACCATCTCAAGGACCTTGAGAAAGTGTTCGGCTTCCTCTGCTCCCACCACTTGAAGATGAACTCGTTGAAATGTACCTTCAGGGTCACATCCAGGAAGTTTCTTGGCTTTTTTCTCAGGTATCTTGGCATTGAGATCGACCGAGAGAAGATCAAGGCCATCAGTAAAATGCCTCCCCTGAGAAATATTCAGGAACTTAGAGGTTTTCAAAGCTACTTAGCCAACATACACCGATTCATTGCGAATATGGCCGGCAAGTGTAATCCCATTTCTCAGCTAATGAATAATTTGTCTACCAATTAATGGGATGAAGAGTGACGGACTATGTTCAAGGGAATCAAGCATTATCTACTCAAGCCTCCGGTATTGATGCCAGCCGTCCCGAGAAAGCCGCTAATCTTGTATGTGACTACCCTAGAACGATATATTGGTTCCCTTCTCACCCAGAGGAACAATGAGGGGAGGGAAAACAGTATCTACCACCTCAACTGCATGCACCTCGATATAGAGACCAGATACTCCCCAATCGATAAAAGCTTCCTTGTGATGGTATTCGCAGTATAGAAATTAGGGCACTACATGTAGCACCACGAGGTATAGCTGGTGTATCGGGTAGACCCACTGAAGTAAATCCCGAACCGTCCCATGCTGACCGACCGTCTAGAACGGTGAACTGTAATCATATGGAAGTTCGACATCAGGTTTTTACCTAAAAAATCTATCAATGGAAAGGAATTGTAAGAATTTATTTTTGCCCATCCAAACCCCACAGACCAGTCCCTAGACTTGGATTTTCCCAATAAGGAAATCCTAACGGTAGATCCTACCATCCCATGATGGCAGATGCACTTTGATGGTGCCTCCTGGAGCCCCATCAGTTGGAGACTCAATAATCCTAGGCTCAACAGAGTGGTCCTAGTTATTGTCTTTATCACCCCGGTGCAAGCCATTTCGCCGTATTCATTCCTGTTGTCAGTAGGTCACACCAATAACGAGGAAGAATATCAGGCTCTTATCACTGGACTCGTGATGGCCCTCGAGATCAATGTGCCCCATTTTCATGTGAATGGGGATTCTGAACCAGCCATCAAGAAAGTAAACAGTGGATATGTTGTCAGAAAGCAAGAGCTCACACCATAGTTGGAGCGCACCCTCCAGTTAATGGACCAGTTTCTATCTCAACAAGAAGTTACTCATGTCCCTCGATCTCAAAACAGTCGAGCTGATGCCCTGGCCAGCTTAACTACATCACTTGTAGAGCCCAAACATAATGATATGATTATCCATGTGGCACATCAGAGAGTTATAGCTCCTGTTATGTTGGATGGTGATGACGGACCATAGGTAAGACATCTTACTGTTGATGCCTCCGTGTCAGGACTCCCGGGTCGTTCGGATGTAGTGATCGAAATGATTCCTGATTGGAGAATACCCTTGGTTGAATACCTCCAACACGGTAATATCCCATTAGAGCAGCCATAGCAAAAGCAAATCCGATGCCACGTTCTATAGTTTACCCTCCAGAGTTTTCCTATCCTTGAACCAATCCCCTATAACTGCGGGTCTGATGGTGTTATCTTATGTGGCATCCGAGGATTCGAGATTTCTCATGTCATGCATGAGGTTCATGTAGGTTCCTATGGTTCCCACCAGGTTGGTCCAAAGGTGTCCCATCAGATCTGGAGACTGGGGTACTTCTGGCCATCTATGATCCATGATTGTGTCAAGTTCTCCAAGAGATGTCATGCATTCCAAATCCATGCTAACTTCATGCATCAACCATCAAAGCTTGTCCAATCCAGCAAGTAGTTTTGGCCATTTTCGGTATGGGGACTCAAAGTTGTGGGACCATACCCACTAGTGTCAACTCTCCAATGCAGGTTCATCCTGACCGCCACGCATTGTTTTTTTCAAGTGGGTAGAGGAAGTTCCCCATAAGTAGGTCAAGGTTTGTTCTATCATTGACTTTGTGATCTCCAACATCATCCACCGGTTTGGATTCCCTCAGGCTGTCTTCAATGATAATGGAACCAACTTCCGAGCATTTGAGCTTAACAAATTGTATGCTAGGTACAACATACGTTAGAATCATACCTCCCGCTATCATGCACAGGGGAATGGGAAGATCTAGGTGTTAAAAATAACCCTCTCTAACATTTTTTAGAAAATGGTTGGTCAAAACAAGAAGTGTTGGCCGGAAAAGCACCCCAATGCCCTCTGGACCTATCAGATGATGACTTGTAATTCCACCCAGGTGACCCCCTGTTCCCTAATTATGGAGCTGAGGCCATCCTGCACATCAAGATCTATCTTCCTTCATTATGCGCAATGTTCTATGACTAGTCGGCGCCAAATAAGGTATCTGCTACTCTTCTGACTTTATTGGAAGTAGATGACGAGAATAGGCTTCATGCCCTACACAATCTGGAAAGGCATCAGAATAATATTACTAGAGTTGGCTTCTTTCAAATGATCCCTGGTAGGAAACCACCCCCGTTAGAGCCCAAATGGGATAGACCTTACATAATTCACAGGGTTTTCCACAATGAAGCATACTCCCGGGTGACCATGGATGGTGAGTGTATAACTCCTCCCACCAATGCCTTATACCTCAATCAATACATTTCCTGACCCTACTAGTCCTAAAAAACCTTAAAATAGATGGTCCCACATGAACCTAAACTACATGCTAGCCACACATGACCATAAACGTCATGCTGGTCCCGCCTGACCTTAAAATGTCTAGTCCTACACGACATTAAACTGCACATCATCCTGCATGATGTTAAAAGGCATTTTGAGAACTACATATGGCTTGATTCCCATCCTTATGGGATACTTAGGAATGTTCAGACGCCTCATCTTGGGCCCAGCCCAGAACACATCACCTAGACTATCCCCCTTGGGAAATGTTCTTTCGGAGGATCCTTGCATGATATGGTATAGGCTTCTTTAGCCCCACTCACACCAAGATTATAATGGTCACACCATGTGCCCAATCCTCATTCTTCTATCCGCCCACGTCCTCACCACATGATGTTAAATTTCACAGCCTTCATGAACTATGTATGGATTGATTCCCATCCTTATAGGATATGTAAGAACGCCCGGACATTTCGTCTATTGGTCCAGCCCAAATGCTAGAATCTTTCCCTCGGGTCAACACATATGGTAGGGGTGCAGACTTTTTTCCCAATTCACGTTGAGCTAACCTTGATCCTGCCATACATCCCGCTCCTTGGAGACGTTCAACTCTTTCATAGATGGGTACAACAATTCTTCACCCACTCCATTGATTGGGACTCCATCATCTTCCCCGTCCAGAAGATCCCCCGAATGGTATTGATGCTAGGCCTAAGGGTTCTCTTACCACTTTGGGCCAATTCCCTCAAGGATTTTCAGCAACAATCCGATAAAATTCCCATGTTGAGAATATGGTTAGTGGTCGATGCTCATTGGTTGCTCCCATTTCAGGTCACTATAGGGACACTACATTTCAAACATGGTCAACAGTTGTCCTGCGACATTGGAACCATTCCACGATGTCCCAAACATTGAGTGTAGTGGTTCATTATACCCTATTGTATCTCCATGTAACGAACTACCTTCAGGAAAAGCTAGGTTCTAGTCCCCCATATGATTGGGAGAGCCGAGAAAGACTTCTTTTTTCCCACACCGAGAACTTCTCAGATGGGTTTAAGAGCTGTGATGAGGCGGAAACCATACAAGAGGATGTGTGGAAATCCATCTGAGGCCCAACCTCAGGCCTTGTGCCCTTTTTGGACCCGAGCCCAGGTTCTCTCTTATCAGAGTGTACAGTGTGGTTTCATACTAAGTCCTCATTCAGGTCAGATTACTCACCGTACCATAAACCTCCTTTGTGTGGGGTATCTTACACTTCCCTTCTTCTCACTACAAGATGTTAAACTACAAACTGGTTGGGCCTCTCCAACCGAGGCCCATCCTCAGGCCCCTTGTCCTTCTCAGGCATCGACCCCACTTCTTACCCTGAGTGTACCGTGTTGTATGGGTTTATGTACTCATTCACTACGATTTACTCATCGTTCCATACAAATCCCCGGATGAGATACATTTTCATCCCTTCTTCCTCACTGCAAGACATTAAACTGCAAACTGGTTAGGCCTTTCCGACCGAGGACCAGCCTCATACCCCTTGGCCTTTTCAGGGCCCCGACCCAAGTTCTTATTTTAGTGTGTATGGTGTGGTATGGGATTATGTCCTCATTCACGTCGGGTTATGTGCCATTTCATACACCTCCATGCTTTGGGGTATCTTACTCTACTCATTGTCCTCACTTCAATACGATAAACTGGAGACTGGTCGGGCATTTCCATTCGAGGCCTAGCCTCAGGCCCCTTGGCCTTCTTGATCCCCCATTCTAGGTTCCTATGTAGGAGTGTACAACATGGTATGGTATTATGTCCTCATTAGCATCGGGTTATGCGTCGTGTCGTACACCTCCCTTGTTTGGGGTATCTTACTCCCCTCTTAGTCCTCACTGCAAGACGTTAAACTGTATTCTGGTCTTGCCTTCCTATCTGAGGCCCAGACTCAAGTTCCTTGGCCTTTTTGGGGAAACAACCCAAGTTCTTATTTAGGGTTGTATGGTGTGGTATGTGATTATGTCCTCATTCATGTTAGATTAATCACCATACTGTACACCCCCTGTTAGGGTATATTACCCCTATATGCCTTCAAGAACTATGTGTGGCTTGATTCTCATCCTCATGGGATAAATAGGACTGCCCGAATTTCTATACATCCATTCAAATCCCATCTCTCAGAAATCACACTTTCACATTGGCCCTATGGCCTCCCCTTTCCCAGGGAGGGGAGTATATGGTGTGGTATGAGATTATGTCCTCATTCACATCAGGTTTTTAACAACTATTCCACATGCCTCTCCCTATTGGTAATTCTCTATCCCCTTATTCTATACTCATCCATTCAAATCGGTTAATCTCATGTTAAGAACCCTCGTTGACCCTCTTCAGCGATTCACCAATGTGCTTATAGGTACTCTGGTTTAGCACATAGAATGTCGGACTCTACCCGGACATGCTTTCACTTGTTTCTCAGGCATCGTGTTCCCATTCATTAGGTCTTCCATCACCTTTCACACCTAAAGGGACCCCCTAGTAGCATGGATTCCAGGACTAAGGGCACTACTACCATTAAGGGACAACGTCCTCGAGGGTTGCAGATAACAAATCGATACAAATCCTGCATTTAGAATATGGTCAGTGGTCGACTCTCATTTGATTGTCCCCATTTCCGGCTAACTTGATATGGATGTTGTGTTTCGAACACGGTCAACAGTCATCCTCCACTGTCATGCCAACCCCATTAATCCCAAAATTTTGGTTATATTATTAACATCCTTCTCCACCTCTTAATGTTCAAGTAGATCATCGAAACTCTTGCTACTATTCCTCAGTGCGCATCCGCACGTTAGGATGAAAAAAGCTGTGATAGGGAAATCACTCTGGGTATCAGCAGTTCCACTTTTCTTGTATTTCATGTATTTTGAATACTTTTTCCTCCATTATTTCTTACACCGTGTTCAACTCATGTTGGAATAGCGATCGGGTTGAGGTATGCACTTACTTTGAAGGTTTACACTTCTCTCTAGTCCGAGCTCTAAGACCGTAAACTAAGATCTCATATAGAACTATGTATAGCTAGATTCCCATCCTCATGGGATACGTAGGAACACCTGAACATCTCTTTTTCGGGTCCAACACAATTGGGAGCTAGTTTCTCCTACCCTTTACCCTCTTAACTCTATTTAGTCCCCTTGGCCCGAGGCTCCTCTCTCGGAATTGCGTACGGTGTGGTATGGGATTATGTCCTCATTCACGTCGGTTATGTTTCATTGAACTGTTTACATTCCCCATTTTGCATTGTCTCTAATATTTATGTGCCACATGACGTTAAAATCCATTCCTGGTCTTATCACATGACCCTAAATTGTGACATTATCGTTCTGGCCGCATGACAAAAAATGGTAATGCATTGTGATGTCCTCACTCAGTGGGACACCGTGTTTTGTATTGGTCACCCACCATACCATTTTTCAATGCCTTCTATGTCTTGATTCTTGTGGCGATGCTGGGATATTCTACCCCGGGCCTGTCGATTCACAAAAAAACAATAAAATTAAAGGACAATCAATATTTATCAAATACTACTTCTTTTGGTGTGAGGGCCACACCCGCACTCCCCTTTTATCCCTAGCACTGGTACATTACCATGGAACCTCTTAGAAATACATACAGCATGATTCTCATTCTCATGAGATACATAGGAATGTATGTTCACTTTGCCTCAGGCTCATCTTAACTCTCATTTTTGATCCCTCAACCTAAAACCTCTCCAAGGAAGACATGGTGGTCGGAACCCCAGGTACCCATTCACGCCAGGTTTTATAATTACCCCACCATGTGTTTCCCGCATTTTCTACCATCCATGGTCCGAGTTCTATGACCCTAAACTAAGATCTCCTTATGTTAAGGGACTTAACTCCCTCTATCTAATATGTCTCGTTGTCATATTCAGATGCTTTTTGACAAAGATCCTGAAGTGTGGAATTTTCTTGGGGACATTCCCCTCGTTCCATGTACTAGCTTCATGAGCTCTCTATTTGGATCCTCATCCTCTTCCACATCCGAAGGGACCCCTTTCCTAGCCTGGTCTTATGCTTCCTCGGCTCACCTACCATTTCACTCCAACTTCCCAAAAGATCTCAGATGACATTTTGAGTCAGGTCCCATGTTTCGAACACGGTCATCGGTCGACCCTCATTTTTCTATCGCCATCCCATGCTAGAATGATATGGATACTGTGTTTCAAATGTGGTCAACAATTATCCTTCATCATCACACCACTATCATTGGGATCCAGATTTTGAGCGTCATGATTCACACATTTCCACTTCCTCATGTTCAAGTGGAATTATGACATACTCGCATTAACTTCTTCATGAATCTAGGTGCGCTACATCGATGGGTTAGCATCATTTGGCCGACATTAACCGAGCATAAATTTGACCTAACATGTTCCTTCCTATGTCAGGAAACTCCCACCATTACTTCTTGTTTCCTACATCGAGCATGACTCACGTGGTCTTAGTAGTTTGGGTAGGATGTGCACCAGCACAACCAGGATTTTCATCATGTCTCATGATGTTAAAATGTTGTTCCAAATTTACGTATGGCCTGATTCTTATCCTCATGGTATATATAGGGAATGCCAGGAATTTCACCTCAGGTACAACCCCAGGAATCATAAATCCTATTCCTCCCCATTTCTGAACCCCTATCCTGACCCCTTGTGGGGAGCTATGTAACTACAGCTTTTCCATAAACATGTTTGGGATGCACCATGATGAAATTGGGAAGTGACAGCTCCCTCGGAAGAGAGGTCCTGTCTAAAATAAAGGATGATCCATGATCAACCCAATGCACCCATCTAATGTGCAACCACCACGATGGAAAAATTTCAAGACTGTTATTTCTGTTCAAATCATCCATCACTCCACATTCCACGTTTTTCACGCACACCTTAGTTGGACCCACGTCCCCTTTAATGTCAAAGGGAACCCTCTAAAAGTATGGATTCTCGGCCTATAGCCCCCCTATTAACCTTTCCCAATGTTTCAGAAGACTAATCGATGACATTCTAAGTCAGGCCCCGTGTTTCGAACATGGTCAATAGTCGACCCTCATTTTTATCCCCACTCCAGGATAACAAAATAAGGATACTATGTTTTGAATGCGGTCAATAGTTATTCTTTGTTATCACGCCACCCCCACAGTGTTCTGAATCCTGGGTATCATGATTCACACCTTCCATTCCCCTGTTCGGAATCATTCCAACACCCCTAGCTTTACCACATTCGTGCACATGATAACACTGGGAAAAGGGTAATTTTGTTTTTCTGAGGGCCTCATTCTCCTGTCAGGTCTCTCCCATTTACTCTCGGAAATCGGAGCCTATTGTTTAAACACCGGATGCATGAAGCTTTCTTTGCACTCATATATTTGAATTGGGGTGATAAGGTGTTCATCCATTGTTTCTCACATCAGGAATGTCCCATGTGATCATAGGGATTGATTTTTGGATGATCCACATACATCATGAGAATGCAATAAACCAATATAAAACAAAGGAACTCATGCATTATATTGCATCAAACAATCAATGCATGAAAGTGCGTTTGATGGTTTTTAATCATTACAAAACCTGGGGTCGACTCCCCCCTTGGACATATTGACCTCGTCAAAGGAACTTTACAGCTCCGCCACCCACTGGCCGGTGGCATCCAAGAGTTTGTTCTTCTTATTTAGCTCCCACTCCTCCTCGATAGTGAGAGGGTACAATTCATTGTCTACAATATGGGCTTGCTCCACACCGGTCCAGATAATGGCCATCTCCTCATAGGCTTGCTTCATGCCCTCTTCGGCCTCCTCTAGATAGGATTTCAGTCGCGATACGAGCTCTGATTGCGCATCAAGAGAAGAGGAATTCTCATCCTCCCGGGACTGCAACAGTTCAACTTCAGTTTTGGTCTCCTAGAGCCTCTTTATGTTCACCGCCTTCCTCCGCTACCAGCCCACACTGAGGGAACGGTCGTACTCCTGAAAATTTTCCACCATGAGATCTCGGAGGAGCATGTGAGGGAGTTGGGAATCCACTCCCCCGACACACAGTTTGCGTAGCCGCAAGATAAGTCTATCCATATAGTCCAACCATAATTCTTGGGGCGTTATTTATGAACCGCGTGATCAGATTCCACGATCGGTGATGAACAGTTTTGTTTTCCTCCTCGTCAGAGGTCGTCTCATCCTAGTTGGCATAGTTGGCAGGCTCATATTCATGGAATTCCCCAAGTAACTCCTTAGCTGGGTCCATGTCTGGTGTTGGATGAGGCATGGCAGGGCCTAAACTGTCTGGTTGATCCTCATCATCAGATCTCACCTCAATAAAATCTGGTATAGTCCCACTTTCATCCCTTCCAGTGAACAGGAGTGTTGCCATTTGGTCAGGTTGGATTTCCACCACGACGACCATTGGCATGCCTCTAGGAAGTGCGCTACCAGAAGTCCCAACCAACTTCATCGCAGCGGCCCAGGACAATATAAGGTCTATACTCTCCATGAATGGGGACATGAATGTCATTTAACATGGTTAGGGGACGAATGTTGTAAATTTGGTAGAGGAGAGTTACCGATATCAAATATCTGGCCTCACTCTTAGGTTGATGTCATCGATACACCAAGATGTGGCCCCCCGTATATGGTCGGCAGGTCTGGAGACTCTGGGGGGCCTCCTTCAGTGTCCTAGCCCCACCAGACACGGAAGTTGATGCATCCACGAGTGTGGATACCTAAGGTCCCACGTCGGGACCCACTGAGGGGTGAGAATGAGGTCTATGTACAAGGTCCTTATGCGCAATGCATATACAGGTAAGGAATCTAGATTAACCTAAAAGTAGAACCTGGGGAAGGAACTTGGGATTTTACCTCGAGGTCCTCCACAAAATCTTCAAGATCTGAGGACTGATATCTAACTTCACCGTCCTTCAATGGACTCCCTCTACCGGCCTCATATCTCTAAGTGGACACATCCAATTCTTCTAGAAGAGGGAAGTGCTCCCTCAGGTCAGCAGCTGATAGTTGCGGAGGGACCATACGATCCAACAACATCCTGACCCGGTCATTCATCAGGTGCAGGGAACCCCGAGAGTGTATAAAGTCTTCCATTTTGGCCATGAATTGTTTCGCCTTGTCCTGGGATACTGCAAAACTGGCTCTAATATATAAATTACCTAGCAAGTCCATCCCAATGTGGTTAAGGTTCTTCCATAACTTAGATGGGATGAGGAATTGTCGGTTGACTTGCCAGATGTTTCAGGCCTCCGGGAAGACAACATTCTTCCGCATGTCAATATGGTGCAACCGTTTCCCTGGGGCCTAAGTAGAAATACTATAGAATCCTCTCGGTGGCCGCCCTTCTGGATGACTCTATTCTCCTGGGACCACCGGGTCCGCTACCGCTATAGAATCCGCTACCACTGCTCCCCCCACATCTGGTGCCAGCCTCACTGCTATGGGAGCCCTGCCACTACGGGATGCCCTTGCGGCCTTCTGGCCTTGGCCCTGAGGTCGGGGAGGCTCACCCTCACCAACAATAATGGTTGGCCGCTTTAGTGTATCCCCTGGGTTTGCCACCACCTAGCTCTGGGCGTATTCAATTACAAGCCTGAGGAAGGCGGTTGGCGGAGGTAGTTCATTCGATATCTTCCCGTCTTACCGTGTAAACATGAGACACATGTGACTCATCACACAGGGGTTCTCCTCATGATGCACCTATATGTAGAACTGTGGGTTCAGTCGTTGTAGGAACCAGAATTTCCATGCATACCAGTGTAGGGTGTATGGCTCGCAGAGATGCTCACGGTCCACCCTGGCCATCAAGACTCCACCTTAGAAGGCTAGGAGGTTGGCACGGTTTTCTTCCGCTCCCTGACCATCATCCTTGAAGGGCCCCTTAGGAAACTGGAATGAATATAAATTTAACTCTTCTACCTTCCATTATCTATTTAATACCAATGGTATGGTCAGGTTAGCCGGAAAACTCACTGCAGGGTTGAGAATTGAAGGGCGTAAATTTTACCATGGATGCGATATTGGGTTCAGATACTCATAGATCCCCCTACTGTGTGCTGATATCCACCCGTACAAGAGGTGGAATGGCCTTCATATCCTCTGTGGTCTCTTCCCCTCGTTGATGTGCCACAACATCTTATACAACTTGACGAGCATCGGGATCCCTAAGTTGAACCGCCCTCCTATCATCAATGTGGACGCCATTATGAATGTTCTTGGTCTCACTCCCATGATGGTATCCCTCAACGGAAGGATCTAACCATAGATGAGAGCTGTGATAAATGCTGTGACTATTGGTTGTTTCTTAGTGCTGACCCTAAACCCCTAGGTCTTCCACTGGCTATTCACCAACAACCACCAGTACGAGTGTTCCTTACTCCGGGCCCCCATTGGGAAAGTTTGAGGTCTCACCGAGAACTGATGGTCTACTAGGATGTTCAGAAACATATTGAACCATTGCTTGAATTGTACATCCCTTACTACCTCCTTATCCTCTTTTGGCACAAGATCCATCAATGCCATCGCCAGACACAGAATTTTCTCTGAATCCACCCACACCCCCATAGCAGGGAGGAATTTTTCATACATCACCTCTAGTATCGGGACTCCTAAGATATGATGCAAGTCCCATAAGCTGATACTGACCTCCCCGTGATGCAGGTGGAAGGTATTGGTCCCCAGTGAACACCAGCTCAATAGCTCCAGCATTAGCTTCTTCGGCTGGTAGATGTGAAACTGGTAATCCCAAGCTGCCTCATACATGCCCACTCTTCTGTGCTTCACTCTGAACTCCTCACATGAGGCCCCTACCTAGAAGGCCCAGACCCAATCATCAGTGAAGTTTCCACCCTGGTGATGGTCTCATTCCTCAAACCACCCCTTCTTCGGTTTCCCCAACACCGCCTTAAGGATAGTTCGGTATAAAGGAGGGGACGTCTCCAGCTGCAATGCCTTATCGTCGACATTTTTGAGATGGTTGTATAAGCAGTTGGCAACGATGGGTGTGAAATCCTCACTGGCATGACCATCAGCCGTCCTGAACCATCGGAACTAGCACGACGTGCTCCTAAATCAGTAGGCCGGCTCATCCCTACTTGATTCAGGGATGAAGAAGTCATCCCTTAGCCCGAAGCCATACAAGGGAAACCTCATATACAACGGGTAGTTCTTCTAGCTCTTTGATAGCATCTAAACCAATGAACTATGGTCTTAATGGATACAGGCTGACTCTCCCATTCCCATAGTGTTCACCATCTCATACCTCTAGGTGGCATCTGCAAGGACCCCCAGGGCATGTTCTTGGTGGTCAATTCAGTTCTGAAAAATGGATGATTTTTGGGTTTCTTCATGAAGCTCGTTCATTGAGCGTGTTCGCGAAGAGTGTTCATGAACAATATTCACAAAGCCTTACCTAGGAATTCAAGCACCAGATAGCGGAGCGCAAACACGAAGTTGATGACTCGATGTGCGCTGTGAAGACTTGGTTTGTAGAGAACTCTCGCAGAGTACGCAGAGCTTTCCAAATCGATAGCAGAAAAGGAAAAATTCGTAGAGAAGGGAAATAAAAAAAGAGAGGTAAGCTCTCCTATTCATAGACTATGGCCTACAGAGCTTCGCGGTGCATCCAGTTCGCACTGAGCTTCGTAGCGCACTCAGCCCGCACATCTCATATCTACCTCATGAGCCCTCTTCGTGAGCCATGCTCATAGAAAATAGATGATTTTGGAGATTACCCTCAGACTTGAACCCTTGACCACTCTGCAGCTCTATGTCTAAGGGGGGGAGAATGTTTGGTGCCAAAATTTGGGACAGAGAAGAAGCCAAAAAGAAGGCTTCATTGAAATCCTCACGAAGCTATTTCGCGGAGTACCCAGCACTATGGCCACCGCAAAGCAAGGAGGTAGGACTCTCTACTAACGCACTTGACATTTGCGATCCCACCACAAATCAAGGAGGAAAGACTCTCCACGAACACATTTGATATTTACGACCCCACTGCGAAGCAAGGAGGTGGGACACTCCTTCAACACATTTGAAAATCGCGAGCCCGCCGCAAATCAAGGAGGTGGGATGCACCATGAACGCATTTGACATTCATGAGACCACCGCGAAGCAAGGAGGCGGGACGCTCTGTGAACACATTTGACATTTGTGATCCACCACAAAGCAAGGAGGTGGGATGCTCCATGAATGAATTTGACATTTTCAATCCCTCTACGAAGCAACCAAGTTCCTCTTCACGTCGCGTAACACTCTGCTTCGCGGTGCCTCTTACCTATAAATATCGGGCTCCCCATGATCCCAAAGGATGGACAATCCATCATTTTGACTTACCAGCTCCCGAATCGTGATGAACCCTTCATCTCTGTGAACCATGAGTTGTGCAAGATACTTATGCTCCGCGAAGTGCCTCCCCTTTCTCTTGTTTTGATCCCCTCTTCCAAGAGGGATGCCTTTTGTGAAACCTAAGGGCCTTAGTGAAGGATGGGGATCCCCAAGGGGACCTGGGTCATCACGGAGAATTTATGCTTCATGAAACACCATTCATGTACACATGATCCCCATTCTAAAGCAGGGTCTATGTACTTCGCGAAGCACATTTCATTGCAACACCTTTCATCGCGAGCCAACTTTGCTCCGTCAGACAGTGCTCCGCGAATGCCATTCAACATCGCAAAGAACTTACCATATTAACCTCTTGCCTATGCTTAGGATGCGGAACCCCATATCATGAATCACATCCCTTTTCAAGTTCCCTCCATCACGCGGAGCGACAGAGCTTCACAAGGCCCCTACCTATAAACCCCTCTGCTTTGAAATTTCATTACCTGTGTGACCCTCCAGGTTTGCACGATGTGACTTCAAAGTCCTCGGGATGATACTGACTGTAGTGTTGCTTCACCTCATGCTTCTTCCCATAGGCATGCTAATGGATATTTCTTCTTCTCATAGCCATGCTAATGTGGGCCCTTCATTGGTTTGATCTGTGACACCCCATCACCATGGATTTTCCTGTACCCTCTCTACACTAAGGAGAAGAGGATACCAGTTATGTAAGTTCTAGGGGTGTGGAGCGAACCCATCTCATCCGAGCTATAGGACACCAAACATCCAATCACCATAGTCCTCAGTGCATGAAATTAAACTGTGACCTTTCCCCATTCCTCGCACACAGGGTACCCCCACCTCGGAAATTCTCCACGCCCACTAGTCCTCAAAGGGGATGATATCCTCCTTATGGGAGTGGCGTTTGTCCATGGGTAAAGGGAGATCATCTCAGTGTAGGATCCTAGGTATCTTGTAAGAGGCAACATCCCTGCTCCTCCATTCATCTTCGGTCCCCAAGGCCAGTGAATGGAGTGATGGGGAATGGTGCTTATCCTTTCTTCAGTCCCAAGTCCCTCTCCAGCTGCGCTTTGTCACCATCAGGCCTCCATTATGAAGTAAGTCACAACCTCTTTGGGTTTCTTACCACGCATAATCTCATGTTTCCATTTCAAGATGCTCCACGCATAAGCCCCACTCGTCTTACCATGGACACACCATTCACGACGTGATCCTCAGGTCTCGGCTGTCTCTTGTTTCTCACACCGAGCATGACTCACATGGGCATAGATAAAATACCAGCCATGACATCCACAACGGGAAGCATAGATTGTAAGCCACACGCCCCAACCATCATGAACTACCAGGTCTTTGATCCTTGCTAAGTCAAGGTGCGTAGGAAGCCTCCATGAGGTTCAATCCCAACACCCGGTCGTTCTGACCATATTCACATCGGTTCACCCCAACCAACCTGAACGACATTGTCTTTGATCCTTGCCAAGACAGGGAATGTAGGAATCTTCCACGAGGTTTAAACCCACCACTCTGGTTTCCCCGACCTCATTCATGTTAGTTCGACCCCATATCGCATGACGTTAAACTGTATTCGCCAACTGAACTACGTGGTATTTCATTCTTACCATGGTAGGGTACGTAAGAAGCCTCCACGAGGTTCAATCCCACCACCCTTTTAGACCCCAGGCCATTATTCATGTCGGTTCACTATCACCATGGGCCGCCTCAGAGCATGAGCCCCAAATTCCATACCTGAAATATGAGGTCATTGATCCTACCCAGGAAGGGTACGAAGGAAGCCTCCCTGAGGTTCAAGCCCAACACCCGGTCATTCCGACCATCATCACGTCGGATCACCAAAACCCTGAGACGCCTCAGAGCCTAAGCCCCAAATTCCCCCATAACTTTAACTACATGGACTTTGATCCTTGCTAAGGAAAGGTATGTAGGAAGCCTCCACAATGTTCAAGACCACCACTCTGGTCGCTCTGACCACCTTCACGTCGGTTCTTCCCCATCCCGCATAATGTTAAACTATATCCAACATTCAGCAGTAAGACGTTGTCACTCCATTCAGTAGTAAGCCGTTTTGACCTTAATCAATGGTAAGACATTGTGACCCCATGTAGTGGTAATCCATTGTAAAATCAATTTGTGGTAAGCTGTTAAAAACCCCAATCGGAGATAGGCCGTCATCATATGAACTACGTGGACTTTGATTCCCTGCCATGGGGATTGGTAAGAAGTCTCTTTGAGGCTCAACCCCAAAACCATCGTCATCCTCATGAAGGTTAAATCTCATTCACCATCCCCTTCATTAAACTACTCCATCATTCATCCTGATTTTAACCCGGGCCACCACATCCCGGTGAGATCATTCCACCTCATATCCCAATCCCTTCAACAACAACCGGGAAGTCAACCACATGTTGGACCAAATATTGGTGTTCCCTCCAAGGGGATCTTCCATCTGATACACTCTAGTTAGTGTTTTGATCAGTATGATCCATATCCACTTGACGTTACCCTTTCGTAAAACCCCATGTTAAACACCGGAAGTTGAGGAAAACCTCAGATACATGCCTTGGCATATGATTTCCCGCTTCCGATGTGGGATGCCTCGGGCTTCCATTCCCTAGAGAATCCCTATAATAAAAGAAAGAAGATAGACACACCAATCACCAGCATCCAGACACACTAGTGATGCCTAGAGTGACTACTCCCCTAACCAAAGGTTGTTTCCCATACTGGACATGTCCTGACAGAAGCAGCGTAATTAACTGGTGTCCACGAAGATATGGTGTCAGGAATAGTTTCACGAACAATGTCTTAAGGTTATGAGGGAGAACCGGACTGGGTGACAAGTTCCAAGGTTGAATCCATGGAAGGAAGAAACAACATACCATCATCCCATTTCGACCAAGGAGCAGACAACCCTGAATAAGGAGTGGATGTAACCCACCTTTGGAAATCGGGAATGTGGGGCAACAAAAACTGCGTCCCTCGTTCCCAAACGAGACGGATGCGCGCGCACCGAAAAAAGAGTCAAAATCAACCTCAGTGATGGAAATTTGTATTTTGATGTTTTGAACTAATTATTTAACTAATATAGGAAACATAAATTACCTCATAATTTTGCGTACTGAATTCATTCATAGGTATTATCATATTAAATATATTAATTTTTATGTGCGTGTTATAATTTTCATGGGTGAATAAATAATAATGTACAATTCATTAAATGTTGATATAGGATGTTCTACAAAATGAATCTTATTGGATCAATTATTTTTATAAGAATAAATAATAAAATAGTGAATTTAAAAAAAAATTTAAATTCAAAAATAACTTATTAAATATTAAAAATATGGTAATGATAAAGTTTTTAATAATTTTATGTAATTTTTTTTGATGTGTGGATGATTTAATTTATAAATGAACACACTTAACAATTATTATAGGAATGTTTTAATTCTTTATTTTAATAATGTTTTGAGGGAAGACATTTGGTTTCACTACTAAATGATTATAGGAAGGATGCAATTCATTATTTTATCTATGTGTTGAGGGAAGATATTTGGTTCACTACTCAAACTCTATATTGTCACAAAGTAATGGACTGGAGTGGTCTGGTCCATTACATCAAATACCACTATAAAAAATCTCTCCATCATGAATTAAAAACCAAACATAAAATAAAGAGGGTTCAGAACAACCTTCTCGTAAGATACCTCCCATGGATCTTTTTATACCTAATGTTTTGGTAATAATTGGACATCCCAATGCCCAATGATAAACCACCATGTGTTTCTGGAATGATAGAGTGAATCCTCTACATCCAATAAAAAATCCTCCAATATTTACTACCCACAAACAATAAGAAGATACACCACACAAGCATCAAAACCACACTATCCAGACACATGAATCAGGGAATTCATTCCTCCATTTCAGGATACTATCTAATCTGGGTGGCACTAACCTTCCCAAATGAGATTGATCACTTATCAATTAATTATTCATGATTAGGAATTGTTCACTCCCATCCTCATATGAGGAAATAATCGCGCATTATGGAATAAGTAAGAAACTCATATTATAAGAAACAGGTTTCAAGCACAACATTAGAAAGAAAATATCCCAAGAAAAATTCAAAATTACCCCAGGTTCTAGGCATGAATCTTCTCATATTTCTCCCAAGTACACTCATCCAATACACCATGCCTCCACAGCACACATACCAATGGAATGGTCCATCCACACAACATCATCTCTAAAATATCCTTGACCACCACTAGTATCTCCACAAACATTTTTTATCCTTGATATCCAACTCTCCCTAGTCAATGACATGGGAGTCATCATGATGATACATATGAATCTGGGAGACATTAATGTCCTCATGAATCCTCCAAAACTATAGTGGAAATGACAATTCTTATGCCACCTTTCCAATTTTCCCCAACACCTCGAAGGGTCCGATGGACGTGGGAGAAAGCTTGATCCCTCAGTCAAACCTCCACTGTTGAGTCAATAAGGTTTTACTTATGACTTTTTCCATTATTTAATTCATGGGGGATATTGATAAGTCATCAAGTTTTTCATAAAACTTGATCATTCCTCTTGTTTTGAAAATCACAAACACCCTCTCTTAAGGAAAATTTCATTTTACCCATGTTTTACTTCTATAAGGAAAATTTCCTTCCTCAATGAAATTTATCATTGACCTAGATTTAATTTTTCATATCATAAATTTTCTAAGTAAAAAATTTGGATTGTAGTCCAAAACCTCTGAATCATATAATACTTAGAAATGATGTATTCTGTTTTAGGATATGAATTCCTATTAAGAATTTTTATGAAGCTCTACTCTGAATTCCCTATTACAAACTTTTATGAAGTTCAACTCTGAATTATGATTAAGAACTTATATAAGATTATAACTACGAATTCTAATGAATAACTCTAGTTATGAATTCTCATTACTAATTCTGATGATGAATTCTGATTACGAATTCTCATTACGAATTCTGATGATAAATTCTGATTACGAATTCTCATTAAAAATTCTGATGATGAATTCTGATTACGAATTCTCATTATGAATTCTGATGATGAATTATGATTAATAATTCTCATTACGAATTCGGATGATGAATTCTGATTAAGAATTCTCATTACGAATTATGATAATGAATTCTAATTACAAATTCTAATTTCTAATTCTAATGATGAATTCTGATTACGAATTCTCATTACGAATTCAGATGATGAATTCTGATTACGAATTCTCATTAAAAATTTTGATGATGAATTTTGATTACGAATTCTCATTATGAATTATGATGATGAATTCTGATTACGAATTCTCATTACGAATTCTGATTACTAATTCTCATTATGAATTCTGATGATTAATTCTGATTACAAATTCTCATTACGAATTTTGATGATGAATTCTGATTATGAATTCTCATTATGAATTATGATGATGAATTCTGATTAAGAATTCTCATTATGAATTCTGATGAAGAATTCTAATTACGAATTCTCATTTCAAATTCCTTAGAAAAAAAAGAATCTGAATATCTTAGAACTACAGACTCCAAATTCACTTTTACCTACATTCCAAACATTAACCTTTTCCATTCGGAATTTTTATTTTCTCCATTCCGAATATCATTTTGGTTATGCTTACACTTGTTTTATTACAAAACGATGTCGTGCTTTCAGTTATTGACTAATCGTTGTTTGAGTGACACATGTACAGGTCCCTCTGAAATTCAAGGAAGAATTTGACCATTAGAGGAGGGAGCCGACCATTGGAGATTCACCTTTAAATAAGATCTCATTTGAAAGTAGACAAAAAACATTGACAGAACACTAAAATCTATGCTTACATGTTGTCGAAGTGATTTCTAGAGAGAGATTCTCTTATCAACTCTCAAGCATCGTGCAGAAAGTTTGAATAGCTTGTTTAATATTTTCATTGTGCTGATTTGCATTGTGTGACTTAGATTGTTTCTGTGTACAATCGAGGGCTTCCGGGGATAGGAAGATAGAGGATCCAACACCTTGAAGTTGAGGGATTCCATATTGAGGAAGACAGAGGTTCCGACTACCAGATAGTTGAGGGCTTGCAGGGATAGCAAGACAGACTTCAATCTTCATATCGAGGGCTTAACCTAGTGTGGGTAAGCCAGACATTCATGAAATTGTAAATCAAGGGACCTTTATCAAAGGTTGATGGATACCCTTCTCTTTGTGTTAAAAGGATTATTACTTGTTAATTGGTTTTGTTACAAATTTTTCTGCTGCATTTTGTATTGTGGAAGAAAGTACCATTTCTTATACTTCTTCATCCTTGTAATCTGATATAGTTAGATTCTATATGCTTTAAGGTAGAATCTTAATCTTTGTAACTTTAGTTAAGTTCCATTTTCAGAATCACTTTTCCGGAATCAAGCAAGATATTAGAACTCATAGAGGTCTTGTGAATTATACTGTTTAACCTTGGTAAACATAACCATCCTAAAATTTTCCTAAGGGAATTTCTAAAATGTAAAATTCACCCCCCCCTCTTGTATCTGAGAATCTCATTCTTATTTTGATCCTACATTTGGTATTGTAGAGTATATAATACACATTCACGTACCATCCAAACAATTGGTATCAAAGGATTTGGTTCAATCTAAATTAATCTCATGATTATATTCAGAAGGGATTTCTTGGAATAACATTTTTCGGATTCATTTTTTTCAGAATATTTTTTTCAGATTCATACTTTTTGGGATTCACTCTTTCTTAGGATATTTCTTCTAGTTTACAATCTCGTACTACTAAAAAGATTTTTTTCCAAAGGTTTTCTTAAGAATGGTATGATTAAATGTTGGATCCATTGACAATCTCAATCCAACCAGACCACCAATATTGGATGGTAATGATTACGAATATTAGAGAGATCGCATGAAGTCTTTCATTATCCACACTAGGGTTGAAAATATTATTATGATTACTGGTGGATACAAGATCCATGATAATGAAATAAGTGCCTTTACAAATCAAGAAAAGCATGATTACAAACTGAACTATAAGGTATGAAATAATTTACTTTTTTCAATGACTATAAATATATATATCCAAATTTCATCTTGTAAAGTAGCAAATTATATATGGAAGAAATTTGAAGTTACTCACATTGGAACATCCAATGTAATTGAGACTAGAAGATCCATTCTTAGAGCCAAATATCATGGTTTCAGTTTTTCTTATGGTGAACCCATATGCATAGTACAACAGAGATTCATGATGATAGTTAATAGTTTACAATCAATGGTCGAAAAAGGTTTGGATGATGAAGCTCTTATTGACAAGATTATTGACATCATGCCAAATGAGTGGGAATCTAAAAGGACTGCAATATATGAGAATAGAAAGGTTACTCATATTACCGTTTATGAGCATTTTGGAACTCTTCTTTAGCATGATACTAGAATGAAGAGATATGCTGATATAGTAAAGAAGAAGAATAGAAGTGGTAGTGTATCTTTTACTACTACTTCCAATCATATTAATTCAAAGACTCATGAGAGAGTTACTAAATCAAAATCTAAGAAAGTGGTTATCCATTCCAAATTTAGTGGAAGTGAATCCATAGAAAAATAATTTGAAAATCTTGCTCGAAGGATGAACACGATAGATGGACATAGTGTTGTACCTCTCGTATCCCCTCGTGGTTTAATTTTCATGATCACAATCACTTTCATGTTTATCTAACATTGTTTGAAGTGTTTTTGATTGAAAGGCACAAGGTTGCCAAGAAGTTGGCCCAAGAATGGACATCAAATGGACTGAAATTCAGTCCACCGGCCAACCGGTGTGATAGCACCGGCCAGCCGGTGGAACTGGCAGAGGCATTGCCCACTGCCAGGTTCCACCGGTCGACCGGTGGCTCTGTCACCGGTCGACCTGTGGCACCCAGCCCAAATAGTATTTGCTACTGTCTTGCCACCGGCCAGCCGGTGGCTCCTCACCGGTCGACCTGTGGCACCCAGCACAAATAGTATTTGCTACTGTCTTGCCACCGGCCAGCCGGTGGCTCCTCCACCGGTCGACCGGTGGAGCCTGGACCAAGACTCTTCTTCTCATCCAAGGCACCGGCCAACCGGTGGGACTGTACCGGCCAGCCGGTAGCCCAGTCAAACTAGCCGTTGGGGTTGACCAGTCAACCTTCTTTTGGCCTCCAACGGCTCCAAAGCCTTCTCCAACGGCTCCGAAGCCTCCCCAAAGGATCCTAGCCTATAAATAAAGGCTGAGGAAGCCCCGGACACTAACCGAAACACTTGCAAAGCCACTATACTCATTTTCCATCAATTGGCCAACCTCCTTGGGGTGTTCTTCCGACCCAACAATTGGTATCAGAGGGCGTGTTTGAATAAATCCTTAACCGGTTTCAAATTAAAGATCCTATTTTTTTTTTGATGGCTTCTACCGCTTTTTCCTCTCAATCCCCCGAAGGTTTTTCTTTGGATCGTGCTCCATTCTTTGATGGAGCCGATTATTCTTTTTGGAAAACCCGCATGGCCACATTTCTTAAAAGTATTGGCTATCCAATTTATAGAATTGTTATGCAAGGATTTTCCCTCTCCTCTCCCGATGAGTCTAAATGGACCCCCAATGATATTGCAAATTTTGAGCTTGATGGAAAAGCCATGAATGCTCTTCATTGTGGCTTAGACCGTAATGTTTTTGATTGTATTTCTTCTTGCACCACCTCTTATGATATTTGGAAATATTTAGAGCTAACCCATGAAGGTACTAGCATGGCTCAAAAGCAAGAACCCGCTCAAAAGAAAGAACCCGATGCAAAATCCGTGCCCAATTGCCCACTCCACAAGAAAAGGGCCAAGAAAAAGAAGAAGAAGAAGGATTCAAAGGCAACATGGAGTGATAGCTCCACCTCTTCATTCTCCTCCTTCTCCTCGAGCGACCATGGTAATAATTGCCTAATGGCAAAACATGAGGTATCTTCCTCCTCTTCCTCCTCCTCATCCTCTTGCTCTTCAAATTCAAATTCTTTCAATCATTTGTCTTATGAAGAACTCTCACACGCTAGAGACCAACTTGAAAATGGTTTTCATGAACTTTCTTCAAAATTTGTTACTTTGAAAAAGTCTTTCAAAAAACTCTCTTCCGAAAAAGAACAACTTCTCAAAGAGAAGGAAGAGTTGACCCTTAAAATCCAAAATTTTCCAAATGTTGATTCCATGGAATCAACCATCAAAGACCTAAGGGAGACCCTAGCTAAGTTCACCCAAGGGGAACAAAATTTGAACAATCTCCTAGGTTCCCAACGAATTTCTAGAACCACCAATGGACTTGGCTATACCAACCGAGCCTCCTCCTCCCATGCTCAAACTGTTTTTGTTAGGGGGAGCTCCGATTACAAATTTTGTAATTATTGCAAGAAAACCGGGCATCTCATTTATGAGTGTAATTGTAAAAATGCCCGGTATGGTCAACCCAAAAGTTTTTTCTATTCGGACGAGTTTTATAGGAGAAGACCCGCCATGAGACAAGTGTGGATTGAAAAATCCCTTTTGGCGAGTCTCTCCGGGCCTAAAATTGTCTCTTTTCAAAATCCCTCTCCCCGGTGATTTGTTGTTTTTATTTAGGGGGAGTTAGCTTTGTTTTTGTCAAAACTTTCCTTTCAAACTTTCAATTTCAACTCTTGGTTTCAAATTTTCATTCAAAATTTTCATTTCAATTTTGATTCAAAACTTTCAATTCAAGCTGTTATTCATTTTTTGATTCAAATATTTTCAAATTTCAAAAATTTCAATTGTTTTTTCAATTCTCAAATCTTGATTTTCAAACTTTTCCCTCAATCAAGTTTTATGCCCCATTCTATTTTGATAATCACAAAGGGGGAGAAATTCCTTGATTGATTGGGGGAGAGTCTTCTCTATCATGCTTTGATTTATTTTCAAATTATCCTTTAAGAATGTCTTTAATTTCAGTATTTTACTTTGATTGTTTCGGTGATTGTGATCATCAAAATAGGGGGAGATTGTTGTACCTCTCGTATCCCCTCGTGGTTTAATTTTCATGATCACAATCACTTTCATGTTTATCTAACATTGTTTGAAGTGTTTTTGATTGAAAGGCACAAGGTTGCCAAGAAGTTGGCCCAATAATGGACATCAAATGGACTGAAATTCAGTCCACCGGCCAACCGGTGTGATAGCACCGGCCAGCCGGTGGAACTGGCAGAGGCATTGCCCACTGCCAGGTTCCACCGGTCGACCGGTGGCTCTGTCACCGGTCGACCTGTGGCACCCAGCCCAAATAGTATTTGCTACTGTCTTGCCACCGGCCAGCCGGTGGCTCCTCACCGGTCGACCTGTGGCACCCAGCACAAATAGTATTTGCTACTGTCTTGCCACCGGCCAGCCGGTGGCTCCTCCACCGGTCGACCGGTGGAGCCTGGACCAAGACTCTTCTTCTCATCCAAGGCACCGGCCAACCGGTGGGACTGTACCGGCCAGCCGGTAGCCCAGTCAAACTAGCCGTTGGGGTTGACCAGTCAACCTTCTTTTGGCCTCCAACGGCTCCAAAGCCTTCTCCAACGGCTCCGAAGCCTCCCCAAAGGATCCTAGCCTATAAATAAAGGCTGAGGAAGCCCCGGACACTAACCGAAACACTTGCAAAGCCACTATACTCATTTTCCATCAATTGGCCAACCTCCGGTGGACTTCCTCAACGGAACCTCAAGTGCTCCAACAACTTCCACATCCAAGGAGCACATCAAGAAGCTTGGGAGAAGCACGCTACATCAGCTCCACCAATCCAATTGGCGCCCAAGTCTTCCTCCAATACGGGTTTTATTGTTTATTTCTTTTTGAGCTTTAAATTTGGGTTTGTGCCTACAAACCCCAAACTCTTTCCTCATCTCCTTTTCTTTGGGTTCTCACACCACCACTAAGGTGTGAAGAGGTTCACAAGCCTTACCTTGTAAAAGGCTTGAGATCGGTGAGCTAGCCTTCACCCGTAAAAAGGCTAGTGGGTTATTGCTTAACCATTAAAAGCATTGGGTTCTTGCTTAACCACTAAAAGCAAGCTGTAATAGGTCCTAGTGCTACCTCAAAGCCTAGTGGGTTTCTTGCTAAAACCATTGAAAAGCAAGCGGTAGAATCTCTCAACGGTTGAGTTGGGAGCGGAGACGTAGGCCGGGTTTTGGCCGAACTCCGTTATCAATTTTGTGTGTCTTGCCTCCTTATTTCCGCTGCATCTTTCACTTTGATTTTAATTTGTTTATTTTTTTTAAAGGCAATTCACCCCCCCTCTTGCCATCATTCCCGCTTTTCTTCCGCCCAACACATAGGAACTTTCAATCCAAATAAAAAAAGAAGGATAGGAAAGGCAAGAAATATTCTGAAGTTACATGATATTAATGTAAGAGATATGGACAAATAAGACCTGACTACCCTATGCTCAAGAGAAAAGAAAGAAAGGAAATGAATTCTGAGAAAAATAGAAAGAAATATTACATGTCCAATGCTAAGAATGTGTTGACATATAATGACACATGGAGTGATAGTGGTGGAGACTCTTCAGATGAATCTTTGGATTATGAATCTTCTAGATAGAAAAATCTTGGTCTTATAGCTAGGCTACCTATTGATAATCATTTCATGATGGATAAGGTACACAATGCTGAATCAATGACCAATGTTTATTTTAATTCTAATGATAGTAAATATTATAGCTCTTCGGATGAAGAATCTTCTTCTGATTAAGATGATACTTTACCTTCCTATGAATAAGTTTCTAGGTTTTCCAAACTCCTTGAAAATGAGAATTCAAAACTCTTGAAAAAACTCGATCAGGAAAATTCTAGAAATACTATTCTTAATAAGGAAATATCAGATCTTTCTAATGATCATGATAAGAAAAATTCTGATTTTTAAAGTATTTCAAAAAATCTTGAGGAAGTATGTTATGAAAAGAATAAACTTTCTAAAGATCAAGAAAACACAATTTCTAAGAAATATGTTTTCAAGCCAAGTCAAGTTGAAATGTTTTTGAAGACAGGAACTTAGATGTAAAGCGAAAATCCGAAATATTCTCCTTGAGGAAGTGTTTGTCGATATTTACCCTAGGTAAAGAATATTTTGACAAAATATATTCACAAATCTCACCTCGAAGGAATACTTCTGGTTTTGGTTATACAAGATCTAAACTGATTTTAGCAACAATTGCATTGTTCTTCAAAGTGACACATTCTACACTAAATTTCAGTGTGGTGGTCACTGGATAAATAATTGTTTTTTTTAAACCCAATCTTTAGGTTTTTATAAAGATTACTTTTGTATGAACATGTGGGTTCCAAAAAAATTTCTTTCTGAAATTTCCTAATCCAAGAAATTCTAGATTATAAAAACCTAACTTTTTCTTATTTTTAGGAAAATAGGTAAATTATCAACAACAATACATGGTATATAGATATTGTATGTTCCCGTCATATAACTGGTAACAAAGAATATTTTGGAAAGATTATCAAAATGAAAGGTGGGCAACTAACTTTCAGAGATAATGCTCATAGAGAAATTATTGGTATGGATAATATCGTTCTTCTTGGAAAATCTTTGATTTCAAATGTTTTATTTGATAAAGGCCTTAATCACAACCTCATCATCATAATTCAATTATGTGATGAAGGCTACCTTGTGAATTTTATGAATGATAAGTGCTTAGTACACAATTCCTAGGAAGAGTTTATTCTTTCTACCTAAAGGCAAGAGAATGATTACACACTAATCATTGATGACCTTATGAGCCAAGGCATAAATTTCTTTAGTGCAATGGATGATCATTCATGGTTATGGCATAGAAGGTTAGGACATTGTAACCTTAGGAACTTATGTAAACATTCTATGAAAGGCTTATTTAAGGATCTATCGAAGCTTAGATTTGATTCTTCAAAAGTTTGTGAACCTTGACAATATGGGAAGCAACATAAATCAAGTTATAAATCAGTCATTGAAGTCTCAAATACTAATTCATTACAGCTAGTGCATATGGATCTTTTTGGGCCAACACAAACTGGAAGCATTGGGGACAAGTACTATGTATTTTTTTTTTGTTGATGATTACACTAGATTTACGTGGGTCTATTTTCTAGCCATGATGTCTGGAGATTTTTCTTATTTAAAAAGTTTTAGAGCCCATGTTAAAAATGATAAAAACCTTCCCTTGAAAACTATTAATAGTTATCATGGAGGAGAATTTCAAAACTCTGATTTTGAAACTTTTTGTAGTAGAAAATGTAATACTCACAACTTCTCATCACCCAGAACACCTCAATAAAATGGTGTTGTTGAAAGATGAAATAGAATTATTCAAGAGATAACTTGAACCATGTAGAGACCCAAAGATTGACTTACATGGACATTACATTACTTTAGCGGAATACTTAATACATAACAAAAATAGACACACAAGGACCGTAATAGTTTAGTGTCTTTTGAAACATGGAACGTAATCTTCTAATCGTGGTGAAAGATCTTCAACATCTCCCATAAAGATCTTCCCTTTTTTTCTTACCTAAAACCTTTCTTTATATCCTGGGGAAAAGAAAACATAAAAAGGGTGAGCTCATATGCTCAGTAAGGGTAATCATGGATAAAATAAAACATACCATATACATTTGAACTTTAAAACATGAACATAATGTTTAAACTTCAAAAGCTTGAGAAATGACACAAAACATGGAAGTACGTAAGGTATAGATCATAAAGAAACATTAAGAATGATAAAATAGCATGAGAATAAAACATTTAATTGTGTCAACCATTAATCACATGATATTATTTTCATAGTATCCAAGGCATTACTGTCAAGACCATCTTAGTGGACAAAGTCCCTTTCTGAATCGAGTTCACTCCTCATTCCAGTCCGGTATTAATGAACCAGTTTAAATTTCCATTCCAGCCATGTCAATCTCATTAGATATAAATATTTACCCAATGCATTGGAGGGAGATATAGGTCCCACCCATCTCATAGTGAAATAATTCTTACTTGTTCCACAAAATAAACTTAAAACATTCATCATAACCCAAAGAATAAAATGGGTTTCATAAACATCATCCCATCATTTCATAATCCATATAAAACAAATGGATATAATTTCATAATAAGAAAAGTTAAACCATGTAAATAAAAGAGACATTATACTTAAAACATACACATATGAAATAATTTCATTTTAGATGGAAAATGGTTTTGATAAAACACTTGAAATGAATTCTTGAGGAAAATATCCTTTCTTCTTTAAAATCATTTTCTTTTCACAAAATGTCATGAATTTTTAAAAGAAAATGATTTTCTTGAAAATAGTCATGAAATATTTTTGAGGAAGCTTCATTAAAATATGGCTTTATAAAACTGTAAAAATCCTTTCATGCCGTATAAGTTAAAAAACATTCTTCTCGTACTTTTGTCAGAAAAGTCAAAAAGTACCTCATACGAAAAACGACAAAAGATTCCTTTCATATCTTTTACTAAAAACTCACAAAAGGGTAAAATTTGATTTAAACAATTGTAGTTGGATGGAAATAATATTATATATTTAGAAAACATGGATGTGGATGATAAAATACACCCCAGTAATTTCTGAAGTATAAATAATCTCAGATAAAAATGAGATTGTGATATTTCCCTTACCTTAGGTCTGATTTGATTCGTAAGTGTCTGAACCTCCTGTATAATGATTTAAATAATTTCATTGACTTATTCCAGAATCATACACATTTTTATGATATCATATATGGTTCACTTATGACTTTATATTACCCGTTCTTTTGTAAATTCCATGTTAAAGAGCGTTTTGGGAAAAATCGTTTCATTAGTCGTCCATGTTATGACTTGTAATTATTCATATGATTACTTAGATCATGATTACTTAATTCCAGAATATAAAACATGATTTATATATAATATATATTTAGAATATACATATATATAATAGATCAGTAAATGGAAAGAAATACATCGTTCATGGAGACGGTAGGTCGTACGTACCCATGAACGCTGTTTTCGTTTCGTTATTGAGTTGAATGGAATTAAGTAGATGACATACATATAGATACACATAAATCCAGTATCATTATTATGTCATATGTTTCATCATTACTTATTATATATATACTTTATAATCATTCATGAATGGTTAATGTGGAGAATGAATCTCATCGCGTCATGGAGACGGTAGTCCGTACGTACGCACGAGCGATGATATCGTTCTCCGTAGGATGGATAGATGGTGAAATAGGGTTTTTTCATACTTATAATAACATATCATTATATGATTGATACTGATGTTATTACTTCCTAATGAAACAACCTAAGAAGAGGAAGTGGAAGAAGAAATAAATTTGAATAATCGGTAACAGAAATTACCTCTTCTTTGAAGCGCCTCTTTGAGTCCTCCTCCTAGGGAACTAAAATTGGTCTTTGAAGAAGACCAGGACCTATAGGATGTTTCTAGGGAAGTGGAGAAGAGAATTTGGCAGGGGTTGGCCGAGCTGGAAGGCTCAAAGTGGTGTGAGGAAGAGAGGGAGGAGGTGCCCTTTTATAAGGGAGGAGAGGGGCACCTTTGGAATAACTAAAAATATTATTTTATTTTAAAGCCAAATTCGGTTTTGAATAGCTCCAAATTGATATATTTCTAAGCTAAGGTGGGGATGGGTTTAAATCCTCTCATACAATAGAATTTATACAAGTTTAGGTTCCTATTTTAACCTTATAATTTATATTTAACTTTAAGTTAGATAATTTTACTTTTACCGTGTCTTTTTGTGTTCTTACACTATATGGTTAATAAACTTACTATAAGAAGAAAAACGAACCCCAAGTTGTTTATTATTAATATATATAACCTTATCTAAGTCATTTTTCCGAACCATAGATTTTTAGGAATAAAATAACAATTAATAATATAATATTTGTTTTAAAAACTATTTTATTTCAATTTTGACACTATTTAGTAATTGATTTTTGTGAAACTCATAACAGAATTATTAGTTCGAAAAAAGTTAATTAAATCAATAATAACATGTAATATTAACCTAAAAATTAGTGGAATTCATAAAAAGTCTCAAATTACAATTATTTGGTTATTTATAACATCAATTATGTCAATATTTCATTAATAAGATAATTACTACATCATCTTTGTGTCATAAATAAATTAACTTATTTAAAGTATAAAAATTACAAATAAAATTTCATTATTTAGGAAATCTTTTTAGATTTCTAATAAATATTTATAGTTGAATTTATCTTATGTATAACCCTATATTAAAAATGATATACTTATTAAACATTGATTTTAACTATTTTAACCCTTCTTTAAATAAATTAATAATAAATGTCCTAATCTAATCCAAGTCGGCCTAAATGGTCATATTTTATTCCTAAGGTTGTTTTTGGTTGAATTAAAATTATCCAATAGAATTAGGACATGTGTTAGGGTAATAATAATATCATTTTTACCCTTAATTACCCTATTTACTTTTAACTGTGGTAAAAAAAGTAAAAAGTTACTATTCACCAAAAAAATATTTTCTTCTTATTGAACCACATTTTACTTACTGATATGAACCGTGTCTCTCGGATTTTTGAAATTCCACTCACAGAAGCAGTAAAATTATGTTTTATGCAAAAATTCATTTTTTTTAACTACCACTTAGTGGTTTCACTATTAATCAAAAAATGAAAGTTTCCAGAAAAATATCAAAAATTAGGCCTAAGCTATATTTGATATTACGAATTCAAAAATGATGTCTATTTTACCAAATTCAAAACATATCAGTTGCATTAATTAATTTAAAAATTAATTCTCGTCGTCAAAACAAATAGCGTGTTCTTAAGAGATAATAACTATCAAAAGATTGACACTTGTTTATGTCTGGTTTAAATGTGAAATTACATCCAATCACCAACATTGTATTAAATTGTAAAAATATATTCTAAATATACTTTAAAACCACTCAAATTAATAATTTATCACTATTAATTATTTCGATTAAAAAGGTTGTTTTTAATTAAAATTTAGTAATTTTCACTATTCATCAGAAAATGAAAGTTATCCGAAAAGTACCAAAATTTCACCCTAAGCTAATTTCGATATTCTGAATCCTAAAATGAAGTCCATTTTGAAAAATAAAATTTACAAAATTTCAAAAATTGGTTATTACTATTCATAATGGCTAGTTTTAATAATATTTTAATAGCATATTGTTGTTTAGTGAAACTCGTTATTGCATACTACACACGCCATCAAGGAAGGTCGTGATTGCGTGTAATGCAAGGAAAGTCAAAGATGTGTGTTGTGCAAGCTCCTTTTGGTGTAGCGTACAATATAATACATTAATGAAATTAAAAAGAATATTTTTCATAAAATCTCGGGGTGTTACATTCTACCGCCTTTAAAATGAATTTCTCCCTCGAAATTCGTCGGGGTTATAAATGGTTTACTCCTCGAAAGTTTCTTTAATAGAAACTCACATCGTAAAAAGGAATACCAAAACCAATATTTAAAAACAAAAGTATAAAACGTAACGGTTACCCAAATAAACTAATCACTGGGTTTCCACATAGATTAAAATATGGATATGGAAGAGAAATCTAACCATCATGTTCTGATGGAGATTGGTAGAGAACATGGCTATAGAAAATCCATCAATCACAAATCCATAGATTTGTGATGATCTAAGGTACCATCTGTTTCATCGGATATAAGGGCACCAGGACAACATTTTTTGTTTTCAAGATCATTTCCCTAAAGTTGATGAATTAAAATAAATACTTACATGATTTTGGTACAATCTCACTGTTTTTCATTAATTGAACAATTTCCACTTCATCCCTTAATGAAATGAAGTTGAATTTGTTATTCGTGATGTGTTAGCAGATCATGTGATAGAATGATGGGTCATTCCATCTGTCTCAAACAAAAGGTTATAAAAGTTATCAAAAATACATAAGTCCATCTATAGTGAGATTTATCATATATGGTTCCTAAAATGGACTTATACTTCATATATCATACTGATTAATATAATAAAACTAGTTTCTACTAAACAGGGACTTCCTGTAGGCCAGTGGTAGGCGATAAAGTCCAGCCGCACTTCGGTTGTGGGTTCGATTCCCACAGCCTTGTCTGACGCGATGGGTTGTCGCCCATCCTGTAGGTTGTCCTTTTTCTAAAACTACATTAATATAACATCCCATAAATAATATCAAAAAAAAGTTTTATCCTTAAACAATAATAACTTATGTCCAACATAATCCATTCCAATCTTTAGGATTATCTAAAATACTTCGGTCCAAGATCATAGTATAAAGAAAACGATTACTTGAAATGTCATCAACAAAGCATGTGAATACCATAATTTATCCCCCATATATCTTGTTGGTCACATTGCAATCATGTGAATACCTTAATCATGTATTCTCTTGAAAAATTAATACCCATTAAACCTTAGTTAAAACATGAATGCTGTCAAAAGTTAACTCTTTCCACATACCAAAATCCAAAAATTCTATATACTCAAACCATGATATAACCTTCTCCTTATATCAGTCATGAGCTCATGAATACTATCAAACATTTAATTTTCTCCTTATCCCTTCATTATGCGCATATCATCTACATTCCAAAAATATCTGAATAACCTTTCATGGATACTGGTACCATTAATCATACACTTTCAAAACTCAAGGAAAGACAACAGTGTAACAATCCTTAGATGTCTCTTTATTCCATAGTACCATGATATTACTTATACAACATTACACATGATAAACATGCAATCATTCCACTACATTCTTAAACCATTGACCGAGCTTCAACAATTCTTTCATCTCACATATCATTTGTAGTCTCTTCATCATCAACAACATAAATACTACCCATACGACCATACTGATTCTCTTCATGAGACTTTCCCTTAGGGAATTAGTTTGCATAATGCCCGTACATTCCACATTTAAAACATTTAACCATTGTTGATGTCGTAGCAATACCATTATCCTCATCCCTGGTGTTAACTGAACCTTTTACTTTGCACTTACTGGATTTGTGTCCTTCTTTTCCACACCCAAAGCATCTTCCAATTCCTTTGAAACATTATCCTTGATGCCACTTCCCACATTATTTACATAGGGGAAATTGAACTTTCTTTCCTCTATGATCATCATGAAACCCTATCTTTGTCTTATTAGCCGAGTCAGGAAACTTACCAAATTTTACTTTATTGATCATATAATGAGATAGCTGATTCGGTATAATAATGATGTTTGGACTTCCAAATCCCATTTCATTTGGTTGCTAATGAAGAATATCATTCCATTTTCCATCATGTCCTCCATTATCGTGAATCATCTTGTTTCCATCCATTTTCTAAAACCCAAAAAGAATAGTGTGAGAGGAAAAAATCATAATAAAGGGGGAGTAACTTCAATATCTAACATCTTTGGTTTAATCTAATATCGTTACCATAGTTCTAGGACTATATCCTATACGTATACTTATCCTAAGGGACATCCCTAGACATACCTTAGAAATATCTCTAGGGATCTCACTAACGTATTTGCATCCTAGTTTCCAAAGGTTGACTAAACTTTTCCTCTGATACCAACTGTAGAGACCCAAAGCTTGACGTACATGGACTTTAAATTACTTTAGTGGAATACTTAATACATAACAAAAACAGACACACAATGATCGTAATAGTTTAGTGTCTTTTGAAACTTGGAACGTAATCTTCTAATCGTGGTGAAAGATCTTCAACATCTCCCATAAAGATCTTCCCATTTTTTCTTACCTAAAAAATTTCTTTATATCCTGGAAAAAAGAAAACATAAAAAGGGTGATCTCATATGCTCAGTAAGGGTAAGAATGGATAAAATAAAACATACCATATACATTTGAACTTAAAAACATGAACATAATGTTTAAACATCAAAAGCTTGAGAAATGACACAAAACATGGAAGTACATAGGGCATAGATCATAAAGAAACATTAATAATGATAAAATAGCATGAGAATAAAACATGTAATTGTGGAAACCATTAAGAACATGATATTATTTCCATAGTAGCCAAGGCATTGCTGCCAAGACCATCTTAGTGGACAAAGTCCCTTTCTGAATCGAGTTCACTCCTCGTTCTAGTCCTGTTTTACTAAACCGATTTAACTTGCCGTTCCAGTCATGTCTATATCATGAGATATAAATCTTTACCCAATGCATTGGAGGGAGATATAGGTCCCACCCATCTCATAGTGAAATCATTCTTACTTGTGCCACAAAATAAACTTAAAACATTCATCATAACCCAAACAATAAAATGGGTTTCATAAACATCATCCCATCATTTCATAATCTATATAAAACAAATGGATATAATTTTATAATAAGAAAATTGAAACCATGTAAATAAAAGAGACATTATACTTAAAACATACACATATGAAATAATTTCATTTTAGATGGAAAATGGTTTTGATAAAACACTTGAAATGAATTCTTGAGGAAAATATCCTTTCTTCTTTAAAATCATTTTCTTTTCACAAAATGTCATGAATTTTTAAAAGAAAAGAATTTTCTTGAAAATAGTCATGAAATATTTTTTATGAATATTCATGAAAATATGGCTTTATAAAACCGTAAAAATCCTTTCCTTCCGTATAAGTTAAAAAAACATTCTTCTCGTACTTTTCTCAGAAAAGTCAAAAAGTACCTCGTACGAAAAACGACAAAAGATTCTTGTCATATCTTTTACTAAAAACTCACCAAAGGGTAAAATTTGATTTAAAAAATTTTAGGTGTATGGAAATAATATTACATATTTAGGAAACATGGATGTGGATGATAAAATACACCCCAGTAATCTCTGAAGTATAAACAATCTCGGATAAAAATGAGATTGTGATATTTCCCTTACCTTAGATCTGATTTGTTTCGTAAGTGTCCGAACCTCCTGTATAATTATTTAAATAATATCATTGACTTATTAAAGAATCATACTCATTGTTATTATATCATATATGGTTCACTTATGACTTTATATAACCCGTTCTTTTGTAAATTCCATGTTAAAGAGCGTTTTGGGTAAAATCGTTTCATTTTTCATCCGTGTTTTGACTTGTAATTATTCATATGATTACTTAGATCATGATTACTTAATTCTAGAATATAAAATATGATTTATATATATTATATATTCAGAATATAAATATATATAATAGATCAGTAAATGGAAAGAAATACACCGTTCATGGAGACGGTAGGTCGTACGTACGCATGAACGCTGTTTTCGTTTCCTTATTGAGTTGAATGGAATTAAGTAGACGACATACATATATATACACATAAATCCAGTATCATTATTATGTCATATATTTCATTATTACTTATTATATATATACTTTATAATCATTCATGAATGGTTAATGTGGAGAATGAATCTCATCGCGTCGTGGAGACGGTAGTCCGTACGTACGCACGAGCGATGATATCGTTCTCCGTAGGATGGATAGATGGTCAAATAGGGTTGTTTCGTACTTATAATAACATATAAGTATATGAGAGATACTAATGTTATTACTTCATAATGAAACAACCTAATAAGAATAAGTGGAAGAAGAAATAAAGTTGAAAGAATCGGTAACGGACATTACCTCTTCTTTGAAGCGCCACTTTGAGTCCTCCTCTTAGGGCACTAAAATTGGTCTTTAAAGAAGACCAGGACCTCTAGGATGTTGCTAGGGAAGTGGATAAGAGAATTTGGCAGGGTTTGGCCGATCTTTAAGGCTCAAATTGGTGTGAGGAAGAGAGGGAGGAGGTTCCCTTTTATAAGGGAGGAGAGGGGCACCTTTGGAATAACTAAAAATATTATTTTATTATAAAGCCAAATTCGGTTTTAAATAGCTCCAAATTGATTTATTTCGAAGCTAAGGTGGGAATGGGTCGAAATCCTCTCATCAAATAGAATTTAGACAAGTTTAGGTTCCTATTTTAACCTTATCATTTATATCTAACTTTAAGTTAGATAATTTTACTTTTACCGTGTCTTTTTGTTTTCTTACACTATAGGGTTAATAAACTTACTATAAGAAGCCAAAAAAAACCCCAAGTTGTTTATTATTAATATATATCCTTATCTAAGTCATTTGGCCAATTATTATATTTTTAGGAATAAAATATCAATTAATAATATAATATTTGTTTTAAAAACTATTTTATGTCAATTTTGACACTATTTATTAATTGATTTTTGTGAAACTCATAACAGAGTGATTAGTTCTAAAAAAGTTAATTAAATCTATAATAACATGTCATATTGTCCTAAAAAATTAATGAAATTCATAAAAAGTCTCAAATAACATTTATTTGGGTATTTATAACATCAATTATGTCAATATTTCATTAATAAGATAATTACTACATCATCATTGTGTCATAAATAAATTAACTTATTTAAAGTATAAAAATTAAAAATAAAATATAATTATGTAGGAAATATTTTTAGATTTCTAATTAATATTTATAGTCGAATTTATCTTATGTATAACCCTATATTAAAAATGATATACTTATTAAACTTTGATTTTAACTATTTTAACCCTTCTTTAAATAAATTAATAATAAATGTCCTAATCTAATCCAAGTAGGCCTAAATGGTCATATTTTATTCCTAAGGTTTTTTTGGTCGAATTAAACTTATCCAATAGAATTAGGACATGTGTTAGGGTAATAATATTATCATTTTTACCCTTAATTACCCTATTTACTTTTAACCGTGGTAAAAAAAAGTAAAAAGTTACTATTCACCAAAAATTATTTTCATCTCATTGAACCACATTTTACTTACTGACATCAACCGTGTCTCTTGGATTTTTGAAATTCCAGTCAGAGAAGCGGTAAAATTAAGTTTTATCAAAAATTCATTTTTTTAACTACCACTTAGTGGTTTCACTATTCATCAAAAAATGAAAGTTTCCAGAAAAATACCAAAAATTAGTCCTAAGCTATATTTGATATTATGAATTCAAAAATGATGTCTATTTTATCAAATTCAAAACATATCAGTTGCATTAATTAATTTAAAAATTAATTCCAATCGTCAAAACAAATAGCATGTTCTTTAGAGATAATAACTATCAAAAGATTGACACTTGTTTATGTTTGGTTTAAATGTGAAATTACATCCAATGACCAACATTGTATTAAATTGTAAAAATATATTCTAAATATACTTTAAAACCATTCAAATTTATAATTTATCACTATTAATTATTTCGATTAAAAAGGTTGTTTTTAATTAAAATTTAGTAATTTTCACTATTCATCAGAAAATGAAAGTTATCCGAAAAGTCCCAAATTTCACCCTAAGCTAATTTCGATATTCCGAATCCAAAAATTAAGTCCATTTTGAAAAATAAAATTTACAAAATTTCAAAAAGTTGTTATTACTATTCATAACGGCTAGTTTTAATAATATTATAATAGCATATTGTTGTTTAGAGAAACTCGTTATTGCGTACTACACACACCATCGAGGAAGGTCGCGATTGCGTGTAATGCAAGGAAAGTCAAGGATGCGTGTTGTTCAAGCTCGTTTTGGTGTAGTGTACAACACAAGATGTTAATGAAATTAAAAAGAATATTTTTCATAAAATCTCGGGGTGTTACAAACCATGTTTAGTGAGTATTCTGTTGCCAAACATTTTTGGGCTGAAGCTGTAAGTACTGCTTCATACACTATAAATAGAGTTTTGATTGGACCTTTTCTTAATAAAACTATTTATGAGTTATGGAATGGTAGAAAACCTAGACATTCCTACTTTAAGGTTTTTGGATCCTAGGTATTCATTCTGAATACTAATGATAACCTACACAAATTCGCACCAAAATCTGATGAAGGAATTTTCTTAGGCTACTCCACATATTCTAAGGCATATAGAGTTTTAAACAAAAACACTTGTACTGTTGAAGAAAAAGTACATGTCAAATTTGATGAAACTAATCCTTTTGTTAAACAACTCCAACCTACATACTCGGATGTGTTTACAAAAACTGATTATCAACCTATGATTGAAGATCCTTCTGATAAGGAAAATTTACACGAAGATACTTCTGAAACATTTACCCCAGAAGACTTTCTACCCTATTTTGGTGAACATGTTTTAAAAAACCCAAATCATTCATTTTTAAAGAATCATCCTTGTGATAGTATCATTGGAGATGTTAATCAACCTATAATGAATCGAAGTTCCATATGAAATGAAGTATATCATCTAGCATTCCTTTCCCAATTAGAACCAAAAAGAACTGATGAAGCTTTAGGTGATGATGATTGGATTAAAGCCATGCAAGATTAACTAAATGAATTCGAAAGGAATAATGTCTGGAACTTGGTTGAATGACCTAAGAAATCTTCTATTATTAGAGTAAAATGGGTCTTTAGAAATAAGTGTGATGAAAATGGAATCATAGTTATAAATAAAGAAAGATTGGTTGCCAAAGCCTATAATCAACAAGAAGAAATAGACTATGAAGAAACCTATACTCCAGTAGCTAGGCTTGAATCTATTCAGAATTTACATGCCTTTACAGCATTCTTCAATTTTAATTTTTTCAAATGGATGTGAAATGTGCTTTCATAATAGTTATGTTCACGAATATGTTTTTGTTGAAAAACCTCCTAGTTTTGATGATACAAACATCTTGATCATGTTTTTAGACTTACCAAATCTTTGTATGGCCTTAAACAAGCCCCTCGAGCTTGGTATGATAGACTTAAAGGATTTATGCTTCAAAATAACTATGTTAAGGGAAATGTAGATCCAACCAATTTTATAAATAAAGATAAGAAAAATGTTTTGATTTTTCAAATTTATATTGATGACATTATATTTGGTTCAACTCAGCAATCCTTAACTGATTCCTTTGCGGATCTAATGAAATCTGAGTTTGAAATGAGTATAATGGTTGAGTTAACATTTTTCCTTGGTTTTCAAATTTCTCAAAAACCAGAAGAAATCTATATATCCCAATATAAGTATATTAAAGATCTTCTTAAAAAGTACGGATATAACAACACTAAGAGTATAAGTACTCTAATAGGTACCTCAAAAACACTTGATCTTGATGAAGATGGGAAACCAGTAGATCAAACATCTTTTAGAGGTACGATAGGAATTTTACTTTACTTGACATCCAGTTGTCCAGACTTAATGTTTTCAGTAAGCTTATTTGCAAGATATCAATCCAATTATAAAGAGTCTCATTTATAAGCAGTGAAAATAATTTTTCGCTACTTAAAGGGAACCATGGATTTAGGACTATTTTACACTTCTGGAAATGAGTTTGTTTAAAAAAGTTTTTCAGATGCTGATTTTGGTGGATGTAGAATGGATAGAAATAGTACATTCGGAACATGTCATTTCTTAGGAGATTCATTAGTTTCTTGGTGTTGCATGAATCAACATTCTGTAACACTCTCCACTGCTGAAGCTGAATATGTAACAGAAGGAAGTTATTGTACTCAAGTGTTGTGGATACAACACACACTCACAGATTATGGAATTAGTTTTTCTAAGACTCAAATTTTGTGTGAAAACACAATTTCCATTGTCCTTAGTAAAAACCCTGCACATCACTCTCATGCAAAGAACATAGATATTAGACATCACTTTCTTAGGGATCACACACAAAAATGAGATATCATTCTTCAATTTATCAGAGCGCAAGATCAACTTGCTGATATTTTCACAAAATCTTTATCTTCTGATAGATTTGAATACATCAAAAAACAATTATGAATTATAACCATGAGGTAATCTTCCATCATTAACTTCTCATTGAACCATTCTTCTTATATTAATAAACTCGTTTTCATAGGGGGAGTACATCTCATTATGATGTTTTCATATATTTCATAATGATGTTTTCATATATTTCGTAATGATGTTTTCATATTTTTCATAAATATTTTTTCATATTTTTCGTAATGATGTTTTCATATTTTTCGTAATGATGTTTTCATATTTTTTGAAATGATATTTTCATATTTTTCAAAATAAATATTTTCAAATTTTTTGTAATAAATTTTTCATAGTTGGTTTTTGAAATTTTTGTAATAGAAATTTCAGAACTGAAAATTTTCATAATGAAATTTTCAGAACTGATCTTTTCGTAATGGAATTCTTTAGACCATAAATTTCTATAATAAACATTTTTCGAACTGGAAATTTTCATAATGATATGTTTGGAACTGAATCTTTCATAATGGAATTCTCTAGATCTTAAATTTTTGTAATAAAAATTTTCAGAACTGCAACTTTCGTAATGAGAATTTTCCGTACTCAGAATTTTTGTAATGAAAATTTTTTTGTACTCAAAATTTTCGATGTTTTTTTTCGTAGTGAACTTTTCGTAACAAGTTTGTTTTTCGTAGTCAAATTTTATTCAAGAAGAATATCACCTATTACGAATAAACATCCTACCCAATCTAAAAGTTATGACTTCCTTACTTTTGTTTTTTTAGTCACTTTCACTTTCTGGTAGTTTATTTTTCTTTAAAATTTCTTAGACTCAAGTTTCCATAAATCTGAATATTTTTAAAACCTCAAAATATCAGATTCAAGATTTCCTTGTAGGTATATTTCCAACTGTCAGATCAGATCGGAGAGTTTTTCAACCATTAGATTGGTTTTGGATGTTGAAAGGTCACCACCTTCGTCTATATAAAGGGGAACCCCAATAGTGTCCATCATTGGTTTCTTAAGATCTCGCCTCTCAATGCCCTACCTCAGTTCTTAATCCCGTTTCGAATCATCAAAAGTGCTCAGCCCGAATGTCTGTAGAAGCTCTTTCTCATGATATATCTTTAGTCAATCTAATCTCGGAGTGGCAGATTGATAGGGAGAGGTTGGTACACCCAAATTTTGTTCAATAAGTATGACTCCCTTATTTATAAGAATATCAGTCTATATGGTTGGGAAATTATTGCTATTTCTATGACAGCAGCCCAAGATGTAGTTTATCCGGATCTTCTCATTGAATTCTATGAATCAGTTTTCTTCTTCGAGGAAGAGGTTAGAGAAAATTTTTCCTTTAAAAGTAATGGTAAGACTTACAAACTTTCTTACACCAAGGTGGCAAGCTTGGTGGGGCTGGCATACAAAGGAGAAGTTGAGTTTTGCTCACAGAAACTCCCAGAGATTCAGGGTATTTTTGGTAAGACAAAGGCTCTGGAGTCCCTTGATCTTTTTGATATCAAGACTACAAATAAGATTTCCCATATTTCAACAAATAATTGGATTCTACAGCTCCGGGTACAAGGCTTCATTGTTCCAAAGAAGGGTGACAAGGACACACTGAAAAATAGTGATATGTATATCCTAGATTTCATGGTAAATCTAAGGAATGTGAATATAATGAGACATATC
The DNA here is from genome assembly GCA_963277665.1 of Viscum album. NCBI lineage: Eukaryota > Viridiplantae > Streptophyta > Magnoliopsida > Santalales > Viscaceae > Viscum > Viscum album. The sequence continues at coordinate 1,939,953,493 of OY728126.1, read as the reverse complement.
CTCATTATGATTCAGAACATCAAGAATGGAAACCTTAGAGCTCAGATCATTATATATCTGGCATTGCATTCAAATTTAATAGTTCGATGTCTTTAGTATTTCAGCATTCCATGCAGCTCGAAGTCGAGAAACTGTAAGGTTATACTAATAAGTGATGACACTATAAAGAGAATGAAAGTTGTTTTCTCAAAACAGTCATGTGAGTTCTATGATCTGCCAGAGGAGGAGGCAGAAGACAATCCGAAAAATGTTGAAAAGGCTGAGCCCTCAAAGAAGGTTAGTAAGAAGAGAAAGCTGAAGGAAGAGGAGGAGACAGACAAAACCCCCAAATCCAAGGAAGCTCAGTCTGCACCTCCTAAACCCAAAAAGCAGAAAGCCTACCCAGATGAGGTAGTAGCAAAGTGGAGAGAGTTCAAGGAAAAGAATAAGGAAGGGGAGCCACAATTTGGCTTGGAACCTGCTGAGGATAAGGAATTGAATGAAAAAGCTACTGATGAGTTTGAGAAGCATGCCAAGGAGAAAAATATCAAGAAGAAAATGTCTGAGGATGAGATTGTTCAATCTCTTTTAAAGGATGCTGAAATTGAATCCAAAAATATTCCAGCGCCAAAGTCTTTTCTGGTTGAGCAATTACCTAAGACTCTGGGGATGAATTTCTTCTCTCCGGAAAAATCTAAAGAGATGGAAGTTGAGAAAGAAGTGATGGATAAACTTTTGCAAGTTGTGAAGGAAATTCAGCAAGATGAGAAGAGTAGTGGTTCTGATGATGTAATTAGACAAGTTGTAGAATATCAAGATAAGGGAACCCCATCCAAAAGATCTCACTCTGGACTTCTCAAGCCGAATCTTCTAAATTGGCCACTCCTGCAAATGATGAGAAGGTTGAAGGGGAAGTGAATAAGCCATCTGAGGAAGAAGGTCACAATCATGACTTTATACATCCTGAGGAAATCAAAGTTGGAGAAGAGAAGGAGAAACCTGATGAAGACAACATTGTACAGCTATCCGAGAGTGATCATGAATCTCCTTATGAGGGAGCTATACCGAAAGTTGATAAGGGTATACAAGTGCTTGTTGAAACTCCAACAAAAGATATTATAGCGAGGAAGGAAGTTGGAGGTTCTTCTAAGAGGAAACTGGTAGAAATAGAAGAAGAACAATCTCCTAGAAAAGTGTCAAATTCATAGTCATATACAGTGGGACATGATTTTGTTGTTGAGTCCCTGAAAAAGTTGGTAAATACAATTTCAATCATTCTTACAATAGACTCCAGGTTCCAGATGCTTCAGCACAGTATAAATCAGAAGTCTGAATCTGTATCCATGGTGATGGATAAATTCTTGCTGATTGAGGAAGATCATAAAAATTTATGTGTTGATTATGAGGTCCACAGGAAATCATGCAGAAAAAGGACTCTATGGTAAAAAAATCAATGAAGATTTGGTAGTACTTGATTAGTTTCAAGAATATGTTAAGGAATCCTTTGGGACTGAGGATATCAAATTTAAAAATCTTTCAGACAATTTTCTGGATAAGCTAACCCTAGAGGAAAATACTCGGACTCAACAAGTGAGAGATCTGAGTGGTAAGCTTAACTCTGTTGCTAAAAACTAGAAAGGGGAAAGAGATCTCCAGAATGAGATCAAATAAAAGATTGTAAAGCAGGGTGAATTCCTGATGGTTCATGAAGATACCATGAAGGCTCAGGCAGAGGTCCTGAAAACTCAATAAGAAAGGATCACAGCTTTGGAGAAGCAAGTAGAAGAGGACCACAAAGAAATGAAGAAGCTGAAAACAATTGTAAAGATGATAATGCCCAAGGAAAAAGGGAAAAAATAGACCAATCTAATCTTTTGATGTATTTTTCTTTGTTCTAATACTTCCAATAATAATGAAATTGTCGATGCTTGTATTATTTGTATGTCTTTAATGTTTCAGGTACCATATTTATTTTCCATTCCCTCAAACTCTTTTTGAAAATCACAAAGGGGGAGAAGGGAAAAGAACTCAAAAGGGAGAAGAAAACTTTCTAAGTATAATAAGAACTATCCAAAAGTAAGGGGGAGATTATTTGAGGGGGAGTACTCATTATGAAGACTATCATATTCATAATGAAAATCCCATTCTGTAAATCTAGAATACAATCCTTAGAGTTCCAAATCCTAAGGGGGAGTTAGTCGTATTCACCATTGATCATAAACAACGAGAGATAAGCTTTAATTACATGTCTAGAAATTTATTCTAAGTCATTACATTCTTTTTTGTATGGATGTTTGTGCATTCCAAAAAGGGGGAGATTGTTGAGTCAATAAGGTTTTCCTTATGACTTTTTCCATTCCTTCATTCATGGGGGAGATTGATAAGTCATCAAGGTTTTATTAAGACTTGATCATTCCTCTTGTTTTGAAAATCACAAACACCTTCTCTTAAGTCAAATTTCTTTTTACCCCTCCTTTACTTCTACAAGGAAAATTTCCTTCCTCAATTAAATTTACCCTTGAACTAGATTTCATTTTTCATATCATAAATTTGCTAAGTATAAAATTCGGATTGTAGTCCAAAAACACAGAATCATATAATACTTAGATATGAGTTATTCTGTTTTAAGATACAAATTCATGTTACAAATTTTTATGATTCTCTACTCAGAATTCCCTGTTATGAACTTTTATGATGTTCAACTCTGATTTTTGATTACGAACTTATTTAAAATTTTAACTATGAATTCTAATGAATAACTCTGATTACAAATTATCATTACGAATTCTGATGATGAATTCTGATTACTAATTCTCATTACGAATTCTGATGATGAATTCTGATTACGAATTTTCATTACGAATCTTGATGATGAATTCTGATTACGAATTCTCATTAGGAATTCTGAGCATGAATTCTGATTACGAATTCTCATTACGAATTATGATGATGAATTCTAATTACGAATTCTCATTACGAATTTTGATTGATGAATTCTGATTACGAATTCTCATTATGAATTCTATTGATGAATTCTGATTACGAATTCTCATTACGAATTTTGATGGTGAATTCTGATTACGAATTCTCATTACGAATTTTGATGATGAATTCTGATTACAAATTCTCATGATGATTTCTAATGATGAATTATGATTACGAATTCTCATTACGAATTCTGATGATGAATTCAGATTACGAATTCTCATTACGAATTCTGATGATGAATTCTGATTACGAATTCTCATTACTAATTCTGATGATGAATTATCATTTCGAATAATCATTACAAATTCTGATGAAGAATTCTGATTACGAATTCTCATTATGAATTCCTAAGAAAAATAGAATCTGAATATGTTAGTACTACAGACTCCAAATTCACTTTTACCTATATTCTGAACTATAACCTTTTCCATTACAAATTTTTATTTTCTCTATTATGAATATCATGGTAGTTATGCTTACATATGTTTTATTAAAAAACAATGTCATGCTTTCAGTTATTGATTAACCATTGTTTGAGTGACACTTGTACAGGTCCCTCCGAAATTCATGGAAGAATATGACCATTGGAGGAGGGAGAAGACTGTTGGAGATTCACCTATAAATATGAGCTCATTTGAAAGTTGACAAAAAACTTTTACAGAACACTGACATCTATGGTTAAATGCTGTTGAAGTGTTTTCTAGAGAGAGAGAGGCTCTTATCAATTCCCAAGCATCATGCAGAAATTTTGAACATCTTGTTCAAAATTTTCCTTGTAGAGATTTGATTCGTGTGACTCCGATTGTTGCTGTGTAAAATTGAGGGATGCTGGGGATATGAAGATAGAGGTTCCGACACCTTGAAGTTGATGTCTTCCTTGTTGAGGAAGACAGAAATGCCGACTACCTGATAATTGAGGGCTTGAGGGGATAGCAAGACAGACTTTGATCTTCGTATCAAGGGATTACCCTGGTGTGGGTAAGCCAGACTTTCATGAAAGTATAAATCAATGGACCTTTATCCAAGGTTGTTGGATACCCTTCTCTTTGGGTTAAAAGACTTGTTACTTGTTACATGTTTTTCTGCTGCATTTTGTATTGTTGAGAAAAGTATAATTTCTAATACTTCCCCATCATTGTACTCTAATATAGTTATATTCTATAAGCTTTAAAAAATAATCTTAATCTTTGTAACTTTAGTTAAGTTCCATTTTCGAAATCACTTTTCTAGAATCAAGAAAGCTATTAGAACTCATAGAGGTCTTGTGAAATATCCTATTTAACCTTGTTAAACATAACCATCCTAAAAATTTCATAAGGGAATTTTTAAAATGTACAATTCACCCCCTCTTATATCTGAGAATCTCATTCTTATTTTGATCCTACGTTTGGTATTATAGAGTATATCATACTCAGTAACATACCATCGTAACATCCACTTACCACGTCAAGGGAAAATCTCCAACCTCGAACACAATGGGCCTTCTCCAGAGATCGGCATATGAACTCTTCAGCTATTTTGCTGCTTTCATCCTCTCAAAAAATGAGATGAACATTCTATACAATGTTCTTCACCACATTGGGTCCATGAAAAACTATTTTCATGAACTTTTTCCATCACAAAGGTGAATCACCTGACAATCCATATAAATCATCCAATAGATCCATTCTAATGTTAGATTGATAACTATTGTTGTACGAAAACTATAACAGGGGAAAATGTCACACCAAATTCCCACCAAAGTCCAAGATGCATGCTTGCAGCATATCCTACAATATCTATATGGTCCACTCTTTCTGCCCATGTTTTTTAGGGTGGACAGTAGTGATGCAGAGTAATTGAGTTCCAAAAGAATGATGCATTCCCCTCCCGACTTGTGAGGTAAAACACATATCCCAATCTAAAATTATGGATCTCAAAACCCCATGAAGTTGCACTACCTCATCCACACACCTAATTTCTATGGAATCAACTGTACTCTACTCCTTAATCATTAACAAATGAACTAGTTTCCATAGCTGATCAAACAGTACCCAAATTTCATTAAAGCCTCTATGAGCCTTGTGTTATCATGTGATGAAATCCATTGATCTGTCATCCCACATCCACTCGGGGACATCTAGGAAATACAAAAAACTGCCTGGAACCTAGTGCTCCACCTTCACATGCTGGCACACTTGAAAATTTTCCTCAAACACCACCACTAACCATGTCATCCCAAGTCACAAAAAGCTTTCCCCGAGAACACGATGCATTAGAGAATCTCATGGGTGTACCGCTAAGGGTGATCTATGAAACTCACATATAACATCCTCTGCATATTCACTAAAAAAATTATCATCCCATAGAATATATTATTTTTTCCATCCTCCAACTATCCCCCCAAATCATTATCCTGGTTTATGTGAACCCACACCACCTCTTTCTTCGAGTATCCTCATAGAGACTCCCCCAACTACTTCCTCATAGGTGATAGAACATCCATCAAGAATAGACAACCTCTAACACCACCCATTCCTATATCCATGCGCAAGGCATACAACCCCTCCATCACCTTCCAATCACCCAGATATTCTTGATCTACCTCCTACTGTGGCATCCTACACAATGAATCAGCCATGAAGTTCCCCATTCCGGAGGTGTAAAATACCTTGAAGTCATATTTTTCAAGGAAAATCATCCACCTCTCCTATCACACATTCAATTCTAACTGGAAAAATATATACTTCAAGCTCATGTGGTCCATGAAGAGCACAAATCACCCCTAATGAGGTAATGTCACCACAAATTTAGTAATAAGATGACCACTTCAAGTTCTAGATAATGTGTGGCATAGTTTTGTTCATGGAGACATTACTACCTAGACCCATCAAAGATCACTCCCCATTGTTTCATCAACACGCACACCAATACTATATTGGAATAATTATAGAACACTTAGAATACTAACCCTCCCTCTAACAACGTAAGCACTAGAGCACTGACCAACTTCCCCATCAGATAACTGAATTCTTCCTGACCCTACTCAATTCACAAAATCCTGGACTTTCTTGGTCAACGCCATTGACGGAGCTACAAATTAAGATAAATTGGGTATAATTAACTATTAATAGACCACAAGACTAAGAAAGATACAAAATGCCACCACATTCATGGGTTCTGCCGATGAAATAACTGTCATGACCATTAATGGGTCAACTTCTATCCCCGGATGAGATACCGCATATATCCAAAGAAGTTCAACTCTTAAGTCCAAAACATTAAAATGGTGAACTCCCCATAGAGCTGGTGTGCTTGAAGAAATTCCAAGAGAGTTTTGAGATTCTCTATATGATCCTACCATGGCCTTGAGTAGATTAGGATGTCATTAATGAGAGCATTAACAAACAGGTCTAGGAACTCAAGAATGATAGAGTTCATGAGCCCCAATAATATGGTTAGTGGGTTTGAAAAATTGAATGAAATAACCACGAACTCGATGTACCCATACCTACACCTTAAATTATTCATTGGGATTTCACCATCCTTCACCCTCATCTGATGATACCCATAACATAGATTGTTCATTGAAATCCAACATTATACCCTAACCCCTTCAGAATAATTTTCAATCCTCGATAGAGGTTAATGGTTCTTGACCATCACTTGATTTAAGCTACAGTAGTCTATGCACTTCCTTATATCACTATCGTCATTCTTTGTAAACAAGACCGGATCACCCTATGGTGAAACATTAGGTAGGATAATTACCTTCTTCACGAGGTCATCAATAAAAATCTACATCTAACACAACTTAGATAGTTTCATTTGATATGGAGCAATCAAAATTGTACTACCACCGAGTTGTAAGTCTATACCAAACTCAAAATCATGTCGAGGGGGTACAGTCACAACCACCATTGGGAAAATATCCAAGAACTCTCTAAAAACTCCTAGAACACCCATCATTACAATATTTACAGATTCCAATGATATCTCGGCCGGCAAGGAAAAGAGATTCTCAACATGCCGACTTCTCACCTAACAACTATTCTCACCAATGAAAACTACACCCTTGTCATCCATGTCCAAAAACAAGAATCACGGCCAGAATAATTAAACAATAGAATATATGGAATATAACCAGTTGATATCAATTATGACATCATATTGTTGTATCTGTACGAAGTAGAGATCCCCATGGGACCGATGTTGTCCCATCAGCAGTCTACACCCTCGGCACACATGAAACAATTTGGTTTGGCCTCCGACGGGGATACTCAATTCCAAGGGAATGGGAAACCTCTCTATGTATAATCCCAAAATATGGGATTGAGTAGGTGAAAGAAAGGAGTTCAGAACTCTTGAATCAAACAAGGCACAAACAAGAATCCTATCCAAACTGATTGTACCTTTGAAAATCTGTGGCCCCATTTGAATTGTTGCCTCTGTAGAATGAAATAGACCATGCACATTTTATCATCATCTTGGCAACCACATCCACATCCATGAAATGGTCTTGGTCCCTGAACATGTGGAGATTCCTGAGGTTTGACTCTACATGCTTTATCTACCCTTAGCAGAGAAAATGCCTCCTACCCGAACTGTTAAAAAAGTCTCACAGGAAATTATTTTTGTGGATAACAATGAACATGTCCAACTATGCCAAATAGACCTAAATCTATTTATTAAATCCAACGATTCTTGTGGCCACCTTATTAAAATCACATTGGCCTAGGACCATAGGATAGGCATGTGAACCTGGAGGTTAGAAATGAAACTACTGTGGTTGACTCCCTGGCAACCGAAACCACCATTGCCTAGGTTCTATAGTCATGTCGCTAGTAGATTTTCCCTTAGAAGAACCATATTGTCTCCCCTCTCATGGTAGACCTCAAAATGATTTCATTATCTAAAATACAACATCCTTCTTCTGGACCGCTAACTATGTTGTTAAGTAGAAGGTAATAACATTGTATTGGAGAAAAGGATAGAGTAGATCCTCTAAGAGTCTCACTCATCACTCATCTGGAAAGAGATATGGAGAAAAGTGATGGATATCCTTGAAATTTATCCCCAGTTCCCTTACTAATATATTTCCCTAATGGACTGAGAGTATCTCCATCCTCTTCTCAGCCATTATTGTCAAGGAAAGGAATTATGCCCAAAACTCCTTCTAAAAAACGCCCCATGGAGCATCAGCCTCCTTTCTCTCCCTGAGGTACATTATCCACCACTAACGTGTAGCTCCCCACATCTCACTAACCGTCAATGGAATCCAGTACTCCATCTGAAACTGGATTCAGTTGAATGTGATGTCATGCTCCTTGAACCGTCTCTCTGTCTCCATGTTCGAGACACTACCCTCAATATTTTCCATGGTCTACCACTATAATGCATTTAATGTCCTCTACCACTAGTTTTACACCTCCTCTAGATCAAACCTCCACCGATCAGTTATATCGGCCTATTGAGCCTCCACTACCTAAGAAACTCATAGAAAATGACTTTGTTCCATAGATTAAAGGTAAACAAGGAACTCCTAAGCCTAGGTAGTATGAAATTTTGTTAAGATTTATTTTAACTCGTTATTTATTTAAAGTCCTTAGAAAGCACAACTCAAAAAAACACAAGTCATCTGGATGAATGCACCTCTCATAGGGTATTTACCTTGTATATAATGTTGACATACATAGTATATTGGTAATATTAGATTCCTTGTATCAGATCACAAGGGGATAATATATCTCGAGATCTAGTCGATCTTCCCTGGCTTATGTCACGTACTGATGTCACTTATCATTTTTTCCCTAGAAACCACCAAAATCCCCATTATGCCTAACTCCAAACTCCATAATATCTCTCCACCATCAACTATTATATCATTCAATCATGACCCCTATACCAATGATGCCTCTCATGAGCTGTAAAAAGATAACGATAGATAGTGACCCTTCAGTCCAGCCACTAGTAGGGCCCGAGGTGGCTACAAACTCCAAGGGGATAAAAATCAAACAAAATGGGAGGAATTAACCTTTTATAGTAACCAATTTTGTGAGATAATATTTCTCAAACTCAAAAACAGCTACATGAAATATATATAAAATAATCCAAATTCCATCCCACATGAATTATTGTAGTAAAACTGCAAGAAATTCATTGAATATATCCATGGTAAATATAAAAAGAATAAAACTAATAAGTGAAACGACAACTGTCCCATCCTCTCATCTAGTAATTCCATTAATGGTCCCCACATTCCCCCTAGAAATGTAAAAATAGTTTTACATATGTATTGTGAGCATACAAGTATAGTCAGTAGGGAAAACCAATGTTTTGATGCACAACTGGAGTAGCATACTAATGATCTCGCAAGAAAATAGAAAAACCAAAAAGAACATAACATGGTATACTATTCATACTAAATCTCCCCAAGTTACATTCACAAAAAAAACCCATATAATGTTATATAATAATTCCATCGATGATAGTGTTCCCAGTACCCCTTTACCACTAAATGGATTCTCCCAAACCATATCAAAAAATGACATGGTGCTCCTACCTCTCCCAAAAGTACAACATCACAACCCTTCTACACACAACTTGGAACCATACCACATCACATAACCCTTGCGCACAGCTGGACCTCCCAACTATATCTCAAACCACCCACATACACCTTGTCCACAAACCACTACACATCCTAAAGACACTTAGGAACAACAACACATCTCATCCGATAGACACCTAAGAAAAAAAATCACTTTCAAACTCTTGGGACTCACAAACAACATCCTTTCCAAAGATAATTAGGCTATCATTGGTTTGAAGTGAGATTACAGAAGAGTGGCTGGCCAATAATCCATCATTCCACCAAGATGTTTGGCCAAGACTCCCTCCACTATAAACGTGGTCATGTTCGACACGAAGTGCTCATCTAGGGTGGGGTATGAATAAAATCACAAGAAAGTGAATAATTTATATACAGGTACCAAAAAATTTGACAAACTAATGGGTTATCTAGAAAGAAACCACCCCATTATACATCCAACATTGCTTCTACCTATATTTGTACGTATCAGGATGAATGACAGTCACATCTGATGTTGATAAAAGACTGTTGCTTAACAACCAATTATCTTGAAGTTATTAAGCCTTTACCGGTTATACCATCCCAAACCAGGAAACTAAAAACTACAATAGAAAACTAGATTCACAACCAATCCAAACATAGGATGGAAACTATGATAAAACACCCCAATTGGTACTTCCTACCAATATAAAACCCACGCTAACCACAACCATTATCAATTATCAATTTCATGACTCCCTGCACATTATATCGACAAGAAAACCCACAACATAAAGTTAAACCCTATAAAACAACTCATCACAACCATACATGGATGCCACACTACCTGACAACACCTCACCCAGTAACATAAACACTATATAACCCGAACCTACAGCTTCGATGCTCAGACACTACACATTCATTCCATAATCAAACAATCTCTCAACTTGAGATTCCATAACAATGCCCATATCACCCCATAAACACATCCACTCTCAGAGCCATATAACCACACAAAACGCACAAAACACATTTCTAAACAAAATCATACACAACACACACAAAAAACAAATAAGGAAGAAATATTCATATTCATCATCACTCGTTATTTTATTCCAATATGATAAAATATATGTTATCATTGAACATGTTAGATCCTAGGGTGTCCATTTATTTAACTATATTAACATGGGTAATAAATTTTACAAATTTTAAATTTCAAAAGGGGATCCACAGAAAGAATAAATCAACACTCGTGAATTTGAAAATAATGCCAACATCCACAATTTTCATATGGAATATAGCTGGTACAGAACATTCCATGGGTCAAAGATAACAGGTAAACGAAAATGATCATCATCACATTTCCTGAAACTTATTTATTAGTTCATTTAAAAAGGATCTTACCATATTAACAAGAATAAAATAGTATTCCCACCCCACATTATACACAATTAAAAATAGAGATGAATGAATCCCTACCTCCTGAAACAGATGATCAAGAACTCCTTAGAGCACCAAAATAGAGGGTAATAGAAGAATAATTACACTCCAATGGAATCTAAATCTGAATTCCACAACAAAACACAAAACTATGGGATGGGTAAAGTCTCTAGATGAACCAAGAGAAAAATGTAAACACACGGGGAAGAAAAGATCTTTTCTTAGAAGACCCGGATCCAATATCAAGGGAAGGAAACAATTTCAAGGGCCATTAAATGTGAATCATGGTCAATACCACATGTTTTTATTATTTAAAAGTCTATAGGGAATTTAGATATTAAATATATAATTACTATCATTTTAAAAACTTTTATAAATGGTAAACAATGTTTTAAACTCAATTTATATCAAATATAATGTTAAAGGCGTGAAACAGAAAAAACCTGAGAGAAATAGAAATTTTGGAAAATTGACAAAATGAGTCACTTATGGATGAGGCACCGACACTGAGATACCGATGCTCAACCACTATAGCTGAGGTATGGACACTAAGCCACTAATTTGGAGATATCGATGTGTGATACCGGTGTAAAGCCACCAATGGGGAGTCACTGATGGGACCCAATGACAGTGAGTTTCCGACGCCAACTACTGATGTTGAGAATCCAACATAATATACTGATTCCCCCTACTGACACCCAATCTACTGATGCCTAACCTTCTGATTCCTAATCTACCGATGATATACCTGTAACGACCCAAAATTTCATTAATGGAAAATCCCTCTTGATCCAGTTAAATGTTTCTTTATGAAAAAAAAATGTTTTTATAAGATGTCAACTTCTTTAGTTTTACGTTAAGATTTGTGACCGTTACTTTTATAGCCGTTGAACAATGATCATCTGGGTAGTTTAAATATAAGGCTTTAACGAACCAATTTTCTACTCAGACAAAGGAAGCGATGGCCTCATCCAGTAGAATTGCCCCTTACGAAGCCCATTTGTCGGAGCTCGGAAAAGAGGTGGCGTCTTTGGGCTTTTCCCTTGACCAAGCCCAAGCTGAGCTTCATCAAGTCAAGCTCTAACATGATCGTCTGCGGGAAAAATGGAAGTTGATAGAGATTACCACTCGAGCGATGTTATCCGAGCAACCCCAAGAGTCTGTCACCATCGCAGACCTTACCCTTAGGTCTTATGCAGCTATTTTAAGGGGTTATGTAACAAATAAGTAGCACCATGTTCATGTACATTATTTTTTTATATAATAATGAATATAATTTCTAGTCATTTTTGATACATTGTAATTAGTTTTTAAAGTACAAACGATGTTTTTAGTTATTATTTAATTAAGAATTATATTTTATTAAAATAAATTTTTTTTGAATTAAATAATATTTTAATAAAATATTATTATTAATATTAAATTAATTTTTATTAAATATAAATGATCTTATAATTTTATGAATGCAATTAAAATTTTTTATTAAGGTTTGAAAGCCATTTCTGTCAAAACCCGTGAATTTTTTTATAAATGTCGGTTTTTATTTTAAAAGTTAAAATTCACATATTTAGAAAATTATTTAGATAAAATAAATATTATTTTTGGAATCAGGACGTCAAAATTATCCAACGGTGAATTTTTCATAATTTTCTGAGACAGTCAAATTTTTGGGTAAAAATTAAATACCATTTAAATATATAATGGGTTTTATGACATCATAATGACCCAATGGTGATGTAATAAAATACCATAATCCCTATGTTCGGCCAATATATGTTTTATCATTAAAATAATGAGGTTTTGGGTTGGTTTGACTCACTTTTCAAAGCATTAATGGATCCCTCAAGACTTATTCAACACTTTGCCTTTTTAAATTAATTTCCATGGGAGTGTGACTCACCTCCACATAAGCAACCCTAATTTTTTAATAAGTTCGGACCTTGACCTTGTAAAATATTTCTTTCCTCTTTCCTTTTCCAGAAACCATGGGCAAATACCATGGGATGGTTTGTGGTTTGGACTATTTTAATATAAGGGGTCCCAAACCTAAATAATAAAGAATTCTCTCACCTTTCCTATATAAACCCACCCAAGCTCCCACTTCCTCCTCACTCAAATCCCTTGAAGTTCTTCCAACCTCTGCCCTAATCTCTCTATAATCCTCTCAAGGTGCCCCAATCTCCCAAGAAGCCTCTCACAAGCCTCTCTCTAGCCTTTGGAAGCACACTTCCAAGTAAGGGGTTTTCTTCCTTTCTCATTTTTTTGTCAATTTTCTTTAAGTTGTATTTCCCTTTTTATTTCAATTATGAATATTGGGGTATGGTTTCGCACCTCCCCCATACTACCCTCTTATTGTTTGAATGATGGGAGAACTCTTTCTCTCTCATTAAATGCCTCCCATGTACACCCGTTACTATGCCGAAATTCCGAAAGGAACTTCTCTCTCTTCTTTTACATTCAAGAAATACTTTTGTATCATGAATCTAAATTCCATTTCTATTGTTGAGACATGTATATATATGATCTCCTTACTGTCCATTACATATAAATATGATGAGGAACCCCTTTCTCTCTCATCAACCTTTTTTTATGAATTCTTATGTCACGCCGTTACGCTGCCGAAATCGCACCGATTTTCTAAGCCAATGTCTTTGTGTAGTGAATACCATGCCCATTTATCCATCAAGGGTATTCACCTTTATGCACATTTACATATTGATTATAAAGTTTCATGTATGAATTCCAGTTTCCTTTATCGTGGAAGAAATGATTATGTTTTATGAATCCATGTTTTATGATCCATGTGGCACACTTATGCATGAAATGAAATGTTTAAGAAGGGTGCGCCCTTTATAGTGCTCCAATGCATTGGGTAAAGTATAGTATCATGATACGTCATGTGCAATGAGTGTTGACTCATGCTAATTCAAGTGCAACGAGGGTTTACTCGTGCTTCAAGTGCAATGTGGTTTTACTCATGCTCCATGTGCAATGAGCCTTGGCTCATGCTAATTCAATGTTAAGTGTTGTTGCCACATTTCCATGTTATAATTATCATGCTTTATCATGCCTTTATGTTCATGTCTCTCTTATGATCTATTGATATGCCTATTGCCTAACATGTATTGTACTCCTCATGTTATTCATTGTGTACTCCCTTACTGGGCTTTATAGATCACCCTTTTCTTATGCATGTCCTCAGGTTATCCCATGCAATGCTAAGTACGAAGGAATGTAGTGGTCATGTAAAGGAAGTTTTCAATAAAGATGTTGTATTTCAAGTTTAAAGTTTTATGTAATGATCCTAATCCCCAAAGACACTAAACCTCTCGATCTTCTTTGTTGTATCAAGTGATGTTTTATGTAATAAAGCATGCTTAAGTTGTAATAAAAAGCAGGGTTGTCATAGTTGGTATAAGAGGATAGGTTTAGTTATTTTTGGGATTAGGAAACCCTAGTAAAGCCTTAGATACAAGACAAATCATAATAAAAACATCCCTAAGTTTTGGTAAATACTAAGTAAGTGGTTTATCAAACAAATACATCCCTGTCTGGATACGAGCAGGTAGAGGCGGCTCTGGCACAGATGTATCCTAGGGGTAAAACCTGAAAACACCTCTTTGAGCTAGACTCGAACGGGAACTGGTGCACGACAACAGGCCTTGCTGCACTCTTGGTTACGACACTCCTGGGGGATATGTTTTGATAAATTCACAATCTTAGTATGAACCCTTATTAAGGGAAAAATGCCCCTAAGAATATATGTTGGAAGGAAGATCATGAAAAGCCTGGATTGAATCCTATAGACTCATGAGTTAAAGAGATTAAAGTTTATTTATAAGTCATCAACTTTTGTCTTTGGATTACCCTTTATGTGTTACCCCTAACTTTCCTTTTATTCCAGCCAATGGCCAGTAATAGGAGAACTCGGGCTAACAACCGTTGTGAAGATCAGTGTGATGATTGTACTTATGAGATGCCCAATCCAATGGGAGCGGGAATCGCGAACTTTGTCACGCTTCTCTCTCAGCTAAATCAAGTTTTGAATAGAAACACTGGTCAAGAGGAACGTTCAACCCCCCCTAAGAAAGAACAAGTCGCTATTGAAAGCTTCATGAGACAAAGGCCTCCTACTTTTAGTGGATCATCCGATCCCACGATTGCTGAACAATGGATCAACTCCATTGAAAAGATATTCTCCATCCTCCAATGCTCTGAAAAAGAGAAGGTTCTCCTGGCGGCTTATCGTATGGAGGGTGAAGCTGATCAATGGTGGACATTGATCAAAAATACGAAGCCTGAGGAGGAGATAGAGGCTTTGGAATGGAAGGTATTCCGGAAGATGTTTTTCGATAAATATTTTCCACGCACCCTCCGTCTTAAGATGGAAAGGGACTTCCTTTCCCTCAAGCATAAAGATGAGGAATCTGTGGGAGCGTACGAGGCAAACTTCACAAGGCTTGCACGATACGCTTCCGGCTTTGTCATTACCCCTGAATGCAAGGTTGACCGCTTCTTTGGTGGGCTGAAGCCTAGCTTTCGGAAAGCATTAGCGATCCGTGACTTCGACAGCTATGAGGAAATTGTCCGATGTGCCCTCAAGGTTGAAATGGAGATTGGAGAATCACAGGGGTATCATGGGGACAAGAAGCGGAAGGTGGACTTCAATGCTGGTGGTCCGATGGATAAATCCAACGGCGCTAAGAAATTCCAGCACCCCACTTGCCAAAAGTGTGGAAAAAAGCACCCTGGAAATTGCCTTAGGGGGACAAGAAAATGCTTCAAGTGTGGAAGAGAAGGGTACCTAGCTGTTAACTGTCAGCAAGAAGGACCCGCGGCTGCGACGGAGGGGAGGAACGCTCCGTTCGAACCTCAACGCGTTGTTCAATGCTTCAAATGCAAAGAACCGGGTCATTTTGCGAATCAGTACCCTAATCTAAGGGTTATCGGAGGCAATCAACAACCTCCAAGACATCAAGGAAGAGCTTTTTCCATCACTTCTACCGAAGTGAACCCCGACAACGAAGTGGTGACAGGTACGCTAGTTATTCATTCAAGAATAGCGAACGTACTTTTTGATTCAGGTTCTACGCATTCTTTTATATCTCAAAAGTTTAGTAGAATAATCCCTGCACCACCACAAATCATGGAAGTAAAGATGTCGGTGAGTACGGAAAATGGGGCAATCATTGCATCCCATGAGTATAAGTCCTCCCCTATTATAATATGTGGATTGAATTTCCCGGCGAACCTCGTCATACTCCCTTTGGTGGAATTTGATGCAATTCTTGGCATGGATTGGCTTTCTTTATATAGAGCCAACATGAATTGTCGGGAGAGGGAAATCACACTCCATATGAAGAATCGACCCCCGATTATTTACAAGTTTCAGGAGGAAGATGAATCTCCTTTAGCTCCATCATCTCAAGCATGGATATTACTGCCTTATGAGCACGCATATCTGGCTCAGATGATTGAGTCCAAGGAAGAAACCACCCTTGAAGAAATGCCTATTGTGAGGGAATTCGGTGAAGTATTTCCCGATGAACTTCCTGGTCTTCCTCCAAGAAGAGATGTTGAGTTCTCAATTGAACGTATACCTGGGGCGCTACCAATATCCAAGACTCCATATAGAATGGCTGTGGTTGAGCTTGAAGAACTGAAGAAACAACTACAGGAGAATCTGGATAAAGGGTTTATACGCCCAAGTGCATCACCATGGGGTGCACCAGTCCTCTTTGTCAAGAAGAAGGATGGGTCAATGCGGCTTTGCATTGATTATCGTGAACTTAACAAAATCACGATAAAGAACAAGTATCCTCTCCCAAGAATCGATGACTTGTTTGATCAGCTGCGTGGAGCACAATACTTCTCCAAGGTCGACTTTCGGTCGGGATATTATCAAGTAAGGGTGAAGAAGGAAGATATCCCCAAGACTGCTTTTCATACAAGGTACGGGCACTATGAATTCATAGTAATTCCTTTTGGACTCACCAATGCTCCAGAAATATTCATGGACTTGATGAATAGAGTCTTTAGAGATTACCTAGATAAATTTGTGGTAGTCTTTATAGATGATATTCTAATATACTCCAAAACCAAGGAGGACCATGAGGAGCATTTAAGAACTGTACTGGAGACTTTGCGCAAGGAGAAGCTCTATGCCAAGTACAGAAAGTGTGAGTTCTGGTTGAAGGAGGTCTCATTATTGGGCCATATCATCACAAGCAATGGGATATCTGTGGACCCCTCCAAAACAGATGCAATTGAGGGATGGCCGAGGCCAACATCGGTAACTGATATCCGTAGCTTCTTGGGGTTAGCTGGATATTATCGACGATTTGTGAGAAACTTCTCACGATTGTCCAACCCTCTTACCAAGATAACTCGAAAGGGAGTAAAGTTTTCTTGGAGTGATGAATGCGAAGAAAGCTTCAAGGAGTTGAAAAGGAGGCTTATCACTGCACCTGTGCTCACTTTACCCACAAGTGGGGAGCTTTTTGTGGTATTCAGGGATGCTTCGAAGAAGGGCTTAGGATGTGTGCTGATGCAGAATGATAAAGTGATATCCTATGCCTCAAGGCAGTTGAAAATCCATGAGAGAAACTATCCAACGCATGATCTGGAGTTGGCGGCGGTGATCTTTGCCTTGAAAATCTGGCGGCATTATCTCTATGGAGAGAAATGTGAGATATATACTGACCACAAGAGTCTTAAATATATATTCACACAGAAAGAGCTTAATATGCGCCAGAGAAGATGGATAGATCTCATAAAGGATTATGAATGTTCAATACATTACCACCCTGGGAAGGCGAACAAGGTGGCGGATGCCCTAAGTAGAAAGGATCCAGCAATTCTATCAATGATGAGAATTGAGAAGGATCCAATCTTCTTATACTTGATGAAGATGGACGTGGGAATCATAAATAAGGGAACATCATCAATCCTTTCACAAATGATTTCTCAACCATCTCTTTTGGAAAGGTTAAAGGATGCTCAAAAGGGTGATGCGAGAACCCAAGAAAAAGTGGAAGCTATCAAAAAGGGAAAATCCTCAGAGTTTAATGTTAATGAAGAAGGAATTGTGCGGTTTGGGAAAAGACTATGTGTTCCATCAAGTTCGGAGCTGAAGAAGGAACTTTTGGATGATGCACATAGTTCAAATTTCTCTATTCACCCAGGGAGAACAAAGATGTATCGAGATCTCTGAGAAAACTTTTGGTGGGATAATATGAAGAAGGAGATCGCTGAATATACATCAAAGTGCCTGGTGTGTCAGCAAGTGAAGGCAGAAAGGCAGAAGTCTAAGGGGATGATGCAACCATTGCCCATACCAGAATGGAAATGGGAGAACATCACCATGGACTTCATCACTGGACTTCCAAGGACATCCAAAAGCAACAATGCAATCTGGGTTATTGTGGATCGTCTTACAAAGAATGCACACTTCATTGCTATTCGAGAGGATTTCTCTTTGGATCAACTGGCACGGATATATATCAGGGAAGTGGTACGGTTTCATGGAGTACCACTATCTATTGTGTCGGACCGAGATCCAAGATTTACCTCTAAGTTTTGGAAGAGTCTTCAACATGCTCTGAATACTGAACTGAACTTCAGTACGGCCTATCATCCTCAAACTGATGGCCAATCCGAGCGGACTATCCAAACACTTGAGGATATGTTGAGAGCGTGCTCAATGGACTATAAAGGAGGATGGGATCAACATCTTCCTCTAATTGAGTTCTCTTATAATAATAGTTTCCACTCGAGCATCCAAATGGCACCATATGAAGCCCCGTATGGGAAAAGGTGTAGAACACCGGCATGTTGGGATGAGGTCGGTGAACGTAAGCTACTTGGACCAGAAATGGTCGAAGAAATGGTGGAGAAGGTGAAAACCATTCAGCAGCATATCAAGGCAGCCCAAAGTCGACAGAAGAGTTATGCAGATAATCGTCAATGAGACCTTGAGTTTAAAGTCGGAGACATGGTGTTTTTACGCATATCTCCGTGGAAGAAGGTCATGAGGTTTGGAAAGAAAGGGAAGTTAAGTCCAAGGTACATCGGCCCCTTTGAGATTCTTGATCGTGTTGGGGCTGTGGCCTATCGACTAGCACTTCCACCTACTATGGCCAAGGTGCATGATGTCTTCCATGTATCCCTCTTAAGGAAGTACATACCAGACCCTTCACATGTACTCTCTTCTGAGGTGGTACAATTAGAAGACGATCTTTCTTATGAGGAGAAACCAGTGAATATCTTGGATCGTAGAGAAAAAGTTCTACGAAATAAGACAATGCCCCTTGTCAAGGTGTTGTGGAGAAACCACAAGTTTGAATAAGCAACTTGGGAGTCGGAGGATATGATGAAGCTAAGTTACCCACATTTGTTTTAGTGTGGGAAAAGGAAAATTTCGAGGGCGAAATTTCTTAAGGGGGGAATGTTGTAACGACCCAAAATTTCATTAATGGAAAATCCCTCTTGATCCAGTTAAATGTTTCTTTATGAAAAAAAAATGTTTTTATAAGATGTCAACTTCTTTAGTTTTACGTTAAGATTTGTGACCGTTACTTTTATAGCCGTTGAACAGTGATCATCTGGGTAGTTTAAATATAAGGCTTTAACGAACCAATTTTCTACTCAGACAAAGGAAGCGATGGCCTCATCCAGTAGAATTGCCCCTTACGAAGCCCATTTGTCGGAGCTCGGAAAAGAGGTGGCGTCTTTGGGCTTTGCCCTTGACCAAGCCCAAGCTAAGCTTCATCAAGTCAAGCTCTAACATGATCGTCTACGGGAAAAATGGAAGTTGATAGAGATTACCACTCGAGCGATGTTATCCAAGCAACCCCAAGAGTCTGTCACCATCGCACACCTTACCCTTAGGTCTTATGCGGCTATTTTAAGGGGTTATGTAACAAATAAGTAGCACCATGTTCATGTACATTATTTTTGTATATAATAATGAATATAATTTCTAGTCATTTTTGATACATTGTAATTAGTTTTTAAAGTACAAACGATGTTTTTAGTTATTATTTAATTAAGAATTATATTTTATTAAAATAAAGGATTTTTGAATTAAATAATATTTTAATAAAATATTATTATTAATATTAAATTATTTTTTATTAAATATAAATGATCTTATAATTTTATGAATGCAATTAAAATTTTTTATTAAGGTTTGAAAGCCATTTCTGTCAAAACCCGTGAATTTTTTTATAAATGTCGGTTTTTATTTTAAAAGTGAAAATTCAAATATTTAGAAAATTATTTAGATAAAATAAATATTATTTTTGGAATCAGGACGTCGAAATTATCCAATGGTGAATTTTTCATAATTTTCTGAGACAGTCAAATTTTTGGGTAAAAATTAAATACCATTTAAATATATAATGGGTTTTATGACATCATAATGACCCAATGGTGATGTAATAAAATACCATAATCCCTATGTTCGGACTATATATGTTTTATCATTAAAATAATGAGGTTTTGGGTTGGTTTGACTCACTTTTCAAAGCATTAATGGAGCCCTCAAGACTTATTCAACACTTTGCCTTTTTAAATTAATTTCCATGGGAGTGTGACTCACCTCCACATAAGCAAACCTAATTTTTTAATAAGTTCGGACCTTGGACTTGTAAAATATTTCTTTCCTCTTTCCTTTTCCTGAAACCATGGGCAAATACCATGGGATGGTTTGTGGTTTGGACTATTTTAATATAAGGGGTCCCAAACCTAAATAATAAAGAATTCTCTCACCTTTCCTATATAAACCCACCCAAGCTCCCACTTCCTCCTCACTCAAAGCCCTTGAAGTTAGTCCAACCTCTGCCCTAATCTCTCTATAATCCTCTCAAGGTGCCCCAAGCTCCCAATAAGCCTCTCATAAGCCTCTCTCTAGCCTTTGGAAGCACACTTCCAAGTAAGGGGTTTTCTTCCTTTCTCATTTTTTGGTCAATTTTCTTTAAGTTGTATTTCCCTTTTTATTTCAATTATGAATATTGGGGTATGGTTTCGCACCTCCCCCATACTGCCCTCTTATTGTTTTAATGATGGGAGAACCCTTTCTCTCTCATTAAATGCCTCCCATGTACACCCGTTACTATGCCGAAATTCCGAAAGGAACTTCTCTCTCTTCTTTTACATTCAAGCAATACTTTTGTATCATGAATCTAAATTCCATTTATATTGTTGAGACATGTATATATATGATCTCCTTACTGTCCATTACATGTAAATATGATGAGGAACCCCTTTCTCTCTCATCAACATTTTTTTATGAATTCTTATGTCACGCCGTTACGCTGCCGAAATCGCACCGATTTTCTAAGCCAATGCCTTTGTGTAGTGAATACCATGCCCATTTCTCCATCAAGGGTATTCACCTTTATGCACATTTACATATTGATTATAAAGTTTCATGTATTAATTCCACTTTCCTTTATCGTGGAAGAAATGATTATGTTTTATGAATCCATGTTTTATGATCCATGTGGCACACTTATGCATGAAATGAAATGTTTAAGAAGGGTGCGCCCTTTATAGCGCTCCAATGCATTGGGTAAAGTATAGTATCATGATACGTCATGTGCAATGAGTGTTGACTCATGCTAATTCAAGTGCAACGAGGGTTTACTCGTGCTTCAAGTGCAATGAGGGTTTACTCATGCTCCATGTGCAATGAGCCTTGGCTCATGCTAATTCAATGTTAAGTGTTGTTGCCACATTTCCATGTTATAATTATCATGCTTTATCATGCCTTTATGTTCATGTATCTCTTATTCTCTATTGATATGCCTATTTCCTAACATGTATTGTACTCCTCATGTTATTCATTTTGTACTCCCTTACTGGGCTTTATAGCTCACCCTTTTCTTATGCATGTCCTCAGGTTATCCCATGCAATGCTAAGTACGAAGGAATGTAGTGGTCATGTAAAGGAAGTTTTCAATAAAGATGTTGTATTTCAAGTTTAAAGTTTTATGTAATGATCCTAATCCCCAAAGACACTAAACCTCTCGATCTTCTTTGTTGTATCAAGTGATGTTTTATGTAATAAAGCATGCTTAAGTTGTAATAAAAAGCAGGGTTGTCATAATACCTATCAATTCCTAACATACCAACACCAAAACTACCATTCAAAAACACAATTATTGGAAAACTCTTGAAATGATTCACCATGATTCCCCAGAACACCTCAAATATATGATTTTCACAAAGGAATAAACTAGAGTGGTTTTTTCCATTACATTTTAGCACCATTCAATAGATACAATTATATATCCATTCATAAAAATCATATATCATTTCAAAAAAATAAGGTTCCATGAACATAAAGGAATTAAACATCAGTCCCTCATACTAACATACATGAACCCTACCACAAAACCCATCAACCTCTCTGCATCATCCCATCAATAACCTGAGTACCTCATCCCGTCATACCCATTCCCCTTCCAAAATATTGAACCATAAATATGAAGTGGTTATCAATTTATTCCCTTCCAAAAATTTTTTTATTGAAAACAACTAAAACCCAAAACATTTCGGAATTTATTAGAATATTTAAATTAGGTGGGATTATCATGAAGATCAAAAAAATGAATCATATAGGGGAAGACCACATCAGACTAGCATAAATGGTTCTCATCAAAACTACAGTGGAACCCCATCACAACCCCCACTCTTAATATTCCACAAACTAACTGACTAGATGACCTTTTAAGACACCAATATAGATTTACAACACCTATAGAATATCTACAAAAACCATTATTGGCCTTATTTAATCATATTATATCATCATTTCATGAATTACCATTTAGAAATATTTTTTCACTTATTATTAAATTTATTTCTATAAAAAAAATTCAATTACCCCTAATTAATTCATATAATTTCCCATCATTTATATAGAATTATAATATTATTAACGACCACCTCTGTAAAATCCCATGTAAGTAAAAAATTAATTATTTTCATATCTATGTCTATTTATAAATTATATAGTTTTTAGAGTCTTAAAATGAGAATAAATTCAATCTTAAGCATTGAATTCTCTAATATTTTTAAAAGATTGTTTTACCAACTTTTGATGGAGAACCATTTTTAAATATATCTTTTGACAATATTATAAGCTCTATTTGTAAAAATAAAATTATTCTTTAGTATTGGTACATTGAAATTTACTTTGGATAAATTTTTGGTATTTTTCGGACAATGTTCATTTTTTTAATGAATAGTTAAAAATACTGCATTTTTCTTCAAAACTACTTTTTCATCTAATTTAATTATATGGATAGATTATATTTTTAATTGGTTTTAAAGTTTAAATAGAATACATTTTTACCATTAAATCCAATGTGGTTCATTGGAATTAATTTCACTTTGAAATTGGACATAGACAATTGTCAATCTTTTGATAAATATTGTTTCTAAAAAACCCGCTATTTTTTTGACAACGGGAATTATTTTTTAAATTTATTACTACAATTTCTATGTTTGGAATTTGGCAAAATTAATTCAATATTTGGAATTATAAAGTCCAAATTATTTAATTAATACTCTTTTGTTTTTTGACATTATGAATAGCAACGACGGTAATTATCTTTAAATATTGTGATTAATTAGTAATCGGTAGTTAAGGGTAATAAAATAATATCATAATAATAATAAAATGCCCCCAACCTGTGTCCTAATTCTACTATTTGTGTCATGGCCAACCATGGGATGACTTTCTCCAACTTAGGGACCCCATGGAATCACTTTTGTGTGATAGTAACACTTTATCATTTTATTTTTAAACAAAGGAGAATATCACAAAAGTATGAAACACCTAAGTATAACAATTATAATTTTCTTCAACAAAATTGATCTCTTATACTATAAATATTCATTGGAAATATAATTATATTTACTACATCATGGTATTTTTTTTATAATTTTTAGACATTAAATAAATAAATTTATTTTTGACACCATGATGATGCAGTGATTACCTCATTGATGAAAGATTTAAATAAAATGAAAATATAATGTAAAATATAAGATTTACACTTATCAAATACCTATTGGATGAGTGGATTTCAAACCCTTATCACCTTATCCCCGAAGTATATCATTTTGGGAGCTTTAAAATCCAAAACTCATTATATAATAAAGTAACGTTTCTTGACATTCCGAGAGTTCCCCTCCTCCCTCTTATAAAAGGCCCCCACCTCTATCACCTTACCCACACCTCTCAAGAAATTGGCTCGGCCAAGCTCTTCTCATTTTATCTCTCCACATCCCTCTCTTCATCCTAGAATCCTTAACTTAGGCCGAAATTTCTTCAAGAAACCCATTTGGTTCAAACCAAGGGGAGTAACCCTATTTAATAGTGATTAAAGAACGATCGAGTCATGTCGGACATGAGGTATGCGAATTCGTCTCAATCTCCTTTCATTAAGGCATATTTTTTTATACACAACATTATTTTATACGGTGTATAAACCCCTTTTACTTTTACTTTTATTCAAAATGAATCTTTTTTTACGAAATGTTTTACTAAATGACAAAAGGGAATGTTTTTGTCCTACGTATGCGGTGACAATGACTTCTCTTCCATCGTGACCATTATTTGAGTTTCTGAGACATCGACAAGACATAACATTTTTTTTAAATGAAAAATAAATACCATGTTTTACTTTTCTTTTATTTTGTTATTGAAAATGGTTTTGACAATGTTTTGATTATATCAATGTGTTGTATTGATATCTTGTGATTGAAATGTTGAAATGTTATGTTTCATTTATGAATGTTTTATGTGATACGATTATGTTAGGGTTCTTGGTAATTTTTTATGAATAAGGTTAGTTCCGTGATAAACTATGAGAGGGTGATCCTGATATAGCTCTCCAATGCATTGGGTAACGCGAAGGAGTTAAATGCTAAGGTTTCTCCGAAGAGATTTAGGAAATATACTGTGATGGGTATTCCAAACATAACCATGAGGGTTACACCCTATGTAATAATGTTATTAATGACTCAAGTTACCATTATGTATTAAGTTTTATATGATTTATTCATAAACCATATGATTTCATGAGTTATGTTTAAGTGGTTATGTGTTTTGAGTAAAGTATGATTTCATTAATTCTTATGTATACAAGGATTAATGTTTTCATTCCGAACTTTTATATCCCTTACTGAGATTTTTATACTCATCCAAATTTTTTGAAATGTTTTTCACATTTCAAGAGAAAGGTACATGATGTGATGATAGTGTCGAGGAAGTGTTAAGAATAAATCCATGTTTTATATTAAATATCTCTCCTTTGATGGAAAAAAAGAATATTGTCTTTTATGTAACCACCTTGTTGAAATGTGGAATGTAATGCATGATTTATGATCTAATTCTATAAAACTCTAAACCTGAAAAGATCCTAAATGTGTATTTTTTTAATAACTCAAGATTACGTAATGTTTAATGTTGCGGCCATATAGTTGGTACTAGAGGTAAGTTTAGATAACATTAGGAGTTTTAATTCTATTAAATAATTATCCAAAAATATTTTTTATGGTCAAATTGAAATGATATAACATTTGAAGATTACCTTGTTTCTTCATATAATAAATTTTTGTTCAGAATGGTTTTTGCACAGAGTAAACAGGGAAGCAGAGCTAGGAAGGCATACAGAAGGAAATGACCTTCTGAATCAACATCTTGAGATGGTTCGAATTGGAACTGAACAATTTGTTGCAGTAATGGAGTAGTTGAAACAAGTGATAAATGGTGGTGGTATCCATGAATGAGATCAGCTAGATCAACCGCATAGGAACATGTCAATGGTGGAACATTAAATGAGGCAACATCCCCCATTATTCAGAGGATCATCTGACCCTGTGCTAGCTGAAGGGTGGATTAAAGCACCGAAGAAGATTTTTTATTTTATGGGGTGTTTTGACAATCAAAAGGTTAGTCTTGCTATTTACCGTTTAGAGGGTGAAGCAGATCAGTGGTGGTAAATGTTTAAAAATATTAGGGACGCTGAAGTGATTGATGCTCTTGACTAGGATTAATTCAAAGGTATGTTTCTTGAGAAATATTTTCCTACGGCTTTTCGTCTAAGGATGGAAAAACATTTCTTGGAATTGAGGCAAGAGGACGACTCAGTGGCTGCTTATGAAGAATGGTTCACTCAATTGGCAAGGTATGCTCTAAATTTTATACGAGACCTTGATAGTAAAATCAATTATTTTTACTCATGATTAAAGCCAAAATATCAAAGGGATTTAGCTTATCGTGAGTTCAAAAGTTATGAAAATATTGTTTGATATGATGAGAAGGTGGAAATGGAGTTTTTAGATGATCAAGTGTTCTATAACAACCAATAGAAGAAGAGACCTATGTGGCAGGAGAATGGGAAGAATCATTCAAAGAGGTCTGATGGTAATAAAACTAAGTTTTTAGTTTGTGATAAATTTGGTAAAAGGCATGCTGGGGAATGTCTTATGAATTCTGGAAATTGCTATTGATGTGTTAATATGGGACATTAGGCACGTGATTGCACTGAAAAAGATCAGGGTGATGGTACGACCAAATTTTATTTACAGTTAATTAAATGTTTCAAGTGAAATGAGATGGGTAATTATGCAAACGAGTGTTCGACAAAGAGCTCAAATTTTGGGAAGCAGTTAGAAAACAAGAAGAAAGGTGTGGTGAAATCCTTTGCCACTACTTCAGAAGATGTTGGGACATCAAATGAAGTGGTATCTGGTACTTTGTTTCTTTTTTCAGATTATGCCAGTGTGTTTTTTGATTCAGGGTCTACACATTCATTCATCTCTGAAAAATTTTCTAGTAAATTCGGAATTCCATCTCAATAAATGACTCATGAACTTGTGGTAAAAACACCCGGGGGAATGTTGAGGAAAAATGAATTCATAAGAATTTTCCTGTCCTTATCCGTGGAAAGAACTTACTTGAAATCCTTTTTGTTTTACCTCTTTTAGAGTTTGATGTTATCCTGGGTAGGGATTGGATCTCTATTTACCATTCTAAGATTGATTGTAGAGCTAAAGAAGTTTCTTTTCACAAAGAATTTAAGTTTGTGTACAGGATTGAACCCTTACTGTTGATAACATATCAAGAGGATGAGAAACTTATAAAAGATGGAAATGAATTTTACCTTGCACATATTTTTTAAAACAACGGAACCGTTTAGATTAATTATGTGCATGTGGTAAATGAGTATCCTGATGTTTTTCCTGATGAATTACCTGGAATAATACCAGATCAGGAAGTTGAATTTACTGTTGACTTAGTTCGTGATGCTAAGACATTTTCAAAACCCCCTTATCGAATGTCTGAAATTGAACTTTTAGAGTTGAAGGGTAAATTGCAAGATTTATTAGAGAAAGGATTCATTCGACCTAGAACATCACCATGGGGTGCTCCTGTCTTATTTTTTAAAAATAAAGATGGTTCTATGAGACTTTTCATTAATTATGGAGCCTTGAATAACATCAATGTTAAGAACAAATATCATTTGCCTCATATCGATGATTTGTTTGATCAGCTCTAGGAAGCTCAGTATTTTCAAATATTGACCTGAGATCGAGGTACCATCAGATGATGGTAAAGGAAGTATATGTTCCAAATACTGTGTTTCGTATAAGATATGTCCATTATTAATTTTTTGTAATGCATTTTGGGTTAACCAATTCACCTGCTGTATTCATGGAACTTATGAATATAATTTTTCATTAGTTCTTGGATAAGTTTGTGGTTGTTTTCATTGGTGATATTATGGTGTTTTATAAAAGTAAAGAGGAGCATGAAAGTTATTTAAGGGTTATTTTATAAAACATAAATGAAAATAAATTGTATGGGAAATTCAGCAAGTGTGAGTTTTGGTTGCAACAAATTTCTTTCCTTGGTCACATTGTTTCTAAAGATTGAATAACTGTTGATCCTACAAAAAAGGTTGTTGATGGATGTCCAAGAACCACAAATGTAAATGTGATTCGTAGTTTTCATGGTTTGGAAGGATATTACCGATGGTTTGTTAAAAAAATTCACGGTTATCTAGTCCAATGACAAAGCTAACTTGGAAGGGTGTTATGTTTATCTGGACAAAAGAATGTGATGATTGTTTTTAGGAGTTGAAAAGAAGATTGGTGAATGCTCCAGTTTTGGCACTACCTTCCCGAAATGGTGAGTTTGTTATCTATAGTGATGCTTCATTGAATGGACTTGGTTCCATCCTAATGCATAATGATCATGTAATTTCTTATGCTTCACGTCAGTTGAAAACTCATGAAGTAAATTACCCTACACATGATTTTGAATTAGCTGTTGTTGTTTTCCCTTTAAAAATTTGGAGGCATCATTTGTATGGTGTAAAGTATGAGATATATACTGATCAAAAAAGTTTAAATTATATTTTCACTCACATATAATTGAACATGAGATAGAGGAGATGGCTAGAATTAATCAAGGATTATGATTGTACAATTCATTTCCATCAGAGAAATGAAAATAATGTGGCTGATACTTTGAGTCAAAAAAGTAATGATTCATTAACCATGTTACATTTGGAACATGATCCTTTGGATAAAGATTTGATGAAATTTGGAATAGAATTTTTTGGTGTAGGATGTTCATCTCTTTTTTTTTCAGGTATCAGTTAAATCTTCTCTATTAGACAGAATTAAGCAAGCACAGAAGGAAGACATTGAGTTTCAGAAAAAGGTAGAGCTAGTTCAGAATAGTAAGTTTCTTGAATTCAACATTGATAATGATTGTGTTTTGATATTTTGGGAGAGATTGTGTGTGACTTGTAATTCACATTTTAAGGGAGAGTTGTTATGTGAAGCTCGTAGTTCTCCGTTTTTAGTTCATCCAGCCAGTATTAAGATGTATAGAGATCTTCGGGAGTATTATGGGTGGGATGGAATGAAATGAGATATTGCTGATTTTAATGTGAAGTGTTTGACTTGTCAGCAGTTTAAAGTAGAGTAGCAGTTACTGAAAGGGATGCTTCATCCTTTACCAGTGCCAGAGTGGAAATGGGAGAATATATCCATGGACTTCATTGTGGGATTTCCAAAGACACCTTGAGGTAATAATTCAATCTGGGTTATTCTTGATCGCTTGACTAAATCTTCTCATTTACTTGCTATACGAGACACTTTTTCCCTAGATCAACTTTCTCGTTTTTATCTTAAATTGATAGTTGGGTTACATGGAGTTCCTCTCTCCATTGTATCTGATCGTGATCCCAGGGTTACTTCTATCTTGTGGAAAGGCCTTCAGAAGTCCTTGGGTACTGAATTAAATTTTAGTACAGCTTTTCATCCTCAATCAGATTGGCAGTCTGAATGAACAATTCAGTATTTGGGAGATATGTTACGTGATTGTTCAATGGATTATTAGGGATTTTGGGACCAACATCTTTCTCTGGTTGAGTTTTCTTATAATAACAGTTTTCATTCCAATATACAGATGGCACCATTTGAGGCATTATATAGGAACCTGTGTCAAACTCTAGCTTTTTGGGATAAAGTGGGTGAAATAAAGTTGATGGGACCAGAATTGGTAGAAGAGTTGGTAGAAAAAGTACAGCTGATACCGAAATGCATGATAACAGCTCTAAGAAGGCAGAAAATTTATGCAGACAACAGGAGGAAGGATCTCACTTTTGAGGTAGGTGATCATGTCTTCCTCAATGTTTCACCATGGAAAAGTGTGATATGATTTGGTAAGAAAGGAAAGATGATTCCAAGGTTCATTAGACCATATGAAATTCTGGAGAGAGTTGTATCATTTGCATACCAAGTGGATTTACCTCAGAGTTTATCTCAGGTACACAATGTTTTTCATGTTTCAATGTTAAGGAAGTACATGCCAAATCTATCTCATGTTTTGAGCCCAGAGGTAGTTCAACTATAAGAGAACATATCTTATGAGGAACAACTGGTCCAGATTCTTGACCACAGGGATAAATTATTGCGGAATAAGGTTATTCATCAAGTAAAGGTTATGTGAAAAAACCTCATGATTGAAGAGGCAACATGTGAATCTGAAAATTCAATGAGGGATAAATACCCCCACTTATTCGATAAGTAAATAAATTGTAGAGAAAAAATTTTATAAATGGGGGAAGGATGTAACATCCCAAGTAAGTAATGAATTATGTATTTTCATATCTATGTTTATTTATAAATTTGATACTTTTAGAGAAATAAAATGAGAATAAATCCAATCTTAAGCATTGAATTCTCTAATATTTTTAAAATATTGTTTTACCGCCTTTTGATGGAGACACATTTTTGAATATATCTTTTGAAAATATTATAAGATTTATTTGTCAAAATAAAATTATTATTTTGTATTGGGTAATTGAAATTTACTTTGGATAAATTTTTGGTATTTTTCTGACAATGTTCATTTTTTAATGAATAGTGAAAAATACTACATTTTACTTCAAAACTGTTTTTTCATCTAATTTAATTATATGGATAGATTATATTTTTAATTGTAAATAGAATATATTTTTACCATTTTATCTAATGGTTTTAATTGGAATTAATTTCACTTTGAAAATTGACATAAACAATTGTAAAACTTATGATAGATATTGTTTCTAAAAAACCCTCTATTTGTTTTGACAACGGGAATTATTTTTTAAATTAATTACTATAAATTATGTGTTTGGAATTTGGTAAAATTGATTCCATATTTTGAATAAAAAGGTACAAATTATGTAATTATGACTCTTTTGTTTTTGGACATTATGAATAGTAACAACGGTAATTGTCTATAATTATCGTGATTAATTAGTAATCGGTAGTTAAGGGTAATAAAATAATATCATAATAATAACAAATGACTCCAACATGTGTCCTAATGCTACTGGTTGTATCATGGCCGACCATGGGATTCCTTGTGCTAACTTAGGGACCCCATGGAATCCCTTTTGTGTGATAGTGACACTTTATCATTTTATTTTTCAAGAAAGGAGAATATCACAAAAGTATGTAACAGGCATGTAAAACAATTTTAGTTTTTGTCTACATAAATGATCTCTTAGACTATAAATATTCATTGGAAAGATGAAAATATTTTCTACATCATGGTATTTTTTTATAATTTTTATACATTAAATAAATAAATTTATTTGTGACACCATGATGATGCAATGATTACCTCATTAATGAACGATTTAAATAAAATGAAAAGATAATGAAAAATATAAGAGATAAACTTGTCAAAAACCTATTGTATTTGTGGATTTTTAACCCTTATCACCTTATCCACGAAATATATCATTCTTGGACCTTTAAAATCCGAAACTCATTATATAATAAAGTAACAATTCTTGACATTCCAAGAGTCCCACTCCTCCCTCTTATAACAGGCCCCACCTCTACCACCTTACCCATACCTCTCAAGCCTTTGGATCGGCCAAACATTTCTCATTTTATCTCTCCACATCCCTCTCTTCATCTTAGAACCCTTACCTTAGGCAGAAAGCTCTTCAAGAAAGCCTATTGGTTCAAACCAAGGGGAGTAACCCGATTTAAAGGAGATTAAAGAACGATCGAGTCAAGTCGGACACGAGGTATGAAACTTCGTCTCAATCTCATTTCATTGAGGAATATTTTGTTTTATACACAACATTATTTTATACGGTCTATAAACCCCTTTGAATTTTACTTTTATTCAAAAGGAATCTTTTTTATACGAAGTGTTTTACTAAACGACAAGAGGGAATGTTTTTGTCGTATGTATGTGGCGACAACGACTTCTATGCCACCATGACCATTATTTGAGTTTCGGATTCATCTACAAGCCATAAATTTTTTTAAAAAAATGAAAAATAAATACCATGTTTTATTTTTATTTTTTTTGGTACTGATAATGTTTTTGATAATGTTTTGATTATATCAATGTGTTGTATTGATATATTGTGATTGAAATATGGAAATGTTTTGTTTCCTTTATGAATGTTTTATGTGATACGATTATGTTATGGTTCTTGGGCATCATTTATGAAGATGGGTGGTTCTATGATAATCTAAGGGCAAGTGAGCCTGATATAGCTTTCCAATGCATTGGGTAATGTGAAGGAGTTAAATGATAAGGTTTATTCAAAGAGATTTAGGTAATATACTGTGATGGGTATTCCAAACCTAACCATGAGGGTTACTCCCTACATAATAATGTTATGAATTCCTCAAGTTACCTTTATTTATTATGTTTTCTATGAGTTATTCATAAACCACATGATTTCACGAGGTATGTTTAAGTGCTTATGTTTTATGAGTAAAGTATTATTTCATTAATTCTTATGTATACATGGACTAATGTTTTCATTCCGTAATTTTATATCCCTTTATGATCTTTTTATGCTCATCCCATGTTTTTGATATTTTTTTCATAGGTAAAGGGAAAGGTACATCATGTGATTATAGTGTCAAGGATGTGTTAAGAACTAGTCCATGTTTTATTTTAAATATGTCTCCTTTGATGGGAAAAAAAGAATACTATCTTTTATGTAACCACCTTGTTAAAATGTGGAATGTAATGCATGATTTATGATTTAAATCTCTATAACTCTAAACCGGAAAATATCCTCAATGTGTATTCATGTAATAACTCAAGATTAAGTAATGTTTAAGGTTGGGGCCTTATAAATTCATATTCAATATTTTTCCCACAATCCTTCTACCACTTCCATATTTTTTTAATTAAATTTCTATATTCCATGGTTCAAGTAATCTAAATAAATTCATACATCATAAAATGTTTCATCGATACAATTCCATAATCATTATTCCATTAATATTACCAAAAAACCTCCCCAGAGAATCCATAAAAATAATCACTCTAATAATTACCAATAAATTCAACACCACTACCCAACACATGTCTATAAACATAAATAATCCTATTTAAAACAATATAATTTCATAATAAATGTTAGATAACAAAAAAAATCATGAAAAATAACTAACATAAGTAATAAAACAATGTATAATCTACTTTTTCATGTAAATCATTAATGGTCAAAAAAATCTTCACCCAATTCTTGATTTTACAAACAGTATATTTGATACTATCATAATATAATTTAGAATAAAAATAAATTTGATTCCATAAACTAAATTATAGTAAATATCAGAAATCATTGTAGAAAAAACACTTCCAATAATAACATCATGTGTATAAAATAACATTAATCTTATAAGGAACAACTGACAATTATTTTCCCCCATGTACATAGCATATTTCATTATATTCATTGTTAAAAATCATAGTAGTCACCCAAACATAGTAATAGAATTATCTATTGACAAATATAATAATTAGAAAAGAGATATAGATACCATGAATCCATCAACATGATATAATTCATTAAGGGAGAAATAAACTGAAACAATTGAATATAGAATTAAATACAACCAAATTAAATTTTGACCACCATAAAACCTAAACACAATGAACCACCATTTTGTTGTACCCTAACAATTACTAAATCCATATAAAACACATGATATAAAATCTTTGGATTTAATTTAAACAAAGTAAAAATGAATAATAGAGTATGTTGGATCTATAGACTTTTATCCCAATTATAGAATATATTTAAACCCTAATGATTAATGTATGAAGAGGTATATGGGGTTTTAGTTTTAAATAGGTGTCGATGAGAATAATTTAAATATGAAAAGAGAAATTCTTAACCACTATTTATTGTGAAATTTCTATAAAGAGTCATAATTGTGTTGTGGCATTGAAAATGTTCATAGTGGCCCATTAAATAATTATGTTACCGTATTCCACCAATTTTGAGGGATACAGCCCTCAAAACCTCCCAATGTATTCAGAACATCATCAAATAAATTAGACTAATACCATTACATACACAGTTATTTTTATTACGTCATTTATATACATTGATATACATGGTGACTAATAATCATCGAATGAATGAAATTATGCCATTATTTTCAACTCACTATGACCGTTTTCCTAACATGGAGGAACCGTCCTCATTATTTCCCGCATTTTAACAAAATACATCATATACATGGATTTACAATACCATTTACACCTACATATAAATTTCTATATTAACTATTTTATATTTATTTCACCAATACCTTCATAGAAACCACACCGACTAAAATTCCCATTTCCACAATTTGATGGTTTGTAACATCATCAAAACTCTACCAAAATGGCCATTTCTTAGTCAGGCCTCATCAGACCACTAAAAAACTAATCAACTATGCTGACAATAGTATAATTACCTATTACAAAACCTATAACATTCCTTATACCATATTTTTTGGAACATCATTGAACTATACTCAACTTTTCAATAATTAAACACAAGTTAAACTTATACATAACCCCACTAATGTATACAATACATTAGTTTTTTGAGGAAACTAACACCCATACATCAGACATCACTCAAATGATTCTTATTCACAATAATAAAAACCAATATAGATATGCAAATTATACCAACCAAAAAAGAGATTCCATATGAATCCATTAATAGACATGGGGCTAAAATTATAACAATTTCTAATTTCTTTAATTCTTGGTGATATGAACCTTTTATAAACCAGTCATATTTTATTTACTATCAATAATTTAAATATAATTTATTGATACATTCCACACCATGAAACGTATTGGTTTAGTTTCTTTAGGTATTAGCCACCAGCAATTTTTCATTTCAAAACATGAATTCATCAATTCCCATAATATTGACCACATGTGCTACTATTATAGACATATCACATATAATAGTTCCCTAAATTTAATAGGGAATTAAAATAAAACATAATATATAGGTCAAAATATATGTATGAGTTAAAATAGAATATATCAATCAAATATCTTATGTGGGAATAATTTTGACAAGTTGTTATAAGAACATGTAAGGTCTATATTGGTTCTATATGATCCTCCATCACAATATTGCCTACATTGGGTAACTCCCTAATGGTTTTGTTCATTATCATGGATTTATATCAACAAGGGTGGATCAATGACCATCCCATCTATAAAAAGGACTTGTAGTGGGTAGGGAATCACATGGAACATATATTCCATGAGAAAAAATCCAAAATCCCTCATTCATGGCAAGGGAAAAGGTGCAATTTTATGAATCCCATATGTCCCATCTGGAAAAAATTAAACCAATATTACTTTTACTATAGGGAAACACTATATTAATTGGGGTCTCCATATGTCTCCCCTTTGTATTTTTAGAATGAATTAGAGTCATAATACATCCTATAATACTAATTTAGTTTCTACATTGAAAATGTTCAGCCCTACATCACAATATTTTCCACTCTGGTTCACTCACTCACAATTTTTTTCATTAGTAGGAATTACTACCCATCCAATATCTAAAACATTCGTTTGATGGGGAGAGGATCTTCATGCACTAATATAAAATTTGTCAACATACTCCAACCCTAATTTTGGAAAATGAAAAATGATTAACTATTTGAATAACATATTTCACATCATGGAACACTGTATCTAGTAGTCCATAACCCAATGGGATGAACTATATTCATTTGGGACTCCAAAATAACATAGTTGACATACATGAATACAAAATAATCCAATCATAACGGGTAAAATAGATAATAAAATTAGGGTTCATGGAAAATGGAATGAATCATAACAATGTGAATGAGTTTTTTATTATTTAAAGAATAACTTAATAATTATGATCTATGAAAATAATAACAGGGGAAACATGTACTAATAAATATCATTAAAGGTGATATACGTCAATTAATTGGGAATCATTGAAGAGAAACACATATTTCATAGAAAATGATTTGTTAATTTGATGTAATAATAAATGAATCATTGGGTATAACATTGACATATTATAAAACAATTAATATAGATCGTGCTTAATATTATTAAAATATGAATATTCTCTAAACCTAACAATGTGAATATTTCAATATGGCCCACATATGAAATTGTGAACATTTAAATATATTCCACACATAACATTGTGAATATTTCAATATGATCCACATATAAAATTAGGAACATGTATATCAGCACAATGATTTAAATTAACAAATATTTTAAAAAATTCCAATGACAACATTTTGAATAAATCATTAAGGTCCATGTTTACCAATTTGATCATTTTAATATGATAAAAAATTTACATTGTTATCATTTGAATAACATTCTCTATTAATATTGTGAACAATTTGGTAAGGTTTATGATTAATATTTTAACTCATTGAAATAAATCATTACACAATAAATTGGATTTTAATATCAATGTCACCAATCATATAATGATAAGAGAAACATATTTCTTACACTAGTATATGGAAACAATCATAATTAGATTATAGATTATGTGAACCATGATAATGAAATGGGTTTCATGAGGAATTCCAAAAAAATTAATCATAATCTATATAGAGTATGAATATAGATTGGATCATTATGGAATCATCCAAATGGTGATAACATATCATTAAATAATATTTAAATTAAAGAAAATCATATTATAAGAGTATTAAGAAATTTCATTGTAATATAAGAATAAATATCACTTTTTTTATGACGAAATTTGTTTTATATTAATATTTAATAAAACATTTATGGAAATAATAAATATTTTAAAATAATGAAATCTTGATGATGAAGATTTTTGAATTATAAAATGTTGAAGGTGGTAGAATTTGTTTACCAATAAAATGATAATGTATATGATTATTTTAAAACTATTGTATATAATAAAAAATCCATAAGAAATGGATCATGTGAAAAAAATTAATATATTTCATCCAAAACTATTTAAATATATTCCTTAAAGAAGAAAAATTCCTTTATAAATCATATAAATTTTTTATGTTCACCCATAAAAAAAATGAATATGGACAAGGAAGAAAAATATTGTGTATAGAAAATTATACCCAATGTACAGTTCGCTGATAATGACACTTTTTGGTTAATTTTCATCAAAATATGTTTTATTTGTTTAGAATAATTGTAAAACCCATCAATTATCATTTTTAAAAAATATATAAATTTTGTTTTAAAGAGAAATGAAATATCATTTCTTGAAAAGGATATTTAAAAAAACTCATTTTGATTCAAAATGACATTGTTAAAGAAAAACATTTGAATTTGGTATCCTCTGAATAAAAAACCATGTTAAAATATAACATGATATATTATTTTTAATCGCATGAATAACATGAAATTTTTTTGGAAGAAATTAATTTTCATGTACAAACATCACCTACTAAAATTATTAATGAATATAGAACCAATCAAAATTAGGGAAAATTATGATGAGAATACACATATCGTTACATTGGAATTTCTTTTAAGGATTCGAGCCTCATGTATAATTAACATAAATATCATAGTAAGATATTTTAAAATTCTTATTCATGTATGTTTCAATTTTCTATTATAGTATTATCATTCATTAAACTTATAATTATTTTTTATTATTTATTTTTATCATTTGATGTTTGTAAATTTTGTATTTCATAAATGTTTCATAAATTATATGTTGATCCCATCAAATTGATACCGAACACATAATTTATAGATTTTTAACTGTATAAAAATTATTTTTTCAAATGATATATTCTTTCAAATATCAAATTAATGAATATTAAGGGCATGTATTACTAAAATGAGATCTTTGAAAATCATGTTTATTGTTACAATTTTATTAAAACTATTTACTTCATATTGATCACTCATTTTTATTCCTCTATTAGGGAACCATATTGAAATAATTAATTAATCTCTAATATAATATATCATCTATTATAATGTTATTATATTCATTCCTAATGGAAATAATGATTTTGGTATAACAACATTCATATGGGTGGTTAGAAAGACCCAAGCAAGAAAATAGAACAATAGATAATGAGTATGATATTAGAGATATAAAATAATAATATTAATTTCTAGAAGTTTATTTAAAAAATAATTATATTATAGAATAATATTTAAGAATAATTTTTATGATATTTTAAATAAATATAATTTAGATAAATTGCTGCTAAATTTGATGAAATCGATCATTATCATGGAGTCTACCATCAGAATGTTTCATATAAGAAACAATCTATGAAAAATATACTGAACATTTAATATTTATCTTGTAGAGGAACTTAAATTAGAAATAAAAATCATATTAAATGGAATTTTAGGTTTTTAGGTGAATAGGATACCTCCATTTATATGATAAAATCTGGGACATTTCCTTTAAAACACATGTTAAGTGGAAGGTAGAGATAGATTCATATATGAGTTAGCTGAGTTAGGTAAGTAAATGTTTGTGATAAAATTAATAGTTTATACCAAATCAACGTAAATTATTCTAAAAAAATAAAAATGATATTAATTAAAAAAAAATTAATTCCACGATAAATTACTATTTTACTTTTTTTAATATTTTAAAATAATTTACCCAAGTAATTAATTTTTTATTTAAAATAAAATATGATTATAGATACTCAATAATAATGTGATAATTCCAATTTGGGAATATAACTAATCCAAATAATTTTATAAATAATTTTTACAACTAATTTAACATGAAAACAAAGTTTCTAAATCTTATCAATTTTTAATGAAAATTTGATATTTAAATAACAACAATTCAAAATATATTTCATATCAATTTGAAATTTAATATGTGTACATTGATTTTTAATATAATTAAACATATACATTTAATTTACAAATTATTATTTATAAATTTTATTCATTATGATATAATTACTCAATACATAAAAACTATTCTCTAAAAAATATCATTTTTTATCCTTTATAAATTGTATCCACTATCTAATAAAAATAATTATTCATATTGAAAACAATTAATTTAATCAATTTATAAATATTAAATTATTTCAATTAATTTAATAAATATATCCAATTAATAAATAATAATAATAATAACAACAATAATAATATGAAGCTCATGAATATCTATATTTATAATAATTTTTTTTGTTAAATTGTTGTTAAACTTTATAATATTTTATTCATTTCGATCTGACACTAGAAATTAATGAAAATAAAGATACCTATCAAAGGCCTTAAAACCCAATAACCATATATCCATAGAAAATATTACCAACCACCCTATTGTTGAAGACCATATATATATATACCATTTAGATTTCATTACTATATAGAGTCTTATATACATTTATATATTAATTTATTCTATTTATTTACATCCATCTTAACATTTCAATAATTTTTATAATATTATTCAAACATTCCATTGTTGTAATAACTGTGATTATAATTACCTAAAATAATAACATTGAGATTTCAGGTTCAAATTCATTTTTTGTACATTTTGATTTATTCATATTTTTCTTTTTTTAATGATGTTTTATATAGTATTCTGATAATGTAATATTTTTTTTATTGTAATATTTCATGAAAATAACATGTATCTTGATCTATTTTATTTTTCTAGGGGTCAAAAATATTTTTTTTAATCACATTCCAATATACATTTATTCGAGAAGAGTTGGATGGAATAGTCTTACAAGTAAACATTTTTATAGATTATTAAATATCAAATCATTGTGGTTATGGTATTAATATCATATAAGGATTCATAGACTTAA
Organism: Viscum album; assembly: GCA_963277665.1. Lineage (NCBI taxonomy): Eukaryota > Viridiplantae > Streptophyta > Magnoliopsida > Santalales > Viscaceae > Viscum > Viscum album. The sequence goes on along the minus strand of OY728126.1, from coordinate 1,939,913,841 downwards.
TTATATTAGCAAAACTATAATAAAATATGAAATTTTTATTGCTATTGTGAATGACTAGTGTTCCTTACAACACTTCATTTTCATTATTGGATTTCTATAGTTTTGATTATGTTAGATTTCCCTTTTTACCTAGCTTATGAGGCCACTAACCTTGATTTTTGAGCTTAACCCTTGGATTGGTGTACTAGAATGTACAATGATTGTGGGATATGAATTATAAGTAGAGTTACTATGAGTTTCATATATTTTGTCAATTGACATCTCCAATGATCGGCCGCATGAAAGAACTATCTACAAGAGGTTACAATTATCTTGTAACCAAATGTTTTGTGGTTGATCCATTTTTGTAAAGATATGTAAATAGATTCTTCAAATTATAAAATTTTCCCCAATGATTTTATTATATACTTGAGGGTAATAAATGTAGCCACTTGGACACATATCATTCTTCCCAATCTCTATAGAGTGGTATATTGATGTTTGGTTTATGGTATATAATAGATCATTTTATTATTTCATTACAAGAATTATGGAATTATATAAATTTAGTATGATTTATATAGGTAATTGGAATACTACGTAAATGTTATACATATGATGTGTTATGGTATAATCCACTTGGGTTATGGTGAGCTATTGATAATAATACCAATATAAGGGTAAAAAAGGGTTATAAAATAGAAATTATTTATCTTCAGATATATTTAAGGGTAAATAAATATTAGTATTGAATGAGGAATGATGATCAATAATTAGTCTATGTTAGGTGTGATAGTCTTTAATGAAATCAATAATCATGATTGAAAATATAATGATTCAAGAAATATATTAAAAAATAGTAAATGGATGTTCTTATGTGGGGATTTCATGTGTTAAATGATGAAACCACATTATGATCTTCATGCTTGTATATAGTTTAATATAATTTTATAAATGTAATAAAATTATAAATGATTCAGAAGCTTATTTATGCTTGAAGGATGTGAGGGAAACAATTCCATGCTTGAATAAATAATATTAATTTCTATGTATTATGATACCAAATGGTGAACATAGATAGTTACATGATATTGTAAATTTAAAGATTGAATAAATAAATTCAAATACATGTATCCAAGATGATATATAGGTTATTATATTTTATGAGGATGAATTCAAATACTACGTGGCAGTTATCACATATAATTATTACATCATTATCGTTAGGGGGGATTTGTAGTTTTTAATTTAATGATCCCAATCTTATAGAGAATTTAAATTAAAATTTTAATAAATAAACATTTGTAGTAATAAGACAAATATTGAGGAAATTATAGAGAAAATATTATTCACATCGAATTATATGAATACATAATATAATAAGTAATGATTTAGAGTGTTGATTATTTCATGATGAAATCTACATGGTTAGTTTGTCCTGGTGATTTAAATTGAGTGTAAGAAAAAAATAACATTCTTTATATATATATATATATATTTATTTACAGTAACTCATTCCTGATAAAGATACACTTGAGTTTCATTGTTATTTCCTCTAGTATTGTGAATGCTAATTGATGTAGTGTATTTCAAATATTTTAAATATGAATAATTAAAATATATCCCCGTAATAATAACAAGATAATATTCATTTCAGAAATGATCCACATTTTAAAAAAAAATTAATATTATAGTATATATATACAGTGTGGAATTTTATGTGGGCTCCCTGAAATCATTGTAATTAGATACATAAAAACATCTTTCATGGTCATACCCTTTTGTTGTTATCAAAAGATGATTCTAGAAAAAAAATTAGAAAGAGGCATCTATATTACACCATGGACTATCCTTATTACATTTTGATGTAAACCATGTTCATCTACTATGTTTCATTATGTTTTTTTATGTTTTGTTGTGAAAATGGTACATAGCACAGTAAAATAATTTTGTGGAAAGTTGTATTACAATAGAAAAAAAGTATTCTACATAATTTATTCACTCCCTATCACTGGTATTTTGATGATATTATGGGATTTTAATAGTTAGTATTAGAGATATGATAACATTTTTATCTTTGGATGTTTTTGGATTTGGTTAATGAAGTCTATCTCATGTTTGAAGGTCAAACTATTTTATATAATATTTTATGGATAGATTAATTTTTCAAAATTTTAAGTGGGTAAATTTTTTTATAGGAAGAGTTTTCATATATATAAGGAAATATTTTTAATATCTCTTGAATATTATTTATGATGATGTGGGAGTAATAAATAATGGACTTATTTTATGTACTAATGGTGCTTCCACTATTTTAGTATACAAGATGAATTTGGAAAATCATGTTCATATAAGAATTATATTTTAAATTTCATCTAAACTAGATAATATTTAAATGTTAAAGGGATAAAAATGTTAAATAAAATCATAGATAAACATCTGAATATCTACAGAGGTTAATCTAATGTGAAGATAGAAAATTATCAATTTTAAATAATTAGGTATAAAATTATCTAAATTAATGATGATGAGATTGTTTCGATCAAAATAATGATTTATTATTTGTAATTGTTAACATTTTTAAATATTTTATAATAAGAATTATATATGGAACCCGACACACACAATAGTTCCCAAATCTTTAATGAGTGAGGAGCATATATTCCAATGGCAGACAGTCATAAATGTTTACATCAAATTTTATTTGTTGGGTGGATTGGATTCCATGATCGTCACACACTATTTATGTGAATTATTTTATACATAGGGACTCTCTTACTGATTTATTTCATGTTCATGTATCCTTCAAAAAAAATGTGGGATTGTCAACCCCAATATAGGCAATCAATTATTATCTTGTATGGATGTAAACAAAATTATAAATCATAAATATCTCTATTTTATAATGAATATTTATATATTATAGATAATACATCAATTAAACCATATTCATGTATTATATTTTCCCTATTTTATTTCAGTTTTACCATGGTAATTCCTTTTATTGAATAAATATGATTTAATTTCGTATATCTAGGAGATACGAAGTTGATCTCCATCCAAGATAATGTTTGGTGATCAAAGAGTTGTGATAAATCTATTTAAGTATGATTCATATGTATACTTGTTTATTGTATCTGAATCCACATATTTAGGTTCCATTTAATGAGAAATATCATTCCTTTTAAAAGTCATGTAAAATGGAGTAAACCATGATGTTTAATCCCATTCTATAATTGAGACTAGAAAAAAATATCCATGAAATCATTGTTGTGTGACTATTAAATGAGAGGACATTCCAAGATGATATCATATGGAAATATCCCATCAATAATGATTTGAAATCATAAGGAATATTGGATTGTAATGGTGGATCCCTTCATGAGTGAGACTGAATGAGGATGAGATTAAATGAACATAAAAAATAACACCCTCTGGGTGGCTGCATGATTGTAAAGGGAATCATGATTAATAATGGCTGTAATGGTGGGTTGAAAAAGTATTTTTTGAACATATGGGATGCATCCTTAAAATACCACCAGGATATAAATCAAATACCATGTATTTATAGTACCAAATTTTAAGGTCATGTGATAGAATAGTGTCACATAGTTTGAGGACATGAATTATGTACATTGTAGTGTAGTTTAATGACAAAAAACTAGGATTATAATTATTCTACTTGACTATATACATTTGGGATGTGTGTGTTTTGAATTCTACAATAGTAGAATATTGTTTTGGGAATATTCATATAAATCTATAATAATATTCTTCATTGGGAATATGGACCTTTTAGGGAATGTATCATGGGTAATATGTTCAATTTATAATATTCTAATACAGTTATAGATTACACATATGAAGAAGGACCATGCGATGATTATATGGAACTATTATATTGATGTATTAATCAACTAAACCTCCTTTGTCCATCTTAGTTATACTCAATATGAGAAACTATAGATAATAGGAGATAAAGTGAATTTCATAAGAATGTGTCCTCGATTGGGATAGGTATTTCATGTTATGTTTTACCACATGGATGGGCCCACTCCTTATCGATTAATGGATGAGTGAGGGCCTCGAGATTTTGTAATAGGTATAAAATACAATAAGAAATGATAATATTTAAATACATAGGGGAGTCCCTAGAACATTATCCAACATTTTTCTAATCATAGTATTGGGGATTAGGTAATTTATTATACAGAAATACAACGTGTAGATTAAATAATTCCACCTCAAATTTTGGTAAATAGATAGTCAGTAAGTGTGAATACTTATAGTGGGAGGATTCTCACTACGTCATAAAGGATTGGGGCCTTTATTATCAAAGGATGAATCATTTTAGACATTGATAGAACCCTATTAGTTACGGAGAAAAATTGGAGGAAAACATTTACCAATGAAATTCATGATCAAAAGGGGAAACATTAAGGAACCCTATAGGTGGACCAATATTATTAGAGATGAGGTTATGTATAATCCACCACCCCCACCCCCTCTCCAGAAAACCATATGGCTCCATCATCTGTCTCCCCATTCACAAAACCAACTCTCCTCCCTTAATTCCCATGCATCATCCTTTATCAGAAATCCATGGATCTATAACAAGGGGACCAATTTAATTCTCTTTATCCCCAATAGTTCTCATAGAAATCATCCCTTAATTTTTTTCACTATAATCTAGTTTTGGTTGATGATTCCATTCATTGATAAAATTTGATGAATTCTTCAACTATGCATGCCCCCTAACAGAATGAGTTGTGGTTGGATATCTGGACCCTCGATATTTATTTCTATGGTTTTTCTCCACCAATGATATTGTTTTCACATGAATCAAGATTATTTTATCATGATATGTTTGTTAATACATTATTCTTAAATGGTGCTTTAATATCCTATGGAAACACAATCCCCCGCCGTAATTATTAGTGATTGTTTTCTTGAGTACTCCACTAAACATTCAAAATCCCTTAATTCTTCAAATGCTTGGTAATATCATTGGTAGAATCCTAACCTTTTAAAAGTGCTCAATATAATTATTAAATATAATTATACCATGAATATTAGTAGATGTTAACATCTAAACATCTCATATAGACATTAATTGGATTGGGGTTAGTGAAAATCTTTGTTTGCTTCAACTAGTGGTCTTCAAGAACTGATTCAATTTATTTTTTTAGTTTTATCACATGGGTTACCTATAAAATGACTGCCACTCCACTCACATCTCTATAAAAATGTGATCTTCTCTGTTGTTATATCGGATAATTATAATCTTACATTTCCTATAGGGAAAGAGTTTGGGATGATTCTTTCTGATTTGAAGGGGTGAAATTTCTTATTATTTTTGGTATTATTTTGTTGGGATGAAGCAGTCAGTTCTAGTGGAGGGGGAGTGTATGCCCTTATCCTCTACCAATTTCCTTTATTTTTCCCAAATTTTTTATATTGGTGGGTGAACCTCACCCAAATATACACCAGGTAGCCATGTTGTGATACAGGTGGATGAAGGAGTGGTTATAATACATGAGCCTCTAGACTAGTGGATCTCTCTAGCTCATCCGAGCATCCGAGTAATTTTTTTTCTTGGATGAATTAGTGGATGGTGATTCTCAATAAGTAAGATGTCAGATAGTGAGTCATATGATTAAAATAAAGTTCAATGTTTACATGAACAAGGATGATGTAGTAACATGTGTTCAAAAACCCGATTCTTTATCTATCATAGATGGATATCTGTATAGTAACAAGAGTAAAAATGAAATTTCCAACTAGTTTTTAGTAGAAAATTTTGAGTGTATTCATGTTATAGGTCGTTATTTCCCAATGAGAATGAATTGTAAAAATATAACCTGGGAATCCGAGGGGAGAACATTGTTAAAGTGGAAATTATCACAATGTTGTAAGGACTAAACATACATGGCTATGATAATGGTGAAAAGTTATAGTAAAAAAGTGGGGAAAAAAGGTTCCTAAATGTAATTTCAATATGATGGAGTAGACTCATGATTAGTACATTATTCTGTATAAGGTGAATCAGTAGGAATAAGGTGAAATTTATAAGGATCAGGAGAAGATAGAAGCTTCAAATATCATAGTTTCACTGAAAGAAGTAACCTTCAAGGAAATTAATAGAATGTCTAAAATGGTGGAATAAAAAAAGAACAATGCATAACGATCAATATAAACTCAAAAGAATAAATATTCTATGTTTACATCCATATAAATTATAAAAAGGAGTAGGATAGTTGCATATGTGAATTAGTGATCTGGTTATAAATTAACAAGAATCAAAGGGTATAGATCAATTAAAAAGGCCACATTTCAGAATGGTGTTTTTATGGAATGAATATGAATATGGAGGAATACATTCAATCATGGTATATGTTTTCCCTCTATTTTTTTGATATCATCTTGGAAGAACCCCAAAATAAGGTATGTAATTTAAAAAGGTTATTATATAAAGTGTCTAGTTATAATAATCTCAGTGTTTTCATTATCGATTTTTAGATTTCTTTCTTTGTTAAAATATATTTTTAAATGACCATGTGAAGTTTCCCACATTTCCAAAAAAAATTATTTTTAATTGAGAATTTAATTTTTAGCTATTTCAATGGGGAACATTATTGTTCCCCATGGTTGTGATTTATAATGTCTCAATGGAATCATTCTAAAATAAGATACTTTCATGAAGAGGGAATTTTATTCTTAAGATAATGAGACCATGGGATAATTCTCCCTTAATGGATAGCCAAATGAAGTTAGTCATTTATTAAGAATCAATAGGTGACTCATCTCCCAGACAAGGACACCCATGTAATGGGTTTACTAGTTGATGAGACCTTGGAGATTCACTAGACTAGGTGAAAATCTATGGGGGGTTGGTCTCCTAGTTGACAAGTTCCAGGAAAATAGTCACCCAAGTGAGTAGCCTTATCATTTTTCACCCATGTGAAGTGCCTCAGGACATGGTTCTCTAAGGAGAAGGAATATAATAACCCCCTTAATAATAAATATTTTTGTTTTACCTGATATTAAATACCTATAAGATACCAGTGGTATGTTTTGGTAGCTGGAGTGAAGTGTCTCATGGAATCTGTATATATTTTCTAAACGTGGGGCACTATTTCAGTAAACAATATGAAATGTTTTCAAATTATATGATAAGGAAGCTGACTGGGTGCAGGATGACATATCATGTATGGTGGTGTGTTTAGGTGACCTGGGTTCCATAGACAGGGTGGCCGAAGGAATGATGAATGAGGAAGTGTATGTGACCATAAGATACCTATGTGAGTTAAACATAATGAAAAGGGTGAAACACTGTGACGAAGAAAAAGATGTCATATGTGACCTTTTTTGAGGGAGACCTAGTGTCCCTATGGATCCATTTAAATTATCATTGCAATCCCTTTTAGATATTAAAATGATCCAGAAATTCCACCCATAAGAATAAGAAATGAGTGTAATATTGAGGATCATATTCTAAGGTCATCACACTACCCAATGTGAAAAATAAACAATTAAAATAACAACCTACCTTCTAAGGTGATTGCAGTGGGATGTGAAGGACACACTCGATGAGATGTTAACAAGGCTAAGTGAGTTGACTATATTTATAATTAATTGGCCTCTCCCCCATCATCTGGTCATGTGATCATCTTTTCCTCTCATTTCCTTACCTAAATCACTTTTCTATGGTGATTTTTGGTTCCCATTATTTTTTTATAAATGTAATTTAATTTCAAGTAATCAAAAATTCTATACAAAGGGCATCAGAACTAGATGATTGACCTAGATCATTAGATAAACTATATGAGTGTTTCTTATTGATCAGTTTTAGATATGATGGGATAAAATATTTTCCTTCTATAGACTCCAACTAGATTGATATCATCTGAAAATGTTTTCTGTTATGGTGTTCAATAGGGTTGGTGAGTCAAGTTATGGTTTTTTTAAAAGTGATCTACTATTATCTAATAAAATGGAAGTTTCAAGAGTGTATTAATATATATGTACATTAATATGGGTCTGAAAAATAATCGAACAGGTCATTGAGATAGGATAAATAAACAGATACTTATATAAATATTTTTTATCGCCCTGCTCTAAAGAAATGAATAAACAATGTATATTCATATTCTGGATAGTGTAAGTTTTAACATTACTATATGATATGTGGATATCTAGAGAAAAATTGAGTGATCGTTTTGTGTTTGTTTTCATATGATAAAATGAATTATCTTGGCGGTACTCTCCCAAGGATGTTGAACTATTTTCAAACTAATTATATCATTTTTATAACTTTATTTTCTGTGAAGAGGGATCTTGAAGTCATGTTTTGTGATTAAGTGTGATAATATCCTAGTTTTATAATATTATATTTGGGGAGTCGGTTTTTGGAGAAAAAAATGCATGTAATCATTGTGATTCTTCATTTCTATTCTTGCTGAGGTGATTAGATGAACACCCATATGGTGTATTTAGATCATTCAAAGTCTATCTATTGGAGATAACATATGGATTGTTTCTTCCAATGGATCCTGTTTCCCAAAAATTGGTAAGAAATTTTTTGTTATACTTACGCATTAGTATTTTGGTTTCTTCTCTTCCTGGGATTTCTGTTTATTTGATTTTAGTTGGATTTTATATTATTAAAATAATTACTTTAGAGGATGTAAGGGGTCATATCATTGGCATTGAGGGAATTTAAATTAATTTTTTCTGAATAAATCATAATGATCTTCTTTGAAAAAAATATCTTCAGTCTACTTTATCTGCTGTATTTCTAAAAAAATGAAAAATATTGATTGATAGAATTCAGATATCAAGGGTTTTATATTAATTAATATTCCTATTATATTGAATATATGATTTAAAATAATATATAAGAGAACTAGTATAGTAGTAATGAAAATATTATTTAAAATTTATGAGATTCCAACTGATCATATCCAATATTTCCATATATGAATATTATTCATCTTTATGTGATCAGATATAAGTTATGAATCAGTTCACATGAATGAATTCAATATGATATGATGGATTCTTTAATCCAAGATGGTCACATTCACGGAAGATGATTAACATTTTCTTCTTCCTTTCAGACTAAGAAGAGATGGGATTCAATGGTGATTTTTCTAAGAAACAGTAATGTAAAGTAAAATCTTATGTTTGACGACATTCAAAACATGATCATTAATGAGGTTTTGATGTGGAAGAATGTTTATACACAACCCTGAAATTCCATCAATTATATCATTTCGGTATCATCACCCAATCATATTTACCTTTAGAAGATTAAATCTTAAAGGTATAATCCCTATAGAAGGAGTCATGGGAAACTGAAATGATAAGGTCCAACATGTTGTCTTCCTGGGAAGAAGAGATATATCAAGATATATTGTAGGAATAAAATAGAGGATTCCACTTCTAGACACAATCACATTTTTCATACAATGGATGATGTTACCTATTAAATACGATGTATGATTAGCCCTAGGGAGTTATCAGTTTTAGAATCATGGGAATCTCATTTTTCAACTTGTGAGGGTGGATAAAAGGTTGATCATGTTACTGGAATCTTAGAAGATATACATCAGTGACATGACAGACATCTATAATCATTTATCAATGATGATGTTAAATTTCAAATAAAAATAGTATTTTCTTGATAATGATTGATATTAGTCCTATTTCAGGTCTCCAAAAGGACCTCCTATTAGAGGGGAAATATGATGAATTTTTTATTTGAATTAATTTTCTAATTGTACATTGAATATTAATAGGGGAACCAAGGTGATTTCTCACAGATTAAGTAATTCATCCATTTACCTAATCAAATGGATTGATGATGTTTTATTGATCGGAATGACTCCATCAAGTGGTTTGGAAAATTAGTACTCTAGTTTTGGTCACATATATGAGAATAATATGAATGTTCTAGTAGATGAGGGTATAATTATACTCAATCATATAGAACATGGAATATGTGGTAGTAATATGCTAGGAAAACTAAAGGATTTTTTTCCAATAGATTCTATAGTAGAAAGGAATGGAATAAAAATTTAGGGAATTTTCATTATTATGTTTGTGGTTGAGTCCCTATTTATATAAATGGCGTATCATGGAACATTGTGACCATAATTGATGAGGAAAACATTAAGGAATGGGCTTAATTATTGAATAATTAATCTAATGTATTTTAGGAGTTTATTTTTTGGAATATTATTTTTGATATAGAGGGTAAAAAAAGATGAAATGTATTCAGCCAGAAAATGGTGGTGATTAAAATGAAAATATCATTCATAATATTTTTATGAATAAGGATGTTAGGAATGATTAGAATTATTTATTAACTCCCCAATAAAATAGGGCTGTTGTGAGGATGCATTAGGCTCAGATAGAGAAATGTTGGTGTTTGAGGATTCACTATTGAATTCCTAAGTCAATTTGAGTATATAAAATAGGTATAATAATCTAATTGGTTTATAAGTGCATTTCTTAATATATGGGATACAATTATTTTGAGGAAATTTTGTCTGATATTTTAACATATATGAACCATCTCAAAATATGTCAAATCATTTTATATAATCATATTGAAGCTAAAAATTAGATAATTAAGAGGATAAATACAATGTGTGTTTTATGTTAGATTTGGTGATGGGATATTTGGTTATCACATGTGGAGTAATGGAAATATAAAATATTCCACAGACAATGAGATGTTTTAAATGAAGAAATTATGTGAAAATGTCATTACATGGATGAGAATTATTATGATGATAGGTCAATAATGGATGCTCAAGAAGACAATATCCCTATTACCAAACATAAATTAAATCTTAAGAATTCAAAGAAATATTCATTAGTTGGTGGAATCATATTAAAATATTGTATAGAAAATTATTGGATAAACCATTGGAGAATAGAGGTTGATGAGGCAGACTATCAGCCGACAATGAAAAATTGAGAATACGTATTATATATTTGAAATATTGAACATATGTATATCGGAATGAGTGTATATATTGAATTAACCTATATTTATGCTAATAATATACACTCCAATCATAATATTAGTTCTTAGGTTCAGAGTTAAAATAAATATTCAACTTCTAAATGACATAGGAGAAAAATATTATTCATAATAATTAGATACTTCCATAGACTATAAATATTGTGTGTCACTATGGAAGAAGAAACAAATTCCATAAATCCTAGGGATACCTAGGAACTAGTTTATCTATTGAAATGAATGATATCTCTAGAAAATAAATGGGTATTTTCATTTGAAAAAAGATGTTTATGGAAGTAATAGGTGATAAACATGGTTGTGGTGTCACAGAGAATATCTGGTCACCATCAAAACCAGTGACCGAACCACTATGTGGCATGATCTAAAGTGCATTACCTATCCCCACATTCTATAACAAGTTCCATGTTATCATTAATATGAGTATGGGAACAATTTACTTGATTTTCGAATTAGAAAACAACCAACCCTAATAAAGAAACTGATTCTGGAACATTTTCACTAAAAATGTCTCAATAGAAATTCAAAATTTATTACAAGATTTACAAAAATCCCAAACACTCCCAAAAGGTTAGAAAACCAAAAAATTAAAACCCAATAACCACCTCATGACAAAGGGGAAATTCCCTTAATCCTTCTCCAAAAGACTTTATCAAAAAGGACCGGTACCAACCCAAACCACCGATTCTAAAAGATTTACCCAATCATGAGAAAAAAATTACAAAGTCTACTTACACCCAAAGGTGTAAATAGTGTGTGAGACTATTCCTAATAATATTTAACCAAATAATATTACTTATTATTATCATTTTATGATAAAAATATTTCACGTTTTTATAAACAATAAATGCTAGCAATAATTTTTAAAAGGATCCAACAACATATGAAAACAGTTTTTAATGGTTTCAATTCAAGGAACAAACACATATAATGAAAATTTATATTCTACTTAATATTCCATCCAAATACACTGTATACTGATGGTGAATAAAAAATAATAAATGAGCACTGGTCCCAGGAACACCCCTAGGAACTAGCTAGTTGTGGGCCCTTGGTACCTCGTATCTTGGTGGAATATAGACATAAAAAATATTTGTTCTCATGCATGAGCCACTAGTAGGGAACATACCCAGAACCAAGGGGACCACAACATCATCTTAATAGTTCAATTAATGTTTCCATCATCACAATTTCTACATGAAATACGGGTGAAACCACTCTAGATCACTAGCATAGTAGTACATGTTGGCACACCTAGGTCCCTTGGTTTACCATCTTGTGCTGAAAAAGTTCCACATATTTCAAAATATCATTTTAAGATTAAAATTATATTTCTAAATCACATACAAACCATACATCCCACACAAATGTCACTTAATTCCCTTTTTAATTCACATTCATTTTAACATCATACTAACACCAAAACATCCCGCAACTTGTTTCATATCACTTTCACAATTCAATAAATCCGTTAATATGTTTTATAAAACATTTCGAAGATGGAACACAGAACATACCTACCCTTAAACTAAAAAATGGACCATTTAAAAAACATAATCCATCCAAAATAGTTTTCTAATCATGATTTCACCTCTCATATAAATTATTGAACCATATAAAATATTCCTTAAGCAATTTCAAGAAGTATAACCAAGCATTGTGCACTAAATAAATATAAAAACCCTCTTTTAAAAACAGAATGTGTGCCAATAATACACCAAAATAGATTTCAAATACCTAATACTATTTAATTAAATCATTTCATGAACGATAAAACAACCCCTATCAGTACCACAAAAGTTAAAAATGAAAAATACACATTTTCGTGAAAAAATGAATATTTAAAACTAAAATCTTAACCAATGCTAACAAAAGTAGATTTCTCACCCCACCAATCAAATTAGAAATAATATTAGTCAATAAATCAAGAAATATAACTCATAGAAAACACAGACACATGTAATCACATGCCAATGATGTTAGAACCCCAAATAATTGTGCGATTCAACATACACATCATCGCTTCACCACAAGGGAATGAAGAAATACCTAATCCAATAATATTTCACCAAAAAACACATGTTTAAATCCTATCGAAGAAACTCTTGGTTCTGGAAACATATATCTTCTATAATTTTTTGGATAAACCATAATGAGAAGGAAGAAACTAGGATGAAACACACTTGCATGCATGATTTTAAAGTTTACCCACCAAATAATCCTTCAAAAAAAGAGTTCATGGGAGCTTGAGGAATCTTGGAGACCTACCATTCATACTAGGGATGAATGGGAGATGAAAAGGGGTGCATTTAGTTTATGCTTGAATGGTAAAATGTGGAATTACAAAAAGATTTTGAATATGTTGTTGACACTATATATTTTGGAAGAACGGTTTAGTAAACTGTGCAGCCATACTGTGTAGAATATTTTTCCCACAAAAAATATAAATTTAGCTCTAGTTTCAATGGTGTCCTATGTGAGATTCAAGGGGTAGTGTTAGGCCAAGGATATGGGGAAATAATTCCAAAAAATAATCCCACCTTTCCCCCCAAAATTCATCTAACTCAAGGGTATAAACCATCCTAGAAAATGTTCCCACAAAATGTTCCACAATGAGTGTCAAAAATTCAATTCCAAGACACCTCATACTCATAACATTCCTATAAAAAAAGAAATGTAGAAATAATACCCAAGATATCCAAGACTAAGGATTTAGATCAAGGATGCCCGACACATGAAATTTAAACACAGAACACTAGGAAACCAAGAGAAAACTAACAAACAAAAGAATATTCAAAACAAAGTACATAATTGAATATATGGTTGTCACAATCCCCCTATAGATTTTTCTTTTACCATAAATCCAAAACACGGTTAGAAAAAAAAAACAAAACCTAACCAATAGACCAAGATAGCCCCATTTACATGTTCCACCCACACCCAAAAAGACAAAAACACCACTAGATGATCAAACAAAGGAATATAAACTCTCATAAAACAAAATATAAACCACATTACAGAAACATGAAAACAAAATCGAACCACATTCCATGACCTAACACTTTAACCACAAACAGGTGAAACTCAAGATAATTACCTAAAATGAAAATCAAATTTTAATCGGGTTCCCAAATCATTATCTCAACAAAACCATTGGGAACGATCCAATACCATAATTTTTTCAATAAGTGTTTTTTGGTAGTATTGTTCATGAACGAGACTACAAAAAACCATTAAAACAATGTGGAAAAATAGATTTAAACCAACACATGGTGTTCTAGATGGACTCCCCACCAAAAGAGACATCATAATTTCACAAGACAGAATCAAGACACCAACCGGGGAGGCTCGAATGGAATCCCTCGCATAATGGGTAGACTAACATTAGACACATTATAAAAGAACATACATGAGACCGATGGTGGTTCTACCCACCATAAAAAAACCATCTTAATTGACCATCACATTCCAACATGAAAATATCTTTGAATTTTAATGGGATAAAAAAAACACATGGTTAGTCCTTATAGTTTCCCAAATTGTGCATAGACTGTGAGGTCACATATACCGAAAGGGACTCATCCGCACACTTACCTGGTATAAGTTGCATGACCATGCTGATGTTGTGTGGTAGGTTTTATCTCCTACAATACAATTTCATTGTTGGAAGTATGGTTATTACTAGCCGTTTAAAAACCGTACGCTTCAATATTTTGAGCCCAAACATCATACATTTCACCAAAATATAGAAATTAACCCAAAGAAAAAAATAAACCTCTTGAAACAAAAATCCTTACACTCAATAGGGTACAATGTGAAAACTAGGTCCTCCCACAACTTTCCACATAATGGGAATAATTGGTTCCAGAAAAAAACTCTGGAGGATTAAACTATTCCCTTTTTCATAAAAATGATAGGAATTAGACACAAGACTTCATGACGTTGGTATTTCATTGAAAACCTACCAAATATACTCCATGACCTATGGCTTGAGATCAGATGATTGAAAAATATCTTACTTTATAGTCAGGCTTTAGAAACCCCTAATTGGAACTTCTCCTTCGGGTGACAGAAACAATTACATTACAAACCCATATGGGTTCAGCAAGACATGACAGAATCAGAAAATCACTATACCCAAAACTAGAATTTTACATAAATAAGGGATTAGAAGATACACACATGTCAACCGTTGTTTCTTCGTATGGAAAACAACATAAGGATTAGACATATAGAAAAACCATCCACCAAAATGGAGTATTTCAGAATTTTGAGATGGGAAAAATCTTCTAACAAAAAGAGACTCGCATAAGATTGCACAACCATCACATTTATAGTCAAATGAGAACACATCATTTCAAGGCATCACCGAACATAATAATTGTGACTAATAGAAACAAGGCATGGAGAGGGACCTTATACCAAATCCCAAATAGTATAGGATTCATACAAGTGGACATAACATCCTCTATTGGCCATACTTTCCACACTTGTGGCCTAACATGAACCATATCTTCGATGAGACTAATGAAATAACCAAAGGACCTTTATGGCATCATTCTCCACTAATAACCCCAAACATATTTTATCTTTGAAGACTTGTGAAACATAAGAAACTATGTCCCATTTCAAACACCCACAAACACTCTAACACTACAAGGGGATACACAGAAACGAAAAAGAAGAGGCATAAAATCAATCTCAAAATCTGAATTAGAATGTCTTTATGTTGATCAATGGGAGGATCTTCCAATAGAGAATCACCTTTGACCGCACCTCAATAATGCATTAACTCTTTATGGGGGTGAACCCTAGCCAACAAGAAAACTGAAGGACCCCACCAAGCTAGTCCTTTGGTCAAAACATACCACAATCCAGAATAGAACACATGAGGGGAACAACCAAATGTGATTCATAAATCACTTCTCAAAAGAGCCCATAGACCAACCCTTCAACCCACCTTATCGATGAAACAAAAACCAAATACATCTCTTAACAAAATTGGTTATCAGAGTCCAAACATTCCACATTAAAAATCCCAAAAAATGACATAAAAATACCACCCCAAAACTGGTTTTTTAAACAAAAAAATTCTATAATAATCATTTATTTGAAACTAAAAATGGTCAGAAGTTATAGAATTAACCATTGAAACCCCATGGGAGTCAAACATGCATGTTTCTGTGCCACACTAGGCACCCTACTCGTATCCATAACAGAACTCAACCATTTATGCCTCTATCCATCCATCATCCCATGTAAACCCTTGCTTGTTGTCGCCCATGAGGACACTAACTACCAAAAACAATCATATCCTCCTATCAAAATGAAAACATTATACCCACAATTTCCCTTTCTCAAAACCACCATCCTCAAAATTAGAACCTTATTCAAATTTCTTGAATCATTTTAGAAAAAAACCATCAACTAATTAAAACTCACTTTCAAATACTACACATAAATTTCAGAACATATCACTCATTTAAAAGCACTTCGTGTTTTATGAAAAAATCCATTTCATTTACACCAATTCATTTATAATCTCATTTATACCCAGTTAAAACAAGGTTCCAATATTTTTTAAATCATTTAAAAATCCTATTAATTACCTAGTAAAAATTTATCATCAAGATCGACCCATAAATTCCAAAACACTTTATTCCATTCAAAAAACATTTCAACTATTTAAAAAATTCTATTTGAAACAGATGTTTTAAACTGACTTCAACATAATTCATACATTCAAAAGAGGTGTAAACAAAAAATTTAGTATTTTAAAAAAATTATAAAAATTCATTTCCAACATTTAAGAAACAAAAAAAATTTCCCCTTTAAATGAAAATAATTTCAGAAAAATTCACATTTCTTAAAATCAAGTCATATTTAATTTTAAAACCAAGATTCAATGATTTCTACATAAGGAGACGAAAGATCATTAAAGTGGAAAGTAGTGTCGGCGGGTGGCTTTTAAAAATGGAGATTAGCCATATTCTAATGAACTCATTTTCATAGAGAGTGTTATAGGAAAATATCCCTTGTTCCACTTTGATTTCTATGTTATTTGATCTCATGAGACCATTGACCCAACTCTCTTTTCATTTCCCAATCATCTAAAAAACATTAGAAAAAATTACTCATATAAATCCTGACATCCCCTGGGGACTAGAATCCAATCATGTGGTGTGTTGGATAAGTACCCTACTCATAATTGGTATGCCAATTCTTGAAAATCCTATATCTTGTCTACCTAGACTCTTTCCCTAAAGAACATGTCCCAAAAAAGAGCCTACATTGATTCAATTTTGTCACTAATCAAATATTTTCACCACCAAAACCAGCCCCCAACCTAGTCCATATAATGACCTAAAGTAATTTCCCTATCTCCATGGGCTAGAAGAAGTGTCCATGTATCCTAAATATGAGTTAGGGAATGGTTTACCTATGTTTGGAATCATAAAACCACCATCACTAATAAATAAACTAAATCTGATAATTTTCACCAAACAAGTATTAAAAAAAATTAGAATTGAATTAAAAAATTTATAAAATTCCAAAAGACTCCAAAAAATGTAGATAACAAAGTACATCCAAAGAACAACCACATGAAATGGGGAAATTTCCTAAATCCATCTCCCAAAACACTACATCAAGAAGGACCTCTAGCAACCCGAACCACTAGTTATAAAAGATTTTACTAAACCCGTGAAAAACATTACCAAGTCGACATACACCCAAATTTGTATGTAAGGTGTGAGACTAATCCCAGTATAACTCAAACCAAATATATTCCATTTTTTAATCATTTTAAGGTAATCATATTTCAAGATTTTATAAAAAAAAATGCAAGTAATGGTTTTAGAGGATGAAACTTCAAATGAAAGCAGTTTTCAAGTCTGTCACTTTAAGGAACAAAAACGTTAAATGATAATGTAAATGTTAATGAATTTTCAGTCCAAACACCAAATATTATGATGGTGAATATGAAATAATTAATGGGAAATTTTCATTGGAACACCCCTAGGCACTATCTAGGTGTGGGCCCTAGGCACCTCGTATCTTTGTGGAAGGTAACCATAAAAAATATCCATTCTTGTGCAAGATCCACTAGTAGGGAACATACCCATAAGCTGGTGGTCCCAAAAATTCTCAGAATAGCTGATTTATTATTTTCATCATCATACTTCCTACATTAAATAGGGACGAAACCACTTCGGGTCACTAGCATACTAGTTCACATCCTCGCACTTAGATACCCGGGTTTCCCCTATCTTGATAATAAAGTCCCACATCTTACAAAATACCATTTGAACATGAAAATTCCATTTCCATATCAAAAAAATACCAAAAATCCCACACCCAAGTCACATAATCCCCATTTTTATTGAAATTCATTTTAAGATCACACTCACACGAAAACATCTTGCAACACGCTTCCTATCTCTTTCACAATTCAACAAATCGATTAAGAAATTTTATAAAACACTTCCAAGATCGTACACATAACATAATATCACTTTAAAAATAAATTCACCATTTCAAAAACATAATCCCATGAAAATAGTTTTCCAATTTTATTTCACCTCATATATAAACAAATGAACCATTTAAAATATTCTTAAAATAAATCTTGGATGTATTACCATGAATTGCACATAAAATTCACCTAAAACCCCTATTTTAAAAATAAAAATACATGAAAATATAAAACAAAACCTGATTTTATATTCATAATACCATTTAATAAAAATAAATTCATGGATCATAAAAGATCCCAAATCGATACTAGAAAAGTTACACATGAAAAACACACATTTTCAAGAAAAAATTACACATTTAAAACTAAACGCTTATCAAATGTTACCAAAAATGTGTTTTTCACCATAGACAACATATTAGGAACTTTGAAAATAAACAAATCATTAATTAAAATTCATCATGAAATTATTACACATGGATTCACCTATCAAACATGTAAAATTCCTCAAATATTTATGCGAAACTTCAACAGCACCACCGTCGCAGCATGGGGAAATGAAAACGAACATAATCCAAAAACATTGCACCCAAAAAATATCATAAACCCTGTGAAAAAATGTGTGTTTCTAGAATCATTGATCTTCAATAAAGAGTGGGACAAACCTATGTGGAAGCAAGAAACAAGGATGAAACTTATATACTTTCATGATTTTGAATTTTCACCACCAAATCCTCCTTCAAAAATGAGTTACATGGGAGGTTGAGGAATCATGGAGACCTCTCAAGGATTCTAATGTGGAATTGGGGATGAAAGTGTTAGATTTGGTTTAATCCAAGAATAGAAAACATGGAATTACAAAAATATTTTTAAGGTTCTAGAAACCCAACACAGTTTGGACACATTGTTTTGTAAACCGTGAAGCCAAACTGTGTAGCATGTTCTGTTCTGCAAAAAATAATTCCATTTTTCTTTAATTTCCTAGGGGCCTAGGGGGATTCAAGTGGGAGAGGTATGGCTGGGATATGTTTAAATAATACCCTTATGGAAACCCCGTTTCACCCCAAAACTCATCTAACTCAAGGGTATAACCCACCCTAACAAACATACCCCACAAAAGGTTTAACTAAGAGTGTAACAAATTCAATTTCATGTCCCCTCATCATAACACATTTCCTTTAACAAGAGACAAAGAAAAATACTACCCATGACATCCCAGACTAATTTTTTAGATCAAGGACACCCGAGATACCAAATTTAAACTCAAAATACCAAAAAAAACAAAAGAAGACTAAGAACCAAAAAAGGATTCGACAAAAATCGTGGAATTGAATATACCATTGTGACTTGTGGTCAAGGCATTTCAAAAAATGTGAGTAATTTACTTTTTTTAATTTTTCTCAATAGTGGTAATGAATAAAAACATTAAAAAAGAGTATAACATTATTTTTAGTGATCAAATTTTGGAGAACATTGACGTAAATACATAATTAATTCAATTTTATTTGTAAGAAGAGATTTTAAATTTTCAACCCTAGGGTTATATAGTTCATAGAAAGGAAAACTTGGTTTGAATGGTGAAATCAGGTCTGTATAACTTGAAGCATTCTCGATGATATTTGAATAATAATTTGACATATTCTTGTTTGAATAATTTGTTTATTGAATTAATTCTAATTGCTTTTATTTCAGAATGAATTGTGATTATTGAAGATATAACATTCTAAATTTTTTCTGTATGATATATTTAATTATGGTCTAAAAGTTCCATCATGTTAGTGAAATTGAGACGAAACTATCTATAAGGCTTGAGGAAAATAACCCTGGGGAAGATAATAAAACATGGGTTGAGTAATGGGATATATATTTATATAGGTTCTTTATTTTTAACTCAAACTAAATATTAAAGGAATGTTAATGAATGATTCAAAATGTTGGGTTGTAAACCAGTCTCATCTCCCATTTTCAAAAATATCAATCATTCTAAATATTATGTGTTATTATAGAATGGATAAGTTTTCAACATTTAGAATGTTTCTTACTCCATTTTTGTATATTAATTTATTTATTTAGTGGTTTATACTAGAATAGAAAAAAAAATTATAGTGCATGTTTTTAGGCATTTATGTCGTCTATAGAAATAATCGTTATAATTATTTGAAATATAATATTCATTTATTAAAAGGGTTAGATGAATCATCTATTTGTTTCATTGATAATTTATTGTTAAATTTTTTTATATGTACATATTATTGGAGATATATACTCACTAAAATTAATATATTTATTTTTTTAATTATTATGGGAGATTGTTAGCTATATATCTCAATTATTGCTAGTTATTACTTTATCTACAATAAAATTGGAGTATTTTGTTACTAGTGAAGCAGGTCATTAGTGGATATCATTTATGAACTTGATGGGGGAACTCAAAAAGGGATTTATATAGGAATGTAAATCATTAATATATAGAGTTACATTCATCTTCCACACTATCTAGTGTTTCATTAAATAAAAAAATTTCAAGAAGTATCACTATATATAATTTTTTCTGGAAGATAAATTAACTGAGATTTTGATGTTTGTGGTTAAGAAAAATCTTACTAATATTCTCAATAATGTGGTTATTTAGTAATTTCTATAGATATAATATAAATTATATATCCCCGATTGGTCAGGTAGAGTTGATTATAGTCCATGTACTATAAAAAGGATTATATCAATAGGATCATTGATGAAAAATAAAATTATGATGTCCATTCCATGTGAGAGATTTGGATTTTAGTATAATTTATTTAGTTTTAAAAAAAGAATAATTTAAAATGGATAGAATATATATAATATGATTGGACTGATATCATTGGTCAAACCAAATAGATGTTTTTAGATGATATGTTTTAGAGTAGCTACATATGAATGTTTTTATTAGATAGATTCACATCACACAGACATTGCTAGATAAGGTTATCAAATATGGTTATTATTTGTGGTAGTGAATCAATTTATGGGACTCGTTCAATGTGATCAACAATTAGTGGTTACAATGTTTGGTTAATCTATTTTTTGGTAGTTTCTCATGTAATAATAGGTTGACCATGAATATCAGAGGTCAGTGTATCTAGATGAATATGTATATACTTATATAAAGAAGTGTAGTGGCCTAAATCTAATGCTATAAATGACCATTATATGTTTATATTGATAAAAAATGAAATATATGGTCCTAAATATATATGAATCAACAAAGTTGAGAAAATATAGTGGGTGGGTTTTAATCCATTCAATATCCTGAAATGAATGATTTTTTACTGTAATACTATATAACTCTAACATTTTTCAATCCCAATTTACATTTTTTCATATATTATTTTTTTGAATTGAAATTGTGGTATTTTTTTAATGATTTGGTGGGACCTCACCCTAGTTATAGTTCCCATCCTCATAGGAGGAACTTATTGAACAGACCATTGTCTTATAAAATATTGAATCTTTCTTTCTACAAAAGTTGAAGTGATTAGATGAATGTATGTTTTGTGTACATGGATATTTCTTGGTCTATCCATTAGATAAAATGAATGGAATACATCTCTCTTAGGATCCTCCTCTCTAAACACCATCCCTATATAGGGGCCACACTAGTGATGGGGAATTAGTGGGGCCACACTATCGAGGACCACAATAAATCCACCATAGGATGGTGACCTTTGTGAGATGAACATATTGAAGGATTCCTAGAATAGAACCCTTGTGTGGGGCCTATAATAGGTCCACCCAAGCAGGGGGCCATAGCAAGGCCACCCATATAAGGGGATCTTATTGGGATCATCCTAGTGAGTCCATTTTAATGAAATCATCATAGTTAATGTTTAGACTTTTTCCAACTCTCAACATGTTTCTTTCAAAACATTCTCATCCTTATATCGAGAGTACCTCATATTATTTAATGACATATTTCACTAATATATTTTTCAAAACTGTGTGTAGGTTTAAAAAGGATAGTTATTCCAGTGTTGTCTCAAATATTTTTGTTTCTTATAATAAGAATCATATAGTCAATCAAAATCATGAATGGGTGAACTAGTATATAAGAACCCTCCCTTTAATCCTTATATAAAATTATTTATATGAATCATCAGTATTGACCCATGTCAGACATTATGGTATTATATGGGAATAAAATACTAACTAACATGTATATTCATCATCCTCATACTTTTCTTCCTTGTTTATGGATCATCATGACCACCAAAATGGGTTGGGAAAAATATCCACAAATGGTACAGACATACCTAAAGTAACACTCAATTTATTATGTTTTCAACACAAATAATGAATAACCCAAAAAATAGAAATATTGTAATATAATATGAGTGTCACTGTTACTCCTCAAAATATTTTTTGTCCCATATTGATCATAGTATAGGATTGAATGAGTAGTGACTCATCCCTCCCAAGGAATCCATCCTAGTTAAGTTGATGTGGGATGGATTGGTTACGGTAACATGCATAATTTTTGATATCCTGAGTAACAAGGATTCAATTTATGATGGTTTATAGGTTTACCAGATGCATGTCAATTGAAATAGAAGGTTTCATCTATATCTAATGAGTGGTTGTAATCTATAACTGAACATAATTTATCTCACAAGTGGTGATGTGGGAATTAGGTTTTGGGAAATCTATAAGATCTCAAGGGTTCCAATCCTTGGGGCTATGTGTGATATGTTCATCCCCACTCATTCTATACCCAGATATCACTAATGTGTTCCATACATGGACATGGTTGGTTTATAAAAACCATGAATATCATGGAAAACATGCCTACTACATTGGTCTAAATAAATTTTGCGGGATGGAAAAATCATTTCATGATTTCCCATTAATATAAAAATACATGAAATTATAGAACAATATGTACACTCATCTGAAAAATAGGAGTTGTAGGGACATATTATCCAGAAAATGGGAGGGATAAATATGTCATTGGGGGATACAAAATCAATACCAAAATCCCTATCTAGACTTGTCTAGAGGGGTTCCAAGAAATATATATGAATGGGTATCTCCTCATATCGCGTGATTCCATTAATGAAATTAGAATGAGTGCTTTTTTATGGTGTCTAAGATATTAATGGTGGAATATGGGGGGTTTATAAATTTATATTGGTGAATATCCATAAGTTATTTCCACATTCCCACAAAAAGAATCATCTTTTATTGTCACAGGTCCATTCTATATTTTTGGAGGATGGTTAGAGTGAAAATTTAATTCCTAGAACCTTACCAGTATTATGTGGATCTCATAATGTTGGGTCTGAGAATTTATGCATGCAATTTTGGAAATATACCGATATCATTAACCTGTGATTCTACCCTTATGATCATAAGTATCAAAAGGAAATTCAAATCTAGTCCATACAAACCAAATATGGTTGAAATAATAACTAATGATTGAATGTAAACTTATGAGTTGCGGTCATATATTGTTTTTTCATTTGATATCATTTTTCTATCTCATACTGAATGTGATATCATTTTTAAGATTATATGACATACCATTGTGAAAATACTTTATGATTGCTTAAATAAAAATTGGTACATCTTCTAATAGACATGTGAGAGGTGGAAACCTTATATTAGCACAACATGTCTAAGTGATGATGTGTATGGATATGATGGGTGTTGTGATCAGCCATTCCCTTGAGGGTGCATTCACTATGATATTACATGATTATACTCAAACATGGATATCATCATACCAAAAAGGAATATTATTCAACATCATCCTCCAATGTCACTTTCGAGTTTCACTTGATCATAGGGATGTGAGTAAATAGTAGATCCCCCTAGAATAACACAACAAAATTGGATCCAGACCCTTTAATGCATCATGATCCCATGATACATTTTCCTCAAGTGGATGAACTCGATCATCTATATGATTCACCATGGAAATAAAGCTATCATTCACACATGAGACCTCATAAACTGTAAAAATACCAAAGAAGAAAATCTTATCAAAATGTCTCATTTCTTATCCTGTTAAAATATAAAAAAATTTATAGTACATAAGAGATATATATTAGGAGGATATCTAATTTTTCACATTAATGTTTCTTCATCTTGTAGTCCGGACTTATGGGATCTGTTTCAATGTGGAATTCATATTACCCAAAAATAAATCATAAAGGATCCCCTAAAGATATATAATTAGACCAACCCCTTGATGTATGTAAACATATTCTAGATTTGTATAAGATTGTATGGGATATTTATCTACTGTTTCTTATCACTCGATATGTGTAGATCATATAAGATGGGGGTACTGTTTAAGCATTTCTCAATCATTCATTATATGATGAGTGCTATTTTCTTTTCTCTCTTGATGATGTAAATTAAATTCTCCGTTTTTTATGTTTTGTCTTCAAATCTATATTATCATCCATCTCATTATTCTGTTTATAGGGAGAGAATGAATGGGAAGAAGTAAATACTATAACAATTATTAGTTCCAATTAGTATACATTCATGGATTCCTATAATTATATCCTTGAATATGAAATTGATGAGGTAAAACTATTAAATGGACACGAAATGATATTGATGGAAAAATTTAAATGTATTTATTCTATTTTAACATTTTTAATGTTTTCCCAAATAACTCTGGTTGATATACATCTATTTTTCGTGATTGAAGTCCATTGAAGTTATATAACACATTAAAAGTGTATTTTTATGATGTGAGTGGTAGAAATTAAGTCATGATTATTAATTAATTATATATATCGGTTATAATGTGAATATGAAGATGGAAACAATGGTTCATCAATAACATGATTTTACTCTCTTTAGAGGTCAGAGGAACATCCCACAGGCTCTAATTAAAATTCCCCAATTTATGCTCTAATTCCTCTTTTCATAATAGTCCCACCTTCCATGTAGGTAATACTATTAGTGGTGGTTATATCTATGGAGAAACAAGGACCTTTGGAAGATGGAAATTTTTTAATATATTGGATGATATGAACTTAATTTATGTTCTTAGAGTCCTTTCCCTTTATGAAGGACCTCATGGAATCCATCGACACCCTTACCCCATCATCAACCAATCTTGGAGAGGCTAATTGGGAGTTAGATATTCCAAAGGCCAACCATACATCTCTTTTAGGTGGATCATCAATCAAGAGGATTATATTCATCCAATGGAAGTTTTAGATTCCAAAAATGTAAGTTTTTGTCCACAAGGTAGATAACATGTGGTGGGAAGTAAAAGTGCACCAATGGTTCATAAATGATGGGCTACATTGATGGTTGAAAAATCTATTATCATTGTCATGTTAGAACATAAGTTATGAGGTTTTGATTTTGTTTCTTCTATTGGGTTTATATACACATCAAAATTAAATTTTTTACAAATTAGCCTGATTTTATATTCCTCAAATCTACAGATACTCACATAACATAGATTTCTTATAAATTTTGTGCACAACCCAGAAAAACGGAGGCCCTAAATTCTAAATCTCATGCACCCACATACCTAAACCTTGAGGAATTAACCATGGTTTATCTTACTAATATGATTATAAATTATATTCAGGTTACTATTATTGATTCAAATCCAGACTAGGTAAATTTTATTTGTTAACAAACCAGTTGTTGTCCTTCTTAAAATGGTATATGGATGTTGATATATATATCCACCATGGATGAGCTAAATGAAAATGTTAATTATCACCAAGGCTAAATAAGGATCCAATATATATTTATATTATATCATTGGGGTATCCATTCTAGCATATAGAACATCATTTATGCTTGGGATACATGAGAAGAGGCCAAGGGAAGACCTCACTATACAGAACTATTGGAACAATCTCATATACTTCATGATACACTTATTCAACAATATTCCCATTATGAATTCATAGTAATAAACCCTATAAAACATTCATATGAAGTTCCTACCAAAACAATTTGACTCTAATGGGTGCTTGGAGGTGTTACAGTGAAGCTAGTGTGGTATTAGAGATCAGTGGATGAAACACATACTGGAAATTAATGGGTAAATGCTAAGTTGGACATCATTGCCCTAATTTATGACATCAAACCTGCTATGCAAGATGACTTTAAATTATCATTTAATATTCCTAGATATCATTTGGTGATATTCATGTCTCCCTTGGGTGTATCTTTCTATAAGAAACAAGTAATAATAATACAACCCATAATGTAGATGTTCCTATTTTTTCCATGAAAATAAAATAAAAATAATGATCAAAATTATATATTTCCCAACTTATTTTTCATCAATAGTCCACATGTTTTCTGGATAAATGGATGCCTCCTCGATGTTGATCGCAGTCATATATGTGTATAAACAACATCACTGATTCATTAGATTAAGTATAATTAGAATAAACTTTTATTTTTTGAAACTAAAAGGATTATTTTTGTTAGAGTGTCATGAAAAATACAATACATTATCATAGGATGGGGGCTTAGATATATAAAAATTGAAATTATGGGGGAAATATCATAGGCCGACATGCTTTGTGTCTATTTCCTTTATCACCTTTTGTTTTTCAATAGATTAAAATGATGAAATACTAAAAATTAGAGGCACAATTCATTCATAGGGAGTCACTGTCTTATTTGAAACCTATTTCTTCCCTTTCAGTTTCAAGTCCCAATTTTTTTAACATTATAAAAATCTTCTATCTAGTGATAAGATACAAGAATTTTGTATGGAATGGACTTTGTGGGTTTTAATTAATGAAATACTATACCCTTTTCTTAATGGTGTTCAATATTGTCCAATTGTGAACAATATAATTGGAATTTGTGGACCAAAAGCTTTTACAAATGATTTTAGCTATTTAAGGACTTATATCATTGACCAACTGTTGATGTTTTGAAAGATTATGTAGCACTGTAAAATATTTTAAGGTGATTTATTAAATTTAATTGGTATGGAGTACACAATTGGAATAGATTAATTCTTTATGAAACGTTATGGATAGGTACATATAATTAATGGCATGATTCCCTATTAGAGTGATCATTTCCATTGATAATTCCACACTTTCATTCATGAATAATGTTATAGTGAATTATTATTTTACCCTAGTAGGAGGACATGATCATGATATTTTAGAAAAAAGAAAATGATGTATTCACTATATATTTGTAATGCTTAGACCATCATGTTATATGGTTTTACGAAACTTGATGATTTTTGAGGAATGTTTCCATATGAATCATCATATTTTAGTATAATACATGGGTATAAAATGCAAGAGTATAACATAGATGATTTTGAATCTATAGGAATAGTCAATTAACAAATCAGTTAAATTTCTACTGAAGATGATTGAATAAGGATGTCCTGGACTAGAAAAACATGTTGGGGTAGACCATAGTCCAAATTGATTGATGGATTACATTACAATGGTTTCAAGAAATGTCATGACAAGATTAAATTCACCATAAGATCAATATTACTTTTCATTATAGTCCTTGTAGGGGGGAAATATCGATAAAGAGTATGATTTATTATTAAAACATAAATGTCACTTGGATTTATATTTTAATATCATTGATATTTATGATGATTTGTATAAATTCAAATCATCGGGTTATAATGTAGATTTATAGGGGAAATAATTATTCAAGAATTGTTATATCACCCTAATTGTTTCACCCTTTTATATGGACCACATATACATTTTGTGATGTTTTTGTTTGAAAACAATCCCAAAATGGTGTGCACAATGTTTATAGTCATGGAGCATCGACCAACCATATGAAAATAATGGATTGAATGAGGCTCAAATATGAAGAATATGAAATCATATTTTTTTAACATAGTGGGTCATAATGTAATTCATATAATGAGGCTTCAGATACTAATTGGTGGCATAAAATATGTATGTATGTGGTGATGACATGAAATATTTAAAAAATTAGGTTTCTCTAGGATGATTGGATGGAATCCAAGTGTTAGATGCCCTTACCCTCTTGATAAAGTTTACACTTATAGAAAATATATAAGGGTGAAAAAATAAAAATCCATGTTGGATGTATAATTTATATTATATGATAGAATCTTCATTTTGATTATTTTGTTTTTATCACTTATATGCAATAATGTTTTGTTGAAATTCAATATTACCACAAAATGAAGTGTTTCTTATAAAAAGAATATTTTCAGAAAGTAGGATTGAGTAATTTAGACATGATAATTTCATTAATGGGTAAATTTTATTGAATTTATAGGGAATGAATAAATAAAATGTGTATCTCTTAATTTTTTATTAAAATATCTATATTGTATGTTTGATAATGATGAATTATGAAATTCAGGCGAGAATTCACAGTCCAAATAACATCTTGGATGTTTTTAAGAGATTGATTTAAATTATAGCTATAAAAAACTCCATGATGTGATCATATGATAAATACATAGATACCATGATTGGAAAAATAAAAGGGGATTGTTATTCTATAGTGAAATTCCATCGTATGACATCCTTAGCTAGATCTCATTTTCATTATATGAAATAGATTATAGTTGAGGTCTTTTTAATTAATTTATGTCTATAAATTCCCAACCATTCACTATGTATCATCCCTCTGATTGGATCGAAATTAAAAAATGTGAGAAATTACCTTAATATGGTTTTTAGTGTAAAAAAAATATCAATAAATCAATAAAAGAGAGGGGATTAACTAGGTTAAAATACAGGGATGGTCATAACAAGGAGACCATAACACCACTATGTGCCTTAATAGAATGAGAATCCAAACTTACATAGCTCTATTAAAATTCAGTACATAGTTCATGCTTCAATTAATGTTAATGATATTATTTTGTTGTAGTTAAGAACTAGGATTATGATATGGTACCTAGATATAAATATGTATCTCATCAAAATAAGAATCAAGAAATACATAGTTCCGATTATATTACTCCTACATATGTTTGGGGTATATTTTTAAATCAGTTATTTGATATAGGATAATGGATCAAAGAATCCCAATATATCTCATCAACATGATAATAAATCCATATGTAAGGAACCCCATCCATATATCTGTCTCATATGATGGAATAATATTTTTAAAAAATATTTTGGTAGGTATAAAATAGAAAATACCAATATCACTATAAATATTATTGGAATATGTACCATGAAACACCTTGTTATAAATATATTATTTTTATAAATAATTATATTATGAAATGGTATATGATTATTTTTGTTCTGGGAAATAATCATTTTGTATAAACTGAATCCCTACATATATCTAGGTCTTATATAAGAGAACTAGGGAATTAAAAATTATCCATTCTACTATTTTTAATCTCATACTAGATTTATCAGTAGTTCACTGAAAATGGAGATAGTTCTACACAGTCCTTAAATTTAGTGTAATAATATTAAACCACTGTGATCATCTTTGTTAGGATAAGATTGATAAATAAAAGGGAATAACATGAAAATAAAATTCAAACTAATATTATAAACATGGATATTTAAATCACATGCCATGTGATATATCATTTTGTGGTGGAATGTATTCCAATATTCTAATTTCATGTTTCTAGTACAGAGCCTCCACATTGTCTTACAACATGCTATAAATATGATGAACATGTAAATTATGGCCATGCGGTAAAGATGTTATCAAGTATTTTTATATCTTGTGGCTAAGACGTGAGCTATGTAGTTTGATTAAATGAAACCTAAACTATTGGTGTTTAAATTAATGAATTTATTTCTAGATAAAATTTACATTAGTAACAAAAATTATACACTCTCAATACACTGTGTGTAACATCCCAAGTAAGTAATTAATAATATATATTTTTATCTATGTCTATTAATGATTAAGATAGTGTTTTAGAGGCTTAAAATGAAAATAAATCCAATCTTAAGCATGGAATACACTAATATTCTTAAAAGATTGTTTTACTGCCTTATGATGGAAAACCCTTTTTAAATATATCTTTTGACAATTTTATGAACTATGTTTGTAAAAATAAACTTATTCTTTATGATTGGGACATCAAAATTTACTTTGTGCGAATTTTTGGTATTTTTCTAACAATGTTCATTTTTTAATGAATAGTGAAAAATACTGCATTTTACATCAAAACTGCTTTTTAATCTAATTTATTTATATGATTAGATTATGTTTTGAATTGGTTTTGAAGTGAAATTAGAATATATTTTTACCATTTAATCCAATGGTGGTCATTGGAATCAATTTCACTTTGAAATTGGACTTAAACTAGTGTCAATCTTTTGATACTTATTATTGCATAAAAACACGCTATTTGCTCTGACAGTGGGAATTAATTATTAAATTAATTAATGTGACTTATATGTTTTGAATTTTGTAAAATAGACTTCATTTTTGAATTCGTAATATCAAATATAGCTTAGGGTGAATTTTTGGTAATTTTCTGAAAAACTTCAATTTTTGATGAATAGTGAAACCACTAAGTGGTACTTATAAAGACTGATTTTCCATTTAAATGAAATTTTGCCATAATTGTGTTTTGAATTTCAAAAATCCGACATACGTGGTTGTCATTAAGAAGTAAAATGTGGTTCAATGAGATTATAATAATTTTTTGGTGAATAGTAACTTATTAGGTTCTTAATAGCGATTAGTGGTAATTAGTGTAGTTTAAGGTAAAAATAATGCTTTAATAAAATAAGATAAGCTTGACACATGTCCTACCCGCATTGGTTGTGTCATGGCCGACCAAGAAAATCCATGGGTCAACTTGGGGACCCCATGGATTCACTTTGTTTGGGAAATGACATAAACAACTTTTTATTTAATGTAAAAGTAAAAATGACACAAACATAATATGTTTTACGAAAACAATTTTTACATGGGGTTATAAAGATCATAATTTTTATTATAAATAGTCATTGGAAAGATAAAAAGATTTCCTACATCATAGTATCTTTTTTATAATTTTTAGATATTAAATAAATAAAATTATTTATGACATAATAATGATGCAGCAATGACATCATTATTTGACGATTTAAATAAAATGGAAAGATAATGAAAAATCTAAAACCTACACATGGCCAAAACCAATTGGATGAGTGGATTTCTAAGACTTATCATCTTATCCTCGAATTATATCAATGTGGGACCTTTTAAAACCGAAACACATTTTCAAATAAAGTAATATTTCTTTACTTTCCAAAAGTGCCCCTCCTCTCCTCTTATAAAAGGCCCCGACCTCTACCTCATTTAACACACTCCTCAAGCCTTTGGCTCAGCCAACCCCTTCCCATTTACTCTCTCCACATCCCTATCCTCATCCTAGAGGATTCCCTTTGGGCAGAATCCTTTCAAAGGAAGCCTTTAGGCTCAAATCAAAAGGAGTTACACTTTTAAAGGAGATTAAAGAACGGTCGGGTCAAGTCGGATACGAGGTATGGGACTTCGTCTCAATCTCCTTTCATTGAGGCATATTTTGTTTTATACACAACCTTCTTTTATACGGTGTATAAACCCCTTTGACTTTTACGTTTATCCAAAAGGAATATTTTTATACGAAGCGTTTTACTAAATGACAAAAGGGAATGTTTTTGTCGTACGTATGCGGCGACAACGAATTCTCCGCCGTCGTGACCGTTATTTGAGTTTCGGGTTCCTCTAAAAGCCATAACTTCTTTTTTAAAAGAAAAATAAATACCATGTTTTACTTTTCTTTTATTTTGGTATCGAAAATGGTTTTCATAATGTTTTTATATCAATGTTTTGTATTGATATCTTGTGATTGAAAGGTGGGAATGTTATGTTTCCTTTATGCATGTTTTATGTGATATGATTATGTTGAGGTTCTTGGGCATTATGATGAAAACGGGTGGTTCTGTGATAAACTAAGGGCGGTTGAGCTCGATATAGCTCTCCAATGCATTGGGTAACGCGAAGGAGTGAAACGTTAAGGTTTCTCCGAAGAGATTTAGGGAATATACTATGATGGGTATTCCAAACGTAACCAAAAGGGTTACTCCCTATGTAAGAATGTTATGAATGCCTCAAGTTACCTTTATGTCTTATGATTTCTATTATTTATTCATGATTTTATGAGGTATGTTAAATTTCCTATGTTTTATGGGAAAAGTATGATTTTATTCTTATGTATATATGAACTCATGTTTCCTTTCCATGTTTTTATAACCCATACTGAGCTTTTTATGCTCATCCCAAGTTTTTTTGAAATGTTTTTCACAGGTCAAGGGAAAGGTACATGATATGATGATAGTGTCAAGGAAGTGTCAATAAATAATCCATGTTTTATTTTAAATGTGTTTCCATTGATGGGAATGAAGAATACTATCTTTATGTAACCACTTTTTTTATATGTGGAATGTAATGCAAGTTTTATGATCTAATTCTCTAAAACTCTAAACCCGAAAAGATCCTCAATGTGTAATCTTGTAATAACTCAAGATTAAGTAAGGTTTAAGGCTGGGGCCTTATAGTTGGTATCAGAGGGAGGTTTAGATAACTTTAGGAGTTCGAAAATTGTTAAATTATAAGGTAATTTATGATATGATTGAAATGATATAGCATTTACAGATTACCATGTTGCTTCACCTAAGGTATTTCAGTGTTAAGAATATTTTTCCATAGAGGAAACAGAGCAGATTTTCTAGGAAGGCATACAGAGTATAATGACCTTTCGAATCAGCAACCAGAGATGGTCAGAATCATAATTGAGCCGTTTACTACACTGATGGCTCAGTTGAATCAGGTGATAAATGGTGGTTGTGTTTATTGATGATATTTTGGTGTTTTCTAAAAGTAAAGAGGAGCATGAATTTCATTTAAGGGTTATCTTTCAAACCTTAAAAGAAAAGAAACTATATGGAAAATTCAGAAAGTGTGAGTTTTGGTTGCAACAAATTTCTTTCCTTGGTCACATTGTTTCTAAAGATGGAATAACTGTTGATCCTACTAAAACAAAAGTTGTTGAAGAATGGTCGAGACCCACAAATATAACTGAGATCCGTAGTTTTCTTTGTTTGGCAGGTTAATACCGAAGGTTTTTTGAAAATTTTTCACGGTTATCTAGTCCAATGACTAAGCTAACTCGGAAGGGTGTTAAGTTTATCTGGACAAAAGAATGTGATGATTGTTTTCAGGAATTGAAAAGAAGATTGGTGAATGCTCCAGTTTTGGAACTACCTTCCAGGAATGGTGAGTTTGTTATATACAGTGATGCTTCATTGAAAGGACTTGGTTGTGTCCTAATGCAGAATGATCAGGTAATTGGTTATGCTTCACGACAGTTGAAAACTCATGAGGTAAATTACCCTACACATGATTTGGAATTAGCTGCTATTGTTTTTGCTTTAAAAATTTGGAGGCATCATTTGTATCTAGTAAAGTGTGAAATATATACCGATCACAAAAGTTTAAAGTATATATTCACTCAGAAAGAGTTAAAAATGAGACATAGGAGATGGCTAGAATTAATCAAGGATTATGATTGTACAATTCATTACCATCCGGGAAAAGAAAATAAAGTGGTTGATGCTTTGAGTCGAAAAAGTAATGATTCATTAACAATGTTGCATTTGGAACGTGATCCTTTGGTTAAGGATTTGATGAACTTTGGCATAGAAGTTGTTGGTGTAGAAATTCCTTCTGTTTTGTTTCAGGTATCAGTGAGATCATCTCTATCAGATAGAATCAAGCAAGCACAGAAGCAAGACAGTGAGTCGCAGAAAAAGCTAGAGCTGGTTCAGAAAGGTAAGTTGCATGAATTCAACATTGATAATGATTGTGTTTTGAGGTTTGGGAAGAGATTTTGTGTGCCTTGTGATTCACAGTTGAAGAGAGAGTTGTTATGTGAAGCTCATAGTTCTCCGTTTTCAGTTCATCCGGGCAGTACTAAGATGTATAGAGATCTGCGGGAGTATTACTGGTGGGATGGAATGAAAAAAGACATTGCGGATTTTACTGTGAAGTGTTTCACATGTCAACAGGTTAAAGTAGAGCGGCAGTTACCGAAAGGGATTCTTCAGCCTTTACCAGTGCCAGAGTGGAAATGGGATAATATATCCATGGACTTTGTTGTTGGATTACCGAAGACATCTCGAGGTAATAATGAAATCTGGGTTATTGTTGATCGTTTGACCAAATCTGCTCATTTCCTTGCTATACGAGATACTTTCTCTCTTGATCAACTTTCCCGTTTGTATCTTAATGAGATAGTCAGGTTACATGGAGTTCCTCTCTCCATTTTATCGGATCGTGATCCCAGGTTTACTTCTAACTTTTGTAAAGGCCTTCAGAAGTCGTTGGGTACTGAATTAAATTTTAGTACAGCTTTTCATCCTCAATCAGATGTGCAATCAGAACGAACAATCCAGACATTGGAGGATATGCTACGAGCTTGTTCTATGGATTATCAGGGAAGTTGGGACCAACATCTTTCTTTGGTTGAATTTTCATATAATAACAGTTTTCATTCCAGTATACAGATGGCACCATTTCAGGTATTATATGGGAAGCGGTGTCGAACTCCAGCTTTCTGGGATAAAGTGGGTGAAAGGAAGTTGATGGGACCAGAATTGGTAGAAGAGATGGCAGAAAAAGTTCAGATGATTCAGAAACACATGAGAACATCTCAGAGCAGGCAGAAGAGTTATGCGGATAACCGGAGGAAGGATCTATCTTTCGAGGTAGGTGATCATGTTTTTCTCAAGGTTTCTCCTTGTAAAAGTGTGATGAGATTTGGTAAGAATGGAAAGTTGAGTCCAAGGTTCGTTGGACCATACGAAATTCTGGAGAAAGTTGGATCAGTTGCTTACCGAGTGGCTTTACCTCCGAGTTTATCTCAGGTACACAATGTTTTTCACGTTTCGATGTTGAGAAAGTATATGCCAGATCCATCTCATGTTTTGAGTCCAGAGGTAGTTCAGCTGGAAGAGAACCTATCTTATGAGGAACAACCGGTCCAGATTCTTGATCACAGGGAGCAAGTGTTACGGAATAAGGTGATTCACCAGGTAAAGTTTTTGTGGAAAAACCATATGATTGAAGAGGCAACATGGGAATCTGAAAATGCAATGAGGGATAAGTACCCCCATTTATTCGATAAGTAAATAAATTGCGGGGACGCAATTTTATAAAGGGGGGAAGGATGTAACATCCCAAGTAATTAATGAATAATAGATATTTTTATCTATGTCTATTAATGATTAAGATAGTGTTTTAGAGGCTTAAAATGAAAATAAATCCAATCTTAAGCATGGAATACACTAATATTCTTAAAAGATTGTTTTACTGCCTTATGATGGAAAACCCTTTTTAAATCTATCTTTTGACAATTTTATAAACTATGTTTGTCAAAATAAACTTATTCTTTAGGATTGGGACATCAAAATTTACTTTGTGTGAATTTTTGGTATTTTTCTGACAATGTTCATTTTTTAATGAATAGTGAAAAATACTGCATTTTACATCAAAACTGCTTTTTAATATAATTTATTTATATGATTAGATTATGTTTTGAATTGGTTTTGAAGTGAAATTAGAATATATTTTTACCATTTAATCCAATGGTGGTCATTGGAATCAATTTCACTTTGAAATTGGACTTAAACTAGTGTCAATATTTTGATACTTATTATTTCATAAAAACACGCTATTTGCTTTGACAGCGGGAATTAATTATTAAATTAATTAATGTGACTTATATGTTTTGAATTTTGTAAAATAAACTTCATTTTTGAATTTGTAATATCAAATATAGCTTAGGGTGAATTTTTGGTAATTTTCTGAAAAACTTCAATTTTTGATGAATAGTAAAACCACTAAGTGGTACTTATAAAGACTGATTTTCCGTTTAAATGAAATTTTGCCATCATTGTGTTTTGAATTTCAAAAATCTGACATACATGGTTGTCATTAAGAAGTAAAATGTGGTTCAACGAGATTATAATAATTTTTTGGTGAATAGTAACTTATTAGGTTCTTAATCGCGATTAGTGGTAATTAGTGTAGTTTAAGGTAAAAATAATGCTTTAATAAAATAAGATAAGCTTGACACATGTCCTACCCTCATTGTTTGTGTCATGGCCGACCAAGAAAATCCATGGGTCAACTTGGGGACCCCATGGATCCACTTTGGTTGGGAAATGACATAAACAACTTTTTATTTAATGTAAAAGTAAAAATGACACAAACAAAATATGTTTTACGAAAACAATTTTTACACGGGGTTATAAAGATAAGATTTTTGATTATAAATATTCATTGGAAAGATAAACAGATTTCCTACATAATAGTATTTTTTTTTATAATTTTTAGACATTAAATAAATTAAATTATTTATGACATAATAATGATACAGCGATGACATCATTATTTGACGATTTAAATAAAATGGAAAGATAATGAAAAATCTAAAACCTACACATGTCCAAAACCAATTGGATGAGTGGATTTCGAAGCCTTATCATCTTATCCTCGAATTATATCAATGTGGGGCCTTTTAAAACCGAAACACATTTTCAAATAAAGTAATATTTCTTTACTTTCCAAAAGTGCCCCTCCTCTCCTCTTATAAAAGGCCCCCACCTCTACCTCATTTCACACACTCCTCAAGCCTTTGGCTCAGCCAACCACTGACCATTTACTCTCTCCACATCCCTCTCCTCATCCTAGAGTATTCCATTTGGGTAGAATCCTTTCAAAGGAAGCCTTTAGGCTCAAATCAAAAGGAGTTACACTTTTAAAGGAGATTAAAGAACGGTCGGGTCAAGTCAGATACGAGGTATGGGACTTCGTCTCAATCTCCTTTCATTGAGGCATATTTTCTTTTATACACAACCCTCTTTTATATGGTGTATAAACCCCTTTGACTTTTACGTTTATCCAAAAGGAATCTTTTTTATACGAAGCGTTTTACTAAACGACAAAAGGGAATGTTTTTGTCATACGTATGCGGCGACAACGACTTCTCCGCCGTCGTGACCGTTATTTGAGTTTTGGCTTCCTCTACAAGCCATACCTTCTTTTTTAAAAGAAAAATAAATACCATGTTTTACTTTTCTTTTATTTTGGTATCGAAAATGGGTTTCATAATGTTTTTATATCAATGTGTTGTATTGATATCTTGTGATTGAAAGGTGGGAATGTTATGTTTCCTTTATGCATATTTTATATGATATGATTATGTTGAGGTTATTGGGAATTATTATGAAAACGGGTGGTTCCGTGATAAACTAAGGGAAGGTGAGCCCGATATAGCTCTCCAATTCATTGGGTAACGCGAAGGATTGAAACGTTAAGGTTTCTCTGAAGATATTTAGGGAATATACTGTGATGGGTATTCCAAACGTAACCAAGAGGGTTACTCCCTATGTAAGAATGTTATGAATGCCTCAAGTTACCTTTATGTCTTATGATTTCTATGATTTATTCATGATTTTAGGAGGTATGTTAAAGTGCCTATGTTTTATGGGTAAAGTATGATTTCATTCTTATGTATATATGAACTCATGTTTCCTTTCCATGTTTTTATAACCCATTCTGAGCTTTTTATGCTCATCCCAAGTTTTTTTGAAATGTTTTTCACAAGTCAAGGGAAAGGTACATGATATGATGATAGTGTCAAGGAAGTGTCAAGAAATAATCCATGTTTTATTTTAAATGTGTTTCCATTGATTGGAATGAAGAATACTATCTTTATGTAACCACTTTGTTTATATATGGAATGTAATGCAAGTTTTATGATCTAATTCTCTTAAACTCTAAACCCAAAAAGATCCTCAATGTGTAATCTTGTAATAACTCAAGATTAAGTAAGGTTTATGGCTGGGGCCTTATACTGTGATCAAGGAATATGATTAATTTTAATAGACCATATGTATGAAGTAAAGTCAATACCACGTCTATTCATGTCTTGGAGGGTTCTTACTTATTATAATTATTTTTTTGAGATAAAAAAATCCCCTAAGATGTATTAGTACAGGTGAACATTATTATTTAGGTCTCAACATACTTACTTTTTAGGAACTACTTTGTTTTGTATGGTATATAAACATTTTTATAGATTTTTTCAAAATCCTCTAATTACCTAATAGAATTCTCATCCTTGTATAACTGAATGGAAATTTAAATTTTGAGAAAATATAATTGAACATCAATGGGTAGGACTAATTATGTCACATATACATGAGAATTTCAGGTTTCTAGTGTAGTCATATGAGTTGTATCATGATAAGATCCCAAAACATTTAGATATTTGTTAGGATAAGAAATTATTTCATTTACTTGTATCCTATAGATCATATTCGAAAAGATTTTTAAAATAATATACATGTAAATTTACTATTGTGTGGTAGTAGGATGAGTGGTTATAATGAGTGTTATATTTCTTGAACAACTGTTTTAGTTTGGGAGAGAAAAAGTTGTAACCATTATTTTTCATTAATATATAATGGACACAAAAATATATAATAATGTTTTTCAACAAAATATGATTATAAAAATTATCCCAACTTCTTCTAGGGATATAGTCTCATCCCGTATAGAGAAGAATACAGTGGAAGTCAATACATATTTGAACTACATTATTGTTTCTAGGGGATATGGCCCCATGCAATATATTTTGAAAATATTATGTGAACATAAATATATAGCCTTGTAAAAATTTATCGAGGTTGATTAATGGGGTTGGAATGTATATGATAGGAATCAGTTCACTTGAAGAAATATATATAAATATGTTTCATTTATTAACAAAAATATATAATTCTTCTTATCTAATAGGAATTTTTATTCCCTAATTAATCAGCACCATAGTAATCGGTATAGAAATCCATCATGACAATGATATTTTCACCTTTTATGGATTCTAAGGAAAAATTTATCTATATCTCATTTATAATGTACGTTCATACAATAGGGGATACATTAATAAGTGATTTTGGCATCCCATAATTGGATTCAAATGTTTTTCTCTATCTAATTAAATAATCCCATTTTGGTAGTCCAATAAGGGGGACATCACTCTATTCATATAACCATAATGTTTGTGGATAGGATTTGTGTCCTTGATATCATCAATATTTTATCTAATGAATTGAGTAACTACCATATTAATTGAAATCATAAAAACTATTTCATCCCATTTTAAATATTCTTAGGCTATAGCTACATTAGCAAATTTATATGTTCTAGAATTCTATGAACACGAGATGTGGGTAAATGCTTGAATTTTTGGAATTCCACCATCAACCCACATGAATAATTTAGTCGGGTAACAAGATCTTCCATTTTAGGTTATACTCACCAATAATCCTCTAGACTAATCACCCAGAATCACCGTTGATTTTCATATTTCCCATTTGTATTTACACCACCAATTCCAAGCCTCTAGTGAGGGTTTAGTATTCTACATAACTGTTAGTATAGAATTATAACAATAATATAGTATAAAGAAAAAATAAATTTTCAATATATAAATGGATAACACCCCAAATAAATCTATTGAGTTCAGATTCATCTATCAATTTACTGATTGGTATTTAAGAAACCCTGTAAAATTTCATTTCCCATGCCTAAGAGTATTTTAAAATGAAGTCATCATATCTATCAAGAATGTCATGGAATAATATTTCATTTTATATATAATGGTACACTACAACGAAATGTATTAGTCTCAATCAATTGAGATTATTTTTCTATAAATATTAAATATTATATTATTTCATGATGTCCTCCCACTATCGTAAATTTTTATGTATATTGGACGATTGGGGATATATTTTACCATGACATTATGAGAGGCTAAGTGGACCTCCTTTTCTATAGAGAGTTTCTCTATTTTTGAAATGTGATCATTAATGCAATGCAATTTACCAAAATATCATATTGTATTTTCT
Source organism: Viscum album (assembly GCA_963277665.1). Taxonomy (NCBI): domain Eukaryota; kingdom Viridiplantae; phylum Streptophyta; class Magnoliopsida; order Santalales; family Viscaceae; genus Viscum; species Viscum album. Next base: position 1,939,873,397 of record OY728126.1, on the reverse strand, counting down.
AAATATTAATCATGGTTCAACTATTATAATAGATACACTTATCATACCCCATGTCATTCCTCTATAAAATATGAAATCTAGTTATTTATATAATGATTTTATATTAAAGTAGTCATTCTTCCTTCTTAGAGGGAATTAGTAGTGTTGTGATCAATACGCATTTCTTTATACAAACAAAATAATTCCAAAAATATTCAATCCAAGAATATAAGGATCCCTTATACATAAATATAGTATATGGAAAACACCATCCCAAAATGTTTACAATGGAGTGTTTGATGTATGTGAGTTATCTCTTAATCCCTCTCAACACTTTTAGGTTTTTTGGAGGTTACATTTCTATGATCTTCCTTTCTTTTTCCTGATTGACATAAATATTGGGATAATGTATTATGATGCCAAATACCTTTTATAGGTAACCTCAAAATCACATTTCATGGTTCTCATCTTCAGTTAATATAGTGTTATCTTGTTAGAACGAGTCTCAACATTTGTATCATGAATAGAATTTATTAATAATTTTTTACAAGATCAAATCTATTATATTAAGTGACATTTCTAAAGAATGGTTTGAAAATATAGTTCATGAAACATTGATATATGGGTCAAACATTATTCCAAATAAATGAAATCAAATAATAGAAGTATATTTCGTGGTGTTCCCTAAAAGTAGGCCCCCTTCTTCATTAGGATCCATTCACTTTTAGTTATATCTCGATGATCCATCAATAACATGAAGATAGATATTTATGGTAGTATTATTGACAAAAAAATTTGTAACCAAGATCAATAAATCATCATTCAAACAATATTGATTGAGATATCTAATGTCTATACAAATAATTATATGCCTATTATAATTTTCAACTAAGAAAATGGTCTGGATCAATTAAACATATTGACCAGAAAAATTATTTAAAATTTGATAATATTATTAACAATAGATTCTATCTAATTGTCATGACTTTTATATTTTTTTCTAGATTCAAAAATGAAATCACAATGGTCTTCGGGAAATCCTATGTGGTTGGTGGAAATATTTAGATCACGTTCAAGAATTTATTTTATAATTCTTATAAGACACATATCTATGAAACTTTAGGAAATAAGTCTACATATATTTTCATTTAAAAAATTTTATATAAATTGTATATGTGGGTCATGGATAATATTAAGTTCCCAATATATATTTTCTTGAGCTCATCAATAGTTGGGGTGGGGCAGTCTGCAAATAATTCTGGAAAATATATGATATGATATTTTAATTAATTCATTTTATCAATATTAGAATATATGATTTGTTATGTGGAATAATTAAAACTAAATGATTAGGTGATAATTTTAATGTTCCCATATAGATATTGATCATTATTCTTATGATTCAAATCATGTCACTATAAAAGAACCATTATTTGTGTGATTCTATGTGAGATCTTTTTCTCTAAAATCATTAATGACATAATTGTTAAAAGAGAAGTTGAAATCCAGATAATTGTGAAATAATTTAGGATAATTCCTTCATTTTAATTTTTATATTGGATTTTTTTCTATATCCGCTGGTGATGTGCGGGATTATTCAGACTCTTTCAAAAAATAGAATGCATTTTAACCATGGGTTTTTTCAACCATTGCATAGATCATTCAATTATTCCATGTTGTTTAGTACATATGATGTGACTTATATCATGATGACTAGTGAAGACTTGTGAATAATATAAATCTTCATCTAGATATGATTGGTAAGAAATGAATATTCCTTGGAAATAACTTTAAATGGTTTAATCATAAACATTTCCAGATCGTTTGGTGTAATAATCTGACTAGAATCATCAATCATAGGTTTCATTCATTCTCTTTAAAAGAACCATGAATAAATGTATTAAAACTCATATAATACAAATCGATATATATATTACTATGAAATTTCCTAATTTATTAGTTAACACAATATTTGAGCCATTGATTTTATGATTGGATAACTAAGAAATGCTGATGAAACCAAAGTATTGCTAATATTATATTGGAAGACATATAATTTGAACAATCATGAATTAATAGTTGGATATGAGATCCCCAAATTTGGCCTTGGTCTAAATTCGTCTATATCATCCCAAATTTTCATTGAGCAATGACACATTTTATCCTTATTTTAGTTCTATAATTTTATCTTTATGAATTTTGCATATTGATTATGGTTGGGTTAATGGGTGTTTGAGGATTGATAGAAGCACAAAGTTGGGGATTCTAGAGGAAACAATAAAGGCGCATTGTCTTTTGATTTTTAGTGATATCCTTGCACCTCAAACCAAATAGCCTAGTTATGGTGATGTAAGGTTTTCTTAACCACACATGGGAGTTTAGGTCATTCTAGGGATAATATATAGGCTGGGAACATTCTATTCATAGTTATAATAACTATGATCTATAGTCAATGTGGGGTCTACTATATAGAAAGTGGGGAGCACATGGTTGGAAGACGGTTTTTCCAATCAAGCGGTCAAACTGTGAAACATATAAAAAGGGAAAAAATTACAATTTTTCCTTCATTGTGTTTATAATGGGATATCATTTTATTTCCTATTTAATGAAAAGTAATATCCATATCCCTTAAATACTTATCTAATCCTAAAACTATTACATGAATGATAATATCATCCTAGACTTCGATCGTGTCACTATCAGTCTCATTAGATAACCTCTGATATGATTTCTATTCCACTTGCCCCATTTGTACTTTATCATCCTCTTGAAATTTTTTTTTTTTTTGAAAGATCATATTTACTATATTGAGCTATTTCTTCCATTGTATTGTTTTGTTACATTCTATCCCATATTAGATTCCAACAAAGGCAAGGCGTCGACCAAAAAACTGAGCTAGGTGGTGTCACGATTTTCAATCAACATATTAATATTTATATATATGTTATTATGCCATGAAATGTATTTTCTAGGTGATTCTTCTGAAATGGATGAATTAATAAATCAAATGGGTATTCTTTACCTTTATTACCCATTACCCCAAATTATATATCATTTAAGGATATGGACCTAGAATTTTATAACCCCATTATGAGTTCCTCATAATAGATAAAATCACCATGTTTGGAATATGAATTTGATTAATCTATTGAGGTGTGATAATTACCCCATTATTTGGGAAGTATTATTAAATGAAAAAAATATAATTTAATTGAATGATGGTGGAATGTAAGACCATGTCCCCATGCCTTTTATTGTTTCCTTCTCATTTTATAATGAGATGTTCATTTAATCGAACTACCCATGTATGGTCAATGGAAGGACTCATGTGATTCTTGTACATATAATACTATTCATTGATTTATTTTTATTTATAAAAATGACTTCAAATTATATTTCATGAGACCATAAATGATATGGTTAGTCTTTGATCCCATGACCATTCATATTACCATCGTGATATGGAAATATGCATTCCAATAAAAAATAACATGGATGGATACTATGTGATTAATTAAATAAATTAATGTAAATTAATTTACCCTAAAAAGTTGGTCACACATGGGTTCTTAAATGAACTCCATGAATGGACTCAAATGGAATCTGGATTATCTATTCAAGAGTGATACATGAACTCCCTATGTCAACTGATAAGGATACAGTCATAGGGCTGACTATTATATGCCACAAGTGATACATGGGATCCCCATATGAATTTTCAGGGAATGTATTGGAGGGTATATCATTATATATTCCATGAGAAAATATTAGGCTCTCGTGGAGGACTAAAAAAGATGAGCTCAGTGGGTTGTGACTTTATTTAACACTTAGTGTGATTCCATGATTCCTATGTGGAATTCTAGGATCAGATTGCATGTTGATGTGTTTGTAAATTTATAGATATGTTTATAGGTTCCTTATTAAGATCGTAACTTATGATTGTAATTTTCATTGGTATTATATAGTAAATTGAATATAATATGGTTTTCCATGACAATGAACAGTTATGGATATAGTGGGATCCGTACATTTTTTTGATTACCTTATTATATACATATTAGTTATATATGATTCAACATGGTGTTTTCTCAATATTCCATTACCCAAGACATCATTATAAAAAAATTAATGACTAACTAATTAATATGAGAAATTATGGAGTAGGCCAAAGAGGAAATCATATGATAGGGGTTCCATAAAAAATTGAAATTATATTGGTAATTCATATATAAAAGTTTATTTCTGAAATTTACTATATCCTTCAGACAATTTATTATATATTCACATAAATGATGAAATTTTAAACTAGTGGGCTGGTCTAGTGATTTTACCTCACACCCTTCTCATTCCATCACTTGTTACCTAGACAGACGACATGGAATTAGTTAGGGATAAAGGAAAATGGAGATCAATCAATATTAGATTAATTGCATCATGAAAGTGGGGGAGCACATGAGTAATATGTGAATCATGATACAATCTAGAGATACTTTTTTTGTACATTTTTATCTTCTGGTATACTTTTAAGTATGTGTACCATCGTTAATGACTACTTATATTTACTTTTTTTGTAAAATTTCCTGATCAACATTTTTTAAATGTCATTAATAGATGTTATTAATTGGTTGTTTAAATGAGGGATGTTTATTGTTCATATATTAAATTATCTTTATTCTTATACTATTGATTATCATTAATATTCTATTTTTTTCCCTTCGATCATGGGGTTTTAGTCTCGCCACCATTCCACCATCAACACTAACTACTAATGGGAAGATAGAAGCATACGAGGAGTTGTGCTTGAGAACTTTTTACCAACCTGGTTCAATTACTATTGAGTAAACTGGGTTCAAGATGTCACCGAGTGGTATCAGAGGGTTTATTTTCTTTTAAATTCTTACATTAAAAATTCTTATCATCGAACGGATAAATATTAAGTTTTAGGATACATTCATCAGCATATGCTTAATTATAAATAACCCGTGTATAGTAAAAATCCATATTACCAGGGATAAGACATGTTTTTTTATTTTTCTTCATATAGATTACAGTATATCACAATTGGGTGATGTCGTGGATGTTTGATATTTCTTATGACTATTAATTTTTTTACCCTTTTCTTATATAGAAATGAATTATTAAATAACGCATCAATATTTGTGCATTATGATATACATATTTCATGATTATATAATTCCACTTTTATTATTACTACCTATATTTTAGTAAGCATGTATTATTTTCTTTATTACATTATCCGTGAATTTTTTTTACATTTAATTCATATGCATAATAAATAATTTTTTTGATTAAATATACCCAGCACATTAATCTATAATGTGAATGGGCATTTATAAATTGTAATGTGTGATCCATGCAATTCAAAAATAAAAAAGTGATTTACAATTTATGTGATTTTGAACGTAGAATGACATATATTAATGAAATAAATGATGATCTCTAAATATGATTTCAGTTGTATCATAACGAGTGTTTTCATAATTGACATAATTTTAAAACTCTTTATAACAGAACCATGGGAATATTGCAGTGAATATGACCATAAACAGACCAATATAGTTAGAAATTAGTAATGTACCTTTTTTTATTATGATTTGTAAATCTCCAAGACCTAGAATTTGGAGTATGAAGAGGGGTGTTAATCTTATATGGAGAGTCTTGTAATTATCCTATTTATATATCTATGTTTATAGATGTTTTCAATTCTTGTTATGAGGCATGTTTTTGGAATTTGTAGATAGATATCATAATTAGGTCGACAATTCGTGATCCTAGAGGTCCATGATGACCATGTTTTGATAGTGGTGGTATGTAGGCAACCAGAAGAGTCTATAGATGTTTTTTTGTCACCACCAGATATTCCTCAGGTGGGAGATGATACCAAGTTTCTAAAGAGATTAAAACTATTTTGAACACTACACAAGGATCCCCATGAACTACATGGAATATAGAAGAGTTGATGCATGAGTTTCTATATCCACATCTGCCCAATTATTCATTAGATGGAAATAGAAAGGATCTAGTGCCATGTTTAGAGTCTAGGATATCGATTTTGAAGAATCATCAGTTAACTCTATAACAGGAAATAAAGCACACTAAATATATTCTTTAAGATTATTACAGAAGATATTTTTTATTACCTAAATGTATCATAATCCTGAAATGGTTTATAGATATTTCTAGATGGCGTTGTATAATTATATAATTCATGAGATGTTGTGGGCTGATGCCGCTAGGGATTTTATTCCCATGAAGAATGGTGTTTTATTATACATGGACTACTCTATCAGTTTTATAGAGCTACAGTGTTTCACACCTCTTATTTAAGGTGATTATTTAACTAATTTTAGATTATATAAGGTTTTTATCAAGTATAAAACTTGATAACAAGAGGATTTAAATCATTTTACCTCTATATATCAGATTTTGAAATATGTTTTTATCACAGTGCATAACCTCTAATAGGATGTTGGTACGAGATAGGGTAGGTCAGTTACCCGATCTATAAATACATAAAAAAATAGTAGGATGTGTTTTTTCATGATCACACATTGTTATGTTCATATCATGGGTTATTACATAGGTATCCATGTGAGGTTCCCTCAGATCCGTAGACAGGGATATAAAAAATCCCAGTTTACCTGGGATCTAGTAGAGTGAAAGTCTTATTGAATGATAAGTATATTGAGATATATTATATAAATTTTATTCAATTATCTATTGATAGGGGGTATTAACCAACATCATATTCAGGAATTTGTTTAGAGGCTTCTCATCGGACATGAAGCTAGACTATAGATAACTGATAAGGATGATGTAGTGGTAATGGATGAGGTTTCCTAACATCAAACTTTTAGCACCGACTATGAAAAAATACTTTGGACATCCAAAATATATCAATATTCCACATATCAATCCAGTGGTATCATGTGTAACCTATAACTAAGAAACATTTTACTAGATATCTTATAGTTATAGATATTATTATTGTAGCCTCTACAATAATGTCTTCTTTATTAAATATAAGTGATTCACATTCCATCATATATGTGCCGGTGGTGGAGATCCTTGGGACCAATGATCTTTTTTCCTATGTTATATAGAAACATGAAACACTATTTGGGATACCATCATAGAGGGTACTCCAGTTGAGGGAGTTACATGCTGAGATAGGTGGGTGTCTCTTTATATGGAACTTCTTTTTCCTTGACATGATTGATTTTGACATCATTCTTAGGATGGACTTATTTGATACCTCAAAATATTATTTTTATTTCTATACCTGAAGGGTGATGTTAACATCCCTAGATAGTGGGGTTATTAATAAAAATGGTGAATGGGATTTCCTAGAAAGTAGATATGTACCTAAGGAGTGTGGTATTGGTGGAATAAAGGTCCAGATTTGTAGATTATATATTGATGATTAGGGAATGAATCAGGATGATCTCCCTCTAGTCGTACATAATTTTATAGATATTTTAATAGATGACATGCAAGATTCCCTCCCTATATATATGTTGTGTTTGGCCTTGTTCTATTATGAGTTCATACACTAATACCTATTCCTCCTTATATGATAGATACTACTGAGTTTATAGAGTTCAAGAGGCATATAGTGGATTTGTATGCTCAGGTTATTACATGACCTGGTTAGTTATTGATGGGTTTATAGATCCTTTTAACTAATGAGGTAGATGTTACCCTTAATAATGGAATACCATCAGTGAAACTTTGTTATGGTTAAGAACCAGTGTCCATTTCCCCACATATACATTCTGTTTGATCATATAAAATGAGCACGAGTTTTCGCTAAAACTAATCTGACATTGAGATATCATCAAGTGCGTGTTAGACCAGTAGATACACCTTGTAAAAAATTCCATAGTAGATATGTATTGTATTATTATATAGTTATGCAGTTCAGTCTAATGAATGGTTTTTTATTTTTCATGGAAGTAAGGATCTCAGTTTTTTCATTCCCATTTTAATCTATCTATGGTGGTATTCATAGAAGATATATTATTGTATTCTCAAAATCAAAATGGGATGTCTAAAAAAAGGATATCTTATTTAATACACTGGGAGACCAGAATTTATAAGATTATTACTTAAATTTTCACTCTTGGATGGATAAATTTCATTTCATTACTCGTATTATCTTGGAGACAAGAGTAACAAGACATAGATAAGTTGAGATCTATGGTTTTTTAGTAGATTCCCAATAATTCCTTTGATTAATGGTTTTATGTGGGTTTATCTAGTTATTTCATGGATATCATTAAATAAATATCAGGACTAGGAGAATATATTATGAGAAAGACTAATATGATTATGGTGACTATATGGTCAGAATATTTCATGAAATCCTTTTAGGGTTTAAATGGGAAACTTTCTTCAGCACTGATAATGATCCATCCAATGTTTAGAAGAATTTATATAGTCTATAAAGATGCGTTAGTTATCATTATATGATATTTTTTTATTCTAGTGTAGTGATTAATGGTGTTCTAGTCTCATCATTTCCAACCACATGAGAGGAACTACCCAACACATGATATCGAGTTAGCCAATGTTGTTCTTGCATTACTTTGGTAGAGTGATTACATATTAGGAGCGCATTGTTTGGTGTATATAGACCAAAAAAATCATCAAAAAAATATTTAAACATTAGAACATGAAAATTATTCAATGATGGTGTGATATATACCTATATATGATTTCCATAAATATTTCATATATTCCATGAAAAGGAAATGAAGTTGTTGATTCTCTAAATCAGGGTAGTCAGAAATGGAATTTTTAGGAGGTCAATTGTGAGTGGAAGCTTATAGAACTATTTTTGTATATGAATATAGATTTTCAAGATCATAAAGGTTAGTTTTTAAATCCATCATTATCAGTAACCTCTTATCTTATATAGTGAGTCAAGATTAGGTAGCTATCAAATTCTAAGGGCTCAGTATTATTGGATAGTATTGCAAGCAGTGAAATGCATCCAAGTTTGGTTGTTGATGAGAATGTGATTTTACACATTCGTGGATGCATATTGGTTCAAATAGAATTATTTGAGGATTTAGTGATAGATTCTCATTCATTAGTATGGATAGTTCATCGTAGGATTATAAATATGTATCATGAATTACACTAATAATATTGGTGGTCAGGGATGATGAGATAGAGAGATGGGTTTGTTACATGGTGTTCTACCTCTTAATAGGTGAATGAAAAATCCTATTGAGTAGAGGTGATATTATAGATATTACATATTCCTATGTGGAAAAGGGATTATGTCTCCATGGATTTCATTAAGGGGTTTCCTAGATCACCATGGGTTAGCAGCGTCATATGGGTGATCATATAAATGCTTAAAAAATTCACCCATTTGTAACCTATTTTGGAGATATTTTAGCAAATGAGCATGGGAAACTATGTAGTCATGATATCATATACCTCCATTGTGTTCCATTTTATATTACTTCATACCTAGAGGATTCCCTCACATCATAGTTATGGTAGGTTTTGGTGAAGGAACTTGGTTCATAGACACTGCTGAGTACATCATATAATCCATAGACTAACAGTCATTCTATGTATATTATATAGGTTTTGGATGGAATTATCTAAGTGTAAATATTTTATTTGATATCATTATGGGAGAAATAATTACCTATATCTTCTTTCTGTTATAGTAATAGGTTCATGGTGACTAAAAATATGGATCCATATGAGGATTTATATAGTATTTCATATTATTCACCCATGTACTTGTTAAAGGTAGTAGAGGTTGTGCTACTAGTTCCTCATATCATCCATGAGGCTTCATATATTATTTTAAAAATAATGAAGTTGATATCTATAGCCCAATCATTAAATATGTCATATGTTTATTTTCTCAACCATTCACCAGAGATTGAGGATAGTAGTAAAGTTATCTACCATGTTTCCCTCAGAATTGGGAACAGATAGATTATGAAATGAGGGAAGATTTCACCTCACTATGTCAGTCCCTTTCATATTGTGGAAGGATTTGGGCTGATAACCTATTAGTTTCAGTTACCTCAGTGGTACTAGGAATTTATGACCACTTCCATGCATATCATCTTATTCATTATCATTATGATCTGTAACATATTCTTCACCTCAATGAAGTTTATTTTATGGTTTATGCACCCTTTGGTGTGATATTGTATACCATATTTCCATGTAGTTTTTATATTTTCTAAATTTAATATGTTATATCTTATATTAGAGGCCAAAAATAGATTGGGAGTTGAATACCAAGAATAGGTAAGTAATCTTGTGATTTTACCCCAATGTAATGGTTTTTATATCTATATATTTAGTTGTGTCATGTGTTGTATTTTCCAATAGATGCTTTTTAATTAGAATAATATATAAATTATTTTTGTATTCCTAACCTATATAACTAACAAAACAAGTTTATGTATCATAAAATGATACATAACATTACTTTAACCACCCCTATGGCTGTGTTTCTAAATGGATAATAGAACCATGGGTGGATTATGAATTGAATTATCCTTTTTTGTGATAAATAACCATTTCATTGGGACATAGAATTAAATAAATAAAATATAATTGAATTGAAAGAATATTGAATGAAATACCACAACACAATTCCTTTGGTAATTTCCTTCTCTCTTAGTATTGAGACATTATTTAAATACAAGATCACAGGTATGATGAATGGAAGGATTCAAGTGATGTTTGGACATCAAATACTCTTGTTTGATTGGATCCACCTTTTGACGTGAGTTAATTTTTTTTTATAAATGTGAGGGCATGTAGAACTAAATATGAACGAAAATGGTATGGTTAATCTTTGGGGCCATATCCATTCTTATTTCAATACCATTCGGGTTATATGGGTTCTAAAATTGAAATCCATAGATGGATTTATTGAGAAAAAATAATATAAATATTTTAAATGAATTTATCTTGCACATTGGGTGAAACATGGGATTTTATATAACAGCATGGATGGAATCATATGTAAGACATTAATTATGACCGAGTTATAATCAAAGTCCATTTAATGAAATCTATGGATTGACTCATAGGTAGAGAGTTGTATGAAATGTGTGATACTTAGACCCGTAATGTGGTCATTAAAGGAATAATTTAGAAGGAAATTCATTATGAATTACAAAAATGAATGTTTGGAAACTTTTGTGGATAAAGAAATATGGACTTAGAGGATCATGTCTTTATAAAACACCTAGTGTGATACTACGATTACTATATATGATGAATTACTAGGATGATATTATAATCTTAGGGGATAATATATTCATTGAGAGAAAAATGGGTTCCAAATTTGGAAGATCATGAATGATATTAGAGTTCATTGAAGTTAAAAAATAAATTGATTATATAACATTTCATCCACACCAATGCACGATATTGGATTTGGCCAGATCATTAAATTTTATTGACCACCTAATAATTCACATCTTGATCAGAAATGATTCACATATGATACTTGGGATATGTTCTATGACTTAATTCATTATTATAATAAATTTCATGAATTAATTTTAAGAGATATATATTCTACATTATGTTGATACAGGTTGTAGAGGATGGGTGTTCCATGTGAACTTATACATACGTGGGTTATTTATGTACCACACATCATTCACAACAAAAATTATACCCATCACAATATTTATTATATATTATTATAATATATGGTATTAGATGCCATCAGTGGGGGCCCACTAGGTTTATATCACAACACACTCGAGATACGGTTTGGAACCCAGATTTAATTCATCAATTCAAGGTGGGGACATAGAATGTATCAAACTGTTTATACATGATTGATTCTATGATGGGAGAAGGGGATACCATGACTGTGAAATGGATCATGATTCTATCTAGAGGATTCATTTTCCCTAATGTTTTTTTGGTATAATTGATTGTATGTGTAGCGGTAGCCATGTCTTTAAATATTTTCATTTTTATACCATTACATTATCACAATTTGAAATATGAAATTGATTGATGTGATTTAATGTTTATTTATATTATGGATTTTTATTCCTCCTCTATTAAGTTATCTTTATTTTTCTAATATTTTTTATTATTATCATTATTCTATGTTACACTAGGTTTATGAGGGTGTAGTCTCCCCACTTTTCCACCATGGACCCTCACTACTATTTGGAAACCTCTAGTGTACAGAGTGGTGCACTTGGGGTCATGTGGCTCACTATTATCAATTAATATTTATTGAACCAGATGATGGAAGTCACATCACCCTAGATGATAATTATCACTTTTGAAATAATCTTGATTTTTCATTGAAAATTTGACGAAATTAAATTCATTATAACATAAAAAATGGAATGTAAAGACTATAATGAGGTTCATTTTAGTGTTAATGTTGATGAACGATCATCGAATGTGAATTTGATCCAATATTCTCGATTCATACAGAGGTATGAAGTGTCACTATTTGATATTATCCATTCACTTATCTTTAATGTATACTACAATGTGGCATTCCATAGGATCATCATCTTCATGATACACTTTAGTAGTATTGGCCACAATATTAAACTCGTATATGAATAACAAGGCCCCCATATATGCTTCATGATAATCTTTTGATAAAATAAGTTTTTCCTAGATTGAATTCTTATCTTGTGTCATATATAACTATTTTATGATATCCTATTTATGAGCCATTCATTTTCACTTCCCAATGTTTGGGTTCACCTCGTCTTGTTATATAAGGGATTGAGTGCTTGAGATAAATGGATTTGGTTCATGAAATTAGGTTCAAGGCACAAAAATTAGTGATAGTTTGAGACACAATAGTGATTTAACTCATCTAGGTTGATCAAGAAGTCTCACAATCCACAATTATTCTTCCAAAATAATTATATTTTGATGAATCTTGGAAGAAAATAGTGTGTCTACATACTGTTGTTCATATCACTAGATTGATCCCTTTAATATCTCAGTATAACGACCCATACATTACATAAATTGATATTACATCAATGTTTATAAATATTAAATAATATATATAACAAATACATGAAAAGAACATATAGGTATAGTGTATTTAGATACTTGGAAATACAAACAACTGATTCATAATACATCTTCATTGTCTCCAATTTATTTCACCATAACTAGACCCCTGTTGGACGTTTATTACTTTTCACCCTTCTTCATGTCCTGGGGTAAGGAAATGTGGGAAATGGTGATCTTAGATTCTCAATACATTTAGACAATGGAGATACACATCATATTTTAATCACATGAAATAAGAACATTACATTTGAAAAACATATCCTATATACGAAATATAGTGATATCAATCCATCAGATAAATCATGAATGTTCATAACAGTCAATGAACAGAATCCCAGAATTCATAACCTAATACATTTTGGTTTATGGAATACTCATCAGCTTAGAAAAACATTTCATATTAGTGAAGGATCATTTCTAAGACCATCATAGTGGAAAAAGTCCATTACAGAATCGTGTACACTTCTTATTCCATCTGGGTATTACTAAACATATATCATTTCCCATTCTAGCCATGTTTATCTCATGAGATATAAATAATTACACAATCCATTATAAGGAGATATTGGTACCTACCATCTTGTTATGAAATATTCATGTGTGTGGAACAAAAACATAAATCATTAATCATAGTATAACCCAAGCAATAAAATGGGTTTCTTAAACATCATTACATCATAACATAATCCATATAAAAAACAAATTTCATAAATAAAATTCCATAAAAAAAACAATAAATCCGTTGAAAAAATAGGTATAGTATACTTGAAACACATCCTTATTAAATAATTTCATCTTAGATGGAATATAATTCTTATAAAACACTTCAATTTAATTCATCAGGAAAATATTCATTCTCCATAAAAAAGTTTTCTTTTTTTAAACTGTCGTGAAATTTTAAAAGATAATAATATTTTGGAAAATAAAAATCAAATTGGTTATAGGATGATTTATGGAAAAAATTAATTATGAAGAAATAAAATTCATTCATTCCTTATAAGATAAAATAACATTCCCCTAGTACATTTTCCGAAATGTCAAAAATTACCCTGTATTGAACAACAACAAAATTATCCTTTCATACAATTTTATAAATATTTAACAATGGTTAAAATTAAATTTTATAAAATTATAGAAGAATATAAATAACATTTCTTATTTAGGATTCACAGACTTGGATGATAATTGTACCCTATTAAATACTTACATATTACCAATCTCGTATAATAATGACATTTTGAAATTATCCCTTACATTAGGTCAAACTTCATTTGTATGTATCTGAACCTCTTGTATAATGATTTTAATAATTTCAATGACTTCTTTTAGAATCAAACTCATTTTAATGATATCATATAGGATCATACTATCACCCATTTCTTAATAACATTTTCATTAATACTTGTTATTTGGGTATTAATAACATCATTTTTCTTATGCATGTTTTGTCGAATAATTTCTGATTCATCTTCATCGATCATAATTATGTCATTCCAAAATGATATTAACATTGTATATATATATATATCATATTTATAAAATATATACATTTATATAATCATAATTTAATTAATATCATGTTGAATGAATCTAATTGCATCGTGCATACTGTAGGGATTACATACGCACGAACAACAATATCATTCCCATAATTGTTAAATATTATTGAAGTGAATGGTGCATAATATTTCAGAATCAATAAAATGTTATAATAATCATATATAATTTTAATTTACATAATTATACACATCCATGTAATGTGGTGGTGAATAAAAAGATTTCACCAATGTGTGGAGATGGTAAGTTGTACGTACACCAACGTGGTGATTTCATTTTTAATAGGATTTATAGAAGGTGGAATATGGTTGTTTCTCAATTTTAATAACATATCATTATATATGTGATGCATGATTTATTACTTTATACTTAAACAATTCATGAATAAAATGTAGTAGAAGAATTATGTTTGAAAGAATTGGTATAAGAGATTATCTCTTCTTCGACGTGGATCCTCTAAATATCATCTTAGAGGACTATAGTGAGTCATTAAAGAATACAAGAACATATAAAATTTAAATAGAGAAGCTTATAATGGAAAATGGAAGGGTATGGACTAGTTTAAGGCTCAAAGTGATGTTAAGAGATGAGGGAAGACCCACCCTTTCATAATTGAGGTTAAGGTCACATTTTGGATCTCCAAAAATGTTAATTTTTAATATAATAAAACCCCATACAAAAACATAAAAAAATGATCCAGATGAAAATATTAGATTAGATAATGTGTAAATATCATAGTCTAATAAAATTTTGATAAGTATTTCATTCAATTTAAACTTTATCATTTTAATTAAAACATAGTTATCTTATTTAATATTTATCTCGGGTAACGAATATTTCAATATTAAAGGTGTCATATTTACTTATTTGATGTCAATTAGGACATAAATAAATAAATTAGAAAATTTTAGACCATAGAATTATTATTTTATATTATTTAAAATGTTTTTTTATTTTTAAATAATTTAATAAATCATATTTTGGATTAACAATCAATAGTGCTAATTTTGATATTGTTCAATTCATTCATTTTTAAAATATTTTAATATAACAAGAAAACATTGAACCATCAATTTTATTATATTCTAGGGAGTCAAGTTCATCTAGATAATTTAATCAAAATATTAATTATCGCAAATTATATTTACATTAAATCTTTTTAAAATATTTATTTGGTATCACTATTAATAAAATAATTACTTCTTCAATTTTTTGAAATTATTTAATATACTTTGAATAAAAATTTTAAATAAAAGGAAATTCTGAAGAAAATTCCACTAGATTTAATATGAATATATGTAGTCAAATTTATCTTTTGGAAAATTCAACATTTAAATTGATATATTTATTAAATATGAAAGTAAAAACTTTTACATCACATTAAATATAATAAAATATGTGTCACAATCTCTTCTATAAGGCTCAAAATTGTCACTAAATGGACCCTTGTATGGTTATGGTCTAGATATACTACACTATTAATATTTGTTCAGTTTATATAGTCCTTTGATAGTTGTTATAATTTTAATAAAAAATTATTTATTAATGTTCACATTAATTAATATATTTTTACATCATCAAAGAATAAGTCATTAAGGGAATTATTCTTGTAAAAAAATTACTAATAAATTAACATGGTAAGGTAAAAAAATTTATTGGAAATTTTTATTTATACTAGAATTAATCTTCTATATAACTCTATAAAAATGATTTAATTGATAAAAGTTATGTGAGATATAATTAACTTTTCATTAAATAAAATAAATTACATGTCTTAATCTCTTACAAGTGGCTTCCAAAGGACACCATAACGACCCTTGGATTGTTTAGTTCAAAACAAACTTGTAAAATGATATTAATAAATGTGTTTGGGTAATTTAATAACAGTTTTATTACCCTTAATTACATAATTTACATTTTTAACTTATTAATAAAAATTACCTATGTTACCATTAATAATGGTCAAAAATAATATAAATCTATTTAAATAATTTGGACCTAATGATTCCTAATACAGAATCCATTTTTTCAAAATTCATGACAATGAAGATTCAGTAATTATTTTAATATTAATCTTGTTGTTGGAATGAGACTACTGGATTAAATGATAAAACATTTTAGAATATTGAAATGTTTTTATATAGGAATTAAATGTAAAATAAATGAAAATTATATAAATTATATTTAATGACCAAGATATATTATATTTATACATTAAACCATTCAATATTTAAATTTTTCAATATAAATTATTTTTATAAAATTAATAGTGTTTATTTAAAAATTAGTGTACTTTTACTATTCATCAGAATATTATATTTATCAGAAAAATATTAAAATTTCATCCAAAGTAAATTTTTATATCCGATATCCAAAGAAAAATGTTTTTTGTAACAAAAAATATTAATTCATAAAAATAATAATTCCAAAATGTGTTCTCTATTAAAAGGGAGAAAAATTGACCATAGAAAGATACACTATTTTATAAATCAAATATAGATTATTTATACCCTATGTCAATAATATCTATTATATTAATATAAAAATTATATTATTAAGTATATAACATATTTAATATTTTAATTTCATTTAATAATAGTAATTTACTCAATTTATTAACAAAAAATATAAATATATAATTGATTTATATTTATTAATAAATAATCGATAAGGAATGACATCAACATATATTTTTAAAAGATAGTTATATTTATTTTTTCTAACCTAATGGCCTAATTAAAATTAGAAATTTATTCTAAGTGAATATCATGGTTCACTTAATATCACAATTCAACGCAATGCAGGTTATTGAAGAATAAAAATTATATAGAAAAAATATTTCATAACAGAAAAATGGTGTTAGATTATAACCCCCCCAAACTGAATATCTCCCTCACAATTCATCACATGGATACAAATAGCTGAGGAAATCTCTCACATGTCATATCCTTTAGTTTCCTTGTAGCTTCCTCAAATTATTTATTCTTCCAAAAAACACTTACCAAGAGAGTGGTCTTGTTTCATACAACTTTTTCACTACCATTCAGAATATATGTATGTAGTTCTTCATATGAAATATATTTCTCCAACATAATGACTTCTGAGATTATTATGTGTGAGTTATATTGTTTTAAATTTCATAGTATAGATACATGGAACATATCATGAACTTGAGAGAGATTTGGTGGAAGAACCAATCGGTAAGCACCCTTCACAAAACGATCTAGAATTTCAAAAGGACCAATTTAACTAGGGCTTAGCTTTCCATTACATAAATTTTACATTACTCTCTTCCAGGTATATTTTCATAGAAATGCCTTATCACCCACTTCAGACTCTAGGTACTTTCTTCAGTTGTTAGCATAACTATTTGGTTGAATCTGAGTTACTCTTATTTTTTGTTGAATATATCTAACATTTTATTCAATTTTATATACAATATCTGGTATATATAGCCTTGTTTAACCAACCTTATTCCAGTTAATTAGAGTTATACACCTATTTCTATAGATGTATTCATAAAGAGTCGTCTCAATACTGGAGTAAAAGCATTTATTTTGTGTAAATACCACCAAATATTGGTTTTGATCGCAACAACCTATGAAATACATAGAGTAGGCTCTCATCTTTCCTTAAAGAGTTTTTATTTCCCTATCTTTCTAACCATCTTACTAAGGATGATAAGTAGTGATGAAAATGAAGTTTATATCAAGATCCTATTAAAGACTTCTTCAAAACATTGAGGTAAACCCCAGATCCTGGTCAGATATAATGAAAAGCAGTACTCCATGATATCTTACCACTTACATTATAGGTATCATATCATGCTTATCAGGAGATAAATCTTATCTAATATAAATGAAGTTTTCTTACTTTATAAGGCAATAGACTATATTACATATAGCATTATGGATTGTAGATGTTATGGGAAGTCCAATGAAAAATTACAAAGTGATGTTTTCACATTTCCATTATGGAATGGGTAATGGTGGTATCATCAACATAGACATTGGTATTTTAACTTTGACTTAGTGAAAAACCAATCACTAAGATATGTATTTGAAAAAATTTCTATTAATACCATACCCCCCTAAAAATACTCTTTCTGGTCCCTATAGAACTTTGTGCTTCTATAGTGAATAAAGAATGGAGAACTATGATCCCCATCTAATCTCACCTTCTTAAATTTTGGTATGGGAATAATATAACCCCAATTCCAAAACCTTATTATTCCAACACAATCTAGGTTGAATTTGGGAACATTTATTACCTTATTTGTAGCTCTATATCTTCATTATTCACCTCCTTAATCTTAACATGTATTGAGGGTTGAATATTCATTTCCGAAAGATATGATTTCACCCATTCTATAAAATGTCATGATACATAGCCTAAATATCCATAATTTTTTTTGATCCTCATCATGAATTGGTAGCATGGACTTTTCTACTCATCGCTTCTACCACCATTTCAACCTTCCTAGGCTAGTAAGGTATTCAGAAGTTATAATAATTAATCAACTACAACCATCTTCATTGACCCTTATTCATATCCTTTTATGTGGAAATATATATCAATCTTTTATGATCAGTATACATATCACAGCATTCACCATAATGATGATACCTACTTATCATTAGTTGAATGATTTCTACAGCTTCTTCTAAGTCATGATATGGGTAATTTTTCTCATGGTTTTCCAATTTTCATGTGCCATAATTTATCTCCATATAATTTTTCATGAGAACACATCACATCCCCATTTTGAATTCATTCAATAGATCAAAAACCATTCTCCACTATAAGGTATTCTACGTAAAGGTTCCATGCATATCTTTCTTTTGATCTCATTGAAATTATATTAACATTCCTCTGTCCTCATAAAATTAACTCTTATTTAAGTCAACATGGTTAGTGGAATAGATAATCATGAAAATAATTTCAAAAAAATTGATAATATCCACCCAACCAAGGAAAACGTTATATCTCAGTTACTGTTTTTGGTATTGACCAATATTCAATAACTTCTATTTTTGATGTCTCCATAGGTATCCCCTATTTTAGAAATATTTGACCCAAAAATGAAGCTTTCCAAATCCTAAGTTCACACTTGGTAATATTTTCAAAAATCTTATCCTTTGTTAGGTTCTTCAGTAGAATTCTCAATTGATCTTTATGTTCTTCCTTTCTCTTTGAATAGATAAGAATATAATCTATAAATAACTCCATAAATAGATACATATAGTCTCTAAAAACTATATTAATTATTTCCATGAACATAGTGGCTAAATTAATAAGACCA
Organism: Viscum album; assembly: GCA_963277665.1. Lineage (NCBI taxonomy): Eukaryota > Viridiplantae > Streptophyta > Magnoliopsida > Santalales > Viscaceae > Viscum > Viscum album. The sequence continues at coordinate 1,939,853,470 of OY728126.1, read as the reverse complement.
TAATGTGTCACTATAAATCCATTATGTCCATACCTTGTTTTTAATTTCATCTTTGGTATACCCTCCTAATTGACCATTAAATGATGATATCCTCAACAAGGATCAATCATGGAATCTTATTGAACATCACATTGTCGGTTGAATAAGTCATCAATGAAGGGGAGAATATATTTGATCCTGATATTGATCTTGTTATGATCTTGATAATCAATGTAGAGTCTCATTGATATATCTTTCTTCAAAAAAATATAATCGGTGCACTTCAAGGTGATGCACAAGGGAATATGAATCCCCTGTCAATATTCTCTTAGAGATTCTTCTTCAATTCCTGCAACTCAATTTGGGTCATTCTATATGGTGTCTTCAAAAAAGTAATAACACCTATTATGAGTTCTATTCAAAACTCAACTTTACAATTTAGTTGAAGACCTAGTAATTATTTCTGAAGGACATCATCAAATTCTTGTACAATGGGTGTGTTTTTAATTATTAGTTTTTCCCTAACCATTAGAAATAGATATCATTCATTTATAGGGAACATGACCCATATGATTGAGGGAATTTTCACATGATGGTCATACTCACCCTTTCAATGATAAATGATCATATATTGATCCGTAAAATAAAATGTAACTTCCCTTCCTTGGAAATTTTTATGAAATCCATATTTAGAAATCCAATACATTCCATGAATCACAAAAAATTACACTATAGTATGGATCATAATATTTTCCAGAAGCACATTCCCTCAAACCTCAACCATATTTGAATTATAAACTACTTATGTGATCGTTGTGCCATTATGACTTGTAATGGAAAACTAAACATCTAGTTGTTGTGGTAATACAAAAAAACACACATAGAAAAATATTAAAAAATAAATGTGTGGGTGTATCGAGAACCAAAAAATATATTATTTACTATAGAGTTGATGGTAAGTATACCTTTCACAACTTCATTATCATACTCCACATCACCGAATGTGATTGCATGCAACCTTTATTTCTCTTTATCCATGAGAGTTCAATGATGTTGATCATCATAAATAACCCTTGGATTATGGAATTAATTGGAATAATGCCTCATTTCCTATCACTTGTTTCATTGATTTGTAGGAGGTGCATTCTATGTATCCTTTTCTCTATTTTAATCATTAGATTTATTTTTACAAACACTTTTTCATTAAACATCATGATGACCTTATTTTCTATAGTTGAAAATTTTATTAGTCCCATTAAGAAAATTTCATCTATGTTTCTTTTCAGACATTGATCATAAAATAAAACATATATTATTTTCACTATGATCCATAGATTTTCCATTTAATTTAATTTTTCTCTTCTTATCAAAACCATTGGACTGATGGGTGACTCTGATCTCCATCTCATCATTGATATCACATTGAATGATTTCTTAATTTTTATTTATATACCTTATATAAAATATCCTTTGGAGACTTTTTTTTAATCCGCTAATGAATTTCTCAATTTTACTCTCAGGTTGGATAATAATTCCTAAAGTATAACTTGCATGTCTTGTAAAATTTTCATCTTAGGTACCAATAGATCCATCATCCTTTTTCTTGTGTTTAAGGAACTCCATATACATATTTGACTGATTAATATGATTAATTTACTTATTGAAAAATATGTTCTAGAAATTATCCCATTTCATGGATTTAATTTCATCTTCGTTACACATATTATTGTTGCATTTCAATCATCAATGTGCTTCACCATCAAAATGATAGACTTATATAATGAATTTATCATGTTCTAAATAATGGAGAACTAAAAATATCTTTATAGTGGTATTGATCTATTGTTCATCCACTACCGGATTAGAAGACCCACTAAAAGATGTTGTATTTTTCCTCATGAACAAATCAACAGAATGTTATTCCCTCCTTATCATGTTTGGAAGCACTCAATGATTCATAGCTTTATAATGTTGTGTGATCATAGATACATGATGTTTAATTCCATCTACCATTACATTTGGTATCACATAAGGACATTCATTTCATTTCCTGCTGCATTTAGCATTAATGTGGTTCCTTTGGTTTCTAGCAATTGACTAAAACTAAGAAACACAGGGTCAGAAATATTACTAATATAGGGAAAATATGATAATGAAGAATAGTATTTAGATTTAAGACAATTTTGATATTATCCTTGGTTATTCATGATCATTTCTGAAATCTATTATTGTAGCCTATACATAAACATATCCTTTTGGTTATAACTATGGTTTTATCATCCATGATTCAAATGGTTAATTTTACCTTTCCTTGAAAACCACATATAATGACTCATAATTTAAATTCGTTAATATTACAGTAATGTTAATGAATATTCATTACAAAATATGTTAATTCCACGATATGACCATATAGGTATAGTGTCTTCAGAAACATGGAAATATAAACAATTGGTCCATAAGAAAACCTTATTGTCTCCAACTTATTTATACATAACTAGAAATTTTTTTGACATATCATACTTAATAACTATATTCATGACCTGGGGAAAGAAATCATATGAAAGGGAGAGATAAGATGCTCAGTAAGTGAATCAAGGTAGATATTAGTGATATTGTAATGATATGACATAAGAACATAATATTTTAAAATTATATCCTTAATATGAAAGATCATGATATCTTGTCATTAGATAAATTATGAATGTATATAAGAATCAATGAACATAAAACCAAAATTTATAACATAAGAACTGATATTTTATGCCATAAATATATGTATATAAAATCATTTCATATTAGTCATGGATCATTTCCAATACCATCGTAGTGGACAATGGCCATTATTGTGTTGATATCACTCCTCGTTCCAGTGTTGTATTATTAAACGAAGACCATTTCCCGTGCCATACATCTATATCTCATGAGATATAAATCATTAATCAATGAATTAGAGGGATATATAGGTCCCATCCATATTTTAATGAAATCATACTAATGTGTTCCATAAAAACAAAAATCATCCATCACAGCATAACCCAAGGAAATAATGTGTTTCTTAAACATCATTCCATTATGACAGAAACCATATAAAATAAATGGGTTTCATTAATATAATTCCATAAAAAAATCCCTATAGAAATTTTGGATATTATACTTGAAACATAACCTTATTGAATAACTCTATATAATATGGAATATAATTTTGATAAAATGGTTGAATTTATTTCTTGATTAAAATGTCCTTTCTCCTTCAAAAACGCTTTATTTTTTCAAAATGAAGCACATTTAAAAAATTGAAAACAAACATGATGTATTTTAGAATAAGATTCATGGAAAAAAAGAATTATGAAGATGGAAAAATCCATTCATTCTGTTTATTTTAAAAAACATTCTCCTCCTATATTTTTTCTAGAAAAGTCTAAAAGTACCTCGTATCGAATAAAGATAAAAGATTTCTTTTATACCATTTAATAAAATTCACCAATGGGTAAAATAGACTTTTAAAAAACTGTACAAGAATATAAATAATATTACATATTTATGAAATAAGGAAGTCGATGATATATATACTCTTGTAAATACTTACATATATAAAATCTTGGCTAATAATGATTCTGAGAAATAATCTCATACCTTAAGTCCAATTTAAATTGTATATATATGAACCTACTGTATAATGGCATAAATAATTTCATTGAATTATTTTAGAATCATTTTTATTTTTAGGATATCATATATTATTATAAAATTACCCAATTGTTAGTATCTTTTTATTTTTACTTGTTATTCTGGTCTTCAAAACATCATTTGATTATGCATGTTTTATCGAAAAAGTTCTAGTTTTCTTTCATAGGTCTTATTTATATCATTAAAAAATGATATTAAAATTATATATATATCATATTAACTAATTATATACATTTATTTACTCATTATTTAATTAATGACATGTAATATGAATCTCATCCCATTGTGTAGATGGGAGGTTGTACATACACACGAGTGATGATATCAATCCCTTAATTGTGGTATGGAATTGAAGCGAATAATTTATTATATTTTTTAATAAATATAATTTTATAATGATAATTTATAATTTTTATTTTCATCATTAATTCTACCATGTAAGGTGGTGGTGAAAAAATAGATTACCCAATAAAGGGGAGATAATAATCTGTACGTACTCACGTGTGGTGATTTCATTTTCATAGGATGCATAGAAGGTGGAATATGGTTGTTTCATAATAATAAAAAAAATCATATTATATATATTATACTAGAGTTATTTATTTAAAATGAAACAACATATTAAGTGGAAGTATTAGAAGAAAGATGTTTGAAAGAATCAGTATAGGAGAGATTACCTCTTCTTTAGCACGCTTCCTCTAAATATCCTATTAGAGAACCGGAGTTTGTATTTGAAGAAGAAAATAACCCCTAGAATTTATCATGGGGATTTTAGAAGTGAAAATAGAAGGGAATGGATGATCATGAAGGATAAATGTGAAGTGAAGAGATGAGGGAGGATGTGCCCTTTTATAATTGCTGTGTGGGGAACTTTTGGGATCTCCAAAAATATTAATTTATAATAAAGTAAAATACCCATTAAGAAACCGCCAAAATGAACCAAATTATAAGATGAAATTATATATGGTTTAATTCATATCAACAAATAAATTTTTGACAAGTCTTTTTTTTCAATTTAACCCTTATTAATTTAATTAACCCTTAGTTATCTTATTTAATTTTATAGTAGGGTAAAAAATATTTCAATATTAAAAGGGTATCATATTTAATTATTTAATTTCAATTAGACAAAAAATAAATACCTTAGAATATTTTGAGCCATAAAATAAATATTATATATTTTTTAAATTACTTTATAATTTTTATATAATTAAATAAAATATTATTTTGTTAAATGATCAATAGTGTCAATTTTGACACTATTCAATTCATTGATTTAAAAAAATATTAATATAATAGGGTAATATTGAACCAAATATTTTATTATATTCCTATATGGTAAAAATAGTCTATAAAATTTATTATACATCATAATTAGCACAATTTATATTTACTATAATATTTTTAATAATATTTGTTTGTTATCTCTACCAATAAAGTAATTACAACATCAATTTTGTGTAATTAATTAATATATTTATTTTTTGAATAAAATGTAAAATTAAAATAATATGACAAATATAAAAAAACAATATGTTCGAATAATATATTTATTGGAATTTATGTTTTGTTAAATCAATCATTTAAAATGATGTACTTATTAAATTACCAATATGTCAATGTAAACATCACTTTAAATAATATTAAATATGTGTCAAGATATATACTATAATGATCTAAATGGTCACTAAATCAAACCATGGATGTTTATGGTTGAGATATACTCACCTAATAATATCTTTCAAATTGTATGGGGTTACTTGATGGTTATTAAAATTTTATTAAAAATTGTTTTACTAATTTATAATCAATTAATTAATTTTTACATCCTTTATGAATAAATATTTAAGGTAATTATTTAATTCATAAAAATTAAAAATAAAGTACACTGATTAAAAAATAATTTTATCTTCCAAATGAGTATTTATAATAAATTTTATATTCTATATAATAATAATAAAATTCAATTAGTTGTTAAAAGTTGAGTGAGACATATTTAACTTTTCCTTAAATTAAATAAATTACATGCACTAATTTCATCCTTGTGGCATACAATGGAAATAATTTCCATACAAGAATTATTTAGGTTGAAAAAAATTATCCAATGATATTATGAAAATGGTTAAGGTAATTTTAAAATAGTATTCTTGTCCTTAATTACCTGATTTACTATTTTACCATATTAATAAAAATATCATAGTTATTATACATAATTCCCAAAAATAAAATAAATGTATTTAAATAAGTTGGACCTACTCATTCCAAACATGGAATCCTTTTAAAAAATTAAAAAATATTAATTTTTAATTAATTAATTTAAAATTTATCTTGTTGTCAGAAAGAGAGAATGGGTTTTAAAAGTTAAAACAATACAAATTATTGAAATGTTCTTACATCTGAATTAAATTTAAAATTCATGCTGATGACAGAAATTATATTGAATAATAAAAATATTTTCAATGTATAATTGAAAACAATTAATTAATATAATTTCACAATATATAAATCTTTAATGAAAAATGATGTTTTTAATTAAAATTTCATGTATTTTCAATATTCATCCAAAATTGAACGTTATCATTAAAATATTAAAATTTAATACAAAGTAAATTTTTATATACCTCTTCCAAAGTACATGTTTTTTTATAAAAATTATTAATGTTTCAAAATCATAATTTACAAAGGGTTCTTCATTAAAATGTTGTAAAATTTCTATTTTCAAAATATATGTTTTTATACATCAAATACGTGATTTTTCATACCCTATAAAAATTATCTGTTAAATGATTCTAAAAGTATTGTACTATGAATATAATATATATATTTCATTAATGTCAATTACTAATAGTAATTCACTCAATTTATTAATATAAAAAACCAAAATATATAATCAATATAAATTTTTCATAAAAAAAATTGTCATGAATGACTTCACCATTAATTTTCGTAAGTTCTTAATATTTATTCCCTCTAACCTAACAGCTTGGATAAATTTTTTAATTTATACAAAGGGAATCATGTAGTTCATTTTAACTCTTGATTTAATTAAATTGAAGCTATTGACGAAATAAAATTAGTTAGAGAAAAATTTTCATAAAAATTTTGAGTGTTACACTCAACTTAATATATGGATCTCTCGGGAATGTTTCTAGGATCCTAGAATTATCCTTTGTTATGTCTTCCCCTATCTCCTCTACTTATACGACCTCTAAATATATCTCCCGAATCAATTATAAGGAAATTAGTTTTATGTTAATACTATACATTAGATAATGGGTCTGCTAAATGTGTAATTTTATTAAATTAATAAAGTATCACTTTATTTTATGAGTGTTTTGTTTGGTGGGGTAGTCTATGTCCTATCATTTCTGAAGAATGTAATATGATAGGTTTCATATTATCATGGACATTTTTATAGGTAATGATTACTATAATATTTTCATGTCATTCTATATATATTGTATTTTAAAATACTAACTCATGTAGAATTGATGGATTGTTGAAGCTGGTCACACCATAACATAAGAAATTGGGGACATGACTGGCTGGTGTTGTTGTTTGATGAGGATGTCATATGGTCGATTGAAAATAAATCTATTCATCCTATTATTATACAGTAGTTCACCCTTATATATAAATTCTCATCATTCATTTCCAACCTATATATAAGAAAAAATGCATTCAACTTTTATTGGTGGATTTCTAATTTCTCTTGTATAAAATCTACCACCTTCTAAAGGATTCCAATAAAAACAATCATCTCTTTGATTGTGTGTCCAAATTCATGGGGAAAGGTAAAATAATTCATGTGATCGCAATAGAAAACATTATTAGGACTTCAAGGCCACAAAAATATCAAAAATCTTTCTCCATGGATAGGATAAATTATCTAGAATCCTTCTCATCATTGATGGAATAAAATTTACTCTTATGAACATAATAATGTGGGGGAATATTCTCTTCATGTCTAACCTTACAATGATATTTTAGTTGTGGTTTTCACATAGTCTGTTTTTCACATGATACTCCATAGTATTGGAAGATATAACATGTGTTAGAGTTGGTATGAGTGTAATAATTATGGTTTTCATATTTCTAGTCATATTCATTAGTCTGTCAGTATTTGTCAAGACATAGATTTGGTTAAAAAAATAATCCTCTAATAATTGTGAAACTATATATTCTTCACATAATATATATTTATATTTCACTAGAATGATTTTTATTTTTACCTCATCATCATGATTACCTATATAGTGTCCCAATAAATATTTTTGGGGGAGTTTCATGTTCAATATGTAATTAAAAAAGTGTATAAACTCCTCAAAAAGTAATATCTGTATTTCCAACATGTTCATTGAAAGACACAATAGTGGTATACATGACATCATGGGTTGTTAGTAGAAAAAAATTCCACTATTATATCTACGTTTCAAATTATATTATGGCCGAATCAAGAAGAACCAATTTTATGATATCATCAACTGGCTGCTGGGATGGATCCTCAACATGAAGAACAAATTTTTGTCATTTGGTGGGAGGGTTACATTGGTCAACAATATTTTAAAATATATAAAGACGCATGTTTTTTAATTTCTCAAACCTCCCAAAGGGGTACTCGAGCATATGGAGAAATTTTTGAACACATTAATTAGGGATTCCAAATATTTGGGACATAGACAATGGGCCTCCAAGTCTCGTATGGCTAGGGAAGTGGGTGAGGGATGTGTGGGGCTTTATTATATTATTGAATCCATGTAAGACATGAAGGTCCGACTAGTAGAGGATATTATGATGGAAGATTCTATGTGGGCGTTATTCTTCAGGATGCATTATGGTAAGAAAATGGAGACAACCGATGTTTCTGGTCACTGGACGTCGTGACTAGTGTGGTGTATGCTCTCCCATCTCAAGATTTTGTCATCTCTACTAGGTGGATCATTGGAAAAAGAGATGTTAGATTCTAGAATGTGAATTGGGTGGGACTGAAGCTGGTCTTTCCTGGTTACTTTCCCCTAGATATCCCCTTCAAGGAGGATTTCACTAAACATGACTTCATTTAGTTTTTCTTAATGGTGACCAAGTGATGGTTTTTAAGGAAATGATTATGATCGATGATTCAAAAAAATTCCACTTCATGGGATCAGTGGTGGGTAGGTTCGTTGCTATCGAATAATTAACGCTCTTTCATGTGGTGATATCTCATGATCAGTGGCCATATGAGGTTTTGTGTATGGAGATTCCTACAATAATAAATTTTATCATTTGGTGTATCATAAATAAGGCCCTTCCAATAGATATGAACATTTAAAGGAAGGATATCCCCTTTTTCTCGCACTGCTTTTGGCGTGAGAATCTGTTGGGTGAATCTACCCTCCATTTACTCTTCCAGAAAAGTATGGATCATTATAGTTTCTCTCTATTTACCCCACAACCCTTTTTTGATAGAGAGAAGCCTTTGCTTCCTGGCTTCCTCGCATCCAGGTTTCAATGAGGGGAGGGAATAGACACAAAATGTAGGTTTTGGACTTTCATCTTATCTTAGATCTCCTGGACTATATGGGAGGTGAGAAATCATGTTCGGATGGGTAACAATAGATCACATTTGTTCATGCATATGAGGTTAAAGAACATGATCTTCGATCTTGGTCCTACTATTAAAGGGATTCACCTCTCAATTACAATTTGTAATTTACCAAACATGAATTACATATTCAATGGTAGGGAGGGTAATTGGGTCAGATGGATGCCTCTTCATGGAGGCTTGTGTCTAAACATGGATGGATCATTTATGGGGGGTTTCTGAGTGGAAGATGCATGATTTGTGATTCATGGGGTTTAGTGCATTCTATATACTAGGAACTTCTTTAGGTGAGAAGGTGAATTAACTTTTATTAGGTATGTAGATATTCAAGAGGTGAGGCTTCCAAGTGGTTGAGTAGGAGTCAGATTCTAATGTTATGGTGAGGTCACTCCAGGGGTGACGTGCGGTGTCGTGGGAGCTGACGTATCTGGTTTGTAGATGTATTATGGAGTTTTACCATGGGAAAATATTTCACCATATTTGAAAGGAGGATAACCTAATGGAGGAATCATTAGTTTGAATGGTTAACTGGGATGAGGAGCTTGTCATTTACGATAGCTTGGGTTCACTTCCTTTAGAGTGTATGTTTTTTATTCCAGGGGATTACATTGGATTAGATGACCTATGACCCCTTAAGGGGCTCTATGTACCTGTTTCATTGCTTCATTCAAGTTCAATAATAAGTTGTTTTTATTTATTGAATTTTTATGAACAAATAATTATGACGTTAATGTGTAATTAAAACCCCTCCACCATGTAATGTTTTCTGAGACTCTTTTATTCTCCTTTTTGTTAAATTTTTTAGATCTTGTATTTTATTATTTCGTTGTTTATAAGGAAATTGATAAAGGAGTTTCAGGTGGAATTCTTCCACTCCCATGATTTACCTAGATGTAAAACTAATATGCCATATAAATAATCGTGCATCCAGTGTATATATGAAGCATATGAGTTTGGATATTATAACACCCCGAGAGGTTTTTATTTCTTTGAATTAATTTAATCTTTTGATATTTATCATTTAACACAACACAGAAAATAGTTTTAAATAATTAAAGCATTTCATTAACACAAAATTAGCTTTGAATATGTAACAGACATCACCAACATGGCATATGATACATGGAACAACTCAGATATCATACATTACCTGAAATATTGACCTTCCTCAATGGCTTGCGTAACACACAAGGCCGAGTGTCACCTAACAGTACTATATTATTAATAATTTTATTATAATGGGATATAACCTAGAATATTTCATTGATGGATATGAATATAATAAACTAAATTATTAAAATATGTGGTTAAAACAAATATAATAGGAATTCATTTGTTACCAATTAATTAATAATGAATATGAAATCCGATTGAATATAAAAGATAATATTATTATGGTCATACTTTTTTTTAATGTAATAAATAAAATTAATTGAAATTAGTGACTAATATTACTTTAATTCAAATGATATATATCCAATAATGTTTTTTCATAATCGTCAAAAATATTTTATAGACATAAGATATCAACAAACTAAAATTTATGATTAAAAACCAATATCTTTATTTAGGCATTTTTACCACATTTAATTGAGTACCCATTTTAAATACAATGTTTATAAACTTTTTAGAAATAATATGTCAAAATAAAAAATTACCATTGGAATATAATCATAAAAATAGAGTTTGTACATTTTTTTTGTATTTTTATGTAAGGTTTCATCTTTTAATAAATAGTAAAAACCAATGGATTTTAACGCAAAACTACTTTTTCATATAATTTTTTTGTAAGGTAAAATTATATATATAATTGGTTTAAATTTTATTTATATAATACATATATCATTTTTTAAAATTTAGGTAAGTGGAACTAATGCCACGTTGAAATTGGATATAAAAACATAGCAATCTTTTGGATGTTTTTACATTAAAACCCCAAAGTTCCGTCCCACCATCAAGATTATTTTAAAATTAATTTCATTCACTTATGTGATTTGAATTTTAAAAAATAAATTCCATATTTGGAATAAGAATAATATATAATTCCTTATAATTTCAACTTTTCTTACAAAAAATATGAGAGAAAGAAAATTAAATTAAATTCATCGGTTAAGATGAAAATATGGTTAATGAAGTACTAAACGATAAATATAAGACCGAAAACGACCTAGAAACTTATCCAAAAGACATTTAATGTACGTGATTTATCCATGAAATTTTTATTATTGTGAGTTTTTTTTGTTTTTATGTATTTTTTAGATATAAACTAGGGTAAACATAACTTATTTTAAAAAATTCCAACTAAGTCATTTCCCTTCCGTATAAAAGGACACAACATGTACCCACATACCCACACCTCAAAATCATCTGAACTCACTCAAAATATTCTCAATATATCTTCCAAATTCTTTCTCTTCCCCCTGTAATACTTCTCAAGGGAATAAGGAAACTCAATGAATCCTTGTGGCACAAACCAAAAGGAGGTACCCGAGAGGGAATGTATTCTAACAAGATCATATTCTTAATATTCAATATACACACCCTAAAATACCTTTATTACATTATTGTTATAAATAAGCATTATAATCAATAATATTTGATGTTTTTTTATAATGGTTTTGACATACACTTACACACACATCTATTTAATGGTTAACAAATATATTATTACAGTGTAAAGAGAATTGTTGCCTCACGAAACGACGAATGTTCATTTTTCCATTACCAACTAACATGGTGGCCATAGTGATAGAATAATATTTATGTATGTCTTATATTATATTTATTGTTTCATTAATATTATTTATTCATTTTACAATACATATATGTTTACTATTCATTCAGTGTTAATTCGATAATTTCGTTTGAGGAAATGTGGACTACTGCCCCCTCAAAACAATATGATTCATTCATACATGACATGGATTATATTAAGGATAGAAAAATATATATATAATATATATGATATAATTTATCTAATTTAATAATTATTTATATTGTTATATTTAATTTTGAATCATTCTTTAAATATGTTAATTAAATCTGAAATAGCATTCATACGTACGTACGGCGTACTGTCTCCGTGAACCTTGTATTCCATTTCATACTTAAATATAGTATATATTACTATTAAATTAATATAATAGATATAAAATATATTTATATAATCATTTAATTTCATTAAATTATTATAATTTTTTAATGTCCAAATATATAAAAAATTAAGACTCATGTGAAAAATAGAGCGAATATTTCTCGATGTGAAACCTAAAGATAGTATCTTTAACAAGAGGGTAATATATGGTCATAATAAAACAAAATATGGTATTATATATAATTATATTATATATTAAAATATTTATAATATATATTTTTATTATACAAAAATCTTTTACGAGTATGATGAGATTCATGACAGATGGTATGGATATTTCATCTAACTTTTTATTCTCATGAGATATGTTCAATTATAACCACTCTTTCCATTGGTGTAGTATATGTACTGACCACGGTTGTAATATATGTATCTTATAGAAACATTTATGTATATTCACATGTCCATTTTGTAATCATTCTTTCTTGGGGATTATGTTTCAAAATTTACCAAATCTGTAAAAAAAAATATCTCAATTTTATTTCATGATGACTCATGTTCAATTATGATCTTAAATTCACTATGGAGGTGTATATACATAAATTTTACACATTATAAAACTACATTACATATTATATGGATATTTTATGATTAATTTAATTTAATCCACTTAAATTGAGAGTATTATCCCAAGTTAACAATTCCTAAGTGTTTATTGAGATAATGTCATCGCTTTTCGATATTATCAATGGTTATGCTACCTCGATAAAATCTTTTGAACCATCCTTGAATAAAACTCATGAGTCCCCCTATCATATTTTTTACTCAATATATAAATGTGTATTACAACCATTTATCCCCTCCTAGGTATATAATATATTTTAGAATGTGTTTTAAATAAAATTAGATCGTATTCATCTCTTCAGCAGAAATCTATTTTATTTTAAAAAATTATGTTTTCCTAATTTTTTTCAGAAATGTTTTCAAATGATCCTAGTGGGTAATTAACACGGAAAAAGTATTTTAATAATTTTTCATTATTTTCAATGGATCCTTAATTTGTTTTTATATAAATTTTTAAAGAAAAATGTTTTTGAAAATATTTTTCTATGAAAAATTATTTGAAAAGTTTTCCAGATTTATTTATATCTTTCAAAAGAAGTTTCAAATAAATGGTATTCAAAACATTTTCAATATTTTTTTTTCGTTTTCAAATTATTTTCAATGAATTGTTTTCAAAATAATTTCATTCTATCATTATAATTGTTCAGAAAATTTCAATGACAATGGTTTTTAATATGTTTTTAGTATTATTTTATATCTTTTCATTTGAAAAGGTTTTCAAAACATTTTCAATCTTTATTTATCATTTTTCAAATTGTTTTCAAATAAAATGGTTTTTATAATGTTTGGAATATTATTTTATATGTTTCCAAGGAAAATAGTTTTTGATTAATTTTATGTCTTCATTATAGAGTTTAAATGTATTTTCTATGAAAATTATTTTGAAATAGTTTTATTTAGTATAACTCATTTTTTAATGAATAAAGGATATTTTCTTTAATAAATTCATTTGAAAGATATTTCAATATAATTTTCCATCTTAGATGATATGTTTTTATGGTACTCAATCCCTTTTAGGAAATGATCTAATGTTTCCATTCATATTAACTGTATGAATGTGTTATGCTTAATGTACTAGTATTTATGAAACCCATTAATCCTTAATGGGTTAAATGATTTTAAAACCTACATCATTTCAAGAGTTATGTTTATGATGAAATTATTATGAATCCGATTTTTCTATAGGCTATAATTTCATTAAATTCTTATAATACCTCTTTAATTTCATGGGTTATGATATGATTATTTATAATCTTCTGTCCCATGTATGTATGATTTAATTATGGTAATGGTGGGTCCCATATCTCCCCCAAATGCATTTGGTAAACATTTATAACTCATTAGATACACTAATATGGTCCTAGTATTGAACCCTAACTTTTAAGATGTCCATAGGAGTGAGCCATGACAACCAATATGGTATAAAGAGTGAACTCGTTCTATTAAGATGGTTGTGTGAGTGGACCATGAATACAAAGATGGTATTGGGAGTGAACCCATACATCCAAGATGGTATTGGAAGCGATGTATTAGTAATTTGGAAATCAAATTATATTCTTATCATTATTCAAGAGTTCCATATTTTATTCTGATGTTAGGCCTTTATGGAATATGTTCATTATTTCCTTATGATTCATATCTTATGAATTGCAATGGTTTCTTCCATGATTCATGTTCATGATCTTTTATATGTAGGGAATGATCTAATATTTTCATTATCTTGTTCCCTGACCCTTATTCTAATGATTATACTTATATTCTTTCCTTTTTTATGCTTATTGTACTTCTGAGCTCACCCCTTTTCATGTTTCCTTTCCCATGTTATGAAGATATATTTTCTATATGATATGTCTAAGAAGGGTTCTATTCTTTTAGAAGCAAATGGGAGATAATATATCTCACTATTTTACTAGTGTTTATGTTTCTATGATTACAAATCCACTAAATCAACTATGGTCTTTGGGAGTCAATTTGAATAATGTTAACGTATTATGAAAAGGATTTGTAATGATAATGTGTTGAAAAGTGATGGTCTATATAGTCAGTAATAGGAAATGGGTATATACATCATATAGAAGATAGGATAAAAAACATTAGTGATATCCATAGGTATATTTCTATGGGTGTTTTCTTGTGATTAATATAAGGATAAGTATATAGATGAGTTGAAGTTTAGGAAAATGTCATGGAATTTTTGTTAAGGATAAAGTGACTAGTTTCCAAACCACACATCCCTGTCTGGAAACTGCTAGTGGATGTGGCGATGGAAGAAATATACATAGGGGTAAAAAATCTGATAAGATGTTCTAGGAAAGACATAGAGAAATTTTGTACACAACAATGTGTATTGTTGGACACCTCATTTGACCCTCTTAGGGGATAAAATTTGGAAATTCAAAAATACATCAAAAACAATCATGAAGGATTTAAATATAAGTTGAATATGAATATCCTGCGATGAATATATAGTTTCATAGATTATGGAAGGTGTCATGATTTAGATATCCTATAATTAATTATTTTCTAGACTAAGTGGTTTTCTGTTATAATACATAATGATCACACTTTTCTTCAGGTATTAATCAAAAGAGGGAACTGGAGGGAACTGTATTAATGTTGAATTTGGTAGAATATTTGATGATGAGCAGTGAAGTGGAATGTTAATTGGAGTGAATGTTATTTTCATCATGCCTAATCATTTTTTACAGAACATGAATAAAAATGTTTACCTTAATGTACTCTTAGACTCACAATGGAATAGAAACAAGAAGATCACTGAAAGTTTGATTAATAGAGACTATGGAAGAAATAATATTTGGTAGCCTTTATGTCATTAATGTGGAATGAATAACCTAATTGATTGTCTTAGAGGAACAAGAATATGTTTTGACTTTGTAAAATAAAGACATAAGAAAATTGACAACGAGGAAAAAATGAGATGTTTGGTTAATGATGTGGAGAAGAATATTGGACTTTCTAAGACATCGTCATAGGTAAATTGTTTTATCTATGGAGTAAATGGTCATTATGCAACTAAATTACCTAAGTGGAATGATTCTGAAGGTAATAATTCAGGTGGTGTGA
Source organism: Viscum album (assembly GCA_963277665.1). Taxonomy (NCBI): domain Eukaryota; kingdom Viridiplantae; phylum Streptophyta; class Magnoliopsida; order Santalales; family Viscaceae; genus Viscum; species Viscum album. Next base: position 1,939,837,415 of record OY728126.1, on the reverse strand, counting down.
GTAATTGTTTAATTTGATATGATGAAGAGACTATTGTTGAAATGTGACTGTAAATAGGTATTATTTAATTTGATGAGGTAGCATTGTTAATTCATTAATGATGATGTAAACAAATTTTTTATTTTTTTGGATTAAAAATTTATGAATAATGAAATATAAAATTATTTTTCTACTTGTTTTTGTTTTTCCAAATTTACAAGTTTATCTTCAATGTTCTTGATGGGCTTGTGAAGTTATTTCAGGACAATGAGATATTTTGACTAAGGGAATTTAACCATTAGAAGGATATTTTTGTTAAGATAATATTATGTGGATAAAGATACATGGATATGGATAAGTAAATTGGATGGTACTAATTAAATAGGATCTAAGTAATGACTTGTTGATAGGTAGTTTTTTCTATCTTCAATGATGTTTTGAACTTTTTTTGATTAATGGAATAGATAAAATATACTTTTGAATAAGAAAACATTCATGTTTTCCTGATGGATTTAGGGTAATTTACATGTAAGGAATGTGATAACAAAGATCTACTTTGTGATATACAGGGGAAACACAGTTTTTCTGATTTCATGAATCTTTTTCTAATATTTTTCATTTTCATCTTTGAGTTGATTTATTAGGTTTTCAATTCATGATATGTTTATGATAAACTTTTAATGATGTTCTTATGCGATGCATTTGTATTGAAAACTGTATTTAAAAGGCTATTTTTTTATTTAGCTAACATTAAGGTTATCCACCATATATATTTTAAAAATTATTTTAGTGTGGTTTTAGAATATCTTATCATTTATGTAGGGTGAATTAAATCATGTTTGGAAAGGCCATGGGTCATGAACCCATTACTAAAGGACGATAAGGATTTCACACCTACCACTAGAATATGCGATGTCATGGTTAATGTATAATTATTTTTAATGAATTATTTTTTATGATTAATCAACAAAGTTTATTTTAATGTCTATACATTAATTTATTAATAAATTTGGTTTTTAATAATACTTATATACAAATTGTTATACATTTCATTATTTCAAGGGAATTAGGATCCATAAATTGTGTATTTTAGTACTTTGCACATCAATATATATATATGGAAATTCATTCCTTGAGGTAATGGATTTATGATAAATTTATCATAGAATAACCAATGAATGAAATTTTTTTTATAGGAATATAAAAATAAATAAATATTGTTTGGAATGTGATAAAAAAAATGTTGTCGTAATAACATTAATTTTATTGAATCAAAGTATTTTTAAATATTTGTTGATTTATGACTTTGTGGCCCTAAAAATATATTTGATAATAAACTTGTTTGGGATTGATGACAAAAATTACTACATATAAATATATAGGCTTTTCCTCCATGTCAAATTTTCACTCCGATCCTATTTTTTCTACTTAGATACATTTTTATATGTTATTTTCTTTTACCACTATGGTTATATCCTACACTTTTTATAGGAAGTATTAGTATACATTTTATGATGTGGTTTTCTATGAATGAAACATTCATGTATTAATCCATTGGTAACCAAGATGATTTTCAAGGGATAAAATCATTTTAATGTGGGATTAATGTAAATCATTGATATTTTGTGAATAGTTTTTGAAATTTATTAAATCATTTAATATTTTTCATTTGATGAAACACTGAATATATGTTTCACTAAGTCAAAAATTACTTTTATATGACACTGACCTTAAATTAGATACACAAATCACTAACATGGAGTATGTTACATGTATCAACATTGTTAGTGTATATTTCATGCAATATGGACTTTACTCGATGGCTTGAATAACATGTGAGACTTAGTTTTACCTAACTATAATATATTATTAAAAGTATTATTTTATTGTGATATAACCTATCTGATTAAGATGATTAATATTGATACTATTAACTAAATTCCGGGATTTTTTCCTCAACATTAAATCTCCCTTATACTTATCCTTAGAGACATCCCAAGACATATCCATAGATTTATAACAACAGATATCAGTAATGTTTTATCATACTATATTCCAATGGTTGACTATTCCTTTTCTATGATACCAACTATAGTGAACTATACTTTTCAAAATATTATCATTACATAACTTTTGAGGCATACTTAATCATTATAAAAACATATTCCCAAATACCATATTTAGTTTAATGCCTTTGGAATCATGGAAATGTAAACATTGGTACATGAGATAGCAATAAAATATTCCACTAGGTTATCTATTAATATAACCCTTATTATATATATCATACAGAAAATATATCGTTATATCCTAGGTTAGGAAACCTAAAAAGTGGTGGTCTTAGATGCTAAGTAAGGGTAAGTGATGGAGACATTTATGAAAAATCATTATCATAAGGGTATTAAAAAATGATCACTAAAATAAGATCATACCATGCATGTCAATGATCATAAACATGAGTCAAGGATTAAATATTCATATTTCAAAAGACATGAATCGTAAGAAAATAAAGAACATAATCCTTGAAAGCATTATATAGGAATAAAACATTGAATTTTGAAAAATTGATAAGAATATAATATTATTTTTGTATTACGCAAGGCAACACTTCCTAGAACATCTTGGTAGTATGGGTTTATTCCTCATTATATCATGGTAGTCATGGTTCAATCCCAATACCACTTTAGTTGAATTAGTTCACTCGTCATACATTCTTGTTAGTCATGGTTTAATCCCATGGCTATCATTGAAGCCAATGTTCATTCACAAGACCATCATTGTCTATCTTATGAGATATTAATCTTTACCTAATTCATTAGAGAGAGATATAGATATCAACTATCTAATAATGAAATCATGCATACCAGTCCCACATGAACATAAATAATCATACCAGAAACCATGCGATGAAATGGTTATTATGTACAAGTAATCATATCATAACCTATGAAAAAAGGTAGATTTCATAATCATTACATCATAAACAGAACCAATCAAAATAAGAATGTTTAAAAATCATATACCCCATTTAGTAGAAATAAGGTTCATAAAGACAATGATAGTTAAAATAACCCATTCATAGAAATAATATGAATTAAATGCTTAGATCATTTTCGAAATAGTCATTAGTAATATCAATGGATGTTATATTATTTGTAAATTCCAAAATGCTACATGAACCATCAAGTAGGATTTAAATATAATATAGAAATGAATAACCTAGGATGATTCTAGTGAGTCATAGATGAGGGAATGTTTCATGATTTATATATTATATAAGTAATTATTTTTAATGAATATTTGGATTTTTGGAGAGATATGTAAGTATTACACAGTGTTTATAGTGTTAGTAAATGGACAAAACCATAAAGAACTATATTAATGTTTAATGTTTTGGATTATTTAATGATGAGAAATAATGTGGATTGATCACTGGAGTTAATTTTTTTGTGATCATTCTTAATTAGTTTTCACAGAACATGGTTAATAACGATTACCTTAACCAACTCTCATACTCACCAAGATATAATGAGGAATAAACCCGTGGAAGAGAAGTAATGTTTTCACTAAGATTGAGGTTAATGGAGACCTAGGAGGAAATAATATTTGGTTTCCATTAAGTTAATAATTTTGAAAGAAGCTCCTAATTGAATATCTCAGAGGAACACAAAGTTATTTTGAAAATGGACAAGAAGGTAACAATGAATGTTTCTAAAAGGGAAATTGAAGATATTGGTTAGTGAAATTTATGAGAATATTTTCCTCCATAAAACATCCTCAAAAGATATGTCTTTTATATGTGTAGTAAATTTTAATTATGTAACTCAATGTCCCAAGAGGAATTTTATTGAATATTATCAACAAGGTCGGGTGAGTAATGGTTACATTGTTGATGTTTATGAGACTATATATAAAATATAAAATAAAATAGTTATTATTTAAAACGTTGAGGTAGAATTTTTAATAGATTAAGGTTGATGTAATCAATGTTTTTATGTTTTTTGATTCTAAAGTTATGAATGATGAAATATACAAGGATGAATCTACTTAATTTTTTTCGTTCTGTATTTATATGTTTATGTTTAATGTTTCTAATGGATGCGTGATGTGATTTAATGACAAGGTGACATTTTGACTAAGGGAAGGTAAACCATAATATGTTCATTACATTAAGATAGTTTTGTATATAAAATGAAATGAGTATATTTCAACGTTAACAAGATGGTACTGATTACCATATAACCAAGTATGGACAGGTTTATAGGTCGTTTAGGAAATCATTGATGAGTTTCACCACAGTTTTTGATTCATTTAATAGTTTCAATTTACATTGGAATAAGTAAATATTTATGGTTTCTAAAAGGAATGATAGTCATTCAGATGTTTGGAATGCAACAACCAAGATATACATTGTGATATATTGGTGAATCATTGTTATGTTGATTTCATGATCTTCTTTATAATGTTTTGTATTTTAATATTCCATAATGTTTACAAGGATATCCACTCATTAAAAGATTATGTTAAACTTTAGAGAAGGTTTTTATTCCCATGGTATGTATTGAAAACTTTAGTTAAAAGTCTATTTAATGATTATCCTTACTTCAATGATGTCCATCAAATATATTTTAGAAATTCTATTAGTACTATTTTTTAAAAGAACATCATGTATGTCTGATGACAAAAAATCATGTCCAGTAAGGCCATGGGTCATGAACCCATGACCGAAGGATGATAAGGGTTTCATGCCTACCACTGTCCTGCTGGATGTCAAGGTTAGTATATAATTATATTTATTAAATAATTATTTATGATAAAACAATAGTGTAACTTTTTATGTTTAGAGATTAATGTATAAACCTATGATGATATATAATAATACTTATAGAAAAATAGTTAAACATTTCATTTTTATAAGATCCATTAAGAGTTTATTTTTGAGAATTATGAAATAAATTATATTTCTATAAATTAAATACATAACGTAATGTATGTATATGTAATTGATCCAATCATATCAACATAATTTATTTTTTATAGAAATATATAAAAAATTACCCAACATTCTGAAAGTAGTAAAAGAAAATATTTTTATCCTAATATTATCTATTTTGTAGAATCGATGGATTTTGAAAACATCACAGGTTTATGCCTCTATGGCCCTAAAATTTTCTTTGATCATTATATTGTTTGTCATTTGTTACCTCAATCACTCCCTATAAATATTTACACATTTCACCCATGTCCTATGTTAACTCAAACTTATGATCTACTGTGTGGAAACCTTGTTATATGTTACCCTAGGTAACCATTATTGTTCCAAAATTTCATTTTTTTAGGGATGATTTTTAATCAATTTTTACAAAGCGGATTTCAATGAATGAAACATTCATGTATTAATCTTTTGATAAACCGTATGAATTTCTAGGATGAAATTCATTTTATGGGGGGTAGAATGTAATACCATGAGAATTTGTGATTTTATTCTAATTAATTTAATATTTTTATATTTTGATATTTCACACACCACTTAAAATAGTATTCACTATGTCAAAAAATCTAATCAAATGAAATGTTCTTGGAATATGTATCATGTAACACTAACTTGTCTAATTTTACATGAAACAACAATGCTCACTTACATTACACATAATGTTGACCTTCTATGATTTCTTGTGTATCATGAAAGACCGAGTGATACCAAAATATAATATATTATTAAAAATATTGTTCTAATGGAATATAACCTAGCTATTTAAGTTGATTGTAAAGACCCGTAAAATTCAAGGAAAATTTTTTCTTAATTTTCTTTGGGATTTTACATGAATGCAGTTTCTGACGTCACTTGATTCCGAGGCCCAGTGTGCCCGGAATTTCTATTCGAAGTTTAGCTCGGGTACGTTCAGTGAACGAACGAGCGGGAATTCCTATCTTTTGAACTGGTGCTCGGAATCAAATTTCGAGGGCACCGATGGAACCGTAGCACCGGTAATTGCTTAGGAAAACCTGTTCTGGAGTTGCATTTTCACGAGAGAAGATGATAAAAATTGTGGAAGTTTAATTTATAAGTTAAGTACAATTTTTATTTTTCTTTAAGTGGTTTAAGGCTTTGGGTGGAAGTTGGGTAACTACCCAACTTCCCAAGGGAGGTTATGAGGGTGGTGGGGCCCACAAGAACCCCACCCCTTCATATTCTTCAACCCCCCTCAACTCACTATTAACTTTTGATAACTTAAACATTAATAACTTATGTTATTAATTAAGTGAGTTAAGTGTGGATGTTTGAATTTAAAACTCTTGAAATTCAAAAGTTATGTTATGTTAATAAAATAAGAGGTGAGATTATTTTATTTGGGGTTGGAACCTTGTGGTGGAGTTTTTGGGAGAAAAGACTAAGGACTTGGTGAACTTCTTCATCTTCAACGAAGAACGCGAAGAACACATCAGTCTTCGATGAAGAACGCTGAGTTCTCGGAAACCGATTATGCGATGTTGTGTACCGCGACACCGACGCGACTTAATCCTTCCGTGACGTCTCTTTCCGCGACGGTTTTTTCGTGACGAATCCTCATTCGACGAACCTACGTTCAAGCTCGCACGAGGTAGGAGTTTATTTATTTTATTTCGTTCGTGAATACTACTTTGATGTTCTTCGTGTAATAAGACCAAATGCTATCGATTAACGAGTGGGGGGTGGACCGCACAAACATGGACGACCCACCTCCTTTGTCCTTGTTGGTTCTTTTGTGGATTGGAACGGAATGATGTGGTGCTGACGCACCACGCAGAATCGTACTGTAAAAAATGCGCGGCGACGTCGTGTCGCGCCGTGAAATCGAAAAAGGACGTGGTGCCGTCACACCGCATCGAAGAGAACCGAACACACCACGGCCGGAGCAGGGTCGCGGCGGAGGGGCACGGCGCCATCGCGCCGCACCGGACGAACCAAGCCGAGGTCGGTTCCGGGCCGCGGCTGAGCAGGGTGACCGGCGGCCAGTTCCGAGCCGCCGGTGTCGGAGCAGGGAGGGGACCGGCCGTCGCCGGTCCTGTGGTGGCAGAAATCAGCCGGCCAGGGAAGGCCGACCAGACAGAAGGGAAGCCTGGGGTTCAAACCCCCGGCCGGCCAAGCTAGCGGCCCCCATTAAGGGGGGCCGCGGTTTCAAATCACGGGAGAAGGGGGGGGCAGGCCCCCCCGCAAAAGCCAAACTGCTCGGTCGTTCGGTCGATCCAGCTATCGCCACGCGCCAGCGCGCCAGGCCGACCCGGACCTTTGTCGGGTCGACCCGGTTCGGGCCGACCCAGGGGGTCTCGGGCCGGGTCGTTCTGGGCCCGAAACCCCCGTTTTCCGACCCTTTTGGTTCTTTTTCTCATATCTCAGGCTACGGACCTCCGATCGATGCGCTGTCAGCGGCGATGCGATCCTTGGATCGAGACGGTCGTTTCAGTATATCGCACTCAAGGTTTCGGAATACTTTGGTTTGGCCGGGTTGGTTTGTACATGAAACCAACTGGGCCCTCGGAGCGGAAATGCTCATATCTTAAGCTTCGGACGTCCGATTGACGTGTCGTCGACTTTGTCGGATTCATCCTTGTGAGACAGATCTTTTGGAATACTCCGCTCGAGGTTTGGATGTAGGTGGAGTACGGTCGGATTGGTTTTTACTTAAAAACCAACTGGGCCCCTAGGACGAAAAAGCCAATAACTCTCAGACCGGGCGTCCGATTGACGCGCCGTCTGCGACGTTGAGTTCCTGTTGACGATACGGAACTTTTGGATACATCAACTCTGGAATATGTGTCAGTTGATGTATCAGACTCTCGGCTCGTGGAGTGGAACCTCCTGAACGAGCATGGTATGTGCAGGAACCCTAGTGCTCACTGCGTTTGCGACTGTGATGACGACGATGACTATACAGAGATCCTCTTTGGATTCGACTGTGATGACTATAGCACTCAGCGATCCTACGTGGATCAGTGCTACCGATCCTGTGTGGGTTCGATCCTGTGTGGGTCAGCGCTCAGCGGTTCTGTGTGAGCCAGCACCTACAGATCTTGTGTGGGTCTGATCCTGTGTGGTTCTTTGCGGGGGTTAGTTACCTATCGATCCTGTGTGGGTCAGACCCTTCCTGGGTTATTGCGGGGGTTAGTTACCTATCGATCCTATGTGGGTCAGACCCTTCCTGGGTCATTGCGGGGGTTAGTTACCTATAGATCCTGTATGGGTTAGACCCTTCCTGGGTCCTTGAGGGGGTTAGTACCTATCGATCCTCTGTGGGTCCGACGACTTAGATGAATCATTGGATATATCTAATCATCTCTATCATCATACGAAGATGTATACCTGTGTGAGCTGAATCCTGTTTTTCTTTCCTAAGTGGATTGTGTTGTGCTATCCTGTGTGGATTTATGTTTTGCTTTTCTGTGTGGACTGGGTTGTACTTGAGCTCGAATGTTAGAGCCGAATGAGAATTGATGACTTAGGTATATGTATGGGCATATACCTAAGCAGTGTCGGATGTTATTTCGTGATTGCATATTTCCTTTGTGGATTATCCTTTGTAGATTTTGGGAGATTTTCGTGGGTCTTACGGTCCCTACTGAGTAGCTTATACTCACCCCTGCACGGGCTATGCCAACACTACATTGTGTTGGTTGCAGACGACGGACAGCGCAGATCGTGGTTGAGGCTTGCGGAGCAGGACAGTACTTGGAGGTGGACCACTGGCGGGACGTACTCGGAGTGGACGGTTGGACCCGAGGAGCTGAGGAGGCTATCTGTTCTCACCCTTCAGGTGGGAGTCCCAGTGGACGGCTCGACGTTGTGGCTTACTTTTCAGTTGTTGTTTTCCCTTTCGATTTGTAATTTATTTTCAGTTTGAGTTTGTATTCTGGCCCACTTACTTTTCCGCACTTACTATTGTACTCAGTTTTTACTTAGTATTTTACTTCTACTACTTGCTTGCTCTGTGGTGTTTGTTTACTTTACAAACGCAATGTCTTCCCTTTTCACCAAGAATTACTCCTTGGTGCTAGTCTCCAGCCCCTGGCCTATGGAAGGCGGGCTTAGGGTAGTCACGGCACGGGCCCCGAGGACGGGTCGTGACAAATTGGTATCAGAGGAGTTCGGTTCTACCACAGAACTTGGGACTCTGAACTTTTTCTATGTGAAGCAATAATGTTAAGCGTATTGGGTGTGGTTATCAGTCCAGGGAGTCCAGTGTTGGTGTGGCGGCCGATGTATCCATACAACAGGACCCTGACTTCTGATTTCCGACTAAATGCACGAAAACATTGATTGCATGTGTGTTTCAAGTTTTCTTAGTGATTACTTTGTGTTAGCTAACCAGGTATACTGTTTGACCATGGAGCATCTGTTTCTTTTCAGGATGGCCCCACGACGGCAGCCAGCTAGGGTTCCGAGAGTTGTGTGTGACGACAGCCCACCGAGCGACGAGGCCTCGGTGCAGGGGCCTTTGTCAGCAGAGGCATCGGTGGTAGCTCTACCCGCCGAGCCACTGATGCTTCCAGCCCCAGCCGCTGACGATGCACGTCACCTTAGAGTACTGCATGAGTTCCAGCGCTAGAGACCACCCAGGTTTCGTGGGGAGACGGACCCCCAGGCAGCCGAGGACTGGATGGAGGTAGTGGTATGAGTTTTTCGGTTAGTGAGGACACCAGCGGACCTCATGGTGATCCTCGCAGTGAGCCTACTGCAAGCAGCAATGGGATGATGGTGGAGATTGATGCTTCAGGTGCACGTTGAGGCATCTCTTCTCTGGACGAACTTTGAGAGCCTCTTCCCCTCAGAGTTCGTCTCAGCCACCCTCCGTGCGGTGCACATCCAGGAGCTTCTTCAGCTGCGGCAGGGCAGCTTGACAGTCGCCCAGTACTCGGCGAGATTTACCAATCTCTCGCGCTACTCGGCCGACATGGTACGTCACCCATTCTTCCAGGCCCGGACCTTTGAGCAGGGATTGAGGCATGAGATCAGGGCATCGCTGATCTCCCTCAGCATTCTGACTCAGGCAGGAGTACTGGAGCAAGCTCTTCTCATCGAGAGCTTCCTTGCTGAGCCTTCTTCAGCAGCGAGACCTACCCCAGGGCGGCAGGTAGCAGAGTCTTCTGCAACAGGAAGTCAACGGATGACTCATGGGTTCAAGAAGACCAGACCCTCAGGCAGACGATCTTAGGACACTGGCTTAGAAGTGCAGGAAACACAGCACGGAGCCAGTCTTTCGAGAGGCAGGCAGTGCTACTCATGCGGCGGACAGGGCCACATGGCTCGTGACTGCCCGACCCTCCATGCAGAGGAGCAGCAGACGGTTGAGGAACCACCTAGGTAGAGGCAGTGGTTCGACCGTGGCGGTCCGCAGGGAGCAGGCGGACGAGGCAGAGGAGTTGGTCGAGCAGCAGTTGGTGGACGACGTTTTGAGGCTCTACCACCACCACCACCAGGAGGTCCACCCCGACCTCAGGGGAGAGCACAGCTTCAAGAAACTGAAGCTTACAATCATGGAGCTCCAGAAGCGGGTGGACTAGTGCGGGACTAGCTCCAGGCATAGAGGCCTTTTCCCATAATTCCTCTAGCTTCGTAGTTTGTTTTTCCTTGTGTCCTTGTACTTTGAGTTGAAGTAATAAAAGACACTTGCATTGGTGACGTTTTCTTTCTTGTCTTTTGTTTGTTATTACTAATAGGTGTCGGTTAAAAACTGTTGACTTGACCCTCACTTGAGAGATTCTTACTGGAGGAGACCCAGTGATCATACACTGATGCCGACAGTGTGACTCAACCCTTGGAGGCGAGAGTAATGTTTGGATCTCTTGGTAGCAGCGTCGAGGCCTTACGACGTCATCCATGCCATGAATTAACTAATCATGACGGGATTGACTGTATTAGGCAAGGAACGTGGTTCATCCAGGGGATGAGACCGAATTTCCCTTTTTGGCAAAGGATAAATCTTTGCAGCTTTGAAGAACGTTAAGGAGGAAGGGGAAACCCTTCGTGTGGTCAGATAGATGTCAGCAGAGCTTCCAGGAGCTGATATAGAGATTGACCAGCGCACCTATCTTGAGGTTTCCTGAGGAAGGAGTAGGGTACGTAGTCTACTACGATGCATCAGGGACCAGACTCAGATGTTTCCTAATGAAGGAGCGGGCCGTGATCACCTATAGATCACGTCAGTTGAGGCCCCATGAGCAGAACTACGCTACCCACAACCTGGAGTTATCAGCAGTGGTCTTCGCTCTGAAGACATGGTGATACTACCTGATGAGCAAGCGCTTTACAGTCTTTTCTGACCATCAGAGTCTCAGGTACATCTTCTCTCAAAAGGACCTGAACCTGATACAGCGGCGATGGCTTGCGTTCCTCCAGGACTATGACTTTGAGATAGTCTATACTCCTGGGAAGGGGAACGTGGTAGCCAATGCTCTCAGCAGGAGGATAGGCATTCAGCTACTTGAGGAGGTGACAGAGCAACTAGCCTCTTTGCAGATATCCTTCGTGGATAGTGATGGAGCAGCCTTCCTCCAGTCTCTCACAGTTACTCCTCCACTACTATAGAGGGTCAGTGAGGCATAGCATGGGGATGCTAACTATGAGACGCGGCATGCACATATATCCTCAGGACAGGCACCTGATGGTTTCTCCTTTGGAGCATAGCACGACGTCCTTTTCAGAGGATGTACCTTGGTACCAGTTGCTTTACAGGAGGAGGTGCTGAGAGAGTTTTACACTTCTCCTTTGGCGGTACATCCTGGAGTGGCGAAGATGTACCAGGATCTCAAATGACAGCACTAGTGGCCGGGCATGAAGAAGGTTGTGGAAGAGTTCGTTTCTCGATGCCTCACCTGCCAGCAGGTGAAGGCAGAGCACCAGGTACCAGCAGGCTTGGTATAACCCTTAGAGGTCCCAGAGTGGAAGTGGGACAGGATATCTATGGACTTCATGACTGGACTTCCACGCACTTTCAGAGGTCACGACTCCATTTGGGTGATTTTCGACCGACTCCCTAAGACGGAACACTTCTTACCCATCATAGAGCAGGGCTCAGTGGAGATCTTGGGACGACTTTACGTTCAGGAGATTGTACGGCTTCATGGTGTGCCATCATCTATCATCTCAGATTGAGATGCTCGCTTTACTTCACGGCTTTGGAAGGGGTTGTAGGAGGAATTTGGGACGCAACTACATCTGAGCACCGCCTTTCACCCTCAGACGGATGGTCAGACGAAGAGGACCATTCAGAATCTCGAGGACATGCTCTTTGCATGTGTCCTCGACTTTGGTCTCACCTGGGAGGACCATCTACCCTTGGTGGAGTTTGCGTACAACAACAGTTACCACTCTCCCATCGGGATGGCACCATACAAGGCGTTGTACGGTCGACCTTGCAAATCTTCGTTGTGCTGGACAGACCCTGGGGAGTCAGCACTTGTGGGACCGGAGATGGTCCAGGACACGACAGAGAAGGTCCAGGTCATCCAGGAGTGGATGAGGATAGCTCAGAGCCGGTAGAAGTCTTATGCTGACAGGAGGCGGAGGCCACTAGAGTTCGAGGCTGGCAACCACGTCTTCTTGCATGTCTCACCTCGATGTGGATTACGAAGATTTGGCAGTGGTGGCAAGTTGTCTTCACGCTTCATCGGACCATTCCAGGTCCTCAGCAAGATTAGTGAGGTGTCTTATTTCCTGGCTCTACCACCTTAGTTGCACCGAGTGCATGACGTCTTCCACGTATCTCAGCTGAGGAGATATGTGCACGACCCGATGCACATCATTGACCATGGGGAGCTAGACATTGATTATGGGGCAACTTTTACGGAGGTCCCAGTGGAGATCGAGGATCGACAGGATCGGGTCCTACATGGACGGTCGATTCCTCTAGTGCGCATCAAATGGCAGCACGGGAACCTCCAGGAGAGCACTTGGGAGCGGGAGGCTCAGATGCGTGCTCAGTACCCACTTTCGTTTCCCTAGCTTATGATGTATCTTTACGGGAAATAAAACCATGAGGTGGGAGTAATGTAAAGACCCATAAAATTCAAGGAAAATTTTTTCTTAATTTTCTTTGGGATTTTACAAGAACGCGGTTTCTGACGGCACTTGATTCTGAGGCCCAGTGTGCCCGGAATTTCTATCTGAAGTTTAGCTCGGGTATGTTCAGTGAACGAATGAGCGGGAATTCCTATCTTTTGAACCGGTGCTCGGAATCAAATTCTGAGGGCACCGATGGAACCGTAGTGCCGGTAATTGCTTAGGAACACCTGTTCCAGAGTTGTGTTTTCACGAGAGAAGATGATAAAAATTGTGGAATTTTAATTTATAAGTTAACTACAATTTTTATTTTTCATTAAGTGGTTTAAGGCTATGGGTGGAAGTTGGGTAACTACCAAACTTCCCAAGGGAGGTTATGAGGGTGGTGGGCCCCACACGAACCCCACCCATTCATATTCTTCAACCCCCCTTAACTCACCATTAACTTTTGATAACTTAAACATTAATAACTTATGTTATTAATTAAGTGAGTTAAGTGTGGATGTTTAAATTTCAAACTATTGAAATTCAAAAGTTATGTTATGTTAATAAAATAAGAGGTGAGCTTATTTTATTTGGGGTTGGAACCTTGTGGTGGAGTTTTTCGGAGAAAAGACTAAGGACTTGAGGAACTTCTTCGTCTTCGACGAAGAATGCGAAGAACACATCAGTCTCTGACGAAGAACGCTGAGTTCTCGGAAACCGATTACGCGATGCCGTGTACCGCAACGCCGACGCGACTTCCTCCTTCTGTGACGTCTCTTTCCACGATGGTTTTTCTGCGATGAATCCTCATTTGATGAACCTCCGTTCAAGCTCGCACGAGGTAGGGGTTTATTTATTTTATTTCGTTCGTGAATACTACTTTGACGTTCTTCGTGTAATAAGACCAAATGCTATCGATTAACGAGAGGGGGGGGGGGGGGACCGCACAAACATGGCCGACCCACCTCCTTTATCCTTGTTGGTTATTTTGTGGATTGTAACGGAATGGTGTGGTGCCGACACACCATGCAGAATTGTGCGGTAAAGAATGTGCGGCGCCGTCGCGCCACACCGTGAAATTGAACAAGGACGCAACGCCGTCGCGCCGCGTCGAAGAGAACCGAAGACACCGCTGCCGGAGCGGGGCCGCAGCGGAGGGGCACGGCGCCATCACGCCGTGCCGGACGAACCAAGCCGAGGTCGGTTCCGGGCCATGGCTGAGCAGGGTGACTGGCGGCCGGTTCGGGGCCGCCGGTGTCGGAGCAGGGAGGGGATCGGCCGTCGCCGGTCCCTTAGTGGCAGAAATCGGCCGGTTGGGGCGGGCCGACTGGACAGGAGGGAAGCCCGGGGTTCAAACCCCCGGCCGGCCAAGCTAGCGGCCACCATTAAGGGGGGTCGCAGTTTCAACCCCCCCCCCCCCCCCCCCCCCGCAAAAGCCGAACGGCTCGACCGTTCGGCCGAGCCAGCTGGCGCCTCGCGCCGGACCGCCAGGCCGGCAGCTGAGCCGGGCCGGGCCGCCGGGTCGGCCCAAGCCCAGACGGGCCGACCCATACCCGGGTCTGGTTGACCCAGTTCGGGCCGACCCAGGGGGTCTCGGGTCGGGTCGGTCCGGGCCTGAAACCCCCGTTTTTGGACCCTTTTGGTTCTTTTTCCCATATCTCAGGCTACGGACCTCCGATCAACGCGCCGTCAGTGGCGATGTGATCCTTGGATCGAGATGGTAATTTCGGTATATCACACTCAAGGTTTAGGAATACTTTGGTTTCGGCCGGGTTGGTTCGTACACGAAACCATACCGGGCCCTCGGAGCGGAAACGCTCATATCTTATGCTCCGGACGTTCGATTGACATGTCGTCGACTTTGTCGGATTCCTCTTAGTGAAACGGATCTTTTGGAATACTCCTCCTAAGGTTTGGACGCAGGTGGAGTATGGTTGGGTTGTTTTTTCCTTAAAACCCAACCGGGCCCCTGGGACAAAAAAGTCAATAACTCTCAGACCGGGCGTCCGATTGACGTACCGTCTGCGACGTTGAGTTCCTATTGATGATATAGAACTTTTGGATACATCAACTCTGGACTATGTGTCAGTTGATGTATCAGCCTCTCGGCTCGTGGAGCGGACCCTCCCGAACGAGCTTGCTGTGTGCGGGAACCCTAGTGCTGGCTGCGTTTGCGACTGTGATGACGACGACGACTGCACAGAGATCCTTAGTGGATTCGACGGCGACGACTACAGTACTCAGCAATCCTACGTGGATTAGTGCTACCGATCCTGTGTGGGTCCGATCCTATGTGGGTCCGATCCTGTGTGGGTCAGTGCTCAGTGGTTCTGTGTGAGCCAGTGCCTACAGATCATGTGTGGGTCTGATCCTATGTGGGTCTTTGCGGGGATTAGTTACCTATCGATCATGTGTGGGTTAGACCCTTCCTGGTTCATTGTGGGGGTTAGTTACCTATCGATCCTGTGTGGGTCAGACCCTTCCTGGGTCATTTCGGGGGTTAGTTACCTATTGATCCTGTGTGGGCCAGACCCTTCCTGGGTCATTGCGGGGGTTAGTACCTATCGATCCTTTGTGGGTCTGACGATTTAGATGAATCAGTGGATATATTTGATCATCTCTATCGTCATACGAAGATGTATACCTGTGTGAGATGAATCCTGTTTTTCTTTCCTATGTGGATTGTGTTGCGCTATCCTGTGTAGATTTACTTTTTTCTTTCCTGTGGGGACTGGGTTGTACATGAGCTCGAATTTTGGAGGTGAATGAGAATTGATGACTTAGGTATATGTATGGGCATATACCTAAGCAGTGTCGGATGTTATTTCATGATTTCATCTTTCCTTTATGGATTATCCTTTGTGGATTTTGGGAGACCTTCGGGGGTCTCGGGGTCCCTACAGAGTAGCTTATACTCACCCCTGCACGGGCTATGCCCGCACTACGTTGTGTTGGTTGCAGACGACGGACAGCGCTGATCGTGGTTGAGGCTTGCGGAGCAGGATGGTACCTGGAGGTGGACCACTGGCGGGACGTACTCGGAGTGGACGGTTGGACCCGAGGAGCTGAGGATTCTATCTTTTCTCACCCTTTAGGTGGGAATCCCAATGGATGGCTCGACGTTGCGGCTTACTTTTCAGTTGCTGTTTTCCCTTTCGAGTTGTACTTTATTTTCAGTTTGGGTTTGTATTCTGTCCCACTTACTTTTCCACACTTACTGTTGTACTCAGTTTTTACTTAGTATTTTACTTCTACTGCTTTCTTGCTCTGTGGTGTTTGTTTACTTTACAAAGGAAATGCCTTCGATTTTTACTGGGAATTACGCCTTGGCGCTAGTCGCCAGCCCCTGGCCTATGGAAGTCAGGCTTGGGGTAGTCATGGCACGGGCCCCGAGGACTGGTCGTGACATTGATGGATATGAATTGTACTAAATAAATTTTGAAAATAAGTGGTTTAAAAAATATAAGATGAATTCATATGTTAATTATTAATTGGAAATTAATATGAAAACAAATTTAATATAAAGGAAATTATTATTAAGGTCACAAATCTTATTTTTAACGAACAAATTAAACTAATCAAAACTAGTGAGTAATAATAATTTAATACATATTATATATATCCAATAAAATATTTTTGATATTCATCTGATATATTGGATAGGCATAAGATAAGAAAAAACAGAATTTTATTCTTAAAAAACAATATTTTTATCAAGTCATTTTAACCACTATTAATGGGGAACCCATAATAAATACATTTTTTTATAAATATTATAGATTTAATATGTAAAAATAAACACTATCATTGTAATTATGATATAAAATATATCTAGGATAAGTTTTTTGTATTTTTATATTAGGATTCATCTTTTAATGAATATTAAAAAATACTAGATTTTATGGTTCACAAGTATAGTTGATAGATTCCATAAATCCAAATATGTTGTAAACATCATCAATGATAGCATAAACCACCTATCAACAAGTCTTTACATAGTTCCAAGGAAATGAGTACCATCCAATTCACTTATCCTTATCCACATATCTTTATCCATATAACATTACCTTAACATAATGAACATATTATGTGATACCATCCCTTAGTCAAAATTTAAACTTTTTATAAATAACATCACTAGTCCGTTAGGAACATTCAACATAAACATGTAAATATGGATTGAGAAAAAACATAAGTAGAACAATCCTTCAATATTTCACTATTCTTAACATTTGAATCCAATAAATGTAAAAACTTCTAAAAACTATATCCTTCATCCATGAATAATACTTCCTTATCCTATTACATAATTCCTCTTTACTTGTACATTTCATCAAAAGTATCATCATCATCCACAAGGGATCTATTACTCACACCACCTTGTTGATTATATTCAAGAACATTCATCTTGGGACATTGAGTTCCCTAATATCCATTTATTCAATAAATAGAAAACACAACCTTTGATGATGTTTTAGGGAGGAAATATTCTCATCCATTTCATTAACAAAACTATTCATTATCTCATTTTAGTCACTTGATATTTTTCTTTATTTTCTATAGTCAATACATATTTTTGTTCTTCTAGTACATTCACTTAGGTGATTATTTCTACATTCTTGACTTAATGGAAACCAAATATTCTTTCTTCTATGGTCTCCATTTCCCTCACTCTCAATGAACTTCATCTTACTCTTCCATGGAGAATCCGAGAGTTGGTTAATGTTTACATTATTAATCATGTTCTCTTAAAACAAATTTGTCATGATTACAACGACTTTCACCAGTGACCATCCCACTTGACTTCTCATCAAAAAATATTCCACCACACTCCACATTAAAATAGTTCATTAGTTTTCTCACCAATAACTTAAACTATAATCATAGTGTTTTTTTGTTAATCATAGAAGAAGACCACATAGCCAGGAATATAATTTCTTATAAAATATCTAAATCACGACACATTACTTAATCTATGACACCCTAAGTTCATTCTAGGTTATTCATAGTCAACATATGTTTAAATATTTCATGATAGTTCATGATGTGTTTTTGAATTTCCATCTATGATTCCATATGTGGATGTTTCTCATTCTCTTTTATGAAATGATATAATTGATACATTTATATTATTTCCCATGAATGGGTTGCGCTTAATGCTTTAGGTTTTTATGAAACACTTTTCCCTTTCACGGGTTATAAGTTTTTAAAAACCTCTTCTTTTCACGTGTTATGTTTATGATGAAATGATTAGGAAACCTATCTTTTTCAATAAGTTATGATATGATTACATGTTTATAGTACCCATTTCATTACATGTGTTGTGATATAATTATTTATGATCTTTTGGAACATGTATGTATGATTTATTATTATCTGGGTGGGATCTATATCTCCATCAAATTCATTGGGTAAATATTTTTATCTCCTAAGATAGAATGAGATGGTATTGGGAATGATCCTTGACTACTAAGATTGACATGTTAGTGAACTATGGCTATCAAGATAGTATGACGAGTGAAATCATGCTACAAACATGGAAGTGGGAGGGAACCATGAGTACTAAGATGGTAAGGGGACTGAACCCATAGAAGATAGATGGTCTTGGTAGTGATTCCATAGATACTACGAATATTATATTATAATCTTATCTACTTGACACAATTACATGTTCAATTCCTATATTATGATTCCATGGATTATGTTCTTTATTTCTTTATGATTCATCTCTTATGGACATACAAGATTTATGCCATGATTAATTTTTATGATCTTTGATATGTAGTGTATGGTCTTCTATTATCAGGATCATGTTCTTATACCGTTATGATCAAGCATATGCTTGCATGCCTCCATTTTTTACCCGTACTAGGCATCTGAGATCACCCATTTTCATGGTTCTTGTCCCATGTTATGAAGATATAATTTTTTATGGTTTGTATAAGAGGGGTTATAGTATTGGAGAAACTAGTGGGGGGTAATGTAGCTTGCTCGTGTACCGGTTTTTATGTTTCCTTGTTTCCAAAGGCACTAGATGAAATAAAATTTTCGGGAGTTTGTTTATATAATGTTTTAGTATTCTGAATGAGTTATGTAATGTTAATTTTTTTTATAAGAATGGGCCTTTATAAATTCAACTTTCATCTCAAGGGTTCCCTTCATTAGACCATGCCCAGAAATGAAATGTTTTTTTTCCTATAAATTACTTGTGGAACTGAAATTTTATAAAATAGGATTCCCAATTTTGGGTGGGGGAACACCTACATCCAATGATTTTTGGTAATTCTATCTCTACAGTTTCCCCACCATACACTTCCATTATATATCCTCCAGTAAGGCAGTGATTGATTGAATTTTTTCAATTATATCAATAGGTAAATCATGTTGGGTATACATTTTTGTATGTGTAGTGATTGGTACGTCATCACATTTTGGGATTTCATACATTCACAATTGATTGAAATTGTAGGTTAACCTATGGTAGATCGCTGGATATGTCCAAAACTCTATCCATAATTGAGCTAACTCTTAACATTATTCTATCAACAGATATTATTAATTTATTTTTCTATATCCCACATTTATAGTATGGATTGGATATACGTTTTCTAGTAAGAAATTCTCTACTTATTTAAGAAAATTTATTACAAGAGTAATTTTCGGCTCTTATTGGAGAATATACCCCCATAGTAACAATTACAATGAGTAATATAGAATTTATCCTCCTCAACAGCTTTATTATTTTCTCATACCAATCTAACATTTCCATAAGTATTGTGTATTTGGCATCTTCGGGTATGATTTGGGATGTATTCACACCTTTCAAGATTTATTTTTTAAAATACTACAAAATTGGTGGCATGTAATCAGTTTTGAAAGTTATAAAATTTTTATATTTCCATTGGATTATGTTATAAAAACAATATTTAACTATTATGGGGTGGAACATATTTCCAATGGAAAATCATCCTCTTTTTCCTCTAAAATGGATCCATTCTCCATATCATATAAATGGACAATGATGACGATGTTTTCTAATCCATAACACACTGCATATATCATAATATCATCATTAGAATAATATGACTTGTTTACCATTATTTATATATAAAATAATATATTTCAACTCACATTATTTTTCATCCATGTGAAGATATTTTTTAATTTATGACCTCTATGAGTCTTCACCTTCTTCTTTTATGACCCACCGTGATACAATTTATAGAGGGTAATCTATAGTGAGTCCCTATACTATCTTTTGGTATATATTCAGAAATAGATTTAAGTCTCATACGAATAGAATGAATAAAAACACTTATCTTCTTACACAAATCTTTATTAGTTAAAGACTATATTTTAGGAAGGGGAGATAGTAAGTTAAAAATTACCTATTCCCTATGGGATATTGCTTATCATGTTCAACTGAAACAATATTTTGGATCATTGTAAGATTAAATAACATTAGGTGAATTGTTACGGTAAAAATATCTCCAGTCATATGGGATTAGGATACACCAAAAATACTACTAGTTAGGTTGTTGTTGTTTTCCTCCAAACCATTCAAATTATCATCTATGATTGAGTTAGATGAAATACATTTTTTTAATGTCATAATTTTGATTCTATAGATAATGTGGCCATTTTATATTTTGATTATCGTAAATGTGATTCTTTTTCAACATTTTAAGGGTCTTGAATTAATAGTCTCTTATTGGATCACTACAATTTACTTTGATGTTTCTTTTTTTGAAGTATGGTCCCTTTTGAGTATACAAGTTATCGTATTTTGTGATTTATTCTGATATTTTCAAAAAAAATACATTTCATGATTTCAATTTTAGTGGGATGTAATATTTAATAAGGGAGTTGAAATTTTGTTCCCCATGATCACCCCATCATTATTTATGTGTATCTAAAAAATATTGACAAATAAAACTAAAATATATTTCACAAATCATCATGTCTTGCACATTATATATTTGCACACAACATTACCCATTTTTAATGATTTAAAATTTAAATTTAAGATATGTAAATCTATTCAAGAAAATTATTCTACCATTTTTATGTTATTTTTATTACATTTATATGGAAGGATCATAGATTTAATGTAGAAAATATTCACCCATTAATATAGATTAATACGATTAATATATTCCACATCAAATGTTTTCTAAATAATATAATATGTAGTTGCTGGAGGATTGAACATGACTTGTATATTATCCTTGAATTATATTTTCCTCATAGTAGATGTATTAACATCATCTTCCATGAAATATTATTAATGTATTATTATAAATATGGTCATTTAATAGAATCTTTTTTTGGTAAATATGTTAATATGATTATAATATTTCTTTTTGTAGTAAATGATAAGAGGATATATGGTTGTTCATATAATGAAAATTACCTTTGTTTTTTCATCTATATGAGAATGGTTACTTATTTTAAAATACAAGGCTTCATGAATAGTTGAACTCTTCCTTTCATGTACCTCACATTATGAGGTCATTCTTATTACAAATTCAGCAAGTAGTGGTCCATCATGGAGAAATGGAATATAACTATTTGAAGGGCCTTTATAGTGAATACAAACATTTTAGAAGAATAACATGATTTATTACTGTTTTCCCAAATAGATAACTCCACAAGAAATTACTTATGGAGGTACTTTAGGGTAGATAGTAGGAAGCGTACCTCATTATCATCTATTTATTAGATTTTAATGATGATTTCCTTAGTGATCAACAATTTTAAAAAAAATAGGATTAGTTAGGGTATGGAAAAGAATAATACCACCAATAAAAATTTAGTAGGTTGGACCCCAAAATACACTAGAATGATAATAACATGGAGGATTTTGGATACTTGAAATCTTGCTTACTTGATCTAATAATGATTCTATAGGAGCATTTTCTGCCATTAAGAAAATGGTGCACATTAACAGAAGAATATTTTTGAGTTTGGATGTGCTAAATCTTCATGATATTATATTCTCTTTTGTCAGAATTCATCATTGATGTTATCTGTTCTGTTGATGAACTCGAATACTGTGAAAAGTGACAATCATATTTGGGATTTCCAATGCGACACATATGTTGTTTCTAAGAAATTTAAATATTTTTTTGTTTATTTATTCGAATGTGTGTCTATATTTATGTGTATGGTAGTGAGAGAAAACAATATCTTGTGGTAACATAAATGTGATTCGGGTCTCGTTGTTCATTCTTGATTTAAATGTTCAAAAAATCTGAATGACTAGGTACCAAATTGTTTCCCTGCAACAATCAATTCCACTAATTTTGTTGATGAGCATATTTTATTGTGAGGGATGTGATATGTGTCAACTACCTGACTACCATCTCATGAAATGAATATTTAAATCCTTATAAAATGTGGGTTGGGATATAATCATGCCGCTTTAGTGTGACAAAGATGTGTTGTTGGGATTAGGATGCTGAAATATGATTATTGATCTATTCCAAGGTTGGGGTGGGAATGTATTAATATCCATTTTATCATGTTCCCTCCAGTCTAGTATAATAGGATTCATGTGTGGGGGATTGAGTGTGTTCCCACTAACTATTAAGTGTCAGAATATGCTGAAGAACTCATACTGATATTACTATAGTATGGTAGCAGGATTGTTGGGTGTGGGTATTATATTCATATAATAACTATTTTTTATTGTTGTATATTGTTGGTCTTCCCTGGTGGGTGCAAGATCATGGGCCCTCTTCTAGTTGGTGATATTATACCTCCCCTTGATGACATTATTGGGAGCTTGGGACTAAATTACCTGAGCTATGAAAAATATGGTGGCCTTCTCTGTGGGTTGTTAAGGGATTGGTATTGAATTTAATTTACAATTGAAAATAAAGTAAGGATCCCTCTAGGGAGACACATGTTTTTAGTGAATAATGTTTTACACTCTTGGTCCACCTTCATATGATATGGGAGGTATTTAATAATGATTTCTATGGAGAGTCTCAAGAAATATTTCTAAAATTTGACACATTTGATTTTTTTCTTCACCACCACTCATTGTTGGGAAGATAATTGATTCAAGATCATGTACTATAGGTAATAAGGTGTATCAAAAAATTTAGGGATATTATATCCCATGTGTTACTCTTATATTGGTCCATTATCCACCTAGTAACATCAAAATAGGGTAGGATATAACATCTATTAATTTGAAGGGGAAACAAGTTATTCAATTTCTAATATATAAGTCTTTAATGGGATAAATGGTTCCATCCATATTAAAGATAATTTTGATAATGTGATTAAATGAAACAAATACACAAAATAAAGCATGTGGAAGCACACCCACAATTAAACAAAAGAATGGATTTATTCATATACTCATGGTCAAAGTATTCATGTTGAGTTCACTATTTTTTATATTTTTAAAATATGGTTCCTATTATATTTGGAATTATTGTAATTTTTATATGATCTAAAATAGGTTTTACTATTCGATATAGCAACACCAAATTTAATAGATTTACCAAAAAACTACATAGCCACTTTCCAATGTATGATCATTGTCATTTCTTACCAATGATTCATAGAAAATCACATTGGACAAGATGATGGAGTTTTAGCCCATCAAAATCCAATGTGGGGATTTATTTTCAACTATAATTCCCTTTTATAGATTTATGTCATGTTAATGAATCCTTCTCAAATCTCTATATATGCTTGGCTATCCCTTTGTTATAAAAGTGTTATTAGCATGTCGTGATATGATAATCTAAATGTTTCATATGTATCTAATCAATGTGAACATGTGTATAAATCATATTCTCTCCATCCAGGGCACCAAAAATATTTTTTAGGGGTTCTCTATCTTATATAATTTTTACATGGTGATTCTATGTTTTAAGGAACTCATTTTTAAATCCCAAAATCATGGAAATCAGTAGATTATCTCCATCTCAGAATCTAGAAGGTCTTCATATTTTTGTGATAAATCTTGTTAAATAAAATTTATAGATATTTTTTAATGTGTAATCATAAACCATGTAGTTTGTGGAACATAATGTGATGCAGTGTTCCATTTGAAGACATATAATAAGGACATATCAATCTAGTTTATCATCATGTAGTAAGTACCACTAGGTGAAAAGAGTATACCAATAAAATGGTTTTCAATTCTATCAATGATTTTTTTCATCATATAATTATTTCATATAATATAAATCACATCATGAGAACATTGATAACAAAATTCAAAAATTAAAAATTACTATTGAATGAAATAAGTGGTATTTATAGAAATTAAGGAACCAAACCCCAATGAATATTAACATGACCTTAGAAATAGTAATGTGACCATTAAGAATAGTAAACCGACCAATAAAATAGTAACCTCACATATAAAATAATAAATAAAATTTATGAATCTTGTAAATAAATATATGATATATTTATATAATGGAATATAAAAAAAATGTTTTAAAATTGATAAATAAAATATTGGTATTTTTATATAACCTAAATTTTTATTTAAAATTTTATAATTAATATATTAATTTAAATGAGTATTTAATTTTTTAAAATGTACACATAAATTATTATTTTGTTTTGTTATTATTACAAGATAAATTTATGAGACCTTAATTAATTTTTCAATGTTTCATAAAACTAGTTATAATTTTAGAAGTTGAATATTTAAAAAAAATGTTTATTTTAATTTAAAATTGAATTAAAAAACTATAGAAAATTATTTTCGTATAATAGAGTTAGTTTTTTTAATTATAATAATTGAAAAAAATAAGATTTATTTTTTGGTTTTTGTCTAAATTTTTTGATTTTTTTGAATAGTGAAAGATGATAATTTACAGAATTACCTAATTACATGAATTATTAACTAATTCATGATCCATGGATGATGTAAACACAATTTGTTTCACACTCAAATACACTAGTTGTTATATTGATTCATAATAATCAACACTTTTCATAGTCTTAATCAAAATAAAAAAAGAAGAATAAAATACACAAAAAAACACCCCTCTTTTATACTATAAATACAACCCCCAAACAAACTCTTCTACTAACACATAAAAATCAATGAAAATTTTACATATACTTCCTAATACATATCCCAAATATCCCCCCCCCCCATTTCCAAAATATTATGGTCTCAATAAAATAAAAAACTCAACTACATCCAGTAGGTTCTCAATGAGAAGGAATTTAAGAAGTAAAATCCTTTTTATTTTCATTCATTATTGTTCAATTATCTATTATATTAATCTCCTAAACTCACATTATCAATGAAAAATTATAAGAATAATTATATAATTTGTTGTTACTTTTTAATATAAAAACTCATCATCATTTCCTTTCCCCTACATTTTTATTTCTAAACATGAAAACAACATTTGTGATGTATTAATGTATCACATTCAAGGACCAAGATTTTTCAACTTCCAATTTTTCCTTCGACGAGGGAAATAAAAAAAAATTTATGGTTAAAATATATTATAATATTTCAATTAAATATTATTAATTGTTATTTAAACATTAATTACACATAATATTAATTATAAATACAAAACTAGATCATGATGTTCATAAAAACTACTAAAATAAATTACATCATTTTTATTAACACTTATATAATGAACTGTCTTCATAACAGGAAAAACATTATATAGGACAATTTAGCAATATTTATGTTCATTAATGGGAACTTTCTGATTTCTTACCCATTCTCAAATTCACTCAATAATATTTTTTAATCCACTATTATGTTATTATAATCAATAATTTTATCATGAAAAAATATATTACTTCATTTATGATTTTATACAAACAATTATGCATTTTCCATTTTATAAAATCATTAAAATTTTACCTTAATCACCATAAAGTGTCTCATTTATAAATTTTCTTAAACAATAATTTTAATATGCTTTAATTTATGTTGGACATAATTTGTATAAATATATTCCTATATTCTCATATAAATGTCCATATATGATTTAAATACCTTATTTCCTGAACACTATTATGATACATCCTCTAGAAACCTAGGCATAACATTGATGGATATTATATCTATTAAGATTAATATTCATTATATTGAAAAAATATTTTCCTAATGACCATTATAGTTTAGTGTATTTGGAATCATAAAAGAATTAAATCCTTTTTAAGTATCTTCTTAATGACCCATAATGATCTTTACCTATAGTAAATCAACCTATAACCGTTCTTAATAACATGGGGAAAATAAACATAACAAAGGGGTGCAATCAGATCCTCAGTAATGGTAAATAAAGGAAATGTGTAAGCATAACATGAACAAAATTTTATAGAACATGAGCATCAAATTTGAAGATCATACCATTAATTTTAAAGATCCTAATAATGATTTGAATTTCATATGATGAATCATAAAATAATTAATATCATAATTCTATAAATAATAATGTAGGAATAACAAATGGAATTTTAGAAAACACATAAGAATACAGAAACCATTTTTGATGGTGTATTACCAAGGCATTTATAATGTTTTAGGCTTCAGTTAGTAACTCATGTACTTGGTTGAGGATTGGGATTCCCTCTTATGTAACCACTAGTTTTAGGAATATAATTTCCTCCATTGTACCCTCTCAATTAATGTTTGGGATGTCCTCATGTTTACCCACTTGTTTTAGGATTTGTATTTCCTCCTATTTTCCCTCATCGTTCGGTTTTGGGATGTCATGTCATGTAACCTCTTGTTTTTGGATTGGGATATACTCGTATATTCCCTCTTGTTTCGAGTGAGGTATTTCCTCCCATATAGCCTTTGAGATGAAAAAATATTTATCATTACCCAATGTATTGGAGGGGATAATTTATCACACCCATCCCAAAATGAAATAATACATGGTTGTACGAAAAAACATTGATCATATCATGTCCCATTAAAATATTTGTGATTTATAAACAAAAAATCCTAACCCATGAAATGAAATTGGTATCATTAAAATTTCACCCCAAAATAATCTATGGTAAATAGATAGGTTTCATACTCATTTCATCAAATCATAACCCATAATGATAAGTGGGTTTCAAAAGCATATAACCCTAGGAAGTGAAATAGGTTTCATAAGAATCATTAAATAAAAAATAAACCATTAATAAAATAATATCAATGTAATCTTTGGTTAATTTCCTAGAATTGATTTACTATCTTTAACATATTACATCTGACTTGGAAAACAACTTGGGAAGATATATTAAAAACATTTCTGAAGTACAATTATATTTATTCATTGAAAAATGATTTTTTAACCCTGAATCCTTTTTTAAATAAATATTAATTGAAAATATGTTGAAACAATAGATGGAAGGAATGAAATAATATTGAAAAAAAACATCCATGGAAAACATGTTAAATAATTTCAAAATCAGCTTGAAAATAATTTTCCATGAAAATTATAAAAATATATTAAAAACAATATTCATTAAAAACAATATAAAAATGTATTATTAATGCGTGGAAATATTTTGACAAAAAATTATATAAAAAATACTATAATTAACATGAAAAGATTTAGAAAATAATTTTTATTTCAAAATTATCATATATGTTACAAAACAATTTTACAATATTTTTATTTGATATTATTTTGAGTACATGTAAATAAATCATGAAATTTTATTTAAAACTATTTATTTGAAAATAAAAATGGAAATGTATAAATGAATCTTGATATTATTTTGAAAATAATTTCATTAAAAATAATTTGAATACAATTTTGTTAAAATTATCCTTTTATACACGCAAAGGAATATTCACATAAATTACGGTGGTTAAATCTATACATATAGTACTATTGGGACTCCACATGTCAAGAAGTTTGATGATGGTGGCTTCTTGGTGGAAGAGGGTCCTGATAGGATAAAACAAATCACACAAATGTGAAGGTTCTCTATTATATCCTATATCTCATATCTCAATGGTAACCACACCTGGTCTCTCTCTGATTTACATACATGTATTTCCCATTGTTTGAATTCAAGGAACTGAAAATAAATTCCAATTGGAAAAGGATACATTCATATTTTGTTGAAATATCAAGAAGATTTTGATAGAATTTCGAATTTAGAGAACCATAATCTAAAACCTAGTTTTCCTTGTCTCTCTTAATGGGACTCCAATTTATACCCTCAAACTTATCGTAACATAATGGCCTAGGTTTGAATCAAACTACATGGTCTTTATTGGTTTTTTCAGCACCCAAAAATCCTGAATGACATAGTTTCTTGCTTATGTTCTCCCCTAAAAATTGACTAATGATCATTGGAATCATATTTAGGACTCCTTGATAGAGTCATTATAGAAATTAATGTGGAGTCCAAGCAACCTAATACTACTAATTTCATTTCCAACGATTAGAAAACAAAATTAAAAATTGAGTATGAGAGGAAACCCCCTTTTAGTGACCATTGAAATATCATTGGTCATACCGTATACAACTGTAGAGTGATTATGAAACAACCAATCCAGCTATATAAAAATGATTCGAATGAAATGTGGAGACATAAGAAGGATAAATCCCTCTGGATAAATGCACTTGAACCATCTAAAAACAAAACATGAGTGAAAAAAAATCAATTAATCTCACTTAAGAGATTACTTGGGTATTAAATGGGATGACTTTATTGAAGAGGAATAAAAAGATAAAGTCCTCTTTGTATAATTAGAAACTATAGTTTTAGACACCCTTAAAAAGGTTACTTAGTTGGAAAAACCCAACTCATGTCCTGATTAACAAAATGAAAAGCCCACAACTATACAATCCATGACACTAGAAACAATAAAAGCTTTGTAGGGAATCCCAGATTTGACTCTTGAACCTATACAATTGGCCCTCAAAACCTACAATACAAATAATAATTAATAATTAGATTTAGGAATAGTTACTACACCGATGGATATGAAGAATGAAACCATAACTATCCCAATTGATCCCCCACTACCCACGCTTCAAATTGAAGCCCGTTATATCCTAAAAACATAAAAACTCCCCCACGACTGTGCAACATGTTACTCAGAATAATTTTGATTTTATTTGTCATGGTAATAATACATTGGTACAAGAATATAATAACACAGAGGATAATAAGAATTCCCTACCAAATCTGCAGTTATCCTCCTTGGATCTGTGCATGGTCAATCATCATAATGGTAACCCTGCAAAAGCTATAGGTATTCCTTCTAATTTTGTAACTAGTGCTTCCTGCATATTGAATTATAAAAATTTGAATTCCAACAATAATAACAATCTTATATTGATGTGTTATAAGAATTACATGGACCCATTATTTAATGAACCATCAAATGAACCCTTAATGATGAACCTGACTCAGCTATAATTTATCCACACAAAAACAATACCACAAAAAGGTTAGAAGGTCTTAAATAAAGAAAGGCTCTGGTAAAAAGAAAAGGGGTATTTCTAACTCCAAATTTCAGTTTTAATGAATATACTCTTTTGGAATCATCAATGGATCTCTAACCCTGAAACTTTCAATGTTTTAAAAATAATAGTCCATAACCATCGTCCCATGATATTTTCAATTACTGAACCTAAAATCACTTTCTCTACTCTATACACATATATATGTCAGCACAATTATGTTTTCATTGGTTCTGTGAATAACACCCCACATTCAAATTCTCTTTGTATTTTTTTGCGCTATTCATTTCATAATAAAAATACATTTAATATCACTGATCAAATTTTTACTTCCTCCTTTAATATTGAGGGCAGTATTGTTTATTTCTCATTTTTTATAACAAAAATCTGGAAAAAGGAACACCATGGTACAATTTCTCTCTTCTAGTATATACCATAAATGCTCCTTGGTCTCTTATTGGTGATTTTAATTCCATTAATAACTCTAAAGAAACAATTGTCCATTCACATTCCTCTATCTCCACTATAGAATTCAAATCCTAGATTAAGGACAATATTCTATTTGATATCAACCTCACATGTGAAAAATACACCTTGTATTGGATAAATTATAACAAAGTGGTTGCTTCCAAATTGTATAGAGCACTTAAAAATATTTTTTCTTTAGATAAATTGGACTATATCTACAACACCACTATCTATTTGATAAAATTTGATCATCACCCCATTCTTGTCAACACCTCAACCAAATGAATCAATCCTAACCCGCCTTTCAAATTTAACAATGCTTGGTTATCATATTATTTTTGCTCCCATTTCATCCAAACATTTTGGTCCTCTATGTCTGACAACAGAGATACCTTTTCCTAAGACATCAAATTACATCATCCCAAAAAAATCACTTAAGTCTTGGGGAAACTCTAAATCCAAACAAGTTAAGAAGGAAATCATGAATCTTGATAAGGAGCTTAATGACATTCAAACCATTAAAACCAAGTCAGATCTTATCACTGATCCTAATTAAGTGCTTAATATTGCTATCAAACTCAACGTTATGGTCACGTTTATTGAAAATGTGAGAAAACAAGTGTTGAAAGTTAAATGGTAATCTGGTGGTGATAGAAATACCGAATTCTATAATTGTCATCAACAAATCCATAAGGCCTACACACCGTTAACTTTCCTAATGGATAGAGACAACCTGCTTGATAACGATGATGACATTGACCATAATATTATCTCCTACTATGATTCAATTTTTAATGGTCCTGAAATCAATAAATCCATCTTCCCTAAGGTCATTCCTTTTATGATCACTGATGAAGACAACACCTTCCTCCTTAGCACTCCGATTGACCATGAAATCAAAAACACATTCTTTAGTCTGAATTTTGATAGTGGTCCTGGTCCTGATGGATTCAATAATGGGCTTTTTCAATGTTATGGGGTTATTATCCATAAATATGTTTGTAATATTGTTAAATCCATTTTCTATAATGGGGTTCTCCCTCATTCCCTCAATGTTCAGTTTCTCAACTTAATTCCTAAAGTGGATAATTCTTCTGAGATTCATCAGTTTTGACCCGTTGCTCTTATCAATACCATTTATCAAATTATCACTAAAATCATTTCCAACTGTCTCTTTACCATCACACATAAAATTGTATTTAGGAACAAATTTGGTATCATAAATGGATGATCCATTCAAGATTGTATCTTTCTTGCCTCAGAATGTGTCAACAACATGAATAAACCCAATAGAGGAGGTAACATTGCTGTAAAACATAACATTAGGAAAGCTTTTGACACCATGGACTAGAGATTTATATTAAATGTCCTGAAAGGATTTGGTTTTAATGCTCATTTTATCTCTATGATTATAACTCTCTTCAACTTGGCATCTATATCCATTTGGAATAAAGGATCACCCAAAGGTTATTTTAAAATAACTAAAGTTGTTCGATATGGTGACCCTCTCTCTACCATCCTTTTCTCAATAGTGGCAGACTATCTTAGTCACCTGATTAATCGTCTAGGGACCCAGAATAAGATGAAACCCATTCATGTCTCTAGGAATGATAATTCTCCTACTCTCCTTCTTTATGCGGATGACATCATAATCTTCCCTTAAGGAGATTAAACGAACATCCTCACCCTCAAAAATACCATCTCTCACTATGAAGATATTTCTGTCCAAACCATCAATTAGGAAAAATCCTGCATCTTCGTTGAGAAAAACATTCCCACCAACAAGAAATGTAACATCATCAACGACCATGGTCATAAATAAGGAATGATTCCTTTAATTTACCTTGATGTCCCTATCTTTTGGGGAAAGCCTAAATCCTTTCCTTTTACATCTATTGTTGATCAGGTCCTAAAACAGTTAGCCTCTTAGAAAAGAATGGCTCTTTCCATTGCGGGTAGGGTTTTTGTTGTTAAATCAACTATGGTCTCTAGTTTTTTACTCCATGATGGTCTACAAATGGCCGATTGTACTTATAAAAATATTGAACATAACCATTTTGAATTTCATCTGGACTGGTAGTACACTAGAAAGAATGCTTGTGATTATTCCCTGGTCAACATGTTGCAAACCCATTGAGAATGGTGGTATTGGTATTAAAAAACTAAATCATTTCAATGAATTCCTTCAGGCTAGACTCACATGGAACCTTATCCATAATTCTTTAGATTCTATCACCTTTCTTAAAAATATCTTCCTTACCAAACTTAAGATGTGAACTCTAGTTTTATTAATTCTTATATTTGGAATCCATCAAAAACACCTTCAACAAAATTGTGATTAATTCTATATGGATGTTCTATGATGACTCTTCCATGAGATTTTGGCTGGACAACTAGGCATAGACACCTTTATTTTCTTTGGATTCATCGAATTTCAACCATGATATTATTACATGCACTATGAAAGACATTTTATATTCTCAACAAGTTCGCCTCCACTATACTATTCTTAATTATATTGAAACTTATCCTTTCGCTCACACGAAGTAAATCTTGGCCATGGAACTAGCTCAAAATGGAATAATCACCTCCAAGAATTTATACAATAATCACTACAGTGATTCTGAGAGTTTTTACAAATGGCTCAAACATTTTAACAAACCATAGATCAAACCATCGAGATTCAATCTTATCTGGAATCTTGCTCAAAATATAGTTCCCACTGAAATTTTTCTTCAATCCATTTTTATTCCACATTTATCTATGTGTAGATTCTGCAACCACCATAGGGAAGAGGAAAATCATCTGGTTCATTCTTGTACTATTTATTCTACTCTTTGGAACTATATTCTTGACCTTTTTGATTGCATATGGTTGTTTTTGACTATGATAAAATTCAACATAAAAATTGTGCTGAAATGGAAGTCTCTCAAAAAACCATGAATATTTTCCACTTGGTTGTTTCTAAACTTCACCATGTGAACTGGTATGATCATAATGTTATTATCCATCACAATTTCTCACTCAATCTTAATAAAGGTCGAATTCAGATCCCAATCACTATACATGCTGCTACTTTATTACAATATTTTCATTGCCATAACACCGTACATGACTTTGGTATCTTGAAGTGGCTTCAGATAAAAGGAAATTACCATCAACCTCATCATACTTTTGATGTGTTCTGGAGGGTCCCTCTCCCTAGATGGAGAAAAATCAACATTTTGGAGCCTCCAAGTGCAACTCGGGCCCTGTAGGGTGTGGTGAAGTCTTACGGAATCATCATGGACAGATTCTTGGATGTTTTATGGAAAATGTGACTTTTCATCCTCCCTTGAAGCTGAGATTCTAGGTCTGATCCATGCCATTGACTTTTCCATCCACTTTTGTTTGAACAAACTCTGTATTGAAAGCGACTCGATGACCACCGTACAAGTGATTTGGAATGGATTTACTCACCTTGCTTGGCCAATTACTACTCGTTGGACGGACTGCAACCGTTTTTTTACTAGTATCAACTATATCACTATGCATGTTTATCATTAAGACAATATGGTTGCAGATGGCCTTAAAAACATTGGGATCAATCAATTCGTCACTTGGTTTGAAGACCTCCTCATTGATCTGATTTCCATTCACGAAAAATATTTTAACATGATCCCATACCTTAAACTATTGTAATCTCTATTTTTTTCTACGTAATTATTTTCTCCTGCCCCAAAAAAAGAGAACACAGTTTTAATGGAACATAGATTTTTGATCGAAGATAGGGTAATGTTTCACTTCTTTAAAAACACTTTCATAAAAATATTATAAAGAAATGACTGGAAAAATGGTATCAATATATGTATTTTTCATCAATAACCATAGGAGAAGGAAATTCATGAGTTTTCTTGAGAGACGGATCAAAATATTTTTTCCAAGGAAACATAATCATAGTCAATCTAAAAACTGATAAGATTGTTTCAATAAACTCTTCCAACTTGGTATCATTGAACAAAACTAAACATTTAATAAAATGAAACTAAATGAAGATTAAAATATTCTTAATATAAATAGATTCATGATATAACATTTCAATGTAATTATATACACATCAAGGAAAAATATAGTTTCTTAACACGACATGTGTCTTATAGAAGGAAAATTTAGACCAAATCATTTTACTGATTAGGTAAATTTTGAATCATAGTACTCATGAAAGAAATATAATCAAATTTATATTTAAAAAATCATAAATCTTAGTATAATAATAATATAATATATACATGTCCATTATAAACACCACACAAAAGGAATGGATGGTGAATAAATAACATATCTCTTAGAAATGAAAATTGATAAAAAAAATCTTACATTGTGTCACAAATCTTATTGTACTCACTCAAACCACCTGTATAATAAATATTATTTTAATATAAATCTTTTATAGAATAATATTATTATATATAATAAAATATATGGATTGAGTATGACCCTGTATTACTCTCTTGTTATCAATTCTATGTTAAGGATTCCCTTCGTGTAATATCTGCTTTGATTTTCACATGTGTATTAATTTGTTGTATATTTATTCCTTATATATATATAATTATTTCAATAATGTAAAACATGATTTAAATAAATCTTATATTTATTATATTAATATTATAATAATATATATTAGATAGAATTAAGAAATAGAATATGCCATTCATGGAGACGATAAGTTGTACGTACGCATGAACGGTATTTCCTTTTAATTGTCATGTTGAAATATATAATGTAAAAGTAATATATGTATATATATTATTATTTATTTAACTTTATTATATATTATATATCATATATAATCATTAAAAACATCCAAAACAAATTCCATGCATTTAAGAATGTATCACATCACTTTGAGGGGCCGATAGTCCACCCTTCCTC
This sequence comes from Viscum album, assembly GCA_963277665.1. Lineage (NCBI taxonomy): Eukaryota > Viridiplantae > Streptophyta > Magnoliopsida > Santalales > Viscaceae > Viscum > Viscum album. The sequence continues at coordinate 1,939,802,597 of OY728126.1, read as the reverse complement.
AAACAAAATTATCGTATAAAGGAAAATTAAATGTAGAAAAGATGTATTTTTTAGAAGGAAAAATAATAATAAAGAAATAATACATATAATATATTAAATATATATAAATATTTTCCATGATAATTTCTACCATGATATGTGGTAAAGTAAAAAATGAACAATCCTTATTTAGTGAGGCGGTAGTTCACTGTATGCAAAAATATTAGGTTTTTTCCAATTAGATGGATGTGTGTAAATGATTAGCTAGATAACATAACATAAAAAAATATTAGTATATTTAAGACAACGGTTTTTATACCATCATGGAGTAATGTGATTCATGGGGGTGGTTAAGGAAAATAATAGAAATTAGAGTAATGGAAGACGTTACCTGTTAATCAGGTAAATCCATTTAAATTTTTCCCAAAGGAATCCTTGGATTTATTTATTCCTAAATAGAGGATTATATGAGTAATAGAAGGATATTTATATGTTTATTTGGAATATAATGGTCTATCTAATTTTTTTAATAAATTGAAGAATGGGGGAGAGGTGGTGGGCTTATATAGAGATGGAAAAGGACTCACTTAGAATTTTTGAAAACCATTTTAGTGAACACATGTTCTTACCTAAACAAATCTCATAAAATAAAATAATAATAATAATTTAATGTTTAGGTCCGAAATATGGATAAAAAATGTGTTTATGATAGGTTTAAAGGACATTTGGGGCCTTAATATTATGATTTAGTCCCTCTTTCAACTTAATTTAACCTTATTCACTATAATTAATTTTAATCAATTTTTAAAAACATTTTGGAAAAAAAATTAACATGTTCTCATTTGAAACAAAATATTATACATATTGAAATTTTTTATTAATATTTTTATAAATTAAAATCCAAGAATATGTAAAATTTAGATTAATGTTAATCCCGCAGATATAACAAACTAACATGTTTTTAAAGTATAAAAATGTTCAAAAGGATTTTATTTTTTTATATGAAATTTCAAAGTTATATTGATTATAATGACATAAATTGTGTTAATATATCTAAAATTGATATAATTTGACCTTTAAAAAATTTAACACATATTTTATCATTATTAATTATATAAATGAAAGTACGTTGTTAAGTAAAATAATTTAATTTTAAAAATTCATAAAAAAATTATGTTTCTTAGAAAAATAACAAAAAATAACCCTAAATTAATTTTAGATTTCTAAATTAAAAAATTATTTTTATTTTATCAAATAAAATTTCTTAATTTGTCTAAAAAAATTTCTTTATATAAGGACATGAAAATCCATTAATTAAATAAAATAGTTTTTTTAAACATATAATGACTTTATAAAATATTTTAATTTTCATTATCAATATGGTTTATTTATATTAAACCATCATAAAATTATTTTTAATGTAGTTATTATGTTTCATAAAACTATATTTTAATGTCTAGAATATAAATAACTTATTTAAATAACTATAAAAATAAAATGTTGTTTCATTGAATCTTTGTATTGTGTGTAACGTACTCCAGGTCAGTGTTACGTGTAGAACGTGCCATGTCGGTGTTGCATGTATCACATGAGAAGTTAATGTTGTTTTTAGAAGAATCCATGTTTTTTTATATTGAAAAGAATATTTTAATTAGTATTTTAATATATATATATATATATATATATATATAACTATCTCCAGTGTCACATTAAATGAAAAATATAACGAAGATAAACTAATTCAAATTCTTTTTTCCCAAAATCACATGGTGTTATATTCCAACCCCCATAACATTAATTTTTCCCATAAAATTATTTTCGGATATCAATGGTTTAAAACATGAATGTTCATTTCATTGAAACCCTCATCTTTAAAATGAACACTAAAACATCCATTAAAATGGAATGCTGGAACCATAACTGTTAGCCATAGTAAAATATAATTGGGTCTCCATATAGTAGAACATTGGTTGGGAGTGAAGATTGTATATTGAAGAAAAATCTAACTGTCATATTATGATCGAGAGTGATAGAGAAAAACATTATGATAAAGTAGATAATTAAGAATTAATATATCATTAATGAACTCTAGGACCATAAGATTCATCAGAAATTGAGGTACTTGGAATACATTTTTTGGGAATCAAGATCTTTTTTACTAAAGTTAAATAAATTTGACAAAAAAGACATAATTTATTAATATCATGAAAACGTCACCCTTTGTATTTTGTTGATCTACATCAACTATTTATCTAAAAAGGATGGTGAATTATTCATTCCCAATGTACAAGCATATCATGAGACCCATGATTTTCCAACCCATCAATTCTTAACCAAAAAAGTATTTTCATGAAGCTATGAAATATGAAAAAAAACCAAATACAAAAAGGCAACAATTTAATTTTATTGACTTCATATCATGTTTAAAATAAAAATTCCATAACTATTTATTCTTATAAACCTTCTAAAAAACGAATATTCATTGATTTAAGAAAAATATAATGAAATCAACTTAAATTTATTCCCCTATATTTCACAATGTACCCCTTGGTTGTAAGATTAAAAACATTTGAATACTATCATCGTATATTCCCTTGTAACATGTTAACATCTGTAATTACCATAAATCTTTTTGGAAAAAATTCATGATTCCTTATTTAAATTATTAAAGGGTATATCCTTTATATCCAGGAAGTTGTAAACATCATCCTTGAAGACATAAAACACTTTTTCAATATTCAGTTCATGGTAATCCATACCATAATGTTTACTAATTCATATATATTATATGTTTATCCTAACATCATTATCTCAACGTTAGGTATTCATTAAATGATAGACTCCCTTAATTACCATTCTATAAAATCACTTTTATTTTTATTAATCACCATTAAAATTTTCATTTTTAATACTTAATGTAAACATATAATATAAGTAATTATATATTTCATGATTTATATTACATAATCATTTAATTCTAATACATAAATACTGTATTCATCCAACTTTATTATTAATCCAATACTTGGGATTCATCAAATTTTCTCTCAATACATTGAATATAATATATAAATAATTTCATAAGGTTAATCAACATCAATCTAATAATTTTTATTATTTTTAATGAAAACAATAATGTAATAACATGGCATAACCTTCACATGTTTCTTGCGGTCTCTTTATCTTCACTAGTATAACCAACACTTTTGCCACATTCTTGACACTCTTTATGATACTTTCACATGGGAAATTGATTCATATAATTCCCATACATTACACATATAAAAAATTAAATGTCAACCATATTCTTTCTACTTATCTTTATTGACTAAAATAATAATTAATAGTGTGAGATACATTTATCATATTAGGATACCGTAAAATCATAAAAATTTACATATATGGTACCTAAATCTTGGATCATACTTCATTAATATATAAAAACATATAATTATCATAGGATATTTTTAGTCATTATCAACTTAAATACTACATTATTGTTTTTATGAATTTATTATTTCCTGAGTTAAATCCCACTAGGAGTGTCAAATTAGTTGTGTTGTAAGGCCTATTTTCATGTAAAATATTACCCATAGTCAGACCTAGAATATATTATCTGAGTTTATTCCCATAGGTATTGATGTTCTAGATCCATATCCACTTACAATATCTAGACATGGATTTATTTCTAGAAAACCCATCACTCTCTTTAACCAATAATACCGGACATTTTACAAAATGTTAACTCTTCTATAGAGACAACCATAGTCATATTCGTAGAATTATATATTGGGATCTAACTAATGATATCTCATCCTAGTTACTAATGGATGACTAAACCTTTACCTTGATAGTATCTGTAGAGAAATAGGCTAACAATCATCGATGTTACATCATTTTTGATGAATAAGCAGTACATTACAAAAATACAGGCCTGGGGACCAGAATAGTTTATAGTCTTTGGAAACATGGATACAAAATATTATATCCATGTCAAATATAATCCACATCTCCCAAAAATACCAACACCCTTTTTAATTATACCTATAACCTTTATTCATATCCTAGGGAGTAGAAACATAAGAGAGGAATGATCTCATATGCCCAATAAAGGTAAATAAATGCAATGGATAACAATAACATGAAAAAAGGATATATAACATGATCAAATCATTTAAAGATAATATCATTTACTTTAGATATCATTATAAATTTTGGAAGTTCATATGACATAGATCATAAAATAAATAATATAATAATTCATGAAATCAAAATATGGTAAAAAGACATATAATTTTGGAAAACACATAAGCACATAAAATCCCATTATCAAGGCTGCCTACCTTAGCCATTGTAATGTGTTAGGATTGAGTTAATCAGAAGTGTACCTTATATGGGCTTGGGATGCACCCCCTTGTACCGTCTTGTTTCAGGATTGAAATGTCCTCCAACATACCCTCTTGTTTCAGGATAGGTATGTCCTCCCATTTTCCATCTTGTTTCACGCTTGGGATTTCCTCCCCTTTACCCACTTATTTTTGGATTGGGATTTCCTCCCATGTGCCCTCTTGTTTTGGTCTTGGGATGTCTTCCTATATACCCTCTTTTTTTAGACTTTTAATTCTATCATGTGTACCCTTTTAGATTATAAATCATTTAACATTACTCAATTCATTAGAATAATATATAGTTCTGACCTATTGCATAATGAATTCATACAGGCATATGCTATATAAAACATACATCATATCATGACCCATGAAAATAGATGGGTTTTATAAACATTAAATCATAAACCATGAAATAAAATGGGAATCAATAACATTTCCTGACATCATAATATATGGGATATAGATAGGTTTTATAATCCTTTCAGTAAAGAATATCATGTGAAGAGAAGTGGGTCTAAAAATCATATAACCTATGGAAGTGAAACATATGTCGTAAGAATTATTCTATAAAAACATGAACCATTAATGAAATAATATAAATGGAACCTTTGGATCATTTCCAAGAAGGTCTTGATTAACATCAATGGATATCTTCTTCGACATAAATAACCTGGGAAGAAATTTTGAAAACATTTCTTGAGTATAATATCCTTTCTTAAATGGAAAATGTTTTTTTAAAACCTAAAAACTTTTTGAAGTCTACTTTCATCGAAAATACATTGAAAACATATAAACAAAAATAGAAATAATTTGGAAATTTTTTTTCTAAAAACATATAAATACATTATAAAAACAAATTTCATCGAAAAAACACCGAAAACATATAATGAATGCCTGAAAATTTATTGAAAACCAATTTACATAAAAGCATATGAAGTAATATTGAAAATCATTTTCTTTTAAAAGTTATAATATATGATATCAAAAAAATTTAAACCATTTTACTTTGAATTTTTTTTAATACTTATAATGACAACATGAAAAAGTTTGGAATACCATTTCATTGAAATATATCATTAAAAACATATAATTAAATGTTGAATGTGTTTTGAAAAGCAATTTACTTGAAATAATATGAAATAATTTTTATTTTTTTCCAATTCCATTTATTTAAAAATACATTCAAAAACACTCTCATAAAAATTAACATTTTAAATATGCAAAATAAGCTACATATAAAAGATAGATTGTAAATCTAAACATTTCTTAAGGTGTAAAATGAATATCCTTTTCTCACAGTATAAAGGTAAGATAAATGACATGTTTAGAAAGATTAAATATGATTATTTGGAAACCCTTTGTAAAATAAAAATGTTTAAAAATATCATTTAATTATTATTGTATAATAGTGAACTATTCTTGGAGACCCTTTTTAGAAAACATGGTTTTGATGGAACACAAATTTCCAACCAAAGAGAGGGTAAATTCAGGCTTCCTTAAAAACACATTCTTATCGTTCATATGTACCAAATAGTGGATTAATGGAACCAATATATGAATATATAATGAATAACCCAATAAGAATAAATTTAATATTTGTTCTATGTGATGGATAATAAATATTCATAAAAGGAATAATTATCATAAACAATCTAAAAAATAGATGTGATTGTGTGAATAAACTCTTACCACAAGGTAAGTTCAACCATACACATAATTCAAGAAAATAAAATTAAATGAAGTTTAAAATTTCATCAATAGATATATATTAATTATAAAAAATTTTAAAGGTAGTATATACCCCTCATTGAATGATATAGGTTCATAATATGAAATGCGTCTCAAAGAAAAAAAATTGAGACAAAGTCATTTTACTTATTTGGTTTCATTTGAAACATAGTCCCAATGAAATAAATATAATAAAATTGATATATAAATACCAATAAATTTATTTATAATAATCATATAATACATCCCTGGTATGTATACAAACCATAAAAAAGTAATGGGTGATGAATAATGCATGTATTTCAAAGAAATAAAAAGTGTGATGAAATTACCTTATGTTGTGCCTTGAATCTCATCGTACTCATTAAAACATCCTATATAATAAATTATAATTTCATAGAAATATTTTATATAACCATATTATTATATATAATACTATATATAGATTTTTATGACATTATTGTTTATTCTTGTTAACAATTATATGAAAAGGTTTCACATTGGGTAATATTCACTTTGTTTGTTGTATGTTTCTTAATTTTTTATATCTTTTGTTCTTTTACAGATATCATGATTTCTATAAATTAAAAAATAATATCATTATATTTTATTTTTAATATATTCCTTTTATAATAATCAATATAATATATAAGTATTAAATGGACTTCACTATTCATGTAGATGGTAGGGCATACGTACTCAGAAATGTTATTTCTATTTAATTTTTTTGATGAATAAATGAACATAAAATATTTATATTTATATATATAAAAATATATAATTATTAATTTATATTTATTATATCATATATATCATATATTAATAAATTAATTATACCAATACATAATAAATTACATTTAGTGTATCAACAAATCCCATCTCTTTGAGTGGGCGGTAGTCCAAACTTGCTCAAATGATAAGATTGTATTTACACCACATTGAATGTAAAGATATATGTGTTGAAAATGGAATACCAAGGGCTAACTAAAAAATTATAATAACATATGAAAAATATATAAATATTTTCCATCATAGTGTCTACAATGACAGGTGGTAATGGAAAAACGAGCAATCATCATTTTGTGAGGTGGTATTTTTATATACACATGAATAATATGATATTTAAAAATTAGATATATGTGTGTGTAATATTATGTTTATTTCTTAGTATTAAAAAATACAATTACATTTATGATACATTTTTTGTTATTAAAAAATTAAATTTTGAGAGTGGTGGTGGTGGGGAATGAAAATAAAAGAATGGAGATTGGGAGAAGATATTAAATCTAAAATAGGTAACTCATTTTTGTTTCTATGAAAATGATTCTATGGATGGATTTCAACCCATATAGAGTCTTCTAGGAATAATGGTGGAATTTTTATAAGTGTATTGGGAAAATCATTCTGAACGTAAGGGAATTGAGATGTGTGTAGACGTGGGAGAAGTGGTGTCTTTTATAGTGATAGAAATGGACTCACATAGACTTTTTGAAAAAACAATTATTGTACACATGTCCTTTCCTAAAACATGTCATACCAAACAAAAATAAATCCATAATTTAAGGTTTTTGGATGATATAAGTCCGGAAAAAGTGTTTTGGTCATGTTTCTAGGTAATTTGGGCTCCTAATATTAAGGATTAGTCCCTAGTTAAGCTTAATTTTACCTAAATCACAATGACTAATTTTCAGAACATTTACTATCATTTTTTGTCAAAAAATACTATGAATTAATTAAAATAAAAATTTTATATTGATTAATATGGTGTATGTATGTTTTTAAAAATTTAATTCACCAAATAGATAATTTAACATTTATTCTAATTTTGTAGACTAGATGAAATAACTCTTTTTTATTGTAGAAAATTGTTCAAAAGTCAATTATGTTATTATATTCAATTTCAATGTGAAATTTACTATAAGGACATTTATTTTATTTATATATGTATAATTTATTTAATTTGTTCATAATAAAATTAAATTATAATTTAACATTAATAAATAACTATTCTAGAAGGATGTTATTTACATGAATGTATTATTTTTTAGTATTCATCAAAAAATAGTGTATCATCAAAAAATCAATAAAATTAATCATTATCTAAATTTTGAAATCTAAATTAAAAAATTTATATTATTTTAAAAAATTCAATTTCTAGATGTGTCTAAAATTATTTTTTTTTGTTCTTCACATAATGATGATAAAATCAGTTCATTATAAAAAGAATTATTTTTTTAATATATAATGCCATTACAAATATATTAGATAATTATTTATTAATGTGTTTTATTAATATAAAACAATCATTAAAATATTATAAAATTAGGTATTAATATTCTAATTTATATTTATAATATAATTTTGATATATAACCAATTTAACAAATTATAACAATAAAATGTTGTTTTGTAGAAGATCATTATTGCATGTAACATACTCCAAGCTGGTGTTGGGTGTAGCACATCTCAAGTCAATATTGTGTGTAGTGGAAGCCAAGCCAGTGTCATGTGTAACAAAACCCATGTTTTCTTGTATGAAATATACATTTGAGTCATTGATTTAATATATATATATATAACTATTTATAGTGTCATGGGAGATGAAAAATATAAAAAAGGTAAATTAATTTCAAAAAATATATTTAACAAAATTTTAGGGGGTTACATTCCCATTTGTTATTAAATGTGACATGTTTATGATATCAATTTATTTCCATGGGTAACCCTAATGTTAATTCAATATGCTTGTTTTATCATGTGGAACACATATGAAATAACATGTTATTATTAGTGTATCGAGGGAGTTCTCTTTTGAATTTGGAAATGTCTAGTCTCCTAATGCGTCATCATGGAATCTGGAGTGAACTTGAATACATTATGGTAAATTTTCCACCATGTGAAATTATAATGGAAGTTATCATTGAATCTGGCATCTTTATGTGAAATTGACTTGGAAGTAATCCATTAATCATGCTTATGTCATGTTGTACGTTGTTTCCACTTTCCTATGATGCATTTATTATATGATCCCATGTTATACATGTTCTGCTTCCACATGTTTATTCATTATTGTTTATGAATTCATAGTGTTCCTTCTAATCCACATGTTGTTCATAATTTCACTGTTTGTACCCTTAATGGTATTGTTATCTCATCCCTTTATTCATTTATTACCCATGTTATCCTATGCAGATATAAGATCTTAATGGATGTTAATAGATAATTGTTAAGATTAAATGAATGATGATTTTTTGGATTCATGTTTTCTACTTATGTACCTAATATTACTTTGAAGCTATAAATTAGGATCCTTAGTGGTATTTGATGGTTAATTATTCATAAAATCATGTAATAATATTTTGGGTAAAATTTGAGGGTCGTTATAGTTGGTATTAGAGAAAAAATCATGTTTTTTGGATATTAGGCCGTGAAAAAATTAGTAAGAACCCCGGAGGTTTTTTTATCACCCTTGATAACCAATATGGGATCCTAAGGTGTCATGTGTTATGATATTATTTTCCTTTAAAATATTAACCTTTTATGTTCAGTGTTAGCTATTTTTTTTAACATATAAGTTATATATTCAAGCCCCTGTGATTTTAATTTATTATCAATGATAATGGAGGGAAATTAGATAACTCATGACAACATAAAATTTGATATTCAATGTTATGATTTATATAATGAAATTCGAAATATGATTATAATAGGAGATAAAAACTTCTTGATAGTAGATTCTTTTTAGGATAATGCCATCTATGATAACTTAAATCTAGTTTAATACCCTCCTTCCCTTAAGAAATAGAAAGTTGTGGTCGAATACTTTATGCGACAAATGCCTTCCATATTTTAGGGATATATTGATTCCATTCTCATGGAACAATGGGTTAACTCCATTGAGATGAATTTATCTATCCTCCCATTCATAGAAAAAGATATTTTTTAAGGAATTCTATTGTTTTATTGTGGAATATGATTATTGTTGGAAACTAATCAAAACACAAAATCTAACGAGAAAATTGATTCTGTCGAAGGGATGATATCATTGAAATATTTTTCTAAAACTATTATCCTCGAAATATAATTCATAATATAGTGAGAGATTTAAATAGACTACATCAAAAAAAATGATTCAATTCATGTATATGAGGAAAACATTATATTCCCTTGAATATACTCTATATTTCTCATGAACATTGAATATAGGGTGGTTTTCTTATTTAGAGAACTATAGTCAAGTCTACAAAAATTATTGGACATTCAAGGGTTATGTAGTTAGGAGGATATTGTCTATTTTTATCCTATTTTTTAAATTTATATAAGATAATCTTAATGGTTTCGTGGGACAATTGATAAAAAACGGATAATTTAGTCAAATATCAGAGTATCAATATATAATTCCAATGTTGGAAATAAAATCTGACAACTCAGGTGTCAAAATTGTGGGAATATAAATCCTAGGATCTATCCAATGGGATCTAAGAGATGCTTCAAATGAGGAAGAATGGGGAATCTAGCTAATAAATGTAGAAGGGATACAATGAATCCCACTAATGTAGTGAAATAAAGGGTGATTCATATTAACACTCAGTTTGTGGTGTAAGTGTATCAACTACAAAGAATGTGGGAATTATGTAATACATTTCCCTAAATCATGGGTTATTGGAGGAAATAAATAACATCAACCTATAAGGTTTAAAGGAAGGGAATAACCTATCACTATGGCTGAATTCGTTCCCAAAGATGATGGGGTGAAAATTTTGATGGTTATTAATTTAAAAATTGTGAATGTACTATTTGATTTAGGTTATGTGTATTCATTCATAAATTTCAATTTTAGTAGAAATATTTAAAACCCACCTCAATTTAAAGTTGATTAGTTATCTTTGAAAATAGAAATTGGGGAATGTATTGCATCCATATTATATGAATCCTATGAAGATAATGTTTGTGGGTTGAACAACCAAGACATTATTGTCACACATTCTTCGAAAGAGTTTGATATTAAATTGTTCGGGGATTTTCTAACTTCATACAAATCCATCATCAACTATTGAAAATAGGAGATCACTCTTCACATACACAATAATCATACATTCATATACAAGTGTATGGAGGTGTATGAATCTTCTTTATAATTATATTCTCAATTTGAAAATTATTTGCATATGAGAAAATATATCTAGCATAAATGATTAAGAAAAGGAATATAATCATACATGAATACTTTACCCTTTTGAGTGACTACACTGATGTGATCCCTATAGAATTTCATGGCCATCCTTTTGATAGAGATGTTGTTTTCTCAATTGATCATATTATCATATCACTTCATTGATTAATCAATACTTACTATATTTAAACCATTGGGTTAGAGAAGCTGAAGTAGAATATAGAAAATAATATGGAAAACACTTTTATATTTCCGAGGGATTCATTGTCGGGTGAATTGATTCTCGATGTTGAGGGGAATGATAGATTAATGTGCCTCTAAATTTTTTATAATAAGACCAATAAATCCTAAAAAAGAAAGTGTTTTCTTGTTTGTGGATTAATGAAGTGTTCAATCAACGACATGGGCCCAAGTATTTCTAAAAGGAAGAAGTTCGGTCTGGATATCACCAATTAAATTTGAAGAAGGATGGTATTTCCAAAACAATCTTTTGAACATGGTATAGAAACTATTAGTTATTAATGATTCCCTTTAGACTCACTAATTACCCAGACAGATTAATTGATTAAATGAACAGTGTTAATAAATATTACCTCAATAAATTATTTGTATTCATTAATACTGATATTTTGATATACTTCAAGATAAATGAGGAATATAATGATCATTTTAACACTTTTATAAAGACCTTGTGACTAGAGAAACTAAATGAAATGTATATTACATGTGAGTTATGGATAGAGGATGTTTCATTTATGGGGAATGTTATCACTAGAAAATGAATATATGTTAACCCTTTTAAGACAAAAAAATTGATGAATAGCCCATGAAAACATCTATAATGTAGATCCATAGTTCCATTGGTCTATCTGATTATTACTATTGATTTTTGAGAAAACACATCATGATTTTCAAACTCAATAACAAGGATTACATAGAAGGGAATTCTTTTTTTTAACAAGTTAATGTGAATACTTTTTCATGATTTAAAAAGAAGGTTTGTCACTAAACGAGTTCTCACACAACTAACAAGTGGGTAATATTCTGTGGTATATATATATTAATTAAATAAGGGATTAGGATGAATACTTAAAAAAATGAAAAAGGTATAGGCTACACCATAAGGTAGTTTAATATTAATGAGAAAATCTATCTCATGCATTATCTGAAGTTTGAATCTATGATCATCGAGTGTAAAATCTAGAGAAACTATCTCTATGGTGGGAAGTGTGAGATCTATAATGATCATAAGAGACTCAAATATATATTAACACAAATGTAGAATAATATTATCCAATGAATAATGTTCTATCTCATCATGGACTATAAATGATCAATCCACTAACATTTTGGTAAATAAAATACAGTGGAGGATTCTCTATATTGAAAGGATCATTCATCATTATCAATTATAATAATTGAGGAGGATAAAATCTTTTGAGACCTACAATGTATAGACATGGGCATTTTTAAGGAAGGAACATCATTAATCCTTTCTAAAATTAGTTCTAAATAATCCATTTTGGAGAAAACAATGATTAATAAAATTAATGTTGATGAAATTTAGAAAATTGTTGAAATTATTAGAAATGGGAAATCATTTTAGTCTAAAATTGGTGTGGAGGGTGTTTTTATATTTGGTACATAAGTATAATTATAATTAAATACATATAAAATAAAATATTTTATGAATGATTCACATAACAGTCCTTTATTTATTCTCCCAATGAGATTAAATGTGTATCGAGATCTATGAGAGAACTATCTGTGGGACAATATGAAGAAAAGATTGTTGAATATACATAAAAGTGATTACTATGTCATCAGGTTATTGAATTAAGGGAAAATTATAAGGGGATTATTCAACCATTACCCATACAAACACATAAATGACAAAAAACAATATGTAATCTATCATGATACTTCAAAATATATACAGAGGAAACAATTATATATTTGTCATTATAGATATTCTTATAAAGATAACTCAATTTATCATAATTAGAGAGGACTTATAACTGAAAAAACGTTCAATGATATAAATCTGAGATGTGGTAAGGTTTAATGTATTACAACTATTGATTGAATCAAATTGGGATCCAATATTCTCCTCTATGTTATATAAATGCCTCCAATGTGCTCCTAACACTGATCTGAACATTCGTATGGATTATCATTGTCAAAATAACTTCCAATATGAGTGAACTATTCCTACATCAAAATCCATGTTGGGAGCATGTTCGATGGACATCATGGGATGATTAGACCAGCATCTACCTCTAGATGACTCCTCTTTTAATAGCAGTTTCAATTGACGAATCCAAATCGCTCCATATAAATCCCATTATAGTAAAATCTATAGAACATGAAAATGTTGGGATGAAGTCAGTGAATCTGAGCAGCTAGGACCAAAAATAGTCTAATAAATTGTATAAAAAGTGAAAACATATCAGTATCACATCATGGAATCCCATATTTGATAGAATATCTATAATTAAAATCTTCAATGATACCTCTAGTTTATGGTTACAGACATGGTATTCCACCATATGTCTCCATGTATTACAATCATGACATTTGGGAATAAAGAAAATCTATGTCCCATGTACAGCATCCCCTTCGATATTCTTTATTTAGTCAGATATGTGGCCTATCGACTAGTGCATCCAGGAACTATGTATCAACTACACAATGTTTTCCACATATCCCTCTTAATGAAGTGCATATTGGATCCACCACATCTATTGAATTTTTAGTTCTATGGTTAGAAAATTATCTCACTTTTAAGGTGAATCTAGTGAAGATCTTAGACTATATATATAATGTTTTATTCAATTAGACGGCTCACATGGTAAAAGTACAATAGTAGAACTATTTTTACGAAGAGGAAGTATGGGAATTGGAGGATCCAATAAATAATACATATGGTCACCTGTTTTCCCCATATTTAGTGATTCCAAATTTCAAAGGATAATTTTCAAAAGGTGTCAATGTTGTAATGACCCAAAATTATGTCAATGTAAATTTCCCTTCATATAATTATTTAATAATGTATAAGCCAAATACAAATCAAATAAATAACATAATACAAACATTAAAAATTAATATTGATATAAATAAGTGGTATTTATAAAAATTAATTAACTTAATCCAATTAAATAATAACATGGCCATTGTAATTGTAATGTGACCATTTAGAATAATATCTTAGAAAATACAATAGTGACCTCACATATAAAAGTATAAATAACGATTATTAATCAAATTAACAATAATATGATATATATATTCATAGAATAAGAAAACAACTGTTTTCAAAATGATAAATTAATTGTTGGTTATGTTTATGTAAATAAAATTTTATTTAGAATTATATAATTAATATGTTGATTTAAAAAAAAAATTTCATAAATTAATATTTTTTACATATTATTATATATAATTTTATTGGAACTTAATTAACTTTTCAATTTGTTATAAAAACATTTAGAATTTTAAAAATTTTATTTTTCGATTAAATGAAGCTCGTAATTAAAAATATAATTTATCATATTTAAATAATTATTTTCATAAAATAGAGTATATTTATTATTTCAACAAGTTTAATTATTTTTATGGTGAATTTTTTATATTTTTGTAAAATAGATGATGTTTTGTGAATAGTGAGATACGATAATTTATGGTATAAGATATATACATGACTTATTATGTCTTAGTTGTTGTTTGGATGCTGAAATAACAATTATATTGAACTAAAATGAACTATTTAATAAATTTATTACCAATAATAAAGACTATTAATAGTTTTAATCTAAAATAATAATCAAATTATGAAAATATTAAAAAGCACTTCTTTCCCCCACTAGAAATACCACCTCTCGCCTCCTCTTCTACACAAACCTCAAAATCCTTGAAACATATCCAAATTCATCCCAATTCCCTTCACATGTCTCTAACCCATGTTCATGATAAATTTTTCTCAATAAATTTCCAAACTCTAGTTCCTCAAGATGTTTCTCAAGGAGAAGTAATTCCAGAGGTAAAATCATCTTTCTATTTCATTAATTCTCATTTCATTTTCCATACTTTTATTATTCTAACCTAATCATATCCAAGGGATATTATTAATAATGTATCTATTATATTATAAAATTTTATTATGTTAATTAAATTACATCATCATTTCTCTCCCCGTCTTAGTTTTTTCTAAAATTGAAAACATTATCTTTGATGTTTTGCTTTATTGCATTCATGTACGATGATTTTTCAATTTCCATTTCTGCCTTAAAGGCTTCTATTAAACCCATTTTTATTGTTAAAATAGATTATAATATATGTATTAAATAATATTTAATGTTCTATATCCATTATATATACATAATATTTATTAATAAACCAAAACTAACGCGTGATGGTCATAAAACTACCAAAATAACATAAATCATTTTCATTAATGTCTTATCTAATGAATCATACTCATATCTAAAAAATGATATAAAAGACTATTTTATAATATTTACGATCATTAATAAAATTTAATTTCATTTTTCAACAACTATTATCATTTGACATGATCTTCTATACACGTATACATGTGAACTGGTCCAGAAAACCAAGGAAACAAACACCCCTAAATGATGTAATTGTATCTTATACATCATAAATAATCCACTAATTAAAATAATAAAATTTAATAAACAAATAAAATGTATAAAATATTATTCATTGATTAATTATAGGATCTAATTTTATTATTCCGGACATTAAGATCAAGTTCATAATGGTTTCATACATACGTTATGTGATTCTCTCAGAAGCTTCATTTATCCTTCAGGTTATATTATATCTGTATTTATACTATTTAAATAATTAATTAATTTTATTAAAATTTTCTAAATTATTTTTATATGTTCTAAACTCTTGTATATAGATCATATCATCCTTCTTTAATGTGTAAATACATTTTCTAAAAGCTTCCCTTCTAAACTCTTCCCAATAATTTGCTTGATTAAAGCGGACTTCTTGATTTTTACACATTTTCAACTACACATCATAATCTATTTTAAATCATAATTATTTTTATTAAATCAACCATTTTTCATGAAATACTAATTTCTCTCATTTTTTGTTTTATACAAATGATTATTCATTTTTTCTTTTAAAAATATTTTAAAATTTCTCGTAAGTGGCACTAAA
The DNA here is from genome assembly GCA_963277665.1 of Viscum album. Classification (NCBI taxonomy): domain Eukaryota; kingdom Viridiplantae; phylum Streptophyta; class Magnoliopsida; order Santalales; family Viscaceae; genus Viscum; species Viscum album. The sequence continues at coordinate 1,939,786,131 of OY728126.1, read as the reverse complement.
TCCGCACATTTCTAAAGATTCATAAACAATATTTATACTTGTTTTAAATTAATTTGGACATCAATTATGATGATATATTCCACTTTTCCTTATGAATTACCATTTAGGATTTAATTCCAGTCTTTCATGGAATCCTTTTTGATACAACCATTTTATCCCTTGTGACATGATTATAATACCAATATCCTTCAAAGGGAAACACTTATTCTTATTATATATGCATGATTCATCATGTGACACATATATTCATGATACTTTTATGATGGTTTCACCTAGGTTACATCCCAAAGAATTTTTTAATGCTTAGATTCCTGAGATGTCATGTTGGAATAGGTAGTAAACTTTAATCCTTTATGGTTCCTTATCATTATTCATTCAGATTTATGTCATCATGTTACGACTTATAACCCACATGCTATGTTTTATTTTTATGTTTATACCTTTATATGGGTTTTATTTCATCCATTGGTTAAAGTATTACCCAGGTTTTCCTATGATTACGTAAGAGTTCAATGGATGTTAGGGGTTTATTATAGTGGTTAAACAAAATATGTTTTTATTTTTATTTTATGTTTTCTAGTTATATACTGAATCATCGAATGAAAATATAGTTTATTATTAATGTATTTATTTGATGGTTAATTATAATTAAAATCATGTAATAATATGTGTAAAAGGATATGGATATTATAATTAATGGTCTGTGTTGGTCTTAAGCCAAAGTGTCTCTTTTATTTTGAATAAATGGGGAATATGGACTAAAAATATCGAGTTAGTGTCATAATGAATATAGCCCTATGAATAAGGTTACCATCATGATTATGGATCTATGAGGATAATTTGATAGCTCCTAGAAGTAAAATATATCATTATGTAGAGGAATAATTATACGACAAATATTTTCAAATGTGAATGGTAATGGAGTTATTATGATGTTGGGTTTGAACCCTTTGGATGTGTCATGCATATCCTCATCATAGAAGAATAAAATCCTATAGATATAGGGTGACACAATTTAATTTCATGTGATATAACCATACCTTATGGTTTAATATAAAGTTTTATAGTTTCTTTCATATAGTTTACATCCTGCGTAAAGGATGTTTTTGACGTATTTTGACAGCCTATTTTTAGGATGTTTGTATCATAAAAGGAAAATAATTAGATTATTAAGTTAATAATACATATTTTCGGTTACCCTAATATGATTCATCGGTAATATTGAACATTTAATGAAAATTCATGAAAAATATTTCAAATTTAGAATAATGTAATATGATCAAGGTATAGAACTAAGAAGGTGAGATATGTGATGTTGGGATGGAATTATTATGTTGATGGTGTAATCAACTCAATACCCAAAGACCATGTGTCTCATACACATTGCGAGGACTATAAAATAATTGAAGATCATTTCTTTTACCTATGTGTATGGATGTGGATTCTGACTAAAAAGACACACTAATACATCCCATTCGTATAAGTCTACACCATAACCACTGAGGAATGTTAAATGTGTTATATATTTCAAGCATGGTTTGTAATCATGTAAGAAATTATAGGTCATATACCATTAGGTCTACCCAACCCATCCTCATGCCTATTTTTGAACCAATCATTGGATCTTATTCATCTAATGATTAGAAAATAAAATGATGTTATTCCACCATTGTCACATCACATTTTATTCTTGACGAAGGAAGTATGTATCACTTTCAGATCTTGTAAGATTACCACAACTTCCTCTTAGATAGACACACTACTTACTAATGTGATTTTCAATAATTGACACCTTGGGTTCGTTATATTTTTAAGAGGTAAAGGGTTCCACTTTTAATATGGGTATACTTGATCGAAAGGATGAATTTCCAGGATTCTTTTAATATTTCCATGAGAATCTAATGGATGTGTGGGGGGGGTTAATCGAAACATTAACAAATTTGGGAATTTGGTAAATTGGAATTTTCATTTTAAAGAAAAGTAATCCTAGGGAAAAGTTTCTCATATGTAGGTACCCATGGGTGACTAGTCATTTATGTGTGTTTCCTTGGATGATTGGTTACCCACATGAGGACCCATTGGTGATGGATCACCCATGTGATGAGACCAAAACTATAGGTAAACTTGTTAATGATCCTCATTAATTTGGTCTTCCATTTGAGAATTTCTGGGTGGTTGGTCACCTATATTAGGATACCCAGATAGTTGGTCGCCCATGTAAGAATCCTTGTGTGCTTGGTCACCCTTTTGAAGTCTTTGTATATCTTCATCATATTACACATGTAATTATAACAAGGTTTTAAATTAACCCTTAATACCTAGGGTTGTTTAGTATGTCTGAGAGAAGCGTCATCAACAAACACCCCTTCTATATCAACATTTGGAAAATCGTGTTTTTATGAAATAGAAGGTTATCAATTTATTGTAAAAAATAAAGAAATGAATTTTGAAGGCCTAAGTGTGTAAGGAAGTATACACATGAGACATGGGTGGTATAATCTAGGTAAATAATGGATAATAGAGCTATAAAAATAGAATATCATAGGTAACCTATATAAGGTAAACATAGTGACCATAGGGTAACTAGGTGAAACATAATAGGCAATAAAATGGGACTTGTGGTTATATATAAATACAGACCCATGAAACCCATTTCTATCCCCATTATTATTAAAAATGAAATTCTACTAAATAATTTTTTTATATTTTCATCATAAGGGTTGATGAAGTTGTCAACACTATTAAGGGATATCAAATGATTTTGGAAAATTATGATATTGTTTGAAAATATTTTCTATATCCTAATTGATTTTATTGACCCTAAAACCATTGTGTTAGTCCAAAATTTAATGTTTCAGATTTCTATTGATAATCAACACAATATTTTAATATCTTCTAATATGATAAATGTTGATTCACTCTAGAAAAAGGGTAAGGTAAAAAATAAATTTTCTTAAAGCCCCAAAAATCAATGAAATGAGATATGAATTTCACTTAGGATGGTGAATTCAAATCATCAAATTTTTATTTAGATAAAAATATGATGATTTAATAAATGATTCATGTCATCTCTATAAATTAATTAAATACAAGGTCATTACTAACATGAAGTTACCACATCGAAGATTCAATTATTATGTAGCTAATAATTTGGAAAAATACTATAAAAATGTAATTGGAGGTGGTGAAATTAATGAATAAGATAATAGATATAGAATATTTTCAATGGATGATGTATCATGACCAAAATATTTTAAAAAATAATGGGTAACAATTTCTCTATGAAAAAGGTTAAAAATTTTCACTAACATTGATGAGGATTAAAGTTGTGTTGCATAGAAAGAAGATGATACAAATAATGATGTCAATGAGATGATTTCCATTTGAAATTTTTATGATGAAAATTTCACTAGTGATAAAGGTTATGAATCTTTATGTGATAATGGGGAATCTCAAATGGATTTAATACTTAATTGAGACTTTAGATAATGTCTCTTACAAATTTCATATATTTAAAAATAAAACATGAAGCTGAAAAAGATGATAAATGAACAAATATTATAGATTCAGTTCATTATGGAAAAAATATAATATTTTTAGTATGAATAAATACCCAAAAAGGTCCATTATGATTATAATACTATCAGAATGGAGATGTACGATAATATAAAATATTTTTTTTGAGGATCTTAAAATATTTCAACTAAAACTAGTTAAAACTTATTACAGATTTAATGTATCAAAATTAATTGTTTGAACTTAAATTTTATGAAATAGGGGAATGTTCCCCGAATAATAAAATGTTAAATGATAAAAAAAATTAATTTATGAGGTTGTTTTTAAGATTTAAAATGATTGTAAAATGTCTATGAATAAGAAAAATGTAAAAAGAACCATTTTTATTATTAAATCAAATAAATATCAAAATATTTGAAATTCATGAAATATGATGATTGATTGAAAATATTCGATAACTTATGTGTATAAAAATGTAGAAAATATGAACATCATGATGAGTATAATTTCCTTATTTCATTTTAATTTTCATTGAAAATGATCCAATATTAATGTTAATAATAAATATGAATGTCAAAGACATAGTTCAAGACAACATATTGTTTTTAAATTTAAATATGATTTTTATTTATATTATAGATATTATAATGGATTTGGGAATAATATGATTATCTTTTATTTTAATAACCATAATTGTGATGAGTCTAGAAGACATTGGAGACAAAAACTAAGAGGTATTAGACACACTCAATGATGAAAATGTCAGAATCAATCTATAATATATGGAATACTAAAAGAATAAAATTTAACTATGGTTTGATGTTTGTGAAAGATGTGTTAATCTAGGAAATCTTTAATAATGTTTTATCACTATTTAAATAGCACAATATTTAATTTAATATCATAAGTGTGAGAGAATAAATATAATTAAAATGTTAATGTATTAGAAGGTAAACATATAGAATCTAAGAAGTAATGTATATTGATATTTGATAGTGTGTTCAATATACAATCAATGAACACCCACATTATTAATGGATGGAAAACAAACTTTTTATCTATTCCACATCATAGTGATAAAATAATTGAGGTGTTTTCCAAATAAGATAAATTTTTAAAAAATTAAAGAATATAAAAAAGATTTTACAAGAGGATAGTGAACATGGGTAATTTTTTTCAGGTTGAAGATGCATACAATACATGTTATTTTATTATGATATCATAAAATCTGTTATGGAATGAAATGAATTTTGGTCATGTAAAAAATAATATGAACATTATAAAACAATAAGAAAATTATTTTGGTTTTAATTTCTTTACATTAAAGAGACATTATATAATCTATATTATAAAATGTGAATATTTTTTCACATCACACAATAAGGTGGATTTTTATTCTTTAAAACCATTCAAACACATTAATTTAGAATTTTGGGGGCCCATAATAATGTAAAGCCAAATTTTTTTATGATATTAATTTTTTAAATGTTTATTATTGGATGTCATTGTTATTCAATAACATTGAATTATTTCAATGATTTAAATTTATTGATAAAGTGATAATGAAATAAGTTACTTATTTTTCTGTGATATTCATTCTTGAATACAATGTGAATCTAGATTTCATGAATGGATGAAGAATAAATTTCTCAAGACTTATTAGGGATGTTCTTTTGAAGAATTTTACTTCCTTAATCTAATAATTATTTCATTACTCTTAATGTCTATAATTGTAATAACCCAATGTGTTTCAATCCAAATTTACTTCCTATAAATATGATCACATGTAAACACAACATAATTAACTATTAAGTGCTAAGTTACCTTTAAACATATTTTTGTCAATTCTGTGTTTGGAATTTCGAAAATCTGACATACACGGTTGTGTTGAAGATGATTTTTAGGGACCAATAAGAAAAATATATTTTTTTTGAACTGTAACAATCCATTATGAATAGTAACCTACCCTTATTAATAGTGGTACGACCCTTATGAATTGTAAATCATCCAAAATAAGAGTATCCTTACCCATGAATAACAAAATAAAATTTATGCATCTTAGAAAGTGATAAAATGACCATAGTAAATGTTCTTGTATTTTTTTTAAGCCATAAATAATTAATTTTAATTAATTAATTAATTTAAAATAAATTTTAATTTCTTAAAAAGTGTTCATAAATTAAAAAATCTATGTAATATTGATTTAATATAATTTTATAAGACATAAAGTAATTTTTGAAAGAATTATAAAATCAGTTTTAATTTCAAAAACTGTATTTCTCCAGTTAATTATGATTTTAATAAAATATTAAATTAAATATATATAAAAAATTATTTTTGAAAAATGGAATTTATTTTTGGATTCTAAACATCAAAAATGGTTGGGGTTAATTTTTTATATTTTTCTGAAATACATGAATTTTTGATGAATTGTGAAATACCATAATTTACAAAATAAGCTAAATAAGTTAATTATAGAGTTATGTATGATGTTATACTGATTTAAACCCACTTGGTTCTGAATTAAATTTTAAAATTACTAATTTTGGTCATGGAAGACTCACTATTCCATTTCATGCGGGGAAATAATAAACTAATGAATTTTATATTGAGAAAACCCCTCTCCCCTCCACTATAAAGACCACCCATCACACCCTCATTCCATCAGACCTCTAAAGCTCCAATAATTATCTAAAATCTTCCCAAAAAACTTATTTATCCCCTCCCCCACATTTATAAACATTTTTCTCATCAAAAGACTAAGAATAGGCCCCTTATGGAGGATCTCAAGAGGTAATTTCTCTCCATCTTCTCTTTTAAACTCTTTTCAATTTCATGTTCTTTTCTTATTATATCCCCACCTATATTTTTCAAAATGGTTTGGTAACTCCAGTAACATACTTATACTAGAATTTTATGATACTAATTTGATATTATACCATAAAACCCCTTTCTCCTCTTCCTTTTATTTTATAAAAGAAAACATTGTTTGTGAGGTGTTAATCTATCACCTTCAAGAACGACATGTTTTCCTTTTTTAATTTATACCTTCAGATATGGTCATGAAACCATTTTTATGGTTGAACCAGAATATGTTATATGTATTAAGTGCTATTTAATTTTTTGGAACTAACTTATGTACATATTATGGAATGATTAATCAAAACAAGTTCGTTGTGGTCGAAAAACCGTCCAAATTTACTCAAACTATCATCATTAAATTATTATCTAATGATTCATCAAAATGGTATATAATATAATCAATTATAAGATCATTTAAAATTCTGTAATATCATTAATAACATGTAATATATGTTCTGGATGTTTATCTATGTTCTAAACGAATTTCAATTCATGTATACATAATAAACGCTCAGGAAAACCATAAAAACAAACATTCCATAAATTTTTTTTAAAACTCCATAACTCATCAAAAGGCCTATAAAATTACACAATGAAACCAAAATTAAACCTATTAATGTATAAAAGGTTCTGGAATTTCTAATTATTTAATATAATGTCATTATATAGTATATTAAAGATATTGAACCATTCAGATACAAGGTATGGGGAAATTCTCAAACCCAACTTTCATCCTTCGGGTTCTCCCTCTTTCACTCCTTTTTGATATGGTTACTCATTAAAAATATTTTGATCATATTTTTCATTCCTTTTCTGGGATATACACATTTTTCATTGGTATTTATGTCAAAGAAAATGTTTTCCAAAGGAACACTTCTTTTAAGAACACACCTTTTACTTCTCATTCAAGATTGACGGTTCTTGTAATATGTATGGTATTCCCTATTTATTTTAAAAAGCCAATATTTATTAATGTGTTCATATGAGATATAACCCATTAAGTTTCATGGGGTAGTTATTTTAATTTTTGTTATATGTAATTCTTGATAAATGATAATGTTATAATGTGATAGGTGAACCCAGAATTATATAGCACAATTTGAATGTTTAAATGTGATGGGTGTGCCTGAAATTATAAAGTGCTCCAATGCATTGGGTAAAGTGATTAATCTGATGTGTAAATGTGAAATTATGTGTGAAAAAGATTCTATATTTGTTCACATGAATGTGTTGTAGTTAACCACTAAGACATGATGTTTCATTTTTATGCATTGAGACATTTCCAGTCTTTTATTTATACTTCCTCTCATGTTCATGATTCTTTTCCTATGTTATGAATATCTTGAACCCATGCTATATTGTTCTTATCTATCCTCTTATTGGTTTTTTAGCTCACCCCTTATGATCTGTATCCTAATTTTTCTACATGTACTAAGGAGTGTTCATGTTCCAATAAAAAGCTATAGTAGAAGAAATAAAAAATATTTTTTATGCTTGATGTTGTAATTTTTATGTATGGTTCTTGTTTGCCCATGACACTAAACTATTGGATCCTCTATGTGTAATAAAATTATGTTTTTATCTTTAAAATGATTTAATAGTTATGTATGAAATTTTTTGGGTCGCTATTGTTGGTATCATATGAAATGTTAAGTTAATTTGGGAAATAGGATAAGTGAACCCCAGGGAAAACCTCTAGCATGAGACCAAGTAAAAATATGCACACAATAATCATTACATAGGTATCCCATGTGTTATTATTATAGAATAAAGTGTTTAAATAAATAATTTATTCGTGAATTATAGAATTATGTTTTGTTATAACCTTTTCTATTTTAGACAATGGTGGGAACCAGGAGAAACCAAGCCAACAACTCGTGCGAGGGTCAATGCAACGATTTCCCGAATGACATCCCCAATGATTTGGGTGGTGGATTTCAAAAAATCATAGTGATTCTTACCCAAAAATATCAGGTTATGAACAATAACCATAATAATGGAAAACATACTCCTTATCTAAAGAGGTAGAAACAAACTATTGAATATTTTTTACGGTAATGAACACTGATGTTTAGTGGATCTTCTGATCCACTAGTTGCGGAATAGTGGGTCAAATACATGGAGAAGAACTTATATGTGCTACACTATTATGAGACGAAGGAGGGGACTCTAGTTGTTTATCATCTAGATAGAGAGCTTATCAATGGTGGTCTTTGATTAAGAACACCATGCCATGGGAGAAAACTAAAGAGATTTAATGGGAAGGCATTAAGATAATGCTTCTTAACAAGTATTTTGCCAGAACTCTTTGTACGAATATGAAGAGAGAATTTACAGAGCTTAAGAAAATAGAAGTAGAATATTTCACAACCTATGAAGATAATTTCAAAAGGAATGCAAGGTATGCTTCAGGTTTTGTTATCAACAATGATAGAAAAATTGATAGATTCTTCAGTGGATTAAAACCACACCTTCGAAAGGCTCTTGCAATTCGAGACTTTCTGAGTTATGAAGAAGTTATTCGGTGTGCTATAAAATTAGATATGGAGTTTTTAGAATGGTCCCATGGATATGGTGATAAGAAAATAAAGATGCAGTTTCAAGCTAGAGAATCTAATGAAAAGGTGGGAAGAAAACTTAGCGACCCACTTGCCAAAAATGTGGGAAGTTGCACCATGGGAATTTCCCCAAATGGATGGGGAAGTGATTCAAGTGTGGGAATGTTGGACACCGTGTGAAAGAGTGTTTAAAATTCCAAAAAATTAAAGATAATGTGGATGAATAAAAGAGGGAACCACCCATGTTTCAATGCTACAACTGTAGGGAGCTAGGGCACTATACAAGCTAGTGCACTAAGCATCGAGTTCTTGAGGGTAATCAGCGTCAGCTACCACCAAAGACAAATTAAATGGGTAAGGATTATGCCATCACTATTGTGGAATTGGAGATAGATAATTATGTTGTACATGGTACAATTACTATTCGCCCAAGAATGGAAAATGTATTATTTGATTCTAGATCTATAAATTTCTTTATATCTTGTAAGTTTGCTTGAACTATAGAATTAAAGCCACGAAACCATGAAGTATAGATATCTGTAAAAACACCAAGTGGTGTAATAATTGGAAACCAATTTTTCAACTCTACTTCTATTGGAGTACGTGGGCAGCTTCCCTTAGCGAATCTTGTAATACTTCCCTTGGAAGAATTCTATGCTATAATGGGAATGGATTGGCTCTCAATATTTAGAGCACATATCAACTGCTGGTAAAAGGAAATATCATTTCATATTCTAAACCATCCCATGATCCTCTACAAATTCAAGGAAGATCATGAATATCCTTTGAAAAATACTTCAATGGTTTGGGTGTTGATTCCATCTGAAAAAATATCTCACCCAAATTGTTGAGTGAAAGGAAGGTGCCAACCTTGAGAAAATTCATGTCATGGGGGAATACGGTGCCCTATTTCACGAATAGTTACACGGAATTTCCTCAAATCATGGGGTAATGTTTTCATAATAATGCACACCTAGAGATGCTCCTACTTAAATGTGTCCATATATGTTGGCTCTAATCGAACTGGATGAGTTAAATAATCAGTTACAAGAGCATCTAGACAAAGGGTTCATATGCCCTAGTGCATCACCTTGGAGTGCGCCAGTGATTTTTGTGAAGAATAATGATGGAACAATGTGGTTGTGTATTGATTATTGGGAACTAAAAAAGATCTCCATAAAGAACAAGTATCATCTTACAAGGATTGAATACTTTTTTGATCAGTTAAAAGGAGATCTATTCTTCTCAAAGGAGGATCTTTGTACTGGATTTCATCAGCTAAATGTGTAGAAGGTGGATATTTAGAAGACTGCCTTTCGTATATGGAATGGGCACTATGTGTTTCTAGTTATTCCCATAGGACTTACAAATTCCCCTATAATATTCATGGATTTGATGAATAGAGTCTTTAGACATTACATCAACAAATTTATGGTAGAGTTTATTGATGATATTCTCATCTACTCCATGAGAACGGAGGAACATGAAGAATATCTAAGACTTGTGTTGGTGACATTGATAATCGATAAATTGTATTCCAAGTTTAGAAAGTGTGACTTTTGGATGAAATAATTCACGTTCTTGGGACATGTGATCACAAGTGAGGGAATTTCTGTGGATCCTTACAAAACAAAGGCAATTGAGGAATGGCCCATGCCCTCTAGTGTCACTGAAATCTATAGTTTTCTTAGAATATCTGGGTACTACTGATGTTTTGTGAGAAATGACTCATGATTATCTATCCCACTAACAAAGTCAACAAGGAAATGGGTAATGTATGTTTGGATGGAAGAATGTGAGAGAATCTACAAGGAGATAAAGATAAGGCTGATCACTGCACCTGTACTCACACTACTGAATAGTGGATAATGTTTTGTGATATATAGTGATGATTCAAATAAAGGCTTGGGTTGTGTACTCAAGAAAAATGACAATGTGATAGCCTATGTCTCATGATAGTTTATGATCCATCTGTAGAACCACCCGACGCATGATCTAGAGTTGGAAGCCGTGATTTTTGCGTTGAAAATATGGAGGCACTACCATTATGGGGAGAAGTGTGACATATACAACAACCACAAGAGCCTAAAGTATATATTCACACAAAAGGATCTCAACATGTGTCAAAGGAGATGGTTATAGCTAATCAAGGATTATGATTACTCTATTCACTATCATCCTGGAAAGGAGAACAAGGTAGCTGATGCTCTAATCCAAAAAGAACATGCTAGTTTATCCATGTTATGGATTGAGAATGACCCTATCTTCATGGATATGCAAAGGATGGATTTTGAAATCAAAAGGGTAGGGGATACATCCTACCCTACCCAAATTATTGTGAAACCATCCATCCAAGAGAAGATTAATTAAGCACAAAGGGATGATGTGGAGATACAAAAGAGGGCGAATGCAGTAAATGTAGAGATGGTGCATGAGTTCCATATCGATGATGATAGTGTGATTCTGTTTGGAATGTGGCTTTTTGTGCCTTCATCAGCGGAGTTATATAAGGAGCTATTGAACAATGCACATAGATCAAAAATATCTATCCATCCTTGGAATTCCAAGATGTATCGTGATCTATATTAACACTAATTGTGGGATAACATAAAGAATGATGTCGTGGAATATATATCAAGGTGCATGGTATGTCGGAAAGTTAAAGCAGAGCAAAAAAAGTCCAAAGGGTTAATGCATCCATTGCCGATACCTGTGTAGAAATGGGAGAATATTAATATGGACTTTTCACAGGTCTCCTGAAGATGTCTAAGGGAAATAATATGATATGGGTTGTGGTTGACTGACTCCCCAAGATAGCACATTTTTTCTCTATTCGTGAATATCTCTCACTTGAAAAACTTGCAATGATATACGCGAAGTAAGTAGTGAGACTGCATGGTGTTCCTCTCTCAATTTTCTCTAACCGTGATCCAAGGTTCACATCTAAATTCTGGAGGAGCATTCAACATGCTATGAGTACTTAATTAAATTTTAGCATGTCCTATCATCCCAAAACCCATGTCCACTCTGAAAGAAATATTCAGACGCTTGATGATATTCTAAGATCATGCACTCTAGAATTAAAAGGTGGATGTGATCAGCATGTCCCATTGGTTGAGTTTTAATACAACAATATCTTCCACTAGATTATTTTTATGGAACCATATGAATCTCTATAAGGAAGGCTATGTAGAACTCCAACATGTTTGGATGAAGTTGGAGAATGAAATATTCTTGGACCCGATCATGTTCATGAGATGACAGAGAGAGTTCAAGTCATCCAGAAACACATCAAAGCTACTCATAGTTGGAAAAAGTGAAATGCTGAAAGCCGTCGAAGAGACTTGGATTTTGACATTGGGGATAAATTCTTCCTTCAAATATCACCATGGAAGAGAGTCATGAGATTTGGAAATGATATGGAAGTTAATCCCATGGTACATTTTCCCCTTTGAGATCCTTGACCACATAGGATTCGTGGCTTATCGGCTTTAACATCCATAGAATATGGTTCATGTTGATGATGTTTTTCACGTATCAATTCTATGGAAGTATATACGTGATCCCTTACATGTACTAAACATAGAGGTGGTACTACTAGAAGATGATCTCTCTTATGAGGAGAAGCCAGTAGAGATTCTGGACTGGAGAGATAATGTTATACACAACAATACAACCCCCCTTGTCAAAGTTTTGTAGAGGAACCATATGTTTGATGAATCTATTTGGGAACCAGAGGAGGTGATGAAGGAGAAGTACCCTCGCCTATTTTTTAATTTGAAATCTCGAGGGTGAAATTTCATAAAAAGGGAAGAATGTAACGACCTAATTTTTTTCAATGGAAATTACATTCTTAGAAATATGATCAAATGAAAACACAACATAATGAACTACTAAGTGTTATGTCTCCTTTAAACATATTTTTTCCACTTCGGTGTTTGGAATTTTGAAAATCGGATATACACCGTTGTTTTCAAGATGATTTTTGGGGTCCAATAAAAAAACAGAATTTTTGATGAATAGTAACCTACCCTTATGAATAGTAACCTAACTATATAAATATTGGTGAAAGCCTTATGAATAGTAAATCATCCAAAATAAGTGGAACATTACCCATGAATAATTAAATAAAATTTAGGCATCTTTGAACGTGACAATTTGATAATAGTAAACATTTTGGTATTTTTGTAAGCCACTAATAATTAATTATAATTAATTAATTAATTTAAAAGAAATTTATTTTATTAAAAAGTGGTCATATATTAACAAATCTATTTATTCTTGATTTAGGATAAATTTATAAGACTTCAATTAATTTTTGAATGAATTATAAATTCAGTTTACATTTTAGAAACTGTATTTTTCAAGTAAATTATGATTTTAATTAAATATTAACATAATAATATTTAGAAAAATATTTTTGGAAAATTTAATTCATTTTGTGATTATATATGTTGAAAAATGGTTGGGGTGAAGTTTTGGGATTTTTCCGAAATACATGAATTTTTAATGAATAGTGCAATACTATAATTTACAAAATAAGCTAAATAAGTTAATTATAGAGTAATGTATGATGTTCTACTAATATAATCCTACTTTTTTAGGGATTAAATTATAAAATTACTATTAATGGTAATGGAAAACTCACCATTCCTTGCCTTGTGGGGAAATAAAAATATAATGAATTTTATATTGAGAAAACCCCTCTCCCCTCCACTATTAATCCCACCCTTCACACCCTCATTCCATCACACCTCTCAAGCTTCAAGAATAATCTAAAATATACTGGATAATATTCCCTAGACACTCCCCCACGTTAAAAAACTTCTTTTCTCATCAAAAGAACAAGATTATGCCCCTTAAGGAGAATCTGAAGAGGAGGATTCAAGAGGTAATTTTTTTCTCCTTCTTTTCCTTTAGATTCCTTTCAATTTCAAGTTCTTTTCTTATTCTTTCTCCACCTATAATTTCCCAAATATTATGGTAACTCTATTATAATACATATAATATAATGATATGATACTAATTGGATATTATACCATCCAAACCCCTTCTCCTCTTCCATTTATTTTATAATAGAAAATGTTGTTCGTGAGGTGTTGTTATATCCCCTTCAAAAACTACATGTTTTCTTTTTTCATTTCAACCTTATGATATGGTCAAGAAACCATTTTTAAGGTTGAACCATAATATGTTATATGAATTAATTCTAATTTAACATTATGGAACTAAATTATGTACATATTACTAAATGATTAATCAAAACACGTTCATTGTGGTCGGAAAACCCTCCAAATAAACTCAAACTATCATCATTTAATAATTATCTAATGATACATCCACATTATATATAATATAATAAATTATAAGATAATTTAAACTTATTAAATATCATAAATAACATGTAATATATGTTTTTTAAGTCAATCTATGTACTACACAAACTTCAATTCATAAATAAATGTGAAATGCTCATGAAAACCATAAAAATGAATCGTCCCAAACAATGTTTTTAAAATATATAACTCATAAAAACGCCCATAAAAACACAATGAACACAAAATGACCCCTAATATTTTATAAAAGGATATATAATTTCTAATTAATGAATATAATTTAATTATATAGGAAATTAAAGACAACGAAGCATTCTGATACAAGGTAAGGGGAATTTCTTGAACCCAACATTCATCCTTCGGGTTATCCCTCTTTCACTCCTTTTTGATATTGTTACTCCTTAAAAATATTTTTATCACCATTGGATTTCCATTTAGTGGATATTCACGTTTTTCACTAGTATTTATGTCAAACCTAATGTCTTACAAAATAACTCTTCTTTTAAGAACACAGCTTTTACTTCTCATTCAAGATTGACGGTTATTGTAATATGTATGGTCTTCCCTATTTATATTGGGATCCCAATGTTTATGAAGGTGTTATTATGAGATGTAATCCATTCCTTTTCATGGGTTAGTTATGTTCATTTTTTTATATGGAGTTCATGACAAATGATAATGTTATGATGTGACAGGTGCGGCTAAAATTATATACTGCAATATTAATGTATAAATGTTATGGGTGCGCCCAGAATTATACAAAGCTCTAATGCATTGGGTAAAGTGATGAATATGATTTTTAAATGTGAAATTATGAGTGTTAGTTAACCACTAAGACATGATGTTTCATTTTTATGCATTTCCACATTTCATGTATTTTATTTATTCTATCTCTTAGGTTCAAGATTCTTTTCCTATGTTATGAATATGCTCACCCCATGCTATATTGTTCTTAAATATCCTATTACTAGGATTTTAGATCACCCCATATGATGTATATCCTCAGGTGGATACATGTACTAAGGAGAGGTCAAGTGCCCATAATAAGCTAGAAAAGAATAAATAAAAAAAGTTTATTCTCGATGTTGTAATTGTTATGTATCATCTTAGTTTTCCCAAGACAGTAAACATTTGGATCCTATATGTGTAAAACAATTATGTTGTTTTTCTTTAAAATGAGGTAATTGTAAGGTTAAAAAAGGGTTGGGTCGCTAAAATAAGATGAATCATTGAGTTATTTTACACAACACATTGTTTACAAAAAATATATATACGATAAAATATGATATGTTGTTGAATATATCATTAGAAATTGTATTCTAAATAATAATATTAAGTGAATACCAGACATATATTGAATTTCATTAAGAATAATATATTGAGGATCCTAAATAAATATTTTTCAGTCATCAATAATCATAAAAGAAATAAAATATATATATAATTGTATGTACCAGGGATGAATAAATTTAATTAGTAAGTTGGTTTGGAGTTTTATTATTTTTAATAACATGTAAATCTTGTTAATATTGGTATAAACATTTTTTGATATTATACAAAAAAACCGGCCAACGTTAAGGAAAAATTGGACCACACCATCTATATATGTGGGACCCTATACAGTTAAACACTTGGGAAGTAATTGACTATGGCATCCAATGGGGGTATGAGGTAGGATATAGGTTACATGGGGTTCATGGAGTAATTACACAGTTCACGCATATCACATGTAGAGGTGCATGAATGGAATTTAGTATATTTCATAGTAAATCTATGTAAGAGTATGGTGTAGATCATTCTGGGCATGTGTAAAATATCATGGGTGTTGAACCTTGCTTCTGAATCAAGGGTGAAGTGGAATAGTTTTGTTATTTTTTGAGGGTGAGACCAATATGGAGTTCAATTTGGGACATAAGAACACAACACACCCTCCCCCCATTATTAAAAAAATAGAAATAACCTCAACCATATAAACCATTTATTATTTAGTTCATAATTAGCATTGATCTAATTATTCTGCCTATTGATGTATTTTACCTTACTATAGAGTTGTAAAATTTATTCCTTATCCATCCTCCAGGATTATATTTAATTGATGAGTCATTTTGGATCAATATAAGGACATAAATAAAATCTACATCTTTCATGCGTTTGATACTCCAATTTTTTTGATAAAAATTAAGTGATATGATGTTACAATGTACAAATCATTACGTAACATGTTCAATCATAGTATGATCATGTGATTATGATTACATGCATGTGAGGCGTTGTTGTATAAGAAGAAATTACTTAAAACATTGAATCTTACAATGTGGGAATATAAATAAGCGAATCTATGTAAGAATGTTTCAATCGATTATATCATTACTAATTTATGATATTTTTTTAGTTAGATTTTTTTTGTTTTCAATCCATTAAAATACTGTTGGAAATATTTTTTAACTGTCATATAAATGGTTATAATCCATGACATAGGGAAGTTAATTTCTTCCACATATCTCATTGAGAGTTCTCATTTTTCAAAAAATAGATAATTTTCATGTATATTTTTTATGTGAAGAATTATTTTGTTCCATGATCAAATAAAATATGTAAAGAGGGGAGTTTCTTGATCAACTATAGATCTTTGAATTCTTGTGGGTATTATTGTCTTATAATGGAGAGTTCTGATAAACATTGTTGAGTTGGGGAAGAACATTTACCTGTACTCATATCTTTAGTTAACAATTCATGTGTCACGCAATAAAGAATAATATAATTATTAGAGTATTTACATTGCTTCATTGAAATAATATTTTTATCATCTTTATACATGAAGGATTTCAGGATTTAATGAATGAAGGAACTATATTCTAATGTAATTATGTGAATGAGTAAACCCCATGGGTGTTATTTACAAAGACAAAAAGAAGAATAATTATAGAACTAGTTCATGAAAAACTATTGATATTTGAAAAGAACGAGGTTTGAAATTCTAAACTATATACAAAAACAAAATATCATCCAACCAAAACAAAACAATAATATGTGAAAGAAAATAGTTGAAATATGAATGAAATAGATAATGTTGGATAATGGATTACTTGCACATTAACATTGAAAATTATAGTATGAAATGAAGATAACATACAATAATAAAATAAATGTTGGATGTATTATATTTCATGTGATGATTCATGCATATATGAATCAATCCAACACAATTACAATTATTTATCTTCTATATAAATGATAGAGAATCAGATACTACATTTTAATATCTCATTTTTTTGGTGAAGAAATATATGGAAGAATTTAATTGTTATA
Source organism: Viscum album (assembly GCA_963277665.1). NCBI lineage: Eukaryota > Viridiplantae > Streptophyta > Magnoliopsida > Santalales > Viscaceae > Viscum > Viscum album. The sequence continues at coordinate 1,939,768,550 of OY728126.1, read as the reverse complement.
ATGTTGAGATAAACATTCATATGTTCAACAATATGCAAGGATGTGTTTGATTCTAGAAGTAATTGATGAACTATAGAAAAAATAAGGTGACCCAATGCAGTCTTTTCATCACAGATGAAGAAAAGAAGAGGATTTGAAGAAGTTAATGATATGTATATCTATTTTCATTGGAATAATAATGAGTATAATATCAATTTTAAATTATGAATAGAAGTGGAATTTCAATCCTTCTATTGTGCATGTAAAAGTTGAAGAAGAATGAAGTGGGGGGAAAACCAGAAATTTAAACTACATAAGATGTATCAATAAGTGAATGATATTATTTCTCATATATAATTTCATTAATTTTAAGGAAATCATAATAAGAAGTAAAAAATAATAATCTAAGATCTATAAAAATAACATTCAATTAAATATAATGCAATAGAAGTGAACAATTATTCCATTTTCTGTAAAAAAATTAATGAATTATTATTTTTGGTATTTTATTATTTCATAACCATGAAAAGGACTACATACTATTGTTGGGTAGTAAACCATGTTAAAATATCATTTTCCATCATTAACATGTTTCAAATAAATCCATATTATAATTTAATGAGAATAACATAATAATGATCCTAAAATTTTTACAAGGTGAAAGATATCAATGTTATAAATGGAGAAAATGATACCAGCAATAATTCACCCCTATCGGTGTTGTGTATGTCCCATAGTGGTCCTCTCAATTAGTATTATGAGGAAGGTTCTACTCTATTTAATTATCTAAATTTTAGTTATTCTCTTATTATGATTTTATTTTCAGTCATGTTTTAATAATGGAGTATAGTTTTTGTGTAGATACACATATATGTGACAAGAATTCAACACCACGACAATTGTGAATATGATAAAGAACGGGAAAATATTGTAGAAGATGAAACCTCACATACCTAATGAAGAAGAATTAATATTATCTATATGCCTTTCGTGAAAATATAATATATTTTGGTTTAATTGTAATGAGATGGGGGTTAAAATATCCCCAAAAAGATGAACAATCTCATTTCCACAAGTGATCAAGTGGATTTTTTTGTTTGTTGTCAAAACTGTCCAGAAAATAATCCATAAACTATTGGGAGTGGGAAAATTTTAATTGATTTTTGAATTTATTCATTAAAGACCATTATTCTTGGTAATCTAAAGTAATTAATCTGTAATATATGTGGGATATTTTAATGAATGAAATAATATATCACTCATCCTGAGAATAAGTCACAAATAATGAAGATATCATTAAAAGAAAAATATATAGAATGAATAATTCTACCCAAGGAAATTGGATCCCTTTATTAAGATTCAAATTCAGTTTGAAATAAACTCTTTATTCTTTAATATAAGTTCCTCAATGAAGTAGAAGTGATTGATTTAATAAACACGACTCTGGAAACAAATAATCCACTTGTAGAAAAGATAAAAAAATATTATTGATGTCAATGAATTATAATTGGAATAAAAATTTATGAAGATAAAATAACATGAATCTCCATTTTAAAACAAATAATTGCTACATAAAGATTAAGTTAAATTAATGAATATCGTTTTTGAAGAAAAGGTGATTATGAATGAAGATCAAAAAACATCTTCAATATGAAATGTCTATAATTAGAATCCCAGTTAGAAAATATTATGAATACACTTATTGATACTTTAAAAAGAAAGATAATTTTTCTACTACTAATCAATGATCAGTAGATGATTATAATGTGTAAATATAAAAAATATGTGATAATAATATCATTATATTTTTCAATTTCCTATCCCTAGAATTTGATATAAAATGGGTACCCTTCATACAATATTTTAATATTTCTTTTAAAACTATAATCATGAATAGTATCGGTTAGAAACAAAGATTTACACATGAAAGAATGATGAAAGATGATAAGAATCCTACACCACGAAAATATTTTTTATGGAATATAATGTGTAATATGGTTCCCTTATAATTGACTAACTTTTTGATGAAAAAACATGAAATAAGAATATCAATTCTTTCGGATCAATGTTGGGCACATGCAGTTTTTTCCATGTCCTGGTTTTGATATGGTTCATTGGAAATGATAATTGTTTCTCTAGATTTTTAGTGAGATGAATGTAGAGTTTTTAAATAAAATATATTTCTAATCATCCAACCATGGGTGCCCATATAATTTTTGTGATATTTTGGTGAAAAGGATGGTTACTTCATGATTTGGGAGAACCATGAGCCCTTTTCCAGATTTAAAAATAAAATTTGTTTATTTTATATCTCCTTCATTTTTTAACAATTTTCATTCATTATACTTTCCAATTTTCCTCCCTTTGCCTATTCAAACCACCATCTCCTTTTTGACCCCCTTTGGATTTCATAATAATGGTGGATTGTGGATTTTTATTTAGTTATTGGGATAGCCTGTGAGCTTATTTCAATTCATAAAAAATTAATTTGTTTATTTTTTATATTATTCATTTTCTAATATTTTCAATGAATCCAATCACTCACAGAAGATAAAGAACCCTAGGCACACCCACATGTCCAATTTTCACTCATTGGACCTCATATTAGTCAAGGATTAGGGATAAACGTTTTCAAGTCTTCTCAAATCATCCAGATTGGGTAAGATAATTTGTTCCATTCATGAATCATTAATTTTTTCACTCTTATCATAAATATTCTTCACATGGTTATTACAGACCTAAGTAGACTCTCTAATAAGTTCCAATCCTTTTTTATTTCTATAAGGGAGTAGATCTAAGGAAATATAAAGAGTTATCTAGTTTCCATGGAGATATTTATTCTCCACTCTCCTTTTTCTTCCTTCTCATTCCACTTTCTTTTGGTCTCCAATTCTCCCCTGGTTATGAACAACCAATGGTTATGTTATAAAATGATTTATTTGGTTTTTTGTATTGTTTATGTCTAGTATTAATTGATCTACAGTGTTGGTAACCACATCGGTTGATATCTTGTGTGTTGTTCCATTCTACCACGGTTTGGAGGAATGATATCCCTTGAAAATTCATTTATCATTTAAATTTCATATTTTTTCAATTATTATGACTTGATATATATTTTTATTAGTGTTTTTCATCCTTTGAAAAAATTTCTTGGTGTGAAAAACGGTTGTTTAAACCATGTTTTGTGATAAGTATTGTTGTTTAGTTATAAAAGTGAACAACATATGATTAATTAAATGTTCTGTTAGCTTACACACCGGGTTTATGGTATTTTGAACATGTTTCATTTTCTTGAAAAACATTATGGCATAAAAATGGTATTTTATTTATTTTCAAGTGCTTTAAATAAGATGTTTGTTTAAAAGTGCATGCCATGTGCTTGGTAAATTATCATGCTGACTTTTATTGGTTGAGTGTGATTTAAAATAATTTTTTTATATTTATAAGTACATTGGTAGAATGAAAATTTATATTTTTTAGTTCTTTTATGTATTTCCAATGTATTTTGGGTTTTTTAAAAAAATGGGTTTTTTGTGGTAAATATGTTTTGGCCCGAGTTGTCAGAAAATGGCATGTTTGGCATGTTTATAAAAATGGCCTTACATTGGATGTGCAACATGAATGTTTTTTGTAATTTATGAAAGTGGTTTTCTAATGTAAATGGTTTTTATACACCTCTTTATTAAAAGTGAAATTTGTACCTTTGGAAAATGTTAGTTTTGAGAAATACATAAAGGCTCATTTGGCATTATTCTTGGAAAAATGGATTCCATGTATATTTCATGTTGTATCATTTATATCCATTTATGGTCTATGAAATAGATTTATTAGATGGTTTTGGGAATTACAAATCTGTTTTGATATGGTATTGGTGGGTTTTTTTTCCATAAAAGAGCATTTTAATTTTATTTTACGTGAAAGAAATCATTATACATCTTGAAATCGTTTTAGGAAAATATAGTTGGTTTAATGATCCATGAATAAAATTTGAGACATGTGTGTGGGTTGTTTTATATGATTAAGGTTTCTAAATTGAATATTTGTGAGAAAATTTTAATCTATAGATGAGTATCTTTCTTGAGCAGAAAAAGGGATAACCCAGGTATCTAGGAGGGCAGACATGTACTAGCATGCTAGTAATCAGAAGGGGTTTTGTCCATGTTTCATGTTGCATGTTTGATGATGAAAAAACTAACTAAAAAATGATGATGATGTTTTTGGGTACCACTAGGTTATGGATTTTTCTCCTACTAGTGGTTCCGATGCATGAGAATGGGTATTTGTTATGGTTATTTTTCAATGAGATACGAGGTAACATGGGACAAAAATGAACTAGTGCCTAGGGTTGTTCCCAAGACTTGTTCTTATTGAAAATTTTGTACCCACAGTCATCATAATGTGTTTTTTGTTAATAAAATAAGAATCATGACTATTTCATTTAAAAGTGTATTTTATTAAAATAATCCCTCTTGAAAACTGATTTCAATGTGAATTTTCAGCTAATTTAAAAATAGTTACTGGCATTCCTATTTAAAAAACATGCATGTTTTTGTCTGGTAATTTTTATAGCATTGAATCATATTTGAAAAACATACTTTTAAATATTGTATTTCAAACTATTAATTTGTGGTTATTTTATATTAAAGGATTTTCATTGGTAATACATTATCGGGATATCCTATCGAGTTTTAACACTAACAGAAATGGTTTTTTCAATTTTTTCCCCTTGTGAAGGTTTCAAATTGTGTTTGATCGCCCTGGGAGAAATTTGATCGTTGTGTTTGAGAGTGTCCAATAGGTTCACATAGAGTTAATAGGTTGTTAGGATTTTTCAGTTGAGTAGTTTATTTTTTAATATTTTCACTTTCTTTTACAATTAATACTCAATTCAATAATTATATGAATGTATATTGGGTTGTCTATTATTTTTTCTATTTGTTTTATTGGTTATATTTGGATAAATCATTCCATTGTGCAATCTACTGATTCCCTCGGTGCTTTTTTTCATCAATGGAGGATTGGGAACTCCTCTCAAAAGATTTTGTGGGTTGTCCTAGGTGACTTGTTTAGGGTTGACTTAGGATGTTTTGTGACAAAATGGTATCAGAGGAGGTTGGATACTAGAAGATATTTCTTTTTATAGCTCCCAATATTATTTATGGATGTCAAGGTAGATGGAATAATATTTTCAAAACTTTTGGGGGTTGGATGAGGAAATATATCACGAACTCTTAGTCATTCCATCCCTTGGGTGTCCATGGAATGTCATCCTTTATTAGTGTCTTTGTTTCTTATTGATTGTTTGGTGTTGGGATACAAAAAGGGGAACTGGACTAATGTTCTCCATTAGCTCGAAGGGCATGGACAGCCATGTCGATCTAGGTAATGGTCTTAATAAGGATCTCCTTGATTATGGTGTGTTTTATATATGGCTACCAACCATATGGTCAAGTCATCCACCGAATGTAGATCCATTTTTTGTTATTTATATAATTTTCTTGAATTTGTAAATTTTTTAAGAAACTCCTTGGTTTGAATTGCAAATAAGGGTTTTAAAGGAATGGTTGGTTGTCGAAAATTTGAAAATGTGTTTTCAAAATTTAATATGATAAGGGTTTTAGAATGTTAGGTTTTTTTAATAATGTCTTACGGATAGAGAAAAAATGATTTAATAGGATTGAATTCCTTAATATAAACTTGTGGTTTCTTAAAAATAAATTTTTAGAAAGATTGGATTATATTACTTTGATTATGAACATGTTTTTAAATGAGTTGTTTTGGGATATTGAAATTTTATTAAATCTGAGGAATTTGTTTTTGAAATTCTGTTTGGAGTGGTTGGTAATTTTTTGAAAGGGTTTTTGTCCTTTGTGTTTAGGGAATTATCAAAAGAGTTCTTGCTTAATTTTGAAAAATGCGAAAGGGATATTTAGAATAGAATAGTTGTTTTTGGGATTTCTTTTAAATGAAATTGATTGGATTTTTAATCAAATGGTGCTTTATAAAGTGCGGTTTGTTTTGTTAAATCTGAAAATTGTTATTGATTTGGTGGTTAATGTGCCTATGTAAGGTACATGATTCTTTTTGGATTCATTATTGTTTTGTTTTTTGCCTTTTTGTGTTCATGGGTGCTCACATGCATGGTTTTATGGATATTTAGATGAATGGACAATATGGAATTCGTGGTTGGGTGATCGAGGTGGCATGGAAACATGCCTATGACTGAGACCTGATGAAACACCATTGGTGAATGCGAAAATATATCAAGATGTTTTGTTATTCAAAAGTGTTTTATGATGAAAAATTGTGTTGTTTTTCTCTAAACCAATGGTTATGTGGCTAGTTTATCCTATATGTTAGAAGTGTTTTTTAGTTGATATGCTTACTTGTGATATGGATGTAATACTCTTGTTGTGTCTTGATATGGTATCTTGTTTGTTTCCTGGTTTTGGAGAAATGTTATGTGGGTTTCTAAAGATTTTTTTTATGTTGTTATGTGGCCACATATGGTTCTCCGTTAGAATTATTTTCAGGTGATCAACCGAAGGATTCATTCCAAATGTTAAATCCAAATTTTCAAATGATTCCTAAGCCCATTCTTTGGAGTAAATAGAATTTCAGGATTGATTTAAAGTGCCTTTACATTATGGTATCCCTCACGGTCTGGGGTAGTTGTTCTCAGTGTGGTATATGTGTTTCTCAATGAAGCATGCCATTATGATCCTCAATCCAAGTTACATGAAATAGTGTTATTTATCTCCATGTTCTTTATTGGGTAAAAGTGTGTTGTATGAGGAAGAGAGTTTTTTGGTTTCCCTTGATCTGTTGTTTTGGATTGGGAGTGTTATGTGTCACCATGTGGAACTAAGGGGAAGAGATAAAGTTTGGGATTATCAATGCTTGACTATGAGGCAATAGATTCTTCATCCATTAGAGCACTAGTCAATAATCTTGGAGAGAAGTTGGAATATAGCCAAAAGTCCCATGATTGTGGCTAGTATTTCTGAGCTCCTACATCTCTCAATATAGTGATGTAGTAATTTTATATATTTTTTGGTTTTAGTGGATAAATTATTTTGTCCAAATCTCTCACTGCCTCATATTGTGGGGGTTTGGATCCATGTGGAGAGTGTTGGCCCAGTTGTTTTCCCTTTCGGTAAGGGGTGGGGGTTTAAATGTTCTTATTGTATTATTAGAAACATGGGTTGTATGGTTGATATGGGAGAGTTTTGGTGGACTTGTGTGGGAGAGACATGTTTCTATTTAATGTTAAATTCAGTTTTGGTCCTGGATAGTTGGTTCTTAACGGTGGGGAAAACCACAAAGAATCTCGTAGAGTTTCCTCCAGAGAATTTTCCCAGAGATGTTTATTTCATAATGCTGGGGAGTATATTCTAGAATCCCATAGAATATTGGGCTTTAGTTATTTTTATTTGGTATTTGTGACTTTTGGGTTCATTGGGAGAAGGTCCAAAAATCTAGTTCTTGGTTTGGTTTTCTGGGTAGTGACTAGATATTTTGGTAGATTCATGGGAATTGAATGGGAGTTGGTGTTTTTGTTGAGGAAAGAGGTTTATGTTGTGTTAACGGTGGATAAGGTTTCATTGGATTCATAGGATGGAACCAATTGATAAGGAATCTCTAGGTGTTACTCAATTAGTTGGAATGTGTTGTGTCTTTTCAGGGGTAGAAAGCTTTAATGTTGGGGAGAATAGTCACACCATTTTTTTCTTGTCTTGATATGGATATGGTTCATTGGTAATCCTGATCATTTTAATGTGTTTTGGGTGAGAGGAATGTTGAGTTTTTAACTGACATCGATGTTTAATAATCCTATTGTGGGTACCCCATAGCTTGTTTGGGAGTTTTGGGAGAAATAGGTGGTCACTCCAAGATTTGGTCCAACCATGAGCCAATTTCGCGATTCAAAAAAAAATTGTGTCATTCATAACACCATATTTTTTTCAATAAAAATAACACATTATACTACCCCCTTTTCCACCCTTTACCTATTCAATCCACCATATCCTTTGGGATTTGATTATGAATTAATAATCATGGGGGATTGATGTTATTTAATTTGGTATTGGTTCATCCTTTGAGACCATGTCCTGTATAAAAATAATATTTTATTTCTTTAATATTTTATTAATAATTTAATATTTTTACGTTATTACACCACTCACTAGAGCTAATATATTTTAGCCGCACCCCAATGTTATATTTTCCCTCTTTGGAGTTCATCTTAGTCCTGGAGTAGTGCCAAATTTCTCAACTCTTCTAAAATCATCTAGATTTTTTAAGGTAATTAGTTTAATTCACGATTCATTAGTTATTTTCTCTTTTTCCACCAAATATTGTTTCAATGATTCTTCTAAACCAACAGATCTTCTCCAAGTTGTTCCAAGGCATTCCATTTCCTCTATGTGTATAGATCTAATGGAAGATGAAAAGTTCTCAAGTTTCACGGCTGAGATTCCTTCTCCTTTCCCATACCTCTTCCTTCTCCTTCCACTTTCATTTAGTTTCATGTTCTCCCCTGGTCATGAATATAATAATTTTATGTTATCTCGTTATTTTTAATTGGATTTTTGTTCATTTAGGTATGTTATTCATTGATCTAGTGTGTTGGGAAGCACGGTGGGTGATATTGGGTATGCGATTCTATTCTGCCATAGTTTTGAGGTATGAAATACCTTACACATGCCTTTATCATTTATGATTCATTTTTTTCTTGATGATAAAACCGAATATATATGTTTATTATTCTTTCATCCTTTATATAATGTTCTTGGTGTGCAAAACTGTTGTTTAAGCCTTTTTTTTTTATAAGTAGTTTTGTTTTGTTATAAACATGTACAATGCTTGTTTACATAAATTTTATATTATCTTATACACATATTTTGTAGTATTTTGAACATTTTTACAAAGTTTTAATAAATTTATGGTATTCACATAGTATTTTATCCCATTTCACATGCTTAAAATGTGTTTTTTAATGTGCATACCATGTGTTCGGTAAATTTTCTAGTTGGCTATTATGTGCTCATGCAATTTAAAATGATTTGATTATATTTATAAATACATTGGATTCATGAAAAATGTTATTTTGGGGTCCTTTTATGGATTTCCAATTTATTTTTTGTTTTATAAACAAATGGGTTTTTGGTTGTAAACTTCTTTTTTCCCGAGTTGCGGGAAAATGGCCCATTCATCATCTTTATAAAAATGATCTTTCTTTAGATGTGTAACGTGAATGTATTAAGGCATTTATGAAAGTTTCTTTCAAAATTAATTGGTGTTTATACACCTATTTATTAATATTTAACGTTTCACCTTTAGAAAATGATAGTTTATAGAAATGATTAAAGTCATGTTTGGAATTTTCTTGTAAAATTTGTTTTAATGTGTATTTCATATTGAATCATTTGAGGATATTCTATGGTCCATGAAATTGAATTATTAAATGTTTTTTGAGCTACCAAATATTTTTTATATGGTATTGGGGGTTGTTTGGCCTTAAAAGATCATTTTAATGGATTTTAGGTGCAAGGCCTACTTATACTTCCAGAAATTGTTTAATGAATTTTTTGGTGGTTTATTGATCCGTGATAGAAATTTGATAAATGTGAATCGTCTATTTGATGTGTTTATGATTTTTAAATGGAATATTCTTTAGAAAATGTTAATTTATATATTTTTAACTTGTTTGATCACAAAAAGGGAAAAAACTGGTATCTAGGTGGGTGGATGTATACTAGTTTGCTATAATCTGATGGGGTTTTCTCCTTATTTCACATATCATGTTTGATAAAGAATAAAATAACTATAATATGATTATGATGATGTTGGGTACCACTTGATTATGGATTATTCTATAACTAGTGGCCTATGTGCAAGAGAATGGAAATTTTTTATGGTTACTTTTCACCGAGATACGAGGTACCTAGGCGCCACACTGAACTAGTTCCTAGGGGTGTTCTTGTGATTTTTCTTATTAGCTATTTAATACTCACCATCAAAATATGATGAGTATGGTTGGTAAACTCAGCAGCATGTTTTTTTCATTTAAAATTGGATATTATTTAAATCATACCTCTTGAAAACTATTTTCATTTTTATGATTCACCTCTTTTAAAAACTATTTCTAGTATTCTTGTTTATAAAAATTTCATGTTTTTGTCTAGTAATTGTTATATCATTGTACCATGTTTGGAAAAAATAAATTTAAATATTTTTTTTAAAATATGGAATTGATTTTTATTTTATTTTAATTTAGGTTAATTGGTAATACATTATCGGGCTATCCTATTGAGTTTTAATACTCACGCCTATAGTTTTCTTCTGTTTTTATCCAATTTCCATGTTTCATCTTGAGTTTGATTTCCTTGGGTGACATGTGGTAATATTTTTTAAGAGTGAATATATGGGTCAGATTTAGATATTTGGTTGTTGGAAAAATTGGTTGACTTGTTGGTTCATTTTCATTTTCAGTTTCTCGTACAAATAATGTATAGTTCATTGTTTATATGAATGTATATTGGGATTCATGTTCTTTATGTTGTTTGTTTTATTGGTTGTATTTGGGTATAATCAATCTATTGTGAACAAAATTTATGTCATCAGAGCTTGTCTCTATCCCGGGAGGATCAGGAACGCCTCTCGAGACTTTTTTTGGGCTTGCCTGGGTGACCGGTTCAAGGTCAAATCGGGTTGGATCATTACTATGTTAGTGATGTAGTGGATTCTAAAATTATTCATTAGGGTTTTTGTGAAATCCAAGAAATTAACATTTATAATCGAATCCCCTAATATTGGAGATAAATCTAGTGAAGAAGAATAAATTTCCATAATTAAAAAAATCTATAAATCAAACATATTTTGAAAGCTTGAAAATATCTTCGACATATGAAATGGATGTGGTAACAAGGTTGGTATTGTAAAATATTGAATTTTATCAAAATATAATTTGAAATTAAGACCACTTAATTAGTCAAAAAAGAATATTAATCCTTATAAAATAAGAATAAAAATTTTATAGAATAGAAAACCCCTTATGATGTATTCAATTAATTCAAGTGAGAATATATTGGATTACATATCCATGATATTTATGAAGTTTGAAAAATCAAAAACAAATACTAAGATCTATGTATCATAGAAAAATACACGGGGAAGATCCATCTTGATTCCAATATTCCTAAGGATTTTTATGTTATCCATCTAAATGATTAATATTTTATGATGCAAATTTATGAAGAATATGAAAAGTAAAGGGAAAAAGGAAATGAAAAAATTACACATGATAATGAAGCTGTTCTAGGGATGTGGTGGAACATGGCTATAATAATTTATAAAAATTGTTCTAAAATAATTATTTCACATTATAAAATAATTAATAAGATTTTTTATTCACATGGTGACATCATTTCTTTAAATTATATTGAATAATGTAGTTTCACAAAAAATGCCATTAAAGACGTGATAAGATCCATGAATACCAAATAAAAATTGATGTTCATATAGGAAAGTGTGATGAATAGTGGAAATAGGGAAACTTGGTTGAGAAATACATTTGGAAAAAAGATTGATGTTATTACTAACAAATTGGAAGGGGGTATTTCATAGTTCACATCATGTATTAGTGGTAATGTTTTTCAATTCTTGTTATTTACTTCTAAGGTTGGTTAAATAAATAGAATTATTTCATTGATGTCAATCTGTTGATGAAGCTATAATGAAAAAAGTTTCTAAAGTATCCACAATATTAATTCTTGATAACAATGCTAATTATTCTAAATGAATTGATTATGAATGATGTACTAATTAATTATTATCTTAAGAATATCCATTTTAAAAAATTTAGTTTCTATGAATGAAAACTACTGAAATTTTATTAATTTTTTAATCATGTGTCACTATTATATTTGACAAGATAATTTTTTTTTTAAAATGAAGAAGATTTTAATAAAAATGATTTGATATTGAAGGTCACTATAAAATTTATATTTAAAAAGAAATATGAAGTGATGGCTATTATAATATTGATTTTCATAAAGGATAATTTAATTAAGATCATTTAAAAAAATATTTTTTCATAATGCATTCCTAGGAGGCATAAAATCTGAAAATAACTTCTTATGATATGAATGATGTGAATTGATGAGTATACTGGTTTGGAGTTTTATGATTGGGAAATATACAGAACTCAGGTTATGATATGGATAAATCTTTAAATAATATAAATCCAATAATATTTTTCCAACCATAAGCCAACTAATTAATACATTAAAAAATGTTTTAACATAGTGGGTTAAATATGATCAAGGTAGGTGACCTAGAAAAGTCATTGTTGTAAGACATAGTATATCATCCACTTGGATCCCTTGGAGTTAACATGTGGTAGAAGCATAATTACCATAGAGGGATATGAATTTCAGGAATGGGAGTTCCTGGATCGACCGTGAAAGGGTGTGGAAGGGCCCATTCATTGTTTTTGTGTTTTGATTTTGGTGTTGAATCCCATTGTCGGATAGAGGGTGAAGCAGTATAGATTAGTTTATATGAGAGGGCTTGTGCGAGCTGAAGTTCAATGTGGGACATTGAAACATGATATATTATTCATTAAATATTAAAACATATATACTTAACAAAAGAAATCAAATACATTTTATCTGAGCCATCAAATCAAATTCCATTTTCAATTCTAACCACATGAAGGGGTTTTTTATGTTGTCCTACTATAGTATTTCTAAATTAATAATTCAATTATCTTACATAATGACTATAATGAAATTAGGCATTTTGGAATGATCTAATTCTGTATATGAAGTCTATTCCATTGATGCATTAGATAATTCAATTTTTATGATAACGAATAAGGAAAAAAGATAGTATAACATTTTAATCCTTCATGAAAGAGTTTTAGAATTGTATGAGCATAAGATTATCATCACATGAAAGTGAGGTCTCATAAGATAAAAATAGGTTCCTTAAAACATTGGGTCGCATAATACAAGATCAAAAATAAGGAAGCCCGCATGATAATGATTGAAACACTTCTATCCTATAGAATTCATGATAATGATTAACATTGAATATTTTATAGGATTTTAATTTGGTGAATGAATGTTTCTATGATGATGTAACTCACTTAGAAAAAAGAATCATCGATGACCATGAGATGATGCTTCCATTCACATATCTCATTGATAGCTCCCAGTTTTCATAAATAGGTAATATTTAAAAGTCTATTAATCATGTAGAAAAAATTTTTTCTAAGATCCACTCAGTTATAAAAATATGGGTTTCCCTTGCTCTTCAATTTCATGGAGAATTCCCATGATTATCCTAGTATTGTGATGGATATTTCAACAAATATCTTTTGATTTTGTAAATAATGTTTTGGTATACTAATTTGTTCATTGAACAAATAGAGTGTTCTACAATGAGGAATAAAAAAATTACTCAATGTATTTACACCATTTCATAATGATTATTTTTCTCATTATAGATCCACACAAAGGCCTTATATCTTTCTTTATATAAATGAAAACCATTCGATACACCGGGAGGATGGAGAATAACCTATTTTTTCACGTGGTGGAAAATTTTATGAACACTTGAAATTGTTAATGAAAAACAACTAAAATTATTCAAGTATATACTTTCACATTATGAACTATATACCTAAAAATGTATTAGAAAATAAAAAATAAAACATTTGTAAGTAATGACATAGAGTTTCATGAAGGGGGAATGTGAACATATTTCATGAAAGAATCTGTGTATAGTAACCATGACAAGAATTCAATGAATTAATGATAAAATTAATTCACAAAATAATAAATGATAGTGTTATATTCTAGTTGATAAATAATTAATATATGAATATATTTGATACAATTACAATAGTTTATCTTTTTTTTAAATGATTCATAATACATCACTACAATTTAATATCTCATTTTACATATTGATTACCTAAATGTTAAGATGATAATATTTATGATTTTAATCTAAAAAAATCATTTTTTCAAAAATAATGTATAAATTCATTGATTCTAATATTAATTAATGGTTAGGTTGAAGAAGTATGATACATATTTTAGTCTGTTAGACACTTAAGATAAATGGGTGAATAAGAGAAGAAAAGATTATTGTCGATATCTTTTTTCACATATAGATGAATGAGAGGTATGAGAAGCATTTAATTATCCTAAAATGAGTAGAATAAGGTTATTTATTCATTTATATTATGAAATAATCATCTGAATATGACATAACTGAATAAAAAAGTAGCTCTATGACATCCATCAAAATTATCAACTCTTAGATGCATTTCTTATTATTTCAAAACATTATGATTTGGCAGGATATCATTATAGGTTGTATAATGATAAATCAAAGAACCAAAAAAATATTAATTAAAAATATTTCCACACAATTATAATGTTATTCCTTAATATTTATAACAACATTTAAATGATTATTTTCTAGTGGTTTTGTGTTATTATTTTATTTCCAAACCATTATAAGGAATAACTACTCTTATTGAGTACATGTCCTTATAAATATATCATATTATTTCCTAATCTAGTTTCATATTCATGAAAATGATAGGTAAAATATAATATAATAGTCAATATCCTATCAAGTTAATGAAGTAAAATAGATGAAAATTATAATTATATAAAGATATCCCAACACTAATTATCCCCCTCTCAATGATGAGTATATCCTAATGTGGTCTTCTCAAGGGAATATAAAAAAATATATAATTTTTTTAATTAATGGCTTTCACATGCATTACATGTTTGATGCAAGAATAAGTCTAAGACCTTCAAACTAATTAACTATTTTTATGAGGTAATATAGAAAAAAATAGTGTGATATTACTATTATAAATATCTAGAAATTCAAAAGAACATAGTTTAAAAATTGGGTGTTTGATTCTTATCTATGAAAAAATGATTTTGATATTGACACATTTTACTACACCCACAACAAAAAAATGGTTTGGATGAACAAATGATTAATTTTCATTATAGATGGATTTTAAAACTCTATTTTGACATGATACTTACTATTTTTTTTTGAGACATTATAAGAGTGAATATATTCATATCCCAACCCGGTTTTTACATATCCCTTCATCAAATATTTCCCATTATTATTTTTAATATAAAATATCTATATGTTTGAAGTATATTCATGTGTTAGGAATCCCTTTTCTTATCAATATAAAAGTAGGTAATCATGGTTTTTTTTATAAGGATTTTATAGGATATTCAATGGATATCCTCTAAATGCAAGAGGGTGACACTATTTCAACAATAAATATGGAAATATCATTAACAGTACTAATATGATGGTTCATAAATAATCTTATAAATATTTCCCCAATGATAATGTGGTGTTTTTTGAAGAGATAAAGATGTTGTCTTTGTTAAATAGTAGTAATATTTTTTTAAATAAAAAATGGTGTATTTGAATTAATTGTAAAATATGATTTAGTAATTTCATGTGATGGGGAATAATTAAATTCAAATTATCCAATAAATATTGATAATTTTCATGTTCAAAAAATTATTAAAAATCAGGGATTCAAGGTCCAATATTTGCAACCTATATGAAAAATATCCCACACATCAACAAAATATGATATTGAACCTAATGATGTTGATAAGTAATTGGATAATCCTTATTGGTATTTTTATTTGAGTGAATAATTAAACTAGATTGATAAGAGTGATAATTTTTTGTTAATTTATGTACCTAAATATTATAGTTTCACTACAATGGTGTGGTTGTTCTGAAATAAATTGAATAAAAATAGAGTTGTTGTGAGAAATGAAGAAATATTGGGTTTTAATTGCTATAAAAATGTTGATGGATTTAAAAATTATTATCAATTTACACAAATCTTAAGGATTTTATGCATGATAGTATTTATTTCTATTAAATTACAAATACAATACACTATATTAAAAATTAATGTTAAGTATACTCTCCAAAATGAAGATCATTAATAATGTATTTATATCAGGTATCCGTGTTTTTTCATACATGTAAAATAAGATATCCATGTTTTCATGTGAGGGAAGGATTTATATATACTCGTACAATCTCAATGTTATTGGTATTATAATTTTGAAACCATCATATGAAGGTTAAATTTTTTAAAGGGGAGTGTGTGCATTATTATCTAAATCACATATGGGAATGGTGAATCACATTGTGTAATTTTATATACATATAAAATAATTTTATATTGAAATGAAGAATAAATGTGTATGTTGGTTTATAAATAAATGAAGACATTATTTAAGATGTATATGTTGTAGTAATTTTGGTGTTTTATTAGAATACATTCTCTTAATATAATGATCATAGTTTTCTATCTAATGTTATTTATTCTAAGGAACTCTTGAAAATATTTTCAATTGAATATTCCAAGCTAGTTTCCACATAAATTTTAATATGAACAAATCTATTGGTAGACGAAAAATAAAATAATATTTATTCAAGGTACTTTACAATGTTATTACAATGTCTATTATATCTTACAAAATGATGTCTAAATTTGATATATAATTTCCCACTATGGTCTAGTAATTATGGTTCCCTTAAATAACAAAATTTTATTATAGGAAAGTGTGTTATTAAGCATATAAATTTGAAAAAGATTTGGGAAAAAATATTACAGGAAAGGAATTTTATATCTATTTTATTATATAGATGTATATTAGGCTATCTATATTAATGATAAAATATCAATTTCCAATAGAGTTTTATTCTTCGGTGATAGGTGTTATTTATTATCATAGTAAGAGGTAGTGTTATGTGAAATTTAGAATTTTTTAGGCAAAGTATATGACAATAACTCCAACTGTAATAATGCTAATGTGGATTATTGTAAAATTATATTATTTAATGTTTAATATAAAAATACAACACCTTCTTGGATTTTTAAACCAATTTGTTATTAATTTTTCTTAAAAATTAAAAAAATAATTCATAAAGGAAACTCATTGATATTAAATATAATTTTATCATGGACATTCTAGAATGAAATGGATTGAAATAATATGTTTTAAAAAATAATAATATAGCCCATGTTTTCAACAAGCTACATTTAATGAAAATTTTTATAATATAATGTTGAATTTGGGTGTTCAAAATCATTAATCTTAAGGAATTTTTTTGACCTATCTTCAATCTCATATCATATTTAAATATTGATTAATTTGGGAGAGTATGTAAATGTTAACATAAATTTTGATTTATATTTATCTCTGTGATGATTACAAATGGGGATGAGTATTTATTATGGTATATAAATTGGTTTTCATTTCTCTTAAGGGAGATCATATATTTTGGGAGAGTTTTTTTAAAAGGATAATCAATTGATTTAAACATGTGTTAAATATTTTAATTGGTATTGAAGTGGTAATAATATATTTCTTATAAAAATTTTCATGAACTTGTATGTCCTGTTGTGAAAATATTTAATTTATTTTTGATGTGATGATGACGTTCTAATATATGTTTTTTTTCTAATTTATGAATATGTATATTAATCCAAGATATTTTGTTTGACAACATTGCATGATTATTAGACATTATTTTTTCAAATACCATGTTCACTCAAATATTCTAATGAATATTTAATGGTTGTCTATTTCTAGGAATTTTTTTTGTTAGTTATTTTATTTTCTATGGTTTTTGAAAAAATCCAATGGGGGATTTTTAGTCCCCTTCATACAAATGACTATTAATATGTTGAAGTGGTTATTATTATTTTGGATTATCTTATTGATTAAATAAAAAATTATTAAAACTGATGGTTATTATGATGATATTTAATGAATTTAATGAGAAACATTCATTGATGAAGGAATATTTTATATATCATCCTTGATGTATGTTGGAGTTGGTAGAGAAATCCATTATCTTATTTATGGGTGGTCTTGATTAAATCGAGTGATGTATTGAATTTTTAGTTTTCATGGTAGGTAGATTGAAAAAAATAATCACAAGGTAGGTGGTGTTACCATGATTACAACATGGTTGGTCAACTAACCACTCAAATAATCAATGACATGAATAATTGAAGGATCAAATCATAAGTTGATCTAGGGATGATGTATTATATGTCTAAAGAATATATTTTGAGTAATTTTGAGGATATTTTCAATGTAATAAAAGGTAACTAATGGATTCCATAAACTCTATGATATTAAATTAGGAATCTAAGAGGCCACATAAAGGTAATCCTAGCCTCTATACAAATGTTTGTTGATTTCTGGGATTTGAAACATAAAAGTATATCTTTTTTCTAATGAACATGTAAGTGTACCATAGAAATTAAAGAGGATTAAAGAATGTAAATGGAACCCAATGTAAATATATTCCATTTGAAATATGATTTTCAAATCAACATGGATAAAGTAATTATGATTCTAACACAAGGAATATAAGGGTAGTTTGGGGTTTACAAAGGGGTAACTCAAAAATATTTCATGATATATAAGGGTAAATGAAAATACATAATAAAGAATAAGAGATGATCTAGACTCATATTATTCCATGTATGATATTATGTAATAAAAAACCATCCACAATTGTTTGTAACATCATTTATATTGATTATATTATAATATGAAAAGGATTCTCTTGTAGGGGCATTCATGTCAAAAATGAATTTTCCACATACAAAACTACATGAATGTATATTAGATTGTTATCTTTTATTGAATTCATATAACTGATACTCTAGTGAGATTAGTAACGTGATCATTGGATATAAATGTTCATATTCCAATATTAATTATTGAACTATATTTTGTGAGGTCTCTATTAAAAATGTTGAATGCACACATTATATAAGGCCCCATCCTTAAACCTTACTTAATCTTGAGTTATTACAAGATTACACATTGAGGATCTTTTCGCGTTTGGAGTTTTAGAGAATTAGATCATGAAACTTGCATTAAAATCCACATTTAAACAAAGTGGTTACATAAAATACAGTATTCATTCTTCCCATCAATGGAAACATATTTAAAATAAAACATGGATTCTTTCTTGACACATCCTTGACACTATCATCACATCATGTACCTTTTCCTTGACCTGTGAAAAACATTTCAAAAACTTGGGATGAGCATAAAAAGCTCAGTAAGGGTTATAAAAATATAGAAAGGAAACATGAGTTCATATATACATAAGAATGAAATCATACTTTACCCATAAAACATAGGCACTTTAACATACCTCATCAAATCATGAATAAATCATAGAAATCATAAGACATAAAAGGTAACTTGAGGCATTCATAACATTCTTACGTAGGGAGTAACCCTCTTGGTTACGTTTGGAATACCCACCATAGTATATTCCCTAAATCTCTTCAGAGAAACCTTAACGTTTCACTCCTTCGCGTTACCCAATGCATTAGAGAGCTATATCGGGCTCACCCGCCCTTAGTTTGTCACGGAACCACCCGTCTTCATAACAATGCCCAAGAACCATAACATAATCTTATCACATAAAACATGCATACATAATCTTATCACATAAAACATGCATAAAGGAAACATAACATTTCTACCTTTCAATAACAAGATATCAATACAACACATTGATATAAAAACATTATGAAAACCATTTTCAATACCAAAATAAAAGAAAATTAAAACATGGTTTTTATTTTTCTTTTAAAAAAAAAGGTATGTCTTGTATAGGAAGTCGAAATTCAAATAATGGTCACGGCGGCGGAGAAGTCATTGTCGCCGCATACGTACGACAAAAACATTCCCTTTTGTCGTTTAATAAACACTTTGTATAAAAAATATTCCTTTTGAATAAACGTAAAATTCAAAGGGGTTTATAGACCATATAAAAGAAGGTTATGTATAAAATAGAATATGCCTCAATGAAAGGAGATTGAGACGAAGTCCCTTACAAAGACGGTATCCTTGGTTTAAGGATAACTCAATTACATAATTATGTGTGACAAACGAATACACCAAATATAAGTGGATATTAAGTGTAAAATAATCAAATTTCATTCACACATATTCAAAGGATGACATATTCAATAACTACATGTTGAACCCAAAGAAATCGAAATTGGGTTAAGAAGTTCCCTTGACAGCCTAACGGCGTCACATCAAAATGAGTTGATGAGAGATAAAAAAAGGGTATCTCATCACTTGGACATAAAATTTAAATCAATAAGGATATATGAGAACATATCCCAACATAACAATATGTAAATTAAAAGACCCAACAAAAGAAGTCTTTTAAAAAGAGGAGGGTGAAAGGTTCCCTTACCGACATGGGTATCTTTCGAAACATAAACCTCGTGAAAGAAGGACAATACAACATTGATGTAAATACTCATAAAAGAAAGTATATTACACAATGAGTAAAATAATGGGCATTACATACACCACTCAAATGAAATTATGGAAAATGTAGCATAAATCTCACAGGAATAAAAGTGAGATGAAAAATCCCTTACGAAAACTCGGCAGCCTAACGACGCCACATAAAACTTACAAAAATGGATTGATGAGATAAAATAGGGTATCTCATCATATTATCTTAAAGTTTATAGAAATAGTAATATAAAAGAACATCCCCCAACATAAAAAAGAGGAGCTTAAAAGAATTGACATAAAGGAGAGTACTTAAAAAGAAAGAGAGAGGTTAGATCTCTTACGAAAATTTGGAAGCCTAACGGCGCCACTCAAAACTTCCCAAATAGATTGATGAGAGAGAATAGGGTCTCTCATCACATGAACATAAAAATTATAGTAAGATTAATATAAAATAACATCCCAATAACAAGAAATATGAGCTTTAAAAGGAATGACATAAAACAGTGTACTTAAAAAGAAAGAGTGGAGTAGGATCCCTTACCTCAGGTCCGACTTGACTCGATCGTTCTTTAATCTCCTGAATAATAAACTTGAGTTAATTTCTACTTCCTTAAGAACCATTTTTCAAGTTCATTATTTCTTTTATATCACTTATTACCATGTCATGAACACTATGTTATTATTTAAGTTAATAATGGTCATTTTAACGATCATTGGTACTTGAGTCAAAAAAATAAACTCTTTATAATTACAAGTTGTTTATGTGGTAAAATATCCATTATATCCAGAATTTTATTCATGATGTAGATATCATATATATCATATATATCCAGTATATTCATGTATTTATAATATTACATAACATTTAGAGTTAATAAATGAAATGCACCGTTCATGGAGACGGTAAGTCGTACGTACGCATGAACGCTACTTCCATTTCTATTTCATATTTAATGGAATTAAAACATAATGATACATAATAGTATTTTAATTCCAGTATGGTATCATATATAATATAATTAAATATATCCTTTATATGTACCACATATGGTATTAACGAATCAAATCACTTTGAGGGGGCGGTAGTCCGCACTTCCTAAAATGAAGATATCGCGTATACCCATAATGGAAGCCATAAAGGTATGCCATAAATGAAAAAGACAGAAGCTTAAGGAAAACATAAACATATTATATATCATATATAAATATAGTGTCATCTTAATGGCCATCTTTTAAGGTGTTAAAAGAATGTTGAACAATCATCGTTTCGGGAGGCAGAAATTCGTCATCTACAGAAACAGTATGTTCTTTAACCATTAGATGTAGGTGTGTGTAAGTGTAGCTCGAATAATTCTTATAAAAACATCCTAGAATATTGAATATTCTAGAGTTGTTACAAAAGAAATGAATAAAAATATTTTAGGGGGTTGGAGAAGCAAAATAAAACAAAAGGACTCAAGGGAAGACATTACCTTAAAATCGGGTAACTCCCTTTGGTTTGAGCTCAAAGGCTTCCTTGGGAAGGCTTCTGCCCAAAGTTATGCTTCAAGGAGTTAGAAAGGGATGTGGAGAGACAAAATGGGCAGGGTTTGGCCAAACCAAGGGCTTTGGAAGTGTGGGTAAGGAGGTAGAGGTGGGGGCCTTTAATAAGAGGAGAGGAGGGGCTCTCTTGGAAAGGTATAAAATGTAACTTTATTTTCAAATGATTTTCGGATTTTAATGGTCCCACATTGATGTGTTTAGAGGATAAGGTGATAAGGGTTCGAAATCCACCCGTCCAATAGGTTTTGGACATGTGTAGGTCTTAGATTTTACATTATCTTTCCATTTTATTTAAATCCTTTATTAATGAGGCAATCCCTGCATCATCATGATGTCATAAATAATTTAATAAATTTAATGTCTAAAAATTATAAAAAAAATATCACGATGTAGGAAATCTTTTTATCTTTCTGATTAATATTTATAGTCTAAAATATCATTTATGTAGTCAAAATTAAAAATATTTTACTTCGGTGATACATTCTTTGTTACATTTAACATTCTTTAAAAATAAAAAGATAAAAAGTCACTTTCTCACCAAAGAGATTCCATGGGGCCCCCAAGTTTGGCACAAGGCATCCCATGGTCGGCCATGAGACAACCAGTATCCTTAGGACACATGTTCTGGTCATTTTTTATTATTATGATATTATTTTATTATCTTTAACTACCTGATTACTCATTAATCAAGATAATTAAAGATAATTACCATCGTTACTATTCATAATGTCCAAAAAAAAGAGTCTTAATTAAATAATTTGGACCTTATGATTCCAAAATATGTAATCCATTTTACCAAATTCCAAACACATAAATTTCAATAATTAATTTTAAAAAAACTTCTCGTTCTCAAAACAAATAGCGGGTTTTTTAGAAACAATATTTATGAAAAGTTTTGCACTTGTTTATGCCCAATTAAAAAGTGAAATTAATCCCAATGACCATCATTGGATTACATGGTAAAAATATATTCTAATTAAACTTTAAAACAAATTAAAAAGATAATGTAACCATATAATTAAATTATATGAAAAAGTAGTTTTGATGTAAAATGCAGTATTTTTTACTATTCATTGAAAAATGAACATTGTCAGAAAAATACCAAAAATTAACCCAATGTAAATTTCAATGTCCCAATCATAAATAATTTGTTTATTTTGAAAAATAGAGCTCATAAAATTGTCAAAAGTTTGATTTAAAAATGGTTTTCCATCAAAAGGGTAGTAAAACAATCTCATAAAAATACTAGTGTATTCAATGCTTAAGATTGGATTCATTTTTATTTTAAGCCTCTAAAATTTATTGGATAAAAGTAAAAACATTTAACAAACATATATAATCATATTTTAGTTATTTATATTCATTCCTGTCAATACAACGGCTAGGCGTTAACTACCATTTAAAATAATATTATTTTATTATTAGAGTGCAACGTAAGATTTCAAAGGAACTCGTTGTTGCGTGTTGGGTACGCCATCGAGCATAGCATCCCCTTTAAATTCATAATAATATTTTATTCACAAATATGGATAAATATGAAAATGTCATATTCTTTATTTACCTGGGGTGTTATATCCTTCCCCCCTTTTGAGAATTGCGTCCTCGCAATTTTTAAAATTGAGCTTGGAAACATCCTTGAAAGTCCCACATCGAAACAAGAGTCGGTAAAACAATCACTTTAAAATAAAGGAAGATAAGTACAGAGGTCACCCAATTTAACCCATACTAGGATTCCATGTAGAAAAACATGGACATGGAAGAAAAAGCAAAGGGTCATGTTCTTGAGGGAGAGTGATAGTAAACATGTCTAGGAGAAAATTAACCATAAGAAAATCACAAACTTGTGATGGGTT
This sequence comes from Viscum album, assembly GCA_963277665.1. NCBI lineage: Eukaryota > Viridiplantae > Streptophyta > Magnoliopsida > Santalales > Viscaceae > Viscum > Viscum album. The sequence goes on along the minus strand of OY728126.1, from coordinate 1,939,744,786 downwards.
AAACAGTATTCGATTCCCCAGTAGGAAAAGTTAATAGACAACATTTTTGTTATAAGTTACTTTTTATTGAGGAATTTATTCGTAAGGAAACATAATCACTTATCATGTTGACTTTCAACTTTTACTAGATTCCTTAATCAAACTCAAATTTTTTCCAAAAGACGAGTATTTAGGGAGACTTGTTCGCATTAAGAGTACTATAATCAACTTCTAGAGAATCACCTAATCCACCAAAGAGAACTATATACTTCCCATATCTTTAGACCTTAACCAAAACCAAAACCAAAAAGGTTAGTACAAGGTCATATAATCCAGAAAAGGATAACCCTTTAAAAAGAAAATATATGCTTAATCTCCAAAATTTGTCCAACAAAACCCAAAGTTCAACGAGGACCATCCGATAAACAATTTTTCCATAAAATTCTTCAAAGTAATCCAATATAATATTGAAACCCAAATATTTGAAGGATTTAGTCACATAGTCTTCTAAGTTAAATCGTAACATTTATCTCCAAACAACATCAGTTGCTCCTAAAGTCTCGTATTGAAAAGTAATTAACCAAATCACATATCCTCCATGATAGGTTAATCATTTTCATAAATAACCCAAAATCAACTTACTCTTAATTCATAAAATCATATAACTAAAAAGAATCAGTCAAACTAACCAGGGACTTCACGTAGTCTAGTGGTAGGCGATAAATACCAGTCGCACTTTGGTTGTGGGTTCGATTCCCGCAGCTTTGTCTGACGCGACGGGTTGTCACACGGTCGGCGTGTTGTCCTTTTTCCAAAACTATATAATTCTCAAAACATTTCCCAAAATGAGATAAAATCTTCAAAAATAAACATAACATATTTTAACCTCAAGTTTATCTCATGCCTTTCACTTCCATCATAACATATAGTAACCCATAATTACCTCAAAAGTAAGGATCATATAAACCCAAATGGTTCTTTATAACTATGTCCACAAAAGAACAGATAACTATTCCTTGAATAAAATTTTCATATATTAAACATCAGGGATACACATACTATAAAAAGTCTTCTAATGTAACCCCATCATCAAAAGAGACTTAATACTCTTAAGAATTTCACCATAACTCTTGAAGCCCTTATATGTTGACTTCTTACTCATTCAACATTCTTCATGATCCATTAACCATTCCATTCCAACTTATTCTGAAATACTTCTTTCCTACAAACAAAATCATGAATCATATCCTAAGATTCCAAAATATGAAAACAATAGTTATGAAATAATCCATACCTTTGATTGGTCATTGTCAGTTTCTTCATCCTCAATCGGAATGGAATTAGGTATTGGTAAATGAAAATTTGTAGGATCTTGGTGATCCCATTCACGAAACTTCTTCATAGGACATGTGTTTGCATAATGACCATGCACACCACATTTAAAACATTCAATTGATCCCTCAGAAAGAACTTCTTTCCCTTTCCTCGATTCAACTAGATGCTTCCTTTTTCGATGGCAGGTTCTTGCTTTATGACCTTCATTTCCACATCTATAGCATATTTCTGTCCCTTTGAAACATTTTCCTAGGTGTTTCTTTCCACATCTTTGACACATAGGTTTTTGAACACAATTACCTTTATAATTATTACCTGTACTTCCGTAGGGATTTGTTTCTCGCATATATAATGCCTTAGATAAATCACTAAGGTTTAGGTAATCAATAATGACTCCAGATAGTTGGTTGAGGATAATTACAAGAGTTCTCATTGCTGCTCCCATATCATTCAGTTTCTTGCTCAAAAAACTGTCACAATTTCCTTCACATCCACTATTACTTTGGTGCCTGCTAGATCCAGCCATTTACTAAAACCCAAAAGGTCAGTGTGAGTATATCAACAAAACTATCATGTACTAATGAGGAAGATAAACACTAAGATATACTTACTCATTCACTTTATCTAAAACTAGGACTCTTTTTGAATTCCTAACCATTATGGTAATGTCGCTTATGCTTAAAGAATACTCTAACCTCTAAAGTTATCTAAACCGACCTTTGATACCAACTATAAGGCCCCAGCCTTAAACCTTACTTAATCTTGAGTTATTACAAGATTACACATTGAGGATCTTTTCAGGTTTAGAGTTTTAGAGAATTAGATCATGAAACTTTCATTACAATCCACATTTAAACAAAGTGGTTACATAAAAGACATCATTCATTCTTCCCATCAATGGAAACATATTTAAAATAAAACATGGATTCTTTCTTGACACATCCTTGACACTATCATCACATCATGTACCTTTTCCTTGACCTGTGAAAAACATTTCAAAAACTTGGGATGAGCATAAAAAGCTCAGTAAGGGTTATAAAAATATGGAAAGGAAACATGAGTTCATATATACATAAGAATGAAATCATACTTTACCCATAAAACATAGCCACTTTAACATACCTCATAAAATCATGGATAAATCATAGAAATCATAAGACAAAAAAGGTAACTTGAGGCATTCATAACATTCTTACATAGGGAGTAACTCTCTTGGTTACGTTTGGAATACCCACCACAGTATATTCCCTAAATCTCTTCGGAGAAACCTTAACGTTTCACTCCTTCGCGTTACCCAATGCATTGGAGAGCTATATCGGGCTCACCCGCCCTTAGTTTATCACGGAACCACCCGTCTTCATAACAATTCCCAAGAACCATAACATAATCTTATCACATAAAACACGCATTAAGGAAACATAACATTTCCACCTTTCAATAACAAGATATAAATACAACACATTGATATAAAAACATTATGAAAACCATTTTCAATACCAAAATAAAAGAAAATTGAAACATGGTTTTTATTTTTCTTTTAAAAAAAAGGTATGGCTTGTAGAGGAAGCCGAAATTCAAATAATGGTCACGGCGGCGGAGAAGTCGTTGTCGCCGCATGCGTACGACAAAAACATTCCCTCTTGTCGTTTAATAAACACTTCGTATAAAAAATATTCCTTTTGAATAAACGTAAAAGTCAAAGGGTTTTATACACCGTATAAAAGAAGGTTGTGTATAAAATAGAATATGCCTCAATGAAAGGAGATTGAGACGAAGTCCCTTAGAAAGACGGTATCTTTGGTTTAAGGATAACTCAATTACATAATTATGTGTGACAAACGAATAAACCAAATATAAGTGGATATTTAGTGTAAAATAATCAAAGGTCATTCACACATATTCAAAGGATGACATATTCAATAACTACATGTTGAACCCAAAGAAATCAAAATTGGGTTAAGAAGTTCCCTTGACAGCCTAACGGCGTCACATCAAAATGAGTTGATGAGAGATAAAAAAAGGGTATCTCATCACTTGGACATAAAATTTAAATCAATAAGGATATATGAGAACATATCCCAACATAACAATATGTAAATTAAAATACCCAACAAAAGAAGTCTTTTAAAAAGAGGAGGGTGAAAGGTTCCCTTACCGACATGGGTATCTTTCGAAACATACACCTCGTGAAAGAAGGACAATACAACATTGATGTAAATACTCATAAAAGAAAGTATATTACACAATGATTAAAATAATGGGCAGTACATACACCACTCAAAGGAAATTATGGCAAATGTAGCATAAATCTCACAGGAATAAAAGTGAGATGAAAATCCCTTACGAAAACTCAGCAGCCTAACGACGCCACATAAAACTTATAAAAATGAATTGATGAGATCAAATAGGGTATCTCATCATATTAACTTAAAGTTTATAGAAAGAGGAATATAAAAGAACATCCCCCAACATAAAAAATAGGATCTTAAAATAAGTGACATAAAGGAGAGTACTTAAAAAGAAACAGAGAGGTTAGATCTCTTACGAAAATTTGGCAGCCTAACGGCGCCACTCAAAACTTCCAAAATGGATTGATGAGAGAGAATAGGGTCTCTCATCACATGAACATAAAAATTATAGTAAGATTAATATAAAATAACATCCCAATAACAATAAAGATGAGCTTTAAAAGGAATGACATAAAAGAGTGTACTTAAAAAGAAAGAGTGGAGTAGGATCCCTTACCTCGGGTCCGACTTGACTCGATCGTTCTTTAATCTCCTGAATAATAAATTTGAGTTAATTTCTACTTCCTTAAGAACCATTTTTCAAGTTCATTATTCCTTTTATATCACTTATTACCATGTCATGAACACTATGTTATTATTTAAGTTAATAATGGTCGTTTTAACGATCATTGGTACTTGAGTCAAAAAAATACTCTTTATAATTACAAGTTGTTCATGTGGTAAAATATACATTATATCCAGAATTTTATTCATGATGTAGATATCATATATATCATATATATCCATTATATTCATGTATTTATAATATTACATAACATTTAGAGTTAAGAAATGAAATGCACCATTCATGGAGACGGTAAGTCGTACGTACGCATGAACGCTACTTCTATTTCTATTTCATATTTAATGGAATTAAAACATAATGATACATAATAGTATTTTAATTCCAGTATGGTATCATATATAATATCATTAAATATATCCTTTATACGTACCACATATGTTATTAACGAATCAAATCACTTTGAGGGGGCGGTAGTCCGCACTTCCTAAAATGAAGATATCGCGTATACCCATAATAGAAGCCACAAAGGTATGCCATAAATGAAAAATACAGAAGCTTAAGGAAAAAATAAATATATTATATATCATATATAAATATAGTGTCATCTTAATGGCCACATTTTAAGGTGTTAAAATAATGTTGAACAATCATCGTTTCGAGAGGCAGAAATTCGCCATCCACAGAAACAGTATGTTCTTTAACCATTAGATATAAGTGTGTGTAAGTTCAGCTCGAATCCTTCTTATAAAAACATCCTAGTATATTGAACATACTGGAGTTGTTACAAACGAAATTAATAAAAAGAGTTTAGGGGGTTGGAGAAGCAAAATAAAACAAAAGGACTCAAGGGAAGACATTGCCTTAAAATCGGGTAACTCCCTTTGGTTTGAGCTCAAAGGCTTCCTTGGGAAGGATTCTGCCCAAAGTTAGGCTTCAAGGAGTTAGAGAGGGATGTGGAGAGACAAAATGGGTAGGGGTTTTCTGAACCAAGGGCTTTGGAAGTTTGGGTAAGGAGGTAGAGGTGGGGGCCTTTTATAAGAGGAGAGGAGGGGCACTCTTGGAAAGGTATAAAATGTAACTTTATTTTCAAATGTGTTTCGAATTTTAATGGTCCCAAATTGATGTATTTTGAGGATAAGATGATAAGGGTTCGAAATCTACCCATCCAATAGGTTTTGGACATGTGTAGGCCTTAGATTTTACATTATCTTTCCATTTTATTTAAATCCTTTATTAATGAGGCAATCGCTGCATCATCATGATGTCATAAATAATTTAATAAATTTAATGTCTAAAAATTATAAAAAATATATCATGATATAGGAAATATTTTTATCTTTCTAATGAATATTTATAGTCCAAAATATCATTTATGTAGACAAAATTAAAAATATTTTACTTAGGTGATACATTCTTTGTTACATTTAACATTCTTTAAAAATAAAAAGATAAAAAGTCACTTTCTCACAAAAGTGATTCCATGGGGCCCCCAAGTTTGGCACAAGATATCCCATGGTCGTCCATGAGACAACCAGTAGCCTTAGGACACATTTTGTGGTCATTTTGTATTATTATGATATTATTTTATTATCTTTAACTACCTGATTACTCATTAATCAAGATAATTAAAGATAATTACCATCGTTACTATTCATAATGTCCAAAAACAAAAGAGTCTTAATTACATAATTTGGACCTTCTGATTCAAAATATGTAATCCATTTTACCAAATTCCAAACACATAAATTGCAATAATTTATTTTAAAAAAACTTCCTGTTGTCAAAACAAATAGCGGGTTTTTTAGAAACAATATTTATGAAAAGTTTTGCACTTGTTTATGCCCAATTAAAAAGTGAAATTAATCCCAATGACCATCATTGGATTACATGGTAAAAATATATTCTAATTAAACTTTAAAACAAATTAAAAAGATAATGTAACCATATAATTAAATTATATGAAAAAGCAGTTTTGATGTAAAATGCAGTATTTTTTACTATTCATTGAAAAATGAACATTGTCAGAAAAATACCAAAAATTAACCCAATGTAAATTTCAAAGTCCCAATCATAAATAATTTGTTTATTTTGAAAAATATAGCTCATAAAATTGTCAAAAGTTTGATTTAAAAATGGTTTGCCATCAAAAGGGTAGTAAAACAATCTTTTAAAAATACTAGTGTATTCAATGCTTAAGATTGGATTCATTTTTATTTTAAGCCTCTAAAATTTATTGGATAAAAGTAAAAAAATTTAACAAACATATATAATCATATTTTAGTTATTTCTATTCATTCCTGTCAATACAACGGCTAGGCGTTAACTACCATTTAAAATAATATTATTTTATTATTAGAGTGCAATGTAAGATTTCAAAGGAACTCATTGTTGCGTGTTGGGTACGTCATCGAGCATAGCGTCCCCTTTAAAGTCATAATAATATTTTATTCACAAATATGGGTAAATATGAAAATGTCATATTCTTTATTTACCTGGGGTGTTACACATTATTAGGCTTCTGTAAATATGATGCATTCAAAAATAAAATCAATTGAATGTATAATTGGTGATATACATGTTCACTTATTTTATTGTAAAAATATAAATATTATATGAAAATTATCACCATTATTCATTACATATATTTTGATGAATAGAACATTGTTTTTGTTTATTAAAATATCTATTTCATTTGGATAATTTAAATAAAGATTCATTAACTAATTTTTTTTAATTTATAGATCCATTTTAAGTTAATTAAATAGAAAATATTATTCACATTAAATGGTTCTGATAAATTATCAATCAAGGGTTGAGAAAATGTGTAAAAAATTTGTGAAGTAACCAGTAGAGAGACCTGGTTGTGATGTTAACAAAAGAGTTTGATGTAGAATAAATTGTCACTTCTATCGACATATTTTGGAGACCTCTTTTATGATGAAGATACTGATATCCAAAAATGTTACATCATGTAGTGTTTTACTGGAAAATTTAAGTGTTTCTATTATACTATGAAATAAAAAGGATGAAGAATATATCATGAATTGAAAAATATATAAACAGTCATTGGATAAATAATATTCATTTTTACTTAGTTGATATTTTTTTATGAGTGGGATTCAATTGTGTATGGTAAGTGGAAAATCATAATCAATAGTAATGAAAACATTAGTCCCAATGTTATACCTGACTCATTTTACTCATATGTTGATTCTTGGTGTATTATGATCCTAGAGTACTTTTTATTATACATATTGTTAGACTTCTCACATTGATGGGTGAACTATGTAAATATACATTGTTCCATTTTTTTGGTGTGAAAAAATATTTATCACAATAAGAAATATTTCATTGAGGGTATTGTTAATACAAACTAAACAATAATTTTCAATCACTTATTCACCCCTATGTTATCTTATGTTGATCCTGAAATTGTTATATAACATATATTTCATTCAATGAATATTTTTTATCATTAAAAATCATAAATAGTTAATCTTAGTATTTTTTATTTCAATAAATCTAATTCTTCACATAATATTACTAAAAAATAACAAAACTCAACTTTAATACCAATTTAGGAACTCCATTCCCTCAATCCAAAATTCTATGCTAAAAAAACATGGGATATGTGATTTTCATACCAAGTAAGAGTTACCAAGAATAACTTATACAGTTTTTATATCATTCACACAATTTAAACATTAAATATAAGAATAAATTACATAGAATAACCAATATGGTCAGTGTCTTTAGAGGCTATCTTAATAGTATTCTTGTTTTATAATAAGTCTTAAACATTTTCCATATGATTCATCACATATTCTACCATTATATAAATATAATAAAAAAATAATTTTATTTTATTTCATGGTGAATAGAAAAATAATCAATGGGTAATCCAAGATGATGAATAAGGGTAACATTGGAGATATCAAATGAAGACCATGAGTGAAAATACGTATAAAATAGAGGGTTGAGAACATAATCATAGTAAATTATCATAAAATAACACAATTATACCGAATAAAAAATAAATCAGAATATTTGGAGTCTAGATACAATGAATTCTCCATAACATAATACTTTAGTTTTAGAACAGAGAAACCATGAGTCAATAGCTACAATCCCAGAACATGAGCATGTGTGTTTTATATTATTGAGAATATAATGGAATATGAATATATTTCCAAGAAGTGAAATTATTGAAGAATAAAACATATATCATTGAATAATTATATAGAAACATGTATTAATAACCATGATCTGTGGGGAATAACATAGGTATATAATACAGTCATAAATATAGTTAATTATTAAAACTGTGAAAATATCAATATTGTCTACACTATACATTGAAAATATTTCAATAAGGTCTGTGAATATAATTGTATAAATTTAAGTAATGTAACACTTAAAAACATTATTATTTATAATCTTTTAAAAATATATTAATAACTTGTGTTATTTGAAACCATAATAATAATTTAACCCCGATATACTATAGGAAAATTCTTATTTTACTATATTTGTTAAAATATAACCATTTTAATAGAATGTTTAAATTGAAATAAACCTATTGATAAATATATATAGAAATATATTCCATAATGAAATGAATAATCAATAATTCAATAATTATTAATCAGTATGAAATGATGAAAATGTCATGGGAAGGTAAAAATGTGTTTTTCCAAAAATAACTAATGTGTGTAATATTTTATATCAATATATAAAACAATTATACCAATTTATAATTTATTTTTGTTAAAAAATTATATTATATATACAATTTAATGAATTAGAAATCACAAAATCATGTCTCTTAGTTAATTAATGAAAAAAATCATTTTAGTCTTCATAAAAATATTTTCATCAAAAAATATTATTAATGGATTTTGTGAAAATATAGTATAGTTATTTCTAATAACTATATGAAATTATGATTGAAAAAATGGACATATGTTCCTAAATAATCATTTCCTAATAGTTTTAGTATAAAATTTTTTATTTTTTTAATATGGATATTTAAGAAAATATTGGAGAATTATAATTTTTACCAAACTATAATTTTTTTCAATAATTGCAATTATATAAAATTCCCATTCTATTTTGGATTCTATTTTTATGTATCATAATATATATTAAACAAAGAAAATACTTATAATTCCATAAGAATTAAAATCATATTTTATTTTGTTATTAGATTATTTTTATGCTTAAAAACACAATTTTTTTTCAATCCGTACTTGTTTCATTTTCTGAACATTTTTAAAAGTAACTTTTTTATTAATTTAAAAATTAAATAATGAAATGTAGATTATTGTTTTACTACTAGTACACTCTAATTTTTTAAATAATACTTTTTGATTTCTTTTCATTATGAATAGTGACCCTGGGAAAATTATTATCACCATAGTATGAATACAATGGGTAAAATAGTATTAAAACATGAGATATGGCTAGAATATCCTCATAAAAATTTTATTTATATTATAGGATTATTTTTATTTACTATATTCATCTAGATTTTAAAATTGTTTCAATCACATTCCCCATTCCTTTGATTGTAACCTCAACACTATTATACATAACAGATAATTACAAAAATGTCCCTCTCTTTCTTCTATTTTATTCTATGAATTTTCATTTGAATGAGAATATGTTATGGAGGTATTTTTTATATTATTATTTTATAAATTGATTTTTTATGTTATTTTAATATTAATTTTTTATGATGGTATTATCACATGAAAAGCTTGCACGTTTTTGACCATTATGCCAGTATTAAAAAGCTCCATGTAAATGACTCTAAGAACAAAAAAAGTATTACAATTGGTTTAATTAAGTGTTACATAAATTTAATAGTCAATAATAATGTAGTGTTTTTATTGGAATATTTTATATTTTATATTCATTATTATCGATATGTCTTTAAAGTAAATTTTTTTGAATAATCCAAAAAATATAATTACTGATATTTTTAGTAAATTAATAATTAAAATTTTTAAATAATAAAAAATGCATTATTAAGTACGTGTGGAATGGAATGTATTTTAAAATTTATTATTTTGAACATTTTTTACGTAAATTCCAAATTAGAAGTAAATTGACACCCCTTATTGATTGAAGAAGTTGTCAACAAGGCTAATGTTAAAAATTGTTAAAATTTTAGTTAAATATTGATATATGTATATAAATTTAACATAAATATGTCTAAAACTAATTTATTAAAGATATTTAGAAATTATATTATCAAGAGTTTTCTTTTTTGTCTATTTGGTTCCACTTTTGTAATAACATGAAAATATATTAATTATACAATATATTTAATTCAATGTTTTTTCCTTATCCCCACATATAAAAGGGATGATGTTCTCCAATAGCATTCGAAAAAATTAACAAATATTTATAAAAAAATATCTAACTAAAAAAATTATTATATTCATTAATCCTTTGTTCTTGAGATCCAATTCATTCCCTCTGTCCATCTTATAAAGGCATATGTTGTATGCCAATGGGTTATCTCAATGAAATGTTTATAGTTTTAATCATTTCATCCAATGTTTATTTATTTATCTACATTGTGAAAATATGTTTTATTCATAAAATATTATAGAGTAAAATATAATCAATACAAAAATATGTAATTATAGTTATTGTTACACCATTTTCCACCTCATTTCCATCAAATTATCAAGGAAAGCATCCTTCATCTATACATTTATTCAATGACCTTCACATAGAAATATAATTCATTCTCTATCACACCCTCTCATTTTTCTTATCATAATGATTTCCATACTAAATATAATTGATATTTATGAAATATTAATGATTCTATAATGATATAATATTTTCTAATTTCTTATCCAAGTTGTCATTATAATAAGGATGTATATATCATGCATACATACATATTACCATATCAATGAATGATGTTTTTCATTTTTCTATTACCTCTTATCATGGATTTTTATAAAATTCAATATAATAAATAAATAATATATTGGCACCATCTATAAAATATTTTAAATGATGACACCATTATCAATATGGATGGAACTCAATGAGTGAATTCATACATATATGAAATATGAAACTGGTAACACCATAAAATGACGATTTTAGTAAATATTTCTTAATACATAAAAAATATTACTATATAATTGGGTCATATATGACCCTATGAGAAATAATATTACTTTGTTAAATAATTATAATACATATAAATTTATTATACTCATGTTTATATCTCTTATGAATGTATTCAGATATAATGAAATGTTTTTATCTCCAATATCATTTTAATTGGGATTGGTTATATTTAAATTTCCATTGATATGATTTTTATGATATCTCTATATTAATACATGTAGTCCATCAATTTTAAATAATAATAGAAATAACAATATGTTGCATTGAATTTTCATTTGGTGATGGTTCTAGATTATATACTATGAATTAGAAATTATCTTTGAGGTTTGGAAAATTTCACATGTATGTTTTTATTGAAGAAATTAATTAATGTGACATCCAAGGGATAAGAAGGTCCCAATTAGGGGAATGGGTTGCTGGTGTTATACAAACCTCATTTTGTTTTCAAATTATGACATTAAAATATATCTATAAATATTTTTAGGGACCGTCATTAAGAAAACAATGGATTTTGATGCCATGTGTGCTCAAAATTAATTATATTAAAATATTAAATATATTTTATATCATGTGTTCACAGTTTCATAATTAAAATGGGATATATACTAAAATCAATATATGATAGAAAATATGTGATCAATGGATGAAATCTGAAGACAACAGTTACTCTTGGAGAAAAATTCAGATAGTTATCATGGGGCATTTGGATAGGGAGACTGTTGGCGGGTACCTTTAAATTACATTAATTATTTAGATGAATTGTTTAATTTAAATACCCTAATTTTTTTCCTCGATATGTGTTTCATAATGGAATATCTACAAGGTTCGATATGTGACCCTGGAATTATTGAGATTATTGTTATATCATATCCCATTGTTGTATTGAGATCAGACTACATTGATCCCCCAGATGAAGGTGAATCGAGATGCAGTGAGCAAATGGATATTCCTCCATCATTGGAGATTATGCTATTTGTCAATGAATGGTCCAATGATCATATTGGAATCGTCATTTTTGGTTGTTGTGCTGTTTTATTAAAATATTGAGCATGGTTATTCTTAATTCGTTGATCATCTTCGATTTTGATTTCATAAATGTGCTGATATATCAAATTTAATTCATTTTTTTGATTAATCAATGTTGCACCATTTTTATCACCCCTGATATCCCCAACTGTATTTTATTGTTAATAAATCCTATAAATGATTTTATCAAATCTTTTTCATGTTATTTTATTCCTCCATTATTTTTGTTCTTCATTTTTTTACCATATGGATAGAATTTCATAATTGACAAGTTGGAATTATAATGGTTAGACTACATGGAATCTTGATTGATTCCTGGGTAGTGAACATGTCCGTGAAATGGGGATAGGTTAGGATGTGTGCTTGGACACAGGTGATTACCCATGTATGTGGATAACTAGTGAGATGACGATATGCACTACATGAAATGAAATCACAAGGGTTTCATGTGGGAATTGGATGAAGCACCATAGAACTGATTTCATTCCACTTGGGGTCCATAATCAAGGAATGAAGGCTTCCAATTTTATTTCAGGTGAACCTAATATGTGTTCTGAGATGAAGGTTGTGGATCCGAGACGCTTGGAGTAGATATTGGATTATGTGAAAACCTCAAATACAAGCCATTTATTCTAAATAAAATTGTTTATATATCCCATTGGATATGGTGGATTGGGTTTTGGGTGATTAAATATCACACCTAGTGGGGGGCCCTCACACACCTTGTGACATGGTGGTGGAGCCATATCATATACTATGGGAGTACATGGAAACCCTAATGACCATGAAGAGGTAGTTTACTATCACACAACTAAGGTATACAAACATATAATGAAGGGCATAGGTTGGAACTCCTATAGGAGGACATGTCATGAAACACGTTATATGAGAATTGGAAGGTTTACATGAAAAAGGCATGGAGAACAGGCATGAATCAGGGCATGAGGTAAACCATTTTGTTACCTTACAAGCTGTCTAGGGGTATGTGGATTGTTATCCATATACTAGAAGGGAAACAACATAGAATCATGTCAGGAAAACACTCCATGTGGTTCCCTTAACACACCATGTGGCCCCACTTCCTTTTTATGTAACTTCTACAGATTATATCTCATTCATTTAGGCTTGGATATCAAGGCATGAGTTTCCTATCCTTATTTTCTCCATATATAATGTGATAATGGCCTTACTATTTGATTTTAAGAAACAATTATATAATTTTGAAGTGTGACGCTTCATTTGGGTACACTCAACAATTGTCATTTTCGGGAAAGATCATTGAAGTGATCGTAGGGGAAACAAATTTCTATATAGGTAATTAGTAATTGATGACTATTATTTTTTCACCCTCTTATTATGATAGGGCCTGATCTATCTACCATCCCACATAGTGGAACCCTCATGTGGAGTCAGGGAATATGTCCTTGACTATCAAAGTGGCACCCTCATGTGGTATCATGGAATGCTTCCTCAACCACTAGAGTGGATCCATACTTTTGGATATGGAACCTATCCATTATATTTTATTTGAGTGGAACTCTCCTATGGTATCAAGGTATCGGTCCTCCCAAACTAGATTGGCACATTCATACTGTGAAGGGCATGGGTCCTCTAGCTTCATTCAAAGTGGAACCCTCCTGTGATATACGGTAATGGGTTCTCAAACGATATAGTGGAATATTTATGATGGGTAGAGCATTAATACTATATATATCAGAGTATCGCCATTATGTTCTACTAGGTCACGGGTCATATGTCTACTATAAATGTTTCAACCTCTGGAGATATCATGTTATGGTTTCTCGACCACTAGAGTGGAACCATCATATTGGGTTGGGCATGAGAGCTATATCTATTGATTTAAACTTATATGTTATACTATAAAATGGGTCCTCTACCTATAGATTTTTGCCCCCTCAATTGTGTGTCATAGTGGTGAGGTTTTTCTTAGATTGGATGATTCTTAAAAAAGATGTGTGATATTTTGTTCATTGTTGGTGGACATATTTGAACTGATGGAATTCTTTCTTGGGCTGGGCTATGAGATATAGATCCAATTTCTCTGTCATTTGGAATAATTTTAATGTTAATATATATATACACATATATATATATATATATCGACATTGGTGATTTTTTCCTTATCTTGTTATGGGTTGAGATGCCTATTTGTATTGTGTCTCTTTTTTTCTTCCCCTTTAGATTTTGTGGAATCTTATTGGGTATGTATATACTCAACCCGGCATGGGATTTTCCATCAGGTGTCATGTATTATTTAGACAGTTGACAGGTGAAAAGATATTAATGTGGGTCATAGGTTTATCCCTATGAATTTGACAATGTATGGTGGTAGGTCCATGAATATTTAATGTTGGGCTCTCTCATCACTTTTCTTTTCTAGGATTTTTCAGTTGTGACATTTTATTTCATTGGAAAATATTTGTACAATTTTTTTACTTTCATTTTGTTTTATCCTTCACCTGTACTCTCTAATGTTGTCATACTCCATACTTATTCTGTAGTTGTAGAATCTTTTATTATTATTATTATTATAAACATTTTCATTGAAATGATTGTTTCAATTTATACATATTAAATATGAAGAGTCCTCCTCTATTAGTTATTCCTTTCAATTCTTTTTGAGAACCCCTGAATTATAGAGGCAGGCTTGGGGTTGTTTTGTCTTGATCCCTAATGGGTCAGGTCTTAATATAGTGGTTTTAGATCATTTCATTACTTTAGAAGGTTTTTAGAGTAATCCCCTTATGAATATATTTTTTTGATTTAGATAAACAGTATTGATGTGTTTTCAGTGTGTCTATCAGGATAGGGTACAATGTTTTGGTGAAGTGACCAACATATCCCTTATATAGAACACCAAATACCTTTTTTCAACTTAGTATACAGAAACAGCTGTTTTCAGGATCAATAGAAAATGAATTATATAATATTGAGTGTTATGACATTCCTTCTTAAGATATCTACCAATATATATATATTCTCCTCTTAATGTCGTAAATTTTCCATAAATTTTTAGGAACCCTCCGAGATGACTATGACAACCCTTCTTTTTATTACAACATAAACATGATTTATTACATAAAACATCACATGATAAAACGAAGAAGATCGAGAGGTTTAGTGTCTTTGGGGCTTAGGATCATAACATAAAAACTTAAAACATGAAATACAACATCTTTATTAAAAACTTACTTTACATGACCACTATATTCCTTCATACTTTGCATTGCATGGGATAACCTGAGGACATTCATAAGAAAAGGGTGAGCTATAAAGCCCAATAAGGGAGTTCACATGGAATAACATGATGAGTAAAATACATGTTAAAAAATAGGAATATCAATAGAGCATAAGAAAAACATGAACATAAAGGCATGATAAAGCATGATAATCATAACTTGGAAATGTGGCAACAACACTTAACATGGAATTAGCATGAGCCAAGTCTCATTGCACATGAAGCATGAGTAAATCCTCGTTGCACATAAAGCACGAGTAAACCCTCATTGCACCTGAATTATCAAGAGTCAACACTCATTGCACATGATGTATCATGATACTATACATTACCCAATGCATTGGAGCGCTATAAGGGTGAACCCTTCTTAAACATTTCATTTCATGCATAAGTGTGCCACATGGATCATAAAACATGGATTCATAAAACATAATCATTTATTCCACGATAAAGGAATGTGGAATTCAAACATGATACTTTACAATCAATAAGTAAATGTCCATAAAGGTGAATACCCTTGATGGAGAAATGGGCATGGTATTCACTACACAATGACATTGGCTTAGAAAATTGGTGTTATTTCGGCAGCGTAATGGCGTGACATAAGAATTCCTAAAAATGGTTGATGAGAGAGAAAGGGGTTACTTATAATATTTACATGTAATGAAATGTATGGAGTTCATATAGATACATGTCCCAAAAATTGTAATGGAATTTAGATTCATGATACAAAAATATTGCTTGAATGTAAAAGAGGAGAGAGAAGTTCCTTTCGGAATTTCGACATAGTAACAGATGTACATGGGAGGAATTTAATGAGAGATAAAGGGTCTCACATCATTCAAACATAAAGAGGGAATTATGAGGGAGGTTTAAAACCATACCCCAACATTCATAATTGAAATTAAAAGGGAAAAACAACTTTAAGAAAATTGGAAAAAAAATGAGAAAGGAAGAAAAATACCCTTACTTGGAAGTATGCTTCCAAAGGCTGGAGAGAGGCTTGTGAGAGGCTTATTGGGAGCTTGGGGAACCTTGGGAGGATTCTAGAGAGAGTAGGGCAGAGGTTTGGGTGAACTCCAAAGGCTTTGAGTGAGGAGTAAGTGGGAGCTTGGGTGGGTTTATATAGGAAAGGTGAGGGAATTCTTTATTATTTAAGTTTGGGACCCCTTATATTAAATTAATCCAAACCACAAATCATCCCATGGTTTTTGCCCATGGTTTTTGGAAAAGGGTAGAGGAAAAAAATATTTTATAAGTCCAAATTCCTAACTTCTTAAAATAATAGGGTTGCTTATGTGGAGGTGAGTCACACTCTCATCGAAATTAATTTAAAAAGGCAAGGTGTTTAATAAGTCTTGAGGGGTCCATTAATACCTTTAAAAGTAATCAAAACAAACAAAAAATCACATTATTTTAATGGTAAAACATATATTGGCCGAACGTAAAGATTATAGAATTTTATTACATCACTATTGGGTCATTATGATGTCATAAAACACATTATATATTTAAAGGGTATTTAAAATTTACTCAAAAATTTGACTATCTCAGAAAATTATGAAAAATTCACCGTTCAATAATTTTGACATCCTGATTCCAAAAATAACAATTATTTTATCTAAATAATTTTCTAAATATGTTAATTTTAAATTTTAAAATAGAAACCGACATTTATAAAAAATTCACGGGTTTTGACAAAAATGGCTTTTAAACCTTAATAAAAATTATAATTGAATTCATAAAATTATATGATCATTTATATATAATTAAATTAATCTAATAATAATAATAATATTTTACTAAAATATTATTTAATTCAAAAATCCCTTAATTTAATAAAATAGATTTCTTAATTAAATAATAACTAAAAACACCATTTGTACTTTAAAAACTATTTACAATGTATCAATAATGACAATAAATTATATTCATTATTATATACAAAAAAATGTACATGAACATAGTACTATCGATTAGTTACATAACCCCTTAAAATAGCCTTATAAGACCTAAGGGTAAGGTGTGTGATGGTGACATACTCTTGTGGTGGCTCAGATAACATCGCTCGAGTGGTAATTTCTATCAATTCCACTTCTCTCGTAGACGGTCCTGTTCGAGCTTGACATGGTGAAGCTCAGCTTGGGATTGGTCAAGAGCGAAGCCCAAGGATGCCACCTCTTTTCTGAGCTCCGATAAATGGGCTTCGTATGGGGAAATTCTACAGGATGAGGCCATCGCTTCCTTTGTCTAAGTAAAATTGGACGTGTTAAAGCCCTATATTTATACTAATCATGTGATCACTATTCAATGGCTATAAAACTAACGGTCACAATTCTTATCATAAAACCAATGAAGTTGACATTTTATAAAAACATTTTATATAAAGAGACATTTAATAAGATCAATAGGGATTTTCAATTAATGAAACTTTGGGTCGTTACAATATTCCCCCCTTAAGAAATTTCTCCCTTGAAAATTTCCTTTTCCCACACTAAAATAGATGTGGGTAACTCAGCTTCATCACTTCCTCTAATTCCCATGTTTCTTCTTCAAACTTGTGGTTTCTCCACAACACCTTGACGAGGGGCATTGTCTTATTTCGTAGAACTTTTTCTCTACGATCTAAGATCTTCACTGGTTTCTCCTTATAAGAAAGATCGTCTTCCAATTGTACCACCTCAGAAGAGAGTACATGTGAAGGGTCCGGTATGTACTTCCTTAAGAGGAATACATGAAAGACATCATGTACTTTGGAAATAGTAGGTGGAAGTGCTAGTCGATAGGCCACAGCCCCGACATGATCATGAATCTCAAAGGGGCCGATGTACCTTGGACTTAACTTCCCTTTATTTCCAAACCTCATGACCTTCTTCCATGGAGATATGCATAGAAAAACCATGTCTCCAACTTTAAACTCAAGGTCTCATCGATGATTATCTGCATAACTCTTCTGTCGACTCTGGGCTACCTTGATATGTTGCTGAATGGTTTTCAACTTCTCCACCATTTCCATGACCATTTCTGGTCCAAGTAGCTTACGTTCATTGACCTCATCCAAACATGCCGGTGTTCTGCACCTTTTTCCATACAGGGCTTCATATGGTGCCATTTGGATGCTCGAGTGGAAACTGTTATTATAAGAGAACTCAACCAGAGGAAGATGTTGATCCCATCCTCCTTTAAAGTCCATTGAGCATGATCTCAACATATCCTAAAGTGTTTAGATAGTCCTATCAGATTGGCCATCAGTTTGAGGATGATAGGCCATACTAAAGTTCAGTTCAATATTCAGAGCATGTTGAAGAATCTTACAAAACTTAGAGGTGAATCTTGGATCTCGGTCAAACACAATAGATAGTGGTACTCCATGCAACCTTACCACTTCCTTGATATATATCTGTTCCAGTTGATCCAATGATAAATCCTCCCAAATAGCAATGAAGTGTGTAGTCTTTGTAAGAAGATCCACAACAACCCATATTACATTGTTGTCTTTGGATGTCCTTGGAAGTCCGGTGACAAAGTCTATGGTGATGTTTTCCTATTTCCATTCTGGTATGGGAAATGGTTTCATCATCCCCTTAGACTTCTGCCTCTCTGACTTCACTTGCTAACACACCAGGAACATTGATGTATATTCAGCAATCTCCTTCTTCATATTATCCCACCAAAAGTTTTCTCGGAGATCTCTATACATCTTTGAGCTCCCTAGGTGAATAGAGAAATTTGAACTATGTGCATCATCCAAAAGTTCCTTCTTCAGCTTCGGACTTGATGGAAAACATAGTCTTTTCCTAAACCACACAATTCCTTCTTCATTAACATTAAACTCCGAGGATTTCCCTTTTTTGACAGCTCCCACTTTTTCTTGAATTCCCACATCATCCTTTTGAGCATCCTTTAACTTTTCCAAAAGAGACGGTTGGGAAATCATTTGTGAAAGGATTGATGATGTTCCCTTCACTAGGATTCCCATGTCCATATTCATCATGTCTAAGAAGATTGGATCCTTCTCAATTCTCATCATTGATAGAATCGTTGGATCCTTTCTACTTAGGGAATCTGCCACCTTGTTTGCTTTCCCAGGGTGGTAATGGATTGAACAGTCATAATCCTTGATGAGCTCTATCCATCTTCTCTAATGCATATTATGCTCTTTCTATGTGAATATATATTTAAGACTCTTGTGGTCAGTATATATCTCACATTTCTCCCCATAGAGATAATGCTGCCAGATTTTCAAGGCAAAGATCATCGTTGCCAACTCCAGATCATGCGTTGGATAGTTTCTCTCATGGATTTTCAACTTCCTTGAGGCATAGGATATCACTTTATCATTCTGCATCAGCACACATCCTAATCCCATCTTCAAAGCATCACTGAATACCACAAAAAGATCCCCACTTGTGGGTAAAGTGAGCACGGGCGCAGTGATAAGCCTCCTTTTCAACTCCTTGAAGCTTTTTTCGCATTCATTACTCCAAGCAAACTTTACTCCCTTTTGAGTTAGCTTAGTAAGAGGGTCGGACAATCGTGATAAATTTCTCACAAATCGTCGATAATATCCAGCTAACCCTAAGAAGCTATGGATATCTATTACCAATGTTGGTTTCAGCCATCCCTCAATTGCATCTGTTTTAGAGGGATCCACAGATATCCCATTGCTTGTGATGATATGGCCCTAGAATGAGACCTCCTTCAACCATAACTCACACTTGCTGTACTTTTCATATAGCTTCTCCTTGCGCAATGTATCTAGTACAGTTCTTAAATTCTCCTCATGATCCTCCTTGGTTTTGGAGTATATTAGAATATTATCTATAAAGACTACCAAAAATTTGTCTAGGTAATCTCTAAAGACTCTATTCATTATGTCCATGAAGATTTCTGGAGCATTAGTGAGTCCGAAAGGCATTACTATGAATTCATAGTGCCTGTATCTTGTGCGAAAAGCAGTCTTTGAGATATCTTACTTCTTCACCCTTACTTGATAATATCCCGACTGTAAGTCCACCCTGGAGAAGTATTTTGCTCCATGCAGCTTATCGAACAAGTCATCAATTCTTGGGAGAGGATACTTGTTCTTTATTGTGATTTTGTTAAGTTCATTATAATCAATTCAAAGCCGCATTGACCCATCCTTCTTCTTGATGAAGAGGACCGGTGCACCCCATGGTGAAGCACATGGGCGTATAAACCCTTTATCCAAATTCTCTTGTCGTTGTTTCTTCATCTCTTCAAGCTCTACAATAGCCATTCTATATGGAGTCTTGGATATTGGTAAAGCCCTGGGTATAAGTTCAATTGAGAATTCAACATCCCTTCTAGGAGGAAGACCAGGCAGTTCCTCGGGAAACACTTCAGCGAATTCCCTCACAATAGGCATTTTTCAAGGATGGTTTCTTCCTTGGACTCAATCATCTGAGCCAGATATGCATGCTCATAGGGTAGTAATATCCACGCTTGAGATGATGGAGATAATGGATATACATCTTCCTCCTTACACTTGTATAGAATCGGGGGTCTATTCTCCATATGGAGTGTGATTTACCTCTCCTGACAATTTATGTTGGCTCTATATAAGGAAAGTCAATCCATGCCAAGAAATGCATCAAATTCCACCAGAGGGAGTATGACGAGGTTTTCCGGGAAATTCAATCCACAGATTATAACATGGGAGGACTTATATTCATGGGATGAAATGATTTCCCCATTTACCGTACTCACCGACATCTTCACTTCCATGATTTGTGGTGGTGCTGGGATTGTTCTACTAAACTTTCGAGATATAAAAGAATGCGTAGAACCTGAATCAAAAATTACATTCATTATTCTTGAATGAATAACTAGCGTACCTATCACCACATCGTTGTCGAGGTTCACTTCGGCAGAAGTGATTGAAAAAGCTCTTCCTTGATGCCTTGGAGGTTGTTGGTTGTCTCCTAAAACCCTTGGATTAGGGAACTGATTTCCAAAATGACCCGGTTCTTTGCATTTGTAGCATCGATCAATGCGTTGAGGTTCGAAAGGAGCATTCCTCTCCTCTGTCGCAGCTGCGGGTCTTTCTTGCCGATAGTTAACAGCTAGGTGCCCTTCTCTTCCACACCTGAAGCATTTCCTCGTCCCCTTAAGGCAATTTCTAGGGTGCTTCTTTCTGCAATTTTGGCAAGTGGGGTGCTGGATCTTCTTAGCACCATTTGATTTATCCATCGGCCCACTAGCATTGAAGTCTCTCTTACGCTTCTTATCCCCATGATACCCCTGTGATTCTCCAATCTCCATTTCGACCTTGAGGGCAGTCAGACAATTTCCTCATAGCTGTCGAAGTCACGGATCGCTAATGATTTCCGTAGGCTAGGCTTCAGCCCACCAAAGAAGCAGTCATCCTTGCATTATGGGGTAACGACAAAGCCAGAATCGTATCGTGCAAGCCTTGTGATGTTTTCCTCATACGCTCCAACAGATTCTTCGTCTTTTTTCTTGAGGTAAAGGATGTCCCTTTCCATCTTAAGCCGGAGGGTGCACGGAAAATATTTATCAAAAAACATCTTCTGGAAATCCTTCCATTCCAACGCCTCGATCTCCTCCTCAGGCTTTGTATTTTTGATCAACGTCCACCATAGATCATATTTACCCTCTATATGATAAGCTTCTAGGATAACCTTCTCTTGTTTATAACATTGAAGGATGGAGAAGATCTTTTCAATGGAGTTGATCCATTGTTCAGCGATCATGGGACCGGATGATCCACTAAAAGTAGGAGGCATTTGTCTCATGAAACTCTTGATAGCGACTTGTTTTTTTAGGGGGGTTTGTACGTTCCTCTTGACCCATGTTTCTATTCAAAGCTTGAGTTAGCTGAGAGAGAAGTGTGACAAAGTTCTCGATTCCCACTCCCATTGGATTGGGCATCTCATTAGTACAGTCATCACACTAATCTTCACATCGATTTTTATCCCGAGTCCTCCAATTACCGGCCATTTTCTAGAATAAAAGGAATATTAGGGGTAACACATAAAGGGTAATCCATAGAAAAAAGATGATGACTTATAAATAATCTTTCATTCCCTTAACTCATGAGTCTATAGACTTTAATCTAGGCTTTTCATGATCTACTTTCTAACATAAATTCTTAGGGGAATTTTTTAATTCCCTTAATAAGGGTTCATACTAAGCTTGTTAATTTACCAATGAATATCCCCAGGGAGTGTCGTAAGCAAGAGTGCATCAAGGCCCATTTTCGTGCACCAATTCTCGTTCGAGTCTACCTCAAAGCGGTGTTTTCGGGTTTTACCCCTACGATACATCTGTGCCAGAGCCTCCTCTACCTTCTCGTATCTAGACAGGGATGTATTTTCTTATAAACCACTTACTCAATACTCACCAAAACTTAGGGACGTTTTTATTGTACTTAGTCTAGTATCTAAGGCTTTACTAGGGTTTTCTAATCCTAATCCCAGAAATAACCAAACCTATCCTCTGATACCAACTATGACAACCCTGCTTTTTATTACATCATAAACATGATTTATTACATAAAACATCACTTGATACAACAAAGAAGATCGATAATTTTAGTGTATTTGGGGCTTAGGATCAATACATAAAAACTTAAAACATGAAATACAACATCTTTATTGAAAACTTCCTTTACATTACCACTACATTCCTTTGTACTTAGCATTGCATGGGATAACCTGAGGACATGCACAATAAAAGGGTGAGATATAAATCCCAGTAAGGGAGTACACATGGAATAAAATGAGGATTAAAATACATGTTAGACAATAGGAATATGAATAGATAATAAGAAAAACATGAACATAAAGGCATGATAAAGCATGATAATCATAACATAGAAATGTGGCAACAACACTTAACATGGAATTAGCATGAGCCAAGGCTCATTGCACATGGAGCATGAGTAAATCCTCATTGCACATAAAGCACGAGTAAACCCTCGTTTCACTCTAATTAGCATGAGTCAACACTCATTGCACATGACATATCATGATACTATACTTTACCCAATGCATTGGAGTGCTATAAGGGCGCACCCTTCTTAAACATTTCATTTCATGCATATGTGTGCCAAATGGATCATAAAACATGGATTCATAAAAAATATTCATTTATTCCACGATAAAGGAATGTGGAATTAATACATGAAAATTTACAATCAATAAGTAAATGTGAATAAAGGTGAATACCCTTGATGGAGAAATGGGCATGGTATTCAATACACAATGACATTGGATTAGAAAATCGGTGCGATTTCGACAGTGTAACAGCGTGACATAAGAATTCATAAAAATGGTTGATGTGAGAGAAAGGGGTTCCTCATCATATTTACATGCAATGGAAAGTAAGGAGGTCATATTGATACATTTCATAACAATTGTAATGGAATTTAGATTCATGATACAAAAGTATTGCTTGAATGTAAAAGAGGAGAGAGAAGTTCCTTTCAGAATTTCGGCATAGTAACAGATGTACATGTGAGGCATTTAATGAGAGAGAAAGGGTCTCCCTTAATTCAAACATAAAGAGGGATGTATGAGGGAGGTACAAAACCATACCCCAACATTCATAATTGAAATTAAAAGGGCAAAACAACTTAATGAAAATTGGACAAAAATGAGAAAGGAAGAAAAAAAACTCTTACTTGGAAGTGTGCTTCTAAAGGCTAGAGAGAGGCTTGTGAGAGGCTTCATGGGAGCTTGGGGCACCTTGGGAGGATTCTAGAGAAAGAAGGGCAGAGGTTGGATGAACTCCAAAGGCTTTGAGTGCGGAGGAAGTGGGAGCATGGGTGGGTTTATATAGGAAAGGTGAGGGAATTCATTATTATTTAGGTTTGGGACCACATATATTAAATTAATCCAAACCACAAACCATCCCATGGTTTTTGCCCATGGTTTTTGGAAAAGGGAAGAGGAAAAAAATATTTTATAAGGCCAAAGTCCGAGCTTCTTAAAATAATAGGGTTGCTTATGTGGAGGTGAGTCACACTCCCATGGAAATTAATTTAAAAAGAAAAGGTGTTTAATAAGTCTTGAGGGGTCCATTAATGCTTTGAAAAGTAATCCAAACAAACCCAAAATCAGATTATTTTAATGGTAAAACATATATTGGCCAAAAATAAAGATTATAGTATTTTATTACATCACTATTGGGTCATTATGATGTCATAAAACACATTATATATTTAAACGGTATTTAATTTTTACTCAAAAATTTGACTGTCTCAGAAAATTATGAAAAATTCACTGTTGGATAATTTCGACATCCTGATTCCAAAAATAACATTTATTTTATCTAAATAATTTTCTAAATATGTTAATTTTCACTTTTAAAATAAAAACCGACATTTATCAAAAATTCATGGGTTTTGACAAAAATGGCTTTCAAACCTTAATAAAAATTATAATTGCATTCATACAATTATATGATCATTTATATATAATAAAATTAATCTAATAATAATAATAATAATTTATTAAAATATTATTTAATTTAAAAATCCCTAAATTTAATAAAATAGATTTCTTAATTAAATAATAACTAAAAACACCATTTGTACTTTAAAAACTATTTACAATGTATCAATAATGACAAGAAATTATATTCATTATTATATACCAAAAAAATGTACATGAACATAGTACTATCAATTAGTTACATAACCCCTTAAAATAGCCGCATAAGACCTAAGGGTAAAGTGTGCGATGGTGACAGACTCTTGGGGTGGCTCGGATAACATAGCTCGAGTGGTAATTTCTATCAACTTCTACTTCTCCCGTAGATGGTCACGTTCGAGCTTGACATGGTGAAGCTCAACTTGGGCTTGGTCAAGAGTGAAGCCCAAGGATGCCAGCTCTTTTCCGAGCTCTGATAAATGGGCTTCGTATGGGGAAATTCTACTGGATGAGGCCATCACTTCCTTTGTCTCAGTAAAATTGGATGTGTTAAAGTCCTATATTTATACTAATCATGTGATCATTGTTCAACGGCTATAAAAGTAACGATAACAATTCATATCATAAAACCAATGAAGTTGACATTTTATAAAAACATTTTATATAAAGAGACACTTAATAAGATCAAGAGGGATTTTCAATTAATGAAACTTTGGGTTGTTACAATGACATACATCGCAGTTACTGATTATGGATCATTATGAAGATCTAATGACTGAGGATGACTCAATTCAGGGTCAATCATATATGAATATTCTTCTAGGAGGATATGTTGTAGCACCTCCACTAGTTGTTAATCTTATCATTCAAGAAGATATGGTTCAGGATGGGTATAGGAAAAGTGCACTCCGCATGTTCCAATAATTGTGGCTGCTGAAGTCGCATTGTTATTTATATCCAATGGTTGAAGAGGATTGGCTATATTCAGTGTTCCATGTTTTTGTGCTTATCCATACACTGACTGATCATGTGGTTATGTAGGAGGCCACCATTTTCCATGGAGCAGCAATGTACTAGTGGAGTCTAGTTAAGCAGATCCATGGTGAGTCGACACTCTCATTTCCCAACTTCCACCAGCTGTTTTGTGAGGATAATTACTCCTATATATTGCACTCAACTTATATATTGGATTATATGTATTAGAATCAAGAAAGTATCATAGATTCAGTGTATTATTTTAGGTTCAATGTCTATATACATTACTCACTCAACCAGATTCATATATTCTAATTATGGGCATGGATGTTTAAGAAGGGTCTCCACAAATACATCTATTCCAGGGTAGTACCCTTGTGAATTCCCACCTACAGTTAGGTGTTTTGACCGGACATTGGTGAAGGTTATATTGTTATCATAGGTATGAAAGGAAGATGAAACTATTAGTGGGAATTATATGTTTGACTCTATTGCATAATCTGGCATGAGCAAGTCTCCATGATCTCGGTGTGGGAGATATTCACATGATCAGTCTAAAGAACATTGTCTGGGACAACATAGTGGACCCGAGTATCCTAGAGAAAGGTAGTGATATTCAATGGATGGAATAAGACTTGTGGCATTTGATTTTATAAACATATGTGTTGAGGATGGTAGGATGATAGCGGTTTGACCAGCACAAAATAGGCATTTTCATGATCATGGATCTCCCATGAGAGGGAAGGATGGGCCTTATAGAGGCAGATCTTATAGAGGATCATGTTGGTGTCTTTTAAAAGAATCAATCATTGGTTGATGTTGCTATTATATCCTTCCGCCACCACCACCAGGTTGACTATATCAGGATTAGGGAACTGGTAGTTGATGTCGTGGATAACTAAAGGCAATTGATGTGAATGACCTAGAGGTTCACATGATTATTGGAGGTAGGATATGTGATTATTATACTCTCTATTAAGTACATGTATATATATTTTCGATACATTCCACTATAAAATTAAACATGCTGGGAGAGTTTATCTCTTAGTTGAGGTTTTATCCCAATAATTTTGTCTTGAGCTTCATACAAGGAAAGCTTCTCCAATTTATTTAATCTGTGGGTAGTGCAAGCTATCTATTAGTAGAGAATTATTATCATGGTACTATATAGTCATCAGGATTTCCACCCTAACATCATATTAGGTATGTATTGGTTTTCCATGGTCTAATCAGAGATTTACTATTATCATAGTGGAGTTAGATGCCTTTACAATGGTGGGCTATGATTCTCCTTTTCGGGAAAGAATGATATCCAGGAGGGACAACTAGGATTTTTAGGAATGAGGATCTATACAATCATCCATCAGCTGCTGAATGTATCAATGGTGAATTCATCTCTTAAGGAATATATATTTCTTTTTTTTGGAGTATTTTTGTATGACTTAGTAAAAGATTTTCCAGGACTTCTTATGAGGTGGTATATGGATGTTTTCATTGACTATCACCCTGATGCCATATTGATATCTTATGAGGAAAATCATATGGCCCCTACCATGAAATAGGAGTTATGGTTGCAGTTGATGTACCTATGAGAGATGGATTTTATCAGACCTAGTGTTTCCCCCTTGGTAGCATTGGTGATTTTTTTTTAAAATTAGGATGAAATCTTGTAGTTTTATAAAAATTTTAATCTCCTAACCAAGACACGATAAAGAACAAGTACCTTTTTATAAGGACTAGAGAATTATGTGATCAGTTATAATGTGAATTATGGTTCTTGAAGATTGATAATTGATCCGGTTACAACTAGTTGAGTGTTCTCAAAGCTAATATTATAAAGCTAGTATTTTTTATGTTGTTATAGACAATATGAGTTCCTTGTGATGCCTTTTGGTGTGAAAAAATCCCTCAATATGTTTATGGATTTGATAAACTATACCTCCCCTCCATATATGGATCAGGTTTTTTTCATCAATGAAATAATCATATACTATACATCAGAGTAAGATAATGTAGAGAACATGAGGATGGATCTACAGTTGTATTGGGAGCATCGGCATTATAGAGGATCTTGAAGTGAATGTTGGTGATATGTTAGGCTCACATTATTTGAAATTTCATTTTTTATCATGGATTATCTATGTACCTAGTGAATATCAATACAATAGTTACTTTGGATTCATCTATGAGAGTGAAAGTGGTACATAGATTTCATGGTTTGATGGGGTACTATAGGATGTTTGTTTTGTACTTATTAATGATTATAGACCCTATGACCACCCAGACACAGAAAAGGGATAAGTTTACCCATAAAGGTATGATACATAGTTTCTTATAGGATTTTTGGATGAGGTTGATGAGTTAGATTATTTTGATACTACCAGTGGAGTAAGTAGTTTACATTGATTCCTTAAGAGATGGGATCATATTCAAGTTGATGCAGTGATAGATTGTTATAGGATATTAGTTTAAGTAGGTGATACTCTATGATAATAAAAAATTTATTCTAATCTAAGTGATGGATATAATAGTATTTACTAAAAGGAGGTGGAGGAACTATCATTTGGGAGAGAAATTTTCTCTTTACTCAGACCATTAGAGACCCAATTAGATCTTCACACATAGATACCTGAACATGAGAAAAATGAACTGGTTAGAGTTCATGTAGCAATATGTTATTAATATTTACTATACATATTGGAAGGGAAACTTGGTTGATTATTCCCTTATTATGATGTATTAGGCTCATTTTTTGAAGAAGGCATTAGAGTATCTCTTTTCTTGCATCTTACCCTAGTTAAGAAGGATGGTATACATTTTCCTTAATTGATATTATTGAATCATTCACTTCCTTAGAGTGTGAGAGAATCATGGGTAGGAGAATAAAAATTTGAGGAATTATATATATATATATATATATATATATATAAATCCTTATAAGATTAACCAAATGTAGTTTCTAAAGGATGGAATCATGTCATCCTTATTCAAGGAAGGCCTATAGTCGATTTACGATGCAAGAGGTGGCGATGTGGGAGTTTTGAACATATAATATTGATATAAATCAAGGTGTGGGAATGTCGTTTAAAGAACTATGTCATATGTTTTAGAGGGAAATAAATGCATGGAGC
Source organism: Viscum album (assembly GCA_963277665.1). NCBI lineage: Eukaryota > Viridiplantae > Streptophyta > Magnoliopsida > Santalales > Viscaceae > Viscum > Viscum album. The sequence goes on along the minus strand of OY728126.1, from coordinate 1,939,715,690 downwards.
TTGGTGTATTTAATCTCACGGTGCCTCAGATGCCAGTAGGTGAAGGGTGAGAACCAAGTTTGACCATGTTTGTTGTATCCTCTAGATATCCCTGAGTGTTAATTGAATGTAATTTCTATGGACATTGTGATTGGCACTACGTTGAAATTGAGAGTCCATAAAACCATCTAGGAGATAGTTGAGTGACTAACAAAGGTATAACACTTCATTTATACCTGGTAGAAGGCATCGAGGGATACTTTGAGATAGTTTTAGGTATGATAGATTATTCACCGTAATTGGTTATCCTCATTGATTTTCTTTGACTGTGGCATGCGATTCATGACACAGTTTTTGAGAGGCATGTAGATGGAAGTTTTGACCTATATGAGGATGATAGTATTCTTTCGAACCCAAATAGATGGGTAGGTAGAGAAAACCATCCTAGTTATAGAGGATATGTTTATGTCTTGCATGCTAGGATTAGTCAAGAACTTGGATGGTCACATGCCATCAGTAGAGTTTGCGTACAATAACAGCTACCACACAACTATATTCATGGAAACTCTTATGGCCGTGTATGGGAAAGAATTCATGTCACCCTTGTGTTTGACTTAGATCTTCATCCATCCCTTGTTCTTCCATCGATGGTGAAGGCCCGAAAGAATAATTTCCATGTCATCCGAGAGTGGATGAAGGAATCGTATAGAAGAAAAATATCTTATGTAAATCAATGTAATAGGGACATTAAATTCTAGTAGGGAGAGCATGTTTTCTTAAGAGGATCCTCACAAAGGGGATTTTAGAGATTTTTCTTAATATGATCGTTATTTACGAGGTTTATTGGGTCATTCAAGATCTTGTAGAGGTTTGTTTAGGATTATTAACTCCTCACCCTACCCAATAGTTGGAGTGGGTGCACAATATCTTTTATGTGATGCATCTAAGGATATGCATCCATGATTAGACACACATTATTGAATGGGTTGATAGGATCATCCTGGATGGATCCACACTTTTTTTGTAATTTTATGGTGATTGATGATCGATAAGGGAAGGTTATGCATGGGAAAACTAGTCCATTGGTTTGTATGCTATGGAATTATGGGAGTATGCATGGGTGTTCCTAAGAGAGAGAGAATGGGATATAGATATGGGATTGTACCCAAAATTTTATTTAGTTTTTACTTTTTGAGAATAATATTCTTGAAGTAAAAAATATTTTAGAGGCCCTTTTTTCATTTTATGACCACGAAAATATCTATAAATTCTTTCAAATTCATTATCTTAGATGGAGTACTAGTATGAATCTCAGTGTCCATAGAATTGATTTTATAAACATATTAAATTTATTTAATATCCCATCCCTATAGTTTATAATAAAAAATGTGATGTCTAGAATATAGTCTTTGAAAAAAAGCCTAAGATAAAATTTTAATCTAGAGTGTGAGTTTTGTTCTAGGAATTTCCTAAAGTTGCTTGGTGATATGCATTCATATAGGGAGATCATTGGTGTGTGAGATTAAATCAATTAATTAATTAATTTAACTATTTAATTTAAACGCCCCAGTTCTATTTCATCTATATGATGATCGATATAGAGGATCCCTAGGGGTTTCCACATAATCCAGGGATCATTGAGAGGAGGGTTCTACGATATCTCATTTTTGAATCAAGATTAGATCAAAATGAACATCGAGGTGAAGGTGAGTCAAGATGTTACTTATGAAACAGGTCTCTCTCCTTCGTTGGAGAGAGAGTTATTCATTGAAGAGTGTACCAATCATTATTTAGGACTCATAACTTGTTTTTTCAACCCAATTTAATTGAAATATTTTTATAGATCATTTATATTCTTTTGATTATCACTATTTTTGAGCAATTTCATTTTCCATCCTTGTAGATTCAATTATTTTATTCGTTTAATACCTTTTTCACTATGATTCTCTCCCCAAATATCCCCAATTATATTTATTGAAAATTAATGGTTGGGAAAATGATTTTTCTACAACTATATCATGTTCTATTCCCCCCATAATTCTTCAAATTCATCACCATTCGACCATGGGGACTATTTTTCAGAGTCCCCAAGCATGATCAAACCATGAGATTCACAAATGATTCATTAGTAGTGAACAAATCCATAATTTGGTGAAACATTAGGATGTATTGTGGGATATAGGTGATTCTACAATGTATATTTTCATATGGTAAGGGGAAATAATGAACCATGGGTGATGGTAATTCATGTGTTTTGTGTGGGATTTAGATAGACCCTAATAAATCCAATTTACAACCCGAAGGGAAAAAATCACTGATCAAAGGCTTACCCTTTATTTTCACAAGAACCAGATGCTTGATTTTACATTGATAATATTGATCTGGAATGCATAGAGAATATCTTGGTTTTTTATGAAAAAACTAACTAAAATACTTGTATTCTAAATAACACATGACATGTATCCCCAAACTATAGAAGTTAGGGTTTCAAGGCCATTAATTACAACATGTGTGTAGGACCCCCACATGATGTGTGACATAGTGCTATTGATATTCCATGTACTATGGTAGTTCAAGACATATTAATGGAAAGAAAAATGTTGTGTAATGACACATGGACATGGTATATAGACATGATCCGAATGACATTTGTGGGACCCCATATGGAAGGACACACCATGGACTAGAGTACGTGGGCACATGCATGTATAAATGGACAGGTCCAGTCATAAATGAAGGACCCCAGGTGGCTGATACACACTATGTCGTCCCCTTACATACCATTTAATGATATATGGGTTGTGAATTGTGAACTATAAGGGAAATGACCATTTATTTTGGAGGGACCACATTCCATGTGGTTCCTCTTACAAGTCAGGTACCACCACTTCCTTTTTGAGGAAACCATTACATCTCATATCTCCATCATTTGGTATTAGATTTTTTCATGTGAGTATCCTATCATGAGTTTCATTCAACATAGAATTTGATGGTATCAATCATTGTGGTTTTTGAGGGATGGTGTTTCATGATTCAATTTTGGAGATCCTTTAGATGATGCTCAGTGATGGTTGTGATTGGTAAGAATCAGTAGAGAGACCAGAGTGGCACCCTACTACTAAGAATGACATGGGTCCTCGATTTATTATTAGATTACCACACTCCATTAAAAATAAGTAATGTATCATCTACCATTATATATTGTGGAACACACTTCTGTTGTGAGTGATAGGGTCCATGACTATAGGAGTGGAACCATCCATTGGTATGAGGGTAATGGTCCTTGGCCATTACATTTGTACCCTCCTATATGGAAGAGAATGGGTCCTCTATTTTATATCAGAGTGGAACCCTCCTGTGGTATCAGGAATGGGGTCATGGACCACTAGTGTGTCGCCCACCTACATGTTAGGTCATGGTTCCTCTATTTTCAATATAAGGGGAACTATTCTTTAGTATTAGGTTACAGGTCCCCACTACAATAGTGGAACCCTCATTTTTGGTTGGGAATGTGTGGCCTATCCATCATAGTCGCATGATCCTATTCTACACGGGTATAGTTCCACTATCTACTATGTAATTTTAACCATCCTATAGTATTAGAGAATTGGTCATCAGCCACTAGAATGTCAGCCTTTTACAAGGCTTTGAATGGGTCCCCTATATGTTGAGATGCACCCACATATTGTACCAGTGCATGGGTAATGCACCTAGATATTATGGCCCCTTATTTTTGAAGTATATTAGAGATTTGTGGCTTGTCTTCGATGGTTCATCAGATAGATGCCTCAGATGCTGGTCTTTGTTTATGGTCCTCTTCGAACTAATGGAACTCTTTCCAGGGCTAGTCGGTGAGATGGAGATCTCTTTTCTCTCTAATTTGGGAATCATTTGTTGATAATATATATATATATATATATATATATATATATATCAGTATCCATGTTGTGATATTTTTTTTAAACTCTTTTTTTGGGTTGATCATTCTATTCCCATCATATCTCTTATTTATACCACTTAAACATTAAACGAATCATACTATGTATGTATAAACTCACCCCTATATAAGATTTTCCCACACATATCATGTCTAATATATGTGGCAGATAGGTCAACTGAAATTATAGAGGAGTATAGGGTTACCATGGTGTATTTGACCTCGTGCAGTGGTTGGGACTTGTAGATTCATTATCAGCTTCCCATAAATATTTACATTTCAATATCATTCTGGATGGGAAATGAATCTTGTTGGGAATTATTTTCATACCTTTTTCCCTTCATATTGGGCTATCATATACTTTTAATCCCTATAGGACATAAATGAATAAATTATTCTATAGATTTTGTATCTGTTAATTATATTCCTCTAAATATATAAAAAGATATGTTGGGGTTTGTGCGTACATGTAAATCACCAAAATGGACTCCCATTTAAGTAATGAATTTTGACACTTGTCTCTAACCTCTTTCCAATGGAGGTGATCTTGAGGCAGTTGCAGCTTGATCCCCTTTAATATGGATTTATTCATGTGCACCCTTCAAAAATAAAATTCCACTAAATATATGGTAGTGGTTGGAAGAAATAATTCCATCTACTGTTAGCACATATTGTTTGGTGGCGCAAAACTATCTATAAATTTTTTATTAAGATACTAAAATTTATAGTTACATTTTTATTTTTGTGAGTGTATCCCTTCCATCCCCCACTAATTTTTCCACATGAATCATGTGGGCTCTCCCCCTTTCAATCCATGATTACCCTTAATTTTTTATTCTTGGTGTATTTTCTTAGTTATTCATGATGAGTCAATATATATATAGATATATATTAATTCCCTTACAATGTATTTCTAATTCCTCATTGGCATCGTAGAGAGTTTTTATATCTATTCTATTAGTTCATAGTAAATCAATGGAAAATGAATGGGATTTTATTCAGCTTAGGGAGAGGACAACCGATGGCACCATCTTTATGAATTCCCTCTAAAATGTTAGGAGGTATGTCAAAATAGTGAATTTTCTATTGTTTTTCTTTATTGTGGAAAAAATCATATGGTATTGGAAAAATTAATTTGGGATTTTTTTGGAAATGATGTCAGAGGAATGTTGTCAGTTATTGGAACGTGTTTTATTACGATTTTATTGTACAGAGAAAATTTTTATATATTTAGTGTTTATTGATTATCAGAATTAATTTACGTTACATATTTTATATGTTACAATCAATTTTTTAAATAATAATGTTTCATTTAAATCATAATATTAATATGATATCTTGAGGAAAAAGCTACTGGGTTTTTTCTCCACTACATATTGAGTGACCATTTTTGAATCCCCATCCACTAAAGGTTGATGCATTCACAAAGGAATTTCATAGACATAGAAACATGTTAGAGTTGGTTGTGAAGAGAGTGTAGATTAATAGACCTAGTGGGATTAGGGATGAAAAGTTGGTTGTGTTTAACCTATATAGATAGAATTAAAGTATAATTGGAATGGGATCGGTGAGTTTATCATTCTGGACTTACTCGAAAAAAAATGATAGGGATTGAGTAGTTTCGAATGATTTTTTTCATTTTCACAGGACCCTAATGCTCATGAGATAACATCAATGATGTAGATGGAAGATATTTTCATTAATCACTGAGAATTATCTTGAGAGAATATTTTTGATGAAGAACGCCAAATTGGATTACAATACAATATTAATATCTAGGGAACCCCTATAGGTTCCTCTCCATGAGATGACCTTGATAGGTTTTGTTGGATATCGATATAGACTGTATAGGGTGTCATTGAGAACCTAATCAAAATGTATGAGCCCTAGTGTATTTGGATAGTGTGATGTAAATGGACATTAAACTAGGAATTGAAATGTCTTTTTATTTTTCATATGAGATTATACTACCCATGTCTACATGGAATTGACAGTGGACCCAACCACTATTATGATTTCTCATGATTAAGGTGAATGATCTATTGATAAGGATGAGATGTTGGAAATCCCATGATGTCCGAGATCTATTTTCATAGTACATTATTGTTCAATACATTGTTTTGGTAACATATTCTTGGTCTTATGTGGTATTTGATGCTTATTGGGGGTTCAAAGATCCAACATCAGAGTGTTGAATATTCATATGTATAGATTCCCATGATTCCATGGATTCCATTGACATAGTGATACACATATGAATGTTTGGGGTGCTGGGATTTAGATCGATGTACTGGGAGAACATTGTGAATTCCCACAGTTCCCATGATAGAAATTTTATTTTGTCATATAATGTGGGAATATAAACTTGAGAAAAATGTTGGACATCCCATGGGACACTGAGGATCCCCTCAACCGACACCTATGATACCCTCTCAGATCTTATGGATGAACCTGCTATGGTACAACTATAGAGATGAGATCATTGGATAAAAAAGGGTTACTATGGTATATAAGGAGGGTATTTCCTTTTAATTTCATAGGTATCACCAGAATTAGTCATAAAATAATGTAACGGATATTCTCGGGACACCCCCTCATAGGAATCAGACATAAGCCTAACAATATAGAACATCCAGGAATTACCATGGGGTACTTCCTAAGGGAATGAGGATGTGTGATGTCTCGGGAATCCCCATGATCCTCTACAAATCAGGATAAAGGCATGATAATGGGATCCCTAGTGATTGAAAAAATTATACCCAATTGTGATGTTCATGCTTAATGAGATAACAGAACTATATGTGGTTGGTATCATCACTGGAGGTCATGGACCTAAGGTTTGACTATAGTTATTAGGATTCATTGGGATTATATGTATGTGGACATGGGCTATTTGGGATACTACATGGAATATTCACCATTAAATTCTCATATAAACTCAATCATTGGGATAATGATGTTATTGATAGTGATCGTTTTTTAATTTACAATAGTTACTAACATTATATAGCATTTCTTAGGCACATATCACTATATAAATAATATGGTATGAGAAGACGTTGATGGTTCCCGAGTATGTTATATACTCACAAATAGAATGGGTCAGCATTACATAGTGGTACAGTAGAATATTTCACCCGGTTATAGGTTTAGTTGGTCTAATGACCGATATTGATTGATGGTGTTGGATAACATAGATGTTCATGATAGTAGGATGATGTATTTTTGGATACTTACAATATATAATTTCATAAAAACATGATTGTTTGAGTTTTCATTGTTTCATTTAATTTTAAAATACTATTATATTGTTTATATCAATTTTTTGTGTACTCTTTTGTTTTGTTAATTTTTTTATATATTTTTCACTAATATATACAGGGTATAGTATTCTAATGGTACTTTTATAGACCCCCATTGCAAGTCAGAATCCTCTAGAATACAGGAAGACAAACATATATACTTATTGTTCTCCATTTTAGGGAACCTATCATATATCCTATATGGTAGGATGTCTCATACAATATATAATTTCAACCACTAGGGTTATATATGTGGGTACATTTTTAATTTACATTTATTCCATTTTGATTCATGGAACAAAGAGAAAGTGGATTAAAAGTGATACTAAACATACCTCTTCATTTTTTTCAGTTGTGTTATCCTTCCATATACATATTTTCTAAAAAATTTAATGAATATTAATAATAATAATTTATTTATTTATTATGATCATTTTCAATTATCATTGACCTCATGGAAAATGGATTAAAAATGTATTTTCTTTACATTTTCCATAAGGAACATTTTATATTAATTTAAATTAGTATAAATATTTTTTTCCAACATATATAGTTGGACCAAATTTTCTCTATTTCATGAATATTATTTTCATTAATGCTTCATTTTCATGTTTCTATTGTTTTTTTCACTGAAAATCAGTTTCCCAATATTTTATATTTTTTATATTTTTTATAATAGATTTTAAAAGAAAAAGGTATTTTTATATTATTTGTGGTAGAAATGTTATAATATTATTTTAATTTTATTATTCATCTTTTTAAATATATTTTAAATATTATTATTCCCCAGGGGAATGTATTCTATTAATTTAATTATTAATCTTGTTTTGGATGAAATATATTTATGATGACGAAGTTATGATGAAACCCATCACTTTCCCATGGGTTATTCTAAATTGCAACAATAAATGTTTCGATGATATTATGAAATTAATTTTAATGGAATATAATTATATGATTGGTGTATCCATTATATCCCCATAATGAATTATATAATGTTTATATTTTATAATCTCTAATGGTATAAGGGTGGTTAGCCTAATCCCAAAAGTAGATACATGATAAGATATCCAAATCTCGAAGAGGGTACCTGAATGTTCATCCAAATCCCCAAATGTGACAAATATATCAATTGATAAACTAGAAAAAATATTCCAATAATTAATTTTATTCCACACATTATTATACTATCATATGACATGTTCCTATCCCTGTGTTATATTCTCATGTATTATGATATTTGATTGTCTTATGATTCATGACTTGTAAAATACAAATGACGTGTGACTTGATTCACAAATATGATCTATGAGATATTTCATTTATTTTAGAAATTTTATGATTATTCTCTCATACCCATATACATATGTTATTCCCATTTATAATTATCAACATTTAAATCCCATATTTACCAATAATATAAATTTGATATCACCAATTATTATGTTTTTATTTCCTTAATTGGTGGTTATTCATGATACATATGTTTTGGATGGATTGTTTCAAGGGTAATTGTGAAGCGTTACCATAGAATAAGAATAGTTGAATATTATTATATAAAAATTAAAATAGAATCATGATTATTGTTATATAAGTGGATTCCCTAACTATATAATAATATAAACCCAAAAATATATTTGGAAAACAATTCACATAATATTTCATTTAATATTGTAATAGAAAAACATTTGGTAAGGTCTATTTACATTAAAGCCAATATGTGTAAAATATATGTATTGGAACATAATCTAGGAATGTAGAATCAATTTTATTTTAGTTGGTGTCATTTCATGGTTTAGATTACATTAATGGTTAGTAATCATTCATAAGAGAATAATTTTATCATTATAGATACGATTAATGGTTGAAAAGATTATGGATGATGATGTGTTAAGGGAATAAATATCTTTTTAAAGTAATATGGTATAATATTTTAAAGTGACATATTCTAGTTTAAGAAACTAATATTTTCTTTTAATATATAATTCTTATATATGTAACACTTCTGTGGAACATTTGATTTAGTTTGATGTTATTTAGGAAGAATTTCATTGATAATATAAGTTGACTAAAATGAATAATATTTAAGGATAATATATTATTTGATGATGAGTAAATTATAGCTAATTATAGTAAAGTGGTTATCATATTTTTTGGAATATATGGAACTGGAAAATATATTTTTACTAAGTGATTAATGTTATTTTATTGAAAAAATTCACTATATTGGAAACACAATATGGTTAATTTATACTAAATAATTTTGGACAATATGTGATTTTGTTTGAGTAATAATGGTTGAGATTACATTTAAAAGAATATGTGATATTAATGTGGATTTATAGGCATTATTTTTTATTTTGAATGTTTATTATTGTAGAACAACAATATTAAATATTTATTTACTTTGAAATAAAAAATGATGTATTTTACATCTTAGCTTACACCGAACCCCGAGTTTATATAAATAATTATATTGTAAAATATTATAACCAAGCAATTAAATTTAAATTTAATAATAATAAAACTCACTTCATGAAAAATATTTATAATGTTTTTTAATAAAATAAATTTATTTATTAATTTATAATAAATAATTTGTTAATTTTAATTGATTTCGCGCTTCTATTTTTTTTGAGAAAAATGGTTTTTATTGAATTTTTGTAAGTGGATTTTACATTTATTTTCAAATAATTTAAGAAAATTAATATTATTAAGTTAAAAATATTACTAATATTATGATTTCAATATTATCTCTTGGTTATTTCTTTATTAATCAAAAAAATTATTTATTTTCTAGTGAATAATGAAAATTTTCATTTTTTATAAAAACATCTATTTCATTTTAGGTAAATAACTCATTATAATAAAAATGTGAAATTATAGTAACATAAATATGAATTAATTTTAAATATTATAATTAATTATATAATAATCGTCCTTATTCAATATTTATCCATAAGATAATATTTGGTAAAAAAATTATCAACAAAAATATTTTAATTGAGCAATGTGTTTTTATCTAAATAAATTAATTAAATATATGTTGTTTAATTTTTTAAAGAAATATCTTGATTATATTTTAAATGTTATATTTTACCATTTAATTTATGTGTTTTTAAAGGAAATTAATGGAATTAAATCATTTTTAAAGATTAAAAATTCATTTTCAAAAACAGTTTTAAATATTTTTGCACGCGTGATTAAAATTAAATTCTTTTAAATATAGAAATTGAATCTATTAAAATGGATTCCATGTGTTTAATAATTAAAAATAATATTATTCAATATTTTTAATATTATTCTTTTTTTATATTAAATAATAACTATTCTAAAATATTATTTTAATTTTTACAATTATAATATGACTACTAGGGGATTAAACAATGATATAAGGGTAGGATTGCCACAAAAAACAAAAAAAAAATATTATTTTATCAATCACTTTAAACCTAATATTTTATTAATTTCTAATAATTTTCTATATAATGTCATATTATATTGAATTTTACCTTGTATAATTGAAATTATTTATGTAATTCCATGTGCTTCCCTCCTCTAATGTATAAAAGTAAACATATCATACCCCATTATTCAAACTGTTTGAGCATTCTAGACCATCCATTGACTTATAAAAATCTATTATTTAATCATTAACTTTAGTATATATCATTTTTTATTCTCCTAATACCAAACATGCATTGCTTAAGGTGTAAGCCAAAGGTAGTCTCTCAAAGAAGAGGTATAAATTATAACTAAGATCATTCAATTTTATTTCCACCCATGCTTTCTATACACTTTCATTATCAAAAAATTCATGATTATTCAAATATAAAAATATTTTGATAAGTTATTATTATAATTTCCAATAATTTTCAAACAATTCTCAATGAAACATTATATAAATGCATTGATTGTGAGAACGTATAGACTACCACCCATACGAAGTGATACATCTCATTTTCTTCCACCAAAATCAATGGTTGGAAATTATGGTTTGGTTAGCCATTATATATGATAATTATATTATAATTAGTATTTTTAAATTACAATATCACATCTACATTCTTACCTTTTGATATATTGTTTAATAGTAACATCACTCATTAATTTGTGAGGACTTCAACCTCCATGGAGCAATGTAGTTGGTTTATCATTTCCACTTAACATATATAGTAAAATGTATTGATTTAACTAAAGTATATTATATATTTTTTATAAGATAATAATTATTTAAAAATTAATGATCATTTACTATTATTTTATTCCATCTATTGGAAAATTAATATATCAGTTATGCATATGTATAGACTAACGTCTCCCAATAGTGATAAAATTCATTTTCCATAATTAGATTATATAAATTTATATACATATACAATGATATTATATGATAATTATTTCATTATTAATATTTTGGAGATATATTTACAAATATAAATTTGTAGGAACCGTAACATATAAAGTAACAAACATGAAAAATGAAAAAAAATAATTCCTAAATTGATGACATTAATATAATTGTGATAAAAAAATTGATATTGAAATGATATAATTAGATTATATATGAAATTATATGTATAAATATGGTTGTTTTTTAGACATATAACAAATCTAAATTTATTATATATGATGTTATATTTCTTTTAAATCACATCAGATATAATCTAAGGGGTTTTCATCTGGATTTATCTTTATTAAAACATGTTTTAATATTAAGAAATTATTCATATCCAAATGGTTTATATAATCACCTAGATGTTATGTTACCATAATATATTACTTAATTCATGTATTTAAATATTCATAATGTTTCAAATCATCCAATTAATTTTGATTATAATGTACTAAATCCTTAAGGGTTTTATGTCTATTATCATGATTGTTTATGAATATAATTTCGATTTTGATATTATCTGATGAATCTACCCAAAAACCACATTTACATTATTCTATTATAATTATTTATTGATATAATATGTTTTAATTTCATTTTCCTCTATTTATGTACTCAAAATACCAAAATTAATTTCAAAAAGAAAATCTGCTTCATTTCTATCTATGGGTAGGAATCTTTTCATCCTGGTCCATGTATTCTTTATAAATTATTCTTTATTGTGTATAATATTTTAAAAATATCAGTTAATGTAAATTTAAATATATTTTATATTATTTACCAAGTTTTTAAATGTACTTTTTATAATTTTTCAATTATGATAGTTTTAATTTTTTCCAAATTTTCCTTAGGAAATGATCTTAATGATTTTCATATATCTTTTTATCTATACCAATATCCATTTATATTTCTTATGATTTATTGTGTATAAAATCCAATTTCACCATATTTATTATTTCATGGTATGTTTTATAAGTTCTATTATTAAATTATTATGAAAATAATTACCCTTCAATGTGTTATGATATCATTTTATGATGACTGATTTTGTTCTTGTTACAAATATATGTATGGTTTTCATTATGTGACATGTTGTTAAATTATAAACTAGGGATGAGTGATTACATGATAAACCATTGTCAGGTAGTTCCTTTATATCCCTAGAATTAATTTTCTAATGATTTAAATATCATAATATAATATGGAATAAAAATTAGATTGAACCTAATTCAGTAAAAGACATTATCTAATATGATAGTCTTGGTAGTCAACCAGGACTAAAGAAATAATGGAATAGAGTGACACAAACCACTATGATAGTCATAGTAGTGAGACTTGCGTATAAAAATTTTGTTCAATTCATTCTTGTTGTCAAAAACATATTTATTTTTCTTATGATATTCTCTAATGTCTCATTATTGATTATTTATTCCCCCAAAGTAGAAGTTCCAATATGTTATGTCTTTTCATTATGAAAAACATATAATAAGATTTTATAGTAAGATTTAGTTATTGATAATGTATTTTAGGATCATTTAATCATACCATTAGGATTATATTATACTCAATTATGATCATGTATTATATCTCTTATGATTATCCTTACTCAGAATCCATGCTTTTCCATTCATATTTATTCCATTCCTATGTTCCAAAGAGAGAATTTATGTATATCATGTGTAAGAGGTGTGATAATTGTAAAGAACTAAAATTGAAATGATATATATATCTTATGTACTAGTTCATTACATATCCATGTTTCCAAATAGAATAAACCCATTTGGTATGTATGCTTTTATTATGGTTAAATGTATTTAATCTCCCTATTAAATTATGTAATATTTATGTATAAATTTTTTGGATAATAACAGTTGGTATCAAATAAACTGTTTAATAAATTTCTGAGTGAAAGATGAGTAATGTCTAGTGATAACCCTTAGGATGACCCTAAATACAAGAAAATTTCATATTGGTTTATAATGGAATATATTTTATGCATATCATACAAATACATCACTATCTGTATACAATAATTGGATATTGTTTGGGATCCAATGAATCTATAGATAACAACCCCAAATTTTGTTGGTCGATTACATCATTTCGATTATTCCAGTGCATAGTGAATCGATATGAATTATACACCTTGTTTGGTATTTCATGACCTTTGTTTCATATATTAGTGCCCTAAGCTGGTTCACTACGTGACCTCAGGTGCGCCCCCTTGTATGAACGACGCTTCTGAGTAACATAAATGTTCTGATATAAATAACTTTGTGATTATATAACCTATATATCGAATTATAATAGCATCATAAATAAGTAAACTACATCCAAATCATATTACCAATAAATATAATAATATCAAAATCAATACATACTAGTATCACATTATGATCAAAAAATAGAAAACAATATCAAAAAAGGTATTAGAATAGTCATTCTATATATGATTCAATTTTCAGTAAAACAACCAATTTACTGACACACTAGAAACTCACAATCGTGTCCTGAAACCATTTATATTTCTCTCATCCATACTCCATCCCCACACAGTAATATAACATTGGGATCATTCCCTTATTATTTCATGCAAGCAAGAATTCTATTCATGTACCAATCAAGAATCCTAAGTAATGTGTATGTACAACATAGTAGATCACCCCCAACTGGGTATAAAAAATATTCAACCTATAATATTATATTATATTCTATTAAAAATTATCTAATATAATGTAAATAGTCATTACATTTCATTATTCTTTAATTAACCATATCATATTTCTCAGGTTCAAGATGACACCCCAACTTTCAATACCTACATGATCTTGTTCCATAGCTCGAACCATATCATATGCGGAATCACAATTCATTATAACATATACTTTTTCCAATCATGTAATACTAATTCATATCATGTGTACTTTTACCCATGGTCTAATGCCATTATTTTGGGCCAAGAAATTCCTGTTTAGCACCTTGTGATTACTTAAATAATAAGTCCCTATCTCACACCTCATGGTTGTCACATATGGGCTTTTGAAGCATCAAGTCATTTCCCACAGTCACAATTATCACATATGGGATTTGAAGCATCATTCCTTTTCCCATAAATACTTCCACATATCTCACAATATCACATATATATAATATCTCACATACACTGATGTTATGAAACATTAACCTTCTTATCACTAATTCTTATCAGAGTATCCCATTTAAATTACCAATTCAATCATGGTTCTTCGCTATAATAACATGGAAGAATATGAAAAATTCACCATTAAATCATTAATAAATATTTAATGATATAAACCATTAAAATTTTAAGTATAATATAACTATACATTAATTTTCACTAACTAATAATTTTGACATCCCATTATTTAAAAAATAAATAATAAAAATTTATATGAATTTTATAATCACTATAATCCATCAATTCTATGATTTCAATAATTAATTAACCAAATAATTAATCCAATTCATGAAGTAGTTTCCAAACATGGAAATTCATGTCTCATAGTCACATGAACAAATCTAAAATCAAGACTATTGAAATGAAATTTAGTTCACCTACCTCATGATTATTGATTGTAATTCTCTAAATCAGAAATCTATAAATTCAAGAAGGGAAATCAATTTCACAATAATTATTGACATCTATAACCAAAACATAGATCAAGAGAAAATTTGTTTATATCCTCAGAAATATAGGTATAAACAATCTCCGGTGATTGATCATACACTCCCCTCAATCCAGAAAGTGAATATGGAGATAAAGAAATCCAAATAGGATCAGACTATATAACATAATAGTTTCTGATTCACCAATTACATATTTAATTCATCAATAATGGAGTTCGAGAGGCCTAGTAATTTGTTTGAGATCTCACAATAGGGTAGAAAAAATGGAATGTTTGGTCTTTGTCTAATTTAGGTCAATACTGGGGATGGGGATTCAAAATATATTATTTTTGGAAATAAAAAACTATGGGTATAGTTTGAATTGTTGGGGTGTACGAGTTAGAGAACTGTGTACCCTAACTATGTGCATCATCCTAGAGGTTCTTGGTTTCTACTAAGATGACACACTCTCTGAAATTTTTTAAAACAACCATGTTATTAACCTCTATTTTACAATGCTATTTTTTCTTGGGCAGGGTGAATGGTTTGAGAAAACTAAGCACCAACCATTCACTACCCAAAGAAAATCCATGACATCAATAATTTTCCAAATTCTCCCAAAACTACTAAAAACAATATTAAACCATGATATTTTTAAAATGATGGAAAATAGTACATGAAAACATTCCCCATAACTCTCCAAAAATAAACAGGATCATATAATCTCCCAATCGTATAATAGCTCATCCTCGAGTTTTACTCACATGCATCTATAAGAGTATGAGATAAAAGGATCTGACCACTGATCCCATATATATGAATCTCTCCCCCATGATTCTTCCTAGAAATTACCATGTATCAGAATGAAAAATCTACAGGCACATTCCACCCACGCAACACATCCTAACTATAACCCACAACAGGTATGATATGCACCTCAATGGATGCATTGGTCACATGCTCAACATTATCCCCATCGATCACATGGTAATGGTCAGGGTGATAGCACTCAAATAGTTACACATAAAAAATGTCATACACAAAAATATACATCTATGGAAGAGATAATCATAATTCCACTAGACTGATTCTATTCATAAACAAAAATGGTCCAAAAAATCTTGGAACCAACATGACCAGTATATGAATCCTTTGATGACCTAATATAGGCAACACCTGAAGGAACACAATGTCACCAACTATTAATTCATGTTGTCATCAACGTCTATATTTATATGAATTCATCCTACTCTGAGTAGTAGACATACATTTCTAAATCATCTAAACCATCTCTGGCATCTCTTATAGGAGACTGGGTCGCAACAACCCCAGTTCACCTACCACCATCCATCATTGTGGTGATCTGCATGGTCTACCATAAATATCTTCAAATGACCATAATAATATTCATCAAATAGTTGTTGTAATAGGTGAGCTTAACATGTTATTGTTTCTTATCCTAAGACCCCAGAAATTATAGAATGCAAACTCAATGAATATCCACCAAAACAAGTATAATAATTTCTGACATTCAATATGTCATGGGGTTCCAAACAATAATCCTTAATACATATATACCAAGTTCCTTCCATAGGACATTCTTGAAGAATGAATGAAATCACAATTCATGGTCTTATAATATTTATTGAGGAACCCCAGATAGATAGACTACCTTCCAAACATACAACTCTCCCAATTCAACCACTATGAGTGTCTCCCAGATTTGCAAGAAAAGTTCAAATTTCATCAGTTGATCCATAATCATTCAGATATAATCATTATTTAATGGTTTCTTCAAGAGACCCACCGTAAATACAAAAGTAACATCATTACACATCCATTCATAAATTGTCAATGATTATTGTAAACTTCCTAGTTGTTTATTCTAAATATTTACATGATGACATGTGTATCATATTGTCATGAACCCTACAATTTCATTCTTAAATCCCATCCACCAAATAATATCTACATAGGTTCTGCTGCATTTTTGGCCAATCGTAGACGCACCGCACATTTTGAGTTATGATGTTTATGAATATTATTATCACATGTTTCTTGGAACAACATTATAGTTCCTAAAATAGATGATATCATCCCCATCTATGGTCCAATTTGATGTTAACTCCCCACCTTCATGGACTTCCTTGAGAGACAGTCTCTCCAGATCTACATAATAACACTCAATAATATTGCTCAAAATTGTGGATTTCAGTGATAATGAGACAGGACCATCGACAACTTGGTCTCAAAAACTAGAACATGTCTCTAAGCTAGTTTGGTCATTATCTTCCACTCATAATTATACTCTTGAACTACTTGAGCCTATGTTATCCTAATCAGGGCATCATCAACACTATTTCGCTTCCCTGGTATATATACCAGAACTATTTCAAACAACTGTGTATACATTACCCATCTCTGTTGTGGGATTTTCTTGTCATAGTACCAAAATATATTATTTAATATTTAAATATATATATATACATAATTAACATTTCCCACTAGATAATTCCCCCAAAATTCAAAGTGTAAATCACCACATCTAATTATAGATCATGTGTAGGGCAATTCTGATCTTGTAGACTCAATTTCCAATACCCATAAGACAAAAAATTTCCCCATTTCATTCACACTTCTCCATGAACGAGACCATATGAATAATAAAACATTAAATAATCATCACTTGGATTGGGTAGGATCATGATCAGTGTTGTATTCGACCTATTCTTCAACACCAAAAAATCATTCTCACAAGATACCGACTATAGAAACATAACTCTCTTTTTGGTCAAGAATGAAAGTGGAAGTACCATGTATGGAAATTATGGGATGAACCTCTAGTTGTAGACCTATAAAACCAATAATCTATGAATATAAAAAACATTCTTAGGCTTCACCCAAAAAACTACTATATGCACCTTCTCTCGTTCCACTATCACACAATCTTCTAAGATGATGCGACCTTGGAAATGTACTCGGTCACTCCCTAAATGTAACATATATTGCTTGGAATATAGATAATTTTATCTCAGTATAAATAGGATGATAATAATATGTTGTGTATGATAACCATGATTCATGGAGTACAAAAATATATCATCCAAAAAATGACCAAAAAAGTATCCAGGTATGGTTGGAAGATTTTGTTCATCATGGTTGTAAACACAATTGTAGCATTCATCATCTTGAACGACATCGCGATGAACTAATACATGACATAATTGTGTCTGAATGATATTTAGGTATATCATAAGGATTTACTATCAAATTATGAAACCCTAATCTCATGTCAATATTTGATAACACACGAGATCCTCTAAAATTTTCAAATATATTTTTGATATCTAGAAAAGGATATTGTTTTTTCACTTTTGTTCATTCCACTTCTAGTAATCTTCAATTAAATGAAACATATCATTATCATTAATTTTACGGAAGAATGGGGATCCCAAATGTGACATACACATATATATTAAAACCTCTATCAATCAACTCTTTTAATTGAGTCATATGCTCCTGAAAATCATTTTGTGGTAATCGGTAAAGTGGAATGGAAAGTGGAATAGCTCTATATATTAGCTCAATTGTAAACATCACATCACTCTCTCAGGTGGTATCCCAAATAATTATATAGAAAACGTATCCTAAAACATCTCCACTTTAGGTGGAGGAAAATTTTTATTTACACCCCCATCATCCAGTAAAGACTTGCATCCTATGTGGTGAGATCCCTTGGTTGCTGATGAACTGGCCCTACATTGTCAACTATGATACCCCACTATACAGGATGAACATAATTGCCACATTAAGAAGATTTAAAAGTAACACTTCTATGATAAACCTAATTGACACTCTACTTATTCTTAGAGGCATCATTTTGAAATGTTACATGACCTACGAAAATGGTGGATGATCACTCTAGTAATGTCCTGAGTATCATCTCCTTCCCCATGGAAACTATTATTTCCACTTATATGGTCAAAATAATAAATGAGATGTTTCTTACTATTAGAATATGTACCTCCTAGTCATCTATCACAAACCACATGAATTTAAATAGAACCCTCTTTCAGGTTCCCCTTAGAAATGTGATCCCTATTCAACACTTTTGAAAACAATTTTAGCCCCAACATGTTAACCAAGGTCTTAATGTCATATTTAATCCCATAATGATACTATTTATATACAGTCCCCTCGTCTCCTTCCAATGCTATAATAGATAACTTCAAATTAATAAATTGACCAGTTTATTCAATCATAGACAAACTACATTGGGATAATCTCATGAACTCAGACTCCCTCTCCTAAAGGAGCATCTCAAGGTAACATTTCACTGTAAAATTCTCCTGGAATTATTCCAGTCCATGTTCTCCACTATTCCAATGCATGTCTTGATGTCCCACCAACAAATTTCTTGAACTCGTAACATATAAGAAGGGAGATTTACACTCTTATCATCCGTATTCTGTAAGAATTCATGAATCATTTGGATAGACTAATACCATAACTATTTTTCCTCAGGTCCACCCTCTCCAAAAAATTTAGATGGTGTTACAATTGGAAATCTCATGTCAAGTCTGACATACTCTCCACAACCTACCTTGGGTCTATTTATATAAACTATATGAACCAAGAAATGTTCTGACGAGACTATTATCATAAATCATGACTGAGAACTACCAAATCCTTCTGTTACACTATAGGAGGATCATTTACAGCCATGTCATCCCCTCTTCCTATCAACAAGAATCATAATGAAGGCATGTCACTACAATGAAAAAAAAGTTAGGACACATAACACTACATTAACACATAATTTAATTGGGATTCAAATAAATCTGTATCAAGTCATCACTAATACCCCACCATTTGTTCAACACTAAGGAACTATCACTACCCCAACCGTCTATCTTCATAGTCTGGTCCAACATTGGGTAAACACCTCCAGATATCTTGATTATCATTAGGCAATGACTTTTCCATTTGACATTATCACATTTTTTACCATTTCAAATTATAAATTTCTTAATAGAAATGTTTATCATTTCAATTATAGAAGAAGGATAATTATTTTTTTCATTTTAAAATTTCACCCCAAACCCTTGTCATCCCAGAATTTGTAAAATGAGTCATGTCACATAATAATCTTGAGTGCCTAGAAAGATAAATTTATACACAACTATCATTACATAATGGTACATGGGTAAAATATCATAAAATCTCAAAAAACAATAATACCACCTAAAACAAGTGCATCACCCAATGTAAAATAAAATCCATTTGTAAAATCCATCATCAATAATAAAAATTCCCCCTAGGTACTTGGATCTTCCCCCATATATTGTGTAGATACTCCAATGAATATTCTCATGAAAATTTGATAGATTATTCATAGTCTCTAGTATTACATTCCCAAGTTGTTACAAAAATTAAATGAAAAGAATAATATTTTGATACAACTTTCTAAAATCCCATCATGGGTTCCACAAATTGGTACACATTGCAAATTCACTACATGAACTCAACTGAACCTCCTCATATTCTAGAGAATTTCAATTAGTAGTGAAGGTATAATATATTAAACATGGAGAAACTATACCATCTTTGTAACACCCCGAGATTTTATGAAAAATATTCTTTTAATTTCATTAATGTCTTGTGTTGTATTCTACACCAAGATTACCTTTCGCTATACGCAACACCGTATTAGCTTGCAGTATACGCAACACTATTCTTGGATCGTGTTACACACAATTTTGATAATAGTTATTCTACGCAACATTGAGTATATATATATATATATATATATATATTCAATGTATAAATGAAATATGGTTGGATTCTGTTATAAGAAACAACGAAGGATTCTTTCACAACACGCAACCCTGACTTGGCTTGCATTACACGCAATCGCGACCTTCCTCGATAGCGTGTGTTGTACGCAATACCCGGTTTTAATAAACAACGATATATTATTATAATATTGTCATCAACTAGCCGTTATGAATAGTATTAACTAAATTTTGAATTTTATAACATTATTATTCATCTTACACATTTTCTGGGACATGGTATAAGAACAAAATAAATTTTTTGGGTAAAATAAGTATTTTTCAAAAAATGCAGTTTTGCTGCCTTTTGATGGCGCACCCACATTAAATCTAGTTTTTGACATGTTTATAAGTTCAATTTGAAAAAATAAAATTCTTCTTTTGAATCAGGATATAAAAATTTACATTAGATAAAGTTTCGATATTTTTCCGATAACTTTCATATTTTAATGAATAGTAAAAACACGCTATATTTTAATTAAAAAAACTTTTTTCATCGTAATATCTTATGTGGTTAAATTATAATATTGAATGGTTTTAAAGTATAAATAGAATATATTTTTACCATTTAATATAATGTATGTCATTAGCATTGATTTTACCTTGAATTCGTAGGTTAAATCAATTCAATCTTTTGCAATGTTTTAAAGAAAAACCCGTTTTCTTTCGACAACGGGATTAATTTTAATTTAATTTCTGCATCTTTTGTGTATTGAATTTCAAAAAATGGATTCCATATTTGGAATCAGTGGGTCCAAATTATATTAATAAGCTACTTTTTATTTTTGGGCATTGTGAATAGTAACTACGGTAAATTTTATTTACTATAGTTAAAGGTAAATCGGGTAATTAAGGGTAAATATAAGATTATAAAATTACCCTAACACTTGGAAAAATCCTATTGGATGGCTAAAAGTAGACCCATATAACCTAAGGGTCGGATTAGATAAATTTTATGGACTTTTGTCCATGAAAATAATTTAATTATTATTAAAACCAAAGAATGTGACAACATGTCACTTTCTTAAATCTTATAAGTATAATAATTTTAATTTAGTGATAAACTTCATGAAACTTCGAACATGAATAGTCTCCAGAAAGCTAATAAAATTATCTACATCATAGGAATTTATTTAGAATTTTTAGGGATTAAATAATTATCATTTATTATGACACAAAGATGATGCAGTAATTGTTTTATTAATGAAATATTGACATAATTGATGTTATAAATGGCCAAATAAATGTAATTTGAGACTTTTTATGACTTACACTAATTTTATAGGTTAATATGACATGTTATTGTTGATTTAAGTAACTTGGTTCGAACTTATCATTCTGTTATGAATTTCATAAAAATCATGTACCAAATAGTGTCAAAATTGACATAAATTAGTTTTTAAAATAAATATTATATTATTAATTGTTATTTTATTCCTAAAAATCTAAGATTCGGCCAAATGACTTAGATAAGATTATATATATTAATAATAAACAACTTGGGGTTCGTTTGACTTGATATAGTAAGTTTATTAACCATATAGTGTAAGAAAACAAAAAGACACGGTAAAAGTTAAATTATTTAACTTAGAGTTAAATCTAATTGATAAGGTTAAAATAATACCCTAAACTTGTCTAAATCCTATTGGATGAGAGGATTTCGACCCATCCCCACTTTAGCTTTGAAATAAGACCATTTGGAACCATTATAAACCGAATTTGACCTTAATATAAAATAATATTTTGAGATTTTCCTAAGGTGTCTCTCTCCTCCCTTATAAAAGGGCACCTCCTCCCTCTCCTCCTCACACCAATTTGAGCATTCAAGCTCGGCCAACCCCTGCCAAAATCTCTTCTCCACTTCCCTAGTATCATCCTAGAGGTCCTGGTCTTCTTCAAAGACCATCCTTAGTTCTTTAAGTGGAGGTTAAGAAAAGGTGCGTCAAAAAGAGGTAATATCCATTACCGATCTTTTTCAATTTCTTTCTTCTTCAACTTCTTCTTCTTTAGTTGTTTTATGATAAAGTAATAACATCAGTATTTCTTATATACTGATATGTTATTATAAATATGAAACAACTCTAATTAACCTTCTATCCATCCTACGGAAAAAAGAAATCACCGCGCGTGCGTACGTACGGAATACCATCTCCACGCCGTGGTGTAATCTATTTTCCGCCACCACCTTAATTGGATGGGTATAATGGTGTAAGGAGTAACTATATATGATTATTATAGAGTGATATTGATACTGAAATAGTATACATACACTTCAACACAATTCCACGACCATGGGAACGACATCATCACCCGTGCGTACATACGGACTACCGTCTCCACGACGCGATGAGATTTATTCTCCATGTTAACCATTTAAGAATGATTATAAAGTATATATAAGAAATAATAATGAAATATATGACATTATAAGGCTACTGGATTTATGTATATATGTATGTCATCTACTTCCATTCAAGACAATAAGGAAAGGAAAACAGCGTTCATGCGTACGTATGGACTACCGTCTCCATGAACGGTGTGTTTCATTTCATTTATATATTTATTATATATATATATACTGAATATATATGATATATAAATCATGTTTTATATTATGGAAGTAAGTAAATCATGATATAAGTAATAATAATGTCAAGAACAACAAGTTCAAACACCTACGATAAATGAAACGATTTTACCCAAAACACTTCTTTAACATGGAATTTACAAAAGAACGGGTAATATAAAGTCATAAGTGAACCATATATGATATCATAACAATGAATATGATTCTGTAATAAGTTAATGACATTATTTAAATCATTATACAGGAGGTTCGGACACTTATGAAGCAAATCGGACTTAAGGTAAGGGAAATATCACAATCTCATTTTTATCCGAGATTGTTTATACTTTGGTATTTACTGGGGTGTATTTTATCATCCACATCCATGTTCCCTCAATATGTAATATTATTTCCATCCACCTACAATTGTTTAAAACCTATTTTACCCTTCGGTGAGTTTTTAGTAAAAGATATGAAAGGAATCTTTTGTCGTTTTTCGTACGATGTTTTTTTTTACTTTTCCGACAAAAGTACGAGAAGAATGTTTTTTTTAACTTATACGGCATGAACGGATTTTTAAAACATTATTTCCAAGAAGCATCCTTTAAAAGTTTTCATGTTTATTTATAATCAACTTCTTTAAGTTTAAAGTTGTATGACATGTTAAGAAAGGAAAAATGTTTTTGAAGAAGAAAGGATATTTTCCTCAAGAATGGAGTTCAAGTGTTTTATCAAAATTATTTTCCATCTAAGATAATAAAGGGTTCTGTTTTTATCTCTATTATTACATTGATTTGATAATGTTTTGATGGAATTATTTTTATAAATTCCTTTATCTTATATGAATTGTTTTATGATGTCACGATGTTTAAGATTCCCATTTTTATTACATGGGTTATGCAATGATGTATGATTTATGATTTTGTGGCACACATAAGAATGGTATCATTATGAGATGGGTGGGACCTATATCTCCCTCCAATGCATTGGGTAAAGATTTTATATCTCATGAGATAGACATGGCTGGAATGGTAGGTTATACCGGTTCAGTAAAACAGGACTGAAACGAGGGTGACTCGGTTCAGAAATGGACTTTGTCCACTAAGATAGTCTTGGCAATGAGTCTTGACTAACAAGAAATGATTCTCTATGTTTATGTGTGTATGCCACAAAGTTTCATGTCTTATGTTATGTTTATTGGGATTTCATTTCACTACTATGATTTATCACATGTTATGAAATTATGCTCTCTTTTGCAGGTTAAGATTTCCAAAATGTTATGTTCTTATGAATATGATGTGATTGATATTTTTTTTGTTTACCTTTACTGAGCATTTGAGCTCACCCTTTTATGTTTTCTTTTCCCCAGGATATAAAGAAAGGTTTTAGGTAAAAAAAAGATCTTTATGGGAGATGTTGAAGATCTTTCACCACGATTAGAAGATTATATTCCGAGTTTCCAAAGACACTAAACTATTACGATCCTTGTGTGTGTTTTTTTTGTTATGTACTAAGTATTCCGCAAAAGTAATGTAATGTCCATGTACGTCAAGCTTCGGGTCTCTACAGTTGGTATCAGAGGAAAAGTTTAGTCAACCTTTGGAAACTAGGATGCGAAAACGTTAGTGAGATCCCTAGAGATATTTCTAAGGTATATCTAGGAATGTCCCTAAGGATAAGTATACGTATAGGATATAGTCCTAGAACTATGGTAACAATATTAGATTAAACCAAATATGTTATATATTGAAGTTACTCCCCCTTTATTGTGATTTTTGCCTCTCACACTATTATTTTTGGGTTTTAGAAAATGGCTGGAAACAAGGTGATTCACGATAATGGAGGATATGATGGACAATGGAATGATATTCTTCATGAGCAACCAAATGAAATGGGATTTGGAAGTCCAAACATCATTATTATGCCAAATCAGCAATCTCATAATATGATCAATAAAGTAAAATTTGGTAAGTTTCCTGACTCGGCTAATAAGAGAAAGATGGAGTTTCATGATGATCATAGAGGAAAAAAAGTTCAATTCCCCCTATGTAAATCATGTGGGAAGAGGCATCAAGGAGAATGTTTCAAAGGAACTGGAAGATGCTTTGGGTGTGGAAAAGAAGGACACAAAGCTAGTAAGTGCAAAGGAAAAGGTTCAGTTAACACCAGGGATGAGGATAATGGTATTGTTACGACATCAACAATGGTTAAATGTTTTAAATGTGGAATGTACGGGCATTATGCAAACCAATGCCCTAAGGGAAAGTCTCATGAAGAGAATCAGTACGGCCATATGGGTAGTATTTATGTTGATGATGATGAAGAGACTACAAATGATATGTGAGATGAAAGAATTGTTGAAGCTCGGTCAATGGTTTAAGAAGGTAGTGGAATGATTACATGTTTATCAAGTGTAATGTTGTATAAAGAATCTCATGGTACTATGGAATAAAGAAACATCTAAGGATTGTTACATTGTTGTCTTTCCTTGAGTTTTGAAAGTGTGTGATTAATGCTACCAGTATCCATGAAAGGTTATTCAGATATTTTTGGAATAAAGATGATATGCGCATAATGAAGGGATAAGGAGAAAATTAATTGTTTGATAGTATTCATGAGCTCATGACTGATATAAGGAGAAGTTTATATCATGGATTGAGTATATAGAATTTTTGGAATTTGGTATGTGGTAAGAGTTAACTTTTGACAGCATTCATGTTTTCACTAAGCTTTAATAGGTATTCATTTTTCAAGAGAATACATGATTAAGGTATTCACATGATTAGAATGTGACCAACAAGATATATGGGGGATAAATGATGGTATTCACATGCTTGGTTGAGGACATTTCAAGTAATCATTTTCTTTATACTATGAGGTTGGACCGAAGTATTTTAGATAATCCTAAAGATTGGAATAGATTATGTTGGACATAAGTTAGGATAGAACTTTTTTCGATATTATTGATGGGATGTTATAGTAATATAGCTTTATAAAAAAGACAACCTGCAGGACGGGCGACAGCCCATCGCTTCAAACAAGGCTGTGGGAATCGAACCCACAACCGAAGTGCGACTGGCCTTTATCGCCTACCACTGACCTACAGGAAGTCCCTGTTTAGTAGAAACTAGTTTTATTATATTACGCAGTATGATATATGAAGTATAAGTCCATTTTAGGAACCCTATATGATGAATCTCACTATAGATAGACTTATGTATTTTTTTTGAAAACTTTTCTAACCATTTGTTTGAGATAGATGGAATGACTCATCATTCTATCACATGATCTGCTAACACATCACGAATGACAAATTCAACTTCATTTCTTTAAGAGATGAAGTGGAAATTATCCAAAGAATGAAAAACGGTGAGACTATACCAAAATCACGAAAGTATTTCTTCTAATTCCAATTTCATCAACTTTAGGGAAATGATCTTGAAAACCAAAAATGTTGTCCTAGTGCTCTTATATATGATTATTCAGATGGTACCTTAGATCATCACAAATTTATGGCTTTGTGATTGTTGGCTTTTCCATAGTCATGTTCTCTACCACTCTCCATCAGAACATGATGGTTAGATTTCTCTTCCATATCCATATTTTAACCTATGTGGAAACCCAGTGATTAGTTTATTTGGGTAACTGTTACGTTTCATACTTTTGTTTTTAAAGATTGGTTTTGGTATTCCTTTTTACGATGTGGGTTTCTATTAAAGAAACTTTCGAATAGTAAACCATTTATAACCCCAACGAATTTCGAGGGCGAAATTCATTTTAAGGGGGGTAGAATGTAACACCACGTGATTTTATGAAAAATATTCTTTTAATTTCATTAATGTCTTGTGTTGTATTCTACACCAAGATTACCATGCGCTATACGCAGCACCGTATTAGCTTGCAGTATACGCAACACTATTCTTGGATCGTGTTACACACAATTTTGATAATAGTTATTCTACGCAACATTGAGTATATATATATATATATATATTCAATGTATAAATGAAATATGGTTGGATTCTGTTATACGAAATAACGAAGGATTCTTTCACAACACGCAACCCTGACTTGGCTTGCATTACACGCAATCGCGACCTTCCTCGATAGCGTGTGTTGTACGCAATACCCGGTTTTAATAAACAACGATATATTATTATAATATTGTCATCAACTAGCCGTTATGAATAGTATTAACTAAATTTTGAATTTTATAACATTATTATTCATCTTACACATTTTTTGGGACATGGTATAAGAAGAAAATAAATTTTTCGGGTAAAATAAGTATTTTTCAAAAAATGCAGTTTTGCTGCCTTTTGATGGCGCACCCACATTAAATCTAGTTTTTGACATGTTTATAAGTTCAATTTGACAAAATAAAATTCTTCTTTTGAATCAGGATATAAAAATTTACATTAGATAAAGTTTTGATATTTTTTCGATAACTTTCATATTTTAATGAATAGTAAAAACACGCTATATTTTAATTAAAAAAACTTTTTTCATCGTAATATCTTATGTGGTTAAATTATAATATTGAATGGTTTTAAAGTATAAATAGAATATATTTTTACCATTTAATATAATGTATGTCATTAGCATTGATTTTACCTTGAATTCGTAGGTTAAATCAATTCAATCTTTTGCAATGTTTTAAAGAAAAACTCGTTTTCTTTCGACAACGGGATTAATTTTAATTTAATTTCTGCATCTTTTGTGTATTGAATTTCGAAAAATGGATTCCATATTTGGAATCAGTGGGTCCAAATTATATTAATAAGCTACTTTTTATTTTTGGGCATTGTGAATAGTAACTACGGTAAATTTTATTTACTATAGTTAAAGGTAAATCGGGTAATTAAGGGTAAATATAAGATTATAAAATTACCCTAACACTTGGAAAAATCCTATTGGATGGCTAAAAGTAGACCCATATAACCTAAGGGTCGGATTAGATAAATTTTATGGACTTTTGTCCATGAAAATAATTTAATTATTATTAAAACCAAAGAATGTGACAACATGTCACTTTCTTAAATCTTATAAGTATAATAATTTTAATTTAGTGATAAACTTCATGAAACTTCGAACATGAATAGTCTCCAGAAATCTAATAAAATTATCTACATCATAGGAATTTATTTAGAATTTTTAGGGATTAAATAATTATCATTTATTATGACACAAAGATGATGCAGTAATTGTTTTATTAATGAAATATTGACATAATTGATTTATAAATGCCCAAATAAATGTAATTTGAGACTTTTTATAACTTACACTAATTTTATAGGTTAATATGACATGTTATTGTTGATTTAAGTAACTTGGTTCGAACTTATCATTCTCTTATGAATTTCATAAAAATCATGTACCAAATAGTGTCAAAATTGACATAAATTAGTTTTTAAAATAAATATTATATTATTAATTGTTATTTTATTCCTAAAAATCTAAGATTCGGCCAAATGACTTAGATAAGATTATATATATTAATAATAAACAACTTGGGGTTCGTTTGGCTTGATATAGTAAGTTTATTAACCATATAGTGTAAGAAAACAAAAAGACACGGTAAAAGTTAAATTATTTAACTTAGAGTTAAATCTAATTGATAAGGTTAAAATAATACCCTAAACTTGTCTAAATCCTATTGGATGAGAGGATTTCGACTCATCCCCACTTTAGCTTCGAAATAAGACCCTTTGGAACCATTATAAAACGAATTTGACCTTAATATAAAATAATATTTTGAGATTTTCCTAAGGTGCCTCTCTCCCTTATAAAAGGGCACCTCCTCCCTCTCCTCCTCACACCAATTTGAGCATTCAAGCTCGGCCAACCCCTTCCAAAATCTCTTCTCCACTTCCCTAGTATCATCCTAGAGGTCCTGGTCTTCTTCAAAGACCATCCTTAGTTCTTTAAGTGGAGGTTAAGAAAAGGCGCGTCAAAAAGAGGTAATATCCATTACCGATCTTTTTCAATTTCTTTCTTCTTCAACTTCTTCTTCTTTAGTTGTTTCATGATAAAGTAATAACATCAGTATTTCTTATATACTGATATGTTATTATAAATATGAAACAACTCTAATTAACCTTCTATCCATCTTACGGAAAAAAGAAATCACCGCGCGTGCGTACGTACGGAATACTGTCTCCACGACGTGGTGTAATCTATTTTACGCCACCACCTTAATTGGATGGGTATAATGGTGTAAGGAGTAACTATATATGATTATTATAGAGTGATATTGATACTGAAATAGTATACATACACTTCAACACAATTCCACGACCATGGGAACGACATCATCGCTCGTGCGTACGTACGGACTACCGTCTCCACGACGCGATGAGATTCATTCTCCATGTTAACCATTTAAGAATGATTATAAAGTATATATAAGCAATAATAATGAAATATATGACATTATAAGGCTACTGGATTTATGTATATATGTATGTCATCTACTTCCATTCAAGACAATAAGGAAAGGAAAACAGTGTTCATGCGTACGTACGGACTACCGTCTCCATGAACGGTGTGTTTCATTTCATTTATATATTTATTATATATATATATACTGAATATATATGATATATAAATCATGTTTTATATTATGGAAGTAAGTAAATCATGATATAAGTAATAATAATGTCAAGAACAACAAGTCCAAACACCTACGATAAATGAAACGATTTTACCTAAAACGCTTCTTTAACATGGAATTTACAAAAGAACGGGTAATATAAAGTCATAAGTGAACCATATATGATATCATAACAATGAATATGATTCTGTAATAAGTTAATGACATTATTTAAATCATTATACAGGAAGTTCGGACACTTACGAAGCAAATCGGACTTAAGGTAAGGGAAATATCATAATCTCATTTTTATCCGAGATTGTTTATACTTTGGTATTTACTGGGGTGTATTTTATCATCCACATCCATGTTCCCTCAATATGTAATATTATTTCCATCCACCTACAATTGTTTAAAACCTATTTTACCCTTCGGTGAGTTTTTAGTAAAAGATATGAAAGAAATCTTTTGTCGTTTTTCGTACGATGTTTTTTTTTACTTTTCCGACAAAAGTACGAGAAGAATGTTTTTTTAACTTATACGGCATGAACGGATTTTTAAAAAATTATTTCCAAGAAGCATCCTTTAAAAGTTTTCAAGTTTATTTGTAATCAACTTCTTTAAGTTTAAAGTTGTATGACATGTTAAGAAAGGAAAAATGTTTTTGAAGAAGAAAGGATATTTTCCTCAAGAATGGAGTTCAAGTGTTTTATCAAAATTATTTTTCATCTAAGATAATAAAGGGTTCTGTTTTTATCTCTATTATTACATTGATTTGATAATGTTTTGATGGAATTATTTTTATAAATTCCTTTATCTTATATGAATTGTTTTATGATGTCACGATTTTTAAGATTCTCATTTTTATTACATGGGTTATGCAATGATATATGATTTATGATTTTGTGGCACACATAAGAATGGTATCATTATAAGATGGGTGGGACCTATATATCCCTCCAATGCATTGGGTAAAGATTTTATATCTCATGAGATAGACATGGCTGGAATGGTAGGTTATACCGGTTCAGTAAAACAGGACTGAAACGAGGGTGACTCGGTTCAGAAATGGACTTTGTCCACTAAGATAGTCTTGGCAATGAGTCTTGACTAACAAGAAATGATTCTCTATGTTTATGTGTGTATGCCACAAAGTTTCATGTCTTATGTTATGTTTATTGGGATTTCATTTCACTACTATGATTTATCACATGTTATGAAATTATGCTCTCTTTTGTAGGTTAAGATTTCCAAAATGTTATGTTCTTATGAATATGATGTGATTGATATTTCTTTTGTTTACCCTTACTGAGCATTTGAGCTCACCCTTTTATGTTTTCTTTTCCCCAGGATATAAAGAAAGGTTTTAGGTAAAAAAAAAGATTTTTATGGGAGATGTTGAAGATCTTTCATCACGATTAGAAGATTATATTCCGAGTTTCCAAAGACACTAAACTATTACGATCCTTGTGTGTGTGTTTTTTTTTTGTTATGTACAAAGTATTCCGCAAAAGTAATATAATGTCCATGTACGTCAAGCTTCGGGTCTCTACAATCTTCATCAAAGTATCACAATAGAGTAAATAAACAAACAACAATAAAATGATATGACAAATAACCAGGAAAAAAAACAAAACCATTACATACCGGTATAACATGATAAATCAAAAAAGGAAAACAATATCCAATAAATGTTGTATATTTTAAATTCCATATAATTTTATAGGTAAATTTGAAAAACCCAAAGTAAAGACACACTGAAAAATCCCATGTGGGTACCGATACCATTTGTAGTTCCCACATCCATTATCCATCATCACCCATCCATCAAACATTGGTATCTTTTTCTTATCAAATATATCAATAATGAAGTTTATTTGTGTAATGATCAGGGAACATGACTGGGGTTGTAGTAATACTTTGTAGGCCACCACCAATGATGTAAGAAACAATATCAAATCTATAACAATGTATATAGTTTTATAAGGAGTAATGTACAATAATGTAAATAGTTATCAAATTTTATTATTTTTCAAATAACTACATAATTTACCTAGTTTGACACTGAAACTTGAAGCATCAGTACCAACATCGACACATGAAGTTGTTTGAACTTCTTCATTTAAGAAATCAAAAAAAAATATGTCATTGTCTTTGTTCAATAATTAAATTACAATTTATATATCAATTAGTTGGAACCATAGTCCAATGCTAGCATTTATTGGCCTAAAAAATCATGTCTAGAACCCTATTATTATATTGGGCATCATTACCTATCTCATGCCTCGTTGTTATCACATATGTTATTTGGAAGCATTAGTCTATCAACCACACTCAGAGTTATTATATATGGATTTTGTTAAGAATATGACTTTATCACATAGAAATTAGAACATATATTACATATTTATCATCCATGGAGGATAATAATCATTAAACATCATGTAACACATTCCAATGAAAATCTACCATTTAATTTATCAATTTAATTATAGTTCTTCACAGTAATTAACTGGAATAATAAGAACAATTGACCATAAAACCTTTTATCAAATATTAATCATATAAACCATTAACCTTTATGGTTAATACAAAAACCCCTTAATTACTATTAACTTGTCATTTTAGCATTCCATTATTCACCAATTGCATATTCACAATTTCAACAACTTTTATATTGAGCTCATTCCATCAATTCCATGATCCCATTAATTAATTAACCAATTAAATAATCCAATTCAATAAGAAATTCCAAAATGTGCCTATTCCAATTGCACAATCACATACACATAATTAAAATCATTATTATGGGAATTTTCATTTTCACAACCAACCTCAAGACCATTGACAGGCATTCGTGAAATCAAAAATCTACAAATAAATGTGAAACTATCTATTGCTCAATAGAAAACTATTTCTGTAACCAAAATATAGATGAACATCAAATACATTATGATATATGTAATAATATGCCAAAACCATCTTCAATGTAGGATAACACATTTCCCATAATCTTAAAAGAGTGGCTAGAGAAAGAATTCCAAACAAGAAGACATAATATATTAGGATAGGTGAATATATGTCCATTGGATAAGTGATTCATCACGAAATGAGTTTGAGAGGCCTATGAATCCATCTAGGAGATTTAAAAAATTAAGGAAATCATTGGATACTAACCAAGTCTATTTTGGGTTCATACTAGGGGGTTTTGGAATTATAACTTTTTATTTAAGGAATTAAAAACCGCTCTCACTATTTCTTAGGCTAGGGAACATGGTTTTCAAAACTGTGCACCCTAAACATGCACCTCATCCTAGGGGTGCATGGATTCTACTTACTAGGTGGACAATTTTGAAATTTTTTCCTTGACCATGTGATTCCCATTTATTTGGAAATTCATGGTTTTTGAAGTAATCACACTTGGTTTTGGAAAATCACCTACCAACCATAGACATCGCAAAACTCCTCAAAAAATATCCATTATTCTCAACATTATCCTAAAAAAACCACAATAAACCCCATCACTGATATACTATAAAAAGTTTAAATGAGTACCTAAAATTGACCATGGTACTTCTCCAGAAAATGTCAGGATCTTACATTCGTTGACTCTCACATAGGAGATTCATAGGTTTATTCATATATATTTTTGAGACACTGATAAAAAATAATATATTGCAATAAATTATATCCTTTGTTAAACTTATGGTGTATTATATTGAAAAAAAGTGGCATGATTTAAACATCCTATGAGTGATTTTCGTAATTAACATATATGATTATTGATTCTCATGCTCTACTTTATTGTTTTAGTAACTAGATGGAACCAAGGGGAATCATGTTTATAATATATATGATAGAAAATAAAATTTAATTCCTCCTACTAATCTAAATGATATGATAAATATTTTCAGAAACATTGTGATTATTTTTACTCAGAAATAATGATATATGATTTAAAACATCAATATATGTGGGTTTTCTAACATGTAAAATAAACATATAATGGATTTTGAAGGATTTTTATTTGGAAATGATCACATATGAAATAATGGTTAGTTTCATAATATCAATAATGTGTGTATAATACCCCAAGAGAATGTCCTAATGTATGGGGATGTTTTTTAATGTCAAAATTAACGTAATATATAAACTAAATGCCTATGAATTTGATTTCTCGTATAGGGGGAACATGGACATTATAATTTTTTCAATTCCCACTTCAAATGGTTAAAATAATAGATGCCACATTTTATATATTATGAATTAACATATGATTTTCTATCTCTTAATGGATAACTAATAGCATCACACTTAAATTATATCCATTTCATGGGCAATGATTTTTATTTAAAAGGGTAATTTTTTAAGATGGTTGTGGAGAAATTAAACATTGAATATATATTTATTTTTTGGGAGTTTAATGATGTTTTTATAGTAGTGTTACATAAATTCCTCCAAATCATGATGTTGAGATTCCATTAGAAAACATACTCAGTTTTACACATTTTTTAAATAATATATTTATGGTCCCAATTGAGTTGTAGAAATTAATTAAGATACACTTCGAGAATCTTGATTGGGGATCCATTTGTTGAAGTGAATCTCCATAGGGAATGTAATTGAGTTTTTTAAATCAAAATATATGTATTAATAAAACATTTCATTGATTATCCAAAACGAAATAATAACACATCTAAGAATATATATATGTTATTTCCTTTATATATGATTTATTGATAAATTACATGGATCTCAATACATTTACAATATAGATATTATTAATGGATACTGTCAATTGAGGTTATAAAGGGATAGAATACCCCATATAGCTTTCTAGCTAATCGATGTAAAAACACTAAAAATATAATGTGATTATATTAGTTCAAACAAACCCCCCTTCAATATTCGTGAATTTATTAAATTGTGTGTTTCAATAGTACTCTAATCTAATTAAGGTAATCTTTATTAGAGACATTGATATATATTCCAAGTGTACATTGTATTATGAATATCTCAAGAGGATTATATTAAATATCTTTTGGATGGGTTTTTTTATGAAAGAAACATACCAATTGGGAATTTTGGATAAATAAAGCCTCATTTTTGGTCATTTATTCTTAAGCGATGGAATATTATTAAATCTATAAATGAATGAAGATGTTAAAAATTTCCGCATACCATTAAATTCTTGTGAAGTCCACAATATACTTTGATTAGATGGATATTATTCATTCATTGTGAATGTTTTATCGTGGAAATAAAATAAACTAATCATGTTAATTTGAAAGAGAGTTAAGATCATTTTTAATGATTAATATGATGAAACATTCAATCTATTATAGAGATTATTGGTTAGTGTGAAAGTACTCACACAACCATATAGTGTATAAGGGTTTATTGACTTATATAGATACATCAAAAAAATATTTTGAGGTGTTTTCTTATGAAGAATGATATGGTGATAGAATATGTGTGACACTAATTAATAGTTCCTAAGATAATTTACCCAAATCTGGATTTGAAGTTTGCCATGGAAATATTTGGATTAATGTTATGGAGACACCCTCATTACCGGAAATGGTGTGACATATATACTTATAATAAAATATCAATGCATATATTCACATAGAATTTGAAGAATAATATCCAAAAAAATTGTTGTTGATTAAATATTATGACTACTCGATAAAATACCACCCCAACAAAGTGAAAAAGGTATAATATTCATTAAGTTGAAAAGATCATGTATTCTTATCTATGATGGGGATTAAAAATTCCAATATTTAGGGATTTCCAAAGAATGGACATTGAAATAAAAAATGAATGGGTGAAGTATTATCTTTCTTAAATGAGTGGTCAACCATATATCCATGTAATGATTATAGAGGCACAAATATAGGAGATAAGGATGAAAAATAAGGTGATAAATGTTCTTTAGTAAATACAATATTGTGATATAATGATATGTTTAATGATTCATTTATGATTCTCTTCAAAAAGAGACATAAAGGAGTTATGGAAAGAATAGCAAACCTATTCATTATCTATCGATCTTAGAAGTATGAAGATTTTTAGACCTATAAAATAGTATCTCATGTAATTAAACATGATTCGAGATATTGTGGAGTATGTATCTTGGTTCTTGGTATGTCAAAAATTAATGGAGGAAAGGTAAAATTATATGGGGATGTGGTGACTATTACCTATATTATAATGAAAATGTGAAAAAATCACAACACATTTCATTGTCAAACATCCTAAAATATCTAAACACCATAATTATATTTGGTTTATAGTTCAACACTTAAAATTTATTTCACTTCATTTATAATAGAAAATACTTATCTCTTGATTATCATTCTAGGTAAAATTTTCAGAATGAATTATCATCCATAGATATATGGTCAGTCTGACAGGACCATTCAATATATATAGAAAATTTTGATATCATATTCTCTAGATTTCATATGTTTTTGGGTCAACACCTATCTATAGACCATATTTCTAATAATAATATCATCTACTCGATAATTTAGATGTATCCTTATCAAGCTACTAATGGAATAAAATTTACAACTCCAACATTCTCATATAATGTTTTAGATATAATAATATATGAAAGTGATCTTTAAAATGAAACGGAAGAGATGTTTTGCGTGAGTTAGAATCATATCAAGCCATCTCATAGTTGATAGAATAGTTTTTCACAAAATACTTGGAAAGATATGGAATTAAATATTTGTTTGAAGGTTTTAATATGAATTTATCTATAGAATATTTTTATAATATTTTGATATAATAAATTTCAATCCCTGGGTATATTTTTTCCTTTGAGATTCTTGAATGAGTTTCAATTTTAGCTTATTTCTTAGCACTCCAACCAAACCACTCTCAGGTTCAAGATGTGTTCAATTTTTCACTAATAATGAAATATATGCGAGATCCTTATCATGGAAACTTATCATATATTGTGTCATTGGTGCATTATATATATTATGATGAACATCCAATGAAATCATGGATCTTTTATGTATTGTTTTGTTGAATCTGAATACGCACCTAGTTAATGTTATTTGGAGGAATTAGATATTTTAACAACTACATGGGAACCCTATAATTTGTTAAGGGATATATAATTTCAATTTTAACCGGGATGGTAAAATATTGATTTATATGTTAATTTTTCTATGATTATATTATAGTACAAAAATATTTTATATGTATATCATTCAAATAAAAGATAATGTATTTGATAGCTTTCCTCACACCCAACCCCTTTTTCTATATAATCTGTGATTTAGAAAACCAGTATAACCAATATGTTAAATTAGATGGTAAGAATAGTAATAACGAAATTATATAAAAAATATATCATTTCTTAATTTAAATGTTTATATTTCCAAATAATAAATATGTACTCAACTATTATTAAATTCACTTTATTCTCCAAAAATATGCTTTCTTAAAAAATGAATTTCTTTAAAAAAATTCATGAAAACATTATAGTAAATTTATACAATAAATATAAATTTCATATTATTAATGGAATATAATTCTTCTAATCAGAATTAAAATAATAAATTAGTGTGAATTTCTATGATTTCTCATAAAATATTTATTCCTCACTCCATAGAGAACAATATCGACTTTTGTAGAAATTGTCATTTGTTTTCATTTAAAGTCCAATTATGTTTCTTATTTATATTAATTTAAGGTAATTATATTTTAACATAATTTATATAATTAATTACTTTAGAATATTCAACACAATTTACTTTTAAGATCATTTTTTCTTCAGAAAACACATTTTATAAATAAAATGTGTAATGTGTTTTTATCTTGATTGATTAATTCATTATATATAAATTAATTTTTTTAATTAAATTTATATTTTATATATTCATTTTATTTTTATGAAATTCCATTTTTGGTTTTCGGAACGTATGTAATGGAATGAAATTACGTTTTCGCATAAAAAGTCATTATTTGAAAATTGGATTTCATTTAAGTTTGCGTTCTTATTTAATATTAAACTCAACAAATAATGGAAAATTAATATTGTAAGATAGTGAAAATATTTTTAATGTATATTATTACTAGTGAAAATTTATTTTTTGGTGTGTTTGTGTAGTAAAAACAAAAAAGGTTCTTCAATAATTACGGTTAAAATAGGTTTACTGAGTGGTAAACCATGAGATTACGATAGCATTTACACCTAGACCTACCAAAATATTATTATTTGAAGATATAGAATCCTTATATATTCCAAATTTTGATACATTATCCTTTCATATTCACCTTCCAATGAATACAACCTTATTTGATTGAAATATATTAAGGAATTCGATGTTTGTGCCTCCCCTAACTTCTTAAAGTGGTCATCTTATGCTGTCTTATTTATGCCAGGTGTGAATTTCATCTCATAAAATACATACTTGAATGAATAAATAGAATACTTTTAACACTATAATATCTTCATTTATTCTATTAATACCAATCCTTATTGTCATAATGTATAATGTAATGGAGGATTGAAAAAAGATGAGGTATAAATTTTAACAGTTATCATACAATTTTTTCTTCATGCACCCCCTCAAAAAAAATTATATATAAAATCATGAAAATTATAATATTATATATATAATTATATGATATTATGATGATTTAAAACCCATTTACCAACTATAATAAATCAAATGATATTTGAAAGCATCGCTCGTGTGCACGTGTGAACTACCACATGCATCTAGCGACACAACTAATTTCCCCAACCATCACTCATGGTTGGATGTTATGTTGGGTTTAATGTATATCAATGATATTAATGAAATAATAATGAATTTTTATTTATTATATAATATCTACCTTCTATAATGTAAATCCATTGGTAATCAATAATGACACTCTTGTGTATGTGTGTACTACCACGTTCACAAAGAGATGTTATTTCCTTATCATTTCATCTTTTTATGGAAGTTAACAACGATATTTTGATTGAAAATTAGAGATATTTATAATATAAAAATTATTCTATAATATGATTTATCATTTAAGTATATTTTTTCCATAATTCAAAATATAAAAAATTTATTCATGGATATGTAAAACTAATGTCTCCACATTGTGATGAAATTCATTTTATGTCAACATGTTTTATGAATGGATATAAATTTATGTATATTGATTATATATGATAATTATATCAAAATTAAAATTATAATATATATGAAACTAGATTATAGAAAAAGGACCATAAAAATCATACTAGAATTTATATGAAAAATGAAGAAATTAATACCCAAAA
Source organism: Viscum album (assembly GCA_963277665.1). Lineage (NCBI taxonomy): Eukaryota > Viridiplantae > Streptophyta > Magnoliopsida > Santalales > Viscaceae > Viscum > Viscum album. The sequence goes on along the minus strand of OY728126.1, from coordinate 1,939,676,150 downwards.
TGGTGACATTAAAACATAATTGTTTAAAATTGGTATTGTAATGATATAATAGGATAATATTTGATTAAATATTTGTATTAGAATATTATTATGTTATAAAATTATTAAAAATCTACATTCATTATACAGTAGGTTCGAGCACTTATGAGCCATGTAAGATTTAAGATAAGGGTTTTTCATCTCAATTTATCTTCATTCAGACATGTTTTAGTGTTATGGATTAATTTCTTAACTATAATGTTTACATAAATAGAAACAGTGTATTTTAGAATAATATCAGTTTTATTTATTGGTATTTACATATCCATATTATTTTATTTTTTCCAATTATTTGTAATTCATATATTACATATGTTGCAAGGGTTTTCTGTTACAATCTAATTTTTACTGTGATTATTTATCCATAGATTCATAATGATGAAATTATATATTCAATATCAAAAAAAATATTATCTATATTATTCTCCAATAATTGATTCTATATGCTCCATGTTATCTATTAATTATGGTTTATTTATGTACTCAAAATACAGAACAACTGTTTTTAACATCATTTATAATGTGGATCTAAAATTCATTCATCCATGAAATTATTTTCATTAAGTATATTTCATAAATGTTATTATTTTAAAAAATTATTTAAATTAATTTTTATTGTCATGAACCAGGTCCGGTCGTCATCCGACCTGCTGCCCGACCCAGTCCGTGACATGGCCCGAAGGGCATTCCCGATCCCCACAGGCTGGCACAAGTGTCTAGGTATCAAAACTAACACGTGGGAAGTATTTACCGGCAATGGTAAACACCAAAATACTAACAAGATAAATATACTAAAACTGAAAACAGACAACCAAACAAGACCCTAATCTAGAACCGGTTTTAAAGGATTACAACTGAAACCAACATTCGAAAAAGTAATGACTATAAAAGAAACAAAAACTCTAACTCTAACCTCCAAACGGCAAGAGAGGTGCGAAAACCACGAGCTACAAACAACAACCTAGATGAGAAGACTATATACAACCCGAACCACCATTGTTGAGCATGATGTCGCAACCTAGAATACACAGAGAACAGGTTCTACATACACCCAAAGGTTTATATAGTTTGTGAGCCAAGATCCCAGTAGGATGTCACCCAATAAAATGGTTTCACGCATAATTATTAAATGAAAAATACATTTACAATATTAACTAAAGAAAAGAAATAAATTCTTGAACAGTTTAGAAGAAACATAATTAAAGAAAATAGTTTCAAATGGAGAAACTTAAATTAAAACACACTAAATCACTTAAAAAAATAACTCATGTGTCACACTGATGAGCGTAAAGTAACCAATGATCACTAATATGGGAGAGGCCTCATTGGTGTTAGCTAGCAAGGGTCCCAAGATCTTCGTGTCTTGATCAAACGTGGCTTAGACGGCTACAACCCTCAAGAAACGATGATCAGAAGTCCACGGCCGTTAGAAAACGTGTCTTAGATGGCCAAGACCCTCAGAAAAGAATTTGTTTAGTTAGTGTTGCAATTGTCCATCCAGCCAGTGAAACTAGGTCGAGTCACCTCTGGAACACTAGAACACTTGTCTAGTCTACCCTACTAGCTACCCGGGCTTCCCGGTTTGTGCTCAAACAGGTTTCAATTTCATGTCTCATGTCACAATAATTCATAAAATCCAAACCGGGAACTTACACATGAAAAATCACAATTTGCACAACCATCCCATCATTTAAAACCACATGCACACCAAAATATTTTTAAAACACAATCTACACTTCTTTCACATTAGACTAAACTAGATGCATAGTTGAACAAAAACACTTTGATAATTAATAAAACCCCCGAGAGAATTTGGTAAATAGTTTTCAAACATGTCGCAAAACTCTAAAAGGGAAAAAAGTCATTCAAAACCCCTTTCCAAAATAAAACATATTATGACACGTGCAAAAATATAAACTGCATCATCTGCACTCCCTAACTCACACACAACAGAATTTACAAAACAATAATAAACAGTCCAAATGTAAAAGATTATAAAACAATTTAGAATTAATCTCTTGGAGTTAACCACTAAACCCACACAAAATCTTTTTTTACGACTAAACACTCTCAACGTCATGCAAAAAATAAAATGTTCACAATCGGCACAAAATAATAGGCTAACCACATAATTTAAAAATCATTAACAACTAACTAGATAAAAGTTCACAACAGAAAACACATGTGTAACATAAACATGGTACCAAACAATTTCATCACACAAAAAAACATCAATGAAAACTCACTTCACACTACACAAATTAATTAATTAATATGTTAAACAAATTATGGTTGCAAATAAATTCATCAAGTAATAACTTAGACTTGGAACTACCTACCTTATAGGAAGAAATTGCTGGAAAGTGGTACAAAACCTCATCTGCACCGCAACCGACTCACAAACAAATCCTAACAGGGACAACAAATCCTAGAGGATGTAACTCGCGATTTGAATACAAAACCCAACATGCCTCACAACAAAAATTAATTGCTAAACATACATGTCTTTCTACCCAATAATAACCTGTGAAACTTAGAAAAAGATGCACAGCGAATCGAAGATGCTTCTGCTAAAGCAGATCGCAAACCATGGAATTAACAAAAATTAAACACACTACGGGAGGAGGTATAAGGATTACCGGAAGGAAGGGTTCGCTGGAAAAAGACCAGCCATGGAAAGAAGGGCGGCGCATCAGCTGTTTGGGGATGAAATGGAAGAGGGAGCCCGTGGACGGTTGCGATGGGGATGACTGGGAGAGGGAGGGAACGCAATGCTAGGGGAAGCTATCCAAGGAGCGAGTCACGACGCAAGGGGGCTGGCCGAGGAGGGTAAGGCAGGGCGGTGGTTTTCGAACGGAGAAAGAGGCAGCGGGGTGGCGACACTGTAGGGGGTGGATTAAAGGGAGATGCGTCTTGGAGTCCAGGGTGTCGGGGCGATGAGAAGGCCGGCCAGGAAGCTGCAGGGTAAGGCTGGTCCGGCAGAGATGATGCAGGCAAGGAGGGCAGTCGGGAGGCGGCGGATGGTCCGACGGAAGGGATTAGGGCATGGGGGGGGGAGATGTGTTGCGGCGTGAAGGGGGGAAGAAATGGGGGCTCGAATAGATGATAGGAGGGAGGTAGCGCCAACCCAAGGGGAAAAGAAGAAAGAAAAGAAAACCAAATAAAAACAAATTGGAAATTATTAATAATAATGATAATAATAATTTCTAACAATTGAAATAATACTAATAATTATAATAAACCAAAATAGGAATACTAATAATATCTTAATAAAATTTATACCCTCAAGTATAATTTTAATGATAATATTATTAAATAAAATTTTAACAATTCTAGTGGTAATAATTAATCATGACAATTAAAAAAAATTATGGTGATAATATTTATACCATTAATGACATTGATAAATTATTTTGTAATAAAATTTATAAAAATAATGGCTTAATAAAAAGTTAACAATATTATTAATGATAACATAAAAAAATCTATATTCTTAACACTATTACTAATAATAATAATAATAACACCAATAATATTCGCAAACAATTTTATTATTATTATCATTAAAATAATTCCTTGAATTTTTATTAAACTCTTTATTTCATTGTATTACAATTTTTTATTCAATACATTTTATTCATCTATGTTTATCATTGAGAATGTTGGGCGGTGAATAGAGAGAGGTCGCACGGTGAACCGACCGAAGTCCCACGACTTCGACTGCACCCTTCCCATGCACTTTATTTCGTCAAGGCAAAAACATACATTTTTAAATAAGAACTTGAAATTTGCAGTCAACTGTCTTCCTGGACTACCTAATTCTCAAAAAATTTAAAAATATATATATAGTAAAAGAGGAGGGTGTGATAATTCTTCCCACCATAAAGCCTTTCGTCCCCGAAAATCCACAACTAAGGTTGAGACTAAAAGAAGAAATCAATACCATACTAAGGTCTCAACAGGATCCACACAATCAACAAGTGATAAGAGGAAAACACAACGTTCTTAGAGAAATTGACTCAAAGAGTGATTCAAGAAACTCATAAAAAGACTTTCTGATATGTGTCGTCCTCTCCATAGAGATAAAACGCCTCCAGTTTACTAATCATGGAAAGGAACTCCCGCACCCATGGAAACCAACTTCACAAGCCGAAATATCTCAAGCACTATTAAAAGAAAACCACACCATTTGGCTAGATTGAACAAATAAGGTAAACCATGTTAAAGGAACACTGTCATCACTTATCAGCAAGAAATATTCAGAAACATACCCAAAAGGTCAACATGGGGAAGCCCGAGGTCCCCCCACCATTACGAACATTCCAACGCCTAAGACGAGACTGGAAAACCTACACGGGGAGGCCCGAGGGGACTCCCCACCATTAAAGAAATTTCCAACATCTATTCATTCCAATAATGTTTGTGAGAGACCCAATGTGGGTCTCCCTGCCATTGGAACTGAAGGAAGATACAAAACTTTGGAAATTTTCCAATAGGGACCAAGAACCCAATCACAAGGGTCGGGGAGGGTTGGGCCCAACCACTAGGCTTCTAAACCATGGCTGGATATAGACCATCATCTCAGAATCTCCCAATGAGCATCATTCAAATTTGAGACTGATTTACCCAACATAATCCTATACGAACCACCAAAATCAATTACATTCGATGGGACGCCACCCCTCGGGACTTTCAGGTAACAAGATGACCACGCCTCCTCATAACCACGAGAAAACCCCATGCACCCAAATAGATCGTTCAAAAAGGACCCACTGAAAACAATTTAATCTTCCTTCACCTTTAATACCGATGATAAAAAGAAGGTTGGGGTCCCATACACTCCCAGGGCTCTTGACCACGTGCAAGCTTCACACTGAGGCCTATGGCTAGATCCCTGATGTTTGAAGAATCTCCTGCCTCGTAGCCAGGCATGGAAGAATCCCGAACAGAGCTTCTCTTTTTTGGTTCCACACACAACCACACCGCAACTGAGACAACACCAGCAAACACAACACACAACGACATCCAACCACTCTCTCACGACACATCCACCAAAATAGGGGGTTAGAGGATTCACATGCATCACCTTTAACCTTAACCAAGAAAATTAAGAAGGAAAGACGCACGACAAACACCCCCCTTTGGACCGAAAAATTTGACCTCCCCGAGAGGACACACTCTTATGAAAACGGGGAGTCTCGAATGATACTACAAAATCCACCCTTGCTCTTCAAGTGAACACACACTACAAGATATCACCAAACATGACCCTTGTGGCCAATGAAATCACTATGAGCCTTTCAAGATATCAGTTAGCGCATATAACTCTGAAATGCCTTCATCCTTCCCCGTTGGAATTCCTTTCACCGATCCCTGGGGGAATCTACAAACACAATGATGTCAAACTTCGTACCTGAAGACTCAGACAACTCAAAAGACCAAAACTCTTATCAACTCCCCTCGTGTCTATGAATTCGCTGCAAGAGAATACTGTAGCGACCCCCAAAACCGGGGTGCTTAATGAGACATGATATACTTAATATTAAATCATTACAAATTAAATATCATGTCTCATCACAACAGAGGATCGCGAGGCTCAGGATTCTGGGAAACCAGCTGCTTCTGTTTGACTTCATTAGTATCAACCGTGCCTGAAATTTTTTAAACAAAACCTAGGGTGAGCAAAAATGCCCAGTAAGGGGTTTTAAAACATTTTAAGAAAGTCCTTTCTTAAGTCCTTTTGAAATGAATAAAAATACTTTGCTAAAACAAAACATTGTCATTTCCTAAAAACATGAAATCCATCTCTGTTTGAAAACCACTTGCATAAAGAAGCACATATTTGAAATGAACATGATCAGAGTGCGCAAAATAAACAATGCGTAATGTTAAAACAAAGGTTACTTCAATTCTAAAATAATTCTATGGCTAAGCAGGGAAAACATGCATAACATGGTTCATGAGTAAAACGCAGTTCATCTAACAGTTTACCATATGAAAACAGTTCTTGTTACATAAATACATATTCATGATCTTGGGAGCTTGCAACTAGGGGTTGTCCTGTTAGTTGAACAAACCCCTGGTTAACCTTTATCATTACATGCAGAGGGAATGTATAAACCTGGACTTTGTCATGACTTTTCATCATGACCGTATAACATACTTAACGGGTCAAGGCTCACTGCCCACCCCGTTTCCTTTGCTCAAGCCAAGTCTAACTTGCCAAGACCGTCGCACATGTTCGTCTCATGAGACTCTTGCTTTACCCAATGCATTGGAGCGCTGTATAATTTCGGGCGCACCCGTCACATGTAAGTCCTATACATCCCTCACATATCTTGACATGGTCATTCGTTAATGGGGTTCCATGCATTCTTACTTCAACCCCATTTTCACATACATAACATGAAAACAGTTCTTTCATTAAAAACATTAAGACATGCATGCTCATGCTTCGTGCACTTAAAAAGTTAACATTCGAAAACATGGGTTTTAAGAAAGTAAACATGACACTTAACATTCCATACATCAAAATTCCCAATTAAAGCATGGTCACTCATTAATTACACATGTGATGATAAATGGACATCCTAGGCGTTTAATGCAGGCAGCTGAGGTTACAAAGTGCATAATCAAGTTCATCATGTATATTTGTGTAAACTCTTCCATTATCACATGAGAACACACCTACTAATACATGAATGCATTTATAAAAGTTCAGAAACCCATACTATCCATTTTAAGAAAAATCCTGATTATCCGAAGCAGTGATAAATGAAAATTCTTAGTTTCGAGAATGATTTTGAAATCCAACCAACCCATAAATTCATCATGTTATACCGTAATACATTACAAAACGATAAGAAAACCAAGTACACGTTGGTGTACATACACATCGATATAATCACATGTATGCATTTACCAATATACTTCGTATACTTGCAAGATTTTGCATGTTCGTACAATTACCCAAAACCCCCATGTTTATAGGCGAAATAAAATTCAGGGTTATAAACACGAAAGAAGAATTGTATATTTGCATATATCCTCTTATACTTATGTGTATATAAATGTATATATATATATATATATACATTTATATACACAATGTGTATAACATTAAAACCGAGTTAAAATGAACCCCAAAAGAAAACACTCTTAACTTGGTCGAATTCTGGATGATGAAAACAGTGGTAACCGGTTCTTAAGGCCATGATGCAAATTCATATACACATATATATTTGTGTAAGGTGTGTATAAATTATAGTGTACCAAGGCCGGAGATAACGAAACCAAGGGAGGGATCTTCCCCTTTACCCACTATTCGGTTCTTCAAGCCGAGAAAGAGATCCCAAATTCTAGGTTCGCACCAGGTTCCAACATACCAGGTACGCACATATATTATGTAGATAAAAAAAATATATACGAACTTATACAAAACTGAATCTTGTCAAAACCCAACCAATGTTAAAACATGATTCTCACCTTGCTTGGAAAGGAGGAAAAGATGAGGCATGAGGAACCGGGGGTATAAACATATAAGATATATACTAATATATATATATATATATAACCTGAATATACTTGTAAATATATATGAAAACCGAAGTTTAAAACAAATTTTTAAAAACATGGCCCGACCCTTACCAGAATGGAGAGGAGAAGATGCAGCAATGAAATCCGGTGCATAACCATAAGATGTATATACATATATATATACATAACATATATATATATGAAAATGTAAAAAAAAACGAAAAACAAACATGAACCCAAACCGAGCTTCAAAACATCACCCTTACCTAAACTCGACGAAGAGGAGGAGGAAGGCCGGAGCAGCGACGGGTCTGGAGGTCGGAGAGATCAAAGGGGATCAGACGCAGCCCTTCGGCCTTCGGTGCAACAGGGGGTTTAAAAAAAACAACAAGGAAGAAGAAGACTTCGGGGGAGGGAAGGAGTCATCGGCCGAGGCATCCCGAGGCCGAGGCACACCTGCCGCGTGGAAAAAAGAGGGCGTCACCGGGTCCACTCGTTGGAATAAGGGAAGAAGACATGAGGAGAGGAAAAAAAAGCATCTGTGTACTGCTGGTTCGGCGTGAGGAAGAAGAGAAGCGCGGCGTGGAAAAAAAATCGATGACCGAGATTAGATGCGGCGTGATCGGGCGGCTGGAGTTGACGCAGTTTTAAAAAAAATCGGACGGCTGCGATCAGAAGGAGAGGATCGGACGGCTGGGGGTGCAACGCGATGCAAACAGAGGAAAAAAAAAATGCGGTCTTCAACAGTGTTTAAAAAAAACTTTAATAGCATTATTTTTAATTTATTAAATCATTGATTGATTTCTTCTTTTATTATTATTATACCTATTATAAACTTTATTATTATTTTATCCATCAATTATTTGTAGATTTTATTATTTTAACAAGGGTCAAGATTCGTTTAATATAATTATGCAGTAATTCATCTTTACCCATGATATTTTCTTTATTTTAAATACCTTAAACCCACAAAATAAAAGATTTTATTTTAACATTGTTTATAAAAACATTAAATGAACCATACCATTAAATGTTCATATTAAGCAGCAAAAGAAACTAAAGTTTTGAAATTATTTCCAATGTGATAATTACAAACATTGTTTTTGTTTTAAAGATTCAAGATCACCAATTATTGTTGCAAGCAAGAAAAGTTAATTATTCTATTAGATATTAACATTTCAACATTATACCACAAAATTTGTACAACAAGAAACCGAAACGTCGACATAATTTCAAAATATTAAATATAAAAGCAAGTTATAAACATTTGTATTATTATTACTTATATATATAATTCAGAAAATAGGTATAAGTCATTTAACATAGAGTTTGTCACAACATAAATATATATACATCTACATCTACAAACCGAGAGTTTGCACATATATATATTTGTAAAAAAGTAAAACCTCACAAAATTCAGTATAGTCCACCATTTTTTAAAAGAAAATAAATTAAACAAATAATTACTTGCTCAAATTAAATGTATATATATATATAACAAATAGTGGAAATCTTAGTGTCAAATACCATTGTTTTGCAAATTAAAACTTTTAAAATATAACAAGTTAGGAGAGAGCCAACAGCTACATTTTTATCCGTTGGTGTTTAACGGTCATATCAGGATGCTTATAAAAAGGGTTTGGTCTCGGTGTCCCTTACTCCAAGTGACCGAAGAAGATAAAGGAAGATGGTTCGTGTGATCCCCTTGGTGCTGAGCACGGTCGCGGTGGCTTCAGCAATTCTTATGTTCCTTATGATGGATGCTCGAAATCCCTATCGCATTCTCGGGCTCCTAGTAGTTCTAAGCAGTCTTCTCATCGTTGTAATTGGGTTCTTGGTTGGGGTATTTGGTTAGTGATGTTTTGATCGTGGGAAGTTGTAATCGTCAAGGTGTTTCTTAATAAAGGGGTATTTTATTCATGCTTGTTGTTACGGTTTTCGTTTATTTTCATTTTCTTTTTATAGAAAGATGGTCCAGTTAAAGGGGAAACATATCATTACACGAAACATGAATTCTCGGGTTGTTACATCATCTCCCCCTTCAAGGAATTGCGTCCTCGCAATTCTATTCATAAAAAGACAAGAAAAAGACCTCGGTCGCACAACATTACCAAAACTGAAGGCCTGGCTCGGTTAACGGAACCCCTAAACTGGTACACAGCTCCGCTGTTTCCCTGACCCAGATATATTTTGAGCAATAAGACTTGTGCTCCTGCTCGTGGGCACTACACACAGGCTTCCACAGGGAGGCCCGTGCAATAAACAGCTCTGAGATGTCCGAGCGGACGAATCCCCTAGTAACTCTTCGAACTTCATCACGTTCGAGGTAATCGAGGGGTACGACGCGATTGAGAAGGCTGATGTTTAGGATCTGGAACATGTAGGCGGCATTGAGGTGGCCATCCTGAGCTGCTATGAGAAAGCAAGCTCTGGCGGAGAAGTTCCGTGCCATAGAGAAACACTGAAAAAGCCCTTCATGGTATCTCCCCCTTCGCCTATAGTAGGGGAGCTGGGTGGTGGAAAGGAGGTGAATCACATGTTCATTCTCCTGACATGCGCGGAGAATTTCCAGACTATTCGCTATGTCCAGAAGATGTTGAAAGGACCCTCGTAGGTGGAGAAAAGAGGTAAAGTCCATCATACAAGTTCTGATCAAGATAACCTCTACCAACTCGTCAGGTAGAGACGAGAGGTTTACCTGTCCTGCCATCTGGAAGAAAAGGTAAACAAGAGAGGTCACTTAACAACACTACGAAGAAAGAGATCATAAACTTTTTAATTAAGAAAGTTTACACATTAAAGTCTGAGTTTTCCAGACGGACACCACAAAGAGAGGCGAAACTCTCTAACTCCATAAACCACACACAAGATGAACATACAGGACTAAACTCATGGGAACATTTATAACGCCTCTTGAGTTTCGCGTGAGGGGTGTGGAGTTGGGAAACATCGGTGTACACTTCTTGCCTAAGAGACACACGTGTGGACTCATTCTCCAATGCTCCGAAGTCCATTATCTGGCCCCAGAAGCCATAGTGCAGGACCTGGCATAGATAAGCTGCTCGAAGATCTCCGGCAGCAGCAGCTTCTTGGAAAGGGTTATCTAGCATTATACCAAATTCCTCGCCAGATGTAAACACTTGGAAGAGTCCTTAGTGATACCTTCCTCGACGTGCATACAAGGAAAACTGATTCATCATCATTAGGAGATAGTCTATCCCCATTCCCCGGTGGAGACTAAGCACCCTAGATGAGTTTGACACATCGTACAAGTGCTTACACGTCATGCGAATTTGGGCATAGTTCAGGAAGTTTTCACGGCTAGCTAGAGATATAATGTTCTCTAGAGCCTCGGTGGGAAGTGACAAAAGGTCGGTAGGTACATCAGCCATCTGAAAATTATTTTTACTTAGTTAGTCTTAGCAATATATTTATATCACCTGGTTTTCCAGAGTTTCCTGAACCCATCCTCTGATACCAATTGTAGCGACCCCCAAAACCGGGGTGCTTAATGAGACATGATACACTTAATATTACATCATTACAAATTAAATATCATGTCTCATCACAACAGAGGATCGCGAGGCTCAGGATTCTGGGAAACCAACTGCTTCTGTTTGACTTCATTAGTATCAACCGTGCCTGAAAATTTTTAAACAAAACGTAGGGTGAGCAAAAATGCCCAGTAAGGGGTTTTAAAACATTTTAAGAAAGTCCTTTCTTAAGTCCTTTTGAAATGAATAAAAATAATTTACTAAAACAAAACATTTTCATTTCCTAAAAACATGAAATCCATCTCTGTTTGAAAACCACTTGCATAAAGAAGCACGTATTTGAAATGAACATGATCAGAGTGCGCAAAATAAACAATGCGTAATGTTAAAACAAAGGTTACTTCAATTCTAAAATAATTCTATGGATAAGCAGGGAAAACATGCATAACATGGTTCATGAGTAAAACGCAGTTCATCTAACAGTTTACCATATGAAAACAGTTCTTGTTACATAAATACATATTCATGATCTTGGGAGCTTGCAACTAGGGGTTGTCCTGTTAGTTGAACAAACCCCTGGTTAACCTTTATCATTACATGCAGAGGGAATGTATAAATCTGGACTTTGTCATGACTTTTCATCATGACCGTATAACATACTTAACGGGTCAAGGCTCACTGCCCACCCCGTTTCCTTTGCTCAAGCCAAGGCTAACTTTCCAAGACCGTCGCACATGTTCGTCTCATGAGACTCTTGCTTTACCCAATGCATTGGAGCGTTGTATAATTCCGGGCGCACCCGTCACATGTAAGTCCTATACATCCCTCACATATCTTGACATGGTCATTCGTTAATGGGGTTCCATGCATTCTTACTTCAACCCCATTTTCACATACATCACATGAAAACAGTTCTTTCATTAAAAACATTAAGACATGCATGCTCATGCTTCGTGCACTTAAAAAGTTAACATTCGAAAACATGGGTTTTAAGAAAGTAAACATGACACTTAACATTCCATACATCAAAATTCCCAATTAAAGCATGGTCACTCATTAATTACACATGTGATGATAAATGGACATCCTAGGCGTTTAATGCAGGCAGTTGAGGTTACAAAGTGCATAATCAAGTTCATCATGTATATTTGTGTAAACTCTTCCATTATCACATGAGAACACACCTACTAATACATGAATGCATTTATAAAAGTTCAGAAACCCATACTATCCATTTTAAGAAAAATCCTGATTATCTGAAGCAGTGATAAATGAAAATTCTTAGTTTCGAGAATGATTTTGAAATCCAACCAACCCATAAATTCATCATGTTATACCGTAATACATTACAAAAAGATAAGAAAACCAAGTACACGTTGGTGTACATACACATCGATATAATCTCATGTATGCATTTACCAATATACTTCGTATACTTGCAAGATTTTGCATGTTCGTACAATTACCCAAAACCCCCATGTTTATAGGCGAAATAAAATTCAGGGTTATAAAAACGAAAGAAGAATTGTATATTTGCATATATCCTCTTATACTTATGTGTATATAAATGTATATATATATATATATACATTTATATACACAATGTGTATAACATTAAAACTGAGTTAAAATGAACCCCAAAAGAAAACACTCTTAACTTGGTCGAATTCTGGATGATGAAAACAGTGGTAACCGGTTCTTAAGGCCATGATGCAAATTCATATACACATATATATTTGTGTAAGGTGTGTATAAATTATAGTGTACCAAGGCCGGAGATAACGAAACCAAGGGAGGGATCTTCCCCTTTACCCACTATTCGGTTCTTCAAGCCGAGAAAGAGATCCCAAATTCTAGGTTCGCACCAGGTTCCAACATACCTGGTACGCACATATATTATGTAGATAAAAAAAAATATATACGAACTTATACAAAACTGAATCTTGTCAAAACCCAACCAATGTTAAAACATGATTCTCACCTTTCTTGGAAAGGAGGAAAAGATGAGGCATGAGGAACCGGGGGTATAAACATATAAGATATATACTAATATATATATATATATAACCCGAATATACTTGTAAATATATATGAAAACCGAAGTTTAAAACAAATTTTTAAAAACATGGCCCGACCCTTACCAGAATGGAGTGGAGAAGATGCAACAATGAAATCCGGTGCATAACCATAAGATGTATATACATATATATATACATAACATATATATATATGAAAATGTAAAAAAAACGAAAAACAAACATGAACCCAAACCGAGCTTCAAAACATCACCCTTACCTAAACTCGACGAAGAGGAGGAGGAGGAAGGCCGGAGCAGCGACGGGTCTGGAGGTCGGAGAGATCAAAGGGGATCAGACGCAGCCCTTCGGCCTTCGGTGCAACAGGGGGTTTAAAAAAAACAACAAGGAAGAAGAAGACTTCGGGGGAGGGAAGGAGTCATCGACTGAGGCATCCCGAGGCCGAGGCGCACCTGCCGCGTGGAAAAAAGAGGGCGTCGCCGGGTCCACTCGTTGGACTAAGGGAAGAAGACATGAGGAGAGGAAAAAAAAGCAGCTGTGTACTGCTGGTTCGGCGTGAGGAAGAAGAGAAGCGCGACGTGGAAAAAAATCGACGGATGAGATTAGATGCGGCGTGATAGGGCGGCTGGAGTTGACGCGGTTTTAAAAAAAATCGGACGGCTGCGATCATAAGGAGAGGATCGGACGACTGGTGGTGAAACGCGATGCAAACAGAGGAAAAAAAATGCGGTCTTCAACAGTGTTTAAAAAAAACTTTAATAGCATTCTTTTTAATTTATTAAATCATTGATTGATTTCTTCTTTTATTATTATTATACCTATTATAAACTTTATTATTATTTTATCCATCAATTATTTGTAGATTTTATTATTTTAACAAGGGTCAATATTCGTTTAATATAATTATGCATTAATTCATCTTTACCCATGATATTTTCTTTATTTTAAATACCTTAAACCCACAAAATAAAAGATTTTATTTTAACATTGTTTATAAAAACATTAAATGAACCATACCATTAAATGTTCATATTAAGCAGCAAAAGAAACTAAAGTTTTGAAATTATTTCCAATATGATAATTAAAAACATTGTTTTTGTTTTAAAGATTCAAGATCACCAATTATTGTTGCAAGCAAGAAAAGTTAATTATTCTATTAGATATTAACATTTCAACATTATACCACAAAATTTGTACAGCAAGAAACCGAAACGTCGACATAATTTCAAAATATTAAATATAAAAGCAAGTTATAAACATTTGTATTATTATTACTTATATATATAATTCAGAAAATAGGTATAAGTCATTTAACATAGAGTTTGTCACAACATAAATATATATACATCTACATCTACAAACCGAGAGTTTGCACATATATATATTTGTAAAAAAGTAAAACCTCACCAAATTCAGTATAGTCCACCATTTTTTAAAAGAAAATAAATTAAACAAATAATTACTTGCTCAAATTAAATTTATATATATATATAACAAATAGTGGAAATCTTAGTGTCAAATACCATTGTTTTTCAAATTAAAACTTTTAAAATATAACAAGTTAGGAGAGAGCCAACGACTACATTTTTATCCGTTGGTGTTTAACGGTCATATCAGGATGCTTATAAAAAGGGTTTGGTCTCAGTGTCCCTTACTCCAAGTGACCGAAGAAGATAAAGGAAGATGGTTCGTGTGATCCCCTTGGTGCTGAGCACGGTCGCCGTGGCTTCAGCAATTCTTATGTTCCTTATGATGGATGCTCGAAATCCCTATCGCATTCTCGGGCTCCTAGTAGTTCTAAGCAGTCTTCCCGTCATTGTAATTGGGTTCTTGGTTGGGATATTTGGTTAGTGATGTTTTGATCGTGGGAAGTTGTAATCGTCAAGGTGTTTCTTAATAAAGGGGTATTTCATTCATGCTTGTTGTTACGGTTTTCGTTTATTTTCATTTTCTTTTTATAGAAATATGGTCCAGTTAAAGGGGAAACATATCATTACACGAAACATGAATTCTCGGGTTGTTACAAATACGCTTAACTGAAAAGGTCTAGGGACAGACTTAGAATTATCACTAAAAAGGGAGAGTCCTTACTTTAATCATCTTGAGGGTCAGTCAACGAAAAATTACCAATAGCCGCACTTCAATCGCATCCTAACGCTTTTTGGGGGTGTACACTAGCTAAGAAAGAAAACCATAGACCTAGTCAAACTGGTCCTATGGTCAAGACATAATGCACACAGACACTAAGCGTGCAGGGAGAACCGCTGCAAGGTCTTCCTGAATCAATTTTCATAACAAACCATTAACCACGTGCTTGCACACCAACATAAAAATAAGAATTCAAACTCAGGACCCAAATAAGTTAAAAAGGATTCTCGGCTCAAAATGCCTCTCATCTGACATTTCAAAAAACACAAAGGAACGCTACGTAATCACTGGTTACTAAAACACAAAATTCTCATCTAGAAAAACTTTTTGAATGTATGCTAATATAGTGGGTTGCACAAACACCAATAGTGTCCCATGGGCCTCAAACATGCATTTTCTTGTGCCAAACTGGCACCCACATCATAGCCACCCAGGAATTCATTCGCTCGTTCCATTGACCATTTCTTTTTTCCATATACAGTCATGCATGTGGTTTCCCACAAGAACAACAAAGTTCAAAACCAGACAATTCCATTATTCGAATCCAAACATTCCACCCACTCCTTTCAATCCTTACACATAATTTCATTTTTAAAGCGCTTCATTTGAAAACATTTTCCAAAACCAAATAATTTTTAATTAGAAACCAGATTTTTATGACTCAAAAACAAAGAGATGGGAAACAATGCAAGAGGAGACTAGTGTCTGTCGGTGGATGAGACATATGGTTGGAAAACATACGCCAATCACACCACTAGCATAGAGAGTATTCTAGGACTGCTTCTCTGGCTCCAAAAGGCTATCAAGACAATGCGAGCTCACTGAGACAACTGAACCTACTCTCTTTTTATTTCCCCTAAACAAGATTAACCACACATACAAAATAGTTAGACAGACCTCAACTTACTCTTGTAACTCGAGTCCTTCCACAAGGTGTGCTGGCCAGGTACCTTGGTCATAACTAGAACGCCTAGTTTAGACACCATTAACTTTGTTCTACCCATGAATTTGTCCTCATGAGAACACGACACAAGGTAGAAAACCTCCTTTGAAACCATTTTTTCACGAAACAGACCGGGTCGCCATCCGACCCTGCACCCAAACCGGTCCTAGACATGGACCCGAGGGCATTCTCGATCACCACGGGCTGGCACAAGTTCCCGGGTATCAAAACTAACACGTGGGAATGATTTACCCACAATGGTAAACTCAAAACAACTCAAAAGATAAATAAAATAAAACTGAAAACAGACACCCAAACATGACCCTAAACAAGAACCCGTTTTAAAGGATTACAACTGAAACCAACATTCAAAAAATTATTTACTACAAAAGAAACAAAAAATCTAACTCAAACATCCAAATGACAGTAGAGGTGAGACAACCATGAGCTACAAACACCAACCTACATGATGAGACCTTCCACAACTCGAACCACCATTGCTGAGCATGATGGCTCAACCTATAATATACAGAGAACATGGTCTAAAAACACCCAATGGTGTATGTATGGTGTGAGACAAGTGCCTAGTATGACGTCACACAATAAAAAGGTTCCACGCATAATTATTAAATGAAAAATACATCTGAAATATTAACTATAGAAAAGAAATAAATTCTTGAATAGTTTAGAAGAAACAGAGTTAAAGAAAATATATTCAAATGAAACAACTTAAATTAAAAGACACACACTCACTTTTTTACAAAAATAACCCATGTGTCACATTGATGAGCATAAAGTAACCAATGAGAACTAATATGGGAGGTGCCTTGTGGTTGTTAGCTAGCTTGGGCCCCTAGATCTTCATGTCTCAGTGAAATGTGGCTTAGAAGGCCATGACCCTTAGAAAACATGGCTTATAAAGCCACAACCCTCAAAAAACGAGGCATAGAAGGCCACGACCCTCAGAAAATCATATGTTTAGTTAGTGTTGCAATGGTCAATCCTGCCAGTGAAACCAGGTTGAGTCAACTCCGAAACACTAGCCCACTAGCCCAGTCCACCCTCCTAGCTACCCGGGCTTCCCGGTTTGTGAACAAACAAGTTTCAAGTTCTTGTCACATATCAAAATAATGTATTAAAGCCAAATATGGTACTTACACATGAAAGATCACAATTTGCACACCCAACCAAACTTTTAAAACCATACACACACGAAAATCTTTTTAAAACATAATCTGCACTGCCTTCACATTAAACTAAACTAGATACAATGTGGAACAAAAACACATTGATAATTATGCAAACCCCTGAGAGAATTTATTAAAATGTTTTTAAACATGTCGCAAAACTCTAAGGGAAAAAATTCATTCAAAACAACTTTCCAAAATAAAACATATTATTACACACACCAAAATATAAACTACGTCATCTACACTCCCTAACTCACACACTATACAATTTACAAAACAATAATAAACAGTCCAAAATAAAATCTTATAAAACAAATTAGAATATATTGCTTGTAATTAACCACTAAACCCACGCAAACCCTTCTTTTACAAATAACACACCCAACATCATGAAAAAAATACAATGTTCACCATCTTCACAAACTAATAAGCTAATCGCATAATTTAAAAATCACTAACAGCTAACTAGATAAAATTTCACAAGAGAAAACACATGAGTAACATAAACATGGTACCAAAAAATTTCAACACAATATAAACATAAATGAAAACCCACTTCTCACTACAAAAATTAATTAATTAATATGTTACACAAATTAATCAGGGAAATAAATTCATCAAGTAATAACTTAGACGTGGATCCACCTACCTTGCAGGAAGACATTGCCAGAAAGTGGTACAAA
The DNA here is from genome assembly GCA_963277665.1 of Viscum album. NCBI lineage: Eukaryota > Viridiplantae > Streptophyta > Magnoliopsida > Santalales > Viscaceae > Viscum > Viscum album. The sequence continues at coordinate 1,939,658,078 of OY728126.1, read as the reverse complement.
ACCCCATCTGCAACGCAACCGCCTCACGAAAAAATCCTAGAAAGGCTAGAAAATCTTAGATGATTCACTCACGACTTCAAAACAAAACCCATCATGCCTCACAACAAGAATTAATGGCTAAACATACATGTCATTCTACCCTATACTAACCCGTGAAACGTAAAAAAAGATGCACATCGAATCTGAGATGCTTCTACTATAGCACATTGAAAACCATGGAATTAACAAAAATTAGACACACTATAGGAGGAGGTATAAGGATTACCGGAAGGAAGGGTTCACTAGATGGAGACCAGCCATGGGAAGAAGGGCAGCGCATCAGTTGGTCGGGGATGACAGAGAAGAGGGTGGTCGTGGATGGTTGTGATGGGGCTTTACGGTAGAGGTAGGGCGGGGAAGCTATCCAGGGATCGAGTCACGGTGTAAGGGGGATGGCCGAGGAGGGTATGGCGGGGCAGTGGTCGTCGTACGGAGCAAGAGGCAGCAGGGCGACGACGCTGTGGGAGGTGTATGAATGGGAGAAGCGGCTGGGAGTCCGGGGTGTCGGCACGAGGAGAAGGCCGGCTGGGAAGTTGTAGGGTGCGGCTGGTCTGGTAGAGATGTTGCGGGCAAGGAGGGTAGTCGGGAGGTGGTGGCTGGTCTGACAGAAGGGATTAACATGGGGGGAGTTGTTGCAGCGTGAAGGGGGGAAGAAAGGTGGGATCGACAGGATGATAGGTGAGAGGTAGCATCAACCCTAAGGGAAAAGAAAAAAGAATGAAAAAACAAATAAAAATAAAATGTAAATTAATAATAATAATAATAATAATAATAATCCAAAATTGGAATAATAATAATAGAATAATAAAATTTATATCCTCAAAGATAATTTTAATGATAATATGATTAATTAAAATTTTAACAATTCTAATGGTAATAATTAATGATGATGATAATAATAATTCACAGCGATAATATTAATACCATTAATGACATTGATAATTTTTTTTTAATACAAATTATAAAAATAATGACATAATAAAATGTTAACAATATTAATAATGACAACATAATAAAATATATATATATATTAACACTATTACTAATAATAATAATTATAATGAAAACAATAATATTCGCAAACAATATTATTATTATTATCTTTAAAATAATCCCTTGAATTTTTATTAAACTCTTATTTTCATTTTATTAAAAAAATTTATTATTCAATACATTTTATTCATCCACATTGTTCATCGGGCAAGTCGTGTGGTGAACAGGGTGAGGTCGAATGGTGACCTGATCGAAGTCATGCGGCTTCGACCGCACCCTTCCCATGCGCTAAATTCCTTCAAGGGAAAACCATAATTTTTAAATAAGAACTTGAATTTTGAAGTCTCATGTCAATGCGGACTACCTGAATCCCAGAAAAATTAAAAAAACTAAAGTAAAAGAGTCATGTGCCACATTTATATATATTTAACTTTCATTATGGATGTTTAATATGCATTTTATTTTCATTTTTAATGTATGGTACATTGACATTTTACTAAAATAATTGTGGAAAATAGTTTTAACTTACATCACATGAAATGATATAAATGATATCATGATTAATATATTAATTTAATGACTATTTATATGTGTTAATCAATATTTTAAATGTAAATTTTTTCCCAAAAATTTAAAACCTATTTGAATTCTAAATACAAGTTCACATAAAAAGGGTAATTTCAACAAAAAATCGGTTGATATTTTAGTGATGTTTTGATTTGTAAAAATAAATTTTAATATTTCATATGATTTATTATGGATATGATAAAATTTTAAAATAATTTTAATATCTTTATATGTTTTATTAATATATATATATGAAATTTTTATTTAACATGAATCCTTTCCATGGGTTCAAATATGATGATATGATAATGTTTTATGGTATTATAACACATAAATGTATGTTTTTAATTATGTGATGGGTGGTAATGTTATAAAAATTATGGTTCATTATCTTAAAATACAAGGTCAATTGGTTGTTCTCTATCCTCTGATCAAATTCTTGACACATTCCTATTAAAAATTGTATCTGATCAAACTACCAAGGGAACATCTCTAGAGGAACATACTATGAGAAAGCAAGTTATCTAACTTCTATCTGAGCAGAATTTTAAACAAGTAGAAGATGTCTCATTTCAATCCAAGCATAATTCTAAGCAGGATGACTCTCAGATCTGTTCATAAATGCACATGGATGCAATCCTGAGAGGAGATATACTTAATATAGCCACTAATCATGCTAAAACCAATCCAGAAAAGTCTTCCTCTACAAAATCCCCCAAAATCATTGAGCTAAGATGATCTCAAAGGATTAAGGCTTGTGACAACCTATAGAAAAAGGAATTCATCCCCAACAAAAATTATATAATGAGTATTCTCTTCTTGAACTGCCAGGGCATAACCAAATCTACACTTTGAGTTCCATTCAGTTTCTTTTTACTAAACATAAACCTGATGTCATTGGACTTGCTAAACCAAAGACAAAGGATACCAGTTCTACCTCTCTTCTTTATAAGCTCGGTTACACACTATTCTACTCTATACATGATGACCATCACAATCGGCTATGGATCTTGGTTCATAGTAGGGTTGTCAATCTCACTCTTGTATCTGTTCATGCACAAACTATTACCTAGCAATTCACTATCTAGGCTCACGATTTATTATTCTTGATAGTTCATGCTCCAATAATTATATGGTCAGAAGGGACTTATGGTAATACATCTCTAATCTGTCACACAACATTAATGATTCATGGATGATTATATCGGATTTTAATGCTATTCTTTAGGCTAATGAAAGGCTGGTACATTCTTCTACTATTTCTTCTATGGATGACTTTCGATTAAGTGTTGAAAAATCAAATCTGATTGAGGTTAATCTGCTCGGAGACAAGTGCACATTGTATAGGAAAAATTTTAATGGAATGAGAGCTAGTAGAATTGATCATTCCTTTGTTAATGATAATGTGCTGGATAATTAGGGGAAAATGTCTTGTGTGACTCTTTCCAAACATAATTCTAACCATCACCCAATAATGTCTAACATTACTGGAAAAAGTGAGAGATGACCTCTCCCCTTTAGTCTTAACAATTCTTGGACTACTCTTCCTGAATGTTCCACATTGGTCAGATATACTTGGTGCATTAGGGAAAATAATAATCCTTTATATTGTGTTTTTAAACTTTGATATCTCAAGATTAAGATGAAACATTAGATTAATGAAAAATTCATCCTCCTTGACCAGGAAATTGACTCTCTCGAGAACACTTTTCATGACATTCAACAATAATTGACCAATTCTAATTTTTCATGCCTGGATGGACAAGAAGCTAAGATCTCCTCAGACCTGAAAATATTATTACTCTTAGATACAATATTCAAATGGATGTGTATAAAGTTAAGTGTCTTATGGATGGAGATATAAATACTAAGTACTTTAATTCCATACAAATAAGAAAAAAAGTTAGTAGGCCACTCTCTCTTCTCAATGATAGAGATGTTATTCTTGATGACCATCAATGTCTCTCGAATCATATTTTCTCTTTCTATATGATCCACTTCAATGGAAATAAAAAAATGGGGATCTCTTGGATGGCATTATACCTGCCCTTGTTAGTGATGTTGAAAACTCAATGATGATCATAGTACCCTCTGATATTGAAATAAGGAATGTTGTCCTCGGGCTTAAAAAGGTAGATATCCTGGGCATGATGGATTCACCAATAACTTCTTCCAATTTTACTAGGATATTATCCAGGAATATGTTTTTAGGCTGGTCAAATATTTTTTTACAAATGGATCACAAATTCATGAAATCAATGCACAATTCACTGCCTTAATTCCAAAGGTAGACAATGTTAGTGATATTAATCAATTTATACATGTTTCCCTGATTACTACTTTGTAGAAAATCCTCATGAAGATATTGGATAATAGGATTTCCTATATCTGTGATAAAATCATTTCTTGGAATCAGTTTGGGTATGTTAAATGTAGATGAATTCAATAATTCCTCTTCAATGCATCTGAATGCGTGAACCTTCTTCAAAAACCTACACGAGGAGGGAGTATTTCCTCTCAAATTGGACACCATAAAGGATTTTGACACCATTTATTGGGACCTCATTTATAACATTATGCATGAGTTTGGGTTTCACAAGACCTTTATATAGTGGTCTTATACATTGATTAGCTCAACCTATATCTCCATTCTTATCAATGGATCACCTAAAGGCTATTTTAGGTGCTCTAGAGGAGTAATACCAGGAGACCCCTTTTCTGCTATTATCTTTTCCATTGCAGAAGATTATCTCAGCCAACTGATAACTCACAATGTTGAAAAAGGGAATTTTAAGGTTCTTCAAGCTAACTGAGGCAACTATGCCTCCTCATATCTTCTCTTTGTAGATGACATTATCATTTTTACTCAGGGTGGAAAAATAAACATTCAGAATCTCAGATGCATCATCCATCACTATGAGATTGTCTCTGTACATGAGGTAAGCTGGATTGAATCCTTCAAATTCTTTGGGAAAAATATTTCAAAATCCGTATGATTCAGAGTTTGGATATTATAAAAGGTTCCTTTCCAATCACATATATCGGAGTCCCAATGTTCTTAGGCAGACCGCGCTCTATCTACATTACTAATGTGGTTTGTATTGTTAGGAGAACCCTCTTCAATTGGTAAGGAAAATATCTTTCTATGGCGGGGAAAATTTTCTTAGTAAAACATGTGATAATTTCCAAACCTGTTTATTCTATTATTGTGTACTCCCAGATTTCCTCTACTATTAAGATTCTGAATTCCTTAATGAGGAATTTTATTCGGAGTGGAAACATTCTTGAAAGGAATATTATCACTGCTCCATGGACTAAATGTTGTTTACCTCTCATTATAGGGGGACTTGGGATTAAGAATATTGAGATCTTTAATCATTCCCTTCAAGCTCAATGTATTTGGAGATTTATTAATGGAAAAATAGTATCTCTTGATATTCATAGAGAAATAATCCTTACTAGATTGATTGGTAGAATGTTTACATACATGCAATCATCTATTTGGCCTAGTTTTAAAAAGAATTTTCAAAAGATCACTACCCACTCCCACTGGTTGGTGATTGCCTCATCCAAGCCGAAATTCTAGAGGGATAACTGCATAGAAACTCCATTATTTGAGAGTATAAATTCTGAAACATTTGATGTTGATTTAAATGCCTATATTTGTGATCAGCTCGAGCTGAACAACAATCTGCCTACCCACATTGTTCGAATTGTTAATTCGTATGACTTTATAAATTATGATGATATCATGGTATGGGAACCAAGTGAAAATGGACTTCTTGACTCTAAATACTTTTACAACCATTTAATACAGGGAACTCCTTCCAATGCTTTCCAGAAATTCAGAAGATGGGTACAACCCTCTGGGTTCACTCTTCTCTGAAGAATTCACCTGCAAAAACTGCCAGTGGACAACAGCCTTGAAAAAGATGGTATCTCTAAATGCTCAAGATGTGATTTGTGCCACCAACAAATAGATGACCTAGGCAATTTATTACTTTCTTGTAAAATTGCTGCATCAATATGGATCTTTATTTTTGACCTCTTCGGCATCTCGATACCACATGTTGACAACATCACAGATTTTATGCACCTAATTTTAGCAGAACAGTTTTCCATGGAGATTCATATTCTCTTCCTTCTCACATGTGCTGACACATTTCACACTCTATAGAGAGGCAGAAACAAATGTAGTCATGAAAATTTCAGTATCAATCACAATGTTTCCATCTCCAATACTCTTGCAATGACACGAAGTGCAAATCATTTTCACACTGAACAATGTCACAAATTTATCAAAGACTCAGTAGTCCTGAGAAAGCTTCATCTGTAATGTAATTTTCCCAAACCTATGGACACTATGGAAATTTTTTGGACTCCCCCATTTGCAAGGTTGATTAAATGCAACCTTGATGGTTCCTCAAAGGGAAAACCTGGACCATCTAGTTATTGTATTTTTTTATGAGATCAAAATAGTGACTTGATTGAAGGATTTTATGGCTCTTGGGCTCATGCCACTGCCCTTGAAGCTGAGATTATGGCACTAGTAAAAGATGTGGAGATGGTTCATCAAATAAATCAGAATAATCTCTAGTGATTCCTCTACTATTGTGCAGGTTGTTAGAAAGAATCAGATCCATCTTGTATGGAAACTTACTTTGAAGTGGATCAAATGTCTTGACACTCTTTCCTCAAAGAGCTTTATCATCACACATTTTTACCATGAATCCAACTCTCTTGCTGATAGTCATGAAAATCACGGAATTTCTGAATCCTCTAGTGTTCATTTGACCACAGTTGATGAGTAATGTCTCAATATTAATAATAGAGACAAATGTAAAATTCCCTCTTTCAGACTCTTTTAATTTGTTTTGTTTAATTGAGGATTTAATGCTTTATTTTCTAAAAAAACAAGGCCATGTGGGTCTGTTATATGCCTCCAATGCATAGGCTAAATATTTATATCTTGTGAGATAATAATATAAAAAATAATAAGTGAACCCATTTAATTAAATGAGATTTTCCAATAATCTAGTGTTTTTATGAACCTTGAATAATGTAATGATGCAATGGGTAGTGAAACCAGTCCACATTGATAGTATTGTATGTGAGCCTTGAATAAGGAAATTATTTTCTCTAATTATGCTCATACATACAAATATATTTCTTATGCTTCTGATATTTTCTTAGTGATCTAGATTTATTAATTATTATTATTCAATCTTATGTATTAGGTCTTAAATCATTAAATTGTAAAAACATTACTCCATGATTGTTTTTAAGACGATTTAACTTATTGATTATGATTATTATAAGAAATTATCAAGTTATTATGATACAATTCTTATCATATGTTCATTTTTTATCATTTATTGTTATATCTTATGTTTACACTTTCCAAGAATATGAAATATCCCTTTATTATTTGTATCATTTTCCATGGTATGGAGAAAGGTTATATATATTTTATGTCTAATAGGGGTTAATGTAGTGAGGTACTAAATTTGTATTGATATATTTCATCATTGTACAAGTTTCTTATTTATCTATGTTTCTAAAGACACTAAAAACGATATGGTTCCCTAACATGTATTACTGTGAAATTTATTTTCTATTAATCTAAATTGTTTTAATTTTTTATAAAAAATATGGTACACTAAATTATACCTTGGAGAATATATTATATTCATTTTTTTGTTATTAATGTTGTTGTGGAACAATATCATGTTGATTTTGGAATAATATTTGGAAAATATTTCAAAATTTTTATATTTTATTTTTATTGTAAATATGGAAAAGTGATTATTGTTAAATTATTTATAGACCGCTTAATGGTTTTAATTAAATATTATTATTCAGTATTTGGATAATAATTTGGTATTCATTCATATTTGAAATCATATTACCTTTTTCTAAATAGAATATTTTTGTTAATTTCTATTGATATGAGGAATAATATATAATCATTATATGGATCATGTAATTTTTTACAAGTTGATTTTAGTGATTCAGGCATGGGAAAATTATTTTGAATATTAATTTATTAGAAAATTGAGAAATTTTACTATTAATATATAGAAGATGAACTTTTTTCTTTGGAATATAAATAAATCATGGATGTATATTTTCTAATGTTTTTTATATTTTTGATTAATAAATCCATCAATGATAGAAAAGAATATTAAAAGTGAAAAATTTTATCCTTTCACCATAATTTATAATGAATTGAATATATATTTTCCCATTGGGGAAATGGAATTTTAATTCAATTCTATTCTATTTAAGAATTGTATTTATTCAAATAATATCATTTATCGGAATAATATCCATCATATATAGTGTAAGTTTTTCTTCCATGTTTATATTTTCACTTCCCACTATAATTCTCTATATTAAGGAACCTAGTTTTGTGCAATTCTTATGGACCTTCTTATTTATATTCCCCTATTTTCAAAAGGATGTCTTATGACCTATTTTTACAAATTGGGATTTAAAAAAGGATAAATTTTTATAATATTTAAAATTCTTTCCTTTCATGATCCTAATTTTTAACATCCACTATATTGAATTGATGTTAAAAATGATTTACTCCTGTTTTAGGGATACAGTATACAATTATTGGTATATATTTTTATAAAGTGGAATGAAACACCGTGATATTTTAGAATTTATTTTTATATAATAACCTTGATAGTTTGTGGTATTTTTATAACCATTGTTAAATAAACCATGATATTCTATCGATAAATTAATATTTAGTTATGACTATTATGACTAATTCATTGGTTTATTGGTATGAGTAAGAGTACTGATATTACTAAATATGCATGGAATGTATTTCACCATTAAAATGATGAATAAATAATGAAATTATTATCAATTTTATGGATATAAAGATAAAACCATATTAAGGTAGAATGATTTTTTTTTCAGAAATCGGTTTTTATGTTAAAATTGAATTTTATCATAATAAATTTAATAATATATATTGATAAATGATAAAATAAAATAATAAATTTATATACCCAATTTAATTAAATAATGTTAATATAATTATGGTTACAACTTAATGAATTAAAATAACTTCATTTTATACCTCAATAATAATTTTTTTTAAAATTTATTTTACTAATTTTTGTGTGTGGATATTATAATTAATTTCATTCAATTTAAAATTCAATACATTAATAAGGGGGCATTTTTTTTTAATTCACAGATTTTTAATAGTCTGATATTTTTTTTTATTTTTAAGAGAATAATTATTCTATCTAAATAATGAAAAATAATATTTTTTATAAAAGTGTCAATTATTTTCATTAAATAAAGATATTTAAAAGACCACTTCTATTTTAGATTTTGTTTTATGAAAAATAAAATACATTTTATTTGAAATTATAAATAAATTTCCATATGAATCTTCATGATATTTTATTTTTTTATAAGATTATTTTTATGCATAATTTACTAATTTTATAAATATATTTTTTCCGTGATTTTTATATGTAAATTTGGAGAATCATATAAATTTAATAATGAAAAATGAATTATATATTATTAATCAGCATTTTAAAATTTTTTATATTGAACTTCATTATTTTTTTTTGTGAATAGTTACCATGGTAATCATTTTTTCACAATGGTATGATCAAAATATGTAATATTGGATTAATACTCAAAGATAATGCCTACAAATATCCCTAAAATAAGTAGTTATTTTATTGGAGGATATTTATTCAAAAATTACAATCCAATAATCAATATTTATCAATTCATTTCCACATTTCATTGATTATATCCCATATATTATTTTGAGTAAAGGATAATTAATAAAATAGAACCCTCTTTTTTATAATTTATCATTATTTTCTTATTAGGATAAAAAGATATTATGGACATGTATACAATATTATATTGAAAAAATATAATTTTTTTCATTTAGGTTTAATAATAAATTGTTTTTTTGAATAATTTACTTAAAAACTTATAAAATTCAAACACAGTTCTTGTGCAAGTAGAAGAAAAATCTATTTAAATGACATCAAATAATTAGAGTTTAATATTTTTGATAATTATGGGTTTTTGTTAAAAATTAGGGTTAATTATAATATCTAATTTTTTGTGAGATGTTTTATAATAAAACAATTTATTATACTAATGTCCTTAAATTCAATTTTTTAGAACAGTCTAATAAATGACATTAATGATATTTGTTGTTAAAAAATATTTTACTAAATAATATAAAATTAAAAAAATTCAGGTGGAAAATTTTAAAGTGAAATGTTCATCAATTCAATCCAATAACCATTTTTTGTGTAACATCCACCATAAAAGTAAATTGATAACCCCTAAAAATTGATGAAGCTGTTATTATAAATAATGTAAATAAAGAATTATGGTGGGTTAGAATAAGAGTAATTGGAAATAATGAAACTAATAATTGTCTACATATAATTATTTAATGATATTTAGACCTTATAATATATTAATATTGAATAATTTTATATTTGAGACAAATTTCATAAGAAAATAACTTCATATAATTTAAATAATTAATGTAATTACTAGTGTTTCACTCTTATAACATATAAGAGGGCATGTATTCTCCACCCTTATTAAAAATGGTCAATAACTATATATTATACATTCCCTATAAACAAAATTCCTATATTATTTCCCTTCAGTCATCATCTCATGTTCTTCCCCAATATCATATGATATTTCCTTTAGGTGTAACCCAAAGGGGGTCTCTCAAAGAAGTGGTAATCATCATACTTGACTCATTCAATATTTATTTATTCTTCAAAATTCTCTCAATTAATGGAATATTTATCTCAATATTGACTCAAGTATAAGAAATATATGTTTTTCTTATTATAATTATGTCACAAAAATCATCAACCTCTGATCCATCCGATGTGAAATGAATTTATCACATATACGTATGTGTAGACTATCGCCTACTTGCAACGATATTATCTATTTTACCACAACCAATATCATGGATTGTAAAAATGATGGATATTTTGAATATAAATAAAATTTATAATATGATAATGATTCCATAATAATCAAATTTTATATACTTTCTTTTGATTATTCTTATTAGAATAATTGATGTATCATTTATGCATATGTAAGGACTACCCTATAAGAGAATGAGGTATATCATTTTCTATTATCACCTATCAAGGATAATTATAAAATTAAATATTATAAAAAAATAATATATTCATACAAAGTATAATTTTATTGATAAGATAAAACTATGACCCACATTCAATGACCAAAATAATTAAACTGAACTTGCATGAAAAAATTAAAAGTTAACACCCCAGAAAACACTATTTATGAAAATAATTTATAAAATTTTGATTAAATTTATTAAGTTAATAATATATGATATTATATGTATTTATTTTTTTATTGTATAGTGTAATAATAAATCTAAATTTTTTATAAAGGTTGTTAGATACCATAAAAATCATCTCAGAATTAAGACAAGGGTTTTATTTTCAATCAATGTTTTGATCATCATTGGTAATATTTAATGTCTTTTTAATGTAAATTTTATTACATCACATTTCTGAAAAAAAATATTTCATTTTCCTATGATTTTGTAGGTTTTTATAAATTTTTACATTCTTTTTCCTATACTTATATTTAAGAAATAATGAGAATATTTTTTATAAGTGATACCAATCTTAATTCTTCTTTTAGTTTACGAAATGTTTCTCATCTATATCCATGTTTTATAAAAATGTTTTAATTAAATTAATATATATATTAAAATGATTATATAAGGAAACATTCAGATATATTCTACTTTATATATTGTGTTTTAAAAAAATAATCAATTTAACATTACAAGTTTGGCACATTTTGTCATTATATTCAATGTGAAATAAATTTAATGTATATATCTTGATCTCACTTTCCCAAAGTAATTATTTCTATACTATATAAATCTTTCATAAAATGGTCCCATTTTAATACTAAAAGAATATTATTATACTATTTCATAAAATATTTATTTTAATTTCAATTTTCCAAAATAAAAGTTGACCTCTATTATATTTTTAAAAGGGTTTTAGTGTTATTTTTATATTTGTTTCATCATTCCCAATATATTTTTATGATTATAATGATCTATTGAGAATATTTTATAATTATTTCATCATTATTACTTTTTGGGATGTATAGTTTTTATATTGATTAAATAACTATGAACCCCATATCATTCTTATGAGTTATGCTATTTTGAAATTATAAATGTTTTAATGATCATATGGAACAAATTTTAATGGATTATGATTATTTGACATAGTGGGTTTGTTATATACCTATAATTTATTAAGAAATTTATAATGTTTATAATCTGAATTTGTTTAAGGTAGGATGTACCAAGATTAAATGTGGGTTTATGGGAGGTTATCTCAATACCAACTATGGTAGATGGGTGGATATCCCAAGCTAAAACATGACATTAGGAACTTTTCTGTACAATATATGGTTGACATTGTGATTATTTTAATTAGTGCCTCATTTTTAATTTGGAAAATTTCAATATGGTATATTATTATCATTATTATATCATGAGATATATTGGTTTTCCAAATTCATTATAGTGATATATTGGACCCACCCATGAAATATTTCTATGCCATATATATATATATTACAATATAACATAAAAATATTTATAATCTAATCATATCTGGAAAACAAATGAGAAAGAATGTGTTCAATAATGATTTCCACAAAACATGAACATAACCCATATAGAGGTAAATGTTTCATATTATCATTAAGTAAAAAATTATATTGTACAATATGCAGTTAAATGATATTAGAAATGATAGAAAACAATTTAATGTAAAATTATAAAATATCTAGGATAAAAAAGAGACAATATCCATTACATATTGGAAATATTTTATTAAATGAAATAATTTATAATATAAGAAGGATAAGAATTAATATTGACTTTCCATGGAAAAGTGTAGAGGATTATTCATAATGAAAATTTTTAAAGAAAATGGGAAATAGAATTAAAGAATAAAATGTTAGAAAATAATATATATTTGATGATTTTGTACCGAAATACAAAATAGTACAAAATAACTATTGTGAAAATTTTATTTTTCCTCCCAAAATTTGATCAAAAAATAAAAAAAATCCATAACATATAATATATGTAATGATTATTAAATCCATAATACTAAATAAAAAATAGGTTGGTGGAGAATAATGATTCAGGAATAAAATGTATAGATAAGGCTTGACTAACTTATAAAAATATTGTTACTGAAATTTTGATCCAAATGAAGAAAATTTAGAAACAATATATTTAAAACCCATGAATAAATATTTTATCACAAAATATATTTGGTTTGAGAGTGAAATAACATTTAATTTCCCTTGATAAATGTTAAAATTTAAATAATATTGATTTAAAATTGACATTAGGAATGAAAAAATTATGGATTTTGAAATATTTTTTCTCTAAATAAATTTATTAATAAAACATGATTTCACATTTTAAATCCAATAAATTTAAAGAAATGTGTTATATAATAAATTGAAGGGTTTTCATATATATAACATACTAAATGAATTTGATGAATATTGAATATATCTCAAGGATATAAAATTGATATTAAAATATTATTAAATTTACTATCGAATCCCATCTATGTAACTTATGTATAATATAAATCCATATTAGAAACATATTATAGACACTAATATTTTTTATTATTTTATTATAATCATTCATAATATATATATGTGTGTTTCTTATTTTTATAATTTTTTTATCAGATGTTAATAAGTTTTATTCTCTCATATAGGTTTTTTAAGTGCGATGACGATCCCCAAACATTGAACCATGTTCACAATTACTAGATTAATCAAGGTAAATTAATCATTATATAATAATATTTTATTACTCCCCTTAATCTATTGAATAACATTACAAGTATCATTCTTGATAATGGAATACATAGAGAGTATATATCTGGTAATTTAGTAACAATAACTAGCTACTTCATATTAATCATTCATTTTAGTGTCCCCCTTACAAAACTATGACCACAATAACAATTAATCTTTATTATCATATAATAATTATATTAGTGTCATTGTACTCATTCAATATTAAAATGACAGTGTTGGTATATAATCATTCATGTTGGTAGTTGTTCATGCTTAAATAAGGACATGTTATACATGAAAATGAATAAGAGTTCAGATTTCTATAATAGATGTTTAATTTTATCATAATAATAATGATGTTAATATAACATCATTATAATTTATAATGGTAATTAAAAATAGGGTAAATAAGAAAATAAATAGAGTGAATAAAATATTAATCCCTACATTCTTTGAAAAAATATCTCATTCTCACGATGTCCTCCCTCTAGATAAAGGACTAAGGAATAATTTATAGAATGAGATGATACCAAATGTTTATTAAGGATTTAATTGATAAAAACATTAAATGTATTAAATATATAATTTATATAATATTCTATTTGGGATGGGTAGATGAATACCCTTTTTAATGTGAAAATGAAGGACATTTCCTTTGAGATTACATTAGCGGAGGAGTAAAAATGGAATAAAATGAGATTTTGATGAGTTAGATAAGGATAATTTGGTGCAATGTATCTTTTAATAACCAAAAAAAGAATTTTAAAATTCACAAATATAAATTGAAATAAAAATATTTTAATATGTGCTATTTTACCGATTTTACAATGTTTATATTGTCTTATAATTTTGCATTGTAAATAAAGTTTTACACAAAATACATGATAGGACCTCTTTCACAATTTAAATATTTTGATTAAAAATAAAGACTCTATGAAATATAATTCAATTAAAAAATAAGGGAACATTGTATTTTAGATGAATAACTAATATATATATGTATATTGTTTTCATATTTATATACGTTAATTATTCCTAATATATCTTAATATAAATTAATAATTGAATAAGTTATAAATTTTTTGTTATAAATTGAAATATTACATCAGAATAATTATTTCAATGTGATAAAATCCATTTTAAAAGATTAATAATATAATACATAAAAATAATTGATGGAGAAAAATCAGTAAATAAAGATATATAATTTTCAACAATAGTATATTAAAATAAATTATTTATCGAATAAATATTTTATATTACTAATTTATTTTTATAATGAATCGTATATGAATTTGAAAAATATGTAAAATAATTATTTGAAAATAATAATATTATATAATGCATAAATATATATTTTATAATAAAAAATATAGTTAAAATTTATTTTTATTTATCACTATAGAATTATATTATTTTCAATTTTTTCTATGAATTACACATAATTAATTAAAATATTGGATACATATATACTCAATGTCTATATGTCCAATGAACATATTTCTAATGACCATGATTCTGAAAACCATTTATAATAATCAAATTTCATTTTTGTGTTTAGTATTATATTGTATCATAGAAACATTAAACATATTTATTTTTATATCTATCAGCATGTCTACAATAATATTTAATAATTTTACTTCATTTAACACTTGTAATCGGGGTGATGATTGTCCTAGAAAACCTCTACAATAATTATGTCATGTTTGTTGACGTTTTAATTACTAGTGAATTTTTTATTCTTTTTTCCCTAAAAATGATTCACATTTCAATTTAATAATTAATTAATATATATCACATATTATAACATTATATATCAAAAAAATTTATAGATATTCATTTTATATTAGTGATTTTTTAAACATGATATGTTACATCATATTTACATTTAGTTAAATTGAAAATAAAATTTTAGGGTGTTACATAATAACATACAGTCTTTATTAAGAGATACCGCAAAAAAATAAGATACCACCTCAATAAGACAAAAAAGTAATGAAAATTAATAATTTCATAAATTTTCACCACCTTATATGTTATATAATTAAAAGTAATCGTTATTTAAACAACAAGATATGTTGATAATTCACCTATAAATCATGTAATGAAGTATATGACTCTAATAAAATATTCTACCACAAAAAAGGTAAAAAATCAGTCACCCAACCCCATCCCAATTCGATACCAAATCTGAGATAGTCACAACAAAAACATAGCATCATCATCAACATCTTACTTTCCCCAATTAAATTAACCTGGATATCTCATGACTATATCAATTTTGATGCGAAACATTGAAAATATCATGAATATAGTATTTTTGTCGAAGGAATGGAAAAATAATACCCAAACATTCCTACACATTTCTGTGCCTCAAATGGACTAATAACCCACTGAGAGATCATGCAACACTAGCTAAGAATATGTTTTCTATAATGTGGGAAAAATTTAATTAATAGGTAAACCCTAATACAAATAGGTACATTCCAAATCCTCTAATAAAAAAGTGATATTTTATTTTCTTATTATACAATTATCTTCACATGAATCATCTAACTCTTTTTTCTCATCCCCATAAAGAAATTTGTCCCAATTCCCACTGATATATCATAAACAGTCTAACATTTCATATAACTAGAAGGTATCCCATACAACAAAATTAATGAATCCATTCTTATGGATGAGTGGTAGCATTAATATTATGAAAAATAAACCTGATATAGGTGTTTCCCCTATCCAATATCAAAATCATGAACACAATTCCAGAATATAATTTCCTGAATCTAAATAGTGTTTTCAGTCATTATATCAGTCTGAAGATGTACATTAGTAGTGAGAAAAAACTAAGCATAAAAATAAAATATAAGAAATTCCTATAAATGGGATGTGACAAAATTATACCCAAAAAATATGATACTCATTAGTACCCAATGATAATGAACCACTTCTTTTACAAACTACCTCCCCAAATCCATCATTTCACTCAACTCTCCAAACAACATGAATTTATCTAACTTCATCAATCAATATACAATAAATCATTTATAAATACATTAACCCATTGATTGTTGTAAAATAATGACGAAATAAATCACGATATCCTCTCTTTTCACATATTTATTCTTAATGGATGCAGTAGTCCTCCTAAAAGATGATGTTTCACCTTCAAAAATTTTCATATGAAGCACTACGATAAAAATTTGAAAATTTTTTACATCATCCCATGTCACAAAATCTCACCACTAAAGTTATGATGAAACATGAATATTATTAGATGAGTTTGCACTATTGAGATATGGTACCCATATAGAAACCCATAATGCTTCATTTCTGAAAGGAAAAACATCCCATAAGATAACATCCAATGTTTCCCATCTCTTTAGAGTGTTATAATAAAACATATAATTACATACCACCCCAACCATTGAGTCCCCACACAAAGAATCTTCTACCAGATGCACAAATGATGATTACATATTTATCTAAAATATCAAACCTCTACCACTATCCCCATCTTTCTCATGATTAATCACTATATGATTCCCCTTCCATCTCGAGACATCCCTAGAATCTTAGATAACATCACCCCAAGACATTTTATTCTATTCATCACTGACCACATTCCCCTTTATTTGGAAATATGTGTATCATTTTTATAGTTCTACATGAAATCAACAGACCACCTCAAATGAAAATTCATATCCCATTGAATAAAAATATAAATTCCACTATATTAGTTTGTGAAGACTATAATGTTATCATAAATAAGTTAATTCCCCTGCGACCTTAGATAACATACTACTAATGGAAACATAAGATCATTGGGGAGTAGATCCTTTATTTTTATGTAACTTACTAGACCCATAAAAAATCAACGAACATTGATTCATATAGATATAACTAAAATAGTGATATGAAGAATCTCTACAGACCTTGAACATTATCAAAACCTCAAGAAGTATATGTGAAAGATCATTGGACAAAAACCACATTAGGTTATCAAATGCAATAGGAAATTGACCAATCCAAAAAAATCCAATCCATTAGTGATCTTGTTTGTCAATTGTGTATAAATTTAGAGAAATTTTATATAAACAACTGATAACCTATCATGATACAAAGGAATGTATAATCCTATAAAACTATAATAGGTGAATTAAATGAAAAAAATAGTTTCCCTTAATAAAGTATCAACTACCACTCATTTCTAGAACACTACATTCCTATGGAAAAAAATCTCTCACATCACAAAAATTAACAGGTATAATTTTCCTGAAATATAGTTGTGCTAGAGGACTTGTAAAAGATCCTTATAGTTCTTCACATGTTTCTCCTATAACCATGATTATAATACACTATCATTGATGAGTACAACCATGATATTATCAAGAAACTCATGGAAAAATGTTCAAGAGTCAAATGAAAATATCATTGTTGTTAAATACACTTAATGGAAGAAACACAAACACAATGGGAATATATCATAATTTGAATGATTTCCTTAGGATAAAACTATATTTTACCTTGGTTATATAGTTTCCAAACATTGTATAAATCTATTAAAACAATCACTAATCCTTCAAAAAACCATATAAACCATCTATCTTTTAGATAGGGTTACATTTATTAAATTTCACCTAGTTTACTTTTCAGTATTTTACATAAAACCCCATGACCTCATATTTTATCATGTCAAATGATAATGGATGTCTCTATTATGATACATTAACATACATAAAACCAATCTTCGTAATATTTTCTATTTTTATTCCACATCATCTGCATCGTGAATGGTATTATTCAATAATTATCCTTTGAAAATTTTGGTGAATCCAATTACAGTTCCATCACATACATTATATGACACCAAGGAGGTAAGATGAAACCTTATCATAGAAAATATCTTAAATATCCTACAGGAAATTGGGAGACCACATTTCTTTATAATCTACCAAATAAAAAGAACATTACCAATTAGGATTAAAATTACCACATGCACCTATGACCAGTATAATATCCTAGTTGGTTAATAAATGTTGAACACATGACCTCCTCATTATATAATAAAAATATCTTCGGCCAGAAATAAATAGATATATTTATAGAATATAACCACTCATTTATAATAATGTTAATATGGGGTTGTATTTATAAAAAAAGAAGTACCAATATGGAATATGTCACCACATCATTTATTCATAACCTAATCACTAATTAAGAAAACTCAGTTCACCTTCATTTATCATAGTAAAAAATAAGTTCATTGGAATCCTATTTACCTTGATCCCCATATCATGGACCAAGGTATGTGTAAAAAAAATAGTGTGATGCTTCTAAATAAAAAAAATTAATAGACAATGTATATGAGAAATATATGGTACATAATATGGACACTAGTACATTTTGTTCCAGCACCCCAATATCATGAAACATCCAACATTCCACTCTACTGACTCGCCTTTAGTGACCACCACTTATTCCATGCACAACCCTATATCTCAATTGGTTTTGAAAATCATCAAGATGGAATCTCTGATCATAGTATTCACCTTATGGATCATTAGGATATTTTCATTGGTGTTGATATAGTTGGGAAGGGTTCAGTTGCTTGGGATGTTAATTCATATAATTGCATAAACCATACTAGTCCCAAAGAATCATTGGTAATGTATATCACCAATCAATATGGACATTGAAAACAATTCAGAGTAATGAAAAAAATTAATAGATTAAGAATAACTAATAGCTCAATATAATCAAAAATAGATATGGAAATAATAACCATTTTGTAAAATCATTACTAATTTTTTTACTAAGGTCCTTTCTATGAAACTCTATATCCCATGATATTTTGATAACATCACTCTTTATAAGACCCTTTCTACATATGAATTCTATCGATAACCTATTCTTTATTATTAACTTATTCAAATATATGTAATGTAGTGGTGTTGATACATACAAAATAATGGGATACAGTGCCTCCACCAATAAACATGTCCTAGACTCTTCATATAGAAGATGATCAGTGATGAAGATAAGAAGATACTTAAATTGAATCTCAAGATACCACACACTCTACAACCCTAGGATGAGGGAGAAAAAACCTCACCCTTCTATGATATATTCATTCCTGATATGAGCATTGAAAGAATATTACTTTCATATAATCCAATGATACTTATACTACCTTCCACTCACAAGATACACTATCCATTACTCCCCCATCATATGGATAGTGGATAATATGACCTCAATGTTCGCACCAACATGAATCAAACTAATGGAAAACATGAGTCACGTTATAAAATAGTTTTCTCTAAAATAGATATTCTCTCTTAATGCATTACCAAGACTTGACACTAGAACTAAAGAAATTTCATCTATAAATATCATTCACCTCATTCAGGTCAATCATAATGTGATTAATTATATTATAATATTGAACCTCACTAATATGAGATATACCCAGATGAAGAGAAATACACATCTTTGTAATAAATAGGAGACACCTAATCCTAGGTATTTAGTATTCATTAATATTTATTTAGTTAAATTCATTTAATTTTCCCTAAAATCACATAAATTCAAACACTGCATCTAGAAACATGATTCATGTACACATTCCTTAGTCTCTCCAAAATAATAAATACTTTCACATATAGGGTGTCTAATAATCTTAAGGAATTTACATGTGATCTTAGGGAAACCTAATCACCTATATCATTATTGGTCTCCCATACTACACTACACAGTATTTTCGGATAATAATATTTCAATACCATTCCTAGGAAATAATCTCTAGTTCATAATAATAATACATACCTTATCACTAAATCATTTTTTATAACATATTTTTATAAGCCACCTTACATGGACCCCCACCTAATCCTGTAGTTAAAGTCAACATGACATGGGAACCTCATGTACAATAGGCCTTAGGGTGGTTACTAAAACCAATGATATAAGTTAGAAAAATATGTATAATTACACATATAATTCCACAGAATATTTAAATTTGATATACAATCAACTTGATGATATTAATTTATAAACAGATCAGATATATTCATTTAGTGTGACATAGATATAATTTTTTCAAATAAAATATATAAATGAACTTCATGGAAAAACCTATAATGGAAATAACATTATCTAATTTAGTAATGAATTATAAAACACTAAATACCTCCTACAAACCAATAGAATTGTTTTATATATATGGGTTGGAATACAAGTATTCTAGGAATGATTCACCTCCAGTACTAATTTGAGAAATTTTTAAAAAATATATTATTGATATGATGAATAATGAATATAGATAATAAGTTCCAAATAAATCATCTATATCTTAACTACGACACAGATTACTCACCAATTATCACATTAAATATTAAAACAATAATAAAAATAAATATATATAGTGGTTGGTCCATAACCTATCCCAACTTTTTTTGTTACACTAACACCACAATGATAAATTTACTAACTCTTTAAAACATCCATATGATACAAACATTATCTAAAAAGAATATATAGCATGATATATCTTATGTTAGTAAGATAAATACCCTATCCAATAAAACATACAATGGGTCAAACAATATTATTTTCCCAAATTCAAAACACCAACCATATATCCATGGATCAAATACAAATTACATTCTATAATATTATGTTTCCATAAACATAAAGGGAAAATCTTAATGCCTTACAGCTAACATGCATGATTTTCAAAATATACCTCATCATACTCACATTAAAATAAAAAATTATATACCTAAATCACTAATACCAAAAACCATTCATCATTAATAAGAGATAACATAGAAGATGGAGTACTCATCAATCCGTTTTATCATCATATAGTTTTTCGGAGGAAGAATCTTGAAACCCAAATCAATTCGGTATTAGAAGGAATATCTTCCATAGGTGTGTTTAATATGAAACTTTTATAAAAATAAATAATTTAGGGAAATAATAATTATATCACCCAAAAGGGTTCTCAACAAAACCAAACCATCACAACCATCAGAAACATTTTTTTATAGCACTATACAATAACAATCGCTACAATATTTTAGGATACAATGCCTTACCAATTTCCCATGAAAGATAACAACAATAACCTTTTATAATTATAATTAACCATATAATTTATTCCCACAAATAATTACAATTTAAAAATATTTTATATTTATATTCCATTGACAAACATATTTAATGAAAAAACAATTTTAGTATTTATTCATGGTTAATTCCTATCCTTTTATTCTATATTAATAATTTTAAATTTTACATACATCCACTTGATAATATATTCTATCCTAAACCCATCCAAAATATCAACATTTACTATTAAAATTACATTTTCCGCACTTTTTTGAATCTAAAAACATAACTATTTAATAAACAAAAATATCATTCCCTTTCCTAAAATACACACCCACAAAAAATATTACGAAACATCCTCCAAATCAGACACAATATCCATAACTATAATCCCTAAAAATAAATAACAACCCTAGTAGACAAAAAATACTAATTCCCATAAAAAATCAATTATCTCCACTATGAACATATAATCACAATATTAAAATAATCAAATAAAAAAATAAGCAACACAACACAAAAACTAATCATTCACAATTTCTATATAATTAATTATTGTTTAACATATAAGCATCATCACTATATTAACTATTTTATAAATAATGATTTTGTTACCATGTTTTTGTGATTTAGTATTTTATGAATAGTTATTCTATAAATTTTATTATATAAACAATCATAACTCCGAATAAAAAGATTCTATCCCATGAATAATGTCATGAAATAGTAATAACATTAATCAATAATGGAACTCAACATTACATTTTCGAAAAAAAATTTAGAATCCAATTAATTATATTTATTAAGACAATTCAGACAATTCCTATAAAGATGGAAATATCATTATAAATCTACAATAAAATTAATTAAAAGTTGTAGTGAGATAGAATCAATCCCCTGTATTGATATGAAGCATCATGGGATACATATAATAATTATATAATAAAGCATAAAAAACATCCAAAATCTAAGTAGAAAACCTCAAATAATAACCAAAATGAACAAATACCATACAATACCCTAATACTATCCAAAACAGAGGAAAACTCAGAATATGAAACCTATAAAATTATGGTGGAAAGCATAGATGATAATTAATGGATAAATGAAATCCAGAATGTAATATATTGATCTACCATGTTTTATTAACCCAAAAGATAAATAATTTAAGAGTACTAAAAGTATTGAGTGAAAAAAGATATTGAAGGGATTAAATAAAAGTATAAATAAAGAATAATTAACACGTTATTTGTTTGGAAATACCAGAATACTACTTGTAAGGAATTTCATTATTCAAAATATATTCAATAGAATAAATTAAAATGAAATTAGAGCTATCTGATATTTGAAAAGGCTAGATTCAAAAAACCAAATTTAATTTGAAAATTACATTAAATGGGGTTTTAGGAACCATTACACACACCACGATGCACACATTATTCTTCAATCCCCATACAACCATCATAGATACTCACCATATCACAATGGAAATTCAAATGTTGTCTTAGTTTAACCATAATAATGACTATACAGTAGATGTACCATCATAATTAATTACAAAATCCTAATTAAATCCTAATAAAAATAAACTATGATCCACCATAGACACCAAAAGGAATATAATTTCATTCCACATTTTTTAGTATCTAACTATATCCTTTCTAAAACCCACAAATACTTAAATTCACTCCTCTATAGTGTATAGATCTATAACAATGGAAAATCACTCCAAAATTGTGTTTATATATCCTTATACTCACCAATCATACCACATGGAAGATTAATTATTCCCAAAAGACCAATATATATTAATCCATAACTTATATTATGCCCTATAAATTTTGTGTTTTAGAAACCGAATGAAATTAATCAATATTTCAACACTATAATACCCCCTCTCCAATAAACTATATTGACACCTATGAAGGCTAAAAAAATGGAGAAGGGTTCATGAAAACCAATGAACATAAAATTATAAGGAAATTTAATTCATAAGTATTGAAAGTGGTTTAAATTTGTATATATTAACAACATACTCTCATATTAGTTCAGATATTATGAGATATGTTTTCAATGAAAATGATTGAATAATTTCATGTGGAAAACATAAAAAATCATTAATTATTACATATCATTCTATATTGGATTGTTTATGAGGTATATATTACTCATTAATTGTAATCATGTTATTTTATTTCATTGCTCCACAATAATAGCACATTCAAAAAATTAAGATTTAAATCACAAATCTCAATGAGGATATATGTTTTTCTAGTTTGATAATTTTTTCAATGAGATGGAGAGTCACACTAGAAAATTAAAATCATGACACATATAGAGAGTTCACACCATAATAGTTTAGGCCATGGAATTCTTTTTAATTACACGAGCTGATTAAATAAAGATATCATGTTGTAAATATTATTGACATTATATAAAAAATTCACTACCTATGAGACTTTAATTTATCAAAAGGATAATAATTTTTTTCATAATTTGATATATAAATATATAATTCCATTTTAGGATATTTCACTTCAATCCATGTAATTTTGTTATGATAATATTAAAGTCTCTAAATGGAAGATGTTTTCCCAGGTAAAGATATAGTGAAATATTAATAATATATTCCATTAATTTGAGTGGTCAATATTGTAAATATATTGATATGATTTATGATAATAAAATAAGTGCACCCTTGATAAAAAAAATTTGGTCTTGGGGATTGAGTTAGATGCTAAATGGTTTATTAAAACTCATCCATATCATTGCTCTATTATATGAAAAAGAATATATTCATACAAATATTTATTATTCTTGTAGATAATAAGATATGAATTCGATTTATTGGATTAGAACCACTGTCCATCAAGGATAAAAAGAATGATAATAAGAGGGTGTGATCCTAACAAAAGGAATTATTTGATATGTTTTATATAACTCTCTACCCAATGTTTACATTATTTGTCATTCATAATCTGCAATTACCATCAAGGATAGAAAAAATGTAATTTAATGTATCCTAGTAACCACGTATTGTCTCCAAATCATATAGGGTTCACTCAAACCTGGTAATTATAGTTTATTATGCATTGATTGAATGGATATGTTTCTATTTCTTTCATACATCCCAATACTATCTATTTAATATGATAATATATACATCATAATTAACTCTATATTAGAGTTATAAGGACATTATTTGGTTGAGAAATTGGTATTAAAAAATAATTTTTTTATCAAGAGAATATGTTTCCATAGATAATTTATATAGAAAACACTATTTATCATAAGGGAGTTCTAATAATTTATGAAAATGAATTTTAAATTTACAAAAATATAATGGGAAATAAAATATAATATATTATTCTTGATATATTCTATATTGAAATCTATAAAACACAGATCAATAATGTATAGATCTATTATTTATTAAATTATAAAAGAAGTTGTTAAATAATGATACAAATGAATATAATGATTTATGCAATGATCTTTAATATAGATTTTTTCTCTAACTGGAAATATTTTCATTCTTCAAGAAAAATTTCTATATGTTATACAGTGATATTATGGGATAAAATTAAAGGATTATGAAAAAAATCATGTTTTTTGCCAATGGTTTGATGAATTAAAGATATTACCAAATGAAGGGATCATTGGATTATTTATCCAAATCAACAATGTAATCAGGCCATTGGGAGGACCTAGAATGGAGATCTACTATGTTGATATTGTGAATGTAATCGTTAGATGAATTATACTGTTGTATAAAATTAATATTATGATACTTGATGTATGAAATCATTACCAGTTTTCTCTTCCTTATCGAAAAAGTCACTTGGTGATGAAAAATATTCTAATAATATTTATTAAAATAAAAAATAACTCAATAAACACAATAAATTTCAAGGTGATGTGGAATATTTTTCGTTAGTAAAATTGTGGATAAGGAAATATGGCTGATGAATTTATTTTTCATGTGTTTATAAATTTAAGAAATGATAATAGATTATTTCATGGAATCATAAAATTAGGATTATTTAATGTTGAATAAAATATAAATATTATAAATATTTGCAATAAGATAATATATTGGAGTGGATATAATTTATTTTTCATAAAATTAGTAATAAATGTTCCCCAGAAGGAAAAAATATTAGCATATTTTTAGAAATCAATCCATAATGAAATGTACAAGGAATATAATTATAATTAAATAATAATTAAATTATTATTTGTATATTCGTGGAGGTGAAAATGAGATGATTCAAATTTGTAGGTTGAAAGGGTTATAATTGAAGAAAACATTCATGTTAAAAAAATCTACTAGAATGTTCATTCAAACCAATTGTTATACATAAGAAAGATCAAAAAAATATTTTTATCCACAAATATTATAACATTAATATTGGATGATAAGACAAATAATCATTCATTTGTAATGAAGAAATCATTGAATAATTTATATTCTTGATTAAGTAATGAAATAGTAAACTACTGCTCATTTAAATCCACATGACAAAATAGATTTCATGGTTGAAATTATGGGGAATGGGAAGGAAAGTGGTGACCATAATTATTTTATTAGTGATTGGTGAAAAATGATGTAATTACTAGTAAAAAGGACTGAGATGGATTAAAAAGTAAATTCAAATTTAAAATTTTAATCGTAAGAAAAAGTTATATTTTCTATGATTTACCAATGTGGATTTCAATGGATTGTATATTAAAAGATTATGTAACATTGATTAGTGATTTATAAACAAATAATAATATAATATATGTTTAATAACAATAACTGTAAATTATTCATACATAAATAAAATTAAAAATACATTGATAAAATGATATATAATGGATAATGGAAGCCTCATACACTAATATCATTGAAACAATAATAATTTTATTTGTATACTATGTAAAATATAATAAATGAGTAATATTCATGAATTATGAGTTAATTATATGAATATTAATATCATATTATAACTAATTTGGTTGATAGATGTAGTTATTTGAATTGTTAAAAAACCAATATGATGCATTGATATAAAAACATATAAACCACATATAAGGATAAATTATGTCAATGGGTATTTATTTTATTTTTTAAATTTATTTTATCATGAAAAATATTATTGTAAAATGAGAGTAAAAATTTAGTCAATATAATAATATATTATAGTTGGAATGGTGGCATTCCCCATCTTCAGTCGACCAACATCTATCATGGTCCATGCATCATAAGACCTCAGGTGTGCCATCACAAATCTGGAGGAAACCAAATAATAACAAGGGATTAAATCATTAATTGTGGAGATGTTAAATCACTATTATATTCAAAAAATTTTAAAAAATAACCAAACATCATCGAAATACTATAATTATTATATGTTAAAATAAATAACACATTAATCAATGATAGATGAAAACTGATGTATATAGTAATATATCTGAATTTATTACCGACTGAGAATATCAAATACTAAAAATAAACAAAAAAAATTAAGAGGATATACTTATATATATAATCCTCACCATAATTGAATCTACAATTCATGTTTTGTTTCACCAACTAGATCTATTTCACAAATATTTCTCTATGTTGTAAACCATACATAAGGTATACACATGAAAAAATGTTTCCATTCACTATGTGAGAAATATTTATCAAAATGGTTTCACAATATTCCCCTGATATATGATTTCATATATAAGCATGAATATGGAAAATTATATGGAAATAAAGATTCACATCAGGTGATAATGTTCTAACTAGTCCACCATGATACCTGGCTATACTGATTTTTTTCATCACATAAATGATAGTCAAATCATTGTAATTATTTTAACCCATACCTAGACAATCTATGTTGTGTTCCATAACACATATCAACTCATACCCAATGAAGTAATGTGGGGTGTCTTATCTTATTCCAACCATTACACACTCTCTCAAGGTATAACCTAAGGAACATAATGTGGATCATACCTTGACAGCCAATATGGTCCTGTAAACACCTTCTCCCTCAATGTGATCCTAAAAATCACATATTTAACATTATTTATCACTAAATTTTGGGTCCTTCGTCCATATCATGACCAATACATTATTAAAACTTGTGGGGATATATAAAAAAATTCACCCAATGGGAGGCTAGTTCCCTGACCACTACCTCATCACACATGGTACAATCATATAACACAACTAATATAATATCACAAACTAAACTAACCACCATACATAGTGTGTTCCATTCAAATAACATATAACTCATGGTGTGGCCATCATCATGACCACTACCTTTACTATAATGGTTTGTTATTAAATCAGATCACAACATAACTACTATTCATAGTCAATGTAGAAATTGAAAACAACCTTTGTAATGAATTTGAAGGTACCATCTGGACCACTACCCTATTAGTCTAGGTAGGGTCCGATAGGAATGGTCTCGATCAATGGGAGGCCAACTATCGGGACTTAGCATCCATCATATGCATGTGGAAACCAAAAACCACTTAATTTATTCAAAAAACTCTTCAACCCATCGAAAGGGTGCCAGTCAATCGGTACAAAGATAGGAATCTTAATAATATCTCATCATATTTGAAGCCTCATATTAAAAAACAAAAATTACCATACCTTGTTACATGGTATCTCACTCATTGATGCAATCAATGTTCTCATCTCTTATATGAGACACCCCTAGGATAAATTATACATTACAAATGTCTACACATTGTCAATATAAGGTAAAAGACACCCCATATTTTTTTTCATCTTATATTGTCTATCTGACTTGAGAATCAATATTCTGGTGTAATCTACTTCAAATTCTACTTCACAACATGGTCTCACTAACCAGAGACTATCACAAGCAGTCCAAATTATAGACCTTAGAAATATAATTATTTTATTTAATATAATTCAAATGGCCCATACTTCAATGTTGGATCATGTATCCAATATGGGATATCTCTTTCACAATATCTTGAGAAAACCCTTCATCTCAAACACCATCATGTCTTGCAGAATTTATATCATTCTTTGAACTCATTGAGGAACAACATCACCCTTAAAAGAATGTTTCTTAAATAATATTTTAAATTACAAAAATATAGCACATTATATTAATAGTATTTCTCTCATTCCCTCCGAACTATCCATATATAACAATCCTAATATGACAACATCTCATCCAAGGATCAAATCCCACCCCAAACGTCTCATAAACCCAACAAAAATCTCCTCTACTTGGATTTATCATCATAGAGAATATTAATTTCCTCATATTATAATGTTAAAAACTACTCCATATCTAATAAGGTAAAGGCAATGTGATCTCATTTTTTTGCGTCTTTATATTACTAATCACTTTAATCTCTCCCATGAAAAAATAAACATTATAACTATTTCAGAAAAAACCCTTGTTTCTGTATTTTAAGTACTACCAACCTCTAACATAGAGTTACTATCACTGTGATTGGCCTATCATCATCATCATTTACCATCCAAGACTCTTCTAAGATCATATCAGTACACAATATCCAATCAAAAGATATAAAATCAAAAATAATGAATTATATCAAATTAAAATTAATTATTTAATTAAATCCAAATATGACATGTCACTGAAAAACTATCATGGAAAAACCATTGAATTAAACATCATGACACCAAATATCATCTCATTTTGAGATACCTTATGGATAAGATGAGAAAATAACCTTACTACAAATAAATTCCACTATTATTTAGTGGAATTAGTGTCATAACCCCATTGCCAACCATCTAAAAAACACAGGGAATGGAAGGGGATATGAAAATTAGGAATAGAGGAAGAACATACCAAGAATAATTTATGGAATCTTAACAAAACCACTCATTACCAGGGGAAATTCAGAGGAGTATCTTTCATAAATTCCCCTCTAAGAATTATCCACCAAGAAATAAATGAATGGATAGTGAAAATAAAATGATGGTAACACCCCTATAAAAAACAACACAAATTCTATTCATAGAGGGAACATGGTTTTGATTCTATTATCCTTCATTGATATAAAACATTGTACTATGTCACATATTGATATAGAATAACAAGGCCTTAATATTTGGAGGTTATGATATCACTTACAACCATCATATTATGTCCCCTTTGGACCATGTTCCATGCCTCTCATTTTGGATGCACATTGTTTCATAGCCCTTAGGATTTTTCAAAAGCGCCCAGGAAATGTTTTGTGGTCTAACCAGAATGATCCCTTGTCATGAAGTAGACCCTATAGTTTTTTAGGAGAAATTACCCCCTAGATTCTTAGAGTTTATCCTCTCACCATTATAGTGTGGCCTCCCCAATTTCATGATGTTTCACTGTGATTCCATTACTTCACCACAACCTCCCCACAAATGGGATTTTTCATAGTAAAAGAACATATTGAAATTTTATCCATTCATTGAAACCCTATTACATTCCATTAAATTCATGTATAATGTATTTTATTAAAAATAAATTCTAAAAATTACCCATTTTATAATAATATTTTTTTTCATGGATTTTCCCTTATCTTGTAGAAATTCTATCTAAATGGGGTCACCCTGACTCCACACTGATACCCCCAAAGAACCCAAACAAATATCTCACATCCACTAAAAACATCCAAAAACATACACTTCAGATGTTTATTCCCCTAAAATTATTGTATGAAAATTGATTATCAAAAAAATACCTAGACAAAATACAAAAAATTCAAATTTCCTCAATATTTCAAAACCCAAAATGACATAATTTTCTATAAATAGAAATCATGTGAAATATTTCAATGATGAATGAAATATCACTACTAAATGAGTAAGGATATTATATCCCAATTAATGTATTATTAATAAGTTAATATTTATTGTTGGTCGGAGTGGAATCTCAAGAGGGGTTGAATTGAGTTGCTACTTAAAATTGTTATTAAAAACCTTTTTTTAAAAGCATCCCCATTTTTTAAAATGGACCAGTTAATTAAGGAAGTAGAGATGTAAATGTTTATTTGGACACCAGGTTTCATAGAGGGTGATTAGACCTCAGTTGAATCCATGTAAAACACCAATTCGAAATTTCAAACATGTTTTCAAAATTAAACAAATACACAGTCTAACCAAAACTATCTATCAATGTGAAAGAAAAATAGTTTTATGTTTTAGAAAATATAAGAATCGGAAAATAGAGAGAGAAACACACACTTCTAAGAAATGTAAAATGAATGAACACAATAGAGATAAGACTATAAGATTGTGTTTAGAAAGCTATATATGTTAGCAGCTCACCTTTTCACTACTTGAAGTGAATAATTTGACGTTTTAGTCTATCTTTAGAAGTTATCTCCAAAACAAAGTGTCAAAACTCTAGGTACTAGCTTTCAATAATTGAGTGTTCTAATTCCTGAGTTGATTTTATGTTTATGAGACATAGAGGGAAACATCAAGTTGTTTTCCTGAAATGATCTTCTTGATGTTCTTGGGGTTTGTAGAGAATGTGCTCGAATGGTTCTTCCTTGTTCTTCAGTAATTTCTTCCTCATGCATTTAACTTCTGGACATGCATTTCTAGTATTTCACTGTGACTCTGTATATCTTTCTTCCTCAGTCTTATTTTTCATATTTGAGGTCCGACAATAGGAGTAATTACATCATGTAAAATATTTCTCGTACCTCATACTATCAAGATATGATCACTTGATATGTCTACAATAATCATTAATTAAGTCAGAAGCATTAAAGTTAGAAAATATGTTCGTTAGAAAAATATAAATAATTTGACAATCTAATGCTATTGGTAGACTGGTAATGATAGCCTTTACATCGGTAGGCTTCAATAGAATGTGCACATCGACGACCTCCAACTGTAACCTTCCATCAGTAACCTTCAGCGGTAACCTTCAACAATGGTCTTGCATCGATGACCTTTGTATCATTGACCATGTATCAGTGACCTTGTATCGGTGACCTTATATCGGTGACCTGTTATCATTGAGCTTGTATGAGTGACATTGTATCGGTGACCTTGTATCGGTGACCTCGTATCAGTGACCTTGTATCAGTGACCTCCAATCAGTGACCTTGTATCTGTGACCTTGTATCAGTGACCCTGTATCGGTGACCTTGTATTTAGAAAAATTATGAACTTTAAGATTAAAATGAGAGCTGTGAGATTAACAGTACATAGGTATTACATTGAGATAAGCATGATTTTAACATAAATGATTATACTGTAGGAGAAACAAGATGCTTTAAATAAATGATACATTATTTGGGATTTTCAAAATAGGTGAGTCTATCTATCTACCCCCTTTTGATAATCACAAATTATGTCATTGAATTGTTATGTTTTAATTAGTTTGGAATCATGTTTAAACACATATGCTAATTCCATTAGTGATGTTAGCATACAAATATTAGTAAATCAGTAAATTTAAATTAAATTGAAGTTAGAACATATAAATAGATGATAGTGAACTTCCCCCCCCTTTGTGATTAACAAAAATAGATAGAAGAGAGGGTTTTTGTTAATAAAACAGGTATGAAATATACAAAAAGGAATACCCTGATCCCTATCAGCTAAGATAGTTCACACTCAATCCACATCCAAGATATTCATAGGAGCTTTGGATTTGGATTCTGAGGAGTCAGGTGTTGAAGGTTAAGTGATATGCCATGGGATAGTAGCTAACAGTGTAAGAGGAGTATCCACCGAGTCATCAATTGACCTATATTGAGTAGATATCTGAGGAATCATGGGGGTCAAGCTTCTGATGGCTTGAGCAGGAGTCATCAATGGAGCTGCACTAGTGGAACCTGAAGCAGATGAGGTAGAAGTAAAAGCTATAGGAACAATGATGGCAGTGAAATACACATGGAGAAAGGGTAACAAAAGATTCCTGAAATACATAATAATACTAACTCCTCTTTCCATGGCAGTGATAAAATCACCTTTATTCTCCATAAATTTCACTAATGCAGGAGTCAGTTCTTGAAGCCTGCTAACCTGATCATTAAAGGCTTGAGTGACAAGTGGAATCATAATGTTCTCCAATAACAACTTGATGTGGCCATCCATCTGATGCATAGTGCATACCCATTTTTAATAGAAGTCAACTTGATCCTTGACGGCCTTCTTATCTTGAGTAGCTTCCCTTACATAATCTCTCACAAGCTTATAAATTTCCTTGGTAAGGGAAATGACTTGAGTGACTAATTGATAGTCCTGGGTATTAGTACTAGATAATATTTCTCCTTCTTCTCTAACAACAGATCTGAATTCCTCTATATCAACTGGAGTGAAGGCTGAAGTGGAAGGAGATTCACCTAGAGATGTCAGAGAGAAGGCCACTGTCTCCTTAAAGTATTTATTCATCCCACCGATCAGTCTCTTCACATCATCATATTGGCCTTTCACATGTGATTCCATGGACTTCTTAAAGTCCTCAAACACAATTTACAACTATTGATCCATACTATTGATACATCTGGGATCTCTATCCACCTGAGCTCTTGAATCCATATATACATCTATGCTGGAAATAGATTGCTTCACTGATTCCATAGAATCTTCCAATTCTTGTACCTGATTCTGACATATGGTGACCTCATGTAACATAGTTGAGTGAGAGGTAGAAACTATCCTTTCCATTTTAGAAGTGACAACATCTCAATTTTGAGTCATAACCATCTCTAAACCAACCAATCTAAAATCAATATGGCTTCTCAAATCTGACATTATTGATTCCAAATCTTACTTATTCACATAGTCTCAAGGTAGAAGTACTACTTGATGAACAATATTTGTTTCTAAAATAGTAGTAATTGGAGGACTTCAAATATTCTGGTCATATTCAGAACCTCCATAATCTAAACCTAACACCACAAATCTATGAGGTTATTTATAGTCCTCTATTATATGAGCAACAGTAACTAATCCTTTTGTAACAGGTTCCTCCACCTCACTTGGATCATTCTATTGATTAACCATAACCATCTCTGTCATGCCTCCTTGAGCAACTAAATCAATAGGAGGGAACACTACTACTTCTTCTATTGAATCTTCAACTACTTCTAACGAAATTTCAGTTTAAATGGAATCCGCAATTTCTTCATATCCACTTTCTACCCTTTATGTATGTCCTATTAGTGGACTAAGACTTAGAAATTCCTCTTCACTTTCAACAATAGATATTTCAAAGTCAGCATGACTTGACTCGGAGTCTGCATCCTCAAATGAGGGTTCTCTAATGTCTCTTAAGACATTTCCACCCCCTTCTTCTTCACTGGTTTTCTCATCACTGTCCCTTAGGACAGTCTCCCTACTAGGAAAACCTTTTTGGTGGACTGGGCACACCAAAGGATTCAGTACTAGTATGAGGATTGGAGAGAAGTTAAGGATTACTCCTGTAATCTATAGGATAATACTCTATTTCTTACACAACATCAACTTATTCTCCTTCTTCATCTGAATAGGAAATCTCAACTTCATCAGGATTAAGACAACGATCTCTCTTTTTGTTAGGCCTAGTAGGATGAGCCACATGGTTAAACTCTTCATATACCATAGCCTCATCATTCACCCATTTCATCAGCCATGGATTCTAGTTTATCTCCATCTTATTGAAAATCACTTTGGTGATGCAAGGTTTATCCCCCACAACAACATTTTCTCCCTTATCTCTAGAAACTCCTTTCACTTTCAACATAAGGGATATCAACTTAGCATGAAATATGGAATAGGATTCGAAACTATGCTTGGTCATACCATCCATTTGATTCATCAACATTCTACATAAGTTGATATTCATTTCTTGCTTCAATAGATACAAGAGAAAAACATCCTAAAACTTTAAAGTGGAAAAGTACCCTCTCCTGGGACCTAAAATAGGTTGGAAGAACTTAAACAGTAGCTTATATTCTCCTTCCATATCAGCATAAATAATTTTTTTGGGATCCAAATCCCTATCAATTCAGCTAGAGCATCGTCATAACAAAAGAACTCAGTAGTGGGAGGCACCACATTTGAGTAATAGTAAAAAATCCCTTCACTTGGTACTCTCAAACATTCAACCCATTCAGTAGAGGAGAAGCTCACACTTACTTCATTCACATGTAAAGACATTCTATTCTCATCCTCAAACTACTAAAAAGTAAGATATTCATAAAACTCCTTCAAAATCAATGGATAATAAGGTATATCATTGTTTTCAATGCACTCGACCCAACCATGAGCATCAAGTGCCTTCAGCACTATGGACCAGCTCTTCAGCATCCATTCTGAGCTATGAAACTTCTCAATAACTATTTTCTTCTTCGATAAATGTTGGATAGGAACCTTTTCCACAATCTGGATTCCACTAGTAGACTAATCTATTGGTATCTTAGGATCTGGCGCATCCCCTTCACCACTGACTAGTTGCCTATTCAATCTAGACATTTATCTGGAGAGGTTCGAGGGTTTCAATACAGGTTTTAGGTTCAGGAGAAAAGGATTTGGGAGAAGGTTTGATGTTGATCAAAATGTGATCTGTTTTTTAATTTTATCATTTAGGGATAGAGAAAACAAATCAAGTAAATTAATAAATAATGTATAAAACTTTTCAATATCAAACATAAAAAAACATGATGTCCAAGAAAATATCGACTATCGGTAAGACGTCATCGGTATGGTCCTAACAGTGAGGTCCTATTGGTAAGGTCCTATCTGTATGGTCATATGGGTAAGGTCCAATGGTATGGTCCTATCGGTATATACCAATGGTGAGGTCCAATCGGTAAGTTCCTATCGGTAAGTTCCAATGGTATGGTCCTATCGGTAAGGTCCAATGGTGAGGTCATATCGATAAGGTCCAATTGTGAGGTCCTATCGGTAAGGTCCAATGGTCAGGTCCTATTGGTAAGGTCCAATGGTGAGGTCCTATCAGTAAGCTCTAATAGTGAGGTGTTCTAATAGTGTGGCCTAATAGCGAGGTCTGACAGTGGGGTGTTCTAACAGTGGGGTCATACAGTGAGGTGTTCTAAACGGAAATTAATCATACCTAACTCATGTTTGATGAAATTTAACCTTTCTAGAATTCAAATTCTTTGTGAATATATCATAAAATTTATGTTCAGAGCCAATAAATTCAATATTCATATAACCCTTTTGATAATAATCTCTCAAAAATTGATGTCCCACATCAATGTGCTTTCTCCTAGCATGAGATACTAGATTTTTAGAGAACTTAATAGTACTTGTATAATCAAAATTTAAAGGGACATGTTTGAATTGATATCCATATTCTAGAAAAGTGTGTTTCATCCACATAAATTGAGCACAACAACTACCAGCAGATATATATTCAGCTTCACTAGTGGATAAGGCAGTAGAATTATGTTTCATACTACACCATGATACTAGTGGCTTGCCTAAAATGTGACATGTTCCAAAGGTGCTTTATTTTTCTAACTTTCAGCTAGCAATGTCAGCTTCAGAATAACATATCAAATCCAACGATTGATATTTTGGATAAAAAAGTCATATTATGGGAGTATACTTAAGATATTTAAAAATCATTTTAACAGTAGTTAAATGAGATTCTTTGGGATTAGCTTGAAGATGAGTATACTTGCATACACTGAACATAATATCAGGTATGCTAGCTGTAAGGTAGAGCAGAATCCCTATCATACCTCTTTAGTTTTTTTGATCCACTAGTACACCTATTTCATCACCATACAACTTACAAGTGGTACTCATAGGTGTATCAATAACTTCACTACAATCCAAACCAAAATTTTTTAAGAGTTCCTTAATCTATTTACTTTGATTCAGAACAATGCCATTTTTATTTTTATAAATCTAATATCCAAGGAAAAATTTATGTTCCCCAATTTAACTCAATTTCAAATTCATTTTTCATTATCTTTGAATAATAATTACCTAAATAATTTTTAGATAATCCAAAATTAATGTCATCTTCATAAATTTGTACAATTAACACATCATTGGAAATTATTTTAATCAAAAGAGTAGGGTCAGTTATCACTTTTGTAAAATCTTTTGAAATAAGAAAAGAGCTGGGCCAATCATACCAATATCTAGGAGATTGTTTTAACCCATATAAGGCAACAGAAAGTTTTAAAAAAAGATTTGAAAAATAGGGATTTGTAAAGCCAGGGGGTTGTTCAACAAACACATCCTTATATATATACCCTTTTAGTAAAGAAATTTTAACATCCATTTGAGAAAGTTTTAAATTCAAATGAGCTGCATAAGAAAATAGTATCCTAATGGCTTCAAGTATAGCTATAGGAGAAAAATTTTCCTTATAGTGTATCCCTTCTTCTTGACTATATCTTTGTGCTTCCAGTCTAGCCTTATTTCTAAATATGTTTCCATATTCATCCACATTATTTCTAAAACCCCATTTAGTGCTTATGGTCAATGTGTATTTAGGTCTGTCTACTAATTCCCAATTTTTTTCTTTCATACTAATTCAATTCTTCTTGCATAGATATCACCCAAAATTCATCACTAATTACATCATTAATATTTTTGGGTTCCAACTATGAAAGAAAACCTTGAGGTTCAACCTGCTTTCTCAGAGAAGATCTAGTTTGTGTCCCTCTTTTTAAATCACCAACTATAATATCCATAGGATGATTTTTTAGAGTTATAATACCTCTAGAAAAAGGTTAATTGGAATCATCTTGAATTTTTATAGGTTCAGATTCACTGGGATCAGATTCTGGAAAATTTCCAGAACTATTTTCCAGAACTGGTTCATTTCACAGGGATATTACAGACTTTATCATCATGGTCTAGAATCGACATATCATCCTCATGATGTTCAAGAGATATTTTGGGTTCATCTGGATCAGTCTCATAAAATTTTACATGAATAGATTCT
Source organism: Viscum album (assembly GCA_963277665.1). Lineage (NCBI taxonomy): Eukaryota > Viridiplantae > Streptophyta > Magnoliopsida > Santalales > Viscaceae > Viscum > Viscum album. Next base: position 1,939,620,504 of record OY728126.1, on the reverse strand, counting down.
TCCGCAAATTTGGTTCTCTTATTAAATACTCTATATTCTTTACTAGATATTGAGTAACCTAGGAAAATTCCTTCATCACTTTTTGAAGAAATTTTGTCAAGATTATATTTAGTGTAAATAATAATGAATTTGCAACCCAAAACTCTAAAGTAATTAACCTTAGGCTTCTTATTTTTTGAAGATCATAAGGGGTCTTCTTATGAACATGTATTATAAAGACTCTATTGACAATGTAACAAGTTGTATTAATAGATTCAACCCAAATATAGATAATTAGAAAATACTCATTAAGCATAGTCTGAGAAATCTCTTGATGTTTCCTATTTCTTCTTTCTACAGCTCCATTTTTTTGAGGTGTCTTAGAGAAGAGGAGTTGATATTGTATCCATTTTGGGAGCAATAAGATTCAAACTCTTGATATTCGAACTCACGAACATGGACACTTATCAAGGTTTTAATTCTAAGACCACTAAAATTTTCTATAGACTTGGAGTATTTGATAAAATAGGAACAAGCTTCACTTTTGTGAGCTAGAATGTATACACAAGTGTACCTTGAAAAATAATCTACATGAACATAAACATAGCAATTACTATTTGAACTTGAAACTCTTGATGGTCCAAACAAATCCTTTTGAACCAACTCAAGTGGTAGAGAAGTTGAAACTTCTTTCTCTGGTTTGAAAGAATATTTGATTTGTTTTCCCTTTTGACAGGGATTACAATCTTTGTTTAGAGGGAATTCCAATTTATGTAAGTCTCTTACTAAACCATTCCTAGTCAGTTTCCTAAGTGAGTGCACATTGTAGTGTCCTAATATTTTGTGCCCAAACCAGGATTCCTTATGAAATAAATTTAAGACAAGAAACATTTTTCTCAGCTAATGAATATAAATAAACATCATATACATTTTAATTTCTAAGAGATGTAAATATTAAATCATTTTTATAATTAAAAAAATTACACGAATCATTATTGAATTTAACATTGAATCCATTATCACAAAACTAAGAGATGCTTAGCATATTGTATTTTAACCCATCACATAAGTACTTTTGAAATAAATATAGAATTACGATTACCAATTTGGCCTAAGATGATGATATTCCATTTTGAATTATTATCGAAGGTGACATGTCCACTATTAACATTAATTAGGCTTTGGAAGAATGAGTAGTCTCTTGTCATGTGTATTGAACAACCACTGTCCATGTACCATAGGGTTTTATAGTAACACTTTAATAAATTTCCCTACAAGATAGATTAAGCATGAGCTAACTTTGGTACCCATATTTTCTTGGGTCCAGAGAGGTTAGCAAGTAGAAATTTTGGAACCCATATTTGTTATAAAGATTTCATATAATCAATAGATATATTCTGATACATAAGGAATTTTTTAGGCCCTTTGGTAAATTTTCTTTCAAACTATGGTCCATAACTGGAACTAGTAGTGAACTATCCATATTTTGAAATAAATTTAGTTTTAATAATTCTTCTCTATCCTGGTTGATATCGTAGAAATGTTGTGTTTTTTGGGGAATTTTTTTTTCTTACAACTATGTTAATGACCCTCTACCAGTAGTAAACTTTTTTAAATGCCTTCTTAATTACTAATTTGATAATTTGAGTTTAGTATTTTCTTTTATTAACTCAACACATTTTTCATTCAAAATATCTAGATCAGATTTAAAATTAGCATTTAAGGCATGTTGTCTTTTTAGCAGTTTATATTTATCCTTGAGTTCATTAAAGGTATCCTCATATATTACATAGTATTAAAATATTTCATCCTTAGTCATATTTTTTTATTGTTTGAGTCACTTTTATTTCCAAAATAGTTAGTATTATGTACAGTAGAATCGGGTGTTACCTTAGATGTTTTGGTCATGAAACACAAATTTGAATGTTTGTTATTGTCACTATTAGAAGTGTCATATCCACTTGAACTATCTTCTGAGGAACTCCAAGTAGATTTCATCTCCCTTTTATAAACATTTCCCCTATCTTAATATTTCTTTTTAAATATAAGCTTGGGTCAATCAACCATCACATTTCCTTTTCGTTTACACTCATAACAGACTATCTCATTTGTATTGTCATTAAATTTTCTATCCTATTTCCACTGCCCTTTATTATCAAGCAATCCTTTGTAGTTTTATTTTCTAAAGAACTTTTTATTTCGATAAAAAATATTGAATCTCCTTAAAAAATGATCCATCTCATCATCATTGTCAGTGTCTGATTCTTCACATGTGGATGTGTCTACATGAGCTTGACCTTTTTCTTTATCCTTATTCTTTGAGGTAGCAGTCTTGAATTCTATATATTTCTTCCTTGGTTCTTCATTTACCTTTTGATTCACCTTATGTTCTTCATCATACATCATATACTTTCTAATTAGTTCCTTCACTGGTAGTTTTCCTATGTCACAAGATTCTCAGATAGAAACAGAAGTTCCTCTCCATCTGTCAGGTAGGCATCTAAGTAATCTCATAATCTGGTCCTTAATGTCCACTGGTTTCCCAAGAAAACTCATAGTATTCACTATTTCATTGAAACAGAGATAAATTTTATAGATAGGTTCATCATGATTCATTTTAAAATTATAATTTTTAATAGTATATGTATTTAATCTCATTTCTTTAACATTAGTTGTTCCCTCATGAGAAATAGCTAAAGTAACCCAAATTTCATAAGCAGTTTTATAAGAAGATATTCTACTGAATTCAACATCACCTGGAGAATTGTACAAAGTATTCATTTCTTTACATTTATTGTTATATGTAGCTTTAGTTAATTGAGACCATGTTTCCCTAATAGTAACAGGCTATACTTGTTGGTCTTGAATTGTGTCCCAGATTTCAGGACCTATCCTTTCAAGATACATTTTTATTTTTAATTTACACTAAGCATAGTTATTTCCATTAATTAAAGGTGGCCTATTAGTAGCAGCACCCTCAACTGTATTATCCATTGTTAATTAGAATTTAAAGAACATAAAATTTAGATATGACAGAAATTTTAAGATCTTTAAGATATAACTAAAATCATAGTTGAGAAGAATTTTAATCCTTGCACCAGTAGTTCACATGGTTGCAATAATAATAAAAATTTAAAACCTTTGATACCAAATTATGGTCAGAGTGGAATCTCAAGAGGGGGTGAATTGAGTTCCTACTTGAAATTTATGTTAAAAACCTTTTTCTAAATAGATCCTCCAATTTTAAAACGACCAAGTTAATTAAGGCAGTAGAGATGTAAAAGTTTAGTTGGTCAAAATATTTCTTAAAGGGTGACTAATCCTCAGATGAATCAGTGTAAAACACCTATTCGACATTTTAAACAAGTTTATTGAATTAAAAAAATACACACAGAGACTAAAACTAACTATCATTGTGAAAGAAAAAATGTTTTATGTTTTAGGAAATATAATCAGTGGAAAATAGATAAAACAGAGTATAACAAAATATAGTGAACTGTGAAGTAAAACAAGAGGATCAATCTCATTCCATGACTAAATCTTCTCCACTTTGTGATATCCTGCCACCAAGTAGTTTATATTAGTAATAAACTTGATACATAGCCTGTATCGGGCTTAACAACAGTTTTCAAAAACTGTCTAGGGTTCACACTCTCTTCCACAGTTCTTGGTAGGAAAAAACAAATAATACATACCACACATGGTCCCTTCCACTTTTTTATGTCATAAACAAATGTAGATGAAGTTTGATGTGAGGATATTTAGTATACTCTAGTTTAAGAATAGGAGAATGTGTGTGAAATAGATAGACACACACACTTCTCTGAAAATGTAAAATGAAATAACACGATAATGCTAAGACTATAAGCGTGAGTTTAAAAATATCTATGTTTTAGAAGTTTAGAATTTGACTCCTTGAAATTAAGTATTTGAAGTTTGAGTCTATCTATGGAAGTTTTCTCCAAAACAGAGTGTCACAACTCCAGGAACTAGATTTTAGGAATTGAATGTTCTTCTTCTTGAGTTGATATAATGTTTATGAGACATGGAAGGTAGCCTCAAGTTGTTTTTTTGAAATGATATTCTTGATTTTCTTTGGGTTCAAAGTGAAGGTTCTTTAATGGTTCTTCCTTGTTCTTCATTAATTTCATCCACATGAAATTAACTTTTAGTCTTGAATTTCTCATTTTTCTCTATGCCTCTATATATCTTTCTTCCTCAGTTTTCTTTTTCATATTTGAGGTCCGAAAATAGGAGTAAGTACATCACATGAAATCTTTCTCATACCTTGTACTTTCAAGGTATGGTCTCCTGATATGTCTATAATAAGAACTAACTAATTCATATGCATTAATGTTATCAAATATGAACGCAATAAAAATATCAAGAATTTGAAGAAGTAAGGATACCTGTAGATAGTTAACGGTAGCCTTCAAATAGGTAGGCTTCAATAGTAGGTGCACATCAGCAAACTCCAACTGTAACCTTCCTTCGGATACCTTCAGCGGTAACCTTCAATAGTAGGCATGCATCTGTGAACTTTGTATCAGTGACCATGTATCGGTGACCTTGTATCGATGGAATTGAATCGGTGACGTAGTATTAGTGACCTTGTATCTGTGACCTTGTATCGGTGACCTGGTATCGGTGACCTAGTATCGGTGACCTCGTATCTGTGACCTAGAATCAGTGACCTAGTATGGGTGAACTTGTATTGGTGACCGTGTATCGATGACCTTGTATTTTGATAATTTTTGAACATTAAGATTAAAATTAGAGAAGTGGGATTAAGAGTACATAGGTATTACTTTGAGATAAGCATGATATTAACATAAATGATTATCCTGTAGGAGAAACAATATGGTTGATATAAATGAAACATGATTTGGGATTATAAAAATAGGTGAGTCCAACATTTATGTTGTCCACAAATAATTTTATAAACTATCATAAGGAAAATCAATTGATGGAGAATGAAATTTTAAACAAATTTATATGGAAAGAAACCATAAATACTATGAAATAAATAATTTATGTTGAGTGTTAAAGTCACATGATGTGTAATGTAATATTTTAAAAATATGATGAATAAATATAATGTAGTTTTTTAATTTTTAAGAATAATTAATATATTTTCCATACTAAAACTTAAAGTATATTTTATCACAGGTTATGTTTTTTTAATAATGAACATTTACATTTTTCAAAAATCAATGAAAATGTTTAATAATGAATGTAATATTTCATAAAATAAAAATATGACCCATATTTATATAGATATTATAATTTAATAGTAGAAAATGAATAGTGTATTATTATTAATCTTATATGATGTGCAATGTAATCATATAACATAATATAATGGATCATTTTAATTAAATTATTTAATTTTTCACCCATGAAACATTGATGAGAAATGGATGTTGATGAAAAAAAATAAATTGAGAAGGAATAAAATATATGGATGTATTGATTATTGAATGAAAATAAATTAAAAAATATAATGTATGACAACATTATGGTGCTGAGATTTTTATTTCATTCAATCAAAATGTCGGTATTGTTAATGTAATGGGTAATGATTACTTTATATAAGGATTGATGACTAAAAGGAACCATTATTAGGTATACAATAATAGAATATAATGATTCCACAATATGTAATTTGAAACGGCTTTATGATCGTAGTGTTTTGTATACATACATAAAAAGTTATACAAAACTATAAATATATTAAAATGGTTATTGATTTTCCTAATAAAAATGATATAGATAAAAAACTATTAATGCAATATTGAAAATAAATATATCTAAAGAACCCAAAAAATAATGAAAAATAGGGATATACACATTCTTTATTTTATTCACATTGAAATATGTGTAACTATGATATATAATGAGACAAAATGATAATGGTAATTAATTTTTAATTAATGAACATAATAAGTAGGATTTTACTATGCTATGTCACATGGAGATAGATGTGATGGATTTCATAATGAGATATTGTATGTGACAAAAAAATTTATGTAGAGGTATGATAAAAAACTATGATCAAATAATATCATCAAATTTGTTTTTGTTAAATATTCTAACAGCATAGAGAAGCATCAAATCAAATATAATGCATCATGAATTTGAAAAAAGTAAAAATACATGGTATATGAAATGAAGAATAACGGGTATAGTATTAAACAAAAAAAATTACTCACTAAGATATTTTTTGACAAAATATTGATGGGAAATGATTCCAGATCCAATATTCTCTAAAAAAATGAATATTCTTAGTCTTCAATTGAATATAATTCAATATTAGAATTTTTAGGGGGTAAATAAATTGTAATTTTTTTACTATATTCAAATGGAGATCATTTTTAATTGATCAAAAACAAAATAAAAGTATATTTATTTCAATATTACTATGTAACTAAATCCACAATAATTAATATAAATTATTTGGGGAAATTTTAAAAAATTATCAGAGTAGTTTTGGGTTAGTTATTAATGATTTGTTAATAATGCAATCTATGAGTAAAAATTTGGATAAAATTAGTGAAGAATAATAAAATAGTGACAAAATTTATAGAAAATTTCAATATTAAAAACATGTGGAAGAATCCTATATTGAATTTTAGATGAAGAATATGAGGTTGAAATTATTCAATCTCTATCTTCAAAGAGAAGATGAAGGTCTGAAATTAATGAACGCATCATAATTGGTGATACAATTGGAGCACCAAAAACCCAAAACAGATGCAAAACTATTTATTTATCACTTTTAAATATAAAAATATTAATTATAGTGGTGATAGATTAACAATGAATTAAACAAAAGAGTAAATAACTAAATAAAAATAAATATTACAGGACTTATGAACAAGAAAAGGGGTAAAATGAATATAATGTTTTTGAAATAGAAAGGGTGTAAAAATAATCATTATGATCATGATAATGTGATTTTAAATAATTATATTCCAGTTTCAAAAACTTATTGTTGAATTTAAGGAGTTTATATTGAATAAGAATTTACATTGGTGGAATGACATGAATAAAAAACATATTTATTATGGTGTAAATATAAATATGACTCAAGATTTATTATATTTAGATGAATAAATCATTCATTAATAGAGTTATTATGGGTGATTTTAAAACATATAAAAAATGGGAATTCACATGATACCCCATATCATAGTTTTATGGTTTCATTAATTATTTCTATATGAAAGATTACCTATTACCAAATGAATAGCTTGTTTACACAAACAAGGATATATTTCAATATGTTCCGATATTATAACATTAAATGTAATATATATTAATATAACAAAAAATAGAGATGGATAATTACTAGGGATATTTCATAAGGATTATTACAATATGTAAATAAAAGGACATTAATCACCAAATATTCATCCTAATTGTCTTTAATAAAAATCACGCCATATAGTGTAACTATAGAAAGAATGGAAATTCATAGAAATATGATAGGACACAAAATAAAGAGATGATAAAAAAGGATTATTTATTTTTAGTGAATTATTTAAGTTTGCATATATAATTAAAAAATGGTATCTTGAAAACTATATGATTATTGTAAATACATATGTTTTTGTTAGATATTTATATAGCCTATGGGTTTATTGAATTTTTTTATTGGAACATGACACAATTGAATATATAAACATTTCAATAGAAATAAATAATTTTATAAAAGTAATAATTTTTTGAAATAAAGTAAATCATTAAGAAATGATATTTATAGATATATTACCATTCATTATATAATAAGTTTTTTTCGTTTAATAAATATTTATATTAATCATTACGACTTTATTATTTTAAGGGAAATTTTATAATATTTATTGCTTTACATTATTGAAATTTGCTTCATATTTAGTATTTTGAAACCAAATTAAGTTAACCTGGTTAATTTTAATATTTATGAAATAGAATAATTCACCATTGTGAATAGTGAAATATATTGGTAAGAAAATGTGAATAAATATTTTATACTGCTAAAATTGTGTAAAATTTAATTAAAAAAGAAAATAAATTTATATAATTTTTTCAATATTTACCCTTCATTATATTACACTTATTTTACACCTTCTAATTTCAACATATAATCCTTAGCCATTAAATAATGATTATTTTAAAATAATCCACTCAAACACATATACAAAAGAAACTCCATAATACACATTCCCCTTAACACTTATTATTATTATTCCTATTCAATATCTAACCACATTTTCTCCTTTTATGTTCTCTCTATTATTTTGGTTATTCAATTCACAAGGATTCCTAAATCCTTGATTATGACAAATTCATTATCTGATGACATGATTTTTTGAAACTGGGAAATGTGACCATCAAAATAGTTTTCATTTATCACATCATAATTTATATTATTAAATAATAACTACCACAATAATGTAACATTATTAAAATAATTTTACTCATTTAAAATTTTGATTAAAATAATATAACTACATATGGTTACTCAATAATTCATTATAACATGTTTTTGGGTCATTCAAACATTTATAAGAATGATGATAAACTATATTTGACTTATTATTCATGGATTGTTGTTGAAATATAAAATACATCAATATATGAAAAAAATATCATTTCTATGATTTTTAATAAGAATATAAATTTGGATATTATTTATAATATAACACCAATTGTTTCCAAATTTAATCTAAAAACTGTATTATGCTTTTTTGCGTGTAGACCATGCATATTACTCATGTAAAATTAAAAAGTGAATTTATAATTCCATGTAAAATAATAATAATAACAATTTAATTTTATTTTGAAATTATTGCTCTATGAAAAAATAATTCTAATTGGTGTAACCCTTTTATGACATGAATGAGATAATTTTTTTTTTAAAATTAGATGATCATAATTGATATTACCTCATACTAATTATTTTTATTAATATTATTAAATCGACTGAATATTAGGGAGGATTGCAGCAATGTGTTTTATAATAATATAAACTGAGAGTTTTAGAATACTCTATATTTTTATAAACTATAGGATGGTAACCCAAAAAAAAAACAAATCCATCAAATTTGTTCACTTCTAATGTCAAGAAGACACCTACCATGATATTATCCCTTAGTTAATTCGGATCATAGAGTATTAGTTAATAAATATTTTTTCAAAATACATAATTAATAAGTTTATTTTAATTATACAAGGTGTTAGATCATGTTAACTAAATTATGATATTAAGATAAGGGTTTTTCTCTCAATCTGTATTTTGATTTAAGATTTTCAATTCGAAATATTCTAATGTAATTTTATATAAGATATAAAATTCTTAAAATTATAATTATTTATAGTAGAGTAAAATAGTTTCTACTATTCTCATTTGTTTGATTTATAGTTCCTCCATTCTTGATTGCCTAAAGGGAATTCCCATTATCGACTTTTATGAGTATTTATCTTCCATGTCTATAATTTTCATTTTAATAAATGACAACACTCTATTTTATTTTATCTATTTGTATGGTATAAAAAAACTATTATAAATATTTTTTACTAATTTATAATATTTGGAAGGGAATATTTATTTCTCTCTTCCAATAAAAATCTCACTGACTCCCTTTCTCTTATCTGTTCTTCAATTTTACATACAAATATTAATTTATTATTTATTATTCCATATCATTAAAAACACATTTTTTAATTTCTTATTCTTTTGGAAATTATTTATTTTTACATTAATTTTTGAAAAACACAAAAATTAAAATTATATTAGAAGTATATTTTTATAAAATTTCATATCTTCTATCATAGAAATTTCCATCTAAGACAATACCTAAATATGTAATACATTACTATTATTTGAGTTGATTCTTTGTGGATATATCATCATGTTATCATCCATATTATATCTATATGAATTAAATTTTAAAATCCTAAAAATTTATATAAAACCAATATTATTATTATGAATTATATATACAAAATATTTTTTTATATTAATGACTGCTTTAATTTTTTTTCACAAATATATATGGATATATTATTGTGATGAGTGATCCAATAATTATTTTTCCGTACAAATATTTGTGAAATGATTTAAATCTCATGTGATATTAATTTTGTGGGCCATGAGTTGTTAACCTAGTAAACGTTTTCATGGAATATGGGTATGTATGATTGTTCATTATGAAATTATGGTGTTGGATTTTAATCATGATATATGTCTATGATATCCCATGATTATTTATATTCAATATTATTTTTTATCCATATGGATTATGTTTTGTTTCACCTCTATGTTTTTATTCAAATGGAATTTATTTCATAATATAATTTTCTTATACATTTATAATTTTTCCTTTCCAGTATTTTGTTTTAATCTCTCAATATTTTTTCATTATCGTGAACACTGATGTTTCCCAAATTGATATGTAATATTTTATACCATAATGAAGATCTTATATTACCATTTATTTACATTTTTATTTTCCCATGGTATGTAATGATGTAATTTTGAATAGTACAACTTGAAGGAAATCAAGTCATGCATTGGGCCTATGTGACCAATTTGTTAGAATGACCATTTGGATCCACTACAGTTAGGCAATCGATAAAACATGTCGATAGATAATATCCAAGAACATCCACCTCACCTTGTTGGACCTTACACACTTACAATTTATGAGATTACACTTGGGGGTACACACATATCCCCCACTAAAATATTTTACATTCTCAAACCCCACATTATAATTATATGACAACTCTCAATCAATAACATGATCTTCCTATCAAAATAGATTAAAAACACTAATTGAGGATCTATAGTGTCATATATTGAGTTTGAAATTTTGGTGTCCACTTCTTATTCCTAGGATAAGAAAGAGGTCAGTTATGATAATTTCAATCCCATTATCCCATTATGTTGGAATATGTTAGAACCATAATTGATTGAAACATATCCCCAATAATGTCTTTTGATATATCAATGGAATTTTTTTGGAGACTAGATTTGGTATAAATTTAGTCCTAACAAGGGCATTAAAACATTTGTATTACACCGAATAATATCTCACTCTTGATGGTTAGGACAGTATGTCAACATCTAATGAATCAAGATTTCTGTCTAATCTATTATATTGACACTATAAATTATCAAACTATGCATACCTTGCTGAAATTTTGGTTGAAATGGTTTGTATTGATACTTCATAAATTATATATAAGTTTCATCAATTAGATGTTTATCATTAATCAAGAACATTAATATTTCTATGTTCCACACCAATCATTTTAGGGGTTTCACCCAATAAAACTATTTCTTATTTGAGGATATTATTAATATGTTTCAACAAAAACTATTATGTAATATTGAATTCAATATTTCCTAAAAAATATGTACTGAAAAAATTCCCAACAACACTTAGCTTAATTGGATCAGCAATGATTTTGTCTTTAAAACTCCCTTTAAGGCCCTTATTCCATTCTATTTACTATTTTTAGAAGGATTACCCTGCAATTAAAGAAAGTTTCAACACAGAATTATCAGTATTGATTTTCCCTCTGCATTGGGGTTCCACATATTCAAATGTATTCTAAATCTATGTTGTTCATCAAAAAAATAAATGATGAAAATACTGGCTTGAATAATAAAATCATCCCCTTATTCTAGAGTACCCAATGATTAAATGTCACGACCCGTTCTTAGGGCCCATGCCGTGACTACCCCAATCCCGCCTTCCATAGGCCAGTGGATGGAAAATAGAACCAAAGTCATAAATACATATGCTGGGAAGGCATTGATTTTATAAAATTAATCAAACACAATAGAGTATGAAACATGTAGTAAACACTAAGTAAACTAAATACAAAAAACTGTGATGGAAAGTAAATGGGCCAGTATACAAACCGACTGAACAACGAGTACAAGTAAAAAGGGAAAAGTAGCTGGAATTAAAGAGAAGCTCCTGGATCATCCTTTGGGGTCCCTACCTGAAGGGTAGGTACATATGGCCACCTAAGATCTCACATCTGTCAGTCTCCTCTACGTGTCGTCTCATCGCAAGGTCCACCTCCAAGTACCGTCTAGTTGTGGTGCTCTCGGCCTCCATCAATGATGTCCGTCATCTGCATCCAACACAACGAAGTGCGTGCATAACCCATGAAGGGGTGAATATAACGATACTAAGTAGGGTCCCTGAGACCCACATGGTCTCACTATATCCACTAAGGATAAACAAAAGAAGAAACATACAAACACAAAGTATCAAACATCCATACTTAGGTATATTCCCATACATATACCTAAGTTACCACTCATAGTCCGGCTCCAACTCATGATCCCAAGCACAACCTAGTCCAAAAAGGAAGTAAAGTCAATCACCATGATGATAATTGTTGAAAGACATGAATAATCTCACACAGGTATGCCACAATTGTAGAGAGATATAGATGTTCAGATGTAGCCCTTGGATCATCTCAGCTATCGGACCCACAAAGGATACAGTCCAGCTAAGCTGTCAGACCCACACATGATGCATTCTAGCTATCTCGTCTAAGCTATCAGACCCACACAGGATACAGTCCAACTACTCATCTAAGCTTTCATACCCATACAAGATACAGGCCAGCTATTCTAGAGTAATAGAGATGATCAGATTTAGTTACTAATTCATCTAAGCTGTCGGACCCACATAGGACACAGGACCAGCTACTCTGTCAGAAATATCGAACCCACACATTATTCCAGTACAATTGTCTCTATCATCGAACCCATGGAGTAATCCAGTACAGTAGTCATCGTCATAGTTGCAGCCATCTCTAGGGTTCCCGCACACAACACGCTTGATTCCAAGAGGGTCCACTCCTCGAGAAAAGGGGTTGATACATAAACTATCATGAAGCCCTGAGTTGAGGTATCAGGAAGTTATGTCTCGTCAAAATAAACCCAACACGATAGACGACGCGTTAATCAGACACCCGGTTTGAGAGTTATTAGTGTTTCCGCTCCGAGGGCCCGATTGGTTTCCGAATCAAACCAACCCGTCCATACCTAGACATTGCCAAAAACATTGAGTGTGATATACCTAAATGACCGTCTTGATCCAATTAATTCTACGCAACAGACGGTTCTTCGATCAGAGGTCTGTAGCTCATGTTATGAGCGAAAAACAAAACGTAGCTCAAAGAAGGGGTGTCTGGGTCCAGTCCGACTCGGCCCAACCCGCCCTGGTTCGGCCAGAACAGGTTCGACCCAACCCGAATCTGGGTTTAGACCAGTAGGGAGTGGCCCTCCCCAATGGCTGTAGCTCAGCCCATGTGAGAGCGACCCAATCTACGCGGCAGGCGGCCCGGCCCGCGCGGCAGGCGCCCCGGCCCGCGCTGCAGGCGGCCCGGCCTGGTGGACGGTCGTGGCTCGGCCAGCTATTTGAGCACGAATCAGGGGGGTTCTCTATAACGGCTGTGCTAGCTGGCACCACCCATTACTCCCGGAACCCGCACCGCAGCGGCCTTCCGCTGGGGGCACGCGAGGAGCGCTGCCGCCTCCGGTCGCCGGCACCGACACGCTCTTCCGTGGGCCACCAGAGTTGTTCTGGTGGTCGGTTGTTTCTTCATATCTACACTTACGGCCTCCTTTGGTCTTTCTCTTTACTACTATGGCCTCAAAACATCGTTTCCCTTACGTTCCCCCATCTCCCAACAAACCGCACATCACGAACAAATTGGCAGACAGTCCGGACTTGTTCATTAGCCCTTACCCACCGCTTTAGAGGCTCAAACAATTATCCAAAAAATAATCTCCAAAGTACAAGGGTATAATTAACACATATATAAAATTATACAAAAACCCCCTAGCTCGTAATTGGCCTTGAACGTTGGCGAGTCTCGGATGACAGGAGTCACAGAAGACAGGCGTCATTCTGTCAACGACAGAGGAAGTAGAGCTCGAAACGTCATGTCAAGATGACGTCTTCGGTGTACTTCATGGGATAATGGGCCTCCTTTCCTACTCCAGTTGAAGAAGGTGTTGCTTCACGTTTTTCGAGACATGTAGCATTCTTCGTTGAAGAACGTCGTTCTTCATCAAGAGAATATTGTTCCTCGAGTTCTTCTTTGGAGAGGGTGAATTCTCCCAAAGCCTTCCAACAGAATAATTGCCAAGGAAAATAAAATAATAGGATCCCCAATATTATAATATTACTATGAATTTCAAAATATTACAAATGAATTCATGACACCAAAAATAATTAATTAATTTTGGATCTCAATTAATTAATTTGTAGTGTTCGAACATTAAATGAGAGAGGAAGGTGAAATGTTTAACCCTCATCAATGGGGGGTTCCAAGGGTTTCAAGGGGGAGATGAAGAGTTGATGTTCTTATGGGACCCACACACATTATCCTCCCATGGCAGGTTATGTGGGGGGGTGTACCCACTCCCAAATTCCATTTGGTGGATTTAACCACCACCTAAAAATTATGTCACACATAATTTTTAATTTACTAACAATCCCCAAAAATTAACATCTGCTCTCTACCAAACGCAACTGCGGTAGAGGTCCTCATAAGCAAATATCAGAGCTGCGAGATCATCGGTGTCCTTATATTTCAATTCTGAGCACCGGTTCAAAAGATAGAAAAACCCACACGTACGTTTACTAAACGTACCCAAACAAAACATCAGAAATTGATTTCGGGCACACTGGGCCTTGGAATCAGGCTCCGTCAGAAACTACGGACTCGTAAAATTCCAAAGAATTTAAGAAAAAATATTTCCTTGAAATTTACAGGTCTTTACATTAAATTTCATAGGTTTCCTACAATTCAACAATGAGTCATGTTTTCTACCCTATAATGATTGACTAGATTTCATGGAAATATTTTTTAATATGGATTTCGATACCTTTTTCATCCATATGGTGCATCGAATGTTGATAGACCCCATCGTTATAAATGAAGAGTGTTGAGTGGGGAATCAACTTACTTCCAACTCTTCCATTGTAGGTCCTTACAATTATGAGATCATAGATTAAGGAACTAGTTATAGGAATCATATGATTGATTACATAGAACTTGTAAATCTTTCAATGTATTAATCTAGATATTTTTTTGTTATTTTGGAATGTATGGAATATTTTTCATCTTTGTTGTGATAACTCAATGAATTTCTTGCATAAATAGAACATTGATGGAGTCCTCTATCATTTCATCCAATGAAATGAAATATATCATGGGTTGTAAAAGATCCATGTTAGATCATTCATGCCCCACCTGTTTTGATTGATGCTCTCCCATCATATGTAATGATTGTGTTAATTTTGGACCACCATGGTTTTTGTGTATATGTAGATCTCAATGATGTTTCATAACTGCATAATATATGTAAACTCTATGTATTGGCCATTAAATCCAACTCTTCCCATAAAATATTCACATTCCATTACATTTTGTGGAATTGATTTCATGTTTCTCTACCCACTAGTGATACCCCATCAGTTTACATTCCTCCCAACTTGCAACAAATTAATATCAATATAGAACATGGTCAATCCTCTTATGTATATAAATACTACAGTAATGACTATGTTAATGAAATTCCATATTACATACTAGTTTATGATACCAAGCACTGTTCCCATGAATATTGTAATATTATATATCTCCCCATGATGTTGAATATATGCATCATGTACAACATTAGATTCAACCATTAATCTCACCAACAGAAATTAGAAAAGGGACATATGAAGAAATTTATAAAGACCATATCTAAAATCCCAATAATCTTATCCACTATAATAATAATGTTATCCTGAAAATATATATAATTCCCTATGGGTAAATCATTTGATGGATCAAATATCCATCTAGGGGGATTCATAATTCCTTTTATATAGAACTAAGGTGGTGTTTCTTATTGAGGCTTAAATTCTCCACTATATACAATCATCTTTTATAATTTTATATTAAACATGTTAGCATGGATCCTCATTGATAAACAATAAAAACATGGAATATTTTCCAGGATGTATGACCTTAAATTATATATCCATTAATATTTATCAAATAAACATATACCATGTGGTCAAAAGACTTTCTACAAAAATTTCAAATACACAAATATTTTTCTATGTTATAAGACATAAACCTACATACCCAATGTTTTTATCTAGAAAACCTAAAAAATAGAAACGGCATATTATACTTTCTCAAGAGGAAAACCCAACCATTTATTATTGTATCCAACGGCACAATTTCCTAAAAGGTCATTTGGTTGGATTACTATTTAACATAATATATATTGATGTGAATATCTATTATGTTGAAAAAAACCATGGAATTTATTTTTACATTGTAATTCCAGAATCCCATCCTAATCATGTTAAAGAATACATGTTAATTGTGTGACACTTCCATACAAAAAACATATAAGATTCTACCATCACATTTTTTTTCAATACAATGATTCAACAAATACTCCCCATGATGTTTTCAATATAAAGAAACATAACAACAAGATTATTGAACTATACACAAAAACTCTATCAAATTACACTAATCACATGATCCTTCCTTGACAGGGATCCCCATAATCCTCCAAATATAAATGGGCTTCCCTTTAGTGATGGAGTAGTGTTAAAATATCATAGCTCTCATCTATTGTTCATTACTCAGAGAAACAATGGAATTAACATGTCAATCCTTGTTTTTTAATGACATGGTAAATGGTAAACCCAAACATTGGTAATTCCATATATAATGGTTTAGTAAATGAACCTATTATTTAATTACATCTCTATATGGATTCCTCAACCCTCTTATAATATTCCTATATGATTTATATCTTGAACGATGTGACTTAATCCATTCACACTCCTTTCCTCAAATGGAATTTAAATAACATTATCCTTACCCCACCTCTTGCATGAATTTACACACATTAGTAATCAAATATAGAGACATCGGTTTATTCCCTTACTAGGTTCCAATTTTATTGGGTCCCTTACAATAGTATCTGTGACATTATAAACACAACCAATCTTCCATTCATGTAAAGTTTTATGTGACATGGATGATCTTATTATTTTGTATATTTCCTACAACAATCATGAATCACATTGGTATATGGGTCCCTATTGACTATTTCTAGATCAACATTATAGATCCTCATGCTTACAATTTGGGAGACCCTTGTATGAGTTACATGAAATTAATTGGTACTTTCCCATTTGTGTTCTATAAAAATTTACCATAAATTATTTATGCCCCTATTCATGTGAAATATTCATCTAAATAAACCTTATTGGGACCCTTACATAACTATTTAGATTTTATTTCCACTAATAATGCTATGTAGACCATTTTAACCCCTTTGGTCAATACAACAAGATTATTAACATTTAGTGCCCCTACGGGCCACGAATCATTACCCTATACTATTCACATATCATTCAATGGTATCAACATGGAACTAGGTTTCATTCCCAAACTTTAATGTTAGATTTAAATTAAATATCAGGTTTCATTGAAAATCTGATGTCTCTATAAATGTCGTAAGACCAAAAAACTCTATAAAATAAGTCTTACCATGTGATTTTAAATATTATGTTTTACATTGTTTTTATGTAGTGTTAAACTACATGGCATAGTCCCTATAGAATCACATTAAACGTCTTTCTATTATAAATCCTCAGCAGAGAGGATGACCTATAATATAGTCGATCTCTTATAAAAACCACAGTATATAAATATTTCTGTCTTGATTCACATTTAATAGAATATATTGTGATGTCTCATTCCCCAATCATAGTCACAACCATAGGTTTCCCATTACATATAACATTTCACGGTTCTCTATACTAATTTTTAAGATTATATTTATGTTTTTCACATTATGGAGATTTGGTCTCTAGGTTGATATGGTCTATGACATACTACCATGAACACAACATCAGGGTTAGTCAATACACCATGGAATTAAATAGTGTGCCTTACCTCCCAGGCTAACTGCCTTGTCATTAGGATACCATGTTCTCATTATTTTTTTCCTTCTCAGAGCTATGCATATAATAATTCACCGTAAATACCAATTCCAGGACAATAGACATTGAACCACCCTTCTCAAGGTTTCCTACATCATTATTGGTTCCTAGATCCCACTTTTATATTTTTCTTTCCCCCATTACATTATTTTCCACCTCATCCAATATGGTAAAATATATACGACTTTAATCATTACAAATTAAATTTTCTATTATAATATATAATGATAAATATCATTCATAATATGCATTGTTCATAAAAGAAATCAACCTAACATTGAACCCATAATAAAATAATACACTATAGGATACTCAAAATCCACACATGAGAGGATACCAACATTCAGTTTCTGTCTCTTACGTCACAAACATGTAGAACAATTTATGGTTATATTGCTACATTATATGGTATAATATAATGTATATATTCCTTATACTGAGTAAAATAATATAATTTTAACCCATTCCAACATTTCTCGTAGTTAATATACATTCTTTGTTTCTTATTGTGTTTTACATCCTCCTTTTTATTAAAGAAATCCTTCATCAATTTACCCTATATTAAATATTATTTAGATTTGTGAAACATGTTTTTCACCATATAAATACATGTGTATTGATTCATATTCCATAATATATGTAATTATATCTGGGTTTCCAATCAAAATCCCACTAATATTTCCCCCTTTTCCTTTTCATTGTCTCAACACATAACACTTCTTCATTAGGTTTGGCTTCACTCCTACAGATCAAGGAGGTGTTTCACCCAAATCAAAGTGGTTGTAAACTATATAACTCTAAATTTCATCAATAATTTATGTTTAAGGATCATGAAAATAAAAGTTGTGATTATACACCATATTTTTTCTATATTAATAAAAGTTAATCCATTTAATGTTGTATTTTCATAAATATGTTGTGTAAATGGACTTTACTTCACTCTATGGAACATGACCATAGTAATAGTATATTATCCACTCTATGAATGCTTATTCTTGAAAATAGTCCCTCTATTCAGGTTGGTTTTTCAATTCCCTTATTACCAGTTAGAAAAAATGACCCAATCCACATATTGTTATTTTGAACAATGTCCCTTTTCCCTTATTCTAGTTTATATTAACACGTATGTTTTTCGATTCAATTTTTTTCACATTATACTTTCATAATGAATTTCGAAACCTCTATTCATTTCTTCATGAGCTAATATATTATGAATTACATGGTTGATGTTGCATGGAATTAAATATTAACAATATATAGGTTCAATTTCAATAAAATTAAACACTAAAACGTAAATATTATGATTAGAAATATAGAAAACCATACGTTTCATACATTATAATTATATGAATTTTACTGAATAAATAATACATTTCAGAAAAAAATTCCCAAAGACTATATTATTCAAGGGATTTTGGAAACATGGAAACATATACAGTAGTACATAAGTGAGAAAAAATATATGCCACTATGATCTTCATGATTAGAACCCCTTATTAGAAACATGATACATAATAAATATATTCATGTTTAAAACCCCTTCTAGAATGACATGAGTAACACCAATGGGTGTCTTCATAGATTGAAAATATTTTCTAAAGATCCTTTAAACAAATCATCTTTCTGAAAATATCCTTTTGTTAAAAATGATTTTTTAACATAATACCAATTGAAAATAATTTTATTAAAAAATTGAAACATGTAAAAAATTTAATGGAATTTTCCATGAAAGCATAGAACAGAAACTTGAAAACTTTTTTAACAATATTTCTATAAAAATGAAGATTGAATTGTTTTTTGAAAACCATTTCATTGAAAGTAATTTGAAAAAATTATAAAGGAAAATTGAAAACCAAAAATAATTTTCAAAATAATTTTATCTTGAATATAAAAATTATAGTCCTTATTTTAAATTATTTTATAAAACTAGTTTTTTGATTTCCATGGAATGTGTTTCCAAGAAAATGTTTTTTGACCAAATGCATTACAAATTTTGTATCACATGAAACAAAAACCCCATGAAGGATATATATTAAAATGTAAATGTAAATACCCATTAAATTATATATAAAAACTATATAATATATTTATGGGAAGTATATACAAATATATATATATATATATATATATATATATATATGAGTGCTGAATAAGAAGTAAATCTCATATAAATGAAAGTGATTGAATAAATCCCCTTACCATATGTCTTAACTCTAATAGTACTTGTAAAAACCACCCATATAAGAAATAAAAGTTTATTATTAATAATTTTAATGACCATATTATAATATATTGTTCCATTTATGGTTTTATTATGACATTCTATTACCCTCTTATTTAGAATTCGGTGTTAAGGTTTTGCTTTGGGTAATATAAGATTTGTTTTATCATGTCTCTTAATTTGAAATGTTTTTGGTCATCATACATATATCATTATTTATTGAAATTAAATAATGATTAAATATTATTTATATTCCATATATAATTATTTTTAATAATATATGGAATATAGAAATATGAAAGGGAATACACTATTGATGGAGACAATATGTCCTACATACATGTGAACGATTTTTCCATTTTTATCATATTTATTGAATGTAATTTAATGTCATATATTGGAATATATATGATTTATTCATAATGGATAAATAATTTCTCATATATATAAAAAAATATCACTAAACCCATCCTTAATACATTTCATGTAGTGTATGATCAAGTCAAATTGCTTTGAGGAGGTGGTAGTCCACACATCCCAAACCAAAATTATTATATTTAAAAATAAATAAATAAAATGAAGGAATGTGTTATATAATAATTCAGGAACCATAAATATATCATATATATCATTTGATCTTCCATCATAATTACCAATAATGAAATGCGGTGAAGGGATAAATAAAAACATCATTCCGGGAGGCGGTAGTTCATCTTATAGAAGAGTAGTAAGTTCGTTAACCATTAGATGTGACTATGTGTATGTGTAGTTTTAACCCTTATCATAACAACATCTTGGTATATTTAGGATACATAGGATGTTATTTATTCATATAATAAAAATAATTTTGGCAGTGGAGATAAAAAATAATGGAATGGAGATGGATGATGGGCATTACCTCTTCTTTGGGTAACTCCTTATGTGTTGCACCAATGGTATCCCTTGGTTGGAGTTTTGGCCAAAATGAGGATTCAAGGAAGAGGGGTGGTATTTTTGAATTTAATTGTGTATATATTTTCCTAAATGAAGTTTTTTATGATGTGTGAATTAAGGGGTGGGGTGGTTCCCTTTTATAAGGGAGTGAGGGGACACATATGGCATTTTGGAAGACAAGTTTGTTGTTCCAGCATTTTTACCTAAAAAATGACATAAAAAACAATCAAAGAACAATAATAGATGGTTTATGGTTGAAAAATGGTCATCAAATGGCTATTGAAAAAGTGGATAATTCATTTTGGACCTCAGGTTTAAGGTTTAGTTCATTATTAAGCTTCATTTTACCTTAATCAATGTAATGAACATCAATCTCTTTCACTAATATTTTTGCTAAAAAATAAAGTTGATTTTATTAGACTATAAATATTATAATTATTTCAACCGTCTATATTAAATTTTCCAAATTCAGTTCATATATGTGGAAATATTATGTTTAATGCTAATCTCGTAGACATTGTGAGATAGAGGGTTTTTAAAGTTAGAATATCCAAATGATCTTTAAGCTTTGATATCTAAATTCAAAATAAAAAAATTCCAACGACCTAAATGGGATTATAATATGTTTATATGACATATTGTGACTCTTAAAATAATATAATATTTAATTTCACTATATAAATTGGTTAGATGAAAATGATGTTTTGAATTAAAATTTGTTTTTTTCACTATTTGTCAAAAAATAATGTTTCAAATAAAAATCCCAAATATTCACCATAAGATAACATTAAAATTATAATTTCACAAATGAAGTTTATTAAATAAAATTTGATTTCAAATTTTTTTGATCATTTTAATTTTTCATAGAATGATATAAAAGAAATTCATTTAAGAAAACTGTGTTTTCAAATATTTAATGGAATTAATAAAAAAATGTTTGTCTTATTATAAATTATATTTATTTATAAAAAAATATAAATATTATTTATAAATTAGTTATTACTATTCTTATTTACATTTCTAATGGCTATGATAGAGATATTTCATTTTTAGATTTATAATAATAAACTATTGTTACGTAGAATCTCAGAGTTGAATGTAATGTAAGAGAACATGAGGTTTCTTGTAGGGAATTTTGATCCAATTGTAGTGTAATATGAATGTCTGAAACATTTTATAATATCATGCACAACATACGAGAAAATTAATTTATTTAAAAAAGGTTCTTGATGACTCAAGGTGTTACATTCTACCCACTTGTAAAAAAATTCATCGAAATACATTATTCTGATACAAAAAATTTGAATATTTCTACCTCACCATATCCTAATGTTCCCAGATGGCTTCCTCTAAATGTTGATTTATCCAAAAAAAATAGTTACCAGTTTAGTGGTATTGTTTTCTAAAAAATTCTCCATATGATCCATAATTTCAATTGTTTTTTCTTCGTAAAAGGGATCATACTCTAGTAGTATGACCTCTGACTTCAATATAAGCAAAGGGTCAATTATGTGCTTGATTAGGAGATATACATATATCAAATTATGGAAATGATATTATTTTGTATGGAAAAAAATTAATAGGCTAACTTTCTAATACAATCAATAATTTCAAAGGGACTAAAATACCATGGGCATAGTTTCTCTTTCTTCTTGAACATCATAACATTCTTCCATGGATATGTTCATATAAATTTTTTTTCACCAACATCAAATTCTTGACCATGCTAATGGTTATCAGAATAACATTTATTATGAACTATTGTACCTGGATATTCTACTAAATTGTTCTAACATATTCATTTTTTCAAATATCTTAAGTCCAAATAGCATTCATTCTCCAAATTCATCCTAGAACATTGGATCTCTATATTTCATCCCACATAGGACTTCATAAGAATCCATCTGGATGGTTGATTGAAAGATGATGTTGTAAGAAAACTAAACTAAAGTCAGGTGTTAATCCCAAAAACCATTGAAATTCCTCAAAAAGGATATCAACATATTCTCAAGGGTATCAATTTTTCTTTCTGACTGAACTTCATTTTGAGGATGATAAGAAGTGTTGAAGCTAAATTCTATTTCTTATGCTTGTTGATGAATTTCCCAAATCATTGAAGTAAACCATGGATCATTATCATATATAATATAATGTGGTACTAAAATAAACCATATCACTTAATTATTGTATATTCTTGAATGATGATCTAGAGAGAATTATTCTATGATAGCAATGAATAGTTTTGACTCAGTAAGCCTACCTTATACCACCCATATAACATTAATCCCTTTAGTGGTTTTGGGTATTCTAAAAAAAAATCCATACTTATGTTCTCACATTTCAATTCTAGTATCGGTAGTGGTTGAAACAGTCCCTTATAATTTTGTATTTCTATATTCTATAGTCATCATACCATGCACCAATATAAAAACTCAATGATATAACTCTTCATTTTATTCCACCAGGAGTATTCATTCTACTCTTTGTATATCCTAAGACATCTAGCACGAATATAGAATGGTAAACTATGAGATTCTATTAATAGTACTTTCCAAAAATCAAGAATAAAATGAAAACATACACAGTTCTCAAACGGTATCATTTCATCCTAATCTATGTTAAACTCCAGAAAACTTCTCACCATCAGTTTTGGCTCTTAATCTTCCTTATGTGCCTCATTAATCATCACATGGATAGAGTGTTGAGCAATCAATTGAGAAAGATAATGATTGAACACTTCCTCAAGGATTTATAGATCTATCATTTTAAAATATAGAAATATTGAATCTTCTGTAATCCTCAAAATGGATATGCTAGTGTAATCCTTTCGACTCAAAGAATTGGCCACCATGTTCACTTTCCCAGGGTGGTAATTTATTGATCATCCAAAATCACTTATTAGATCTAACCATTTTATCATGTCCATGTTCAACTCTATTTGTGTTCATACATATTTTATAATTTTATGATCCATATATATATATATATATCATTTATTCATAATGATAATTCCAACATATCATTAAGGACAAAATTAATGCTCTTAACTCCAAATCACGAGTTGGAATAATTTTTCTGTGGATCATAAAATATCACAAGGCATAAGTGATAACCATGTTATTCTTCATAATAACACATCACAATCCCATATTCGATGCATCACTATAGAATAAAAACCATTAATCACTATAGGGTAATTTTAGCACTAGTGTGATGACCTACCATCACATTAGTTCCATAAACTTTTCCTCGCATTCATCATCCAAGATAAACATAATACCCTTCTAGGATAACTTGATCATAGGATTCGATAGTCATGAGAAACTATCCAAACCATTGATAGTATCTAGATAATACAAGAAAACTATGGATCTCAACCAATATGGTTGGTCTATGACAACATTATATAGCCTTCATCTTTTATTGATATACTAATATACCATCTCTTTAGATTATGAGACCAAAAATTGAAACCCTTGGTTTCAAAAATTAACACTATTTAAAATTTTCATATATTTTATCCTTCCTCATGTAATATAGGATAATTATGAAGTGGTATTAGAGCTCTTACTTGGTATTTGAAATGATTATAGCATCATCTATAAAGACAACAAAAAAATGAATGAGGTAAACTATAAAGATTAAATTCATCAAATCTAGGAAGATTGTAGAAGAATTAAAAAGACCAAAAGGAATCACTATATATTCATTATGACCATACCTAGTTTGGAATGTCTTCTCATGTATATCATCTTTCATGACCCTAAATTTATGACATCTACAACAAATGGGACTCTTGGAATTGTATTGAACTCGATGAATTTGATCAAACAAGGCATTAATATGGGGAAGAGTATACTTGTTCTTGATTGTGATCTTGTTTAACCCTAGATAATCAATATAGAGTAACATTGATCCACATTTATTTGTTTATATATAAGATAGGTTCATCCCATAGTAACACACCTGGCCTAATGAATCCCTTATCAAGGTTTTCTTGTAGTTTATTCTTCAATTACTAGAACTCAATTAGGGCCAATCTATATGGTGTAATTGAAATTTGTGTGGAACTACGTATGAGTTCCATCAATAATTGAACTTCATGTTTTGGAAGAAGTCTAAGAAACTATTCTGGGAACAAATCCCAAAAATCATGATCTCTAAGAATGTAATTGATATCAAGTCTCTCCCCAACAATTTGAGAAAAACACATCTTCTGAAATGTAATTAATTATCTTACATGGGAATTAATTGAAATAGGAAGTTTAGATTTAATTTCATCTTGATGGTAAAAAATATTCTGCTGTGAAATATCTAGTGTAACATCCTTTCATTGATTTTTGATGTGGAATTTGTGTAATGAAATCTAATTCATTCCTATGATGACATCAAATTCATCTAGGGGAAGAATGATAATGTTTACAAGAAGCATATTACCAAAATGGAAAATCGAAGAGTTATCATAGACATGACATGAAATCATTGCACCATTAGGATTTTACACTTACACTCACACATTTAATCATTTGGGTTGAATCTTAGTACCCACATATATTTTTTAGATATGAAATAGTGGGTAAATCCAAAATCAATTAAGACATTAGTAGTTCTATAGTGAATGATATGTGTACCTTTCATCACATCATTATCGAACCCCTCATCAGAATTAGTGATCGTAATAGATTTCCCCCTTTCCCTTGATTATTGAGGTTATTGAAACCGATCACCATCACTAACCCATAGGTTTTTTCATTTGTTATCATAATGACCATCCACATTACACATAATGTACTAATGTGTGGGAGGTTCATTATGTATATCATTTATTCTATTTTCACCATTGGAAAACATCATCCCATCTGTGTGGAAATCAATTTACTTATAGCCTTACCTTATGAATGTAAGACACTAATTTTACCCCATAAGACAATTCCCCCATTATTCTTATCACACCTAGATCATAAAGGTATACTCATCTTCTTTTATTCATCATTTTTTGATTTTCCTTTTAATTATATATTCTTTTTCATATTAAAACCATGAGATTGATATTTATCTCCAACCTCTATTTCAACATTAATTGCAAAATAAATAACCTATTCATAGAAACCAATGTCTCTAATGTCCATCACCTTTCTAAGAC
The DNA here is from genome assembly GCA_963277665.1 of Viscum album. Lineage (NCBI taxonomy): Eukaryota > Viridiplantae > Streptophyta > Magnoliopsida > Santalales > Viscaceae > Viscum > Viscum album. Next base: position 1,939,594,178 of record OY728126.1, on the reverse strand, counting down.
TTGTCATTAAGCCAAAAATGATCTTATCAGCATTATTTTATGTTGGGATGATAATTCCATAAACATACTTTTCAAGTATTTTGAAATTATATTCGTATATACCGATGGATTCATTATCCTTTTCCTCCAACTCATGTAACTCATTTTCCATATTCATTTGAAAAAAATAGGAATGTACTTATTAAAGAACAATTTATTAAACTCATCTCAATCCATGGATTCAAATTCATCTTTCTTCCTGATATTCTTAATTAGAGTCCACCATTGGTCTGATCCCCTTCTAATCGATAAATAGCTCGAATGGCAATCTCAAGATCTAAAAAATATAGAATATAGAATGTATTTTTTTTTGGTATTGACCCATTTTGCAGAGAAAAGTAGATTAGAACACCCGCTTAATGATGGTGGATGTTCCCACATGAAGGAATCAATAGAACATGGTTCCCTACATTTCTAATTTGTATGATTATCATGAAATATATATGGATAATTTTTTGTGATCATAGAAAAAATGTTCTTCATTTCCTATCTAATAGAATTTAGATTCCCATAAGATAAATCATTTCATTTTCCATCACACTCACCATTAACATGGATCATTCAGGTTCCATCTATTTACTAAAACAAATATCATAAAGTAAGAAGCATTGTTTATTGGAAGGAACCGCATATTCATGAAACACAACTTACATGATGTCAAAATAATTACACCATCCTTAATATATGAAAACTTATTTTTATAATAGATTATTTATATCCAAATTATTTTAAAATACTTCCGGATGGTTCAAGAGGAGTTTATGAATTCCAGAAGTCCATTCCTTGGGAGATTCAAACTATGTGCATAGTAAGGCTTGTTTCTATGTAAAAGGATAAGTTTGAGTCTATCATAACACATTGTTTCAGAGTTGTTACTCATAGTTTCATCTATTCTAGAACCTTGTACAGTTGTATTATCAATATAGGGTTGTATTCCTTGGGAACCACTCCATCTATCCTATACCAAAATTCTATGAATGTTTCCTATACTTTATTTATCCATATAATTATGTTAATACATTCCCATAGAGTTCATAGTATGGTTTTCTCATTGAAGTTTCCAATGGTAATCATATTTTTTATCAAAAAAAATCAATTGAAACCAATAACTTTAAAACATTAACATTACATAAATTTTTGGGAATAAGAAACTAATTAAACAAAAAAACTCTAAAAGACCACATTAGTCTAGTGCATTTGGAAACATAGAAACATAGACACTAGTATATAAGTGAGATACATTTTCTCCCACTTTGTTTTTCATGAATAGATCCCCTTATTAGAAACATCATACATTATATATATCTTCATATCATGGGGAATGGAATCATTAAATGTCGTGAGAATTGAAGATATGTAAGTGTAATCAAGATAGATATATAAGCATAAACATGAACATAAGGTTCTAAGAACATGATCATAAAATTTTTATATCATCACCTATATATAAATGATTATAAAAATACATAATTGATTAATTATTTGATGTTCATAAGACAAGAATCATAAGGGAAACAACATAATAATACATGAATGCATAACATATAAAAAAGATATGGTTTTTTAATACACATAAACATGATATATAATTCTCAATAAATCAATACACATATCCAGAACATATTAGGAAACTTCATAGAGACTACACCTCTATGGTGGGACACATCACCATACATAGTCCCAGTCCTTCCCTTGTAAGGTATTGTGTATCCACATCTACCAATGGTGGATATGGTTTCCCCATCATTCATGTTCATGGTGTCTACACCTACAAGGCGGGACACACCAACACCCCCAGTCAGAGTCCTTTTCTTGTAAGGGATCAGGTTTCCCCATATTCCCAATGTGGATAGTGTTTCCACATCTTCCATCTTCTTGGTGACATCAACTACTAGACGGGACACACCACTATCCAAGTAACAGTCATTTCCCTATAAGGGATCAGTTTCTCTAAAATTCTTATATTAGATCAAACCCATAGATATGATTCATGTCATTATCATTAGAGATATAAATTTTTACCCAATTTAATGAAGAGATATTGTAACACCTGGATGTTTTTATGAAATTTATTATTTAAATAATTTTTATTATTCAGTAGCTTTCTATTAACAAAATAGTGAGTTTAAATAAACTGAGAGATTCCCTTAAAATAAAATTACCATTATATTCTAGCTATTAGGTTAGAGGGAATAATTAAAACTAATAAAAATTCAGTATGAATTAATTTGATATTAATTATTTAAGAAAAATAAAAATAAATTAGATATTTTTATTTTTTAGTGAATTACATATATTAATGATATTAATGAGATATATGTGTTACATACAAAAAAAATATTTTTTATATTCATAAAATTGATATTTTAGTCATAGGTTATGTATAAAATCCTATTTTATGTATAAGAACACATTTTCAAGGTTAATTTTACACCATTGAATTCAGAACCCATTTTAAATTATAATTTTGACATAATAATGATTTATATATGACAACATAAACATTTTATTTTGATGTTAGATATAAAAATTTACTTGGGATAAATTTATTGTATTTTTTTATAATATTCATTTTTGATGAATTGTAAAAATATGCTAAATTTTAATTAAAAAAATTATTTTCATCGAGATAATTTATATGGTTATATTGTAATATTTAATTATTTCAAATTATAAATAGAATATATTTTCACCATTTAATATAATGTATGTCATTATTATTAATTTTACATTGAATTTATCGGTAAAAATATTTCAATCTCTTACAATGTTTTATGTTTTATAACTCATATTCTCATTTCAACAAAATGATTAATTTTAAAACAATTACTCCAACATTTGTGTATTGAATTTGGAAAAATGGATTCTATATATGGAATCATAAGGTAAAAATAGTGTGAATAGGTACATTTTAGTTTTTGGACAATATGAATAGTAACATTAGAAATTATTTTATTTTCCATGGATAAAGGGTAAATTTGGTAAATAATTGTAAAAATAATAATATAATAATATTAGCTACCCTAAAACGTTTCCAAGTCATATTTGATGAGATTATACTGACCATGGTCATTCTTCAGTTGATTTTGGGACCCCATGGATTCACCTGTATGTGAAAATGAAATTTTATATGAATTAATTTAAAGCAAATAAAATTATAACATAAACACATATCTCTTAATAAATCGATTTTAATATAGGGTTATATAACTGATCATATTGTATATAAACATTAATTATAAATATAAAAATATATCATACGTCATGGTATTTTGTTTATAATTTTTAGTGGTTATTTAAATAGTTTCATTATTGAATGAATTTTTATGTAGTTATAACCTTTTTAACGAAGGATTAAAATAAATAAATTTATAAATATTTTAAAAATATTATTTGGTTATTTTGTGGAAATCTATAAATTATCTGACGATAATTACATATTATCTTTGAGTTAACGACTATGTTTTAAAGGTTTCATGTTTTTATGAATTTTAAAAAGTCATGTATGAATAGTGTCCAAAATTGACACAATTCCTAACTTAAAACATAAAATAATTTATTAAAGGATATTAAATTCCAAAAAATTTATGATTCATCCAAATGGTTAATATAAGTCCATATATGTCATAAATAATTTTTTCTAGGTCGTTAGACATGATATTATAATTACATTAACCCACAATGTGTAAATATCATGATACCATGGTAAGATTAAAAATGGGAAAATATGGGTTAAACAAAAAATGTAAGGATAGAAAAAAATTCTAAACATGTCTAAAAATTATTTGATAATGGTAGTCAAATAAATGTCATATTATATTTTAATTAAATAATTTCTCAATATATTTTAGTTTAAAATTAATTTATTATAAATTTATATTTTGAGTGTTTCCAAAATTGACTCTATTCTCTTTTATAAAAGGGAACATCCTCCCACTTATCTTCACTCCATTTTGAGTCTTCATGCTCAGCCAAACCCTACAAATTTCATTACTCAACTTCCGTAGTTACATTCTATATTTTTTGGACTTCTCAAAAAACCAACTCTAGTGCCCTAAGAGGAAATATAGACAGGGCATGTCAAGGAAGAGGTAATCACTTCTATCGATCATTTCAAATTTATTTCCTCTTCTACTTCGTATTATTTAATTTTTTAATTATATTGTGATAATAGAAGTATAAATAATATACTGATATGTTATTATAAATATTTAAGAACCCTATTTCACCTTCTATCCATCCTACGAAATTTGAAATCACCACGTGTGCGTATGTACGGATTTCCGTCTCCATGCTGTGGTGTTTTATGTTTTTCACCACCACTTTATATGGATGTGTTATAATGGTGGAAATAATAACTATATATGATAATAATAACATGATTTTAATTCTTATATACAATATACCATACAATTCAATTCCATTCCAAAATTATGGGAACAATATCATTGCTCGTACGTATGTACAACTTAACATCTCTACTATGTGATGTGATTAAATCATCATAATATTCATTAAACCATGATTACATAAATGATTTAAATGAATAAATATTATATATATTATAATAATACTATGATTTAAATGATATAACTATAGCCTAAAAAATAGTATTAATAACTTATCCAATGAAATTTACATAGATCATAAAGCTGTTAATACCCGAATAATGAGTAACAATGAATTGCTACAAAAAAACAGATGAAATTGTGATCACAAATATTTTCATAGAAATGATTATGATTCTAGATTAAATAAGTTACATTATTTAAATCATCATAAAGTGGGTTTGGATTCAAATGAAGGAAATCATACCTAAGGTAAGCGATAACTTTTCCAATCTCATTTTATCTGAGATTGTTTATTCATAAGTATCAACATGGAATATATTTATCATCCATGTCCATTTTTTCTATAAATGAATTAGTATAATTTTTAAAATTCTTCATTGTATTTATAATGACATATTTAACCATTTTTACTTTTACTACATGGTTTGGAAGGAATATTCTATTTTCTTATCATATAAGTTACATTTTGACTTTTTTGGAAAATGTACAAGGATAATGTTTTTTATGATATACAGCATGACCATGTTTTTATATCTTCATAATTCCTTATTTACATGAAAATTACACTACACATTTACAAATTAATTTTAAACTGAATTATTTTCTATTATATTTTCATTTCAATTAAAGAAACAAATGTGTTCGAAAAGAAGTGATATTTTCCTTAGGACTGAAGCTCAACTATTTTATCAAAATAATAAGAAATATAAGATTACGTAAGTTTATGTTTCTATAGTTTTTATAGCTATGATCTAATTGTGTTTATGATGAAATATTATTAATTAAATCCTTTTTTTGTAGAAATTATGGTTGAATGATGTTTAAGAAACCAATTTTATTTTATGGGTTATTCTATGGTGAATGTATTAATGTTTTTGTGGAAAATGTAAGAATAGTTTCATTATGATATTGGTTGGACCTATATCTCTCTCAGTTGAATTGGGTAAATACTTATATCTCATGAGGTAGACATGGCTGGAACGACATGTAAATCTGGTATAGTGATACATGACTGGAACAAGGAGTGAACTCAGTTAAGTAATGGAATTTATCTGCTATGATGGTCTAGGAAATGAGTCTTGAATAATATGAAATGATTTTATGTGGTTATTTGTCTATGACACAATATTTCATGTCATATGTTATGACTTTTGGGATTTTTATGATTTATCCCATGACATGATATTGTGATCTTTTATATGTAGTATAATTTTTTTCAAATGATATGTTCTTAAGAATATGATATGATTGATATTTACATATTTTACCATTACTAATCATTTGATCTCACCAATTTTTATTTTCCTTTTCCCTAGATCATATAGAAGGGTATTTTGTATGATATTCCAAAAAGGAGTCTAGTTATGATGAATTAAATGGGAGACAATGTAGAATATTTATGAACAAATTGTTTATGTTACAATTTTTGTAATGAAACTATACCTATATGGACCAGTCATGGTTTGGTTATATGTTGTAATATATATACATAAATTATGAAGTGATATAAATATATGTAAAGAATGGGTCACTATAGTTGGTATTAGTGGAATGTTATTCTAACACCATGATCCTAGTTAACTAGAGTTGGTGCATTATTACATAAAAATGGCATGATATAAGGAATCATGTCACGAAAGACCGATCAGTTTAGTAGTCTTGGAAGTACTAGATACATACATAAGTTTTACATTACATTATAAAAAGAAAAACGAATTTTTTTTTTCTCTTTTGAACAAATTCATATTCCTTAGACTGTCCCAATAGGACAGTCATAATATACTTCTTCACTTACTGGAAAAAAAAACATAGAAAGGTGTGATATATGATGCTCAGTAAGGATAATAATTTAGCAGAAACATTATAAATAAACCTAAATGTTTAATGCAATGTATAAGACTAAAACATAAGACTTTTAAACTTAACCCTCATAATAAAATGGAAAATATAAATCAATTAATTCCATATACATATTCACATTGATATTCTACTAGTCTAATAATCATATGCAACATTAATATACAATTTCATAATGATGGAATTCATAATTCCAGACATCATAACCACATAGTAAAGGCCTCGTGCCAAGACTACAAATAATATTTTTTCAAGGAATTGTTACAAGATATTAGTTTGTCTAATGAGACCTACTAATGCATTGAGGATCTATAGCAGGCTCCACCTGTCACATACTATGTCTAATTCATTCCTCAAATGAAAAGGTTGAAACATAACATTAACATTCATATTTAAACTAGCATTCAAAATGTTGTTACTTTAACTATAAACCATGAATGGTATAAAATTAAATCATCCAAAGTAAAACATATCACAAAACCTCTAATACAATATGAAATATTTTTATAAAAATAAATCAACATCAATCAAGTGTAATATTTATCAAAGGATATTGACATAGAATAAATCAAAACTATTTGAGTGAAATATATCTTTACTTTCTGAAATCATTTAAAAGAAACATAATTATAAAATAAAATATTTATTTATATAATATTCTTATAATATTTTAAGGGATTATTCTATGATGATATAATGGCAGAAAATAGTTGCACCCGATGTATAAGCTAAAAAAAGACATTATTACCTTAATTTTGACGAAAAGGTCATAATGTACCTTGATTGGAAAATGATGGAAAGATTAATTTCAAAACATAGAATGTAAAACAAGGGTAAAAATGGATTTAACCCATATTCTAAGAAATAATAATAATGTTTTGAAAAACATTTTTATGAAATACAGATGTGGATGATAAAGAAGTCCTAGTAGATACTTACATATAAACAACCTCAAGTAAATAAAGAAATTGTAAAATTAACCACTACCTCATACATATCCTTTTTTGAGGGAATGTTAACCTCCTTTATAATAGTAAAATCATTTTTATTATATTATAGAATAACCATATACATAAATATGATTTCATATATGATATTTCAATATTTATTTGTTAATAATATTTTCGTAATATCATTATTTTGGGTGTTAACTGATTTGTTTCCTTTTATAAACTTAGTTACGTATGCAATGTATTTTATGAATATGATGTATTTTATTCATATCCAGAATGATATTTAGTTCCTAGACATTTTTTAATCATAAAATGAAAATAATTCTTGAATGGTAATGATTGGGAGTGAATTTCATCGTGTTCGTGGAGACGGTAATCCTTACGTACGCATGAGTGACAATATCAATCTATTGATGGTGAAATCATACGCAATTGGATGGTATATCATATATAAATATTCATTAAAATTTTAAATTTATTATTTACATATGTTATAACCATTATTATACCCATACAAATAATGATGTGCTTGAATAACAAACTAGACCACGACGTTGAGACGGTAAGCCGTACGTACGCACGTATGGTGACTATCCATTCATAGGGTAGATAGAATAATGAATATGGTTTTACTGTATATATAATAACATCAAATTATGTATATGGTACTAGAGTTTTTAATTTGGTATGGAATCAACAAAAAAGGAGGAAGTGGAAGAAGAAAATAACTTTGAAAGCGGTGGTGAAATTATTACCTCTTCATTGGGTGTTTCCTTTTGAGCTAATCCAAAGGACCCCATAGGCCAGCTTTTTGATCAAATTAAGGCCTCTAGGTTGATTTAAAGGTATCTAGGACGAAATTTGAGTAGGTTTTGGCTGAGCCTAATGGCTTTGGAGAGGTGATTTCAAGAGAAAGGGATGTATCTTTTTATAAGAGATGTGGGGGTCACTTTAAGAAAATCATGAAATATTATTTTATTGTACAATCATATTCAGTTCATAATGGCTCCAAAATGATTTTTTCTAGGATAATGTGGGGATGGGTCGAACACCTCCCATCTAATAGGTTTTAGGCAGTTTTAGGTCACCATATTACCTTTATCTTATATATTTAACTCTTAGTTAAATAGTTTAGCTTTTACCATGTATTGTTGTATTATAATAATAAATGGTTAATAAACATACTATAAGAAGGAAATAGAACCGCAAGTGGTTAATTATTAATATATATATCTTTTTATATGTCCTTTGGATGAAACATATATTTTTATGAATATTATATCAATTAATAATATAGTATTTATTTTTTAAAAAATCATTTATGTCAATTGTGAAAATTTTTATATTTTGTTATTGTTAATGTGATAACAACATGATTAATTAAAAAATCACTGAATCAACCCTAACATGTCATATTAACCAATAAAATTATTGGAATTCATAAAAACTCTCAATTTACATTTATTTGGATATTTATAATATCAATTATTTTAATCATTCATTAATAAGGTAATTACGACATCTTCATTTTGTCATACATAAATTTAATTATTGAAGGTATAAAAATTATATATAAAGTAACAATATGTAGGAAATAATTTTATCATTCTAATAAATATTTATAAAAGAATTAATTTTTTTAATCCCATATTAAAAATGGCTTAGACATCAAACTTTGAATTAAACACTTTTAACTCTTCTTTAAATAAAATATAATAAATGTCCAAATCTAATCCAATTGGACCAAATAGGATCATATGTTTTTCCTAATGTTTATTTTGGTCGAAATACACCTATCCAATAGAATTCGGACAGGTTTAGGGTATGTATAATATCATTTTTACCTTTAATTACAATATTTACTTTTAATTGTGGTAAATAAAAGTCAAAAGTTACTATTCACCAAAAAATTAAATTCATCTTATTGAACCAAATTTTACTTAACAATATCAACTCTGATTCTTTTATTTTTAAAATTCAATTAATAAATGTGGTAAAATTACGTTTTATTCAAATTTACTAACGTGCGTAGAAGGTGGGAAAAAGATGGTAAAAAGTTCAATATAATTTTCTACATCTAATTTTATAATAAAAATGACTAAAATGAATTAAATTGAAGTAATATAGTTAATATGTATATATTTTTACTTAAAATAAATAATTATTCAAATAAAATGTCAGTTTTAAACAATAACTCAGTGTTTTCACTATTCATAAAAAATTGAATTTTTTCAGAAAAATATATAAAATTCACCCTAAGCCAATTTTGATATTCCAAATACAAAAATGAAGTCCATTTTGAAAAATAAAATTAATGAAATTTGAAAATGTGGGTATTAATATTCATATATAATTTTAAAATGGCTTGTTTTATTTGTCAGGGTGTGCTAGAACTCGAAGTTGCGTACAATTCAAGCTATTAAATTATTCAAAGGGAAAAGTATCGTGGAATCATGGGTTGTTACATTCTCCCTTATTTAAAATAATTTTATCTTATAAATTTCTTGGATACTACAACACATAATGTTTTGGGTGGTTCCTCATCATATGTTCCTCGAGTTCCCACATTGCCTATTCCATCTTATGTATTCTCCATAGAACATTCACCAGAAGAGTTGTCTGGTTTCTCAGCACCTGCTCTCTGGTATCCAGAATTCTAATTGGCTCATTGCAATATGACAGGTCGCGTTCATGTTCTATTTCTTCATATGTGAGTACATGTGTTGGGTCAATCATGTATTTTCACAACAGTGACAGGTGGAACACATCATGAACTTTGGAGAGACATAGAAGCATTTCCAAATGATAATATACAATTACAATCATTCTTCAATTTAAAAAGGTCCAATGTACATGGGACTCAATTTACCCTACTTACCAAATCGTATATCACCCTTCCATGGAGATACCTTCATGAAAACATGATCTCCTACTAGAAATTCAAAATCCTTTCTTCGGTCATCGGCATAGCTCTTTTTCCTACATTGAGAAGCTTTAATGTTGGTTTGGATAATCTTTACTTTTCCATTGTTTCATCAACAAGTTTTGGTCCAAAAAGTTTTATTTCACTAAAATCATCCCAACAAGTTGGTGTGAAACATCTATTTCTATATAACGCTTCATATTGTGCCATTTGAATACATGAATGGAATATATTGTTATAAGAAAATTTTACCCGAGGTAAATATACTTCCAACATACCTTGAATGATAAGTGAGAAAGATGTCAACATGTCTTATATGGTTTGAATAGTCTATTCTGATTTTCAATCAGTTTGAGGGTGGTAGGTTGTGCTCAAATTTAGAACATTTCCAAGGCCTTCTAATGACTTTTCTGGAATATTTGATGTAAAACAGGTATCCCGATCATAAATAATCGATAGGGGTACACCATGGTGTCATAGAACATCATTAATATATAGTCTTGATAAATGTTAATGTGTTAAATCTTCTCTTATATCAATAAAATGTACTGAATTTGTAAGATGATAAATATTGAGCCATATTTCATAATCCTTATAAGGAGTCTCTGGTAGTCCCATGAAAAATTCCATCATAATATCATCCCATTTACACTCAGGTATGGGAAGAGGTAGAATGACTCCTCTAGGATGTTTCCTTCCAGCTTTCATCTGTTGACAAACTAGACATCTTGACACATAATCAACAATCTCTATCTTCTTGTTGTCCCACCAAAAATGTTCCATCAAATCTTTATACATCTTATTGCAAGAACAGTGTATAGATAATATGAAACTATGAGCATCATCCAATAATTACCTTTTTAGATCATGTATGTTTGGAACACAAAGTCTCATCCAAAATTTCAAAATTCCGTCTTCATATATGAATTCAATCAATCTCACATCATTCATAACATTAATTTTCTTTTGAAACTCCTCATCGTCTGTTTGAGAACATTACCCTTTCTAATAAATATGGTTTAGAAACCATTTGAAAAAGTATTGATTTTTCACCTTCCATGATTATTCCCATATCCATCTTTATAAGATATATGAACATATGATCTCTTTCAACTCTAATCTTGTTCAGAACTCCATGATCCTTTCTTCTCAAAGCATCTGCCACCTTATTTTCCTTCCATGTGTGGTATTGTATAGAGAAATCATCATTTTTGAGTAGTTCATGCCATCGCCTTTTCCTCATTTTTAGTTCCTTCTGTGCGAAAATATACTTCAAACTCTTGTGATTGGTACATATCTTACATTTTTCACCATAGAGATAGTATCTCCATATATTCCAAGAAAATAATACAACTGTTAACTCAAGATCATGGGTAGGATCGTTTTGTTCATGAATTTTTAGCTGTCATGATTCATAGCCAATAACTCTATCATTCTGTATCAGGACACATCCAAGTCCTTTCATTTAAGAATCACTATAAATAGAAAACCCATCCTTCCCATCCAATATTAGATATTTATTCATTTTAAGGGAATAAAGGTAAAACAACAAACTAAAAAAAAACAAAAAAAAACAAGGGTCCGCAACGCCCCACACAACAGACCTAAGGAGGTCGAAAATAATGAAGGCCCAGAGCATCCCCTCGAACCAAGTTGACCCCCTCTGGCTTCATAGAACTAGCTGTATGGAAACAAAAGTGATCTGGTCCTGGGACATCAAGAGAAGCAAGATGGTCTTCTACCTTATTCTCCTCGCACCACGTGTGGGTAACACTGGTGTTGTTGGAGATCATACCTCGGCATGCCCTCGTGATATAATGAATAGACCACAGAATGTAACCAGAACCATGCGAAGCTTTATGGTGAATTTGAGAATCAGTTTCGACCTGAGAAAGGACGATACCTTCTTGGTGACACAGTGAGAGACCCAACATCAACGCCTTCTCCTCCACATGAAGAGTAGAACCGTGTCCCAATTGGCCTGAGAAAGCCATGATAACCGACCCGAAACTATTCCGAACCACCGCTACTCCGCGTATAACCCCCATGTTGCATGACCCGTCGGAGTTGAGTTTGAGCCCTCTACTGGGCAGAGTCCACCTAACCCAGTTGCCCCTGCTGGCACTGCTCCTCGGGGGATTACTGGTATTTCCTGATTGAAGACGACTAAGGGAGGGTGCCTCCTTCCATTGTTTAAAAGATCTGATAAGATCCAAAAGCATGAAATTTGTACGAAGAATAATCACCCGTCTAGAGACGGTAATCCCCTCATGGAGAGCCTTGTTCCGTGCTTTCCATATTGTCCAGCATCCAGCATGGAGAATCATTGTCCAGGCCATCTGCTCAGGGCCCCTCTCCACCGCTCTGTGGAACCATCTGTCCAGGAAAGGCCTGTCGATCATGTGGTTATCCGAGAAGGCCGTCAACTCACCGAAATGAGTCCAAACCACCCTCGCCCATTCTACTTCAAAAAATAGGTGATCTGTGCATTCTTCTCGATGCTCCGAGCGATAGTGAAACCTCGAGGCTAAAGGGATGCCGCACCTCCTAATGTTTTAATCCGTGTAAATGGATTTGTGCCGTAGCCTCTAGGTAAGAAAGATCTGTTTGAGTGGAGAATCCTTGGACCATAGGATCTCATTCCAGGTGGCGTTGTGATCGGGAATGGCCAAGGATCGTCGAAAATCCCTTGAAGAGAAGAATCCCGATGCAGAGAGAGTGAAAACACATCTGTCCGGGTCGGAGTTGATTTCGATCATCTCGTAAGTGGCGTGTTGATCGTCGTCAAGTACAACATCGATGAAGGTCGGGTGGTCACTAGCCTCTTTAAAAGTGAGTGTGGTACCCGGACACCCCGAGAAGCCGAGGATGGTCCCAGCCTAGTTATGATGCCAGAAGAGAATGTCCCCCTTCCCACAAGCCATCTAGTGTTGGATTCCAGTGTCGTGATGAGAGGAGAGATCACCGACCAAAAGGGGGAAGCAGTGCTGGTGCTCCTGAGCACAAATCCTGCATGGGAGTTGTGCTCGGTAATCCCCCAAAGCGTGCGATTTTCCAGCACCTCCCAAGCTATCATTGTATGCATGCACATGAGCATGTCGTCGAGTCAGCGAACATTTATACATCCTTATCTGGATGGTCTCGCCACCCTATCCCAAGAAGCCCAGCGACGCCTACCCTCTGTTCGAGGATCCCATATAAACCCATCTAGAATCTTGTCAATCCTATTGATGATGATATTGGGAACCGTGATCGACGATAGAGAGTGAACAGGAGTGGAAAGAAGAATGTTTTTAACCAGAGTTATCTTTCCCCCAAAAGAGAGAAAGATGTTCTTCCAGTTGAGAATTTTGTCCGTGATATTATTGACAATACCGTCGAAATCACGCACCCGAAGCCTCCCCGAGGAGAACGGGGCACCCAGGTATTCGATGGGAAAATATCCTCTGTGCATGTCTAGGTAATGCTGTAAGTCATGGGGCCAAGAAACGCCGCATCCATTAGAGATATAGAAGTTTCTTTTAGCCTTGTTAATGACCTGCCCACTCCAAAAGAGATAGTCTTGCATGATTCTATTGAAGCCGTTGATAGACCCCCGGCTGCCATTTGTGAAAATGAGCGTATCATCCGCAAACATCAAGTGAGATACAATAGGGGCTATCCTTCTCCGGTGATAAGCAACGACCTCACCACTATCAATAACCTTGTGCAATTGTCGACTGAGGACATCTTGGGACAAGATGAACAGACTCGGGGACAAGGGGTCACCCTGTCTCAACCCGCGAGTAGACTGGAAAAAACCATAGCATTTCCCCATGAAAGTGACGACCAACCAGGAAGAACTGAAACACCTAAAAATGTTGTCGACGTTCCACGGGGAGAACCCCCTTCTTGACAGCACCTTGTTTATGAAACCCCACTCAACTCGATCATAAGCTTTACTCATGTTGAGTTTGATCACCACATTAGAGCCACGCGTATTGAAGTTTAAGTCCCTGAGCAACTCTTGTGCGAGAGAAATTCCCCCTGGATTGACCTTCCCTTCACGAAGTCGTGCTGTTCCAGGGATATGCACCGGGGGATATGAGCGGATAGTCTTGCATTAATCAAGCTGGCCAAAATCTTATAAGGGTAGTTGCACAGGCTTATTGGCCGGTAGTGAGATATGGAGCAAGGGTTTTTGGTCTTGGGTATGAAAACAATGGACGTGGAACAAGATGTCCTGGGAAGATTACCCCCTCAGAAGAAATTCCGCACAGCAGATACAATGTCTGCCTGAACGACGTCCCACGAGGCTCTATAAAAAGACCCCGGAAACCCATCGAGCCCTGGAGCACTTTCTAGGTTAAGCCTCATCATGGATCCATGGATTTCCTTCTCATCCGACATGGCACTCATGTAAAAGTTGTCCTGGGCCGAGAGTTGGTTGGGGATCACATCAAAATAACCCCCTTCCTCTCCCGGATATCCGTTGGGAAAACAGGTGTTGGGGCCTGTGAGTAGATCATTCAAAGAGTCCAACGCCAAGGCACCAAGAGTGTCCCTATCATCGGAGTATGTACCACCATCCAACAAGATGTTGGGAGTCACCATGCATCTTCTTTCCTTGATGCAGGCATGGAAGTATCCTGTGTTTTGGTCACCCTCTCTCAGCCACTTGATCCTCGAATCGTCCCTCGCTAGGCATTCCTTCTTGAGGAGCATGTCTGCCAGATATTTCTTCTTGGTGGAAAAATCGTCGAAGATTATATCATTCCACTCAGCCTCCAAGTCCCCCTCCAAACGATCCATGTCCTGCATGGTGGCCGTGATATCCTTATCCTAAGTGGATTGATCACTTGACTAAACCTGCAGCCTTGCCTTGAGCCTGCGAAGCTTGTTATGGATGGCCATCTAGGAGTGACCCTCCGCAGGCTCTCCCCATGTGTCCTTGACCAGATCATGAAAACCCGAGAGGCTACCCCAGTGATGGTAGTATCGAAATCCTGCATGATGCTCCTGACTAGGGGAGAGCGAAACTAGAATGGGAGAGTGATCCGATAGTCCCCGTACCAAATGCCTTACCTTGGTGTTGGAGAACGCAGAGATAGTATGCATGTTGGCAAGGCACCGATCCAAGAGGCTCCATGATCAGTTCCTCCCCCTCTGGTTGTTGCACCAAGTGAATTGATTCCCCGAAAAACTGATGTCATAGATCCCTTTCCCTGCCATGAGTTGGGCGATGTCCAAACTTGCATTCCTCTGAAACGGGCCCCTCCCTTTCCTCTCCTCCGCATCAGTGACCACGTTGAAATCCCCCCCGACGAGCCAAGGAAGGTTCCCCGGATAAAAAGAGTTGATATCTCTCCATAGGCTCTTCCTTTGTCCAGCATCACAGCTCCCATAGATGAAAGAGATGAGGAAGGTCAAGCTTCCATACCCTACTCTTGTGGTTATGAACTGGTCGGAGGCCTGCACCAGATCCACCGAAATGCACCTGTGCCACAAAACCCATATATGCTTGTTCGTCGGGTATGCATGTAAGCAACCATGCATGTTGATTGTCCGGTAAAGGTCCATGATGAAGGAAGGTGGCTGTTTATGCTCGAGGATAGCGACAACAAAAGCCTTGTGTCTTTTAATCTCTCTGGCGATGAAGTACGCCTTAACCCGAGCGCCAATGCCATGGGCATTCCAGATGATGAAAGGATTCATTTAGAAAAACAATGTCCTATCATTGTCCCCAAGAATTATGGCCGTGTCAAAGTGAAAAGAAGAGGATTCCATTAGGATCCTCATTTTCGATTGGGTGCAAACACCTGCCGACCTGGGTGTCGACAGTGTATCCGGTGAAAGAGCCTTCCTGGGGCCCTCAAGGGAGTGGCCTCTTGGTCTTCTCCAAAGGCGAGAGGGACCTCGATAGGTAGAAACTACCTCCGGGATCCGCCGCGAGTCTGGGACAGTCGAAACAGGCCTCCACTTAATAAGGCTAGACTAGGGGTAGTCTGAGACCAAGGCCGACCTCCTCCTGGGAACGACTTCCTGAGATGGAAGGCCCAAACCTGTCAAAGCCTGAACCACTAGATAGTGTACCACTATCAGGGAACATGACAGATCCGAAGCTATGACATCGGGAAAGTCAGTCATCCTGAAAGAAATATGATACCCATGAAGCAGGCTCTGTGACAGCGTAAGACGAAGCAACATAAAGGCACAAAGAACATCCGATGATAAGTCCCTGTCTTCAGGAAAAGAGGAGGCCAACTCTAGGCCAGTCTCAGACAGGTGAGGTGCCAATGAGATCGAGGCCTTCGCGGGATCGGATGAAGCAATGCCTAAAGATAAAACAGGCCTGGGAGGGGGTACTGCAGCGGAGCAGGATTCAGAAAGGGTGCCTGGGTCCAGGGTGGGTTGCTGATGCCGACCCACCGCCTAGTATCTGGGGCGAAGATTACTACAAACTTGTACAGAGTGCCCCTGGAGAAATCATGCAGAGAAATATCGGGGAAAGACCGGGTAGGATATATCTTGAGCCCAGACCAACCCGTCTTGCACCTGGAGGGAGATATATTCCAGAATGGATTGGGAGAGATCCAACTCAACACAAATGCGGGCCGGAAATTCTACCCTGTCATTTTCGCAAAGAAACCCCCCCCAGTGAATCACCTATAGCTTGGAGAAAACCCATGTTCCTGAAAGGCAGAGGCATCCCAGGAAGGGTTAACCAGACCGCTGTGAACATGCTCTCTTTGCCCCTGTGAACTATCATGGACCAGCGGGACATGCTAAACTTCCATCGGCCAAAAACCCGGGGAGCATTACACCAAGCAACCATGAAGTCCTCACGCGAAGCGAGGGATATGCAGAAAGAATTGCGGTGCACAGGCGAGATCCGCGCCGGAGCCTGGAGACCCCAGGAGGCGACAAAGCGTTGAAAGGTCGTAAGAGGAGGCTTCTCAGCGCCAAAGCATGCCGCAAGAGTCCAATTTAGGTCTGCCTCTACCGCCGAGAAGGAAGATGCAGGGAAAACCATAGATACACATGAACCGTCATGAGAGACATCTGAATCCACCTTACAGATCTACAGGGGACAAGGATCTGGAAGGACCCCATGTAGCCCACGAAGTGCTTCCCTGTAGGATCCTGGACAAGGAACCTCGCGAGGAACCGGCGCCAGCAGCGGAGTAACTCTTGAAGGCTCGGGCCCCGAGCTGGGAAACAGAGAAGGCTGCGAGCAAAGAGGCCCAAGAAGAGAGCCAAAGGAGATCACCGGAGGACAAAAGGGGGCGGCGGTCCCGTTGAAACAACCAAGCGAAGGGGGTGGAGGGTCCGACGGCCAGGGCGGCGGAGTCGCAACGGGCAAAAAATTGGAAAACTTTGGCCGCGCGTTGGGCGCGTTCTCCTGGAGGCTCATCAGTCTATAGCTATTTCTTTTCATTAACCCATCCTTCTCCAATGGTAGAGTCAAGATTGAATTATCGACTAATCATCTCTTCATTTCATCAAAGAAATATTCACAACCTTTTTTCCAGACAAAGATAACTCTTTTACATGTGAGCTTGGTTAATGGGTTACCCAATCAGAAAAAATTTTGGACGAAATGTCAATAATAACATTACTACAAATATAGCCTTTATCAGCACTAGAATAGTGTATTAAACACACTAAAAAAGATTTTTTAATCGAGTCAATGAGAAAGGGGGTCCCTTTTATCAGCGCTCAGAAAAGAGCTAATAAAAGGGGTCCTTTATCAGTTCTTTTTTAGCACTTATTAAATTGAAAAAAATTTAAAAAAATTTAAACATAATATAAAAGAATATATAATGTGTGGGGAGAAGTTTTAACAGTGCTTGAACCCCCCTTTATCAGTGTCAGGCAGACCCCTCCCACTCTCCCGCGTGCTGCCCTTGCATGTGCATTTCCCAACATGCCCGCATACACCTCTTTGCATCCACCCAAACTCTAACCCGCGATCTCCCCCTTGCATGTCATCACCTTTACCACTAAGGCACATAGTTTTTTCTCTATGTAATGATGTATATAGTTATATTTATTCATATATTAATATATATTCATATTAATATAAATATATTTAGTTATATTAATAAATATATATTTATTCATTTATTAATATATTTATATATATTTATTTGTTTATTAATATATATTTATATTTATTTATATATATATTGTTATATTTATTCCTATATTAATTTAGATTCATATTAATATAAATAAATTATGTTATATTTGTATGTATATATTTATTCATATATTAATATATATATATTTATTTGTATATTAATTCATATTTATATTTATTTATATATAAATATTTAGTTATAATTTTTAATCCATAAATTTATTTATATTATAATATATATTTATAAAATTAGTTTAAAATACATTTATAAAATATGTTTTTTATGTGTGTTTATAAATAAATAAATACCTACATACATACAAACATACATATATACAACACACACACACACACAGACTATAAGGCCCCGACCTTAAACCTTACTTAATCTTGAGTTATTACAAGATTACACATTGAGGATCTTTTCAGGTTTAGAGTTTTAGAGAATTAGAACATAAAACTTGCATTACATTCCACATATAAACAAAGTGGTTACATAAAGATAGTATTCATTTTCCCCATCAATGGAAACATATCTAAAATAAAACATGGATTCATTCTTGACACTTCCATGACACTATCATCATATCATGTACCTTTCCCTTGACCTGTGAAAAACATTTCAAAAAAACTTGGGATGAGCATAAAAAGCTCAGTATGGGTTATAAAAATATATAAAGGAAACATAAGTTCATATATACATAAGAATGAAATCATACTTTACCCATAAAACATAAGCACTTTAACATACCTCATCAAATCATGAATAAATCATAGAAATCATAAGACATAAAGGTAACTAGAGGCATTCATAACATTCTTACGTAGGGAGTAACCCTATTGGTTACGTTTGGAATACCCATCACAGTATATTCCCTAAATCTCTTTGGAGAAACCTTAACGTTTCACTCCTTCGCGTTACCCAATGCATTGGAGAGCTATATCGGGCTCACCCGCCCTTAGTTTATCACACAACCACCTATCTTCATAATAATGCCCAAGAACCTCAACATAATCGTATCACATAAAACATGCATATAGAAAACATAACATTTAAACCTTTCAATCAAAAGATATCAATACAACACATTGATATAAAAGCATTATGAAAACCATTTTCAATACCAAAACAAAAGAAAAGTAAAACATGGTATTTATTTTTCTTTTAAAAAAAGGTATGGCTTGTAGAGGAAGCCGAAACTCAAATAATGGTCATGGCGGCGGAGAAGTCGTTGTCACCGCATATGTATGACAAAACATTCCCTTTTGTCGTTTAGTAAAACGCTTCATATAAAAAAGATTCCTTTTGGATAAACATAAAATTCAAATGGGTTTATACACCTTATAAAATAAGGTTGTGTATAAAACAAAATATGCCTCAATGAAAGGAGATTGAGATGAAGTCCCATACCTCGGGTCCGACTTGACTCGGTCGTTCTTTAATCTCCTAAATAATAAACTTGAGTTAATTTCTACTTGTTTAAGAACTTTTTTCAAGTTCATTATTCCTTTTATATCACTTATTGCCATGTTATGAACACTATGTAACTATTTAAGTTAATAACGGTCGTTTTAACGATCATTGGTAATTGAGTAAAAAATAAACCCTTTATAATTACAAATTGTTCATGTATCCATTATATCCAGAATTATAATCATGATGTATATATCATATATATCATATATATCCAGTATATACATGCATTTATAATATTACATAATCATTTAGAGGTAAGAAATTAAATGCACCGTTCATGGAGACGGTAAGCCGTACGTACGCATGAACGCTACTTTCATTTCTATTTCATATTTTATAGAATATAATCATAATTATATAAAGGTATATTATAATTACAGTGTAATATCATATATAATATCATAACTCCATCCTTTATACGTCCCACATATGGTATTTAATGAATCAAATCACTTTGAGGGGTGGTAGTCCGCACTTCCTTAAATAAAGATATCGCGTTTACCCATAATGGAAACCATAAAGGTATGCCCAAAATGAAAAATAAATAAGCTTAAGTAAAACATAAAAATATTATATATCATATATAAATATAGTGTCATATTAATGGCCACCTTTGAAGGTGTTAAAAGAATGTTGAACAATCATCATTTCGGGAGGCCGAAATTCACCATCCATGGAAACAGTATGTTCTTTAACCATTAGATGTAGGTGTGTGTAAGTTTAGCTCGAATACTTCTTATAAAAACATCCTATTATATTGAAGATATTGTAGTTGTTACAAAATAAATTAATAAAAAGTGTTTAGGGGGTTGGAGAAGTAAAATAAAACAAAAGGACTCAAGTGAAGACATTACCTTAAAATCGGATAACTCCCTTTGGTTTGAGCTCAAAGGCTTCCTTGGGAATACTTCTGCCCAAAGTGAGGCTTCAAGGAGTAATAGAGAGATTTGGATAGATAAAATTGGCCGGGTTTGGCTGATCCAAAGGCTTTGTAAGTGTGGGTAAGGAGGTAGAGGTGGGGGACTTTTATAAGAGGAGAGGAGGGGCACTCTTGGAAAGTAAAGATATGTTACTTTATTTTAAAATGAGTTTTAGATTAAAAAGGTCCCACATTGATATAATTCTAGGTTAAGGTGATAAGGGTTCTAAATCTACCCATCCAATAGGTTTTGGACATGTGTAGGTCATCGATTTTACATTAACATTTCATTTTATTTAAATCCTTTATTAATGAGGTAATCGCTGCATCATCATGATGTCATAAATAATTTAATTTATTTAAAGTCTAAAAATTATAAAACAAATACTATTATGTATGAAATCTTTTTATATTTCCAATGACTATTTATAATAAAAAATCTGACTTGTATAACCCCATGTAAAAATTGTTTTATTAAAATAACTCATGTTTGTGTCATTTTTACTTTAACATTAAATAAAAAGATATTAATGTCATTTTCCTACCAAAGTGGATCCATGGGGTCCCCAAGTTGACCCATGGATTGTCTTGGTCGGACATGACACATCAAATAAGGGCAGGACATGTGTCTAGGTCATTTCATATTATTAAAACATTATTTTTACCTTAAACCACACTAATTACCACTAATCGCGATTAAAAACATAAAAGTTACTATTCACCAAAAAATTATTTTAATCCCGTTGAACCACATTTTAATTCTTAATGACAACCATGTTTGTTAGATTTTTGAAATTCAAAACACAGAGGTGGTAAAAATTCATTTAAACGAACAATCTGTTTTTTAGGTACCACTTAGTGGTTTCACTATTCATCAAAATTGAAGTTTTTCAGAAAAATACCAAAAATTCACCCTAATCTATATTTGATATTCTGAATTCAAAAATGTTTTCTATTTTACAAAATTCAAAACATATACGTTTCATTAATTAAATTAATAATTAATTCCCACTGTCAGAGCAAATAGCGTGTTTTTATGGAACAATAAGTATCAAAAGATTGACACTAGTTTAAGTCCAATTTCAAAGTGAAATTAATTCTAATGACAACTATTGGATTAAATGGTAAAAATATATTCTAATTTCACTTTAAAACCAATTCAAAAGATAATATAATCATATAAATAAATTAGATTAAAAAGCAGTTTTGATGTAAAATGCAGTATTTTTCACTATTCATTAAAAAATGAACATTGTCAGAAAAACACCAAAAATTGACACAAAGTAAATTTTGATGTCCCAATCATAACGAATAAGTTTATTTTGACAAACATAGCTTATAAAATTGTCAAAAGATAGATTTAAAAATGGGTTTCCATCAAAAGGTAGTAAAACAATCTTTTAAAAATATTAGTGTATTACATGCTTAAGATTGGATTTATTTTCATTTTAAGCCTCTAAAACACTATCTAATTTATTAATAGACATAGATAAAAATATCTATTATTCATTACTTACTTGGTATGTTACACAGACACACACACAAAGAGACACAAACACACACACACACACATATATATTTACGAATAAATACATATACATATATATATATATATATATATATATATATATCTGTGTGTGTGTATTTGAAAATGCATAGAATGCTAAAATGACCATAAAATCTAATCCAGAAATCCATTTCAACTCTACAACCAGTAAAATCGAAGAAAATTAAATAATATTAGATATGATATATGGTACAGGCCTAGATGGGATCTGGAGCAGAAGTTATACCTGTTTTAATGTAAAAACATTGGGTATCCCAACTAAAAACTCAGTTTTGGAGGAATTCTGGGCCATTTTGGGCCTCTAAAAATGTTATAGAAGTTTTCCTTCAGTCACTAGCACATATATATCATCGCAAGATTCGATCTGATATGTTGTAGTTCTCAAATAGACAACCGGATAAAACATTATGGCCATTTGAAGTTTGAGTTACATTTTCTACTTATTTTAGTTCTTTTATTCATTTTATTGATTTTTTGTATCTTCAAGTTGTTATTAAATAATTATTAATCGATGATAAATAAGAATTTATTAATTAATAATATTTTTTAAAATATTTTAAATCCATTTTCACTAAATTTCTTATATATTAAATGTAATAGTCTATTTATACTTATCTAAAACTTTTTTAATAAATATATATTATATTTATATCAATATAAATATAATTATATAAAAATATATTATTGTTCATGATTTTTTTAAATATCAATTTTATTAGTTCTAGGAAAAAGTGCTGATAAAGCCCCCCTTTATTAGCGCTACTAAAAAGTGCTGATAAATGGGTCCCCTTTATCAGCCCTAAAAATTGCACTGGTAAAGGATGGCCTTTATCAACACTTTTTTTAGCGCTGATAAAGCCCCCCCTTTATCATCCCTTTTTTAGCACTGATAAAGGGTGGATCTTCCCTATCCAGTTTTGGTAGTAGTGTAACCTGCTAAACCAATAAAACTGCATACCTCTGTTATACCCATCGGTGCTGGACATTCTTGAATTGGTCTTCTATTAGAAGGATCAACAAAGGCTCGATCATTAGAGACAATATGGCCAAGAAAAGAAAACTCCCGAAGCCAAAATTCACACTTTCTAAACATCCCATATAATTCATTTCATCTAAGATAAATTAGAATAATGTGTATGTTATTTTCACGATCTTTATAAAATTTGGAGTATACCAAGATATCATCTATAAATACCACTACAAAGTCATAACGATATTCCTTGAAAAATATATTCATTAGATCCATTAAAATAGAGGGTGCATTAGTTAGTCCAAAAGACATTACTATATACTCGTAATGCCTATACTTGGTTCAGAATGTTGTCTTTGGAATGTATTCCTTCATCATACACAACTGATTATATCTAGATCGGAGTTCAATATTTGAAAAATATTCAGCTTCGTGATGTTGATCAAATAAATCCACAATGCAAGGTAGGGGATACATGTTCTTTATTGTTATAGAATTGATCTCACTATAGTCAATGCACAACCTCATATATCCATCTTTCTTCATAATAAAATGAACAGCGGATCCCCATAGAGATAAACTAGGGAAAATAAATCCCTTATTACTCAATTCCTCTAGTTGTTTCTTCAGTTCCACTAATTCCACAGTGGCCATTCTATAAGGGTTATTCGATATGGTCCTTGAAATAAGTATTAATTCAATGGAAAACTCCATTCCTCATTATGTAATATTTCTAGGTAAATCCTATGGAAACACATAAACATATTCTTTCACAATAGCTACATCCTATATTTGAAAAATATTTCCCTTAGTTATAGTTATTTCTTTATCTTCCTTCCCAATAATTTAATTTAGTAGAGCAACAATGGGTGGACTTAGATAAGAATAAGGTGGTGAAATTTCTGCTCTAAAGATAAGGTACTCATTATCATCATCAAAAATTGTAACCACCTTATTCTTATAATAAATTGACATATCATGGTCTATAAGACAATCCATACTGAGGATTATATAAAATTAAATCATGGGTATAACGATGAGATCAGCAAATAAAGAATATTTATATGCCCTAATGGGGACTGATTCACAAAACTCTATTACAATTATAATTCCCTTATGAGTTTTGACTGACAAATCCCTTGTAAAATCTAATTGAAAATAACTAATTTTCATAGAAAACTGGAAAGATATGAAATAATGGGACGATCCAGAATCCAATAAAGCATTGGATAAACATGAGTAACCCATTAATTTACCACGCACCACATCCTTTGGATCTTCAAGCTCATCAGTAGTGATCACATAAGTTTGGCCTTGATCCCTTGGCCTTTTCTGAGTTATGTTTCACTGACGCTTGTGAAATTATTTTGCTTAATTCCCCATTCCTTTAAATCATTATCATTATACATTGATAGCCTCTTTATTCCCCTCGAAATCACAATAATGGTTTCCCTTTTGAAAACACATGTAACAAACTATCATTCCCTTCAAGCTTGTACCGGGGTGTTTCTTCTAACATTTACTACAAGATGGAAATTCAACTTTTCCCTTCCTCCCCATATTTCCATTTCTAGAGTGTTTAACAAATCTCTTCTTCTATTCCTTTTCTTTAAAGTCATATGAAGTAAAAAATTCCATTTATGCCTTTATAGAAAATGAGACAATATCTTCATACAATGAGAAGAATTGTGAGACTAATGATCGAATAAGAAATGGTTTTAACCCCTCCAAGAATCAAAAAATCTTAATCCTTGGGTTACGTATATAATATGGTGCATGCCTTGATAACCTTTTATAGATTTCCTCACACTTTGTGACATTCTCATCTTGATTTTTCCTCAAACTCAGAAATTGTGTTCCTATATCTGCTTGATGGTCATGAGGAAATTATTTTTCTATGAAATTCTCATTAAACTCCCTCCATTCAATATTTTATACTTCTTAATCTTCCTTCTTGTTTTTAATTATTAACCAAAATTGATCTATATCTCCTGTGAGGCGATAAACAACCATGAAAACATTTTCCCTTTCATTACTCTCCAAATCATGAAATATTTTCTCCAAGGAACTTATCCATTGCTCAGTTACCAATTGATTTGTAGTCCCATTGAATGTTGGGGGTTTTTTCCTAATGAAGCAGTCTAACATTGATCCTCCACATTATGGATTATGGTTCTCCATACAGGTAAGGTTATTATTCATAACCTGAGTGAGTTGTCCCAATATAGTGATAAGCTGATCAACACAAGTTGCCTCATCAGTTCACCTATAATTATCTTGAGTAAGAGGAAAATCCCAACATGGATTACGTGCATTTATACTATTTACATTTTTCCAAGTAGGATTCATTTCTATACAATGGAATACACTAGATTAGATTATTAATCCCAATGCATAATTTAAACTTGTAAAACACTTAACATAAATAGATAAGTTTATGTATATAATCCATAATCATAAAAAAATACTGTTATTATGTATTTACTCATAAATCCTTCATAATGGTTTGGAACGAAAATGTGAATTATTCTAAGAACATCCCCTGAGAGTTTTATAACCAACAGTGCAGTAAGGATCATTGTCATGTGCCAGGATTATTCGGGTCAAGGCCAAAACTACTAGTCAGAGTTTTCACTCCAAGTTACATCTGTGTCAAAGCCGCCTCTACCTGCTCGTATCCGTACAAGGATGTATTGTTTGGAAAATACACAAAATCTCTACATTTCCAAAATTCTAGGAAGTATTTTTATACTAATCCTCAATGTATATCTTAGGGTAATGTTCTCTAATTAGATTTTCTCTAAATCTGGCTTCCATGGTTTATACTAATCATCTTCTAATAAAAAATATAACACCTTGATCCCAGTTACCAAGAGTAGGTGTATTATTATATAACATTGGCATGATACCATGAATCATGTCCCAAAAGGCCGATCAGTTCAGTAGCCTTAGAAGTACTCAATACATAAATAAGTTTTACATTACATTATAAAATGAAAAAAACAGAAACATTATATCCTTTAAACACATTTATATCCCTTATATTATCTATGTAGGTCATTAATTATATACTTCTTTGCATCCTGGTAAAAATAATACGTAGAAAGGGGTGAGATCAGATTCTCAGTAAGGATAATAATATGGTGTAAAATTTCTTAAATAAACATAAAAATTTAAAGCAATGTTTAAGACTATAACATAAGCCTTTTAAACATAAACCTCCACATAATATGGAAATTATAAATCAAATAATTCAATTTACTTATTCACAAGGATATTCTACTAGTCAAATAATCAAATGCAATATTAATAGCCAATTTCATAATGATGGAATGCATAATTTTGGACATCATAACCACATAGCCAAGTCCTCGTGCCAAAACTACAAAGATGATTTTATCAAGTCCTTATGCCAAGACACTATTTGGTCTCATGATACCTACAGATGCATTTATGAGCTATAACATAATCCACCTGTCACTTACTAAGTCCAATGTATTCCTCATATGAAATGGATGAAACTTAACATAAACATTCATATTAAAACTTTCATATGAAATTTTAATAATTTAACCATAAAACATGAATGGTATAAAAATAAATAATCTATAGTCAAACATATCACCAAACCATCAATACAATATAGACGATTTTTATCATAATACATCAACTTCAAACATGTGTCAAATCCATCAAAGGATGTTGACATAGATGAAATAAAAATTATTAGAGAGAAATATCTATTTCTTTTTTGAAATCATTTAAAAGTAACATATTTATAAAATAAAACATTTATTTTGAAAATATTCTTATAAGTTTATAATGGAATCTTAGATGATGTTATAACAGTGGAAAATAGCCACACCCTCCCAATATTCTAAAAAAAGACATTCTTACCTCAATATTATCGAAATGGTCATAAAGTACATTTTTTGGAAAATGATGGAAATATTCCTATCAAAATATATAAGGTCAAAAAAGATTATAAATTAATTTAAATCATATTATAAGAAATAAATAAAATATTTTAAAATAAATTATTATAAAACACAGATGTGGATGATAAATAAGTCACAGTAGTTACATACGTATAAACAACCTCAGATAAATAAAGAGATTGTAAAATTAATCCTTAACTTGTACTTTTTTTGTTGGTGGTAAGGTAACCTCCATTATAATAGTTAAATCATAGTTATTAAATAATAAAATAACCATGAACATAAATATGATATCATATATGATCTTCTAATATTTCTTTGTTAATAATATTTCAGTAGTATCCTAGTTTTGGTTGTTAACTGATTTGTTTTCCTTTATATGATTAGTTATGTAATCTATGTTTGTTATGAATAGGATGTATTTGATTCATATATTGAATTATAGTAAGTTATTAAATATTAACTTTAATCATAAAATAAAAATTATTCTTGAATGGTTTTGTGGGGGAATGAATTTCATCGTGTTTGTGGAGATGGTAATCTGTACGTACGCATGAGCAACAATATCATTCTGTTAATGGTGAAAGAGTATGTAATTGGATGGTATATCATATATAATAATAATTAAAAATTTATATTTATTATATATATCATTTATACCCATTGGTATACCCATCCAATTGATGAAGTGTTTGAATAACAAACTACACCACGAAGTGAAGGCGGTAAGCCGTACGTACGCATGTATGATGACATGTCATTCATAGGAATGATAGGAAAAGAATATGGTTATACCATATTTATAATAACATCACAATATTTATAAGGTACTATAGTTATTATTTTGGTATGGAAAAAAAGAAAGAGGGAGTGGAAGAAGAAATTAACTTTGAAAAAGGTGGTGAAATTATTACCTCTTCTTTGGGTGTTTTTTGAGTTGATCAAAAGAGCTCCTTAGGTTGGCTTTCTGATCAACGTAATGACTCTAGTTCAAATTGAGGGAATTTGGGAGGATATTTGAGACTGGGTTGGCTGAGCCAATTGGATTTGGAGGTGTGATTATGAGAGAAGGAGAAGTACCCTTTTATAAGAGAGGTGAGGGTCACTTTAGGAAAAGAATGAAATATTATTTTATTATAAAATCATATTCTATTAATAATGGTTCGAAAATGATTTATTTCAAGGATAAGATGGGGATGGGTCTAAAACCACAAAAAATAGGTTTTAGAAAGGTTTAGGTCACCATATTAACCTTATTTGTTAGATTTAACTCTTAGTTAAACAGTTGATCTTTTACCATGTATTCTTGTATTATTATAATAAACGGTTAATAAACATACTATAAAAAGAAAAGAAAACCCCAAATGGTTATTTATTAATATATCAAACCATATCTAATTCTTTTGGCTAATCCAATTAATTTTTAGGAATATTATATCAATTAATAATATAGTATTTGTTTTAAAAACTCATTTATGTCAATTTTGACTCTATTTGGTATTTTGTTTTTGATATATTCATAACAAAATGATTACCTAGAAAAAATTCATTGAATAAACCCTAACGTATCATTATATATTTTAAAATTAGTGAATTCATAATAAGTCGCAATTTACATTTATTTGGACATTAATAATATATATTATTTTAAACATTCATTTATAAGGTAATTACTCCATCATCATTGAGTCATAAATACATTTAATTATTTATTGTCTAAAAATTATAAATAAAATACCATTTGGTAGGAATAATTTTATATTTCAAATGATTTTTTTAGTCGAGTTTATCTTATGTGTAACCCAATATTGAAAATGGTTTAGTTATTAATCTTTTAATTTTACACTTTTAACTCTTTTTCAAATAAAATATAATAAATTTCACCATCTAATACCAGTGGACAAATAGGATCATATTTTATTCCAATGATATATTTTTGTTCAAATAATCTTATCCAATAGAATTTAGACATTTTTTTGGTTCTGTATAATATTTTTTTACCTTTATTCACCTTATTTACTTTTAACAGTTGTAAATAAAAGTCAAAAGTTACTATTAACCAAAAAAAAAATATCATCACATTGAACTAAATTTTACTTATTGATATAAACTGTGTCTCTCAGATTTTTGAAATTCAATTCACAGAAGTGGTAAAATTTTGTTTTATGCAAATTTGCTAACATGCCTAGAAGGTGAGTAAAATATGGTAAAAATTTAAATAAAATTTTATACACCCAATTTTATTAAAAAATGACCCCAATAGATGACATTGAACTTATATAGGTATTGTGTATATATTTTTACTTAAAATAAATTTAAATAAAATAAATAATAATTTAAATAAAATTTCGGTTTTAAACAATAATGTAGTGTTTTCACTATTCATCCAAAATTGAATGTTTTCAGAAAAATACAAAAAATTAACCCTAAGATAATTTTGATATTCCAAATAAAATAATGAAGTCCATTTTAAAAAATAAAATTTATAAAATTTTAAAATGTATGTATTACTATTCATAACTGCTTTTATAACGACTAGTTTTATTTGTCGTGGTGCGCTAGAACTCGAAGTTTTGTAGAGTGAAAGATATTAAATTATTCAAATAAAAATGTACCGTGGAAGCTTGGGGTGTTACGGTTATTGTTAAATATTGTAAACTAGGATGAGAAAGCCTTATAGATATTTCTAAGTATAGGATACAATCCTAGTGTTTTAGAAATGTCCATGAATAACCTAGGATAAAACCTAATGTTTCCTAAATTGATATATTAGTCATGATTATATGGTTTTCCTGTTAGTATTAGTGTTCCTCACACTATAATTCATGGTTTTAGCCAATGGCTGGAACCTGATGGAACCACGTTAATGCTGAATGCAATAGGCTTTGAAATGATTTTCTTCCTAAGGAACTAAATTTTATGGGAGCAACAATGAAAAATCTAGCAGTCATTATCACACAACATTATCAAGATATGAATCATTCCAGACCTCCAAAGGAGAAAAAAAAGGGAGCAACATTCTACTGAATCTATCATGAGGTAGCTTTCCCCTTCCTTCAGTGGGTCTTCTGATTCACTAGTTTCTAAATAATGGATCAGTACCACTGAAAAGTCATTTTCAGTTCTACAATTTTCTAACCATGATAAAGTTATCTTATCAGTATATCATTTGGAAGGTGAAGCTTATCATTGGTGGAATCATATCAATAATATGAGTCAAGGAGGTGAAATTTAGTACATCGATTGGGAAGTGTTCAAGAACTTATTTCTCAATAAGCACATTCTTCATTTTATTCAAATAAATATGGAAAATGACTTCTTTGATCCTGAGAAAAAGGATGTTGAATCTATTGGTACCTATGAATAAAATTTTACAATACATGCAAGGTATGCTTTTGGAATTATTATCCAACTTGGGAGTATGATCGAATGATTTTGTAGTGGCTTAAAACCAAGTATCTGAAGGTAATTAGCCATTATGTACATCAATAGCTAGATATAAATTGTTCGATGTGCTCCCAAGGTTGAGATTGATATTGGAGTAACCCATTAGTCATATGGGTTTGATAAGAAGATTAAAATGGAATTCAATAAAAAATCTAAAGGCCACACTAAAAAGAACACGAGTTTTCCATTTTGATCAAATTGTGGAATGAAACATGGAGGGAATTTTGTTTAAAGGAATAGTAAATGATTTATGTGTGGAAAAGAAGGTCATTGGAAAATTGAATGACGATGTGATGGGAAAAATATGTCTAATGATGCGAACAATGAAAAGGCTGCACACAATGCACCTCCTACTCTTCAATGTTTTTCGTGTAAGGAAATGGGGTATTATGCCATTCAATGCCCTAATATAAGGGTTATTGATAATGATCAAGGTCAACAAACTCCATAGGCCAATGAAAAAAGGATGTCAAATGAAAAAACTATCAGTGATGTGGAGTACGATAATATAGTGGTGAAATGTACACTTACCATCTACTCTAAGCTAGAAGATGTTTTATTTGATTCTAGATCCACCCACTCTTTTATTCCTTAATAATTTTCTAAGTGTATTTTTTTTATTACCTCAACAATTAGATGTTGAGCTTGACGGGACAACACCTAAGGACATAATAGTCACATAAAAAGTTTACAATTCTTATTCAATTTATGTTTTTAGGAAATTTCTTCTTGTAAATCTTGTTATCCTTACTATAGTGGAAGTTGATGTGATTCTTAGCATATATTTTCTTTCTCTAAATGGAGCTCATATAATGTTTTAAAGAAAGGACATCACATTTAATATTCCAGATCAATCTATGATTATATATCTATTCTAGGATGAATATAACCTTCAAATAGATATTTCTTCCATCTTATGGGTATTGATCCTAATAATTGAAGGTTATTTATATCAAATGGTAGGGGATAAACTCATGATTATGAAAATTGATATTGTAGGGGAGATCTATGATGTCTTTATGGAAGAATTTTTAGGTCTTCCACCAAATTTTGAAGTTGAGTTTTCAATAGAACTCATACTGGGCGATATGCCTATTTGAAAGACACCTTATAGAATGTCCCCAATTGTGTTTCACGAATCAAGGTAGAAACATCAAGATAATCTTGATAACGGATTTGAACACCCTAGTGTGTCACATTGGGGATCACCTATGATGTTTGTTAAGAAGAATGATGGATCAATGATACTCTGCATTTATTATCGAGAACATAAGCACATCTCTATCATGAACAAATATCCTCTCCTGTAAATTGATGACTTATTTGACAAACTACACAGAGATCAATACTTTTCCATGATTGATCTTCATTCAGGATATCATCAATTAAGGGTCAAAAGGGCGATATAAGAAATACATAATTATATACAAGGTATAGACACTAATAATTTATAGTTATGCCTTTTGGTCTTACTAATCACCCAACAATATTAATGGATCTAATGAATAGAGTCCTTAGAGACTATCTATATCAGTTTTTATTAGTATTTATAGATGATATTCATCTCAATTAATAGAGAATGGAATAACATGAACATTAATTTCCAATTGTACTAAAGACCCTATAAAAGAAGAATCATTATGCCAAATTTACCAAGTGTGAATTTTTGCTTCAAAAAATTTCTATTTTTGGGTCACATAATATCAGTAGAGGGGATATTTGTTGATATAAATTAACAGAGGTTATTGAACAATGGTCGAGGCCAAAAAAATTAACTAAGATCCAATCTTTTCATGGTATGGTTTGATATTATCAACATTTTTTTAAATATTATTACTAATTATATAATCCAATGACAAAGTTTACTTGTAAAGGAGTTGAGTTCATTAAGATGGAAAAATTTATAGGGAATTTTAAAGACATAAAAAGAAGGTTAGCCAGTGCACCTCTGCTCACACTTTCTTTTAGCAGAGAAAGGTTTGTGATCTACAGTGATGCATCCAATAAGGGGAAGTGGTGTGTTATCAGGAAAAATTATATGGTGATAGCGTATGCCACATGACAGTTGAAAATTAATTTAAAAAATTAAACAACTCATGATTTAGAGTAATCTGCGGTAATCGTTGCTTTAAAATATGAAGGAATTATCTTTATGATCAAAGGTGTGATATTTATACTTATTATAATTGTTTAAATTATATTTTCTCACAAAAGGATCAAAATAAGAGCCAAAGAAGATGGTTGGAGTTGATTAATGATTAAGACATCTCAATACATTACCACCATGGGAATACAGACAAGGTGGCAGATACATTGAGTCGAAAACACCTTGCTAGCTTATCCATTACGTGAATCACGAAATATCCAATATTTATGGATTTTCAATGGATGGATCATGAAATTTTATAAGAGGGGAGAAATATTAACATTCTCATAGAAATGTTTAACCATATATACAAGTGATAATTAAAAATTCCCATAAGGAAGATTTAGAATTACAAAAGGTGGTGAGAAATTTTCCTCAATTAGGCCATTATTGTGATGAAATAATAAGGTTCAAAAAATGAGTTTGTGTCCATCCCATTCCATAATTAAAAAAGAGATATTGGATGAGGCTAATAGTTCTTCATTATCTATTCACCCTAGAAGCACATAGAAGTACAATGACCTAAAAGAGTACATATTTTGGGTTTCCATGAAAAGAGATGTCACCAAATATGTCTCTCTATTCTAGGTTTGTCAGCAAGTTAAGGATGAGAGACAAAAGTATATGTGGATGTTACAACCATTACCCATACCAGAATAAAAATGTGAAAAAATCACTATGGACTTTGTTATCGAACATCTGAAAACATCCACACTCAATAATACTATCTGGGATATGATTGATCTCCTTACGAATTCTCCACACTTCATCGCTATTAGATTGGATTTATCTCTTGATCAGCTTGCCTGGATATATTAAAAGGAAGTGGAAATATTTCAGGGATTACCACATTCCATTATATCTGATCGAGATCTGAGGTTTAACTGGATGTTTTACCAAAATATTCAGCATGGTCTAGACATAGAGTTACGTTTCATAAATCCATATCATCCTCAGAAAGACGGTCAGTCTGAGAGGATAATTCAATCTCTGGAAGACATGTTGAGAGCATTCTCTATAGATTTCAATGGAGATTGGTATAAACACCTACCTATAGTAGATTTTTCATACAATAATAGCTTTTACTGAAGTATTCAAATGGATACTTATGAAGCCCTATATGGAAATAAGTGAAGAACTATAGCATAATGGGATGTATTTGGGAAAAAATCTAATAGGGACAGATCTTGTTGATGAAATGAAGGAAAATTTCAGATATATTCAACAACATATTAGAGTAGCTCAGAAATGAAAAAAAAGATATGATAAAAACAAAAGAAAAGACCTTGAGTTTGAAGTGGTTGATAAAGTGTTCCTGTAAATATCTACCTAGAATAGAGTAATGAGATTAGTTAAGAAGGCCAAGCTGAGCCCTTAGTATAGCGTTCCTTTTGAAATATTGGATTGTGTTTGGAAGGTAGCCTACCGATTGGAGCTTCCACCAAATCTCTCTCAAGTTCATGATGTGTTTCATGTATCTATACTGAGAAAATATATACTTGATCCTTCAAATTTATAAATCTCGGAAGTCTTAATGCTGGAGAATGATCTTTTTTATAAAAAACAATCAATAGAGATTCTGGATCGTAGCGAAAAAGTTCTACGAAACAAGAAAACTCTCTTAGTAAATGTTGTATAGAGGAACCAACAATTTGAAGAAGATACATGCGAACTTGAGGATATGATGAGGGAGAGATATCATCATCTATTTATTTCCACATGATGAATTATGAGGGTGAAATTCAGTTTATGGGGGTTAGAATCTAAAATCCTGATGTTTTTATGAAATATTTTCATTAAATAATTTTTATTCTTCTGTATCTTTCATTGCACAGAATCATGAGTTTTAATAAACCAATGGTTGATATTTATATAAAATTTCTATTATACCCTAGACATTAGGTTAGTGGGAATAATTATAACTAACTTATGAAAATGAATTATGAATTCATTGGCTATTAATTATTTATGAAAAATATAAATTAATTAGAATATTTTATTTTTGAGTGAATTACATTTGGTAATGAGATTAATGAGATATATGTGTAATATACTTAATAAAATAATATTTATATTCATCCAATTTATATTTTAGTCAGAGGTTATGAATAAAATTGTATTTTATGTATAAGAACCTATGTTTATTAAAGGGTTAATTTTACACCTATTAATGGCGAACCCATTTTAAATTAATAATTTGAAACATTAATAATTTTTATATGAAACATAAAAATTTTATTTTTATGCAAGATATAAAAATTATCTTTGGAAAAATTTCTTGTACTTTTCTAAAAACATTCATTTCTGATTAATAGTAAAAATATGCTAAATTTTAATTAATTTTTTTTGCATCGATATATTTTATATTATTAAACTATAATATAGAATTGTATTAAAGTATAAATAGATTATATTTTATCATTTAATATAATATATGTCATTATAATTATTTTTACATTGAGTTCATATGTAAATCATTTCACTCTTTTGTAATGTTTTAACTTTCAAAAACTTGTATTCTAATTTCAACAATGGGAAACATTTTAAATCAATTACTAATACATTTGTGTTTTGAATTTGAAAAAATGGATTCCATATTGGCAATAAAATGGTCCAAATTGTGTGAATAGATACATTTTAGTGTTTGGACATTATGAATAGTAACTTTAGTAATTATTTTATTTACTATGGTTAAAGGGTAAATCTGGTAAATAAGGGTAAATAATAATAATTTAATAATATAAAACTACCCTAAAACATGTCTTAACCCTATTGTATAATATATTTCCAACCTAGTTAATCCTTGGGTAAATTTTTGGACTCCATGGATTCACATGGATATGATAATGAAATTTTATATGAATTAATTTAAATTAAAGATAATTATTACCTAAACACATATACTTTACTAAATTGATTTTAATATAGGGTTATATAACTTATCATCATGTCAATAAATATCCATTATAATGCTAAAAATATTTCCTAACTCACAATATTTTAATTATAATTTTTAGAAGTTAGATAAATAGTTTTATTTATAACATAATTATGATGTAGTGATTAACTCATTAATGAGATATTCAAATAAATAAATTTATAAATATTAAAAAAATTAATTTGGTTATTTAGATGTCATCAACTAACTTTATGGATGATATTGTCATATTATATTTTAGTTAAATCGTTAGTTTCTACGGAATAAAGTTTTTATGAATTTTAAAAATCCAAGTCTGAATATTGTCCAAAATTGGCACAATTCATAACTTAAAACATAAAATAGTTTATTAAATGATATTAAATTATTAAAAATATATTATGGGAAAAAATTGTTAATATAAGTCCAAATATATAATAAAATACATTTTGGGGGATTTTTTAATGATATGGTAGTTACATTAACCCAAAATGTGTAAATAACAATATATCATGCTATGATTAAAAAGGGTAAAATAAGTGTTAAACCAAAAAGATAAGGATAAAAAAATATTCTAAACTTATCTAAAATTTATTGGAAGATTAATATTCAAAAAAATCATCGTATCTTTGAAATAATTATGTTTTGAACTATTTTTAGTTGAAATTGAATTTATAATAAATTAAAATTTTGAGAGTTTTATAAAGTGCCCCTCTCCTCTCTTATAAAAAGGCACCTCCTCCTTCTTTTAATCCCTCCATGTTGAGCCTCCATGATCAGCCAAAACCTACCAATTTCTGTTTTATACATCCCTTGTTACATTCTATATTTTCTATAATTCTCAAAAGACAAAATATTTTTTTAAATGGAAATTTAGAGGAGGCACATCAATGAAGACGTAATATCTTCTACCGATTTTTTCAAATTTATTTCTTCTTCTACCTCGACTTATTTAATTGTTTAATTATAAAGTTTTAAGATAATTATCACTTATATATTGATATTTTATTATAAATATTAAATAACCCCATTTCACCACCAATCCATCCTACAATAAATTGAAATCACTGCGTGTGCGTACCTATAACTTACCATCTCCACACCATGGTAAAATCTATTTTTCACCACCACCTTACGTGGATGGGTATAATGATGGAAATAAATAATAAATATGATTATTAAAAAATTAGACTAATTATTTGATACTATATACCATACACATCAATACCATTACACAATTATGGGAATGATATCGTCGCTCATGCATACGTACAGGTTACCGTCCCCACAGTGCGATATGATTCGATCTACCTAATCACAATTAAACCATGATTATATAAATGAATTGAAAACATAAATATGACATATATTATACTAATACAATTATTTAAATGATGTAACTATATCATAAAGAAAAAGAAGAAAAATAACTTTTCTGACCAAACCTACGTATGATCATAAAGTAGTTAATACCCGAATAACAAGTGACAATGAAATGATACTAACAAACATATTAAAATATGATCATAAATATGATCATAAATATTATTAAAATTCATTAATTAATATGAAACATTATTAAAATCATCATTCAGGAGGTTTGGATTCATATGAAGGATATCCGTTCTAAAGTTAGGGATTACATTTCCAATCTTATTTAATCTGAGATTGACTATTCAGAAGTAGCTACTTGGAATATTTTTATCATCCATGTACATGTTTTATAAAAATATTATAAAAAAATGATTAATATTCATCTATGTATGTAAAATGTCATTTTAAACCATTTATATTTTTACTACATGGTTTGGATGAAATCTTCCTATTGTTTACCATAGAAGGTACTTGACTATTCCAACAAAAGTATGAGGATAATGTTTTTTTAACATATATGAAATGAACGAGTTTGTACATCTTCATAACACATTATTTCAATAAATATTCCTCTACATTTTTACTAGTGAATTTTCAACTAATTTATTTTAATTTAAATTTGTATTACATTTCGAGAAAAGAAAACGTTTTTGATGAAAAAGGATATTTTCCTTAGGAATGTAGCTCAAGTGTTTTTTAAAAATTATTTCCATATAATATTAACTCAGTTTATATTTCTATATTTATTATTACTATGATAATATTTTGTTTATGATGAAATGTAATTTAATAAATCCCTTTTTTATATCAATTATCATTGTATGAGGTTTCAGAAACCCATTTAATTTGATGGGTTATATTATGGTGAATGTTTTTATGTTTTTGGGGAACATGTAAGGTTGGGTTAATATGAAATGGGTGGGACCTATATCTCCCACAATGAATTGGGTAATTATTTATATCTCACGATATAGACATTGATGTAATGGAAATAAAATCTGGTTCCATGATATATAGCTGGAATGAGGAGTGAACTCAGTTCAGTAATTGACTTTGTCTACTATGATGGTCTTGGAAATGTTCCTTGACTAATATGAAATGATTTCTTATTCTTATGTGTTTATTCCACAAAAATTCCAATCTTATGTTATAAATTTTGAGATTTCATTTAACTTTTATGATTTATCCCATGATATGATATTTTGATCCTTTATATTCAGGATTTTATTTTCAAATATTATCTTCTTAATAATATGATATGATAGATATTTCCTTTGTTTAAACTTACTGATAATTTGATCTCAAGCTTTTATATGTTACTTTTCCATAGGTTATGAAGATGGGTATTATGTATGATATTCCAAAAGGAGTCTAGTTATGATCAAATAAACAGGAGACAATGTAGATGTTTTATGAACTAGTTTCCTAGTTTTTTTAGTTTCTAAAGACACTATACTTATACAATCTTATCATTATTTTGTTATATGTTGTAATAAATATACTTCAATTTTGAAGTGAAATAAGTGTATGTAGAAAACATGTCACTATAGATATATAAGTCACATAGATCTTATAATAATATCAATAATACATGCACCACAAAATCATAAAACATCAGTCATATCAAGACCCGTAAAAAGTGATGGGTTTCATAAACATCCTATCATAACCCATGAAATGAAATGGGAGTCATAATCTTGTAATTATATACTAACTGATGGAAATTTTTGGTTTTATAATAATTTCATCAATGAAATACCAATAAAGAAAATCATGTTTCATAAGCATATAACTTATGAAAATAAGTGGGGTTAATAAGAATTTATCCTTGGAAGAGAAATGGATTTCATACTAATATATCATGTCAATGAGAACTATGTTTTATAAAACTCATGACATATAAACATAAACCATTCAATGAAATAATATGAATAGACCATTTAAATCAATTCTAGGAGGACATGAGTAACACTAATGGTTGTAATCTAAGATGGAAAAAAATTTAGACAACTCCTTTAAAAAATATTATATAAGAAAACATCCTTTCATTTAAAAATTCATTGAAATTATAAATACTATTGAGAAAAATATTTTAAAACATAAAATTGAAACTTTAAAAAATGTTGAAATTAATTTTACGTTAAAATTTATTAAATGAATATGAAAACATTTTGAATGATATTTCATTAAAAGTATAATCTCAAAACTTTTTCGAAAACCAATTATTTGAAAATAATTTGAAAACATATAACAATAACTTGAAAAGAATAAATTTTTTTGAAAACATGTTTTCCATAAAAATAAATTTCCCATGAATATAAATTTTCATTTAAAATGAAATTAAATTGTCATAATTGAAAACAATTTTTAAAACATGGTTTTTTATTTTCATGGACTCTATCTCAAATAAAGAATATTGGGACAAAACTACTTTACTGATTTGGTAGATCTTAAAACATAAAAACAATGAAAGAGATATCATAAAATGTATATTTAAATACCCTTAACATTAGGTGAAATAATAATATAATATATTAAATGGTTCTACGTGAACCAAAAAAATGAGATGGGTGGTTAATAAGACATAAATATCACCGAAATGAAATTGAGACTATAAATCCCCTTACATTATTTCTTGACTCTCTTAATACTCATAAGATCCTCCTAAACAATTAATATATGTTTAATATTCATATATTAATTAAACATATTCTTATATATAATAACTTAAATGGTTTGATTATGACATTATATTACCATTAGATTAACAATTCCATGTTAAGGTTCGCTTCAGGTAATATTCACATTATTTCTAACATGTGTCGTAACATGGACTATTTTTTGTCCTCGTACATATTTAATTATTTAATTAATTTATATAAAGATATAAATATAATTTATATTCAGTATATATGTATTATTAATAAATTATAAAATACATAAATAGAAAATGAAATCAAGTGTTCCTGTTGACGGTAGGTCGTACATATGGATGAACATTGTTTCTGTTTTTTTTCGCACTAAATGAAAGAAAGTAAATGACATATAAGAATATATAAATAATTAATATCATCAAGGCAGAATTATTATTTAACATATATAATATATGTTCACTAAATAAATAATTAATAAATTTCATGTCTTGTATGAACGAATCACATTACATCTAGGAGGGGGTAGTCCACATTTCCAAAAACAAAATTATCATAATTACACAAAATGGATAGCAGGAAGGTATGAGTTATATATTCAATAAATAAGAATAATTAAATAATATATATAATATATATCATAAATAAATATAGTGTCTATTATAATTTCCAACCATGATTGTTGGTTATGAAAAAACGAACAACATATTTTTGTGAGGTGGTAGTTCACCGTACAAAATAATGGTATGTTCATTACCCATTAAATGGATGTCTGTGTATGTGATGTTTGAATTAATAAAATAACAAAATAATATTATATTTTGGATACATATTATATTATTTTTCCATGGAATAATAATAATTTATTTAGTTGAAAAAGAAAATAATAGAAATGAGTTTGAGAAATGATTTTACCTCTTCTTTTAGTAACTCCATTTGGATTACACTAATGACATTCCTTGGTTGGATTTAATCCCAATGGGAGGACCCAAATAGTAAGGGATACGTTTAGAAATTTTAATATGGTAGATAATGACCTAAAATAATTGGTTAGTGATGTGGGAAATAGGGGAAGAGGTGGTACCTTTTTATAAGTGATGGTGGGGACACACTTTACTTGTTCGTTAAAAAATGTAGGTGTACCAATGATTTTATCTAAAAAAAGACATAAAAACCAACAAAGAACAATAATAGAAGGTTTATGGCCTAAATATGGAAAAAAAACGTGATTACTACATGTGGATAGGTCCTTTTGGCCCTTAATCTTATGGTTTAGTTCCCTATTATGCTAAAATTTTCCCCACTCGCTGTAATTAATATTAATCACATTCACTACTCTTTTTGGTCAAAAATTTATGTTGAAATTATTTGACTATTATTATTATTATCAAAATAATTTATGTACATTTTAAAAAAATAATTTCAAATAATATAACAATTTTTTTAATGGTAATCCCACAGTCGTGGTGAGAAAACTGGTTTTTAAATTGGGAATGTTCACAAGATCATTAAGATTTTTTATATTAATTTAATATAAAAATGATTATTAATATCTAAATTATATTAATTAATTTATAATTTGTATACTATGACTTCATAACAATAATGAAATTTAATTTAGTTATATAAATAATATATAAAAAAAATAAATTTCTGAATTAAAATTCATTAATTTTCACTATTCATCCAAAAATGATGTTTCCTAGATAAATCTCAAAAATTCAAACTAAGATAATGTTGAAATTATAAATTCAAAAATTATGTTTTTTTATAAAATTAAATTTTTTATTGTTCCTAAATATGATTTAATTATTTTCCCATGTGGGACATAAAAATAGAGTTTTTAAATAAAATAGCATTTTCAAACATATAAAGACTTTTCTAAAAACTATATACCTTTTAACCAATATGTTTTATCTAAATAAAACAATTACATATAATATAAAAAATTATATTCATAATACTATGCATAAAATATATTTAAAAACTATATATTTTATATAATTATAACAATAAAATGATCTTTCATAGAAACATAGCATTTCTTGTAACACAAGACAAATCGGTTTTTTATATAGCACTAGTTAATCCAAGTGAAGCATATAACAAATGATATACATAGAACATTTTGAGACTAATGATATCAAAGAAAATTATTTTCTTTAAAATAAGGTTAACAAAAACACGGGGTGTTATAAGAATGTCTTTATGATTTTAATGAAATGAGGTGCAAGGGCTCATCTGTTCAAAAACAAGTACATGGATACTTGAGAAAAAGAATATCCTATGCTCACTAGGGAATCATAATTATGGAATTGGTAAATTTAAAGCACATATTAATGAAAAAAATATATAATGTGGAATAACTTCTATCACCATTAATATCATAGATATTCTCATTGGAATCTTTGGTGCTGGATATAATTATAGAAAATTTTATGAATCATTCCCCTAAGTCCAAAATTTATAACATTAAATGAAATAGAATATTGTTCTTGTCTCACAATGTTAAAAAAATTCTATTCTTTATAGTGTTTGCAATATAAAATGTAATACCATTTTTTTTCATGAATCTATACATTAAGGGGTGTGCACACCATTTTGGATTAGACTATTTGTTTTTCCACCCTCCTCTTCTATATATATTGATCCATATTCGGTCATATAGTCATGAACCTTAACTACTCCAACCCATAGAAATATTTTAGGGAATCATTGGTATATGAAATTATAACTAGGATTGTTTCACTAAAATCAATAAAATGGTTTC
This sequence comes from Viscum album, assembly GCA_963277665.1. Taxonomy (NCBI): domain Eukaryota; kingdom Viridiplantae; phylum Streptophyta; class Magnoliopsida; order Santalales; family Viscaceae; genus Viscum; species Viscum album. The sequence continues at coordinate 1,939,551,537 of OY728126.1, read as the reverse complement.
TTATTTTGATATCATGAATCATGACATTAAATGAAATGCCTATTCACCATTATATTTTTTGTATCATGATGGTGAACTCAAATTCTCATTGAGTTTTTTATTTTTTGGGGGGATATAATGAATGTCCCCCCATTAATCTAATATCTAATACTCTAAAATAGCAGAACCTATCTCTAAATATATAGGATCATAAACTCCATATGATTTGAGATGAATATTTTCCTCTCCAAAGAAGGATTTTGTCTTTTACTTTTAATTTTGTGGTTTCAGCACTCTAAAAAAACCTAGTGAACCCCATCGATATGGTTAATGTTGAATAGTATCATCTTACTTTTCATAGTCCTCTCATTGAGCTTTTTATTTCGTGTCCAAGATTTGTGCCCTTTTATTTAGAATTTCCCATTATCTATTAAGTTCCAAATTACATATTCTATGGTGATTTCATAACAATTCATTGTCAAACCTCCAATATAGGGAAAATGTCTCGAATGATTTTTATGAACAAAACTATGGTCTTGTGTTTAGAAGACATGGTAAGTAGTGAATACTTTTTTTTATTTTCCTTCATGATGATATGTAGTTTTAATTTGTGTTTCGAATGTGTTCAATGGTCACACATTGTCTATATTCCACCTACATTTATATAATAATTTTATAATGAAAAATTTACCTCCATCCACTCAAATTTAATTTACCATATCCTTAAAACCATATGTGTTAACCTTTTTATACCTTTTTGTATGTTTTTATGGTGTAATGGTGTTATGTTATTCCACACAAATGGCCCCTCATCATCATGGGTTCATATAGAGGATGATATAAGCATCCAAGACATCCCCAATCATCATATTAAATATGTAATGAGACCAGAGTAACAATTTATTTCCCTTTTAAAATCTAACTAATAATAAATCATGTTTTTAGGTGTTTTTTGGATTCTCTACCTCTTGAATATGAATTATATTATATCCTATTCATCATTAATATATGACGATAAATTTTGTATTTAACAAACATTAAACATAAAATAAAACATCATATATTCATCCTTGAAACATGCCATAAAGATATATAACATCAAAGTACTCACCAGAGAGGTTGACCACCTTATGGAACTAATATTCAACCACACCCAACATTTAATTATAGTTATTTACTATAAAATTTTCTAAATTACATGTATCCAGATACCCTCTTTTTAAGACATGTTGTGACATAAAATCAAATTGACAATGACCCAGCAACAAAAGAATACATCATCTCATCCCACTATTTTCAGGTTTCATTCAACTCAATTTGAGCCCCTTCTGTAGTGTATCTCTAAGACGATACACATTCCACCACACATGATCTAAATCTATTTGATAGTTTATCTTATTTTTTCTTTCATGATGTGGCCCCGAATCAATCTTCATCTGTTTTTATTCACTTCTTCACGTGGTCACCCATGCATTTTACCCCTAATATCATGTAAATAAGTCAATTCTATATAAAAAGCTACTAGTCCATGAATCGTGACCTTGATCTTTATACACACATCATTAGGGTAACCTATCCTTATATTTTGGTTTCATTCTTATTAAATTAAATTAACATTATGTGATATTAATTCTAGTTTCATGATCTTAAAAGTCATGTTATTATTCCAAAAGACATAAGTATAATTTTTATACCTTATATAGTCAACGTTTTATGTCCATAAAATCCAACATCCCTACAATCCATGAATCACGATCCTAAACTATATGTTCCCCTAATGAGGTTGTCAGTGTAGAATCCAGATTTAAATTTCAATTAGATGTTTCCTTAGATCTTATCAATACAAATACCACTAGAATCATTGATCTTTTCTAAATGAATATAAATGGTACAACCACATTGTGTATATTGAACCACCATAAAAAGTATATCCCAATGTTCTATGCTGTGTTCACTAAAACGTATAGACCCAATCATTTTATGTAATCTGAACATAATCTAAAAACCCTAGGCTCATCGTTAGGCCTTATTATAGCACAATTTTTCCACATTCCCATTTGTCCCACCTAATTACAATTTTTATTTTCATCACTGGACTTAATCTATTCTAATTATTTTTTATTCCCAGATGATATTCATAATTCAAAATGGAGATTCCCTAAGAGTGATCGATCCCTTCTCAAGAACTATGATTCTTGATGACCACACATTCGGTAGATTGATTTTTATTGATTTTCACATTAACATCTAAAAGATATTCACTAATATGATATAATATTACTCCAATGGTCCTCCTACCATTGACAGATCAATTAACACAAGAAACATAATCCCTATCTCTAAAAAGACTCTACCATGGAATGGAACCATCACATTAATGTATCATCATCCTAATAGGTCACAAATCCTAATTTATATATCTAGAGTAGTTGGGTAGTGGAACCCATGTTTTCAATATTATCAACATTCATCCATAACCTATTTAACTCTATCTATCCATTCGTACATGTATAGAAACAATTTTAATGTTTATGTATTCTATTTATTCATGTGGAATTAAAGATCCCAAGGTTTTAGTCTTTTATGCATATTTCATGTTGATAGGGAAGAAAACTCAGGGAACCATTCCATCTAGTTTCCACATATCCATTGATTTAACAATGTCGATCAATGTAGTTTTTTAATATATTCTCAAATATTATTTTATTTTAGTCTCTTATAATTTAAAGATATTATTTTTATCTCATGTTTCCCATGATCATGAATAACTAGGTCTATGTGATTTCTAGTTGGGTGTTTCATTAATGTAATTGAGGCAAAAAAATTTATATTTTGTATTCAAATAAGACATACATTTTATTTCTTAACTGATAAAATGGGAGGGTCATACACATATAAAATCCACTCTCTTTTTATAAAGATGGTTCCAACTATGGTTTCAACTAGGAAAATATTTCACATGATTGGGTTACATTTTATGGGATTATTCATATAATTTTTCCACATGGATATCTCCCCAAATCATTTTTTTACCAATGGAAAACCTCATCAACACCCACATACATCATACATCACATCATGTAACACCCCAGGTAAATAAAGAATATGAAATTTTCATATTTATCCATATTTGTGAATAAAATATTAATATGAATTTAAAGGGGATGCTATGCTCGATGGCTTACCCAACACGCAACAACGAGTTTCTTGGGAATCTTATGTTGCACTCTAATAATAAAATAATATTATTTTAAATGGTAGTTAACATGTTGCCGTTGTATTGACAGGAATGGATAGAAATAACTAAAATATGATTATATATGTTTTTAAATGTTTTTACATTTATCCAATAAAAGACAAAGGCATAAAATACGGAAAGAATTCAATTTTAGGCGTATATGCCCTAGTTTTCACTAAAGGTTCACTTATCGCCTTTTGATGGAGAACCATCATTAAATATAGTTTTGTTAACTCTTATACATCCTTTTGGACCAAATAAAACTCTTCTTAAGAATTGGGACATCAAAATTTACTTTGTGTAAATTTTTGGTATCTTTCTGATAAAGTTTATTTTTTAATGAATAGTGTAAAATGTTGTATTTTAATTCAAAACCACTTTTTAATCTAATTTATTTATATGATTAGATTATCTTTTGAATTGGTTTTAAAGTGAAATTAGAATATATTTTTACCATTAAATCCAATAGTGGTCGTTGGAATTAATTTCACTTTGAAATCAGACTTAAACTAGTATCAATCTTTTGATACTTATTGTTTCATAAAAACACGCTATTTGATCTGACAGCTGGAATTAATTATTAAATTAATTAATGTGACTTATATGTTTTGAATTTTGTAAAATATACTTCATTTTTTAATTCGGAATATCAAATATAGCTTAGGGTAAATTTTTGGGATTTTTCTGAAAAACTTCAATTTTTGATGAATAGTGAAACCACTAAGTGGTACTTATAAAAACTAATTTTTCCGTTTAAATGAAATTTTTCCATATTTGTGTTTTGAATTTTGAAAATCCGACATACATGGTTGTCATTAAGAAGTAAAATGTGGTTCAATGGGATAAAAATAATTTTTTGGTGAATAGTAACTTATTAAGTTTTTAATCGCGATTAGTGGTAATTAGTGTAGTTTAAGGTAAAAATAATGCTTTAATAAAATGAGATGAGGTTGACACATGTACTACCCTCATTGGTTGTGTCATGGCCGACCAAGAAAAGACATGGGTCAACTTGGGGACCCCATGGATCCACTTTGGTTGGGAAATGACATAAATAATTTTTTATTTAATGTAAAAGTAAAAATGACACAAACATGATATGTTTTACTAAAACAATTTTTAAGTGGGGTTATACAAGTCAGATTTTTGATTATAAATAGTCATTGGAAATATAAAAAGATTTACTACATCATAGTATTTTTTTTATAATTTTTATACATTAAATAAATTAAATTATTTATGACATAATAATGATGCAGCGATGACATCATTATTTGATGATTTAAATAAAATGGAAAGATAATGTAAAATCTATGAACTACACATGTCCAAAACTTATTGGATGGGTGTATTTCTAACCCTTATCACCTTATCCACTAATTATAGAAATTTGGGACCTTTTAAAACCGAAACACATTTTCAAATAAAGTAATATTTCTTTACTTTCCAAAAGTGCCCCTCCTCTCCTCTTATAAAAGGCCCCCACCTCTACCTCTTTTCCCACACTCCTAAAGCCTTTGGCTCGGCCAACCCCGGCCCATTTACTCTCTCAAAATCCCTCTCCTCATCCTAGATGATTCCCTTTGGGAATAATCCTTTCAAACGAAGCCTTTAGGCTCAAATCAAAAGGAGTTACACTTTTAAAGGTAATTCATTCTCTCATGTTTATTTGTTTTATTTTTGCTTCTCCAACCCCCCTAAACTCTTTTTATTTACTTATTTTGTAACAACACCAGTATCTTAAATATACTAGGATGTTGTGATAAGATTTATTCGAGCTACACTCTCACACAACTACATCAAATGGTTAAAGAACATACGGTTTCCGTGGATGGTGAAATTCTGCCTCCCAAAACGATGATTGTTCAATACTCATTTAACACCTTCAAAGGTGTCCATTATGATGTCACTATTTATATATATATATATAGTATGTTTATTCTTTACTTAAGATTCTTTATTTTTCATTTTTGTCTTAACTTTATGGCTTCCATTATGGGTATACACGATATCTTCATTTAAGGAAGTGCGGACTACCGCCCCCTCAAAGTGATTTGATTCGTTATTACCATATGTGGTACGTATAAAGGGTATATTTAATGATATTATATATGATACCATAATGGAATTAAAATACTATTATGTATCATTATGTTTTAATTCCATTAAATATGAAATAGAAATGGAAGTAGCGTTCATGCGTACGTACGGCTTACCGTCTCCATGAACGGTACATTTCATTTCTTATCTCAAAATATCATGTACTATTATAAGTAAATATATATAATGGATATATATGATTTATGATACATCCAAATGATTAATATAATTCTGGAATTAAAATATACATACCTCTCATATAGTTTTAATTCCATTAATACGACATAGAAACGAAAGTAGCGTTCATGCGTACGTACGGCTTACCGTCTCCATGAACGGTGCATTTCATTTATTTCATCTAAATGATTATGTGATATTATAAATACATGTATATGTTGGATATATATGATATATATGATATCCAAATCAGGAATGTAATTTTGGATATAAAGAACCTTTGACAACACGAACAACATGTAATTGTAAGAAGTCCACTTTTGACTTAAGAACCAAATACCGGCAAAACAAATATTATTAACTTAAATGATTACATAATGTTTATGAAATGGTAATAAGTGATATAAAAGGAATAATGAACTTTAAAAAGGTTCTTAAGGAATTATAAATTAACTCAAGTTTATTATTCAGGAGATTAAAGAACGATCAAGTCAAGTCGGAACCGAGGTAAGGGATCCTACTCCTCTCTTTCTTTTTAAGTACACACTTTTATGTCATTCCTTTTAAAGCTCATCTTTCTTGTTATTGGGATGATATTTTATATTACACTTACTGTAATTTTTATGTTCATGTGATGAGAGACCCTATTCTCTCTCATCAATCCATTTTGGACGTTTTGAGTGGCGCCGTTAGGCTGCCGAACTTTCGTAAGAGATCTAACCTCTCTCTTTCTTTTTAAGTACTCTCCTTTATGTCACTTATTTTAAGATACTCTTTGTAATGTTGGGGGATGTTATTTTATATTCCTCTTTCTATAAATTTTATTGTAATGTGATGAGATACCCTATTTTATCTCATCAATCCATATTCGGAAGTTTTATGTGGCGCCGTTAGGCTGCCGAGTTTTCTTAAGAGATTTTTCATCTCACTTTTATTCCTGTGAGATTTATGCTACATTTGCCACAAATTCCATTGAGTGGTGTATGTACTGCCCATTATTCTACTCTTTGTGTAATATACTTTCGTTTATGAGTATTTAAATCAATGATCTATTGTCCTTCTTTCATGGGGTGTATGTTTTGAAAGATACCCAAGTCGGTAAGGGAACCTTTCACCCTCCTTTTTTTAAAAGACTTCTTTTGTTGGGTCTTTTAATTTACATATTGTTATGTTGGGATATGTTATAATATATCCTTATTGATGTAAATTTTATGTCCAAGTGATGAGATACACTTTTTATCTCTCATCAACTCATTTTGATGTGATGCCGTTAGGTTGTCAAGGGAACTTTTAAACCCAATTTAGATTTCTTTGGGTTCAACATGTAGTCATTGAATATGTCATCCATTGAATATGTGTGAATTACCTTTTATTGTTTTACACTTAATATCCACTTATATTGGGTGTATTTATATTTGTCACACATATTTTTGAGATTGATTTGTCCTTAATTTAAGTATACCTTCTTTATAAGGGATTTCATCACATTTGACATTTCTATTGAGGGTTCATTGTTGTTATGCACCAATTCACTCTTATATGGTGTATATACTGTCCTTTGGAGTATTATATCATGAATCCATTTATTCTCATGATATTATAAAGTTCTGACTAAATGTTATTCCTCAATTATTGTATTCAAGTGTCTATAATTTTGGTAAAACCCCTTTAACCAAAATATCGTTTTAAATGTTTTAATTATTTGTTCTTATTAATATCCATGTTTTCAAAATGGTTCTAAGGATTTATTTATATGGATATTAATGGTTTAAAATTTTAATCTTCAAGGTGGTATGGGACACTTTGATTCAAAAATCTGTTTATTAAATGTTTTAAATGGTTTTGGAAATGGTTTCTTTTTGTAAGGATTCATTATTTCAAAATACTAAAATGTTATATTGCGATTGAAATGTGGAAATGTTTTGTTTCCTTTATGCATGTTTTATGCGATACGTTTATGTTATGGTTCTTGGGCATTGTTATGAAAACGGGTGGTTCCGTGATAAACTAAGGGCGGGTGAGCCCGATATAGCTCTCCAATGCATTGGGTAACGCGAAGGAGTGAAACATTGAGGTTTCTCCGAAGAGATTTAGGGAATATACTGTGATGGGTATTCTAAAACGTAACCAAGAGGGTTACTCCCTACGTAAGAATGTTATGAATGCCACAAGTTACCTTTTATGTCTTATGATTTCTATGATTTATTCATGATTTGATATGCCTATGTTTTATGGGTAAAGTATGATTTCATTCTTATGTATACATGTACTCATGTTTCCTTTCCATATTTTTATATCCCTTACTGAGCTTTTTATGCTCATCCCAAGTTTTTGAAATGTTTTTCACATGTCAAGGGAAGGGTACATGATGTGATGATAATGTCAAGGATGTGTCAAGAAAGAATCCATGTTTTATTTTAAATATGTTTTCGTTGATGGGAAGAATGAATTCTATCTTTTATATAACCACTTTGTTTAAATGTGGAATGTAATGCAAGTTTCATGATCTAATTCTCTAAAACTCTAAACCTGAAAAGATCCTCAATGTGTAATCTTGTAATAACTCAAGATTAAGTAAGGTTTAAGGCTGGGGCCTTATAGTTGGTATCAAAGGTCGGTTTAGATAACTTTAGAGGTTAGGGTATTCTTTAAGCATAAGTGACATTACCATAATGGTTAGGATTTCAGAAAGAGTCCTAGTTTTAGATAAAGTGAATGAGTAAGTATATCTTAGTGTTTATCTTCCTCATTAGTACATGATGGTTTTGTTGATATACTCACACTGACCTTTTTGGTTTTAGTAAATGGCTGGATCTAGCAGGCACCAAAGTGACAATGGGTTTGAAGGAAATTATGGTGGTTCTCTGATTAAGAGACTGGATGAGATGGGGGATTAAATGAGGAATCTCATGGTTGTTATAAACCAACTATCAAGGAGTCATGATCAACCACTTCAACCTTGGTGAGTTCTCTAATGCATTATGTATGAGATGGCCAACTCGATGTGGAAATTCAGGTAATAATTATTAAGGTAACCATTAGGGTTTATATGATCCTTACTTTTTAGGTAATTATGGGTTACTCTATGATATGATGGAAAATGAAAGGAATGAGATAAACTTGAGGTTAAAATATGATATGATCATTTTTGAAGATTTTATCTCGTTTTGGGGGATGTTTTAAGAATTATATAGTTTTGGAAAAAGGAAAACACGCAGACCGTGTGACAACCCGTCGCGTCGGACAAATCTGCGGGAATCGAACCCACAACCAAAGTGCGACTGGTATTTATCGCCTACCACTGGACTATGTGAAGTCCCTGGTTAGTTTGACTGATTCTTTTTTTAAGAGTAAGTTGATTTTGGGTTATTTATGAAAATGATTAACCTATCATAGAGGATATGTGATTAGGTTAATTACTTTTCAATACGAGACTTTAGGAGCAACTGATGTTGTTTGGAGATAAATGTTACGATTTAACTTGGAAGACTATGTGACTAAATCCTTCAAATATTTGGGTTTCAATCTTATATTGGTTTACTTTTAAGAATTTTATGGAAAAATTGTTTATCTAATGGTCCTCGTTGAACTTTGGGTTTTGTTGGACAAATTTTGGAGGTTAAGAATAGATTTTCTTTTTATAAAGGATTATCCTTTTATGGATTATCTGATCTTGTACTAGCCTTTTTGGTTTTGGTTTTGGTTAAATTCTAAAGACATGGGAAGTATATAGTTCTCTTTTGTGGATTAGGTGATTTTCTAAAAGTTGATTATAGTACTCTTAATGTGAACAAGTCTTTCTAAATACTCGTCTTTTGGAAAAATATGAGTTTGATTAAGGAATCTAGTAAAAGTTGAAAGTCAAAATGATAAGTGATTATGTTTCCTTATGAATAAATTCCTCAATAAAAAGTAACTTAAAACAAAAATGTTGTCTATTAACTTTTCCTACTGGGGAACCCAACACTGTTTAACCCATCACAAGTTTGTGATTTTCTTATTGTTAACTTTCTCCTAAACATGTTTTCTATCACTCTCCATCAGAACATGACCCTATGTTTTCTCCTCCATGTCCATGTTTTCCTACATGGAGTCCTAGTATGGGTTAACTTGGGTGACCTCTGTACTTATCTTTCTTTATTTTAAAGTGATTGTTTTACCGACTCTTGTTCCGATGTGGGACGTTCAAGGATGTTTCCAAGCTTAATTTTAAAAATTGCGAGGACGCAATTCCCAATAAGGGGGAAGGATGTAACACCCCAGGTAAATAAAGAATATGAAATTTTCATATTTATCCATATTTTTGAATAAAATATTAATATGACTTTAAAGGGGATGCTATGCTCGATGGCGTACCCAACACGCAACAACGAGTTTCTTGGGAATCTTATGTTGCACTCTAATAATAAAATAATATTATTTTAAATGGTAGTTAACATGTAGCCGTTGTATTGACAGGAATGGATAGAAATAACTAAAATATGATTATATATGTTTTTAAATGTTTTTACATTTATCCAATAAAAGATAAAGGCATAAAATACGGAAAGAATTCAATTTTAGGCGTATATGCCCTAGTTATCACTAAAAGTTCACTTATCGCCTTTTGATAGAGAACCGTCATTAAATATAGTTTTGTTAACTCTTATACATCCTTTTGGACCAAATAAAACTCTTCTTAAGAATTGGGACATCAAAATTTACTTTGTGTAAATTTTTGGTATCTTTATGATAAAGTTCATTTTTTAATGAATAGTGTAAAATGTTGTATTTTAATTCAAAAACTCTTTTTAATCTAATTTATTTATATGATTATATTATCTTTTGAATTGGATTTAAAGTGAAATTAGAATATATTTTTACCATTAAATCCAATAGTGGTCGTTGGAATTAATTTCACTTTGAAATCGGACTTAAACTAGTATCAATCTTTTGATACTTATTGTTTCATAAAAACACGCTATTTGATCTGACAGCGGGAATTAATTATTAAATTAATTAATGTGACTTATATGTTTTGAATTTTGTAAAATAGACTTCATTTTTTAATTCGGAATATCAAATATAGCTTAGGGTAAATTTTTGGGATTTTTCTGAAAAAATTCAATTTTTGATGAATAGTGAAATAACTAAGTGGTACTTATAAAAACTAATTTTTCCGTTTAAATGAAATTTTGCCATCTTTGTGTTTTGAATTTCGAAAATATGACATACATGGTTGTCATTAAGAAGTAAAATGTGGTTCAATGGGATAAAAATAATTTTTTGGTGAATAGTAACTTATTAAGTTTTTAATCGCGATTAGTGGTAATTAGTGTAGTTTAAGGTAAAAATAATGCTTTAATAAAATGAGATGAGGTTGACAAATGTCCTAACCTCATTGGTTGTGTCATGGACGACCAAGACAAGCCATGGGTCAACTTGGGGACCCCATGGATCCACTTTGGTTAGGAAATGACATAAATAATTGTTTATTTAATGTAAAAGTAAAAATGACACAAACATGATATGTTTTACTAAAACAATTTTTAAGTGGGGTTATACAAGTCAGATTTTTGATTATAAATAGTCATTGGAAAGATAAAAAGATTTACTACATCATAGTATTTTGTTTATAATTTTTATACATTAAATAAATTAAATTATTTATGACATAATAATGATGCAGCGATGACATCATTATTTGACGATTTAAATAAAATGGAAAGATAATGTAAAATATATGAACTACACATGTAAAAAACTTATTGGATGGGTGGATTTCGAACCCTTATCACCTTATCCACGAATTATATCAACGTGGGACCTTTTAAAACCGAAACACATTTTCAAATAAAGTAATATTTCTTTACTTTCCAATAGTGGCCCTCCTCTCCTCTTATAAAAGGCCCCCACCTCTACCTCTTTTCCCACACTCCTAAAGCCTTTGGCTCGGCAAAACCCTGCCCATTTACTCTCTCCACATCCCTCTACTCATCCTAGAGGATTACCTTTGGGCATAATCCTTTCAAAGGAAGCCTTTAGGCTCAAATCAAAAGGAGTTACACTTTTAAAGGTAATTCATTCTCTCATGTTCATTTGTTTTATTTTTTCTTCTCCAACCCCCCTAAAATCTTTTTATTTACTTATTTTGTAACAACACCAGTATATTCAATATACTAGGATGTTGTTATAAGATTTATTCGAGCTACACTCTCACACAACTACATCAAATGGTTAAAGAACATACGGTTTCCGTGGATGGCGAAATTCTGCCTCCCGAAACGATGATTGTTCAATACTCATTTAACACCTTCAAAGGTGGCCATTATGATGTCACTATTTTTATATATATATAGTATGTTTATTCTTTACTTAATCTTCTGTATTTTTCATTTTTGGCTTACCTTTATGGCTTCCATTATGGGTATACGTGATATCTTCATTTAAGGAAGTGCGGACTACCGCCCCCTCAAAGTGATTTGATTCGTTATTACCATATGTGGTACGTATAAAGGGTATATTTAATGATATTATATATGATACCATACTGGAATTAAAATACTATTATGTATCATTATGTTTTAATTCCATTAAATATGAAATAGAAATGGAAGTAGCGTTCATGCGTACGTACGACTTACCGTCTCCATGAACGGTACATTTCATTTCTTATCTCAAAATATCATGTACTATTATAAGTAAATATATATAATGGATATATATGATTTATGATACATCCAAATGATTAATATAATTCTAGAATTAAAATATACATACCTCTCATATAGTTTTAATTCCATTAATACGACATAGAAATGAAAGTAGCGTTCATGCGTATGTACGGCTTACCGTCTCCATGAACGGTGCATTTCATTTCTTTCCTCTAAATGATTATGTGATATTATAAATACATGTATATGCTGGATATATATGATATATATGATATCCAAATAAGGAATGTAATTTTGGATATAAAGAACCTTTGACCACACGAACAACATGTAATTGTAAGAAGTCCACTTTCGACATAAGAACCAAATATCGGCAAAACAAATATTATTAACTTAAATGATTACATAATGTTTATGACATGGTAATAAGTGATATAAAAGGAATAATGAACTTGAAAAAGGTTCTTAAGGAATTATAAATTAACTCAAGTTTATTATTCAGGAGATTAAAGAACGATCGAGTCAAGTCGGACCCGAGGTAATGGATCCTACTCCTCTCTTTCTTTTTAAGTACACACTTTTATGTCATTCCTTTTAAAGCTCATATTTCTTGTTATTGGGATGATCTTTTATATTAAAATTACTGTAATTTTTATGTTCATGTGATGAGAGACCCTATTCTCTCTCATCAAGCCATTTTGGACGTTTTGAGTGGCGCCGTTAGGCTGCCGAACTTTCGTAAGAGATCTAACCTCTCTCTTTCTTTTTAAGTACTCTCCTTTATGTCACTTATTTTAAGCTCCTCTTTGTAATGTTGTGGGATGTTATTTTATATTCCTCTTGTTTTACATTTTATTTTAATGTGATGAGATAGCCTATTTTATCTCATCAATCCATATTCGGAAGTTTTATGTGGCACCGTTAGGCTGCCGAGTTTTCGTAAGAGATTTTTCATCTCACTTTTATTCCCGTGAGATTTATGCTACATTTGCCACAAATTCCATTGAGTGGTGTATGTACTGACCCTTATTCTACTCTTTGTGTAATATACTTTCATTTATGAGTATTTACATCAATGATCTATTGTCCTTCTTTCATGGGGTGTATGTTTTGAAAGATACCCAAGTCGGTAAGGGAACCTTTCACCCTCCTTTTTTTTAAAAGACTTCTTTTGTTGGGTCTTTTAATTTACATATTGTTATGATGGGATATGTTCTCATATATCCTTATTGATGTAAATTTTATGTCCAAGTGATGATATACACTTTTTATCTCTCATCAACTCATTTTGATGTGATGCCGTTAGGTTGTCAAGGGAACTTTTAAACCCAATTTCGATTTCTTTGGGTTCAACATGTAGTCATTGAATATGTCATCCATTGAATATGTGTGAATTACCTTTTATTGTTTTACACATAATATACAATTATATTGGGTGTATTTATATTTGTCACACATATTTTTGAGATTGATTTGTCCTTAATTTAAGGATACCTTCTTTATAAGGGATTTCATCACATTTGACATTTCTATTGAGGGTTCATTGTTGTTATGCACCAATTCACTATTATATGGTGTATATACTGTCCTTTGGAGTATTATATCATGAATCCATTTATTCTCATGATATTATAAAGTTCTGACTAAATGTTATTCCTCAATTATTGTATTCAAGTGTCTATAATTTTGGTAAAACCCCTTTAACCAAAATATCGTTTTAAATGTTTTAATTATTTGTTCTTATTAATATCCATGTTTTCAAAATGGTTTTAAGGATTTATTTATATGTATATTAATGGTTTAAAATTTTAAGCTTCAAGGTGGTATGGGACACTTTGATTCAAAAATCTCTTTATTAAATGTTTTAAATGGTTTTGGAAATGGTTTCTTTTTGTAAGGATTCATTATTTCAAAATACTAAAATGTTATATTGTGATTGAAATGTGGAAATGTTTTTTTCCTTTATGCATGTTTTATGTGATACTTTTATGTTATGGTTCTTGGGAATTGTTATGAAAACGGGTGGTTCCGTGATAAACTAAGGGCGGGTGAGCCTGATATAGCTCTCCAATGCATTGGGTAACGCGAAGGAGTGAAACATTGAGGTTTCTCTGAAGAGATTTAGGGAATATACTGTGATGGGTATTCCAAAACGTAACCAAGAGGGTTACTCCCTACGTAAGAATGTTATGAATGCCTCAAGTTACCTTTTATGTCTTATGATTTCTATGATTTATTCATGATTTGATATGCCTATGTTTTATGGGTAAAGTATGATTTCATTATTATGTATACATGTACTCATGTTTCCTTTCCATATTTTTATATCCCTTACTGAGCTTTTTATGCTCATCCCAAGTTTTTGAAATGTTTTTCACAGGTCAAGGGAAGGGTACATGATGTGATGATAATGTCAAGGATGTGTCAAGAAAGAATCCATGTTTTATTTTAAATATGTTTTCGTTGATGGGAATAATGAATACTGTCTTTTATGTAACCAATTTGTTTAAATGTGGAATGTAATGCAAGTTTCATGATCTAATTCTCTAAAACTCTAAACCTGAAAAGATCCTCAATGTGTAATCTTGTAATAACTCAAGATTAAGTAAGGTTTAAGGCTGGGGCCTTATACATCACCTATTACTACTCCACTACATGAGATGATGTGTGATCCAGATCATCACTAGTCACTACCAATAGAGCCCATATGTGTTGTATCATATTTCATATAGTCATGATGGTGACACATTTCTATAAAACCCTATCCTATAAAAGGGTCATATTAATATCCAGCACTGATTAGGTTTTGGAAACCTCATATATGGTCTAATACCTAGTAACATCAAACTATCACCATTCTAGATTCACCATATCATACAATATTTATCAAGATAATGAATGAATCATATGATAATAATTTATATTTTTCCTCGTTTTCACAATCGTTGGACAAGGGACCCCATCCTAGAAACTAACTCAACTAGTGATGTGTCGATAATGAATTCTTGAATGGCTTTCCATGACATAATTTTGAAATTCTAATTCATTTTAATAATGTATTAGACTAAAAAATCTGTTTCTTTTGGAAATAGATTGTATTCATTTATGTTCACTTTCACATTAGTGAGAGAGGCTTTTTTTGTATATCTTATTTAATGGTCTCAGACCCATGTTTATTTGGATGATTTAATCAAAATAAAAATATCCATTAGTTACAAAATTTATCTCCCACTATTCCATAGGATAAGAATGAAATATCCCCCCTTGAATGCCACCTTTATCATGGAGGATAATTTACTTGAACCAAAGACACATCTTCACATGAATTTGGTCCATCCAATATATACCCTATCACTAATGTAAGGTTAGTTACACCATCACTTGAAGTAATTAATACAAGTGATAAAAACCCCAATCTATCCTCTATGGTGGTGGAAAAAGCCTAAAATCTCTATTTTGTTTTTAGTTGTTTCTCTTATAAAGGGGTCCCCTTGTTATCCACTATCAAATAAAATTTAATATTAGTCTAATATAATGATGTATTGGAATTATAAATATGATTCAAGATTAAATACAAAATTTTTATAAATAATCCATCAATTTCACATTCAGTTACAGGGGTTTAACCCAAAAATATCTCACCCTAAGAATCAATATTTATTTCCAATATTATAAGTCATAGGTTTCAAAAAGAAAGGTCCACCATTGGAGTCTATGTTATATCAATTGGTACCACAATGATGAATATATGTTTACTTTAGACATTTTATGTCATCCCAATGAAAATAATAAAAATGAGTTAATATATAATTAAAATGGTTTATTTTGTAAAAATGGGATTCTAAATAATGATATGTACAAATTCACATATATGACTCAATGGGTTATTAACGACCAGCTACCCTTGGTGATGAGTCCCACTGGAAGATGTTATTTTCTCAAAGATTTCAGAGCATGGACCCTAGAATATAATCATGGTGTATTGAGAATCAAATGATTTTATCCCCACCATCTCTATAGAATCACTCATGGGTAGTTCCTGGATATATTCAAAAGAATCATATTTTTTAATTTACAACGATATCCCTTTATCAGATGAAAATAATTTTATAGATCATAGAATAAATGTTATTTTCATTGAGAGATAAAACATAAACTTTTATATCGAATTCTATGATTCGCTATGGAAACTATAAGTTTATCTGATATGTCCCCAACTGTGATCTCACTATATATTGATTAAGAACTAACTAACTATGAAACAATTACCTAGCAATATTCATTCAATAGAAAGCCTCATCTATAATATATAGTTAATAAAGAATTAAAATCCCTTAATTTAATAATTTTTAACATAATTTTAGAATAAATAAAATTAAATGATCTGTATGTCAAGATTTTTTTTAAAATTAGTAATACCAAAATTCAGGTTAAATAGAGAAGGATCGTCATTTTTGGAAACTCGTCATAGTTCTCTAAACCCCCATATATTATATAAAATTTTATAGTAAACCTAGTGTTAATTACATAGGGAATTAGAATACATATAAACCCAATTATGGGAATGAACATGTCAAAAAATACAAATATGAGACTCAAGAAGCATAACATGATATTATAATGTGAAGAATCACAATAATGAAAATGTGGCCTATGGAAATAAAATCATAAGAACATATAATCATATAATGTGTGGAAACCACGTAATGCAATAATTAATAAACATTAGTCATGTTTCACTCTAAATACCAACATCATAATGGTGATAGAGTCCCGTGGTGGATTGGGTTCACACCCCATTCCCATAAACAATGTAGATAATGTCCCACTATTGATTAGTTTCACTCAATAATCGATCACATAACTGTCAAGACCCATCCTCGGGGCCCGTTCTGTGACTACCCCAAGCCCGCCTTCCATAGGCCAGGGGCTGGAGACTAGCACCAAAGGCGTAAATCCTGATAACTGGGAAGGCATTTCCTTTATAAAAGTAAAAAAAACACCACAGAGTACAAGAAGAAGTAACACACAAAGTACAAAAGAAGTTCTGAAAAGTAAATGGGCCAGAATACAAAACCCAACCGAAAGTACAACTACAAATGAACGAAAGTACAATAGAAAAGATAAGCAGCTGGAAGAATAGAAGAAGCTCTTAGGTCATCCACTTCGGATCCTACTAGAAGGGTAGGTACAGATAGCGCAGCTCCTGGATCATCCACCACGGATCCTACCTGAAGGGTAGGTACAGATAGCCTCCATAATGCTCTCTCCCGTCAACCTCCTCCAAGTATCATCTCATCATGAAGTCCACCTCCGGATACTAATTTTTCATGAGGTCCACCTCTGGGTACCATCCAGTCCTTGAACACTCGGCCTCTGTCAGCGCTGCCCGTCATCTGCAACCAACACAAAGAGGTGCGGGAATAGCCCGTGCATGGGTGAGTATACGATACTAAATAGGGACCCCGAGAACCTCAAGGCCTCACTAAATCCAACAAGGATAACCACCAATAAGGATCTTTACAGATAACCCTTACTTAGGTATAAGCCCATACTTATACCCTAGTTAGCAAGTAACCCATCTCAATAATGAGGAAACACAAAGATTATGAAATCAATGGATAAACACTACCTAGGTATATGACTATACATATACCTAAGTTATCAAGTAATCCATCTCAATCATGAGGTAAACACAAAGGTCATAGACTCCGCTCAAACCAGGATTTTCATTATAGAAACTGTAACTGCTCAAGAGCCCCGTCTCTGACGAGTACAGTGATCCTATCATGACTCCGAGGTACTTCTCACTAACCTAAGACTACTTAGATACTCCTCCTGTCGAGTATCACAGGTCTTCCACCTCACAAAGTAGTGCTCCTCCGCCATGGGTCTGCCACCTCACACAGTAGTGCTCCCTCTCATAGCCTACATAGGTACTCCTCCTGTCGAGTTCCGCGGGTCTGCTACTTGCTACCAGGCGCTCCGTCCGTCATGGGTCTACACCCAAACACAGTTGTGCTCCATCCACTGGGCTAGTTGACTCACTCCAAGTCGAGTCGGTCAAGCAGTCTTCAGGTCTCAGCCTGCTACACGGTCTCCGTACTCCGTACACTCATCTCCTGGAGGGTCCGCTCCACGAGCTACAGTTCAATACTCCAAGGATCACAAATTCCCATGAAGAATTATTCTCAAAGGACTGCCTCATCATAGGGGTCTCAACGCAATAGACGGCCTGTCAATCAGACGCCCAGTTTGTGAGTTATTAGCCTTTTTGTCCCAGGGGCCCTGTTGTTTTCGTATGCGAACCAACCCGACCATATCTAAACTATACCCCGAACTCACATAGGGTATGCTCATAGGGACCATTTTTCAACGTGATCACCAACTCCGCTGACGGTTCGTCAAATGGACGTCCGGATTGAAAGTTATCATATTTTCCATTCTAGTGGCCCGGTTGGTTTTTAAGTCAAAACCAACCCGACCGCACTCCAACTGCGTCGAAACCTCGAGCGAAGTAATCCAAAAGGTCCTTCGTATCAAGAGGAATCCAAAAAAGTCGATGGCACGTCCATCAGACGTCCGGAGCTCAAATTATAAGTGTTTCCGCTCTGAGGGCCCGGTTGGTTTCGGGTTTGAACCAACCCGGCCGTACTCAAAGTTCTTCAAAACCTTGAGTGTAATATACCTAAACGACCGTCTCATTACAAGGATCGCATCTCAACTGATGGTGCATCGATCAGAGGTCCTTAGCCCATGTTATGGGTGTTTGAACGGATCTGTCCGAAGGTAGGGGGTTTTGGGCCCGGACCAACCCGGCCCGAGACCCCCTGGGTCGGCCCGAACCGAGTCGACCAAAACTGGGTCGACCCGAACCGGGTCCGGATCCGGCCTAATAGGGCGCAGCCCGGCCCGGTGGGTGCGGCCAGGCCCTGCCTGGGGATCCCGGCCAGGCCTAGGCGGCCAGCTGGCCCGGCGCGGGCGCGCCCGTGCCGTTGCAGAAAGGGGGGGGGGAGCTTCCCCCCTTGATTGAACCACTGCCCCACATGGGGAGCCGCTCCCCTCCAGCGAACACAGCGCTGGGCACCGCGTTTTCCCCGGGTCCCGCGCGGCCGCGGGACCGGTCGCCTGTCGCCGCGGCTTCAGCCGCAACGGTCACTCCTGGTGGCACGCCTGGACGCCGCCGCCTCCGGCCGGCGGCCCGCATCGCCAGTGAAGTCCGCGGGCCACCGGGGTTGCTCCGGTGGTCTGTTTTCAATTCCGTCTGCGCCGGCGTTCATCTCTGGTGTCGAACTTTACTGTGGAATCATCAAACCGCCTATGCAGCCTGTTCCGTCATCACCCGTCGATCCGCCGTCAAATAGACAATCTATGGAGTTTTCGAATCGCCTCAACGGCCCCGACTCAGGCAGCGGTTTCGTTCGGCCTCAACGGTGCAGCGCGATGGCGCCACGCTTCTTCGTCGCATTCTTCTTGTTTCTGCGTGGTGTCGTTGCACCGCGCTACCTTTAATCGTGCCGCGACAACACAACATCAAAGTGGGAGGAGGGTCGGCCCTGTTTGTACCGTCCGACCTCCTCCCATTAATCCGATAACAAGCGGCTTAGGAATTAGACGTTTGGGCAGCAACAAATATTCATGAACCAAAAATCAAACCCCTACCTCAAGGTATTTTCAAACGAAGGTTCGTTGCGGAAAACGGCATTGCGGGACAAGTTTTTTCAAGTGTTGTCGGTGTCTCGGAGAAGAGAGCCGTTGGCATCACAGTACAAGGCGTTGTGTCGTCGATCTCCGAGGATTCGACGTTCTTCGTCATCCTTTGTTGGAGGCCGGCGTTATTCATCAGAGACAGTGCGTTCTTCGCGTTCTTAAAGAAGGAAGAACATTCTTCAATAAATAGAGCAAAACCTCTCCTAATCCTTCTCGCACAAAGAAACAAAAACTTAAAGAAATAAGACCTTGTATTATTTAATTAATACACACAAGAGAACTTTAAAAATTGAATTTCAAAATGAATTCCCTCATTAATTACATTGAATATGTTAAATAATTAATGAGTTGACTTTTCATTTAAGGGGGGTGGTGCGAGTGAGTTACCAAATATAAGGGGTTAAGGGGGTTAGGGAATATGAAGGGGTGGGGTTTGTGTGGGACCCACCTCACCTTAATTCTTCACTTGGTTAGTTAGGAACTAGTGGGTCCCACCCAAACTCCCTTACATAGGATAACCACTTAGATATAAAAAAATTGGTTGAACAAATTTTATTTTTATTCATTACTTAACCCATTATTTTAATAACCACACTCAAGCAAACACAACTCCAGAAATGGTATTCCTAAGAAATTACCAGTGATGTGATTTCATTAGTGACCTCAGATTTCGATTCTGAGCACTGGTTCAAAAGTTAGAAAAACCCGCTCGTTCGTTCACTGAACGTACCCAAGCTAAACATCAGAAATTGATTTCGGGCACACCGGGCCTCAGAATCAGGCGCCATCAGAAACTGCATACTCGTGAAATTCCAAAGAAATTAACAAAAAAAAATTCCTTGAAATTTCCGAATCTTTACAATAAAATCTCATGAGATATAAAGCTTTAACTGATCCATTATAGGTTTATATTATTAACTACCCCCTATCACAAAAATTGTAATCATATATATATATACAAAATGTGAAAAATAAATTATACCGAAATCATAATCATGTTCAAACCCTTGAAAAGTAATTAGGTATCAAAATTGTGATTCAAGGAATAATTAAATGCTAAACCACAATTACTCAAAAATTGAAAAAGGAATTAAATCATTTAGATGTTCATAGATGAAAATAAAAAAAATTCTTTTCCATTATCTTCAAATATATAAAATATATTAAAAGGATCTAGGTGATGAAGTAATAAAAACATATAACTATGGAGAAGATTAATGATAACGTAATATATATTTTTAATAAGTAATTAAATCATAGTTTTCATTAAAAATATCATAGAAAAAAGGCTTCTCTATATGATATTAATATTTTTTACAAGAAATTAATAGTTTAAAAAATAATAGAGTTGATTCTTTACATGGAAAATAAATATGAAAGTTCTCATAAATATTATTTAATTATATCTTGTAATTTATATGAGATCCAAAAATATGTATAACCCATATAATGACATTAATATTTAACTATTCTTATATATATGTGTCATATATACACAAAAATGAGTAGTTTATATAAATAATATTTCATAATAGAGAGAAAAATAAAAATAATATGTAACTGATATGTCATAATAGAGGTAGGAGTGATCCAACATACAATCATGGTAGGAAAAAATTTATAAAATTATAATTTTAATTATTAAAAATTAAAAAGGGATGAAGAGATTCACTTTCAAAAACAAATTATGTTAATTATTATGGTCACATGAGATAACCCATAATTAGGTTCTCAATTAAAATCCATAACCTTGGTTGGAATGGAAATTATAGGAAATGAGTGGAAACTACCACTTATGTGGTTGGGAATTATTCTTAACAAAGTTACATATAAAATAAGGAATATGACTAAAAAATTAGAAATATATGAATCAAAATTTATTCTCCCATAATATAAATATGGTATACAATATAAAATTAATGTTTAAATTCATGGATAAATATAATAACTCAACAAATTAGACTGAATTATGAAGGATCACTTATATTATAGAGAATTCATCAAATTTTTACTAGAATGAGGAAGAGCAAGAACATAAGTTAATTATTTTATTGTAGAAAAATTTTATTATATAATTAAACCTAGGGAAGTATTTTCACTATATAAATTATTATTGGCACATAATATCAAATCATGCATCAATGTAAGGTGATTGAGATAGAAACCCTTTACTCAGTCCTGAATCAAACTCCGCATGGGATTAAATTCCTGGATATCGGAGTTAGTTTTTTAATAACATAATTAGTAATATTATTGAAAAATATTTTATATTCCATGGTCCATTAACTATCATATAATAGTTAATTATGGTATAGTTTTTATTCCCAAATTTGTAAATTGATATTGTTCAACCAATTTTTCATATAACATTATATGTTAGTAGACCATGCTGAGGATCATTGTAAAATAATTTCATAATATAAATAAATTTTCTATTTTATGGTAATTATTTTTATATATTTTAAATATTTTAAATTCAATCCACTCTTGGTTTTGATGACAATTGATTCATTTTTCAATTAAAGTGGTGGTCTTCCTAGATGCACGACTAATGTTGTCACTTCTGAATGAATGAGAGGGAATGGAGGTAAATTATAATTTTTAAATATAAAATAATATTTATGTTATATATATATATCATATTAATTTATCTATTTCAATATGTTTACCATCTATGAATGATTGTGATGGAATATGGATGACATTTATTTGTTAATGTGGTAGTATGCACAATGCAGTAAGAATAATTTTTTTCTTAGAATTTATAGTGGAATAAATAATGGTAATTAAATTAATATAATATAATATAAATAAAATAAATATATTTATTTTTTAATATTCTTATGAATAAAAGATATTGTTAAGAGGAAAATTAATGATAAAATATTTAGAAGATGGTACAAATTTTATTGGATAACTTATCTTCTTTTAGAGACCATCTTGGAATTAAACCATTAATACACCTTCTAGATACTATGGGATTTATAATGATAAATGGAATAATATGTGAGTAATTTTTCGTAAATTTTTAATGTCAAATATAATTTTTTGTGTAACCATTGATGGGTGGTAGTGATCACAATTTACTAGGAATGAAAAAGGGCTTTTAGAAATACCCATTCTCCTTACATGATATCACTATACTATTCAACAGTCAATGACTCAAAAATATAATTATAATTGATTTTAATTGTTTTAATATGTTGATAAGGCCTCATATAATAATTTCAACACATTTTTTAATCATGTTTCACGTCTTTTACCAAATGTTATTTTATTTTAACATTTTGATTTTTAAAATTTTTACTAGTTTTTAACGAAGTAGTTTATTTTTTACATAATAATATAATGTCATACCTATTATAAGTTTTGATTTTTGAAACCAAAATTTATTCTCCACATAGTGTAGTTAAATTTTTTAATATGTAAAAAATCATCTTTAATATTTAGATGCATAATATTTAAAAATAGATTTTACAGAAATACGATAACTAAAAAATATGTCTTCTTAATCTTTTTTTAATTTTTATTACCTATTTAATATGTATTAATTTAATTTTAAATTGGATTGATAATATTATATTATATATAATTTATATGAGATCAATTTTATTGAATAGAAAAAAATTACATCTCATTTATTAAATAATAAATTTAAAAAATGCATTTAACTAGTATCTGGGAAATTAACATTAATATTAATAATATTATCATTTAATAAAAAGAATGATAATTTTCTTATAGACTAATTTTAAAATACTAAAACTAAATAATAAATATATTTATTTATATTTAATTTCAATAATGTAGAATTTCTATTTTCTGACATAGGGGTATAAAAGTATATTCAAGTGTGAACTATTACATGAATTTCAAAATTATTAAACATGTTTTTTATAAATTCAACATAATCTTTTTTTAAATGAACTAAATTCTATATTGAAAATTAAGTCTAAATATATATACATGGATTCTTACACATTTAATTCATTTTTTGAAAATAAATGCTATAATTTTTAGTGAAATATATATTGGTATGATTCATATAAAGATTGATTAAATCATAAAAATATTTTAGATTCATATAGAAACAATATTAACATAATTAATTCAATATTAAGATATTTTATAAAATAAAAAAACCAAAAAATTATGCATTTATTTGATAAATGAAATAAAACTTCTTACATTGAAAAATGATTTTTTAAATATTATGTGTTATTAATATAATCTCATATTGGTATCAACATTAAATGGTATTAATATATTAATTTATATTTAATAATATTTTAAAAGGGTAAATTATATTTATTAGAATATAATATACACAACTTAAAGAGTAGTAATTTGAATATAAAAATTACTTTTATACTTTATATGCTTTATCAAATTCCATTAATTAATTATATACATGTTAAAATTAAATTCAAGTACTCAATTGATAATGAAATATTTATATTAATTTTATATATAGATAATATTATATTTTATTAATAATAATAATAACAGTAATTAGTCATAAAGAATACACACACACACAAATATATATATATCAACATATTATTTTAATATTCTATTATATTTCAATATGATTAATATTTGTTTACAAAAAATGACATTATTATATTTATTTACTATAATACCAATGAATATAACTACAATAACAATATTTGAAACAACTTCAAAACTAGAGATTTCAATCATCATCTTAGCTTCCCACAAAAAGATCAACTAAAACCCATCACACCCTTTCTCCCATCACACCATCCATACACTTGATTAAAGTCCATGTAAATGCTAATGTACTTCTAAAAATGCGCCTCAAATGTGAACATTCAATGGACCCAAAGAAGCTTCTACTCGCAGGCATGTAAATGCCCCTAAATGTTACTGCATACGATTTCTTCTCATTCAACCAGGATAACCCCATGGATCTCAAAATGACAGAGATTTTCACCGACTTTCTCTCCGATGTCACAATTACATTGTATTCCACAGGATAAGGACCTTATTTTTTCAGCATCCTCCTATACATCACCATCATCATATGGTGAACACAGTCATTGATGATCCTCCTTCCTGATTGTGTGGTCCAGATTGGAACATCAAAGGAAGGGTAGTTCAGGTCTGATGCCACCATATCTGAAACAAACAGACGTTAATTAACCATATATTTATTTCTCATTTTTCCAATGATCATATTTAATATAAAAAACTGTTATGACCATATTTCATTCCTGTATATTGTATTTATAATGTCAGTACATTCACACTTATATTTTTTATGTTATTCATTTTAAATCTGACAATATTTTTACTCTATACATTATTATCATCCTAAATATAGGTTTTCCTTTTTATATTTGGGATCATAATTAGTGAATATGATCCAAGAGAACTCACAGTGTAGAATATTTTAAAATTTTCTATTAATTATACAATTCTAAATTATGAGCATTTAATTGATGTGATTTCTAATGGTGACTAATAATCCATAATGTGTAGTAAATAATTTCTAGCTCCATTTATTTACTATAATATTATGAATGAAAAGAAGTTTATTGTTCTAATTCATATATTACATGATTTTTTTACTAATATATTTCAATTCCATGAAAATATTGAATATTCATAGAACAATAAAAATATATTTTATGAAAAGAATATTAATTCTAAACACATATCATGTTATATTCTCCTAAAAATAAATATTTTTATTCCTTTTAATTTCAATTATTACCCACTGAAGAAAAAATTAAAGGGTGTGTTGTAGGTATAGGTGACTTAATATAAATGTTGGAGAAACATCAAAATTAAAAACATTAAAAATTTGTCATTTTACTTAGAATTTTATTACACTTAATGTTTATTTTTTCTCTAACCATTTGTGATATGTGTATGTCATTATTGGAGATCAAGATGAAAATATTGTTCTTTCCATACCAATAACTCCATAATAAAACATTCATTAACTATCAATGGTTGATATAAAATTGGATCTAATTTTTATGAATAATTTTCCTCTGTGTGGAGAGAATAGATACATTATGATAATAAAAATGATGTTATGTAATGGTAGAAAAATATTAATTTAAAATGGTACAATCCCATTATCAATAATATGGAATAAAATATTCATCAAACATGATTTTTTCTTCAATAGTGAAATAATCAAAGAAGTGAATTAATGTTATTTTAAAACCTATTTGATATACCATATTTTCTAGAATCAAATTCCAATAATACATATACATGTCTATAGTGGAAGGAATGACTACCTCAAATATGAGGATCCTCATTAAGAGTATTAAATGAATAGTTATTCATATTTTTTGTTTATGGAGTTCAGTGATGCTCATCGTATTTGTTTTTCCATAGTATAGGTTCTTGGAATTCATAATTCATAGGATATCCACACTTATTTTATTAGACTCTTAGTGATTCTTCTAGATGCATGTTTTCCACTAAAATCATGGTAAATAACATCTTTATTTTATAATGGTTGTTTGATGGTTAGTGACGCACTCATCCAAAAATAAATCATATTCTATTACTTTTGAAGAAATTCCCTATGTGACTATTTCCTCATTTTTTACATATAGGTGTTTGAATATTCATTTTTTATACATTATAGAATGAATTTTCACGACCCTTCATCTTTATCCTCTTTGGTTCCTGTATGTCTTCAACTATGGATAAATTTTTATTAATATATTGTTACCTCTAACATGTAATGATCATTACATTTCTAATTTCTTCTCCTATTAAAATGGCTTGATAATTGGGATAATTATCATAATGTACCTCACACAAAGGGATAACTCAATTAATTTTGGTTCCAAACATCACTAAAATAAATATTTATTACATTAATGATAATAATTAAAAATCCTAAGAAGATTATCATAATCCAAAACATAAATGGGATTAAATATTAAATTAAATGTACACTTTTATTTCATCATGATAACCCTAAATTATTTTACATCAAACAATAAAAATATTACATTAACAAAAATTACATTAAGTTTGTTCATATTATACTTCTCAAGATATATAATCTTTGTAACTAGGAAAAAATCAATCATAGTTGTTCATAAAGGGAATATGATTAACAAATTAATATCCCTTGGGTTTTTCAAAGTATTTCGTCATTTAGGTATCTTTATCATTCACCATGTAGAGATCATGTTAAAACCTAAATCACCCATTTTATAGATATTACCCCCTCCTTCCACAATACTAAAGACTTCATCATCCTGTAGTGTCCATATAGGGATTTAATTAATATTAAAACCAAATACATGAATCTTTTACAAAAATATTATAATGTTTTCCTATATACAATACCATTCCGATGGTTTTCACTTAAGTAATTTCATTATAATCAATAATAATAACTACAAATTTCATTTTCACAAACTCTAAAAACCCATTCCATAAAAAAAATTTCTTTTTATTTTTCACACAATTTTCTAAGAAATAATATTTATGTAACTAGAGGTCTAGTGTCATTGGAAAGCTAATAATAAAAATGTAACAACATGAACATAAGAACATCATAATTATTTAAAACACCATTTTTTCTCTATCCCACATATATCTTATAAAACATAATAGGATACCATAGGAAAAATACATAAGGTAATGAGGAATCTAGAAATCCCATTAAGGTATTAAATATATCAATGAAGCATAACAATAGAGAAGAATGGTATAAAATAATATCATAAAGAGAAGGATCATGATAATTGAAACACAAAATACAAAAATAAATTCAAAATATCATGGAATCATGGTACATGATTCAAAAAAAGATATGAAATAATATGTATAAGAAAAGGTTTAATCCCAACAATAACAATATAATTTTCAAAATGAATAATTGTGGAATTGGTTCACTCCCCATTGCCATGAACTTTAGGGACAATTCCTCAAAATGTATTTTGGTTACATCGTAATCCCATAAATATCATCAAAAGAGATATAAATAATTACCCTATTAATTAATGGGATAAATGAATTTGGTTCAACCCATAACATAAATTAAAATTATACAAACATGTGGTACAAGAGAAACATTAACTATATTCAAATCATATACATCATCAAACCCATGAGAATCATCATGGTTTCATAATTCTAATTTAAGAGACAAAAAATGATGATTCAAAAGAATTCCCAATAAATGAAATAGTTGAATCTTTTTAATGATCATATTTGAAAAATAAACATAAGTCTTGGTTAGTGTGTTCCAATATTTTGAATTTATGATAATGATATAAGAGAATAAATTCTAAAAATATACTTCTTTGGTGAAGCTTCATGAAATAGTTAAACTATATTTTTAAATAAGTAAAAAATTATTGTTTTTAATTAAATTTGAAGTAAATAAAAATGATTAATCATAAAATAATTATGTTTTAAAAATATATTTACGATAGAAACATTTTCTATATGTGATTTATAACATGATAAAAGAAGTAATAATGTTCCTTGAAATCTTATTTTCCTTTAATGTGGGAATTCGATAGGGAACTAAAAGCATATATAACCCTAATAATGAATGGGATTTTAAACTATGCATATACTTAATGGAACTGTATGAAAAAATATAAAATTCAAATGAGATTGATATTGAATAAAATTGAGAAAAATAAAATAGATATTTTAACTGATATGTCATGAAAGAGATTTTGAATATCTAATAATAGATCATGGATGAAAAAAAATTAGAATAATTTTATTGAAATAAATAAATTGAATAAATGATGATAAAACATTTTTTTCAATGTTAAATAAGTTAATTATGTATGATACATGATATAACCATCATTTTTTATATTTAAAAATAAATATTTGCAAGAAGGGAACTTATGGGCATGGTGGGGAAATAGTCATCTAATTGCATGAAAATTATTCATAAAAAAGTAATATTTTTTAGTGAGGAATAAAAGTAAATTTTAGGTAAAATTGGAATCAAAATTTATTCATTAATGATATAAATATGGTATAAAATATGAAATTATTGATGAAACTCATGGTGAATCATTATAACTCAAGAAAGAATTTGGTTTATAAATGAAAACAAATATTATAGGGAAGATATCAATTGTAACCCACAAGAATAAAGACAATGAATGTAAATGAGGTTTATAATTTAAATAATAATTTATGATATTATAGGTTATGGTGGAACTAGTCACACCATACAAATTATGATTAGTTCTTAATATTAAAGGATGCATTAATTAATGCAGATTGAGATGTATACTGTTACCTGTGTCTGTATTCACTCTAAACATGATCTTATCATCCAGATTTTTTTTAAATTCATTCATAAGAAGATAAATAAATAAAATTACATAATATAATTACCATTAACTATCAATGAATTTTTTAATAACAGTAAAAAAATATATTCTAACATCGGTTACCTAATGATGTTTAGTCACATTTTCGGTAAATCAATATGTATATTGACCATGGTTGAAATCATTGTAAAATTGTTCCAACAAATCCATAATATTATTTGAGAATCAAATAAAATTCTTATATATATAAATATATTTTTTAAAATATCAATGATAGTTGGTGATGAAAAATGAGAGTGACTACTTATGGAAGTGTTACATTGAACATACACTGGATTAATGATTCCATTTCACAAACAATTAGAGTAAATGCAGTTAAATGACATTTTTGATATTTAAATATCATATTTATATTATATATATATTATTTATTCACCCATTACAACCTTTGACTAAACAATAATAAAGGTTATGAAATACAAAATGGGTCCCTCTGTGGAGGTGATGGTATGCACAACGCCCTAATGACCCTTTTTTTCGTAACTGATGGAGATGAATAAAAATTATTTTATTACATTAATAAAATAAAATTTTATCATTATAATTATATATTTTTAATTATAATATTATTGATATAATATATATTTTAACGTAATATTTAGGTGAAAAATTATGATTCATGAAATACTTACATTGGGTACATGGCATACTATTAGAGATTTTACTAGACAAGAATATATGAAGATAAATTATATTAACTAGGGGATTCTATATAAACCAAAAAAAATATTGTATCATTATTTTAAAAATATTTTCAATAATAAATAAAATGGTAAGGGTAACCATGGAGGGGTATAATTGATCCCCACTTATAAGTAAAAAAATATCTTTTTGGAATACCCATTATACTACCTAGATATCATTACACTAATCGATGCCGAATTAATTCAAATTTTAATCCTAATTGATTTAGGGGAGGAATTGGTTCTAGAAGTTCTGAACCAATTTTTTCCACATATGTTATGAACTTGTTTCAATAATTTTATTATAGTCTTTTACATTTAGGCATTTTTTTTAACATGGTGTTTCGTTTCTGACTATGTAATTAATATATTTTATTATAAAATAACATGTTACAAATGTACAAAAATATTAATATTTTGAAATAGTTTTATCATTGATTTAATATAATTAAATTTCTCAAATGATTAAACAAGAATTTAAATTAAAGTATTTAATAGATAATAATAAGATTGTGTAGAAAAATAAATTTCAACCATTATGTGTTCTAACCCATATTTGGTATTGATTCACAATTGAATAAA
This sequence comes from Viscum album, assembly GCA_963277665.1. Taxonomy (NCBI): domain Eukaryota; kingdom Viridiplantae; phylum Streptophyta; class Magnoliopsida; order Santalales; family Viscaceae; genus Viscum; species Viscum album. Next base: position 1,939,521,041 of record OY728126.1, on the reverse strand, counting down.
TATTAATATAACTATGTATTGGAATAAATATTAAATTATATTATTATTATATTTATTTTTATTTTATTTATTATAAATATATTATAAAAAATTAATAAAATAATTAATTTTAGTAATGCCATTTCACTATTATCATCAGAATTAACTTTTTTTTATAATAATATTATCATTATGAAGAAATTAAAATTAAACTTTTATATAATTACTAATTTTATTTTAAAAAATAGGAAATAAATTTTGTTATATTTAATTCCAGAAAGTGATAATGTTTAATTTTTAATTTAAGCGTGTAAAAACAATTTTTCGTATGAAATGTTTTATGAGTTACAAAAATGATAAACATGTTTTTATAAATTCAACATGAAAATATTATTAACATTATATGAGTTTATTCCTATTTATTTTTTATATAAAAAATGTTACTTGAACATTTTAGAAAATATTCTACTATAAATGTAAATGTTTTCGGCAAAAAACAATATTTTTACAACTATCCTATTAATAGATTATTTTAGAAAATTTCATCAAATAAAAATATATCTATTTTTATATACTAAATTCAAAAAATATAGTATTATAATATTAATATGTTAATATTTATATATCATGGTTTTAAGTGAAATTCATAAATTAAAAATAAAAATTATTTTATTGGAAATATAATTTTAATACATTATGTGTTAATAATAATATTTCATATTGATTTATAATTTATGTGATGTTCATATATTAGTTTTTATATATTTATATTTAATAATAATTAAATTAAATTACAAGGAAAAAATATTCAATTATTTCTAAAATGGATATATGAAAATAAATATTACTTTTATACTAAATTCTCTTTCAAAAATATGATTAACAAATTATTTATATTTTAAAGATTAAGTTAACAACTCTATTGATATTGATTAATCATAATTTTTTTATCATATCATATTTTAATATAATTATTACTATTATTTATATGTGAAACAATATTAAAAATATATATAATTTTATAATTTTTTTATTTCATTGTGGGTTAAATTTTTAAAAATGTATGACATTAGTATAACTATTTTATGTTTATCCAACCACATTATATTCAACTACCATATTTATAAAAACCATATTTTAAATTACTATACTTTAAATAAAAAAATATACAATTACCATTTATATTTTTTTATATATTTATTGTTCTCAAACTAATAAATTCACAATTTCATTTTCCACACTTTTTCATTTTGGGATAATAATATGTTTCTCCATTCAAGATGTTCGTTAACAAAATTTGGTTTTATTAGCTATTTTTGATCTATATTGAAATCAATTATGAAAGAGATCTCCTAGTGTTGGTATTTTTTTATTTTGTATTTATCAACAACTTTTAATATATATTATTTTCGTAGATGTAGTAGTATTTTTTATTAACAATCCATTTTGTGTAATACATAGTTCCAGTTAAAAAGTTGTAAATTCTTATTATGAATATATAAAATGTTTTTGATTTAATTTTTATATTTTATGATTTATATCATAATTTATTCCTATTCTATAAACATATATATAGATTTAATATAATTATAAACATATAGATTGGGGAATGAATTTTATTTCTAAAAACATGGGGTGTAAAAAACTCAATAATCTGGGTCATTTGGAGATGAAATTTAACATGATGGTTCTACTCCCTGTCTCCCATAGATAATGGAATATACATGATTTAATTGCATGTTTTACTCACTATTATAATTAAATGAAGACTCTAGATCCAACATATAGTCAAATATATCATGAAAACCAACCCTAACATCATTCTTAAAATTCCCAACATATAGTCACTCTAATTCATCCACCATTAGTTTCTATAGTAATTTATCCATTATGGTGGTTATATGTAGTTAACCCCACACATCATAAATCATGTGGTTGATCTCATAATTGATGAAATATGGATTTTATATAGAATACTTACAATGGTTTATTCAAAATCATGTGGTGGTAGCTCGGGTGTATTCACAATTCTCTAATACTGACTTCATTATGCTTTTTTCACCTCTGAGCAAGAATTCACCAAAAAAACCTTCTCAATGGATTAGTATGAGATATTAGGGCTCCTTTAATTGTCACGTATTCACCCACATGTAAAAATATTCATTCATAATGGGATCTATTTATTTATATTATTCATTGAAAAAGACACCCCTTAGACTTCTCCAATATGCCAACTTAGGGAAAAAATTATCAAATCCATGATCTAGATAATGTTTCCACCATATTTTCCTTATATATATGGATTATATAAATAATAATCCAATTAATTGTTAGAATGGTTATTTCTCAAAGCAGTCATAAGAAAAAAAATCCAAATATGATGTATGACTATAGAAAACCGCTATGAGAAAACCCCAAGGAACATATCAGGTGTTAGATGCTGGAAGTGATATAAATGGAGGGAGAAGCTCTAAGGTAAGAATGAATATCATTATATGTTTTCATTAATTCATTTTACCAATGAATGATATCATAATAAAAATAGTTAGGAAAATTACATGATTATTCTGTACCCGTAATCAAGGATGACTCAAAAAATAATGTTGATAGGGTGGAAAAGAAGATATCCTAGATGAAGATCCCAATTTATAGCCATGAATCATTGATAAATGTTGACCAAAATCCAATAATTTTTATAAGTAGAGGATTGAAGGTGTTTCAAGAAAGTTAAATGTTACATTGGAACTCCTTCCCCTCAAAATTTGTCATTCCCCATTAATATAAGAATTTATAGGGACCAAAAATGTGCATGGTCATATGTAGCCAACTAACATGGATCAATTGATCATATATCTTTTCAAAAAGTACAATAGTAATTTTGAATCAGTTCCTAAAATCTAATTTTACTACCTTTGTAAATGTACCTTTCTACATGACAATATTAGCTTCTCTGATAAGTAGTGTCAATCTGTTAAGGATCTCGATTGAGAACTAAGTAAACATTATCTATAAATTAATGTACATAAGGTAATAACCAAAGTTCTGGGGTTATATTTTTCTCGAGAATGATATATTATGTTCTTGAATTCCCATTCTATTGATCTTTTTAGCACTAATGATGTTAACCTAAAATTTTATTAAGGTGAATATTTATTAAGAGACTGAATGAATTCATGAATATGATATCTGGATGAAGTGTTTTTATACATTCACAAATACCTAATAGAATCCATTAAAAAAGTTATAAGAATCATACTCTACCAAAAATTATCGTTTAATTAGAAACTCAAAGGAACTAATGATATATAATTCTAATTATAGGGGACTTACTATTGTGTATATGATCACAGAGTCTGATTTCTACTTATCTGAGGTATAGGTAGAAGGTGTTAGTGTTGAGAAACAAACAAATAAATAATTCTAGAATTAGGATGAGATGATTATTCATATGTTATTAATACAGTTATATGATTACATATAACCCCATTTAATGTATTAGTTCCATAAATGTCTCATATGGTTTACAAAAATATTCATTCAATGACCAATCAACCGCGATAAATTATCTAGAGAGAACATATCTATCACATATCAAACCATACATGTTTCCTTCTACAATGGTTTATAAAATTCTTTAGTTATATAGTTGGAAAAATTAGAAGTTTGTATATTCGTAGTGATAAGTCATTTATGGTTCCTTGGGGTGAATTGTTTTTTTAATTGATGGTGTTATCAATTGAATAAAATGTTCAACTATTAGAGTTTATAATAACCTAATAACCAATGATAGTGAGTGTTTATGTTTACATCTAATAGGATTATATTTCCTTGATGAATAAATACATATAAAGGTAATTAGTTTCACAATAATTACCCCATATAATTTTCTATTGAAATATTGAGAAGTATTTTGAAACAGGATTACACTTTCATATCCAATGATATCTCAGGATTCTAATAAATTTACTTCTTTTATGGAGAACAGACATATGCATCATATCTGTAGTTTTCTTCGATATAGTTAAAATTTACAATGTCTATTTTTCAAAATCTACATATCATCATGATACATATCTAGTTTCATTAAACCATTCCTGTTTCATTGATGTAAAAGATGAGATCTAACGAAGACTTCTTCATTGTAGTCTATTTTATGAAATTGGGGTTATATAAATAAAAAAGCATAAATGCCATATATTTGATTCTATTAAATATAAAATAAGTGTGGGATACTTTAATATAAGTAATTAATCAATACATTAGGATATAATTTCATCCATACTTATTCCCATCACTAAATTTTTACGCACAGACATGTTCTATGTTTTAATAACTAGAATGCCTTGTGTGATAAATCAAAAGGTTAATAGACCTAATCTTGAGTTCTATAAAATAATATTGGAAGATTATAGATATTGGATTTTTTTCATATCATTTTTACATATTATTTCCAATATGAATACATTATAAGGAAATAATTTTCATCCCTAAAACATTTTCATATGTGACATCAGTATATGTTTCTATGATTGATGGAGGATAATAATAGCCACAAAAATGATGTTGTAGAAAAAGAATAAAATCATGATATATATTGTTTTGTTAATGTGTCACTATAGTTTATTTTAAATTATACACTAATACATGTAAGATATACCTTATCCCAAAGGAAAATTTCAAGATTATATCCAACTTAGAGTTTTATAAGTCAGATTCAGAGTAACGTGCAAACCCCACATTCCATGATGGCTCAAAATTTACGATAAAAACAACATTCAATTAGATTATGGTATATAAATAGAACATCACCCCACCCCAAATTTCTATGATATCCCTTATGAATTTTAATGAACATTTTCTTAGCTAACAGAACTATTTCGTTAATTAATTCAAATAACCAAATACAGTCATGAATTATTAATGGTGAGGAAGCTGTAAAAAATAAATATCATAGGTATTTTTTTTATTTATTAGAGGATATTTCATGAAAATTTTATCAATTAAAAATAGAGTTCGTGTAAATGGATAATTCTTCTTGAAACTCTATGTTTATTCCAATACCGGACATATGTGAAACTCTTACATTATTTAACCATTCAATATTCCTAGGCTAAATCATATGTGTAAATAAAATATAATCATTGACATAACTCCCATGTTATGAAAACAAAAAATAAAGGAGTCTCATTTCATACCTCATATCTCTGAAGAAAAAATCATGATATATGAGTGCTCATGGGTCCCACATCCACATGATCTTGGATTTCACATTAATAATACATATAAAAACATATTGACATCAACCGTTATTCACAAACCATATTTTATAATATTGTGATTGGATGTAAACTTTCTTTTTTCTTATAAGCATAAGCACACTCATCACTAGATACATTATTCATAGATTGTTATAGAAAAAATATAGGCTATTTTCCAACAAGAATTGGTTGGGTAACAAGTCATGTGAATAAACCGAAATCATGATATCTCAGCTAATAAGAAACACATCATCCACCTATTAGGTGTAACCCCCTTTCATGAATTCATCAAGGGAAGTCAAACTCATAAACATAAATAAAAAATATCATTAGGGAATCATGATGAATAACTAACACTATATTAACCATCTTTTCATATATAAAAATTGATGATGCTTTATATATGGTGTTACCCAATATCTTATCTTATGTGGGGATAAAAGGATTCTACGTGTGATAATACTAGATCACCTTGTATGGATAGAATAAAATACATAATATGAGAATCATGAAATTAATCTATCTTATGGGAATCCCAGACTGTAATCCCCACATAATTTAATATTTTCCAATTTTTAATAAACATGTGTCCATACAACTTGATGACAAATTTTAAAGTTAATTCATATCACATGTCAAAAAATTTATAATCTTTATATGTGTTAGTTTTTAACATTTTCATCTATGAGTGAATATAGGATTAATCACAAAGTTTGTATCCCAATATTATCACAGTTCTATATTTTCTAGTGTGGATGAACCTCCAAATATAGATCATATTCTAGGATTATTACAAACCCCTTATCCAAATTACCCAAGCCACCATTTTACATGTAACATCATGAGATTTTGTTTTTTTTTCAAAATAATTTTCCCCTATGGAAAATTTTCATATCATGAATAACTAAAGATAGTTTATTTTATATCAAATCATTATTTTTTCGTGTGTTATATGCAAGAATTTCTTTCCTCGATGATTTTTATAACACATAAGATTGAGGATCACCGAACAAAAATATATTATTAAGGTATGACTATTGAATATATTAAAATACAACCATGATGTTAAATCAGTGGTCAAGAATAGTATGAAATAAGTTATGGAAGTATATGGATTACATAATAAAATATAAATTCATAGGTTTCCAATTAATTATAAATGAATATGAAAATTGACTGAATATAAAAGAAAACATTGTTATGGTCAAAAATTTATTTTACCCTAATAAATTAAATTTTCATTTATGTAATGAAATTAACTAAGTAAAACATTCATTTAAAATGGGACTGAATTGGATTATGTAATATGCAACTTTTACATGGAGTATGACTTGGCTTACATTTCACTCAACACCAACTTGGTGTTTGATGCACAAAACATTAAGTTTCTACAAAACATCAATTTTTTATATAATTATTTAAATGAGATAATTATAACCAATACCTTAAAATTAGTTATATTATTAGTAATAAATAATTTTCATTTATTTTTTATAATTTTATAATTCTACAAATTTATAATGAATGATATGAGTTTTTGTAAAGTCATTTTATTTTAAAAAATTCATTTTATTGAATAAACCAATTTTAATAATATAAATAATTTTAGAAAATTTTTTAAATTTTAATTGATAAATTAAACTTGATTTTTAAATTCATAACATCAGAATTATCCAAGGGTGAAATTTTGTATTTTTTTGAGAAACTTCTTCTTTTGTTGAATATTGGAAAATACTGTTCTTAGATAAAAATGCATCATAATTTAAATAATTATTAATAGTAAGTGATGTTAGAAATTTTTTTAAATGAAAAATTAGAAAAATAGTGATTCTATTAATAAAATTTAATTCATTATAATCAATTTCAATTTGAAATTGAATAAAAAATATTAACACACTTTTGAACATATTTTTCTTTACAATCCTTTTATTTCATCCCATCTACGAGATTAACATTTATCATAATTTTTCAAATTATATGATTTTAATTATAAAAAATGACATAAAATATTTTATTAATTATAATATTTTTAGTCTAAATATTACAAAATAACTTTTTTACCTAATTTATTATTTAATGTAAATAAAATTATTCACCATAATTAAGGTCAAGTTAAGCATAATTAAGGACTGATCTGTAAAATTGAGGTCCCAAATGATATATACACCTATAAAAACCCCCTTATATGTCCATATATTGTCCTTAAACCTTATATTAATGAGTATTTTATTTTTTATGACTTTTTTATGTAACAACATGTGGGAACCTAACTTGTAACTAAAAATTATAAGTGAGTCCTTTTCCTTCCCTGTAGAAAGACACCAACTATCTCACATCCTAACACCTCAATAACCTCTCAATTTCTTCCAATAACTAAATAATAAACATATAAATATTACTACCTTTTTCCTAGAATCATTATATAGGGAAGAAGGCATTCCAAGGTAGCCTTTTGGCCTAGACCAAATGGTGTTACCTGATTAAGAGGTAACATCTTCTCTCAAGTACATTCTTTTATTTTCCTTCTATACCCCTTAGGATATCTTTATAATGTGATTATAAAACAAAAAAATAATCATAAATGTATTATTATTTTATTATTTAAATTGTTTTACCTATACCTAAACACACATCTATATAATGGGTAACTGCCATAATATTTATCTGTATGGTGAACAACTACCTCACGAAATGACGATCATTCATTTTTCAATTACCTCTTATCATGGTGGCCATTATGATGGAATATATGTTTATATATGATATATTATATATATATATATATATTGTACTTATTATTATATAATTTCTTTCAAACATATCATCACACTTTCCAAATTATGTAAGAATGATAATTTTGTTTGAGGATGTGTGCACTAACAGCCCCTCAAAGCAATATAATTAGTTCATAGACTATATAGATTTTTATAAGGATGTTTTTAGTGAATATATATGACATATAACAAATAATAAATCTACATTAATAATTACACACATATATATATATAGTCCTTTTACTTTCATTCTCGATACATGAAAATTAGATTAAAATAGTATTCATGTGTACGTACGGCCAACCGTCTCAATGAAAAGTGTATTTACAAAAAAAAATTATATATTATATAGATTATTATAATATAAAAATAATTTATATAAATGATATTTATATAATAATTTACATCTAGGATTAATGATATAGGAAAAAGGTCCAACAATATAACAAATGAAGACACATATGAATTACTAACAGAATAGTACATAAAGTGAAACCTTAACATATGATGGTCAATAAGAGGGTATTATAATGTTGTAATGAAACAATATAAGGTATTATATATAATAATATTGTTTGGAAGAGGTTTTATAATAAATTTATATTTATTATACATGTTATTTTAATGAAGATGATGACTGTCTGTACACAAGGTATGGGGACTTTATCTCACTTTTTTATCATCAGATAAATAATATTTTTCCACTATTTCTATATTTTGTGGTGTATGAACCACCCATGATCATATTCTATGTTTCCTATACTAAAATATATTTTTATCAACATACTCTTTTTTTGTACATTCACTCATCGATTTTATGTTTCGAAAGTTTCCTAATCAGTAAAAATGATTTCCCTCAAATTTCCTTCATTAAGACTAATGTTTCTTATACACCAAAACTCTTTTTAAAGATTTATATAATTCCATTTTACATGTTATATCATGAAACTACTTATTTTCAGGATATTTTATTCTTTATGTAATTTTATTTTCTTACATGGTGAGTATGATCCCAATTTACTATTCTATAAGAGTCTATTAAGACAACGTCCTTGATTTTTGTGATTGTTTACGATTATGTATCTTCTGATGAATTCTTGTGTTTAAAATCACATTGAATTCATGAAATTTATTATATTATTGATATTCATGCTATATTCATGTATTGGAATAATTTTCAACAATTTAGTACATAATATTGTTAAGAAAGTGCTTCAAAGAAATCCTTTCTTTACACTATGCTGAGTAAGAAACCATTGATATTTCAAAGCCATATTTTATAAAAAAGTATTATAAGAATATTAAACTTTTATCCTATGATAATGAATTGAATTATTTATAATTATTGTCTATTACAAATGTTTTCAATGAAACCATCTTGTCAATTTTCAAATAAAGCAAATTTCTATCAATTTTATTTGGCAAAAGGAAAGTAATTTTCACCTCGTATGACTTGTATGAATTTATTCTCCATATGTCCTTTGAGTCTATATTTTAATGCCTAATTTTTAATTTTTTCTGGTTTTTTAGAATTAATTTTCAAATAAAATAGTTTCAAAAAGTTTTCATACATTCATTATATGTTCTCAATGTATATTCAACGAAAAATTTCTCTCAAAAATTATTAATGATTTATTTATGTGTTTTAGAAGTCATTTTATAGAAATAAATATCAAAATAATTCCAAGCTTCATCTATATTTTTTCAACATATATTAAATGAAATGGTTTTAAAAAGATATAAAATATTTCCTCTTATTTTTTGATTTTTTTTAAATAAATATAATTTTAAAATGTTTTGAGGCTTAATTTATTAGTTTTCTAGGGAAAATACATTCAAATGATTTCATGTATTGTTTATATATTTTAATTATATTTTCCATGAAAATGATTTTGGAATGGTTTTATGTATTAAAAATTCCATTTCAAAGAATAATAATTATTTTCCTCAAGAATCGTATTTGAAATATATTTCAACATTATTTCCCATCGAATATTTCATCCATTGATGTTACTCATTCCATTTTATAAATTTTATAAATGTTCCATCCATATTATTTCATTTAATGGGTTATATATAATAGAATAGTATTCATGAAACAAATTTATCTTTTATGAGTTATATGAATTTGAAGCCTAATTTATTACATGGGTTATGATTGTAGTGAAATGGTTATGAAACCAGTATTTTTTCCATAGGTTATTTTGGGATTTAATTTTTATAATACCCATTTCATTTCATGTGTTATGATATGATTATTTTTGATCATGTGGGACATTTATGTATTATTTCATTATGATAAGGTTGGTAAATATATCTCCATCCAACACATCGGGTAATGATTTATATCTCCTGAGGTCGACTAATTTGGTCTTTAGATTAATCCTTGACTACCATGATGGATATGGGACTGAAACATGACTACAAAGTTGGTATGGGGTGTGAACTCATGCAACTGAGATGGTCATGGTTGTGAACGATGACTGCCAAGATGGTATGAGATGTGATATCAAGCTACTAACATGGATATGGAAATTCCTATGACTACCATGATGGTATGGGGAGTGAACTCATACTTCAATGACGGTATTTTCAGCAATTCCATGGCTACTATCTTAATCATATTATAAGCTTATGTGTTTTCCACAATTGCATGTTTTATTCTAAAGTTTTTCTCCATTGATTATGTTCTTTATTTCTATATTATTCATGGATTATGAACTTCCAATATTTATTATGACCTCTAATATGTAGGGTATGATCTTATAATATTATGATCATGTTCTATACTCATTTTTTCCATTTTATCCTTATACATTTTATTTATTTACCCTTACTGATCATCTTAGCTCACCCCTTTCTCAGGTTTATATTCCCTAGGTTATAAAGAATTTATTTATGTGTAGGTACTAAATATGGAGAAATTTGTGGTAAATTTTGATGATATTTAACATTGATAGAATATGTTTATTCCATGATTCCTAATATACTAAACTATTACAGTCCTCGTGAATTTTTTTAATGTACTGAATATTCATCTAAATTGATTTAATATACATGTATTTCATTCCTAGGTCTCTATAGTTGGAATGAAAGGAAGGTTTTAGTAAACATTTGAAAACTAAGATGAGAAAATTTTAGTGAGATACATAGGTTTGTTTCTATGGATATGTCGAGGGATGTCTCTAAGGATAAGTATAAGGATGATTCAATGTTTTGGAAATTGTCCTGGAATTTTTGTAAATGTTAGGGTGAGTGGATTCTTTGAAATATATCCTAGTCTAAATTCTACAAGTGGATGTGTTTCTAACATATATGTACCTCATGGTAAAAACTATAATAAATAGGTCCTAGGACTAACTCAAGGTAAACTGGTAAACAAAAATGGGCCTTGCTGCACACCTAGTATGACACTACTAGGGGATATGCTTTGGGAATTAATGAAATATATTCGAACTATAAAGAATTATTTAAACAGAGTATTACTATGAATAACATTGGATAAAATTATGGTGTCATATATTAAAGAAGTATGAGTCTTAATCTTGGAATCCTATATGTAATTTTTCATTGTTATATGGTATCCCATTATGAAAAATGTTTCGAACGTTATGATTTCTTATTTTTGTCAATGGAGAGAATTAGTAGGATGATGGATAACAATGAATGTTTAAAATTTGGAATGTTTGGAACTTATGATAATTTATTTTTCTATATTGAATTATCATAATGTAAATCAGGGATGTTGTACAAGTACTTGTTATATCACAGAAGATAAAGAGACTCCCAATGACATGTGAAATGTTTGTGATGATCATAAAATATTATTTACATTAATAATTAAAAACATGAATATATCGATGTCATCGTACATTAATACCTGATTCATAATTAATTTTTTTGAAAATATGTATTAATTATGATGTTGATGAAGATTAAGTAATGGTTTATGAATAAAATGGCATGAATTAACTATTTACATTTTAATATTCAATTATTATGATTTATATGATTATTTTTAGTATACGTTTTCAATATGTATTAACAAGTACATAATAAATGGTGATGAAGACATGGAAACGATATTTCATGGAATTGTGATATTTTGATTATGGGACGACGAACCTTAATTAATGTCTAACATCAAGTTAATGATGTTTGTATAAATATATACTAGATATGAATAAGTTGATTGAATAGTATGTATTACCCTATAGCTGATTATTGAAAAAGTGTTTTATTTAATCAATGATGATGTCTACGAAATTTCTATATTTGACTAATATATCAAATATAATTTGGAATATGAATGTATGCATGATTTCTAAAAGGATTTATGAAAATTCAGGTCCTTAACAAGTTCCAAGATTGTTTGCCACAAGGGTATTCACATTTGTGGCATGTGACAAACATGTGATACATTTTGATATATGGGGGATCAATGTTATGTTGGTTTTGTGAATTTATTATTATTATTTTAATTTTTATCTTTCTGAAGGGTTATAAGGTTAACCATTTATGAAAATTTATATTAAACATCAGAGGTCATATTAATTCAGTTTTTCTTAAAATGCATGGATAAATGTCCATTTAGTGATTAAAATCATTTCAATTATGTGCATCATATTTTTGAAATTATTTTAGATTCATTTTAGAAAATGACTTCTTATATGTCGGGTGACAACCAATAAATTATAACAAGGATACAGGTATTGAACCCATGGCCAAAGGACGGTAAGGGTTTCACACCTACCACTGGCCTATACAATGTCCTAGTTAATGTATAATTATTTTTTATGAATAATTATTAATGATGAAACATTGGTGTAACTATTAATTTTTCTATATTAATGTATTAACCATATTTATTTTGAAAATTATTTATAAATAAATAGTAATACTTTTCATTCATTCATGGGCCTTAATAACTATTAAAAGTGTATTTTAGTTCTTCTAGTATCAATGAAAATATCTAGAAATCTATTTCATAGAGTATTGGATGAATATGAAATAGATAAAATCACAACCAAATAATTAAAATTTTGTTTTAAAACAACTACTCGATGATAGAATAACGATAAAAAGGAATATTTCTTTTCCCAATACATAATGTCTGTTGAATCTATGTTGTTTTAAGTCAACACTGATTTATGTCATTGAGGCCCTCTACATTTCTTTTATAATTTATATATTTGTGATTAATGGCCTCAATCACTTCCTATAATTATATACTCATTTCCTACATGTTTAATCATTACTCCTAACCTATGTTCTCCTATGTGAAAAACTAGTTATATGATACATTGGGAAAAAATTATGGTTCCAACATTCCCTTTTTAATGGATGAGTTGGTATTCATTTTTTTATTGTGGGTTTTTATGAATGAAACATTTATGCATTAAACCACATATAACCCTTATGAATTTAAAGAGAGAAATTAATTTTAAAGGGGGTATAATGTGAATCCCTGAGATTATCTGAATATTTTTTCCAATTAATTTATAATTTTTGTTATTTTTCATTTCATGCAACAATGAATATATAATATTTTATATTAATGAACTATTATTGGCTTGCATTATAAGTAGTAATGAATTTCCTTGATGACTTGCGTAATACAGAAGACCTAAGTTCATTGAAAAATAATATATTATTAATGAATTATTATTTAATATTATATAATTATTTATTTATTTTAAATTAGATTATATGAATAGTATTTAAGAATTTGTTTAAATATATGTTTTTTTGGGAAAATATCCCTCAAGGTGTCCTCTCGGTATGTTTTTGGTGTGATTTTGTTGGTTGACAAACCAAAATTATTTCGATTGAGTATGGTTAGTAAAGGGATGTTTTCAATGTAGGATTGAATATTAAATGGAATAAAAAATGTAATTTTTGGACCATATAGTCAGTACTCAAAATGGTGAAGGAATTCAGAAAAGAACAATTTCTATATAGTAGTGCTATGTGAACTACAAAATGTTGTATGAAGATCGCGAATGGAGAAAAGAATGTAGGGAGGATTTCAATTCATGATAGACAAGTAGTATATGGATGTATTGTTTTATGTAGGATGTATTACTGTTGGTAAAAATGAGATAGTGGTCTAGGACACTGTGAAGTAATAAAATATGGTGATGGACCAAATAGGGAAATGTATTGGGGATGAATCGTTACGTTGTGAAGGCTGCACCACATTGAACATTATGGGTGATGTTATTAGAGAGATTATTGAATATATTTTCCTATATATAAATTGTTACAACACTAATTATTTTGATATATTATTTTTAGAAAACATATTTTCTATGGGAATTTAGTGATGTTCGAAAGTAGTCCACGAGGGATAATTCCTCAATTGGTGAAGTAGCTCTCAAAGAGGATTTATCAAAAGGAGGAATTCATGAAAATGCATCCTGAAGGGGTTTTTCAAGAATATGAATCTCACAATAGAATATTGTCCATGAAAGGGAAATGGTTTATAAAATAAGAAGTGGTCTGTAGCGAGAAGCGGTCCACATAAGTGATGCTACTCTGCAGAGGTAGTTCATGAAGGCGGCCCGCAGAGGCGGTATGCAGAAGAGGTGGTGCAAAAAGCATACACACTATGTTGTGTAGCACAGTTCATAGAGGGTGGTGTTTGTTCATGATGTTAATTGAATATTTTTAAAAATGAATATTCACTTAAGAACATTACATTGAAAAGTACATATCATCTATGGGTGAAAACAAGACTTCAAAAGAGTATCTACCAACAGTGGAGGAAGTGTGATTTCATGCCACTAAAGGGACCTATATGTCCATAATTTAGGAGTGGATCCCTTCTCATATAAGTGAGAAATGTAAAAGGAATATTTTTATATGTTCCACCATTAGTGAACCAGAGAATGATACATAGGGTTTGAACAATGGGAATGTATTGTACAGGGTCGTAATCTTGTACAGAAATTGTGCCTGGGCATAAAACTAATCCAAGAAGAACCATGTAATTGGAAATGTATATTGGTTGATTTGGTATATTGATGAATCAACATTTAATTCTCCTTTGATGTATCCTAGTGAGGGTGAACCTAGTAAAAATTTTAATTTCTTGTGAATGATTTTATTTTTGTTCACATATTTCAATGAGAAGAAGAGAAATGTGAGTTTTGTTTAACAATAAAAAAAATCTGAACAAGAAGTTATATTAATATTTCATACTATGATTTAACCCCCCTCACCCTCATGGATATTTAAAATTATTGTGATAAAATGTTTCCACAATATAATAATAATTCATAGGTTACCAATTTATTATAAAGGAATATGAAAACTGATTCAATATAATAAGAGATATTATTATGGTCACTAATATATTTTAACCCAAAAAATTAAATTTTCATGTATTTCTTCAAATTAATTAATTTAAATATTGACTTCATATAGAGTCGATTTTTCATACGCTACACGCAGCATTGACTTGGCGTACGTTACACACAACACCAACTTGGCGTAAGATGCACACAACAATGAGTTTCTAAAAAAAATTATATAATTTTTTAAAATATATAATTATAACCTATAAATTAAAATAATTTATAATAATATTAATTAATACTTTTTATACCTTTTTTATACTTTTATAATATAAATAATACATATTGATAACAAAGTAAATTATTTTTGGTAAAGCCCTTCTATTTTAAAAATATTGTTTTCTTGAATGAACCACTTATAATAGTAAAAATAATTCTATACATATTTAGAAATTTAATTCAGTATTATAGAAATAATTTTTTAATTCAGCATATCTAAATTAGCCTTTTGTAAATATTTGTGATTTTTCTGAGAAACTTCATTTTTTGATGACTAGGGAAAAATTCTACTTTTTAATTAAAACTACCTTTTTGGTTAATTAATTATTAATGTTTAATGATATAATTTTTTTTATAATGTCTCACTAAAAAAATATTACATATTTTAATACAATTTAATTCATTAGAATTAATTTTAATTATAAAGTGTATTGAAAATCATAACAATCAATTGATCATTTTTATAATTTTAAACCGGTTATCTAATATTGTATATAGGATTTTCATTAATCTTAAAATTTTCCAAATCGGTTATTTGAATTTTTAAAAATCAACATAAACCATTTTATTCAGTATAATGTTTATATTCTAATAATTCCATTGTAATTTTTGACATAAATGATTAGTAAAAGTGATTAAAATTAATCAAAGTGATTAAGGAAAACTTAAGCATAATTAGGAACTAGACCTTAAAATAAGGGCTAAATGATCTATACAAATTTCTAAAAACCCATTTTCTACCAATATTTCGTTCATTAACCTTCCATTATATTGTTTTTTTGATTTATATTTCTTTTTTTAAGTAAGAACATCTGAACATAGAATTTGATTCTTAAAATTTCCAATGACTCATTTTCCTTACCTATAAAAAGTCACCACCTCACTCATATCCTCACACCTATCAAACATATTAATTTATTACATTACCAAACCAATAAATTTCCTAGAAATACCCCCTTAATCCTTGGAGACTTCCCTTGGGCAGAAGGAAAACCAATGAATCCTTTTGTCACAAACCAAAATGAGTTACCTGATTAGGAAGTACCATCTTTTCTCAAGTCCTTTATTTTATTTTCCATCTCCACCCCCACAAAATCTCATTATTATATTATTATATAGAAACACCAGTATCCAAAATATTATATGATTTATTATTTAATTTATTCTACCTACACTTATTCAAACCTCTATCTAATGGGTAACGAACATATTGTTTCTAAGTATAGAGAACTACTGCTTCAAGTAACAGTGATTGTTCATTCATCAATTACCCCCAATAATGGTGACCATTATAATGGAAAATATATTTATAAATATTATATATATATTATTTATAATGTTTTTATTTTTAATTTTTTTTATAAAATACCATTTTGATTTTCATCTTATATAAATACTATAATTTCGTTAGAGGAAGTGTGGACTCCCGCCACATCAAAGAGATATTATTCATTCAAACAATACATGGATTGTATTGAGGATTGTTTTAGTGAATATATATGAAATATTAAAACTACATTAACTATGATATATATATACACATATTTCATTTACTATTTTCTCTCAACATGACAATTAAATGGAAATATCGTTCATGCGTACGTATGTTCGACCGTCTCCATGAACGGTGTATTAATTTACACACCTATATATTATATAGATTATTATAATAAATATTTAATGTGTTTAAATTATATTTATATCATTTTTTACATTCTATAATCATGATATATGTATATGTAAAAACAATATAACAAATTAAAACACATATGAAAAACAAATTGAATATTATCCGTTGTGAAACCTCAACATGCAATTGTTAAAAATTAAATAATATAGGATTTTAATAAAAAAAAATATGGTATTAGACATAATAATATGTTTATTTTAAGGATTTATAAAAAATTTAATTTTATTATACAGGTGGTTTGAACATATACGATAACAGTGAAGACACAAGCTAAGGGGATTTAATATCACTTTTTATTTTCATGGGAGATATTCAATGTTCACAACTAATTACTTTTTTTTGGAGTACTTAATTCAAATGATTGTATTCTATATATCTTATTTTTAAATTTATGGGTTTTATGTAACCATTTTTTTATTTTTTTTCATCGGAATTAACTTTCAAAAGGTACCAAATTAATAAAAATGTTTTTTTTTTCAGTTTTCCTTCTTCAAGACTAATTTTTTGATATGCACCTAGACTTTTTTAAGGTGTATATAATTAAATTTTACATCATATATCATGAATATACTTATTTTAATGATATATTATTCTTTATTTAATTACCTTTTCATACATTGACAATGTGATCCAAATTAATTAATTTATATGTGTTCATTGAGACATTCTCATAAATGTTTTAGATAGGATACTTGTTTTGATTCTATTGATGAATTATTATGTTTCATATCAAAATAAATTCATGAATTTTCTTATCATCTAGTTATTCATGATATATTAATGTATTCATAAAATTATCTACTCTTTGAAAGATAAGATAGTTAATAAAGTTATTTTAAGGAAGCTCGACTTTACCATCATTTTTCAGAAATCTATGTTCCTTAAATGCCATGTTTTCTAAAAATGGATTCCAATAATATTTTACTAATATACTATTATCATTAAAATAAATTTTTTAAAATTTTGCCTATTACCAATGCTTCCAAAGGAATTTTCTTGTCTCATTCTGAATGAGGAAATTTTCTATCCTTTTTACCTTTTCAAATGAATGTCGTTTTTGCCTCATGCAACATGAACATATTTATCCAACATCAATCCTTTTAATATTTCATTTAATGATTAAATTTTATATTATAAAAGAAAAGAGGTATTTTCGACGAAATATTTTTATAAACATTATAAATAAGTATTTATATTTTTTAAATGTTTTTTTTCAAGGAAATGGATTTGATAAGTTTTTAAATCACTATTTATAGTTTTCAAAGTATTTTCAATGAAATGGAGAAAAAAATTCATGATTTTTTTATAATTTTAAAATTTATTTTCAATGAAATGGTTTATAAAACACTTTAAATATTTATTTATTTTTTTTCCAAGTGTCTTCAAAGGAATATATTTTTAAAAGTTTTTGAAGCTAATTTTATATATTTTCTAGGAAAAATGTTTTAAAATGATTTCAAGTGTTATTTATATATTTTAGTGATGATTTCTATGAAAATTATTTTTAGTGGTTTTATATATTAAAAATACTTATTCAAATAATAAAGGATATTTTCCTCAAGAAACACTTTTGAAATGTATTTCAAAATTATATTATATCTAAGAGGGAATCCTTTGATATTTATCATTACCTTTTAGGAAATTATATAAATTCTCAATTCATATTCTTTCTATCAGTGGGTTTCTCTTAATGTAATGGTCTTAATGAAACTAGTTTCTATTTCATGGGTACTATTCTTTTGAAACATGCTTCTTTTCAAAGTTTATTTTTATGATGAAATGACTATGAAACATATCTTTTATCCATATCTTATGATAAGATTACATGTTTATAATACATATTTCATTTCATTTCATTTCATGGAATATTATATGATTATTTATGATCTTGTGGAACATGTATGTATGAATCAATTATGTGTTGGGTGGGTCCTATATTTCCCTCTAATGATTTGGTTAAATATTTATATCTAATGACACTGACTATAATGGTCTTTAGAATAATCCTTCACAACAATGATGGTAATGGGAGTGAACATTGACTACCAAGATGGTATGAAGAGTGAACTCAAGATACTAAGATGTCCATGTGAGTGAACCACGACCAATGGGTAGCATGAGGAGTGAACTCAAGTTACTAAGATGTCCATGGGAGTGAACCATGACTACTAACATGGTATTTGGAGAAAACCCATACATCTAAGATGTTTTTCGCAGCAATTTTGGTCCTTCTATTGAAATCATATTATATGTTAATGTTTTTTCCATAATTTTATGTTTTATTTAAACATTATGATTTAATGTATTTTTTTCTTTATTTCCTTATGTATCATGTATTATTATCTTACAATCTTTATTATGATATCCAATAGGTAGTTTATTATCTTAATATTTTATAATTATGTTCTATAATCTTAGTTCATGTTATGCTTACACATTTCCTTTATTTACCTATACAGAACATCCAACCTCACCTTTTGTTATGTTTTCTTTCCCTAGATTATGAAGATAGGTTTTAGGTAGAAGTAATAATGGTTGAATTATTTATGGTATATGTTTAATATCTCCCAATAAGATATAATATTTTGTTTCTATGATTCCAATGATATCAAACTATTACGGTCTTCAGGCATGTATTTTTATAATGTACTGATTATTCCTCTATGATGATAGAGTATCCATGTATGTCGAGAATGGGTCTCTATAGTACATTAAGTAGACATATGTTATGTTTCATCCCATATTTTATGAGAATATGTGGATTCTTCCCCAATAGATGTAACCATTGATCATCCCATATGTGATTATCATATGTGGATGAATACCCATCAGATATAACACTATGACCCCAACATCAATGGTGATTCTTATAAATCCAAAGTAATTACCATATGACAACCTAACCTTGTACATTAGATATCAAACCCGATGTGATTATGATATAGTACCTTGTGTGATGGAAATTAGAAATATAATGCTACCAAAATATGAATTAGATGCGATAAATAAAAGATCTCTCAAATTTTTACATTATCTACTGACATAATGTTCTTAACTGAGGTGAGGATAATGTGGTACCTTATGATATAAACATAATTTTTTTATGGTGAGAATGAGATCTTTTAATTTTCTATTTATACAACAAAACAAATATTCATATATTGCGTGAAAATCATATTATTCCTTTAGTGTTTTTCCAGGGATGCCTTATGTGATCAAGCTAGGATAAATTTTTTTGATGACTACCTTATTCCTATAGTTATAAGAGAATGATTCCATATAAAATGATTATATGATTCTTTAAATGTGAAAATCATGATCCCTAATGTGACTAGTATTTGTATACTCAAGTTATAAGATAATTTTTCTCTTGTAAAAAATATAAAACAACATAACTGACAATAATTGTTTTTCTACTATGAAAAGTATAACGAACCATCATGGATTGACCCCAAACTAGTCACCTGATTCTTTCCATAGTAAGGCCCAAAGGGCATTCTCAATCTCCATGGGATGGCACATGTTTCTGGATATCAAATAAAACATGTGGTATTTTTTACCGAAATATACCATATTAAAATAACTATACATAAGCTAATAAACTAGCAATGAAAAATATAATCAAAACATGCCCTTAACAATACCATATTATTATCTTGAAAATGTAAATCAACAACCAAAAATGATAATCAAGAAATGGAGAAACAAGAACATCACTCCAAACACCTAAGCAATAAGAGGAGTAATATCCTCAAGCCACCTCTATAAAAATCCTCAATAGGATCCACTAGATAACCAATATTACATCATTACACATATTTCCATAACCTCAATCAAACATACAACATGATCTATATACACCCAAAGGTTTATGTAGGGTGTGAGCTAAATCCATGTAGAAGGACACCCAGATAAAAGATCCCTTACCAAATTTGTTGAAAGATAATCTAATAAGCTCATCAAAATTAATGATTTTAAAAATATTATTGGAAATCATTTATGAGTAATCATTTTGAAGGAATGAAAAGAAACCTCTTATAGAGAAAATCAATACATAACCATTTTAAATAAATAAAAATGGATTTATAAATGGTCTCATAAACACACATCCCCACACAAGAGGTCCATTGTATGATGGTTTTTGTCACCATGTCAAATAAGGTAGAGCGTCATGGGTAAATCCATAGTTTCAAACTAGCTAAATTGGGATTCTAGGAACCTCTCATATTAGTGAAAATATGGTATGGAGACCATGATCATAATCATTCTCATTCATGATCCACCTGTAGGGGACACTGCCATAACCCTATTGGTCTCCCATCACAATCCATATTATTAGTTAGTTTTAAAATCGTTAATCCTACAATGTGAAATGGGGTCATAGCCACCACAATATCACTAGAAATCTACTCCTAGTACATACACCTAGTTACCTTGGATTCCCTTTTAGTGCGAAATAATGTTTCACATGTCACACTGCACACCACTTCCACATTTCATCAACCAAACCAATAATTACATATCACAAGACACCACTTCCACAATAGAAATCCATATAAAAAATAGATGTACAACAAAACCCTTTCTGAACATAATGTAAGAACCCAGGTTTTGGTACTCTGAGACTTTGATAAATTTCTTGATGTCATTCTAGAGTAGGGAGTTCAAACGGCGTCCAATTCTGAGGCTTGATGTGCCCATAATTAATTGTATAAAAATTTTAAGTGTTTTTATATTACGCAAGCATGGTTAACTAAAGAAAATGTTATATCTCTTATATGGTTGATCGAATCATAAATTCAAGACCACAGTTGGGTCTGGAATGCGGTGTTTACCCTAGGCATGACATAAAATGAGTCGGCACGGGACGTTCAGACCACTCGCTTGTTGGAAGTGTGTTAAATGGATTGTTAAATTATCAAATTATTCATTTAATAGCTCAAACCTGAATAAATCCTAAATGGATGCTCGGATGGGAAAAACGAGGGAACCGTTGAGTCCGGAGCATGCAGTTTACCCTATGCGGGGTGTAAAAGTTGTGGGCGCGGGCCTGCTGTGAGAGATGTCATCTAGGGGAAAAATGGTCATTTTGAAATGAACACTTAGTGATTTTTATCACTGGTTTTATTTTCCAATAACATTCAAATTAAGTCTCTGAATTGAAATCCGAGACTTCTGTTGAGTTGGAAATGGGGCGTTTTATCTAGGTACAATATAAAATAGGCGGCCGCAGAGGTTTTAGGATCTATGCCCGTTGGGAGAGTTTTAGTAAATTTCTATAAATTCACTATGTGTTGGAAGGGAGAACCCATTATTCTCTCTCTCTCTTCCCCTCTCCATCTATCTTTAGCTTTTCTTCGCCGTTCATTGCCGGATTGAGGAGCGATCTTCACCGAAACCTCGACAGTTCGAAGGTGGAGCCTCATGGATGCATCGCCTACGGCGCGCATCAAAATCAAGGTAGGAATATTGATTAAATTTCTGAACCTATGTCAATTTTGTCGTTCAATTTCTTTAATCGTGGAATCGAAACGATATACGAACAAAAACGGCCATCGTCTGGGCCCTGTTCTACATCTCATTCTTGGGCGTTCTTCATCACAAATTTCTGATGCATCAATTTTCGATAGATCAAATATAAGGGGCATGCGCTGTGAATGCCTTTTACCGAGGATCCTGAACCCACTTTCGGTTTTGAAATCGGGCTACCGGATCAGTGGCGGCGGCTGCCGGAAGTCCCGGCCCCAGCAAGGGAGGTGGCTAGAGGTCGGGCGTTGGGTAGCGGTCAAGCCAGAGGGGCTCGGGCGGAGAGGAGGCTTGCGGCCGGTGCACGGTGGTTTCCGAACGTGGCAGCTTCGGCGCAGCGGGGGGGGGGGGGGGGGGGGGAAGGCCGTGTGGTGCGCTCGGTCGGCAGAGCGACGAGCGAGCGGCCGCAGTGTGGTCGAGCAGGTGTCGATCGAAGCGGGGATCCATAGAGGGCGGATTCGAGAGGGGGAATCGGGTGTGAGGAGGCATCGACTGGGGTAGCATGATGGCCTCAGGGTAGCGCGATGGCACGGTACAGAAGGCGGGGGAGCCAAGGGCGTCCGACGGAGGCGTGCTTCGACCGACATCCGGCTTTACGTCGTAGTCGAAGGGAGCCCGAGGCCTGTCCTTGGGCGTGCAGGGTAAGCTAGGACCCGCGCCGTGCGGGTCCTCCTGGCGTGTCAACAAAGACCGTCCAAAGCTGTTCTATTGGGGGGGGGAGATAAGGACCCGCCTAATGCGGGTCCTGCTACGCGACGCGGAAGATCATCCTGTTGGCTGGTCTGTGAGGAGAAAACCATACTCGCTCAGGTCCGATGCTGTTGGGAGGGCCACAGCTAGAGGGCCACAGCGTGACAGGCCAGACCCACGGCTACGTTGCGGGCCTGCATTTCGGACCGGGTCGGCCGGGGTGAACCGGCCCAATTAGGCCCCATTGCATTCGGGGGGCCGTATCTTCTAAAAGGCACATCCGTTTGACGTGCCATCTACGGCTGCAGAATCGTGTTGGCGAGGCACTCTTTTTAAAGGGGGTTTTATGGTTTTGGATTCCTTTCCTGAAGACGAGTGACCCGAAGATGTTTAATTTAATAATAATAAATTATTAAATAAAGCCCGCGATGGACACACTTTGTGAGCCAGACGTCCGTTTGACGTGCCGTCAGAGGCACTGTGGTCCTGGAGTTGAGACGGACCTTCCGAAGTTCATTAAGAACCTTTGTGGTTTGGTTTTGTTGCTCAGAGGCCCAAACTCTTAACATGAATATTTAATTAATTAGTAAATTAATTAATTAATTGTCGTGTCTGACCTAACACCTGTTTGGGATGTCCGATTGACACGCCATCCGCGACAGCGTGACCTGAGTCCTTGTGTGGAATTTTTGAGATGCTTTTCGATGTGCTTGGGTTGGAGACAAGGTGCCGGCCCCATAGGGCCTATTTCACACATTTTATGATGAAACACCACTTTTTCACCCGATATCCATTTGGGGTGTTTGAGCACTGATTTCTGTGTGTTTTTCTTAGGGGATTGCAAGAGTGCATTCCGCTCTCCTAAATTGGAGTTGAGGTGTGGGCCCCACGAGCCGTCATTTAAACGGTGTGCAGCGTACTGCAACTTTTTCATCAGATATTCGTTTGGGGGGAATGAATAGTCATTTGGATGTGTTATTCCGAGATCATCGCGATGGCGCAGTTCAGCCAGCCTTTTTTGCGATAGTGGTGTGGGCCCCACACGAGCTGCCTACGGTGAATAGTACCTTTTTCATCAGGTGTCTATTTTGGGAAATTAAGTAGTCAATCCCGTGTGTTATTCCATGGGGATCGCAGTGGTGTGATCCTTTTGTTCAGTTTCAGGATCTTGGTTTGGGCCCCACAGGGGCTGGCAACAATGAATAGTCCCATATTCACCGGTTGGTCATTTTGGGTGAGTAAATGGACTATCTCGCGTGTTTTTCCCTGAGGATTCCAACAGTGTGATCCGTTTTGGCAAGGGGAGCCTCGTTTGAGATCTTATTAAATGTGGAAGCATAAAAGTCTGTTTGATGGAGGTCCCTTAAATGCACTCCGAACCAACGCACGATATCGATGTTGGTAACACCCAGTGATGTCAATTGCAGTGATGAGTTATTAGACTTATTCAATGTCTACCCTCCAGCATGGATGTACAGTGGGTCACCTATCAACTTATTCCGGGTCTACCCTTCATCAGGGCCAGGCAGTGGGTCACCTGTCGAATTCTTAGGGTTTACCCTCCCGTAGGGCTGGGCAGTTGGTCACCTGTCGACCTATTCTGGGTCTACCCTCCAACATGGCTGGGAAGGGGGTCACCTGTCGACTTCTTAGGGTCTAACCTCCAGCAAGGTTCAACAATGGGTCGCCTGCCGACTTATTCTAGGTCTACCCTCCTGCAGGGTTGGGCATTGGGTCACATGTCGACTTATTAGGGTCTTCCCTCAAGCAGGGCTGGGATGTGGGTCACCCGATGTGTTATCAAGGTTTACCCTCCAGCCGGACATGGCAATGGTTCCCCCATTGGCATTTCAGACTTGATTCTTATCTATGAGGTTAGTTAGTGACTTTTTCTCTGTGACTACCAGAGCGGGATACTTGGATGTACGGATCGGCGATGTGACAGCTTTGACGTGACCTTAGGACATACGAGAATGAGGGGTGCTTTTCCCACCGAGACACGTCCTTGCCTCGCGACCTAAATATCGTGTGGGTGAGTCAGTGCTGCCCAAAGCGGATAGTATCAAGGTGCGGTGATTGAGCCCCTTTTACTTGTACCTCTAAGGATGACATGTAGGACATTTGGGTTCAGTGTTGGAAGTCCTTTGAACTATTGGTGACTTTTCGTGAGCTGATCTTGGAGATAGAGATCCCCTTACACAATCATTCAGGTTTCCCATTGAGCATATATATACACACACCCTAATGTTGTTCCCACACCTTGGGTTCAGTTACTCTCTTTCTAGGAGGGGCGAAGATGTGTGAGGTATTCCATGTGCTTTCCGTGTGTAGCTCTTCTTGGTTGAATGAGTCTACTCTCCTACAATAGTAAGAGAAGACTCGAAGAGAAGTTATCCTTCTCACCGTCTCTAGCTCCTTGAGTCTGGACGAGTCTTCTTCCATTCTTTTGTTGGGTTGAGCTACACTCTATCTCTTTTTCACACTTACACTGTTCTTTTCTCTATATACTGCTCACCATTTTAGTTCCTCCCTTGCTGCTCCCTCGAGATTTCGGGGCATCCTACTGAGTATTTCTATACTCACCCCTGCTTGGGCTTTTCCCACACTTGAAGTTCCCTTGAAGATGACGGACAGGTCTGTCGAGACTACCGAAGAGCGTAGTGGACACTGGAGCATGGGCTGCGTTCAGTGGCTGTAGCGGGACTTTTTGGTTGTGAGACTCACAAGTGGTTTACCTTTGTTTTACCTATTGCCGGGTTGTGGCACCATTCTGGTTGGGCGCGTGTTTTTCCCCTTTTACTATTCAGTTTACTTGTCAGTACATTTCAACAATTTTTTGTACTGGATAGAGTTCGATGCATGTATTTTGGTTCCACTTTTGTAATAGTGGTGTATCTTTCTTTCCTTTCTCTGCACATTTTCATAGAGTTGGCTGCGTGTGTGTGTATAGTTTCTTAAGAAAAATACTCCCCTAGTTTGTTGTGCCTTCAGTGCTAGTTGCCATCCCCAGGCCTATAGAGGCAGTCTTGGGGTAGTTGTGGCTCGAGCCCCAGTACGGTTCGGGTTGTGAAAAGGTGGTATTATAGGTGGTTTTTTCCTTGGGGCGATGTTCGGACACCCCTAAAACGGTTTTGGTAGGGTTTTATGGAAATACTGTCAATGTGTCTCGAGAGTGGCTCTCTGGCCAGGGAGTCTAGTGATGGTGAGTTGGCCGACATATCCAATCACGAGGACCCGGATAACCCACTTGTCGACTCGGCACATGGAGACACTTGTTGCAGGGAATTTGATTCATGCATCATATATAATTGACTCTTTGACTATCCTCCTTGAGTCATCTCCCCATCGTTGTTGTTATATATATGGTCATTTGACCTTGGTGCTCTTTGATCGGGTTCAAGATGTCTCCATGATGATAGACAGCTAGGATAATAGCTCCGGTTCGTGATGACGATTCTGTGAGAGAAGCGACCTCAGTTCAAGATCCATCATATGATTACCCTTTCTCCCAGAGGACAGGCAGTTCCACCTCCACCTGTGGAGTAGCATATCGTTCCGGTAGTGAGGGCCGATGAAGATCATAGGTTGGCCGAATATCCGATGAGGGATTTCTAGAGCGTATTCACATGTGTCAGATTAGATGAGGCTGTCAGTGAGGTTTTGTGAAAAATCAGGATGCTAGTGGGGGGGTGAGGGAGAAAGGTGTGGCCAGAGGGTGGTCTCCAAAGGGAGGGTCGTCACTTGAGGGAGGGTGGTCGCATGACCAACAGGTGTATATGGGGGCTGATACGCGACATGAAAGAGAGTGGAGGAGAGGAAGGAACATTCATGGAAGAGGGGGGTGAAAAAAACACCAAATAATTAATAATTAAAATATACATTTATATAATGACGATGATAATAATAATAACTATTTTTAATATTATAATATTTGATTAAATATTTTTCTTCTAAACACAAATAATAATAAAATCAATTATATAAAAAATAACCATAATATTACAAACACTAATAATAATTATAATAGTATTATTAAATGTTATTATTATTATTATTATTAATATTAAAACAATTATCTAGATTTTATTTCACTTGCATGATTTTATTTTTCCATTCCTTTATTAGTTTTATATTTTCTAAATGCTGGGAAACAACACAGTTACTTTAAAATACTCAAGCGACCATGCGCCAACTGTGTGGCAACTGTGTTGTGGAATCTTTCCATTCAAGATGTTTCCACATGGGTACATGGGTGGACATTATAGTTTTTGATAATAGTGTGGTTTCCACACACTAGCCTATAAACCAATATGTTTCAAAAAATAAAAAATTTAAAATGGGTGATGCTTCCAAGGGAAGGTCAGGGGATAGTCCGAATCAGATGTTGTTTTGTGGGATGCAGATTGTCCCAGTGATAATGTATGAGGAAGTTTTCTATGATTTCCATAGATCACCCCTACTAATAAATCCAATAGTTTCAAAAATATACTGAGGCTTGAGGAAAATGTTTTTGTGGCTCGAGGTGATGTGGCCAGTGGGGGAGATTATGGAAAGATGCCTAATGTTTTATTAGGTGAAGGCTGAGCACGGAGTTCCTGGCAGACTGGTGCTATCATTAGACTTTCCCAAGAAAAAGTGTGATGATTTCTCGATGGATTTCATCAAATTATTACCCCATAGTTTGGGATGATGTGATTCTTTTTGGGTATTGGTGGATCGATTGAGAAAATAGGCTCACTTCTTAGTGATCAAGGAGTCGAGTGTAGCAGATGCCTTAACTTTGAGGTATGTGGATGGGGTGGTGTAGATGATTGTGTTCCAAGATCTATTGTATTGGATCGTGATACACATTTTACGTCACATGTCATGAAGGGATTGGATCATGCCTTCAGCACCCAGTTAAGCAAAACAACTACTTTCCACCCTCAGAAGGACAAACATACATAAAAAACCATCTAACCATATGAGGAAATGTTACGAGAATGTTTTTTTACTATAGTGTGTCTCGGGCGAGACATTTTCCCTTTGAAGAGGTTTCGTACCATTATAGATATTACTTATCCATTGGTATGGCTCTAGTAAATTATTTATATGGGAGTTCATTTCATTCAAACATGTGCTAGAAATAAGTTGGGAAGGAATCTATTCATCATCTAGATGTGGTGCAGAGTATGATAGAGAAGGTGAATCTTGTCCCTCAGAGGATGAAGGTAGCAGAAGATGGGAAAAATTTGTAAGAAGATAATAGGAGGAAGCCTTCAGAGTTCATGGTTGGGGATATATTTTCAGGATGGTTTCCCCTCTATACGGGTATAGGGGGATTGGAAGAGGGAGCAAATTGTCTCCCAGTTTCATTTGCCCATTCGAGGTTTTGGGACGAGTTCATGTGGTGGAAATTAGTTGGCATCACCATCATAGCTGGAAAGGATCCATGGCGTCTTCTAGGTCTCTCAACATCGTCAGTATCTACACGATGACTCCCACTTCACTAAATATGAAGAGTTGGATATGGAGGATGAAACAATATTCATGGAGAAACCATCATGAATTGAGGATCATGGGGAGAAGGTGCTTTGTGTACAGAGAATTCCTTTAGTTCTTGTGTTATGGAGGCATGGTGGCCTCAAGGAGAGTACATTGAAGTGGGTGGTATAGATACAATCCTACTATCTAGTGTAGTTTTGAGTTTTTCTCTTGTGTTGTCATTTGTTCTTTTCTTATGATGTATAGTTTGACCTCATTTGCTGTGAGATGAGTTTACTTATTCTCTGAATGTTTGTGAAAAGTCATGAATGTAGGGATCCACTACCACAAAAATATTTTTTCCCAGTGCCAACCTTTATTTGTGCTAACGAAAAAGCGCTGATAAAGGGGGTACCTTTATCAGCTCTTTTTCTAGCATTGATAAAGGTACCCCCTTTATCAGTGCATTTTTTAGCACTAATAACGGGATCCCAATTATCAGCGCTTTTTTTAGCAGCGCTGATAAAGGGGGGCCTTTATCAGCATTTTTTTTAAAAGTTCCGATAAAGGGTCGACTTCAAAAAAAAAAATCAATTAAAAATAAAATATTAATATATAAATATATAAATATAGTTATGTTGATATTAATATAATATATAATTTTTAAATATATTTTAGATAAGTATAAATATATAAATTTACAATTAATATACTTAATATATAAGATATTTTGTGAAAAAAACTTATAAAAAAATATATTTTTAATTAATATTTTGCTAATTATTACGGACTAATAGTCATTTAATAACAATTTGAAGACTAAAAAAATAAAAAAAGATCCAAAATATGTTGAAAACGCAAGTCGAACTTCAAACGACCATACCTTTTGATTCGGTTGTTCGTTTGAGCTCTATAACATATCAAATTGAAGCCTGTGAAGATCTCTACGCGATGGTGATCTAGGAGAAGCCTTTGTCTCATTTTTAGAGGCCAAAAAGGCCCATAAGTCCTCCAAAACTGAGTTTTTAGTCGGGATACCCTAATTTTTTAACATTTTGTGGAATTTTAGCCAAGATTAAGGGGTATTATTGGTTTTTTTTGGTGGGGACTGAATTTATTCCAAGGTATTACAATCATATTGATATTATTTCATTGAAATTTCATCGTTTTTTATAATGCACTCCTATTTATAATCAAATATATAACAATATATACATATTTTTTAAATATTCACACATACAATTTTAATTATAAATATAAATAATAAAATATATTTACATATAAAATATATTAGATTTATATAAATAATAAATAATATCAATTTTATTTAAAATACCAATATATAAATATTTATATACCTATATATTAATCTAACTATATATATATATATTAATATAACTATATATATATATTAATATAACTACATATATATATTAATATTAATATAAATATATATATTAATATCACTATAAATATATATATTAATATCACTATAAATATATATATTAATATAACTATATATATATTAATATAACTATATGTATATATTAATATAAATATATATTACTATACGAATAAATATAACTACATATATATATAAATAGAGATATATATTAATATAACTATATATATTAATATATGTATATATATATATATATATTAATATAAATATATATTACCATACGAATAAATATAACTATATATATAGAGATATCATGAAATGGAAAACAAATCAAAATAGAGGAGTGGTAAGGGCTTAGGCGCGCAGGGGGGAGGTCTCTAGTTCAAAATCAGGTGGAGGAAGGGGCGCACACACTTGGGGAATATGGGAGTTAGTGCAGATAAAGGGTGGAGGGAGTGCGTGGGGGAGATGGAGGGGGCGGAAAAGCACTGTAAAAGGGGGGGGGGCTCAAGCGCTATAAAAGCCCCCTCCGATTGGCTGGATTTTTTTTATTTTTTTACTTTTATCAACACTTTTAAAAAAGCACTGATAAAGGAAGTGTTGATAAACGACCCTTTTATCAGTGCTAAAACAAAGCACTGCTAAAGGACATTTTTATCAGTGTTTTGTTTTAGGGCTTATAAAAGACCCCTTTTATCTGCTTTTTTTGTAGCACTGATAAAAGGTGTCTTTATTAGTGCTTCTTGGACAGAGTGTTTGTTTAATTTTTCTGGAGAAATATTTCATAGAGAATTTATTGGATTTCTAGGGTTTCAATCCAGTTTTCAGACAACATAGGGTGGTTTTTCCCTTAGAGGTATCTTACGGGGTGGTGATTCAGAACCCTCTTTTTACGAGTTTTTTCTTTAAATTCATAGGGACAAGAATAGTTTGAGTGGTATCTAATGTATTTATAGGGACATTCCATGGACTTTCTTTATGATAATCCAGTTCTTTTGGTTTTCATGGTGGTCAGCATAGTTTGTTTTGGGAGTTTTTTAAAAATCCAGTTTCCCCAAACAATTTCACTAAAATGGTGGCATGATGATAGTGGCACACTAAGATAGTGGAACACCAAAATGGTGGAATTGTAACGATGGTTGAGTAACATTGGCACAATCACGGTGCCACTAAAATAGTGGTACTAAAACGGTGGTGTACCCAAATGGTGTCACCATGATGCTGACACACCAAAACAGTGGCACACCAAATTATGTCTCAATCGTTTCAAGATTTCCAGTTACCCGGGTTTTTCTAGTTTCTCCTCTCTTACATTTAATTTGACATAAACCAATCTTAAATCATGGTTTTTTTCTTTTTTAATTTTATTTCAAAGGATTTTAAGTTTATTCATAATATATTAATGCTACGAGGACTCTGATATATTCCAACCGCATAATTCGGACCATGATCCCATGTTAATGGATTTGGAAAATGTTCTTCCTTTAACATATGAACTAGCTCATCAAAGCTGATAACTTCCCTTTATATTATTTTTTCATTACCTGTTGGTGTGACTGAAGCCCTATACATTATATGAGTCATTAACATATGCTAGAGACCCTAATAATTTTTTTCTTATAGTTTCTGAGTTCTCATGAAATCCCATATTCTTGGCACAAGGAGGAGTTTTTTTCACATATTGTTTTGGTATGGATTCTTTTTCCTCTCAATAATTCTCTATCATATGTGGTGGGTGTACTATTTTTTTTGTGAAGAACGGGTGAGAATTTCCATATATTAGTAATTAATAATGGAAGGGATGTAATTATTAAAAGATATTAGTTGGGGAATTGAAGATGGTTGATTTTGGTCATTTTTTTATCCGTTGTCCTTGTTTATATTATGGTTTGTGGTGGTTGTATTCATTCAGAAAATCGTGGTCGTTGGTGGAATTTTCTTGGGAACTAGTGATTTTATGTTTTTGTTGTGCTGCTATGTTAAATAGTTTTAACATGAAATCTATTTAGTCACGTATACATGTTTAAAAAAATGGATTCCCCTGGATCAAACCAGTTATGTGATCACCCCTTTTATTTAATGTGGAATTAAATATCCCATGTTGGTTAAATATGAATATTGATGGCTTAATGATGTGGTATGAGCTATGTATTGTTGGGTTTTTTTCTTTTTGGTGGTTTTGTGAAGATGATGTTGGAAACCTTGTTACGAGAATGGGGGGATGTCATAGGGGTTGGTTTTGTGAATAGGGAAGGGTATGTTTTTTTAGTGGGGATTCTGTTTGGTGGAACTTTGCAATGAGCTTTGTGTATTGGGTGGTATATGTGGTGTGTTGGTATCTCAGTTTGATATATAGATTTATTGCAGAATTGATGGTCTTGTTATGCAGTGGGGAAACATTTGTGGTGTGGTTTGGAAGTGGGGCTATATGATTGGGTTGTGTTGTGACATCATGTTTACAAGTGTGATAGTTGTGGTGTTGTTGTGTAGTAGAGATGAAAATTTTAGTTGTGATAATGTGATTGATCATGATAACATTGAAGAATGAAAATTGATAGTCGTTGTATGGGTGTCTAGGAAGAAGGTGGTGTGCAGTGGGACTATAGGCTGGTTTTTCCCTATTTTTTAAGAATTATTGTTAAAATGGTAATGCATTACCTTGGTACCTCTTCCCATATTCAATGTTGGCAGTACCAAAGAATGAAGTGGGTTGGTTTCTATGTGTTTAGTAAATTAGGATTTCACCTTCCTAGAGTGGTCGCAATGTTGTGCTTGGTTTTTTCTTTAGGTTTTGCTAGATTAACATAAATTGAAACCCTTAATTAATTAATAACATATTGTTATATGAAAAATGTGTTCGTTTTAAGCTTTGGTTGTGAATGTTAAGTGGTTGTGCATATAGGGGTAGTAATATAGGTGGTTATGGTGGGATGGTTTTTTGGAACACTAGGTTGAGCTAATTGTTTACATACCTATATGTAAAAATTGTACTTCCTTGTAGTTTATATAAGAACCCAACCATTGTTGATAACAATATACTGAACATCCCCATTTCTCTGGGGAGGGTGCCTTTCCCTAACATCATATTGTGGGGATGGATGGCTAGTTACAGACTCTCATCTTTTCACCCTCTTCTATGTTCTTACCCCATGATAATATCTGTGTAGGCTATAATGTCTTAAAGATTACCATAATCGAAGATCCACCCAACAATTTCTTTTGTGGACAATATGCCTAGGTTTTTTGGTTCCAACATTTTTTCCCAAGTGTCTTTGGGTTGAGGCCTAGGTGTCTTTGGGTGAGAGGAGTAGTTGTTGTGGCCCAGGTGTCTGTGGGTGGGATGTGTAGTATGGTTGTGGCACATGTGTCTGTGGGATAGAATTTTGTGTGGTTTGAGGCCCAGGTGTGTGCAAGAAGGCTTTGTTAGTGGGATTACATTTTAGAAGAGTGGTAGTGTCATGCCTTTAGCTATTAGGAATGAGTAGTTAAACCGTGGTGAATTGGTGAATGATGCCCAAAAGATGATGTGCTTAAACTACTACATTACATTACTGGCGTTATTTAGAGTGTGTGCCTTCGTGAGGCTGGGTAGGTTAGTACCTCTTTGTAGGAACTACAATTTATACTATTCCATCATAGGGGAAATTGTATATTCCTCCACTTGAGCACAAGTGGCAGTAGTTTTCCAACAGGGTATACTTGAATACTCATCCTATGATTTTGAAACTATTTTTTACATTTCTAGGAGGACTTTGTGGATAATGATTTACTTTAGTAGATTAGGTGTCAAAATATTTGTTGTGATACAACTTAGTCTCTTTTTTTGTACATGAATTGGTACTTTGGTGGTAAATTTATCACATTTATGTATAAATCATGCATGGGTTGGATTTTGGATTCCTTTATATAAATGATTAGTGTTTCTTGGGAATTTATTCCATCTTATCTCCCAATAATGTTTTCATTAAAAATGGTAATGCCTTCAATATTGTTTGGTATTCTATACCCTTGGTGATAGTCACCACTAAGTGGCCTATTTAAGGAGAGACATGGGGGGTCATTATATATCCTTCATCATGAAGAAGGAAGGGCATGTAACTTTCTTGTCCCATCCCATATCATGAGGAATGTGGGTATTGAGACTGTAGGAATAAATCACACTTGTAAAATTATGATCATTTCAGTATATGATTCATGTGAAATATAATGATAAGAATACATTTTATTAGAGTTAATTTTTGGTGGGTTATATCTGTATGATTCGTGTAATTCAAGAATATTCATTTTTTAAGAAAATTAATTGAAATCATGAATAAAGAAATCATTCATGTGGATAAGTGTAATCCCAATAATGAATTTCTTAATGATCATGATGGGAAGGGTGTTTTTCTTGGTTATGTGGATCTATTATAAGTTCACAGAGAACATGTTTCATTAGAGGTGGGTGATTTTGACATAAGAAGTTATCCATATCTGAAATGGGGATGATTTGTAAGATTCATGTTCTAATATATAATTTTGACTTATTTTTATGGATGAATATAATAATGGATTTTATATTTTGGAGATACATGTTTTTTAGAAATAATAATCTCATTACTTATAACTGGATCATTAAACCATAAAAATGGGGAAAATGGAAAAGTCAGCAATGTATAAGATTTTATATAAAAAAAATTTATCCAATTGGATGAGGACACAGTGTATACCTCTGGGCGATGATTTTGGTATATTCCAAGCCAGTTATGTTTTAACATATATTTAACTTTTATTTTATAAATTAATATTTACTATACTAACTTTATTTAAAATACATCATAGAGATTGATATATTTGGAAATTATAACATTAGATGAAATTGGGGTATTCTCCCATGGAGATGTACAATTTATTCAGTTGGGTTGTGTGTCCTAGAACCAGGTATTTTGGTATATCGATAAATTTATATATTTAATCAACTTTAGTTATGAAAAAGAGAAAATATAACACATCTATAAGGGTTTTACACTGTATTGAATGATCCCTCGATAGAAATATATATCAAATATATTTATTCATGATGTATTCATTAACAAATAAAAGATAATAGGTGAATTCATGATGAAACTAGGACTCATTCACATGGAATTTATTGATGTGTCAAATGGGATAGGAATTTCATTATTTTAAAATTACTGATTCATCATTCATATAAATTATCTATGAATTAAATTTTTTTTAATTATTTATCATCATGAGGATTGAAGTGATATAATTTTTTGAACAATTTAATATAATGAGTATTCTTTGAGAATTATATGAAATTATTTTTCCTACGCTGATTTAGTTATCAAATTTAATTCTAAAACACTCATACATCCTATAATAATTTAAAAAATCTTTTTATTCTATTGGTTCAAAGAAAAAAATTAGGAATGAGATATTTGGGTGGATGGAATCACATAGTCTTCCTATTTCATTTCTTTCTATGTATTTTTTCTCTCCCTGTATTGGGACAGTGATGTTCCTCTTACCTACAAAATACTTGATGGGGTTAATTTTGAATATTAGTGGAATGAATTACTATGTTGTTTTGGAATTTTTAGAGGGCAAGGTTACTTTTGGATTTTGGTATTGTTGTTTTATGAAAAAATATATATGAATCCCCTATAATATTCAAAGTGTCACACCATAACTATAGCTTTCCCTTATTTATATATTTTTTTCAATGTATAATCATTGGTTGGAGTTTGGATTTTGGTCCAGATTTTGAAAAATTGAAGTCTATTGAAGTTGGTTGGTTTCGGGCTGGTGCACGAGCACCAAATGGTCACCGGTAATTGTGCAGCCTGCCTACTCAACCCAGCATCAACCCATTTTTTAAATTAAATATATATTTATAAATGTTTATAAAAAAAATATTGTTGTAGATAATAAGAATAGTATTATTAGTAAAATTTTGTAATTCATTTATTTCTAAATTGTTATTAATAGTATTATTTTTAAATTTATTATTAATAATATTATTATTAAAGAAAAAAATGTTTTTATGTCATGATTATTATTATTATTATTATTAGAATTATTATCATTGTATTATTGATATTATTATTATTATTGATATTTTATTATTTTTCTAACATTATTATTATTATTAATTTATTTTAATTAGTAGTGTTTTTTAAAAAAATGATACATTATATTAGAATTTCTCCTCTTCATCCAAGAGGCACGACCTCATGCGTTCTACATCTCAAGGGTCCCAAAAAACAACAATCCCCCATTGCACCTCCCTACACCATATGATCAATGTCCTCCAGCCTCCCTCTTTTCCCTGGTGGCACACTATCCTAGTGGGGACACATCCCCCCTTGACATTTGAATAATGCAGTACCTCCTCCATGTCTGGCGCGAGCCATTCTGGCATGCTCATATCTGTTCATCAGGCCCTCTCTGATGTGTTTCCCCATATCCGGTCATCCTACTCCTATGAAATCCCCTCTAGTGGGTCATTTCCCTCTATTTATATGATTTTAATCGAGGGTTAATCATTTATAAAACCTTAGTGGGTATTATTTGAAAAGGGATTGTGTTTTTTATATATATAGGGTGTGAAATTGGTCCATGAGGACTATCTTTTCTTTCTGTTGATGTTTCGTGGAATTTTCACATGTTTGATTTATACGAATCCACATTATTCCATTCCAAATAAATCTATATAATGCTTGAGTTTTTAGAATAATTTTTTATTAAATTATTCACACCATTATAGTATACTTGGATAACATATTGAGGTGTTTTCATAGTTGTTTAATATTTTTAAAAATGGAATTCAAATCAAATTTCTCTAGGCCTATGTGTTATTCACTTGGTGTGAATAAAATGTGATGTGAGATTTTAAAGTTATGTTTTGTGATTTTGGGGATGTTTACCATACATTAATTTTATTAATATATTGAAAAAGTGATTTGGACATTACAAGTGTACAAGTATTTTTTTATGGAGTTTCTTGAAACTTATTTGGGGATGATTTCATTATTTCATTAATGTTTTTTATAATTTGGATTTTTTTTGTCATAGAAAAGGTGTTGAAACACCTTGTAAAGGTTCTAATGATTTTAAAGGGGTTTTTTAGTTTTTCATATTATGTATAATTGTGATTTTGGTCTAAAAAAAAGAGAGAATCTAAATAGGGGTTTGTATGTTTCATGGTAGTTTGGAATGTACCAATGGATGTTGACACATCCATGAGTGCATGAAGTGAACACATGTGTTTTCCCCCAAATGAAGCTGACACATTATGCATAGTGTTTTCTTAAAAACACGTTTTCATAAATGGTTATTTGGTTTTAAAATAATATTGGTCCATCTATATTAATTAATTAGATCTTTGTTGGCTCCTTGGTGGTGGACACACTGACATACATAGGTCTGTATCTGTGTATGTGTGTGTCTATATATCATCCTTGCACATATTCCCTCATGGGTTGGGGAATATATACATTGGATTAAGGGTACATATATAGGTATGAGAATGTATATTTGTGAAAGTTTGGGTGAATTTATTCAAATGATTTAAGATCTGAAGTATCTCAACATGGTCTGCTTCTTATTTAATGTATCA
Source organism: Viscum album (assembly GCA_963277665.1). Classification (NCBI taxonomy): domain Eukaryota; kingdom Viridiplantae; phylum Streptophyta; class Magnoliopsida; order Santalales; family Viscaceae; genus Viscum; species Viscum album. Next base: position 1,939,483,079 of record OY728126.1, on the reverse strand, counting down.
TTCCTATGCATGTAGTTTTAAATTGAGTTTCTGGATTTCGTAGTATTTTAAAAGTGTGATTTTATTTTTATGTTATATATATAATAATTCCTAGGTGTGTGGTAAAATTAATTGTGATTTTTGGAACTGGATTCATTTTTAGAAAAATAATTCGAGAAATCCTGTTTACAAGTTTTTTTAAGTGTGAAGCATCTAAAAGGTTTTATAATAATTTGATAATGGATTCCTATCTTGTGAAGTGTATTTTTATGTAACATTAATACTTTATTGAAATATTTTATATAGAAAGGGGTTTTGTGGAACCATGAATTTTATATTGACAATTAAATGACAAGAAGGCGTGTTTGGACCATCTTAATTGTGTTGTGTACTTTTGACATGGAATTGGAAATAATTCTTGTAGGTGAATTGGGTTTTTAAAATGTAATGTCCCATATGGAAAAAGTGTTTTTTAAGTAGTGTTTAACAATGTGTTAGAAAAGGTTTTGAGTATTAATATGATATATATATATTAATCATAGTATTAAAGGGATAGTTGTCACCTTTTGTCATCTTAGAGGTGAATTTATCTTCAATGTTTGAATGCCCGGTTGGAAACATAAGGTTCTTTTTGAAATTTTTTAATGGTTAATGTAATGTAAATGTTTCATTGGATAAATAATTTATTTTATAAAATTATTTTAATTTTTATGTAAAATGATGGCCCAGTTGAAAAAATTAATGTTTTTAAAGAATTTGTTGAATGTTAACGAGATGTAATATACTGATTGGAACCTTCAAGGATGTTAAATATGTATATGTATATAGTGGTAACCCATATCTAGGATTTCTATATATGGTTTATCATTTAGGAGATGTCCATGGATAGGCTAGGCAAGTGAGTTGAAAGAATGTAAGGTGATTCACACATTTTAAGGCCTCTTACATACAAATTATATTATTACTAGGGGTTTCCTAGGAATCTTTTAGTGGGTTGAGTGATGGTTGCTAATCAAAACTGATTAAACAGAAGGGTACCCCTATATTAGATGAGGGGTTCAGTGGGATATGCCATTAGATTTGTCTTTTTATAGAATACAATTGGTTATTGACTAGGGAGCTTCACCATATGCCGGTAGGTGGTTCCGAACCAACTAAATTCAAAGATCACTCTAGAAATATTTAGGAAATTTATATGGTTTCATGCATGTATGTTCTTTCATTCATTCGTGGAACATTTGTTTATTTGATCACATGAAACCATTCATTTTCTTTTGATATTAACAGGCATTTTTTGGTACTATTTGGATTTTGAAATAATTCAACTTAGTGAATTATATTCCTCAGAAATTGATTTAGAAAAATGAAACAAAAAGGGGTTTTTTAAAAGTAAAATCTTGTTACATGTTTTGATAAAAGAGAAGTAAACCATATATTTATATATCCTATATCATACATGAATGAATGCATTTCATATTTTAGGTGGGGCATCAGTCATGAATTATTTTTGGATTTCCTACTATGAATTTTGAATCCCATGCCTACATTATAATTTAAATTCCAGGATCTCCTAGTTGGACATCTCTCTTGGAGTGAGCTTGGTTCTGAGTGGGGTGGTGACCTATAAGGTCACATGGAGGTATGTACAGTTTTATTTTCATTTTGCTGCTAGTTTTCATTCTTATTTACAATGTTTACTTATTTTTTTCATTCATTTATCGGAAAAATCATTCCAACTTGTTTAGTTTTGATTCCTAACACTAGTTGTCAGCCCATGGGGATCTGAAACACCCTTCGGTCTATGTCGCAGACCAGATCTTCTGACCATTTTAGGTTTGACTTGGTTTGGTTCATGAAAAAATTGTATCATAGGATGCCCTGTCTATTTTTTTTGGCTTTTTGATGATTATTAGTTCATTTAGGAATCAGGAGGTAGGTGAGGGAAGATTTTGGTAAACACTTGTTCAAACAAATCCTCGAGTTACCAAGGACTATCTAGGATTTTAGTCCTTTAATTTTTTTATTGAGGGATGAAAGTAGATGTGAGATGGTTCATGTTTTTATTTGACCATTAATAGTGACTCATGGGATATCCAAGTACCCAGTTCATGTTCCTCTTTGTGTTATTGTCTACATGAGGCATGGATCGCTACTAGGTCACCAAGATGGGAATAGGTAGTAGTCCATCTCTCTGGAAGTTTGGTGTATGTTATGATTTATGTTGGGTTTGGTTTCTATGATTATATTCCAAAAATTAAAATGGTTTTGAAATAAAAATGGGTTGCTTTAAATGAAATTAAATTGTAATGTGGGTTTTGAAATCGAATGATTTTTGGATTCGATGTTTGGTGATTGTTTGGACTCGCTATGAGGATTCCTTAGGTTCTCATTATGATTGTCTTCAAGTGTGTGCATATGTGTGGGAAGTGTGTGTTTTCATGCATTGATGAAAACAGAGGAAAACATGGGATTATTCATGGGATTCCACAGGTGTGTATTTGATATTAAAGGCATAGCCTCATTTTCAAAAGTGATTTTTGAATGAGGAAAATGGCTTGAAAAACATTTTTTTAGAATGGGGGATTGGTTTTGTAAAAAGGTGTTTTTTTGAAAGTTTTCCTTTTAAATATCTAGGTTTTGATAATTAAAATGGAAATTGGGGTTTTTAAAGGGGGGTTTTTTATGCTTCTATATGTTTAGATTAACAGCCTATTGTTTTGGCTTGATATATTGTTTCTGTTTGTGTTTTGTATTGATGTTAGATTTGGTTTTATTCATATTTTTTTGTTCTGAAAATGATGCCCATATAGGATTCCAAGATTTCTATGGATTCATTCCGTATTTCTATACCTTCTTAGATGTTTCTTGTTTTTGGTGGTGATTGAGGATTGTTAGTAGAGGTTTTGTGGATTGAAGAGTTAAAGTGCATCTTCAAGATGTTGGTAACTCTTGAAGATGTTAGAGTTCATATTATCATAGGATTGTTTGATGGTCAGGCTTTGTGTGAATACGAGTGGATCGCCCTACCATCATTTCAGGTCGGGATGATGTAGGAATTTTATAAGTAAGCCTTCATCCTATTTTTCATACATTAGGAGATGAAGACGAATAAAGGGGAAAATATCATGTGTATTCAACAATGATAGTGTATGATGAAAGTATATGTTGAATATTTCATGGAAGTGGTTTCCTTTTTCAAGAGTTAGCAAAAATTATTTCTTTAGAATTCTCTCTTCATTAGGGGACTTCTCTTATTAATCAAGGACTAAGTCCTTGGTTACTTGGACCATTGTTTCAAGAGTCTACATGATGAATCATTTCTAGTTGAGTTCTTCCTTGAAGCGTAGGCAGCTAGAAGTCTATCATATCATGCTATGCTTGAAGGTTCCGAATTTTGAAAGAGGTATATATCGGAGGAACCTAATACTATGGAGTATCGTTAAATGGTTCAAGTATCCAGTTTGTTGATCATCCTAGTGTGTGGGACACTCGTGTAGCTAGTTCAGGAACATGAAGTCATTATGTCACAACCCTTCGAAGATGCTCCCTCACTGTAGCTATCTGGGTTATCTGGATAAGAGTTTCTAGAGGAGTCTCTGGAATAATATTTGTTGGCCAAGGGATTCCTATGCCTCAATGTGAGGTAGGAGATGATTCAACCATCTGATCCCCCACCACAGATCTCGGGGTGAATCATGTGCAACGTCAAGAGTATCCAAGGGTGTGAATACATAGTCCATGTTCTATATCCCATTTTGGGATTGAATCATTTAAATAAATTCATTCATTTTTTATTGCTTTTGTATATTCAACATTCATTGTAAAATTTTGATGGATTTTTTCTATTGTAGTCTGACCAGTTGTACCTTTTTAAAATTGGACATTTTTAAATGTTTGGTTTATTTTGTTATTTATATTGTGATTTTTTGGATATATTTATGATATGTGGAATTGATGGATAGTGTTTCTGATCACTGTTTGGTTTTAGATTATTTTCTAGAGTTTCCACTAGAATTGGGGGTATTTATGAATGTGTTTTTTTCTAGTTTGGAATGGTTGAGTTTGTTCTCAAGGTTCCAATTTGTTGTGTTTATCCAATAGTGAGGTTCACATTTAAGTCCAAAAATTGTTGCTTTTTGGGTTTTAATCTCTATCCAAGTCGAATCCTTATGTTGGGGAGAACCCCCTCACGTTCTCTCCTTGTTTTTGGTTATGGTTTCATCTAGATCAGTTAGGTGTGACTTGGGGAATAAATTGTCACCCTATAATTCATTGTTTCTTCTGGTTGTGTTTGGGAATGGACTCATGTTTTACTTATCCTTTAAATAGGTGACTTTCTAGGCGATGACTATTTCTATGGAGGGTTGAATTATCATACCCCAACCATAGGCTTCGATTATTTATAATTATATTTCAATGTTAAATATTTGGATGAAGTTCATGTTTCAGTACCAGTTTAATTTTTTTTTAAATTTATTGACATTGGTGGGTTTTGAGCTGGTACAGAGGCACTGCACTTTAAGCGGTATTCTTTCGGTCTTCCTAGACAATCATGTAACTAAACCATTCTTAAAATTTATATATTTTCTAAATTTTTATTACATAGTATTATTATTATAATTTTTATAGATAATAATAATAATAATATTATTAAATTGTTATAATATGATTATCCATAAAATGAAATTAATCTTATAATTTTTAAATTTGTTATTAATAATATTATTGTTAAAGAATTGAATTAAATATTATTAATGTTCATACTAATATTTAATTATTATTATTATTAGAATTATTATTATTGTATTATTGATTTTATTATAATTATTATAATTATGTTTTTATTATTATTAACATTTTATTATTATTATTAATTTATTTTAATTATTATTATTTTATTAAAAAAAATCCCTACCCTACCCCTTCTATTACAATTCAATGAGGAATGACCCCCCTATATTCTACCTCTTGTGTATCCCCCAAGAAACACTTCTACAACACACCACCATACACCATCTGACTGACCTCCTCCGACCTCCCTCTTCTCCCCGGCGGTGAACCCTCCCGGAAGTGACACCATCCTCCTTCTCTTTTGTAATGTGAAGTTCCTCCTCCCTATTTTCATTACAATCCATTTTGATGTGCTCCCCCTCTTTTTTTGGCCCACTCTGATGCACTTCCCCCCTCTATAGATATCCTGCAACGCCCCCCCCTCTTGTGAGTCATTCCTCGTCATTTTTATGATTTTAATGGGGGGGGGGGGGGGTTGGGTTGATTGAACTCTAATTGGTAGTATTTTCATAGGTATTTTGTTTCTTTAAAATTTAGGATGTTTGGATGGTTGTTCAGGACTCTCCCTCCCTTCTGTTTAAGTTTCCTAGAGTTTACACAAGTTTGACGTAGGAGATTCCATGTTTTTTCTTTCCTATTAAATTCATATAATGTTTTAGTGTTTTTAATTAATTATTTTGTTCATGATTATCACCATTATAACGCACAAGATTTAGTTATTTTGGATAATTCATATTATTTTAATATGATAAAAATATTCTTTGAAGAAAATGTTTTTTTTGCATATGTGTTATGAACATGGTGTGAAAAAATGCAATGTGAGATTTTAAAGTAAATCTGCATTATTTTTTTATTTTTCCCTTAGATTAATTTTATTAAAAATGGTGAAAATGTGATTTGTACTTCACATGTGTAAATGGTTATTTTTATTGAATGTCTTGAAACTTGTTTTCAGTTGATTTGATTGTTTTACAAAATTTGGTTGCAATTTAGTAATGTTTTGGAATTGTAATTGTGTTAAAATAGCTTGAAACAATTGTCCATAATTTTAAAGGAAATTTTTATGTATTCCAAATTATGTAGAATTTTGGTTTTGGTATAAAAATGAGAAGGGGAGAATATATATTTTTTAGTTTCTGGCTAGTTTGGATTTTGCCAATAGATGTCAACACATCCATGTGGGCATGAAGTGCAGACAAGTGTGTGCCCCAAATGAAGATAAAAATTTAAAAGTCATGTTTTCTTAAAACCATGGTTTCATAAATCATTATTTTGTTTCTATGTGATGTTGTCCCCTCAATGTTAATTTATTAGTGCTTTAGTGGCTCCTTGGTGGTGCACACGGACACATACATAGGTACGTATGTCTGGGTATATATATATATATATCATCCATGAAAATATTTATTCATGGTATAGGGAATATATACATTTTATTAAGGGTATATAGAAATATGAGAATGTAAGAGTTTGTGGGAGTGGGTAATTTTGGTCCAAATATTCAAGAGCCAAAGTGTCTCAACTTGGTCTGCTTCCTTTTTTATGTAGGATTCCTATTCTGACACCTTTAATTTGTTTTTTTGATTGATTAGTATTTTAATAGTGTGTGTAAATATTTATATGATATTTTCATATATTCATATATATTCATGGTGATGTGTTTGGTGAAAAATATCATGCCGCTTGGAATTGGTTTCTTTTAAAAAAATAATTACTCATCAAATCATGTTTATAAGTTGTTTTTATGTGTGAAGCATCCCAAATATTTTAGAATTGTTTTCTACAGTATTCCTACATTTTATTCCATATTATTGTGGTATATAAATAATTTATTTATATTTTTTATATAAAATGTGTCATGTTTGGAACATTGAATTGTTGTATGACTATTTAATGACATGAAGACTCATTTTGAACTTTATAAGTGTGTTGTGTACTTTGGACGTGGAATTGGAAATGGATTTGGCAGTTGAATTTGGATTGGATCATTTAAAGTCCAATATAGAAAATAGTTTTTGAAAGTAGTGTGTCTTGTTTTTTTAGAAATGGTTAGGTGTATTACTAATATATATATTTGAATCATAGTATTAATTTCCTTTTTGGAAACTTATGTAATTTTGGATGTGAAATTTGGTTTTGAAATTATGAATGCCTGGTTAGAAACATAAAGAGATTTCTGAAATTGTTTAAAGGATTATATAATGTGAACACAATATTGAAAATTTAATGTATTTTAGGAAATGATTATGATTTTAATATGAAATGATAGCCCAATTGGAAACATATATGTTTTTAAAGACAGTGTTGAATTCTCAAGTGATGTAACAACCCAATTGTCACCTTCTATAATGTGAAATATGTATATTTATATAGTGGGAACCACTATCTTGGATTTATAAATATGGGTTATCATATACTAGATGTTCCTGTATGGGGTAGGAATGTGTGGTGGTGGCAGGTAAGGTGAGTCTTGTATGCAAGGACTTTGTACAAACACAATATATCATTATTATGGTTTTCATGGGAATTTTTTAGAGGGTTGAGTGATGGATGTTTATCATCCCTAATTATACGAGTTGGAAGCCCATGGATTATCTAAGAGGCTAGGTGGGATGTACCATTGGGTTCATCAGTTTGAGGTGACCAGATGGTTATTGACTAGCGTGGTTCACCATATACCATCAATTGGTTCTATAACGAGTACATCTAGGGATCACTCTAGGTATAACTAATAAATTCGCATGGTTGTGTTCTTCTATGTTCCAACTTTAATTCATGGAAATTTTTGTTATTTTATCTCATGAGACCTTTAAAATATAATATATATTAAATGATGTGTTTTAGTAATAGTTATATTTTAAAATAATTCATTGTAATGACTTATATGCTTTAGTATTTGACTTAGAAAAATGACATGAAAAAATGGGTTTTTCTTAACAGTAAAACCATGTTACCTTTTTCGTTTAGATAGGTAAACCATATCTTTATATATCCAATTATCATTCTAGAAAGATTGAATTTTCATTATGGATTTGAGGAAATATGCAAGTTTTATTTTTGGATTTCCTACTAATCATCTTCATGATCAATCATAATTTATCATTTTTTTCAAGCTCTCCTAGTTGCACAATGCACATAATGTGATCTTGGTTCTGAGTGGGGTGGGGACCAATAAGGAAACATAGAGGTATATGCATTTTTATTTTCATTCCATTCCTATTTTTCATTCGTATCATCAATAATTAATTTTTTTGTCCTTTATTTATGGTCCAAATAATTCCTACATGTTTAGTTTTGATGCTCAACACTAGTTTCCAGCCCATGGGGATTGGTACCACCCTTCAGACCATGTTGTGGATAGGCTTGGGTGACTGGTTCAGGGTCAACCCATGTTGGTTTGTAACACACTGACATCACATTTTCATGTTACCACAAGGTATGAAAAATTGTGGGGAATTGATAATGGGTAGAGACATTGTTTTTTGGACAAGTGTAGAATATAATATTTTTAATAGAAATAATAATGATTGAAATAATGATTATTGAGTACAAATTTAGGATCAATTGGAGAAAAAATCACTATATAGTCTATAAGAAGGAAATAAAATTCCATGTAATGTTTCAATAAATAACTAGGGTTTCCATAGAGAAGGTAAATATCACATAATTTTAGACATTTTTTCCCACAATGTCTCCAATTTCAACAGGAATTATTTATTTTTATAATGACAAAAATATTTACATGTCAATGATTTAATGTCACAAAAATGACTTTGATGAAAAACCTATGGTATATAGGAGGGCACACCTTTTAATAATCCTATACAATCACATTGTGTGGCCTTTGTTAGAACATCATGTCAGCTAAATGGTGTAACATGACCTAATGAATACGTTCTCAAATATTTAAACTAATTTAAATGAAATGTATTAGAGAAACATATTCCTGGTCTAGTGGGTTATATGACCAGTGTATTGGAAATATACATGTTAACTAATCCTCAAGTCAGACATGTTGTGTTTTCAAGGATTCCATACAATATTGAATAAAACCAACTAACATGGGAAGTGTGTTACATGAATCACTAACTATTGTGATTTTTCAACAAAGTATAATTTAATGCATACTAATTTTACATATAATTCAGGGAAATATTATGGAATAACATGCATGACTCTTTTCGAAATCTCACAAATCATGGATTAAGAAGAATGTGTTGTAAAATGTGAGACCATAGGTGTACATAGATAAAATGTATTGTGGTGGTGATTTTCAAAAATAAATATTATTTTTTGATTTTCTTTTATTTTTATATTGATGGTGCAATTATATTAATCACTGTTGATCATTTATGTGCTTCTTTGGATGTTTTGAATCTTTCTATTCACTTTTGAGAAATTATATGTTTTGATTTGAATGTTTTATAAAAAATTTATAATATATTCGACTCTAATGTGAAGGGTAATGCTTTTATCTAAATGGGGTATATTTACTAAAATGGAGATACATTCATCAGAGGGAATATCCGCACATGTGGTAGGTGTTTTTGGTACAACATAGATGTTCTAACGCATGAATCATTCCTCCATAGATTGAAGACTACGTCAATATTTAAATTTATAATGAAGTTGTAGGTATAAGGCCACAGACATAAACATTACTTAATACTGAATTAAATGAATAATTCACATTGAGGATCTTTTCAGGTTTAGAGTTTTAGAGAATTAGATCATAACTATTACATCTCAAAAGATTACATAGTAGACACCTCTACAAAGTTTCTTTTTTTCAAAACATGAACACTTAAAAAAAGAGTCATGTCTAGTTCCATGTTTAAGACATCATGAATTTTCCTTGATCCCATCCTTGACCCTATTCCACATTATGACCTTTGAAAAAAATTTCAAAAAAACTTGGGGTGAGCATAGAAAGCTCAGTAAGGGATACACAAAGAAGGAAAACTGTTAGTTTTTCAAAACATCAAGTAAACCATGAATAATTTATCAAAGTAACACTTTTCACCTTTAAGAAGTAGTAAATACTCCTTACTAAATAAAAGATCATTACTTACCCTTTTGTAAACAAACGATTACCATAAAACCCATATAAAAAACACATAACATATAAAGGTAACTTGGGACATAAACATACTTAAATGGAATAACCATACGGTCGACTTCCACACATATCACTAAATGGAATAGACATACGACCGAGTTCCATACCCAATGCATTGAAGGTTATAATGTAACCAATCATCCTAGTATTCATAGCACCACCCATTATATGGTTTATCACATAACCACCCGTCAAATGTCCAGATACCATTATAAAATCATAATACATAAAACAAATATAATGGAAAGAAAACATTTCCACATTTCGATCACAATATATCAATTAAATATATTGACATAACCAATCCATTATAAAAACTATTTTTAACACCAAAATACATAAATGAGTATATGGTATTTATTTCATTTTAAAAACATCACAACTTGTTTAGGAATCAAAAGACCAAATAATACTCGCGGTGAAGAAAAAGGTCGTTGTGACCACGTACGTTAAAATAAACATTTCTTTTTTTCGTTTAGTAAAACGCTTCGTAGAAAATTTTTCCCTTTGAATGAAATGAAAATTCAAAGGTGTTTTATACAGTGTATAAAAAAACTCTTGTATTAGAACAAAATATGCCTCAATGAAAGGAGATTGAGACGAAGTCCCTTACCTCGTGTCCGACGTGACACGATTTCTCTTTAATATCCTAAATAATAAACTACTGTTAATATCTACTTTCTTAAGAACCTTTTTAATATTTATTATTCCTTTTATATAACTTATTTCCATGTTATAAATATTATTAAATAATTTATGTTAATAAAGATCATTTTGTCGATATTTGGTACTTAAGCCAAAAATGGAGTTCTTACAATCACATGTTGTTCATGTGGTCAATGGTTCATTATATCCAAAATTATATTAATGATTTGGATATCATATATATCATATATATCTAGCATATACATGCATTTATTATAGTACATAACATTTAGAGGTATGAAATGAAATGTACCGTTCTTGGAGATGGTATGCCGTACATACGCATGAATGCTACTTTCATTTCTATTTCGTATTTATTGAAGTGAAATAATAATGATATAAAGGTATATTATAATTCTATTATAATATAATATATAATATCATTAACTCCATCCTTTATACATCCCACATATGGCATTAACGAATCAAATCACTTTGAGGGGGCGGTAGTCCGCACTTCCTAAAATGAAATTATCACGTTTACCCATAATGAAAAACATAAAGGTATTCCATAAATGAAAAATAAAGAAGCATAAGGAAAACATAAACATAATATATATCATATATAAATATAGTGACATATTAATGGCCGCCATGAAATATGTTAAAAGAATATTGAACAATCATCGTTTCGTGAGGCAGAAATTCACCAACCACAGAAATAGTATGTTCTTTAACCATTAGACGGAGGTGTGTGTAAGGGTAAATAAAATAATTCTCATAAAAAAATCCTACTATATTGGATATACTGGTGTTGTTACAAAATAAAGGAATAGAAATAGTTTAGGGGGTTGGAGAAGAAAAATAAAACAAAAGGACATAAGAGAAGACATTACCTTTAAATCAGGTAACTCCCTTTGGATTGAACCAAAGGGGTTTCTTAAAGAGCGTTCTGCCTAATGTAAGGCTTATAGGATGAGTAGAGGGATTTGGAGAGATAAAATGAGCAGATCTTGGCCGAGACAATGGTTTGAGAGGTGTGGGTAAGGTGGTAGAGGTGGGGGCCTTTTATAAGAGGGAGGAGGGGCACTCTTGGAAAGTTATAAAATGTTACTTTATTATAAAATGATTTTCGGGCTTTAAAGGCCCAAAAAGGATATATTTACAGTATAAGGTGATAAGGGTTAGAAATACACCCATCCAATAGGTTTTTGACATGTTTAATTCCTATATTTTACATTATCTTTTCATTTTATTTAAATTGTTAATTAATGAGGTAATCGATGCATCATCATGGTGTCATAAATAATTTAATTTATTTAACGTCTAAAAATTATAAAAAAATATATCATGATGTAGGAAATAATTTTACCTTTCTAATTAATATTTATAGTAAAAAATATTACTTGTATAACCCCCTGTAAAAATATATTTAGTAAAATAATACATGTTTTTGAAATTTTTATTTTAACTTTAAATAAAAAGTTATTAATGTCATTTTATTACCCAATGGGCTCAATGGGGTCCCCAAGTTTACCCATGGATTTTCTTGGTTGTACATGACACATCCAATAAGGGTAGGACATGTTTCAAGGTAATTTCATATTATTATAACATTATTTTTACCTTAAATTACACTGATTACCTTTAATCGTGATTAATAAAACTAAAAAGTTACTATTCACCTAAAAATTATTTTAATCCCGTTGAACCACATATTACTTCCTAATGAAAACCACGTATTTTGGATTTTTTAAATTAAATTAATATAAGTGGTAACGTTTCATTTAAACGAAAAATCAGTTTTTAACTACCACTTACTGGTTTCACTAATCATCAAAAATTGATGTTTTTCAGAAAAATACCAAAAATTTACCCTAAGATATATTTGATATTCCGAATTCAAAAATGATGTCTATTTTAAAAAATTAAAAACATACATGTTTCATTAATTAATTTAATAATTAATTCCTGTTGTCAAAACAAATAGCGTGTTTTTATGAAAAAATATATATCAAAAGATTGACACTTGTTTAAGTCTAATTTCAAAGTGAAATTAATTCCGATGACCACCATTGAATTAAATGGTAAAAATATATTCTAATTTCACTTTAAAACCAATTAAAAATATAATCTAATAATATAAATAAATCAGATTAAAAATAGGTTTTTAATTAAAATACAACATTTTTCACTATTCATTAAAAAAATGAACTTTATCAGAAAAATACCAAAAATTTACAGAAAGTAAATTTTGATGTCCCAATTCTAAAGAAGAATTTTATTTGGTCCAATAAAATGTATAATAGTGACCAAAACTATATTTAAGGAGGGTTCTCCATCAAAAGGCAATAAGTCGACCATTTAGTGATTATTAGAGTATCTATGCCTAAAATTGAATTCTTTTCTTATTTTAAGCTTTAATATTTTATTGGATAAATGTAAAAACATTTAACAAACATATATAGTCATATTTTAGTTATTTCTATTCATTCCCGTCAATACAACAACTACGTGTTAACTACCATTTAAAATAATATTATTATATTACTAGTATGCAACGTAAGATTTCAAAGAAACTTGTTGTTGCGTATCAGGTACACTATAGAACATAGAAACCCCTTTAAAGTAAAATTAATATTTAATTCTAAAATATTAATAGATATGAAAAAGTATTATTCTTTATTTACCTGGGATGTTATAGTAGGGGACCTATATATGGTTAATTTCTTCCATAGGTGGCATCATTGAAGATGATTTTAGAGTCCCTAATTGTGAAATCAAATTTGTGATGTAGATATTGTAAATTCTAGGTAGTAATAATGATTTAGTCTTATATAATATAAATATAAATATTTTTCTTTTAATATATTTCTTTTATTTGATATGTAATCACCTAAAATTATTGAACCTTCTAACATATTGAGTGTTTAAGATTACATTCAATTTGATATACTTAGGTAGTCAGATTGATGAATTTGGAAATTTCCTAAGATTGACAGGAAATTGTTTAACCATGGGATTCCTATCAATTAACAATATTTGGGTTCTTTTTAGTCTCTCTATTATTATGAGGATTTTATATGACAGTTTTTTTTATTTACTCTATGAATATATAGAATCCAACTATGTATGTTCATAAAAAACCACACATGTTAATAGTGCTCAAATATTTTGTGTATATATAGAAAACCCTATATTTTATTGTTGTCTTAATTGATGTTGATTTATATTATTTAGTGTAGAGCTGATTCATAGTGGAAATTAGTTGTTATTTAAAACAACAGTTTCTTTTTCCAAAATCTAGTCTTATGTCCGTGATATGGTGAGTTTCATTCCCTTGTTGAATGTCAATTGTTACAAATGATGTTTTCATTTGCATTATTAATCCATCATATATTTATTGTAAGTTTTTTGTTGGTATTTAACGCATTATATATTCATTTTTTATATAATTGGTTAGTTATATACTACTTGTCACTATAGGATGTCTTATATATTGTATTGAAGCATCTATTGTTGGATATTATATGAAGAAACTCTTATAAATGTTATACCTAATTGGTGTTAGTATCCTACATCATGATTATTATATTCAGGCTTGGGGTGTCACACTAGGGTTATAGTTGGCCTTGTGGACCCCCATTAGGGCAAGTCATAACATTGAAAATAATTTTATTTTCACACATTAAATTTTATATTTCCAAAATATATATTTAACATGATAATATTTCTCGGAGATAAAATATATTATAAAATGAATAAATTTTTATTTTTAAAATTTTTAATTAGCAGAAGTGATTACATCATGATGTGTAATTTATGAAATCAAAATTAGTTTTTCATAGAAATTAATTTCTTTAATTAAAAGATATATTCAATACAAAAAATAATGTTTCCTATACATGTTATGAAATTATAATTTACAAACGAAGGTCATCCATTATTCATACATTCTATGATATCTTCTAAAATTTAAGGAAATATGGTAAGCCATAAGTGATATTTTTTAGTGATTTTAAAATTTTAAATAAAATAAATTTTTCTTGTTTCAATTATATAATTTGTTTTTTAAACTATATTATAATAGATTTATATATAAATAATTCATTAATGTTTCAATGATGGAATATTCATGTACATAATTATATATATTGTTGTTATGGAATTATAATATCGTTTATTATATATAAAATTTATCTTTCAACACAATAAAATATTAAAAATATAAATGATTATTTCTTTGAAGATAAATACATTGTAATATTAATCTATAATAATTCTCTAAAAAATAAATATTATGTATAATATGAAATCCTTCAATGGGTTTAATGTTTCATCACTATTTTTCTCCCTCGACATTAGAATTACTTTGAGAAACAACTAATATGGGTGCATTAATTTAGGGCATCCATCTATTAGGACTCCCCATTCCCCTTCTAAGTTTCATCAGCCAAATAATTTTTTTGATATAGGGTTTTTAATTTTGGTTGTCAATTTCTCATCTTCAGAACCCATTATTGGGTTTCCTTTTTAAATGATTCTTATGGAATTTCTATTGTTATAGATTCTACCCTTCCGTGGACCTCTTCAAACATCTTTCCCACAACCTCTATTGATATATATACTCACAAATTAATTTTAAATCATTCATTTTTTATTATTTTCTTATTTATTAGTTTTTCACAAAATTCATCCAAAATTTATTTTTCAAATTAAAATTAACATATATCTCATAAATAGAGTTGTCCTTTGGTCACTTTATTGAAGAATATAACATATAGTTTCTTTGAAAAACTTTAGATGATTTTATGATTATTATTCTACTGGTTTTCTTTTATATAGTCCTTTTTAATTGAATTTACTATTGGGTGGTGTTTGAAGGTGATAGAAATAAGATAAATATTTATTCTTTTGTGAGTTATTATAGTTCACATTTTTAATTCCTTTATTTTTCTATGGATTTATTCTTATTTATTAATATCTCCATTAGCTATTGTTAGTTTTTTATTTTATTTCTAGTTGGTTGTAATAGTTATATGTTTGTTTTTCAGTATTCTAAATTTAATATCTCCCATTATTATGTCATTCTCTTCCATCATTCTTGTCATTTTGATCATGTATTAAGGTTTCCACTAGATAGTTCCAACTAATGTTGTTTCCTATGATGGTGACCTATTTTTTCATAAAAGAGGTTTCATATGAGGGAGAAGATTTTATGTTTTTGGGATGTTGGGTATTTTATAATGTATATGATTTTTTGATCACTTCTCATTGTTTTAGTGGACTAATTTTCAAAAAGGATGATTAATGTGGTGTTGTTTATAGATTCACAATTTTGTTATTATTAATATACATGTCAGTAGTAATATTTCAAAAAATATATCTTTAATTTTTATGTTGATGAGAATTTATTAATCTATTCTTATTGTTTTATGGTATTGATCGTTTATGGAAAAGTTAAGAAGAATGGTCTGTCATGAGATTTTGAAAATAGGAAATGAAAAAAGGGATATGTTATTTTACTATGTCTAAAAATAATTATAATGAAATAATATTATAAGGATTCCTCTAACATATCTTATCATTGGATTCTATCAAAAATAATGATGGTAATATTATTGGAGATATCTGTCTAGACATAATTCCACATAATTCATTTAATAACATCACATATTTGTCAATAAGATTATTTAATATATGATAATATATGATATATAAATACATTTAATGAGTTAAAATGAATTTGAAACCATATAATTGTTATTAATTATTGAATACTATGATTTAAAAGTCAAAAATTAGATAACTAATCATTATATTAAGTTTCACTATCATAGAGTATTTGATCCCTCCTCTTTGGGATCCCTTAATGAATTTAATTTAGTCACATAAATCTTCAAATTGAATAACAACTTATCACTTATGTAATGTGCTCTCACACTTTCTCTAGTTTAGGATTATCATGTTATGAATGTTGGTTTTTTGGCCAGTGTAATCCCATTATAAGAAATATAACTTCAATTGTTTCTTTAGTGATATCTATAAAATTTCCTCCATTGAGAAGTAAAATATATACTGTTAGTTAGTACTATTACAAACATTTTGTTCTCAATTTATCATTGTTATTTATGTTAAAGATACATGAGAGTTTAAATGGGGTTTCTTCTTCTACAAATGTCATTAAATGTTCTACTAAATTCAAGTAGTGGTTTTTGAGCCTTGTTCATCAATGGATCAATATGTAATCATATGGATTTTTTGAATAACTTTTCAATCATAATTCAGTTGACCCATGATAAAAATAAGATACTTATTATATCATATATTTTTATTATTAGTATCATAAGACTGAACCATATCATATAATATGACATATGTGAAGCCCATGTATTAGACATATGTCTTATAATAAGATATACGGTACCATAAAATATCACTAAATCAAGATTTTTGAAAAAATAGTGTTGTAACATCCCAACCCAAACCAGTGTGTCTGATCTTGAATTCCACACTCCCTAATTTTCACCTCCACATTTGAATAACGGTGATGACTATTGGAGAGGACAAATAAGGATGTCATGCAGAGACTATTCTATTAGTGTTATGAAAATTTTGGATTATATAACGTAAGTGATAATAATTGAATCAAAATATGAAGAAAAATAAATCATTAGAGTATATTCATAATAATAATGTTCATCCATATGCAATTACAATATGGAATGTCTTTCACACAATCCAAAATAAATTAAATAATCCCTATAATTGATTGATAAATATAAGATATAAATGTAACTAAGAAGAATCATCTACAAGGATCCAATGAATATTCAATAATTTCATACTTGAGCCCAGCAACTGATCCTTAATAGTAGACCACCATAGGGCTTTAACCCTTCACTAGATCCTTGTTTATAAAATATACTCATGTACTAATATTTATGAGTAGGGAATTAGTGTAACACCCAATATGATACCTCTAATGGACCTTATCAAACATTCATAAGATATACTTTCTCTTTATAAAAATGAAATGTGTGTATAGATAATAAATAAGTACAAAAAGTCATAATATATGTGTTAAGTCCTTAGATACTAGATCTACCTACATTGTCTTTTTGATGGATGGAATGTCTACCATCCATGTTTGATACATTCCCATATTATGGGATAATCCAAAAACATGTTTTAAAAATCCTCCATAAAGGGATAGTTCATGTATATGTGGACAAAACAATAAGAACATTCCTCTCATGGAAGTAGTAAATATAAATCAACATGAGAATTAAATGTTATTACATGTGCAATATATATATATATATATATATTCTGGATAACATATCATCATCATGTCATTTCAATCAATATTCACAGGCATCAAAATCTTTATATGAAAGAAATATTCCATAGGTCCTAGGGGGATACACATACACCCTAATTAGATCAAAAATAAAAACTATTTATCAATAGTAACTCAAACATTCTAAAAAATCATTGTAAGAACCTATACAAACATGAGTTTATGATAAGGACCACCTATATTAGGTGATATATTGTTTTGATGAAGAGGGTCAATGTTTGAGTCTAATTCAAAAACATTGAAAATTTATAATCATACCTTATACTACAAAATATTTAATTTTAGTTTCAATTATTATGAGAATACACAACTAAATGGTAGTAAAAGATAAAAAAGTTCCATGAATATCAACTATCGATAATCGTTTAGATATAAATAGTATGCATATGAAAATTCCTTGAATTTGGGTGTTGATTCTTTCAACAAAAACAATTCCCTTATATGATGCTTCCAAACCCTTAAATATATTAAATATATCATGAATATAATTTCACATTTCCATGGGTAATATAACATTACAAATATATATTAAGATATAACTCTCCTGATTAGGAATGTAGGATAAATCTATTTTCATTGCATCAAAGGGAATGTTTGAAGGATAAGAGAGTTAAAAATTTCTTGAAGAAATATCTTAGGTTTATGGGGATTGATAAAGTGTTTATTGATTGAGAAAAATTATTATAGTGATGTTTTTAGTAGAAAACAACCTAATACAACTAGAGAACATTATTATACCCCCAACGGTGCCCCTAATAGGCCAGTGGCTACTAGGAAGAACATTTTATACCTAGGAGACCCATGATTTGTATATTTTCCTCTATCAATTAGAAGGTAGTTTATTGGAAGAACTTATTCATCCCAAATAACTGAAAAATTGGTTAATGGATCATACTGGAAAGATAGTTGAACTTTTCTTTCACATTATGTAACAAAATGTCAAACAATCTCACACCTTCCCTTTTACACCATCCTAAACACCTCTAACGAACCAAAAATATTGTAAAATAATATTTAAAACTATTTAGAAATATGAAATAATTCATACCATAAATTATGGCCTCATAGTTCTCCACATGTTATAAACTCATATCCTTAATAACAGTATCTAAAGGTCTCCTTGAAATGTGAGGGCCACTACACCAGAATGTTGGTATCCCACTCTTATATCTCTTCCAAGATATAAATTGTATTCCATTGAACAAAAAAAGGTGATCTTATTATCTAATAAAACCTTCACGATTTGATCTACAATTAGAAGGTGCCACATCATAAAATATGTATCAGGTTCTAGCTCAACACCCTCAAAGTCAATCACATTTTCATGATCAGGTTCATACTTATAAAGATGAAACTCATGGAAAGCAATATGAATCTAAGGATTCCATGGAGGAGGATAAAAATTATTGTATGCTGTCATGTTTCATTTTATGATAGTTAATGATAAATTATACCATTGTTCCAACCTCCATTTCATCCTAAAATTCCAATTCCCAGACCATGGGGATAAAAATATGAAAAAACTACCAACCACAGTGATATTTAGTTGTTTGATAATTTTGATGTCATAAAACCTATATCTACTCTAATTAATTTCCAACCCTTTATAATTAAACATAAACCACTATGAGGTCTCCTATAACATAATATCCCAAATGAATAATCATTCGCCTACTTCACACTAAAAAAGTGGTGAATGAAATGTATACCCAAAGAGAGTCTCAAATGGAACCATGTAAATCAGACTCTAGAAAATATTATGATATCTAAAATCCCTAGATAAATTTAATCATCCCAAGAACATATACAATTTAAAACACACTCATATTGAAAATCCTAATTTCCCTAGATCATTCTACATCACATCCTACTAGTTTGAGGATAAAAATACATTTATAGATTAAACTGTGTCCCTATCAAATAATATATGACAATCCAAAACCATGATGTGAACCTATAATCACTATTGGATTATAATTTATAATTCACACAATTTATCTATATAATTTCTTGATTATAGTTATTTCCTAGTTTATCAACTGATTTTGACTCTTAGATTTTTATGAGGTGAGAAACCATTACCAACTTATCCAATTCAACCCAAATGTTATGTAGACATATTAGGGTCCATGAAAACCCAGTATTGAACTCCCTAGTGACCGTATAACACTTATTCACTATCAATAGAAGTTGATAGTGTGACCCTACATGTCTTTGATTCTATTATTGATCTTCTGGCTAGTAATATAGTGGGTTAAAAATCTTGTAATGTCTCCTTTCCTGTTGATCCACCATAATTTTCATCTGAAATAATTATTCTTTTATCCTAGGTGGAATACCCACATAAAATCAATATAATAATTTATGAGATATAATATTATAAAATAAGGATCTATATCTCTATCATGAAGCAAAAATATCTGAACAATGATCTTTGATCCATCATAAAATATATCTATTTACCTCAAAACACTTCTGCAACATGATATACAGATCAAAATCATGACAATAATTTACTAGTTCCACCAATGAGGATATGATCACCAATGTTTCAGAAGTCTCATCCCATATATCTATAGTTATTCCCACCTTATAGTCTTCTTGTTAATCCATTAGTATGTAACATGCTTTGGAAATTCGATCAGTAACTTACCTTGAATATCTATATGGATTCCCCATAATAAAATTTGATTTATGAGGATAATTATCTATCATAATGATGATATTCCCAAATTACTCCACCAAATGTATCTAGTGAAGATTCAGGTCTCATTGGGTTAAAATATAATATAGGCTCCTATTGTATGTATATATGAAAAATCTCAGACCAGAGAGGCACTATCTCTGACAATTGAAATCAAGATCCATAACGTCCAACTCTTTATCATGAGTATGGTTGTTATGTTAGTGGTAATACAATTGAAGAGACCTATATAAAACTCCCTTATCACCCTATATTATAAAATCTCTCTAGATAATGATAGATTAATCTGAATACCCTTCATACCATAGTCTAGGTTATTAATGAATCATAAACAGAGTCGAAGTTAACCTCTTATTCATCTTTAAAAAGTAATCATCAATGTTATTCCCTTTAAAACATGAATACCTTGTTTGTATGTGTTGTAATGGATCATATCAGGAGATAAAATTCATTAATGTAGCTTATGTAGTATAGGGAAAAATCTAGGAAACTCTAAAACATGAACATGATCTCATGTCGTACAAAAGACATTACGACATCTACCTTCATCATATTAATAGATATTACAACATGAAAAACCATATTCCCAGGGACGTGAACCTCTTTTTTTTTAAAGTTACACCATAATAAATCTTTGGAATGTATATTATCTCAAAGTGTTCTCAATTCAATATAATGGGTTCCAGCAAGAAACTCCATCATCATGAAATATGTCTAGATGTCATTAATGAAGAAAATATAGAATTAGTCATGTATCAACGAAATATCCAATTCATGATATCCATGAACACTTAAAAATAGTTCGGTAATGAAAAAGGAAAAATGATATTCTTATACAATCCATATATATTCTCTTAAAAACTACCCTCAATATTCCATTCCCAAGAACCTAATTCTAATATTATATAGAACATAGGTAAATCATTTGAAATTAATATTATCCCCTTGATTAATTACAAAAGATGTAATTTTTTTAAAAATACATATCTTTTATAAATTGATCTATTTTAAATTCTAAAAGTCCACACAATGATTAACGATATCATCCAACTTATTAGAGAACATCATTGTGGTAACCACAGATGAAGTGTTTAGAATGATCAAAATTTTTTCTCCCTGATATTCAATTTTTCCAGGGATAATTTAAATTTAGCTTGTTTCATGTGATATGGTCAAATTGATATAAGTATCTTACAATGTGTTAGTTTTATATAAAACTATAATCTCTTATATATAGGTAAACCTATGTTAAACATTGGAAGAAAATCATAATACAAGACTATCATTGGAGGAAAATAGGAGCTTGTCACTTCCATATCCACTACACAGATCGTCCAATCCACCTTGGATGAAAATATTTCTCTTTGATGGGGATCTTGTCCGAGTTTATCAGACTTGATATCCCCCTCACTCATTAATAAAAAAATATCCTCTTTCAGAAATTTAATAGCCATTATTCATTGGTTAAAATATTTTTTTACATGGTCATTGATCAACTATTTCATTCCTATGACAACATCATAACCTGAAATGTCCAAAATTTTGATGCTCTACAACTTATCAAAGAAAATAATTATGATCGTGATTTCAATAATGACATGAAGATTATCCCCTTAATTCCTAGTAGTGTATTGACGGATAAAATCATTTAAGAAAAATTAATATGTAATTCTAATCCAGAAAACAATCTAGAAAACATGAATGAATATGATATTCTTTTATAAAACAAAGAAACAAATAGTGTTGATGAAATAATGAATATACCACTAACTGTCGAAGGTTCATCTCTATAATTAACTGATGCCTAATCATCAGGATAAACAATACCAGGAACAACTACAAGATTACCTTTATGAGGAAACTAATCATTTTATACCTATATATTAAATTGCAACAGTTTAATATTCAATAAATATCTTTTATAAAAATGTTTTCAAAACCTAAATTGTTATATATTTTCAGGACTAGTTATATAATCATTTTATTTGGAATGATATTCATTATCTACCACATATGTCATCTCATATATTACACTTCTTAACAAACCCTACATAAAACCACTCCCTATGACATGGGTAAAGGAATCATAATAAATGATGATATAATATTAATAGTATGGGTTAACATAAGAGATATCATTCAATGATCATAGGTGAGCATATGATAAGAAAAATGGAATAAATAAATTAACCATAAATTATAGTAATAATACCCAATAAATCAGTGATTATTAATGATAAATAATTTCATTATTATTTTTAATATCAAATTATTTATCTCATATGTGTGTAGAATCACTAATAATAAATTGTAATCTATGACATAATTTCACAAGTATATAATATAATTTTTGTAGAATACACATAATAAAAGAAAAATAATTTACTTTGTAAAATATATATTCCAAGTGTCTCATAGTAGATTGGTTTCACTCCCTATTCAATTATTTCCATATTCATGGTTCACTCCCAATACTATTATTGTTGATAGAGTCCCTTACTGAATTGGATTCAGTCCCCATTCTAGTACTTATTACCTCAGGAGATATAAATCATTACCCAATTCAATGGAGGGATATATAATTCAAGGATCACCCATAAAATAATGATAATCACATATATTTGTTCCATATTATCATAAAACATTTATCATATCATCATATCATAACCTATTGAAAGGAAAAAAGATTCATAAACATTTCACAATTTCATCATTACATTATTTGAGAGAACCTGGCCATAAATATTACATAATCTTGAATTAAGTTAATAATTAAAATTAAGGTTATTTTGAGGTTTATAGGTTTAGAGAGTTAGTTCATAACATATATATTACATCTTTAATGTTACATTCAGACACATCAACACATTATCCATTTTTTCATAAAATAAAATCTCTAAAACAATGAAAAATGATTGTTCGGTGTTTTTAAATGGCATGACTTTTCCTTGATCCCATCCATGATCCTATTACACATAAAGTCATGTTACATACATTTCAAAACCATGTAATGAGAATAAAAATATCAATAAGGGATACATAATGAATGAAAAATGATATTCTTTCAAAACAAAATGTAATATATGAATACTTTATCCTAAATTAATACATTTCACCTTTAATAAGTAGAAAAAATACTTCACTAAATATTTACTCATTTATTATCATTTTTATTACAAAACATTTACCATAAAAGCCATAGAAAGAAACATATAGATTATAAAGGTTACTTGGGACATAAACATTCTTAAATAGAATAATCATACGGTCGATCTCAACACATATCAATAAATGGAATAACCATACGATCAAAATCCATACCAAATGCATTAGAGGTTATAACGTAACCACCCAATCATTTGTTTATCATAGAATCACCCGTCATTTGGTTTATCATGTTACCTCCCATCAAATGTCCACGTACCATTATATAATCATCACACATAATAGATTGAAAATATCAACATTTTAGTCATCAAATTTCATTTTCAATCACATGAAGTAATTTTCTAGATATTGAAATAGTAAACCCACTTTCAATACCATTTTCGAAATAAAAAAATGTAAAAAGGGTATATGGTATTTATTTTCTGATTGAAAACATATCTTCTTATTATGGAAGCCAAATATCAAATAATTCTCATGGTGGCAAAAATGTCATCGTCATCACATACATTAAACAAGAAACATTCACCTTTCATTTAGAACAATTCTACATAGAAAAATATTCCATTCGAATGAAATTAAATGTCATTGGGGTTTATACACCGTATAAAATAATGTTGTGTGAAAATAAAAATATGACTCAAATAAAGGATATTGAGACAATGTACGTTACAAAATAATATAAGAAAGAGTGATTATGGGGCTAGAGAAGGAAAATAAATAAAAAATGTTTAGAGTAGACATTACCTAAAACTGGATAACTTTTTTGGATTTATGCTAAAAGGAATTATTTAATTTCCTTATTCCCAATGTATGGATTCTATGAGGAAGATATGGATGTTGGGAGATTATTTTTTCAGAGTTTGGATGATCGAAGGGGGCGTGAGAGTTGTGAGTAAGGGTTAGAGTTGGTGTTTTTCATAAGTGAGAGGAGGGGAACTTTAGGAAAGTTTGAAATTATTATTTTATTATTAATTTATTTTCAAATTCAAATAACACAAAATGTTATATATTTCTAAGATAAGATAATAATGGGTCTAAATAATCTAATCCAATGTTTTTTAGAAATTTTTAGATCACAAATTTGACCTTTTCATTATGCTTTTACCCATAGTTAAATAATTTATATTTTACCATGTATTCTTGTATATTCACAATATATGGTTAATATATTTACTATAAAATTCCAATAGAAACTAAAGTGGTTCAGAAATGTCATGTTAAGCATTATCTAAATAATTTTTTTAACTCTTATATTTTTTGGACAATTATTTCATTTTATAAAATCTTAATTTTTTTTAAAACTAATTTATGTCAATTTGTAATCTATTCATATAATGACTTTTTACAAATCCATAAAAACTACATTAATTAATATAATATAATTAATCTAGAGATAACAAGTCATAATAATACATAATGTAATTTTATGGGATAAAATGTTTCAATATAAAAGTATTTTTATGTTTATAATCTCATTAATTTAAATCATTCATTCACAAGGAAATGACAACATCATTATTGTGTAATAAATAAATTTATTTATATAATGTATAAATATTATAAATAAAATACCATAGTGTAGGAATTTTTTTTGATTTATAATTTTTATTTATAGTTGATGATATCACATATATAACCCCATATAAATATTTTGTATGGAAAATATACTTGTTAAAGTTATATTTTCCATATCATTAAATTAAAATTAATTAAATGTCATTCACACACAAAAGTGGATCCATGGGGTCCTAAATTTATCCCAAGAGAACCCATGGTTTGATATATATCATCTAATAAGGTTAAAAAATATGTTATGGTAATTAAATGTTACTATAATATTATTTTTTACCTTTATTTTCCGGATTATCCTTTTACAATGGTAAATAAAATATTAGCTGAAGTCACTATTCATAGTGTCTAAAAATAAAAGGTAACTACTTGCTAAATTTTGGACCCCCTAATTTCAAATATGGAATAAATTTTTTCAAATTTGAAACATATAAATTTCATAAATTAATTTAAATTTAATTCCCATTTTCAAAACAAAAAATGGGGTTTTAAGAAGTTGTACTACCAAAAGAATGGCATCTGTTTATGTCAAATCTAAAGATGAAATTAATTCCAATGGAAAAAATTAGATTAAATGTTAAAGATATAATACAATTAAACATTAAATCTAATTAAAATACAAATTTAACTGTATAAATAAATTATATTAAAATCTAGTTTTTAATTAAAATGAAGTATTTTTCACTATTCTTAAAAATAAAAATTTTAACAGAAAAATAGCAAAATTTCATCCAAAGTTAATTTTTACGACCTAATTATAATGAGTAATTTTAATCCAAGATAACATATAAAGGTGATAGAAAATAGATTTAAAAAGGGTTCTCAATCCAATGGGGGTCAATAAACCTTTTAATAAATATTAATCTATTTCTTGTTTAAAATCAGATTGATTCTTATTTTAATCCTTTAATGTTTAATGGATAAATGTAAAAAAATTTAACAAAAAAATTTAATCATAACATAGTATGTTATGTTCATTCTCAGTAATACAAAGACTATGTGTTATCTACCATAATATTATTATTATATTATTTTTCAGTATAACTCAATGTTGCATCCAATGTATGATTTCAAAGAAACCTGTTGTTGTGTGTTGAGAGTGCTATCAGATAAAGTTTCATTTTTAAAATAAAACTAATATCTTATTCATAATTAGTAATATATATGAAAATTTATTATTCTACAAATATCTGGATTGTTACATCCTTCCCCCCTTTGGGAAACTATGTCATTAAAATTTTAAAATTGGGATTGAAAAATTTATTGAAAGTCCCATATCAAAAAATAATCAATAAAACTATCACATTAAATGAATGAAAGTGCAGTACAAAGGTCATTCGAGATAACACATAAAAGGATTCTAGTAAAACCTGGATATAGAGGACAAACTATGTTTCATGTTTTGATGAAGAGGGATAGAAAACATGACCAGGATATAGTTAACCACCAGAAAACCACAAACATGTAATTGGTTAAATGGTCATTTATTCCCTAGTAGGAAAAGAAAAAAAACAAATTTTTTTGTTTTATGTTCCCTTTAATAAATTTGGATATTTTATTTATGATATTGACTAATAAAATAAGGATTTATATTTACATTTCAAGTATAGTTTCTTCCTTTAATAAATTTATACCAAAAAATCATCTTTTCTCAAAATGATGAGTGTTTAAGATGAATTCGTCACACCTGAAGTGATAGAATCAACTTCTATAGAAAAAAATGATACAAAAAATAGGAACAATATATTTTCCTTGCCTTTATATATTAACCAAAACCAAAAATGTTTTTACAAGATCAGATAATCCCCAAAAAGGATAGTCATTAATAAGAAATAAATTATACTTTTAATCTCCAAAATTGAACATACAACGCACAGAGCTTAATAGAAACCATTAAATACAAATTTGTCCTTAAAATTATTTAAAATAATACAAACTACACTTGAGAAATAAAATTCATAAGGATTTGATCACATATACTTCCATTAAAATATTATCATTTTTCTTCAAATATTATTGGATACTCTTAAAGTCTCATACAGAAAAGTAATTAACATAATCAAATATTCCCTATGATAGTTTAATCTTTTAAATAAATATACCAAATCCTTATATGTCCACAATATAAAATTATATTCTTACAAACTATAATTCCACTATTACTATTCAATTGAAATCCCAATGTATACCATTTTCCGTAGTCATATAGTGTTCCAAAAAGATAAAATGTATTCAAAAAATAACATTTATCTATTAATCCCCACAAAATTTTCATATTCTAAGGATTCCCGTTTGATACATTATAACATCACAAATCAAATTATTATTTATCCATAATATCATTATACTAAAAATAGTTATTCATACTTTCCTTAGACCTCACGTAGTCCAATGGTAGACTATAAATCCTAGTCACACTTTAGTTGTGGGTTAGATTCATGCAGATTTTTCGGACATGACAGGTTGTCACATGGTTTGTAGGTTTTCCTTTCTCAAAAACTGTATAATTCTAATAACATTAGAAAAATGAGATAAAATCATTAAAAATATCCATAACATATTTTACCCTTAAAGGTTATTTCATACCTCACATTTTTCATCTAAAAAACTATGAACCCATAATTTCCAAAAAAACAAAAGATCACATTAACCCATAAGCTTTCCCATTATGTCCAAAAAATAAAATATAATTCTTAATTGAATAAAATTTTCAGAAATCATACTTCAGGGTTACACATACTAGAAAAAGCATTCCAAATTAATCATATCATTATTACATTTTAACATATCATCATATATAGATCCAACATAACTCTTCAATTTCTAGACATCAGAATCATTGAACATTATTCGGGATCCTTTATCCATGTTTTTCTATCTTATTCTTATATACTTCTTTCTTACAAACAAAATCATGCATAATTTCTTAAGATTTTAATAATGTCAAAACATGAGCTATGAAATAATCAATACAGTTCATAGGTCATTTTCTGTTTCCTCATAATCAATTGGAAAGGCATTTGAAATGAATAATCATACATTTATATGATCCTACTAATATCACTCCCAATTCTTCTTCATAAGAAATCTATTTCTATAATTACCATGCACACCACATTTATAACATTCAATGGATCCTTTATAAAGAACTTATTTTCCTTTCTTAGAGTCAATTTCACCCTTCCTTTATCTATGGCAGGTTATTTCATTATGACCTTCATTACCACATCTGAAACATTTTCATATAAATTTAAATCATTTTTCTAGGTGTTTCAATCCACATCCATGACAAATCAGTTTTTAAAAATACTTACCTTTAGTATTATTACCATAACATCCCTAAGGATTTGTTTCTCGTGTATATGATGCCTTAGAAAAATCACTAATGTTCAAGTGTTCAATAATTACTCCAGATTGTTGGTTAATAATAACCATAAGAGTTCTCATTGAAGCTCCCCTTTCATTTGGTTGCTAATTCATAAAACCACCATAGTTTCCTTCACATCCATTGTTACTTTGGTTCCTGCTAGAACCATCCATTAACTAAAACAAAAAATGAAGGTGTGAGTATATTATTAAAACAAACATATACTATCTTATGAGCATGGTAAACAGTAAGATATACTTATTCATGTTATCTCAAACTCATTATATTTATCTAAATTACTATGAACCTTTCTAATATGAGAAAAATTATATATATGTCTATTATTCTTAAAGAACACCCTAATCTCTAATGTTATCTAAACTGACCTATGATACCAACTATAAGGACCCAACCTTAAACATTACATAATATTGAATAAAGATAATAATTAACATGGAGGATCTTTTTATGTTTAGGTCTTTATAGAATTATGATATATCTTATACATAAGAAATTGAATATAATATGTATACAATTCTACTTATTCCCTATTTTTTATAAAATAAAACTCTTAAAAACAAGGAAACATGTTTAGGTCCATGTTTTTAAATGGTATGACTTTTCCTTTATCCAATCCTTGATCCTATAACACTTTAACTCATATGAAAAACATTTCAAATACTTGGGATGAGAATAAAAATCCTAGTGAGAGATAAATAAAGATGTAAATTTTTTAGAATTTCTAAACAACATGTATACTATGAATACATTATCATAAAGTAACACGTTTCACCTCTATGAAGTAGAAAAAACACACCACTGAATATAATCTCATTTCTTACCTTTTTTTATACTGATTACCATTAAAACCCAGATAATGCAACATATATAATATAAAGGTAACTTGGGACCTAAACAAACATAAATGGAATAACCATACAGTCAACATCCACACATATCACTAAATGAAATAGCCATGTGGCTAAAATCCATAACCAATGCATTGGTGTTTATGATGTAACCACCCATCCTTGGTTTATCATGGAACCTCCAGTCATTTGGTTTATCATGTAACCACCTTCCAAATATCCAAGTACCACTATATAATCATCACACAAAAAAGACTTAAAATATTAATATTTAAATCATAAAATTTGATTTTCAATCACAAGAACATTTTTCGTGTTATTGAAATAGTAAATACACTTTCAAAACCATTTTCAATACAAAAAAATTAAAAAGTGTATACAATATTTACTTTCTATTTGAAAATATCACGACTTGTAAAGGAATCTAAATATCAAATAATGTTCACGATGTCCGAAAGGTTATTGTCATTGTGTACGTTAAAAATTTTCATTCCATTTTTTAGTACAATGATACGTTAAATAGTATTCCATTTGAATGAAATTAAAATTAAAATGGGTATATACACCATAAGAAAGCAAGTTGTGTATAAATCAAAATATACCTCAAAGAAAGGTGATTGAGAAAAAGGTCATTACAAAGATCATTTTATTAATAAAATACATCGATTATGTGTATTCTTTATAAGAACACATAATAAAAGTACAAATAAATGAAAAGATATCGAAATTCATTTCTCACGTAATCCTAGCCTGACATAAACAAAAAGTAAAAGGTCAAACCATGAATGGAATTTGGGTTAAAAAGTTCCCTTACCTCGTGCCCGACTTGACTTGTTCATTCTTTAATATCCAAAATAATAAACATAAGATAATTTATAATTCCATTAGAAACGTTTTCAAGGTTATTATTCCTTTTATATCAAATATTACCATTTTAAAAAAATTACATAATTATTTAAGTTAATATCAGTCGTTTTGTCAATATTAGGTACTTGAGTCGAAAATGAACTTTTTATAATTACAAATTGTCCATATGGTGAAAAGTCCATTATCTATAGAATTGTATTCATGATTTAAATTTTTATATATCAAGTAGATATGTATTTATATTATTTATATATTTATTTTATAATAGTCCATTACTTTTGGATATTAGAAAATAAAATGAACCATTCATGGAGATAGTAAGATGTACCTACGCATGAATGCTACTTTTTTTTTTATTTTTAAAGGAATGAAAAAATAATGATACATAGGTATATTATATTTCTAGTATAATATAGATTTTATATGTCTTACATAATTTCATTAATTATATCTATTATATTTTCCATGTATTGCATTAATGATTCATATAACATTGAGGGGGCCATAGTCCGTACTTCCTCAAATGAAATTATCATATTTATACAAAATGAAAAGAATAAAGGTATGTTACAAATGATAATTAACGAAGAAAAAAGATAATATAAAAGTAATTTATATCATATATAATTATAGTTCCATCATAATGGCCACCATAAGAGGTGGTATAAGAAGATAAAAAATCATCATTTTGTGAAGCAGTAGTTCGATGTCCACAGAAACAGTATATTCTATACCTATTAGATGGAGGTGTGTGTATGTTCAGTTAGAATAATTCTCATAAAAAAAACTGGTATATTTAATCTACTATTTTTTATAAATTAATGCAATAAAGAGAGTTTATGGGGTTGGATAAGGAAAATAAATGAATGAAGCGTGAGAGAAGACTTTACCTTAAATCGGGTAACTCCATTATATTTAAGCTAAAATGACTTATTTAATTATCTTATACCCAATGTAAGGATTTTATAATGAATAGAGTGATATTGGGAGATTATTTGGGTATATTTGGATGATCCAAGGGGGGTTGATGGGTATGAGAATGTGTTTGAGGTGGTGTCCTTTTATAATAGGGAGGAGGGGAACTTTAGGAATGTTTGAATGTATTATTTTATTATTAATTGATTTTAGAATTATAATAACAAAAAATGATATATTTATATGATAAGTTATGGATGTTTCTATATACTCTCATACAATGGGTTTTAGACATGGATAGGTCATAATTATAACCTTATCTTTTAGCTTTAACTCTTATTTAACTAATTTACCTTTTACCATGTCTTCTTGTATATGCGTACTATATGGTTAATATATTAACTATAAAATGCCAATATAACATAATGTTGTTAATTTATGACATTAAAAACATTATCTGTGTCATTTTTCCAAATATTATATTTTTATGACTATTAAATCTTTTTATAAAATAGTATTTGTTTTAAAAACTCATTTATGTCAAATTTTATACTATTCATATCATTAATTTTTTAAAAACCATAACAACATGATTAATTATAAAAAACATAATTAAAAATAATATTAAAATTAATAATAAATCATAGAATTAGTTTATGGAATAAAAAGTTTCAAAATAAATTAAATTTAATATTTATAATCTCATTTATTTAAATCATTCATTAGTAAGGAAATCACTACATTATTATTGTGTCATAAATAAATTTATTTATTTGATTTCTAGAAATTATAAATAAAACACCATGATGTAGGAAGTCCTATTATATTTATAATTACTATCTATAGTTGAATATATCACTTATATAACCCCATATAATAATTTTTTATTTAAAATATACATGTTTTTGTGATATTTTCCTTAACTTTAAATTAAAAGTAATAAAATGTCATTTTCACACAGAAGTGGCTCCATGAGGTCCTAAAATCGTCCCAAGGATACCTGTGTTTTTCAATATCTCATAAAATAGAGTTAAGACATATTTTAGGATAATTAATTATTATTATAACATCATTGATTACCCTTATTTACCATATTTACCCTTTAACAATGATAAATACTATATTTACTGAAGTTACTATTAATAGTGTCTAAAATTAAAAGGTACCTATTGCCAAACTTTGGACCTCCAAATTCCATATATGGAAACATTTGTCCAAATTAAAAACAAATAAATTGATGAAATTAATTTAAAATTAATTCCCTTTATCAAAACAAAAAATCATGTTTTTAAGAAGTAATGACTACCAAAAGATTGACATCTATTTATATAAAATTTTAAATTAAATTTACTCAAAATTAACAATTTCAGATTAAATTGTAAAAATATAATCCCATTAAACTTTAAACCCAACTATAGTAACAATATAACTATATAAATAAATCAGATTAAAAGGATGTTTTGAATTAAAATGTAGTATTTTCAGTATTCATAAAAATATGAATTTTATCAAAAAAATACCAAAATTTTATCCAAAGTATAATTCGATGTCCCACTTCTAAAGAAGAATTTTCTCGGTCAAATAGAACATATAAATGTTACAAATAACTATATTTAAAAAGGGTTTCCAACAAAATGTGGTAAATCATCCTTTTAAAGAATGTTAATGTATTTTATGCTTAAAATCATATTAATTCTTATTTTATGCCTCTAAATTTTATTGGATAAATTTTAAAACATATAAAAAGAATGTTTAATCATAATTTAGTTATTTGTCTGCATTCTTGACAATACAATGTCTATGTTTTAACTACCATAATAATATCATTATATTATTTTTTGGTATACCTCAATGTTGTTTTCCAGGTTTGATTTCAAAGAAACCGATTATTTCATGTTGAGTACATTATCAAAAAAAGAAACCTTTTTAAAATAAAACTAATATCCTATTAATAAATATTTATTGATATAAAAATGTATTATTCAATAAATACATGGGTCTTTACATTTATAATGGATAAGAAAAGGGTTCCATAAGGGGTTGAACAAAAAAAATAACCAATGGGAATGAAATGAGTTTCATAGAATCATAATTAAATTGACATTATCATTAGGCATTAAGATAATTAAAATTTATGGTATTATAAGAAAAAATTCTCATTAAATAGTTGAAATTATTAAATGTTTATGGAATAGATGAATAACATATTTAATAGATCATTATTTCCATGCAATGAAAACATGAGTAAATATACTTTTTATTATAAAATTTTATCTAAAAAACCAAGAATAATGAGAAAATAAATTATAATATAATCATTTATGGAAACATGTAAATGATTTTTCAATGAAATTAATAGATATTATGGTTAAATAATAAATTCATTTTATACACATTTTAGTAAGAACTTACACTTGAACATTTTGAAAAATTCATTAATGTATTTTTTAGAAAAAATTTGAAAAGATACATTTTTATAATATTTTAAATAAAATATAAGTTACATAAACTGAGAATTTTAAAACATATAAATTATAGGTAATATATTAAAAAATAAAATTTTCAAATTTATATTCGTTGAAGAAAAATGTTCATCGATCAAAGAGTAAATAAGGTGATCTTTTCAATTAAAAAAAATTATCAATATTTCTTAGTACCTAATAGTAAATTTTTTTAGTATTATATAAAAACTATATAAATAATCATTGTTAATGAATGTAATTTGGGTTTAAAGTATAATATCCATATATATTCCCTCAATTTAAAGTCCACTATAATCAATCCAAATTAGAAGCATATTGAATCATTAATACATTACATCAATTTACATCTTATTTTAAACATGATCAAATATCATATATAATAAAAAATATTTACTTTTAACTATACTATTTAATAACTTCCATACATAAATTTTAATGTATCATTCATTAATATTTTCTAAGTATAAATTTATTAAAAACATTATTAAAAAAGTTTTCTAAAGAAAAAAGGTCTATTCTAAATGAATGATTCAATTTGGTTGTTCTGGTATATTCATCTAGGTCATGGTTTCATCATATTTTGATAATTAATAATTAAAGAATTATCATATTTATTAATATTAAAATATTTTACAATTATTTATAGAAAGTGGTTTTGAAAAATTAATCACATTGTTGGGTGGATGTGGTTTTCCACACATGAACATGACTGACAGTATCATTTTTTTTAAAAAATTGAAAGGATGGATTGTAGAAAAGATATTATAATTATACACTCATAATTATATGTAAATTTTCATAAATAGACATTTAATAAATTATAACACCCAAACAAGAATGATAGTGATTAAAAAGGAATCATATCATTATGAGGAGGGGGAAGTTGAGACATATGCATTAGTGATTGTCTAGTTTCCAAATTAACGAAAATGAGGTTGTAAATGGTGATTCAATCATCATAATAAAAAAATCTATATATAAAATGATTAATTAATTATTTTAATGTTTATATAATATATTTAGAGGATATTAAAGAATAAATAAAAATTAAATAACATTGTTAATAATTATACAACTTTGTTAAGAAACATCATTAACCATACAAATTATTCATTTAAAGGATGGAATACTTATAATACCATGAACTATAGGATGTAGGAAGGGATGTAGTGAAGATATTAGGGAGGGTTTTTCCATGATAAAATTATTATGATGTGTGAGGAAGTGTGGATATGTGGTATCATTTTATAAGGCATAGAGAAGACATAAAATGAATTTACCAAAATATTAAAATACAATATTGTCAATACCAAGATTAGCGGATCCAAAATATAAATAAATACAATATATCTAGGATATGGTTGAAAAATCATCATGCAATAAAATTGATTGTTTTGTTATTTTATACCATATATCATGGGTAATCCCACCCCCAATAAACACATATTAATATTAAATGTGTTAAAACATTTTTCTATTTTGACTACATGTTAAAACAAAAAAATATGGTTAAATTTTTAAATAATAATCATTATTCTGAAATAAATAATGGAATCCATTTTGAATGATCGATTATATATATAGGAACAAATAATTATAAAATTAAAATTAAAAATAAAATAAAACCCTTTTTTGTGATATGTATTTTTATTCATAGAACTTATTTTACCATCCTCTCATGCCGTCAAAAAATATTATAGGAGTATTAAAATATTTAATTGAATTAATTTTTTATAAATTAACCAAAATAATCAATAAATATGGATACATTTTATTTATATATATATAATATCATTCTCTATAAGAATACATATTTTTAGATAAACAAATTATTTTACATTTAACTGATTTTTTTTTTAATTTTAATCCAATTAAAAAATAAATAATAATAATATACATTTGTAAACCTAAATTTTTAATAATTTCTTCATTAATATTTATAACTAACATTATAATGGATAATTCATAACTATAAATTCATTTAATAATATGTTAATAGTATAGCATAGTTCGTTTTAATTCGTTGTTGCATGTAAAGCTAACTGTAATAGAAATCATATTTATGTAAAGGGAAATACATCCTAAAATATTCTGGTTTTATATTCTTCCAATATTAAATGATTTTCTAGTAAAAAGTATATTATTTTGATATAAATATTTAGGGATACATTTTCATCATCACATTTTCACATTCCCCTATAGCTTCCTCAAAAAAAATTCTTGAAAAAAATGACAAGTTTAACGATTTTGTTCCTCAATACTTTATCTCATTAACATATAATATACACTTTTTTTATAAGAGAGATATATATATCTTTTTCCATTATGTTTAGTGCATGGAAAGGATCTTTTATGCACATCCTTAGGATAAATAAATGGATCAAATTGTGAACATCAGGGAGATTCAACAGAAGATCCATGTGATAAGAACTTTTCCTAATATGGGAATGAATTTCAAATGTACCAATATATCTAGGGTTTAGTTTTCACTTATTTTTAATTATGATAAAATTCACCCATATAGATATTTGAAATGATTTATTCTTACTAACATTGAACACATGATCCCACTGATGATTGTCACCATAACTTTTATGTCGACTCGGGGCTACCATGATGTGATACTTTATTTCTCAAACCTTATCAACCATTTCATAATATATTTTAGGGACCGATAAGTTTTTTATAAAATTTCATGCAGACATGTTAGCGTTTTCCACTTCCAACTATATAGGGATGCATAAAAATCCATCTAAATGCTTGAGTGGGAGTTATTATTGCACGAAAAATCAAATATTAGAAAGCGTTGATCCCAAAAAATCCCTAAAACATCCAATAATCATATATTCTATTTATTATTGTCCCTAATATATTGAACATATGTCTGTGTATGATATGAAGTACTGAACCAAATCTTTATATCTAAATCATATAAATGAATTCTCCAAAACAACATGGTAAAACTTATTTTACAATAATTCTATGAATTATAACTACTAAATTAATATATATCCTACAAATATGATCAATAAATTAATATCATATGATGTAAATGTTGTTTGGTAAATTTTAAATTTGATCGACCACAACCCAAATAGCATTACGACCTTAGATGTTTTGAGGATTTTGATGATGAAATCCATTGTAATGTTTCCATGTTTCCTATTTTTTTATGGGTAATGGTTTTATTATAAATATATAATTATTCATATATACCTTAACTTATGAAAAAACTAGGAATTGAGATACATATTAAAAAATATCACATTTTCTATTATACCGCTGGAAATACTCTTTCAGATATATATGAATATTTCTATTTCTATATATAATAGTTGATCATGAATTACAATATTCATCCAACAGTTCATCATTTGTCTCTAGTATTGAAGAAATTTAAACTATGTTACTAAAACCTATCATTCTATCACATTCATTATTAAGCACATGAATATTTCTAACTAACTATTTCAATTATATATCATCTGTATAGGACTCTTTAATCCGAAAAATAATGGATGGTTCAAAATTAATTTTTGAGATACATATAGGTTCTTTATATTCATGACTTCAAGATCAATATTCTATAAATCCATTAATATATGATCTATTTTACTCTTCCTCAGGCAAACAATATTATGTTTTTTCTAAATTTGATTATCATCCACCTTGTTCACCTAACCATGGTGGTAGTGTATTGAGTATTCAGAATCATTAATCAAATATAAAAACTTATTTTACATATATAAAACTATTTCTTAATGAATATATACATAAATATTTTATGTTTATTAGATATAGCACATTTTTCACTATAATGATAAATTCTCTATATTTTTATAGAAAAATTTACTATTTCAAATCCCAAATGATAATTGGTGTATTTTTTCTCTGGAAATATTAATTGGTGTGAATAATGAGTTATCTCTAAATTATTTTATATGAGGATTGATTTGTATCTCTTATTTAATGCATCACTACAGATTACAAAAACACCTAAAATGAATGGTATTGTTTGTATATGTGTGTTGACTAACCTTGTTTCGTCTCCATCACATTTTTATCACATTCATATTTCTAAAGGTACTTGTCACCCTTACAATTCAAATTTTTTGTTGGATTATATAGTCATTATAAATCCCTTATAAATCATTAGTTACATCTTTAAAACCATATACATGTAAGAATATTAATTAGATGGTCTATTGAATTATTTGTTTATGTTTTTATGATGGATACCCTAGTATACCATCATTTGAGGTTATATTGACATTGAAATTGTGTTTCAATACCCAAAATGAATAGTTGGTAAATTTATCATATATCTTATTATTTCTAATGTAATTTATAAAAATAGTAAAATAATCATCTTTCAATTACATTGTCTATGAATATATATGTATTTAATATAAAATTACATCAACTAACTAGTAATTATAATAATTAAATTCAATATTCATTTCATCCATGATGATAGAGGGACACTAGAATGTACATGTTAAATCACTATAAATATCTAATCACCATACCTTATATGAAACAAATTATTGGATATATCATCCTTTTTAACACTGAATTAATTATATCTAAAATTAAAGATAATCATGGATTAGTATTAATCTACTCACATTTAATAAAACAAGTCATAAATATTTTGTTGATGATACTTTTTAATGATTTTAGTCACATTATGTTCTCAATAATAAATAAAAAGATGCATTGAACCATATTTCTTATTAAAATTTATAGTTTCACCCTATGGTGATTCACATGGTCATATGAATCAATTATCACGATTCTCATAGAGGTTCCTCTTTAGTTTTCATAACTCATTTTTTCCACCCGATATAGAGTCTTTAAAATAATTCTATTAAAATTTTATGTTCTATTGAACAAAAAATTTAATGATTTGGGGGTTGACATGGAAATAATCTAAAAATCATATTTGTATAATCTCAAAAAAAAAAATTAATGGAGAGTCTCTCCCAAACAATTTTACATGAATATCAATCATAAAAAGATATAAATACAAATAAAGTGGAATTACATTCTATGAGATGTTTATATCCCTAATTTCATTAAAATATGATTGGAAGTTTATTAAAAATATCATACATGACTTACAATACTTAAACATTAGTATGGTTTCCAAATAAAGAGTTTTAGACAATGCTCAAAATCACATCAAATATAATAAGTAGGGTAATCAAAATATTTTCATGGATTATTTTTTAAAAAGACATTTAACAGTGTTGTGCTATAAACCTAAGATGTGATAATCATACTACTAGAAATATTTATGACTAAATAATCATTTAGCCATTGATTTAGAAAAATAACACCCATATAAAACCCATTATATATAAAATATTGGGTACAGATATAATCAAAAATAATATTTTTAATTCAAGAAATGATTTTAAGTGCAACATTCACTACATCATTATCATGATGCACTTCAACAGTTTTGATTGCATGATATGTCCTTTTGTTTTAGGGTTTAATAGGTTGGTAATACTTATTTTAATCCTCAACCACTATATTTAATCATAGATTATCTTAATTTATTTAATAATAAAAATAGTATAATTGGAATGTGGGTGGTACATTTGGATTTCATTTTCTATAATTCTTTCATGGATTGGTCACTTCACATTACTTCGATAGTATTGTCCTTAATATAGTTATTTTATATTTTATTAATTAGGAAATACCATGAAGAAATTTTATCTATTCTTTTTTTCACACTTTTAATGTGAAAGAATATTAATTTTTCATCCTCCCTGGGATGTATTATTATAATTAGAAAAATTCAAATGTTATAATTTTTTCCTAAAATCCTTGAGAATAATGAGAGTTATAAATTTCATATTTAATGTTAAGAGAACATCAAATAGTTTATTCATAGATATCAAAGCTTATTATTTTTTATTCCATATATAAATTTTATCTCAATCCAGTAAGTAATTTTTCAACATTTCTTTCAGGATTGATGATAAAATTGGAATCCTACCTGGTATTTCTAGATAAATTATCCTCATAAGTAAAAATTTATTTTTCATTCTCTTATATTAGTTATATAAATTTTTTTCATATTTTTTGTGAATTTTTTTGTGTAAATAAGAATTGAAAAAATTCATTTTTAAACTATTTCAATGTTAGTGTGACAAATTCATCTAATTTCCCCATATTATTAAGAAGATCACACCACTAGTCAAGTTCAACTTCCAAATTATATACTCCTAGAAGAACAATTTCATATATCAACCACTAGAGAAAAGAAAAAATATTTTAATTGGTACAAATCCATTATATAGTAATTAGTGGATCATAGGAACCAATTCTAGTTGTTGGATGTTTCCACATGATGGAATAAATAGAGATTTATTTCATACTTTTTCTATTTGGAAGATCAACATGAATAATGTTATAATTCATATATTGATATTGTTGGGTTTTAATTTCCATATCATTTCACATTCCTTATCTCATTTCATTTCATTACTCATGAGTATGGTCATTAAATTTTCCATCACTATCAATTATAACAAGATTCCTCCTATTTACAACCATTGACCAACTAGCATAGTTTGTAAAATAAAAATCACAGTGAGTAATGTTGTAGTAGTGAAAAAAAAACATTCCTAGTTTATCTATATCCTAAAACATTATTTTCAATATATAACTCCTCATTTATAACCTTTGTTATTCAAGGTCATTATCAGTTATAATCTAGAAGGATAGATTATATGTAAAATATTTTTTACACTTTTATATCCTCAGAATGATTCAAGGAAGGTTTGTCATCTTAGGTATACTCATCTTTCACTATTGACGATCAAGTTAATACTCAATCTTCCCTATTCATAATTGTAACCCCAAGGATTATTTTTTATATGTAAACATAAAATTTCTAGTATAAATATAGGGATATATTTTATAGGAAAATCATAAAGTATAAAATTTAAAAAACTTTTGATGTTATCATATACATAGGCTTATCATTATACTATTTACAAAAATATCTCTTATATTATTCTATAAAAATAATTGATCCCTTGTCTAATACCCAGAGATGTGACCAAATGATTTTATAAAAATATATTGAATCATTGTAGTTTAATATTTAATATATATGAAAATAAAAAACAACCTAAAACAATAATGTTTTAGAGTATTTGGAGGATACATACATAATTATCATATTTCATTTATAATCTTCAACATCTCCCACAATGATATTATTAAATGGTACCCATCATAGACATACACTACATAAATCATTTCTTCATAATCATGTTAAAGGATGCATAATAAATGGTGATCTCCCAAGGTCAATATTGGAAAACATTATAGATATTTATCAGTGATCAAAATTGAGAATAATATAGGCATAAGAGTATAAGATCACAATCATAACTTATAATAATCACAATAAATTTTTCAATGATAATTGATATTAAATCATGGAATAAGGATTTATCTTAACAATATGAATGTTGAAACATCAGTAATTAATTGTGAGGTATAATATTATATATAATCATATGTCATATGTTTTTGGAATACACATATTCATAAAAATCATTTACTTAGACAAGGATCAATGACAAGGATACCAAAATTGATTGGGTTCACTAATCATTCCTAGATTTCATGAATAAATGTATAATCATAAGACAATCATAGTGGATTTAGTCCCTTTTTAAAATGGGTTAAAACTCCATTCTCGTATTTGTTGTCTCTTCAAAATCCATCATTATGCAATTCATTAGAGGGTTATATAATTCACAGTTCACAGGTCACATAATAAATATAATACAAATGTGGACTACAAGATAATAAAATATTCATAATATAATCTTTTTATTACATTGGGAAAGGAAATATGTTTCATAATTATTTCATCATTTCATCAACGCATAACACATGGAATATATATGTGGTTTAAAAAAATTTCATCATAGCCTAATTAACTAATGAGAAATAATTGGGTAATTTAGAAACAACACTAAATCGTCATCATAATAATCCATTGTAGAAATTAAATTAGATGCTCTCACGAGATCATATCGAATTTTAATCATACATGTCATTAAAGTATGTTGACATAGATTAAATATAAAATTAAAAGATGGTTTGAATACTATTTTTAAAGTGTGAGAAAATTTTAATTTATTTTGATATAATATTAACTAAAAATCCATATAATAGTGAGAAATTAATTTTATTTGAAAATAAACAAGGAAATTGTTAATATAATATTCATT
The DNA here is from genome assembly GCA_963277665.1 of Viscum album. Classification (NCBI taxonomy): domain Eukaryota; kingdom Viridiplantae; phylum Streptophyta; class Magnoliopsida; order Santalales; family Viscaceae; genus Viscum; species Viscum album. The sequence continues at coordinate 1,939,440,970 of OY728126.1, read as the reverse complement.
AAAAATAACTTTCTTGATGGTTGAAAAATAATATCATTCCATATACGAGGAAAGAAAAAATGAAATACAACCTTATACAGAAAATTAAAAAAATACTTAATCGGTATTTTTTCTGAAATATTCAAATTCAAATATTTATTAATAATGTAAACAGTTATGAAATTGAAAATTTAGAAACATTTCTTGTGTACATATGAAATTTCAAAAAATAATTTTTAAGAGTATAGACATGGAAAAAATATTTCATCTACTAGATATGAAATAATCTAATCTTTTCTTTAAAAATATATTATTGATCATTTCCAATTACCAACCAAATGAAAATGGTGAAAAAATATAAACATTATATAAATTAAAAATGTTAAATTAAAATATATTGGATTTAAAGTGAAATTTGAATATAATTTCTCTCATGTCAAATTTATGTATAAACTCTCTTGATTAACATGAGATTGAAACATATAACTCTGAACTCAATTTCAATATTGACTCATACATGTTAAAAAATACATTATTGATAATATAAATTTATTATATATATTTTATATATCCATAAACATTTATATGTTCATATTTATCATTCCATTACAATTATTAATTATGATTTCCTTAATAATTGTTTTCCTAAAAAAGATCATTCCAGATAAAAGTGGTATGTTTTTCATCCATGTTTCGGTTCAGTGGTACCGGTACATGATCAGTGGACATGGTTTTATCATCTAAATAATATTGTTGATGAATTAAATATAATATTTATTCATTATTAACACTATTATAATTAATCAAATAAAGTAATGGTGAAAATTGAATCACTTCACTGTGTGGAGGTTGTTATCTGCAAGGGCGCATGAGTGATGTTGTCATTTTTTTAAAAATAATTGTAATAAGTATGATATAGTATTGTAATTATATAATTATAATAATTTAATTAATATCATAAATATATTGTAAATCCATCATAATAAAAATCCATGAATGATATTGATTGAAAATGGATCATATCACAATGTGGAAGTGGTAATTCCCAAGTATACATAAATAATATTTTCATTTCACATTTGATGGAATAATTCATAAAATATTTGTTACATTAACATAATAATAATAAATAATATGAAAAATGCTTCATTCATTGTTTTATAATAGATACTACTGATTCAGAAGATATATAAGAAGAATGAAAATTGAATGTTCTTGGTTATGAGTTATAACTCTTCACTATGAAACCTCCCATGGATACAACATCTTCCTTGAAATTATAGTATTATGATAAAAAATATAATATATTATGTGTAAAGTTATTTTAGGAATATATTATGGTAGGTATTTTTTGATCTATAAGTCTCATGATACCTGTAGAAGATAACTTATATCCATTTTTAAGGGAGGAATAGGAATGACCTGAAATTTTTCAAAATATAAAGAATATTAAAATAAAATAATCATGACATGTAAATATAAGGACAAAATCACTTAATCTAATAAAATTAATTTTTTACATCAAAATATATCACTTTGGTTAACCCCCATCAAATAAATTTTAACCTTAACAAAGGGAACACATTTTTACTATATTTTATTTTTATTATTTCAAAAATATATATTAAATTATATAAATAATTATATTTAGAAATATGGAATCAATTTGAAAAGATAAAATTTCTAAAATTTGAAGAAATATATATTTAAATAATTATCAAAAAATTAATCAACCCATTTTTGAGAAATTATATTCCAAGCACAAAACACAACTAACCATCATTACATTACAAGTAAAAACTATTATGTGAGTGTTAAAATGTATGACTAAACATATTATATATAAATTGCATTAAATAAAATAATCAGTATTGTTTAATTTAATAGATTAATATAAAAAACATTTTTCAGATAAATAGAACTTTTTTAAAACAGCAATTTTTCCTTTATTTAAAATCTTTTAAATGTATTACCATTTAAGAACTTATGAAATAATTTTATACATATGTGAAAAATAATTTTTCATAATTTTTTTATATTTATTAACAACATAAAATACAACATCTGGAAAAACAAATTCACATTAAATTATTACGTTTTAATAGTATAACACGTTTCACATAATATATATGATTTACATAAAGGAAGATATCAGTGAAATTATGTTTTTATATGTAAATATACAAAAAATATTCGAGTGATTCAAAATATACTCATGAGACACCTAATTAAATGAATATTGGGGGTTCTTCACATTGTGTAGAGGTCTTAAACCTACATCGTGACACGAACATTCATTGTGTATCCATGAGGCCTTATCACACAACCTATTTTGATAACCAATATTTCCAAAATCTGGAAAATTATTAATATAATCGTGATTATTATTTGAGATATTATCCATTCTGATGAATTTTATAGCACCTGGAAGAGTCATATCATATAGTGGATGTTGATGAACATTTAAATTACTCTAAATATCAAATTCTACAATATAATCAAACCTTTGAATTACATTATTATTTCTACATAATGAAACTAGAATTTAAATAGAGGGTGATTCTTTAGAATTGTGGGAAACTCGGTGAAGACATGTATTTATACCTTAAATAATAAACATCTATATTATTAGATCCTTGAAAAGAAATAATTTTTTTAAGATAAATGTTACCAATAAATAATTTCAACTCCATATTGAGGACTTTTATGACCTTTTTATCCTTATGTACCTCATTCCCAACCAGAAGAGGAAAAAATAAATTCAACTCATTGAATCATTCTTAACAGGAAGACAATGAAATCATCTCATACAAGTTCACAAGTAACTCTTATGTGTTGTCCAACATCATCACATCAGAGAAGAAAAACATCAGGAAGAGGTCCTTGAGTGTTTTCTAAGAATTTATGTGATATTTACTAACCTAGTGAGTTACATACCACCACCATACCAAAGCACTCTTGAATTTAATAACAACATTGTCCTACCCTTGTGGTGTCCTCCACCATAAATAGGGGTTATCTAGAAGAGTCTCGGATGGATCAACTAGATACATTACTCTTTTGGAGAAACCATGGATGAATTATCATCTACATATTCTTATTTAATAGGTGGAACATAAGACTTCATCCACTATAGAAGTATTCTAATTTGATATCCTAAACATTGATGAAATAAGTCTATGATGTATTATTTCATAATTTTTCTAACTAACCATAGTGAGATCCAGAAGTTATATGAAGATAACTAAAATATAATTCAAGCATAAGTAAGTGTTTACAAATAAATATCAAACTAAGAGGGTACACACATGAACAAGGAATAACCTTAAACTACCAACCTGTGTCACATTATTTTTTTATAGTACCTATACATTATTTCAAACATATATATTTACTCAAGTATAGAATACTCATACTAATATAAAATAATGAAATACATAATGCACCACATGAACATATAGTAATTTCAATATTTATTTTAATTATTTGGGTTCTATTTGATAATTGAAAATGGAATTTGAAATCTGACCCTACAAGCCTAAAAATGATTTAAGAATTTACACAAAATAATGTAATTTTTTAAAACAATATCATGTGCATCACGAAAGTTGAATTTAATAAAAGATAACATATAAAACAACCTAAAATCTCATTTTCATTGAATCTCTGAGGTCTGCAATACATTGTTGGATAGAAACTGATGTAATTTCCTTACCTAAGTCCCAATAACCCTAAATCGTTTCTTCTATGTCCAAAATTCAGAAATAGGAAAGAAAAAAGTTAAATAATATTTTTCCTCTAATACCATTATATATTAACATAACCCGAAACATTGATTCTAATCTATAATACCATGTGACCTCATACACACCACTCCATATGTAAGGGGTGTCTGACTAGTTATGTGGGACGATAGGAATTTCATTGGGTGACTATTCCCTCTGTATTTGGTCAAAATCAATGTATATAACGAATGAGGTAAAAATATGTCAAAAACAGAGAAAAAATAAATTATTAAGGTAATAGATTACAAATAATGTCCCAACCCATATAATAATAGTGTGGTATGTAACTCAAAAAAACCAAAATAATGAAAAAAGGACACCAAAAGTAGTGGATCAATATGTGGTATAAAATTAAATTTCCAAAATTAAATTTTGATATCCAAGATTATGTATGTCATGAAATTCCCACACTAACCATTTGAACCACCCTAGCTGCCCACTATAGGTCCCTTTCACTTCACTAAATTTGTGGTCATAAAATCTATATTTCCATTTAGATTCTTTATTTGGGGTTGAGTATGTTGAATTGTAGGATACCACCAATGTTATGAAGAATATTTTAATATGATATAGTGGTGCATGTTATGAAAATAAATATAGTGTAGATAAGTGGAATGTATATCACACGTGTAAAATATAGGTATTTGTAACATAGATGTTATCTCTACTTCATTTTTCTATATGCTAGATGGAGAACCAACTATCCATGTCAATCATATTACCCATAGATGGGATAGTGTGAAATCATATTTATCACATTCCTCTTGAATAGGTTGTTCAGGTACATGCCAAAAAAACCTCTAACAGGTTCCCCTCCATAAAATTGTTCCTATATCACAATGTGTATAGTTAATGGAATGTATCCTTTAATATTAAATTAATGATATCATATCAATACTAACACATATCAAGTACGAGTAATGGAAATCAAAATCAGAATTCAAGAAAAAATCATGAATATATATAATAGGGTTACACAAAACACATGTGAACAAAAAATACAAATAGGTCTTGATGGATTAATATTATTTCCAAAAATCCATGCTATGAACTAGAATATACATATTCCAATGATATTTACTACCTAACTAAATTAAATTTTGATATATGATTCAAAGATAGAGTCTAATTCCTCCACATTTAAATCCTTGAACAATACCTGATATACTATTATTTTAATTCTAGGATTAATATTGATGATAATTCACACCCAAAAATTATAAAATTACCACCCATTGTTATGAAAATCCACTACTAACAATTTTATTTGTCCATATGGTGCATAAATTCCAATTACCAAGATTCATGCACTAATTCTATCGACAACCTACAATTATCAAGTTATACCATTCAAAAACACTTAAATACAATCAATAATTCTATTATCAATTTGTTATTTTCATAGTAGTAGGGAATGGAATTGATGAAGACTATGTTAGAACTCACCAAAGAAGGAAGGTATCATAAAAAATTTGTCTACGATTCGAATGGAGGAGGAAAAAAGAGTTGAGAGATCCCAAAATAACTAAAGGAGTGCTAATAGGGTAATGGGGTTGAAAGAGGTCTTATATAATTTGAAAAAGTGATAGGGATTTGGTTTTCATAAATAACATATCAAAAATTACAAGCCTTTCTAGGACATAAATTACACCACATGAATGATAGTGACCATCACCGATGGGATGATGGCTATTGGGCATAATAGTTTTTACCTAAGAGACCCACCAATAGGATAGTGGTTTCTTGGGAGAGGTACTTTAGTCCAAGAACCCCACTAGTGGTCTAGTGGGATATTCTGTTATACATATGTTCTTATAGATTCACAGGATGTTTGGTGGAGATTCTATACTTTTCAAGCTATATTATATACATGCACCTTGCCCTAATCAATTTTTAGCCTCTCAAACAAGTTCATCCCTCCATAAATCACATAATGAAAATTAATAAGTACTGCGCAAGATGATATAAACTGTAACAAAAATTAAAGTTCCAAATTTTTTTCCTTGAATAATTAAATTATCCAATATATGGTAAAATAAGATATGGTCATTATTAAATTGTCATCTATAAATAGAGACCTAATCATACCATACAATATGATTTATATCATAATATATGGCTTATGAATTTGAATTTTTATACGTACCTGTCTTATTTTATTATTGATAACTCCAACTATAAATAATAAATTATGACACATCAAAAAATGAGAAAAAAATTAACATAATAATTAATTTAAAATGTATGATTTTTTTTAATAATTTAATATTATAAGGGATTGAAAACATGTGAATTTAATTATTATTTCAGATATTTAAAAAAATTATATAATGTATTTGAAAATAACTCAAAGGTTTATTTATTTTTTAAATCATGAAGATATTCTTCATCATAATTTTTTTATAAATATAATATAATACGTAAGGTAAATTTATGGAATAAATTCTTTCAAATAGATTTTATAGACATGTATTACATGATTGGTATGAGTTTATATGATTTTATTTTTAACTACATTGACAATTATTTTTAATTGATGTTTTTAGCATGAATGTTGTTTTTAAATAAACTTTAATAAAAAATCATTAAATCTAAGGAATTGAATTATTTATTGATAAATGTGTCCCTGAGAAGAAGGCCTTTGAATCAGGCTTCCCATTGCCCAATAGGAATATTCCTTAATTTATAATTTTCCATCATGGCTAACAGACTATTTGGGAAAAAATTACAAAATGTAAATCTAATATATTTCTAATACTTTACTTAAAGAGATCATGTACCTTATAAATATGATGTATTTTGGATTTGTATTATTATATTTGGATTATATATTTTGGTGACTTATAAGGCCCTAGCCTTAAACCTTACTCAATCTTGAGTTATTACAAGATTACACATTGAGGATCTTTTCAGGTTAGAGTTTTATAGAATTAGATCATAAAACTTGCATTACATTCCACATATAAATAAAGTGGTTACATTAAGATAGTATTCTTATTTCCCATCAATTGAAACATATTTAAAATAAAACATGGATTCTTTCTTGACACTTCCTTGACACTATCATCATATCATGTACCTTTCCCTTGACCTGTGAAAAACATTTCAAAAAAACTTGGGATGAGCATAAAAAGCTCAGTAAGGGATATAAAAATATGGAAAGGAAACATGGGTGCATATATACATAAGAATGAAATCATACTTTACCCATAAAACATAAGCACTTTAACATACCTCATCAAATCATGAATAAATCATAGAAATCATAAGACATAAAGGTAACTTGAGGCATTCATAACATTCTTACGTAGGGAGTAACCCTCTTCATTACGTTTGGAATACCCATCACAGTATATTCCCTAAATCTCTTCGGAGAAACCGTAAAGTTTCACTCCTTCGCATTACCTAATGCATTGGAGAGCTATATCGGGCTCACCTACCCTTAGTTTATCACGGAACCACCCGTCTTCATAATAATTCCCAAGAACCATAACATAATCGTATCGCATAAAACATACATAAAGGAAACATAACATTTCCACATTTCAATCACAAGATATCAATACAACACATTGATATAATAAAAACATTGTGAAAACCATTTTCAATACCAAAAGAAAAGAAAAGTAAAACATGGTATTTATTTTTCTTTAAAAAAAAGGTAGGGCTTGTAGAGGAAGCCGAAACTCAAATAATGGTCACGGCGACAGAGAAGCCGTTGTTGCCGCATACGTACGACAAAAACATTCTCTTTTGTCATTTAGTAAACTCTTCGTATAAAAAATATTTCTTTTGAATAAATGTAAAAGTCAAAGGGGTTTATACACCGTATAAAAGAAGGTTGTGTATAAAACAAAATATGCCTCAATGAAAGGAGATTGAGACGAAGTCCCATACCTTGGGTCCGACTTGAGTCGATCGTTCTTTAATGTCCTGAATAATAAACTTGAGTTAATTTATACTTTCTTAAGAACCTTTTTCAAGTTCATTATTCCTTTTATATCACTTATTTCCATGTCATAAACACTATGTAATTATTTAAGTTAATAACGGTCGTTTTAATGATCATTGGTACTTGAGTCAAAATAAACCCTTTATAATTACAAGTTGTTCATGTATCCATTATATCCAGAATTATAATCATGATTTATATATCATATATACCATATATATCCAGTATATACATGCATTTATAATATTACATAATCATTTAGAGGTAAGAAATGAAATTCACCATTCATGGAGACGGTAAGCCGTACGTACGCATGAATGCTACTTTCATTTCTATTTCATATTTTATAGAATGTAATCATAATGATATAAAGGTATATTATAATTCTAGTATAATATCATATATAATATCATAGTTATATCCTTTATACGTCCCACATATGGTATTTAACGAATCAAATCACTTTGAGGGGGCGGTAGTCCGCACTTCCTTAAATGAAGATATCGTGTTTACCCATAATGGAAACAATAAAGGTATGCCCAAAATGAAAAATAAATAAGCTTAAGGAAAACATAAACATATTATATATCATATATAAATATAGTGTCATCTTAATGTCCACCTTTGAAGGTGTTAAAAGAATGTTGAACAATCATCGTTTCAGGAGGCATAAATTCACCATCTACGGAAACAGTATGTTCTTTAACCATTAGATGTAGGTGTGTGTAAGTGTAGCTATAATCCTTCTTATAAAAACATACTAGTATATTTAATATACTTTAGTTGTTACAAAATAAATAAATAAAACGAGTTTAGGGGGTTGGAGAAGCAAAATAAAACAAAAGGACTCAAGTGAAGACATTACCTTAAAATCGGGTAACTCCCTTTGGTTTGAGCTCAAAGTCTTCCTTGGGAAGACTTCTGCCCAAAGTGAGGCTTAAAGGAGTAATAGAGGTAAGTGGAGAGACAAAATGGTCAGGGTTTGGCCGATCCAAAGGCTTTGGAAGTGTGGGTAATGAGGTAGAGGTGGGGGCCTTTTATAAGAGGAGAGGAGGGGAACTCTTGGAAAGTAAAGATAAGTTACTTTATTTTAAAAAGAGTTTTGGATTAAAAAGGTCCCACATTGATATAATTCGAGGTTAAGGTGATAAGGGTTATAAATACACCCATCCAATAGGTTTTGGACATGTGTAGGTCTTAGATATTACATTATCTTTCCATTTTATTTAAATCGTCAAATAATGTGGTCATCGCTGCATCATTATGATGTCATAAATAATTTAATTTATTTAATGTCTAAAAATTATAAAAAAAATACTATGATGTAGTAAATCTTTTTATATTTCCAATGACAATTTATAATCAAAATTATGACTTGTATAACCCCATGTAAAAATTGTTTTAGTAAAACATATCATGTTTGTGTCATTTTTACTTTAACATTTAATAAAAAGTTATTTATGTCATTTCCCAACCAAAGTGGCTAAATGGGGTCCCCAAGTTGACCCATGGATTTTCTTGGTCTGCCATGACACATAAAATGAGGGTAGGACATGTTTAAATCTCATATCATATTATTAAAACATTATTTTTACCTTAAACTACACTAATTACCACTAATCGCGATTAAAAACTTAATAAGTTACTATTCATCAAAAATTTATGTTAATCCCATTGAACCAAATTTTACTTCTTAATGAAAACAATGTATGTCAGATTTTTTAAATTCAAAACACAAAGGTGGAAAAATTTCATTTAAATGGAAAATCAGTTTTTATAAGTACCACTTAGTGGTTTCACTATTCATCAAAAATTGAAGTTTTTCAGAAAAATACCAAAACTTCACCCAAAGATATATTTGATATCCCAAATTCAAAAATGATGTCTATTTTAAAAAATTCAAAACATATAAGTTGCATTAATTAATTTAATAATTAATTCCCGCTGTCATGACAAACAACGTGTTTTTATGAAACAATAAGTATCAAAAGATTGACACAAGTTTAAGTCCAATTTAAAAGTGAAATTGATTCCAATGACCACTATTGGATTAAATGGTAAAAATATATTCTAATTTAAATTTAAAACCAATTCAAAAGATAATCTAATCATATAAATAAATTTAATTAAAAAGCAGTTTTGATGTAAAATGCAGTATTTTTCACTATTCATTAAAAAACTGAACATTGTCAGAAAAATACCAAAAATTCACACAAAGTAAATTTTGATGTCCCAATAATAAAGAATAAGTTTATTTTGACAAACATATCTTATAAAATTGTCAAAATATAGATTTAAAAATGGTTTTCCATCAAAAGGAAGTAAAACAATCTTTTAAAAATATTAGTGTATTCCATGCTTAAGATTGGATTTATTTTCATTTTAAGCCTCTAAAACACTATCTAATTCATTAATAGACATAGATAAAAATATCTATTATTCATTACTTACTTGGGATGTTACATCCTTCCCCCTTTAGAAAATTGCGTCCCCACAATTTATTTACTTATCAAATAAATGGGGGTACTTATCCCTCATTGCATTTTCAGATTCCCATGTTGCCTCTTCCATCATGTGGTTTTTCCACAAAACCTTTACCTGATTAATCAACTTATTCCGTAACACTTGCTCCCTATGGTCAAGAATCTGGACCGGTTGTTCCCCATATGATAGGTTCTCTTCCAGCTGAACTACCTCTGGACTCAAAACATGAGATGGATCTGGCATGTACTTTCTCAGCATCGAAACATGAAAAACATTGTGTACCTGAGATAAACTCATAGGTAAAGCCACTCGGTAAGCAACTAATCCAACTCTCTCCAGAATTTCATATGGTCCAATGAACCTTGGACTCAGATTTCCTTTCTTACCAAATCGCATCACACTTTTCCATGGTGATACTTTGAGAAAAACATGATCGCCTACCTCAAAAGAGAGATCCTTCCTCCTGTTGTCCACATAACTCTTCTGCCTACTCTGAGCTGTTCTCATGTGTTTCTGTATCAGCTGAACTTTTTCTTCCAACTCTTCTACCAATTCTGGTCCCATCAACTTCCTTTCACCCACTTCATCCCAGAAATATGGAGTTCGACACTGCTTCCCATATAATGCCTGAAATGGTGCCATCTGTATACTAGAATGAAAACTGTTATTATATGAAAATTCAACCAAATAAAGATGTTGGTCCCAACTTCCCTGATAATCCATCGAACAAGCTCGTAGCATATCCTCCAAGGTCTGAATTGTTCGTTCAGACTGTCCATCTGATTGAGGATGAAAAGATGTACTAAAATTTAATTCAGTACCCAACGACTTCTAAAGGCCTTTCCAAAAGTTAGAAGTGAACCTGGGATCACGGTCAGATACAATGGAGAGAGGAACTCCATGTAACCTGACTATCTCTTTAAGATACAAACGGGAAAGTTGATCTAGGGAAAAAGTATCTCGTATAGCAAGGAAATGTGCAGATTAGGTCAAGCGATCAACAATAACCCAGATTGCATTATTACCTCGAGATGTCTTCGGTAATCCCACAACAAAGTCCATGGATATATTCTCCCATTTCCACTCTGGCACTGGTAAAGGCTGAAGCATCCCTTTCAGTAACTGCCGCTCTGCTTTAACCTGTTGAAAAGTAAAACACTTCATAGTAAAATCAGTAATATCTCTTTTCATTCCATCCCACCAGTAATACTCTCGCAGATCTCTGTACATCTTAGTACTGCCAGGATGAACTGAAAACGGAGAACTATGAGCTTCACATAACAACTCTCTCTTCAACTGTGAATCACAAGGCACACACAATCTCTTCCCAAATCTCAAAACGCAATCATTATCAATATTGAATTCAGGAAACTTACCTTTCTGAACCAGCTCTACCTTTTTCTGAAACTCACTGTCTTGCTTCTGTGCTTGCTTGATTCTGTCTGATAGAGAAAATTTCACTGATACCTGAAACAAAACAGAAGGACATCTTGCACCAATAACTTCTATGCCAAAGTTCATCAAATCCTTAACCAAAGTATCACGTTCCAAATGCAACATTGTTAATGAAGCATTACTTTTTTTGACTCAATTTATCAACCGCTTTATTTGCTTTTCCCGGATGGTAATGAATTGTACAATCATAATCCTTGATTAATTCTAGCCATATCCTTTGTCTCATGTTCAATTCTTTCTGAGTGAATATATAATTTAAACTTTTGTGATCGGTATATATTTCACACTTTACTCCATACAAATGATGCCTCCAAAATTTTAAAGCGAAAACAACAGAAGCTAATTCAAAATCATGTGTAGGGTAATTTACCTCATGAGTTTTCAACTATCGTGAAACTTAAGCAATTTCCTGATCATTCTGCATTAGGATTCAACCCAGTCCTTTCAATGAAGCATCATTGTATATAACAAACTCACCATTCCTGGAAGGTAGTTCCAAAACTGGAGCATTCACCAATCTTCTTTTCAATTCCTGAAAACAATCATCACATTCTTTTGTCCAGATAAACTTAACACCCTTCCAAGTTAGCTTAGTCATTGGACTAGATAACCATGAAAAATTTCTAACAAACCTTCGGTAATATCCTGCCAAACTAACGAAACTATGAATCTCTGTTACATTTGTGGGTCTTGGCCATTCTTCAAAAACCTTTGTTTTTGTAGGATCAACAGTTATCCCATCTTTAGAAACAATGTGACCAAGGAAAGAAATTTGTTGCAACCAAAACTCACACTTGCTGAATTTTCCATACAGTTTATTTTATTTTAAGGTTTTCAAGATAACCCTTAAATGTCCTTCATGCTCTTCTTTAAATTTAGAAAACACCAAAATATCATCAATAAAAACAACCATGATTTATCACCTGAGTTAACTAAGCCATCACTGAAGTAAACTGCACAATTCTGATTCTGACCATCTATGTATGATGATTTGGAAGGTCATTTCCCTCAGCATGCCTTCCCAAACAAACTTATCTGTTTCCTCTACGAAAAACTATTCTTAACACTGAAATACCTTAGGTGAATCAACATGGTAATCTTTAAATGATATATCATTTCAAAAAAATATTTTTGGATAATCATTTAATAAAATTATAACTCCTAAAGTTATCTAAACCGACATCTGATACCAACTATAAGGCCCCAGCCTTAAGCCTTACTTAATCTTGAGTTATTATAATATTACACATTGAGGATCTTTTCAGGTTTAGAGTTTTATAGAATTAGATCATAAAACTTGCATTACATTCCACATATAAACAAAGTGGTTACATTAAGATAGTATTCTTCTTTGCCATCAATGGAAACATATTTAAAATAAAACATGGATTCTTTCTTGACACTTCCTTGACACTATCATCATATCATGTACCTTTCCATTGACGTGTGAAAAACATTTCAAAAAAACTTGGGATGAGCATAAAAAGCTCAGTAAGGGATATAAAAATATAGAAAGGAAACATGGGTACATATATACATAAGAATGAAATCATACTTTAGCCATAAAACATAAGAAATTTAACATACCTCATCAAATCATGAATAAATCATAGAAATCATAAGACATAAAGGTAACTTGAGGCATTCATAACATTCTTACGTAGGGAGTAACCCTCTTGGTTACGTTTGGAATACCCATCACAGTATATTCCCTAAATCTCTTTGGAGAAACATTAACGTTTCACTCCTTCACGTTACCCAATGCATTGGAGAGCTATATCGGGCTCACCCGCCCTTAGTTTATCACAGAACCACCCGTCTTCATAATAATGCCCAAGAACCATAACATAATCGTATCGTATAAAACAAACATAAAGGAAACATAACATTTCCACATTTCAATCACAAGATATCAATACAACACATTGATATAATAAAAACATTATGAAAACCATTTTCAATAAAAAAATAAAAGAAAAGTAAAACATGGTATTTATTTTTCTTTTAAAAAAAGGTAGGGCTTGTAGAGGAAGCCAAAACTCAAATAATGGTCACGACAGTGGAGAAGTCATTTTCGCCGCATACGTACGACAAAAACATTCTCTTTTGTCATTTAGTAAACGCTTCATATAAAAAATAACCCTTTTGAATAAATGTAAAAGTCAAATGGGTTTATACACTGTATAAAATAAGGTTGTGTATAAAACAAAATATGCCTCAATGAAAGGAGATTGAGACGAAGTCCCATACCTCGGGTCCGATAAGACTCGATCGTTCTTTAATGTCCTGAATAATAAACTTGAGTTAATTTATACTTTCTTAAGAACCCTTTTCAAGTTCATTATTCCTTTTATATCACTTATTGCCATGTCATGAACACTATGTAATTATTTAAGTTAATAACGGTTGTTTTAACGATCATTGGTACTTGAGTCAAAATAAACCCTTTATAATTACAAGTTGTTCATGTATCCATTATATCCAGAATTATAATCATGATGTATATATCATATATATCATATATATCCAGTATATACATTAATTTGTAATATTACATAATCATTTAGAGGTAAGAAATGAAATGCACCGTTCATGGAGACGGTAAGCCGTACGTACGCATGAACGCTACTTTCATTTCTATTTCGTATTTTATAGAATGGAATCATAATGATATAAAGCTATATTATAATTATAGTATAATATCATATATAATATCATAGTTCTATCCTTTATACGTCCCACATATGGTATTTAACGAATCAAATCACTTTGAGGGGGCGGTAGTCCGCACTTCCTTAAATGAAGATATCGCGTTTACCCATAATGGAAACCATAAAGGTATGACCAAAATGAAAAATACAGAAGCTTAAGTAAAACATAAGAATATTATATATCATATATAAATATAGTGTCATCTTAATGGCCACCTTTGAAGGTGTTAAAATAATTTTGAACAATCATCGTTTCGGGAGGCATAAATTCACCATCCACGGAAACAGTATGTTCTTTAACCATTAGATGTAGGTGTGTGTAAGTGTAGCTCGAATCCTTATTATAAAAACATACTAGTATATTTAAGATACTGGATTTGTTACAAAAGAAATAAATAAAAAGAGTTTAGGGGGGTTGGAGAAGCAAAATAAAACAAAAGGACTCAAGTGAAGACATTACCTTAAAATCGGGTAACTTCCTTTGGTTTGAGTTCAAAGGCTTCCTTGGGAAGACTTCTGCCCAAAGTGAGGCTTCAAGGAGTAATAGAGGGAAGTGGAGAGACAAAATGGGTAGGGGTTGGCCGATCCAAAGGATTTGGAAGTGTGGGTAAGGAGGTAGAGGTGGGGGCCTTTTATAAGAGGACATCCAATAGGGTTTGGACATGTGTAGGTCTTAGATATTACATTATCTTTCCATTTTATTTAAATCGTAAAATAATGAGGTCATCACTGCATCATTATGATGTCATAAATAATTTAATTTATTTAATGTCTAAATATTATAAAAAAATAATATGATGTAGGAAATCTTTTTAGCTTTCCAATTACTATTTATAATCAAAATTCTGACTTGTATAAACCCATGCAAAAATTGTTTTAGTAAAACATCTCATGTTTGTGTCATTTTTACTTTAACATTTAATAAAAAGTTATTTATGTCATTTCCCAACCAAAGTGGCTCCATGGGGTCCCCAAGTTGAACCATGGATTGTATTGGTCGGCCATAACACATCCAATAAGGTTAGGACATGTGTCAAGCTCATATCATATTATTAAAACATTATTTTTACCTTAAACTACACTAATTACCACTAATCGCGATTAAAAACTTAATAAGTTACTATTCACCAAAAATTTATTTTAATCCCATTGAACCAAATTTTAATTATTAATGAAAACCATGTATGTCGGATTTTTGAAATTCAAAACAGAAAGGTGGCAAAATTTCATTTAAATGGAAAATCAGTTTTTATAAGTACCACTTAGTGGTTTCACTATTCATCAAAAATTGAAGTTTTTCAGAAAAATACCAAAACTTCACCCAAATATATATTTGATATCCCGAATTCAAAAATTATGTATATTTTAAAAAATTCAAAACATATATGTTGCATTAATTAATTTAATAATTAATTCCTGCTGTCATGACAAACAACGTGTTTTTATGAAACAATAAGTATCAAAAGATTGACACAAGTTTAAGTCCAATTTCAAAGTGAAATGGATTCCAATGACCACTATTGGATTAAATGGTAAACATATATTCTAATTTAACTTTATAAACAATTCAAAAGATAATATAATCATAAAAATAAATTATATTAAAAAGCAGTTTTGATGTAAAATGCAGTATTTTTCACTATTCATTAAAAAATGGACATTGTCAGAAAAATACCAAAAATTCACACAAAGTAAATTTTGATGTCCCAATAATAAAGAATAAGTTTATTTTGACAAACATAGCTTATAAAATTGTCAAAATATAGATTTAAAAATGGTTTGCCATCAAAAGGCAGTAAAACAATCTTTTAAAAATATTAGTGTATTCCATGCTTAAGATTGGATTTATTTTCATTTTAAGCCTCTAAAACACTATCTAATTCATTAATAGACATAGATAAAAATATCTATTATTAATTACTTACTTGGGATGTTACATGACTAACATAAACTATGGTTTTTTTAATGAGTAATAAAATAATAGAGATTAAAAAAATTAATTTATATAATATAATGGGGATTCTAATGCTAAATTAATAGAATCACGCATACACTAATGAAAAAAATGAGAAGATAAAAATAGAATAAGTTGTAATAGATATAAATGTAATATTCACTTAATTTATATTAAATCGGTTTGACATTTAAATGAATCCTATCAATCATTATGTGTAATATTCTTTATAATGAAAACATATTAAAATCTCACTCATCCCATAAGGCATGTTCTACCATAGAAAGGCTCCAACGGATTATCATGTGTAAGTAAATGTGGAAATAAAAATCCCTAAGAGTTAGTAAATATATTATTGTTATAATATTATCACAAATCATATATTGGAAACCCAAGAGTTATTATTTCATAGAAATTAGGTTTAGTATTATTCATATAATGTTCATAGACAATGATTATGGTACTCAACCATCAAACAATCTGTACTATTGTTATATAGATAATTAGATACCTAAATTTTTATGTGATGATATAATATTACATAGTAGATACATTTCATAGAGGAATATGGATCTCCACTCACTAAATATATATAATATTAATGTTCATCAATTTTAGAATGATTGTAGTATACTAAACTAATGATCAAAGTATATAACACATGATACTCACCTGTAGATGTGTCTTTCTTGTATATAATATAATACTACATAAAAATATTTATTATATCATTAATGGGTATAACCTAAATAGAGGTTTTATATTAGTATTTATTATTGATATGTGTTCCCAAAGATGAAAATTCAAGGGATTAGAATTTCAGTGTTTTATTTTTCAATTTATTTATCGAGAATTAGAGGATAATTATTTGTCCAAAATATATATAAAAATTTACTTTTGTATCTTTTTTATAAAATATTGTATTTTCATTCACTATTGTGAATATAATTTGTTTTATATACAAGATTAAAAGTAATTTATCACTTTTGAAATATGGATAATTGTTTATAGATTCTATACATGGATAATACAATTTAAAACATTCTAAAAAATATTTTCATATTTTATTATATTATTACATAAAATTGGTATTATATCTTTAGACATATATTTTAATAATTCATAAAAATACTCCATTGATAATGATTGTTCGAATCATCAATTTTGAATTGTTTTACCAGTTTAATAATTTTTTTGGAATGATATCCAAATCACCAATTATTGGAAAATGTGAATGTTTCACTACATTATTAGATCATTAAAAAAGTGATGAATGTAGAATAATTAAACATAAGGAAGTGGGGTTTTTAAGTATTACATTACCATTATATATGACTTTTATTATTATATTTGTTTTATTTTACGGAGATAGAAGTATAAATCATTTAAAATTGTCAAAGCATTAGATAATTAATTTCATTTTCCTCTATGTATACGTGTTAATATTATGTAATATGATTGAATTACTCAAGACATGATAAATAAATTCCCTAATAATATAATAAATTTTTATATTTTTCAATAACTCACTCATCCTAAACCCCCATTATGGAATTGTGTTTCTAAGTTGATATATTGTGCACTATTAGACATTGTTTGATTGATGAATATTGAGTGTAACCTTCCAATTTCATCCTCGGTTCATATTCTAGTGACTTTTATATTTATAATTAATAATTTTACATCTCATTTTGTAATACTGTCAACATAAAAAATTTGGTAATAGAAACATTGAAATTTTTATCTTAATAATATTTAGTGTATTGATGAACTTTCATGTTGAATTGTTTCTAAAAAATATGACCATAATTCGGATAAGTTATATTTTTTTATTGTCTAATTAAAAGCAGTTGAACTATATCTATAATCCTTTTGAGAAAAGTGTATTTTTTTCTAAATTTTATATATTCCTTGAGAAGGAATATATCAATTTTTGTTTCATTGAGATTAAAGTTGATATTAATAATGAAAAACAGCAACACATAATGAGTTTTTAAAATGTATATGATATTATTTATCATTAAATTTATTGAATTTAGAGAGAACTCATGTTACATTAGAAACTAATAGGTGTAGTAGGATTCATTATGAGTTTGAGGGATATTTATTTCCTATTGAAAATGAATAATAAGTAATTTTCATGGGAATCGAACCTACATCCATTCTATTGGTTGCTAATTTTTATAATTCTTGGAAATTTATAAAGGCCTAGAATTTAAAATAGACTACATGTATATTAAAAATTATTGGAATGAAGTAGATGAACCTAAATGGGTGATACCCATGGTTTGAAAGAAGGTTTCCTATAAGAAAACCTAAAATGATGGTAGACTATATACTGATAAAGAACTCTTAGTGATAAAGGGTTATAAGAAAATTCATGGTATTGATTATTAAGAAACCATAATATTTTTTGATGATAAATCCCATTTAATATATTCTTTACATTATACCTCATTTTGATTTAAACGAATATTATATGTGTGTAAACCACTATATCATCGAAAAAATTATTGAAGTATGTGTATTCAATAAAACCTAGAGGACATGACATTCTAAATGAGTTGGCTACGACATGGAAGTTGAAATGGTCAATTTATACACTAAATAAATCTTCTCAGTGTTGGAATATCCATTTTTGATGATCTAAAAAATGTTTTAGGTTTCCTCAAAAAACAAAGATTATTTCGTATTATAATAGTGTATTATTGGTAGTGTATATTTGTTTCATATATTATGTAATTATGAAATACTCCTTATTAGAGATTATATACCGATTGTACACTCTATGACAATGTAATTGCGAAATTTATTCTTGATGGTTGAAATGTTTAATGAAGCCTACATATTTGGTTAAATTATATATATATATATATATTAAAATATTATTCTTCTTAAAATAATAAATTGAATATATATCTATAAAATGATAACTACGTTTACCATATAGATTTCTATAAATGGCTATATACATATGATATGTGGAATGATCCTTAATAAGATTCAATATCCTCATAATGAGAACAAATGGTTGATAAAATTACTTATATTCCTACCAAAGTTTCTATCATGAATTCCATGTTGGTTACTTAACAATATGTTTTATATACTCATATCATAACAAGTAGATATAAATCCAATTCATAGGAAAGTCACTGGATAATTATTAAAAAAAGAATTTTGTAGTTGAAGAGGCTTAAGGATAACTTATTATCAACATGAGCGGTGGATGAGCTATATGTAATGTCTTATAGTAATCCTAGTTTCCAAAGGAATTTATTTATATTATAAATCTCATCTATTATCATAGAGTGGTTCCTAGCATTATGGTACTAACTGGTCATAATTGCTAAAATGATATAATTATTTCGTTGTATAATAAACCATTGTCTCGACAAATTATTAAATCTATTCATTCAGAAATACCATCCTATTCCATATATCCTTAAAAGGTGTGATTTATGGATATACTAAGATGATATAAATAAAACCATTTCTCTTTAATTGGAGAATCCATTTCCATATAAATAAACTATGGTTTATGTTAACACTCTTATTATATTATACTTATGAGATTTATGATCCTCATGTAGTTTATTGGGTTTTGATGATATGTTAATGTTTGAATAAATGGAATCATATATTTTTTCCAATGTTATTTTATATAATAAACAATTAATGGATTCTTGAAGATATAATTAAATAAATATAAAATTAAATATAGTTCAAGTATATATCTCATCGAATATATAGTAGTAATCAATAAAATTTGTTGTTTTTTGTGAATATTATTCCATGTGGCATATTTTCGGTGACTCACCAAGCATGGGATACCCATACATAGTTAGATTTATCATGAGAACAATGATCAATTACTAATTAGGGTTTTAGGTGAGTTTATGGTTATGTCATTTATTGGTTCTCAACAAATATTGGATTTGAAAACACAAAAAAATGAGAATAATAATTTTTGGTTGTGATTGAATTAGACTGATGAAAACAAGGATTATATTAATTAAGTCACATCTGACATGTTTATTTATTCGGATGATGTACATGTGATAAAATCACATGTTAGATGAATAAAATGTGATATATTAATTTACATGGTCACTCTATTTAATAAAAACAAGAAAACAAATTTTGAACTACAATTGAATGTTATATTACATTTAAAATTTCCATTCAATGTCATTGAAAGAGGGATTATACATGAATATGCACAATGAATAAGATACATATTATGATGTACATGATTAAATTGAGATATGAATATGTTTAATCAATATATGGATAGACCCTATAGTATCATGACTGTCATTGATGATTTTTTACGGCCTTCCAATCCTGAAATCACTGAAATCATATTTTTATAATATTTTCATCAGTTATATGGTTCATAAGGTCATGTAGGTTGAATATTAAATAAATATAATTTTTGAAAAATTGTTATTTTAAAAATTAAAATAATTCTATCAAACATATCCAAATGGTTTTGGGATATATTTATAAAGTGTTATATTGTTTTACATCGAGTCTTTATGGTATTTTTCTATATTGGAGAATTTAAGAAATAAATTAAATTATGGATATCACATATAATTATATCCTAGATTCATATATTATTAATTTAGGAATAGGAATTCTTCTATTATTGATTATTATTTTCTATCGTCATAGAGTAAATTGGATATCTGATATTTTATGTCATATGAATTCATAATGTTATTTCTTTTAAGAAGTTTTTTTAATTACAAATAATTATCACTGATTCCTATATTTTCATGATTTATAAATACATTTATTTGATGATTTGAAATGACTCTATAACACCTCATTAAGATGTAATAAATATATACTGTAAATTGGTAACCAAATCGAAAATTAGTCTTTATTAAATAAATTTTTTGTAATGACTCGGAATATCCATTATTTAAA
Organism: Viscum album; assembly: GCA_963277665.1. Taxonomy (NCBI): domain Eukaryota; kingdom Viridiplantae; phylum Streptophyta; class Magnoliopsida; order Santalales; family Viscaceae; genus Viscum; species Viscum album. The sequence goes on along the minus strand of OY728126.1, from coordinate 1,939,419,712 downwards.
AAAAAAATTATGGGAATTTTATGTTTCCGTGAAATATAACAGTGTGCGATTCCAAGGCTCGGAGTGCCTGCAATGATCCGTCGAAGTTCTGTTGAGCTTAAGTTAATGCGCGTAAGCTGTTTTCCATAGAAGTGTAATAAATCATAAAAATTTTCCCGGATCAGAAATTTGATGTCACCGTTGCGCTCAGGATTGCAGGTTTACCCTAGGCGTGACTTAAGATTAGTCGGCATCGGCCACCTGTGAGAAATCAAAAATATGTCATAATCGTAAATAAAATAATTAAATAAATTATTTTATTTTTCAACTGCTTATAAGTCAAAAATGGTAACTTGGATTAAAAATCTGAGACCACCACTAAATTCGTGAAGTTATGATTTTTTTAAGAAGAAACTAACTCTGGCTGATGCGGTCCAGTAGAGAAAGATTGTTTTTGGCTGCAAATAAAATAATTTAGTGAAAATTATTTTATTGTAAAATTCATAACTTATAGATGGTAACTCGTATTTAAAATCTGAGAGTATCGTTGGGTTTTTTGTGGCGTTTTTTACCTAGAAAGAGCCTAACCTCGACCGACGTGGGTCAAGGGTGACTGATAATAATTTTCCAAACATTTTTTCCGGTTCGTTTAGTAAATGCACGAGCCACATTTTATAACTTTTGAATTGCTACTTGAAATTGCAATCTGAGGGCATCGTTGAACTCACAACACCAGTATTGTCTTAAGAAGACTTTCAACTTGGCGACAGTTGGTCGAGTGTGGAAGATAGTTTATGGGTTTTTTGTGGGAATAATAAAATAAAATAATGGCATGTTTTATTTTATTTTTATTTGTTATAACCACCCAAGTGGAAGTTGGATGTGGGGACCACCAGACCATAACCTCCCATGGGAGGTTAAGGTGAAGGGGACCACCTGAACTATAACCTACTATGAGAGGTTATGGTGGTGGGGACCACCTTGGATGAAAACCCCCTTTAATTGGGAGAAACCCTCAACTCCGAAAATTTATGAGGGAGAGCCTCTTGACATCCTCCACCTTAATTGTGCATATTCACATACAATCAATCATGCCAACACACCACATAATTGTTCTAGAGTAAATTAATTGTGTTTCCCCTTTTTAAATTAAGTAAAAATGTCGTTGTAATTTAGGAAGGTTCCTAATAAATGAACCGTCATAAATTCCAACAATCGTTACCTAACTCCCCCCTCTCCTATATATATGGATCTCAGGAAGAGGATTTGTGATAGCTTCACCAAAAGAAAAAGCGCTAGTAATGTGACGCGATGGAAAAAAATGGAGGATTAAACTCTCAAATGATGAACTAGTTTCTCCAATGAAGAACGAAGAACACGTTATTCCAACGAATAATTCCCGCATGGAGCATCTTCAACTTCTTCCTCGGATGCACAATGCGGAAGAAACTGACGTGGGATGTCTTCAACGACTGACCCTCCCTCCTCATCATTGTTAATGATACGATTCACAAACTTGGTATTGGAAGTGTGCGGCGAATGCAACGAATGATGAATACTCCATCTTCTTCCTCACGACTCCGTCAACGAACAACGAACAAAGGTTGGGATTTTATTTAAGTATGATATTATTCCATTGTTTCTTTCATTCCAAAACAAACAACGTGGACCAACTTATTATCATGTTGATCTGTGGATGTTTTTCCTTTCGGGTTGGGAATATATTGTTAATTAGGGATTATAATTATTGATTTGTTTAAGATATATTCCATGGTTGTTCTTTTTTTATGTTCATGATGAACTTTTTTCTACCACCCTAAATGCGGAGGGTGTAAGACAAACTAACATGGACCGAACCCCCTCCGTTGTTCTAATTTTTGATGTTTTTTAGCATAGTGACTAGGCGACGAGATGAAAAAGGAAACCTGTGACTCCCTCGCAACACTCTGGCACCCCATGTGAATTGGATCCGGTGCCCCTGACCGAACTGCACTGCCCTCTGGTATCCGAGCTGCCCCATCCTCGTTGCCCGCCGGCCACGCCTCCCGCCGGCCGAACTGGCCCATGTCGTTTTGCACCCTGACCGAGCCCGCATCGTGGCGCCCTCCCGAGCTTCCTCGGCTCTCAGTCGCTGCACCACCCGGCCGAGCCAGCCTCGCAGTCCCCTCCAGAGCCGCCCCGGCCGCGCCAGCCTCCAACATCTTGAGCCCTGGCCGAGACGACCTCTTACACCCCTCGGGGAGCCCCAACCGATCTGGCCTCCCGCACCCCTCATGGCACCCCATCCAAACCAGAACATGCCCTCACCGTGCACTCTAGGACTAGTCGCCCATGTGGCACCCTCTGGGGCGAAATTACCTTGTTCCGACATGCGGCCGGTCCACACCCTCTTGACTGGTATGCGCTCTGGCGGCCCTCCGTGACCCCTCGCGGCCTTCTAGGCTGGGCCAAGCAGGCTGGGCCAAAACTAATGGGCTGGAGCGCCTAATATTCCAGGCCATGTCAACCCAGACTGGGTCAGCCCAAACAGGTTCGGGTCAGGTCGGTCCGACCGGGTCGGACCGAACCCGGGCCCACTACAACCATTTTTCTTTCTTTGGCCATATCATTGGCACCCGACATCCATTTGAAAAACAGTCACCGATGCTAGTAATCTTGGAGCATGAAGGTCCCTTTGAGTATATCCCACTATAGTTTGAAGAATAGTTGAGATACACTCAGGTTGGATCGTGTGCGAATCATACCAGGCCACTAGGACTAAAAGACTAATAACTCACAGACCAAGAGTTCGATTGACGCACTGTCTATCGCGTTGAGACCTCTATGACGTGGAAGATATTTCATATACTACTTCATGGGACTTCGTGATGGTTGGAGTGTCTACCAGTATCTTGTGGAGGGGATCCTCCTAGAGACAAGTTTAGTAACTATGGTTTTCAGTTCAAGGTTTCTAGTGTTAGTGTGGTGGCCGACATATCTATACACCATGACCCTGACTTCTAATTTTCGACTCAGTGCATGAAAGTACTGATTGCGTGTGTGTTTTCAAAAGTTTTATTTATTTCATCTCATCTAGGCCAGCTCACCAGGTATAATATTTTGACCATGTCACATCTGTTTCTATTAGGATGACTCCTCATGGACAGCCAGTTAGAGTTCCAAGAGTTGTACACACTGACATCCCACAAAGCGACGAGGCTCTGGTTCATTTCCCTCTTACTATGTTGGCACCTTCGGGTGGTATACCAACATCAACACCACCCTTTGTGCTGTAGATACCACTAGCCACCCTAGAAGATGGTTCAAACCGATGGAGCACATTGCATGAGTTCCAACACCAATGGAATCTAGGGTTTTGAGGGGAGATGGATTTCCACGCAACTAAGGGCTGGCTGGAGGCGATTGCTAGAGTTTCTCTTCTAGTTGAGACACTAGTAGAGCAGACAGGGATATTAGCTACTAGTATTTTTTAGTGAGTGAACATGAGGATGGCATGTTTTGTGATGAGGCTTCGGTACATGGACCATGGTCAAGATAGTACCTTCAGGTAGTGTTCCATCTATATCACTACCTATTGGTCAGCAGTTACAATCGGTGGTACCGGTAGAGGACACATGTAGGTTTAGTGACTTACACATGTTTCAACATCACATACCCATTAGGTTCCGAGGCGAGATCGACTCACAGGCGGCTGAGGACTATCTCGAGGATGTGGATGAGAGTTCTCTAGAACTTCTATAGCTTTGGAAGGATGACATGTTGGTAGCTGAGTATTGATCAACGTGTACCGATCGTTCCTCGTACTCAATGAATATGATTCGATCAGTGTTTCAGGTCTCGAACTTCCAAGAGAGGTGTGTTTAAAGGGAATATGAGGCAACAATATTCCTCTATGAATTCCTACTTATACTTGGGTTCTAGAGATAACCTTTTTGGATGAATTTTCTTTGGATGAGCAGATACAACCAATGAATGTTAGTAGTGGGAATGTAGAAAACTGGTGCTAGTATCAGAGACTTGGGAAAGTAAAATGTTTTTGGAAGAAGAGGTGTTAGGGATAAATGAGTATGCAGGGCGTTTCTAAGAGAGCAGTATGAGGTGGTGTACTTTTCTATATGTTACAACCAACCCCCTTTTTTGTGGACCCTTCCAGTCTCATGGAGCTGGAGGATAGGGGAAAAGATTTGTTGAATGAGGTCATATAATTCAGACCAAGGGATATAGGAATTATTAGAGGTACGGACTATGACTAATACTAGCTTTCAAATCAATAGGCATAGGTACCAATCATTCCCTCCTTCCACGAATCTTTTCCATGACCTAGAGTTTCTGGTTAAACTGTTGTCTTGACCCTCACATCTGGAGACACCTTTGGGAGAAGATTTGATAATCACACTTACGCCGATGGTGTGATCTGACCCTTGAGGTGAGTGTTTTTGTTTCAACATCTTGGTGGCCGCGTCGAGGCCTTACGATGTTAGTTTCGGTTTGGAATTGACATACACAGTTCACACTCAGATTGAATGTATTAAGAAAAGATGTTGTGGTTTATCTACAACGTTGGGATGTGTTTTTCCTTAGTCAAAAAAAGAGGAATCCCAGGAAGTACAGGATAAACTCAAGCATAGGAGGGTGCATCCAATCACTCATGAGTCAGCCAAACTCACCCTCGTAGCAGCAGAAGTTGACTTTGAGATAGTCTATACTCTTGGGAAGCGGAACATGGTATCAGACGCACTCAACAGGAGGTTTGTCCTGCATATACTGAGTGAGGCGACAAAGCAGCTACATGATTTGTAGATATCCTTTGTGGATCGAGAAGGATAAGATTTTATTCAGTCTATTATATTCACTCACCCACTTCTTCAATGATTCCGGGAGGCACAACTCATAGACGCTGACTGCGGGACACAACGTGCATAGATATCCACAGGACATGCACCTGATGGATTTTTTGAAAGTGGGGATCATGAATTTCTTTTCAAGAGATGTACCATGGTACCAGTGTCACTATAGGAGAATGTTTTGAGGGATTTCCGCACATACCCTCTAGTGGAACATCCATAAGTGGAAACGATGTACCAGGATCTCTGATGACAGCACTGGTGATCAGGAATGAAGAAGGCAGTTATAGAGTTTGTCTCTCGGTGCCTCAGTTGTCAGTAAGTGAAGGCGGATCATCAGGTACCATAAGGCTTGGTTCAACCTTTAGAGGTCCCATATTGGTAGTGGGATGAGATATTCATGTATTTCATGATAGGACATCCACGTACTTCCAGAGGTCATCTCTTGATCTGGGTGATCGATGACCGACTCACCAAGTCATCCCACTTCTTACCGATCAGAGAGAAGGGTTCAGTAGAGAGCATAATATGCCTATTTATATAGTATATTTTGAGTTTACATGGAGTACCTTCAACGATTTTCTCCGATCATGATGCATGTTTTACTTCCCTTCTATGGAAGGGGTTGTAGGAACATTTTAGGACACAACTTCGTTTGAGCACGGCCTTCCATTCTTAGATGGATCGTCGGAGTGAGCGGACCATTCAAACCCTCTAGGACATGTTGAATGCTTGTGTCCTCGACTTTAGTCGCCGCTGGGAGGATCACTTACCTTTGGTGGATTTTTCATACAACAATAGCTATAACTCCTCAATTGGGATGTCACCTTTTGAGGAATTGTATGGGAGACCTTGCATATCACCTTTGTGATGGACTGACCCAGGGGAGTCAGCACTCGGGGGACCAGAAATGGTACAAGAAACCATAGGGAATGTGCAGATCATCCAGGAGTGGATGAAGACAGTACAGAGAAAGAATAATTCTTATTCTGACTAGAGATGGAGACCTCTTGAGTTCGAGTATGGCTACCACGTCTTTCTATGGATATCACCTCGACGAGGTCTACGAATATTTGGATGAGGTAGAAAGTTATCTCCAAGATTCATTGGACCATTTTAGGTACTCAGCAGAGTTGTCGAGGTGGCATACTTCTTAACTCTTCCAACTCAGTTGCACTAGGTACACGACGTCTACCACATATCCCAGCTAAGGAGATATGTGCATGACCCTTCCCACATAATCGACCCCGACGAGATGGACGTCGACGATGGGGATACTTTTATGGAGGTTACATTAGATATTGAAGATCGCCAAGAGCGGGTACTTCGTGGATTGTCGATACGTTTGGTGCATGTTCGCGGGCAGCATGGGAACCTCCAGAAGAGCACATGGGATCGAGAGGCTCAGATTCTTGCTCAGTACCCCCACTTATTCTCTTACATTATGTTGTGGCTTATAGGGATGTATAGAAATAAGGTGGGTAGAATGTAAATACCTAGAATTTTCCAGGATTTTTTTTAATATATAGTAATTTTACAAGTCCGAAAAATCTAACGGCGCGTGATTCCAAGGCTCGGAGTGCCCGGAATGATCCATCGATGTTTTTTTGAGCTTATGTTAATGTGCGTAAGCAGTTTTTATTAAATAGTGGAAGAAATCTAAAACAGTTACTCATATTAGAAATCTGAGGGCACTGTTGTGCTCAGGATGGCAGGTTTACCCTAGGCATGACATAAGATTAGTCGGCGCAAGCCTCCTGTGAGAAAACCCAAAAATGGAATAATCGTAAATAAAATAATTAAATAAATTATTTTGTTTTTCAAATGGTTAATACTCACAAACAGAAACTCAGACTAAATATCTAAGAACTCCACTGAGCTCTTGAGGGTATTCTTTCTTTAACAAAATACTAACTTTGGCCAGCGCAGGACACCATAAAATGTTAGTTTTTGGTTGCAAATAAAATAATTAAGTGACAATTATTTTATTGTAAAATTAATAACATCTAAACGGTAACTCAAATTGAAAATCTGAGAGTACCATTGAGTACAACCTCGACCGGCGTCGGTTGAGGGTAACTACGAATAATTTTCGGAACTTTTTTCTGGGTACGTTCAGTAAATGCGCGAGCGGTGTTTTATAAAATTAGAACTGGTGCTCAGAATATAAATCTAAGGGAACCTTTGAACTCATAGCACCGGTATTTTCATAAGAATAATTTCACCTTTATGGTAGTTGGTCGAGGGTGGAAGATAGTTTTTAGGTTTTTCGTGGGAATAATAAAATAAAATAAATGCATGTTTTATTTTATTTTTATCTGTTATAACCACCCAAGTGAGTGTTGGAAGTGGAGAATACCTGACCTTAACATCCAATGAGAGGTTAAGGTGGAGGGGACCACCCAAAAAATAACCTCCCATTAGAGGTTATGGTGGTGGGGACCACCCAGGATGAAACCCCCCTTTAATTGTGAGAAACCCTAAACTCCCACAATTAATGAGGGGGAGCTTATTGACCTCCTCCACCTTAATTGTTCCAATGCACATACCATTAATCTTACCAATGCACTGCATCATTACAAAAATGTAAATTAATTGGTTTTCCACTTTTTAAATTAAGTAGCGACGTCATTGGAATTTAGGAAGGTTCCTAATAAATGAACTGTCATAAATTCCAACGATCATTACCTACCCCCCATCACATATATATATGGAGCTTGGGAGGAGGATTTGGGATGGCTTCACCACGCGAGGAAGTGTTGGGTACCTGAAGTGGCTCCCAACACTTGGAGGATTAAACTCTCCAAAGAAGAACTATTTTCTCAAATGAGGAACTCGGAACACGTTCTTCCAACAATGAACTCCAGCAAGGAGCATCTTTGACTTCTTCCTTGGAAGCACCTTGTGGATGCAACCGACGTAGGATGTCTTCAACGACCAAACCTCCCTTATTATCTTCATAAATGAACCAACACATGAACTTGGGATTGGAAGTGTGCGGCGGATGCGATGAACGATGAAAACTCTGTCTTCTTCCCCACGACTCCATCAACGAACAATGAACAACGGTATGGATTTTATTTAATTATGATATTATTCCCTTGTTTCTTTCATTCAAAAACAATGAACGTGGACCAACTTGTAATCATGTTGATCCGTGGATGTTTTTCCTTGTGGGTTAAGAATATATTGTTAATGATGGATTATGGGAATTGATCTTTTTAAGATATCTTCCATGCTCGTTCTTTGTTTATGTTCTTGATGAACCGTTTGCTACCACCCTAAATGCGGAGGGTGCAGGCCAAACTAACAAGGACATACCCGCCTCCTTCATTGTTCTTTGTGATGTTCTTCAGCATGGTGATGAGGAGACGAGATGAAAAAGGAAACCTGCGGTGCCCCTGTAACGCTTCAGTGCCCCGGGCAAATCAGATCTGATGCCTCGGGCCAAACCACGACACCCTCCAGCTTCCGAGTAGCCCCAGCAATGCTTCCCGCCAGCCGCGCCACTAGCCGACCGAACCGGCCCACGCCGCGATGCACCCCGGCTGAGCGGACATCTAGGTGCCCTTTCGAGCCACCCCAGATACCGGCCGATGCTCCTCCCAGCCGCGCCAACCATGTGGCCCCTTCCTAAGATGCCCCAGCCGCGTCATCTGCCATTCTCACATTCCCCGGCCGAGCCGGCCTCCTACGCCCCTCGTGGCACCCCGGTCGATCCAGCCTCCCGCGCCCCTCACAGCACCACATCCAAACTGCCCCATGAATATGCGGTGCCATCCGAGTCGAGCCGCCAACGCGGCACCCTATGGGCCAAACCGCCGACGCAGCACCCTCTGGGTCGAACCGTCCATGCGCTGACTCGCTGCCAGTCCATGCCCTCATGGGCGGTCCGCGCTCTCACGGCCCTCCGCGACCCCTCGCGGCCTGCTGGGCTAAGACCAGTGGGCCAGGACAAACCTAATGGGATGGACTACCTAACGGGCTGGGAAAGACGCAACAGTTCATGCCAGGTCAACCCAGACGGGGTCGGACCGGACCCGGGCACACTACGTCCCTTTTTCTTTCTTTTTCCATATCTTTGGCACCAGACGTCCGTTTGACAAACCATCAGCAGCACTGGTAATCTTAGAGAATGAAGGTTCCTATGAGTATACCCCACTAGAGTTTGGGTAATAGTCGAGATACAGACCGGTTGGATCATCCATGAATCCAACCAGGCCCCCGGGACAAAAGACTAATAACTCACAGACCGAGCGTCTGATTGACGCATTGTCTGTTGCGTTGAGACCTATATTCTATGTAAGATATTTGAGATTAATATTCATGGGACTTTTTGATAGTTAGAGAATCTGGTAGTATCTCATTGTGAAGATACTTCCCGCGATGAGTGGACAGTGTGCAGAGACCTTGTAGCTGGATGAGATTTGACGACTACTGACCGATTGACTCGGAGGGGACTCGACTAGCCCAGTGGGGGGTGCCTGGTTGTGGTGGAAGACCTATGGTGGATGAGTTACTAGTTGTGGAAGAAGACCCGCAGTACTCAAAAGGAGTAGTACCTCTGCCGGCTATTAGGGGGAGTGCCTAGTTATTGTGGTAGACCCACGGTGGGGAGCACCTCAATGTGTCACGACAGACCCACAGTACTCGACATGAGGAGTATCTCAGCAGTCCAAGGATAGTGGGAAGTGCCTTGGTGTTGTGACATGCCCACTGTACTCGATAGAGGAGAAGTTCTCTAGCAGCTGAGGATTTGATACTGTGAATAAAAATCCTGGTTGAGTTGGGTCAGTAACATTTATGTTATCCTCTTGATTAAGATGGATTACTTGATAACATAGGTATATGTATCGGCATATATCTAAGTGAGGTTATCTATTAATTTCATACTTTGTGGTTTATCATTATTGGATTCTTTGAGACCTTGAGGGTATTGGGGTCCCTACAGAGTATCGTTATACACACCCCTATAGGGGCTATGCCAGCACCTTGTTGTGTGGGTTGCTGACGACAGACATCTCTGACTGTGGCTGAGAGTACTAGGACTAGATGGTACCTGGAGGTAGAACTTATGACGAGTTAGTACATGGAGGATATGGATAGACATAGAGTGATGAGGAGGCTATATATACCTACCATTAGGGTAGGAATCCCAGAGGACGACCCAATAGTTGTTTTATTTCTTTCTTCATTTTTACTTGTACTTCCAATTCCTTGTAATTTGCAGTTGGGCTTTTATTTCCTACCCCTTTTAATTTTTATCACTCTTTCGTTACAGAGTCTACATAGTTCTTTGAATCCACTTGGGTGCTCTGTTGTGTGCGTTTACAGGCTATAAAAACAATGCCTTCCCAGTTTTAGGTAATTAGCCTTTGGTGCTAGTCGCCAACCCCTGGCACATTGAAGGTGGGTTTGGGGTAGTCACAATACGGGCCCCGGAGGGACAGGCCATGAAATGTTATGTATAAAAGTGTAATTGATACCTTATGTTTTGTCACCATAATTAATTTATCCTATCCAAATTTATCTTCATCTCAATTCACTAATAATTTATTAGTGAAATCTGTAGGACCCCATTAGTTACTTTTTGTTCTAATGTTAGAAGTATTTATCCAGATTTTCTTCCTAGTATACTCTTATGATATTTCAATTCAGTTGTTTCTTTGGAGACATCCATCAAATTTTATTGATCAAAGATTATAATATAGATTATTCAAAATTACATGTACAATCATATTGTTTAAAATAATGTATATTATATTTGTTAAATATATATTTGGTTTTACATGGGAATTATTCAAATTATAACATCATTATTTGTTCACTTAAAACCCATTAATGATTTATAATAGTCCTAGGTCTCATGGTGTTTTGATATCAAGTGGTTAAGATTGAGGCATGTTAAATATTTTATTCCAGTGTGGGATACATATTGGACATATGGTTTTTTCAATGTAATATTGTGAGTTATTAATTTTTTATCAGTTTAATCTTATTTATGATCCCTAATTCCAATAATTACTAGAATGTTCAGTGTTGGCATAGGATAATGACCCATTTGTTGTTTTACAAACATTAAAAATATCATAAAAAACACATATTAGCTATTTTCCTCTATATATAATGAATTTCAAAGGATATTGGCATTATAAATATGTGGTTGTGGGTTTTTTAATTCTATGATTAAAATGGATTTTTGAATAATCATAAATGGGCAGTAATATGATATGATCTATAAGTACCTACCCTTAAATAGTCCATAAATTGAATAGTTAAGATTTAATTCACATTCATTCATTTTAAGGATCTTTTTAGGTTTAAATTATTATAGATTTAGGTTATGACGATTACATAATAATCTAATTAATTTCATGATGGAAACATATTCTTACTTTAATTTCTCACACAATAAAACCAACTAAATCAAGAAGTATTTTTTTTTATAAAAAATCACTATGATATTATAATATACCTTATAATTATTCCTTATAATCCGTAAAGTATACGAAAAACAATTAAATACTTCATACGAGAAAAATAATCATAATACAAGGAAAAAGAAAAAGATAAAATAACCCCACTATACCATTTAAAAACCATTAGATCTTAAATGACAGTTTAACATTAACATAAAACATTTTGAGAAAAAATTATCGTTTATATATACATGAAATATATTTCAGTGCCCAATGTTTTTTAAACACCTTATAAGAGAAAATAATAGTTGATGAATAATTATGAGGGTTTTCCAAAAATCATGATAAGACAGGAATATATATTTCTGAAAAAAATAATAATAATTTTCTCTAAAAGGGATTAATCATTAATTTATTATTAAAAATCACTAGAATAGATTTTTAAAATTAAATTTATTCAATGATAACACATTATTAATAATATATTATTCATTTATGTTCTTTTGGTCATCTTCTTCAACGAACTCTTACAATAACCCATACAAGTTGAGTAACCAATATAATCAACTTCCAATATAATTCCCCTAATAACACAATCATTTCCCCAATAATTGGGAAGATATATCAGTCTCACCTAATCATAAAAAATGTCCAGTGACCATAAAATGTATAAAAAACATATAATCCTGAATATCAATTGTTAAAATAATAAAAATATACTTTTGAACCTATAAGTAATATATTTTTCAGATATTGATATATCTATTTCTTTTTAATCCCATTTTTCAAAACAAAACAACCCAAAACAAATGAAAGTATGTTTTTTCATTGATGAAAACATTGATGTTTAAAAATGAATGAAAATGATAATTAACATCTATAAAAGTGGGAAACTTTCCACACTCTATATACATTAAATTAAAATATTTCATTTACCTTTTGTAAATAATTTCAATGAATTTATTAAAAATATTACTATTTAAATGAATGGGAATAATGTAAAAAAGAAGAAAAAATAAATTTTTTAATTAATTTATATTCATGTAAATAAATTCGTAAAATAATTTTAAGTATATGGATCTAGAATATTTTTTTGGTAAATTAATCATTAAAAATTTAAAAACAATTGTTCAAGAAATGTATCCCTTAACTCGAGTCTGAATCATCATGTGAGTTATTTATCTTTCTCAATGTGAAAATTATAATAATTATTCACTTAAATAAGAAACATTTTGTTGGTTAATATTTTATTTCATTTTATTTATATCCATGTAATATTAAATTAATAGACCAGTTATGTTTGCATCAGGAATTTCGATGATATTTAACTCATATATTAAAATGATTTCTTAGGTTGAATATAGTCATAGAGGTAATTATTTTATAATCTCCAAAATAATAATAATGAAATAATTATAATTTTTATCAATCAATTATGTAAGAACATTATATTTTTTAATGAAATTTTTATAAATAAATTTAATTTCAATAAGTGATTTTGTCGCATGCAAGACTGTGTTTTGAATAACCATGTTATAATATTAAAATTTTAGTATTTAAAAATTATAATTATATCGAGAAATTAAAACTGAAATAATGAGTATGAGTAAATATATTTTCATATTAACGTATACATATTCTATATATAATACTAATTTATTTACTAACACATAATAAATAAGTACACATTTTTTATGTTAATTCATTTTATGTATCAAATTATATATATATATATATATTTTAAATTATCTTTATTCTATTTTTTAATGGTTATTGTAATTAATTTCTAATAATTTGGAGGTGGTGTTTTAAAAGAAGGTTCTAATTTTTTAAATCAATAAATAAAAAAAATTCTTAGGATGAAATTTTAATGTTATATTTAAAATAGGTATTCCAGTGACTCATTAATAAATATCTGAATTTGTAAAACAATCATTTCCTTTCATTAAATAAATAAATTTAAAAGTCCCATTATATTTTATTTTATTTTTTATTAAATTTAAATAATATATATTTCATTTATATTAATCAAATTAATTTCATTTTAATCTATAATTTTATAATTTTGGTATATATATATATATATTTATGCTTAAACCACTTTTTTATATAACTATTTTTAAGGGCAACATTATTCCCAATTTAGTTAATAAAAATTAACCCCCAAGAGTCTAGATTTAAATTAAATTTCTAGATTATATATATATAACTAAATTCATATAATTAACATGACTAGTTTAAAGTTAATGTTAAACCATGTTTCCTAGGAAAATTCATTTTCTTAAATAACTACTTTTCATCACACCTTGTGAATTTAATTTTGAATTATATTATTCCAAATCCTTCTATTTATTTTGATAAAATGATTTAAATATTTAGAGTTATCATGTAAAAAATTATAAATTTTTCCACTTTATATTGTTGTTATAATGACTAATAAAAACCACAAAAAATTCACCATAGTTAAGGGAACAACAGGTTTATTAGGGGTTAAACTAAATAGATAACGATAAAAATTTGATAAAAAATTACAATCCCCTCTATTATGAGTGGGTTTTGAAAAAAACTCTTTAATGAGTCAAATAATTCAACTAAAGCATTAAATTGAATTTGGGAGCCCAAACATGCCTTTTTAGAAGATTATATAAATTTTATTCAAATATAAAACTATTTTTGAGTTCATCATTTTAGGGAATGGTTTAATGATTCCATTTAGTTTTTTCCTGATTGAAAATTAAATAAAAATTAATTTTATGTGATTTATCTAAAATAATTCATGGAAACCAATTTATTACCTTATTTCATGGTATGAAAATTTTACTCATATATAATTTGTTTTCATAAAAAATATTTCTCTTGTATTTTTCATTCTTATATTAACATTAATTTCTACAACTATATAAAATAACTATAATTAATTGAAGAACATATTTTTAATCAAAATTCCTAAAATAAATTTAACTGTACCATTTTATTCATGGTCATATAATAATTTTATCCATGTAAAATGTTAATTTATCACTATCAATATTAAAATGTGTATAAATATTTTTATCATGGTTATAAATAATAAAACAAAATGAATCAGACTTAAACATTACATATCCTTGTATTTTTTAACTAGAATTAACATTTAATAATTTGTTTAGTTAAGTGTTTTTGATAATAAGGATAAAAATCTTAAAAGGTATTCCTATACATCACAAGGCGCACATATACATAGTATACATTTTTCAACTATAGAAAAGTATTTTAAATGAAACATGACATTTCTTTATGAAAAATCTTCACGATTATCCCCTTGATCTCATCATTTTCATTATTACCAAATAAAAAGGTGGAATAAATTATAAAAACATGGGATAAGAACAAAAATATGGTAAGGGATATAATAATTAAGTTATTTTTAGGTTTTTTAAAATCTTTAAAACTAATAAAACGATAAGTGTTATATTTTGAATTCATTAGGAATATTGAATAAATATTTTTTCAAAAGAAAAATCAAAATTTTTTCCAAAATAAAATCATTAAAACCCATAGTATAAAATGAAAATGCTTTTAGGTTACATGTATCAGAATATACAAAAAAAACAATGAAATCATTTTTAATTTGAACACTCATATTTGTAATGAAACGCTCTTTCTCATTGTATTTAGAGCACACTGAGTCATCAAATGTTCTTAACAGATACCCCCAAGATGCCAAAGGATAGAAATAAATTCTGCAGGGTTTCACATACAAGTGGGGGATGATTTACCTTTTAATAAATAAACCATGGAACCAACAAACCATAACCAAACCATTTTCCAAATGATGCATGAACCAAAGAAATTCAACTAAACTACTTAATGTATCCCAAAACCATATCAAAGTGTGGAACAATGGAAGACTGAACAAGTATCACAATACAATATGGATAAAAACAAAAGTCTCTAAAAATACCACCAGGCTCCATGCTCCACACTCTCTAAGCTCCACATTCACTGAACGGTCCAAACATCACGAGGTAGTGCTAATAATATAGAAAACATTACCATTTCCCCTGTACCAGAAGATTACATATGTAAAAGCAACAAATTTCCAAAACAAGGGGTTAGTATAAAACATAGTAGGTTTTCCCCAATAACTTCCTTACTCATGGCACTAGTATATAAAGGTTATCCAAATTTATATAAAATTGCCGATATAATTTTTTTTTCTAAAACAGTTTATAACCAAACATAAATATGATCTAAACCCCATTTGCAACCGTGTGGAAAAAAAAAACCAAATGAAACCAAATTCTAGTAAGTTATTTTTCATAAAAATAATTATTTCCAGCATTAAAACATATTCTTTATCATTTGGAATACCCATTCCATAGTATGCAAGACACCCACACATGCATGCTTTGTTTGACATTTATATTCTCATGAGAGATTTCCAATCCAATTACCTTGTTTTCCAATGACACATGCCCCTGATCTAGTGTAACATCCCTTATACCCCAATGGAACTGGTCCCCTATTATGGTACCACTAAACATGAACTCACACCAACACCATTTATTCCAAATCTTTCCATTTCCAAACTAAACAACTTAAACGAAACTGAACATTTATTGAAAACCAAAGCACAAACAATTTCAAAGAAAAAACTCATTTAAATAAAACACCCCCATTTATTGAAAAAATCTAATCCCATTCATGTTAGAATGGTCAAAAAAATTCCCCTTTTTTGAAACCCATGTTTTAAAACCAAGAACCCAAGCACTCATTTAAAATCCCCAATTTTCAAGATTTTACAATCTTCCATTTAACAAGGATTTATACAGGTTTTCAACAACCAATCACAATCAATTAAACACCACATATTAAATTTTAATGCATTCTAATAATTTATACTAAGTAGTGTCAATAATTAAGCCTCCTAACTTAAAGGATTTGATGAAATCCACAGAAAACAAAGAACGCACATGAAAATTGGATCAATTCTCCAAGAATCTACATTAGATCTCATCTCCTAGAAGGATAAAGACCAAATATCATCATATTTGGAATCCAACCACCTAAATATACCCATAATAGGAATATTTATAATAAAATTATATAATAGGAGATATAGATCTATGAAACCGATAAAAAATGATGAAGAACAATCACATTCCTCAAGAATACGTCTCTAATTTACCATAAAAAGCCTTCATATCGCCTCCAAATAGAATGGAGAACCTTAATTGGACACTAGAGAATCCCAATCCAATGTTATGGGTACTTATGAGAAACAAACGAGCCACATAGAGCGAAAATGTGTGAGATCCACTTTTTTAGGATCTCACATAAACCAACCTCATGGTTAGTTTGCACAGTTAGACAAACCGTGTGCTAACCATAAAATTGATACTGCTAATGCAGACCCTCACTCTATTTCCTCGCACGTTCTCCCTTACCATTATCCTACCATGCTAGAGCCACTAGCTCAATAGGACCAATTACAAACTGTTTGTCTACGTGGTTAGACAAATTGTGCACCGCCCGTGTAACAACCATTTTGCCTCAAAACTACTTCTAATGTTCTTTTTAATCTCTCATTCATCACCCGTAATCATTATAACCGTAAAACTCATCATGTAAGGGATACATTCCAGATACATGGAGTAATACATTATCCCCACCATTTGTCTTTCCATCCTTGGAAATTGGAAAACATTTGCTGCCTGAAATAGTTTTGGACAGTACTCTTTCATTTCCTTCGCAAATTCCAATATCGGATCTTGAATATGAACTTGTATCCAAAAAACACAAACAAGAACGATGATTTTTTACCACTATAAATTCTCTCTCTTATCCACAATTAATACTAGTATATTTATCAAAGAATAATCCATCTCTATGCCAATTTGATCTCATTTGATCACATGGTCAGGATCAGGATGAAAATTTTTCAACTGAGATATGTGGAACACATTATGCACCAAACTAAACTGTGGTGGTAAATACAACCGATATTCAACCTCTATGACCCATTCTAGTATCTCTAAATGGCCAATGTATCTTGGAGATATCTTTCCCTAATTTCTGAATGGATGACGACCAAACCTTGGAGATATCCTTAGGAAGTCATGATCACACACAATGAACGACAACTGTCTTCGACTGTGATCTTCATAAGATATATAATAACTATGATCCATATCCATTCTTTTTCCAATCAATTGGATCTTCTCCATTTTTTCTTGGACAAGTCTTAGCCCAACTAATGATGTTACACCTATTTCCACCAAATACATTGGAGAACAATATGGATGCCTATACAATGCTTCAAACAGAGCCATATGTATCAAGGCATGATTGCTATTAATTTATGAGAACTCCACCAAGGTTATATTATTCTCCCATAAGCCACCCTAATCTATTACACAAGCCTACAACGTGTATTTTAACGTCGGTATTGTCCTCTGATAATGGCCGTCTGTTTGAGGATTATACACTATGCTCATTTTCAACTAAGTCCCAAAGGAATTCTGTAAGGATTTAAAAAAATGAGATGTGATCCTTGGATCTCTATCTGTGACGATGGACACAGGTACACCATTCCTCTTTCCCACTTCATGGATGAATATTTTAGGGAGTTCCACCACCATATGAGTTTCAAAAAATTGGAATGAAATGGGCCGACTTGGTATGCTGATCCACTATCACCCATATGGGATAATGTTTCTGAACCGTTCTTGGAAGACATGTAATAAAATACATCACTATCTGCTCTCATTTAAACATAATAATAGGAATGGACTGAAACATACCAATTTTCTTCTCATGATCTACTTTAACCTACTGATAAGTTAAGCATTGTGAGATTAACCTGACCACCTTCCTATTCACGTCGCTCCACCAAAACTATGCCTTTAAATCCTTATACATATTTTGTGTACCTTGATGTATAGGCCATATTAAATAGTGATAAGCATGAAAGATTTGTTCCTGAAAATCAATAGTTACAACCATCCGATCTCTAAATTAAAAATCTGAACTCCCATCTAGTTTCCATCCATCAATGGTCTCCCCACCATTGAGTATTGAACACATAACCAGACATTCTGAATCTGATGTTTGTGCCTCTTTGGCCATATATACCAAATCAGGAACAAGCATAACTGTAATGAAAATCACAATAGAACCTCAGTCTCTACATTCTACAAGAATTTCGGCTAGGACCGACATCAACTACCATTCATCTGATGCCTCTTTTTCTAACTGAGCACATGACATTGTACTCAATGCATCTGCTATTGAATTCCCTTCTCCTGGTGCGTACATCATGTCAATGTTAAAAATTTTTAGATATTACATCCATCCCCATTGCCTTAGATTAAAATCTTTTTATGAGAAACTGTGTTTCAAGCATTTGTGGACTATGAACACCATAAATTTCTCCCCAAAGAGATAACGTCACCATGTCATTAATGCATGTATGACTGAAGCTATCTCCAAATCTTGTGTTGGGTAATTCTTCATATGTAATCTCAACTACCTTGAACCATAAACAAGAACATGGTCTCTTTGCATGAGAACACATCCCAACCTTGATCCCAAATCATCAAAATACATGACATACCCTTGTCCTGATTCTAGAAAAATCAAAATTGGTGCCAATGTTAGATGGATATTCAGCTCCTAGAAAGACTTCTGCAATTCCTCTATCCATTGGAATGGTGAATTATTCTTTTTCAGAGCTGTAATTGGTGAAGTTAAACATGAGAAATCATGCACTAACAAACGATATTAACTATCTAGACCAATAAAACATCATTTCTCGAATACATTCTTTGGTGGTTGCATGGGATAACATCTTCTATCTTTTCAAGATCAATAGAAACACCTTCTTCATAAATGACATGTCCAAGAAAACATACTTCCTGTATTCGAAAATCACACATTGATACTTTGGCATACAAATGTTGATCACTAATGATTTGTAAGATTATTTCAAGGTGCCTCTTGTGGTCAGCCCTTGACTTTGAATACACCAAGATGTCGTCCAAAAATACCACAATAGAAAGAATACAGATATGAATGAGATTTATGATTCTTCAAATCCATTAAGACCACTGTTTCATTCATTAGAACAAAATCCATGATTATATATTCATAGTGGCCTTATCTACTTCTGAATTCTACCTTTGAAATATCCTCCTTCCGAACTCCAAATTGGGGATATCTATATCGTAATAGAATTTTAAATAATCATTGGGTTCCCCCTCATTGATTGAACAGGTCATCAATGTGTGGAAGTGGATAACTATTCTTTATAGTAACTTGGTTAATCTTATGATAATAAACACACAGTCGAAGATTTTTATATGCTTTCTTTGCGAACAAAACTAGTGATTCACACGGATATGTACTAGGCCGAATGATACCCTTTCTTTACATTTCCCCCAATTTCACTTTGATTTATCGTAATGCTATTGGTTCAATCTTATAATATGGAAGGGAAATAATACTATTCCCCGGAAGGAGATCAATCATATACTCCAATTTCTTTATAGGTGGTATCCCTGGGAAGTTCTTTAAAAAACATCAAGAAATTGATCCACACATGTTGGAAAACCATTTTCAACTATCTCTTCCACTTATTCCAATGTCATCTCTAGAAAATGATAATAGAGAATTCTCACTATTGGTTCCAACAATCTCTTTTCCACTTTCTTTACCACCCTCCCTCCTGTGAAGAGATGCTCGATGCCATCCTCAGTTGTCAAACTAACTATTAACCTATAATAGTCAATATGATCCTTAAAAATTTTCATACAATCCATAACCCAGATTAAAAGATAAAAATACATGTCAAACATTAAGAAGTCCCATTTTATCTCAACTTCATTAACAATTATAACACATGCTCCACACAGAAAGAATTGACATTATCTTTCACCAAGAGGAGTTTGTTGTTTTGAAATAGAAGGCATCATTTCCAATATTAAACATATAAAATCAATAGCTCATGAAGAAATGAAATTATGCAATGCACCAGTATCAAAGATCACTTGTACAATGGTTGAATTCAAAATAAGCGTACCTCTCACCGTAGATGGTCCGATTTCATTATTGACCATCAACTACTCAGATCCATACAATTGTTTCATCGCGACACATTTATATTTGTAGCCATGATGAGACCACCTCGATTAAAGGGTCATGGTATTTCTAGAATCACCATGGAACGATCTTCTCTACTGAAGAGACTGATTCTGTTATCCATTCCCTATGGAAGCAATTGATGCTTGCGAAACCATGGATGTGTCTCGAGAACCTGACCATGGATCATTGAGACAATATTGTTGAATATGTCCCATATTTTTTCAGTTACAGAATTCTCTAGATTGTTTCATACATAATCCCTTTATGTGGTCAAGAGAACCACATTGAAAACAAATTTCATTACTCTGTGGTCATGGAGATAGGTTTACTGATCCAGCTGTCTCATTCTAATTTCCACTTCCACTTTGTAAATAGGTGTCCTATTCCATTTTCTTCTAGAATTTGAGTTCGCACCATTCCTTGTTGGTATCATCATACCTCCTCCTATTGATCCTGATATATCACATTTAGCCATAATCACTCTGTTCACCATCTCTATATAATCTGTAATACAGAGTATGGAAATCTTCGATCGAATCTCATGTCGTAGCCCTGATTCGAAGAATCGTTAATTCAAGGATGCAAATTCCAACACATTAGATGAAAAGCGTAATAAATTCATGAATTTATCTCCATAATCTATGACAGAGAGACTCTCTTGTTTCAGGCTGAAAAATTACATCATTTTCTGGATCTTGAATGTGTGAGGATAGAATTTTTTGTTAACAATTCTTAAAAATCCTCCCATGTATGGCCATCATCCAATTTAGCCTGCACTACTAAATCCCACCACATTCATGCAGGATACTAGAGTATATATGTCGCAATGTTGTCCTTTAGCTACATCAGTGTCCTGATGAAATCAATGATACAATTATTCCTACTTAGCCACTTATCTGACATTTCATGTTCATCATCGCGCCAAAAATTAGGTGGATTATGCTTCATGAATTGGATGGTATGGTCCACATTCTTTGGATCATTCCCCTGGTTCCCCGTGTCCACATATAAAAAAGATTAGAAAATACTCTGAAGTAGTTCTTGATTCAACCATGGATCTGGTGAAACAACATTCTTTACATCTTCTTCAGGTTGGTTTCGACAATGTCTAAAGGGTGCCATTTTCTATACCCACAACAAACTCTGTCAATTACACTTTCCAAAAAACCGATGTCTTAGAATTTAAAATTCTATAACATCAGCTATCACTAAATTGTTTTCCAAACATCTTTTTTTCCAATGTTCAAACATTTTGAAAACAATCAGTATGCTTTATTGAAATTAAACCTTGTTAAAAATACGATAAGCATTCCTCATTTTAAAAATCATTCATTTGAAAAAAAATCATAATTTTTCAAAAATCAACACTTTTTCACAATATAAAATCATTCCTCAAAATGATGTATTCACACTTAGTGGGAAGTCATTTTCAAAACAATGCATGAAATGCTCATCTAATTGGATAAACCCATGACAATTAGATTTACAAATCCTATAATTGTATCCAAACACTTATGTACCCAACTCCATAGTAAAATGAAGTTCATCACAAAAGGGATAACTATGTCCTCTTATGTTATACATCTTAAATTCCAACAATCATATTACTCTCTACGATTTCAACCCAATGACTATACAAGAAGTAATTTTAACTCCATGACGAAGAAGAATAATGACCACTTGATGGGAAATTGCTGAAAAAGATGATAACATTTGTATTTTAATGGAAGGACCAGACTGATAACATTTTTAATGACACACTCTGTCTCATTTTCTTGAGAGCACAATGAGTCCTTACTTGGACTTATGTGACATCCCCATGATGAAAAAGGATGGAAATAAATTCCTAATGATTTCACAAAAAAGTTGGGGATGATTTACCATTTATGAAATAAACCATATAACCAACAAAAAATAACCCAACCATTTACGAAATGATTCATAAACAAAGGAAATACAATTAAACAATTTCAAGTATCTCAAAAACACATCAATGTGTAAAACACCGGAAGACCAACCATGCAACAAAGTACATATCTTATAAAAAACTAAATACTCTCAAAATACCAGAAGAATCAATGATCCACAAACTCCAATCTCCATAATCACCGAATAGACCAACTATTAACAGGTAGCGCTAAAAATGTAAGAAACAATTCCTTTTCCCCTATCCTGGAAGATAACATCTGCAAAGGCACCAAAGTGCCAAAGTAGGGGTGAGTATAAAAATCAATAATTTTTCTCCAATGACTTCCCTACTCATGCCACTAAGATAGTAAGGTATCCCACATTTATATAAAACAGTTTATATAAAACAATTTTCTGAAATAGTTTTTAATCAAATATAAATAAGTTCCAAGAACTGTTTGAAACCATGTGAAAACAAAACTAAATGAAACCAATTTTCAGAAAGATATTTTTTATGAAAATAACTAATTCAAGACATAAATCCAATTATCTGTATCCTTTGGAATACCCATTCCATCATTCAAAACACACCCACACTTGCATGCTTCGTTTGATATTTCCATACTGATGAGCGGTCTCTCATCAAATTACATTTCATCCCAATGATATACACCCCCAATCCAGGGTAACATCCCTTTAAATACAAATGGTACTCATCCCCTATTAAGGGACCCTTAATCATGATCTCAAACCAAGACCATTTATGCCAAATAAATCCATTTCCAAAACAAGCCACTTCAATAAAATTCAACTTTTTTCAAAAACCAAAGTACAAGTAATTTAAACAAAATAATTTATTTCAACAAAACGTCCCATTTTATTGACAAACTCTATTCCCATTAATTTACTATCAGTCCAGAAAAATATTGTTTTTTAAAAAACCATATTTTAAAACCAAGAACCAAAACACTCATTTAAAATACAAAATTTTCTAGATTTTACAAACCGTCAATCTTGAAGGTTTCCAATAAGTATTCAATAACCAATAACAATAAATTAAACCCCACACATTCAATTTGAAAGCATTCCAATAAGTTCTACTAAGTGGAGTTGATAATGAAGCCTCCTACCTCAATGTTTTTCGACGAAAATCATAATGAATGAAGAATGCAGGATAAAATAGGGTGAATTCCCCAAGAATCTGCCTTAGATATCATCTCGTAGAAAGATAATGACCAAATATCATCATTTTTGGCATCCAAAACCTTGATATACCCTTAATAGACATAGATCTATTAAACTGAGAGAAGAGGATAAGTGGATCTATGCATATTTATGAAACTGATCATGAGTGATGAAGAGCGATCACATACCTCTATAATCTGTCTTCGATTCACTAAGGGAAGCCTTCAGATATCCTGTAGATCGATGGGATAACCTCCTTTGTCCCTAGAAGAAGGAAAATCCAGATTAATGGCCACTTAGGTGGAAAAAAGACACACATAGAAGCAAACATTTGTGAGATCAACTTTTTTAGGATCCCACGTAAACCATCCGCATTGTTTGTTCACATAGTTAGAAAAAATCTTGAGCTAAATATGTGTTAGCTACTACCAAGGTGGACCCTTGCATGAATCTTCCCATGTTCACCCTGACCAAGCTCTAAACGTGCTGGATCCACTGCCTCAGGAGGAAAAATTATTCCTGGTTTGGCCGCACAGTTAGACAAACCTTGCACCACCCGTGCGACTTACATTTTTCCTCAAAAGTAATTCCAATGTTCCCCCAAATCTCTAATTCATCACCCATAGAGTATATTAACATAATGAAATTCAATTAACGGTTACATACTAGAAAATGGGGGTACTAAAATATTTCTAACATCCAATTAAGCTATTAAAGTCTTACATAGTGCTATGTGGGCCACACCATGTTAGGATGTAATGGGTATATACTACGCTATCTGGGACACCCCATGTTTACTCTAATGGGATTCATGAAAATATAGGGGACACCCCATTTTACGGTTTAATGGTTTTTCCACATTTTTTCTTTTTTACCCCATGTATAAGCTGTATCGTTCTCACTCGTTTCATATAATGAGAATTTACCAAGTCATCAATAAAATATTTTCACCATGAATCCCATTAAAAGAGACTATTAATACAATATAAAGATATTTTTTTAAATACAATTTTCTATTAAAACCCATTTTCAATACCAAAAATCAAAAATATAAGGAAGAGGGTTTTTTATTTATTATAAAATTTAATCTTGCAAAGAAAGATAGAAATTAAATAATAGTCATGCCGGTAAGAACATCATTTTCAATATGTTTGTTAAAGATATAACTTTCCTTTTATTATTTTTCAAAAAAGACCATATAATAAAAATAAAATATCCCTTTTTGAATCCATTAAATGAAATTAAAAATTGAAATAAAATTTTGTTCATAATATTTTTATATCCATGAAAATAAATAAGTGAAATAATATAAAAAACATTTGATAATTAAATATTTATACTCTCATGGTTCCCTATAAAATTTTTAACATTTAAATCAAAGACCATAAGAAAGAATAACATAGAAACAATCATTAAATAACACATCAAAAAATAAATTAATGGTATGGTATGTTAAAGGGGGCTCTATTTACACCTCAAATGAGAATGTGAGGGTATAACATCAAAATATAGCTCAATGAAAAGATATCGAGGAAAAATCTTTTTCCATGAATTCGACTCATTACGTACATTTTTCATATTGAGGAATAATAGACATAGGATAGATATTAAATTTCTTGAGAAAAAATTTCATATTTTGTTTAATTCAAATATTACAATGTCATAACAATTACATAATTTTTTAAGTTCATGTCGGACGTTTTGATGATATTTTGTATAGGAGCCGAAACTATCTTAAATATGATGTTAATAATAAATAGTGACACTTAACCCATCATATCCATAATAATATCCATTAAATAATGAAAAAATTTATATCTCAATTATACTTTAAATCCATATATTTAATATGGATATGAAAAGTTAACTATGTTATAATATTGGAGATGGATAATAATATATAAAAAGGAGTAACATTTTCATTTTTATAAGATTATAATAGAGAGAAGGTTGATATCATTTTGACCATCTAAAATGATAATAATATAATATATATAATTTTATTTCTAAAAATATACTTATATTTATTATACATTTTATATGGTGATAAAAATTGAATCACATCACTTCATGGAGATGATAGTTCACATGTACAGATAGAAAATGTTATCGTTTTTCAATGCATGGAAAAGTAAAAAGGTAAATGATATATTATATATTTAGTAATGATAAATACATCATGAATATCACATATATATATTAATTACAACATTATATCCAATCTTTAGAGATGGTTATGGAAGACTAATTATATATATTTGTGATGCAGTAGCTCTCCATATACGCAAACAATTGTTATTTACCCATTTAATAGAAGTGGATATGGATTTTTGTAAAGCTATTAACATAATAAAATATCAGTATAATCTTGGATAAAATAATATTTATTTAATCATGGTTAAAAAATGTTTAATGGAAGTGTAAAAATAAATAAAACAGAAATACATGATTAAACATGTTACCTATTCCTCATCCCAACTCTATTACATAACAACATAATGCCACTAAACATGGTTTTATGCCAAAATTAAGAGATATAAAATGTGTGGATGGAATCTAGGAATGCATTTGGGGAGAAATATTTTTAAAAAATTCGTTTTTAAGTGTGATTAAATGAAAATATGAGGTGTTATTTTATAAAAGATGGGATGGGGAACTTTTGGAATTTTTCAATGTATTAAATTAATATAAATAAATTTTTTATTCCAAATAGATCAAAACTAATATATTAACATGATAGTATTATTATCAGTCCTATTACCTTAATTTAATGAAAATAAGTTGTTTTTTTATATTTCTTTAATCTTTATCATTTATCTTCAACAATTATTTAACCTCATAAAATATTTCTGTGATAATAATTGTTTTTACTTCACAAGGGTTAATATTGTTATTATAAAATGAAAAAATAACCATAAATGGATTCTTGATGATATTATAGAACTTATAGTACTATTTTTCCTAATATTATATTTTTATTAAGTTAATTTAATTCTATAAAATATTAATTATTTTAACATATATTTAATGTACATTTTTAAACTATTCATTATGTGATTTTTTTAAAATATAATAAAAAAAGATAAATTCAAAATAGTTATTCAGAAAAGAAATTACATGGTCATGTAAAGTATGAATTTATTTAATTTATTTAACTATTATATATTATATTTATTTTAAAATTTTCATTAAAATTTATTCGATATTTCCATTAAGTAAACAATTACTACAACTTAATTGTGTAATTCTGTAATGTAATTATTTCATTACTAAAATGAAACAATTAATTTAATAAATAAACATACACATTTCAGATTGAAAAATATTTTTTATATCTTAATTTATCTTTTATATAACCCTATGTCAAAAATATTATAGTTAGTATAACATAAGTATGACATATTTAACTTTTCATTCAAATAAAATACTATAAATGGAATAAAGTCATCCTAGTTGATCAAAGTGTTATTAAAATTGAAAAAATTATGATATTTGTTAAATATAATTCATCAATTAAAAATAAGGAATGTTTTAGTGAATTTTTATAACATTAATTATATTATATTTCCCCTCAATTACCTGATTTACTCATAACCATGGTAATAAAAAATAATTAAGATACTATTCGTATTATATAAAATTAAAAGAAATAAATTTAATAAATATGGAACATATTATTCCAAAAATTAAAAAAAATTAAAATTCAATTCACTTAATTTTCATAATTTAATTAAAAATTAATCCGACATATGGGACGAAAAAATAGTAAATTTTTAAATTAAAAATGTTCTAATGTTCACAATGTTTTTATATCCAATTTCAATTTAAAATTTATTCCATTAAATAAATTGTATTAAATGATATAAAACCTATCTAATCAAATCATAAAACCAATTAAATATATTATTTATCACAAGAAATTATTTATAAAAAAAATTATTTTTGATTCCAAATATTTCCCCTCTTCTTCAAAAAATGATACTTCTAAAAAAATACCACAAATTAATCATATGTTAGTATATTTATTAAAAATTCATTAAAGAAGTTTTATTGTCATATATAACTTAAAAAGTGTTAATAAAGAGATATAGACCAATTATTCCATAAGAAAGTGGTAAAAAACATTTTTAGAAGAAAATAATATAGTTTTTAAGTGTGAAACTATATTTTTCATTATATGTTTTATAGAAAACATATGTAGTAAATTTTAAATATTATATTGAATATATAATCTATATATTCCATTAATATAATAAAAAAGTTTTATTTTTTATTTTATAGGTATAAAACACACTTCTCTTTATTTAAATAGTTTCCAATAAAATATTACCTATTATTTTTAAATTGTGTTTTATTTTCATTTATAAGAAATTGATCACCATAATATTTTTATGATATACTTGTGAAAACAATATTTTTATAATTCAATTACTCCTATTTATACATGAAATTCTAGGGACTTTGTTAATTTAGAATTATTTAGATATTTTTCTGTTTGTTTATGACTGATGTGGCGTATCGTGTACATTATTGAACATAATATTTCTTTCATAAAATATAATTATGTTACATAAAATGTACCCAAAACCTGATGAAATTTTATTAGGTAAATGTATTCTTACAATATCATAACATATATTAAAAATTTGCGGGTCATGGTTCGACATGACTTGATTATGATATATATATATATATATATTAATTAAATTTTGTATGTGATTGATAGTGTTTCATTTACATTTACCATAAAAGAATGACACGTCTCCAGTATTATTTACACTTAATGAGCCCTATGTATCATAAAATACCTTCCATAATAGTTTATAATCTCCCTCCCACACAAATTAGTGATCCTGGTCCATCTTGAATACTTTTTGTTCCAGGATTAAGGGGTAGCCCCAAATATGTTTTTCTTATAAATGGTAATCATCTTCACCAAGAAATATATTTTTAATAATTCTTTTACAATAATAAATTATGTTAAAAAAATAAAATATGATAAAAAAAGTTTCACCCATATACTATAATGTTATTATGATTTTGGAATAATATTTATCTATCTTCTTCTTCAAATGGGCCACAAAACAACCCCTTATAAGTACAGTAGACTCTTGAATAATGTAATGATGTAATTTTCTTTCCATCAATGACTCACATGGACATTAGTTATTATTTTACCAATGAATTTATTTCACTTAAGACAAAATATTCATTTTGTAAATTTATTATATAATCTATTTCCTTCATCTTTCACCCATTATTTAATTAATAACATTATATGTGCTTATGAATGACCTAATGTTTTTACAAAGCGATGTGATTTAATTTCTATTTACAAATTTCAAGAATGAATCTATAATGGTATCTTATGAATAAATATTAAATTTATAAAATTTAAATAATTATATATATGATGAAAATCTAACATATGTTGACGAACTAGAAAACCTTAACAATTAATACATGACAAAACCAAGTTGATAGAAAATGAAAAAATGGTTATAATGTATAATTTTTACTGAAAATGTGATAATATGAAATAAGAGGATCAAATACTATATTATATTTATGAATATTGTTTTGTGTGAATTAATAACATATTTAATAAATTATTAAAGTGGTTATAACATGTTCAACTGAATGGATGTGTGAGGTAAGGGGTTTATTAACTTAATTTCCATTCATTGGGATATATATATAATTAATTGAGTATATAATTCCATGAATATGTATAAAATGGAAACTCATTTAATTATATTATATTTTCATTTTTATTATTTCAATTTAAATTTTCACACAAAATAACATCATTAACTAATTATATATTCAACGATATGATCTTTATAAGGTATTTCCTCCTAATTTCTACTTTATTGAGACATATTTCATCTTATGCACCAATTTAAATTTATGTGGTGTATATAATAAAAATTTGATATAATAAAAAATAAAATTATTTTATTCATAGTAATTAATGGTTAATTTAAATTTACTCTTTCAAAGGGAATGTTTAAATGAAAACATGACCTTATTTTTCTTTTTGATCAGGTATATTTTTCTTCCGCATATATATTTTAAAATTTTGTTTTTTAAAATTACTTTTTTATTTTTTGAATAATTTTTTTAGAGATAATTAATTTTTTCCTTGACTTTTAAATTCATTTAATATAATCTATATAATGTTTCTCTGATAGTCTAATTTTCCACATAATTTTTAAAAATCTAAATGGTGTATAATATTTTAAAATTTTATGGAACTAATGGACTATCCCAATACCATAAATGTCTAATGTCATTTTTTATAATTTATAATATTTAAATATTTTTTTAATGAAAAATATTTATGAAAAATGATTTTTAATTCTTCATTTATATTTTATTTTATTCTTGAAAAAAATAATTTACAAAAAATAAAATCTGTCAATAGTCATGTTTCCAATGTTGATTATTTTTGTGGACATTAAATATATCTTGAAAAATTCACATTATTTTGATCACAATAAATTAAATATCTTATTAAAATCCATATATTGTGTATCATTCATAAGATTATTTTCTAAACTATATACCATTTCTATATTCAGTTTTTAATCTAAATGTTATTTAATTTTTATAGAAAATTACATGATTATTAAATATAGAAATTTTCTGATAATACATATTTTTCTGTAATTAAATTGATCATTCAATATATGAGGAATGCCTTTGTTATACATTTACTAGTTGGGATAGTATTATATACCCCCTTGAGTCATCGACTGGTCTCTAGAGAAAATTTATTGGCCATATTAAAAGTATTTTTAGTTTATACCTACCAATAGTTTAAAATATTTTACTACAACCTCCTTAACAATATATATAAATTGACATCTGATATTCAATATTTCCCCTAATAATAATTCATTTATTATTATCATAAATTTTAATGATTTGATGTTATCAATACATATAGTCTGTGCTCATGTTATTTAATAAATGAAATGTGTTTCCATTTACATACCTCTCTATATTGATTATGTTGTAATCGTTACAAAGAGAATCATATTTACTCACTATTACTAAGAATTTTAGGTCACCAATTATTTTTTTCATTCCAATAGGATGTGAATAATAATTATTTGAATGAATTTCAAGGATGTAAAAAAATTTCAATTGTTTTGTTTCTTATTTTATTCTCAATGAAAATTGGGTATCATATATATATATAGTTCTATAAGATTATGAAACTAACAATTACTTTCACACTATATACCTTGTATCTATAAAAATATAAAAAAGACTATATGGGAAATGGGTTACTAGAGTTGGGTTCTTTACATTGGTATCATAACAAGGTTATTATAAAACATAGGAAGGTGATTTATTACGCATATATTTATTGACCAAAACCCTATGATTCTATTTGATGATATTACCCAAATAATTAGTGTATGATTTAGATTAGGATATATAATGATTTTTTTGGCACCATTATGGGTTAATAATTATATCTGTTTTTATATGTTTTATGTTATAGATATCCCTTCTAATATTTTTTTTGATAAAAGTACCTTTAATACATTTCTTGAGTTTTTATAAATTTCTAAGGTATATATAAACATTATATACAATATATGTTGTAGTCAAGAGTTCATTTGATAAATAATAATTTTATATATTTTTTTGAAATATGATTAATGTTTTCTGTCACTATTTGGTTTATTATGATCATTGATGGTAATGTAACAATTTTCAATAAGATTTATTTTATTTGTGGGAAAAATTGTATTAAAACCTCTATGGTTAAAAATTTACATGATGATTAATGATAATTTTTAATATGTTTATCTTGTTTTTTTTAATGTTATATAATTTATATTAATATAATTTTATAAAAATTAAAACCCATAGGATGGGTGACAATATGTTGAATCCAGTATGGTTGAAGGGCTTAAGAAGAAAACTGAATGGTGATACGGGTGTACTTCCAACCACTAACATGCATAATGTCCTTGAAAGTTTGATATTTATTTTTAAATAAATTATTTCATGTATAAATATTATGTTTATTTTTATGTTATGGTATATATAACCATTATGTTTAACTTGATTGTCTATTTCAAAAGAATAATATTATGTTTTTGGATATTTAAAATGAAGGGTATGAAATTAAATTTGAGGTAATAAAATTCACTAATGTAATGGTAATTGTGTTTATTCAGGATATATGGCTATTTATTTATATAATTTTCAATGTTAATCCTTAGGTATTATTTTTTAACTTTGGAGTTTAATGTAATATTTCATCACATAGATATTTATCTTTTTTTCAAAATCTGACTTAATATATTTGGCTTCGTTAAATATCTACAGATATAAGGAATTAATTTCCTTTAATTTGTATATATTATGATCTGTTAAAAGATAATTTTGGTGCTTTAATCATTATAAATTCATTTTCAATATCATTTCTTGCATTAAGAGATGTAGTTTAAATTTATTAGTGCACAACTAGAGGATGAAATTTTACTTAAGAAATATAAATATATCAAGTTTTCATATTTTAAAATGTTCCCTAACATAATTATTAAATAATTACTCTACATTAAGAAATGTATCCAAAATACAACATTTTCCAATTTACATTTAATTTAAATGAATTGATGGTCTTTTCACTCCTCACTGATTTATGGAATTTTATTTTTTTATCTTTTTCATGACCATAATTTCTTCGACACAGTATTAGTTTGTAGACATTATTTTTCTCCATAATGTAAATATTTTTAACTCCCAAAAATTTCATCCTTATATGGGAACCTAAATTTGTGATATTTAAGGTAAATTTTAGGGTTCTCACATTAGATTTTTAAAAATAAATTTTATTATCCCTTTGTAGGATATGGTTTTTCAATAAAGGTTCAATCAAAAATTGAACATTTTTTACAAATATAATATTTCTAGGTATGGTTTAATTAATTAGGTATAATGTAAAACCTTGATATTTTAATAATATATTTCCCTTTAAATAAATTTAATTTCTTTTATAGAATACATCACACACAACCTTGAGTTTAAATGAACTATGATATACTATAAAAATATTATTATCTAAACATTGTACTTATAACCTAGCCATTAAATTTAGTTTAACGTATATGAATAACTATATTATGAAAATAAACTTTATTGTTTTTATATAATATAAATATATTTTTTATCTCAAAATAAATATCAATAAAGATTTAGTAATGTCATTTTATAGTTGAGAAAATAAGCCTTTTTCAATAATTATTATTGTTTATTTTTGTACATGGAAAATATATTTAATCTATTAGAATATTACATATGGTATTTTCAAAAATGGATATAAATTTTGATTTCATATCATAAAAATTAACATGGGGTGAGGATTTATGATTTTTATGAAGTAATTTATTTTTAGGGAATTAAAAAAATACTGATTCATTTGAAACTATCAATTAATATCATTAATAAAAATAAATTAATATTTAAAATTATATTTTTTATTTTTTAATAAATTTAAATTTGGTACATTTTATTTTTTATAATATAATTTATTTAATTATAATATTTATAATTCAATACTTTATTATAATAATAATTTTATACATAAAAAATTACAAACTTCTTTTTGAGCATTTTATTTTTTTGTTATTTAAAATATCCCCTAATGAGGATTTTTTTAAAATATATATACATATTATATATCTATAAATATGAATATAACATTATATAATGAATATTACTAGTAATATAGTTAATGTAACATCAAAATTTTCCCTTGAAAAATGTATTTTCTTACAAAGCAAATTTTTATCATTCCTTATAGTTTAAATTTTGAATAAAATTATCCCACTTCCTTGAATTAAATATTATAATATGGATTCTATATTTGGAATAATATTATATTAATTTATTTACTTGGAAACATTCATTTTTATCATAATTAATAGTAAAAATAGTAAAAATTTGTCACCCCGATTAATGTTAAAATAGTTTTAATGAGGGTTAATCTAATGAGATAATTTTTAAAATTAATTAATAACATTATTTTATCATTTTATATTAGTTTTCTTCCAAAAAAATGTATATGAATGTATTAAAATAATTTATTTCATGACATGGAATTGAATTTTGTAACCCCGGATTTACCATTATGCAGATAAGTTCTATTTTATTTAAATAAAAAACTATTTTTGAGTATTTTCATATAATGGAACCATGGGAGTTTGAAATTATTTTTTTTCTTGATAAAAAAGCAATAGAACATTAATTTTTTTATTTATCCAAAAAAACCATGGAACTCCCTTTTTTACTATATTTCAATGTAAAATTATTTTTAATATAAAATTAGGTATTTTACTGAACTTTTTTTCATTCATTTTTTTATTATAATATTTTTAATTTTTACCCAATATATATATTAAATATGTGAAAATTGATTAATTTTTTTTAATTATAATTTTATTTTTTTAGAATTTCCAATTTATTTTTGATTATATAATTATGTTATCATGATAAATAGTTAAATGATCATGGTTAATGTTACAATGAGTATTAATGTGGTTTAACTAGAAGATAGAAATTCAATTAATTAAAAAAACATCTAACTGTGAGTGGTTGAATTTTCTAGACCATATAATACATTAAATTGTAAATTGGAGATCCTTGGATACACTTGACATGATTAATAATAATAAATTTATTTATATATTAGGTAATTTGTAGTTCGTCCATTTCCTCCCCCATAAATGGAAACCAAATCTCCTCAATTATCAAAAATTTATTAAACTTATATGTCATAAAATATCTAAAATAATACTTTCATAGGATCCTTTCCCAAATGTTATATGTTATTTTCTTTATAATTTACCATCATTTTGAGGAATATGGGGTTATACAAAAGGGGATTCTCTAAGATATGGTAATTCACCGATCCCATTCGTTATAATTAATCCTTTACCTACTGTAATTGTGTCATAATATCTCCAAAATTATAATATTAGTATCTCCCACATACATTGGTTTTATTATGATTATGTAATAATATTTTTTCGTCGCATTATCAATCAAATGGGAAATAAAACCACAACTCGTGGGTATGGTAGACTATAACCTCATGAAAAAATTTAATATAATTTATATCACTTAATCTCATGAATATGCATATGGGTGTAACCAATGAACATATATGATAATTATGAAATAATAATAATTTATAAAATTTATTATATCATCTAATTCATTACCCTTTGACTCTGTAAGGATATGATAACATCACTCGTGTGTAGGTATGACCTAATATATCTAGGAAGCTACGTGATTCATTTTCCAGGTCCAAATTTCTCTCTTGATATTTAAAATGTATATAATGAATAAATTAATATTTGATAACAATAATATAATTATATATATGATTAAAATATATCTTATTCATAATAACTATAACATACATGACAAAACATACTTGAAAAAACAATGTACTTTACCCCACAATTAATGGTAACAATGACCAATTGTTATAGAATGGGTAAAAAGATGTTTTTAGAGAATAATATATAGAATTATGAACAAGAATACTATTTTTTTAATTGATTAATAACATGTATAAATTTTTTTTATATGAGATCAAAACATGTAAAATTGAAACTAAGCATTATGTAAGGTATTTCTGAATTCAATTTCCATTAATTGGGTTATAATTATAATTCATTATCAATTTTATTCCACGATTAATTGTTATATTTAATTAGATTGTATTTTTTTGTAATTACACATTCATTTTGTGGACTTAAATTTCTCAACCATAATTACATCATTGTTTAATTATAATGTCAATGGTATGACCATTTTAAGTTATTTCATCTCAATCTCTACCCCATTGGAATTTTTATTTATTATGAACCCATTTACATTTATTTTTTTTGTATATACCGCCAATTTTTTATTTATCATGGATATATATTTATGCATGGTTATTAGTGACTCATCTCAATTAATCAATTCATGGAAATTTTTTAAAATTGAACATGATCTTATTTCATTTTTTTATTGGTTATATTTTTCTTCCATGTCAATGTTTTTCAAAATTATTTTCAAACATCAATTTTTATTACTATAATAGTTTATTAAGGTCATTTTATGGTATCTTTGAGTTTTTAAGTGGTTTGAAATTGATCAATCAAATGTTTTCTAGAAGGGGTCATTTTAAACATTCTTTATTAAAAGTACAATGTAATTTTTTCTTTTTAACATATATGTCATCAAAATAAATTCCCACTTCCAAAACCATTTTATTCCATTTATATGCTGGATTAATAGTTAATTTTTTTTCAAAAGTAATATATTTATGAATAACTCTTGTATACATTAATGTATTATATTTTATTAAAAATATTAACTTCTTGACATTCATCTTAAAAATATTGATTATTTTTTTGATATTATGTTTATCCTTAAACATTTACATTATATTGATCATTAGACATTATGTGTATCTTAAGAATTTATATTTTCTAAATCATGGATATGATTTTTGACTAAACAATATTCCATTCATACATTTACTATTTTTCTTTGAATGTGACTTAATTGATTGGGAAAATATATATATTCCCTATAATTTATTTAATATAGGAATTTTTTATAATTCCTTTTGTTTTTGAGTTATATTGATCATTAAGAATATTTGTAATGAATATTTAATGTAGTTATGTATTAAAACTCAAATTATATGTCCCATGGAGGCATCTACATTTATCTTGATGAAAATCAGGTGGGCAAATTAAATGGTGTTTTGGGTGTATACCTACTCATAGTTTAAATAATCATAGTGAAAGGTCTTTATGGTATAACTATAATGATTTATGATATCATGTTGTCCAATATTATGTATTTTCTATTTTATAATTTAGTTATTTATTTATATAAGACTAATTCTCTGATATTTTCCACATACAAACTTCAAGCTCAAGTTGTCTATTAAATGTCTTGTGTTTCTAGTGATTTAACTTACCATATGGATTTTGAATTATTTATTTATAATATCTTCTATTTTCTCACCGTTAATGTGTATTTGATAACACCCATTATTATTTTTCCCTTAGATATGATATGAATATGAATTCATTTAATTAGTCTAAACTATGCCTAACATTTTCTTTTGTAATTTTTTATGTTTTATTGCTAATGTAATATGGATATCATGATAGTATATTTTTCCCCAATTATAATAAATTGATCAGTCATTCTAGATTATGTCCCTCATACAAATTGAAATATAATAATATATAAAGTAGATCTAAATTACTGGATTTGTATTCTACAAAAATTATACTTTTAAAACAGACCATGAATTATGGTTATGAAAAATAAATTATGTCAAAATTTTGGAATGGGTAACCATATTTAAGCATTAGTAATGCTGCTATTTTTAATGAAAATGAATGAAATATGGTAGGTATTATTTAATATTTATATAATTTTTTATTATATCATAAATATAATATAATATATTTAATTAATATTATATATTGAAACCATGAGATTTGGGAATGAAAAATAACACACACCACTCCGGGAAAGTTGAAATCCACACATTTTCTAGAACGATGTTATCATTTTTAAATGGATATAATGGTAATAAAATGGATAAAATATTTTATTTATATATATAGAATTATGTAATTAATATATTCTATATACATTAAATACGACATTATTATAATCTGTAGGTGGTAGTGAAGGAAAATGAATTATATCGGTTCATGAGGTGATATTCTATTATACATAAGAATATGAATTTAATTTCCAATATTATAGAAAAGGATATGGATATAGGTTGTGAATATATCATAAAAATAACAATATATAGAAGAAAATACTTTTCTTATTTCAGATGTTTTGATATTTATGTTATGGTGGTAGTAGAATAGATAAACCTAAAACCTTCAGTTAAATGTGATAAATCTTCCTCATCATTTTTTTTCAACACTCATTAATATTAAAAAGGATGGAATTGATCAAAAAATAAGACCAAAATAAGTTTTCGAGGACTATTATAATGGTATTTTTTTAGTAAAGGGATGAAAAAAATGGTCATTTTGGTTTCTAATGGAGTGGATAAAGTATTTCATTTTATAAATAAGGGAATGTAAATTCTTGAAATTTTATAATGTATTAAATTAATATTAATTGTTTTTAATTTTAAAAAGGATAATAAAATTTAGAATTTTTATAAAGAATGATAATTAGTCTATATCCTCTTAAAATTGGACAATTTTAGGTGATTGGTTCACACATATATTTTTATTTTAACCCCTTGTTAACCCTTCTAACAATGACAATGAAATCAATGTCTTTTAGTCTTTAGGGGTCACAGAAGTGAGTATAATACAAAAAGTGTCTGATAAATCGATAATGGTTGATATTTAAAACCATATATAATTAAAATTAATTAATATTTTTTAATTATTTTTAAATAATTTTATAATATATTGTATATTATAATCCATTATTTAGGACATTTCTGGAAATTCATAAAATATTATAATTTGACATGTGTCCAACATAAGAAACATATTTCAAAAATGACACATAGACTAATGTAATAATTATATAGTAATAAAATAATCATAAAATAATAATTACAGTAGTTTTGATATTATTATAAACCATGTCTTTTGATTTTATCACTTGATTAACAAATTTTAACATCAATTGTGGGAATGAAATTTTCAATATTAAAGGGATATAATTTTACATAAAAGGTGGAGATTATTTCATAAATGGGAATGGGATGATATTTTAGACAATTTATATATATAATTTTATACTTGACATAATTGTATGATTTTTAAATAATTTAATGAAATATTAATTTAAATAAAATATCATTAATGTCATCTTGTCCATATTATTTTTTTTGAACTATAAAGACCATAAGATAGTGACAAAGTTGAAAAATAAAACTTTAAAACCTACCCTAAAATATTATATTGATCAATTCAATTACTGATACACTTTAAATAACCTGAATATTATTACGTATTGAGTTATTAAATTCATTTACTTGATTATTCTAAACATTTCATAGATAATGTGTCTCTATTATGTAATCATTTAAAGAAACTATTTCACTGTTACAAATTAAAACTTAATTACCATGAATAAATATAATTATATTTTAAAAACCTATTTATTATTGAACATAAGTAATATTTATCCATTTCAAAAAATATTAAAAATATTCAAAAATAATCGAGTTACATATTGGTTGTAATCATATTAAAAAAATATCAATTTTTTTTGGATGATTACTAATGAAGTATAACTATAAAGTAAAAATATTAAAAGTTTTTGAATGAATTTATTTCATATTTCATTTTTTGTATTCATAATTAATTAATTATTCCTTTATTATTGTAACAAAAATATGCATTAGTTACTATTCATATAGAACATGGATTCATTTTTCATTATTACATAATGTTAATTAGGACTATTAAAAACATTGAATCCATGTTATAAATTTTAATTCTTATAAGTTGTAGAATGTAATTTAATATCAACATTAAAAAACATGATGAAATCAGGTTTTCAGAAAAATGCATTTTTCTGTTTTAAAAAAAATTATAAAAAATTAATGTATAAACATCCTTCAAAATACAATAATATTAATTTATAATCATAATTAACTTATTAAGTCTTAAAAATAATCCAAAATTGAATTTACCATTCATTATACCAGAAAATAAAATATAGTTTAAAAAATCATTATTTTTCATTATTTATTGAAATGTCATACATTTTAGAAACTTATCAAAAATATATTCTAAGATAATTTCCCATGATGAATTAACAAATGATATCACATTTACAGAATAATATAAATAAATGTTACTAAAATTAATTGTAATATACACCAAATAAACCATTTCTGAACAAAACAACTTTTTCAATCATTAAATGTTTTTACTAAAAAATTGAGATCTTATATGACAACCTAAAATTAAAAAATTTATATTTTTCGAACCACTATATATATATATATTTCAAAATTAATTCATTATTATTAATAAATGTCTATTTACTTATTAGGTTTTAATAATAATATTTAAATAATGATATTTCAATGCTTGTTTAACCTCATTGTTTCATGTATTATTTGATTTCAGACATATTGTTCTTTGAAAATCATTGTATTTAACATTATCCAAAAATTTAAAAAATCAAAACCTCATAATTTTAGCGTGGTCTTGAAAATGATGTATTTTAAAATAAAAATAAACTATATAGAAATAAAAAAAATATAAAAAGGGTTTATAAAAAATCCTTTTAAAAAGTGGTAAAATGAAATTTTAATTTCATTTATAATAAAAAATAATATACTACAATATAGGACAACATTTTTCTAAAGTGAAAATATGGACATTAATTTAAAATTTCTTCACAATTAATTATGGAGTTTCATCAATAAAATTGATCACAACAAATTTAATGATCGTTAGAATAGTAGTGAACAAAAAATTAAAAATCAATGTGGTGTGAAATAGGCCATTGATTTATCGAAAGTGATTGTAGTAGGAATTTTTTTTGTTTCTATATCATTCATATATATTTTATTAATCCCATTTCTATTAATACTATAAAGAAATATAATAACTTGATAGGTATAATATTAACCTTTATTGAATTTCCTAAAAAATCTCATCCTTTTCTATGAGTGATGAGTATTCAAGATCAATTTTTTATGTTTGAAGAACTAAAGTAAACTCTTATCAGATTTCATTATCTATTAATGAATAAAAATCTAAGAGTCTGGCCTTTATATTTTAACCAAAAGAAGTTAGCACAACCTATAATAATATCCCAAATGTATAAAACTTCATGTCAAGAAATAATTAATTAATCTCTAGAATTTATAAGTAATACAAAAAGTTAAAAATAAATTATTTCATAAATAAATATCATTAAAAATATTCATAATATTAATAATTAATATTGAAATCCACTTATTATAATGAATTTATAACATATTCTTCCATGATAATTTTAAAATTTTTCTATAAATAAAATCAACCACTCTTAATGTCTCATTCAAAAATATATATTCCTTAATCGTATAATCTCAAAGATATGATGATCATTTCCATAAATATCATCAATCATTATAAAGATCCAGGAGAATAATATATTCAATCAAAATATAATTTATCCTCTCTTTATAAAAGAAAATATCATCTTATCCTAAAATATTTTCATTTAGCTTAATCGTACAAGCTTCCGATAATAGTGAAATTCCTCTTAAATAACATTAATAACTTAATTAAAAAATCATATTTCAATTCAATGGATAACTATATGATAAAACATATCTTATCAAATTTTAATAACTAATAATTAACTTAATATAAAATATCATTATAAACTTAATGGTTATAAATACCTTTAAACTTCCATTAATAGAATATAACAAAATTTTTATTCAATTATCATTTTTCACATGAATAACATATGGGTTACATATACTTAAATCTTCTATAAAAAATAAATAACATTTTCAACATTACTCCCATTACTTGAAATATCAAAATATTGTTAATGAATTTAAAAATATAGTCATCCTTAGATCTTCCACTACAATAAAACTTTCAAAAACATATGTATATACACCTTAATCATCAAATTTTGTTCACAATACATTATACATGATTTTTCATATCAATATTTATTTATAATGTCCTATAAAAATATGAATAAAATTCTCTGATTCATCAATATTAAAACACAATACAACATATATTATTTATCATTCATATGTCATCAGATGTTTCCTTATATTTAACTATAATGGTATTATATATTACTAAACATTTATTTTTATGGTCTTTCTAATCATATTCATTATATATCTCTATATAATATTTGGTTTCATAATTACCATACTCTCAAAATTTAGACAGTCAATTAATACCTTTGGAAGAACCTTACCCCCTTAACAATGTTAAATAAACATTCATTTTTCCATGGAATATTACTACTTTATTCCCTCCTTTACCCCATTTTAAATATTTTCTTTCTATTTTGTGACATTTACTTTGGATCTTCTCCCAATATTGATGAAACATAGAATGTTGAATATTTATACAATTACATTCATTATCTCTTAAATTTGTATTGAATTATATTTTTATTTTGTATGGTTTATTAAAAAAGTGACCTAGGTTCAGGTTATTAATTAAAAAATTATATAGCTAACAAAGAAAAAAATAAGAGTTTTCATTGTATCCCACATTGTAGTTGGTTTCTCATATATAGAACCTCTAAATTATTCTTCAAATATATTGATAATTTGGTGCCTTCTAGAAGTATCAATTTGCTAAAAAATGGAAATTTCAATATGTAAATAGAATCATAATAATTAATATTTTAAAGATGATAAATAATAATATATTGTTAACCATGTTATATTATATTCAACTCTTTTAATTTATTCAATATAACCATAATTATACCCAATATGCTGACCCTTATAGTTATAGAAAAAATTAAAACACTACTCAATTAATAT
This sequence comes from Viscum album, assembly GCA_963277665.1. Lineage (NCBI taxonomy): Eukaryota > Viridiplantae > Streptophyta > Magnoliopsida > Santalales > Viscaceae > Viscum > Viscum album. Next base: position 1,939,377,683 of record OY728126.1, on the reverse strand, counting down.
CCTAACCTCAAAATCCATATAATCATGTTCTCTCACACCAACTATAATAGTATATACTTATTAAAAAATTCTATAATTTATTCTTATCAATGTACTCCATGGTTTTATACACCTCCATGATGGTTCTATTACCACAATTCCTTTTGGAAGACCATTCCTCAAGATTCCCATGGGATTAGAGCTGTTCTTCTCCCAATGTTCACATATGAGAATTCAAAGGATATAATCCTTTCATTTTCACTAACACCAACAATTAAAACCCATACTTATACATTCAATAAATTTATGAATTAGAAAATAAATCTAGTTCATTCTTTAAGATATATTTTTAGGGTTATATTCACAAATAATGATTTCAAAATTCATAAAAAATAACCCATGCATTAAATGTTTGGAAAATTCCACGTAATAAAATAATTTTCAATAATAAAAATTATTTAAAATAAAAAATGAATTATTTCCTAAAAAAATATTTTTTATCATCATCTTGAACACTTCATTTTACCTAATCATCCTTAAACATGTGAAAAACATTTTAAGACATGGTATGAGTGCCAAAATTTCAAAATTTGAAATACAAAATGACAATAAATAAACATTATAGTCCATATTAAATCAGTGAGATTATAAAAGAGAGTTTTCCCTAAACAAAATAAACATTGATCCAAAATAATCTTATATATACACAAGAGAACATATTTACTACCCAATGTCTTTAATTATACACATTATGAGAAAACCTAAAATTATAATCATAATTATGGGGGATTCACATAAAAAATGATTACCCATAAAAATAATTTTCATAAAAACATAAAAATTTATCCAAATAAAGAATAATTGATTATTTTCTTCATATAGGATACACTGTATGAGGCATGACCAACTCAGATTGTTGTCATAAAAAAATTATTAATATGATATTTATAGGGAAATTATTATTATTATAAATGGAATTTTACCAACATTTAATTGATTTCTCAACAATGGAACAGAGATGAAGAATGATCACATATTATTTATAATTAATTTAAAAAATTATTAATTTATTTATGATCGATTATTTATTATTTTACTGATTTTTAAACATTTATAGATCAATAAAGTATTGTTTTTAGGAACCAAGAGTATATTCCCAGTAAAGGTGATCCATCAGTGTTCCAAAAACCTCTCAATATCACTATAAGAATCTCTCAGTGATAGAATGATATATCATGATGATTTTATATTTCACCTCTGATCGCCAAAATAATTTCATGAAGAATGATTCTCTTGGATATCTTTAAAAAACAATTTTGGTCTTGTATGGGGATTAATCTAGATTTTTGAGAATTTTTATTAAGAGGTATCTAGCAAGGTATTCAATAAAATTCAATCTATGCGTTTTTACGCACAAAAATATGAAATAATAACCCCTTATAAAATAATAATAATGGTTATAAATACTTGTACAGTTAAAAAAACAATTGTACATGAAACGATATTATTTTTATTTCTTATTAAAAACACACTCATCAATAATAAAAGTAATAATTTATATTTATATTCAAAAAACTCATAAAATAAATTAAATACAATGTTACTCAAATAATATTTAACATATTTTTTATAACCTAATCTAGTTTCTAAATTCTTCCATAATATTTATCTAGTCATTAATAATGAATATTTTTTTATAAAATAAATATCACGACATTATTTTCACATAAATTTATAAATATTTTATTCAATAAATTAATGATAAATAATTATTATTAATTATTACTATACAATATGTTCTAAAATAACTGGTTTAGAATTTTATGAGATCAAAATAACATGAAAATTTATAAAACCATGTGTCTGAATATTACTTATTCAACCGATCAAATAATAAATATTATTTTTATTTATGTTAGATTCTATATATAGTTATTGTTTGACCATCTAGGGATCTTTTCACAGTAGCATTAGGTGATGAATCCCAATGTCCAAGGATGGAATCATGCCGCACTCAAAAGAACCCATAGTTAATGAATTTAATGCCTCAATTAAAAAAACCCTTATACAAATTTTTACCATGTAATATAATACCATTTTCAGAAAATCTCTAGTCAATAATGTTCCAGGTCTGTGTCATTAATCTATGTCTATGATGTATCTGTAATTTAAATTTTGGAAACTATACTTTTCCACCAAATACCACAGACACAGATATATTTAGGATGTTCCATTTACATCAATGGTAATGATATTTTATCTAATTCAATATAAATTAACGGAAAATACATTCTCAAATTATTTATTAATAAATTATTACTAATGGAACATGCCACATATCATACTTTTTCACAAACATATTTCATCATGGTTTTCATCAAAAAAATCCAAAATACATGAATCATTAACTACATGAAAAATATTCATAATGTATAAGGAAAAAAACCAATTTAAAAATATTATATCATTTATATTTTCATATAAATATGAATTTATTACCAATGGGTCCCATTATCATAATCTTGAACACTAAATATTACCTACAGAATACACCAAGGGATGGTTCCCCAATGTCATATGAGTCTCTAAACCAAATAGAATGTATCATTTTCATCCCAAAATGGTTTCTTTTTCTTATATAACATTAATTTTATAAAATGTATAATGAAACATATGTGTTCTTAACATAGCAAGGAACTACTATAACCTTTCATTATATTGGGTACTCTTAGGGAATTATCAAAAGCTATGTTACACTGAAGTTTAATAATGATGTGATATGAAGATTATTAATATTCAAAAATATAAATGGAGTTAATCATGAAATATAAAAAAGATAGTTATAATTCACTAACTCAAAGAGTCTCACATTTTCACTACGTCCTTCTACTAACAACCCTTAATCTGATAGCTATCACATGACACACATTCTTTTGTTAAGATAATTCTTTAGTGATGGTAATTCCATGTTTTCTTCTATGAAATATGTTCTTACTACAACATCACCCGTTTGAGAATAATATTTCATGAGGTGCTACATCCAGATTATATTCATTATTTTTTGATGTGACATTGTATTTTATTAAAGTTCAACCAATGAAGTATTTTCATAATAAAATTAGATAGATTATTTACTGCTGGGTACCACGTCATGTAATATAAGAAATATTATATCAAAGAATATTTCATGGTTGCATCAAATTTTTCTATATATCTATAATCCAATATGTAATTAGTAAAACCTAGCTGATTTTATATATTCTAACTCACAACTCTGTTGAGAATAAATATATATCTAGATTTAGAAATTTGATTATTATTATATATTTGAAAACAAGATTTATCATTATCTATAGATACTTTCTCCTCATCATTTCTATACATTGGAAAAATAAATTTAGTTTTTTAAGTTACTTTAGGATAGCCTCGATAGTAGACTAGTTTTATTCACATAGATAATATTGAAATATACTTACCATGACCAATGCATAGGAAACATCATGTCTAGTACATACCAGGCCAAACATCATTGAACCTATAATTGAATACTATTAGATATAACACATTATCTATTTCTATAGATGTATCTCATGAAACATTTTATTGGAAATATGTATTCAATTTGAAACTAGAAAACAACCCCTCTTGGGTTATTTAGTTTAAAATCACATTAATATTCGGTAAATGTATTTCCTTTAACGTAGTCCAAGTATCCTCATGAATGTAACATCGATTATCTTCATGTCTACAATATTGGAAGGTTCAATAATTTCCATCATGATAACCCCCTACTTTAATAGTCCTTAAGAGAGTATATGGAATCCTGGCATTTTATTACATAACTATTCATTACATTTTACAAAAATATGATCATTAAATTCTAGTGAATTGGGAAAAAGGTACATAATACATGAAAACACATAAAAATATTTCAATCCTATAGAAATCCTTCTTGAAATGTTAAATCTATATAAAATTATTTAATACCATTACCAAGGTACACACATCAATTGAAAGGGTGAGTATAAGGCCCATTGAGGGAAAATAAGGAAAACAGTTTACATCTGATCTTCAGAGAATACAATTAGAACATGATGAAATATGTTAATGTCATTAGAGGAGTAAAATAATGATAATAATAAAATTAATAATATCTTGAAAATTTGTCTAAATCATTTAATTTTGTAATTCAAATGCATATCACCATAGTCCATCCCCAAAGTGTCAAAAAATTAAGCAAGGTTATTCACCAAGGTATCATAAAACTTGTCATCTCCAGAGATTAATTTTTATAACCAATGAATTAGTGCACTATCAATAAAAACCCTTAATATGTTATTATTTTTATGTGATCAACATATATAAAATTCAAAAATTTCATAAATAACCCAATGATAATAAAATAAATGGGTTTCATATCAAAATCGTGACATTTTAAAATGTGATTAAAAACATGATCATTAAGACATTCATATCAAAAATAATGGAAATGTGGGTTTCATGTTTGTAAATTAAATAATATAATATATAATTTATATATCATGATAAATAAAATTAAATGTTTAATAGTTTTAGTTATTCACATAAATAAAATAATATAATTTATTGTGAAAAAATAGAGAGATTTTGAGAGGAAGATTCTGCAGCATAACAGCGATGAAACACAATTTTATATAACATTAAAAAAATAGAGGATATGCATAAACCATTCATAAAATACAAATAATATATTATAGGGACCTAATAAAGTATAACTATGAACATTGTAAAAATCGTTGAAGGTATACCACATATAACATAACTTGAATTGAAACAAGAGAAGTTGAGAATTCTCATTCCTTGAAGAGTAACTTCTAAAACTCTATGTTCTAGACCTTGAGGTATTGGAGAATCTTTCAATGGACTCAGTGGGAGGTAATACTATCACATATTAATGGTTAATGTATTTGGAATTAAAAAAAATAATTGATTGGTATTTATTTTAAAAGAGGGGGAGTTTATTATTAATTTTCAAGGACACCACATCAGTGGTATATGAAAGACCATGGGCTTGACCATGTTATTTACCCATTATTTTTGCCACATGGGACACCTAATATAATATGTTAATACACATGAGTTGAACAGAATTTTAAATTACATATTACATCATTGTGATGTCATAAAACACACTGAAAATAGAAAAACTATATTTTTACTATTCCACAAAAATCATAACATTTTATAAAAATATCATAAATTCACCCTAACCTAATATATATGTTATGATTTCAATAATTAACTCTATTTTATGAAAATAATTTTATAAATTAGAGAAATATAATTTTTAATTAAAATCACTATTTACCTGAAAAATACTAATACATAAATAATAATTTCAAAAATAGTTATTTACATATACTATTATATCACATTACCATTCAAGATGAATAAATTAAATTTCTACGTACTAAAGTGATGTTACTATTTTTCTAGTCATATTACTATTTTTAAGGGTAATATTAAAATTCATAATTTGATATTCACCAAAAATTAAGATGATCTTATTAGACTCTAATTTTATTACTGTCCACAACCGTATATGTCAATTTTATTGAAAATCAGTTCACATTATTTATTATTTAAAGTATAAAAAAAATATTTTAAATTATTATAATTTCAATATTCATCAATAATACGAAAATTTATACATAAAAATAAAAATTCAACCTATATTAATTTTGACGTTTGAATTTCATAAAATGATGGTTATTTTACTATAATAATAAAAAAAAAATTATTAATAGAAAAGGAGTACACAATGTAACTAAGGCCTCATTATATAACCCATTATATCTTAGATATATTACCTATGATTAATGTGTGAAATGGTGATAGAATCTTGAGGCGGCTCGAAAAAAATTTCATGAGGTGAAATTTCTATCAACATTACCTTCTCATGTATGCAATTATGTTCAACCTTAAAATGTTGTAGCTCGCCATGGGCATAGTCCAGAGCCAAGCCCAGTGATGTTACCTCTATACCAAGCTCTTATATATGGTCTACATTTGGACCATTTCATCTGGATGAGGCCATCAACACTAATTTCTACATTAATTATCAATCATTATTTCTATTTATAAACAAAAAAATAAAAAAATTTAATATTGTTTCCAATGGTCATCTAAAACAATGGCTGTATAAAGTTAAAAAATCAATAATTACATTTTAATATTACTTAAATAGTTTTATTGATTGTGTAATAGTAAAACATACATTTTTATGAAACTAAATATTATTTAATGGGTCTAGTCAGTACATTCTCACCCCTCAAGAAATTTCTTCCTCGAAATATCAAATCGTTCCCTCAGAAGAGAAAATGTATGGGTAGTACTACCTCATAGACTCCTCTAGTTCCCACATGTCCACTTCATATTTGAGTTTCCTCAGCAACACTTTAACAAGGTGGGCTTTCATGTTGTGTAGAACCTTCTCTCTATGATCCACGATATACACCGACTACTCTTCAAATGAGTGGTCATCATCCAGATGTACAACTTCTGGATTTAGTACATGTTAAGGGTTATGTATGTACTTTCTAAAGAGGGATATGTGATTTACATCATGAAACATTTCTAGATTTGGAGGAATTGCAAGCTAATAGGCCTCAACTCCTATGTGATAAAAGATTTCATAGGGGCCAATGTACCTATGAATGAACTTCCTTTTCTTCAAAAACCTCATGAGTCTCTTCCAAGGTGAAAGTTTAAGAAATATTTCTCAACACAATCAATATCCACATCCCGTTGACTATTTTTGGAATAGCTCTTTTACTGACTCTAAGCAGCTGTAATATGTTTGCAGGATGGAATGAACATTTTCTACCATATCAATTACAAATATTAGGGCTAAGATGCTTTCTATCACCAACATCATCAGAACAATTAAAATTTCTACATCACACCCCCTATGGTTCATCATAGGGTTATATTTCAATGATTGAGTGAAAGAATTTGTAGTAACTGAACTCAAATAATGGGAGCTATTTATCCCATCCACCTTTATATTCCATTGAGCATGTTATCATCATTTCCTATAGTGTTTGAATAGTTATTTCATATTTTCAATAAGTTTAAGGTGATAAGAATCTATAACTAAAATTGCATTGTTTCCATTAGATGTTCTCGGTGGACAAGTGAAAATGTCCATAGTGATAATATCCCATTTCAAAGCTGGTATGTGTAGTGATTATAAAACCCAATTAAAAAGTTGTTTCACTCCCTTGAATTACTAGAATTCCATGCACCCTGTATTATAGTCATCAATCTACCTTTTCATATTATCCCGCGAATAATGATCACATAGGATACTATACATTTTTATGGTTCCAAGATTTATAGATAATGTAGAGTTATGAGCTTCATCAATCAAAATCTTCTTTATTTCTGGAATAGATGGAACATATACTATTTTATGTATATCAATACAGTTTATTGATCAATATTGAACTCAGGAAACATCTCATCCTTCAAATATTCAAAATTATTCTATAACAAAAGATATTATTTATAAGATTTCTTATTTTTCTATTGTAATGTTGGTTCAGAAATCATTTGGGATAAGGTTGAATATGTCCCATACCTTACAACTCACATGTCCAATTTCACTATTTATTTGATCAAGTAATCTTGTTGAGTCATCATAATGGATAGAACAACATGTTATTTCTTATGTAATGAATCAAAAACATTGTTCTCTCATTTGGGATAATAATGAAATGAACAATCATTTTATTTAAGAAGTCTTAACCATCTACTCTATGTCATGTTCAATTATTTTTGTGTGAAAATATACTTCAATCATTGATTGTATGTGTATATATTAAACATCCCCCTATAAATAGATTTATTCCATATCTTTAGAGAAAAAACAACTACAACCTTATCCAGGTCATTTGTAGATCAGTTTTACTCATGAGTCTTTAACTATTGAGATGCATAAATAATTACCTTGTCATTTTTCATGAGGATTCACCCAAGCCCTTTTACAGATGCGTCTCAAAAAATAAAGAATACTTCTCTTCTTGAGGGTAGATTTAAGATGATTTTTGTAACCAATATCTTCATTAGATCTTCAAAACATTCCTCACACTCCATTTCTATTTGAACATAACCCATTTTTCGTGTTAACATGTTTTATGGATTAAAAATTTGTGAAATGTTTTTCACAAAACACCTATATTATGACACTAATCTAGGGAAACAATCATTATTAGTTATTATTTTAGGCTAAAACCACTCATCTACATCATTTTTATTTATAGGGTCAACTATGATTCTATCATCGGTTAAAATGTGCCCCATGAAATTTACAATTTGTAATGAAAACTCCCAGTTATTAAACATTCCAAAAATCCTCTCCATCCATCCTGTTTGAAAAATAACCCTTATATTATCCTAATACTCCTCATGAAATTTATTATAAATTAGAATATCAACAATAAAAACTACAAAAAAATAATCAAGGTAGTCCTTAAAGACTCTATTAATGAAATCTATAAAAATAGATGGTGGATTAATCTGTCCGAAGGGAATAACAACAAACTCATACTTCCCATATCATGATCGAAATGTTTTTTTGGAATATTTTCTTTATTCACCATCAGTTGATGATAACCAGATCAATGATTGATCTTGGAGAATAATTGATCCCCATGAAGATGGTCAAATAAGTCATCAATTCTTTGAGAAGGGGATTTTTTATTTACTATGATCTTGTTCAGTTCTCCATTATTAATGTGTAGCCGAATTGACCCATCGTTCTTCTTCACATAGAGAAAAAGTGATCCCAAGGAGACCCAGATGGTTGAATAAACCCCTTATAAAAAATAACATATAGTTACTTCTTTAATTACACTAGCTCCACACTCTTTATCCTATATGGGGTGTTTGATATCAAATGATCTCCATGTATGAGTTTAATGGAGAACTCTATCACTCTTTATGGGGGAGCTCTGGTTATGTCAATGTATTCCAAGACGATGGAGACATTTGCTATCTTTATACTCAAATTTACTTCTTTTTTCATCATTGAGCAACTATATATTGAAGAAAATATGAGGCTGTTCTCTAGAATGATCAGGTTGAGATACCCATCCTTAAAAGATATCTATAGGCCTTCCATTCACGACTAACAATATTTTTTTGCCTACACATTTGATCTAAGAATTATACCTTGATAGTTGTTCCTTCCCAAGTATAATATCAAATTCAAACCTGGGAATGACTATTAGATTTGCGATAAGATTATGCTCACCAATGTAAATACTATAGATTCTATACAATGGTCATTCTTGGATAATTGCACCAAAAGTATTAACTGATAACTATACTTTTATAGTACTCTGCACGATCTTATCATAGAAATCGTAGTATTTGTTGGATAGATTAATCAGAAGATGTGGTCACATTCCACCAATTAATATATTAACATTACAATTAGGATATATGAAAAATATTGATGTGTAATGGGAATTATTTTTTAATTCAATATGATATCTTCCAACCAATTCATTCTCCTTCTACTTCAGCTCGAGAAACTCCATCTCTATTTTCATTCCCATAAAATGAGGGAAATTATTATTGAAGATGGGACTCCTGACTCTTCCCACCCAAAATATTCAATCTCCTTTCATGGACTCATATTTTTATTCAGTTCTAATCACTGGTTAGATTCTCCCTCTAAGAGGAAAATAGACATGGTGACCTTCTCTTGTTCTGAATATCGAAGCACAAAAGTATCTCTTAGATATATTTGATCCTCTATAATTCCATAAATGGGATGAAAGATCCACTGATGTTTCGTGGTTGTTGATTCATAAAGGACACAACATAACTTTGTTCCATTCATACTAAAATCATTCTCTCAGGTTTATTTAAGTTATTTTCCATAACATGATTTTGTTGGATCATCATTAGCATGAAAGTTTCTGTTCTTTCTTTTATCAAAGGGTCACCAGTGCGGGGTCCATTTACATCTCCATTTTGATGGTTCCTCCTATTGCACACTGTTTTCTAGAAGAATAAAACCTTATAGAGAAAAATATTTCATTTATGTATATTTTATCTAAAATTGGATTTTTAGGACATTAACCTCATGCTTAAACTTATTGTTTTAAGTAATAAATACATTTCCTTATAAATCCTTCATAATTATTAATAAAAAGATTATGATTAAACCAACATATCCCCCAAGAGTGCATCACATCTTATTTTCATCCACTTTTTCCCAATCGAGTCTATATCAATGTGGTGATTTTGGGTTTTACTCTTAGATACATTTTTTTCAGATCCACATCAACTTTTAGTATCCAAGAAGGGATCTATTTGTTCAAAAACCACATATATAATATTCCACCGAAATAAAAAGAGTTTATCCTACATTTAAACATTTCTATAGGGTTATTCCTATAGTTTTCACATAATAATTTCAAAAATAGAAAAAATATCCTTTTATACAAACTCTGGCATCCCACCTTTTAATTATATAACCTTTCATTTCATTTTAGAAACAGATAATCTTTATAGTCTACTATCTTGGAAAAAATCAGATAAAACATGAAAAAATATTAAATTATTTTAATCCTCTTTAAATTATTTTTGAAATTTTCATTCTATGCACAATTGTTTCTTCTCCTAACCTATAGACATACATAAAGGAAAAGGGTGGGCATATGGACCATCACAGAAAACATGGAATACAATTTACTTGTGAACTTGATAGAATACAATAAAAATATGAGGAAATATTATAAAGGCTTGAGAAGAGACATATCATGAATATAATAACATAAATAATATCTGTAATTTTTTTTAAAACCTTAAATTTTTACATTTATAATAAAATCACCAATTTCCCTTGTCACGAACCAACCCGGGTCGACCCTGAACCGGTCACCCGAGCCGGTCCGCGGCAAGTCCCGAGGGGCGTTCCCGATCCCCCCGGGATGGAAACCAGTGCCGGGCATTAAGACTTGATCGTTGGGAACGATTTCAGCCCAAAACAAAAGTAAATAGAACAGAATAAATAAACACTAACAGCGGAAAAGAAATAAAAAAAACCACACAACCACGTACCTCCATGTGACCTCTCAGGTCACCACCCAACTAGAGAGCAACCTCGCTCCAACACTGAGCGACTCAAAAAAGAAGACCTGCGACTGAAATGGTAAAAGATAGGCGTGAGCACAAAAGTACTCAGTAGGTGAGCCCCACAACAAATCCCAATGCACCGCCAGTAAATAAAGAATCTACATAATCCAGGTTTGAACTATAATGTATAAAAGTAAGTTTTCACAATGCTTTACTTGAAAATCAAACACGAGACATTTCCCTTATTCCTTTTTCGAAAGTTAGTTCCATTTCATTAGTTTTAAGCTCAATCTGATAAGCAAAGTGTTACATTTTCAAATCTAACCCAAAGAGAATAAAGCATTTTCATTTGAAAACCATTTTTCCCAAAGTCTAACAGTATAGGCTGTGAAATATGACTGAAGGCAAACAAGCAGGGAAAACAAGTGCAAGTAAAGGTAAGCAGGCAAGGAAAACCAAGTGCAAGCAAAAGTAAACCAGAAGTTATCAGCAATAACCATGGGTGATCCTGAACATCCCTAGAAAACCCCTGGACGTACTCGGGTTCAGACTACCTGCCGACATGGTACTCCACAGTCAATAACCAACTGGCCGCCCTAATAGCCAACCAGTGGCACATCCCACCTGGCCTGTCCACAACTCCAGAGGGTACCAACCCGTCTAATCAGGGTTAGCAAGCAACCGTCACTCGATAATCTACAAGACGCCCAGGAACCCATAGTAGTTTTTGTAACACTGTGTAAGTGGGAGACCCGCGCACGCGTGACTCATCTCACCGCACTTGCCAACCCCTTACACGGACATCGCTACACGACAACCCTCGAAGGGAAGTCCCCCTGTAGAAATGCCCTCACAAGTACGTATATATATATATAATCACTTCACATTTAATAAAGTGCCAACCGGGCCGTCATGTCACTTACATTTTGATCATTTAAGACTAAAGCATTTTTAAAGAGGGATGACACACGCCATTTCATTGAAAACTAGAAACACACTTAGAATTTTATTTAAGAAACTCAAATCAGCATCTTAACCTGGAACACATTTGTTTCACAAGTAGAGTCACTTTCCAATCACCAAACGCACCCCACTTTATCAAGAGCCAAACGGGCCTTTAATCATTTTTTTTTGAAGGAACAACATTTCCCAAATGAAAATCCAAACTTTTGTTCGCATAACAAAGGAAAACATCTTTCATCAACCAAGAGCCACACATAAAGTTTCCAAAACAAGTTCAAAGGTCACACGACGTTTTCTCTAATCAAGGTTCTAAGAAAACACCACTTTCCATAAGCAATACATCTACAAATTCACACACGCCAAAAACATTTCAAAACACAATTTAACATGACTTTCATTATTCAGGAGGAACCATTTAGCAATACTACCATGGAAGCACAAAACTAAATCCAAGAAGAACACTTTCAATGAAACGCTAGAATTAAAAACAGCTTTTATCATCAGCAGATCACCACACTATAAAAACTACTAAATATTCTTTTAAATTTACTGAAATTCAATTAAAGGCAAGGAATAGATAAATTCTTAATTTAAAGGCGAGTGCAATGGGAGACCTACCTCAAGATCCAAGCGCGGCGGTAAAACGACCTTGGAACCAAGGCGCGATGACATGACGTGTGTCCGAAGCCACGTGATAAAGTCCAACACTCTCGAAACTGAGACGCGGAGACGGTAGAACCTCGGAAACAAGGCGCAGCGATGGCGCTTTCTCGGAAACGCCCTGCGCGGGTCCTAAAACAGTAGACCGGTAAATGGTCTCAACGAAATAATGTTAACATAATAATATTAATAATAATAATATAATGACAATAGCATAATAATAATAATAATAATTTAATAATAATAACAAGAATATCATAACATAATAATAATAATAAAAATAATATGATAAAAATTTAAATAATAATAATTATATTAGTAATAATAATAATAGTAATAATAATATTAATAATATGTTAGTAATCATCATAATAATAATAATGATAATATGAAATGTTAATATCAATAATAATAATCATAAAAATAATAATAATAATATAATAATAATAATAATAAAGTAATATTAACATAATAATAATAATAATAACAAAATAATATTAACATAATAATAATAATAAAGAAATAATAATAATAATATAAATATTAACATAATAATAATATAATTATTTACATAATAATAATAATAATATAATAATTATAATAATAATCATGACATAATAATGTAATTATATTACTATTAACATAATAAAAATGATAAACATTATATAAGATTAACCAAAAAAAGAAATAAGAAATAAAAAAGAAAATAAAAGCAACTTACAGCAGGAGGGGGAGGGAATGCGCGCGGGAGGTGGCGGAGCCGGGAGGTCGGGACGACGGCGAGAGGGGCGCGGCGGTCAGGAGTAGCAGGGTGTGCCGGCGATGGGGTCGGAGGGAGGTGGTACGCCGGAGGTCGGAAGGCCAGGGTCGGCGCAAGGCGGGGGAGGTCGCAGGAGCGGTGCGAGCAGGGAGTCGGACAGGGGGAGGGAAGGCCGGCGGAGCGCCGGCGACGGGGTCGGAGCAAGGCGGAGGAGCAGGGCGCTGGGGCGGTGCGGCACTGAGGTGAGCGAGAGGAGGGTGCAGGGAAGAGGGCGGCCGAGGCGGTGCTGAAGGAGGAGATACGTGGGAGTCCGGGGCGAGCAGGGGTTGGGAAGAGGAGGTCTGCGTCGGGAACAGGCGGAGGGAGGCGAGGGGGAGAGCAGGAGGCGAGGCGGAGGTCCGGAGGGGGGGTGCGGAGCAGGAGAGCGCGGCCGGGGGCGCTGCGTGCAGTGGGAGAGCTAGAGGGGTGCTGGAGGGGTCGCCGGACGGCGACGGCTGGAGGCGGCGCGGCTTCTGGGTGCGGCGAGGGAAAGGGAAGCAGGGGGTTCGCGGGGCTGGCCGGAGCGAGGCGGTGCAGCGGGGAGCAGGAAATGGTGCGGGTAGGGAAGAAGGAAGAAGAAAACGAGAAGAATAAGAAAGAAAAAGAAACGGGGAAGAGGGAGGTGGCGGCTGCGGGAGATAAGAGGGATAGGGGTAGGGTTAGAGTAGGTTTATATATATATATAATTGATAATAATAATAATAAAAGGATAAATAAAAATAATTAAAACTAATCTTAATAAAAATAAAAATTTATAACAAAAATATTAGTAAAACCTTATAATAATAATAATAAAACTTTATAATAATAATCATAACAATAAAATAATAAGTTAGCTAATTATAATAATAATTATTATAACCAAAGTATTTAGAATAATAAAACCACTAAAAAAAAGAGATAATAATAAGAAAACACACATATATAAACACAAATATATATATAGACATATGTATATACATATACCTTTATAAAAAACATATAAACACAAATACAACAAACATATATGTATATATATATACATATATATACACAACATATACTCATATATAAACACATATAAAATTAAAAATAAATATAATAGTAATAACACAATTTAAATAGTGAGAGTAATAAAATGTCAACAAAAAAACATTAGTATTTAAAACGCCGGGTGAGCACATAGTCACCCGGGCTGAAAGCACGGTAACTGCTAGCGATGCGGTGACTGCGCACCGGCGCAAAACCACCAATCGAAATTAAACTCCGAAAAATTTAAATCGGGACCAAGAAAGGAGAACAAATATGGACATCCGCGGTCGGGGTGTGACAATTCTCCCCACCACAGACACTTTCTGCCCCCAGAAAGTCACCAGGCCAAAAGTCGATCAAGATTTAAGTCCATGCCCCAACGGAACTAAAGAAACCAGAGAGAACTGAGAATCTCGGGGATGACCTTACTCAGCACAGGTCACACCCGACCGATTCAAGAGAGAACTGGGGTCCGAGATTGAGGGGAGAACACGAAGGGGTTCTCCCCACCACAAGAACTTAGCTAGTGCAGAAAAGATGGCCATTTAAATAGAAAACCCCGGGAAGGGGGGGGGTCGACGCGGGAACTCCCAACCGGTTTAAACCAACTTTTATAGCACGAGTGAAAAACAACACCTTCGTCAAAACATTGAACCCTCGACTAGAGTCAACAACTTCAACACCAGGGAAAACCCATAGAAAAACACTTAACCAACATCAAATTGGAGACATGATCCACCGAAGTCCACGAAACATAACCACATTTTAAACATAACTAAAACGAGGTCAACCCACACGAGAGTCAAACACACTTTTAAGAAGGACACACGATTTAGAATATTACATTCACACGACAAGTCCACCTAGATTTATCATAGAACAAGTCCATTGTCACTTTTTAGAAAAACAACACATTTACATAATCCAGACAACTTGGATTATAATAGAACAAGTCCATGATAACCCCATGGTAAAACAATGAACGTACAACAACGTCAAAACTTAACAGCAGAAAAACAAGTACTAAAAGATCTTGATTGTTCCACTGCTAATACGGAACACAAAACCTGGACCAAGGCTTCACACCCCTGGGAACTCCTGAATGTGCGCGAGCTTCACCCCGAGACTTGTGGCTGGGGCTCTGATGGCTGAAGCATCTTCTTCCTCACAGTCAGGTACTGACATTCTCTCATCACAACGTCCTCTTCATGCGACGCTTCTTGCAAAACTTCTCTAGATGACCCAGACAACCGCAGCGATGACACGTCTTCGGAGGGTTGCGACAAGACGGCTTTAAATGCCCGAAACGACCACACTGAAAGCATACCATCGAACGATCTGATGAACTGGAAGTTGGGACCAAAGGGGATAACTCATTAGGAACAGGTATCTCTCGCGCCTTTTCCTCACCAGAGGGGGAACTCTTACGAACAACATCAGGGGACGCTGAAGTATTAACCACCCGCACACCAGAAACTAACTCAGCCAAGAAAGCTTCCTCTACCAGCTTCTCGAAACAAAGGTCTTTAGAAGGGAGGACTCGCTTCTTGATCTCTGGACGAAGACCTCCAGTGAAAAGAGAGGCTTTCATGAACTCATGCGATGCTACCTCTGGAGAAAAGGGAATCAGTTCCTTGAAATGGTCAACATATTCCTTCACCGTCCGTTGACCTTGTTGAATATGCACCAGCTCTCTCTTTTTCTCCAGCTTCACTTCTTCAGGTACAAACCATTGGATGAAAACGACTCTGAAGACATCCCACATCATTTCACCTTGCATTGATGATGGGGTAACCCTCTTCCATTGGTCCAGAGCTGGGCCCTCAAACAACCCCATAATTGCTCGAACCTTAACATTATCGGGAGTTCCCAACATTCTAAAGACACGCTCAACTTCCTCGAGCCATTTCACTGCCTCTAACGGCCCTGATCACCATGGAGAGTAGGCAAAGTCTGAAGAGGACCAAAAACTGGGCATGATCTATCAGAATCCTTAGAGACATTTCTGGGCGGCATTTCCTGAGCGATATATAAAACACAAAGCCAAAACCAACATCAAATCGAAGCAACATCAATAAAAGCGCCTTTATCAAAAATAGTCAGCACAAGGACCAATCAAATACAACACAACCCAAAATAAAATCTCCTCCTTAAAATTCCCTTTTCATTTTTGATTTTAAAACCACCCTTTTTCAAGATCACTTTCCAAAACCAGTCCACTTTCAAACCAAAACTTTCCAAAACTGTTTTCCATTTAAAACCAATTTATAAAACAAAGTCAAGTCTTTAACTTCAAATACACACCCAGGTACTCCCATGACCCGTTGCACATGTCTTTATCCACATTCCATTCATACGTGCATCAACACACACTTTCCATGCATTCACACACATGTGCAGACGTTCATAAAGAGGAACCGAGGTTTCAACCCAAATCATTCTTAACCAGTTCCGAGAAAACAACAGATTTCCAAATCAAGAGATTTCAGTTTTAAAACCCATTTCATATATTTAAAGTCCTTTAAAAGGAACCAATCCATTTTTTTTTCAAAAACCTTTTTCATTTCCAACAACACACTCACACAAACCAAAATGAAAGCAGCAACCAAATTTGCACCAATCACGGAAATGAGGGACTAGTAGTCACACTCGACCTGGCGACATGGTAGTGGGCCATGTCCCAAGTCAGCGTCGACCACTAGGAGGAATTCAAACCACGTACTCGGACTCCACATGGGTCACTACTCCATGTGAAATCGCGATGTAACGTCGGCTTGCCTCCATTATCATCTCTCAATCCAAGACAAACCAGAAAAGACAAAGACACAATTCCCGAACTACCCCTGGTAACTCGAAGATCAGTGCGAGCAAGAGTTCGCGACGCTCTTCCCGTACTTACCCCTCGAGTTCCGACAGTCCTAATCTCCTTCTACCGGACAACCCAAGTAACAAGAACCACCTCTGATACCATTTTGTCACGAACCAACCCGGGTCGACCCTGAACCGGTCACCCGAGCCGGTCCGCGGAAAGTCCCGAGGGGCGTTCCCGATCCCCCCGGGATGGCAACCAGTGCCGGGCATTAAGACTTGATCGTTGGGAACGATTTCAGCCCAAAACAAAAGTAAATAGAACAGAATAAATAAACACTAACAGCGGAAAAGAAATAAAAAAAACCACACAACCACGTACCTCCATGTGACCTCTCAGGTCACCACCCAACTAGAGAGCAACCTCGCTCCAACACTGAGCGACTCAAAACAGAAGACCTGCGACTGAAATGGTAAAAGATAGGCGTGAGCACAAAAGTACTCAGTAGGTGAGCCCCACAACAAATCCCAATGCACCGCCAGTAAATAAAGAATCTACATAATCCAGGTTTGAACTATAATGTATAAAAGTAAGTTTTCACAATGCTTTACTTGAAAATCAAACACGAGACATTTCCCTTATTCCTTTTTCGAAAGTTAGTTCCATTTCATTAGTTTTAAGCTCAATCTGATAAGCAAAGTGTTACATTTTCAAATCTAACCCAAAGAGAATAAAGCATTTTCATTTGAAAACCATTTTTCCCAAAGTCTAACAGTATAGGCTGTGAAATATGACTGAAGGCAAACAAGCAGGGAAAACAAGTGCAAGTAAAGGTAAGCAGGCAATGAAAACCAAGTGCAAGCAAAAGTAAACCAGAAGTTATCAGCAATAACCATGGGCGATCCTGAACATCCCTAGAAAACCCCTGGACGTACTCGGGTTCAGACTACCTGCCGGCATGGTACTCCACAGTCAATAACCAACTGGCCGCCCTAATAGCCAACCAGTGGCACATCCCACCTGGCCTGTCCACAACTCCAGAGGGTACCAACCCGTCTAATCAGGGTTAGCAAGCAAACGTCACTCGATAATCTACAAGACGCCCATGAACCCATAGTAGTTTTTGTAACACTGTGTAAGTGGGAGACCCGCGCATACGTGACTCATCTCACCGCACTTACCAACCCCTTACACGGACATCGCTACACGACAACCCTCGAAGGGAAGTCCCCCTGTAGAAATGCCCTCACAAGTACGTATATATATATATATAATCACTTCACATTTAATAAAGTGCCAACCGGGCCGTCATGTCACTTACATTTTGATCATTTAAGACTAAAGCATTTTTAAAGAGGGATGACACACGCCATTTCATTGAAAACCAGAAACGCACTTAGAATTTTATTTAAGAAACTCAAATCAGCATCTTAACCTGGAACACATTTGTTTCACAATTAGAGTCACTTTCCAATCACCAAACGCACCCCACTTTATCAAGAGCCAAACGGGCCTTTGGGTCGACCCGGGTTGGTTCGTGACAAGTCCCGAGGGGCGTTACCGATCCCCCCGGGATGGAAACCAGTGCCGGGCATTAAGACTTGATCGTTGGGAACGATTTCAGCCCAAAACAAAAGTAAATAGAACAGAATAAATAAACACTAACAGCGGAAAAGAAATAAAAAAAACCACACAACCACGTACCTCCATGTGACCTCTCAGGTCACCACCCAACTAGAGAGCAACCTCGCTCCAACACTAAGCGACTCAAAACAGAAGACCTGCGACTGAAATGGTAAAAGATAGGCGTGAGCACAAAAGTACTCAGTAGGTGAGCCCCACAACAAATCCCAATGCACCGCCAGTAAATAAAGAATCTACATAATCCAGGTTTGAACTATAATGTATAAAAGTAAGTTTTCACAATGCTTTACTTGAAAATCAAACACGAGACATTTCCCTTATTCCTTTTTCGAAAGTTAGTTCCATTTCATTAGTTTTAAGCTCAATCTGATAAGCAAAGTGTTACATTTTCAAATCTAACCCAAAGAGAATAAAGCATTTTCATTTGAAAACCATTTTTCCCAAAGTCTAACAGTATAGGCTGTGAAATATGACTGAAGGCAAACAAGCAGGGAAAACAAGTGCAAGTAAAGGTAAGCAGGCAAGGAAAACCAAGTGCAAGCAAAAGTAAACCAGAAGTTATCAGCAATAACCATGGGCGATCCTGAACATCCCTAGAAAACCCCTGGACGTACTCGGGTTCAGACTACCTGCCGGCATGGTACTCCACAGTCAATAACCAACTGGCCGCCCTAATAGCCAACCAGTGGCACATCCCACCTGGCCTGTCCACAACTCCAGAGGGTACCAACCCGTCTAATCAGGGTTAGCAAGCAACCGTCACTCGATAATCTACAAGACGCCCAGGAACCCATAGTAGTTTTTGTAACACTGTGTAAGTGGGAGACCCGTGCACGCGTGACTCATCTCACCGCACTTGCCAACCCCTTACACGGACATCGCTACACGACAACCCTCGAAGGGAAGTCCCCCTGTAGAAATGCCCTCACAAGTACGTATATATATATATAATCACTTCACATTTAATAAAGTTCCAACCGGGCCGTCATGTCACTTACATTTTGATCATTTAAGACTAAAGCATTTTTAAAGAGGGATGACACACACCATTTCATTGAAAACCAGAAACGCACTTAAAATTTTATTTAAGAAACTCAAATCAGCATCTTAACCTGGAACACATTTGTTTCACAAGTAGAGTCACTTTCCAATCACCAAACGCACCCCACTTTATCAAGATCCAAACGGGCCTTTAATCATTTTTTTTGAAGGAACAACATTTCCCAAATGAAAATCCAAACTTTTGTTTGCATAACAAAGGAAAACATCTTTCATCAACCAAGAGCCACACATAAAGTTTCCAAAACAAGTTAAAAGGTCACACGACGTTTTCTCTAATCAAGGTTCTAAGAAAACACCACTTTCCATAAGCAATACATCTACAAATTCACACACGCCAAAAACATTTCAAAACACAATTTAACATGACTTTCATTATTCAGGAGGAACCATTTAGCAATACTACCATGGAAGCACAAAACTAAATCCAAGAAGAACACTTTCAATGAAACGCTAGAATTAAAAACGGATTTTATCATCAGCAGATCACCACACTATAAAAACTACTAAATATTCTTTTAAATTTACTGAAATTCAATTAAAGGCAAGGAATAGATAAATTCTTAATTTAAAGGCGAGTGCAATGGGAGACCTACCTCAAGATCCAAGCGCGGCGGTAAAACGACCTTGGAACCAAGGCGCGATGACACGACGTGTGTCCGAAGCCACGTGATAAAGTCCAACACTCTCGAAACTGAGACGCGGAGACGGCAGAACCTCGGAAACAAGGCGCAGCGATGGCGCTTTCTCGGAAACGCCCTGCGCGGGTCCTAAAACAGTAGACCGGTAAACGGTCTCAACGAAATAATGTTAACATAATAATATTAATAATAATAATATAATGACAATAGCATAATAATAATAATAATTTAATAATAATAACAAGAATATCATAACATAATAATAATAATAAAAATAATATGATAAAAATTTAAATAATAATAATTATATTAGTAATAATAATAATAGTAATAATAATATTAATAATATGTTAGTAATCATCATAATAATAATAATGATAATATGAAATGTTAATATCAATAATAATAATCATAAAAATAATAATAATAATAATAATATAATAATAATAATAAAGTAATATTAACATAATAATAATAATAATAACAAAATAATATTAACATAATAATAATAATAAAGCAATAATAATAATAATATAAATATTAACATAATAATAATATAATTATTTACATAATAATAATAATAATAATATAATAATTATAATAATAATCATGACATAATAATGTAATTATATTACTATTAACATAATAAAAATGATAAACATTATATAAGATTAACCAAAAAAAGAAATAAGAAATAAAAATAAAAATAAAAGCAACTTACAGCAGGAGGGGGAGGGAATGCGCGCGGGAGGTGGCGGAGCCGGGAGGCCGGGACGGCGGCGAGAGGGGCGCGGCGGTCAGGAGTAGCAGGGTGTGCCGGCGATGGGGTCGGAGGGAGGTGGTACGCCGGAGGTCGGAAGGCCAGGGTCGGCGCAAGGCGGGGGAGGTCGCAGGAGCGGTGCGATCAGGGAGTCGGACATGGGGAGGGAAGGCCGGCGGAGCGCCGGCGACGGGGTCGGAGCAAGGCGGAGGAGCAGGGCGCTGGGGCGGTGCGGCGCTGAGGTGAGCGGGAGGAGGGTGCAGGGAAGAGGGCGGCCGAGGCGGTGCTGAAGGAGGAGATACGTGGGAGGCCGGGGCGAGCAGGGGTCGGGAAGAGGAGGCCTGCGTCGGGAACAGGCGGAGGGAGGCGAGGGGGAGAGCAGGAGGCGAGGCGGAGGTCCGGAGGGGGGGTGCGGAGCAGGAGAGCGCGGCCGGGGGCGCTGCGTGCAGTGGGAGAGCTGGAGGGGTGCCGGCGGGGTCGCCGGACGGCAACGGCTGGAGGCGGCGCGACTTCTGGGTGCGGCGAGGGAAAGGGAAGCAGGGGGTTCACGGGGCTGGCCGGAGCGAGGCGGTGCAGCGGGGAGCAGGAAACGGTGCAGGTAGGGAAGAAGGAAGAAGAAAACGAGAAGAAGAAGAAAGAAAAAGAAACGGGGAAGAGGGAGGTGGCGGCTGCGGGAGATAAGAGGGATAGGAGTAGGGTTAGAGTAGGTTTATATATATATATAATTGATAATAATGATAATAAAAGGATAAATAAAAATAATGAAAACTAATCTTAATAAAAATAAAAATTTATAACAAAAATATTAGTAAAACCTTATAATAATAATAATAAAACTTTATAATAATAATCATAACAATAAAATAATAAGTTAGCTAATTATAATAATAATTATTATAACCAAAGTATTTAGAATAATAAAACCACTAAAAAAAAGAGATAATAATAAGAAAACACACATATATAAACACAAATATATATATAGACATATGTATATACATATACCTTTTTAAAAAACATATAAACACAAATACAACAAACATATATGTATATGTATATACATATATATACACAACATATACTCATATATAAACACATATAAAATTAAAAATAAATATAATAGTAATAACACAATTTAAATAGTGAGAGTAATAAAATGTCAACACAAAAACATTAGTATTTAAAACACCGGGTGAGCACATAGTCACCCGGGCTGAAAGCACGGAAACTGCTAGCGATGCGGTGACCGCGCACCGGCGCAAAACCACCAATCAAAATTAAACTCCGAAAAATTTAAATCGGGACCAAGAAAGGAGAACAAATATGGACATCCGCGGTCGGGGTGTGACATCCCTCCCCAAGGTGTCATAAAATTACCATGGTTATTCACCAAGGTATCATAAAACTTTTCATATGTAGAGATTAATTTATTTACCCAATGCATTGGATTAATATCATGTTACACCCTAAATATGTATTTACTTTCATGTGATCCACATATATCATAATCAATAATTTCATAAATAACCCATAGAGAATAAATGAAATGGGTTTCATATCACAATCATGACGTTTTAAAATGTGATTAATAGAAGGATCATTATGACATTCATGGCACATGGAAAATGAATGAAGGTTTTATGTATGTAAATTATATAATAGAATATATCATTTTTATGTCTTGATGGATACCATTGGAATATAAATAGTTTTGGGTATTCACATAAAGAAAATAAGGGAAATTATGGATAAAAAGGAGAGTGATTTTAAGATGATAATTCTGCAGTATAACGGCTATGCCCCATGGTTTTATAGAACATTAAAAAGAGAAGGGACATGGTTCACCAATTTGTAAAAGGCTCATAATATAGTTTCATGAAAGAATATAACACAAATAATAGCCTGGTATGAAAACTAGAAAAACATACCACAAAGAAGTGAACATGAATCAAAAAAGAGAAGTCGAGAATTCTTAATCTTTGAAGAATAACTTCTAAAACTCTTGGATTAGGAACTAGAAGGCTTGGAGACAAATTGAGAGGACTCCTTGGGAGGTAAACCTATTAGATCATAGAGGTTAATGAATTTATAATGACACAAAATGAAGTAATTTCATGTTTATTTTGTAAAAGATATATTGTTTTTTATTAATTTCTAAGGACACCTCATCGATGGTTTTTGAAAAACCATGGACTTGATAATGTTACTTTCCCATGCTTCATGGGATCATGGAAAAAATTATATAATAAATTATCCCAAATGAGTCGACCAGAATTTTTAATTACATATTTCATCATTATGAGGTCATAAAACACCCCCAAATCTCAAAAACTCTATTTTTACTATTCACCGAGAAACAAAATTTTTTATAAAAATAACATTAATTCACCCTAACATAATATAATTTTTCTATATTCATAAAATTAACTACGTTCTATGAAAATAATATTCTAAATATGAGAAATTTAATTTTTATGTAAAATCACTATTTACCCCAAAAAATACTATTATATAACTAATAATTACTAAAATAGTAATTTACATATACTATTATATCATATTACCATTCAAGATGTATAAATAATATTTATACTTACTTAAGTGAGGTTACTATTCCACTGGTCAGATTAATATTCATAAGGGTAATATTACAATTCATAATTTATTAATCACCAGAAAATGTATTGATCTTATCAGACACTAAATATCATACTGATAACAACCATATATATCTATTTTATAAAATCATTTCACATTATTAATTATTTAAGATTTACAAAAATATTTGAAAATTCCTTTTTTTTAATATTCCTCAATAATATTAAACTTCATAGGGAAAACTAAAAATTCATCCTATATTAATTTTGACATTTGAAATTCAAAAAATGGTGGTTATTTTACCATAATAAGAAATTAAAATTTTAATTATACAAAAGGATTACAAGAAGTTAAAATTTCCTCATTACATATCCCCTAATATCACATTTATAAAAACTATGGGTAAGGTGTGAAACGGTGATAGAATCATAGGGAGGCTTAGAAAACATTGTCTAAGTGGTGATTTCTATCAAATTTATGTTATGTTAAAAAGGATTGTGATCAACATTAACATGTTGAATCTATTTGTTGACATGGACCAAAGAAAATCCCATCGATTCTACCTCCTTACCAAGGTCTGACAGATGGGCATCGTACGTCCTGAGAATTCATGAATAGGCCATCACTCTACTTTCTACATTAATTAACCATTATCATTTCTCTTTATAAAGAATAATTATAACATTTAAAATTATTATTGTTTCCAATGGTTATATAAACCAACAGTCATATAATGGCCAAAACACAATGGTTACATTTCAATTATACTGATATAGTTTTGTTGATTATGACTAAGTGAAACATAAATTTTCAGGAGAATAAATATTAATCAAAATTTTTGGGTCGTTAAAAACTAAAACACATGTATTTCACTTCAAATATCCAATATGTCACCAATATATACTACAAGGATAATGAATGAATTCCAACTAAGTCTATTTTTAAATCATTACTTTTATTCATTTGAAATGATACCAAAATAAAATATATCATTATTGAATTAAATATTTCATGATCCTGATTCTTTCTTTAATCCATAAACGAATTTCAATAACATTTATATCCTTTTCACATAACCTAGATTCACAAACCATTCTTTTTATTCCTTATTGAAATATACCAGATAGTTCCCATTATGGAAATATTTTTAGGAATCCATCTTCCAAATTATATAGTCATAGTAATGAACAATATTTTGTACAATTATAATATATTTAAAATTAGAATTTAGTTAAAAGGTTTCATCAATTTCATTGCCATGAAGTTGTCTATACCCTTTATCCATAGTTCAAAAAATATTTTTAATGAAATTACCTTCCATATCTATTTTAAGGTCTACAAAAATTTTCACCCTACAAGATATATATTAATAGGATGATAGAATAGAACCCATGCAAGGTTCTTGTAATTCCCCGACCCCAGTTACCTAGAGTTGGTACATTATTTTACTACATTGGCATGATTACAAGGAATAAATTCCCGAAGGATTGATCAGTTTAGTAGTCTTGGAAAATAGATCACATACATGAATGTTACATTACACTTCATAACATACAAAACAACATAAATAATCTTTTATGAATGCCATTATTCCCTTGTATTAACCCTGCATATCAATCAGAATACACTTCTTGGAATCCTGGGAAAAATAAAACATAGAAAGGGGTGAGCTCAAATGCTCAGTAAGGGTAAGCAATACAACGGAAAATTTCATAAATAAGCATAAAAATTTAAGGCAATGTATAACTAAAACAAAATCCTTTTAAACATTAACTTAAGAATAATATAGAGACAATAAAATGAAATAATTCCATTTAATTATTCACATGTATATTCTACTAGTCGAATAATCACATGTAATATCAATAACCACTTTCATAACGATGGAATGCATAATGCCAGACTATCATAACCACATAGCCAAGGCCTCGTGCCAAGACTACAAATAAGATTTTGTCAAGGCCTCGTGCCAAGACACTATTTTGTCTCATGAGACCTACCGATGCATCGAGGAGCTATAGCGGGCTCCACCCGTCACTTATTAAGTCCAATGAATTCCTCATATGAAAAGGTCTAAACATAAAATAAACATTCGTATTAAAACTAGCATACGGAATGTCAATACTTTACCCATAAACCATGAATGGTATAAAAATAACACATCCACAGTCAAACATATCACAAAACCTTCAACAAAATATGGAATATTTGTATCATGATAAATCAAATTCATAACAAGTTTAAAATCCATTAAATAATTTTGACATGGATGAAAATGATTTGTAAAACTCTTTGAGAGAAATACCCCTTTTTCATGAAAACATTAAAAAGTCACACAATTTATAAAAGACGTTAGTTAAATAAATTTTTTAATCAAAGTTTCCCATAGAACTTTGAAACTTTTGAAAGGAATTATCATTTTAAAAACATTCATGTCCATATAAATAAATCCTTAAAAACCATTTTGAAGACATGGGCATAAATGAGAAAGATTTAGAAGAATAAATATTTAAAACATTTGAAATGAGGTTTTAGTAAAAAGTACCTTAATATAATCCCTTTGAAAACTCTTTCATAAAACATGTACATGGATAATAAATATTTCCCAGTAGATACATACGTAAAAATAACCTCGGATAATAAAGAGATTGTGAAATTAACCCTTACCAATTTTTTAACTTACGAAACATAGAACCCATGAAAGAGGTATCATACAATGAATATCTAAATACACATAAATTAAAGTGTATTACACAAAGAATATAATTATGGGAAGTACATACACCACACAAAAGGTAATAGTGGCAATATGGCATGAATCTCACGGGAATAAGGAGTGAGATGAAAACCCCTTACCTTGTACTTTCCTTTAGTCGAGAGTACGTTTAACCTCCTGTACGAAGATCATAGTTTGTTATTAAATTATACCAGAACCATATTAATATTTATGATATCATAAATGATTAATTTATGACTTTATACAACCCATTTAATAATAATTTCCATGTTAAATTAATATTTCGGATAATAATCACTTTCTTTATCGTACGTGTTTTAACTTGTTACTCTTGATTGTTTCACATAGATCATGATTTAAATACTTCCATAATATAAAAAATGATAAATATATCATAAATATTTAGAATATAAATATGTATAATAGACATATATATGAAATGGAAAACACTGTTTATGGAGACGGTAGTCCGTACGTACGCATAAACGTTGTTTCTGTTTTCATATAGTATTTAATTAATGTAAGTGAATATGATATATGTAAGTATATAAAAACTTACATATATATAAATATATATATATATATCTCCATTAGCATTGTTATTTCATATATTACATACTTATTAGTAATATATATTTTTATAATCGTCGATGAATGGTGAATGTTGAAATGAATCTCATCGCGTCGTGGAGACGGTAATCCGTACGTACACACGAGCAAAAATATCATTATTTTGATATTAAAATAATATATAATTGGATGGTATATCATATATATATAATCCTTATAATTTTATATTTATTATTTACATCAAATACACATCATTATTATACCCATCCAAATAATAATGTATTGAATAACAATTACACCACGACGTGGAGACGGTAAGCCGTACGTACGCACGTATGGTGACATGTCATTCAAAGGATGGATAGAATAATGAATATGGATGTACCATATTTATAATAAAATCAAAATATATAGTAGATAATGGATTTATTATTTTATAATAGGAATAATAATGAACGAAGAATTTGAAGAAGAAAGGAACTTGAAAGAGGGTGGTGAAAACATTACATCTTCTTCGGGTTCTTCCATTTGATTTGAACAAAAGGGCTCCCAAGGTTGGATTTATAACCAAAATAAGGCCTCTATGTTGAATTGAGGGAATTTCAGAGAGTATTTAGGCAGGGTTTGGATGAACCAAAAGGCTTTTAAGGTGTGAATTAATGAGAAGGGGTAGTACCCTTTTATAAGAGGGGTGAGGGGCACCTTTGGAAAAGCTAGAAATATTATTTTATAATTAATTCATATTCGGTTTATAATGGCTCCAAAGTGGATTATATAAATTTTAAGGTGGGTATATGTCAAAAACCACTCAAATAATTGGATTTATACAGGTTTGGGTTACTATATTAACCGTATCTTTAAGTATTAACTCTTAGTTAATTAGTTTCACTTTTACAATGTCTCTTTGTATTTTTATATTATATGGTTAATAAACATACTATATACATCCAAGCGATGCCCAAGTGGTCCATAAATGATACAAATATCATGATATAAGTCTCTTGGCCAAGCCTTAGATTTTTAAGAATTTAATATCAATTAATAATATAATATTTGTTTTAAAAACTCTTTTATGTCAACTTTTACACTATTCAATAGTTGATTTTTGTAAAAATCATAACAGAATTATTACTTCCAAAAAAGTTAATTAAATCATTCCTAAAATGTTATATTAACCTATAAAATTAATTTAATTCATAAAAAGTCTCAAAATTATATTTATTTGGGTATTTATAATATCATTTATTTTAATTTTTCACTATTATGGTAATTACTGCATCATCATTGTGTCATAAATAAATTAAATTATTTAATGTCTAAAAATTATAAATAAAATATTTATATGTATTAAATATTTTTATCTTTTTAATGAATATTTATAGTTCAAAAGACAACATATATAATCCTATGTAAAAATTGTTTTTCTAAAAGATATATGCTTATGTAATTTTTGTATTTATTTTAACTTAATTAAAATAAAGTGTCATTATCACTTATAAGTGGCTCCATGGGGTCCCAAAATCGGACCAATGATGCCCATGGTCAGACATGTATCCACCAATAAGGTTAGAACATGTTTTATGGTAATTTATTATTATTATAATATTATTTTTAACCCTTATTTACCGAATTAACCCTTTAACCATGGTAAATAAAATATTTACCCAAGTAATTATTTAAAATGTCTAAAAATAAAAGTTATCTATTTACAAAATTTGGACATCCTGATTAAAAATATGGATTCCATTTTTCCAAATTAAAAACACAGAAGTGTCAGAAATTTATTTAATATTAATTCCCGCTGTCAAAACAAAAAGCGTGTTTTTAAGATATAATAACTATCAAAAGATTGATACTTGTTTACGTCCGGTTTAATTGTGAAATTTTTTCCAATGACCAACATTGTATTAAATTGTAAAAATATATTCTAAATATACTTTAAAACCAATAAAATTCTTAATGTATCACTACTAATTATTTTGATAAAAAAGGTTGGTTTTAATTAAAATTTAGTAATTTTCACTATTCATCAAAATATAATAGTTATCTGAAAAGTACCAAAATTTCACCCTAGGATAAATTCAATATTTCAAATACAAAAATTAAGTCCATTTTGAGAGATAAAATTTATAAAATTTAAAAAGTGGGTACTACTATTCATAATGGCTACTTTAATTGGTTGTGGTGTGTGTTAGAACACGAAGTTGTGTACAACACACGCTACCGTATTATTCAAAGAGTAGCATACCGTGGAATCTTGAGGTGTTACATTGTAAATTTTTGATGTCACCATTATAAAGAATAAATTTATTTTGTCAAA
Organism: Viscum album; assembly: GCA_963277665.1. NCBI lineage: Eukaryota > Viridiplantae > Streptophyta > Magnoliopsida > Santalales > Viscaceae > Viscum > Viscum album. Next base: position 1,939,348,003 of record OY728126.1, on the reverse strand, counting down.
TATATACATGTTTAAAATATTTGATTCAAAAAGGGTTCACTATTAAAAGTTGGTAAAAGTGCATTTTTGAAAAATTCTTCTTTTATCTGAAAAAAATGAATATGTTCTTACATTATGTCTATGAAACTCATAATATGGATTCTAAAATTATAAGGATTATATAAAGTTCAAAATTTAGTTAATACTATTCATAACCTCTTTTGAACGGCTTGTTTGCTAAGTCATGGTGCGCTTGAACTCGGTGTTGCGTGTAGTGCAAGTTATTGAATTGTTTTGAAGAAGTACATACTATGAAATCTTGGGGTGTTACATTCTTCCCTCCATAAATAAATTGCGTCCTCAAAATTTGATATTTTTCTTAAAAAATAAAGGTTGAAAATAGAAAATATCTTTGTGGGAAAACCCATATCGGAGATTTTGGTTAATAAAATTTAGTTTTAATAAGTGGAAAATAGAAATGAAAGGGTCCCCACCAAATTATGATCTCGATTAGGAGAACATTATTAGAAATTAGAGACATATAATTGGAGGAAAAACGTAAATATTTATAGGTAGTGATTGAGGTCATCAATCACAAACAAGTATAAAATTGAGGTCCTTAAATTCATCAATCTATGATGATTTAAAATGCCATCGGTTCAACAAAACATAAGGTATAAGGATAACACATTTTTGGTTTTAATATCCCTTCAATAAAGTATGAGAATTAATTTCTTTATAGAATAAGAGGAGATGAATAATATATACTTGAAAAGTAGAGTACTATATTTTAACTAATTTCTACCACAAACTCATCTTTCACTCTAAGAGATAATAGAACTTAAAAAATATTCTATTTATACTATTAATTTGGGATTAAAAAAATGAATTTATAATTCATCTACTAGACCTTATTAAAATAAACTACATTATTTAATCCAGGACATCTCGTGGTCCAGTGGTAGGTGATACACCCTTGTCGCCCTTCGGTTGCAGGTTCATGTCTCGCGACCTTGCCGGTCGCGACAGGTTGCCGCCCGACCTTCAGGTTGTCCTTTTATGGAAATCTAAAATTAATCTAAAACTAGAATTATCCAAAATACTTCTATCCAAAATCACAGTCCAAAATTTATAAGGAAGGTAAACACAATGAAGATCGTTTTTCCGCGTTATAACATCTGAACACCTTCATCATGCATTCTTTTAAAACACTGCAATATCCTGAATTACCATAAAACCTTATTAATGACATTCATGATCCCTTATTCCTTATAGAATAATGGATATACTCCTTATATAAAAAAATGTTGTTAACTCCAACAATGATGGGAATATAAATCATTAATTAGTTTCAAGGTAGTCAAGAATATCCAATATAATTTACCCAAATCAATCATATCTTATTCCAAAATCAGTACCTCAATATTAGGACCATATTAAGGTTTATCATTCCTTCAAGCATGTAATCTCAAAAAAATTTAACTCGTTGTAGAGTCACTTTTATTAGTACCATAAAATCTCAAATCCTCAACGAAATAGTACTGCAGTACAATCCTTATTTATTTCCATTACATCATTGATACAACACTTCAATGAAATAATTCCAAAATAACAACATAAGAACACTAGTCATTCCTCTTCATCTGTGGTAGTATCATAACTTGATTATTATCCAATAGCATTATTTGCGGTATAGTCTGATGACTGGGACATTGGTTCATGTAGTGTCCAAACTCCTTGCAGATGAAGCATTGTACATTTGAAACCATTTTCATACCCTTGCAGTCATGTACATGGTGTCCTTTTTCTCCACACTTATAACAAACTATCATTCCTTTAAGGAAAGTTCCAGGGTGTTTCTTCCCACAGTTATAACATATGGGAAAATTATTGTTTTCCCTCTTCCCTTTATCCATCTTTCTATCTTCCATCCTTTTCTTCCCTTGCTTCCCTTCAAATCCATAAGACTCAGTAAACTCTTTACTTATCTTATCAAGACATGATACTATTTCTTCATATGATGATAATCCGTGGGAGATGATTTCCCTTCTAAATGATGTCTTAATAACATGAAATATACGATCCTTCTTATTCTTTGGATCATACGTATTACTGGAGTTCACATTCCTTCTACAGGGTGCCATTTCAATACAATAGTATAAACTGGGTCAGTTTAGGAATTGCAATGAATAATTACAAACATGTAAAATACCTTATGCAAATTGAACAGTTCATGGATATAATCCATAATCATAAAAATGTTTTCTTTGAGTAAGTATATACTCATGATCCATTCATAATGGTTTGTAAAGAAAATGATAATTGTCCTAAGCATATCCCCCAGGAGTGTCGTAACCAAGAGTGCAACAAGGCCCGTTGTAGTGCACCAGTTCCTGTTTGGGTCTAGTTCAAAGGGTTGTTTTCGAGTTTTACCTCTAGGTACATCTGTGCCAGAGCCACCTCTACCTGCTCGTATCCAGACAGGGATGTATTTCCCGGAAAACACACAAAATCTCTACAATACCAAAATTCTAGGAAGTTTTTCTATACTAATCCTCAAAGTCTATCTTATGGATATGTTCTCTAATCAGAGTTTATCTAAATCTTGTTTCCAAGGAAATTGATAAACTACCTCTGATACCAACTCTAATGACCCGACCCCAGTTACCTAGAGTCGGTGCATTATTTTAATACATTGGCATGATTACAAGGAATCAAGTCCCGAAGGACCGATCAATTTAGAAGTCTTGGAAAATAGATTACATACAGGAATGTTACATTAATCTTCATAACATACAAAAAAACATAAATAATACTCTATGAATGCCATTATCCCCTTTTATTAACCCTACATATCAATCACAATACACTTCTTGGAATCCTGGGAAAAATAAAACATAGAAAGGGGTGAGCTCAAATGCTCAGTAAGGGTAATAAATACAGCGGAAACATTCATAAATAAGAATAAACATTTAAGGCAATGTATAACTAAATCAAAATCCTTTTAAACTTGAACTTAAGCATAATATGGAAAAGATAAAATAAAATAATTCCATTTACTTAGTCACATGGATATTCTACTAGTCGAATAATCACATGCAATATCAATAACCACTTTCATAACGATAGAATGCATAATTCCAAACTATCATAACCACGTAGCCAAGGCCTCGTGCCAAGACTACAAATAAGATTTTGTCAAAGCCTCGTGCCAAGACACTTGTTTGTCTCATGAGACATACTGATGCATCAAGGAGCTATAGTGGGCTCAACCCGTCACTTATTAAGTCCAATGCATTCCTCATATGAAAAGGTCTAAACATAACATAAATATTCGTATTAAAACTAGCATACGAAATGTCAATAATTTACCCATAAACCATGAATGGTATAAAAATAACACATCCATAGTCAAACATATCACAAAACCTTCAACAAAATATGGATGATTTGTATCATGATAAATCAACATCCAAACAAGTTAAAAACCCATTAAAGAATTTTGACATGCATGAAAATGATTTGTAAAACTTTTTGAGAGAAATATCCCTTTTTCATGAAAACATTAATAAGTCACACAATTTATAAAAAATTCATTTAAAGAAATTTTTGAATCAATGTGTCCCATACCAATTTGAAACTTTTTAAAGGAATTATCATTTTAAAAACATTCATGTCCATATAAATAAATCCTTAAAAACTATTTTGAAGACATGGACATAAATGAGAACGATTTAGAAGAATAAATATTTAAAACATTTTTAAGGAGGTTTTAGTAAAAAGTAACTTAAAATAATCCCTTTGAAAACTCTTTCATAAAACATGTACATGGATAAGAAATATTTCCCAGTGGATACTTACGTAAAAACAATCTCAGATAATAAAGAAATTTTGAAATTAACCCTTTCCAATTTGGTAACTTACGAAACATACAACCCATGAAAGAGGTATCTTACAATGAATATGTAAATACACATAAATTAAAGTGTATTACACAAAAAATGTAATTATGGGAAGTACATACACCAAAAAAAGGTAATAGTGGCAATATGTCATGAATCTCATGGGAATAAGGAGTGAGATAAAAACACCTTACCTTGTACTTTCCTTTAGTCGAGAGTACGTTTAACCTCCTGTACAAAGATCGTAGTTTTTTTATTAAATTATACCAGAACCATATTAATATTTATGATATCATACATGATTCATTTATGAATTTATACTCCCCATTTAATAATAATTTCCATGTTAAATTAACATTTTGGGTAATAATCGCTTTCTTTATCATACGTGTTTTAACTTGTTACTCTTGATTGTATCACTTAGATCATGATTTAAATACTTCCAGAATATAAAACATGATAAATATATCATAAATATTTAGAATATAAATATGTATAATAGACATATATATGAAATGGAAAACACCGTTTATGGAGACGGTAGTCCGTATGTATGCATAAACGCTGTTTTTGTTTTCATATAGTATTGAATGGAAGTAAGTGATTATGATATATGTAAGTACATAAATAAAAATAAATATATAAATATATATATCTCCATTAACATTATTATTTAATATATTACATATTTATCAGTAATATATATTTTTATAATCGTCGATAAATGGTGAACATGGAAATGAATCTCATCGCGTCGTGGAGACGGTAATCCGTACGTACGCATGAGCGAAAATATCATTCTTTTTAAATTAAAATAATATATAATTGGATAGTATATCATATATACAGAATCCTTATAATGTTATATTTATTACTTACATCAAATACACATCATTATTATACCCATCAAAATAATAATGTATTGAATAACAATTACACCAGGACGTGGAGACTGTAAGCCGTACGTATGCACGTATGGTGACATGTCATTCAATGGATGGATAGAATAATGAATACGGATGTACCATATTTATAATAAAATCACAGTATATAGGAGATACTGGATTTATTATTTTAGTATAGGGATAACAATGATAGAAGAAGTTGAAGAAGAAAGGAACATGAAAGAGGGTGGTGAAAACATTATCTCTTCTTCGGGTTCTTCCTTTTGATTTGATCAAAAGGGCTCCCATGTTTGGATTTATGATAAAAATAAGGCCTCTAAGTTGAATTGAGGGAAGTTGAGAGAGTATTTGGGCAGGGTTTGGCCGAACGAAAAGGCTTTGAAGGTGTGAATTAATGAAAAGGGGGAGTTCCCTTTTATAAGAGGGGTGAGGGTCACCTTTGGAAAAGCTAGAAATATTATTTTATAATAAATTCATATTTGGTTTATAATGGCACCAAAGTGGATTATTTAAAGGTTAAGGTTGGTATAGGTCTCAAGGCACTCAACCAATTGGATTTAGACAGGTTTGGGTTACTATATCAACCTTATCATTAAGTATTAACTCTTAGCTAATTAGTTTCACTTTTACAATGTCTCTTTGTACTTTTATATTATATGGTTAATAAACATACTATATAAATCCAAAATACCCCCAAGTGTTCCATTAAAGATACAAATATCATGATATAAGTCTCTTTTACAAACCTTATATTTTTATAAATTTAATATCAATTAATAATATAATATTTGTTTTAAAAACTCTTTTATGTCAATTTTGACACTATTCAATAGTTGATTTTTTAAAAAATCATAACTGGGTTATTACTTGGAAAAAAGTTAATTAAATAATTTCTAACATGTTATATTAATCTATAAAATTAGTTTAATTCATAAAAAGTCTCAAAATTATATTTATTTGTGTATTTATAATAGCAATTATTTTAATTTTTCACTATTAGGGTAATTACTGGACAATCATTGTGTCATAAATAAATTAAATTATTTAATGTCTAAAAATTATAAATAAAATATCATTATGTAGGAAATTTGTTTATCTTTCTAATGAATATTTATTGTCTAAAATTAAACATATATAACACTATGTAAAAATTATTTTTCTAAAAGATATATGATTATGTCATTTTTGTATTTATTTTAACTTAATTAAAATGAAGTGTCATTATCACTTACAAGTGGCTCCATGGGGTCCCACAATCAACCCAAAGATGCCCATGGTCGAACATGTTTCCACCAATAAGGTTATAACACGTTTTAAGGTAATTTATTATTATTATAATATTATTTTTAACCCTTATTTACCGAATATTCCCTTTAACCATGGTAAATAAAATATTTACCGAAGTAATTATTCAAAATGTCTAAAAATAAAAGTTACCTATTTACACAATTTTTACATACTGATTCCAAATATGGAATCCATTTTTCCAAATTCAAAACATAGAAGTTGCAGAAATTAATTTAATATTAATTCCCGCTGTCAAAACAAAAAGCGTGTTTTTAAGATATAATAACTATCAAAAGATTGATACTTGTTTATGTCCGGTTTAATTGTGAAATTATGTTCAATGGACAAAATTGTATTAAATGGTAAAAATATATTATAAATATACTTTAAAACCACTAAAATACATAATTTATCACTACTAATTATTTTGATTAAAAAGGTTGTTTTTAATTAAAATTTAGTAATTTTCACTATTCATCAAAATATAAAAGTTATCTGAAAAGTACCAAAATTTCACCCTAGGATAAATTCGATATTCCAAATCCAAAAATAAATTCCATTTTAGAGAGATAAAATTTATAAAATTTAAAAAGTGGGTACTACTATTCATAACATCTACTTTGATTGGTTGTGGTGTGTGTTAGAACTTGAAGTTGCGTACAACACACGCTACTGTATTATTCAAAGAGAAGCATATCATAGAAGCTTGGGGTGTTACATTGTAAATTTTTGATGTTCCCATTTTAAAGAATGAATTTATTGAGTCAAATATATTCATGTTTAAAATATTGGATTTAAAAAGGGTTCACTATTAGAAGTTGGTAAAAGTTCATTTTTGAAAAATACTTCTTTTATCTGAAAAAAATTAATTTGTTCTTACATTATGTCTACGAAACTCATAATATGGATTCTAAAATTATAAGGATTATATAAATTTCAAAATTTAGTTAATACTATTCATAACCTCTTTTGAATGGATTGTTTGGTATGTCATGGTGCACTTGAACTCGGTGTTGCGTGTAGTGCAAGTTATTGAATTGTTTTGAAGAAGTACATACTATGAAATATTGGGGTGTTACATTCTTCCCTCCTTAAATAGATCGCGTCCTCACAATTTGATATTGTTCTTTGAAAATAAAGGTTGATAATAGAAAATATCTTTGTGGGAAAACTCACATCAAAGATTTTGGTTAATAAAATTAGTCTTAATAATTGGAAAAGAGAAATGAAACTGTCACCACCAAATTATGATCTCAATTAGGAGAACATTGGTGGAAATTAGAGACATATAATTGGTGGAAAAATGTAAATATTTATAGGTAGTGATTGAGTCCATCAATCATAAACAAGTTTAAAATCAAGGTCCTTAAATTCATCAATCTATGATGATTTAAAATGCCATCAGTTCAACAAAACATTAGGTATTAGGATAACACATTTTTGGTTTTAAGATTCCTTCAATAAAGTATAAGAAATAATTTCTTCATAGAATAAGAGGAGATGAAAAATATATACTTGAAAAGTAGAGTTCTATATTTTAACTAATTTCTACCACAAACTCATCTTTCACTCTAAGAGATAATAGAACTTAAAAAAATATTCTATTTATCCTATTAGTTTGGGGTTAAAAAAATGAATTTATAATTCATCTACTGGACCATCTTAAAATAAACTACATTATTTAATCCAGGACATCTCATGGGCCAGTGATAGGTGATACACCCTTGTCTCCCTTCGGTTGTAGGTTCAAGTCTTGCGACCTTTCCGGTCGCGACGGGTTGCCACACGACCTTCGGGTTGTCCTTTTATTGAAATCTAAAATTAATCACAAACTAGAATTATCCAATATAATTCTGTCCAAACTCACAGTCCAAAATTTATAAGGAAGGTAAACACAATGAAGATCTTTTTTTCCGAGTAATAACGTGTGAACACCTTCATCATGTATTCTTTTAAAACACTACAACATCCTGAATTACCATAAAACCTTATTAATTACATTCATGATCCCTTATTCCTTATAGAATAATGGATATACTCCTTCTATCGAAAAATGTTGTAAACTCCAACAATGATGCGAATAGAAATCATTAATTAGTTTCAAGGTAGTCAAGAATATCCAATATAATTTACCCAAATAAACCATATCTTATTCCAAAATTAGTACCTAAATATTAGGACCATATTAAGTTTTATCATTCCTTCAACCATGCAATTTAAAAAAATTTAACTCGATGTAGAGTCACTTTTCTTAGTACCATAAAATCTAAAATCCTCAATGAAATAATTCTGCAGTTCAATCCTTATTTATTTCCATTACATCATTGATACAACAGTTCAATGAAATAATTCCAAAATAACAACATAAGAACACTATTCATTCCTCTTCATCTGTGGTAGTATCATAACTTGATTATTATCCAATATCATCATTTGCGGTATAGTCTGATGACTGTGACATTGGTTCGCGTAGTGTCCAAACTTCTTGCAGATGAAGAATTGTACATTTGAAACCATTTTCTTACCCTTGCAGTCACGTACATGGTGTCCTTTTTCTCCACACTTATAACAAACTCTAATTCCTTTCAGGAAAGTTCCAGGGTGTTTCTTCCCACAATTATAAAAATGGGAAAAATTCTTCTTTTCCCTCTTCCCTTTATCCATCTTTCTCTCTTCCATCCTTTTCTTCTCTTGCTTCCCTTCAAATCCATAAGACTCAGTAAACTCTTTACTTATCTTATCAACACATGATACTATTTCTTTATATGATGATAGTACGTGGGAGATGATTTCCCTTTTAAATGATGGATTAATACCATGAAATATATGATCCTTCTTATTATTTGGATCATACGTATTACTGGTGTTCTCATTCCTTCTTCTGGGTGCCATTTCTATACAATAGCATAAACTAGGCCAGTTTATGAATTGCAATGAATAATTACAAACTTGTACAATACCTAATTAAAATTGAACAGTTCATGGATATAATCCATAATCCTAAAAATGTTTTATTTGAGTAAGTATATACTCACAATCCCTTCATAATGGTTTGTAAATAAAATGATAATTATCCTAAGCATATCCCCCGGGAGTGTCGTAACCAACAGTGCAGCAAGGCCTGTTGTCATGCGCCAGTTCCCATTCAGGTCTAGCTCAAAGTGGTGTTTTCGGGTTTTAACCCTTGGTACATCTATGTGAGAGCCACCTCTACCTGCTCGTATCCAGACAGGGATGTATTGCTCGGAAAACACACAAAATCTCTACAATACCAAAATTCTAGGAAGTTCATCTATACTAATCATCAAAGTCTATCTTAGGGCTATGTTATCTAATCAGAGTTTATCTAAATCTAGTTTCCAAGGATATTACTAAAATTCCTCTGATACCAACTGTAACGCCCCGACCCCAGTTACCTAGATTTAGTGCATTATTTTAATACATTGGCATGATTACAAGGAATCAAGTCTCGAAGGACCGACTAGTTTAATAGTATTGGGAAATTGATTTCACACATGAATGTTACATTACACTTCATAACATACAAAACAACATAAATAATCCTTTATGTATGCCATTATCCCCTTTATTAACCCTGAATATCAATCACAGAACACTTCTTGGAATCCTGGGTAAAATAAAACATAGAAAGGGGTGAGCTCAAACGCTCAGTAAGGGTAATCAATAAAGCGGAAACATTCATAAATAACCATAAACATTTAAGGAAATGTATAACTAAATCAAAAGTCTTTTAAAAATGAACTTAAGCATAATATGGAAAAGATAAAATGAAATAATTCCATTTACTTACTCACATGGATATCCTACTAGTCGAATAATCACATGCAATATCAATAACCACTTTCATAACGATAGAATGCATAATGTTGGACTATCATAACCACGTAGCCAAGGCCTCATGACAAGACTAAAAATAAGATTTTTTCAAGGCGTCGTGACAAGACACTAGTTTGTCTCATGAGACCTATCGATGCATCGAGGAGCTATAGCGGGCACCACCCATCACTTATTAAGTCCAATGCATTTATCATATGAAAAGTTCTAAACATAACATAAACATTCGTATTAAAACTAGCATACGAAATGTCAATACTTTACCCATAAACCATGAATCGTATAAAAATAACACATCCATAGTAAAAAATATCACAAAACCTTCAACAAAATATAGAAGATTTGTATCATGATAAATCAACTTCAAAACAAGTTTAAAATCAATTAAATATTTTTGACATGGATGGAAATGATTTGTAAAACTCTTTGAGAGAAATACCCCTTTTTCATGAAAACATTAAAAAGTCACACAACTTATAAAAGAAGTCATTTAAAGAAAAATTTGAATCAAAGTGTCCCATACCACTTTGAAACCTTTGAATGGAATAATCATTTTAAAAACATTCAAGTCTATATAAATAACTTCTTAAAAACCATTTTTAAGACATGGATATAAATGAGTAAGATTTAGAAGAATAAATATTTAAAACATTTGAAATGATGTTTTTGTAAAAAGTCCCTTAAAATAATCCCTTTGAAAACTCATGCATAAAACATGTACATGGATAATAAATATTCCCCAGTAGATACTTACATAAAAACAACCTTGGATAATAAAGAGATTGTGAAATTAACCCTTACCAATTTTTTAACTTACGAAACATACAACCCATGAAAGAAGTATCATACAATGAATATGTAAATACACATAAATTAAAGTGTATTACACAAAGAATATAATTATGGGCAGTACATACACCACACAAAAGGTAATAGTGGCAATATGGAATGAATCTCATGGGAATAAGGAGTGAGATGAAAACCCCTTACCTTGTACTTTCCTTTAGTCGAGAGTACGTTTAACCTTCTGTACGAAGATCGTAGTTTTTTATTAAATTATAACATAACCATATTAATATTTATGATATCATATATGATTCTTTTATGACTTTATACTACCCATTTAATAATAATTTCCATGTTAAATTAACATTTTGGGTAATATTCGCTTTCTTTATCGTACGTGTTTTAACTTGTTACTCATGATTGTATCACTTAGATCATGATTTAAATAATTCCAGAATATTAAACATGATAAATATATCATAAATATTTATAATATAAATATTTATAATAGACATATATATTAAATGGAAAACACCGTTTATGGAGACGGTAGTCCGTACGTACGCATAAACGTTGTTTCTGTTTTCATATAGTATTGAATGGAAGTAAGTGAATATGATATATGTAAGTAAATAAATACTTATATATATATATAAATAAATATATATCTCCAGTATCATTATTATGTCATATATGACATACCTATTAGTAATATATATTTTTATTATCGTCGATGAATGGTGAACATGGAAATGAATCTCATCGCGTCGTGGAGACGGTAATCCGTACGTACGCACGTGTGAAAATATCATTCTTTTGATATTAAAATAATATATAATTGGATGGTATATCATATATATAGAATCCTTATAATGGTATATTTATTATTTACATAAAATACACATCATTATTATACTCATCCAAATAATAATGTTTTGAATAACAATTACACCATGACGTGGGGACGGTAAGTCGTACGTACGCACGTATGGTGACATGTCATTCAATGGATGGATAGAATAATGAAACTGGATGTACCATATTTATAATAACATGATAGTATATAGGAGATACTGGATTTATTATTTTAGAATAGGAATAACAAAGAAAGAAGAAGTTGAAGAAGAATGGAACTTGAAAGAGGGTGGTGAAAACATTACCTCTTCTTCGGGTTCTTCCCTTTGATTTGATCAAAAGTGCTCCCTAGGTTGGATTTATGATCAAACTATGTCCTCTAGGATGAAGTGAGGGATGTTGAGAGGGTATTTTTACTGGGTTTGGCCGAACCAGAAGGCTATGAATGTGTGAATTAATGAGAAGGAGAAGTGCCCTTTTATAAGAGGGGTGAGGGGCACCTTTGGAAAAGCTAGAAATATTATTTTCTAATAAATTCATATTCGGTTTCTAATGGCTCAAAAGTAGATTATTTATAATTTAAGGTGGGGATAGGTTGAAAACCACTCAACCAATAGGATTTAGACAGGTTTGGGTTACTATATTAAACTTATCTTTAAGTATTAACTCTTAGTTAATTAGTTTCACTTTTACAATGTCTCTTTGTATTTTTATATTATATGGTTAATAAACTTACTATATACATCCAATCGACCCCCAAGTGGTACATTAATGATATAAATATCATTATATAACTCTATTGGCCAAAAATTAGATTTTTATGAATTAAATATCAATTAATAATATAATATTTGTTTTAAAAACTATTTTATATCAATTTTAACACTATTCAATAGTTGATTTTTGTAAAGATCATAACAGAACTATTACTTCAAAAAAAAGTTAATTAACTCACTCCTAACATGTTATATTAACCTAGAAAATTATTTTAATTCATAAAAAGTCTCAAATTATATTTATTAGGGTATTTATAATATCAATTATTTTAATTTTTCACTATTATGGTAATTACTTCATCATCATTGTGTCATAAATAAATTAAATTATTTAATGTCTAAAAATTATAAATAAAATATAATTATGTAGAAAATATTTTTATCTTTCTAATGAATATTTATAGTCGGAAATCCAACATATATAACCCTATATAAAAATTGTTTTTCTAAAAGATAAATGCTTATGTCATATTTGTATTTATTTTAACTTAATTAAAATAAAGTGTCATTATCACCTACAAGTGGCTCCATGGGGTCCCAAAATCGCCCCAAATATGCCCATGGTCGGACATGTATCCACCAATAAGGTTAGAACACGTTTTAGGATAATTTATTATTATTATAATATTATTTTTAACCCTTCTTTACCGAATTTACCCATTAACCATGGTAAATAAAATATTTACCGAAGTAATTATTCAAAATTCCAAAAAATACAGGTTACATCTTTAAACAGTTTGGACATCCTGATTCAAAATATGGAATCCATTTTCCCAAATTCAATACACAAAAGTGGCAGAAATTAATTTAAAATTAATTCCCACTGTCAAAACAAAAAGCGAGTTTTTAAGATATAATAACTATCAATAGATTGATACTTATTTATGTCCGGTTTAATTGTGAAATTATGTCCAATTACCAAAATTGTATTAAATGGTAAAAATATATTATAAATATACTTTAAAACCACTCAAATTCCTAATTTTTCACTACTAATTATTTTGATTAAAAAGGTTTTTTATTTAAAATTTATTAATTTTCACTATTCATCAAAATATAAAAGTTATCCGAAAATTACCAAAATTTTACCCTAGGCTAAATTCGATATTCCAAATCCAAAAATGAAGTCCATTTTGAGAGATAAAATTTATTAAATTTAAAAAGTGGGTACTACTATTCATAACGGCTACTTTGATTGGTTGTGGTGTGTGTTAGAACTCGAAGTTGTGTATAACACACGCTACTGTATTACTCAAAGAGAAGTGTACCGTGAAAGCTTGGGGGTGTTACATTGTAAATTTTTGATGTCCCCATTTTAAAGAATAAATTTATTTAGTCAAATATATACATGTTTAAAATATTGGATTTAAAAAGGGTTCACTATTAAATGTTGGTAAAAGTGCATTTTTGAAAAATACTTCTTTTATCTGAAAAAATGAATTTGTTCTTACATTATGTCTATGAAACTCATAATATGGATTCTAAAATTATAAGGATTATATAAAGTTCAAATTTTAGTTAATACTATTCATAACCTCTTTTGAACGGCTTGATTGGTAAGTCATGCTGCGCTTGAACTCTGTGTTGTGTGTAGTGCAAGTTATTGAATTGTTTTGAAGAAGTACATACTATGAAATCTTGGGGTGTTATAGTTATGATACTTTTAACTCATTCCAATTTTGATTGGAACATTTTATCTTTTAGAATATATGCTCTATTTTTATTCATTGTATGAGTGGGGTTCATTGTTTAAAACCAATATTGAGTCTCTATATTCATTTAAAATAAAACAATATCTCTCTAGTTCTCATACATCTTTGGTTCTCCTACAAAGAACATTTGTTTCGTGAATAAATTCTTCAATGGGGACCTATGGAATCTATTCATGGGCCAACTCAAGTCTATCATGTGAATCATCTTTGTCAAAGTATATCTTTATCTAATTATCTATATTGAGTAATTTATCCTTCTGAAGAAATATGTCTTTTCTAGAGAAAATCACATTCTTTTATGATTGATTTTATAAGAAGTGTCTATTTATTTTTTTATAATATTCTATAAGTATAACCATTGATGCCCGGGGTGATATTTGTTTGATTATAACGATTTAAAAAATCTCTTATAACCCCATACATGTGCATGAAAACAAGTAGGTTCCTTCTACTTCATAGATCAATAATAATTCAAATTTTCACTTTAGTTGGTACTCATTTTAGAGTGTATACTAAATGTTTTAATGAATATTAAAAAATATAAAGGAATATCAACATGAATCATCATTGACATTACCATGTATTCCCAGGTACAATTTCTCCTTTTACTAAAACTAATCGGTTGTGGTGTTTAACGTGGAGTGAGTTGATATAGAATCCAAAACTTATATATAATATTTATAGACTCTTGGTTATGATATTTAGACCCATAATATGATTGAATTTCATTTATATTCATTCCATGTTGATTCTGTATTTAATATTTTAATTATTTGATTTTTTTAAAGTACTCAGACTTCTACATAACCCAAAATATATATCAATATAAACTCAAATCATCCCTAAATGTTAAGAAGTAATCATTCCAACATTTACCTAATTTTAGAAATCTTCAACACAAATTAGTGTCTACAAATCCTAGAATCTCTATATCCCGTTCACCTAGTCCAACAGATGGTGGCATGGTCATTTGTCCTCAAACACACTACTAGATATTATAGATATACCAATAGACCCATACCGACCATTTTAAAACAATTGGTATATTTACCCTATAAGAATGGTTTGGCCACAAAAATAGGTATGAGAACCCTAGATAGACCATATACCAAATGATTTTTCAAAACTATTGGTATTGTTTCTTTAAGGATACCCTATACGAAATGTTTTGGAATCAACTATTGCTATATATTACCTAGAGAGACTATATACAAACTATTATGGAAACATTGTTGTTATAGGTACCATAAAGAGACTCTATATAATTGAAATAGGAAAAATATATTGGTATTGGTACCATGGGGAGACCCTATAGTAATGATTTTTTCAAAACCATTAGTATAGGTCCCAAAATATAGAATACCTGTAAAAATGGTACTAAAATACTTTTTTTATTGTTACCCTAATTGGTTTTGACTAATTTTGTCAAATAAAATTAAAGTCATAAAAAGTTCACAAATGTTATAGTAACATAGTTCTTTTATTGTCAAAATATAAATTGGATCTTCTGTGATCCAAACTAGGCTAGTTTTTTAATCATTTTAAATAATAATGGTTTTGAAAAAATATTGGTGTAGATATTTTATATGTCCTATACTAGTGGTTCCCAAACCATTGATATAGTTCACATATGAAATAGTTTTCCCAAAAACATTGTTATAGTTCACTGCGATGACCTTTCCCTTTGGGGCTCATTTCGTGACTCCCCAGCTCCACCTCTAATAGGCTTGGGGTTGGTTAATAGAACCGAGTAGGTTTATCAATAACATGGGGGTCATTTCTTATGTACTTGTATGCACAAACACATCTACAAGCCTAAAAAATTATGAAATGAAAAAATCCCACTAAGAACCAAATGCATGCATACCACTATATCCCAAATAGAGTATGTGAATAATGTATGGTGTCGTATTCTAAACCGGACAGAATATAAGCCCACAAAAAGATTGATTCTATAAAATAAAACATCCAAACTGTAAAAATAGGTACTAGGACTACTAATTGATGTTCAATTAACACCTCAACCTATCTAAACTCATAAATCCTTATTGGCCTTTAGTACGCCCTGGACTCTATCAAATGGTTGATCATATGATCCTGACATGACATGTGTATGAAAAGCTTGTACATGGGTGAGTATAACAATACTCAGTCGGAAACCCCAAAACGACCAAGTAATACAAAAAAATAGGTACATTTATCTATATGTAGTCTATGGATAGAAAATATATAACAACGATATGCAGGCATACTCAATCTATGACACACAATCTAGTGGTATGTCACAACTAATGTATACCCACTTTAGGGACTCAACCTGAAGATTCCAAAAAGAACTCATATGAGATACCACACGCCAGAGTCTATTAGTATCGATAACACTCTACTATGAAGTACTATTCATCCGGAACCATTGTGAGATAGATACACTAATAGATCTGAAGACAGATATAGTACACATATGAGGAGAACTTCTAGGGGCAAGGGGTGATACCAACAACTCAATCTAGATTAACCTGATAAATAAAGGATCAAAAACCACATATACTTGGCCACAACGATAAAAAGAACGATACATAGGGGGAAAAATAAATAGATAATCCTGCATTAGGAATCTCATAGGGAATTCCAACAACTCTATCATTGAAATGAGTAGGAAATGATACAAACTAACCTGTAGGGAAGGGATATGGGAACAAACCCTTAATGAATCCAACCTAAGATATGGTGGACCATTTTCTCAATACATGATGATGAGAGTACATGGTGTGTAGTAGGGTTACGCATTGTGTCCCTTAGCCTCTGGTACTGCTTGTGTACAATGTCCCATGTCGAAAGAACATGTTATGCAAATAAAGTATACATGGTGTGTAGAATGGATTACATATTGTGTGTTTATGAATTTCCAGAAGCACTAGTTCATCCTCTAAACACCTCATTAAATCATTTAGGTCTCTATTACATGGTTCATGCATCTTAAAATTCTATATTCTAGCTCATTTCATCACTATAACACTGATTAGGGGTGTTTTTGGACTTCAATCAACTTAGGAACCAACTATGAAATCATCAGATGAAAACTATCCAAAAAAAAGAAATAACTCTCAAACCACATGGATTCATCTACATTAATAACATATGCACCTCTTCTAGGTCTTCCCAGTTTTAAATATACAATTTTAGATTATCTCATGAAGAAACGGATGTGCAACAATCATTCGTTCATAACCCCATGAAGAATACAGAACACGTGTGGAAAATGGGGGAAACGAAGTTACATGGAAAAGAATCAACAAAAGAACACCAACCATTATTCATTATGGCCTTGATCCTTTATCAAAATAATAATCATCATACAAAATATAAAAATAATAAACCCCAAAAATTCCTTCAATAAATCCCATCTAACAAGAACGATCTAACCATGGGTCAACATGATCATTTTTTGGTCCGTATTAATCACGGATTCTAACAACACATAAACAAAAAGTGTAAAATAACAACTACCTACTTAGGAAAGGTATTTTTCACTATTGATGATTTGTTTCTATTGGTGATGCATTATGATAGATCTATGATCCACCATCCCATCATCACCAGCCAAGAGATTTCTCTAATTGTTATCTACAGAGCCTTCAGGTCACTCCATGGGTTATGAGTCTATCCATGAGTCCCTACCAAGATGATTATATAAAATAGAAAATGTGTCACCACTTATTAGTAATTTTAAATTAAAAAACATCGATTTATTATATTCTTTAAAATGTAAAAATTTTAACTTTCACAACCAGCCTCTGTTAGAGGATTTAAGGCATCACCTTGGGTAAAGTCACTACATTAATGGCAGCAAAGCCCTCATATTTCTGACCATTTCATACACTCAAAAGTGATTCCAAATTATTAGGAAATCTACTTTAACATGCTCTTTAATATTTTAATATTTTTAGAAAATTATTCTGGGAACACTAGGACATTGAATTTCACACCATCTCAGCTCTAGGTCTTGAATTTATTCCATATAATATTTAAACATAATACATGAAAAAATACAAGAAATTTCATTCCCCCAACATCATGGATTTACTTCCTTGAAATGAAGAAATAAATGGCTATAACAAAATATAAGTGTACTACGAATGAATATGCACCTCCTGCTCCCATGTCCTCTCTTGGAGATGCTGGTGCTTCCACTGGACATGCACCAAAGGAATATTTCTCCCAAAAATAATTCTCCCAAGCCAATCCTTGATCCCAACTAGGTACAAACTAAAATTTTTCCCCTCATTTATGTCTATACCACCCCAAAAAATTATGCTCAATGGATAAAATCCATATATATACTATTGTGAAACATCGAAGACATCATGTACTCAGTCTAACTACATGGGATGGTCCATGTGGTATTCCAAATCGTCAACTCTATCCTATATTTGAAAAAGAAAAATAAACCACTAGATACCTTGCTGGCTTGAAGAAATATCTACAATCCTCATCGAGGTGAGACCTAAAATGAAAAAGTTGTCATCGTCCATGAACTCCAATGTACTCCTTCGATTTTTGGAATAAGATTTCTGATTTCTCAATGTATTATTCATCTTCTCATGGATGATCTTTACCTTATCTATAGTATCCTGCACCAACATTGGACCTTTTTGTTCATTCTCTCCTAGTTCAGTCCAAAAAAGTGGTAGTAGGAAGGGTCACCCATTAAAAGCCTCAAAATGGGCCATACCAATGGTGGAATGATACATGTTGTTGAACATGAACTCCACAATAGGTAAGTGATGCTACCATCAATGGTTGTAGTGAAACATGCAAGATCATAGAATGTCCTACATAACATGAATGGTCCGCTCCTTCTAGTCTTCTGTTTGAGGGTGGAATGTCATTATTAAGTGTAATTGAGTCTAAAACACCTCATTTAATCTCGTACCGAAACAGTTTGTTAAATGAGAATCACGATAAGAAACTACCATCAGTGGGACTCCATGGATCTAAACTATCATCCACATGTAGAGGCTTCCCAATCTCTCTACTGAAATTCTCTCTCTAATAGCTAGGAAGTGGCCCAAATTGGCTAGCCATTCAAAAATCAACATAATGGAATCATTTACCCTAGATGTACATGGTAAATCCATCCCAAAGTAATTTTATATACCATCATATATCCATTCCAGCACCTCATGGTGTTGAGACAAACCCTCTAGAACCTGGTGCTCAGCCTCCACCTTCTAGAACATAAGTCATCGGGAAACAAACTTCTCCACTTCTTTATTCATCTATGTCCACACAAACTAATGTTAGATATCCTAGTACATTTTTCCACAAAAAAATATAAACCCCAAAGGGGATGTGTTAAAGTCTCTCAGAACCACCTATCACAACCTCGCTGGAACAATTGTGCATCCATTGAAAAAATGATGTGATCCCGACATTATGAATATCCATCAGGGGAATTTCTTATGGAAATTTGAGAACACTGGTTCTCATAGTAATTATTACCGTTTTTTTATTCACAAAATCATTATAGGAGTGGTGTTTAAACAACCATCGACTTGTGGTAAGCTACACCATCTCCATCCACAGATGATAATAATAATGATGCCAATGCCTCTGATTCCTTGTTCAACAATTGTGATCTGGATCTTCTACTGGGAGAATCATTCACCACGTTCCACTTCCCTAGAGTATAGAAAATATAAATGTCATAGTACTAGATGAACTCTATCCATCACCTCTGTCACATGTTCAAAAAAATGCGAAAGAACATATTATTAAGGATATTGTAATGAGATTATATAACAAATTTCTCTCCCAATAGGTAATTTCAAAACATCTTCAATGAAATGTCAACCAATTCCAACTCACGATAATGGGTTGCATGTTTTTCTCATGTAAATTAAATTGGTGTAAACCATAGGTAATCACAACATTCCATTGAATCAGAACTAAAAGAAATTTGTTCTTTGATGCATCTTAGAACACAACGTATGAGACACCAACCTCTGGCAACATCAAGATTGGATTTCTCATCAAACTCAACCACAACTATAAAAAAGAATATTTTTTTTTTCTCTTTCCACGTGAAATCATTACCCTTCCAATTAAAAATTTTCATAGGTGCTGATATACTAGGGAAATCATGTCTGAATCATTGGTAATGCCTTGCTAGCCCATGGAAGCTCTGCACCTCCATCAAGCTCCTAGGATTCTCCCATGAGAACATCACCTCCACCTTCGTCGGGTCCATAGAAAATAAATCTTATGAGTAACATGTCCCAGTAATAGGACCTCTGAAATCTAGAATTGGAACTTCATGTGTTTCCCATAAAGTCGATTCACTCGATGTACATATAGAACCATTTTTATGTTTCTTGCATGCTCCTCCACAGATGCATAGGGAAGAAGGATATCTTCGATGATGATTAACAAAAACTCGTCCAAATAAGGATAAATGATCTAGTTCAGGACTCTCATGGACACTATTGGAGAGTTTTTCATTAAAAAGGGAATCTCCATGTATGCATAATGACCATACAGGCAACTGAAATATGTCTACAGTGTATCCTCATCCTGTACTAGAAACTGGGGATAGCCTT
The DNA here is from genome assembly GCA_963277665.1 of Viscum album. NCBI lineage: Eukaryota > Viridiplantae > Streptophyta > Magnoliopsida > Santalales > Viscaceae > Viscum > Viscum album. The sequence goes on along the minus strand of OY728126.1, from coordinate 1,939,327,347 downwards.
CTCAATGTTCAACCTTCTAGAAACATAGTTCCCCTATTAACTAATTGATGTGGTCATCTATCCTCCTTAGTGGATACAAGTTATTGATTGTCATCTGGTTAAAGAGATGTTCGTCCACACACAACCTAAATCTCCAATCATCCTTTTTGGAAAACAATATCAGGGTCTCCCAGGGTGAAACATTAGGTCTCACGTAACCCTTATTCTACAAGTCCTCCAACTACACCCTCAACTCTTGAAGCTCTGTGAGAGCCATATGATATTTTGGTTCATATATTGGTGTCATCTAGGGGTGTAATTCAATATATAAGCCTATCTATCGGTAAGGAGGTAATCATGAAACAAAATTAGGTAAGAATTCCTCATACTCCACTACTACTACTAGGAAATGAAAACTCATAACTTATTCTCATCTTAGGGTCAGGATAGCCAAATCATGAGTAATATACTACACCCTTTTATGCATCGGTCCATCTCATGCAGCCTTGGCATACTTCTCTCTGATAATGGGTAGTGTGTTTCTTTAGACACATGATTACATGATCGAATAAGATGTATAAGTTTGTTTATGACTAAGCTGTATCTTGGGATTCTAGGGAAAAAATTAGATATCTCTTATACTTCTTTTTTATAGAATCTATTTCTTATTACATAGTATCCATGTTTTCCATCATTATATATATATATATGAAATATCATCATAATCTTTTGTATATTTATATATGTTGATTCATTTATTTATTTCATCATTCTTCTTCTATTGTGGCTTTAGATTATTACATTTCTTATGTTACATGTATCCTATTGTATTATATATATCTACTATTCCACTCTCTTGTAACAAGGGTGTAGTATTTACCTAGACACACCCTAAGCCCTTCCTACTTGTCAGAAGCCTCTGGTGTTCAATGAGATGGCCTTTATGCCATGTGGTTAACCGAGCTCGGGGCACCTTCAATGATGTATGGGTACAGAATATCAGAACCATAATCTGTTTAATCAATCTTGGAAATTTTAAAAGATTATTTTTTTAAGGATTATGGAGATAAGAGGATGAATGTTTTTTACATTTTTGATGGAGGAGGTTACTTTTCTAATTAAGGCGAGGTTAACTTATTGAATTTATGAAAAGATAAAATTATATAAATTAATTCTTAATTAATAAACCTTAAAATAAATATATATTTAATGAAAAGGAAGTATATGGTTTTAAAAACATAATCTAATAGAATTTAGAAATTTTGTTTGGTAACTTTGATCCTTAACATTTTTACTAAACCTTAGTTAACGAATTTTAAATTTAACAATGGTGAAAACCTTTTCAATATTATTGGATGTAATTTTTACTTATAAGTTGAAAATCACCCTATAAATTCCCAACATCTGTCATTTATAAGATATTTGGTCCACCATGTATAATTGCAGAAAAAATATATTTTTTATCTTATTAATTAAAATATTTTTTTCATAAAATTTTATTATTGTATATTTTGGCAGAATTCATTTGGTTTCACATAAAAGACAAAAATAAAGTGCTTTATTTAAAATATAATATATTAAAACTATAATAAAAAGTCATATTCTGATGTAAAATTTATGATATACTATAAATTACACTAATTATATCATTTTTAATATTTCAAAAATCAATTATTTTATTTTTTTCATTAATTGAATAAATATTGTTTTTGGGCTGTGTCCGTATTTGAGAAAATTATATGTTTCATAAAACATAGAAATAAATTTCCATTATGAATATAATTTTATTATATGAAATTTTACTATTATGAGTCATTGATAACAAGTTTTTGTCTATATGTTAACACATATAGAGTATTTAAAACTAAGAGACTGAAAAATTATAACTTTTCTTGAGTTAATAAATATATTAATCAATTTCATTGGGAAGTTTCCATTAAAATAAAAAATTAAGATCCTAAGGTTATAAGGGTAGAATTAAATTCGTCATATAATAAATTGGATGAATAATTTTGTATATATTAGTTTTTTTTATCTAATTTAAACTGATTTACCATTTTTGGAGGTGATATATTTCAACACAATTACTATTATAAATGGAAAAAAATAAAAGGGGAATATTTACCAAATTCAAACTAGATGATTATAAATATATTATTAATTTTATCTAATTGAGTTCCTATAAATGGTAAATTATAATTTTTATGTAATTTCACAAAATGCGACAAAAACTATGTTTTAGAAATTAAATAGTATTTAGCATAAAAATGGATTTATCCTTATCTAATTTCTAGATAAATATTTTTGAATGTATAATTTTTTTTTAATATAAATATTAAAAAAATTCAATAAATTCTTTCTCCGATATGAAAATTTTAATTTATTAATATAATAAAATAGCACATGTAAACAAATGTTTCTATATAAATAGTTTATTTTCTTTTTAATGATTTTTATATTCAGTTTTTTAAAAAAATCATACCAAATGAATTTATTTTAATTATTTATAGAAAAAAATCATCATTTAAATTGTTTTATCTATATCCTCTAATCTAATGGATATGTGATATCTGTCCTTTCAAAAAAAAATTATATTTTAATAGTATACCTCAGTTCTCCTGATCTCAATGTTCCATGTAATAAAAAATATTTAAGAAAATAAATTATTTAATGTGATATAATTAATAAAGATATTAGTATTTTACAAAACCTCTACTGTAATCCTGAGCGACATCTTGTAGCATGTAATATACATCAATTACATATGCTTTTACTCATACACAAGTGTTGGGAAAATAAGGATTTGTTAAGGGGATTATAAAAAAGATATCATGGGCTCCTCAGCCCGTATATAATTAGACTAATGAATAAATGAAGGAAAAATTGTAAATTTTATAATAAATTTATAGTAACAAATCAAACCCAAAGGACTTGTCTATGTTCATGATATACAACCGACATAAAAACAAATATGCACCTAATAAAATTACATTCAATTATAATAATTCATAATTAATATAAATCACACTCAAATAAATTTATTTTCATGTTTAATTATTCAATTATTTTATTTTAATTATCATTTTTTATTAATGTTTTAATAAATTCTATTTTTAAATAATTCTATTTAAGAAAATCATGTTAAATAATTTACATTGGAGATAACATGGTGAGTACCCATTCTTATAGAACATGTATTATATTCATTTATCGTTTAATCATGATAAATTCTGGAATAGAGGACATAACATGTAATTTCATTACAAGTATTATTATCTAAATTACCACAGTGAAAAATTGATATTTATGAAACATGTTATTCATCAATGGGTGTAAATTATTGATTGTATTATGACGTATACATTTTATATATTTTAAAAAATTAAGAAATTTTAATTATAAATTTAATATATATATATATAATATGTTTTTGGATGTCCATTTTAAAAAATTTGACCACACAAAGCACATGTAGATAAGGGGTAAGAATAATAAAAAATTAATTGTAAATTTTATGTAATTTTCTAATACAAAAGGAGTATCCAACCTAGATACATGGCCAAAATATTTCCCACCATCTATCTATGATCCACTAAAAATAACTCAACATGTTATCATGACACAATAATAATGTACTTAAAATATTGTACATGGTCTACATTACATGTGATCTGTGAGTTACAAAGTCAACAGTCATATAATTCATGTAAGGGAACACATGACCTATCATGGACTAATGGGGCACAATACTTGTACACATGTTTCACATCACATAGTCCATTTGACAGTGCGCCAAATTTTCCTACTCAAAAAACAATTTAGTTAACTACACACCATAAGTAATAAATTAAAATGGATTGAATTATTGTTTAATTAAATTTTGGTTCATTGAACATAGGAACATGGAATTTTACAATAGTCATCATGACATGTATTTTTGGGATCACCAAATATGAACCCCATGAACATTTATTTGTGTTCATGTAATGTATTTCATTTCGAAAACATTTCAATTTAAATATATTTGAGAAAACATAGAAGAAGAAGAATAATTGATACAATTAAAATAATGGAAAAACTAAATAGGTATTCTCTAATAATGACTAATTTTTAAATAAAAATGTGATATATAAATAAATACAAACGATTATGATACCACTATAATATTACATGAAGATTCTGGGTGCAAAATATGTGTCAGATGGGGAATTCAAAACTAGTATTATTTCCTAAACAATTATAAATAATGTATTTTTAAGATGATAAATTCCATGATAAATGATATTGAATATAATATTAAATGTCTATATAAAATTATAACAATGAGCCATGATCCTCACATAATATTTATAATTATTTTAAAATATTATGAATTTAATTAGGATGGAATATTTTATAATTTATTGATATGAAAATGTTCTTATATGGTACCATCATTTCATTTTTAGAATCAAGGTTACAATAACTCCATTTATGATCCACATGTGTTTTATGACCATTATAAAATCATAATAGAATTTTTTTTGTTTTGGCATGGTAGACCCTGATTCATTCCTGATTCATTTTTCGTCACCATGAGAATCGTTTGGAGAAAGATTCTGATCGATCTCTAATGACATGAGAGTGGTCATAATAGAGTATTAGTCTCTATTATAGATAGATTTATTAGATAAGGAACTTGTTATATGTTCATGATAATTCAATCCAGATGTCATGGTGCAAAATAATCTTAAATGAAAAACCCTTAAGGAAAAAATATAATTGTGTTTAATTACCCCTACAGTTAGAATATAATTATTTCATATGTAACTATGTTATATTTCATAATTATAATGGAATCCAATGTTTATAGTGATATTATAATTATCATTTCTTGATATGTGAAAAAAACATTAATAAAACTAAATATAATTTTATATACGTAATATTTAAGGTATACCATTTCTCACAATGTCTGAAAGACAACATCATTCATTATTTGATAATATTTATTAAATCATTCATTATGAATATTAGTTTTTAAAATGAATATCATTACATTAGTCAACAATTAATAAATGAATATTACACTCACTAATTAGAAAATAAATAATAAATAATTATTCATCTTAAAAAATTATTCTCTCGAATAACTGTTGATGAATTATATGTGATCCAGAAACCAAGAATAATTATTAAACCATTTGTGGGAAGAACAATTTTTCAACTTATTAGCTAGTATATAATTTTATTATTTAATTATGTGTCTATATATACATAGTTTGTGACCCTATAGACCTCTTTCTCAAATAAAATTAGGTATTAAAGCCAAAAGTACAGTTCTAGCATCATGAAACACAATAGAGTACCCATAGTGAAATATGATAATATCTAAATGACATAAAACCTCATATGAAAACATACTGTTTTATATAATCTCATTATCTGGATATCTAAAATAAAGAAGGTTTGAAGTGGGTGCCATCAATCTATGTTTTCTATGTCTCATTTATTAACATTTCAGAGACTAAAATTTTGTACAAAATACCATGACCACAGATTTATTTACTCTATATCATTTCTATAAAAGGGTATTAGATATCAACTTCAGTTAAGAACATAATGGAAGAATCCCTTATCATTTTATTCCTTAAGGATGCATTACTTCTTATGTACCCAACACATCCCACATCACTATGAAAATCTATCATCATGATGTTCATAAATACCTAAATGAACAAGAATCATAATATAAACTAAAAATAATAATTATATTTAAGGACTAATAACCAAGTCCAAAAATAGGAACATTCAATGACATGTATAAATGTGAATTTCTTATTGGTGTGTCGCATTCTTATAATATCCTGTACAAGGGATTTGAAATGGAGTACACCATGAGAAGGTGTATCAAATTACTTTGAATCTCAATCTCAATATCCTATCTCATAAGTTTCCTTAAAAATATTTATTTCATCTATATATAATATATTTTAAGAACACTATTGTGGTACTTCTTAGTTATCATCATTGTGGGGAACTGCCATATAATTTTAGCGTGATAACTACTCTATGGGTACTATGACATACTATATTATAGAATATAAAAATTATAATGTGACAAGGGGTTTATTTATATTAAAGACTATGAATATAGTTAAAAAATGTTCACAAAATATGTTTCTAACAAACTAAATCCAACAATAATCATTCCATTAGAATAATAGATCAATAATATATGTTTTATAAATCCATAAATTTCAATGAAAAGTCATTATAAACTATAGAAAATTCATGTAGGTTCATTGGGATATCTCCATAGAACCCTTAAAATAAATCTTGAAATAATACTTAAATGTGTAATAACAAATATGTTCATCTTCTAACATAATTATCTATACAATACAATCATTTCCCATTGAAATGTTGAGTTTTACCCTGATAACTTGGTTAGAAACAATTTACAAGGACCATAAAATGTAAAAAACATAAAATCATTATATCCATCATTGAATTTTTTTTCCTTTTTAGTGAATTTGTAAAAAATATTCACATATTTATATATTTATTTATTAAAAACACTTTGATAAACCTTAAATACCCAGAACAAAGGGATTAAGGGATCTTTATTCATGAAAATGTGGAATATAATAATGGAATCCAAAACATTAATTACAGTTGCATTGGGGGGAAAATCCATTAACATCATATAAGATAAAATACAACATTGTTTTTCCCTTTTGTAAATAATTTCAAAAAGATTCATAAAAATATTATATTTGAAAAAAAATTCATGAATTTAAAAGGGGGCATAAAATTATATTTTTATTTTTTTCATTTCTATATAAATACATTAATAATAAAATTTTATGAGTACCAAGATCAATGAAAAATATTTAGAAAATAAATATTTAAAAAAGTTAAAATTTGTTTTAAATGTAGTGTGACTCCCACATCGAGTCCAACATATCACATTTATTATTTAACATCTTGAATAATAAAAATAAAATATTTATTTACATTAATAATAAACTTCATTGGTTTATTATTCCTCTTATTATTTTTATTTTCATGTTATATTTAATTAATTAATCAATTATGTTCACATCAGACATTTTGATGATGTTTGGATCATATGGCCAAAAAATGACATCACTAGGTTGAATATGGTTAAAAAGTTTTTTATTATATAATATATATATATTAATAATCATTAAATAATTATAATATTTATACATCACATATAATTTTAAATCAAACCGTGAATGGTGGTTATGAAAAATAAATTATATTACAATCATAGAGATAGTAGGTCATACGTATGTATAAGAAATGTTACCATTTTTCAAATAAAATGATAGGGAAAAGGTAATTATTATTATATATTCAAAAATTATTATTATATCATAAATTTCATATAATATAATTAAATATAATATTTTATATCATCCATTTGATGTGACTTTGAAAAATTAATCACATTGCTTCGTGGAAGTGGTAAACCACAAATACATACCAATGAATATATCATTATTAAAGGAAGGAAATGTATTATAATATATGATTAAATATATATTAATTATTATAATTATGTCATTAATATCATATATATACATTAAATATTTCATTTTAACCATCCACGATAGTTGGTGATAGAGAATTAATTACATCAGTTTGTGCGGTCGTAGTCCTTCATACACTTGAATGATGGTCTCATTTCCCATTTTATGGAAGAAAAAATATATATAAATTATACTATTATTATAAAAACATATAAGAAAATTATTTATATAGGTTTTTTTTATTTCCACACGTACGAAAAATATTAAAAGTTTGTATAATAGGAAATAAAATTATATCATCTCGCTAAAATCTTCACCACTTATTCAGATGAATTCCTTTTCCATAAAACGTAATCCCTCTATGGTTAGTATTGTACAAAAACTTATACATCTACAATATAAGGAGGGATTTTTCAAATTTATTTGGGTGTGCACTTTCAGAAAAAATAGCTATGTTTGTGTGTATATAAGAGGAGAGTGGCGCCTTTATATAAATGAGGGGAAGGGAATGCATGTAATTTAAAAAAGTTTTAAATTAATGTAAATTAATTTTCATATTAAAAATGATGAAAATTGATATAACATTAATATTATATTATTATTAGTATAACATAATTTATCCAATTAAAGATGGACATTTAGGTTGTGTATTCCCCCTTGTCTCATTATTTTAACCGTTATTAATCCTTTTGAAAAATACTTTGAGGCCAATGTTTTTTACACTTTAGGTATCAATAATGTTAATATAAAATAATTAGAGAACCATAAATGGATCATGTTTGATATTTTCAACCATATATAAATAAAATTTATCAAAAAATAATTTTTGTTAATTTTATATCTAAAAAACCATGCTCTATAATTCAAACTTAAACATTACTTATTATATAAAATATTCAATTTATACAACATATAATATCCTTTTGTATAATTTATTTTTGTCATAGTAACACTAAATAATAAATTAAAACAATAAACACACATCTTTATTGAAAACATCTTTCACATGACCACACACATTCCATCGTACATAGCATTGCATGGTATAACATGAGGACATGCATAAAAAAGTGTGAGATCCAAAGCACAGTAAGGGTGTAGACAAAAAATAAAATGAAAAATAAATTACATGTTAGGAAATAGTAATATCATTGGAGCATAAGAGAAATGTGAACATAAAGGCATGATATTGGATGATTTTCATAACATAGGAATGTGGCATCAACACTTAACATGATATTAGAATGAGACAAGGATAATTGGACATTTCTCATGAGTAAACCCTATATGAAATTTAATTTTAATGAGAAAAATATCATTTCACTTGATGTATGGTGAAACTAATATTTTCCCAATGCATTGGAGCACTATCAGGGTGCACCCTTTAGAAATAGTTCATTTCAAGCTTAAGAGTGCCACACGGATCATACAACCTAGAATCATTCAACATCATCATTTATTCCACTATAAAAGAACATGGAATAAATAAATGAAACTATATAATCAATATGTAAATGTTCATAAAGGTGAATACCCTTTATAGAGAAATGTGCATGGTATTCAAAAAATAATGACTTTTTCATGGAAAATTACGGCGCAATTTCGGCAGTAGAATGGCATTGCATAAGAATTCATAAAAAATGGTTGATGAGAGATAAAGGGGTATCTCATAATATTTACATGAATTTGATAGTAGGGGATCATATAGATATATTTCCAAATATATGTAATGGAATTTAGATGCATAATATAAAATAATTTCTTTAATGTAAAAGAAGAGAGTAAAATCCCTTACCGAATTTCAGCATGGTAATAGGTGTACATGTGACTAATTAATGAGAGGGAAAGTGGACTCTCATAATTAAAACATAAGGATGGTAGTTTAGGTAATTTGAGTAATTATACCCCATCATTTTTAATGGAAAATAAGATGGCATTGCAACATAAAAAAATTTGAAGAAAAATGAGAATGAAAGAAATCCCTTACATGGAAGAGTGATATGAAAGGCTTGGGATATGCTCGAGAGATGACTATTTAGAGCTTAGGGCACCTTGGGAGGATAATAGAGAGATTATGGAAGTCTAACAATGTGATCAACAATTTTTGAGTGGAGATATGTGGGATCTTCGGTGGGTTTATATAAGAAAATAGAGGGAATTCTTTGTTATTATGGTTTTGGACCCAACACATTAATCTAATCAAACCCATAATCAAACCATTGGTTATTCCCATGTTTGTTTCAAAATAGGAGTCTAAAATATCTTTTTATAATTCCAATGGCCAAACTTCTTAAAATATTAGGCTTTCTTATGGGGAGGTGAGTCACGCTTTCAAGGAAATCATTTTAAAAGGTAAAATGTTTTATAAGTCATGAAGGGTCATCTAAGGCTAAATAAAATTAATCCAAAAAATATAAAATCACATTATTTTAAAGTTAAAACATATACTAGACGAAAATAATTATTTTTTTTTATTACATCTCTATTGGGTCATTATGATGTCATAAAACATATTATATATTTAAACTGTATTTAGTTTTTTCCCAAGAATTTGATTGTCTTGGAAAATTATGACAAACTCACCATTTGATAATTTAGACATCCAGATTCCAAAATTAATATTTATTTTTTCTAAATAATTTCCTAAGTATATGATTTTTTTTGTTTAAAATAAATTCCTTCATTTTTAAAAAAATAACAGGTTTTGAAAAAAACAACATTCAACCCTTAATAAAAATTACAATTGTATTGATAAAAAATTATATGTTAATTTATATTTAATTAAAATTAATTTAGTAATAATATTTTATGAAAATATTATTTAATTAAAAAATCCATTAATTCATCAAAATATATTTACTAATTGAATATTATCCAAAAATATTATTAGTTTTTAAAAATCATTTACAAATAATAGTGATGAAATGAATGTATATTCTTTATACAAAAAATGTACATAATCATAGTGTTATGGTCTTGTTACATAAACTCTTATAACACCCACATAATACCTAAGGGTAAGGTGTGCGATGGTCAAATACTCTTAGGGTGGCACAACTAACATCTCTTGAGTGGTAATATCTATTAACATCCACTTATCTCATTGGATGTTTCATTCAAAATTAATGTGTTGAAGCTTAAAATGGGCTTGGTCAAGAGAGAAGACAAGTTACCCTACCTCTTTTATAAGCACTGAAAAATGGGCTTCGTGCGTAGAAATTATATTGAATGAGCCTATCGCTTCCTTTATCTGAGTAAATTTTATCTGTTAAAGCCATATATTTATACTAATCATATGATCACGATTCAATGAATATATTATTAGTGGTACCAATTCATAACAGTAATTTGAAATCCAAAAATAGAAAACCGAGGAATTCTATATGTTTTATATAACCATGTAACATAATAAGTCATTTATTTAGATTAAAATTAATTTTCATTATTAAACTACTGGTTCATTACAATATTACCCCATTAATAATTTTCAACCTCGAAATTTCAATGTCCTACACTAAAAGTGATGTAGGTAACTCGACCCCGTCACTTCCTCTATTCCCCATATTGCTTCTTCAAACATGTGGTTTCTCCACAACAATTTCACGAGGTGAATTATCTTATTTCATATAACATTTTCCCTAAAATAAAATATATTAACCAGATTATCTTCATAGGATAGTTTATTATACAATGGAACCAACTATTTTTAGAGTACATGTGATGTTTCAGGTATTTACTTCCTCTAGAGTGATACATGGAATACATCATGTACTTGAGATAGGTATGGTGGGAGTTCTAGTCGATACATCTATAAGGCCCCAGCCTTAAACCTTAATTGATATTGAATTAAGTGAATAATTCAGATTGAGGATATTTTCAGGTTTAGAGATTTAGAGAATTAGGACATAACTATTACATCTCAAAAGATTACAAAGTAGACACTTCTACTAAGTTTCCATAATAAAAAAAACTCTTAAAAAGAAACATGTCTAGGTCCATATTTTATATAGAGTGGAATTCCCTGGATCCCATCCTTGACCTTATTCCACTTTAAGTCCTGTGAAAAACATTTCGAAAAACTTGGGGTGAGCATAAAAAGCTCAGTAAGGGATACACAAAGAATGAAAACTGTTACCTTTTCAAACATCAAGTAAAACATGTATACTCTATCAAAGTAATACCTTCACCTTCCTGAAGTAGTAAAAACTCTTCACTGAATAAAGTATCATTACTTAACTTTTTGTAACCAAAGGGTTACCATAAGACCCATATAAAGAACACATAGCATATATAAAGGTAACTTGGGACATAAACATACTTAAGTGGAATAACCATACGGTCGACTTCCACACATATCACTTAATGGAATAGCCATACAGCCAATTTCCATACATACTTAATGGAATAGCCATACGGCCGACTTCCATACCCAATGCATTTGAGGTTATAACGTAACCACCCGTCCTGGTATTCATGGCACCACCCGTCATATGGTTTATCACGTAACCACCCGTCAAATGTCCAAGTACCAATATAAAATCATAAAACATAAAACCAATATAAAGGAATGATAACATTTCCACATTTCAATAACAATATATCATAATAGAATCCTTTATCAAAACCATTTTCAATACCAAAATACATAAAAGAGTATATGGTATTTATTTTATTTTAAAAAAACATTACGGCTTGTTGAGGAAGCCAAAGACCAAATAATGCTCGAGGCGGTGGAAAAGGTCGTTGTCACTACGTTCATTTAAAGAAACATTCATTTTTTTCATTTTGTAAAATGCTTCATAGAAAAATATTCCTTTTGTATAAAAGTAAAAGTCAAAGGGGTTTATACACCATATAAAAGAAAGTTGTGTATAAAACGAAACATGCCTCAATGAAAGGAGATTGAGACGAAGTCCCTTACCTCGTATCTGACTTGACCCGACCGTTCTTTTATATCCTGAATAATAAAATTGAGTTAATCTCTACTTTCTTAATAACCTTTTTCAAGTTCATTATTCCTTTTATACCATGTTATGAACATCAAGTAATCATTTAAGTTAATAATGTTCATTTTGTCAGTATTTGGTTCTTAAGTCAAAAATAGACTTCTTACACTTACATGTTGTTAATTTGGTCAAAGGTTAGTTATATCCAGAATGATATTAATGATTTTGATAACATATATATCATATATATTCAGAATATACGTGCATTTATAATATTACATAATCATTTAGAGGTAAGAAATGAAATGCACCGTTCATGGAGACGGTAAGCCGTACGTACGCATGAACGCTACTTCCATTTCTATTTCGTATTTTCTGGAATGGAATCATAATGATATAAGAGTATATTATAATTTCAGTATAATAACATATATAATATCATTAACTTTATCCTTTACACATCCCACATATGGTATTGACGAATCAAATCACTTTCAGGGGGCGGTAGTCCGCACTTCCTAAAACGAAGATATCGTGTTTACCTATAATGGAAACAATAGTGGTATGCCATAAATGAAAAATACAGAAGCTTAAGGAAAGAATAAACCTATTATATATCATATATAGAAATAGTGACATCATAATGGCCACCTTTGAAGGTGTTATATGAGTATTGAACAATCATCGTTTCGGGAGGTAGAATTTCGCCATCCACGGAAACCGTATGTTCTTTAACCATTTGATGTAGTTGTGTGAGAGTGTAGCACAAATAAATCTTATAAAAACATCCAAGTATATTTAAGATACTGGTTCTGTTACAAAAGAAGTAAATAAAAAGAGTTTAGGGGGTTGGAGAAGCAAAATAAAACAAATGAACATGAGAGAATGAATTACCTTTAAAAGTGTCACTCCATTTGATTTGAGCCTAAAGGCTTCCTTTGAAAGGATTATGCCAAAAGGTAATCCTCTAGGATGAGGAGAGGGATGTGGAGAGAGTAAATGGGCAGGGTTTGGCCGATCCAAAGGCTTTAGGAGTGTGTGAAATGAGGTAGAGGTGGGGGCCTTTTATAAGAGGAGAGGAGGGGCACTTTTGGAAATCATGAAACTATTATTTTATTTTCAAAAGTGTTTCGAATTTCTAAGGTCCCACATTGATATATTTCGAAGATAAGATGACAAGGCTTCGACATATTCCCATCCAATAGTTTTTGGACAAGTGTAGGTCTTAGATATTACATTATCTTTCCATTTTATTTAAATCGTTAAATAATGAGGTCATTGCTGCATCATCATGATGTCATAAATAATTTAATTTATTTAATGTCTAAAAATTATAAAAAAATAATATTATGTATTAAATATTTTTAGCTTTCTAATTAATATTTATAGACAAAAATATGAATAGTATAACCTCTTCTAAAAATTGTTTTAGTAAAAAAATTTATGTTAGTGTCATTTTCACCTTTATTTAAAAAAAAGCATTAAAGTAATTATCTCACACAAGTTGCTCCATGGGGTCTCCTAAATAGATCCATGGGTTTTCTTGGTCGGCCATGACTCACACAATAGGTGTAGGACAAGTTTCATGGTGTTTTCACATTTTTATAATATCATTTTTACCTTAAATTACACTAATTACCTCTAATCGTGATTAAAAACTTAATAAGTTACTATTCACCAAAAAATTATTTTAATCTCATTGAACCACATTTTACATCTTAATGACAAACATGTATGTCTGATTTTCAAAATTCAATACACATTAGTGGTAAAATTTCATTTAACTGAAAAATCAGTTTTTATAAGTACCACTTAGTGATTTCACTATTCATCAAAAATTGAAGTTTTTCAGAAAAATACCAAAAATTCACCCTAAGCTATATTTGATATTCCGAATTCAAAAATGAAGTCTATTTTAGAAAATTCAAAACATATAAGTCAACTTAATTAATTTAATAATTAATTCCCGCTGTCATGACAAATAGTATATTTTTGTGAAACAATAAGTATCAAAAGATTGACACTAGTTTATGTCCGATTTCAAAGTGAAATTAATTCCAACAACCACTATTGGATTTAATGGTAAAAATATTTTCTAATTTCACTTTAAAACCAATTAAAATAATAATCTAATCATATAAATAAATTAGATCAAAAAGAGGTTTTGAATTAAAATACAACATTTACAATATTTATTAAAAAAAATGAACTTTATCGGAAAGATACCAAAAATTTACCCAAAGTAAATTTTGATGTCCTGATTCTAAAGAAGAGTTATATTTGGTCCAATTGAATTTATAAGATTGATCAAAACTATATTTAATGACGGTTCACCATCAAAAGGTGATAAGTGAACCCTTAGTGAAAATTAGGGTATAAATGCCTAAAATTGAATTCTTTCCGTATTTTAAGCCTTTATCTTTTATTGGGTAAATATAAAAACATTTAAAAACATATATAATCATATTTTAGTTATTTATATCCATTCCCACCAGTACAACGGCTACATGTTAACTAACATTTAAAATAATGTTATTATATTACTAGTGTTCAACGTAAGATTTCAATGAAACTAATCGTTGCGTATCGGGTACGCTATCGAACATAGCAACCCCTTTAAAATAAAATTAATATTTTAAAAAAAAAATTAATAAATATGAATATGTCTTATTCTTTATTTACCTGAGATGTTACATCCTTCCCCCCTTTTGGGAATTGCGTCCTCGCAATTTTATTCACATATCAAAATAAGTGGGGGTATTTATCCCTCATAGCATTTTCAAATTCCCACGTTGCCTCTTAAATCACATGGTTTTTCCACAAAACATTTACCTGATGAATCACCTTATTCCATAACACCTGCTCCCTGTGGTCAAGAATCTGGACTGGTTGTTCTTCATAAGATAGGTTCTCTTCCAGCTGAACTACCTCTGGACTCAAAACATGAGATGGATCTGGAATGTACTTCCTTAACATTGAAACATGAAAAACATTGTGTACCTGAGATAAACTCGGAGGTAAAGCCACTCGGTAAGAAACTGATCCAACTTTCTATAGAATTTCATATGGTCCAATAAACCTTGGACTCAGCTTTCCTTTCTTACCAAATCTCATTATAAGGCCCCAACCTTAAACCTTACTTAATCTTGAGTTATTACAAGATTACACATTGAGGATCTTTTCGGGTTTAGAGTTTTAGAGAATTAGATCATAAAACTTGCATTACATTCCACTTATAAACAAAGTGGTTACATAAATATAGTATTCTTCATTCCCATCAATGGAAACATATTTAAAATAAAACATGGATTCTTTCTTGACACTTCCTTGACACTATCATCATATCATGTACCTTTCCCTTGACCTGTGAAAAACATTTCAAAAAAACTTGGGATGAGCATAAAAAGCTCAGTATGGGTTATAAAAACATGGAAAGGAAACATGGGTACATATATACATAAGAATGAAATCATACTTTACCCATAAAACATAGGCACTTTAACATACCTCATAAAATCATGAATAAATCATAGAAATAATAGGACATAAAGGTAACTTGAGGCATTCATAACATTCTTACGTAGGGAGTAACCCTCTTGGTTACGTTTGGAATACCCATCACAGTATATTCCCTAAAATCTCTTCGGAGAAACCTTAACGTTTCACTCCTTCACGTTACCCAATGCATTGGAGAGCTATATCGGGCTCACCCGCCCTTAGTTTATCACGGAACCACCCGTCTTCATAATAATGCCCAAGAACCATAACATAATCATATCACATAAAACATGCATAAAGGAAACATAACATTCCCACCTTTCAATCACAAGATATCAATACAACACATTGATATAAAAACATTATGAAAACCATTTTCGATACCAAAATAAAAGAAAAGTAAAACATGGTATTTATTTTTCTTTTAAAAAGAAGGTATGGCTTGTAGAGGAAGCTGAAACTCAAATAACAGTCACAACGGCGGAGAAGTCGTTGTCGCCGCATACGTACGACAAAAACATTCCCCTTTTGTCATTTAGTAAACGCTTCGTATAAAAAACATTCCTTTCGAATAAACGTAAAAGTCAAAGGGGTTTATACACCGTATAAAAGAAAGTTGTGTATAAAACAAAATATGCCTCAATGAAAGGAGATTGAGACGAAGTCCCATACCTCGTATCCGACTTGACCCGACCATTCTTTAATCTCCTGAATAATAAACTTGAGTTAATATCTACTTGCTTATGAACCATTCTCAAGTTCATTATTCCTTTTATACCATGTTATGAACATCATGTAATCATTTAAGTTAATAATGTTCATTTTGTCGGTATTTTGTTCTTAAGTCAAAAATAGACTTCTTACACTTACATGTTGTTAATTTGGTCAAAGGTTCGTTATATCCAGAATGATATTAATGATTTGGATAACATATATATCATATATATTCAGCATATACATGTATTTATAATATTACATCACATTTAGAGGTAAGAAATGAAATGCACCGTTCATGGAGACGGTAAGCCGTACGTACGCATGAACGCTACTTCCATTTCTATTTCGTATTTTCTGGAATGGAATCATAATGATATAAGAGTATATTATAATTCCAGTATAATAACATATATAATATCATTAACTTTACCCTTTACAAAACCCACATATGGTATTAACGAATCAAATCACTTTCAGGGGGCGGTAGTCTGCACTTCCTAAAATGAAGATATCGTGTTTTCCCATAATGGAAACCATAAAGGTATGCCCAAAGTGAAAAAAAAACAGAAGCTTAAGGAAAACATAAACATATTATATATCATATATAAAAATAGTGACATCATAATGTCCACCTTTGAAGGTGTTAAATGAGTATTGAACAATCGTCGTTTCGGGAGGCAGAATTTCGCCATCCACGGAAACCGTATGTTCTTTAACCATTTGATGTAGTTGTGTGAGAGTTTAGCTCAAATAAATCTTATAACAACATCCTAGTATATTTAAGATATTGGTGTTATTACAAAATAAGTAAATAAAAAGAGTTTAGGGGGTTGGAGAAGCAAAATAAAACAAATGAACATGAGAGAACGAATTACCTTTAAAAGTGTAACTCCTTTTGATTTGAGACTAAATGATTCCTTTGAAAGGATTATGCCCAAAGGTAATCCTCTAGGATGAGGAGAGGGATGTGGAGAGAGTAAATGGGCAGGGGTTGGCCGAGCCAAAGGCTTGAGGAGTGTGTGAAATGAGGTAGAGGTGGGGGCCTTTTATAAGAGGAGAGGAGGGGCTCTTTTGGAAAGTAAAGAAAGATTACTTTATTTGAAAATGTGTTTCGGTTTTAAAAGGTCCCACATTGATATAATTCCTGGATACGGTAATAAGGGTTCGAAATCCACTCATCCAATTGGTTTTGGACATGTGTAGTTCATAGATTTTACATTATATTTCCATTTTATTTAAATCGTCAAATAATGATGTCATCACTGCATCATTATTATGTCATAAATAATTTAATTTATGTAATTTTTAAAAAATATAAAAAAATACTATGATGTAGGAAATCTTTTTATCTTTCCAATTAATATTTATAATCAAAACTCTGATCTTTATAACCCCATGTAAAAATTGTTTTCGTAAAACATATTATGTTTGTGTCATTTTTACTTTTACATTAAATACAAAGTTATTTATGTCATTTCCCAACCAAAATGTCTCCATGGGGTCCCCAAGTTGACCCATGGCTTGTATTGGTCGGCCATGACACAACCAATAAGGTTGGGACACGTGTCTAGGTCATTTAATATTATTAAAGCATTATTTATACCTTAGACTACCCTAATTACCACTAATCGCGATTAAAAACTTAATAAGTTACTATTCACCAAAAAATTATTTTAATCCCATTGAACCACATTTTACTTCTTAATGACAACCATGTATGTCAGATTTTTGAAATTCAAAACAAAATGATGGAAAAATTTCATTTAAACGGAAAATCAATTTTTATAAGTACCACTTAGTGGTTTCACTATTCATCAAAAATTGAAGTTTTTCAAAAAATTACCAAAAATTCACCCTAAGCTATATTTGATATTCCGAATTCAAAAATGAAGTCTATTTTAAAAAATTCAAATCATATAAGTCACATTAATTAATTTAATAATTAATTCCTCCTGCCAGAGCAAATAGCGTGTTTTTATAAAACAATAAGTATCAAAAGATTGACACCAGTTTAAGTCTAATTTCAAAGTGAAATTGATTCCAATGACCACCATTGGATAAAATGGTAAAAATATATTCTAATTTCACTTCAAAACCAATTCAAAACATAATCTAATCATATAAATAAATTAGATTAAAAAGCATTTTTGATGTAAAATGCAGTATTTTTCACTATTCATTAAAAAATGAACATTGTCAGAAAAATACCAAAAATTCACACAAGGTAAATTTTGATGTCCCAGTCATAAAGAATAAGTTTATTTTGACAAACATAGTTTATAAAATTGTCAAAAGATAGATTCAAAAATGGTTTGCCATCAAAAGGCAGTAAAACAATCTTTTAAGAATATTAGTGTATTCCATGCATAAGATTGTATTTATTTTCATTTTAAGCCTCTATAACACTATCTTAATCATTAATAGACATAGATAAAAATATTTATTATTCATTACTTACTTGGGATGTTACATTCTTCCCCCCTTTAGAAAATTGCGTCCCCGCAATTTATTTACTTATCGAATAAATGGGGGTACTTATCCCTCATTGCATTTTCAGATTCTCATGTTGCCTCTTCAATCATGTGGTTTTTCCACAAAACCTTTACCTGGTGAATCACCTTATTCCGTAACACTTGCTCCCTGTGGTCAAGAATCTGGACCAGTTGTTCCTCATAAGATAGGTTCTCTTCCAGCTGAACTACCTCTGGACTCAAAACATGAGATGGATCTGGCATATACTTTCTCAACATCGAAACGTGAAAAACATTGTGTACCTGAGATAAACTCGGAGGTAAAGCCACTCGGTATGCAACTGATCCAAATCTCTCCAGAATTTCATATGGTCCAATAAACCTTGGACTCAGCTTTCCTTTCTTACCAAATCTCATCACACTTTTCCAAGGAGAAACCTTGAGAAAAATATGATCACCTACCTCGAAAGATAGATCCTTCCTCCGGTTATCCGCATAACTATTCTGCCTGCTCTGAGCTGTTCTCATGTGTTTCTGAATCAGCTGAACATTTTCTGCCATATCTTCTACCAATTCTGGTCCCATCAACTTTCTTTCACCCACTTCATCCCAGAAAGCTGGAGTTCGACACCGCTTCCCATATAATGCCTGAAATGGTGCCATCTGTATACTGGAATGGAAACTGTTATTATATGAAAATTCAACCAAAGAAAGATGTTGGTCCCAACTTCCCTGATAATCCATAGAACAAGCTCGTAGCATATCCTCCAATGTCTGAATTGTTCATTCTGACTGCCCATCTGATTGAGGATGAAAAGCTGTACTAAAATTTAATTCAGTACCCAACGACTTCTGAAGGCATTTCCAAAAGTTAGAAGTAAACCTGGGATCACGATCCGATACAACGGAGAGAGGAACTCCATGTAACCTGACTATTTCTTTAAGATACAAACGGGAAAGTTGATCAAGAGAGAAAGTATCTCGTATAGCAAGGAAATGAGAAGACTTGGTCAAGCGATCAACAATAACCCAGATTGCATTATTACCTCAAGATGTCTTCGGTAATCCCACAACAAAGTCCAGGGATATATTCTCCCATTTCCACTCTGGAACTGGTAAAGGCTGAAGCATCCCTTTCGGTAACTGCCGCTCTGCTTTAACCTGCTGACAAGTCAAACACTTCATAGTAAAATGAGCAATATCTCTTTTCATTCCATCCCACCAGTAATACTCCCGCAGATCTCTATACATCTTAGTACTTCCTGGATGAACTGAAAATGGAGAACTATGAGCTTCACATAACAAATCTCTCTTCAACTGTGAATCACAAGGCACACACAATCTCTTCCCAAATCTCAAAACACAATCATTATCAATGTTGAATTCAGACAACTTACCTTTCTGAACCAACTCTACCTTTTTCTGCAACTCACTGTCTTGCTTATGTGCTTGCTTGATTCTATCTGATAGAGAAGATCTCACTAATACCTGAAACAAAACAGAAGGACTTCCTGCACCAACAACTTCTATGACAAAGTTCATCAAATCCTTAACCAAAGGATCACGTTCCAAACGCAACATTGTTAATGAAGCATTACTTTTTCGACTCAAAGCATCAGCCACTTTATTTGCTTTTCCCGGATGGTAATGAATTGTACAATCATAATCCTTGATTAATTCTATCCATCTCCTTTGTCTCATGTTTAACTCTTTCTGAGTGAATATATACTTTAAACTTTTGTGATCGGTATATATTTCACACTTTACTCCATACAAATGATGCCTCCAAATTTTTAAAGCAAAAACAACAGCAGCTAATTCCAAATCATGTGTAGGGTAATTTACCTCATGAGTTTTCAACTGCCGTGAAGCATAAGCAATTACCTGATCATTCTGAATTAGGACGCAACCAAGTCCTTTCAATGAAGCATCACTGTATATAACAAACTCACCATTCCTGGAAGGTAGTTCCAAAACTGGAGCATTCACCAATCTTCTTTTCAATTCCTGAAAACAATCATCACATTCTTTTGTCCAGATAAACTTAACACCCTTCCGAGTTAGCTTAGTCATTGGACTAGATAACCGTGAAAAATTTCTAACAAACCTTCGGTAATAGCCCGCCAAACCAAGGAAGCTAAGAATCTCAGTTACATTTGTGGGTCTTGGCCATTCTTCCACAACTTTTGTTTTTGCAGGATCAACAGTTATTCCATCCTTAGAAACAATGTGACCAAGGAAAGAAATTTTTTGCAACCAAAACTCACACTTTCAGAATTTCCCATACAGTTTCTTTTCTTTTAAGGTTTTCAAGATAACCCTTAAATGTATTTCATGCTCCTATTTACTTTTAGAAAACACCAAAATATCATCAATTAAAACCACCACAAACTTATCCAAGAACTCATGGAAAATTATATTCATTAAGTCCATGAATACAGCAGGTGCATTGGTTAGCCCAAAAGGCATTACTACAAATTCATAATGGCCATATCTCGTACAGAACGCGGTTTTCGGAATATCTGCCTCCTTTACCTTCAGCTGATGGTACCCTTATCTCAGGTCAATCTTTGAAAAAAACTGAGCTCCCTGGAGCTGATCAAACAAATCATCGATATGAGGCAAAGGATATTTGTTCTTAACAGTGATATTATTCAAGGCTCTATAATCAATGCAAAGTCTCATAGAACCATCTTTCTTTTTAACAAATAAAACAGGAGCACCCCATGGTGATGTGCTAGGTCTAATGAAACCTTTCTCTAATAAATCTTGCAATTGCCCCTTCAACTCTAAAAGTTCAATTTGTGCCATTCGATAAGGGGGTTTTGAAATTGTCTTAGCATCAGGAACTAAGTCAACAGTAAACTCAACTTCCCGATCTGGTATTATTCCAGGAAACTCATCAGGAAAAACATCAGGATACTCATTTACCACTGGCATATCATTAATCTGAACAGTTCCTTTATTTTCAACGATGTGTGCAAGGTAACATTCATTTCCATCTTTTACAAGTTTCTCGGCCTCTTGATATGTTATCAAAAGTAAGGGTTCATTCTTGTAAACAAACTGAAAGTCTTTCTGAAAAGAAACTTCTTTAGCTCTACAGTCAATCTTAGCATAGTAAATAGAGAGCCAATCCATACCTAGGATAACATCAAACTCTACTAGAGGTAGAACAATAAGGTTTGCAAGTAGGTTCTTTCCACAGATAAGGATAGGAAGATTCTTATAAATTCTTTTTGCCTCAACATTTCCCCCAGGTGTTTTTACCAAAAGTTCAGGAGTCATTTCTTGAGATGGTATTCCCATTTTACTAGAAAAGTTTTCAGAGATGAAAGAATGTGTAGACCCCGAATCAAACAACACACTGGCATAATCTGAAAAAACAAAAAAAGTACCTGATACAGCTTCATTTGATGGCCCGACATCTGCTGAAGTAGTTGCAAAGGATTTCACCACCCCTTTATGCTTGTAGTCTAACTGCTTCCCATCACTCAAGCTCTTTGTCAGACACTCGTTTGCATAGTGACCCATCTCATTGCACTTATAACATTTCACTAACTGTAAATCAAATTTGTTCTTACCTTCACCTTGATCCTTTTCAGTGAAATCACGAGCCTTATGTCCCATCTTACCACATCGGTAGCACTTCCCAGAATTCAGAAGACATTCCCCAGCATGCCTTTTGCCACATTTATCACAAACTAGAAACTTAGTTCTCTTACCATCAGACTTTTTTGAAGAATTCTTACCTTTCTACTTCCACCTCGGTCTCTTCTTCTGCTGGTTGTTATAGAAAACTTGGTCATCGAAAAACTCCATTTCCACCTTCTCAGCACATCGAACAAGCTTTTCATAACTTTTAAACTCACGAGAAGCTAATGCCCTTCGATATTTTGGCTTTAATCCTGAGTAAAAACGATTGATTTTACTATCAAGGTCTTGGATAAAATTTGGAGCATACCTTGCCAATCGAGTGAACCTTTCTTCAGAGGTATCCACTGAGTCTTCCTCTTGCCTCAATTCCAAGAATTGTTTTTCCATCCTAAGTCGAACAGCCTTAGGAAAATACTTCTCAAGAAACATACATTTGAATTCATCCCGGTCAAGAGCATCAATCTCATCGGCGTCCCTGATATTTTTAACCATAGACCACCACTGATCTGCTTCACCCTCCAAACGGTAAATTGCAAGACTAACCTTTTGATTGTCTAAAAACCCCATGACATCAAAAATATTCTCCAGGGCTTTAATCCACCCTTCAGCTAGCACAGGGTCAGATGATCCTCTGAATGATGGTGGATGTTGCCTCATGAAATGTTCCACCACTGACATGTTCCTCTACGGTTGGTCTGGCTGATCTCGTGTATGGATACCACCGCCATTTATCGCTTGAGTCAACTGCGCCATTACTGCAACAAACTGTTCAGTTCCAATTCTGACCATTTCTGGATGCTAATTCAGAAGGTTATTTCCTTCTGTATACCTTCCTAGCACTGCTTCCCTGTTTCCTCTGCGGAAAACCATTCTGAACAAACATGTCTTAGATGAAGCAACATGGTAATATTTAAATGCTATATCATTTCGAAAAAAATATTTTTGGATAATCATTTAATAGAATTCTAACTCCTAAAGTTATCTAAACCGACCTTTGATACCAAATATAAGGCCCCAACCCTAAACCTTACTTAATCTTGAGTTATTACAAGATTACACATTGAGGATCTTTTCGGGTTTAGAGTTTTAGAGAATTAGATCATAAAACTTGCATTACATTCCACTTATAAACAAAGTGGTTACATAAAGATAGTATTCTTCATTCCCATCAATGGAAACATATTTAAAATAAAACATGGATTCTTTCTTGACACTTCCTTGACACTATCATCATATCATGTACCTTTCCCTTGACCTGTGAAAAACATTTCAAAAAAACTTGGGATGAGCATAAAAAGCTCAGTATGGGTTATAAAAACATGGAAAGGAAACATGGGTACATATATACATAAGAATGAAATCATACATTACACATAAAACATAGGCACTTTAACATACCTCATAAAATCATGAATAAATCATAGAAATCATAGGACATAAAGGTAACTTGAGGCATTCATAACATTCTTACGTAGGGAGTAACCCTCTTGGTTAAGTTTGGAATACCCATCACAGTATATTCCCTAAAATATCTTCGGAGAAACCTTAACGTTTCACTCCTTCGTGTTACCCAATGCATTGGAGAGCTATATCGGGCTCACCCGCCATTAGTTTATCACGGAACCACCCGTCTTCATAATAATGCCCAAGAACCATAACATAATCATATCACATAAAACATGCATAAAGGAAACATAACATTCCCACCTTTCAATCAAAAGATATCAATACAACACATTGATATAAAAACATTATGAAAACCATTTTCGATACCAAAATAAAAGAAAAGTAAAACATGGTATTTATTTTTCTTTTAAAAAGAAGGTATGGCTTGTAGAGGAAGCTGAAACTCAAATAACGGTCACGACGGCGGAGAAGTCGTTGTCGCCGCATACGTACGACAAAAACATTCCCCTTTTGTCGTTTAGTAAACGCTTCGTATAAAAAATATTCCTTTTGAATAAACGTAAAAGTCAAAGGGGTTTATACACCGTATAAAAGAAAGTTGTGTATAAAACAAAATATGCCTCAATGAAAGGAGATTGAGACGAAGTCCCATACCTCGTATCCGACTTGACCCGACCGTTCTTTAATCTCCTGAATAATAAACTTGAGTTAATATCTTCTTGCTTATGAACCTTTCTCAAGTTCATTATTCCTTTTATACCATGTTATGAACATCATGTAATCATTTAAGTTAATAATGTTCATTTTGTCAGTATTTTGTTCTTAAGTCAAAAATAGACTTCTTACACTTACATGTTGTTAATTTGGTCAAAGGTTAGTTATATCCAGAATGATATTAATGATTTGGATAACATATATATCATATATATTCAGCATATACATGTATTTATAATATTACATCACATTTAGAGGTAAGAAATGAAATGCACCGTTCATGGAGACGGTAAGCCGTACGTACGCATGAACGCTACTTCCATTTCTATTTCGTATTTTCTGGAATGGAATCATAATGATATAAGAGTATATTATAATTCCAGTATAATAACATATATAATATCACTAACTTTATCCTTTACAAAACCCACATATGGTATTAACGAATCAAATCACTTTCAGGGGGCGGTAGTCCGCACTTCCTAAAATGAAGATATCGTGTTTACCCATAATGGAAACCATAAAGGTATGGCCAAAATGAAAAAAAACAGAAGCTTAAGGAAAACATAAACATATTATATATCATATATAAAAATAGTGACATCATAATGGCCACCTTTGAAGGTGTTAAATGAGTATTGAACAATCGTCGTTTCGGGAGGCAGAATTTCGCCATCCACGGAAACCGTATGTTCTTTAACCATTTGATGTAGTTGTGTGAGAGTGTAGCTCAAATAAATCTTATAAAAACATCCTAGTATATTGAAGATACTGGTGTTGTTACAAAATAAGTAAATAAAAAGAGTTTAGGGGGTTGGAGAAGCAAAATAAAACAAATGAACATGAGAGAATGAATTACCTTTAAAAGTGTAACTCCTTTTGATTTGAGACTAAAGGCTTCCTTTGAAAGGATTATGCCCAAAGTTAATCCTCTAGGATGAGGAGAGGGATGTGGAGAGATTAAATGGGCAGGGTTTGGCTGAGCCAAAGGCTTGAGGAGTGTGTGAAATGAGGTAGAGGTGGGGGCCTTTTATAAGAGGAGAGGAGGGGCAGTTTTGGAAAGTAAAGAAATATTACTTTATTTGAAAATGTGTTTCGGTTTTAAAAGGTCCCACATTGATATAATTTGTGGATAAGGTGATAAGGGTTCGAAATCCACTCATCCAATTGGTTTTGGACATGTGTAGTTCATAGATTTTACATTATATTTCCATTTTATTTAAATCGTCAAATAATGATGTCATCGCTGCATCATTATTATGTCATAAATAATTTAATTTATGTAATGTCTAAAAATTATAAAAAAATAATATGATGTAGGAAATCTTTTTATCTTTACAATGAATATTTATAATCAAAACTCTGATCTTTATAATCCAATGTAAAAATTGTTTTCGTAAAACATATTATGTTTGTGTCATTTTTACTTTTACATTAAATAAAAAGTTATTTATGTCATTTCCCAACCAAAATGTCTCCATGGGGTCCCCAAGTTGACCCATGGCTTTTCTTGGTCGGCCATGACACAACCAATAAGGTTGGGACATGTGTCTAGGTCATTTCATATTATTAAATCATTATTTATAACTTAGACTACCCTAATTACCACTAATCGCGATTAAAAACTTAATAAGTTACTATTCACCAAAAAATTATTTTAATCCCATTGAACCACATTTTACTTCTTAATGAAAACCATGTATGTCAGATTTTTGAAATTCAAAACACAATGATGAAAAAATTTCATTTAAACGGAAAATCAATTTTTATAAGTACCACTTAGTGGTTTCACTATTCATCAAAAATTGAAGTTTTTCAGAAAATTACCAAAAATTCACCCTAAGCTATATTTGATATTCCGAATTCAAAAATGAAGTATATTTTAAAAAATTCAAATCATATAAGTCACATTAATTAATTTAATAATTAATTCCTCCTGCCAGAGCAAATAGCGTGTTTTTACAAAACAATAAGTATCAAAAGATTAACACCAGTTTAAGTCTAATTTCAAAGTGAAATTGATTCCAATGACCACCATTAGATAAAATGGTAAAAATATATTCTAATTTCACTTCAAAACCAATTCAAAACATAATCTAATAATATAAATAAATTAGATTAAAAAGCAGTTTTGATGTAAAATGCAGTATTTTTCACTATTCATTAAAAAATGAACATTGTCAGAAAAATACCAAAAATTCACACAAGGTAAATTTTGATGTCCCAATCATAAAGAATAAGTTTATTTTGATAAACATAGTTTATAAAATTTTCAAAAGATAGATTCAAAAATGGTTTGCCATCAAAAGGCAGTAAAACAATCTTTTAAGAATATTAGTGTATTCCATGCATAAGAATGTATTTATTTTCATTTTAAGCCTCTATAACACTATCTTAATCATTAATAGACATAGATAAAAATATCTATTATTAATTACTTACTTGGGATGTTACACTCATCACACTTTTCCATGGAGAAACCTTGAGAAAAACATGATCACCTACCTCGAAAGATAGATCCTTCCTCCGCTTATCCGCATAACTCTTCTGCCTGCTCTGAGCTGTTCTCATGTGTTTCTGAATCAACTGAACCTTTTCTGCCATCTCTTCTACCAATTCTGGTCCCATCAACTTCCTTTCACCCACTTCATCCCAAAATGCTGGAGTTCGACACCGCTTCCCATATAATGCCTCAAATGGTGCCATCTGTATAGTGGAATGAAAACTGTTATTATAAGAAAACTCAACCAAAGAAAGATGTTGGTCCCAACTTCCCTGATAATCCATAGAACAAGCTTGTAGAATATCCTCCAATGTATGAATTGTTCGTTCTGACTGCCCATCCGATTGAGGATGAAAAGTTGTACTAAATTTTAATTTAGTACCCAACGACTTCTGAAGGCCTTTCCAAAAGTTAGAAGTGAACCTGGGATCACGGTCAGAAACAATGGAGAGAGGAACTCCATGTAACCTGACTATCTCTTTAAGATACAAACGGGAAAGTTGATCTAGAGAGAAAGTATCTCATATAGCAAGGAAATGAGCAGATTTGGTCAAGCGATCAACAATAACCCAGATTGCATTATTATCTCGAGATGTCCTCGGTAATCCCACAACAAAGTCGATGGATATGTTTTCCCATTTCCACTCTGGCACTGGTAAAGGCTGAAGCATCCCTTTCGGTAACTGCCGCTCTTCTTTAACCTGTTTACATGTCAAACACTTCACAGTAAAATCAGTAATATCTATTTTCATTCCATCCCATCAGTAATACTCCCGCAGATATCTATACATCTTAGTACTGCCAGGATGAACTGAAAACGGGGAACTATGAGCCTCACATAACAACTCATTATTCAACTTTAAATCACAAGGCACACATAATCTCTTCCCAAACCTCAAAACACAATCATTATCAATATTGAATTCATGAAACTTACCTTTCTGAACCAGCTCTACCTTTTTCTGCAACTCGCTGTCTTGCTTCTGTGCTTACTTGATTCTGTCTGATAGAGAAGATTTCACTGATACCTGAAACAAAACAGAAGGACTTCCTGCACCAACAACTTCTATGCCAAAGTTCATCAAATCAAAAACCAAAGGATCTCATTCCAAACGTAGCATGGTTAATGAAGCATTAATTTTTCGACTCAAAGCATCAGCCACTTTATTTGCTTTTCCCGGATGGTAGTGGATTGTACAATCATAATCCTTGATTAATTCCAGCCATCTCATCTGTCTCATGTTCAATTCTTTCTGAGTGAATATATACTTTAAACTCTTGTGATCAGTATATATTTCACACTTTACTCCATACAAATGATTCCTCCAAATTTTTAAAGCAAAGACAACATCAGCTAATTCCAAATCATGTGTAGGGTAATTTAACTCATGTGTTTTCAATTGACGTGAAGCATAAGAAATTACCTGATCATTCTGCATTAGGACACAATCAAGTCCCTTCAACGAAGCATCACTGTATATAAAAAACTCACCATTCCTGTAAGGAAGTGCCAAAACTGGAGCATTCACCAATATTCTTTTCAACTCCTGAAAACAATCATCACATTCTTTTGTCCAGGTGAACTTAACACCCTTACGAGTAAGCTTAGTCATTGGACTAGATAACCGTGAAAAATTTTCAACAAACCTTCGGTAGTAACCTTCCAAACCAAGAAAACTACGGATCTCTGTTACATTTGTGGGTCTCGGCCATTCTTCAACAACTTTTGTTTTTGTAGGATCAACAGTTATGCCATCTTTTGAAATAATGTGACCCAGGAAAGAAATTTATTGTAACCAAAACTCACACTTGCTGAATTTTCCATATAGTTTCTTTTCTTTTAAGGTTTTCAAGATAACCCTTAAATGACTTTCATGCTCCTCTTTACTTTTAGAAAACACCAAAATATCATCAATTAAAACAACCACAAACTTATCCAAGAACTCATGGAAAATTCTATTCATAAGGTCCATGAATATAGCAGGTGCATTAGTTAACCCAAAAGGCATAACTACAAATTCATAATGGCCATATCTAGTACGGAACGCAGTCTTCGGAACATCTGATTCTTTTACTTTCAACTGATGGTACCCCGACCTCAAGTCAATCTTCGAAAAATACTGAGCTACCTGGAGATGATCAAACAAATCATCGATGTGAGGCAAAGGATACTTGTTCTTAACAGTAATATTATTCAAGGCTCTATAATCAATGCAAAGTCTCATTGATCCATCTTTCTTTTTAACAAACAAGACAGGATAACCCCATGGTGATGTGCTAGGTCGAATGAAACCTTTATCTAATAACTCCTGCAATTGTTTCTTTAACTCTAAAAGTTCAACTTGAGCCATTCGATAAGGGGGTTTTGAAATAGGCTTAGAATCAGGAACTAAGTCAACAGTAAATTCAACTTCTCGATCATGAATAATACCAGGCAACTCATCAGGAAAAACATCAAGATACTCATTTACCACTGGCACATCATTAATCTGAACAATTCCTTTATTTTCAACAATATGTGCAAGGTAACATTCATTTCCATCTTTTACTAGTTTCTCAACTTCTTGATACGTTATCAAAATCAAGGTTTAATTCTTGTACACAAAACTGAAAATATTTCTGAAAAGAAACCATTTTAGCTCTGCAGTCAATCTTAGCATGATAAACAGAAAGCCAATCCATGCCCAAAATAACATCAAACTCTACTTGAGGCAAAACAATACGGTTTGCTGGTAGATTCTTTCCACACACAAGGATAGGAAGGTTCTTATAATTCCTTTTTGTCTCAACATTCCCTCCGGGTGTTTTTACCATAAGTTCAGGGTTCATATCTTGAGATGGAATTTCCAATTTACTAGAAAAATTCTCAGAAATGAAAGAGTGTGTAGACCCTGAATCAAACAACACATTGACATAATATGAACAAACAAACAGTGTACCTGACACCACTTCATTCGATGTCCCAACATCTGCTGAAGTTGTTGCAAAGGATTTCACCACCACTTTCTGCTTGTAGTCTAGCTGCATTCCCCCAGTTGAGTTCTTCGTTGGACACTTGTTTGCATAATGACCCATTTCATTACACTTAAAACATCTTACCGTTGGCTTTTCATTTCCTGCTTTATCATCTTCCTTACAGTTACGAGCAATATGACCAGACTTACCACACCGAAAGCACTTACCAGACTTGGATAAACATTCTCCAGGATTCATTTTACCACACTTCTCACAGGATGGATATTTGGTTTTCTTACCTCCTTGCTTCTTTGATGAATTCTTCCCCTTTTCCTGCCAACAAGACCTCTTATTCTGTTGTTTTTCATAGAACACCTGATCATCGAAAAACTCCATTTCCACCTTCTCCGCACATCGAACAAGTTTTTCATAACTTTTTGAACTCACGAGAAGCTAAAGCCCTTCGATACTTTGGCTTTAACCCTGAGTAAAAATGGTTTATTTTACTATCAAGATCTCGTATGAAGTTCGGAGCATACCTTGCCAATCGAGTGAACTTTGATTCATAAGAAGCTACTGAATCATCCTCCTACCTCAATTCTGGAAACTGTTTTTACATCCTATGACGAACCACCTTAGGAAAATATTTCTCAAGAAACATACCTTTGAATTTGTCCCAGTGAAGATCCTCAATCTCATCATTATCCCTGATATTTTTCACCATCGACCACCACTGATCAGCTTCAACTTCAAAACTGTAAACAGCAAGACTAACCTTTTGATGTTCTGAACACCCCATGA
The DNA here is from genome assembly GCA_963277665.1 of Viscum album. Taxonomy (NCBI): domain Eukaryota; kingdom Viridiplantae; phylum Streptophyta; class Magnoliopsida; order Santalales; family Viscaceae; genus Viscum; species Viscum album. The sequence goes on along the minus strand of OY728126.1, from coordinate 1,939,296,158 downwards.
CATCAAAAATCTTCTCCAGTGCTTTAATCCACCCTTCTACTTGCACATGGTCAGATGATCCTCTGAATGATGGGGATGTTGCCTCATGAAATTTTCCACCACTGACATGTTCCTCTGTGGTTGATCTGGCTGATCTCGTGCACGGATACCACCACCATTTATATCCTGAGTCAACTGTGCCATCACTGCAACAAACTGTTCAGTTACGATTCCGACCATCTCAGGATGCTGATTTGGAAGGTTGTATTCCTCCTGATGTCGTCCCAACATAGCTGCTTTGTTTCCTCTCCGGAAAACCATTCTGAACACAGAAATATATTAGGCGAAGCAACATGGTAATCTGTAAATGCTATATCATTTCAATCATTTCATAAATTAACTTATAATTTAACAATTTTCTAAATCCTAAAGTTGTCTAAACCGACCTTTGATACCAACTATAAGGCCCCATCCTTAAACCTTACTTAATATTTAATTAAATGAATAATTCACATTGAGGATCTTTTCAGGTTTAGAGTTTTAGAGAATTAGGACATAACTATTACATCTCAAAAGATTACAAAGTAGACACTTCTACTAAGTTTCCATAATCAAAAAAAAATCTTAAAAAGAAACATGTCTAGGTCCATGTTTTATATAGCGTGGCATTCCCTGGATCCCATCCTTGACCTTATTCCACTTTAAGTCCTGTGAAAAACATTAAGAAAAACTTGGGGTGAGCATAAAAAGCTCAGTAAGGGATACACAAAGAATGAAAACTGTTACCTTTTCAAACATCAAGTAAAACATGTATACTCTATCAAAGTAATACCTTCACCTTCATGAAGTAGTAAAAACTCTTCACTGAATAAAGTATCATTACTTACCTTTTTGTAACCAAAGGGTTACCATAAAACCCATATAAAGAACACATAGCATATATAAAGGTAACTTGGGACATAAACATACTTAAGTGGAATAACCATACGGTCGACTTCCACACATATCACTTAATGGAATAGCCATACGGCCAATTTCCATACATACTTAATGGAATATCCATACGTCCGACTTCCATACCCAATGCATTTGAGGTTATAACGTAACCACCCATCCTGGTATTCACGACACCACCCGTCATGTGGTTTATCACGTAACCACCCGTCAAATGTCCAAGTACCAATATAAAATCATAAAACATAAAACCAATATAAATGAATGATAACATTTCTACATTTCAATCACAATATATCATAATAAAATCCTTTATCAAAACCATTTTCAATACCAAAATACATAAAAGAGTATATGGTATTTATTTTATTTTAAAAAAAACATTACGGCTTGTTGAGGAAGCCAAAGACCAAATAATGCTCGCGACGACGGAAAAGGTCGTTGTCACCGCGTTCGTTAAAAGAAACATTCCTTTTTTTCGTTTTGTAAAATTCTTCGTAGAAAAAGATTCCTTTTGTATAAAATTAAAAGTCAAAGGGGTTTATACACCGTATAAAATAAAGTTGTGTATAAAACGAAATATGCCTCAATGGAAGGAGATTGAGACGAAGTCCCTTACCTCGTATCCGACTTGACCCGACCGTTCTTTAATCTCCTGAATAATAAACTTGAGTTAATCTCTACTTTATTAAGAACCTTTTCAAGTTCATTATTCCTTTTATACCATGTTATGAACATCATGTAATCATTTAAGTTAATAATGTTCATTTTGTCGGTATTTGGTTCTTAAGTCAAAAATAGACTTCCTACACTTACATGTTGTTAATTTGGTCAAAGGTTCGTTATATCCAGAATGATATTAATGATTTGGATAACATATATATCATATATATTCAGAATATACGTGCATTTATAATATTACATAATCATTTAGAGGTAAGAAATGAAATGCATCGTTCATGGAGACGGTAAGCCGTACGTACGCATGAATGCTACTTCCATTTCTATTTCGTATTTTCTGGAATGGAATCATAATGATATAAGAGTATATTATAATTCCAGTATAATAACATATATAATATCATTAACTTTATCCTTTACACATCCCATATATGGTATTGACGAATCAAATCACTTTCAGGGGGCGGTAGTCCGCACTTCCTAAAATGAAGATATCGTGTTTACCCATAATGGAAACAATAGTGGTATGCCATAAATGAAAAATACATAAGCGTAAGGGAAGAATAAACATATTATATATCATATATAAAAATAGTGACATCATAATGGCCACCTTTGAAGGTGTTAGATGAGTATTGAACAATCATCGTTTCGGGAGGCAGAATTTCGCCATCCACGGAAACCGTATGTTCTTTAACCATTTGATGTAGTTGTGTGAGAGTGTAGCTCCAATAAATCTTATTACAACATCCTAGTATATTGAAGATACTGGTGTTGTTACAAAATAAGTAAATAAAAAGAGTTTAGGGGGTTGGAGAAGCAAAATAAAACAAATGAACATGAGAGAATGAATTACCTTTAAAAGTGTAACTCCTTTTGATTTGAGCCTAAAGGCTTCCTTTGAAAGGATTATGCCAAAAGGTAATCCTCTAGGATGAGGAGAGGGATGTGGAGAGAGTAAATGGGCAGGGCTTTTCTGAGCCAAAGGCTTGATGAGTGTGTGAAATGAGGTAGAGGTGGGGGCCTTTTATAAGAGGAGAGGAGGGGCACTTTTGGAAATCATGAAACTATTATTTTATTTTCAAAAGTGTTTCGAATTTATAAGGTCCCACATTGATATATTTCGAATATAAGATGACAAGGCTTCGAAATATTCCCATCCAATAGTTTTTGGACAAGTGTAGGTCTTAGATATTACTTTATCTTTCCATTTTATTTAAATCGCTAAATAATGAGGTCATCGCTGCATCATCATGATGTCATAAATAATTTAATTTATTTAATGTCTAAAAATTATAAAAATAATAATATGATTTAGTAAATATTTTTAGATTTATAATTAATATTTATAGACAAAAATATGATTAGTATAACCCCTTCTAAAAATTGTTTTAGTAAAACAATTTATGTTAGTGTCATTTTCACCTTTATTTTAAAGAAAAGCATTAAAGTCATTATCTAACCCAAGTGGCTCCATGGGGTCCCCTAAATAGAACGATGGGTTGTCTTGGTCGGCCATGACTCATTCAATATGTGTAGAACAAGTTTCATGGTGTTTTCACATTTTTATAATATCATTTTTACCTTAAATTACACTAATTACCTCTAATCGCGATTAAAAACTTAATAAGTTACTATTCACCAAAAAATTATTTTAATCTCATTGAACCAAATTTTACTTCGTAATGACAACCATGTATGTCGGATTTTTAAAATTCAATACACATTAGTGGTAAACTTTCATTTAACTGAAAAATCAGTTTTTAAAAGTACCACTTAGTGATTTCACTATTCATCAAAAATTGAAGTTTTTCAGAAAAATACCAAAAATTCACCCTAAGCTATATTTGATATTCCTAATTCAAAAATGAAGTCTATTTTACAAAATTCAAAACATATAAGTCAAATTAATTAATTTAATAATTAATTCCCGCTGTCCTGACAAATAGCGTGTTTTTGTGAAATAATAAGTATCAAAAGATTGACACTAGTTTATGTCCGATTTCAAAGTGAAATTAATTCCAACGACCACTATTGGATTTAATGGTAAAAATATTTTCTAATTTCACTTTAAAACCAATTCAAATAATAATCTAATCATATAAATAAATTAGATCAAAAAGAGGTTTTGAATTAAAATACAACATTTACAATATTCATTAAAAAAAATGAACTTTATCGGAAAGATACCAAAAATTTACACAAAGTAAATTTTGATGTCCTGATTCTAAAGAAGAGTTATATTTGGTCCAATAGAATTTATAATATTGATCAAATCTATATTTAATGACGGTTCACCGTCAAAAGGTGATAAGTGAACCCTTAGTGAAAATTAGGGTATAAATGCCTAAAATTGAATTCTATCCGTATTTTAAGCCTTTATCTTTTATTGGGTAAATATAAAAACATTTAAAAACATATATAATCATATTTTAGTTATTTCTATCCATTCCCGCCAGTACAACGGCTACATGTTAACTAATATTTAAAATAATATTATTATATTACTAGTGTGCAACGTAAGATTTCAATGAAACTCATCGTTGCGTATCGGGTACGCTATCGAACATAGCAACCCCTTTAAAATAAAATTAATATTTTTTAAAAAAATATTAATAAATATGAATATGTCTTATTCTTTATTTACCTGGGATGTTACAACGTCACTGCTCCAATACGATCAAGGATCTCAAAAGTGCCGATGTACCATGGATTAAGATTTCTCTTCTTCCAAAACCTCATAAACCTATTCCATAGTGATATGTAGAGTAATACCATGTATCTGAAATAAATCTCTAGTTCTTATTGATTATTATTAACACATCTTGTTTGTCGACTCTAAGCAGCTTTGATATGATATTTGATGCTCTTAACCTTCTCTTCCATTTCTTTGACCATTTTTTGACCTTGGAGTTTTCTCTCCCAAAAATAATCCCCACATGCTGGTGTTTGGCACCTCTTCCCATAATGGTCATCATAAGGATCTATATGGTTGATTGATTGGAAACTATTATTGTATGATAACTCAATAAGAGGAATATATTGATCCCATCTTCCATTAAAGATCATTGAGAATGCTCTCAACATGTCCTCATGTGTTTGGATAGTACTCCAAGATTTGACATCCTTTTGAGGATGATAACCTGTAATAATGTTTATCTTAGTATTAAGAGCATAATTAAGACTCTTCCAAATCATAGAGATGAATCTTGGATCTCGATCGGATACAATCGATAGTGGAACTCCATGAAGCCTTACCACTTCTCTGATGTATATCTATGTCTGATGATCTAATGAGAAATCGTCCTGAATTACAATGATGTGTGCAGTCTTGGTATGATGATCTATAACAACCTAGATAGCATTGTTTCCTTTGGATTTATTCAGAAGTCTGGTGACAATGTTCATGGTGATGTTTTCCAATTTCCATGTTGTTATGGGTAATGGTTTCATCATCCCCATAGACTTCTGCCTCCCAGCCTTTACATTCAAATATACCAGGAACTTTGATATATACTCAGTGGTCTCTTTCTTCATGTTATCCCACCAATAATGCTCTCAGAGAACTTGATACATCATTGTGTTTCCTAGTTGAATAGAGAAATTTGAACTATGTGAATTATTAAAAATTTCATTCTTTAACTCCAGATACAATAAAACACATATTATTGAGCCAAATATAACAATTCCTTCTTCATTGACATTGAACTCTAAGGATTTCCATTTTCTGATAGTTTCCACTTTCTTCTAAATTCCCACATAATACTTTTGAGCATCCTTTAAATGTTCTAAAAGAGACGGTTGAAAAATAATTTGAGAAAGGATTGATTATGTTCCCTTTTTTTATGAATTCCATGTCTATCTTTATAGAACTAATGGATATTAGATACTTTTCAGTTCCTATCAATGATTGAATCATTGGTTTTATTCTACATAGATCATCCTCCACCTTTTTCTCTTTACCAAGGTGGTAATGGATTGAGCAGTCATAGATTTTGACCAGATCTATTCATATTTATTGGTTCATATTCAACATTTTCTGTATGAATTTATACATCGGGATTTTGTGATATTTATATATTTGACACTTCTCCACAAATAGGTAATTCAACCAAATTTTCAAAAGTGATGATTACTGTAGTGAACTCCAAATCATTGTGGGATAGTTTTTCTGGTTATCATTCAATTTCCTTGAATCATAGGAAATGAATTTTTCATTTTTCATCTACACTCATCACATGTCCTTCTTCGAAGCATCACTAAATTCAACAAAAATTTCTCCACTTATGGGCAATTCTAGAATGGGTGTAGTGATAAGCCTCCTTTTCAACTATATGAAGATCTCTTCACATTCATCACTCAAAGGAAACATGACTCTCTTTTGAGTTTTCTTGGTAAGTGGTTTTGAAACTCCTGGGAAATTTATCACAAATTGGCGATAATATACAGCTAACACCAAGAAGATACGAATATCCATCACCGATTTTGGCCTCATTCATCCCTCAATTACAACTATCTTCAATGGATCCAAAAATATCCCACATCTTGAGATTATGTGACCCAAGAATGAGATTTACTTAAACTGTAACTCACACTTTTTGTACTTTGCATAGAGCCTCTGGTTTTCCAAGGTCTCTAGTACAGTTCTTAGATTCTCCTCGTGCTCATATTTTGGTTTTTGATTATATTAAAATATCATCTATAGAGACCACAAATTTTTTTCGATGTAATATCTAAATAAATTATTCATCAATTCCATGATTATTTCTAGTGAATTAGTGAGTATAAAAGGCATTACTATGAATTCATAGAGCCTGTATCTTGTACGGAAGGCAATCATGGGGATATCGTCCTCATTCTCCCTTACTGGGTTATATCCCGACCATAGATCAACCTTGGAGAAGTATTGTTATCCATGTAGCTAATCGAACAAGTCATCAATTTGGGGTAGAGGATAATTGTTCTTTATCATGATTTTTTTGGATCAAAATAATCAATGCCAAGGCGCATTGACCCATAATTATTTATGAAAAATAAAAGTGGATTACCCCATGGTGAAGCACATGGGAATAAAAACCCTTTATCCAAATTCTTCTATTGTTGTTTTTCATCTCCTTAAGCTCCAAAACAACCATTCTATATGGAGTCATATATATTGGAAATTCCTCAAGTATAAGATCTATTGTTAATTAAACATATCATATAGGAGAAAGACCCAAAAATTCATTGGGAAACACTTCATCAAATTCCCACACAATAGGCATGTATTCAAGGATGGTTACATACATGGACTCCATCAGGTGAGCATGATATACGTGCTCATAGTGCAGTAATATCAACTCTTTAGATGATGGTTATAATGAAGATTCATCTGCCTCCTTGCACTTGTATAGAATTTGATGTCGATTTTCCATATGAAGAGTGATTTCTCTCTCACAGAAATTTATGTCGGCACTATGTTGGGAAATCCAATCCATGATAATAATTACAACAAATTTAAACACAGGAAGTATGAATAGGTTCACTGGGAAGTTAAATCCATATATTGTGATAGGGGAGGAGTTATATTCATGGCTTTCACTGATTTCCCAATTTTTCGTTATCGCCAACATATTTACTTCCATGATTTGTGAGGGTGTTGTGATTGTTATAATAAAATATATGGATATAAAGAATGTGTAGAACCATAATCAAAATGTATATTCACTATTATTGAATTAATAACTACTGTACCTATCACCAAATTGTTGTCAGGGTTCTCTTCAGCAGTAGTGATGGAAAAATATTGTTCTTACTTCCTAGGAGGTTTTTGGTTTCCTTAAAGACCCTCAGTTTCGGGTAGTAGATTGAATAGTGCCCTAGTTCATTATTGTTGAAGAAATGAATAGTGAGTTGAGGTTTGTATAGATCATTCCTCAACTATGTTGCAGCTGCTGGTTTTTATTGTCGGTAGTTAATGGCAAGGTTACCTTATCTTCTACACCTAATTCCTTTCCTCGCCGCCTTCAGGCAATTTCTGGGGTGCTCTTTCTACGCCTTTGGAAAATAAGAAGAAATATTTTCGTATCCCCATTAGATTTGTACATAGATCTACTAGAATTAATGTTCACATTATGCTTCTTATCCCCAGGATACCCCTGATATTCTTTGATCTCCATTTCAACATTATGGAGACATCTGAAAATTTCTTCATAACTCTAGAAGTCATTGATCGCTAGAGATTTCCGTAGGATATGTGTTATACCACTAAAGAAGTGGTAAAACTTGCATTAGGGGGTAAAGATAATGCCAATTTAATATCATGAAAGCCTCGTGATATTTTCCATATACACTCTGATAGATTTGTAATTTTAATTTCTTAGGGGAAAAGAAGTCCCTTTCTATCTTCAGTTAGAGGGTGATAGGAAATTATTTGAAGAAATATTTTTTTGGATGTCCTTCCATTCAAATTACTAGATCTCTTCATAAAACATGGTATTTATTATCAATGTTCACCGTTGAATAGATTCACCTTCCATAGGATAAGCACCCAGAAGAACAATATCATGTTCTGAACATTGAATGATATAGAAGATATTTTCAATGGAGTTTATCCATTGTTTTCCAATTAAGGGATCCGATGATCCATTAAAAGTATGAGGTCTTTATCTCATGAAGATCTCAATTTCTACTAGTTTTTTCTTATGGGGGGTTGAAATTTCCTCTTGACCCATGATTCTATTCCAAACACATGTTAACTATGAGATTATTATGATAATGTTTGTGATTCTTTCTCCCTTCAGATTGGGTATCTCATTTAAACTGTATTTATATTGATCTTCATATCAGTTGCTAGCCAAAGTCCTCCTATTACATTCCTTTTGATGGAAGAAAAGGAAATTTATGTGTAACACATAAAGGGGAATACAATAAAAAAATGATAACTTATAAATTAAATTTATTTCATTATCTTACAAATTTCTAGGCTTTAATCTATAATACCCATAATCTACTTCCCGACATATATTCGTGGGGAGAATTTTTTAATTCCCTTAATAACATTTCATTCAAATATTATTAATTTTCCAACGAATATCCCTTGGGAGTGTCATAAAAAAGAGTGTTTAAAGGCCCATTGTCATGCACCAGTTCCCATTCAAGTCTAGGTCAATGCCGTGTTTTTGGGTTTTTAAAATAGATATATATGTTCTTGAGTTTCCTCTACCTGCTCGTATCCAGATAGGTATGTATTTTCTTGACAATAAATTTACCCAATAAATAACAAAATTTATGGATGTTTTAATTTTTTTAAGCCTTATCCTTAAGTCTTTCACTAGGGTTTTTATTCCTAAAATGGAAAAAAAACTAATCTTATCCTCTAATACCTAATATAATAACCCTGCTCTTTAATTAGGACTTAAACATAATTTATTACAAAAAATATTCACTATATATAACATATAATATTCATAGGTATAGTGTATTTGGGGCATAGTAACATTACTTGAAAACTTAAGACAAGAAACACACATCTTTATTGAAGATATCTTTTACATGATCACACACATTCCTTCGTACAGAGCATTTCATGGGATAACCTAAAGATATGCATAAAAATGGTGAGATATAAATTCCAATAAGGGATTAAACAAGGCATAACATGAAGAATACACTACATTTTTGGAAATAGGCACAATAATGGAGCATAAGAGAAACAGGAACATAGAGTCATCATATAGAATGATTATCATAACATGAAAATGTGTCATCCACATTTAACATAACATTTTCTTGAGAAAATGATCATTGTACATGGAGCATGAGTAAACCCTCAATTAACATTTATAAAAATGAGTAAACCATAATTTAACATGACTTATCATGTTACTAATCTTTACCCAATGCATTGGAGCACTATCAAGGTGAACCCTTTATAAAAAAATCATTTCATGCAAAAGTTTTCCCCAAGGATAAAAAAACATGGAATCATTAAACATCATTATTTATTCAACTATAAAGGAATGTGGAATAAATACATGAAACTATATAATCATTATTTAAATGTTCATAAATAATGAATACCCTTGATTGTGAAATGGGCATTTTATTCACTACATAGTGACTTTGGCTTGGAAAATCATGGTGCAATTTCGGCAGCATAACGATATGACATAAGAATTAGTAAGAATGGTTGATGAGAGATAAAAGTTAATATAATCATATGTACAAGAAATTTACAGTAAGTTGTTCTTATATATACGTGTTCCAAAATATTTAATTGAATTTATATGCATAATATAAAAAAATTTCTTAAATTTAAATGAAGAGAGAGAAATCTCTTATGGAATTTCGGCATGCTAATAGATGTACATGGGATTAATTAATGAGAGATATATGGGTATCTAGTCATTCAAGGATAAGGAGTATATTACAAGGGAGGTTTGAAATCATACCCCAACATTTTTATTTGCAAATAAAATGGTATAACAACAAAAAGATATTTGGAAAAAAATGTAAAAGGAAGAAATCCCTCACATGGAAGTGTGATCCCAAATACGTGGGAGAGGATTGAGAGATGATTCATGGGAGCTTGGAGCACCTTGGGTAGATAATATATATATTAGGGAGTATTAGGGATGTTCTATTATGGTTTTTAGTGAAGAGAAGTTATAGAAAGTGTGGGTTTGTATTGAAAAATAGAGGCAATTCATTATTATTTAGGTTTTGGTACCGTCATTTCATTATTGGAATCATGGTTTTAGTCCCACTATCTACGATCCACATGTGTTTCATGAATCTCATAACATTATAATACAAATATTCTGGTGTGGGAATGGTATACCTTGATTCATTCCTTATTCAATTTTCATCACCCTGGGAATCATTTGTTGAAGGATTTTCATTGATCTCTCATGACATGAGAGTGGTCGTAGTTGAGGATTAGTCTCTATTCATGAGAGATTTATTATAAAAAAACTTTTTATGTCTCCATGATAATTCAATCCAAATGTTTTCATGCAAAGTAATATTAAATGAAATACCCTTAAAGAAAAATATAATTGTGTTTAATTACCCTTACGGTAAGAATATAATTAATGCATATGTAACCTTATAATATTTTATAATTACAATAAAATCCAATATTTATAATAATAGTATAATTATCATTTCATGATATGTGAAAAAATCATGAATTTAATTAAATATAATTTTATATTTGTAATATTTAAGGTATACCATTTCCCACATGTCCAGAAAACTACATCTTTCATTAATTGATAATATTTATTAGAAAATTAATTAAGAATATTAGTTTATTAAATGAATATCACTTCATTAGTCAACAAATTAATAAATTAATATTTTACTCACTAATGATAAAATAAATAATAAGTAGGTATTCTTCTAAAAAAATATTCTCCTGAATAACTGGTGATGAATTATATGTGATCATGAAAATAAGAATAATTGTTAAACCATTTTTGGGAAGAATAATTTTTCTTCTTATCAATTTGTAGTTAAAAATATTATTAAAATATACTTACAGATATACATAGTGTGTGACCCTATAGTCATATTTTTCTATAGAATTAGGTGATGAAGCCCAAAGTACAAGGCTAGCATCTAGAAACACATCCGAGTACCCATAGTGAAATATAATAATATCCAAATGACATAAAACCTCATATGAACACATACTGTTTTATATAATCTCATTATCATGATATCTCCAATCAATAAGTTTTCATGTGGGTGCCATCAATATTTGTTCTCTTTGTCTCTTTTATAAACATTTTGGAAAGTGAAATTTCCAAAAAAATACCGTGACCTTGGATTTATTTACCCTATATAATTTCCATAAAAGGGAATGAGATATCATCTTCTATTAAGAACATAATTGAAAAATCCATTTTCATTTTATTAATTAAGAATGTATTACTTATGATTTACCCAACATATTCTACTTCACCATGAACATCATTCATTATGATGTTCATCAATACCTAAATGAACATGAATTATAATATAAATTAAAATTTATAATGAAATCTAAGGTGAAGGTCTCGAGCACAGCAGAAGCTCATGGGTGTATGTGCCCACTTGGTTTTTTTTCATTAGTAATGAAAAATCTGGGATCAATACGATGATAAACGCCAGACACTATGGATTTAATCGCAAAAATATACAGAGGAAGAATAGTCATGGAACCACATAAGAGGATCTTCACAGGTTGATTATACTTAATTTCATCAATTGATAAAAAGTACCTTTTATAGTGTTATTTCATCGTTGATATTTATGATCACGTTCCGATATGATTCATCGTTGCATCGCAGAATCCATGTGTATACTTCCTCTAGCAGCGACCCATATGTGCACCATGTATCTCTGTATGTCTCCAATGTATTCTCTGGGTGTTAGTATGGAGAATACTTTACTTGAGTTTTCCACCTTATATCGCCTTGATCTGATGGAAGAGGATATCTCTCAGTCTTGAGAGCGTTCTTGGAAGAAGGTATTTTTCGTCCATGAGAGAATTATCCAGAATTTTTGTGCACAACGATTGGAGAAAACTTTTTAGGTTGTGAGGATATTTATAATCGAGTTGAGGTTATATAGTTATGAAAATAAATAAACGTGTTACACTTTTTATTTATTTCATTTACTCTATTTGAAACCCTCCATGTAGAATCATGAATTCCTTGACATGCACCCACGCTGATTTTAATAAATATCATTTAATAAAATGTTTTTATTTCCTCAAAATCCTGATTGGAAAAATAGTATAGCGCGTAATCATAAATACACATCGTGTAATCGTTTTTCATTTCCATTCCTTAAGGAAAACAACAAGGCGTGTATAATCATTGTACACAACATGTATATCTTATTTTCATTTTATTCTTACTCAATAAATAAAATTATTTAGGCTTCTATTAATAATTATTAAACCCCATATGGGAATAATCTTTATTCTACTTGAGATACAGGGATACACTAAGTTTGTGACCCTGTAGGACACTTTCTCATTTGCATTAGGCGGACTTGCCTAAAGTCCAAGATTACTGTCTAGTAATGGGTCAAGGCATCCAAGAGAAAGAAGATGATGCCTCATTGATGTGTTATCTCATAAGAATGCGTAACGTGTAATTTAATCCCATTATCTCAATATCTCATCACACATGTATCATTGTAGTGTCATAATCCTATATGTTTGATCTACCATTCTTTGACTTCCAGAAAAAAACTCATCGTTACCCCATGGCCATGGAATTTGGGTGATAGTTCTATTTCAATCAATGGGCCAGACATATCTACTTCCATAAATATGGAAGGGACAAATCCTTTATCAACTTATCCATTAACAACATGTCATTATTGATGCACCCAATGTACCCTACTTCCCTCCAACTATCTTCATGATGGTTTTCAATAGAAAATATAAGTGCACGAGTAATGAAATTAGTTAATGATAATCTTTATATGTAAGGACCATAACACATGCTCGTAGATAGAAATATCTGATGACACCAAGACATGAAGAATTACTACTCGGAGGTCTGTGCTCATAATCTCCCATCTTGGATATTACCAAGTGCGAACTCCATGAGAGAGAGTCTTGTCTTCTTACGAGTACACGTACATGACGGTCTTTATACTATATGTCCTATCATAGTATTTCATCCAACCATAGAACTTTATTTAAGAATATTGTTATAGAATTTTAATGTTCTCAGCATAGAGGGGATCTTCCCTGAACTTATTAATGAAACAAATATTCCTGGACATTTTTATATTATTGTCATGCAGAATAATGAAAAATATATAATAAGTGTACAATAATGTAATCAGATTATAAACAGTTGGTTCTTAGGACACCAACTCAAACAAACTCCCACGTGGATTAGAGTCAACTTCTAATGACTTTCAGTCTAATAGACCTCACAAGATGGTCATGTTTCTGCTAAGTCAATGATTTAATCAAGGGGTCTTCACGTTGTCTTCCATAGAAATACTTCTCATTGTATCTTCACCTCTCTAAGAGAAATACCTCAAGAGATGATACTTCAGAAGTATGTTATTTTTCTGTATATGTGACCTTGGTTCTTTTTCAAGTGCCACTACTGCAGTATTATCACAATAGAGTGTGATAGGAACATTACTGCTAGGTACTACATCCATATCTTGGACGAAGCATCGCATCCATACTAATTCTTTAGCAGCCTCAGAAGTAGCGATATACATGGACTCTACTGTAGAATCTACGACCACACCTTGATTTGAGCTCTTCCAGCTCACTGCACCTCCATTCAAACTGACGATGTATCCTGTCTGTGACTTCATATCATCTTGATCGGTCTGGAAACTAGCATCTACATGCCCTCCGATGACTAGTTTCTCATCTCCTCCATAAACCAGGAACATATCTTTAGTACGCCTTAGATAATTAAGGATAATCCTGACTACCATCCAATGGTGGTCTCCGAGATCATCTTGATATATGAATAAAACACTTAATTCATAAGAAACATATATACTTATACATAACATTGCATAACAAACTGACCCAATCGTGGATGCATAAGGGATCCTTTCCATTTTCATTCTTTCCTCATGTGTCTAAGGATACATTATCTTGGAAAGATGAATGCCATGTGAAACTGGAAACAATCCCCTCTTGGACTCTACTAGACTGAATATTTTCAGTATCTTGTCAATGTATGTACTTTGACTCAGGCCCAACATTCTCCTGGATCTATCACGATGAATCTTGATTCCAAGAATATATGCTGCCTCGCCCAATTCTTTCATAGAGAAGCATTTATCCAACCATGCCTTAATTGACTGTAAGACAGATACTTCATTTCCAATTACTAATATGTCATTAACATATACTATTAGGAAAACGACTGCACTTTATCTAAACCATTTGTATACACAAGGCAGATATTTGTTCTTAACAAATCCAAATTCTTTTACGGCTTCATCAAAACGAATTTTCCAGGACCTTGATTCATTCTTTAATCCATAAATGGATTTTTTCAACTTGAATACCTTGTTTTCATCCTTTGGAGTCATAAACCCTTTAGGTTGTGTCATGTATACATCTTCCTAGAGGATCCTGTTATGGAATGCTGTTTTTACATCCATTTTCCAAATCTCATAGTCATGGTAAGCGAAGATGGCCAATACGATTATGATGGATTTCAGCAATGAAACTAGTGAAAAGTTTTCATCATAGTCAATTCCTTAATGTTGTCTAAAACATTTTGAAACCAGCCATCACTTAATGGTGCTGACTTGTCCCTCCATGTCCATTTTCCTATTGAATACCCATTTACTACAAACAAGCTTTACATAAATAGGAGGATCTACCGAAATCCAGACATGGTTTTGGTACATGAAATCCATTTCATAATTGAGGGATTCGTGCCACTTGGCAATTCCTGTGCCTTCATCTGCTTTTTTTAGAAAATAGTATCATCATTGTCAACCAATAACGAGTCACCAACATCGGTGACAAGAAAACCATATCGCTCTAGTACACTCACCTCTCTTGTGCTGCTACGCAGTTCTTGTGTCTCTGTAATAGATTATTCTTCCACATGGTAGTGTTGAATCTTTTCTTGTACCAAATCTTGTATATCTTGAGCTTCAACTTCATCAATGTCTATCTCACTCCCACTATGTCTTTTGTATATGTTCTCCCTCTGAAGGAATCAGGCATGCCATGCCACTGTAACCTTTTTATCTGAGGAGTTGTGTAGGTAATATCCCCTTGTTTCCTTGGGGTATTTTATAAAGGTACAATTTGTGCCTCGAGGTACATGTTTGTAACCTGAATAGGCCTTAACAAATACTTCACAACCCCGGACATGTAAATTAGATAACATGGATTTGAGTCCACTCCATAATTGCATGGAAAAACATTTATCGATTTAGTTGGTACTTGGTTTAGTTTGTGTGATTTTGTTTGTAATGCATATCCCCAAAAGGATAATGGAAGACATGCATAACTCAACATTGATCTCACCATGTCTAACAAGGTGTGGTTCTTCCTTTCACTTACACCATTCCACTGAGGCATGTAAGGAGTAGTTAGTTGAGATAGAATCCCAAAATACTATAAGAAATCAATGAAGTCCTGATTAAGATATTCTCCTCCTCTGTCTGAGTGGATTTTCTTAATCTGTTACCATGCATGTTCTCAAATTCATTCTTGTATTCTTTGAAATGATCAAAAGAATCAGACTTATACCTCATAAAGTCAATATATCCAAATCAATTAAAATCATTAGTAAAAGTTATGAAGTACAAGAAACCACCACTTTCTTCCGCTGGAAATGGTCCACACACATCTGTGTGAACAAATTCTAGAATCTCTTTAGCCCTTTCACCTTTCCCACTAAATGGGACTTTGGTAATTTTTCCTTGTAAACATGCATGACATACACCAAGTGGTTTTAGTTCTAAAGAATACAAATACCCATCTTGATGTAATTTTGTTAAATGTCACTCGTTGATATGACCTAGTCGGTGATGCCAAATTTGGGTGTGGTATGAGTTGTGTCAATTAAATTTGTCATCAATGGACATTACTTGGTTTGTGTATTTTAACACATAAATGCCATTATATAAATGTGCCCTACCAAAACTAATGTTATCTTTATAAAAGTAGAAATATTAATTTTCAAACAAGAAGATGAAAACATTAGTATCTAATATGAATACGGAAATAATGTTTTTGGTTACAAATGTTACATAATAATATCCTTTTAATATCATGACCATCCCATTATGAAATGTGTGGTTGTAGTCTTCGACAGCTACAACAGCGAGTCTAGCTCCGTTGGCTGCTCGCAGATCCAGCTCACCTCCGTCAATATTTTTGAATCTACTTGGTTTCTGTATTTAGATAAATATGTGAGAACTATAAGTAGTATCTAATACCCAATTGGTAAAAAAAGATAGATTTCATTTGATAACAAATTCACCTGAAGCTTCCCCTTGCTTCCTTGGATGGGTGCAGTTTTTCTTCTAGTGGCCCTTCATTCCGCATGCAAAACAAACTACATCCTATTATCTTGCTTCCCCTTGGATCTTCCTTTTCATGGATGGCCATGAGTAAGAATTGTTCTTAAATCATCACCATAACTTTCCTTTTATTCACCATAAGGATATAAGGCTTTTCACGCTTCATATCATTGCCCACATGGCATATAAGGCCCCAACCTTAAAACATTACATAATCTTGAATTAAATGAATAATTCACATTGAGGATATTTTAAAGTTTAGAGTTTTAGAGAATTAGGCCATAAATATTACATGTCAACTTGGATATTACAAAGTAGACACTTATACTATAACCGATTTTCACAACAATAAAAATAATCCTTAAATAAAACAAGAGTTCTTTTCTTGGTATAAATCTTCTTGAATACTTCCTTTCTCTTACCCATCATTATAACCTGTGAAAAACATTTCAAAAACATGGAATGAGAATAAAAACCTCAGTATGGGTTATAAAATAATGAAAGAAAACATTAACCCATCAATAAATACAAATCAATGAAAGAATAATTTTCAATCATAACATACCTTTTGAAATCATAATTGTTATGAATGAAACATTGTAATCACAAATCATAAAGGTAACTTAAGACGTACATAACATACTTACATTTTAGATATCACAACTACATAGGGAGTAACATTTGGAATACCCATCACAGTATATTCCCTAAATCTATTAGGAGAATCATTAACATTTACCTCCATCACGTTACCCAATGCATTGGAGAGATATCTCGGTCTCACCCGCCCTATGTTTATCACAGAACCACCCGTATACATAATCAATTTACATGAACCATAACATAATAATAAGACATGTCATAATCATAAGTTAAAGATAATATTTCCACATTGCAATAATAATATATCAGTTGAATATATTGACGTAATCAATGCATTGTCAAAACCATTTTCAAAACCTTTTAAAAAAGATAATTTTGAATAAAAGTGTCCCAAAACTCGTTGAAATTTATAATGAAATTAATAATTTAAAACAGTAATGTCCATATAAATAAATCCTTGAAACCATTTTGAAACATGGACCTTAATAATAAATATTTAGAATATTAAATCATTAAGAAGATATTTTAGTTAAGGAGTTCTTAACAAATATGAGATGCTTCAATAAAAATAATTGAGGAATAACATATAATAAAAACATTATAATATCATTAGAATAAAGATATTCATGATATAATATGCCAAAAGAATGTATATACACCATATCTAAGTGAATTGGAACATATCATCAATGAAGTCTCAATGGAATGTAAATTGAAACGAAATCCCTTATAAAGACGGTATCCTTTGATTATGGATAAATATATTAAATAATTATGTGTGAAAAATAAGAACACACCCAATATAATTGGATAATGAGTGTGAAACAATACTAGGTAATTCACAAATATTCATATCCCAAATAAATGAAATTGGGTTAAAAAGTTCCCTAAAAAATTCGACACCCTAACAGCGTCACATTAAAATTCAGAAATTGAGTTGATGAGAGAAGAAATGGTATCTAATCACCTAGACATACAATATACATCAATAAGGATATATAAGAATTTATCCCAACAAAAGAATATGTAAATTAAAAGACATTACAAAAAGAAGTATTTTAAAAAAGGAGAGCGAAAGGTTCCCTTACCGATGTGGGTAACTTTAGAAACGTACACCCCATGAAAGAAAGACTATAAAATGTCTATTTAAATACCCATAAATGAAATTATATTACAAAAATAGTATAATAAAGGTAAGCACATACAAAACTCAAAGGAGATAGTGGAAAATATAGCATGAATCTCACAGGAATAAAAAGTGAGATAAAAACCCCTTACCTCGTTGTAATCAATCTAGTCATATGACAAAAAGTTAATAAGAACCAAATGAATCACAGAATAACATGAATAGAATCATGATAATATATATCAAATGGAAGTGCACAATACACCACATGCAAAAAATAATTAGAGAACTGTGGAAATCTCACGGAATTAAAAGTTAGATAAGAAATCCACTTACCTCGTGTCCGACTTGACTCACTTGTATGTTCCTTCTTCTTCATGAATGATAAAAATAAATTAATTTATACTTTATTAATAATAATTAAAAAGTTTATTATAACTTTTATATCACTTATTACCTTTCTATTAAAATTATTTAATTGTGTGAGTTCATAATGGACATTTTATCGATGTTCAGAACTTGAGTCAAAAAATGGACTTCATATAATTACCTGATGTTCATCTGGTCCAAAGTTCATTAAATCCAGAATGTTATTAATAATTTATATTTAATATATATCATATATATCCATTATATATATGTAATCATAATAGTACATAACATTTGGAGATAATAAATGAAATTCATAGTTCATGGAGATGGTAAGTTGTACGTAAGCATGAATGATACTTTAATTTCAATTTCATACATTAATGGAATGAAAACATAATGATACATAGGTATATTATATTTAAAGTATAATATATATGTTATATATGTTACATAAGTTCATAAATTACATTATTTATAAATTCCATGTATGACATGAATGAGTCACATCACTTGAGGGGGCGGTTCTCCAAACTTACTCATATGAAATTATCGCATTTTCCCAATATGAAAAGAATAAAGGTATGTTTAAAATATAAAATACAGATGAATAATGAGGACATAAATATAATATATACCATATATAAATATAGTTACATCATAATTCCCAACACGAGAGGTGGTAGGGGAATATTGAACAATCATCGTTTCGTGAGGCAGTAATTCGCCATCCACGGAAACAATATGTTCTTTAACCATTAGACAGAGGTGTGTCTATGTGTAAGTATAATCCTTATCATAACAACATCCTATTATATTGAGGATAATGGAGTTATTAATGGGATCAAATAATAATTAGATAGTAGTGAGTGAAGAAGGAAAATAAATGAAAGAAACTCGAGAGAAGACATTACCTCTAAATCAGGTAACTCTTTTTGATTTGAGCCAAAGGCTTCCTTGGAATAATTTCTACCCAATGTGAGTCTTCTATGAGTAATAGAGGGATGTTTATAGATAATATGAGTATAGGTTGGATGATCCAGGGGCCTGAGAGGGGTGGGTATGGGGTAGAGGTGGAGGCCATTTATAAGAGAGAGGAGGGTCACTTTTGGAAAGTCTTGAAATGTTACTTTATTATAAAATTATTTTTTTTGATTTTAAAGGTCCCAAAATGATATATTTTGAGTATAAGACCCCATAAAATATGTTTTCTACAAGTTTACGTCATAGAGTTTATCTTATCTTTTCATTTTATTTAAATTGTTCTTTAATGGGGTAATCAATGCATCATCATGCTGTCATAAATAGATTTATTTACTAAATGTCTAAAAATTATAACTAAAATACCATGATTTAGGAAATATTTTTGGATTTAAAATTACTATTTATAGTATAATTGATAATTTATCTAAACAAAATTAATATTGTTTTTCTTTGGTGTGACATAGTTTGGTTATATTTTACTTTCTTTAATAATAATAAGATAAAATGTCACTATCACACAAAAGTTATTCCATGGGGTCCTTAAGTTGGCACAAGGAATCCCATGTTAGTCCATGACACAACCAAGAGGATTTTGATGCATGTTGGGGTCATTTTATATTATTATGATATTATTTTATTTCCCCCTACTACCAGATTACTAATTAATCTTGACAATTAAAGATAATTACCGTCATTACTATTCATAATGTCGAAAAACCAGAGTCCTAATTACATAATATGGACCTTATGATTAAAAATATGGAATCCATTTTACCAAATTCCAAAAACAGAAATTGCAGTAATTAATTAAAAAATAATTCCCATTGTCAAAACCAAAGAAGGGTTTTTTAAGAAGTAAAATTTATCAAAAGATTGACACGTTTTTACATCCAATTAAAAAGTGAAATTACTTCTAACGAACAAAATTTCATTAGGTGATAAAAAAATAATTCAATTTCACTTTAAAACCAATTAATAGTACAATCTATCTATATAATTAAATTATATGAAAAAGTAGTTTTGAAGTAAAATGCAGTATTTTTCACTATTCATTAAAAATAAACATTTGTCAGAAAAATACCAAACATCTATCCATAGTAAATTTGATATTCCAAATTCAAAAATGATGTCCATTTTAAGAAATTCAAAACATAGAAGTTGCATTAATTAATTTTATAATTAATTTCCACTATCAAAACAAATAGCGTGTTTTTATGAAACAATATATATCAAAATATTGACACTTGTTTTTGTCCAATTTCAAAGTGAAACTAATTCCAATTACCACCATTGAATTAAATGGTAAAAATATATTCTAACCAAACTTTAAAACCAATTAAAAAATATAATCTAACCATATAAATAAATTATATTAAATAATGATTTTAAATTAAAATACATCATTTTTAACTATTAAAAAAAACAACATTATCGGAAAAATAACAAAAATTTTCACAAAGTAAATTTTGATGTGCCGATTCTAAAGAAATATTTTATTTTGTAAAATAGAACATATAAAATTGTTAAAAACTAGATTTAAAAATGGTTCTCCATCAAAAGGCTATTAATCGATTTTTAATGAATATTAGAATATTTATGCATAAAATTGAAGTGATTCAGATTTTGAGCCTCTAAAATTTATTGGATAAATGTAAAAATATTTAACAAACATATATAAACATTTTTTAGTTAGTTCTATTCATTCCCTCTATTACAATGGCTAGGCGTTAACTACCAATTAAAATAATATTATTATATTATTAGTGTGCAACGTAATATTTCAAAGAAACTCGTTGTTGCGTATTTGGTATGCCATCGAACATAGAATATTCTTTAAAGTAATATTAATATTTAATTCATGAATATTAATAAATATGAAAATGTCATATTCATTATTTAACTAGGGTGTAACATCCTTCCTCCCTTTTGGGAATTACGTCCTCGCAATTTTAAAATTGGGCTCGAAAACATTATTGAAATCCCCACATCAGAAAAAGAGTCAATAATATTATCAAATTAAATGAAATAAAAAGAAGTAAAATGGTCACCTGAAATAACCCATACTAGGATTCCATGAAAACATGGATATGGAAGAGAAAAAAACCATAATGTTCTGGTCGAGAGTGATAGAAAATATGATTAGGAGAGAGTAAACTACCAGAAAATCACAAACTTGTGATGGGTTGAACAGTATTTGATTCCGCAGTAGGAAAAGTTAACAGACAACGTTTTTGTTTTAAGTTACTTTTCATTGAGGAATTTATTTTTGAGCTTAACTGAATCATTAGGAAACATAATTACTAGTCATAAAGACTTTCATCTCTTACTATATTTCTTACACAAACTCATATTTTCTCCAAAAGATGAGTATTTAGGATGACTTGTTCACATTAAAAGTGCTAAAAACAACTTCGAGAGAATCACATAATCTACACAAGATGAAATATATATTTTTCATGCCTTTTATGCCTTAACCAAAACCAAAATGGTTAGTACAATATTAGATAATCCCCAAAATGGATAATATTTTACAAAAAGAAAAAGTACTATTAACCTCCAAAATGTGTCCAACAAAACATAAAGTTCATCAAAGACCATTGAATAAATAACTATCCATAAAAATCATCAAACTAATCCAAACTAATATTGAAACCCAAATATTTGAAGGATTTGATCACATAGTCTTTGAGGGTAAATCTTAACATTTATCTCCAAATAACATCAGTTACTCTTAAAGTCTAATATTGAAAATTAATTAACATATTCACATATCCTCCATGATAGGTTAATCATTTCCATAGATAACCCAAAATCAACTTATTCCTGATTCATAAGATCGTATAACTAAAAATAATTTGTCATACTACCCAGGGACTTCACGTAGTCCAGTGGTAGGAGATAAATACGAGTCACACTTTAGTTGTGGGTTCTATTCCCATAGTTTTTTCCGACGCGACAAGTTGTCACGTGGTCCATGTGTTTCCCTTTTTCAAAAACTATATAATTTTATAACATTCCCAAAAAGAGAAATATTCTTAAAAAATAACCATAACATAATTTAACCACAATGGTTATCTAATAACTTTCGTTTTGCATCCCAAATTGTATTAACCAATAATTGTCTTAAATTCAAGGATCATATAAACCAAAATCATTCTTTATAACTATATCCATAAAAGAAAATATAATTATTCCTTGAATTAAATTTTCATATATCAAACATCAAGTTTACACATACTATAAAAAGTCTTCAAATGCAATCCCATCATCAAAAGAGCCTAAACACTTTTAATCATTTCACCATCCTAAAATCTTCCATAACTCTTGAATCCCTTATATGTTGACTTCTTACTCATTCAATATTCTTTATGATCCATTAACCATTAATTTAAAATATATTATAAAATAATTATTTCCTACAAAAAAATCATGAATCATAACCTAAGATTTCAATAATAGGATAACATATGTTAAGAAATAATCCATACCTTTCATTGGCCATTGTCAGTTTCTTCATCCTTAATCGGAATGGCATTAGGTATCGGTAAACCAATATTTGTACGATCCGGGTGATCCCATTCCCAAAACAACCTCAGAGGTCCTGTGCTTGCATAATGACCATGCACACCACATTTAAAACATTCAATTGATCCTTCATAAAGAATTTACTTCCCTTTCCTAGAGTCAACTAGATGCATCCTTTTTCCATGTAAGGTTATTACTTAATGGATTTCATTTCCACATCTATATCATCTTTCTGTCCCTTTGAAACATTTTCCTATGTGTTTCTTTCCACATCCTTGACACATAGGTTTTTGAACATACTTACCATTATTATTATTACCTGAACTTCTGTAGGGATTTTTTTCTCGCATATATGATTCCTTATAAAAATCACTAAGGTTTAGGTGCTCAATCATGACTCCAGATAGTTGGTTGAGAATAACCATAAGAGTTCTCATTGAAGCTCCCATACCATTCAGTTTCTCATTCAGAAAACCGTCAATGTTTTCTTCACATACACTACTACTTTGGTGCCTACTAGATCCTGCCATTTACTAAAACCAAAATGGTCAGTGTGAGTATATCAGTAAAATCTTCATATAATACTAGGATATAAAAATTCATGTAATCTTAAACTCATTCACTTTATCTAAAATAACTATGACACTTTCTCAAATCCTAACCATTATGGTAATGTCACTTAAGCTTAAAGAATACCCTAACCTCTAAATTTATCTAAACCTCCCTTTGATACCCACTATATGGCTCCGGCCTTAACACATTACATAATCTTGAATTAAATTCATAATTCACATTGGGGATTTTTCAAATTTAGAGTTTTAGATAATTATGCCATAACTATTAAATGTGAACTTGGATATTAAAAAGTAGACACTTCTACTATAACCAATTTTTCACAACAATAAAAAAATAAATAAAAAAATAAGAGATTGTTTCTTGATATAAATCTTCTTGAATACTTCCTTTCTCTCACCATTCCTTATAACTTGTGAAAAACATTTCAAAAACTTGGTATGAGCATAAAAAGATCAGTAAGGGTTATAAAATAATGAAAGGAAACATTAACACATCAATAAATAAAAATCAATGAAACTATAATTTTCAAACATAACATACCTTCTGAAATAAAAATATTTATGAATGACACATAGTAATCACAAATGCTAAAGGTAACATAAGAAGTACATAACATACTTACATTATAGTTATCATAGCTACATAGGGAGTCACATTTGGAATACCCATAACATTATACTACCTTAATATCTTAGGAGAAACATTAACATTTACCTCTGTCATGTTACCCAATGTATTTCAGAGCTATCCTGGGCTCACCTGCCCTAGGATTATCATGTAACCACCAGTATACATAAAAAATTACCAAGAACCATAACTTAATCATAACAAATAACATAATCATAAGGTAAATATAACATTTCCACATTGCAATCACCATATATCAGTTCAATATATTGACGTCATCAACGCTTTATTAAAACCATTTTCGTAACCATCTAAAAATGATATTTTTGAATCAAAGTGTCCCATACCACTTTGAAGATTCTAAAGGAATTAATATTTTAAAACAGTAAAGTACATATTAATAAATCCTTAATAACATTTTGAAACATGGAAATTAATAAGAAATATTTATAAGATTAAATCATTAAGATGATATTTTAGTTATAGAGTTCTTAACAAATAGGAGATGCTTCAATACAAATAATTGAGGAATATCATTTAATCACAAATTTATAATATCATGAGAATAATGGTATTCATTATATAATATTCCGAAGGAATTTATAAACACTATATCAATGTGAATTGGTTCATATCAACAATGAAGTCTCAATGGAATGTAAATTGAGACGAAATCCCTTATAATGACGGTATCCTTTGATTAAGGATAAATATATTACATAATTATGTGTGGAAAATAATAATACACTCAATATAATTGTATATTAAGTGTGAAACAATCATAGTTAATTCACACTTATTCATAGGATTAAATATTCATGAAGTACAAGTTTAACCCAAATAATTGAAAATGGGTTAAGATGTTCCCTGAAAAAATTCGACAGCCTAACGGCGTCACATTGAAATTATGAAAATGATTTGATGATAGAGAAAATGGTATCTCATCACCTGGACATAAAATATACATCAATAAGGTTATATAAGAACTTATCCCAACAAAAGAAGATGTGAATTAAAAGACAAAACAAAAAGAAGTCTTTTAAAAAAAGGAGGGTGAAAGGACCCCTTACCCATTTGGGTAACTTTCGAAACGTACACCCCATGAAAGAAGGATTATACAATGTTGATGTAAATGACCATAAAAAGTTATATTACACAAATTGTAGAATAATGGGTAGTTCATACACCACTTAAAGGAGATAGTGGCAAATATATCATGAATCTTGCGTTAATAAAAAGTGAGATAATAACCCCTTACCTCATTGTAATCTATCAAGTCGTATGAACAAAATATAGTAAGAAACAAATTAATCACTGAATAACATGAATTGAATCATGATAATATATATCAAATGGAAGTACAAAATACACCACATACAATAAATAATTTTCAAACAATGAAAATATCATGGAATTAAAAGTGAGATAAGAAATCCCCTTACCTTGTGTCCGACTTGACTCGCTTGTATGTTCTTTGTTCTTCCAGAATGATAAAATTAAACTAATTTCTACTTTCTTAAGAATAATTTTCAATTTTATTGTTCCTTTTATATCACTTATAACCTTTCTAAAAAAATATTTAATTTGTTGAGTTCATAATGGTGATTTTGTCGATGTTCGGAACTTGAGTCAAAAAATGGACTTCTTATAATTACATGATGTTCTTGTGGTCCAATGTTCATTAAATCCAGAATGATATTCATCATTTATGTGTAATATATATCATATATATACATTATATATATGTACTTATAATATTACATAACTTTTGGAGATATGAAATGAAATTCACCATTCATGGAGACGGTAAGATGTACGTACGCATGAACGCTACTTTCATTTCTATTTCATATTTTAATGGAATGAAAACATAATTATACATAGGTATATTATAATTACATTATAATATATAGGTTATATATTCTACATATGTTCATAAATTACATTCTTTATAAATTCCATGTTTGGCATTAATGAGTCTCATCACTTGAGGGGGCAGTTGTCCACACTTCCTCATAAGAAATTATCACATTTGCACAACATGAAAAGCATACATGTATGTTTTCAATATAAACTACAGAGTCATAGAGAATAAATAAATATAATATATATCATATATAAATATAGTTTCATCATAATGGCCACCATGAGAAGTGGTAGGAGAATATTGAACAATCATCATTTCGTGAGGCAGTAATTCTCCATCCACAGAAACAGTATGTTCTTTAACCATTAGACGGATGTGTGTGTAAGTGTAGGTATAATCATTATCATAAAAAATACTATTATATTTAGGTTTCTGGTGTTATTATGGGATAAAATAATAAGATGATAGTGGTGAGTGAAGAAGGAAAATAAAAGAAAGAAACTCGAGAGAAGACATTACCTCTAAATCGGGTAACTCTTTTTGATATGAGCCAAAGGCATCCTTGGAAAGACATATTCCCAAAGTGAGGATTATAGGAATAAGATAGTGATGTGTAGAGATAAAATGATTAGAGGTTGGACGAGCCATGGTCTTGAGAGTTGTGGGTAATGGGGTAGAGGTGGGGGCCTTTTATAAGAGGGAAGAGGGTCACTTTTGGAAAGTCTTGAAATGATACTTTATTATAAAATTATTTTCTGATTTTAAAAGTCCCACGTTGAATTATTTTGAGGATATGGTGATAAGGGTTCGAAATAAACCCATAAAATAGGATTTCGACAAGTGTATGTCCGAGAGTTTACCTTTTCTTTTCATTTTATTTAAATCATTCATTAATGAGGTAATCACTGCATCATCATGGTGTCATAAATAAATTTATTCATTTAAGGTATAAAAATAACCAAAAAAAATACTATGATGTAGGAAATATATTTAGATTTATAATTACTATTTATAATCTAAGTGATCATTTATGTAAATAAAATTAAAATTGTTTTACTTAGGTGTTACATAGTTTGGTTATATTTTTCTTTCGTTAAAAATAATATGATAAAAGGTCACTATCTCGCAAAAGTGATTCCATGATGTTGATAAGTTGGAACAAGGAATAACATGGTCGTCCATGACACAAACAAGAGAATTTGGACACATTTTGGGGTCATTTTATATTATTATGATATTATTTTATTACCCTTAACTAAACGATTACTAATTAATCATGATAATTAATGATAATTGTCGTCGTTACTATTCATATTGTCCAATAAAAAGAGTTATAATTATATAATTTGTATCAATTTATTCCAAAAATGGAATCCATTTTACCAAATTCCATACACATAAATTGCAGTAATTAATTTAAAAATAATTCTCGTTGTCAAAACCAAAGACAGGTTTTTTTAAGAAGTAAAATTTATCAAAAGATTGACTTGTTTTTAAATCCAATTGAAAAGTGAAATTACAAAAAATGAACAACATTGAATTAAGTTATAAAAACATAATTCAATTACACTTTAAACCCAATTAAAATAACAATCTAACGATATAATTAAATTAAATGAAAAATCATTTTTGAAGTGAAATGCAGTTTTTTTCACTATTCATTAAAAAGGAACATTTATCAGAAAAATACCAAAAATGTATCCAAAGTAAATTTGATATTCCAAATTAAAAAATGTATTCCATTTTACCAAATTCAATACATATAAGTTTCATTAATTAATTTTATAATTAATTATCCTTTTCATAATAGATAGCGTGTTTTTAA
This sequence comes from Viscum album, assembly GCA_963277665.1. NCBI lineage: Eukaryota > Viridiplantae > Streptophyta > Magnoliopsida > Santalales > Viscaceae > Viscum > Viscum album. Next base: position 1,939,268,027 of record OY728126.1, on the reverse strand, counting down.
GAAACAATATCTATAAAGAGATTGACACTTGTTTACGTCCAATTTCAGAGTGAAATTAATTTAAATGACCACCATTGAATTAATTGGTAAAAATATATTCTAATTACACTTTAAAACTATTTAAAAAGATAATCTAACCATATAAATAAATTACATTAAAAGGAGGTTTTGAATTAAAATACAACATTTTTTACTATTAAAAAAATGAACTTTATCGGAAAAATAATCAAATTTACACAAGGTAAATTTTGATTTCCCGATTCTAAATATGGATTTTATTTTGTCAAATATAAAATATTAAATTTTCAAAAAGTGGATTTAAAAAGGGTTCTCCATCAAAAGGCCATTAATCGACCTTTTAATGAATATTAGAATATTTTTGCATAAAACTGGATTCATTTTCATTTTAAGCCTCTAACATTTATTGGATAAATGTAAAAATATTTAACAAACATATATAGTAATTTTGTAGTTAGTTCTATTTATTCCCTCCATTACAACAGCTAGGTGTAAACCACAATTTAAAATAATATTATTATATTATTAGTGTGCAACATAAGATTTCAAAGAAACTCGTTGTTGCATATTGGGTACGCCATCGAACATAGAATATCAATTAAAGTAATATTAATATTTAATTCATGAATATTAATAAAAATTAAAATTTCATATTCTTTACTTACCTATTATGTTACATGGTGAATGAGGATAAGACGATGACATAGAGACTTCTCAATGTCATTCCTGTTGAAATTTACAACAAAGTTTGAAAAGCTCTGGGGGAGTTATGCAAAAAATGAGATCGGTACCCAGTTCTTCTGGGAGTTTAAACCCTAGAACCTCCAAGTGTCAATGTAGCTAATGATATTGACTACATGGGGACCAACTAGGGCACCCTCTTAAATCTTGCTCTGAAATAGATCCCATGATATCTCAAACCTTTCATGTCTTGATCTCTTCCTGTATAGACCACAGAGGTGCTCGAGCATATTGTAGGCATCCATTTCTTCATGGGACTTCATTAGCTCACTAGACATTGATGACATCATCAAATAGTGAACATCGAGTGTATCGTTATAATGTTGATCATAGACCAAGAAATATTCATCACTCGCCCCTTGGGAAGGCGAATCAGGAAGTGAGGACTCTAACACATAAAACTTTTGTTCATGGCATAGGATAACCCGAAGGCAGCTAAACCATTCATGAATGTTACTATCGGTGAGGATATTGTTTTTATACAGAATTGATCGCATAGAAAATTTGGTTAACGAGATTTTCATATTGATTATACAAATTATAAGAGAATATTTATCAGTAACTTTTGATTACATATTATGTTAAATAATTAATGAATTTATTAATTCTCCCACTATTTTATAATTTCACTACGACCCCCACCATTGAACTTGGAATGCATAGTTACTACGACATTCTAGTGGAAAGGATCCATACTCCACTTCACATAACCCCAACAAGGGTTGGTCAAGAAATTTAAAGGTATTAAGGTAGGTATTTCTTTGCCAACTGTGAGCTTACAGTTCCTTGATATGTTTAGTGGACTCCCCAATCCTAAAATCCTGACTTGGATTTTCTCAACAATTTCCCCCATTTTACAACAATTCTAGCAAGGTCAAATCTCTTGATGTAAAATGTTTAAGTCAACCCAAAACTTTCATAAGTGCTTATATTATAAAAGTAAGTGTCCCAATAAGGGTTGGTCATACAAATAGTTTTTTGGAGTCTTTACCTTGATCAAGTAATGAAAGGCTTGGTCTGACATTATATGGTATTTAATGGATTTCAATCCTTTATGTGTAGTTTCACATTATGACATGTTTGTTAATATTATATGATTCTTACTTAATTTATTAACCATGTTCTGGTAATGTTTACGCATATTCCAGTTTTAATTTTATTCTATCTTTTCATGCATGTTTATTTCATTAACTATGTGATCACGACAACACATACATAATAAATAAACTATGAAATCATATAGAAATAAAATAAGATGGCATGATCATGAGCTTCTATTGGTTTTCTTATCTAGTTGTTTAGATAAGTAAACCTTGACCTAGGGAAAACACCTTGAACCCGATGGTTCGTGTTTTGAAGCTCCCACCTGCCCACCTTTGTATCTTCTTGGGTTGGTTTCACCTTGGGATAGGATTTTGAACCATCTCCTCTGGCTTGGGAGATCCTCCATTACATGGGGTTTACATTAAAGAAACCATGGGCACACATTCCCTACATTTTATTTGAAAAAGGCTCATAGGACAATGAATTTAAAGTAATATAAATTTAAAAGAAACTATACAAACAGAAAGTTTCTTTGGACTTGATCATGATTATCCATAGCATGCAACGACATTTACGTATATTTAGTATTAAAATTCTCTTAATCATTCTGTTATTCATGAAAAGTCGTGCTTGAAATCAATTAATTACAATATTATAATTAATCAATTCTTTATTTTAAATTCCATTATGAATTTCCTTGAGATTCTTATCATACAAATTCCTTGTATGGGTTATTGTACATCAGAGGAAACCTAGTGAAATTAAATTTCTAGAAAGTACACGGCGTGTAGGATATATTACATGGTGTGTATTTGTTTTCACCCTTTATCCAATGTACACGCCGGGGGTTTGGAATGTTTTCTGTACTTTGTAAATTTAAGAGTACACGCCATGTAGATTAATCTAACATGGCGTGAACTTCCTTGTTACGCGGTTACCGGCATGACAATCCTGTGTACATGGTTACACAGATTCTCCTTGTACACGGTTTCACCTGGTCCGTATTAGACTACAAGGAATGTTGATTCAACATACACACCGTGTATTCTGGTTTCCACATGTCATTCAGTTTTGATTAACACAGTGTATTAAAAAACATAGGTATACTTAACTTACACGGTGTGGTCTGTCGGACTAGTACCAGTTTGTTGAACATAAGTACATGGTGTGTAGATTTCACCACACACCGTGTATTCCTATGTTATATAGATAGAATGATCGACTCCTCTGGATGAGTACCTCATTTTTATTTTTATCAAAATTAAAATTAAAAAATTGTTTCTGTGATGTGAATCGGGAAACGAAGTTGGAAGAACAGATCTCATTCATTCAATTTTATAGAATGTTTTATCTTGATATTAATAAAATATAAATGCATAAATTATCAAAGAAAATTAAATAACTATAATCAACGTTGTGCTCTCTCTAATACCACTTGAAGGTCCCAGGTGCAGCGGATGATCATGGGTGTATGTGCCCACTTGTCTTTTTGTCATTAGAAATGATCAATATGGGATCAATACAATGATAAAAACGAGACTCCACAGATCGAATCACATAAATAAAAAAGGAAGAAGAATAATCCTGGTACAACAAAAGAGGATCATCAAAGGTTGATAGTAATTAATTAAATTAATTGAAAATAAGTACCTTTTATAGAATTCTTTCTTCATTGATATTTATGATCATGTTTTGATGTCATTCGTCATTGTGTCACAAAAGCCACGTGTAGACTTCCTCTTGAGGTGATCCACACGTGCACCACATATATTTGGACATAACCAAAGGAATCTATGGGTCCTAGCATGGAGAAGACTTTTCTTGTGTTGTCTGCCTTAGATCACCTTGATCAAATGGAAAAGGATCTCTCTCAGTCTTGAGAGTATTCTTGGAGGAAGGAGTTCTTTCAGCCTTGAAAGAATTCTCCAAGATTTTTGTGCACAACAATTGGAGAAAAGTGTTGGGGTTGTTAGGATATTTATAATTGGGTATGTGAATATCTAGTTATGAAAATAAATAAACGTGTTACGAATTTTATTTATTTCATTAACTCTTATTCAAAACCCCCATGTCTAATCATTAATTCCTTTATATGCATCCACGTTGATGATAATAAATATCATTTAATAAAATGATTTTATTTCATCAAAATCCTGACTGAAAATACTACACAGTGTGTAATCATTTATACATGGTGTGTAATCATTTTTCATTTATTTTCCAAAATGAATACTACACTTCTTGTACAATCAATGTACATTACGTTTATATCTTGTTCTCATTTTATCCTTCCTCCAAAATTAAAAAAATTTAGGCTCCTTCAATAATTATTAAACCACATATGAGAATAATCTTTATTCTACTGGAGATATTTAGATACACTTAATGTGTGACCCTTTAGACCTCTTTCTCATTGGCGTTAGGCGGGCTTTCCTAAAGTCCAAGATTAGCAGTGAGTCAAGGCACCCAAGAGGAAGAAGTTAACGCCGCATAGATGTTTCACCTCATACGAATGCTTTACATGTAATTTAATACCCTTATATCAATATCTCTTCAAGTAGGTTTCATGGCCGTGTCATAAACCTGTATACTTGATCCTTCATTCTTTGACTTCCAGAAATAAACTCATTGTGACATCATGGTCATGGAATTTGGGTGACAGTTTTATTTCAATCAAAGGGCCCGAGATATCTAATTCCATAAATAGAGAAGGAAAAAATCCTTCCTTGACTTATCCATTAACAATATGTCATTCGTGATGCACCCACCTTACCCTACTTCCCACCAACTGTCTTCGTGACGGTTTTCATAAGCAAATCTAAGTGTGCGGGTCATGATATGTGTTAATAATAATCATAAAGTCTATGGACCCTTACACACGCTCATATAGAGCAATGTCCAATGACACCAATACATGTGGAATTAGTACTGGTGGTTCTGTTCTACTAATCTCTCACCTTGAAGATTACCAAGTGTGAATTCCATGAGAGGGAGTATCATCTTCTAAAGAGTACTCGCACATGACGGTCTATATACTATGTTCATTGTCATAGTATGTCATCCAACCATAGAACATAATTTAGGAATATTGTTATAGCATTTCAATATTCTTATCATAGTGGGAATATTCCATGACCTTATTAATGAAACAAATATTCGAGGAAATTATTATATTATATTCATATAGAACAATGAACAATATATAATAAGTGTACATTCATGTAATACAAGTACATACAGTTGGTTCTCAGGACACCAACTAGTACATAAGGTCCAATAAACAAGTCCACAAATTGGATCATTCAATAACATGTATAAATGCGAATTTTTTATTGGTGTGTCTCTTTCTCATATTATCATGCTCTAGGGATTTAAAATGGGGTACACCATGCGAAGTTGTACCAAATTACTATGAATATCAATCTAGATATCCTATATCATAAGTTTCTTTAAAAATATTTATTTCATCTATTTATAATATATTTTAAGAACACTATTTTGGTTCTTCTTAGTTATCATCATATTGGGGAACTACCATGGCCTTTTAGAGTGATAACTACTCTCTGGATATTATAAGATGTAATATTACACAATATAAAAATTATTATGTGATAAGGGGTTTATTAATATTAAAGACTATGAATATAGGTAATAAAAATGTAAATAGAGTTTGTTTCTAAGGAACTAAATCCAACAATAATCATTCCATTAGAACCAAATATCATTATTTAAACCTTCTATAAATCCAATAATTTCAACGAAAAGTCATTATAAACAATAGAAAATTCATGTAAGTTCCTTGGGATATCTACATAGAACCCCTAAAATAAATCATAAAGGATTCCATACTTGTATGATAACCAGTCGGATCGACTTCCAACATAATTATCTATAGAATATAATCATTACCCATTGAAATGTTGAGTTGTACCATGATCACTTGGTTGGAAACAATTTACAGGGACCATAACATGTATAAAAAACATAAAATATTTATTTCCATCGTTGAAAAAAATATCCTTTTTAGTGAATAAGTAAAACATATTCATATATTTATAAATACGTTTCAATAAAATCTTTTTCCCCCACTAAAATACCTAGAACAAAGGGATTAAGGGATTTTAATTAAAGAAAATGAGGAATCATATAATGGAATCCAAAACATCAATGACAGTTCAAGTGGTGGGAAACTCCATTAACAACATATAATATAAAATAAAATATTTTTTTCCCTTTTGTAAAGAATTTCCAAACGATTCATAAAAATATTCCATTGGAAGACATTTTCATGAATCTATAAGGGGGAATAAACTGCCATTTTTTTCATTTCTGTATAAATATATTAACAATAAAATTCTATGAGTACCAACATTAAAGAAAAATATTTTGAAATTTGATATTTAAAAAATTTAAAATTCCTTTTTAATGTAATGTGCCCCTTACATCATGTCCAACACATAGCATTTATTATTTAACATCATAAATAATAAAAATATTTTAATTATTTACATTAATAATAACCTTCAATTGGTTATTATTCTAATAATTATATTTATTGTCATGTTATATTTAATTACTTAATTAATTATGTTCACATCAGACATTTTGATGTTATTTGGGTCATATGTCCAAAAATTACATGATTAGGTTGAATATGGTAAAAGGGTTCATTATTATATAATATATATACTAATAATCATGAAATAATTAATACTTTTATACATCACATATAATTTTAATAGAAACCATGAATGGAGGTTATGAAAAATAAAGTATATTACAATCACGGAGATAGTAGGTCGTACATACATATCAATAATGTTTCCATTTTTCAAATAACATGATGTGGAGAAGGTAATTATTATTATATCTAAAAAAATTATTATTATATCATAAATTTCATATAATATAATGAAATATATTTATGAAAATCATCCATTAAACGTGACTATGAAAAATTAATCACATTACTTCGTCGAATTGGTACACAACAAATACGCACGAACATAAATATCATTTTTAAAGGAAGGTAATGTATTAAATTATATGATAAATTATATATTAATTAGTAAAATTATGTAATTAATTTCATAAATATATATATTTATATTAAATCATTCATTTTAATCATCTATGATAGTTGATGACAGAGAAAAAATTATATTGGGTTGTGAGGTCACAGATCGTCATTCACAAGAATGATGGACTCGTTTCCCATTTGATGGAATAAAATATATATATATAAATTACATTATTACCATAAAAACTTTTAAGAAAATATTTTGTATGGGTGTTTTGATTTATTCATGTATGAAAAATATTTTAAGCATGTATAATAAGAAATAAAATTATATCATATATTTAAAATCTACACCTCTTATTCAGACGACTTCCTTTTCTATAAAACATAATCCATATATGGTTAGTATTGTACAAAAAAATAATACATCTATAATATGGGGAGGGATTTTAGGAATTTATTTGGGTATGTACTTTCAGAAAAAATGGCTATGATGGTGTATATATAAGAGGAGAGTGGTGCCATTATATAAATTAGGGGAAGGGAATTCATGCAATTTAATAACATGTTAAAATAAAGTAAACTAATTTTCATGTTAAAACTGGGGAAAATTTATATAACAAGAATATCATATTATTATGAGTATAACATTATTTATCCAATTATATATGGACATTTAGGTGATTTATTCACCCTTCTCTCATTGTTTTAACCCTTATTAAACCTTTTGGAAATTAATTCGATGTCAATGTTTTTTACACCTTAGTTGTAAATAATGTTAATATAAAATAATTATAGACCCATAAATATATCATGTTTGATATTTTCAACCATAAATAATTAAAATTGATCAATATTGTATTTATATTAATTTTACATCTATAACAACCATGATCTTTATTTCACACTTAAACTAAACTTATTTCATAAAATATTAATTTTATACAACATTGAAGTTTATAAGAATAATATATTTGGGATATAGTAAAATTAAATAACAAATTAAAACAAAAAACACACATCTTTATTGAAAACTTATTTTACATGACCACCCACATTCCTACGTATTTATAATTTCATGGGATAACCTGAGGACATGCATAAGAAAAGGGTGAGATCTAAAGCCCTATAAGAGGTTAAACAAGGCATAACAAGAAAAATACAGTACATGTAAGGAAATATGCATATCAATGGAGGATACGAGAAACAAGAACATAATGGCATAATATAGCATGATTTTTATAACATGGAAATGTTTCATTAACATTTAAATGATATTAGCATGATCTAAGGAAAATTGGACATGAATCATGAGTAAAACCTCATTGAACATGAATTGTAATATGTAAACTATCATTTCACTTGTAGTATCACGAAACTAATCTATACCCAATGCATTGGAGCACTATCAGGGTGAACCCTTTAGAAACATTTCATTTCATGCATAAGTGTGCCACATGGATCATAAAATATGGAATCATTCAACATTATCATTTATTCCAATATAAAGGGATGTGGAAAAAATACATGAAAATTTATAGTAAACAATTAAATGTTTCTAAAGGTTTATACCCTTGATAGAGAAAATGACATGGTATTCACTACACAACAACAATGGCATGGAAAATTATGGTACAATTTTGACAGTAGAACGACGTGACATAAGAATTCATAAAAATGGTTGATTTGAGATAAAGGGGTATCTCAACATATATACAAGAATTTTATAGTTGGGGTTCATATAGATACATGTCCAAACATATGTAAATTAATTTAGATGCATAATATTAAATAAGTTCATGACTGTAAATGAGGAGAGAAAAATCACTTATGGAATTTCGGCATGGTTACCGATGTACATTGGTGAAATTAATGTGAGCGAAAGGAGTATCTCATAATTCATACATAAAGAGGGTTGTATAGTATATTTTTTAAAATATACCCCACTTTTTTAATTGAAAATAAAATGGCATAACAACATAATGATTTATAAACAAAAATGAGAAAGGATGAAATCCTTTACCTGGAAGTGTGATCCGAAAGGCTAGGAAGAGGCTCAAGAGGGGATTATTGGGAGCCTTGGGAACATTGGGAGGATAATGTAGAGAGTATGGATTTTTAGGGATGTGCTCTAAGGGTTTTTACTGAAAAAATTTGGGATCTTTAGTAGGATATTTAAAGGAAAAGATATTGAATTCTTTATTATAATGGTTTTGGACACAAAACATTAATGTAATCAATAACAGAAACAAACCAATGGTTTTTCCCATGTTTTTTCCATATTGGAGTGGAAAATATTATTTTATAATTCCAATGGACTAAATTCTTAAAATATTAGGCTTTCTTATGTGTAGGGGATTCACACTCCCAAGGAAATCATTTTAAAAGATAAAATGGTTTATAAGTCATGGAGGGTCATCTAAGGCACAATAAAAGCAATCCAACAAATATATAATCACATTATTTTATAAATAAAACATATATTGGTGAAAGAAGATTTTATAGTAATTTATTATATCACTATTAGGTCATTATGATGTCATAAAATACATTATACATTTAAACGGTATTTAATTGTTTCCCGAAATTTTGATAATCTCAGAAAATTATGAAAAATTCACAGCTGAATAATTTAGACATCCAGACTCCAAAAATAATATTTATTTTATCTATATAATTTTCTAAATATCTGAATTTTTACTTTTAATATAAAATCTTACATTTCTCGAAAATTTATGGGTTTTGATAAAAAATTACTTTCAAACCATAATAAAAATTACAATTGTATTCATAAAAAATTATTCAATCATTTAAATTTGATAAAACTTAATTTAGTAATAATATTTTATTAAAATATTATTTAACTAAAAATTAAATTAATTTATCAAAATATATTTATTTATTGAATATTAACTAAAAATACTATTTTTTTCATTGAAATCCATTTACTAAGTAACAATTATGAAATGAATGTATATTTTTTATACAAAGAATAAAGCACATAATCATAGTGCTAAGGTCTTGTTAAAAAACCTATTATAACACTTGAATGAAACATATGGGTAAGGTATGTGATAGTGTAAGACTAATGTGGTGGAATAGATAACATTACTTGGGTGGTAATCTCTATTAACTTCAACTTCTCCCATTGGTAGTTTCGTTCAAGCCTAATAGGTTGAAGCTCAGATTGGGCTTGGTCAAGAGAGAAGAAAAGTGTCGCTACCTCTTTTCTATTCTCTAAAAAATGGGATTCGTGTAGAGGAATTCTACATTATGAGCCCATAACTTCCATTTTCTAAGTAAATTGGATTTGTTATATCCCTATATTTATACTACTAATGTAATCCCTATTCAACGACTATATTAGCAGTGGTAATAAATCATTAATGTATTTTGAAATCCAAAAACATAAAACTAAGGATGTGTATGTGATTTATATAACCATGATACATAATAAGACATTAATTTAGATCAAAAAGAATTTTCATTATTAAATGCTGGGGACGTTACAATCTTACCCCTAAAAAATTTTACCCTAGATATTTCATTTTCCCATACTAAAAGTGATGTGGGTAGCTCTGCCTCATCACTTCCTCTGGTTCCCACATTTCTTCTTCAAACATTTGGTTTCTCCATATAACTTTCACAAGGTTCATTTCCTTATTTGATAGATATTCTTCCCTTTGATCTATGATATTCACTAGATTATCTTCATAGAAGAGTTTTTTTCTCAAATGGTACCACCTATGTATTGGGTTCATGTGATGGGTTAGGTATGTACTTCCTCAAGAGTGATTCATCGAATACATATTGTACTTGAGATAGGTCTAGTGGTAGTTCTAGTCAATATTCCCCTACTCCAATACAATCAAGGATCTCAAAAGGTCCGATGTACTTTGGACTAATCTTTCCATTATTCCCAAACCTCATAACCCTCTTCCACAGTGATATGCAGAGGAATACCATGTCTCCAAAATAAAACTATAGGGCTCGTTGATGAGTATTATCATAGATCTTTTATCTACACTGATAATCTTCAATGTACTTCTAGATAGTATTAGCCTTCTCCTCCATTTCTTCGACCATTTTTGGACCTAGGTGTTTTTGCTCCCAAAATTCATCCCCACATGTTAATATTCTGTACCTCTTCCCATAAAGGACTTCATAAGGATCCATTTGGAAGATTGATTAGAAACTATTATTTAATGAGAACTCAATTAGATGAATATGGTGTTCCCATCCTCCATTGATGTCCATTTAGAATGCTCTCAACATGTTCTAATGTTTTTGGATAGCCTACCCAGATTGGCCATTCGTTTGAGGATGATAAGCCATACTAATGTTTAGCTCAGTATTCAGAGCATACTGAACACTCTTCCAGAACATAGAAATTAATCTTTGATCTAGATTAGACATAATAAATAGTCGAACTCTATGAAGCCTTACCACTTCTTTGATGTATATCCGTTCCATTTGAACCAATGAGAAATCGTCTTGAAATTCAATGAAGTGTGAAGTCTTTGTAAGATGATCCACAATAGCACACATCAAAATTGTTCTTCTCTGAAGGGAATCATCCAAATTCCAAATAATAATAAAAATCCCAAAAATTATTCTATGGAGGAATAAACCCTTTAAATTCTTGAATCTAATAAATTATATTCAATGGGAAAATATGTACTCAAATAAAACTATCAGAAAACACATCCTCCATGTTATGAAGACATAATAATCACAGTTGTACCCTCTCCAAATTGACCATATCATTAGTTCCATTCAATAAAATTCAATTATCCAACTAAACATTACACAAGAATAAAATTTATAGACAATATTATATCTATATAGACTCATATATAACAACGATGAACCATATTATTATTCCAAAATGACTAAGTGAATAATGATAATTACACAAGTTTTTGAACTTATAAATCTTTATAACTAGGTTATCATTGTTCTAATCTTTGAAGATCTCTCTGAAATATCTTTTATATCATTTAAATTAACCATCCATTGATATAGATACATTTTACGTCCCCAAAAAAGGAAATAACTTGGGGATTCCACAAAAAATCAACTAACAAAAAATTTCTTCAAAGACCAATATTCACAAGTTATCATAGAACCCATGAATCATTAAACATGATGTTAAATTTATCAACATATCAAGATCAATTTAACAACCTAAGGTATCATTGAAAAACTTATATTTCTGAAAAAAATTATATTTTTATGTTTATGATGATCATCAATTCTAATTTCATGAGATCTCTATAAAAGGTCATAATTATTTCAATATAACATTAACGAATCGTATAATACCATCAGTCACCTCCTAGTACCTTCATAAAGGTATCTCAGGGTTCTTTTAGGGGTCCACTATTGGTCAACAAATAATAAAAAAATGATACTTTTTAATTATAACGGAAACCACTAATCAAGTGCCTAATTAAAACCCTATGAAAATAATTTTTGATAAAGAGAACATTTAATCAACCGCCATTTCTATCCATGAGACCTCTCCAAACTAAACTAATAACCCCATCATTGATGGATTTATCATATAACTAAAAAAATAAAAATTAATGGAAAAAATATATGTTTATAATATTTGGTAATTACACTTCAAATGGAATTTTACTCCTACCTACTAATAACTATAAGCCAATTGGGAAAGGTGATCACACACACCAATATATTTTTATCAAATCAAATGACTTAAACTACCTATCTTCTACACATTAATCAAATTATCAAATGATGACCAATATATAACATCCCCATAAACCATTATGAAGTAATTTATAATTGATTATCAACTAACTAGGAGAGTCATGAATTTATCATTACCTAGTGAAAAGGCCCATAAAAATATCAAACCTAAACTCTGATATGAAAAGAATGTTGATGATTCCATTAAATTAATGAACATAAATTAAATTACCATTCTCATTAAACTCCCAGTCATGTATTCCCACAATATGAAATTAACCCAATTTTAAGGATTGATTTGGAAAAATAAGAAATATCACAACACATTATAATATAGATTCCCTTTTTCAAGAAGAGTGATAATAACTTTTCTATTGGATCCCCAGAAAATATTTTTTTATATCATGTATATTAATTCATATTACATAATTCATTCATACACATCTGACACAACAGTAAATATCCCAACAACCACTACGTTTTTGTAGAGAACTAGCTATTTATGGTTTGTGAATTTCAAGAGGCATTTAAATTTTTAATCTTGGATCCATGGTTATATTAATAATGGGGAATTATAATTGTGTTTTTAGATAAAAAACACATCATAGTAGTGTTTTATATTATAGATTAAGGAATGTTATATTTTTTAAATTCTCTAGTGGATTTGAGGAGAATAATGTGGATGGTTTTATTTTCATAATATAGTTTTTATTGGTTTATGAATACCATGTGGTTTCAAAAAATTACGCACTACTCTAGGGTAAACAATTTGATTGATTATCTAATAAGTAATGAGATTCATGGATTAGAATTTTTTTAGGGAAATATGTGTGGATATAACATACAGCTCCCTATTTTTTTAGAGAAGATCACACATTTGGTGAATATTTGGGAAACCTATAAGAAAAAATAGACAAAGAGGGATTGGAATGAGATAGATTGAACCATACTATTTAAAAATTCATTTGATAACTATGTGATAACATAAATTTTATTTAAAAGAACTAATTTAATATTTTACATAACTAGGCTTTAAATCCACCCCACTCATTTTTTTCTCACAATTACAATTGAGCTCAAATATCCATCGGTATACCTCTCTCTCTATTTCTCTTTATATATCTTTTTCTTCTCCATCAATAAATTATCTTTATATATGCAACATTTCATAGATGTTACACAGTGTATTAAAGTTTCTTTCTCTACTTACTTGATTTATTTCCACTTTTTCATCGGTTTTATTTATTTTCTTTGTCTCCAGCTAGGGATTTCATGATTATTCTACTATGTAATGATAAAATTATATTAATATAATAAATATATTCATGGGGTTGATAAAGGGAATATTATGACGATAGAACCATGTTATTTATTTTTTTACATAAAATTCACATAAATCAGTGGAATTATTATGGGATTATTCCAAAATTGGATGATATTTTCTATTAAATTGGGTGAGAAAATTTGAACTTTTGTGTTTATTTTGTTTGATGTATTGTGGGAGGTTGAACACACCTCTTAGCTTGAGTTTTTTTAATGAATGAATTCTTAAATGAGTTATTATACAATTATTCCAACATTAATTGAATTTTATAATTTATTATTATTAATTATAGTTATTTAATCGTACATTATTACTTGAGATACTTCGGAGGTTGTGATATGAGATTATGTGTGTCCAAAATTAACTTTAGAAATGACTGTATGATTTAATAACGAAAATGAATGTTTATCAGGTATTTGGTCAATTATACATCTATCTATTTTATATGTATTTATATTATATTATATTATATATATTATATATAATTTTATTCCATCAACCATTTATTTTAAAAGAATGGATTCATTTAAATGTCCATAAGATAAACAAATTTTCCATGGTTAAGATGGAACCTGGAATGCTGGCATGATGTTTCATGACCCACTCCACACAAGGTGTAACCCTCCCAAGATGGCAGTGAGAGCATATAGATATTGATACATGAGTTCTGCCACCAGTAGTGCACACATTGGAAATTATCATAGAGGGTATAAAAACATGATGATTATATGCTTTACCATCTTTTACAACACATGTGAAATAAATATTTATTAAATAAACCATCCAACTCATGCTCAAACTGAAACATAAAATAAAAACCAATTAAAAAAAATGTAATTTCATGTTTGAACCGATACAAATTTGTAGAAAACTGAAAGTACCAAAAGAAAATTAAAGATGGTAGTAACTATGAAGCCATAATAGCTTCTATTAAACAATAAGCAATTAGTGACCAGCAAGATCTCCCAACTTCCCCAAATGACCTAACAACCAGTTTATATAAATATGTAAGTTTAGTATAATAGTAAAATCATTATGATTCTCCACGATGTCTCTTGTAAAAATGTAAGGAAATCATGATAAAGCAAACTGAACAACAAATGAAGCTACCATTTCTCTAAAAAAGGTATATGAAGTTCCCATTAGCTACATGGAAAATCTGACCAAGTATTATATACAAAAAAATATTATATAAATAATAATATCAATGGTACCCCACTAAAACCACCCCACTGGTTTTCTTCTCTTCCCCAATGTCACATGTTCTTAGCATCTCTCTCAAAAAAGGATAATCTATAGACTACTAGGAAAAGATCCTCAACATGAACCTTACACAAAACACCCCTATATCCACATAGCCCAACGTAATCAAGTAGTTTCCAAGATACACCATATCCTAGATAATGTGTATCATTAATCGAGTATTATACCTCAATCCATAATTTCTCAAAACCCGAGCTGGAATCCTCAAGTCATCATAGCCTATACACATGGCACCTATAGTATTTCTTCAGAAACTATATCTAGAATTAATTTCATTGAAATAACCACAAGCAATTATAGCCCTCTTCACACATATATGGTGAAAAATTATTGTCGTCCATACTAGAAAAAGTATCTACCAAGAGAATAGAGGGGGTATAAGGGGTAGTCAACCCTCAATCCTCCACCCATGATTTTGGGGAAACACACCACCCCCCTGAGTGACTCAGAATCTTTGGGGGGTCATTTTCCATAATTGATAGTGTGGAGTAATGTATAAAATAAAAAATGTAAATGATATAATATTGATCACATGAACACTATAGGCTTGAACATTTACCATACTCCATTTCAAATGACATCTCTCAGACTCTCGACTAACATAGCTAAGACTATATATAATAAAATGACACTAACATTTATAGAGCTAAATTAAATTATCTTATTACTTTTCAAATGTTTCGTGTTACTTTAATTATTTTATTAGATATAATTAACCATTTCATTTTTCCATATTTCATTGCATTAGAATCACAACCAATGTTCTATGCCCTATAGGAATGAAAACTGAGTCCACAACTTCCCCTAATTATAATCATATCATTGCATCCCCACAATATTCAACCTCATGGGGTAAAAATTTATTAATTTATTTATATTATAAATTTCAATATTACAAGGTAATCTATATGAACATCCAATGATACAATAAAAGAAAAAAACTAAGAATATCTAGAAAAATCAAGTAGTGGGGAATGAAAAGAAGATAAACAATGACATATCCATCATCGAAAAAACAGAATCAATCAAGAATCCAACTTTCATATTTGTGGGATAGATTAGAATCAACCGGTTTCATCATCTCTAGTGTCCTCCCGGACACACAAATGTATAAACTAATGCATTTCTCCACTCCATGCATCAAGTAATACAACAAAAATCAGACCTCCCCACCCCTCATACCACAAAATACCTCCATGATCAACCATCTCAGGATCTGATCACATTGGGGACTTCCCTACCCACATACTATAATGAAAATCTAGGATCACATCATATCACAATATGTATTGAACAACCAAAAAATCATGGCTCTTGGATCAAATACTAGGAATTCATCATACCCACACAGTGATTTCTAACGACACGAAAGCACAAGGCACTCGCCCTTTATATGAAAGAGGGGAAATAAATCCCTAAAATTCATTATATTTTATCACACAACAAATTACTATTCCATAATTAATTAACTGTTTCATTATCAGAAATTCCAACTATGGGTAACCTGAGAAGCAAGTTATCATAAGTAGTCACATGTTATTTAAACAATTAATTTTACATGATATTAATTATTTTAACTTCAAGATTCATCATAATTAAGGTTCATTAACCAATTAAATTTAACATGAACTTATATATCAATTTTATCATCATCAATTTTCCATAACAACAACAACATTCATTAAAAATGGCTCTTTAATTATTTTAACCAATTATTTATCAATTAAATTTGTATTTATGTTCATTACAAATATACATCATGAATGATATGATATAAAATGAAAGGAATAGATATAAAACTATTTAGAAGAACAATAGGCAATTTTTTATCATGGTATAAAGCAGCAACATCGATATGTGATCGATACAATTACTTCAATCAAGCGAGAATAATTATTAATTCAATTCCATTACGAAATAAGGTGATAAGTCATGAATGATCTATAATTTAATGAAAATAAATAGAGAATCAATGAATCCACTACCTCAAAAGGGTTTCAACATTCTTCACACATTAATGGACCAACTCTATGGATCGCAATCACCTCTCCTACAATAACTGCATCTACCTGAGGATGTTGTGGAACAACTGCACTAACAAAAAACCAAAAAAACTCTAGTAGAAACATAAGGATCAAGTATGATAACATTAATTATTGGAGTGATAGGAATCAACACCAAGGAACCATAATAATGGTGGTGGAATATACCATGGATTGAAGACCAATTTATATGGATCAAAAGAGGGAAACTAGGAATCAATTCATGATGATGTAATCCACCAAAAAATAGAAGAGGGTGTTCTGAGTCACCTGGAATGAGAGGGTTATCCGCTATATCTGTAGGGTTATGAATAACCTGAGTAGAATGAAATTCATAATATATCATAATACCAGGAAGTTATATGACGTGTAATCCACTTTTACATCATTTAATCCATAAGATTCGATTTCTGCAAAAAATTGAATCTACTATTAATTTTATGTATTCATTTAACCATGATTCATTCCATGTTATGAAACCCAATTTCAATCCATGTATCTTTACATGTCATGAAATCACCATAAATTCATAATTTAGTAGCTGATTATCTCATGACATCCTCGAAGCCTCTTCTAAGAACCTAGGTCATTAGAAGTGTGAAAACGGTCTATCAATGCGGATATGGTACATTACATTTTATACCACTCAAAAAATTCCAATCATGAATAATTCAAAACCAACCTAGAGTGGAAATAGAAATAAACTATTCCATCTAATCACCCAATGTGATCCCCCTCATAGCTCTCACTGCCAAAGCAGCTCAACCACCCCCATCCAAGCACAAGTGCAATGACATGGTGACTAGATGAACAAATCATTGGGTCTTCACCACCTATAGTTAGATATTAGTAACATTTTACTTTTTGAAGCTAAAAAAAGGAATGAATTTGGCATATCCCACATTCCTTCATCTCTCATTGAAAAAGAGTAATCCAAACAAGTAACAATAGATATAGCCATCTCATATCCCAAAAATGTTTCACAACCACAAAATGAGCGGTGTTACAAAAGAAGATCAAAACATCAGAAAAACATAGGACACAAAGATCATATCTATGACTCATGTGCCTAGGTATACTCCTATATTCCACCACTATTCTATATGACATGAACAAAGTTGATAGTATTATCATGAAACACCCTATCATAGAGGTCGTGGATATCTTCAGGCTACTCCACGAAGGACTCATCATCTTCAAATTTGATCTCACCCAAACTGATGATGTGGGAGTTTCTATGATGATAGCAACAGTGTTGTTACACATGAAAAAGATCATATATCTGGATCTTATATTTGGGAAGTTCAACCTAAAAAAAAATTCTACAGCATTATCCAATATCTCAAATGTACCAACAAACTAGAGAGAATGGTTACCCCCATAACCAAGCCTTCACAACCCAAAATGGGGAGCCACATGTAGAAGAACGTGATACCAATCCTAAAACTCTATACCTGTCCTCCTATGATGTCCCTAGGATTTATAATGATCCTTCGCTACTTTAATTCTATATTGAACCTCCTGAACTATCTATGTCATGTTGTGTACCGATTTTGGACCAAGTATAGTTGACTCTCTGATCGTTGTCCAACATAATGGAGAATGGAAAGGTCATCCATAAAAGGCATCAAATGGCTCCATACTGATGGTGGAGTAAAAAATATTTTGGTAAGATAACTCTACTAAGGAAATGTGCCTCATCCATAAACATCAAAAATCCAAGACACAATAGAAAAACATGTCACAACGAGTTTGGATGGTCTACTCTATCTAATCATCTATTTGTGGACAAAATGATGCGTTAAGGCACAGATGATAAAAAAATCCCACCAGAGACCTCTATAGACCCTAGAGGTAAAATTAGGATCTCAATTGGAAATTTTCATCCCCAGGACCCTGTGGAGTCTCACCACCTCCTCCAGATACTGCCTTAAAAAACACCACAAATCATGAATCCTTGATCCCTATAATGTGGGATGATTTCCTCAAATAATCCACTACCCCCATACACATCCTATCCTCTATGATCTTGAGGTAAAATAGAAACAATTATCATAGATATTTCTTCCCACTTCCAATGAGTAACATCAAATGAATGGAGGAAAACAAAAAGAACACAGTGCTCCAAATTCACTTTTTGGTAGACTGAAAATCATGAAACAAACCATTCCATTTCACACATCATCCTAGGCCAGCAAAATTGACTCCTCAAATCCCAATACAAATCTTTCACATTAGGATTTACTGCCAAAGGTGAACTATGGAACAATATGAAAATAATAACATGAATTACCAAAGGATTGAAAATACTTCCAAGAAACAACCCTCAGTGTGAGTCATCCTCAAACCAACCCTCATGGGAATTTCCACAAACAACCAGGTCTCTAGAAACCTCCACCTCAAGATCCCACAACTAGGATTTTACCAAATGTTTCACTAGAGATGACTTCAACATCATTTGAAAAACACAACATTTTCCTTTACTTATACCATATCTAGATGACATGCTGATAGTTCTTCCATAACTATCTAGGAGTTACTAAATTCACACACAACATCACTACATGACTTCTTATTTAGTGCATCAGCTATACCATTCACCCTTCTCTGAGTATAAAATATATCAATGTTCCAATGATGTTAATATTCCATACACCCATGCTAGTGAAAATCGTTGTCACATTAGAGAAAACATACCTCATGCTCTTATGGTCATTTAATAATAAAAAATTCTCACAGATTATGTAATGTCTCCATATATTCATGTAAAATGACATTTCCACGAACTTGATATCTTGGATTACATAGTTATGCACATTGGGATATTACTACGAAGACCCATAATAAATGCCCAATCTCTACATCATTTTAACAAAACACACCCCAAGATTTGAACCATCATATAAAACCTCAAAATGAACTCATTATGATGAAAGAGAAATAACTATTTCATTGACCAATATCTCTTTCAGATACTACTAAATATTTATGAAAATGATTAGTCTTTATTTACACCATATTTTTTGTGTTCAATGATGTCAGAGAAGTTTCCAATCGAGATAAATCAGCTACGAACCTCCCTTAATAGCCAGAAAGACTATTGAATCATTAGACCACTACCAATATCAAGGAGGAATCACAAGACCCATCTACTTATACCTTTGACAGATCCATAACTACTCCATTCTGTGATACACCATTTCCCAAGAAAATGACTTCCCGAATCCAAAATTCACACATCCCTAACTTCCCAAAAAACCTATCATGAGAAGAACTCCCAAAATGGACCACATATTTTTTTCATGCTCCTCCTAAGACACTGAGTACACAATGAGTGTTTTTATTGAATCCAACATGAACCTATCTAGGATCTCATGGAAAAAAAATTATTAACTTCAGGAACACACCTAGAGCATTTGTCACAACGACTGGTATCACAAAAATATTATAATTCCAAAGACAATAATAGAAATAAGTATTCAGTATATTATCATTATTTACACACATATATTAATATCCTAAAAAAATAGATCATATAAAACTAACATTCACCCATTAGTTGACCAAATAAATTTTCAATATGTGGAATAAGATAGCAGTTATTCATTGTCACTTTGGTTAGGAAATGATAATTGATACACAACCACAAACTTCCAGCAGTATTCTTCAAAATGAAAACCGGTGCACTCTATAGTGACACACTCATACAAAAAAAACACTAAAATTGAATGTTTATATATATATAAATATCTTTAAATGGAAAAGGTTCAATCACATATGGATAAATTGAGATAAGATAAAAAATTGGTTGTCTTTTTATACCTAACTAGATCTCTCGTTTATGGAGTAACACTAAAACCTCATTTGAAAGAAATAAATATACTCTTCTATGACACTAGGAAATGACGACCATCAAACCTCCGAAGAACATATAATTAGTTCATCCATCATGGATGACATGAACAAAACATTCCCCTGACCCATCATGGGGACTCGGTTTCCAAAAAAACACTGATATCTCTCCAGCGACATTGAAGTACGAAACCTACTTCCTGATGTAATCCATGATATCCTACATAGAATATAACCAATCCTTAGTGTGGATAATGTCATATGTTTCTATCCATAAACATAAAAAATCCCCCCAAAACTAGTGCTTCCCCAGTACTAGCTCATAATGTCTACATACATCAAACAAGTTAGCTCAACCTTCAACTAGTGAAGTAAACACCAATAGAACTAGAAGTATCACATACAAAATACCCAAATCATTGAAAATGGTAGGTGATATGATGGATTTAGTCTCTCCTAGAGAAAAAATGGAAATCAAAAACGTAGAAAACATTAAAATAGTACCTCAAATGACGTCTAGCTTTCTCGGTTGTGGAAGCACTACAAGATGAAGTTGACTACGACCTACTCCATGACCTCTCTGTCCATGATAAAAACCACCTCCATATTTATGCTATACTATTTGAGGAAGAGGTGTGCCCTGACCCTATCCTATAAGTGCCCCCATCTACTCAATACTATTCAAAAACTGGAGCATCATGTTGATGTCATCTCAACTAGAACTTTATCAACGGAGGAACCTAATGTACAAAAACTAGCACACACTGACTTCTTAGAAATCTTGATCACTCTTGACACTTATGACCTAATAATAAACATGAAAAAATGTTTCTAATCTCTAGGGATAGTCCTTAGATAATCTTCCCCTATAGAAACAATACATTTATGGCCGAGACCTAAACCAGGATGATTAGAATCACTTCTATCCTATCAACTAGGAACCCCAGAACAATAATCTTCTTCATGAGGAATCATAATGAATCCCCTATCATGATAATGTTACTTTGGATAAAGCCTTATCAATGAAATATTCTCTCTCCAACACCTTGAGGAATGTCTTCAGCACAAATAGGGTGACATGGCACTTGATACTTGGAAGTAAAGCGTCTTCAAAATTCCTCACCCCAAGACTCCTCATCTGGAAATAGTTCCAACTAATTTAATATAAATTCCCTAAAGTGGATCTCAAACTCTCAGACATTGGTTTTCCCTTACTGATGGGTATGAAGCTTCTACTGACTATCCGCCATCTTAGTCGAGTAAATAATCTCACTTATGAAACGATCTCAGATCACCAACCATAATATTATTGACTCATCATGTTCTCCAATTAACAAGAACCATCACTACCTTGTTTCCACATGAAGAATCATCAAATACAATGATACCTTATGTTCCTTTAGAGAATGAATCATAGTGAAGGATATAAAAAACTTCTTTAACTAGTCTTATGAGACTTCATCTGAAATAGAGACCTTATACATCTATAGAATCTAATGCGGAAACTTTTAGGGTGTCCTCTTCCATGTGTTGTCGTCGTCAACCTCTAGTATATAAATTTGTTGGAACAACTTGATGAACATATTCTATTCCAACATACTGAGTGCATCATCCTAGAGACATGCCTATAAATGATCAAATATTTTGGGATCCCAAATATTTCATAGGGAAGACCTTGACATCAATTAACTATTTTATTTTATTTATTTTAGGATAACATATCATGTGGTCTACCCATTAAAAGACATGCACATATAAAAATGATGCATTATCCTTTCCTTGGATTGAAACCAGCAACCATTATAACCAAATTATATAGTCTTTGTATACATAAAGGCCCTTGAATCAGATAACAGGGGGCCAAAATATGCATGCCTATCATTGTATCACTTGTTTGATGAACTTCATAATCATTTTTTTCACTACTTACCTATCATCCCAATAAATATCTCATGTTCCTAACTAAAAACTCGTTCTTATCCCTTAAATAGTCATCTGATACCACTTTTTCACAACCCCCTCTTCATAAGGTGTACCCCTATTGGGCTGAAAATTGGATTAGAGAGATAATGACTCCCAATTCAGGCCTCCGGTAGGCCCTGTTTTAGCGACTAGAGAAGTGGTTATGTTAAACATTAAGATTTAAGTCATTACCTATAAATGGGAACACACATAGGAAAGATATAGGATAGAAACCAACTAAATCTTAATTGAAATACAATATAAAAAACCAAAGTACAAAAATGTAATTTCTTGTATTAACTACTATAATTGAGAGGAAAATTAAAAGTAATAAATGAAATGTAATGACAGGTGTGACCATGAATCCCAAATTTCTCCTTCTAAACCTCAAGCTTGTTGTAACCAGCCTGATCTCCAACTTTCTCCAAATGACATGAAAAAAATTTTATATATACATTGGGACAACATAAGAGTATACTCAATAGGATCATCCTCAGATCCACCCGTGAAACATTATGAAAAACATGCTAAAGAAGATTGAATACTAAGTGAACTATCTCTCCACCTAAATAGGTATACTACTTTTCCAACCTCACTATGTATACTCTCACCAAGTATCTCATACAAGATCTTATAATATAATAAATAATATCAAGGTTACCTCACTACCACTTCCCCTCTAGTTTTCCACTTTCCTCCAACATCACACATCCTCATAATATCTCCCCAACATTCTAGTCCACAAAAATCTAGGTGAAGCTCCTAATCATGCACCTCATGAAGCACTCCACTGAGTCCATATAATCCAAAGTAACAATCTAGTAATCAAGATCGACCACTAACCGTATAACCTATATCATACATCGCGTACTATATGTCAAGCTATCAATGCCCATACACTGAGTAAGGAACCTCAACCCATCACATATCATACAAGTTACAACCATAGAATTCCTTAGGAAACTATATCTAGATAAAATAAGTTTGAAATTACCACATGCCATTACATCCCTCTCCACACATATATAGAGAAAACTGACCACCATTCATACAATCACATGTAACTACCATGATAAAAGAGTGGGGTCACTGAAGGTTATTAGCCATCCATCCTTCCATCATGATGATGGGGACCACCACCCCCTTAGAGTTTAGAATCATGGGGGTGTTAGTTTCCCTAACTAATAGTTTGTAGTATTATATGAAAAAAAATTACATGATATAATATATATACCATCCACACTATGGGAATACACTAATATCCAACTACACTGTATATAAAGTATCTCAAACACCTGGATATCATTGCTAAGACTATATATCCAAAAAAGAACATAACAATTTAAAGAGCTAAATTAAATTTTTTTATTCCTTTGTATTATATTTTCATTATATTAATTAGTTAATTTCCATTACTCAACAATTATAATTTTAAACAATTTATTACATTAACATCAAAACCAATGTTATATTCTATCAAGGAATAATAAAACCATGTCCATGTATTCCTAGAATAATAACATTAGTAAATCATTCTAGTTGGATATAACCCCATGGTTAATCAATTATTAATTTATTAACATTATTACATTCCATATTATGGAGTACTATAGAAAAACATATTTAGATAACAAAAAAGGAATGAAACAAAGTACATCCAACTTACTCAAGCACTAGGGAAAGGAAAGTAGATAAAAAACACCAAGTCAGCAGCCAAAAAATTGATTAATTTAAGAAACTAGATTTCATATCAATATGTAAGCCTAGCATCAACCCCTTCAATCATCTTGGGTGTCCTCTCTGATAGCCACATGCATAAACTAATGCATCTCACTAATCTAGGAATCATCAACTGTCAAACAAATTGGACCTCCCTACACCTCAGACCACAAAACCCACTAGGATCATCCATCATAGGCTCATGTCACATATAGCCCCCCCCCCACATACCACAACATCCCTCCATGCTCACATCATATCATGGATAGTAGGAAACAAACATAGGAACCAAGGTCTTGACCATAATACAAGGCATTGATCCTTCACACACAAAGATCCCTCATGGATCTATATAAAAAGGAAATCACCCCTTACATAAAATTTGTAAACATGAAACATATATAGAATTATCTGAAATCACACAATTGGTTCTTATTCTATCATGAATTAACTGATTCATTTTCAAAAGTTCAAACTATGAGAAAACTAAGCTGAAATCTATTACATGCATTCCCAAATTAATTAAACAGATAATTTTACATGCATTAAATTCTTTTATAAAAAATAATTATTATGATCCATGTTGACTTACCAACTCATTTAAACATTAATATGTAAATCAGTTTGATTTTCCCCAAATTTCAACAACCACAACTGTATTTACTTATCCTGCCTCTTTAATTCTATTTTCCAATTTATTATCAATAAATTCTGAATTTATGATCATTACCAATTTTCATAAAGAACAACATGATACACCAAGGAATTAATATATATCACACTCTCTAGAAAATCATGTGGAAAAGCATTAACATGGTACAAAGTAACATTATAATTATATGATCGATAAAAATTCATTAATGTAATTCAAATAATTAATAGGTAAATTTCATTTCAATCCAATGGGATAGATAATGCTAGGACTGCCATTAAAAGTAAATAAATTGATATACAATGACGCTTTTAACTTAAAATGTTGTTAACATTATTCAACTCATAAATGACCATCATTACGGATCCAAATCACTTCTCCCACAAGAACTACATCCACTGAAGGAAACCACACACAACCGCACTAGTCAACAACCAAGATAACCCTAGTATAAAAATAATGATCAATCTCCATCACATGGAATTGAGGAGCTTGGGGAAATGGATTGTTGAAGCTATAAGAAAAGATGGAGAACCTACCTTGGCTCGGATATGGATCACTATATATTGAATTAGGGACGATACAAATAAATTCCTAAGGATGGAATCACAAAAATATCTGAGAGGGGTTGTTGGGTCTCCTTGATTGAGAGGTAATTACTCTATAGGCATTAGGTTATAAAAAACCCAGGTGGTTGAAAATGATTAATACATAATTACATCAAGGAATTACATGGTGTTTAATCCCCTCTCACTCTCTGTTTAATCCTCGGGGTTTAGTTTCTTTCATAAAATGTGTTTCCTATTAATTTTATTTATTTTTATATCTATATTCCATTACATGTCATGAATCCCAAATTGATATTATATATCATTCATGTTGTGAAATTTACCTACTTCATAATTTTACTATCCATGTCCCACCATAATTCCTCCCAGAAACTCAGTCATCATAAATTCTCAATGGGTCAATACTTTTAGATTCGGTCCATACATGATGCCTTGTCTGATGGTGGTTGGGGTACTGATTCAAATCACGTTCAATATAGTACATGAACCAATCTAGGATATAAATTAAATAAAATTAATTTACATTATATCCTTCTATATAGGTACTTTTAGATCATATCTTAATAGTGTAGAGTATTATAACATTAGTGATTGTCCAATGTAGGATATGATAATTCCTTGAGATACCTTATGGGATTCTAGAAAGTAGATTAGAGTGTTGGTTAATTATTTCACCCTCTCAATTAAGTCAGTACCTAGGTGGAAATAATGTGGGTATATTTATGGTAGGAGGTGTGTGAGTGTAATAAATTAGGAATTAAGAAGTGTGGTGGGTACATTTTTACCCTTTATGTGTGATGATTATATGATTTGGCTACCAACCTATCTAGTGTGTGATGTGATTATTGCAGTACTAAGGGATGTTCTTCGCTTGGTGTTTTGGGGGTGGTCTCAGAAACATATAATGGGATATAAAAGTCTCGGTAGGGTTTCTAGTAAATGATGAGGGTTAGGGTCCCATGGTGGGTCATGTAGTGTTATACTACCCTATAGAAGATTATTGTGGAATAGTGGGTGTCATAGATCTCAATAGTCATAATTAAAATGATAAATAATGGATAGTTTATATTATTCATATAGTTATGAGTCTAGGATGTGTTCTTCCATGTACATACATGGAGGTGTAACATGGGATTAGGTAGATAGCCAACCCTTTTGATTCAAACCAAATGTCATATTACATTTAGGGATAAAATACCATCTAAATTTTATATACTAGATACCTAGGAAACTCCCTATAATTAATGTATTTCACATAATACAGTGATATTCAATGATTAAAAACTCTAATCTTGTGATTTAATATGCTAGTATGAATTACAAAGTTGCTCCCTTGGAACTGTTGGTCAGATCGTGTACTATAAGACATATAGGATAATCCACATGATCTAGTTTTTAGACCAACTAATATGAGATTTCTAGTATATAATACATGATATAGTGATTGAAAACGATACTATGAGTTAACTTAAATACTCTCTAGGATCTAATTATTAAACATCATATTATATGTGATTCCAAGAACTCTACCTAGAATTTTGTTTTTACAACAAATACATTCCATATATATTCTATGATATGGGTGGAACTCTAAACTCTATGAGTGACAATATATAATTATTATTAAATTATGGACTAGTGTTTAATCAACCATTAGAAGGGTATACAATATACACTGAAAAAACTATAATTGGATGATGTTAGAATAATTTCTGTATGGTTTCTATTTATAGGTTAAGGATCAATATTTTTTATTTGTTTATTATTTTTTATTATATCATTAATCTAATTAGTCTTGATAAATATTCATAAATGTATTTTACTATATTGTTTGGGGACATCATTTGTTGTTCCATGCTATTTTTTAATCACACCATACACGGGTGTCCTTGGTATTGCTGGAACCTTGTAGACCACATTTTTTCATGGGGATTTAGTGTATTGGAAAAGTTAATATGATTAATATGGATTTATTGTGTAGGGTTAAGAGATTTATAAGCTAATGTGAGTGGTTGATAATTGATTCCAATTATATTTTTTTTAACATTAGTTTATGTGATCAGACTAGAGGGAAACTGATAGGTATGGATAACTATGATCTTTGAAAACTCATTTGTTATACGGAAGATTTTATTATTCTAATATAAAATGATTATTTTTTTATTTTTTTATATTTTATTTCCACTATTATTTTATTTTTATATGAGGGTACAATATCTTTATGGAAACACCTAATAAAATTGGTACATATAAGAATCCTCTGGTTAAGGGGGATGAAATCCTATAGTCACACATCACCCTCTATCTAGACACAAGTGAATAATTTATGGAATCTAGACATTACATTTTTTTCTTAGAGAATAATATTTTAATTTTCATAATTGTTCGGATTTGGTATATATATTATATGGATGTTTTATATCTTTTAAAAGACCTCATAATACTATATTATCAACACTTTTTTATGAAGTGTCTAGTTTAGTAGGGTTATTTTATTTTTTTATTGTATTTTTATTAATGTTTATATTTTTAATAAATATTTATTATTTTTTTTTCTATGATTGTATTATATTGAACTATTTTTAGAGGATACTATATATCCATAAATTTTTTATATAATACACACATGATTTTTTTTATGTTCTATGATATTTATATCACATATCAAAGAGGGTTTCATTTTTTAATCATTCAAATATATATATACGTAATTATCCTATATAACATATTTGTGTAATTCAACTCAAATAAATTGCAATATATTTCCTTCTAATGAAAAGTCATTTACATCGTATGGATGGATTCTCCTTAATGATGATTATATAATCCCTCTATGAATGGGATGTATAGTTAAATCTATTATTTGGGTATCGAAATTAGATTCCCTAATTATTATCCCATTTTTAAATTATGATACTGATTCATAATAATGGAAAATATGTTTGATTACTAAAGTTATAGTTAAAACCATATATGTAATTTTCCAAAGT
The DNA here is from genome assembly GCA_963277665.1 of Viscum album. Taxonomy (NCBI): domain Eukaryota; kingdom Viridiplantae; phylum Streptophyta; class Magnoliopsida; order Santalales; family Viscaceae; genus Viscum; species Viscum album. Next base: position 1,939,239,116 of record OY728126.1, on the reverse strand, counting down.
AGATTCTTGGTGATGTTATACTAATCCAAATTATATTTCTATGACTATCAGGATATTGTTAACCAATGAATGTTATTATTATAAATATATATATGAGTGTGGATGATGTTTTGATCCTGTAAGGGTAGATTTGTATGATAATTTTGAGTGAGGATATGTGCCCTAGAGTCAGATTATGACTTTTCATGGATTAAGATCCCAATATTTTCAATATAATCCACAATCTTTTGTTTACGTAATATTTTCCCCTAATTTTATTTTATCTTGTATGGTTATTACATGGTGGTGTTTTTTTTGAAATTAGAAAATTTTGGAAGGAATAGTGTAGTTAAAGGTTGGCACAACGTTTACGTGAACCATGTTCCCATTCCAGCAAATCATGAAAATCCAAAAATAAGGGATTAAAATGATTCAGACATGAATTTTAAACACATGATTCCACCTTCTAGTAACTGTGTGCCCCCCCCCCCCCCAGGGAGAGGCACACAGTTTGGAATACAGTGATGGAAAATTATTTTTCCCAAACTAGAAACTGTGCGCATGAAAAAAGACCCTAAAATTAATTAAAAATTCCAAACCCCCCCTTCTTATATCACTAAATACCTTGGATTTACCCAAACTAATTTCTATCATTTTTGTAGGATCCCATATAGATTCAAAGGTCTTCATAACTCTGTTAGTGGATATTAAATGATTTTTTTGAATATATATTCACCACCCTATGTTAGAGATCTCATCCCAATTAGTTTTATCTCATTCTCCCATATTTCTCTCATATTTTGAAATTTTTTTCCTCATATTGATGGTTCCAGATCTAGGTTTTATTATTTTATAATCTGCTCATTACTGGATCTTGGTTTTGGATCTATATCTCTTTCATCATATTGAATTTGAACATTCCACTTTATGTATTGGGATTTCCATTAGAAAGAGTCCATCAATTATCTAGAGGTATGTGGTATAAATTTTAAAACTCATAGTCCTAATTTAATTATGTGTATATAATTGAATATTTTAAATTCCCATTATAGGAACAAATAATTTTAAATTTAATTAGATAAATTTTATTTCCATTTTATAATTGAATGAGTCAAATTTTGTGTAATTGAAAGTTGGTTGTATTGGATTAATTAATAGTTTAATTAATTAATTTAATGATTTGGTGATGGAAATGATGGGAAATTGAAATTTTGGTTTTAGTAATTTAAATGAGATTCTATAATAGATAAATTTTTGAGTTATGGAATTCATTGTTAGTGTGAATAATGGTATGGTTGTCTTAACCTTGAACCTTCAATGGGATATGTGAATAAATGTTATTAAAATGTTTAATGATGAACTTTCTATATTATTCTATATGATTAATGTAAAGGGTTACAAGTGAATTGAATATTGAAATGGTATACCATTTTATAAAATGCTGACATGGAGGTAAATATTTATTTACCATAAGAAATGTGGAAGAAATTATATATTGTGATAGATTGAAAAATTTATTGGGAGACTCATAATGATTCTTTAAATTCCCAAGACATCCTAGGAATTGTGTTCTAGGACCAATTCATGCTTGTGATAATGAGGGTGGGACATATAGTGAGGATTAAAAATCCCACTACAATGATTAATTAAGTCTGAGTATGGGACATAGATTGATGGTTCAAAAGACATCTTGTGTGATTGTTTCATGAATTTGTTGTGGTGGATGGTCTGTTACAACAAATCCCTACGAGGTCGTAGCCATGGAATTCTAGGAAAAAATATACTGACATTTGAATGTTATTCCAACTAGCTATTATATCAATTGAAATTGAATGGATAATAAATGGCTATTCGATGATGAATTTTAAATATATGTGGATATGATAACTATTTACTTTTTGATTTTTAATTTATTATTAATATAACTACCTAGAATTTTATTGACTTGATATTTTTTATACACAATTGGATCTGGACTACTTGGTTGTACTCAAACCCCATTGCTACATGTTTATCTTTACTGAAATTGAAATTATTTTTTAACGAAAATATAAGGGAAAGAGACCTATTATAGATGGAAGAGAGGGGATGGAGCATGGAAAAAGGAACTACAATTGGTGTCAGCACATTCCTGGAAGATATGTTAGTGTGTTCATTTTTTATTTTCAATTTTACTATTGAAACATATTTGGTATGTCATATCTAAATTTTTCATTTTATATATTTTCTTTTTTTAGATTCATCATGTATTGCTGGTTTGTTTTGGTTATGAAATAATTTTATTTATTGGTTATTGTATTTTTCTAATTTCATTATAATTCAGTATATTTTTATACATTGATAAATAGGGTATAGTCTTTCCATGTTATATATATTAGAACCCCACTACTAGTCAGAAACCTCTGGTGTATGGGGAGGCACTCTTGAGGTCACTTAATGGACCAGCTTGGGACACCAATCTATGGCCCCAAGTTTGGGGAATCACAAGGTGGTATCAGAAGTAGTTTTTATTTATTTTCATTTTTCATGCTATTTTGTAATTTTAGATAGGAGACTAGTATGATTAAGGACATGGATATGAGTTCATGCATGGGATTAACAATCCAATTTATGGATGAAACCCCGTGTACCCTGGATGAGTTTGTTGTGGTTGATTTTTTATTGTTATAATAGGATCTTATTTCACATAGGGTGATGCACTTTTTCTGTAGTGTTATTGATTTCTATGATTTTAACATATTTAAATTATGGAATGGTACGAAATGATATTTGAGTATTCATGCATCATTAATGTCCTAACGGATTTATTTTCACATGCATAATTTTAAGAAATCATGGGAAAACAAGGTTTTTGGTTCTGTTTTTTGAATTGGAATTCCTTTTTTTCCTGTGAAATGTACCAAAAAACGTTACTAATATATAATTTTAAATTTTAAGATGATGGAAAATGTGTATATTTGTTAAGGATAATTGATTTTCTAATGATAATATTATTTAATTATAATGTTTTTACCCTTTTTAACCATGAACTGGGTTTACGATGGTTATGGGTAGTGATGGTGAATCAGTTTTGACCATGTGGAAGAAAAAGAGGGATCAATTGTAATTTTTTTATGTGAACCCCTCTTGTTAAATTTGTTAAAATTTTGTAATGAGTCAAAGTATGTGTGTTTTTCATTATGGTGATATTACTCCATGATGATTCTTATTAATATGACTGTAGCGGAAATGGCTAGAAAGAATCCTCTAGATGTGGAACCTAAGGATCCAATATTGGTTGGTGGGGGAGATAGAGAGAAGATCCCTAAGAACATTTATTTTATTATACAGTTTATCTAATGAGACCCACGGGGTCTGTGAACAGTATTTTATACATGAATAAGGAGTTCTAGTTGAACCACCCTTGGAAATTTACAAGATAGGGTGTACCTAAGGTAGCTGAGTTCTTGATTAAGTCTATCCAAACAATTCAAGACCGCTGGGATAATATTGATAATAAAGGAGTCAAAAAAGATTCTTATATGTTATGTGGTTTAGAGAAGCATCGATGGGACATCAAGACTCATGATGTATAGCTAGACAATATAGAGTGGATAGACTATCAAGATATGTTCTTGGAGAAAAATTAAAGTGAGCTACTCTAGCAAGGTAGGAAAGCATTGTTCATGAGGTAGAATTAAGGGAGCTGTTCGTGATTGACTATGATGGATGCTTTATAGATTAGAAGAACCATTCTATGGTACTGGATGGATATATATGGAAACTCTTGATAAATGTTTTTACAATGGTCATAAATGTTGTATTATCTCTTAAGTGAATATATTTTGGTTGATATTGTTTCCTAATGTGGTGAATCATGCTCTCATTTTATTTTGTGGAACTAGATAAAGGATTCCATTAGTGGATATGTGTTTTCTATTGGATCATTTAAATGTTTTTATTCTGATAGTATGAGCATTTTATATGATAATTCAATCCATGGTGATAGAAAAAAGTGTGCCTAGGGGAAAGGGTTCATTTACACTATACTGGAAGGGTAGTTTTAGTTCAATTGGCCACGGTGGTTGAGGAAGTGGACATGGTACATCTGGGCCAAATTTCTTGTATCAACAGGGTGGTATATCTTAGGGTACTCTAACTGCATCATAGAGAAAAGGGGTAGGAAAACTACATAAATTTCAGACTACAGTTGTGGATAAAAAGGCTAGACCTTTTAATGTTAGAGGTACTATTCATGTAGCTCCTATACATTCTAGTGTCTTATTTGATATAGGTGCCTCCCATTCAATTTCATTTTTTAGTAATTGTGTAGTTCAATTTAATCAGTATTTATTGTGGGAAGGATTATGAATATCAGTGCAACAATGATAGTATGGTCGAGATACATATGCTAATACAAATGTTGTTCTCCCATGGATGGGGGGAATTTATTTATTTTGGGATCTAAAAATTATGGATAGGAAATGATTTTGACCAAATTGGGGTATGAACTGATTATTGGAGTACCGAAACAACATATTTTTTTTTCCATAGGATAGTTACTTCTACATCTCATAATGGTGACATTTATATTCAAAATGGAGAGTGAGATATCTTGGTTGGTCATGCATGGCTAGTTCACCCGAAACTAGGGGAGATCACCTCCAATATTTATATTTTTTCACTAGATGATGGGTATATAAGTAATAATTTATTTCCACACATAGTGTAAATATTCTAGTGCATCTTTCCTGATGAGAGCTTTGGGCTTCCACCTAAGAGATATGTGGATTTTATGATTGAGAATATGCTGGGAGATGAGAATGTTTATATTCCACCATTCAAAATTTAACTAATAGAGCCTCAAGAAATCATGACTATGCTGGAAGAGTTTGTGGATAAATGGTTTATCCATCCAGGTATATCACCTTGGGGTTCTATATCCTCTTTTTCTAATATGGATGATAAATCATTGTTCTTAGGGGTTGATTTCAAGAAGTTGATCCAGATTAATGTCAAGAATTTGTATCCACTTCCTAGAATTGAGTATATATTTGACTAGATGAGAAGATAATCTAAATTAGATATAATAAACATGATATTAGGGTATCATAATTTTATTGTATGACCTTTGTTATAGCTAAAACTACTTTCAAAAGTCTGTATGTGCTATATTTTGTCATCATGATTTTATTCGGGATTAATAATTCACTATCCATGAATATGGCCTTGATGAAATGATTCTTCCATATGTACCTAGAATAGTTTGTGGTTATGTATTTGGATGAAATCACGGTGTACTCCAACACTGATTAAGATCATTCCCAAAAACATGAATTCTTCTTGAGTACATTGATCGTGAATCAACCATAAAACATTGTATCTAAGTGACAGTTCATGATTGATTTGGTACATTTATTGGGTCACATAAACTCATAGGAAGGTGTGTTAGTAAACCCAGAGACGGTGCATGCAGTTTCCTCTTGGGAGAAACCTAATAATGTTTTCAATACCTATATTATTAAGGTGTTAGTTGGATATTATTAGAGGTTAATCCATGAATTTTATTTCTTGGAAAAAACATGTTCTGACATGACTAATAAGGGAGTTGGATATTAATTGTCTTGATCATGTGAGAGTTGAAGAAGTGGTTGGAAACCACACCAATTTTGATCTGACCCAAGGCATGTGAAGAGTAAATAGTGTTTCATGAATCATCTTGGATTGGTATCGGTGCGTTGCTAATGGAGGCAGTTCAACTGGTGGTGTATGGGACATAGAAATTGAGGAAATATGACATGAAATACCCTACATCTGACCTCGAATTATCTGAATTTGTTTATTCTATGAATTCATGGGGTCATTATCTATTGGTATAAAATCATAATATTTATTCATATCATAATTGGTTAATTTATATCATTTATGAATGATATTTTAATCTCCAAAATATGAGATGGGTAGATTTTATGTTGTAATTTTATTTGAGAGTGCATATACAACTTAGAAGGGAAACAATTCTTTTGATGCTCTGAGAAGGAAAACTCAAACTCAGGCTATTTAAGAGAATATTTATATGTGGTGATGATGTATTTGTTTTATAAGAATCATGTTGTAGAGTAGGAGGGTTAAAAGAATATTTATCTCATATTATTTTCAATAAAAGAATAAACTTTGATCTAGGTCATGGATAGGAAGAATGAGGAAAATTGATGAGGATTGGATAATCTATTTCAGGAATATATTTGTTGTCCCTTAGAGTATGTGAGAAGATTTAGTCTATGAAATTCAAGATTATAAGTGGATGGTGCATCCAGGTTTCACCAAAATATATCGTGACCTGCGTCGACAGTATTGGTATCTAGGCATGAAAAGCGAGATTTTATGGGTTGGACCTGATGATACACCTATCAATAGGTAAATTATGGACATCAATTACATGAGGGGTTTACTACATCAATTTCTCATTATGGAATGGTATTAGTATAATGTTACCATAGACATTTTGTTTAGTCTATTGAGCATGCCATAGAAGAAATATGTTATTTCTGGAGTTTTTGATCAAATAATGAATATGGAAAATCTCTTTATTTTAGAAAATATTTCATTTTTGGTTGTATTTGTTGTTAAAATATGATGCATGTTTGATGTTTATAAAATAAGGGTATTCGTTTCTAGACACACCCCATCAGACTGACCATTTTATTCAGATCATCTGACTAACAATTCTTAAGAATGAACATCGTTTGGGGATATTGGTTTCTAGATGATAGGAATCATCTGTCTCACCTTGGGTATATAATTATAGAAATTTTTTAATGAGGTTATAATTTAGATTCTCACTACCTTTTATGTAAATATGACAATCCCTTATTGATTTCAAATTCCAAAAAATATATATTGTTCAAGAAACATGTGATTCAAGACTTATAAATGAAATGGGGAGGGTGGCTGCTTATAATAATATGGAGGATTGAATTTAATGAAATATATTACTAGAAGGTAAAAAATTTAAAATACATTCCATAAAAATTATGATGATTCTAAAACTAGTATTTATCCTATTGAAATTAAAGAAGTAATTCATGATACTATGAGACATTTGGCGAAGAATGATTTGGTTGAAATAAAATGTTTACGGTGTCAAATCATCTATTTAAGATCACTAAATGAAAATATTTTGAAGGATATCAGGTTTATTGGATATGTGATAAATCGATGGATATAGGTTTTAGTCAATTTAATAATCCATGAGGAAAAACTCTTCAGATAAAGAAGATAAGTGTTGTAAGTTCATTAGTATCATAATAAAAAATGAAATGATGCTTCTGAATATGAATCTTCTAAAATTGGTCCATCGGATATGGTATGCCACGAATCCATCTTAATGGATTATTACATTGATCTTTTTAATATTCAGTGTATTTAATACATCCTAAACATGTTAATATCAATGGAAGAATGCTAGAGAATGGTTTAATTATATTTCAATTGATATATGGACTATAAAAATTCATGATTTTTTCTATTACAAATGGGTCAGTTACATAAGTATTGATTGTTTATCATGAAGTGGTGTAGACTATCAAATAATTTGTGAAACTGATCCAATAATGGAATATATAGACTGATCCATCAGACTGACATCAATAAGGTAATTAGATGGATAATCCTTGTTATGAAGAATAAATGAAAATGAGAAATAATTTGGGGATGTTTAAGAATGGTTTTAAATAACATACATTTAAGAGTTGATATGGTACATCTTCATGATAATTATTTCAATATTTAAAATAGGTCATTGTAAATGGGTGTATTTATTATAAAAAGTATTTTAATCATAATGAAAAGTCATATGGTTTTCATACATGATTATTTGGTACGGAGAAAGGTAATAATGGATCTATTGTATGCCTTCATCATAATGAAAAATATGAATGGATTGTTAAAATAAATTATTGACCTGAAGAACTATTTATAAAACATTACTAAGTATTATGATTATTTAATATCCCAAAAGGACTATGAATAGTTACCAAACTCAATGATGATGACAGAAATGACCTAAAAATTCAGGATTTATCCATATCAGTGGGAGGGAAGTGAAATTGGTTTTCTAACACTTAACAATCTGGGATTCCTATAAACAGATGGATCATTTCATTAGAAATGAGTTAATCCTATGATTTTTTAACATGATCTATGATCTTAAAAAAAAATTAGTTAGGTTTTGAGTTTCAACTAGAGTATTCATATCAGTTTCATGCTGAGGATGTTCCATTGGAACGAATCCACTAGAGTGAAAACCAATCAGATCATCATAGTGACATCCATCAGAGAAAGTTTCAATATACCATGTTTCTTCAATCGGGGAATTGATATTTTCAAATTTATTTTATACTAAATAGAAAAATTAATGGATTAAGGTGACTTGGACTAAGGCCAATTTAATAGATACCATCAGAATGATTATATCGTACTAAGGAAGATCCTTTTAACTCTACTAAATAATATCATTGATCTTAGGATATGAAATTATATTCATTACCAACATGTTCAATAAATAATTGATGAATTTCGTCAACATTTTATGTAGGTAATGTTTGGGTCGGCTTACATGTAAAGAAAGAGAGTAATTTCTTAAGTGGATCAGAACCGAAAAAGAAATGTGCAACTTGTAGATATGTATACATACCAGCTACTGAAATGTCATGATTGTGGAATGTATATACTAAAAAGGATAGTTGGTGGGAATAACCAACTATAGAAGGAATTTTTCTACTTGGATTTTAGAATTGTTTGATGATTCTAAATTAGTATTCTGGAAATAAGATATTGAATGAATCCATGTTAGTGGGACTATCCAAAATATAATGCAGAAGGACTTTATACTGTAGCTTGTAAGTATCATGTTCTTTCATCTATTTATATTTTTTAAATACGAAATGTAAGGTTATGATTTATATTTATGTTTAGTGTAACTCTAATTTTATTCCTAGGTTAACAAAAAATTTTAAGTAGCTATGATTGTTTTTAATAAAATAATTAATGAACAACTGATTCACCATTCACCCCCACTCAGTGGTATCGATCATACTTTGTAAAAACAATTCATATTAGAGCCTAGGTTTCTTATGAATGACCCATCTATAAGAATGTATAATTATAATTCTGTGATTCATAAGGGGATTCCACTTTTCTATTGTAATAAATATAATGTTTATAATAATAGAATGCCACCATATGTTATGTCTCTCTAGTCTGATGTACGGGAATCTAATACAAATATATATCCTCTTTGTATTGAGAATGATGAACTTACATATAATAATTATAAAAATCTTGAGAATTATGTAAGAGCTAAAAATTATTTACACTCATCATTAATGGATAGTGAGTTTCTATGTGTAAATGGAGTCGGAACTACCAAAGGATTCAGGTATAATTTAAAAATTATTTGTGAAGGCAGTGAAAATTTGAAGAAGGAAATGTTACAACCTTGTAGTCTAATGTATGAATATCAAAAATTGGATGATTATGAATCTATTGGTGAATTATATACAAGTTTAAATGATATTTTAGGCACAAAAATATTACTTGGTTAGTAACTAGAAGACTCAACTATTGTTGAAAATATGATGACATTCTACATTAATTGATTTATACCAATATTTCATATTTCAAATATTGAGATCACATAACTATATATTTGGATGATCATCATAGTAATTTTTTTAATAATGAAATTAGAAGATAGAAGGTAATGAAATGAAAATAAAAGGGTGATGAATAAGTGGGCATCAAATCATTGTTAAAAGTGAAAAAAGATAAAGATATTAACTAATAACCATGTGATTCTGAAGCTGATGATTTCAACACAAAATTTTCCATTCATTATAATATATATAATAACTGATAATATATATGAAAAACCCTCACATTATTTAATGTGATGGTAAGGGAAATTTTGGACAGAATTTTCCTTGAATGAAAGCCTAATAATATATTCCTTAGGATGATGATGACAAATCTCGAAAAGAAAAGTGGAACAAATATATGGACATATATTATTTTTTCAAGATGAAATAAAATTATCTATGTATATGAATGAATGATGATTCCTCATCAAGTGATGACTTGGATCATCATCTCAATATTATTTCTCGTGTTATAAATTGATGTTATTCATCGAGATATGAAGGTGTTTACAATGAGATTTCGGAAATGAAATGTATTATTTGATGGAATTTGGAGAATATACTTCAAGAATATACTATAATCAAGAAATAATGAAGGATGTTTCATAAATATGTTAATGAAATAATTATTGATAATTTTTATCTTCAATTAATGATAAAAAGTTACAATGAATAGTCCGATTGTAATGACTATCTAAAAATATATAACATACTATTGTTGATGAAAGGATATATAACATGTTAAAGATATCTAAACCTAAAAATTCATAAATTTTATGAAAATTATGTTTTTTGACAATGAGAAATTATTTTTAGATATAAAATAAAAGTTTTTTAGTGAAAAAATCTATATAAGAAATATGAGATAAAACATCACAAAGGTAGTTGATGTTAAAACTACAACTTCTAAAGAAGTTGAAAAGAATGATTTAGAAAAGTGGGTTTCTGAGAAAACATCTTTCACCATGATTTATGGGAATTATTCAGAAAATTAACCATCTAGAAAATTGGGTAAATATTTTTTGAAGAATCAACAACAAAAATATCTGATCGGTTCTACTGATGTTCTAAAAGATAAAGGTTCTTATATCACTATATTTGTTGTCGATATTTAAGATTTAGATATTATTTATTTTGGTATAACATGTCTCTACTAGAAAATAAAAATGAATCTTGGGGGATCTCTGATGAGAAAACGAATTTGAATGTTTTCTAAAAATTATATGGAACAAAAAATGGGAACTCTGAAGGTGATGAAAGTAGAGTATGATATTTAATAAAACCGAACACGCTGTTTCTAAAAATGAGTTCTTATTTATATAGATATAAATAGTTTATGTCAAATAAATTATAGAAGAATCACAAAATCAGGATAATCCAAAGAAAAGACAATGTTTTCAGTTGTTGTAACAAAATTTTATAAAAATATATCAAGAAATTGTAGTTTAAAAATCCAAAAAAGATGCAAGAGTTGTGTGCAAGAAATAAATGTTAATTAAAATATTAATATACTATTAGAAAAAGGGGAAGGGATGATTGAGTTATTGAAAACTCATAGTAATAAATATTTTTCTAAGGGAAAAAATAATTTGAAATTCTTATCATAAGAATATTCATATGAAATGAAACTGGATAAAAATTCTATGACGGATGGCCTAAATGAAGAAAATACATCCAATTAAAAATAAAAGATGAAGAAGAAGAATGAGGAAATGTTAAGAGAGGATCTTCATTAAATAAATGATTTGAAGAAACAAATGATGACGCTCTATACTCTGAAAATATTTATATTTTTACGAACCACGGGGTAATTGAAGGATTTGAAGTATTAAAGATGGTATTTAACACTCTTACCATTCTTCCAAAAGTAATTAATGTGGTTATGCAAAATAAGTTTGGGGAAGTTTTTATATTCAACTAAATTTTCTAATATGTTTTCTGATATGGGTACAAGTTACATTATTGTTATATAAAATTTTCCAAGGTATCCCCATGACCTGATAATAATTAATGAAACATAAAAAGAGTATTAAATGGAAGTTGTACAATGGAAATCATTGGAAACATTGATTATTTACTCTTGTTTTCAACACTAGATCCAGCCATGTAGACTTAGAGTTTTTTAGTTAATGGCTCTACATTTTAGGAAACTAATTTAATTATTATGTTCCCCTAACAAACAATGTCATGATTTTGAGGTAAAGAGTTACAACCCATTAAAATGCAGTCAATTATTAATAAGTGTGGAACTTTTCATGATGGACCCTTATAATTTGTTTTTCAAGAAGTGGGAGAGAAAATGACTGAGGGAGAGATAAGAAATTTTTGGATCAAGAAAAAAATGGGTTGATGAAAAATTTAATAAAATAAGTTTTCAAGTGGAATTATATTAAAGTGATTTTTACGTGTCAAAGTATTTATTGAACACACAAAGAAAGGGAAAGAATGTCTGACCCTAGTTGGGTTTTCATTGTTTTTTTCAAAAGATGATACATAGTTGAAGTTGATAAAAAAGAGTTTTGGTTTCTTGACACACCTCATCATACTTTCCATTATATTATGATCATTGGACACACAATGCATAATAATTTATATTAGATTGATATGTTGGGTTCTGGAAGAAAAGGATCCTCATACTCAGATTGAGTTTGGAATTATAGAATTATCACAATGAGTTATTTCTTCGAAGTATTCTTGGATCTATTGTAAATGTAACCCATATTTTCCATTTTTAATTCAAAATGGTAATATTTTCTCTAAGAAACATGAAATGAAAACATTATGAATGAGATGGAGGAGTTTTTTGCAAAAAATTGTATTGGCGTTTGGTTGAAAAAAAGATATTTCTAGAATTTTAAAAGTTATAATGCATTGAGTCAAAACCTAGATAATGATGAAACTAATATTCAACGTATTCAATGTTATGAATGATGTAATAATACTATCTGATGTTTTGGGGAAAAGTGTCCAATAAACAATGTTTTTTGGTTTTATATCATCAGGGTGAGATCACAATATACAACTATGTTTGAAGGGTGGATGGTTTTTTGGAAATGTGAGAAACTGATGGTTCTAGTTTTCATTAAGACCTATAATAAATGTGAAATAAATCATAAGATAAATAATGTTGGTGTTAGAAGTACATTGGTATTCTAATTAGAAAATGAATGATGTTGTTGAAGTTGATGATGATGACCCTAGTACATCAAACACAGTTTACTAGTGTTCTATCTTAACATATTCTTACATCTATTAGTTTTATAAATTGATTATATCTGTAAGATAATAGATACAATGTAATATTGGAGGTTTAATTATTGAAAAAGTTGGAATTATATTTCAATTGGGTTATTAAAAATAATTACTAATACTTTTTTTTTTCAAATGGTATAATAACAAATATAGTGATTTTTCTGATGAAGGGGTGCAAACTATCGAACTGGATGTGACATTACTCCAAAAAACAAGATTGAGATTATCCATAAGACTAAAAATGATATGGTAATCAGATGATTCTTCATTTTTTTGAAGAATATATGAAAATGAGAAGTACAATTAATAAATTTAAGAATTGTTTTCAATGTTTGACATTTAGTAATTGATATAGAGCATTTTCATGATAAGAATTTTTGTGTTTACAAGAGGTCATCATAAATTCTTTTCTTCAAGATTGCATATTTTTTCATCATAGTGAGAAGTTATAATTTTTGAATATGATCATTAGGTTTTGAGGAACATAATAAATAATTATTTTTATTCATTCAAAAAAAATTAAGAATTGGAATGGGGATTCAAAATAAAGAATTGAACTGTTGGATGTTCATTATAATTTGAATATGTATGATTATTCATGAATCACCCAGAAAGATTATAAAGTATTAAAGAAGACAATGATAAAGACTTAAAATATAGAGAAATTCTGGATTTATGAATTTTGGTGAGTGGGACATGAAATTATTTTTAGCACCATTACCATTATGGGGTTTTTAAGAATGATAGCATATTGAATTTGTAATTGTGTGATAAAAAACATGAATTGTTATTGTGTATTAAGAGCTGTAAAATTTGTTTTTCCATATATTGAGATTCTAACCAGAGATTCCATATCATGTTTATATTGACAAAAATTGAATCAGAATGAATCTATCAAAGAAAGATTCAATACAATCATCCCAGTAAAATCCATCATATCATTGTTCTTAGGATCATATTCCCTTTGAACAAGGAATTACAATCTACCGATTGAGACTTGTCTCAATTGAAGAATGGAGCGTATAAGGATAATTATTTAATGGAGCCCATAATTCTAAGGATACTAGACTAAGGATGATCACACTGACTCTAATAAAGAATATTTAGGGACTGAGGTAACAGTAGTAGTTTTAAGATCAAAAAGTTATTTATAGAATTCTTGAAGTAATTGAAAATTGTACATAGGTAAATTTTGATTCGTCTTACTTGTTATAGATGATAAGTGAATCTGATGTGGATAAAAAAAAAGAAGAATAAAAGAACATGTGACTCTGGATACAAACCAATAAATAAAAATGCTTTTTTGTGGGAAGTGAATACTATAAAGTTTGGTTTGGGTTAAAGAAAATTATCCCATGAATTTTTCTACTAGTGTTATACATTTTCCCTTCTTCTACCATGTATTATAGAAATTATCTAGTGAAAGAATCCATTTTGGTGTGACTAACTAGCATGGAAAGTAGTAGGTCTTTGTACTAAACATTTTAAATAGTGTGTGCTACCTTTTCATTATATTTGTTTCATATGAATGGTGAGGTTTTGAGTTCTATATGAGTTCATCATAATTGTTATTTTTTTCAGTGGTTGAAATGTCATTTGTTAAAGAAATAATGAAAATTCTTATAAATGAAAAAATGAACCACATATTTACCCCAAATTATCTCGATCTAACATGGGAATAACACTTTCCTTTATATGAGATATTATTAATGAATAATTTGAGAGACATGTATGTTCATGAGATAGTCTGCCTTCCTGGGGTTCCACAGAGTTGAGTTTTAGACTATAAATCAGGTTTTACACCATGATTCTATTAGGGGATTCAAATTTTTCTTGGTATAAAAGTTTAACTCAGTAAAAAATTTAATCTAAAGTCAAATGGTTTGTCATAGCATACTATTTATGTTCTTAAGTATATACTACAAGCATGTATTAAAGTCATTTATGGGTCTTGGGAGAATTAAATAGAAATAATGGGGTTTTCATGTTATAATATTTATTATGAAAAATATTTAGATGGAACCAAATGGTGAATTTTATTGTATGACATGTAGATCAACTCGATATTGAATGGAGGAAGTTGAGTTAGAGGTATTGGTTCTGAATCTCGAAAAGGAGATGTCAGAGTAGGTTCAATTGATTTAGAATTTTATGGCTACGGATCAAAGTAGAAAGATTTAATATGGTAATATATATCAATGATACCTAGATATTTAGAGGGTGATCCTGTGTTCCTTTGGGTTTCTCCTAGATTTTGGGTTTGTATGATTCGAAGAAAAAGAAATTTATTGCCCCAATTTGATGAATCTTCTGATATTGTGGAGTAAATTTAGCTGGTGGCATTCCGATGAGCTCTTCCACTAAGGTAAAGTTTGATGAATTTTTTTTTTCATATTTCAAAACTTTTGTGGTATCACCCTAAAAATTTTCATATGATTAATGTGGGTGATGTCGAGTATGATATTGATGAATCCTTTTTGGATCGTTAGATACATGTGTTGGATTTCAGTGAGAATGTGTTGTCAGAAAATATCGTGCGGATAGGCCATGTATTGTGAAAAAATTCCCATGTTTAGGAGGAAACATGGAAAATATAATCGTATATGTGGGATTAGTGACCCAATATTCTCATAATAGAATCGTAGTTTTATTTGATAGTTCATCTGTACGAAGAGCCCTTATAAGGTGGGGATATTGTAAGATCTTGATATTTTCTAGGTATCCCCCAAGATCATTTATAGGTTTTATTTTTTCCTTTTTAGCGTATCTTTGTTGGGTATTACATGAGAATTCTTTTGGGTGAAATTCTAGAATTTTGGAAGGATGTAGGCAATTGCACAATTGACCCATGCTTTTATGAACCATGAACCCAGGCCTGAAAACTGTGTAAACATGAATAGATAGGATTTTGACTGTTGGAATAGTGTTTGTAAAACAGCGTTCCCCCTAATAGTAGTCGTCTAATCCACCTGGGAGGAGGTGTTCCGTTAAGTGCATGGTTAGGGAAAATTGTGTTCCCCAAACAAAATAACTATTTTAATAGAAAATTTATCCCCACAAAATTAATTAAAAACATTTAAAACACTCATATTATATCGCTTAATACCCCATATTTAACATTTCTCATTTCTATCATTTTTTGTGTCTCCTTGATGGATACCAAGTGGGTTTGAACTCATATATAGTCGAATGAAAAATTATTTTTAATATATATTCTCCTATCCCATAAAGATATCTCACCCTAATTAGATTTCACCCTATATCCTATATTTTTATTACATTTTAATGGGATATTTCCATTTGTTGGTGATGGATCTAGATCAAGTTTTTTCTAGATCTCAATTAGTTAGAAATTATTATTTAAGTATTTGATATAGATATCCTTCATCATTATGAAATTAAATGTTCCAAATCAATTTTGGGATTTCAATTGGTGGTTATTTTTCAATGTTCTTGATTTAGTTGTTTTAATTTACAAATATTATAGTCCATATTTAATTACGTGTATCTAATTTGAAAATATTAATTTCCATGATGGTTAAATTGTATCATAAATTTAATTAGGTTAAATTCAATATCCATTTTATAATTTAATGGAATGAATTTAGGGAAATTGAAAATTTGTTGAATTAGATTAATTAATTGGGTAATTAATTAATGAAATAATGTGAATATAGAAATTGTTAGATATATCAATTATGTAATTTTTCATTTTAATGGGAATGTTTAATTGTATTATTTTTGATTTATGGAATTGATTGATAATAAGAATAAAGGGATGGTTGTCTTAAACATGAATGGTTAATGGGTTATGTGAATATATGTTAAAAAATGATTTAATTATGAATTGATTATATTATTCCATGTGATCGAAGTAATGAATTACGATTTAATTGAAAATAAAAATTGTATTTCGTGTTCATAAATTTTTATAAGGAAGATATAATTGACTAAACATGATAAATTTTAAATATGAAATATATTTTGATTGATTTATAAATGGGTTTTGGTAGATACACTGATTCCTCAAAGACCCATAGGTTCCAAGCCATGGTATTCAAAATCCAACTTGTATGATTGATAGATAATATGTTTTTGACACTTACTGACCTTCAAAATCCCCCATGTCTGATATTTTGATAAATTTATAGTGCGATAGGGACCAATGCTTCAAATACCCAAGGGGTCCTAGAAATGACATTCTTTGACCAATTTTTTTCCATTTGACTATGGATCTGATTAATCTTGTTAAAATATTGATTTAATGGAAAATTAAAGTCCATGTAATAATGAATTGTAAATCTATATGTGAGATAGTTAATACTATAACATTGGCTGATATAGGTATTGGTGCGTTGGGTGTCTTCTTGAACCTTGGGATTTTTTTTGAATATTAATAAAATAATGATTTGCGTTAAATTTTTACTTATTATTTTTACCTTATTATTTATACAACTTTATACACTATTCTTGACTGGATATTATTTTAGAACCTATTTGAGGGGCCCTAATGAATTGAACTCATACCCTACTTGGGCTGCCTGATTGTAATCTAAATAGACTTCAGGTTTATAGGACAATATTATAGTAATATCCCTATGTTAGATGGATGAGATGGTAATGAGACTGAATGGGGGAACCAGACTTGGTTTTGGGTCATAATGGGGGATTTTTTATTTTCATTATTATGGGTTATCATTTGGACACTTGACACATATTTTTCCTTATATATCTACTTTTTTAGTTATTGATATTGTTTTTTTTATGATTCACCATTTATTACTGGTCTATTTTTTAGGGGATTATACTTGTTTTTTTATTTTATTTT
Organism: Viscum album; assembly: GCA_963277665.1. Taxonomy (NCBI): domain Eukaryota; kingdom Viridiplantae; phylum Streptophyta; class Magnoliopsida; order Santalales; family Viscaceae; genus Viscum; species Viscum album. The sequence continues at coordinate 1,939,221,380 of OY728126.1, read as the reverse complement.
TAATTATCATTTATTTTTTATTGTCTGCAAATTTTATAAATAGGTTATAGTTTCCCCATGTTATATATATTACACCCCCACTATTAGTCAGAATCTTATAGTGTATATAGAGGCTCACTTCAGGTCACTTAACCGACATTCTCAGGGTACCAGTATGATATACCCATGTTTGAACATTAAAAATGTGATGCCTACTATTAATATGTATTGTTTAATCTTTTTTTTTTGAAATTTGTGTAGTTGGGTGATATTAGACGTGGGATAAATGATATTTCCCTATGTCAAGAGAACTATGTGAGACCTAATATATAGAAAAGGTGGGGGAGATAGTTCATTTTGAATCAGATTAAGGATATTTATGAAAATAGTTGTATTACAAACTATATGGTTTTTTTCATTCAATAATACAGATTAGACATTATATGGTGGTAACTAAGAGATAGTTCAACCTAAAAATCCAGGTACACATTCTAATAGGATTCTTGGGTAGATTCTTCACAATTATGATTGATCCAGTATAATTGATTTCATATATGTGTTATGGTTATGATTATTTGTTATCCCTTTATGATATAGATATTATAGAGTTTTTTTATCAAAGCTATATTTTCATTGAATGACTAGTGGGATTCATTACCCTATATATTCTGGTCATGGTTGTCGATGAGATTATTGATCCTGGTGGAAGATTTATGGATCTAGGATGGTTAGATTATTTCTAGATTATTTTAAATTTATTTGAAATTACCAAAGTTGTGGGATATTTTATAGTATAACTTATCATTAGTTGTATTCTATATGTCTACTGGAGAAATCAAGAAGATACATTTTTTAAATGATATTTAAATGATAGGGGTGTATGGTTAGTTGTTTATGTCCATGGTCATAGGATCTATGATACATGACTCATCATAGAGTGAATCATGTTGCGCGAATTATTTTTAAATCATTATACATCCATTATGTTTACTTGAGATCAGGATACAATGTAAATCAGTTATAAATAACAGTTATGGTTCCTCAAACCTAAACTATTAGAATCTAGTGTAACAGCATAACTTCTTTACCTATTGTATTTATAATGAACTAAATATACCCAATTTTAAGCATAAAAAATTACCATATCACCAAAAAATATTTTCTCACATACATTAAAATACCTTTTAGGATTAGAGTTAAAGAGTGTTAGGAAAATTATTTAACTAAAAATTATTATTTCTTATTGAAAATATAAAAATCATCCCTACTATAAAAGAAACTACTAAATCTATAATGTATCTTCAAAATATCCAAAAAAATATAAAAACAAGCTATTAATGTATACATATCGTAGGAATAACATATCTTCATAATCAATGGAAATAGAAAGATAAGAAAGGTTAGATAAAAAAATCAATATAAGTAAACATGAGCGATTGAAATCAAATATCATATCAAATCATATGTTGAGAATAAATAATATTGATGTAATAGATTACAAGAACTAATGAATCTATATAATCATACTAAAATTATATCATATCCATGGATAAAAAATTGAAATAAAAAATATAACATGGGTAACAATAAGTAGTTACTTCCTGATGAAATGTAGAATTATAGATATCTCTTTTCATTACCTAAACATAGATATCAACATATTACCCTCATCACCTATTTTTTAGAAATTTTACTTTATGAGAAGGCATATAAAAATATATCAGAGCTATTTTGTATCATGAGACTTCTCAATGGATGAAGATGCTGGATATAATGAGTAAATAAATAAAAAATCATTTAATATTCATTAAAAATATTATTTAATGAATAAGATATAAAATAGTGACTAATATTCATTAATAATAATTAATCAGCCTTATTTGAATAACAAACATACATATTTTCAATATTTCTACAATCTATAAAGAGTATAGATTTAAATGTAAGAATCCAAAAAATAAAACTATATAGAATAATGATGGAAAGGATTATTTCATAATTTCCATCATGAATAGAAATGTATAATCTAGGTGATCACCCTTCAATCAGAGGAATAAAATGATGATTTTTCACAAATGAAAGGTATTAGATGCCAAATCATTCATATTAAATGATATGCTGTGAAAAGAAAAAGGAAGTGATGAATAATTTTTTTGATATAAAATAACATTACATAATACATTCATAGATATAATTTTTTTTGAATCATTTAATGAGTTTCCTCAATCAATAAATTCACAGTGATGATTTTTATAGGTAATATAATGATTTTTTAATGATCTGTTCACAATTAAATAAAAGTCTAAAATAAATTTTCGAATCATTATTTTAAATTTTTCATAAAATTATAATTTTATTGAACACATTAAAATTATATTTTAAATATGATGAATTAAAAATATTTCAAACATTTAGTTGTTTAATAGAAACATAAATAATATATCATTTAAAGTTAATTATGTTTATCAAAATAGTTTTTTGAAGGATGATTATAAAAATTATTTTGGAAGGATGGTAGAACATTATTACTATTTTGAATTATCATTGTTGAAAAATAATACCATAAAAAGTGATAAAAATAACCTTTTAAAAATATACAAGGCGGAATATGAATGTCACATGAACTACCTACAAAATATTTTCCCAACTTCAATAGAAAACATTGGAAGGGAGAAATTTATGGACATGGGGGAAAATATCTATTGGAAATTCTGTTTCATCATGAAATATTATATTTATGAGAAGAATTAAATTACCATGATAGAAATATAAAATACCATTGAAAATGGAATTTTGAGTTATGAAAACCTGGAAGGTCATAATCGTGTTGGGAATTTATGAATCTATTTGAAATAGTTTTGTTCAATAAATCTGTTATTTCATGAGTAACATTTATATCAAAACACCACAAGGGATATGATTTCAAATAAAAAATTAAATTTATGAAATAATATCATGATAATGATAGAAATATATTATTGGTTATTTGACACACCATTCCAAATAATACATGTTTAATGATAAAAAATAAGTATTAATTTTCTAAAACATCAGACCAGGAATAATTATAACAAAAGAAAAGTGAAAAAAGCATTATTATGAATATGATTTCAAATGAAACATTAAAAATTATGAATAATTAGTGGATCATGATTTAAAATACTAATAGAATATTAAAAACAACCATTACAAAAAAAAATTGTATAATAAGAATTATATCTCAATGGATTATAATTTGATAGAAGAAACCCTTATTTTGTTTCCATTATCAGTCGAATACACTATAAGATCTGGTATAAAAAAATTTATTTCTTAATATCATATATCTATTATTTATAAAAATAAATATAATTTTATAAATTTTTTATTGTTATTTATACATGTATATTAATTAATTATTTTCTATTATAAATATTTGTTGTGAGTAATCTTCATCATTTTGAACATGTTTTATAATAGTAGTTGTGTTTATTTTTTCATCTAATTTTTATAATTATATAACTATAGATGTAAAATTAATTTAATTTATAGATTGTTTTATAAATTTATAATTTCTTCCCATGATATTTTTTGTAAGGATTCTTATTGATGAAATTGGCCACAAACAAGTTTCAAATAATTTTAACGAAGCTTGGTATCATAATTAATGTATTTAATATTATCGATACCATTAAAAACTAAAAGGATCATTATTTTATTATTTATATCATATATCATCAATAATCCATTTCTCATATTCATCCCAGATGTTATTTTATATCATTGTTCACATATTCGTCTTGACCGACCAAAACATGATCATATCTTAATTAACGGATGGTTATGATAATAAAAGTAAGTTATTTTTTCATAATATCATAATTATTGATTCATAATGATATTAATTATATTCCATTATGGTGTTGAATCATATTTGAATATTTTTTATTAAATAATTATGAAACTATATGGGAAATGACTTTTGATACATTGTAAATGTGGTAGTTCATACATCATGTGGTTGAAATTTTTATTTCTCAAAATAATTATATTAAAAAAATTTGATTACATATTTACTTAAAATAATAATTATTAAATTAATTATTTCATTTTTAATCCTTAATTTTTTTAATATATCCCGAAAAGTGATTTAGTAGTGAAAACAGATGGTTTTTTCTTGGTGGCAGTCATCTGCACAACCCACAGAAGATGATTTCATTTTTTCATAACATAAAATGGTAAAGGTATTTTATAGTTATTATATTTATATAATACAATTAAATATAAAAAAATCACCTTCCATAATATATTAATTAAAAGATAAATTTTTATGTTAAGAAATAATTAATGTGATGTTTTGGAAATTAAAGTACTCATGTTGAGAAATTTGGCCTTCCCATGGAAGAATCATTTGAAATTTAGATATTAAAAAACTTTAATGTCACCATATTTTCAAGTAAATATAATTTGGTTATAAATAGAATATAATTGGAAATTTTATAGATTGACACATAATTTTTTTACTTTTATGGATGTGGTGGTGTTGGACCCCTTTTATGCATCGTGATAATGACATGTTAGTAAATATTTAAACCAAATATAAGGAGAGCACTTTATTAACATGTAAAAGTTCCCTAAAAGTGGAAAATAATTTGTTTTATGATTAGATATTGTAAAGAAAATATCATACATGAAATTAGAAATATGTTTCGAATTTTTGTCAATCACAATACCCATTTTTTTATTATTTTATTATTTCAGGATTCACCACAGTAACATGTTTTAACATAAGTAATTTACATTTCAGGTATGAAAATATTATTTTTATTATTAAAAAATTTCTACATAATAATTCAAAATATAAAATCCATTTTATCATATAAAACCATTTTTTTTATAATTACTTTTCACATTAGTGTATGAAATATGTAAACACCTTTTTAGGGAATCTGTATATTTAGTGTCAAATAGTTGTATAGTATAAAATTATAAATGATTATTTCATAAATGATATTTTTTATAACTAGAAAACAACCTTTATGTAGCTTTCAATATAATATAAAAACTTCTTTCCATTATAATATTTAATTAAAATATAAGACCAACAATTGTCACTTTGTTAAAATATATAAATTTTGTTCTTAAAATTTTAATCATATATTTATAAAATAAGTAGAATATTTAAAACATATATTTTTACTCATTAAAAAATATTAGGAAAATTAAATAGTTTAATTAAATTCCATTTTCTTTTAAAAAATTCATAAAGTCATAAAATTTATTATTTTGATAAAAACATATTTCTAAATTTAAAATTATTTATTTTCAAAAAATTAAAAAAATTATCTTACACATATATTGACTAAAAAAAATATAAAATATAGTTTTTTATTCAATTTTTATTTTAAAATTTTAATACATTAAATTGTAAATATAAATATAATGAAAAAAATTTATATGAGAACAATATTTCTTTGAAAAATTATTAACTATTCATATTCTTATTTTCTATCAATTTATAATGAAATTTAAATTAATATATTGTTAACATGGAAAATATATAATTTATTAATTTATTTAAATAAAACCAATAATTGGTAATTCCAAAATAATTACATTTTTACGAATAAATTGATCTCATTAATATTATAAATGCATTATTAAATAAAAAATTTCATTCATAAACATAACAACCAAAATATATTTGATTAAAACTCATTATATATATGATTACCACATTATATCATCCAAATTTTTATTTATATAACCCCTCATGATTTCTATGTTTGATAAGTGCATTAGGTTAGCTCATGTGGCAGTTGAGGGTGTTGATTCTCTTATTATAGAAATAATAGAAATTTCTATGAGATTTAATTTCTCTCACATACAATTTAACTCATTCTATAGTCATTTTAGTCCATATTTGGATTGGTAAAATATAAACCCTAGTGACGATACTTACTTCTATAGATGTTACAAATGAGTTTCAAAAAGATGAATTCCACTACCAAATGAAATTTCTATTCTAAATAGATTTTGTACTATGGAACCCATGTTTTATACCCACTAATTTAACTACCCTATCATAATGGAGAAAATTTTATTTTAACATATCGTTGTTTTGTTATGATTTTTTGTTCCAATAAGAGAAAACTATTAATAAAATATTTTTCTATTCACATAAAAATTAAAATCTCAATTAATTAAAATCATATTCATACATATATCAATGAATAGTTGTATCTAGGGGGAGACTAATAGATATAATAATATGATGGATGTCATTTTGACTTGGGTGTTTTTATTATATTTGGATTTATTTACACTTTAATGTTTGGTGACAACGTTGATTGATTTTGTTGAGGGTTTATTGGATTCATTGAAATAGATTTAGAGGGGTGAAACATGCCTAATGATGGGACATGTTTCAGATTCACTATAGGAGTGTTTTAAGTCAATCCATATGTTGGAGAGTTTACCAATGCCTGTAGAGGTTATATCCTTCATTATAGATAGACATATCGTTTATTTTGTTGATCATTTTCTTGGTTATCTTAGAATGAAATTTTATTCATGTTTTAACTTGGTTCTCATATATGATTAGGTTGTACATGTTGAGTCACTACATCAGGTAACAGATCATGACTTGGATGTGAAATACGTGTATCAATTAGTGGGGAAATAATAGAGATATATATAACAGTGGGGAAAATCAAATCCGTCATTGAGGTATAAACCTCATTCTCATAGGGGAATGGATTTAGTTTGAAATTATGATGTATGTATGAGAAATAATTCATATTCTATGGGATATATATATATATATAAATTTACCTTTTACCTTGTCTTGTACCATGTTAAGTATTTGGATGTTCATTTGATTGAATTTTATGAATCAAAATATGGATCATGATTTAGTTGATGTGATCTGAGAATGAGTTGAATAAATTGCGGTTTGGTCTACATGGGTGGTTTATAATACTATATTTTTCTATATAATTATTTTCTCATGGGTTTACATTGATTTATTGTTCTATATATTAATGTTGGTATCCAAAAAATCTTATAAGTCCACCTGTGATTTAGGTATCATGATTTATTTATTTGATGAAAATCTAGTGGCTATAATATAATTTTTTTCGATAATAGTTAAATTGATGATGTTTGAAACGTTTCTTATATGGAATTATATTTTTGGTGAGTGAATCCACACCGAATATGTTGAGATACCATTATAAGTATGTTTTAGTAGGTGAATCCTATTTTGTGGAGAACTATGTCTTAGTATATTCCCTTAAAACAAGTTATTATAACAATGTTTACTATATTCCTAAAAATGAACTAATTAGTGACGCTAATTTTTATCATTACAGATACATAAAAAAAGATCGCCAACCATGAATTGTTGAGGATGATAAGTGTTATCGTGTGTTTTGAATAATAGTGTTCCCTGATGTCTGAAAATACATAGAGGAAACATTTTCAACATTCATAGGTATAACATGATGAGTTGAAAAATAATTAATTATTGTTGTAGTTTAGTATTTATGGTTGAAGATCAACTGAGGATATATACATTAAATATGTAATATTATATGGATATTTTAATGTCCACTATATTTATAAGATGTGAATTTGAAGAAGAATACCTATTTTTTATCATAGAGCATGTGTTGTTTTAAAAATCAAGATTTAGATAATAATTTTGGTATTTGTAAATACTAGAGGATGTTTTTTGGAAAATAGATTGATTCAAGATAGAGGTTTTATGTTATAAAGTGTGCATCAAGATATTAGAGATGATATTTTGGTTTCTATAAGTTGGGTTTTTCTTATTTCTTGTTTACTACACAATTTCAAATCCCCAAGTGGTTCTCCAGGGGAAACAATTTGGTAGATTTTTCAACAATGGTCAAGGTGAACAACATTTGAATGGTGTCAAAGGACTATATAGTTAAACTATTCAATGTGTTATAATTTCATAGAGAAGTATACATAACTGATGCATGTTTTGGGAAACCATGCATCTAAGAGAATAGAAATTGTGTGTCTCTAGATTGTGTGATCGTCATGGTTGTTGTAATGTTTTACAAATTATCTACTAAGCATTTGGATACTTTTATTTTATTAAAATGTATAAATTTATATTTTCCTATATTTGAAATTATATCCTCACATATATATTTATTCCCTCTCATTTGATTTTGCTACCCCAACCATGTGTCTATTTCTCCTTCTTCTTTCACCTTTGAATACCCTTAGATAGTTGTGGTTTCTTGGAAGTTCCATTATAGATTCAAGTTGTGTCCCCTCCCCCAATCTATATTCTTCATTTACATTGGATATTATTATCATTTTTTCTATCATGGGTAGGGATTCAGTGATGATTCCCCAAATTCATGAAGAATGAATCCTGTTATAATAGTAATATTGAGTGTGGTGGACTAAGGTTGTCCAATGGTAATAAAAACATGTTGTTTACTATCATGCTATTAATGTTATTTTTCACATTTTATTTATTTATCAATTTTTCATAAATTTCATGAAATTGATCATTGACCAATGAATATAAAATGATACATTTGTGGAATAGTAATAATTATGTGTTAGATGTGGACTATTTCCCATTTCTTATGGTTTTAGTGGGTTAATATCGTTCAGAGATATATTACATAATTAGGCCTAATTGAATAAATATGAATAGTAAATATTAATTTTTATCATTCTTAATTATGATTTTTTTCTTCACATATGTGATCAATATTTTATAAACTATTATGTGAGTCTTAGAAAAGATCTGGTAAGGGTTTCCTGCATCAAGTAAAGTAAATTAATCTATATGAGGTAGGTCGTCCCTTGAAAATCACTATACTATATGTGAATCATTATATATAGCATGAGATATGTAGACTTTACACAATTTTTTATTTACCCTTTATTTCAAATAAAAGTTTCCTTTAAATACTCATAATAATAATAGGTTTTCAATGAATACAATGGAATCTTGAAAAATAACATGTTGTTGGGGTTACCAACGGTATAGGGATTGATTGGAAACATATGATATGTGATACTTTAACACTATGAAGTATAATAATTTAATTGAAATAAATATACATTTTTTTCCTATTGTCCGTGTTCCCTAATACCTCTCATTGTAGATGTGAGTTTTAAAACACGAGTGATTGTCCCATGTAGGCCATGATAGAATTGTGAGATAATTTAATCCCTTCGATAATATATCCTATAGAGTGGGGTGATTTATCCTTACCCAATATTATGTAATTATTTGATCTGGTATTCCAATGTTATATTTATGATATGTTAGGTTTGAGGGGAGAGAACAAGACCTTGAGATATGAGATGAAATTATTTTCATCCCACTAATTCGATAATGTTATTTATTGCATTCAAGCTCATTTAGGACATGATTTATTTATTTATGAATTGAGGGATGTTAATCAATAAGAGTGATTATAATATACATGTTACATGAGAGTGAGATGGATTATTCTTGTTAAGTTGTTGAGGATATGATGTGAGTTAATGGACCATAATGGGTAACCATGTTTTATTGCGACCCTATGGATTCTTCATGTGTATAAGAAGGTATCACTGATCATGAGAATCACCATAAGACCCAATTTCCAATGTTGTGAGACCAATATATATATATTGATGATTCTATGTCTTTTTCACGATGATACATCCTAGGATATGTGAGATCTTTATAGAATGGTGACCAAGCCTTTTGATTTTTGATATATGATATACCAACAAAAGGGATTCTTTTATCACCATATTTTTTATATGATATGACTATAATACACCTAAGGATATATTGATTTCAACATCTACTATGGTATTACTTAGATACTCCATTTAATATGGTGATTTTATCTACTACAATGAGATTTATATAATACTCTATAGGATCTAGTGATTACCCCATTTAGTATGAGGGTCATAGGACACTCCCTAGGATCTATTGTTTATAACTAATATGTTACATATATATGAGATGTTATTGGTGGGAATCATTTTCCTCTAAGTGAACATATATAATTTCGACATTATTATGTGCATCAACATATATGACTCAAGACATTTTAAACCTTAGATTTAGAGACACTATAATATTGGATGATGCAATAATGGTAAACCTCAGGTCTCACCATAGAACTATAGTACTGATGATGGTTATTAAATAATTAATTTTTAGTTTTTCATTTACATTTAAATTTATGTGGATTTTCATAAATATATTTTATGTCTTATGTTAGAGATGGAATTGGTGGTTCACTAATTATTTGTACTTAAACCTTTCTTCTCTACATATGGAACTTTGATACCCACCCATACATCAACTACATTCATGTTTAGGTTAGGCTAATATCGCGGATTAAATCATTCTACATGATATATTTTCTAATTTTATATTATTGATACACTGAGGCATAGGTTGTTAGTGTAGACACTTTTTTGTTTTTATAAATTTGATTTTGTTTATATATGTTTTTGACCAAGTGGGTGACCATGGACGATATATGTATATATTAATCTTCATTTCCATTATTATATATATTTTTTTAATTTATTTTGAGTAATATCATTATTATTATTGATTTTTCAACTTTAATTTTATTGTTACTATAATTTTATAAAGATTGTATAATCCCCCAATGGTAATAAATTTTATCTTAGTTTCTATTCAGCGGCCTCTATTATACAAGGAGGCACATCTATGCTCTTTTAGAACCCTGGATCGAAATTTTTAGGAGTGGAACATGTTGTTTAAGAATTACATATTATATTATACTGATTTTATCACTAATATATTACATGTCAACACAATTTTTAGTGAAACACTAATAAATGTAATAAATGTGGGCTAACAATGGAAATCATGTTGTTTTCCACAGAGTCTCAAATATAACATTGATATAAATTAATGACTTCAATTAGCTCACAAATTTTTTTAAGAGGTTTATAAATTTGATCAATATCTTATAAAATATATAAGAGAAAAATACCACTGTGAAGATTGACTATTGTATTTTTCTTATCATGTCCTCTGAAATTCATTATCATGAAAATTGACTTCATGTACCATCTTCTATCTCCACCTTATATCATTGTCATAACCATATATAAAAAACTTAATATCTTTGTCCTAGAAATATATTCCCTTTCCTGCTAAATTCAACATGTCCCACAACACACATAAAATAATTCTAATGTTGATATATTAATAACTTGTTCATCTCATGCAGGATATGCCCAAATAAAATAAAAAAATAGAGGAATAATAATATCATGATATATATATATGATAAATGATCCCCTATTTGGTATTCTTATTTTATATATCAATGTCTCACTGATGTTTTATCAATAATAGTATTTCTAAAGAATATGTATTCTTTCACAACCTTTACAATGTCATATACTTTTAAGCAATGTTGTTCAGATACATAGTAGGAATTAGTAAATTTTTCCCAGAATATTCTTATATATCCCTAGTAGTACACTCTAACATGTCACTATAATAACCATCTATCATTTCTCAGATCACTTGTAAATGATCTCTCTAAGCGCGACCACACTAGGTCAGAAGATAGTGACCATCATTGATTTATTTTTACATAATTTAATGAATTAAATAAATTTCCAACCGATCACATGAAAGCATGAATAACATCCACCATGATATATATGAATAATAAACTGAATAAGGAAATATATTAATTTTTTTGAAATCAACTTTCATTTAATGAAATCTAATTTAATTAAATCTATAGATACAATATTACATCGTAAATAGATTATCTCCATATAATGATGATGCCTGAGTGGTCATAACTATGATCAACTAGACACTATAAAAAAGATATAATCATAATCTTTCTCAACAATCTATAATTATCCCAAATCTACACCAATCGATATATATGGACATATTAAAAACCATTCACATATGCACATACAGGGTTCAGAACATTAATAAGAATTTTAGTCATAAAAATTGTGATCTAGCCCCATAATCATCTAGTGTCACTGAGATTCAACATAAAGAATGTAATGTGTAGTCACACCACGTCACCTAATGTCATCATCAACATTTAAATATCAATGATCTACCCTCAACAACATTAGAAGGATCACTTTTATCATACTCCCCAAATATAAATATATTTTCAAAAGGAATTATTAGGCTTATTGTATATCCCCATTTCATATATTCAATCTAGATAATTCACTTTAAATTCACTACACATGAGACGTTGCAAGAAATGAAACAATCCACATATAATTGATGTATTATGGGAAATATCCATATCCAACTATCTCATAATTAATAGAGGGACACACTTCACCATATATCATTGTAGTGTGGAGGATGTAAACTTATACAACATTCTATAGATAATTCACATCACAATAAATTTATGTATATACATATCTAAATTATAAAGGAAATAAATATCTCCGTTGAATTTTTTTTACAATAGAATATAAGAGGAAGTACATTTTGACATGGTTATTAGTTGTATATTTTGTCCTCCTTAATCATAGATCCAATAAGGGTTGAGAGAATATATATGTTTCATCGTAAATAATATTACACATTTTATAAGAGAGAGTAGGTGTTTACACATTATAGATATAGAGTCAATGTCATTTTAAAAATTTTGAACTAAAACAATTACTCATCCCCACCCATCTCATAGATTTTTTCACACATCCAGGATATAGGTGAAATTAACCATCTCAATATATAATTCCCTAGATATTTTTAAGAAAATAATTTTACCTAACTATCTTCTAGAAAAATCTAATCCATCAAATCCTAGAGATATGGGTTCATAGAAGTATGTGCATATATATTTCATCATAGTTCATAACCCAGATCAATGGTTGATAAATAGTGTAACAACAAACATCCATAGTTTTCCACAAACAAAGCCTAAATGTAGTAGAGGATCCTCTTATGAATAAATTCAACATATTTTTCCACACATAATATGTTAATTAACATCAGAGATCCAATTTATACATACAAACATTTACTACAAACAAAATCAAGGATCAAAAATCAATCTGTATGGAATTTTTTGTTACTAATACATTTTCTACATCATCCCCAATGGATGCCTAATTTATATATTCATATAACTCAAGGGGTGACTCATCAACATGGAAATGGTAGTTATGGAATCACATAGCCATCCAGGTCACAAAGCATTGGATATTATATTTTCTAAACATCATTGGATATATCAAGATTTGCAATTGGGTTCTATATAATTAAATCATTTCATACCATCAATAATAATTAAATAAATATATGTGTTGTTATTTAATTATTACACTATCATATCAAAATTATTCCAAAACAACACATTATAAACATGATGCTTCGCTGTGTGATTTCAATTACAAAACATTACACCGCTAATTTATACAACCATTCTCATTAGTCAGCTAAACCTCATTAGGAAATATCGCTCTATCATAGAAACATGCTTCATTATATAAATTTTTATTATATTTTTCATCAATTAGAAATCTTATATAATGTACATACCTTCCTTTATTGACCAAAACTCAACATTTGATGGAATAAACATCCAATTTATTATAAAGGTTTTTCATAATACATATATAATTAATAATTATTTCTTCTATCTGAAATTATAATTTCAATCACATTGTATTGATATGTTTTTTAAATTATATTCATCCCATACAAAATATATATGATATAATCAATATATAATTTCTAACACTATAGAGTTTCAAACCAATTAACATAATTAAAGAAGTGCCTAGATCATATTAATAGTTCTTTGTTCCCTTATCTAGTTCGGTAAAAAAATAATTATAATTTATTAGGTTTTTACCTGAGTCATACTGGTATTATTTTCATTTTTATGTCTCTAGAACTTCCAAAGTGTAAAAATTCATTTTACCATAGCTTAAAATATTTGAAAATTTTTCAAACTGTATCATTGAATCAAGAATATGCAGTTTTCCCTCAGGTAAAGTCATTGTGGGAAAGAAAATATCCAAAATAATTAAAACAAATATGTTTAAATTATTATATTATTTTGGGCTGCACAAGATCATTTTTAATGACATTATAATATGTTATAAATTTTAAATCAAATGGAATATTTTTTACCACCATTAAGGCCATAACGATGTGTTTACCATAAGAATTACATTATTTCATACCACATAATTTTCTCTTTTAATAATTTTTGCATAAATATTAATTAAATAATTTAATTACATAGTAATGTCTTGGAAATTTCATATAATTTCTTTTAATATTATGGAATTATTTCGTGACTGCAAAATCTGACGTCACGTGATTCCGAGGCCCGGAGTGCCCAGAATGATCCGTCGAAGTTTGGTTGAGTTTTAATTAGCGTGCGTAAGAAGTTTTCCTAAAAAAGATTAATAAATCATAAACCGTTACTCGGATCAGAAATCTGAGGACACTGTTGCATTCAAGATGGCGGGTTTACTCTAGGTGCGACTTAATTTTAGTCAGCGTGCGCCTCCTATGAGAAAACCCAAAAATGTAATAATGGTTAATAAAATAATTAAATAAATTATTTTATTTTACAAATTCATATAACTCACAAATGGTAGCTCATATTGAAAATCTAAGACCTCCACTGAACTCAGGAGGGCTTTCTTAATTTAAGAAGATACTAACTTTGGCCGGTGTGTTCAACCAGTGAAAGATAGTTTTGAGCCGTAAATAAAATAATTAAGTGACAATTATTTTATTGTAAAATTCATAACATTAAAAAATTTATTCAGATTAGAAATCATAGATTCACATTGGGATATTTGGGGTGTGTTTCACTTTGGTAGAGCCTAACCTCGACCAATGTAGGTCGAGGGTGATTGTTAATAATTTTCCGAACTTTTTTTGGGTATGTTCAGTAAACGCGCAAGACCTTCACCTTGACCGTAGTGGGTCGATGGTGGACGTTAGTTTTTTAGATTTTCATGGGATAAGAAAAAAATAAAATAAATAACCTTTTATTTATTTTATTTTAAACCACAATTTTGAATGCTTGGTGGTGGGGACCACCCTAAATCCCAATTAATGTGAGGGAATCCCTTGGTATTCCCCTAGTTAATGTTCCAACCTCAATTTATATAATGACCCAACATAACATGTTAAATTAATAAACTTAATTTAATAAGTTGGATTCTCTTTTTCTTGAGTTTGGGGAAAGCGTTGGCCTAGGGAGAATTGGGGAGAGATTTTGGAGGATCATCTTCTCCAATGAAGAACACTCTACAATGAAGAGCATCCTCTGGAATCAGAGAATGAGGACGACGCTAGAGCCGAGATCAGAAATATCTTTTAGGAGCAACAAACACCGACATCACCATCTCAATGACTTCATCTTCTTCCCCGCACCACCACTAATGGAAAATTAAGGTAGGGTTTTTTTATATATGTTCGAATTTGGTTTATTGATTCTTCATATCCTAAATTCAAGAATATGATGGACAAACAAACATGGCCATCATCCTGCACATAAACCATGTTCCTATTTCTTTTTATCTTCATGTGTTCTTTGTGCATTCTTTATGCCTAATATTTATTGGTGCTGTAAAGGCAATATTCTATAGAGAGTGATATATGGGCGCGGAGCCCTCGACCTTAGTATCGCTAATATGTGATCATTTTATTTTACATGTTTAGAATAATGATGCAATGGGCTGCGGAAGGGGCAATGTAGAGGTGCAATTCTCGCGTGTATTTGTGGCGTAGCTCCAGTCGAGATAGGCGGGGCGATAGTGGTTCATGACATGTAGAGGAATCCTATAGTTAGAGTTATAGTAGAAGTTGTCAGATTTATTTCTTGCTAGAACAGTGTGTGATAATTATGGTGAAATAAGAGTTAATTGGATACATGAATAGTTGAAAAGAAAAGAAAAAAAAATCGAATGAAATTAAAAAGGAAATCATTGGAATAAGGGGGAGGCTCTACCCTTGTGTGTGAGTCTTAATTTATAATGGTTATAAGGAAAAAAGAATATAATAATAATAATAATAATATAAATAATGTTTTTTAATTATTTTTGGTTGTAAAACCATATTTCGTCTGTAACTTATCCGTGCGACGTCGGTTTCACGAACCGTCAGTGGTAGTACGACCCTGACATTGAGATAGAAATTATGAGTCCAATAATGGATGCCTTTTTTCTGTTTTATGGATTGGGTACCCAAAAATATCAAATAATAAAAATATATTATTAATAAATCTTCCACCATCTATAACTTCTGCGTTTGATGTATGATTGACTTACCATCTGGGGCAAAGAGATATTATCATCAAGGAAGATGATTTAAGTCTAATGATGAATATTAAATTCTGGTTCAGGGCTCGGGTTCACAAAACACCCAATAATAATAATAATATTATTGCGGGATCTTGTAATTGACATATCTCCCCCATACGGTGTTGAAATGAAAAATCGTATGCGGAAGCAGAATTCTTGGATTTAGACATTCCTTTTGATATACTCCAAATGAGTTTTGGATAATGTTGGGGTATGTTTGGGTTGGATCGACCATTAATCCAACTGGGCCTTCGGGACTAAAAGGCCAATAACTTACAGACCAGACGTCAGATTCACACACTGTCTCTTGTGTTGTGACCAATTTTTATGTGGAGGTCCTTTGGAATAATTATTCATGGGAATTCATGGCAGTTGGAGTATTGACCAGTGGCGTGAGGAGTGGATCCTCCCAGAATCAAGCGATCTTAGTGCGGGAATCATGTAGCTGGCTATAACATGAGAAAATGATGATGTGTGGGTCTGTGCTTTTGGATCCTGTGTGGGTTGGTGTTCGAGAGTCTCACTTGGATACACTCTAGGAATTCATGTGGGGATACTATAGGATCCTATGTGGGTCTAATGATTTAGGATCCTATGTGGGTCTGATGATTTAAGATCTTATGTGGGTGTCATGATTGAGGATCTTTTATGGGTTTGCCTCTTAACAGATTCAAATGATTCAGTAGTTTCAGCTAATAATCTTTACTACTGTACCTTAGTTATACCTGGTGTGAGATGAGGCCATACCTTCCTGAGGATATCATTGTGGTATTTTTCTGTGTAGCATACATGTTTTGTACTTTCCTTCATGGTGATACCTTGGTGCTATTCTTCAGTGTGACGTACCTTCTTGGTACTTACCTTCGTGGTTATATCATTGTGGTATTCTTCTGTGTGGTGTACCTATGTGGTACTTTCCTTTGTGGTGATACCTTGTTGGTATTATTCTGTGTGGCATACATGTGTGGTACTTACATTTATAGTGATACCTTGGGGGTATTCTTCTGTGTGGAATATCTATGTGGTACTTTCCTTCATGGTGAAAACTTTGTGGTATTCTTCTGTGCGGCGTACCTTTGTAGTACTTTCATTTGTGGTGATTCCTTGGTGTTATTCTTCTGTTTGGCGTACCTGTGTTGTACTTACCTTCACGGTGATACCTTACTGGTATTCTTATGTGTGGCGTACCCGTGTGGTACTTTCCTTAAAGGTAAAACCTTTGTGGTATTCTTCAGCGTTGTGTTACCTTTGTGTTACTCACCATTGTGGTGTTACCTTTGTGGTATTCCTCCCTTTTTGGAACAGTTGATCTTTGGGATTTTGAGTTGAACCTTGGATTTCCTCATGAATGAGATGGTTATATGTGATAACATGGGTATATGTATGGTCGTATACATATGTAGGGTTTTTTGATGATTACATGTTTTGTGGTTTATCTATTGTGGATTTTGTGAGACCATTGAGGGTCTCGGGGCCCCTACTGAGTATCGTTATACCCCCCTAGACGGGAACATTGTTGTGTTTAGTGCAAATGAAGGACAATGCAGACTGAGGATGAGAGTACTAGGACTGGAGGTTGCCTGGAGGTGGACATTAAGGGAGGCGTACCGCAGAGAGACGACCGTTCGAGAGTTGTACCTAACCTTAAGGTAGGATCCTTGGTAGTTGTTCATAGGAGTTGTTTTAGTTTTCTTGTACTTTTTTTGTTTTCTTGTACTTTCCAGTAGGGCTTGTATTCTGGGCCCATTTTCATACAGTACACAGTCTTTTTACAATGCACTTTACTTGTGTTTGTATCTCACTGCATGTTTGGTTGTGTGTGTTTATAATTTATAAAGGTAATGCCTTCCAGGTTTTAGGGAATACACCTTTCTTCTCTAGTCGCTAACCCTTGGCCTATGGAAGGTGGTCTTGTGGTAGTCACGACATTGGCCCCAGGGTACGGGTTGTGACATACATAATAAATTGTATTCATTTTTGATGAAACCATAGGTGACATCTATTTCATCCTCTATATTCTTCCTCTTTTGTGATATGAATAATAATTAATGACAACCCCTATAGAGGAGAGAGGGTAGGATGAGGGTGGTGGTGGCAATAATAGATCATGAATCTGAATTAGATTCATGGTGACATATATATTTGGATTTATATGGTGATGATAAAATGATATATAGATAAATTATCTAATCAATGCCCTGGTAATTCCCTATTACTATAGGTATTTTTTTGGATTTTTCACTATTTAATTTTGATCGACCAAGTTATGAATTAGTTCCTATCAATCTTTTCTTGAATCTATGTTCTCCAATACCATAATGGTTTATATTTATAACTATATTTTAGAAAAAAATAATTATCAATGTTTAAAAAAATTTATATCCATATTTCCTCATCATTTAATACCCCATTATCAATGGCTAGGTCACATAAGTGCAACTCGGAATATTGATTTTTTTATTTCTCTCTATTTTCCAATGAGACTAAACACCGATGTTTCTATTGACTAGTGGTTCCACCCAATATCATAGAACCATATTATTATGAGATTGAATATTTTATTAGAATATTACTATTATTATAGATATTACATATTTGATTATGGAATGATAGAATAATGATGACGAGATTTACAGTCCATAAATGATTTAGATATTTCCCATTTTTGAGATGAGGTGTTTAGACGATGGTGCTTTAATGAGAAATAATGATGAATTGATTTTCCAACAACTAATTGGTGGAACCCATATTTCTATTAATCCCTAATTATGTTTATAATATTTTCTTAGTAATTATTTGAATGATTCATGGTTGAATTTGTGAATGATGTTTGATGATATGAAGACACATCATGGAGCGGGGTTGGTGAATTTTTCTGACTATTCACTACGTGTTTTGAAATAACAAACACTATATAGTCCCTTTTTATGATTTACTAGTGGTTTTATTAGATTTATATATACATTTTCCAAATGAATAATTGATAAATTGTGAAACCCCTACATTGAAAATTCAGTGTGTACTGGGAGTACAAGCATAGATAACTGTGTGTCACCACACACTATGTGGGATAGGCTAGAAACTATGTTCCTTCGAGTATATATTGATTATATTGAAGGTTTACATGACATGTTTCCCTGATGAAATGATAAATTATGTGAACCCTTTATACAACATACAATATCATTAATATACATCTTGTGGAATGATAGAAAATGAAAAAGGTGGATGACTAGGTTTAACACAATATGTACCATTAAGAGATGTTGTGTACATCCCCTTGACATTGGATACATTTTTAGATGATTAATTTTCTTCTCATTATTCCCATGTGGAGTTATTATATCACTTAATGTTGAGGGGATCTTCTAGGGGTGTTCTTATTTCATCCATTTGGGAATATGGATGTGATCATCTACAAACAAAACCAAGTTGTGTCCTTATTTCAACTAAATTACAGAAATGGGATACATTATCTATAAAGTGTTATTTGGCTAATATTTAGATCTAATATTAGAGAAAAATCACTTGAAACATGAACAATACATAGTAGTGATGATTATTTAATTAATTTTAGCTTCATTACCTCTTTGGAGAAAACTAAGACATATTAAATTATCAAAATCCTCAAAGAAGGATCCAAAGATTTATTAACAAATATGGTAGTTGTTCATCAATGACATTTATTTCTCAATACAATAAAATTTTCAAAAAATAAAATAATTTTTAAGAATATTATATTATAATGGAACATACTACCTTATCCCTAATGATTATAGAGAAATAATCCATATTCATGTATATAAAAATGATAGATCTAGATATCACCGAGGTAGGGGAGACATCATACCATAATGAAATGATTCAGCAACTATTTATTCATAATAAAAAAATGTATTCTTAAATGGATTATTTGTATCTATAAAATAATGTGAGAGTAATAAAGTATGTGAAGACTCGAGAATTCAATAAAAAAACTTAGTGATATTTTATTCAAAAATGGACATGTGTCCAATAAAATTTAGACAAAAGAAAGGATATATTTGATAATCCCCCTAACATGTCATTCTCTATATATCCTTGATTTAAAAAGATATTAAAAATAATTAAAAACACATATTTTGGGATAAAATGAATAAGGGTATTCATGAATAAATCAAAAAAGTATTGGATTCATGGAAATTAAATATTCAGTGTCTAAAACCCATAGGTTTTTTCCATCCATTACCCATGAAAAATAGGAAAAAAATGAAATTTACAACATAATTTTTCATATGTACTTTAATGAACTTTATAAGAAACAACATAATATGGGTTATGGTGTATCATCTCCCCAATAGAACATACATCATCACCATATAGGAATATTTATCACTCAATAAACATGTAATTATTAATGTTTAAGAGGTGGAGTGATTGCATGGGACACCACATTAGATTATATATAATAAAAATATGACGTTCTCCTCTATATTCATTGGGATTTTTCACCATTCCCTGAATATATATTTGGACATTAATATATACTATAATCCTAATATTGAGGGAATTTTTTAATTTTCCATTCAAACAAACCAATATATTGTGATACAATATTAAATGGAATTATGAAAAGGCTAGGAACTATAATATCCTGGAGATTAGTTCTAAAAAATAGCTCCAAATCATATATTTAGGTTCACCTATATGAATCACTTTTTTGTTGAATAGATATAACATTAACAATAGGGGATGATATTAATGAATAAAATTACTTGGATCAAAACTTGAACATGATATGATAGAGGAGGTTCATGATATATTGTTACACATGAAAACCACATAATATTGATATAAGGGATGTAATGGTGGTTTTCTATGACACATGGACTATGATGTGGGGGATAAGATGATTTACGAATATCTACTTATTAGAGAGTCATAAGTTTTGTAATTAAGTGAATGCTTAGTACAAGGCAAATTAGTCTATTAGATATAATTGATTTTTTATGAGTCATGTCAAATAGACTAGAATATATACCAATCATGGATAGTATATAAAAATTGTACTATATATCTCTGTTGAGGAATATCATATAAGATCAATCAAATTTATTGAATATGTAGTTGTGAAAATGGGTGCATGACCACTATTTAATAGATTAATTATTTAATATAATAGGCATAGAGAAACATTTCAATATAAAAATAAAACTTACATTATAATTGTTATTCTGTAAAACCATATGTAATAAGAGATAACATTAAAATAGAAGGATGTAATAAAACATGTGTGGCCTCATCTATTATTTAACATAGATATGAGTTAAAATTATGATGATGACATTATAAAGGGAATGAATAATAAAAAAATTGAGAATTTTAAATTTGAAAATATTTCTTTTGAGTATATATAATGAATATTTTATAGTATAAAACACATAGAAATCAATAATAAATCATTTTAAAAATATGTAACAATATATATTGATAATAAATACATCTATTTAAAAAAAAATATAATTTGAATATAAAATCATAATAAAAAATAAGCATTATTTGGAAATATATTAGCTAGTGGTATGCCTGATTTTCCACAACGATGAATAATAACCTTAAATAATCATAAATTACAATGGATGTGATTTAATTTTTTTAAATATGTAGTGAACATTGAGAAAAACATTGCAAATGATTTAAATAGAAATAATAGGTATGTATTGAGTGTATAAACACAAAACATCCATTAGAATGGAAATATAACCTTATAAACTATATCATGACTATTAAATTAGTTTTATAAATTTTGAAATAGTTTTATAACCTATAAAATATAATAAATAATTTTAAATATTATTTAATTTGAATAAAATATTTTATTTCCAAAATAAATATAAATAAATTAATAAACACACAGAAATTATATGTTTATATTTTCAGTTTAGAGTTTTTTAAAAAATTCCATCAAAACATAACATATTAGTTAATAAGTAAAGTTTAAATGTACCTATTTTATTATATTATTTTCATATATTGAGTGAAATGTTTCTGGTCATGATTCAAATTTTCCTAAGATTATATTATTAAATTTTTTAAAAACATGTTCATTTGGTGAAGAGTAAAAATATTTTTGTTTAAATAAAAAATGTTTTATGTCAAGATATTTAGGTAATATCGAACTAATAAATTTTTACATTAATAGGTATATCTAAAACAAATCCAATAATGAAAATCCCACATTCGGAAAATCTATATATAGGAAAAAAAATTATTCTCTAAAGTATAAAATAATGATTATTATATTAGAAAAAAATTATTTTTTAATGCACAAATTTTAATAACCAAAAAAATTTATATTCTTCAATATTGAAAAAAGAATTTTATTTTCCACTGATTACTATTACTACATTCCAAAAGGCCACTATTACAAGAATCATTCATGAAATATTATTTTATTCATTACTTTTAACAAAAAATTACCCTCCCATAATGTTTAAATACAAATTCTCAAAATTATAAGATCAAATCCCAAGATTATATTATAAACAAATGTTTTGTTAATTAATGTCTCCTTATCCTCTTATGATCCTTAGAGTAACATCTGGACACCCACATTAAGGTACTAAAATTTATTTTTTCACCATATTTTGATAGGATCTTTTATGTGGTTCTTTTTAGTGACTTTTTGAAATTTTTTTAAATTTTATCAGACTATGAATTTTTGGAACATGGTTGAAGGACACCATGTGGGTCAACCTAAGAAAACTTGCACCTTGTATTTGATTCCTAAAAGAGGGTGCATGGTTAGGTTCATGTTTTTTACTAACTCTACCACATATCACTCAAATCCTGTGGAGTTTGATAGTGGGGTCATGCATGGTAGGTGAAATGTTTCACAAACTGTAAGGCCAAACCATGCATATATTCTAGTAGACCGAAATGGGGAGGAAAGTTGGTGCATTTTTTTAAATTGGGTTTCCAAAACATGTTTTGTGCGTTGATTATTTCAAATTTTCAATTTCTGACTCAATACATAACTAAAATTACGTCATTATTACCTCAATGGAATGAGCTCTAGACAATGGAGACACCTATTTTATATTATTTAGATTTTTTTATCATATATTATTGAATTTTATGGATATTTGAGTGTTAGAAGTTTATTTTCAATGTAATGTGATTTTCCTTCGTTGTCCATCATTATTCATACATTATAACAGTTTTCTCATTAATATAACCATAAATTTGGGTTGTTTATTAAAGATATGTGTTTCATGACAAGATATCATATGTAGAATTATATATCCATAAATAAATTGGGATTCAATTACTAGATCATCGGTGGTTATTGTGTTACCTTATAAAATCAATGAGGTATATTCTCTCCCTCTAGTTGTTTTTAGAGATAATGAAATTGAGAATTGTTTCCAAAATTTGTGTCTCTAGGATCCATTATTGAATGAATATAGGATTTGGTTCCCTCTGGAATGGGGGATAACAAGTTGTTTGTTAACGATGTAAGGAATTCATGTAGAAAATATCATGTGGATAATTCATATTATTTGAATTAGGAATTATCGACATATTTATAAAGAAATCTAATTTATTTCTGAAGATAAATTTTAGTCATTAAGTGAATTAATTTTTAAATATAATAGTACATATAGTTAAATATATTTCATAATGGCTTTTTAAATAACGTGATTACATTATGAAAATGATCTTGAATTGAGATAATAGATATAATATATGATTTTCATGATTAATTTTAGGTAGATAGGGAATTAAGTTTTTTATTAAGAAAATTGAAATGAAATGAGCTGGAATGCATGAGTTTTTTTTGAAATCCTATTGATTTTTTTTTGAAATAATTTGTATTATTTTAAAACGTGATCTTGGGGATTATTTAAATGAGAAATTGATATGATTTTTGTAGGATTTAAATGAATGATTTCCCCAATAATGAATGATTCCCTTTAAGAAAAAGATATCATGGTGAGATATGTGATGTGTACAAACTCTATGATTGTATTAGATCTAATTAAAAATGAATTGATAATGAAAATAATTATATTCAACTTGATGGTAGGGAGTTATTTTTTGGGGGGTTTCTATTATTCCCCCCTTGGAATTTGGATCTAGGGAAGTATACACACCTAAACCGGTATTTTACTATGATGTGTGAGAATCTCAGTATCAACCCAAAAATATTACTCTTGACCATAGTGATGTTATTGTAAAATATTTACACATTATAGTGATAGATTTAAATACAACTAAAAGGATATTTTAATAGAAATAATTTTTCATACCTATTATAACAAAGATGATTTTATATAATTATTTTGAAGGAAATTCACATTGGAATACGTTTTATATAATCTATTGAAAATATCATAAATCGTGTTTTGATATAAACAATGGAAATATTTCCATGGATTGGTTTTTTATAAATTGATCATTTTAATTTTATTTTATATTCATTTATTATGAAATATATAGTGACATCCTATTGGGATTTTTTTGACACCTTATATTTTCCTTAAGCAGTTTTAAGTCATTTATATTCATAAATGTGGAAAAGGGAATGTACCTCTAAAAGGATGTGGGTGTTCTTGATTTTGGGACCATGAGTGCTAACAGTTACTAGTGGAGTGTGTGATATACTTCTTATGATGAGATATTATGATGATATTTTCATGGTATTATGTGTATAATTGTGATGACGTTAATGTTTTGGTATATGTGGTTTTTTAATTTCTCTAACATTTTTATATTGTGTGTTGGCATACTGACTATTTAGTTATTCCAATCAAAAAATTCTCATGATGGGGTTTTTATGTAGATAATACATTTCCACTACATTTTATTTGATTCCCATGTTCTAGTATCCAGCCTATAGGTATTGGGAAAACCCTATATGTTATTGCAGGACTCATTCACATATGATTAATATTGGTAATTCGATTATTTCCATGAAAATTTAGTACGAGAGCAGGATATATCTATTCTTTATGAAGTTAGTTTTGTCTTGATATATAGGATAAGTGATTTATTGAATATGAGGGGTATGTTATGAGTGTGTGGCTGGATAGATCTCAAGGTATTAATCTATAACATACAATTGGATGTTGGGAAAATGTATCACTAAGGATTTGTTTGAACTGATTCTATAATTTTTTTCCAATATTTTATCTGAAATTTGGGACCCCAAATTTATTTAAATTTAATATAATTTATGATCATGAGTCTCTTATATGATGATTCACACATTATATATTATTTTTGTGTTGTACCATGACACCAATAAGACACGTCAATAGATTTTACGAGGAATAAACTAATAAAAAATAATGAATGAACCCTTCATTCAACTAGATCCTTATAAAAGTTTTAGTGTGTGTTGGCCAAGAAATTGGATAATGTGGTTCACATTTCCATATACATAATAAGAAGGATATACCATATATAATGGATATCATGAATCGTATTGAGTATTTTTTTTGTATAAACCACCATATTTCAATGGTTTGAATATAATTTTGAGGAAGATGATTCGATTAAAAATATTGAGAAACTCTTTGAGTTATTGGTGATTATATATTCTATCATGTTCTATTGTGATGTATTCAATCATGTAGGTCCTAGAAGGAGATGGTGGGATATAATATTTCTTATAAATATGAAGAAGGGATTTGAGTGGAATGGCCTCAAGTCCATTTTCACAATCCATCTAAACCCTTATTTTATGGTTTTTTTAAGACTATAGAGTTTCATCATCATCATTAATGTGATTCAATCATAAATCATTGTTCCAATTACATTTATTAACATTATTAGATATTATATAAGGTTGTATTAAATGAGGAGATGAAGGAATAGAGGTTTAATATGGGTCTCTGATTAGATATTTGATCTTAGGTCTTTATGGTAAATAATACCACTAATACTGATGTATTGCATAGATATTTGACGGAAAAAAATAATTTTTATGATAAATAAATTTTGAAGGTAGTTACTCATACTACGAATTGTAAAATTACTAGACACATTAAGGGAAACAGTAATTGGGATGAGTCTCATGGTGGAAACCATAGTGGTGTATATTAGAACAATACCTTCCTAAAGTATTCTATAGTTTTAGGTAATGTCGCAGAAAATTTTTTAAATTATGGAATGTTTGGTCATTCAAAGAATTATTTCATAGAGGAACTAGATATTGGAAGATCATGAAGATGATCTAGAAACATTATTAATTTTTTTATAGGCTTTCGTCAATCAATGTAGTGGTGTGGGCTTAGTAGGACTTTGTGGATCAATTTTTTATTGAAAAACTAAAATATAGAAAGGGGTTATAGCCATAAGAATCCTAAATGAAGCTTCTTTTAATAGTGGATGAGTCGCCAGGGGAAGGTGATATGGGTATTATGATAGTGATAGGTACCATTATGATTGGGTTATATTTATTTTTAATAATTTTGATATTCATGCCACTTAATCATTCATATCAACCGACATTAGGGATTTTTTGAATATTTTTATGGATATCATTCCTTATGGGATTAAAAGTGATGTCTCTCAGGATAAAGAGAGATAATTATATTTGTTGCCCATTTTTCATTCCAAAAATAATAAATTTAACTCCTCTTGAACTTTTTGGTCATTAATATGAATCCATTATTAGAAATTATAAGGACTTATTTTGTAATTTTTTTTAATTCAGGGATTGAATTTTATACTAGGTGGGTCTCAAATACTTCCATTTATGGGGAGTGTTGTATTTTTCTTAGAGAGTGGGACATAAGGTCTAGTCAATATATACATCCTCCTCCTATGAAGGGTTCAATGACATTCATATTTTTATTTAATAATGAGTGAGTATCTTAATGTGGTTATCCTTCTTTTATATTTTTTTGTATATAGATGTTTTCTAACTATACTTTTTAGGCCTACCATCAATTATGTAGGAAGAATTTTTTATCATAATTGATCTACGTAATAAAGTAATAAATTTTCCAACATATCATATGGTAATTGATGGTGTTAATGGATTAGTTTGATGAATTGATGTATAAAGGCTTAATTTTACTAGTTGTGTCTAATTAAGAATCAAAAATGATTTTATCTAACAATGTTAATAGAACTCTTCACATGGGTGCCAATTATAGAAATATCAACAAGATTACAATTAGGAATAAGTATATTTTATCCTAAATTAAAAATGTTATAGAATTTGTTAATGCGGAGAAGTGGTTCTTGAAGATTGATTTATGGTCTAGTTGTCACCAGCTTAAGTTGAAAGATTTAGACATCCCTAATACAACTTTTATGAGTATGTATGACCACAATGGTTACCTTGTTATTCCACTTTTCATGAAAAAATGTCATTATATTTTTGTGGAATTGATGAAAATTATTTTCTATATGTACCTGAATTATTTCATTTTTTTAATGTATGTGACATCATTGATTACTATAAAATAGAGGAGGATCATGTTTGTCATTTTTTAGATGTTATGGATACTTTGATAACTCATTAACATTATGCCAAAAACATTCCAAATTTTTTTCTTGATTTGGGGAGTGGTTTTCTAGGATAACATGTTACTAGATCATGGTATCTCAGTTTATCCATAAAAATTGAATGCCTTTATGACCAATGAAAAAATGAATAATTGCATTGAAATACAAAGAATTTTGGGCGTAAACGGTTATTTTCGTCTAGTCT
The DNA here is from genome assembly GCA_963277665.1 of Viscum album. Classification (NCBI taxonomy): domain Eukaryota; kingdom Viridiplantae; phylum Streptophyta; class Magnoliopsida; order Santalales; family Viscaceae; genus Viscum; species Viscum album. The sequence goes on along the minus strand of OY728126.1, from coordinate 1,939,193,338 downwards.
TATAGGGTTTCTCAAAGTTGGATTCTCTATTGACAACACACAATCTAAATGGAATGTAATTCATATGGGATAATATATATGTAGATTTAATTGATGAGTTGAAACATTATATGACTACAAAACTGGAATTAACACCTCTAGAATCTGAACATGGATATGTGGTCCTTTTCAATGCCTCAATTTCTAGTTTTGATCACATTTTCTTACATGTTGACCATACCATGGCTTATGGTTTTCGTCATGTTGGGCCTCATGAGATGATATATACCAAAAATGATATCGAAATCAATGTTGTGATTGATTATTTTAAGAGTTTATGGTGTTAAATTTTCATAGAAAATGTTTAATATTTACTCCAATAAAAAATTCATGAGTTATATATTCTTTCAAAAAATTGGAATATATATCAAAAGTAATGGGTGGAGTGACTATAATACTTTCACATTGTTATTGCCTACTCCCCATGAATGCGGGATATTGTTTTTGATTATTTCAATAGGAAAATACCATATGAGGTTATGAAATAATCATAAGAGTGGTGGAATATCATGTCCTTATTAACTCATATAAATTTCTGAGTTTGGGATAATGGGATCAATGTTGTTCTGGAAAGTGTTTAGTAGATATGATCTATTCTATATATGATTCCCCTAAATTAGTATCTTGATATTGAGTTAGATATAATGAGTGATTCTTTATATTTGTTTGGATATTATCTATGAATGAAGTCTCTATTTGAAGGTTATTATTTTCATCTATAATCAATACATTATTACGTAACCTATGAGGAAGTATTAGTTTTTTAATTTCCATCATTCTCAATTGGTGGTACATCCAGGCACAAAAAAATATTTTCTAATATGTGGCATTAATTTATATTTCCTGCTATGAAAGAAGATATATCAAAATTGTATTCTCACTGTTATACATATCGGTAGGTCTGTGATGAGAATTTAAATCTTTTAAATTAGTTTTATCCCTTTAATGTGACAACATATATTTTGAATTAAATATTGAAATAATTTTTGGATGGATTTCCATTTAATCCTTAGGAAAAAATGTGATTTTTCTTGTAATTACCGATTGAACAAATATCATATTTATTCCCAATCTTGCTACAACTAAATTTAAGGACATGGGAAATCTATACATCCATGATATTTTGGGTTTTATGTTCCTCAACAAAGCATTATTTCACTATAGGGATTCTCAGTTCATATCCTTTTTTAGAGAGGCCTCTAAGAGGAATTAAAATCCTAGATAAATATGATCATTGGATATTGTCCATAGACTGATGGTCAAATTAAATAAGCAATAGAGATTATTGGTTACATGATTCGTTCTCTTGTAAATTAATTTAGTGGAGATTCTAATTTTCACATGGGGATAGTTATGATTAACTATTAAAATTCTTACTGGTTATCTATTATGATAGAAACCCTTATTGACTAGTATGTTTGACCATGTAAATATTCACATTATTGGTGTAAGATTAGGGATCCATATCCTATAGGTCCTAGTTTGTTCTAAGAAACTATATAGAAAAAATCAAGTATTTGTCAATGAATGTTAATGGAAGAGGACCTGTATAAGTCATATAATGATCATCATCGAAATTCGTTGTAGTTATTTGATAGTGATGAAGTGTTCTTAAGAGTCTCACATTGTTTATGTCATTGATATCTTGGAAAGTAGTGGATGTTGGAAATAAGATACAAGGGAACATTTAATTCATGTGTGTGGATTGAAATGGTAGAGTATAGTTTCTTATTTTTCTAGATCTGAATAAATCGACAAATGATTATTTTCATGTTTCAATGATCAAGATTAATATTTTAATATTTTCATTTGTTTTGAGTTGGGGGGGATTTATTTAGAACCTAATATTCCCATGACATAGAAGTAGGTTTTGATATTCGATTCTGTGATTAATGTTATTCATTAGATATCCATACATTTGTTTCAACCTAACTGGTATCACAGATTGGATTCCCAAAAGAAATGGGAGTGTGAGGAATTTTTGAGAGAGGAATGGCTTCACTTCTTCTCAATGGTGTCTTATATTGAATGCCTTATTGGGTGAAAATAAATTTGTGGGGAGATTTGTAATATAGTCACACATTTTATTAGGTACATAAGTTATTTTTAAATACATTTTATTTCAAAACCATCTCCTGTTTTATATGCCTTCTGAAGTTTTTATAAGGTTTGTGAGATTATGCATGGTTATCACATGATTAGAAAAAACCATGTGGATCATCCTAGGAGTCGATGATCATTTTTTTGACTCATAGAGGATCTCTCATGGTTTGGAAAATATTTAGTATTAACTATAAAACACATCCATCAAACCATATGGCTTGTTATATTGTTGTTATGAATGAGTGGTGTATGGTTTAGAAAACTATAAAGAAAAACCATGTGACACTAAAAAATTGGTGAACACATTTGGATTTTGGTTTGATAAAATATATTTGAAGACAATAGGACTTCCATTAATTAATTAGAATTTCTATTTTTGGCACTGATACTGACCTGAATTACCTCCCATGTATCCTAGTGGAATATGATCTTGACAAAGAAGACTCCTCTTCGACATTTTGGACATTTCTTTCCACTCAGAGTTTGATTTCGACTAATCATTGAGTGTTGGATATAGATTTCCAATGTTATGTTCTTGTTTATTGATGTTCTTTACTGATCATATAGATCCACAATTCATTCATTGAATGGAACCAGAGATCCAGGCTTTTGATTCTAGATTTATGTTATATGAAATGATATAATTGTTTTTCTTATTGACCTATCATGAAAAATAAATTCATTTCCCGAATCCTTATTGGTCATTGGGTGATAATGAAAAAAATTAAGTTTTGAATTCTCTCAGTCACGCTTTCTACCACAATCACATTTTTATAGATATGTTGACTTGGATATTCATATTGGATAATTGTGTTTCTATGATCCATTATTAATTAATTCTAGAGTTTCTAAATATCTTTGATTAAGTATACAATGATCTATAATGAAGATGTCATGAATATATGTAGGTGGACTAAAAAGTCAATTCATATTAATAAAAGTAATTTTTACTTAACAAATTTTATATAGATATCTAATTTAATTCTATATCCTGATTTGAGTGTTTTGATAAATTATTTTTGAATTATAATGGTGAGCTAGATAAAGTCTACATGATAATAGAATTTGAAAAAAATTGTTTTCCTGAAAATGGTCTCGAACTAAAATATGTAATTTGATTCATTATATTTGTGTTGAATTATGATAAGAGATGGATTGAAATTATTTAGGATTAGAAATTAAATAAAATGAATTGAAAGGAATGTGTTTTTTATGAAATTAAAATTGTTTTTGGTTTCTAAATGAAATTATATGTTTTGAACCATGATCATATTTACAATTGAAATGATTTAATAAAATGATTTATTATTTATTGAAATAATTAATAGAATAAAGTATAATTGATTCCCTTGAAACAAATGGTAGACTAGGAAGATATGTTTGAATAACACATGAAAAATATTTATTACCTTCATCTATAAATTGATTTATGATGGCAATGATTACTATACATATTGAGTATAAGGATTTCATTATTTGGGGTGTTCTCATATTACTCTAGGCTAGTGGATCAAGGTATGTTTGAAAACCATGAGCCTTATTTCACTAATAACTAAAGGAATCCATGTACAAAACTAACTTTGGAACTCTTGACCATTTTACTACGATTGTAAATGATTTATACAAGCTAGTGTTTGATTAAAATTCATATTCATGACTATTTTCATAGAAATTATTATTCATGCTTTATTTGACATTGATACATTTATATCCCAATTTTGGGGGAAATTTATATTGTTACCTCTTTTATGATATCAATTGAAAATTTTCAAAGTAATGTCTTGAGATGAACTTTAGAAATATTTAATTACCATTATTTTATATAAAATATTCCATTTTAATTTTATTAAATATTGTTTTATTATGAAATACAATGTGATACCCTACCAGGGTGTTTTACACACACCCTAATGTTTCCATATGGAATTTGTAGAATTTTTTATTCAAATTATAGGAAATTATAACACCCAAATTTGAGGTAAGGTGTGTTCAAAACTATGGGACCTATGTTGTTAGCAATGAATATAGGATCTTGTGATCCACTAAATAAAAGAATATATTGTTATTATGTGTTGATAGTTTATTTGATTTGTTTTGCCGATGTTCTATTTTTGGGATGAGTATTTATTTACATGTAGTAATTTTCTCATCATTAGTTTTTTCAGGAAGACCATTTATTAATTCTTATCTAATGAATTATCTTTATGAGTTATTATTTAGTTGAAATTATTATCTCCCAAATTTATTTCATGCCTAGGTACTGATCGTTAGACTGTAGGTTTTGTGAACGACGTTTAGTTTATGTCATGAAAGATTCATAAACTATTTTGTTTCATTATCAATGTAATTTTTTGATGCCTATAGATATTTTATTTTTATCCTACTCCAAGCATTAAAATATAATGTTCTATATTAATGAAATAACCTTTGATGATTTTGTAACATCATTATACTATTTTATTAAATTGTTTCTACTAACCTAATATCATTTAATATTTCCAATATACTAGAAAATTTAATTGAAAATTATATAAAATATTATTTTTTATGATATGGTGGATCTAATAAAATTTAATCTTAATATATATACTCTCTCTCCTAGAAAACTTAACTAAACTTAGTAATGTTCTATTTTATCTATGTATAGGTATGTTTTCTATTAATAAATTATCAGCACTATTAAGATATGTTATAAATGTTTATTTATAATATATAAAAATTTAATTTTCATTTTCTATATTATTAATGAAGTAATTTATTAATGGATAAATAAAAATTCCTCAAAATAATTAAATCAAAATTAAATAAGATAATTTAGAGAAGCATTCCATAAGACACTTCATATTTTAAAAAATAATTATTAAATATATTGTAATGATTATAGTTTATCATTAATAAAATAAATAATTGTTATAATTTTTTCATATTAATTTTGTAATAAATATTAATTGAATACATTGGACGATTAAGACGATGGACCCAAACATGTCCTGAGTTAAGTGGATATTCCTACGTGCATTATCCTTTGTTGCTACCAACTATTTCAATATTTTTTCCTTTAACTCTTATAGAATCCATTTCTTATGTATTTAATTTTTATTTCCACATTATAATTCTTGATATTTGGTGATTATAATTTTTTAGATGAACTCATATACATGATTTAATGTATATTCATAAATTATTTATTATATATCACACTTCTTAATTTATTAGGCATATTATTCTATGAAATAAAAAAATATAATTTTGCCATTATAAATGAATACCTTCAGTATCAAAATTTGTTTTTAAATTTATTATTTTTGAAAAATTAATGCATATTCATTAACATAATAATTATGAAATCACATTGAAACAAATTCCTTTCTTCCGAGTTCATTTAATGATTATAATTTATATCTATTCTGTTATTTTTGGAATTCATGAATATGAGAATGTTATGATGTGATAGGTCGGAAAGATATTAGGAATATCTATAATTAAATGGATATGTGGATATTACCCATGGTATTATTTTGTGTGATAATGATTCCATATTTTTTCTCATTTGGTGCATTGAGTATTGTACTCATATATTATGTTTTTATATTATGTTATATTGGTTCAGATTCTATGAGTGGTAATTACCCAAAAAAATGTAATGATTCATTATTATTAATGATCCACCTTTCCTGATATTCTCAAGTGAATTAAATATTTTTATTATCATTAACATTTTATTTTTATATGCTTATTATTATTTTCACACTTGTCCTAATATTTATTCCTATTTAATTTCCTTCCATTACAGGAATTCCAGCCCACCCATTCTGTGATATTAGTCCCCTAGTTATTAACTATGTAAAGAGGACTATGAAATATATTATGATACCCATGTATAATTATAGGAATTTATATATTCTTTATATTTATTGATTATGTACTAGCATAATATACCCATGATAATAAACAAATCAAATTTAAGAGTCATATTATTATTTATATTTATAGAAAAATTTGTGTAATAATCATGAATGAAATATAAAGGATTACATGATTAATATAAGAATTTTTTATAAACTAACAAATTATTTATAATTAATTTTATTTGAAATATATTATCTTATAAATAGTTCAATAGTGTTTTACATAATGAATTTAGAGGGTTTAATTTATATTGGATGTTATATATATAATAGGATTAATTTATCGAATGAAATTGAATTATTTAATGCATTATCAATAGTTCATTAATATTATTTAATTGAAATAGTCAATATATATACTAATAGGATGAGTTCTATCATATGATTCTAAGATATCTCTTGATAGATTATGAGAAAGGAAGAACATGGATAATGTAGTTTTTATATGGTGAATAGAGATTATACATATTGGATAGGAAATTATTTACTTGGATGATCACTTCAGATATCAATATCTGGAGTGATTAAATATAATTTTTGAAGATATTCATGGATTTCAGATTCAACACTATTTATTTGATCGATAATTCACTTGTCGTTTATTGATCATTCAAGACCATATAATTCTTTTTATATCCTATATTTTGTGATTAACAATAACATTATTTATATATTATATTTTTTATAAACATTTTTTCCATTTAAAAGGTATATTATAGATCACTTACTAATTTATATGTTGAATAATTCCAGAAATTAATGTGAAATTTTTTGATATAATATTTTGTTTTATAAATATATATATTTAAATTATTTGACATTATTACTTGATTTCAGTGAATGGGTGAAAAAGTTCTTAATGAGTCATGTTTTTAAATCCATTATAATTCTACAATGCTGTGGGGGATAATTTATAAATTATATTTCATGAAATGAATTATCCCAATGGAAAAAACGTATTCCATTTCATGGTGTAGAAATTAGTTTACAAATATGTGTGAATGTGTGATGATATATTTTATAAATAATAATGATATCTAATGAGTGTTTAATATAATGTTTTATGTCCAATTTATTCCCTAACATGATTTTTTATCATGTTATGGGGAGTTTTCTATGAATTGGAAAAACATACGAGTCTCTATATTATTTTTAGTGAACGAGAATCATTCCAGAAAACATGAGAAACTATAAATTTTTAAAAAAATGACAGTGTGAAAGTGGTCAAGATATTAACATGAATATTATAATTGTGTTTTTATTTATTGATAATTTTTATCAAAACTCTTTTTATAGAAAATAATATTTAATATCAATGATAGTCATATTTCAGTTTACAATTGTTAATATTTTATTATAAAAAAATTTATGGAATAAAAATGATTCTAATTTTTCATTGATGATTAGAATTTCATTATTTTATTTTCTCATGTTTGATTATATGGTTTGTAAGGATATCCTACAAGGTCTTAAATCCAAGAATACAAAAAAAAAATCAATGGGAATGTAGATATGATTTTTCATTTTTAAGATAAATAAGAAGACATATATTTTGTATGTAGAGGGTCATAAATTAACAATGGACACCTCAATGTAGGAATAAGTGTAGTAATTTTCATGTACATGGGTCAAATATATTTATACACTATGACTCAGCATGTGTCTATGTACTTTTATTTTGATATTATAACCTGTAATTTTTTTCATGATTAAGACTTTTAATGGGATTTTTCTAGAAAAATATTATATTTCATATATATGGTTTCCCATTTTTTTAGGTATGTAGGAAAAATGGTTCCATATTGGTCATATAATGAATTAGGACATTTTTATAAACTTGTCCAAATTGGATGAGGTAGCTCAATATACTTTGAAATCCATTTCATGTCATTTTACTAATGTTCCTATGTAGGGTTATAATAAAAAAATGATTCCATTTAATTTGTGATAACTATTACAGGAGTTCAATATGTTTTTTGGCTGCATGTATATATATTTTTAATTATTATGTCTAAAAATAAATTAGAATCTATTCAAACTAGTATAATTATCTTATCAAAGTACATGAAAAGAAAATGTTAGAACAATCAATCATCTTCCAAATTATAAAATTTTATGTATTTGAATAAAAAATAAATTATTTAATCATTAATATATTCAAAAATATGAATCAATTATTTCAATAGATGTGGTTATATTTGAAAAAACTAGTATGACGTGAAATTTTTATAATCAAATTTCTATTTTTAGGGAATCAATTATCATCGTGAGATTGTAGTTTTTTTGTACATCCCTATTATATGACTAAATTCTTAGTTCCATATTTTTATATATAGAAAACACACATATAATTTTATCACATGAAGTTATACTAAGTATTATTTACTAATAATGATGAATTAAAAGAGAAATTAGATTTCTAGGTTTCATTGAGAACCTGAAACAACCATTTTACCAAGAATTTGATGTAAAATTTCATCAAAAATGTATATAATTGGATTAAAATGGATATATTTTTATGATTTAATTTTATATGTGTACACTCCCATACGTTGATTTACAATAAATATATCAGTATTTCTTGTTATTAATATAAAAATAAGGGGGTTTCATTGATGATTTATATGTTTCCTATGACATGTAGACTCAATTCATTATAAAATTATCACTTAAATTTGTTATTAAACAAAATCTATTAATTGAATGTTGTAATGGAGCTCTATAAGTTTATTTTCATTATAGGCAATATATTTTTATTTATTCAATAAATTTGATAATTTACAAAATAAAAATTAATCATAGGAAAAAACATTGAATTTAATATGAGGGAAGATATTCCTTGAAATATTTTCCCATATAATGCACTGATGTATCAGGAAGCTAACTTGTTTTTATCAAATATATTAAATTTACTTAAATACGAATATCAATTTACTGATTATTTTTTTGATATATTTTAATTATAGTTTATTTCTATAAAATTATTGAAATGTCTAGATTTGAAGGCCATTTGTCTTTTTGAAATAATATTTCTAAGGAAAATTTTCATTTTTCATGTAAGAATTTATGTTTTTCAATTAAAATTATTATATTATTTTACTAATTTTTTACAAACATGTTGTATAAAAATTTAAAATACATTATATGTTAAGTAAAATGACATAAAATACATGAATTATTATTTTATTATATGGATAACATTCTCATATAACTGAAAAAAAATTTCGAAATGAATTACAAATAATAATCCTTAATGGAATAGAAGTTGATAACTCATTCTTTTTAGATGTATGTGGTCTAAAACAATGCATATTTATATTTTATCTTATTTTTTTTAAAGGTATGAGTTTTATAGATACATTATGACATATAATTTATGCCCGTGAAACCTCATCAATTGTTATTTGACATACTACATTCAAATATATATTAAAGGGGGTGAAATATAAAAATGTTTATTCAGAGACTCAATATTTATTATAGAAACAAGTAGACAATATCTAAGAATACCATTATTATATAATTGATATATTATGTGGTTTCATGTTTTTTTATTTTTTATGGTATATTTTATTGTATGTGATATCATTATTCAATTATAATAGCATGATTTACATTAAAAAAGAGATATTTAATTTGTAAAAACCTAAAAACATGTAATTATAATTTCAAAATTTAGTTCTAATCATAGATATATATATATGTTTTTTATTTTATTTTAAATATTTTTTTACAAGATGAAACATCAAAAAAATATAAATTCACCTTTATGGCTATAAAATTTTAGCATTGTATTTATGGAATAATGCAGATATCAAATAAAATTATATGGTTTTTCTAATTTTAATTATTTCATTAACCACTTAAATGGTTTATTAATATTAATTCACTAGATATCCATTTCACTATTTTTTTTATTCTAATGTATTTGATATCCAATTAATGTTTTTCTGAATTATAATTAATATAATTGAAATTTAATGGTTTTTAATACCCTAATCTATCCGACAATGATTTATTGGTTTTGTAATATTATATCTTCTATTAACTATTTAATTATTTACTATGTTTATTTAATCCATTAATTAATTTGTGGGATTATAGATTATATTATATTAGAGCACATTATCATTATTTTATATTGTTAATTATTATTATTCCAATTTCTTTTTTAGCATAAATTTATTCACATTCAATGTTGGTTATAATTTTAGGTTTCTAAAATAAGAAAAGATAGGTCATATAGTAAAATGTTATTAAATATATATTATAAAAATATATTCTTATTAATAAAAATATTAAAATAAATTATAGGATTTATTGAATTTAATTTTAGTTGAATTGAAATTAGTATCGTGAACTATTAATGATAATTATATATGTTATATAGCTCCCTCCTCATACCCTAAAATTATTTATTTGAATATTTATTTGAATTTTTTTTCACTAAAATATAAAATACATCCTTCATTTAAAATAATTTTCATACCAACTATGTGAATTCCTAGTAAGGAAACAATTTTTGATATAAACATACAAATCATAAACTTTTAAAAATTCTATTGTAATATAATATTTATTATGTTTTAGAATAATATATATAATATTGAAAAAATAGAAAATATATTCTTACATAACCTCATTTTGGGTTATTGTCATTAAATAAAATGGGATATATATTCATCAAGTAACTTTTATTATATTCAATATTATCAATATCAAAAACTTATGTCTAAAAATAGTGCATAGATATATAAAAAATCATAGATTTATAGGATTTCAATTATTTTTTTTCAAGTTAATGACCAAAATAAATATTGTTGAAATGGTGTTGTTTTTTATGATATAATCACTAGTGAAAAAAATATGTTTTTAGGTATGTTTTTTTATATTTCTTACATCATTTTTATTGGTGAAGTTATTGTAAGCGATGTTATTTTTTTAAAATTGATTTTTTTATTGATTAAAAAAATATAATTTTATTTATGTTTTAGATTAGTAATTATAGAGAACATGTAAAACATGACTTTCAATGTCATTTATTGTATAACTGGAAAATATAACCTTTCAAAGTTTTATAAAAACCTAACGTTGAATATGACACTTTATATTAGTTATATTATAAAATATATAAAAAACAATATATTTTTAAAAAAATAATAAGTTGATTACTCCATCCTATAAAAATAAAATATCAATAAAAGTCATATAAATCATAGAAAACAAATAAAATCCTGAAAAATGAACATTATGTTTTTACATAATTTTCAATCATTTCGATGCCTTAAAAAAAATTATTTAGAGGAAAGATCTCTTTATACATATAAATCAATGTCTTATAAGGATTTTTAGAATATAAAGGATACATTTCTAGTTTTATAGTGATCCAAAGAAGGAATCACTATTAAAATAAAAATGGAATCAATATATGGTGTATCAATTAGGAAAACGAATCATAATAAAATTAAATTTTGGAACAATAATAATAAATACAATAATTATATTATAAAAATTAGTAACAGTGAAATAACAATGAATCTCAAATTATTTGAACAAGTGGAAAAAGATGATGATATATTCTTTTGATCATGAAATGAATGTATGTATAGTGTAAAAACATATAAATGAAACCTAAAAAGAAAACCACAACGTAATAAATTTTATATATAAATTAAAACATTCAATACATTTTATTAAAAAATGAATGTCTAAATTGGTTTTATCACAAACATTTCAATTGTTGGGAATTATTTTTTAATATATATTAAAAACAAGTTTCTAAGAATTTTTTTTAATAATACAAGGTTAAAATTTTATTTTTTCACATATGTTTTAGAATAAAAAAAATGTGATAATTATGTTTATCATTTGATTTTTAATTAAATAGCATGAGAAACATATTTTTCACATTAGTAATTATATGACTAACATGAAAAACTCATTTCACATTTATTTAACATAGATTGTATAATAACAAAAGTTAAAACACCAAAATATTTTTTTTATAATAATAAATCTTCATGATGTCGCACCCATGTGTCTATGTTCGCAAAAATTATATAAATCGAAGTCCTTTTCATTTTTTTTATTATTTGAATTCAAAATTTAATTTTCTAATGTTTTTATATTTTTTAATTTAATGAATGATTTACCATAAGTCATTCTTGTTTTTATTAAAAAATTGAAGTTGAAACTTATTCATAAGGTAAACAGTATTGTGTAATAACATGTGTAGTATATTTTTACCACATCTGTTAAGCATGTATGTAGGGACTTGTGATGTACTCTTATGTGTGGGGAATTATCATAAGTGAACTTCACATAGTATGTAAATGGTTTGGAGAAAAATTAATAATAGAAATTAATGGTTTTATTAATGATTAATGTTTTGGAATAACTTTTGGTGCATTTTTTTCAAACTATATGTCTAAACCTCGTGTGCTACATAGATTCCATAAATTATATTTTATAATTTCAATGCATGCATTTTTAACTCCATTGACCTCTTTTCTCTACCCACTCATGTGGATGACCGTTGTGAGTTATCTAGGGATCTCATATTCTATATTCCATAGTTTCAAGCTCTTTCTTCATTGATTCCAAGTGGGGTTCAAAGAATAATACCAAATTTTCCTTTATTTTTTTCTTTTTTTCTATATACATCAATTTCCTTTTGGATTAAAATTATCCCATGAACTCAATGGTTAGTGGGGTCAAATATAGTGTTTTGGTGATCTAAGATAATTTATATTTACATCTAGGGCATGTAGAGGCCATCATATTTTTTTTATCAGTCATCATTGATGTTTATTGATTTATACTTGGATATAGTATGTGTTTTAATAAAATTACCATGTTAGACATATGATTCCCCATACCCAAATTCCTAAATATTATTCCCATTAATATATACTTTACATAATAACTTGATACACATGTTTTTTATCAAACATATTTTTTTCTTCTATATTTGGAAATAATTATTCCCTAAGGACCTTTCAACATCTTGCTTAAATTCTTCAATATTTTATATCCTTATAAACATTTCACATAAAACTACATTCTTTCATAACTTAGGTAAATTGAAAATAAAAATGGGTGACCTCAACCAATCAGTATAGGAAAACATAAAATAGATGTAATCATGACATAATCATGGAATAAATATTATTTAAGGAAAAGGAAACCACATGAGGAAATAATAAAATTGATATTGATATAATCTTATATCCAATATAAAAATTGAAGAAATGTATATTAATAGAACTAATATTATACTGATTGAATCAATAATTTCAGACAACAAGAATCTTATATAATAGTGTTGTTAATGTCATTTAGTTTTAATAGAAACCACAATCAAGTCATCTTTATGAATTGGGAACTCGTATGACCATTACCCAAATATGTTATGACTCATGAGTCCTATATGTACATCGAGAGGATAATTAATTTTTGGGCCCACCCGTCACTTATTTGTGTTCAATTCATTCACCATAGAAGTCAATTAAACATTTCATACAATTAACTATGGACCATATTACAAAATAAAACATTTTTATTTTTATAGTGAAGGATATAGATTTTCAATACATAATAATCAAGAATTATTAGTCTATAATCATCTTTAATATAAATAATTTTTCTCAGGTTAATAAAATAGATATTATGATCATATCCTATCTATAGAAATAATAATAATGGTCAAATAATAAATTTTAAACATTCCAATAATAATTTATATTTGAATAAAAATGAAAAAATGTCAACAATTTTCCCCATATTTGTAGATTAAAATTCATTGTATGAGAACAAAATCGAATCATAATTAAATAAAAATGCGATCTCTATGCCATATAGAGAAACGAATATATGGCTATGTTAGTACTAAAATAACATTTTCATTATGTATCCTCATATTTGAGGTGTATTATTTCAAATTAACTAAACCCATGTGCTAAACAAATAATAGAGAATGTTGACATATATGAAAAAATCATTATAAAAATAATTTTTTTATATATATCATAAAATAGGGGATCTTGTGTAACATCTTGGGATTTTAAAATGAAACAATATAATTTCTAACATACACGGTACACAACAAAGTGCTTCAATGATCAATTAAATGATATTATTTAAATGTGGAAGTTATAACCAATCCATTAATTTGGTAGGTATGATTTAGAATAACAAATTTTTAAAATAAATATAATGTAAAAACTAAACATGTTTTTTTGGTAAATTATAAGAAAATAACAAGATTATAAATGCATTTTAATAATTAGAAAAATATATTATTTAAAAATTTTGATTTCATTATTTTTATGAATGAATATTATAATTAATTTATGGTTTTTTACTAAAATATATTTTAAATAATTAATTTCATTTTTTTTCATTAACTTGTCATATTTATATAATGATGAATTTTAGTGTATTTTAGGAAAATATTTATTTTTCAATGCGTCATGAAAAATACTTGTATATTAAAAACTATATTTTATGTAGAAGGTAAAATTCTGAATTTTAATTATTTTAAATTTAAATTATTTAATATTAATTTAAATTAATCCAATTATGGTTCGTGGAATAGAGATTTTAGTTTAATTTATTATAAAAATTTATATTTTAAAAGGGACTTCTCCATAAATACATCTTTCTGATGGTTTTATTAGGTTTAATTTAAAATTATATTCTCGAAAAGAATTATTTGGATTTTTTGAAAAGGGATTCAATATTTTGAATCATGCAGTGGTAATTTTTTTTAAATATTTCCCTTTTAATTTCTCATAATATTAATTATAAACAATGTAATTTTTATAATCATAATTATTGGTAATATGTGTAATTATGAGTAAAAATAATATTATAATGAATGTGAAATTCACTGGAAACCTGTGAAAATTTTATTTAATATGATTTTTTTGGTCCAAAGTCACCCACGAGTGGAATTAATGAGCTATATGTGGATCTCAGTTCATATAAATTCTCTTATAGTATTTTATTTTAATAAAATTCAAACATGTCGTACTATTGTTTTTAATAAGTAATAAATTTTCAACCTATTTGAATCTAAAAAATATTTTCAACCATAAATAATAAATCAAATTATAAAATAGATATATTAATCATGTTAATTTTTTTAAAAAGCTGGAGAATATATAATTACATTAATGGATTGGAAAATGATGATGTAAAAGTTATTAAATGAATGGAAAAAATATATAATGATATTAAAAAAATTAAAATAAATATAATTTGAGAAATTCAAGGTGATACAAGAATTTTCTAGGTAACATTTGACATATATATGATTTATTAAAATATGGTTTGTGGGATTGGAATTTTTTTTTTGTTTTTAAATTCATAGTAATAAATATTATTAAATTTGAAAATAGTGATATTTCGTGAATATAATATTTTTTTATAAAAAATTTAAAAATAAATAAATGTATCCAAAAGGGGTATGATATGGTTTAAATTTACATCCCATTTTTATTGGATGTAAATTTTTAATTTTTTTTTCTATTAGAGTTTTATTATATTTTTATATTTTGAAAAATTCCTAATTTTCCCCTCACCTACTGTATAAATGGGAACCCACTCCTTCACTTCAATTCAACACCATTTTACTTATATCTAGAAAATATTATAACAACTTGTTTTATAAACATCCCTAATCACATTATGTAGTTGATTATTTCACCAAAAGACAATTTTCATGTTTCTTAGGGGATTCACCAAAAAGATTATACTCTAGAGTTAACTACCTTAAACCGTCTCCCTTGATTTCATTTATTCTTTTACCATCACCTCAACTCATTGATTCTTCAAGTAATAATAACCCTACTATCATTTATAAACTATAATTTTATATTTTTGATGTAATATCTTGTATCCATCTTTTTTTCTCACATCCTAATATTCAAATGAAACAAATCCATTGTCTAAATAATGGTAATTAACCTTCCATCTGGATAAAGACATGTTTTTTTCTCTATTATAACTTTCAAGGATGGTAATTTAACTGTTATTATGGTTAAATAATATGTTAATCAGTATATTATAACTTAAACTATATTTAGGAATTAATATATAGATATGATATTTCATAAAATTATACTAATTCATGATGGTCTGAAAAACTACCATAATAAAGTAAACCACTATCAATAATGTTTTATCAAATTATTAATCATCATGTTAAAACAAAAAATGATATATGATACCATTTAATCATATAGAAATTAATTAATACCATATTATTTCATTTCTATAGTATTATTCTCATTTTACCAGAACACCCACTAATATATTTAAATTAACGAACCATGAAACCATGATACGAAAGCTCCCGGAATGGTGAAATTGAAATTTATCACTCATTAAAATAGGCATAAATGAATGTAAATAAAATTGTATTAAATTAAAAATATTTTTTAGATTATATGAATTAGATAAAAAATAATTATTTTTATTACCTATGATGTTAAGTTTAAGTGCAGAACACATCCACACATAAGTTTAAATACTCTTTAACAAAATACTACTATATAAATGATATAAAAATTTATTTTCTAAGTATTTTTCTTTCAATTAATGGTTTTTAAAATATTTTTATGAATTTATTGATGTGGGAAATATAATTTTAGTGGGGTTATTTTTTAATTTTTCTAAAATTTGTTCCAAAAGTAATATTTTTAATGTTTTTCATGAACTCCATTCCTTTAAACATCCTTTATTACACTACAACTTTCAAATCTTTTAGAAAAGGTATAAAAGGATTGATTTTTTTACATATAAGGTATGAATGTAATTTCCCAAGTCCACGATTCATTAATTCCTTAATGTTTCTATTTCATTTTATAACAGTTCACTTAAAATAAAATAGTTTCACTACAAATAGTTCAGTTGTTGTATTATAATACTAATTATTAAAAGAAAAAGGTATTTTTATCTCTAAAAAGGTTTTAAAATTTGATTTAAATGAGTTTAAAAAGGTTGTTTATTTGATATTTTTATTTTAAATTAATTTATATGGGTGTACCGAGAGAGACCTAGGTTAACTAATTGTAGCTTATATGAAAGAGTGATCCCCATTAAAGCTCACAGGTGATCCTGATATAGGTTATACGAATGGTTTACCCCCATAACAACACATGAAAAATGGGTGAGACAGATATAGCTTATACAAAGGTTGAGCACCATTATAAAACTAAAATTTATTTGGTAAGGATTTTTTTCTCTAGATAATTATATCAGATGATAGATCTATGGTTATTACAATTTTTTATGGTTCTATATGGGTTTTATGAAGATGATGTACCAAGGTACCTATAATGATTTAATTCCATTTTTAATTAATATTAATCGAAATTGTTTGATTTAGAAAATATATGATAATGATATATTATTTAATAAAAATGATTATATTTTCATCTTAATATGTATTTTTAATAGATTGTTTTTAAATGGGTTTTATGTTAATCAGTAGACTAACATTTTTAATATTTTACATTCTTTACAATGATTTTTTTCCATCTCAAGTTATAAAATATTTTTTATCTGTATCATAAGTGTTCATGAAAAGATTGATTTGGTCTTTTAGTAGTATCATGGGAATCCAATTATTTATTTTATTATTATTATTTTTTAAATCTATTATATTATGTAAGATATTTCCATTATCCTCCAAAACCTAGGTTGGAAGAGATCTATGATTGTATAATATACGTTTTAATTTTCTATTAATTTTTAATTAAAAAATTAAAATACATGATTTTAGTACAGAATCTAGATGTTTTGGTTAAATCCATTAAATTTGGTATGAGAGGAATAATCATGACAACTTTGGATATTAGGCATTATTTAAAAAAAATTATTTGATTGAATTTTCTTCTAAATTTATAGGTAATTATAATCATTTAGAAGTTATATATTTTCTTAATTAGGAAGATGAAAATAAATAATTTGATTAAGTAAAATCAATATATTATGAGGGATTATTACTTTAACTATGTATAATGTAACATCCCGATATTTTAAAAGTACACATCATGTTCGATACCATATTGGATATACAACAACGAGCCTAAATGAACTATTACATATTATAATTTAAATGTGATAATAAAAAACTAGTATTTAATTTGGAAGGTATGATTAGGAATAAATAAATAATTAAAAAATAATAATATTAAATCTCAATATTAATGTTTTGGTAATGTATTAGAAAATGATAGCATGACAAATTCGATTTATTCTTTAGAAATATGTTTTCTTTAAAAATGGAATTTCGTTTATATCATGATTGAATATTTTAATTAATTTCTAGGAGCCTTATAAAATTTAGTTTGAGAAAATTAATTTCATTTTTTTTATTATGTCAATTTTATCTTGGGATTAATTTTAGAAATTTTTCATAAAATAATTTTTTTAACAAATAGTGTAAAATAATATATTTCATTAAAAATATAATTTTATTAATAAAGCCTATTTATGATTTGGATTAGTATTAAATTTAAATTAGTAATTTTATTTATATTAATACAAATATTTGTTTTTGGAATGGGTTTTATAATTTAATTTATTATATAAAAATTTTATATTTAAAAAATTATTTTTTATGAAAAAACTGTTTTTCAATATATTTTTCCATTTATATTCGATTAAATTATAAAATATTTTTTCATTGAATTTTGAAAAATGGATTACTTATATGGAATGAAAATTTTTCAAATTTATTATATATTTAACTTTTATTTTTAAAAAATGTGTATAGTAAATCTACTAATATTTTTAATGTCACTAAAGGGTAAATCGGGTAATTAAGAGTAAAAATAATTTTATAAGGACTATGAAATAAACCTAACACTTATACAAATTTTATTTTATTATTATTTTTAGAACTATATAAATCATGTGATAAATATATGACCTCTTGGATCAACTCCATTGACATCATTTCCCATATATTATTTTATTTCTAGAATAATAAAACTTGTCACACTATTGTTTTTTATTAGTATAAAATTTTTAATACATGGTCATGTTGAATCTATGTTTGAACATAAACAGTCCTTTAAAATACAAGATTGTTACCTCCATCGTTGTAATTTATTTTTTATATTTATGGAAGAAATAAATTGATTAATTTCTCACACAATGATGGTGCTGAAATTAATAAATTAATAGAATAATCAAATAAATTCTATTACAAAAATTAAAATAAATATAATTTTAGATATTAAAAGTGATAAATGAATTACCTAGATTACTATGACATGTATAGGATATAAAAATATATAATTTTTTAATTTTAATGTTTTTTTTTTATTTTTTAAATTTCATTTTAGTGAATAGTATTAAAATCCAAAATACACATATTTCATGAATATAATATTTTACTAAATTTAAAAAAAACATAAAAAAGTAAATAAAGAAATATAGGACATTATATGGTCTAAAATGTCATTCCCTATGAATTGACATGCTATATGGAATTATTTGGTTCCAAAAAAGTCTTATTATATTTTAATACTTTGAGAAATTTATAATGTTCATATCGCCTCAATTATAAAAGGGATCCACGTCCATTAATTCATTCCGCAAAAATTGGGACTTCTATCTAGGCCACCATATTTAAAATTCTTCTATTTAATTATATATAAAAGCTATATTGGTTATGGACTCAAATAAATACCAATTCTAGTTTCTTTAAGGGATTCTTGAAGGATTTGATATTCATGATTTAAATTTCTTAATCCACATCTCTTAATTCCTTTCATTTTTATACATTCCCATCACCTCACTCATCCATCCAAGAATGTTTACAGTAGTATAATGTTAATACTATAATTTTATATTTATATTCAGAAATATTTTGTCAATCAAGTTTCTATTATCATATTATTCAATGAAACAAAACTATTGTCCAAATTATTGTAGTAAACCACATTCTTATAATTTTGAGTTTCTGTTTTTCTATTACAACCTTCCAGGATGTACATAAAACTATTATTATGGTTATATCTGATTTTGATAACTATTTAATGACTAATAATTATTTAATTAATTAATATTAATATATGATATTTAAAAATGAAACTAATTTGTGATTGTTGGAAAAAAAATACAAAACTAAAATAATCAATTCACACTAATGGATTGGAAAATTAATAATCATAATTTCATAATTCAATTAATATATTTGACCATTTATAAATATAGTGTTTAATAAATACTATATAATTTTACTTCTTGATTACTATTCCCATTTAACAAGAACATCCAATAATATATACAAGTTAACCGACCATGATTTTTTTTAGAAAATTGAATTTCTTAGATGTGGACATTTTGAACCCTCCACACAATGAATCCCCCTACCAATGAAGGGATCACTCCAGTGGGAGCCCTAGCCGAGAAGGAGTTGTTTCCAAGTGAGATGGCAGAGTATCCAGGAGGGTGATGACTCTAGTGGTGATGGTTTGACTCAGCAATCAATCAGTAGAGGTAGGTCATGTCTCATTTGGCCCACCCAGTTGGGAACTGGGTGACCTGACAGGGGGAGTGGATCTAAGGGGAGTGGTTCTCCCTGAAAGTAGACTCCCAGGATTTTAACCATGTACCTCCCAAAGAAAGACGTGGTTATTCCCCTCTTCTTCACCACTACGCCACCACCAAAGAGGAAACAATGTTATTGTGTATCGAGGTATTAGGGTGGCCTCCTCAACAGCATGCCTCACATCCCCAGCGAGGCCCAAAGTTTCCAATCCTTGGGATTAGTCCAGTTACCAATGGGGTAATAGTAACATGAAATGAACTCTCTCGGAATAGAAAAATTGGTCATTATAACTCATAACAATTTTCATATATGAACATAAAAAACCATAGTAAATAAAATTCATGTGTAAAAGGATTACAATTTTCTAATTAATGGATAAATTTTGATAATCTAGGATTTTTATTTCAAGTGAAGAAGACATTTGTACATAAGGTATGTGACTCATTCACAAAGATAACCTTTTTTAATTGTTTTAATTATTTATTCTTAATATATTTATCATTCCTGAAAAATTATTAAAATTGTTTTTTTAATGTATTAATTTTTAAACCAATGTTTTTAAAAGTGAGTTATTTAATTATCTTAATTTTTATTCAGAAAGTAATACGTTTAACTTTTTTTCAAAGGGTGTTATTTTAAAATTCCTGTTTCAACACATTTTACAATGGTAAAAAGAAAGAATTTTTTTTAATATATTTTCCCTCAAATGAATGTTTCACTTTTATAAATATATAAATTTTTAATGCATCCATTATAGGCTTTCCTATTTATTTTGAATCAAAATATATTCCTTAATATGTTTTTTGTTTTTATATTTTAAAAGGTATTTGACAAGAAAATGGTATTTAGATCTCTGAAAGTGTTTTAAATATGGGTTTAAAATATTTTTCAAGGGTTTTAGTGATGATGTGGTCCTTAGAAATTCTTTAAAATGGGTTCACCTTGATAGATATAGGTGATACCATTATATCTTCTACAAAGGGTTGACCACTAATATAGCTCACAAGTGAGCCTAATATGGATTATTTTAATGGTTTGATCCCCATTATGACTCATAAAAAATAGGTGACCCATATATAACATAGATGAAGGGTAATTCCCATTATAGAATCCAATCCATCACGTTATTATTATTTTTCCCTATAGAATTATATGGGATGGAAACCTTATGTTTATTCCAATTGATACAGGTTTTGTATCAGTTATATGACGATCATGTCCTAAGGCACATGTGGAAATTTTATTTTATTGTAAATGAGTTATCATGCATATAATTTGGCTTAAAAAATGTAAGATAATGGTATTTTCCTTAGGTTAAAAATATTCTATTTTCATATAAATATGTATATTTATAAGAATATATTTTTAATGGGTTTTTATTTTTATCCCTAGAATAATGGTTTTCAAATTTTTTAAACCTTACTAATATTTTTTCTCCACCCATTTTTTAAAAAGTTTTCATTAGGTATCTTATAAGATATAAAATGGATGGATTTGTTTAAAGAGTTATCACAAATGAAGAAATTTAATTATTCAATAATTATTATTTTTGTAGTCACTTATATTATGTATTTTATTTTTCTAATCATCAAGATAATATAATAGTAAACATCCTTAATCAGATAATTTATTGTGTATGTTTCAAAAACATTTTAATAAAAAGGGAATTTCGTGTTTACATCAAGAATATATTTTATTTGATGAGTTAAATGCTTCCAAATATAAAAAAATATATCTATTATATGAAAGATAATGTTCCAAAAATCCCATTTGGGGAAATAAATTTTAAAATAAAATGTTTTTTGGAAAAGAAAAAAAAAATGAATTTTAGAAAATGTTTTAAAATGTCACGTAAAATGAAAATTTTCATTTTACCTTCGATGGTAAATTTTTAAATGGTGACATGAATTATATTGAAAGTATTTAATTTTTAAAATAATATTGAAAAACGGGGACTCAGAAAACATAAAATATATATTGGATAAATGATTATAGGATTAAAAAACCTATAAATTTCAAAGGTGAACCACTATTTTTTATTTTTTAAATACGTATTTTAAAACACACGTTATAAGAAGAGTAAGAATAAAAATTAATAATTGGTAAAATTTAATTTTAAAAAATAAATTTTCTAAAATACTATAAAGTAAAATATATGGGGGGAGAACCCTTTCCTAAAAAAAACAATGTTCAAGTTTAACCATTATAATTTAATGAATAGATATTTGAGTTATCAATATCCCTTATCAGAATCATACTCACTAAGACATAAACCATTTGAAAATGATTTTATGTGGAAAATATGTTAAAAACGAGGGAAAAATTTAATAAAATAAAAGGAAAAAATTTGACTAAATTATATGACATAAGTTATTGTGAATGATCATATCTCATTATATAGAAATTGAGTTTCCAAAAACACTTATGACTAGTATAAAACATGAGTAAAAATAAATTTTAGGTAAAGATAATGAGTTGGATTATTTTAGCACATAACTCACTATTAAATATTTTATAGAAACTTTATTAGATAATTAATCCACAAAACACTACAAAATGGATATTGGGTGCATAATATGTACCATGTCTCAAATAAACATTATTAGGAGTAAGGAAAACATTCCTACGGTAGTATCTTAATAAAAAAACAAATTTTTTGAGTTTCATTATAATTAAAATTAAAATATAATTTTTAAAATATAATTTATGATATTATATCTCATGTAATAAATCATTTCACCCTAGATATGAATTTAGGTATATAATAGTAAATATGTCTCAAAGAGAGGAATTTGTGGAAAAACCCCTTACCTTGGTCTAGATTTTTGATTCACCTACACCAAATGTACCAAATAATTAAACTGAGATAATTAAATACATAATATTGAACCTTATTTATAACCAAAATAATTTTAATCCTCATTTATAATCATTATATACGTATATTTTTTACCTAAATTCATCACTGGGTGTTTCTAATCCTTATCACTTTGAATTATTTTCATAAAATATTTTTTGGTGTATTATTTTTCCAAATTAAAAAATTATTATATATTTTAATATGAAAGAAAATATATTCCAATATATTTTATAAATTTGTAATCTTATTTCATAGTAACTTCAGTTATGAACCATGAGGTTCAAATCGATGGCGAACATGCTTTAATGATTCTTATGGAATAGATGATTATTTCAAAAATAATGAGTCAAGTTTAGATAATATGATAAAAAATATACATATATAAAAAATATTATATCATTAAAAAATTTATCATATACATTCATAATATAAATCCATTTTATTTATCATGTGGGTTGTTGAACCAACCTAAACATGTATCTACCAAGATTAATTGATGATTAAGAGGTGGTTTTGTAATAAAATATATTTTGAAAAAGAGTAATGATATGATTTGTTGACTAATTGTGTTATATGTAAGTATTTGAAAAAAAATTATGAAGTAATAATGGATATTAAAATAATACAATGTGTGAATAAAAATATTATCTTCATAGTATTCTTCTGTACGACTACAAATATTACAAAGATCATTTATTTTTAATATTAAATATATAATTAATGATTCATATTTACAAAAAAAATAGTTATATAAGTAAAATATCAATTATATATACCCATTTGATAACATTGATATAAATTTGGTGTAGTTAAATTGAACATTTAATTCCTGGTAGAAGTAGTACACAGACATTAATCAGAAGTATTTCCATTTGTTCGATTGAATGAGAGGGTAATTAAAAGTGGTTATACAATAATTATAATAACAAATTTATTATATTATTTATAAATATATAATTATATATTTTTTATAAATTTTTTGAGAAGTTTTCATGGGAGGGATAAATAAATAAACTAATTTTCTTCAGATATACATACATTGAGAATTTAGATCTTATACATAAATATCCTTTATAATTTAATGACTTATGACACATTGTGGAAGCTAGGGTATTCAGAAAATGGTGAACTTACATAGAAGTAGTAAATTGTGTATATTTTTATGGGAATTTCAATCTATATCATTGAATCGATATAGGACTATGTGAGCATATTTTATAGGAAATAAGTGGGAGAACTATTTTGAAAAGAATGTTATATATGGGATAACAATGGAATTTACTAAGAGATTTATTATTTAGGATGAGATACGGTATATGTGATATGTGAATTTTAATTTTGTTCCTAAAAAGAATTTACAAATGGTTAATTTGAATTTTAATTATAAAAAACTAAAGATACCTCATTTCCCTCTTTTATCCTTATTAATATTCGTAAAACATTAACACTATAAAATATATAATTACAAAAAATATAATAATATCCTTCATATAAAATATTTTTTGAATACAAATTTGGGATCCATTTAATCTAGTTAAATTTATATACAAGATAATATTTACATTTAAATTACAACATAATATATATGGAAAACAATTTTTATAGAAAAATGTCTTATATATCAAGTTTTTTTATCTTTATTTTCAATTAATTATAAATTCGATGAATTTTTATTTTCTTATGTGTGTTTAGACATCGTAATAGAGTAGTATTTTATTCATATTCATATATAATAATTATAACTAAATTAATTTTCACTTATAAATTTAATTCTTCCAAAATAACCATTTTACATCTATCATGATATTTAATATTTGTTCTATTTAATTTGATTAATGTGAAATAAAAAATGTATAATATTTTTATGGAAATTGTAGCTAATTATTAGTGACATGATTTACATTTTATAAAATTAAATTAATATTTGTCATGGAAATTAATTTTATCATTATGGTGTATAGAAACCATTTTTAGAAAAAACTAAAAAATTAATCTTAAAAAATATTATTATGATTAATAAAAATATTATGTTAATCCCTTAAAATTTAATTTCATAAAATGGTTATTTCACTATTTAAATAAAATTATATTTTATTTCACAGAAATGATTTTATAGGAAATTATATTTTTCTAAAAGAAATCATTTCTTAATTTTTATTTCCAATCAATTAAAAATT
Source organism: Viscum album (assembly GCA_963277665.1). Classification (NCBI taxonomy): domain Eukaryota; kingdom Viridiplantae; phylum Streptophyta; class Magnoliopsida; order Santalales; family Viscaceae; genus Viscum; species Viscum album. Next base: position 1,939,167,682 of record OY728126.1, on the reverse strand, counting down.
AATTTTTTCAGTAATCTATTATTTATATTATAAATAAATTTTATAATAATTTTATAATAAAATACTTATTTTCTAAAAATAAAATATCAAATTCAAAAAATTATATATTTAGGAATGAAAACAATGTTTCGCTTGTTTTTTCTATACTCTATTAATTTCATTCATATTAAAAGTGTCAATTTTTTTCAATAAATAAAAATTTAATATAGTGGTACTCATATTCATTCCCAAAAATTCATCTATATGGTTTAAATGGATATAAAAATGATTATGTTATAGTTGATATGAAAATATATCATGGATTCATTTTAGTTTGGTGTTAAATTTTGGGAAATGTATCAAACAAATAGACATATTTGATGGTATTAATAAACTATATTTTTTGGGTTTTCTTCCCCCCTAAATAAATTTCCTCCTCACAATTTTACTCATAATATTAGATAAATTTCTCTATAGAATTCCTAATTACTCAAACACCCATAGATTATCAAGGGTTTATTTAGGATCAGTATGATATTTATTTTTAAGAAAAAATATTATAAGTGATTTATAAATAGAGCGAAAACATTCCTAATATCAAATATAATTTTATTAAGGAAAAATACCTAAATCCTTAAGGAATATCTTCCCACAAATATTGATGATGATTTATATGATAATCATATAGTATTGGGTTTTTTATAAATTAATAACTAATAGTTTCTCAAAAGACATGATATATGCCAAGAGAATATCATCATTAAAAACTCACTATCTGAAAAATTTATAATAGATACAATAGATTTTCCTTTTTCCCATGATAATAGGAACAATTTTCATCGATGTCCATTGAATTGTGGAATTATGTAACATATTTCTCAAATCTCATGGAATTTATGTATCGATTTTCTATTGATTATCTCATTCCGATACACATGGGAGTCTGATGACGATCATCCCTAGATATATATAATTTACCTTTCCCATTAAATAAATTTCCCCCACGCTTCTTCTAACATGTTTTACATGTAGAAAAATTAATAATCTTTCTATAATCATATTTGAAACATGATCATTCATTAGACTTCATCATTCTCTTATTTTTTTGATTGGTACAATGGATATACTAATATTATTAATTATATTTCAATAATGATTTTTCAGAACAATCCCAAGGATTATCACTTGAGATCCCCTTCCAATTGTTTGTTCATTGAGGTAATCTATGAATTATCCATAAAATAAAGGGTTCCTTATACTTTTATATATAACTAAAATAAAAATGGTTTATATGATTAATGAAACTTTATTAATATGGTGTAATTTTCATAATTAATAATAGAAATGGGATTTAACATAACACTATTTTCCCTTGTCATAAAATTATCATATAATTCATTAAGTCATCCAACATCAATAAAATTTTAATATATGTCATATTATGTTAGGTTATATTATACTATTAAACCTAATGCATCAAAATAGACATCCCAAATTAATATTAATGTTTATCAAACATTCTAAGACAAAAAAATTAGTGAAATCAATGCTCTAAAAATACAATATATCCTTTATCGATGATATAATATATTGATTAATACATATCATAACATATGAATCAATACCTTTTAATCTATTTTATCAATGGTATTATTTATATAAATTTATATAACTTAATCATATTAAAATATTTCATAATAGTTAATAAATAATAAGTTATTTCACAAAACATATCCCCCAGGAGTGTCAAACCAGGTGCATAGTTATGAAACAATGTCATGCATCGTGTGATGATAAAAATAATACTTAATCCATAAATTTATTTGTTATTAACCCTATGAACGTCTTTTTTAGAGAATAAACCTACATATAGTATCCAAAATTGATTATATATATAGAAAAATTGAATACTCAAGACTATGCTAAAACGTAACGATTTCATCCTACACATATACTATATCCTAGGATTTTAGCTTATGTTTTATTATTCAAATCCTCAAATAAAATGGTAATTATAACATTAAAATTATTTTATATACTAATATCTATGGATTATATATAAATTTGATATTCTGATGAAACTTGGTATATCAACCATTAAATTAAACTCAAAAAACACCCAAAAATCCAAAGTTATTTAAAACATTTATTTGATAGCTATAATAAAGACCAAACCCTACAGTCACATATTCATATTGCATAAAAAACATTACATAATAAATTTTAAATTGTCTTCAAAATCCAAGATATGATTATCCGTAATTAGAATATCAAAAAATATTATTTAATCACTTATATTCTTGTCATCATTTATGGTTTAGGTCTTAAGAGAATTATCACACAAATTAAACAAATAATCCTATGTTATTTGTATCAGTTGGAAATTTTTTATATAATATATAAAAATATGGTTAATCTATATTGACTCCTCTATATCAAACATAAATTATTCTAAATGTGTTATCTTTATAAACATTTTATTTCTATTATTTACTTATAATATAGGGAAATTGGGATTTAAGATGGATGAGCTAAAATGTTTATTAAGGGAAACATACAACTAAAGAAATCAAGACATAGACAATGAATAATTATATAATAAAGGATAGGTAAAATATGAATCCACAATCAACATGAAATAGAGACAATTTTATATCCATGAAACTAAATTAAAACATGGATATCAAAAATATTCATCTCATACATATGGAATGAATAATGTTTGACATAAAATTATAATTTCAAATGATTTTTAAACCATTACATATCATGATGTCAGAAAAGAAATATTTAATTGGGTATGCAAACAAAAAATAACCAAATATGTTTTGTCTCAGGAAACCTATAGATGAATCGAGGTGCTATAAAATTCTTGGCCCCTCCTGTCACTTCATTATGTCTAATACATTCACCATATAAGTGAAAAAGAATTTTCGTACCATTATCAAAGAAAACACTTACATAATAAGACATGGATGTCAATATAATTAAATACATATATTTTCAATTCATGATCAACCTATATTAGTTTTCATTAATAATTAGGAATATCAATTCCTTCCCCCATGTTAGTAAATAGTAAACTATGGTTTTGACCAATCTAGAAAAAGGAGTATGGAAAAAAATACATAATATTTATTTGAATAATGAATTGAATTATAATAATTACATATGGAATGCCAATACATTTACCTAGGTCAGAATAATAACATTTGTTCCTGGCGAAAATCATCTTATCTAAAATATGTAGAATTGTGGTATTCACTCCAATTATAGAAATTAGTATACGGCTAATTAAATAATATAATAAAATGGTCATAAGAGATCCGGATCATTAATGTTGATGTCTTCAATATAACAAAACAATAGTTAATAAAAAATATAATGGGATATTTAAATAGTAGAAAAATTTTCCATATAAAAATAATTACTTGGTCTATATCATTAAAGTACCGATCAGGAATGAGAGTGTTTGATACAGAGTGTTCAATCGGCCAACTGATAAGATAAATAAAATAGAAGAAAAGTCATGTAACATAAACCCATGATGATAAATAATTTTTTGAATAAAAATTTAAGGGGAATTGGAAACATAAATTTTTATTTAGAAAACATTTTTAACATTGATATCAAATAAGAATTTACATACCTCTTTAAAAGGTTGCTATTCAAATGGTAAGTAAAATTTCTTTAAAACCATTAGTTTTAGAAGAATATAAAATAAAGGATCTATGAAAATATATCATTTATATATTGATGTACTAAGGAAAGGTATAAAATAAAATTGAAATTGACAGTAGAAACCCTTTTATTATTTTTAAAATAAATTTTCAAGAAAGAGACATTGTTCTATGATAGATTAAGCATTCAATTTTGTTAAAACATAATTTTCCCAAATAAGATTATAAAATAAAATTTATTAAATTATTTTGGAGGAAGAACCTGGGAAATGGAAAAGAGAAGTTCATGATAAATATTTATTTATAAAAAAAATTAAATTTGATTTATCAATATCCCTTATAATGAGAATTCGGTTCTTATCTTTAATTATCCTTTGCAAATGAAGGAAATGAAGACATATTTAGAAGTTATGGGATAATAAACTTATAGAGGGTATCTATAATAAGTAATCTAGTTAGGGATTAATGGGAATATATGACTACATCTTTGGAATAATGTAGGAATAAGATAGGTAATTTTATATGTAAATGGGGGGATAAACATTTAGAAAAAATGTTAGGTGGTGGATAAGAATTAGATTGCATGGAAGTGATATGGGTAAGGGGAAGCAATAGTGAGTGATAAATTTGGGTATGATTTTCATACCATAAAAGTCATTATATATATTTTATGATACCTTATAATTATTAAAATTTCTAGACACATAAATTTTAAAATATACACTATTTAATATTGATTAAAATTAAACAATATTAGTTATTTTAATAATAAAATTTTAATATTAATATTAATAATAATTTTTTAAAATTTTTAAATATAGTTTTTGGAACAATTTAATCTATTTAAAATATGAAATATGAGAAAATTAAATTTTATTTGAAAACATAATATATAGGGAAAAGTGTTTTTATACAAACATGTCTTTTATATATCACGTTTTTCTATCTATATTTATAAACAATTATTTATTGAATTTGTTTTTATATTTGTCAATGTTTATATAAAATATTATAGATATATTTTAAATTATATGGATAATATTTATTTATATAAAAATAATTTAACTATTTTAAAATCAATATATGTCACAACATTAGACCCACACTACCAGATTCAGTGCTGAAAACATAACATTTTTGTTTGTTTCTTTGATACTAAAAAATGTGACCAACTTTTTTCCATCCAAAACATATAATATTGAAAGGAAACATTATATCACTAAAATTACTAATGTTGTTTTAGGTTTATTATTTAATATAATTAAAAAGCTATTACATATTAAATACTCATTATTTCAATATAGTATGTTTTGCACTGTACCTATGATATGTATATTTCATGCATATGATTTATGTTGTTTTAATGAACATATTTTTGTAAATAAATTGTTACTCTTTACATTAGTTAGAATATATGGATTTTTTTACTCATTTATAATTCCAATATTTGGGATAACAAAAAAATTGATGAATTTATAAGCTAATAGACTCTTTAAGTTTTGACCTGATGTGGTACAATGTGGAACTATAATATTTAACCTCCAAGGAAAAAGATCATAATGATACAGTAAATAACATAACCATGAGGGTGATGTTTTCAAATCCGGAACCCAGTAAACATCATGAGTTTTTATTCATGGGGTTTAGATTGAGATCTGATGAAATATTTCTCTCTCATGCACACTGATCATATCAGCTTTTTTCAAAAGGTGTTATCCATTCATGTTGTGAAAGTATCAGGATATATTGTTTTATAGAAACTATAATTTCCTTTTACACAATGTGAAATCCTTTCACATTATAAAAAAAATTAATAAAATATTTTCATGAGTTAGTGCCATGGTTTTATGAAAAAGATTATGTACTCACAACCAATTTAACACCTTGGAATCTTCTTGGAGCCTTAAGTGATACAATAATGAATACATGATGATTTATGAACAACTACTAATCCCTTATTCTTCTTTTATTCAATAAGTTTCTTCTTTGGTTATCCATGCTACTTATTTTCATTATTTCTAGAATTAGTGTGTTTTTTTCATTCTGTTCGAGGTGATTTGATTATTGGTTGGTGTTCTTCTTTGGGATTATCTGTATTTTATTTTCATTCTTGGTAATTCTATGAGATTGTTTCTAGATATCAGTTATTTTTATTTTATAAATTTCATAACCATTATTGATTCAATTGAGGAGTTTTATTATATTTCATCAATTAATTAACCTATATTTCACATGACCATTACATAATATAGGGATATTATGATTAAATATGGTTTTAGTTCACATTATTTTGTGATAAAATAATGTAATTGACCATTCCAACATTAAAATTACTCGATTACTATTTTGTACCCATAAAAAGGATCTCCAAATGCCTAATTCCTATATCTACTGATGAATGAACTCGTAATAAAATTAACCACAAACAGATAGTCCTGAAGATCATTGAACCGACCATAATTTGTTTCATGATTTTGAAATCCAATCTTATCTTATTTCCCTCTCTCTGATAACAATATATTAATTATGATTTAATTTTTTTTAATTAATTAAATGAATATAGAGTATCCTTGTGGGTTATATACTTAGTTATTCCATGTAACTCACATAATTTGTTAAATTGCTAAGTATTATAAATTAATAATATATTTTATCCCTATTGGAATTTCATGACACCCTATGGTATGTAAACCAATATTTTATTTTTCTACCCTATGTATTTATCATCTATAAAAATTTAATCACATATGAAACCTTTCTATAATCAAATCATTTATCATAATTCTTCCTAACCTGTAGAAAATCAAATATAAGAATGGTTATATAAAGAAAACTATGTAATGGTAAACATATGCATTAATAATTTTACTTCACAATTGACAGTAATGTGATAATTTGGGAATCATGAAATAAACATTGTTCCTGAGACTAACATAAGGGGATTCAACCCAACAAATACATGGATCGTCAATCACAAAAAATGAAAAAAACATCAAATAATGATAGAATAATTGGAATATTTAATCACAAGACATGATATTTCAATCCTGATCAAAGAAAACATTTATAACCTATAAATAGAACATTTACTACATGTTAGTATCTTGGAAGGTTTTGATACCACTTTTATATATTTAATAAACATGATAGTTATTAATGGAGTAACCCTCATGGTTACACATGTAATAACTATCATTGTTACATAGGGATTTTCTACCCTGGTTAAAATTGAAATAATAATCATGGTTATACTTGTAATACCTTCCTGGTAAATTCCAATAACTTCTTAGAATAAACCAAATTGGTTAAATATTTTCGTGTACCCAATTTATTGAATGGGTATAATGGGACCACTATCCAATGGTTTATAATGAAACCTCCCAAAAAGAAACATAATATGACTAAAGTAGTTATAGATTTCATTTCATCATAAATCTCATTGTAATAATGTTTATTCTTTTCATAACATGATTAATACATGAAAAAAAAATTCCAGGAAAATCTCATTAAAAAAATTATTATTCATCAAAAAAATAATGATATTAGTATTAATAAAACACATACCAAATGGATCGTCTATTCAATCAAGGGGTTTTTACATTGAAGAATATAAATACCATTAAAATATAATTAAAATCATTATTTATGATAATAACCTTTTCACATATAAAATCAATTTAAAAAAAAACAATAAATATTGTAAAAATTATTTAAATGTGAACATGAAAACAGACAACGTAATATTTTATTAAAATAATGGTGATGAAGGTTAGAAACATCGTTCTGAATATAAATGTAAATAAAACATTTTCCATAAATGTTTTGTAGAAGGATTTAAAAGTGACATGTTTAGAAAACAATAAGATATTTACTATTTAAAAAATTTTAAAATAATTTCAAATACCAGTTGGAATAGATTTAAGAAATAATTTATGAATATAAAATACCATTTTAAAAAAATTAGAAAACATTTTTACGGAGAATTATTAAATATCTAAAATAAAATAAAATATTTCTATCACTAACAAAAAAATTTATTTTGGTTTTGTTAATAAATAAATATAGAAATAAAAATTAAAAACACAAAAAACATAAATAATAAGAGGAGAATAAAATAGATATTTTTCAGAAACATAATATCATAGGATTTCACCCAGTGAAACGTTGAATATTAAATATACTTAAATACAAATAGATTATATCATAAAGCATTTTCCACTTTTGTAACTCTTTAATTTTATGACCAATGATGAAATTAAATCCAATATAACAATAAATATCATGAACATAAGTGTATTATAGTTATAAAAGTTCAATGTGTAACTATAAACATTTCCAAAAATAATATTGTTCTATATAATAAATATATGTCCCAAAAAAGGATTTTGAGATGAATATCCCTTAATAAGATCATATCTTTTAGTTGAGAATTTGTAAATGAAGAGATTATGGATAAAAATTATAAATAAAAAAATTATAAATACAAAATAAATAATTTTAGATATCAATTCCTAATTATTCATGGAATATCAAATTCATGTAAAATGATTTTTAACCGAATGAATGGAAATTGAGTTAAGATTCCATTTATAACCTAGTAAAATAAATATAAAATCCTCTGAGAATATTTAATTTATATTATAGTATAAAATTACATTATTTATTGAGGATTTATTATATAATAAATAATGAAGCATTATATACCAAAAATATAATCAATTTAAGTCATAATATTAAAATATTACTTAGTGAAATGAAATTGAGAAGAAATCCCTTACCTTTTGTCTAGAGATGCTATATAACTCTTTGAATGTGAGTATAATTAACTCATTTAAATTAATTTTTTATTAAGAAAATTTTATAGGATGAATAACTTATCTTGAATACATTTAGGTAATTTATATTAATAACATAAATAATTATATAATCAATTAATTCTATAATATTTGTTTTGAGGAAATTCGGTTTAAGATTTAAAAACAACTTTGATGTGTTGAATATGTAAAAATTATTCATTATTAAACCATATCAAGGAAAATAATCATAAAATAATTATATTCTTTATACAAAAATTATAATTTTGCATCCAACCATTGAATATTTTCATGAAAAATGAACTATGTTAAAATCATGGAGATGATAGGTCCTACGTTCGCATGAGTAACATTTCTATTTTTTTGTGATCATCATATAATGAATGCATGTACTTTTTTATCTTAATAAAGTGATAGTAATATAATAAATTTAAAATTTATTATTAAAATATTCTTATATGTATATATATATCATCTATGTGATGTAGTGAGGAAAAATGAAACACATCGCTTCGTGGAGGTGGTAGTCCACACGTACGCATGAATGATGTTACCATTTTTTAGTGAATGGGATGATAAAAAATAGGATTATATATTATATTTTTTAAATAATATTGTATTAATAAATATCATATATATATTTTCGGTCATTATAATTCTCTTTGATAGTTTTATGGGGAAAACATTTTTTATATGTTCATAAGGTAGTAATCCACCATACACATGAATGATTGATTTTGTTCAAATTTAATGGAGGTTAGAGAAGGATGTGGGTTATTTCACAAGAAAAATAATATACTATTATATTTAATATACGGATGAAATAATATTATCATGTTTGGATAATATTTTATTGTTTTGGATGAAGATATAAAATAAAAATATTTGGTTAAGAACTATACCTCTTCTTCAGAGGACCTTTAATTTTTACACCTTAATCTATATAAGGATGGATTATTTTCTAATAAAATACAAATATAATTTAGGGTATATTATTATTTTATTTTTTTATTTTTTTTCTCAACAAAATGATTCTTGATATGTGATTTAATGAGAATAATATATTCCCTTTTATAAGAGGGGGGAGGGGAATTTTTTAGAATTTTTTAAAATATTAAATTGATATAAAACAATTTTATTGCATAAGTGGATACAAATTTGTAATACTAAAGTATAATATTTTTATGAGTCAAAATTAAATCATAAATTTAAATATTTAGAGTATTTTACTATATTCATTCCATTTAATTTTGATTTTAACACCCGTAAAACATTCTTCCCACTAACCATCATAACATGTTTTTTTACTCCATGAGAGAAATTATGAATAAAGTTAACCAACTAAAAAACATATAATGAAACATGGTTTATATTTTAATTTATATAATAATCATTTTGAAGAATATATAATTTTTAATTTTTCCTGATTATTTAATAGAAAATAATTTTCTTATAATGTTAATAATGTAAATTTTATACCTTTTAATTTACTTCAAATTTTTTAACATTAATAAAACTAAAAAATTTCCATACATTTAATTTTATTAAAAAAATTCGTTTATGACTTTTTTTATTTTAAATTATTGTACTTTTAAAATTTTTAATAATTTATTTTTAATGTATTATTAATTGAATAATTATTGTGTCAACATTGTGTAAGCATTATAGGTAAATGTTTATTACATAAAAATTATTAATAAATTAAAAGGATGAAGATAAATAATTTATATTTAAAAATAATATGTATTAATGAATATATCCAATAGTTATTCCAATTTTATAAATATTATTGTAATTGAAAAAAATTTGTGACATTTTTTCATTTCATTACATAACATTTTATAATGGTCATAATCACATCGAAATGGAATCCAGTGGGCATATTAGAAAATTTAGTATGATTGTGGATTATTTTTATTCATAAAATAAAATTAGTTCATGTTTTTGGTTCATTTTAATGTTGATAACATATTATTATTAAGCGTTAATTACCTGATTTACCCTTACAATGGTAACCAAAATTAGTACTGTTACTATCCAAAATGACAAAAAATAAAAGTTAATTATTTGAAAATAAATAACCCACTTATTCTGATTATTGAATACATATTTCAAGAATAAAAGAACATAAGTTTTAGGGATTAATTTAAAAATAAACTAAAAATTTGATCCCAAAGATTGTTTTTTTAAATGACAATAAAAAAATTGAAAATAAATTCAAGTATAAAATTTATTTTAAAAACACATAATAGAATTATATTAAATATTAGGAAACTAATTTAATTCTAAAAATAATAAAAAAATGTTATCAAATTTTAAATATCGAAAAGGAAAGGGAATATCTCTTTTTATTAAATGAACGAAAGCGACAACATAAGGTAAATGAATGGGGTAATACAAGAATTCATGGGCTCATGCCAATAAGATCCAAATAAAGACAATTAATATATCAAAGTCATACTAGTATGAAGCATAAAAATCACCATACTAGTAAAAATCATAGTACAAAAGTTTCATTAATTAATAATAGTATTTTATATCAAAAATGAATTTTTTTTATGAAAACGTTTTTTAACCATAAATATAATTTTATAAAATATAGTTATTATCTTTAAATAATTATCCAATGTATATATATTTAATAATATTATTATATTTATTTCCTAAATTATTTAATCCAATTCAGATCCATAAATTCATTGGTTATATTAATGTGCATGTATTTAAATAATAATATTTTTTGGTTTATTTAAGCTCATTATACACATTAGTACACTATAGACCATAGTCTTCAATTTGAAATATGGTGAATGTATTTTCTCCCCCAATAGTGGAATTTATCTTAAAAAAATTCCATGGTATTGGTATCTATGGGTTTTAAATTTAAAAATAACATTTTTAAAATACAAACATCATAAAAAATTTAATAAAGCATCATGTTGGAAAGAGGGGAATGAAAAAATGAATCCCATTGGAAATAAAACTTACCATTCTTCCAAATAAGATATCATTATTGATATGTGAATATATAGACATGGAATGTTAACATAAATTTATAAAAAATTTATGGAATGTGATAGAGATCATTGATCATAGGAACGTGGACGATCACAACAGTGTCGTGAATGAAAACACCATAAACCAAAGATGTGTGAAAAAAATAAATCGATTAATTAAAAGATACATTAACATTATAATGATTTTGTCTTAATATATTTATCTTAATGTTAAGGATTTCAATTCCATATATAATATAATTACAAGGAAACATATATACTACAAATATAATAATCATCATTCAATAAATTTCTACGACAATCTTATAATTTTCCCAAAATGATCAGTATTCAAGAATAATTTTACATTCATTAAGTACTACAACCATCTTCTACCAAATAATATATTTAAATAAATTATAAAAATATAGTTTTGATATTGTTATACATTAAAAATCACCAAATTGTTATAAAAAGGTAACATAATACCCAACATTAATAAACAATCATACGAATAAAAAATGCATTATCCTCTAAAATTAAACTGTAATACTCAAAGTTCAAACATAATCATTAATTAAATATCTATATCCAAAAGGTCTTTAAAATAATCAATAATAAAAACATAAAAATCAATGGGATTTTACCACAAATTATTTCATGGTAAATTAAAAATTTATCTCAAAATATCAATTGTCTCTCATAAGGTCATATACCGAGAAATATATATAATATGGTCACATAGCCTCCAATATATGATATTAATTTACCCAAATAACATGATTCACCATAAATCCATAGTAAAATCATATATTACTCCAAAAGATAAACCAAACATGACTCCACTAATATTACACCATGTTAATCCAATGGTTTATAGAGACCTCAATCTAATAACAATTCTCCCATGATATCATTAGTCACCTTAAAATTAAATAAATTAAATCCTCACAAGGGGTGTCTAAAAAATTTAACTTATAATCAAACAAAAAATAATTAATACCATGATAGTATCCATAAAACATAATATAACATCTCATGTGAACATCCTACTATCCAATGTAATCTAAAAACACCTCTAAAAAAATTGCAATAGGTAATGACACAAGCTCTTGGTTCTGGTTCAAAAAACATAACCTTTATATATTTGGTATTGATAATGATAAAAGTGATCTATATTTTTCTACCCAAAAGTTTAAAAATCCAATGAAAGTATTAGATCACATAATTACTCATGACTTCTAAGGTATCTTGTTTTACAGAATTATGATGAAATCTTATATTAAGAACACTCAAAATATCAAGGTATTATTTTCCCCAATGTATATATATATATATATATTCTTTTATTCCATATAATGACTTCGACATATCACAAAAATCCACTCACAAATGAAACCTTTCTGGAATAATATAATTTGTCATCATTATTCTCAAACTCAGGAAAATGAAACATTAGAAGGTTGATCCTAGACCCTTATTAAGGGTAAAAATAATAATTAATAATTCAAAGTCATTTATGAGAGTAAGATGAGAATAAGTGTATGATGATATAAAAATAGTCTATGATTATAACAACAGTGAATTCAAAATACTTTGGACCATCAATCATAAAACAAAAAACAATGATTTAATAGAGGCAAGAATCATTGAAAACAATATTCATAAACCACATTATGTCAATCATGATCAAATGAATTATTTATAAATCCTAGAATGACCATTGAAAATTAGATTGTATTTGGTAAAATTTTCTTATAACTATTACAAATGCAATAACCTTAAACATTATAAGTGGAATATCCATCATGGATACTCACAGAATGACTATTATAGTTACATTTGGAGTTACTATCATAGTTACACATAAATATAACCATGATGGATATATTTGGAATAACCTTCACCATAGAGTCCCATAATCCCTTTGGATAACCAAAGTAAATTAACATGGTCCCCTTAACCATAAATTATAGATCAATGTTAGGCTCAGATAACATGAATTTATAAAGTAACCATGCACTATTATAAACAATTTCCATAGATCATAAAATTAATTATGAATATAGATATTTAATTTCATTATAAACCTCAATAAAAATACATTTTTCCTTTCCAAACATTATTAACACTTGAAAAAATGGTATGCATGGAAATGGCCTTGAAATAATCCTAATCTCTATTTTAAAATATATTGGATTTTATCAGTACAAAATACCCATTGTAGATAATATGAAACATAAATGGTTGTTTACATTGATTAATGGAATTACCATAAAAAGTATATAAAAATCATCCACTGGGAAAATAAAATTTTAAATAAAAAAATTTACTTTAAAAACTAAAAAATGTGAAAATATTGGGAAAATTTATTTCATTGAATAAAAAATTGGTATACGATAATGGAATTCTAAATTAAAATAGTATTTATTATAGTGGTGAATTCTATTCATTTCATCAATGTTAAAAATAAATAATATTCTTAAACTTTTTGTTAAAGGAGTCAAAAGTGTCCAATTTCAAAAATATTAATAAATTTACTATTTAAATACATATAAAAGAAAATAAAATTACATGTTAAATAGATTTAATAACTAATTTCTTATTATATGATAATATTGTTGAAATTATTTTAGAAATCATTTATATAGAAGAGAAATATTTCTCATATAGAAAAAAAGATAAAAGCTTGATATCATATACAGATGAAATTATTGATGTTTTCATAATAAATAGAGGAGATATAAATTTTCAAATATAAACCATATTAAAAAATATTGGGGAATAAAAGAATTTTTTTGTGTGCAAATAATGGAATATCATATCCCTATATGAACCTGGAACATAAACAATCGAGAACAGAAAAGGAAAACATTATATCAGAAATCCTTTACCACTTTGGTAACATAAATTTTAGGACCCATCAAATAATAGTGTCAAATGAAACAGTAAATATCTTGAACACAATAATATTAATTATATAAAATTTCCAATTTATAGTATGTATTCCTCATAAATGAAGATAGGTTCATATATTTGACATTTATCCCGAAAAAGAGAATTTGAGATGAATAACCCATAAAAATGTCATTTCATTGAATTTGGAATTAATAAATGATGATAGTTTGGGTAAAAAATTTACATTTACCCAATATAATTGTAAATATATAATAGAACAATTTATATATTAATTGAAACATAATCATGAAAGAGAAAAATCAATTGAAAAAGAGTTATAACCCAATAAACAAAAATTGAGTTATGAATCCTTTTACCTATCATTAAAATTGATGTTAATTTCCAATGTATGATGTAAATAAAAATTTATCCTAATATTAAATTAAGTATGAATAATTTATAATATATCATGTATGTAGAAATTATTTACCAATTAAAATAAATTAATAGAATTATGTTGAAATATCTCCCAATGAATGGAAATTGAGATGAAATACATTACCTCGAGTCCAGAAATTCTATATTTATCCTCTATCAATTGTATAATAAAATCATATCCAGTATTTTATTTCATCGGAAAATTTTCTTGGTTTAACATGTAATGACCATAAATTTTATAAATATAATTCCCTTTGTGGTTGAATTGAATTCTCTAATATATATCATTGTTATTGAAAATTTAAACCCTTCTTTTGTTTTATTATATCTTATAATATTTAAAATAATATTAATAATAATAAATATTTGTAATATATCTTTTTAACAGTTATCATATGATTAGTATAAAAATAGGATTTTTACAAATCCATTTATCTCGGAAAAGGAATTGATTGCCTCAACTTGTTCAATATTAATCTATGAAGCCCATTTATTAGATCATTCATGAGAGATTTCATGGTTATTATTTTCTCTCTACAAATCCCATGTTGATATATGAAAACATATGCATCAGCGAATCCTTTTATAGGAGAAGTTCAAGCT
The DNA here is from genome assembly GCA_963277665.1 of Viscum album. Taxonomy (NCBI): domain Eukaryota; kingdom Viridiplantae; phylum Streptophyta; class Magnoliopsida; order Santalales; family Viscaceae; genus Viscum; species Viscum album. The sequence continues at coordinate 1,939,152,274 of OY728126.1, read as the reverse complement.
CATCAAGATCAGAAAGAAAACCATGTATAGTGAAAAAACTAGTTAAAATCTTACCATCGCACACCATAACCTTGTACTATTTTCTTTTCTAATGAATTGATAAGTAGTAGGAACCTAATAAAATGATTATCAAGTTTTTATAAAATAATTAACATATTTTCATATTTTCATATTTATATTATATATTATTTTGGTTATGATACAATAAAAAATATATTTTTCTGTAATATTCAAATTCAATGAAGGAATTTATGATTTAATGTAATTTTGAAAGAAAATAATTTAACAAAATATTTTCAATAAAAAATTTATAAATATAAACGATCATATAGTTTTATGAAGTCAAATGTAATATTAATATAGGTTGGAAAACTGTAATTTTCAAAAAAGTCCATCCATTTCTCAATAAATATCGATTCTATTTTAAATGTAAACAATTCCTAAAAACATAACATTTTTTAGAAAAAAATGGATATTTATTTTGGATCATATATCAAAATTATAAAAAGGAAATTTTTTCAAAAAATTTTGAGTTACTCACACTTTTGGGGATAAATTTCATACCATATAAATATAAGATGTATATAATGAAATCAAAATTCCCCAAAAGTGATTTAATAAATTGTATTAATGGAATCCATCACTAAATATTTGATTCACTTAAAAATAATGTGATTTTATTTTTATTTTATTAGTTTTATTAAACCTTTATGAATCCTCCAATACATATAATATATTTTAATGTTTTAAAACAGTTTTGTTTAGGGCATGACTCAATTCCACAGAGCCAAGGGAGATATTGTAATAATCTGTGTCCCTTAACAAATAAAAAATTGTAAACCACTCCAATTTTTGAGTGACCATGGGAAAACAATTGGAAGGTTTTTATTTTTTATTACATTATTTTAAAGTATCCGAAACCTGTTTATAATAAAATAATAATGAATTTACCACTCATTAAAAATATAAACTCACATAATCTCCCTTTTTTAATCACAAAAAACCATTGAGAACGTCTGTAATTTACTCTTACCCTTATAGTGTCCTCCTGGAATTCTCCAAATCTCTAAAAAAGCTCTTCCCAAACATTTGGAGTGACTATTTCAAGGAAAGGGATCCTCTCCTTCTCGTTCTTATTCATGTATCTTTGTTATCTTATGAATTTTATTTTCAATTACTAATTGTGGTATTTGTTAAGACAAATCCCCCTTAATATCTATTTGATTTTAAAATTATGATATTCCCCTTTCACTCACATTAAACCATCTAATTAACATTTATATTACTCAGTTATACTGCATGTATTTCACCACGATTTTTCATTCAATGAAATTGTGTAGTGAAATACTATATATATTTCATATAATAGGTGTTCAACTATATGCACATATAATTCATTAAATAGTGACTTAAACAAATTTATTCCACACTCCTTGTTCATGTAATAAAATTTGATAACACATTATTCCGGGTTTTAATATGTCTGTGGTGTACTAATTCTTGATAATAATAAAAAGTGATTGGTGCGCATAGAATTTTATAATGCTCCAATTCATTGGATAAGGTTTTAGTCTCATAATACAAAATTCAATGGAGTAGGGATTTAATGAAATCCTTTATGGGAATTGTCCATCATGATGATTTTGAATTTATCATTAACAGATGTTTATGATGAAATATTTTATATTGCTATGACATTTCCATGTTTGATTTATGTTATCATGAAATATCATTCCACATTATCCATGTTTATGATGTTAGCCCCATTTATGTCTCATTTATATTCTTATTTTCTAACATGTATTATATTTATCATTATATTCCATATTTATTCTCATACTGGGATCTATTTCTCACCCCTTTCATATGTGTGTCAACATGTTATCCCATACAGTTTTATGTTTGAAGGAATAATATGAGCCAGTTGAGAATGTTTTTGAAAAAAAGATGGTGTATTCCATATTTTAAAATTTTATGTATTGTAACTAATTCCTATATACATTATACATCTCTAATAAATCAAGTTTTATTATGTGTAATCTTATGTAAAAAATAATTAATTTTTGTTTAATAAAAATAACGTGTCTCATAGTTTATATGAAATGAATGTTGAGTTGTTTTGGGATTACGATCATAAATGTCTAGTGAAATCATTCACGATAATACTAAACATATGAATACATAAGTAATTTTTTTTATAAATTTTATGGTAATATAATTCCTAGAGAATTCATACCTATAGGGATACTATATGCGAATTTGTCTCAAGCATACATGTACATGGATGTAAAACACAATGAACACTACGTTGAGCTATACTCGACTTGGAACTACTACATGATGATGGGACTTACTGCAAATCTAGTTTGACACTCCATGGGGATATGCTTTGGTAAATTCCCAGGCTCATTATGAACCATTTTTAAGGGAAGAAAAAAATTCCTACAGGTGTATGTGCTTTAATATAGATAATGGATAACATAGATTTAATCTAGGAAATCCATAAGTTAAAGAGGTATATAAATTTTGTAATTTATCACTTTAATGTCATTGGATTCCCATTTTTTGTTTAATAGTTTTAAAAAAACTCACCCCTAATTTACCCTTCCTTTTATCCAATGGATGTAAATATGAGGAACTATGTAAACAACCAATGTGAAGGAAAATTTGATTACTTCCCAAATGAGATTCCCAACCACATGAGATTAGAAATTTTGATCATTGAAAAAATAATCTCTCAGTTGATAATAGTTTTGAATAGAATAGTAGATCTAGAGGAGTTCCCTAATCAAAATAAGAATGAAAAATATTCAATTGATACCTTTTGTGACAAATTCCTCCAACTTTCAATGAATTATGTGATCCCTTAATAACTGAAAAATGGATGAAATCCATTTAAAATTTCTTTTATATCCATAAATGTTAGGAAAAATAGAATTATATACTAGATATTTATCATATGTAGAATGCATATTTTTAGTTGTGGGCATTGATCATGAATACAAATCTTGAGAAACTAGTCGATGTGATGGGGTGCAAGTAAATCATGAAAATATGTTTTAACAAAAAAAATTTCTCACACTATCAAACAAAAATAGAAATGGATTTCCTTTCCCTCATGAAAATAAATATTGAATATATTGGGGATATGAGGAAATCTATATAATAATATCATGATAAACTTATACCCTTGATGTTACCTAGGAATTCAAGGTTAATCCATTCTTTAGAGGAAAAAAACTATTTTAATTTAAATCCTTAGTGATGTGATACTTTATCAGCTATGAAGAAGTTTTTTTATTTCCCCTCATGGTAAAACTGATGAATGGAAAATATTTAGAGTATCAGAGGAATATGCAGTGGAATTTTGTGCTTAATTTTACACATGTGATAGAGATATATTATGTTGATAATAAATTCAAACATCCCACATGTTAAAACTATGGAAATATGAACCCATGAAATTTCCTATGGTGGAAGAGGAAATAATTTAGGTATAAGATGGAAGGACATTAAACTAGACATTTTGATAGTATATCTCCACTAATGAAATGGATGAAAGGAATTATCCAGTCAACCATCAGTACATTGTTCATTTTTTCAGTAGTATGTAACAATGACACTATGAAAACAGGTGCACTATGTTAAAGATTTTTCAATACAACCTATATCTTCTATGGTAGAAAGGGTGATCTTATTCCATCATTAATACTATGGTTGATTCCAAAAATGATGTGGTGATACAAATTCTAGTTATTTATTAAAAAATAGTAAAGGTACTTTTGGATTATTGTTCAAAGTTTTTCGTTATATCACTCATGATTAGTAGAACTATTCATTCCTTCGAAAAATCATTTTAGTAGAGATTCTAGTGAAGATAAAAAATGTGGAAATTATTTCATCCTGTGTATATAAATCTTCCCCTATAAAAATTCCTCTTTTGAAATTCGTAATGAAAAATGTGATACTCCCTTTGGTGGAATTTGATGAAATTATCAGAATAAATTTCCTTTCCTTGTACATAGCTAGCATAAATTTATATGAAATGAAAATAACTCTCTATATCACAAATACTCATCAAATATAGTATATTTTTAAAGAGGAATATGGATCTTCACTACCAAAAACATCTCATGCATGGATATTATTTCCCTATGAGCATGTGTATCTAGATCAAATGATCGACTCTACAGAATAGATCATCTTGGAAGACAATTCCATTTTGAGGGAATATGACGACGAGTTCCCCTAATAATTTCCTAGACTACCTTTTATCCAATTTGTTGAATTTTTAATCAGTATTATTCCTGGGACATTTCCATTATCCATAGAACCATATAGAAATGATTTTGGGGAACATTTGGAAATGAATAAACAATTACTGGAGAATTAGGATAATGTTTTCATTAGAAGAAGTGCTTCACCTTGGTGTGCACTAGTCATATTCATTAAGATGAAGGATAGGTTAAGGCATATTTTAATTAATTATTGTATTCTAAACAAGATAATAATAATGAACAAGTATCCTCTTCCATGGATTGATTAATTGTTTGATCAGCTATATGGGGACCAATAATTCTCCATGATCGATCTTAGGCTTGTATATTATCATGTATGGGTGAATAATGAGGGCACCCCCAACATTTAATTCTGTACAATGTATGAGAACTATACATTCATTGTAATGCCTTTTGAAGTCACTTATTCTCTAGAAATGATCATGTACATGATGAATAGATTCTTTATAGATCACCTCTAAAAACATTTGGTAGCATTAAAAGTTGATATTCAAATATACAGAAAAACCGTGGAGGAGCATGATGAGAATATGTTCAACAGGATAAATACCTAATATAAAGAGAATAATTATGAAATGTACAAAAAAATGTGAGTTTTTTTAGAAGGATGACTCATTATTTAGGAATATTATCATATGAAATGGGATATCATTTGACACATTCAAGATAGATGATATTAAATTATTATTGAGACCAACATCTATGAAAAAATTTGTAGTTTCATTAGGTAACATAAGTACTGTCATCGAATTATAATAATGTTATCATGATTTTTAGACCCTATAAACATGATGAAATTGATTGGAGTCTACTTTTTTGGTAAATATGAATGTGAAGAAGCTTTATGGTGTGGAAAAAGAGGGTTATCACTACTTCTATAATTATACAACTAAAAGTGGGGATCTTTTAATGGGGTACAATGATTCTTAAAATAATGTATTAGGATGTGTGTTAATTTATAAAGAAAAATTGAGAGACAACGCTTTAAGGAAATTGAATTTTCATGAAGAGAACTACCAAATTTCGGAATCAGTGTTCGATGTATTGTTCATTGCATTGAAAATATGGAAGAATTATATATTTGGGGGGAAGTGTTAAATATATATGAATCAAAAGATCCTAATGTATATATTAACTTATAAATAGAAGAGTATGGTCCAATGAAGATAGTTATACCTATTTAAGGACTATGATTTATCAATCAACTGCCATCATAGGAAAAAAAATAAAGTGGAAAATAGTCTAAGTAGAATATATCTAGAAATATTATAATTTTTGACATTTGAGAAGGATATAATCTTTGAATAATTGAAAAGGATAGACATGGGAATCAAAAAGGATTTAATATCATCAATCATTTCACAAATGATTGGTCAATAATACCTCTTGGAGAAGATAAAGGATGCTTAAAGAGATGATTTTATATTTTAGATGAATTTGGGATCTCTATGAAAAGTTATATCCATGGTGTTCAATATTAATGATGATTGAGATGAGTGACTTAGGTCATGAATATGTGGAGCATCAAATATTGAGGTAAATAAGGAGATGATAGATTATGCACATAGATATATCTTCTCCATCAATCCAAGAAGAAATTTTTTTAATCAAGTTCTCTGATAGATATATTGGTTGTACAATGTGATGAAGGAGATCATGAAATATACTTCAAGATGTCTTCTATGTCAAAAAATGAAGGCTCAAAAAAATTTCCAAGGGGTAGTGCATGCATTACCCATAATAATATGTAAATGGAAAAAAATAACAATCTAAATTTCCATTAGTGTTTGGAATATAAGTTAGTAAATAATAAAATATAGTATATGATTGATCATCTCAGAAATTATAGTTTGATTCATTACAATTCTATGGAACCTATTACTCAGTAAACATAAATGGATATATATTAGAGAACTGGTTTGGATGCATGTAATATATCTATTGATTATATCTTATCAAATCCAAGATTTACCACTATTTTCTAGAAGAGACTAAAATACCATCTAAATACTTTGTTTAGCTTCACCAGGGATTATCACACTCCAAATGATATATAATATTAGTGGACTATCCAGAAACTTGAGGACATGTTGAGAGCCTACGCTATAGACTTCAAAAGTGTATTTTTTCAAAAAATTACTCTAGTTGTGTTTTCATGAAATATTTGTTTCCACTAAAACATCCTATGGATACTTAAGAATAACATTATGGGAAATTATATATAACACCTTCATGATTGGATGATTTTTTTGGAATGAAAACTGCATGGTGCTAAAATGATCAAGTAAATGGTGGTGGATTTCAATATAATTCAGCTCCACATCAAGGATACTGATATTTGAAAAAATATTGATCCTGATAATAATCAATGAGACATAGTGTTTTATTTTAGAGATAAGGTTTTCCTCCTTATATTTCCATGGAATAATGTCCTAATATTTTGGAAGAAGGTAAGGATTAGTCCAAGATACATGAATCCCTTTGTGATCCTTGATCACATTGGAACCCTGGCCTATATAATAACACTCCCACATAATGTAACTCAAGTACAATATGTGTTATATGTATCAATCTTATCGAAGTAAATACTAGACTCATCACATGTACTAAATCTAGACGTGGAACCATTGGAGAATCATTCTTTTGATGAGTATCTAGTGATGATATTATATCGTATGGACAACATTTTAGGAAATAAGACAGTGCACATATTCAGAAGATTGTGGAGGGACAAATTGTTTGAATAAGTGATGTGGGAACTACAAGAGGTGATAAAACAATGTCACCATTATTTTTTTTTGTGAAATGAAAATATCCAGGTAACAATTTCTGATGGGTGGAAAATTGTAACATATTAAACTTTTATAAATAATTCCTTCTATGGTTGAATTAAATTACACATTATATATTATGGTTATATAAAATATAGGTACCTCATTTGTTTTATTATATCATATATGATTTAAAATATAGTTACGAATAATAACTATTGAAAATAAAGTCACTGAATAGTGAACATATTAGTAGTATAAATATAGGGTTTTAATAAACCCAATTGATTAAGAAAAATGATTTTATTGTATCAAACAGTAGTATTATACCCTATGATTCCCATTTATCAATGCGTGTATGGAGATATATTGACTGGGATTTTTACTTGACCATGAATAAGCTGATATCCAATAACATAATCAAAAGTTTACCTATTTACAGGAGAAGACCATTCTTATCGAGATCATAACCCAATACATGTGTGTCGAATCACACCATGAGTGTATCGTCATCATGAACTATACCATTTGAAATTTTTATAATGTAATAATGGGTTATTTTTCAAAACCTTACTAATATTAATATTTATATTTTATAGTAAAATTAATATATTTTCTTCTTATTATTGTTATACTACAAATGTTTTGTTCTTTTCATAAAATTAAAGAATTTTTTTTTGTGTAATATAAAATTCAGCTAAATAAGTCATAAATTAATTTATTTTTTATGTAAATAATTTTTCAATAAAATATTATATTTGAATAATTATTATTAAAAATAGTAGATCATATAATTTTGATGAATTCAAATGTAATTTTTATAAGGGTTCGAAACCTATTATTTTCAAAAAAAACCACAAAATTTCACAAAAAATATTAATTGAATTTTAAATGTAAAAATTCATATAGTGAAAATATTATTTAGATAATGTGAATATTTTTTTGGAATTATAATGTGGAAATTCTGAAATGGTGAATTTGTCTTAATTTTCTAAGATAGTAAAATTTTCTTCTAAATAATTAATAATAAATAAATATATGGTGTGTATTCAGACAATATAATAACCAACTAGTGAATTAATAAATACTATAACTATTATACAATACAAAATATTTGTTTACCCTTTAAAATAATGTGATTTTTAGTTTATTTGATTAATTTATTAAATCCTTTATGAATCTTCCAAGACCTATAATATATTCTCAGGTTTTAAAATCATTACATTAAAAACATGACTCGCATCAAAATAACCAAGGGTATTGTTTTAATAATTTAGGTCCTTTTACTAATAAAATAATGAAACCCACTCTTATTTGGATGAAACATTAGAAGAAATCATGGTATGGTTTGTGGTTTTGATTACATTAATAAATACAATCCAAAACCAATGTTTTGATAAATAACAATGAACTCCCCACTCATTTACTATCCAAACCCACCATTGCCCACATTTTTATTAACTAAAACTCATATAAAAAATACTTACAAGGGAATAAACTCTATATATTCATCCTAAGGTTCTCCAAAATTTTCATGCAGTCCTTCCAAACATTTATTATCACCCTTTGAAGGTAAATGATCCCCACATTCTCCTAATTTTTCAATTATCTTAATTATCTTACGCCTTTTATCTCCAATTACTAATTTTTCTATTCTTTTCCATAACCCACTTACTATAAATTTTATTTATAAATGATTAGATTCCCCTTTCAGTCTCATTAATCCCTCCCATCAGCATTTATATTCCCCCGTTATGCTGCCAATATTTCACCATGTGTTTTTATTCCAATACAATTGCGTAGTGAATACCCATAACCATTTCCTATAAAGGTTGTTCAGTGTTAGGAAAATATAATTATTTGATAGGGGACTAACGTATTTATATTCCACACTCTATGATGGTATAATAAAATTTTATAATAAATCATTACATTTTTTTAGCTTTATGGCACACTTATTCATGAGAATAAAATGGAGGTGATGGGTTTGTCCACAATTATATAGAACTCTAATACATTGGTAAATGTTTTAGTCTCATGAGAGGTCATGATATGGATTAGGAACTAAACTTTTTGAATCATACAACTTAATCTATCATGAATTCTTGGAAGATAGAATTTACCTAGGTTTATGATGTAATGTTTTATGTTTTTTCGCACACTTCCTTGTTTCCTTTATGTTATTATGAAAAATCATGCCTCATTGTTAATGTATATGGTTAACACTAGTTTTATATATCATTTATATTTCAAAAAATTTAAAATTTATTAATTTATTCAGGATATGAAATTTTTATTCCCCTATTGGGATTATTATCTAAACCCATTATTAAGTATGTAACAAGGTTATCGAATGATGTTTTCTGTATGGAATAATAATATGAACATGTTAGGGATGTCTTCAATAAATATTATGTATTCCCTTTTTCATTTTTTTATGTATTGTACCAAATTCCCATTGAAATTAGATTTCTTGATCTTTGGGGGATTATTATGTGTAATCATATGTAAAAAATCATGAATTAATAAATAATAAAAAAGGGGTTCCATATAACTCTTCATAATTATTCAACATATTTCATTTAATTTAATGACTTAATTAATTTCTTAATAAATTATATCGGAATCATGTGTTTTGAGGTTTTTAGATTCATAATATCAAAAAAATGATTATGTTCACTATGGCCAAATAGTTCATTAATCTACAATCAACATAATAAAAGTCACATAAAAATGAAATTTTTCATTTTTAAATTATACTTTTAAATCCTAACCTTATATATGGTCAATAAAAATTAACTATGATACAATCAAGGAGAAAGATATTCATACATACACATGAGTAACGTTCCCATTTTTCAATAATCTTTGTTGAAAAAAGTTGTGAACTATTTATAAATTTCAAATTGATAATTCTATACAAAATATCATATTATTTTATTAAATTTTATTATATATATATATATATATATATATATATTATCCATTTTATGTGGTGATGAAAACTGAATCACATCGCTTTTGTAGAGGCGGTAGTAGACACCGACAAATGATTAATGTTGCCATTTTTCAATAAATTGGAATGTAAAAAATTTAAATGATATAAAATATCATAAGAATAAAAAATATTGAATGAATTATTTACTATACATAAAACAAAACATTATAACCATCTAAGAGAGGTTTTAATGGAATAAAATTAAATTGGTTCATGAGGTGGTAGTCATTCGTACACACGAACAATGGATTCATTCATTAGTAGATAGATACTACAAATGGTATTGTTTTTTTTAAATAAAATAATATTATTATAGTATATTTAATATACTAATGTTTTATCTCAACATGGTTGGAAATTTTTTATTGATGTGGAAGAATAAGTAAAATAAAAACAATCGGTAAATAACATTACATCTTCTACAGAAAACCTCCGTTTCAATACACTTTTCAATCTAGTGTTGGTTTTATATTCAAACCAAGAAATTTAAAATGAGGGGGTGGTGTCTGGTTGGTATTTTATTTGGTATTTTTTTTAAAATGGTTCATTATGTGTTATTAATGAGTAGAAGATGTGCCCTCTTAAAATAAAGTGGAGGGGAACGTTTAGATTTTCTTGAAACAATAAATATATATAATCTAACTTTGATGTCCAAATATAAAAAAATTGATAAACATGGAATAAAATGTGGCGATTAGTCTAAATAATCTCACAATATTATATTTTGATATTTTTTGACTATTTTATTACCCTTATCATTTTGAATTTGACCCATTTTAACCCTTTTCGAACATACTACGATAATAAGGTTTTTTACACATTAAGGGTCAAGATAGTTTCCATAAAAAGTCAAAATACCATAAAATGGAGCATGTATTATATTTTAAGCCAAATAATAATAAATTTTGTGAATATAATATTTTGAAAAAAATATCATTTAATAAATATTATTTTATTAAAATATCAATATGGTATATTAAATAAATATTCAATTAATTTGAATATTATAACATCATTATAACTAATAAAATTAAAATAAAATATCTTAATAATTCCTTGAAATTGTATTTATATCTAAAAAATTCATATATGAAATAAAATATATCATATTATAATAATTTAAAATTTTAATATCATTTATTTTATATTTCCAATATTTTAATAGTTATTGTGTTAGCACTGTGTAAGAATTGGAGGTAAGTATCATTACCCAAAATTCTAAATAAATTATAATGATATATAAAAATTATATATATTTTAATATAGAATTTAAAATCAATATTATTTTATAGTTATTCACAAGTAAACCATATTTTATTTTTTAAAACCAAGAGTTTGTCATTTTTTTACATTTCATTACATAAAATATTATAATGGTGATAATCTGATACACATTGAAAAAAAGGTAATATAACGATATCACAGATGATTATGGATAATATGTGAAAATAAAATAAAATTATACAAAGTGTTATTTTCATTTTGTAGTCCTTATCGTATTATTTTTAATGCATGATTACCTAATTTACCCTTATCAAGGTAAAAACATTTCTAATGATACTATTAAAAAAATTAAAAATAAAAGGGGGAAATTTAATAAATTTTAACCCATTAATTCAAATTATGGATACAAATTTCAATTATTATCAAATAATATGTGGCTTAACTTAATTTAATATTATACCAACAAAATTTGATGAAATATTTATTTTTCAAAAAAAAATCTCTTTTAAATATAATTTTCCTATAAACTAAATTAATTTATAAAATTAATTAAATTTTTTTATTATATTAAATAAAAATTTAATTATTTAAATTATAATATAATCCCAAAATAAAATTTTAATTTTTAAATATATTAAATGAAAATAATTTCTTCAATAAAATCATCATTTTCACTATTCACTGAAAATTTTGACATTTCAGAATAATTTAATATATCCCCCCAAAGGATAATTTTGATATTTTGATTTCTAAAATGATTTTAATTTTATCATATAAAGTTTTATAAAAATTTAAAAAATAATTATAATGCATTCTCATAAATTGTTTTTTGAAAAATACGGGGTTTTAATGACCAAAATGACTTAAAAAATGTAAGGATTATTTCAGAATCATTAATTTTATAAATTTATAAAAATTAAGAGAGTTTTTTTTATTTCATAACCTACCGAATCCTAATCATACCAAACTATTAAAATTATTGGTTATAACAGTAGGATTTTAATAATTTTTTTGTGTGGTATGTTTTTTCATGGAGTAACATATTTGTATAATGTTGAACATAGACCTTATTTCAAAATATTAGGTTCTAAAAATATTTATATGTAAAATAATGTTTTAAATTTTATTTTAGAAAACATTTTAAAAAAAATCAAAATAAACATGAGAGAATATTATTATGAATAATATAAAAATTATATTCATTTTTTTAGATTAAATTTCAAAAAATTGAGAAATAAATATTTAAATGTAATCCAAAATATTTTGGTTAAAACATCATATTGGAAATTAAATGTTTTAAAATGAAAACTATTTTTTATTTTTATTTCTTATAATTACTATGTAATTTATTTTTATTCTAATATTAATATTGTAAATATATTTTATTATTATCTAGACATAATATACAAATTTTCTAGAAATGCAACAAAAATTTATGAAAAGTATATTTTTTTAATATAATTATTTTTTAAAGTTATTTAGATAAACTAATTTATTCTCCTTCATATAATTTTTGTAAAATAATTTATTTTAGTACAATTTCATATGGTTGATAATCCTTTTAATTATTATTAATATTTAAATTCATATGTTATAATTAAAATGCTTTATATTAATGTTTTTATTAACATATATCGGGGTTTCATATTAGTTGGGTCTTCTATATAGAGAAAACAATCGAACACATTGATTTATTTAATGGAAATCATATATTTCAATTTTTGGCTATTACATAGAATGTCTTGAAATACTTTATATTTTATAAATAATATCGTAGCATGTTTTATATATATATTTTTTCTATCATGAGTTCGGAAAATATATTCAATGTATAATATAATTATCAAAATAGGATATTCCATGGACCTTCTTATATCTTTTTTGAACATAAATGACGTGGCATGATAAGTGTTTGTGAAAATATCCTAGGATATTATTCCAAATGTACTTTTTTTTAAAGAAGGGGTTTTAACAAATATGAATTTCTAAAGAATGTAACCTATCTTCTAGTGGAATTATTTCATGAAAATGAGAATTTTTATTTTGGTTTTTCTTCAATGGAATGAAATTATAATTTATATTTCTTTGAATTTTTATTTGATTTTAAATAATATTATATAACCTATTACACCAAGTCTGTTTTTAAATCACTATGTAAATTTAGAAAATTAATTTTCATAATTATTGTGAACCATTATGTGATTACCACTTTATTATTTATTATATTAATGTTTTCTATTTTTAGGTAATGGGAATTGATTATTATTTTATAGTTGTATGGTTTGAATGAGGTTATTTATTGAGTTTGTGTTGGATGTGAGAGGAATTTTATTTCTTATGATTTATTCTTGACTTATATTATTATCATGATCTTACTATTTCCTCAACTCCACTTTGGGTATGTCATGAGAAATATCGTGTAAGAGTTCCAATTCTATATTTTTTCCCAAATAATTGGATGTGAAGGCTCTATGTTCATCCTTAGAGTCATGGAATATTATCCCACACTCTTTTACCATATTCCAAATTTATGTAGCCTCATGATTTACCCATATGTGATTATGTTATATCCTTGTGATTCTTCATTAGAAATTTTGTGTAAAAGTTCCAAGTTTCTAGTTTTTCCCAAATATTTGGATGTGAAGGCTCTATGGTCATCCCTAGAGTCATGGAATATTATCCCCCACTCTTTTACCATATTCCAAATTTATTTAGCCATATGATTTACCCATATGTGAGTATGTGATATCCTAGTGATTCTTTATTACAATATAGTAATAATGGATCTATTATGAAGTTTATTCCACCTTTATATTTATATGAATGACTCATGTTCAGACATAGTGAATGTATAGTGACGTTCATTTAATTTGGGTATGATGATATCTTATTGAATCATACTATGAACATTATTTACATCCCCTAGTTCTCATCCTAGACTAGTAGAATTATTAAAAAAATATAAATTTTTTATTTATTTTATATGTGATGGTTCATGATTGATTTTATGTACTCATAAATTATATTTGTGTTTCTATTTTAAACTTGGTTAGAAAATTAATTTTATTGGAATGATTTGAAATTACAAATATTGTTTTCTTTATATTCATAAATCATGAAGTCGAATATTTATAATTATTTACATTATTTTTATCTAAAATTGTGGATTCAACCACTTTATTGATAAAATTTTTAATTTCAAGGAGTTATTTGGAAGTAAAAGACAATAAATTTATATGATCTTGAATAATTCTATTCAGTATTAATGTGCTTCACATTGATCGAAAAGGGTTGTTACCTTCTTGATTTGGAAAAGGATAAATATATGATAAGTGTTTTCATTTATAAATTTCATTTTAAAAACCAATTTCCGAAATAATGTCCAAACATGTATTTATGAATTGAATTATTAATGGAAATACATTTTCTATTTATTGAAATCATATTTTTCTTATTTATCTTACACTATAAAAAATTCCTTTATGTTTATATATAACACTTATATTTTATATAGGTTTTTTGTTTATGATATCATATTGTATTATTTCTATGTTGTCCAAGGATAGACATTGTGCATTTATTAATAGATCAAGGACAACATGGAGATATATTATAATATATCATTTTTTCCATTTTCGATTATTTAGAAATGTATATATATAAAAAAATGGCCATATATTTTATTTTTCTGTTAGTTTTCATCATTTCAATTCTGGAATATTTAAGACATTGATTTAATATTTTTAAATTGATTTTAATAATTATTTTATTAATACATTTTATGTTTTTTTATTTCATTTCAACTAGTTATTTTATATCCTTAGTGGCCCGATGATTATCATCATGATTCCATTAATTTATTACTATTATTATTATTATCATAGCGTAGATGAATTCTCATATGGATATTTCATTAATTTTAGTATTAATCACATGCTACTATTGACCAATAATGTGTTTTCGGTCGTTTAAAATACCAATATAGGGGATGTGGCTAAGTGAATATGGTTAATTAATTACAAAATGATATCAAAAGAACCATATTTTTATTTGGAAGTCTCTTAATTTTATTTTGACAGGTTCATCAAACATATGAGATATGTCATGGTTATGTTCTTTATCTCCATCTTTCATGATGAAACAAGATTTTCATCGGTAGTTTGGAATTGAGTTTTAAATAAAAGATCATTTTTAATTATTTTCAATGAAATTTACCTATGACGACGATATTTTTATCTTAATAGAATTATATGAGTTATTGTTTTGGTCATATTATGTTTTTAGATTAATATTAAAACTCTTATAAAACATCATTGTTAGATTGACCAGTATAGAAAATTTTGGTGATAAACTATACATGGATTTGCGAACATTACAGAGTATGTCACATGGTGGTCTCACATTTTAAAAAATTGAATGGAAAACATCTTAAAATTCTCCATCCCTTATGACTCATTTATTATAATAATGTTTATTATATATTTGCAATTGAATGTTTTCCAACTATAGTATATCATCCCTAGATGGGTTTTTATGTGTAGGTGTTATTTTTATTATTTTTTTAAAATATACATTTGATTGGAAATAGGTTTTCATGAAATTTATTGACATTAAATTAAGAATTGTTGGTTCATTTGACAAAATTTTTCATGTTCATGATGTATTATAAAATGACTATTTTATATTATATCTCTAAATTTCAACATTTAATGGTTTGTATTTTAAAAAAATGGTAAAATTATGAAAAAGTTCATTTTCTCTACATTTCCAAATGGGGGGAAATTTTTTGTTTATATCTTTTCTTTTGTAAAATGTGCTCATATAATGTTTTTCAAATGTGGAAATATTTTAAAAGGAATGTTTTATAGTGAAATATTCATTAGATAATTTGATAATTTTTATATTACCTTGGTCATATCCACATTTTAAGACTTTATTTTTGAAGCAAGAATTTTTTGATATTAGTTTTAATGTTATTTAGAATGTGTCTCCCAAAATGTTTTTGATTTAATGCGGATGTTAAATATATAAATATGATCTTTAAAGTGAATCCTTTCAGCATATAAGTATGACCTAATATATTATGAGCATTAATCAAACTTCTAATAGAGTGGTGGACCTATTATCTTCTTTGATTATTACCTTACATAAGAGTTATTGAATCAATATATTCTTTACTTTCATTATGGAAATGTCCACTATAGGCAATGAAGTGGTAAAATATGATTGAAGGAATCAATAATTGTTTATAAACTCATAAAGCATTAACGGTGAATTTTTTTTCTTATTTCATGGGAAAATGATAGTATGGTGGGGAACTAGTATCCCTCCAAAGATTTATGATGATGTTTTTTGGGAATTTTTTATGATTTTTTTTATTCAATAGAATTATATTGAGTTCATGAAGGAGTATAAAACAAGTGAATTTATGTTCCTTTATTAGGTTGAATGACCACTGATGGATTATGCGAATAGTTTTTCAAGATAGTAATCATTTATGTTGTGTTTTTCACTGATGACTCTTTTAATTCCAAATTATTGGTGAGAGGAATCACCCTGAACATATTTGGTTCAAGATAATAATATATGGAAGCCAATGATGGGTGATTCCCAAGTTAAACATATTTTTTTTTGTGAGGGGAGTTTATCATAGAGAACCATATTACATATAGAAATAAGATAAATACCATCTTTTTCTCATGTGGTAAACATAGTAATTATAATACATTTCATTAGAAATATTGAAAATTCTATATCAATTTAACTATTTCATTCATATCTATGGATTTCATATGTTGAATTATCAATGAAACAGAATAGAATTTTTTTTGTTCAAGATACAGATGATCATACTCTATTTGAATTTATTTTATACGATTTGTGAGTATCTTGATATTTTATTTAATTGTTCAATAGTGTATTCATTAGGTTTGTATCCTTCATTATTTTGGAGATGTGTTCATATTTTTATAGTGATCACACCTTGACGATTTTTAATTCCAATTAAGGGTTTTTTTGATGTAATCAATGTGTTCAGATTCATCATTGGATTATATGGTAATAGGAATCCTTGGATACATTCTTGGGTAACTGGGAAAATCCAATTTATATTGTTAAATAGCTGGTACCCTCTGTAGATGTAATTCCAAATATGGATTTTATATGTTTTCAAGGGGTTGGTGTTCTATCTGAAATTTTATTGTTTTCCTCTACCTTACCTCAAGTTCAGGGTATAGAACCCATATTTCCCAATGTTGAGATATATTACTTACTAATGTGACTTTTTTTCCCTTATTTAATGATATTTTTTGGATTTTTTTACTATGATTGTAGTATTTTTTTATTATTTTTTGTTATACTTACCTTATGTAATTCTAAAAAAATATCATGAGTGGTTGATTTTATTGGAAGCGAATCATTGTTTACATGGATGAATTTGGGACCTGTGATCTCCCTTGTGATATATTTATCATATGAGTTTTATATTTTATGTAACCATTTTCAAAGATTCTTATATAGTGGGGATACCTATTGTAGATGTAAAGAACCATCCCTAGTCAACAAGACAAGTCACTTGAATCCTAAAATTTGGTAATATAGGTAAAATAGGATAATATAATGTATTATTCGGTATTGGAAAGAAACAAATGCAAGAATATTACCATTTAGAAATAGATGAGATACCTAATAGAAATACAACAAAATCCAAAATTTGAAAAACAGAAAGTATATCAGATCATCATGTGACCAACATTCACCTCCATACCAACGTAATGTGAAATTAGTTGTAATAATATAATCCAAGACGATACATGATTCTCATCCAACAACCTAAATAATACAATATAACATCTAAAAATAACCAGTGGTTCATGTATGGTGTGAGCCAGATCCATGTAGGATTCCACCATAATTTCTATTCATTGTCTAATATCAGGAATGCAAAATTATATTTTTAAAATAAAAAATAGTTTTACAAAGCATTTTATTTTACCCAAAAAATTTATAAATTATTTTCCCTTTGATTCTTTTGATAATAATTTCTTAATATAAATTGATAATTATGAATTGTATAAGTGATAAAATATGAAATAATTTTTCATTTCAATAAGATGTAAACCAACCTCATATAAAAATATGTGATAAAAAATTCATGATAAAAAAAATCGTGCCATAAATAACGATAAATGAAAAATATCATCAAATATAGGATCTTTCATCTAGGACACTTCATAGTAGACACTAAAAAAGAATAACAAAAATTAGAATAGCCTAATATCGTATAGATATGATGTCCTTCTATACAATATAATAAAGGTTACCTATTAGTGGTGTTATAAACACACTAGGGACACTCATGTCTCTTTCCCGACACCTCCATGTTTCCCAATGTGAAATTTTCAAAAACTAATTCAAAACTATACTACTATTTTATTAAAAAATCAACAGAAATAGAATATTCTTATGTGTTTTATAATCTGTTTACAAATCAATAAAATTTATTTTGAAAGAAAAATTGTTTTATAAATATTTTCCTTTATAGGAAAACAATTAAAACCACATATCACTTCTAATTAATGAAGAAACCAATGGAATTTATCAAGAGCAACATTAAAATCATAAAACAACCCATTTTATAGAAACACCAACCTCAACATAGTAGAAACCATGTGTTCTTTGACAATGGTTCCCAAAAACCAATAGAATGGCCTTTGAATGATTAGACACATCAAAAAACATTACAGAATAAATACAAAACACTATATAATCACAAATCCAAACATAACCATATCTAATACCATAGTCATAACACAAAGAGAATAACAATAACAATAAAATAAACATATTTTGGAATGAATAAACCAACAATAATAATAATAATCATTCACTAGAAAATGAAATACTAAATGAGTTGATACCCCCAAAATTTTCTAGGATGGGAGATATTTTCTTTGGATCAAATGAAATATAAATTTATCTATACTGAGTACCTTATACTTCCCCTCATGAGATTTACATGGTATATAATCTGGTTACATGCCGTAAAATAGTCTTGTCTTGCATATGCAAAATAACCAATCACATTTTTGTTAAAAATTGGATATTTTACATTACATGACATGGCCCTATTACATTTAATTTAAACCACTCACAACCTATACCCAGTTCACAACTTCTTCATGGTGTCCATTGTAGTTTGTTTTACTCACATTAATTGGGGTGTAGACACCTAAAAACATTAAACAATTTATGTTAAATGTTAATATTCCAACTATCTAATAACATATGAATTATTAAATTACTACCTATTAATTTCTAAGATTATTAATCCAAAAAAAGGAAATTAAAATAAAAATACTTAATAATATGAGACTGAAAGGTTATGGGTATTGCAATATCTACCCCCAGAAATCCCTCATGATGCTAAATCTGCAAAAAGAAAAATTCATTACTACCTCATCAATGACTCCCTGTCCCACATATTTGGGATATCATGTATTCACTACCACATTATACATACCATGGTGATCATTTTACCATGTAATACTTTATCCTTGTGATGAATAATATGATGTAGTTGGTCCCCCAAAGTGATATCTTGATCTAGTAAAATATCCTACAATCTAATAACATGGTATAAATCTAGTATATACCTTTATAACTAAGAAACATGAAACAATTCAGGGATATAATTCAATTTAAATATAAATTCCATCTGATAGGACACCTTCCCTAGTTGTGCAGTGATTTCAAATGGAACAAAAATCCTCAGTTCTAACATACCCTGATTTCCCAAAAAACGATGTCCCATATGTGGTGGAATTATGAAAAATGACCCAATTACCAAAATCAAACTCCAGTACAAGATGATGATGGTATGCATAATATTTATGAGGAATCTTTTCTACAGTCAATCACCTCCATATTAACTACACCATAATTATTGTCTTCTGAAAAACACTTAGACCATCCAAGGACCACTCTCATGAACCATCACAACACAAGATATATCTCTAGAGTCACCCTTAAAATTCCCCCACAGGGAACATATTTTTCAATTCCATGTTAATCTTTTTATAGAAATATTTAACCAATAGAATGTTTTTTTTCTATGATCCTTTGAAATCAAGAACATATACCCAGGGAATATCCTCTAGAAAATAGAAATCCAACTACATCATTCCAGCTCTATATAGATTATATGTTGTGCTATATATAATCTATGAGACCATCACCTCCTATAAAAATTCTAAAGCATAGATGTGAACCTCATTCACTTATCAGATACAACAGAAGTGGGAACCATGTGAAACTTTTCAATCTCTCATACATACAAGTCCATAAGATGTTCCCCATTCATTATATCCTCAATAGGTGTACATTTCAATGATTTCATTTGTAGATAAATTATCTCAGAATAAAAACCACCCAACTAGTATTTCAAAGAAATATATTGATTATATACTTTGAAATATCATCCCACATCCTTACTATAATGGGTAATGGTAATAAAAACCATACACTTCTCTGGTGTTCCACCTCGAATCTAGGACAAGTGAGACACCATGATATAGTATTTGAATTTTTTTGTCACACACTATTCCACATATAAACTAACCTTAAGACATGATAAAAAATTGTATCACTATGTTTCATGGACCAAAAACAATGGTTAATTTTTCAACAATTCCTATATAAAATAAAATGGGAGAACAAACCTGCTATAGAGGCACAAAGCTCCACCGGGAGACTGAGACAGTTGGCCCCTGGTCTCCCCACAATAAATTCGTTCACTAAATACTTGAAAATATATTTAAGACATTTCCTCAAGACAATCAAACTCATCATAAAATTATTCATCACTCATCAAATCCTAAAATAAAATTCTACAATCTTACTCAACCTCCAAGATCATCTTAGAATGTAAACATATAAAAGACTATTTCTGAAATCATTCTTTCATGGATTGTGTCTCTAATTTAATAATCCACACATTAAAAAATAAAATTCCTTCCCCATAGGTATAATCAATAACAAAATCAAAAAATATAACATAATCTACATAGAATCATTGTATCAAATTAATATCCATTTGAGAAAAATATATATTTTAGGATCTTATGATCAGAATATACTGTAAACATCACCCTCAAGTGAAAGTCAAGGAAAATTTTTAGTTCATGCATAACTGCTTCTAACTAATGATTGGTGGTATAATAGTACTTCTATTGAGGGATTAGTTGGTGATATCCATAGCCACAACCTAATTTCCCATTACCAAGAAACATACCGATCTCTTACTAGAATCATCATAGAAAATTACATAACCTGATCTTAAATGTAGAAAAATAAAATATACTAATGAAAGAAACTCACCTTAATCTACTCAAAATATTTTTGACACTTTTAATTTCATTAAAAATTACACCATCATAGGTTAAAGATTTCATCAAATATGAAATCCTAGATTTTTCCTGAACAAATCTACGATAGTAACTGGAGAAACACAATAATATTTGAATATCAAAGGCATTTTAGTGTTTCTCCTAGAATATACCTTCATGTTCTTATTTAATATCCACTAAGAATTTATTCTTAGATAACAAATTCCCCAAAAAATTCACGTATAGATCCAAAATTTTCATTTGGAAGCATACTATACAGGTGATGTTCATTTATTTTTCTAATAATGATATATGAATAGTCCATGTTCTCCTCCTATAACATGGAATACACAATAATATCATCCAAAAACAAAACATCAAAATATTTTTTGACCATGAAATATCTTGTTTATCAAATCTATAAACCCTGCAGGAGCATTAGTTAAATTGAATGGGATAACCAGAAACACCAAATGTCCATATCGATCTATAAATATATTTTTCGGTACATATGCTTCTCATACACTCAACTCATTATACCCTAACAGTAGGTGAATCATATAAAAACAATTATTCCTTATGATCTGGTAAAATAGATCATTAATCCATAGAAAAGGCTATTTATTCTATAAGGTTACCTCATTCAATGTTGGATAATCAATAACAAGTGTGAGGTTCTTATATTACATCATCGAAAAAATGATTGGATATTACTATGATGACATTATAGGATTAATAAATCCTCTAAACATTAGGTCCTCAAGATAAACCTTTGGATCCACCAACTCATAATATTATGTTTGTAATACATCATGGAAATGAGAATCATACTAGGGACAAGATATATAGTAAACAGAATATCTATCTAGGATTGAAAGCAAGAAATATCATCTAAAAATACCTTAGGGTATCCACACATAACTTCATGATGCCAAAATCCCAAATAAGATTCAAATGAATCATGAGTAAACTATGATGATTGGTATTTTATTACCAAATAATATGTAAAAATATGAAGTTCTCTTCCCAATATAGAGTACCACTCACCCTGAAAAATAAATGTTATTTCATAAATAAGTAAAAAATAAAACCCAATGTGACAACAATATATATATTCTTTAAGAACAATCATACCATCCATTCTGATAATCAATTTGAATATTTCAAGATAAAACAGTAAAAATTCCCACTCAACCTCAAATTATATTATCATCACCTAAAATGTGTTACATGTAAAACCTTTTTCAGACTACTTTTGCAAGGGGGGTGAAAAGATATAATAAGAAAAGAATAATCTATGAATGAAAACTCCACACATTAACTAACATTGATGATATAAAATTATTATTAGAACCTATATCAAAAAATCTTTCCCCGTAGAAAATGATATAAATACATTAAATCTAACGATATCTAGTACAACTCTATATCCCTCAAGTGCATACTACACTGTATAAAGCCATCACATTTAAGGTACATGAACATAAAATTAGTATGAAGATAATACCCACCACCCTTGTAATCTTCTTCCTAATCCTATAAACCCTTGGAAAATGTGGATCAATCTATACTTCACTAAGATAAAATTTTACAAAAATAATGAATATAGAAACATCTTCCATAAAGATGAAATGTTGTGGGAGGCTCTTCCCAGTTAGTCTCCATTTAACCTCTCCTTCCAGATTTGTGGAAGACAACCTTTATATACCCAACCAAAGAAGTTGAAACTGTTATTGGAGAAAATTAAAAAAAATCTCACGCTTCCTTTTCTACCCAAATGACATACCCTAGATACTTAATGAACACAATAATGCCCCTCAAAAATCAATATTTTTACCTATGTATGCCTCATCCAAAGATACCTTAACAACTACCACCATATACGTTGTATTAAACATGAGTATCAATATTTTTCAAATACCATGTATCAGTCCAAACACACACTTCTGAGACTTCATTTGGTAATTAGTGACGATCTCCACCTCCATATGCACAAACACATCAAAACAGGAAGAATACTCCATAACAGTAATCTCCCCTTGATCTAAGGTAAAAAATTCCTTGGTATTCACCACATGTAGTTTCATGGGATAAAATATCAGGGTAATGATCTTATTAATGGATGATAAGGTAATATACACATTCAACTTACCTTTTTCTAATAAATTATAACCATATTACTCATGGTATCTCAAGCATATACATGGAAAATCTATCCTTATCATATTCTAGAGGCTTCAAGAAGTTGAATATCCATTATATCAGATTATTCCATTCTATAGATTCCATGTGACTTTCTGAACCCCAAAATATGGGTGGATGCTGATTTTTAAAATTTGATCCATGATAAAAAACACATCTTATGTTCCTAACACCCAATTGACCAAAAGTATCTATAGTGTAGATAATATATTCTACCAATATTGGGTCCAATGGATGGTTTTCATGTGGAACATATATCATAGCTTTCTCTATTGTATTTTTAAGAGATCCTATTTAATATAATGTTTAATAAATGAAAAAAACTAATCAGTCATGACAAAATTACAGAATTGTAGGAATGCCTCTTGTTATTGGTAATAATGATTAAAATATTAATAATTTAAAATAAAATTGTATATAATTAATTAAATTTTAAAAGTTAAATTAAAAAAACAACCAATACAGTTTATTAAAATGACCTAAATATCCAATTCTAAAACCTGGTTAAAATCCCAGACCAACCCTCTCTACTGAATTTCAGTCACAAATGTGAAATAGCAGGTCCCCTTTTCTACAACTACTATTAGAATTTCAAAGGAACCAATTCCTGTATTCTAAAGACACATAACCATACTCAGGTACTAATAATACACATTGGGTAGAGGACCTATTTGACACCAAATTATTACAAATAAAACCGGGTCAACTAGACAAGCCCCCCAACCACATTGTCAGGTAATATAAGAAAAAGAAGACAACAGAAATTTCATAGAATATATGAAAAATTAAAAATACAACCATATTACAAAGGGGAATTATAATATATAAAAAAATAAATACAATGCACTCAAAAATTGGGTAAACCAAAAAATATATTAAATCCCTACATGACCAATATACATATCTAGACCAACCCAAAGAGAAATAAATTTAAAACAAGATAAGTTGTATTTCTATAAGATGCTCTTCACTTTACTTGTATCCTATAATAAAACAACTAAAGACACTACAAGACCAAAATATCATGTGAATAAATTCGTATTAGGATATAACTATTGTTTCTATAGATGATCTAATATCATGAATTCAGTATTTATATATTTTAAAAAATAGTTTTATAAAGTATTTACATAAGTCCAAACCATTTATAAATAATTTTCCCTTTGGATTTTCACAAAGATCCCTTCATATTTTGAGAACAGAAATATGAATAGTATAAGTGATGAAATTGGAATGAATTTTCCATACCTCAAGAGGTAAACCAACCTCATATAAAATTATGCGAACAAAAATCTACGATTAAAAAAATCAAGTGATAAATAATAATATACAAAAAATCACCTCACATATGGTCTCTATAATCTTGAAAAATGCATACTATACATTAAAATAAGAATTATAAATAGTAATAACATAGGATTCCATCAATATTGAGTTTTTCAAGTAGATTTTTTAAAACAATTTAACTCTTTGTTGTGTCATACACACACAAAGGCTACATTTGTCTCCTTATCAATACACCCAAGTTTCCCAATGTTAATTTTCCCAAATTCATTTAAAAAAATTACTCAAAATTTTAATAAATGGTTTCTATTAGATTAAAATAAATATAGAAATTTTAAAAAACCTTTCCAAATATAAATAATTCGTTTTCAAAAAAAATCCCCTTTTAAAAAAAGTATCCTTTCCATGAAAAACATTAAAACCACATATCACATCTAATGAATGAATAAAACAAAATGAATTTATCATGAATATACTCCAATTCATCAAATTTACCAATTTTATAGAAATATCTACCCCAATAAAAACCAATAGTAAGTCCATCAAAATACAAGGAATCCAAATAAACTGGAAATGATCAATTGAAAAAACCATTTGATCATAAATCTATACAAAACTATTTCCAAAACCACATCCATAACCAATTATAATGAAAAATATAGAGGTAAAACATACCCAAAATGAATTAATCCAACCTCAATAGCGACCAAATAATGAAAAAATTGATCCAAAAGGTGGATAGATCCCCAAAATCACATAAGGTATGGTTTAGGTTGAGAGAGATTACATATGGGTCAAGTTAAATAAAAATTAATCTATTTATATTAAATAAAACCTCCCCTCTTGAGATTTAAATTTCATGTACTCCCCTTACATTTTGTGAAATCCTTGACTCCCATAAACATTGGATAATCTATATAATTCTTATTAAAAACATGATATTTTTTCTGACATGACATGATCCAATTACATGGTTATTAAACCTATCATGAACTATATCTAGAAAATGGATTATACCGGGTGGCCATTACACAGTGTGTACACCAATTACACAATGTGTAATTTTCCAATGAATAGAAAAACATACATGCTTATGTTTAAAATTTGAACAAAACCCAAATTTATCATTATAGCTATCCTCTCCATTCTAATTCATAATTCTTCATTGAAAAAAAGGTAACTAAATAATGTTAATTAATTCCATATAGAAATGTGATGAGACATTATATTTGATATTTATATTCATTTATCATTAAGATTATTTATTTCTGTATTGGTTAGGATTATTGTTTTTAGTTGACGTTATAAGATTCTTTCTATGGTTTTCAAGGAGTTATATTTTTTACCAGTTCTATTTTATTAATAGAACTCTATTACATTTATCCTAATTCTCTCACCTTATTAAAATGTATTAAGGATGATTTTAGATCATTTTTTATTTGTTGGTAACTATGAATTTAACATAATGATAACTTTTGAAATATAACTATCAAATAAACATTCTTAATGAATTTAATTTTTTATACCCCAAAACAAATGATTAATTGAATAGGGTTTTATATTTTAAGAATTATAAATTTTCCAAAGATATTCATAGATAATAATGTGGCATGGAAATTATTTTTATATTGTATATAATTAATGATAATTTTCATTTTTCATTTGTTTGATATTTGAATGGTCTTCCTCTAGTGATTCATTAATGAATCATTTATTGTGAATAATTTTGGTAACAAAAGTGATTATGTGAATGAAACATATTTATTGGTTAAACAATAATGATGATATATGTGTTCTATGATCCTGACCATTTCTAGAGATATCTTAGGAACATTGACAGGTACTCTATTTCCTTGTTTGAGTAGTTTTTTCTTGGGTGTATCCTTGTGGAGTATTGGGTGAAATTGGGAAAAATTGGATTGAGTAGGGGTAGTTCACTATTACAAAAACGTTTTCCCAAACCATGTTCCTAGACCATTAAATCGTCTGAACCCATATGAAGGCGATTCAGATGGTTGCTGCAGGGTTTTAAAACCATGAACCATATTTTGGGAAATAATGCACCCCCCCCCCTAGAAGAGGAGAATTGGTTAAATAACATGGTTTGGAAAAAGGTAAAACACTTCCTAGAAACTATGATTACATTTTAAATCAATCAATAAATTAGATTAAAAATACCTGAATGGCCAGTATTAACCCCAAATAATTCCTAGATCGACCATAATTGTTTTATCTAATTTTTTATGCTCTTAGATGCATTATAATAAATTTTAACCATCGTTATTCACAAATCGAATCCTACATTGACGATATTCACCTCCACAAGTATGTATTTTATTTCCCATTAGACCTCTCTACCTATCTCCCACTCCTTTTTCTGGGAAAAAGAAATATTTTCTATTTTTTATTGATGGATCGAGATATATGACTGATATACTTCATAATTTTTAAGCATGAACTCTGGTTTAAAATCTAGATATATTTATTCATTAAATTATTGACCTTTCTATTTCAAATTGGGGTGTTTCCATTAGTCTGTCCCTCATTAATTATTTGAGGTATATTGTCTAAATTACAACCCCATGGTCCTGATATAATTATCGGTATCCAATTGTGAGAATTAAAATTTCCATGATTGGGAA
Organism: Viscum album; assembly: GCA_963277665.1. Lineage (NCBI taxonomy): Eukaryota > Viridiplantae > Streptophyta > Magnoliopsida > Santalales > Viscaceae > Viscum > Viscum album. The sequence goes on along the minus strand of OY728126.1, from coordinate 1,939,124,470 downwards.
TTTTCATTCACAAATAAATTGATTTGATTTAATTTCCTTATTTGAATTGTTTAGGATAAATTGGTTTAATTTAGTTTTCTAATGGAATTAAATAATTGTTGAATTAATTGATCGAATATTGGGATTTTGAAATGGATTGAATTGAATTATATAATTATATAATTAATTAAGGGGATACTGGGATTGTGAAATCGGTTTAATTGGATTAAATAATAGGTGAATAAATTATCGTATTTTTGTGGTTATGGAACTGATTGAACTAGATTAACTAATTATTGAATTAAATAATGGATATTTTGATCATGAAATTCATTTAATTGATTTAATTAATTTTTGAATTAAATAATGGAGTTTGTTTTGATTATTCAATTTATATAATTGGATTAATTAATCTTTGTATAATTTAATGGTATTTTATTTATTGTGTAATTACATTAATTTAATTAACTAATGTATTTCTTGATTTTTCAATTAATATTTTTAAGAATTAATTTCCAATGGGAATTATGATATTTTTGGCAAAAATATGATTTTAATGAAAATATGATAATATGGTCAATGTTGGAAAACCATGATTGATTTTTGTGTGATATTTGTGTATATACGATATTTTAATATCTATGACAAATAAGTTTGGGACATGGTCTACTATAGAAAAATTCCATACTGGATAATTCATGGATATATGTATGTGCTACATGATCTACTACATCCAAATACCATTATGGTAAATAGATTTATATTCATTTTTTAGACATGATCTAGAATATAAAAACCCACATATTTTATTTTTTGATAAATGTGTGTAGTACATTGTCTACTTCATCAAAATCCTTCTTGTGTGTTTGATAGATAAATGAGTCGAGGGTCACTAACTACTACTTCAAATATATATGGTGTCCTAGGAATGTCAGCGTAGTTCCAAAATGTTAGCATTGGTCAATGGTTCCAATTGCCTAAAATATTAATTAATAAGAAATTGATAACGAAAGCCCATTTGTTAGAATAAATTTTGAAATGATTATGTTCTATGGTTTAGACATCAACACGGGATGAATCATGTATTGTTGTTTTGGATTCCTCAAGAACCCATGGGTGTAATGTGGTTAAATAAATAATAATCGAAGAAATGTAAAAAATATTTCATTATTTTATTTATTTTACTCATTATACAACTACATACAATGTTATTGACTTGATATGGTTATATACACCGCTGGTGGTGGCCTGATGAGAAGTACTCACACCTTACTTGGGCTGGATGATCGATACCTAAATATATTTCATGGTTGCAGGATTGGTTATGGGAAAGTGACCTGTATTAGATAAATAATATGGGGAGAATCATGGATGAGGGATGTATATGTGGTTTTTGACCCACATTATAGTTTTTAGTGTATTTATATCTGTCAGTTTTTTCATATTGAATCATGACATTTATTTAGTATAAATTTCAAATTTTTCTTTTTTGTTATTTTATTTCCTATTTTAGTCATCACGTGACCCTAGTTTGGTTTGATTTTTATTATATTATTTGGTTATTGTTTATTTATATCTCCAGTTTTCATACATTAATAAAGTTTTTGTTTTCTCCCCATGTCCTATATTAGACACTCTTTGTTAATTAAATTATTTGGCATATAGGGAGGTGTTCTTGAGGTTTTTTAACTAACTAGAAATGAGCACTGGCGTGTGGCGCCAAAGATGGAGTTTTACAATATTGTATGAGATGAGTTTTCATTCTTTTTATTTGGACTTAATATTTAGAAAATTCATACTTGAGAATATGTCAAGTCATTCCTTGGTAAAGAGCTTGTCCATGGGAGTAGTTAATCCATGTATGAGGGTAAAATCAATATATTCGTGGTGGTATTGTTGTTATTGATGTGTGTTGTTACAGATGATGGTTTTTCGCCATGAGTGATGGACTTGTGGTGTGATGTTATTATGGTTTCTGAGATTCAGTTTTTTAAATTATGGCACGGAATGGTATAAGGGTTCACCATGCATGTATCAATCTTGGAACTTTGTATTATTATGTGATATACAACATTTTAGTGATTCACTGAAAAAAGAATGTTTATAAGAAAGTGGTTTTAATGATATTATTTTCTTTTATTTTTTGTTTTAAATGATGAAATCTCCTTATATGAACATGAAATTTTTTATATGATGAATAATTTGAAAAATGGGTGTCTAATTAAAAAACAAGTATAATGAGAATGATTTTACCCCTAATTAACCATCTTATATATGTTATATGGTGAAGGGTAGTGATAACTCCTTGGTTTCGACCATGTGGAATGGTTTTGGGAAAAGAATTATAATATCTTATTATGATTTCCTCTTATGTAATAGTGATTATGTCTTGTTATGTGTCTTTATATGTTTGTTAGGAATTGTTGAGATATGCCTCTAGGATGATGCTTGTTGATAGGATGACTAGAGGTTATGGCTGGAAATGTTCTTCTACGAATGGAAATTGAGGCCCTGATATTTTTTTTGTGAAGATGTAAGAGAGTAGTTCATGGAGATCATTTATTACTCCATCTAGTTTATGGAGAGATAACTAGGGTGGGTTTTGAAAATCATGTATGATTTGGCATGGTATTTCCCGTTGCAGCACCCACCCACATTCACTGGAGAGGGTGGACCTGAAGTAGTTGAGTTCATGATAGATTCCATCATCACTATACATGACCACTTAGAGGATCATGATATGATGGGAGTCAAGTCTGCAACATATATGTTACATAGTCACAATAATCATATGTGGGACATCCAGACACATGATGGATAGATAGAGGATTTGGAGTTGAAGGATATTCAAGAGGAGTTCTTGGAACTCTTGCATTTAGAGATGTTGAGACTGAATAGGGAAGCTAAATTCTGGAGAATGAATCTAGGAAGCATGTACATTATGGAAAATGTTAGATGTTTTATAGATTTTCAGATCTTTTCTCTAGCATTGGCAGGGTCAGAGGTTACTTCAAGAAAAAGTTTTTGGGATAGGATTAAATGTCAAATTATTTATGATGTGAATCTCTTTAGGTTGAATAATATTTCAAAATATGTGAATCCGAATTTCATGACTAAGAGGAACCTAAAAGATATTTTCATTAGATAAGAATTTGTTTCAGCTAAAAGGTTAAGAAGTACAAATTTTATGAGGAGGAAGTGTTTATATGATAATGTTATCCAAACATATAGAAATAAGAGTAGCCAAGGCAAGGGTCAGTTACATAAAACCTTTCTTGAATTATCTATCACTTGTGTGGTTGTTTAGTACCCATCCATATAAAGTTCCACTAAAAACCGGTACAAATCCATGGATTCCATAGGATGGGACTTCTATAAGCGTTTTGTAGGAATTTATGAGTGACGAGTAGTGATATAGAAACGAGTTTAAATCAGAGTGTTGAAAGGGGATATTCTACAACATATCATTTTTGTAGTAATAGTTCTATTATTTGCGTAATTAGAGGCAGTGGGAATGTAGATTCTAGGTAAGATTTCCCATATCAGAAGACTGTTGAAACTTTGGGGACTCAAATTTCCTCATAGAGAAGATGGGTGGGGAAGTTTCATGTTTTTAATCCCACCTGTCTGGGCAGTGATTCTATATCATTCATAGTTAGTGGTAATATTCATGTATATTCTATACTTTCTAGTGATTAATGTGTTGTTGGTGTGTCTCATTATTTTATATATTCTCCTCTATTGATTTTTTTGAACATAGTGTTGGAGTTCTTTAGTGAGGTGATGATGATAGATACACCATTTTAGGTAATATCTAGGGATATTTATCAACACAAAGGGTATTCTCTCAAGGATGGTTAGTTTCTCTTTTTATGGGATCATTACTTCTTTTAAATTACAAGATTCGACTTAATTTTTTGAATGGACTAGTTATTATTGTACTAAGATCACATTGAATTCAACCAAGAGAGAGTGACTTTTAGGTATCCATAGTTTAACAATTATATTCGTTGTGGAGAGTGGGATATCAAGGCAGGATGAGTAGGGCCATTTTAACAGAAACTGATGGAGTATACCACCTAGGATTCTATTATTTATCTTGATGATAAAGGTTTCATGAATGTTTCTTTTCCACACTTAGTGGAGCCATTTTAGGTTGTCTTTTCTGAAGAATTCTATAGTATTTCACCTTAGTGAGATGTGAAATTTACAATTGAGGTCATGCTAGGGGATGAGCCTATTTTTATTCAACCATACGTAATTTAATTGAAATAGCTTAAAGAAATAGAGACTCGGTTAGAGGAGTTTGATGATAAAGGATTTACCTAACCATGTACAACTTCTTGGGGATCTCTTGTCTTGTTTGAAAATAAGGATAATATGACTCTGTGCTTATGTGATGATTTCCATATGTTCAACTGGTTGAATCTAATGATCTTGTATACTCTACCTTGTATTGATGCTATTTTTGATCAATTTATAGGAGATTGGGTTTTCTCCAAGATCACCATGATATCAAGGTATCATCATTTTAGATTTCAACATTTTGATATTTTGAGAAATTTTTTCTAAAACAGGTATTAAATTTTTGATTTCATAGTAATTTTGTTTCGGTTGATGAATGCACTAGTAGTGTTTATGGCCTTGATGAACAAAATATTACATTCATAACTATAAAATCATGTGGTAGTGTTTATCAATGACATCTTGGTGTACATAAACACCCATGACAATCAATCCCAACATCTTGACATCATCCAATATATAATGAGAATGCATCGGCTATATCGAATGATATATAAGTGTTAGTTTTTTATTGATCATGTACACATCTTGATTGACATCATCTTAGAAGAAGGTGTGTTAGGTGACCCAGAGAAAGTGCCGGTAGTTGTGTCGTGAGAGAATTCTATGAATATTTTTGATATCTAGATTTTATGGGGATAGAGGTTTATTGTGACAAGTTCCTCTATGAATTTTTCTAATTGAAAAAAAATATTTCGTTCTGGTTGAATAAGGTTATAAAGATTAAATAGTCATAATAATGTGAGAATTATTTCATATTGTTGAAGAATAATTTGAAAATGGATATAATCATGATCATATCCAATCCAGGTGAGGATTATGGTGTGTTCTGAGAATCTTTTTGGGTTGGAATTGGGGTCTTATTGTTGTAGGTATATCAAGATATGGTTTTTTGGTCTCATAATTTTAGGCAACAGGAATGGAATTATGCTAGACATTATCTAAATTTAGCTATAGTGGTTTATGATTTGAATTTTTCGAAAAATTATATATTAGGAGTAATTTTACTATGTATACTGATCAAAAGTTCTTAATGAATATCTTTTCATAGTGAGACTTGAATAACTAGAATTGGAGATGTATTAAGTATGTGTAGTCATTTTATTATGAGCTAACATATATGCCTGAGTTGGTAAAAAGTTTTTCTAAAATTTTTTCAAGGAAAACTCAACCTTAGGAAATTTGGGAGTTTAGTGCTTACTGGAAGATGATGAATATATGAGAATAAATACATTTTGTGGTGTAGGAGACTCAAGAGTAGATTAATATCATATCAGTTTTAGTGGAGTCTACACATTTGAGCTGGGCCAGGGATAAATAGTGTGAGGATATAAAGTGTTTTTTCCTAAGGGGAATCCTTATAAGTTGTCACACTAGTTCCTGTTAGAGCATAGATGAGGATGAAATCATCTATGTTAGGAATACAATTTTTGTGCCTATGGGTATGCAAGAGTATTTCATGCGTGAACATCACACCTAAAAGTGGCTAGTGCATCTAGGTGTGACCAATATTGATTGTGAACAATGTCGATAGTTTTGTTGTCCGAGCATGAAAAATGATATAGTTGTATTCCAGAAATGATACCTCAACTATAAGCAATTGAGGGTGGTCAATTAACAAGATTCCAATTTACTAAATATGCTACCCATTCTAGAATGGATGTGGGATGACATTACCCGGTTTTTTTTGTTGGGCCTCCAAGGGATTTCTTCGAAGATTGAAACTATTTTGGTGACTTTAGAAAATTTGAAAAAGGATGAACATATTATGTTTATATAAGAGAAATTCTCAATGTAGCACTTTGGGGAGTTTTATGTTCAAGAGGTAGTCCATCTTCATGGGGTTCCATGGTCTAAACTATCATAATCTCACACATGCTTTATATTTCTCTTCTAGAAGGGAATATAGAAAGATCTATGTAAACATGTTTTACTAATTTCAATTTTTCACATGTATACATATGGTCATTCGAAATGTTCTATACATGTGGTTGGGGATATTCTTCGAGGATGTGTCCAAGAAATTGGTGGATCTTTGCAGAAGCACCTAGATTTGTTGGAATTACCTAATAAAAATAGTTATAATGTGATAGTAAAAATAGAACCAAATTTGTCACATTAGTGTCTATCATTAAGAAAAACTCAAGGATAGATTGAGGCATGTAAGATAGAGATATTAATACGGAGTCTTGTACGAGAGACATTGGAGCTGGTACAACTAATTTGGGAATGTATGGTTATGGATCAGAGTTGAAATAAGTCATATGATGATCTATGTCGATGACCCCTGGAGTTTTCATTGGGTAATAAGGTATTCCTTTGGGTGCTACCTAGATATGGTCACCGTATGATATGGAGAGAGGGCATGTTAGTTCATAGTCTTGTTGGACCGTTGGGGTTTTTAGAAAGAATAGTATTGTTGTTGTACTCATTGGATCTTCAACAAACGTAATGTGATATGAATGAAATTTTTTATGTGTCCCTTCATTAGTATTATCACCCTAACCATTCTCATGTGATCGATGTGAATGATATTATGCTTAGGACTGATGTTTTCTTTGAGGACCATCTGATATTCATGATGGATTATAATGAGAAAGTGTTCTAGGGGATGATCTTGATGATAGGTCATGTATTGTGGAAACATAGTTGTGTTCCCAAGTAAGCACCAGAGAGATAAGAAAACATGTTTTCGTAGTGCCACAATATTTTTATCTTATATTCATATAGATTCTTCCATGTACAACTCGATGAAGAGCTGTTATAAGGTGGGGATATTATAATATCCTAGCATTTTCAAGATATTTTCTGGGCTTGTTACATGTACACTTTTCCATTATTTTTAGTAATTTATATTTGGGTGTTAAATTAGTGAGTTTTTATACGAAATTATTGAAATTTAGATGGGAGGGAAATAGTGGATGGTGGTGCATTGTTTTCCCAAATCGTGTGGACAACCTAGAAAAAACTATGAACATAGATTGAGGTGATTCACAAGACTCAAACATGGTTAGTCAAATGGTGGACTCTTTTTAGATAAACCAATACCACCCCATGATGGGGAACATAGTTAATCTATAGGGTTTGGAAAACCATATGCCCCCACCATGTAAACCATGAATGTTACTTTAATTAGAAAGATAATTGGATTAAAAATAATTGAACTCTTGGTATTAACAAAAAATTTACCCTATATCGACCCTTGTTAATTTATATAATTTTTGGATGCTAAAATATGGATTTTGGGTCCTTCCAACTATATTTATTCACAAAAAAAATATGGCATAGAATATCTACCCCTCCTACCATATGTTGTTTCTTCCTGATTAGATCTCCCTCTCTCTCCCTCTCTCACTATCACTAATCTTTACATATAAAATAGAGGTTTCTTTCTCTGTTATTGATGTATCTTGATCTAGGTTTGAAATATTTACTACATTTTAATTCAGGAGTTATGTTTTTTATCTATATCTCATTCATCATCTTTCTTTGGACCAATCTGTATTAATTTGTGGATTTTCCATTGGGTGATCTCCTGTCAACGATTTGAGGTAGGTGGTCTATAATAAAATCACATTCTCTTTGTTTAATTTTGTTTATGTAATTTTTGAGAATTGAAATGTCCATTATTGGTATATTTCATTGAAATTTGAATGGTTTTTGTTTAATTTTTAAGTATTTATGATTTAGAATAAATTAGTTAAATTTAATTGTTGAATTGAGTTAATTAATGGGATATTGGGATTGTCAAATTTAATGAATTGATTTAAATAAAATTTTAATTAATTAATGGAATATTGGGATTGGGAAATTTATTTATTTAAATTAATTAAATTTTTATATAGATATTATTATTTTGATTATAAAATTGATTTAATTGGATTAATTAATTTTTGAATTAAATAATTGATCGTTGTGATCATGCAATTGATTGAATTGAAATAATTAACTATAGAATTAATTAATATAGATTTTTGTTATTATTAAAAAAAATGAATTGGTTAATTGATTAATGGGTTTTGTGGAATTAAATTAATTAATTTTTTAACTAATTAAGTAATTGTGTGATTTTTCAATAGACGTGTTTAACAATTAATTTTCAATTTTTATTATTTAATGGTTGGCTAAATTTTGATGTTTTTGAAATTATTATTAAAGGGTTTATAGTAAATATCCTTGATTAATGTGAAATGTGTGATATTATGACTTATGTGATATTAAGATATCTATGATAAACATGTATTGGATGTGGAATAATGCATCAAAATCATGTAGTTATGAATTGATTGATAAACTTGTGTGGAACATGTTCAGTTGCATCAAAAGACCTTATTGATAATTTTATTAATATTCTTGTGTGGGACATGGTCTACTATATCAAAATCCCACTTGTGTTGTTGTTTTATAAATTAATGTCCAACATGGTCTACTGCATTATAAGACCACTTCGTAGTTTGATTGAAAAATTAGTTTTGGGTTATAGATTGTTTCAAAAAATAACCATGTGTTACTATGCATGGAGATATATCCCCAATATGATGTCTTGGTACTATGCATTCAGTTGGCTGTAATATTTATTGAAATGAAATGGATCATGATAGACGATTTGATTTAATAAATTGTGAATTGATTATGCGATGTTTTTACAACGCCAGTATAGGATGAAGATGGTGATGTGGTTCGGTTTTTTTCAATAACATAAGGGAGTTATGTGGTTAAATAAATGTAATTGGACAAATGAAAAATATTTATTATTGTGTTTATTTTATTCATTATAAAAATGTGTACACTATTATTGACTGGATATTATATTAGATGATATTGGTTATGGACTACTTAGTTGTAATCAACCCCTACTCTGGCTTCTTTATGAATATTAAAATTGATTTCATTGTTAGATAATAGGTTAAGGGAAAGGTCCCAGTGTTATATTGATAATATCGGATGGATCTTGGGTGAGGTAACTAGACATGGTTTGGGACCATCTTGGGAGTTGTTATTGTATTTATTTATGTTAGTTTTTTCATATTAACACATGAAATGTTTTTATAATGACATTTCTAAATTTTAGATTTGGATACTTTATTTCTTATTATTGTCATCATGTGATACTGGTTTGGTTTGATTATTGGTTATATCAATTTTACATTGATTATTTATTTCCATGGTTGTACTAATTTTATAAATAGGGTCTAGTCTCACCAAGATTGATTTTAGGCCCTTTCTTCTAGTCGATGACCTCATGAAAATAATGAGTTATGCTTAATGTCAGGTAACTGACTTGATCGAGGAACTCATGTGTGGTTCCTGGGATGAGATATAACACATATATTATATTTTAGGATACATATTCTAGGAATATATATCTAAACTTGAAGAGTTACTCTTATAAATAATTTTTTTATTTAGGGACATTAAAATATTATTTTCCTTGGTTAGTTAAGTTTACAAGATATCCATTTGAGGGATGTAAGTTGATTCTATTATAGAATTAATGGTGATAACACAGTTTTGTAAATTGTGTGGCCAAACCATGTGGGGTACTAATTTACTTAAAATGCATGTTTTCTTTTACCTATAATCATTTTTTCTTCCTAGATGTAGTTTTCTTCCCTTACTAGACAACAAACCATTAGAAACGGTCAAGGGATGTCCCTCACGCTTCTTTGATGGCTTCGAGCTACACATTAATGTATTCCAAGACGTTTTAGTGGGTGAAACCCACTTTATACTTTGTTTCACTTATCCATTTCTCAATATTTTAATTTCCCATCCCATTCCCATTCTTTAAATAACTTTAAATGTTTTGATGGTAAGATCTAGGGTATGAGATGATTTATTCATATGTATTAATTTTTTTGGGATTAAATTATTCATCAAATTTTTTATTATCATTCTTCCTTAAAAGAAAGTTGTTTCAACAAATATGAGATTATTTTTTAATGTAATTCCTTTTTCACTTATTGAGTAATTAATTTTTCATTTTTACACTAGTTCATATCATGTAAAAAATGTATTTTTCCCATTTGTGGTTTGTATAATACTTTCAATGATAACTATAAATATAAAAAAAGTTATTTTGAGGTAATTGTTTTCTTTGTTTTTTTTTAAATTTGGTTTTCTGCCAAATGTGTCTTTGAAAATTACATATGTAAATATTTAAAATTATTTCTTGATAATTAATGATTTTACCAATTTTTAATTCCAGAGGAGTGACCCATGTTTTGAGAGATTGTATTATATTAAAGAATTACATTTATTTTCAATTGAATCATTAGTAAGGAATTATCACTTTATATTTATTAAAACTTTTCTATGATTAAAATGATTTTATATAATGTGACATTCTATGTTGGTTTTATATTTATGATTATCACATAATAAAATTTGTTTCATTCATTTTTTTACAGAATAAATGGGATCCCCTTATAATTATGTCTTTTATTAAATTTTTCCTCTCTTAGGGATGTAAAAGAGGCTATTTCACTAGATTGTGTTTATTGTGAGATTATTTTTATTATTTATGTTTTATAATGAATTTATTTGATAATCAGGTGATTTTTTTCCTGAAATTAAATTTTCATCTCCATATGAACAATTGATGGGGAAGTTCTAGCTTTATGATTCACCCAAATGTAATAATGTGATAGCTCATTTCTTCGGCCTCTAGGGAGGGAGTGTTATCCTTATCCATCTATAATATATTGGGATGAAATAATATCATGTTTTTCATATATGTCATGTTTAGATAGCCTTTTTCATTTCCAAGGGAATCGATATAAATGGAAAACCTAAGAAGTTTCATCCCCTCTTATGTGTCTAATATTATCTCATGTTAGGACCCATAGAGATCCTCATGATGTGAATTTAATTTTATGATTACTTCATCTCAAGGATTCATACTACATATATTACATGAATACCATTCTTCTCAAGATGGGATTATTTAATATTTTATATTATTGATTATGATTTACAATTTTTTTTGATATAACAGTTTTGTTAGGCATTTATTCTATATAGTTTTGATTACTAAAAAGAATATTGAGGAATTTTTTTAAATAATAAAAATGTGTTTTCTTATTTTTGTTGAATTAGATATTGACCCTTTATTTGTTTTTTATGATTTTTTTATAAAACATGTTTTGATCCCACTACTTATTTGATAAATGTGAGATTTAGTAATGATTTCTATAGTACTTTTTGGTTACCATATTATATTGTAGTTCATTATTTTTAGACCCAAATTTATTTTAAAGAGGTTTTACCTAGTATATGTGGATAAGGTGAATGATTTTATACATAATTTCCTTTACACTATTAATTTAAGATATTTATCTTCTTGATACAATCAAACTACCATATTTTCAATATTTTTTATATGGATTTTCATAGACACATAGGTGAGATTCTATAGAAAAGGTTTATCTCACACCATATATAAACACCTATATTTATGTTTTTAGCTATTAAATTATCATTTCCCATTACTGACATTGGTTCACCAGTAACTCCCACCCCATATGTCGCCTTGCACTCTCAATGTCTATGTATTCTATGAGAATCCCTGAATGACAAAGATGTAATTGCGAAAAGAATTCTCTCCCTTTTTATATCTTATTCTAGGAATCTTAGCATCACTTTTTTTAATTCTTTAATCATTGTTCTATGATCCTATAGTAGAACGTTGCTCTCTTTATGTAAGATTTTATATGGATATTATTATATTCATTTCAATTTCACTCCATCCTAATTATTCCCCTTCACAAATCCGGTGTATTATCACAATTGTGGGTTTCATCGGCATTCCCTTATTCCATTTCAGCCAAACCCATCACTTGTAACCACTTTAATGGACATGAGAAATGGAATTTTTATTGTGTTTGAGATATTAATAGTCAGTTCTTAGTTAGGAATCCATAAGATGGAACCCCCCTTTTATGTTGTGTCTTATCACATAGTACTCTTCCTCTATAATTGGTTTCATTAAGAACTATGTAAAAACCCACATTGATCTACTATATTTGTGATTGTGTGTTATTGATATGGTATCAGTGCATGAATTGGTGGAGTTTCTCACATTAGGGTTCATTCCACTTTTCTACACTGGTGTTTATAGTATTTTTCATCAATTTTTGTCTCTCAGGATCCATTATCTATGGTGAGTTTTCTCTAGAGTGTTCACCCCTTATGATATTTAGCATAATTATAGTAGTTTTTTCTAGTTATAGAGTTTTTAGAATTTTTGTCTTTGTTGGTGTTATTTATACATTAATTTAACATTAGTTCATTTTCTTTATTCGTTGATTTTGAGTTTTTGATCACTCTGGGTATTATTTTTTTTGATATACATTGTAATTTTTATGGTTTAATTGAGTGGAATACCTCTGAGTTTTTTTCTACTAGAAAGGATGCTCTCATATTTATAAGATGTAGGGACACTATTTTTCACTATGGAAAAAAATATTTTTTGTTTCATCCTGGAAGATATGGTGTTGTCAGGAAAAGTGGAATTGAAATATGGTGATGGTGAGGTTTGATTGATGTGAAATTAGGATATGTGTAGGAACAGATCTTGAGGTTGAATTGTAATTTACATGCTTCTTGTGGAATCCTACTAATGTGGTAATCGTTTGGTATGAGGGGTAGATGACTTGTAATTAAAAATTTGTCATCCCGAAAAATAAAATTTTAAATTTGAATTTGAGATTTGAAATTTAAATTTTATTGTTTCAAATTTGGAGGTTTGTTAATTTTTTTGGAGATATAATAATTATTGTGAAGGTTTGTTTATTTTTAGGGGGTTCTCACTTAACCCAAAAAAGCATTTTTTTTAAAATACCCAAAACATGGTTTTGTGGTATATCTCCTCTTTTATATAGGATCCCATGTTTTGATCATAGATTTGATGATTTTCTCTTAGTATGTTAAAGGACATTTTATATATATGCAGTGAAAATGGTCACATATAAATTTATTTGTGTTTCTCAATTTTTCTAATTTTAAATTATATTTGGATGTATATAATTCTGTGACTTCATCCAGATACATTAATTTGTTTTGTTTTCATTATGTTAGGATTTAATTATATTTTACTTTGATATTTAATTTTAAAATTTCATTTCATGGTTATATTTCATTTCCCTATTTTATTTATTTCCAAGTAAATATTTATATATAATGAATATAGGTCCACTTTATCGATTCACTATGACATATTCTCTATTATAATTAACTATATTATTATAATTATTCCCTAGTGAAATAATTTACACATTGATATAGTGAGAATATTTATGCTTATCACTAGTCTGTGGAAAATAGGAATGTACATCAGGTTTTTTTGGTCGATAGGTTTGGGTGATGTGGTTGGTCATCTAATAATAGTTTTTTACACACTACTACACAATAAAGGATTCAATAAGTTAATGTGAGTAATATATTTCTTATCTATTTTAAAAATTAGTGGGTTTCAGTTATTATTTAAAATGTTAATAGGGATAAAAAAATTCATTTTTTGGGAATTTATCTTTACTAGTTTTTTATATTTATTTATTTATGAAATTATCATTATTCCATAAAGTAATTCATAATAAAATTATTTAATGTTTCAAAAAAAGTAAAGAATAAAAAGTACATCATTGAGACTGTAGATATAAAAATTCTAAACATAGGAAAACCGATTATGAATTCATAATTATCCAGGAATAATTACATTTTCCTCAACATTTAAAACATTATCTTTATAAAACTATGATTTATAGGGTGTTTGGTTTTGTTAAATACTTTTCCATTTCAAACCTATTTATTTATAAGAAGAAATATATTTTTTTCTCAATGTGAATAAATGTAGCATGCTTTTATATGCATAAATATATTCATTACCTAAATATAAAAAAATAATTCTAATAATGCATATAATGTAAGAAAATATTCCCTCATTTATAATTTTACACATACCTACGAGGCTCAAATAAATAATATTATAGATATAATTGAAATTTTAAATCTCGAACAATTGATATTTTCTAACACATTTACAATATGGCATATAAACCCCAAATTTCTTTTCTTCCTTTTATAATTTTATCAGAATAATAGGTATTCGAATAACATTTCCACCCCATCCACCTGTGTCATTGATTATTGTTTTTTATAGGTATTTTTAGCATCAATTCCATTATTTAATACTTTTATATTGACTTACTTATCATTTATAATAAATCCCTACACATGCAATTCTTAATAATTTACTTTCTATTTGGATTAATAGGCTTTATTCTACTAATAATATCATTTGGTGGATATTTCGTACCTTCCTCCATGGTTTATCTTATCATTACCAACTCTTAACCTTCACATATAACTCCCTCTTTATATGAGCCCTTTAAAGATTAATATGCCTTTAATTGATAGAAAATATTTTTAATAATATTTATTTCCTTATATAATATAAATATATTCTCCTTAACATAAATGCTTAATTCCTCCCCATATGTCTATCTATCGATTATCTTCCCATGACTCATCTCTCTCATTTACCAGGGCCATTTTTTCTATGTGTCTTCTATTTTTCATAAGAAATATATTTTAATAAATAATAAATATTCTTCTTTCATTCTATTAGGAGATATAAACTACATCCATTCACAATTTTGTTTTAATTTTTCTATAATTTTAGACCAAATTCTCTAGTTTTATTTTTAAATCATCACTTTATAATTAATGTTCTTTAGGTCATTAATTATTATCCATAAAAACCAATTAATAATAAAAAATACATTCCATGCTGGATGTTGTCTTCCCAAAGATTAGGTTAGACTTTTACCATGGTTTCTATATTATTATATGTATTTTCAAAAACAAATAAGAACAAAACTACATAATTAGTCTTATATAGTAATTTATTATAATAGAATTCCCCATAAAATAAAACTCACTTATGTTAGAGTTTCCATTTAATTGAATCATAAAAATATATAAATCATTATTTAGTAAATGAAATATTTATATTATTCTTATTTCCGTTAATTATTTATCTTACCAAAATATATGAATGTTATAGTGAATGTATTGGTTTTATTAGATTTATATTTTGTGTTAAAAACTACTTTTAAAGCATAAAATTAATGTCACAACTAACTCTAAAATTATAAAAGGGTTTCTGTAATATTAAAATATAATAGGAACAAACAACACTTGGATGGAGATAGCCTATGATATTGTTCACAAATCTCAAAGAATACCAAAAAATGAAATAAATTCACTACCATATAAGCACATGAATTAAAAAAATCATCATAAGATTTCAGTCACAAGAGTGAAGAGATATTAACTAGGTTATCCCCAAGAATGCTTCTAGAATTTATTTTTATATCATTTTGTTTTTTTTAAATTATTAGATTTTAAAATATCATTAAATATATTTCAAACATTACTGGATTGAATGTAAATCTATTCATCATTTTTCCCGTTATATTTTACAAAATATATTTATTAAAACACCATTTGAAAACTATTCTTCCCTAAACCAATACAAATGTATTAATTAATTCATCATTTCATTATAGAATATTTAGAGTAGAGCTAACATATTTTTATATTTTTATATTCAAAATTTATTAGAGAGAAAATAATTTAATACATGCTAAAAAGTATTATACGACATTGAATTTATATAATAGTCCCTAATTTATTGTTATATTTATTATTCCATTCTATTTAAAGTTAGTATAATCAACAAAAAATTTGGTAAAGGGGAAAAATATATTTACTTGGGGATGAAAAAAAGTAAAAAATTGTTAAATCAGTTATAAAAATATATTTATAATTTCAATACATTGAAATATATTTTTCCTTAATGTAGATTGTTGATATATTATATGAGTTTCATAAAACATTTAACATAAATGTGAAATAGAATGTGTCCATGGATTCAAATTGACCTTCCCCTAAGAACATACAATCACTGAGTGCATAAATTATAATATTGATTATTTTTTAAGTTCATGTGTGTTTTAATTGAACATTATATAATTGGTAAATATATATTTCTAATGGAAAATTTATTAAATTTAGAGATAACCCCCTATAAATATATACCAAAAATTAATTTTTTTTTCAATCAGTAATATATGATAATTATTCATCAAATATCATTTACAAATGTCGGTGAAAATTGAATAAATTATATTTGATATTAATGTTAATAAATGAGTGAGTCACTATAGAAACATTATATAATCTATGGAAAAATATATATTGTAGAAAATTAAGGTAAATTTTGAGTATTATATTTTTGAAATTCAATAATATACTACATTGATATTTTTCGTATCAAAAAAATTTAGAGTACATGTTTCATTGGAAATTTTATAAATGAAAAAGAAAATATTAGTTAAAATTACAGTGAGTTTCAACTAGATTATTATATAATTTATGAAATAAATCATTCATTGTAAATTTCATCATAATGTTAAAAACAATAATAATAAAAAATTTGAAACTAATTTAGTGAAATTTCTCATGAAATCCAATATTGTTTCTTATTTAAAATATTAGTGAAAATGCATAAATTATAGTTATGCTTCACTAAAATTATAAGTGATTTTATATATACATTTTATAAATTAATTAAATAAAAACCCCAATGAAAATTGTAGTTAAATATATAAAATTTTCAAACAAAAACTCTACCATGGAAAATCTTAAAACAGACACTATAATATTTTTTAAAATTATTTTTTTATTTTTTAGTATATATTTTTAAACAAATTTCATTAATTATAGAATGTATTTTAGCGATATGTCAGTTATATTTCTACATAAACTTCATAAAATTTGATATAATGAATTCAATTTAAAAATTATTTTAATTTTTGGAAATGTTTCATAGAAAATTAAACAAATAGAAAAAAATAAATATTTATAGGAAATCCACCAGTATGTACATCTCAATATTTAGAACATGTTTTGGTTGAAATTGTTTAAATTAATGTGGATATAGAAATAAAATTTTGATTGTGCCTATACATCAATATTATATAAAAATTGAAACCAAATATCTATTAGATAATTTTTAGAAATTGATGAAAGAAATCTTGTATAAATATTACCAAAAAATAAACAAAATTTATAATGAAACTCCATCTAATATTTTATATTTATTTCTAGTACAAATTTTTTGGAAATTGAATAAATTATAGTTGATATCGTATATATATTTTAATTGGGTTTACCCAATATTTTAAATATATTATGTCAATTAAATTATCTTATGAAAAATTTATATAAAATAAAATATTTTCAATATGAAATTATTTGACCACCCTTAGTTATTATTAAAAATTTTCAATTATATTGAATTCTTTTGGTATCATGTTTTACATGCAACATCGAGCTTTAACTAAAAAATGATACATTATTAATATTATTAAAAAGTTTCCAATATTACCTAGTAGTTAATCATAGTGAAATGAATAATAGTAATTAAATTTTAGATATTATGGATAATTTTATTATATATATATAACATCTTGAAAAAAGGTAATTTTTTTTTAAAATAAGTCTTCACAAGATTTTAAAATACTATTTTTTCAAAAAACTTATCTTTTATGAACTATAATAGAATTAATTTATAAAACAATTCCAAATTGATTATATAAAAAATAAATTTTTTAAATCATAAAATAATAATTATCTTTGGTTTAATTTATTATAATATTCAATAAATATTAATTTTTTCTGAATAATCAAAACTAAAAAATTTTAATTTAAAACTAACTTTGTTTTTTAATTTTCTTCAAAGATATATTATATTTACAATTTATTAAAGTAATATTAGTCTAATAATAAATATATTATCAAAATTTAGGTCATTTGATTCATTTTTATGTTGAATTATTATATAAGAACCTTATAAAATTTTGGACATATATAATTGAAACTCTTCTTTGCCATTGTGTCTATAAAATTAATTTTTAAATTATATTTTTTACAATACTATGAAATTATTTTGAATAACTACATTAAATATTTGGAATCAGAATAATCTATATTTCATAACAATTTCATACTATTTTTTTTACTATAATGCAATGGGAAAACAATTGAAGTTTGATGTTGTCGTAAGTTAAAATTGGATTTACAGAGGGCTTAAAGTAAAAAAGGTAAGAATTAACCTGAGCTAAATTTTTTTAAAAAATTAATCTACATTCCTTAGTTACACCCTTTTATAAATATTTCATTATAACACACTATTTTGGAGATTTTAGGATTGTGAAAAATGAGGTGACACCTTTTTCATTTCAAATAAATACAACTATGCGACTCACCTCTCTTATAAATGGTCACTCACTACCCAATGTTCTCCAAACCATAGAACAATTTTTGTTCAGCCATTACCATCCCAAGTACCTTATAAAATTCAATATTATAATCCTATGATCCTTAATACTCTTATAAAGATATCAAATGAAGGATTTTCATGCATCCAAATGAGGATATATGAAGAAGAATTAACATTCACCAACGAGTTTTTTTATTTTATATCTTCTCCCACATCAATAAATTTTTATTAAAAATTATTTTATAATAATATAAGTATAGAATATATACTAGTTTGTTTTTAATATTATTTTAATTACCTAAAACCATTCCTACCTTCATAAAATTCTCTAAAAATCATCATTCTTGTGTACGATGAACTACCACATCATGAACAAATGTCATTTATTTTTTACATTCTCACCACTAATGATTGGATATGATGATGGATGAAATGTATATATATGTTATTTATAACATAATTATACCTCTATTATAATCATTACATATATACTTTTAAAATTACTATTCTGTAGGGAATATGATAACGTCGTTCGTGTGTACGAGGACAACGACCTCTCTATATATCGTGATTTTTTTTTTCACTAAAGCTTTACACAGAAGAGAATAAGGATATTGTTGATAAATTTTTTGGGATAAACATGAAATAATTATTATACTCATGACATATTTATTATTCAAAAATGATAATATAACATTTTTTATCAACATTTCAATAACTAAATGATTATAATATCATTCATGTGCATATGAAATACCGCACTCATAAAACATTGTGACACTCTGTTTTCATCACTAAAACACAGAGATGATATGCATAAATATATGAAAAGAAAAATATTTTATTTATGATATTTTTATAAAGTTTAAAATATAAAATATTACATTCCTCATTTCCATATTGATCATCAAAACATAGAAATGTTACACATGCAAAGATATGGAATGTCATCTCAATGATTGTAACATAAAACATTTCTGAAAACCAAGATTAATGATTGGAATTAAAATTGTGTTTTATATATAAATTTTTTAATTATTTCATATTTATTATTCTTGAAGTGATGAATCTAGGATCAATGAATGTGAACCCAAAATAAAAAGTCAAAACTTATATGAAAAACTAACCTGATATTACCCAAAATGTGATTTTAACAAGGAATTGATAACAAACAGGTAATAAATCGTAATTATTAAAATATATATTTTATGAAATATATAGGTATTTGTATATATTATATTTATGATAAATATATATTTATTATACTGGTGGTTTTAATATGTAAATATGAATTCGATACGTATAGTAAGGGATATCTAGGCTCTTATTTATTTCTTGGATAAACATGAAAGTTAAACATTTTATTCATTTATACTATATATATATAACAATTGACATGTTATATCATGAATATTATACTTTTCATGATATTCAATTTTTTATTTGAATCCATTCGTTATTGGGGATTTTGATTCAAAATATTTCTAAACCAGTAAGGAATTTCCATATCTCTTTTTTTAATTCAATAATTGACATATCATGTTAACCACTTGTTTCTTATATGTCTGAAATATATATTCTAAGAATATATATTTTATATTCATTTCATTGAATATTATTATTATTTAAATAATCATTTGTATGATCTCTTTTATGTGGTTTAGGGTTAAAATGATAACCAAGAGGTAAGGGATATTTTTCATATGTTTTTTTCTTGTATACATATGTTATGTAATGTACCTATCATATTTATGAGGTATATATATTTCACCATTTAAATGTAATATCATTAATCAGTTATTCTCACGATGATATATGTTTAATTTAATGTTATTATTTTATGGGGATTATGGTTCAATATTCCCAATGATGTAATATTTATATTCTACAACATAAGGTCCCAGATTTTGTTTGTAATTTTTTCTTAAATTATATAGATTTATTTCGAGACCTCCCACTTCGACAACATGTGATAATGAGGCCGGGTGACCCTGGAACAAAATTTCTATCATATCTTAGTTCAGTTATGTAAACATGTGAGTGGTTTTTTCAAGCATTTGAGTCGGTACTCAGATAAAAAATATGAGGTCACTTTTGAACTCAAAATGCAAGGATTCCCCTAGAAAGGTCCTAAACTCGACCAGGAAGGGTTAAATGAAAAGGATAATTTTTTAATTTTAGAAAAATATTATAATAACATTAAAATAATTTATTTTCTTTTCCTTCTCACTAATGAGAGGTAGATGATTGTGCTATTGTGCGATGACAAGGTGATGGTGATGCACATTAAATGAGGATCATTAATGTCTCATTTGTGAAAACGTAATAGTAATATTGTATAAAAAATGAAATAAATTAACAAAAACACAATAATGTGACCCCTTTTTATTAAAATAATGATTTACAGAGTTGGGAATTAAACTTTGGGAATTCTCGGATGACCCTACGATGAAGTTCCTCCCCAATAACGAATGACGAATGCCAATGGATCACTTGAAACCTCATCTCTCTACGAAGAGAAGAGCCAAAGAAGAAACAGATTCCTTTGACTATTTGATCCATCTTGGGTGGACTACTTCAACATCAAACAAATTCAAGGTATGGGTTTGTTTTGATTTATATTTTCCGCCATTATTGTTCTAAATGACAAACATTGATCACCCATGATTGGCTTGATACGTGAATTGTGCGTTCTTTTGGGAGGGTGTTTTATTTGGAATTTCTATTCAGGGATAATATTTTGTGGATAGAATATCATCTCAAGACTAAATGGTTTAAAAATTCTAATGTGGTGGGTGTGGGCCGACACCAACAAATCCCAGGCCCCTCTACAAGTTCATTCTATGTAAACATATTTTCCAAGATGGTAGTAAGACACATCTGAGGCCATATTAGTGAATAGAGAATTCCTCAGAGGCTATAGGAACAAGAAGCGCAACGAACAGACCACCAGAGAACGTTTGATGGTTCGCTAATTTTTTTATAGAGGTAGTGGAAGCACATGACAACAGTGGAGGTAGTGACACACAGCAGTGACGGAGGCAACGACATGCGACAGTGTTAGCTGTGTGCCTGACGGTGAGGTATCTGGGCCCCTGGACATGCCGGCGGGTGAAGGAAATGGGGTTCCCCGGTAGTGCACCAAGTGGTGAAGATCACAACCACCATGGCTGAAGTGACGGAGACTAGTGGCGTCACACTGGCATGACATCTGTAAGGAAGAGTCAGCCCGCTATGATGGGCCGGGAAATCATGGCGGGCCGGACCCATGCCAGTCATCTGGACCCTCCCCATTTAGCTAGGCTAGACCCGTGACCCGACAGACCGGACCTAGGCATGGATGGGTTTGGTCAGTTCAGGTTGGTCCGATTAGGTTGGGCCAGACTCAGACCTAACCATCCCATTTTTTGAAAAATGCCAATAATATGCTAATTGGGCATTTGATTGACAAGCATTTTGTGGCGTTGGAATCTTCATGAAAATGAGGTTTTTTTGGCATACTCTTTGAAGGATTTCATAGATATTGGATGTTGACAAATATATTAGGATCAGATCTCCCGACATCAAGTGTGCTACATATAGAAACCTTGTGGTTGGGTGAGACCTAAAAACTACTAACGAGCAACCCTATGTGGATCGGATACTATAGCCTACTGGGATGCAGATTCTCTGTGAACCAGAAGGCCCATGGTGGGGAGATGCTTTTGTGTGATCTGGCAGACCCACGACACTCAACAGGAGGTGTACCTTATTATGGCCATATGTGAGAAGTGGATTCTATGATATTTGTCATTCCCATAGTGGGGAGTGACTTCTATGTGATCCAGAATCCCATGGTACTCATTAGGTATGAGTACCAGAGTAGTCTTAAGGTTAGTGGGATGTGGCTTTTGTGTGACCCAGTAGGCCCACCGTACTTATTGAGGAGGAGTTCTCCAATAGCTGTGGTGTTCAATGATGTGACTAATCGTTCTAATTTGCTACTCTAGAAGATAACTTATGGGAGTTGTCTTGTTTCTATATCATGCAAGCTGATCATTCTTTGGGGTTATTTTGGATTCCTTTGTGGTATTTCTTTTGTCATTTTGGGCCCATACTGATTATTTTTTAATCAACCATGCTCACGCTTCACCTAAACATGTTGTGTCTTGTGGAGATTAGGCAGACATGACTTACTTCTACGACTTCCAGTAGAAACTCTGTACTACTCATCATGTGGCGTTTACAATGTATGAATTTCAGTGCTTCTTTTGTTCATTCTATTTTTCTTTTTGGACTTTAAGTAGGTTTTTCTTCTGTCCCATTTTAATTTTTAGTTGTACTTGTACTCAGTGGTTTTTTATAGTGGCATGATTGTTTAATTTTGTAGCATTGGAATGTAGTTTTGTGTGTGTGTGTGAACAGGTACTTAGGAAAATTAAACTCACATGAATGTCGATGTTTTCAATGCTATTTTCCAACCCCTAGCCTTTGAGAGGTGGGCTTGGGGTTGGTCATGGCACGATCCCTAAGTGATGGGTCATGTAAAAGTGGTATTAGAGGAGATCATTTCTACCTCAATGACTGATATTTTTTTGTTTTGTTTTTGGTGAAACAATGTTGAGTGCCTCAAGTTCGAATTTCTGATTTGGGGACATCAATGCTTGTTTTATGACTATTATATCCATACACTAGGACCATGAATTATTCATTTCATCTCTATACAAGAAAACACAAGTTGGATAAGCATCTCTTAATGATTTACTTAAATATGAGTCAACTCCCCAGGTATAATCATAAAACTATTATACATCGTGATATGTATCGGGATACCTCTATGTAGATGGCCAGATCGGATTATTATGTGTGACCGTGAGGACAGCCTGCCTAGAAATGATGCATCAGTTCAGGGACCTGTCTTAGAGATGACCACATCGAGTGGTGCACCAGTGTTTCCAACTCACATTGATCAATCAGTTACTTCTGGCTCTACTAGTTGAATATTTTGGAAGACTTAGATCCATGAAAGAGTGATTAGACACTATAAGAGGCTAATATTCATTGCTAATATATGTAGTTTTCATGTGTCTTGCTATTCATAAATACCATTTTAGTGCATTTTACATTTTGAACACCCATTCTCATCATTTGTGCACTTCATGCCTAATGTGCACCAATTTAGGACCAATGTTTCATCTGATTTTAAAGAATGTAACTATCCATATTTTAATTTAATATTTTTTTAAATGGATATGAACTTAATTATGAACATTTTTTATTCAGGGATCAATGGATTATTAATAAAGGATGATGGTGATATTTTGCGATTAAAGGAAACAATTCTGGAGAAGGCAGATTGGATATCATCCCACTGATCGGACTGTGGGGCCCACAATACAGGCCCAATGAAGCCCAATATTTATAGGAGACTATAATACATATATGGGAACAAATAATTCTTCTATAGCTAGTGCTAATTAGTCCTCAATGGTGGTGATTAAGGCGGTCCAAGTTGAAGATTCAATTATGGGCTAGATTCTGCGGCCCAGAAACACAGCCCACTATTTCAATCATATATCCCGAACCAAAAAGTATTTTGGGCTGAAATTTTACAGGAAGTTAGGGGACATACGGGGATTCATTTAAGTATTCTAGGGCCCACTCAAATTCGGCCTTATAGAAGGTCCTTTAGGTGCGTCTTTCCGGTGGATGCAAGCTGGCTGCAACTTCGGGGCAAGAAGTGGAAAAGTCTCTCATCATTAATGTTCCACCCACCTTTTCCCAACATAATTAATTAAAGCACATGGGATGTTGGGGGCTCGGACAAGGCTTCATTTTTTTCTATTTAAGGCAGTAGTGGTGGTGGATTTAGGGATCTTGGTGCTTTCTTTCCATTGTAATGTTATTATGCCAATTTTCCTTTGTAATGTTCTTCCTTCTCATGTATGTTGTTCGAATCACCTTAGTCTTTAATAAAAGTTCTTCTTCTTCTCTTGATCTGTTCTTCTCATTTTCACCTTGATACCTTTTCCTCAAGGTGTGAATTTATTCACACCAAACCTTGTGATTTTGTTCACACAACCGTGGAGTGATCGTTTCATTGTTTTATTTTTCTTCTCCAATTCCGCTTCTTTAAGTAGACTTCCCGCTTCCATTTATTTAATAGCATAAATGGAGGGATAAAACCTTATGGGTTGGTCCTAGGGAGTTGCATGGGGAAGATTGGATGTTATTTTATGATCTAAAATTCTGTAATCATTTCATTAATTTAATATTTCCATTTGATGATTAATTTCTTCTTCATCTTCGCCAACTTTAACAATGACACATTTCGAGTGCTAGTACGATCCAATTACTTGGAGTGATCATTAAATTGATACTCTAAGTGAATTGGTGATTATCCTTGGAATTGTGTAGGGATTAAATTGGTGAATGATGTTGAGGAATTATATCATTTTGTGGATGCGTCTTGAATTAGTGAAACGAACGTTTTAAGAAAATAAATACATCCAATCTAACCCTAGTAACAACTTAGGATCAACTCATCTCCATTAATTGTTTTAGACTAAGTAATAGAATGTTTTAATTTATTTTCTTTAAGTTAAATCAGTAGTTATTCAAATCAATTCAACCTGAATAGTTTTCCACTTCATAGCTAAATCCTTCCAAGATCAGAGTGTCTTTAGGTTCCTTCTTCGGTCCCTATGGATTCAACCCCTACCTGTACTACAACGATCGCATACCTGTAGGGTAAATTTGGGCGCAACCAAATTTTGGCGCCGTTTCCGGGGACCCAAGTAAGTACTTTAGACACACATCTTCTTTTCTCACCCCGAATTCTCTATTCTCAACCCCATCTCTCTTATCTTTACCCCTTTCTGTTTGTGTGTGTCCTAAGAATCTAGAATCCAACTTTCCATCTTCTCCAATGGAGTATCTTCCAAATTATCATGTCACAAAATCATGCTGGAATGAAATGGAAAATGAATATTGGGAAGCCCCTAAATTAGAAAATTTCTTTGATCAACCCTTGAATAATTACCACACACCCGATGAGATGTACAATCAATGGGATGATGATTGTTTAAAGGATGAATTTCCAGCCCTCTCGAGGATGATTAAAGAGATGAAACTTAATGAAGTTCATGATTTACAAACTCCTATCCAGCCTACTCCTCAAAAACTCTTCGAACAATTGTGTAATAAAATGGAGATAATGAGTTCTGAGGTATCATCATTGAGATTAGAACTACAATTCAATAATACTTGTGAAGAACACATCCATACACCAATTGTAACTTCTGAAACCTTATGTGGAGTGTTTAGTTTCCCACAAAACTCTCATGAACTTATTGAAGAACCAACCTTTGGAATTAGTATAGGGGAAGTGAATCAAGAAATTGTTGAAAGGTATTTAAATCAGGAGGAAATTTATTTTTTGAATTCAAAAGATAATAACTTGACATCATGGATTGAGCTTCCTTAACGTGGCTCCATTAGTGAATTTTTAGGGCCACTGATCACTGAACAATTAGGAGAAATACCAAACATTGAGCCCATACCTACTCCTAGAATTCAAATGGACACTTTTGGGGATGAATCATATTTTTACAAGGAACCAATTCATTCAAATGTCTTTGGAGAAGAAACTAATTTTCATTCAAATTGCCAATATTATTTAGAAAATTTCAACCAACCCGAACTCAAAATCATTGTCCTTCCTTCCCCACTTGAGTATCCCATAATTTTTGATAAACAAGATCTTGGGGTTTTCATTCATTCATCTCATGAAACCCACAAAGGGGGGTTGATCTTTGATTTATTAGGAAAGACTACAAAAGAAAAAAGATCAACCATTTCTGATATTCCTTGGATTTTCCCATTCATTTTAGAAAATAGGATTGTTCATGAATTAAACTCCAAAACTTCTTACCAACCACAAGGGATACGCATTCTCAATCATGTTGAAGTAGATAAAGATGAGGTCATTAAAATTTTTAAAGTTGGAATTGGCTAAGTTGGGGGGTTCAAGTCGAGCTAAAGACATTAAATTAAGCGCTGCACGGGAGGCAACCCGCAGTTTTTATGTTTTATTTCATTTAATTAGTTACTTGGACTGTTGACCTGTTCTTATTTTATGAGTAAGGATGGGTATGAAAGGGGAGAACCATATTCACCCGTGTCACGTGGTGTGATCCTTGAGTAATACCTTACCTAAAAAATTAAGAGAAGACAATGTATCATCAGTTTGTTTTATTTATGTTTTTGTAGGTTAAAAAAAATTAGACTGTTGACATGTTCTTCTTTTATGAGTATGGATGGGTATGAAAGGGGAGCACCGTATTCATCCGTGTCACGCGGTGTGATCCCTGAGTAATACCTTACCCAGAAAATATAAAGAATACAATGTATCATCAGTTTGTTTTTTAAAATTAAAAAAGGGAAACCCATAAAAAAGTTGATACTTGGTTTTAAATAAATTGTTGTGTTGTTTGTTTTGTCTTGTTTTTTCTTCTTTGTATAGTTCAGGGAATATTTTGGGTGATACATATTCGATCAAGGAGGTGCATACATCTCCAAAGAGATCAAAAGAGTAATATGGAGCATCATGAACTTCAACTTCAAAAATTAGGTGAATTTGTTCCATGTTTATCATTTTCAATTTCCACTTTGAACTCCTCACCTCTACCCCTTCTAATCTTTCTTATCTTTAAACACTGGGGACAATGTTATTTTAAGTTGGGGGGGGGGGAGATGAAAATATGTAGAAGAAAAAAATGTCATTAACCTTGAACATGATAACACACATTCCAAACTTTGAAATTGGATATCAAATAATTTTGCATGCCTTGATTCTGATTTTAATGCAAGTTTATGTTCATGTGCATAGATATTGGAAAGTGCAGTTGTCCGATGTGATTTTTCACTGTTATATTTTCATCCATTTAATAAAAAAAACACAATGAACGTCCTCTAGATTGTGGGGTTTTATTTTGAGTTCTTGGGGACCCATAATAAATAGCATAAAATTGGCGATCATTTTAATTTTAACATGAGTATTCAAAAAAAAAATCAATTGCTCGTAGAGAAATGAATTGACCTAATGTGTGGCTTTCGGCACTTTGGGATCGCGACTCCATAGTTGTCTGGCCCAGAGTTGGGCATTTTATCTCTATTTGTGGAAATTTGAATTTGTTTTTGATTGATTTAAATCGAGATGATGCTCGAGTACGTGAGCATCACTTGGTGCCCTAAGGTCTTTGAGCCTGGGAGTCATCGGCAAAGTCTTGCTACATGGGTTGACTCGATTGAGTTCAATTTCAATTACCATGGAAAAATTGAAAAAAAAAACAAAAAAAAAGAAAATAAAAAAAATGAGTACTCATCTTATTATTAAAATTTTATTGCTCCTAGCTCTTCCATCTTTTCTCCCTCGAATGGAAATGAACCCCCATGTCTATTGTGACACACAACACTTCATCATGCTTAATTGAATTTGGATGAAATGTGGCAATGAATTTGAAAAAAGGAATGGGATTGGGATTGAGATATTCCTATGGACATAGCTTGTTTTAAATGATTTTTATGGGTTTCATAATTGTTCGGTATGTTATCTTTGGGTGAGAAATGTGTATTAAAATGTTTTTGGAAAAGGTCATTCGAATTTCATTTTTGTGAGATATATTTTGCTCGGGACTAGAAAAACTCAAGTTGGGGGGTGTGATTAAACACTATAAGAGGATAATATTCATTGCTAATATATTTAGTTTTCATGTGCCTTGCTATTCATAAATACCATTTTAGTGCATTTTACATTTTGAACACCCATTCTCATCATTTGTGCACTTCATGCCTAATGTGCACCAATTTAGGCCCAATGTTTCATCTGATTTTAAAGAATGTAAATATCCATATTTTAATTTAATATTTTTGTAAATGGATATGAACTTAATTATGAACATTTTTTATTCAGGGATCAATGGATTATTAATAAAGGATGATGGTGATATTTGGCGATTAAAGGAAACAATTCTGGAGAAGGCAGATTGGATATCATCCCACAGATCGGACTGTGGGGCCCACAATACAGGCCCAATGAAGCCCAAATTTTATATGAGACTATAAGACATATAGGGGAACAAATAATTATTCTGGAGCTAGTGCTAATTAGTCCTCAATGGTGGTGATTAAGGCGGTCCAATTTGAAGATTCAATTCTGGGCCATATTCTGCGGCCCAGAAACACAGCCCACTATTTCAATCATATCTCCCTAACCAAAAAGTATTTTGTACTGATAGTTTACAGGAAGTTAGGGGACATCCGGGTATTCATTTAAGTATTATAGGGCCCACTCAAATTCGGCCTTATAGAAGGACATTTAGGCGCGTCTTTCCGGTGGATGCAAGCTGGCTGCAACTTCGGGGCAAGAAGTGGAAAGGTCTCTCATCATTAATGTTCCACCCACCTTTTCCCAACATAATTAATTAAAGGCACATGGTATGTTGGGGGCTTGGAAAAGGCTTAATGTTTTTCTATTTAAGGTAGTAGTGGTGGTGGATTTAGGGATCTTGGTGCTTTCTTTTCATTGTAATGTTATTATGACAATTTGCCTTTGTAATGTTCTTCCTTCTCATGTAAGTTGTTCGAATCACCTTAGTCTTCATAGCCAAATCCTTCCAAGATCAGAGTGTCTTTAGGTTCCTTCTTCGGTCCCTGTGGATTGGACCCCTATCTGTACTACAACGATCGCATACCGGTAGGGTAAATTTGGGAGCAACCAAAGAGTTTCATAGATATTGATCTCCATGGATTATAGAAGAGACACATCCTAATGCAGTTGAGGACTGACTACAGGTATTGATGTGGGTCTTCCTCTCGGTGGGGACATAATTTGACCAGATAGTGATCTCATATGTGAGCCTTCTTCATGGCATGTGAGGGGGATGGTGGAGTCTCAGGATTAAAACTCATGATAATGGAACCCTCACTTGGGTTTGCTTCAAGTGGATTTTATGGGGGAGTTTTTTCGACTAACATTGCTCTCTGTGTGCATATAAGAGATGCTTCACCTACACTAGGGAAATATGTTGGTGGATGAGTACCCTATGTGGATTACATACCTCTCTCACTACACCATAGACATGGTGTGGGACCATTTATTCAGGTACTGTAACTTCGATCAGGGGCTCTAATAGGATATTAGGAATCCATGGTGTCTCTGAGCAACTCCACTCTTACTAGAGTGATTGAGTGAGCCCTTCTAGTTGAGATCTTATTAACAAAGTATTCACCGATAGCCAGAGCCACCAGTATAACCTAGGTATAAGAGTCGTCAGTGGGGGGTTGCCGATAGTAAACATGGGTGCCAAATCCAGCCTTTTCATTCATAGGGTGACCCTAGGACTCAGAGTCGGCAGTGTGGGGCTCTTATAAGAGAGGGAGTCAGTAGGGGGATAGGTTGTGCTTCACGTGCTATGGACGATGATACATGTCTTGTGACTTCCCAACCATCCATATATATGATCAATAGAGGGTCGAATGACTTCCATGGAAGAGTCAAAGGATCGACTAATGAGGTCTGCAGGGCAGCGGGCATGGTAGGGGAGTAGGTCAAGCAGTAGGAGGTTGATGGCGGTTTGAGGGGGTACCTCCACTACCCCCCTATTGTGCAACACTGGCTCATGGAGCTAGCAGATAGTGATGGTATAATTACCCGACCTTAAAACATTACTTTAACTTTAATATTTTACAAGACCATACATTATTACACGTTGAGGATATTTTCAGGTTTACAGTTTTATTTACTTAGGATATCTTACATACATGACATACCACATTCATAAAAAAGGATACTACTAAAATAGTAACCCTTTTACCAAAATATAAAATATTAAAACATAAAATAGGATTTCAATAACAACACTCTATATCAAACATCACAACTACCTTAGTTATCTTACCCATCCTTATATCCTATTATAATCATTTTAAAAACATGGGATGTTAATAAAACTCAGTAAGGGATATAAAGAAGGAAAGTGTTAGTCAAGTGATTACATAAAAACCAATAAAACTCATAATCAGAAAAACTCATATGTATAAAAACATCATGTATTTTCCTTTCGAAATATTTACTATATCACTCTTAAATTCTACACATGGAATAACATTTTGGTGAACATCTATCTTTAGAGTACTCAATGCATTGGAGAGAAATAAAGGGTCTCACCCCACATGTCGTGAGAAATAATGGGCTCAACCCAACATATCGTGAGATATAACGGGCGCAACCTAAAATATCTTGAGTAATAAATCGCTCAAACCCACATAAATAATTTCAAAGGAACATATAATAGTAATAAAGTATCTTGAAATTCATAAAAACCACTCATTCCATATACATTTAAAAAACAATCATTTCGAAATTTATTAAAGAGAGTTTTAAATGGATTTTAAAAAGAAAGTCCCTTAAAATTAAATTGTAGTGAGAATTAATTCAATGGAATGGATATGTGTATACACTGTAAATAAACATATTGAGACATAATATAAACAAAATTTCATCACACCAATAATACAATTTCCACATAATGAATATGGGTATACATTGTAGCTCAATGTCTTCCTTATGAACTTGATTATTTTTGTCTGATAACAGTTACTACACTAAAACCTAAAACAAGGAAAAGGTATTTCTGAAACCAATAAAACATAATCCAAAATTCATCAAATCATTAATCAAGGGATCATGTTATAAACTTAACATTGTTAATGATGCAGGATATTTTTGACTCATGGAATCTGCCACATTGTTTGCTTTTCCTGGATGGTAATTGATCATTCCATCATAATATTTTATTATTTCAAGCCATATTTTCTGCCTCATGTTTAGTTCCATTAGATTGAATATATATTTTATAATTTTATGGTCTGTATATACTTGACATTTGGATACGCATAATTGATGCATCCAAATTTTCAAAGAAACAACCACAAATACTAATTCCATATCATTTTTTGGATAATTTAACTCATGTGTTTTTTGTTTTCATGTAGAAAAAGCTATTAACTGGTCATTATACATCAAAACAAAACACAATCCCTTCATCAAAGAGTCCCTATAGATGAAAAAAATCACCATTTCAGGATGGTATGTCCAAAATTGGAGCATTCACCAATCGATTCTTCAGTTCCTAAAAACATATATCGCATTCTTCTATAAAAATAAATTTAACCCTGTTTCATGTTAACTAGGTTAACGGGCTAATAACCATGAAATGTTTTTATTAAACTGTCTGTAATAACATGTTATTCGAATAAAACTATGAATCTCTAAAATGTTTGTAGGTTGTGGAAATTCATCATTCACTCATGTTTTGGTAGGATAAACTATTAGTGCATTCTTATTTACAATGTTCCCGACAATAGAAAATTTTTGTAACCAAAAATCAAACTTGTTATATTTTCTAGATAGTTTATTTTTATTTAAGTTTTGTAAAACATCCCTTAGATGATTTTCATGCTCTTTTTTATTCTTATAAAATAGTAGAATTTCATCAATAAACACTACCACAAACGTATCCATGAACTCATGAAATATTCTATTCATATGATTAATGAATACATTAGTAGAATTTGTTAACCCAAAAGGAATAAAAACAAAATCATAATTCCCATATCAAGTATCAAAGTCTATTTTAGAGATTTCATCCTCCTTCTCCATCAGTTTATAGTATCCAGATCTCAAGTCAAACATGGAAAAGTATTGAGTTCCCTAGATCTGATCAAACTAGTCATCGATGTGAGGCCAAGGATAATTTTATTAATTGTGATGTTGTTGAAAAATCTATAATCAATTCAATGTCTCGTGGAAAAATATGTATTTATAATGAACAAAACAAGAGCACCCCATGGTGATCTAATAGGATGAATGAATCCATTTTCAAGCAAATACATCAACTAAGATTTCAATCCAAGAAGTTCTATTTTTGCCATATGGTATGAGGGTTTTGAAATTGGAATATCATCTAGCACATTGTCAATTGTTAATTCAGCTTCCTGATCAGGTATGATGTCGAGTAACTCATTCAAAAAATGTCATGGTATTCATTTAACACTGGGACATCATTAATCTGAACAGTTCCACAGTTACCAACAATATGATCCAAATAAATTTTGTTTCCATATTTCCAAAGTTTCCCAGCTTTGTGATATGTTATAAATTTTATGGGTTATGTATTATATATAAACTGAAACTCTTTAAAAAACAACAATTGTAGCTATACAATAATTCATAGCATGTTAAAAAGAAATCCAATTCATTCACAGAATAACATCAAACTCGACTAAGCACAAAAAAAATGTTTTTATCTAATGTTTTTCATGGAACACAGTACAACGATTATAATCATTAATATTTTCTATAATATTGCACCTAGTGTCCTATCAAAAAGTTATTCTCTCATTCGTTTAGGTGATATTTCTATTATACCAAAAAAATTTCTCTGAAATAAAATAATGTGTACAACCTGTATCAAAAAAATATTTAGAAAAATATGATTAAACAATCAAAGTCATAGATACAACTTCATTAGTTGTCTCAACATCTGCTAACGTAGTCACTAAGGATCTCACTAATCCTTTCTTCTTGTAGTATCACTTCTTTGCAACATTTGGATCCCTCGTTGGACATGAATTTTCATATTTTCCATTTCATAGCATTTGATACACATAACATTTTTCTTATCAGGATTAGTCTTAGGCTCATTTTCATTACAATATCGGGGCATACGTCTAAACATACCACATTGAAAACACATCCCAGTTTTGTTAAGGAATTCCCCAAGGTACTTTTTCACACACTAATCAATAATTGGAAATTGTATTTTCATACCATCATATTTCATTAGTTGATTTCACCCATCAGTTTCCAACTGGACCACTTCTTCTCCTTGTTTACAAAATGCACATGATCATCATCAAACTCCATCACAACCCTCTCATCACATTGGTAATGTTTCTTGTAACATTTGAAATCATGGGAGGCCAACACCCTTTGATACCTTGGATTCTGTCTTGATTAAAAGCGGTTGATTTGGCTATCATGTTCCAAAATATGATTTGGAGTATACCTCGCCAGTCGGGTAAATTTCAATTCATAAAAATCTACTGAATCACCCTTCTTTTTCCTCAATTAAAATAATTTCTTCTCTATCATATGTTTGACCACATTAAGAAAATATTTTTAATGGAAATGACTTTTAAATTCATCCCACACTAAGTCATCAATATCTTCTCTGTCCCAGATATTCCATACCATTGACCACTACTGGTCATATTCAACTTCTAAATAACAAATGGAAATGCTTAAATTTTGTTTATCTTAATAACCCATTACATCAAATATCTTTTCAGTGGATTTAATCCCTCCTTTAGTCGCTACTCAGTCAGAAGATCCATTGAAAGTATGTGGGTGTTGTATCATAAAATGTTCCACTATTTTCATGTTCTATTGTGG
Organism: Viscum album; assembly: GCA_963277665.1. Lineage (NCBI taxonomy): Eukaryota > Viridiplantae > Streptophyta > Magnoliopsida > Santalales > Viscaceae > Viscum > Viscum album. The sequence continues at coordinate 1,939,090,343 of OY728126.1, read as the reverse complement.
TACCTATATTTTTTCCCTTTCATGGATGCCACCACAATTTGTTACCCAGGTCAACTGAGCCATTACATTCCAAATCTTCTCAGTTCCAGTCCCTTCCATTATGGTTGGTAGATTCTGAATGATATCATTCTGTTACTGCCTCTCCTCTTCAGCTTCCCTATTTATTCTAAAAACAACCATTCTAAAAAACATATCTCAGATGAATCAACATGGTAATATTTAAATGCTATAATATTCAAAATTTATCATAGAGTAAATATCATTTATGGAATTATATTAACATCTGCCTACCCTTTAAATTTATCAAAACCATCCTAGGACACCAAATATTAGTACATAGCCTTAAAACATTAATTAATCTTTAATTTTACATAATACCATACATTATTACACATTGAGGATCTTTTCTGGATTATATTTTTAATGTTTTGGGATATCTTGTATGTATGACATACCTCATTCATACATGAGGATAATACTAAAACCATATCCATTTTTTCAAAATATATAACATAAAAAATTAAAACATGATTTCATTAACAACACTACATATCAAACATCACGACTCCCTAACTTTTCTTATCCTTCCTTATATCCTATGATTTTTTTTAAAAACATGGGATGAGCATAAAACCCATTAAGGTATATATCAAAAGAAATCATTAGTCAAGTGATAACATAATAATCAAGAAGACCCATAAACCTAAAAACTGAGATGCATAAAAACATCATGTAGTTTCCTTGGGAAATATATACCATATCACTATTACATTCACCCTTAAAGAGTGAATAAATTATTGGTCAACATATATTTTTAGTGTATCCAATGCATTGTAGATATATAATGGGGCCCACCCATCATATCTTGAGCTATAATGGGATCAACCCAACATATCTTGAGCTATAATGGTCTCAAAAAAATATCTTAAGCTATAATGGGTTCAACCCAACATAAATAATGTCCAAGTAACATATCATTGTTATAAAGTATCATGAAAATTAGAAGAAACCACTCATTTCATATACATATAAAAAAATCCTTTTGAAATTTAATAAAGAGAGTTTTAAATTGATTTTAAAAAGAATATTTATTATAATATAATTGAATGAGAATTAATAAAATGAATGGATGTGTTTATAAACTTTAAATGAACATATTGCAACATAATATAAACAATAATTCATCCCACCAATAATACTATTACCACATAATTAATAAAAAATATGGTTACCCCAATGAAATGAAATTGGGTTTAAAATTGTCTTACATTGGGTTCTTCTTACTTAAATTGTGTTTAAACATACTGTATAATTGTTAAAAGAGATTTATTAATTACGTAATGAAACATATTCATGTTTATAACACCTCGTATTATCACTTTACAACATCTATAGAAACATTTATTAGTAGTATTTTTTTATTTACATTGTGTCGGGTGCGTTCTTTACAGAGTTTCCATGATCGGTTCATGATGGATAATCTTTTCGATTGGGAGGGAAACTACAAAATAGGAATGGAATGGTAGTTATATATTTCTATAACATTAAATTAAACCATTTATCATTTTGAATTATTAAATGAGTATGATCCATAAGTTAAAACATTAATGATATTCGTTTATATCATTTTAGTGGTTCTTTGTTAATAATGACCTCATTATGTTTTATAAATTAAAACCATGTGTGGAAATGAATTACAGAACTACAAAAGAGAAATAATAAAAATATTATAACATGTTTCAACCTTTAAAATTGTTTCATGAGCATACATGAATGAATTAAATAAATTTAAAATCACATAATCTATGATGTCGGTAATTCGACACATCATGGACATTGTTTTTATTCCTTGAATATGTTGGAGAAGAGATAGAATAAAATGGTGAGTATTCCATTAACATGATGAAATAAAAAGTATGTATGATTTTAGATAATTAATTCTTCATGGATAAGGGGAGTTGAGGAATTAATCATAAAAGAATGGAACTTGAAATAAATAGAAATGGTGAGAAATCCCTTAGCAAGATTCGGCAGCCTAACAACATCACATAAAATTTCATAAAATATTTTGATGAGATAAAATTGATCAATCATTATTCTTACATAATAAAGGATGTAAGGGGGATATTTAAGGACATATCCTAATATAATCCAAATTAAAATAAAATTAATATCATAAAATGATAGAAAAGAAAGAAAACAAAAGAAGGTGTTTTCCTATTGGTCTCTTCTCCTTGAGATCATTCTTAAGGCCATTGATTTTTTTCCTATTAGTGAGACCAACAACTATAGAACATGGAGAAGAATCTTGGTAGGAGGTTTGGGAAGATCATTGGTAAGACTCATGGCTTTAGTGGTGTGGGAGGAAGAGAGGAATGAGGGAGGAATTTATAGTCTAGGAGAAGAGGTATTTTACATTATTTTAGTCGTTATAATAATATTTTAACTCATGACTATGAATATTCTTAATTAAGGTGCCCCAAAATAGTAATAATGGATCTTGAGTTTAAAAAAGAGGTCTTACATCTTCCTTGCATCACCTATGATGCACGAAATCATGTATTTATCTTTCTTCATATTTTATCGTATTATAATATTAATTAAAAAAAGTTGAATTTAAAAAAATTCACAAAAATTCAAACTCACTATTTCTCAATGTGTAGAATTCAAAAATGAACACCATGTTTTGAAAAATAATTTTGTAAATATTATTAATTTAATATTTCTATAAAATCATAATTTTTTCAATATTTACAATTTTAATACTATAACTATTTTTATATCACATGGGAAAATTAACTAAGATGTAATTATATTAAAACCTTTAGAATATAAAATAATAATACAATTTACTATTCATTAGAGTCATATAACTATTCATATCACTATTCATTATGGTATGTTGTTATTCACCAAAAATTAAGTTGTTTCTGTTAGGCTCTAAATAAAATATTAAACACAAATGTAGATAACACTTTTTCATTATTCAAAACATTGAGGTGGAAAAATAATGTTTAAAGTATATATATAAATATCTACTAAAAAACTTTTCATGCATTTCAATGAATTTTTAGAAAATATTTGGGTGTTATATGCGGGGACAACATCTCGTGATAAAGGCCTATGGAAACAGTGCTCTAGAGATGATTAGAGATGTGATCTGTTTCTTCTCCCCCTTAGCTATAGTTCCTATTAAAATAGGTTCCAGTCACTATTTCCTTTCCATACACCTCGTTCGAGGCTCCGATATTCTTGTGGAGTTTTTGGCTCGATCCTTACAATTAGAGAATCCTACGGGAGGGGATTCCATGTTTTCACACTGGTTCCTACAGTGTGAACTAACTCTAAGAGGAGAGAAAATGAGCTGGGATCTCCAAGTAGCAACGTTGAGGCCATACGATGTCATCTTGGGTATCGATTGGTTATCCACAGTCCATACTTAGATCGAATTTTTGTTGTGAAAAGTGTGTGCGCATGTGATGATGGAACCAGTTTTTCATTCACCAGTGTGAATGGAACATTTATAGCCTTGGACAGACATTATCAGAATACAGTGTAGCCAATCACTCACTAGTTGGCCATCCTCACTCTCAGTGTGGTGGATGAGAGGAGCCAGATCATTCCTTTAGTAGTGGACAAGTATGATGAAGTCATTCTGAGGATGTTCTGGGACTACCTCATCTTAGGGAGGTAGATTTCTTCATTGATCTGTACTCGGGGATGATGCTGATATCCACACCAGCACATTGAATGGCTCTGGCGGAGCTTCCTGATATGAGGGTACGACTGGTGGACTTTCTAGAGAAGGGCTTCATGAGATCTAGTGTTTCACCATAGGCATCCCCAGTGTTTTTTTGTAAGATGGATGATGAGATCTTGAGGCTATGTGTGGACATCTGACACCTGATCCAAGTGACCAAGAAGAATATGTATCCACTTCCAAGGATTGATGACATCTTCGATCAACTGAAGGGAGTGATGGGGTTCTCAAAGACTGACATTAGACCAGGATATCACTAGCATTGGGTATGGGATGAGGACGTACCAAATACAGCCTTCATATGAAAGTACAACCACTATGAGTTCATTTTGATTCCCTCTGATGTAAATAATTCCATATCAGTGTTCATGGTACTCATTAAATGGATCATCCATCCTTACCTCGATCATTTCGTGGTGGAATTCATTGATGACATTTTGTAGTACTAGGTGTTAGATGAGGATTATGAACACACCTGTGGATATATATAGAGAAACTTTGAGAGCACTAGATTTACGGTAAGCTCTCGAAGAGCCAGTTATATATATGGGAGGACCGATTTCTAGGACGAGTCGTAATGGAGGTTGGAGTTTCAGTTGATGATGCAATGATAGAGGTAGTTATTTCTTGGGAACCACCAATGAGCATGACTATGGATCGATGATTCCTAGGGTTTACTGGATACTACCTGTAATTTGTTCCTGACATTTCTATAGTACCATAACATTTATCATCCTTGATATGGAAGGGACAATGCTTCGTGTGGAAGGAGAAGTGCCTGCAGAGTTCCTAGGAGCTTAGACGGAGACTGAAAGGTGCCCCCATCTTGAGACTACCCCAAGAAGGAGTTTGGTATGTAGTATTCTGCGATGCATCGGGGACCAGATTGGGTTGTGTCTTGATGGAGGAGCGAGCGGGGATCGCCTTTGGTTCATGGATGTTGAGGTAACATGAGAAGAACTATACTACACATAACCTGTAGTTAGCAGCAATGGTCTTTTCCTTGAAGATGTGGAAGCATTACATGATGGATGAATAGTTTAACATCTACTCTGACCATAAAAGTATCAGGTATATCTTCTCACAAAAGAACCTGAACATGACATAGTAGGGATGGATAGTGTTTCTCCATGACTATGAATTGGAGATAATCTATTCTCCTGGGAAGGGTAATGTGGTGCCAAACGCACCCAACAAGAGGTCTAGTTTATAAATGTGGCGTGAGGCAAAAGATCAGCTAGTCGCGATGCAGATATCCTTCATGGATGGTGATAGAACAACATACTGTCAATAATTTACTTTCACTCCCCCACTCTTATTAGAATTTAGGGTGGAACAACAAGTGTATGTGGACTGTGAGGCCCATCATGCTATGATATCCTCAGGATATACTTCAGCTGGATTTTTGATTGGTGGGGAGCACATCATCCTTTCAAGAGGACTCGTTGTAGTTCTGGTGACATTTGGGAGGAGGTTTTGAGGGAGCTCCATACATCCCCTTTTTCGGTATATCCTGATGTGGAGAAGATGTACTAGGACCTCCGACGCTAGTAATGGTGGCCGACGATGAAGAAATAAGTGTTAGAGTTTGTTTAACAATGCCTCATTTTCCAGCAAGAGAAGGCCAAGCATCTGGTCCCAACAAGCATGGCACAATCATTTGAGGTGTCGGAGTGGAAGTGGGATGGTATCCCCACTGACATCATAATGTGTTTACCATGCATGTCTATGGGCCATGATTCTATCTGGGTGGTCATTGACCGACACACCATGTTGGCTCACATTCTACCCATCCAAGAGTAGGGATCAGTAGAGGGCTTGGGGCGCCACTATGTCCAGGAGATAGTGAAGCTTCATGGGGTGTTGTTGATGATCATCTCAGATCGTGATGCAATCTTTAAATCCCTGTTGTGGAAGGGTTTGTAGGAGTACTTTGAGATTTATCTATGCTTGAGTACAACCTTTCACCCTTAGAGAGATGGTCAGATGGAGCAGACTATACATAGCTTGGAGGACTTTCTTTAGGCGTGTGTCATTCATATTGGCCATAGTTGGGAGGAAACTCTACCACTAGTAGAGTTTTCATAAAACAATACCTATGAATCCTCCATTGGTAGGGAACCATATGAGGCCTAGAATGGGTGGATATGAATATCACCTCTATGTTGGAATGTCCTAGGGGAGTCAGGAGTCATGGGTCCAGTGTTGGTATGGGCCACCACATAGATGGTGCAGATCATCCACGAGCAGATAAGGAATGCAATGTTTAGACAGAAATCATATACATATAAGAGACGATGAATCTTGGAGTTTGATGAGGGAGACCATGTGTTTCTTAGGGTCTCACCCTGAAAAGGATTTCATAGATTTGGTTGGGGCTGCATGCTATCTCCAAGGATCATCGATCCTTTCAAGATCATTGGTAGAGTTGGTTAGGTGGTGTAACGTCCAACTCTTTCCCCACATATGCACCGAGTGCATGATATTTTCCATGTGTCGCATCTGAGGATATACGTGTGTGATCCGTCACACGTCATTGACTTGGGTGAGCTGGACATTGAATATGGGGTGGTGATTGCGGAGTTCGTGGTGGATATATATGATTGAAAAGTATGGGTCCTTTGTGGACGGTCGATTACTCTAGTACATGTTAAGTGGATGCACGAGAATATTTTGGAGATCATATGGGAGTGGGAGGCTCAAATTCTTGCTCAGTACCCATATTTGTTTAGTTAGCATTTGTTTTGTATTTCGGGGATGTAAATCCCTAGATTGAAGAGAATGTATTGTCTCAAATTTTTCATGTAAATTTTTTAATTATATGAAATTATTTTGAGAACACAATCTTTGAAGACACATGCTTCCAAGCCCCAGTGAGTTGAGAATTAAATTTTGAACTATTTATTAGTTCTCTTAATTAAATGTGAATGTGGTTTTTCCTAACTTTTGAAAATGTGACCTGATAAAAAATATGTGGGCACAGTTGAACATGGAATGTTAGTATTCTCCTAAAAAGTACATGACTTCGACAAGAAAGTGTCGGATGGAAGATATAATTTTCTGAATTTTCAGAAAATAATAATATACCATAGAAAAATTTTATTTTATAGTCATTAGCAGCATTGAGCAGATAATGGAGGATCTGTAGTGCGACGACGACGTGATAACGAGGTAAATTAAATGAGAATCATTAATGGCTCGTTTTTGTATATGTAACCACTACGTAGCTTCATAAATGAAGTAGAATAATGACACAATATCACATAGTAATAGAAAATATTGTGACCATTTTATTTTCATTTAACTAACACTTTGGATTGTTTGGAATTAAACTACATGAATTATCCGACGAACCTACGACAATGTTATTCTCCTATGATGAATGATGAATGCTGGAAAATCTCTTACAATGTCATCACTCTACCAAGAATGGAGTCGGGATGCAACGAAGGCCTCTAACATCTAGAACCTTCGCATGTGGACTTCTTTAACAATGAACTACATTAATGTAGGGGTTTGTTTAGATTTATTTTCTATCCATTCATGTTCTGAACAACGAATACGAATCAACCCATGAACAGGTTGATCTTTTAATTGTGTTCTCTTCTAAGAGGGTTTTTCCTTTGGGATTCTGATGAGCGATTAAAATTTTGTTGATAGAATATCATCCCAAGCCTTTACAGTTTAAAACCTCTATCATGGAGGGAACAGGCTGACATAAACAGTGCTTGGTCCCCTCAGATTGTTCGTTCTTTGTAAATGGATTTTCCATGATGGCAGAAATCCACATCTAAGGCCATCATTGTGAAGTGGGAATACCCTAGAGGACGTAGGCACAAGCTGCATAAATAACGGAGCACTGAAGCATGTCCGGTGGTCCGACGATGTTCCTATCAGTGATGTTTCCAGGCATGCTGGCGGTTGATAGAAATGGCATGTCCCAACAGTGTGCCAAGAATCAGAGAAAGCGACCGCCACGACCACGATGATTCAGACCCATAGTGCCACACTAGCATCGCGTTGAGATGTCATCCCAATGACATGGTCTGCGAGTGACGTGGATGGGTAGTCGGTTTCTTCGGCAACATGTGTTGATTCATGGAATGTTTTTTCCATGTCCGAATTGAAGATTCAGCCTGCAATGTCAGGTTGGACTTACACAGCGGGGCCAGACCCACCCCAACCAGTTGGGTTGGACCCAAGACCCAAAAAACCTGTCCTAGGCCAGGCTGAGTCCGAGTTAGGTCAGTAGACCTGGGCTGGGTTGGTGGATGCCAGGATAGGTCGGGTCTGGTCTATCCGACTGAGTGGGACTTGAACTAGACCCAACTGTCCCCTTTTTGAAAAAAGGTCAATAACATTCAAACTGATGATTTGATTGATGAGTTTTTTAGGTGTTGGAACCCTCCTATCGAGGTAGATATTTTGACATACTGTAAAGACGATATCATGGATGTTGGAGTTCAACTAATGGATTGGGGAGCAGTTCTTAGGAGACCAAGTGTGCTACCTAGAGAAGCCATGCGGTTGGATGAGACCTAAAGACTGGGGAAGAGAGAACCATTGTGGATCAGATACTATGGTCCGGTGGGAACCATTACATTTTTTTAAAATTCGTAAAATAATAAATTAAATACATTTTTACCGAAGATTAAATTTTTTTAAAAATAATTTTTGAAAGAGAAATTATCTTTTCATTTTATAAATAATTCCAAATTCACTTTATTCAAAAATGTAAAAGGAATATTTGTTTTATCAATAACTGATTGAATATAAACTCCCACATTTATGACTACTATATGATTTAAATCATCCTTTATAATTTATCAGGGATATATTTAATTAAATGTATTTTAAAAATGTTAATGAATGTTTTTTCAAAAGGAAAGGGATATTTTACTAATGGAATGTTTTGATTTTTTTTAAAAATCATCTTCTATAAGTTTTTAAATAAAATTATTTCCATAATATTTGATGAATTTTCATTTTAAAAATATATTTTAATGGAAGAGTTATTTTCCACAAGAAATGTTCCAATGAATTTTTTATTCTGGCATGGATGGAGATTTATTCCTACTCTAACCTCTCATTGGAGTTTAATTGGGTATGATAAACTCATTTATTTCATCTTTTTTCATTCTTCCATTGTAGATAGCTCCCAAACACCGTATTTCAATGCCACCAAACAACCACCCTTGAACCCTTTCATGTATGTTGAATAACGACTAATGCAACTTCACACTACTTCTAAATCCACCACTATCGAAGTTTTAACTTCCCATTTATATGTCGCGCACCATATCGGTCGTTCTTTGCTTTGGTCATATCCAGAGGACCCTCCTACACCTCCACCTTATGTATAACTAAAATAAGTCTTTTATCCTTCACACTGACATCTGAATCTCAACTGAGGACTCATCGTCAACCTTCTCCTCTCTAATACAGATTCCCATGATGAGACTGAAATGTGCTGACTTTCTACCCACAATGACCTAAGAATCACTATCCCTTATTTATGGGGGTTTTTCTACACTTGAACACAGGATTTGTTATTGGTTTATGGGGTTCCTTACCACTAGGAAAGATCCTAGATTCTTAGTCAGTCTCTGAATGGTTTATGGTCATAAGATGTTAATGAAACTCATTTCTCTTCTACATGTTTTTCCATGAAAAAATTATTATTTTACCTAATTCTTTTTCCATGGGATATACTATGATGAAATATTGAAAAGATTATAAAAAATATCTATTTTTTGTATATTTGATATTATGAAATGTTATTGAAACCCATTTCATTTCTTGTGTTATGATAACAGAAATGTATTTTGATCTTGGGGCACTCATACATATGATATTAATTATGTGACTGTGAATACAATATCACCTGGGATGCTGATTATTTTATATCCAATTGAATTTGATCACTTATAACCAAATATGGGTTGGATATATATCTCTATCCAATTCATTATGTATAGATTTATTTCTCATGATATATAGATAACTGGAATTTGGAGTGAACTTTTTTACAAAGGGACGTTATTAAGTATGAAGGTATTCAGAGTAAAACTTTACTACTATGGTGCCTTCAAGAGTGAACCCATTCCACGATGATACCTTGTTTTTGAGTCTTGAATATTGTGTAAATGATTTTCTATGCTTATGTGTGTTCCACAATTCCATGTCTTATTCCAATGTTCTACTATCATTGATAATGTTCTTTGATTTTATTATAATTCATGTCTTATAAACTGATAATAAATAATCCATGACATATGATTAAGACCTTTGATATGTATTGTGTGGTTTTCATATTTTATTATCATGTTATTGTACCCATATATTCTTGTTGTCCTTATGTGTCTCCCTTGTTTACCCTTACTAAGAATCTGAGCTCAATATTTCTTTTGTCTCCTTTACTTATGTCCTGAAGATAGGTTTTACGTTTTGAAAAAATGACGAGATTTTATAAGAATAACATTTTTTATCTTTTATAACCTAAACACTAAACAATGAAGAAAATGTTAATCCAAATACATTAAGAATTTTATTTAATAAAATTTATTTAATCTCTTTGATAGATTTTGAAACATTCCACCCCAAATAAAATTAATCCATAATATAACATATTGTTATAACCAAGTGGATAAATTGTAAATTATTAATATTAATAACTAAATAATTATAATTAAGGATATATATTTATTAAAAACAAAACAAGAGTCATTTTAAATAAAAAAGAAGTGTTTTCTAAAAATAAAATGTATTTTTTCTAGAAGTTGATTTATCCACGTTTGGCACTAATAATTTCAAATTATTTTTTAAACATTACAAAAGATTATTTCAAAAAATATTAATAATTTTTCAAATCATAATATCAAAATTATATTATAGTAATTTTTTATTTTTATAAAAATGTCTATTTTCCATGGATAGTGAAAAATACTAAAAATCAATTCAAAACATAATTTTCGTTTAAATTATATATGATTTTATATTATATTTTTACTGGATTTAAACTATGTTAACTACAATAATATATCAATTAATCAATTTTAGTTCATTGTAATTTTTTTTATTTTTGATAAGAAAACATTGTCATCATTTGAACGTTTTCTCTTTGGAATACCACTTTCTCATCGCGTATGTGTGAATAAATTTCTATTGAATTTTTTAACATATCTGATAGGTATTTTGAATAATAGATTCTTTATTTGAAATTAGAATAAAATATATTATATAATACGATCAAACTAATTATTAACCAAAATGTCCATTGAAAATACTGAACATTATTTACATTAGTTAAAGCAAAAATAATAGATTTACAAAGGTTTAGTGTAAAACATTTTGGGGCTAAAATTGCCTAACCCCATGCCTAAAATCTATTGGATGGCCATATTTTAACCGTAACAAGTCTAATACAAGGTTATAATAAAAATTTAATCCTAATATTAATGAAAAAACGTTGGTAAATCTTTTTCTAATCAATACATAAAATTGTTTCACTCAGTTGTCCTTAAAAAGGACACCCCTCTATTATATTCTTTACACCTACAAAACAATTTTGTTAGTATAACACCTAAAAAATCAACTCCCATATTTCCTCATATCATCTGATAAGCCTTATTTTTTGGATGGAATTATGTTGTCCCATCATATCTTATTTCATGTGTTTTGATGTTTCACAAAATACCCAATTTTTCTCTAACAATATTGTATTATGTGTCCCATCTCATATAAAATGAAAATATTAGACAAATGATTCGATAATTATTTACATTAAAAAATTTCTTGAATTTTCATTCTGAAAAATATATTTTATCTTACACATATGAAATATAGTCTTATTCATACATATATTCTGAAATCTCAGTGGTGAAAGTTAATCTTTAGACATAATAGGTTATCATACGAGAGTCGTAGTTGTTTTCATAGAAACATATACTTATCTAATGGCAATGTTTTATATAATGTAGAATTGAGAACTATTTATATTATGCATAATGAATAGATTGATGTAATGAGAATATATTATGTGTATTCATAAAATATTATCTTTAGAAGTATCAAAAGTATTTTTTCAATCATGTTCTATACATCATAACCATTTATCTTACAAGTAAAATTATTCTATGAATAATAAAAAATACACTCTCTTACTTAGAGTTTTACATTATCTTATGATGTATCTTTATAAATACATCTTATGAAGATAGTTATACCTGAAACATAATGATCATCCTAATTTACTATCAAATTTATTGTGATAAATAGTTTCTTACCTTTCAGTTTATCAGAAACGTGTTGTCTATTTCCTGAATTTTTATGCCAAATTTCAATAAGTAAAATTATCCCAAGAATAATAAGATCAATGAAAATGATACTATATATTTATATTACTTATTTAGAAATAATTTCCAAAAATCATTAAATTATATCTTGTCCATAAAAATTTCTTTATTCATATATTATCAATAAAACCATTTTCAGTATCTTGTATTCTATTGTTCAAAACACAAACAAGAGATATAAAAAGTGGATTTATCAATTGAATGAAGAAGATAAATAAGAAAAATGAGGAAAATATAGATATTTCTATTATCTACAAAAATATAACCCCCATTTACACTTTATATAGACCACTTCATATTATTCCGTGAGAATTATGATTACATGTTTATCCTTAACATTTTGAAGATCTCCCAAAAATGTATCTTGAAGTATATCATATTCTTATGATGAATATTTATCTATGATCGGTTTTAGCAAGAAAAGTTGTATTTTAACGTATCTCTAGAGACCCATTTATTTTTTTTTCATTATAAATCAATGTAATATATTGTGTATTGGTTTTCGATAGTCCTTTTGAGGTGAGGGCTTGGATGAAAGCTCTTTTACCTTTGTAAAAAATTTCAACTAATTGTAATCCATAGGGGGGCCCGGATAATATATCTATTCATGTGAAAATGTCCAAAATCATAGATTTAGTTATTGTGGTAATGGATAGGGTGAAGTTTTTCTCTTGACCTCCCTAATTATATGTACACAAACTCTTTCTCATGTTGTATCAAAATTTCACATCCTGTTTTTAAGTAAGTATTTGAACATACATACCGTGAATAGGGTGTCTAATTTTAAAAAAAAATTAGGAACACAATTTACCCCCCACCCATATTTAGGTGTTTAGTTATCCATTATATTGGAATTTTTTTTGGGAAGAATGAAAACCTATAAAGGAAACCCGAATAAGAGGTAGGGTCTTCATTTAGTGATTTTATATTATTTCATCTAGCTCCCTCATCTATTGTTAAACCATTGTGATATAGTAGTCATAGTTTTTTTATACTGGTATTCTGAAATTTAAATGTAATGACAAAAAAATATCCCCACATCCATTAAATGGGCCATGAAATTATTATTTGTGTGTATAGTGGACTACCTCCTCACATATTGAATTTATTTATTCTTCTATTAGCACATTTCATAGTTGGGTATGATTATTGATATAAACTATATATAGGATATTCATAATGTAATTATAGATATGGAGATATTATATCATATATATCAATTTAATTTCCATTCTATGTGGTATTTTTTTACATTTCTCATGTGTACAATGGACGACCACCTTATGAAGCAATGTGACTCATCCATCACAAACACATTACATGGAATATAATAAGGTTAATTTTATTAAATATATTTGGTATTCATGAAACTGAAAGAATTTTAAAAACATAATTATCATTAACAAAGTATAATATATCATTTTAATTCTTACACTAAATATTGATGACATCATTCAAGTACGTGTGGACTACTGCCTTAATGATGTGTTGCAACTCTCTTTTCATCAACACACCGCATAGATGTTATATATTAATATATTTAAAGAGATAATATTATATTTATGATGTTATTATCATTCTAGAAATATGAAATATCTCTTACATTCATTCCACATTGATCATTGAAAAATGGAAATGTTACTCATGCGTTTGTATGACCTATCATCTAAAAAAATCAAAATATACATAATTTCTCAACAAAAATTTAAAATTGTCATCAAATAATAATTGACGCATAATTATAATAATTTTTCATTATTATTATATAGGAGATAATGGAACTATATAATATTCACAATAGATGGAACATTCTTGGGAACTCATGAATGAGAATATAAGGAAATTAAATACTGAAACAATGGAAATAATGAAATATTATTAACAAATTGGTGAAATGTTGTTTTAAATGGAACATATATGATAATATAAAAATTTATATTGTTCTATTATTATTTATTATCATGTTTAAAACCTATATAATGGAGGATAAATAATGCTCAACCAAAAGAAAGTATGAGGTAAGGAATTTTGTCTAAATTTAACTACATTGAGGCATATTTGTATGTTTAGAAGAAATTTATTTGATAAGGTGTATAAATTATCTTGTTCCCATGTAATATCAGGAATAATTAAAATTTAGTGTCATTTTTTGTTTTAATTTATGTTTTTACATCTAATTGGATTTAGATTAAAATTTTCCTTCTTGTAATGAATTTTATGACTATATTTATTTTCATAGGGTTGTATTACCTCTCCATCATCATTGTTATTATAATATTATTTCAATAATGAATTTTGACCGCCTTTTATTTTTTTAAGATTTTTTTATTTAGATTTACATTTGATAAAGATTATATTGTCATTAGTAAAATCTCACATCGTCATTATGATATTTATAATGGAATATTTCATAAACTGATTTTAATTAAGATTATTTACATGTAAACTCTCGTTATAGGATATTATATGAATATTGATAATTAAAAACATCCATTTTATTCTACTATGGTTACACAATAACATTACCAATTATTAGTAAGACATTTTCACTCCTAAATATATAAAATGAATGAATTTTTTTTAAACAAAATGAGATTCAATTCCCTCTTCGATTAGAAATATTTTTCATCCAAATCCATGTTTTCAAAAAAATACATCATTTTCTGAATGATTTATAAATATATTTTACTAATTTATTCTTGTTAGTTTTTTTAAAAAATTTATAATAATTTTGTATTCAAAATAATTCATATTTGTATTGTACTAAAAAGGTGAATGGAGTCATTATTTTAACATTTACTGCATGAACAGAATTTCCTACCATCATTGCAAGTAAAAAATTTTAAACATTGTATTATAATTTTCAATGGTTGTTTTAGGAGATAATTATTTTCAAAATATTTGGTGAAATTATTGTTTTAAATTGATATTTTAAAAATGAATATTATATTTTATTCATTTTTTTAAATATATTTTTATTTTATTTTTATTCATCAATGAAAATAATCATTTATTCTAATGATAATGGGTATTTTTTATATGATTCTTATTATTTATTTGTACACTTAATGATCATTTTTTCCATGTAATGTATTAAAATTAAGTTTCATGATTCCTTATATTGGCCATTATGTTTCTCTTCAATAATCACATTCCAATGATGAGTAGAAATTAAATATCACTAGAATTTACATTATATTTTTCATAGATATTTATATTACATAAACTGTATCCCATTTAAATATAAAGTTACTTTCTTTCCATGTAATTTGATCGACTAAGGAAATATTGATATTCTATATTCTATCTTCAATATATATATTTAAAGGTAAGGAGTGTTGTTCATGAATTTATTTGATGGTTTAAAATATGAGGAATTATTTGTACATGTAAAAATAGATGGTCCCAGTTTTAAATATCCATTCGATGCATCAATATTATCATGAGGGGAATCGGTAATCTAGAATAAAATTTGTTGGCCAAACAATGTGAGATTTTACCCAGTTGTTTTCAACTACCATGTGAAATACCTTTATAATAGAGGTATCATATTCTTGAGACATGATTCCCTGTAACTGAGAATTTACTTCATTTTTAATTTAGTTTTTATTATACAAGATATTTTCACAAGAATATTATCTCTCAATTAATTTAATTCATATTTATTTATTTCGTATAATGTGTGTTCATTAATTTAGCTTTATATAGTGATTATGAAACATCCATTTATCATATTCTTGTTATTGATTTTATTTAATGTGATTTTAGTTATTTACTTTTTTATATTGATCATTAACCACAATATTTTAGAATTTATATTACCGTAGAATGCACTTCATTAAAAATTTATTTATTAAATGGAATGTGATTTTAGTTATTTAACATTCAATATTGATTATAATTATTGTGGCATCATTTCTTACATTTTACATAACCCTTAAAAAGTGTAACCCCAAATATTTAATATTATGTTATCTTATTAATGTAATTCAATAGCTTGCGTTACACGCAACACAAAGATTGAGCACACCAAAACATACCAAACTAACTATTCCAAAAGCTGTTGTAAATATTATTAACTGTATATTAAATATTATATACACTATATAATTTAACATCCATATTATGTGTCCCTAAGACATAATATAAGAAAAAATTCAATTATTCAATTAAAGGAAGTATTTTCTTAAAAAGTCAATTTTACAGCATGTTAATGGTGATCCTTTTTTAAATGTAATATTCAAAATTTATATATTAAATTTGTAAAAATAAAATTTTTATTAATAATTGGGACATAAAAAATTTAGTGAGGATAAATTTTTGGTGTTTTTCTGATAACTTTCATATCTTGATGAATAATGAAAGATGCTAAATTTGTATTGAAAACATATTTTTTAATCAAAATAATTTTTAGTTAAAAATTATTCATTTGATTGGTTTTTAAGTATAAATATATTATATTTTTATCATTTTATACAATTTCGGTCAATATATGTAATTTCACTTATAAATTTGACATAAAAAAATGTCAATCTTTTGATAGTTTTTACTTTTTAAAATTCTTCTTTTTTTCATTTTGACAATGGGAATTAATTTTAAATTATTAAATTCAACTTATTTTTTCTGAATTTGGTAAAATAGACTTTATTTTTAAATTAATAATATCAAAATTATTATAGGGTGAATTGTTTGTATTTTTATGAAAACATTCAATTTTTGATGAATACTGAAAAATACTGCATTATTATTTAAATGTGAATTTTTATTTAAAATTTTTTTTAATTTATTTAAATATATTTCAAGTCAATATAGATACATAATATCCGTATAATTTCAATATAATTCATTAGAGCCATTTTATAAGAAGATTAGATGTAAAAAATTTTATTGAACTTTTTAACATCTGTTACCCACCTTCTCGGCACATTTGAAAATTTTTATAAAACATAATTTTATGGCTTCTGTGAGTTTAATTTCAAAAATCAAAGAGACACGGTAAATATCAGTATGTAAAATGTGTTTCAATAAGATGAAAATAATTTTTTTTGAATAGTAACGTTTGAATTTTATTAACCACAGATAAAAGTAAAAATGGTAATTAATATTAAAAATGATATTATTATTATCAAAAAACATGTCCTAATTCTATTGGATGGGTTTATTTCGACCAAAATCAACCCTAGAACAATAATATAATCTTTTAGGTCCACATGGATTTGATTATGACATTTATTATTATTTTATTTAAGGATGACTTAAAAGTGTTAAATTCAATGTTTAATAACTAAACCATTTTTAAAATAGGGTTATACATAATATAAATTCGACTATAAATATTCATTATAAATCTAAATAAATTCCCACAAAATCAGATTTTATTTATAATTTTTAGAAATTAAATAACTAATATTATTTATGACCCAGTGATGATGCAATAATTAACTTCTAAATGAAATGTTTAAATTATTGATATTATAAATATTAAAATAAATATAATTTGAAAGTTTTGATTCCATCGATGAATTTTATAGGTGAATTTGATGTGTTAGGGTTTTTTAAATATATTTTTTTCAAAGAAAACATGTAATGATGACTTTCAAAAAACCAAATACTAAATAGTGTCAAAATTTACATAAATTAGTTTTTTTAAAAAAATTATATTATTAAATGATATAATATTCATAAATATATAAGGTTCAGCCAAAATTCTTATATAAGGATTAATATTTCATTAAATCCAAAATTCTTATTATCCATTTCATATAATAATACAAAAGGACATTGTAAACTTTAAACTTTTTAACTTAGAGTAAAATCAAAATAATAGGGTTAATATGGTGTCTTAAATAAGTCTAAAACCTATTGTTTTAGTGGATTTCGACCCATAATCACCATATCATAGAAATAAATTATTTTTTAACTATTAGAAACAAAAAATTATTTTATTAAAAAATAATATTTCAATCTTTTACAAAAATGACCCTAAGCTCTCTTATAAAAGAGTACTTCCCCTTCTCTAAAATTCAAAAATACAAAGCCATTTTCTTAGCCAACCCCAGCCCAAATTTCCTCCAAACGTTTATAAATTCACCCTATAGGCTCTCCCTTGAGAAGAAAGGCATCCTAAGGAGCCCTTTTGTTCAAATAAAAATGATGCACCATAAGAAGAGGTAATAATTTCATCACATGTTTCCAAGTTATCTTCTTCTTCCACTTTCACTTTCTTTTTTATATCCATACCAAAATGATAAATATAGTGCCTTATACGGACTATTATGTTATTATAAATAAGTTACATCCATATTCATTATTATATCCATCATTTGAATAATAATGTCACCATGTGTGCGTACGTACAACTTATCGTCTCTACGCCCTGGTGTAATTTGTTATTCAACACAATGTTATTTGGATGGATATAATGATGTGTAATATGTATATAAATATTAAAAAATTATGCTAATTTCCCTTTAAAATTAATATTCCATCAAATTCCACACCTTTTAATCATTAAATAAATGGAATTTTCGCTTTTGTGTACGTACGACTTACCACCTCCACGACACGATGAGATTCATTTCCACATTCACATTCAACAATGATTATAAAAATATATATTATTAATAAGTACATAATATGTTAAATAATAATGACACTGAATATATATGTATGTATGTATTTACATACATATATGTTATTCACTTACTTCAATTCAATGCGACATGAAAACAGAAACAACGTTTATACGTACTTACGGCCTACCGTCTCCATAAACAGTGTATTCCATTTCATGTATCTATCTATTATACATATTTATATTACACATATATATGATATATAAATACTGTTTTATATTCTGGATGTATGTAAATCTTGATCAAGATGATACGATCAAGAATATCAATTTAAAACATGTACGAAAAATAAATCATTTATTACCTGAAATGTAAATTTAACCTGGAAATCATTATTAAATGGGTAGTATAAAAACATAAATGAATCATGTATGATATAATAAATATGAATATGGTTCTGGTATAATTTAATAACATACTATGGTATTTATATAGGAGTTAAAACGTACCCTAAACCAATGGAAAGTGCAAAGTAAGGGTTAATTTCACAATTTCATTATTATCTGAGATTGTTTATAAATAAGTATTTACTGGAACATATTTATCATAAATGTCCATATTTCATAAAAATTATTTCAAAAATAATCTTCTATGTTTTTGTGAAACATGATACTTAACTATATAATCATTTTAAATGTATTAATCTTTTATTTTTTAAAATATTTTTAGTTAATTTAAATGATTTCATAAGGATTTTAAGGATTTATTTATATGAACATCATTGTTTTAAAATGATAATTCCTTTAAAAGTGTAAAAGTGTTATGGGACACAATGGTTCAAAAAAAATTAAATTCCTTCTTTTCTAAATTATGAAACTCTAAAATTATTTCAAAAAAAATAATGCGATATTTCTCTCAAATAATTTTGTTTTCATCTATGTCAATATCCATTGATGTATTTCACACTTGTTTGAAGATGATTCATTATGTTAAAAATATTCCATGTCGTATTGAAGGTTTTTGAATATGCTTGACAATGGATGTGTTACTTTTATACTATTCATGGTTTATGTTTAATGTAATAACATTTCTTATGCTAGTTTTAATATCAATGTTTATGTAATGTTTCAAAATTTCATATGAGAAATGCATTAGACATAGTAAGTGATGGGTAGAGCCAGCTATAGCTCCTTGATGCATCAGCAGGTCTAATGAGACAAACTAAGGTTTTGGAACAATGCATTGACAAAATCGTATTTGTAGTCCTGGCATGAGGCCTTGACTACGTGGTTATGAAGTCTGGTATTATGCATTCCGCAATTATTATATTATCAATATATATTACATGAGATTATTCGACTTGTAGAATATCCATGTGAATAGGAAATTGGAATTATTGGATTTATCTTTTCCATATTATGATGATGTTTATGTTTAAAATTGTTTTTTATATTTGTACACTAACTTAAATTTTTTATGTTTATTTCTGAAATATTACGCTATATTGTTATCCTTACTAATCATTTGAGCTCACCACTTTCATATGATTTATTTTCCCAGGATACCAAAAAGTGTATTATGATATATATGAAAGGTTAATCTACGGGATTAATGGTGTTCTCAGAGTATCAATTATGTTGTGTTTTATTTTATAATGTGTAATTTATCATTCACATATGAAATATATTTTGCTGGACTGCTAAACATATCAGTCTTTCAGCATAGTATTCCTTGTAATCATGTTAATGTATTAATATAATTCATCGACTCTGGGTTTCTGGGGTAGTGGTGTTATAGTTGGTATCAGAGGAGTTTTAGAAGAAACATTGGAAACAGATTTAGATAAACTCTGATTAGAGAACATTACCCAAATATAATCTTTGAGGATTAGGATAGACAAACTTCCTATAATTTCTATAAAATAGAGATTTAGTGTATTTTATAAGCAATACATCCCTATCTGGATACGAAAAGGTTGTGGAAGCTCTGGCACAGATGTACCTAGGAGTTAAAACTCTGACATAGAGTTTCAGGCATGACGTGAGATATCCTAGTACATGACAACGGGACTTGATGCACTCTTGGTTATGACACTCCTAGGGGATATGCTTAGGAGAATTCACATTTTCATTACAAGTCATTATGAAGGTTTTAGAAGTAAATTTTTCTTCAATGAAAAAATTTTATGACTATATGTTATATGCATCATATTTTCATTTTATGTTAGGTATTATACATGATTGGAAGTATGGATTATGATTCCTAAACTAAAATAGTCTGCACCATTGATTAGAAATGGAACATAGTAGAAGGAATGAGATTTCAAGAAATAAAATTGATCAAAAGATTAAGAAGGATCATATATTTCATTGTATTAAGACAACAATTAAAATATAATTAGTCTCCTATGTATTGTCATCATATGAAGAAATAGTATCATCTGATAATAAGAAAAGTATATAATTATCTGACTCCTAAGACATGGATGTGAAAAAAGAGAAGAAAATGATGGAAGAGAGAAAGATGGATAAATGGAAGTGGGGAAAGAAGTATTTTCCCATATGAGTAAATTGTGGAAGGAATCACCATGGTAAATTCTTGAATGGAATCGGAGTATGTTATAAAGTTAGAGAAAAAGGACATCGAGTACGTGATTGAAATGGTTAGAAAAAGGATTCAAATGTACGATGCTTCATCTGCAAGGACATGGGAAACTACTCGAATCAATGTTCAAATCATCAGAGTATACCCCAAATGTTGCAATTGGATAATAATCATGTTATGATACTACTAAAGATGAAGAATAATTATTAGAGTTATTATGTTGTTTTTAACGTATTATGTCATTTTAGTATTGTATTAATGATGTGAATGTTATAAGAATTATAGAGTATATAAGGATTGTACTGCAGTACTATTTCACTGAGGACTTGAGATTGAGTGGAACCAAGAAAAGTGACTCAATAGCAGGCAATTTTTTTAGAAAATATATGGCTAAAAGAATGATAAACCATAATATGGTTTTGATACCAAAGTAGTGATTTTCAAATAATATATGATTGATTAGGATAAATTATATTGGATATTCTTTACTACCTGTAAACTAATTAATGATTTATATATTCCATCATTGTAGGAGTTTACAATATATTTTGATAAAAGGAGTATATCCATTATTCTATAAGGAATAAGGGAGCATAAATGTAATCAATAAGGGTTTATGATAATTCACAGTGTTACAGTGTTTTAAAATTATACATGATGAAGGTATTCACATGTTATTACGTGAAAAAATGTATCCTTATTGTTTTTACCTTACTAATAAATTTTGGACTGTGAGTTTGGACAGAATTTTTTTTGATAAGTCTAATGGTTGGAGTTGATTATGTTTGATATTATATTCTATTATTAAGGTTAAATCATTTATTGAGATTATTTTTTGATTGTCATAAAAAGGGAAACCCAGAGGTCGAGCATAATCCCTTCGCATCTGGAAAGGCAGCAAGACATGAACCCACAACCAAAGGGCGAAAACGGTGGATCACCTACCACTAGCATAGATGATATCCTAGTTTTTATAATGTAGTTTTTCAAGAGTATGATAATTTAATTATAAATTAATTATTTTTATAAACCTATATGATTTGGATAAATTGAATATTTTGGAATTCTATTATCTTTTGGAGTAAAAGATGGTTTTGTGGTAGAAATTAGTTGAACGATGAAAATCTACATGTCAAGTATATATTTTTTTCCTCTTATTCTAGGAATATAATAATTATTAAACATTAGTGAAGGTATCCTAAAATTAAGAATGTGTTATCATAATACCTTATGTTTTGTTGTAGCGATGAAATTTTAAATCATCATAGATTGATGGCTTTGAGGCCCTCAATTTTACACTTATTTGTGATTGATGACCTCAATCCCAACCTATACATTTTTACATTTTCCCTCCAATTATTCACCTATAATTTCCACAAATTTTCTCTTAATCAAGATCATAATTTGGTGGCGACTTTTTTATTTCACTATCCCTATTAATTTGACTAAATGTTATTAACCTAATTTCTGATGTGGGTTTTCCACAAAGGTATTGTTCTATTTTTAATCTTATATTTTTGAAGAAAAAATTAAAATTATAAGGATGAAATTTTTTTAATGAGTGTAGAATGTAACACCCAATTATTTCATAGTATGTTATCTCAATAATGTAATTCAATAGCTTGCGCTACTTGCAACACCAAGTTTGAGCGTACCACAACATACCAAACTGACCATTCAAAAAGCAGTTATGAATAATATTAACTGAATTTTGAATAATATATACTCTATCTAATTTTAACATCCATATTATGTGTCTCTTTGAAATAATATAATAACAAATTCAATTTTTTAGATAAAGGTTGTATTTTTCAAAAAATTCAATTTTACCACTTATTAATGGTGAACCCTTTTTAAATGAAATATCGGACAATTGTATATTAAATTTGAAAGAATAAAAATCTTATTTATAAGTGGGATATAAAAAATTAGTTTAGATAAATTTTTTGTGTTTTTATGATAACTTTTATATTTTGATAAAAAGTTAAAGATGCTAAATTTAAATTGAAGACAAATTTTTTAATCAAAATAATGCATAGTGAAAATTTATACATTTGAATGGTTTTGAGGTATAAATAGATTATATTTTTTCATTTAATGCAATTTAGTCATTATAAGTAATTTCACAAATAAATTGGTGGTAAACAAATGTCAATGTTTTGATAATTTTTACTTCTTAAAAAACACATTTTTTGGTTTTGAGGACAAGAATTAATTTCAAATTACTAAATTAAACCTATATATTTTTTATTTTGTAAAATATAATTAATATTTGTATTCATAATATCAAAATTAGCTTAGGGTAAATATTTGGTATTTTTCTAAAAACATTCAGTTTTTTATGAATTTTGAAAAACACTGCGTTATTATTTAAAACCGACTTTTTATTTTAATAATTTTTTATTTTATTTAAATTTATTTTTTTTTCAAAATAGATACATAATACCTATATAATTTAATTATAATTAATTGGATCCATTTTTTAATAATATTATATGTATAAAATATTATTGAACTTTTTACCGTCTTTTAACCACATTCTAGGAATGTTTGCAAATTTTCAAAAAAAACATAATTTTATAACTTCTATGAGTTGAATTTAAAAAATCCATGAGACATGGTTAATATCAGTATGTAAAATTTGGTTCAATAATATGGAAATAATTATTTGTGAATAATAACTTTTGACTTTAATTTACCACGGTTGATAGGAAATAGGGTAAATAAAGGTAAAATTGATATTATTATTACCCAAAAAATGTCCTAATTCAATTTGATAAGTGTATTTCGACTGAAATAGACCTTATAAAAATAATATAATCCCGTAGGTCCACCTGTATTAGATTAAAATATTTATAATTATTTTATATAAAGAAGAGTTGATAGTTTTCAATTCAATGTTTAATAACTAAAACATTTTTCATATAGGTTTATACAAGAGATAAATTCTACTATAATTATTCATTAAAAAGATAAAAATAATTCCTACAGAATGGTATTTTATTTTTAATTTTTAAATATTAATTAATTAAAATTATTTATGACACAATGATGATGCATTAATTACCTACTTAAAGAAATATTAAAATAATTGTTATTAAAAATATTAAAATAAATAAAATTTAAAATTTTTATGACATACAAGAATTTTCTCGGTGAATGTGACATTTTAGGGATGATTAAATGTCTTTGGTTCGAACTAATCAAGTTATTATGACATTCAAAAGAAACAAATACTAAATGTTGTCAAATTAACAAAAATTAGTTTTTAAAACAAATATTATATTATTAAATGATATTATATTCCTAAAAATATAAGGCTTGGAAAAAAGACTTATATAATTATTAATATTTCATTAATTAACAACATGGGGTTCTCTTGGAATTTTATAGTATATTTATTAACCATTTTTTATAATAATACTGGATGGCATTGTAAAAGTTAAACTTTTTAGCTTAATGTTAAATCTGAAAGATTGGGTTAATATGGAGACCTAAACATATCTAAAACCTATTGGTTGTGAGGATTTAGACTCATACCCACCTTAACATCAAAATAAATCATTTTGGAACTATTAAAAAATGAATACTGTAATGAAACATTAAATATGAATTTCATAATTATGTTGACTCCCATTCCCAATGAACCCCTTCATGTGCCCAATCTTTCATATGCCAACTTTGGTATACTTTGTACACTATAAATACATGGATATGATTAATGAAAGTGTGATAGATTGTTGGCTCTAAATTTGTGTTCTTTACTTATTTTATTTATCTTGTATTTGTATTTCCATTTGTCGTTGTCATCATCATACGCAAATACGACATCCGCTTTCTCAACGATGCGCTTCGCCTACGATCTATCTTACATTTTCAGTTTCAAAATGCTTCGCGGTTTCAATCTGCGTTCGATCAATTTCATAACACGTTATCAGCATGATCGTCTTCTTCACATTGCACATCGTGACATCGCTACCTTCATCCCCATCATCGGCATAAGAAAAAATTTGTGGGAAAATGGTATATCACATGTTTTTATAAACATTATTCTTTTGTCATACTCTTTCGCATGCGCATCGGCTCCACTCATTCGAAGTGATACATCAAAAGGTTAAGTATTATTTTATATTTAAGATATTGTTACATTTATTTTTCCCCTCTTGATAAATCTGAAAATAATATATGATTTCCTTAATCTTTTTTTGCGGGAAAAATAATGAACTCATGAAGAGCTGTAATGACTCACGGATGACAAATTTTCACTTCATTCCCTGGAGAGAATGTATTTGACTAATAACCGATGTGGTAATTGTCAAGACAAACATCATTCATCAAATGAATAAAAAAACTACACCACCAGAAGTGGTTGAGTGATGAACATCGCATACCCGTCATACGTCCAGCCATTGAATGATGGACATCGCGTACCCATTGTATGTCGAGAGGAAGTTTGATGAACATCGCGTACCCATAGTACGTCGAGAAGAAGTTCGATGAACATCGCATACCCTTCGTATGTTGAGATGAAGTTTGATGAACATCACGTACCCGTCGTACGTTGAGCCAAAGTTTGATGATCATCGCGTACCTGTCGTATGTCGATCCGAAATTCGCTAATCATTCCATGAGCCATGAAATTTCATATCTCTTATTTCTTTTTCACCCTAAAGGTGTCATGCTTGATTATGCTATATAAATGTTCATGATGGAGATGATATTTACTTTGAATATTTTTAAATATTTGTTTTATTTCTTTTCTATATATTTTATTTCTTATATAATGTTTTAGAGAAATTAAATATTCATCACAAACAAGAGTAAATATATTTTATATATATTAATCCCCCAAAGTGGATGAAATTGATGAAATTGATGAATTGAATATTCATGAAATTGTCTTGAAGGCACTATAAAACTAGAACAAATAATTGTATTCTATTCCCTGGAGTGAATGAGAATATTTATTGAAAATGATTTATTTCATTCCCCCAAGTGAATGCAAATATACCTGGTTTTATTATAAATCATGTTCGAGGTGAATATGATGTTTTTGAGAATGATCATTGTGTTGTATTTGTTTATAACAAATAATAAAAATATAACAACCAGAATTGGTTTTATGATAGTAAATATTTACATATCACAATTAATTTTATTGATATTTATAAAATATTTCATCCCTAAAGGATGATATGAAAATAATTTCCTTTGACATTATATTGAAGAATATCTTCATTTATCATTTGTTGTTCCTGTAGCAACAATATAAAGGGAAACATTATTATTTATCATATTCTTATGGATTATCAATATCATCTAATGTAATTCATCTATCCCATGAAGTGGATGTTGTTGTTCATATAATTTATAAATGAAATGATTGAATTGCATAGTTTTGATAATCCAATATATATTATGAAAATGATTTTACTACCTGAAGTGGTTAAAGAAATGATCATCATAATCAATACAATTTATATTTTATGCAAGATGATCATTATTGATAAATAATAAATTATCATTCATGGATCATTAAATCTGATTAATGAATTCATTCCCTGATGTGAATGTAGTTTTAACAACTATATCTCATTCCTTGAAGAGAATGAAATTATTCATGATTTTTTTTATAATTTATGATATCATGAATATTTGAGAGTTGATGAGGTTTGATCAAATGATTTATCTTTCATCTGATAAAGTGAATGTTGTTTATGAATTATAATTTTGGATGGTGATAAAGTGTTTCGTGAATCCAGAAGATTCTTCCACATTGGTTCTCGCTACCACATTCACAAGCTTTAAAAGACGTGGGGGCTCCTATCCCAGGTTGGTGTATTGTAAAATAATATTTGGACCTGAAGTTCCAAAATATTTTGGTAAGAAGTTCTAAATTATGAAATAATCATCTTGGTGATGGGCCTAACCCGTTATGATTATATTATTATAACGACCCATACTTTACATACATTGTTAATACTTCAAAATTGAAGCACACTTATTACAACATATGACAAAACCACAAAGGACCGTATAGGTATAGTGTCTTTAGAAACTGGGAAACATAAACAACTGGTTCATAAATCTTCTACAGTGTCTCCCATTTATTTCATCATATCTAGGGTCCCTTTTATCATATTCTACTTAATATCCTTCTACCTGACCTGGGGAAAAGAAAACATAAAAGGGTGAGCTCAAATGCTCAGCAAGGGCAAATAAAGAAAATAAAAATCATATCATATCTTTTTGAAAATCAAAACCTGCAAAATAGATCATAATATCTTAACATGGAATAAATCATAGAAGTGAAAATGAGATCCCCATAATCATAACATAAAACTTGAAACTTTGTGGCATGCACACATAATCATGGAAAATCATTTCTTGTTAGTCATGACTCATTGCCAAGACTATCTTAGTGGACAAAGTCCCTTTCTGAACCGAGTTCACTCCTCGTTTCAGTCCTGTATCACTGAACCGAAATAACCTTCCGTTCCAGCCATGTCTATCTCATGAGATATAAAATCTTTACCCAATGAATTGGAGGGAGATATAGGTCCCACCCATTTTATAATGAATCCTTTCTTATGTGTGCCACATAATCATAAATCATACATCATCGCATAACACATGTAACAAAAATGGGATTCTTGAAACATCATGACATCATAAAACAAATCATATAAGATAAAAATATTTCCATCACAACATAATCAAACCAATGTAATAATAGGGATAAAAACATAGCCCTTTTATTATCTTAGATGGAAAATAATTTTGATAAAATACTTGAACTCCATTCTTGAGGAAAATATCCTTTCTACTTCAAAAACACTTTTCCTTTCTTAACATGTCATACAATTTTAAACTAAAAGAAGTTGATTAAAAATAAACTTGAAAAATTTTAAAGGAAGATTCTTGGAAATAATGTTTTAAAAATCCATTCATGCCGTATAAGTTAAAAAAAACATTCTTCGTACTTTTGTCAGAAAAGTCAAAAAGTACCTCGTACGAAAAATGACAAAAGATTCCTTTCATACATATTACTAAAAACTCACCGAAGGGTAAAAATGGATTTAAACAATTTTAGTTGGATGGAAATAATATTACATATTGATGAAACATGGATGTGGATGATAAAATACACCCCAGTAAATGCCAAAGTAAAAACAATCTCGGATAAAAAAGAGATTGTGATATTTTCCCTTACCTTAGGTCCGATTTGCTTTGTACGTGTCCGAAGCTCCTGTATAATGGTTTAAATAATGTTATTGACTTATTCCAGAATCATACATATTGATATGATATAATATATGGTCATATTCTTAGCTTCTTGTTAGTAATATTTCATTGTTACTTGTTACTCGGGTCTTTATTACCTTTTGTTCTTATGCGTGTTTTGCCGAATACATTATTATTATTCTTTTAAGGTTATAGATACCTTATATCCAGAATGGTATTATTGTAACATATATCATATTTATTCATTCAATTCATTTATATAATTGCTATGTAATGATGATCATGTAGAACGAGTCGCATCACATCGTGGAGACGGTATTCCGTACGTACGCACGAGTGATGATATCGTTCCTATGATCGTGGAACTGTATTGGAGTATATATATATTATTTCATTATCAATATTAATTTATAATAATCATAAATAGTTACACATTACACCATTATACTCATCCTTGTAAAGTGATGGTGGAAAAATAGATTACACCACGGCGTGGAGACGGTATTCCGTACGTACGCACGCGCGGTGATTTCATTTTTCCGTAGGATGGATAGAAGGTGAATTAGGGTTGTTTCATATTTATAATAACATATCATTATGTAAGTAATACTGATGTTATTACTTTATCATGAAACAACTAAAGAAGAAGAAGTTGAAGAAGAAAGAAATTGAAAAGATCGGTAATGGATATTACCTCTTCTTTGAAACGCCTCTTTGAATCCTCCACTTAGGGAACTAAGATTGGTCTTTGAAGAAGACCAGAACCTCTAGGATTATTCTAGGGAAGTGTAGAGGAGAAAATGGCAGGGGTTGTCCGAGCTTGAGTGCTCAAATTGGTGTGAGGAGGAGGGGGATGAGGTGCCCTTTTATAAGAGAGGAGAGGGGCACCTTAGGAATATCTCAAAATATTATTTTATATTAAAGTCAAAATCGGTTTATAATGGTTCCAAATGGTCTTATTTCGAAGCTAAAGTGGGGATGGGTCGAAATCCTATCAACCAATAGGATTTAGACAAGTTTAGGGTATTATTTTAACCTTATCAATTAGATTTAACTCTAAGTTAAATAATTTAACTTTTACCATGTCTTTTTGTTTTCTTTCACTATATGGTTAATACACTTACTATAACATGCCAAACGAACCCCAAATTGTTTATTATTAATATATATATCCTTATCTAAGTCATTTTGCCGATCCTTAGATTTTTAGGAATAAAATAACAATTAATATTATAATATTTGATTTAAAAACTATTTTGTGTCAATTTTGACACTATTTGATTTATGATTTTTGTGAAAGTCATAACAGAATTATATGTTCGAACCAAGTTGATTAAATCAATACTAATATATCATAGTAACCTAGAAAATTAGTGTAATTCATAAAAAGTCTTAAATTACATTTATTTTTGTATTTATATTATTAATTATGTCAATATTTCATTAATAAGATAATTACTGCATCATCTTTGTGTCATAAATAAATTACATTATTTGATGTCTAAAAATTACAAATAAAATACCATCATGTAGGAAATCTTTTTATCTTTCTAATGAATATTTACAATCGAATTTATCTTATGTATAACCCCATATTAAAAATGATTTACTTATTAAACATTGATTTTAACTATTTTAACCCTTCTTTAAATAAATTAATAATAAATGTCCTAATCTAATCCAAGTGGGCCTAAATGGTCATATTTTATTCCTAAGTTTGTTTTTGGTCGAATTAAACTTGTCCAATATAATTAGGACATGTTTTAGGGTAATATTAATATCTTATTTACCCTTAGTTACCCTATTTACTATTAACCGCGGTAAAAATAGTAAAAAGTTACTATTCACCAAAAAATTATTTTTATCTCATTGAACCACATTTTACTTACTGATATCAACCGTGTCTGTAGGATTTTTGAAATTCCATTCACAGAAGCGGTAAAATTAAGTTTTATGCAAAATTCAGTTTTTAACCTACCACTTAGTGGTTTCACTATTCATCAAAAATTGAAAGTTTTCAGAAAAATACCAAATTTTCACCCTAGGCTAATTTCGATATTCTGAGTCCAAAAATGAAGACCATTTTGAAAAATAAAATTTATAAAATTTCAAAAAGTGGTTATTACTATTCATAACGGCTAGTTTTAATAGCATATTGTTGTTTAGTGAAACTCGGTATTGCGTACAACGCAAGCTATCGAGGAAGGTCGCGATTGCGTGTAAAGCAAGTCAAGCAAGTTTTGTGTAGAAAAAGATTCCTTTGATGATTTATATAACATAAAAGTCTCGGGTGTTACATTCTACCCCCCTTAAAAAGAATTTCGCCCTCGAAATTCCTCACTTTGTAACAAACAGATGAGGATACTTCTCCCTCATCATATCCTCAAGCTCCCATGTAGCTTCTTCAAGTTGGTGGTTCCTCCATAAAACTTTCACCAATCGAGTGGTCTTGTTTCGTAGGACTTTTTCGCTACGATCCAGAATCTCTATCGGCTGTTCTTCATAAGAAAGATCTTGCTCCAGTGGTACAACTTCTGAGCTGAGTACATGTGAAGGATCTGGTATGTACTTTCTCAGGAGAGATACATGGAACACATCGTGAACTTGAGAGAGATTCGGTGGAAGTGCCAATCGGTAAGCTACCTTCCCAACACGATCCAGTATTTCGAAAGGACCGATATATCTAGGGCTCAACTTCCCCTTCTTTCCAAATCTCATAACCCTCTTCCAGGGAGATATTTGTAAGAACACTTTATCACCCACTTAAAACTCTAGGTCTTTTCTTCGGTTGTCGGCATAACTTTTCTGTCGACTCTGATCTGCGCTTATGTGTTGTTGAATAGATCTGACCTTTTCTGCCATTTCGTCAACGAGATCAGGTCCTAATAGCTTTCTTTCCCCAACTTCATCCCAGCAAGTTGGAGTCCTGCATTTCTTTCCATAGAGAGCTTCATAAGGAGCCATCTGAATACTGGAGTGAAAGCTATTATTATAAGAAAATTCCACCAAAGGTAGGTGTTGATCCCAACCTCCTTTGAAATCCATAGAGCAAGATCTCAACATATCTTCTAGGGTTTGAATTGTTCTCTCAGACTGACCGTCTGTCTGGGGATGATAAGCAGTGCTGAAACTCAACTCTGTATCCAGAGTATGCTGAAGACTTCGCCAGAACTTCGAGGTAAATCTCGGATCCCGATCAGATATAATAGAAAGTGGTACTCCATGCAATCTTACCACTTCCTTTACATATATCCTGGCAAGCTGATCTAGAGAGAAATCCTCTCTAATAGGAATGAAGTGTGCAGACTTTGTAAGACGATCAACTATGACCCAGATAGCATTATTGCCTTTGGATGTTTTAGGAAGTCCTGTGACAAAGTCCATAGTGATGTTTTCCCATTTCCATTCGGGTATGGGTAATGGTTGTAACATCCCCTTAGACTTTTGTCTCTCAGCTTTAACTTGTTGACAAACCAAGCATCGAGAGACATATTCAGCAACATCTCTTTTCATGCCATCCCACCAGAAGTACTCTTTCAGGTCCCTATACATCTTCGTGCTTCTAGGATGAATAGAGAATGAAGAACTATGAGCCTCATCCAGCAGCTCCTTCTTTAATTCGGGGATGGAAGGAACACAAACCCGATTCCTGAACATTATTATCCCATCACAATCAAGGTTGAATTCAGGAACATTTCTCCCCTTCTTTTGTAACTCGACATCTTCTTTCTGTGCCTCTTTAATCATCACATGTATAGATGGTTGAACATTCATTTGAGAAAGATAATATTTTTCCCCTTCCATTATAATTCCAAGATCCATCCTTTGTAAATCCATAAATATTGGATCTTTTGTGATCCTCATCATGGATAAACTAGCATGGTCTTGTCGACTTAATGCATCTGCCACCTTGTTTGCTTTCCCAGGGTGGTAATGGATTGAGCAGTCATAATCCTTAATCAGCTCCAACCATCTTCTTTGACGCATATTCAACTCCTTTTGTGTGAAAATATACTTTAAACTTTTATGATCAGTATAAATATCACACCTTTCACCATAAAGGTAATGCCTCCAAATCTTTAATGCAAAGATTACTGCAGCCAACTCCAAATCATGTGTTGGGTAATTTTGCTCATGGATTTTCAACTGTCGTGAGGCATAAGCTATCACCATATCATTTTTCATAAGAACACACCCCAATCCCTTCTTGGATGCATCACTGTAGATCACAAACCTTTCTCCACTACAAGGCAGTGTGAGCACATGTGCACTGGATAACCTTCTTTTCAACTCCTTGAAATTCTCTTCACATTCCTCTGTCCAGACAAACTTAACTCCTTTCCGAGTCAACTTGGTGAGTGGATTAGATAATCATGAAAAATCTTTTACAAAACGTCGATAATATCCAGCCAAACCAAGAAAACTTCGGATCTCAGTTACTGTTGTTGGTCTCGACCATCTTTCGATAACCTCTGTTTTTGCTGGATCCACAGATATCCCCTCTTTTGAGATTATGTGCCCCAAAAATGCAACTTTTTGAAGCCAAAATTCACACTTGGTAAATTTGGCATAAAGCTTCTCCTTTATCAGGGTCTTCAATATAATTCTCAAGTGATCTTCATGCTCTTCCTTGCTCTTTGAATAGACGAGAATATCGTCTATAAAGACTACCACAAATTGATCAAGATAGTATCTAAAGACTCTATTCATTAGATCCATGAAGATATCAGGGGCATTAGTAAGACCAAATGGCATCACTATAAATTCATAGTGTCCATACCTTGTATGGAAAGCCGTCTTTGGTATATCCTCCCTTTTGACCCTTAATTGATGATACCCTGAACGAAGATCAATCTTGGAAAAGTATTGAGCTCCGCGTAGTTGGTCAAATAAGTCATCAATGCGTGGGAGAGGATATTTGTTCTTGATAGTGATCTTGTTAAGTTCTCGATAATCAATGCAGAGTCTCATTGATCCATCTTTCTTCTTAACAAATAGAACAGGTGATCCCCAAAGTGACGCACTAGGGTGTATGAATCCCTTATCAAGATTCTCTTGGAGTTGCTTCTTCAATTCCTGCAACTCAATTGGGTCCATTCTATAAGGTGTCTTTGAAATAGGCAAAGCACCCTGTACGAGTTCTATTGAAAACTCAACTTCACGATTTGGTGGAAGACCCGGTAATTCCTCTGGAAAAACATCATCAAACTCCCATACAATGGGCATATTCTTAATCGTGAGTTTCTCACAAACTATTTGAGATAAATAACCTTCATTTAGTGGAA
Organism: Viscum album; assembly: GCA_963277665.1. Taxonomy (NCBI): domain Eukaryota; kingdom Viridiplantae; phylum Streptophyta; class Magnoliopsida; order Santalales; family Viscaceae; genus Viscum; species Viscum album. Next base: position 1,939,056,520 of record OY728126.1, on the reverse strand, counting down.
TCAATACCCATAATATGGAAGAAATATCCACTGGAAGATTATGTTCATCCTTGCATTGATATACGATCGTAGATTGATCTAGAATATGAAATGTGACTTCCCTTCTTTGGAAATTGATATGAGCTCCATGTAGAGAAAGCCAATCCATGCCAAGAATCACATCAAATTCCACTAAAGGAAGGATCACAAGATTTGCAGGAAGCACTTTCCCACAAACTTCGATCAGAGAAGAATTATAAACTTTTGATGCGACTGTTGTGCCATTAGGTGTTGTCACATCTAACTCAACATCTAATTGTTGAGGTAATACGGTGATACCCTTAGAAAATTCTTTAGAAATAAAAGAGTGGGTGGATCCAGAATCAAATAAAACATTTGCTACTTTAGAGTGGATGGTAAGTGTACCTTTCACCACTTCGTTATCGTACTCCACATCGCTGATAGAAATTGCATGTGACATTCCTTTGTATTTAGCCTTAAGATTTTGTTGACGTCGACCATCATCATCAACCCTTGGATTTGGGAATTGATTGGCATAATGCCCCATCTCCTTGCACTTGAAACATTGAAGTGTAGTAGGTTCATTCTGTGTATCCCTTCCTTTGTTTGCGTCATTAGACATCTTCTTCCCATTATCATTGCATTCAAATTCCCGATGACCTTCCTTTCCACATTTAAAACATTTACTTGTCCCTTTAAGACAACTCCCTCCATGTTTCTTTCCACACTTTGAGCATAAGGAAAAGCTCATCTTCTTTTCCGTGTGCTCTTTAGATTTTTCTTTGAATTCCATCTTCCTCTTCTTATCAAACCCATGTGACTGATGGGTTATTCCAATCTCCATCTCGACTTTGAGAGCACATCGAACGATTTCCTCGTAGCTATTGAAGTCCCTTATTGCTAACGCCCTTCGAAGACTTGGTTTTAAGCCACTAAAGAATCGATCGATCTTACTCTTAGGTTGGATAATAATACCAGAAGCGTACCTTGCAAGTCTTGTAAAATTTGCTTCATAGGTACCAACAGATTCATCATCCCTTTGCTTCAGTTCAAGAAACTCTTTCTCCATCTTTGTTCGGAGAATACGAGGGAAGTACTTATTGAAAAATAAGTTCTTGAACTCGTCCCATTCCATAGACTCAATTTCATCCCTTTTCCTCGTATTCTTAATAAGATTCCACCATTTATCAGCATCTCCTTCCAAACGATACACTGCTAGGATGACTTTATCATGTTCAGAACATTGAAGAACTGAAAATATCTTTTCAGTAGTACTAATCCATTGTTCAGCAACTAATGAATCAGTAGACCCACTGAAAGAAGGTGGACGCTGCCTCATGAAGGATTCAACAGAATGTTGCTCCTTCCTTTGCTCGTTTGGAAGTCCTGCATGATTCATAGCTTGAGAAAGTTGTGTGAGCATGGCTTCAAGATTTTTCATTCCATCTCCCATATCGTTTGGTTTCTCAGGGGGACAATCATTGCATTGCCCATCGCATTCCGCATTAACACGGTTCCTTCGGGTTCCAGCCATTGACTAAAACCAAGAAGAATAGTGTGAGCAACACTAATTATAATAGGAAAACCACATAATTCAAGAATAAAATTTTCATGCTTAAGGTCTTATCCTAGGTTATTCAAGGCCATTTCTAAAACACTAAGATTGTGTTCTATTCTTAGACTTATCCTTAGGGTTCTTACTAAGGCTTTCACATCCTAGTTTCCAAAGGTTGACTATGCCTTTCCTCTGATACCAACTATAACGACCCATACTTTACATACATTGTTAATACTTCAAAATTGAAGCACACTTATTACAACATATGACAAAACCACAAAGGACCGTATAGGTATAGTGTCTTTAGAAACTGGGAAACATAAACAACTGGTTCATAAATCTTCTACAGTGTCCCATTTATTTCATCATATATAGGGTCCCTTTTATCATATTCTACTTAATATCCATCTTCCTGACCTGGGGAAAAGAAAACATAAAAGGGTGAGCTCAAATGCTCAGCAAGGTCAAATAAAGGAAATAAAAATCATATCATATCTTTTTGAAAATCAAAACCTGCAAAAGAGATCATAATATCTTAACATGGAATAAATCATAGAAGTGAAAATGAGATCCCCAAAATCATAACATAAAACTTGAAACTTTGTGGCATGCACACATAATCATGGAAAAGCATTTCTTGTTAGTCATGACTCATTGCCACGACTATCTTAGTGGACAAAGTCCCTTTCTGAACCGAGTTCACTCCTCGTTTCAGTCCTGTATCACTGAACCGAAATAACCTTCCATTCCAGCCATGTATATCTCATGAGATATAAAATCTTTACCCAATGCATTGGAGGGAGATATAGGTCCCACCCATCTTATAATGAATCCTTTCTTATGTGTGCCATATAATCATAAATCATACATCATCAAATAACACATGTAACAAAAATGGGATTCTTGAAACATCATGACATCATAAACCAAATCATATAAGATAACAATATTTCCATCACAACATAATCAAACCAATGTAATAATAGGGATAAAAACAGAACCCTTTTATTATCTTAGATGGAAAATAATTTTGATAAAATACTTGAACTCCATTCTTGAGGAAAATATCCTTTCTACTTCAAAAACACTTTTCCTTTCTTAATATGTCATACAATTTTAAACTAAAAGAAGTTGATTAAAAATAAACTTGAAAACTTTTAAAGGAATATTCTTGGAAATAATGTTTTAAAAATCCATTCATGCCGTATAAGTTAAAAAAAACATTCTTCGTACTTTTTTCGGAAAAGTCAAAAAGTACCTCGTACGAAAAACGACAAAAGATTCCTTTCATACATATTACTAAAAACTCACCGAAGGGTAAAAATGGATTTAAACAATTGTATTTGGATGGAAATAATATTACATATTGATGAAACATGGATGTGGATGATAAAATACACCCCAGTAAATGCCAAAGTAAAAACAATCTCGGATAAAAATGAGATTGTGATATTTTCCCTTACCTTAGGTCCGATTTGCTTTGTACGTGTCCGAATATCCTGTATAATGGTTTAAATAATGTTATTGACTTATTCCAGAATCATACATATTGATATGATATCATATATGGTCATATTCTTAGCTTCTTGTTAGTAATATTTCATTGTTACTTGTTACTCGGGTCTTTATTACCTTTTGTTCTTATGCGTGTTTTGCCGAATACATTATTATTCTTCTTTTAAGGTTATAGATACCTTATATCCAGAATGGTATTAGTGTAACATATATCATATTTATTCATTCAATTAATTTATATAATTTCTATGTAATGATGATCATGTAAAACGAGTCGCATCACATCGTGGAGACGGTATTCCGTACGTATGCACGAGTGATGATATCGTTCCTATGATCGTGGAACTGTATTGGAGTATATATATATTATTTCCGTATCAATATTAATTTATAATAATCATAAATAGTTACTCATTACACCATTATACTCATCCTTGTAAAGTGATGGTGGAAAAATAGATTACACCACGGCGTGGAGACGGTATTCCGTACGTACGCACGCGCGGTGATTTCATTTTTCCGTAGGATGGATAGAAGGTGAATTAGGGTTGTTTAATATTTATAATAACATATCAGTATGTAAGTAACACTGATGTTATTACTTTATCATGAAACAACTAAAGAAGAATAAGTTGAAGAAGAAAGAAATTGAAAAGATCGGTAATGGATATTACCTCTTCTTTGAAACGCCTCTTTGAATCCTCCACTTAGGGAACTAAGATTGGTCTTTGAAGAAGACCAGGACCTCTAGGATTATTCTAGGGAAGTGGAGAGGAGAAAATGGCAGGGTTTGGCCGATCTTGAGTGCTCAAATTGGTGTGAGGAGGAGGGGGAGGAGGTGCCCTTTTATAAGAGAGGAGAGGGGCACCTTAGGAATATCTCAAAATATTATTTTATATTAAAGTCAAAATCGGTTTATAATGGTTCCAAAGGGTCTTATTTCGAAGCTAAAGTGGGGATGGGTCGAAATCCTATCAACCAATAGGATTTAGACAAGTTTAGGGTATTATTTTAACCTTATCAATTAGATTTAACTCTAAGTTAAATAATTTAACTTTTACCATGTCTTTTTGTTTTCTTTCACTATATGGTTAATACACTTACTATAACATGCCAAACGAACCCCAAATTGTTTATTATTAATATATATATCCTTATCTAAGTCATTTGGCAGAACATTATATTTTTAGGAATAAAATAACAATTAATAATATAATATTTGATTTAAAAACTATTTTGTGTCAATTTTGACACTATTTGATTTATGATTTTTGTGAAAGTCATAACAGAATTATATGTTCGAACCAAGTTGATTAAACAAAACTAATATATCATAGTAACCTAGAAAATTAGTGGAATTCATAAAAAGTCTTAAATTACATTTATTTTGGTATTTATATTATCAATTATGTCAATATTTCATTAATAAGATAATTACTGCATCATCTTTGTGTCATAAATAAATTAAATTATTTGATGTCTAAAAATTACAAATAAAATACCATCATGTAGGAAATCTTTTTATCTTTCTAATGAATATTTACAATCGAATTTAACTTATGTATAACCCCATATTAAAAATGATTTACTTATTAAACTTCGATTTTAACTACTTTAACCCTTCTTTAAATAAATTAATAATAAATGTCCTAATATAATCCAAGTGGGTCTAAATGGTCATATTTTATTCCTAAGTTTGTTTTTGGTCGAATTACACTTGTACAATAGAATTAGAACATGTGTTAGGGTAATATTAATATCATATTTACCCTTAGTTACCCTATTTACTATTAACCGCGGTAAAAATAGTAAAAAGTTACTATTCACCAAAAAATTATTTTTATCTCATTGAACCAAATTTTACGTACTGATATCAACCGTGTCTGTCGGATTTTTAAAATTCCATTCACAGAAGCGGTAAAATTATGTTTTATGCAAAATTCAGTTTTTAACCTACCACTTAGTGGTTTCACTATTCATCAAAAATTGAACGTTTTCAGAAAAATACCAAAATTTCACCCTAGGCTAATTTCGATATTCTGAGTCCAAAAATGAAGTCCATTTTGAAAAATAAAATTTATAAAATTTCAAAAAGTGGTTATTACTATTCATAACGGCTAGTTTTAATAGCATATTGTTGTTTAGTGAAACTCGGTATTGCGTACGACGCAAGCTATCGAGGAAGGTCGCGATTGCGTGTAAAGCAAGTCAAGCAAGTGTTGTGTAGAAAAAGATTCCTTTGATGATTTATATAACATAAAAGTCTCGGGTGTTACAATTATGAATTCATCAACTACCATAAGTGGAGATTATAACAAAAAATATGAGTTTTCACAATGAAATATCCTGAAGATCTTATATGTGTCGATCTTGAAGAAAAATATTATTTTGATTAAATGCTTCAAAAGAACTCATATATGCGTTAGTATATGCTCATATAAATACATTTACTAGAAGTGAAAATTAATAAACGACTCCAGAAGAGCGAATATATTTCTACCCAGTAGTACAAATTCTTAATGCTTTGTTAAGTCTCAATGAGATATATGAAGGGTATTCTTGAAAATGAATATCATATGGAGACAAAAGAGGTACCTTGATATGTAACAATCATTCATAAAAGTGACTATAAAGAATTTGTTATGTACAATCGAATCAATAATGGTAAACCAGAAGTTTACAGATCCTGGAACTTCAAATATATGACATGATGATTTAGGCCACCTGGGATCAATTATAATGAAAGATATTTATTCAAGTATACACGAGCATCGATTTATTGATAACATAGTAGACATCCATCAGGGGGAGAATGATGAATTTATTTAATAGATGCATGTATAAAAATTATCAATGAATTTATTATCATTAAGTCATTATGAATTCCCCCTGTATGATAATTTACCATGAGGTACACATTTTTGAGGTAAATTATTTATATCATTAGCAGCTATTATGGAAATAAATTTCCCATATACTTATGAAGAAGTATATATGGGCACTCCCACCCACCATGTGATCCATATATTTGAAAGATGCATCCAATAAATAATTGCATGTGTTATTTTCTGCTGGTGAGTATACATTGCATGTTATGCATTTTGATTAAAATAAATATTGAGTATCATATATTATATGGTCCTGCAGAACCATGGACAAGATGCTCACAACACTTACATGAATGTAAAGTGTTGAAAATCAATAGTCTGATTATACACACCTGAAGTGTGGTTGAACTGATTATATAAAATCATTGGTCATCATGAGTAGAAAGCAATAAATATATTTTCCCTTAAGGAGGAAAATTAATATATCGACAACATTATATCTTTTTAGATATTGTCCCTGAAGTGACACGGGTACCAGGAAAATTATGAGATCTCAATCAAATGTTGTTGATGATATATTTTCTATGAATGCTTTTAAAACTCATTGATGACTATGGATTTTTATAGATGTCTACATCATAATAATTGGCCAAAATTATTGAAGGAACTTATGAAATGTTCAACATATAATGTTCTGGATTGATTATCCAAACTATAAAGACTATTGAATATCAATGATCTTATTTTATTCCTTATTTGGATATTTATATGAATCCCAGAAGGATTTGAAATGCCTGAAGCGTATTCAAAATTATGGAAGTTTCACCCAATCTGATAAATTATGCGGTGAATTGAATGAGATTTATCCATATTAAGTTAAGGAAGAATATGAATTGAATTTATCATCCCATGGTTTGTATGAATCATTTTATTATTATGGTGTTTTGAAAAACATCTACACTCTTGAAGAGTTTTTTTGAAATCAATGAATTATTTGATCATGAAATTACATGGAATGTCCTTGTATTTTGAATTAATCATCCTGAATATGAAATATTAAATTTTTTTGAATGATTTTACCCTTAATCAATAATTAAAGTGATAGATTTCATACATAAGGGGTCGATAAAGAACATACATATCCCAGAAGGATTAAATATAAATGCACATTTTATTAATCCATGAAGGATACACATGTACATGTGCATATGTACCTTGAAAATGGAAATGAATCATATTATGATGCAAGGTAATGTTCTTACCTATTCATTGGAATCAAAAGGGTATAGATTATTATTATTCCAAAATTCAAAACTAAATGTTTTGGTTATGAATTGATCATGGACATTCTATGTGATAAATGATGATCATTATGAATGGGATATGTAATTGTTGTACTCTTTTTACCTTAGTCATGTTTTTCCCACTGGGTTTTCTTGATAAGGTTTTTTATGAGGCAACACTATGGGGACTTGATGTTATTGTACTCTTTTCCATAATCAAGGGGTTTCCCCTAAAGGGTTTTTTCCTTGATGAGGTTTCTAATGAGGCAATCATACATCATAAAAGATATCCAAAGGAAAGTTATAAATTATTATGGATATCTATTATTAATGGGATTTTTTTGCCTTCCCCACGAGTAATAATTTGCAATGAGACCATTTATTATTACCTTTGGTCTTCCTCCCATGTCCTGAATACATAATTAAATAATAATATTAATTTATGTCCTGAAGACACAACCAAATGATATTATCAGGGGGAGTTGGGAATGTTGCACTCTTTTTCCCTTCATCTGGTTTTTTTCCCACTCGGTTTTCCGGATAATGTTTTTAATGAGGCAACATGACATGGAATTATTTTATTTTTTCTTCACTTATTTTTCCCACAGGAGTTTTTTTAAGTGAAGATTATATAAGATTCCATGAAATTATGACATTCAAGGGGGAGTGTTATGACACATTAAATATGAATGTCATAATTATGTTAACTCCCATTCCCAATGAACCCCTTCATGTGCCCAACCTTTCATATGCCAAATTTGGTATACTTTGTACACTATAAATACATGGATATGATTAATGAAAGTGTGATGGATTGTTGGCTCTACATTTGTGTTCTCTGCTTCTTGTATTTATCTTGTATTTGTATTTCTATTTGTCATCGTCATCGTCATACGCAAATATGACATCCGCTCTCTCAATGATGCACCTCACCTACGATCGATCTTATATAATTATTAATATTTTATTAATTAACAACATCGAGTTCTCTTGGAATTTTATAGTATGTTTATTAACCATTTTTTATAATAATACTTGATGACATTGTAAAAGTTAAACCTTTTAGCTTAATGTTAAATCTGAAAGATTGGGTTAATATGGAGACCTAAACATATCTAAAACCTATTGGTTGTGATGATTTAGACCCATACCCACCTTAACATCAAAATAAATCATTTTGGAACTATTATAAATCGAATATTATTTTATAATAAAAATAATATTTCAATCTATTCCAAAAGTGACTCTAACCTCTCTAATAATAGGTCACTTCCCCTACTCTCAAATTCACACCATCAAAGTCACATGGCTCAGCCAACCCCTACCCAAAAATCCTCACAAATCTCCTCACTTTATCCTAGAGTCCTTCCCTTGAGCAGAATTCCATCTTATGGATCCCTTTTATTCAAATCAAAAGGAAGCACCCGAGGAATAGGTAATAATTTTCTCCCCTCTTTCAAAGTTATCATCTTCTTACACTTTATATTTATTGTTTATTTTCATACCAAAATGATAACTATAGTACCTTCTACATATTGTGCTGTTATTATAAATATACTACAACCATATTAATAATTATATCAATCTTATGAATGATAATGTCACCATGCGTGCGTATGTATGACTTATCATCTCCACACCCTGGTGTAATTTGTTATTCAACACTATGATATTTGGATGGATATAATGATGAGTAATATGTATATAAATAATTAATATAACAAGATATTGTCTTTGTAAAATTAATATACCATCCAATTCCACACCCTTTATTTATTTTGGAAATGTCATCGTCGCTCGTGTGTACATAAAGCTTACCGTCTACACAATGCGATGTGATTCATTTCCACATTCACCATTCAACTATGATTATGAAAATATATATTATTAATAAGTATGTAATTATTTTAAATAATAAAGATACTGAATAGAGATGTGTGTATGTGTGTGTGTGTGCCTGTGTGTGTGTGTGTTTGTGTACTTACATATATCTTATTCACTTATTTCCATTCAATACGATGTGAAAACAGAAAAATATTTTATGCGTACGTACGACTTACCATCTCTATAAACATTGTTTTTCATTTCATATATATATCTATTATACATATTTATATTATTAATATTTATGATATATAAATCATGTTTTTTATTTTGGAAATAATAAATCATGATCTAAATGATATAATAAATAATAAAAAGTAAAAACATGTACCATAAAAAAAGCAATTATTAACCAAAATGTAAATTTTACATGGAAATCATTGTTAAATGTGTATTATAAAGTCATAAATGAATCATATATGATATAATAAATATAAATATGGTTCTGGTATAACTTAATAACATACTACGGTCAATAGAGAGGAGGTTAAATGTACCCTCGACCAAAGGAAAGAGCAAGGTAAGGGTTAATTCATCAATCTCATTATTGTATGAGATTGTTAATGAGTAAGTATTTAATGGGACATAATTATATTCAATGTCAATATTTCATAAAAATGCTTTCAAAAAAATATTTTAATGTTTTATGGAAGTTTCTATTTAACTATATCATCATTTTAAATGTTTTAAATATTTATTTTTCCAAATGTTTTTAATTAATGTTCATGTTTTCAAAATGATTTCAAAGAATTATTTTTATAGAGATCATTGTTTTAAAATGTTAATTAAATTCAATGTTTCAAAAGGGTATGTGACACTTTGATTCAAAAATGTCTTTAAATATCTTCCTTTCTAAATTATGTGACTTTTAAATGATTTAAAAAAATATTTATTTCTATCAAAGAGTTTTAATTTCATCTATTTCAACATACTTTGATAGATTTTACACTTTTTTTAAGTTGATTCGTTATGATACAAATCATACATTTTTTATTGAAGGTTTTTTGATTTTTTTGACTATGTATGTGTTTTTTTTCATTCAAGGTTTATGGTTAACATATTCACATTTTGTATGCTAGTTTTAATACGAATGTTTATGTTATGTATCAACCTTTCATATGAAGTATGCATTAGACTTAGTTAGTGATGGGTGGAGCCCGCTATATCTCCCCAATGCATTAGTAGGTCTCATTAGACAAAATAGTGTCCTGGCATAAGCCTTTTAGTAAATCATATTTGTAGACTTGGAACAAGGACTTGACTATGTGGTTATGAAGTATGACATTATGCATTCCATCATTATGAAATTAACTATTGATATTAAATATGATTAATCAAATAGTAGAATATCCATGTGAATATGTAAATGGAATTATTTGATTTATCTTTTCTATATTATGCTTAATTTTATGTTTAAGAGGGGTTTTTTTAGTTTTATTAATTGCCTTCAATGTTTATGCATATTTTTGAATGTTTCCACTATATTGTTATCCTTAATGAGAATTTGAGGTCACACCTATCTTATGTTTTATTTACCTAGGATTCCATGAAGAGTATTATGATTGATAAGAAGGGTTAAGCTATACTATTAATGGAGTTCTCAAATGGTCATTTATTTTTTGATTTATTTTCTAACATGTAATGTAACATTGATGTATGTAATCTATTTTCCATTACTGTTAAACTAATTGGTCTTTCCAGACTTGATTCCATGTAATCATGGCAAGGTATTAAAATGATGCACTAACTCTGGGCTTGTGGGGTCAGGGCATTACATAATGAATCTGATCTCATGCTTATTTTTCCCATGAATTCATGAGCCTTAATATGATTTATATGATAAGATATGACAGATGGATTAATGTTATTCCCTAAAGTAAAATATTTTTAAATTTTTATATTTAAATATAATGTAAGACTCATGTATGTTTCTAGTTTATAAAAACTACTAATAAATTCAGTCCTTTGGGAAATCATTTCGTGTATCCTATGATAATGTCATAATGTAGAAAATGGTTCTAGGATAATAGGTTTGAGGTCAGAACAAGAAAGGTATATTTTTTAGGATTACTAAAGGAAAATTTATTTATGGGACATTTTGAAGATATTTCCCCATTTTCAAACATTGCGTACGTAGTCTCCATTGAAACTAAACAATTATAGACCTTAGAAATGATTTTGTGTAATGGAAAATATATTCTTATAAAATGTTTTAATATGCATCCATTAAAATCCTATGTCTCCATAGTTTGTATCAGGGGAAACGTTTTGTTAACCATTGGATACTAGGTCGATAATACATTATTCAGATCCTTAGGGATATTTTTATAGATATATCCTAGTACATGTCTAAGGATAATTCAAATTATGTGTTAATGTATAGGAAAATTTACATGAATTTTGGTAAAGGATAGATCAAGTGGTTTCCAAGAAATTTTATTCATTTTTGGATACTACAAGTGGATGTGGCTTTAGCACAATGGTGCCTATGAATAATAGATAATCAAAGGGATCTTTGAGATTGACCCAATCACCACCTGATATATGAATAAAATCCTTAATAAAACCCTATATTGACAGTCATATAAGGGTATGTTTTGAAAATCCACAGACTATTTATGAACTATCATAAAGAATTTTAATAAATTATAACTATAAATAAAATAAGAACAACATAGCGTGTCATATATTAAAAAGAACGTGCCATTATTTAAACATAGTATAAGTGATATATTCATTTTTTTAGTATACACTAATATTATTGTTTATCTCACTATGATATTTCCTTTAGTTAATTTAGGAATCTTGAATGAACTTGGATAACATTGAATGTGTTGTAAAATTTTATGATGATCATTCAAATGTTATGATGTCTATAGTGAAGGATGTTGTTATTATTCCTAATAATCTTTCATGAAACATGATTAAAAATGTCAACATTATATAAACCATGACATCAAAAAATAATATAAGGATATAGTTTTCATATATTTAAGATACTATTGATTAAATTTGGTTTCATATATGACAACAATGTGGGATGAAGCAATCAAGGGAATGTATTAGAGAAATAATAAGATGGTTAGTGTGTGGAAAATAATGACCCAAAGAAAGTAATTGAAAGTAAATAATTAAATTTTGGGTAAATAAATGGGATAGGAATATTGATCTCCCAAGAGTATTATTAACAATTGATTGTTTTAAATGTGTAATGTAGGAAATTATGAAAATTTAAGTCCTAGGGATGAATCTCATGAAGAGAGTCAGCATGGTTTTCTAATTAATGGTTATATTTCTAATAAAAATACACTATAAATTCCATATGAAAGGAATAAGGCAATAAATAATAATATGATGATTCCTATTTGATGGATTCATAATGAGGTTTAATAATTTAAGGGATCATGTATTGTAATTCTATTAATATGTTATATGAAAAATAAAATATAAAATGTTTGTTTGTAGAATTTTTTCATTTAAGATTTCATGAATATGTAAAACAGTACTATTGTCCTAGAAAATTGATCTAAAGGAAAGAATAAATTCACAAAAAACAGATTATTATGTTTAATATAAACCATCTTATATTATTTAGGATGATATAATGATATTTAGATAATGAGATGATTTAAACTGATTATTTAAATTTGATTTTATTAATCCCATGTAGATGATTATCAATTTTTCAAAAATTTGGTTTATATTATTATTGATGGAGTATATAATATTTTTTAATTTATAGAATATATCCATTATTCCATGTTTTATGGAAGGATTGATGATTCATATTTGTGATCAATAAGGTTTTATGGTAAATTAGGATATTACTATATTTCACAAGAATACATGATGAATAAATTCACATTTTTGTATGCGACAATCAAGAGACACATTATGTTATAAGGGGGATTAATGTTATTTTTACATTTTGAAAGTTCATGACCATTTAATAAATTTTTTATTTTGAAAGTGTTATAAGGATAACCATTTGTGGGATTGTTTAAGTAAAATTTTCGATGAGGTTTTAGAAATTAACATATTAATTCATGGTATGAAGATTTATCTATATTGGATAACAAATGTTAACATTTTTTCTAACTAAATTTAGAATTAATTCCTTATTATTATTTTATGGATCCTTATTCATGCTTCAGACATGAAAACATCATATATTAGGGTAATATATGATGGGAATATGATCTTGTAACAATCAAGGGATGAAATAGTTCCATTTAAATAAAAACTATCTAGTAAATATATTTTCATTTATCACAATCTAGATTGAAATTTAATTATCCAACAATAAGTAAAGGATCTTGAAATACAATATTTTAAGGTTTTCACCATTTTTATGATATAAATGACCTTTCACGTACCTCTTTGGTTTTTGGATGTGACACCTATAAATTTCTCATGACCATGGTATCTATAATTCTTCATTAGTGTTTGTGTGTCATTTATAAAATCTAATTCAATGATTTGTCATTCCAACTATGTTATCCTATGAGGAAACACAGTTTTCAGTTAATTTACGTAACTTGTATGTCTATGAATTTCAGTTTTTGAATGATGATTAATTATTCATTTCTATGATGTGAATTTCTATGACGAAATTTTGAAATGAATACACATTGATGATCAAGATATGTTTTGAGGGTGATATTCCTTTTATAAGGGGATATAATTTAATATCTTGATCTTTTTGTGATTTTTTCACATAATTTTAATTTTTTATTGATCGCATTATACGCAACACCGAGTTTTAAAAAACCTTAATATATTATGAATATTATTCTGACAAGAATTTCACAACCTAATCATTAAATTTAATGATATTAATAATAATATATAATTTTTAAATAATTTTAATATTTTTCTATTAAGAAAAAATTTTATAAAAAAACAATTAATATCTCAATAGAGTCTTTATATAGTTTGAAAATACTATTTTCTCTATAAATTGTTTTTTTAACAACAATAAGATTAATTTTTTACCTTCTTATAATATTTATTTTTTAAATTAAACAGCAACTTTAAAATAAAAATATTGAAATTACTTTATGGTTAATTTCTGAATATTCTATGAAAAGGTTAATATTATAATAAATACTGACAATACTAAATTTTTATTAAAAATAGTAATTTATATTTAATAATTTATAAAGTAAAATTATATTTTAATATGGGTTTAATGTAAAATAAATTAAATATATTTTAGATTAATCAAATTTAATAATTTTAAATCATTTTAATAATTATTTTTTATATAAAAACATTATACACTATTAAACATTTTCACTTTGAAACCATGTCTCAAATAGAGTCTGTGGAATTAATTTTTAAATTAAATTTATCCCCTTAATTGAATTGATGTTGGGAAGACATATTTTATATTTCCATTCATTATAGTTTGTATTTTATATTATGGTTAATATAAATTATTATGTTAATGATTAATGAATACAATAAAAATTAATTACCACGGTTATGGTAAAAATGGGATTACCAAGGGTTAAACTAAAAATATACGTGTTAAAATAACCATAAATAATGTATAAAATCTATATTGTATCCATATTGCAACTTTATCGTGTCTAAGGGACTATAATAATATATTTTATAGCCTTTTGGTATGAGAAAAATGTGTGAACACCTTTTTCTTTAAGAAAATTACAAGGGTGCCACTCACCTAACTTACAAAGGCCTAACACCTCTCTTCTCTTCATTGCACCTTGAAACCCTTTTGGGTTTTACAATACCACCCCATATCTTTTCAAAACATCCCTCGTATCATCCTAGAAGGAATAATTTGGTCATAAATCTATCATAGGATGTATTTTGTAGAAAACCTAAGGAGGACACATAAAGAAGAGGTTATATTCTTCCGTTTGAATTTTTATTTTATTTCTTCCCCCACCTCTATAAATTATTATTTAAAAATATTATATAATAAATTAAAAAAATTATAGATAAAAATATTTTATTATGTTGACTTAGTTACCCAGAAAAATATACACTTTCATCTAATGGGGTATGATATCATTAGTCATATTTACAGTAGATTGTTGCTTCGTGAACCAATAACATTCATTATTCGATTATCACCTTTAATGATTGGTATGATGATGAATATAATATATATATATGTATCTAATATTTATAAAATAATTATAACTGTAGAGTAATTATATCATACATTCTATTTTTTATTTTTTTTCCATATGAGATTCAATAATTTTGATCGTGGGTACAAAGGACTACCGCCTCGCGAAGAGATGCGATTTTTTTATTAACAATACCATAAAATAATGATAATAAGGATTGTGGAAATTAATATATGTGGAATATATGACACAATTATGATATTATATACATATTTATCACTGAAAAATAATTATATTTTTAGGACTAAGGTGATGAAGATAATCGTATTTAAGTGTTTTCTTTTTTTTCCAACAGAGTTTAAGAATAAGTGGAAGATTAAGAACAAAAGAAATAATTTCACTTTTTATATGATGAAATTATGAATGAACATTGTATGCATGAAATTGAAATAAAAAATATTGAAGAGGACTATTGTATTCATTATAATTTAGATAGAAGAAAAGTGTCATTTGATTC
Source organism: Viscum album (assembly GCA_963277665.1). NCBI lineage: Eukaryota > Viridiplantae > Streptophyta > Magnoliopsida > Santalales > Viscaceae > Viscum > Viscum album. The sequence goes on along the minus strand of OY728126.1, from coordinate 1,939,040,831 downwards.
ACACTAAATCTGGTATGAATAAATAGATTGCAATGAGGAACAATCTGAGTCTATATGAATAAGATATAAATGTGGTGTTGATTTTATTATCATTTAGTTCATATAAATCACAATTATTTATAAAATTTGTGATGCGATATTTATGAATGAAGGGGTGGGTGAAATAGATGATGTCAATCATATTCTGATTGATGAAATCTGGAGAAGTAAAAATTGTTAATAGATAGCATAATCAGTCTAATAATATTCATGATAATTTAATTAATGTTAATCTTATTATGGATAATATGGAATGTATTGAAATTTTTGGGAAGTTACAATACATTCCATTATAATCTAAGGGATTAAAAAGCTATTCTAAAAGGTGTTCAATGTCATCTAGGAAATCATGATACATGGAAAAAATAAAAATGAAGGAAGTTGTGGATGTTGAAGTTGTTGACACTAGTACATCGTATCCAAATTACCATTGTATTTTGGAAAAATTATTTTCAATAAGACTAATGTAAATTTAATTGAGTTTAATTTTATGAAAAATGTAATCATAGAGACTGATCAACAATGTAGTCAACCATTTAAGATTGCTAAATGTGTTTTTAAAGGTAAATAAAGAATCACGAAGTCTTGGATGTTTTGAGAAACATTTGAGAAACTGAAGGTACTAGTTTTTAGGATAACCCTATGAAAAATGATATTAATCTTTTTATAATAATTTATATGTGAATTGTATTGGGAGAATAAATAATAACTCTGATATATTTTTAGGTTATATTATTAATTGGGTCAAGAGTAATCGTATCTGTGTTTATACCAACTCATTATGTTATTTTATTGAGAATAGTTTATTTCATTTGGTGAATGGAGACATAATGGGAAAATCATATATGGAAATAGGTGTAGAGAAACATATTTGAATTGAGTTATGAAAAGAATATGAAAGGTGAATATTTATTCATATATGTAATCATTATAGAGCATCATAATGAAGAAATCAGAGTAAGAACACAAATATGGGAATTGAAATCATATATATGTTTTAGAATAGTCATATAATATAGATGATGTGTCTAGGTAATTCGAGGAGGATCGAGAAGTGTTTAGAAGGGTTGATGAAGTTATAAATGCACCCAAAATTCAAGGACAACTAAAAATTTGGTTAATTTGGTTCAGTGGGAAAATTTAGAGGATTCCTACCACAACCACATTTGGGTAACCAATAAAGTCAAGAAGTACATCATAAAATATTGATTATAGGAGTAATGTTCATTGTATAATAAAGAAGATATTAGTTTTTAGATAGAAGAAGATTTTTCCTTATTTATCCTTGTTGAATTATATTTTTTAGATAGAAGTGAAAGGAAAATTGATAGGATTGAAATGTATTCAACTGATCATCATATTCACTAGATCATTTTATTCAGTTGACTATCATAATTAATGTGCCATTGTATTAGACATATCATCATATTCGGATGAATAATCGGAACTAGGATTATCTTATTGGGTTTTCTTGACCGATGAATAATGAATTTAGAAATTTCATAATTGTATTATGTAAGTATCATTTTTCTCTATTGATAATTCATAGTAGAAAAATTTTATTAAACATTGGACTGGTAAAAATCATTTTTGGAAATCATAATTTGAGATTCCTATTGGGATAGTTTGATTGGAAATCAAAAAATGTTGTATAATAAATTTTATATATGTTCTTACAAGCTTCACATTAATAATGTGAAGATTTTTTTCAAAAAAAATATAATTTTTAATTGGAAAAGAATCATATTTATAATGTGTTGTTACACAATCTTCTTATTACATCATTTTTTATTGAGGGATCACACACACATTGAATTTTTTATATAGCGTAACATGAGTGTAACAAAATATCCTTCTCATTGTATTTCACACAAAATGATGGTTTTCTAGTGGATTTTTTGTTACTGAATTATTTAAAAACCATACCAAGGATGTAGTTATTCTTATTAAACAGCTAACCCTATAATACTTTATTTCCTATGGATGTTTGTTTAAATTTATTTAGTAGGGAAATAAATATTTAACCGTAGATAAAGGATGCTTCATTTAAGAAAGAGACAAAAATGAAAGAAAGAGCTATCACTGATTCACTTCCTCCCCCTCTATGTGACACAATTATCTTGACTGATTAATTAAAGTTCGTATTTGAGATGAATATTCTCTTCACTTATTATGTACTATTGTTTTAAAGAAAAGTTGTTGGAGAATCTAAATTGTGTGAATTGTAAATAAATTCTGGTTTAAGACGGAAATAATTATCATATCCGGAAAGGTATAATGATTCTTTGTCTCATGTGTATTGGATATGATGTTCTTGAAGCTAATACATATGGGTTTCCTACTATTGATGATAAATTTTTTATTACATAAACTGATATGGATATTCTTGTGAATGATGGAAGGGACAATTATATTTTATGATCAACCCTTTCTAAAAGGTAATTTTTAAGGGTGAAAGGTTTTTCTACAAATAAAGTTATATGGGACAATGCAAAAATCATATATGAAGGAAATATAATGGTTTTGAAGGCAAAGTTAAAAATCTTGCGGCTGAAGTGTGAGGATTTAAATTATGGTGATCATAAATCTGTTGGGTACTACATTACTTAGTTATATGATATGGTCAATAAAATAAGATTGGTTGGTAATTATTTAAAATATTCTATAACTATGGAAAAGATATTGACAATCCTTCCCAACAAATTTGATGCTAATGTTTTTTCAATGGATGATTGATATTCTGATACATTGTCTCCTAATTATTTTCATTGAACTCTCATATATTATGAAATGAGAAGTGAAAATACATAGAAAATAAAAATAAAATTTGAAAGAGTAATTTCATTCAATACTACCACGAAAGAAAATTTAAATAATATTATTATTTAATATGAAACTGGTGAATCTGATTTTGAAAATGGTGTATGTAAAAATCATGAAAACCTATTATCATTATCATCAAAAAAATGTGAAAATAGGTATCGGGAAATACAAATGGAACCTTCTATGAAATGATTTCACTGTAGACCTATTGGCCACATTGGAGACAATTTTCAAAGAAGAAAGAAAGAAGAATATCATGATGAGGAATAAATAAATTCAAGAAGATTTTTGAAGGAAGATTGTGATAAATATAAATATTTTTCTAGAGGGAAGGAAAGAAATTTCATAAATTCTAAATGATGATATTTCCTATCTAATGATATAGAAGAAGATTATAGTGAATCTAAATACAAAAAACATGTATTGATTATGTTAGTGAGAATACTTTTATTTCAAAAATGAAAAGTGAATAATTCAGAATAAGAATCTTTAATGTAGAATAAACTTTACAAGAAATACATTTGAATAAAGTTTCGAATGAAAGTTTGATAATGATTATATTATTACAAAAGTAAGATAATAAGTTCGAAGAAGGATGATTCAAAAAAATTATAGAGATCTATTAGTAATTAAATAACAAGATTCTATGAAACAATGGGGATTTGAATAAATATCTTGAGGAAGAAAAGATTCATAATGTGTATCTATATGTAAAGTGAAAGCCAAAAGATTATGATCTTGAACATTTTCAACATAAACTATATGAATCTAAATTGAGGAATTCAACATTCAAATAGAATATTTCATAAGATTAGGAAATTTATAGAATGGGTAATATTAAGAAGGATTAAATAAAGTAACCTTAAAAGGTTGAGAAAAAGGCTATAATTGTTTCTAGAAAATAAAAAACATGAATGGTTATGTATGTGGCTTGGAATAACAAAGTGGATAATTTAGATGTTTCAAAATACCATAAGTATGAAAATGTTCCTATGTAATCTGAATCTGGAAAGGATTCTAGTACATTTTATTCTGATATGTTTGGAATGAAATTAATGTTAAAAATAAGATTCTAATTGATAATGTAAAAGTTGGTGATTTAGATAAAAAATCAAGATGGATACTAAGAAAAAAATTCACAACTCTGGTCAGTATTGATGTTTTAGAGGCAAATATTATTTTTATAGAAACTTACTGTATTATTGTAAAATTATACATATAGAAAATATGTTCTAGTTCAACCAAAAACCTTACTATTAATAAAAAATTTATAGAATGAAATGTTTTAGGGGTATTAAATCTTCTCAAATAAATAGGTCTGTGGCTTTTTTTATGAAACCTGAGAATGTTTTAGTAAAGATTCAAAATTTCTTCTGATCCTTAGAAAATATTTCTGAAATATATAATCAACCTTGACATATTAAAAAGGGTTTTATTGTTTTGTTAATAGAATTACAAAAGTTACATAATAGTTATCAAAATATTAAAGCAAATAATTAAATGAAAATTGAAGAGGCTGGTGTTGTTGAAACTGTTCTATAAGATTTGAATGCAGAAAAAAATGGATTCTTAATAGTGGGTGTTCTTATCATTTTACTAAAGACATGAGATTATTTTGTAATCTAAAATATTTCAAGGAAGGAACTATTCAATTCAGTATTGATGAATCCTTAAGAATCAAATGCGATTGAATAGATATCATTGGAAAAGGTAAATTTAATTCCAAAAGGATTTATATGTTGATGGGTTGAAACATATCATGATTAGTATTTCACTATTGTGAAATAAAGGAAGAAAGCTAACTTTCATGAATGATGGATTTGGTGTTAAATGTTATAAGGATGGAAAGATAATAACAAGAGGCCAACATTCAAAGGGAGACTTTTTTCATATTGGTGAAATACAGAACTCTTGTTACCCGAGTACATTGGATGTGAATAAATTGTGTCCAAAAAGGCTTAGACCCATGATTCAAAGACACAAGAGTAAGTTATATTAAATATATAGTGTTAGATGCATATTTGATTTTCCAATAATAAGAAATTTTTGTTTTACTATTTTTGAGAAAGGAAATATTACAAATGTTGTGAACAATAAAGTTGATATTTTTTGAAAACAACTCCTAGATCTTATTATTTTAGATATATGTGTAATAATAGGAAAGAAATCAATAAATTTATATAATTATTTTATTACATTCATTGATTATTTTACTCACATTACTTGTGTTATTTATATGAATCATAAGAGAGATTATTGGAAAATGATTAAATGATTTGGAAGGAATGATGAGAAACAATGTATTTATTTAGTGAAGGTTATGAGAATTGAAAATGGTGATGAATATAGAAATAATGAATCTGAAATTTATCATGAGAATCATAAAAATATTCATGACTATAGTTCCTAATACAGTACTAAACAAAAATGGATTGGTGAAAGAATGAATAGAGGTTTGGGGGAAATGGGAATAATAATATTTCTTTAACATGGTATTTCTCATTATTATGGGAGAAAATCCATGTGTACTACTATGTATATTTAAAAACTAAGTTTCTAGAGGACATGATCACATATGAATACTTGTAAATTCATTTATATAAACACTCCATTTTTTGAAACACTGAAGAGTTATTGTGATTCTATAAAGAACTGTAAATTTCAAGGAAATTTTTTTTCTTAATTTTCTTTGGAATTTTACAAGAACGCAGTTTCTGACGGAACGTGGTTCCGAGGCCCGGTGGGCCCAGAATCATTTTCTGATGTTTGGCTCGGGTATGTTCAGTGAACGAATGAGCGGGTTTTTTCTAACTTTTGAACCAGTGCTCAGAATCGAATTCTGAGGGCACCGATGGAATTGCAGCACCAGTACTTTCTTAGAAACGCCTCTTCCGGAGTTGTGTTTTCTCAGGCGTGGTTATTAATTTTTGGGGTTAAGTGAAGAAAATAAAATAAACTGGTGCGACAACTTTATTTCATTTCACTAAAAGCCACTTAAAAGCCACTTAAGCTGAGTTGAAGCGGATAGGGTGGAACCCAAAATATCCTACCCTCTTGGTAGGATATTTGTGAGGTGGGGCCTGCACGAGCCCCACCGTTTCTTTTCCTCTAAGTAACACACCCGCGAAAACCCCTTTTAAATGAAAGTCAACTGACACGTTATCCAAATTCTTAACGCCCCTATTAATTGGGAGGTAAATTCGTTGCAATCAATTCTATGAATTAATATGTTCATTACTTATCTTTGAAATCAATTGTTGGCATGAGATTAAAAAATAAGACGAACAATTTTATTTTGAGGGGTGCCTTGTTTTGAGGATTTGGAGAAATCTCTGAAGCTAGAAGATCATCATCTTTTTTCGCGAAGAACGTGAAGAACGCGAAGAACACCGGACTTCGTCGAAAGGCGACGAAGAACACCGACGATTCTCCTTCCATGACGCTTCTTTCGTGACGATTCTTTCCCCATGACAAATCTTCGATCAACTTCTTGAGGTAGGAGATTGCAGATCTTTTAATTTTTTTCCATTGTGGATTTTATCCTCAACATGGATTTTATTCGTGAAACTAAATCTGTGTGTTTTTCTTTAACCCTAGGAGATGGTCGACGCGACGCCGTATACCGCGACGACGCGACGCCCTTTCGCGACGCGACGATCCTCTTCTTCCGCGACGGTCAATTATGAGAAGAACTCGTCCGAAGACTACGATGAGGTAGGGGTTGTTCCTTTTAAATTATTGTGATTTATATCCCCAGTTGTTAAATATGATTGTTGTGATACTTTAAAAACCGCTAATGCGGTGGGTGCGGACCAACGAACAAGTCCAAACCCACCGCCCTTTTTGTTTGTTATGCGCGGATTGGCCGGCGACGACAAATAGGGCTGTAAGTTAATTTTGAAGGCTTTTCACTGAAGAACGAGTCCCGGGACGAGCACAGGTGAAGACCGTGTGCAAATCGGACCACCGGAGCGTGTACGGTGGTCCGCGAAAGCCCCGTCCGGTGCGCCACACCGGCACGGCGGCGCCCGACGAGCTGCCGAGAAGACCTGCCACGGCTGAAACCGCGACGATGCTGGCCGATCCCGCGGCCGCGCGGGGCCGCGGAGGAGGGACGCGGCTTAAGCCGCGTCCGGGTGTCACGGAGCGGCCCCCGTGCGGTGGGGGGGGGGGGGGGTGGGGGGCTGCCTTGCGCGGCGCCTGGTCAGCGCCAGCGCGCTGGCCGAGCCGCCCGGCCAGACCGCCGGGCTGTGCGGCGCCGGCCGCGTCGGACCCGGACCCGGGTTGGGTCGACCCGGTTCGGGCCGACCCAGGGGGGTTGGGCTGGGTCGGTCCGGGCCCAGACCCCCCGTTTTCGGATCTTTTCGGACTTTTGACCATATTATCAGCCACGGGACTCCGATCAATGCACCGTTTGCGGCGATGTGATCCTTGGATCGAGACGGTCGTTTCGGTATATCACACTCGAGGTTTCAGAATACTTTGGGTTCCGGCGGGTTGGTTCTTACACGAAGCCAACCGGGCCCTCGGAATGGAAACACTTATATCTTGAGCTTCGGACGTCTGATTGACTTACCATCGACTTTGATGGATTTCTCTAAGTGAGATGGATCTTTTGGCTTTCTACACCCGAGCTTTGGATGCAAGTGGAGTACGGTCGAGTTGGTTTTGACTTAAAAACCAACCGGGCCCCTAGGACGAAAAAGCCAATAACTCTCAAACCGAGCGTTTGATTGATGCGCCGTCTGCGACGTTGAGTTCCTGTTGATGATACGGAACAATTGGATACATCAAATCTGGACTATGTGTCAGTTGATGTATCAGCCTCTCGTCTCGGGGAGCAGACCCTCCCGAACGAGCTTACTGTGTGCGGGAACCCTAGAGGTGGCTGCGACTGCTACTATGACGACGACGACTGTATAGATATCCTCAGTGGATTCGACGACGACAATTACAGCACTCAGCGATCCTTTATGGGTCGGTGCTACCGATCCTGTGTGGGTCCGATCATGTTTGGGTCAGTGCTCAGCGGTCCTATGTGGGCCAGCGTCTACAGATCCGGTGTGGGTCTTTGCAGGGATTAGTTACCTATTGATCCTGTGTGGGTCAGATCCTTTGTGGGTCATTGCGGGGGTTAGTTACCTATCGATCCTGTGTGGGTCAGATCCTTTGTGGGTCATTGTGGGGGTTAGTTACATATCGATCCTGTGTGGGTTAGATCCTTTGTGGGTCATTGCGGGGGTTATTACCTATCGATCCTTGGTGGGTCCGACGGCTTAGATGAATCAGTGGCAATATCTGATCATCTTTATTGTCATATGAAGAAGTATACCTGTGTGAGCTAAATCCTTTTTTTCTTTCCTTTGTGGATTGTGTTGTGCTATCCTATGTGGATTTACGTTTTTCTTTCCTGTGTGGACTGGGTTGTACTTGCGCTCGGATGTTGGAGTCGAACGAGAATTGATGACTTAGGTATATGTATGGGCATATACCTAAGCAGTGTCAGATGTTACTTCGTGATTGTATTTTTTCTTTGTGCATTTTACTTTGTGGATTCTGGGAGACCTTTGGGGGTCTCGGGGTCCCTACTGAGTAGCTTATAATCACCCCTGCATGGTCTATCCCCGCACTACGTTGTGTTGGTTGCAGACGACGGGCAGCGCTGATCATGGTCGAGGCTTGCGGAGAAGGACGGTACCTGGAGGTGGACCACTGAGCGGGACATACTCGGAGCGGTCGGCTGGTCCTGAGGAGCAGTGGAGGCTATATGTACCCACCCTTTAGGTGGGATTTCTAGTGGACATCTCGACGTTGCAACTTTACTTTTCAGTTGTTGTTTTCCCTTTCCAGTTGTACTTTACTTTCAGTTTGGGTTTGTATACTGGCCCACTAACTTTTCCGCACTTACTGTTGTACCAGTTTTTACTTAGTGTTTACTTCTGCCTGCTTTATCTGTGGTGTTTGTGGTTTACATTACAAAGGCAATGCCTTCACTTTTTCCGGGATTTACGCCTTGGTGCTAGTCACCAGCCCCTGGCCTATGAAAGGCGTGCTTGGGGTAGTCATGGCACGAGCCCCGAGGACGGGTCGTGAAAAATTGGTATCAGAGGAGTTCGGTTCTACCGCGGACTCTGATATTCTTCTATGTGAAGCAATAGTGTTAAGCGTATTGAGTGTGGTTATCAGTCCAGGGAGCCCAGTGTTGGTGCAGTGGCCGACGTATCCGTACAGTAGGACCCTGACTTCTGATTTCCAACTTAATGCACGAAAACATTGATTGCATGTGTGTTTCAAGTTTTCTTTGGGATTACTTTATGTCAGCTCACCAGGTATACTGTTCTGACAGTGGCACACGTGTTTCTTTTCAAGATGGCCCCACGATGGCAGCCAGCTAGGGTTCCGAGAGTTGAGCGTGAAGACATCCAACCGAGCGACGAGGCCTCGGTATAGGGCCCTTTGACAGCTGAGGCACCAGCGGTACCTCTACCCGCCGAGCCACCGATGCTTCCAGCCCCAGCCACTGACGATGCACGTCTCCTTGGAGCTCTGCACGAGTTTCAGCGCCAACGACTGCCTAGGTTCCGTGGGGAGACAAACCCCCAGGAAGTAGAGGACTGGATAGAGGCAGTTGTACGAGTTTTCAGGCTTGTGAGGACACCATCAGACCTCATAGTGATCCTCGAGGTGAGCCTACTGCACGCGGCAGCGGGCCGATGGTGGAGCTTGATGCTCTAGGTGCACGATGATGCATCTCTTCTCTTGACAGACTTTGAGGGCCTCTTCCCCTCATAGTTCGTCCCGGCCACCCTCCGTGCGGTGCGCATCCAAGAGCTTCTTCAGCTGCGGCAGGGCATCTTGACGGTCGCCCAGTACTCGGTGAGATTTACCGATCTCTCGCGTTTCTCGAGGACATGGTACGAGACACATTCTTCCAGGCCCAGACCTTTGAGCAGGGTTTGAGACATGAGATCGGGGCATCGCTTATCTCCCTCAGCATTCCGACTCAGGCCGGAGTACTGGAGTGAGCCCTTTTGATCGAGATCTTCCTTGCTGAGCCTTCATCAGCAGTGGGACATACCACGGGGTGGCACGTAGCAGAGTCTTCTGCGGCAGGAATTCAACGGATGACTCAGGGGTCTAGGGAGACCAGACCCTCATGTAGACGACCTCAGGACACTGGCTCAGCAGTGCGGGGCACACAGCGTGGAGCCAGTCTTTCGAGAGGCAGGCAGTGCTACACATGTGGCGGGCATGGTCACATGGCTCATGATTGCCCGACCCACCATGCCGAGGAGCAGCAGACGGTCGAGGGGCCACCCAAGCAGAGGTAGAGGGTTGACCGTGGCAGTCTGTAGGGAGGAGGCGGATGAGGCAGAGGTGCTGGCTGAGTAGCAGGTGGTGGGCGACGCTATGAGGCTCTACCACCACCACCACCACCGGGAGGACCACCCTGGCCATAGGGAGCTGGCGGGAAGAGATAGGCACAGCTCCATGCAGCGGAGGCCTACGACCACGACGCACCCGAGATGATTTGAGGTACTATCTATATCTATTCCACCCTTGCTGCAGTTCTAATAGACACATAAGCGAGTCACTCTTTCATAGTCGCTGCCCTTGTTCGGAGCTCGAAGATTCCAACAGAGCCGTTGGGTCCATCCTTACGGCTAGAGACTCCTACGGAAGCAGACTCGACGATTACGCACTTGTTCCGGAAGTGTGAGCGTACTCTAGGAGGCGAGAAATTCAGTTGTGATCTTTTTGTAGCGGCGTCGAGGCCTTACAACGTCATCTTGGGCATGGATTGGTTATCTACCATCCATGCTCATATCGACTGTATTAGGCGCCAGGTGCGATGTGTACGCACCGATGGGAGCAGGTTCAACTTCACCGGTGAGAAGGGAGCCTTCGCAGCACAGGATGGACTCTCGCAGAGGAGAGGATAGCCCATCACTCATCATTTGGCTAGCCTCATCCTAGGAGCATTTTATGTGCGGAGTCCTAGTTTTCCTGCAGTGGTGGATCAGTATGCAGACGTCTTTCCCGACGACATTCCAGGACTACCTCCTCGTAGAGAGGTAGACTTTCATATTGTCCTGTACCTCGGGACAACCCCGATATCGACTCCAGCTTATCAGATGGCCCCCGCTGAGCTTCAAGAGCTACGGGTACAGTTGGAGGACTTGCAGGGAAAGGGTTTCATCCGACCCAGTGTTTCACCCTGGGCTTCCCCGATATTGTTCTCCAAGAAGGCGGACGGGAGATTGCGACTTTGTGCCGACTATCGTCGCCTAAACCAGGTGATGGTGAGGAAAAAGTATCTGCTACCAAGGATTGATGACCTCTTCGATCAACTCAAGAGAGCATGGTGGTTCTTGAAGATAGACCTCAGGTCAGGCTATCATCAGCTCAGAGTTCAGGACGAGGACGTGCAGAAGACGGCCTTCAGATGTCGGTATGACCACTATGAGTTCTTGGTTATGCCTTTTAGCGTAACTAATTCTCCAGAGGTGTTCATGGGCCTCATGAACAGGATCTTTCTTCCATACCTCGATCGATTTGTCGTTTTCTTCATCGACGACATTTTGATTTACTCGACGACTGAGGAGGATCACGCCTACCACTTGCGAGTTGTACTGGACACACTACGAGAGAACCAGCTTTATGGAAAGCTCTCAATGTGTCAGTTATGGATACGCAAGGTCTACTTCTTGGGGCACGTCATCTCTTAGGAGGGAGTTGTAGTGGATCCTGCGAAGATCGAGACAGTTCTATCTTGGGAGCCATCCAAGAACGTGATAGAGGTGTGGAGTTTCTTGGGACTAGCTGGATACTATCGGAGATTTGTGCCAGACTTCTCTAGAGTTGTGCAACCACTGTCAGCTCTTACAAAGAAGAGGAAACCCTTTGTCTGGTCAGAAAGATGTCAGCAGAGCTTCCAGGAGAAGAGACAGAGATTGACCAGCGCCCCTATCTTGAGTTTTCCTAAGGAGGGAGTAGGGTACGTAGTCTACTGCGATGCATCTGGGACCGGACACAGATGTGTACTGATGAAGGAGCGGGTAGTGATCGCCTATGGATCATGTCAGTTGAGGCTGCATGAGCAGAACTACACTACCCATAACCTAGAGTTAGCAGTAGTGGTCTTTGCTCTGAAGACATGGTGACACTATCTGATGGGCGAGCGCTTTACAGTCTTTTCTGACCATCAGAGTCTCAGGTACATCTTCTATCAGAAGGACTTGAACCTGAGACAGCGGTGATGGCTCGAGTTCCTCTAGGAATTTGACTTTGAGATAGTATATACTCCTCGGAAGGGGAACGTGGTAGCCTATTCTCTCAGTAGGAGGATGGGCATTTAGCTACTCAAGGAGGCGACAGAGTAGCTAGCTTCTTTGTGGATATCCTTTGTGGATAGATATGGTGCAGCCTTCCTTCAGCCTCTCACAGTCTCTCATCCACTACTACAGAGGGTTAGAGAGGCACAACGTGGGGACGCTGACTATGAGACGTGGCATGCACAAATATCCCCAGGACAAGCACCTGATGGTTTCTCCTTTGGAGCAGAGCACGACATCCTTTTAAGAGGATGTACCTTATTACCATTAACTTTACAAGATGAGGTGCTGAGAGAGTTTCAAACTTCTCCTTTGGCGGTACATCCTGGAGTGGAGAAGATGTACCAGGACCTTAGACGACAGCACTGTTGGCTGGGCATGAAGAAGGTTGTGGAAGAGTTCGTTTCTCGATGCCTCACCTGCCAGTAAGTGAAGGCAGAGCATCACGTACCACCAGGCTTGGTACAGCCCTTGGAGGTCCCGAAGTGGAAGTGGAATGGGATATATATGGACTTCGTGACTGGACTTCCACACACTTCCAGAGGTCACGACTCCATTTGGGTGATTGTCGACCGACTCACCAAGTCGGATCACTTCTTACCCATCAGAGAGCATGGCTCAGTGGAGATCTTGGGGCATCTCTACATTTAGGAGATTGTATGGCTTCACGGTGTGCCATCATCTATCGTCTCTGATCGAGATGATTTCTTTACTTCACGGCTTTGGAAGGGGTTGCAGGAGGCGTTCGGGATGCAGCTACGTCTGAGCACCGCCTTTCACCCTCAGACAGATGGTCAGACGGAGAGGACCATTCAGACTCTCGAGGATATGCTCCACGCATGTGTCCTCGACTTTGGTCGTAGCTGGGAGGACCACCTACCCTTAGTGGAGTTTTCATACAACAACAACTACCCCTCCACCATCTGGATGGCACCATACGAGGCGTTGTACGGCAGACCTTGCAGATCTCCTTTGTGCTGGAAAGACCCTGGGGAGTCAGCACTTGTGGGACCAGAGATAGTCCGGGCCACGACATAAAAGGTCTAGGTCAACCAGGAGTGGATGAGGACAGCTCAGAGCCGGCAGAAGTCTTATGCTGATAGGAGGAGGAGGCCACTAGAGTTCGAGGATAGAGACCATGTCTTCTTGCGTGTCTCACCTCGACGTGGATTACGGAGATTTGGCCGAGGTGGTAAGTTGTCTCCACGCATCATCGGACCATTCCAGGTCCTCAGCAGGATCGGAGAGGTGGCTTATCGGCTGGCTCTACCACCTCAGTTGCACCGGGTGCACGACGTCTTCCACGCATCTCAGCTGAGGAGATTTGTGCATGACCCGATGCATATAATTGACCATGGGGAGCTGGACGTTGATGATGGGGAGACTTTTGCGGAGGTCTTGGTGGAGATCGAGGATCGACAAAAGCGGGTCCTACATGAATGATCAATTCCTCTAGTGCGCATCAGATGGCAGCACGGGAACCTCCAGGAGAGCACTTGGGAGCGGGAGGCTCAGATGCGTGCTCAATACCCACATTTGTTTCCCTAGCTTATGATGTATATTTACGGGGACGTAAAGCCCGGAGGTGGGAGTGATGTAAAAACCCGTAAATTTCAAGGGAATTTTTTTTCTTAATTTTGTTTGGAATTTTACAAGAACGCAGTTTCTGACGTCACGTGCTTCCGAAGCCCAGTGTGCCCGGAATCATTTTCCGAAGTTTGGCTCGGGTACGTTCAGTGAACGAACAAGCTAGTTTTTCTAACTTTTGAACCGGTGCTCGGAATCGAATTCTGAGGGCACCGATAGAATCACAGCGCCGATACATTCTTAGAAACACCTCTTCCAGAGTTGTGTTTGCTCGGGCGTGGTTTTTAATTTTTGGGGTTAAGTGAAGAAAATAAAATAAAGTGGTGAGACAACTTTATTTTATTTCACTTAAATCCACTTAAAGCCACTTAAAAGCCACTTAAGCTGAGTTGAAGTGGATAGGGTGGACCCCAAAATATCCTACCCTCATGGTAGGATATTTGTGAGGTGGGGCCCACACGAGCCTCACCGTTTCCTTTCATCTAAGTAACGCACCCTCGAAAACACCTTTTAAATGAAAGTCAACTTACACGTTTTCTAAATTCTTAACGCCCCTATTAATTGGGCGGTTAATTTGTTGCAATTAATTCTATGAATTAATTTGTTCGTTACTTATATTTGAAATCAATTGTTGGCATGAGATTAAAAAATAAGACCAACACTTGTCTTTTGAGGGGTGTCTTGTTTTGAGGATTTGGAGAAATATATGAAGCTAGAAGATCTTAATCTTTCTTCACGAAGAATGCGAAGAACGCGAAGAACACGAAGAACGTGAAGAACTCCGGCCTTCGACGAAAGGCGACGAAGAAAGCCGACGATTCTCCTTCCTTGATGCTTCTTCCGTGACGATTCTTTCCCCGCGACAAATCTTTGATCAACTGCTTGAGGTAGGAGATTGCGGATCTTTTAATTTTTTTCCATTATGGATTTTATCCTCAACACGGATTTAATTCATGAAACTAAATCTGTGTGTTTTTCTTTAACCCTCGGAGATCGTCAACGCGACGCCGTATACTACGATGACGCGACGCCCTTCCGCGACGCAACGATCCTCTTCTTTCACGACGGTCAATTTCGCAAAGAACTTGTCTGACGACTACAACGTGGTAGGGGTTGATCCTTTTAAATCTTTGTGATTAAATCCCCGTTTGTTAAATATGATTGTTGTGAGACTTTAAAACCCGCTAACGCGGTGGGTGCGGACCAACGAACAAGTCCGAACCTAGCGCCCTTTTTGTTTGTTATGCACGGATTGGCGGGCGATGACAAATGGGGACGCAAGTTAATTTTGAAGGCTTTGCAGTGAAGAACGGGTCCTGGGACGAGCACATGTGATGACCGCGTGCAAATCAGACCACCAGAGCGCGTTTGGTGGTCTGCGAAAGCCCCCGTCGGCGTGCCACGGCGGCACGTCGGTGCCGACGGCCGGAGGCGGTGGTCGGCCGCCAGGATGCGGCGGCGCCCGGCGCGCCATCGGGAAGACCCTCTGTGGCTGAAGCTGCGGTGGCGCTAGCCAGTCCCGCGGCCACACGGGATCGCGGAGGAGGGATGCGGATTAAGCCGCGTCCGGGTGTCACGGGGGGGGGGGGGGGTGGCTACCTTGCGCGGCACCTGGACAGCGCCAGCGCGCCGGCCGAGCCGCCCGGCCGGACCGCCAGGCCGCGCCGCGTTGGATGGGTCGGGTCGACCTAGTTCGGGCCGACCCAGGGGGGGTTGGGCCGGGTCGGTCCGGGCCCAGACCCCCCGTTTTCGGACCTTTTCGGACTTTTGCCCATATCGTGAGCCACGAGCCTCCGATTGACGCACCGTCAGCGGAGATGAGATCCTTGGATCGAGAAGGTTGTTTCGGTATATCACATTCGAGGTTTCGGAATACTTTGGGTTTGGCTGGGTTGGTTCGTACACGAAACCAACCGGGCCCTCGGAACGGAAACACTTATATCTTGAGCTTCGGATGTCCGATTGACGTACCGTCAACTTTGATGGATTTCTATAAGTGAGAAGGATATTTTGGCTTAGTCCGCTCGAGGTTTTGAAGCAGGTGGAGTACGGTCGGGTTGGTTTTGACTTAAAAACCAACCGGGCCCCTAGGACGAAAATTCCAATAACTCTCAGACCGGGCGTCCGATTGATGCGCCGTCTGCGACGTTGAGTTCCTGTTGACGATATGAAACTTTTGGATACATAAACTTTGGACTATGTGTCAGTTGATGTATCAGACTCTCGGATCGGGGAGCGGACCCTCCCTAATCAGCTTACTATGTGCGGGAACCCTAGATCTGGATGCAACTGCTACTCTGACAGCGACGACTATACAGAGATCCTCAGTGGATTCGACGGAGAAGACTAGAGCACTCAACGATCCTTTGTGGGTCAGTTCTACCTATCCTGTGTGGGTATGATCCTGTGTGGGTCAGTGCTCAGCGGTCCTGTGTGGGCCAGTGCCTACAAATCCTGTGTGGGTCCAATCCTGTGTGGGTCTTTGCGGGGGTTAGTTACCTATCGATCCTGTGTGGGTCAGATCCTTTGTGGGTCATTGTGGGGGTTAGTTACCTATCGATCCTGTGTGGGTGAGATCCTTTGTGGGTCATTGGGAGGGTTAGTTACCTATCGATCATGTGTGGGTCAGATCCTTTGTGGGTCATTGCAGGGGTTAGTACATATTGATCCATTGTGGGTCCGACGGCTTAGATGAATCAGTGGCAATATTTGTTCATCTTTATCGTCATATGAAGAAGTTTACCTATGTGAGCTGAATCCTATTTTTCTTTCCTTTGTGGATTGTGTTGTGCTTTTCTGTGTGGGTTTACGTTTTTCTTTCTTGTGTGGACTGGGTTGTACTTGGGCTCGGATGTTGGAGTCGAACGATAATTGATAACTTAGGTATATGTATGGTCATATACCTAAGCAATGTCAGATGTTACTTAGTGATTGTATCTTTCCTTTGTGGATTATCCTTTGTGGATTCTGGGAGACCTTCGGGGGTCTCAGGGTCCCTACTAAGTAGCTTATACTCACCCCTGCACGGGCTATGCCCGTACTACGTTGTGTTGGTTGCAGACAACGAAGAGCGTTGATCGTGGTTGAGGCTTGCAGAGCAGGACGGTACCTGGAGGTGGACCACTGTGCGGGACGTACTCGGAGCGGTCGGCTGGACCCGAGGAGCAGTGGAGGCTATCTGTACCCACCCTTCAGGTGGGATTTCCAGTGGACAGCTCGATGTTGCGGCTTTACTTTTCAGTTTTTGTTTTCCCTTTCCAGTTGTACTTTTCTTTCAGTTTGGGTTTGTATACTGGCCCACTTACATTTCCGTACTTACTGTTGTAACAGTTTTTACTTAGTGTTTACCTCTCCCTGCTTTCTCTGTGGTGTTTATGGTTTACTTTACAAAGGAAATTCCTTCCCTTTTTCCGGGATTTACACCATGGTGCTAGTCGGCAGCCCCTGGCCTATGGAAGACGGGCTTGGGGTAGTCATGGCACGGGCCCCAAGGACGGGTCATGATAGATTCCATGTATTATATAGAATATTGGGGTAAACAACATAATGATTAATAAGAAAGTAGAAGATAGAATAATTCATGGTTACGCTCCATAATTAAGATGATATAATTGTTTCCAAAAATACATAGGAATGAATTTTTACTCCATTAATGTTAAATACATTAAAGGATCTGAAGTAGATAAACATACTCTAGCTTGAAAGAATGTTGACCGGGACAAGAAAAGTATTGATAACAATTATGATTTGGATATAGAATATATCAATCAAGAAGAATTAGACTTAGCTATTTTAAGTCATGGGGAAGATACTCAAAAATCTCATCATAGTTTGAGGAAGAAAGTGGTAGCATTGAATATTATTGGTGAACAAAATCAGAAGGTTTAAATGAGAATAACCAAAAATTATATTACACATTCTTCTTTGTATTCCAAACACGATCTAAATTATGTGAAAGTGGATTTTGAATATCTAGAATCGGTTAAGGACATGAATAAGTAGTTGGATCTAATTGAAAAGAATGATACATGGGAAATCAAACCCAATCCTTATAAAAAATGTTATGGGCAAAATGGGGGTTTTCTAAAAGAAGCTGAATAAATAAGGTGTATTATTAAGGAACAAGGAAATACATGTATCCAAAGGTTATTCACAAATTTAAGGTATTGATTTCGATGAAACCATTTCTCTTGGAGAAATATTAGATACTATTATATTTTTTCTTTTTACTTCTATAAAACAATGTTAAAATAACAAGTGGATGTAAAGTTTTCATGTTAACATAGGGATCTTGCTGGGGATGTTTACATTAAACAAACGGATGGATTTTTTATTGGGAATGATGAATGTTACATGGTAATATTGAAAGAATCCAGGTATAAAATGAAATAAGCTCCAAGAGAATGGTATTCTAAATTGGAAACATACATAAGAAATATGAGTTTTAATAAATGAATTGTTGATAACAACCACTACATCAAATAAGGTAAGGGGTATTCCCTCATTGTAATTGTTTATGTTGATGACTATTTCACTACATGGAATGATGAAAGAAGTTGTGAAATATTTTCTAAAGAGATAATGAAATTTTTGGAAATGTCAATGCTCGGTGAAATGAAATACTTTCTTAGGTTACAAATTTTACTAAATAAGAATCACATCATTCTATCTCAACAAATTTATAATAAATAAATTTTTAAGAAGTTCAAAATGTTGAATTCACAACCTTTTTCTACCACAATATTTGTGGGAACCAAGTTGAGTGATGATAGTGAAAGTAAGAAATTTAATCAAATAAAATTTCAAAAGAATATTGGAAGCTTGATGTATTTTATTACTTCATGATCTGATATTGTTTATGCTATCACCTTTTTTGAATGATTTAAAAGTTTACCAAAATAATCATATTTAATTTCTGGAAAAATATTTCATAGATAGATTAATGGCACAAAAAAATTGGAATCGGGTATAAAGGATTAGAAATTATTTATTTTTTTCCTATTAAAATGTATTTTTGGCACAAAATTTTATGATAGAATATCCACATGTGGTGGAGTATTATTTCTGTTAAAGATTTGTGTTAGTAGGAATATAATGAAACAAAATACAATAAATCTGAATACAACTGAAGCTCATTTTTTTGCAGCTACTCGATCTACAACCCAACATATTTGAATGAAAACTTATTTAGAGGACATATTTGATTAAGGGAAGTTTCCCTTGATCTTTTATTTTGATAATCAATGTAATATTAGTTTCACAAGGAATACAGTTCAATATTATTTTTTAATATATATTTATATATAATATGATTTCATCCAAAACCATGTGGTGAATAATGAATTGATGGTGGTATATGATCATGCATTTAAACAGGTGGCATATGTTTTCCCAAAACATAGACCAAATGAATCCTTTTAAAATTTTGTATGAACATGGGTGTATGGACACCTTCATAGAAAGGCTGCTGTATTTTTTTCCTATCTATCTTCATACATTTGGATAGTTTGGTCTAACGAGAGAAAGTTTATCATAAATCTATCTTTATGGAAGCATGAAAAAAGTGGGAGATTTGGGTAACCTATAAATCCATCATCTTATGGTTGTGTAGAAAATAATATTTTTCTGTTGGATTGGTTGAAGGAAATATATTCTAATATAAAAAAATTGAAGATGTAAATAAAGATGAGGAGGAAAATAGTGATGATAAATTGAAGAGGTTTCGTGGTCACTACTTTTGGATAGCATGGTTTGTCTATAAATGATTATTTTTTCAATAAATTAGTTAGATAATGTAGTATTAGAATTATTTATAATTAATACATTGATTGAGGATATAAATTTCATTTATTTATGAATCCTAGTTGACAAAAAATATCCAATGGAGAGACTATTAGGACCATGATGATAAGGATGATCTTATTCAGGTGTTGTATTTTGTTGTCAAAGGATTTTAAGAAGAAACATATGTTTAGGAATAAAACAAATCACCTCATTTTGTATTTGGTGAAATTCAAAAAAACCATTATATTCAAGAAATTTTACAGAAGATGATTGAAAAGGTCCATCATATCCAATATATGATGCTGGAAGAAAAGATTCATCGGATTCACACTCAATTAAAATTGAAATAATAGATTGTAATGAGGAAGAATCATATTCTATAAGACTACAATATAAATGTGATGATTTTTTTTCTAATTATGGGTGCACATAAATAACACATATTCTGAACACTTGTAAATGTATTTTAATGATATAAATGGGTACTAACATAGATAATTTTAATCATATTCAGATTTATTGTATCTAGATAAGAGAAAAGGGGTGTTTGAGATCATAATAAGCGTAATTGAATCCATGATAATTGTATTAATGTTAATTGAATTGAGACTCAGAATGAATGGAAGGAATTTTTCTGGAAGATCTAATGCCTCTTATTTTAAGACAGAGAATGAAAATATTGTTCTCAGATATATTTGATGTCATGAGGGAAGTCATTATACAATCACATGTTTGAAATAATGAAAGTTCCTAATGTTTAATCTATTTTCACCAGTCCATAATATTTTGTATTCTATCATATTCAGGTGTAATAGTTTTTAAAAATAATTATGGTAAAATAATTGCGTTGGTAATGATGAAAAACATAATTATGGAGTCATATCAACAAAGAATTCAAATATTTACATAGTATTCCATGTGTTTTCAATGAAATATCTAAAATTTTGAATACAAGGAAGAATTTAAAAACATCTAATATACTGAATGTACTATTGTTCATTCATACTAAAATCTAAAATATATAAATATTTTGATAATGAGTTTTATGGGGATTGTATTCATAAAATAATGATGAACTCTTATATATTTTCAAATGATTTTATCATTTGGGTTAATATTCATTGTATCAGAGATGATATTGATTCATCTTGATATAAGAATGAGAATATTTTATTCCATTTGCTGCATAGGAATGTAATAGGGAAATTGTATTAGTAAATTGTAGTGGTTAAATAGAATCAAATGATGGTATGCGAAAAGAATGAAAGGGATATATTTCTTCAAATATTTAATGGTAAAAAGTATCCTAATGATTATATCGTAATGAGAAAATTGACATGGAATTTGAAATAGGATTTTTGTTTTTGAAGAACGTCAGATGAGAGATTATGTGTTTAGAAGATTTAAGAAGGATATATTTGAGTTTAAAATGGTTAACGAAGTCATTAATACACCTGAAAGTAAAGGATACATGAAAATTCAAGAAATTTGTTTCTGATGGATTTTTTTCAAGATTCCATCCCATAACACATTTGGGGCACCAATGAAAGGATAAAAAAGAATTTTACTTCATTGAAGATGGATTTACTACTCACTTTACAAGATACAGATTCTCTATTTTTTAGATATGAGGTTTCTTTATTGATACTTATTGAAAATAATTTTCAGACCAAAGTAAAATGAGAAAAGACAATATTGAAAAATATTCATCTAATAATCATAATTAGTTGGTCATAATATTCAAATGGATATCATAATTTTCTTTTCATAATATTCAGATGATCATCATATTCGGATGATCATCATATCAAGCTAAATAATCAGAACATGGATTATCATATTGGGTTTTCCAGAACAAGGAAGAAAGTGTTATGAATTTTCTCAACCATATTTTGGGGAAATCATATTTTTATTGGTCATTAAATTTGGGAAAATATTATTTGGAATTCAAACTAGGAATATCATTTTGGGAAATCGGACTGGGATATTCATATTTGGAGAATCGTAATGGGAATCAAACTAAGTTTTATAATGAAAGTTCATGAATTTCATACTATATTTTGGGTAAAAAAGTGAATAATTGTTTAATAATCAATACATTTGTAGAAGTTGAAAAGAAGAACATGTTGCATGTTTACAAAAAAATTGTATTGCATTATTTTTTCCATAAGGATCCCACAAACTAATGAATTATTTCTATAGTGATACACATGTGTAACAATATATCCTACTAGTCTTATTCCATGCAAACAGATTCTTTTCTATTGTATTCTCTGGTAGTGGTTCATTTCCAAACTATAATAGAGAAGTAGCTATTCTTATTGAATAGTAAACCTTTTAAATACACCTTTTCATATGGATGTGTGTTTGATTTTTTTTGTTGGGAATGAAATAATTAACAGGAGTCGAAGGTTGTATCAATGATGAAGAAAACATAAAAGAAAGAAAATTTTATCATTGATTCACCCCACCCCCTCTAATTCATAAATTTATCTTGACTGGGTAATTACTAATATATTACTCTATTTTATACTATTTCACTCACTGGTAGATGATAATATCATTCAGGTATGTGTGGACTATCACCTTCAAGAAGCGACATGACTCACTCTTTTCATAACCACACCAAAGTGTTTTTTATGTATAACTATTTAGTTGATTAATATGTTATTTATGATATTATAATCATTATATAAAAATAAAATATTACATACCACATTTCCATTTTGTTTGTTGAAAAATTGACATGATACTAATGCCTATGTATGAAATATTATATTCATGATAATAACATATTACATTTATCAAAACCATATTTCATGATATGATTTAAAATTATAATTGTTTTATAAATATTATAAAATTTAAATTATTATTATAATGGATGGAATCTAACCATTAATGTAATAAGAGGATAGAAAAAACAAAATCCAAAAATTTATGAAAACCAAAGTCGTTATTACTTGAATTAAGATTTTACAAAAGAATTTAATAAAATGGTATTACATTATCCTAATTAAATAATATTTAGTATGATATATATTATTATGGATATATAATAGCTTTATAATTATACTATATGTTTTATAATGTATGTTTAAATGTGTTCAAAGGATGTTGAGTCTTAAGTTAACGGGTTTCTATCTTCTCTTTAATTTTTGGGAAACATATAAAAATTGGCCACTTTTTTAACTTTTTTATAAATATACTACCCATTTGACATGTTATACCTTGAATCACCTCATTTAAATGATATTAAAAGTTTCGTTTTATGTTACTATTTATTTTTCTGTTGTTTTAAATGATTACAAAAGAAGTAAGGAATTTCCATATCACTTTTTACATTGCTGAGTTACATGTAATATTCAACAATTTTTTCTTATATATGATGTATATATTATCCATTAATATATTTTATATTACATAACATTAAAATTATATATATTTACCTAAAAAATATATTATATCTCTTTCACAGAGTTTATTATTCCAATGATATTCAAGTATTAAGTGTTCTTGTTCAAAATTATCCTTCTTTGACACATATGTTATATTATGAACCTATCTAGTTTTTGAGGTATATATATATCCCCATGGACTTGTAATATAGTGAATTTATTTATTCTATTTATATAACATGTTTTTTTTCTTTCAAGGTTCTTACGATTTAGATTTTCCAAAGTCACGTGGTTTTTATGCTACATTCCTTTCATTTATTAGGATTGCCTAAGATTATTATTTCAATGATGAAATTTTATGATCTGTATCTCAAAAAATAATTAATTTTATTATCATTTTCATAAATATATAATATATGATTTCTATTCACTTTCCACTCTTTATGTACTATGGTTCCCAAAATTATGGTTTTTAAAAAAATGATATTTATTTTAGAACTCGGTAGAAAAATCATTTTTACTCCAATGTCATTTTATCTAAATAAATATCCCAAAAAGAATTTATTAGGAAGATTTATTAAATACATTTTTCCCATGTTTTTCTTTTTTAAAAAAAATATATTAAAATTAATATTCATGTTTTTTTAACCAAAAAAATTATATTTATCTTTTACAAAAAATGATAAAGGAATATTTTTTTATAATGTACAACATGAATAGAAATTTCAATCATTATGAATATTATGTTTTTTAATTATTCCTTTATAAATTTCTGTAGTAAATTTCTACAAAAATTATTTTCAAAATGTTTTAAAAAGTAATATCATTTCAGAAATTATATTTTCTACATAAATTGTTTTAATTGATTTTTAAATTCATCATTTATTAGGTTTCCATATTAATTTCAAAGAAAATATTTCTGGAATATTTTATTTTTTTATTGGAAAATTAGATTGTCAATGGAATGTTATTTTCCTTATAAAAAGATCCATGTGATCATTCAAAGTCATTTTCTATCATAGATGACGTCCTTTTATATAATATATGTTTTACGAGGAATATGAACCAAGGATACAATTATTATTCTTTTTTAAAATCGGTGATGATGAAAAGATGTTTATGAAATCTATTTATCTTCCATATTTTATACAATGATACAATTCTTATGAAACCTTGTTCTTTTCCGTGGGTTATGATATGATGAAATAATGAAATGGTTATGGAATGTTTTAGTTTATTATATGTTATGAGATGATTAAATGTTTATGAATCGAATTTTCATAATTAGTTATAATAAGAAACCTGTTTTATGATATTATAGAACATATATGTATGATTTTCAATAGATGATGGTGGTAACATCATAACCATGCATGATGGATATTTTACAACTGAAGATGGGTTGGACCTATATCTACCTCCAATGAATTGGGTAAATATTTATATCTCATGAGATATATAGGATGGGAATAGGGAGTGAACATAGTTCATTAAGGGTCTTTGTCTGCTATGACATTCATGAGAGTGGAACTTGACAACCAGAATGGTTTATGGAGTGAACCAATTCAACTATTATAGACATTTTAGTGATCCTTTATTACCATGGAAATGAATTTCTATGATTATATATATGTGAAAATTTCATGTATTATGCCAATGTTATGCAATCATAGCTCTTATTCAGTGATATCCATATGATTCATGTCTTATGAACTACCATTCTCTATTCCGTTTCTCCAAATTCTAATATTTGATATGAAGGGTATGGTATTCATATGTTATTCTCATGTACTCATACAATTAGGTTTATCTAATTCTTAATTATATACCTTGTTTACCCTTACAATGTATATGAACTCACCCTTTCTTATTTTCCCTTCCCCATATTATAAAAAATGTTTTTATGTTTTCTATGTTTGGTAATAGTAATAAAGTATAAGATCATTATGGAAGATGTTGAAGAAATATCATCAAATTAAATTATTTTTTGCATAGTGTCCAAAGAAAAAATCTATTATGTTGCTCAAGAATGTGTTTTTATAATGTATTAAATACTGATATGAAAATATATAATGTCCATTTTTAAAAATGGTGGGTCTCTATATGTATATGAAATACCATAATGAATAATTTGGCAAGAAATACACTATATTTTATAACATAATGGTGGGTAAAAATTAAAGAAATTATATTGTATATTTCAATGAAATGTTCGGTGATTTTTAAACAAAAAATTATATATTTAATGAAGATAAATTTTTATTAAAAAATTAAGTGAAATTTAGAAAAATTTCTCATTAATGATCTATTAATAATTATAATGACATTTCCATGTGCTATTGGGTCCAAATTTAAATAGAATTTACAAAAACATCCCACAAAAAATAAAAAAAATCATCCAAATGAAATGGATTATATTAATCCACAAGAATATTATGTGGAATCTGTACTATAAATCATAATAAATATTACATTGGAAACAATATTATAGTTACCTATTGGTATTTTACAATATTTGTTATAATAATTATTTATGAAAATTCCTTCAAAATTTTCATCAAACAATGATATTTTTACTAAAATAATATATTTTTAATTTATACATTAAAATGAAATTTATAGTTTTAAATTTTATTAGATATACCATTGGATGTTTTTTTGAATGTGTACAATGACACAAGGACATCCATTTTTATTAATAAACACTTTTTTTTCCAAATTATGTTGAAATATTCACATAATAATTCTATATAGTTCGTGTGTGAAATCTCACTAAAAAATACTAATGGAATTCAATTGTATTTCATGTTTAAGTGAGACATCTAACAATAAATATCATTAAGACTTATAATAGAAATTTATTTTTTAAATCTAAAAGGAAAATAAATTTTTTTATGTAAAATTTTTTTAATATCACTAAATATAGATAAAAAATATATTTTATCCACAATTAAAATTTTTAGATAATAATATATTTTAAATATTATCTTTAATTATATTTTGTAAAACAAATACTGTATAATCCAAATATATTTAACTAAAAATAAAATATATTTTTTCATAAGATATATATGGAATTATAAATTCATCTATGAAAAACGAATTCCCCTATAAATATATATTACTCTGAATATAATTAAAAAATAATATAAATTAAAAAACTACTCTCGAAAACCATTGGTTCAATTTTGATTCATGGATAGAGGTTTAATGGACAATAGTAAATATTTTAATAGATTATCGATCACTAACAAAAAAATATTAGAATTCCCTTTTCTTGTTGTAACACCATAATTAAACTTCAATTAATAATAATAATATAATCCATTGGAATAAAAATAGTCACTCTTTGAGGAATAAAATATAAATGACAACAATGGAATCTATATTAAAAAGAATATTGAAACATTTCTCATGTATTCAAAAAAACATAAACCTTACCCCTGATAGAATTTTTGATATACTTCTTAGACATGAGACATCATATGTGACATGTGTTATACCATATAGTAATTTTAATTACATATATGGATTTTTTTTCTTTTGGTTAAGTGACTGTATGAGTTCCCACTATACCCTATTGAGTGGATATATACAAAATACTAAAAAGTATTTGAGTAAGAATATATTTTTCATGAATTTAGTTTTCATGAAAATCAAAAATTGCTACTACCATGATACCTTAGATAGGCTAAGAAATTAATGGGATGGAATTACCTATCTACATAGACCAGTAAATAGTGTATAGAAATCATGTACAATGTTTTAGGAATGGTTCTGTTTTTTGAAAAAAGTAAAAATGGTCCTTCCTTAGAACACACCTTTCCCTCATCATATATTTTTATATCATGTATTATGGTAGAGTCTGAGAAAACAACATAAAGTAAATATTATAAAATAAATAATTTCTATTTAAAAACAATAATATTAATGTGAATGTGAACTAATATGTTGAAAATTTTGAATACCCAAAACACTAAGAAAACATATTTAAAATAATTCAAAGAAATATAATTAATATAAGACTAGGTGGGATAATAATCAGGTGATACAAATATATAAATTTTCTATTAAACTGAAAAAAAACTTGAACGAAAATATCCATTACCCACCACTATGGGTGAAAATTATTATCTCCCACCACATTAATGACTCCAAACCATAAAAAAATTACATGAGTCACCATAACCACTAAGAAAAATATTTCCATTTCATGATTCATAAAAAAATACGAATAAATACACCTTATGGTTGTATGTATAGTGGGAGAAAAATAATCCAATAAGGATCCCACCCAGTACTCCATGTTAATAGAATGATGAAAAAACTATAAGCCTATAATTTAAAAAAATATATATAAAATTATGCTATAAACATATAAATAAGCCAATTTAAAATTGAAATTTCCATTTATAAATACATTTAAGTGTGAAAGGAAACCAAATGTGCAAGGTATACTTAAATTTCAAATGTAAAACCATAAAATTATGGGAATAATATATAGGAATCTATTTTTTGAAATAATTTTTCTCTATAAATGAAATTTTAAATTACATTCATGATTTTATAGGAAGATTCCCCTCATGACGAGTAATTTTATCTTGTAATGTAGGAATTCAAAGTATTAAAATAACCACAATACATGTATTACCATGTTATATAGTTCACCTTGATTGGATTGTACATATATTGAATAAAATATGAATTATAACCCCTTTCTATAAGATGTGTCAGAGTCTAATTCCCCACCCATGTACATGAGACTTCCAATGAGTCTTATTCTATATTAAGGATTATCAAGAATTCATTTTTAAACAAAAATATCATTTCACTTAAGGATTATAAATCAACTAAACAATCCAAAAACACACAATACAAACGAATATTAATTAAAATGAATTTATTCTATAATTATTTTAATAATTATTTATAACTCAAGGGTAAGAATTAATCAAACCACCATAAAATATTACATATAAAAATATGCTATGTGGTGATAATAAGATAATGCAATCTCCATGTAAATAAATGAGTAATTTATTATTGAAAAAAATTATTTTAAACATTATAAAATATCATTATTATTCAAGGATAGACCACCAAAAAAATATTTACTTTTTTTAGTTAATAGTGATTGTAGAATTTTCATAAACATGTGGAATAACTCACATAATAAAATTCATCAATATTATTTTTTTTAATCCAAAAACCAAAAAAAATTATAAAAAACCAATATATTGATCATAAATATTTTTAGTCCCCACATGAATAAAAAAATTCTTATAGATATATTATAGAATTTTTAAATCATCAATCTATTTTTATTAAATCAATATGAGAATGAAAAATGATATACATGGTAGATATATAATAAAATCCTTTATAATTTTTTTTCACAAAATATAATTATAATATATTTTTTATAAAAATTTTATTTTTTAGTGATGAAAAATAAAAAATAAACATCCTACAAAATTATTTCCATACACCGCCCTAGATGTGGGGTGATAGTAGAGAGTCAAATAGAGGAATAGTGATGGAAAATTATGAAGGATAATGGATATCCACATATAGAAATATCTTTATTAGTGATAAATAATTTGAGTAAAAGGATGAATAATGAGGGAGATTAAAATGTGGGTATGTGGGGGGGGGGGGGCTTGAGAGAATCCACTATTATTTGGGGAAAAGATGAATGAAGTCTTTTATTAGAATCCAACATAAATAAATAAATAATAATTTAAAATTATCACATTTGTAGGGTGTTGGTGTTGTGATCACATTATTTTAGAACATTAAATACACTCCCTCCCATGGTAAACCTACTAAAAACTATTTTCTCTCCAAATTCAACCGAAATTCTAAAAATCAATAATTAAAAAATAATTTTTTAAAAACTTCTTTAGTCTGAAAATTCCATCCCCCTTTTTATTTTATGTACATTGAATGTTCCCAAGATATACCTTATAAATACAAAAATTCATTAAACCTAAATAAATTCAAATACATTTAAATATAGTCCTATGGTCGGGGATTCACACATCATATTTGGAATCCCCATAAACAATTAAAATATTAGTGTCTAGGATATCCATCACATTAAAGGAAAATAATGACCTATATATTCGAGATTATCTAAATAAATTAAAGATATTTTAATGTTATGATGCAATAATAAAAATAAAATTATTCCATTAGACAATATCATAATACATAAATAAAATGTTACATTTTCCTAAATTCCTCTAAATTAGTTGTCAAATACTATATCATAGCCAAATAATATTATAATTTTCATTAAAACCCTTTTATATTACCAAAATATTTCTAACTAATAATATTGTGAAATA
The DNA here is from genome assembly GCA_963277665.1 of Viscum album. Taxonomy (NCBI): domain Eukaryota; kingdom Viridiplantae; phylum Streptophyta; class Magnoliopsida; order Santalales; family Viscaceae; genus Viscum; species Viscum album. Next base: position 1,939,011,515 of record OY728126.1, on the reverse strand, counting down.
AAATAAATTAAAATATTAATCAAATAAAAAAAATAATTCAAAACAAAACATTCATAAAATGAAACAATTGTTTATTTAACAGAATCAACCCATTTGAATAATATAACCCATCATAAAATATTTTTAAACAAAATTTAGACACAAACATCTTGTTTAATTTTTTCAAAAATAAAAAATATTTGATGGTTCCAGATAATTTTATTAAATTAAGGGATAGTAAAAAAATAAAAAATTATCATTTTTATATAAAAAAATTAATATTTTCTAATCTCAAATATCATTTCACTAAAAATGAAATTGAATTAATAACAATATTTTCACCCAAAACATCCCATGGTAAGAATAAATATCCCCAAAACGAATCTCATTTAAACATAATGCATTCAGTATTATTATAAAATATTTTACCACTCCCACACAAATGATTAGAATATCATGTCAAGTAAGAATGAATGAAAAAAAACATAGTTTCGTATAACCAAAAAATGTATATTATGTTGTTATTTCGAAAATTAACCATTGGTGACATATTTATATTTTAAGGTCATTTACAATCATAAAAGTTCAATTTGTTGAGGAAAATTACCTGACCATAAATTTTAAAATTCATTCATTAAAATGGATCAATTAAAATGTATGTCTCGTTATATATTAAATTAATTTATGGTGGGGACCATTTTACCTTAAAATGCCATTACAAAAAACTAGAGTAAGAATATTCCTTAAGAAATATTCCTTCTCCTTTAATTTATCACATTTTACAAAATGTTTAACAACATTATCTTAAGGAACACACTTATCCACATATATATTAAAGTAATTAATAAAAAATAAAATAATTTTTTCCCAAATATGTAGATCATTAATAGGAGTAAAAATTATCATAATAAAATGGATCCTTCACTAAGATCAATTTATATTTATATAAACTTCCCGAACTATTTATAAATCTTCAAGATGAAACATAATAATCATTAAAATAATTATACTAAAAAACTTACCCATCCAAATATGGATTTCCACCTTCAATTTGTTCAAAATTAACAAATTTAAATTCATAAAAATTAAAATAGATAATACAACAATAAAATAAAAATAATTTAAGAAAAATATTAATTTTTAGATACATCTCTTAATTGATTTTATGATATTAATGAATAATCATTAAAAAAATTAATAATACAATAATTAAATATATCCTGATATAATATGTGCCATAAACATAAATAATGGTTACAATATCACCTGAGTCATAAAAAAATTACATTAGTTAAATTATCCATATACATCAATTCTATGTAAATATTACAGGATGTAATATTTCATTATTTATTTTTAATCCACTAACCCCACACATAAATTGACTTCACAAACAATATAAACCATATAACTAAATAAAATTGGACACTAAAAAACTTTTATCATAGTGATTATAAAATCAATAAATACCTGAGTAATACATAATTTCCAATTAATATAACTATTTACGATTTTTAACAATGCATAATATTTTTAAAATCATGTATATTTATTTATTAAAACACATTTTTAATATATTTTAATATGGAAAACAAATTGGAAAATATTTTTTATAAAATAATTATATTATTACACAAATTATAAAAAAATAGTTCATATAAACTACCCACTATATTATAATTAAATTATAATTAGAAAGTTATTTTTGACAATATATTTTCAAAATAATTCTCTATATGAGTTCCATATATTAAAAAAATAAATAAATAAAATTTGGGAAAAATATTTTTCTCAAAAAATTTGGGTCTTGAATATTCTATTACAATACAATGGATAATCCAAAATTTATAGAAATCTCATATAGGATAAACTGTAACATTTTCATTTCATGTTACCATCCCATGAATAATAAATTATTCAATCATTATTGAGAATCATAATACATATACATTAATTTATAGCAAGAGACATTTGGAAACAAGGGAATTTAATTGTGTGAACAATTACCCCTATCATTAATTCTGAAAACTCAAACAATTAAGATATATTAAGTATATAAATATAAATCAATATATTTCATAAAATTAATTGTTAAATCATTATCAATTTGGTATAAATTTAAATAATTCATTTTGGAATATACATGAATCTTACTTAGTTACTTTAAAATTTATAGATGATAATCCCCATTTTTATAATTCAAAATACCATGAAACATACATACAATATAAATTAAAAACAATAAATAATAAAACATATAGAAATTAAATTGATATAGTAAAAAACCTACAAAAAATGACATAGATATCGAAAACCAACTCATGGAGGTCAATCAATACAATATGATATCTAGATCTCAAAAAACATCCAATGATAAAATGTTCTTTAACTATCTTTCTAAATCACATACATTATAATCATAATAATGATTAATCTAGTCATGTTCAAAACATTTATCCTAAATATTAAACTATCATTTCAATCATTACAAAATCAAGTATATATATTTGAGAAATTAGGTTTTTTAAAACACATTTTTTTAAATAAAATATAATTTTAATTATCTCTATTAATGTATTGATAATCCTCTTTAATGAAATCAAAAGAAAATACTCTCTCATTAATCATGTAATATATCTTATCTATACATATATTTCAATGTTATTTATCTAAAAAAATTTAATTAACATATAAATATAAATTTTTCACTCAAACAAAATTTAAGAAATGAAAAGGAAATATTTATAAAATAACCATTTTAATTTTTAGTATATCCCTAATTTTTAATTTTTAAATTCATTATAGATAATTTCCATTTTAATTAATTATAATTTATTATATATTTTTTCATTACTAAATTTAAATAAAATTATTAATTACTATATCGAAATATAAATAATTTCATAACATAGAATTTGGAGGGAAATAATTAAAAATGTCTACCATACCTAACTAAGAAACATTGAAACATTAAAACACCTCAATACAATTTCATAAAATAGGAATATGAACATAATAAAAATAATTGAAACCCATTTTAGGAAAAAAATAATAAAACAACACATTAAAATTTACACTAAACATGTAACCAATCCTAAATCATCAAATATAGATTTAAAACGAAATAAATTTAATCATAGAAAACAGTAACAATTAGGTAGAAAGGAAAATTCATATCATCCAGGTTTCATGGCATGGGTGTATGGTCTATAACCCCTGATCCTTACCCGTGTACCTAAATATTTAGTTATCAAACTTCTTCTTGAGATATAATTCTCTCCAACGATGAATCATATTTCAAATACCATGTAAAATATGACTATCACACAAACCATAGAAACTACTTTCATGTCACTGTATGTTTGGTCCATACACCCACCCATAACACGCCCCTTATGTCTTAAAAATTCTTTATCTCATTTACCATTTATCCCCTTATACATAAAAAACCAGGATTTGATACAGTTATTTCATGGGAGAAAACATGATACCCTCAACCCAACACATGACCTAGCACATAACATAGTTCGAAGCAGGTTCTTGATTCTTAAGGCATATAAAATTCTTCCAATACATCAAGTAAAATCATCATAGATTTTATTTCTAATGATAGAAAAACAATTAAGGGTATATCTTAGGAACTCATAATTTACTCAAAATATTTTCGTAATTCAATATCTAATAAGAATCTTTTGAGGACCCAGATAATAGGAAAAATGTCATAATACTGAATAATTATCGTAAAAAACTATCTGATGGACATAGAACTAACTCAGAATCCATAAATCTAATTTAAACCAAGTCACAAAGAATAACTATACAAAATGATCTAATGTAATGTAAATATGACTAAAAATAAATGCGAAAATAAGGTGGTGGCTCAAATACAAAAATCCTTTATAAAATAAAACAAACAATATAAATAAATTGTTTCTACCCATATCTTTGTGGTACAAAAATATTTTCCATCCATATGACCACCTCTAGCTCAAAAAATGATATTATATATAACCACATCCTCATTGAATTTCTATTCCATTACCCATTTTTTCCAAAACAAGTTTTGTAAACACCAATACATTATGTTTAAGGAGTGAAAGAAACAATCCTAGTAAGAACTCACAAATTATTCCATGTTCATATTATACAAAAGAACCATAAACCACTAGTTTAAATTATACTAGTAAATTAATGTGAGATTTTTGTTTTTTATAGAAAAATGTAAATGTTTATTTTTATTTTTATAAATTATATGTGGTTAAGTAATCCCTAATATTAATTCATATAACAATGTATAAAGTGACGCTATGACATAATTGAAATAAGGTGTAGGGAATATTTATTTTCAAAAACTATGGGTTATGCCTTAATTGTTAAAATCTATGAATGATCCAATATCCAAAGTTCCATCATAACACAGTATACACCCATGTTGATGTACAATTATAAGGATTAAAACAACTAGTAGCCTCAGCTCCCCATGCACTAGAATGCACCAATATGGATAAAGACATATATTACATCTTCTATGAAAGGAAGCCACCAAACCTAGTATGTGTATGAATTATTTCCCCCTTATGTACCATATACAAACCTTGGGTCTTTTTATTATAATGGTTAACCAATAATTCATGTTTTAATTATTTGGATCATTTCATCAAGGTATATTAGTGTAACTATGTAATACTAATTAACACAATCAAAAATCTCTTAAAATGTAATCTAACATGTAATAATTTTATTTATTTATTATAATTATATTCTAAAAATATAAAAAAATATTTATAATTAATTTTGATAAAAATATGTTATATGTTTCTAATGGAATATTTCAAGGTAAAAGTTCTATATAGGTGTTTATTTTTGAAAAATTTAATTAAAACATGAAAAATATTTATAATTCAGTGATAAAAAAACCTATAAATATTAATTAAATATTAATAATAAAACTCATTGATAAATTTGTCTAAATGTGTGGTGTGTGAGATATAAAATTGAAGCATTCATATAAATATTATACCACCCTATCACAAAAACATTAATAAACCTTAAAATATTATAATCATAGATATCCTCATCCCTCACATATAAAAACGACACACACACACACACACACACATGTAATCAGATTTCGATAACATGAATAAATTTATAGTTCTTCACTATCATAACACAAATGGAATCACTAACTAGAAATATTATGGAATAAATTATAAAATGTGATTTTTAACCATATATATGGATAAGAATCACTAAATAATTATTTAGATATCTGGTAATATAATCTGCCAACTAATATCAAATTAAATCATTTCCCTATGAACAATGTCAATTTTGTGGGAAATTAAATAGATGAGAAGAACTAATATGATGGAAGAAAGAAAAGGTATATGCCTTAATGATGAGAGATCTTGCACGTTTATATTGTATTTATGGAAGATATAAAATAGGGGGAGGAATTTAAATGGTAAACAATGTGTTTAAGGGATAAATAGATAATACCTTGTCATTAGGCTTAGAAAATATGGTGGATTTATTAATAATTCAACATAAAACCAAAAAATAAATTTACCAACCTATTTCATGATTATGGTGTATTGGAAAGGATCACATACAATCTTTTCATGTAACACATTACCTCCCTTGGTAAACCCATTTAATAATCTATTGTTCAACTAGATTTAACACAAATGTTAAAAGTAAAAAAATTAATAAAATATTATTCGTAAAAATTTCATCTTTTGTGTAAATATAAAAATGCAGTCATGAAGTTGTATACATTCATTAATAAAAATCCCAATTAATAAAAATATTTGATTGAATAATGTATTTATTTTTTAACTAAAATTTATATTCATTATTTATGAAAATAGTAATAAGTATTTCATTATAGAACTATTTAGTTTCCTCAACATCTGATCCTTGATGATTCATATTTTCATTATTAATAACCACATTCTAATTTTTAATTTATTGTTTTGGTAGCCTTTAATAGATACTATAGAATATATTTGTAATTATATATAATAGTAACTTGGTTATATTTATTATATGAAAATGTACATGTTGGAACACTTTTCAATGTAGTTATACTAAAAATTCATGTTGCGTGAGTTTGGGGTAAGATAGTATTTTGTGACATCGAAGACATATCTATATTGTTAAAAAAATATGATGAAAATTATCTAAGGAAATAATTTTCATTTTATTAATTTACTAAAAACATAGATAAATTGTATTTAATATACATGATAATGATATAATATTCTCACTACCTCATACTAGAAAGTGTATATTAATAAATTCCACCTATTAGAGCTCATTCTATTTGATATAAGTGGGGAAAAGAGGAGTTATAAAAAATTTACATACATATTTTATTTTCTGTATAGATGATTTAACTCATATTATATATAATATATTTATGAAATTTAATTTTTTTGGCCTTGAATGTGTTTAATAATTTTAATAGATGTGTAAAAACAGAGAATGTATTCACCATGAGGTTTCTATATTTAGATAATAGTGTTTGATTAACAAGATTAATGATCAAATAATTTCTTCAAAATCATGATTTGTTCTACCCATCACGTATTCAATAAACCCAAAAAAAATTGTGTTCATGAATGTAAGATCATAAATTTAGTATAAATATCTCATACCTTATAGTGGATAATGTGACTTCTTGATTTCTATAAAGTCAAACAATTATTAAAGTGGTTAAAAAATATTACTTTCTAAATGTAATTAATATATTAAACCATATGATATATATTATAATAATATCTTGTGGTTAATATTATCTAATTTATTTGTCAACCTATTTATTATCAAGAAGAAAGATATAAATTTTTGGAATTTATGAAAAGAGAAGAATATTTTATTTTCCATGGATATAATATCACCATGATATTTTTTATGAAAAATTTCTTGTTAAATAAATATGTTTCTTTGATAAGATACATTACACACAAAAATGAGTTTAAAATAATCGTGATACATATTATAATAAAATTAATTTTAAATGTCTATTATAACTATAATATCTTGAGTTTATTGAAGAAACACTATGATCAATAGCATACATGATACGCTACATCGAGCTTAAACGACAACAAAATATTATTATTTAAATGTTTCCATTATAACATAGTAGTTTTAATGGAGCGAATGAATAATACTAAATTAATTATGGAAATATGTTTTACAATTGTTTGAATAATTATTGTATTGTTAAAAAATTTATTATAAATGTAAATAAAAAACAATTGATTATAAAGGATGTGTTTTTATGAAAACTAATGTTCTAAAAAGTGAATAATTGTGTTTATAAATTCATATCACCCTTTATGGATTTTTATATAATGGAAAATATATTTTATATATTCAATTTAATGTTTTAATTTCAATATATATGTTTTCTAGACATTATATAGGAACAAATTCTAATTTTTTGATAAAACATGTATTTTCCAAAAATTGTAGTTTTAGGGCCTTTTGATGGAGAACCATTATTAAAATTAGATTTGTACACCTTCATATGTTCTACTTGAAAAAATAATTTTTTTTATAATATGGAAATAAATATTTCATTTGGATAAATTTTTTATATTTTTACGATAACTATCATGTTTTCATGAATAGTAAAATTATCTAAATTTTAATTAAAAACTACTTTTTTCATTGAGATATTTATATGGTTAAATATTTTTATTTATTGGGATTAAAGTTTAAATTGATTATATTTTTATCATTTAATCCAATGTTGGTCATTATAATCCATTTCACATTGAAATAAAAATTAAAGACATTTTAATCTTTTGGATGTTTTTACTTCTTAAAAAAACAAACTTTCTAGTTTTGGCAATGAGAATTAATTTTGTATTAATTACTAAAATTTATATATTTTATATCTTGAAAAATGGATTCAATATATGGAATCATAAGGATCATATTGTATAATTCGATACATTTTATTTTGGGACATTTTGTAACACCATAAGCATCCACAATATACTTCTCTTTGAATAATACAATAGTGTGTGGTGTACGCAATTTTGAGTTCTAACACAACACAACCAATTAAACTAGCCATTAAGAGTAGTAATATCCAATTTTTGAAATTTTATAAATTTTATCATTCAAAATGTACTTCATTTATGGATTTATATTATCGAAATTATCTTAGGGTGATTTTTTGGTATTTTTCAGAAAACATTTAATTTTTAATGAATAGTGAAAAATTCAAAATTTTAATTAAAACAAATTTTTTAATAGAAATAATTGATAGTGATAAATTATACTATTTATTGGGTTTTAAGTATAATTAGATTATATTTTTACCATTTAATCTAATGTTTTTCGTTGGACGTAATTTCACATTTAAACTGGACATAAGCAACTATTAATCTTTTGATAGTTATTATTTCATAAAAACACGCTTTTTGTTTTGACAACAGAAATTAAATTTAAATTAATTTTTACCACTTCGGTGTTTTGAATTTAAAAAAAATTATTCCATATTTAGAATCAGGAGGTCCAAATTGTGTAAAAAGGTAACTTTTATTTTTAGACATTTTGAATAATTACTTGGGTAAATATTTTATTTACCATGGTTAAAGGGTCAATCTGGTAAATAAGGGTAAAAAAATAATATTATAAAAATATTAAATTACCCTAACACGTGTTCTAACCCTATTTGATGATACATTTCCTACCATGGGTTTCCTTGGGTCAATTTTGGGACCCCATGGAGCCACTTATTAGTGATAATGACACTTTATATTAATTAAGTTAAAGTAAATATAAAAATGACATAAGCATATATCTTTTAGTAAAACAATTTTTACATAGGGTTATATATGTTATCTCTTCAACTATAAATATTCATTAGAACGCTAAAAATATTTCCTACATAATCATATTTTATTTATAATTTTTAGAAATTTAATATTTAAATTTATTTATGAATGAAGGATGATGCAATATTTTCCTTATTAATGAAAGCATTAAATAACTAGTGTTATAAATGTTAAAATAAATGTAATATGAATGTTTTGATTCCATCCACGAATTTTCTAGGCTAATATGAAATGTTAGGGTTGTTTAGATTAAATTTTTTTGATGTAATAATGCTGATATGAATTTAGAAAATAGAAAATTCCAAATAGTGTCAAAATTGACATAAAAGAGTTTTTATAAAAAATATTATATTATTAATTGATATTCTATTATTAAAAATATAAGGTTCAGAAAAATGTCTTAAATAATATTATATATGTCATTAATGAGCCAAATGTGGTTTTCTTGGAAGTTTATAGTATTTTTATTAACCATATAATATATAAATACAAAGAGACATTGAAAATGTCAAAGTATTTAACTAAGTGTTAAATTTAAAAGATAAAGTTAACATACTGATCCAAACCTGTCTAAAACCTATTGGTTGAGTGGTTTTCGTAAAATAACCACCTTATCCTTTAAATAATCTATTTTCTATCCATTATAAACCGAAAATGATTTTATTATAAAATAATATTTCTAGCATTTCCTAAGGTGTATCTCACCCCTCTTATAAAAGGGCACTCACTGTTCTCTCTAATTCACATCTTCAAAGCCTTTTGGATCATCCAAACCCTACCCAAATACCCTCTTAACTATCCTCCCTTTATCTTAGAGGCCTTACTTTATTCATAAATCCAACCTATGGATCCCTTTTGATCAAATCAAAAGGAAGAACACGAAGAAGAGGAAAATATATCACCACCGTTTTCATGTTATTTTCTTCATCCACTTCCTCTTTATTTGTTGTTTCCATAATAAAATAATAACTCTACTATATTATATATACTGTGATGTTATTATAAAAATTGTACAACCATATTCATTATGTTATCCATCTTATGAATAACATGTCACCATACGTGCGTACGTACGTCTTACCGTCTCCACGCCGTGGTGTCATTGTTATTCAATACATTATAATTTGGATGGGTATAATAATAATGTATAATTGATGTAAATAAAGAATATAACATGATTATTATTCTGTATATATGATATACTATCCAATTATATATGATTTTAATATCAACATAATGATATTGTCACTCATGCTTACGTACGGATTACCATCTCTACGAACACGATGAGATTCATTCTCCATCAGAATCATTCTAGAATAATTTTAAATAAATTATTAAAAATATTTTTTAAGGACATAATATCATTCTGAATTTCAATATGATACATCATATCCATAAAAAACGTTTCTTATGTAACAAATCATATAAATGAAAACGAATCAGTTAACACCCGAAACAACTATAATTCAATGATATTATTAACAAAGAAATGTTAAAAGATCATATATGATATCATATTAATGTATATTATTCATGAATAATTAAATAACAATTATTTGACCATTATATAGGAGGTTAATCTACCCTCGACCAAGGAAAATTACAAGGTAAGGGTTAATTTTACAATCTCTTTATTATCTGAGGTTGTTTTTACGTAACTATCTTTTGGGACCTCTTTATCATCCACATTCATGTTTCATAAATATGTATTTCCAAACATTATTACTATTTTATAAGCTATGAGTTAAAGTAATTTATACCCTTGTTTTACTTTTATAATTTGTTTATAAAATAATCATTTTGTCTTCTTCCAAACATGTTCATTTATAAACGTTTCGACAATGTTAAGGTATGAATGTCTTTTTTTAACAGATATAGCCGGTGCGGTTATTGTCCACCGTTATGACATCATCAAATATTCTCTTACAAGCATATAAGAAGATTTCCAAAATAAATGTTGTATTTTAAATGGTTTCAAAATAGAAATAGAAATTTCTTTCAAATAGTTTCATTTCATCTATGTCAACATCTTTTGATTGATTTTCAACTTGTTTGAAGTTGATTTATTATGATACAAATCTTCTATGTTGTATTGAAGGTTTTGTGATTTGTTTGAATGTGGATGTTTTATTTCATACTATTCATGGTTTATGGATAATGTATTGAAATATCGCATTCTAGTTTCAATACAAATGTTTATGTTATGTTTAAACCTTTTCATATGAGGAATGCATTGGACTTAGTATGTGACGGGTGGAGCTCGCTATAGCTCTTCAATTCATCGGTAGGTCTCGTGATACAAACTACAATCTGGATATAATACATTGATTAATCTTAAGTGCAGTCATGGCACAAGGCCTTGACTATGTGGTTATGAGGTCTGTCATTATGAATTACATTATTATGAAAGTGGATACTAATATTTCATTTTATTATTAGACTAGTAGAATATCCATGTGAATAAGTAAATCAGATTATTTGATTTTAACTTTGCTATATTGCGATGAAGTTCAAGTTTAAAAGGCTTTTGTTTTAGTCTTATACATAGACTTAAATATATATGCTTATTTAGGAAGGTTCCCGCTTTATTATTATCTTTACTGAGCATCTAGGCTCTCCCCTTTCTATGTTTTATTTTTCCTAGGATGTGAAGAAGTATATTATGAAAGACCTACTGGGACAGTCTATGGGATCTTAGTGTTATCAATGGAAACAATGTTATTATAGTTCTCCATTTTATGATGTAATGTAAGCCTTATTAATGTATCTAGTACTTCCAAGCCTATTAATCTTATAGGTCTTTCAAGACAAGATCTTTTGTGATCATGCCAATGATACGTAATAATACACCGACTCTGGGCTTCTGGGGTCACTACTGGAAAGAAAACATCTCCCAACACGTGTATACCAATGGTTCAAAGAACTGTTGGTATAGGTTATCATTACCAACTATTTTCATAAACTGTTGGTAAGGATCTATAACAAGTGAATTTTCCCAACAGTTTTATGAAACCATTGTGAAATATTGGAAAAATATCACTTTTCCCAACGGTTTGATGAAACCGTTGGGAAAGATTGGAAAAAAATGAGTTTTCCCAACAGTTTCAGTAAACCATTTGGAATGATTGATTTTTTTCCATCGGTTTTTAAAAACTGTTGGGACAAATATGGCCCAAATTCTCTAAACCTAGGCAGCCACCTCCCCTCGATTCCAGAACCATTCCCCTGCTCTCTAGAAGCGATTCCTTCACAGAAGCATTTGAGAATCCCCACCTCTTCCATTAGATCAACTACTTCCTGGTTAGACTCCTTCCATATTTTATCAAGGATATATTTCCACCTGTTATAAATTATATCCTTATATTCTGAAGGATTTCGTTATTCCCAATTTTTAGGGTTTTTGTAAAATTTTATGATTCACTAATCCACAAATTGTGTACTCAAATCACTACATCAGTGTATGTCAAATTAATGTTCTCATTACACATTTTCATTTATAAGGGCATGATGTCTCTTTATTGTGTTCTAATTTTAAAGATTCATTGTTTTTTTAATCTCAATGTTTCAAATATTATAGCTTCATGTATATGATCTCATAAGAAATTGTTTTTTAATATTTATTGATATTATTTCATGAAAATCACTCCTTTCATTTAGATTATGTCCAACATGAAGAACTTGTTCATATTAATTTTTATACACTATGTGTGTTACATAACAAGTATGTATCATGTTTCTATAAAAACTATATATATATAAAATGACACAATGTTCACTTATCCTTTGCACAAAAGAACATATGGAGTATCTTTTTGAACATTGAAAAATAGTACGTGGTCCCTAATTAGTAATTCTTCCTTATTCATGAAAATAATTCACAGAATGTCAAATTTGAAATATTAGTGAATATTAGTTTTTCTAATATAACCATTATTCAGCCTTCCTTCGACATCATACATGTGTTATTCAATCACCTTTTTAAAACACAATGACCATTTTCAATGATTTGGGGTTCCTCAAAATGCATGGGAAATCATAAAAATGCATGTATTGAATCATGTTTCTCATATGGTTTCATGGATACATGTTTATCACAAAAATCATGACTACGTGGTTCAAATTTCATGAGGACCATGATATTATTATTCTTCACACAAATGAAGTTGTTTTCTGCAACTGTCTGTTTTTGTTTTCACTTTTGATTTGGCCGTAAGGAGAGCTTTGTGGTCATTAATACTGGTTGTGGGTGGTGATTTAGGATGTAAGATAGTATGAAATCATTTTACTTGATATATCAAATATTATTATTGATTTCTGTTCAATTTTATTATCATTAACATCTTATGTTGTTTAATAAGTTGTTATTAATGGTTGTAATATTGACGATATGGTATATGAGTTCATATGGTGTGTATAAGGGTTCAAATGGTGTGTATAACAGTTGAAATGGTATCAGTGAACTCAAGTAATTAATTTAATCCTTCATTATCACTTGCATGTAAGAAATTGAATGATGTAAACCCATCCTCACATGATTTCTTACCTTAGATGGTGTCCAACATCTGGAATACGAGATTTTTAATTCATCAGTTAACCAGGATCATATATTCCATTTCCCCCAAGATGACTGTACTAATATAAGTTTAGGGTCAATTAAATATGGTTATCATTGTACATTGTATATTATGTGTCCTCCTTGGCCAATATTCACTTTTATAAAGGTGGGGTTATTTTCACTACCCATGCTGGCATGTGTAGAAATCCATAAAAATGCTAGATAAGTCACAACTTTAATTCAGTAATGTTGTTATCATTGAAAAACTTTATTATTAATTTAAAATTTAAAAATCAATGTGTCTGTCTATACTTCATGAAATTTAATCTTTTTACAATCCATGAACAACCTATTAGTGTAGAAGCCTAAAATTTATTCACCCATGGGGTGTGCTTGACTTAGGGAAGTAATTGGGTAATGAATGGTATCACCATAGAGGTGCCAATAATGAGCTATTGAACATGAGTGAATGATTTCAGATGCCTATAGCACATTATGGGACCTGAGGCATGTGCCTCTTATAGACATAATGAAAATGAATATAAATAAATTTTAATTTAATTTATGAGTACTTGTTCTTTACATTATTTTAATAGTTAGCTACATTGACTAGAACATCTTCTTTTATTATTTACATAAATGTATTTTCTATTAAAGTTCAATCATACTGAATTGTTTATGAAAAAATGAATTATATAAATTCTTTTTATAGAATGGATAGAAATTGGATGTATGAAACTGATCGGATCTCAAGCGATTTTCAAAACAATTTGGAGATATTTTTAGATTTTGCATTTCACAATGCTTCAGATAGTGGTTCCATACACTTCCCATGTTCCAATTGTGTTGGTAGACCTTGGGTGAGCCATGATGAAGTCAGATACCACACAAAAAAACTGGTTTTCAAGCAAACTACTATGTGTGGTATCACAATGGGGATAAAATGAAATTTCAAATTGGTGATGATCGAAATGAAAGGACTAGAATGGAGAATTTGTTAGATGATCGGTTTCTGTTTATTTTTCATCATGAAAAAGAAAGGATTTCGACACAAGTAGATGTCGATATGAGGACAGCTGATGCTTCTAGTGAAAATGATGATATTGATAGGGTGAAAAAATTGAATGATGTTTCCACGAATCCAGTATATCAACAATGTGATAAAATGAAAAAGCTATAATTTTTAATCCGATTGTTTCACGGAAAAACTGTGTATGGGATTTCTAATACAGAAATTGGTTACATTCTTACCCTCTTGAAGGATTTCCTTCCAGATGATGCAGATATTCCCCAAAACCACTATTTGGACTGGAAGTTAGTTGATGAACATGGATTTTCGAGAAAAAAATTCATGATTTCCCGAAAGATTGCAGTTTATTCGGGGAGGAAACCGCTGAACGAAATGATTGTATAAAATGCGGCACATCCCGCTGGAAGTCAAAATATGATGGAACACCATCCTGAGTTCCACAGAAAGTAATGTGGCACTTTCCAGTGATCCACAGACTCCAGAATCTTTTTATGTCTGATGACATATCAATAGAAATGAGATAGCATGATACCGAGAGAAAGAGGACTAATAATGAGTTGGTTCATCCTGCAGATGTATTTGCATGGCAGAGATTTGATGTTCGACATCCTCATTTTGCAGCTGATGTGCGTAATGTGAGGATGGGTCTTTCATGCGATGATTATAATCTATTTGGGCAGATTCTTACTTCGCACATCACATGGCCAGTTTTTATACACATTTATAATCTTCCCCCATGGTTGTGTATCAAAAAACCTTTCACTTTCATGAGTATAATCATATCTGGTCCTTATGATCCCTGTATTGATATTGATGTATACATTAAACCTTTAATAAAAGAGTTGAAACTTCTTTGGGATGTGTGTCTACGCACATAAAATTCATGTTTTAAATACATATTTCAGATTTGTGATGCGCTTATGTGGACGATCAATGATTTTATGGCTTATGCAATGATGTCTGGATGGAGCATGAAGGGAAAAATATCATTCCTAGCTTGTATAAAGAATACATGATCCAGAAGACTGAAACATCGTTGTAGTTTCAGTTTTATGGTACATCGACGATTCTTTCCAAATGATCATCCATATAGAAGGAATCATCGAATATTTGATAATACCATAGAGACTGATGCTCTACCTCAGCGTATTTTTGGAACTAATGTGCTTAATGAATTTATTGATTTTAGTTTTTCATTCGGGAAGGGTCAAATGAAATATGGAAAGAGAAAGAATGTTTCCACTAAAACCTGTTACAATTGGAGGAAAAGGAGTATCTTTTTTGATTTGCCTTATTGTTCAAACAATTTGTTATGTAATTGCTTAGATGTAATGCATATTGAAAATAATATATGTGAAATTTTTCTTTTGATTCTTATAAATGTCAAGGGGAATACAAAAGATGATTTACGATCTCAGCATGACTTGGTGGATTGGGGCATCAGACCATAATTTCATCATGTGTGTATCAATGAAAATAAATGGGAACTTCTATGTGCTTCTTATGTGATGAAACCTACAAAAAAAATCAATTTCTATAAGTATTAGAGACTATTAGAGTTCCTGATGTCTATTTCAAGAAACATATCTAAATGGGTTAATAGAAGAGAATTGAAGCTAAAATCATTGAAGACTCATGATTATCACGTTCTACTGCATGAGTTGCTTCCAATAGAAATCCGTCATCTTTTTTCCAATAATGTAAGGGTTACTGTTATTTGATTGTGCCATTTGTTTAGAGATCTTTGTTCTAAGATTTTTTCCAAGTCTTTCTTGCAAAAAATGTTGAAAGATGCCCCATTAAGAATGTGTGAGTTGGAGAAAATATTTCCTCCATCATTTTTCACATGCATGTTGCATCTAACTGTCCATATTCCCACTTAAATACTTCTTGGAGGACCTGTTTCTTTTCATTGGATGTATCCAACTGAAATAAATATGTACAGATTAAAGACTTATGTCTGAAATAGGAATCATCCCGAAGGTTTTATAGTGAACAGTTACTTGGCTAAGGAATGTATGGATTTATGCTCGATGTATTTTTCTGATCTTACTACAAGAATTAAAAGACCAATGAGAAATGAAGAAGAACAGTATGATCAAATTGAACTTAGTTTTCCATCACATCCTCAAACAGGAAGAATTCTTGGATCATATTCATTAAAGACATTAAGTCATGAAGAGCGGGATATGGCACAATGCACAGTTTTGTTCGACTGTGATTTGTTCGATTACTATATCAGGAAATTAAATTAAGTATGTATATCTTACATATATATCTGTTAAGATATTCATATTTTTTATCTATAGGGAACATAAAACAATGATAAATAGGAAGCAATGTTCTTTATCTTTGAGAAGGAGAGAGATTTTGCATAGAAAAGAGTTTTCTTCTTGGATAAAATTAAAGGTTAAAATATTACTGTTTAAAATAATTATATCAATATTTAATTAAGTTTAACAGTCAATTATATTGTAGGTATGGAGTTTTTCTGCTGACTCTATCTCCGAGGAAATAAGAACTTTGGCTTTTGGTCCTAATACCATTGTTCGTGATTGTAAATCAATTGTTATAAATGGGTACAAATTTATTGTCACTGAACGAGCAAAGAACATGAGAACACATCATGATGGTGTTATGGTTACTGCCACAACAGATTGTTATTCCAGTGCATTAGATAGTAGACAACGATTTGAAAATGTGGGTTATTATGGAGTCATTGAAAAAATAATAATAATGGATTATTACTCAAATGGACGAGTCACAATGATGAAATGAAAATGGTTTGATTCGATGACGATACATGGAACATTTTTTGATGATTGTGGATTTAGTGTAATTAATATGACTCGCACTCTTGCTACCTATGAACCATATGTTTTGGAATCAATGGATAAAAAAGTCTATTATGACAAAGACCAACTTTGACCTGAATTTGGTGTCATAGTTGAAGTAATTCCAAGACATATTGTTGATGATGGTGATGATGGAATTGACACTATCCCTAGTTCCATTAGAACCAATCTATATATTTCTTTTGATGAATCCAATAGCTCAATTTTCAGAGTTGGTTGTGAACCTGAAGTTGTGGTTAAAAATATATGGAATAATTCATTCATATTATCAATTCTTTTGGTTTACCTTGAGTTGGGTTGTTAAGGTTGGTAATATTCAAATTGATTTAGTTTTGATCACAAATATGTTTTAGCTGACATGACAGTTATGTGAATTTCTAATGTTTATTGGATGCAGTTTTATTTGAATTGCATTTTATAATTTGGAATAGAACTGTATTCAAACCAAGTCAAACAATATTTCTAACTTGGTGAACATTACAACATGTATTATTTATTAAATACATTAAATATCTTTTAAAACAATTGATCGATAAATTACCAATGAATCCCCTTATTCCCTAATATATTTAGTTTTTTGGTTTACACATTAGTTTCCCTATTAAGGTTGGTAATATTCAAATTAATTTAGTATTTATCACAAATATGTTTTAGCTAACTTGACCGTTATGTTAATTTTCAATGTTTATTGGTTGCAGTTTTATTTGAATTTCATTTTCTATTTTGTAATTGAACGGTATTCAAACCTAGTCAAACAATATTTCTATCTTGGTGAACATTACAACTTGTATGATTTATTAAATTCATTCAAGCTCTTCTAAAAAAATTGATAGCTAAATTACCAATGAATCTTGTTATTCCCTCGTATATTTAGTTTTTTGGGTTACACATTAGTTTAATTTTTCTAATTAATTACATATTTTTTTCAACAGCCGGAAATGCAGCCAATTGAAGAGAGACGAAGGAAAAAAATGATGGAGAACAATCGTCAAATGGTGGAGTTGTGCATTCCACCATTAGTGCCTAAAGTGAGTACTTTATTTCAAATATATATATTTAAATAATATATAAAGTCATGTGAATATTTTTTTTTAAAAAATTTTTGTAGGATCCACCTATACGTCGACAGTTATTCGATGAGCAGCCTAGTACTGGTGCTAATACTCAGGTCGGTGGTACGAGGAGGGTTCGTACCAGAGGTGGACGAGCAGCTGCGCATTCCCGACTAGGACCTGCCCCTCCCACTAACATTTCATCCTCCCCACATTCTAATCATGGTGTGTTGTTAGGGACACATGAGATATTTAGTCCTCCTATGTTTTCACCACCTTTTGCATCTTCTGGCCCATCATTTTCACATCCCATGATGATTCTCACTCCCCAGTCAGAATCCAGCCACACAGTTGTCCCATATTCTTTTCCTTCTACTTCTATCTCTCCGAGCTTCTATATTACATCATCTTCAACTCCTGTTATACCACATGGTGTTCCATTAGTTTTTGTGGATCCAGCGTCGCTCAATGATCAGACTGGCGCAGGTATATATACCGAACCCTAACAAATTTTTATAGCAATATTTATTTTTAGTATAACATGTTTTGATAAAATATTTGTTTTTCTTTAATGACAGATACATCTACATATAGGAGACGAGGGTGGGGGAATACACGCATGCGTTCGTTGTGGAACCGCTACACACAAGTTATGGTGAATTACAATAAAGACAACAAAATGTTTGAGAAAACAGGGAATCAAGGTCGGAGTTTTTTGGAAACGTTTTCCACATACTCCGACATCATTCCCGTCAGCCCGCTATTGTGGATAAATTTTCCACATGAGGCCAAGGATAGATCTTGGGTAGAGACATGGGTAAAAAAATCTGTTGTATTTAATTCCATGAATTATTTTTGTATTTATATGAATTAATATTTTGATGTCAGCTTCGATTTAATTTTCTTAATGGTGAGGGTGCATGACCAGAATGTCTAAAGGATTTAGGTGAGATTCGGAGAGCCTACAAGCATGAGTTGTATATTGACTGGCGTGCTAGATTTGGCACTCAGTTACAGGTTATACTAGTTGTGGTTTATTGTCCTATAGAGCAGTATCGTCAAATGATTACTCATTGGATGAGTACCTAGTTTAAGGTATGAATTACATTTGAGGTATTTAAATAATAACTTTCCTGTTTTGCATTAATATTATCCTTTGATTTATCGAATTTTATTTAGGAATCATATTGAATAAAAAACACATTTATTCAAAAAAATACCTCCACACACTAGGACATACTTCGATGCCGGATCATGAGAGGAAGTAGGTATGACAATTGATTATAAGTTTTCTTTACGACTTACATTTTATTTTGTTTCCTCAATTATTTAAAAGTTTTCTAAAGTTTTCATATAACATTAGTTATCAATGTCATTGTAGAGGAAAATACAGAATATTGAAGCATGTGTTCCTCGAGCAAAACCGTTTTTCTTGAGTATAAGGAAAAAGGATGGAAGTGCCATCAACGAAGCGACTCAACAACAGATTGTATGTTTTAATCTGTTGATTTTATATTTTAATATCTAATTTGAAACATAAAAATATATTTATATTTGTAATATACTACTTGAGAGGCCCTCGATGCCTTAGAACCAGAAAAGTTTGGGCCAACTGATCACTTACATCAGGTGTTGGGAGATGATCATCCCGGTAGAGTACACTGCCAACCTAGGATAGCCCCGACGAGGTATTAACCTTCCTTAGGTACAATTTTTAGTACCACCGAGCTGCAGTATGTTAGGGAACAAGAATAAAAGGATGAGAAAAGGGACACAGAGATGGAATAATAGTCTGCTAGGGAAAACAATGCATTTACGAAATTTATTGAAGTTCTATGTCCAACACTTCCAGCAGAGGCCAGCCCAGATTTTGATGAATATATGTCATCGATACATTCTATATATGGTGAAATAGGTGGCAGTTCTATTAGTGGTAAGGATGATGTCTAGAATGTCGATGATGACATAGAGGAGTCTGATGTGGAAGAGGAGGGCGAGGAGGAGGGCGAGGGGGATGACGAGGGAGAGGAGGAGGGCGAGCGTGAGGTGGAGGCCACTGAGGAGGGAGAGGAAGACGATGGGGATGATGACGAGGGTGATGATGATGCTGATGGTGATGTGGGGAAAATTGATCTGTTACATTTTGTACTAATATTAATGAGATTTTATGTTTAATCTATAATAGTTATTGGTTTTATCTAGACATGTTGTATAGTATTGGAGTTTAGTTATTTTTATATATTGTATATTTTTATGGATGTTGTTGTATTTTAGTGTTTGTGTGTTTGGGAACTCCCTAGACGTCCCCCCTCCTTCCCGGACCCTAGACAACCCCTCACCATCCTTCTTGGACCCCGGACAGCCCCCCGGACAGCCCCCCACCTCCTCCTTAGTCCCTGGACAGCCCCCCGGACACCCCCCAGACGCCCCCTTGACAGCCCTCAACCTCCTCCCTAAACCCTGGACATCCCCCCAGATAGCCCTCCAGACAGCCCCTGGACATCCCCCCCCCCCCCACCCTCCTCTTTGGACCCCAGAAAAACCCCCGAACACCCCCTGGACAGCCCCCCGGACAGCCCCCCACCCTCCTCCTTGGTCCCCGGACAGCCCCCCAGACACCCACCAGATAGCCCCCCACCCTCCTTGATTTCATTTACTACTATAAAATCTATATTATATATTTTATTTATTTTCATAATGATAATCAATGTAAATCACATTTATATATCTAATCCATATCATAGATTCTTGGTATGTTATAAAAGGGATGTATTCATTGGGAAAGACATTGTTAGCTCTGAAATGATTCAAATAGTGTATTCGAATAATGTAAATAAACAAATAACATAATTTATCACAATGATCCATGGGTCTTATGTGACGTGTACGAGCCAAACCGGGCTCAATCCGAGGCACGGTGTGGCCGACACCACTCATAATGTCTCTTTTTTTTGTTTAAAATGGACTTCATTTTAAGTGAAAACAAAAACTAGCATACCGAAAACTGACCAAAAAGATTCTGATTGTGTCAATACATTAGCACAACATTCCATGGGTCATATGTGATGTGTACGAGTCAACCCCACCGCAATCCGAGGCGTGGTGTGGCCGACAACATTCATAGTGTCTCTCTTTTGTTTAAAATGGACATCATTTTAAGTGAAAATAGAAACTGACATATGAAAAACTGACCAAACAAATTAAAAATGTGTTTATGCTTTAGGAGAATGATCCATGGGTCATATATGAGGTGTATGAGTAAACCCCGCCTCAATCCGAGGCACGGTGTGGCTGGGATCACTCTAAGTGTCTCTCTTTTGTTTAAAATGGACAACATTTTAAGTACATACGGATTACTGACCAAACACATTCAGTTTCTGTTGAAAATTTAGGAGAACGATCCATGGTTCATATGTGACATGTACGAGTCATCCAAGTTTCAATCTAAGGAGTGGTGTGGCTGATACCACTCAAAGTGTCTCTCTTTTGTTTAAAATGGACTTCATTTTAAGTGAAAACAACAACTGGCATACGAAAAACTAAGAAAAAGGATTCTGATTGTGTCGATACTTTAGCACAATGATCCATGGGTCATATGTGAAATGTAAAATTCAACCCTGACTCAATCCAGGGCATGGTGTGGCTGAAACCACACAAAGTGTATCTCTTTTGTTTACAATGGACTTCATTTTAAGTGAAAACAAGAACTGGCATACAGAAAACTGAACAAACGGATTCTGATTGTGTCGATACTTTAGAAAAAAGATCCATGGGTCATATGTGACCTCTTCGAGTCAACCCTGCCTCAATCCAAGGTGCGGTGTGGCCTACACCATTCATAGTGTCTCTCTATTGTTTAAAATGTACATCATTTTAAGTTAAAACAACAACTAACATACGAAAAACTGACCAAACGCATTAGAAATGTGTTGATACTTTAGTATAATGATCCATGGGTCATATATGAGGTGTAAGAGTCATACCTACCTCAATCCAAGGAACGGTGTGGCCGGGATCACTTTAAGTGTCTCTCAGTTGTTTAAAATGTACAACTTCTTAAGTACATACAAAAAACTGATTAAACGGATTTTTTATTGTGTTGATACATGAGCACAACAATCCATGGGTCATATGTGACATGTATGAGCCAACCCGGGATCAGTCCGAGTCGCGGTATGGATGAGATCACTCTATATGTCCCTCTTTTGTTTAAAATGGACAACATTTTGAGTACACATGGAAAACTGAAGAAACACTTTTGGTTTCCATTTAAACATTAGGAGAACGATCCATGGGTCATATGTGATGTGTAAGAGTCAACCTCACCTCAATCTGAGGTGTGGTGTGGCCGAAACCATTCAATGTGTCTCTCTTTTGTTTAAAATGGACTTCATTTTCCGTGAAAACAACAACAGACATACAGAAAACCGAAAAAATGGATTATTATTGTGTCGATACTTTATCACAATGATCCATGGGTCATATGTGACGTTTATGAGTCAAACCCACCTCAATATGAGGCGCGGTGTGACCGACACCCTTCATAATGTCTCTCTTTTGTTTAAAATGGACATCTTTTTAAGTGAAAACAACAACTGACATACAAAAAATAGACCAAACGCATTCAAAAGGTGTTGATGATTTAGGATAATGATCCATGAGTCATATGTGATGTGTACGAGTCAACCTCGCCTCAATCCGAGGCATGGTGTGGCCAGGATCACTCTAAGTTCCTCTCTTTTGTAAAAAATGGACAACATTTTAAGTACTTACGGAAAACTAACCAAACAGATTCTGATTGTGTTGATACTTTAGAAAAATGATCCATGGGTCATATGTGATGTGTACGAATCAACCCCGACTCAATATAAGATGTGGTGTGGCCAACACCGCTCAAAGTGTCTGTCTTTTGTTTCAAAAGGACATCATTTTAAGTGAAAACATTAACTGGCATACGGAAAACCGACCAAACGCATTCGGATTGTGTTGATACATTAGGAAAATTATATTTGGGTCATTTTTGACGTGTATGAGTCAACCCATCCTCAATACAAGGTTCGAAGTTGCCGGCACCACTCGAAGTGTCTCTCTATAGTTTAAAATGGACTTCATTTTAATTGAAAACAACAACTGACATATGGAAAACCAACCAAACAGATTTAGATTCTATTGAAACATTAGTAAAATGTCCCATGCATCATTTGTGACATGTATAGGTTAACCGCACCTCAATCCGAGGCCAGGTGTGGCCGGCACAAGTCAAAGTCTCTCAGGATTATTTGAAATAGACAACATTTTAAATGAAAAAACGGACATACGAAAAACCGAATAAATGCATTTGGAATCAGTTGAAACTTTAGGACAATAATCCATTGGATATATGTGATGTATACGTGTCAACCTAGCCTTAATCCAAGGTGAGGAGTGTCCAGCACCACTCGAAGTGTTTCTCTATAGTTTAAAATGGACTTCTTTTTAATTGAAAACAACAACTAACATACGGTAAACTGACCAAACGCATTCAGATTCTATTAAATCATTTAAGAAAACGATACATGGGTCATATGTGACGTGTATGAGTCAACCATTTCTCAATCCAAGTCGCAGTGTGTCTGGGATTACTCTAAGTGTCTCTCTTTTGTTTAAAATGACATCATTTTAAGTACATATGGAAAACCGACCAAACGGATTCTGATTGTGTTGATACTTTAGCACAATGATCCACGAGTAATATATGATGTGAAAGAGTCATCCCTGCATCAATCCGAGGCATGGTGTAGCCTTCACCACTCATAGTGTCTCTCTTTAGTTTAAAATGGACTTCATTTTAAGTGAAAACAATAATTGATATACAGAAAACTGACCAAACACAATCTGATTTTTTTGAACCATTAGAACAACGATCCATGGGTCATTTTTGATGTTTACGAGTAAACCCTTCCTCAATTCGAGGTACGGTGTGCCCATAACCACTCAAATTTTCTCTCTTTCAATTAAAATAGATATCATTTTAAGTGAAGACAAAAAATAAAATACGGAAAACTGACCAAATGCATTATGATTCTATTGAAACTTTAGGACATCGATCCTTGGGTCATACGTGACGTGTAAGCGTCAACCCCGCCTCAATCTGAGGCCTGGTGTGGGCGGCACCACTCAAAGTGTCTCAATTGTTTTTGAAATGAACAACATTTTAAGTGAAAACAATAACTGGCATATGGAAAACTCACCAAATACTTTCAGAATATGTTGATACATTAGGAAAATGATCCATGGGTCATATGTAATGTGTATGAGTCAACCCCGACTCAATTAGAGCCAAAATGTGGCCGGTATCACTCCAGGTGTATGTATTTTGTTAAAATGGACATCATTTTAAAAAAACAACTTGTATACGAAAATAAGAACAAATTTATTCAGATTTTGTTGATACTTATTTAGTTTTTTTGTATTTTATTGATAATTGATAATTAAATTATGTATGTATTTAATTATGAATTGAATTCTGAATTCTACATACAATTTTCATCTAAATTTTAAATTTAATTCTAAATCAATTATGTATGTTTATAATTATGTTAGGAATTTTGATTTAATTCTGGATGTGTATAGTTCAGGAATGCATCATATGTTAAATGAGTATGAATTTGTTCTCTATATGTATGTATTAGTTTGTTATTTCATGTAGCATAATGGAATGGAGGCTGCTGTTCAAAATTATAGGCTGGTGTGCAATTTGCAGGCTTCTGTGCAATTTGCACAGCATAGCCTAGGCCAAAGTTTCAAACCGTTGGCATAGGCTTATAATAACCCTTTCCCAATGGGTTACAAACCATTGGAAATGGTTTCAAGGTATTTTTTTAACAATGGTTCAAAGAGAACCATTGGTAAAAACCTTTCCTAACAGTTTAGAACTGCTGGGGAAGACTGGATTTTCTTTAGAATTACCAATGGTTTGGAGTAAACCGTTTGTAAAAATTATACCAACAGTTTAGCCAAACCGTTGGCATTGGTTAACTTTACTAACCTATACCAACGGTTCTTTGTAAACCATTGGGATATTTTTTTCCAACCGCTTACTTCCACATGGTTTGCAGAACCGTTGGTATATGTTATACCAATGGGTTTGCAGCTTTTCCCAACAGTTTAGAACCATTGGGAAAATACCCATTTCCAGTAGTGGGTCGGGGTGTTACAGTTGGTATCAGAGGAAGCTTAATACAATCCTTGGAATCTATATTTAGATAAAATCTGATTAGAGCACATTACCCTAAGATATAATTTGAGGATTAATATAGAATAACTTCCTAAAATTTTGGTATTGTAGAGATTCTATAAGATTTCCAAGTAATACATACATGTTTGGATAAGAGCAGGTAGAGGTGGATCTGGAATAGATGTACAGGGGGTAAAACCTGAAAACACTATTTTGAGAAAGAATCAAATGGGAATTGGTGCACGACATTGAGCGTTGATGCACTTTTGGTTACGAAACTCTCGGGGGATATGCTTAGGATAATTCTCATTTTCATTACAAACCATTAAAAAGGGTTTATGAGTATATACTTCCTCAAAGAATTTTTTTATGATTATAGATTATATCAATAAACATTCAATTTTTTTAAGTGTTTTACATGTTTGGATTTAGGTATTTTGATTCAAAAACTAATATAGTTTCTTCCATTGTTTAGAAATGGAACCTAGTTGAAGGAATGTGATATGTATCAATGCATTCACTCCATGTAGGGATTTCCCTCTTGATCAAGATAATTATAGTGGAGCAGGTGAAGCAACTGGTGCTGATCAGCTTATCACCATACTCGTAAAACTCACTGAGGTTATGAATAATAACCTTACCCATGTGGAGCACCCAGATCCACAACATGGAGGATCAATGTTAGATCACTTCATGAGGAACCAACAACCATCATTCAATCGGGGTACAAATCGACTAGTAGTTAAGAAATGGATAAATTCATTTGAGAAAATATTCATGCCTTGGGGAGTAGCGAAAGGGAAAAAGTTGACATGGCAGTTTACCACCTCACTAGAGATGCTGATCAATGGTGGTCATTGATTCAAAACACAAAGGAAGAGGATGAAGTATCAAATATGGAATGGAGGGAGTTTAAAGAATTTTTTTTAGAATAATACTTTCCTCATGACCATCTAGTGGATATGGAAAGACAATTTCTGAGTTTGAGGCAAAATGAGGATGAGAATGTCACAATGTATGAAGCTAACATTACAAGGTTATCAAGCCATGTTGTAGATTATATATGTAACCCAAGAAGTAAGATTGATCATTTCATGGATGGGTGAAAACCATTTCACCATCGAGCATTATTCTCACAATCCTTCTCTTCATACGAAGATATTGTCTCATGAGCTATCAAGATAAGAAAATAATTCTCTATGTCTTATGTCATTAAAGAAAATCAAGAGATAAAGAGATCTGATAAACACTCTGGAATTGGAAATAAAGGGAAGAAGGGAAAAGTTGAATATCCATCCTATAGTTAATGTGGGAGTAAATACCCCGGTATTTGCCTGAAGGGAATGGGAGTCTATTACAATTGTGGGAAAAATACCACCAAGCTCATGATTGCAAGGGGAAGAAAGAGGTTGTCAATGATGAATTCAATAATTGTAGAGAAAGGTGGCATTATTTTAATGAATTTCATAAGTGTCAGAGGAATTTACCTCAGAAAAGGCCAAGGCATCTAGGCTATGCTTTTGTTATCACTACTTCTAAGGTTGAAGCTCTGAAAGTGTTAGTTTATAAAATTCTTTATTGGATTCTGGATCATCAAATTGTATCATATCTTCCCAGTTTTCTAAGAAAATTAGATATTTCCAATTTTATTTAACAAGGATGTTTTCAGTCAAAACATTTAAAGGAGGTATCATTTCACCAATGTTTTGTGAATTGGTCCTCATTAGAGCATATTAATGATCTTTATGTGTTGATCTCTTCTTTAAACCAATGATTTAATTTGATATCATCCTCGGTATTGATTGGCTTCCAAGCCATGATGAAAAAAATTATTGTAATAAAGAGGTTTCTATTTTTGATGATGATGATATAGAACATCTTATCTTTAGAGCAGAATCGTTGTCACCTAATTCTTATCTAATTCCACGCCCAGCAGCCCAACTAAATTCAATTATTGTGAAGGAAGAGAATGAAATAACTATGGGTGAGGAAAAGAATGTTCAAATAGAGGATGTACCTATTGAGCAAGAGTATGTAGATGTATTTCAATAGGATTAACATGGACATCCTACAGAATGAGAAATTGAGTTTTCCATTGATTTAATTCCTGGTTCAAGGCCCATATTGAAGACCCCTTATAGAATGGCCACGGTGGAATTAGTGGAACTAAAGAAACAACTAGAGGAATTGATTAATAAAGGATTTATTCACCCTTGTGTTTCCCTATGGGGAGCCCCTGTCCTTTTTGTTATGCAGAAAGATGGATCTATGAGGTTGTGCATTGACTATAGGGAGATCAATGCTATAAGAATAAAGAACATGTATCTCCTACCTCGCATTGATGGTTTATTTGACCAACTTCATGGAGGTCAATACTTTCCAAATATTGACCTTCAATCTGGATATCATCAATTGTGCGTGAAGAAAGAAGACATTCTGAAAACCGCATTTAGAACTAGGTACAAGCATTATGAGTTTCCCTGATTGGATAAACCGTTATCAAAGCTCACATGAAAAGGGGTTAAATTTGTTTGGATAAAAGAGTGTGAGGAATGTTTTGATGAACTGAATAGAAGATTATCCAATTATCCTAGATTGAATCTACCAACGAGGAATGATGGTTTTGTTATTTATAGTGATTCTTCAATGAAAGGACTTGGTTGTGTCCATATGCTAAATGATAGGGTTATTGCCTATGCATCACGATAACTGAAAATTAATGAGAAAAACTATCCAACTAATGATATTGAGTTATCAGCTGTAATATTTTCTTTGACGATATGGAGGCATTATCTCTATGGTGAAAATTTTGAGATACATAAAAACCACAAGAGTTTGAAGTATATTTTCTCCCAGAAAGAACTCAACATGAGACAAAGGAGATGGCTTGAACAACTCAAGGATTATGATTTCACTATACACTACCACCTGGAAAAGGAAAATAAGATTGAAGGACCTTTGAGCTTAAAAGATCATGGAGTTTTGAACAAGATGAGAGTTGTAAGGGATCCTATTTTCATGGACCTAGTAAAGATGGATATGTGAATAACCATGGAAGGTGAAACATCAATACGTTTTTAAATGGTTTCCAAACCATATTTACTAGAAAGGATAAAAATTTCTCAGGTTGATGATGAGGAGTTTCAAAAGAAGATTAAAGCTGTGAATGATGGGAGATTGAGTGACTTCCTTTATGAAGTTGGAATTTTGAAATTTTGGGAGATACTTTGTGTTCCCAATATACCTGATCTAAAAGGAGAATTGTTGGATGGTGCTCATAGCTCCAATTTCTTTATACACCCCAGGAGCACCAAAATGTATTGAGATTTGAAGGAACATTTTTGGTGGGACAACATGAAGAGGGAGATTGCAGATTTTGTGTCAAGATGTATGGTTTGTCAACAAGTGAAAGCTGGAAGGAAACGGCCTGGAGGAGTCATGAAACCTCTTCCCATACCTGAGTGGAAATGGGATAATATTATGATGCACTTTGTCATGGGACTACCAAAGACACCTAGAAGGAATGATGTAATATAGTTCATTGTTGATCTTCGTACCAAGTCATCACATTTTCTTTCTATAAGAGAATATTAACCACTTGCATGTTTAGAAATACTATATATTAATGACATTTTAATGATTCAAGGAGTACCCCAATCAATTTTTTCTTATCGTGATCCATGATTCACATCATGATTCTTGAAATGTCTTCAGAAATCCCTGGATACTGAACATCATTTTAGCATGGCCTACCACCCCCAAACTGATGGACAATCAAAACAGACAATTCAAACCTTAGAAAAAATGTTGAGATCATGCTCACTTTACTTTCAAGGTATGTGGGATCAATATTTACATCTTGTAGAATTGTCCTATAAAAATATCTTCCATTCAAGTATTCAGATGGCACTATATGAAGTGTTATACAGAAAGAGATGTCGCACTCTAACATGTTTTGATAATGATGGTGAAAGAAAACTCGTAGGCCCAGAACATGTGGAGGAAACGATGGAAAAGGTGAACATAATCCAAAACCACATTAAAGTAACTCAAAATAATCAGAAGAGCTATGCTAATAACCGAAGGAAGGATTGGAAATTTAGGTAGGATATCATGTTTTCTGGAAGGTATCTCCATGGAAGGTTGCTATATGTTTCGGTAAGAAGGGAAAATTATGTCCTATGTACATCAGACCTTTCTAAATTCATGAACTTATTGGGGCGAAAACTTACCATTTGGAAATATCTCCATGTATCTCCATAGTTCACAATATGTTCCACATATCACTATTTAGAAACTACATTCCTAACCCAACGCTTGTAATCACCTATGGGAAATTAGAACTGGAACCTGGTCTACCTTATTGTGAAGAGCCTGTCAAGGTTCTTGATATAAGAGAACAAGTGCTGAGAAACCGGACGACTCGTCTGGTAAAAGATCTATGGAGAAACCATAAGATGGAAGAGGCAACGTGGGAACCTGAGGAACTTATGAGGAAGAACCACCTGTGTGTTTTTATGCAATAATATTATATAAATTTGAAGGATGAAATTATTTGAAGGAGGGGAGAATTTAACACCTCAATCATCCACGGAACTCTTCTCTTTTAATAATACAATAACGTGTGTTTTACGCAACTTTGAGTTCTAACACAAAAAAACCAATCAAACTAGCCGTTATGAATGGTAATACCCACTTTTTGGAATTTTATATATTTTATCTTTAAAAATTGTCTTCATTTTTGGATTATGAATATCAAAATTATCTTAGGGTGAATTTTTTCTATTTTCTAAAAACATTTAATTTTTGATGAATAGTGAAAAATACTAAATTTTAATTAAAAACAAAATTTTTAATAAAAATAATTTATAGTGATAAATTATAATATTTAGTGGTTTTTAATTACAATTAGATTATTTTTTTAACATTTAATCCAATTTTGGTCATTAGATGTAATTTCACATTTAAACTGCACATAATCAAGTATCAATCTTTTGATAGTTATTATTTCTTAAAAACACACTTTTTTATGTCGGGAATTAATTTCTTCCACTTATGCATTTTTTATTTAGAAAAATGTATTCCATATTTATAATCACGATTTCCAAATTTTGTAAATAGGTAACTTTTATTTTTATACATTTTGAATAATTACTTCAGTAAATATTTTATTTACCATGGTTAAAGGGTAAATCCGGTAAATAAGGGTAGAAAAATAATATTATAATAATATCAAATTACCCCAACACGTGTTATAACCCTATTGGATGATACATTTCCATCCATGGTAATCATTGGGTCAATTTTTGGGACCCCATGGAGACACATATAAGTGATAATGACACTTTATATTAATTAAGTTTATGTAAATATAAAAATGACATAAGCATATATCTTTTAGTAAATTTTTTTTTACATATGATAATATATGTTATATCTTCGACTATAAATATTCATTATAAATATGCAAATATTTCCTACGTAATGATATTTTATTTATAATTTTTTAAAATTTAAAATTTATATTTATTTATGACACAATGATGATACAATATTTTTCTTTATTAATGAAAGAATCAAATAAATGGTATTATAAATGTTAAAATAAATATAATTTGAATGTTTTTATGAAATTAATAATTTACTAAATTTATATGACATGTTAGGATTGGTTATATTAATTTTTTTCTAATTAATAATGATTATATGAATTTAGCAAAAACAAAATACCAAATAGTTTCAAAATTGACATAAAAGAGTTTTTAAATAATTTTTATTATTATTAATTGATATTCTATTCCTAAAAACTTAATGTTAGGCCAAAATAATTAAATAATATTATATAGTTCACTAATTAACAACTTTATATTCTCTTTTATGTTTAGATTATGATTATTAACCATATAATATAAAAATAAAAAGAGACATGCAAAATGTCAAACTATTTAACTAAGAGTAAAATCTAAAGGATAAAGTTAATATAGTGACCCAAACCTATCTAAAACCAATTGGTTGAGTGGTTATAGACACATCCCCATCATATAATTCAAAAAATTCATTTTTGAGCCATTACAAACCGAAAAGTATTTTCTTTGAAAATAATATTTCTAGCTTTTCTAAGGTGCCTCTCACCCCTCTTATAAAAAGGCACTCTCCCTTATCTCTAATTCACAACTTCAATGTCATTTTTATCACCCAAACCCAGACCAAATACCCTATAAACTATAGTCCCTTAATCCTAGAGTCCTTTTTTAGTCAGAAAACAATTTTATGGAGCCCTTTTGATCAAATCAAAAGGAAGAACCCGAAGAACAGGTAAATATCTCACCACCTGTTTCAAGTTATTTTCTTCTTCCACTTACTCTTTCATTGTGGTTTCCTATATAAAATGATAACCCCAGAATTTTCTATATATATTGTGATTTTATTACAAAAATGGTACAACCATATTCATTATGTTATCCATCTGATGAATAACATGTCACCATCCGTGCGTACTTATGCCTTATCGTCTCTAAGTCGTGGTGTAGCTGTTATTAAATACATTATAATTTGGATGAGTATAATATTTTTGTATAATTGATGTAAATAATGAATATAACATGATTATGATTCTGTATATATGATATACCATCAAATTATGTACGATTTTAATATCAAAATAATGATATTGTCGCTTGTGCGTACGTACGGATTACTGTCTCCATGAAAGAGATGAGATTAATTCCACATCGGAATCATTCCAAAATAATTTTCATTAGATGATTAGAAATAATGTTTAAATAATTAATGTTATTATTAATATGAAATATATACATCCTATACATAACAAACATTACTTATTTAACAATGCATATAAAGGAAAATGAATTAGTTAACACCCGAAACAACAATAATTCTAAGATATTATTGACAAAGAAATGTTAAAAGATTATATATGATATCATATTAATGTATATGATTCATGTATAATTTAATAACAATTATTTCAGAATTATATAGGAGGTTAATCTACCCTCCACCAAGGAAAAGTAGATGGTAAAGGTTAATTTCACAATCTCTTTATTATCCGAGGTTGTTTTTACGTAAGTATCTACTGGGACATCTTTATCATCCACATACATGTTTCTTAAAAATGTATTTCAAAAAATTCTTACTATTTTATATACTATGGACTAAATTCATTTATACCCTTTTTTGAATTTTATAATATTTTTATATTGGAATCATTTCGTAGTTTTCCAAACAAGGTCCTTTGTAACCTTTTCGACAAAGTTAAGGTAAGAATGTATTTTTTTTTTAACTTTTACAGCTATGGATATTTTCTGTCGTTCTGACATCATCAATTCTTCCCTTACAAGCTTATAAAAATATTTCCGAAATAAATTTTTTCTATTAAATAGTTTCAAAATAGAAAGAGTCATTTCTTTCAAATAGTTTCTATTTCAACTATGTCAACATCCTTTGATGGATTTTCAACTTCTTCGAAGTTGATTTATTAAGATACAAATCATCCATATTCTATTGATGGTTTTTTGATATGTTTGAATTTGGATGTGTTATTTCATACCATTCATGTTTTATGAATAATTTATTTACATTTCATATTCTAGTTTTAATATGAATGTTTTTGTTATGCTTAAGCCTTTTCATATGGGGAATGCATTATACATAGTATGTGATGGGTGATGCCTGTTATAGCTCTTTAATGCATCTGTAGGACTCATGAGAAAAACTAGTGTCTTGGAACAAGGCCTTGACACAATCATATTTGTAGTCTTGGAACAAGGTGATGACTATGTGGTTATGAAGTCTGGCATTATGCATTCCATCATTATGAAAGTGGCTATTGGTATTTCATGTGATTATTCGACTAGTAGAATATCCATGTAAATATGTAAGTGGAATTATTTGATTTTATCTTTTCCATATTATTCTGAATTTCACGTTTAAGAGGCTTTTGTTTTAGTTATATACATTTCCTTAAATGTTTATGCTTATTTATGAAATTTTCTACTTTATTGTTATCCTTAATGAGAATCTGAGCTCACCCGTTTTATGTTTTATTTTTCCCAGGATGTGAAGAAGTGTGTTATGACTGACCTGTAGGGATAGTCTATGGAGTCTTAGTGTTTCCTATGGAAACAATGTTGGTGTAGTTTTAAATTTTGTGATGTAATGTAAACCATATGAATATATCTAGTACTTCTACGGATACTAAACTAATCGGTCTTTCGAGACTTGATCTTTTGTGATCATGATAATGATATGTAATAATGTACTGACTCTAGGATTTTGGGGTCGGGGCGTTACACATTTTGAATATTAACTTCATTAATTATTTTAAATTTCCATGTTTGAAGGGTAAATAAGGTAAATAAGGGTAAAAAATAATATTATAATAATATAAAACTACTCTAAAATGTTTCATAATCCTATTTGATGATATATTTCCGACCATGATAATCTTTAGGATAAATGGTTGGAATTTGAGAGCCACTTGGGTGTGAAATTGACATTTTATGATTTTTAATTTAATGAAAATGGAAATATAACATAAAAATGTATATTTTGGTAAAAAAAATTTATATTGGGTTATAGAAGTTAGCTATTCGGGTATAAATAGTCATTATAAATATAAAAATATTTCAAACATCATGATATTTTATTTATAATTTCTTATCTTTATATAAATAAATATAATTATGACAAAATGATGATGTAGTGATTGCTTTATTAAGAAAGGATTCAAATAAATGATATGATAAATATTAAAGTAAATGTAATCATACTATTTTGATGTAAGACAAGAATTTTATGGGTGTATATGACATTTTATCTAATTATTAATGATTTTTTATGTAATTATTTTTTATGGATTTTTATAATGTCTTGATATGAATAGTTTCAAAATTGACATATTTAATATTTTAAAATATAAAAATATTTATTAAATATTATAAAATTCTAAAATAATAAACAATTCATCAAAATAGATATTATAGGTACAAAATTTTATTATTGAATCTTTTGTTGTTCAGTTGTCATGTGTTGGTGACAATTTTGATTCTCAAAGTGTTAAATAAATGATAAAATAGTAAGACTAAAAAAGTTTAAAATAAAAAAGATAAGGATTAGAAAATATACAAAACCTATATAATTATTATTTGTTTATTTTATTTAAACATATATTAATTGTATATTTGGGAAAAATTAATTTGGAATAATTTTTAATCGAAATAGAATTTATAATAAATTAATATTTCAAGACTTTCTTAAAGATCCCTTCCTTCCTCTAATAAATGGTCACCACCTCTACCTGTTTACTCACATATCTCAAGCTCTATGGATGATCCAAATTCTACTCTACTAAGCTCCAAAAATACTTAATTTCTTCATGGAATCCTTACCTTGGGGATAAGGTAATTCAAGAAAACCATTTTTCTAAAATCATAAGAAGTTAACCTTTTTTGAGGTACTGTCTTTTCTGATGTTCATTTATTTATTTTCCATCTCCACCAATTATGATCTTCTGTTTCTCTGATTAAATAAAAACACCAATTTTTTAAATATACTAGGATGTTTTTATGACTTGGATTATAACAAAACATACACACACCTCTATCAAATGGATACGAATGCACTGTTTCAATGTATGGAAAACTACTACCTCACGAAATGATGATTGTTCAATTTTCTCCTACCACCTCTCATGTGGATCATTGTAATGTCACAATATTTATATATGACTTATATTATAATTATATTGTTTATATTTCTATTAATATTTGTTTACATTATACCTTTATTCTTACCAAAATGGGTAAATATGATAATTTCATATGAGGAAGTGTGGACCACCGCCCTCTCAAAGTGATATAACTCGTTCATTCCATAAATGGAACATATAAATAATGGAGTTAATTAAATCTTTTAATAGATATATAATATGATATTTTAATATAATTATAATATACATATTTATCATTTAGTTTTCATTCAATTAATTTGATAAATAAATGAAATTAACGTTCACGTGTACATACGGCCTACCGTCTCCATGAACGGTGCATTTCATTTATTATCTCCAAATGTTATGGAATGTTATAAAAACATATATTCTAGATACATATTTTATTTAAATGTTTAATAATATTTTGGATATTATGTAATTTTGACCACATGTACAATTTACATCAATCAAGTTCATTTTCAACTCATGTACCGAATATCGACAAACCGACCGATATGAACATAAATAATAATTTTTTTATAATGTGGTAATAAGTGATATAAAAGGAATAATAAACCCGAAAATTTTCTAAATCAAGAATAAATTAACATACACTTATTATTTATGAATATAAAGAATGAAAAATAAAAGTTGGACTCAAGGTAAGGGAACTTCTTTAACCAAATTTCAATTCTTTCGGCTAATCTTCTACATCGAGATAATGTCGTGTTATGATTATGTGATAAATAAAAGTTGATAAAATATCATGTATTTATAATTTATTTATGTGTTTTTATAGTGAATACACATAATTGATCTATTTTATTAACAAAATGATCTTTGTTAGGGAATTCCTAAATTCAATTTCCACTCATTGGGTTTTATGCATACATAGTTGATTATATTATGGAAAGATTATGTGTGGAATCACTATTTACATATTTAAGTTGTAATTTCCACTTCCCCTTGTGCAGATATACTATTACTATATATAAATAACCCCTTGTTAAATTATTACGTCATTTATACGAAATTAGTAATGGAATGTTTAACTCAATCTCTATTCATTGAGCTAAATATCCTTCTCACTGGTTTTTTTTTTCCAAAAGTATGTGTGAATGACCGTTGATTTTGTTACACTTAGTCTCCACTTATATAGGGTGTATTTTTATTTTTCACACATAATTATGTTATATATTTAACCTTAATCTAAATATACCATCATTATAAGGGATTTTGTATCAATTTACATTCCATTACAAATATTTGTTGTTTTAGACCAAATCACTTTTATGTGGGGTATATACTAAACCTTGACATATTATATCATGAATCTCATTATTCTCATGATAATATAAGAATTGTTTAATTTTATCCTATAATTATTTTAATTCATTTATTTTCTCATGTGGTAAGGGAATCCTTAACAAAAACATCGTTTTAAACGTGATAAAGGTTTACTCTTAAAAATATTTCACATTAATTTAAATGGTTTCAAAATAGTATTTAGGATTTATTTATATGGAAAATTATGATTTAAAATTAGAATTCCTTTAAAAACATCAATGTGGTATAGGATACCTTGATTCAAAAACCACTTTATTAAATGTTTCAAATGGTTTTGGAAATGGATTTAATATTTTAATATCGTCAATTTATTTCTTCTGACATATGAGTGAAATGTTGATAATTTCAGTATTTTATGAGTTATGATTATGTAATGGTACTTGTACATATGACAGGTGGTTACGTGATAAACCAAATATGGATGGTCCCATCATAAACATTAGGTGGTTGAGCCTATGATATCTCTTCCATGCATTGATTAACATGATGGAGGAATATGTTATGGTTTCTGCAAAGAGATTTAGGTAATATACTGTGATGGGTATTCTAAACATTCCAAGGAATATTACTCCCTATGTATCTATGAATGTTAGAAAGTAATTATGTTATGAATTCCACAAGTTACCTTTATGATTTATGATTTCTATGAGTTATTCAAAAATTTTATTATTTCATGAGATATATTAAAGAGCTTATGTTGTATGTGTAAAAAAACTGATTTTATTAATTTTTATGTATTCATGGGATAATTTTTCCCCTCATTTGATATCAATTACTGCGATTTTTATGCTCATCCCATGTTTTTTGAAATTATTTTTATACGGTATAATGAAGGGTAAGAGAATGAAATAATTCAAGAATATTTTTATCAAGAAAATAATTCTTGTTTTTATAAAGGATTCTTGTTGTTGTGAAAAAATTCGATTGAGTAAAAGAGTCTAATTTGTAATATTTGAGATGTAATGTATTAGGTATGGGAAAATTATATAAAACTCTAAACCTAATAATATCCCCAATATGAATTCTTGACATAATTAAGATTATGTATTGTTTAAGGCTAGGGACTTATAGTTGGTATCAGAGGTCAGTTAAGATAACATTAGAGGTTTGGATGTTATCCTAGTGTAGGTTAAGGTTCCCACATAACCAAAAGGGTTATTATCATATGATAACATTTATAAGATTGTGGTAAATTATTTTGATTGGATAAAAAACTGGAATAATGGTGATATAATGAGGTTGAGGGATTAATATTAATGTTTTTATATAATTTTTAACCTATAAGGAATTATTCATTTAATAATTCATTTCAGGTTTAAGTGAAGATTCATTACAAGAGATTAAGGGTCATTTGAAAAGATGGAAGGAATGAGATCTTTCACAATATTCTAATCCCTCCCTGTTGACTTGATTTTCATTATTATGTAAAAAGCCTATTCGAATGATTTTAAAAACTTCCTGAGTATTCAAATAACCTACAAGAAATTGTTAGACGTATCCAACACTTACTCATTTATAATACAATTTTATGGGTCATGGCATCTTTTTAAAAGGATTTTAAGATCTCAACATGTCCAATTCTATCAAAAAGTGAAATAAAAAAAGAGGGGTGAACGTTTACTTTTTGAAAGTAGGAAAACATGACGAATGAAAAAGGGAACATCATGAAGATCATGATATCATGATTCATGGTTTGATTTATTTTTTTATCCATAAAGAATGATGAATATTTGGATTGATGTTTAAAAATTATGGGGATATTTGATTTACCATAAGGATACATTAATAAATTAGGTTGAAATTCATAGTTAATGGATTTTAAATAATTCTCAATGATTAAGAAGTGTACATATAAGGTATTCGGGAGATATGGTAGATTTTCTGATGATGAATTTTTTTAAAATATTAATGTTTTTTGATGATGGGATTAATTTGGAAGACTTTTTTTCTAGTATGTGTAACCCGGATGATTCATATGTTAAAATTCTATTCAACAAAGAATTTTCATTTCTTTTGTGGACCAAATAGATTACCATTAGGGTTTATATGATCGTATTTGTGAGGTGATTAATGATAATTAAATTTTTGAATGCAAAATAAAAGGTATTAGATAACATTTTAGGTTAAGGAATTTTATGGTTATTTTTTATGACATTATCATATTTTTGGGAATGTTATAAAAATTATAAATTATAAAAAAATGGAAACCCATAGGATTGGTGACAACCTATCGCATCTAACATGGCTACAAGAATCGAAACCACAATCGAATAGAGACAAGGGTTCATCTCTTACCATCGGCCCATTTGAAGTCCCCGGTTAGTATGACTTAATTTTTTTTAGTAAAATGATTTTATAGATCAATAATAAGTTGATTTTGGGGAACTTATGTTTTATCAAATGGATATCCTAATTATAGGAAAATTATTTGGTAATTAAGTTATAAATTTTGTTTTGGATGATGTTCTCTCTTTTAGGAATATTGTATGCCTAATGAAAATAGAATACTATGTGAATTTATTTGAGAAGTAATGGTTGAATTTTATTTTGGGAGAATCTATGTTTTTATTATTGACATATAGATATTTGGGCTATCTATGGAAATTAATATCCTATAATGGAGAATATATGATTATCTTAATTAATTTTAAGCATGAGATATTCATATTAGTTGATGTTATTTGGAGATAAATGTTATGATTTATTGAGGAAGACAATGTGATAAAATCCTTCAAAATTTTTGGTTACAATATTAGTTTGTATTACATTGAATAATTTTAATGACAATTATTTATTAAATGGTCTATGTTAAACGTTGCGTATTTCTTTTAAATTATGGTGATTAGGAGAAGTATTTATTTTTATGAAGGATTATTAATTTTTGGGATTTT
This sequence comes from Viscum album, assembly GCA_963277665.1. Taxonomy (NCBI): domain Eukaryota; kingdom Viridiplantae; phylum Streptophyta; class Magnoliopsida; order Santalales; family Viscaceae; genus Viscum; species Viscum album. The sequence continues at coordinate 1,938,971,993 of OY728126.1, read as the reverse complement.
ATGATCTTGCTAACCATTTTGTTTTTTCATAATGAATAATAACAGGGGACATATATAGTTCATCTTTTATGGATTTTGTGATTATCTAGATGTTGGTTCTAGTGCTTCCGGTGTTACCAAGTCATCATGAACACTCATCATTTGGAAAAAATACGTGTTTGTGGTAGATATTTTTTAATGGATGAAATTATAATTGACAAGTATGTACGTTTCCTTTTGTTATTAGCGAAGATCATAACAAAATACCTTAACATTATGAAAATGATATTTAAACTAAAACATTTTTCTGTTTAATTTTCCTACTGGGAAATCAATGACCATTTAACCCATCAAATGTTTGTAATTTTTTAGTGGTTAACATTATCCTGATCATGTTTTATATATCTATCCATCAGAAAAATATCTTTAGTTTCTCTTCCATATACATGTTTTGATACATGGAATTCTAATATGAGTTATCGTGGGTGACCTTTTAACTTTCTTTCATTCTTTTAAAGTGATAATTTTATTCAATATTTTTTCGATGTGGGATTTTCAATGATGTTTCTGAGACTAAATTTATAAGAGAGAGGGCACATATTCCAAACGAGGGGAATGATGTAATATACATAGTTTTAAGAAATAAACACAATGATCAATTGAAGACATGATACGCTACATGGTTCTTAAATGAGTAACTAAATATTATTAATTAAATGAAACCATTATAACCTAGTTGTTGGAATGAAGGGAATGAATAATATCGACTAAATTATGAAATATGGTTTAAACATGATTAAATAATGATTCATTGGTTACCAAATTTATTAGAAATGGAAACAAAAACCAATTGAATCTAAAGGATTTGTTTTAATGAAAACCTAATTTTTAAAAGGAGAATAATTGTGTTTATAAAATCATATCACCCTTTATGGTTTTTTAATGAAAAATAAATTTAATATATTCAATGAAATTTTTTAAATTCATCTTATATGTTTTTTAGTTATTATATAAAAAAATAATTTTTTTGGATAAAAGATATATTTCTCTACAATTGTTGTTTTACCACCTGTTAATGTAAGACCCTTTTTAAATTTAGTTTTTTACACAAATGTATGTTATATTTGAAAAAAAACTTATTAATTAAGAGTGGGACATAAAAATTAAATTTGGAGCGATTTTTTATATATTTCTGATAACTACCATGTTTTGATGAAGAGTAAAAATATGATAAATTTTATTTAAAAGAAACATTTTCCATTAAGATAATTTATATGGATAAATAAAATTATTTAATTTTTTTAATGTTTTTATTGAATATATATTTATTAATTAATCAAATGTTTGTAATTAGAAGCCATTTCGCACTGAAATGTTTCATAAAAACATGTCAAACTTTTGGTTGTTTTTACTTTTTAATAACATGCTTTTTGGTTTTGACAATGGGAATTAATTTTTAGTTACTTACTAAAATTTCATTGTTTTGAATATGAAAAATTAAATTTCATATTTGGAATCATATGGTTCAAAATTTTGTAATAGGAACATTTTATTTTTTGGACATTATGAATAGTAAACTCAGTAATTATTTTTAATTACCATGGTTAAAGGGTAAATTAGGAAAATAATGGTAAATAAATAATATTATAGTAATATAATACTTCCCTAAAAGTTTTATAAAATTATTGGATGATATATTTCCGACCCTGATCATTCATAGGCATAACCATTGGCATTTGGGAGCCACTAGGGTGTGAAAATAAAATTCTATGATCTTTAATATGTATAAAAGAGAAATATAACTTAACCATGTTTGTTTTAGTAGAACAATTTTTATATGAGGTTATATAAGTGATATATTAGAATATAAATTTCCATAATAAATATATAAATATTTCCTACATAATGATATTTTATTTATAATTTTTTCATATTAAATAAATAAATTAATTTATTACACAATGATGATGTCGTGATTGATTCATTAATAAATGATTCAAATAAATGATTTTATAAATTTTAAAATAAATGTAATTTGATTATTTTGATACCATAAACGAATTGTCAAGGTGAATATGACATTTTATCATTTTCTTAATGATTTATTTTTGAAATAATAATGTTTTTATATATTTTTAAAATGACGTTATATGAATAGTGTAAAAATTGACATAAATCATATTTTAAAATATAAAATATTTTATTAAATATTAAAAAATCTAAAATAATATAGTATTTCTCGAAATGGTTATTATATGTCTAAAATTTAATTAATTACTCTATAATTGGACATTTTCATGTTTTGATAAGAAATTTGATTCTCAAAGTTTTAAATGCTTGATTAAACCGTAATAGTAAAAAAGGGTTAAATAAAAAAAATACTTGGATTAAAAATATATTCAAAACCTATATTATTCATATTGGATAATTTTATTTCGACTTAGATTGATTTATCTTCGAGATAACGGAATTTGGACTAGTTTTTTTTAAATATAATTTATAATAAAATTAATATTTCAAGACTTTTCTAATGTTCCCCTCCTCCCTCTTATAAAAGGCCACCACCTCTACCCATTTACTCACACATCTCAAGCACCTTGGATCATCCAAATTCTCTCAAATAAGCACCAAACATCCCAAAATTATTATTATAAGCCTTACCTAGGTTAAACTGAAATCCAAGAAAGCCATTTGGATCAAATCAAAAGAAGTTACCTATTTTAGAGGTAGTGTCTTCTCTAGTGTTCCTTTCTTTTATTTCCCATCTCTACTAACTATTCTCTTATCATTATAATTTTACATTAAAAAATTAGTATCATAAATATAGTTGTATGTTTCTATGGGAAGAATTATAACTACATGTACACATACCTTCATCTTATGGATACGAACATATTGTTTCTGTGTAAGGAAAACTACTATCTCACGAAACAATGACTGTTCAATTTTCTCCTACCACCTCTCATGGTAACCATTATGATAGAACTATATTTATATATGATATATATTATAATTATTTCATACCTATTATTATGTATTTTTATTTATATCATACCTTTATGCTTTCCTTATTTTGTAAATACGATAATTTTATTCAAGGAAGTACGGGCTACCGCCTCTCAATGTAATATGAATCAGTCATTCAATATAGAGAAATTAAAAAGGATGGAGTTAATGAAATTATGTAACATATATGAAATATGACATTATTCAGGAATTATAATGTACATATGTATCATTTAGTTTTCATTCCATTTGTATGACAAATAAATGAAAGTAGTATTCATGTGTACGTACGGCCAGCCGTCTCCATGAATGGTTCATTTCATTTATTATCTTCATATGTAAAGGACAAATATAAATAAATATATAATGGTTATATATTATATATAAATTATTAATAATAGTGTCAAGATGATGGAATGTTGATTACATGTAAAAAATACATCAAATTAGTATATTTTCAACTCATGTACCGAATATCGACAAACCGACCAATATGAACATAAATAATTAAGAAATTTTTATAACATGGTAATATGTTATATAATAGTAATAATAAAAATTAAAAAGGTTATGAAGCAAGAATAAATTAAACAAAATTTATTATTCATAAATATAAAGAACGAATGAGACTAGTCGGACTCAAGGTAAGAGGACTTCATAATCTAATTTCCATTAATTTTGGTTAATCTTCTAAATCATGATTATGTTGTGTTATGATTATGTGATAAATAAAATTTGATATCCTATAATGTATTTATAATGTGTTTATTTTTATTTATAGTTAATACACACAAACGATCAATTTTATTAACAAAATGATATTTGTAAGGGAATTTATAAACTCAATTTCAACTCATTTGGTTTTATACATACTTCTTTGATTATATTATGCCAAGATTATGTGTGGAATCAATATTTTTTTTGTAATTTCAACTTCCATTTGTGTGGTTATAGTATTAATACACATAATCACTCAATTTATAAGTTCATAAATCATTTATACGAAGATTGTAAGGTAAATCTTAACTAAATCTCTATTCATTTTGATAAATATCCATGTTATTGGGTTTTTTTTCAATTTTTTTTTGAATTACCTATAATTGTTTTGAACATAATATCTAATTATATAGGGTGCATTTATATTTTTCATACATAATTATGTTATTGATTTATTTGTAATCTAAATATACGATCATTGTAATGGATTTTTTCTAAATTTATATGTCATTGAGACTTATTTTTTGTTATACACAAATTGAATTTTATATGGTGTATATACTAACCTTTGACATATTATATAATGAATCTCCTTATTATCATGATATTATAATAATTTTTTAGTTTTCTTCTAAAATTATTTTTATTTATGTATTTTCTCAAATGATAATGGAATCTGTAACTAAAACATCATTCTAAATGTTTTAAATATTTATTCTTCTAAATATTTCACATTAATCTTCATTTTTTCAAAATAGTTATATGTATTTATTTATATGGATTATAAATTTTTAAAATCTTAATTCCTTGAAATGATTGAAAGTGATAGAGGACCCTTTGATTCAAAAATATCTTTATTAAGAGTTTTAAATGGTTTTGGAAATGAATTGAATTTTTCAATATCTAGAATTTATTTCTTCTGATTCATGCGGTAAATTTTGATAATTGAAATATTTTTTTTGTTATGACTATTTAATGGTAAAAGGAAATTTGATGGGTGGATATCTGATAAACCAAATATGGGTGGTTCCATGATAGACCTATTTCAGGTGATCGAGTGATAGCTCTCCAATGAATTGGGTAACATGACATAGATAAATGTTGATGATTATGCTAATATATTTAGGGAATATACTATGATGAGTATTATAAATGTAACCGTGAAGGTTACTCTCTATATCACTTTGAAACCTAAAATCTATGTTTTCTATGGATTCCACAAGTCACTTTTAAGATTTATGATTTTTATGAGTTATTCATATATCTTATGATTTCATGATGTATATTAAAGAGATTAAGTTTTATGAGTAAAAATTATGATTTCATTGATTTTTATGTATTTATGGAATAACGTTCTATTTCAACATTTTGTATCCCTTACTAGGATTTTTATGCTCATCGATGTTTTTGAAATGATTTTCATAGGGTATATGGAAGGGTTAGAGAATGAGAAAACTTGAGAGGAGTTTTATAATGAATGAATTATCTTATTAATTAAGGAGTTTTATTATTGTGAAGAAATTAGATAGAGTAAAATTTTCTACATTCTAATATTTTAGATGTAATGAAATAGTTATGGCCTAATTCTCTAAAACTCTAATCATAACAATATCCCCAATATGAATTCTTGACATAATTAAGATTATCTAATGCTTAAGGCTGGGTTCATATAATAAACTAGTTATTTAATTTATGTATATGAATAATAATAACCATATTAATAAATAAACATGAAATTTATATTCAAGAGACATTTATTTTTTAAATATTAAGAAATAAAAACGTAATTTTTAGTCATCATTATTCTCTAAATATATGTTTCCTTTAAAACCTGATTATTATTTTCGTCTATGAAAAATTAAATATAATTAAAATTTAATATTTCTGTAATATATATTTGATAAAACTAACTCCATTTTTTGATTTATAATGTCAAAATTATCTTCGAATGAATTTTTGATACTTTTTTAAAAAGTTTGATTTTTTTATGAATATTAAAAATAATAATATCCATTGTATAACGTATGTTATTTTTAATAATTTACAGTTTAAGAAATATATTTTTTATTTTTATTAATATTTCTTTATTTATTTATAATTTAATTTCATTCCATGTAATTAATTATTTACAAGAATTTATTATAAAATATTTTATTCTTAAAATATCATTTTTTGGAAAAAAATCTTTTCATTTTTTTAGTTTGATCATATATTAAACTATACCACTTTAGAACATTGAAATTTTAAATATGGATATAATATTTATAATCTGGATGTCCAATTTTATAAACAAATACACTTTTTTCAATATAAAAAATAGATTTAGTAATTTTTTTACCACAATTAAGGGTAAATCGAATAATTAAGGGTAAAAAAATTTGATAAGGATTAGAAAATGAACTAAAAAATACCTAATTTAATTATATGATCAATATTCTACCATAATCATCCATGGGTCGACTTTTGGGCGTTTTGTAGGCACATGGATGACATTAATACCCTTATAGTAATTTTTTAACGAAAAGTCAAAGATTCCCCAATATTGTTTTTCATAAGTATACAATTTATCATTTTTGGTGATATAGAAGAAATGTTCAACTATAAATATTAATATTTAATATAAAAGGTTTATATTAATCATGTTAAATAATCTATTTTTTTAAATAAATAATTACTTTAAATGCCTACATAAAGATGGTATAATTATTAATAAAATATTGGAAAATTCAAATAAATGATATTAACAAAAATTATTAAATATTTTTGAAGATATTTATGTTGATAAAATAATTATATAGATCACCATGAAATGTATATGATATAATAAAAAAAATTCAAATTATACTTGTTAATTTTTGTTTTTAATTTAAAACTAATAAATAGTATCATAATTTAAGATTATAGTATTTTTTATCATTATTTTATTAATTATTTCAAAATAAAAAAAATATTTAATATGATCAAGGGGATAATATATTTTAGGAAATATCCTCTAATATTAATTTTCAATTTCTCAGGTATCATTTTCCATGGACTTCTATTATTATATTTTAATCATTTGAGAAATTCCAATGGTGCCCCTCACTTCGGTTATAAAAGGACATCTCCTCATTCATTTAATTTCACAACATTGAGACTTCAATCTCAATGATACTAAACCATACTATTTTATTTTCATTCCTAGTGAAATTATATCAGTACATTACTTCAAAAATACAATCAATATACCCCTTTAGAGGAGATTTAAAGGAGTCAATTCAAAGATAAGGTAATCTTTCTAACTAATCTATTTCATTATACTCCTCTATATTTGTTAAAAATATATGGTATATATATTAAAATGATAAATTCAGTATCCTGAATTTTCATAGATTTTATTATGACTTTTATAACACCATTATAAACTCTATTTTCTATCGAACAAGAAGTTAAATTATCTATCATGAGTATGTACAGATTACCATCTCCGTGTAGCAATACAATTCATTTCTAGACACCATATTTTTCTCAGGGGTATTATGTTTTGTTCAATTTATATAATTTATATTTATTACATGATTGGACTTATGAAATGATAAAATCAAGTCCACCTTTTACCATCTAGTCCTTTGAGAAACTATAATATCACCCTTGCATACGTATGCACTACCATCTCAATAATGCTCTTTGATTCATTTTTCATTTATATTTAAATGGGATAGTAATATGGATGAATTTAATGAATATGTATATATATGTATGTATGATATATATTAGATAATAATTATTCGTGAGATTATTGGGTCATTATCAATGTGTATAGGAAAGGCATCCAAACAAATACATTCATGGAAAATGAAGAAGTTGTCATCAAGAAGGGTTATTTTAATAAACGATTATTAACAAAATTGTGATAATAATCTATAAATAAATAACACATGGGCTAAAAGGAAACAATTTATGTAATAAATGTATAATATGTTCTTATTTGTTATACAGGAGGTCTGAATGTGACTAACGAAAATTGATACTAGAGGTAAGGTATTTCCATCTCAGTTTTATTTCAACAAGATATTTTTATTATACACTAAATTTATCTTTTATGTGATCTATGGACTACCCATGAAATTATTTTATGACTATTTTCATGAAAATTATTGTGTATACATATCAATATAAATTTTATTCTTTCATTAGACTTATGATTCTAATGATATCAAAGCAACAAGTGTTTTTCCCAATCTCATAAATTTTTGGGATTATTTCTATTTAAGTATCTATTGAGATATATTTATTTCCCATGCCCATATTTTATAAAAATTTAGTCAAAAAGGATTTTAATATTCTCATAAAATGGTTTAATATATTTTTGTCTAATGTTTTTCATTTTAGAAAACTATTTAAAAGGAATCTTTATTTCAATTTTCGAAAGAGGTATATTGTGACTTATAAAGAAAAAATATGAAATGGATGCTTTTAAAAATTTATAAGGAATGGGTGGAATTAACACTATTATGAACCCAATATTATTTTAGAATTGATTTATATTTTTACAATATTATTGTAAAATATATGTTTTTCATTTATCAGTGAATAGATTATCGAAAAAAGGGAAGTGATTTGAAATAGAAAACATATCTTCACAGTGAATTATTTCATGTAGTATTTAATAATACTTTCTAGATTAAAATGATATTATTTTATTTTTATTACGATATAATATGTATATGTTTAAATAATACCATCTTTATTCTTTATTTTGATGGTATATGTTTACGTTGAAATGATGAAATATTTATGAAACCAATTTTCTTTCAATGGGTATTATAATGATAAAATATTTATGAAAAACATTTCATTCAATGGGTTCTGATATGATGAATGATTTTTGTTCATTTTTAACACACACACACACACACATATATATATATATATATGTAATTGGTGGAACCTATATCTCCCTCCAATGCATTGCATAATGATTTATATTTTATGAGATATACATGCATGGAATGGGGAGTGGACCCGGTTTTCTAAGGGACCTTTTCAACTATGATAGTATTGGGAGTGAACCATGACTACAATGATGGTTTAAGGGGTTAACCCATCCCACTATAATTGTCTTGGAAGCTAGCATTGACTGTTAAGAATGTTATTTTCAATGCTTATGTGTATTCCACAATTCCATATCTTATACCAATGTTATTTTTTCATGGATCATTTCACATTATGATAATTATCTTATGAACTGACAATATTTATTACATGACGCAAGATTATGATCATTGATATCTAGGATATAATTTTTAAATTTTATGATCATGTTCTTATTATTATTTTCTAATGTTATGATTGATATATCCCTCATTTAACCTTATTGGGCATTTGAGATCACCATTTTCTTATGTATCATTTCCCTAGATATGAAGATAGTTACTGAGTTAGATATGTAAAAAATGTTCTAGTTATAAAGTAATAATAATAAGATTATGTATATATCAAAGAAAAATTTGTTTTTGTTTTTATGTTTCTAATGACACTAAACCCATATGGTTCTGGATTGGTTTTGTTTGGTGACGTAATGAATATTCATTTTTTGAAATGTAATACCATTGTATAAAAATCATGGGTTTTTATAGTAGGGATTATGGAAATTGTTTCATAACCATTAGATATGAGGATGATAAACTCATAGTATGAACCATATGTATAAGTCTATATATAGGTTATAATTCTAATGTTTTGGTAATAATCATGAATGGCCTAGGTTAAACCTAAGGTGTCATTAAATACAATATCATGATTATGATCCATGATAGAATATCTAATTCCTTAGTTGACTCTATATCCACCATCTCATTAATATCTAATGAATTTGATAAGTTTATCATCATATCAACTCAAAAAGTAGTTACTGAGTTTGCTTTGAAAACTCCTAATGGAAAATTGGTTGCATCGTAAGTTTATCATTCTTTTACAATTGATGTTAGTGTGAAATTATTTCCTAAAATATTTTCTTTCTCCAATTAGTTTAATTAAATTTAATTATTTGAGGTATTTTCATTCTCTATATGGTGATCATATTAATTTCATTGGAAGTAAAATCACATTTCATGTTATGAATGAACATGTAATAATTTAACAATGTTATGATGAATATGAACTTCCAATGTAAATTTACTATATTTTATGGGTCATAATTAATATAAATGATGTATACATACCAAATATGGTTAGTGAGAATATTAACTTTAAGGATAAAACTATCGTATAATAGTTAATTGATTCCGTTCCATAAGAATTTACGGGTCTTCCTCTAAATCATGTAGTTGATTTTTTAATAAAACACATACTTTATGATATTCTTATTTGGAATTATCCTTATAAAATGGACCCAATTTTTTTGTATGATATGAAAAAGAAAATCCCAGAGTTCCTTGATAAGGAATTCATATTCCCTAGTGCATCTCAATGGGATACACCGGTTCTATTTTTTGAGAAGAATGATGGATCAATGTGACTCTTTATTGATTATCGATAATATAAGAAGATAACTATCATGGAAAAGTTTATTGATCAATTATAAAGTGATAATTACTATTCCATGATTTTAATTTATTCTAGGATATCATTAATTGAGATTTTATTAGGAGGATATTCCGAAGACAACATTTCGTACAATGTATAGACACTGTGAATTAATAGTTCTTTTTTTTGGTTGCACTAATTCCCCCTCCATATTTATGTATTTAATGAATATATACTTTAAATACTATTTTGGTCTACTTTTGGTAGTCTTTTTAAAAAAATAATTGTATATTGAAAGAGTAATTATCAACATGATCATCACTTGAGGATTGTGTTCAACACCCTAAGGATGCATATTTTTTATTATGAATTTTCCAACAGTGAATTTTTTATTTGGAAAAATTCTATTTTGGGTCATATAATATCAATTGAGGGAATATGGGTAGATCCTTCATATATAGAGGCTATTTGGAAATTTCCTAGACAACCATGGTGGTTGAAATATGTAGTCTTCTTATGTCGATTAGATATTATTGGCTTTTTTTGAAGGATTTCCCATGATTTTTCAATTCACAAACCATGAGTACATGAAAACAAGTTAGGTTCATATGGAATGATGAATTTAATGAGAATTTTAAGCATTTAAAAATAATGTTGGTCCATTCACCTATGATCACACAAACCTATAGTATAGAATGATTTTTGAACTAGAGTGGTGCATCAAAGAAGGGACTTGGATGAGTTATCATGAAATATTATATGGAGATAGCTTATTCCTCAAGAGTATTGAATTTCCATAAGAAAAAATATCCAAATTTAGATTTGGAGTTATCTAACGTACTTTTTAAAATAAATATTTAGAGGAATAAACTCTATAAATTATGGTGTGAAAATTATACTATTCAAAAAATTTCAAAGTATATTTTCACTAAAAAATAGTTCATCATGAACCTATGAAGACTGTTACAGAAGATTAAATATTACAACGTCTTTAAAAATTACCACCATGGGAAGGAAAAGAAGTTGGATTAGGATTTAAGTTGAAAGGATCATGTTATCTTATCAGTGATAAAGATCATAATTGACCAAACATTTATGGATTTACAAAGCATAAAACATTTAATCATAATTTGAGGGGTCTAATATTATCTGAATCAAATGAATTTTCATCCTTCTGTCCATGTTAACCATAAAGAGGCGTAGAAGAATGATGAAGAACTATAGAAGAAACTGAAAAATTATCCTATTTTAACCCTTGTTTGTGATTGAATAATAAGGTTTTGGAACCTTTAAATTTTATCCCATACAATATTTGAAGAAAGATAAATTGAATGAGGCTCGTAGTTTATTGTTCTATATTAATTTTATGTGTAAAAAGTTTCATAGAGACATGAATGAATATTCATGAGATGTTAGAATGAAGAAAAATATTGACGTGTATGTCCCTTGGTGCTTGGTTTTTTATCAGGTTAAGGATCACTTATAGAAATATAATGAGGTGTTAAAACTATTAACCATACTTGAATAGAAATTGGAATACATCACCCAGGATATTATCATAAACTCCCCAAAACATCTAAAGGATATTATATAATATTTTTTCTACATGATCATCATAATAATTTAGTAAAATTCATTTTTATCTGAAAAGATTTTTCACTTGATTATCTTTCGAAAATATATACTATGTAAGTGGTAATATTTTATGTAGTAACACATTACAAAATATATGATTAGGATCCATTGTTTACTTCATGTATATGGTAAATCCTTTAATGAGATCTGGATACCGATTTATGATTTGAAACTTATTATCATCCACAAAAAAGATGTTATGTCGGAGAGTAACTATAACGCCCCGACCCCAGTTACCCAGAGTCAGTGAATTATTACATAACATTTGCATGATCACAAAATATCATGTCTCGAAAGACCAATTAGTTTTGTATCTTTGGAATCACTAGATACACTCATAAAGTTTACATTACATCATAAAATAAAAACTACAACAACATAGTCTCCATAGTCCACACTCATATCCCCTCAAACTATCCCTACAGGTCAGTTTTAAAATACTTTTCACATCCTGGGAAAATAAAACATAGAAAGGGGTGAGCTAAGATGCTCAGTAAGGATAATAATGTAGCGAAAACTATCATAAATAACTATAAACATTTAAGGCAATGAATAACTAAAACAAAATCCTTTTAAACATGAACATCAGCATAATATGGGAAAACCAAATTGAAATAATGCTACTTATTTATTCACATGGATATTATACTATTCCAATATTCACATGCAATATCAATAAGCACTTTCATAATGATAATATGCCATACTATCATAACAACATAGTCAAGGCCTTGTGCCAAGACTACAAATAAGATTTTGTCAAGGACTTATTCAAAGACACTAGTTTGTCTCATGAGGCCTACTGATGCATTGATAAGCCATAGCGGTCTCCACCCATAACTTATTAAGTCCAATACATTTCTTATATGAACAAGTTTAAACAAAACATAAACATTCGTATTAAAACTAGCATAAAAAATGTCAATAAATTCTCCATAAACAATGAATGGTATAAAAATAACACATCCACAGTCAAACATATCACAAACCATTAATATAATATCGAAGTTTGGTATCATAATAAATCAACTTCAAATAATCTTAAAATCCATCAAAGGATGTTGACCTAGATGAATTCCAAACCATTTGATAGAAATATCTCTTTTTATAAATCATTTAGAAGTAACATAAATATAAAATAAAACATTTACATTGAAAATATACTTCTAAACTTTTATGGTAAGCTTCGAAGATCATATAATGGTGGAAAATAGCCGCACCCGCCATAGAAGTTAAAAAAGAAATTCATACCTTAATTCTTTCGAAAATGTTAAAAAGGACCTTGTTTGGAAAATGACAAAATGATTCCTTTATAAACATCATATAAAAAGTCACACAAGGGTATAAATGAAATTAACCCATAGTCTGTAAAATATTAAGAATGATTTGAAACACATTTTTAAGAAACATGGATGTGGATGATAAAGTGGCCCCAGTAGATAATTATGTACAAACAACATCGGATACTGGAGAGATTGTGAAATAACCCCTTACCTTGTCATTTTACATGGTCAAGGGTAGGTTAAACTCCTTTATAATGGTGAAATAAATGTTATTAAATTATAAAAGAATCATATACATAAATATGATATCATATATGATCTTTTAAAATTTCATTGTTAATAATATTTTAGTATTATTGTCGTATCAGGTGTTCACTTACTCGTTTTCTTTTATTATTGTTTTTACATAAGCCATGGATGTTATCCATAGGTTGTAACTTATTCATATCCATAATGATATAAAGTCCTTAATCATTATTTTTTATCATCAAATGATAATTAGTCTTGAATTGATACGATGGTGAATGAATCTTATCGTGTTCGTGGAGACGGTAATCCATACGTACGCACGAGAGACAATATCATTATTTTGATATTAAAATAATAAATAATTGGATAGTGTATCATATATACAGAATCATTATCATGTTATATTTATTATTTACATTAATTACACATCATTATTATACCCATCCAAATAATAATGTATTGAATAACAATTACACCATGATGTGGAGACGATAAGCCGTAAGTACGCACGTATGGTGACATGTCCTTCGAAGGATGGATAGAATACTGAATGTGGTTTTAACATATTTTTAATAAAATCATAGTATATATAAGATACTTGAATTATTATTTTTTAATGGAAACAATAAAGAAAAAGGATGTGGAAGAAGAAAGAAACATGAAAGAGGTGATGAAATATTTACCTCTTTTTCAGGTTCTTCCTTTTGATTTGATGAAAAGGGATACTTAGGTTGGATTTATGACTAAAATAAGGCATCTAGGATGAAGTGAGGAAAGTTGAGAGGATATTTGGGTAGGGATTGGACGATCCAAAAGGCTTTGAAGGTATGAATTTGAGAGAAGGGGGAGTTCCCTTTTATAAGAGGGGTGAGGTGTACCTTTGGAAAAACTTAAAATATTATTTTATAATAAATTCATATTCGGGTTATAAAGACTCCAAAGTAACTTATTTCGAGTATAAGGTGGGTATGGGTCAAAATAATTTCGACAAAAAGATTTTAGACAGGTTTGGGACACTATATTAACCTTATCATTTATATTTAACTCTTAGTTAAATAGTCTAGTATTTACCATGTCTCTTTGTATTTTTATATTATATGGTTAATAAACATACTATAAAAAGCCAAGAGAGCCCAAAGTGGTTCATTATTAATATATATACCCTTATCTAAGTCATTTGGTTGAAACTTAGATTTTTAGAAATAGAATATCAATTAATAATATAATATTTGTTTTAAATACTCCTTTATGTCAATTTTGAAACTATTTAATAATTGATTTTTGTTAAAGTTCTAAAAACATTATTAATTCAAACTAAATTCATTTAATCAATAAAAACATTTCATATTAACCTATAAATTAATTGGAATTCATAAAAAGTCTCAAATTACATTTATTATGAAATTTATAATATCAACTATTTTAATATTTCATTAATTAGGAAATTACTGCATCACCATTGTGTCATAAATAAATTAAATTAGTTAATTTCTAAAAATAATAAATAAAATACCATTATGTAGGAAATCCATTTATATTCCTAAAAAATATTTATAATCGAATTTATCTTTTGTACATCCTTATATTATAAATGTTTTAGTTATTAAACATTGACTTTAACTCTTTTAACTCTACTTTAAATTAAATAATAATAAATGTCGTAATCTAATACACATGGACCAAAGTGGTTCATATTTTATTCTTGTGGTTGTTTTTGGTCGAATTATACTTAGCCAATAGAATTAGGACATGAGTTAGGATAATAATAATATCATATTTACCCTTAATTAACCTATTCACATTTAACTGTGGTAAATAAAAGTAAAAGGTTACTATTGACCAAAAATTATTTATATATTATTTAACAAAATTTTACTCCTTGATATTAATCATCTGTCTCAGATTTTTGAACTTCCACTCACATAAGTGGTAAAATTTTGTTTTATGTGAATCTCCAAATTCTTCTAGGAGATGGGTAAAAGACGGTGAAAAGTTCAATAAAATTTTTATATAGCTAAAATTATTATAAACAGACTCCAATGAATTATATTGAACTTATATACATATTATGTATCTATATTGACCAAAAATAAATAAATATAATATAAATAAATATAAAATTTCTGTTTTAAACTATAACCCAATGTTTTTTCACTATTCATCAAAAAATTAAATGTTTTCAGAAAAATACCAGAAATTCACCCGAAGCTAATTTCAATATTATGAATCCAAAAATGAAGTCCAATTTGAATGATAAAATTTAAAAAAAATTAAAAAATGGGTATTACAATTCATAACGTCTAGTTTGATTGGTTGTGGTGTGTGTTAGAACTCAAAGATGTGTACAACACATGCTACTGTATTATTCAAAGGGAAGCATACCGTGGAAGCATGGTGTGTTTCATTCACCCCTCCTTCAAATAATTTTGACCTCGAAATTTCTGGAATATTATTGCATAAAAAGACTCAGGTGGTTCTTCATCATATGTTTCTCGGGTTCCCTCGTTGCCTCTTCTATCTTATGGTATCTCCATAGAACTTTTAACAGACGAGTCGTCCGGTTTCTCAACACTTGTTCTCTTATATCAAGAATATTGACAAGATCATCCCAATAAGACAGATCGGGGTCCATTTATAATTCCTCATAGGTGAGTACATGAGTTGGGTCAGGCAAGTATTTTCTCAACAGTGATACGTGGAACACATCGTGAACTTTGGAGAGACATGGCGGAATTTCCAAATGGTAAGCTACAACGCCAATTCTTTCTAGAATTTCGAAAGGTCCTATGTACCTGGGACTCAATTTACCCTTCTTACCGAAACATATAACACCCTTCCATGGAGATACCTTCAAGGAAACATGATGACCTACCTGAAATTCCAAATCCTTCCATCGTTTATCACCAAAGCTCTTCTGCCTATTTTGAGTTTCTTTGATGTGGATTTGGATTACCTTCACCTTTTCCATCATTTCCTCCACCAGTTATGGGCTTACAAGTTTTCTTTCTCCAATATCATCCCAACAGGTTGGTGTGCGACATCTCTTTCCATATAACGCTTCATATGGTGCCATCCGAATACTTGAATAGAATCTATTGTTAGAGGAAAATTCTACTATAGGAAAATTTACATCCCACATACCTTGAATGTCAAGTGATCATGATATCAACATCTCTTCAGGATAATTTGAAAGTGTTGTTCATGATCTTCATATCTTTTTGAGTATACCAAGATATCATCAACAAATACCACTAGAAAGTCATTAGGATATTCTGTGAAAACTCTATTCATTAGATCAATGAAAATAGACGGTGCATTAGTCATCCCAAAAGGAATTACTGTAAACTCATAATGCTTGTACCTGGTTCAAAATGTTGTCTTTGGACTGTCTTCCTTATTCATGCACAACTGATGGTATCCAGATCGAAGGTCAATCTTTGAAAAGTATATATCTCTATGCAGTTGGTCAAATAAATCATCAATGTGAGGTAGGGGATGCATGTTCTTTATTGTTATAGCATTGATTTGCCTATAGTCGATACATAACCTCATTGATCCATCTTTCTTCTTAGAAAAAGGGATAGGGCCTCCCAATGGAGAAACAGTAGGGAGAATACTTATCTTATTACTCAATTAATCTAGTTGTTTCATTAGTTTTAATAATTCCACAGTGGTCATTCTATAAGGGGTCTTCGATATGGGGCTTGAACCATGAATTAAATCAATGGAAAAATAAATTTCTTATTCTAGAGGATGCTCAGGTAAATCTTATGGAAACATATCTACATATTATTTAACAATAGGTACATCCTCAATTTGAACATTCCTTTCCTCACCCATAGTTATTTCATTCTCCTCATCCCTGATAATTGAATTTAGTTGAGCTACTGGGGGTGGATCTTGAAAAGAATTGGGTGGTGACAATTCTACTCTAAAGATAAGGTGTTCTTTATCATCATCTTTAAAAATTGTAACCACATTCTTCTTATAATAAATCTTCACATCATGGTCTGAAAGATAATCCATACCAGGGATTATATCAAATTCATTCATGGGTATAACTATGAAATAAGTAGATAAAGAACATTTATGTTCTCTAATGGGGACTGATTTACAAACAATTATTGCACTAATACTTCACTTACGAGTTTTTACTGACAACTCCCTTGTTAAATCAAATTAGAAATATCTAATTTTCTTAGAAAACTGGGAAGATATGAAACAATGTGATGATCCATAATCAAATAAATCATTTTCCAAACATGAGGAAACCATTAAATTACCTACCACCATGAATTTCGTAGCTTCTACCTCCGCTGTAGTGATAGAATAAGCTTGGCCTTGATCCCTTTTCCTTTTTAAGGTATGTTCCCGTTAATCTTAGGAAATTCATTTTCATAATGTCTCATCTCCCTGAAACTGTATCATTGAACATCAGTAGATTCTTTTTCCCCTTGCAGTCATGAGCTTGGTTGCCTTTTTTACCATAATCGTAACAGACTCCAATTCCCTTCAAATAATTACCTGGGTGTTTCTTCCCAAATTTACTACAGGAAAGATATTCAACTTTTTCCTTCTTCCCCTTATTTCCATTCCCAGAGTGATCATAAAATCTCTTCTTCTCTTTATTTTCTTTAAATTCATAAGACTTTGAGAATTTATTTTCTATCTTGATAGCACATGATACAATATCTTCGTATGATGAGAAGGATTGTGAGACTAATCCTTGAAAGAGATGGTTTTAACCCATCAATGAAATGATCAATATTACTCCTTGGGTTACATATATAATCTGTTGAATTCCTCACAAACCATGTAAAGTTATCCTCATACTTTGCGACATTCTCATCCTCCTTTTTCCCCAAACTCAGAAATTGCCTTTCCATATCTGCTCGATGGTCACAAGGAAAGTATATTTCTAAGAAAAGATCTTTAAAATCCCTCCATTCTATATTTGATACTTAATCATCCCCATTTTTGTTTTGAATCAATGACCACCATTGGTCAGCATCTCCAGTGAGGTGGTAAACTTCCATGATAACTTTTTCCCTTTCACTACTCCCCAAGGCATGTAATATTTTCACTAAAAAATTTATCCATTTCTCAGCTACTAATGGATGTTTACTCCCATTGAATATTGTTGGTTGTTTCCTCAAGAAGCGATCTAACTTTGATACTCCATGCTATGGATCTGGGTGCTCAATACAGGTAAGGTTATTAATCATAACCTGATTGAGTTGAACACGTATGATGATAAGCTAATCAGAACTAGTTGGATCACCAGCTCCACTATAATTATCTTTAACAGTAGGGAAATCCATACATGGAATGCGTGCATTGATAAGTTTTCCATTCCTTTAACTAGGCACCATTTCTAAACAAAATCATAAACAAGATCAGTTTATGAATCGAAATACATAATTTAAAACTTGTAAAACACTTAACATAAATTGAACAGTTTATTGATATAATCCATAATCATAAAAAAGTTTTCTTTAAGGAATTATAATCACATAAACCCTTCATAATGTTTTGTAAATAAAATGATAATTGTTCTAAGAATATCCCCCAGGAGTGTCGTAACCAAGAGTCCAGCAAGGCCCATTGTCATGCACCAGTTCCAGTTCAGGTCTAGCTCAAAGCGGTGTTTTCGGGTTTTACCCCTAGGTACATCTATGCCAGAGCCAGCTCTACCTACTCATATCTAGACAGGGATGTATTTCTCAGAAATCTCACTAAATCTCTTCAATACCAAAATTCTAGGAAGTTATTCTTTACTAATCCTCAAAGTCCATCTTAGGCCTATGTGCTCTTATTAGATTTTATCTAAATCTATCTTCTAAGGTTTGTACTATACTTCCCCTAATAAAAACTATAACTCCCCAACCCCAGTTACCCAGAGTTGGTGCATTATTAAATAACATTGGAATGATCACAAAAGATCACGTCTTGAAATATATATTAGTTTAGTAGCCTTGTAATCACTACATACACTCATAAAGTTTAAATTACATGATAAAATGAAAACTACAACAACATAGACTCCATAGTCCAAAATAATATCCCCTCAGACTATCCCTACAGGTCAGTCATAAAACACTTCTTAACATCTTGGGAAAAATAAAACATATAAATGGGTGAGCTCAGATGCTCAGTAAGGATAAAAATATAGCGGAAACTTTCATAAATAAGCATAAACATTTAAGGCAATGTATAACTAATACAAAAGCCTTTTAAGCTTGAAATTCTACATAATATGGAAAAAATAAAATGAAATATTGTCATTTAATTATTCAAATGGATATTATACTATTCGAATAATCACATGCAATATCAATAAACACTCTCATAATGATGGAATGCAATATTCCAGAATATCATAACCACATAGTCAAGGCCTTGTGCCAATACTACAAATAAGTTTTTGTAAAGGCCTTATCCCAAGACACTAGTTTGTCTCATGAGACCTACCGATGAATCGAGGAGCTATAGGGGGCTCCACCTGTCACTTATTAAGTCCAATTCATTCCTCATATGAACAGGTTTAAACATAACACAAACATTCGTATTAAAACTAGCATACGAAATTTCAATACATTCTCCATAAACCATGAATGTTATAAAAATAACACATCCACAGTCAAACATATCACAAAACCATTAATACAATATGGATGTTTTGTATCATAATAAATCATCTTCAAATAAGTTTAAAATCTATCAAAGGATGTTGACATAGATGAAATCAAAACTATTTGAGAGTAATATCTCTTTTTGAAATCATTTAAAAGTAAAATAATTATAAAATAAAACATCTAATTTTAAAATATCTTTATAAGATTTTAAGGGAAGCTTCGAAGATTTTATAATGGAATAAAATAGATTCACCTATCGTATAAGTTAAAAAAGACATTCTTACCTTAATTATGTCGAAAAGGTTAAAAATGACCTTGTTTGGAAAATTGCAGAAAGATTACTTTATAAAAATATTATAAAAATTCAAAAATGGGTATAAATGACTTTAACCCATAGTCGGTAAAATATTAATAATTATTTGAAATACATTTTTAAGAAACATGGATGTGGATGATAAATAGGTCACTTTAGATAATTACATATAAACAACCTCAGATAATGAAGAGGTTGTGAAATAATCCATTCCCTTGTAATTTTCCTTGGCTGAGGGTAGGTTAACCTCCTGTATAATCATGAAATAAATGTTATTAAATTATACAATAATCATATACATAAATATGATATCTTATATGATCTTTTAATATTGCTTTGTTAATAATATTTTAGTAATATCGTCGTTTTGGGTGTTCACTTACTCATTTTATTTTATATGTTTTGTTACATAAGTCATGCTTGTTATACGTAGGTTGTATATTATTCATATAAAGAATGATATCAATTCCTTATACATTATTTTTAATCATCAAATTAAAATTAGTCTTGAATTGATACGATGTGGAATGAATCTCATCACGTTCGTGGAGACAGTAATCCGTACGTACGCACGAGCAACGATATCATTCTTTTGATATTATAATAATATATAATTGGATGGTGTATCATATATAAAAAATCATTATCATGTTATATTTATAATTTACATGAATTGAACATCATTATTATACCCATCCAAATAATAATATATTGAATAACAATTACACCACGACGTGGAGATGGTAAGCCGTACGTACGCACGTATGGTGAAATGTCATTCAAAGGATGGATCAAATACTGAATATGGTTGCAACATATTTTTCATAACATAATATTATATTTAAGATACTAGAGTTATTATTTTATATTGGAAACAACAATGAAAAAAGAAGTGGAAGATGAAAGAAAATTGAAAGAGGTGATGAAACATTGACACCTTCTTCGGGTTGTTCCTTTTGAATTGATCAAAAGGGCTCCTTAGGTTGGATTTATGATGAAAGGACAACATCATTATTGAAGTGTGGGAAGTTGAGAATATATTTGGTCCGGGGATGGATGAACCAAAAGGCATTGAAGCTGTGAATTTGAGGGAAGGGGGAGTGCCCTTTTATAAGAGGGGTGAGGGGCACCTTAGGATAAACTTAAAATATTATTTTATAATAAATTCATATTCAGTTTATAATGGATCCAAAGTGACTTATGTCGAGTCTATGGTGGGGAAGGATCAAAATAATTTCAACCAATAGATTTTAGACAGGTTTGGGTCACTATATTAACCTTATCATTTATATTTAACTCTTAGTTAAATAGTTTAACATTTACCATGTCTCTTTGTATTTTTATATTATATGGTTAATAAACATACTATAACAAGACAAGAGAACCCCATGTGGTTAATTATTAATATATATAACATTATCTAAGTAATTTTTCCGAGCATTATATTTTTAGGAATAGAATATCAATTAATAATAAAATATATGTTTTAAATACTCATTTATGTCAATTTTGAAACTATTTAATAATTGATTTTTTTAAAGTTATAAAACTTTATTAATTCTAAATAAATTCATTTAATCAATCCTAACATGTCATAACGACCTATAAAATTAGTTTAATTCATAAAAAGTCTCACATTACAATTATTTGGATATTTATAATATCAATTATTTTAATATTTCAGTAATTAGGTAATTACTACATAACCATTGTGTCATAAATAATTTAAATTATTTAATGTCTAAAATTATAAAAAAAATAAAATTATGTATGAAATCTTTTTATATTCCTAATTAATATTTATAATCTAATTTATCTCTTTTATAACCCGATATTAAAAATGTTTTAGTTATTAAACATTGATTTTAACTCTTTTAACTACTCTTTGAATTACATAATAATAAATGTCCTAATCTAATCCAAGTGGACCAAAGAGGTTCATATTTTATTCCTAAGGTTTTCTTTGGTCTAATTATACTTAACTAATAGAATTAGTACATGTGGTAGGGTAATAATAATATCATTTCTACCTTTAATTACCCTATTCACATTTAACCTTGCCAAATAAAAGTAAGAAGTTACTATTCACCAAAACTTATTTTTTTCTTATTAAACAACATTTTACTCCTTTATATTAATCTTTTCTCTTATATTTTCGAAATTCCACTCATAGTAGCTATAAAATTAATTTTTATTTGAATTTGAATATTCTTCTAAGAGATGGGTAAAAGATGGTGAATAGTTCAATTAACTTTATATATATTTCAATTATTATAAACTAACTCCAATGAATTAAATTGAACTTATATAGGTATTATGAATATATTTTGACCTAAAATAAATTTAAATAAAATAAATAATTATAAAAATTCAGTTTTAAACTCTAACTCAGTGTTTTTTCACTATTCATAAAAAATTGAATGTTTTTAGAAAAATACCATAAATCCACCCTAAGCTAATTTTGATATTCCAAATCCAAAAATGAAGTCCATTTTTAAATATAAAATTTATAAAATTTTGAAAGGTGGGTATTAATATTCATAACGACTAGTTTGATTGGTTGTGGTGTGTGTTAGAACTCGATGTTACATACAACACACGCTACTATATTATTCAAAGAGAAGCATACCGTTGATGTTTGGGGTATTACAGAAACCATCAAAATTTAAAATATAAGTTGAGTCTATTCTCTATTGATTTAAAATTTGGGTTGGATCAACACCATATATTTGTTGAATTTTTATTAAATAATATCATTCACATCAATATTAATATGGTTCCTTATGAATCCCTCTATGGTATGAACTATAGAACACCAACATGATGGAATAAATTTTCAAAAATAAATAAATTAGGACCTGATATTTCTGAGGATATTGTTGAGAATGTTTGATCCATATAGAAAAAAATATAATAATCTCAAAGTGAAAAAAAAATTATTTTTCAAATCATTGGAATAATATAGAGTTTGAAGTGGGTGATTAGGGGATTAAAAAAATATTAACCTGGTAGAAAGTAAAGAAATTATTATAGAAGGTAATGCTAAGCCCTATTTATATTGGTCCTTTTGAAATTATTCATCGTATAAGGATGGTACATTATTGATTGGTGCTACCACCGATTCTCTCTCATGTTGATGATGTGTTCCATGCATCCATCCTGACAAAGTACATAACTGACCCTTCACATATAAAAATTTAATTATTCATACCATTTGAATAAGAACATTCTTTTGAAGAACAACCAGTAGTAATTTTTGATAATATTGATAAATTTATATGAAATAATACCGCTTTCATGGTTAATGTTTTGTGGTGGGAAAACCAATTTGTGGAAGTTATGTGGGAACATGATGATGTAATGAGGTAATTGTATCATCATATATTAATATACGAGTTAAAAATTTCAAGGGAGGAATTCATTATAAGAGGATAATAATGTAACAAACTGAGGTTTTTATGAAATATTTCTCTTTAGATAATTTTATTTCATTGATAACTTTTTTTAGGGAGGACATAGTTTAAACAAACCACAAGACATAATTAAAATATTATCATTCCCGAATGACTGTTATAAACTAAACATTCGATTCTATGATTTTAATAGTAATAACCATATAATGAAATATATGTTAATGTTATATTCAAAAACATTTATTTTTTAATTCGTATAAAATAAACACATATTTTTAATAGTGATTAATTATTCAAAAATTTGTTTTCATGAAGACCCAATTTTATTGAATTATATGAGAAATTAAATACTATAACTCTTTTATATATAAATAAAATATATTTTTTAAATTTTTCTTTTGGATTCATCATGTAAAAAAGTATGTTAGTATGAATGTTTGAGAGTTTAAAAAAATGTTGGAATTTTAAATGAATAGTCAAAAATGCTTTTTATTGAAAATTTTATTTTTATTTAAAATATATATAAAGTAAAAAAATATATATTTTTATTATTAAAATATAATTATTATCATTTAGTTTATATTTTATTATTTTAATTTAAATTCATACATCAATTTTGTATAAAAACATTTCATTCTTGGGAAGGGAATTTTTTAGAAAAGTTGATTTCCATGGCGCTTTTTTAGTATAATATTAAATTAAATTCATTCCCACTCTTGTTTTGATAATTTGAAAGTGTATTTTCTATACATAATTATAATTTATAACTTTATTAAATATACCAAAATTTATTTTTTCGAATATGAATAATATCATTAGTAATGTATTTACCACAATTAAGGTAAAATCATGAAAATAAGGGTACAAATAATATGATAAGTATTATCAAATGTCCCTAAAACATGACCCAATAATATTTATTAGTTATTTTAAACTATAAATATTCGTGGGAAAAATTAATGACATTTTCAGAAACATGATTCACATTAAGACCCATATATAATATTATTTTATAAAAAAGTCAAATATGTAACTCTATTTTTTTAATAAGTACGCAATTTTTAATATGTGGTTATAAAGAAGATAAATTATACCATAAATAGTAATTTTAAATATAAAATAGGTTCCATAATATTGGTAATTTGTTTTAAAATTTTATGTAGGAAACAATTACATTAAATTCTTACAAAAAGAGGATGCAATAATTTTTAAATAAAAGGATTAATCAAATAAATTTCAATAAAATTGATAAAATATATATAATTTGTACTATTTATAGTGATAATTTAATTATAAAGATGACTATGAAATTTTAAGGATTTAATAGAATATTTTTTTATTATTTTACATGAAATATTTATGTTTGTGAATTTATAGTAATGAATAGAATCATAATTGACAATAATGATATATTATGGGATTAATATTTTCTAAAATTATAAAAATATAATAATAATGTTAAATAAGGAAAATGGATATATTATAATTACTAATATATCAACCCATGTAAATTAATTGGCTATTTTGAATAAATTGTTCTAGAATATGCTCGTTATATTTTTATCATTATGAAATTTTAAAGGTTCCCCTCAGAAATATTAAAAAAGGACCTATCCTCCTTCACTTAGGTTTAAAAATTACTTCCCTCTATAAAAAACATCCTATTATAAGTTATCTTCTAAAATCACCTGATCAAATCATAGGGGTTATTTATGTCCCAATTCACTAACCCCAACATTATTTAGAGGATATTTGGATGATTCATTTTGAATAATAGGTAATCACTCTTATTGATCACTTTATTTTTTGTACTCTTATTTATAACCCTTTATTTCATGATATCTATCATAAAATAAAAAATTATATATCATAAATATTCTGAAATGTTATAATGATTAAGAAAACACAAGTATACACTCTCATTCACATCAAAAATCATGTGATATTATCCCTTGTGTGTGAACGTGGCTTAGTTTCCCCATATAGTGGTAGCATTAATTTTCCTAAACTATCCTTTATGTATTGGTATTATGATGATATAATGTTATTATATAATATTTATTACATATTTATACTTTTTTATGATAATATAAATTCTACCTTATTTCCATATAATATTATGGGAAAAGATAATGTCCTTGTGCATACGTTTCGACTTCCAACTCCATGATGCGATGTGGTTAGTCATAAATTTATATTTCACATGGATGGTAATAGGGATGTATTTTATTTTTTAACATGGTATATATGATAAAATAATTATTCCTGAAATTAGGGACTCATTATCAAATTATAAGGATTGTGATAGCCAAACTGAAATATGCATGGAAAATGAAGCAGTTATCACCCATGACATTTATTTTATTAAACAATTATTACTAAATAGTTGATAAGATGCCATAAATAAATAATAAATTGTATGATTGATATATTTTTATCAAATAAATTCATTAAAGATCCATATATATTATATAAATGTTTGAAGTTGAATGAGAAAAAGAAATAATTGAGGTAAGGGATTTGCATCTCACTTTTATTTTTGTGGGATCTAGGCATTATACACTACATGTCTCTTTTTAGGGGTGAATAGACTATTGATGACTGTAATTAATGAATATTAACCAAACAATAATGTTAAATATATATTCATATATTTTTATTTATTTCCTTATACTTGTGATTCAAATGATACCAATGCGGTATGGGTTTATTTCACAATCTCATCATTATTTGAGATTGTTTCTATTTGAACCTCTTCTGAGGAATATTTCTCTTCCATATCCATGTATTATAAAAAAGCTCTAATTTTTTTTTTACAATTCTGATAAAATATTTTCAAATAATTCTTACCCATGTTTTACTTTTTAAAAAATGGTTTGAGATGAATATTTTTGTCCTATTCCAAGAGGAACTTTGTGACTTTTCCAAGAAAAATACAAAATGAATGAATTTTATAATGTATACAACATGAGTAGATTGTAAAAAAATTATGATCCCATTATTCTTGAATCATAATTTTTAATTTTAATTTTTTTTTCAAATAAAATGTTCTTATTTATAATTTTTTAGTTTCTTTTAAAAAATAAAAGTTGTGAAGGAATTGAAATTTTGTTTTACTTAATAATATTCCCTAGTGATATTTCAAAATATTTTTCCTTTTTAAATTATATTATAAGGATTTATTAATGATTTATTTGGGATATGTTCTAATAATACAATTTTTATTCATTTTTTGAATAGTTTATGTCGATGGTGAGATGATAGAATATTTATAAATCCCATTTCTTTTCCACAGGTTATGTTATAATGAAATATTTATGAAACCCATTTCTTTTAATGAGTTCTAATATGATGAATGATTTGTGTTCTTGGGGAACACATATGTAGAGTATTAATTATGTGATTTGAAAACATATATCTACCTTTAATTCATTGGTTAATGATATAAATATCATTATATATACAAGATTGGAATAGGGAGTGAGTTTAGTTCAGTAAGGGACTTTGTCCACTATGATTGTCATGGGATTTAACCATGACTACAATAATGGTTTGGGGAGTGATACCATTAAACTATGATTGTCTTGGAAAATATCCTTGGCTACTAAGGAAATGACACTCAATTATTATGTGTATGAAAATATTCTATGTATTATAACATTATTATTATTTCATGGATTATGAACATTTAAGATTCCTGACATATTAACTACTGAGATTTATTCCATGAATAAAGATTATGATCCTTCATATGCATGGTAAAATATTCAAATGTTATGATCTGTTTTTATGCTCTAATGCTCATGTTATGATTAATATGTCTCTTATTTACCATTAATAAGACTCCCACCACACCCTTTTATTATGTATATTTTTTCAATATATATTAAGAATGGTATTACGTATGATATTCCAAAAAGGGTTCTAGTTATGAAAATTTATGTAGGAGAAGTTGTAGATATTTTATGAACATTTTTTTGTTTTTTGGTTTCCAAATAAACTAAGCCCATTAAGTTTTGGTTTTTCTTCTCTCTTTTATTTAATGAATATTCATATATATAGATGTATTATATATGTATGAAAATTAGGCGTAGTTATAGTTATCTTGAAAATGTGAGAGAGTGTTCTTGGGATAATAAAAAGATAGGGATGATTATTGATAGGTTTTAGTTGAATGATCTATAACACTCAAATAATGATTCCACATAGCATAAATCAACTTCCAAAAGTTAATTTGATGAAGTTTTATTATATTACAAGAAGGATGAAATTGGGGGAAAATATATGAATTTTGAATAAGTGTAGATTTAAGATGATCATTATTCTATCTCAAGAAATGAATGTAAACCATTATAAACTATTACAAAGATGATAAATTCAGTTTAGGTGTAGAATATTATTAGATATCATTGTAAAACTAATTAAAACATGGAGAACATTGGGGGAAAATCATACTTTGTTTCATTCCCATGTTAATCCAAAAGATAGGAAAAAATATTTGAAAAATATATAGTGGGTATATTCTATGAATTATGAGTTATATTAGATAGATTATAATTGAACATATAATCTGGAACATAATCTATCAAACACTACTTTAATATTAATAAATTTAGTTTTCCATAAAAAACCTAATGTTTAAAATGGTGTGATGAGAAACCAGGAAAGGCTCTGTAAAAAAAATTCATATGTGGATGTAATTGTTTTATATTATTCAATTTCATAGGTTTATAGGATAAAGATATTAATATTTTTTGATTTTATTTATGAGTACAAGATATAGAGCAATGATTAAATGTATATCTTGTTATTATTTCCCAATTTTGATAAGTGTGTCGAATAGAACACATATAATCAAGGTACAGTGACCAATAGTAAATCAGAGTGGATTTTTTCACTAAAACATGGGAAATAAACCAGTTGATTTGATGAGAACTCATTTATAGTATCTGATAATGGTTATGGGTTTTCCACTAAAAATGTTATTTTATGACCATATTGTTATAAAAAAATCATGAAATCACGTAAAGCATTCAGGATAAAAACACATAGATATAAAATTATTTGTCCTCATATTTATGGTAGAAAACGTATATTTGAACATAGAGTATATTGATACCATTGTGAATATTATTGATCTGTTTAGTAAGCCACAATCCTATGAATAATTTAATTTTTTTTATTAAATGATGATATTTTGACCATTATACACTCAATAATACAATATGGTTACCTCATCCCATTTATAACTAGTAATTTGGATATATTTTTTCCAAATGGGAAGATATAAGTAGAAATTTTAAATTCCATAGTATTATATAATATAATATTTATTTTCTTGAAGAGAGAATATATTTATTAAGAGTATTTCAAAGTATAAGTGTGTGAAGTGATCAGGCACATGGGTGAGGTAATGATGTAAGGAGGCCTACGGGTGAGGTTTCAAATCCTTTAATATTATTGTTTATTATATTAATAATAAAATATATTCATAGGTTTAAGGGAATAGTTTTTGAAATGTGGGAAAGATATTTTTTTAATAAGCCATTCTATGTTGGTATCATGTTATATTAATATGTTTATGTTTGTCACTTATAGTAGAATTTGTGAAATTATTAATCAATGTTTGTGTTTGTAACTTTTATCTAACTCCATAGGATTAAAATTATTCTATAACGATTCATATCAATGTTTTGCGAGTTTGAGAATTAATTTGTATTCATTTATATAAATAAATATAAAGGACTTTTTTTGACTAATAGATGATTAAGGGATATTTTATGAACATCTGATAGTTTTTTGACTACCAAGGGGGTTGGTAAGACTATTTATTAGAAATGAAACCCCTATCATTGTCTTATGTTTTCATGGGTAAGAATCTTAGGGGAGATTTAGTGGATATGTTTTTTAAATTTTATTTTGATTTAAATACATAAATCATGTTTAGAGTCATAGTAAATTTACATTTTTGTAACGATAAAGTTGTTTGGATGTAAAAAATAAGGATGAAAGATGTTTAAAATTGAGATCTCAAATTTTACAACAGATTTTAAAACTAATAAAGAAATCATGTTGAAATAGGTATATTCACAGAATTCATAATTATATATATGATTAATTCATATGAGAAAGAACTATATATATTATAAACCATACTATGATTGACTATTTTTATATTCATATCTCAAGAGGTTGAAAAGAGTGATATTACAAGTGTTTTAATCACACCTAATGGGTGTAGTATAAGTATGAGACATTACCAATGGAATTTTTTTAAGACTAAATGATTTTGATGGAAGATTAAATGGTAATATAATAAAAATTTATGAATCATTATTGATGTTATGGAATACTAATATCAATTTAATAAAGGATGATCCATTATAGAACAATATGGTTTGCACTATGATTATTGAAATAAATATGAAAATGCTGTAAATTGGTATATCAAAACATGAAAACCGTACCATAATATAAAAACAATAATTTTAATTTTTTTTCACTATTTCATAAGGTTATAGGGAGTCATAGAAAAATGTTGTATCATACACCGTTGTATATGATAATGTGTGGCATGTGTTATGGACTTTCACCATGTAGTAAAATTTTTAGATTAAATTTCCATACTATGTTGAGGATGATAGATATATTATACAATAATATATTATTTCACCTAAAAACATTCTGATATAGGTAATATAATATAAAAAAATTCAATGATGTAATTTATCACATATCAAAGGGAAAATAAGGTAGATAAGTTATTTTAGGTAAACTAGTGAATCAAACAACAATGTTAATGACAAGTCAAAATTTATAGAAGTCTATAGAATTATTGGTTTTAATAATGTTCCTCATTTTGTGCTTCTTGGGTTTCAATCACATTGAATCCTAATTCCAAATTTATATATACAAGGGTGGATAAAAGGCCTAAAAAGTTGTGCAGGATAGAGAATAAGTGTGAGAATATGATGGAATTTTCTTCTTTGAACTTGAAATTTAAATTAAAAATTTTGATATATATTTATAATTGTGAATGAAAAAAATTGATAATTAATATCTAATTATTATTTAATATATAATAATAGAAGAAAAGTGTTTATAGATGGAAAATTATAATAGGATTAAAGATTGGAATAAGAAAAATGAAATATTAATGGAAGTATATTTCAATTAAAGTCTATATTGTTTATAAAATATGTGATTATATAAATCTATTTACCTGTGAAGAAATTACATGTGTTGGGTGACACATTGTGTATCATGGGTTCAAGGATATTACTTGCTCATTATTAATCCACATGGTGATCTAATGGAATTTGAGATCACTGGATTTTCTAAATCATTCCACGTACGTAGCTTATTGTTTTAACTATTAAACCATATAAAATATATTAGGGATAATATATTTGTGCCATGAAGTGAGATTTATTTATTTATAGTGATCTTTTCAAGAACTTAACAGGAATTGAAGGATTATTAAAGGAGTATTTTAAGTGAATTCTCCAATTCGGCCACCAACCCCTCCCCTCCTAGTGAATTATCACTATCCATGAGGCCCCATTCAAAATCCAAGACACAATAGAACATGAAAACACAAAAATCTATTTTATTAAACTAAAAAAATTATATTCTACAATTTTGATACAATTTTATTGTTCTACATATGTTTATCATTAATCCATCACATGAAACATGCATATTCTTGTGTGGCTTCTTCCTTAAACGAAATATCCCCATTGATGTGATATAATGGATTCTTTTACCATATTCAAAAGAAATTAGTGAATTCTCCTGAGATGAAATCTAGGTATGGAATAATGGATTACTTATATTTTTCAAGGAAATGATATAATATAAGTCATTTTTATATTATTATCATTAATTTTAATATCATAAATATTCTGGTTGATGTTTTTTTCTCTTCCTCTTTACCATACCATGAAATTTTTTTCACCTAATGGATTTTCACTCAAGACACTATTAATATTGAATTCAAACTATGTTCAAGACCACATCTTCATCTATATAAAACATGGTACCACATAATAAGACCTATGTTTACTACCAATATGAAGTGACATGTTTCTAAAAACCTTCTTAAATTTTATAATTATTTTAATCATTAATTATTCAATATTTATTTTATAATAAGTAACATGCTAAGACACAACATCATAATCTATTTTATCTTTCCATCAGGATTACATAGGTAATTATATATATAAGATGAACTAATATGTTTAATCATTTAATGTGTTTGACATTTTAATATCACCACACTAACCTTGTAATCTACTATTAAATTATAATATTAGGTACTCTCATAACTAATTCACTACCAAATCCCATTATAGCTCTAGAAATTGCATAGTCATAAAATGTTTCATAGATAAGTTTTGTCATAAAAAATATGTCATATGTCACAAATGAATAATATCCAAATCATTTTGAAATTATTCATGAATGTAGATACAATAGAAACTACTAAAACTGATAAAAATATAATACTCATTATTGCACTGTTGATTTGAGATAAATGTCATTAAACAAGAATCTTATTAGTCACCCATAACTCAATAATCCAAATAATATATTTTCATAGTCACCTAGAGAAACCTATTATATTTTTATATAAACAATGAAAGGTAATCAAATAAAAAATAAAATATATATTTGACCAAAAAAATCACATATAATGTCAAGTATTCATAATAGAAACAATATAATAAATTTCACTAAGACAAAAATAAGTCAAAAATGTAGTGATGAAAATAAGATTTGGATTCCAAATAGAATAACCCAATGGAATATCCCACGACTAAATAATCAGGTTTTTATTAGTTTCTATTCAAGATCATCATCATATGAATCTTATATGAGACAACACAATATGATGGAAAAGGGATTACCACTATATTTGGATTTCAACATATACTAAACTATAGATATTTCCATGGAGATAGAATACCCATGTCTCTATAAGTCACATTGAAGAATAATTGAACATCATGAATTATTCATCCCCCTTAGACCCTTTTAACACATAGGATCACACTAATTAACTAAGAGAAATGGTTTGAGAGATTATCTTATTTCAATTTTATTTTTAACCCCACATACCAATGAAAACAAAGTGAAAACCTCTTATTATATACTATTGCACACTATTGATACAATGGGTATAGATTTTCACTAAAACCAATCCTTCATAGGAATTTCATTGCATAATTATTTCAATAATGGAAACAAATGATCATGTATGACAACAATTTCACAATATTTATTAATATATAACATTATCCAATAACATTGAAATAGTGTTGATAAATAAACTTATCTATGAAACCTCTCAAAGTGAACACATAAAAACTATAATATAGAGTAATTGATGAAACTGTATTATTTTCTTATGCCTATAGATAAGGAAAATCTAGTTAGGTTATTATAAATTGTGCATTACAATTAAACTAATCCATCAATATTGCATACCTTTATTACTCATAGTTTTCCATATACATCTCCTCCCACTCAATGGGACTAGGTTCTAACACTTTTTCAAACATAAAGAGGTTGATGTAATACATTACCCAAAAAATGATGTTTGACCTAGACAGCTCAATGATTCATTAGTGATATGAATTAAATATTGATGTCGTTCAAGTTGTTGGGTTATTTATTTATGTAATTATTTAAGATGAAAATTAAAATTGGATATTAATATGAAGGATTATAAATTTTTGATGTTATATTCCATTGTGGTAAACATTTCAGTTTTGGTTATTATATAAATATTAGAGGAATAAATTGTTTTTCTTTTTCAGATAATATGACATATTAAAAGATTATTTTAGTGCTTTAGTCATGAAAACATAATCTTGAAATGTCGTTGTATGGAATAACAAAATAGATAAATGTAAAAAATTATTAAATAATGAAATAATACATGTCAAGTAAGTATATTTTCTCATGTTTTTATTCTAGTTGGTAGAATTATCTCTCTTATTTAGGAAGAGGATACATAAATAAATTTTTTTTTACTTAAATATATGATACCATTAATCTTATAAAAAGTATAATATTATATCCTAAATTTTTATTCCTTCTAAATACATGGTTTGAAATCCATATAATGTTATCTTTTTGTAGAAACCATGTTTTTTGATAACTAGTATATTTCCTCATCCCTATTTTTCAGAGGAATTTTTATCAACCCTATTATGTTGTGGGTTTCTATAAAGGAATTTTCGAATGTCTGTCCCATGATTACTGAACAAAATATCAAATTGAAAGGAAATTAATAAACTGAGGAATTAAATATTATGAAAACCCTCCTCTTCTCCTCTTTAAATATCACTCCTCCTTACCTCTTCTCATCATTCCCCTCAAGCCATATACCTTGCCTA
This sequence comes from Viscum album, assembly GCA_963277665.1. NCBI lineage: Eukaryota > Viridiplantae > Streptophyta > Magnoliopsida > Santalales > Viscaceae > Viscum > Viscum album. Next base: position 1,938,937,850 of record OY728126.1, on the reverse strand, counting down.
AATTCTTCACAAATATCTCACCAAGCTCCTCCCCAATGTCCAATATCCCTTAGTCTCTTAAAAAGACCAAATCCTCTCTCCTTAAGAACCTCTCAAAGAAAATTTATTGAAGAGTCATTTATATCAAGTAGAGAACACCATCAGACCACAGGTGAGGGAACCTCTCTATTTAACTTTTATTCAAGAAATTCATCTATTTTATTCCATTTTATGTTTAATACCCAATGATGGGTAATTATATATAACATTTTTTATACTTAAATACTTATGTATAAGTGACGAGAAACCCATTTCTCCCCCATTAAGCCCTCTTAAGTACACCCGATACAATGTCGATAATCATTAAGTGATTTTACCCAAACATCCTTTATTCTATCCGCCTGCCTTATCATCCTATTACCAAAATTATGTTATATTATCATTTTTTGTTCATATTATAATTTTTTACATGTTCCAAGTTCATAAATAAATACACTTTCATCATTCTCTTTTTGGGATATACATGTTTTTATGTGATTCCCTCCTCAATATATCCTGATAAGAAAACATGTTCTGAGGGCACTTCTCGAAATATTACCTGATTCAAAGTTCAATACATCTTACGTTTTAATCCACCATTTTTATTATAAAAATAATAATTTTATTATGAAAATATTTCTGGTTCAGTTATGGTATTATATAAAATAATTTCCCTTTTCAATTTTAAAGGATCTATAGTATTTTCCTTAAAACTTCACAAAAATTTTTTAATGCTAAATTTTTTTAAACACGTTTCATACATGTTGTCACTTATACTTGAAATAACCTTCCATGATACATGCTTATTTTCCCTTCTGAATTGTTAAGTATATTTTAGTTCCATTCTTTCAGGGAAACTTTTATGATTTACCCATTTGTTATTGCTTTATGACATGATTATGTTACAAATTCTTTCAATGGGGAACCATTATGTTTATGCAATATGGATTATAAATGATTGTTTTTGTGGAAATAATATTCATGGAAATGTAATATGGGTGCACCCGGATAGTGCTTCAATTCATTGGGTAATGTTGATTCTCATGAGATGTTATGTGTGACGGTCTTGGCGGTTAGCCTAGGCTTATGCTACCATGTGAGATGGTCTTAGTGGATAGCCTTTTCTTATACTACCATGAGATATAATCTTAGAAGTTTTCCCTGAATCATGATTAGAAAGTCATTTATATTGTTTCCACGTTATTAAGAATCCATTTTTATTTTATTCGATGTTTATATGTTATGATTCCATATGTTACATGCAATTTTATATCATCATGTCATGCCTTTTATCCCTTGTGTTAATTATTTGATCTTATGTTTGTTCTCTTAATAAGATATTTTGCAAATCCATTTGTTCATGTGTTCCCAAGGGTACCCTATGAATTTTTTTGAGCATAATGGAAGTTAGGATCTCAATTTTAATATTAAACAATGAAATGTTTTATTTAGTTCCATGTTTCTAGTTTTATGAACCTAGTATTCCATGAAACATGACATTAAGATCCATGGTGTGTACTCTGATGTAAAATTATTCTTCAAATCATGTAATATTATGTGTAAATGGATAGGGTCTCTATAGTTGGTATCATTGGATGGTCTAGTTTTTTTTATTTTAGGATTAGAGGACTTTAGTAAGAACATTATGGATGATACTAAGTATAATTAAATGCCACTAAATTTTAGTATGTATAGAGTGTGATATCTATCAAGAAAATACATACTCATATAGATAAAAATTGGTATAGGTGGCTCATGAAAATATGTATCTAGTGGTAAACCTGAAAGCACCACTTTGAGCCCAACTCAAAGTTGAATTGGGGTACGACAACGGTCCTAGATGCATTCTTGGGTTGACACTTCTGAGGGATATGATTTCATAAATTCTTGAGATTGGTAGAAACCATTATTAATGGAATGAATAAAATCCCATAAGAATATATGATATCAAATAGATCAATCATAACTTTGATTGAAACATAAGGAATCACAATTTAGGATATTCTTATTATTTACATGTTTATCCACCTATGTTCAGTGTTTCCTTTTTATGATCAATAGATAAGTATTCAAGACCTCCGATTCAACATTATTTTTTATTATTAATAGTTGTTAATAGAATAACACATGACAACAATCAATGTGATAGGGAATGTGAAGAATTCCGTACAAATATGCCTTATATGATGAGAATGGGTTCTCAAAACATCATGACACTACTTGCTCACCTAGATCATGTCATGAATAATAACTTGATTCATGTGGAACACCCTCCTACTCCAAATAAATTGAAAGATTCCATTGAATACTTCATGAGACAAAGGACACCCATGTTTACTGTGTCTTCTGAACCCCTCCACTCGGAACAACGGATTAACTCCATTGAAAATATATTTTCAATCCACCTGTGATTAGAAGAGGAGAATTTTTTTTACTTTAGGTCCATCATTTTTATGGGGTTGCTGATAAATGGTGGACATTAATCACGAATATTAATCCCGAAGAGGAAACCAATTCCCTGGATTATGAGGAATTCAATAGAATATTTTTTAGTAAATACTTTTCCTAAACCCTCCATCACAAAATAGAAATACAGTTCCTCGCACTCTTGAAAAATGAAGATCATTAAATCAGGTCCTATGAAGAAAACATTACAAGGATTCTAAGGTGAATTTATTTTGTTTTCATCATAACTGAAAGCAATATGGATCGATTAATTAGAGAACTAAATCATTTTCTACGTAATGTGTTGGAAATTTGAGACATTGAAATCTATGAGAAGATTCTCAGTTGTGCCCTCAAGGATGAAATAATGATCAGACACTCTATGTGGTAACATGGGCCTATTGACTAGAAGAGGATAATGGAATCTAATGTGGGATGTACCACAAATAAATTCAATGATGGAACGAATCATGACCTTCCCATGTGTCAAAATTGTGGGATGAAGCATCATGGGAACTGTCTAATGGGAACCCGAAATTATATCCAATGTCAAAAGATGGTACATCTAGATAAAAACATATGAAGAGATATGAAAATTCCAACTAATATGGACGAATAAAGAAAGGTTCAGATAAACACTCATGTTGTAGTGTAGTGTTTCAATAGCAAGATGAATGGGTATTTTGCAAAAAATGTCTCTAAACCAACGGTGTCATAGGAAATCAACAACTACCTCCAAAGAAACATGGAAGGTCTTTTTCTACCACTGCTACTGAGATGGAGCTGTACAATGATGGGGTGACATGTACACTAGTTATTTATTCAATAATAATGAACATACTATTTGATTATGGATCTATTCATTGATTCATATCTTGATAGTATAGTAGAAATATTTAAACCCCATATAAAAATTTGGGGGATAATATATCCATGAGGACATCGAGTGGGAAGATTATTTCATACATGGCTTATAACTCCTCCCTGGATTAGTTTTGTAGACAGAATATCCTATAAAGTATTTCCATACATCTTTTAGTGTATTTCAGTTTTATCTTTGGAATCGGTTTACTTTATTTATACGAATCCAACATCAACTATTGTGAAAGGGAGATCACTCTTCACATCGTGAAGCATTCTAAAATTCATTACAACTGTATTCAAGAAGATTAATCTCCTTTAGAATAATTGTCTCAAGTGTGTATGTTAATTACTTATGAGAAAGCATGTCTAGCGCAAATGATTGAGGAAAAGAAGATAATATTTCTTGAAGACATTCCCATCGTGATGGATTAAACTGATGTATTCCCAAAAGAGTTTCCTGGTCTTCCGCCTAATCTAGATGTTGAGTTCTCAATTGATCTTTTTCTTGGATCATGGCCTATATCAATGACACTATATAGAATGGCCTCTATAGAGCTACATGAGTTGAAGAAGAAGTAACATAATATTCTGGAGAAAGGTATTATATGACTATGTTCTTCACCATGGGATGCGCCAGTCCTCTTTATTAAGAATATAGATAGATCAATGCATATATGCATTAATTATAATGATCTTAATAAAATAAACATAAAATAAATTTATCTCATACCGAAGATAGTTGACTAGTTCGATCAGTTTCATGGGTCCAATAATGTTTCTATGATAGACAATCAGTCAGGATATCACTAATAATCAGTGAGAATCGAATTTATTCCCAAGATATCCTTCTGGATGTGGTATGGACACTATGATTTCATGGTTAGTACCTTTGGACCCACTATTTATCTAGAAATTTTCAGGAATTTAATGAATTGAGTCTTTAGGGAATTCCTAGAAAAAAAATTTGTAGTCTTTATAACGATATTCTAATATACTCCAAGATAATGGAGAAATGTGAGGTGCATTTGAATACTGTGTTAAAGACATTTCGAAGGGAGAATATCTTCGAAAATTACAAAAAATGTGAGTTCTGGATGGAGGAAGTGACATTGTTTGGTCATGTTATCACCTGCAAAGGCCTTGTTCCAAGACACTAGTTTGTCTCATGAGACCTATCGATGAATTGAGGAGATATAGCGGGCACCACCCGTCACTTATTAAGTCCAATTCATTCCGCATATGAACAGGTTTAAACATAACATAAACATTCGTATTAAAACTAGCATACGAAATGTCAATACATTCTACATAAACCATGAATGGTATAAAAATAAAACATCCACAGTCAAACATATCACAAAACCATTAATACAATATGGAAGTTTTGTATCATAATAAATCAACTTCATATAAGTTTAAAATCCATCAAAGGATGTTGACATAGTGGAAATCAAAACTATTTGAGAGTAATATCTCTTTTTGAAATAATTTAAATGTAATATAATTATAAAATAAAACATATAATTGGAAAATATCTTTATAATATTGTAAGGGATGCTTCGAAGATTTTATAATGGCAGAAAATAGTCACACCTGTCGTATAAGTTAAAAAATACATTTTTACATTAATTCTGTCGAAAAGGTTAAAAAGGGCCTTGTTTGGAAAATGAAATAATGATTCCTTTATAAACATCTTATAAAAATAAAAAACATGGGTATAAATCACTTTAACCCATAGTCGGAAAAATGGTAAGAATGATTTGAAATACATTTTTATGAAACATGGATGTGGATGATAAAGAGGTCACAGTAGATAATTACATATAAACAACCTTGGATAATGAAGAGATTGTGAAATAATCCATTCCCTTGTAATTTTCCTTAGTAGAGGGTAGGTTAACCTCCTGTATAATGTTGAAATAATTGTTATTAAATTATACAAGAGTCATATACATAAATATGATATCTTATATGATCTTTTAATATTGCTTTGTTAATAATATTTTAGTATTATCGTCGTATCCGGTGTTCACTTACTCGTTTTCTTTTATATGTTTAGTTACATAAGTCATGATTGTTATCCATAGGTTGTATCTTATTAATATACAGAATGATATCAATTCCTTGATCATTATTTTTAATCATCAAATAAAAATTAGTCTTGAATTGATAGGATGTGGAATGAATCTCATTGTGTTCGTGGAGACGGTAATCCGTACGTACGCACGAGCGACAATATCATTCTTTTGATATTAAAATAATATATAATTTGATGTTTTATCATATATAAAAAAACATTATCATGTTATATTTATAATTTACATGAATTACACATCATTATTATACCCATCCAAATAATAATATATTGAATAACAATTACACCACGACATGGAGATGGTAAGCCGTACAAACGCACGTATGGTGAAATGTCAATAAATGGATGGATAAAATACTGAATATGGTTGTACCATATTTTTAATAACATAATAGTATATTTAAGATACTGGAGTTATTATTTTATAATGTAAATAACAATGAAAAAGGAAGTGGAAGATGAAAGAAACATGAAAGAGGTGATGAAACATTTACCCCTTCTTCGGGTTGTTCCTTTTGATTCGATCAAAAGGGCTACTTAGGTTGGACTTTTGACGAAAGGATGGAATCTAGAATGAAGTGGGGGAAGTTTAGAATATATTTGGTCAGGGGATGGATGAACCAAAAGGCATTGAATGTATGAACTTTAAGGAAGGGGGAGTGCCCTTTTATAAGAGGGGTGCAGGGCACCTTAGGAAAAACATAAAATATTATTTTATAATAAATTCATATTCAGTTAATAATGGCTCCAATGTGACTTATGTCGAGTCTATGGTGGGGATAGATCAAAATAATTTCAACCATTAGATTTTATACAAGTTAGGGTCACTATATTAACCTTATCATTTATATTTAACTCTTAGTTAAATAGTTTAACACTTACCATGTCTCTTTGTATTTTTATATTATATGGTTAATAAACATACTATAACAAGACAATAGAACCCCATGTGGTTAATTATTAATATATATAATATTATCTAAGTAATTTTTCTGAGCCTTATATTTTTAGGAATATAATATCAATTAATAATATAATATTTGTTTTAAATACTCATTTATGTCAATTTTGACACTATTTAATAATTAATTTTTTTTAAAGTTCTAAAAACTTTATTAATTCGAAATAAATTAATTTAATCAATCCTAACATGTCATAGTGACCTATAAAATTAGTGTAATTCATAAAAAGTCTCACATTACAATTATTTTTATATTTATAATATCAATTATTTTAATATTTCATTAATAAGGTAATTACTACATATCCATTGTGTCATAAATAAATTAAATTATTTTATGTCTAAAAATTATAAATAAAATACCATTATGTAGTAAATATTTTTATCTTCCTACTGAATACTTATAATCTAATTTATCTTTTTATAACCCTATATTAAAAATGTTTTAGTTATTAAACATTGATTTTAACTCTTTTAACTCTTCTTTGAATTAAACAATAATAAATTTCCTAATCTAATCCAAGTGGACCAAAGAGGTTCATATTTTATTGTTAAGGTTGTCTTTGGTCTAATTATACTTAACAAATAGAATTAGGACATGTTTTAGGGTAATAATAATAAAATTTTTACCCTTAATTACCCTATTCACATTAAACCGTGCCAAATAAAAGTAAGAAGTTACTCTTCACCAAAAATTATTTTTTTTCTTATTGAACAACATTTTAGTCCTTGAAATTAATCGTGTCTCTCGGATTTTCGAAATTCCACTCATAGGAGCGGTAAAATGAATTTTTATTTGAATTTGCATATTCTTCTAAGAGATGTGTAAAAGATGGTGAAAAGTTCAATGAACTTTTTATATATTTAAATTATTATAAACTGACTCTGATGAATTAAATTGAACTTATATAGGTATTATATATCTATTTTGACCTAAAATAAATTTAAATAAATTAAATAATTATAAAAATTTGGTTTTAAACTCTAACTTAGTGTTTTTTCACTATTCATAAAAAATTAAATGTTTTCACAAAAATACCAGAAATTCACCCTAATAAAATTTCGATATTCCAAATCCAAAAATGAAGTCCATATTTAAATATAAAATTTATAAAATTTAAAAAGGTGGGTATTACTATTCACAATGGCTAGTTTGATTGGTTTTGGTGTGTGTTAGAACTCGAAGTTGCGTACAACACACGCTATTGTATTATTCAAAGAGAAGCATACCGTTGAAGCATGGGGTGTTACAGAACCAGTAAAAATTTTAAACATAAGTTGAGTCTATTCCCTATTGATTTAAAATTTTGTTTGGATCAACATGATATATTTGTAGAATTTTCATTAAATAATATCATTCACATCAATATTAATATGGTTCCTTATGAATCCCTCTATGGTATGGACTATTGAACACCAACATGATGGCATAAATTTTCAAAAATAAATCAATTAGTTCCTGATATTTCTGAGGATATTGTTGAGAATTTTTGATCCATACAGAAAAAAATAATATAATCTCAAAGTGAAAAAAAATTATTTTTCAAATCATTGGAATAATATAGAGTTTGAAGTGGGTGATTAGGTGATTGAAAAAATATTACCCTGGTAGAAATTAATGAAATTTTTATAGAAGGGAATGCTAAGCCCTAGGTATATTGGTCCTTTTGAAATTATTCATCGTATCAGGATGGTACCTTATTGATTGGTTCTACCACTGATTCATTCTCATGTTGATGATGTGTTCCATGCATCCATCCTGAAAAAGTACATAACTGAACCTTCACATATAAAAATTTAATTAGTCATACCACTGGGATAAGATAATTCTTTTGAAGAACAACCAATAGTTAATTAGGATAATATTGATAAATTTATATGAAATAATACCTCTTGCATGGTAAATGTTTTGTGGTGGGAAAACCAATTTGTTGAAGTTATGTGGGAACATGACGATGTAATGACGTAATTGTATCATCATATATTCATATACGAGTTAAAAATTTAAAGGTAGGAATTCATTATAAGAGGATAATAATGTAACGAACTGAGGTTTTTATGAAATATTTCTCTTTAGAAAATTTGATTTCTTTGATAACTTGTTTTGTAGGGAGGACATAGTTTAAACAAACCATAAGACACAATTAAAATATTATTATTCCAGTATGACTGTTATAAACTAAAAATTTAATTCTATGATTTTAATAGTAATAACCATATAATGAAATATATGTTAATGTTATATTAAAAAACATTTATTTTTTAATTCGTATAAAATAAACACATATTTTTAGTAGTAAATAATTATTCAAAAAAAAATTCATGGAAGCCCAATTTTATTGAATTATATGAGAAATTAAATACTATAAATTTTTTATATATAAATAAAATATATTTTAAAAAAAATTTATTTGGATTCATCATGTCATAAATTATGTTAGTATGAATGTAGAGTTTTCTAAAATGTTGGAATTTTTTATGAATAGTCAAAAATGTTTTTTATTGAAAAATTTATTTTTATTTAAAATATATATAAAGTAAATATATATATTTTTATTATTAAAATATAATTATTATCATTTAATTTATATTTTATTATTTTAATTTAAATTCATATATCAATTTTGTATAAAAACATTTCATTCTTGGGAAGGGAATTTTTTAGAAAAGTTGATTTCTGTGGCGCTTTTTTAGTATAATATTAAATTAAAATCTTTCCTAATCTTGTTTTGTTAAATTGAAAATGTATTTTCTATTGATAATTATAATTTATAACTTCATTAAATATACCACAATTTATTTTTTCGAATATGAATAATATCATTAGTAATATTTTTACCAAAATTAAGGTAAAATCATGAAAATAAGGGTACAAATAATATGATAAGTATTATCAAATGACCCTAAAACATGACCCAATAATATTTATCAGTTATTTAACACTATAAATATTCGCGGGAAAAATTAATTCCATTTTCAGAAACATGGTTCACATTAAGATCCATATATAATTTTATTTTATAAAAAAGTCAAATATGTAACTCTATTGTTTTTATTAAGTACGCAATTTTTAATATGTGGTTATACAGAAGATAAATTAGATCATAAATTGTAATTTTAAATATAAAATATGTTCCTTCATCTTGGTAATTTTTTTTAAAATTTTATTTAGGAAACAATTACATTAAATTCTTACAAAAAGAGGAAGAAATAATTTTTAAATAAATGAATTAATCAAATAAATTTCAATAAAATTGAAAAAATAAATATAATTTGTACTATTTATAGTTTTAATTTAATTATAAAGATGACTATGAAATTTTTAGGATTTAATAGAATAGTTTTTTATTATTTTACATGAAATATTTATGTTTGTAAATTCATAGTAATGAATAGAATCATAATTGACAATAATGATATTTTATGGGATTATTATTTTCTAAAATTATAAAAATATAATAATAATGTTAAATAAGGAAAATGGATATATTATAATTACTAATATATCAACCCATGTAAATTTATTGTCTATTTTGAATAAATGTTTCTAGAATATTATTGTTATATTTTCATCATTATGAAATTGTAAAGGTTCCCCTCAGCAATATTATAAAAGGAACTATCATCCATCACTTCGGTTTAAAAAATATTTCCCTATATAAAAACCATCCTATTATAAGTTATCTTTTAAAATCACCTGATCACATGATAGGGGTTATTTATGTCCCAATTCACTAACCCCAACTTTATTTAGAGTATATTTGGATGAGTCATTTTGAATAATAGGTAATTTCTCTTATTGATCACTTTATTTTTTATACTCTTATTTAAAACCTCTTATTTCATGATATATATCATAAAATAAAAAATTATATATCATAAATATTCTGAAATGTTATATTGATTACGAAAACACAAGTATGCACTCTCATTCACGTCAAACATGATGTGATATTATCCCTTGTGTATGAACGTGGATTATTTTCCCTATATAGTGGTACCATTAATTTTCATAAACTATCCTTTATGTATTGGTATTATGATGATATAATGTTATTATATAATATTTATTACATATTTATACTTTTTATGATAATATAAATTCTACCTTATTTCTATATAATATTATGGGAAAAGATAATGTCCTTGTGCATACGTTTCGACTTCCAACTCCATGATGTGATGTGGTTTGTCATACATTTATATTTCACATGGATGGTAATAGGGATGTATTTTATTTTTTTATATGGTATATATGATATAATAATTATTCCTGAAATTATGGTACCGTTATCTAATTATAACGACCGTGATAGCCAAACTGAAATATGCATGGAAAATGAAGAAGTTATCACCGATGACATTTATTTTATTAATCATTTATTAATAAATATTTGATAAGATGCCATAAATAAATAATAAATTGTGTGATAGATATATTTTTATCAAATAAATTCATTATATATCCATATATATTATATCAATGTTTGAAGTTGAATGTGGAAAAGCAATAATTGAGGTACAGGATTTGCATCTCACTTTTATTTTTGTGGGATGTAGGCTTTATACAGTACAAGTCTCTTTTTGGGGTGAATAGACTACTGTTGACTATAATTAATGAATATTAACCAAAAAATAATGTTAAATATATATCCATATATTTTTATTTATTTCCTTATACTCATGATTCAAATGATACCAATGCGGTATGGGTTTATTTCACAATCTCATCATTATTTGAGATTGGTTCTATTTGAGCCTCTTCTGAGGAATATTTCTCTTCCGTGTCCATGTATTATAAAAATTCTTTAATTTTTTTTACAATTCCTATAAAATAATTTAAAATCATTCTTACCCATGTTTTACTTTTTAAAAAATGGTTTGAGATGAATATTTGTGTCCTATTCTAAGAGGAACTTTTTGACTTTTTCTACAAAAATACAAAATGAATGAGTTTTATAATGTATACAAAATGAGTGGATTGTAAAACAATTATGATCCCATTATTTTTGAATCACAATTTTTAATTTTAAAATTTTATTTTCAAATAAAATGTTCTTATTTATAATTTTTTTGTTTCTTTTAAAAAATAGAAGTTGTGATAAAATTGAAATTTTATTTTACTTAATAATATTCCCTAGTGATATTTCTAAATCATTTTCCATTTTAAATTATATTATATGGATTTATATATAATTTATTTGGGATATATTCTAATAATAAATTTTTTATTCATTCTATGAATAGTTTATGTATATGGTGAGATAGTAGAATATTTATAAACCCTATTTCTTTTCCACAGGTTATGTTATAATGAAATATTTATGAAACCCATTTCTTTTAATGGGTTCTGATATGATGAATGATTTATGTTCTTGGGGAACACATATGTAGAGTATTAATTATGTGATGTGAAAACATATATCTACCTATAATTCATTGTTTAATAACTTATATATCATTATATATACAAGATTAGAATAGGGAGTGAGTTTAGTTCCGTAAGGGACATTGTCCACTATGATTGTCATGGGATTTAACCATGGCTACAATAATGGTTTGGGGAGTCAAACCATTAAACTATGATTGTCTTGGAAAATATCCTTGGCTACTGAGGAAATGACACTCAATTATTATGTGTATGAAACTGTTCTATGTATTATAGCATTGTTATTATTTCATGGATTATGAACATTTAGGATTCATGACATATTAACTGCCGAGATTTATTCCATGAATAAATATTATGATCCTTCATATGCATGGTAAAATATTCAAATGTAATGATCTATTTTTATTCTCTAATACTCATGTTATGATTAATATGTCTCTTATTTACCATTAATAAGAATCCCACCACACCCTTTTATGATGTATCTTTTTCCATATATATTAAGTATGGTATTACGTATGATATGCCAAAAAGGGTTCTAGTTATGAAAATTTAAGTAGGAGATGTTGTAGATATTTTACGAACCTTTTTTTCGGTTGCGAAATAAACTATGCCCATTCAGTTTTGGTTTTTCTTCTCTATTTTATTTAATGAATATTCATCTATATTGATGTATTATATATGTATGAAAATTAGGGGTAGTAATATTTATCTTGAAAATGTGGGATGATGATGTTTGGATAATAAGAATATAGGGATGATTATTGATAGGTTTTAGTTGAATGATCTATAACACTCAAATAATGATTCCACAGAGCATAAATCAACTTCCAAAAGTGAATTTGATGAAGTTGGATTATATTAAAAGAAGGATGAAATTGGAAGAAAATATATGAATTTTGAATAAGTTTAGATTTAAGATGAATATTATTCAATCTCTAGAAATGAATGTTAACCATTATAAACTATTACAAGGATGAGAAATTCAGTTTAGGTCTAGAATATTATTAGATATCATTGTAAAACTAATTAAAATCTGGAGAACATTAAGGGAAAATCATACTTCGTTATATTCCCATGTCAATCCAAAAGATAGGAAAAAATATTTGAAAAATCTATAGTGGGTCTATTCTATGAATTATGAGTTATATTAGATAGATTATAATTGATCATATAATTTGGAACATAATCTATCAAACACTACTTTCATATTAATAAGTTTAGTTTTCCATAAAAACCTAAGGTTTAAAATTGTGTGATGAGAAACAAGGAATGAATCATGTAAAAAAAATTCATAGGTTGATGTAATTGATTTATATTATACAATTTCATAGGGATATAGGTTGAAGCTATTAATATTTTTTGATTTTATTTATGAGTAAAATAGATAGAGGATTGTTTAAATGTATATCATGTTATTCTTTCCCAATTTAGATAAGTGTGTCAAATGGAACACATATAATCAAGGTATAGTGACCAACAGAAAATTTGAGTTGATGTTTTCACTAAAACATGGGAAATAAACCAGTTGATTTGATGAAAACTCAGTTATTGTATCTGAGGATGGTTATGGGTTTTCCACTAAAAAATTTATTTGATGACCATATTGTTATAAAAAAATCATGAAATCACATAATGCATTCATGATAAAAACACATAGATATAAAATTATTTTTCCTCATATTTATGGTGGAAAATGTAAATTTGAACATAGAGTATATTGATACCAAAGAGAATATTATTGATCTGTTTTGTAAGCCACAATCCAGTGAATCATTTCAAAAGTTTTATTAAATGATGATATTCTGACCATAATACACTCAATACTACAATATGGTTACCTCATCCCATTTATAACTAGTAATTTTGATATATTTTTTCCAAATGGGAAGATATAAGTAGAAATTTTTAATTCCACAGTATTATATAAAATAATATTTATTTTCTTCAAGAGAGAATATATTTATTAAGAGTATTTCAAATTATAAATGTGTGAATTGATCAAGCACATGGGTGAGGTAATGATGTAAGGAGGCCTACGGGTGAGGTTTCAAATCCTTAAATATTATTGTTTATCATATTAATAATAAAATATATTCATAGGTCTAAAGGAATTGTTTTCGAAAAGTGGGAAAGTTATTTTTTAATAAGTCATTCTATGTTGGTATCATGTTCTATTAATATGTTTATTTATGTCACATATAGTATAATATATGAAATTATTAATCAATGTTTGTGTTTTCAACTTCTATATAACTCCATAGGATTAAAATTATTCTATAATGAATCATCTCAATGTTTTGTGATTTTGAAAATTAATTTGTGTTCATTTATTTAAAAAAAATATAAAGGACTTTTTTTACTAATAGATGATTAAAGGATATTTTATGAACATCTGATAGTTTTTTGACTACCAAGGGGGTTGGTAAGACTATTTATTAGAAATGAAACCCCTATCATTGTCTTATTTTTTCGTTGGTACTAATCTTAGGGGAGATTTAGTGGATATGTTTTTTAAATTTTATTTTGATTTTAATAAATAAATCTTGTTTAGAGTCATAGTAAATTTACATTTTTGTAACGATAAAGTTATTTGGATGTAAAGAATAAGGATGAAAGATGTTTAAAATTGAGATCTCAATTTTTACAACATATTTTAAAACTATTAAAGAAATAATGTGAAATAGATATATTCACATAATGCTTAATTATATATATGATTAATTCATATATGAAAGAACTGTCTATATTATAAACCATACTATGATTGACTATTTTTATATTCATATCTGGAGAGGTTGAGAAGAGTGATACTACAAGAGTTTTATCACACCTTAATGGGTGCTGTATAAGTATGAGACATTATCAATGGAGTTTTTTTAAGACTAAATGATTTTGAAGTAAGATTAAATGGTAATATAATAAAAATTTATGAATCATTATTGATGTTATGGAATACTAATATCAATTTAATAAAGGATGATCCATTATAGAACAATATGTTTTACATTATGATTATTGAAATAAATATGAAAATTTTCTAAATTTCTATATCCTAACATTAAAACCGTACCATAATATAAAAACTATAATTTTAATTTTTTTCACTATTTTGGAATGTTTTAGGGAGTCATAGAAAAATGTTGTATCATACACCATTGTATAGGATAATTTGTCACATGTGTTATGGACTTTCACCATGTAGTAAATTTTTAAGATTAAAGTTCCATGCTCTGTTGAGGTTGATAGATATATTATACAATAATATATTATTTCACCTAAAAAACATTCTGATATAGGTAATAGAATAGAAAAAATTTCCATGAAGTAATTTATCACATCTCAAATGGAAAATAAGGTGGTTAAGGTGTTTTAGGAAAACTAGTGAATCAAACAACAATGTTAACGGCATGTCACAATTTATTAAAGTCTATAGAATTATAGGTTTTGATAATGTTCCTCATTTAGTGCTTCGTGGGTTTCAATCACATTGAATCCTAATTCCAAATTTATATATACAAGGGTGGATAAAAGGCCTAAATAGATGTGCTGGATAAAGAATGAGAGGGAAAATATGATGGAATTTTCTTCTTTGAACTTGAAATTTAAATTAAAAAATTTGATATATATTTATAATTTTGAATGAAAAACAAAATTGAGAATTATTATGTAATTATTATTTAATATATAATAATAGTAGAAAAGTGTTTATAGATGGAAAATTATAATAGGATTAAAAATAGGAATAAGAAAAATGAAAAATTGATTGAAGTATATTTCAATTAAAGTCTATATAGTTTTTAAAATATA
Source organism: Viscum album (assembly GCA_963277665.1). Lineage (NCBI taxonomy): Eukaryota > Viridiplantae > Streptophyta > Magnoliopsida > Santalales > Viscaceae > Viscum > Viscum album. The sequence goes on along the minus strand of OY728126.1, from coordinate 1,938,922,265 downwards.
AGATTATATAAATCTATTTACCTGTGAAGAAATTACATGTGTTGGGTGACACATTGTGTATCACGGGTTCAAGGATATTACTTGCTCATTATTAATCTACAAGGTGACCTAATGAAATTTGAGATCACTGGATTTTCCAAAACATTCCACGTACGTATCTTATTGTTTTTACTATTGAACCATATAAAACTTATTGTGCATAATATATTTGTGCCATGAAGTGAGATTTATTTATTTATAGTGATCTTTTCAAGCACTTTAACAGGAATTTAAGGATTATTAAAGGAGTATTATAAGTGAATTCTCTAATTCGGCCACCACCACCTCCCCTCCTCGTGAATTATCACTATCCACGAGGCCCCATTCAAAATCCAAGACACAATAGAACATGAAAACACAAAAACCTGTTTTATTTAACTAAAAAAAATTTATTCTAAAATGTTGATACAATATTATTGTTCTACATTTGTTTATATTTAATCCATCACATGAAACATGCATATTCTTGTGTGGCTTCTTCCTTAAAAGAAATATCCCCATTTATGTGAGATAATGGATTATTTTACCCAATTCAAAAGAAATTAGTGAATGCTCCATAGACGAAATCTAGGTATGGAACAATGGATTACTTATATTTTTCAAGGAAATTATATAATATGAGTAATTTTTATATTATTTTTATTAATTTTAATATCATAAATATTCTGGTCGATGTTTTTTTCTCTTCCTCTTTACCATACCATAAAAAATTTCTCACCTAATGGATTTTCACTCAAGACACTATTAATATTGAATTCAAACTATGTTCAATACCACACTATCATCTATATAAAACATGGTACCACATCATAAGACCAATGTTTACTACCAATATGAAGTATCATGTTTCTAAAAACCTTCTTAAATTTTATAATTATTATAATCATTATTTATTCAATATTTACTTTATAATAACTAACATACTAAGACACAACATCATATTCTATTTTATCATTCCTTCGGGATTACATAAGTAATTATATATATAAGATGAACTAATATGTGGAATCATTTAATGTGTTTCACATTTTAATATCACCACACTAACCTCGTAATCTACTATTAAATTATAATACGAGGTACTCCCATCACTAATTCACTACCAAATCCCATTATAGCTCTAGAAATTGCATAATCATAAAATTTTTCATAGAAAATTTTTTTCATAAAACATATGTCATATGTCTCAAATGAATAATATCCAAATCATTTTGATATTCTTCATGAATGTAGATACAATAGAAACTACTAAAACTGATAAAAATAAAATACTCATTATTGCACTATTGATTTGAGATAAATCTCATTAAACAAGAATCTTATTAGTCACCCATAAATCAATAATCCAAATAATATATTTTTATAGTCACCTAGAGAAACCTATTATATTTCTATATAAACAATGAAAAGTAATCAAATAAAAAATAAAATATATATTTGACCAAAAAAATCACATATAATGTCAAGTATTCATAATAGAAACAATATAATAAAGTTCACTAAAACAAAAATAAGTAAAAAATGTAGTGATGAAAATAAGATTTGGATTCCAAATAGAAGAACCCCATGGAATATCCCAAGACTAAATAATCATGTTTTTATTAGTTTTTATTCAAGATCATCATCATATGAAACTTTTAGGAGACAACAAAATATGATGGAAAAAGGATTACCACTATATTTGGATTCCAAGATATATTAAACTATAGATAATCCCATGGAGATAGAATACCCATGTCTCTATAAGTCACATTGAAGAATAATTCAACTTCATGAATAATTCATCCTCCTTATACCCTTTCAACACACAGGATCACACTAATTAACTAAGAGAAATGGTTAAGAGATTATCTTATTTAAATTTTATTTTGAACCCCACATACCAATGAAAAAAAATTGAAAACATCTTATTATATACTATTTCACACTATTGATACAATGGGTAAAGATTTTCACTAAAACAAATCCGTCATATGAATTTCATTGCATAATTATTTCAATAATGGAAACAAATGATCATGTATGACCACAAATTCAAAATATTTACTAATATATAACATTATCCATTATCATTGAAATAGTGTTGATAAATAAACTGATCTATGAAACCTCCCAAAGTGAAAACATAAAAACTATAATATAGAGTAATTGATGAAATTGTATTATTTTCTTATGCATATAGATAAGGAAAATCTAGTTAGGTTATTATAAATTGTACATTACAATTAAACTTATCCATCAATATTGCTTACCTTTATTACTCATAGTTTTAATTATGTAGCTCCTCCCAATCAATGGGACTAGGTTCTACCACTTGTTAAAACATAAATATGGTGATGTAATACATTACCCAAAAAATGATGTTTGACCTAGATATATCAATGATTCATTAGTGATATGAATTAAATATTGATGTTGTTCAGGTTATTGGGTTATTTATTTATGGAACTATTTAAGATGAAAATTAACTTTGGAGATTAATATGAAGGATTATAAATTTTGGATGTTATATTCCATTGTGGTAACCATTTCAGTTATGGTTATTATTTAAATATTAGAGGAATAAATTGTTTTTCTTTTTCGGATAATATGACATATTAGAAGATTATTTTTGTGCTTTAGGCATGAAAACATAATCATGAAATGCCATTTAATGGAGTAACATAAAAGATTAATGTCAAAAATTATGAAATGATGAAATAATACATGTCAAGTAAGTATATTTTCTCATGTTTTTATTCTAGTTGGTAAAATAATCCCTCTTATTTAGGAAGAGGATAGATAAATAAAAATGTTTTTACTTAAATCTATGATACCATTAATCTTATAAAATGTATAATATTATATCCTAAATTTTTATTCCTTCAAAATACGTGGTTTCAAATCCATTTAATTTTACCTTTATGTAGAAACCTTGTTTTTTGATAACCATTATATTTCCTCATACCTATTTTTTAGAGGAATTTTTATCAACCCTTTTATTTTCTGGGTTTATATAAAGAAATTTTTAAATATCAGGCCCATGATTACTGAACACAATATCAAATTGAAAGCAAAATTAATAAACTTAAGAATTAAATATTATGAAAACCCTCCTCTTCTCCTCTTTAAATATCACCCCTCCTTACCTCTTCTCTTCATTCCTTTTATGCCATCTTCCTTGCCTAAATTCTTCACAAATCTCTCCCCAATATCCTTCCTAATGTCCAATATCCCTTAGTCTCTTCAAAAGTCCAAATCCACTCTCCTTAAGAAGCTCTCAAAGAAAATTGATTCAAGAGTCATTTATATCATGTAGAGAACACCATCAGACCACAGGTGAGGGAACTTCTCTATTTCACTTTTATTCAAGAAAGTATTTTATTTTATTCCATTTTATGTGTAATACCCAATGATGGGGAATTATATATAACATTTTCCATAATTCCCTACTTATGTATAAGTGATGAGAAACCCCTTTCTCCCTCATTAATCCCTCTTAAGTACACCCGATACAATGTTGGTAATCATTAAGGGATTCTACCCAAACCTCCTTTATTTTTTCTGGCTGCCTTATCATCCTTTTACCAAAACTTAGTTATCTTATCATTTAATGTTCATATTATAATTTTTTTAAATGTACCAAATTCATTAATAAAGACACTTTCATTATTCTGTTTTTGGTATATACATGTTTTTAAGCGATTCCCTCCTCAATATATCCCGATAAGAAAACATGTTCTGAGGGAACTTCTTGAAATATTACCTGATTAAAATTTCAATACATCTTACGTTTTAATCCACCATTTTTATTATAAAAATCATATTTTTATTATAAAAATATTTTTGGTTCAGTTATGGTATTACATAAAATATTTTCCCTTTTCTATTTTAAAGGATCTCTAGTATTTTCCTTAAAACTGCACAAAAAATGTTTTAATGCTAAAATTTTTTAAACACATTTCATATGTGTTGTCACTTATACTTGAAATAACCTTCCATGATACATTCTTATTTTCCCTTCTGAATTGTTAAGTATATTTTAGTTCCATTCTTTCAGGGACAATTTTATGATTTACGCATTTGTTATTGCTTTATGGCATGATTATGTTACCAAATTCTTTCAATGGGGAACCCTTATGTTTATGTAATATTGATTATAAATTATTGTTTTTATGGAAATAATATTCATGTAAATGTAATATGGGTGTACCCAGATAGTGCTCCAATTCATTGGGTAATGATGATTCTAATGAGATGTTATGTGTGACGGTCTTGGCGGTTATCCTTGGCTTGTGCTATCATGCGCGATGGTCTTGGTGGATAGACTTTTATTCTGCTACCATGAGAAATAATCTTAGAATTTATCCCTGAATCATGATCAGAAAATCATTTATATTGTTTCCACGTTATTAAGAATCCATTTTTATTTTATCCCATGTTTATATATTATGATTCCATATGTTACATTCCTTTTTATATCATCATGTCATGCCTTTTATCCCTTATGTTAATTCTTTGATCTTATTTTTATTATCTTAATAAGATATTTATCTCATCCATATGTTCATGTGTTCCCCAGGGTACCCTATGAATTTTTTTGAGCACAATGGAAGTTAGGATCTCAATTTTAATATTAAACAATGAAATTTTTTATTTAGTTCCATGTTTCCAGTTTTATGAACCTAGTCTCCAAAGACACATGAGTTTAAGATCCATGGTGTGTACTTTGATGTAAAATAATTTATCAAATCATGTAATATTATGGGTAAATGGATAGGGTCTCTATAGTTGGTATCATTAGATGGTCTAGTTATTTTTTGATTTTAGGATTAGAGCACTTTAGTAAAAACATTAGTGATAATACTAAGTATAAGTAATTTCCACTAAATTTTGTTATGTATAGATTGTGCTTTCTATCATGAAAATACATCCTCATCTAGATACAAATGGGTAGAGGTGGCTCTTAATAATATGTATCTAGTGGTAAACCTGAAAGCACCACTTTGAGCCTGACTCGAAGGGGAATTGGGGTTCGACAACGGTCCTTGATGCATTCTTGGATTGACACTTCTGAGGGATATGATTTCATAAATTATGGAGCATGGTAGAAACCATTATTAATGGAATAAATAAAATTCCATAAGAATATATTATATCAAATAGATCAATCATAACTTTGATTGAAACATAAGGAATCACAATTTAGGATATGCTTATTATTTACATGTTTATCCACTTATGTTCAATGTTTCCTTTTTATGATCAATAGCTATGTATTCGAGACCTCTAATTCAACATTATTTTTTATAATTAATTGTTGTTAATAGAATAACACATGACATCAATCAATGTGATTGGGAATGTGAAGAATTCTCTACAAATATGCCTTATATGATGAGAATGGGTTCTCAAAAGATCATGACACTACTTTCTCACCTAGATCATGTTATGAATAATAAATAGATTCATGTGGAACACCCTACTACTCCAATGATAGAGAAAGTTTCCATTAAATACTACATGAGACAAAGGACATCCATGTTTAGTTTGCCTTTTGATCCCCTCCTCTTGGAACAACGGATTAACTCCATTGAAAATATATTTTCTATCCATCAGTGATTAGAATAAGAGAAATTTTTACATTAGGTCTATCATTTTTATGGGGTTTCTGATCAATGGTGGACATTAATCACAAATATTAATTCCGAAGAGGAAATCGATTCCATGGATTATGAGGAATTCAATATAATATTTTTTAGTAAATACTTTCCCTGAACCCTCCATTAGAAAATAGAAATACTATTCCTCGCACTCTTGAAAAATGAAGATCATTCAATCAGGTCCTATGAAGAAAACATTACAAGGCTTCCAAGGTTTAGTTATTTCGTTTTCATCAAAACTGAAAGCAATGTGGATTGATTCATTAGAGAACTAAATAATTGTCTACATAATGTGTTGGAAATTTGAGACATTGAAATCTATGAGAAGATTCTTAGTTGTGCCCTCAAGGTTGAAATAATGATCAGATACTCTCTGTGGTAACATTGGCCTATTAACAACAGGAGGAAAAATAGAATCTAATGTGGGCAGTCCCACAAATAAATTCAATAATTGAACGAATCATGACTATCCCATGTGTAAACATTGTGGGATGAAGCATAATGGGAACTGTCTAATGGGAACCCGGAATTACATCCAATGTCGAAAGTTGGTACATCTAGATAAAAACATTAGATGAGATATGAAAATTATAAGTAATATGGATGAATAAATAAAGGTTCAGACAAACACTCATGTTGTAGCGTATTGTTTCAATAGAAATTTGAATGGGAATTTTTCAAAAAAATCCCTAAACCAAAGGTGTCATAAGAAATCAACAACTATCTCCCAAGAAACATGGAAGGTCTTTTGCTACCACTACTACTGAGGTGGAGCTAGACAATGATGGGGTGACATGTACAGTAGTTATTTATTCAAGAATAATGAAAAAACTATTTGATTATGGATCTATTCATTGTTTCATATCTTGAAAGTATATTATAAATATTTAAACCCCCTATAAAAATTTGGGGGATAATATATCCACGAGGACATCCAGGGGGGAGATTATTTCATCCATGGATTATAACTCCTCCCTGGATAAGTTTTGTAGACATAAAATCTTATAAAATATTTCATTACATCCTTTAGTGTATTTCAATTTCATCATTGGAATCGGTTTCCTTTTTTTATACGAAGCCAACATCAACTACTGTGAAAGGGGGATCACTCTTCACATCGTGAAGCATTCTCAAATTCATTAAAACTATATTCAGGAAGATGAATCTCCTTTAGAATAATTGTATCAAGTGTGTATGTTAATTACTTATGAGAAAGCATGTCTAGCACAAATGATTGAGGAAAAGAAGAGAATATTGCCTGAACACATGCCCATCATGATGGATTAAACTGATGTATTCCCAAAAGAGTTTCCTGGACTTCCACTTAATCGAGATGTTGAGTTCTCAATTGATCTTTTTCTTGGATCATTTCTTATATCAATGACACTATATAGAATGGCCTCTGTAGAACTACATGAGTTGAAGAAGAAGTAGCATAATATTCTGGAGAAGGGTATTATATGACTAAGTTCTTCACCATGGGGTGCGCCAGTCCTCTTCATTAAGAAGATAGATAGATCAATGCACATATGCATTAATTATCATGATCTCAATAAAATAAACATAAAATAAATTTATCTCATGCCGAAGATAGATGACCAGTTTGATCTGCTTTAGGGCTCCGATATTTTATCTATGATAGACCATCAGTCAGGATATCACTAATCATTAGTGAGGAAGGAATATATTCCCATGACAGCCTTTTTAATGAGATATGGACACTATGAGTTCATGGTTATTCCCTTTGGACTCACTATTTATCTAGAAATTGTCATAGATTTAATGAATTGAGTCTTTCGGGAATCCCTTGAAAAACAATTTGTAGTCTTTATAACGATATTATAATATACTCTAATATAATGTAGAAACAAGAGGTGCATTTGAATATTGTGTTAAAGACATTGCGAAGGGAGAACCTCTTCAAAAATTATAGAAAATTTGAGTTTGGGATGGAGGAAGTGTCATTGTTGGGTCATGTTATCACCTACAAAGGTATATCTGTAAACCCTTTAATAACAATGGTGATCAAAGAGTGGCTCAGTCCAACATTTTTAATGGAGATCCACAAAATTCTAGTTCTATCCGAGTATTATCAAATTTTTTTGAAGAACTATTAACAATTTTCAAACATAATGGCCAAGATTATTTGGAAGGGAGTAAGGTTAGTGTAGACTTAGGAATGTGAAGATTATTTGGAAGGGAGTAAGGTTAGTGTAGACTTCAAAAGGTTCTTAGGATATGTTCTTATGTGAAATGTTAAAGTGATAGACTATGCCTTAATGTAGTCAAAAAAAGAGAAAAAATATCATGCGCATGATTTGGAGTTGGCGGCTCCGATCTTTGTGTTTAAAATCTGGAGGCATTATCTTTGTAAGGAGAAGTGTGAGATATATATGGATCACAAGAGTCTAAAATATATATTTAAACAATATAACTTAATATACACTTATGAATATGGAGGTTTCCCATCATGTATCATGACTTCTCAATCAACTATTATCCCAGTAAGGAAAATAAGGTGGTGAATTCTCTAAGTTGAGAGGATCGTGTATCTGTATCAAATGATGATAATTCATAAGTGTCCAATCATCCTAGATTTTCATAGGATTTAAATGGAAATTATTAAGGGAGGAACCTCATTAATCCTTTCTTAAATGATTACTTAACCATCCCTCAAAGATAAAATAAAGGATTCTCAAAGAAAAAATTCAGAAATTCATAAAAGTGTGGAAGCCATTAGAAATGGGAAATCCTCTGAGATCACGATTGATGAGGAAGGATTTATATGATTTGGGTCACAATTATGTGTACCATATAATCTATAAATAAATAATCAGCTTTTTAATGACTCACATAGCTCAACCTTCTCTATTCATCTAGGGAACACAAAGATATATCAAGATCTCCAAGTGAACTTTTAGGGAGACAATATGAATACAGAGATTTTCTAGTATACATCAAAGTTCCTGGAATTTCAACAAGTGATGTATAAAAGACATATTTCTAAGGGGGTGATGCAACCACTACCCATAAAAACATGGAGGAGGGAGAAAATCACCATATACGTTTTTGGTGGATTTCTAAGGATACCCAGAGGAAACAATTCAATATGTGTTATTTTGGAACGTCTTACAAAGACAGTTCACTTTTTTGCAATTAGAGATGAAATATGATTGGATTAAATTTCACATATATGTATCAAATATGTGTTAAGGATTTAAATATTACCACTATATATTGTATCTAATCGAGATATAAGATCCACCTCAATGTTCTGGAAATTTATCTAGCATGTTCTAAGCACCAAACTGAACATCTGTAAAGCCCATCATCTTAAAACTGGTGGCCAATCTGGGTGAACTATTTAGACACAATAATATATGTTGATAGTGTGTTCTATGGACATCAAATGAGGATGATACCAACCTCTTACACTGGTCTAATTCTCCTACAACAATAGTTTCCACTCGAGCATCTAAATGGAACTATATGAAGCCATTTACGAGAAAAGTTGTAGAACAACAGTGTGTTGTGATAAAGATGGAGAGCGTAAGCTGTAAGTACTAGAAATGCTTTATGAAATGGTGGATAATGTGAAAACTATTCAATATAAAATTAAGGGATCCAATAGTCGACATAAGAGTTATGCATACAGTGGTTGATGATACCTTGGGTTGAAAGTGAGAGACATGTAATTTCTATACATATCTCCATCGAATAAGGACATGATATTTGAGAAGACAAGAAAACTACATACCATGTACATATCTCCCTTCAAGAATCATGATCTTGTTAGGGATGTGGCCTATCGACTAGACCAACATCCTACCATGTCCAAAATACATGATGTCTTTCATGTATCGCTCTTAATGATTTACATACAAGACTCCTAACATGTACTCTCTTCAAAGGGTGTACAGTTGGAGTATGACCATTTTTATAAGGATCATCTAGTGAAGATCTAGGATCATAGAGATATTATTCTATATAACAAGACTACCCACATGGTCAAAGTATTGTGGCAGAACCGTATGTATAAAGATGCAACATGAGAACTGGAGTAGGTAATGAAGGAAAAGTACCCTCACATCTTTATGGATTATAATGCAAAACAAAATTTTAATGGTAAAATTTAATAAAGGGGGAATAATTAAATGACCCAATGTTTTATCATTAAAAATTACCTTCTTATAATTATGTCATATAATCACATGAAATCAAAACATAGTGAACTACTACATACTATCTGACCATTAAGAATAATTTTGTCAGTTCTAAGATTTGAATTTCAAACATCTGATATATATGGTTGCGATCAGTAAGATGTTTGGAGTCTTATAAGACGAACATAATTATTAGTGAATAGTAACTAACCCTTATGAATAGTAATTTTAACAATATGAATAGTAATATAACCATTATTAATATTAAATTCTCCAAAATAATAGTAACATCACCCATGAATGTATAAATAAAATAGAGTCATCTTATAAGTGATAATATAACCATAGTAAAAGTATTGGTATTTTTTTAAATCATAAATAATTAGTTAAAAATATTTAATTAAATTGAATATAAAATATATTTCATAGAATTTTTTTATTAGTTATTAATCATATTTCTTCCAATTTTAAGATAATTTTATAAGACCATATGCATTTATTTAAGGATTTGTAAATTCAATTATTATATTAAAATACTTATTTTTCATGTAAATTATGATAATAATTATATATTAAATTAGTCATATTTAGAAATTTATTTTTCAAAAATGGATTCCATTTTTGTATTCTACAACTTGATAAATGGTTAGGGTGAATTTTTGGGATTTTTATAAAATAGGTGAATTTTTGATGAAAAGTGAAATACTTTAATTTACATTATATATACAATATAAGAAAAATTTACTATTCTTAGCATCAAGGATAAGGTAAGCACCCTTATTTAGAACTCACATGAAATTATTACTACTTTTTTTATAGAATCATCATTATTTTTGGTTTTTATGGATATTAAAAAAGTAATCAAATAAATATTATGAATACCCTCCTCTCCTCACCTATAAATATCACCCCTCCATACTGCTTCTCATTACTCCTCTCCAGCCTCGTGTCTTTCCTAAATTCATCCCAAATCTCTCCCCAAGATCCTCACCAAGGTCCAACATCCATTATTCTCTTCAAAAGTCCATCTTCTTTACCCTTAATAGGCTCTCAATGAATACTGATTCAAGAGGTAATTCATATCATGTGGAGAACACCATTACACTTTAAGTAGGGGATCCTCTCTATTTCACTTTTATTCAAGAATTAACACTATTTTATTCCCTTTAATGTGAAATGCCTAATTATGTGGAATTATTTATCCCCTTACCCATTCATGAAACACTATGTATAAGTGATGACAAACCCCTTTCTCCCACATTAATCCCTCTCAACTACACCTGATACCATGTAGATAATCAGTAAGCAATTCTACCAGAACCACCATGGTTCTATCGGGTTGCGTTATCATTATTTTAACAAAATGAAGTAATATTATCTTTTTATGTGAATATTTTTATTTTTGTGTACATTAACCAAATTAATTTCTCAATACCCTTCCATCATTCTCTATTAGGGATATACATGTTATTAATAGATTCTCTTCTTAATACATCATGATAAGAAAACCTGTTCTGACGGAACATCTTGAATTCTTAATCGATTTAAAGTGAACTCTATAATATATTTTAATACACCATTGACTTTATAAAAATATTAGTTTTATTATGAAAACCTTCTTGGCTCACTTCTGGTTTTATGTAAAATATTTTTCCCTTTTATATTTTAAAGGCTCTATAGTATTTTCCTGAAAACTGCACCCAATTATTTTAATGATAATATTTCATAAATAATTTTCTTAAAAATTTTCACTTATACATGACATCACTTACAATGATACATTACTATTTTACCTTATGAATTTATATGTATATTTTAGTTCTTTTATTTCCGGGAAACATTAAAGATACAACCATTTGTTATGCATTATGAAATTAACATAGTACCCAATTCATTCTAAGGGTAATCCTTTTGTTTTTGTAAGATTGTTTATGGGGGAAAAATATTCATGAAAACTTAAGATGGGTGCACCCATATAGTGATCCAATTAATTGGGAAATGTTTTTTCTCATTAGACCTTATGTGCGATGGTCTTGGCAGATATCCTTGGCATTTACTACAATGTGCGATGGTATTGGTGGTTAGCCTTGGCTTGTGATACCATTTAAAATGGTCTTGGTGGTTATCCTTGACTAATGCTGAAATCTTGTTTTATGTTTCTACCACATTATTATGAATCTATGTTTATGTGACACCATGATTATATGTTAGGATTCCATATGGTACATGCCTTTTTATATAAGCATGTCATGCATTCTATTCCTTTTTCTAATGCTTTTTTCTTATTGTTATTCCCATACTATGCTATTTATCTCATCCATTTGTTCATGTGTTCCATAGGGTACCCATTGTAGATGTTTGAGCACAATGGAAGTTAGGATCTTAATTTGATGATTATATAGAAAAAAGTTTTATTTTGTTCTATATTTTTAGTATTATTTACCTATCCATCCAAGACACTAGACTTTAGGATTCTTGGCTTGTACACTAATGTAAAATTATTCTTAAAATCATGTAATGTTATATGTAACAGGTTAATGTCTCTATAGTTTGTCTCAACCAGGTTCTTCATTAATGGTACATATATTTGTTATATTTTATCCTATCATTTCCCCCTATGTCACCCCTAATCCCCCAATTTGTTTTTGGATTTTGGAGTTTTCTTGAGGGGATAAAGGTGGGTGCAAGGTTTAGGTCCATGGTTTTCCAAACCGTGCACACAAACTATGAAACCTTGTCTAGGTCATTAAAAAGTTTGTTAAATGACTCTTTTACCCGACTAAGAAATATCCTAACTCTACCCAATCATCCCCCATTTGACCATGCCATAAATGTTACCCTCAAAGCCTCTCAAACCTTCATTTCAACTCCATTATGAAGGGGGTGTGTTGAAAAAACATCAAACAATCTCAATTAAGTGTCTCTACCTCTTTGCTTCTCCCATTTCAATGAAGTTTCTTCCAATTTCATTGACATACCAAATCTCCCAAGGGTAGGTTTTAGAGCCTAGGGTTTAATCTTTGGTTTTCTTTTTTCCAATCATTTTATTTTATGCTCAAGCTACCTTCCTTGAGGTGTGGCTGCTGTGTGATTGAATTTTTACAAAACAGATTCATGGTTTTAACATATTTTTTAGGTGACAACAATGTGTTTCATAAACTTATGAATTATCCTTCTATGTTTATATTATTTTAATGTTTATCTCATCTAATTATTGGTTCTAAAATTGTATTTATAGGGGTTGGTAAAGCAAATGAAATTTTAGGGCCATTCTCATGCAAAATTGGAGGTTTTTTCATATAAATATTTTATTTCTTCATTTGGGGATTACATATGGATAATAAGTTGATTTATTTGAAATTTATTAGGGGTTGAAATTATGTTTTTAATTTTTATCTTCATTGGTTATTTCTATGAAAATTTTAATTAATGGTGTTTGTGAAGGATATTATTTTTAAGTGCCATGTTTGTTTAAAAATGGAGGTTATACAAAGATACCACTTCATGGTTCATATGGGGCTTCCCAAAAACTGATTATTTGGTTTCATTGAGAGGTTTTTGATGGCCATATTTGTTTTTTAAACTTATAAGTGGGAACATGGTGTGAAAAGTGTGGATTTCAAGGCGTTCTTGGGTATAAAACATGTTAATATTTTGAGAAGTTGTTTTATTGAAAATCAAAATGTTTGTTGTGTGTTTTAAGTGGTATAATGTGTGTATAGATACTGTACTATTTTTATGTGAAAATTAATTGTGTTTTTTTTTGTAATTGTATATATGTAGCATTTTGAAATTTTTTGAGCACAATGGGGGAAGCCCTGGTACCTAGGTGGGAGGATATGTACTAGTACGACTAGTTATCCGGATGGGTTTTGTCCATGTTTCACAATGAAAATGGATAACGACCACTCTAAAAAAACTATATGGATTATTTTTGGTGGAAACTATGTTATGGGAATGTTCCCTACTAGTTTCTTGTGCATGGGAAAGTATTGTGACATGGATACTTTACACCGAGGTATGGGGTACATAGGGACCGAGACAATCTAGTGCCAAGGGGTGTTCCCGGTTTTGGGGAACAATGGGTTTGTGGTATTTTCACTTGTCATTGGGTGTATTTGGATGTAAAATGCATAAGAGAACATAACTTATTCAAATATTTTAATGTTCTGAAATATTCAGTTTGAAACATGTTTCTAATTGAAAGTTACATTTTAGGGAAGATATCACTGCTTTTCCAAACATATTAAAATTTCCTCATTTTTTCACCTTGAATTACATACTATTTGGAGTACTTGAGTGGAATCCTATTGTAAATAGGTTCAAAACCTAATAACTCACATTATATGTGGACATGATTATGTTTGACACTGGTAAAGGCAAATCCTCAGGTGAGGGAGGTTTGGGTAGTTAGTCACATCCTATGTTGCGGTGTTGTGCAGACAACTCAGGGGTGATGAACCCTTAACGTTTGAATTCTTTGTGGCTGAAATAATGCTATTTTTATTTATGTTTGGACCTCTTTTACTCTATTTAAAACAATGTATTCTGTTTTTTATTTTTCTTATGACTTTTTTGGCATGAAAATTTCATATTATTGTTGTTGACTATTTTTAATGTCTTATAATTTCATAATTTGGTAAATCGTTCACAAGACATTTTTAGTGTTACTAGAGCACTTTTTCTAGCGGTTGGGGATAAGTAATTCTATTTGGGAATTTTTTAGGGCTAGATTTGGTGATTTTATTAGTAGAAACATGATTCGGTTTGTGGAAAAATGGCATCAGAGGAGTCCAATGTTTTTAGGTTATATTACTATTTTGGGACGAGTTGGGATAGGCAGAAGCAAGGACTGTTGGGGATCGGGTTTTTGTTCCTAAGTAGGGTTCATTGACCGCACCTCCCATGGTAGACCAAGAGTGACCAGGGGACGTTGGAATTGACTGATTGACATCACTTCTAGGTTAGACATGTGGGCTGCAGGCCATATGTGGATATCGGGCGGGGTTGGAGTAATTGATTCTTTTATTATCGTAATGTGTTTAGATTATTTATATTTGACGCATTTTATGAAAAATTTTAGAATTATTGTATTGAATATATTTTTTGACTACTACATTTTGTAGCAACATGCCTCCACGATAATCTCTAATGCACCAACGAGAGGAAGACAAAGAGAGTTCTCCCACACCAATTGATCAGTGGATAGTCGAGGCGAATGGTTTGGGAAGTCCAGACTCTGGTACATGGATTGTATCTTGTTCCCATTCCTAGTACAGAATATGAGATGAGTCCTAAATAGGATAATCCCTGGGAGTTCCTAAAAAATTAGCCTCCCACTTTTCGAGGCTGCATAGAACCCCAGGAAGTAGAGGAAATGATCATGAAGATGGAGAGCATGTTTGACTTCTTGGATACACCCAATGAGCTCCGAGTGAAATGTGAATACATTAAATTTGATGTTCCAAGCTGTAGGTGGAGGGAGTTGGGACTTTTGACTGGGAAGAATGAGAATATGTGCTAGGGAGATTTCAATGCTGTCTTCAATTTGTAGTATTTCCCCGGGGTCTTGACATATTCCTGGTCTGAGAGTACATGGAAATTTTTTAAGGGAATCTATCTACGATGGAGTACACCAACTGTTTTGAGGAGTTGGTTTGGTATGCTTCTAAAATAGTATCCAATAAACAAGTGAAGTCTTGGTGGTTTGAGAAGGCTTAAGACTAGAGATATACTCCCAAGTGTTCTTGTTTAAGCTAAGGACCTATGCTGGGGTGGTTGATCGGGCGGGCATAGTGGAGATTGAATAGAAAGGAAGGGATGGTTTTTCTAGGTTAGTATTACTAGTGGGTTATGGAATCTCAACAGAGAAGAAAAGGAAGCAAGAGAATTAGGTGAATAAAGGTGGTGGTAGTTCAAGTCACTCTTCCAAGCAGTTTTGATTGTTGATTCTGATGCCAGATCGGTCATGTGCCACTAGTGTGGGATGTCAAGGTACATCTGCCCAGTAATCCCACTTCCTCCGAAGCCTTGTTACAAGTGTGGAGGTATGGGTCATTTACAGTGCTTCTTTGGGGTGGCACATCCACTTCTGAATGGGGCAGGGTTACTGGCATTAAGAGGCGTTCCAGCACAGTCCGAGCCATCGAGGTCTAGGGGATGTCGATTTGGAGGTTGTGGTTCTAGGGCTAGGTTATCTGTTGTATTGATCTAGTTTATGGCATAGCAACATACTAGTATTTTTCTTCAGGTGGAGACCAGGAATCTCCATGTAGTGGATCGGGCACCAACAAAATCAGAGGTGGGATTTTCGGCAGTTTGAGGTACCGTTTTGATTTCATCTTTTATAGCTGTTTCAATTTTTGATATAGGTACCTCTGTTTTGTTCCTTTCTACCCATTTTGTGGACACACGAAATTTTCAAACCGATTTTTCATATTTTGCGATGGAGTTGGGGATGCCACTCGGAAAGGCGAAGGAGGAGGGTCTTAGGTACCAGTCGTGTGCACTTTCCATGTCATGGGTTAAGATGTGGTGAGATCTATTGGTCTTAGATATGGAACTTTTTGACATAATACTTGGAACGGATTGGATAGTACACTTCCAGACCCACATCGATTGCTAGAGGCGGCAAGTGAGTTTAATAGCACCTGATGGGAGTCATCTTTTTTTTTCTAGAGAATGGGACCCTTGATTGTGTCACAAAGGACATTTACTATCTAAGTTGGGAATTCATATCATCTTGTTATTGTCTCTCTCTCTGGAGGATTATTTTCATGCTCTTGACAGTGCACAAACTCATGTAGTGAATGTGTTTTGGGGGGTATTCCCAGAATATTATTCATGTTTTTCCCCCAGAGCGTGATGTGGAGTTCTCGATTGATTTGGCACCGGGAACACAACTAATATCTCTTCCCATATATTGTATGTCCCCCACTGAGCCTAGGAAATTAATGATATAGTTGGAATACTTAGAATCCAAAGGATTAATTTTCCCAAGCATCTCTCCTTGGGGAACTCAGGTGTTGTTCTCGAAAAAGGCTGACAGATACCTCTGGTTGTGCAATTCCTACCAAAACATGAATAAGTTAATAGTTATGAAAAAAATACCCTTTTCCCAAAATAGATTATTTCTCTGGTCAATTTAATGGGGAAAAGTGGTTCTCAAAAATAGAATTTATTTTGGGCTATTATCAACATCGGGTGAGAGGGGAAGATATCCCAAAGGTAGCATTCTAAAGCGGGAATATCCACATAGAGTAATTGGTCATTCAATTTGGATTGAAAAATGTTTCAGCGATATTTATGGAACTCTTAAAATTGTGTTCCATCAGTATCATGATTATTTTGTCTTGGTGTTGGTCGACGAAAATTCAGTATTCTCTGGCTCGGAGGAGGAACACGAACATCATTTAAGGATAGTCTTGGGAACATTGGTGGAACACCGCCTCCATGAAAAGTTGTCAAAGTGAAATTTCTAGATAAGGGAGGAGGTATTTTTGGGGCATGTGATCTTGGAGTAGGGGTTTTCAGTGGAACCCTAAAAGATAAGTGCAGTCATTTCATGGGAGAAACTGAGGAATGTATTTGAGATCAGGAGTTTTTTTTTCGGGTTGGTTATTATAGGCGATTCATTCAGGATTTCTCTCGGCTTACTTCTTTGAAGACCGCACTCACACAAAATGGGGTGAAATTTTTATGGGGAAAAAGTTCTAGGCATCCATTGAGGATCTGAATCGGTGGTTGACTGCCGCCTCCATGCTGATTTTTTCTGTGGTCGGGATGGGTTATGTTTCTTATTTTGATTCTTCAGTTATAGGTCATGGGTGCGTGATTTTTTAGGATGATCAAATGGAGGTGTATGGATCTCACCAACTCAGACCACATAAAAATTATTACCCAACTCATGTCTTGGTGTGAGCGGTTTTGATGCATGCATTGAAGACTTGGCGTCACTATCTCTTTTGGGAGATGTTTGTGGTCTACTCTGATAACAAAAACCTAGCCTATTTCTTCTCAAGGAAGTATGTCAACTTGAGGAAGCATCCCAGGATAGAGTTCTTATAGGGGCTCGACATTGAAATTTTCTATACCTCATGAAAGGTAAATGTGGTGGCCAATCCCTTGAGCAGAAGAGTTCCAGTGCATGGTTTGAGGATGTCCAGTGATGAGAAGACATTGATGGTACTCTTTGCTCAGGTTCATGTGGAGACCAGGGTAATATGGGGGTGTGTTATTTTCGAGCGTTCATTTGAATCCTTATCTCTTAGAGTTGACTAAGTGGTAACAGGCTAGTGATGAGATTTGTCTATGGTCGAGGCAGTTTCCTCATGGTAGGGAGATGTCCTCTGATTGGACGTCATCTCCCGAGGGAATTTTTTTCTCCCAGTGTCGTTCAGTAGTTCTGTAATTTATGTGGAAGCTGGTGATGATTGATTGCCCCAAGTATCAATGAGATATCCATCCGGGTTCTACCAAGATGTATTATGATGTGTGTCGGTAGTTCTCGTGGTGATGTATGCGGCAATACATCACATACTTTGTGTCGAGATACTAGACATGCTAGAAGGTGAAAGTAGATCATCAAAGGCCTTCCAGTTTTCTCCCATCATTACCCATTCCTACATAGAAGTGGGACGAGGTCACCATGAACATTATTTTTTATTTAATCTTACATCTTAGGGTAAAAATTCCATTTTTGTGGTGATTGATCATCTGAAAAAATCATCCCACTTTATTTTGGTCAGAGATACAGCTAAAGTGGATGAGTTGTGCCATTTGTATATTCAGGATGTGGTAAGGGTCCATGGTATTCCATCAGCATTACTCATCTATAGTGACCCTTGTTTCACTTATTTGTTTTAGGAATGCCTTTAGAATACCTTTGGGTCTCAGATTAAGATGATAATTGAAAACCATCCTCAAATGGATGGTCAGACAGAGGTGGAAAATCAAATTTTGGAGGACATGCTTCGTGCATGTGTTCTAAACATTAGAGGTTCCTGTGATAGAAATTTGGGTTTTTTTGAGTTTCATATAATAATAGATTACAATAATTTATATGAATTGTTCTTTTTGAGGCACTCTATGATTTACCTTGTCAGTCCCCCCTGTGTTGGGATGAGGAAGGTGAGACCTCACTGTAGGGGCCGAGTCTGATGCTAGAGATGCCTAAGAAGGTCAAGTTGATCAGGCAGTGATTATTGATAGCTCAGAGTAACCATAAATCCTATGCTGATCAGAGGAGTCAAGACATAGAGTTTTATGTGGGTGACAAGGTATTCTTGATTGTGGTCCCTCGTCTTGTCCATCGTCGATTGGGAATGAAAGGGAAGGTGATGATGCGGTATGTCTGACCATTTGAGATTAGTGAGGATATTGTAAAGGTGGAATATATGTTGGATTTACCTTCTAAGATGAAATAAATTCATGATTTCTTCTGTGTCTCCTAGTTGAATAAATACATCAGGGATCCATCCCATGTGCTATGTTGGAAAGAACTGGAGATAGAGCCTGACTTGTCAGTTTTGGAGCAGCCAGTGAAAATAGTGGACTCCCAAGAGAAGGTTATTTCAGGGAAGTGTATTTCACTAGTCCGAGTTTATTGGTAGAATGTTGGTGATGTACTTGAGACATGGGAGAAAAACTCTTAGGTTGAGGATGAGTTCCCATTCTTGTTTTCCGATCAGACCTCTAGTTGGCTTTCTGGGACGTAATGTTTTCATGGTGGGGGGAATTGTCACACCCATGTTCTGCATTGAAGATAATTAAATTTGTTATATTTTAATCCAAATATTCACCCATAATTCCCCCTAACCCCCCAGAAATTTTGGTGGATTTTGGAGTTGTTATGAGGGTAGAAAGGAGGGTTCATGGTTTAGGTGCACGGTTTGCCAAACCATGCACAGAAACCATGTTCCTATGTCCAGGTCATTAGAAAGTGTGTTAAATGAATCCATTTACCACTTGGGATTTATCCTAAATTTCCCCTTTCATCCCCCATTCGACCTTTTCATTCTTGGACTCCCTCAAAGCCTCTCAAACCATCATTTGAACTGCATTTTAAGGTGGGTTTTATCATGGAACTTCAAACAATCCCATTAAAGTGTATCTCCCTCTTAGTTCCTCCCCAATTCATGAAGATTCATCCAATTTCATTGAGTTCCAAATTGACTTGAGTTCTTCCATAGATCTATTAATGGAATTGAAAATTAGTATGGCCCATCATCCTCAAACTAATGACCAATCTGATCTATCTACCCAGACACTAAAAAATATGTTGAGTGTGTGTTCTATGGTCTTTGAAGGATGATGGTACCAACATCTTCCACTTGTTGAATTATCCTAAAAAATAGATTCCACTTGAGAAATTTAATTTCACCATAGAAATCCCATTATGGGGAAATGGGAAGATCACTGACTTATTGGGATAAAGTCAGTGAGCATAATATTCTAGGACTTGAAATGGTCAAAGAAATGGTGGACACGCTGAAAACTATTAAGCAGCATATCAAGGAAGCATCTTTTTGACAAAATAGTAATGGAGACAATGACCAATGAGACCTTGAGTTCAATGTTTGATACATGGTATTTCTACACATATCTCTATGGAAGAAGGTCATGAGATTTCTGAAGATAGGAAAGCTATGTCCGAGATACATCGGACCCTTCTAGATTCTTGATCGTGTTGGGGTTGTGGACAATCGACATGCAATTCCACCAACCATGTCTAATGTACATGATGTCTCTCTTGTATCCCTATTAAGGAAGTACTTACCATACCCTCCTCATGCACTCCCTTCATAGGTGGAAAATTTGAGAATGATATTTCTTATGAGGAGGAGATAGAGAAGATCTTGGATCATTGAGATAACGTTATACGTAGAAAGACTACTCACATGGTCAACGTACTATTTCAGAACTATAAGTATGAGGAAGTATCATGGAAAATGGAGGATTTAATGAATGAAAAGTACATGAACATGTTTATGGCATAGAATGAAAAAGAAAACATCTTGGGATAAATTCCATAAGGGGGAATAATGTAACAACACAATGTTTTATCAATATGAATTCCCTTCTTATTTTTATGTCATAAAATCTCATGAAATAACAACACAATGAACTACTAAATACTATGTGACCATTAAAAATAGTTTTTTCACTTATTTTACTTGAATTTTGTAAATATGACATACACAGTTTCGATCAGTAAGATGTTTGGAGTCTGATGTGACAAACATAATTTTTAGTGAATATTAAATGACCCTTACAGAAATGTAATGTTAACATTATCAACATAAATATAAACCTTATGAATAGTAAATTGTCCAAAATAATATTAACCTCACCCATTAATGTATAAATAAAATATTAGAATCTTATAAGTGATAATATAATCATAGTTAAAGTATTGGTATTTTTGTAAGTATAAAATAAATTATTAAAAATAATTAATTAATTTTAAATAAAATATATATTCCTAAAATATTTTCATTAGTTTCCAATTTTTTTCTTCTGGTTTTAAGATAATTTTATAATACCTACTGTAATTACTGAATTCATTATAAATTAAATTATTGTTTTAAAATCAATATTTTTTTAATGCAAATCATGATTTTAATTAATTATTAAATTAGATATATTTAGAAAATTATTTTTCAAAAATGGATTTCATTTTTTGATTCTACAAATCTAGAAATGGTTATAGGGATATTTTGATATTTTTCTAAAATACTTTAATTTTTATGAATAGTGAAATATTGTAATTTACCTTATATATACATTATAAGCTAAGTGGACTATTCCTAGCATTATGGATGATATAATAATCCTTAGTTCAATATCACAAGCACTTATTACTATTTTTGGTCCTGGAATCATTAATATTTCAGGTATTGATGGAAATTAATAAACTACGGAATTAAATATTATGGAACCCCTCCCCTCCCCCACTATAAATGCTACCCCTCCTTTCTTCTTTTCATCACTCCTATCAACCCTTCTACCTTGACTAAATTATACCCAAATATCTCCACAAGATCCTCCCCCATTCCCAAAATCTCAGAGTCTCTTCAAAAGGCCAAATCATCTCCCCTTATGTGGATCTCGAGGAAGATTGATTCAGGATGTTATTCATATCAATTGGAGAACACCATCAGACATAAATTAAGGGATCCTCTCTATTTCAGTTTTATTCAATAATGGTCTCTAATTTTTTCCCTTTTCTGTGTAATCCCTAATTATAGAGAATTATGTCTAACCTTCCTGAAACTTCCCTCATGGTGTATAAGTGATGAGAAACCCCTTTATCTCTCATTAAACCCTCTTTAGTACACTCGATACCATGCGGTCAATCCGTAAGGGATTCCACCCAAACCTCCTTTGTTCTTTAGGGTTTCCATATATTCCTTTTAAAAAAAGTTGTTATCATATCTTTTGATGTGCATCTTTAAAATTTAGTTTAAATGTAACATATTCTTTTATCAAGACCATTTCATCATTATCTTTTAGGGATATACTTTTTTTAAAGTGATTCCCACCTCAATGCATCACGATAAGAAATCATGTTCTGAATGAACATCCCAAATTCTTACCCGATTTCTAGTGAACTCTTTAATTTGTTTTAATACAACATTGTATTTATAAAAATATTCTTTATTTTATGGAAGTCGACATGGTTTAGTTTGGGTTTTATATAAAAGATTTTTCCATCTTCTATTTTAAAGGATCTATATTATTTTCCTTAAAACCGCACAAAATGGTTTTAATTCTTAAATTTATTCAATATATATCTAACATGTATTCACTTATACATGAAATGAGTTACCATGATACATTAATATTTTATCCTATGATTGTATATGTATATTTAAGTTCATTTTCTTCTAGGAAACATTTAGGATACACCCATTTGTTATGCTTTATAACATGATTATGGTACCCAATTCATTTCTTGGGTAACCCTTATGTTAATGATAGATTTATTATGAATGACTGTTTATTTGGAAAAAAAAATCATGGAAAGTTAATATGCGTGTGACCATATAATGCTTCAATGCATTGTGTAATGTCGAGTTTCATGATATGTTATGTGTGAAGGTCTTGTTGGTTAGCCTTGTATTGCACAACCATGTGTGACAGTCTTGGTACGTAGACTTGGATAGTGCTATCATTTGCAATGGTCATGGTGGTTATCTTTGACTCATTCTGAAATCATGTTTTTATGTTTCTTCCACATTATTAAAACTACATGAGTATATGATTCCCAATTTAAATGTTATGATTACATATGTTAAATGTATTTTTATATCATCATGTTATGAATTATATCCCTTGTGAAAATGAATTGTTCTTATGGCTATTCCCTTCTTTTTCTATTTAGATAGTCCCATTGTTCATGTGTTCCCCAGGGTTCCCTATGAATATTTTTGGGCAAAATGGAAGTTTTAAACTTAATTTATAGAGTAAATAATGTAATATTTGGTTTAGTTCCAAGTTTTCAGTTTAAGTACTCAGTCTTCCAAGACACTAGAATTTACGATCCTCATATTGTACTTTGATTTATAATCATTCTTAGAATTATGTAATGTTATATGTAAAAGGCTAGGGTCTCTATTGTTTGTATCAGATGATGGTCTAGTTATTTTTGATGATTAATATTAGAGCACTTCATTAATAACCTTAAGGCAGATACTAAGTATAAGAAAACACCCCTAAATTTTTGTAATTATAGAGTAAGGTTTTTATCAATAAGATACACACTCTTCAGGATAATGGTAGGTAGAGGTGGATTTGGAATAGATGTATCTAGGTTTAAAACCCAAAAAATCCACTTTTTGCTAGATTCGAATGAGAATTGGTGCATGACAATGAGCCTTACAGCACCCTTGGTTTGTCACTCCCGAGAGATATGCTTTGGTAAATGTGTAATATTGGTAGAAACCATTATTATGGTAATGAAAAAATTCCATAAAAATAAATGTTAACAAATAGATCAAGGATAAAATATATTAGAACATAGGTAATCACACATTAAGATATACTTATCCATTACAAGTTTATCCATTTATATTCAAAGCTACATTTTTATACTCAATATCCAAGTATTGAATCCCTATAATAAGATGTTATTTTTCTTAGTTAATTGAGGGAAATAAAATAAAATGTGCCAACAATCAATGTGATATGGAATGTGAATAATTCCATAACAATATGCCTGATATGATGTGAATAGGTTCTCGAAACATCATGAAAGTACTTGATTAGATGGATCAAGTTATGAATAATTACATGATTCATATGGAACACCCTTCTCCTACAAGGAAAGATAATGTTTCCATTACATTCTTCATGTGTAAATGGTCACCCATGTGTAGTGGATCTTCTGATCCCCTCGTCATGGAACAGTGGACCTCCATTGAAAAGATATTATCTTTCCTCCAGTACATAGAAGAAGAGAAAGGTGTACTAGAGGTCTATCATTTTGATGGGGAAGCTGACCAGCGGTTGACACTAATAAAGAATATGAAGCCTTAGGAGGAAATTGATTCTATGGATTGGGAGTAATTTCAAAGAATATTTTCAATAAATATTTTCATCGAACATTCCTTTTCGTGATGGAAATAGAGTTCCTCAGACTCAAGAAAAATTAAGATGAGCCAAATTGGGGTGTATGATGAAAAACGTTAAAAGGCTTGCAAGGTACACCTATAACTTTTTCACGGACACCGAAAGAAAGGTGGATCACTTCATTTTCGGACTAAATCAATGTGTATGAAAATTGTTGTTGATTCGAGACATCGAAAACTATGAGGAGACTGTGTGTTGTGCCCTCATGGTTGAAAAGGTTATCGGAGACTCTTAGTGGTATCATGGGCCCAGTGACAAGAAGAAGAAAATGGAGTCCAATATGAGCGGTCCTACAAATAAATTCCATGATGTAATGATGCCTAATGATTCCATGTGTAAAAATTGTGGTAAGAAGCATCATGGGAATTATATTATGGGAACCAAATATTTCTTAAAATGTTGAAAGTTGGGACATCATGCTATGAACTACAGAAGTGATATGAAAATTTCTACTTATATAGAAGAATAAAGGATGGTCCAGATAAACACCCAGCCTATAGTACAGTGTTACAACAACAAGGATAATGGGAATTTGTGAACAATTACCCTATGTTGAGGGTAGTCGAAGGAAATCAACAACAGCCTCTAGGAAAAAATGGACGGTATTATTCTATCAGTACTAATGAGGTAGATCTGGACAATGATGTGGTGACATGTACACAAGTTATTCATTCAAGAATAGAGAATGTACTATTTTATTATATTTCTATTCATTCCTTCCTATCATCTTTGTTTAGTATAATTATTCAAACACAACCTAAAAATTTGGAGGATATATTATCTTTGAGGAAAATGAATCGTGAAATTATTGCATCCATGGCTTATAACTCCTCCCTATTTAACGTTTTTTGGACTAAACCTCCTAGAACATCTCTTCATACATCCTTTAGTGGAGTTTTATGTGATCGTGGGCATGGATTAGAAATCTTTATACAAATCTGACATCAACTGTATGGAAAGGTAGATCACTCTTCACGTGATGAAGAATACTCCAATTCTTTACAAGTGTAAGGAGGAAGATGAATCACCTTTAGAATCATTATCAATAGTGTGGACATTAATTCCTCATGAGAAATAATTTCTATGTCAAATGAAAGAGGAAAAGGAGAAAATATTGCATGAAGACATGCCCATTATGAGGTATTGCACTAATGTATTCCCTTAACCATTGGATGGTCATCAACCTGATATATAGGTTAGGTTCCCAATTTAACTCATTCCTAGATCATTAACTATATAAATAAAACCATATATAATGGACACCGTAGAGTTGGAATAGTAGATGATGCAGTTGCTGGAGAATCTAAAGAAGGGTTTTATACAACCGAGTGCTTCTCCATGGGATGCGCTGGTCCTCCTTGTCATGAAGTTGAATGGCTCAATGTTCCTCTCCATTAATTATTTCTATCTCCATAAAATCATGATAAAGAATATATATCCCCTTCCACAAATAAATGACTTGTTCAATCAGCTTCATGGGGCTACTTATTTCTATAAGGTGGACCTTCGGTCAGGATACCACCAATTAATGGTGAGGAAGTAGTATATTCCCAAGACTGTCATTCGAACATGGTAGAGACACTATGAGGTAATAGTGATGCTCTTAGGACTCACTAATGCTTCAGAATTGTTTTTATAATTATGAATTAGTTTCCTTAGATATTTCCTCAACTAATATGTGGTAGTCTTTATCAACGATATTCTGACATACTCTAAGGGAAAGGATGAACATGAGGAGAATTTGAATAATGTGTTAAAGACTTTGTGAAGGGAGAATTTGTATGAAATGTATAGTGATTGTGAGTTTTAGTTGTAGAAATTATCATTATTGGTGTATGTTATCACTAGAAAAGGGATATCTGTAGACCCTACCAAGGAAAAGGCGATCAAAGAGTGGCCCAGGACAACAATTGTAATGAGGATCCACATATTTATGGATCTAGATGGGTATTATTAATGATTTTTGAAGAAATATTCACAATTTTCCATAAAAATGAAAAGGCTAACAAGGAAGGTAGAAAATTTTTTCTAGATTCAAGAATGTCAAGACTATTTTAAGGAGTTAAAAAAGAGGAAATTCAAAGTGCTAGTACTCACACTCCCAAGAAGTGGAGAACTATTTATGGTGTAAAATTATGATTTAAAGAAAGGATTAGGATATGTACTGATGCAACATGATAAAGTGATAGCATATGCCTCAAGGCATCTAAACATAAATGATACAAAATATCCTACACATGTTCTAGAGTTGGGGGATGCGATCGTTTCATTTAAAATCTAGCGACATTATCTCTATTCGGAGAAGTGTGAGATACATAATGATCACAATAATCTAAAATATATATTAAAAAAATAGCATAATATGCACCCGTGAAGATGGATAGTGATCATCAAGGATTATGATTTCTCAACCCACTACCATCTCAATAAGGAAAATAACCAGGTGGATGCTAAATGTAGAAGGATCATGTATCTTTATCAATGATGAGAATTGAAAACGTTCCAATATTCATAGATTTATAGTGTATGGACATGAGAATCATTAATGGAGGAACATTATCAAAGATTTACCAAATTATTGGTCAACCATCCCTTATGTTGAAATTAACAGATTCTCAAATAAAATATGAGGAAATTCATAAAATGGTGGAAGCCATTAGAAATGGGAAATACTGTGAGTTCATGACTGATGAGGAAAGAGTTTTACGATTTGGGTCATGATTATGTGTACCAACCGATCCAGAGATAAAGAATGAGCATTTGACTGTGCTCAAAACTCATCATTCTCTATTCACCTAGGGAGGAAAAATATTTATCGAGATCTCTGATATAACTTTTTGTGGGACAATATGATTAAGGATATTGCAGAGTATACATCAAAGTTTCTATTAGGTTAACAAGTAAAGGGTGAAAGGCAGAAGTCTAAGGGGATGATGCAACCACTACCCATACCAACATGGAAGTGGGGGAACAACACAATGGACATTATCACTAGACTTCCAAAGACATCCATAAGAAACAATTCTATTTGGATTATTGTGGATCTTCTTACAATGACATATCACCTTATAGAAATTTGAGAGGACTTCTAATTTGATCAACTTTCATAGATATATATCAATTAGGTGATAAGGCTACATGGAGTTCCAAAATATATTCTATCTGATCAAGATCTGAGATTCACCTCAAAGTTCCAAAAAAATCTCCAACATTATCTAAGCACTGAACTGTACATCAGTAAGTCTAATCGTCCTCAAACTAATGTCCAATTTGAGAAAACAATTAACATTATAGAAGATATTTTGAAATCCTGTTATATGGAATTCAAAGGAGGCTAGTAACAACATCTTACAGTAGTCTGATTCTCTTAAAACAATAGTTTCCACTCAAGCATCTGAATTTCACCATATGAAGCCCTTTATTCGAAAAATTACAGAACACTGGTGTGTTGGGATGAATTTGGTGAGTGTAAGCTGTTAGGACATGAAATGGTCGAAGAAATGGTGGAAAAGATGAAAACCATTATGAATCATATCATGGTACCACAAAGTCAACAATATAGTTATGCAGACAATCGTTGATGAGACCTTGAGTTCAAAGTTGGAGACTGAGTATTTCAACTCATATATCCATGGAATAAGGCCATGATATTTGGTAATACATGAATGTTAAGTTAAAGGTATGTCGCCTCCTTCGAGATTCTTGATCGTGTCGTGGTTGTGGCCTATCGACCGGCACTACAACCAACCATGTCTAAAGTACATAATGTCTTTCATGTATCCCTATTAAGTAATTACATGGTAAAACCATCACATTAACTCTCTTTAGAGGTGTTATAGTTGGAGAATGATCATTTTTATGAGGAGTATCCATTGAAGATCTTGGATCATAGAGATAATGTTTTACATAAAAATAATACTCACATGGTCAATTTACTATGGTGAAACCTTATGTATGAATTAGAAATATGAGAACTAGAGGAGGTAATGGAGGAAAATAACACACAACTGTTTATGGATTCGAAAACAAAATGAAATTTTGAAGGAGAAATTTCATAAGGGGGAGATAATGTAATGACCAAATTTTTTTCAATGGAAATTCCATCATATACTTATGTCATATAATCAAATGAAATCTAAAAAAAACTAAATACTTTGTGACCATTAATCATTATTTTTTCACTTCATGGATTTGAATTTTTTAAATTTGAGATACACAGTTGTGATCAGTAAGATGTTTGGAATCTTATAAAACAAACATTATTTTGGTGAATAGTAAATAAACCTTATGAATACTAATGATAACCTTATGTATAATAATATAAACCTTATGAATACTAAATCATTCAAAATAATAGTAACCTCACCCATGAATGTATAAATAAAATGTAGGCATCTTATAAGTGATAACATGACCATAGTAAAAGTATTGGTCTTTTTAATGTCATAAATAACTAATTAAATGAATATATTAATTTTAAAAAATTTATTTTCCAAAAAATTGTTATAAGTTATCAGTTGTATGTCTTCAAGTATTAATATAATTATATATGACCTTATGTAATTTTTGAAAGAATTATTAATTCAATTATAGTTTTAAAATATGTATTTTATTGTAAATTATGATTTTAATTAAATATTAAATGAGTCATATTTAAAAAAAAATTCAAAATTTTATTTCATTTTATGGATTCTACATGTTGAGAAATGGTTAGGGTAAATGTTTGGGATTTTTAAAAAATACTTGAATTTTTTTACGAATAGTAAAATACAATAATCTATATTATAAAAACATTATTAGCGAAATGGAATATTCCTAGAATAATGGTTGATGAAGAAAACCATAGTTCTAAATCACAAGCACTTATTACTATTTTTCGTCAAGTAATCGTCACTATTTCAGGTCTTTAGGGAATTAAATAAACTAAGGAATTAAATATTATGAAAACCCTCCTCTCATCCAATATAAATACCTCCCCACCTTACCTCTTCTCTTCACTCCTCTAAAGCATTATGCCTTGCATAAATTCTTCCCAAATCTCTCCCATACCTCCTCACCCACATCCAACATACCTTATTCTCTTCAAAATACCAAATCCTCTCCCCTTAGGAGGCTCTCATGGAAGTTTGATTCTAGAGGACATTAATATCAAGTATAGAATACCATCGGACTTAATGTAAGGGATCCACTCTATCTCACTTTTATTCAAGAATGTCATATATTTTATTCCCTTTTATGTGTAATAACTAATTATGGGGAATGATAACACACAATCCCTACACATTCTAAAATATTTATAAGTAATGAGGATCTCCTTTATCCCTCATTAAGCCCTATTAAGTACACCTGATACATTTTCGATAATCTGTAAGTTATTCTACCCAAAACTCATTTATTCCTTCAGTTTTCCATATCAAAACTTTACCAAAATGAATATATCTTATCTTTTTATGTGCATGTCTAAATTCTTTGTACATGTACCAAATTCATTTATCAAGGCCTTTCATAATCCTCTTTTATAGATATACATTTTTTATGTGATTCCATTCTCAATACATCTCGTTAAGGAAACATGTTCTGAGTGTACATCAAGAGTTCATACACTATTTCAAGTGCACTATATCTTCTGTTTTAGTATACCATTATCTTTATAATATAAATATTTTTATTACGAAGACCTTCTTGGGTCACTTATTGTTTTATACAATGGATTTTTTCCTCTTCTATTTTAGAGTCTCTATGGTATTTTCCTTCGAACCACACAAACATGTTTTAATGATGAGTGTTATTAAATACTATTCTTACATGTAGTTACATCTATGTGACATCACATTCCATGATACATGCATGTATTACCATATGAATGTGCTTGTATATTTCAGATCCTTTATTTTAGAGAAAATTTTATCACACATCCATTTATTGTACTTTATGGCATGATTATGTTATCCTATTCTGTCCACGGGTAGCCCTTATGTTTATATAATATTGATTATGTTTGTTTATTTATGTGTAAAAAATTTTCTGAAAATTCAATATGGTGTTCCCTGATATTGCTCCAATGAATTGGTTAATGTGGAGTCTCCCATGATGTTATGTGTGATGGTCTTGGCAGTTATCCTTGATTGTGACTCCATTTGTGACAGTCTTAGTGGTTAGCCTTATCTTATGATACCATGTGTGACAGTCTTGGTGGTTGTCCTTTACTCATGCTAAAGTCATGTTTTATGTTTCTTCCACATTATTATGACAACATGTTTATATGATTCCATGTTTATATGTAATGACTCCATATGTTACATGCCTTTTTATATCATCATGTCATGCCTTCTATCCCTTGTGTTAATTCTTTGTTCTTATAGTTATTCCATTAATGGGATATTTTGGTCAACCCTTTGTTCATGTGTTTACAAGTGTACCCAATGACGATGTTTTAGCACAATGGATGTTAGGATATGAGTTTGAGGATTAAATAATGAAATCTTTTATTTAGTTCCATTATTCAGTTTTATGTACCTAGTATTCCAAGACACCAGACTTTACAATATGTGGATTTTACTCTGATGTATAATTATGCATAAAATCATCTAATGATATATTAAAAAGGGTAGGGTCTCTATAGTTGGTATCATAGGATGGTCATGTTTTTCTGGAAATTAAGAATATATCACTTTAGTTAGAACATTACGGATGATACAAATTATGAGAAAACAAACCACAATTTTGTTAAGTATAGAGTAAGTGGTTTATCAAGAAAATACATCCACTTTGGGATACAAATAGTTAAAGATGGCTATAGCGCAGATGTATCTAGGGATAAAACCAAACAACACCACTTTGAGCTAGACTCGAACTGGAACCGGTGTATGACAACAGGCATTATTTCACTCTTGGTTTGGAACACCTGTGGGATATGCTTTGGTAAATTCGTGATCTTGGTAGAAACTATTATTACGGGAATGACGAAAATAACATATGAATATAAGTCAACAAATAGTTCAAGGATAAGCTTGATTGAAACATTGGGAATTTCATGATAGGATATACTTCTCCATTACAAGTTTATCCTCTTATATTCAATGTTTCATTTTAATGAACTATAGATAATTACTCATTCCCTCTAATTATATGTTCTTTTTATTAGTTAATGGAGGGTAATAGAAGAACACATGACAAAATATCAATGTGATAGGGAATGTGAAGAATAATCTTCCAATATTCCAGATATGATGGGAACAAGTGCTCAAAACATTATGATAGTACTTACTTAGTTGGCTCAAGTTATGATTAATAACTCGAATCATGTGGAACAATCTCATCCTACAAGGATACATAATGTTTCCATTTAATTCTTAATTATCAAAATGATACCCATGTTTAGTGGATCTTCTGATCCTCACCTTGAAGAATAGTGGAGTAACTCTATTGAAAAGATATTATTTTTCTTCTATTTCATAAAAGAAGATAAAGTTTTACTAGTACTCTATTATTTTGATGGGTAAGATGATCAGTGGTGGAGATTAATCAATAATACAAAGCGGCATGATGAAATTGATTCCATGGATGGAGAGGAATTCATGAGAAAATTTTTAAATAATTTTTTTCCCTGAACCCCCCCATCTCAATATGGAATGATAGTTCCTCATAATAAAGAAAAATGATGGTTTTCAATCAAGACATATCACGAAAACATTATGATGATTGCAAGGTATGCCTCTGGATTTGTCTTGAACACCAAAAGATTGGTGAATTTATTCTTTAGTGAATTAAATCTATGTCTATGAATAGTTTTGGAAATTCAAGAATTCGATGACTATGAGTATATTGTTTATTGTGCCCTCGAGGTTGAAATGGAGATCGATGACTCTCAGAGGTATTGTTGGCCTAGTGACAAGAAGAGTAAAATGGAATCTAGTATGGGTGGTCCCGCAAATACATTCCACAATGGAAATATGCCTGATCATCCCACATGTAAAAATTTTGGGTAGAACCATCATGGGAACTGTCTAATGGAAAACAAGAATTGCATTAAATGTGGAATGTTGGGACATCTATCTAAAAATTTCTGAAGAAATATGAATAGTCCCACTAATGTGGAAGATGAAAGGAAGGTTAAGATCAACACTCTTCCAGTAGTGTAGTGTAACATCTTCAAGGAGAATGGTAATTATGCAAACAATTTTCATAAGCCGAGGGTAGTTGGAGGAAATCTACAACAACCTCCAACACAACAAGGAATGTCTTATGCCATCACTACTACTTAGGCAAAGCCGAACAATGATGTGGTGACAGGTATGATAGTTCTTCATTCCTGAATAGATAATTTAATATTTGATAGTGTTTCTATACATTCTATCATATCTTGAATGTTTATTTGAACTATTCATACACCACCTAAAAATTTGGAGGATATGGTATGTATGAAGATATCTAATTTGTAAATTATTTTATCCATGGATTATAACACCTACATAGTTAACGTTTGTGGACTGAACCTCCCAGAACATCTCATCATAAATCATTTAGTAAAGTTCGATGCTATCTTAGCTAGGATTGGTTATCATATTTCAAATCCAACCTAAACTGTTGGGAAAGGGATATCACTATATACATCATGATGAGTCCTCCAATTATTTAAAAATGTAAGGAGGGAAATGAATATCCTTTAGAATCATTGTCTCGTGTGTGGATATTAATTCCTTATGAGAAATCTTTTCTAGCAAAAATGATTGATACAAAATAAAGAATAATTTCTGAAGGCGTGACCATCATGAGGGATTACATTGATGTATTCCCTGAAGAGTATCCTAGAGTTCCTCCTAACTGATAGGATGAGTTCTTAATTGAAATCATTCTTGTATAGCTACCAATTTCAATAAAACATTATAGAATGGGAACTATAGAGCTAGAACAATAGAATACGTAGTTACATGAGAATCTAGAGAAGGGTTTTATATGCTCAAGTGATTCTCCATGGGGTTTTGTAGTCCTATTCATCATAAAGAATGATGGATCAATGTTCCCCTGCATTTATTGTCATGAGCTCAATAAAATCATGATAGAGAACAAGTATCCCCTACCACAGATAGAATTCTTGTTCGATCAATATCACGGGTCCACCTATTTTTCTAAGGTGGCCATCGTTTGAGATTTCGCCAATTAAAGGTGAGGAAGGAATATATTCCCAAGATTTCATTTACAACGAGGTGTGGACACTATGAGCTCATAGTTATGCCCTTTGGACTCACTAATACTCTAGAAATTTTAATGAATTTAATGAACAGAGTCTTTAGAGATTCTCTCAACAAAAGTTTTGGTTGTCTTTATCAATGATATTATGATATACTCCAAGAGAAATGCGGTCCATGAGGATCATTTTAATATTGTTTTAAATACAATGTGAAGGGACAATAAGTATGAAAAGTACAGTAAATGTGATTTCTGGATGGAGACGGTATAATTATTGGGGCACGTTGTAACAAGAAAAGGGATATCTATAGTCCCTTCCAAGACAAAGGCGGTCGAAGATTGGCTGAAGCCAACATTTGAAACAGAGATCCAGGGCTTTCTTGGTCTATCCAGGTATTATCGATGATTTGGGAAGTACTATTCCTGATTTTATAACCCAATAAAAAACATACACGGATGGGAGTAATTTTTTTCTAGGCTCGAGAATTTGAAGACTATTATATGTTGTTGAAATTAATGCAAATAACTATGCTAGTACTCACACTACCCATAGGTAGATAACTCTTTGTGGTTTATATTGATTATTCAAAGAATGTATTAGGTTATATGCTAATGAAAAATGATAATGTGATAGCCTACAACAAATGAAATTGTAAAATAGATGAGAAAAAATTTCCAATTCATGATCTGGAGTTGGCGATAGTGATATATGAGTTAAAAAATATAGCAGCATTATCTCTATGGGGAGAAGTGTGAGATATATACTAATCACAAGAGTCTCAAATATATATTAACACAAAAAGAGCATAATATGCACCAATGAATATGGATAGTTCTCATCAATGATTATGACTGATCAATCCACTACCATCATGGAAATGAAAATAAGGTGTTGTGCAGTATATGTAGAAGGTATCATGAATCTTTTCTGATGGGGAGAACTGAAAAGGATCACATATACTTATATTTATATAGGATAGACATGGGAATCATTAAGGGACTAACATCAACAATGCTTTATCAAATGATTCCTCAACCATCCTACATGAAGAAAATAAAGGGTTCTCAATGAATATATGTGAAAATTCAGAAAAGGGTGGAAGCCATTAGAAATGGAAAATCCCATGAGTTCATGATTTAGAAGGAAGGATTTGTATGATATTGGTCATGATTATTGTACCATCTGATCATGAGACAAATAAGGAGATTCTAAATGATGCACCCACCTCAACCTTTTCTATTCACCTAGGGAGCACAAAGATGTATTGATATCTCGGAGGGAACTTTTGGTGGGACAATATAATGTGAGAGATTGATGAGTATACATCAAAATTACAAGAATGTCAACAAGTGAAGGCTGAAAACAGAATTCCAAGGGGATGATCCATTCTTACCCATACCTACATGGAAGCAGGATAAAATCTCCATGGACATTGTCACTAGAATTGCAAGGACATCCAAAGGAAACAATGATATATGGTTCATTATGGATTGTCTTACAAAGACAGCTCACACTATTGAATTTCAATAGCACTAATAACTGGATCAACATTCACGGATATATATCAAAGAGGTTTTAAGGATGTATGGAGAACCACTATCTATATTATCTGATCGACTTTTGATATTCTCATAGATGTTTTGGAAAAGATTCCAACGTGATCTAACAACTGAACTGACCTTTAGTACGGCCCATCATCCTCAAATTGATGGGAAATCTGAGTAAACTATTCCGACACTAGAAGATATGTTGAGAGCATTTTCTTTGACTTCATAGGAGGATGGGACAAACATCTACCACTGGTGAAATTCTCATAAAACCATATTTTCCACTCGAGCATCTCAATGGAACCATACGAATCCCTTTATGGGAAATGGTGTAGAACACCGGCATGTTAGGATGAAGTCAGTGAGCGTAAGCTTCTAGGATGTAAAATTGTCGAAGAAATGGTAGAGAAGCTAAAAACCATATTGAAACATATCAAGGCTGCACAACTTTGACAAAATCGTTTTGCATACAATCATCGAAGAGACCTTGAGTTCAATGTTGGAGATATTGTATTTTTATAGATATCTCCTTGGAAGAAGGTCATGAGATTTTGGAAGTTAAGAAAGTTGTGTCCTTGGTACATTGTCCCCTTCGAGATTCTTGATTGTGTCGGGGTTCAGGCATATCGACTAGATCAACCATCTACCATGTCTAAAGTACATAATGTCATTCTTGTATCACCCTTACGGAAGTACATATCAGACACTTCACATGTACTCTCTTCAGAGGTGGTATAGTTAAGGAATGATCTTTCTTATGAGGAGAAGCCAATGGAGACCTTGGATTGTAGAGATAATGTTATACATACCAATACTTTTCAAATGGTCAATGTACTATGGTGGAATCGTAAGTATGAAGAGAAATCATGGGAACTCAATGAGGTAATGTAGGAAAAGTACCTTCACATGTTTATAGCATAGAATGAAAAAAAAATTAGTAGGAAATTTCATGAAGGGGAATAATGTAACAACCCAATGATTTATCAATGGAAATTACCTTCTTATAATTATGTCATATAATCACATGAAATCACAATAGCATGAACTAATAAGAAATATGTGACCATTATACATTGTTTTGTCACTTCTATGATTTTAATTTTGATAATTGAGCATAAACAGTTGTGGTCAGTAAGTTGTTTGGAGTCCAATAAGACAAACATAATTTTTTTGATTAGTAACTGAACCATATGAACATTAATTTTTACCTCATGAGTAGTATTATTACCCTTATGAATATTAAATCCTCCAAAAGAATAGAAACCTCATACATGAATGTATAAATTAAATTTAGGCATCTTATCAGTGATAATATGACTATAGTAAAAGTATTGGTATTTTCGAATTCATAAATAATTAATATAAATTAGTTATTTAATTTAAATGAAAATGTATTTTCAAAAATTTGATCTTAATTTTTTAATTTTATGTCTTCTGGTTTTAGGATAATTTTATAAGACCTTATGTAATTTTTGAAGGCATTGTAAATTCAATTATAGTTTTAAAATATGAATTTTTCCAAATAAATCATGATTTTAATTAAATATTAAATTAGTCACATTTAAAAAATTATTTCTAAAAAATGGATTTAATTTTCGGATTCTGCACAATGATAACTAGTTAGGGTTAATTTTCGGGATTTTTCTAAAATAGTTGAATTTTGTTATGAATAGTGAAATATGGTAATTTACCTTATATATACATTATAATCTTAATGAACTATTCCTATCGTCATGGATAATGTAGGAATACTTAGTTCGAACTCACATGGAAATATTACTATTTTTTTCATGGAATAATCACTTTTTCTAGTCTTGAGAAAATTAATAATCCAAGGAATAAAATATTATGAAAACCCTCCTCTCCTCCACTATAAATACCACCCCTCTTTACCTCTTCTCTTCACTCCTCTCATGATTTGTGCCTTGCCAAAATTCTGACCAAATTTTTTACAAAGCTCCACCCCCACGTCCAACAGCCCTTAGTTTCTTAAAAGTCTAAATACACTCTCCTTGAGAGGCTCTCAAGGAATATTGATTCCATAGGTCATTAAAATCAACTGGAGAACATTATTGGACTTAAGGTAAGGGATACTCTGTATTTCACTATCATTCGAGATATTCTGCTAGGTTATTTTGTTTTATGTGTAACCCCTAATGTTAGGGTATGATTTTTAACCTCCCCCATACTGCCCTCATGATATATATGTCACGAGAAACCCCTTTCTACATTGTTAAGCCCTCTTAAGAACACCTGATACCGTATCGATAATCTGTGAGGGATTCAACCCGAACCACTATTTTTTAATGTTACCATAAAATAATTTTACCAAAATCAATTTATCTTATATTTTTATGTTCATATTCTAAATTCTATTTAAATTAGTCAAATTCATTTATCAAATCCCTTTCAACATTCTCATTCAAGGATATACATTTTTTAAGTGATTCCATCAACCAATCAGGATAATAAAACCTGTTATGAGGGAATATCCCAAATACAAAACTATTTTCGAGTGCACCATATCTCCTATTTCAATTCACAATTGTATTTATAAAAACAGTAATTAATTATTAAATCTTTTTTTATTTACTTCTCATTTTATATAAATGAATTTTCCATTTTAAATTCTAAAGGATCTGTAGTATTTTCCATAAAACCGCACAAAAATATATTAATGCTAAAATTTCTTAAATATATTTCTTACATGCTGTCACATATAATTGATATCACTTAACATTATAAATTATTATTTTACCTTATGAATGTACATGTATTTTATAGTTCCTTTTTTTTCAAGGACACTATTATGATATTCCCATTTTTTATGCTTTATGATGATTATGGTACCCAGTTCATTCAATGGGTAACCCTTATGTTTAGGTAAGATTGATTAGTATGATTGTTTATGTGGAAAAAATATGCATGAAAAGTATATATGGGTGTACCCTGATAGCACTCTAATTAATTGGTTAATGTTGAGTCTCATGAGATTTTATGCATGACGGTCTTGGCCGTTACCCTTGGCTTGGGATACCATGTTCCAAGGTCCTGGAAGTTAGCCTTGGGTAGTGCTATCATATTATATGGTTATGCCGGTTATCCATGACTCATGCTAAAATAATATTTTATGTTGCTTCCACATTATTATGACTCCATTTTTAAATGATTCCTTATTTATATGTTATGATTCCATCTATTACATTCCTTTTTATATCATCTTGTCATGCCTTCTATCCCTTGTGCGAACACTTAGTTGTTATGGTTATACCCTTACTGGGATATTTAGCTCCCTCATTTGTTCATGTGTTACCTAGGGTACCCTATGCAAATTTTTTATCACAACAGAAGTTAGGATCTAAATTTCAAT
Source organism: Viscum album (assembly GCA_963277665.1). Lineage (NCBI taxonomy): Eukaryota > Viridiplantae > Streptophyta > Magnoliopsida > Santalales > Viscaceae > Viscum > Viscum album. Next base: position 1,938,883,683 of record OY728126.1, on the reverse strand, counting down.
ATTATGTAATGAATTTTTTATTTAGTTCCATGTTTTCAGTTTAATGATCCTAGTCTTCCAAGTCAGCAGATATTATAATCTCATGCTTTTATTCGAATGTATAATTATTCTTAAAATAGTATAATTATATATTTAAAAGGATAGTGTCTCTATAATTTCCAAATTTATTTGTGATGTTAATTTTATGTTTGGTCAATTTGAAAAGTATCCATGGTAAAAATTCATTACTATGTTAATTGTTAAAAGGATTAGCGATGGAATAACTTTAATGGATAAGGCATAAATTAACTAAAAACATTTCTATTTCTTACTTGATATATATATTTCTACCAACCCTTATCATATAATTTTATTTGGGATTATTTTTTATAAATTCCATTTGAATATAACATTATTATATTTTAATGTATTCTGTATTTAGAAGAGTGAAACTCCCTTGACTTATAAAAATGATCCCATTATTCTCTATTATCAACACTTATGGTGCACAAAATCATGACCAATTTCTCAAAAACATCCATCCCAATATCCTTATATATACAATTTAGTAAAAATTATTCCCAAAATAATTATCCAACTAACCATAAGGTGTTTCTCAAAGGAGGATACCAGATAAACTAGCATATATCTTAATAATATTTATCTTGCTTCTTTTTGATTAAAAATCATATAAATTTTAAATTACTATAATAACATTATGGTGTCAATATATGTAAAATATTAATATTTTATATGTCAATTTTATATCTGTTTTCCATCCCCTCTCTATCTATTGGAATATGATAATGTCTCTCTTGCGTACGTGTGGAGTAAGACCTCCACGAAGCGATGTGATTTGTTTTTCAATTCCTCTATAAATGTATGGTCATAATGATTTATATTTATTATATATGATATTTTATATATAATAATTATTATAAACATTTGAATTATTGTTTCACATTCTCTTAGTCAATCGATTGAAAAGTGGATACATCACTCGTGCATATGTATGGAGTACTGTCACCATGAAGTGATAAAATTAATTTTCTCAACATTAAATTATATGAATGGTTATAAAAGTATATATAACGAATAAATATGAAATTTATGATATGATTAATATTCTTGAAATTGTGAAACAATGATAAAGGTTAACACATAGGAACCATCAAACTAAAAAATGCATGAAAAATGAACCACTTTTCACCAAAGTTATGATTTTAATAAAGAATCTCTAATAAAAGTGTAATTTGAAATTATGATATAGTGATATATACAAGGACTAAAATTTATATACATAAATAATATATATATATATATATATACACTAAACATGTGTTTAAAATTCATATGATGCAAGATGGGACTTGAGGTAAGTGTTTATGTTACAATATCATTTCTTTTTGGAATTGTTTTTATCATAAATTTTAATTAAGTTTCATTATATAATCCTTTTCATTTTCCCCCATACTTTGGATTATAATAGGATTATTCTTATATATGTTTTTTGAATTATAATCATCTCCTTCTATTTGGTACTTATGAATATCAAGGGGTTCTTTTATAGAAAAAATAGACCTAATTTCATCTTTGGTCGGTGAACATTTTATACCATGACCACTATCTTTAAGAAATTCAAGAATAATATTTTAAATGATAAAATTAAATTTTAAATTAATTTTCAAATTTTTTTTAATTTCTTTTAAATGTTTTATAAATCATTTTTTAGAATATTTGTAACGCCTCGTCCCTAGATACCCAGAGTTAGTAGATTATTACATAACATTGGTACGATAAAAAAGGATCAATTCTTGAAAGACCGATTAGTTTAGTAGTCTTTGAAACACTAGATATATTCATAAGTCTTACATTACATCATAAGGTAAAAAAAACTACAACAACATCTTGTCTTCATATCCCCTCATACTATCCCTGTAGTTCATTCATAAATTACTTCTTCACATCCTGGGAAAAAATAAAACATTGAAAGGGGTGAGCTCCGATGCTCAGTAAGGATAACAATATAGCAGAGGCTTTCATAGATAAGCATAAACAATTAAAACAATTTATAACTAAAAGAAAAGCCTTTTAAACTTGAACATCAGCATAATATGGCAAAGATAAAATGAAATAATGCCATTTACTTATTCACATGGATATTCTAGTAGTTGAAAAATCACATGCAATATCAATAACAACTTTCAGAATGATGGAATTCATAATGCCAGACTATTATAACCGCATAGACAAGTCCTTATGCCAAGAATAAAATAAGATTATTACAAGGCCTTGTGCCAAGAAATTAGTTTGTCTCATGAGACCTACCGATGCATCGAGGAGAAATAGAGGGATCCACCCATCACTTACTATGTCCAATTCATTCCTCATATGAAAAGTTTTAAACATAACATTAACATTCTTATTAAAACTAGCATACGAAAAGTCAATACTTTATCCACAAACCATGAATGGTATAAAAATAGCACATCCACAGTCAAACATAACTCGTTTGATACAATATTGAAGATTTTATTGTATCATATTAACCTCAATTGAGAATAATGACGGATATTGACATAGATGAAAATAACCATCAAAACTATTTGAGAGAAATGTCCCCCTTTTTTCTTGAAATCATTTAAAAGTCACACTATTTGTCAAAAAGCCATTTAAAAATAGATTTTTGAATCAAAGTGTCCCATACCACTTTGATACATTTAAAAGGAGTTTTAATTTTAAAAATTTAATGTCCATATAAATAAATCCTTAAAACCATTTTTTAAAACATGGACATTAATGAGAAATATTTAGAAGAATAAGTCTTTAAAACATTTAAAAATGGTATTTTAGTGAGAGTTTCTAACCAAAAGAGACGCACATGAATACAAATAATTGAGGTAATAAAAACATTTTAATATCATGAGAATAAAGGGATTAATGATATACTATGTCAAAGTACGTTATAAACACCACATAAATGTGATTTGGTGTATAACAACAAACAAGTCTCAATGGAATGTAAATTGAGATGAAATCTCTCATAAAGGCCGTATCCTTAGTTTAAGGATAAATCAATGACATAGTTATGTGTGAAAAATATAAATACACTAAATATGATTGGATATTCGGTGTAAAAAAAATCAAAGTACATTCACACATAATCTTGTAAAAACAACACCAATGAATTGGATGTTTAACTCCACAAATGGAGAATGAGTTAAAATTACTCTTATAAAATTCATATCGATGACTTGAGAAATTATCAATGGAGTGATTATGTGTATCAAAATTAAATCCACAGAAAAGGGGATTGGAAATTATGACATAAGAAAATGAATATTTATTCCACACATAATCTTGGAGTAAAATAATCAATGAAATTTGCGTAATGCCAAATAAATGGAAATTGAAATTTCAAATTCCCTTATGGATTAACTAACTTATGAAACATACACCCATGAAATAAGGATCATATAATGATGATGTAAATACCCATAAAATAAATTATATTACACAATGAATACAATCATGGTCAGTACACATACACCACATGGAATAAATAAGTGGTGAACAATGGAATTCTCACGAAATTAAGAGTGAGATAAGAAACCCCTTACTTTGTACTTTTTTCCTTGGTTAACGGTTGGTTAACCACCTGTATAATGGTAAAATAATTATTATTGAATTATACAAGAGTCATTTACATTAATATTATATCATATATGATATTTTAACATTGATTTGTTAATAATATCTTAGTATTATCATCATTTCAGGTGTTAACTTACTCGTTTTCCTTTATATTCCTTGTTACGTAAGCCGTGTTTGTTATGTATAGGTTGTATATTATTCATATAAATAATTATATCATGTCCTTAATCATTATTTTTAAATCATCAAATGATAATTATACTTGAATGGATACGATGGAGAATGAATCTCATTGCTTTCGTGGAGACGGTAGTCCGTACGTACGCACGAGCGACAATATCATTCTTTTGAGGTTAAAATAATATATAATTGGATGTTATAACTTATAGACAGAATAATTATCATGTTATATTTACTATTTACATGAGTTACACATCATTATTATACCCATACAAATAATAATTTATTGAATGACAATTACACCACGACATGGAGACGGTAAGTCGTACGTACGAACGTATGGTGACATGTCATTCAAAAGATGGATAGAATACTGAATATGGTTGTACCAAATTAATAGTAATATTATATTATATAGGAGATACTGGATTCATTATTTTAGAATGGGAATAACAAAAAAAGTATAAGTTGAAGAAGAAAAGAATTTGAAAAAGGGTGGTAAAAACATTACCTCTTCTTCGGGATCTACATTTTGATTTGATCAAAATGGATCCTTTGGTTGGATTTATGATCAAACTAAGGCATCTAGGATTTATTGAGGTAAGTTTAGAGAGTATTTGGGAAGGGTTTTTCCGAACCAAAGGGATTTGAAGGTGTGAAGTAATGAGAAGGGGGAGTGCCCTTTTATAAGAGGGGTGAGGGGCACCTTTGGAAAAGCTAGAAATATTATTTTATAATAAATTTATATTCGGTTTATAATGGCTCCAAAGTGGATTATTTAAAGGTTAAGGTGGGGATAGGTCTGAAACCACTCAAAAAATAGAATTTATACAGGTTTGGTTCATTATATTAACCTTATCATTAAGTATTAACTCTTAGTTAATTAGTTTCACTTTTACAATGTCTCTTTGTATTTTTATATTATATGGTTAATAAACATACTATATACAACCAAGAGACCCCCAAGTGGTCCATTAATGATAAAAATATGAAGAAATAAGTCTCTTGGAAGAACCTTGGATTTTTAGGAATTTAATATCAATTAATAATATAATATTTGTTTTAAAAACACCTTTATGTCAATTTTGACACTATTCAATAATTGGTTTTTGTAAAACTTATAAAAAAATTATTACTTCAACAAAATAAATTAAATCGATCTTAATATGTCATATTAACCTAGAAAATTAGTTTAATTCAATAAAAATCTCCAATTATATTTATTTGGGAGTTTAAAATATCAATTATTTTAATTTTTCACTATTATGATAATTACTCCATCATCAATGTTTCATAAATAAATTAAATTATTTAATGTCAAAAAAATAAAAATAAAATATCATTATGTAGGAAATCGTTTTATCTTTCTAATGAATATTTATAATCGAATTTATCTTATGTGTAACCCTATATTGAAAATGTTTTAGTAAATAAACATTGATTTTAACTCTTTTTACTCTTCTTTGAATTAAATAATAATAAATGTCCTAATCTAATTCATGTGGACCCAAATGATAATATTTTATTCCTAAGGTGGTTTTTGGTCTAGATAAACTTGTCCAATAGAATTAGGACATGTGTTAGGGTAATATTAATATCATTTTACCCTTAATTACCCTGTTTACTTTTATCCGTGGTAAATAAAAGTAAAAAGTTACTATTCACCAAAAAAATTCATCTAAATGAACCACATTTTACTCCTTGAAATTAACCATGTCTCTCGAATTTTCTAAATTTAACTCACAAAAGCGGTAAAATTATGTTTTATGAAAAATTCAGTTTTTTAACTACCACTTAGTGGTTTCACTATTTATCAAAAAATGAAAGTTTCTGAAAAATACCGAAAATTAGGCCTAAGCTATATTTGATATTATGAATTCAAAAATTATGTATATTTTAAAAAATTCAAAACATATTATTTGAATTAATTAATTTAAAAATTAATTCTCATCGTCAAAACAAATAGCGTGTTTTTAAGAGATGATAACTATCAAAAGATTGACACTTGTTTATGTCTAGTTTAAATGTGAAATCTCATCTAATGACCAACATTGTATTAAATGGTAAAAATATATTCGAAATATACTTTAAAACCACTCAAATTAATAATTTATCACTATTAATTATTTCTATTAAAAAAGTTGTTTTTTATTAAAATTTTGTAATTTTCACTATTCATCAAAATATGAATGTCATCTGAAAAGTACCAAAATTTCAGCCTTAGCTAATTTCGATATTAAGAATCTAAAACTGAAGTCCATTTCAAAAGATAAAATTTATAAAATTTCAAAAAGTTGGTATTACTATTAATAACGACTAGTTTGATTGGTTGTGGTGTGTTAGAATCTCGAAGTTGCGTACAATGCACGCCATTGAATTATTCAAAGGGAAACGTACTGTGGAAGCATGGGGTGTTACATTCTCCCCTCCTTCAATAAATTACGTCTTAGATATTTTTTTAAAATTGGGCTTGATAATATAATGGAAAGTCCCACATCGGAAAAAGAGTCAATAAAACTATCACTTTAAAAGAAAGGAAGAGAGGTATAAAGGTCACCCAAGATAACCCAGACTAGGATTCCATGTAGGAAACCATGGATATGGACAATAAACTAAGTGTTATGTTCTGATGGAGAGGGATAAAAAACATGATTAGGAGAAAGTTAACAATAATAAAATCACAAACTTGTGTTGGGACAAATGGTCCTTAGTCTCCCAGTAGGAAAAGTAAACGGACAACATTTTTTTGTTTTAAGTTACATTACATAAGGACGAGTAATTAATTTATGATATTGACTAAGAAAATTAAGAGATATACATAATTGTTAAGTAGAGTTTCATTCTTTAATAACTTTTTACCACTAACTCATTTTTTTTTGAACAATTAGCATTCAAGAAGACTTGGTCACAATGGAAGAGCTAGAATAAACTTCTATAGTAATACATGATCCACATAGGATAAACTATATATTTACCTTGTCTTTAGAGATTTATCAAAACCAAAATGGTTAGTATAATATCTGATGACCCCCCAAATGGATATTCAATCAGGGAAAAAACACTAACCTTAATTTCTAAAATTAAACCATTAATACCCCAAAGTTAAATAAATACCATTCAATAATCAATTATCCTTAAAAACCTTCAATATAATACAAACTAATATTGAAACTCAAAACATATAAGAATGTAGTATTCCACGTTAAATTATATCTCCAAATGACATTAATTACTCTTAAAGTCACATACATAAAAGTAATTAACCTAATCATTTCCATAAACAACCCAAATCACTATAATTCCACAATAAAAAAAAAGATAAAAATCCACCATTACTCCTGAAATAAAATCCCATACTTTTCTTTTTTCCATTCAACAAAGCGAACATCTTCCAAAATAACATTTATCACTTAATTACCAACTCATTTTCCTATACTAAGTGTATTCATTTGATAAGACATAAGATCCCAAATCAAATTATTAATGATTAATAAAATCATTGAAATAAAAAATAATAGTCACACTAACTAGGGAATTCACATAGTCCAGTGGTATGCGATAAATCCCAATCGTACTTTGGTTGTGGGTTCGATTCCCACAGCTTTGTCCGACGCGACGGGTTGTCACACGGTCTGCATGTTGTCCTTTTTCAAAAACTATATTTTATAACATTACCAAAATGAGATAAATTACTCAAAATAACCATAACATAATTTTAACACAAATCTTATCTCATACCTTGCATTTTCATCCCAAATTATAATAACTTATAATTTCCTCAAACCCAACGATCATATAAAACCAAATGGTTATTTAGAACTATATCCACAAGAGAAAAGATAATTTTTCCTCAAATATAATTCTAATATGGAAGACTGAAGGGTTAAAAAAATACAAGGGAAAATTATTCCTAAGTAAACCCATCAACAAGGAGCACTAATACTTTTTAAATATTTCTCTAACCATTTATTTCCACATAGCTTCTTCTTTTTCCAAGAAAATATCCTATAGAATAGGGCATTCACTTGGGTAATGGCCATGTCACCTACATTTACGGCAAATGACTGTAAATGGACTCTTGGGACCATTTTTATCTTCTTCCATAGTACTCTTCATTTTTCATCGGCAATTCTTCACTTTGTGTCCTTCCTTCCCACACGTAAAGCATTCTCTGTCCCATTGAGACACTTTCCTAGGTGTCTCCTTCCACATTTCCTGCATAATGGAAATTGAGGATTCCCTTATCCATGGTCTCCACTGCTGGAGCTCTTATCATTCACCACCTTTCTCTTCTTTGTTGAGTTTGGGAATTGGTTAATATATATATTGTTGATCATATTTTTGGAAAATTGATTTGGCATAAAGATGATATATTTTACACCAATCAACATTCCATTTTGTTGCTCATTTCCACCACTGTTCCCACCTTGTACATCATTCTCAAAGTCACTATGACTTCCTTGGAATCCAACCATTGACTAAAACCAGAAAGCATTATGTGAGTAATAGTAGTCATAAAATCATTTAGTGATTTACATGTCACCATATTCTCAATTTGAAACACATTAGGATTAACCAAGGTCATTTACTCTTATTTTATATATTTAAAACTTCAAATCGGTTAGTAAAGAAAATTTAAATTATCTTAAGCATATCCCCTAGGAGTGTCGTTACCAAGAGTGAAGCAAGGCCCGTTGTCGTGCACCAGTTCCCATTCGAGTCTAGCTCAAAGCGGTGCTTTCAGGTTTTACCCCTAGGTACATCTATGCCAGAGCCGCCTCTATCTACTTGTATCCAGATAGGGATGTGTTTCTCATAAAACTCACAAAATCTCTACAATACCAAAATTCTAGGAAGTTCTTCTATACTAATCCTCAAAGTTTATCTTAGGTCTACGTGCTTTAATCAGAGTTTATCTAAATCTAGCTTCTAATGTTTGTACTAAACATCCTCTGATACCAACTGTAATGCCCCGTCCCTTGATACCCAGAGTCGGTGCATTATTACATAACATTGGAATGATCACAAAGGATCAAGTCTCGAAAGATGGATTAGTTTAGTAGTCTTGGAAACACTAGATATATTCATAAGTCTTACATTACATTATAAGGTAATAAAACTAAAAAATCATCTTGTCTTCATATCCCCTCATATTATCCCTGCAATTCATTCATAAATTACTTCTTCACATCCTGGGAAAAAATAAAACATTGAAAGGGGTGAGCTCAGATTCTCAGTAAGGATAACAATATAGAGGAAGCTTTCATAGATAAGCATAAACACTTAAAAAAATTATAACTAAAACAAAAGCCTTTTAAACATGAACATAAGCATAATATGGAAAAGATAAAATGAGATAATTCCATTTAATTAACCACATGGATATTCTACTAGTCAAACAATCACATGAAATATCAATAACAACTTTCATAATGATGGAATTCATAATGTCAGACTATCATAACCACATAGCCAAGGCCTCGTGCCAAGACTAAAATAAGATTTTTCCAAGGCCTTGTGCCAAGACACTAGTTTGTCTCATGAGACCTATCGATGCATCAAGGAGCAATAGCGGGCTCCACCCGTCACTTACTAAGTCCAATTCATTCCTCATATGAAAAGATTTAAATATAACATTAACATTCTTATTAAAACTAGAATACAAAAAGTCAATACTTTATTCACAAACCATGAACGGTATAAAAATAGCACATCCACAGTCAAACATAACCTATTCGATAAAATATGGAAGATTTTATTTTATCATATTAACCTCAATTGAGAATAATGAAGGATATTGACATAGATGAAAATAATCATCAAACTATTTGAGGGAAATATCCCCCTTTTTCTTGAAATCATTTAAAAGTCACACTATTTTTGAAAAAGACATTTAGAAATATATTTTTGAATAAAAGAATCCCATACCACTTTGAAACATTTAAAAAGAGTTTTAATTTTAAAACTTTAATGTATATATAAATAAATACTTAAAACCATTTTTTAAAACATGGACATTAATGAGAAAGATTTAGAAGATTAAGTCTTTCAAACATTTAAAAAAGTTATTTTAGTTAGAGTTTCTAACCAAAAGAGAGTCAGATAAATACAAATAATTGAGGTAATCAAAACATTTTAATATCATGAGAATAAATGGATTCATGATATACTATTTCAAATTCATTATATACACCACATAAAAGTGATTTGGTGTATAACAACAAATAAGTCTCATTGGAATGTAAATTGAGATGAAATATCTCATAAAGGATGTATCCTTAGGTTAAGGATAAATCAACGACATAGTTATGTGTGAAAAATATAAATACACTAAATATGATTGGATATTCAATGTAAAACAATCAAAGGAAATTAACAAATAATCTTGTTAAAACAACACCAATAAATTGGATGTTTATCTCAACAAATGGAGATTGAGTTAGAATTACTCTTATCAAATTCATATCGATGAATTGAGAAATTATCAATGGAGTGATTATGTGTATAAAAAGTATATCCACAGAAAAGGGGAGTGGAAATTATTATATAAGAAAATTAATAGTGATTCCACACATAATCTCGGAGTAAAATAATCAATGAAATTTGCGTAAAGCTGAATAAATGGAAATTGAAATTTCAAATTCCCTTATCGATTAGCTAACTTATGAAACATACACCCATGAAAGAATGATCATACAATGATGATGTACATACTCATAAATTAAAGTATATTACACAATGAATACAATAATGGGCAGTACACATAAACCACATGCAATAATTGAGTGGTGAACAATGGAACTCTTACGAAATTAAGAGTGAGATAAGAAACCCCTTAATTTGTACTTTTTCCTTGGTCAACGGTTGGTTAACATCCTATATAATGGGGAAATAATTGTTATTGAACTATATAAGAATCATATACATTAATATGATATCATATATGTTCTTTTAACATTGATTTGTTAATAATATCTTAGTATTATCGTCATTTCGAGTGTTAACTTACTCATTTTACTTTATATTCTTTGTTATGTAAGCCGTGTTTGTTATGGATAGGTTGTATATTATTCATATCCAGAATTATATCAAGTCCTTAATCATTACTTTTTAATCATCAAATGATAATTATACTTGAATGGATACGATGGAGAATGAATCTCATCGCTTTCGTGGAGACGGTAGTCCGTACGTACGCACGAGCGACAATACCATTCTTTTGATGTTAACATAATATAAAATTGGATGGTATATCTTATAGAAAGATTAATTATCATGTTATATTTATTATTTACATGAATTAAAAATCATTGTTATACCCATCTAAATAATAATTTATTGAATGACAATTACACCACGACAGGGAGACGGTAAGCCGTACGTACGCACGTATGGTGACATGTCATTCGAAGGATGGATATAATAATGAATATGGTTTTACCATATTTATAATAATATTATAGTATATAGGATATACTGGATTCATTATTTTAGAATGGGAATAACAATGGAAGAAGAAGTTGAAGAAGAAAAGAATTTGAAAAAGGGTGGTAAAAACATTACCTTTTCTTCGGGTTCTTCCTTTTTATTTGATCAAAATGGCTACTTAGGTTGGCTTTATGATCAAACTAAGGCCTCTAGGATGTATTTAGGGAAGTTTATAGAGTATTTTGGCAGGGTTTGGACGAACCAAAAGGCTTTTAAGGTGTGAAGTAATGAGAAGGGTGAGTTCCCTTTTATAAGAGGGGTGAGGGGCACCTTTGCAAAAGCTAGAAATATTATTTTATAATAAATTCATATTCGGTTTCTAATGGCTCAAAAGTGTATTATTTAAAGGTTAAGGTGATTATAGGTCAAAAAACACTCAAAAAATATAATTTATACATGTTTGGGTCATTATATTAAACTTATCTTTAAGTATTTACTCTTAGTTAATTAGTTTCACTTTTACAATGTCTCTTTGTATTTTTATATTATATGGTTAATAAACATACTATATACATCCAAGAGACCCCAAAGTGGTCCATTAATGAAACAAATATGATTAAATAAGTCTCTTGGATGAACCTTAGATTTTTAGGAATTTAATATCAATTAATAATAAAATATTTGTTTTCAAAACTCTTTTATGTCAATTTTGACACTATTCAATAATTGATTTTTTTGAAACTTATAACAGAATGATTACTTAGAAAAAGGTCAATTAAATAAATACTAATATGTCATATTAACCTATAAAATTAGTTTAATTCAATAAAAGTATCCAATTATATTTATTTAGGAATTTATAATATCAATTTGTTTAATTTTTCACTATTATGGTAATTGATGCATCATCATTGTGTCATAAATAAATTAAAATATATAAAGTCAAAAATTTATAAATAAAATATTATTATGTAGGAAATATTTTTAGATTTCTAATTAATATTTATAATCGAATTTATCTTATCTTTAACCCTATATTGAAAATGTTTTAGTAAATAAACATTGATTTTAACTCTTTTAACTCTTCTTTGAATTAAATAATAATAAATGTCCTAATCTAATCCATGTGGACCTAAATTATAATATTTTATTCCTAAGGTGGTTTTTGGTAGAGATACACTTGTCAAATAGAATTAGGACATGTGTTAGTGTAATATTAATATCATTTGTACCCTTAATTACCCTATTTACTTTTAACCGTGGTAAATAAAAGTAAAAAGTTATTATTCACCAAAAAAAATCATCTCAATGAACCACATTTTACTCCTTGAAATTAACCGTGTATCTCGGATTTTCTAAATTCCACTCATAGAAGCGGTAAAATTATGTTTTATGAAAAATTCAGTTTTTTAACTACCACTTAGTGGTTTCACTATTCATCAAAAAATGAAAGTTCCCTGAAAAATACCAAAAATTAGGCCTAATATATATTTGATATTATGAATTAAAAAATGATTTCTATTTTACCAAATTCAAAACATATTAGTTGCATTAATTAATTTAAAAATTAATTCTCATCGTCAAAACAAATAGCGTGTTTTTAAGAGATAATAACTATCAAAAGATTGACACTTGTTTATGTCTGGTTTAAATGTGAAATCTCATCTAATGATCAAAATTGTATTAAATGGTAAAAATATATTCTAAATATACTTTAAAACCACTCAAATTAATAATTTATCACTATTAATTATTTTGATTAAAAATGTTGTTTTTAATTAAAATTTAGTAATTTTCACTATTCATCAAAATATGAAAGTTATCCGAAAAGTACCAAAATTTCACCCTAAGCTAATTTCGATATTAAGAATCCAAAATTGAAGTCCATTTCGAAAGATAAAATTTATAAAATTTTAAAAAGTAGGTATTACTATTCATAACGGCTAGTTTGATTGGTTGTGGTGTGTTAGAATCTCGAAGTTGCGTACAATGCACGCTATTGCATTATTCAAAGGGAAACTTATCGTGGAAGGTTGGGTTGTTACAATATTTTTAAGAGTTAATTTAGGAATTTTTACAAAATGTATAAAAGGAATCTTTATTTTAACATTTACTCATTCAATGCATTTTCATGTTAAAATTTATAATCTTTTATTTAATTATTTATTTACATGGTTATATGGTTATTTTAAAAGAATATATTTTTACCAATATTTTTAAAAATTTTAGTTTTTAAAGATACTATAAGAAAATTGTAATTTTTTATTATTTCTAATAAATTTTCTAAGAATCTTCTAGTGGTATTTTTCATTAATTTAAATTTCTATTAAAATTTTTATAATTCACTAGGGAAATGATATTGTGATACCATAAAAATTATTTCCCTAGATGTATTATAGTTACATTGAGTTTTGGATGATTCTATGAAAATCGTTTTCTTCCCCTTGGTTAATATTGATAGGATGAGAACTTTATAAAACACATTTATTTTTACGGATCTATGCTATGATAAAATAGAAAACATTCTATGAAACTCATTTAATTTTCTTGGGTTATACTATGATGAAATGAGGAATTACTTTACCATCTAATTGAATATGTATATATGGTTTTCCTTATAAGACTATTGGTCTTTGAATAATAGATTCATACAATTAATTGGGTAATGAATGATATCTCAAGAGAAAATATGGACGAGAATGGGGAGAGAAAGTAGTTTAGAAATATAATATTTATATAATGATAGTATTGGGAGTGAAAATTGACTATTTTAGTGATGTCATAATGAATTCTCATAATATATTTTAATATTATGGGGAGTGGTACTTGGATATGAAAATTATTTTCTATCCATGTCTGTATGACAAAATCTGATATATTATTCCTGTGATTTGTTTTCATGGATCTTGAATGATTATTTAGGATCTCACAATATAATGACCAATTATTTTCATTTTAAAAATTCTTTATTCCATAATTCATGATTAAAAACCTTTCAAAAAGTGGGTATAAATTTCATAAGTTATCATCATATTTTCATTCCCATTTTCTTCTCTTATGTTCATTAACTATTATTAAACCATATATCCAACTATTATCATTATTGATCATACAAGATCACTCGGTCTTATGTTATCTTTCCCTATGTTATAAAAAATATGTAGGTTATTTCTAGGATGCATACTATGGGTGAAGAACATTATGGGAGATGTTAAAGATATGTCTAGAAATTAGATGATTTTGTATCTTGTCTATATGGACACTAAACCATTATATTTTATTGGGTTGTATTATTATGATTTATTTTTAATAGTAATATAAAATAATTCAATAATTATATATCAAATTCATGATTTTCCTCAAATGGTTTCAACTTAGTGTTTTCTTATTTTTGGATATTAGGATTAGAGGTCTTTGGTTAAGGCCCTATGGAAAATTCTTCGTATAGGTTACCATCCTAAATATCTAGTATTGTAGGGATTATGTTATTTCCTAGTAATGACATATAATTATTTATAATTAAATGTGGATATGGTTATGGAATAAATGATCTTAGGGGAAACACACTAAAAAGGAATGTTTAGTATACCTAATTTTAACATTGCGCATTATGACTGGGCCTTACACTAAAAAATTAACTACAAACTGATAGAATATATTTATTAGTTAATTAAAATTCACACTATAAACCATTATTTTTAATTATGGGGAATAATCTATGATGGGATAATATAGTCCGTAGTTATATGTTATGAAATTAAAGTGCCATGGATTGAAAGAAGGTTTCATAATTTAGGAAATCATCAAAATAATTTTCATAATTATTTGACAGATTTCACTGACTATTTATGATTGGTACTCACACTGACATTTTTTTTTGGTAAATGGATAAAACCAAGAGGAACCATGTTTAAAATAGTTGTGAGGTACAAAGTGGTTTTTATTCAAATGAAAATCCAGTTAAGATAAAAGCTAGAGTGAAAATCATGTGGTTATTCCTAAGTATCTATCTCAATTTAAAATTAGAAAACTTAAATAGGTTGAGTTTCTTGAAACACAAAATAAGAGAAAATTTTCGTTTTATATGAGTTTATTATATGAAGACCATGTAAGAAAGAAGAATAAGCCATGTACGTGGCATAAATGTCAGAAAAAGAACCCTAGGAAATGTCACAAATGAATGGGAAGTTTTTTTATGTGTATAAATTAAGGTCATAGAAAGACTAATTTTCATGGGAAAATGATTATTTTGATGGAGAGAAATAATCTTCATCTTAAGGTACCACAAATTGTTGATTGTATTATGTGTGAGGAACATGGGAAATATATTTTTCAATTCCCTAATCAAGGTCTAACTACTTGACCAAGGAGGGAATATGCTATAAAAATCCTCACAGTAGATCATGATGGTTAATGGAAATAGGTCCTATACTCTATAGTTGAGGATTTTACATTGAATTTTGTTACAATGATCTATTTTGAATTCATATTACTCATCATGTAGTGTATTTTTATGTGATTTTAAGAAATGAAAATATCTATATACATAGATCCCATTTAAATTTCGATAATAAGGAAATAACATTGCATATTCTAAATCATCCTAGAATCATTTTTTTGAATGAGGACTAATATGAGGTTTTAGAATAAATTTTTTTTTCATATGGATATTACTATCTATTGACTATGGATGTTTATCTTAAATTTTTTGGTAGAAATTCAACATTTAATAGATTCGTATTGTTTAGAAAATTTCTAATGTATTTCCTGATAACATTCCTAGACCTCCCTTGAATTGTGACGTTTATATTCAATAGAACACATTACTAATGCTACACCTATATCAAATAATACATATAGAGTGTCCTAGATTATGTTGTGGAAATTAATGAAGAATCTTTTGGGGAATCTATAAAATTTATTTATACACATGAGAGTTTCACCATGTGGTGTACATGTTCCTTTGGTTAAACATAAATATAAGTAAGTTCATATTTTTATTGTTTATGGAGAACCTAACAAGATCAGTACTAATAAAAACAATCATATACCCCATATTGATGATATATTTGATTAGTTAATATGATCTCAATATTTTCATAGAATTTTCACTGATAAGGATATAATTAATTGAGGGTTGAGAAAGAAGGTATACCCAAGATAGCTTTTCATATGATGTATGATAGTTTTAAATTTATAGTGATTCAGTTTAGAAATTCCAAAGACCTTGTTATCTTCATTTATTTAATAAGTAATTTATTTTTTGTATACCCTGAACAGTTTGTGGTACTTTTTATAGAAGATATTGTTATATATTAGAAGATCATGGAATAGTATGGTGAACAATTGATAATTTTGATAAAGATCATGAGTGAAAACCCATGATATTTAATGACATTTTTAATAAATTAAAATTAATTTTTTAGATATTTAATTTCAAAAGAAATATATATTTTAGATTATATTACATGTTATTTCGTGGTTATCTTACGGCACACACAACACCGTGATTAAATAGAAGATGAAATACTATTAAAATATAATTATTAAATTAGACTATTACAACCTAAATATTTAAATGTTGAGATAAAATATTAATATTTAAATTATGAAAATATAAATGTTAAACCTATATAAAATAAATTATTTTGTGATAGATTAATTAAAAATGGAAATAAAAACCTTTTCAAAATAATGGTTATCTTCTTCTTAAAAACTATATCATTCGGTAAAAATATGTTTGATATCACTAAATTAACCAAATAAAATTGGGTGAATTATATTAATGAAATATATATATTATATTTTCAATCAACCTTTTGATATTCATCTTATGTGTTTTATATATTAGATATTAAAACAAATACCGTTTTATGATTAAAAACTGCATATATAAAAAATAGTTTTGTTGAGTTTTTGCAATATTATTTTAAAACTAATTTCTAAAATTTATAGAAAATATGTTTTAAGAAAAAAATTATTTTAAAAATAATAATATACATGTTATCTTATGCAGATTTTTTTATTTTCCTAAATGATTTCATTTTTTGATTAATGGTGAAAAATACTGAATCTCAATTGAAACCTACCTTAATTATTAAATTATTCAAAAAGATAAATTATATATTAATCAAATTATAAGGTAAAATTTGAGAAATTAGATATATATTATTCCAATTTAGTTCATTGGAATAATATTAATATTTATTTTTGATAAAAACTAAATTAATCTTTTGAACATTTTCCTTATGAAACTCGGCATTCTTGCCGAGTTTTTGAGATTAATTTAAATATACGTTTAGGAACTTCTATTAATTTATTTTCAAAAATTTATTATTTATTGTTCATGACCATAATTAAATATTTTTAATAATTTTAACTTAATTATCATCCAAAATTAATAGTGAAAACAACAAAAAAATAATTACTGTTATTAAGGTAAAAATGGGTTTTAAACGGGTTTAGATAAAAATATAAGCATAAAATTTAAATAATACATGTATATGATATATTTTAGGTCTATATATGAACACTATAATCTATAACCCTCTCCAATAATCCATTTTAGGTCCTTGTGGTGTTATAAAAATATGGGTATACATTTTTCATGTCACAAATTACTTGAGTTCCACTCACCTCGCTTATAAAAGAACACCCCCTCTCCACTCTTCTTCACACATTCAAAGCCATATGCCAATACCTACCCAAATACATTATTAAATTAAATCCTCTCATATAATAAGACTTATTGTGGTTAAAAATTTAACATATAAAGGATTTTGGTACAACCCTAAGGAGGTTGCCCGAATAAGATGTAATACATTTCAATGAACGTTTTTATTTTTTTCTTTCCCCACATAATTAAATTATTATTAAAAATTATTATATATCAAAATAATTATATTACATGTACTAATTTGTTTTTATATTAAATTATTGACCAAAATCTATATATAAAATCCTATATTGGGTTACAAAATCATCATTCATGCACAACATATACAACCGCCTCACAAACTGATTTCATTCACTTTTTCCATTATGACCTCTCATGGTTGGGTATAATGATAAATATAAAGTTTATATATATGATATATATATATATATCATATTTGTAATTATGGATACATTATATTGTATACACCTTTTTATTTCAATTTCATATTTTATATGATAACGTTGCTCATGTGTAAGGTGAACTACTGCCTCAGAAACCGAAATGATTAATTTTCATTATCACATTAAATGGAAGATAATAACGTTAAGTATATGTGATAAATGTAAAATATATTTGATATTATAGAAATATTTATAATTATTAATTTATAATATATCATTTTATTTCAGTCCTTTTCATTGACTAAAAAAAAGATAACATCATTCGTGAACATGTGTATTACCACCTTCAAATAGTGATGTGACTCTCTTTTAATCACCCCAAAAAATAGATGATTGTTAAAAGAATATTTAAATAAATAATTTTTTGTTTATGATATTATTATAATTTTGTTAATTTATTATATTACTTACTTATTTTTCATAATGATCATTGAAAAATTGAAATGTTACACATTGTTTTGTAGGACTTACCATCTCTAAGATCATAACATACATTATTTATCAAAATGATCATTTATGATTAGTCATAAAATATAATTTATATATAAATATTATATATATATATATTTTTTATTCAGGATAATATGGCACCATGATCAACATAAAAGGGGAAAAAATAACCAAAAAACATATATGAAAAACAAAGTGGTCATTACCCAAAACATGACTTTAACATGGAATTGTTAATAAACAGGCAATAAAATGAAATAATAAATAATCTATGTTATGATATATATATATATAATTACTGTAATATAATATTTTTATAATAAAATCATATATATTATACAATAGGATCAAATGAGTACAATGGATGTTGAGACTTACGGTATGGGATTTATGTTTCACTTATTACTTGTGTGAGACACATTCAATATTCACCACTAATTTATTTTTTTTGATTTATATACTATAAAAGAAACTATTTTATTTTATAATATTTGAAATTATTATGATTTTCATTTTGATTTTATGGTATCACATTCATGAGGATTATATCTCCAAAGTTACCAAATCTATAAGGGATTTTTATCTGAATTTTCCTTCTATGAGATATACAACTCTTTTATGAACCTATATTATAATAATATGTGTTTGTATATATATATATATATATCCAATTATTCATTTAGTATCATGAATTTACTAATCATAAGGATATTTTATGTTTCGATTGATTAGATTCCTTCTCAATGCAAACATTAAAAAATTATGAAATTGGTGAAGATTATAGGTTTCAATCTCATCTTTTATTAGGATTTTTTATGAATATGTTTCTGATGATCAAATATTATGTTACATATCTTAGTAATATATTTAACTATACTATCCTTATGGTATTTTATTTGAATACCTTTTTTCTAATCATATTCCTCAGTTTATATATCAAATATTTCAGAAATATGTTTTTAAGACATATCACATTTTCAGTCAAAATCAATTTTTCTTCAAAACCCATGTTTTTTAAAAATGTTTTCAATATTATTTACCTAAATAGTTAAATAAATTTTTAACAATGTTTGTTTTTTTTAAAAATCAAAATTATTCATCTGGTCATTTTCAAATACAATTTTAATTTGCCTATTATAAAAAATCTAATACAAATATTTGTTTTAATGTGTATGGAATGAAAGAAATTTCATTCCAACAGAACTATTTTTTTCAATATTACCAAATAATTATTCAGGGTAATTTTAAAAAAAAATTATTTCAAACTATTTTATGTTTTATAATGTTATTTCAAATACTCAAGGATATTTTCCTCAAGAAATATTTTAAATTATTTATAATGTTTTCTTTTATAAGTTTTCAATTTTATTTTCTATGAAAAGGATTTCTAAAATATGTTATAAATTTTAGTTTTGAAATATTTATTTATCATGAACAGAAATTTTACTTAACAAACATTTGGATTGATTTATCATTAAAAATTATTTTCCATCTAATACGTAATACTTTGATATGACTTATATTGTATAGGGGATATTATTCAAGGATACAATTCTTATTAATTCCTTGAATGGTTTATGATTATGGTGAAAAGACGTTTATGAAACCTATTTATCTTCCACGAGTTAAATAATAATTTATTTCCTATGATGCCTGATTTTTTTCAACATGTTTTTCTTTGATTAAATAATGAAATGATTATTAAAATTGTTCATTTTATAAAGGGTATGTTAAGATGGAATGATTATAAAGACCATTTCATTTCATGGGTTATGATATGATGAATATTTTATGATCTTTTGGAACATGTATGTTTTATTTTCATTATGTGAATGTGGTTATTTTATAACAATGGAAGGAGGTTATGTTATAACTAATGGGGTGGGTATGTTAAAACCATGGTTGGTGGTTACATTATATCCCTAAATGGGTGGTAACTATGTCACCTTCCAATAAATTAGATAAATATTTATATCTCATGAAATATATTGGACTATAATAGAGAGTGAAATTGGTTTATAAATGAACATTTTATGCCATAATGGTGTTGTAAGTGAGCTTTGACATCCATTATGGTTTGGAGAGTAAACTCATTCTGCTATAAGGAATGGGTTGCAACTATGGGTGGTGGTGTGTCCCACCTAATTGGTGAATCCTCACATGGAGTTCCCTGCTAATATTTAGCAACGTTCCTTAACTACTAAGGAAATTGGTTTCTATGATTATATATATACAACAATTACATGAATTATTCTAAGGTTATTCCCTCATTGATCAAATTCATCGATTGTTATTTGATTCATTTCTTATTAGTTTCTAGTAGTTAATCCATTACCTAATATTCTGATCTTTGATATGTAAGGTATGGTTTCCATATGTTATGAAAATGGTATCATACTCTTATGTTCTTGTTATTCATATATATCTCCCATGTTACACTTACTAGGAATATGATATTAATATTTCTAATGGTTCTTCTAAATAGGTTATGAAGAAAGGTTTTTGGTAGGGTGTGTTTATAAAGAGTTCTAAATGGGGATATTTTATGGGAGATGTCGTAGATATATCACCGAATTAGAGTATTGTGTACTTAGTCTCCAAATAAAATAAAAAATTACGGTTTAAATGTATTATTTTATATACTGCAATGAATATTATTTTAATCAGTTATAATATCCATGTATGAGAATCCTAAGACCCTATAGTTTTTATCAATGGAAATTTTTATTTATCCATTACAAACATGGATGAGAATACTTTATTTTGATCCCTAGGGAAATTACTAATTATTTGTTTAGATAATTATATAAATCTAAGGATGAGTCAATTCTTTTGAAAATGTGTTGTAATTTTGGTACATGATAGAGAATGTTGTTTCTAAGAAATTTCATCTCATTATGTATATTAAAAGTGGATGTGTATTATTTATAGATAAACCTAGTTTTAATAACATGGAAAATGTTGTATTGGGAAGGACTTGATCATCACTTGTTTCACAATAATGGGCCTTGTAGTACACATGGTTTAACACTCTTGAGGGATATAAATTGGAATTTCACAAAGTATATTTGAAAAATTGTGAGGGATTTAAATATAATTTGAGAATTAATGGATTAGGTAAAAACAAACATGAAATATATTAAAAATAATTTTTAATTATTTAGAAATCCTCAGAGTGAGTTTAATGAATATATGGATTCCCATTATGATTAGAATGTATCACACTATGCTTTTTGGATGTAGTAAATAGTGGGAACTATGAGTAATTGGGATAAAATTTACTGTGATTTAAATATTTTTTATGTTAATCCAAATGGGATTATGATTGGTGAGTAAAATATTTTGATTATTCCTAATTAGTCTTCATGGAAGGTGATTTAAAATGGGCAGCATAATAATCACTCAGAATAACCAAAGATGGGGAATATATTGTTTTTATATAGTATGGGTATTGGATACCTTAGTTGAAAAAGGATCAAGTTTCCAATATGTAAAAATTGTGGGAATAAACTCTCAATGGAATGTATCATAGGAATGATAATATTTGTTTGTGACAAGAACAAGGGTATATTCTAAAAACATTCTGAGGTAAAATGAAAAGTGTAGTTAACAAAATTTATGGGAATATAAGTCTCTATATAGTAATATCAATGAATAAATGCCTTAAATATGAAATGTATGATAATTATGAAAATTGATGTTATAATTGGAATGATCATGAAGAGAATCAGCAAGGTTGTATGGGTAATGGTTGTATCTATAATGATGAAGAGACTACAAATTTTATATTAAATGAATAATGTTATAAGAAAATGAATCCTAATAAATTTATTGAGGATCAATTGTAATGTTTGAAGTATTTAGGTATTTAAATTCAAGGATTAAGTTATATATATCATGATATATATATGGATTTATCAGGATATTTTTTTATAATGAATTTGAAAAAAACATTAAATGGTATTGATGGACTAAAACAATGATTTAATGATAGTGTAACATTTTTATCAAAGGAATATGACCCTAATTATGTTTTTAGGTTGATAAAATGGTTTTTATCTTAGATAATGATATGATTTATTTGGATAACTTAAATTGGATAGTATTGATGACCTCAGAACTCATAAGGTGTTTTTTTGACAAAGTGATATATGTAATCATTGATTTATTTTACAATATTATGGGATCATTGAAATATGTACAATAATATAAGTTTTTCTTAATGTAATGATGTATAATGAATTTTATCAATGTGGGATTATGGTAATTTTGTTAACTTCTACGATTCATGATAATTTATGACCACCAAATTCACATATTTAGCTTGAGACCCTAAAGATCTACATAATGATATTTAGACGAATATGGTTATATTGATTTCGATAAATTTGGTGACCTTGTATATAAATCTAAAATTTTATAAGGGTTTTATGTTTTTCTATTTATGAGATTATTTAATATGATATATGGATGAGGTACTATTGATTAATTGATTACATCACCATATGAAGATTTATCCATATTAGATAATTACTATAAAAAATTACCTAGAGGTGTAAGGAATGAATTATTGTTATTTTATGGATCATGAGATCTGTTAGATCATTATGAATGAAAAAATAACCTTCAAATCATAGAGTATGAGATGAAGTGTAAATTGAACAAGAAAAACCAAAGGATGATTTTTTTCTAAAGATATATAGGAAATGTAATCCCCAATAAAAACAATCCTGTTGAAATTTTTTAATCATATTGGACTGGTAGCCTATCGATTATCACTTCCACCAAACCTCCATTAGGTTCATGATTTGTTCTTTGTATCTCTCTTGGGGAATTATATACTTTATCCATCACATCTAATGAACTCAAAGATCGTACCACTAGAGCATGATATTTATTATGAGAAACAACCAGTAGATATTCTTGATTTAATAAATAATGTTCTATTAAACAATACCACTTAAATGATAATTTTTTTGTGGTGAAGAAACCACTTTGAGAAATATACATGGGAAACAGAGGATATAATGAGGTAGAGTTATCCTGAGATATTGGTACAAATATGAAGAATTTCAAGGGTCAAATTCAGTACAAGGGTTTTAGAATATAACATCACAAAATGTTAGAAAATATTTATTTCAATTAAATTTATAAATTTCAATATATTTATTATAAAATAATAATTATATTTTATTATGTTACATACAATACTAAATTTATCTTATGATACATGCAACATCGAGTTTAATTAAAATACGAAATACTATTAAAATATAAATATTTAATATGATAGTTATTACCTATCCATTGAAATGGAACTTATGAATATGATTAACTACACTGCAAAAATATATGGTATAACCAAACTTATATATAATATGTTAATTGGTGAAAAATTAATTTGAAATGAAAATTAAATCCTTTTATAAAATTTTGATGTATTTTTCTGAAAAAACTACATATTTTTCTATGTAGAAATTTGTTTTATATCAATAAATTGAACATGTAATTATTTATGAATTAAATTATTGAAATATATATATATATATATTATATTCAATCAACCATTTAAAAATAATCTTATTTAAAAACCGTAGTTTTCTAAAAATTAGTTTTGTTTCCATTTATCCATTAATATTAAATAAATTTTTTTACCATTTTGGAATTTTTTTAAGAAATAATTTTCATTTTAGAAATTATCAAAACATAATTATCCTATGCGGAATTTTTGGGATTTTTTTGGAAACGTTCCATTTTTTAATGTATAATGATAAATACAGTATTTTAATTGAAAATGTATATTTTGTTTAAATCACTTATAGATTTAAATTATAATAATAATTGATTTTCAATATTAATTAGTTCAATTATATATCAATTAATCTAATTTAGTTCATTGGAATAATATTCCTAATTACCGCGTAGAATGTAAAAATGGGTTTAATAGGGGTTTAACTAAAAAGATAATGATTAAAAATACCTACGAACTTTTATAAAATCATTTAAATGGAAATATTTCTACCCTATTATATATAAATCTAAAAAATACTTCATTTTTTATCCATTTCCCAAATAAAAATTTGTTTCTTCATTTTAATTTTAAAAAATGTCTAGTGTGCCACTCAACCCAATTATTAATGTCCACCCTTCTCTTATTTTTGCACAACATAATCCCTTTTTTTCTGCCAATACATTCCCAAATACCTTCCCAACATCAATTATATCATCTTAAAAGGCCTATTTATGTCATAAATACATTGTAGGATGTCTTTTAGGGCACACCTAAAGTGGTTACTTGAAGAAGATGTAATGTTATTCAATGAGATTTTTATTTCATTTCTTCATACTCCACCTCAAAATATTAATAAACCATTATTATATTATATAAAATATATCATTTATGTAATTATTGTTTTTATAAATTTTATTTTTCTATAACCATCCATACTTCAATTAAAATAATTATTAAATAGTTTTCTGTGTCTAACGTGGACTACCTCTTCATGTACCGTTGTCATTTTTTTCCATTAACACCACTAATGTTTGGGTATGATGAAGGATAAAAAGTATATATGTGATATTTATAAAATACTTATACCATTGGTGTCACGATATCATTTATATCTTATTAATCTACATTTCATATGGGATACGATAATGTTGCTCATGTGTACGGCGGCTACCACCTTGTGAAGTGATGTGATTCTCATTTCACTAATGCTTTGCTTATAATATGTTAAGTATAAACATATGTAATACAAATTACATAGTTATGATATTTATGAAATATTTATCATTAAGAGAATATAATATATCATTTTATTTCTTACCATTTCACTCAATTAATGATTAAAACTACATCCATGTATGTGTGTAATGTCGCCTTAATGAAGAGATGTGACTTTGTTTTCATCACCACACCACATGGGTGATATGTATACATATATTGAAAGAAATAATTTGGTATTTTCAATATTATTATAATTGAGTAAATAATATATATTACTTACCTCATTTTGATAATTATCAAATCAAAATGGAAATATTACTCATTTATACATATGACCTACTATCTCCAAGGTCTTAAAATACTTCCACTTGTACAAAATTTATTTATAATGATGGAATTTTCATGTCGATTATTTATAAATAATGTGAAATTCCATGAATATTAATTTATCACATCAGTTATCCTATAACATACATGATAATGTATGTATCCTACTTTATCACATCGGTTATTATATAACTAACATGATAAAGGATTTTGTTTACATTATTTATAAAATAACCATTGTTATAAAAACATATCACTCCTTTACAACATCGATTATAAAATATCCAATTTGGTAAATCAATCTTTTTACATTATTTTCTACATAACAGATATGATGAATACAATAAATATTTCATTATAAGATCAATTATATAATAACCGATGTGCTAAATCATTTTGAATTTTATGAATTCTAATTTTGATTCATTTTAATGTTTCTCAATCAGGTGATGGAAAACATGGTTCTCTCCATCATGGAAACCTTGACCTAATTTCATAGATCCAATTGCATCTAGCCTCAGTTTCTAGATTTAAAAATAGTCATTTTCAACAACGCATTTGATCTGATTGACTCTAAACACTCATGTAAACCTCACACGGCTCACTTGTAGTTTTTCAATGTCATGGATTCAATAAAACATTATTTTTTATTACATTTACTATAATATCACATTACCATTGTGTTTAACATCATCTTATAATCTCATATTTTTTCCTTTACATGTATCCATGATTTTATGGATAATATTTCACCTCCATTCATCATAGTGAATTATTTCTCATTGGGGTATGTCTTAGTATATACTCTCTTAACATAAATAGAAATATGATACATAACAAATACATGGGTTCACAAATATTGGTCTGTCATGAATAAATTTATGGCTTACTAATGTCTATGATTAGTGCTGAATTAATATATTTTCTTTGGAGGGGATTTTGCATAGACTGTGGATGGTTGTTATAGGTGAGAGAATTCTACTCAATGATAGATTATTAGCACAATATAGTTGGTCTATATTTGGTCATCTTTATAATTAAAGATATGAATCATTGTAATAATCACCTTATTCCACACCTGATTAATATAAGGATATACATCATTAATAAATTATTTCTAGTTAATTGATAGGTAAGAGTTATCTTCTATAAAGTGGATATTATTAATGGAGACCAGTTTGTTATTTATATTTATAACTGTTCATTCCCTAATATTCTATATGGGACATCATGAAGTGAAATATTCCAATCACATGAGTAAAACTTCTTCCTGAAATTAAGGAATTGGGTTATGAAATGAACCCATTAATTTCATTCATAATTATTATATAAATGGATTTAGTTGTCGTGTTTAATTGGAATTGGCAGTAGATGAGTATGCCACTAATATACCAAACACACAAGATAAATGAGCTTACGGGTGGTTATTGGATGACAACATATGAGGGTCATTATAGTGAATGGGATTGGGATATCTCCATTCATATCAAATAGTTGATCAATATAGATTCATTATTAGCAATATATATCATCATGTATCTACCCCTAGTACGAGAATCATGTACTATAGTATGATTTTTAAAATTTATCATGGCACTATAGATGGAAATTACATGATGGATCATAATTCCACTTGGTAGTATGTAAAATATTATATTTTTATATCATGAAAATTAATATTTTTATGCCCTAATCATGGGTTTTTTGTCATTATAAATTACTATAGGGATAGATCAAAAACCATTTGGTTGGGGGTATAAGTTGATCGACAAAAAAACTGTCATGGGTTATTATTTTAGATTATATATATATAGATTTAGTTAATTTAGGTAAATATCATTAAATGTTTAAGAATTATCATATAATTTTGACCCAAATACCAATAACATTTTCCTTCTAGATGGTTCCCTAACTGAATCCATTGTCAACAAAACCACATACAACCATGAAGAATTTTCAGATCTAATGTCTCGATGTGTGGGTATATTAGATTCCAGAATGTATAGTATAACTATATTTTCTGTTGTAAATTACATCCATTCATATATTATCATGATTTACCATTTATATATATAATCATAACCGCCATTATTGTATAGAATTTATAAATATATTTTTAAAATATGCAAATATTTGTTTTAAATTTAATAAATGTGTTACATTCAAATTATGTAATATATCATAAAAATTAAATATTGTCTTATGATGAAAAGATATATTTTTTTTCATTTTTTATAGGTAATAATGATTAGAAGTTGAATTATGACACCTTGAACGAGTGATGAATATGAGGAAGGTTTTGGTGCTTTTTTGAAATAAGTAAAATGTAATGTTCTAAACAAATAAATATTTCTCCATTAGTTCACAAAATGATTAAATTTGAATAAGTTGAAATGTACAGAGATAAAAGATAAAATAATTTTTTTTTGGTTTTAATCTGAGTTATAATCCTTGGATTTGGCATGGTGAAATTGGGAACAATTTCTGATCTATTGATGATATTACTTTGAAATATATTAAATATGATGTAATTGAGGAAATGATTCGTGATATTAAATTAGTGTCAACTGATAAAGAACTAAAAATAGAGAATCTACTTATTGATGTTGGAAAATAATTGGATCCCAGTTTAATGGAATTTAATGTTTTGTCAATAGTGTTATGATTGATAAATTTTAATGAAAAACATGGTTGGAGATAATTATTTTTTTTACTAATTTTCTATAATTATTGAATTTCGGGATGACTGTGTGCTATATAATAATGAATAGGAATTCCTGTCAATATATCCTAAATGTGGGACATCAAGAAATAATTTGAAAGAAAAAATATATTATGATTTTTGTAATTATAGAGAGACAAAAACAAATTGGTTATCTTTCAATAATTCCTCATCTGAAATTATTATTTGAAAATACACATGATGTAATAATGTTAATATGGCATGCACATGAGTGTATATGTGATTTAAAATTACTTCATCCAATTGATTGTCCAAAATGGAATAAAATTGATCATTAATTTCCTATATTTACAATTAAATTAGAAATATAATACTTGAAATATGCATAAATGGAATTAATCTATATCCAAGCCTGTGTTTCACACATTGTTCTTGTCTGATTTTATAAATAATTTAAAAAATACCTCCAAATTTTTTTAAGAGTCATAAATATGTCATGTTGATTTTAATGATCTATAGACCAAAACAACCTAGAAATGATATTGATGTTTTCTTGTCATCATTAATTGATAAATTAAAACTCTTATGGGAGGATGGTATTACAGTGTATGATTCCCATAAAATAGAGTATTATCAAATGCATCTCATGATTATGTTCCCTATGAATAAATACCCACCATATGAAAATTTTTCTGTATACAGTGTTAAGGGACATAAATTGTGTCAAATTTTAAAATAGTTAAGTTAATATTATCAAAAACAACATGGGATAAAAATATTATTCATGGTTCCTAAAAATTATTTTTTTATGGATCACAATTATTGATTATTAAAAAATAGAAATCAATGTCGCACAAAAATTGTCTATTAGTCAAAAAACCTTTTCCAATGATTAATATTTTGAGAGGGTAGAACACATTATTGTGACATTTGTAAAGACACATAAATATGTTAGTAATGGGAATATTTGGAAGAAACGATAAATAGTTTTTAAGCTACCATATTGAAGATATCATGAGGAGAAACATATCATTGATGTCAAAAATTGGAAGAAGAATATCTAGGACAACTTATTTGGAAAGTTGTATGATATTAAAGGAAATGCTAAAGGTGGGATATCTGCAACATTGTACTAACTGTCAATGGGAATATGTTTTGGGTTAGCTCCAAATAATGATGTATGGTAAACATTTCTTCCACTTATTTTTCATACATTATCTAATAGGGAGAAAATTAGCTTCTGTTAGTGTCTTCATGATGTTAAAGTGTCATAGGGTTACTCATCAAATGTAAAAAAATTGAATTTAATAGATTTGAAGTTGAAAGATATTAAATCTCATGATTTTCACGTCATGATTGTAACATCCCATGTAATTAATGAATAATAGATATTTTTATCTATATTTATTTATGAATTAGATAGTGTTTTAGAGGCTTAAAAAGAGAATAAATCCAATCTTAAGCATGGAAAACACTAATATTTTTATAAGATTGTTTTACTGCATTTTGATGGAAAAACATTTTTTAAATAACAATTTTGACAATTTTATAAGCTCTATTTGTCCAAATAAACATACTATTTATGATTGGGACATTGAAATTTACATTGGGTTAATTTTTTTTTATTTTTCTGACAACGTTCAATTTTTAATGAATAGTGAAAAATACTGCATTGTACATCAAAACTGCATTTCATCTAATTTAATTATATGGTTCGATTATCTTTTTAATTGTTTTTAAAGTATAAATAGAATATATTTTTACCATTTAATCCAATGGTGGTAATTGGGATTAATTTCACTTTGGAATCGGGAATAAACAAACGCCTAACTTTTCATAGATATTGTTTCTAAAAAACCAGCTATTTGTTTTGACAACGGGAATTATTTTTAAATTAATTATTTAAATTTCTATGTTTGGAATTTGGTAAAATGGATAAAATATTTGGAATCATAAGGTCCAAATTATTAAATCAAGACACTTTTGTTTTTGGACATTATGAATAGTAATGATAGTAATTATCTTTAATTATTTTGATTAATTAGTAATCAGGTAGTTAAGGATAATAAAATAAAATCATAATAATAAAAACTGACCCCAACATGTGTCCTAATGCTACTTTTTGTGTCATTTCCGACCATGTGATGCCTTGTTCCAAACTCGGGGACCCCATGGAATCACTTTTGTGTGATAATGACTTTTTATCTTTTTATTTTTAAGGAAATTTAAATATAACAAAGAATGTATCACCTGAGTAAAACATTTTTAATTTTGTCTAAATAAATGATCTATTAGACTATAAATATTAATTTGAAATATAAAAATATTTCCTACATCATAGTATTTTTTTATAATTTTTAGACATTAAATAAATTAAATTATTTATGACATCATGATGATGTAGCGATTACCTCATTAATAAACGATTTAAATAAAATGAAAAGATAATGTAAATTCTAAGACTTACACTTGTCAAAGACCTATTGGATGAGTATATTTCTAATCCTTATCACCTTATCCTCTAAATAAATCAATGTGGGACCTTTAAAATCTGAAACGCATTTGAAAATAAAATAACATTTTATACCTTTCCGAGAGTGCCCCTCCTCTCCTCTTATAAAAGGCCCCCACCCCTACCTCCATACCCACACTTCTCAAGCCATTGGCTTGGCCAAGATTAGATAATTTTATCTCTAAAAATCCCTCTCTTCATTCTATAAGCCTTAACTTAGGCATAAACCTCTTTAAGAGACCCTTTTAGTTCTAACCAAGAAGAGTTACCCGATTTAAAGGTAAAGACTTCTCTAATGTTCTTTGGTTTTATTTTGTTTTTTCAACGCCCTAAACTCCTTTTATTCATTTCTTTTGTAAAAAAACCAGTAAGTTCCATATAATAGGATGTTGTTATAAGAATTATTGGAGATATACTTACACAAACCTATATCTAATGGTTAAAGAACATACTGTTTCCGTGGATGGCGAATTTCTGCCTCACGAAATGATGATTGTTCAATTTTCTTATAAAACATTCAAATGTGGCCATTAAGATGTCACTATATTTATATATGTTATATAATATGTTTATTGTTTCCTTAATATTATGTATTTTTCATTTATGGCATACCTTTATGGCTTCCAATATGGGTATACGTGGTATCTTTATTTTAGGAAGTGCGGACTACCGCCCCCTCAAAGTGATTTGATTCGTTAATGCCATATGTGGGACGTATAAAGGATGGAATTAATGATATTATATATGATATTATACTGGAATTATAATATACCTTTATATCATTATGATTCCATTCCATATAATACAAAATAGAAATGAAAGTAGCGTTCATGCGTACGTACGGCTTACCGTCTCCATGAACGGTGCATTTTATTTCTTAACTCTAAATGTTGTGTAATATTGTAAATGCATGTATATACTGGATATATATGACATATATAATATCTAAATCAGGAATATAATTCTGTATATAATGGATATTTTACCATATGAACAACTTGTAATTATAAAGAGTTTATTTTTGACTCAAGTACCAATGATTGACAAAATGACCATTATTAACTTAAATAATTACATAGTGTTCATAACATGGTAATAAGTGATATAAAAGGAATAATGAACTTGAAAAAGGTTCTTAATATAGTATAAATAAACTCAAATTTCTTATTTAGGAAGTTAAAGAACGATTTAGTGTAACACCCCAGGTAAATATTGAATATGAAATTTTCATATTTATCCATATTTGTGAATAAAATTATAATATGACTTTAAAGGGGATGCTATGCTCGATGGCGTACCCAACACGCAACAACGAGTTTCTTGGGAATCTTATGTTGCACTCTAATAATAAAATAATATTATTTTAAATGGTAGTTAACATGTAGCCGTTGTATTGACAGGAATAGATAGAAATAACTAAAATATGATTATATATGTTTTTAAATGTTTTTACATTTATCCAATAAAAGATAAAGGCATAAAATACGGAAAGAATTCAATTTTAGGCGTATATTCCCTAGTTTTCACTAAAGGTTCACTTATCGCCATTTGATGGAGAACCGTCATTAAATATAGTTTTGTTAACTCTTATATATCCTTTTGGACCAAATAAAACTCTTCTTAAGAATTGGGACATCAAAATTTACTTTGTGTAAATTTTTGGTATCTTTCTGATAAAGTTCATTTTTTAATGAATAGTGTAAAATGTTGTATTTTAATTCAAAACCTCTTTTTAATCTAATTTATTTATATGATTAGATTATCTTTTGAATTGGTTTTAAAGTGAAATTAGAATATTTTTTTACCAATAAATCCAATAGCGGTCGTTGGAATTAATTTCACTTTGAAATCGGACTTAAACTAGTATCAATTTTTTGATACTTATTGTTTCATAAAAACACGCTATTTGATCTGACAGCGGGAATTAATTATTAAATTAATTAATGTGACTTATATGTTTTGAATTTTGTAAAATAGACTTCATTTTTTAATTCGTAATATCAAATATATCTAAGGGTAAATTTTTAGGATTTTTCTGAAAAACTTCATTTTTTGATGAATAGTGAAACCACTAAGTGGTACTTATAAAAACTAATTTTTCCGTTTAAATGAAATTTTTCCATCTTTGTGTTTTGAATTTCAAAAATCCGACATTCATGGTTGTCATTAAGAAGTAAAATGTGGTTCAATGGGATAAAAATAATTTTTTGGTGAATAGTAACTTATTATGTTTTTAATCGCGATTACTGGTAATTAGTGTAGTTTAAGGTAAAAATAATGCTTTAATAAAATGAGATGAGGTTGACACATGTCCTACCCTCATTTTTTGTGTCATGGCCGACCAAGACAAGCCATGGGTCAACTTGGGGACCCCATGGATCCACTTTGGTTGGGAAATGACATAAATAACTTTTTATTTAATGTAAAAGTAAAAATGACACAAACATGATATGTTTTACTAAAACAATTTTTAAGTGGGGTTATACAAGTCAGATTTTTTATTATAAATAGTCATTGGAAAGATAAAAAGATTTAAAACTCATATTAATTTTTTTATAATTTTTATACATTAAATAAATTAAATTATTTATGACATAATAATGATGCAGCGATGACATCATTATTTGATGATTTAAATAAAATGGAAAGATAATGTAAAATATATGAACTACACATGTACAAAACTTATTGGATGGGTGGATTTCGAACCCTTATACCTTATCCACGAATTATCTCAATTTGGGACCTTTTAAAAGGGAAACACATTTTCAAATAATGTAATATTTCTTTACTTTCCAAAAGTGCCCCTCCTCTCCTCTTATAAAAGGCCCCCACCTCTACCTCTTTTCCCACACTCCTCAAGCCTTTTGATGGGCCAAACCCAGCCCATTTACTCTCTCCACATCCCTCTCCTCGTCCTATAGGATTCCCATCGGGCATAATCCTTTCAATGGAAGCCTTTAGGCTCAAATCAAAAGGAGTTACACTTTAAAAGGTAATTCATTCTCTCATGTTCATTTGTTTTATTTTTTCTTCTCCAACCCCCCTAAACTCTTTTTACTTACTTCTTTTGTAACAACACCAGTATCTTCAATATACTAGTATGTTTTTATAAGATTTATTTGAGCTACACTCTCACACAACTACATCAAATGGTTAAAGAACATACGGTTTCCGTGGATGGCGAAATTCTGCCTCCCGAAACGATGATTGTTCAATACTCATTTAACACCTTCAAATGTGGCCATTATGATGTCACTATTTATATATATATATAGTATGTTTATTATTTACTTAATATTCTTCATTTTTCATTTTTGGCTAACCTTTATGGCTTCCATTATGGGTATATGTGATATCTTCATTTAAGGAAGTGCGGACTACCGCCCCCTCAAAGTGATTTGATTCGTTATTACCATATGTGGTACGTATAAAGGGTATATTTAATGATATTATATATCATACCATACTGGAATTAAAATACTATTATGTATCATTATGTTTTAATTCCATTAAATATGAAATAGAAATGGAAGTAGCGTTCATGCGTACGTACGGCTTACCGTCTCCATGAATGGTACATTTCATTTCTTATCTCAAAATATCATGTACTATTATAAGTAAATATATATAATGGATATATATGATTTATGATACATCCAAATGATTAATATAATTCTGGAATTAAAATATATATACCTCTCATATAGTTTTAATTCCATTAATATGACATAGAAATGAAAGTAGCGTTCATGCGTACGTATGACTTACCGTCTCCATGAATGGTGCATTTCATTTCTTTCCTCTAAATGATTATGTGATATTATAAATACATGTATATGCTGGATATATATTATATATATGATATCCAAATCAGGAATGTAATTTTGGATATAAAGAACCTTTGACCACACGAACAACATGTAATTGTAAGAAGTCCACTTTCGACTAAAAACCAAATATCGACAAAACAAATATTATTAACTTAAATGATTAAATAATGTTTATGACATGGTAATAAGTGATATAAAAGGAATAATGAACTTGAAAAAGGTTCTTAAGGAAGTATATATTAACTCATGTTTATTATTCAGGAGATTAAAGAACGATCGAGTCAAGTCGGACCCGAGGTAAGGGATCCTACTCCTCTCTTTCTTTTTAAGTACACACTTTTATGTAATTCCTTTTAAAGATAATCTTTCTTGTTATTGGGATGATCTTTTATATTACACTTACTGTAATTTTTATGTTCATGTGATGAGAGACCCTATTCTCTCTCATCAATCCATTTTGGACGTTTTGAGTGGCGCCGTTAGGCTGCCGAACTTTCGTAAGAGATCTAACCTCTCTCTTTCTTTTTAAGTACTCTCCTTTATGTCAATTCTTTTAAGCTCCTCTTTGTAATGTTAGGGGATGTTATTTTATATTCCTCTTGCTGTAAATTTTATTTTAATGTGATTAGATACCCTATTTTATCTCATCAATCCATATTCGGAAGTTTTATGTGGCGCCGTTAGGCTGCCGAGTTTTCGTAAGAGATTTTTTATCTCACTTTTATTCCTGTGAGATTTATGCTACATTTTGAACAAATTCCATTGAGTGGTGTATGTACTTCCCATTATTCTACTCTTTGTGTAATATACTTTCGTTTATGAGTATTTACATCAATGATCTATTGTCCTTCTTTCATGGGGTGTATGTTTTGAAAGATACCCAAGTCGGTAAGGGAACCTTTCACCCTCCTTTTTTTTAAAAGACTTCTTTTGTTGGGTCTTTTAATTTACATATTGTTATGTTGGTATATGTTCTCATATATCCTTATTGATGTAAAGTTTATGTCCAAGTGATGAGATACACTTTTTATCTCTCATCAACTCATTTTGATGTGATGTTGTTAGGTTGTCAAGGGAACTTTTAAACCCAATTTCGATTTCTTTGGGTTCAACATGTAGTCATTGAATATGTCATCCATTGAATATGTGTGAATTACCTTTTATTGTTTTACACTTAATATCCACTTATATTGGGTGTATTTATATTTTTCACACATATTTTTGAGATTGATTTGTCCTTAATTTAAGGATGCCTTCTTTGTAAGGGATTTCATCACATTTGACATTTCTATTGAGGGTTCATTGTTGTTATGCACCAATTCACTCTTATATGGTGTATATACTGTCCTTTGGAGTATTATATCATGAATCCATTTATTCTCATGATATTATAAAGTTCTGACTAAATGTTATTCCTCAATTATTGTATTCAAGTGTCTATAATTTTGGCAAAACCCCTTTAACCAAAATATCGTTTTAAATGTTTTAATTATTTGTTCTTATTAACATACATGTTTTCAAAATGGTTTTAAGGATTTATTTATATGGATATTAATGGTTTAAAATTTTAAGCTTCAAGGTGGTATGGGACACTTTGATTCAAAAATCTCTTTATTAAATTTATTAAATGGTTTTGGAAATGGTTTCTTTTTGTAAGGATTCATTATTTCAAAATACTAAAATGTTATATTGTGATTGAAATGTGGAAATGTTTTGTTTCCTTTATGCATGTTTTACGTGATACGTTTATGTTATGGTTCTTGGGAGTTGTTATGAAAACTGGTGGTTCCGTGATAAACTAAGGGCGGGTGAGCCCGATATAGCTCTCCAATGCATTGGGTAACATGAAGGAGTGAAACATTGAGGTTTCTCCGAAGATATTTAGGGAATATACTGTGGTGGGTATTCCAAAACGTAACCAAGAGGGTTACTCCCTACGTAAGAATGTTATGAATGCCTCAAGTTACCTTTTATGTCTTATGATTTCTATGATTTATTCATGATTTGATATGCCTATGTTTTATGGGTAATGTATGATTTCATTATTATGTATACATGTACTCATGTTTCCTTTACATATTTTTATATCCCTTACTGATCTTTTTATGCTCATCCCAAGTTTTTGAAATGTTTTTCACAGGTCAGGGGAAGGGTACATTATGTGATGATAATGTCAAGGATGTGTCAAGAAAGAATCCATGTTTTATTTTAAATATGTTTTCGTTGATGGGAAGAATGAATACTGTCTTTTATGTAACCACCTTGTTTAAATGTGGAATGTAATGCATGTTTCATGATCTAATTCTCTAAAACTCTAAACCCGAAAAGCTCCTCAGTGTGTAATCTTGTAATAACTCAAGATTAAGTAAGGTTTAAGGCTGTGGCCTTATATCGAGTCAAGTCAGACCCAAGGTAAGGGACATCGTCTCAATCTCCTTTCATTGAGGCATATTATGTTTTATACACAAATTTCTTTTATACGGTGTATATACCCCTTTTACTTTTACGTTTATCCAAAAGTAATCTTTTTTTATACGAAGCATTTACAAAATGACAAAAGGGAATGTTTTTTTTTGTCGTACGTATGCGGCGACAACGACTTCTCCGCCATTGTGACCATTATTTGAGATTCGACTTCCTCCACAACCATAACTTTTTTTAAAAATTAAAAAAAGAAATACCATGTCTTAATTTTATTTTATTTTGGTATTAAAAATTGTTTTCATAATGTTTTTATATCAATGTGTTTTATTGATATCTTGTGATTGAAAAGTGGAAATGTTATGTTTCCTTTATGCATGTTTTATGTGATACGATTATGTTATGGTTCTTGGGAATTTTTATGAAGACAGGTGGTTCCGTGATAATCTAATGGAGGGTGAGCCCGATATAGCTCTCTAATGCATTGGGTAATGCAAAGGGGTTAAATGTTGAGTTTTCTCCGAATAGATTTAGGGAATATGCTGTGATGGGTATTCCAAACGTAACCATGAAGGTTACTCCCTATGTAAGAATGTTATGAATGCCTCAAGTTACCTTTATGTCTTATGATTTCTACGATTGATTCATTATTTGATGAGGTATGTTAAAATGGTTATGTTTTATGAGTAAAGTATGATTTCATACATGGAATAATGTTTTCATTTCGTAATTTTATATCCCTTACTGAGGTTTTTATGCTCATCCCATGTTTTTGAAATGTTTTTCACAGGTCAAGGGAAAGGTACATGATGCGATGATAGGGTCAAGGAAGTGTCATGAGATAATCCATGTTTTGTTATAAATATATTTCCGTTGATGGGGAAAAGGTGAATACTATCTTTAATGTAACCACTTTGTTTAAATGTGGAATGTAATGCATGATTTATGATCTAATTCTCTAAAACTCTAAACCTGAAAAGATCATCAATGTGTAATCTTGTAATAACTCAAGATTATGTAATGTTTAAGGTTGGGGCCTTATAGTTGGTATCAGAGGTTGGTTTAGATAACTTTATGAGTTAAAATTCTATTAAATTTTTATCCAAAAATATTTTTTTAAGGTCAAATTGAAATGATATAGCATTTGAAGATTACCATGTTGCTTCATCTAAGACATGTTTGTTCAGAATGGTTTTCCGCAGAGGAAACATGGAAGCAGTGCTAGGAAGGAATACAGATGCAAATAACCTTCCTAATCAGCATCTTGAGATGGTCGGAATCGGAACTGAATAGTTTTTTGCAGTAATGGCGCAGTTGACACAAGCGATAAATGGTGGTGGTATCCATGTATGAGATCAACCAGATCAACCGCAGAGGAATATGTCAGTATTTGAACATTTAATGAGGCAACATCCCCCATAATTTAGAGGATCATCTGACCATGTGCTAGCTTAAGGGTGTATTAATGCACTGGAGAATATTTTCGTTGTCATGGGGTGTTCAGGCAATAAAAAGGCTAGTCTTGCTATTTACCGTTTGGAGGGTGAAGCAGATCCATGGTGGTAGATGGTTAAAAATATCAGGGACGCTGATGAGAATGATGCTATCGACTGGGATAAATTCAAAGGAATGTTTCTTGAGAAGTATTTTCCTAAGGCTATTCGAATTAGGATGGAAAAACAATTCCTAGAATTGAGGCAATAGGAAGACTCAGTGGCTTCCAATGAAGAAAGGTTCACTTGATTGGAAAGGTATGCTCCAAATTTTATCCGAGACCTTGATAGTAAAATCAATCATTTTTACTTATGATTAAAGCCAAAATCTCGAAGGACATTATATTATCATGTGCTAAAATATTATGAAAATCTTGTTCTATGTTCTGAGAAGGTGGAAATGGAGTTTGCCGATGATCTATTGTTCTATAAAAACCCACAGAAGAAGAGACTGAGGTGGCAGGAGAAAGGAAAGAATTATTCAAAAATGTCTGACGGTAAGAAAACTAAGTATCCAGTTTGTGATAAATGTGGTAAAAGGCATGATGGGGAATGTCTTATGAATTATGGAAAGTTCTACCAATGTGGTAAGATGGGACATAAGTCTCATGATTGCACTAAAAAAGATCAGGGTGATGGTAAGACCAAATTTGAGTTACAGTTAGTGAAATGTTTCAAGTGCCATGAGATGGGTCATTATGAAAACGAGTGTCTGAAAAAGAGCTCGAGTGATGGGATGTAGTTAGACTACAAGCAGAAAGGGGTGGTGAAATCCTTTGAAACTACTTCATTAGATGTTGGGCCATGAAATGAGGTTGTATTAGGTACTTTATTTTTTTAGATTATTCGAGTGTGTTATTTGATTCAGGGTCTACACATTCTTTAATCTCTGAAAACTTTTCTTGTAAAATGGGAATACCATATCAATAAATGGCTACTGAACTTGTGGTAAAAACACATAGGGGAAATGATGAGGCAAAAATAATTAATAAGAATATTCCTATCCTTATCTATGGACAGAACCTACTTGAAAAACTTATTGTTTTACCTCTAGTAGAGTTTGATGTTATCCTGGGTATGGACTGGATCACTATTTACCATGCTAAGATTGACTGTAGAGCTAAAGAAGTTTCTTTTTAGAATGAATTTTAGTTTTTGTACAAAAATGAACCCTTACTGTTGATAACATATCAAGAGGCCGAGAAACTTGTAAAATATGGAAATGAATGTTACCTTACACATATTGTTGAAAATAAGGGAACTGTTTAGATTAATGATGTGCAAGTGGTAAATGAGTATCCTGATGTTTTTCCTGATGAGTTTCGTGGAATAATACCAGATCAAGAAGTCGAGTTTACTGTTGACTTAGTTCCTGATGATAAGCCAATTTCAAAACCCCCTTATCGAATGGCTAAAATTGAACTTTTAGAGTTGAAGGAGAAATTGAATGATTTATTAGAGAAAGGTTTCATTCGACCTAGAACACCACCATGGGGTGATCCTGTTTTATTTGTTAAAAAGAAAGATGGTTCAATGAGACTTTGCATTGATTATAGTGCCTTGAATAACATCACTGTTAAGAACAAATATCCTTTTCCTCATATCGATGATTTGTTTGATCAGCTCCAGGGAGCATAGTTTTTTTCAATGATTGACCTGAGATCGGGGTACCATCAGTTGAAGGTAAAGGAAGCAGATATTCCGAAGACCGCATTTCGTACAAGATATAGCCATTATGAATTTGTATTAATGCCTTTTGGGCTAACCAATGCACCTGCTGTATTCATGGACCTTATGAATAGAATTTTCCATGAGTTCTTGGATATGTTTGTGGTTGTTTTCATTGATGATATTTTGGTGTTTTCTAAAATTATATAGGATCACGAAAGACATTTAAGGGTTTTTTTACAAACCTTAAATGAAAAGAAATTTTATTGGAAATTCAGCAAGTGTGAGTTTTGGTTGCACCAAATTTCATTCCTTGTTCACATTGTTTCTAAAGATGGGATAACTGTTGATCCTGCAAAAACAAAGGTTGTTGAAGAATGGCCAAGACCCACAACTGTAACTGATATTCGTAGCTTCCATGGTTTGGCAGGCTATTACCAAAGGATTGTTAGAAATTTTTCACGGTTATCTAGTCCATTGACTATGCTAACTCGGAAGGGTTTTAAGTTTATCTGGACAAACGAATGTGATGATTGTTTTCAGGAATTGAAAAGAAGATTGGTGAATGCTCCGGTTTTGGCACTACCTTCTAGGAATGGTGAGTTTGTTATCTACAATGATGCTTCATTGAAAGGACTTGGTTGCATCCTAGTGCAGAATGATCAGGTAATTTCTTATTCTACACGACATTTGAAAACTCATGAGGTAAATTACCCTACACATGATTTGGAATTAGCTTCTGTTTTTTCGCTTAAAAAATTTGGAGGCGTCATTTTTATGGAGTAAAGTGTGAAATATATACTGATCACAAAAGTTTAAAGTATATATTCACTCAGAAAGAATTGAACATGAGACAGAAAAGATTTCTAGAATTAATCATGGATTATGTTTGTACAGTTAATTACCATCCGGGAAAAGTAAATAAAGTGGGCGATGCTTCGAGTCGAAAAATAAATGCTTCATTAACAATGTTGCATTTGGAACGTGATCCTTTGGTTAAGGATTTGATGAATTTTGGCATTGAAGTTTTTGGTGCAGGATGTTCTCCTATTTTGTTTTAGGTATCAGTAAAATCTTCTCTATAAGAAAGAATTAAGCAAGCACAGAAGAAAGACAATGAGTTGCAGAAAAAGGTAGAGCTGATTCAGAAGGGTAAGTTGGATGAATTCAACATTGATAATGATTGTGTTTTGAGATTTGGGAATAGATTGTGTGTTCTGTGTGATTCACAGTTGAAGAGAGAGTTATTATGTGAAGCTCATTGTTCTCTATTTTCAGTTCATCCGGAAGTACTAAGATGTATAGTGATCTTCAGGAGTATTACTGGTGGGATGGAATGAAAAGAGACATTGCTGATTTTACTGTGAATATTTGACTTTTCAAGAGGTTAAAGCAGAGAAGTAGTTACCGAAATGGATGCTTCATCCTTTACCAGTGCCAGAGTGGAAATGGGAGAATATATCCATGGACTTCGTTGTGGGATTGTCGAAGACACCTCGAGGTAAAAATGCAATCTGGGTTATTGTTGATCGCTTGATTAATTAGCTCATTTCCATGCTATACGAGATACATTTTCCATAGATCAACTTTCTCGTTTGTATCTTAAATAGATAGTCAGGTTACATGGAGTTCCTATCTCCATTGTATCTGATCGTGATCCCAGGTTCACTTTTAACTTTTGGAAAGGCCTTCAGAGGTCATTGGGTACTAAAATAAATTTTAGTAAGGATTTTCATCCTCAATCAGATGGGAAGTCAGAACGAACGATTCAGATATTGGAGGATATTCTACATGCTTGTTCAATGGATTATCAGGGATTCTGGGACCAACATGTTTCTTTGGTTGATTTTTCTTATAATAACAATTTTCATTCCAGTATACAGATGGAACCATTTGAGGCATTATATGGGAAGTGGTGTCGAACTGTAGATTTCTGGGATGAAGTTGGTGAAAGGATGTTTATGGGACTAGAATTGGTAGAAGAGTTGGTAGAAAAAGTTCAGTTGATATAGAAACACATGAGAACAACTCAGAGTAGGCAGAAGAGTTATGCAGACAACAGGAGGATGGATCTCTCTTTTGAGGTAGGTGATCATGTTTTTCTCGAAGTTTCACCATGGAAAAGTGTGATGAGATTTGGTAAGAAAGGAAAGCTGAGTCCAATGTTCATTGGACCATATGAAATTCTAGAGAGAGTTGGATCAGTTTCATACCGAGTGGCTTTACCTCTGAGTTTATCTTAGTTACACAATGTTTTTCATGTATCAATGTTAAGGATGTACATTCCAGATCCATCTCATGTTTTGAGTCCAGAGATAGTTCAGCTGGAAGAGAATCTATGTTTTGAGGAACAAATGGTCCAGATTCTTGACCATAGGGAGCAAGTGTTATGGAATAAGTTGATTCCTCAAGTAAAGGTTTTGTGGAAAAACCACATGATTGAAGATGCAACATGGGAATCTAAAAAAGCAATGAGGGATAAATACCCCCACTTATTCGATAAGTAAATAAATTACGGGGACACAATTTTCTAATGGGGGAAGGATATAACATCCCATGTAAGTAATGAATAATATATGTTTTTATCTGTGTCTATTTATGAATTATATAGTGTTTTAGAGGCTTAAAACGAGAATAAATCCAATGTTAAGCATTGAATACAGTAATATTTTTAAAAGATTGTTTTACTACCTTTTGATGGAACACCATTTTTTAAATCAAACTTTTTACAATTTTATAAGCTCTATTTGTCAAAATAAATATAATATTTATGATTGGGACATTGAAATTTATCTTTGGTTAATTTTTGGTATTTTTCGGACAATGTTCATTTTTTAATGAACATTGAAAAATAATGCATTTTACATCAAAACTGCATTTTCATCTAATTTAATTATATGGATAGAATATCTTTTTAATTGGTTTTAAAGTTTAAACAGAATATATTTTTACCATGTAATTAAATGGTGGTCATTGGGATTAATTTCACTATGGAATTGGGCAAAACAAGTGCCAAACTTTTCATAGATATTGTTTCTAAAAAGCCCGCTATTTGTTTTGACAACGGGAATTATTTTTAAAATAATTATTGCAATTTCTGTGTTTGGAATTTGGTAAAATGGATTAAATATTTGGAATCAGAAGGT
The DNA here is from genome assembly GCA_963277665.1 of Viscum album. Classification (NCBI taxonomy): domain Eukaryota; kingdom Viridiplantae; phylum Streptophyta; class Magnoliopsida; order Santalales; family Viscaceae; genus Viscum; species Viscum album. The sequence continues at coordinate 1,938,840,060 of OY728126.1, read as the reverse complement.
CCTAATTATGTAATTATGAATCTTTTTTAGACATTGCGAATAGTAACAACGGTAATTATCTTTAATTATCTTGATTAATTAGTAATCAGGTAGTTATGGATAATAAAATAATATCATAATAATAACAAATAACCCCAACATGTATCTCAATGCTACTAGTTGTGTCATGTACGACCATGGGATTCCTTGTGCCAAACTTGGGGACCCCATGGAATCACTTTTGTGTGATAATGACTTTTTATCTTTTTATTTTTAAAGTTAAATATAACAAAGAATGTATCACCTCAGTAAAACATTTTTAATTTTGTCTAAATAAATGTTCCATGGGACTATAAAAATTCATTGGAAAGATAAAAAAATTTACTAAATCATTTTTTTATATAATTTTTAGAGATTAAATAAATTAAATTATTTTTGACATCATGATGATGCAGCGATTACCTCATTAATGAACGATTTAAATAAAATGAAAAGATAATGTAAAATCTAAGACATAAACTTGTTAAAGACCTTTTGGATGAGTATATTTCGAACCCATATCACCTTATCCTCTAAATACATCAATTTGGGACCTTTGAAATCTGAAACTCATTTTAAAATAAAGTAACATTTTATACCTTCCCAAGTGTGCCCCTCCTCTCCTCTTATAAAAGGCCCCCACCTCTACCACCATACCCACACTTCTCAAGCTATTGGATCAACCAATCTCTGCTCGTTTTATCTCTCCATATCTCTCTATTCATCCTATAAGCCTTACCTTAGGTAGAAATCTCTTCAAGAAACCCTTTTGGTTCTAACCAAGAAGAGTTACCCGATTTAAAGGTAAAGACTTCTCTATTGTTATTTTGTTTTATTTTGCTTCTCCAACCCCTTGAACACTTTTTATTCATTTGTTTTGTAACAAAAATAGTATGTTCCATATACTAGGATGTTGTTATAAGAATTATTTGAGATTCACTTACCCACACATACATCTAATGGTTAAAGAACATACTGTTTCTGTGGATGGAAAATTTCTGCCTCACAAAACGATTATTGTTCAATATTCTTATAAAACCTTAAAAGGTGGCCATTAAGATGTCACTGTATTTATATATGATATATAATATATTTATTTTTTCCTTAATCTTCTGTATTTATCATTTATGGCATACCTTTATGGCTTCCATTATGGGTATAGGTGATATCATTATTTTAGGAAGTGCGGACTACTGCCCCCTCAAAGTGATTTGATTTGTTAATGCTATATGTGGGATGTATAAAGGATGGAATTAATATTATTATATATGATATTATACTGGAATTATAATATACCTTTATATAATTATGATTTCATTCCATAAAATATGAAATAGAAATGAATGTAGTGTTCATGCGTACGTACGGGTTACCGTCTCCATGAACGGTGAATTTCATTTCTTACCTCTAAATGTTATGTAATATTGTAAATGAATTTATATACTGGATATATATGACATATATGATATCTAAATCATGAATATAATTCTGGATATAATGGATATTTTACCACATGAACAACTTGTAATTATAAAGAGTATATTTTTGACTCAAGTACCAATGATCGACAAAACGACCATTATTAACATAAATAATTACATAGTGTTCATAACATGGTAATAAGTGATATAAAAGGAATAATGAACTTGGAAAAAGGTTCTTAAGCAAGTATAAATTAACTCAAGTTTATTTTTCAGTTAGTTAAAGAATGATCGAGTCAAATCGGACCCGAGGTAAAGGACTTCGTCTCAATCTCCTTTCATTGAGGCATATTATGTTTTATACACAACTTTATTTTATACCTTGTATAAACCCCTATGACTTTTACATTTATTCTAAAGGAATCTTTTTTTATACGAATCATTTACTAAACGACAAAAGGGAATGTTCGTTTTGTCAAACGTATGTGGTGACAATGACTTCTCCACCGCCATGACCATTATTTGAGTTTCAGCTTCCCCCACAAGCCATAACATTTTTTAAAAATGAAAAAAATAAATACCATGTTTTACTTTTCTTTTATTTTTGTATTCAAAATGGTTTTCATAAAGTTTCGATATCAATGTGTTGTATTGATATCTTGTGATTGAAAAATGGAAATGTTATGTTTCCTTTATGAGTGTTTTATGTGATACGATTATGTTATGGTTCTTGGGAATTGTTATGAAGACGGGTGGTTCCGTGATAAACTAAGGGCGGGTGAGCCTGACATAGCTCTCCAATTCATTGGGTAACACGAAGGGGTTAAACGTTGAGGTTTCTCCGAAGAGATTTAGGGAATATATTGTGATGGGTATTCCAAATGTAACCATGAGGGTTACTCCCTGTGTAAGAATGTTATGAATGCCTGAAGTTACCTTTATGTAGTATGATTTATATGATTTATTCATGATTTGATGAGGTATGTTAAAATTCTTATGTTTTATGAGTAAAGTATGATTTCATACATGGACTAATGTTTTCATTTCATTCTTTTATATACCTTACTAAGCTTTTTATGCTCATACCTAGTTTTTTAATTGTTTTTCATAGATCAAGGGAAAGGTACATGATGTGATGATAGGGTCAAGGAAGTGTCATAAAAGAATCCATGTTTTGTTTTAAATTTGTTTCCGTTGATGGGGAAAAATGAATACTATCTTTTATGTAACCACATTGTTTAAATGTGGAATATAATGCATGATTTATGATCTAATTATCTAAAGCACTAAACATGAAAAGATCCTCAATGTTTAATCTTGTAATAACTCAAGATTTAGTAATGTTTATGGTTGGGGCCTTGTAATGATGTATAAACTTATACTGGTTCCATTTCCTAGAATCTTACCCCTTCTTGTCAGAAAGAATTCCATGATGGTGCTTTATTCTTTCAATTCAATTTATAATATGGTGATTGATCTAAATTATTTGAATTTTTTTTAAAACAAAGAAATTTTTATACCTTTTGAATTGGAAATATTTTTCCCTCACCTTTTTTCGATATAATTGGGCATTTAATAGTTCCTTTGGTTTGACAAATAATGGTTTTTGGAAGTGTTTAAATATTTTGATGTATCCTTCTAAAATGTATATGGTTATATTGAATGGGTATGTTAAGAATCTATAGCGACCTAAATTATCCATTGTTGAAAAGTGAATTTTTTGGAGGTTGTAGAGTTTTATAAAAGATACTTGTCTATGGTGGAGCACATTGATTTTCCTCTATCGCACCATGATTGAGTTAATTATGATGGAAAATTGATTTGTGGTTGGAATTTCAAATGTTTTCTTTTAAACTAATAATTAAGCCACATTTATACATCCTGTATAATATAGATGATGATAAAAAATTAATAACATTACATATTAACTAATTGAATCAATGTTATCCAATGAGAAATGATATGTGTATTTTGAATGATCATAAAAAATTTGTTATTCCTTGGTTTAAAGAGATCATGCTTGGTATGTCATATGCATCAGAAATAGTAAACTTTTTAGAGGGTGGTCTATGATTAAATTTGATAACATAGTCTTTGTATAACATTAATGGAAACACATTTCATAAAAAGATCAGGACAAAAAAGTGTAGTTTGGAAGAGTAGTGTATTAGTGTTCACAAAAGAATTGAATTTTTCAATTTCTCAAGAAAAAACCCCCAATTTATGTAGAAATAGAATATTATGATGTCATTGAAGAAATATGGGATGTTGATTAATTAAATTTAACATTACATTGTTTAACTGATAAAGTTTTATATGTAATAATTGTATTAGAAATGATGACTTTTGAAGGAAATTTGTTAATATGAATAAATTGGAATAAACAACTGGTCCTTTTATAATGAAAACACATGAAAAACAAAAGAAATTGTTCTTCATCAATCTGATATGCAGTGATCTATTATTTTACATGGAAAAATAGTATGTTGGGGATGTTAAAATTGAAGAAGATTATGATTTATATGAGATCCCTACTTCCATGGAAAGTCTAATAGATAATAAGGATTTGCACATCTTAGACATGGTTTGTTCCGTAAGGAATGATCTTGATGAAGGAATTTGTGGAGACAATCCTTTATTATACTCCTTATATTTTTGGTAACATATGTCTATTTTCTATTTACTTTTATAAATTTCATAAAATTATAGATATAATAATTTTTTTATTATTAAAACCAAAAATTGAGTCTCATAAGTTAATGTTTTTGTTTATATTTGTTTAGTTTTTTTAGTTTAACATGATTAGCCTTACATAACTTATCTATTTATTGAGTTTATCAAAACAAAATTATTCTAAATCTATTATGTTGAATAAAAAAATATTATATAATAGTATATTTAAAAAATATTCTTTTTTTCTTTAATTTTTTATTATGTTAGACCATTTTTTATATTTATAGAGCATTCCAGGATTTGTTTTCATTCATTTACCTAAAATTTCATATATCATTACTGTTGTTTGAATTTTAGTGAACTATAATTTACAATACAAATATTTATTCCACTTTAATTAATTTACTTTTATATTTCATAATTTTTCATTTTTTATTTACATTTATATTCTATTATTTGATTTTTTATATTTTTGTACCAATTTTTTATTATATTGGCATATAAGATATTCATAGATCAATATGCTAATAAACCACATACCTATGTAGATGAGCGTACTCATACCTATGGGGAGGAATATGCACATGTTCCTCTTGATGATCCCCATGCATTTTAGAAGATTCATATACACCCACAAAGATAAAGAAGTGTTTGAGGGTTTGTAAACATGGAAACACACATTTACCAAGATAATCATTTATTCATAGCTAGGACCCGAGGATACTGTATAAATTGATGATAATGATATTCCATGAGGATCTAATTCAAAACAATTCAAGTATTTAGTATTAGATTAAGATAAAATTAAATCCATTATTTGGATTGATGATTGGAGATGTATTGACATAGTGACATTATAATTATTTTTTGAAACTATTTTGGTAATATTGTTTGTTATTGTTTTCATAATCTATAAATGTTTATAGTAATATGTTTTTTTCACTTCTTATCAGATGACATATGATATACCTAAAACTAGAGGAGTCAAGAGGATATGTAAATAATTGGATGCTAGGAGATGGATAGGTTTAAAAGCAACCCACAAAACTAATTTCATTTATGGGAATCAAAAACATCATAATCCATGTGATATATATCCTTTTATAGATGAAAACACATGAAAATAATTTTATGAAAATAGAAGAAAAGAATCATTTTTGGTAATAGTAATGTAAACATTTAAAATTTTTTATTGATATAATTAATGATTTCTTATTTTTAATTTATTGAAATTGAGGATACCATATTAAGATATCTAATATAGAAACATATACCCTAAAACGTTATCTCAGGGAGGGTATATGTTATTAGAATAAAAATGAAGGCTGTAACTTTTTTAAAACTAAGTGGTGAGTCATCAAACTCTTGGGAGGTACCCCCCTCATATTGACATGAAAAATTGGAAGGTATTGGATTAGAAAAAAGGACAATATAAAATTGAAGAGTCGAGGGTTATACTTTAGACGATTGTCAGATGTTTACATAATTTATTTATTTAAGTTAATTAAATTATTTTTTTATTTTTAATAATTACATAATTTTTCAAATAATTCATACATGATTCTCTTGGTGCGGTAGAGAACACACGGGGACTTTGTAGAAGAGGGTAGGAAGCATATTTTATTGGCATCATTGGGAATTACTGAACACTTTGGTCGAGTATGAGGATACCCAGTGGGTGTATTGGTGAGAAACGTTTTTCCATTGTCATCAACTTCTGAAATTCATGGATTTTAGTAAAAAATAAAATATTTCATGTCTCAATTTCAAAATATTAATGTGAAGATAGAGGATAATACCAGAACGTCGGTACAGTCCATGTTTACATATATCCAAAGACAGTTTTAGTTTACAACACCCACTCCTCCACCTCCACAAGCAGCTCCCTCACCTCTAACTCCACCTTCAAGCCCCACTCCGTATCCTACTCCTACACCCCTCCTCCATAGCTACCTATTTACTGTGTGTTATATGTGGATGATACTTAGTATCATATTATTTCCTATGGGATTATATTATATAATATAGTAATTGTTCATCATCAGAAGATTGAGATAGAGAATCATAGATTTATTGTACATGATATTATAGATAGGTCAACTATATACCTGTACCTAAAAATTATGTTACTATAGTTTTATAATGTAAAATTCACTTTTTAGTTTGACCATCTAGATATCTGTGACATATTACCATAGACGTATGTGTATATTTTATCATTTATCTCATTTCTTCTATAATTTTTTTAATGTTTAAATGTTTATGTATTTTTTTTATAGGAATAAATTAATGGTAAAAAAATAGTGTATAGTAAACAACAAATAAAAAGTTTTATGGATTCACATATAGATTATTGTTATCTTTATAGACTTCAAGATATTCAAATTTAATATGGGCTATTTATGAGATTCTAATGGAAAATGATGTTTGTGGGAAAGAAATGACTCTCAGAATTTTCAAAAATGTTATCATGGAGATTGTAACTATAGATATGATTAGCATCAACACTATGCAAATTTTTTCCATATAGGTCTTCACATAAATCACCCCAAACATTAAGTTTTTTGATAATTTAATTATATGTCTATTGTGAAATAGATATCATTATATAATGTGTAAGGAGAACTAAAAAAATGATTTTAATGGATTTGTGGACCTAAAATTCATTTTAACCATAGAGAGGAAAATGAATGATGTGGAAAGAGCAGTTTATATTATAGAATAATGTGAAAATAATGTAATTATTCACTATTGGTTGTTTACATATCTTCAATCATAAGAAATTTTTTCTCAAAAAGTGTTTTATATTTTAAAACATAATAACCACTAATATTAAATTTAATTTTATATTAGTTGATGTCTGATGTTATGGTATTTTCAAGACAGAAAACACATTACTATTTATTCTCTATTCATGGTGATTTATGCCAAAATTTTAAGGTTGTATTGGAAATGTAAGTTTGAATTTCATAATAATTCATAATAATTTACTAAAATTTAAATTTATTTCATTGTTAATATTTTCTAATAGTGGATGGAATTAATTTCAAGATACCATAATGAAAAAGTGTTCCAAGGTCAAATGTGTAAAAGTAATGGTGTATTTTCATTATTAATTTTTAATTTTTTATATATTATATTAAAGTATTTTTCTTGAATTGAAAAAATAATTTAAACTGAATTTTAATAAACAAGAAGGTGTCAAAGAATTAGTTTATTATGTGTTAGGATTTTTGTAGGAAATAATTTAAATTGGTACATTTACAATGTTTAATCAGGGTACATTTCATTATGTACTATTCCTTAATATATAATTTTTTCATAATAAATTTTAAATGATTTAATTTTAATTTTTAGCATTTCGATGAATCTCACTCTTATAGTGCACAAGATCACCCAAACATACAAGTGGAATGGGAATATAATTTTATAGGTTCATATGGATTTTAGATTTTTTTTACTAAATATTGTAATTTTTGTTTTTTTAATTATAAATGTATTACTAGTTGTTATGTTATTTTTTCTACTAGTTTAATTTTATGGTCAGATTGGGAGAGGAAGGATGAAGATAAATATTTGAAAGAATTTTTTTTCATGTTTTTAATTTTATTACTGAGGTGAATACCCCACTATGTATGGTTTTCAATATTGGATAATAAATAATAGATCAAAAAAACTATATTTTTTTAGATTATTTGATGACTGTCATGTAGAATCCATTATCCTGTCAGTTTTTAAGGTTTTTTATAAAATAACGGATGTGAAAAAATATATTTCTTGTATTTTATTTAATAAATATCATGAAAAATAAAGTATGTCATCAGTTATTAAATAACTAATATTAAAAACCATTCTATATTGTTTGTTACATTGGGTAAAAATAACAAACATAAAAAATGGTGATTCATTTTCAATGTCCATTTACTTAAGCAATGCTAAATACATATATACAGTGACTCCTCTAATAACATAACTATATAACTGATGTAAAAAAGAAATAAACGACAAGAAAATTTGTTTCGGTACTAGTGTTCATTTCTCAAAAACCAGATTTCATGATTGGACTTAAAAGTATATTATTTTTATAAATATTTTAATTGTTTCATTATGAATATTTTTCATATTATATAATGACGATAAAAAAAATATGACCGAAAATAAAAAATCTAATCATATAAAAAGAGTGAATATTACTCAAAACATGATATTAACATGTACTTGTAAATAAATGGGTAAGAAAAGAAAAAAATTAAATCATATATAATATTATATATATTTATATATATATAATGGTTCCATAATATATTTAGAATAATCTTATATTTAACATAAAATTGGTTTAAATGAGTTCTAAGGATGTTGAGACTTCCGGATAGGGATTTCAGTATCAATTATTACTTTTGTGTCACACATGGAATATTCACAACCTATTTAATTTATGTGATTTATATAATTCCCATGAACGTATTTTATGGTAATAATCCTTAAAATCTTTTGTATTTAAATATCCATTTTAGGTACTATCTTTTATAGGGATTATGATTCAGAAGATACCAATTTAGTAAGAAATTGTTTTCTCAATTTTATATCATTGAGACATAAGGTTATGTAATACAACAATATTATTTTAATAGGTGTATATACAAACCCTTTTACATGAATTAATATACCTTCATAATATTTCATGATTAAATAAATTATATTCATTCATGGGGATTATATTTCAAGGTGTCTAAGTTGATAATTTTTTTATATTAAAATTTCATCATTTTTTGGGATTGTTTATGACTATATTTTCTATGATCAAATATTATAATACATATCCCAAAAATATCATTATTTTTCCACTCAGGTCATCTCATGACAATTCATGTTTTCTATTCATTTTTATATCTTTATATACTAAAAATATAAAAAATAAATTTTATGGAAATTAAAAATTTTGGTCAAAAACATTTTTTCTTTTTTTTTTACAATATTTTCAAAAAATGTATTAAAAACGTTTTTAAAATTCCTAAAATGACATATTTAATATGTTTTTTCCACAATTTACTTTTTATAAAACAAATTAAAATGAATCCTCATTTCATTTCCAAAAAAAATTGTTATTTTTTAATACAAAAACTGAATGGAATTATTATTTTAATACTATTTACCTTAATTAAACTTCCTTAAATCAAGAAATATTTTTTTGAAAAATCATTTATAATTTTTCATGGTTATTTTCAAAAAATTTATTTTCATTATATTTTCTCTTTTAAATTTTTTTTCTAAGTGAAAAGGATGTTTTCCTTGAGAAATTTTTCAATTGACTTTTAAATCTTCCTTTATATGTTTTCATATTTAGTGTCAAAGAATATTTTTCCAAAATATATTATTATTATTAGTTTAAAAATTATTTTCATAGAAAAATTATTTTTCACAAGATTAATTTCATGTGATTTATCATTCAAAATAATTTTCAATCTAGGTTGACATTTTTTATGTTACTTATTCTTGAATGGAAATATGATCCTTGGATACCATTATTATTATTTATATTAATGATTCATGTTTATGGGGAAAATTAGTTTGAGAAAATCATTTCTTATTTTACATGTTTTGCCATGATAAAATGAATAAGAAACCATGATTTTTCCTTGGGATTTTCATTGATGAAATGATGGAATAGTTTTGAAGCCTATTTATTTTTCATAGGTTAGATTATGATGGAATGTTTATAAAACCCATCTAATTTGAAGGGTTTTGATATTATATATATTTTATGATTTTGTGGAACACATATGAGTTATGTTGTTTATGTGATGGTGGTTACATATAAACAAACTATGGGTTTATTTCATATAAAATTATAGTGGTTATGTTATCACAAAGTATGGTGATAATGTTATAACCAAAGATGGGTGGAAACTATATATCCCTTTATAGAATTAGGTAATGAATAATATCTCAGGAGATAGGTTGGACTAGAATACACAATGAATTTAATTTAGTAAGGGGCATTGTCTTCCTTGATGGTCTTGGGAGTAGACCTTGATTACCCTGATGGTTTGGAGAGTAAACCCCTTTTTCTATGGATGGGGTTGCGTCCCACCCAGGAGGTGTATCCATCGATTGAGTTCCCTTAATATTTTGGAAATGATCCTTCACTACTATGGAAATGAATTAATGTGATTATATATATCCCATAATTCCATGTATTACATCAATGTTTTGCAAAAATAGATAAATTTCATTCATTGCCATAACATTTATGTATTATGAGATTCCAATATTTATTCTTCACTTGATATTTTGTACTTTAATATATACAATATGGGTTTAATATCTTCTGTTCATGTTCACATATCCTTATTTTCATGTTATTCTTACATATCTCCCTTGTTTACCCTTACTAACCATCGAAGCTCACCCTTTATTATGTTTCAATAACCTAGGTTATGAAGAATGGTTTTATATAGGGTTTTTTAATGAGTAATAAATGAGAAGATATTTATGGGATATGATGAATATATTTCACTAAATAATAATGTTTTCTACATGGTCTCCAATGAATCTGAACAATTGCACTCCTCATAAGTGTTTTTGGGAGTGATGTATTGAACTTTCATATAAAAAGATGTAATTTCCATGTTTTATAGACCCAGTTCAACATAATTATTAATGAGTGATTATATTACAATTTTTGTAACTGTGAATTTTGGATACATAAAACATCATTAATGTGTCATACAATATCTCCTGAGATTATATCAGAAGACCCATAAAATAAAAATGTTAATCCCAGTGGCCCATAAAAAAATTATGTCTAAGATATATATTTTTAGGTTGGGTAAATACTATTTATTCATTATGAGATATTTTTTATGTATGTATAATATAATAAACATGTTAACACTGAAAGTATACAAGTTCTTTTGGTTATATGAGTGTTTGAAAATTTTAAATGAGTATAAATAATGGGTTGGTAAGTGTACCTATTCTCACACTACCCTACTATGGATTTGTGTTTGTGATCATTATTTATTAAAAAAAATAAGGTATTGTAAAACGTCCTCATGATGAATGATATGGATATTTCTTATGCATCATGACAATTTAAAATTCCAAATTAAAATTACTCAATTAATGATGTAGAGTTTGAAGTGGTAATATTTTCATGGTAAGTATAGATCCATTATCATTATAGTGAACAATGTTATATATACTAATCATAAATTCATGAAGTATATGTTTACATAGAAAAATTTGAATATATTGAATAGGGTGTTGTTGGTGTTGATTAGTGATTATGAAAACTCAATACATTACCACTCTAGGAATGAGAGAAATGTAGTTGATTCTATAATTTATAAATACCTTGTTAGTTTTCCAATTATTAGGATTTATATAGATTTAATATTTATGGATATATAGGAAGTGGATATTGAAATAAAGAATATAGGGGGTAGAACATATCTTTCTCATATTTATTTTCAACTATGCATCCATATAAAAATAATGTTGAGTAGAAATAATATGTGTAATTATAGAATGAAGTGACAGATGTTTCTAAGTTCAACCATGATTATGATCGAACAATAATGTTCCTGAACCTTGTATGTGTCCTAGTAATATGATATTTGAGAATGATAAATCTGATGATTCTAATAGTTCATCATTATCCTTTCATATAGGACATAGGAACATTTATAAAAAACTAAAATTTAATATTTGTTTAAAAAATATGAAAAGTGTTATTGAAGAATATATATATTGATGCTTATAATTTCATCATTTTATGGATGATTGATAGAAATATAATGGGTTTTTACAAAATTTTCCCATACCAAAGTAAAAATGGGAAAACATCTCCAGGGATTTCATTGTCAAAATCCCTAAAACATTTAAAAGCCATAACGCTATTTAGGTTATAGTAATCTCATTAAAAATACAGAACATTTCATTTCAATTAGATAATATATCACTATTGATCAGATTTCTAGGATATACATTATTGAATAATTATGGTTATAAGGAGTACTTCATTTAATTATATATGATCGGGATCTAATATTTATCTCAATGTTCTAGAGGAATATTAAAAAAATTAATATATAGATGAAAATTTCCATTGTATATCATCCTTATATCGATGAGTTGTCCAAGAGGATCATCCAAACCCAAGAACATATATCGATAGAATGTTTAATGGATTTTATAGATGTTTTGTATTAACAGAAAACTCTAGTGAGTTGTTCTACAACAATAGCTTTCACTTAATAATTAAAACAACTTCATTGAAATCCCTCTATTGAAGGTAAAGTAGATCTAAGATATGATAGGGTAAAGTAAGAGAAGAAAATCTCTTGGGACCATATTTAGATGTGAAAATATTTGAGAATATTAGATCTATTTGACATCACATCAGACTATCTCAGTGTAAAGATGAATTTTTATACTAAAAATTGTTGATGAGATCTAGAATTTTAAGTCGGTCACGAGTTAATACAATAAATATATCCTTGGAATGAGGTTGTGATATTTTTAAAGAATTGAAATATAAGAATTTGATATATTGGCCCCTTAAATATGTATGATCAAATTGGGATGATTATTTATCTCCTAGAAATTCTTCCATGTCTCCCTCATGTATAAATTTTGTTTCATGTATCAATCATGAGAAAGTACCTACTTGATCATTCACATATACATAACTCAGTGGTCTTACAAATGTAGAATAATTTATCTTATAAGTAATAATGAGTGGAGATTATATTTTGATGATAGGGTATTATTAAAAATAAGACAAAACATATGGTAAAATTTTTATGTGGTTCAATGACTTTTGACCCTAACTTCTATTTTTTCATCCAGTTCTTTCCTCACATGCTATTATTTACTAAAATTATCCTAGATCATAGTTTTTATTCATATCTTCCTATATAGGGATTCATAAGGATAAATTGGAATGATTAAATATCATATATTATCATATAATAACATGACCATAGTAGAATAATGTAATAAGACTATGATGAAGTCCATTAAGAATGATCTCAATATACAATCTAGTTTATTTGGGGTTTGTTAAAATTTTCCATCAGTTTAGGGTGGTAGTCCATACTAAAGATCAACGCTTTTTTCAGTGCATGTTGGTGGTTTTTCCAAAAAATTTAGGGGAATCTAATTTTTATTTGGATATAATTTATAATGTACATTCATATAGCCTCACCACCTCTCAAATTTATTGATTATTAAATTGATTTCTTGATAAATACATTAACATATAGATGAATTGAGTAGTTTTTTTAGATGTTACACTACAATTTATATAGTATTATATCCATTATATGCCTTTAGAAGAATTGAAAAGAATACATAGTGATTGTCTCCTATTTCAATATAGGTGTGGGATAATGGTTGTAGCATCCACGTTGGCACTAAGATTTGTGTACCGTTCACTTTTTTGATAAAATCCGTAACGTGGGCCTCACTCAAGAGAATATTAGTCAAGTTTGACTATAAAATTATTTAAATACCCTGATAAGACGTCAATTTAATTTCCATGTCTTAAAAGATTGGTTACACACTGTGTAATGGATATCCTTCAAAAAAATTATACAGTCTAGTGATGTGCTAGTAGGACTTTCCCTTAGTGGGTAGCATGTCGGTTTTATTATTGCATATGATAATCGTGTAAAACTAATAAAACATATTTTTGGAGGTCCTATATGAATTTATTGGACACAAAAAACATCCCACTGTATAATGTACACCATATTTATGGGTTTTATTCACTTAATCATCTTTTATTTAGATAAGTATAGAGCTAAAATAGTCTTACAGGACAAATTATATGACTAATTGATGTTATATTTCATATAAAAATAATGAAAATTTGGTATAGGATTATTATAACATGATATATATAATATATATGAGATGTTCATGTGGATCACATGATACAGATGTCATTGATAGATAGAATATGGATGAATCAAACAACTGTGAGATACCATTACCTTACCTGGAATCCTTATGTGGCCACATAATTCACTCAACATTCGTTTCTTATAGTTGTACATGTTACTAGATCAAATGATCTAACCCTCTCATGTAGAATTCTAATTCAAGAAACAAGGCCTACATTGTTCATTAATCGTCATCAGATTTCCCTACAAATGCCCAATGTTTCCCCATGTGGAAAGGGTGTGAAGAGGAAAAAATCAAGAGATCATGGGGATATAGAAATGGTATTGATGTGGGATATTCATACAAATTTTGAAGATTCAATAAATTCAAAATGTAAAAACATTGATTAGAGATACTACGTCAAATGAATGATGACTCTCACATGAGATGACCACCTGAAAAGATTCCACATTAGTGTTTTATATGGTCAAAGCCCTCAAAATAAATCCTCAGGAGCATATTCACATAGTCATAATTTACTTGTGTGATATTAGAGTCATTTTATAGTCAATATATGAGCAACTCATATGGAAAGTAATTGAATAAAATATTCTACAGTCCACCACATGTGGTCTACTTATGTAACACCAAAAGTTCTTCTAAATATAAATAGAAATTCATGGATCTTTTTTTAAATGGATATTTTTAATTAGCCTTTAAAACATAACTTTTCTACTTCTATGTTTTAATTTCAAGAAATTATCATCTACATTTGTGTTTAGTATGTTATTTGGAGTCTGATAGAACAAACTTGAATTTTGGTGAATAGTAACTTACCATTATGAATAGTAATATGAATAGTAATATGAACCTAATTAATAATAAATAATAATATTATTTTATTTTCCCAAGGAAATAGGATAATGGGATCTTAATTAATTTTCCAATGTCACATAAAACTAATTGCACTTCAATATTTTTATTTTTCGAATTATCTGTGACCATATTTAAAAATTAAATTAATAATATTTAGAAAATTAATTTTGAAAAATGGAGTTCATTTTCTATTTCTACAAGTCGAAAAATGGTTGGGGTAATGTTTTGGTATTTTTCTGAAACTATTGAATTTTCGGTGAATAGTAAAATACGATAAAATACTGTATAATCAATTTATCAGTAAAAATGCAGTATTTATGACATCATAAGTGATGCAAGGACACTTGGTTCGAACTCACATGATATTATCTGTATTTAGGGCCACTTGATTTGAGATTATTCATAGTATTCATAAAAATATTATAATAATGATTAAAATAATCTAAAATACCTCCCCTCCACTATAAATACCACCCTCACTCCCCTCTTCCTCCCATACCTCTCAAGCCTTCAAAATTGTCTAATTTATGCCAAATTCCCTCCCCAATCTTCTTACCCATGTCCTAGAGCTACTGGTCTCACAAAAAGACCAAAATCAAAGCCCTTAAGAAGGATCTCAAGGAGAAGAGATCTAGAGGTAAACAACCTCTTTTATTTTCTTTCTTTTTTTTCATTTTATGTTATTCTCTTCCATTACCTTTTTCTTGTGTTTGGATATTTCATTAAATATTCCCACTTACTATCCATATTTTGTATGAATGATGAGATATTCCATTTCTCTCATCAATCTTGTTTTTATGAAATTTTAAGAGACATCGTTAGGCTGCCGAATTTTCGTGAGAAATTTTCATGATTTTCTTTTATTTCATGATTCCTTTTTCTTCTTTACTCACTCCCACTTATCCAAGAGGCATGAAATCTCCAGAATCATATATTTTCATTATGTTATCATGTTTATAGAAATTTTTTCATCATTATTCTTCTCCCCTTCCACTTATTTAAAGAATAAAAAACATTGTCCATTTGTGTTGAATTAATGACATCGTGGATGATGTATTTTCAATTTCCATTAATTATTTCATCTCTGGTCATGAAACCATTTATATGGTTTAAAGAGGTTATAATATATTTTTTATGAATCATATATGGTTCTGGAATTCTTTTGTACTCATGGTTCGAATTTATAAGACTAAATGAGGCTGTTATTATCAAAGAACCACTTAAATGATCTAAACGACCATAATTATTGTTTTAACTTATGAATCATCCTCATAAAAAGAATCAAAGTGATAAATGGTATAATTTATGGTGATTTAAATATGTAAATACTACCCCATTCTTGTTATAGAGTTTCACTTCCAATCAACAAGAATTATTCATCATGAACCAATCATGAAAATCATAAAAGAACTCACTGAAACAAATGCCTGGAACAAAATACTAACAACTAAGGGTTGAAATGAGGTTATGAAATGACCATATAAGATGTTATAAACATGAAAATGTTTCTTTAAAATACTAATAACACTCTTTAAATTATTATTCTTGAGTTTTAAACAAGTTTCAAGTAAGACAAGCCTAATGTTAGAGAATTCTTAAACCGATTTCCATCCTTTGGGTTAACAATCTACTTCATCATTTATGTGGTATTTAAATTGTTTGTGTGATGGGTTATATTTATATTATGTTTCATATGTGTATTTATAGATTATATACTTATTTCATCCACTATATTAGGTCTCACTTCAAGTAGATGATGTTTATAAGGGACTTTTCTTCTAAAATCCTCTTTTAAAATTCTGTTTTACAAGATCCAAAAGCAATGTTTTTATGTTGTTATTTATGTTGTATGATTATGTTTTGGTTATTGAGAACTGTTCTTGATGAAGGGTGGGACCAATATTTCCCTCTAATGCACTGGGTATGAGTATGTTAGAGGTCGGCTGTACGGTTACTCCATGTGTAACTGCAATGGTTACACAAAGTAAGGTAGCCGTGAGGGTTACAAATTTTAAGGTAGCCATGATGGTTACAAGATTATGTAAGTAATGAACCAAGACACCTCTATGATTATATTTATGCTCAAATTTTTTTGTGGATATTTTTTAATTCTCAAGTTACACTAAGTAAGTGTTTATGAGTGAAAATCATGTCTTTTAAAAATGTTTTCATACGTTATGAGTATTCGTGGAAAAATGTGATTTTTCCTTCTTTTTCATAACTTAGTGAGATTTTGTGCTCATACCATGTTTTTAAATGATTTTTCCCAGGTTAATGGATGTGTAATACAAGTAAGTAAGACATGTTAAATGTTGAATAATTTTCAAGGAGTCTTGTTTTAGGTTTTAATGTTTTATATTTTGAGAAAAATGGAAATTGTTTTTATGGTATCCACTATATAAAAATGTGTAATGTTAGGAATGTTTTTTTAAAATTCTCTAATGATATAAACAAGAAATA
Organism: Viscum album; assembly: GCA_963277665.1. Taxonomy (NCBI): domain Eukaryota; kingdom Viridiplantae; phylum Streptophyta; class Magnoliopsida; order Santalales; family Viscaceae; genus Viscum; species Viscum album. The sequence goes on along the minus strand of OY728126.1, from coordinate 1,938,822,718 downwards.
ATCCTCAATTTAAAAGGAAGTGTTTTCTTGAATAAAATCAAGATTATGTATGTAATAATGTCGGGTCCTTATATTTGGTATCAGAGGATAGTTTAGATAACTTTAGGGGTTAGGGTGATGTTAATAGAATACCATAAATGATTTTCACTCTATGTTTAATTTATTATAGAATTATTATATTACCATGTTGCTTCATCTAAGAAATATTTGTTCAGAATGGTTGCCGCAGAAGGAACAGGGATACTGAAGAGGAGAGGCACCGACAGAATGACATCCTTCCTGATCTATAGCCTGGAATGGTAGGGATTGGAACCGAGAAGTTTGTGATAGTAATGGCTCTCTTAACACAGGAAATAAATGGTGTTGGAATCCATGCAAGAGAACCAATAGAGGTATCATGACAGAACATGATAGTGGTGCAACATTTTATGAGACAACATCCTCCTACATTCAATGGATCTTCTGACCTAGTGGCAGCTGTAGGATGGGTCAAATCCCTTGAAAAGATATTTGATGTTATGGGATATTCAGACAATCAAAAGTTAAGTCTTTCCATTTTTTATTTTGAAGTGGAAGCTGATCAGTGGTGGTTAATGGTAAGGAATATCAGGGGTAGAGAGGATTTTTATGCCTTAGAGTGGGATGAATTTAAAAGACTTTTTCATAAAAAATATTTTCCTAACGTGGTGAGACTTAGAATGGAGAACAAATTCCTTGAATTGAAATAGAAGGAGGAAGATTCAGTGGCAGTGTATGAAGTGAACATCACCCGACTGGCGAGGTATTCTCCAAATATTATTCTAGATCTGGATAGAAAAATCAACCGCTTTTTATCAGGATTGAATCCAAGGTATCGAAGGGCGTTGGCCTCCCGTGAATTCAAAAGTCATGAGAAACTTGTCCGATGTGCTGAGAGGGTAGAGATTGAGTTTGTTGATGATCATGTGTATTTTGGAAAGAAAGAGAAGAAGATGTCTAGTTGGCAAGAAATGGGGAAGAATCAACCAAAGAAATCTGATGGTAAGAAAATACAATTTCCAGTTTGTGAAAAGTGTGGAAAGAAGCACCCTGTGGAATGTCTTAGAAAAATTGGGAAGTGTTTTAAATGTCATAAGTTTGGACATATGGCCTGAGACTGCAATGAAAATGACCCAAAGACTAATCCTGATAAGAAAACTATAATGTGTTTTAAATGTGGTGAGATGGGTCACTATGAAAATGTCTTCCCAAAGAGAGATCCGAATGATTCAAAGAATCCAGACTACAAGCAGAAAGGTGTAGTGAGATCCTTTACGTCTACATCAGCAGAGATAGGGCCATCCAATGAATTTGTATCAGGTACTTTGTTTGTTCACTCAGATTTTTCTAATGTTTTTTTTGATACAGGGTCTACACATTCCTTCATCTCTGAGAATTTTTCTGGTAAATTGGAAATATCACCTCAACAAATGAGACCTAAACTTGTTGTTAAAACACCAGGGGGAAATTTTATACCAAATAGGAATTATAAAAATCTTTCTATTGTGCTCTGTGGAAAGACTTTACCTACAAACCTTGTTGTTTTACCCTTAGTCAAGTTTGATGTTATTCTAGGGATGAACTGGCTTTCTGATTATCATGCTAAGATTGACTGTAGAGCTAAAGAAGTTATTTTTCAGAAAGATTTTCAGTTTGTATACAATAATTTACCCAAAAAATTGATAACATATTGGGAAGATGATAAATTATTGAAAGATGGAAATGAAAGTTATCTTGCTCATATTGTTGAAAACAAGGGAACTATAAAAATTAATGTTGTGCCAGTGGTAAATGAGTACCTTGATGTTTTTCCTAAGGAGTTACCCGGTGTCATACTTGATCAAGAATTCAAATTCACAATTGACTTAGTTCTTAATGCTATGCCAATTTCAAAACCCCCATATTGTATGGCTCCAATAGAAATTCTTGAATTTAAAAATCAGTTGCAGGATTTTCTTTTCAAAGGCTTCATTAATCCCAGCACTTCACCATGGGGATCCCCTGGTTTGTTTGTTAAAAAGAAAGATGGTTCCATGATAATTAGAATTGATTATAGAGCTTTGAATAACATCACTATTAAAAACAAGTATCCTTTTCCTCATATTGATGATTTATTTGATCAGCTCCAGGGAGATCAGTACTTTTCGAAGATTTACTGGAGATCCGGATACCATCAGCTGAAGGTGAAGGAGGATGACATCCAGAAAACAGCTTTTCGTACTTGATATGGGAATTATGAATTTTTTGTCATGTTGTTTGGGTTACCTAATGTGACTGCTATATTCATGAATCTTATGAATAGAGTATTTCATGAGTTCTTGGATAAGTTTTTGGTTGTATTTATTGATGACATTCTGGGTTTTTCTAAAAATAAAGAGGAGCATGAAAAACATCCGAGGGTTGTTTTACAAACTATAAAAAGAAATGAATCTATATGGAAAATTCAGCATGTGTGATTTTTGGTTGCAACATATTTCTTTTCTTGGGAACATTATAAATAAGGATGGAATAACAGTTGATCCTGCCAAAACAAAAGTAATTGATGGATAGCCAAGACCCAGAAACGTTACAGAGATACATAGTTTTCTGGTATTAGCAAGTTATTACCGACGGTTTGTTAAGAACATTGCACAGTTATCTAGCCCGATAACTAAGTTAACATGAAAAGGGGTTAAATTTTTTTGGACAGAAGAATGTGATGTTTTTTTGGAAATGAAGAAGAGATTGGTGAGTGATCCAGTTTTGGCCTTACCTTCCCGAAATGGTGAGTTTGTAATCTAAAGTGATGCTTCTTTGAAGGGACATGGTTGTGTTTTGATGCAGAATGATCAGGTAATTGCCTATTCTTCGAGAAAACTTAACCCTCATGAGATAAATTATCCCACACATGATTTGGAATTGGCAGATCTAGTTTTTTTCTTTGAATATATGGAGGCATCATCTATACGGAACCAAATGACAAATATATACTGACCATAAATGACTTAAGTATATATTCACTCAGAAGGAATTGAACATGAGGCAGAGAAGATGGCTAGAATTGATAAAGTAATATGACTGCACGATGAATTACCATCCTGGAAAATCAAAGTAGCGGATGCCTTATGTCGGAAACATCAGGCATCATTAACCATTCTACATTTGGAATATGATCCCTTGATTAATGATTTGATTAACTTTGGCTTAGAAGTTGTTGGTGCAGGGAATATATCTGTTTTTTTCAGGTTTCAGTGCACTATTTATTGTCAGACAGAATTATGAAGGTGCATAGGGAAGACTGTGAGCTATAGAAAAAGGTAGAATTGGTTAAAATGGGTAAGTTTCCAGAATTTAATCTTGATAAAGATGGTGTTTTAAGATATGGAAAAAGGTTGTGTGTGCCTTGTGATTCCTAGTGGATGAAAGAATTGTTGTGTGAAGCTCATTGTTCTCCATTGTCTATTCATCATGGAAGTACACAGATGTACAGAGACCCTTGGGAGTATTATTTGTGGGAGGTGATGAAGAGAGATATTGCTGATTTTACAATGAAATGTTTGACATGTCAGCAGATTAAAGCAGAGCGGCAGTTACCGAAGGGGTTGCTTTAGCCTTTTCCAGTGATAGAGTGGAAATGGGAGAATATATCCATGGACTTTGTGTTGGGACTACTAAAAACTTCTTGCGGTAACAATGCGATTTGGGTTATTGTTGATCAGATAACAAAGTCTGCACATTTTCTTTCAATTCGAGATACAATGACTTTGGATCAGATTTCTTGATTGTACCTCAATGATATTGTCAGGTTACATGGATTCCCTCTTTCCATTATGTCTAAACGAGTTCCTAGGTTCACTTCTAACTTTTGGAAGGGGCTTCAGAAGTTGATGGGCATAGAGTTAAATTTCATTACCGCTTTTCATCCACAATTAGATGGGAAATCAGAATGAATGAATCAGACTTTGGAGGATAAGCATCGAGCATGTTCAATGGACTATCAGGGAAGTTGGAATCAACATATTTCATTAGTTGAGTTTTATTATAATAATAGTTTTCATTCTAGTATTCAGATGGAACCTTTTGTGGCCTTTTATGGGAAGTGGTGTCAGACTCCAGTGTTTTGGGATGAAGTTGGCGGAAGAAAGCTGATGGGGCCAGATTTAGTTGAATAAGTGGCTGAGAAAGTGAGGATGATCCATCAACACATGAGGACAGCTCAGAGAAGGAAAAAAAGTTGTGCAGATAATAGAAGGAAAGACTTCTCTTTTGAGGTAGGTGACCATGTTTTCCTTAAAGTTTCTCCTTGGAAAAGTGTGATGTGTTTCAGTAAAAAAAGGAAAGCTAAGTCCATGGTTCATCAGTCCTTTTGAAATCATGGAGAACATTGGAACAGTTTCATACCGCGTAGCTTTGCCTCCGAGATTGTTTCAGGTACACAATGTTTTTCATGTTTCGATGTTGAGAAAGTATGTGCCAGATTCAACACGTGTCTTGAACATAGAAGCAGTTCAGCTAAAAGAGAACCATTCTTATGAAGAGAAAATAGTTCGGATTCTTGATCGAAGGGAACGGGTATTGCAGAACAAGTTAATCCACCGTGTAAAGGTTTTCTGGAAAAACCACATGGTTGAAGAAGCAACATGGGTGTCTGAAATTTCTATGAGGGAAAAATACCCTCAGTTGTTTAATAATTAAATAAATTTGGGAGGACGCAATTTCAATAAGGTGGGGATAATGTAACACCCCATGTTTTTCAAATGATAAATAGAAATGCATGGAATGTTTTTTTAAATAGATATTTTGAATTAGCCTTTTAAACATAACTTTTCTACTTCTATATTCTGAAATTCAAGAAACCGTCATCTACCTTTGTGTTCAGTATGTTATTTGGAGTATGATAGAACAAACATGGTTTTTAGTGAATAGTAACATACCCTTATGAATAGTAATATAAATAGTAATATGACCCTAATGAAAAGTAAATAATATTATTATTTTATTTTCCCATGGAAATAGGATAATGGGATCTTAATTAATTTTCCAATGTCACATAATACTAATTGCACTTCAATATTGTTATTTTTAGAAATAACTGTGGCCTTATTTAAAAATTAAATAAATAATATTTAGAAAATTAATTTTGAAAAATTGAGTTCATTTTTTAATTCTACATGTTGAAAAATGGTTGGGGTAATGTTTTGGTATTTTTCTGAAACTCTTGAATTTTCGGTGAATAGTGAAATACGATAAAATACTGTATAATCAATTTATCAGTAAAAATGCACTATTTATGAAATCATAAGTGATGCAAGGACACATGGTTCGAACTCACATGATATTATCACTATTTAGGGGCACTTTATTTGATATTACTCATATTCTTGATAAAAATATTATAATAATGATTAAATTAATCTAAAATACCTCCCCTCCTCCACTATAAATACCACCCTCACTCCCCTCTTCCTCCCACACCTCTCAAGCCTTGATCATTGTCTAATTTCAGCCAAATTTCATCCCCAATATTCTTCCCCATGTCCTATAGTTTCTGGTCTCACCAAAAGTCCAAAATCAAAGCCCTTAAAAAGGATCTCAATGAGAAGAGATCAAGAGGTAAACATTCTCTTTTATTTTCTCTATTTCCTTTCATTTTATGTTATTCTCTTCCATTACCTTTGCCTTTTGTTGGGATATTTCATTAAATATTCCCCATTACTGTACATATTTTGTACTAAGGATGAGATATTACATTCCTCGCATCAATCTTATTTTTATGAAATATTTAGAGACGTCATTAGGCTGCCAAATTTTCGTGAGAAATTTCCCAAGATTTTCTTTTATTTCATGATTCCTTTTTCTTCTTTCCTCACACCATCTTATACAAGAGGAATTAAATCTCCAGAATCGTGTATTTTCATTATGTTCTCATCTTTATGGAAAATTCCTCACCAGCATTCTTCTCCACTTCTACTTATTTAAAGAATAAAAAACATTGTCCATTTGTGTCAAATTACCGACATCGTGGACGATGTATTTTCAATTTACATTAATTCGTTCAAGTCTGGTCATGAAACCATTTATATGGTTGAACCAGGTTATAATATATTTTTTTTGACTCATATATGGTTCTGTAATTCTTTTGTACTCATGGTTATAATTTATAAGACTAAATGAGGTTGTTATTATCAAAGAACCACTTAAATGATCTAAACAAACATAATTAATGATTTAGCTTATGAATCATCCTCATATAAAGAATCAAAGTGATAAATGGTATAATTTATGGTTCTAGAAATATTTAAATACTACTCCATTCCAATTCTGGAGTTTCACTTCAAATCAACAAGAATGATTCATCATGAACCGATCGTGAAAATCATAAAAGAACTCACCCAAAAAAATTCAAGGAACAGAATGCTAACAACTAAGGGGTGAAATGAGGTTATGAAATGACAATATAAGATGTTATAAACATGAAAATGATTCTTTAAATTACTAATAACACTATTTTAACCATTATACATTAGTTTTAAATAAGTTTGAAGTAAGACAAGCCTAAGGTAAGGGAATTCTTAACCTGATTTCCGTTCTTTGGGTTAACAATCTACTTCATCATTATGCGGTATTTAAATTGTTTGTGTGATGGGTTCTGTTTATATTATGTTTCATTATGTGTATTTACAGATTATATACATATTCCATCCACTCTATTAAGTCTCACTTCATGTATATGATGTTTATAATGGTCTTTTCTTCTAAAATCCTCTTTTAAAATTCTGTTTTTCAAGATCCAAAAGCAATGTTTTTATGCTATTATTTATGTTGTAAAATTAAGTTTTGGTTATTGGGAATTGTTTATGATGAAGTTTGGGACCTATATTTCCCTCCAATGCATTGGGTATGAGTATGTTGGAGGTATTCCTTATGGTTACTCCAAGTGTAACTGTGATGGTTACACCATGTAAGGTAGCCGTGAGGGTTACAAATTTTAAGGTAGCCAAGATAGTTACAAAATTATGTAAGTAATGACCCAAGATACCTCTAGGATTATATTTATTCTATCATCCTTAGGTGGATTTTGTGTAAATATCATGTTACACGAATTATGTATTAATGGGTGAAAATCATGTCTTTTGAAAATGTTTTCATACATTATGAGTATTCATGGACTAATGTGATTTTTTCTTCTTTTTCATACATTACTAAGATTTTGTGCTCATCCCATGTTTTTAAATGATTTTCACATGTTAATGGATGTTTAATACAAGGAAGGAATACATGTTAAATGTTGAATAATTGTCAAGGAGACTTGTTTTATGTTTTAATGTCTTATATTTTTGAGAAAAATGGAAACTTTTTTTATGGTATCCACTATGTAACAATGTGTAATGTTATGAATGTTTTGTAACAATTCTCTAAAGCTCTAAACATGAAAAGATCCTCAATTTAAAATGATGTGTTTTCTTGACTAAATTCAATATTATGTCTGTAATAAGGCCGGGTCCTTATAAATTCTTTAAATCATCTCATATGGATTACTTCATAAAAAATGCTTTTAGGGTCTACATTTATCACACAGTCCATGAGCATTTGATCACCTCTCAAGGCTACCTTATGATGTCAGTTCCTTCAGTATGATCCATCCTCCCAATGTCTGGGTTTCTAAGAAATGTTCTCCCACCCCTACTAATTCTTTAATACATTTTAATTTGAATAATTGATAGAGTCTTTTGTTCAATTTTCACCAAAGCTATTTAAGCATGTAGTGTTAACCTATAATACTTACATGGAGTAATTTTTTCAGGGTAGACCCATCAAATGTCCCACTTCCAACCTCCTATAAGGATACCCAATATGAATGATCATAAAATGTGCACCAAAAAAACCCCTTTAATCATATATATATATATTAGAAAAGGAGGATCCTGAATTATTCATCCGAGTAGGTATAACCTTAGGAGAAATCGTGATCATAGATTAACATGATAAGAAGGGTCCCTATATGGTTGATTTTAGAGTTTTATCTCCTTTATTGATGGTTAATTTATTATCTTCCCATAGATATAGGTTTAACTAGGCCTACATCTTTGGTTTCATACCCAATATATTTCTATGGGATTGCACTTCAAGTACAAGTCCCATCAAAATATGATTTTTCAATATTCTTGAACATATACCATCTATTATTTTTTCAGAAAGAATGACTCATCCTAGTTTAGATATCAGAGTTGATTATGACATAAATATGATTCAATATTTTATTATGGGCCTCCTACTTATGTTTAATCCATGCCACATCTATGATCATAGGATTCATTTTAGATGTAACACCCAAAAAATGGATCCTTTTCAAAGGGATATATTCAATTCAATAAATCCCATCAAAGGACCATATCCCAAATTAAGTGTATTAGGGGATCCCACATAGGGATATTCATCAAACAAATTTTTAGGTGTGTATTTCATGAAATAGACTTCCCCACAACATGATGATAAACATAATGGTCAACATACATACCACATGATGTTACATTTCATTAATGGTCTTGTAATTTTACCTTAAACTATGACAATAGAACTATGTGGGATCTTATTCCTATCTCCAATGGGATATGTTGTACATCACTTCAATGCATGAATTCATTATTTTCGTATATCTACTATTTTATATATTCCCATATAAGGATATAATCCAAGTTTGACTATATTACATCATCAAGGTATTTCTTAAATGATACCATGTCCCCACCCATAAGTCTATATTCCCAATGAGAATCACAATTTTTTTGTTATTATATGTTACTAAAAAACCATATTATACTCTATGGTCAAAATTCCTACTATCATAAATGGGCATCATACCTCAAAGTTATTGGGCCCTTGTGAAAAAAACCCATCCTCATTGGTCCATATTCTATTTGAGGTTAACCATAAATGGTCACCCATGTATAAGTCGCACACTGATTATCATTGGTGAGATTGAAAATAGGAATATGATTCTAAATGGATTTAAACTACATAGAATTGTTCCTTGTAACATAAAAGTAAAATTTATGATGTGTCTCATTACAAGGATCTGAACTATGTTGGTCTTGATTTATTTTACAATGATTCATAAGAAAACTATTTGTCAGTCCATATCCCAACACCAAAACACTAATTGTCTCCTTGGATGAAATTAAATTAGAGGGTTCCCAATTATAGGGTTTTAAATGAAAATATCACCCCGTCATGTAACATGTAAGGATATAAAGATTAATTAAATCATATAAATTTATTCTCACTCATTTATACACCCAGGTAATCAACCATAATTCATTAGAATAACCAATAGAGTTGTTAACATTAAAATGTAATATTCATAAACTTATATTATATATATAAGTGAATAAATGAGTTGGAAGTAATTCACCCCCCCCCCCCATGTTGAATATAAGACTTACATTCTATCCTATTAGTTCTATATGCATTTATAGAGGTTTTGATATGTCTCATTGATAACCTTACTTTGGAAAGTAGGACTGAAAAGTGGTAATAGCCCACACAGAGTTCATATACATAAAAAAATAAAAAGGGACTCAATACCTTGGGATTAGACTTCCCTTCATCCAAAAAAACATAAATCTCTTTCATTGAGCCATTTTGGGAATAATTTATCATGAACATAATGTATGGTTAGCGATGATGGTTGTATTTATAAATCATTTATTGACATTGAGTTAGTTTTTTGTATTTTTGAATAGATTAGACATTAACTATGATATTTCCATAAATTTATAATCCCAATAACTTCCTTTTAAAAATTCATTTTAGTATGTTACATTTTTATATTTCTTACAATATAGGGCCTCATATGAATATATTTTAATTCTTGACTAGAAGCTATTTTTGTTTGAGGATTCAACAAGAGGAAGGTTTAAATCCGGACCTCCATTAAATTTAATAGAGATTGATAAAATAATTTCCTCCATAATCTGAATGTTCCATTTATATTTAATATCTATCTATGGATGACATGAAATTTTGATGATAACATCTTTGTTTTTTATTCCATTTTAAGACTCTCCTAGAACGTTCACTTAATCCATGAATCATGAATGGATATTATTAAAATTGGTGTTCAATGATTCCTCAAATATTTTATGATATATATCATAATCATTTTATTGGGGAATATTTTTTCATAAATGGTAATCGACTGGGAAATATTTATAAATTGATCAATTGTTACCCACATGTAATTATTTCTGTTGGATTTATTTTGAAGATTTGTAACATAATCAATGAAGATATTATCTCATCTTCATTTTTGTATGGGTAGTGTTAGGTAATTCACTTAAAATTCTTATATTCTTTCATAACATATTTACATACCAATATATTTTATAAAAAATTAAACAATTTATTTATTCATATTATCACAAAATATTTATCTAATAGAACCTTGAAAATATTTTTGACCCCTTGGGGAAACCGAATGCAAGGTTATGGGAATCATCTAATAGATTCTTCTATATCTTAGGCATATACTGTACACATAATCATGCCCAAAAGTGTAAAATTCTATATTTTAAAAAGAAATATTTTATATTTTGTTCTTTTTTACTTATAGATTATATGGTATCAACAAGAATTCCCTTAACACTACCTTTATCTTATCCAAAATTAATGGTTCAGAAATCAGTTGGGAAAGATAGGATGTATTTACTTCATTTATTATTATTATGTCTATCCGTTACAAGTATAAAATGATTAAATATAATTTAATAATAAAAATGGATATGTTTGAAGAATAAATTAAACTTAGGGAATATATTTCACTATTATCATTTTGTGGATAATAATGGATTGAGATATCATAGTCTTTGTTAGCTATAATGATCTTAAGTTAAGATCATTGAATCTAAATATATATTTTATACTTTTAATATCTGTACATATGTCACAGTTTTATTCCATTATATAATAACTATAAATATTTTGGGAAAATATTACCTCTTCAAATTCATAATAATGATTTAGTTAATTTTTCCCTTGTTACTTGAATTTTTTATTGAATATGATGTCAGTTTTTAATTTTCCTTTAGTACAAAACCTCATCCCTTATTTATAATGTCACTGTATATCAAAAACATTTTCTCTCTTATGGGATGGGTCATTATAGCTGTGGTGACTATTCACTTTTTTAAATCATTGATTATCAGTTCACATTTTTATATCTATAAAAATTTACTCCCTTCTACATTGGTTTCTTCAGTGGTTTTTAAAATCATGGGGAATTCAAAACAAATAGTCATTACTACATAAATAATCTAGGAAAACTAAAAATATTTATTGGTATTAATTTTATATGTTATTCCTCTTTTAGCATAGTCTTTAAAAGATCTCTCGATATCTCTTTTCATGTGATAAAATTCCTTAATAATGTGACTAAAACTATCCAAAATTCTTATTTTCCATACTTTTCATGCAGTGTTTTCTTTCACAATGACTTGAAAAGAAAATTCATGTGTTCTTCACGTTCTTCCTCAATTTTGGAATATATAATAATATCATCTATAAATATGATACTAAATTTATCAATTTAATCTGTAAGGAATTTGTCTATTTGGTACATTATTATTTTGGAGATTTAATGAGTCTGGGTTACATTACAATGATCTCATATTTCACATATCATATATAAAAACATGAGTTAGGAGTATTATTCATTTGTTTCTTGGGTGGAATGGGGGATGGGGTATTGGTTGAGGTTTTTGGATCAAGTCTTGGATTAATTGTGTGTGTGTTGTAGTAGAAAAACCCAAAAAATTAATATAAATGAGTATAATCCATTTTCAAAGAGATTTATGAATCATCCCATGGATAATCACTCAGGAATATGAAACCCTTGCACAATATTTATTATAATTTATTATTTTTATTTTCCAGAATGATTATGTATTTTATATTTGGACACTTTAATATATAAAGAACTCTGGGAATAAGTTCAATGAAGAAATAAACCTCTAAATTAAAGGTAGATCGTGTAAATATTTTAGGAATATATCATCATATTCACTATAGTGGAAATATATTTGAGTACAACTAATTCCATTGAATTATTAATTTTTTCAGGATATGTTTATTTATAATGATATAATTTACATGATTAATAATTATTTGATAAAAGAAATTTATTATTCTCCATATATTTTAATGATATATTATGATGGTTAGGGATAAAAAAATTTATTTCCCACTATCATAAATTATACTTAGATAAGGAAATAAATTCTATTCCCTATATATAATTAAATTCTTCTAAATGAATTATAAATATATTTTCAAGAAGATTATATATAACAATATAAATTTTTGATTATTTTTATACTTGAGATGAAATTATGACAATATTTGATGTTATCACTACTAGTTCTACATCTATGTGATGATGTTGGGTTTGAATATTTCTATATAACATTCATTATTAAAAAAATATAGAGAAATATAATCAATTGATATATTTTATGTCAATTAATAGATCATAATTTTACATGTCAACATTTTATTTTGGTTCTAATCATTTACAAAAAACATGAATAAATGTACGAAAAACAATACACATATTAGTAATAATATATTGTGTAATTATAAACATATATAGTTAAGTCATATATCATCTGTATATAGTGAATTAAAACGTCATAGGTATCAAATATTATTCTTTTTTGTATATTTGTTATTAGTTTCTCTAACCTATTTCCTTAAAATAATTATCTCATTCTATTATAACAACTATACAAAAACATTTTTCCTACAAAAATTATTAAAAAAATATTTATATACATATATAAAATTCACCAAGAAATGAAAAGGTCATGTGTATTTGGGAAATTAGTGACATAAAATTTTAAAATATATTCTATTTATTTCCAAATTAATATATTTCTCCAACATCTAGTCATATTCATATCACTACATGGAGTATATGGGGGTGTATATAAATTAATTGGTAAGGTATAAAACTTATTAGTGTTGTAAAACATGATAAACATGTAGTGTGATAATAATACATTAGGTAGTCATAACATGGAATAAATAAATAGTAAGATCACAAAACATTACATAACAACATGGAATAATATTCATGGTATCATATGATAAAGGTATTCATGAAAATAATAATAATGTTTCATAAAAATAAATCATTTCAGACATTAAGTCTCACTTCCAAGATGGAATAACATTATGTTACTAGCTCACGACACGTGAATCACACATAGTATATTCATAGATAAAACTATTCCACATTTTATTTGTGTGATATGTTATTATATTCAAACAAAAGTAATAATAGAAATTTATTTATATATGTTCCGCATAAAAATAAACTTACATAAAGCACAAATATTAAATTTTCTAATGATAAATATAAGGGTTACAATATGGTGTCCAAAAGTATTACATTAATAGTGAATCATGTTGGTAACAAATAATTAATGTAGCATATCATATAAGATAATAATTAGATAGATTAATCATATGTTATAATTTTTTAGTCCATGACGGAAGTGATAAAAATAGTTGAATAATATAAGAAAAATTTTAGAAAAAAGAGGAAAAAACTGGAAAAGATCCAGTAAGCAACGATTGACATCAGGAAATAATAAAAAGGAAAAAATAATGGTATAAATATCCCCACAAGAATAAATTATGTTGATGTATAGGGGTAAAATATTAATCATTTTATGTAGGGAATAATGAGTAGGATAGGGAGGTAGAGAATGATAGATCACATATCATTAAGAAGCAGAACAAACATGAATAAACTCTTACATCAACTCATAAATTACCAGAATGATTTAATAAACTTGTGAATAATACAATAAAATTTAATAATAAATCTATTCAGAATTTTTTTCATATTATTTCACCCCTTATAATACCTTTATAATCATTATTGTTTCATTTATTAACATGATATTTTCAATATTGATCTTTTTCACATTTGTTCTATTTAAACATTCAAAATTTCTTTAAATATAGGGTAAAAGATGAAGGATATTGTAAATGGTTATATAATATATATATATATATATAAGTGTCAATTTGATTTTTAATTTAATTATTGATGTCATAGGACTGTAGTTATTATTATATAGTTAAAAATTATGTGAATCTTCGTCGATAAACATTTTTTATTGTTAAAAATGATATTGATTATTTAAATTTAATATCATTATTAGAGTAACTATTATATCATTAAAATAACTTATAAATGATATTATTTTATTATTATTCTATATTAAATCATGAAATAATTTTTTTATAATATCTATGATTGTCATGAGAGAAAAAAAACAACATTGTTCACTTAGTGAGCACAAAATAATCATGCCTAAAACAATGTTTTTAAGAGGGTTTTTGAAAACAAAAGTGTTAAACAAGAATACATTAAAGGATTATAAAATCATAAATGTATTTTAAAGTTTATATATTATGATTAATTTTTACTTATTACATATAATATAGAATGGGTAATATGATAATTTGAATACAAACATGGGTCTTAAAACTTGTACCTCTCACATTGGGTTGTTTCCTTTATAGAATCTCAAAGCCTTTAGAAGATTGAATTTTAGCCTCACTAAGGGATTTTGGACGTGGATAGGGGAGGATTGATATGAAATGATAAGGATATTTTTTAATATAATAATGTTTTTATGGGATGATATATAGTTGGGGAAATGGTTATTATATAGATATTGGGAGAGGTATTTTTGGATAAAAGTATTGATTGTTAAATTATTAATGCAAAATAATTTAAATCATATAGAACAAAATTACTTTTATTGGTGTAATATTAAAAGTGGGGTATTCCATTAAATTTTAACATACCCAAAACCAAAATCCATTTTGTATGTATTTTATATTATGTAAATAATTGAAAAATATTTTTATAAAAAATATAATTTAGATTATAAAATTTAAAATATAAGTTTCTAAATTAAACATATAATTTTAAATTTTTTATATTACTCATTAAATAAATTTTAAGTTGATCATAATTTTTTTTATAACATATTTATATCATGATGATTCTAGAAAGAATAATGTATTCTTCAAAACTTTTTTTTATAATTCCTCAAGATATACTTATTTCTAAAACTGCTGAAAATTAACTCAAAGTTAATTTCTAAATGATTATTAAAATATTTATTACATTTTAATTAAATTAATACAATAAATATTATAAATTTAAAATAAAAATAATATTAAAAAATGTAATGAAAAATAATTTTAACATCAATTTTTTAGTTATTTCTTTAAGTAATAACATTTATAAATGTAATTATTTAATAATTAGTATATGTTTGGTTAAAAATTATATGAAAACAATTAATCAAAATATTTTCATAAAATATGTAAATATTATACTTAAATTTAAATTAAAGAATTAAGTTTTTTAAATATGTTAACATAATACTTATACTTATTCTTCTACTAAGTTATATTATATCAGAAATAATTTTTTTATAATTTTAATTAATATTTTATACATTTTATAAACTACTTTTTTGGATTTTTTATTCTCAGTAGTAAATTTACCATTTAAATGGATTTTTATTATTTACATTGATTATATACAATTATAATGATCATGTAATCTCTATATTTCATATAAATATCTCTTATTTCCTCTATTGTTCATCCGTACAATTTTGGTCAATGTTATTTTTCATTTTATTTTTAACCTACCAATTTTGATTATAATTTTTTATTTGTATTTATAGTTTTGTTTGCCTCTATAATTATTCTATGACTGTATGATGCACATGAATTTAAAATTCTAGATATTTTATTCATATAAGTTTTTATCTCATTTTATTATTTTTAATTACATAGAGTATTTTCATACTTTGGGAGAAAGGTTATATGATGATGTAATATATTGGTTTTCATTTTATTACTTCATTTTTTTTATTTATGATATATATTATTACTCAAATATATTTAGACATAATAAATTTTAATGTCAATAATTTTTTTTCCATTTCAATATTGTGTAGGAACACATGTGGACCTTACCTAATTCAACTATACTATCATGAGTTATATATAAACAGCAATATATTTAATTTTGTCTTTAATCCATATAATAAATTTCATCATGAAATTATATTTCATCATCCAGTTCTATAAAAAAAATTTCCAAGGTATGTTTTTTTAGTTCTGGAGTTGAGGAACGATTCTCTAATATTGTGAAGTTTTTAAACGGGGAGATGAATTTGAGAAGATGTTAAGAGGGTATGTCTCTTGTGTTATCTTTTGTTTTCAACACATAATTCATGTCCAAGGTCAAGAGTTAATTTTTTTTCAATTGAGGTTATGTTCAATGAAATTTTTTAGACTGACATATAATGGTCGAATAGTGTTTGGCTTTGAAAGATATAGTTGTAAATATGTTCATGTGTTCTAAAAGATATTACACCAAAATGCATGGTTTAACACAACTATTCATATTTTTTAAGAATAAATCAGATATTTATACGAGTAAATATTTCCATATTAAGAGTAAATCCGAGTATAATTTAATGATTCACACCATGATTTATGTTTTTGTCATGAAGCAACTAGGGTCAACCAAAAAACGACTAGCAGAGCTAGTCCACGACATGGGCCATAGGGAATTCTCGACCCCCACAAGTATGAAATTAGTGTCGAGTATCATAATGAAATAGGTGGTAATGATTTGGCCCATAAAAAGGATTAAAAAATAAATGAAAGTCAAACTAACAAGGGATAATAAATTTTTGAAGAGGAAATAAATAAACTACCACACGTACCTCTATGTGACCTCATGGGTCACCACCAAACTCCGAACGAAGCTCTCTCCAAGAGAGATGTGCAACTGGGAGAGACTAAAAATGAAGGGATAATGTAGTCAAGATTATTGAGATTCTAATTAGGTATCCCTAAGATTCACTATGGAATCCATGTATTTTCCATTCCCAAAAACACTCCTTTAACACTAATTTGAAAATATAGTTACAAATGTATGGTTTTAAAATTTAATAGAGAAAACATAGTTTTTCCATTTTGGAATCCAACAATCAGAAAAAAATCCATTTTCAAAATATGATCTTTCCACCTTAAAAACACATTCAAATCCAATATATATAGCACTATACTAAAAAATAAATAAACTAACACGGGACCCCAAAAAAGTACATAAAAATACAAATACTAAACCATAAAACAAATAAACCATGGGTGATCCTAGACATATTTAAGAGGATCGAGTGATGCCTAATGATCGACCCTAATTAGATGTGTTGGTACACTCTGGATTTATTGAGAGTCTAGGTTGGATGTGCCACTTGATTGGCCAGTTTAGTGTGGCTAGTTTGTTATTGACTAAAGAGCTTCACTATACTTGTGTAGGTGGTTCCAAATGGATTACATATAGGGATCACTCAAGGTATTTTTTTTGGAAATTCCTATGGTTTCATACTTGTATGTTCCTACTTTTATTTTTGGAGATTTTGGTTTTCTTATCTCATGAATCTTTTACTTTTCTTTGATATTAAAAATGTTTTTTGGGTACTATTTTTCTTATAAAAGATTCCATTGTAATGAATTATATGATTTAGAAAATGATTTATAAAAATGAAATGAAAATGGGGTATTTAATAAAAGTAAAATATTGTTACCTATTTAGATAATAGAACGAAAAAACTATATTTTTAATAAATTTTATTTTCAAACTAGCAAAAAAGGATTCCATTTTAGAGGTGGGGTATGAGGCCTAGTTTATTTTGAAATACCTACTAAGCACCTCTGTGCCGAGGTTACTCTATCATTTTAGTTATAGGTTTACCCAGTTTCACATTGCTCTCGAAGTGACCTTTGTTTATTGATTGGTGGTGACCCATGAGGTGACTTGGAGGTACTTTTGGTTATTCGGCATTATTTTATTTCTTATATTAGTGTTATGTTTTTGTTCAGTAATTTTTATTTATTTTTCATTTCATTAAAGGCCAAAATCACTCAAATATATTTTATTTTGGTGCTCAGAATAGGTTTCCAGCCTATGGAGATCTGGAACTCCCTTCAGGCCATGTTTCAGGCCAAATCTAGTGATCAGTTCAGGGTCGACATTAGTTAGTTCATGACAAAATGGTATTATAGGAGGCCATTGTTTTTTTGATTGTCCAATAGTTCAAGATTAGAAATGTTAGAACTCAAGTGGTAGGTACAGGAAGGGATTCATGAACTTTTTCTCATCATGAACCTCAAGTTTCCAAGGATAGCCTGGGATTTGATTCTTTTATTATTGTTTTTTGGATTGAGGGATGTCAATGGAGGCAATCTAGTGTTACGTTTTAATTTCACATGGATTAGTGACCCATGTGGTATCTGAGTAAATGGTTTAAGCTCTGCCAAGTTTTTTAGGGTTTCATGGGGCATAAATCACTACCATTTCATCAGGATACTCAAAACAACTGGTTCCTCATTTCCTCATTTCTATGCTTGTTGAGAATTGTCTTGGTTTTTGTTTGTGTAAGTGCATTTTGGTAGATGAAAATGGTTTTTAAATTGAAATGATTCTTCCTAATGGAATTAAATTGTTAATTAAATGGCTTGGTGTGACCAATGTTGTTATTTATAAACTTTTTTACTTGTGGGGGTATATATGTGGAATTTGAATGTTTCATGTGTCGATTGAAAGGGATATACACACATGTGATGGTTCATAGGATTCCATGGGTGAGTTTTTAAAATTAAATGGGGTTTTAAAAATGGTTTCTCTTTGAGGAGTGGGGTTTTTTTGTGAAAATTGGTCTTATTTTTGGAAAATAGTCTTGAAAATAGATGATTTTTTAAAGGGAAATGATTTTTCAAATTTAAATTTGGATTAAAAAAGAGGTTTTATAATTTTAAATGTTTCATTTAATGAATAATGTTTTGAAACATGAATGAAAATGTTATCTTTTATCCGGGATGTTTTTTCTATGTCAATTTTTTTTCCTTCTATGCTGGTTGTTTTTTGTTCAAGGTGTTTTTTTGTTTGTGCTACGATTTGAAGTCGGGTTTCATTGTGTTTTACTTTCTCTTTAGAAAATGCTTTCTAGAATCATCTCTAAGATTTATAAGGAGTCACACACAATTATTTTTTATTATAAAATATTTAATTCTCTTTGTGGTGATCTATTTCTATTATAGGTAGTGTAGTGGCTTGAAGATGACTTCAATGCATTCAGAGTATTGGGAACTCTCGAAGATATTAGAGTATATTTCATTTTGTGTCTGTTTGAAAGTATACCTCTGGAAAAATGGGAGTTTTTCGCCCCAACATCCAGGAGTGTTTTCATGATGTGGGATCTATTTAAATTTGTCTATGTTTGGTAGTTTATAAATGAAAAATTTTAAGATGAGGAAATGGGAAAATCTCTTGGGAATTCAATAAGTCCAGCAGTCGGTGAAGGCCTAGTTGACGACTTTAATGAACATGTTTACTTTTATTCAGATGTAGAATCATAGGATTTCAAGAATACTTCCCTATTTATTTGGGTTCCTTATCCAAAGATCAATGATACGACCTTCTCTTCTAAGGACCATCATTTCGTGAAGCCAGTAAAAGAAGCATTCCTAGATGATTTGGTTTCAATAGAGCGGACGTATGTAATTCTGGTGTATCCAGTTAACCATGAACGTTCCACATCTAGAAATGAGTATAAGCTATAGGAACTTGGTTATCAGGATTTTCCTTCATTGGTTATGTTATTCAGTTTATCGGATCAACCTCATGTGTGCCTCAAGTGTGGCCGGTTCAGGCACTCAAATCTATCTAGTCGTATCCCTCCAAAGATGTGCCATTATTTCAAGCACACCCCGACTTAGGAAAATAGCTATTAAAAAAGTGTTTATGAACAGCTTTAACTACGATTTTAAATTTATATATATTCTATATAATTTTAAAATTTATTTTTTGTGTTTCTTATACATAATATAAGGTCAAATTTAATTTTTCACATTAAAGATGTAATTTAAAAAAAATACAATTTTACCGCATATTTAATGGAGAATACTTTTTGAAACAAATATTTGACACTTTTATATATTCAATTTAATTAAATTCTTATTTATTATTAGGACATAAATTTTTTGTTTTGGATTAATTTTTGGTACATTTCTGATAACATTCATATTTTTACAAATAGTGAAAAATACTAAGTTTTAAATGAAAAAAAAAATTAATCAAAATAATTTATTGTGTCAAATTATGAATTTAAATGTTTTAAAAGTATAATTTGATAATATTTTTATCATTTAATACAATTTATGTAAGTACAAGTAATTTCACATTTAAATTTGACATAAACACATGTCAATCTTTTGCTAGTTTTTACTTTTTTAAAAACCCCGCCTTTGGGTTTTGACAATGATAATTAATTTTATATTAATAAATGAATATTCTATTTTTTTAATTTGTAAAGATATAATCCATTTTTGAATTCATAATATCAAAATTAGATTAAGTTGAATTTTTTGTATTTTTCTGAAAATATTCAATTTATAAAGAATAGTGATAAACATTGCGTTGTTGTTTAAAACCGACTTCTTATTTAAATAATTATTTATTTTGTTTAAATTTATTTTAAGTCATAATATATATATAATACCTACATAAGTTCAATGTAATTCGTTTGAGTCATTTTATAAAAAAATTAGATGTATAAATTTTATTGAACTTTATAACGTCTTTTACAAAACTTCTTGGAGCATTTTCAAATTAGCATAAAACATAATTTTACCACTTCTGTGAGTTTAATTTAAAAAATATGAGAGACACATTTGACATTATTATGTAAAATGTTTTTCAATAAGAGGAAAATAATTTTGGTGAATAGTATATTTTGACTATTATTTACCACGATTAAAAGTTAATAGGGTAATTAAGGGTAAAATTGATATTATAATTGCCCTACCACATGTCCTAATTCTATTGGATATGTGAAATTCGACAAAAAGAAACCATATGAATAAAATATAACCCTTTTTTGTCCATTTGGTTTAGATTATACATTTATTATTATTTTATTTAAAGAATAGATAAAATTGTTAAATATAATGTTTAATAACTAAATCATTATTAATATAGAGTTATACATTAGATAAATTATACTATAAATATTCATTAGAAATATAAAAATATTTCCTACACAATGGTATTTTATTTAAAAAAATTAGACATTAAATAATTAAAATTATTTATGACACAATGATGAAGCAGTAATTACCTTCTTAATGAAATATTAAAATAATTGACATTATAAAAATTAAAATAAATATAATTTGAATTTTTTGACACCATACACGAATTTTATAGTTTAATATGACATTTTATGGTTTATTAAATGTATTTTTTTTAATTCAATCAAGTCTTAATGACATTCACAAAAACAAAATACTAAATTGTGTTAAAATTGACAAAAATTAGTTTTTAAACAAATATTCTATTATTAAAAGATATAATATTCTTAAAAATATAAGGTTTTTCTAAAAGACTTATATAATATTTAATATGTCATTTATGAACCAAATGAGGTTCTCTTGTAATTTTATTGTATGTTTATTTACCATTTATTATAATAATACATGAGGGCATTGTAAAAGTTAATGTTTTTAACTTAGAGTTAAATATAAATGATAAGGTTAATACAGTGACCTAAACTAGTCTAAAACCTATGGGGTTAGAGTATTTTGAGCAATATATAACATATATTTTAATTAAATAAATTTTGATACATTAGAAAACGAAAATGGTTTTATAATAAATTAATATGTTAATCATTTCCTAAAGTGACCCTCACCTCTCTTATAGAAGGTTACTTCCACTTATCTCAAAATCACACCTCTAAAGCCATTTGGCTCAGCCAAACCCTGCCCAAATATCCTCCCAACTATCCTAAATTAAACCTAGGGTCCTTCCCTTGAGCATAAATCCATCCAATGGAGACCTTCTGTTCAAATCAGAAGGAAGCACCAAAAGAAGAGGTAATAATTTCATCACATCTTTCAATGTTATCATCTTCTTCCACTTTTTCAATATTTGTAATTTCCATAATAACATCAGAACCATCTAAATATTATGTTTTTATTATAAATATGGTACAACCATATTCATTATTCTATTCATCCTATGAATTATAATGTCACCATGCATGCGTGCGTACAACTTATCGTCTCCACGCCGTGGTGTAATTTGTTATTCAACACTATGTTATTTAGATGGATTAAATGATGAGTAATATGTATATAAATAATGAAAATAACATTCTAATGTCGCTGTAAAATTAATATACCATCCAATTAAACACCTTTTAATCATCAAGGAAATGACATCGTCACTCGCGTGTACGTACGGCATATCGTCACCACAACGCGATGAGATTCATTTCAACATTCACCATTCAATGATGATTATAAAAATATATATTATTAATATGTTTGTAATATATGAAATAATAACTCTACTGAATATATATATATTTATATATATATGTGTGTCTGTACTTACATATATTTTATTCACTTAATTCCATTTGATATGATATGAAGATAGAAACAATTTTTATGCATATGTACGTCCTACCATCTCTATAAACGGTGTTTTCCATTTCATATATCTATCTATTATACATTTTTATATTTTAAATATATATGATATATAAATCATGTTTTTTATTCTGGAATTATGTAAATCAAAATCTAAATGATACGTTCATGAACAACAAGTTAAAACACGTACGATGAAAAATGAGATTATTACCCGAAATGTTAATTTAAAATTGATATCATTATTGAATTGGTAGTATAAAGTCACAAATGAATCATGTATGATATAATAAATATGAATATGGTTCTGGTATAATTTAATAACATACAATGGTCAGTATATAGGAGGTTAAACGTACCCTCGCCCAAAGAAAAGTAAAAGGTAAGGGTCAATTCCTCCATCTCATTATTATTCGAGTTTGTTTATGAGTAATTATTTACTGGGACATATTTATCATCAATGTCTATATTTCATAAAAATGTTTTCAAAAGAATTATTTTATGGTTATATGTAAAGGTCTATTTTTCTATATCATCATTTTAAATGTCTTAATAAATTATTTTCTAAATCATTTTAACTAATGTCCATGTTTTCAAAATGATTTTAAGGATTTATTTTTATGGACATCATTTTGATAAAATGTTATTTCTTTTCAATGTTTCAATGTGGTATTGGACACTTTGATTCAAAAATTTCATTAAATTTCCTCTTTTCTAAATTATGGTACTTTTAAATGATTTCAAATAAAAGAAATATATATTTCTTTGAAATAGTTTTTCTTAAATATATATCAAATTCCTTTGATGGATTTTATAGTTTTTTGAAGTAGATTCATTATGATACCAATCTTCTATATTTTGATGAAGGTTTTGTGATATTTTTGATTGTGTATGTGTCATTTTTATACCATACATGGATTATGGTTATAGTATTAACATTTCGTATGCTAGTTTTAATATGAATGTTTATTTTATGTTTCAACCTTTCATACGAGTAATTAATTGGACATAGTAAGGGATAGGTGGATCCCACTCTTGCTTCTTGATGCGTCAGTAGGTCTCACGAGAAAAACTAGTGTCTTGGCATATGGCCTTGAAAAAATCTAATTTGTAGTATTGGAACAAGGATTAGACTATGTGGTTTTGAAGTCTGGCATTATGCATTCTAACATTATAAAATTGTCTATTGATATTACATGTGTTTATTCAACAAGTATAATATCCATGTGAATAAGTAATTAGAATTATTTTATTTATCTTTTCTATATTATGAGTATGTAGAAGTTTAAAATACTTTTGTTTTAGTCTTATACATTGCCTTAAATGTTTATTCTTATTTATGAATGATTCCGTTATATTGTTATCCTTTTGGAGAATTTGTGCTCACCGCTTTCTTATTTTTTATTTTCTCTGGATTCCAAGAAGTGTTTTATAATTGACAAGCAGGGTTAAGCTAAGGGATTAATAACGTTATCAAAGGACAATTTATTTTTTTTCTAATGTTTAATGTAACGTTCATGTATGTAATCAATTTTCCAAGACTGCTAAACTGATCAGTCATTTGAGACTTGATTCTTTGAAACAATGCCAATGTATTAAAATAATTCACCAAATCTAGGCTTCTAGGGTCAGTGCATTACAGTTGGTATCCGAGGATGTTTAGCAACAACCATTGAAATATATTTAGATAAACTTTGATTAAATAACATTACCCTATGATAGACTAAAATATTGGAATAGAATAACTTACTAGAATTTTGGTAACGTAGAGATTTTGTGTATTTTCCAAGAAATGCATCCCAATATAGATATGAGCAGGTAGAGGTTGCTCTGGAATAGATTTACCTATGAGTGAAAAAATATGACAAGGAGTTTCGGTCTGGACCTAGGGTATCCTGGTACATGACAATGTTCATTGCTGCACTCTTGTTTACAAAAATCCTGGGGGATATGCTCAGTATAATTCAAATTTTCATTACAATCCATTATGAAGGATTTAGGAGTAAATACCTCCTCAAAAAAACATTTTATGATTATATATTATATGAAAATATTTTCAACTTACATGAGGTATTTTAAAAGTTTTGAATTACTCATTGCGATTCAAAAATCAACATAGTTTATGACATTGTTTAGAAATGGTGCCATGTAGAAGGAATGATAACTCCAGCAATACACATTATACAAATATTAAAAAGGATAATATCTTTAATGATATTAAGACAAAAATTAGAAGAGACGTAGTCTCCCACATATTCTCATTATATGAATAAATAGTATCATGTGTTAATAAGATAAGTAAAGAATTCCCTGTGTCATATGGATTTGACGGGAAGTAAGAGAATAAAATGATGGAAGAGAGAAAGATGGATAATGGGAAGAGGGGAAAGAAGTATTTTAAAATATGTGATAATTTTGGAATGAATCACCTTGGTAAATTCTTTAAGGGAATGAGAATTTGTGAAAAATTTGGAGAAAAAGGACACCATGTACATGATTTGAAGGGTAATAAAAATGTTTAAAATGTACAATGCATCATCTGTAAGGAGTTGGGACACAATACGAATCAATTCCCTAATCATCAGAGTATACCCCAAATGCTACAATTGGATAATAATCAAGTTATTATACAAAAAAAGATGAAGAGGAATGATTAGAGTTCATCCATTATTATTAATTTATTATTACATTTTACTATTGTATTAATGATTTACTTGTTATATGAATTATATAGTACATAAGGATTATACTACAGTACTATTTCATTAAGGACTTGAGATTGTCTGGAACCAAGAAAAGTGACTTAATAGAAGGTTAAATGTTTGGGAAAATATATATTTGCGAGAAAGATAAACCTTAATATTGTTGTTATACTGGTGTAGTTTTTTTTGAATAAGATATAATTGATTTGGATAAATTATATTAGTTAATCTTGACTACCTTGAAACTGATTAATGATATGTATATTCTATCATTGTTGGAGTTTACAACATTTTTTGATAGAAGGTGGATATCAAGTATTCTATATAGAATAAAGGAGCATGAATGTAATCAATAAAGATTCATATTAATTCAAGGTGTTACAGTGTTTTAAAAGAAAACATGATAAAGGTATTGACATGTTATTATGTTGAAAAAATTATCTTCATTGTGTTTACCTTCCTTATAAATTTCGGACTGCGAGTTTAGACAAAAGTATTTTTGGATAATTCTAATGGTTGGAATCGATTATGATTGACATTTGATACTATTATTAAGGTGAAATCATTTCTTGAGATTATTTTTGGATTGTCATAAAAAGGACAACCCAGAGGTCGGGTGACAACCCGTCGCGTCTGGAAAGGCTGCGACACTTGAACCAGCAACCGAAGGGAGAAAAGGGTACGTCACCTACCAATGGACTACTTGAGTTCCTAGTTTGTATAATTTAGATTTTCTAAATATTCTGGCAAATGAATTAAAATTAATTATTTTTGGAAGCCAATATGATTAGGATAAATAGTATGTTTTTGAATTCTATAAGCATTTGGAGTGAAAGATGAGTTTGTGGTAGAAATTAGTTGAATGATGAAACTCTACTTGTCAAGTATAGTTTCTCTCTCTTATTATATTAAGAAATGAGTTCATAAACATTAGGGAATAGATCTTAAAACCAAAAATGTTTTATCCTAATACCTTATGTTTTGTTTAACTGATGATATTTTAAATCGTCATAGATCGATGGATTTAGGGCCCTCAATTATACCCTTGTTTGTGATTTATGAACTCAAACACTCCCTATAAATATTTAAATTTTCCTCCAATTCTGTGTATCCAATTACCACCAATGATCTCCTAATCGAGATCATAATTTGGTGGTGACATTTTTATTTCCCTTTCCCTCTAATTAAGAAAAAATTTCATTAAACTGATTTCAGTTGTTGGATTTGAAAGAATATTTTTTTTTATTTTTATCCTTTTATTTTCTAAGAACAATTTCATATTGCAAGGACACAATTTATTGAAGGAGGGAAGAATGTAACACCCCAAAATTTCATATTATGTTATCTCTTCAATCTAATTCAATAACATGCGCTACCCACAACAACGAGTTCGAGTGCACCACGACTTACCAAACGAGCCATTTAGAAAGCAGATATGAATAGTATTAACTAAATTTTTTATTTTATATACATCCTATATAATTTTTAAATTCATATTCTTGGTTTATTATAAATAATATAAGTAGCAATTTAATTTTTTAGATAAAATATGTATTTTTCAAAAAATGCAATTTTACCGCCTATTTAATAGAGATTCCCTTTTAAAAAAATTATTTCATACTTTTATATATTAAATTTAATGAAATTAAATTCTTATATAGAATTGGGACATAAAAATTTAGTTTGGATAAAATTTTGGTACTTTTTTGGTAACATTCATATTTGGATGAATAGTGAAAAATACTATGTTTTAATTGAAAATTACTTTTTTAATCGAAATAATTTATAGTGATAAATTATGAATTTGAATGTTTTTAAAGTAGAATTAGATTATATTTTTTTCATTTAATAAAATTTAGTTCATTATAATTATTTTCACATTTAAATTTGACATAAACACATGTCAATCTTTTGATAGTTTTTACTTTTTTTAAAAACTCATTTTTTGGTTTTGACAATGTGAATTATTTTTAAATTAATAAATGAAACTAATATTTTTCGAATTTGGTAAAAATAGGCTTCATTTTTTAATTCAGAATATCAATTTTTGCTTAGGGTGATTTTTGGGTATTTTTCTGAAAACATTCTATTTTTGATGAATACTGAAAAACACTGCGTTACTGTTTAAAATCGAATTTTTATTTAGATAAATATTTATTTTATTTAAATTTATTCTAAGTTAAAATAGATATATAATACCAATATAAGTTCAATTTAATTCTTTGGAGTCAATTTATAATAAAATTGGATGTATAAATTTTTATTGAACTTTTAACCATCATTTACCCACCATTTAGGAGCATTTGCAAATTTGCATAAAACCTAATTATTCTGCTTCTGTGAGTTGAATATCAAAAATCCGAGAGACACGATTGACATCAGTATGTAAAATTTGGTTCAATAAGATGAAAATAATTTTAATGAATAGTAACTTTTGTCTTTTATTTGAAACTATTAAAAGTAAATATGGTAATTTAGGGTAAATATTTTATTATAATTACACTAACCCAGGTCTTAATTCTATTGGATGAGTTTAATTCAACCAAAAAAACCTTAGGAACAAAATATGATACTATTTGGTCTACATGTATTAGATTAGGATATTTACTATTATTTTATTTTAAGAAGAGATAAAAGTGTTAAATTCAACGCCTAATAACTAAATCATTTTTAATATATGGTTATACATGAGATAAATTTGAAAATAAATATTCATTAGAAATATAAAAAAATTACTACATAATGGTATTTTATTTATAATTTTTACAAAATAAATAATAAAGATTATTTATGACACAATGATGATGATGTAATTACCTTCTTAATGAAATATTAATATAATTTATATTATAAATATTAAAATAAATAGAATTTGAAATTTGTAGTTCCATCCATGAGTTTTATAGGTGAATATGACATGTTAGGGTTGATTAAATGAAT
This sequence comes from Viscum album, assembly GCA_963277665.1. Taxonomy (NCBI): domain Eukaryota; kingdom Viridiplantae; phylum Streptophyta; class Magnoliopsida; order Santalales; family Viscaceae; genus Viscum; species Viscum album. The sequence goes on along the minus strand of OY728126.1, from coordinate 1,938,794,474 downwards.
TTGGTTCGAAGTAATCAATATGTGATGACTTTCACAAAAACAAAATACTAAATAGTTTCAAAATTGACATATATTAGTTTTTCAAACAAATATTATATTATTAAATGATATAATATTTCTAGATATATAAGGTTCTAGCAAAAGACTTATATAATGATTACTATGTAATTAATGAACCACTTGGGGATATCTTGTAATTTAATTGTACGTTTGTAACATTTTATTATAATTATACATGAGGACATTATAAAAGATAAATATTTTAACTTAAAGATAAATCTAAAATATAAGGTTAATATGTTGACCTAAACTTGTCTAAAATCTATTTTTAGATGATTTTGACCCATAACCTCCTTATCTCTAAAATAAATCAATTTCCATCCATTAGAAACTGAAATGATTTTATAATAAAATAATATTTTAATCTTTTATTAATGTGACCCTCACCTCTCTTATAAAAGGGTACTTCCCCTTTTCTACAAATCACACCTCAAAAGGCATTTGACTCGGCCATCCCCAACCCAAATATCCTTCCAACTATCCTCACTTCAACCTAGAGACCTTACGTTGATCATAAATCCATCCTAAGGATCCCTTTTGTTTAAATAAAAAGAAAGCACCCGAAGAAGTGGTAACAATTCCATCCCCTCTTAAAAATTTATTTTCTTCTTCCACTTTAAGTTTCTTTTTATTCCAATTCGAAAATAATAACACCAGTACCTTATACATACTATGATTTTATTATAAATATGGTGCAACCATATTCATTATTCAATTATTCCTATGAATCATAATGTTACCATCGTGCGTACGTACGGCTTAACGTCTCCATTTCATGGAGTAATTTTTTATTCAACACTATGTTATTTGGATGGATATAATGATACGTGATGTAATGTCCTGGAGCACTCTGTCCCATTACATTGGGAAAATATGGTGTTTGAGGTGATTTGGGAGGTATAGGGTCTTATCCCAAACAATTTTCCAATTTTTATGTTTGGCGAACAGTTCAAATAGTAAACAGTTGTGAAATGTGCAACGGTAACCTTCTGTGAACGCTGCATCAGTGACTTTAGATTAACAATTTCATCGATAACCATCTGTGAATAGTGTAATCGTTGACCCTTGGTAAACAGTGTCCTTGGTAACCTTCTATGAATAGTTCCATAAGTGAATAGTTCTATCAGTAACCTCTTACGGTATCCTCTCTTTCCTTTGACAAATTTCCAATTCTATGAAAAGTTCCAATGGTGAATAGTTCTATCGGTAACCTCTAACAGTAACCTCTCTTTCCTTTGCCAAATTCCCAATTCTATGAACAGTTCCATAGGTGAACAGTTCTATCAGTAACCTCTAAGGGTGACCTATCTTTCTTTTTCCAAATTTCCAAATCTATGAACAATTCCATCGGTAAGCAGTTCTTTCAGTAACCTCTAATGGTAACTTCTCTATCCTTTTCAAAATTTCCAATTCTATGAATTGTTCCATTGGTAACCAGTTTTATCAGTAACATCTAACTGTAACATCTCTTTCCTTTACCAAATTTTCAATTCTATGAATAGTTCCATTGGTGAATAGTTATATCATTAACATCTAACAGTAACCTATATTTCCTTTGCCAAATTTTGAGTGCATAAACAATGTTTCCATTATGGAGAGGTCTATCATTAACCTTTATTTCCTTTTCTAAATTTTTAGTTCATGAATAGTGTTTCCAGAATGGTGAGGTCTATCGGTCACCTCTATTTCCTTTCCCAAATATTGAGTTCATGAACAATGTTTCCAGAATGGTGAGATCTATAGGTAACCTATATTTCCTTTGCCAAATTTTGAGTTCATGATTAGTATTTCTATAATAGCGTAGTCTATCGTTAAACTTTATTTCATTTTCCAAATTTCAAGTTCATGAACAGTGTTTCTAGCATCTTACAGTTTCACCCCTTTAACATTTCCTTTGATGTAAAATACATTTAACGCCACATTTTAAGGACTTTAAAGACGATTCCAAGGCCATAACTCCTATTTTAATTATTCCAAAGGCTCGTGATGTTTTTACATGGTCAAACCTTGTGGTTTAATATGATCTGCTTTAAATGGGAAATCATGTGTATCTTAAACTATCGCTCCGTTAAATCTTCCAAAGGGACAAGATATCTTCCTCCATAATTCTTCCTCTTTGATCTCTACTATGAGATGTTATAACATTTAATTCTATTCCATAGGAGTTGTATAATCAATCTTACTCCTATGATTAGTTCTGCTCTATTTTTTATACATCCAAGCAGTATCAATCAATATTCAATATAAGGTATGTTTTATTGTCATTCTTTTATGGTTCATCTTCTCATGTTTATCTATTCCATTGTATATCATGTAATCTTCATATTTTTAATGGTGTTTTCTCAGGGTTCGGTTGGAGCGGCATTACCGTAGCATCCTAGGGTGTAAGCAGTTGTCGCGAGAGGATGATCGTGACCCATTGTGTTGATATAGAACGTCAAGTACTATTTGAGGTAGGGGATTCGTTGCAACTCTTTTCATTTACATGCAACTATATTGTTAGCATGTTTTATCTCACTAGCTGACAATGGAATTTACATAATAAATATTTAAACTGGATAAATAAATTGATATCGGTTGTATCTTATTGCCTATTGTTTTTCTATATAGTGTGATATATATGCATTCTTATTATAGGTGTTTTTTCTTGATAGAAATTGGAAAAGAATATAATTCGGAATTAATTTATAATTGTTTGGCTAAAGATAAAGAGTCCTTATAATGTATCTGGTTCTTCTTGTTGTAATTTTGATTTTAATCAAAATGGTGTAGTAATCATGTTTAATTTATTTAAGACAGCTTACTGTTTAGGTTTCCAAAATGTGGAACCAACATATAATAAATCGATTAATTCAAAACATATTATTTGTTTGATAATTCCATGAAGTGTTCTAAGTTACCCTCTTGATTGTTAAAGGTACAAGATCCCAATTGTTAAGATGTTTTTTTTTTCAGGCTGATTGTGTTGTGATGTCAGCATGTAAGGTTGTTGTGATATGTGGGGGTCACGGATACCATTGGTTGTGGCAGCAGATGACGCTTAGAGTGGTGAGATGCATTGGTTTATGCATGTGGGTGTCAGGGATGACACTGGGGATGATGGAATGTGATGGATGTGATTGTTGGATTCTTAGTGATTCTTATTGGTTTATTATCTACTTTAATTTTCCCCACTGCTCAATGCAGCTGGTCTTACTTACACTTCTTCTAAAAGAGGCAAAGACTCCTAGGGTAGGACACGTGCTTTCCATGTTTAGAATGTCAAGGGAGGATGGGTCTATTCTCTTTCTATAAGCGGAAAAGACTCGACGGGTAGTACATCTACTCACCATGTTGATCCCCCTCGTGTTTAGTAACATAGATTGATTTTTTAGAATACCTGGGAATATGGGAACGTTATTCTATAAAGAATAATTGAATAAATAATGTTAACCCATGGGGTTGGAGTTTGCTGGAACATAATGATGAGGTTGTAATTTTAATGGGACAGTGGACATTGGGTGTGAAGCTAATAAAATTTAATGTGGAATTGTTATTAATTATTGTAAAATGAAACTAATAAAAATGGAATGAAATAATGTATTAATTCTCTTAAAGTTCTTATAGGATACCTATCCATATAAGTAGTAGGCCAGAGTCCGAGAGAAGTTATCTAGAGATGAGTCTAATACTAGGTTATGACCATAGTTTGGTTGTGAGGTATAGTATATTCTGTACTTTTTGTGTTTATATACGCTACTCCACCCTGTCAGTATGGGAAACTGACACCCAAGGGATTCTGTTCCCTAGGGGGTCTTTTCCCCAACATTCTGGTGGGAGTATGAATGGCTAACTAGACCATGTGACCCCACACTCTTCTCTTGGTAGTTACTTGTTCTGGTAGGTGCAACAGTTAGTTTTCCCCATATATGTGTGTAGAGGCTTGTAATGGATTGTTTTTATTGACACACATATATTCTATATATAGTTTCCTATGGACTACTATGAGTGTAACATGAATAGGTTGTGATGGCTTGAGGATCCTTACTCGGTGTATGGGCTGTAATGGCTTGTGGTATAATACCCGAAGTATGACACACGTTATGCGAGATGTGGTGGATCCCTGAAACTACCTAGTTACTTTCTTGCGTACATGTAGTGGTTTTGTTTCACAAGGTGCATATTTTGGTTCTTCACCATGGTTTCTATAGGAAATCCTTTTTCGATAGAGATGCTCAGGACGTGTGACGTTGGGGCAAAGTAGAAAACCAGTGGGGAAGTATTGGCATGGTACCCTTGATATTCTTCATTATATGATATATTCTTGTTTGCGTTACTCGGTGAGAGTATCCATTGTGAGGTTGAGAGCTTAGTAAACATTTTTAGGTGATGAGTTGGTTTCACTTGTGGTTCACTGTGCTTTAGCATACATTCTTTACTTTTGCACGAGAGGCTTCGGGGAGGATCCTACTGAGTATACTGTTATACTCACCCTATGTATATATAAACTATTTTCCAGGTCACTTGGAGAAGGTTGGAGGTCAATCATATTTTTTCGAGCTTGGTTTTGCAAGAGCTGTTTGGGCTTGTGGTTGCTGATATTTTTACTTTTTTTGGGTACTTGCAGTTTTCCCCTTTCATTTGTAGTAGTTTTTCATGAAATTTCATATATTAACATGGGATTTACATTATATTTCAGTTTTGAGTTAGAGTTAGTCTGTGTCTATCTTATCTCTCTCTTCTGCATGTGTTCTCTTAGAGGGTAATTCCCCCCATTTTGTGTATTTTTTATACCCTCGGTGCTAGTCACCAACCTGAGGCCTACTGGAGGAGGGACTCGGGGGTCGTTATCTCCCTTCTCACATTGTCAGCCCAAGAGGGGTAGTCATTGTGGGGAGGGGGTCGTGACATGTAATATTTATATAAATAATGAAAATAACATGGTAATGTCTCTATAAAATTAATTTACCATCCAATTCCACACCTTATAATCATTAAAGAAATGATATCGTCGCTCGTGTGTACGTACAGCTTACTGTCTACACAACTTGAGGAGATTCATTTCCACATTTACCATTCAATGATGATTATAAAAATATATATTATTTATAAGTATATAATATATGAGATAATAATTATACTAAATAGATATATATATGTGTGTGTGTGTGTACTTACATATATCGTATTCACTTACTTTAATACAATAGGAAATGAAAATAGAAATAGCATTTATGCATATGTATGACCTAGCATCTCCATAAATGTTGTTTTCCATTTCATATATCTATCTATTATAAATATATATATTTTAAATATATATGATATATAAAACACGTGTTATATTATGGAAGTATGTAAATCATGATCTAAATGATACGACCAAGAATAACAAGTTAAAACATGTACGATAAATAATGCGATTATTTCTTGAAATGTTAATTTAACATAGAAATAATTATTAAATGGGTAGTATAATGTCATCAATCAATCATTTATGATATATTAAATATAAATATGGTTATAGTTTAAATTAATAACATACTATGGTCATTATACATGAGTTTAAATGTACCCCTAAACAAAGGAATGTACAAGGTATGTGTTAATTTCTGAATCTCATTATTATCCGAGATTGTTTATGAGTAATCATTTACTAGAAAATATTTATCATCAATGTCCATATTTCATTAAAATGTTTAAAAATTGAATATTTTATGATTTTATGGAATGGTATATTTATGTATATCATCATTTTAAATTTTTTAAATATTTATTTTCCTAAATCATTGTAATTAATTTCCATGTTTTCAAAATGATTATAAGGATTTATTTGTATGGAAATATATTTTTAAAAATGTTAATTCCATTCAAAGATTCAAAGTGGTATGATACAATTCGATAAAAAAAATTCCTTTAAATGTCTTCCTTTGTAAATTATGTGACTTTTAAATGATTACAGAAAAAATGAAGAGATATTTAAATCAAATAGTTTTGATTTCTTCAATGTCAACATCCTTTGGTGGATTTTACAATTGTTTGAAGTTCATTCATTATGATACTAAAATTCCATATTTTACTAATGGTTTTGATATATGTATGACTATGGATGTGTTACTTTTAAAATATTCATGGTTTACAGTTAAAGTATTAACATTTCTTATGCTAGTTCTAATATGAATGTTTATGTTATGTTTCAACCTTTTATATGAGGAATGAATTGGTCTTTGTAAGTGACGGGTGGATCCCGCTATAGCTTCTCGATGAATCAGTAGGTCTCATGAGACAAACTACAGTCTTGGAACAAGGCCATGACAAAATCTTATTTGTAGTTTTCGCACAAGTCATTGACTTTGTGGTTATGAAGTCTGGAATTATGCATTCCATCATTTTGAAATTGGCTATTGGTATTACATGTGATTATTCGACTAGTAGAATATACATATGAATAATTAAATAGCATTATTTGATTTATCTTGGACAAATTAGGATGATTTTTAAGTTTAAAATGCTTTTGTTTTAGTCTTATACATTTAATTAAATGTTTATGCATATTTATGATTATTTCTACTATATTGTTATCATTACCGAGCATATGAGAGAACCCCCTTCTTATGTTTTATATTCCGAGGATTCTAAGAAGTGTTTAATGATTGATAAGCATGGTTAAGATATGAGATTAATGGAATTATTAATAGATCATTTATGATGTGTTTTATCTTCTAATATGTAATGTAACGTTTAGGTATGTAATCTATTTTCCATTATAGAAAAACTGATTAGTTTTTAGGGATAGATTACTTTTAATATTTCCAATGTATAAAAATAATGCACCGACATTAGGCATCGGGGGTCAGGGCATTACTTTCATGCTGTAGAAGTTGGTTGTCAATTAGTTTGTAGTTCTTACGTTGCACCCCTCACTGAGGTGGTATGTTTGGTTCTAATTTTCATCCTAGTAAAATCCTTTTTGTTGGGAGAACCCTCTCATGTTCTCCCATTTTTGGGTTGTGGTTTCATCTAGATCGATCAGGTGTGACTTGGGGAATAAATAGTCACCTCATAAGTCCTTGCTTATTATTTTTGTGTTTGTGTGTGGACTTAAATTTTGATTAACATTATGCTTGGTGACTTTCTGGGGGAAGAATGTTCTTGGGTTGTGGAGAATTGTCACACCCCCGACCCTGAACACTACTTTTTTATATAATTTTTTGTCTTTAATTTTTTCCAGTTGTGGTTCAGGAAGATTACCATGTAAAATTATAGGGTTTTAAAATGTTTGTATGGATTTTTTACCTTTGTGTGGTTGGTGTATAGCCTAGAATACTATGCGGGCAACTCTACATCTGAAAATAATAATCATGAAATAAAGAATAAAAATTTAAATGAAAATTTAAATCAAAATGAAAATAATATAAAACAAAAATAGTAAATAAAATCAAACCCTAACTCTAACCCCCCCTCCAATGTTTAGTGCAACATTACCCCCCTTCCGCCTCATTTCCCCTTTCCACGAACAATTACCCATCTTGTCTCCCACTTCATCTTTGGCTCCCACTACATTATCCCTCACAGGTGGTCTTCCGTCTCTTGGATGATCCTCCCTCTAGTGGCTACCCTCAAACGATTCCAACGACACCTTCGACTGAACCCCCCTGATGTGCGACCCTCCCCCATTGTAGAGCATGATCCCCTCACCTCGACTCCTCTCTCATGCATCGTTCAACTTGGGTTTTGTGGGGTTCTTCATCCGTTCCACTACAATATGCCTCCAACCTCCTTCCTCTTCCCTATTTAAGATGTTTCTAAGTCTCCCCAATGTTTGGGAAGGTATAACCACACATAGGGTATGAAGGAAAATCCAATATTCATTTTTCTTGTGGTCTTGGTTTGTGCGGATGGTCCCCCATGACCTATTAATGAATATTTTTTTAGCCTCCATTGAAGACGAGGCATTTTAGGTTGTTTCAGTTCACCAAATCCATTTTAGGGGAGGGTTTATTTTTGTTTATGGTATTTTCACAATCCAATTTTAGGTCCTTAAGATGATTGTGAGTCCATGGAAATTTTTTTGTGGTGTGTTGAATAGTTTCTCTATGTTTTTATGAATCTAGTATATGTTGTACATTGTTTTGTTCAAAGTTTGGGGGTGTTCATGAATATAAATAATGTACATATAATATATATATATATATATCATCCATGAATTTATTCCCTCATGGATCGGGGAATAAGTGCATTGGATTACAAATGTATGTTTATAAATAGGATTGTGTGTGCGAGTACATGCTGGAATACTTATGGTCGCTACATAATTTAGCAGGCACAAAAGAGTCTCATCTTGGTTTGATTCCATATTCAAATACATTTCCTATGCTCATAGATTTAATTTGAGCTCCCTAATTTCTTATCCGTTTAAAAGCATGTTTTTTATATTTTTGTGTTATATATATATATACACATATATCCATGCCTATTTGTTTTCATCCATATCTTTTATAGTTAATTCCTTTAATTATTGAGGTTTCCATAAATAATTTAAATCATCGATAATATTATTGTGGTGTGTGAGTATAAATGTTCATGGTATTTTTATGATGGAAAATGGGGGTGAATTTTGTTTTCAATGGATTTCTTAAATATGCCTATATATATGCCTGAAAAGCGTTTTATGAAATTCCAATTGTCCTTTTAAAAAGAATTTGGGTGTTTTTATTATTTTTTTGGATTTTTTTGTGTTATAGTGTGATATATAATTGGGATATGATCCTTATGTGTGAGTTTTGTGACTTGGATGCCTCTTTGTAGAATTGTGATTTGTGGTAAAATGTTTTGGAATGATTTTATTAGTTTTTAAATTCTTGTATCTTCTTGGGTAATGATGTGGAATGGTTGAGTTTGTTTTAAAATAAATTATTGATTCTAAAAAATTGTTATGGTTGTTTTCATGGATATTTAAAGTGTTTCATTTGGATGAGGTAACAATCATGGGTGCACGATTTGAACACAAGGATGGGAATTCCAATTAATATGGTACATAAAAAAGAATGTTTTACATGAAACCCATTTCTCAAATTCTTCTTCATTTCTCTTCCTTTATCCTTTTATAATTATCCTCTATTTCAAATTGGCATGTTCTTACATTATATTAAATCAATGGTGGTTTTGATTATTCCATTTAAAACATGGAATTTTTGGTATTTTGTCAAATTCTGTTGCTTTCTGAACAACATGGATGTCTGATGAGAATTAGTAGGTGTGTTGTATGTTTTCATATTTGTTTTTGAAAAAAAATATGTATTTGGATTAAAGTCTCATTTGGAATTGAATACATTAAAATGGAGTTTTATATCTTCTTAGAAATGGTCTTGGAAATATTGTGTGAGTGTTCTTGAAATGGACTTCATTTAAGTCCCTTTGGGCACTTCATGATATTTTGGGATGAAATGTGGTTTGAAAAATTTCAACACCCTATTGAAAACATAAAGTATTTTATGAAATTATTTAAATTTTTGTGTAAAATGATTGCCCGATTGGAAACATTCATGTTTTAAAAGAAAGTTTTGATTTATTACGTTATATAACTGCACAATTGGAACATTCAACGATGTTAAATATGTATATGTATATTATGTGAAAACCTATATTTCATTTCTATTTATGTGTTATCATATAGGTGGTGTCAGTGATTGGTGTAGGAAACTGAGCTGACATCTGGTAAGATGAGTCACGCAAGTGATGACCTCATACATACATAGTATATTATTACCATGGGTTTTCCAGACATCTTTTAGAGGGTTGAGTAGTGGTTTCTAATCAAACCTAATTAGACATGTTGGTACCACCTATATTAGTAATAAGGCTAGATGGGATATGCCACTATATTTATCAGGTTAGGGAGTCTAGTTTCTTATTGACTAGGGATATTCACCACACACCAGTAGGTGTATCCAAAGAGAGTATGTCCAGTGAACACTCTAGGGATGTTTATAAAAATCCCATTATTTCGTACTTGTTTGTACTGACATTTTTTTATGGAACTTTTGGTTATTTTATCCCATGAAACTTTTACATTGTTTTTATACTGAAAGTAATATTTTAGTACTAGTAGGATTTGGAATTATTTCATTTCAATGAATTACATGATTTAGTAATTGATTTACTAAAAAGAAAGGAAAAAGGGGTTATTTTCAATAGTAAAATCTTGTTACCTATTTTGATAAGATATTGGAATGTTTTTTCTATTTTAAAACTAGAATGAAAGGATTCCATTTTAGAGGTGGGTCATCGATCATGGTTTATTTTGGAATTTCAACTGAGAATCTCGGTTCTCACGCATAATCTTACTTTTTAGTTTTAGGTTCTTCCGGTTTCACATCACTTGTGGAGTGATCTTCATTCATTATTTGGTGGTGACCCATGAAGTCACTTGGAGGTACGTTTGGTTGCATGAATTTATTTTATTTCTACAGTTAGTGTTATCTTATTGTTCAGTTTTTTAGTTATTATTCTTTAATTTATGGTCCAAAATCATTCCCAGATATTTTAATTTGGTTCTTAGCACTAGTATTCATTCCATGGTGATTGAGAACGCCCTTCAGGACATGCCACGAATGACTCAGAGGATCAGTTTAGGGTCGAATTGGGATGTTTGATGACATTATTAATCAATTTTTTGTTTTGAACTAGTATATAAGTAAAATAAATCTAATTTCAATTAGGTGATAGTGAAAGACAATAGATCTTATAGATTTGAAGTTCTAAATGATAATTTTTATAAGTGTAAAAAATTAAATAGTACACATATATTAATAGTTAGTTTGGAATTATCTTAAAGATATCAAACCATGAAGGAGGTTTTTATGTCATAGTCATTTTTTCATAATATTGAACTCAAAATACATATGAGAAAAATATCATACTGAATATTGATTTTTTATGATGCAAGAAATCATGTCACAAGTGGTATTTCATTTGTGTAAAAAATGGTATTTAATAATAAATTTTATATTAGGACACTATGGGGTTTTGTTCCTAAGAATTTGGATTTGATTTGGAAATAAATATATAGGTGCTCACGTCATATTGGATACAATCATGCTATAAAGAATGAAGCAGTTTTCTAGAGATTAAAGAAAACCCAATTCACTATGCTGAAATTGTATGTGTCATAACAAGATCAAGGGAAAATATTGTTTTTTAGTTATTATGATGTGGAAGATATGTTACTTTAAGGGATAATCAAACATGATCATTTAGTCCCCTTTATCATATATGAGGGTTGCCAGATGTCCTGGATAGATCTGATGGTCGAAAAATAAGTAGGAATAGATGAAGTAAAAATTATCACTTAAAATATTCAAATAAATTACGAGAAATTTTTTAAATCATTATATAATGTGGATTATGATAGTTAATAGAGACCTTATTTGGGTGCAATTTGATAATGGAGGATGAATAATTGGAACAATCACAATAACAACTTGATGAATTTGTTTTCTTTCGTATGACTCTATTAGCATTAAAATTCATATTATATATGTGTGGGTGTGTGTGTGTGTTTGTGTTTGTATGGGATCAAATTACATAATTCATGTGGAAAATTATGAATCAAGAGGAAAAATATTGTATATTCTCTTTTGTAATCCAAAAGATAATTATAGATTAATTTCTGATCATTATTTCTATATGATCATACTAAAGTTGTAGCTTCTTGTTTTGGATAGTGATCCCTATAAAAATATTTTATGAAAAATGTTACCATTACTAAATTAATATGTATATTTTTTATAGAGATCAAATCATTCGCAATAACTGGTGTCTAATCTTTAAAGTTGAATTGTAAATGTGATTGAGTAAACACATTTATCCCCCTCTCAATGAATTCTCATTATTTGTAAGTTTCAGCCTCTTCACGCACATCCAATATAGAATATTATATTTATGATTGAATAATTCCATGAGGTTTAAATTGTATATGATTATTCCAATAGATACACATCCCCACAAGATTATGATGTCATTGTATCCAAAAACCAATACATTATAAAATATATTACAATATTGCTAAAACGTAAAAGAGGTCTAATTGATTTAATATTATAGAACTCATGGTAGACCATCTAAATAGATTAATTTAACTTGAGAAACCTAATAAATATCCTGAAGATATGGGGATAAAAGGATTAACACTCTAGTCAAATCATATAAAATTTCAAATAACCCTCCTCTATGTTTTTTGGGGAATGGAAAACAAATAAGTGTGAGATCAGATGCTTGTTAAAGTGTTAAAAACAAATAATGATTACATAACATAATCAAATAGTAAGGTATTTTTCATGAATAAATGAAAAATATGAATCTGTAATCAAATAAAATTGAATGAAAGATATATCCATGACAATAAATTAATTCATGTATAACAATAATCATTTATCTAATATTGATGGAACACATAATTTATGACATCATCCCAATATTTTCAAGGCCTTATTCCAAGACATTTTCATATGATGGGTATATGAATATGCCAAAAAACAATATTTTTTATCTTATGTGACCATTTATTACATCAATGTGCTATATAATTTTTTCCCTCACTCATCACCTAATTAATTCTAATTCATTTAGAATTAGAGTCCTCAAGACATTTAATATAATTAATTGAGGATAAAATTGTTAATTAATACATGGACATCCATATATTGAAAAATAAATACATAAACTACATCCCTATTCATTAGAATAATCTTGATGTCCAGGATTACATCCTTTAATAAATATCATGTCCAAGGGTGGTCATCAAAGTATTATGAATTTCACTTCTTAAAGGAATATAGAGGCATGGGTAATTAAATTTTATAGGGTATTGATAAAAAATATCAATTTTATTTGGTATATATCATTTTTAGGATAACAATTAAGTGGTAAAAAAATCATCCATTATGTTTTATTAAGAGCCGTTGAATATTCAAAAGTGTATCCTATAATAGTGACATTCTAGGTTCGTAGTCATAGGTTCACTCATCATGCATCATGTTGATGAATTATTCAATGATCAAAAAACCCATTTTTATAGTGATCACCAATAGGTTTGTCTTTTTTATAACCCTTTACACTTTCCAATATCCATACATGGTTATATTTTCATGGATAATGCACAAATTGTTTACTTTACCAGTATTAAGTATGGGTTTTCCACCATGGAATTGTAAATCATTAAATGAAATGAATATGATATATGGATAAAAGTATTGACATAGAAAACCGTCAAAATTAATGAATAAAAAATAAAACTTATTCTATGAAAATGTATGAACTTCACATAAAAAAATAGGTGGTGATAAAAACTTGAGTACTTAATATTTAAAATTTTGATGGACCCCCCTATTGAATGGGAAGAAATTAAATTTGAACACTTGAAAAATATGAAATAAACATGATTTGAAAATACCATGAATAAACTTCTTCCATGATATAACAACTCAAATAGTTATTACATACACTACATAAAGAAAATTTTGTGCATAATACAAAATATGTTATAAAGAGTGGAATTTTAGACGTAAAACACTAATATTCTTTCCTAAATTCGATGATAAAATTTTAAAATAGGGTAACATAAACATATATATATTAATTACATAATTTATAGCATTCATAATATCCAATTTCATTTATACCCTTTATATATGGTAATTCTTTATATGAATTTTTATGATTTTACATATATGTGTTTATGGTTTTGATTGTCTGTATGAGTTTCATTATAATTGTGTTTATTTTCATTTTCCATCCAAAGTGAATTATTAATATGAAATTAATGTTATTTTTTGGTATGATTTATAATAATCTTTGATTTTTCAAATCTCATTAATCAGGCTTATGGATGTTGTCCTTGAAGGTAATGTTAATAAAAATCATGTTTTGTGATTTTTGAGAAACAAATCTTTATTCCTTATATCTTGAATTAGATATTGATAAAATATATACAATAATAAAAAATAATATAATTCAATGTTTATAACATATTATTCTATTAATTATGTTACAATATTGGCTAATTTAATGAATTCAAAAAAAATCCAAGAAAGTGGTTAAACCGAAACCAACATGAACCAACATTATTTTAATTAATGATTACGTGGATATTTTGTTATAATATCATTATAAGAAGTCAATAATTAATTTATTTTTCATTATAAGTATGATAAATAATATTAATATGGAATTATAATAATAATTATTGAATATTAAAACTTGAAATAGTTTGAGTAATAGTATATCCACTCTATATGGTTATTTTAAACAATCGAATTGATGATGATTTCTTCTGTGATAAATTATTAATAGGTTCATAAATATTCTATAAACGATCCATTAGTATATCATAAAAATCCTATTTATACTTTAATTGAATATTTATCTCTATTATTTTTTTAGGTGATAGAAAGTGAACATGTTACATAGTGGACACAGTCGTCCACACAACACATGGAAAAAAATATTAGTAATGGATAGGGTAGATGAATAAAAAATTATAATAACCTTATTATACTAATATTATGTTATATAAATGATAATAATTTTTTTATATTACTTTTTCATTAATAAATTTGAAAAAATATAATTTATAGAGAATGAAAAGTAGTTGATTATACTCAATTGGGGACATGATTTTTCCCTAGATGTGTCCTCTAACATGAATAATATAGGATATCTACTGTTGACTAGTTGCATATTTTGTTTCAATATATTTAAATAAATATAAAAATTAAATAATTTTTTGTTTAAATTTTAATATTATGTGAGTCTTTAAGTAGTTTTGATGTTATCCTTTTATAAGAGATGAGAATGGTTGTTTTGGGGACTCCTTTATATTTTTTAGTAATTTTATGATTATATTCATGGTTTAATGGATCAAAATAGAAGAAATTGAATCAGATACACTTATTAGTCTATAAAAATCTCAACCATTCAATTAATGGAACATTTTAAAAACTGGGAATTTTACACATGGTAAAACCCAATTTACCGAATTTACCTTTTCATTGGTAATTAATTTCTAATAATTATAATTAATTTTAAATAAAAAAAATTTTGATTGACCATTTTACCTAATTTGAACTTATAAATTGAAATTTTTGAGTTATTTTACTCAATAGAATTTCTAATGCGGTGAAAAATTAATTTTAAAATAAATATGAATAAAAGCATTGAAATTGTTTTTAGAAAAAAAGAAATATTTTATATTAGAATTTATATATAATGTAAAATTTTGGAAGATAAATATTTTAATGAAAAAATTGATTTATTTTTAAAATAATTAATGTTACATGGATTCAATCACAATATATTATTGAATATACATTCAAAATACATAATTCAAGGAAAAGGCTGAAAAATGGTCTGTATATTAATGAAACATATTAATAAGTTAAAGAAATACTCTCCATAGGCTTTCAAATTTCAAAATATATTTCATATTGTATAATTTTATACCTTAAATTAATTTTTTATTAGTTACACATTTTTCGAAACATTTGATTTAGTTTTATATAACAGTAAAATCCTATATGTCACAAGTTTTGTGAAAACCATAATTTTTTAATAAAACGGGCATTTTTTGAAAAAGGTAAAAATTTAATAAAAATATGATTTTGATATTATAAATTTAAAAATTGACTTATTTATGTAAATTTAAATTTCTAATATTTTAGTTGTAAAAAAACTTCTTGAATAAAAACTCTATAGATGATTCATTTGTGAAATAGTAAATGATATAGTTCTTACTAGAAATAGTAGTGTATGAGGTTTCACACCCCACCCCAATAATTTCATTCCTGAAATTGGTGAGTATACCTACTAATAAACACAAGTAGATACTCCAAACTTGTAGATTCCTAAGGATCTGAGGTTTCCTCTTATAATTGTTTATTTCACTAAATGAAATTCACCAAATTAGTTCTCAGATTCTAAAATACATGATACCTCATTTCAATAATTTTTATAAGATCCTTTTTATAAGTAACTTATGGACCAAAATCTATACCATGTGATATTGGAGAATGTGTGGTATTCAACATGTATTTCCTTGTAATGAAACACAAAATATGTTGTATATTATAGAATGGTTGTGGGTCATAACCAATCAGTAATTTATAGAACCAATTTATTCTAATATTTCAAATTACCCGATATATCTATGGTGTACATGCCCATTTTTACTAAATATTATAACTCCCATACTTAGAGAATCCTTCAAGAATACATGATCCCTAACATGAATGTCTATTTATTTCCTTTGATTATTAATATAACTCTTTTGTTTTATAAGAAGGTTTAGTAATATTATGAATAGATCATATATTAATAGTCATCTCCTTAATGAGAACTAGGACTAGTAAATTTATTTCTCCATCTTCATAAAAATAGGTTGGAGTATGATATCTATTTCCATTCAATACTTTTTATAGTATCATATAGATGCTCGACTGGAAACTATTATTATCTAAACGTTACACCAAAGGTAGATGTAGATATTTCATACCCTGTAAGTCAAGAGAACATGATATTAGCATGTATTCCAAATTGGGATGATGTTTTTGACTTCACCTCAATGTATAGATGATATTTTGTGCATAAATGTATCTCGATTTTGACATTCCATTGCTGACACTTCAAAACAAAATATGTCAACCGATGGTCAAGGTCAGATACTATAGATAGAGGCTCCCCATGAATCCTTGTGATTTCACATATATAGAGCTGAGAAGGGTTCTCATGTGGTATATCTTCTATTATTACCAATAAATGAGAAATCTTTGTATTATAGTCAATGATGAACCATATATCATCATTCGTTCATTTAGTTTTTCAGATTTTAGTGAAAATGCCACTACAACATTGTCCAATTTCAATATAGGTATATATAGAGAATTCATGGATCCCTTAGGATGAAATCATTCATCCTTTACCTATTGTAATAATAATAATATATAATTATAATCCAAAATTTCAAATTTCATATCATCAAACCAAAAATTCCCCTTTAATTCCTTATATGTATTTCTGTTTCTATTGTGTATACAGAAATCTAAGCTATGTTTATTATCATGTAGTTACATTTTATACATTGTAATATATAGAAAACATAACCTCTTCCTAATAGGTAAAACTCCATCTTTAGAGATAAAATCTATTAATTCCGTATAATTCAATACTTTACTCTTCCTTTTTAATTTATCATCATCCTTTTAAGTATTCTCCAACTTTTCTAGAAAGGATGGTTTATAAATTAATTGGAAATGTAAAAATTTATCTCCATTCATAAATTTCACCATATAAATCAGTACTAGATGTTTGTATATGTGACCCATATTAATACTTATTATGGTCATAACCTCATGGTTCCTCCTTCATAATGATTCATCATCATTGTTTTCTTTACCATGGTGGAAATATATATATTTATCATAGTCCCTGAGTAAAATTAGACATATCATATTCCCCATGTGGATATATTTCTAAGTGAATATATATTTTAAACAATAATGGTCCTTATATATCTCACATATTTCATTATACAATATGTTTCTCCATAATTTCAAAGAAAATATTTTAGTTTCCAATTTGAGTTCATGAGAAGGATTTTACTATTCATTGATGTTCAATTACCTAGATGAAATATTAATCACCCAAATATTTTGTTTCAATAAACAACTATTCCCTTTAATTGATTCATCCCTATTAATTAAAAATCATTCAATACCAAATGTTATATTCAAAATGTGTTCATTAATCAGTATCCTCTTCCGGTCTTCAAAAGATTCCGTGAATTCCAATGACTATTTAAAGTTATCCCATTTAAATTTTTTCTTTGGTTAATGGGTTATCAAAATAAAAAAAAATTGAACATCCTGTAGATAATAACCTTCTATGACCAAAAAAACATCAGATATTATTTATGTTCATCGATGTAGTCCATTCATTGACAACCATTTTCTTTGACGGGTAAACAAATTTCCATTATTTATAGACAATATATACAATAAAAATAACTTCAACGATATAAAATTAATGCATACTATACTTCCCATTTAATTCCATTTTTCGTAGGTTCTCTATAATATTTGGAAGATGACTCCACTACTCTTCAATGATAATTTATTATATCATGATACTGTAATTTAATACCAAAAAATATATATCAAAATACTCATTGAATAATCTATTCATCAGATCCATATATATAGAATGTGAATGAGTCATTCCAAAATTCATTATGATAAATTCATAATGTCTATACCATGTTCAAAATGTCACCTTAGGTAAAACATCATACATCATTCATATATAATGATAACTATACGAAATATTGATTTTTAAATATTATTGGGGACCTTTAGTTTTATCAAATAATTAATCAAATTATGGATAAGGATACTTATTCTATATAGTGATTGACTTTTCACCAAAAAATTGATTCAAAATCGCATACACCTTTCATTATTTTTCATGATCAAAGTAGGGGATCCCCATAGTGAAATTATAGGGTGTATTAATTCATTATCAATCAACTCCTATAGATATTTTATTAACTCTACCAACTAGAATGTATTTGTTATATAAGGAGTTTTAGATATATATATTTCATATGGACTGAGTTCAATAAATGAATCAACTTCATTCTATGGTGTATAACATGGAAAATCCTCCGAAAAAAATCAATGAAGATTTGGTCCATGGGTAAATCCATTTTTCATAGGATAACTTCCTCATCCTTTGATTACTCTTGATCTTCCCCTTTACAAATTGTTTCTATAAGGAGAGATACTCTAGGAGGATCTGGAAATAATTTAAATGAAAATGTTTCCCCTATAAGGACACAGTATTTCACTTTAATATCTTTAATCATAAAATCATTCTCTTGGAAATAAATATTTTAATTATAAATTGAAATCCAATCCATACAAAGATTCACATAAAATTCCACCATGGTTATAATAACCAATTTTTCAAATAGGGTATTCTGAAGAATCAGGAATGGAACTTCCTAACTTATCATGGTTTCTATAAGTCAAAAAATTAATGTATTAATAAGGAACTCCCTTACTTGGGTTCTATGGAATTATATAATGTTTTTGGAAAAAATATATTATATAAATGAGTTTCGAAATCAATAATCATATAAAATATTAGATAAATTTTTTTTAGTGATCAAAATAACTAAAACCATGTATTTATGAGATTTGACTTCAGCTGTGGTTACAACAAAACATTTTCCTTTCTAACATGGATTATTATGTGGAAAATTACAATTATGTTTCATGAATTTGTTCATATATTATATGTTATCCATAAAATTAATGTATCAAACATTAGCAACTTCTATTTTCCCCTTGAATAGGTAATGTAAATGAATTTTTCTCTATATGTGTATAAAGAACATGTTCCCTTTTTATAATATAGATGGTATTTATTCCCACAGTTATCACACAAGGGAAATCACATCTTTCCTTTAATCCTATTTCCTACATTATTCTTCCCATGATGCTAAGTCATCCTCTTCCTCACCTTATTTCCAATGAATATATACATCCATGATAACTTATATTGTGTATGGATATCCCTTGATACAATATCATCATATAAAACACTCTGTGAAACCAATACCATTTGAATGTTTTGTTATTAAGAATTTGAAAAAAAATAAATTTATCTTTATGATCTATGTACATATTTTGTTTCATTCCTAGATAACCTTGTAAATTTGTCCTCATATTCAAAAACATTTTCTATCTCATTTTGTATAAGGTTGAGTAATTTCATTTCTATTTATATTAACTTTTCATGGGGATATTATTTTGTATAGAATACATTATTAATATTTCCCCACTATGTTCACTTGAAATCATCTTCCTCTTTAGTTTTTAAAATTAGTGATCATCATTGGGATGTATCTCCCTTTAGAACATATACTTCCATGGGATGTTTTTCATTTCGCTACAAACTAATGTGAGAATGATATTCTCATAGGATGTAATCCATTGTTAAACAAACAATCGATTATTAGTACCACTTAATTAAAAATTTTGTTGTAAAAAACAAAGACCCATCCTAGTTACATCATGATATAGATCATAATAACACTCTATAATGGAAAGATTATTTTTCATTTCCTAGTTCAACTAGCCTAATATTGTTATTAATTGACTATAGTCAAACACATATTCATTAACTTCTTCTCAGGTAATATCCATATATTTACTATTGGGGATGATATGGTTCTCATTCCCCCCTAGTCACCATCTTTCTATAATGTAATACACATAATTAGCTCATAACATTGAATTGATAAATTATATTCCTATTATCTTCACTAGTGTGTTCCCAAATATTATTGAGAAATTTCATTGTACTGGTTTTATCTTACATTGTTACTATACATATAATAGCCACAATTTCTTCTAAACGTCATTTTATACCTACTATAACATTTTGGACTCTATAATCTAGAGCCATTAGTTTTATTACATTACTGGTTCAATAGAAAATGATTCCCAATGTATCAAAGGGTTTAGTATTCCTGGAAGATAATATACTTCCATACAATACAACTGTAAAAATAAGATATAAAATGAATTTATAGTGATAAAATCAGTATCCCTTCCATCATATCCATAAAAATTACATGCATTTATCTTCTTGGTCTCCAAGTGAAGGAAAACAAATATGTTTGTTCTTAGATTCTTTTTAATGAATTGTATAAAATATAATCCTATATATCAGAAACAAGTAATAAGTGATATAGAAAGAATAAATTAACAACATGAAGATATATTAAACTAAAAAATTAGTATTCTTATATCCATGATAATAAATAAAAACATGGAAAATAATAATCATTGTTCTCATACTTATGGAATACGTCACGTCGACTATTAAAAAAATCAAGGCCTTATTCCAAAAATCATTCCTATCATGGGAAGAGGAATAAACCAAAACTAAACTAATTTTATTTCAGGATTCCTTTAGATTCATTAAGGTGATATATAATTTTGGGACCCACCAATCACCTGATTATGTCAAATTCATTCGACATAAGATTCATCAAGATCATTAATAATATTCCCTAGGGAAACTCCAACATATTAAAACTTCTCTATCTATATATTGTAAAATATATCATTAATTACATCCCATTTCAATATAATGATGTTGTTGTGTTGGATAATATCCCTTAAAAAACTTTAAATCCAAGTCATATCATCAAGATAATATAAAGGAGACTTATCATAGGAATATATTTTAGAGGGTACTTGTAATCTAATAGGTTGTCCACGTAATGTAGTAGTTGGATTCAATAAATTAGATTGTTATGATACAAATGAAATCATAGGAAAAAAAATTTCATCATGTTTCACTAATACCATGTGAATATTCCAACCATGTCTACTAAGAGTGTTTGTAATGGACCTCCAATTCTCATTATATTGAGAGTATAATGAGTCATTACATGACCTTAAGCGACATCCCCCAGATGCCAAACTCTGACAATAAATGACAATATATTTTCAAATATATGTTGTGGATTATTTACCCTTTTATAAATAAACTAATAAACCAAAAAAACATAATCAATCATTTCACGAAATGATTAATGAACAAAAAAAAGAAAACTGAACAACTTCATATATCTCAAAACCACATTAAGTGTGCAACCGTGGAAGAAAAAACATGTATCAAAGTAAATAGTGGACAATCAATTAAATACTCTCTATAGAACACAAGAATCCATGCTCCCCAAGCTCCAAGCCCCCCAATCACTGAACAACCCAATTATCATGTGGTATTTCTAAAAACGTGTGAAATGTTGCCTATTACCCTATCCTAGAAGATAGAATATACTAAAGCACCAAAGTTCCAAAGAAGGGGTGAGTATAAATCATAGTAGGTTTTCCACAATTACTTCCCTAATCATTCCACTATGATTGAATAGCCAGGCACATTTATATTAAATAGTTAATATCAAGAAATTTACAAAAAAAAATTATAACCAAATATATACTTGTTTTGAAAATTGATGGAAACCAAGTGAAAAAAAACCAAACAAATCGAATTTCTAGAAGAATTATTTTTCCATAATATAATTAATCAATACATAAAACTAATTACTATTATCATTTTGGCATACTCATTCCATATTTCACAACACACCCACAGAGGCATGCTTCATTCTATAGTTCTATACTCAGGAGTCGTCTCTATTTCAACATCCATGTGTCCTAAGGACAAACACTCCCAATCAGAGGTCACGTCTCTTTTAACCCAATGGTACTCATCATTTATTAAGGGCCCATTAATCATGAACTCACACCAACAACATTTATGCCAAATATTTCCATTAACAAAATAAACCTTTTCAATTAAATTGATCTTTTATTAAAAACCAAAGCACAACCAATTCCAGAGAAACATTTAATTTCAAAAAATGTTACCTTTCATTGAAAACATCTAATCAAATTCATGTTCCAACAATCAAGAAAAAATCCCCTTTTTAAAAACAATATTCCCAAACCAAGAACCAAAGCACTCATTCAAAATCCCCAATTTCAAGATTTCACAACCATCACTCAATACGGTTTCCAAAAGGTTCTCAACAACCAAATCACAATAAATTAAGTACAATACATTCAATTTTAAAGCATTCATATCAGTTCAACATATAGGAGTCAAGAGTTAATCCTCCTACCTTTATGTTTTTGATGGGAACCACAACGAGCAAAGAACACATAAAAAAATTGGATCAATTCTCAAAGAACCCACCATATATATCATCTCCTCGCATGATCTAGACCAAAACATAGAATTTTTGTCTTATATTAACCAAGATCTAACCATTATGGTTTTAGATCTGATAAATATATAGAATAGTAGATGTACATCTATGTAGATATAAGAAACCGATCAAGAATGATGAAGAACGATCACATACCTCAAGAATATGTCATCGATTCAACATGGGAAGCCTTCTGATAACCTTAAAATAAATGCGAGAACCTTATTTGGCCTTAGGAGAAGAAAAATAATGAGTTCGGGCCAGTTTGGGTAAAAAACGAGGGTGTTATGGAAAAAATGAATGAGATCCTATTTTTGAGGATCTCATTCTCACTAATCACACGGGTTGACAGTAAAGTTAGGAAAACTGTGCGCTAAACATGTTGTAGGAACTACTATCATGGATTACCCTTGCACATTCTCTCAAATTGTGCTCCAAAAGATCTAGTGTTACTACCTCAAGAAGACACCACATATTTTTTGCCTGCACGGTTAGGAAAATTTTGCGCCGCCTGTGGGACATTCCTTTATCCCCATAACACATCCAATGTTTTCCCCAATAACCCAATTATCCCCAAAAATAATTATAACTATAAAAATAATAAAGTAAGTGTTACATAACAGAAACTAGTGGTATTATATTCTCCCCACCATTGTTTATTCCATCCATGGAAAGTATAAAACATTTATCGCCCTAAAAAAGTTATGTCCACTACTCTTTCATTCCCTTTTCATGTTCCCATGTCACTAGTTGAATCTGACCTTACTTCCATAAAACCAACACTAGACCAATGATTTTTCCATGCAAGACATTCTCTTTCATATCCATAATCTTCACCAGGATTTGTACCAACGACGCATCTGGCTCTTGGTCTACATGGTCCCATCTGATCACATGGTCCAGATCAAGCTGATACTTTTTCAAATGAGATTCATGTAACACATTATTCGCTGAATATAACCATGGTGGTACTTCAAACCAATATTCTACCTCTCCAACCTATTCCCTTATCTCAAAAGTTCTGATGTATATAAGTGATAACTTTCCCTTATTCCCAAAAACGACGATGTCAAAGTCATAGACAGATCCTTAAGAACACAAGATCACCCAAAATGAATGAAAATGGTCTTTGACGGTGATACGAATAATATTTTTGACAAATATAAGCCATATCCATCCTCATTCTCATCAAATGGATATTTTCCGTTCTTTCCGGGACAATTCTCAGCCCAACTACTAATGTCTCACCCATTTCCACCCAACGTCGTAGAGAATGACATGGATTCCCATACATTGCTTCAAACAGATCTGTCTGTATCAAGGAATGATATCTATTATTTTATTAGAACTCCATAAAGGGTAACCGCAACTTCTATGTCCCACCAAAATCCATTACAAAAGCTTTCAACTTTTCTTCAAACATTTTTATCATCCACTCAGACTGGCCGTCTGTCTGAGGATGATATGCCATTCTCAGAGTCAACTGAGTGACAAGGAATTTTTGAATGGATTTCCAGAAATGATATGTGAACCTTAGATCTCTGTATGAGACTATTGAAATTGGGACACCATGTCTATTTACCACTTTTTGGATAATAATATTGGACAGAGCTTCCACTGTATGAGTTTCATGAATTAGGAAGAATTGCACGGACTTGGTAAGCTGATCTATTATCACCCATATGGAATCATGTTTCTGAAACGTTCATGGGATACCTATAAAAAAATCCATCGGTTTCTTCTCCCATTTCCACACTGGGATACAAAAACGCTACAATATACTGGTCGGTCTCTGCTACTCTTCCATAAATTACTGACAAGTTATGAACCTAGAAATGAACTCGACCACCTTCCTTTTCAAGGTGATCCACCAAAACTGCACCTTTAGCACCTTATACATATTTTGTATGACTGGATGTACAACTCATATTGAATAATGGTAACCATGAAGGAGTTGTTCCTAACTAGAAATATGTACAAACATCTGATCTCTAAAACACAAAACTGAACTCCAATCATGTTTACAGCCCTCAATGGTCTCCCCACTATTGATTTTTGAATTCCTAAGAAGACATTCTTCATCAAAATTTTGTCTTCTTTGAAAATATTTTATAACTCATGAACAAGAATAATTGAAAAGAAATCATCATCATCACCTTAGTCATCACATTCCACATGAATTTCGGGTAGGACCAACATCAGCTTCCATTCATCTATATATTCTTTCACCAACTGAGTATAAGACATTCTTCTCAATGCATCATCCATTTAATTCCCTTTTCCTGGTGTATAAATCAAGTCAATGTAAAAAATCTGGAGATACTCTATCCATATTCATTTCCTCAGATTAAAATCTCGCTATGAAAAAACAGGTTTCATTTATTTTTGGTCTGTGAACATTGTCAATTTCTCACCTGAGAGATAGTGGCTCCATGTTTTCAAAGTATGGACGAATCCAACTAACTCTAAATCTAGTGTTGGGTAATTATTTTCGTGCATCCTCAACTTCCTCGAACCATAAGAATCCACATGGTCTACTTGCATAATAATGCTTCCCAAACCTGATCCCAAAGCATCATTGTACACCACATACCCTGAACCTGATTGTGGAAAAATCAAGATAGGTTCCAATGTAAGATGAACTTTAAGCTCTTGGAAATACTTTTGGCATTCCAATATCCATTGGAATAGAGTAATTTTCTTTGTCAGAGATATCATTGGTGAAGCTAGTCCTGGGAAATCATGTACAAAGCATTGGTAATAACCTGGAAGACCAATAAACAACGTATATTGAAGACATTCTTTGGTGGTTTCCATGAGATAATAGATTTTATATTTTCAGTATCAACCGAAACAGCATTAAAAAAATGACATAGCCATGAAAATGTAATTCCTTTACTATAAATCAAACATTGAGAATTTATCAGACAAACGGTGATCTCTCAATATTTGTTACAATGTTTCCAGGTGTTCCTCATGATCAGACCCTTTCTTTGAATACACCAAGATGTCATCCAAAAACTCCACAAGAAAAGAGTCTACATTTATATGAAATATCCAATTCATAAATTCCATGAAGACTACTGGTTCTTCGTTAGACCAAAAGGGATGAGTAAATAAGTATAGTGGCTATATCTTTTTCTGAAATTTGTCTTTGGATTATCATCCTTTCGAACATGAAATTGGTGATATTCTGATCACATGTCAATCTTAGAGAACCACGTATCTCCACTTAATTGATCAAACATATCATCAATGCATGGAGGTGGATATCTGTTCTTTATCATAACTTTGTTAAGATAATGATAATCAACACACAACAGAATAGTTTTATCTACTATTTTCACAGATAAGACTGGTGCTTCCCACAGAGATGTAGTTGGACAAATGAAACCCTTTATTTATAGTTCTTCAAAACACACGTTCAATTCCCATATATCTGTTAGTTACATCCTATAAGGTGTAAGGGAAATAGTATCGTTCCCTGAAAAGAGATCAATCGTAAACTCCACTACACATATTGGTGGTAACCTAGAGATGTTTTTGGGAAAGACATCGGGAAATTGATCCAAAAATACCTGAAAATTATCTTCTTCTATCTATTACATCGATTCTAAAGTCTATGATGCCAACTGGTAAGAGATATTTCTGGCCATCAGTTCCAACAAGCTCTTTTCACCTTTCTCTATCGTCCTCTCTCCTATGAATTGATGTTCCATGTCATCCTTATTCATGAAACTAACGATTCTCCAATAATGTTTGATGTGAGCCTTGAATGTTATAAGTCAATACATACACAGGATTACAGCATAGAAATCCCTGTCTAACATCGAGAAGTCCCATTTCATCTCTACTAATGATACTAGTTCTATTTTTCTCTCCTGGTTGAGTCATACGATTCTTACAATGTCTATGATGTTTCACAAACACCTGCCCTTGGAGAATTGTAATAATAGCATTGAATATACCTTATCTACTTGCAGTATTGAGATGCTGGAGGTTGTTCCATACAGTCTCTGTTTATGGTGATAAGTGAACCATATTGATAGAAAACTTATTTGACACATGGTAGTGGAAGAAGGTTCACTGATCTAGTCGTCTGGTTGTGACTTCCACTTCTACATTGGAAATAGGTGTCCCTTTTCCTCTTTCTCCAAGCATTTTAGTTCCCACCATTCCCTATAGGTATCATCATACCTACTCCTGTAGATCCCAAGAAATAATGTTCAATAACAACATCTATTTTCACTATAATTGTATAATCTGTAATACAGATCTCCACAATCTTCAATTGAATCGCCTTCCGTATTCTTGATTTGAAGATGTGTTCCTTCAGGACGCACTTGTCGTAACTTTTGGTATAAAACACACTAAATTCATGAACGTAGCTCCATACTCTATGACAGAGAGATTATATTGTTTTGGTCAGAAGAATTCCATTATTTTTTGGATATTGAATGTGTGAGGATAGAGTTTTTTGTTGAATAATTCCTCAAAATCCTCCCATGTAAGGCCTTCATCTAATTTAGCCTACAACGCTAAATCCTACCACTAGAGTCCAATATCCTTGAGAATATAAGTCACCTTCTTGGCCTTTAGCTCCACTAATGTGGAAATGATCTTGAAGATACAATTCATCTTACTGAGCCACACCTCCACCTTCTGAGTTTCATAATCACCTTGGATGTTAGGTTTATTCCGCTTCATAAACTAGTTGTTATGATCTACTTTCCTTGGTGGATTCCTATAATTCCTCGTGTCCATAACATGAAATGCGTGGACAATACTCTGAACCATCTCTTTTTTAACCCTTGGTTTAGGTGAAACCACATTCTTCATAGCTTCTGTAGGATGGTTTCGACAGGTGCTATTTTCTAAACCAACAACAATCTTCATCAATCATACTCACTAACAATAGATGTCCTAGAATTCTAAATTAATTAAAATCAACTATCACAACATTGTTTTCCAAAAACATCCTTATTCCATTTTCAAGTATTTTTGAATCATTCAACATGGTCTTGGAAAATTAAAGCATTTTTAAAATACCATAATCGTTTCCTTTTTCAAAATCGTCCATTTGATAGAAAGCATACTTTTTTCAGAAATCAAAACATTTTCATAACATGAACGTTACTCGAAATGATTTATGCACTCTTAGGGGGAATTGAATCCTGTACAATGTATTAAATACTCATCTCATTGGATAAACCCATGAAAATGAGATTACCAACATTCCGGATGTGTCTCCAAACACTTATATATCCAAATCCCTAGTAACATGATGTTCACCATAAAAGGGTTATCTATGTCCTACTATACTATACATTTCAATTTTCGAATGTCCTAATAATTTATAATATTCCATCCCAAGGAATAGAAAATAAATTATTTCAACTCCAAGACCAAGAAAAATGATATCTACTTGTTAGGCAAGGACCGAACCAGATGATAACATTTATACCAGTAAGGAAGGACTAGAGTGATACCATTTGTAAAGGCCTTCCAATTCTTGTTGTCTTGAGAGTACAACGAGCCATTACATGGCATTATGAGACATACCAAAGAAGCCAAAGGCTGTAAATAAATGCCAAAGTATTTAAAATCAAAGTGTGGTAATATTTAACCTATTACAAATAAACCAATAAACTAAAAAACCATAACCAAACCGTTCAATAAATTATGCATGAACAAAATAAAGACAACTAAAAAACATCATGTATCTCAAAAACACATCAAAGTGTGAAACTGAAGAAGACCAAACAAGTATCAAAGTAACAAAAGATAAAAAACTAAATAATCTCAAGATACCACCAGAATATATGATCCAAAAGCTCCAAGCTTTGCAATAACTAAACATCCCATGTATCACGATTTAGTTCTAAAAACGTGTGAAATGTTACATTTTCCCCTTCCCTGGAATATATAATTTTCCAAAACAATTATGTTACAAAGAAGGGGTGAGTATAAAACACATTGGTTTTTCCCAATGACTTCCCTACTCATGCCACTAGGTTATAAAAGTTAGACACATTTATCTAAATTGTTTTTATCAAAAAATTTACCAAAACAGTTAATAACCAAATAAAATAATTTCCAAAAACCGTGGTCAACCATGTGATAACAAATCTAAATGAACCCAATGTCCCAAAAAATATTTTTCCAAAAAAACAACTAATAAATGCATAAAACAAATTCTTTTTATCATTTTGGCCTACACATTCCATAGTTCACAACACACCCACACATGCATGCTTCATTTGACAATTCCATACTTATGAGCGGTCTCCTGTTCAATTACCTTGTATCTGAATGACACAAGCCCTTGATCCAGTGTCCCATTCCTTTTACCTCAATGGTATTTGTCCCATATTAAGGTCTCATTATGCATGAACTCACATTAACACCATTTATTCTAAATATTTTAATTACAAAAATAATCCACTTCAATAAAAATGAACTTTTATTGAACACCAAAGAACTACTAATTTCAAATAAAAATTTCATTTCAATAAACCATTCCCTTTTGTGGAAAATATCTAATTTATTTTATGTGACAACAATCCAACAAAATAACCTTTTTAAATTCTATATTTTTAATCCATGAACCAAAGTCCTCATTCAAAATCCCAAATTTTCTATATTTCATAATTGTCACTCGAGAAGGATTCCAAAAAACTATTCACCAACCAAATCACAATCAATTCAACTCATAAAATTCAATTTTAAATCATGAAAATCAGTTATACTAAGAGGTGTCGAGAGTAAATCCTTCTACATCAATGGTTTTGGTGAAAACCTCAATGAATGAAGAACTCACAACAAAGCTGGGTCAATTCACCGTGAACCCGCGTTAGATCTCTTATCCCAGCATGATCAAGACAAAAAAGTCAATATATTTGGAATCCACCAACCTAGATCTACCGATAATGGGCATGGATATGAGAAACTGAAAGAATAGTAGAAGTGGATCTATGTAGATCTAAGAAACCACTCAAGAACAAAGATGAATGATCAAATACCTCAACAATGATGCTTTGATTCACCAAGGGAATCCCTTGGATCATTTTAAGATTGATGGTAGAAGCTTATATGGCCTCAAGAGAAGAAAAATCCTGAGTTAGGGCAGGTTTGGGTAAAAAATGATGGTGTTCTGGATGAACGAGTGTGATTAAATTTTTAAGGATCTCATTTTGACTACTCACACAGTTTAATCACACAGTTAGGTAAACCATGTGCTAACTGTGTAGTAGGCACATCCCGCATGACATCCTCTTGCATGACCTACCAATCCTTGCTCCAAATATGCTGGAGCTACTACTTCAAGAAGATCAATGCACACATTTTGTCTGCAAAGTTAGGAAAATCATGGTCAGCCCGTGTGAATTACCGTTAGTCCCAAAACACTTCCAATGTTCTCCCAAATCTCCCAATTATATCACATATACATTATAACCGTAAAAAGAATCATGTAAGGGTTACATACAAAAAACTGGGGGTACTTCATTGTCTCTCCAGGTGTATAGTTTTGTCCCACTCATTGTGCATCATGTTAGAGATTATTTAAATTATCAAAAACCACTTTTGGTTTATTTCCCCTAGGTGAATTCGTTCCACAACCACATTCACGTTCCAAATTCCAAATATGGATGTAATTCATATAATGTTACACACATTTTTACATAAATAAAATTTAAGATGGGTTTTCCACCTTGTAAAAAGTAACACTAGAGTTAATAGAATAACCTTGAGGGATAAAAATATATATGTATAAGTCCCTCAAATTTATAGAATAATATGGAATAAAAATCCCTATAAATATATTCACCACACAAATGAAAACATGTGTTGATTATAACAGGAGTCCCAAAGAATGAAAATTGATATGTAAAAACCCAACTTATGGCAAGGGTTGTAATTAAATGTTATCCAATTGAAATATAGGGATTAAAATTTATCTTAAAATACCACTAATAATGTAATTCCTTTATATTAAATCTCAAATACTCCATGTATGCACCATATAAATGAAATTAGGTTCATAATAAAAATATATCACAAGTAGATAAATTTTTGATGAAAACCCCCTACAAATTTTCTAGACTTCCACGATCTTAAATTGACCTATTTTATCATAAACATATATATCATACTAACATATTTTTGAACATTAATAAAAAAATTTCACATATACTCTAAATAAAATTTCATTTCCTACATGAATTCTTTTGATTTCCCACATAATTTTTTATAGTTTTTATCTTTGTATGAGTTTCATAACAACAATTATTTTATCCATTATTATTCAATTTATGATAATCAATATATAATTGAAGTTACTATTGGGGATAATTTAAAATAATTTATTATGTTTAAAATCCCATTTATGAGTTTTTTAGACTTTATCCATGTAGATTAATTTGATAATAAGCATGTTTTGGTGATTTATACCAAAAGGGTGTTTTCTTAATTAATGAATTGGAATTTCAAATAATATCTCAATTCCAATAACTGACCACTATTTTTACATTTATATATATATATATATATATTACCATTAATTTTTTTACCATATTTATTCATTGTATAAATACCATTTATAGTTCAAGTAGGTGGTTAAAACGACACTAATATGAATAAACATTGTTTTACTGAATGATTATGAGGTGTTTTTGTTATAATATCCTTATAACAATAGTATAATAATAATATTATTTTTTATTAAAAATAAAAATGAATTAAAAGGATATTTAAGAACACATAATGGATACATAAAAATTACCTAATTTTGAAAAATATATTATTCTCCTAGTATGCATATTTTTAATGATTAAAAAATCGATAACTGTTTTTTGGTAATATCATTAATAGGTT
This sequence comes from Viscum album, assembly GCA_963277665.1. NCBI lineage: Eukaryota > Viridiplantae > Streptophyta > Magnoliopsida > Santalales > Viscaceae > Viscum > Viscum album. The sequence goes on along the minus strand of OY728126.1, from coordinate 1,938,762,721 downwards.
TTAAATTTATCAAAAATGGATCCATAAAAATTACATATAAATTATATTTATATGTTAATACCACCCGTATTTCCAACCTTGTAAGGAAGTGGATGAAAGTGAAACATTTTACATCATGGAGGTGTTCATTCACAAAATGCACGAACATAGGTTTTGTTTTTCATAGTGGATTTGGTATATGAATAAAAAAATTATAGTAATTTTTAATAGTAATATTTAATTATGTAATTTATAATTATATAATTATATTAGTTTCTATATAATAAATTTGATATGATATAGTTAAGAATAACACTTAGTAATGGATTATAATCAAGTCCGGATGTAATTTTTTTTACCTTGAAGTAACCTTGATTTGGTGGTATTATGATAAATATGAGTGACTAGGGGAATATATTCCTGCTATAGGATTACATGAATATAAATATCATATATTTTCATGTATAAATTATAATCGTAGGTGTTCCTTGAAGTGGCGGTGATTTTACCACATTATAAGTGAATGGTAGGGTAGTTTTGGGACACTATTATATATTTCAATAATGTCATCTATTGTTTCACGGTTTTATATCTAAAAAATGGAAACAAGGATAAGGGAAACATTGATTAGTTGAGATAAATCTCAACCATTTTATTCTTATCTTCATTTTAAATGTTTTATGAGTCTTACAATATACTAAACTCAATTGAACAATTTCACATTTAACACCAAAACTAATTTCAAATATCAGTAGTTAATGTCAATGAAAATTATTAATATTGATCATTTTAAATAATTTAAAACTAATAATTTAATATTTAAAATCATTTTTCCAATAAAATTTATAAATTTTTGGAAATATTATTTTAAAATTAAAATGCTTAATCACATAATATATTATTTTAGAGAAATGACATTTTTATGATTAACATATATATATAATATATATATTTTTTGGATTTTTTTTGAATTAAATTGATTTATTATATAATAAATAAGTTTCATTAGTCTTGAACGTAAATCCAAAACTTAGATTTCCTTAAATGTACATCACTTAATAAAAATATCAAAAATGGTTTTAATATTAATGAAACATTTTAATTAGTTATAGAAATGTTTTCCTAGTGTTTTATATGTAAAATTAATTTTTTAAAATGAGTAATTTTATTTGTTGAATTAATATTTTATTACATAAAATGGTTTCTAAAATTCTTTTTCTTCCTTATATAACATTAAAATCATACAAATTTTATGTTCCGTGGAAATAAAAATAGTCAACTAAAAATATATCCTTGGAGAAAAAAGCTCAAAAATTCATGATATAATAATTTTGATATAATGAATTAATAAATTAACCATCTTTTGTTAATTTCAAATTCTATAATTTAAATTTAATATAATTTCTTGAATAATGGCCCTTTAGAGGGAACACTTCCAAAATTGTTAATGATATGGTATTTACTTAATACAATAGAGTTCCAGGTGTTATAATGATAACCACAATATGAAATTATATATCTCAAATTAAAATTGAATATTTCATTTAGTAAACTCCCACCATGATAATTAATATTTTGGTTGTACCAAATGCATAGTATTTTCATTTCTATCAACATTCAAACTCATATATTCCATCATTTTTTCTAACACAAATATTTACTTCATCCTACCATTCAATGGAATGTTCTAATTAACCATATTGGTAATAAGAGATAGTATTCATGTAATATCCATGAACTTACACTCCCATAATTTAATGCTATAAACATTTTCTTTTGTATTTTTTTCATTGATACTAATAAATGAGACCTAATTTTAGATACCCAAAATTCAAATCACTATATAAAAATATTTTATCACTTAATGAAGTATTAGGTATAGTGTTTTATAGAATTGGGACAAACTCATAACAACATGGATAGATAAATAATTATTTCATAAAGATCTAGATCAACTGCCAAATGTTTCTTCACATAAGATAACCTTATTTGGTATAACATAAATTAAACTGATGGAAAAGGAAACATAAGAACGGTTAGATAAAATTCTTCATAAGTGTGAACATAAGAATTTTCAATTCAATGTCATCAATGAGATAAATATAAACATATGTTTATAATGAAAAAATCAAAACTCACGAGTATAACATAAAAGAACTAATACCCATCAAATCATGGATCATATTATAAGTGAAATTTTAAAAATATATAAAAATGTCAAGATTCATAGAATTTAATAATCATGGTCTTTGTGGTGTCAATATTGATCCAAAGAACCATTAAAACCCATAATCTATTATAAGTATTATTTTTGATGGATAACACTTTCGCCACATATGTATTACTTTCATTCAGTTAATACATTCATTATTTCCCAATTCATTAGAGAGTCATATCAAGATATCCAAACATAATTATGTATTTCAATATCACTCATCATCATAAATAATTTATAAAACCATAACATAATCATAAAACATGAAAGAATTCATTTTCTAATATAATAATTACCATATTCCATTATATCTTGATATACCCATGGATAATAAATGGTTCCATTAAAATACAATTGAAACAAAAATGATCCATATATATAATGAATTAGTATGAATGAATTATAATATATACCTAGTTAATAATAATAAAACTCAAGGGTTGTTGATGTTGATGATTTAAAATACCAAAAACTGGTAAAAAATCCGTCTCGAGTAAAATAAAATTGTATACATTGAAAAATAATTTTCTAAAACAAAAATATATATACATTTATTGAATCAATTTCATTCAAAATAATCATTGAATTTTTTAATGGAATCATCAAATAAAATAAGTCTCTTGATAGTGGGAAAAATTTCAGGTCGTAAATAGCAAAGATAATCCTTGTTTAAATATATTTTTTAAATTGAATAAAAAATGACTGCTATGGAAATTTTTAAGGAATTTCTTTTTAAATACATTTAAAATAAGTTAAAATATCATATAAAAACCTTTATGATATAATTTATTTAATATAATAATAATAAATTAAATATTTTAGAAAATAGGGATACATAAGAGAATGATTAAATGATTAATAGAAGATACATGATCGGTATCACTTACAAAAAAAATTAATGATAATTCTTTAATCAATAAGGGAGGTAATTGTTATTAATCTTATAAGCAACATTCACAACCGCATAAGAAGAAAATATATATTTTCAGGAAAATAAGAGTATATAGTTTCCCCTAAAAGAACCATGAACATAAAAAATCATGAAAATAAATTAGATTATAACATAAATCCTTTTCCATTTTGGTAACATTAAAAATTAAAATTTCATGAAATAAGGATTATGATATGGCTATGTATATCCCAGGAATTAATGGAAGTGATATTTCAATATTTATTCATGGGGAGTTAGTACACCATTAAATGAAATTGTGGTGAAAGAAATGAATAATATACCTGGAAAATGACATGGAGACAAAGAAATCCTATACAAAGATATTAACTTTGGACGTGATATTTAATCCATGAAGTGATTATGTGCATGTATTTATATACCTATAATTTAAATTTAAATACACAATAGAAAAATATATAAATATTCAAACATAATTATGGAATATCTATGGTAATTTAGATGACTTACATCCCAATGAAATAATGTTTTGTCATGAAACTCCTTACCACATAGTAACATTCAAGTAAAATCCCCTTGGAGGAAATAAAATAAATTACAACATAAAATATACTAGTTATAAATTATTAATGATATAACATGATTATTAGTAGAATATATACCAAATAAAATATAGTGGTTGTGTAACATTAAAACATGCCTCAATATATAGAAATTGAGATGAAATCCCTTAGAAGTATCATAACATTGATGTGTAAATAAATTAACGGTGAGATTAAGTGTATCAAATATAAATCCTTAAATAAAAATTACAAATTCAACATAAAATTATCAAAATAAATACACTCATAATTTTAGAATATCAAATTCATCAAATATGTAATATAACCCAATGAAAATAAATTGAGTTCTAAAACAACTTATTAATACCTTAAAATTGAAGTGATATTTAATCAATAATGATTTTTTCTACCCTAACCACAATACCATGGATCTGGTTTCATGTTTTATTACATTCCCGTAAGATAAAATGAAAAACATGATTAAGTACCGAATAGATTAGTTGCCTTGGTAAACTAGATATAAACATACTTACTGAATTATAGTTTAATACTCAAATTTAAACATATTTTTTCTAGAATAACATTATTCCCACTATCATATCCTTCAGTATAAAAAATAGTAGTTTTCATTGAATCCTATAGAATGGAAAAAAATAATGTCAAGATAAAATGATTAATTAGGGTAATGTAAATTGGAATAAATAATTAATAAATGAAGAATCACTAAAAAAATTAACAATATATAATGGTACATTATTGAAAAAACTTTTCGTCAATCAATAACTAAGAGAAAATTTCATCCAGAGGTAATATCATTTTAAAATTTCATTAATAATAATAACTGAACTCTTAATGAAGGAAATGAAAAAATATCAGGCATCATGTTTGTAAGTGACATGATATCTTTACCATTATGATCTTTTCTCAAGATATTTTAAAATAACTTTGTATAAATCGATATGGTTTGTCCAACTATATATCTAATATAATATATATCCTCAAAATAGTTTTAAATATCTACATACAAATATATGTGGGTTGGACAACTAATCTTGTCTCATGAGATTAAGAAATAATTAAGTGTATTACATTAAAGGGCCCCAAACTCATTTATTTTATATCAAAATCATTATTATTATATCAAATAATTTATTTAATTCATAAGAAATTTTATTTATCATAATGTACCTATATTATGTAAGGAAAATGGATTTATCAATATTTCTCTAGTTAATAAATAATTATAAAATTAACCAGCATATGTCAACAATGGTATATGGTTTAGTAAATAATCATATACATGATAAGTACTATTTTCATTTATGTGAAATTTAAATTCTAAATGAAAGTGAATAATTTAAGGAAGATTTCATGACAAAAAAATATTCAAGCAATTAAATTTCAATAAACTTCTTAGTGAAAATGATCATAAACTACCTAGAGACATTTAAGGATGGTATCCAAAAAATATATTATAATTGGAGTATGAATAAAGGGTTGTTTTAATATATGAATATAAATAAAATAACAATATCATTAAAAAATCATAAGGAAAATTTCGTTTTTATTTTAATTTTTTTAGAAATCAATTTCAGTGAAAATCACCACTAAACTCATTTTCATCAAAAGAATCCATATAAACATGAAAATGATGCTTTAAATAAATTATGGTCAATAAAGTAGAAAATTATATACGTGTATAAATAGAAAATAATTAAATTCCTTTTTTCACTTTAAAATAGTTAGAAATGTGCCTTGTTTAGTAAAAGACAAGAAAATTACTTTCACGTTTTTGGAAACAAACCGAATAAAATTTATTTTGAAATTGACATAAGATTCTATTTATAAAATTTTTTAATGTGTAAAAATGGGTAAAAATTACATTAAATTATTATTTTGAAAATTATAATAAAATTAAAGCATTTAAAAAAAATCAAATAAAACTTGTTTTTCAAAGAAAACATCTTTCTGAACGAAGAGAGAATTGAAATCAAAATTTCTTGAAAACATTTAAAATAAAATTTAAGTAAAAAATATTGAAAATGGAAGTGTTACCATAAAATATCATGAATTAATAGAGGTAAATAAACTTCCATTAGTTTTTTGGAAATGGTCCAGTTATTACCTTCAAAACATATTCAAGAACTACTAATCTATATTATAATGAGATTGTTAAATATACCCTTAAAATGATCGGAATGTTGATGTGACAATTAATAAATGCATCTATTATGTTAATAAACTATAAATTGATATAATTCTTTTATATATAACATAACATCATAATAATTTATTAAAAAGATAATATTATCCTGACAAAATCAATGATGTATAAGTTTAACCCATTGAGTGGAAATTGAGTTAGAAATAGCGTACCTCACATTTACTTTTGACTGAATTTTATTTAATCAAATTTATTGTGGTTTAATCATATTATTATTTTTTAAAATTTTCATATTGATCTTTATAATATCGTATATCATCCTATTAGGAAATATTATTAACCATTCATTAATAACATTTTATTATTTTCATTGTTTAGGGTGTTAATTGGATTGTTTTCTCATCCATGATTCATTATAAAAGAACATGTTATGGTAAATATTACATATTTATATCATATCAATGATAATAATCCGGACATAATTTTCATATTTATAAATTAAATATACTCTTAAAACTAATCAAGAATGATTTATATAAAAATAAAGTAAGTTATGATCATGTTGATGGTAGATTCTAAGTACGCATGACTAGTGTTTCCATTATTCACCGATCATTACTAAAAGTATATAATAAATAATTTACATTTCAATATTGATAATAATTAAATTAATTATATATTATATACTAATATATTACATCCATGTGGTTTAGGGATGAAAAGACAGTCACATGACTATATGAAGGTGGTAGTCCACACATACACAAATGATGTTATCACCATTATGTAAGAGAAGAAAAATGAAATTAAATGATATATATTCTCTATAAATATTTATCATTATGTCATTAATATAATAATGATTCCAATGTTATCATATATCATCATTTTATTTATCTTTATCACCTTTCTTGTCAAGTGTTATTGAAAGACGAATCACATCGTTTTGTGAGGCGGTAGTCCTCTGTACATAAGAGTGGACTTATCATATCTCTTATGGAATGGTAGGTAAAAATATATATATGTTATAAAGATTAAATTGTTATAAATATGTTATAAATATCATATATATACTTCATATATATCATCACACTCAATAGTTAAAAGGTCGTAATGGAAGAACGAACGACATCGGTTCGCGAGGCGGTAGTTCACCATACCCATGAATGATGATTTCATAAGCCATTTAAAGGAATTTAATATGGTTTTAGGTAATTTAAAATTATAAAAAACATTATATTTAAGATTATATGGATATTATATCATCTTGTTTTAGCAAAATAAATAATGGAGGATGATAATGAAATAAAATAGACCAGTATTTAAGGACATTACCTCCTCTTCGTGTATCCCCCTTAGAATTGCACCCAAACTGTTAAAGGTTGTCTTTATACCTAATATAATGATTTTTAGGATGATGGTATGGATTTAAGGATGTTATTTTTGATATTATTTGTTGATCCAAAGTGTCTTTAATGTGTGAATATGTGAGGTGATTGATTGCCTTTTATCATTGAGGAGTAGCATTTTTGTAAATACCCAAAATTGTTCACTATTGGGAGGACTCCCTAACCCAATGTGCCTCAAAAGATGATTAAAATTTTATTTTATGGATTATATGTTATTTTAACACCTTAAAAATAAAAAACGTTTTTAACATTTTATTATTTTTTAATTATGTTTAATCATTTTTAACTTTTTCTTTTTTAACATGGTAACTTATATCATTTTATCTACATAGATAATTTATCCTTGACTAATAAAATTTAAATTTTATTAATAGATAATATATACCTAAATATTGAAAATATAAAATATAATTTATTAAATAAAAATAATATTTTTTGTGTAAAATTAATCTTAATATAAACACATGTAATGCACAAACCCTCATTTTAACATTAATTGGGGAAATTAATATTAAATGTTTCCACTGATTATTTTTTTAAAAAATTTAATGTTAAATAATTATATAATAAAACTTATTCTAATCCCAAATAAATTATCCATTTTTACAAACATGATTCATATAAGTGGTGGAATTTAATTTTTGATTAATCTGGAAGACGTGCGGAAAAAGCAAGTTCTAAATGTGAAAATGTTCCAATGTAAGAAATATTTATATATAAATAATCAAAATTAAATTGATTAAAAATAGTAAATTTAATTATTGGATTGAAAATTGAAATAAATTTAAATTTTAAATTAGTTAAAAAAATAATTTATCAATATAAATTATTTAATTGAAAATGAAACATTCAATTAATATTCGGTATTTTTCACAATTAATCCAAAAATGATACATCTAAGAAAAATTTAAAATAATCATCATAAAATAATTTTGATATTCCAATTTCAGGAATGAAGTTTATATTGTCATTTTAATTTTTTATAATTTGTAAAAATAGGCTTTAAATTATTTTTTCAAAGAACAATTAATCTGTCTTCACAAAAAAATACACTTTTACAAAAAAACACTACTTTTTCTTCTAAGTGATTATTATTTTATTAATAATCAATTTATAACCATATAATAATGTTGGAGTGGGTCCTAAATGGTAAAACACATATTCTGGCATCTAAAACCACAGGTTTCAAATCCTAGGAAGCCCATTGGGGGATTTACTACATAGGTTGTGACATAAGCATGACATGGGCAGGTGAGCATGCATGCATGTCACAGATCTAGTGACCCATGTATGATGATGTTGTCATAATGTTGCATTATACCTTTGGGAAATGTTATTGGTTCACATCATCTTGGGCCTACGGGGAATGTAATAGGTATCCCTCAACCCATTTAGAATAAAGTCTTTAATTTCAAAATAAAAATATTCTTTGACCAGAATTTTTTAAAAAAACTGAAAAACCAAATTTTTTAGAATATGGATTTTTTTAATTTCCTAGAATTCCATGTAATTTTTTTTAAATAATATGGGATTATTTCGAGACTAGGCACTAAGACGACGTGTGATTTCGAGCCCCGTAGTGCCCAGAATGATCCATCAAAAAATGATAAGTTTTAAATATCACGTGAGGGTAGTTTTCCTAAAAAAAATTAATACCTCTTAAAAAGGTTCCCAGATTAGAAATATGATGGAACTATTGCATTCAGAGTAGTGGGTTTACCCTAGGTGCATGTTAAGAATAGTTTTTGTGGGTCTCTAGTGAGAATACCTAAAAATCGTATAACCATAAATAAAAATTTTAAATAAAATTATTGTATTTTTAAAATTCATATAACTCACAAAAAGTGTCTCAGATTGAAAATCTGACACCACTATTGAGCTCTTAAGGGTGTTATTTCCTTAAGCGTAGCCTATCATTTGTCGTCGTGAGTTTACTATGGAAAATATTTTTTTGACATGATGGTAAATAAAATAATAAAATAAAGACTATTTTATTTCTGATAAAAAATAAATGATAATTTGGATTTAAAATACAAGATTACCATTATGCTCAAAAGGCTATGATTTCTTAAGGTGGGGACTAACCTCTATCTACATGGGTCAAGGATTGAAGATAATTTTCAGGCATTTTAATGAAAAATAAAATAAACCAAAAAAGTGTATTATATATAAAAATGTCTCACTACAACTCATCAACAAGGCTTTTGTTTCATTTCATTAATGAAACAACGTAATGATGTGGCGACTCAGTGTAACTGATATTCTAAAATGTATTTCCTCCATTATGTTTATTAAAAGACAAACGGGATTAGGGGATGACCTTGGAGATTTCTCTAAGGCTCTAGAGTAATTTTGTTGGCCAGTAACGAATTATGATGAACAAAAAATCGTCAATGATGAAGGATCATAGGTCGAATGATGATGAGAAAATGGATTTAAATTCCTCTTAACTGATCAAAAATAACAATCAAACCCCGACACTAACTGATCCTTTTTCCAGGTAGGGGTTTTAATCTCTGTGATTATTGTTTCCCCAGTTATTCCCTTCTAAAAAAAGTACATTGATCAACTCACTAAAAATTTGATCCATGTATGATTTTTTTCTTATGGGCTTGGTAATAAATATTGGGGGTTGTTTTTGGGGATTAAAAATCCTAGAGATTGAATTATACTTTGTGACACCGCTAACAATAACAGATTTCAGACCAAATGTACAATGGACCATATTGTTCATTGAGAGTTCTTTGTGATCCCCGTCTCTCCAATTGTTCTTCCCTGACAGACCCACGAGATCACGTCAGGATTGTCCAAGAGGTTCTAAGAACGACTGCACCCCGAAAGATATTTCTAGGAAATCTTGAGGCCATAGAGATAAAGGAAGCGACTAGAGGATCACAACAGTTATTTCAAAATAGAAATTTAAACACAAAACCAAAAGTGGCGGCACATAGAAGGGGGCTACCAGCAGCGGTAGTGCAACCACCCAGTAGTGGAGGCTTCCGGCTTGATGGATTTTAGTGATAGGGACCCGCAGTGGGGTGGCAGCGGGTGGTGAGGAGGGTCAATGCCAGGGCGGGCCGCGGTGTAGCGATGGCGACATGATGCATCACCACATCACTAGGTGGTGCCTTGTGGTCAACATAACTTTTTCAGAGAACCTAGTCATCCCCAGGCTGGCTATGTGGAATTGAACGTCGTGGATTGATGTCACGATAGAATGGGATGCAGCTATGTCAAGCCGCATCGGTGGAGCAGGAATGCAGCAGCCACCGTGTCCCAAGTGGATCAGTGAGCCTGGACTAGCAGGCTACACTGGAGCATCAGGTTGGACCTGGTATTGGGCTGGGCTTGTGGAGTGAATTGGGAATCCTCGCAGCCAGAGCTGGAGGATAACCACCTAACCATTGCGGGTCGGGCCAGAGGAATTGGACCGGGTCGCTGGGCGACCCTTTGTGTTAAACCCATACTCGAACTGGGCCAGGTCCAGCAAGGGCAAATGGGGTTGGCCATTGTGATGGGCCAGAACAAACCCAACTGGGTTGGGTCAGGTTAGTTCATGCAGGACCTCTAGGCCGGGTTAGTCGGGTCAGTTCGACCATGTCAGACCGGGCCTAGATCCAACCAGCCCCTTTTTACTAAAACAAAAATATCGTTCAGACCGTGAAACTGATTAATGCATTGTCTACAGTGTTGGAACCCTTGTGACAAGATGGTACTTTCTATATAAACTATGTGAAGTTTCATGGTATTTGAAATGCGAATGATGGATTGAGGAATAGATTCTCCTGGAATCAAGCGTGCTTTGAACAATAATCATATGGCTGGTTGTGAAGTGAATGATATGAAGAAGGGAACCTAGTGGTATATCAGTTGAGCGGACCATAGTGGTCTATTGGTCGAGCAAACCATAGTGGTCTAGAAGTACAGTGGAATTGAGTGGTCCAACAGTAGAGAGAACCTCAGTGGTACAGTAGCAAAGCAGACATTAGTGGTCCAGTGGTTGAGCAGACCTTCGTGGTCTAGTAGCAGAGTGAACTTTAGTGTTCTAGTGGCAGAGCAAACCTTAGTGGCCTAAAGTAGAGAAGACCACAGTGGTCCATAAGAAGAGTATACATCAGTCACTAATCACGGATGAGTCCCTCAGTACTCTAATATGGTTCATTTTTATGACTGATAATATTCCATTCTATAATTTATCTTATACCTGGTGTGATCTGTCTTTCCTTTGTGGTCTAGCTTTGTTTTTTTCTTTGTGGTTCTGCATTTTTATCTTCCCTATGTGGTTTTTGATCCCCACTTAATATATTGTTACTCACACCTTCATGGGATTCTCCCACACGTGTCATGTCCCGTGAAGGTGATTGACGCTTTGATGAAGACCTTGGTGGTCCAGGACCAGGTCGTACTTAGTGATATGGGTCAAATAGACATACTTCAATGGCTATAGGCAGCTACCCTTCACCTACCCTTCAGATAGGGTCACGAGTGAATGGACCATTGTAGTTTTAAATTCATTTTTTGTTTTGGGATTGTATTCTGGACCCTTTCTAATTTCACTGTAAACTGTACTATCACTAACAATTGAGGTACGGGTTTACCTTCCACTATTTGAGCATTGTGCGTGTGTATGGGTTTCAAGTATAATGTCTTACCTTTTAGGAATATGACTACTCGGTGCCAGTCACTAGCCCCTGGCCTATGGAAGCTGGGCTTGGGGTAGACATGGAACAGGCCCTGGGGGACGGGTCATGACACTGTTGTATCATAGGGCGGTCAGTTCTACCAGAAGAACTAAGATTATGTAATTTTTTGGGGGAAAAGTGTTAAGTATTTCAAGTTGGTCTTCCAAGCCTGGGTGTCCATTGTTGGTGCGGAGGCTAACATATCCATTCACCATGACCCAGAATTCATCATTCTAGCATGGTACATGAAAAAACTTGTTTCATGTGTCATTGAATGTTTTCTCATGATCGTTTTGAGTCAATAACATCTCATGAAGTATAATCTATTGATCGTGGTACATCTTGTTTGGTTTTAATATTTTTCCCCATAGACAACAAGAAATGATTATAATCTATGATCAAGCGGATGATCTGGGAGGGACAAGAAGTATACATGGGTTCTTACAAGAGACAATTGTAACACCCCACGTAAATAAAGATTATGACATTTTCATATTTATCAATATTTTTGAATAAAATATTAATATTACTTTAAAGGGAATTATATGCTTGAGGGAGTACCCAATACGCAACAACAGGTTTCTTTGAAATCTTACGTTGCACTATAATAATAAAATAATATTATTTTAAAAGATAGTTAACTCCTAGCCGTTGTAATGGCGGGAATGACCGGAACTAACTACAAAATTATTATATATGTTTGTCATATATTTTTACTTTTATCCAGTAAATTTTGGAGGCTTAAAATGCAAATGAATCCAATTTTAAGCATAAATCTTCTAATATTCATTAAAAGGTCGATTAACTGCCTTTTGATGGAGAACCCTTTTTAAATATACTTTGGACAATTTTATATGTTTTATTTGACAAAATAAAATCCTTCTTTAGAATCTGGACATGAAAATTTATTTTGTAAAATTTCATTATTTTTTTCCGATAAAGATCATTTTTATTGAAAATGATGCATTTTAATTCAAAACCTCCTTTTAATATGATTTATTTATATGGATAGATTAAATTTTCAATTTAGATTAAAGTTTATTTAGAATATATTTTTACCATTTAATCTAATGGTGGTCTTTGGAATTAATTTCACTTTGAAATTGGACTTAAACTAGTGTCGATCTTTTAATAGATATTGTTTCTTAAAAACATGTCATTTGTTTTGACAGTGATAATTAATTATTAAATTAATTGATGTAACATATATGTTTTTAATTTTGTAAAATAGACAACATTTTTGAATTCAAAACATCAAATATAACATAGGGTGAATTTTTGGTATTTTTTTGAAAAACATCAATTTTTGATTAATAGTGAATCCACTAAGTGGTAGTTTAAAACTAATATTTCGTTTAAATGAAACCTTACCAATTCTATGATTTGAATTTAAAATATACGACATACATGGTTGTCATTAAGATGTAAAATGTGGTTCAATGGGATTAAAATAATTTTTTGTGAATAGTAATTTTTAAGTTTTTAATTGCGATTAGTGGTAATTAGTGTAATTTAAGGTAAAAATAATATTTAAATAATATTAAATGACTTAGAAACATGTCCTACCCTCATTGGATGTGTCATGGACGTCCTAGAAAATCCATGGGTCAACATGGGGACCCCATAGAGCCACCTTGGTTGGAAAATGACAAAAATAACTTTTTATTTAATGTTAAAATAAAAATGTCACAAGCATGAGATGTTTCACTAAAACAATTTTTATATGGGGTTATAAAAGTCATATTTTTGACTATAAATATTAATTAGAAATATAAAAATATTTCCAACATCATTATTGTTTTTTTATAATTTTTATACATTTAATAAATTAAATTATTTATGACATTATGATGACGTAGTGACTACCTCATTAATAAAGGATTAAAATAAAATGAAAAGATAATGTTAAAACAATATCTTACACATGTCAAAGACCTATTGGATGAGTATATTTCGATCCCTTACCACCTTATCCTCGAAATACATCAATTTGGGACCTTTAAAATCCGAAACTCATTTGAAAATAAAGTAACATTTTGTAACTTTTCAAGAGTGCCCCTCCTCTCCTCTTAAAAAAGGCCCCCACCTCTACAACCTTACCCACACCTCTCATTCATTTGGATCGGCCAACACCTACTCATTTTGCCTCTCCAAATCCCTCTTTTACTCCTAGAATCCTCACTTTGGGCAGACGTCTTCCCCAGGAAGCCTTTGAGCTCAAATCAAAGAGAGATACTCGATTTTAAGGTAATGTCTTCAATTGTGTTATTTTGTTTTATTTTGCTTCTCCAACCCCCTAAACTCTTTTTATTCATTTCATTTGTAACAAATACAGTATCATCAATATACAAGGATGTTTTAATAAGAAGGATTCGAGCTACACATACTCACACCTACATCTAATGGTTAAAGAACATACTGTTTCTGTGGATGGTGAATTTCAGCCTCACGAAACGATGATTGTTCAATATTCTTTTAACACCCTCAAAGGTGGACATTAATATGTAACTATATTTATATATGATATATAATATGTTTATGTTTTACTTAAGATTATTTATTTTTAATTTATGTCATACCTTTATAGTTTTCATTATGGTTATATTCGATATCTTCAATTTAGGAAGTGCAGACTACCGCCCCCTCAAAGTGATTTGATTTATTAATACCATATGTGGTACGTATAAAGGATAGATTTATTGATATTATATATGATACCATACTGGAATTATAATACTATAATGTATCATTATGTTTTAATTTCATTAAATAATAAATAGAAATGGAAGTAGCGTTCATGCGTACGTACGGCTTACCGTCTCCATGAACGGTGCATTTCATTTCTTACCTCTAAATGTTATTTAATATTATAAATGCATGTATATAATGGATATATATTATATATATTATATCTACATAATGAATATAACTCTGGATATAATATATATTTTACCACATGAACAACTTGTAATTATAAAGAGTTTATTTTTGACTCAAGTAGCAATGATCTACAAAACGACCATTATTAACTTACATAGTGTCCATAGCATGGTATTAAGTGATATAAAAGGAATAACTAACTTGAAAAAGGTACTTAATAAAGTATAAATTAACTCATTTTTATTATTCTGGATGTTAAAGAACGATCGAGTCAAGTTGGACCTGAGGTAAGGGATCCTACCCCTCTCTTTCTTTTTAAGTACACTCTTTTATGTCATTCCTTTTAAGCTCATATTTCTTATGATTGGGATGTTCTTTTATATTAATCGTACTGTGATTTTTATGTTAATTTATGAGAGAACCTATTTTCTCACATCAATCCATTTTTTATGTTTTAATTGGCGCCGTTAGGCTGCTGAAATTTCGTCAGGGGCTTTTTATCTCACTTTGTGTTTTCGTGAGATTCATGCTACATTTTCCAATATTTCCTTTTGAGTGGTGTATGTAATGTCCATTATTCTACTCTTTGTATAACATACTTTATTTTATGAGTATTTACAACAATCTTGTATAGTTCTTCTTTCATGGGGTGTACATCTCGAAAGTTACCCAACTCAGTAAGTGAACCTTTCACCCTCCTCTTTTTAAAAGACTTATTTTGTTATGTCTTTTAATTTTCATCTTATTATGAGGGGATATGTTATTATATATCCTTATTACCGTAATTTTTGTGTCCAAGTGATGAGATACCATTTATCTCTCTCATAAACTCTTTTTCTAAAATTTGATGTGACGCCGTAAGGATGTCAAGGGAACTTCTTAACCCAATTTCGATTTCTTTGGGTTCAACATGCAGTTATTGAATATGTCATCTTTGAATATGTGTGAATGACCTTTGATTATTTTACACTTAATATCCACTTATGTTGGGTGTATTTATAATTTTCTCACATAATTATGAGATTGATTTATCTTTAATTTAAGGATACCATCTTTATAATGGATTTCATCTCAATTTACATTTCCATTGAGACTTCATTGTTATTATGCACCAATTCACTCTTATATGGTGTATATAATATCATTTTGAATATTATATCATTAATCCCTTTATTCTAATGATATTATAATGTTTTTATTAAATGTTATTCCTCAATTATTGTATTCAAGTGTCTCCCATTTTGTTAAAAACCCTTTAACTAAGATATCATTTTAAATGTTTTAATGATTTAATCTTATAAATATTTCTCATTAATATCCATGTTTTCAAAATGGTTTTAAGGATTTATTTATATGGATATTAATGGTTGAAAATGTTAAAAGCTTCAATGTGGTATGGGACACTTTGATTCAAAAATCTCTTTATGAAACGTTTTAAATTGTTTTTAAAATGGTTTTAGAATGGATTCATTATTTCAATATATTAATATGTTATATTGTTATTGAAATGTCAGAATTTTATCTTTCCTTTATTCTTAAGTTATGTGGTATGATTATTTTATGGTTCTTGGTCATGGTTTATGAAGATGGGTGATTCCGTGATAAACTAGGGGCAGGTGAGCCCGATATAGATCTCCAATGCATTAGGTAACGTGAAGGAGTTAAACCTTAAGGTTTATCAAAAGAAATTTAGGGAATATACTATGATGGGTATTCCAAACGTAACCAAGAGGGTTACTCCCTACGTAAGAATGTTATGAATGCCTCATGTTACCTTTTTGTTTTATGATTTCAATGATTTATTCATGATTTTATGAGGTATGTTAAAGTGCATATATTTTATGTGTAATGTATGATTTCATTCCTATGTATATATGTACTCATGTTTCCTTTCCATACTTTTTATAACCCTTACTGAGCTTTTTATGCTCATCCCAAGTTTTTGAACTGTTTTTCATAGGTCAAGGGAATGGTACATGATATGATGATAGTGTCAAGGAAGTGTCAAGAATGAATCCATGTTTTATTTTAAATATGTTTCCGTTGATGGGAAAAATGAATACTATATTTTATGTAACCACTTTGTTTAAATGTGGAATGTAATGCAAGTTATATGATATAATTCTCTAAAACTCTAAATCAGAAAAGATCCTCAATGTGTAATCTTGTAATAACTCATGATTAAGTAAGGTTTAATGTTGGGGCCTTAAAGTTGGTATCAGAGGTCGGTTTAGATAACATTAGAGGTTACAGTGTTGTTTAAGAAAAAGTGACAAGTTGTGTATAACCACAATGGTTAGTATATTAGATGGAGTCATCGTTTTTTTGAAAGTTAGAATGTGTTTGAGATAACTTGGATAAGTATATCTTGGTGTTTATCGTCCTCTTTTTTATTTTATTATTTCACCAATATACTCACACCGACCTTTTTGGTTTTAATAAATGGATGGATCTAGTAGGCACTATAGTAATAGTGGATTTGAAGAAAACTGTGACGGTTTTATGAAAGAACAACTGAATGATATGGGAGCTGCAATGATAACTCTTGTGGTTTTCCTCAACCAACTATCTGGAGTCATGATTGACCACCTGAACCTTAGTGATTTTTATAAGTCATCGTGTATGCAAGAAACAAATCCCTACGGATGTTTAGGTAATAATCATAAAGGGAAGTATGTTCAGAAACCTATGTGTCAAATATGTGGAAAGAAACACAAAGTAAAATGTTTCAGAGGGACATAAAGATGCTATAGATGTGGAAATGAAGGTCATAAAGCAAGAACCTGCCCTGGAAAAAGGAAGCATCTAGTTGACTCTAGGAAAGGGAAAGAATTTCTTTATGAAGGATCAATTGAATTTTTTAAATGTGGTGTGCATGGTCATTATGAAAACACATGTCCTACGAAGATGTTTCGGGAATGGGGTCATCAAGATCGTATAAATATTCATTTACCAATACCAAATGCCATTCCGATTGAGGATGAAGAAACTGACAATGGATAATGAAAGGTATGGATTATTTCTAAACATATGTTTTCCTATTATTGGAATCTTAGGATATGATTCATGAATTTCTTTGTAGGAAAGAAGTATTTCCGAATAAGTTGAAAAGGAATGGCTAATGGATCATGAGGAATGTTCAATGAGTAAGAAGTCATCATATAAGGGATTCAAGGGTTATGGTAGATTTTAGGATGGTGAAATTATTAGATGTATTAAGTATCTTTTCATGATGGGGTTACATTAGAAGACTTTTTATAGTAACTATAACGACCCATACTTTACATAAATTGTTAATACTTCAAAATTGAAGCACACTTATTACAACATATGACAAAACCACAAAGGACCGTATAGGTATAGTGTCTTTAGAAACTGGGAAACATAAAAAACTGGTTCATAAATCTTCTACAGTGTCTCACATTTATTTCATCATATCTAGGGTCCCTTTTAGCATATTCTACTTAATATCCGTCTTCCTGACCTGGGGAAAAGAAAACATAAAAGGGTGAGCTCAAATGCTCAGCAAGGGCAAATAAAGTAAATAAAAATCATATCATATCTTTTTGAAAATCAAAACCTGCAAAAGAGATCATAATATCTTAACCTGGAATAAATCATAGAAGTGAAAATGAGATCCCCATAATCGTAACATAAAACTTGAAACTTTTTGGCATGCACACATAATCATGGAAAATCATTTCTTGTTAGTCATGACTCACTTCCAAGACTATCTTAGTGGACAAAGTCCCTTTCTGAACCGAGTTCACTCCTCGTTTCAGTCCTGTATCACTGAACCGAAATAACCTTCTGTTCCAGCCAAGTCTATCTCATGAGATATAAAATATTTACCCAATGCATTGGAGGGAGATATATGTCCCACCCATCTTATAATTAATCCTTTCTTATGTGTTCCACATAATCATAAATCATACATCATCGCATAACACATGTAACAAAAATGGGATTCTTGAAACATCATGACATCATAAAACAAATCATATAAGATAAAAATATTTCCATCACAACATAATCAAAACAATGTAATAATATAGATAAAAACAGAACCCTTTTATTATCTTATATGGAAAATAATTTTTATAAAATACTTGAACTCCATTCTTGAGGAAAATATCCTTTCTACTTCAAAAACAATTTTCCTTTCTTAACATGTCATACAATTTTAAACTAAAAGAAGTTGATTAAAAATAAGCTTGAAAACTTTTAAAGGAAGATTCTTGGAAATAATGTTTTAAAAATCCATTCATGCCGTATAAGTTAAAAAAACATTCTTCGTACTTTTGTCGGAAAAGTCAAAAAGTACCTCGTACGAAAAACGAAAAAAGATTCCTTTCATACATATTACTAAAAACTCACCGAAGGGTAAAAATGGATTTAAAAAATTGTAGTTGGATGGAAATAATATTACATATTTATGATACATGGATGTGGATGATAAAATACACCCCAGTAAATGCCAAAGTAAAAACAATCTCGGATAAAAATGAGATTGTGATATTTTCCCTTACCTTAGGTCCGATTTGCTTTGTACGTGTCCGAAGCTCCTGTATAATGGTTTAAATAATGTTATTGACTTATTAGAGAATCATACATATTGATATGATATCATATATGGTCATATTCTTTGCTTCTTGTTAGTGATATTTCATTGTTACTTGTTACTCGGGTCTTTATTACCTTTTGTTCTTATGCGTGTTTTGCCGAATACCTTATTATTCTTCTTTTAAGGTTATAGATACCTTATATCCAGAATGGTATTAGTGTAACATATATCATATTTATTCATTCAATTCATTTATATAATTGCTATGTAATGATTATCATGTAGAACGAGTCGCATCACATCGTGGAGACGGTATTCCGTACGTACGCACGAGTGATGATATCGTTCCTATGATCGTGGAACTGTATTGGAGTATATATATATTATTTCAGTATCAATATTACTTTATAATAATCATAAATAGTTACTCATTACACCATTATACTCATCCTTGTAAAGTGATGGTTGAAAAATAGATTACACCACGGCGTGGATACGGTATTCCGTACGTACGCACGCGCGGTGATTTCATTTTTCCGTAGGATGGATAGAAGGTGAATTAGGGTTGTTTCATATTTATAATAACATATCAGTATGTAAGTAATACTGATGTTATTACTTTATCATGAAACAACTAAAGAAGAAGAAGTTGAAGAAGAAATAAATTGAAAAGATCGGTAATGGATATTACCTCTTCTTTGAAACGCCTCTTTGAATCCTCCACTTAGGGAACTAAGATTGGTCTTTGAATAAGACCCGGAACTCTAGGATTATTCTAGGGAAGTGGAGAGGATAAAATGGTAGGGGTTTTCCGAGCTTGAGTGCTCAAATTGGTGTGAGGAGGAGGGGGAGGAGGTGCCCTTTTATAAGAGAGGAGAGGGGAACCTTAGAAATATCTCAAAATATTATTTTATATTAAAGTAAAAATAGGTTTATAATGGTTCGAAAGGGTCTTATTTCGAAGCTAAAGTGGGGATGGGTCGAAATCCTATCAACTAATAGGATTTAGACAAGTTTAGGTTATTATTTTAACCTTATCAATTAGATTTAACTCTAAGTTAAATAATTTAACTTTTACCATGTCTTTTTGTTTGCTTTCACTATATGGTTAATACACTTACTATAACATGCCAAACGAACCCCAAATTGTTTATTATTAATATATATATCCTTATCTAAGTCATTTGGCCGAACCTTAGATTTTTAGGAATAAAATAACAATTAATAATATAATATTTGAAATAAAAACTATTTTGTGTCAATTTTGACACTATTTGATTTATGATTTTTGTGAAAGTCATAACAGAATTATATGTTCAAACCAAGTTGATTAAATCAATACTAATATATCATAGTAACCTAGAAAATTAGTGTAATTCATAAAAAGTCTTAAATTACATTTATTTTGGTATTTATATTATCAATTATGTCAATATTTCATTAATAAGATAATTTCTGCATCATCATTGTGTCATAAATAAATTAAATTATTTGAAGTCTAAAAATTACAAATAAAATACCATCATGTAGGAAATATTTTTAGCTTTCTAATGAATATTTACAATCGAATTTATCTTATGTATAACCCCATATTAAAAATGATTTACTTATTAAACTTTGATTTTAACTATTTTAACCCTTCTTTAAATAAATTAATAATAAATGTCCTAATCTAATCCATGTGGGCCTAAATGGTCATATTTTATTCCTAAGTTTGTTTTTGGTCGAATTAAACTTGTCCAATAGAATTAGGACATGTGTTAGGGTAATATTAATATCATATTTACCCTTAGTTACCCTATTTACTATTAACCGCGGTAAAAATAGTAAAAAGTTACTATTCACCAAAAAATTATTTTTATCTCATTGAACCACATTTTACTTACTGATATCAACCGTGTCTGTCGGATTTTTGAAATTCCATTTACAGAAGCGGTAAAATTAAGTTTTATGCAAAATTCAGTTTTTAACCTACCACTTAGTGGTTTCACTATTCATCAAAAATTGAAAGTTTTCAGAAAAATACCAATGTTTCACCCTAGGATAATTTCGATATTCTGAGTCCAAAAATGAAGTCCATTTTGAAAAATAAAATTTATAAAATTTTAAAAAGTGGTTATTACTATTCATAACGGCTAGTTTTAATAGCATATTGTTGTTTAGTGAAACTCGGTATTGCGTACGACGCAAGCTATCGGGGAAGGTCGTGATTGCGTGTAAAGAAAGTCAAGCAAGTGTTGTGTAGAAAAAGATTCCTTTGATGATTTATATAACATAAAAGTCTCGGGTATTACATTCTACCCCCCTTAAAAAGAATTTCACCCTCGAAATTCGTTACTTTGTAACAAACATATGAGGATACTTCTCCCTCATCATATCCTCAAGCTCCCATGTAGCTTCTTCAAGTTGGTGGTTCCTCCATAAAACTTTCACCAATCGAGTGGTCTTGTTTCATAGGACTTTTTCTCTACGATCCAGAATCTCTATCGGCTGTTCTTCATAAGAAAGATCTTGCTCCAGTGGTACAACTTCTGAGCTGAGTACATGTGAAGGATCTGGTATGTACTTTCTCAGGAGAGATACATGGAACACATCGTGAACTTGAGAGAGATTCGGTGGAAGCGCCAATCGGTAAGCTACCTTCCCAACACGATCCAATATTTCGAAAGGACCGATATATCTAGGGCTCAACTTCCCCTTCTTTCCAAATCTCATAACCCTCTTCCAGGGAGATATTCGTAAGAACACTTTATCACCCACTTCAAACTCTAGGTCTTTTCTTCGGTTGTCGGCATAACTTTTCTGTCGACTCTGAGCTGCGCTTATGTGTTGTTGAATAGATCTGACCTTTTCTGCCATTTCATCAACGAGATCAGGTCCTAATAGCTTTCTTTCCCCAACTTCATCCCAGCAATTTGGAGTCCTGCATTTCTTTCCATAGAGAGCTTCATAAGGAGCCATCTGAATACTGGAGTGAAAGCTGTTATTATAAGAAAATTCCACCAATGGTAGGTGTTGATCCCAACCTCCTTTGAAATCCATAGAGCAAGCTCTCAACATATCTTCTAGGGTTTGAATTGTTCTCTCAGACTGACCATCTGTCTGGGGATGATAAGCAGTGCTGAAACTCAACTCTGTATCCAGAGTATGCTGAAGACTTCGCTAGAACTTTGAGGTAAATCTCGGATCCCGATCAGATATAATAGAAAGTGGTACTCCATGCAATCTTACCACTTCCTTTACATATATCCTGGCAAGCTGATCTAGAGAGAAATCCTCTCTTATAGGAATGAAGTGTGCAAACTTTGTAAGACGATCAACTATGACCCAGATAGCATTATTGCCTTTGGATGTTTTAGGAAGTCCTGTGACAAAGTCCATAGTGATGTTTTCCCATTTCCATTCGGGTATGGGTAATGGTTGTAACATCCCCTTAGACTTTTGTCTCTTAGCTTTAACTTGTTGACAAACCAAGCATCGAGAGACATATTCAGCAACATCTGTTTTCATGCCATCCCACCAGAAGTACTCTTTCAGGTCCCTATACATCTTCGTGCTTCCCGGATGAATAGAGAATGAAGAACTATGAGCCTCATCCAGCAGCTCCTTCTTTAATTCGGGGATGGAAGGAACACAAACCCGATTCCTGAACTTTATTATCCCATCACAATCAAGGTTGAATTCAGGAACATTTCTCACCTTCTTTTGTAACTCGACATCTTCTTTCTGTGCCTCTTTAATCTTCACATGTATAGATGGTTGAACATTCATTTGAGAAAGATAAGATTTTTCCCCTTCCATTATAATTCCAAGATCCATCCTTTGTAAATCCATAAATATTGGATCTTTTGTGATCTTCATCATGGATAAACTAGCATGGTCTTGTCGACTTAATGCATCTGCCACCTTGTTTGCTTTCCCAGGGTGGTAATGGATTGAGCAGTCATAATCCTTAATTAGCTCCAACCATCTTCTTTGACGCATATTCAACTCCTTTTGTGTGAAAATATACTTTAAACTTTTATGATCAGTATAAATATCACACCTTTCACCATAAAGGTAATGCCTCCAAATCTTTAATGCAAAGATTACCGCAGCCAACTCCAAATCATGTGTTGGGTAATTTTGCTCATGGATTTTCAACTGTCGTGAGGCATAAGCTATCACCATATCATTTTGCATAAGAACACACCCAAATCCCTTCTTGGATGCATCACTTTAGATCACAAACCTTTCTCCACTACAAGGCAGTGTGAGCACAGGTGCACTGGATAAACTTCTTTTCAACTCCTTGAAATTCTCTTCACATTCCTCTGTCTAGACAAACTTAACTCCTTTCAGAGTCAACTTGGTGAGTGGATTAGATAATCGTGAAAAATCTTTTAAAAAACGTCGATAATATCCAGCCAAACCAAGAAAACATCGGATCTCAATTACTGTTGTTGGTCTCGACCATCTTTCGATAACCTATGTTTTTGCTAGATCCATAGATATCCCCTCTTTTGAGATTATGTGCCCCAAAAATGCAACTTTTTTAAGCCTAAATTCACACTTGGTAAATTCGGTATAAAGCTTCTCCTTTCTTAGGGTCTTCAATATAATTCTCAAGTGATCTTCATGCTCTTCCTTGCTATTTGAATAGACAAGAATATCGTCTATAAAGACTACCAGAAATTGATCAAGATAGTCTCTAAAGACTCTATTCATTAGATCCATGAAGATAGCAGGGGCATTAGTAAGACCAAATGGCATCACTATAAATTCATAGTGTCCATACCTTGTACAGAAAGCCGTATTTGGTATATCCTCCCTTTTGACCCTTAATTGATGATACCCAGAACGAAGATCAATCTTGGAAAGGTATTGAGCTCCGCGTAGTTGGTCAAATAAGTCATCAATGCGTGGGAGAGGATATTTGTTCTTGATAGTGATCTTGTTAAGTTCTTGATAATCAATGCAGAGTCTCATTGATCCATATTTCTTCTTAACAAATAGAACAGGTGCTCCCCAAGGTGACGCACTAGGGCATATAAATCCCTTATCAAGATTCTCTTGGAGTTTCTTCTTCAATTCCTGCAACTCAATTGGGGCCATTCTATAAGGTTTCTTTGAAATAGGAAAAGCACCTGGTATGAGTTCTATTGAAAACTCATCTTCACGATTTGGTGGAAGACCCGGTAATTCCTCCGGAAAAACATCATCAAACTCCCGTACAATGGGCATATTCTTAATCGTGAGTTTCTCACCAACCATTTGAGATAAATAACCTTCATTTAGTGGAATCAATACCCATAATATGGAAGAAATTTCCACTGGAAGATTATGTTCATCCTTGCATTGATATACGATCGTAGATTGATCTGGAATATGAAATGTGACTTCCCTTCTTTGGCAATTTATATGAGCTCCATGTAGAGAAACCCAATCCATGCCAAGAATCACATAAAATTCCACTAAAGGAAGGATCACAAGATTTGCAGGAAGCACTTTCCCACAAACTTCGATCGGAGAAGAATTATAAACTTTTGATGTGACTGTTGTGCCATTAGGTGTTGTCACAGCTAACTCAACATCTAATTGTTGAGGTAATACGGTGATACTCTTAGAAAATTCTTTAGAAATAAAAGAGTGGGTGGATCCAGAATCAAATAAAACATTTGCTACTTTAGAGTTGATGGTAAGTGTACCTTTCACCGCTTCGTTATCGTACTCCACATCGCTGATAGAAATTGCATGTGACTTTCCTTTGTCTTTAGCCTTAAGATTTTGTTGACGTCGACCATCATCATCAACCCTTGGATTTGGGCATTGATTGGCATAATGCCCCATCTCCTTGCACTTGAAACATTGAAGTGTAGTAGGTTCATTCTGTGTATCCCTTCCTTTGTTTGCGTCATTAGACATCTTCTTCCCATTATCATGGCATTCAAATGCCCGATGACCTTCCTTTCCACATTTAAAACATTTACTTGTCCCTTTAAGAAAACTCCCTCCATGTTTCTTTCCACACTTTGAGCATAAGGAAAATCTCATCTTCTTTTCCGTGTGCTCTTTAGATTTTTCTTTGAATTCCATCTTCCTCTTCTTATCAAACCCATGTGACTGATGGGTTATTCCAATCTCCATCTCGACTTTGAGAGCACATCGAACGATTTCCTCGTAGCTATTGAAGTCCCTTATGGATAACGCCCTTCGAAGACTTGGTTTTAAGCCACTAAAGAATCGATCGATCTTACTCTCAGGTTCGATAATAATACCAGAAGCGTACCTTGCAAGTCTTGTAAAATTTGCTTCATAGGTACCAACAGATTCATCATCCCTTTTCTTCAGTTCAAGAAAATCTTTCTCCATCTTTGTTCGGAGAATACGAGGGAAGTACTTATTGAAAAATAAGTTCTTGAACTCGTCCCATTCCATAGACTCAATTTCATCCCTTTTCCTCGTATTCTTAATAAGATTCCACCATTGATCAGAATCTCCTTCCAAACGATACACTGCTAGGATGACTTTATCATGTTCAGAACATTGAAGAACTGAAAATATCTTTTCAGTAGTACTAATCCATTGTTCAGCAACTAATGGATCAGTAGACCCACTGAAAGAAGGTGGAAGCTGCCTCATGAAGGATTCAACAGAATGTTGCTCCTTCCTTTGCTCGTTTTGAAGTCCTACATGATTCATAGCTTGAGAAAGTTGTGTGAGCATGGCTACAAGATTTTGCATTCCAGCTCCCATATCGTTTGGTTGCTCAGGGGGACAATCATTGCATTGCCCCTCGCATTCCGCATTAACACGGTTCCTTCGGGTTCCAGCCTTTGACTAAAACCAAGAAGAATAGTGCGAGCAACACTAATTATAATAGGAAAACCACATAATTCAAGAATAAAATTTTCATGCTTAAGGTCTTATCCTAGGTTATTCAAGGCCATTTCTAAAACACTAATATCGTGTTCTATGCTTAGACTTATCCTTAGGGTTCTTACTAAGGCTTTCACATCCTAGTTTCCAAAGGATGACTATACCTTTCCTCTAATACCAACTATAATGACCCATACTTTACATACATTGTTAATACTTCAAAATTGAAGCACACTTATTACAACATATGACAAAACCACAAAGGACCGTATAGGTATAGTGTCTTTAGAAACTGGGAAACATAAACAACTGGTTCATAAATCTTCTACAGTGTATCCCATTTATTTCATCATATCTAGGGTCCCTTTTAGCATATTCTACTTAATATCCATCTTCCTGACCTGGGGAAAAGAAAACATAAAAGGGTGAGCTCAAATGCTCAGCAAGGGCAAATAAAGGAAATAAAAATCATATCATATCTTTTTGAAAATCAAAACCTGCAAAAGAGATCATAATATCATAACATGGAATAAATCATAGAAGTGAAAATGAGATCCCCATAATCATAACATAAAACTTGAAACATTTTGGCATGCACACATAATCATGGAAAATCATTTCTTGTTAGTCATGACTCATTGCCAAGACTATCTTAGTGGACAAAGTCCCTTTCTGAACCGAGTTCACTCCTCGTTTCAGTCCTGTATCACTGAACCGAAATAACCTTCTGTTCCAGCCATGTCTATCTCATGAGATATAAAATCTTTACCCAATGCATTGGAGGGAGATATAGGTCCCACCCATCTTATAATGAATCATTTCTTATGTGTTCCACATAATCATAAATCATACATCATCGCATAACACATGTAACAAAAATGGGATTCTTGAAACATCATGACATCATAAAACAAATCATATAAGATAAAAATATTTCCATCACAACATAATAAAACCAATGTAATAATAGGGATAAAAACAGAACCCTTTTATTATCTTAGATGGAAAATAATTTTGATAAAATACTTGAACTCCATTCTTGAGGAAAATATCCTTTCTACTTCAAAAACACTTTTCCTTTATTAACATGTCATACAATTTTAAACTAAAAGAAGTTGATTAAAAATAAACATGAAATCTTTTAAAGGAAGATTCTTGGAAATAATGTTTTAAAAATCCATTCATGCCGTATAAGTTAAAAAAACATTCTTCGTACTTTTGTCGGAAAAGTCAAAAAGTACCTCGTACGAAAAACGAGAAAAGATTCCTTTCATACATATTACTAAAAACTCACTGAAGGGTACAAATGGATTTAAACAATTGTAGTTGGATGGAAATAATATTACATATTGATGAATCATGGATGTGGATGATAAAATACACCCCAGTAAATGCCAAAGTAAAAACAATCTCGGATAAAAATGAGATTGTGATATTTTCCCTTACCTTAGGTCCGATTTGCTTTGTACGTGTCCGATGCTCCTGTATAATGGTTTAAATAATGTTATTGACTTATTCCAGAATCATACATATTGATATGATATAATATATGGTCATATTCTTAGCTTCTTGTTAGTAATATTTCATTGTTACTTGTTACTCGGGTCTTTATTACCTTTTGTTCTTATGCGTGTTTTGCCGAATACATTATTATTCTTATTTTAAGGTTATAGATACCTTATATACAGAATGGTATTAGTGTAGCATATATCATATTTATTCATTCAATTCATTTATATAATTTCTATGTAATGATGATCATGTAGAACGAGTCGCATCACATCGTGGAGATGGTATTCCGTACGTACGCACGAGTGATGATATCGTTCCTATGATCGTGGAACTGTATTGGAGTATATATATATTATTTCAGTATCAATATTACTTTATAATAATCATAAATAGTTACTCATTACACCATTATACTCATCCTTGTAAAGTGATGGTGGAAAAATAGATTACACCACGGCGTGGAGACGGTATTCCGTACGTACGCACGCGCGGTGATTTCATTTTTCCGTTGGATGGATAGAAGGTGAATTAGGGTTGTTTCATATTTATAATAACATATCAGTATGTAAGTAATACTGATGTTATTACTTTATCATGAAACAACTAAAGAATAAGAAGTTGAAGAAGAAAGAAATTGAAAAGATCGGTAATGGATATTACCTCTTCTTTGAAACGCCTCTTTGAATCCTCCACTTAGAGAACTAAGATTGGTCTTTGAAGAAGACCAGGACCTCTAGGATTATTCTAGGGAAGTGGAGAGGAGAAAAATGCAGGGGTTGGCCGAGCTTGAGTGCTCAAATTGGTGTGAGGAGGAGGGGGAGGAGGTGCCCTTTTATAAGAGAGGAGAGGGGCACCTTAGGAATATCTCAAAATATTATTTTATATTAAAGTGAAAATCGGTTTATAATGGTTCCAAAGGGTCTTATTTCGAAGCTAAAGTGTGGATGGGTCTAAATCCTATCAACCAATAGGATTTAGTCAAGTTTAGGGTATTATTTTAACCTTATCAATTAGATTTAACTCTATGTTAAATAATTTAACTTTTACCATGTCTTTTTGTTTTCTTTCACTATATGGTTAATACACTTACTATAACATGCCAAACGAACCCCAAATTGTTT
The DNA here is from genome assembly GCA_963277665.1 of Viscum album. NCBI lineage: Eukaryota > Viridiplantae > Streptophyta > Magnoliopsida > Santalales > Viscaceae > Viscum > Viscum album. The sequence continues at coordinate 1,938,733,864 of OY728126.1, read as the reverse complement.
ATTATTAATATATATATCCTTATCTAAGTCATTTGGCCGAACCTTAGATTTTTTGGAATACAATAACAATTAATAGTATAATATTTGATTTAAAAACTATTTTGTGTCAATTTTGACACTATTTGATTTATGATTTTTGTGAAAGTCATAACAGAATTATATATTCGAACCAAGTTGATTAAATCAATACTAATATATCATAGTAACCTAAAAAATTAGTGTAATTCATAAAAAGTCTTAAATTATATTTATTTTGGTATTTATGTTATCAATTATGCCAATATTTCATTAATAAGATAATTACTGCATCATCTTTGTGTCATAAATAAATTAAATTATTTGATGTCTAAAAATTACAAATAAAATACCATCATGTAGGAAATATTTTTAGCTTTCTAATGAATATTTACAATCGAATTTATCTTATGTATAACCCCATATTAAAAATGATTTACTTATTAAACTTTGATTTTAACTATTTTAACCCTTCTTTAAATAAATTAATAATAAATGTCCTAATCTAATCCAAGTGGGACTAAATGGTCATATTTTATTCCTAAGTTTGTTTTTGGTCAAATTACACTTGTCCAATAGAATTAGGACATGTGTTAGGGTAATATTAATATCATATCTACCCTTAGTTACCCTATTTACTATTAACCGCGGTAAAAATAGTAAAAAGTTACTATTCACCAAAAAATTATTTTTATCTCATTGAACCACATTTTACTTACTGATATCAACCGTGTCTGTCGGATTTTTGAAATTCCATTCACAGAAGCGGTAAAATTAAGTTTTATGCAAAATTCAGTTTTTAACCTACCACTTAGTGGTTTCACTATTCATCAAAAATTGAAAGTTTTCAGAAAAATACGAAAATTTCACCCTAGGATAATTTCTATATTCTGAGTCCAAAAATGAAGTCCATTTTGAAATATAAAATTTATAAAATTTCAAAAAGTGGTTATTACTATTCATAATGGCTAGTTTTAATAGCATATTGTTGTTTAGTGAAACTCGGTATTGCGTACGACGCAAGCTATCGAGGAAGGTCGCGATTGCGTGTAAAGCAAGTCAAGCAAGTATTGTGTAGAAAAAGATTCCTTTGATGATTTATATAACATAAAAGTCTTGGGTGTTACAGTAACCCTGATGTTTGATATACGAAAATTTAATTCAAGGAATAATTATCCTTTCTTTTGTGGATATTGTTATAAAGAACCATTTGGGTTTATAAGATCCTTGAATTTGAGGCAATTACTGGTTACTACATTTTGGGTTGCAAAATGGAAGTTATCATATAACCTTTGTGGTTAAAATAAGTTATGGTTATTTTTGATAAATTTATCTCTTTTTGATGAATGTTGTAAAATTATATAGTTTTTGAAAAGGGACAACACACAGACCGTGTGACAACCCGTCGCGTCGAATGAAGCTACGGGAATCGAACCCACAACCAAAGTGAAACTCATATTTATCACCTACCACTGGACTATGTGAAGTCTCTGGATAGTTTGAATGATTCTTTTTAGTAAGACGATTTTATGAATTAATTGTAAGTTGATTTTTGTTGTTATCAATGTAAATGATTATCCTATCATGGAGGATATGTGATTAGGTTAATTAATTTTCAATATGAGACTGTAATAGTAACTAATGTTATTTTGGAGAAAAATGTTGAAATTTATCTTTGGGGACTATGTGATTAAATCCTTCAGAGAATTGGGTTTCAATCTTAGTTTGGTTTACTTTGTAGAATTTTATGGATAGATGTTTATTGAATGGTCCTTGTTGAACTTTGGGTATTTTTTGACAAATTTTGTAGATTAAGAATAAATTTTTATCCTTTTTGGGTATTATCTGATCTCATACTAACCTTTTAGTTTTTAGTTTTGGTTAAGGTCTAAATACATGGGAAGTATATAGTTCTCTTTTGTGGATTAGGTGATTCTCTAGTAGTTGATTATAGCTCTCTTAATGTAAACAAGTCTTCCTACATACACATCATTTGGGGAAAGTACGAGTTTGTGTAAGAAATATTGTAAAATTTGAAAGTCAACATGACAATTAAGTATGGTTCCAAATGTTTTAGTTAAGCTCATAAATAAATTCCTCAATAAAAAGTAAATTAAAACAAAAAATGTTGTCTATTAACTTTTCCTACGGGGGAATCAAATACCATTTAACCCTCCACAAGTATGTGATTTTCTTGTGGTTAACTTTATCCTAGAAATTTTTACTATCACTCTCCATCAAAACATGACCCTTTGTTTTCTCCTCCATATCCATATTTTCATAATTGGAATCCTAGTATGGGTTAAATCGGGTGACATTTGTACTTCTCTCCCATTCTTTTAATGTGATAGTTTTACTGACTCTTTTTCTGATGTGGGATTCTTAATGAAGCTTCCAAGCCCAATTTTAGAATTGTGAGGATGCAATTCCCAAAAGGGGGGAAGGATGTAAAACCCCAGGTAAATAAAGAATATGACATTTTCATATTTATCCATATTTTTGAATAAAATATTAATATTACTTTAAAGGGAATTCTATGCTCGAGGGAATCTCCAATACCCAACAACGAGTTTCTTTGAAATCTTACGTTTCACTCTAATAATAAAATAATATTATTTTAAAAGGTAGTTAACACTAAGTCATTGTAATGGAGGGAATTAACGGAACTAACTAAAAAATGATTATATATGTTTGTAAAATATTTTTACTTTTATCCAATAAATTTTGGAGGCTTAAAATGCAAATGAATCCAATTTTAAGCATAAATCTTCTAATATTCATTAAAAGGGCGATTAAATGCCTTTTGATGGAAAACCCTTTTTAAATATAATTTTTACAATTTTATATGTTTTATTTGACAAAATAAAATCTTTATTTAGAATCTGGACATCAAAATTTATTTTGTAAAATTTCATTATTTTTTCCGATAAAGATCATTTTTATTGAAAACGTTGCATTTTAATTCAAAACCTTCTTTTAATCGGATTTATATATATGGATAGATTATATTTTTAATTTAGATTAAAATTTATTTAAAATATATTTTTATCATTTAATCTAATGGTGGTCTTTGGAATTAATTTCACTTTGAAATTGGACTTAAACTAGTGTCAATCTTTTAATAGATATTGTTTCATAAAAACACGCTATTTGTTTTGACAGTGGGAATTAATTATTAAATTAATTAATTCAACATATATGTTTTGAATTTTGTAAAATAGACATCATTTTTGAATTCAAAACATCAAATATATCTTATGGTGAATTTTTGCCATTTTTCTGAAAAACTTAAATTTTTGATGAATAGTGAAACCACTAAGTGGTAGTTTAAAAACTGATTTTTCGTTTAAATGAAACTTTAACACTTCTTTGATTTGAATTTCAAAAATACAACATACATGGTTGTCATTATGATGTAAAATGTGTTTCAATGGGATTAAAATAATTTTTTGGTGAATAGTAACTTTTATGTTTTTAATCGCGATTAATGGTAATTAGTGTAATTTAAGGTAAAAATAATGTTTTAATAATATGAAATGACCTAGACACATGTACTACCCTCATTGGATGTGTAATGGTCGATGAAGACAATCCATGGGTCAACTTGGGGACCCCATAGAGCCACTTTGGTAGGAAAATTACATAAATAACTATTTATTTAAAGTTAAAATAAAAATGTCACAAGCATGAGATGTTTCACTAAAACAATTTTTAAATGGGGTTATTCAAGTCATATTTTTTACTATAAATATTAATTAGAAATATAAAAATATTTCCTACATCATGATATTTTTCTTATAATTTTTATACATTAAATAAATTAAATTATTTGTGACATTATGATGATGCAACGATTACCTCATTAATAAAGGATTTAAATAAAATGAAAATATGATGTTAAAAATATAACTTACACTTGTCAACGAACTATTGTAAGACTATATTTAGAATCCTTACCACCTTATCCTAGAAATACATCAATGTGGGACCTTTAAAATCCGAAACTCATTTGAAAATAAAGTAACATTTGGTAACTTTCCAAGAGTGCCCCTCCTATCCTCTTATAAAAGGCCACCACCTCTACCACCTTACCCACACCTCTCAAGAATTTGACTCTTCCAACACCTGCACATTTTGCCTCTCAAAATCCCTCTCTTACTCATAGAAGCCTCACTTTGGTCAGAAGTCTTCCCAAGGAAGCCTTTGATCTCAAATCAAAGAGAGATACTCGATTTTAAGGTAATGTCTTCACTTCTGTTCTTTTGCTTTATTTTGCTTCTCCAACCCCCTAAACTCTTTTTATTCATTATTTTTTTTGTAAAAAATCGAGTATATTCAATATACTAGGATGTTGGTATAAGAAGGATTCGAGCTACACTTACACACACCTGCATTTAATGGTTTAAGAACATACTGTTTCTGTGGATGGTGAATTTCTGCCTCACGAAACGATGATTGTTCAATATTCTTTTAACACCCTCAAAGGTGGCCATTAAGATGTAACTATATTTATATATGATATATGATATGTTTATATTTTACTTAAGCTTCTTTATTTTTAATTTATGCCATACCTTTATGGTTTCCATTATAGTTAAACGCGATATCTTCATTTTAGGAAGTGCGGACTACCGCCCCCTCAATGTGATTTGATTCGTTAATACCATATGTGGTACATATAAAGGATATATTTAATGATATTATATATGATACCATACTGGAATTATAATACTATTATGTATCATTATTTTTTAATTCCATTAAATAAGAAACAGAAATGGAAGTAGCCTTCATGCGTACGTACGGCATACCGTCTCCATGAACTGTGCATTTCATTTCTTACCTATAAATGTTATGTAACATTATAAATTCATGTATATAATATATATATATATAATATATATGATATATACATAATGAATATAATTCTTTATATAATATATATTTTACCACATGAACAACTTGTAATTATAAAGAGTTTATTTTTGACTCAAGTAGCAATGATCTACAAAACGACCATTATTAACTTAAATAATTACATAGTGTTAATAGAATGGTAGTAAGTGATATAAAAGGAATAATGAACATGAAAAGGGTTATTAATAAAGTATAAATTAACTCATTTTTATTATTCAGGAGGTTAAAGAATGATCGAGTTAAGTCGGACCCGAGGTAAGGGATCCTACCTGTCTCTTTCTTTTTAAGTACACTCTTTTATCTCATTCCTTTTTCGCTCATCTTTCTTATTATTTGGATGTTATTTTATATTACTATTACTGTAATTATTATTCTCATATTATGAGAGACCCTATTTTCTCTCATCAATACATTTTGTAAGTTTTAATTGGCACTGTTAGGCTGCCAAAATTTCGTAAGGGGATTTTTAACTCACTTTGTGTTTTCGTGAGATTCATGCTACATTTTCCAATATTTCCTTTTGAGTTGTGTATGTAAATTCCATTATTATAATCTTTGTATAACATACTTTCGTTTATGAGTATTTACATCAATGTTTTATAGTCCTTCTTTCATGGGGTGTGCGTTTCGAAAGTTACCCAAATCGGTAAGGGAACCTTTCACCCTCCTCTTTTTAAAAGACTTCTTTTGTTATGTCTTTTAATTTTCATCTTATTATGTGGGGATATGTTATTATATATCCTTATTGCCATAAATTTTTTGTCCAAGTGATGAGATACCCTTTATCTCTCTCATCAACTCTTTTTCTAAAATTTGATGTGACGTCGTTAGGCTGTCAAGGGAACTTCTTAACCCAATTTTGATTTCTTTGGGTTCAACATGTAGTTATTGAATATGTCATCCTTTGAATATGTGTGAATGACCTTTTATTATTTTACACTTAATATCCACTTATATTGGGTGTATTTATATTTTTCGCACATAATTATGAGATTGATTTATCCTTAATTTAAGGATACCATCTTTATAATGGATTTCATCTCAATTTACATTTCCATTGAGACTTCATTGTTGTTATGCACCAATTCACTCTTATATGGTGTATATACTATCATTTGGAATATTATATCATTAATCCCTTTATTCTCATGATATTATAATGTTTTTATTAAATTTTATTCCTCAATTATTGTTTTCAAGTGTCTCTCATTTTGTTAAAACCCCTTAACTAAGATATCATTTTAAATGTTTTAATGATTTAATCTTATAAATATTTCTCATTAATATCCGTTTTTTCAAAATGGTTTTAAGAATTTATTTATATGGACATTAATGGTTTAAAATGTAAAAATCTTCAAAGTGTTATGGGACACTTTGATTCAAAAATATCTTTATTAAATGTTTTAAATTGTTTTGAAAATGGTTTTCGAATGGATTCATTATTTCAATATATTAATATGTTATATTGTTATTGCAATGTGAGAATGTTATCTTTCCTTTATTATTAAGGTATGTGCTTTGATTATGTTATGGTTCTTGGGCATGGTTTTTGATGACGGGTGGTTCTGTGATAAACTAAGGGCCTGTGAGCCCAATATAGCTCTCCAATGCATTGGGTAAAACGAAGGAGTTAAACGTTAAGGTTTCTCTGAAGAGATTTAGGGAATATACTATAATGGGTATTCCAAATGTAACCAAGAGGGTTACACCCTACGTAATAATGTTATGAATGCCTCAAGTTACCTTTATGTCTTATGATTTATATTATTTATTCATGATTTTATGAGGTATGTTAAAGTGCATATGTTTTATGGGTAAAGTATGATTTCATTCTTATGTATATATGTACTCATGTTTCCTTTCCATACATTTTATAACCCTTACTGGGCTTTTTATGCTCATCCCATGTTTTTGAAATGTTTTTTCACAGGTCAAGGTAATGGTACATGATATGATGATAGTTTCAAGGAAGTGTCAAGAAAGAATCCAAGTTTTATTTTAAATATTTTTCCGTTGATGGGAAAAATTAATACTATCTTTTATGTAACCACTTTGTTTAAATGTGGAATGTAATGCATGTTTTATGATCTAATTCTCTAAAACTCTAAACCTGAAAAGATCATAAATTTTTAATCTTGTAATAACTCAAGATTATGTAAGGTTTAAGGATGGGGCCTTATAGTTGGTATCAGAGGTCGGTTTAGATAACTTTAGAGGTTAGAGTGTTTTTTAAGAAAAAAGTGAAAAGTTGTGTATAACCACAATGGATAGTATATTAGATGGAGTCAACAATTTTTTTTAAAATTAGAATGAGTTTGAGATAACTTGGATAAGTATATCTTGGTGTTTAACTTCTTCTTTTTTATTTTATGATTTCACTGACATACTCACACTGACCTTTTTGGTTTTAGTAAATGGCTAGATCTAGCAGGCACCAAAGTAACAGTGGATTTGAAGAAAACTTTGACGGTTTTATGAAAGAACAATTTAATGATATGGGAGCTGCAATGAGAACTCTTGTGGTTATCCTCAACCAACTATCTGGAGTCATGATTGACCACCTGAACCTTAGTGATTTTTATAAGGCATCGTGTAAGAGAGAAACAAATCCCTATGGATGATCAGGTAATAATCATAAAGGTAAGTATGTTAAAAAACCTATGTGTCAAATATGCGGAATGAAACACATAGGAAAATGTTTCAAAGGGACAGAAAGATGCTATATATGTGGATATGAAGGTCATAAAGTAAGTACCTGCCATGGAAAAAGGAATCATCTAGTTGACTCTAGGAAAGGGAAAGAAGTTCATTCTGAAGGATCAATTGAATGTTTTAAATGTGGTGTGCATGGTCATTTTTCAATCACATGTCCGATGAAGAAGTTTCAGGAATGGGGTCACTAAGATCGTACAAATATTCATTTACCAATACCTAATTCCATTCTGATTGAGGATGAAGAAACTGACAATGAAGAATGAAATGTATGAATTATTTCTTAACATATGATTTCCTATTATTGGAATCTTAGGATATGATTAATGATTTTGTTTTTAGGAAAGACGTATTTCAGAATAAGTTGAAAAGGAATGGATAATGGATCATGAAGAATGTTGAATGAGTAAGGTGTTATCATATAAGGGATTCAAGGGTTATAGTAGATTTTTGGATGGTTAAATTCTTAGATGAATTAAGTCTCTTTTGATGATGGGGTTACATTGGAAGACTTTTTATAGTAACCCTGATGTTTTATATATCAAAATTTTATTCAAGGAATTATTATCCTTTCTTTTGTGGATATAGTTCTAAAGAACCATTTGGGTTTATATGATCCTTGAATTTGAGGCAATTACTAGTTAGTACATTTTGGGTTACAAAATGGAATTTATCAGATAACCTTTTTGGTTAAAATAATTTATGGTTATTTTTGATCAATTTATCTCTTTTTGAGGAATGTTATAAAATTATACAGTTTTTGGAAAGGGACAACATGCAGACCATGCGACAACCCGTTGCATCGGACAAAGCTGTGGGAATCGAACCCACAACCAAAGTGCAACTGGTATTTATCGCCTACCACTAGACTACGTGAATTCCCTAGTTACTTTGAATGATTATTTTTAGTTATATGATTTTATGAATTAAGAGTAAGTTGATTTTTTTTTATAAATGGAAATGATTAGCCTATCATGGAGGATATGTGATTAGGTTAATTACTTTTTAGTATGAGATTGTAAGAGTAACTGATGTTATTTTGGAGAAAAATGTTAAAATTTATCTTAGGAGACTATGTGTTTAAATCCTTCATATAATTGGGTTTCAATCTTAGTTTGGTTTACTTTGTAGAATTTTTTGGATAGATGTTTATTGAATGGTCTTTGTTGAACTTTGGGTATTGTTTGAAAAAATTTGGAGATTAAGAAAAAATATTTTTATTTTTTTTGGGTATTATCTGATCTCATACTAACCTTTTAGGATTTAGTTTTGGTTAATTTCTAAATACATGGGAAGTATATAGTTCTCTTTTTTGGATTATGTGATTCTCTAGTAGTTGATTATATCTCTCTTAATGTAAACAAGTCTTCCTACATACTCATTATTTGGGGAATGTACGAGTTTGTGTAAGAAATATAGTAAAATTTAAAAGTCAACATGACAATTAAGTATTCTTACAAATGTTTTAGTTAAGCTCATAAATAAATTCCTCAATGAAAAGTAACTTAAAAAAAATATGTTGTCTATTAACTTTTCCTACGGGGGAATCGAATACCGTTTAACCCACCACAAGTATGTGATTTTCTTGTGGTTAACTTTCTCCTAGACATGTTTACTATCACTCTCCATCAGAACATGACCCTTTGTTTTCTCCTCCGTATCCATGTTTTCATACTTGGAATCCTAGTATGGGTTAACTTGGGTTACATTTTTTACTTCTCTCCCATTCTTTTAAAGTGATAATTTTACTGACTCTTGTTCTGATGTGGGATTTTCAATGAAGCTTCCATGCCCAATTTTAGAATTGCGAGGACGCAATTCCCAAAAGGGGGGAAGGATGTAACACCCCAGGTTAATAAAGAATATGACATTTTCATATTAATCCATATTTTTGAATAAAATATTTATATTACTTTAAAGGGAATGCTATGCTCCTGGGCGTCCCCAATACGCAACAACGAGTTTCTTTGAAGTCTTACGTTGCACTCTAATAAAAAAATAATAATATTTTAAAAGGTAGTTAACGCCTAGCCATTGTAATAGTGGGAATGAACGGAAATAACTACAAAATTATTATATATGTTTTTCAAATATTTATACTTTTATCCAATAAATTTTGGATGCTTAAAATGCAAATGAATCCAATTTCAAGCATAAATCTTCTAATATTCATTAAAAGGTCGATTAACCTCCTTTTGATGGAGAACCCTCTTTAAATATAATTTTTACAATTTTATATGTTGTATTTGACAAAATAAAATCCTTCTTTAGAATCTGGACATCAAAATTTATTTTGTAAAATTTCGTTATTTTTTTCCGATAAAGATCATTTTTATTGAAAATGTTGCATTTTAATTCAGAACCTCCTTTTAATCTGATTTATTTATATGGATATATTATATTTTTAATTTAGATTAAAGTGTATTTAGAATATATTTTTACCATTTAATCTAATGGTGGTCTTTGGAATTAATTTCACTTTGAAATTAGACTTAAACTAGTGTCAATCTTTTAATAGATATTGTTTCTTAAGAACACGCTATTTGTTTTGACAGCGGGAATTAATTATTAAATTAATTAATGCAACATATATGTCTTGAATTTTTTAAAATATAAATAATTTTTTAATTCAAAACATCAAATATATCTTAGGGTGAATTTTTGGTATTTTTCTGAAAAACTTCAATTTTTGATGAATAGTGAAACCACTAAGTGGTAGTTTAAACACCGATTTTTCGTTTAAATGAAACTTTACCACTTCTGTGATTTGAATTTAAAAAATCCGACATACATGGTTGTCTTTAGGATGTAAAATGTGGTTCAATGGGATTAAAATAATTTTTTGGTGAATAGTAACTTTTAAGTTTTTTATCGCGATTAGAGGTAATTAGTGTAATTTAAGGTAAAAATAATGTTTTAATAATATGAAATGACCTAGACACATGTACTACCCTCATTGTATGTGTCATGGCCGACCAAGACAATCCATGAGTCAACTTGCGGACCCAATGGAGCCACTTTGGTTGGAAAATGACATAAATAACTTTTTATTTAAAGTTAAAATAAAAATGTCACAAGCATGAGATGTTTCACTAAAACAATTTTTAAATTGGGTTATACAAGTCAAATTTTTTACTATAAATATTAATTATAAATATAAAAAGATTTTATATATCATGATAGTTTTTTTATAATTTTTAGACATTAAATAAAATAATTTATTTATGACATTATGATGATGCAGCGATTACCTCATTAATAAAGGATTTAAATAAAATGAAAAGATAATGTAAAAACTATAACATAAACTTGTCAAATACCGATTGGATGAGTATATTTCGAACCCTTACCACCTTATCCTCGAAATAAATCAATGTGGGACCTTTAAAATCCTAAACTCATTTGAAAATAAAGTAACATTTTGTAACTTTCCAAGAGTGCCCCTCCTCTCCTCTTATAAAAGGCCCCCACCTCTACCACCATACCCAAACCTCTCAATCCTTTGGCTCGGACAAAAATTGCTCATTTTTCCTCTCCACATCCATATATTACTCCTAGAAGCCTCACTTTTGGCATAATTCTTCCCAAGGAATCCTTTGAGCTCAAATGAAAGAGAGATACTTGATTTTAAGGTAATGTCTTCACTTGTGTTCTTTTGTTTTAATTTGCTTCTCCAACCCCCTAAACTCTTTTTATTCATTTCTTTAGTAAAAAATACAGTATCTTCAATATACTAGGATGTTGTTATAATATGGAATCGAGCTAAACTTACACACACCAACATCTAATGGTTAAAGAACATACTGCTTCTGTGGATGGTGAATTTCTGCCTCATGAAACGATTCTTGTTCAATATTCTTTTAACACCCTCAATGGTGGCCACTAAGATTTAACTATATTTATATATGATATATAATATGTCTATATTTTACCTAAGATTATTTATTTTTAATTTATGGCATACCTTTATGGTTTTTATTATGGTTAAACGTGATATCTTCATTTTAGGAAGTGCGGACTACCGCCCCCTTAAAGTGATTTGATTCGTTAATACCATATGTGATACGTATAAAGGATAGATTTAAAGATATTATATATGATAACATACTGGAATTATAATACTATTATGTATCATTATGTTTTAATTCCATTAAATAAGAAATATAAATAGAAGTAGTGATCATGCGTACGTACGGCTTACCGTCTCCATGAACAGTGCATTTCATTTCTTACCTCTAAATGTTATGTAATATTATAAATTCATGTATTTAATGGATATATATGATATATATGATATCTAAATAATGAATATAATTCTGTATATAATATATATTTTACCACATGAACAACTTGTAATTATAAAGTGTTTATTTTTTACTCAAGTAGCAATGATCTACAAAACAACCATTATTAACTTAAATAATTACATAGTGTTCATAGCATGGTAGTAAGTGATATAAAAGGAAAAATGAACATGAAAAAGGTTCTTAATAAAGTATAAATTAACTCAAGTTTATTATTCAGGAGGTTAAAGAACGATCGAATCAAGTCGGACCCAAGGTAAGGGATCCTACCCCTCTCTTTCTTTTTAATTACACTCTTTTATGACATTTCTTTTAAGCTCGTATTTCTTATGATTGGGATGTTATTTTATATTACCCCTACTATAATTTTCATTTTCATATGATTAGAGACCCTATTTTCTCTTATAAATCCATTTTTGAAGTTTTAATGGGTGCCGTTAGGCTACCGAAATTTCGTATGGGGCTTTTTATCTCACTTTGTGTTTTCATGAGATTGATGCTACATTTGCTAATATTTACTTTTGAGAGGTGTATGTACTGTCCATTATTCTACTCTATGTATAACATACTTTCGTTTATGATTAATTACATCAATGTTGTATAGTCCTTCTTTTATGGGTTGTACGTTTCTAAAGTTACCCAAATCGGTAAGGAAACCTTTCACCCTCATCTTTTTAAAAGACTTATTTTGTTATGTATTTTAATTTTCATCTTATTATGTGGGGATATGTTCTTATATATCCTTATTGCCATAAATTTTGTGTCCAAGTGATGATATACCCTTTATCTCTCTCATCATCTCTTTTTCTTAAATTTGATGTGACGTCGTTAGGCTGTCAAGGGAACTTCTTAACCCAATTTTGATTTCTTTTGGTTCAACATGTAGTTATTGAATATGTCATCCTTTGAATATGTGTGAATGAAAATTGATTAATTTACAATTAATATCCACTTATATTTGGTTTATTTATATTTTTCGCACATAATTATGAGATTTATTTATCCTTAATTTAAGGATACCATCTTTATAATGGATTTCATCTCAATTTATATTTCCATTGAGACTTCATTGTTGTTATGCACCAATTCACTCTTATACTTTGTATATACTATCATTTGGAATATTATATCATGAATCCCTTTATTCTCATGATATTATAAAGTTTTTATTAAATGTTATTCCTCAATTATTGTATTCAAGTGTCTCTCATTTTGTTAAAAACCCTTTAACTAAGATATCGTTTTAAATGTTTTAATGATTTAATCTTATAAATATTTCTCATTAATATCGATTTTTTCAAAATGGTTTTAAGGATTTATTTATATGGATATTAATGGTTTAAAATTTTAAAATATTCAAAGTGGTATGGGACACATTGATTCAATAATCTCTTTATTAAATGTTTTAAATTGTTTTGAAAATGGTTTTAGAATGGATTCATTATTTCAATATATTAATATGTTATATTCTTATCACAATGTGAGAATGTTATCTTTACTTTATTCTTAAGTTATGTGCTATGATTATGTTATGGTTCTTCTGCATGGTTTATGAAGACTATTGGTTCCGTGATAACCTAAGGACGGGTGAGCCCGATATAGCTCTCCAATGCATTGGGTAACATGAAGGAGTTAAACGTTAAGGTTTCTCTGAAGAGATTTAGGGAATATACTTTGATGGGTATTCCAAACGTAACAATGAGGGTTACTCCCTACGTAAGAATGTCAGGAATTCCTCAAGATACCTTTATTTCTTATGATTTCTATGATTTATTCATGATTTAATGATGTATGTTAAAGTGCATATATTTTATGGGTAAATTTTGATTTCATTCTTATGTATATATGTACTCATGTTTCCTTTCCATACTTTTTATAACCCTTACTGAGCTTTTTATGCTCATCCCAAGTTTTTGAAATGTTTTTCATAGGTCAAGGGGATGGTACATGATACGATGATAGTGTCAAGGAAGTGTCAAGAAAGAATCCATGTTTTATTTTAAATATGTTACCATTGATGTGAAAAATGAATACTGTCTTTTATGTATCCACTTTGTTTAAATGTGGAATGTAATGCAATTTTTATGATCTGATTCTCTAAAACTCTAAACCTAAAAAGATCCTCAATGTGTAATCTTGTAATAACTCAAGATTAAGTAAGGTTTAAGGTTGGGTCCTTATAACAGTGACACCAGGTGTTGTACCAGCTATACCATCACCTATGGGGTGGCACATTGGTACTCATAGTACCAACAGATAACATGCACAGGGTGAGAAAACATTGCTAGTTTAAGCGACAGAGACCCCTTAGGTTTTGAGGTGATCCAGAATCATAGATATCTATGAACTAGATTGAGGTGGTGACCAGGTTTTCTATCTAGTCAGGACACCATTAGATCGGATGGTGGTCCTTGCACAGAGCCTTCTGCATGGCTCAGTCGTGCGATGACGTGATTCAAATTGCCCAATGATATGATGATGTGACATTTCAATGGACAGATCTTGATAACCTTTCTTAGAGGAGGGGTTCATTCTATAAAAGCTAAGGGATATTCATTCCAGGAGCGTCTATAGCTTTGGAAGGATGACATTTTGGAAAATTACAATGCATTGAGTTGTAATGACATTTTAGAAACTCATTGAATACGATATGACCAGTACTTCAAGGATAAATCCTCTAAAAATGGTGTGTTTAGGGACATTAGAGCCATCATTATTCAAATATTAATTCCTACTTATGCTTTTTTATAAAGATAACCTTTGTGGTTGAATATCGTTTGGATGAGCAGGCACAACAAGTAGATGTCAGCAGAGGAAAAGTAAGAAGATGCCATCAGTCACAGAGATGTTGAAGTGTGAGATGTTGCAAGAATAGGTCCTATGAAATAGATATATAGATCAATCCTCATAGGGTGAGTCAATTTGGCCTAGAAATAGGTAATTGTTTTTCAAATGATCGAAGGGAACATCTCTCTAGAGATTTTCAAACTTGTCTTACTTATAGTTAAATAGTGGAAGGGACACCAAGGTAGTGGAAATGTTGGGAATAGATTAATCTTCTTGGTGGAAGACATAACAGAGGATTTTGGGATATAATTAGGAGGTGGTATAAATTTCTACAAGTTACAACCACCACCCTAATGTGGTCACTGCCAGGCTTAGGAACTGGAGGACATGGGAAGGGGGTAGATGTATGTGGCCAATGATTATGACCCAAGGGATACAAGAATAATTTGATGTTAAATCTATGTCTACTCTAAGTTATAATATTAATAGACACATGATCCAATCATTCCATCTTTCCTGGAACCTTTATTAGGACCTCAAGTTTCTGGTTTAACTATTTAATTCACCCTTACATATGGAGATACATATGTAAGGATACTTGATAATGAAACTTATGCTAATAGTGTGATCTGGGCCATGAGGTGGGAGTTTTAGTTGGAACCACTTGGTGGTACCATCGAAGCCTTAAAATGATTGTTTGGGGATGGATTGGTCATCCCTAGTACATAACCAGGTAGACTGTTTTAGGAAAAAGGATGTGGTATGCCTGTATCATTGGAATGTTGTTTTCCTTGATTGGGTAAGAAGAAAACGGAGGTAGTAAGGGATAAACTCATGCATAAGAGGGTGCAGTCGATCACACTTGAGTCACCAATCTTTACCCTAGTAGTAGTGGATGTTTTGAGTTCTCAGTTCCGAGCAGGTATGGAAGAGTATGGGGATGTCATTCCCAAAGATGTTTCCAAGAATACCTCCCCATAGGGAGATGGACTTATACATCATTATACACCCTGAGATGGAACCGATATCAGCATCACAAAATCAGATGCCTTTTATGGAGATTTTTTAGTTGAGGGTATAGGAACAACTTAGTAAGACCATTTCTTTGATGTTATAGGTGGATTATAGGCCATTTTACTAAGTGGTCATGGAGAATGAGTACCCATTACCAAGGGGATGATAAAACCATCCTTCATTAGATAGGGGTGACCTTTCACATGGATTTAAAGGTACCCATAGGAATTTAATCAATTAAGACAGATTTTTACATGTTCCCTAATATTGATTTAGTAGCAGTAGTCTTCACATTTATGATTTAGAGACACTACTGGCATGGGTTAATAGTTCATCATCTACACTGACCACAAGAGTCTCAAGTGTATCTTATCTTAGAAGGAATTGACATTGAGGCAGCAACATTGGCTACAGTTTCTATAGGACAGGGACTTCACGATACTATATAATCCTAGGAAAGGGAACATGGTGGCAGATGCTCTTAGTAGTAGATCGAGTTCATAGCTACTAAATGAGTCCTCAGAGCAGTGGGCCTCACATCAGATATCCTTCGTGTATAGAAAGGCGACATCCCTTCATTAGTCGATGGTAGTTTCCCCTCCACTCTTAAAGGGAGTCAGAGAGCTGTAACTCAGATATTCCCACTACGAGACTACATGTACCTAGACATCTACATGGAATTCCCCTAATGAATATTCTAAAGGTTGGGAGCATGTCATTGTTTTTTTAGGATGCACCAAAGTACATGTGGCTTTGTGATAGGAGGTGTTGATTGAGTTCGATACACACCCTTTGGCAATACATCAATGTGTGGTGAGGATGTAGTAAGACCATTGACGTATGTACTAGTGGCCGAGGATGAAGAAGACAGTGTCAGTGTTTTTCTTGAGATGTCTCACATGACTGCATATGATGTTTGAGAACCAGGTTCCATCATGTTTGACACAACGCCTTGAGGTACCAGAGTGGAAGTGGGATGGGATAATTATGAAATTAATGATGGTATTACCATGTACGTCTAGGGGGCATGATACCATCATGGTGATCGTAGACAGACTCACCCATTCATCCCACTTCATAGGCATATGAGAGAAGGGTTTAGTAGAGAGCTTGAGATGCCTCTTCGTGAATGAGTGGTTCGACTCCATGGAGTCACATCTATGATATACTTAGATCAAGATTCACGATTTACATCCTAGTTGTGGTAGGTATTTCAAGAGGTGTTTGGGAATCAGCTGCGTTAGAGAACAACCTTTAACCGACAGATGGATGGTCGATATAATGAACCATAAACACCATGGAGGACATTCTTAATGCTTGCGTTCTCTATTTTGGTCATAGTTGGGAGGACCACCTACTACTTGTGGAGTTTATGTACATGAATATCTACCACTCCACCATAGGTATGGCACCATTCAAGGAACATTATGAACAACCATGTCGGTCACTGTTATGCTGGATAGTCCATCGGGAGTCAGTACTCATGGGTGTAGCAATGGTATTGGGTACCACTTGGAAAGTGCAGGTCATCTGAGAGCAGATGTAGACTAAATTAAGCCGATAAAAGTCCATTGAAGATAGGAAATAAATACCCTTTGATTTTGAGGAGGGTGACCATGTATTCTTACAGGTCTCTCCTCGTTGATGGATACAATGACTTGGGTAGGGTGGGAAGTTATCTTTGAGTTTCATCACTTCTTTCATGATACTTCTTAGAGTGGGTGGGGAGGTGTACCAATTAGATCTACCACCGTAGTAAGACCGTGTGCATGATGTCTTTCAAGTATCCCAGTTGAGGAGATATGTGCACGTCCATTCTCACATAATCGATCTCGGGGAGATACAGATTGATGATGGGGAGATATTCACAGAGTAGAAAAATGAGATAGATGATTGGCAAGACATTATCCATCTTGGATTGTCGATTCCTCTAGTGTGTGTTCAGTGGCAGTACGAGAATCTCCAAGAGAGAACTTGTGGGCGGGAGGCTCAGATCTGAGATTGGTACCCGCATTTTTTATATAGACCTTTTTTATCTTACGATGATGTAAATCCCAAATGGTGTAGGTAATGTGATTTCCCATAATTCCATGTAATTTTCTTTTTTAAATTATATGGGTTTATTTCATTTCTAGGCACTGATATGGTGTGCAATTATGAGGTCCGGAGTTCCTAGAATGATCCATCAAAAAAATGTAATGTTTTAAATAATGTGTTGGAGAAGGTTTCCGGAAAATGTGGAATAAATCTTAAAAAAATTCCTAGATCAGAAATATGATGGAACCGTTGTGTTCTGATTAGCGGGTTTACCCTATGTGTGACTTAATATTAGTCAGAACAGGTATCCTGTGAGAAAATCCAAAAATGGAATACCGTAAATAAAATAATAAAATATTTTTTTATTTTTAAATTACTTATAACTCACATACGGTGTCTCAGATTGAAAATTTGAGACTAACGTTGAGCTCTTAAAAGTCTACTTTATGTAAAATAAATTTAACATTGTCTTCGGCAGGCCAACTATGGAACATAGTTTTTGGATGTGACCGTAAATAAAATAATTAAATAAATATTTTTTTATTTCCGATAACTCATAAATGCTAATTTGGATTGGAAATATGATATTATAGTTGAGATTGTGAGGGTGAGCTTTCCTTAGGTGGGGCCTAATATCGACTAGTGCGAGTGGAGGGTAAAAGTTAATTTTTAGGTGTTTTATAGAAAAATTTTATAATCATAAAGAGTTTATTTTATTAAAAAATTATTCCCTGCAACGTAGTGATAAGAAAACTATTTCATATAATAAATTAAATAGCATAAAGATGTGGTAACTCAGCATAATAGAAACTACGAAACGTGTTTCCTCCAATAAGTTCATTAATAGAGATACAAGATCAGGGGATGACCTTGGAGATTTCTTTGAGGCTTTGGAGGATTTTTTTGGCATGTAGAAAATGAAGAAGAACAATTAAACATCAACGATGATGGATCACTTCTCGAAGGTCGATGAGATAACAGATCATGATATTTCTTAATGGATCACTAATGACGATCAAACCCCAGCACCAAACCATCCTTTTTTATATAGGGATTTAAGTCAATGTGATTATTTTTTCCCATGTTCATCCCTTCTAAACGAAGAGTACAGATCAACTCACTAACTTGTTGATCCGTGGATTCATTTCTACAATCGGTATTGGGAATAAATATTTCAGGTTGATGTTGGGGATTAAAAATAATAGAAATTGAATTATGACTTATGACCCCACTAATAAGAACAGGTCCCTGACAAAATGAACAATGTCCCTGATTGTTCATTGAGAATAATTTGTAATCCTCTCTCTCTCTCTTGTCGTTCTTCGATGACAGACCCACAAGGTTGCTTTAGGCTTTTCCAAGAGGTTTCGAGTGTGACCAAAACTCCAGATAAATGTCAAAGAAGTCTTAAGGATATATTGATAAACGAAGAGACCTGAGGATTGAAACAGTTTTTTCTTAATGGAAATCGGAACACCACACCGATAGTGGAAACCTGTAGAAGGAGGGTCATCGTCGGTGCATGGTGGGACCACCAGCTATAAACAGAGGACACTACCACAACTATAGGCGGTAGTAGAGTATCATGGAGGTGTGTCTGTAGGTGGAAATGAGGGCCGCAACCAGGGTGGGTTTTAGTGGATCGGGGGCGATGCGGTGCATCACCACATCAAAAGGAGCAGGATGCAGTCAATAGACCACATGAGGAGGATCGGACATGCAACATGCCAGTCACGTAGAATCAGTGGTCACATCAGGATGTCGTAATGGTGGGGGATGAGACTTCATCATGCTGCATCGATGGAGAATGGACGCAGTGCCCATCACATTCCTGGTTGATTGGATTGGCACACCTAGCATAGAAGACTAGAGTAGCAGACCGGACCTGGCATCGGGCAAGACTTGTCATCAGGTTGGACTGGTGGAGAAAACCAGGCAATCGGGATGCCCGATATGGAGGAAGAATGGCCCTCCATAGTGGGCCATGCCATAGGAATTGGACTGGGTTGGTGGGTGGCTCGGCTGGCTGTACCCACGACCAGACATGACCTGTTCCATTAAGGCACAATGGGTTAGGTCATTGGGCCAGACCAGACTGTGGTGGATTGGTCTAGTCGGTCCGACCATGTCGGATGGGGCCAAAATACAACCGGTCACTATTTACTAAAATGATAATATCATTCAAACTGGGTGTTTGATAGATACACTATTTACGGAATTGGGACCCTTGTGATCAGACAGTCCATTGAGTATACTATATGCGAGACTTTGGTCTAGTTAATATACGACTGATGACATGGGGAGTAGATTCTCTTAGAATCATGTTTGCTTCAAACAAGATTTCTATGGATTTATTTTACGTGAATGATGTGAAGTGCGATCCTTTGTGGTCCAATAGTAAAGAAGAATATAATGGTCTAGAGGCAGAGGGGACCTTAGTTGTCCAGCATCATGGCAGACCTTAGTTGTCAAGAAGCAGAGCAGGCCTCAATGGTCTAGTATCAGAGTGGGCCTGAGTCGTCTAGTAGAAGAGTGGACCTCAATGGTCCAACCACAGAGTGTCCCTTAATGGCCTAGTAGAAAAGGGGACATCAGTGGTACATCAGTAGAATGGACCACAATTCTCCAGTAGTAGAGATGGCCTCATTGGTATAGGGGCTGAGCGGACCACAATAGTCTCATCATAGAGCGGACCTCAGTATTTTGAATGATGAGTAGTTATCTCAGGGATAATTGTGGTTTTATTTTTGTTTACTTTATAAAATCTGAGCTTTTGTGTGTGCATGGTTAAATGAAAATGTATTCCATTTTTTGGGATATTTTTTATTGGTGCTCATCGACATCCCCTCTCTGTTGGAATGGGGCTCGGGGTAGTCACAAAACAGTCCCTAGGGGATGGGTCGTGACTTTATTAATTTTAATTACCTCTAACTTAATGTCTTGGTTAAAAATATTATTTTATATAAAATTATTTTTATAATATTTCACATTTTTTAAGCTCAGTGTTTCCTGTAATGCAAGAAAAACAGAGTATTGTATATAATTAAAACAAAATATAGTGTTGCATGTAACATAAGCTAAACTCTATGATTCATTTAATGAAATATTTCAAATAGATTAAATTTATTTTAAAAATATATTTTTAATGTCATTGGGTATTTTATTTTATTTTATGATTTTTGTTAAGTGTTGCATATGCTATCATAATTAATGCCCATATTTTAAAATCTCATGGTGTTACTCTCTCCATACCTTAAATAAATAGGATATAAAATTTTTAAACATTATATTTTTAATCATGTTTTTGAAATTTGGAAACCCCTTTGTTTAAAAATTCACATCATAAAACGGTTAATAAAGCAACCTCTTAATAAGAGAGAAAGGAGAGTACAAATGGTATATGGGATAAAATATATTTATGTTTCTATATAGGTGATGATTTTTGGAATGTGAAAATATGGACTTGGAAGAAATAAGTAATAATTATAGACAATGAACTAGGTTATTGATCATACAAAAATGAATGATCAATGGATGGTTAAGGGACTCAAAAACCTAAATATGTTTTTATTTAAAAGATAATCTAATTCATCTTATATGAGAGTAATTGATTTTTTTTAGGATCCTATTTATAATGATGAGGTATTCATTTACTATCGTACAATATTTGGAAATATACTTACATGATGAATTATTATTTTGTTATCATAACTTCATCATTCTTTTTAGATTCAATAAATTTTCAATTCATCCTTTCCTCCATGAAATGAATATAAATGAAATATTATTTATGAATAAAGTATAAAAATTCAATTTTAACTAATAAAAATATCCAAAAAAATTCTTTACATCTATATCAAAAGATATTTTGAAACTGATATAGTTAGCATAAGTTATAAAATATAATACGTTAATCTCTATTCCTCAAAATTAACACAGTTGGTTCATCATTAATATTTAGTCATCAAATTTCTTAACGAAAAAAATAACATATTAACCATGACATCACATATAAAAATGGTAGGCCTGAAACCCTTATCTTCATTTAGTCATGGGTTCAATACACACAGGCTTTTTGTATGTGAGGGGTTGTCACCCACTATGCGGGTTATCCTTTTTATAAACTATATTATTATCATTACATTATTTTTTACAAAAATATGATATACATCCTTGAAATAAAATAAATTATTAAATAAATATTTTAATAATGTTTTCAATAAAAAATATATTTATTTACCATGTCTAAATTTTTTTTTCACTATTATTAATATTCCACTAATGATATATTAACCCAAAATATTATCATTACATTTAAAAATATGTCGATAAAATATTAAGGAATTATTCCCCAATATCTTTTCCATAAAAACATATACATTCCACCTTAACCTTATTATATTACTACACTAAATTTTTTAAAAATATATGGTTAATAAATTCAATTTACAATCATTCTTAAACTCATTACCCATGATGGTATCAAAAAATTTTATATTAATGACGACATATATGATTCTATCACAATACAATGAGATTTAATGATTATTATAACCAATATACCATTGGTAAAAATACCTCGAAAATTTATTTATATTTGATCCTCAATACATTAATACTTCTTTTGTTTTATTTCCACATTGTTTGTTCCTTGGTCTAGGGTTTATCCTATGTAAGTCGTTGTAAACATGTATTCAAATTCCTCATAATGGTTTAAAAAATTGTATTTTCTTAATCATACCTCTCATGATTGTCAATATAGATGATTAGTAAGGCTCATTATTTTGAACTAGGGGAGATTAGCTCAAACCCAATGTGCGGTTTTCATATTTATTAACCTAGCTACATTTATGTTAGAAGTATATCCTCTTTCAGTATCCTGATAAGGATTTATTTTATAGGAAAAATAACATAACCACAACCTTTCCAAAACATTAATATGTTCTTATATACTTATTCTCAATGTATATCATATGATTATGTTCCCTAAAACATGTTTTGATAAATCATGTATCCATGGTTTATACTAAATATCCTCTGATACCAATAGTACAGACCATGAACCCAATATCCTAGAGACGGTGTTGTACTTAATAAAATTTTAATAAGATAAAAGGAATCGCATCCCAAAAGAAAAAATAGTTTAGTAGCCTTGATAATTGAGAAACATACTTATGTCTGGAATTACAACTGAATACATAAATTACAACATAATTGTTTTTGAGAATATAATTATCCACACTAGTATATATGTGCATATCAAACATAGTAATCTTCAATGAATTTTGGGTAATTGATTTTAAATAAGGATGATCTCAAATGATTGGTAATGATTAAGTATAATAGAAGAAATCATCAATAAATGAATCTTTATTAATGAGGAATGAACAATATGGAAATATAAATAACTATAATAACATTCCCATATCCAATAACTAAGAATAAAATGAATCCATAGATAATACCAATGGGAAAATGTCATGGATAATAATTACTAAACTTTTAATAGAGGCAATACATAAATATCACTTATCATGTTTCCTAGGCACGTGATGGATTTTCAATCAATATATATCCTCTAGATTGTTTAAATGATCAGGGTCCAAAATGATATGCTTTTCCCAACAATATATCTACTCTTATGATGTATCCTCAAGATAGATTAAAAAATCTTTTTACAAGCACATAGGGTTCAACCAACTTATTTTGTCTCATGAGGCTAATAATGCATCAATGTGACTACATTAAACATTCCCCAACCCATGTGTCTCATGTCCAAATCATTCTACACAAATAAATTAATCATGTAAATGCATAAAAAATATTATTATCATCCACTACCCAAATTAAGTAAAAAATATTGATTTATGAATATGTCCCCAATCAATAAAAAAACAATCAATCTAAACATAATATGTCACGACCCGTCCTCGGGGCCCGTGTCGTAACTACACCAAGCCCGCCTTCCATAGGCCAGGGGCTGGCGACTAGCACCAAGGCGTAATTCCCAGTAAAAAGGGAAGGCATTACCTTTGTAAAGTAAACAAACACCACATAGCAAGCAAGCAGTAGAAGTAAACACTATGTAAAAACTGAGAACAACAGTAAGTGCGGAAAAGTAAGTGGGCCAGAATACAAACCCAAAATGAAAGTAAAGTACAACTGGAAAGGAAAAACAGAAACTGAAAGTAAAGCCCCAACTTCAAGAAGTCCACTGGATATCCCACCTGAAGGGTGAGTACAGATAGCCTCCATAACTCCTCGGGTCCAACCGAGCGCTCCAAGTATGTCCCGCCTAGGGGTCCACCTCTAGGTACCGACTGCTCCACAAGCCTCAACCACGATCAGCGCATTCCGTCATCTGCAACCAACACAATGTAGTGCGGGCATATCCCATATAGGGGTGAGTATAAGCTACTCATTAGGGACCCCGAGACTCCTTGAAGGTCTCCCAGAATCCACAAAGGATAATCCACAAAGGAAAGATACAAACACGAAGTAACATCCGACACTTCTTATGTATATGCCTATACATATACCTAAGTCATCAATTCTCGTTCGGCTCCAACATCCGAGCCCAAGTACAACCCAATCCACATAGGAAAACACAACCCATTCCACACAGGAAAGCAAAACGTAATCCGCACTGGATATCAAGTCAATCTTATAGAAGATAAGGATTGAAAGTCAAGATTCAGCTCACACAGGTATAATTCTTCGTAAGATGATGGAGATGATCAGATATTTCCACTGATTCATGTAATCCGTCGGACCCACACAGGATCGATCGGTACTAACCCCCGCAATGACCCACAAAGGATCGATAGGTAACGAACCCCTGCAATGACCCACACATGATCGGACCAAGATAGGATCTGTAGGCGCTGGACCACACAGGACCGCTGAGAGCTGACCCACACAAGATCTAACCCACACAGGATCGGTAGCACTAATCCACGTAGGATCGATGAGTGCTGTAGTCGTCGTCATCGAATCCACATAGGATTTCTATACAGTCGTCATCGTCGTCGCAGTCGCAACCAGCTCTAGGGTTCCCGCACACAACAAGCTCGTTCGGGAGGGTCCGCTCTAGGAGCCGAAGGGCTGATACATCAACTGACACATAGTCCGGAGTTGATGTATCCAAAAGTTACGTATCGTCAAAAGGAACTCAACGTCACAGACGTTGCGTCATTCGGACGCCCGATCTGAGAGTTATTGGCTTTTTTGTCCTAGGGGCCCGGTTGATTTTTAAGTTAAAACCAACCCAATTGTACACCAACTGCATCAAAACCTCGAGCGGAGTAAACCAAAAGGTTCATCTCACATATAGTAATCCATCAAAGTCGACGGCACGTCAATCGGACATCTGGAGCTCATGTTATAAGTGTTTCCGCTCCGAGGGCCCAGTTGGTTTCGTGTACGAACCAACTCGGCTGAACCCAAATTACTCTAAAACCTTGAGTGTAATATATCGAAACGACCGTCTCGTTCCAAGGATCGCATCGCTGCTGACGTTGTGTTGATCGGTAGTCCACATCCAATGTTATGGGCAAAACCCCGTGAGAGGTCCGATATTAGGGGGTTGGGGCCCGGACCGAACCGGCCCGGTACCATCTGGGTCGGCCCGAACCGGGTCGACCCATCCTGGGTCGGGGTCCGACCCTCTTGGGCGCGGCACAGCCCGATTGGCATGGCCCGGCCCGGTTGGCATGGCCCGGCCCGGCCTGGCGCGGGCCGGCCGAGCAGTCCGGCCTGGGCAGCCGACCCGGTGCGCTGGCGGCAGCCGGGTGGCTCAGCCGTTCAGCCGAGCGGATGGGGGGGGGGGATGCCCCCTGTTTTGTATCCGCGGCCCCCATAATGGGGGGTCGCTCATGCTGGCCATCCGGGGTTCGTAACCCCCGGCTCTTCCCCTGTCTGGCTGGCCTGCTCCGGCCGGCCGGCTCTTGCCTTCACGGGACCGGCACGGGCCGGTCCCCCTACTCCGATGCCGGCGGCCTGGAACCGGACCCTGGTCCATGCTCTACCACGACCTTGGACCGTCTGGCATGGCGCGACGGCGCCGCACCCCTCCGCCGCGGCCCTACTCCGACCGCGGTGTTTTCGTGATCCTCTGGTGCGGCAGAACGGCGCTGCGACCTTATTAAACTTCATCGGCGCGGCATGACGGCACCGTCCATCCTTTCCGCACGATCCCGCGCGGTGCATCGGCACCACGTCATTTTCCTTCGAACCGAAACAATACAAGAATAAGGGAGGAGGGTTGGCCATGTTTGTGCGGTCCGGCCCCCTCCCGTTAATCGATAGAAAGCAGCAAAGTTTCATGAAGAATGACAATAAAAGTAATCAGGAATAACAATTTAAATAAACCCCTACCTCTTCGAATTCATTGAGCGAGGGTTCGTCATTGAAATAACCGTCACAGAAGAAGACGTCACAGAAGGAGAGAGTCGCTTCGCGGAGAAATGATTCGTCGACATTGCGTCATCGATCTCCGAGGATCCGACATTCTTCGCGTTCTTCACATTCTTCGTCGAGGAGGAAGAACTTCAAGAGATTTTACTTTTTCTCCCAAATCCTCCCAAGGCAACAAGTTACAACCAAAATAAAATAAGAACTTCATTTATTTTATTAACATGACTTAAGATGAAATTCAAAAGTGGAATTAACCCTCTCAAATTAAACTCACCTAATTAATTAACATAAGTTATAAAATTTAATGGTGAGTAGAAGGAGTTAGGGAATATTAAGGGGGTGGGGTTCGTGTGGGCCCCACTTCCCTCATAACCTCTCATGGGAAGTTCGGTGGTTACCCAACTTCCACCCAATGGTTTTAATTACCAAGTAAAAATAAAAATTGAAGCTCAATTTTTATTTTAACTTCCACAATTTTTAACAACTTCTCTAATGAAAATCCAACTTCGAAAAAGGTGTTTCAAAGAAAATACTGGTGCTACAAATTCATCGGTGCCCCCAGAATTTGATTCCAAGCACCGGTTCAAAAGTTATAAAACCCCGCGTGTTCGTTCACTGAAAGTACCCGGGCTAATCTTCGGTTAGAAATTCCAGGCACACAGGGCCTCAGAATCAAGTGCATCAGAAACCACATTCTTGTAAAATCCAAAAGAAAAGTAAGAAAAAATTTCCCTTAAATTTTATGGGTCTTTACATTACTCCAACCTCAGGGCTTTACGTCCCCATAAAGATACATCAAAAACTAGGGGAACAAATGTGGGTATTGTGAACGCATCTGAGCCTCCCGCTCCCAAGTGCTCTCCTGGAGGTTCTCGTGCTGCCATCTGATGCGCACTAGAGGAATCGACCATCCACGTAGGACCCTCTCCTGTCAATCCTAGATCTCCATTGGGACCTCCACAAATGTCACCCCATCATCAATGTCTAGCTCCCCATGGTCAATGATAGGTGTCGGGTCGTGCACGTATCTCCTCAACTGAGATACGTGGAAGACGTCGTGCACTCGGTGCAACTGAGGTGGTAGAACCAGGAGATAATCCACCTCGCCAATCCTGTTGAGGACCTGGAATGGTCCGATGAAGTGTGGAGACAACTTGCTGCCTTAGCCAAATCTCTGTATACCACGTCGAGGTGAGACCCGCAAGAAGACGTGGTCGCCATCCTCGAACTCCAGTGGCATCGCCTCCTGTCAGCATAAGACTTCTACTGGCTCTGAGCTGTCCTCATCCGCTCCTGGATGACCTGGACCTTCTCTTTCATGTCCTGGACGATCTCTGGTCCCACAAGTGCTGACTCCCCAGGGTTTGTCCAGCACAGAGGTGACCTGCAAGGTTGTCCGTACAACACCTTGTATGGTGGAATCCCGATGGTGGAGTGGTAGTTGTTGATGTACGCGAACTCCAACAAGGGTTGGTGGTACACCCATCTACGACTAAAGTCAAGGACACATGCGCGGAGCATGTCCACGAGAGTCTGAATGGTCCTCTCCGTCTGACCATTTGTTTGGGGGTGAAAGGCGGTGCTCAGACATAGCTGCATCCCAAACGCCTCCTGCAACCCTTTCCAAAGCCGGGAAGTAAAGAGAGCATCTCGATTGGAAACAATGGATGATAAAACACCATGTAGCCATACAATCTCTTGAATGTAGAGACATCCCAAGCTCTCCACTGAGCCCTGCTCTCTGATGGTTATGAAGTGAGCCGACTTGGTGAGTCGGTCGACAATCACCCAAATGGAGTCGTGGCCTCTGGAAGTGCTTGGAAGTCCAATCACGAAGTCCATATATATGCCGTCCCACATCCACTCCGAAACCTCCAAGGGATGAACCAAGCCTGCTGGTACCTGGTGCTCTGCCTTCACCTGCTGGCAGCTGAGGCATCGAGAAATGAACTCTACCACAACATTCTTCATGCCCGGCCACCAGTGCTGTCGTCTGAGATCCTGGTACATCTTCACCACGACAGGATGTACCGCGAAAGGGGAAGTGTGCAACCCTCTCAGCACCTCCTCCCGTAAAGAAAATGGTACCAAGGTACGTCCTCTGAAAAGGACATCGTGCTCTCCTCCTACAGAGAAACCAGCAGGTGCCTATCCGGAGGATATCTGCGCACGCCGCGTCTCACAGTCAGCGTCCCCATGTTGTGCCTCTTTGACCTACTACAGTAGTGGAGGAGTGACTGTGAGTGACTGAAGGAAGGCTTCTCCATCTCTATCCATGAAGGATATCTGCAAAGCGGCTAGATACTCCATCGCCTCCCCAAATAGCTAAATGTCCGTCCACCTGCTGAGTGCATCGGCAAATACGTTCCCCTTTCTAGGAGTATAGACTATTTCAAAGGCATAGTCTGGGAGGAACTCGAGCCATCACCATTGTCTCAAGTTCAGGTCCTTATGAGAGAAGATGAACTTGAGACTCTGATGGTTAGAAAAGACTCTAAAGCCCTCACCCATTAGATAGTGTCTCCATGTCTTCAGAGCGAAGACCACTGCTGCTAACTCCAGGTCATGGGTAGCGTAGTTCTGCTCATGCGGCCTCAACTGTCGTGACCCATAGGCGATCACTGCCCACTCTTGCATCAGGACACATCTGAGTCCAGTCCCGGATGCATCGTAGTAGACTACGTACCCTACTCCCTCCTCCCGCAACCTCAAGATAGGCGCGCTGGTCAATTTTTGTCTCAGCTCCTGGAAGCTCTATTAACATCTGTCTGACCACACAAAGGGTTTCCCCTTCTTCTTCAAGGCTGAGAGTGGTGCCACAACTCTGTAGAATTCTGGAACAAATCTCCAATAGTATCCAGCTAGTCCCAAGAAACTATGCACCTCCGTCACGCTCCTGGGTGGCTCCCAAGCTAGCACTGCCTCAGTCTTTGCAGGATCCACCGCAACTCCCGCATCAGAGATGACGTGTCCCAACAAGTGGACCTTGCATATCCAGAACTGACATTTCGAGAGTTAACCATAAAGTTGGTTCTCTCGGAGTGTGTCCAGCACAACCCGAAAGTGGTAGGTGTGCTCCTCCTCAGTCGTCGAGTAAATCAAAATGTCGTCGATGATGACCATGACAAATCGATCGAGGCATGGCTGAAAGATCCTATTCATGAGGGCCGTGATCATTTCTGGAGAATTGGTTATGCCGAATGGCATAACCAAGAACTCATAGTGGCCATACCGACATTTGAAGGTCATCTTCTGCATATCCTCATCCCGAAATCTGAGCTGATGATAGCATGACCTGAGGTCTATCTTTGAGAACCACCATGATCCCTTGAGGTGGTCGAAGAGGTCATCAATCCTCGGTAGCAGATAATTGTTCCTCACTGTCACCTGGTTCAGGCGACGATAGTTGACACAAAGTCACAAGCTCCCGTCCGCCTTCTTGGCGAACAATATCGCGGAAGCCCAGGGCGAAACACTGGGTCTGATGAATCCCTTGCCCTGCAAGTCCTACAAATATACCCGTAGCTCTTGAAGCTCAGCGAGAGCCATCCGATACGCTGGAGTGGATATCGGGGCTGTCCCGGGGTACAGGATAATATAAAATTCTACCTCTCTACGAGGAGGTAGTCTTAGAACGTCGTCAGGATAACATCCGCATACTGATCCACCACTATAGTAAAACCAGGACTCCGCACATCAACTACTCCTAGGATGAGGCTAGCCAACTGATGAGTGATGGGTTGTCCTCTCCTCTGCGTGAGTCCATCCTGTGTTGTGAAGGCTCCATTCTCGCTGGTGAAGATGAACCTACTCCCGTCGGTGCGTACACATCGCACCTTGCGCCTAATGCAGTCAATCTGAGCATGGACTGTAGATAACCAATCCATGCCCAAAATGACGTCATAAGGCCACGACGCCACTACAAGAAGATCTCATCCGAAGCTCTCACCTCCTAGAATAAGCTCAAACTGCCGACACAAGTCCGTAATCGTCGAGTCTGCTTCCGTAGGAGTCTCTAGCTGTAAGGATCGAGCCAACGACCCTGTCAGAATCTCCGAGCTCCGAACAAGGGTAGCGGCTATAAAAGAATGACTCAATCTTGTGTCGATAAGAACTTCATAAAGGGTGGAATAGACACAGATAGTATCTCAAATCATCTTGGGCACATCGTGGTCGTAGGCCTCCGCTGCCTGGAGCTAGACTTGTCTCTGCCTGCCAACTTCCCGTGGTTGGGGTGGACCTTCTGGTGGTGGTGGTGGTAGAGCCTCAAAGCGTCTCCCACCACTTGCTGCTCGGCCAGATCCTTTGCCTCGTCCGCCTGCTCCCTGCGGACCACCACGGTCAACCCTCTACCTCTGCCTGGGTGGCCCCTTAACCGTCTGCTGCTCATCGGCACGGCGGGTCAGGCAGTCACGAGCCATGTGACACTGCCCACCGCATGTGTAGAACTGTCTTCCTCTCGAGAGACTGGCTCCGCGTTGTGTGTCCCGCACTGCTGATCCAGTGTTCTGAGGTTGTCTGCCTGAGGTTCTGGTCTGCCTGGACCAATGATTCATCCGTCGATTTCCTGCTGTAGAAGACTCTGCTATGTGCCGCCCCGCGGTAGGTCTCGCTGCTGAAGTAGGCTCATCAAGAAAGCTCTCGATCCGAAGAGCTCGCTCCAGTACTCATGCCTAAGTCGTAATGTTAAGGGAGATCAGTGATGCCCTGATCTCATGCCTCAATCCCTACTCAAAGGTCTGGGATCGGAAGAATAGGTCCCATAACATGTCTATCGAGTAGCGCAAGAGATAGGTAAATCTCACCGAGTACTGGGCGACTGTCAAGCTACCCTGCCGCAGCTGTAGAAGCTCCTGGATGCATATCGCACGGAGGGTGGCTGGGACGAACTCCGAGCGGAAGAGGATCTCAAAGTATGTCTAGAGGGGAGATGCCTCATCATGAACCTAGAGCATCAAGCTTCACCATCTGCCTGCTGCCGCGTGAAGGAGGATCGCTGCGAGGATCACCATGAGGTCTGTTGGTGTCCTCACTAACCTGAAAACTCGTACAACTGCCTCCATCCAATCCTCGGCTGCCTGAAGGTCCATCTCCCAATGGAATCTGGGTAGTCACTGATGCTGAAACTTGTGCAGTGCACTAAGGTGACATGCATTGTCAGCGGCTTGGGCAGGTAGCCTCGGTGTCTCGGTAGGTAGCGGTACCGCTGGTGCCTTTGCTATCAAAGGGCCCTGTACCGAGGCCTCGTCGCTCGGTGAGCTGTCGTCACGCACAAATCTCAGAACCCTAGTTGGCTACCGTTGTTGGGCAATACTGAAAAGAAACTAGTGTGTCACGGTCAAACAGTATACCTAGGGAGCTGACACAAAGTAATCACAAAGAAAACTTGAAACACACATGCAATCAATGTTTTTGTGCATTAAGTCGGAAATCAGAAGTTAGGGTCCTGGTGTACGGATACATCGGCCACCGCACCAAAACTGGACTCCCTGGACTGATAACCACACTCAATACTCTTAACACTATTGCTTCACATAGAAAAAGATCAGAGTCCTGAGTTCTGCGGTAGAACCGAACTCCTCTGATACCAATTTGTCAAGACCCGTTCTCGGGGCCCGTTCCATGACTACCCCAAGCCCGCATTCCATAGGCCAGGGGCTGGAGACTAGCACCAAGGCGTAATTCCCGGTAAAAAGGGAAGGCCTTGCCTTTGTAAAGTAAACAAACACCACAAAGCAAGAAATCAGTAGAAGTAAACACTAAGTAAAAACTATGTACAACAGTAAGTGCAGGAAATTAAGTGGGCCAGAATAAAAACCCAAACTGAAAGTAAAGTAAAACTGGAAAGGGAAAACAACAACTGAAAGTAAAGCCGCAACATCGAGCCGTCCACTGGAAGTCCCACCTGAAGGGTGAGTACAGATAGCCTCCACAGCTCCTCGGGTCCAACCGTTCGCTCCGAGTATGTCCTGCCTAGGGGTCCACCTCTAGGTACTGACTGCTCCGCAAGCCTCAACCACGATCAATGCTTTCTGTCGTCTGCAACCAACCCAATGGTGTGCGGGTATAACCCGTGCAGGGGTGAGTATAAGCTACTCAGTAGGGACCCCGAGACCCCCGAAGTTCTCCCAGAATCCACAAAGGATAATCCACAAAGGAAAGATACAAACACGAAGTAACATTCGACGCTTTTTAGGTATATGCCCATACATATACCTAAGTCATCAATTCTCGTTCGGCACCAACATCCGAGCCCAAGTACAACCCAGTCCACACAGGAAAACACAACTCATTCCACACAGGAAAGAAAAACGTAATCCACACTGGATATCAATTCAATCTTATCGAAGATAATGATTGAAAGTCGAGATTCAGCTCACACAGGTATACTTATTCGTAAGACGATAGAGATGATCAGATATTGCCACTGATTCATCTAAGCCATCAGACCCACATAGGATCGGTAGGTACTAACCCCCGCAATGACCCACAAAGGATCGATAGGTAACTAACCCCCGCAATGACCCACACAGGATCAGATCCACACAGGATCTGTAGGCGCTAGCCCACACAGAACCTCTGAGCACTGACTCACACAGGATCTGACCCACACAGGATCGGTAGCACTAATCCAGGTAGGATCGCTGAGTGCTGTAGTTGTCGCCGTCGAATCCACGGAGGATTTCTGTACAGTCGTCATCGTCGTTGCAGTCGCAACCAGCTCTAGGTTTCCCGCACACAGCAAGATCGTTCGGGAGGGTCCGATCCACGAGCAGATGGGCTGATACATCAACTGACACATAGTCTGTAGTTGATGTATCCAAAAGTTCCGTATCGTCAACAAGAACTCCACGTCATGGACGGCGCGTCATTCGGATGCCCAGTCTGAGAGTTATTGGCTTTTTCGTCCCAGGGGCCCGATTGATTTTTAAGTCAAAACCAACCCGACCGTACTCGAACTGCGTCCAAACCTCGAGCGGAGTAAGCCAAAAGTTCCGTCTCACTTAGAGGAATCCATCAAAGTCGACGACACGTCAATCGGACGTCCGGAGCTCAAGTTATAAGCATTTCTGCTCCGAGGGCTGGGTTGGTTTCGTGTACGAACCAACCCGGCTGAACCCAAAGTAGTTCTAAATGTTGAGTGTAATATATCGAAACGACCGCCTCGTTCCAAGTATCGCATCTCCACTTACGATGTGTCGATTGGAGGTCTGCAGCCCATGTTATGGGCAAAAGACCGTGAGAGGTCCGGTATTAAGGGGTTCGGGCCCGGTACGACCCGACCTGATACCCTCTGGGTTGGCCCGAACCGGGTCGTCCCGTCCCAGGTCTGGGTCTGGCCCGCTTGGGCGCGGCCTTGCCCGGCTGGCACGACCCATCCCAGCTGGCACGGCCCGGCTTGCCCGGGCGCGGGCCGGCCTGGCGGTCTGGCCTGTGTAGCTGGCCCGGCGTGCTGGCGCAAGCTAGGTGGCTCGGTCGTTCGGCCGAGCGGATAGGGGGGGGGGGGCGCCTGGAGTCTGTTTTGTAATCGCGGCCCCCATAATGGGGGGCCGCTCATGCTGGCCAGCCGGGGGTCATAACCCCCGTCTCTGCCCCTGTCCGGCCGGCCGGTTGTTGCCTCCACGGGACCGGCACGGGCAGGTCCCCCTGCTCCGACGCTGGCGGCCCAGAACTGGCCGCCAGTCCTTGCTCCACAGCGGCCTTGGACCGTCCGGCACGGTGCGACAGTGCTGAGCGCCTCCGTCACGGCCCCACTTCGACCGTGGTGTTTTCGTGATCCTCTGGCGCGGTGGAACGACACTACGACCTTATTCAACTTCATCGGCGCGTCGCGACAGTGCCACCCATCCTTGCCGCACGATCCCGTGCGGTGCGTCAGCACCACATCATTTTCCTTTGAACTGCAGAAATACAAGAATAAGGGAGGAGGGTCGGCCGTTTTTGTGCGGTCCGGCCCCCTCCCGTTAATCAATAGCAAGTGGCAGAGTTTCATGAAGAACGACATTAGAAGTAATCAGGAACAACAATTTAAATAAACCACTACCTCGTCGAATTCGTTGAGCGAGGGTTCGTCATGGAAATAACCGTCATGGAAGAAGATGTCACGGAAGGAGAGAGTCGCGTCACGGAGAAATGATTCGTCGGCGTCGCGTAGTCGAACTCCGAGGATCCGGCGTTCTTCACGTTCTTCGCGTTCTTCGTCGAGGAGGAATAACTTCAAGAGCTTTTCCTTTTTCTCCCAAATCCTGCCAACGCAACAAGTTCCAACCTAAATAAAATAAGAACTTCCCTTATTTTATTAACATGACTTAAGTTGAAATTTAAAAGTTGAATTAACCCTCTCAAATTAAACTCACCTAATTAATTAACATAAGTTATCAAATTTAATCGTGAGTTGAAGGATTTAGGGGATAT
Source organism: Viscum album (assembly GCA_963277665.1). Lineage (NCBI taxonomy): Eukaryota > Viridiplantae > Streptophyta > Magnoliopsida > Santalales > Viscaceae > Viscum > Viscum album. Next base: position 1,938,699,248 of record OY728126.1, on the reverse strand, counting down.
AAAGGGGGTGGGTTCGTGTGGGCCCCACCGCCCTCATAACCTCTCATGGGAAGTTGGGTGGTTACCCAACATCCACACAAAGGTTTTAATTACCAAGTTAAAATAAAAATTGAAGCTCAATTTTTATTTTAACTTCCACAATTTTTAACAACTTCTCTCGTGAAAATGAAACTCCAAAAAAAGGTGTTCCTAAGAAAATACCGGTGCTGCGAATTCATCGGTGCCCTCGGAATTCTATTCCGATCACCGGTTCTAAAGTTAGAAAAACCCGCGCGTTCGTTCAATGAATGTACCCAAGCTAATCTTCGGTTAGAAATTCTGGGCACACCGTGCCTCGGAATCAAGTGCCGTCAGAAACCGCGTTCTTGTAAAATTCCAAAGAAAATTAAGAAAATATTTCCTTTGAATTTTATGGGTGTTTACATAATATGTAAAAATGGTATATATTTTTGGGAACAAACAAATCCATGATAAATAATATTGACATTTATGGGATATTTAATGTCCGTATGAAAGTGAATAAATCTAGGAAATGTAAATTTATACAAAAATGAATCATGGATGTAAATTTCAATACATTCCATGGTTAAAATGATCATAAAACATTCATAATAATTTTATTAATGGGGTTAATAAATATATATACCAATTGGAGTAATATTAAATTTAGTTTGACCTTGATTAATAAAAATACCACAATAAGTTATTTAAAATAATTCTTTAGGAAAATATGAATTTCATTTTGAAATGCATTTTGAAAATATATTATATTGTAAATCACATTTAATAACATTTTCTTCAAAAATATCACTCTTAAATTGAAAATTTATCTTCAATGAAATTATTTTCATGATTTTCGGTAATTTCACACATTTCCAAAAATCAAAACCAATATTATTTTTTCATTTTATGATTTTTAAGAAATTTACTTATTCAGGAAATGGAAAAAATATCCCTTTCACATTTTTGGTAAAATACTAAAGGTCATTTTATTGAAAATTAAATTTGATTTATATGAAAACATTTTATAATGAGTAATATTGGGTGATATATAATTTGATAAATCATTTTGAAAATATTAAAACATTTTTAGAAAACATGGATTTGTATGAGAATATATTCATGATCAAGGAGAGAAATGAATAGAAATTTTCTTGAAAACATTTTTGTATAAAATATATGTACCAATGATTGAAAAAATTGTAGTGTTACATTAATATTTAATGAATTAAAAAAATGGTTTTATTAGGAAATATTCATGTACTTTACATTAATATATTTCAAATAATATAATATCTTGATTGGAATGAGATTGTGAAATAAACCATTAGATAGACATAATGTTGAAGTAAACAATTAATCAGTGGATCGATTATGTGCATAAATTGTTAATCCATTTAAAAATAATTATATAAAACAATAGATAATGAAAATCCATCACTTATATAATATTATCATGACACAATCATCAAAATAGACGTTTAACCCAAAAAGTGGAAATGTCATTAATAAATACCTTACATCACATTTCATGTTGAGTGAACATTATCTATGTTTACATTTTGGGGTATTAAACATGTTATAAAATTATAAGAAAACAATGTTAGTATTTATAATATCATATATTATCCCATAGTAACATATTTTTACCCATTTATTAATAATATTTCATTATTTTAATTGTTTTAGTTAGTAATTTCCGGGTTTTCCCATGCTTTTCTCATCATGAAAGAAAAATTTCATGTCTCATAATATATAGTTATATAATATGAAGAATAATAATTATGAAATATTTATCAAATTTATAAATAAATTATTCCTTTTCATCCCATAATGAAATGTGATTATGAAAAATGATGTATGTTACAATCATGGTCATGGTGGGTCGTACTTATGAATTAAAAATGTTATAATGTTTCACCAATTATTATGGATAAAATTAATTAATATTTTACAGTTCAATAATTATCATAAAATAATTCATAACATATTAAATACTATTATATTTCACTTATGTGGACTTCTGTTGCAAAGAGTGTCACATCACTTTGAGAATAGTGTAGTCCACACAAACACAAAAAATGTTATCTTATTTACATGAGTGAAATGGAATGAAATAAAATGATATATATTATCTTTACAAAATGAAAAATATTAATTAGTATCATAATGATGTAATATATATAATATATAATCTTTATATTTGTCTGTATCTAATTCCATGTGAAGTTTTACAGAAAGGCGAAACACATCGCTTCGTGAGATGGTAGTCCGCCATAGAAATTAGAAATGTTGTTATATCTCTTACGGAATGGAAGGGAACAATATATATATATGTGTGTGTGTGTGCGTGATATAATGATTAAATTGAAATAAATATTATATAAATATATTATATAAACTTTATATACATCATAATATCCAACAAAAAAGGTGGTAATGGAAGAATGAATGGCATCACTTCGTGAGGTGTTACTCCAACATACAAACAAACAATGATTTTATTAGGCATTTAATAGAAGTGGAGTTGATTTTTGGACATTATTATTTTATTAAAATATAAAAATATATTGATAAATTGGGGGTTTTATATTATGTGTTTTTAATAAAATAAAATTATATGGAGAAATAGATAAAATAAAGATTCTCGTTAAATGAGATTACCTCTTATTTGTGTATCATCCCTTGGTTTGTATAAAATCATTACTAAGATGGATTTATTCCATATATAGTTTTTCTAGGATGATTTTACGGATTCTGTGAAGTGTTTCTTTCAGGTATTGGCTGAACAAAAGTGGTTTGAATGAGTGAATAAGTGAGGTGATTGAGTTCCCATTAATAATTGAGGAAGAGTGTCATTTTTTGTAATTACCCAAAATTAGTCACTATTGGGATGTTTCCCTCCCATCATGTGCCGAAAAAACTGAATAATAAGAAAATGGAGAGATTATTTGGTCTTGAAACACCTCCATCACAAAAAAAATAAACACATTTTTTCTTGTTTTTCCTAAGTATTTAAGATTACACAATTTTACTCATTTAGTTTTTACCATAGTAACGTGTGTCTTTTTATTTACTAAGGTAATTAATCCACTAAAACTACAATTAAAATTATTTTAATTGAATATATAGTCATAATTACTACAATTATGAAAAAAAATTTGATAAATATAAATCCTATGTGTGTGTAAAATTAATTATAAAGTAAACACATGTTATGCGATGAACTTATTTTTAACCTTAATCTCAATAATCATTTTTATATGTTTCTAGTAACAATTTTGTTAAAGAATTAACTTTTCATTATTATATAATATAAATTATACATATTAAAAATATATAATCCATTTTTAAAAATTAAATTATTACAGGTGACATAAATTTATTAAAATATATCTCACAAAGGCTATGAGAAATTGGGTTTTTAAAGTGGGAATGTTCAAAAGTGTCAAATATTTGTATATCCAAATTCAATATAAAATGATTCTCAATGAACTAAATTAGGCTAAATTTTGTAATATATAAATTATTTTACATTAAAATAAATTCAAAATATTATTTTACTTTATAAATTATCTAATCGAAAATGTTTTTTTAAATGAAGATTCAATATTTATCAATATTCATTATAATATGAAACTTCTAAAAAAACTACACCCAAAGACATTTTTTATATTAAAATTAAAAAAATAACTATATTTCATTCATTAATTATCATTAATTTGTATAAATTGTTTTTTAATTTAGTTCCCAAAGCATGACTAATCCGTCTTATAAAACAAATATCATTTCTCTGAAAAAAATTATTTATTTTCTAAATGATTATTATTTTATAAATATTCAATAAATAATAAAAAATTTCTTAATTTTTTTTACTATTACAAACTAATAATTTATTATCTAGGTTATAACTATTATATTATAAAATAATATTTCAATATTGTTTCACATTCCAATTAAACATTATGTTCTGTGTAATGCAAGCTAAAGTAATTATATCTTGTAAAAAAAAATAAACCATGTGTTGAGTATAATAAAATAAAAACACATAATTAAGTTTAATTAAATATATAATGATATTGAATTTATTTAAACATAAATATATCATAAAGTATTGTGGTGTTATATTTTATTCTAAGAATAGTTTTTCATGTCCCATACGTTGTTGAAAAAAATGTTATTATTTTTAAATAATATGGTGTTACAACGTGATTATGTGTAACATAATTAAATACATAAATTTTTTTAAATAAAATATAATACCATAAAAAATCCATTCACACCTAATCATGGAATAATATAGTCATTTAAGTATAATTATAACACAATGATTGAAAATTGAGTTAAGAATCCCCTTACCTCATATAAAGAGTAGCCATATATGTTTATTAATTCTTATTTTATAAACATATATAATTTTAATAAATTCAATAATAAACTTTTATTGGTTTAATAACTTATACATACACAATTTATTTCATTTATTTTAATGACATATTTAATTTTGTTATCATTTAACTCTATGTTAGGTGTGTTTGGTATGCTTGGTTAATAATTTCAAAATGGATTAGGTGTGTTGGCCATGCTCAAGGGGGTCATTATTCCCTAAAATAAATATTAATAATCATGAAATAATTTAAAATTTTATACAAAAATTTTAATTTTCAAACCAGTCAAAAAAAAGTGTCATGAAAGATGGACTACGTTGTAATCATGTAGGAGATAGGTCATATGTAGGCATGAATAACATTTCTTTTTTTTAAATGAACCAGATAAAGAGATATTAAGAAATAATATACTATTATATAATTATTATGTTATAATATATACCATATTATTTCCTTAAAAATTCCTATATATTTCATCCATGTGATGTGGTAATGAAAATTGAATCATATCACTTTGTGGATGTCACTGTCCACATGTATGCATGAATGACACTATAATATTTCAATTAAAGGAATGGTATGAAAATATGTTGTATATTAATTTTTCCTAATTATTTTTATGTAATGAATACAACATATATGCATTAAATATATCATTATAACCACACATGAGAAGTGCGATGGGAAATGAATTACAACGGTTTGTGTGGTGGTATCTCAAAGTACACATGAATGATGTATTTGTTACCCTTTGGATAGAAGAGTATATTAATATAGTTCATTACATTAATGTTATAAAATCCCATTATATGAAATATATTTATTTTAATAACAAATTTTGGTTTTAGAAGTTAAGAAGGTGGTATAAGAGGAAATAAAATGGGTAGGATTTGTTAAAACCCATACTTATTTAAATAATCTCTTTATTGTTATACCTTAATACATCTTAGGACTAATTTATGATCAAAAAATGACTCTATGATGCATATATATATGTAATTAATTTATTTTTTTAGGTTTTTTCAGCCAACGTTTTTATGTGTGGTGAAAAGAAGAGAGTTATTGGCCATTTATATGTGACATAATGGGATCTTTTTGAATTAATAAAAGTATTAAAGTAATATAAATTTATTTCTAATGAAAATTGATAAAAGAAATAAAGGTTAGTATTATTTTCTTAGGATATAATCTAATTAAATAAAACTAGGACAATTTTAGATCATGTTTTTACCCTTATCGTTTTTGTTTCAAATCGTGTCAACCCTTTCTTATGATTACCATAATAATAATGCTTTTAATTTTTATGAATTAATATTATTACTATAAAAATATTGTTCTATAAATATACGATGGTTTATAGTTTCAACTATATACCAACAACGTGATGAAATATAATATTTTTAATACATCTCAATCATTTAATACATTTTTTTATTATAGAATATCATTAATTTCATTTTTGGAAGTATTAAATTAATTTTACATTGAATAAAAAAGAAAGAAAAGTAATTCCAATATTATCCTTTTAGAAATATATTTTTTAAATTATATTAATATTTTTTGAACATAATTATTCCCTCAAATTATATTAATTTTAATATTTTTATAGGTAATTGTTTTTTTATTAATTGAATAAATACTCTTTTAGTGTTGCGTAAGTATTTCATCTAGTTATTCCATCATTAAAAATGGAAAAAATTGTACTGATAAAAATTAATTCCTTTTTAAAATAATGTTATGTAAATGAACATAATTTTTTTCCATTTCACAATATACTATAGATATTGAAATTAAGAAAGTGACATTTTTTCCATTATCTTATTCTTATATATTATTATGGTCAGAATGAAATATTTATTCCACCAAGGTTCCATTTTTGGAAACATTGATGTAAATGGATCAACTATACTCATAAAATTTGTTAATATAAAGTATTAGGGACAATTTTTAGTCCTTATCATATAATTTTTCACTCTAACTACTCGATTTAACATTACCATAGAGACAATTATTAATTATGGTTACTATTAATAATAAAAATATATAAAGGGTAAATAATTACCAAATATATACTACATTATTAGAAATTAGGAGTCCATTTTCGAATATTTAATTTATATACGTTTTTTAAATGAATTTATGATTAAAATACAAAACATAATGAAAATTGTTTTTCTAAATGTGCTTTTAATCACAAAAATGAACATTTTAAAAAATGAGGTATCATATTTATAATAATTATATTATCTACAATTAAATAAAAATATGTTATTTTTTGATCAAATTCAATGATGAATTTTACATAATAATGTTAATGACAATTTTACAAAAAACTGTTAATTTTACTATTCATTGAAAAATAAATATTTTCATAAAAGTCCCAAAATTTTACTCTATAAAAATTTTTATATGTTTGTTTAAAAAAATATTATAAAACATTTTTTATAATATTATATGAAATTAAATATTATATTTCCTAAAAAAATCATTAGAAATCATTTTTGAAGGAAGCATTTTTTAGACATAAAATGACTTTACTAAAAATTAACTTCATATTTCCAAATTATTAATCAGTATATTTTTGGTGAGTAGAAAAATTATATATTTATTTATACATTGGATATTCCAATTCGTACATAATAATTCAATGGCTATGTTATTATGGTAATTATTAAATAATAATATTTTTTTGGTTCATTTATGTTTGTCATTTCATGTCAAATATGCTATCTAAAATAATGTTATTATTTTAAAATATCATGGTTTTACAGTATCCTCCATTTATAAATTTCAACCTCACTGTTTTAAAGTCCATAATATCATGGTTTTTTAAATTTAAAATACCTCTATTGAAATTCGACATTAAAAAATTTTATAGAGATCCAATACCTTGAAAAGAGTGAAACAGAAATACAAATGTTATCCAGTATAACTCATATAGGTTCAAAAATAAGATAACATTTGCGGGAGGTTAAAATATAGACATGGAGGAAAAATATACTATTTAAATAATTATGGAAAGTGATATATAACATTGTTCACAAAAATTTCATGATCATAGTAATTTCAATGACCACAAAACCACAATCTAATGAGGAAAGGAAAAGTCCACTAATTCATCCAAACTAAAGGTTAAAGGATAAATTTTATTGTTTCAATATCCTTTTCCTAGATATGGGGATTACTTTACCAACTATACTATTAAAAAAAGGATCTGTAATTTCTTAACAAATATTATTTCATCCTTTAATAATTTTCTACAACAATCCGATCTTTTTATCTAGATGATAAGTATTCAGGATGACGTTTTTAAGAAAAAAATATTATAATAAATTTATAATGAAACACATACTTAAACAGAATGATAGAAATATATTACCCATTTTATTATATATTCAATTAATCCATAATGCTTTGATTAATGTAAAATAATTTCCAAAATTAATTAATCTTCGTTAGTAAAAATACAACATTAATCTCTAGATCCTCGATATTAAAACACAATATTATGCCGAGATCATTCAATAAATATCTATCCTTATAATTATTCAAAATATTCATGAATAATATTGAAACCAAAATATTAAACTGATTTGATCACATAATCATCCAAGATGAATTTAACATTTTTATCAAAAATAATCAATAACTCTTAAATTATCATTTCAAAAATGTTTATGCACTAATCACATAATCTCCATGAAGTGTTATTCACTTAAATAAATAACCTATATAACCCTAAGTCCATTTTAATCTTATATAAGCTTCCAAAATTCAATTTAAAATTTCATAATAAAATAAAATATTATATTATCTAATAATATTATTTTTACCTGAATCATATACTGTTCCCAAAAAATATTGTGATCCTCTTCTAAAATTACATTAATCACTAAATCACATTCTATTCCCATATTTATCTATATGATAAAATATATTTTCAAAAATACCTCATAATTACCACATCATAAATATATTTTACAAACCTTAAATGTTGTTAATAAAATTATACTTATGTTCACAAAATAAATAACATTAATCCTCAAATAGCTTTTCAACCCAAACTCATACTAATCCTAAAAGATATATTACCATTAATATCTCCCAATATAATACTATTCATCTTATACTTTGAACACTAAAACCCTAAAACAGTTTTCTATGAAATTATATATATGATAAACCATAAACTTATATACTCAAGATATTATTTATAAATATTAAGTTAAACTTTCAAGAAAACATACGAATACCCAATGTTATCTAAATATTTCCTCTGGTTTTAAATATTACATCATTAAATCTAAACTCCTAGTATTCGATGCTACAAACATAATAAATATATTTCAATTTATGATTCTAATAAATTTGAACTAATTTTATCTATCTAAAACATACACAATTATAGAAAAATATTAGATCACCTATATACCTATAGACATTTTAGGTTAAGTGTTTTCGATAATTCGAACATACTCATAACAACATGAATAAATAATAAACTGGTTAAAAAATAACTAAATCATATGAAACTAATTTATTAATATCTATTAACCATTTTAAGAATAAAATACTAAAAACATTACTTCACAACTTTGGGAAAGGGAAATATAAGATGCCTGACCTCTGACACACTACATGTGTAATCATATACACTGGCCATTGAATGAAATCAGTGATCATAATATGAGCATAATGTTATGATCACATAATAAAAGTGAATTAAAATAAAATAAAATAAATCATACACAGAAAAACCTAGATCATTATACATATCAGAAGAGATAAATCTCTAACAACGTAATGAGTGATCTAAATCATCAATCAGAATCAATTTTTTGTCAATCTTTATCAAAGGTACCAATAAATATATTATAAATAATAAAGAATATGTGTATGTATTTTGAAACATTTTATTCATATAACCCATAAAAATAAACCTATATATGTGATAAACATATCTAGATCATTCAAATATTCAATAATGAGTATCCTATTAGCCAGTTAACTCTATCTCATTTTAGGATTTACTTATATTCAGTCAGCTCTATCATCATTACCCAATGTCCTTCAGAGATATATCTAGATCACCCATCATCATGGTCTATATTATTCTCACATATGTTTATAACCAATTTACAAGAACCATATCTTAATCATGACATATGAAATCATTAATTTTTCAACATAGAAATAACCATGGTTCTTTATTTGGATGATTTATTATTTGAAAATTAATGACTTCCACCATTATCTCTTTGAAACTATCATAATCCATCCATAGAAAAATAAATATGGTAGCATTAAAACCTACCCTCAGTGTATAAAAAGTAACATAAAATGGATGTCGGCATTGATAAATTGAAATATCATAAAAATCATTATTGTGGAAAATACCCTTTCCAATTTTAAAATAACATTATAAAACAATTACAAAAATATTGTGAAAATATATTTCATTAAAAATAACATTGAAATGTAGTAAAATAATATTCATTGGAAATAATGGATGATATTTAAGGAAAATTTATTCATGTCGTAAATGTTGGAAATAAGCATTTTTTCAATCATTTTTTAAAGAGAGTAATTAGTGACCCAAACAGAAATTGTTAACAAATTTCCATTAAAATCATTTTAAAAGAAGTTATAATATCATGGAAAATAAAATTATTGAATCATTTTTTTTTATAAAATATCTTTCTTGAAAAAAAAATTAATCATTGATTAAGGAGAGTAGGATTCAAGACTTAAAAGAATATGGAACATAGGTATCCCTTACAAACAACATTCTTGATTTTCATATAATCAATATGGGTTGAAATTGAAATTAAAAATTTAAACCAAATTAATAACTAGACACAAAGAAAATAGATTTGTTTCATGAAAATTAGATCTTATGATTTCCTCGGAAGGATCTTGGAATGTTATCATTCCCGAAAAGAAATTAGATTGTAACATAAAACCTTTACCGTTTTTGTAAAATTTAAATAATAATTAATTAAATGAAATAATATGATATGGAACTATAATTAACATTAATTACATAATTTGATATTTTAAAAATCTATCATGTGGAAATAGTACAATATTCAATGAAATTATAGTGAAAGGCATGAAACATGTCTGAGGAAAAAGGAGATTGAGACAAAAAAACCCTTATAGAGATCCAAAATTTTGATGTTATAATTATCCAAGGAATTGATTATTTTTTAAAATATAAATACTTAATAAAAAAGTTTAAATACATAATAAAATATTTAGAAATCAATTCCCACATAATTTGGGTATAAAAATAAATTATAAAGAGTTATAACCCAATGAAAGGAAATTGAGTTTTGAAACACTTTTCTACATTGTAACATTCAATTAAAATCCCCTTGGATGAAATAATTTTAATTTAAATGAAAAGTAAAATTAATTATATGGTGATTCATGATATAACATTTCAAATGGATGAATATGAAAATAAGAATTAATGAAATTAGGTGTATACCACTAAATAAACATTCAATGAAAATAATATGAAATGAAATCCCTAAATATTATCATAACATAGAAGAATGAATTAATCAATGAAGTGATTATCTATATCGGAATTTAATCCAATTAAAAAAATTTAAAGTAAAAAAGGAAAAATTAAATGTCTTGTATACACAAAATTTACCATATCAAAGACAGTACATAATTAATATGACTCAATGAAATTAAATTGATTTATGAATTCTATTGTAAAGTTCACACTAAGAAATTGATATTTAGTAAATGATCTGATTATGTTAGATAAATTTAAATCCAAACAAAAAATGGAAATAAAGTATAATAAAATCAAATTTAATATCCCAAATATTCATGGAATAGAATAGTAAATGATGTATAATCACAAACAAGTGAATGGAAATTTATTTAACAAACCCCTTACCTTATGTCCAAACATTCAATGTATGTCATTTATGTTCTCTAGAATAAAAATATACCAAATAATTTTTTTCATGAAATTCGTTTCTAGTTTTAATCACTTTTACTAAAACCATATATATAATTTTATTTTAATTACATATTTATTTATGTAATCCGTTTTATCTATGTCATGTGTTTTTGGGGAATATGGTCTATAATTTCAAAACGGATTTGGCGTGTTGGTCATTATCAAAGGGGCCATTTTTTATTTCTTATATAGAATAATAAAAATTAAATAATTATTATTTCTATATATATATTATACTTTTGAAACATATCATTAAATATGGTTATTAGTAATGTACTATGTCACAATTAGGTGTATTGTAGTTCATATATATGCATGAGTAACATTTCAATTTTTCAATGATGTTGATGGAAATAAGATATTTATTATTCTGAAATTCTAGAAAAATAATTATATCAAAAATAACATATTATTTGAATAAATGTACTTATATTTATATAAATTATCCATTTTATGTGGTGATGATAAATTAATTGTATCACTTTGTGCATGTGGTGGTTCCAACGTGTGAATAAACGATGTAATATTTTTTATAAGAATGAAAGTTATGAAAATAGATGATATATTAAATTTACAGAATAATATTTATATAGTGGATTTCATAAATATTCCTCAAATATATCATTATAACCAGTCTTGAGAGGCGGTGATGTTAAATTAATTACATCTATTCGTGAGGTTGTACTGTGTCAAACCCACATATGATAGTTTCATTTCCCATCTAATGTAAGAAGAGAAGGATAATGGATATGTAATTAATATAATAAAATGATATTCTATGGATCGTACTTATGTTATTATCTCATCATGGATGAATAACATGAAAGATGTAGAATATTAAATGAAATGGAGACTCTTGGTTGAAAACAATCCCTCTTATTTTGAGACCCTCTTTAGTTTTATACCGAAATCCTTCCATGGTTGTCTTTGTGATCAAATAAAGGACTATATGATTTGGGTAGGAATGTAAGGAAGGGATTTTGGTTGTTTTTTTCTTTACCAATTTTTTTAGGATAATAATATAGGATAGTGTTTCCCTTTTATAATGAGTGTACGATTTCTTTTGGAACTACATAAAGTACTAAATTAATGGAAGTTAATTATCAGGGAAAAATGTTTCTAAATTAAAATATAAGATAATTAATGTACTAAATACTCTCATACAATAAAATTTAAACAACTTTATAAGATTTATTACCCTTATCATTTTGTTTTAGACCCTATTAACCCTTTTTTATTATTGTCACAATACAGAGGTCTTTTACACTTTAAGGGTAATGATAGATACTGTAAAATGATAATTATGCCATAAGTATACCCTGGATTATATTTTAAACCATATCAAAATCAATTATCCAAATATATTATTTTTAGTAATTTTAAATATTTTTATTAAATATTATTTATTATAAAATAACATCTTTGAATTTTTTTTAAATATTCATTAAATTTGAATTTGAAAATGACATGATAGATAATGAATAAGAATATAATCCATTTAGACATTTATAAAATGTTATATTTCTCTAAAAAAATTATATTTTTAATTTTTAATGATAATACCTGTGCCAGTCACAAAACTCATACATTGGTAATGTTTTTTAAAAACCCGATGAATAAAATGAAGGAATACAATGTAATGATCTTACACAAACAAGAATCTGAATTTTATTACAAATAATTACAAAACAAAAAATGAATCATTTAAACTTTAGAATATTTTATCCTTCGGTAGATGAAGATCCTTCCACATTTTGAATAGACAACGTCAAAATAAAAATACCAACAATTCTTCAAGTGGTCATAATGCTTTCTATTTCCATGTTGAAATACAACAGACTATGGTAGCTCAAGTTCCAGGGTCATAAAATTCATTATACTAGAAAAAAACATCTTCTATTAAAACAATTGAAAAAAAGGAAAATTCATTTTAAAATAAGTTTCATAAAACCATCATTAATCGTTAGAATATCTATTAATTGATCGGTCATCCAAAGTATATATAAATGTTGATGAATAAAAATCAAAAAATAAATATCCCACAGGGATATCATCTTGTTTTATTCAGAGTTTTCACATCATAGTAACATAGAACCGATGTTGTGGAACAACTCTACTACTCCAAATCATTCACAAACTTCTGTGGAAAGCACAAGGACTCTTAAATGGTGAATTATTATAACACTCTAGTGATCAAACTCAGTTGGAATAATTATAAAAATAATAATAAATCCTCTAAAATTAATATTCCAAAAGAGTCATCACTATCAAGGATAACATACATGTGATAAAACAAATCGAAAGATACCAATAACATTAGAAATATTCTTAAAAACGAAATTTATAAGAAAAAATTCATCAAATAATAAAAATAACCATGGGTGGAAATATAAAATTAATTACCATGGAATGCCCTTATAATTAATGTCATGATATCCTTTTAATTCCTTCACCATTTTATAAATAACTTATGGATTTATTTGATTGTAGGTTACTTCATAAATATTACCATCATATTATTTATGTAAAATAAAGGCATCTTAATCCTCCTTATAAGTTTCCAATTTATCTCTAATGTCCTCCAAGAGACAATATGCATCCCTCAAAGTGGGTAAATCTACTTATTCATTAATTAATCCTTTTGAATAATCATTTATATAGGGTGCGCATGTAGGTAAAACATTAATAGGATATGGGGGAATATCTGATTTTTTTTCCAAGAATCCTAAATGTAACAAGTAAAAAAACTCCTTCTCTATTATAATAATCTTTATGTTTCTATGTTTTCCTAGTGTTTGGGGTAATTTATACATCCAAATAAATAATTTAGTTTTTACCTATCCTAGAACATAAATTGAAATAATAATCGCCTGCATGAAAATCTTGCTCATAATCACCATTTAAAGATTCAATATCATAAGAATAAATACTCTTACATTCCACTTGAGAAGTTTGAAGTGTATATGAAATATAAAATGTAGAAGGATCATTTTCTCTATAAGGTGACTTATATTTATTGGAAAATTGAGTGTTATAATAAAATCTCAATTAAAGAGGGCTCAATAGGAGAGTGGTGACATTGAAAAGGTTCTATAAAATATTGATTAATTTTCAAATTAATACCATTTGTATTATTTACAGGGATTACTTGATCTATTACTTTATGCTCTCATGTTTTAACGCTGATTGACATAATTCATGTAATGAGACATGCATAATTAGCCCTTTTTCCACAATCCATTTACAAATGTCCTATTAAAAGAAATTTACCATAATAATCTAGATGGTTTTTGATGAAAACATCTTGAAAGAATCCAGGGTCACCATTTTCGTTCAAAATTTTATGTGGAATATGTTTCTAGATAATAATTTCAATGAATACACTATAAATTTAAGGTCAATATTGTATTTTTTTGGTAGTTTCAAATTTAAGGGGTTTCCCAATAAAGAATGAAATCTAGAAATGTTCTTCGTGTTTGAATAAATGTTGTAATTGACGAATGAACTCTAAATAGAATGGGGTTATGGGATGCACAATGTTAGTGCTAAAATCAAATAAGTATTTTAATTCTTTCATGGAAATGATATTTTTGTATTTATATTTTACATAAATAGGATAGGGTCAAAATCAAGGAAATATGTCATGAAGATGCAATATCTTCAAAAATTGGATGGAAATTTCAAAAAGCCTCACAAAATGTAACTCCCCAATATTTTGTGACTTTTTCGAATTAAATTATCATTTTTTTTATTCTTATGAAATTCTGAATATTGATTATTTTCTATTAAAACACTATATTTGTCTTCAATTATATGAAACAATGAATTTCTTCAATGACACGCCTAACATGCAAGGCCAAGGTTCATCAAAAAATAATATGTTATTAAAGTATGATTATTTAATATAATAAGAAAAATCCCAGAAATTAAATTAGTTGTTAGGAATAGTATTAACTAATTTATGGTATTATATGTATTACACAATATAATATGAATTCATCGATTACCGATTAATTAAAAATGAAGATGAAAACCTGTTGAATATAAAAGGAAATATTATGAAGGTCACAAATCTATTTTACCCTAACAAATAATATTTTCATTTATGTATATAAATGAAATAAGTCAAAAACTACTATAACATGGAACCAAATTGGTGTGTGTTACAAAAAACATCATCTTGGAGTATGAATTGGCATGTGTTATACACAACACAGACTTGGTGTACGATGCACACAACAATGATTTTCTACATGAAATATTTTTTATATAATTATTTAATTGAGATAATTATAACCTAGATGATAAAATTAGTTATAGGAATATGAATAACTACTTTTCAAATATTTTTTTGTAATTTTTTAAATAAATTAAACATGTTTATAGTGAAATATATGATTTTTTTAAAGTCCTTTTTTGTTAAAAGTATTGTTCTCTTTAATGAACCAATTTTAATAACAAAATAAATTTTAGAAACATATTAAAATTAAAATTATTAAAATAATCATAATTTTTGAATTTATAACATCTAAATTATCCTAGGGGAATTTTTTGTATTTTTATAAGAGGCTTAATTTTTTGATTAATAGTGAGAAATACAAAATTTTAGTTAAATATTTCATTTATTTCTAATGAATTATTAATGTTAAATGTTATTATTAATTTTTTTAAAGAAAAATAATTTGAATATTAAATTTATTAATACAATTTAATTTATTAGAATCATTTTCATTTGATATTTAATATGAAATCATAACATACTTTTGAATAACTTTCAAATTTAAAAACATGTTATTTCGTCCTGAATAGGGGATTAAAATTAATATTAATTTTTCGTCTTTAGTGATTTTAATTGAAAAAAAATCCAAAATAATGCATTTTATTCATTTTAATATTTATTTTATAATAATATAAAAATAGTTTTTGACCAAAATGATTTGTAAAAGTGATTAAAATTAATCATAACGAATAATGTCAAATTAAGATTTATTAGGGATTAAACCTTAATATTAAGGGCCCAAATGATATATCAATAGACTAAAACCCATTGGTTGTCCATTTTTTGTACATAATCCTTCAATTATTGAGTTTATTGGATTTTTATTACTTTTTTAGGTAGTAACATGTTTATGCAAAACTTGTTTCTAAAAATTCCATGTGATTAATTTTCCCTACATTTAATCAACCACCAACTCCCTCACATACTCACACCACTCAAACACCTTATGTTCAGTGATGAACATCCAAATACACATCCTATAAATCTTCCCATACTACTAGAATCCTTCCGTTGGGAATAAGGTAATCCATGTAAGCCTTTTGGCACAAACCAACATGAGTCACCAGATTAAGAGGTAACCTCTTCTCTCATGTCCTTTATTTTATTTTCTTTACCCACCCTATAAAACTAAACGTATTCTATTCTTATATAAAAAAATATTATCCTCAATATAATAGAATTATGAAATTTGAATGGTTTGACATACACATAAACACACCTCCATCTAATGGGTTACAAACAAATTGTTTCTGTATATGACAAAATACTTCCTCACAAAATGATGATTGTTAATTTATTTCATTTCCACCTAAAATTGTGGAAATTATGATAAAAAATATATTTATATATGATATATATTTTTTTTACAATTTCATTATGATTACCTAATTTTTTTAAATATACCTTTATGCATTCCAACTTATTTAAATACCATGATTTCATTTGAGGTTGTGTAGACTACTGCCCCCTCAAAGACATATGTTTCATTCATACACTACATGGGTTGTATTACTAATGGTTTTAGTGTAAATATATGATATATTTGATATAATAATGATAATATGAAAATTATATATATATATATATATATATATATATATATATATATATATTACTTTCTTTCTCTCAACAAGACAACTAAAAAGAAAATATCCTTCATGCATAGGTAAAACATTCCATCTTCATGATCACGGTATTCTATTTCATAGTTATATATTATATAGATTATTACAATAAAAATATAATGTATATGAATTATATATATATCATGGTTTACATTATAGAATCATGATATAACTATAAGTACCAACAATATAGAAAATTGAGACAGATATGAAAAAGAAAGAGAATATTAACCAAAGTGAAACATTTACATAGGATGGTTAACAAGCATGTAATATAAGGCTCTAATAAAACAATATATGGAATTGGATATAATAATATGGTTCAATAAAGGATTTTAAAGAAATTTATATTTTTTTATATATGTTTTTTGAATGAATACAGAGAGAGTTAAGACTCAAGGTAAGTGGATTTCATCTCACTTTTTCCGTGAGATACATGTTTTGTTCGCCAATCATTCCTTTTGTATGAGGTAATTACTTCTCATGATTTTGTTTTATATATATTATACCTATGTTTCTGTTTATTATATTTTTATTATTATGAAATTTAATTCATGTGGTTTAGGTTTCAAATGTTTCCAAATCGATAAAAGTTGTTTGTCTCAATTTGCCTTCATTGAGACTCATTTTTTTATGAAGCTAATCTCTTTTTTGAGGTGTACGTACTTTAATTTTTCATGTTATATCTTGCATATAATTATATTAATGATATAATAATATTCATTTAATTTAATTTTCTTACACGGAGAGTATGATCCAAAGTTTTCATGTTATAAATGTTTATTAGGACATTCTCATCACTTTTTGAGATTTTTTATATTTATGCTCCCTTCAAGGAATTATTAAGTTACATATCTAAATAAATTACTAAATTTTCTTCACTTATGGTTATTCAAGATATATTCATGTATTGGAACCATTTTCTACTCTTTGGTACATATGATAGTTATGATTTTTTTATCAATGTGTGAATTTTCCCACACTTTAGTCAGAAATCAATGTTCCTTCAAAATAATTTTATCTAAAAATGTTTTCTAAGAATATTCTACCAATGTATTATGATCATTTAAAGAAACTTTTTCCCTTTTTTACCAATTTTTTCAAAGGAATATTTTTTTATCTTTTTGAATGTGGATCTAGTCTGTCCTTTTAACCAAGAAAAAAGAATGTACTTTTTACATCGTATAAAATGTATGGATTTATTCACATAAAATCCTTTGAAGCTTTATCTTCATGTTTAAAGGTTATATTTTTTTGACTTTTTTTAAAAAAAATTATTTTCAAATAAATGGTTCTTGAATATTTTTCCATCCTTATTTATATGTTTTTAGCATAATTTTAACGAATTAGGTTTCAAAATATTTTCATGATTTATTTATATGTTTTCAATGTATTTTGAAATAATTTTTTTTTTCAAAAAAAATTAATATTTTTTTAAATTTTTTTAACGTATTTTCATGGAAATGGTTCTCAAAACATTCTCATTCATTTTTATATGTTTCAAATTTGTTTTCAAATAAAAAGTTTTGTAAAAAGTTTTGAATCTTATTATATACTCTTTCAAGAAAAAAGTTTTTCAAATGATTTGATGTGTTCTTTATAAGGTTTAAACGTATTTTATAAGAAAAATATTTGTGAATTTATTTATTTATCAAAAATCATTTTCCAATGAAAAAGGATATTTTTTTAATGAAATATTTTTTAAATAAACAATTCAAAATTATTTTCCATCTATGATGACATGAGTAAATGTTACTAATTCCCTTTTAAGAAATGACCAAAAGGTTTATTTTGTATTACTTCTACGAATTGGTTAATATTAATTTCATTGTCTTCATGAAACCCATTTTAATTTATTGGGTTATATGCTTTTGAAACCTACTTCTTTTCTTTGGTAAATTTTATGGTTAAACGATTACAAAACCTATATTTTTTCACTGGTTATGATAAGATTGCATGTTTATATTACCCATTTCATTTCATGGGTAATGATATTATTTTTTATGATCTTGTGGTACATCTGTGTAAAATTTATATATGAGATGGTTGTGACCTAGACCTCCCACCAGTGTATTAGGTAATGATTTATATCACATAATATAGACTAAGATGGTTTTGGGAATGATCCTTGACTACCAATATGGCCATGGGAGTGATAATATACTACCTTGAGTGGTTGAGGAATGACATCAGGCTACTAAGATAGATATGGGCTAAACTTTGACTACCTATATGGTATGAGGAGTTAGCTTATGCTATTAATATGGCCATAGAGGTGAAAAATTACTACCAAGATAGTATGGGGAGTTAACCAATACTACCAAGATGACCTCGGAAACAATATCTTGGCATCTATGGAAATCATATTATATGCTTATCTATTTTCCACAATTCCAAGTTTTATTCACATGTTATGCTTTCATGTATAGTGTCTTTTATTTCCTTATTAATCATGTATTATGATCTTCCAATCGTTATTATGATATATAATTTGAATGGTATAATCATAAAATATTAGTCTCATGTTCTATTCAATTTTTCATGCCATGCTTCCACATTTCCTTTATTTAGCCATAATGAGCTTTAAAGATCACCCCTTTGTTATGTTTCTTTTCCCCGGGTTATGAAGAATTGTTTTAGGTAGAATTACTAAAGGTGGAGATCTTTATGTTAAATGTTGATGATTTTACACAAGAATAGGTGATTTTGATTTCATGTTTTCAAATAAAATAAATTATTATAGTCCTCAAGTATTTATTTTTGTAAAGTACAGAATTTTCATCTATAATGATTTAATATCCATATAGGTCAACCCTAAGTCACTATAGTTGGTATCAATGGATTGGTTCTTTCAACCTGTGGAAACTAAGAGGAGAAAAATTCAGTGAGATCCCTAGGTGTATTTCTATGGATATGTCTAGGGATGTCTCTAAAGATAAGTATAAGGATGAGTCAATATTTTTGAAAATGTCCTAGAATTTTTGTAAAGGGTAGAGTGAGTGGTTTACTATAAATACATCCTAGTCTGAATAGTACTAGTAGATGTGGCTATATAAAATTTGTACCTTGGGCTAAAAACTCTGACAAGATGTTTCGATCCTGACTCAGGGTAATATGGTACATGAAAATGAGCCTTACTACACACCCAGTTTGACACTCCAAGGGGATATGATTTAAGAATACAAAAAAACATTACGAACTATCATGAATGATTTAAATAGAGTATTACTATGAATAAAATCAGATAAACATAAGGTTTCATAGATTTAATAAGTTTGAGCCATAATCTAGACATCCTATAAATATTATTTTTTGATTATATGGTATCCCTTTAAGATAAATGTTCTCACACTATGGTTTCTTGTTTTATTCAACAGTGAGAATTAAAAGTAACAATGTTAACATTGAATTTTTAATATGTGGAAATTATGGGCATTATGATAATGGACTTTCCCATTAAAAATATCATATACATATATATAGGGAGGTGGTTGTGTATTTCATATATCTTTGAAGATAAAGATACCAAAAATGGCATGTTAAAGCCATGTGGTTATCTTACTATATTATTTACATTAATCATAGGAAGAGTTATTAGGTTAAGATTTAGGAACCTTATTATATGATTCCTATTTCATATTCATGGAATGTGGTATTAAGGAATAAATTGATGAATATTAAGTAATGTTTTAAGAAAAAATTATGATGAATAATGTATTTACATTTTTGAATTTAATGATTATGGTTTATAGGTGTATTTTTAGTATACGTTTTCTTTAACAATTAAAAAGGAAATGTTGAATGGTTATGAAAATATGGAAAAGTGATTTCATGGAAAGATTATATTTTTATTGAGGGAAGGTGACCACTAATTAATATCTCGCTTCACAATCTTGTTTGGATAAATATTTAATGCGTATGAATTAGTAAATTGGATGGTACTGATTACCAAGGAGATGATTATTGAAAAAGTGTTCTATGTCATCAAGAAATATGTTTACATAATTTTTGGATTTGTTGAATATATCAAATATACATTGGAATAAGTAATAATTCATGATTTATAAATAGATTTATGGTAATTCATGGTGTTACCATGCTCCCAAAGAATTTACAAAATGTTTATTCACATGTTTGGATTGTGAAAACCAAGAGCTAATTTATGATAAATGCGTGATCAATGATTATATGGTTTCATGGAATTCTTTCAATGATTTTTGATTCTTTTCTTTCAGGAGATTTATAAGGGTAACCATTCATGAAAATTTATGTTAATATTTAGGGGAGGTATTTATTATCTTTGTATTAAAAACAATGTCTAAAAGGCTATTTAGTGATTAGGATTATTTAAAAGACGTATATAATGTAACTTCCTGGTTACAGAAGCCATCTAGAGGCCCCTAGTAACTGGTTGGTCACATGGCCTCAAGCGCATTTCCCCGAACTCCAGAGGCTTCCGACTAGTAGCGAGAGACTTGGGTGTGATAGGGGGGAAACTATTCCTTCATTGACAGAGTGAAGTAGCTGAAGAAAACAATAGAAGTAGTTGAAACATCATAAAACCATACCAAAGTAAATAGCAGAAGACATGAAATAATAAATTAAATCACACATATATATATGAATGATGCATGATACATATGTCATGGAATATAGCGAAAAAATTAAAATACAGGAATACAACAGTACTAAATAAATGTACAAAATAATGCAAGTAAATAACTCCTCAGCATCGCAAGCCATAGCTTGGCCCCATGCCCTCTAGCTCCCCAGAAATCATGTACCTAAAGTAGAATGGCACTTTCCATTATCTATACATGCAACAATATAATCTGTTTGGGTCCAAAAGCATGGCCCAAATAGGGTGTGAAACTAAAACCCAGTAGGCAACCACCACGAGATCTGTTCCAAACAGTCGGTGAATATATATCAGGTAAAGTATGGAATTCAGTAAACAAGGAAGTACTCACTAGTAAACAATCCACAGTTTCAAATAATTCAAATCACCACAAAACATGAAATAACTAATAAAAATAGATAAACCCAACAGGTAACTCTCTGGGAAGTGAACACAAACTATCCCCTCTGGTCCTACCTAGCATCATAAGAAAGCAGTTAAACACATGGAAACCCTCTGTGAAGTACTCACATCCTATACCCTCTGGCCCTACCTAACAAGTACAATCAACCCACTGGGCAGTACACTCAGTCTAACCCCTTTGGTTTAGCTTAATCATAGACTCTCTAAAAAATAACTCACCATAAATTCCTCATATAGTCTCGTATCAGTATCTAAAGGCGCTCCAGGGAATAACATACATCACTTTCCCTTTGTGGCCCACGTCGAGGAACTAAAAAACCTCTGAGGAAGCAATCAACGTCAATTCCCCTTGTGGTCTCACATCGTAAGTAAAATAGACACTCTATAGAAGCCCTCAATGTCCATTCTCACTATGATCTATACATTAGGTTCTCATGGCCCTGTGTAAGTCAAGAAAGCATAGCAGCATGTATCTTCCTAGGTACACATCAAGAACTACATGTCTAGCATTATATATCATAACAGAACAACAGTAAAACCTTCCTACAATACTAGGTATGGGAATGTAAATAGAATCCTAACATAGAAACTAGACCCAAAGGTCAAAACAGGGAATAGATGCATGGGAAACAAATCCAAAGAATATAAATTCACCCTATTCACAATCAATTATCATCTACTCAATCATACAAGAAAAGAAGGTAAATAATAAGGCTAAAACGGTAAACACTCAATACCCCATTAATGGGTATTGGGAAACATTTCACATATATCTCATATAATTCAAACAAAAAGGCACAAACGACCTACCTCGATGTGAGGATATCTCTATCTGTGAACCCCAAGGCTTGAATTTCATTACAATTCTGAAAATATACAAAAAAACCAAAACATTCAATAGAGGATAACTTGATAAAAAATAGGAATCATGAAACGATGCGTAAGAAAAAAAGAGAGCATACAGAGGCGATCCCAATGCAATCGAAGGTGGTCGAATCAGAGATCGAATGGAGGATTGGGGGCTTGGAGAACGATCGTGGTCATATGGGTTCCCTCAGACGAACGAGACCTAGAAGAAGGGTGTTCTTTCCCTCAGAGGTGACCCCGGTGTGTTTAATGAAAAAAAGTACATGGCGTGTACTTTTTAAGTACACGACATGTACATTCCATTTACATACCCTATATTAGGAATCCTACAAGTCAGCCCCACATGTAAGTGTGCTTGGATGCTACATAACCAGCACATGGCTACCCGTTGTATCTGAGTACACGGCCTGTACTCAGAAAGTAAATGACGTGTACTTCAAAAATTTCCAAAAACTCCCCTTTCTCTAAAAAATGACCAGAAGAAGGAAACATAAATGAAAATATAGTCCAGATTATAACAAGCTTCCCCCCTTAAAGAAATTCTTCCCCGGATTTCCCTAGTATGGAGGCATAAAACAAGAATCCCCGAACAACTCTGGCCACTGCGATTGTACATCTGCCTCCCTCCCAAGTCTCATCCTGTACTCACCCATGCTGCTAAAGAACCCATACCAGAGGAACAAACCGGCCACAGAGAACATTTTTACATCGATTCACAATTTGAATAGGATGCTTCTCAAAGGATTCATACACTTCCAACTCAGCCTCCTCAAGTAGGAAGATGTGACACAGGTCTGAGAAGTAACATCAAAGTGGAGAAACGTGGAAGATGTCATGAATATCCCAGTAACTCTGAGATAACTACAACCGATAGGAAACCGGCCCAACTCCCTCAAACACATCAAACGGACCAACGTACCTCTGTGAAATCTTACCCTATATCTTAATCCTCTTGTGTCCCAACCTTTGTGTGACACACAGGAAAACTTGATCCCTGGCCTCGAACTCGAGTGGTCATCTCCGATGATTAGCATAAGACTTCTGTCGAGACAGCGCAGTATCCAACCTCTTCCAAATCAACTCTATCTGCTCTATGGTTTCCTGAACAAGACGAGGTCCCAGAAAAGGTACCTCTCCTACCTCCATCCAACATAAGGGTGATCGGCATGACCTACCGTACAAGTCCTCATAAGGTTCCATCTAAATAGTTTCTTGAAAACTACTGTTGTAGGTAAACTCCAAAAGTGGTATATGGTTCCCCAAGAACCTCAAAAATCTAGAATATATTCTCAGAGAATGTCCTTAAGTACCTAAATCGTATGCTTGGACTGGCCATCTATCATGGTATGGTAAGCTATTCTCAAAAGTACATGTGTACCCAAAGCCTTCTTAAGCCCCTGAGAATACTGAGAATTAAAAAGAGAATCTATGTCTGAAACAATGGTGTGTGGAACTCCATGTAGGTGCACAATCTTAGGGATGTACAACCGTCCAAGATCATCAGCACGGAAGGTATCCTTGATTAGATAGAAGTGAGAAAACTTCTTAATTCTCTCAATGAAAACCCAAATTGCATCATTCCCTTAAGGTGACCTCAGCAACCTAGTCACAAAATCCATCGCAACATCATTCCACTTAAACTTAGGAATGGGTAAATGCTCCCAAATCCCTATTGGTCGCTGATGGTCTGACTTCACCTACTGAAAGGTGCAACAATTCATGAAAAAACCAGCAACATATCTCTTCATACCTGGCCACCAATACAGATGGTGTAGACCACGATACATCTTGGTGATGCCCGGATGAACTTCCCAAACTGAGGAAAGAAAGTCCCATATCAGCTCATCGTGTATATCTATTGGCACCCATACGTTCCCATAGAAAAAAAGAACTCATACCCACCTATGGTCCATCCGGAAATAGGGTCCTCTCTTGACACGTTCTCCCATAAGACTAGGAATTCCAAATCTGATAGCTGCCTCATTCGCACTCGATCAAGAAGAGTAGAGGTAACAACTACAGAAGATAGAAACATCTACCCATGTCTGTCATGCACCTCCAAATGCATCTCAGAGAATAGATCCATAAGATTCCACTCACTACTGGAATCCTAAACTACTTGTATCTAAGTCCTCCTACTTAGTGCATCAGCCACTGTGTTTCCTTTCCCAGGCGTATAGGCAAGATTGAAGTCAGAAGACTGAAGGTACTCGACCCACCTTCGTTATCTCAAATTTAGATCATGCTGAGTGAAGATATACTTGAAACTTTTTTTGTAGGTGAAAAATACAAAATTCTCTCCCAGAAGATAATGCCTCCAACAGTTTAAGGCATTAACAACAGCAGCCAACTCGAGATCATGCGTCGAGTAATTCCTCTAATGTGGTAACAACTACCGAGACCCGTACGCAATGACTCCCCCACCCCTGCATAAGAACAGCTCCCAGGTGATACCTGAAGCAAAACTATACACAGTATAGCTCTTTCCCAACCCTTGAAAGGATTGTATTGGTGCTGAAGTCAGCCTCCCCTTTAGCTCTTGAAAGGATGACTCGCATGAATCTGACCACAAGAAATTTTCACCCTTCTTAGTCAAACCCGTTAGTTGTTATGCTAAGAGTGAAAAGTCATATATAAAGTGTCTGTAGTATCCAGCCATCCTAAGAAAACTTCTCACCTAAAACAAGTTCTTCGGTTTCTCCTAGTAAACTATTTCTCTCACTTTTTTTGGGTCAACAGATATTCTTGTCTTTGAGATAACATGACCCAAGAAGTGAATATGATCCATCAAAAGTGGCATTTTGAGAGCATAGCATACAACTAATGCTCTATAAGGGTACATAGAACGATCTCAAGATGTGTACCATGTTGTGTCGAGTGTGATATTACACCAAGATATCATCCATGAAGACCACCATGAATGATTCCCAGTATGGATGGAACACTCAGTTCAACAGTTCCATGAAAACTTAAGGTGCGTTTGTGAGACCGAACGGAATAACCATATTCTCTTATAGACCATACCTACTTCGGAAATCTGTGAGAGGTATATTAGATAATAAAACGTTCAACTGATGATAACTGAACCAGATTTCAATCTTCGATAACACTCGAGATCCTCGAAGATGATCAAAGAGATCATCAATCCTTGGAAAATGATATGGGTTCTTGACCCTGAACTAGTTCAACATTCAATAATCCACACAAAGTCTGAGGGTACCATCTTCCTTCTTCACAAACAAGACTGGAAAACTCCTTGGACAAGTACTGGGTCAGATGAAACTCTTTTCCTACAACTCTTCCAACTGATTCTTGAGCTCCTGTAACTCTGATGTATCCATCCGATAATGAGGAATGGACACCGTTGCCGCTCCTAGAACGAGTTCAATAGGAAATTTCTCCTCTCTATCTGGAGGAAAACCAAAAAATTCCTCTGGAAAAACCTCCCTGAAATGATCCACCACTGGAGGAAAGTATAACTGTAATGTTCCCTGATTATCTAGATTTAAACTGGAAATCTAGGTTGTAACTCCTCCCCACTGATGATGTTAGGGTCCTGATCAGCTTTCCAGGACATCCTAATCACCCTTTTGAAGAAAAGACCCACTCTCTGGGGATTTGTAACTCACCCTATGGTGGTAATAGTCGACGAATGCCTGGAAGGGAACTGACCAGTCCATTCTATGAATGAAATCATAGCATGTCATCTCTAGGACATACAGTTCCGCTAAAAAGTGACACCTACCAACCTCTAGAGGGAACTCCTTACTCTTATGAACACAATTTGTTCTAGTCCCCAACTATGTGTCTAGTGTCAAGGTATCAGTAGAATAAAATATACAGAGCCCAAGTATCTCTACAACTACAATAGATATAAAGCTATGGGAAGCCCCTGTATTGAAATGTGAAGAAGATAAAACTGAGGCTACTAAGATCGTACCGCGAACTGTATAGGGTACGAGATACTACTCATACAAGGTCTTCTTCACTGCAAAAGTATGACCTATACCGCAGCCCTGTCACCCTTCCTGTCCACTCTGAGATGATCCACCATGTTGTCACTGAAATCCGGTAAATGTCTACCATGACCACAACCCCCACCTCAGCCCGAACGGCCGGATGAACTCTAGTTCCCTGATCGGTGAGAAAATGGTGGTGCTGTACTTGAACTAGGAGTCATGGAAATACACATATCACTAGATTCTTGTGAGAATATCTAATAAAAACGTTGAAGGTGACCCATCATGCTGCAAGATCGGGACTCCACTGGGTCTCTCGGGCAATGTGACCTCGTATGACAGCTCTTCCCACACTAGTACCACACAACCTGGCTACCAGAAGAAGTGTCTAGCCTCATTGGATCACCATGAGAGGACTCCCAATGGAGATTCCTACTATTAGTAAAAGGAATAATAACCCCAGATGTCGAGCCACACTAGCTCACAACATTATTATCCCTCCGATTGTGCTCTATGATCAGTGCCTGGTTGACTATAGAAGTGATAGAAGTCAACTGGAAGATGTTCACCAACAATCGGATGTTGTGCCTCAAACCATCTTCGAACATCCTTGCCAGGAATAACTGATCACCTCCTGGAATAGGAATAAAGCGATGAAAATCAGTAAAGCGGGAGGAATAATCCATGACCGAAAGAGTACCCTAATCTAGACTAATAAACTCTTTGGTTTTATTGGACCTTATGGTATCTGGATAGAATTAGTCAAAGAATATGTGTGGAAACTCATCCAAATCCATGATCTTCTATCGTCCCTCCTGTGAGATCATACCCCCCACCTCTTGGAGGAATCCTGAAGCATATAGGTAGATAGCTTGACCCTCCTCTCTAGAGAAGTCTCTAGATGCTCGAAGATAGTAAGCATTGATTCTTGACATTACTCTGGATCCTGGGGACCTCCATCCCATGAGAAGTGGGAGGATGCTGTTACTGAATGACCCGCATCAAATCATCCATCGACAGGACAGGAGGAGGTGCTCCCTAAATGGTTTTCATCATCCTCATAAAGCCTTCCCTAAACCGTGCATAGGAACCTGTGTCTGGTGTAACCGTCGGTGCCAAGACTAGCACAACAGGAGGATCTTCTAGAAGTCCCTGATCAGCCATATTCGGTGTCTGATCACCACCTAGCAACTGGCGTACAGCCGGAGGACGTCTTGGTGGCATGCCTCTTCAAGTTCAATCACACACCTTAGATAAATATTATCAAGGCCTGAAAACTAAATGTGCATTAAGGAAAAAGGAGGAAGAAAGCATTCATGTTTTACCAAAAATAACTACATGGCATTTATAATTCCAACACGGTGTGTATAATTCCAAAATGGCATGTTCCCTTAATCCATTCACATGGTCGTGTACTTCTTCCAAAACTGGTCGTGTAACACCAAAACCACAAAACGTGTTTTCCTAACACACGGTGTGTAAATGAATGCTCTTCCCCTACCTGAGACCTTCTACACGGCTATGCCACACGACACTCCTAAGACAAGACTACACGATGTGTTCAAGATAAACACTATGTGTACTAGAAAATTTTTACCAGGCCTATGTTGTTAGTGACACGGCCTAACACATGGCTCACACTACATGGTGTGTTCCAGTTGGACATAGCGTGTACGAGAAAGGATAACATCGACCCATGTTGTTCGTGACACAGCCGGGTACCTCGTTTAGACTACACAGCATGTTTAGATGGGAAATGACATGTATCAGATAAGACTCAGCCAACCTATGTTGTTAGTGACATGGGTAGGCACAGGGTCGACACAACATGGCATGTATGGATGATACACAGTGTTTTCGCTCCAAGTCTTCCCTATCTCATGTCCCTTCCCACACGGTCTAAGACACGACTAGAGACTATGCAGTGTGTACTTACTGTACATGGGGTGTACTTAAGAAAAACAGTTCCTTCCTGAATAAAAGAACACATGGCGTGTAGTCAAAACTACACGGCGTGTATTCTGGTTTTTTCAAACAGTAATCCTCAGAAACTACTCTAGAGCCCCGAAAAACACTAAAAAGAACATTGAAGTGCCAAATTGTGATATGTGAGAGCCCATTCTCCTTTAATATCAATAAATGGATACTATACTTGTTTTAAACAAGGTTAACCAGGCAATAATCCACCAATTTCTGGTCCATGAGGGTCCATAACACCTCAAGAATCAAATTTTGGCGTCCATTCAACAAAACCATATACAGACTATACCCTATAAATAAGTAGGTATTTTATCATGGAAACTATCACAACAAAATGCATATCTAGCACAACATCTATCACAACAACATGCAATTTCTAATGCACCATAAATGGCATGAAAAAATGCATGAAAAGTGATATCTTGGAAGTGTCTATATGATGTATGAGGTGGCATACCCTCATCTCATCAGGTTGCGATAGAAATAGAACCTTGTTAATATAAATAGTAAAAACAAAAATCATGTGGGTCACCCAAATGTGAAAATCAAATCAACCGTAAACTTGAAAAACCATAGAAATTGCAATAAACGAGGTTGAATGGATTTTCCTAGTACACGGGTTAGCTACTCCCAGGCACATATTTTTACCAAGTACCTATTCCTTCCTATCCATGGATAAAGCTGCCAAATCGTAAGTCAAGAGAAAATAATTCATTTGATGCCACTTTGTAACATCCTTGTTCCGGAAGCCACCCAGAGGTGCCCCGTAACCAGTTGGTCACATGGCCTCAAACGCATTTCCACGCACACTAGAGGCTGCCGACTAGTTGCGAGGGCCTTGGGTGTGATTGTGGGGGAAACTATACCCTCATTGGTAGTGTAAAATAGTTGAAGAAAACAATAGTAGTTATAAAAATAGTGACAAACCATACAAAAGTAAACAGTGGAAGACTAAAAATAATAACCAGCAGCACACATATATATATGAATGATGCATGATACATATGTCTATGAAAATATCCAAACAAATCATAGTGATGGAATACAACATTAC
The DNA here is from genome assembly GCA_963277665.1 of Viscum album. Lineage (NCBI taxonomy): Eukaryota > Viridiplantae > Streptophyta > Magnoliopsida > Santalales > Viscaceae > Viscum > Viscum album. Next base: position 1,938,669,070 of record OY728126.1, on the reverse strand, counting down.
TAAACCAAAGTAAAAAAGAAAGAAAGTAAACAACTCATCATCATCTCAAGCCATAGATTGGTCCCATGCTCTCCAGATCCCCAGCAATCAAGTACCTGAAGTAGAAATGTGCTTTCCCTTATCTATACTTTCGACAATAAAATCAGTTTGGGCCCAAAATCATGGACCAAACAGGGTGTGAGACTAAATTCTAGTAGACATCCACCATGAGATATGTGCCAAATAGTCAGTGAATATATGGCAGGTAAAGTACAGAAGGAATTAAACAAGGAAGCACTCAGCAGTAAAGATTCCACAGTTTCAAAGCATTCAAATCACTGGATAAAATGCAACAACTAATCAAAACAAATAAACACAACAGCTAACCCTCTAGGAAGTTCCCACAAGCTATCCCCTCTTGTCCTACCTAGAAACATGAATCAAGTTCCTAAACAAAAGATAACCCTCTGTGAAGTAACCACATCCTATCCCCTCTGGTCCAACCTAACAAGTACAAGAAACCCTCTTGAAAGTACACTCATTCTAACCCCTCTGGTTTAGCATATGCATAGAATCTCTGAGCAAGCACCTGTCATCAATTCCTCCAATAGTCTCGTATCGGTATCTAATGGAGCTCTAGGGAAGAACTTACGTCACATTCCCTTTGTGGCACATGACGAGTAACTACAGACACTCTGAGGAAGCACCCAACACCAATTACCCATGTGGTCTTGCATTGTATGTAAAAGAGACACCCTGGAGAAGCCCTAAACGTCCATTATCCCTATGATCTATACACCTGGTTTTCACGGACCTCTGTAAGTAAAAAATTGTAGAAGCGCGTATTGTCCAAGGTAAAACTCAAGAACTACTTGGATAGAATTCTACAGCATAACAACATAATAGAACTACAGTCACACCATCCTACAATACTAGGCATGGGAAAATAAACAACAGCCTAACATGAAAACTACACCCAAAGGTCAAAACAGGAAAAACATGCATGGGAAACACAGCCAATGCAAAAAAATTCACCTGATTCACAACCAATTATCATCAAATCAGGCATAAAATTATTGAAGACAAACAATAAGGCTAAAATGATAAACACGCAACACCCCGTTCATGGGTATTGGGAAAAATATCACATATAACTCAACGACATCCTACAGAAAGGCACAAACAACCTCTCCAATGTTAGATGTTCTCTATATGTGAACCTCACATATTGAATCACCTTAGAACACTGAAGATCTACAAAAACATCCCAAACTCTCAATAGAGTATAACTAGAGAACAAAGATGAATCCTGAAACAAGGCTCAAGAAGAATAGAGAGCATACCGAGGAGATCCCAACACAATCGATGTTGGTCGAATTAGAGATCGAACATACTCTTTGGGGCTTGAAGAAGGATCATGGTCATATGGGTTCTCTCAGACGAACGAGATATAGAAGAAGGGCATTATGTCCATCAGACGCGACCTCGATGCATTTTATGAAATAAAAGTACACGATGGGTACTTTTGAAGTACATGGTGTGTACATTCCATTTATGTACCCCACATTTGGTGGCCTCCAGGTCTCCCCCACATGGTCATGTGCTCAGCCGCTACACGGACAACACACTGCTACTCGTGGTAATTGAGTACATGATGTGTACATAGAAATTACACGGCGTGCACTTTGAAAATTTCCATAAATTCCCCTTTCTCTAAAAAATGACCAGAATAAGGAAACATACCTAAAAAAGGTATGGGTTCTTACACATAATATATTTTAAATTGTATTATAGTGGTTTTAGAAAAGGATATCATATATTTTTGGTGACAACCAATCACGTCCCGCAAGGCCATAGGACTTGATCCCATGACTGAAGGATGATAATCATTTCACTCCTACCACTAGCCAACACAATGACCTGGTTAATGTATAATTATTTTTTATGATTAATTGTTTATAATTAAATGGTAGTGTTACTTAATATGTATACAGATCAATGTATTAACCATATTTATTTTTAAGAATAATTATCGGCAAATAGTTATATTTTTTATTCTTCAAAAGGCCTTAATATTTTCTAGAAGTTTATTTTAGTTCTTAGAGTACAAATGTTAATTTCTAGATATCCATTTATTAAAGTAATGGATGAATTTTAATTATATAAATGCATAAACAAAGAATTAACATTTCATTTTAATAGAATTACTCAATGATAGGATAATGATAAAAAAAATGTGTTGTCCTGATACATAATTTTTATTGAAAAAATGGACTTTTAAATCATCACATATTTATGACATTGAGGCCCTCATATTTTCTTTTATCATTCACATGTTCGTGATTGATGACATCAATCACTCTATATTAATATTTTCTATTTTCATCAAAGTACAATTTATTATCCCAACCTATGTTATCCTATGTGGAAACCTAGTTATATTTCAGATTGGGTTACCATTATAGTTCCAAAATTCCATTTTTAAAGTAAGAGTTAGTATTAATTTTTATGATGTGGGTTTCTATTAATGAAACATTATGGTATTAATCCTATGGTAACCCAAATGAATTTTGACGGAGAAATTCATATCAAGGGGGTAGAATGTAAAACTCTATTATTTTGTCAATATTATTGTATAAATTTATCCTTTTTGATATTTTTCAACCTATAAAACCTTGAATATATATCTTTATATTAATTTACTTCTTTTTTCTTATGTTATATGAAACAATGACTTTCCTCGATGACCTGCATAACACGCTAAACTGAGGTTCACCGAACAATATTATTTTATTAATTAATGATTATTTAATATAATATGATAATACCTTGATGTTAAATTAGAGGTTCTGAATATTATTAAATAATTTATGGAGGTATATAGTTTACACAATGTAATATTTATTCTAAGGTTACCAAATAATTATAAATTAATATGAAAACTGATTGAATATAAAAGGAAAAATTATTATGGTCCATATAAATTTTACCCGAATAAATTAAATATTCATTTAAGAATAAAAATGAACTAAGTCAAACACTCCTCTAAAATGGGACCAAATTTTGGTACATTAAACTCATCTCAGAATTGGCATATGACATGGCATATGTTACACACAACAATGAATGGGGGTACGATGCAATCAACATTATGTTTCAATGAATCATTTTCATATATATAATTATTTAAATCAGATAATTATAACCTAGATTATAAAATTAGTTATTGGAATAGTAGTAAATACTTTTCAAATATTTTTTAAAATTATTTATTATAAATTAACATATTAATGATTGAATATATGATTTATGGTGAATTCATTTTGTGTTAAAAATACTATATTCTAAAATGAACCACTTTTAATTATAAAAATATGTTTAGAAACATTTATATATTTAATTTTATTAAATAAACTTCATTTTTTAATTAATAATTTCTATATTATCCTTGGGTGATTTTTTATATTTCTCTAAGAAACTTCATTTTTTGATGAATAGTGAAAACTACTGCATTTTAGTTAAAAACTAACTTTTTGTTTAATTAATTATTAATGTTAAATGATATTATAAATATAATTTAAAGTAAAATTAGAATAATATTACATATATTAATATAATTTAATTCATTATAATCAATTTCACTTTGAAGATGAAGACAAAAACAAAAAAACGTTTGAACCTTTTTTTACTTTAAAAACCAGTTATTTCATCTCGTCAATGGGATTTGCATTAATCATAATTTTTTTTTACTTATGTGATTATAATTTCAAAAAACCAAATTAAAATATTTTTTTCATTATAATATTTATATTCTAATAAGAGCATTTAAAAATTTTACTAAAATGATTAGAAAAAGTGATTAAATTGTATTAGAAAGGTTAAGGCCAAATAAAGCTTAATTATGGACTAACCCACAAAATTAAGAGTTCAAATGATATAGCCACATTTCTAAAAATCCATTTTTTGTTTATAGTTCATACATAACCCTCCCATTATTTATGTTTTTGGGTTTTTATGACTTTATTTAGATAAGAACTTGTGTACACCTAACTTGTTTCTAAAAATTCCATTTGAGTCCTTTTCTTCCCAATAAAAATACACGACCTCTCTCACATCCTCACAACTATCAAACCTATTAAATTATTCCATGTACTTACCAATAAAATTCCCAGATATTCTAACATTCACCTATAATCCTTCCCTAGGGATGAAGTCTTACCGAATATTCCTTTTGGAATAAACCGAATGGATTTACTCGATTAATAGGTAACGTCTTCTCTCAAGTCCTTTATTTTATTATCCTTTCCTACCACATAAAACTATATTTATTCAAGGATTATATAAAAAATCAGTGTTTTTAATATACTAGAATTTTTTTATGTGAATTTTTTCCCTACACTAACAACGAACTCCATCTAATGGGTAACGAACATAAGGTTTTTTTGTGCAGCAAACTACTACCTCACAAAACTATGATTACTCATTTTTCCATTACAACGTATAATTGTGGAAATTATGATGGGAACTCTGGTTATATATGTTATATATTATATCTATAATTTCTTTATTATTCTATAATTTTTTGGAACCTCGATTTAAGATTTTCATCTTCTGTAAATACGATAATTTCGTTTGAGAAGGTGTAGACTATCACAACTTCAAAGTGAAATGATTGATACAAAAAATTCATGTAATTTATTAAGGATGGTTTTAGTGAATATATATGATATATATAACATCATAAATCAAATTTAATAATCATATATATAGGTCTTTTAATTTATTTCAATCAACATGACAATTAAACAAAAATACCGTTTAGGGATACGTACGGCCTACCATCTCCCTGAACGATGTAATCCGTTTCATACTTATATATTTAATATATTATTATAAAACACATATACTGTATATAAATGATATTTATATTTCTTTCCATTATTGAATCATGATATTTTTATATGTACCGACAATATAACAAATTAAGACACATATGAAAAACAAAATGAATGTTGCCAGAAGTGAAACCATAACATAGGACGGTTAACAAGTAGAAAATATAAGGTCTTAATAAAACTATATGTGGTATTAGATATAATAATAAAATTATATAAAAGATTTATAATAAATTAAATTTATTATATAGGTGGTTTGAATAAATACGATGAGAGTCAAGACACAAGTTAAGGGGATTCCATCTCACTTTTAATTCATGTGACACAGATGCCATGTTCACCATTAATAATTATTATTTGTTGTAAGTAAAGAACTTGATTGTATTCTATGTATATTATACATAAATTTATTGGTATTATCATGATATTTCTATAAATTTTTATTCATGGGGTTTAAGTTTCCAATGTTACAAAATCAGTAAAAATGTTTTGTCTCAGTTTTCCTTCTCTAAGACTCATCTTTTGTTATATTCATAAACACTTTTTCAAGGTTTAAATAAATTCATATTAAATGTTCTATAATGAATATATTTTATTTCATGATATTTTAAGATTCATGTAATTTCCTTTTCTTAAATGGAGAGTATGATCCCATTTTACCATGTTGTAAGAGTTTACTGAGACAATCTCACCACTTTTCAAAATTGTTTACATTTATGCTTCCTTTTCAGAATTATTATGTTTCATCTCTCATGTAACATCCCCATCCGAGAAGACACTAACCCAATGCCTCGAACCAGTTCATTGCATGACCTCAATTGAAACACCTGGTAGGATAGGAATTTTTTACTATAATAGAGCATCTATATGTCACATAGGGAGTTTATACCTTCTTTACCTGAGTAAACCATAGCTGAAAACCTTAAAAAATAGTAGAAACACTAGAAACTAAATAGTGTTGTTGCTTAAATTACCATATCCCAAAATAGGTACAAACCACAAAAAATAGTAAATATTTCATTTGATACTAAAATTCCATGTGAAGGACCCCAAAATAAAGTCAAACACATGAATCCCAATAACGGTCCAGATAGCACATCCAAAACCTCCTACATGAATATCCCACAGCAACTCAACACCCATGAACTAGACCCTTTACCATTTCCTGACTTAAAACCCTGAAATATTTTTTGGTACCCAATGGCGGACCAAGATGGGTGTAAGTATAACTGAGTAGGCTACCCCCAATGGTGTCTATAAAATATCCAACTTAATAGACAGTGCACAAAATAAATAAGTATTAAAAAATTAATAATAGACAATTATTGTAACCATTAGTAATAGTGTTTTCCTTAAGTTAATCCATTATCAAATTTATATTCAATACATAAAAAGACAATGTTCATAGTTATCCTTTTCTATGTGTTCAGTGGTTAGGATTTTTCAACAATAACAAGGCATTTGAGAATGAATAATGTTCTACCTTTATAATGAAACATATCACAAAAATCTTATTATCCTCACCCTGAAGCCTCAGTTTAGATGAAAAGAAACCATAAGGATAAAAAATATATGTCACCTTCACTAAACAATGCATTGAGGGGGGGGGGGAGTTTAGAGCCTCATTCCAACTCAACTCATGGGAAAAGAACCTCATGACTATACCCCACTCTACCAAGCCTTGTGAATATTCTTATTTATATATTCACCAAACATAACTATAATGCAAACCAAGCATAAAAAATAACATTAGAAAAGCCAATCATTGACAATTTAAAAGGGTAATCATTATTATGAAACACTCCATTAAGAAAAATATCATTTATATATCATTACCATTTTACCCAACTCCGATTTCCAAATCATTACTCACTATGGATATTCAGTACAATACATGAATCATTTCCAAATTCCAATAAATCAAATATTATCCCCATTATATGCCACTCCAAAGCATCCCTTTTCCATATAATAAACCTAAAACATCTTCCCACAATCCCTTATTAGTCATTAAATTTACCAATATACTTATTCAACATGGGATTTACCAATTTACAAGTACTTTTCACAATGATTGTTTTCAATATGCATGTTTTGGAGGTTCATCACACCCCTTGGGTGCTCCTAGATTGGTTGAGACATCCTCCATTCTATCCATGGGAATCATGAGGGTTTAAATTGGTTATTTACACACCCAATACACCAAATATTTCTAACATCAGCAAGGAAAAATCAATAATAGAACAATAATAAAACCCTACATGAACAAATTTTTGTATAAATTATGGGACAGAATGTGTTGACCACATACCTTAGATCCATTGAAGAACACCCTTAAAATAGAAGACTTATATCTTTATTCCACCACCCTTTGATGCCTCAATCTATATCTCACCGGAAAAGATGGGTTTTAGAGCATCGATAGGATAGGAGAGAATGATTCACACCCTAACCGAGAGAAGTAAGTAATGATGATATTAGACTTACTTGGATCATTAATCTGCAACTGAAGAAACACCAAATGACCTAATTCTATGTTAGATTTACTAATGTATGCTCTTGGGAGATCTTGTTCATCATTAGGGTTATAGGATGGGGAGAGAAGAAAAATCCCAAGTTTGGGTTAAAATTTTGTATTGTAATTTCTATAAAATTATCAACTTTAATGGGTTGCTAGGTTTACCCCCATGGTTTTCAAAACTCTGTTCTTACTACTGTCTATGATGGATGGTTCACATAGTTACCATGGAATTCCAATTGGTTAAAATAACCATGCACTAACCATGTGTAATCCTCTACCCAATGTTTCATGGTTACCTGGGATGCTTCACACATTTTCACTGACCCTACCCAAACCATAAAACATGACCAGAGAACCCAATTTTACACCACTTTCATTCCCTGAAACCATAAAACACCCATGAGAATTCCACAGTCTTGAGAAACACTTATTAATGTCAAAAAAAGATTTAAATTTTTGTGTAAACAAAAAAACATACCTTAAGGAAGAAACTGGGATTATACAACCTCCCCAACTTAGGATGACTCATCCTCGTTTTTCTCTTCCTGTGCATCATTGAGTTAATTATGAAAAGAGATCAGGCCATTAGGCCCCCATATTTGATTCTCTCTCCCAATTTTCTTTCTTATCATTTCTATGCTGCTATAAAATGTAAACCAAAAGCACTATCTTACCTCACAAGTCTTTCTAACTGTGGTCCAGAATACTCATCGAATGCTCTTCAAAAGACTCATCATCCTCTTGCTCTACATCATCAATTATTATCAAGTGAAATTGGTTGGGATGATAATTTCAGAGTTTTGAGACATAAAAAAAATCCTAAAATCCACAATATCGTTGGGGAGGTTCCAATCAGTATTACGCCAGTATAATCCTCTCTATAATCTCAAACGGTCCTAGATACCTAGGTACCAACTTGCCCTTCTTCTGAATTTGATGTTTATCAAACATTAGTGACACCGGATGAAACACACTACCACCCATGAGATAGTCAAGTGAACTATGACACCAATATATATATGACTTCCTCCTACTATGATCTATTGTCATATTCTTCTGAATCAAGTGAAAATTTTATGATGTATCCTATGTGAGACTCAGCCCCAATAGCTCAGATTGTCCCACTTCTAACTAGAACAATTAATATCTACACGTTCTACCATAATTTTCTTCAAAAGGTGACAACTGAAGCATAGCCTGAAAAATGTTGTTGTTGGAAAACACAAAAATTAGAAACTTTTTTCCCCAAGAAGCACCAAAATCTATAATATAAGATCTCAACATATCGTATAATACCTATATTGTACGATCTGACTGTAAGCCCTTCTGTGGGTGATAATTCATACTAATTTTTTTAATCTCCTTCTATAATCCCTTCCAAAAGATCAAGGTTAAACATAGGTCGTGACCTGAAACTATTGATCATGGAATGGCATGGAACCACACTATCTTTCAAACATATAACTCAACCAATTGATCAACTGTATATGTCCCCTAGATCGGTAAGAAACGTCTCACTTTTTTCATCCGATAAAAAATCACCCAAATCATTTTATTCTTTCAAGGCATCCACAGAAGATCCACTAAAAATTCTATCATTACGTCATTCAACTTTCACTCCAGATGTAACGCCCCGACCCCAGTTACCTAGAGTCGGTGCATTATTACATAACATTGGAATGATCACAAGAAATATCAAATCTCGAAAGACCGATTGGTTTAGTAGCCTTGGAAATACTAGATATATTCATAAGTTTTACATTACATCATAAAATGAATAACTACTACAAAAACATATGGTCTCCATAATCCACACTTATATCCCCACATAAAATCCCTGCAGGTCATTCATAATTTACTTCTACACATCCTGGGAAAAATAAATCATAGAAAAGGGGTGAGCTCAAATGCCCAGTAAGGATAACAATATAGCGGAAACTTTCATAAATAAGAATAAACATTTAAGGCAATATATAACTAAAACAAAAGCCTTTCAAACATGAACTTTCAACATGGTACGACATTAATAAAATGAAATAATGCCATTTACTTATTCACATGGATATTCTACTAATCGAATAGTCACATGCAAAAATCAATAACCACTTTCATTATGTTGGAATGCATAATGCCAGACTATCATAACCACATAGCCAAGGCCTCGTGCCAAGACTACAAATAAGATTTTTCCAAGGCCTTGTGCCAAGACACTAGTTTGTCTCATGAGACCTACCGATTAATCGAGGAGCTATAGCGGGCTCCACCCGTCACATATTAAGTCCAACGCATTCCCATATGAAAAGGTTTAAACATAACATAAACATTCGTATTAAAACTAGCATACGAAATGTCAATACATTCACCATAAACCATGAATGGTATAAAAATAGCACATCCACAGTCAAACATATCACAAAACCTTCAATACAATATATAAGTTTTGTATCATAATAAATCAACTTCAAATAATCTTAAAATCCATCAAAGGATGTTGACATAGATAAAATCAAAATTCTTTTAAAAGAAATATCTCCTTTTATTTTGAAATCATTTAAGATCCATATAAAATAAAACATTTTCATTGAAAATATTATTATAATCTTGTAAGGGATGCTTTGAAGATTTTATAACGGTGGAAAATAGCCGCACCCGCCGTATAAGTTAAAAAAACATTCTTACCTTAATTCTGTCGAAAAGGTTAAAAAGGACCTTGTTTTGAAAACGACCGAAAGATTCCTTTATAAACCACTTATAAAAGTCAAAAAGGGTATAAATGACTTTAACTCATATTCTAGTAAATATTAAAAATGTTTTGAAATACATTTTTAAGAAACATGGATGTGGATGATAAAGAGATCCCAGTAGATTATTACGTATAAACAACCTTGGATAATGAAGAGGTTGTAAAGTAAACCCTTACCTTGTACTTTTCCTTGGTTGGGGTAGGTTAACCTCCTATATAAAGGTGAAATAATTGTTACTAAATTATACAAGAATCATATACATTAATATGATATCATATATGATCTTTTAATATCGATTTATAATAATATTTTAGTATTATCGTTGTTTCGAGTGTTAATCGATTCGTTCTTCTTAAATGTTTGGTTACGTAAGACATGTTTGTAATGGATATATTATATCTTATTCATAATCAGAATGATATTAACATTATTTTTAACCCTAAAATGAGAATAAGACTTGAATGGATACGATGGAGAATGAATCTCATCGCGTTCGTGGAGACGGTAGTCCGTACGTACGCACGAGCGACAATATCATTCTTTTGATATTAAAATAATATATAAATGGATGGTATATCATATATAAAGAATCATTAACATGTTATATTTATTATTTACATGAGTTACACATCATTATTATACCCATCCAAATAATAATATATTGAATAACAATTACACCACGACGTGGAGACGGTAAGCCGTACGTACGCACGTATGGAGACATGTTATTCAAAGGGTGGATAGAATACTGAATATGGTTGTACCATATTTATAATAACATCACATTATATGTGAGATACTAGATTTATTATTTTAGAATGGTAAGAACAAAGGAAGACGAAGTGGAAGAAGAAATGAACTTGGAAAAGGGTGGTGAAATCATTACCTCTTCTTCGGGTTCTTCCTTTTGATTTGATCCAAAGGGCTCCTTAGGTTGGCTTTCTGATCAAATTAAAGCCTCTAGGTTGTATTGAGGGATGTTGGGAGAGTATTTGGGCAGATTTTGGCCGAACCAAAAAGGCTTTGAAGGTGTGAAAAAAATGAGAAGGAGGAGTGCCCTTTTATAAGAGGGCTGAGCGGCACCTTTGGAAAAGCTAGAAATATTAGTTTATAATAAATTCATATTCGGTTTCTAATGGCACCAAAGTTGACTATTCAAAGGTTAAGGTGGGAATGGGTCTAAAGCAACTCAACCAATAGAATTTAGACAGGTTTGGGTACTTATATTAACCTTATCTTTATGTATTAACTCTAAGTTAATTAGTTTCACTTTTACAATGTCTCTTTGTATTTTTATATTATATGGTTAATAAACATACCATATACATACAAGTGACCCACAAGTGGTCCATTAATGATACAACTATCATTATATAAGTCTCTTGTCCGAACCTTAGATTTTTAGAAATTTAATATCAATTAATAATATAATATTTGCTTTAAAAACTCTTTTATGTCAATTTTGACACTATTCAATAGTTGATTTTTATGAAACTCATAACAGATTGATTACTTCGAACAAAGTAAATTAAATCAATCCTAATATATCATATTATCCTATAAAATTAGTTTAATTCATTAAAAGTTTCATCTTATATTTATTTGGGTATTTATAATATCAATTATGTTAATTTTTCACTATTATAGTAATTACTGCATCATCATTGTGTCATAAATAAAATAAATTATTTAATGTCTAAAAATTATAAATAAAATATAATTATGTAGGAAATATTTTTATATTTCTAATTAATATTTATAATCTAAAATCAAACATATATAACCCTATGTAACAATTGTTTTGCTAAAAGATATATGCTTGTGTCATTTTATTTATTTATTTTAACTTAATTAAAATAAAGTATCATTATAACTTACAAGTGGATCCATGGGGTCCCAAAATAGACCCAAAGATTCCCATGGTCGACCATGTATCAACCAATAGGGTTAAGACACGTTTTAGGGTAATTTAGTATTATTATAATTTTATTTTTTAACCCTTACTTACCGGATTTACCCTTAACCATGGTAAATAAAATATTTACCGCAGTAATTATTCAAAATGTCTAAAAATAAAAGTTACCTATTTACACAATTTGAACATCCTTATTCCAAATATGGAATCCATTTTCTTAAATTCAAAACACAGAAGTGGCAGAAATTAATTTAAAATTAATTACCGCTGTCAAAACAAAAAGCGTGTTTTTAAGAGATAATAACTATCAAAAGATTGACACTTGTTTATGTTCGGTTTAGTTGTAAAATTATGTCCAATGAACAACATTATATTAAATGGTAAAAATATATTCTAAATATACTTTAAAACCACTAAAATTTATAATTTATTACTATTAATTATTTTGATTAAAAAAGTTGTTTTTAATTAAAATTTAGTAATTTTCACTATTCATCAAAATATAAAAGTTATCTGAAAAGTACCAAAATTTCACCCTTGGCTAATTTCGATATTCCGAATCCAAAAATGAAGTCCATTTTGAAATATAAAATATATATGATTTCAAAAAGTAGTTATTACTATTCACAACGGCTATTTTAATTAGTTGTGGTGTGTGTTAGAACTCGAGGTTGCGTACAACACACGCTATCGCATTATTCGAAGGGAAACGTACCATGGAATCTTGGGATGTTTCATTTTAAATTTTTGATGTCACCATTTAGTCAAAAAGTTTAAAATATTGTATTTAAAAAGGGTTCACTATTAACAGTTGATAAAAGTGCAATACTGAAAATGAATTTGTTCTTGCATTATATCTAAGAAACTCATAATATGGATTCTAAAATTATAAGGATTATATAAAGTTCAAAATTTAGATAATACTATTCATAACCTTTTTTGAATGGCTTTTTTTTTGTAATTCATGGTGTGATTGAACTCGGTGTTGCGTGTAGTGAAAGTTATTGAATTATTTTGAAGAAATAACACACTTTGAAATCTTGGGGTGTTACATTCTCCCCTCCTTCAATAAATTGCGTCCTCGCAATTTGAAATTGTTCTTCGAAAATAAAAGGTTGAAAGTAGAAAATATATTTGTGGGAAAACCCACATCGGAAATTGGGTTACTAAAATTTAGTCTTAATATGAGGAAAAGAGAAATCAAAGGGTCACCACCAAATTATGATCTCGATTAGGAGAACATTGGTGGCAATTAGAGACATATAATTGGAGGAAAAACGTAAATATTTATAGGTAGTGATTGAGGTTATCAATCACAAACAAGTGTAAAATTGAGGTCCTTAAATTCATCAATCTATGATGATTTGAAATACCACCGGTTCAACAAAACATAGGGTATTAGGATAACACATTTTTAATGTTTCAAAGTATCTTAGTTGAAATCCCACATCGAAAAATGAATTAATGAGGCCTCTATTTAAAATAAAGAGTCGAAAGTATGAAGATTACCGAGAATAACATATACTAGGTTTCCATGTAGGAAAATATGGATATGGAAGAAAAATCTAACCATGAATTATCTGAAGGATATTGGTAGAGAACATGGCTATGAAAAGGCAAACAATCCCAAAGCCATAAATTAGTGATGATTTAAGTTACCATCTAGGAAAACATTTTTGTTCTAAGTTTCTTTTCTTAATGTTGAGGAATTTATTTATGAGATTGGCTAAGATCAGAAGGATATATACTTACTTTATAATTAGAGTTTTATCCATTAATAAATTTCTACCACAAACTCATCTTTCACTCTAAAAGATAATAGAATGTAAAAAATTCTATTTACACTATTCGTATAGGGTTCCAAAATAAACGAATTTATAATTCATCTACAAGATCTTTTAATAAAAACTACATTATTTAATCCAGGACATCTCGTGGGCCAGTGGTAGGTGATACACCCTTGTCTCCCTTCGGTTGCGGGTTCAAGTCTCGCAGCCTTGTCGGACGCGACGGGTTGCCGCCCGACCTCCGGGTTGTCCTTTTATGGCAATCCAAAATAATCCAAACTAGAACTATCCAAAATACTTCTGTCCAAACTCACAGTCCAACATTTATAAGGAAGGTAAACATAATATAGATCCTTTTTACCCCATAATAGCATATGAATACCTTAATCATGTATTACCATATTCCTTATTGATTACATTCATGCTCCCTTATTTCATATAGAATGCTGGATATACTTCATTAATCCAAAAAAATTTTAAACCCCAACAATGATGGAATATACAAATCATTAATCAGTTCCAAGGTAGTCAAGAATATCCAATATAATTTATCCAAAACAATCACATATTATTCCAAAATCACTACCTCAGTATCAGAACTATATTATGATTTATCATTCTCTCAACCATATATTTTCCAAAAATTTATCCTGTTATTGAGTCACTTTTCTTTGTTCCACACAATCTCAAGACCTTAATAAAATAGTACTGCAGTACAATCCTTATATACTCCATAATTATTATAACAAGTACATTGTTGATACAACACTCAATTGACATAATCAACATAAGAACTCTAATCATTCCTCTTCATCTGTGGTAGTATCATAACATGATTATTATCCAATAACATCATTTGCGGCATAGTCTGATGACTGGGACATAGGTTCGCGTAGTCTCCAAACTCCTTGCAAATGAAGCATTGTACATTTAAAACCATTTTCTTACCCTTGCAGTCACGTACTTTGTGCCCTTTTCCACCACACTTATAACAAACTCCCATTCCTTTTAGACAAGTTCCAGGGTGTTTCTTCCCACAGTTATCACATATGGGAAAATTCTTCTTTTCCCTCTTCCCTTTATCCATCTTTCTCTCTTCCATACTTTTCTTCTCTTACTTCCCTTCAAAGCCATAGGACTTAGTAAAATCATTACTTATCTTATCAACACATGATATTATTTCTTCATATGATGATAATACATGGGAGACTATTTCTCTTATAAATTCTAGCTTAAGACCATGAAAGATATGATCCTTCCTTCTCTTTGGATCATGTGCATTTCTGGAGTTCTCATTCCTTCTACTGGGCGCCATTTCTAAACAATGGCATAAACTAGATCAGTTTATGAATCAAAATACATAATCCCATACTTATAAAACACTTAACATAAATTGAACTATTTATGGATATAATCCATAATCATAAGAATGTTTTCTTTGAGGAAGTATATACTCATAATCCCTTCAAAATGATTTGTAAAGAAAAATGAGAGTTATCCTAAGCATATCCCCCGGGAGTGTCGTAACCAAGAGTGCAGCAAGGCCCGTTGTCGTGCACCAGTTCCCATTCGAGTCTAGGTCAAAGCGGTGTTTTCGGGTTTTACCCCTAGGTACATCTGTGCCAGAGCCGCCTCTACCTGCTCGTATCCAGACAGGGATGTATTTCTCGGAAAACTCACAAAATCTCTACAATACCAAAATTCTAGGAAGTTCTTCTATACTAATCCTCAAAGTTCATCTTAGGTCTACGTGCTCTAATCAGAGTTTATCTAAATCTAGCTTCCAAGGTTTGTACTAAACTTCCTCTGATACCAACTGTAACGCCCCGACCCCAGTTACCTAGAGTCGGTGCATTATTACATAACATTGGCATTATCACAAGAAATATCAAATCTCGAAAGACCGATTGGTTTAGTAGCCTTGTAAATACTAGATATATTCATAAGTTTTACATTACATCATAAAATGAAAAACTAATACAACAACATAATGTCTCCATAATCCACACTCATATCCCCACATAAAATCCCTGCAGGTCATTCATAATTTACTTCTTCACTTCCTGGGAAAAATAAAACATAGAAAAGGGGTGAGCTCAAATGCCCAGTATGGATAACAATATAGCGGAAACTTTTATAAATAAGAATAAACATTTAAGGCAATGTATAACTAAAACAAAAGCCTTTCAAACATGAACTTTCAACATGGTACGACAGTAATAAAATGAAATAATGCCATTTACTTATTCACATGGATATTCTATTAATCGAATAGTCACATGCAAAAATCAATAACCACTTTCATAATGTTGGAATGCATAATGCCAGACTATCATAACCACATAGCCAAGGCCTCGTGCCAAGACTACAAATAAGATTTTTCCAAGGCCTTGTGCCAAGACACTAGTTTGTCTCATGAGACCTACCGATGCATCGAGGATCTATAGCGGGCTCCACCCGTCACATATTAAGTCCAATTCATTCCCATTTGAAAAGGTTTAAACATAACATAAACATTCGTATTAAAACTAGCATACGAAATGTCAATACTTTCACCATAAACCATGAATGGTATAAAAATAGCACATCCACAGTCAAACATATCACAAAACCTTCAATACAATATAGAAGTTTTGTATCATAATAAATCAACTTCAAATAATCTTAAAATCCATCAAAGGATGTTGACATAGATGAAATCAAAATTCTTTTAAAAGAAATATCTCCCTTTATTTTGAAATCATTTAAGATCCGTATAAAATAAAACATTTTCTTTGAAAATATTCTTATAAGCTTGTATGGGAAGCTTTGAAGATTTTATAACGGTGGAAAATAGCCGCACCCGCCGTATAAGATAAAAAAACAATCTTACCTTAATTCTGTCGAAAAGGTTAAAAAGGACCTTGTTTTGAAAACGACCGAAAGATTCCTTTATAAACCACTTATAAAAGTCAAAAATGGTATAAATGACTTTAACTAATATTCTAGTAAATAGTAAAAATGTTTTGAAATACATTTTTAAGAAACATGGATGTGGATGATAAAGAGATCTCAGTAGATTATTACGTATAAACAACCTTGGATAATGAAGAGGTTGTAAAGTAAACCCTTACCTTGTACTTTTCCTTGGTTGGGGTAGGTTAACCTCCTGTATAATGGTGAAATAATTGTTACTAAATTATATAAGAATCATATACATTAATATGATATCATATATGATCTTTTAATATCGATTTATAATAATATCTTAGTATTATCGTTGTTTCGAGTGTTAATCGATTCGTTCATCCTAAATGTTTGGTTACGTAAGACATGTTTGTAATGGATATATTATATCCTATTCATAATCAGAATGATATTAACATTATTTTTAACCCTAAAATGAGAATAAGACTTGAATGGATACGATGGAGAATGAATCTCATCGCGTTCGTGGAGACGGTAGTCCGTACGTACGCACGAGCGACAATATCATTATTTTGATATTAAAATAATATATAAATGGATGGTATATCATATATACAGAATCATTAACATGTTATATTTATTATTTACATGAGTTACACATCATTATTATACCCATCCAAATAATAATATATTGAATAACAATTACACCACGACGTGGAGACGGTAAGCCGTACGTACGCACGTATGGTGACATGTTATTCAAAGGGTGGATAGAATACTGAATATGGTTGTACCATATTTATAATAACATCACAGTATATGTGAGATACTGGAGTTATTATTTTATAATGGTAAGAACAAAGGAAGAAGAAGTGGAAGAAGAAATGAACTTGGAAAAGGGTGGTGAAATCATTACCTCTTCTTCGAGTTCTTCCTTTTGATTTGATCAAAATGGCTCCATAGGTTGGCTTTATGATCAAATTAAGGCCTCTAGGTTGTAGTGAGGGATGTTGGGAGAGTATTTGGGCAGAGTTTGGCCGAACCAAAAAGGCTTTGAAGGTGTGAAAAAAATGAGAAGGAGGAGTGCCCTTTTATAAGAGGGGTGAGGGGCACCTTTGGAAAAGCTAGAAATATTAGTTTATAACAAATTCATATTCGGTTTCTAATGGCTCCAAAGTTGACTATTCAAAGGTTAAGGTGATTTAGACAGGTTTGGGTACTTATATTAACCTTATCTTTAAGTATTAACTCTAAGTTAATTAGTTTCACTTTTACAATGTCTCTTTGTATTTTTATATTATATGGTTAATAAACATACCATATACATAGAAGAGACCCACAAGTGGTACATTAATGATACAATTATCATGATATAATTCTCTTGGCCGAACCTTAGATTTTTAGGAATTTAATATCAATTAATAATATAATATTTGTTTTAAAAACTCTTTTATGTCAATTTTGACACTATTCAATAGTTTATTTTTGTGAAACTCATAACAGATTGATTACTTCGAACAAAGTAAATTAAATAAATCCTAATATATAATATTATCCTATAAAATTAGTTTAATTCATTAAAATTTTCATATTATATTTATTTGGGTATTTATAATATCAATTATGTTAATTTTTCACTATTATAGTAATTACTGCATCATCATTGTGTCATAAATAAAATAAATTATTTAATGTATAAAAATTATAAATAAAATATAATTATGTATGAAATATTTTTATCTTTCTGATGAATATTTATAATCTAAAATCCAACATATATAACCCTATGTAACAATTGTTTTTCTAAAGGATATATGCTTGTGTCATTTTTGTATTTATTTTAACTTAATTAAAATAAAGTGTCATTATCACTTACAAGTGGATCCATGGGGTCCCAAAATAGACCCAAAGATGCCCATGGTCGACCATGTATCAACCAATAGGGTTAATACACGTTTTAGGGTAATTTAGTATTATTATAATATTATTTTTTAACCCTTATTTACCGGATTTACCCTTAACCATGGTAAATAAAATATTTACCGCAGTAATTATTCAAAATGTCTAAAAATAAAAGTTACATATTTACACAATTTGAACATACTGATTCCAAATATTGAATCCATTTTCCTAAATTCAAAACACAGAAGTGGCAGAAATTAATTTAATATTAATTCCCGCTGTCAAAACAAAAAGCGTGTTTTTAAGAGATAATAACTATCAAAAGATTGACACTTGTTTATGTTCGGTTTAATTGTAAAATTATGTCCAATGACCAACATTATATTAAATGGTAAAAATATATTCTAAATATACTTTAAAACCACTAAAATTCATAATTTATCACTATTAATTATTTTGATTAAAAAAGTTGTTTTTAATTAAAATTTAGTAATTTTCACTATTCATCAAAATATAAAAGTTATCCGAAAAGTACCAAAATTTCACCCTAGGCTAATTTCGATATTCCGAATCCAAAAATGAAGTCCATTTTGAAATATAAAATATATATGATTTCAAAAAGTAGGTATTACTATTCACAACGGCTATTTTAATTAGTTGTGGTGTGTGTTAGAACTCGAGGTTGCGTACAACACACGCTATCACATTATTCGAAGGGAAACGTACCGTGGAAGCTTGGGATGTTTCATTTTAAATTTTTGATGTCACCATTTAGTCAAAAAGTTAAAAATATTGTATTTAAAAAGGGTTCACTATTAACAGTTGATAAAAGTGCAATACTGAAAATGAATTTGTTCTTGCATTATATCTAAGAAACTCATAATATGGATTCTAAAATTATAAGGATTATATAAAGTTCAAAATTTAGATAATACTATTCATAACCTCTTTTGAATGGATTTTTTTTGTAATTCATGGTGTGATTGAACTCGGTGTTGCGTGTAGTGCAAGTTATTGAATTATTTTGAAGAAATAACACACTATGAAATCTTGGGGTGTTACACCAGAAGAGGCAATGACTATAATAACCCACGTGGGCACTGATGCTTCTCCTTCACCTATTGATATGCAAGGCATCACACTACAAAACCTGCAACCTATTTCTTCATTCCTGACCACCAGTACTGCCTACAATGATCATGTTATATCATAGTTAAACCAGGGTTCACTTCCCACATCAATTCATGGAACTCATGCATCAACACTTCCCACATACACAATGGTCCTACTACATGGCTTCAAACATTTCTAGTTCCATCACCACTAATAGTGTAACATGAAGATGACTCCAAACTTTTAGGACTTTCCTTCATATCCAAATACTCTAGGTCCACCAACTAGCTCTCCATATCCTGGCTCAGTTGCATGGATTCAACTATTATATATGAAAGGGATATTTTCTCATTCCTAACCCATACCGCTAGGTACATCTCAGAAAAAAAGGAAATTAATCCCCACACTGAGTTGGATTCTTGAACCACATGATTCCAAGTCTTCTGGGTAAGAGAATCTGCATCACTATTACATTTCCCTTGTGTATAAACCATTTCAAAATAATTGGATTATAGGCACTCAACCCACCTTCACTCCCTAAGATTCAAATCCAACAGAGAAAATATGTCTTTAATGATTTTTTGATTAGAAAACACCATGAACTAGTTTCATAAAAAGTAATGTGTCCGTCACTTTTAGCTTTAAACCACATCACCAACTCAAGATCATGAATTGGGTAATTGGTTTCATGATATCTCAATTTTCATTACCCATATTCTATAACCTAGTAATCTTACATCAACACTACTGCAAATCTTACACTGGACACATAACAAAATAGGATGTAACCCATTCTTTATTTGGAATAGTTTAGTATTGGTGTAGTTGCCAACCACTTCTTCAACTCCTTAAAAGAACTTTCACATGCCCCTGACCTTTCAAACATAACACACTTCTTGGTTAATTTGTAGAGTGGTGATGAAAAATGGGATAAATTTATAATAAAGCCTCAATAATAACTATACAAGACAAGAAAAATCCAAAAAACATAAAAATTATTTGGATGCTACCAAGATATCACAACCTACACTTTTCCTAGATGCATCAGCACACAAAATTTTGAAATGATATGACCAAGGAAATGATCCTTATCAATCTAGAATTGAAATTTTGACAGCTTGGCATAGAGCGTATGTCCTCTTATTGTTCTCCAGAAAATTTCAATGTGTTTAGAATGATCATCATCAGTTCTGGAGGACACCAAGATGTCAGCAATAAATATAGATATGAACTAGTCTATATATGGGTGAAATATACAGTTCATCGAATCCACGAACACAACTGATGCATTGTTCCACCTGAACGGAATCACCACAAACTCATACATCTCGTACCAGCATTGAAAATTAGTTTTTGGTAAGTCATCTGGTCACACACTATGTTTGATGGAATCCAAATCTTAAATCTATCATATAGAACACCGTGTCACACCATAGTTGATCAAATAGGTCATCGATTCTGGGAAGTGGAATCAGTTCTTAACTATCATCTAGTTAATCTTCCTATAGTCAACAAATATCCTAAACAACACATCTAAATTCATGGAAAATAATATGGGATATCCCCAAGGTGACATAATAGGATGGGTAAATCCCTTCTTCTCCAACTCCTCTATCTCAACCTTATGTTTATGGAGTTCTATCAATGCCATTCGGTATGGAGGATTGGAAATTAGCTTCTCCCCTCACAATAGCTTAATCATAAGCTCAAAATAACTCTCAGGTGGTAACCATTACATTTCAGTTGAAAAGAAATCAATAAATTTTTCCACGATTTGATGGAATATTGGTTTCTCTTTTTTCCTATAATCTAATATAAGGCATGATACTTGGGCTGTGAGTTCTCTCAATTATTGACAAATCACCATGAGATAGCCATCTCGAACATCCCACTCACCATAAGAGACATATGTTCTTCCTTCTAGAGACATGAACACCACACTACACTGGTAACAGTCGATATGGTCTTCATACAACACTATACAATACATTCCTATAATCACGTAAAAACCTGACATCTCAGGGACAAACAAGTTTTATAAGAAACGATATCTACCCACCTCTAAATAACAATCCTTACACTTCTTGATGACCTCAAATCATACACAAATTGGAGTTTCTAGTGACATTTCACCATAATAATTTTCCATGGATAAGACCAAAACAAACATGATCATATAAGACATGAAGGAATGAACAACACCTCTATCAAATGAAGATATAGAAGGTTTAGAAGCTACAAGAATCGTACCTCGAACAGTATACAGTCATTCCTCGCCA
This sequence comes from Viscum album, assembly GCA_963277665.1. Classification (NCBI taxonomy): domain Eukaryota; kingdom Viridiplantae; phylum Streptophyta; class Magnoliopsida; order Santalales; family Viscaceae; genus Viscum; species Viscum album. The sequence continues at coordinate 1,938,647,028 of OY728126.1, read as the reverse complement.
CCTTTATGTGTAGTATGAAATACGTGTTGATTCCCTACCTCTCTAACCTGTCCCCCCAAACTATATACCATACATTGTACTACATTTCTGGTGTGAATTATCATTCCCCAGAGTTCCACATCCACCACTCATACCAATATGACCAATGGAGATGAAACATCCTACCTGATATAGAGTCATTGACCCCATTCCTACACTTTTCATATATCTCTGGCCTCCATTATTTCCTGACTGTTGTGGGTTATTTCAGAAATTCATTAGATGGCCTAGAATGACGCATGATCAACAATATACTAGTGGTCATAGACACTAGCCACACATGTGTCCTGGACTTCCACATAGATAACAGAATACATGTTCATCACTCATAGAGGATGACCCTCTTTTATTACTATTTTGCATTTCACCCCGGATTGAAATTTCAAAAACACTAATTCCTGCATTCTGAAGACACACCACTCACCCACCAAGTTGGCACAAAAAATTTCACTACACAAAACATGCTTCAAGTTACCCTATAAGATAAGGGCTTGATCTACTACCTTTACAAACCATTTCAGCTGATAAATTTTTACCTGGGACTTGACCATGTGTATAAGACCATCCTAAAATTGTTTTTCCATAGCCACATCATCTGCTGCCACCGTTGGAAGGAAACGTCTCATATCTATGAAGAGACTAGAATAATATATCAGTGAAATATTCCATTTGAAAAAAACTCATAAAATTCAAATCATTATCCTACATCAATGATTCCAGACAAGAATTTTCTCAAGAAACTTCTCCTAGAAATCTTTCCATATCTTTCCACCAGCCTATTTCATTTGAACCATGATGTCTCACAAATTCTTTTCCTGGCCTCTCATCATATAGGCCGCCAACCTGGAAGTCTTTTCAAGATAATTCTATAGATGATCAATAATATTATGATTACAAAAAACATAAAACTCTACTGCCTCTGTCCCACCCTCTCCATTAAAGGTCATAGGGTGCTGCAGATGGAATTCCCTAGTCATCTCAATCTAACTCGGTGGAACCCACCCTGGATCTCACTCCATCATCTGAATAAAATGAGAAAAGTTCAAATGGAACTTAACTTTTCTATTTTCAAAAATCACCAAATTCTATTTCTCCACCATGGGAGGATTTTTTTATCAACATCCTCCGGTTACCCTATTGGCACACGTCTTAATTGGGGAATTATTTTCTACAATATCAAGCATGAGTTTTTGAAATCACACCATAAAGCTTTTTCAAGAATAAAGGATGGTTCATCACTATCTAGAAGATTACCATTTCACATATGCCACCAAAATATCCTCATCATATCCAGAACACTACCCTCAAATATTCCTACTCTATCCATGGATGGGATAAGAAACTCACACAATTACAAGCCTTATCTTTTACACAATTTTGAAATAGTTTATATTTCGCATCCTATTCCAAAAAAACATTAATTTAATCAGTTCCCTTATCAATAAAAAACATTACACATATATTAAATAACATTTTACCTATTTTCATCATCTCATGAAACATAATTTCCATCACATGTTAAAAAAACTATATTCATCCTAACCTTTATATTCCACAGACCCGTCTCGTGTGTGCCAAATATGATAAATGTATGTTATATATGAAGATTCTAATAATGATAGATGAGTGGACAACCATATTACATTTTTTAATGATAAAAGAATTATAAAATAGTCCCATCACATAGAATGTTCATCACCCAATGGTTAAATATCATAAATATTAACATTGCACAGCAAGAAAAATCATTCCCACCAATTTTAACTTGGGTTTTACTTCTGACATGGGTTAGATACTACTATGAATGATATCATTACCAAGGCCTGAAACATTCCTAGCCTCATGTATACTATCCTGAATAGTAACTAATAGAAAATACCTTTTCTGATACCAGTTTTTAATGTCCCCAGCCCGGGAAACACTAACATGTTTCCCCAGTATGTGTCATCACAAGACCTAAAGCACACCTCCCCATAAGAAAAAGCTTAGCGACTAGAAACAAGGGTCTAAAAGTACTGGGGGAGACAATACCCTCTTTAACAATTCAATCCATATAACAAAAACATTATAAAATAGAAGTATGTGTGTAAACAAAATAATTAACCTACTTAAATAACCATCTCACAAACTGGGTACAAACCTCAACAAATAGTTGAGATGTCATGTCATACTAAAATTCCAAGTGAACAAAACCAAAAATAATGTAAAACATAGGAATCCCAAAAATAGTCCAAACACAGATTCTGAAAACTCTTCAATGCACAGCACACAATGACTCAAATGCCAAGAATTTTTCCCTTTCCCTTTTTCTGACCTGCAACAACAAAATATTCTCGGGTACCCAATGGTGGCCCAAGAATGGTGTGAGTATAACTCAATAAGAACCACCAATGGTGACTAAGAATATACATTTAAATGGATAATGTATAAAATAATTGAGTATTTGAAAACAAATAAAATACAAATCATGTAATAATTAGTAATGGTGTCTCTCGTTAGTTAATCAATTATCATATTTAGATTCAATAATTATAAAGACTATGTTCCGAGTTCACCTTTTTCATGTGTTCAATGGATTATTCTTGATCAATAATCACAAATAATGTTGTAAAAAATATTATTCTACCTCCATAATGCAACACATCATAATAATCACATTTTCCTTACCTCATAACCTAAGTTCAGATGGAATGAAACTATTAGGGGAATGAGACTTTGTCCCATTTTATAACCCATAAATTAAGGGGTAGAGTTTAGAGCCTCGATCCGAATTGACCTGTGGTCATATAACCTCATTTCTATACCCCACTCTACCAAGCCATGTTCACATTCTTATTTATCCAGTCACCACACATCACCATAATACAAACCATTCACATCCAATAACATTAACAACCTCAAACAATGAAAATTTAAAATTTGAATCATTATTATACCACAATACTTTTACAAATTTTTCATTTATACAAATTACCATTTAATACAATTATCATTTACCTATCCTAGCTCACTATGTTTATTTATTAGAAAACATGATTCACTGTCGCATTCACATAAATCCCTTTTTATCCAATTTATATTCCAATCCAAATGATCCCTTAGCCACATTAGTAACATGACACATCTTCAAACAGTACCTTATTAGTCATACATTTAATAATTTACATATTCTTCATGGGTTTAACTATTTACAGATACATTTCAAACCGATTGTTTTCATCGTCGATGTTCAGGACGGTCGGCATGCCCCTTAGGGGGTCCTAGATGTGTTGATCCATGCTCCATGCATACCACGGGAATAATGAAGTGTTCAATTGGTTATTTAGACAAACAATACACCAAATAATTCCAATGGAACCAATGGAACCTCAATAATAGAAAAATAATAAAACCCTACATGCATAAATCAATGTAAAAACTATGGGACAAAACATGTAGACCACCTAGATTAGATCCATTGAAAAACGACCTCCTATTAAAATCCTCATATTTTGATTCCACCACCCTTTAAAGCCTCAACCATGATCACACCTAAAAATATGGGTTTTAGAGATTTATATGGAGATGATTTAATGTTAAAACCATAACTGATAAAAAGAAGTAAATTGGATATTAGTCTTACCCGGATCTTTGATCTGTAACAAAAGACACTCAAAACAACCTAGAGATATTTAAGAATCATACTTGAAATCTTTTGGGACCTCGTATTCATCGCTACAGTTAAAAGAGTAAGAGATGAGGAAAATCCCAAGTTGGGGTTAAAAATCCCATTATGGAATTTCTGTAAATTTCTCAACATTACTAGGTCACACAGTTTACCCAAATGGTTTTCCAAACCATGAAAAATCAATGAACATGCTAATATACAAGAGGGATGGTTCTCGCAATTAACTTGGAATTATTCATAGTTTTATTAACCATGCTCCAACTATGTGTAAGCCTCTATCCAAGGAAATGTGTTTACCTGGGATTCTTAGCACAGTTTTCCCTGACCGTGCACAAATCCTAAAACATGCCCAAAAAACTCCTTTTTCCTCCAATTTTGTTCCATGAACCCCTAGAACATCCCCGAGCCTTCTCATGGTCTTGGGAAACACTTATTAAATTCAAAATGAGGGACTTGAACTAAACCATAAACAAAAAATACCTTATGTAAGAATACATGATCTTACAACTCAAAACAATCATGAATTTTCTTATCCTCTAGTTATTATTGTTATATTCATTTACTATTACAATTTTATACAATTTGGAACATATTATAGTTAAAAAAGTGTTATTTATGAAAGACTTACTATACCCTCTCATCGGACAAAAATATATGTTCCTTCAAAACCATGGTTTTTAAAAAGGTTTATCATGAATATAAAACTAATCTCGTATGATAATTTAAAGAAATTTTAACCATTTTATTACCAATGTGTTCAATTGAATCTTCATGTCACATTCAGAATGTGTCATTTTTTTATTCTATTTTACCACAAAAAATTAATTTTCATTTTACTGCATACAAAATGTATAGATTTATCTATGGTTAATCCAATGAAGCTATCTTTTCAGGTTTGAATGTTAAATTTTTAGAAATTTTTTTAAATGGAATTTTGAAGGAAATGGTTTTGAAAACATTTTAAAGATTAAAATATATTTTTTAAAATTATTTTAAAAGAATTCTTTTAAAAAAAAATTCATTCTTTATTTATATGATTTCAAAATATTTTCAATGAAATGGTTTTCAAAAAGTTTTCATTCTTTATTTTTCAATTTTCAATGTATTTTCAACAAAATGGTTTTGAAAACATTTTCATACTTAGCTGTTTTAAAAGTGTTTTCAAGGGAAATATTTTTTAAAATGTTTTTATAATTACATTATTTGTTTTCATGTAAATTTTTATTCAAATTATTTGAATTATTTTTTATATGTTTAATAGGTATTTTTTAAAATATTTAAACGGGTTTATGTACTATAAGTCATTTTTTCAAAGAATAGAATATATTTTCTTGAAGTCACTTTTTTGAAATATATTTTATAATTATTTTCTATTTAAGATGACATTTTTAATATTACTCATTAACTTTTATTAAATGATCTAATGTTTTCTTTTATATTCGTTTAATGTATGGGTTACTATTAATTTTAAGGTCTTTATGAAATTTGTTTCTCTTCCATGAGTTATATGCTTTTGATACATGTTTCTTTCAATGGGTTTGTTTATGATTAAATGATTATGAAACCTTTATTTTATTAGATTTTATAATAAGATTACATGTTTATAATACCCATTTAATTTCATGAGTTATGATATTAATATTTTTGATCTTGTGGAACATGTATATTTGATTTCATTATGACACATATGGGACCTATATCATCCACCAATTCATTGGGTAATGATTTATATCTAATGAGATAAACTAATATGTTCTTGGGAATGAAAATTGAGTAGCAAGATGGCCATGAGATTTAACCATGATATCCAATATGGTTTTAGGAGTTAATTCATGCTACTAAGATGGCCATGGGAGTAAACCATGTCTACCAATATATTATAAGTAGTGAAATCATGCTACTAATATGGCCCTGAGTGTGAACCATTACATCGAATATTGTCTTTGGAGTGAACCCAAACTACCAAGATGATCTTTGCAGCAATGTCTGGGATACTATTGAAAAAATATTATATGATTGTGTGTTTTACACTATCCCATATTTAATTCATATTTTTTGATTTCATTACTATGTTAGTATTTCGTTATTATTCATGTCTATGAACTTCAAATCCTTATTATGATATCTAATATACATAGAATGATATTAAAATGTTATAATCATGTTGCATACCGCTTTATCATTTTATTCGTACACATTTACATTATTTACCCTTATTGAGCATCTCAGCTCACCCCTTTCTTATGTTTCCATTCCCAAGATTTTGAGGAAAGGTTTTAGGTAGATGTACTAAACATGAAAATATTTATGGTAGATGTAAAACATATTCCACCATGATATAATATTTTGATTCCATATTTCTAAAGACATAAAACTATTACAGTCATTAGACATGTATTTTTTTAATTTACTCAATATTAATCTGAAATGATGTAATATCCATGTATTTCTAGGCTTTTTTGCTATAGATGGTGTCATAATAAATGATTAGTCATCCTTTATAAACTAGGATGATAAAACATTAGTGAGATCCCTAGGTATATTTATAAGGATATGGATAGGAATGTCTCTAAGGATAAGTATAATGATGAATCAACATTTAATAAAATGTCCTAGATTTTTTGTGAAGGGTGTAGTGGGTGGTTTTCTATATATAAATCCCTATAAGGATGGTACTAGTAGATGTAGCTTTGGAACCTATTTACCTTGGTGTAACAACTCTGGGAAGATGTTCTCAGCCTAACTCTGGGTAATCCGGTACACGACAATGAGCCTCGATTCACTCTTGTTTGGACACTCCTAAGGAATATGCTTTGGGAATTCAAAACCACTATACAAACTGTCATGATGTATTTAAATAGATGAATAATATTAATATCATTGGATAAACCTAATGTGGAAAAGATTAATGAAGTATGATTCAAAATCTACAATTCAATAAGTAATTTTTGATAATTATATGGTATCCCATTATGATAGATGTTTCTCATACTATGGTTTCTTGTTTAAGTAAATGGTGAGAATTATAAATAATAGGGTTTAAATTAAATGTTTCATATGTGGAAATTATTGGCATTATGATAAATTATTTCCAAAGATGAAATCTTATAAATAGAATCAGGGTGGGGGTATGGGTATCTGTTACACATCTAAATATCAAGAGACCGCAAAAGACGTGTGAAAGGTATGTGATTCCCTGATATTATTGTTTACAAAAATCATAAGAAGTATTATTAGATCATGTTTGAGTAACCATAATACAAGATTCATATTTCATATTCATAGAAAGAGGTTTTTTGGAATAATATAATTAGGATTAAGTAATTTTATAATAATAATGGTGGATAAATGAAGTATTTACATTTTTGAATTCCATGATTATTAATTATATGTGTATTTTCAATATACATTTGAAAATGACATGTTTAACGTTGATGGAGACATGGAAAAGTTGCTTCATATGGAGGTGATATTCTGATTAAGGGAACATGATCCTTAATTAAATAGTGACATCATGATAATGATGTTTGGATTAATATATATTGGATAGGAATATGTAAATTGGACTGTGTGTAATACCCTAGAGAATTTTATTGAAAAATTGTTCTATGTCATCAAGGATAAAGTTTAAATCATTTTTGGGTTTGAGTAATAGATCTGACATACATTGGAATAAGGAATCATGCATGATTTCTAAAAGCATTTATTGTAATTATAGTCATTACCATGTTCCAATATAATTTACCACAATGTTTTTTCACATGTATAGAATATGGAAACCAAGAAATAATTTGTGACATATGGGGGATCAATGTTAAGCTGGTTTCATAACATTTTTTCCAGGATTTTTGATTTTTAACATTTCCGAAGGGTTATACGGTTTTCCATTCATTAAAATATTATTTAAACATATGATGAGGTATTTATTAGGTCTTTAATAAAAATCATAGATAAAAAGAAATTTAGTGAATAACCTTATATCAAGGATATACAACATATTTGGGAAATTATATTACAGTGGTTTTAGAAAAGTACATCATGTTTTTCGTTTGACAACCAATAAAGTATAGAAAATCAATTGGTCTTGAACCCATGACTAAAGGAAAATAACCATTTCACAACATTCAATAACCCTCGCAATGTCCTAGGCAATGTATAATTATTTTTATGAATAGTTATTTAGGATGAAACAGTAGTGTTATAATATATTTTTACTGATTAAAGTATAAACCATATTTATTTTTAAGAATATTTATAAATAAATAGTTATACTTTTCTTTCTTTTATGGGAACTAATATATGCTAAATGTGACTTTTGGTACTTCAGGAATCGAAGTTAATTTCAAGAAATCCATTTCATGATGTAATGGTTGAATTTGAAATAGAAAAAAGCAAAATAAAAGAATGAAACTTTTGTTGTAAAATAATTTATCAATGATTAAATAATGATGAAAAAGGAAAATATGTTTCCATAATGCATAATTTTTATTGAACCAATTTCCTTTTAAATCAACATAGATTTATGACTATAAGGCCCTAAAATTTTATGAGATCATTAACTTCTTTGTGACTGATTTCATCAATCACTCTCTATAAATATTTACACTTTTCCTCCATGTACACTCTTCACTCCCATCATATGTTCTATTATGTTGAAGACTAGTTATATGTAATTTTGGGAAACCATTATGGTTAAAACTTTTATATTTTAAAATAAGTGTTAGTATTTATTTTTATGATGTGGGATTCTATTAATAAACATTTCATGTAATAAACCTTCGACAACCTAGAATAATGTCTAGGGATAAATTCATTTTAAGGGATGTAGAATGTACCACACCAATATTTTTTAAATTATTTTGAATTAATTTATCATTTTTGATATTTTTTATTCCATGCAGCACTCAATATATATTTTTTATATTGAATTACATTTTATTACTTTCATTATATGGAACAATTCTTTTCTTCAATGAATTGAATAACATTAAAGACCAAGGATCACATAATCATAATATATTATTAATGTTTGATTATTTAATATAATAAGATAAAACCTTGTTGTTAAATTTGAGGTTATGGATAATTTTAACTAATTTATGTATGTATATTTTTTACATAATATAATATTATTTCAAAGGTTACTAATTAATTATGAATTAATATGAAAACCAATTAAACATAAAAGTAAATATTTTTGCGGTCACAAAACTATTTTACCCTAATAAATTAAATTTTCATTTATTTATAGAAATTCACTAGGAAAAAAATTTTGTTATCATTTAACCAAATCTTTTATATAACACACGACATCAACATGGAATATGACTTGGCATATGTTACACTAAACACTGACGTGGCGTTCGACGTACACAACATAGAGTTTCTACAAAACATCATTTTTATACATAATTATTTAAATGAGTTAATCATAACATATCAAATAAAATTAGCTATAGGAATATAAATAACTACTTTTAAAATATTTTTTATATTTTTTTATAAAAATAATCATATTGATAATGAAAGATATGATTTTTGGTAAAGTACATTTTTGTTAAAAACATTGTTTTCATGATTGAACAACTTTTAATAATAAATTTAATTTTATAAACATTTAAAAATGTAATTTTTTAAAATAAATAACATTTTTATGTCATAATTTCTATATTATCCTTGAGTGAATTTTTGGGAATTTTTTGAGAAACATTATTTTTTGATAAATAGTAAAACAAATATTGTTTTTAGTTGAAAAATACCATTTTGATTAATTAATTATTGATGTTAAATTATATTATATAATTATTTTAAGTTCAAATTTGATAAGTATTTCATCTATTAATAAAATATAAATCATTATAATCAATATCACTTTCAAATTTAATACAAAACCTTAACACACTTTTGGACACTTCTCTACTTTAAAACCGGTTATGTCGTCCCGTATATGGGAATAAAATTAATCATAATTTTTAAAATTATTTGATTTTAATTTTGAAAAAATAACATAAAAAATTTTATTCAGTATAATATTTAAATTCTAATAATATCACATTAATTTTTGACCAAAATGATAAGTAAAAGTGATTAAAATTCATCACATCGACTAAGGCCCAATTAAACTTATTTTGTGACTAAACCATAATATTAAGGACCCAAATGATCTAGACACTTATCCAACACCAATTTAATGGCCATTTTTCTACTATAATAATTCTATAATTTAGTTTTTTTGGTTTTCTATGACTTTTTTTAGTTAAGAACATGTGTACCCCTAACTTGTTTATAAAAGTTCCACGTGAGTCATTTTCCTTATCTATAGAAATCCACCAAATCTGTCACTTACTCACACCACTATACCCTCTTAGTATCTTTCAATACCTACCCAATATAGTTTCATATAAATTCTCCCTTACTTGTAGAGTCCTTCAATTTGGATGAAGCCAATCTGAGGAATCCTTTTGGTATAACCCAATAGGAGTTACCCGATTAAGAGTTAATGTCTCCCCTCAAGTCATTTGTTTTATTTTTCTAATCCACCCCTCCAACTATATTTAATATGTTATTAAATAAAAACCCAAATATAATAAATATAGTCGTATTTTTTTTGTAATTGGTTCATCCTACACTTACACACACCTCCATCTAATTGGTAGAGAAAAAGTTGTATCTCTGTATGGTGAACAATTGCCTCACGAAAAGATTACTGTTCATTTTTTCCATTACCACCTATCATGGTGGACATTAAGAAGGAATATCTTTTTACATATGATATATTTTATATTTACAATGTCTTTATAATTATGTAATAAAAATTTAACATACCTTTATGTTTTCTATCTTTTGTCAATACAATAATTTCATTTGAGGAAGTGTGGACTACCGCCCCCTAAAAGTAATATGATTTGTTAATACACTACATGGACTGTATTAAGGATGGATTCAGTGAATATATATTATATAAAAAAAGATAATTTAATAATGATATATATTAATATTTTTCTTTTACATTATTTCTCTCAACATGATAATTAAATGGAAATAGCGTTTAGGCTTACATATAGCCTACCATCTCCATTAACTGTGTATTTTGTTTCATATATATATATATTATATGGATTATTATAATACAAATATAATTTAAATGCATAATAATTATATAATTTTATCATTATGGAATCATGAAATAAGTATAAGGACAAACAATATAACAAATTAAGACACATATGAAAAACAAATAAAATATTACCTGAAGTGAAACTACAACATATGATGGTTAACTATATGGTAATATAAGGTCATTATCAAACCATATATGGTATTAGATATAATAAAATGGCTCTGTAAATTATTTATAAAATAATTATATTTATCATACATCTGTTTTTACCTAATACGATGAGAGTCAAGAAATAAAGTAAGGGGATTTCATCTCACTTTTTATTCCCATGAGATGCATGCGATGTTTTCCACTCAAAACTTTAGTGTGGTGGAAGTGCTGAAAATTATTGTATTATATGTATCTTACAACTAAATTTATGGTTATTAAATTTTAATTTTTATAAACTTTTATTTATGGGGTTTATGTTTCAACAGTTACAAAATTAGTAAAAAAATTGTCTCATTTTTTCATTCTTTCAGACTCATGTTTTGTTATTCACCTAAACACTTTTTTGAGGTGTATATAAATACATTTTACATATTTTATAATGAATATACTTCACTTAATTATATTTTATTCATGATTGAATTTCGTTTTCTTACATGGATATTATGATCCCATGTTACTAATTTATTAGAGTTTACTGTGAAAATCTTATTTCTTTTCAAGATTGCTTACATTTTTTCTTCCTTTGATGAATTATTATATTATATATCTCATGAATTTAATGAATATTATTCTACAATTATTATTAATGATATATTAATGTAGTGTTACAATTTTATACTCATTGGTGCATAAGATAGTTAAGAATGTGTTTTAAGAAATCCCAACATTACACACTCTATAGTAAGAAATCATTGTTCCTTCAAAACCATTATTTCTAAAAATACTCTCTAAGAATATTCTAATAATTTCCTATGATAATTAAAAGATATTTTTACCCTTATGCTATATTACTAATTTTCTCAAATGAATCTTCTGATCTCTTTATAAAAATGGAAATTTTCTATCATTTTTATTGTTCAAAAGGAATTTCATTTTTACCATGTACAACATGTATGGATTTATTAACCATCAATTATTTGATGCTTTATTTTCATATTTAAAGGATATTTTTATATAAAAAATATGTTTAAATGATATTTTCAAATAAATTGATTTCAAAAAAAATTCAATATTTATTTATATATTATCAATGTATTTTAAAATAAATGGGTTTCAAAATATTTCAATGATTTTCATATATGTTGTCAAAGTAATTTAAAAGAATTGGTTTTCAAAAATAATTCAAGAATTTTTTATATGATTTCAAAGTGCATTCAAAGAAAAAGGAATTTAAAATTCATTTAAGATTTTTTTATAATTTTTCAGGAAATAATGTTTTCAAATGATTTCAAGTCATAACAATATATTGTCAAGGTATTTTATAAAAAAAATTCGAATTGTTTTATGTATTAAAAATAATTTTTCAATGAAAAAAAGATATTTTCATTAAGAAATGTTTTTAAAGATATTTCGAAATTATTTTCAATCAAAGATGACATCGAATGATGTTAATCATGCCCTTTTAGAAAATGATCGAAAGATTACACTCATATTCTTTATATGAATCGGTTCAGAATATTGTCATGGTCTTTATGAAACCCATTTCACTTTCACATGTTATGTTCTTTTGAATCCCACTTCTTTTCATTATGAGATGGGAGGGACCTATATATTCCTCCAATGCATTGGTAAAATATTTATATCACATGAAATAGATTAAGATGATCTTGGTAATGAACCATGACAACCAAGATGGCCATGGGAGTTAAAAATGTTTACCATGATTATATCAGGAGTGAACTCATGATACTACAATATCAATTGGAGTGAACCATGACTACTAAGATGGTACGGGCAGTTAACCCATACTACCAAGATGGTCTCTGCATCAATGTCTTGGATATTATGAAAATCATATTATATTCTTATGTTTTTTCCATAATTCCATGTTTTATTCCTTTGTTATGATTTCATGTATTATTATTTTTATTTCCTTATGATTCATGTATTATGAATATCCAATCTCTATTATGTTCTTTAATATACAAGGTATAATATTTAAATCATCAAATGTTCTTCTTACAAATTTTTATTATTTAACCTTACTAATCATTTAAGCTCACCCATATATAATGTTTCCTTTTACACAGGTTATGAAGCAAATTTTTAGATATAAGTTATTATGGTCGATATATTCATGTCAAATTATTAATATCTTCCATAAGGATACATGGTTTTGTTTTTACATTTCAAAAGACACTAAACTATTATAGTCCTCACACAAGTTTTCTTGTTATGTAAAGAATATTCCACTAAAATGATACAATATCCATTTGATTAAATCATAGGTCTCTATAAATAAAATTGGATAATAGTATGTGTTAAGTTCATTTTTATCCCCCATCATATTATATTTAAACATAATTACCTAATTTAACCTTAACGTGGTTACAATTATTTATTAATGTCACTCATCATAATAAAAAGAATAAACCTATCTAAAAACATTAGAGTACATAATTATAAATATGGAATCCATATTTCAAGATTATGATTCTATTATTGGAATAAATTAATAAAAAAATAAAAACAAAAAACAAAAAGATTTTTTTAAAAAAATGTTTTTAAGACAAAAAACGAACTTATACCGAAATCGTGTATAATAATGATCCAAATTAGATTATATTCAATTAAATATTAATTATCATTATTTTATTTCAAATTAAATTAATATTGGTAATTATTTAAATGGAAATAAAAATTTTATAAAACCCAACAGTTTTTAATATTCATTGAAAAATAAATCATTTCAGAATAAATCCCATGATTTATCCTTAAGATAATTTTCATATACAAACTTCAAAAATGGTGTTGCTTTTTTTAAAATGTATTTTTTAGGAAATTTTTTATTGAAACATGAAATGAGATTACTATAAATTTAATCCTTATTTCTTAAAAATTAATGGATACTTTTATATTGAGTTGAAACTATATACATATGTTTTATAATTAATTTAATAATATTAATAACAATAAAATAAATTCCTAGTTTAAAATGGGCATATTTAAATAATAATATCCACTAGATCGTATTATCCTGAGGTTGCATATTGTATATGCTATGGAACATGATGTTGCTATTTTAAAATATCAAGGTATTATATTTCAAAATTATTTGGATTTAGTGTTAATATACCATAAATTTTATAAATATTTTAATAATTAAATTCATTTATATATAAAATATAATCTTTCATAAAAAAAATTATTTTATTCGATGAAAATTCTAGGGGGGCATTTAATATTGAGGACTTGTAACTATTATTCGGAAGGTGTGAGCCATCAGGAAGAATGACCATTATAAATTAAAGTAGATAGTAAATACAATTATTAATAATTTCATATATGGTTTTACTATAAAATAATCATATCATAAATTTAAATTTTTATGTTGACACAATCCAGATACACCGGTGTCTACGAATTCTCCTTCACCTTATTAAATTTCTTAATTTCATTATGCTTCCTATAGGTTACTGAACATTAAGTTGAAATTAAACTCTTTAATTATGAATATTTAATTATTGAATGATTTGGTTGTGTAATAAAAATAAGTATAAATATTTTATCTTCTAAACCACACATCTTGAGTCTTTCAATATTTTTTTCTTATTTAATTGTTTCTCTGTTTTAACGTCATAACATAGTACTGGTTTGAAATACAAATCTTTTTATATGAAAATTTAATTCTTCGAAATTTAACCATGTTCTCCAAGTGAAATTATATTTATTTAGTTGAATAGTTTTCCCTTTTAATCATTTTTTAAAGATAAAACAATAAAAATTCATATATATTCAAAATATCGTTCAACAGTCTATTAAGATAGTACATCCAAAAAATTTCTAATCTGAAATAAAAATACTAAATATTGTAAAAAATAAAATAACTCTTAATTATTTAATTTTTTCTATTGAAAAAAATAATAACCATATTAAATAAATAGATAAATTTATAAATTTATAAATTTTTACAATATATATTTTATGAAAATATTCTATTTCATAAAATTATATATTTAAGAATATAAAAATTTAAAAAATGTATATAGTTTACATTATATATAATTTAAAAGGGTTTAAATAATTATTGATAGTTAAAATTATAAAAATTATATGTAAATTTATAAAATTATATATAATTTATAAATTTATACATAACAATGTATTTAAATTTATATGATTATATGTGTATTAAAATATAAATTATGAATACATAAATTTTTAAAACTATTGATAAATTTATAAGAGTATACAAGTATAGAATTATAATAAAACATTAATAAAGGTATTGATTTATTAATTAATATATATTAATTTATAAATGAAATGATTAATATTTATAATAATATTGATTAATAAAAATTAATATTGAATAATAAATGAAAAACATAAATGTATTGATTAATAATAATAAATTAATAAATTTATGAAAGAATAATTTATAGAATCATTTAAATTTATATAACTATAAATGTATTTATAATTTCTTAAATTTTATATATAATTATAAAATGTATAATAAAATATAATATACAGCATAGAAGAGAATAATATGGTTGAAAATTATATATTAATGTATATAAATGTTAAAATATATTAATATAAATTATATATTCAAATTAGTTAATGTTTTATAAATTTTTTAAATTATATTTATTATAAATTTATAATATCATATGCTATATAACAAGTATATGTATATAAAACCATAAAATTAATATATATATATATATATATACTTACAAATATATAAAAATACATATATATAAAATATTTATATAGATAAATATTTATAAATGTATTGTTGAGACCCAAACCACTGGATCTGAGTCGGACTGCCACATGACCTCATGTGTGACACCCTATACACTAGTGGTTTCTAACTTGAAGAGAGTGTTTAAATCTACTAGTGGGGAAACTATACCCATAGTATCAATCCATGAAAAAATTATAGTAATTAAATATAACAATGTAAAAAGTTAAAAACTAAATAATAAATATGTTGTGATGCCTGGTACAGAAGTCATACAAATAATAAACAAACGTGATCCCAAAGTTGAAACCCAAAATAATGTAATGTGTAGGGATATTATAAATAAATAATTATATGGTAATCCTCTAGTGTTTGTGTCAGTCCACCACCTGCTCCATGCTCTTCTACTTTTCCATCATTTTTTGGCCCATTTCACTCACTTCGCTCCCTAAACATAAAGACTGGTCATGAATCAAGATTCCTATGCAAGATGTTAGTAATAAAATCAAGTGGGACACCATTGATTCTTCCTAAAAAATGTGCTCTGGTATAAAATGTGTATGAAATGAAAATATAAAACAAGTAACCTGACATAACATATATATAATCAAGTACTGAGTGATTGTCTGATAACCAATACACCACAAAATCTCATTTGTACCTACTTTGACACCATACTGGTAGATGGTCATTAGATATCATAAGTGAAAAGAAATGAACCCCAAGGCTTCTAATCTTGACTCAAATATTTCTCAAGTCATCATATTGGATTAGGCCCCCAGACCATTGTATCTCATATCTATCATGGTTTAGGCCACCAAATTATTGTACCATTTTATTCATCAAGTTATATGTATTGGTCATCATTCCCCTTAAACCGAAACCTTGAGTTAGGCCTCTAGGACATCATGGCCCTACCTTATTCTCAGGTCAATCTTTGTCCTCATTGCAAGTCATTCACACTTACCCTCTAAAGGATAATAATCTCACAATTTTCTACCAATCATAAGTACTAATAAAAACCTCTATGAGAATTCTAACAAACATAACATGGTTGATCATACAAGACAATAATATTATATGAACTTGAGAATACAACAAGAACATAATACTACATGTAATAGGAATAAAACATAGATATCACGATATATAATCATACTCAAGGAATCATGTAACATCCAAAGTTTTCACATGATACGCAAGCACACACTTGTGATCATACTCAAGAACGATCAAAGAAAGTACTCCAATATAGTAATTATACAAAGGAAAATTGTTAAATGAGATCCCTAAAAGTTAAATAAAATCCTATAATATGGTTTTTTATGATGGAAAAAAAGGTTCATCATTAAATTGAATATTGAACACATCAAATTCCCATAAAGAATAGCTCACATATCAAGGATGTCTAACACAAGTTCTGTTTCATCCTGAAATAAGATTATACTACTGACTCAAGAGATATTCAATCTAGGAACATCATTTTGTAATCACATACCATAATGAGTATATTTATGTAATTCTAAAATATCCCTTATAATTTTATTTACCATTATAAAATATATTATTGGAATGACCCTTCCATCAGACTCTGTTAAACCATTTTTTAGTAAATGACCATGGGTCACATTGGCTATGGCCGCCTCCTTCAGAAAAAATAAACTTTTCATGTATGTATATACCCTAGTCAAAAAAACATAAAAATTTACATTTCACAAAACATCATGAATTTTCAAAAAATTAAACCATTAGGAAATAATATTTTCCTCTAGAAATTACCATTATCCTTAGCCATAAAATAGTCCTAATAACTAGATCCTAAAATCTCACAACATATAATCTTTATTAGAATCTCAAAAATATGATGATTTTAGTCAAATGTATCATGAATTATTTATCAATAACATGTGTACCAACAGTGTCTAAATTAATTTTTTTTATCGATCAACCCTTTATTATCTCAACATCATGTGTATATTAAACCGATGTTTTTTTAATCCACAGTAATGAGTTCTTTAATAATTATCACTAAAATAATTTTTTTTCATAAAATCACATTGTAAGATTATTTATACCATTTAATATATATTTGAGAACCATAATAAATAAATTATAATGAATAATACTTAGATGTTTCACTTAATAATCATAACATTTAAAATATATTATAGTATCATTGATAAATATTAACCACTAATGAAAAAAACTAAGAGATTCAAGATTTAATAATTTTTATGATATCAACCTCACTACCTTAGTTATGACTAGGAAACTCACCTTTCCCATCACAATTGGAATATACAATGATTCTAAAATATTTTATTATTCACCATTATTCAGTTATATGAAAAATTAGTTTCTATATACATAACTTTTTAAAATTAATTTATGTGGTCAGGTTTCCAAAAAATAGTAAATTTTTTTATGATAATATAAATAAAATGAATTTGAAAACAACAACATGAATATGTGTTCCCCAATATCACTGATTCTTTTAACATATGAAACTTTTAGTTAAATATATGAATCTTTTGTTCAATACATGGTTATCAGTTGTCATTTTCTTATTTGGTACTCTATCTAATCATTCTCAAAACCATCATAATGTTTTATGGGAGACAATGTGAATTGAACATAAAATATACTTTATGGATTTAAGACAATGTGTGCAGGAAAGACACTTTATCATGTTCCATGTTATAATTTATTTACTACCAAACATTCCATTTTAGGTTTATTAACCCTAGGAACATCTACTCTAGATCCCCCATCCACATGTAGTATCTAGACAGAGATGTAATTTCCAAGAAAACTACAGAATATCAACATTACAAAAAAATGGATGTTATCCTATATTTAGACTTATCTACTAGACTTATACCTATAGTTTTCAAAATATTTATTTTATCCCAATACCTAAAAAATAAATATTTAATCAACTAGCCAAAAAGTTTACTATAACATTTGAATTATAATAATCAATAACATATCAACCCTTAAAAATCCTCAATAAATATCCTCACCTTCAATGTTATCTAAACCTTACTTTGATAACAACTATAACACATCATGGATGGGACCATCTCAATTACATAGCATATATAAAATATTATATTAACATAAATTCTCAAGGCCTTTATTTTTAGAGTTTTATAGGATTATTCCAATCCATTGACTAAAAAACCTCATGAATTTTTTTAACAAATTGACATTTTATCTACTATATAAGAAACTAATTAATCCATAAAAACTCATAAACATCTCCTGAAAATTGTTTGAATAAGATACCCTTTTATACACATCATATGTATCACCATTCCTCATAACACGGGGAAATAGAAACATAAGAATGGTGTGAGCGAACATTCTCAATATATGTAAACATAAGTGATAAAAATCATAGAATATAAGTGATCGTATGATGAGGATATTGGTTTATTCAAGATACATTGTAAAATTAAACCCAACAAGAATAGATCATAAACCTTCTCATATTGAATAAAATAATGAAAAGTAATCAATTAGTAGAGTGTAGAAATTATAAGTCAATAAACATAATCCTTGAGAGCATAATGGATTTATAAGAATAAGAATAAAATTTTGGCATAGTTATAAAATGTATCATATAGTGAAATGAATAGAATTATCGAAATTTGGAAAAAACATAAGAATAGAAAAACATTGTAAAAAATTCAAGATGTCAACCATTAATGTTTTAAAAAAAATCCATGTATGTCTTTCTTGAATATAGTTAACAAATCCAACTATGTTTTCCATTTATATTTTTAACAAATACATGTCATTCCATACAATATAATCTTTTGAGATGTAAAATCATAACCAATTCAGTATAGGATGATATATGAGACCACTCAGCATCATCCATACATATGGTTCCACTTAAGATAATTTTATTAATTATAGAATAATGATCCTTGGGGATTAAAATGGTATTAATGCATCACATCATAGAGAACACATGGAAAATAAAATAGGGTTTATATACTTTTTAAAAGGATTCACATAAAGATATAATTTATAATTCTATTAATTGTCATAACATAATAACCCGATGGAAAATAAATGGTTATGAAATATTATTAATTATGTTTCTAGGTAAATAAAACTCAATCATGATAATAATGAATATGGTATTTATATCATATAAATATATGGGAAAACAACTAAGTCAATAAATTCCCTAATTAATCGATGTATAGAATCTAGTTCAAAAACCTTCAATCAATGTAATAAAAAATATGGTATTCATATAGGAAAGGGATTAGATAAAAAAAATTATACACAAAAATTGATTAGGAAAGATAAAGGAAGTGATGGAACATCTCACAAGTAGAAATAAAATATTTATCACTTGTGATAAATTCTGTAAAAAAAATTAATCAGTAGATTTAGAATTCGTTTAAAATAATGGTACAATAATATATTGAATAGAATCATGAAATTGACCCTTTTTCAAAGCTAACCAGTACAAATAAATTAATTGACTATGAATAAAAAACATAGTTTTTTAAACCATGATACATGGTAAAGAAAATTCAAATTACGTTAAATATTTACATATGAAAAAATTTAAAATAAAAAATATTTTCATTGTTTATAAATAATGTCAATGAGAAAAATATGACTAGATTTTTTAGATATCATTTTAAAAAATGTTAGAAATAAAAAATTTCAAGATATATTAAAACAAAAAATTTCAATAAATCACTATTAATTGTGTATTAAAAATGAAAAAAAAAATTATAAATAATACATGGAGTGGAAGTTAATAAATATACCCTTGATATGTGAAACCTTATCTAATTTTGAAACACCTATACTAAAAACCCACTTGAAAATAGGTAAATAAAACTTCCATTTGAAAATTGGTGATGTGGAGTCAGAGGATTACTTGAATTAATCCATTTTTTATTCCAAAAATAGAGGAGAAAATTTATGGGATGAAAAATAAGGGAATGAAAGAAATGTTTCAATGATAAGCATGGGAGTTACACTTACTGAATTTATATTTTTATCTTAAGAAAAAACTAATTCTCCAATAAGTGGATATTTATGATGATATTAAATTTCCACAAATAAATTTATGAAAAACATATAAAATAATGGAATGAAAAAATAAAATAAATCATGAAAATTATATTCTAAAAAATTATTATGAAATAATGTATCAAAAAAATTGAGTCCATGAAACTGTTACGACATTAGAATTTTTTGAAAAGAAATTTCCTAAAGGGATTAATTTTGACTGAAAAATTAAATTAAAAAACAATGAGAGTATCATTATAAAAATATAAAAAGGTCATTATATATCTAATTTTAATGAAATTATGGTGTATGATATGAAATTTGTCTCAAGAAATTAAATTTCACTCAAGAAGCCCTTACCATAATACCTGAAATGAATTAAAGTTCTTGAATAAACATTAAAAAAATGATTATCTTAGTAAAATATATTATAGACTTATTCATATAAATGACCTTTTATAATGTTCATTTATAATTATTCTTTACATTTAAAATAGTTCATATTTTTCTATATTCAATATCGGGTGTGAGTTACCTTGATCATTTTGAACTAGTTTTGTAATAGAGGAGTTGTTCATTATTCTTATCCATATATCATTTAATGTATTATAATATAAAAATTATATTTATTTATAAATAACTAATCCAGTTTTGATTTATTATTTTATTCTATATGAATATTCAATTGGTGTCGGTTTGTGTTTTTAATTTTAGTGATATAAAATGGTATTTTAATAATAAGTTAAATAATTAATATAAATATTCCATAACCTTAAGAAAATCTTTATTTTCTTATTCACTTACAATAATCATATTACTCGGGTTCCCATAATCTTTCACGATAGTTTATTATATCATTGCTTAATCAGGTGGTTCAGTCAACCCAAACATGACTATATAAAGATCTAATGGGTGAGTTTGGTTACAAAATAATTAATTTTGACATAATAACTTTATAAAATAAGGATAAATATATTTTATATATGCTTATAATGTTTTTAAAAATATTTTAGTTTGATTATATTAATAATTAAAATCATGATGACAAATAAAAAATGTTACTTTATGGAGGTGGTGATATGTAGAATGCACGGTTAATGTTTTTATTTACCAATTAATTAGTGTAAAAGAATGTGAAATATAATTTTTCTACTCATATTAATAATTATATTATATAATTCATATTTAATATTAAATAATATCTTTAAAACTTTTTAATATAGCTAATGATGGGATAGGGATTATGTTGTTTTGAGGTAGTGGTAGTTCTCCCAATTCACAATCAACAAAAAAATTTCTATGTAGATGGGAAGGAATAAATAATAAATTCTCTATTAATATAAGTACACTTATTTACTATTATGGTACTTGTTATATTTTCTCTTAATCTCCGACCTCCATGGCCTAAGCATCGATGGTCAATACACCGGACCCTCCCCCCACGACGGGGGAGGGTGACACCCATTGATGGTGGTAGAACTTCACTCTTTTCCACCAATATTAAACCCTTAGTGCATCCCTCACATTCCTCAAATATCACTTATTTTGAAGGTTCTGAAGTTATTTAATGGATCCACGCAACAATCAATTTTGAATCGGGAGTTTACTAAGGCATCCTCCTTTCTTTATCAAACACTTATAGTAAGATTCAAACATTGATTGATATTGGTTGACACTTTCAATCACTTCGTCTTTACATATTGGTGTTTATAAGAGAATGTGACATTAGGGATACTCAATTCGAAAAACATCATGATAAGTTTCTCTATAGAGGAATATTTGATTCGGGCTTGGTCGGCTGCTCCTTGAACCTACTATGAATCTCAATTTTCCCTCTTTAAATGGACATAAAAGTTCCATATGAAATGAGACTCACCAGAAATTGTGGTATAGTAAAGAATACCATATCATTAGATTCTATTTCAAAATATATACATCATTTTAATTTTTGGTAATATTGTTGGTTTATATCTCTGTTTGGATAGTATGACTATGTCTATTTTTCACCAAATTTTTTCCAGAATATTTGTTGAAGTCGATATGTCAAAGATTCCCTCAGAGTTCTTTTAGATCATTTTAGGTGAATAGTTCTATTATAATCAGTATGTAATCTATCAATATTGGTCTGACTTCTTTCCACAATGCAATAAAATTGGACATTCAATGAAGGTTTGTTGGCAAAGGAAACTAAAGGAGTCAGTTTTGAGCATTTAGCAGATGAGTTCGGTCCCATGTGAGGATTATGGTGTTTGTGGAAGCATCTTGGTAGTGTATTGTAGTGGAAAAATTACCAGTTTTAATTTAGTTGATCTTGAACGACCCCAGAACTAGGATTCCAGGTTTTTTAATTTGAGGGAAGAATTCAATAGTGTTCCAATGCAAGCTAAGGAAATTCCTAAAAACCGTATGATTTTTTCCATATTTGGCAGGTTGAAACACAATATAAGAGTAGGGAATTCTATAGGTATTTTTTTGACTGAAGGTGTCATATAGGTTTAATGTGATGGAATTTCACAATCTACTAATTCTAATACAATAATAGTGAATCCAAACACTTCGATTCTTAATGGTTTTCAATATGGATATGTCTAATCTGGTAACAATATTTACTCTGATATGGATATTCAAATGGAGGATATAGGATTACTCAAGACTCCTATAGTTTCATCATATATTGAGGTTCTCTAATTTGTGAAATTTACCAATGATGGTAGTCAAGAAGTGGTCCATAATGAACCAATTATATATAGTCCAAGAAGAGAGGTGGTTGATATTTTTATGGGTAATTATTTTGAAGGATTGTCTAATGCTGACCTGGTGTAGGAGCAAGAAATCGATTCAGTTAGGTTCTCTATTGATGAGAAGAATTTCATTGGGAACAAGTCCAGTGATGAGCACTCTATCCAATTATATAGAGATTTAGATGAAGATGGTCAGTGAAACTAGCTTCTATGTATGGAGAGAAGAAACATCCATAGGTGAATCCATGAAGAAAGAAAGGACTACTCATATTTTACACTACCTATGGAGACTAGATCCATGATGAAGTCGAAAGATATTCCGGTAAATAGTAAACCCCTAAATCCTTTTTTTGAATTGGTGGATACTTGTAGAGTGCTCATGAAATTGTTGGAATAACTTATGTACTCAAGAGAAGATATGATGGAATCTATTTTAATAAATAAATATATAGATAAGGATGCCAATGGGACGATGATAATTCTATTGAATGTGTATCCTAATAAAGAGAAGTTTTCTTGGATTGACAAGCATGATCTAATAATGATAAGGGGTTTCGATGATGGTAAGATCAATATAGTGGAGTACATCTAGTCTTGGGACATATTGGAATTCTAGTTCAAAGATCACTTAATAGATAAACTAGATATATAGGTAAACACTATATCCTAGAAATTATTTAGGGAGATTAAATCTAGAATAGATAAGTTGTCATTTAATAGATCCATTATTTCCTTTTGTGGTTTAATATTTGGTTTCTCACTTTTTCCTCAAGAGTGTTCGATAAATGAAAACATAAGTATTAGGTAAGGTCACTAATGATTCTATTTTCATTATATTAAATTTATTAGTGTTGGTTTGGATTGAAAAAATTAATAAGAAAAGGGTGGTATGTAATACTCACGCTGACACCATGAACTTCCTCTTAATCAAATCCTAATAACTGGAGGGTTTATGATAACATATAGTGATTAGGGCCATTATTAGACAAACTATAAATCTATGGTATGAAAATTTAGAAGGTATTATAGAATATTTATGAGGGAATGTTGAGCATTAATAGTGTCTAAATTGTCAAATTTTATAGGTGAATAAAGGATAATGCTTTTTTACTAACCTTTAATTTTCAATGATTACTCTTCCCTATTCAAGGACCAATGAATCAAAAAGATATAAATAATTGATTGGGTTGTTATATTTTTCCAATAAATCCTCAAAAAATTATTTCTATATAGGTTGTTATCATTATTGAATTCATTTACTATTAACTTTTTACATGTACCAATTTTTAGAGGGGTAACCAGTTTTCACCAGTGTAGCACATGTTTTATTGAACATATATATAACATGTCTTGATGAATTTAAGTTTTTGAAGCATAAATTTCTTATCTATTTACTATTATTTAATTTATAAATAATATTAATTTAATTTTTAAAGTTATACATTATATATATATGATTTATTGTCTAAAAATGATGTTTTAACCATTATGTGTTCATAATCTTGTTTAGGACTTACTACAAATTAAATGAATTTTAATACAATTATATATATGTTTTGAAATAATATTTGGACCATTATTTGAAATAGATCAATTAAAATTATAATATATAAATTAAAGAACATTAATAAAACATTTTTTTAAATAGCCCTTTCACCTTAATCATGGTCACTTAATCTAATATTAGTAATCTAATTTTTATGATAAAAAATGAAACTAACATTTTTAGATAATATTATCTTTCTTGTATAAAATTTTAAATCCATTTTGATAGACTTAATGACTATAAGTGATGGAAAATAATTATTAATAAATTGGACTTTAAATAGTTTTTAGTGTGAACTATTACTTGAGATTAAAAAACGTTACGCATGGGTTTAATAAATTAAAAGTGTATTTTTAAATCATTTATATATTTCTATAATGATTTTTTTAATATTTTATTTAATTGTTTTATTAAGATAATTTCATAAAGGTGATGATATTAGAGAGATATATATTTTCACTATCCACCAAAATATTAATTATTTATGGAAAATTTAAAGTAGTCACCATATTATAATATTGAAATTTTAAATAGGAATGGAATTTTTTTTCAATTTGATATTGTAGAAATTAAATATTTATATTTTAAATTTAAATAAAAAATATCGAGAAAATTATTTTTATTGAAAACATTAATTGGAAAATTAATTCTTCTTGATACAAATTTCTAATTTAATTATTTTAATATGTTATTTAATAGACTACAAGATCATATATTATCATAATAATTATTTAAAAGTGATTTATTTAAGTTTTCATCATGTTAAATAGTTATTTCAGAAAGTATAAACCATTATTTAAATGTAAATTTTTTAATTTAAGAATATGTGTCTATTTAGTGGAATTTTTATAATTCTAAAAATTAGTTAATAATTTAAATCTAATATGTCAGGGATCATTTTAGTTCAGTTTCTCATATTGAAAATTATATTAAAATAATATTTATTTATGTAAAATACATATTGAAATTTTGAGTCATTACATTCCTCAAGTAGTGGATTGTGGTGGGTCATGAAAATCCAACCATTTTCTTATATTATCCATGTAATATATCATAGTGTCATTCCATTAATTGATAAAAAAACAAATTTATCATCATGAATCTTTTATTTCTCATACTTATTCTACATTTTTTTAATAAATGTTCCTTATAGGGTAATCCTATCAATGTTTTTACTAGAGGAATCTTTATTTTTTTGATAACAAGACATATTAGATTCTTATTGTATGGCCACGTATTATTTCCATAGTGATAAAAATATTACAAATATAATTTTTCATCATTAATGTTAATATTGTACATTCTTTTAAAATATTCTTTCTCCATTCTATGGTTTCTCTGTTATTCTTTTTTCCATTATTTATAGTGTTATGAATGGAAGAAATTAAGTGTGCATCCTTCTTCTCTTATATTTTATTCATGATATAAATATATTCATTAATTGTTTACCCCCTCTATGACTTCATCTTCTATTTCTAGGATAGGTGATATATGTAAAAACTATAAATCATTAATACACACTATGGTATATTTTTAATTACTATCTTTTAAGACCATGAATATCCTCACCAATAAGATTGATTGATTTAAATTATGAGTTATTCTTTCAATTTATGTCTCCATATATGTTTTACACACATTCATATTGTGTTCAATCAATCTAAAATAAATATATCTCTTATTAAAGATACCAAATGAATTCTCATTTTCATTCCCACTTTATAATCACCAACCATTGATGAATCTCTTCCTGTGTTGAGAAGATTTCCCATTCCTCGATTCTTCCCTCCATTTTGTAATAAGAGTAATTTTCTCATCTCATCACCTCTATTATTTTTATTGTAGAAATACATAACCTAATAAAAATTATTACCACTAATATAGAATCTCTTGGTGAAATATTCATACTTGTAACTCAAAATTCACCTATATGATGTATCATCAGGTATCCTACGATTATAACACTAAAATATATTCTTACAGACATCAATTATATGTACAAATATACCACACAATAGGTCTTCTTAAAAATTTTACATTGACAATTTATTATTTCAAATCATTTAATATGCTTATTATTCACTAATAAATCAAAATTTCTATTCTAGATGAATTTTAATGAAATATCCATGTGTGAAAATTCAATTCATAATGTCTTCATTATAATATTTATCTCTATTTTAATCATACCAATACTTAAACCCCACTTCATCAATTGTTTATCTAAATTATCATGTTGAGAAATATTTTATTCATTTAAAACCTTCACATTCTTGTCATATTTCTCTCTCATAATCGTGAAATTTCACTTTTTCGATCTTAACTCTATCTCATGAAAAGGTTAATCAATTACATTACTTTTTCCATTAAATTTTTATCATTTCTTCAATTAAATCCTTTAATACTTATATTTTTCTATGATTTTTTTTAATTATCTTAAATATGATTTAATAATATAATTACCTTTAACATTGGATTTCATAAATTGGGATTAAATCCAGGAGTATTGTATCTCCTTTAGTATATTACAAAAAACCCTATTTATATTTTTCATAATATTTGGTTGTCTCTTTTAAAAATACATAATCTATGATTTATAGGGATATATAATGTTCATCTTCTCATTTAAAAAATATAATTTAGATATAGTTAAATTTATAAATAAAAAAATCTATTATTTTCACCACTTTATGAATCCACGTCCTCTTGGATAAAATCTTCCTATCCTTGTTATACCTCCTTCTAGACATCTTAAATTATTCATTAACTGACATAATATCCAAATTTTCAATTGCTTCATATTATAAACATATAGAAGAAACATAATCTTATTCATTAATCCAAGATTCAGCAAAAAACAACTTCCCAATTTTGTACACATTTATTTAGAAGTCTGGAAATAGAAAATCTTCTGGAATACATCTTAATTCAAAGTATCCAATAATTCCTTATTATCAGAATAATTAATCTCTATATTTATTTTTACCATATTATTATATATCATATTTTTACTTCAAAAATTTCAATTTCCTCATATATTTTAATTGACCTTATTATAAACTTCTAAGAGATACATATAATCTTTTTTCTATTTAGAAATATTATTTCCAACAAATGTTTTGTGCTTCACTCTTGAACTCAAATCATCAATAATCTTCAAAAATTCATGCTTTGAATATATCAAGTTGAATCCACAATAGAGCCTTTGATCACTCATGTCACTTGTAGGAACCCATGAAACCCTATTATGGGGATCAATCAATGTCTTTTCAAATTGTAATTGTTTTTACCAATATTACATTACTTTTAATCATGAAAACATTTTATAAGAAAAAAAATAAACTTGTTTCCTCCATAAATACAAATAAATATATCTTCATTCACATATATACAATATAAAATAATTTATAACAAAAAAAGTATTTGTCTCCTAATATTAAGATACACCTAAGAATCATACACTCAAAACTATGTTGGTGAACAAAAATCCAATATAACTCACTATTTATTGGATACACGATTTAGGTAAGGATACTCTACCCCAAGGCTAAAATGTTGTAAAATTGAAGGTATATGCTCACTTCCTCCTAGAATACACTTCTTGTTAAATTTTTTAGTTGAAGTAAGTTGTCTCCAAGGTTAACTCACTCTTCTTCTCATTCATTCACTACATTGGAGAAGGTATCAGTCTATAGACGTGTAGGTTTCTTCTTTATTCATTAACATAAATGTCCCTCTAAAATCTATCTATGAATTCTTTGATATAAATTTTTTATTTTAATGCTTCAATGATTTATAGATACTATGTTATATTCTACCATAAAATGTGATAAACTCCTAGAAAGAATAGTTAAGCACTTAATCCTCAATAAAACATTTAAAAACAACCATACTCATAATTATAATTATAATATATAAAATACAAACATTATTATCTTTCATAGATATGAATAAATTATTTTCATTTCCAATATTGATCATTGATGCAATTTCATATACTCATAAATCTATCATATTTAATTAAATATTTTTTAAAATCAGTTTGGTCGACTTCCTTCAACCAATAAAGGAACACACAATTCCTTCTTCTTTTTTAATTCCTTATTAATTATAATTTATATCGTGTAAATCTATTTAGTAAATTATAATAGAACATAAAAAAAAATTAATTTCATATATGAAATTCAAATCTAAATTAACCAATTCCTTCCTGTCTATGAAATTTACATAATGGATATTCCTTGGATAAATCTCTACTATATAAAATTCAATTGTTTTTCATTAGATTCCCAAATATCCACCAAACCACCGTGTGACTATAACATCATTAATTCTAATTTAACTATTCTATTATTAAAAAATAATGTCTTGACATGTGACTTTATAGTTTGGATAGTCAACATCTCCTTTAACTTCATTGAGCTATTAGTTGAGTTGCAATGGGGGACAATATTTTATAGTAAAAATGATCCCCTTATCTAAATGAGGTGTGGGTAAATAAAACATTATGATGTGTAGGTATTTAAATTTATATATCCACTGGAAATAAAAGTGTATCCCTTCTTGTTGTGTCTAACATTTTGTGGAATGGCCTTCTCAATCTCACTATATAGTTGGTATTCTAGTGGAATGAGCCTTACTCTATATTGATGTCATCTCGGAATCTAGAGAGAAAATGAAATCCATATAAACATTTTTATAGTGTAGTTCTTCTTCAATTTTCTGGGAAACAGATCTATAAATTCAATGAAATCAATTTGGGAATTCTTCATAGTGTGGTCACTCCTTCCACACCATAAGAACCTGAACTCTTGAATGACTGAAGCCTATTTTATCATCCTTCAAAATGTGGATGATTGGGTTATGCAATGAAACATTAAATTAAAAATATCATCTTGTATAAGATGTTTCTTATGTTATTTTAGCAACACTTATGTATTCAACAAATGAACCTTATAAGAAAAAGGTCTTTTCCTTTTATCCCATTTAAATTTATTCATGGAATCACTACCTTCTTCATATCTTATATTTTTCCTACAACGCTCAAAATAATCAAATTATATCTTAATCCCAAATAATTAAAATACATAGGATTATTTTTAATATCAAAATCATTAAAAAGAGATAATATACCTGAATAATCATGTTAAATACCTTCAATCTTCATTCATTTAGATTTATCATTAATTTTCAAAATCAATCATCCAATAAAAATTATATGATGTATAATGATATAAGGGTGTTTTTATGAATGTAATCATAGGTTCTACCTAGTTCACTTTCACAAATAATCTTCTGGGACAATCTAGATCCATCGTTAATATCATTAATCATAGTACCAAATCATATTTCCATAATAGAAATTTATATACATTTTAATCTATTTTGATTACCTTCAATAAATATATCCTCAAACATCTTGGATACACCATTAAAACACAGAATAATCATTTTAATCACCTAAATGATTTTTAATATATCAAATATATATCTCAATAGTAGTAAAAACTTCCTTTATTCTAAAAATTTATAATTGCATTTGATTTGGTCTTATTTGGTAGTTTTCAAATTTTTTATATCATTGGATTTTGTTTTTATTTGTTTCATTTTGGTCTATTTGATAACCCTTCTTGTATTCATTTTTTGATTAATGATTTATAATACTTATTTGACCATATTTGACTAAATATGTTTAAATTTCTTGTTATATCTATAATTTACCTTGATATTTTGGATTTTGGTTATTCAATGGGTTGTGAGGTAATAGACGGGTCATGTTTCACTCTTATGAGATAGTTATTATGTGTTAAGAATACGACCTTTCCATTATTGAGAAAATATTTTAAATTATAATCAGATTTTTGTTTTTATAATTATTTCAACCCATCATTCTTGGATTTGTAATCATTTTATCTAAGTGTTTGATATTTAGTATGTCGTCTTATAAATTTTAAATATAAATAAATAGTTATCAAATTCTTTTAGAGTTTGATCCATTGAAAAGATAATAATATTATCATTATTTACTATGTTTATTTAGAAATCCTATTCAGTTATTTTGATGGTGACAAAATTCAACTAGGATATTATAATTTATTTAAGTGACACTCTATTTTTTAGCTCAAAGTCACCTATGAATTTTGATTATATCTCCAAAAAAGTGATCCAATAATTCAATAATTTATAATATATTTCTATAAACAAAAATATTTTATGTCGAAGTATAAAAAGGATATTTTGGTTCTCCAAAAATGGAATAATTTTCTATAGTGGTTTTTAAACTCTATAGAGAACTAGCATTAAGAGATACTATTTTTATTCTATAGAAAGTGATTCAAATATCAAATTTTAAAAGAAATTTGTTATATGGAAATAAAATTAGTTTATCTAGATTTAATAAATTTACATTGAAGTTTAAAAATGTCATTTGAATTTATAATAATTTATCTAATGTTCTATAATGATTTTAAATAACTGTTGTTTTTCTAGAATGACATTCTGTTTGTTTCTCAAAGATATCAAAAGTTGAGGATTTTGGATTTCTTCAGTTATTTATTAGTTTGAATGATCTTAATATTTCATAGAAATAGGTTTTCTTGGAAAAGTTTAAATTCCCTATTAATAGACTCTAAGAATCATTGAAGTGTGTATTAGGGAAGTCCATTCAAGCCTTCAATAACCCTACATTTCTAACCTCCAATAACCATTATTTTCATCCCAATGCAATGAACAGTTAAACCATATATTGGAACAAAAGTATTGTTAATAAACCATATGTTACATTTGATTAACCTTAACTTTGTGTAAAAATAATGGTTCATGTTCCATAATTTAAAATCAAATAAACCCTACTCTGAAAGAACCATAAATTGAATAAAACCTACTTTAAATGAACCATATATGCAATTAACTCTATGTTTTCACACTGCATTAATGTTTTTCATGCTACTGCAACATGTGATATTTTCGTGTCTTTATAATTTTCCAAATAATATCTTATTCTATTGTTTTTATCACATACAAGTAGTGCATTTATTTAAAATATAATACATGAAAATAATATCGAATGTATTTTTACGTGTTATACACAATATATCATGAAATTAAATCGATATAGAGATGGATATCTCTATATAGAGACTACTACTATGGCAATTTAAATCTTGAAAAAATGATAAATGTTGCACAATAGCATCATCAATTATGAAACATATTATATGATGAAATTTTAATCTCTTATGTGCTTCAAAAATGGATCTCTAAACCTACTATATAAATTACTGCAATGAACATCCAGTAAAAGAACACATGTTGTAATGTTTTTAATTACATTTCATTCTCTCAAGAAACTGCCATTCCTGTTTGTTGTATGTATTTAAAAATGAATAAGATGAATATAAACTCAAACCTATAAATTGCAATGCGCTAAAACATGAAATGGGAATGGTGAATTTGCAACTCATGATGATACTTGCAATAATAGAACCCATTGAATATGAACACTTGTTTTTTTACCCAACTATTATTTTCATCCGAAGAATACATCATCTTCTCTTCTATTCTGGACCTATTTCATTATAACTGAAAGATAAATATGATATTTGATTAAATATTTATATCAATATGAAAAACAAATCCTGTATCATTTATGATTGATTAAATCATAATGTGTAGATACAAGGAGATGATAATATTATTAGTTTATTACAAATATTACAATATCTATTATTCTACATATTTACAGAGAAGGTCACACTATGCTAAAGGACTCAGGGATATTTAAGTTATTGTATTAAATTATCTTGTAGATTCTACTGTAACTATTCAGGATTTTTTAGTTCAGTTTTAAAGATAATTATTCTGTGATAAAAAATAAGGATGTATTCAACACTACTATAATTAAAATTATATTATCAAATGAGTTATTAAAATTATTGTGAATAATTTTATTATATATTTATTCTAAATAAAGAATCCAATAGTGCTATACTATTATAGGGATACTTATTAAGTCTATTGTATCAATTTATATTGAGTTTCTAAAGGAATATGAGTGCTACAACTGTTAGATATTTATTCTATATATCCCTTTATTTGGCATGAAAAGAATTTAATGAACATGGTTGGAGACATGAAAACTCTAAATGAAATAAATTTTTAGATTATTTTCATTATAGTTCTCTTCTTTTTGAATAAGAGAGAAATCATCTTTGTACATAATTATTATTTCACAGTGTAAAAAAGAAGGATTATTTCACAAAAATGTCTTCTCTAATTTATGTTGTTTAAAGAAGAAAAATAACACACAACATTGAATATTTCTTTAATGATATTATTAATTATTTAAGACCAAATAAAATTATTTGTTACTATTGAAAATATAAGTGAAATCTATTTTCTCAATCAAGTAAATCTCTATTGATTTATTAGAGTATCAACTTTATAGACTCAATCATAGTGGAGTACTAGTTTCACATACAATGATATGGATTTATGGTATCTATAAATGAACCATATGTCTCTACAAAGTCCATATAATGTTTCAACAACACATACTTATTTTTATAGGTATCTAATTAAGAGTAATCACTTGTGAGAATCCCCAATAGCATGTGGTAGAGCATTCCTGGAGTAGACTAGTGGATTTATTTTCCTCAAAACATGATAAATTATTTTGATCATTTATATATTTATTTTTCCTTCCCACTTGTATTAAAGATATTAGAAAAGGATCATTACATTTTAAGAAAGACATTTTGATATTCTTAATATTTTTAAAAGGTCCCAATTCTCCCCCTCTTATGTATTCATCATCACTATTCTGACACAACATGTTTCTTAAGAGGATGTATGTAACAGCCCAAGATTTTATGAAAAATATTCTTTTTAATTTCACTAATGTCTTGTGTTGTACGCAACACAAAAAGGAGCGTGCACAACACGCATCCTTGACTTGCCTTTCATTACACGCAATCGCAACCTTCCTCGATAACGTGTGTAGTACGTAATACTGAGTTTCACGAAACAACGATATGCTATTAAAATAAAACTAGCCGTTATGAATAGTAAAAACCACTTTTTAAAATTTTATAAATTTTATTGTTCAAAATGGACTTAATTTTTGGATTCGGAATATCGAAATTAGCCTAGGGTGAATTTTTGGTATTTTTCTGAAAACTTTCAATTTTTGATGAATAGTGAAACCACTAAGTGGTAGGTTAAAAACTGAATTTTGCATAAAACTTAATTTTACCGCTTCTGTGAATGGAATTTCAAAAATCCGACAGACACGGTTAATATCAAGGACTAAAATGTGGTTCAATGAGATGAAAATAATTTTTGGTGAATAGTAACTTTTTTCTTTTTTTTACCACGGTTAATAGTAAATAGGGTAACTAAGGGTAAATATTATATTACTATTACCATAACACATGTCCTAATTCTATTGGATAAGTGTAATTCGACCAAAAACAGCCTTATGAATATAATATGACCATTTAGGTCCACTTGGATTAGATTATGACATTTAATATTATTTTATTTAATGAATAGTTAAAATAGTTAAAATCAAAGTTTAATAACTAAAACATTTTTAATATGGGGTTATACATAAGCTAAATTCGACTATAAATATTCATTAGAAATCTAAAACGATTTCCTACATAATGGTATTTTATTTGTAATTTTTAGACATTAAATAATTTAATTTATTTATGACACAATGATGATGCAGTAATTATCTTATTAATGAAATATTGACATAATTGGTGTTATAAACACCAAAATAAATGTAATTTGAGACTTTTTATGAATTCCACTAATTTTATAGGTTACTATGATATATTTTTGTTGATTTAATCAGCTTGGTTCGAACATATAATTCTGTTATGACTTTCACAAAAATCATATATCAAATAGTATCAAAATTGACACAAAATAGTTTTTAAATCAAATATTATATTATTAATTGTTATTTTATTCCTAAAAATCTATGGTTCGGCAAAATGACTTAGATAAGGATATATATATTAATAATAAACAATTTGGGGTTCTCTTGGCATGTTATAGTAACTGGATTAACCATATAGTGAAAGAAAACAAAAAGACACGGTAAACGTTAAATTATTTAACTTAGAGTTAAATATAATTGATAAGGTTAAAATAATACCCTAAACTTGTCTAAATCCTATTGGTTGATAGGATTTCGACCCATACCCACTTTAGCTTCGAAATAAGACCCTTTGGAACCATTATAAACCGATTGTGACATTAAAATAAAATAATATTTTGAGGTATTCCTAAGGTGCCCCTCTCCTCCCTTATAAAAGGGTACCTCCTCCCCCTCCTCCTCACGCCAATTTGAGCACTCAAGCTCGGCCAACCCCTGCCAAAATCCCTTCTCCACTTCCCTAGAATAATCCTAGAGGTCCTGGTCTTCTTCAAAGACCAATCTTAGTTCCCTAAGTGGAGGATTCAAAGAGGCGTTTCAAAGAAGAGGTAATATCCATTACCGATCTTTTCAATTTATTTCTTCTTCAACTTCTTCTTCTTTAGTTGTTTCATGATAAAGTAATAACATCAGTATTTCTTATATACTTATATGTTATTATATATATGGAACAACTCTAATTCACCTTCTATCCATCCTACGGAAAAATGAAATCACCGCGCGTGCGTACGTACGGAATACCGTCTCCACGCCGTGGTGTAATATATTTTCCGTCACCACCTTAATTAGATTGGTATAATGGTGTAATGAGTAAATATATATGATTATTATAAAGTGATATTGATACTGAAATAGTATAAATACACTTCAACCCAATTCCACGACCATGGGAATGATATCATCGCTCGTGCGTACGTACGGACTACTGTCTCCACGACGCGATGAGATTCATTCTCCATGTTAACCATTTAAGAATGGTTAAAAAGTATATATAAGAAATAATAATGAAATATATGACATTATAAAGCTACTGAATTTATGTATATATATATATATATATATTTCATCTAATTACTTCCATTCAAGACAATAAGGAAAGGAAAACAGCGTTCATGCGTACGTACGGACTACCGTCTCCATGAACAGTGTTTTTCATTTCATTTATCTATCTATTATGTATATATATATACAGAATATATATGATATATAAATCATATTTTATATTCTGTAAGTAAGTAAATCATGATATAAGTAATAATAATTTCAAGAACAACAAGTCAAAACACCTACGATAAATGAAACGATTTTACCCAAAACGCTTCTTTAACATGGAATTTTCAAAAGAACGGGTAATATAATGTCATAAGTGAACCATATATGATATCATAACAATGAATATGATTCTGTAATAAGTCAATGACATTATTCAAATCATTATACAGGAGGTTCGGACATATACGAAGCAAATCGGACCTAAGGTAAGGGAAATATCACAATCTCATTTTTATCCGAGATTGTTTATTCGTAAGTATTTACTGGGGTGTATTTTATCATCCACATTCATGTTTCATCAATATGTAATATTATTTCCATCCACCTACAATTGTTTAAATCCATTTTTACCCTTCGGTGTGTTTTTAGTAATATGTATGAAAGGAATCTTTTGTCGTTTTTCATACGAGGTACTTTTTGACTTTTCCGACAAAAGTATGAGGAATGTTTTTTTAACTTATACGGCATGAATGGATTTTTAAAAAATTATTTCCAAGAATCTTCCTTTAAAAGTATTCAATATTATTTTTAATCAACTTCTTTTAGTTTATAATTGTATGACATATTAAGGAAGGAAAAGTGTTTTCGAAGAAGAAAGGATATTTTCCTCAAGAATTCATTTCAAGTGTTTTATCAAAATTATTTTCCATATAAGATAATATAGGGTTCTGTTTTTATCCCTATTATTACATTGATTTGATTATGTTGTGATGGAATTATTTTTATGAATTCCTTTATCTTATATGAATTGTTTTATGATGTCATGTTGTTTAAGAATCCCATTTTTATTACATGGGTTATACGATGATGTATGATTTATGATTATGTGGCACACATAAGAAAGGATTAATTATGAGATGGGTGGGACCTATATCTCCCTCCAATTCATTGGGTAAAGATTTTATATCTCATGAGATAGACATGGCTGGAATGGTAGGTTATACCAGTTCAGTGAAACAGGACTGAAACGAGGGTTACTCGATTCAGAAAGGGACTTTGTCCACTAAGATAGTCTTGGCAATGAGTCTTGACTAACAAAAAATGATTCTCTATGATTATGTATGAATGCCACAAAGTTTCATGTTTTAAATTATGATTATTGTGATTACATTTCACTGCCATGATTTACCCCATGTTATGAAATTATGATCTCTTTTTCAGGTTAATATTTCCAAAAGTTATGTGCTTATGTATATGATGTGATTGATATTTCTTTTGTTTACCCTTACTGAGCATTTGAGCTCACCCTTTTATGTTTTCTTTTCCCCAGGATATAAAGAAAGGTTTTAGGTATAAAAAAAAGATCTTTATGGGAGATGTTGAAGATCTTTCACCACGATTAAAAGATTTTATTCCGAGTTTCCAAAGACACTAAACTATTACGATCCTTGTGTGTGTGTTTTTTATTATGTACTAAGTATTCCGCAAATGTAATGTAATGTCCATGTACGTTAATCTTCGGGTCTCTACAGTTGGTATTAGAGGAAAGGTTTAGTCAACCTTTGGAAACTAGGATGCGAAAACGTTAGTGAGATCCCTAGAGATATTTCTACGGTATTTCTAGGGATGTACCTAAGGTTAAGTATACATATAGGTTATAGTACTAGAACTACGCTAACGATCATAGAATTAAACCTAAGATGTTAGATATTGATGGTAATCCCCCTTTATTATGTTGTTTTCCCTAGCATGATTTTTGCCTCTCACACTATTCTTTTTGGGTTTTAGACGATGGCTGGAACCCGAAGGAACCGTGTTGATCAATGCAATGGACAATGCAATGATTGTCCTCCTGAAAAAACAAATGTTATGGGAGATGGAGTGCAAAATCTTATTGCTATACTTACACAAGCTATGAATCATTCTGGACTTCCAAATGAGCAGAGAAGGGAACAATATTCTATTGAGTCCTTCATGAGGCAACGTCCACCTTCTTTCAGTGGGTCTTCTGATCCACCTGTTGCTGAACAATGGATCAGTACCACTGAAAAGATATTTTCAGTTCTTCAATGTTCTGAACATGATAAAGTCATCTTAGCAGTATATCGTTTGGAAGGTGAAGCTGATCAATGGTGGAATATTATCAAGAATACAAGGAAAAGAGATGAAATTGAGTCCATGGAATGGGACGAGTTCAAGAACTTATTTTTCAATAAGTACTTCTCTCGTATTCTTCGAACAAAGATGGAGAAGGAGTTTCTTGAACTAAAGCAAAAGGATGATGAATCTGTTGGTATATACGAAGCGAATTTTACAAGACTTGCAAGGTATGCATCTGGCATTATCATCCAACCTAAAAGTAAAGTTGATCAATTTTTCAGTGGCTTAAAACCAAGTCTTCGAAGGGCATTAGCTATAAGAGACTTCAGTAGCTATGAAGAAATTGTGTGTTGTGCTATCAAGGTAGAAATAGAAGTTGGTGTTACATATCCATCTCATGGTTTTGACAAGAAATGAAAGATGGAGTTCAAGGAGAAATCTCAGAATAATGGTGAAAAGAAGATGAATGTTTCCTTATGCACAAAGTGTGGAAAGAAGCATGGTGGAGATTGTCTTAAAGGGAATAGAAAATGTTTTAAGTGTGGAAAAGAAGGTCATCGAGCAGCTGAGTGTTGAAGTAATGGAAAAAGGGTTTCTAATGATGTGAATAAAGCAAACACTGCAGAGAACGCACCACCAACACTTCAATGCTTCAAGTGCAAGGAAATGGGGCATTATGCAAATAAATTCCCTAATCCAAGGGTTAGTGATGATCAAAATGGGAAACCACTGAAGGCAAAGGACAAAGGGAAGTCACATGCGATCACTATTGGCAATGTTGAATATGACAACGATGTGGTGGAATGATTATGTGTTTACGTAATGGGATTCCAAAATAATGTTGTATCATTGAGTATTGCAATAATTATTGATGTGGTATTCAAAGTGATTGAGATATTTTTTGGAAATAAGATGATATGCGCATAATGAAGGGAAAACGAGAAAATGAAATGTTTAATAATATTCATGAGCTCATGATTGATATAAGGACTAAGTGATATCATGGTTTGGGTATATAGAATTTTGAGGATTTTGGTATGTGGAAAGTGTTAACTTTAAACTGCATTCATGTTTTCACTAAGGTATTCAAGAAAATACATGATTAAGGACTTTAAATGTTTTGGAATGTGACCAAAAAAACATATCTTATGATATATGGGGATCAACGATGGTATTAAATCTCTGGTAATCGTTTTCACTATGTTATGAGAGTGGACTATAGTATTATGGATAAGCCTAAATATTGAAATGGATTAGGTTGGACATAAGTGAGTATTGTTTAAGGATAGAAGTTTTTTTTCGATATTATTGATGGGATGTTATAGTAATGTAGTTTTAGAAAAAGGAAAACCTGCAGGACGGGCGACAGCCCATCGCTTCGGAAAAGGCTGTGGGAATCGAACCCACAACTGAAGTGCGACTGGCCTTTATCACCTACCACTGGCCTACAGAAAGTCCCTGTTCAGTAGAAACTAGTTTTATTATATTCAGAAGTATGATATATGAAGTATAAGTCCATTTTAGGAACCATATGTGATTAATCTCACTATAGATCGACTTATGTATATAATTTTTGCTAACGTTTTGTTTGAGACAGATGGAATGACCCGTCATTCTATCACATGATCTGCTAACACTTCACGAATAGCAAATTCAACTTCATTTATTTAAGAGATGAAGTGGAAATTGTTCAAGTCATGAACAACAGTGAGATTGTACCAAAATAAAGAAAGTATTTATTCTAATTAAAATTTTCAACTTTAGGGAAATGATCTTGAAAACCAAAAATGTTGTCCTAGTGATCTTATACCTGATGAATCGGATGGTACCTTAGATCGTCACAAATTTATGGATTTGTAATTGTTGGCTTTTCCATAGCCATGTTCTCTACCACTCTCCATCAGAACATGATGGTTAGATTTTTCTTCCATATCCATATTTTCACCTATGTGGAAACCCAGTGATTAGTTTATTTGGGTAACCGTTGAGTTTCATACTTTTGTTTTAAAATATTGGTTTTGGTATCCCTTTTTACGATGTGGGTTTCTATTAAAGAAACTTTCGAATAGTAAACCATTTATAACCCCGACGAATTTCGAGGGCGAAATTCATTTTAAGGGGGGTAGAATGTAACAGCCCAAGATTTTATGAAAAATATTCTTTTTAATTTCACTAATGTCTTGTGTTGTACGCAACACAAAAAGGAGCGTGCACAACACGCATCCTTGACTTGCCTTGCATTACACGCAATCGCAACCTTCCTCGATAACGTGTGTAGTACGTAATACTGAGTTTCACGAAACAACGATATGCTATTAAAATAAAACTAGCCGTTATGAATAGTAAAAACCACTTTTTAAAATTTTATAAATATTATTTTTCAAAATGGACTTCATTTTTGGATTCGGAATATCGAAATTATCCTAGGGTTAAATTTTGGTATTTTTCTGAAAACTTTCAATTTTTGATGAATAGTGAAACCACTAAGTGGTAGGTTAAAAACTGAATTTTGCATAAAACTTAATTTTACCGCTTCTGTGAATGGAATTTCGAAAATCCGATAGACACGGTTAATATCAAGGACTAAAATGTGGTTCAATGAGATGAAAATAATTTTTGGTGAATAGTAACTTTTTACTTTTTTTTACCACGGTTAATAGTAAATAGGGTAACTAAGGGTAAATATGATATTACTATTACCATAACACATGTC
The DNA here is from genome assembly GCA_963277665.1 of Viscum album. NCBI lineage: Eukaryota > Viridiplantae > Streptophyta > Magnoliopsida > Santalales > Viscaceae > Viscum > Viscum album. The sequence continues at coordinate 1,938,605,992 of OY728126.1, read as the reverse complement.
CTAATTCTATTGGATAAGTGTAATTCGACCAAAAAAACCTTATGAATATAATATAACCATTTAGGTCCACTTGGATTAGATTATGACATTTAATATTATTTTATTTAATGAATAGTTAAAATAGTTAAAATCAAAGTTTAATAATTAAAACATTTTTAATATGGGGTTATACATAAGATAAATTCGAATATAAATATTCATTAGAAAGCTAAAAATATTTCCTACATAATGGTAGTTTATTTGTAATTTTTAGACATTAAATAATTTATGTTATTTAAGACACAATGATGATGTAGTAATTATCTTATTAATGAAATATTGACATAATTGATGTTATAAACACCAAAATAAATGTAATTTGAGACTTTCTATGAATTCCACTAATTTTAAAGGTTACTATGATATATTAGTGTTGATTTAATCCGCTTGGTTCGAACATATAATTCTGTTATGACTTTCACAAAAATCATATATCAAATAGTGTCAAAATTGACACAAAATAGTTTTTAAATAAAATATTATATTATTAATTGTTATTTTATTCCTAAAAATCTAAGGTTCGGCTAAATGACTTAGATAAGGATATATATATTAATAATAAACAATTTGGGGTTCTCTTGGCATGTTATAGTAAGTTTATTAACCATATAGTGAAAGAAAACAAAAAGACACGGTAAAAGTTAAATTATTTAACTTAGAGTTAAATCTAATTGATAAGGTTAAAATAATACCCTAAACTTGTCTAAATCCTATTGGTTGATAGGATTTCGACCCATCCCAACTTTAGAATCGAAATAAGACCCTTTGGAACCATTATAAACCGATTTTGACATTAATATAAAATAATATTTTGAGGTATTCCTAAGGTGCCCCTCTCCTCCCTTATAAAAGGATACCTCCTCCCCCTCCTCCTCACACAAATTTGAGCACTCAAGCTCGGCCAACCCCTGCCAAAATCCCTTCTGCACTTCCATATAATAATCCTAGAGTTCCTGGTTATCTTCAAAGACCAATATTAGTTCCCTAAGTGGAGGATTCAAAGAGGCGTTTTAAAGAAGAGGTAATATCCATTACCGATCTTTTCAATTTCTTTTTTCTTCAACTTCTTCTTCTTTAGTTGTTTCATGATAAAGTAATAACATAAGTATTTCTTATATACTGATATGTTATTATAAATATGAAACAACTATAATTCACCTTCTATCCATCCTACGGAAAAATGAAATCACCGCGCGTGCGTACGTACGGAATACCGTCTCCACGCCGTGGTGTAATATATTTTCCTTCACCACCTTAATTGGATTGGTATAATGGTGTAATGAGTAACTATATATGATTATTATAAAGTGATATTGATACTGAAGTAGTATACATACACTTCAACACAATTCCACGACCATGGGAACGATATCATCGCTCGTGCGTACGTACGGACTACCGTCTCCACGACGCGATGAGATTCATTCTCCATGTTAACCATTTAAGAATGATTAAAAAGTATATATAAGAAATAATAATGAAATATATGACATTATAAAGCTACTGGATTTATGTATATATATATATATATATGTCATCTACTTACTTCCATTCAAGACAATAAGGAAAGGAAAACAGCGTTCATGCGTACGTACGGACTACCGTCTCCATGAACGGTGTTTTTCATTTCATTTATCTATCTATTATGTATATATATATACAGAATATATATGATATATAAATCATATTTTATATTCTGGAAGTAAGTAAATCATTATATAAGTAATAATGATGTCAAGAACAACAAGTCAAAACACCTACGATAAATGAAATGATTTTACCCAAAACGCTTCTTTAACATGGAATTTACAAAAGAACGGGTAATATAATGTCATAAGTGAACCATATATGATATCATAACAATGAATATGATTCTGTAATAAGTCAATGACATTATTTAAATCATTATACAGGAGGTTCGGACATATACGAAGCAAATCGGACCAAAGGTAAGGGAAATATCACAATCTCATTTTTATCTGAGATTGTTTATTCGTAAGTGTTTACTGGGGTGTATTTTATCATCCACATTCATGTTTCATCAATATGTAATGTTATTTCCATCCACCTAAAATTGTTTAAATCCATTTTTACCCTTCGGTGAGTTTTTAGTAATATGTATGAAAGGAATCTTTTTTCATTTTTCATACGAGGTAGTTTTTGACTTTTCCGACAAAAGTATGAGGAATGTTTTTTTTAACTTATACGGCATAAATGGATTTTTAAAACATTATTTCCAAGAATATTTCTTTAAAATTTTTCAATATTATTTTTAATCAACTTATTTTAGTTTATAATTGTATGACATATTAAGGAAGGAAAAGTGTTTTTGAAGAAGAAAGGATATTTTCCTCAAGAATTCATTTCAAGTGTTTTATCAAAATTATTTTCCATCTAAGATAATATAGGGTTCTGTTTTTATCCCTATTATTACATTGATTTGATTATGTTGTGATGGAATTATTTTTATGAATTCCTTTATCTTATATGAATTGTTTTATGATGTCATGTTGTTTAATAATCCCATTTTTATTACATGGGTTATGCGATGATGTATGATTTATGATTATGTGGCACACATAAGAAAGGATTCATTATGAGATGGTTGGGACCTATATCTCCCTACAATGCATTGGGTAAAGATTTTATATCTCATGATATAGACATGGCTGGAATGGTAGGTTATACTGGTTCAGTGAAACAGGACTGAAACGAGGGTTACTCGATTCAGAAAGGGACTTTGTCCACTAAGATAGTCTTGGAAATGAGTCTTGACTAACAAGAAATGATTCTATATGATTATGTGTGAATGCCACAATGTTTCATGTTTTAAGTTATGATTATTGTGATTACATTTCACTACCATGATTTACCCCATGTTATGAAATTATGATCTCTTTTGCAGGTTAAGATTTACAAAAGTTATGTGCTTATGTATATGATGTGATTGATATTTATTTTTTTTACCCTTACTGAGCATTTGAGCTCACCCTTTTATGTTTTATTTTCCCCAGGATATAAATAATGGTTTTAGGTAAAAAAATATCTTTATGGGAGATGTTGAAGATCTTTCACCACGATTAGAAGATTTTATTCCGAGTTTCCAAAGACACTAAACTATTACGATCCTTGTGTGTGTGTTTTTTTTGTTATGTACTAAGTATTCCGCAAATGTAATGTAATGTCCTTGTACGTTAAGCTTCGGGTCTCTACAATGTCCTCTATAGATGAATTTATTTTTATTGATATCCTTCAATATGATTTTATTTACATAGGATACCAAATGATTAATATAAATGGTTGGGATCTTTTAGAATATTTATGATTTTATTTTTCTCTAACAAGCCTACATTAAAGATTAAAATGAAGTAAAATCACAATGAATGATCTTAGAGAGGGTATATCGATGATCAGAGTTCCTTAATTTAATGGTAAAATTTATGGAAGTAGAAAAGTTCACATGAATTTCTATTAGAATATTATTTTTTTTCAAATTTTATATAATGATATTTAATCCTTATGAAATGAATAGGTAACCAGAAAAATATGATGATGTGAATGAGTTTTAATATACTATAAATTCCAAATCCATGAATGAAATTATTGGTAGAGTTATTTTTAATGAATTTAATCATGTATCATAATATGTTACTGCCTATGAGATGTGAAAAATAGTTGCAGTTTCTTATGAAGGAACCGATAAATTGACAGAAGTTAACTATGATAATTCTACCTTTGGAACTCCAATAGCATAAACAAAATGGGCATTAACGGAGTTGATTGAGATGTGTCAAGATGATATGGAAGCGGAAACAACAAATAATATTTTTATCAAAATGGAAAATGATTTAATCAATATTATAATAGATGAATCATATGATTCTTGTTAATCTGGTTCAAGTGATGACCCCACTATAAACATAGAAGCTAATCATAAAATGAAAAAGATTAATTTTTTCCTTATGGGTCATGAAAATTAGGTTAAAAAATTATATTAGGAAAGTTCTAATTCAGAAATTTTTTCTCCTGATGGCCATGATAAATATTATATTATTCTTTAAGAAAATCTCAAATACATAAAGGAAGTGCATAGAAATCATATAAAATGTTGTGACTTTATTTTTGTTAATAATGAGAATTTTTCGAATAAAATTAATATATTTAAGAACAAACTCCTCCAAAATTTATTATGACCATCATGAAACTAGAATTGAAGAATTTTTAGATAAATTTTACACTTTAAAACAATCTTCTAATATGTTTATTAAGGGTTATAATTTTTTGAATCGGATTCTTGGTAAAAATAAAATTCCTAATGGAAAACGTAATATTGGTATAAATAGTTATAATAAAAATATATACAATAATTATTTTAATCATAACTAGATCATCAAAATAATTTCCACTTTTAAATGAATCTATTGTTGTATTGATGACCATTATATTAATATCTATTATTCTAGAAAACATTAATTTTTTCATTTTAAGAATATCTGTTATTCAAAATTATTATCAAGAACAGATTATAAATGGTTTTTCAAAATACAAATTATTTGTAACCTTTAATAATTAGTTTAAAACTCTTCATGACCCAAAAGAATATGGGTACCAAAAGGCACATATTTTTTATATTTTGTAGGTTTTCACCACTAAACTTCATCGTTGTATAATCATATCATTTCTTCAAAAAATATATAGAGAATTCGTTTAAATATTTTAAAGGAATAACATCAATGAAGTCATTTTTCATTTGAAAATTTGTATAGATATGGATTTAATAAAATAAAAAAATAATTTTAACCATCTTAATATCTTATATAAATAAAAAAATTATAGGGGAGAAAAACCTTTTACTATTTTATCTTTTATTCTTCAATATTTAATTATTCTTAATCTGATATTGTTAATTCAATTTCCCACTCTATTTTTTTATGAATTAATTCATTGAATTATTTTATTAACAAATTTATATCAAGCATACTCTAAAATTTTTATATAAATCTAAATTTTTCCTATATTAATTTTTCAATGACTGACTATTTCAATTCATTTCATATTTGAATTTATTTTATTATTTGATGTCATTAATTACTCCATTAACATATTAAAATGTTTTGGTCCTTTATTTCAGGTGATAAATTTATTTAAAAAATCATTAAAAATATTTTACTTAAAATTCATTGAAAATATTTTATGTAATTCAATGGATATCATTTAGAATTATGATATTTGTTAAAAGGAGTTATTTTAAATATTGAACATTTTTTTAAATATGATTTTATTATGGAATGAATTAAATTTCTTAATACATATTTTTAAATTCATTACCCACAAGTATTATTCATTTCAAAATATTTTATATGTTTTCATGGCTCCTTGATTATATTAGTTTGTCTTCTTTCAAAGGAAGCATGAATTTAGGGAGAGATATATTTCTTCATCTGTCGTGAATTTATATTTTCGATATCAATCCCAATAACCCGTCTTCTTCATATTATAAAAAGGGAAATATTTTTTTCCAAATTGTAAATATTTACTCATCATACGACATAAATTTTGAATTTCTATTCATTTTAAAATGGTTAAACAAATTTGTTTATTTAATATAGTAAAGAAATTTCCTTTTTTAACATTACAAAATGGGTGTGAAAAGATGGTATTGACTTAGAGATTTTTAATTATAAAAAAGGTGATAATTTTGATTGGATCCTTATTATTCTCATCTTATTTTGGTTTTGATAATTATACAAACCCATCCTTATTTATTTTATAATAAATTTGTTAAAGAGTTTTGGATGTATTATATCACATTATTTATTTTATATCCACATAAAAAGTGGTATGATTCTTAATTAGTTTTTTACTATGAAATATAAGAATATTTTCTTTATTTCAAATGTTTGTGTTGAATTCCAATTTAGATGTTTTGATGGTGAAAGAATTTATGAACATTTCTAAAATATTTTCCAGTGTCATTATAGTTTTCAAATTAAAGTCACCTTTGAATTTTTATTATATATCAAGATACAATGAACGGATTCACATGTGAATTATGTTTTTGGATATCTAAGAGATTTATATAAATATCATTAATTTATACGGAACTCTGAAAAGGATTTTTTGTTACTTTAAAAAATAACATATGTTTCGACACTAGTTTTTCAACTCTAAAGTGAAAAGATATTAAAATATATAGTTTTTATATTAATTCATGTTCTACAGATATCAGATTCTCTCAAAACCTGGTGATATGTAAATCCAAGAAGTTTATATTGTTTTTGTTAGTTTACAATGAAGGATAAATAGGACTTTTGGATGGCCAGTAAATTGTCCCAAAATTTCAATGATTTTATAGAACTTTAATTTTTATAAAATGATATTTATACTATTTTTTGAATATATCAGATTCTTTGGATTTGGTAATTCTTTTATAATTTTTCAATTTTAATGATATTATGATTTCCTAAAATATTTTTTATATTTTGATTGTTGAATCAGCTTTTATAAGACATTAAAAAAATTTTGAATCTAGTAATAGGGAATTCATTCGAAACCATTATCAAAACTATGTTTCAAACATTCTGATACAATAGGTTTTTACTCGTATATTCATAATAGTGAAACCATAATTTATTTAAAAATTTTGGTTATTTAACCTTATGCTACTTTTGAGGAACAATAATTTTGTTTAAAAATTATGGTTTATATAAAATACATTTGAATTAAATGAACCCTACTTACATTGAACCCTGCTTTCAATTAACCTTAATTTCAATGTACCCAAAATTTCCCTAATAATTTCAAGTTCTTAATATTTCTACTATAGAAGATGTTCCCTAAATCTATATCAATCTAAAGAATATCATATCATACTATTTTTATCACATAAATGTTGTGCATTTTTTACAATTTGAAATGATACAATAAAATGGGAAGCATGTTGTAAATTTTGATCTCTATATATCTTGAAAATAAACTGAAATAGAAGTTAATATCATCATACCTGAACTATTACTACTACCACTTGAAGATTGAACAAATTTGAAATGCCAGAAATCAGCTTCATCACATGTGTAAAAAGTTATATGTTGAAATGTCCATCTATTATATGATACAAAAAAGCAGTTAATATAGTTTATATCACTACAATGAACATGCATTATCAACATACCTATTTTATAGTTCTTCTTAACACTGTATCCAATATAGAAAAATCTTTGTTTTTATTGTATGACTTGAAACATTAAAAAATGACTGGTACCAAAAAATTTAAAATTACAATGTGCTAAAAATTAAATTGGAAAGGTGAAGTAGAAATTCCTCTTGATTCTCACTATAGGATAAATTATTGAATAAAAACTCAAATAGTTTTACACTGCATCAATTCGCTTCATGAAAATAAATCATTGACTCTTATTTACCTCATATTTATAATTATAATTAGAAACTCAATGTGGTAAGTGACACAATATTCATATCAGTATAAAAGCAACGTCTCTATTTTATTTAATATTTAATAAATATTTTTGAGAGGATATAGAAAGATGATCTTATTATTATGATATTAAAAAAATGAGAATAATAATTATTCATGATATTTAAAATTAAGGTCTTCTGATGATAAAGGACTCATGTAAATTTAATTCAAAATCATGAATTGTCAATTGGATGTTCCAGATACTTATCAGGATTTGTTTTAGTGATTTTAAAGAATCACTTTGTATAAATAATATATGGAAGTATTCAAATCTTCCACTATTGTTTTTATTGTTACATAAGAGTAATTCAAATTATTTTTAATTATTTTATTAGATATTTATTCTATAGGAAGAATCCAACAATGATACGCTTTTATGGGGATATTTATAATGGTTATTGACTCAATTTATTTTGAGTATCTGAAGTAAAGGAATCACTATAACTACTTGATATATATTCTATATATCCACACATTTGATAGGAAAATAAATAAATATAAAAGACTAGATGCATTGAAACTATGAAAAAAATAACGTTGTAAAATATTTTCATTCTACTTATCATTATTTTGATGAATAGAGAAATATTCTTTGTACATACATATTCCCTCATGGTGTATAGAAGATGGTAGAATTTGAAACCTTCTAAATTACATTTTCTTCTTCTTAAAGAATAATTCGTTTGAATAACATAGTAAATTATTTTACTAATTCAATGAATTATTGAAAATCAAATACAACTATCAATTGATATTGCATATATAAGTGATTTTTTTCTCAACCAAATCAATCTCGAATCATTTATTATAGTATTGGAAACTCGAACTCAGTCATGGATGAGTATAAGTTTCTCAAACAACATTTTCGACATGAGGTTCCCTATAAATGAACTAGAAATCCCTATAAAATACTTGTAAGGTTTTAACATCTTCTACCCAGTTGTATAGGTCTACAAATTAGAATTCCTCTAGGGAAAATCACTAATCCTTTGGAGTAGAATTTTAGTGGAGTGGACTAGAATATTTATATGCCCTAAAACACTATACATATCCAATTTTTATTTATTTATTTCCATTTCTCATTTTTATTTAATATATATGGAAAGTATCAATCCATTTCAAGGGGGTCATTTTAATTTGTTCAATATTTTTGAATAGACAGAAATAATCCCTCTCTTGTGTCATTTTCATCTCAATTCAAACATAAAATTTATAGTTGAGTTAGTAGAAATAAATAAAATATACATCATATATCATAGGGAAACAAGGTTATAAATTCATTGATTATATGCATGTATGAAAGATAATAAGTTGGGTAGTCTCAATTTGAGCCTATTAGTTTATTGTGTAATCTTTTCCATGATATAACATAGGTATGAAATCACTTATGAATGCATAGGATATGATCTATGTAGGTTTAGTTTCTCCCAGTATAGATATTCATAGGAATATAGTTGACCACTATAACTTAGCGAGTAATGTGGAGTATGTGAATACTATTAGGATATTGGACTCACTTTTATATTTATTAATTCAAAGGGTTTCAATGAATGTAGGTATACCTTCTATTTTATTGAAATTACTAGTATTATCGTAGATCTATAATTATGTATTGGGCCGTGAAATGTTATGGAGATTGAGGATTAATTCGGAATTGACTAGTGAGTTGGGTCTAATGACAATATATTTTTATCTTCTAATTTTACAACATATGTCTTAGTTAAGGGGACAATCCATTTATTTATTTTTATAGATTATTGTGATTAATATTATTGTATTCCGACTCTATTCTATGATTTTTTATTTTGTTCACTTTTTAAGATTATATATTTCAAAATGGTAATCCAATTTGGATAAATATTTAATATATATAGTTATTGTGTATTTCTATTATATGGATTGGTTATTTTGATATTTTGGTAGATTAATACATAAAACATGTCCATTTAATTTGATGGGATAGTCACCTCATGGATTATTTACACCCTTATAGCTAGTAGAAAGCCTATATTATATAGAGAGGATCCCATGAGGTCAATTGATGGTCTTTTCTCTCTCCCATTTGGTTTCACCATGTTGGGATGTTTCAATATACATTAATTTAAATACATGACCACATTAATAAGGGTAATAAATGATCTTACCTCGGGAGGGGTGGGGGCTAACAGATCTTCTAAAATATTTTGATTTTTCTTACCTTTAATTGTGTTCTTTTAATGGTTATTAAAATATTAATTCCCTACTAATTATTAAAACAAATTCACTTGGGTACAAAAAAAAATCATACCTCACCTATAGAAAATTCTTTATCTTTAAAAATAGTATTCTAATGAAATATCAATTTAATATTCTATTTGGAAGATATTTATACTTTTACACAAGGGTCCCTTCAATGAAAAAAAATAAAATGTTTCATATATTCACTACACACTATCTATTTCACCTTGTTAAAAATTTTGAAAGTATAATTCATTAAATATAGTTACCAAAAAATAATATATTTTAAAAGGGAGAAAAATTAAAAAAATGTGTTATGAAATTTCCTTAATTAACCTGGTATATTATATAGTAGCATACTAAAATATAATTCCATTGCAAAAAAAATTCATTTTATCATTTCTATCTAGAATATCCAAAATTATATCAATATATATTCCATAAGAAAAAAACAAAAAACTATTCTTCCCTATATCCTTCCGGAAATTTAATCCTTCATCCTAAAATATATTAACAAAAACATCCTAAGGTAAGAACGTTATAAAAAAAATTATTATTATGGGTACTATATCATTCCTTAATTCATATTTAATATCATTCCATATGAAATAAATAACTTAACTGAATTAAGGAATTGAACCCCCATATGAGATTTTACTTCCAATTAATTATTTTTTTCCACAACTTGAAAATAAAACATGTACCAAGTGAATAACTTTCCCATATAAAACATTATCCCAATGATATTGAATTTATACAGTGTATTCCAAATATGTCTTATCCTTGTACATGTTAATATATCCTCAATTAATCAGATCTCTTAGAAGTTGAATACACTTATGACGGTGTGTTGTATATTATACATCATGAATCTAAATTAGTTGAAAAAAGTGTTTTTCGATGAAAAAAATCATTAATATACTGTGAAAAAAAAACAATAAAATAAAATTAGGATAAATAATATTGTTTTATCATGACTATGATACACACATTGTTGACCTATCCATAATAGTAATCCTACCAAGATTTGTGATGAGAAATAATATGACCCCTAAAGGCCATAATCAATTGGAAATGGGTTGATGACCAATGTAGAGGATATAAATCTCACACATTAATGTAATGACTCCTATATAAAAATGGAGGATACTATAAAAATATATATGAAAAATCAAATATATAACAAAAATACACATACAAATGGTATAAAAAATAAAATAAATGCATGAACAGTAATTGGTTTGAAAAGAAACAGACAAACTCGTGGAAAATAAGAATATAAATATAATAAATGAAAATCACAAAATCCAAATACCTCAGTAGTATATAGTTGTAAATGTAATCTTAAAGAATTAATATTCAACCATGAGTTGTTCTAAAATTTTTTATCTCTATCACTAGCTTCATCATCATGAATGTGTGTATTAACATATGGGTAAATCTATACACATAGTCTATATGTCATCCACAAAATATTTGGAAAAATCATTAATATTATATTTATAATAATGATGATGATGATGATGATGATGGTGATATGTTGGTATAAAATTAATGATAACTTTGATATCCATGGATCACCTCACTTGATAGTAACATGACTGAAGTTTTACATGACCTCATGTGTGCCTTCCCATAGGCCATGGATTCCTGACTTGAAGTGAGGGACTTAATTGTTATTGTGTAGAGACAATAACCACATATAATAGCGATAAAACAATGAAAATAAGCAAATAAATTTCCTATTAAACCACAGAGTACACTGAATCAATAAGAATTATATTTTATAACAAATGAAATACTTTCATACAATTACACATCCATTGATCTCTTTCTTGGATGATCAAATATAAAAAATAATTGAAAAGGTTATAAAATAAAATTAGAGCTTGTTAACATCCCAAATCCTCACGTCATCCCAATCTCCAAACGCTAACCAATCTTTCTACCTCCATCATCCTATTCTGGGACTCACCCCAATCATCAAATATAAACACGAGGTATTCTTATCTACCAATGTTTTTAGGCTGCATGAGAACGGTGTGAGTACAACTAATTAGAACACCATCATTCATTTCATTAATATAACCAATAAAACTAGTGTATTCATGATGTGATATATTTATAACGATAAATAAAATTCTGAAACCTAATAAAATAAAATTTTCCAATACTCATTTGTTAAAATATAACATGAGGTCAACCATAACTACATGAACTAGTTATGGAAGTCTCTAAGAATGTAACATATATATATAAAATGGTGCAGATAACTGTCTACTTGTAATAACATTATATATAATTAGGGGTAGAAGCATCCACCCAATAATCATGGTTCATATAACAATGGGTGGAAGAGTCCACGTCATGAAATCACATATCATATATATCATTAGGGGAATAAACCCTTTCCCTATAAACATATATAATTTGATTAGGGGTAATAGTTCCCCTCTCCATAAATTTCCAGCGTATCATCAGGGGTGAATAATTCCCCTCTTTGGAAACATTCATTATATTACTATAGTGTAATATCTCCACATCCTATAATTATATATCATATCATAATAGTGAAATAAAACCCCACCATATAATCATATCTCATATAATTAGAGGATAATATCATCCATACATAGAAAACTATGTTATTTCATCATGAAGGAATAGTTCCCCAATATAGAAAGATCCATCATTACATTAGAGAGAATGATGCCCCTCCCTAGAAACATAAATCAATAAATCATGGGGATTAATGCCCTTATATAGAAATATCCATAATATTATATTGGTGGAAAATTTATTTACAAGAATTAGTCATACCGTAGTGGCTATTTGGGGATACCACTCCACCAAATATTCACATCTCATATAATTGAGGGGAACAGTTCCCCTTCCGGGAAAAATTTCTCATATCATCGGCAGAATAAAATTTCCTCCTTGAAAACATGTATCATAACAATAGTGGGGAATATATATCACAATAAACAAACCTTATACCTTTAATGGGAATAAAATATTTCTATATAATCATATTTCATATCATCAGGGGGAATAGTGACCCTCTCTGGAATAATCCACTATATCATTAGAGGGAATATTAACCCTCCCTATAATCATATTCCATTTTATCAATCATGAATAACACACCTACTTTGAAATATATCTCATATATCATATCGGGGAAGTGTGATTATCCCCCGACACAATTATATTTCATATATCATCCTCATGTTGCTTAGACACTCATCTGAACCCAACATAAATTACTAGGTTGTCCTTTTTTAAGCATGACCTATTCTTGTGGTTACATTGATTCCAATCTATCATCATACCAGACTCTATAAACTATCCCTACATAAGGTCAACTGGGGACTTGGTAACCCACAATGTTACCCTAGGTCACAGTAATATTTGACCACCCTAAATTGGCTCCTATCACACATCCCTTACTCCAGAGCCTAATCCCATTATTCCAATGGAATTATGTCCCTAAACATCACCACGATCACTAATGTATTCATTTGAATAATTTCTAATACAATTTACTGATCACACAATAGATATAGTATAAAAATATTTTTCTCCAAGGAAAATCATGGTCTGTACTCTCACATCCAACATTCACATAATCCTTCTGATGGAATACCCAATGAGGTACTCACATACTGTTGAGGGTAGGGATAATAGGTTCACACTTTAATCAACTCACCTAAAGGATAAAATAAATCCTTAGGTTTATTATATCTTATCTTTAGGAAAACCATTTTATTTTCTAACTTCCCCTCACATATAGAAGACTAAGGTAACCTATACTAGAGTCCTCTATAATCTATAGATCAACTTTTCACCCCCCCCCCCCACCTGAGTAATTTATTCCCCATAATATATTATCTTACTTTTACCCTCATCTACTAGAATCAAAGGCATCAAACTGGTCTCCAGGATTTTTTCATTTCTCTAGAAACATTTTTACTACTTATGGATGTTATGTAGAATTATTTATTTTTTAAATCAAGTTCATACACACAGATTTGGTGAGACCAGATGTTACATGTTCATTAAAAATTTAATAAATCTCATGGTGATATTTAGGGAATAGGTACCTCATTGTAAAACATTCCCTTTAATTAAATCCCATCCACCATCCCAAAAACATTTATAAGATTAGTCACTATATATATAATCATGAGAAGTTATATTTAAAGACATAATAGACAAATGATTAAATTAAAACATGTTATAATTAATTATTCAATATAATTTTATGTAGTAAAATTACCTAAAAACTCACCAAGTGGCATAAATAAATTGAAACTATAAGAAATGGAGGTGTGATCGACCTCTAACATGCACGTAGATATAAGACACAATAAATACGAAATTTATCCACGTAAATCGATGTCAAAAAAATATTATTTCTCCAAAAACCATAAATAAATATTGTTAGTGACATAAAATTAGATAAGTTGTGAGAAAGTTCATGTGATCACTGTCCCAATGAATCCTCTACTCACCATATTAAAAATATCGACCGAAAAAAGATTATTTTACCATGATTTGGTGGAATTATCTCTCTAAATAACTAATAGATTGAATAAAAATCAAATAGAGAAATAAGGTGGAAACATGGATGATAAATGGGAGGTCTTACATAGAATATATGTGATAATACTCTACTAAACAACATGAATTGATGGAATAATCTTCAAGTATAGAAGGGGTAAGGGGATCTCAGTGACCACCCATGAGTCCAAATGTAGAAATCCTAAGTTGAATTCTAATTTAGAAACACTAAAAGACATGTTTTCCATTAAAAATAACATATATATTTAGTCATAATTCTATTTTTAAAAAATGGGGATCAAAACCCCCAAATGTAGAACTAGATATTCCTTCCCACCTTAGTTGTTGTGTGACCCTTATAGGTTATGAAGTGATTTTATTCGGTGGATAGATCAACCCCCAGTGATGTTTCATCAGAGTGTGACCCCCATCCCCTTCCCCATTTCATATCATGATGCACCTTTTTCATGTGGGAAATATTCCCCATGAGTAAGACCTCACATCCGTGAAGTGCAGTGTATCAATACTACATTCAATGGATTCACCCACTGATGGAATTTATGGAATGATAGGATACCTAAACAGAAACCAAGCTAAGAAAATTTAAGTTCATTCCAACCTAAAAATCTAGAATTCTCCTCATGGTTTGACACCCCCTTCAAGAATAACCTTCAATATTATGGTTTTTCCATTGATAAAACCCACACAATGGTTTTTTATATCCAGAATCCCTCAACCACTACATTAGAATCTCCTGAACAACACTCATTATGGAATGTCCCTCACCCATCATGATATTATGTCCACTTGTATCCAATATTCAACTATACGATGATGTCATCCCTACACCAATATTCAACCAATCACCTGAAACCATTACCATGGTATCTAAACACATCTAAAAACATATTTTGTGATTTTAATACCAAGGGAATCCCAATATGGATCTTGATACATAACATTTCACATACTCAGGGACAAATAATTTCAAATTTCCCATAAATTTCATATACTAAAACCACATAGGTATTTATATTCATAATTAATCTTAAATTATTAACAAACTAGTTTAACAACAAAATAATTGATAACAAATCCTAGGGGTAAAAATGATATAATATAACTTCTAATCCACTTAGAAACTCATAACAAATCTCATTAAAAATACTACTCAAAATATGAAAATTTTAAATATAGTACAACACATGAAATTAAAATATAAAATGGACCCTGAAAGTCAATACCCACTATCAAGTATCTTATTCCCCCATAATCTACTATTCACTAGACAATCCTAAACTATGTATATTCAAAAATGGGATAAGGGAATTAATAACCCTAAATATGCCTTAAATATATTGTGAATATAAATAATATTGAAGCGTAGATCGGGTGGATACCTTATTACATTGACACTAGATACAAAAATCACTTCCTACATGACTAAATAGTTTAATAATCTTGATAAACATGATACATACTTGAATATCACATTGTATTTGAAAAAATAAAATAAAACATAGTATTTTATTTGACTAACACATTATTCCCTCTAGAATATCCCTGTATAACAATTTTAATACAGTTCATGACATCCTAGGGAAAGGAAACATAAGTAATGAGTGTGCTTGAATACTTATTAAGAGTATGTGTGCAACATAATATAGTAAAGCATGAATAATATTGACGGAATAAATGATTATAAAAATAATTTCCTATAAATAATAAAATGATCAAAAAACATATCCTTGGATATCATAAATTCTCAAATAATAACGAGGACACCAATAACAAATTTTATAATGATGGAATTCATAACATCAGAAATCTTAAAATTCTTATTATGGCCTTGTCCAAGACATATACAGAAATTTGTAGGAGCTTAGTCATATCCCCAAACTAGTTTTTCTTATGTGAAAAATTGAGTTATCGGAGGGGGATATAATTTTGGGCCCCGCACATCACTTAATAAGTATGCTTCATTCATCATATGAATAATAATACAACATAATCAATGTGACTTAAAAATCAATAACTGTTAGTAATGTAAGAACTAGCATATGGAATATCAATACTTTCCCAAATGAAATTGTTCATAAAGAATCCATATAAATATGATTAATTTTTTCATTTCAATAAAAGCCTGTTAAATAAAAAATTTCATCATATTATTTCGACATATATTAAAATACATAAAAATGTCACTAGAATTTTTCTGGAGGAAAAAACCATTTCCCATAAAAATCACTTATTTAGTATAGAAAAATTACCAAAATTTTATGGAAAAAATTTATTTGAAAGGAAGCATTGAAAATTTTAATTTAATCTTGAATTAATTTGGTGGACATGATAGGGATAAATTCTATTAATGTTGTATATAATTAAAACATATTTCTTTTACATTTTTAAAAAATAAACATAAGTTCATTGCTTGGAAAATGAAAAAAAAACTACTATAAAAAAAATTGTAAAAAGAAAAAATTGGGTAAAAATGAATTTAATAAATAAATGTAGAATAGAAAAACTTTCCATTGAATCATTTTAACAAAAATAGATTCATGATTAAAATATATTTCAATCCTTGTGGAAAAACCAATTTGGTTATCATTAAAAACATTATTTTTTAATTTTGAGTAATTAAAGAGAGGAAAATGAATAAGAAACTTGTAATTTAAATAAATTACCAAATTATAATAAATTATATTGGGATTAATATTTATATATTATATTATTCCCCCAATATAAACTTAAACATAAACAATCCAAAATAATGAAGAGATTATGAAATAAACACTTACCTGTGGCTTGACTACCTTCATATGTTTTTGAACATCATGTATAATATATATTTATTTATTCTAAATATATTATAGAAACATAATAATTTATATAAAAACAAATTTTCTTCATTTTTAATCATTTATCACCTATTTATTAAAAATTCTTTATTAAAATCATTATTCCAGGTGATAAATGATTTTTTATTCATTTTTTTTGGTCTGGTAGGTTTGATCATTATACCTTGATCATGGTTAAATCATATCTAGAATGTAAATAATGATATGAATATTATATTTAATAATTATATAAATATATATGACCATCCATAAAAATATTGAGATTTCGAAAAGACTTATATTGTTAGTATAGATGGTAGGTCGTATGTAAGCATGAATGTTGATTTCACTTTTCGATGGTTGAAACGAAAGAAAGGTATATAATAATTCACCTTTACAGGATCATTTTTATATAATATATGTCTTATATATTTATTAAATTCATCCTTATATCCATCCATGTATGTTATAAATAAAATATGTATGGAATCACTTTGTGAAGATAGTAGTAACAAATTTGCACGAGTGATATTTTCATTTTTCATTTCATATAAACATGTGTGGATAATGGTGGATTCAAAATGGTAAAAAAATTATTTACATTGAATATAATAAATTAGTTATTTTATGGTAAATGAAACTTATTTAGATGAGATAAAGAAAGAATTAAAAAAATGAAAGTAGTAAGTTAATACAATTACGTATTCTTTGAATGAACTCCTTTAGATCTCCTCATAAGTACCCTATGATCAGTCTTTTGGGAAGAAAATAACCTATATAATGTAGATAATAATTTATACCTATTTATTTAATAGGTTTTTCGAGATATATATTCCATAATGTGGTGTGAAGAATATAAAGAACTGGTTCCCTTTTATAATGTAGGGAATGAGAACACTTGGAATTACTAAAATGATTATAATATAACTAAGGGAATCACATGAAAAATGATTCAAAATGAAAATATAATCAAATAAAAGGATATTAAGATCAAAATATCTTCACCCATTCGAATCTAGATAGGTTTTGGTTTCATTTTAAGCCTTATCTTTTAGTTTAACAGCTTCATAAATAATTTTAATCTTAACTATGGTTCAAAAATTTTGAAATATTAAAGGGTTGTGATATTACATATAAGGTTTCAATTATATTTTAAATTGAAAAGGGGTGAGATTTTAAACAATATATTAACCATTTTCCTCTATAAATTTATTATTATTTTTAAATAATTTAATATTATAATATTTATAAAAAATATCATTAAGGTACTTTTTCACATTTTCCATTTAATTTGACTTAAAATACATCGATACAAAGATTAAATTAGAATTTAAAACTTTAACACATCACTAATATGTTATATTTATATAAAATGTTTTTGAAACATAATAATTCATTCAAATTGAATTAATTTAACATTTTTAAAATCCTTTATTTTCTTTTTCTTTTTCTTGAATTAATATTTTGTTGGCATTGTGTAAGAATTTAAGATAATTATTCAATCAATAAATTTTAAAATTATTTTACAATAATAAAAATAATAAATATATATTTCATATGAAAATTAGTAACTAAAGATATCTTCTTTTATCCTTATGGAAAAATATTATAGATATTAATGTCAAGAGTATGAGACTTTATTTTTATTCTCTCTTAAATGTCATAAAATTGACAATATCAAAGAGAAATTAAAAAAAGTGGTCATATTTTTTAGGGGTATATTTAAATTTAAAAAATATATTATCCAATAGGAATAATTATTGTTCTATAAATTTTTTTAGTCCTTAACGGATATTTTTAACCATATTTTACGTGTTTTATCATTATGGTGGTGAATTGTTTTTACCTAGGTTATTATTCATAATGACAAAAAAGGGACCAAATATGAAAATTTTAAAACTCATAATTTCATATACTGTTTTGATTTTTATTTATTTTATTTAAATTAGTTATAAATTATCTATTTATCATAACGGTTCAAAATGTGATGAAATTAATTTTTTTAGAAGGGAACCTTTTTAAGAAAAAAATTTATTTATTCGTATATAATTATTAAACAAACATTTGATGAATATTAAAAAAATTATTGAATATAAAACATATTAATGTCATTAAAATCATTGAAAAATAGTAATTAATTTAATTTATTATTTTAAAACAACATTAGGAATATAAAAACAGTTTTTCAGAAAAATATCTATTTTACCTTATAATGATTCATATTTTAATTTCCAATAATTTTATATCTAATGAATAAATTTATGAACCATAAATTTTTAATCACATAATTTGGTATATTCATAACCTTCAATAAAATTTCAAGGAGATAATTATCACAATAAACTCTAATATTTCAATAGTATGTAATGTTTTGTTTAAACACAGTGTTGTGTGTGCAAAAAAATAACAATGAAATTAATTTTTTTATAGATAACTACATCCAAAAATATTTGCATGTTACATTATACACACATAAAATTAATTTCTCCCTTGAAATTACATCACACCAATATAAAAAATATAGGACACTTCTACTTCATCATTTCTTCACGTTCTCGCATTGTTTCCTAAAATTTATGGTTTAAACATAAAACGTTGACCAGGTAAGTGGTATTATTTCATAGAACCCTCTCAATATGATCCAATATTTTCATTAGTAGTTCTTTATAAGAGAGAAATTTTTTCATTGATATCACATTTGAGTTCAGTACATGTGAATGGTCTTGTATTTACTTCCTCAGGAGGGATACATGGAACCCATCACAAACATGATAGATATTTGGTTGAAGTGACATAAAATAAACGCCCATTCTAATATGATCAAGAATATAAAAGTGGAAAAATATACTTAAGGCTCATCATTCCATTATTTATGCATCACATTAACATATTTCTTTTATAAATTCACATAAATACCTTATCACTTACTTCAAACTCTACGTATCACTAATGATTATCTGTATAAGATTCTTGTCGACTCTAAGCTACAGTTATGAAAGGTAGAATGAAAATAACCTTATAATATATTTCCTCATCTATTTCAGGTCCAAATATGTTTCATTATCTAACTTCATTCCATAACACTAGAGTTATAAAGTATTTTTAGTAGAGTGATTCATAAGGATCTATCTGAATATTTAGGTGAAATCTATTATTGTACAAAAATTACACCAATGGATTGTGGTGATTAAAACCACCATTTTAATCCATAGATAAATATATCAAAAATTATTCTAAATTTGGAATAGTCTTATCATATTCACTATTAGTATAAGAATTAAAATTACTAATAAAAACTCAACTATGTATCTATAGTATACTAGAAACCATACCAGAACATCAAGGAAAACCTTTGGTCCTGATTAGATACAATAGAATGTGGAACTCTATCAAACCTCACCATATTCTTAATTAATATGATGGGAAAATCATTAGTATGGAAATATTCCTAGGGAAAATTAATTTTTAATGACATCATATGGGGTTCAAATAAATCCCAAATACTATTATTTTATTTTAACATTTTGGGGGTTCTAATGAAAAAATAAATTTTCATGTTTTCTCATTTCAGTTTCTGTATTGGTAATAGTTTTAAGAAACCTTTATAATTATGTATCTCATCTATAACATTATTATATACCATGAACAAGGAAACACACTCTTCAATAACCCTTTTCATATTATCCCACCATAAATACACTTTCTAATTTTTTTACATCTTCGTAATTATAAGTTAAATAGAGAAATATGAACCATGAATTCATCCATGAGAACGATCGTCAATTCTTGTGTTGATGGGACACATAATCTATTCCTAAATATTATTAAATTTTTTGATAATGGTTGATCTCTGGGACATTCCTCTCCTTTATCTATAATTCCAAATATTCTTTGTACGCCTTCTTAATCCTATCATGGATAGATGTTTAAACATTCAATAAAATAAATATATCATATTTCTACCTTGATCATGGATTCAAGATCTATATTATGTAAATACCAAAATATTATTTCCCTTTTAATCCTATTAAGGGATAATATAAGGTGTTCTTACCAAATCAATGTACCAACCTTCTTTTTTACCTTCCCCTAGTGATGATGTTTTGTATAATCATAATCATTGATCAACTCAAGCAATATTCTCTATCACATATAAAAGTATTTATAGGTAAATATATTCGTCAATATTTAATGATCATTATAAATATCACACCTCTCACCAAAAAGATAATTTCTTAATATTTTTAATGAATTAATTAGCACTGCCAACTCAAAATCCTAAATTGGGTAATTTTACACCTTTTTTAATTGGTGAGAGGAGTATGTTATATAAATTTTATTCTACATGAGGATGCATCTCGAACCCTTCTTTGATACATCACTATAGATCCCAACCACTTCTTTATTATAGTGTACTGTATATCTAGGTTCACTAACAAACCTTCTCATTAGTTATTTAAAATTATTTTCACATACCTTTTTCAACAAGAGCATAACTGTATTAATAGTCAACATGCTGAGTGGAAAAGATAGTCATGTAAATTATCTCATTAGGTGTTGGTGGTATCCCTCCAACCTATGAAACATATATATCTTTGTTACCATCCTTGGGATAGGAAATTTAAAAATAACATTTGTCTTTGAAGGATCCATCTCCATATTGTAACTTGAGATTATATGACCTAATAATCCACCATTAAGATGCCAATATTCAGACTCACTATATTAATTATTATGATTCATCTTCTGTTGGGTATTTAGCGTAATTATAAAATGTTCTTCATGACCATACTATCTCATTGAATATTTAATAATATCTTCTATAAAGTCTTTAAAATACAAATAAATTTAGTATTTAAATACTTTATTGGTTAATTCCATAATCACAGAGAAGTAATGATAAATATTAAAGTAATTAATATAAATTCATAATGATAAAACATCATTGAGAAGGTTATAATGGCGAAATCCTCCTAATTGATCTATAAATGATGATAGCCAGATCAATGATCGGTCTTGTAAAAATAGAGGGCTCCTTACAATTGATCCAATAGGTCATCGATTCATGGTAGATGATACTTTTTCTTAAAAGTGTTTTTTTTACGTTCTTCATAATCAATAAAAACATACATTGACCCATCTTACTTATTAATAAAAATATTGGTTTCACAACAAAGAGAATCACTAGGCTGATTAAATCCCTTATCTGTATTCCCCTAGAATTGATTATTCAATTCTCTTAAATCAATCGGTTCCATTTTATAAGGACCCTTCGATATATATGTTGCACGTGGAATGAGTTCACTTGAAAACTAAACATCACAATTATAGGGAATAGAAATAAATTCCTTAAGGAAAAAAATTCATATTACTGAACAATATACTCATTTTCAAATTTGGTTTTCTCCATAACTATTTTAAAAAAATATTCCTCATGTAATGGTAGAAAAACCCCTATGTGGGAAGTAATTTACACTTGATATTCTTTTTTATCCTCCAACTGATATAAAATTGAATTTTGATTCAGAATATAGTAATTCTTATCCCTTCATTGATAATTTATAAGGTATATATACTAATATATCCAATGCATTAGAAAAAATACATACAATTAATCTAGAGGTAGAATAAAATGATTACCATGAGGAACATTACAAAAAAATTATATCATATAAGATCTATATATTTGAGACGTGATAGTCCTACAATTATGATTTTTCATCACTATCTAAATATCTAGTTGTTGTTTTGGTGACTTTATAGCCTATAAAGTTATTCATATACAAAAGAGTGGGAAGAACTATAATCAAATAAATATTTTTTTATCATAGAGTGGATAATAATTTTACCTTTCACCATATCTATAGGAACTTCCACTTTGGATATAGTAATTTCCTTATCATGGCCTTCTAACCTAGAATCTATTTTTGGTATGTTCTCTAGACGTTTTGGGAATTAGATAGAGTATTTCCCCATCTCATTAATGTAAAAACAATGTGCTTTGATGGAATTATATTACCCATTCAGTTATTTTCATTAGTTTTTTTTTCTCCACACTTGAAGAAAAATTCATTTCATTTTAAGCATATACCATGGTATCTCCATTCACAATTATTACATGATGAAAAATTATCCTCTCTATTTTCCCCATTTAAAATTTTTCAATTTCTTCCTATTATTTCCTCTATATATGTTTATTATATTATACATACATACTTGTTTATCACTCTTGATCGAACAAAAAATTATATCATCATGTGATGATAATGTCTGGGAGAGTTGTTCCCTTCAAATGGTATTATTAATCCCATCAAATAAATGATCAATATTTCTCTTTGGATTATATATATAGTATTTAGTATGAATTTATATTTTTTTAATTTTATATTAATACCTAGAAACAATTTCCTCTTCCGTCAGTATTAGACTCATGAATTAAATTTTTATATCTACCTTCTATTTATGGAGAAACTGTTGTTCCCTATGATGTACCTGGAAATAAATTCACTCAATGCTTAATATTTCTAACCCATAAATAGAATTATTAATCTATGAACACCATTGTTACTTTTCCCTTGAGAGATGATAGACAATTTTAAATACTCTCTTCCATTCATTAGATCCAAAAGTTAAAAATATATTATCTAAAGAACTTACCCTTTTATCATCTTCAAATGAATTTTTAGATTCATTGAATGTTCGAGGTTGATATTGAGAGGAACACTTCATGATACACTCAAAACTAATATAGGGTGAAAAAATGTTGGTAACTTTATATCCAATTATATATTTGTGCCCCTTTACATCGTAGTCATGTTAGGTTATTAATTATTTTATTCTATTTTCTTTAATGCTGGTATGTATAAGAAAGTAGTTGAATATGGTACATGATATTTTTACAAAGTTTTCTACCCAATAGGATTATAAATTTTATATAATGGTTTTGAAATAGTCTTTTACAACACAAAAAATAGAAAATAACCCTTTGACATAGTTATAGGAAGAAGGGAATATCTTTTCACTTGCATTACACTATATTCCACTGAGAGTTAATGTTTTAAAGCTCTTGAATTGTTCTTATACTACCTATCAATATAGTCTTCAAAATGTAGTTCAGGTATCTGGTAGCACCAATAATGAATTCTACAAAATGAGAGTTTTTTTGGATGTTATTGTGCGTTATTGATCATCCACTCTCTTCTCCTTAACTTTGTAACTTTCACAGAAGAAGGAATGAAACTCTTATTCTAATTTACATAAGCTAACTAATATCATCTAAATATTATTATTCTCCTAATGTTATTACAGATATGTAAATTAATTTCCCCTCCTCTTATATTTTCACGATATCTTCATTAATGGAATACAGACAACACTAGTTCCACTTATTTCTAGCTCAATCACATACTTCCTTTGTTAATATCGATGAAATAAATGATTATCTATATATAATTATAGATTATTCTTCTATAGTCATAATTTTATGAATTTTTCTGTGGGATAAAATCATATACAACTTCTTCTACCCAAATGAAAATCAATAGTTATTAACACATCCACCAACTCTTCTTCCATATCTGATCTTTGACATAATCAATATAGAATATTATTTAGTATTAGCTTGTCCAGAAATCATTTTCTTGAGAATTTTTTTCCTCAATATTAATGTAAAATCTTGGGTTCACTAAGTCAACATGAAATGAATATTTCATAAATTGTTGACATCATAAAGTTTTTCATGGAATGCTCAGGAAACTCCTTACAACATTCTATGGAATATTATTTTGATTTTATTTGTTATTATTCAAGTTTACTTAACAAAAAAAAGATAATATTCATTTACATATAAATGTTGTTGGAAATACCATTTTAAATGCCTCTACCCAACTATTCATTTCTTCTTGCTTTCTTATTTTAACATTCCAGTTATGTGAACAGTGTTATATTAAATAACATCTCATTTCTCAAGTAAAAAATATTTTTTCATAGTATATTACATGTTTATCTATTCCATTGGGAAAAATTATTGTATGTGATACATCAAGCAATTTGAAATGTATAAAAGTAGTAAAAATATGTGTTTTATTAATATAACTCAGTGGAACTATAATTCTCAAGAACTAGTCCAAGAAAGTTTCTTTATGGAACACTCTGAGAATGTGTAAAATTATGTCAATCATCCATAGTTATTATTATTTGTGAAAGAGGTTCTGTGGTCCATCCTCTCACTATATATGAGTGTGTAACACCCCATCCTCACATAATCAAGGGGATTGAGAGACACATTCCTCTTAAAATAATAGAATACTTTTAGAATGATGATTTTTTATAAAAAAGGAGATCTCTAAACTTAAATATGAGGGAAAATAGATTTTCCACCATATGTTCATCAATATATGTAGAGGATTCATAGCCACTAATTCTGTAATATTAACCAATTAATGTCTTAATTTTCATGCCATGTAAATAAAAGATTTGAATTCCCAATGATATCAATATTCATATTCTTCGAATGCAGGTTACATGACATATATATTACTAGAATTATTTCTTATGTGTAATTTCCTGACCACAAAAATTATCGGATTTGTTGCATTACATTATTAAATTGCAATGATTACATGGAATAAAATATATAAGGAACAAAAACATTATTGGTTTTTTAAAAACATATGACATACATGATTCCCATTTTACATTGGAAAAAAGAAAACAATTCATAATACATATAAAATTCAAATAAACTGCATCCTTGAAACTAATTGAAATAATTCATCTTCATATCCTAGAGAAAGGAAAATAATAAAGGTGATATAAAATTAATAGTAAGTGTATGTTTATTGAATAAGTAATCATCAATAAATAAGAATAAAAAATACAGATACGTATACAACTAAACACGCTTTTCATTTAGGGAAATGGATAAGGAATAATTAATATGGCATGTTAAAGTACTAAAATAACATTCTATTTAATCAATAAGCTGAGAATGAATTGAACCCATAGATATGTCAAAGAAAAAATGATATAGATATTAATAATAATGGAATTCTAACTAAATGAAATTATTAATTATTATAATTATTTTTTTAGAATAACATGATACATTTTCCATCTATATTTGTTCTCATGAAAGTTTAAACTATTCTGAATTTTTTAACTAATTTGTCTTATGAGATAACTGATGCATCGTGGGGATTGCATTGTCCAGTCCCCAACCCAAAGGGATTCTATTAAAGATTCCCAAATCCCTGCATTTCATGTTAAAACCATTCCTCAGATATAAAGTAATTGATTTAGTTAATTACCAACAAGCATTATCAATTGTCTATATTTAATAAAAGATATCGATTTATCAATTATTACCTAATTAATCATATTAGTATCAAAGTGAACACCGTATATAAAAATTATATGATGTTTATATTAAAATTTCATCCATTTAATGAGAGAATTAATATTTATGATATATTCAATTTATAATTGAAATATTCATAAGGAAGTGATTATTTTACGGTGGAGTTAACAATCACAAAAAAATGTGTTATTGCAATGATAGTTTTTAACACATGGTAATTTTCAATTTAAGTCCCCTTTTATAAGAAAATTTAAATTAAAAACATGAATAACATTATAATAAATGAATATATGATATAATGTATCAAAATAAGTTATAGAAACACCACATAAATGAAGTAAGTGGTGAATATCACATTTATCTAACAGATGTAAAAAGTGACTTCAAAATCCATTACATTATCCTTCCTTTTCTTTGTGGTAATTAACCTCATGTATATTTGTTTAAAATATTTTAATAAATTATTCTATAACCATAATCATATTTAGGATATCATAAATTATTTTCTCATAATATCTTATTACACATTTTTTAGTAATATTTCATTATTTTAACTATTTCCATTGTAAAATGCCCAGTTTTTAGTATGTTTTGACATGTTACATGTTGTTAAAATTAATTAGATAATGTTTTAAACATCTCAAAAATGAAAATCATTAATTATTTATTGTATATATTTAGTATATATGTATTTGAAATAATCTATAAAATTTGGAGATAAGAAATAAAATGCATCGTTCTAGGAGACAGTATGCAGTGAGTATACATGAAAATCCCCCATTCCACTAAGGGGCTCCATCACATATATTTTTTTATCTATAGGGGTTCATAAATTCAACATTGTTTTAATATTTATGTAACACCCTAAGCTTCTACGGTACAATTCTTCAAAATAATTCAATAGCTTGTGTTATACACAACACCGAGTTTGAGCTCACCATAAACTATCAAACTATCCTTTAAAAAGCAGCTATGAATAGTATTGACTATATTTTCAATTTTATATATATCCCATATAATTTTAACATTCATCTTTTTTATTTCTTAGACATAATATATGATCAAATTAAATTTTTTAGATAACAGAAGTATTTTTCAAAAAATACAGTTTCTTCTACCTTTTAATAGTGAACCCTTTCTAAAAAAAATATTTGATACTTTTATATATATAATTTGACTAAATGGAATAATTATATATAAGAGGGAAATAGAAATTTAGTATTAAATAATTCATGGTACTTTTCAGATAACGTTCATATTTTGATGAATAGTGAAAAATATAAACTTTTAATAGGAATTTTTTTAAAATTGAAATAATTTTATTGATAACTTATACATTTGCATGGTTTTAAAGTGTAATTATATTATTTTTTTAACATTTAATATAATTTTGTTCATTAAATTTTATTTCAGATTTATTAGACATAAATACATGTCAACCTTATGATAGTTTTCACATTATAAAACCATGCTTTCTCATTTTGACAAAAAAAATTAATTTTAAATTAATTTCTTCCAGTTATGTGTTATGAATTGGGAAAAATGGACTCCTGATTTGGAATCATAATATCCAAATTTTTTAGATATGTACCTTTTATTTTTTGGAAATTTTGAATTGTAACTTCTATAATTATTTTTATTTACCATGGTTAAAAGGTAAATCTAGTAAATAATGTTAAAAAATATAATAATAATAAAACTACCCTAAATCATTTTCTAATCCTATTGGATTATATTTTATTGACCATGATCATACTTAGGCCAAACTTTTATCATTTTAGATCCACTTGGGTGTGATAATGACATTTTAGAGTATATAATTTAATGAAATGGTAAATTTAATAGAAACATGTATCTTTTACTAAATAAATTTTAATATATGTTTATATAACTTATATATTTGAATACAAACATTAATTATAAAGATCAAAAGATTTCCTATATAATGGTAGTTTATATTTTATTTTTAGACATTAAATAAATATATTATTTATGACACAATGATGATGCATAAATTACCTTATTAATAAAGGATTCAATTAAATGAATTTTTAAATATTAAAATTAATATAATTTGAACATTTTTATTCCATACATGAATTTTCGTGATGATATTAAACTACTACGGATGAGTAAATTCCTTTTTTCTAATGAATCATATTTTAATTACTTTAACAAAAAGAAATTGCTAAATAGTTCAAAAAATGACCTAAATCGGTTTTTAAAACAAATACTATTTTATTTAATGATATAATAATCCTAAAATTCTAAAATTCATCCAAATTAATTAGATAATGTAAAAAATGTCATTAAGGATACACTTCGGTTTATCTTGTCATAATATATTTACTATATTTACCATATGTTATAAAATTAAAAGAAGACTTGGTAAGAGTTAATGTTTTTAACTAAGGGTTAAATCCAAAAGATGAGGTTATATTAATGACCTAAACTTCTCTAAAAGGTATTTTTTAGGGTTTTAGTCTCATAATCATATTATCCTAGAAATAAATTACTTTTTATCTTTTAGAAACCGAATATACATTTATAATATATTAATATATCATGCTTTTTCTAAAGTGCCCCTCACCTCTCTTAAAAAACGAAACTTCTCCTTCTCTTTAATTCATACCTCGAAAGCCCTTTGGATTGACCAAAAAATGATCAAATATCCTCTAAACATCCCTAACATTATCCTTCATTCCAAAATTTGTTCATAATAACATCTTAAGTAGTATATTTTTGAAAATTAAAAAGAGACAACCAAAGAAGAGGTAATCATTTTATCCATTATTTCAATGTTCCTTTCTTCTTCTACTTCTGATTTTTATGTTATTACCATAAAAAAGTAATAAAACTAGTATCATACATATATTTATATGTTATTATAATAAAGGGACAAGAATTATAATTATTTTATCAATCCAACAAATAATAATACCACCATGTGTGCGTACGTACGACTTACCGTCTCCATGTTTTGGTGTAATTTTTTTCACCATTATTTTATTTGGATGCCAATAATGAGGAGTATAATAAACATAAATAATGAATAAATAAATTTTATATTTTTTTATAATTAATATACCATCCATTTCCATATCATTTAACCGATAAAAGAATGATTTTGTCGCTTGTGTGTGTATAGGGCTTACCGTCTCTACGACGCGAAGAGATCAATTCTCTACATTAACCATTCAATAAAGATTATTATATATATATATATATTATGAATAATGATTAAATATATTACATAATAAGTATACTAGAATTATAATCATATTTTTCTACATATATTCCACTCACTTACTTCTATATGATAAGAAAAAGGAAACAATATTCATGCATACGTACGGCCTACCGCCTCCACGAACATTATCTTTCATTTCATATATATATCTATCATATATATTAATATTATGAATATATATTATATATAAATCATATTACATATTATAGATGTATTTAAAAAATGATATCTATAATATGATAAAGAATTAAATGTAAAGACCTGTAAAATTCAAGGGAAATTTTTTCATAATTTTCTTTTGGATTTTACAAGAATGCAGTTTCTGATAGCGCCTGATTCCGAGTCCTAGTGTACCCAGAATTAATTTCTGAAGTTAGGCTCGGGTATGTTTAGTGAACGAACGAGCGGGTTTTTCTAACTTTTAAACAGGTTCTCGGAATTGAAATCTGAGGGCACCGATGAACTCCCAGCGCCAGTAATTGCTTTAGAAGACCTTTTCCGAAGGTGTGTTTTCTCGGGAGGAGTTATTTAATTTTTGAGGTCTAAGTGAAGAATAAATAAAATTTGTAAACCAATTTCATTTTTCATCTAAGTAGTTTTATCCATTGTGTGGAAGTTGAGTTTGTAACTACCCTTGGAAGAATAAATGAGAGGTGGGGCCCACATGAGCCCCCATCTTTTCACATTCCCCATAACCCCTTGAAACTCCCCTTTTAAACTTGTTAACTCCCTTAAATTAAGTAACCCTTCCACTTCCTTATTTTATTTTCCAACATACCTCTTAATTAATTAAAAAACTCATGGTTTAATTAATTAAGTGAAATGAATTTGAATTTTGTAAATTTGAATGCATGGAATGGGTAAATAAAATAAGGTGGACCCTTATTTTATTTTGGGTTGGAATTGTTGTGTTAAGAGAAAGGGAAGATAGCTCTTGAGTTTTGAAGAACTTCTTCCTCCAAAGTAGAATGCTTCATCTCCTTTGTTGAAGAACACGAAGAATGTCGTCTCATATTGCATCTTCTCCGGGCAAAGAATGATTCACGCCTTCAATTCTTCTTCTTCCTCCGCATCAAGGGAGAAGGCACTGTTAGTGAGGAGCATCATCTACAACGACTCCTCCTCCTTCGACAACGATGGAATCGACACCATTCATCTGTGACACCCGACTACCGCGACATTTGATTTCCGTGACTTGATGACGTGCGATGTCAATTTCGAGGTAGGGGGATTATTTTGAAAATGGTATTATACCCTTGGTTGTTCCTTGAAAAACAAAGTACCCGGATCAACTTATCATTAAGTTGATCAGCGAATGTTTTATTTTGCATGTTGGAAATATTGGTATGATTAATTTTATTTAAGAGTTTGTAGGGGAATCTCTTTGGTATTCTCTTTATCTTTGAGAAAAGGACGACGTGCGTAGAACAACCATTTCTAGGTTGATATGCGGATCGTTCGTTCATGCGGGTTGATGTTGCGGTTAATTGTTTCCTTGTCGTACGTCGACTTATTTTTGTTGGCTGCTTGCTATAATTATAATGGGAGGAGGTCGGACCGCACAAACATGGCCGACCCTCCTCCCCCTTGTTTTTGATTATGTTGCGGCATGAACAAAGGCAGCGCGGTGCAACGGCACCGTGCGAAAACATGGAGAATTACGACAAGGATGTGCGGCACCGTCGTGCCGCGTCGTTGGGACCGAGCGAAACCGCGGGTGGATTCGGGGCCGCAGAGGCGATTCGAAGACTCCACTGGTTGAACGTTGTGTGCGGATTGATGGGTGATGAAAAATGGAGCCAAAAAGTCATTTTGAAGCCTCCGCAGTGAAGGTCGGGTCCCGGGAGGACCATTGGCGAAGGCAGTGAGCAAAACGGACCACCGGAGCGCGTCTAGTAGTCCGCAGAAGGCAGCGGAGGTGCGCCGCCAGAACAGGAACCACCGCGGATGAGCCACATCTTTAAGCCGTGCCGGTTCATCATTTACGGGGGGATGTAACCCCCCCCCCCCACCCGCACCCGCTGGCCACGCGGGCGCCGCGGCCGCGCCAACGCGGCAGGCCAACCGGCCGGGCCGCCCTGGTCGGGCTATGTCGCACCGAGGCCAGGCCGGGCTGTGCCCTATTGGGCTGGACCCGGACCCGAGTCGGGTCGACCCAGTTCGGGCAGACCCAGGGGGGGTCTCGGGCCGGGTGGGACCGGGCCTGAACCCCCTATTTTTGGGTAGTTTCCGTTCAAATGCCCATATCATGGGCTGCAGACCTCTGATCTATGCACCGTTAGTTGTGATGAGATCCTTGGATCGAGTCGGTCGTTTCGGTATATTACACTCATTTTTTCAGAGAACATTGGGTACGACCGAGTTGGTTCAATCACGAGACCAACCAGGCCTTCAGAGCGGAAACACTTATATCTCGAGCTCCGGACGTCCTGTTGACGTGCCATAAACATTGTTGGATTCCTCTTGATGAGACAGAACTTTTGGCATACTTTTCCTTGGTTTTGGTTGTAGTTGGATAGTGGCCAAGTTGGATTGTACCCGAAATCCAATCGGGCCCCTGGAACGGAAAAGCTGATAACTTTCAGAACAGACGTCTGTTTGATGAACTGTCAGTGGCATTAGTGACCATGTTGAGAAATGATTCCTATGAGAATACCCTATGAGAGTTCGGGGTACTGATGAGTTATGGCCAGGTTGGTTCGCACACAAAACCAACCGGGCCCCTAGGACAAAAAGGCTAGTAATTCACAGACCGGGCGTCTGACTAACGCGCCGTCGGTTGCATTGAGACCCCTATGACGAGGTGGATCTTTGAAATAATTTTTCATGGGACTTTTTTATACTTGGAGTATCGACCAGTAGCTCGTGGATAGGACCCTCCCAGTGAAGAGCTAGAAGAGTGGAGAGACCTAGTAGCTGGCTGAGACTTGACGACTGTTGATCTATCGTCTCGGTGTGTTTCGGATATCCTAGTGGGGAGCGCTTGGTTATAGAGGAAAACCCACAGCGGAGGAGCGCTTGGTTGTAGCGGCAGACCCGCGGTACTCAACAGAAGGAGTACCTCTATTGGCTATTAGGGGGATCACTTGGTTGTAGCGGCAGACCCACGGTGGAGGAGCGCTTGGTTGTAGCGTCAGACCCGCGGTACTCAACAGAAAGAGTACCTCTGGAGGCTATGCGGGGGAGCGCTTGGTTGTAGTGGAAGAACCATGGTGGGAAGCGCTTGGTTGTAGCATCAGGACCACAGTACTCGACGGGTGGAGTACTACAGCAGTCCAAGGTTAGTGGGGCGTGCATGGTTGTAGCAGTAGGCCCACTGTACTCGTCAGAGGACTTCTTCAGCAGTCGTGGTTTCGACTTCATGATTAAATCCTGGTTTGATCTGAGTCTACGATCTTTGTGTTTCCTCATGATTAAGATGTGTCACTTGATAAATTAGGTATATGTATGGGCATATACCTGGGTAATGGTTATCCATTGATTTCATAATCATTGTGTTTCCTCGTGATTGTGATGGGTTACTTGATAACTTAGGTATATGTATGGACATATACCTAAGTAGATGATATCTGTTGAGATCTTCCTTGTGGTTATCCTTGTTGGATTTAGTGAGACCTTGGTGGTCTCGGGGTCCCTACTGAGTATCGTTATACTCACCCCTGCACGGGATATGCCCGTACCTCGTTGTGTTGGTTGCAAACGATGGGCAGCAATGACAGAGGCCGAGTGTTCGAGGTTCTGGATGGTACCCGGAGGTGGACCTCACGACGAGTCAGTATCCAGAGGTGGACAATCTATGAGCTGCGCTATCTGTACCTACCCTTCAGATAGGATCCGTGGAGGACGATCCAGGAGTTGCGCTATTTGTACCTACCCTTCAGGTAGGAACCTTGGTGGACGACCCATGAGCGGCTTGACACCATTCGGCTATTTTGTGTTTTACTTTTTACTTTACAGTTTGGCTTGTATTTCTGGCCCCCTTTACTTTCAGCATTTCTTGTATTCAGTTTTACATAGTGATTACTTTTTCTTATATTCTGTGGTGTTTTGTTTACTTTTATAAAGGCAATGTGTTCCCAGTTATCGGGATTTACGCCTTTGGTGCTAATCTCCAGCCCCTGGCCTATGGAAGGTGGGCTTGGGGTAGTCACGGAACGGGCCCCGAGGACAGTTCATGACAAATTGGTATCAGAGGAGTTCAGTTCTACCACAGAACTCAGGGCTCTGATCTTTTTCTATGTGAACTAATAGTGCTAAGGGTACTGAGTGTGGTCTTCAGTTCAGGGAGTCCAGTGTTGGTGCGGCGGCCGACGTATCCTTACACCAGGACCCTGACTACTGATTTCTGACTTTGTACACAAAAACATAGATTGCGTGTGTGTTTCCAAAATTTTTAAAGTCAGCTCAAACTAGGTCAGCTCACCAGGTATAAATCATTGACCGTGTCGCATCTGTTCAGGATGTCTCCACACAGACAGTCAGTTGGAGTTCCGAGAGTGTACTCGATGATGGCCCACCGAGCGGTGAGGCTTCGGTGCGGGGCCCTTTTCTATGTTGGCACCCTCGGGTGGTGTACCAGCATCACCACCACCTGTTGGGTAGTAGATGCCACCAGCCTTACTAGCGAACTGTGCACGCTGGCAGAGCGCGTTGCCCGAGTTCCAGTAGCGGCGGCCTCCGAGGTTACGAGGTGAGGCGGATTCCCAGAGAGCAAAGGGATGGCTGGAGGCTATTGCTAGAGTTTTCCGCCTAGCTGAGACATCAGTGGAGTGGATGGTGGACTTTGCTACTAGTGTTTTCCTATGAATTACCATGAGGATGGTCCGTATAGTGATGAGGCTTCGGTACATAGACCGATTCCTGAGATAGTGCCTTCGAGTAGTGTTTCAGCTATACATCACTACTTATTGGTCAGTAGTTACAACCGGAGGTACCGGTAGGTGACACGTATAGGCATACTACCTTATACGTGTTCCAACGTCAGATACCCTCATGTTCTGAGGCAAACTTGACTCACAGGCGGCTGAGGATTGGCTTGAGGAGGTAGCAGAGAGTTTTCTAGAGCTTATACAGCTTCAGCAGGATGACGTGTCGATATCTGAGAATTCATCGAGGCGAACCGAACATTCCGGGTACTCGATGAATACGATTTGATCAGTGCTATAGTGATCGGACCTCTGATTGTGGTGTGATTATGGATATTCGAGCCATCACTTTTTCCTCTATTCATTCCAACTCGCGTTAGGGTGCTAGAGAGAACGTTGAGGTTGAATGTTCTTTCGCTGAACGAATACAGCTAGAGGATGTTAGAAGTTGGAACACAGCGAGCTGGCTCTATTCTCAGAGACTTGGGCATGCGAATGTTTCAAGAACAGGAAATGTTAAGGACAGATAAATCTGCAGAGCAGCAGATGTGGAGGCAGAGCTAGGAGAGCAGCATGAGGTGGTGTACATTTCAACATGTTACAACCACCCGCCTTTGTTGTCCCCACAAGGATCAAGGAGCTGGAGGGCAGGGGAAAATAGTAGCTTCATGCGGTCAAGGAGTGCGACCAAAAGGG
Source organism: Viscum album (assembly GCA_963277665.1). Taxonomy (NCBI): domain Eukaryota; kingdom Viridiplantae; phylum Streptophyta; class Magnoliopsida; order Santalales; family Viscaceae; genus Viscum; species Viscum album. Next base: position 1,938,570,690 of record OY728126.1, on the reverse strand, counting down.
CTCTAAGGATGATTCGAAGTGCAAAATATGTCTTCTACGAGCTGCTGAAGCCACAAACATCGATACGAATCATCCCTTCCTTCCATGAATCTAGTCCCAGACCTAGATTCTTCAGTTAAGACGTTGACCTCACCCTCACGTCTGGAGATACCTTTGTGAGGAGACTCGAGAGTCACACTTATGCCGATGGTGTGATCTGACCCTTGAAGTGAGAGTCTCTGTTGGGACCTCTTAGTGGAAGCGTCGAGGACTTACGACGTTAGTTTGAGTATGGATTGGGCATTCACTGTTCGTACTCAAATTGACGGTATTAGGCAAACGTCGGGATGGGTTTTCCTTGGTCGGCGAAAAGGAAACCCCAGGCAGCATAGGATAAACTCGTGCATAGGAAGGTGTAGCCGATCACTCTTGATTTGGACAACTTCACCCACGTGGCAGCATGAGTTTTGAGTTTTAGTTCAAATCTAGAAAGGGAGACCTCCAGAGTTCGAGGATGGTGACCACGTTGTTATACGGGTCTCACCTCGACGAGGCTTACGGAGATTTAGCCAAGGTGGTGAGATATATCCAAGGTTCAACGGACCTTTCTGGGTCCTCCGTTAGGTAAGATAGGTGGTTTACGGCTTGACCTTTCCACCTCAGTTGCACCGGGTGCACGATGTCTTCCACGAATCTCAAATGGGTAGATACGTGCTTGAACCGACGCATATCATCGACCATGGGGAGCTGGACGTTGGTGATGGGGTGACTTTTGTGGGGTTCCAGTAGAGGTTGAGGATCGACAGGAGTGGATCCTACGAGGATGGTCGATTCCTTGGGTGCGCTTTCATTGGAAGTACGGGAACCTCCATGTGAGAACATGGGAGTGGAAGGCTCATGTGTGTGCTCAGTACCACTTTTGTATCCTTTTTTTGTGTTAAAGCTTTACGAGGACGTAAAGCCCGGAGGTGGGAGTAATGAAAAGACCCGTAAAATTCAAGGGAAATTTTTTCTTAATTTTTTTTGGGATTTTACAATAACGCAGTTTCTGACGGTGCCTGATTTTGAGGCCCGGTGTGCCCGAAATTAATTTCCAAAGATAGGCTCGGGTACGTTCAGTGAACGAACAAGTGAGTTTTTCTAACTTTTAAACTGGTGCTCGGAATTGAAATCTGAGGGCATCGATAAACTCGCAGCACTGATAATTTATTAAGAAGACATTTTCTGAAGGTACATTTTCTTGGGAGGAGTTGTTTAAATTTTGAGGTGTAAGTGAAGAATAAATGAAATTTTTAATCCAATTTTATTTTACTTCTAAGTAGTTTTATCCTTTGTGTGAAAGTTGAGTTAGTAACTACCCTTGGGAGAATAAATGAAAGGAGGGGCCCATACACGCCCCTACCTTTTTACATTCCCCATAACCCCTTGAAACTCCCCTTTTAAACTTGTTAACTCCCTTAAAATAATTAACCCTTCCACTTCCTTATTTAATTTTCCAACCTATATATTAATTAATTAAAAATAATCATGGTTTAATTAATTTAGTGAAATGGATTTGAATTTTGTAATTTTTAATTCATAGCATGGGTAAATAAAATAAGGTGGACCCTTATTTTATTTTGGGTTGGAATTGTTGTGTTAAGAGAAAGGGAAGAGAGCTCCTGAGTTTTGAAAAACATCTTCATCCGAAGAAGAACGCTTCATCTCCTTTGTTGAAGAATGCGAAGAACATCATCTCATCTTACATCTTCTCCCAGTGAATAATGATTCACACCTTCAACTCTTCTTGTTCCTCCACATCAAGGGAGAATGAATCATTAGTGAGGACCATCGTCTACAACAATGACTCATCCTTCGACAATGACTGAATCGACACCATTCTTCCGCGACACCCGACTACTGCGACGTTTGACTTCCGCGACTCGACGATGTGCGACGTCAATTTTGAGGTAGGGGGATTATTTTTAGAATGGTATTATTCCCTTGGTTGTTCCTTATAAAAAAAGAACCTGGATCAACTCATCATTAAGTTGATCCGCGAATGTTTTATTTTCCAGGTTGGAAATATTGGTATGATTCTTATTATTTAAGAGGTTGTAGGGGAATCCCTTTGGTATTCTCTTTATCTTTGTGAAAAGAATTACGAGCGCAGACAAACCATTTCTAGGTTGATCTGCGGATCGTCCGTTCATGCAGGTTGATGTTGGGGTTAATTGTTTCCTTGCCGTACATCGACTTCTTTTTGTTGGCTGCTTGCTATCATTATAACGGGAGGAGGTCGGACAGCACAAACACGGCCGACCCTCCTTCCCCTTGTTGTTGATTATGTTGTAGCACGAACGAAGGCGGCGCGGTGCAACATCAACATGCAGAAACATGGAGATTTACGGCAAGGATGTGCGGCACCGTCGCGTCGCGCCATTGAGACCGAGTGAAACCGCGGCCAGAGTCGGGGCCGCGGAGACGATTCGAAGACTCTACTGGTTGAATGTTGTGCACGGATTGATGGGTGATGACAAACGAGGCCACAAAGTCATTTTTAAGCCTCCGTAGTGAAGGTTGGGTCCTGGGAGGACCATTGGTGAAGGCGACGAGCAAAACGGACCAACGGAGCGCGTCCGGTGGTCCGCGGAATGCGGCGGCGGCGCGCCGCCAGAATAGGAACCGACGTGGCGGTGGGCCGAATCGTAACGGCTTGGCCATTCCGGAGGCCGAGGAGTGAAACTTTAAGCCGTGCCGGTTCGTCGTCCCTGGGGGGTTGTAACCCCCCCCCCCCCCCCCCCCCCCCCCGCACCCGCTGGCCACGCGGGCGCCGCCGCCGGGCCGCCCAGGCCGGGTCGGGTCGCACCGAGACTGGGCCGAGCCACGCCCAGGCCGGGCGGGACCGCACCCTTTTGGTCCGGAATAGGACCCGGGTCGGGTCGACTCGGTTCGGGCCGACCCAGGGGGGGTCTCGGGCCGGGTCGGACTTGGCTCGAACCCCCTATTTTCGGGCAGTTTCCGTTCAAGCGCCCATATCTTGGGTTATGGACCTCCGATCAACGCACCGTCAGTTGCGATGCGATCCTTGGATCGAGGCTGTCATTTTAGAATATTAAACTCAAGGTTTCGGAGAACTTTTTGTACGGCCGACTTGGTTCAATCACGAGACCAACCGGGCCCTCGGAGCGGAAATGCTTATATCTCGAGCTCCGGACATCCGATTGGCGTGCTGTCGACTTTGTGGGATTCCTCTTGATGAGACGGAACATTTGAAATATTTAGCCTATGTTTTGGTTGTAGTTGGATAGTGGCTGGGTAGGATTGTACCCAAAATCCAACTGGGCCCTTGGAACGGAAAAGCTGATATCTTTCAGACCATACGTTCGTTTGACGAACCATCAGCAGCGTTGGTGACCACGTTGAGAAATGGTACCTATGAGCATACCCTATGAGATTTCAGGGTACAGTCGAGTTACGTTCGGGTTGGTTCGCACATGAAACCAACCGGGCCCCTGGGACAAAAGGCTAGTAATTCATAGACCGGGCGTCCGACTGATGTGTCGTCTGTTGCGTTGAGACCCCTATGACGAGGCGGATCATTGAGATAATTCTTCCTGGGACATTTTGATACTTGGAGTATCGACCAGTAGCTCGTGGAGCGGACCCTCCCGGTGATGAGCTAGAAGAGTGCAGATACCTAGTAGCTGGCTGAGACTTGACGACTAATGATCTATCATCTCGGTGTGTTTCGGATAGCCTAGTGGGGAGCGCTTGGTTGTAGCGGCAGACCCACGGTGGAGGAGCACTTGGTTGTAACGGCAGACCTGTGGTACTCAACAGAAGGAGTACCTATGGAGGCTATGCGGGGGAGCACTTGGTTGTACCGGTAGACCCACCGCGGAGGAGCGCTTGGTTGTAGCGGCAGACCCGCGGTACTCAACAGAAGGAGTACCTCTGGAACCTATGAGGGGGAGAGCTTAGTTGTAGCGGCAGACCCATTTTAGGAAGCACTTGGTTGTAGTAGCAGACCCACAGTACTCTATAGGTGGAGTACTACAGCAGTCCAAGGTTAGTGGGGCATGCCTGGTTATAGCGGCAGGCCGACTGTACTTGTCAGTAGAGGATTTCTCCAGCAGCTGTGGTTTCGACATCACGATTAAATCATGGTTTGAGATGAGTCTATGATCTTTGTGTTTCCTCATGATTGAGATGGGTCACTTGATAACTTAGGTATATGTATGGGCATATACATAGGTAGTGGTTATCCGTTGATTTCATAATCTTTGTGCTTCCTCATGATTGATATGGGTTACATGATAACTTAGGTATATGAATGGGCATATACCTAAGTAGAGGATATCTATTGTGATCTTCCTTGTGGTTATACTTGTTGGATTTAGTGAGACATTGAGGGTCTCGAAGTCCCTACTGAGTATCATTATACTCACCCATGCACGGGCTATGCCCGCACCTCGTTGTGTTGGTTGCAGACGACGGGCAACGTTGACAGAGGCCAAGTGTTCGAGGGCTGGACAGTACCCGGAGGTGGACCTCCTGAGGAGTTAGTATCCAGAGGTGGATGATCTAGGAGCTACGCTATCTATACCTACCCATCAGGTAGGATCCATGGAGGACGATCCAGGAGCTGCACTATCTGTACCTACCCTTTAGGTAGGAACCTTGGTGGACGACCCAGGAGCGGCTTGACACCTTCCGGTTGTTTTGTCTTTTACTTTGTACTTTACAGTTGGTCTTGTATTTCCGGCCCCCTTTACTTTTAGCACTACTTGTATTCAGTTTTACTTAGTTATTGCTTCCACTAGTACTGTGTGGTGTTTTTTTTACTTTTATAAAGGCAATGCCTTCCCAGTTATCGGGATTTATGCCTTTAGTGCTAGTCGCCAGCCCCTGGCCTATGGAAGGCAGGCTTGGGGTAGTCACGGCAAGGGCCCTAAGGATGGGTCGTCACATAAAAACTCAAAACACAAATGATAAACAAAGCGATTATTGCAAGAAATGTATCATTAACATGGAATTAATTATAAACAGGTATTATAAAGTCCTAAAATATTCATATATGATATTTAAAATATTATTATGATTCTTATATAAGTTAATAATACATTTAAAAACCTAATAGATGATTTTGAAACATGTATGGAGAGTATCAGACCTAGATTAAGGGTTAATTTTGCAATCTCATTATTATCTGAGATTGCTTATACATAAGTAACTATTGGGACATATTTAGAATCTACATACATGTATCATATACATTTATTTCAAAATAATATTTATTTTACTAGATTTTTTTAAACTACATTTATTACCATGTTTTACTTTTTATAAAACATTTCAAAAAGAATCATCCAGTCATTATCCAAATGAAGTACTATATGACTATTTCGACAAATTATGTAAATAATGTATTTTTATCTTATACGTCATGAGCAGTTATTTTACACGATTATAACACCTTAAAATTTGAATTCTTCCCTCAAAATATTACAATATAATTTTAAAATGAAATTTTTTCTGTTCATAATTACACATTCTATCAAATGACTTCATTGTAAAGAAAATTCATGATTTTAAAATAGTTTTAATGATTTTGTAGGATCACATTTATCAATGAGAACATCCTTAATTGTATTTTTCCCTTAAATAATTATAATTTATTTTGATACAGTATTCTATATTCTATTTATGGTTTTATGATATGTTTGACTATGAATGTTATATTTTCGTATCCTTCGGAGCTTATGGTTTATGTATTGAGATGCATATGCTAGTTTTAATAAGAATTTTTTTGTGGTTTATGCTTACCCATTTTCATAAGACGTATACCTTGGACACTGTAAGTGTCGGGTGGGGCCTGCAGTATCCCCTCAATACCTTAGTATCCCAATGAGAAAATTATGTTTTTGTTTTGAATAATATCATACCCAGTTAGTTGTGGTGTCTTGGACGAATCCTAGATGATATGATTAAGATGTACTGCATTATGCATTCCCTTATTATGAGATTATTTATTGACTTTACATGTGATTATTCAACTATTATAGTATCCATCTGAATGTTTAAATGAAATTATTTGATTTATTCATTCTATATTATGTTGAAGATAATGTTTTAAAAGACATGTGCTTTAATTTTGTACCATTCCATAAAAGTTTATTGAAAACTGTGATAGCTTCCGCTCTATTTTTTATCCTTATTGAACATCTTAGCTCACCCATTTCTTATTTTATATTGTACACGGATGTCAAGAAGTTTTTTATGACTGATATGAGGGTTTATTCTAGGGGAATAATGGTCTTCTCAAAATAATTATACAGGATGTGAATTATGTTAGAAATTGTGATTTAAAGATCATTTATGTAATCGATTTTCCAAGACTGCTAAACTGATCCATCCTTCCGGACATGTTTCCTTATAATCATGTCAATGTATTAAAATAATCCACTGGCCCTAGGATTCTGGGGTTGGGGAATTACTATTGGTTTCAATGTAATTTTAGGAAAAACCTTTGAAATGGATTTAGATAACATAGATTAGGGATCATAACCCTACCATCAATAGTGAGGATAAGATTAGAAGTACCCCCTATAAATTTGGTAAAGTATGGATTATGAATATATTCCATGAAATACATAACTATCTGGGTACTAAAAGAGAATGTGGTTCTAGGACAGAGGTACCTAGTGATAAAAACCCTTAGAAGGCATTTCAGGTTTGACATGGGGTAACCAGGTACATGACAGTAGGCCTTACTGTGCACATGATTTGAAACTCCCAAGAGATATGCGAAGGATAATTCATATTTTCTTTACAAACCATTATAAAAGATTTGTGAGTAAATATGTACTCAAAGGAACCATTTTTATGAATAAGGATTAGATATACTTAAAATTTTCAATTTATGTGATTTATTTTACTATTTAGTAATTATACATTATGATTCATAACCTAATATATTGAATTCCATTGTCTATAAATGGTTCCTAGTGGAAGGAATGGAAACGATATCAATGCACACAATCCATATAGGTATTTTACTCTAATGAAAGATAGTTACTATGGAGTTAGTCATGTAGCTGGTGTTGAACAGCTTATAAATGTATAGGGATTGCTGACATACGTTATGAATAACAACCTCACCCATATGGAGTACCCTGATCTACGACGTTTGTAACACCCCGAGATTTTATGAAAAATATTCTTTTTAATTTCATTAATTTCTTGTGTTGTATGCTAAACCAAAAGGAGCTTGCACAACACGCATCCTTGACTTGCCTTGCATTACACGCAATCGCGACCTTCCTCGATAGCGTGTGTAGTACCCAATAACGAGTTTCACTAAACAAAAATATGCTATTAAAATATTATTAAAACTTTCCGTTATGAATAGTAATAACCACTTTTTGAAATTTTGAAAATTTTATTTTTCAAAATGGACTTCATTTTTGGATTCGAAATATCAAAATTAGCTTAGGTGAAATTTTGGTACTTTTCTGATAACTTTCATTTTCTGATGAATAGTGAAAATTACTAAATTTTAATTAAAAACATTCTTTTTAATAAAAATAATTAATAGTGATAAATTATTAATTTGAGTTCTTTTAAAGTATATTTTGAATATATTTTTATAATTTAATACAATTTTGGTCATTGGATGTAATTTCACAGTTAAACCAAACATAAACAAGTGTCAATCTTTTGATAATTATTATCTCTTAAGAACACGCTATTTGTTTTGACGACGGGAATTAATTTTTAAATTAATTAATGAAACTTATATGTTCTGAATTTGGTAAAATAGACATAATTTTTGAATTCATAATATCAAATATAGCTTAGGCCTAATTTTTGGTATTTTCTGGAAACTTTCATTTTATTGATGAATAGTGAAACCACTAAGTGGTAGTTAAAAAAATGAATTTTTCATAAAACATAATTTTACCGCTTTTGTGAGTGAAATTTCAAAAATCCGAGAGACACGGTTGATGTCAGTAAGTAAAATGTGGTTCAATGAGATGAAAATAATTTTTGGTGAATAGTAACTTTTTACTTTTTTTACCAGGGTTAAAAGTAAATAGGGTAATTAAGAGTTAAAATGATATTATTATTATCCTAACACATGTCCTAATTCTATTGGATAAGTGTAATTCGACCAAAAACAATCTTAGGAATAAAATATGACCATTTAGGCCCACTTAGATTAGATTAGGACATTTATTATTAATTTATTTAAAGAAGGGTTAAAATAGTTAAAATCAAAGTTGAATAAGTATATCATTTTTAATATAGGGTTATACATAAGATAAATTCGACTATAAATATTCATTAGAAAGATAAAAAGATTTACTACGTAATTATATTTTATTTGTAATTTTTAGACTTTAAATAAGTTAATTTATTTATGACACAGTGATGATGTAGTAATTATCTTATTAATGAAATATTGACATAATTGATGTTATAAATACCCAAATAAATATAATTTGAGCCTTTTTATTAATTAAACTAATTTTCTAGGTTATTATTACATGGTATTATTGATTTAATTAACTTTTTTCGAACTAATCATTCTGTTATGAGTTTCACAAAAATCAATTACTAAATAGTGTCAAAATTTACATAAAATAGTTTTTAAAACAAATATTATATTATTAATTGTTATTTTATTCCTAAAAATCTAAGGTTTGGCAAAATGACTTATATAAGGTTATATATATTAATATTAAACAACTTGGGGTTCTTTTGTCTTCTTATAGTACGTTTATTAACCTTATAGTGTAAGAACACAAAAAGACATGGTAAAAGTAAAATTATCTAACTTAAAGTTAAATATAAATGATAAGGTTAAAATAGGAACCTAAACTTGTCTAAATTATATTGGATTAGAGTATTTTGACCCATACCCACATTAACTTCGATATAAATCAATTTTGAGCTATTTAAAACCGAATTTGGCTTTATAATAAAATAATATTTTTTGTTATTCCAAAGGTGCCCCTCTCCTCCCTTATAAAAGGGCACCTCCTCCCTCTATTCCTCACACCACATTTAGCCATCAAGCTCGGCCAACCCCTGCCAAATTCTCTTCTCCACTTCCCTAGAAACATCCTAGAGTTCCGGGTATTCTTCAAAGACCAATTTTAGTGCCCTAAGAGGAGGACACAAAGAGGCGGTTCAAAGAAGAGGTAATGTCCGTTACCGATTCTTTCAACTTTATTTCTTCTTCAAATTCTTCTTCTTAGGTTGTTTCATTATGAAGTAATAAAATCAGTATCAATCATATACTGATATGTTATTATAAGTATTAAACAACTCTATTTCACCATCTATCCATCCTACGGAAAATGAAATCACCACGCGTGCGTACGTACAGAATACCATCTCCACGCCGTGGTGTAATCTATTTTCCACCACCACCTTACTTGGATGGGTATAATGGTGTACATAATAACTATATATGATTATTTTAAAGTGATATTGATTCTGAAATATTATACATACACTCCAATACAATTCCACGATCATGAGAACGATATCATCGCTCATGCGTACGTACGGACTACCGTCTCCACGACGCGATGAGTTTCATTCTCCACATTAACCATTAATGAATGATTATAAATTATATATATAATAAGTAATAATGAAATATATGAAATAATAAATATACTGGATTTATGTGTATATATATGAATGTCGTTTACTTAATTCCATTTAACTCAATAAGGAAACGAAAACAGCGTTCATGCGTATGTACGGCCTACCGTCTCCATGAACGGTGTATTTATTTCCATTTAATGATCTATTATATATATGTATATTCTGAATATATATTATATATAAATCATGTTTTATATTCTGGAATTAAGTAATCATGATCTAAGTAATCATATGAATAATTACAAGTCAAAACACGGACGACAAATGAAACGATTTTACCAAAAACACTCTTTAACATGGAATTTATAAAAGAACGGGTAATATAAAGTCATAAGTGAACCATATATGATATCATAACAATGATTATGATTCTGGAATAAGTAAATGACATTATTTAAATCATTATATAGGAGGTTCGGACACTTAAGAAGCAAATCAGACCTAAGGTAAGGGATAATTTTGAAAATCTCATTTTTATCTGAGATTGCTTATTCATAAGTATTTAATGGGGGTTATTTCTATCGTCCATGTACATGTTTTATAAAAGTTTATTCATGTATGTTTAATTTCCTTTTTACCCATTTTGACTTTTACCCCACGGTATGGAAGGAATCTTTCTTTTATTTACCCTACAAGGTACTTTTTGAATTTTCCGGCAAAAGTACGAGAAGAATGTTTTTTTTTAAGTTATACGTCATGAACGAATTTTTACGATTTTATAAAGCCTTATTTTCATTAAGCCTCCTCCAAAATATTTCATGAATATTTTCAACAAAATTCTTTTCTTTTAAAATTTCATGACATTTTGTGGAAAGAAAATGATTTTGAAGAAAAAAGGATATTTTCCTCATGAATTCATTTCAAGTGTTTTATCAAAACAATTTTTCATCTAAGATGACATTATTTCACATTTGTATGTTTCAAGTATCATGTATCTATTATTTACATGGTTTCACTTTTCTTATGATGAAATGATATCCATTTTTTATATATGGATTATGTGATGATTGGATGATGCTTATGAAACCCATTTTATTTATTGGGTTATGATGAATGATGTATGTTTATTTAGTGGCACAAGTAAGAATGTTTTTATTATGAGATGGGTGGGACCTATATATCCCTCCAATTCATTGGGTAAAGATTTATATCTCATGAGATAGACATGGCTGGAACGGCAAGTTAAACCGGTTCCTTAATACAGGACTGGAACGAGGAGTGAACTCGATTCAGAAAGGGACTTTGTCCACTAAGATGGTCTTTGCAGCAATGCCTTAGATACTATGGAAATAATATCATATGATTAATGGTTTCCACAATGAAATGTTTTATTCTCATGATATTTTCTCATTCCTAATATTTCTTTATGATCTATGCCTTATGTACTTCCATGTTTTGTGTCATTTCTCAAGCTTTTGATGTTTAAACATTATGTTCGTGTTTTTAAGTTCAAATGTATATGGTATGTTTTATTTTATCCATGATTACCCTTACTGAGCATATGAGCACACCCTTTTTATGTTTTCTTTTCCCCAGGATATAAAGAATGGTTTTAGGTAAGAAAAAAAGGGAAGATCTTTATGGGAGATGTTGAAGATCTTTCACCACGATTAGAAGATTACGTTCCAAGTTTCCAAAGACACTAAACTATTACGGTCCTTGTATGCCTGTTTTTGTTATGTATTAATTATTTCACTAAAGTAATGTAATGTCCATGTACGTCAAGATTTGGGTCTCTACCGTTGGTATAAGAGGGAGGTTTAGTCAACCTCTGGAAACTAGGATGCGAAAACGTTAGTGATATCCCTAGAAATATTTCTAAGGTATGTCTAGGGATTTCCCTAAGGATAAGTATACATATAGGATATAGTCCTAGAACTATGGTAACAATATTAGATTAAACCAAAGATGTTAAATATTGAAGTTACTCCCCCTTTATTATGATTTTTTCCTCTCACAGTATTCTTTTTGGGTTTTAGAAAATGGATGGAAACAAGATTATTCACGATAATGGACGATATGATGGACAATGGAATGATATTATTCATGAGAAACCAAATGAAATGGGATTTGGAAGTCCAAACATCATTATTATGATGAATCAGCAATATCATAATATGATCAATAAAGTAAAATTTGGTAAGTTTCCGGACTCAACTAAAATGATAAAGATGGAGTGTCAAGATGATCATAGAGGAAAGAAAGTTCAATTTCCCCTATGTAAATCATGTGGGAAGAGGCATCAAGGAGAATGTTTCAAAGGAACTGGAAGATGCTTTGGGTGTGGAAAGGAAGGACAGAAATCCATTAAGTGCAATGGAAAAGGTTCAGTTAACACCATGGATGAGGATAATGGTATTGCTACGACATCAACAATGGTTAAATGTTTTAAATGTGTATTGTACAGGAATTATGCAAACCAATTCCCTAAGGGAAAGTCTCATGAAGAGAATCAGTTTGGTCATATGGGTAGTATTTATGTTGGTGATGATGAAGAGACTACAAATGATGTGTGAGATGAATGAATTGTTGAAGATCGGTCAATGGTTTAAGAATGTAGTGGAATGATTACATGTTTATCATGTGTAATGTTGTATAAGTAATCTTATGGTACTATGGAATAAAGAGACATCTAAGGATTGTTACACTCTTGTCTTTCCTTGAGTTTTGGAAGTGTATGATTAATGGTACCAGTATCCATGAAAGGTTATTCAGATATTTTTGGAATGTAGATGATATGCGCATATTGAAGGGATAAGGAGAAAATTAAATGTTTGATAGTATTCATGAGCTCATGACTACTATAAGGAGAAGGTTATATCATGGTTTGAGTATATAGAGTTTTTGGATTTTGGTATGTGGAAAGAGTTAACTTTTGACAGCATTCATGTTTTCAATAAGGTTTAATTGGTATTCATTTTTCAAGATAATACATGATTAAGGTATTCGCATGATTGGAATGTGACCAACAAGATATATGGGGGATAAATGATGGTATTCACATGCTTGGTTGATGACATTTCATGTAATAGTTTTCTTTATACTATGAGCTTGGACCGAAGTATTTTAGATAAGCCTAATGATTGGAATTGATTATGTTAGACATAAGTTAGTATTTTTTAAGGATAGAACTTTTTTTTGATATTATTTATGGGATGTTATAGTAATTTAGTTTTAGAAAAAGGACAACCTGTAGGATGGGGGACAACCCATCACGTCGGACAAGGCTGTGGGAATCGAACCCACAACCGAAGTGCGACTGGCCTTTATCACCTACCACTAGCCTACAGGAAGTCCATGTTTAGTAGAAACTCGTTTTATTATATTAAGAAGTATGATAATGAAGTATAAGTCCATTTTAGGAACCATATATGATTAATCTCACTGTAGATGGACTTATGTATTTTTGATAACTTTTATAACCTTTTATTTGAGACAGATGGAATGACCCATCATTCTATCAGATGATCTGCTAACACATCACGAATAACAAATTCAACTTTATTTCATTAATGGATGAAGTGGAAATTGTTCAATTAACGAACAACAGTGAGATTGTACCAAAATCATGTAAGTATTTCTTTTAATTCATCAACTTTAGGGAAATGAAATTGAAAACCAAAAATGTTGTCCTAGTGCCATTATATCCGATGAATCAGATGGTACCTTAGATCATCACAAATCTATGGATTTATGATTGCAGGATTTTCTATATCCATGTTTTCTACCACTCTCCATCAGAACATGATGGTTAGATTTCTCTTTCATATCCATATTTTCATCATTGTGGAAACCCAGTGATTAGTTTATTTGGGTAACCTTTACGTTTCATACTTTTGTTTTTAAATATTGGTTTTGGTATTCCTTTTTACGTTGTGGGTTTCTATTAAAGAAACTTTCGAGGAGTAATCCATTTATAAGCCCGACGAATTTCGAGGGCGAAATTCATTTTAAGGGAGGTAGAATGTAACACCCCGAGATTTTATGAAAAATATTCTTTTTAATTTCATTAATGTCTTGTGTTGTACGCTACACCAAAAGGAGCTTTCATAACATGCATCCTTGACTTTCCTTGCATTACACGCAATCACGACCTTCCTTGATGGCATGTGTAGTACGCAATAACGAGTTTCACTAAACAACAATATGCTATTAAAATATTATTAAAACTAGCCATTATGAATAGTAATAACCAAATTTTGAAATTTTGTGAATTTTATTTTTCAAAATGGACTTCATTTTTGGATTTGGAATATAGAAATTATCTTAGGGTGAAATTTTGGTACTTTTCGGATAACTTTCATTTTCTGATGAATAATGAAAATTACTAAATGTTAATTAAAAACAACCTTTTTAATAAAAATAATTATAGTGATAAATTATTAATTTGGGAGGGTTTAAATTATATTTAGAATATATTTTTATAATTTAATATAATGTTGGTCATTGGATGTAATTTCACATTTAAACAAGACATAAACAAGTGTCAATCTTTTGATAGTTATTATCTCTTAAGAACACACTATTTGTTTTGACGACAAGAATTAATTTTTAAATTAATTAATGTAGCTGATATGTTTTGAATTTGGTAAAATAGACATCACTTTTTAATTCATAATATCAAATATATCTTAGGCCTAATTTTTGGTATTTTTCTGGAAACATTCATTTTTTGATGAATAGTGAAACCACTAAGTGGTTGTTAAAAAAATTAATTTTTCATAAAACTTAATTTTACCACTTCTGTGAGTGGAATTTCAAAAATCCAAGAGACACGGTTGATTTCAGTAAGTAAAATTTGTTTCAATGAGATGAAAATAATTTTTTGTGAATAGTATCTTTTTACTTTTTTTACCACGATTAAAAGTAAATAGGGTAATAAAGGGTAAAAATGATATTATTATTGCCCTAAAACATGTCCTAATTCTATTGGATAAGTGTAATTCGACCAAAAACAACCTTAGGAATAAAATATGATCATTTAGGCTCACATGGATTAGATTAGGACATTTATTATTAATTTATTTAAAGAAGGGTTAAAATAGTTAAAATCAATGTTTAATAAGTATATCATTTTTTAATATAGAGTTATACATAAGATAAATTCCACTATAAATATTCATTAGAATGATAAAAAATATTTCCTACATAATGATATTTTATTTGTAATTTTTAGACTTTAAATAAGTTAATTTATTTATGACACAAAGATGATGTAGTAATTATCTTATTAATGAAATATTGACATAATTGATGTTATAAATACCAAAATAAAAGTAATTTGAGACTTTTTATGAATTACACTAATTTTCTAGGTTAATATGACATGTTATTATTGATTTAATTAACTTTTTTCTAACTAAGAATTCTGTTATGAGTTTCACAAAAATCAATTACTAAATAGTGTCAAAATTGACATAAAATAGTTTTTAAAACAAATATTATATTATTAATTGTTATTTTAATCCTAAAAATATAAGGTTCGTCCAAATGACTTAGATAAGGTTATATATATTAATAATAAATAACCTGGGGTTCTTTTGGCTTCTTATAGTATGTTTATTAACCTTATAGTGTAAGAACACAAAAAGACACGTAAAATTATAATTATCTAACTTAAAGTAAAATATAAATGATAAGGTTAAAATAGGAACCTAAAATTGTCTAAATTTTATTGGATGAGATTATTTCGACCCATATCAACCTTATCTTCGAAATAAATCAATTTTGAGCTATTTAAAACCGAATTTGGCTTTATAATAAAATAATATTTTTAGTTATTCCAAAGGTACCCCTCTCCTCCATTATAAAAGGGCACCTCCTCCCTCTCCTCCTCACACCACTTTGAGCCTTCAAGATCGGAAAAACCCTTAGAAGTTATCTTCTACACTTCCCTAGAAACATCCTAGAGTTCCTGGTCTTCTTCAAAGACCAATTTTAGTGCCCTAAGTGGAGGACTCAAAGAGGCGCTTCAAAGAAGAGATAATGTCCGTTACCGATTCTTTCAACTTTATTTCATCTTCCACTTCTTCTTCTTAGGGTGTTTCATTATGAAGTAATAACATCAGTATCAATAATATACAGATATGTTATTATAAGTATGAATCAACCTTATTTCACCATCTATCCATCCTACGGGAAATGAAATCACCGCGCGTGCGTACATACGGAATACCGTCTCCACACCGTGGTGTAATCTATTTTCCACCACAACCTTACTTGGATGGGTATAATGGTGTACATAATAACTATATATGATTATTGTAAAATGGTATTGATTCTGAAATAGTATAAATACACTCCAATACAATTCCATGATCATGAGAACGATATCATCGCTGGTGCGTACGTACGGACTACCGTCTCCACGACGCGATGAGATTCTATCTCCACATTAACCATTCATGAATGATTATAAAGTATATATATAATAAGTAATCATGAAATATATGACATAATAATTATACTGGATTTATGTGTATATATATGTATGTCCTCTACTTAATTCCATTCAACTCAATAAGGAAACGAAAACGGCGTTCATGCATACGTACGGCCTACCGTCTCCATGAACGGTGTATTTCTTTCCATTTACTAATATATTATATATATGTATATTCTGAATATATATTATATATAAATCATGTATTATATTCTATAATTAATTAATCATTATCTAAGTAATCATATGAATAATTACAAGTCAAAACACGGACGACAAATGAAACGATATTACCCAAAACGCTCTTTAACAAGGAATTTACAAAAGAACGGGTAATATAAAGTCATAAGTGAACCATATATGATATCATAAAAACGAGTATGATTCTGGAATAAGACAATTATATTATTCAAATAATTATACAGGAAGTTTGGACACTTACGAAGAAAATCGGAACTAAGGTAAGGGATAATTTTTCAAATCTCATTTTTATCCGAGATTGCATATTTGTAAGTATTTACTGGGGGTTATTGCTATCATCCATGTCCATGTTTTATAAAAGTGTATTCATGTATGTTTAAAGTCCTTTTTACCCATTTTGACTTTTACCCCATTGTATGGAAGGAATCTTTCTTTTTTTTACCCTACAAGGTACCTTTTGACTTTTCTTGCAAAAGTACGAGAAGAATGTTTTTTAACTTATACGTCATGAAAGGATTTTTACAGTTTTATAAAGCCTTATTTTCATGAAGCTTCCTCCAAAATATTTCATGAATATTTTCAATAAAACCCTTTTCATTTAAAATTGCATGACATTTTGTGAAAAGAAAATGATTTTGAAGAAAAAAGGATATTTTCCTCAAGAATTCATTTCACGTGTTTTATCAAAACCATTTTTCATCTAAGATGACATTATTTCAAATTTCTATGTTTCAAGTATCATGTATATATTATTTACTTGGTTTCACTTTTCTTATGATGAAATGATATCCATTTTTTTATATGGATTATATGATGATGGGATGATGTTTATGAAACCCATTTTATTTATTGGGTTATTATGAATGATGTATGTTTATTTTGTGGCACAAGTAAGAATGATTTCATTATGAGATGGGTGGGACCTATATCTCCCTCCAATGCATTGTGTAAAGATTTATATCTCATGAGATAGACATGGCTGGAACCGCAAGTTAAACCGGTTTTGCAATACAGGACTGGAACGAGGAGTGAACTCGATTCAGAAAGGGACTTTGTCCACTAAGATGGTCTTGGCAGCAATACCTTGGCTACTATAGAAATAATATCATGTGCTTAATGGTTTCCACAATTAAATGTTTTATTCTCATGCTATTTTATCATTCTTAATGTTTCTTTATGATCTCTTCCTTACGTACTTCCATGTTTTGTGTCATTTCTCAAGATTTTGATGTTTAAACATTATGTTCATGTTTTTAAGTTCAAATTTATATGGTATGTTTTATATTATCCATTCTTACCCTTACTGAGCATATGAGCACACCCTTTTTATGTTTTCTTTTCCCTAGGATATAAAGAAAGGTTTTAGGTTGGAAAAAAAGGGATGATCATTATGGGAGATGTTGAAGATCTTTCACCACGATTAGAAGATTACGTTCCAAGTTTCCAAAGACACTAAACTATTACGGTCCTTGTGTGTCTGTTTTTGTTATGTATTAACTATTCCGCTAAAGTAATGTAATGTCCATGTACGTCAAGATTTGGGTCTCTACAAAGTAGAGGATCAATGTTAGACTTCCTCATGAGACAACAACCTCAAACGTTCAATTGGACTATTAATTCATTTTTTAATGATAAACTGATGATTTATTTAGAAGAATTATTTATTTCATTGGGATGTATCAAAAGGGATAAGGTTATAAGGGAAGTTTACCATCTCTCAGGAGATGCATATTAATGGTGGTCATTAATTCTAAACAATAAGGACTATTAAGAAGTATAAAAATGGAATGGATGGAGTTTAAAAAAAATTTCCTATAGAAATACATTCTTTGTGAACAGTGTGTTGATATTGAATGGAAGTTTCTTAGACTGAGTAAGATGAATGATGAGAATGTTGCAATGTATGAGGGTAAATTCACAAGGTTATCTAGTAATTATAAAAACTATATATGTAACCCAATAAGTAATATTGATAGATTCATTAATGGATAAAAACCTTTCCTCGGATGAGCACTAGCCTCAAAATTATACTAATCATACGAAGATGTTGTCTCATCTACAATCAATATGGGAAAGGAATTATCTAATTATTACAACAATAAAGTAAAGAAAGAAAAGATGAGAATGGTAGAGAAAAAGAAAGATAAAATGATAAAGGGAAAGAATTATTTTCCCATAGGTGATAATTTTGGGAAGAAACACCCTTGTTCTGACCTGAATTAATTGGGAATCTGTTTCAAATGTAGAGAAAAAGGTCACCATTCACATGATTTTAAGGGAAAGAAATAAGCTATTATATGATATAATTGTAATGACATAGTACATTGTGTTAATTATTGTCCAAATAATCAATTAAATATATCTAAGATTAATAAATTGGATCATAATAAATCTTATGTTGTTACTACTCTCGAAGTTGAATAATTAATGTATTTGTGTCTTTGGATTCATGAATAATATTCTGGTTATAATAACAATGTAAAATATATAAGGATTTTACTTGATAACTTTCTGTATTCATTATTGTTTTTATATGATGATGGTAATCATATATTCAGTAAGTGACAATGAGTGAAACATTATGTGACAATTCATTTTGTAAATTTAGAGACATTTTAGACATATTTTGGATAGAATTATTTTTGATAACTGTAATGGTTTGAATGGGTAAAGTTAAACATAGTATTGTATTTTTAAGGTTAAAACATTTCTTATTATTATTATTTTAATGATATAGTTTTCATAAAAGGAATACCCATAGGTCGGGAAATAACATGTCGCATCTAGAAAGGCTGCAAGACTTGAACCCACAACCGAAGGGCGATAAGGGTGCATCACCAACCATTGGCTGACATGAAGTCCCTCGTTAGTATAACATATTTTTTTATTTAAATCGTATAAGTATATATTTTTTTACCTCATATGATTAATATAAATAAAATATTTTTTTGTATTATATTTGGAAGAGAAGTATGAGTTTGTGGTAGGAATTATTTAAAGGATGAAACTATATATGTCAATTATGTATGATTCCTTGTGTTCTTAGTCTACGAAGTTAATTTATTCTACAAAACTGGGGAAAGGATCATAAAACCAAAAACAATTCCTAGTACTTTTGTTTGTGATGATTCTAATGGTCCATTAGATCATCGTATATTTATAGATTTCTGGTTTTTATCTTTCTCTTAATAATTTTATGCAACAATCTTCATCAATACCTGATGGTTAAATTTTCATTCATGTCCATGTTTTCCTACAGGGAACCCTAATATGTGTTATTGTTTTATCCTTTTTACTTCTCTTTATTTATTTTAATGTGGAGGTTTTATCAACCATTTTTTCAATGTTGGATTGTAATAAATGGAATTTAAATAATCAAACCTTAGTTACCGGACCTAAACTCAAAAATTGTGATGATTAAATTTATTGAAGGAGGAGATAATGTAACACCCCAAGATTCCATGGTATGTTATTCCATAACAATTTAATACCTTGATCTATATGCAACACCGAGTTCGAGCGCACGACGACTTATCAAACTAGTAGTTTAAGAAGCTATTATGAATCGCATTACCCACATTTTTAATTTTATATATATCCCATATAATTTTAATATTCATATTCATTTTTTCTTAGACATAATATAAGGATAAATTTAATTTTTTAGATAAAATAAGTATTTTTCAATAAATTTCATTTTTCTATCTTTTAATAGAGAACCATTTTTAAATCCAATCTTTACCACATTTATATATTAAATTTTAATAAAAATAAAATTCTTCCTTATAAGAATGAAATAAAAATTTAAATCAGAATTTTTTTTGGTAATTTTTTAATAACTTTCATATTTGGATGAATTGTGAAAAATTATTAAATTTTAAGTGAAAACAACTTTTTTAATCGAAATAATTTATAATGTTAATTATAAATTTGTGTGGTTTTAAAGAGAAATTAGATTATATTTTTATCATTTAAAATAATTTAGGTCATTGGAAATAATTTCACATTTCAATTGGAAATAAACACATGTCAATATTTTGATAGTTTTTTCTTCTTAAAAACTCACCTTCTGATTTTGACAGTGGAAATTAATTTTAAATTAATTTCAGAAAGGTATTTTCTTTGAATTGGAAAAAATGTATTCCATATTTGTAATAATAAATTCTAGAATTTTTAAATTGGTACTTTTTATTTTTGTACATTATGAATAGTAACTTCAATAATTATTTTTATTTATCATCGTTAAATGATAAATTAGGTAATTAGGGGTAACAAAATAGTATTATAATACTATAAAACCTCCCAAACACATGTCATAATACTATTTGATTAGATATTTTCTACCATGAGAATACTTAGAAGAAACTATTTTCATTTTTGATCCACTTGGGAGTGAAAATGAAATTTTAAACCTTTTAATTTAATGAAAAGGTAAATATAACATAAACATGTATCTTTTACTAAATCAACCATAATATAGGGTTATATATCATATCTATATGAAAATAAATAGTCATTATAAATTTAAAAAAATCCTAAATCATGGTATTTTATATTTTATTTTTAGACATTAAATAAATATATTTATTTATGAGACAAAGATGATGTAATAATTACATTATTAATGAAGGATTCCAATAAATGAATTTATAAATATCAAAATAAATATAATTTGAACATTTTGATTCCATCGACTAATTTTATGGATGAAAATAAAATATTAGGGATGAGTTAATTCCATTTTTTGAAAGAATAATGTTATTATGACTTTAACAAAAATAAATTAAAAAATAGTTTCAAAATTGAAATAAATGAGTTTTTCAAACAAATACCATTTTATTAAATGATATAATAGTCCTAAGAATCTAACATTCATCCAAATGACATATATAATATATAAAATTTCATTAATGATACACTTATGGTTCCCTAGTCATTTTATTATAACTATATTAACCATATTTATAATAATACAAGTAATCATTGTATGAGTTATAGTTTTTAACTATGTGTTAAGGCCAAAAGATAAGGTTACATTTATAACCTAAACTTGTCTAAAACCTATTGGTTGAGAGGATTTTTACCCATCCTCATATTATCCTAGAAATAAATTAAATTTCAGCTATTATAAGATGAAAATAAATTTATTATAAATTAATATTTCAATATTTTCCTAAATTTCTCCTCACCTCTCTTATAAAAGGTCACATCTACTTCACTTTAATTCACACATAAAAAGTCCTTTGGTTCAGCCAACCTCTGCCCAAATATCTACCCAAATTCATTAACAATATCCTAGAGACCACACTTTGGGTAGTATAAGGCCCCAGCCTTAAACATTACTTAATCTTGGGTTATTTGAAGAATTACCATTGAGGATCTTTTTAGGTTTAGAGTTTTAGAGAATTAGATCAAATATCATTCATTACATTCCACATTTAAACAAGGTGGTTACCTCAAAGACAATATTAATTTATTCCACCAAAGGAAACATATTTAAAATAAAACATGGTTTCTTTATTGAAACTTCCTCGGAATTATCATCACATCATGTACTTTTTCCTTGACCTGTAAAAATAATTTCAAAAACATGGGATGAGCATAAAATGCTAAGTAAGGGATATAAAAATACGGAACGAAAAAATTGTTATATGTATACCTAAGAATCAATGAAATCATACATTACTCATAAAACATAAGCACATTAACATACCTCATGAAATCATAAAATTTATGAATAACTCAGAGAAATTTTAAGACATAAAGGTAACTTGAGGCATTCATAACATTCTTATGTAGGGAGTAACCCTCATGGTTACGTTAGGAATACCCATCAAGGTATATTCCCTAAATCTCTTCGGAGAAACCTTAGTGTTTAACTCCATTCACGTTACTCAATGCATTAGAGAGATATCTTGGGCTCACCCGCCCTTAGTTTATCACGGAACCACTCGACTACATAAACAATTCCCAAGAACCATAACATAATCGTAAGATGGCACGTCACTCCCCCGACGGTTCTCCACTCTGCCCTCTCCCTTGCCCCTCCTAGGGTTTCATGGACCTCCTCGGTAGTGATGATTCTTTCCCTCTCTCCTGCCAAACCATCTTTACTTATTTCTTGATTTCTTCTTCATTATCCTTCTTTCTGGTGGCTTAATTTCACTGGGGTTTCTTCTCTGGTGCTCTCTATCATTGGATTTCTTCTACTGATCTTTTGGACATTCCATCGACGATCATGTGCTAGTGAAGCCCTCGGCCGTCCAAACCCTTCTTTGACCTCACGATCATCTATTCCTCTCCATGTCGGAGTTGGAGCGCTGGGAACAACATGGTTTTTGGTTAGGTGGTTTGGCGGTCAACTAGTGTTCCGGCGCTACCTTGGTCAACTTGTTCTGGCAGCGTCTAGTTCTCTGCTTCTCAATCACTGGCTTCGTTTGGAGGCCACAACCAATCAGTTCGCTACTCTGACCTAGCGATTCCATGTACCTCTCCCTGTCGGACCTGGTACAGTGGTAACTTTGTAGTTTTGGGATCTGAATTGCAGATGTCGGTGCTCCAGGCGAGTCATGAATAGGTTCTCTCCTGTGAAGATGGTATCTGGTTTGTTAGATATACTCATTGTTTCTTCCTCAAATGCATATATGAAGGTTTTGTTTTTTTTCAGTGAGATATGGAGTCATTTTACCGTTATTTAGTGTTGAAGTCATTTCTAGATTCGGTAACTTTTTTTGGTGTGGTGACGGACGTCAGCATCGAATGTCGAGGGAGAAGCGATGACGGCATGGTTTTTTCTATAATGGAAACTGTGTTGGGATGATCTCTGGTAGGTTACTCACCGATGAAGATGTGACATCAAAGGGGCATGGATCTAGGCAGCTCACATCTCAAGATAACGTGTTTCAAGGACGGGATACACATATCTTTTCTTTTTGAATTTCAAACTATGATTGGTGGTTTTGGTGATATTTTGTTGTTTCATGGTCTTTTAATTCTGTAATATTGTTTGAGGTTTGGTTTTGTGAGTTTCCCACTTTATCATAAAGTGACATTTGAAAAATAAATAAATGGATTTGGATTAGATCACTTAAAACATGCATAAAGGAAACATAAAATTTTCATATTTCAAAAACAAGATATCAATACAACAAATTGATATAATAAAAACATTATAAAAACCATTTTCAATACCAAAAAAAAGAAAAGTAAAACGTGGTTTTTATTTTTCATTGAAAAAGTTATGGCTTGTAGAGGAATCCGAAACACAAATAATGGTCATGGTCGTGAAGAAGTCATTGTCACCACATACGTAAGACAAAAACACTCCTTTTGTCATTTAGTAAAATTATACATTAAAAAATATTCCTTTTGAATGAAATTAAAAGTCAAAAGGGTTTATTATACAACTAACAAAAGAAGTTCGTATATAAATTGAAGTATAACTCAACGAAAGGAGATTGAGGCGAAGTCCCTTACCTTAAGTCTGACTTGTTCTCATACGTTCCATTATATTCCGGAATAATAAACCTTGGTCAATTTATAATTTCATAAGGAAATCCTTTATAGATTATTATTCAATTCATATCACATATTATCATGTTATAATAATTAGTTAATTATGTGAGTTCATATCATTCGTTTTGTCGATGTTCGGTACCTAATTCAAAAATGACCTTGTTTGAAATGAATTTCCCATGTAGTCATAATTACATCATCTCCAGAATGGTATTAATTATTTAAATATCATATATATTCAGTATATATTCATTTTATACTATTCCATAACATTTGGCAGTAAAAAATGAAATGCACCGTTCATGTAGACGGTAGTTCGTACGTACACATGAACTCTACTTTCATTTCTTTGTCATATTAAAGGAATTAAAGCCAAGTGAGGAATATATATTATAATTTCAGTATAATATATATGTTATATAGGTAATATAAGTCCATTAATTAAATTCTTTAAAAATTCCATGTTTGTCTTGAAGGTATCACATCACTTGAGGGGGCGGTGGTCCGCACTTCCTGAGATGAAATTATCACAGTTCCACAACATGTAAAGCATAACAATGTGATTTAAAAATAAAATTCAGAAGAATATAGAAAACTAACTACCATTTATTTAATATAAAAATACAGTGACATCATAATGGCGACCATGAAAGGTGTTACAAGAATATTGAACAATCATCATTTTGTGGGGTAGTAATTCGCCACCCACAGAAACAGTATGTTCTTTAACCATTTGAAGGAGGTGTCTATAAGTGTAGGTAGAATCCACACCATAAAAACCTCATAGAATATTGATGATACTATTTTTATTATGGGTTTAAATAATAATAAGATAGTGGTTATTGAATAAGGAAAATAAAATAAAGGAACTTTAAATAATACATTTCCTCTAAATCAGGTAACACTTTTTTTTATTTGAGCCAAAGGTTTCCTTGGAAAGACTTATACCCTAAGTGAGGCTTATAAAAGTATGATAGTGATGTGGAAAGGAAATGTGAGTAGATTTCAGACAATCCAAGTGCTTGAGTTGTGTGGGAAAGGGGGTAGAGGTGGGGTCATTTTATAAGAGGGAGGATGGTCACTTTTGGAAAGTCTTGAAATGTTACTTTATTATAAAATTATTTTCTAATATTAAAGGTCCCACAATGATATATTTTGAGGATAAGGTGATAAGGGTTTTAAATCTATACATAAAATAGGTTTTAGAAAAGTTTATGTCTTATATTTTACCTTATCTTTTAATTTTATTTAAATCATTCATGAATGAGGTAATCATTGCATCATCATGGTGTCATAAATAAATTTTATTATATAATGTCTAAAAACTATAAAAAAAATACCATGATGTATGAAATTGTTTTAGATTTTCAATGACTATTTATAGTCTAAGATATCATTTATGTAGACAAAATTAATATTTTATTACATAGGATATACAAACCATTGTTATATTTCTCTTCTTTTTAATAAATAATGTCATAAATGTCACTATTACACCCATGTGACTCCATAGGCCATCAAGATCATTAAAAACATTCCCATGGTCAGCCATGACTCAAAAAAAGGATGTGGACACATGTTAGGGTCATTTTATATTATTATGATATTATTTTATTACCATTAACTACTCTATTCCTAATTAATAACGATAATTAAAGATAATTACAATTGTTAATATTCATAATGTCCAAAAACAAAAGAATCTTAATCACATAATTGGGAACTTCTGATTCCAAATATGGAATCCATTTTACCAAATTTCGAACAAAAAAATTTCAGTATTTAATTTAAAAATAATTCTCGTTGTCAAAACAAATTGCGAGTTTTTAACGAACAATATCTATCAAAAGATTGACAATTGTTTATTTCCAATTTCAAAGTGAAATTAATTATAATTACCACCATTGGATTAAATGTTAAAAATACATACTAATTAAACTTTAAAACCAATTAAAAAGATAATCTAACCATATAATTAAATTATATGAAAACACTGTTTTGAAGTAAAATGCAGTAGTTTTCACTATTCATTAAAAAATGAACATTTTTAGAAAAATACCAAAAATTTATCCAATTTAAATTTAAATGTCCCAATTATAAAGAATAAGTTTATTTTAAAAAATAGATCTTATAAAATTTTCAAATGTTATAATTAAAAATGTTTTTCCATCAACGGGCTATAAAACAATCTTTTAAAAATATTAGATTATTTTATGCTTAAAATTGGATTTATTCTCATTTTAGGACTCAAATGCACTATATAATTCATAAATAGAAATAGATATAAAAATATATTATTATTTACTTACTTGGGATGTTACATACTTCCCCCCTTTAGGAAATTGTGTCCCCGAAATTTATTTACTTATCGAATAAGTGGGGGTTTTTATCCCTCATTGCATTTTCAGATTCCCATGTTGCCTCTTCAATTATATGGATTTTTCATAGAACCTTTACTTGATGAATCACCTTATTCCGAAACACTCTCAACTGTGGTCAAGAATCTGGACCAGTTGTTCTTCATAATATAGATTCTCTTCCAGCTGAACTACCGCTCGACTCAAAACATGGCATGGATCTAACATGTACTTCCTTAACAATGAAACATGAAAAACATTATGTACCTGAGAAAAACATGGAGGTAAAGCCACTCGGTATGAAACTGATCCAACTCTCTCAAAAATTTCATATGGTCTAATGATCCTTGGACTGAGCTTTCCTTTTTTAACAAATCTCTTTACACTTTTCCATGGTGAAACTTTGAGAAGAATTGATCACCTACCTGAAAAAAGCGATCCTTCCTCCTATTGTCCGCATAACTTTTATGCCTGCTCTAAGCTGTTCTCAGATTTTACTTTATTAGCTGAACTTTTTCTACCATCTCTTCTACCAATTCTGGTCCCATAAACTTCATTTCACCTAATTCATCCCAAAAAGATGGAGTTCAACACCGCTTCCCATATAATGCCTCAAATTGTGCCATCTGTATACTGGAATAAATACTGTTATTATAAGAAAACTAAACCAATGAAAGTTGTTTTTAAAAATTCCCTGATAATCCATCGAACAAGCATGTAGAATAACCTCCAAAGTATGAATTTTTCGTTCTAACTTCGCATCTGATTGAGGATGAAAAGTTGTACTAAAAATTAATTCAGTTCCCAACAACTTCTGAATGCCTTTCTAAATGTTAGAAGTGAGCCTGGGATCACAATTAGATATAGTGGAGAGGGTAACTCTGTGTAACCTGACTATCTCTTTAAGATACAATCGATAATGTTTATCTAGGGAAAATTATCTCGTATAGAAATGAAATGATCATATTTTGTCAAGAGATCAATAATAACCGAGATTTCATGATTACCTCGAGGCGTCTTCGGTAATCCCACAATGAAGTCCATGGATATATTCTCCCATTTAAACTCTGGAACTAGTAAAGGCTGAATCATCCCTTTTGGTAACTGCCGCTCTACATTAACATATTGAGAAGACAAACACTTCATAGTAAATTCAGCAATATCTGTTTTCATTCCATCCCACCAGTAATACTCTCGAAGATCTCTGTACATCTTAGTAAATCCAAGATGAACTGAAAATGGAGAACTATGAGCTTCACATAACAACTCTCTCTTCAACTGTGAATCACTAGGCACACACAATCACTTCCCAAATCTCAAAACACAATCATTATCAATGTTCAATTCAGGTAACATACCCTTCTGAACTATCTCTACCTTTTTATGCAACTCACTATCTTGCTCTTGTGCTTGCTTAATTCTATCGGATAGAGAAGATTTCACTGATAACAGAAAATAAAACAGAAGAATTTCTTACACCGTCAACTTCCAAGCCAAAATTCATTAAATATTTAACCAAAGGATCAAGTTCCAAACGTAACATGGTTTATAAATCATTAATTTTTAGACTCAAAGCATCTTCCACTTTATTTTCTTTTCCTGGGTGGTAGTGAATCATGCAATCATAATCCTTGAATAATTATAGCCATCTCTTCTATCTCATGTTCAATTATTTCTGAGTGAATATATACTTTAAACATTTGTGATTAGAATATATTTCACACATTACACCATACAAATGATGCCTCCAAAATTTCAAAGCAAAAACAAAAATAGCTAATTCCAAATAATGTATAGGGTAGTTTATCTCATGATTTTTCAACTGACGTGAAGCATAAGAAATTACCTGATCATTATGCATTAGTACACAACCAAGACTATTCAATGAAGCATCACTGTAGATAACAAAATCACCATTACTGGAAGGTAGTTCCAATACTATAGCATTCACCAATCTTCTTTTCAATTCCTAAAAACAATCATCACATTATTTTGTCCAGATAAAATTAACACCCTTCCGAGTTAGCTTGGTCAATGGTCTGGACAACTGTCCATGAAATTTAACAAACCTTCAGTAATAGCCTATAAAACTATGAAAAGAATGAATCTCTGTTACATTTTTGGGTCTTGGCCATTCTTTAAAAACTTTTTTTTGAAGGATCAACAGTTAGTCCATCTTTAGAAAAAAAAATTACCAAGGAAAGAAATTTGTTTCAATAAAAACTCACACTTTCTGAATTTTCCATACAATTTCTTTTCTTTAAAGGTTTAAAAAATAACCGTTAAATGACTTTAATACTCCTATTTAATTTTAGAAAACACCAAAATGTCATCAATGAAAACAACCACAAAATTATCAAATAACTAATGGAAAATTCTATTCAGAAGGTCCATGAATACAAAAGGTGAATTGGTTAACCCAAAAGGCATAACTACAAATTCATAATTGTCATATCTTGTATGAAACGTGGTTTTCGGAATATCCTCTTCCTTTACCTTCAACTGATGGTACCCCGATCTCTAGTCAATCATTGAAAAATAGTGACCTCCATGGATCTGATCAAACAAATCATCAATATGAGGCAAAGGATATTTGTTCTTAACAGTGATGTTATTCATTTCTCTATAATCAATACAAAGTCTCATTGAACCATATTTATTTTTAAAAAATAATACATGAGCACCCCATGGTGATGTGCTAGGTCGAACAAAACATTTCTCTAATAAATCTGGAAATTTCTCCTTCAACTATAAAAGTTCGATTTGAGCCATTCGATAAGGGGGTTTTGAAATTGTATTAGCATAAGAAACTAAGTCAACAGTAAATTCAACTTCCTGGTCTAGTATTATTCCAGGAAACATATCAGGATAAACATCAGGATACTCATTTCCCACTTTCACATCATTTATTGGAACGGTTCCTTTGTTTTGAACAATATTTATAAGGTAACATTCATTTCCATCTTTTAAAAGTTTCTCAGCCTCTCGATATGTTATCAACAGTAAGGGTTAATCCTTGTACACAAACTGAAAGTCTTTCTGAAAAGAAACTTCTTTAGATCTATAGTAAATCTTATCTTGGTAAATAGAGAGTCAATCCATACCCAGGATAACATCAAACTCTACTAGAGGTAAAACAATATGGTTTTCATGTAGATTCTTTCCAAAGATAAGTATAAGAAGATTCATAAAAATTCTTTTTGCCTCAACATTTCCCCCAGGTGTTTTTACCACAAGTTCATGAGTCATTTCTTGAGATTGAATTCCCAATTTACTAGAAAATTTTTCAGAGATGAATGAATTTGTAGACCATGATTCAAACAACACATTAGCATAATCTGAAAAAACAAACAAAGTACGTAATACCACTTCATTTGGTGGCCCAACATCTATTGAAGTAGTTGCAAATACTTTTACCAAACCTTTATGCTTGTAGTATTACTTCTTCCCATCATTTGAGCTCTTTTTTGAACACTCATTTGAATAATGACCTATCTCATTTCACTTGAACCATTTCACTAACGGTAAATAAAATTTGGTCTTACCATTAGACTGATCTTTTCTAGTGCAATCACGAGCCTTATGTTGCATTTTACCACATCAGAACCACTTCCCAGAATTCAAAAGACATTCCCCAGTATTCTTTTTACCACATTTATCACAAACTGCAAACTTACTTTTCTTACCACCAAAACTTTTTTAATGATTCTTCCCTTTCTCCTGCCACCTCGGTCTCTTCTTCTGTTGGTTCTCATAGAACACTTGATCATCGACAAACTCCATTTCCAACTTCTCAGAACATAGAACAAGCTTTTCATAACTTTTGAACTCCTGAGAAGCTAACGACCTTCAATATTTAGGCTTTAATATTGAGTAAAATGATTGATTTTACTATCAAGGTCTCGGATAAAATTTGGAGCATATATTGACAATCGAGTGAAATTTTCTTCATAAGAAGCCACTGATTCATCCTCTTGCCTCTATTCCAAGAATTTTTTTTCTATCCTAAGTCGATCACCCTTTGGAAAGTATTTCTAAAGAAACATTCCTTTGAATTCATCCCAGTCAAGAGCATCAATCTCATCAGTGTCCTTGATATTTTCAACCATCGGCCACCACTGATCTACTTCACCCTCCAAATGGTAAAGATAAATACTAACCTTTTGATTTTCTGAACACCCCATGACATAGAAAATCTTCTCCAGGGCTTTAATTTACCCTTCAGCTAGCATAGGGTCAGATGATCCTCAAAATAATGGGTCATGTTGCCTCATTAATTATTCCACCACTAACATGTTTGTCTGCGATTGATCTAGTTGATCTCATGCATGGATACCACCACCATTTATCGCTTGAGTCAACTGTGCCATTATTGCAAAAAACTATTCAGTTCCAATTCTGACCATCTCAGGATGCTGATTTGGAAGTTCATTTCTTTCGGTATGCCTTCCTAGAACCGCTTCCTTGTATCCTCTATGGAAAACCATTCTAAACAAACATGTCTTAAATGAAGGAACATGGTAATCTTAAAATGATATATCATTTCAATTTGACCATAAGGAAAAAAAATATTTTGGGATAATCATTTAATAGAATTATAACTCCTAAATTTAGCTAAACTGGCCTCTAATATCAACTATAAGGCCCCAGCCTTAAAAATTACTTAATCTTGGGTTATTTCAAGAATTCACATTGAGGATCTTTTCAGGTATAGTGTTTTAGAGAATTAGATCATAAATCATGCATTATATTCCCCATTTAAACAAGGTGGTTATATCAAAGACAATATTCAATTTTCCCAAAAAAAGAAACATGTTTAAAATAAAACATGGTTTCTTTCTTGGCACTTCCTCAACATTATCATCACATCTTTTACTTATCCCTTGACCCTGAAAAACATTTCAAAAACTTGGTATGGGCAAAAAAATCTCCGTAAGGGATATAAAAATACGGAAAGAAAACATTAGTCCATGTATACCTAAGAATCAATGAAATCATACTTTAATCATTAAACATAAGCACCTTAACATACATCATGAAATCCTAAGATTTATTAATCACCAATAGAAATCATAAGACATAAAGGTAACTTGAGGAATTCATAACATTCTTACATAGAGAGTAACCCTCATGGTTACGTTTGGAATACCCATCACAGTATATTCACAAAATCTCTTTGGATAAACCTCAGAGTTTAACTCCTTAGTGTTACCCAATGCATTGGAAAGCTATCTCAGGATCACCCTCCCATAGATTATCATGGAACCACTCGACATCATAAACA
This sequence comes from Viscum album, assembly GCA_963277665.1. Lineage (NCBI taxonomy): Eukaryota > Viridiplantae > Streptophyta > Magnoliopsida > Santalales > Viscaceae > Viscum > Viscum album. The sequence goes on along the minus strand of OY728126.1, from coordinate 1,938,539,249 downwards.
ATGACCATCAACCATAACATAATCGTATCACATAAAACATGCATAAAGGAAACATAAAATTTTCATATTTAAATCATAAGATATCAATAAAACACATTGATATAATCAAAACATTATCAAAACCATTTTCAATAAAAAAAATAAAAGAAAATTAAAACATGTTATTTATTTTTCATTTAAAATGTTATGGCTTGTAGAGGAAGCAGAAACTCAAATAATGGTCATGGTGGCTGAGAAGTTGTTGTCGCCACATATGTATGACAAAAACATTCCTTTTGTCATTTAGTAAAATGCTTCATGTAAAAAGATTCCTTTTGAATGAAATTATAAGTCAAAAGGTTTTATTATACAACTTATAAAATAAGGTCTTATATAATTTAAGGTATGCCTCAATGAAAGGAGATTGAGACGAAGTCCCTTACCTTAAGTCCGACTTGTTCTCATTCGTTTCTTTATATTCCTGAATAATAAACGTTGGTAAATTTATAATTGCTTAAGGACATCATTTATCGTTTATTATTCAATTCATATCACATATTATCATGTTATAATAATTAGTTAATTACGTGAGTTCATATCATGTGTTTTACTGATGTTCGGTACATGAGTCAAAAATAAACGTATTTGAAAAGATTTGCACATGTAGTTATTAGTACATCATCTAAAGACTAGTATTAATTATTTAAATATCATATATATGTAGTATATATTAATTTTATACTATTCCATAACATTTTGAGATAGAAAATGAAATGCACCGTTCATGGAGATGGTAGGTCATACGTATGCATGAACGCTACTTTCATTTCTTTTTCATATTAATGGAATTAAAAATAAATGAGACATATATATTATTATTCCAGTATAATATATGTTTTATATATGTAACAGAATTTCATTAATTAGATTCTTTATAAATTCCATGTTTGGCATGAACGAGTCACACCACTTGAGGAGGTGGTAGTCCACACATCCTCATATGAAATTAACACAGTTCAACAACATGAAAAGAATAACGATGTGATTTAAAAATAAAAGTAAGAAGCATATAGAAAATAAAATATAATATATATCTTATATAAATACACTGATATCATAATGGCCACCATAAAATGTATTAAATTAAGATTGAATAATCAACGTTTTGTGAGGCATTAATTCACCACCGATAAAAATAGTATGTTCTTTAACCATTTGACGGAGGTGTGTGTAAGTGTAGGTAAAATACTTACCATAAAAACATCCTAGAATATTGAAGATACTGGTGTTGTTATGGGATCAATTAATAAGAAGATTTTGGTTAGTGAAGAAGGAAAATAAAATAATGGAACTTGAGAAAAGACATTACCTCTAAATTGGGTAACACTTTTTTTTTGATTTGAGACAAAGGCTTCCTTGGAAATACTTCTGCCCAATGTGAGATTACTAGGAGTAATAAAGGGATGTGGAGAGATATTATGAGCAGAGTTTGGATGAGCCAAGGGCTTGAGAGGTTTGGGTAAGGGGTAGAGGTGGGGGCCTTTTATAAGAGGGAGGAGGGTCACTTTGGAATGTCTTGAAATGTTACATTATTATAAAATGATTATTAGATTTTAAAGGTCCCACAATGATATGTTTTGAGGATAAGGTGAAAAGGGTGAGAAATCCACCCATATAATAGGTTTTAGGCAAGTTTATGTCTTATATTTTACCTTATCTTTTCATTTTATTTAAATTGTTCATTAATGAGGAAATCATTGCATCATCATGGTGTCATAAATAAATTTATTTATTTAATGTCTAAAAATTATAAATCAAATACCATGATGTAGGAATTTTTTTATCATTAAAATGACTATTTATAGCATAATATATTATTTATGTAGATAAAATTAAAAAAAATTTACTTAGGATATAAAAACCTTTTTTATATTTCTATTCTTTTTTAAAAATAATGTCATAAATTCCACTATTACACCCATGTGACTCCATGGGCCCTCAAGTTCGGTAAAAATCATCTTATGATCGGCCATGACTCAAAAAAGAGGATTTGGACACATGTTGGGGTCATTTTATATTATTATGATATTATTTTATTACCATTAACTACCGGCTTCCAAATTAATCACGATAATTAAAGATAATTATTGTCATTACTACTCATAATGTCCAAAAACAAAAGTGTATTGATTAAATAATTTGGAACATCTGATTCCAAATATGGAATACATTATACCAAATTCCCAACACATAAATTGATGTAATTAATTCAAAAATAATTACCGTTGTCAAAATAAATAGTGAGTTTTTAACAAACAATATATATCAAAACATTGACCATGGTTTCTGTCCAATTTAAAAGTGAAATTAATTATAATGACCACCATTGGATTAAATGGTAAAAATATATTCTAATTAAACTTTAAAACCAATTAACAAGTATATATAGTCATATAATTAAATTATATGGAAAAAAATATTTGAAGTAAAATGTAGTATTTTTCACTATTCATTAAAAATGAATATTGTTAGCAAAATACCAAAAATTTATCCAATGTAAATTTAGATGTCCCAATTCTAAAGAATAAGTTTATTTTGAAAAATAGAGATTATCAAATTGTCAAAAGTTTTCATTAAAAATGGGTTTCCATCAAAAGGATATAAAACAATCTTTTAAAAATATTAGAGTATTTTATGCTTAAAATTGGATTTATTCTCATTTTAGGAATCTAATGCACTATCTAATTAATAAATATATATAGGTATAAAAATATATTATTCTTTGTTTACATGGGATGTTACAGGTAGAAATCCATCTTAAGGATTATTTTTTTTGCAGATCAATTGGAGACACCCAAATAATTGGTAATTGTTTTATCCCTTCTTTTAATGTTCTTTTCTTATTATACTTCCACTTTTTATGTTTTTTCCATACAAAATTAATAAATACAGTATCAAAAATATATTTATATGTAATTATAATCATGGGACATCTATATTCATCATTTTATCTATCCTACAAATAATAATAACAGCAAGTGTGTGTACACACGGCTTACCGTCTTCACGTTGTGGTGTAATTTGTTATTCCACATTAATTTTTTGGGATGGGTATAATGATGATTTTAATAAACATAAATAATTAATATGAAAAGATTATTATTTTTTATAATTAATATTCCATCCATTTACAAATAATTTTACCATTAAATGAATTATATCATTTTCCGTGCGTGCATAGGGCCTACCGCCTCCACGACGCGATGTGATCAATTATCCACATTAACCATTAAAAATGGTTATAAAATATATATAAATTATGAATAATTATGAAATATATGACATAATAAATATACTAGAATAATATTTAGATTTATGTGCATATATTTCATTCACTTGCTTCCATATGATAAGAAGATGAATGCAACGTTCATGCGTACGTACAACCTACCGTCTCCATGAATGGTGTATTCCATTTCACATATCTGTCAATTCTATATATATTTATATTATTAATATATATGATATATAAATTATATTACACATTCTTTAATGAATAAAATAATTATCTATGTCATATTATCAAGATTAACAACTCAAAACACGTACGATAAACAAAGCCATTATTGCTCAAAATGTTGCATTAACATTGAATTGTTAATAAACATGTAATATAAAGCCATAAAATAATCATATATGATATCAAAAATATTAATATGATTCTTATATAAGACAATAATATGTTTACAAATAGTATGCAAGAGATTTAGAGCCGTACAAAGAGTATCAGACCTAATGTAAGGGTCAATTTTTCAATCTCATTATCATCCAAGATAGTTTATACGTAATTAACTTTTGAACATATTTATCATACACATCCATGTTTATTATACATGAATTTAAAAATAATTTTTCCATTCTTAAACTATTTTTATCTTAATTTATACCCATGTTTTAATTTTAATAAAACATTTTGAATGGAATCTTTATATCGTTATCCAAACGAGGTACTATATGACCTTTTCTACAAATTAAAGAAATAATGTTTTTTAACTCATACAGCACGAGTGGATATTTTCCACTATTATGATGCATTAACATTTTGATGTTACCTTACAATCATATTTTATAATTTTCAAAGGAAATGTTTTATTTTATTATTACATAGTATTTCAAATGACTTCATTTTAAAGAAAATGGATTCTTTTAAATGATTTTAAATGATTGTTTTGGATCACTTTCATCTATGGAAACATATTTTATTGTATTTTATGCTTAATTAAGGATAATATATTATTATACAATACTCAATATCATATTTAAGGTGTTATGATGATTGACTGTGGATTTTCTATTTTGATATCATTCATTGCTTCAAGTTTATATATTGACATTCATATGCTAGTTTTAATATGACTGTTTATGTTGGTTATGTTTTAGCCTTTTTAATAAGAGGAATGAATTGGACATTGTAAGTGTCAGGTGGGGATCTCTATATCCCCTCAATAGATAGGTAGGGTGATGAGAAAATTATTTTTGGGTTTTGGATAGTGTCGTACCCAATTAGTTATTGTGTCTTGGTAGATTCCTTCGTTGTATGTTTAAGATGTCATGAATTAAGTATTCCCCTGTTATTAGATTAGTTATTGATATTACATGTAATTATTATACTATAATAATATCCATGTGAACATTTAAATATAATTTTTGATTAATTATTTCCATATTATGATGAATATATTGTTTTAAAAGGCTTGTGATTTAATTTTGTACCATTCCATAAATGTTTCTAGAATTGTTTTGATAGATTCATCTATATTGTTTATTTTTAATGACTATCTGAGCTAACCCATTTCATATGTTTTATTTTTCCAGGATTCCATGAAGTTTTTTGTAATTTATATGTATGGTTAAGATAGGAGAATAGTGGGTTTCTCAAAAGAATTATCTTTGTTTTGTTTTATGTTAGAAATTGTGTTGGAAAGATCATGTATGTGATCTACTTTCCAAGACTGCTAAATTGATCGGTCCATCAAAACAAAATTCCATATAATCATGCCAATGATTTAAAATAATGCACGAGCTCTTCGATTCTGGGGTTGGGGAATTATAGTAAGTATCAAAGGATGTTTAGAAACAAATTTTCAAATAGATTTAGAAAATGAAGATTATAGATCATAACCCTAAGATAGAATTTGAGGATAAGTATAGAAGGTCCCCCAATAATTTTGGTAAAGTAGGGATTAAATGGATATTACAAGATATACATAACTATATGGGTACTACAAGTGGAAATGGTTCAGGCACAGATGTACCTAGGGGTGAAAACACTGATAATGTGTTTTGGGAATGACACAGGGTAACTGGGTATATGGAAATAGGACTTACAACGCACCTGGTTTGACACTCCCAAGGGATATTATTAGGACATTTCATATTTTATTTACAAACCATTATTAATTATTTGTGAGTGAATAATTCATCAAAGAAACATTATTTATTTTTAAAGATTAGATATGTAATGTTTTTCAATTTATCTTACGTATTTTACTTGTTTATAATCTTAAAGTATGATTCATTACCTAATTTATTGTATGAAATTGTTTAGAAATGGTGACTAGTGGGAGGAATGGAAACATTATGAATGAATGTAATCCATTTAGGTACTTCCTTCCTATGTAAGATAATTATAATGGAGATGGCGATGACATTGGTGTTGAATTGCTTGTAACTGTACATAGAAAGTGGACTAAGGATATGAATATAAACCTTACTGGTATGGAGAACCCTGATCCAAAACACATTGGATATATGTTATACCACATCATGAGACAAATACATCAATCACTCAATTGGACTACAAATACATTTTTTAATGATTAATAGATAAGTACTTCAGATAAAATATTTCTTTCTTTGGGAAGTATAGAAAATGAGAATGTTTTCATTGAAGTTTACTATCTCTCAGGAGATATAGATCAATGGTGGTTATTAATTATACACAATAATTAGTAATAATAAGTTTAAAATTTGTAATTGAGGAACATTAAAGAAATATTCTGAGATAAATACATTCCTCAAGAAGGTTGAGCTGATATTGAAAGGAAATTTCTGAGTTTGAGTCTGAAAGAGAACGAGAATGTCGCAAATTATGAGGCTAACATCACAATGTTTTCTTGGAATTATACAATCTACATATAAAACCCAATAACTAATATTGATAGATTCTTTTATGGGTTAAAACCTTTCCTATGACGAGCACTAGTGTCACAATTTTTCTCATCGTACAAACTTATGATCACATATGGTATCAAGATAGAAAAGTAATTATCTAAGTCTTACGACAATAAAGTAAATCAAGAGAATATGTGATCGAAGGATCAATAGAATGATAAAGGGAAATAATGAAAGAAGTATTTTCCCTTATGTGATAATTTTGGGAAGAAAAACCTCGTTACTGGCCTGAATGGAATGGGAGTTTGTTAAAAATGTTGAGAAAAATTTCACCAAGATTGTGATATTAATTTAAACAAAAGAAGTTTTTCAATGAGATAATTGTAATGATATGGTACATTATGAAAACTTTTTCTGAATCTTCAATGAAATAAAGCTCAGAAGAAGAAAATTAATCAAGGTCTAGCTTAAGAAATTACTACGGTCAAAGTGGGATAATTAATGTAGTTGTGTTTTTGTATTCATGGTTTATATTCTAGTTATAAGAAGAATGTGATACATATAGGGAATGTAATGTAGTACTCTTTGTTTTCAATAATGTTTTATTATGATGATGGTAATCATATATTTAGTATGTGAAAATAAGTGAAACATTAGGTTATAATGGATTTTTTTAAATTTAGAGATCATTTAGAATGATTTTTGACAGAAGTATTTTTTATAACTCTAAAGGATGGAATGAAATAATTTTAAATTTTTATAGTATTATTTAATGTTAAAACTTTTCATCATATTATTCTTGGAATGTTATAGTTTAAAGAAAAGTACAACCCACAGGTCAGGAATTAACTTGTCATATCTCGCAAGGCCATAAGACTTAAACCCACAACCGAAGGGTGAAAAGGGTGTTTCTCCTACCATTTTACTATAGAAATTATTTTATTATTATAACAAAGTTTTCCTTATTTAAATTATATAAGTTTATATTTGTATTCTTATTGGTTTATGAAAAATAGAATATTTTTGAGTTTTATCTTTTGAAGAGAAAGATGAGTTTATTGTAGGAATTATTTAAATGATGAAACTCTACATGTCAATTAATAATTATTACTTGTGTTCTTAGTATGTTAAGTAAATTAATTATATAACACTAGGTAAAGGATCACAAAAATATGTCTTCCATGTACTTTCTTTTTTAATGAATCAAATGGTCTCTTAGATCATCGTAGATTTAGAGTTTCTATGTTGATAGCATTCCCCTAATAATGTTCTCTAGCACTCTACATTATAATCTTATGGTAATATTTTCATTCATGTCCATGTTTTCGTACATGGAAACCTATATTGTGTTTTTTTGTTATCCTTCTTACTTCCCTTTCATTATATTAAAGTGGAAGTTTTATCGACCATTTTTTCGATGTGGGATTGCAATAAAGGGATTTTGAATAATCTAACCTTAGTTACTGAACCCAAATTCCAAAATTTGGATGACTCTATTTATTGAAGTATGGGACAATGTAACATCCCAAGCATCCATGATTTTCTTCTTCTTAATAAATCAATAGTTTGTGATACACGCAACACCGAGTTTGAGTGCACCATGGCCTATCAAACTAGCCGTTTAGTAAGAATTTATGAATAATATTAACTAAAATTTCTATTTTATATATATACCATATAATTTTAACATTCATATTATATAATTATTAGACATAATATAATGATAAATTCTATTTTTCAAATAAAAGAATTATTTTTCAAAAAATATATTTTTTCTATCTTTTAATAGAGAACCCATTTTAAATCCTATATTTGACACTTTTATGTATTAAATATGACAAAATGAAATTATTATTTATAATTGTGAAATAAAAATTTAGTTTGGATGAATGTTTTGTACTTTTTTTGAAAACTTTCATATTTTGATGAATAGTGAAAAATATTAAATTTCAATTGAAAACAACTTTTTTAATCGAAATAATTTATATTGATAAATTTTAAATTTCAGTGGTTTTAATTTTAAAATAGATTATATTTTTATAATTAAATATAATTTAGGTCATTGGAAGTAATTCAAATTTCAATTGGAAATAAACACATGTCAATCTTTTGATAAATTTTACATCTAAAAACCCACTTTCTGGTCATGACAACATGAATTAATTTTAAATTAATTTCATCCAATTATTTGTTTTGAATTGGGAAAAATATATTCAATATTTGGAATCATAAGGTATTAATATTTTAAATAGGTACCTTTTATTTTGGGACATTATGAATAGTAACTTCATAAATTATTTTTATTACTATGGTTAAAGAATATATCCCGTAAATAAGGATAAAGAAGTATATTATAATAAAATAAAACTACCAAAAAACATTTCCTAATCCTATTTTATTATATATTTTCAACCATGATCATCTTTAGTCCAATATTTTGTCATTTTGGAAACACATGGCTGTGAAAATTACATTTTAGAATTATTAATTTAATGAAAAGGGAAATATTACACAAACATATATCTCTTACTAAATAAATTTTAATATATGTTTATATAACTTATATATATGACAATAAATAGTAATTATAAATATAATTATTTCCTAAATCATTGTATTTTATTTAATATTTTTTGACATTAAATAAATATATTTATTTATGACATAGTGATGATGCAGTAATTACCTTATTAATGAAATATTAAAATAAATGAATTTATAAATATTAAAATAAAAAAACATTGAACATTTTTTATGCCATAAAATAATTTGAGAGATTAAATTTAAATTTTAGGGATTATTTAATGCCTTTTTTTCTAAGGAATCACGTTTTTATGACTTTAAAAAATATAAATTACTAAATAGTTTCAAAATTGACATAAATGTGTTTTTAAAAAACATACAATTTAATTAAATCATTTAAGATTCCTAAAATTATAAAATTCATAAAAATGATTTATATAGTTTAAATAATGAAATTAATGATACACTTGGGGTTATATGGTCATTTTATAGTAACTATATTCACCATATAGTATAAAAAAACAAGAAGACGTGGTAAGAGTTAATTTTATAACTAATGGTTAAGTCCAAAAGATAAGGTTAAATTCATGAACTAAATTTTCTAAAACCTATTTATTAAGATTATTTATACCCAGTACCATTTGATACTAGAAATAAATCACTTTGGATCTGTTATAAATAGAAAATAAATTTATAATAAAATAATATTTCAAAAATTTTCTAAAGTGCCCCTCACCTCTTTTATAAAAGGGCACTACTCCTTCTCATTAATTTACACCATCAAACCCCATTGGATCAGAAAACCCCTAAAAAATATCCTCCCAACATCCCTCAAAAAATTATAGAGGCCCCAATATGGTCATAAATCCATAATATAGAGTATTTTTGTGAAAAGTAAAAGTAGACACCCAAAGAAGAGGTAATCGTTTTGTCCATTCTTTCAATGATCTTTTCATCCTCTACGTCCACTTTTTATGTTGTTTCTAGATCGAAGTAATAAATCCAGTATCATCCATATATTAATATTTTATTATAATAATTGGAAAACAATATTCACCATATTATCAATCCTATGAATAATAATATCACTATGTGTGCATAGGTACGGCTTACCATCCCTACACTGCGGTGTAATTTGTTATTCCACCTTACTTTATTTCTATGGGTATAATGATGAGTATAATAAACATAAATAATAAATATGATAAAAATTTTATTTTTTATAATTAATATACTATCTAGTTCCATGCCATTTATCAATTAAAGGAACGATATTTTCACTTGTGCATGCATAGGGATGACCGTCTCCACAATGTGATAAGATCCATTCTCCACATAAACCATTCAAAAATGATTATAATATATATATATATATATATTATGAATAATATGAAATATAATAAATAATAATTATACTTGAATAATATTTATATTTTGTACATATATCTCATTCACATACTTCCATACGGTCAGAAGACCAAAGCAATGTTCATGCGTACGTACAGCCTACTATCACTATGAACGGTGTATTCAATTTCATATATATATCTATCGTATATATATATTTATTAATATATATGATATATAAATAATATGACACAATCATGAATTTAATAATTAATGATCTATGTAACTTTATCAAGAATAACATCTCAAAACACGTACGATAAACAAAGCGATTATTACCTGAAATTTTGCATTAACATGGAATTATTAATAAACATGTAATATAAAGTCATAAAAGAATAATATATGACATCAAAAATATTATTATGGTTCTTATATAAGTATATAATATGGTTAGAAACATTATACATGATTTCCAGACACGTATAGAGAGTATCATACCTAATGTAGGGGTTAATTTTGAAATCTCGTTATTATTCAAGATTGTTTAAACATAAGTAACTACTAGATCATATTTATCATCCACATCCATGATTATTATATATGTATTTAAAAACAATATTTACATTCCTAGACTATTTTTTAAATTCATTTATATCCATGTTTTACTTTTTATAAAACATGTTGAATGTAATCTTTATTTTATTATCCAAATGAGGTACAATATAACCTTTTTGAAAAATTAAGGAAATAATTTTTTTTGTTATACAGAGTGAGCATATATTTTCCACCATTATAATGACTTATTATTTTGATTCTTCTCTAAAAATATTACTAGATTCTTTTCAATGGAAATGTTTTCTTTTATAATTACACCGTCTATCAATTTATTTCAATGTAAAGAAAATGGATGCTTTTAAAAGAGTTATATTTATTTTGTTGGATCACTTTCTTCTATGACAACATCCATTAATGTGTTTTATGCTCTGTTAAGGTTAAAATATTTTGATACAATATTCTATATTGTATTGATGTTTTTATGATATGTTTGACTGCGGATGTCCTATTTTGATATCAGTCATAACTTATGGTTTAAGTATTGACATTCATATGCTAGTTTTAATATAAATGTTTATATTGGTTTTGTTTTGCCCGTTTTCATAAGAAGAATGCATTGGACATATTATGTGTCGGATGGGGAATGTTATAGCTCCTCAATAAATTCGTAGTCTCATGAGACAATTATGTTTGGGTTTTGGAAAATGTCTTACCCAATAAGATATAGTGTCTTGGTTGAAGCCTTAATGGTATGGTTAAGATGTCCTGCATTATAAATTCCCTTATTATGAGATTAGTTATTTATTTCACATGTTTCTATTCATCTAGTATAATATCCATGAGAAATGTTAAATAGAATTATTTGATTTTTTTCTATATTTTTCTAAAGATAATGTTTTAAAATTATTTTGTTTTAATTTTGTACATTTCCATAATAGTTTATAGAAATTTGTTATAGCTTCTAAAATATTGTTTATCCTTATTGAGCATCTGATCTCACCCATTTATTATCTTTTATTTTAATAGTATTCTAAGAAGTGTTTTATGATTTATATGAATGTTTATTCTAGTGGAATAATGGATCTCTCCAAAAAATTTCTATGTTTTGTTTTATGTTAGAAATTATGATGTTAAGATCATATATGTAATATATTTTCCAAGACATTTAAACTGATCATTCCTTCTGAAAAACATTCCTCATAATCATGCCAATGTATTAAAATAATGAACCCTCTCTAGGATTCTGAGGTTTCGGCATTATAGTTGGTATCAAAGTAATTTTAACAATAACCTGGGTAATAGATTTAGAAAACAATAATTTGGGATCATAACCCAAATATAGACTTTGAAGATAAGTATAGGAGAACCCCCAAGAATCTTGGTAAATTAGGGATTACATGGATATTCCAAGAAATACTTCCCTATCTTGGTAATACAAGTGGACATGGTTCTAGAACAGATGTACCTAGGGGTGAAAACCCTAACATTGTGTTTCGGGCATGACACGGGGTAACCCGGTACACGAAAATAGACATTACTGCACACCTAGTTCGACACTCCTCGGGGATATGATTATGAAAATTATATTTTATGTATAAACCATTATAAATTATTGGTGAGTGTACATATACTCAAAGGATCCATATTTATGATTAAGTATTAAATATACATATATGATTCAATTTATGATATGTATTTTACTAGTTTGGAATTATGCATTTTGGTTCATAAAATAATCTAGTGTATACCATTGTTTAGAAATGGTGACTAGTAGAAGGAATAGAAATTGTATCAATGTACGTAATACATGAAGGTATTTCCCTCTTATTAAAGATAATTATAGGGGAGTTGGTGATGAAAATGGTGATGAACAACATATAAATGTAAAGGGATAGCTGACTCAAGTTATTAATAACAACATTACCCATATAGAGCACCCTAATCCACAACGATGAGGATCAATGTAAAATCAATTCATTAGAAAACAAACTCCAACATTCAATAACACCAAAAATCAATTTCTTAATGGAAAATGGATAATTTCTTATAGAAAATATTTCTTACTTTGGGACGTATCGAAAGAGGGAATGTCTTCATGGATGTTTACCATCTCTCAGGAGATGTAGATCAATGGTGTTCATTAATTAAAACAAGAAGGAGGATAATGAAGTAGAATATATGGAATGGAGGGAGTTTAATGAAATTTTATTGGAGAAATACTTTCCTCGTGAAAGTGAGTTGTTATAGTAAGGCAATTTCTTAGTCTTAGTAAAAAGGATGATGATAATGTTGCAAAGTATGAGGCTAACTTCACATGGTTATCTTGGAATTATGCAGACTTCATAATTAACCCAATAAGTAATATTGATAGACTCTTTTATAGTTTAATTCCATTCCTCTAAAGAGCACTAGTCATATAATCATTCTCATAATACGATGATATTGTCTCATGTTCTATCAATATAGAAAAGAAATTTTGTAAGTCTTATGATAATAAAGTAAAGAAAGGGAAGAAGATAATGGTCGAGAAAGAGACAGATAAATGGAAAAGGGAAAAAATGATTTCCCTTCTGTGATAATTGTTGGATGTAACACCCTGATACAGTCCTAAAAAAATTAGATTTCATGACAAATGTGAAAAAAAGGTCACTAGGATCATGATTCTCTTAGAAAGAATGATGTTTATAAATGTTATAATTATAATGATATGGTAAATAATGAAAATTATTTTCCAAATCATCAAGTAAATATAGCTCAGAAGAATCAAATGGATCAATTCCAAGCTTATAATATTACTATGGTCGAAGTGGAATAAATAACGTATTTCTGTTTTTGGATTCAAGAAATGTATTCAGGTTATAAAAAGAATGTGATATATATAGATATTTTCTTGTAGTACTATTTTTTTCATTATGGTTTTAACATGATGAAGGTAATTATAGATTGCGAATGTTACAATAAAAGAAATATTAATTTACAATTGATTAGGTAAATTTAGAGACCTTTTAGATAGATTTTGGAAAGATGTATTTTGGATAACTCTACAGGTTGGAATGGATTAATTTTTACTTTATATAGTATTTTTTAGTGTTAAAAAATATCATAAGATTATTCTTGGAATGTACTATTTTATGAAAAGGAAATCTCGTAGGTCTATAAATAACCTATCATGTCTGAAACGACCACAATAATTGAACCTGCAACCGAAGGGCATCAAAGGTGCATCACCTACAATTGGCCTACCGGAAGTCCCTTGTTAGTATAATATTGTTTTTTTATTTAAATGGAATTATTTTATATTTGAAACCATATATGATTAAGATAAATTGAAAAATTTTGAGTTTTATCTTTGGAAGAGAAAGATGAGTTTGTGGAAGGAAGTATTTTAATGATGAAACTCTACATGTTAATTAAGAAGGATTACTTCTGTTCTTAGTCTAAAATGTAAATTAATTCTACAACACTACGGAAAATATCACAAAACCCAAAATGTTTTCCTAGTACTTTCTTTTCTCATAAATCAAATGGTCCCTTAGATAATCGTATATTTAGAGCTTTCTAGTTGTTACTTTCTATAAATAATGTTATCTATCACCCTCCATTAGAACCCAATGGTTACATTTTCTTCCATTTCAATTTTTTCCAACCTAGAATCCTAGAATGTGTTATATCTGGTAACCATCTTACATCAATTTCTTTATTTTAAATTGGAAGTTTTATCGAACATTTTTATGATGTGCGATTACAATAAAAGAATTTCGAATAATCAAACTATACTTACCAAACCCAAATTTTAAAATTTAAATGATACAATTTATTGAAGGATGAGATAATTTAACACCCCAAGCTTCCACTGTAAGATTTTCCTTAATAATTCAATATCTTATTCTATATGCAACACCGAGTTTAAGGGCACCATGACATATCAAACTAACCATTTGAAAAGAGGTTTTGAATAGTATTAACCACATTTTGAATTTTATTTATATCCTAAATAATTTTAACATTTATCTTATTTATTTCTTATATATAATATAAGGACAAATTAAATTTCTCATATAGTAGAATTATTTTTCAAAAAATATTGTTTTTATGCCTTTTAATAGAGAAACCTTTTTAAATACAATATATGAAACTTTTATATATTAAATTTAGAAAAATATAATTATTCTTTATAATAGGGGAATAAAAAATTCAGTTACGATGAATTTTTGGTAATTTTCTGGTAATAATCATATTTTGAAGAATAATGAAAAATACAAAATTTTATTGAAAACAACTTTTTTAATCAAATTAATTTACAGTGTTAAGTTAAAAATTTCGATGGTTTTAATGTATAATTAGATTATATTTTTATAATTTAATATAATTCTTTCCATTGGAATTAAATTGAAATTTACATTGGACATTAACATGTGTCAATCTTTTGATAGTTTTTACTTCTTAAAACCCATATTTCTAGTTTTGACAATGAGAATTAATTTTTTATTAATTTCTTCCAATTATGCATTTTTTATTTGGAAAATTGAATTCTATATTTGGAATTATAAGGTCCAAATTTTTGATATAGTTAAATTTAATTTTTTCGACATTATGAATAGTATCTTCCGTAATTATATTTATAAACATTGGTTAAAGGGTAAATCCGATAAATAAGGGTTAGAAAATGATAATATAATTAAATAAAACTACTCTAACACATGTCATAATCCTACTAGATGAGATACTTACGACCATTATCATCCTTAGGCTAAAGTTTTGGAATTTTGGGGCCACTTGGATGTAAAAATGAAATTTTAGAATATTTAATTTAATGGAAATGTAAATATAAAATAAACATGTATATTATACAAAATAAATTTTAATATAGGGTTATATAACTGATCCTTATGACAATAAATATTAATTAGAAATATAAAAATATTTCCTATATAACAGTAATTTATTTATAATTTTTATAAATTATATAAATATATTTATTTATTAAACAATGATGATGCAGTGATTACCATATTAATGAAATATTCAAATAAAAGAATTTATATATATTAAAATAAATGTAATTTGAAAATTTTTATGACATCCATGAATTTTCATTAATACAGTAACATATGAGGTATGATTTGATTCCTTTTTTCAATGTAATAAAGTTGTTATGACTTTATCAGAAACAAGTTACTAAATAGTGTCAAGATTGACATAAATGGGTCTTTAAAACAAATACTATTTTATTAAATTATATAATAGTCATAAAAATATAAGATTCATCCTAATGACTTATAAACTATTAAAAAATACATTAATGATCCACTTGGGCTTCACTTGGAATTTTATAGTTACTATATTAACCATATAGTTCAAAAATACAAGAGGACATGGTAAGAGTTAATGTTTTTAACTAAGGGTTAAATCCCCAAAAAGGTTGATTTCATGTCCTAAACTTGTCTAAAACATTTTGGCTGAGAGTATTTAGACCAATATTCATATTATACTCGAAATAAATCACATTGAAGATATTATAAATCAAAAATAAAATTACAGTAAATTAATAATTCAAGCTTTTCCTAAAGTGCCCCTCACCTCTCTTATTAAAGGGAACTTCTAATTCTATTTAATTAAACCCTTAAAATCCATTTAGCTGAGAGAAAATATGATCAAATATGCTTAAAAATTCCCAAAAAACATCCTAGATTCCACCTGTTGGGAAGAAAACCATCTTAAGAATTCCTTTTGTGTAAATCTGAAGGAGACACCCAAAGAAGAGGTAATCATTTTGTCCCATCTTTCAAAGTTCTTTTCTTATTACACTTCCTCTTTCTATGTTTTTTCCATACCAGTGTAATAAATCCAGTGTAATAAATATACTGAGATGTTATTTATATCATGTAAAAACTTTATTCATCATTTTATCCATCCTACGAATAATAATATCACCATGTGTGCATATGTACGACTTACGGTCTCAACGCTGTGGTGTAATATGTTTTTCAACATTACAATATTTGGATGGGTATAATGATGATTATAATAAAAATAAATATTGAATATGAAATTATTTAATTGTTTATAATTAACATTCCATCTATTATCTAACCATTTAACCATTAAAGTAATGATATCGTCACTCATGTGTACGTACGGCTACTGTCTCAACGACGTGATAAGATTTGTTCTCCACATTAATAATTAATGAATGGTTATAAAGATATATATATATATATATATTGAATAATTAAGAAATATATGACATAATAAGGATATTGGAATAATATATATATCTATCTATATATATAAATATATGCCATTCACTTACATCCATATGATAAGAAAACAGAAAAAACATTCCTGCGTATGTAGGAACTACCTTCTCCATGAATGGTGTATTATATTCCTTATATCTATCTATAATATATATTTATATTATGAATATGTATGATATATAAATCATATTATACATTCTATAAGTAAGTAAATTATGATATATGTAATATTATCAAGAATAATAAGTCTAAACACGTACGATAAACAAAGCGATTATTACCTGAAATATTGCATTAACTTGGAATTGCTAATAAACAGGTAATATAAAGTAATAAAAGATTCATATATTATATAATAATTATTATTATGATTCTGATATAAGTTAATAATATGTTCAAAAACATTATACAAGTTTTTTTGACACATACAGATAGTATCGGACCTAAGGTAAGGGTTAATTTCACAATCACATTATTATTTGAGATTATTTTTACGTAAGTATCTACAGGGAAAGATTTAGCATCTAGAACCATGTTTCTTATACATTTATTTCAAATAAAATTAATATTCCTAGATAATTTTTTAAATTTACTTTTAAAAATCTTTTACTTTTTATAAAATGATTTGAAATGAATCATTCTGTCGTTATCCAAACAAGGTACTATTTGACCTTTTCAACCAATTAAGTAAAGGATGTTTGTTTAACTCACACGACATGAGATGCTATTTTCGGACATTATCATGCTTTATTATTTTGAAGCTTCCCTTAAAATATTAATAGATTATTTTCAATTGAAATCTTTTCTTTTATTATTATGCAGGATTTCAAATGATTTCAAGGTAAAGAAAAGGAATTCTTTTAAAAGATTTTTAATGATTTTGTTGGATCACTTTCATCTATGAAAACAATATCTATTTTATTTTATACTTAATTAAGGTTAATATATTAAGATACAATTTAATATATTCTATTTAAGGTTTTATGATATGTTTGACTATGGATGTGCTATTTTGATGTCAGTCATAGTTTATGGTTTATGTATTGACATTCATATAATTATTTTAATATATAAGTTTATGTTGGTTAAGTACTATCCATTTTAATAAGATGAATTCATTAGAAAATGTTTGTTTTGGTGGATGCCCACTATTACCCCTCAATGCTTCGGTAGTATCATGAGAAAAATTATGTTTTGGTTTTTCGCTAATGTCTTACCCAATTAGGTATGTTGTCTTGGCTGATGCCTCTTGGTGGGTTTAAGATGTACTACATTATTCATTACCTTGTTATGAGATTAGTTATTGATTTTTCATGTGATTATCTAACTAGTATAATATCCATGTGAATGTTTAAGTGGAATTATTTGATTTATTATTGTCATATTATGCTAGATATAAAGTTTTAAAAGGCATCGGTTTTAATTTTGTACCTTTATTAAAATGTTTATGGAAAATTATGATTGTTTATGTAATATTATTTATCCTTACTGAGTATATAAGCTTGACCATTTATTATATTTTATTTTCCTTAGTTTCCGAGAAGTGTTTAATTATTGATATGTATGGTTAGGATTGAGGAATAATGGATTTATCTAATTAATTATCTATGTTGTGTTTCATGTTAGAAATTGTGATGTAATGATCATGTATTTAATATACTTTCCAAGACTGCTAAATCGATCAGTCCATCAGGACATGATTCCTGGTAATAATGTAAATTTATTAAAATAATTCATCGGCTCTAGGTTTCTAGGGTGGGGGAATTACAGTTTATCACGGGTTTCTTGTTTTGGTCATTGATGATGATCACTTGATAGCTTTGATAGATTTGTTAATGCTATATTGCCCCTGTAGGAATGCGTCGTAGTCGGTCTTCTATATTCGAATCACATTCTCATTCTCTTTCCTTTTGATAAAGATATTTCAATATATTCGTCCAAAGGTAGTTGATATTGAAATTATTTCTAATTTTCCTTCTGCTATGGAGTTATGAGTTTCTTTGGAAGTGTGATCTTCCATTGGTGGTGAGTCATGTAAGATTCACAGGCCTTCCCCTTCTATTCCAAAACATTTCTATTCGTCAGATGTTATGTAATATCATCAAGACTTTTCTAACCATTGACAGGGGTTCAAGTACATTATTCCATACAATTTCAACTCATATTTTTTTGGAAGTGGACATCTCAATACCTCCAATTGATGCTATATGGATTGAGGTATATGATTAATTGTGTTACCCTTAATCTGTTGTTTTTTAAAAAATGTTTGAATTTTGTTTACCTTGTCATAATCTAGGACATTTTAAATGGATTTCCACACATATTGCATCTCAATCCCGAATGAGAGCTATTATAGAGTTCTACTAGTTCATACAATTGGTCCTAAGCCACCTCAGTTAGACGGAGGGTCGTTTCGTCCATATCTGATGGGTGAAGTTCCCCCTTTTTTGGTATGATCGGTTAACAATATTTAATTACATGGGAGGGGTGGCTCATAATACCCCATCCTATCAAATTGTGTCAGTTGGTGGTGTAGACAGTAAGAGTCTCCATTTTTTCAGTCTTCCCCCATTGCTCTAGTGAAGAATGTGGTGGATAATATGGTTGACATCCAGAAAAAGACTAGGATGGAGTGGTTGAATCTGAAGGTATAATCTGATCCTAAGAGGGGTGAAGGGGATGTTCATTGGGGTAATGTATAAGGATTTAATGTTAATCCTTAGTCATATGTATTTTCTTCATCTATCAGGTCCAATGGGTATCGTAATGGCTTGGTGAATGTGTAAGATAGGGTGTGTCCTATGATTTATTCACATTCCATTGCCCTTTCCAACCTCTTTGGATACCTAGAGGCTTCATGACTAGTTATAGAATAGCTTGATGAAATTGGAATGCATACACCATTTCAAGATGATAATAATGAGATTCCAAGTCAATTCTCAATGGACGACATTGAGTGAACATGAGTTAGAAGAATTCATAATCTACGAAAGAAGAAAGGATGATTTGAGATCTATGATAGTGGGAGGCTGCATTTTGTTTAAAGAGAATAAGTACAATGGTAATAAAGACTAATAATATCTTCCTAAACTGATGGAAAAATTATCTACAAAAAGGGAAAAGTAGATGGAGTGTGTTCCAATAGTTTATGACTAGATTCAACAGAAGGGATCAGACCTAAATAGTGTCAAGGGTAAGGCCAGGTGTGAACCTGTTGGGGTCTAAGGGATGGGTGATGTGGAAAGAAAGGATGACGGGGGTGAAGATAAATACCTTTATCTAATTGTACAATATTTGGTAGAATTATAGAATTGGATTTTCATATCAATTATCTAGTGGAGTATTTGAATATAATATTAGAATGTGAGGTCAAAAAAAGAAGTTTGAAAGGAACAAAATTCATGGATTCACTGAAAAGGTCGAATTTGAGCATAGAGATTCAATGAAGGGAAGATAAATGTTGATTATTACATATAGACATGGAATAATCTAGTCAACCACTTAAAATATTTATTCAATGATGATCTGTATAAGAATTTTAAGACACTTCAGTGGGAGATATACCGGTCATTTGAATCAAATAATATCAGCCTCATCTTTAATAAAATTTTTATTTCATACCATGCTCATTGATTTTGGATCTAGAACATGTGAAGATTTATAATTTTTCTTTAAAATTTCTTTTATAATAAAATTTTTATTTTCAATGTGTCCATTATAATTCCCATCCATGAAATTTGGTAAAGAAAAAACGAACAATATCATTTGGTGAGGTTGTAGTTCGTTATACATGAATAGGTAAGTTTGTTATTGATAAGATGGATGCGAATGAATGTTTAGGTATAACAATTAGAATAAAGACAAATAATTAAAATATTTCTACAAATTGTATTATTAAATAATGTAAAAATAATATTTTAGGGGTTGTAGATTAAAATAAATTGAATGTGATCATGGAATAATGTTACTCATTTTTGGGTAACACCGTTTTGTTTATAAGAAAAGGGTTCCTTGGTCAGATTTATTCCCAAATTGAGGATTAGATTTTGAGTTTAGGGAATTTGGGAGTTTATTTAATCTCATTTTGGTTGATCTAAATGGGATTAGAGGTGTTACTAAGTGTAAGCAGTAAATTGTTTATATAGTGGAGGTGGAGTGGTATTCATGAAAAAATTTGAAAAGGGAATTTAGATACATTTTTACCATTACAAGTGGGTATAATAATTGTCCCAATTATATATAATGTAGTATATCGTATAAATATTCACATACAATAGCTTTTGGAAAAAAAGTAGGTCATTTTTTCCTAAATATTATGCTTTAGTCCCTTGTTAAGATAATTTTTCTCTTAATCACTGTAAATAATTTTAATCACTTTCACTAAGATTTTTGGTCAAAAATTAAGATGAAATTATTGTAAATTATAAATTATGATGATTCAAAATATGGATTCCATTTTTCCAATTTCAAATAAAATAATTAAAAAAAATTAATATAAATTTAATCATACAGATAGGACAACAATGCAAGTTTTAAAAGTAAAAATGATCAAAATATTACTATGTTTTTATGTCTGATTTAAAAGTGAATTTTATTCAAATGACCTTCATTATATTAATATAAGTAAATTTTATCTAATTAAGATTCAAAAACAATCATAAATATAATTTAACCTTAATAATAAATTTGATGAAATGAATTTTCGAATAAAAATATTCCGAATTTTTCACTATTCATTAAAAAATAAATATTCATAGAAATATACCAAAAATCACCCAAAGATAATTTTGATATTTATAATTCAAAAAAGAAGTTTTTTTATTTAAAATTTTTAAAAATTTGACATCATTTATATTTAAAATATGTTCTCCCTTAAAATGTGGCAAAACTCCTTTAAAAACATAGTATTTTATGTGTAATATTGGGTTAATTCTTATCTTATGACTATGGAATTTCATGGATGATTGAAAAAACCATTTTTTTGAAAATAATATATATATATATATATCATTATTATAATTCACTATTATTAATTAATTTATTTTATTAAGAGAAAAATCCATTGGAGAATAAAAATAGTTTTTTATAATATCATTCCCTTAATATTCATTGGATTTCTATATTTATTTATAATTAATTCAACTATATATTTTTAATAAGTTAGGTAATCATATTCATAACCAAAATTTAAAATCTAGGTTATATATTATTAAAAAATTTATTTTAATTATATATTGTTGTTCAATAAAAATATTTCCTACGTGTAATGCAAACTAGTGAAAAAAATTGTCATTGTGTGCGACACAAGCTTACTCGGTATCACATGAATTGGAAGATATATCACATATATACTTTATCTATAATAGTAAATATATTTGGATAATATATTCCCTTATGTTATTGGTGTTATGTTTTATACATGCTATAAAATACAATGTACATATTTTTAGAATTTCTGGTGTCACATTCTCCCCACAATAAATAAATTTCATTCTCACAATTTAAAATTGATCATTATAATCGAAAGATTGATATTTAAAAATACTATTGTAGAAATAGAACATCATAAATTGGGTAGACACAACATATTCTTAATAATATGGAAAAGGAAATGTTAAGGTCACTACAAAACTAGGCTTTCAAATAGGAGAACATTAGTGAAAACATGGACACTAAAGGAAAATATAACTATCATATTCTGATGGAGAGTGATAGATAAAATGATCAGATGAATTTATTTACCACAAAATTATTATCTATAGGAATTAATAAAGAAAATTTATATAATAAAAAATGATGATAACATGAAATCATTTTTGTTCAACGACCATTTTTTTCACTGATTTGAGGAATTATTTCTATCGCTAAGAATATAAGTAAATATAAATATCTATTTCATAAATGAAATATTATACATTAGTTGTGTGTTGAAAAATTTCTACCTGATTTCATAGCACATTTTTTATCATATGGGGGAGAATTACATTAATCTATAAAACCTCATTAAATGATCAACTTAAACCATTTCAAAAATGGTTATCCTTTAAAAAAGATTATGATCAAACAATTTAGAATAATTTCCATTGTAGTTAGTAGTAACAAAGTTACCTTATCTGTATCAATCATTACTATCTCAGTATCAAGAACATCTAAAGGTATGTATTTCTCTTATCCTTCTGTTTTCAAAAATGTTTAATTTGTTACTAATTCACTTTTCCTGGTACCATTAAACATGTGATCTCAAATACATAATAAAGTGTTACTATAGAACAATCCTTACAATTTTCATAAATATTATAACTAGTATATCATTGATAAAATAATAAAATAATTATTATTATTTAATCCATGCACACTAATTATTCCACATTGGTTTTATTAATAACCTAATCTTGACTTGGATCTCTTATCTTCTTTGGAGGTGTAATCACTTGATGGGTGGGGAATATGTTTACATAGTTCCTCATAAACTTGAATTTGTAACACTAAATAGAATCAATTTTTTTTAATTCCCTTGCATTATTTTTTCCTAGTGTTTATTTTATCTACACATATAAAAAATTTCCATTACTTTCAGTTATTTTACATAGTGTATCTTTCCACAGTTCTCACATGATGGAAATATCTTCATCATATTATTTGATTCATTTTATTTATCTTGGTGTTAAAATGGCCTCTTATTATCTTGATTCCCCTTGAATATATTGATCCTAAAAATTTTCTTCTCTATTTTTATGGAACATAATCATATATCTTCATATGATGAAATAGTCAAAGAAATCGGCACCCTTTATATATTTATCATAATACCTTCAAAGAAGTGGTTAATATTTCACTCTACATTGTGTTTGTATTCATTAGAATACATGTCTATCCTTTTAAAGGTAGCTTAATAATCTGCAACGCATTCTTCTTTGTTTTTCAATATGATAATGAAATTTCTATTTAACTCAACTTATTGATAATGAGCGAAGTAATTAACAAATAATCTCTTCTTAAAATTTCTCTTTTCCATGATTTCTATTTCCTCTTCCTCCATATTATTCTTGAACAATGACAATCGTTGATCATCAACTCCATTGAGACAATAAATTCCAAGTTCGACGATTTCCATTTTATCACATCATAGTTATATGAATATCTTCTGTAATGAATTAAATCATTTCTCACCTACAATTGAATTAGTATTAATCATAAAGGATTTGAGATTCGTTCACACAAATCAATCCAACATAGAATATTCCCTCAATGTAATATGTTTTTCCATTATGGAATGATAATTTTTCATAACCTGGATCAATTTCACTAATATTTCTAGATTTTTCAATATTACAATACCACCTTTATTGGATTCCTTGTTAGGGAAACCTCATTAATTTCGACGATCATTAATATCATTCTTCCATTCGAGAACAATTTCTAACCAGTTGAACTTACTAGATTAGTTTATAAAATTATGAACATTGCATAATTATAATTCTATTATAACACTAAACATAAACTAAAAAAACTTTTCACAATTATTCTCATAATCTTAAACATGGTTTCTTTGTGTATATCATTAGATTCAAATACTTCATACTATTTTGTAATTAAAATGTGAATTATATAAAGTGTATCACCAAGGAGTTTCAACATGGATAAACAATAAGTCTCATTATCATATACCAGGTTACACTCAAGTCAGATCTGATACACATTTTCAGAGTTGTTACCATTGGGTACATCTATTCCACAACAACATCCACTTGTCGTATCCACAAAGGGATGTATTACTAGGGAGACTCACATAATCTCCAACTTACCAAAATTATAGGTTGTTATCCTATACTTATCCTCATTTTCTATCGTAGGTTTATATTCCCTAATATATGTTTTCTAAATGTAGTTTCCATGGTTGTGCTAAAATTTTTCTGATACTAGTTATAGCACCCCGACCCTAAAAGTCTGAAGCCAGTGTTTTACTTCATTACATTGACAATATTATAAGAAGTAAGATCAATAAGTTATGAATAGGTAATCAATTTTTGAAAACTATATTATATACATGATACTTATTTAATAATGGGAAAGGAAAATAAAACATAATTCGTAACAAATAAAAATAAACTAAATCCTTGAAACTCCTTCCAAAAATTAATCATCATATCCTCGGGAAAGGAATAAAAATAATGGTGGTATTAATGGTTTATTAAGGGTAAGTGTACAGAGGAAGTAATCAAGATTCCATAATAACAAAAAATCTGTTAAATTAAATAAATGAACACACTATCCATTTAGACAACTGTATAAGGAATAATCAATATAGAAAGGTAATGTTCCGAAAACACATGACATTTAATCAATATTGTTTGAATGAAATGAATCCAAATATATGCCAAAGAAGATAAATAATGGACAATACAAATAACATAATTCTAAACAAATTAATTTCTTAATTATTGTATATCAAGTTTCTTGGGAATATGATACCTATACCATCATGATTTTTTCTCAATAGAGTTTAAATTATTGTGATTAGGCCAATTGATTCGTCTCATGAGACTACGGAAGCATCACAGGGCTGGTATTAAGTGGTCCCCAACCCATAGGTATTGAATTAAATGTTCTCCATCCCATTTATTTCATGTGAAAAATCCTTCCTCCTATATCAGTTAATCATATTAATTACAGAAAAACAATCTTTATCCAATATCTATATCGAATAAAAGCTATAGATTTACTAATAATTCCCTAGTCAATCAAAAGACTATCCAAGTGAAATACATATGTTATAATATTATATGGTTTCATATGTAATAATATAAATTTCAATAGAATATATATATTTAAGATAAATTCCAGGTATAATATAAATGAACAACTATATGTGACTTTTTCAAGATAAAATTAATAATAATAAAAGAATTTGATATTGCAAACATTAGTTTTCCAACTTGGTAATTTTCATATCAAAACCCCTTAGATGTGATAATTCAAACTAAACCCATGAATAAAATTAATATAGAATTATTAATGATATAATAAAAAATAAAATTTATTAGTCATACCACACAAAATTAGAATGTGGTGAATATGAAATTTTGCTCGTATATTTAAAAAGTTAGACGAAGACCATTCCCTTATCTTTATTTTTTTATGTGGACCATAAAATCATCTATATTGGTTTAAATCATGTTAATAATTTTTACTATAACCATAATCATCTTATTATATCATATATGATCTTATAATAATATCTTATTACTTGTTTCTATGGAATCCTTTACTGTTTCCACTATTTTGAGTGTTAATTTCCATGTTTTTAGAGTATGTTTGGACTTGTTACTTGTAGTTTCTAATAATTAGATGAAAGTTTCATAAAAACATAATTTGAAACATGATTTAAATATAATATATACTCAGTATATATGTCTTTATATTAATCCATAAAATTTGTAGATAGGAAATGAAATGCACTATTCATGGAGTTGGTAGGCCCTATATGCGCTAGAACACTATTTTCATTTATTTTCCATAATTCAAATAACAAAAATTAAATGATATATATTTATATTATAATTTTATTATCATATGTATTTTATATATGTAATATATGTTTACTAAAACCATACTTTATATGTTCCATGTATAGTGTGCATGAATCACAACTCTTTGAGGAGGAAGCAGTCTACACTTCCACAAACAATATTATCTTATTTAAACAAAATTTAAATAATAAAGGTATGTCTAATATAATAATTCTAGATATATTGACAAAATATATATATCTTATATATCATATAAAAATAGTTTACCAATCATATTTCCCTTCGATGATATGTGGTAAAGGAAAAAATAACAACATCCTTTTGTGAGGCGGTAGTTCACCATACACGAATCAGTATGTTCATTACCCATTAGATGGAAGGGTGTGTATGTGTAGGTAAATCCCATAAAAATAAAAAAAATTTATATTTATTATACATATTTTATTTTTTAAACATTTAATCACATTTTTAGGGTATAGAGAATGAAGTAAGATGAATGTTATAATTGAATAATGTCA
Organism: Viscum album; assembly: GCA_963277665.1. NCBI lineage: Eukaryota > Viridiplantae > Streptophyta > Magnoliopsida > Santalales > Viscaceae > Viscum > Viscum album. The sequence continues at coordinate 1,938,512,360 of OY728126.1, read as the reverse complement.
CCTCATTTTGGGGTTACTCCTTTTGATTTAGACCAAAAGACTTCATTGGTTGGATTTATTGTAACATCGTGGGTAAATAAAGAAATAATACATTATCTTTTTTATTAATATTTTGTAATTAAATATTAATTTTACTTTAAATGTTTTTCTATGTTCGATAGCGTACCTGATACACAACAATGGGTTTCTTTGAAATCTTACATTACACACTCATAATAAGATTTTATTATTTTAAATGGTAGTTAACTCGTATCTATTTTATTGGAATTAATTAACAAAACTAACTAAAATATTATTATACATGTTTGTTAAATGTAGATAAATTTATTTAATAAAAATTTAGAGGCTTAAAATATTAATGAATCTAATTTTAAGCATAAATTACATTAAAAGGTCGATTGACAACCTTTTAATGGAGAAACCTCTTTAAATGTAGTTTTAGTCACTTTAATACATTATATTTTGACCAAATAAAATATTTCTTGTTAATGGGGACATGAAAAGTTACTTTGCGTAAATTTTTTGAATATTTCCGATGAAGTTCATTTTTTAATGAATAGTGAAAAATATTGTATTTTAATTCAAAACTATGTTTTAATATAATTTATTTATATGGTTATATTATGCCTTTAAATTTATCTAAATTTTAATTAGAATATATTTTTACCATTTAATCCAATTTTGGTCTTTGTAATTAATTTCACTTTGAATGTGTACATAAACAAGTGTCAAACTTTTGATTGTAATTTTTTTTAAAAACACGCTATTTGTTTTAATAACATAAATTAATTTTAAATTATTTAATTCCACTTCAATGTTTTGAATTTATAAAAATAGGAATCATTTTTTAATTCGGAATATCAAAATAGATTTGGGTGGTTTTTTGGTATTTTTCAGCAAAACTTCAATTTTTGATGAATAGTGAAACCACTTAATTGTAGTTAAAAAAACTGACTTTTCCATTTAAATGAAAATTTACCACTTATGTGAATTCAATTTAGAAAATCAGACATACATGTTTTTTATTATTATGTAAAATGTAGTTCAATAAGATAAACATATTTTTTGATGAATAGTAACTTTTGTATTTTATTTACTGGAGTTAAAGGTAAATAGTGTAATTCACGGTAAAAAGAATATTGTAATAATTCAACATTACCTTAACACTATTCCAAACCTTATTGGATGAGTAATTTATGACCATGGGCATTCTTTGGTCTATTTTGGGACCCCATGGAGCCACTTCTGAATGATAATGACACATTAGATTAATTAATTTAATGCAAAGGAAAAAGGACACAAAACAATCTTTTTGTAAATTAATTATTATATGGTCTAATATAAGTAATCGTTTTGACTAAAAATATTCATTAGAAAGGTAAATGGATTTCCTACATTATAGTATTTTTATAATAATTTTTAGACATAGAATAAATTAAATTATTTATGACATAATAATGATGCAGTTTTTAACTCATTAATAAAGCATTTAAATAAATAAGATTATAAATATTAAAATAACATCCAAAACAAGTCCAATTATTATTGGATGATTTTATTTCTACCATGAGTCATATTATCTTCGACTTAAATTATTTTTGGACCTTTAGAAACCGAATATCATTATATAATAAAATAATATTTTCAGACATTCCTAAAGATCCCCTCCTCCCCTTTGTAAAAGGAATCCACTTCTAACCGATTCCTCACACCTCTCAAGTCTTTTGACTCGTCCAAAATCTGCCGAATTAATCCCACTAAATCCCTCTCTTCCACCTAGAATTCGTACCTTAGGTAGAAGGCACTTCAAGATGTCTTTTTGGTTCAAACCAAAGGAAGTTACCCAAATTAAATGTAACGTTTTCTCTTAACTTCATTTATTTTATTTTACTTCTCCAACCCATAAAATCTTTTTATTCCTTTATTTTATAACAAAATAAGTATCATAAATATACTATGATTTTTTATGAGATTTATTCGAACTAAACTTACACACAACTTCATTTAATGGTTGAATAACATACTATTTCTGTTGATGTTAAACTAACGCCTCACGAGATGATGATTCTTCGATTATCTCCTACCACCTATCATGGATTCCATTAAGATGACACTATATATATATATATATATTATGTTTATGTTTTCTTCATGATTCTATATTTTTATTTTATATTTTACCTTTATGGATTCCATTATGGATAAACACGATAATTTCATTTGAGGAAGTGCGTACCACCACCCCGTCAAAGTGATATGACTCGTTAATGCCATATGTGGGATGTATAGATGATGAAGTTAGTGATATTATATATGATATTATATATGATATTATACTGCAATTATAATATACCTATGTATCATTATGTTTTAATTCCACTTAAATAAGAAATAGAAATGAAAGTAGTGTTCATGCGTACATACGACTTGTCGTCTCCATGAATGATTCATTTCATTTATTACCTCCAAAAAATATGTACTGTTATAAATATATATTTATACTTTATATATATTATATATATGGTATATAAATAATGAATTTCATTCTGGATATAATGGACTATTGACCACATGGACAACTTGTAAATATAAGGTGTTCATTTTTTACTCAAGTACCAAATATCAAAAACACGAACATTATTAACTTAAATGAGTACATAATGTATATAACATGGTAATAAGTGATATCAAAGGAATAATAAACTTAAAAAGGTTCATAAGAACGTAGAAATTAACTTTATTTTATTATTTAGGAGATTAAAGAATGACCCAGTCAAGTTGGACACGAGGTAAGGGACTTCGTCTCAATCTCCTTTCATTGAGGTGTATTTTCATTAATACACGACATTATTTTATACGGTGTATAAACCACATTGAAATTTAATTTTATTCAAAAGTATTCTTTTTCTATGAAACGTTTTACTAAACGACGAAAAGAATGTTTCTTTTAATGTAACTAGTGACAACGACCTTTCCACCGTTATGAGTATTATTTGATCTTTGGCTTCCACAACAAGTTGTAATGATTTTAAAAGAAAATAAATACCATATACTATATTATGTATTTTGGTATTGAAAATTGTTTGGATAAAGTATTTTATTATATCAATATATTTATGTGATATATTGTGATTGAAATGTGGACATGTTTTCTTTCATTTATATTTGTTTTATGTGTTATGATTTTATAATGGTACTTAGACATTTGATGGGTGGTTACGGGATAAACCAAATGACGAGTGGTGCTGTGAAACCTAGGATGGGTGGTTATGTTATAACCTCCAATGCATTGGGTATGGAAGTTGGCCGTATGGCTATTCCATTTAGTGATATGTGTGGAATTTGACCGTATGGTTATTCCAAATAATTATGTTTATGTCCCAACTTACCTTTATATGTTATGTGTTAATTATATGGGTTTTATGATAATAATTTGGTTACAAAAGGTTAAGTAGTGATCTTTTATTCACTAAATATTATTTACTACTTCATAAAGGTGATAAGTATTACTTATATTAAATAATTAATGGTTTACTTGTTGTCTTGAAAAAACTAACAGTTTTCCTTCTTTGTGTATCTCTTACTGAGCTTTTTATGCTCATCCCACGTTTTTGAAATGTTTTTCATAGGACATAATGTGGAATATGGTCAAGGATGGGATCAAGGAAAATTCATTTTGTCTTAAACATGTAACTAGAAATGACTCTTTTTTTCAAGAGTTCTTGTTTTGTGAAAAAATGTAAACTTAGTAGAAGTGTCTACATTGCATTTTTTAAATGAAATGCAATAGTTATGGGCTAATTCTCTAAGACTCTAAAACTAAAAAGATCCTCAATGTGAATTATTAACTGAATTCAATATTATGTATTTTTTAAGGCCAGGTCCTTATAGTTGGTATTGGAGGTCAGTTTAGAAAACACTAGGAGTTAGGGTATTGTTAAATAAATGTCAATAAATTAATTTATTGTAATATTGAAATGATATAGAATTTACAGATTACCATGTTTCTCTACCTAAGATATTTTTGTGTTTAGAATGGTTTTACACAGAGGAAAAAATGAAACTATGTTGGGATGACATCAAGAGGAAGAAAACCTTCCAAATTAGCAACCTATGATTGTTAGAATTAGAACTGAACAGTTTGTTGTAGTGATAGAATAGTTGACTAAGCCTATAAATGGTGGTGGTATCCATGCACGAGATCATCCCGATCAACCACAGAGGAACATTTCAGTAGTGGAGCATTTCATGAGTCAACATCCACCATCATTTAGAGGATCATTTGACCATGTGATAGTTGAAGGGTGGTTTAAAGCATTTGAGAAGATTTTCGATGTTAGGGGTGTTCAGAACATCAAAATGTTAGTCTTGTTGTTTACCGTTTTGAAGGTGAAGCTGATCAGTGGTAGTCGATGGTGAAAAAATATCAAGGATAATGAGGAGTTTGATGCTCTATATTGGGATGAATTTGAAGGTATGTTTCTTGAGAAATCTTTTCCTAAGGTGGTTCATCTTAGGATGGAAAATAATTCCTCAAATTGAGGAAGGAGAATGACTCAGTGGATGCTTATGAAGCAAAGTTCACTCGACTGGCAAGGTATGCACAAAATTTCATCTGAGATCTTGATAGTAAAATAAATGGATTTTTATCAAGACTGAATCCATGATATCAAATATCATTAGCCTCTCGGGAGTTAAAATGTAATGAAAAAATTGTTCGATGTGCGTAGAAGGTGGAAATAGAGATTACAGATGATCAAGTGTTCTTTGTAAAACAACATAATAAGAGGTCCAATTGGCAGGAAAAGGGAAAAAATTCATCAAATAAGCCTGGATGTAATAAAATTAAATATCCAACTTATGGGAAGTGTGGTAAAAAGCTTCCTGGAGAATGATTATCAATGTCTGGAAAGTGCATCTAGTGTGGTAAGTCTAGTCATATTGCTCGTAACTGTTTAGAAGATGATCAAGGAGGTAATGAAAATCATCAATAAGATGTTTTCATTGTAATGAAATGGTTCATTATGAAAATGAGTGTCCAGAGAAGAACTCAACTGAGGGAAAGCAGCCAGACTACAAGCAAAAAAGGGGTGGTGAAATCCTTTACAACTACTTCTGCAGATGTCGGTCCATCAAATGACGTTGTATCAGTTACACTATTTGTTTGTTCAGATTATGACAATGTGTTGTTTGATTCAGGGTCTACACACTCTTTCATTTCTGAGAAGTTTTCTAATAAATTAGGAATTACATATCAAGATATGAATATGGAACTTATGGTAAAAACACCTGGAGGAAATGTTGAGACAAAAAGAAAACATAAGAACATTATTGTCCTTGTGTGCGGAAAGAATCTACATGAAAACCTTATTTTTTTTCCTTTAGTAGAGTTTGATGTTATTTTTCCCATGGATTGGCTTTATGTTTATCATGTTATGATTGACCGCATAGTTAAAGAGTTTTCTTGTCATAAATATTTATAGTTTGTTTACAAGAATAACCACTTGCTTTTGATAACATATCAAGAAGGTGAGAAACTAGTAAAATATAGAAATGAATGTTACCTTGCACATATTATTGAAAATAAAGGAACTGTTCAGAATAATGATGTGCCAGTGGTAAATGAGTACCTTGATGTTTTTTCTGATGAGTTTCCTGGAATTATACCAGATCAGGATGTTGAATTTACTATTGACTTAGTTTCTAATGCTAGGACAATATCAAAACCCCCTTATAAAATGGATCAAATTGAACTTTTAGAGTTAAAGAAGCAATTGCAGGAGTTATTAGATAAAGGATTCATTTGACCTAGCACATCAACATGGGGTGATCCTGTATTGTTTGTTAAAAAGAAATATTGTTCAATGAGACTTTGCATTGATTATAGAACATTGTAAAACATCATTGTTAAGTACAAGTATCCATTGCCTCGTTTCGATGATTTGTTTGATCAGCTCTAGGGATTTGAGTATTTTTCACTGATTGACGTGATGTCGGGATACCATTAGTTGAATGTAAATAAAGCATACATTACAAAGACCGTGTTGCATACTAGATATGGACATTATGAATTTTTAGTTAGGCCTTTTGGTTTAACCAATGCACCTGCTGTATTCATGGATCTTATGAATAGAATTTTCCATGAGTTATTGGATAATTTTTTGGTTGTTTTCATTGATGTTATCATGGTTTATTCAAAAATTAAAGAGGGGAATGAAAGTCTTTTAAGGGTTTTCTTACAAACATTAAATGAAATGAATATTTATTGTAAATTCAGCAAGTGTTTGTTTCGGTTACAACAAATTTCTTTCCTTTGTCATATTGTTTAAAAAAATGGCATAACTATTGACCCTACTAAAACAAAATTTTTTGAAGAATGTCCAAGACTGACAAATATAACCAAGATTCGTAGTTTTCTTGGTTTGAAAGGTTATTACTGAAGGTTCATTGAGAATCTTTCATGGTTATCTAGTCCAACGAATATGTTAACTCGAAAAGGTGTTAAGTTCATTTGGTCAAAATAATGTGGTGATTTTTTTCAGGAATTGAAAAGAAGATTGGTGAATGCTCCAGTTTTGGCACTGCTATCCAAAAATGGTGAGTTTGTTATCTATTGTGATGCTTAGTTGAAAGGACTTAGTTTTGACCTAATACAGAATGATCATGTAATTTATTATGCTTCACGTCAGTTGAAACCACATGAGTTAAATTACCCTACACATGATTTGGAATTAGCTGCTGTTGTTTTTTCTTTAAAAATTTAGAGGCATCATTTGTATAGAGTAAAATGTGAGATATATAGTGACCAAAAAGGTTTGAAGTATATATTCCCTCAAAAAAATTGAACATTAGATAGAGGAGATGGCTAGAATTAATCAAGGATTATGATTGCACGATCCATTACCATATTGGAAAAGAAAATAAAGTGGCTGATGATTTGAGTCAAAAATGTAATTCTTCATTAACCATGCTACGTTTGGAATGAGATCCTTTGGTTTTTGATTTTATGAAATTCGAAAATGAAGTTGTTAGTGTAGTAAATTTATCTTTTATGTTTCAGGTGTCAGTGAAATTGTTTATATTAGAGAGAATAAAGCAAGCGTAGAAATAATACGGTGAGTTGTAGAAAAAGGTAGAGTTGGTTCAGAAGGGTAAGTTACCTAATTTAAACATTGATAATGACTGTGTATTGTGGTTTGGGAAGATATTATATGTTCCTTGTGATCTACAATTGAAGAATGAGTTGTTATGTGTAGCTTATAGTTCTCCATTTTTACTTCATCCTGGTAGTTCTAAGATATACATAGATCTTAGGGAGTATTACTGGTGGGATGGAATGAAAAGAGATATTGCTGATTTTAATGTGAATTGATTTACTTGTCCACAGGTTAAAGCAGAGCGGTAGTTACCGAAAGTGATTCTTCAGCCTTTACCCATGCCAGAGTTGAAATGGGAAAATATATACATGGACTTCATTGTGGAATTACCAAAAACATCTCGAGGTAATATTGAAATTTGGGTTATTATTGATTGATTGAATAAATCTTGTCATTTCCTTCATATTCAAGATATTTTGTCTCAAGATCAAATTGCTCAGTTGCATGTTAAATAGATAGTCAGGTTTCCTGGAGTTCCCCTCTCCATTGTATCTGATCGTGATCCCAGGTTTAATTTTATCTTTTAGAAAGGCCTTCAGCAGTCATTGGGTACTAAATTAAATTTTAGTACAGCTTTTTATCCTCAATCAGATTGGAAGTTAGAATGAACAATTCAGACATTGGAGGATATTCTACGTTCTTGTTCACTTGATTATCAGGGAAGTTGGGACCAACATCTTTCTTTGGTTGAATTTTTATATAATAACAGTTTTCATTCTAGTATACAAATGGATCCATTTGAGCCATTATATGGAATGCATTGTCGAACTCTAGATTTTTGGGATGAAGTAGGTGAAAAGAAGATGATGGGACCAAAAGTGGTAGAAGAGATTGCAGAAAAAGTTCAGTTGATTCAGAAGCTCATGATCACAGGTCAGAGCAGAGAGAAAAGTTTTGCGGATAACCAGAGGAAGGATATTTATTTTGAGGTAGGTTATCATGTCTTCCTCAAAGTTCCACCATGGAAAAGTGTAATGTGTTTTGTTATGAAGGGAAAGTTGAGTCTGAGATTCATTGGACCATATGAAATCCTAGAGATAGGTGGATCATTTGCGTACAGAGTGGATTTACCTCCAATTTTATCCCAAGTACACAATTTTTTTCATGTTTTGATGATGAGAAAGTATATACCAGATCCATCGGATGTTTTGAGTCTACAGGTAGTTTAGTTGGAAGAGAATCTCTATTACGAAGAACAATGAGTCCAAATTCTTGACCAAAGAGAGAAATTTCTAAGGAATAATGTAATTCACCAGGTAAAGTTATTTTGAAAAAACCATATGATTGAATAGGCAACATGGGAATCTGAAAATTATATGAGGGAAAACTACTCCCCCTTATTTTGATAAGTGAATAAAAATTACGAGGATGTAATTTCCCAAAGGGGGGATGGATGTAACATCCTATTTAAAAAAAGAAATAATACATTCTCTTCTTTATTAATATTTTTGAATTAAATATTAATTTTACTTGAAAGGGGTTTCTATGTTCGATAGTGTACCTGATATGCAACAATGGGTTTCGTTGAAATATTACGTTACACACTAATAATATAAAATTATTATTTTAAATGGTAGTTAACTCCTAGACATTTTATTTTCAGGAATGAAAAAAACAAACTAAAATATGATTATACATGTTTGTTAAATTTATTTACATTTATTCAATAAAAATTTAGAGGCTTAAAATATGAATTAATCTAATTTTAACCATAAATTACATTTAATGATTGATTTACTGCCTTTTAATGGAAAAAACTCTTTAAATATAGTTTTGGTCACTTTAATACTTTCTATTTTAACCAAATAATATCCTTCTTTAGAATGGGGACATAAAAATTTACTTTGTGTAAATTTTTTGGAATTTTTCTGTTAATGTTGATTTTTTAATGAATAGTGATAAATATTGTATTTTTATGCAAAAATGAGTTTTAATCTAATTTAATTATATGGTTAGATTAACTATTTAATTGGTTATAAACTGTAATTAGAATATATTTTTAACATTTAATCCAATGTTGGTCGTTGGAATTAATTTTACTTTGAAAGTGGACATAAACAAGTGTTAATATTTTGATAGTTATTGTTTCTTAAAAACACGCTATTTGTTTTAACAATGGGAATTAATTTTTGATTAATTAATGCCACTAATATATTTGGAATTTATCAAAATAGACATCATTTTTGAATTTGGAATATCAAATATATCATAGGATGAATTTTTGGAATTTTTCTGAAAAAACATCAATTTTTGATGAATTGTGAAACCACTTAATAGTAGTTAAAAAAACTTACTTTTTCATATAAATGTAATTTTACCACTTTTGTGAATTTAATTTCGAAAATATGACATACATGGTTGTTATAAGTAATTAAAATTTGGTTCAATAAGATGAAAATATCTTTTTCCGAATAGTATCTTTTGACTTTTATTTACCACGGTTAAAGGTAAATAGGGTAATTCAAGATAAAAAGAATATTGTAATAATTAAAAATTACCTTAACACTTTTACTAACCTTATTGGATGAGTAATGGACGAACATGGTCATCCTTGGGTCTATTTTGAGACCCCATGGTGGCACTTATGAATTTTAATGACACTTTAGATTAATTTCTTTAATGTAAAGTCAAAAATGACATAAATAATCTTTTAGTAAATTCATTTTTTATGGTGTTATATTAGTAATATTTTTTACAATAAATATTATTTAGAAATATAATAATATTTTCTACATCATAGTATTTTTTTTTATTTTTATACATTGAATAAATTAAATTATTTATGATACGATAATGATGCAGTATTTACCTCATTAATAAATTATTTAAATAAATAAGATTATAAATATTAAAATAACATCCAAAACTTATCCAATTATTATTTTATGATTTTATTTCGACCATGAGTCATCTTATCTTCGACTTTAATGATTCTCAGACCTTTATAAATCGAATATAATTATATAATAAAATATAATTTTCACACTTTCCTAAAGATCCCCCTCCCCCTTATAAAAAGATACCACTTCTAAAAAGTTCCCTACACCTCTCAAGCCTTTTGTCTCATCCAAAATATTCCCATTTGAACTCCCTACATCCATATATTCCACCTAGAATCCTTACCTTTGGCAGAAGGCACTTGATGAAGTCATTTTTGTTCAATCCAATGGAAGTTACCCAAATTAAAAGTAACGGTTTCTCTTAACTTCTTTTCTTTTATTTTACTTCTACAACCCCTAAACTCTTTTTATTCCTTTATTTTATAACAACAACAGTATCCTAAATATATTACTATGTTTTTATGAGAAGTATATGAACTACACTTACACACACCTCCATCTAATGGTTGAAGAACATAATGTTTCAGGGGATGGAAAACTAACGCCTCACGAGACAATGATTGTTCGATTATCTCCTACCACCTATCATGGTGGCTATTAAGATGACACTATATTAATATATGTTATATATTATTTTTATGTTCTCTTAATGATTATTTATTTTTCTTTTATAGTTTACCTTTATGGTTTCCATTATGGATAAACATGATAATTTCATTTGAGGAAGTGCCGACTACCGCCCCCTCATAGTGATATGACTGGTTAATTCTATACGTGGGACATATAAAAGATTGAGTTACTGATATTATATATGATATTATATATGATATTATAATATTATTATAATATACTTATTTATCATTATTTTTTAATTCCATTAAAATTAGAAATAGAAATGAAAGTATCGTTCATGGGTACGTAAGGTTTCCCATCTCCATGAACGGTGAATTTAATTTCTTACCTCTAAATGATATGTACTATTATAAATATATATATATATATACTCGATATATATTTTATATATGATATATAAATAATGAATATCATTCTGGAAATAATGGACTATTGGCCACATGGACAACTTGTAAATATAAGTTGTTCATTTTTTACTCGAGTACCAAATATCGACAAAATGAATGATATTAACATAAATGAATACATAATGTTGATAACATGGTAATAAGTTATTTAAAAGGAATAATAAACTAGAAAAAGGTTCTTAAGAAAGTAGAAATTAACTTTAGTTTATTATTCAGGAGATTAAATAAGGATCCAGTTAAGTCGGACATGAGGTAAGGGACTTCGTCTCAATCTCCTTTCATTGAGGCATATATTCATTAATAGAAAAATTTATTTTATACTGTGTATAAACCCCTTTGACATTTACGTTTATTCAAAAGGAATCTTTTCCACGAGTCATTTTACTAAATGTCAAAAATAATGTTTCTTTTATCGTAAGCAGTGACAACGACCTTTCCACCACCGCGAGTATTATTTGATCTTTGGCTTCCTCAACAAGCCGTAATGTTTAAAAAAATACCATATATTCTTTTACGTATTTTGGTATTGAAAATGGTCTTGATAAATGATTATTTTTTCAATATATTTAAGTGATATATTTTCATTGAAATGTGGACTTGTTTTATTTCCTTTATATTTGTTTTATGTGTTATGATTTTATAATGGTACTAGGACATTTGATGGGTGGTTACGTGATAAACCAAACGATAGGTGGTTCTGTGAAAACTAGGACGGGTGGTTACGTTATAACCTCCAATGCATTGGGTATGGAAGTTGGCCGTATAGATATTCCATTTAGTGATATGTGTGGAAGTCAACCGTATGGTTATTCCATTTAAGTATGTTTATTTCCCAAGTTACCTTTATATGTTATGTGTTCTTTATATGGGTTTTGTGGTAATCTTTTGGTTAAAAAGGGTAAGTAGTGATCTTTTATTCAATGAAGAGTATTTACTACTTCTTAAAGGTGAAAAGTATTAATTTTGCTAAAGAATTCATGGTTTACTTGTTGTTTTAAAAAACTAACACTTTTCCTTCATTGTGTATCCCTTACCGACCTTTTTATGCTCATCCCATGTTTTTGAAATATTTTTCATAGGACAAAATGTGGAATAGGGTCAAGGATGTGATGAAGGAAAAGTCAAGCTATCTAAAACATGGAACTAGACATGACTCTTTTTTTCAAGAGTCACTACTGGAAAAGAAGGTTATACCAACGGTTTTAAGCTGTTGGTATAGGCTGGAAAACCATTGGTTTAGCCTATACCAATGGTTTTCCAAACCGTTGGTTAGTAAGCCATGAGGAAAGACTTATACCAATAGTTTGATCTAAACCGTTGGTATATTGTTCTATTAAATTTCTCCCAATGTATACCAATGGTTTATAACCGTTGGTAATGATTTTGAGAATTGTTATACCAACGGTTGAAAACTGTTGGTAATTTGATTTCCCAAACACATATACCAACGGTTTAGAACCATTGGTATTGTGTTTTTCTAGAATTTCAGAAAACATCTACCAACGGTTCTAAACCCTTGGTATAGGTGTTTTTCCAGAATTCCAGAACACCTATACCAACGGTTCTAAACCGTTGGTATAGTGTTTTCCCAGAATTCCAGCACTCTTATACCAACGGTTTAGAACCGTTGGTATTGAGTTTTTCCAGAACTACTGCACAACAGCCCCCTCCAGTAGCCCCTCCACTATACACCTACACCTACATAAAAAATATCACAAAAACCACATACAACCAAAAAACAGTATAAAAACACCTAAAATAGCACAAAAAAAGACATAAAAACATCAAATTCTTCCAACCATGTCATGTACTACAATTCCCAATTTCAATCTTCATATGACAACAATCATTCGATAGTAATTCACCTCACCCCTGCACAACCCGCAAACCAGCACAGCCTCCCCACCTCCCCATCAAATTATAATAGGAATAATAGTATGAGAAATACCTATTAGGGTTGAATAAGAGTTTGTAATTGGCTCATATCCCATTTTTTTCTGATCCTAGATTTGGGTAAATAATCATTTCAAATGAATTTTGCATTGAACTTGTATTGTTTATAATATATGGTGAAAAGGTATTTTATTAGGAGTCTCTTCACTTATGACCCCATGAGTGAAACTACCCAACTCATGAAAAAGAGTTTGCAACTATCGCTGATGAGTGTAAATTTCAGTTGTATTCACTTAAAATGATGTCCTTTTCAAACAAAAGAGAGACTTTGAGAGGTTCTGCCCACACCACGCCTCGGATTGAGGCGGGGTTGACTCATAAACGTCACATATGACCCATGGATCGTTTTCCTAAAGTTTCAACATAATCCGAATGCGTTTGGTCGGTTTTCCATATGTCGGTTGTTGTTTTCACTTAAAATCCTGTCCATTTCAAATAAAAGTGAAACACATTGAGTGGTACCGGCCACACCATGCTCACATTGAGGCGGGGTTGACTCTTACACGTCACAAATAACCCATGGATACTTTTCTTAAAGTATCAATAGAATTCGAATGTGTTTGTTCCATTTTCCGTATGTTAGATGTTGTTTTTACTTTAACTGTTGTCTATTTCAAAGAAAAGTGAAACACTTTGAGTGGTGCCGGCTACACCATGCCTTGGATTGAGGCGGGGTTGACTCGTACACGTCACAAATGATCCATGGATCGTTTTCCTATAGTATCAACACAATAAGAATGTGTTTGGTCGGTTTTCTATATGTCGTTTATTTTACATAAAAGCGTATCCATTTTAAACAAAAAAAAAAGAAAATTTGAGCAGTTCCGTCCACACCACGCCTCTGATTTAGATGGGGTTGACTCTTACACGTCACATATGACCCATGGATCGTTTTCCAAAAGTTTCAATAGAATCCGAATGCGTTTGGTCTGTTTTCGGTATGTCGGTTGTTGTTTTCACTTAAAATCATGTCCATTTCAAATAAAAGTGAGACACTTCGAGTGGTACCGGCCACACCGTGCCTCAGATTGAGGTAGGTTTGACTCTTACACGTCATGAATTACCCATGGATACTTTTCCTAATGTATCAATAGAATCCGAATGCGCTTGGTCCATTTTCCATATGTCTGTTGTTGTTTTTACTTAAATTGTTGTCCATTTCAAAGAAAAGTGAGACACTTTGAGTGGTGCCGGGCACACCGAGCCTCATATTGAGGCGGGGTTGACTCATACACATCACAAATGTCCCATGGATTGTTTTCCTAAAGTATACACACAATCCGAATGTTTTTGGTCTGTTTTCCATATGTATTTTATTTTACTTAAAAGCACATCCATTTTAAACAAAATAAAGACACATTGATCATTTCCTTCCACACCGCGCCTCAGATTGAGGCGGGGTTCACTCTTACACAATACATATGACCCATGGATCATTTTTCTAAAGTTTCAATAGAATCCAAATGCGTTTGGTCTATTTTCCGTATATCGTTTATTTTACATAAAAGCGCATCCATTTCAAACAAAAGAAAGACACTTTGAGCAGTTTCATCCACATCATGCCTCGGATTGAGGTGAGGTTGACTCTTAAACGTCACATATGACCCATGAATCGTTTTCCTAAAGTTTAAACAGAATCCGAATGTGTTTGGTCAGTTTTCTGTATGCCGGTAGTTGTTTTCACTGAAAATCATGTCCATTTCAAATAAAAGTGAGATAGTTTGAGTGGTACTGGCCACACTGTGCCTCAGATTGAGACAGGGTTGACTCGTACACGTCAAAAATGACCCATGGATACTTTTCCTAAAGTATCAATAGAATACGAATGCGTTTGGTCTGTTTTCCTTATATCAGTTGTTGTTTTGACGTAAACTGTTGTCCATTTCAAAGAAAAGTGAGACACTTTGAGTGGTGTCGGCCACACCGTGCCTCAGATTGAGGCGGGGTTGACTCATACATGTAACAAATGACCCATGGATCGTTTTCCTAAAGTATCAACACAATCCAAATGTGTTTGGTCGGTTTCTAGTATGTCGTTTATTTTACTTAAAAGCGCATCCAGTTTAAACAAAAGAAAGACACTTTGAGCAGTAACGGCCGCACCGTCCCTCGGATTGAGGCGGGGTTGACTCGTAAACGTCACAAATGACCCATGGAAAATTTTCCTAAACTATAAAGAGAATATGAATACGTTTGGTTAGTTTTCTTTATGTCGTTTGTTGTTTTCACTTAAAATCGTGTCCATTTCAAATAAAACTGTGACAGTTTGAGTGGTACTGGCCACAGCGTGCCTTAGATTGAGGCGGGTTTTACTCATACACGTCACAAATACCCCATGGATACTTTTTATGATGTATCAATAGAATCCAAATGTGTTTTTTGTTTTATGTATGTTAGTTGTTGTTTTGACTTAAAATGTTGTCCATTTCAAAGAAAAGTGAGACAATTTGAGTGGTGTCGGCCACACCACGCATCTGATTGAGGCAGTGTTGACTCTTACACGTTACAAATGACTCATGGATCGGTTTTTTAAAGTATCAACACAATCCAAATTAATTTGGTCAGTTTTACGTATGTCGTTAATTTTACGTAAAAGCGCATCCATTTAAAAAAAAAAGAAAGACACTTTGAGCGGTTCCATCCACACCGTGCCTCGTATTGAGGTGGGGTTGACTATTACACATCACATATGACCCATGGATCTTTTTTCTAAAGTTTCAACAGAATCCAAATGTGTTTGGTTGGTTTTCCGTATGTCGGTTGTTGTTTTCACTTAAAATCATGTCCATTTCAAATAAAAGTGAGACACTTCGAGTGGTACCGGCCACATCGTGCCTTATATTGAGGCGGGGTTGACTCGTACACGTCAAAAATGACCCATGGAAACTTGTCCTAAAGTATCAATAGAATCCAAATGCGTTTGGCCCGTTTTCCATATGTCAGTTGTAGTTTTGACATAAACTGTTGTCCATTTCAAAGAAAAGTGAGAAACTTTGAGTGATGCCGACCACACCGTGCCTCGTATTGATGCAAAGTTGACTCATACACGTCACAAATTACCCATGGATCATTTTCCTAAAGTATCAACATAATCCGAATGTGTTTGTCCGGTTTCCCGTATGTCGTTTATTTCACTTCAAAGTGCATCCATTTTAAACAAAAGAAAGACACTTTGAGAACCAAATGCATCCACAACAAAGACACCCTCCCTAAAGGTCGGTTTGAAGAGGACATCATGAATGATAAATATTATTCACCTTATAACAATATTACTTTCCAACAAAGGATAATTATTTATAACATGTTTAAAACTCACAAGTTGGACCAAATGAGATTCCACTTCAGTAATAACCATTTTGTGCTAACTTCATATCATAAATCCCAGCAGAATAGACCTGTCCTTTTCTTTAAGAGAAGACCCATCACAAAAGACACATTGAGCATCATAATAACCAAACTATTGATTTCCCTAAATAGTTTTCCACCACGTATCGGCACAGCTAAGCAACAGTAGAAAGCATAAATTATATTGGAACAGGATTGAAAAATTTATTCTCAACAAATTGAAATAGTAATCCTGAAGTAACATACATTTAAAATAATAAAATGAAACAAAATCAATGAAACATGCAGCACCTCCCCATCCCACCTCATAACCCCCCCTGCGCAGCCCTTTGCCCCAGCAGCCCGTCCCCTGCCCCTCTCCTCCCCCCTGCCCAAACTTTTCCCCCAGCAGCCCCTCCCTCCTGCCATCACCCAACCCATCCCCTCTCCTCCCCTCTCCTCCCCTCCCCCTCCATTCCCCTCCCCTCCCCTTCCCTCCCCTCCCCTCCCCATTTCCCACCCTTTTCCTCCAACAGCCCCCTGCCCCTCCCCTCCCCCCCTGCCCACCCTTTTCCACCAGCAGCCCCCTCCCCCCTGCCCAACCTTTTCCCCCAGTAGCCCCCTCCCTCCTACCATCACCCAGCCCCTCCCCTCCCCCCTACCCACTGTTTTCCTCCAGCATCCCCCAGCCCTCCCCTCCTGCCCACCCTTTTCACCTAGCAGCCTCCTCCCCTCCCCTCCCCCCTCCCCTTTCCTTCACTCCCCTCCCCCTCCCCCCCTTGCCCACCATTTTCCTCCAGCATCCCCCTAACAACCCTTTTCACCCAACAGCCCCCTCCCCTCCCCCCTGCCCAACCTCTTCCCCTAGAAGATCCACCATTAATAAAACAAAAATCATCCCCTGAATAGAATGAAAATTAAAAAACAGCACGATTCACTTCAAAAGAACATTTAATTGCATGTGATTATTCCACACATGTTACTATCGGGCATAAAACTATCAGCCATAAATGACATAAAATGCAGTTCTATGGGAAAATGACATAAACATGAAATACATGGCTAACTAAGAAAGCTAAGTAATACAAAATTGATAAATGGGTATCACAGTACCAAGGAATACTAAAGTTCTAGGTAGTAGACTAATCATACAATAAGAATCAAGTACAAAAAAGAGATCTGATAAAAACATCCCTATGAAGTAGAGGAAAACCCCAGAGTGGAAAACCAAGTTCAAAAATATAGAGTTATACAGAATTCAAAAATGTAATGGATCAATCTACACCTGATCACCATCACCACCACCAATGTCATCATTGGTCTCATCCTCGCCGCCATCTCTAGCCTCGTTGTCGTCCTCATCATCGTCCCCATGCTCATCATCGGCCCCCTCCTCATCCTCGACCCCATCCTCACCCTCGGCCCCATCCTCGCCCTTGGCCCCATCCTCACCCTCGTCCTCATCCTTATCCTCTCCCTCATCCTCTTCAGCATCCTCGTCATCACCCTGAATGTCATCATCTCGACAAACACTAGAGATTCCAACTGGTGCATTGGATAATGCACCCATCGACGACATAATTGTCCGACAAGCCGCGCTAGCCTCTGGTGGAAGTGATGAAGATAAAGCTTTCATCAGTTTCATAAATTCTTTGTCCCTCGTTTGAACTTGTAATTCCTACTCTGTGACCCTTTTATCAGACTGTCTTTCATGCTCCTTGACCTTTTCCAACTCGGTGGTTCTAGAATGGATACTTGGAGAGGACCAATACCTCATCGGGACTGTATTCTTACCAGGTCGGCAGCGTACTCGACCAGAGTGCTCCTCTCCCAAAACCGGATATAAATGATCATGTGGCCCAAAATTGTCAGGCTCATGGGAATCCAGAGCCTCTAAAGCATCCTGTTAAAAATATTAATAGATTAATAAATTTCAAAATTGATATTAAACTTTGAAATAAACAAATAAAAACATGCAATATTTTCTTGGTTTGATTCATTTACCGCAGTTCCATCTTTTTTTCTTCTACTCAAGCAAAACAATTTTTCTCTAGGGATACGTCCTTCAATATTCAACTTGTGCTTCTGTAATGACATTGAAACAATATAATGTGAAAGTATAATCATATATTCAATATTCAATAAATCACATAATTTTAGTAGGAAACAATAAAAAGGGAATGTCCTAAAATAATTATAAACGACTATATCGTACCAGATGCCTCTCATGATCTGACATAGTTGTGTGCCCCAAAGTGTGGAGGTATTGCTTTGAATCAATGTTTTTTTTTTGTTTTTTTCAGATGATTCCAAAATAATGTTTAATAATAAATAAGATTATATTAATGAAAAATATGAAAACTCTTATTTAAATACCTCATATGAGATTAATACCTTAAATTTGGCAGTCGCCCAATGGGTAATCATTTGGCGATATTTCTCTATTGGGCAGTCATCCACAATAGGTAATGTCTCTAACTCCATGCCCACTCTATCACACCAGACAACATATAGGTCATGCTTATAATCTCTCCAAAGCTCTCCTAACCCTTTTAAAAGCACTGGTCGTGCACCTTCGCCATCAGGGAAGTTAAACCGAAGTTGAAACCCAATAGATTAGTTTATATAAATACAAAAAAATACTACATTAAATCCAATAGATTTTTTACCCATATTTGTGCCCACGCATTATGTGTGTTCTCATGTTTCTTGCTCGTTCTGTGATAATAAATTTGTATCCATTGATAACATGTGATTTACTAGCATGAACCATGGTATTAGCACCAAAATCCAAAGCTCTTATTTCCTCAGAAACAAAGTCTGCAGGAAAACTCGATACCTGAAATATAAATAAATAGTAATGTTAATTAAATATTATTTTTATTTAGTTATTACAGAAATATTTTTACCTTCAATTTCAACCAAGCAGAAAACCCTTTAATATGCAAAGTCTCTTTCCTTCTCAAAGATAAATAACGATGCTTTCTATATATCAATTCTTTATGTTTCTTGTATATAAAAATAACAATAGTTTAACAAATATTTAAAATTACAAGAGATAAGATAAGAGATACATGTACAATTTACTTACTTGATATACTCATCGAACAAATCACAATTGAACAACACTGTGCGATGTGCCATCTCTCGCTCTTCAAGGCATAATGTTGTCAATGTATATGATCCTGGAATTCCTCCTGTCTGAGGAAGTGATGGAAAACTGGGTTCAATTTTCCCATATTGTTCTTCTTCATTTCTCATTGGTCTGTTTATTCTCATAGTAAGATCAGACAAATACATTGCGCAGAAATCCATACATTCTTGAGCCAAGTAACCGTTCACAATAGAACCTTTGGGATAATTCATGTTCCAAACATATGATTTCAATGTGCACATGTTTCTTTCAGTTGGATACATCCAACAGAAAGCAAAGGGTCCTCCAAGAAGTATTTCAGTCAGACGATGGACAGTCAGATGCAACATGCATGTAAAAAATGGAGGGAATATTCTCTCTAACTCACACAAAATTTATGGTGTCTCTGCCAACAGTTTTTGCAAGAAGGATTTAGAAAACCTCTTAGCACAAAGATATCTAAACAAATAGAACAACCGAATAACTGAGACTCTAACATTATTAGACAAGAGATGAAGGATTTCTATTGGAATCAACTCTTGCAAAACGACGTGATAATCATGAGTCTTCAAAGATTTCAGCTTCAACACTTTTTTGTTGAATTGTTTTGATATATTGCTTGAATAGCCATCACGAACTTTAATAGTCTCTAGCACTTCCAGAAATTTATTATTTTCGGCAGGTGTCATCACATCAGAAGCACATGGAACTTTCCATTTATTTTCACTAATACAGACAGGATGCAATTCTGGTCTGATCCCCCAATCTACCAAGTCACGCCGAGATCGTAAATCATCTTTTGTCTTCCCCTTGACATTTAGAAGAATCGAAACCAACATTTCACATATATTCTTTTCAATGTGCATTACGTCTATGCAATGCCGTAACAAGTTGGTTGACCAATACGACAACTCAATGAATATACTCTTCTTCTTCCAAATGTAACAGGTATCATTGGATACATTTTTCCTCTTTATAGATTTCATTACACCCTTCCCAAATTAATAACTGAAATCTTTAAATTCATTAAGCACATCAATTATAGACATACGCTGAGGTGGATCGTCATTCTCCATGGTATTGTAAACTCTTCGATGATTGTTTCTATATGGATGGTTCATTGGCAAGAATATTCGATGTCCCATAAAACTAAAACTACGACGATATTTCAGTCTTCTCGATCGAGTATTCTTCATACAAACAGGACATGACAATTTTCTTTTTGTGCTATATCCTGACATCATTGCATATGTAGGAAAATCATTGATCGTCCACATAAGCGCAGCACGCATCTAAAATATGTCTTTCAAACATGCATCTTATGTGGGCACACCTACATCCCAAAGAAGTTTCAACTCATTTATTAAAGGTTGCATGTATACATCTATATCATTTCAAGGATCAGAAGGGCCATATATCAGTATACTCAAGAAAGTGTAAGGCTTTTTCATACACAACCAAGGGGGAATGTTATAAATGTGTATGAAAACTGGACATGTGCTGTGTGAAGTAAGAATCTTCCAAAATGGATTAAAACTGTCACATAAAAGACCCAATCTCACATTATGCACGTCAGCTGCAAATTCAGGATATCGAGAATCAAATCTCTGCCATGAAAATCCATCTGCAGGGTGAACCAACTCTTCATTATTCTTTTTTCTCTTGGTGTCATGCCATCACATTTTTACAGATATTTCATCAGACATGAAAAGGTTCTGTAATCTGGGGATCAATGGAAAGTGCTACATTACTTTTTGTGGCACGCAAGATGGTGTTCCATCATCTTTTGGCTTCCATCGTGAGGTTCCACATTTGATACAATCATTTCTTTCAGCAGTTTCTTCCCAAAATAAGCTGCAATCATTCAGGCAAGCATGATTTTATATTGAGAATCCATGTTCATAAACTAACTTCCATGCCATATAGTGATTTGAGAGAATATCTGCATCATCCTGAAGTATGTCCTTTAAGAAGGTAAGAATGTAATAAATTTTAGTATTTGAAATCCCATACATAGTTTTCCCATGAAACAATCGGTTTAAAAATTCCATCTTTTTCATTTTACCACATTTCCGATATACTAGAGTCGTCGCAGCATCATTCAATTTTTTAACCCTATCAACATCATCATTTTCATTGGATGCATCATGTGTGCTTGTATCGAAATCTTGTTGGCTGGACATCCTTTCCTTCTCATGATGCCAAATAAATGGAAACCGATCATATATCAAACTCTCCAATTCAGTCCTATCATTTGGATCATCAACATTTTGAGATTCCATTTTATCTCCATTGTGATACCACACATAATAGTTTGTTTGGAAACCATATTTGGTTATATGATAGCTAACTGCTTCACGACTAAACCAAGGTCTTCCAACATAATTAAAACATGGGAAGTGTATGTGACCACTATCTGAAGCCTTTACAAATGAAAATTCTAGAAAGCTGTTCAAATTATCTTGAAAATCGGTTGAAATCTGAACAGTTTCGTACTTCCAACTTCTGTCCATTCTGTAAAAAAATTACAATAAAACATTTCAAAGCAATTCAATAATATTGAAGTTTAATCAAAAAAATATGTAGGTAAATGAAAATTGTTTACTTTGTATAAAATCATAATTGACACATTACTCTAAATGAGAATCATATTAAGAAAAACAACAAAATATAGTGTATATAAGAAAATAAGATACAGAATTTATAATGCCAATATTCAAGGATTTCCTAGAAAGATATTGGATGTGGATCAAGGAATACATAATCCTTAAGGATCTTGTTGGTAGTACATGAGTTTTATACTTTAACTTCTTCAGGGAGATCAGGATGAGGAGTAGGATAAGGATCAGGGGAGTGGAAGGACTGTGCAAGGGGGGTGCGGGGTGTCCAGGGGTTGTGGGGTTTCTAGGGGGTGGTGGGGCCATCTGGGTGGTCGGAGGTGTCCAGGGGGTGGGGGCTATCTAGGGGGGTCGGGGTGTCCAGGTGGGCGGGTTGTCTGCGGGGGTGGTCAGGCTGTCCAAGGGGGTAGGGGGAGTCCAGGGGTTGGGCGGGCTGTCCAAGGAGGTGAGTGGGGTTTCCAGGGGTGGGTGGGGATGTTCGAGGGGTACGGGGTGTCCAGGGGGTGGGAGGGCTACCCATGGGGGTGGCGGGGCTGTTTAGGGGGTCTGGGGTGTCCAGGGGGTGGGTGGGCTGTCCAGGGGGGTTGGCGGGCTGTCCACGGGGGGTGGTCGGGCTGTCCACAGGGGTGGAGGCGCTGTCCAGGGGGGTCTGGGGTGTCAAGGGGGTGGGGGGGGGGATTTTCAAGGGTTGGGGGCATCCGGGGGAATGGGGGTGTCTGGGGGGTGGTGGGCAGGTGTCCGGGGGTGGGGTGGGCGGGCTGTCAATTAGGGTGGGGGCTGTCCAAGGGGGTACGAGCTTTCCAAGGGGAATTTTCAAACCTTTAATAGATGAGTTCTTTTGAAATAGCATAGATTCTCTTAATAGCATGTCAGCATTAACCAAACATAATTTCCTACTACCACAGAACACTATGATAAATCTAGATAAATCAGGGAATTCAATCCTAATTACTGAATTCTTTTTAATTTATTTTAAGTATCTTGATATTAAAACATTATACATAATTTATAGTAATGAAATGCCTCAGAAGTATTATTACCTATGGGTATATCACACACTATAATCCTTAGAATCTTTTTGGGGATCAATGACAACCTATAAACAGGTTTTATCAGCATCATTGTCTGAATGAATAGGATTCCTAACTGATATCATCACGAGCTATACTAAATTTTTTTAACCATATTCTATTGATTTTTTTGGTTATGATCCCTCAAATGAAAGGATTCACTAGTAAACATTCTATAGAACATTCCCTATATTATAAGTGACTTGTTCTTCATTTACTAGGGAGTATAACTCATCCCAAGTCGCACACTCAACCCACTATTGATGATGAGTTGCAGATGTAGCCAAAAAATACATTTACCAGGCACCAAAATGAATATAGAGGAGAATGAAACAACTTGAAATTATGTTAAAATAGATTTACACTAGATGTATGTGTGATGATATCTCTAGTCACAGTCACACACTTCATTGGAAATTGTAATATAATCTAAAAATAAATTAATTATTGTTGTTAAATGACATGGTTCTTTTGTAATGTAATCCCCCCTATACCAGAAAAACTATTTATTATCTATACATTTAGGCCGTTAAAAATTATAAATAACCCATGAATGTCATTTTACATCTCACATATAAAAAACTTCTACCAAAAAAATATAATTAATTTCAATAGTTTAACAACATGATAGGTTCCACATGAACAGATGTGTTCTTGTTCTTTATTTCACTATCATAGTTTCACACCAATCAGTACATTCTATTGGATCATCATCCCTATGAAGCCAAGTATATAATATCGCATACAAGTAATTTTCTCTACTGTTTGATTAACTCTTATGACTATTAATCTAGCTAATGACTTCTTGATTCATCGATCAATGATTAATAATAAGGTTCATGTAACCTTCTATGTTTTCAACCATTCCCTAAGAATGTATAACTCACAAAATCAATGAATTCCCTAAAGCTATAACCCTTATGTAGTTTCAATTTAAAAAATGAGGACCCACAAATCATTGGTGTCATTTTAGAAAAAAGAACTCCCACATGGTATGAATGGTATCATAATGACACCTATATGTTGAAAATATTCATTTAGAATTAGAAATAATTTTATGTTATTAGGTTGATAAATCTACCTATAGAAGAATTTAATAATACCTTAAATGAAGGTCAAAACAATGAATGCCACGTTATGGTTTTATTTAATACATTACTAAAACTAAACATTTACTTATACAAAACTCAAAGAAATTTGTTAAAAACATCAATTTACAAATATTAGTCATTGATTCACTATCAAATATTGTGAATCGTATATTTTTTTAAAATCCCTAAATTAGGAAAAAACATGATTTTTCGAGATATTGAAATAAATGTGGAAATTGAAGGAAGAGAGCTTGTATTTGGGAAGAGGTTTAAATAATCTAACCTGGATGATGGAGTTGCATCTGATCGGATGAAAGAAATCAGGTTAGGGTTCACTAGGCGCCGCGGCCTCTACAAATTGGGGAATGTTGTGTCATGCAGGGGGCCTCTGGAATTGGATGTATTTGAGGAGACCTTTCCCAATGGTTTGTAAAAACTGTTGAGAAACATGAATTGTCCCAACAATTGGTAAAACCCGTTGGGAAAAGATAAAAAACATAGGCTTCCCCAATGTTTTGAAGAAACCATTAGGAAATCCTTCACAAAAGCATTGTTTACCAATAGTTTGTTAAAACCGTTGGTAAAAAACACTTATACCAATGGTTCTGGAGAACCGTTGGTATATAAGTGTTGGGAAAAAACTGCTTTCCAGTAGTGATTTCTTGTTTTGTGAAAAAAATGGAAACTGATTTGAAGTTTCTACTTTGTATTATTTTTGAAATGAAATGTAATAGTTATGGCCTAATTCTCTAAAAATCTAAACCTGATAAGATCTTCAATGTGAATTATTAACTTAATTCAATATTATGTATGTCTTAAAGCTGGGTCCTTATATTTATGCCCATGATGAGGATTCTAGGTTGAGCAGATGGATTTTTTGGGCTTTATTGAGTACATTTTTGTGATGAAAATGGATATATATTCATTAATACGTTGGAGGGGTGAGTTCATTTTTATAGTGGAGGAGTGGCATACTTACTAATTTTGGACAAGGGAATTCCACCATCATTTTTAGCATATAAAGTGGATCCAATTATGGTCCAAATTAATTAAAATGTAAAATAATATCTATATCTGAATATACTATGTATTTTGAACAAATATCTAGTTCTTTTTGGAACATAAGATTTAGGTCTACTCACTTATAAGCTAATTTATCTCTTAATCATTGTAATTTGTTTTAATCACATCCACTAATGTTTTTGATAAATAAAAACTTTTATCCTTATATAAATTATAAAAAAAATTATTAAAAATATGGACTCCATTTTTTCAAATTTCAGTCACATAAGTGGTATAAATTAACATAAATTTAATCATGTAAATGAGAAGATAATGTGGGGTTTTAAATTAAAAATCTTCAAAAGATTCCTATAATTTTATACTCAATTTCAAATTTTAATTTATTCCAATGACCTAAAATTTATTTATATATCTAAAAAATATGTAATTATAATTTAAAAAAAAATAAAAAAGGTTTTTTTA
The DNA here is from genome assembly GCA_963277665.1 of Viscum album. Taxonomy (NCBI): domain Eukaryota; kingdom Viridiplantae; phylum Streptophyta; class Magnoliopsida; order Santalales; family Viscaceae; genus Viscum; species Viscum album. The sequence continues at coordinate 1,938,486,649 of OY728126.1, read as the reverse complement.
ACTTTATAAATATATTATATGAAAAAATGTTCAGAATTAAAATTTAGCATTTTTTACTATTCATTAAAAAATGAAAACTCACTAGAAAATACCAAATATTACCCAATAAATAATTTTGGTATTTCAATTTTAAAAATTATGTTTATCTATACCTAAAAATTTATTAATGTTCCAAAATGTAAATTTAAAATAGATTCTCTATAAAAAGGTGCCAAAACAACCATTATAAAAATATTGCATTTTATGTTTAATATTTGGTTCATTATTATATTATGAATATGAATACTATTGGATTAATATAAAAAATATTTGATTGAATATAATATATATATATATATATTTCATGAATTTCATTCACTAATAATAATTAGTTTAATTTATTTAGGTATAACCCCTTTGGAGTATAAAAATAGTTTTTTTATAAAATAATTACCCTTAAATTCATTTAGTTTATATAATCATTTCTAATGAATTAAAATATATATTTCCATAATCTATTTATTCCTATTAATAACTGAAAATAAATGTCTTGGTAATATCTTAATAAAAATAATATTTTCATAAAATATTTCTGTTTTGTAAATCTGAATCTTGCGTTTAATGCTAATTATCAAGGAAAGTCGTTAATGCATATGGTGCAAGATTACTCAGTATTATATGAATTTGAAGCTATATGATAGACTAAATTAATTTATAATAATAAATATACTACAATTTATTGGGATATTATATTCCCTTATGCACTTTTTGATGCATGTTATACACATTATCAAATACAATAACTTTTTTTAGAGTTTCTAAGTGTTAAATAATGCATGTTCATATAAGAATTTCTCAAATTCATGAATTAATTTTCTCTCAATCAATTTTTTTATAAGAATGAACATATCGATGTTCATAGATGTACTTCAAAAACTATTTTTTCATTCAACTAAATCAACACCTTCGATATATATCGTCCATGCAGAACAATGATTTCATACATTTCATTATATTTTTTTCATCATAATTATAAACCCATGATGGATTGTGATGATCATGGTGGTATCATTAATTATTTTTCATGGTTTGATATAAATAATGGTTCATTAACAATCCCTTTATAATTTGGATGTGAACGATGACTATGTGGTAGTTAGTGCATCATTGGATTAGTATTGATATGTCGTACGTAATATATCTCTACGTTTTAAAAATTGGTTAAAATTACACTACATATTCCAATATGAAATTTATTGCGGATTTATTTGGGTTCTGATTAATAAAGAATCATATTCCACAACGAGTTCATTCCATGGTAGTGAGGGATCGACACACACAACTCATGCACCTCATTCCCACATGGGTCATGACACCCCATTGCACAATACATTTGCACCTTGCCGGTGTAATTCACCCCCTTATTCTCCTCTATAAGATTAATTATCTTTCTATCATGTTTTTTCATTCATGGGATTTCTCCGACATGGGTTTACCCTTTCTCCTCACATGTGTTCGAGTTGGCCTCCTGCTTTGGTCGTGGTTGTCCCCAACTTTTTCCAACCCTTAGAATAAATCTAAGTGATATATTCCAAACAAATATCACAATAAAAAATTATGTAACATATGATAACTCAAAAATATATAATCCATGTTAATGTTCTTTTTCCCTCCCTCAGTAAAAATAATTTTTTTACTGATTTCAAATAAACTCCACATGAAATAAAGGTTTCCATTAGTTTTCTTCAATACCTCTTATTCTCTTTTTGAAATATAAATCCCAAAAAACTATTCATCATCTCCGTCATTGTTTTAAATCTTTTTTAAAGTAAAATCACTTATTGGAAGATGTTTTAGACATTAGGAATAGTAAAAATTTTATGAGAGTTAAAAATTAAAAGACTTCAAGATAACATCGCTATGATCATAATACTTGAGTATTATCATGTCTATATATTCATCCAGACTATATATACATTGTTTATCAATATTGGATATATTAGATAATTCATGAATATATTTCTTTCTAACTTCCTAAACACATTGAAATTAATGAAATATTTCCTTTTCATTAACCACCACTAGACACCAATAATAACCATTGACAACTAATAAAACTCATACTCAAAGTGGGATCTTTATCTGAAATGTGAGGTGGTCTAATATTAATACATCATGTTCTAGATCAGTATTTTGATACATACGACCAAGGATATTGGTCATTACATAATTCAACTACCCAAAAATTGTTATAATTTATTCGGTTCTATCTCCAACTCTAGCTCCAACTTCATTATCATTCCCAAATGTGAAATAGCTACATGGATTACAAGCATCGATACTTTTTTCATTCCTCACTCCAAGATTACTTTCTAAATAATTCCATACACTATATTATATGTTAAAATTATGAATCATGTGGGATAATTTTGAAACAAGTGAAACACTGAACCTAAATTAAAAGTTTATGCGTAACTAATCTCAATAATCATAATCATGATATTCTTGGGAATATTCTCAAATCCCAAAAATATATTCAAATCCTTCATATTTAATTTTATATAAAATAAGAATTAACCCAATAATATTACAAAGGATTATAAAACTAGGTCTACAGTAATGGAACACCCGCCATTCACAATAATAAATTGCCATGATATATTAAACCGGATTTTTCTAGTTAATTAGCCCTAGATGCAATTGTTCCAAAACTAAATCCACTTGAGTATACATATAATGATATATATTTTTCGGAAATCAACATAATCTATACCTTACCAAAATATTAGGATAAAATACTATACATAAACTTATCCTTAATTTTATTTATTGGTTTATGTATCCTAAAATTTGTTTTTTTACAATCTAGTTCCACATGGTTCTACTAGACATAGTATGATATAAACTATAAACACACCTAATCTAGTGGAGTAGAGATGGTTGTTACATTACTACATCAAAACTAGATATAATAAGACTCATATCTAATGACAAAATAGTTTAGTAGTCTTGGTAAAAAATATATATACATGAATCTCAAAAAACATTACAAAATATAAAATAGAAAGAAGTATTTTCTTTGAGAACACAATTATTTCCTCGATAATATCCCTAAAAATAAATCATAATACACTACTAGGAATCCTGGGGAAAGGAAACATAAGGAAGGGGAGAACTCAAATGCATGGTAAGTGTATATATATATCGGTAGCTATTAAGCAATGAATAATTGTTTGGAATAAATGATGATCAAATAATTGCATATAAATAATCCCATTATTTTGAAACATATTAAAAAAAATATAACTATGAAATTTTGTTCATGGAATTCAATAAAATATTTTATAATGATGGAATGCCAAACGATGGACTTCATTCACTTATCATCAAGGCATGGGAAAAGTCATCTACATAAATGAGTAATTTTAAAAACAAATACCCAACCTGATTTGTCACACGAGACTCATCAATGAATTGAGTGTCTCTATAATTTTTGGCCACATCCATCATTTAATAAGACTAGTTGGTTCTTCAAATTATTATATAAAACAACTTAGTCAACATTCCCTAAAAATTAATAAATATTACTATTGCAAGAACTAAAAGATGGAATATCATGAATTTACATAGAAGATCTAATCATAAACTATCTACAGAAATATGTTATATGGAATAATTAATTTATAGCCTCAATAATTCATATTATTCACCAAATAATTATGACATAAATTAAAATAATTAAAAGGATCACTAGAATGTTTATATGATAAAATATAATTTATAGATTGAAATTACATTTTTAAAATATAAAAATTTACCAAATATTAAGAAAATATTTTCATTTAAAAGTAAACCTCTAAAATTTTAAATTAATATTAAATGTAATAGGTTTTCATGATGGAGTGATATTTTTTTCACGTAATTTTCTAAAGAAAAGAATTAATATACATTCAAATAAAATCGTCAAAAGTACCTTATTCATAAAAATAAAAGTTGATTCCTTTTGAAATATTTTATAAAATTTCAAACAGGGGTAAAAATTTCATAATTAATTAACATAAAATATAAAGAAATTATAGAAATATTTTAAGGATAATATGGATATGGAAGAAAAAAACTCCTAAATAAGTTGAAAATCAAAGTCCATTTCACTTAAAAATATTATTTTGGTATCCTGAGTATGTAGAGAGAGTAAACTAAAATGAAGACATGTAATATGTTAAAATAACCATAGTATTAGAAATTATATTAGTTTTCATATTTAAATATTAGATAATTCCCCATGTGGAAACTTAAACATAAATAATCCTATATAATGATGATATTGTAAAACAAACCCTTACCTCATGACTAACATTATTTCCTAACATTAAAACAAACTATATAATAAATATATATTTCTTATCATTATATTCCACAACCACACTCTTATATACCATACTATATAAAATTTAATTATAAAACATTATCACCTATTTATTAATAATTTTATATTTCAATAATTTTCTTCAGTTATAACGGCTTCATTTTTCAAGTAAGTTTTGGTTTGGTAGTTTTGATAATTTTATATTTATAATTGTTAAAACAAATATATAATGTTAATAATGATATAAATATCATATATATTTATTATAAATATATTTAGTATCATCTATAAAAGATAAAAAAAATTGAATTACATCATTCATGGAGAGATTAGGTCATACATATGAACGTACTTGATTTTAACCTTTCAATAGGGTCATGTTTGTAAAGACCCGTAAAATTCAAGGGAAATTTTTTTTCTTAATTTTCTTTGGAATTTTACAAGAGTGCGGTTTCAGACGGAACCTGATTCCGAGGCCCGGAGTGCCCGGAATCAATTTCCGAAGTTTGGCTCGGGTACGTTCAGTGAACGAACGAGCGGGAATTTCTAACTTTTGATCTGGTGCTCGGAATTGAAATCTGAGGAAACCGATGAACTCGCAACGCCGATATTCGCTTAAGGAGACCTTTTCCGAAGTTGCGTTTATTGCGGGACGAAAGTTAGTTTTTGGGAGAATTATAAAAAAAGTTGAATAAAAATGTGGAACAGTTTTTATTTTACTTTTGTTGGTTAACTTCTCTCAAAGGAAGTTAGGGGTGCGACCCACACCCACTTAACCTCCCTTGAGAGGATTAAGTGTGGTGGGACCCACACGAACCTAAACCTTCCATCTTCTCTCAAACTCCCTTTAACCCCTCTTTAAATGACATGACAAATTGTTATTTAATTTTGGAGTTATCTTATTTGAATTTCAAACCTTTGAAATTCAATTTGTTAAGATTGTGAATAAAATAAGACTCTATCTTATATTATTTGGTTAGAATTGTTTAGCCATCTTGAGAGATTTTGAGAGCTTTTCCTTCTTCTTCAAACTTTGACGAAGAACGCTCAAGCTTTGACGAAGAACGCTCAAGCTCCAACGAAGAACGACGCTCCTCTCTTCTTCGTCTTCCATGTCAACGAAAGGGAACTCCGCTTCCTCCTCGGACTTCCTTCGTCGGCATACGAAGATTCGCCAACGACGTACCTCTTCGGACGTACCTCTTCGTCAACGGATTTGACGAACGATTACCGCGACGCCCGACCTCTGCGACGTTTTCTTCCGCGGGTCGTTGACAATCTTCGAACTTGAACCCAAGGTAGGGGTTGTTGTTATTTGTTTATTTATTTATTCTTGTTCGTGGTTCTGGCATGACTAACGTGAGGATATTTAAATATGTATTATCATTTAACGTGAGGGGGCCGGACCGCATGAACACGACCGAACCTCCTCCTTTGTTCTTGTTGATTTATATTGCGGATGAAACAAGATGGCGTGGTGTCGTCTCACCACGCGGTTATTCGCACGCTTATATTGTGTGGCGCCGTTGCGCCACGCCGTGGAAGGATCATCAAGAACGCGACGCCGTCGCGCTGCGTCGAAGGGAATCAAAGGCGTGGCGGAGGGGCGCGGTGCCGTCGCACCGCGCCGGACGACGAACACAGCGGCCGGTTCCGGGCCATGGCGGGACAAGAAGACCGGCGGCCGGGCCGCCGGCGTCGGAAGCCGGAAAGGGGACCGGTTTGCCGGTCCCATTGGAGAAAAACCGGCTGGCCAGGTGGCCGGCCGGATGGTCAAAATCCGGGGGAATTTAATTCCCCCGGCCAGCGCTCAAAATCCCCCCCCCCCCGCATTTAATTGGGGGGGGGGGGCGGTTTCTTTGAGGGGGGCAGGCGGCCCCCCGGTTCTCCTCAAGCAGGCCCCCACGAGGGGGGGGGGGGGGGGCGGTTCTCCAGGGCGCGGCTATAAGCCGCGCCGTTTTTTTTTTTTGAAACAAGCGGGGGCCATGCCCCCCGCGCGCTGCATCCGTGCGGCACCAGGCCGCCGCGCCGCCGTCTGGCCGGCCGGGATGGGTCGGACCCGGGTCGGGTCGACCCGGTTCGGGTCGCCCCCGGTTCGGGCCGACGCAGGGGGGGTCGTGCCGGGTCGGCCCGGACCCGGACCCCCCGTTTTCGAGATGGTTTCGGTCTTTTGGCCATAACATGATCCACAGACCTCCAATCGATTAACCGTCTGCGGAAACACGATCCTTGGATCGAGACGGTCGTTTCGATATATCGCACTCAAAGTTTCGGAACACTTTGAGTTCGGCTGGGTTGGTTCGTTCACGAAACCAACCGGGCCTTCGGTGCGGAAACGCTCATATCTTGAGCTACGGACGTCCGATTGACGTGCCGTCAGCTTTGTTGTGTTCCTCTTAGTGAGACGGTTCTTTTGGCATACTCCGCCCGAGGTTTGGACGCAGGTGGAGTACGGTCGGGTTGGTTTTGCCTTAAAAACCAACCGGGCCCCGGGGACGAAAATGCCAATAACTCTCAGACCGGGCGTCCGATCAACGCGCCGTCTGTTGCGTTGAGTTCCTGTTGACGATACGGAACTTTTGGATACATCAACTCTGGACTTTGTGACAGTTGATGTATCAGCCTCTCGGCTCGTGGAGCGGACCCTCCGAACGAGCTTTCTATGTGCGGGAACCCTAGTGCTGGCTGCGACTGTTACTATGACTACTACTGCTACTACTGCTACTGTGACTGCGACGACGACAGTACAGAGATCCTGTGTGGATTCGACGACGACGACTACAGCACTCAACGATCCTACGTGGATCAGTGCTACAAGTCCTCTGTGGGCCCGATCCTGTGTGGGTCTGATCCTGTGTGGGTCCTTGCGCTCAACGGTCCTGTGTGAACCAGCGCCTACAGGTCCTATGTGGGCCCGATCCTGTGTGGGTATTTTGCGGGGGTTAGTTACCTATCGATCCTTCGTGGGTCCGATGACTTAGATCGATCAAAGATCATCTTTATCGTCTTTCGAAGAAGTATACCTGTGTGAGCTGAATCCTGTTGCTTTCCTGTGTGGATTGTGTTGTGCTATCCTGTGTGGATTACGTTTTGCTTTCCTGTGTGGAATACGTTTACTTTCCTGTGTGGACTGAGTTGTACTTGGGCTTGGAGGTTGGAGCATATTTGAAATTGATGGCTTAGGTATATGTATGGGCATATACCTAAGCAGTGTCGGTTGTTACTTCGTGATTGTACCTTTCTTTGTGGTTTATCCTTTGTGGATTTTGAGAGACCTTCAGGGGTCTCGGGGTCCCTACTGAGTAGCTTATACTCACCCCTGCACGGGCTTTGCCCGCACTACGTTGTGTTGGTTGCAAACGACAGACAACGTTGATCTTGGCTGAGGCTTGCAGAGCAGGACGGTACCTGGAGGTGGACCACTGGATGGGACGTGTTCGGAGCGGACGACGGGACCCGTGGAGCAGTGGAGCTATCTGTACCCACCCTTCAGGTGGGATCTCCAGTGGACAGCTCGGTGTAGCGGCTTTTACTTACAGTTGTTGTTTTCCCTTTCGAGTTGTACTTTACTTTAAATTTGGGTTTGTATACTGGCCCATTTACTTTTCCGCACTTTCAGTTGTACTATGTTTTTTACTTAGTGTTTACTTTCCGCTTGCTTACTCTGTGGTGTTTGTTTACTTTACAAAGGCAATGCCTTCCCTTTTTACTGGGATTTACGCCTTGGTGCTAGTCGCCAGCACCTGGACTATGGAAGGAGGGCTTGGGGTAGTCACGGCACGGACCCCAAGGGCGGGTCGTGACAAATTGGTATCAGAGGAGTTCGGTTCTACCGCGAACTCTGATCATTTCTATGTGAAGCAATAATGTTTAGCGTATTGAGTGTGGTTATCAGTCCAGGGAGTCCAGTGTTGGTGAGGCGGCCGACGTATCCGTACACCAGGACCCTGACTTCTGATTTCCGACTTAATGCATGAAAACATTGGTTGCGTGTGTGTTTCATGTTTTCTTTGTGATTACTTATATCAGCTCACCAGGTATACTGTTCTGACTGTGGCGCACCTGTTTCCTATTCAGGATGGCCCCACGACGGCATCCAGCTAGGGTTCCGAGAGTCGAGCGTGACGACAGTCCACCGAGTGATGAGGCCTCGGTGCAGGGCCCTTTGTCAGCAGTGGCACCGGCGGTAGCACTACCTGATGAGCCCCCGATGCTTCCAGTGCCAGCTGCTGACGATGCACGTCGCCTCAGCGCACTGCATGAGTTTCAGCGCCAGCGACCGCCCAGGTTTCGCGGGGAGACGGATCCCCAGGAAGCCGAGGACTGGCTGGAGGCAGTGGTACGTGTGTTTAGGCTAGTGAGGACACCAGCAGACCTCATGGTGATCCTCGCTGCGATCCTACTACACGCAGTAGCAGGACGATGGTGGAGCTTGATTCTCCATGTGCACGATGAGGAATCTCTACTTTGGACGGACTTTGAGAGCCTTTTCCTCTCGGAGTTCGTCCCAGCCACCCTTCGTCCGGTGCGTATCCAGGAGCTTCTTCAGCTGCGGCAGGGCAGCATGACGGTCGCTCAGTACTCGATGAGATTTACCGATCTCTCGCGCTACTCGACTGACATGGTACGGGACTCATTCTTCCAGGCCCGGACCTTCGAGCAGGGTTTGAGACACGAGATCAGGGCATCGCTGATCTCCCTCAGCAAACCGACTCAGACAGGAGTACTGGAGCGGGCCCTTCTGATCGAGAGCTTCCTTGCTGAGTCTACACCATCACAGAGACCCACCGCTGGGCGGAACGTGGCAGAGTCATCTGCAGCAGGCAGTCGACGGATGACTCAGGGGTCCAGGCAGACCAGACCTTCGGGCAGACGACCTCAGGACACTGGCTCAGCAGTGCGGAGCACACAGCGCGGAGCCAGTCTTTCGAGAGGCAGACAGTGCTACTCGTGCGGCGGGCAGGGCCACATGGCTCGTGACTTCCCGACCCGCCGTGCCGAGGAGCATCAGTCGGTTGAGGGACCACTGAGGCAGAGGGTCGACCGTGGAGGTCCGCAGGGAGGAGGCGGACTAGGCAGAGGAGCTGACCGAGCAGCAGGTGGTGGGTGACGCTTTGAGGCTCTACCACCACCACCACCAGGAGGTCCACCCCGACCATAGGGAGCTAGCGGGCAGAGACAGGCACAGCTCCAGGCAGCAGAGGCCTACGACCACGGCGCACCCGAGATGATTCGAGGTACTATCTGTGTCTATTCCACCCTTGCTGCAGTTCTTATAGACACAGGAGCGAGTCACTCTTTCATAGCCGCTGCCCTTGTTCGGAGTTCGGAGATTCTGACAGAGCCGTTGGCTCGATCCTTACGGCTAGAGACTCTTACAGGAGCAGACTCGACGATTACGCAATGGTGCCGGCAGTGTGAGCTCACTCTAGGAGGCGAGAGCTTCGGCTGGGATCTTCTTGTAGCAGCGTGAAGGCCTTATGACGTCATCTTGGGCATGGATTGGATATCTATGGTCCATGCACAGATTGATTCTTTTAGGCGCAAGGTGCGATGTGTACGCACCGACGGGAGTAGGTTCACCTTCACCGGCGAGAAGGGAGCCTTAGCAGCACCGGATGGACTTCCGCGGAGGAGAGGACAACCCTTTACTCATCAGTTAGCTAGCCTCATCCTTGGAGCAGTTGACGTGCGGAGTCCTGGTTTTCCTGCAGTGCTGGATCAGTTTGCGGACGTTTTTCCTGACGACGTTCCAGGGCTACCTCCTCGTAGAGAGGTAGACTTTTATATTGAATTATACCACGGGACAGCCCCGATATCCACTCCAGAATATCGGATGGCCCCCACCGATCTTCGAGAGCTACGGGTACAGTTGGAGGACTTGCAGGGAAAGGGGTTCATCCGACCCAGTGTTTCACCCTGGGCTTCCCCGATATTGTTCGCCAAGAAGGCGGACGGGAGCCTGCGGCTTTGTGTTGACTATCGTCGCCTAAACCAGGTGCCATTGATGAACAAGTATCCGTTACCGAGGATTGATGACCTCTTTGATCAGCTCAATGGAGCACGGTGGTTCTCGAAGATAGACCTCAGGTCAGGCTATCATCAGCTCAGAGTAAGAGACGAGGATGTGCAGAAGACGACCTTCAGATGTCGGTATGGCCACTATGAGTTCTTGGTTATGCCTTTCGGCGTAACCAATTCTCCAGCAGTGTTTATGGCCCTCATGAATAGGATCTTTCAGCCATACCTTGATCGGTTTGTCATAGTCTTCATCGACGACATTCTGATTTACTCTACGACAGAGGAGGAGCACGCCTATCACTTGCGAGTTGTACTAGACACACTCCGAGAGCACCAGCTTTATGGTAAGCTTCGAAGTGCCAGTTTTGGATATGTGAGTTCCACTTCTTGGGACACGTTATCTCTGAGGCGGGAGTTGCAGTGGATCCTGCGAAGATTGAGGCTGTGTTAGCATGGGAGCCACCCAGGAGCGTGACTGAGGTTCAGAGTTTCTTGGGACTAGATAGACACTATCGGAGATTCGTGCCGGACTTCTCTAGAGTTGCGCCACCACTCACAGCATTGACGAAGAAGGGGAAACCCTTCGTGTGGTCAGACAGATGTCAGCAGAGCTTCCAGGAGCTGAGACAGAGATTGACTAGAGCACCTATCTTGAGGTTGCCCGAGGAGGGAGTAGGGTACGTAGTTTACTGCGATGCATCAGGGACCGGACTCGGATGTGTTCTGATGCAGGAGCGGGCATTGATCGCCTATGGATCACGTCAGTTGAGGCCGCATGAGCAGAACTACGCTACCCATGACCTGGAGTTAGCAGCAGTAGTCTTCGCTCTGAAGACATGGCGACACTACCTGATGGGCGAGCGCTTTACAGTCCTTTCCGATCATCAGAGTCTCAGGTATATCTTCTCGCAGAAGGACCTGAACCTGAGACAGCGGCGATGGCTCGAGTTCCTCCAGGACTATGACTTTGAGATAGTCTATACTCCTAGGAAGGGGAACGTAGTAGCCGATGCCCTCAGTAGGAGGACGGGCATTCAGCTACTTGAGGAGGCGACATAGCAGCTAGCCTCTTTGTAGATATCCTTCGTGGATAGAGATGGAGCAGCCTTGCTTCAATCTCCCACAGTCACTCCTCCACTACTGCAGCGGGTCAGAGAGGCACAGCGTGAGGACACTGACTGTGAGACACGGCGTGCACAGATATCCTCGGGACAGGCACCTGATGGTTTCTCCCTTGGAGCAGAGCACGACATCCTTTTCAGAGGACGTACCATAGTACCAGTCGCTTTGCGAGAGGAAGTGCTGAGAGAGTTTCACACTTCTCCTTTGGCGGTACATCCTGGAGTGGTGAAGATGTACCCGGACCTCAGACGACAGCACTGGTGGCTGGGCATGAATAAGGCAGTGGCAGAGTTCGTTTCTCGATGCCTCACCTGCCAGCAGGTGAAGGCAGAGCATCAGGTACCAGCAGGCTTGGTACAGCCCTTGGAGGTTCCGGAGTGGAAGTGGGACGACATATCTATGGACTTCGTGATTGGAATTCCACGCACTTCCAGAGGTCACGACTCCATCTGGGTGATTGTTGACCGACTCACCAAGTCGGCACACTTCTTACCCATCAGAGAGAAGGGCTCAGTGGAGAGCTTGGGACGTCTCTACGTTCAAGAGATTGGCGGCTCCACGGTGTGCCATCATCTATCATCTCCAATCGAGATGCTCGCTTTACTTCCCGGCTTTGGAAGGGGTTACAGGAGGCGTTCGGGACGCAGCTACGTCTGAGCACAGCCTTTCACCCTCAGACGGATGGTCATATAGAGAGAACCATTCAGACTCTCGAGGACTTGCTTCGCGCATGTGTCCTCGACTTTGGTCGTAGCTGGGATGACCACCTACCTTTGGTGGAATTTGCGTACAACAACAGCTACCACTCCACCATCGGGATGGCACCGTACGAGGCATTGTACGACCGACCTTGTAGATCTCCTTTGTGCTGGACAGACCCTGGGGAGTCAGCACTTGTGGGACCAGAGATGGTCCAGGCCACGACAGAGAAGGTCCAGGTCATCCAGGAGCGGATGAGGACAGCTCAGAGCTGGAAGAAGTCATATGCTGACAGGAGGCGGAAGCCACTAGAGTTCGAGGATGGCGAGCACGTCTTCTTGCGGGTCTCACCTCGACGTGGTATTCGGAGATTTGGCCGAGGAGGAAAGTTATCTCCGTGCTTCATAGGACCCTTCCAGGTCCTCAGCAGGATTGGTGAGGTGGCTTATCGCCTGGCTCTACCACCTCAGTTGCACCGGGTGAACGACGTCTTCCACGTGTCTCAGCTGAGGAGATACATGCAGGACCCGACGCACATCATTGACCATGGGTACCTTGACGTTGACGATGGGGCGACTTTTACGGAGGTCCCAGTGGAGATAGAGGATCGACAGGAGCGGGTCCTACGTGGGCGATTGATTCCTCTTGTGCGCATCAGATGGCAGCACGGGAATCTCCAGGAGAGCACATGGGAGCGGGAGGCTCAGATGCGTGCTCAGTACCCTCATTTGTTTCCCTAGTTTTTGATGTATCTTTACGGGGACGTAAAGCCCTGAGGTGGGAGTAATGTAAAGACCCGTAAAATTCAAGGGAAATTTTTTTTCTTAATTTTCTTTGGAATTTTACAAGAGCGTGGTTTCAGACGGCACCTGATTCCGAGGCCCGGAGTGCCCAGAATCAATTTCCGAAGTTTGGCTCGGGTACGTTCAGTGAACGAACAAGCAGGAATTTCTAACTTTTGATCCGGTGCTCGGAATTGAAATCCGAGGACACCGATGAACTCGCAACGCCGATATTCGCTTAAGGAGACCATTTTCGAAGTTGCGTTTATTGCGGGACGAAAGTTAGTTTTTGGGAGAACTATAAAAAAAGTTGAATAAAAATGTGGAACACTTTTTATTTTACTTTTGTTGGTTAACTTCTCTCAAAGGAAGTTAGGGGTGGGACCCACACCCACTAAACCTCCCTTGAGAGGATTATGTGTGGTGGGACCCACACGAACCTAAACCTTCCATCTTCACTCAAAGTCCCTTTAACCCCTCTTTAAATGACATGACAAATTGTTATTTACTTTTGGAGTTATCTTATTTGAATTTCAAACCTTTGAAATTCAATTTGTTATGTTTGTGAATAAAATAAGACTCTATCTTATTTTATTTGGTTAGAATTGTTTAGCCATCTTGAGAGCTTTTGAGAGCATTTCCTTCTTCTTCAAACTTTGATGAAGAACGCTCAAGATTTGATGAAGAACGCTCAAGCTCCGACGAAGAACGCCGCTCCTCTCTTCTTCGTCTTCCGTGTCAATGAAAGGGAACGCCGCTTCCACCTCGGACTTCCTTTGTAGGCATACGAAGATTCGCCAACGACGTACCTCTTCGGACGTACCTCTTCGTCAACGGATTTGACGAACGATTACCGCGACGCCCGACCTCCGCGACGTTGTCTTCCGCGGGTCGTTGACAATCTTCGAACTTGAACCCAAGGTAGGGGTTGTTGTTATTTGTTTATTTATTTATTCTTGTTCGTGGTTCTGGAATGACTAACGTGAGGATATTTAAATATGTATTATCATTTAACGTGTGGGGGCCAGACCGCATGAACACGGCCGAACCTCCTCCTTTGTTCTTGTTGATTTATATTGCGGATGAAACAAGATGGCGTGGTGCCGTCGCACCACGCGGTTATTCGCACGCTTATATTGTGCGGCGCCGTCGCGCCGCGCCGTGGAAGGATCATCAAGAACGCGACACCGTCGCGCCGCATCGAAGGGAATCAATGGCGTGACGGAGGGGCGCGGTGCCGTCGCACCGCGCCGGACGATGAGCACCGCGGCCGGTTCCGGGCCGCGGCGGGACGAGAAGACCGGCGGCCGGGCTGCCGGCGTTGGAAGCCGGAAAGGGGACCGGTTTGCCGGTCCCGTTGGAGAAAAACCGGCCGGCCAGGTGGTCGGCCGGATGGTCAAAATCCGGGGGAATTTAATTCCCCCGGCCAGCGCTCAAAATCCCCCCCATTTAATTGGGGGGGGGGGTTCTTTGAGGGGGTCAGGCGGCCCCCCGGTTCTCCTCAAGCAGGCCCCAACGAGGGGGGGGGGGGGTCTCCAAGGCACGACTATAAGCCGCGCCGCGGGCTGCATCCGTGCGGCGCCAGGCCGCCGCGCCGCCGGCCGGCCGGCCGGTCCGGGTCGGACCCGGGTCGGGTCGACCCGGTTCGGGCCGACGCAGGGGGGGGGGGGGTCGGGCCGGGTCGGCCCGGACCTGGACCCCCCGTTTTCGAGACGGTTTTGGTCTTTTGGCCATAACCTGAGCCACAGACCTCCGATCGACGAACCGTCTGCGGCAACGCGATCCTTGTATCGAGACGGACGTTTTGATATATCGCACTCAAATTTTCGGAACACTTTGAGTTCGGCCGGGTTGGTTCGTTCACGAAACCAACCGGGCCTTCGGAGCGGAAACGCTCATATCTTGAGCTACGGACGTCCGATTGACGTGCCGTCAGCTTTGTTGTGTTCCTCGTAGTGAGACGGTTCTTTTGGCATACTCCGACCGAGGTTTGGACGCAGGTGGAGTACGGTCGGGTTGGTTTTGCCTTAAAAACCAACCGGGCCCCGGGGACGAAAATGCCAATAACTCTCAGACCGGGCGTCCGATCGACGCGCCGTCTGTTGCGTTGAGTTCCTGTTGACGATACAGAACTTTTGGATACATCAACTCTGGACTTTGTGACAGTTGATGTATCAGCCTCTCGGCTCGTGGAGCGGACCCTCCGAACGAGCTTGCTGTGTGCGGGAACCCTAGTGCTGGCTGCGACTGTTACTGTGACTACTACTGCTACTACTGCTACTGTGACTGTGAAGACGACAGTACAGAGATCCTATGGGGATTCGACGACGACGACTACAACACTCAGCGATCCTACGTGGATCAGTGCTACAGGTCCTGTGTGGGCCCGATCCTGTGTGGGTCCGATCCTGTGTGGGTCCTTGCGCTCAGCGGTCCTGTGTGAACCAGCGCCTACAGGTCCTATGTGGGCCCGATCCTGTGTGGGTCTTTTGCGGGGGTTAGTTACCTATCGATCCTTCGTGGGTCCGACAACTTAGATGGATCAGAGATCATCTTTATCGTCTTTAGAAGAAGTATACTTGTGTGAGCTGAATCCTGTTTCTTTCCTGTGTGGATTGTGTTGTGCTATCCTGTGTGGATTACGTTTTGCTTTCCAGTGTGGAATACGTTTACTTTCCTGTGTGGACTGAGTTGTACTTGGGCTCGGAGGTTGGAGCGTATTTGAAATTGATGACTTAGGTATATGTATGGGCATATACCTAAGAAGTGTCGGTTGTTACTTTGTGATTTTACCTTTCTTTGTGGTTTATCCTTTGTGGATTTTGAGAGACCTTCAGGGGTCTCGGGGTCCCTACTGAGTAGCTTATACTCACCCCTGCACGGGCATTGCCCGCACTACATTGTGTTGGTTGCAGACGACGGACAGCGTTGATCTTGGCTGAGGCTTGCAGAGTAGGATGGTACCTGGAGGTGGACCACTGGACGGGACGTGTTCGGAGCGGACGACGGGACCCGTGGAGCAGTGGAGCTATCTGTACCCACCCTTCAGGTGGGATCTCCAGTGGACAGCTCGGTGTAGCGGCTTTTACTTACAGTTGTTGTTTTCCCTTTCGAGTTGTACTTTACTTTCAGTTTGGGTTTGTATACTGGCCCATTTACTTTTCCGCACTTTCAGTTGTACTCTGTTTTTTACTTAGTGTTTACTTTCCGCTTGCTTACTCTGTGGTGTTTATTTACTTTACAAAGGCAATGCCTTCCCTTTTTACTGGGATTTACGCCTTGGTGCTAGTCGTCAGCCCCTGGCCTATGGAAGGCGGGCTTGGGGTAGTCACGGCATGGACCCCGAGGGCGGGTCGTGACAATGTTAATGACATATATATCTTATATATTCTTCAAATATATCCCTATTAACATAAATTAAATAATAAATGAAACAATAATTTTATAGCTTTGTGGTTGTGTTATTCCACACATATTCACAACTGAAATTATTGTTTTTCATTTAATTGAAAATATAGTGGATAATGGGGGTTGCATAATCATAATTAAATTTTAGAATATTTTGGATACTTAAGTTATTATATTATGATAAATACCATTTATTTATAGTATGTAAAAAGATAATTAATAAAACAATGTGGTTAATTAAGGTTATTACAAGTTCTTTGAAAGTACTACTTTAGATCTCCTCCTAAGGACACCAACGTCGGAATTTTTGGAATACCACCACCTCTAGAATGTGGATAGAGATTTAATCGAAGGTTGTTTTTATTTTTTTAGATATTTATGAATAAACATGGTTTTAATAAATGATATCATGGGCTCCCTTTAATATGTAAGGGAGAGGAGATGTTTAGAATTATAAAAATATTGAAACATAACTAAGTCATTCTAAAGACAATCGATTCCATATAGGTAAAGATTTGAGGCCAAAGGGGATAAAATCTATATAAAATAACCCAATGAAATTAATTTTTGTTTTAGTTTCATTCTAAACCTTATATTTTGGTTCAATCCATTGGTCAACTGATTTTAATCTTAACCCTTGAAATGTTCTTTTTTGTGTTAAAGAGAAATGATTTTACTTATAATGAAAAAAATTGTCTCATAAGTGGCCCAAAAATATTATTATAAACCATATATTATCCCCATTTTTTTATTTCAATATTTTTATTATTATAAATTATTTAATAAAATATTATTTTCAAATAATATCATTAATTTAATTTTCTCAAATTATTCATTTAATTTGACTTCTAATACATTAAAAAAAGATTGTATTAAAATTTTAACCTTTCACACAACCCTAATAGGATTTAATTATCTAAAAAAGTTGTTGAAAAAAAAATTTCATCCAAATATTGTAACATTTAATATTTTTAAAATCATTTTTTATTGATCTATTAATTGTTAATATATTTTTCCGACGATGCAGAAGCATTAAGATAAGTATTCAATCACAAAAAAATTAAAAATAAATTCCCCTGATAAAAAATAAATTTATATTAAAATAAATATTTATAACCTAACATAAACTCATTATATTGTTATGTAATAATATTAGTGATATTGAAGTTAATAATGTGGTATTTAGTTCTTATTATTTTCATAAATTAATATAAAGGTCAATATCAAATAAAAATGGAACAAAGTTCTTGTACTTGTTAATGAATAAATTTCAATGGATGAAATAAACTCATATAATTTTATAATTAAAATTGTTACGGAATTTTTTAAAACTTATCAAATAAATTAAATCTTATTTTCTATTTTTTACCCTTACTAATGTGAAATTTTTTTACCTATATTATTGTTCATTGTTACCGAACATAAGTTATTACTATTTACAATATTTAATCCTATAAATTAAAAATAGGGTATCATTTTTTCAATATTATATTTCTATAAGTGATAAAAATTTATTTTAAAATAATAATGAAACACATGATGAAAATAGTTTTTTCAAGGTGAATTTTTAAACAAAAAACATGATTTATTCTTATGCCAATGCTAGAAAAAATTAGATAAATTTTAAAACCATTTATTAATTATACTATATAAAAATTCAATTTAAATGATTCACCAATTATGATTGATTTAATTTATTAACATAATATAACATTTCACACATAATAATATGTTTTCATATAAACATATCTTTTACTTTAATATAGTTTTTATTTTAATTAATAATAAATTTATAAAAAATGAATACATCTATTACCCATAAATTTATCATAATTCTGTTATTAAAATTCATACTCTTCAATCCATCTACTAAGAGATAATAATGAAATTAAATAATATTATTTACATAATCATTTATGGTTTATTCAAACTCATTGTTGCGTGTAGAATAATATTTCAAAGAAAAAAATATTTATGTAGAACTATTTTATAAAATACTGATGTGTTATAGATAGTACCAATACAAAAATTCTATGTTTATATTCAATAAATCATGCCAACTAGTCTAAAAGACAATTAAAATATTTTGTTTCACTCACCTATATGCCCACATGATCATAAAAGTCAACAAGTCCTTGTTATTATCTAAAGAAATATTTCAACATTTCTATATAGTTATTGGATAAACTATCATAACTAATAGAAAAACTTAGTTGACCAAAAAAATCAGTTATCCCACTAGATTACATGATAATACCATTACAAAATTATCCACCACCTAGGAATATGCATCAATGTAAAACCTACAACATAACCTATACATTGAAAATAATATGAGGGTGAAGGGAATTTGGTAGAAAAAACAATATTCTATTGGAATGTAATTATCAAAACCTACTCAAGTCCAAAATACTAACCAAGATCTCTAAACCACCTCAACTTAAGAAATCACCATCCTCATAATATCACCATAAATATTCCACCATGCCATTACTTTCATCAATGTATGACTCATATATCAAAATTTATATAACAATTATTATAAAACACTCATGCAGACATGTATGTGATATCTTGGTTAGTAATTATTTTTTGAAACGTATAACAAGGAGGAACCAGAACTCCTAGATGTAGTGATGAAATCATAATATTTAAATTTCTAGATGTTTTATCGATAAAAATGGCCTAATATTATCCTTCCTAAACATATAATGTAATGCCCTGACCCCAGTTACCAAGAGTCAGTGCATTTTTACATAACATTGGCATGATAAAAAAAGATCATGTATCAAAAGACCGATTGGTTTAGTAGCATTGGAAATAATAAATACATTCATAAGTTTTACATTGCATTCTAAAATGAAAAAACTAAACCAATATAGTCTCCATAGGCCACACTCATATCCCATAGACTATCCTTGCAAGTCAGTCATAATATACTTTTTCTCAACCTGGGAAAAATAAAACATAGTAAGGGGTGAGCTCAGATTCTTTGTAAGGATAACAATATAGCATAAACATTCATAAATAAAATAAACATTTAAGGAAATTTAAGACTAGAAAAAAAGAATTTAAAACTTGAGCATCAGAATAATATGGAAGAGACAAAATCAAATAATTCCATTTACTTATTCACATGGAAATTCTACTAGTCGAAAAATCAAATGAAATATCTATAGCCACTTTTATAATGATGTAATGCTTAATTATAGACTTCATAACCACATATTCAAGGCCTTATTCAAAGACTAAAAATGAGATTTTGTCAAGGCCTTGTTCCAAGACACTAATTTGTCTCATGAGACCAACTGATGCATCGACGAGCTATAGTGGGCTTCACACATCACTTACTAAGTCAAATTCATTCCTCATATGAAATGGTTTAAAAATAACATAGACATTCGTATTAAAACTACCATACAAAATTTCAATACATTATGCATAAACCATTAATAGTGTTAAAATAACACATCCACAGTCAAACATATCACAAAAACTTCAATAGAAATTGAGCTCAAATAATAATTTAATTATACCTAAAAAGCATTTACTTACAAAAGTTTTTTACAAAAAAATTATAATAAAACATAAATTTAAAATCATAATCATGATATTTCATTAAAAACTAGGATAAACCAGGAAAATCATTTTCTTACAAACATATTATTTACCCTTAAAGGGGAATAATACTTATATTTAACAAATAATCATTATCCTACCTAATGAAATAAAAATGTTCCCATTAAACATAATCTCCAAGAATATAAAATTCATGTTGGTTCCTTATGAAACTATACTAATTCTACTGTTAAAACAACTCAAATAAATGTAATAACATTCTATATTAATTCCAACATACTTCTCTAGAGAACAAATTCATTACACAATGAAATGGAGAGCTACATCGGGCTCACCTATAATCAAAAAAAATATCCAAGGAAAATAGAATACATAAAAAAAGAAAATATTGAATTTATATCATCAAAATCATCAATATATACTTTTGAATCCCTAACAAAAACATTTTAATATACTGATATATTGATTTCCTTTTAAACTACACATTAAAATCTATAATAACCATAAAAATGGAAGAATGGGTTTTTAATAAATAATGGAATCTTATAATGTAAGAAAAAAATAATGGTTTTGGTATTTGGAAAATATTTTACTATATTAATGGTTATAATATATCATTCCTTTTACATTTTGTAAATAAATTCATATCCTCTTATATAAAATAGTAAAAATATTTTTTATGAAAACATTTGAAATAAAATAAAAAGTAAAAAAATTTAATTTATAATATATTATTTAAATATTTATTCATTCATAAAATAATTTTATGAATATGGAAATTGAAGAGAAATATATAAAAAAATCAATCATTAAAACTTTTAATATGAGGTTTTATGGTTAAAATAGATTATGTCCGAAATAGAGTGAATTGATACGAGAAATCACTTACTATAAGTTTGACGTTCTAGGTAAATTATTTAACTCCAATATAATGAAATTATAGTAATTATTTAGTTCATTTAGAACCTTTTATGATTTTAGTACCTTATCACTAATCCATTTAATTCATTTATCACAATGAAATATTTAATTATGAGATAAGTTAAGTCCACGTCGGGTGTATTGAAGATGTTTGGTTAAAAAAATTCAAAATAGTGTTGGTATTTTGACCTTGTCAGGGGTAATATTTTGCAAAATCTCAGAAATAAGATTAATTAAATAATTATAATTTTTATAAATTAATTTTTTTCATAACCCGTCCTCAGGGCCCGTGCCGTGACTACCCCAATCCTGCCTTCCAGAGGCCAGTGGTTGGTGACAAGCACCAAAGGAAAATCCCTGATAAGAAAGGGAAGGAATTTCCTTTAAACCTGTATCACACACAGACTGAACACAAGCAGTAGAAAAACAAGTACTAATATAAAAAAGGAAGGTGTGCTGAAAGCAAGTGGGTCAGTATACAAACCCAACTGAACAATAAGAACAAGTAAAAACGGGAAAACAGCTCCTGTATCTTCCATCGGGGAATCCTACCAGAAGGGTAGGTACATATCTCGAACAACTCTTCCCTGAGGTATGTCCCGTCTAGTCCAGCTTCAAGCAGCCTCTCATTCGTCACCCTCAGCCTCGATCACTACTGACTGTCATCTGCACAGAACACAACAAGGTGTGGGAGAAACCTGTGTAGGGGTGAGTATAAAAATACACAATAGGGGACCCCAAGACCCCTTAAGGTCTCCCAGAATCCACTTATTATAAACCAAAGAAGAAATATACGATCACAAAGTATCAACCAACCCCACTTAGTTATATCCCCATACATATACCTAAGTTACCAGTCACAGTCCGGCTCCAACTCTCGAGCCCTAGCATAACCCAGTCCAGAAAAAAAGTAAAGTTAATCACCACAATGATAATGATTGAAAGAAAAGACTCAGCTCACACAGGTATAAAACTCATGAAAAGGGGTAAAGATGATTAGATGCAGCCTCTGAATCATCTCCTCTATCAAAACCATGTATGATCCTGGTATAGTATCAGTATTGTCGATGCCACGGACTATCCTAGTATAGAAGTCATCACTTTAAAACCCATAGAGGTTCCTATTATAGAAGTCATAATTGTCGAACCCACGGATGATCCCGGTATAGAAGTCATCGCTGTCGAACCCACGGAGGATCCTGGTACAGTATCGTCGCTGTTGAACCCACAGAGGATCCTATCATCTCAGTCGCAGCCATCCATAAGGTTCTCGCACACAGAACGCTTGATTCCGAGAGGGTCCGCTCCTAGAGCCAAGTGTCAATACATAAACTACCATGAAGTCTTTATTTGATGTATCTCTTAGTTCTGTCTCATATTAAGGAACCCAACGCGACAGATGGTGTGTCAATCAGACGCTCAGTCTGTCAGTTATTGGAATTTCTGTTCCAGGGGCCCGGTTTGCTTTTAGGCTCAAACCAACCCGACCGTATCCCAACTGTGTCTAATCCTCATGTAAGATATTCCAAAATAATAGTCTCACTCCATGAATTCCATCTCTATAGGAGTTTTGTCAATCGGACACCTGTAACCCAAGAAATGGGCGGAAAGCTGAAAACTAGACATTGTGGGTCCAGGTCCGGTTCGACCAAGCCAGAGTGACCCGGCCGACCCGGTCCGGACTAGGGTCCAACCTGGTCCGAGGGTCTGACCCGGTCTGAACAAACGGCCCGCCCCGAGGGGGAGGCCCGGCCGAAGGCGGCCCGGCCTGAGGGTGGCTCGGCCGATCGGGGCCCCAGCCGAGGGCGGCCCGGTTGTGGGCACCCCGCCTGGGGGTGGCCCTGCCGTGGGCGCCCCGACCGAGGGGGGCCCGACTGAGGGCGGCCCGGCCGACAGCGGCCCGGCCGATTTCTGCCAGGCTGTGGGCGGTCAGGCCGAGGGTGGCCCGACGGCCTTCCCTTGTCGCACCCAGGGGGTGTTGTGCACGCCCCCTAGGACCCAAACAATATAACCATTCAGGTGAACTGAACAAGCACCAAGTGGTTCCGGTCCACTATACGCGGGACCTGACAGGGTCCCGCTCCTCCCAACTGGTCGAGTGGCCAGCCGCTACGGCTCCACGGCATCCGGCCTGGCCAGCTGCCCCCACAACTCCACCGCGGCGTGGTGGCGCCACAGTCCCGCTGACCTCCGCACGACACTCTAGCGCTGCGGTGCCCCTGTCGCGACCCCCTGGTCCGCCCTGCGACGCGACGACACCGTGCCTACTCCACCGCGGCTCAGTTTGGCCATGGCCCCTGTCTCCTTCGCACGGCGTGACGGAACCCCGCACCTTTGCCACGGCACATCGTGTCCGCGACTCTCCTTCCACGCAGCATGATGGTACTGCATTCTCTTTGTGACCCGGTGGCCTTGTGCTGCCGGTTTTCATCGTGGTTTTCCTCCATCATCAACAAACACGAACAACCGAAGCGGGAGGGTTGGCCGTGTTCGTGTGGTCTGAACCTTCCTCATCATGGCGATAAAATTTGTCATACCAATCCAGAAATTTGAATGATGAAGATTAGAGGTTTAATATCATATTTAAATTAACTCGAATCCCCATACCTCGAATCAATGAACATTGAAAACGTCGTGGGAAAAGGGCGGACTTCGATTCCTTGATGTCAGAAAGTTTCCAAGGAAGAATCATCATCGGCGTTTTTTGCGGGCGACTTCTTCTCTTTTGTCTTGGTCGAAGATCGATGTCGGTGTTCATCTTTCTTCAGAGATGAGGAGCATTCTTCATGTTCGTCATCAAGAGGATGAAGTTCTCCAAAATCTCCCAAGTCCTCTCTCAATGTCCACACAAAAGAATATCCAAACCAAAATAAAATAATAGCTCCTCTATTATTTTATTGTTTCCATTCATTCCAAAAGAATTAAAAAGATTTCAAAAAGATAATTAATTGTGGTCATTAATTAATATTTAGGTGTGTTGGTACCATTAAGGGGAAGTTCAAGAGCTCCCCCATTTATAGGGAGATCAATAGGTTTAAAGGGGGGTTAGAGGAGTTAAGGGGCTCTGGTGTTCCCCACCTAATAAAATCCTCTTAAGGGAGGTCAGGGTGTGGTGGGCTCCACCCCTAACCTCAACTTGGAGGTTTTATCCACCACACAAATAAAAATGAGTTTTAATAATTTTTATTTAGTTTTCTTTAGAAATCCTAAAAATTAACTTCCTTTCTCGTTAGAATTCAAATACAGTTAAGGTCTCAATAAGCAATCACCAATGATGCAGGTTCAACGGTGTCCTCAGATTACAATTCCGAGCACTAGTTCAAAAGATATAAACACCTACTTGTACATTTACTAAACGTACCTGAAGAAAACTTCAGAAATTGATTTCGGGCACACCAGCCCTCAGAATCAAGCACTATCAGAAACTGTGGACTCGTAAAATTCCCATTTATTTAAATAAATTTTTACGGAATTTCTGGGTCTTTAAATTATCCCCACCTCAGATATTTATGTCCCTATAAGATACAACTCACACTATGAAAACAAATGATGGTACTGAGCACGCATCTGATCATACCGCACCCATGTGCTCTCTTGGAGGTTCCCGTGCTGCCAGAAAATGTCCACCAGAGGAATCGACCATCAACGTAGTACCCGCTCATGTCGATCCTCAATCTCCACTAGATCCTTGGTGAATGTCTCCCCGTCATCGATGTCCATCTCCCCATGGTCAATGATGTGGCATGGGTCGTGCACATACCTCCTCAGTTGAGATATGTGGGGGACATCGTGCACCCAGTGCAACTGAGGTAGAAGAGCCAGACGGTAAGCCACCTCACCTACTCTGTTGAGGAACTGGAATGGTCCAATGAATTTTGGAGACAACTTGCCACCTCGACCAAATATCCATAGAACTCGTCGATGTTCGACCAGTAGAAATACGTGGTCTCCATCCTTGAACTCTAGTAGTATTTATCTCTTATCAGCATAGGACTTCTTCCTGCTTTGTGCAGTCTTCATCCGCTCTTGGATGATACACACCTTCTCTGTCGTTGCCTACACCATCGCTGGTCCTACAAGTGCGGACACCCCTGGGTCAGTCTAGCACAAAGGAAATCTATAAGGTCGGCCGTACAGTTCCTCGAAAGGTGTCATCCTGATGGTGGAGTGCTAGATGTTGTTATATGCGAACTACATAGAAGTAAAATGATCCTCCCAGCTACGACCAAAGTCGAGGACACATGCATGAAGAATGTCCTCAAGAGTCTGAATGGTTCTCTTAGTCTGACCATCCGTCTGAGAATGGAAGGTGGTTCTCATGAGAAGCTTTGTCTCGAAAGCCCCCTTCAAACCCTTCCATAGCCAGGAAGTGAAATGGGAATCTCGATAGAAGATGATCGTCGACGACACACCATGAATCCATACGATCCCATGCACATAGAGGCATCCCAAGCTCTCTACTATGCCTTGCTCTCTGATTGGTAGGAAGTGGGCTGACTTGGTGATTCAATCTACGATCAGCCGAATAGAGTTGTGTCCTATTGATGTACATGGAAGTCCCATCATGAAATACATGTATATCCTATCCCACATCAACTCTAGGACCTATACGTGCTAAACCAACCCGATTAGAACCTAGTGTTCTGTCTTCACATGCTGAAAAGTGAGGCATCGCGAGATGAACTCTTCTACTACCTTATTCGTACCTGGCCACCAGTGCTGTCATTGAAGGTCTTGATAACTCTTCGCCACACCATGATGTACCGCTAAATGAGAAGTGTGTAAATCCCTCAATGCTTCCACCTGAAGTTCCACTGGTACTATGGTACATCCTATGAAGATATTTATGTTCTCCCCACCTTCAGAAAATCCATTAGGTTTCTGCCCTGTTGATATCTGATCACGCCACATATCACAATCAATATCCCCATGTTGTGCCTCCCTGACTCGCTGAAGAAGTGTATGAGTGACTGTGAGAAACTACAGAAAGGCTTCTCCATCTCTATCCACAAAGGATATCTACAACGCGGCCAGCTGCTCTGTCACCACTCCTAATAGTTGAATGCCTGATCTCTTGCTGAGAGCATCTTCTATAACATTCCCCTTCCCAGGAGTATATACTATCTCGAAATCATTGTCTTTGAGGACCTCAAACCAAAGCCGTTGTCTCAGGTTCAGGTCCTTCTGCGAGAAGATGTACTTGAGACTCTAGTGGTCAGAGTAGACTGTAAAACATTCGCCCATAAGATATTACCGACACATATTCAAGGCAAAGACCACTAGTGCTAACTCTAGGCCATGGGTAGTGTATTTCTTCTCGTGTTGTCTCAACTGCTGAGAACCATACGTGATCACTCCTCGCTCCGGCATTAGTACACCCCAAGTCCGATCAATGATGCTTCACAGTAAACTACGTACCCAACACCCTCCTCTAGTAGCCTCAAGATGGGCGCACTTGTCAACCATTCCCTTAGCTATTGAAAGCTCTGTTGGCATCTTATGACCACACGAAGGGTTGACCCTTATTCTTCAATGCTGAAAGCAGTGATACAACTCTGGAGAAGTCTGGAACAAATCTTTGATAGTACCCAGCCAGTCCCAGAAATCTTTGTACCTCTGTCACATTCCTGGGTGGCTCCCAAGAATGTACTGCCTCAATCTTCGATGGATACACTACAACTCCATCCCATTAGATGACATGTCCCATAAAGTGAACCTATCGAATCCAAAACTAAAACTTTGAGAGATTACCAGAAAGTCGGTGCTCTCAATGTGTGTCCAGTACTACCTAGAAATGGTAGGCATTCTCCTCCTCTGTAGTTGAGTAGATCAGTATGTCGTCGATGAAGACTACGACAAAGCGATCTTGGTAAGGCTGAAAGATCCTGTCCATGAGACTCATGAACACTGCTGGAAGATTCTTTACACCGAAGGGAATAACAAATAACTTGTAGTGGCCATGCCGACACCTGAAGGTCGTCTTCTGCAGAGCCTAATCTTGAACTTTGAGCTGGTTATAGCCTTTCCTAAGGTCTATCTTTGAGAAGCATCATGCTCTCTTGAGCTGATCAAAGAGTTCATCAATCCTTAGGAGTGGGTAGTTTTTCTTCACGATCACCTGATTCATGCACCGATAATCAACACAAAGTAGAAAGCTTCCATCTACCTTCTTGGAGAACAAAATTATGGATTCCCAGGGTGAAACATTGGGTTGGATAAATCCCTTCCCCGGCAAGTCCTCCAGTTGTACCCGCAGCTCACGAAGCTTGGAGGAAGCCATCCGATATGCAGGAGTAGATATCGGTGCCACCCTAGGGTAAAATTCAATGTAGAAGTCCACCTCCCAGTGAGGAGGTATTCTAGGTACATTGTCAGGGAAAACATCCGCGTACTGATTCACCACTATTGGAAAACTTGCACCCTGCACATCAACCACTCTGCGAATGAGGCTATCCAACTGATGTTTGATCAGCTACCCCCTCCTCTGTGTTGGTTCATCCTGCGCTAAAAAGGCTCCCTTCTAGCTAGTGAAGGTAAAACTCATCCTATCCTTATAGATACACCACACTTTCCACATAATACATTCATTCTAAGAATGAACTGAGGATAACCTATCCATACCTATGATGACATTATAAGGCCTCGACACCACTACTAGGAGTTCCTAGCCGAAGCTCTCGCCTCCTAGAGGAAGCTCACACTGCTGTCACCAGTGCGTAATCATCGAGAATACTCCTGTAGGAGTCTCTAGTCATAAGTATCAAGCCAACGGCTCTGTGATAATCTCCGAACTCTGAACGAGGGCAGTGGCAATAAAAGAATGACTTCTACCGGTTTCTATAAGTACTGTAGAAAGGGTGGAGTAGACACAGATAATATCTCGAATAATCTCAGGTGAACCATGGTCGTAGGCATAGAATTCCTAGAGCTAAGCCCACCTCTGTCCTCCAGCTCCCTGTGGTTAGGGTGGACCTCCTGGTGGTGGTGGTGGTAGGGCCTCGAAATGTCATCCACCACCTGCTGCTCTGTCAGCTCCTCTACCACATCTGCCTGCTTCTAGAAGACCACCATGGTCGAACCTCTGCCTCTGCTTGGGAGGTCCCTCTAGTGTCTTCTGCTCATCTGCATGGAGGGTCAGGAAGTCAAAAGCCATATGAACCTACCTTCCGCATGCATATCACTGTCTTCTCCTCGTATGGTTGGATCTGTCTCGTGTGCCCCACAAAACCGAACCTGTATCCTCGGGTCACCCACCTGACAGCCTAGTCCGCTTGGACCTCTGTGAAATCTGTGTACTACCGACTGCAGAAAACTCAACTACATGTCACCCTGTGGTGGGTCTCGATGTTGGTGACTGCTCATCTAGAAAACACTCCACAAGAAGGGTTCGGTCCAGCACCCCCGCCTGCATTGAGATATTGAGGGAGATCATCGAAGCCCTGATCTCATCCCCAAGTCCCTACTCGAAGGTCCAGTCCTTGATGAATGGGTCATGCACCATCCTTATGGAGTAGCACAAGAAGTCAGTAAACCTCACTGAGTACTGAGCAACTCTCATGCTTCCCTACTACAGATGAAGTAACTCCTGAATCTGCACCGCATGAAGGGTGGCTGAAACATACTCTAACCGGGAGAGACTCTCGAAGTCTGACCATATTTGTGATGCCTCGTCATGAACTTGGAGCATCAGGCTCCACCATCTTCCTACTTCTTTATGTAGGAGACTCACAGCAAGGATCACCAAGAGGTCGGTTGGTGTCCCTACCAATTTGAAAACTCTCACAATAGCCTCCAATCAATCCTCAACTGCATTTGGGTTCATCTCTCCCGGGAACCTGGGCGTCCTCTGGTGCTGGAACTCATGCCATGCACTCAAAAGGTGTACAATCTCTGCTACTGGAGCTGGTGGTATCAGTTTCCCAGTGGGTAGTGGCACCGCTGGTACCTCCACTATGATGGGGCCCCGCACCGAGGCCTCATCGATCGGCGAGCTACTATCTCCCACGAAACTCAATACCCTAGCTGGCTTCCTTTATGGGGACATCCTGAAATGAAACAGGTGTTCCATGGTAAAACAATATACCTGGTGAGTTGACACAAAGTAATCACGAAGAAAAATTTTCAAAGGAAACACATAAGCAATCAGTTTTTTTGCGCACTCAGTCGGAAATCAGAATTCAGAGTCCTAGTGTATGGATACGTCGCTCACCGCACCAACACTGGTTTCCCTAAACTGATAACCACACCCAAAACACTTAACACTATTACTATTAAAAGAATCTGAGTCCAATTTCTGTGGTAGAACCAACTCCTATGATACCAATTTGTCACGACCCGTCCTCGGGGCCCATGTCGTGACTACCCCAAGATCATCTACCATAGACCAGGGGCTGGCGACTAGCACCAAAGGAGAATCCCTGATAAGAAAGAGAAGGAATTGCCATTAAATCTGTATCACACATAGACTGAATGCAATAAGTCGAAGAAACAAGTACTAATATAGAAAATAAAGGCTTGTTGAAAGCAAGTGGTCCAGTATACAAACCCAACTGAACAACAAGTACAAGTAAAAAGGGGAAAAAAACTCCTGGATCATCCACCGGGGAATCCTACCTGAAGGGTAGGTACAGATCTTGAAGAAATCATCCCTGAGGTTTGTCGCATCTAGTCCAGCTCCGATCAGCCTCACGTCCATCACCCTCATCCTCGATCACTAATGACTGTCATCTGCATAGAACATAACAAGGTGCGGGTGATGCCCGTGCAGTGGTGAGTATAACAATACTCAATAGAGGACCCTGACACCCCCGAAGGTCTCCCAGAATCCACTAAGGATAAACCAAATAAGAAATATATGATCACAAAGTATCAACCAACCCTACTTAGGTATATACCAATACATATACCTAGGTTACCTGTCAAAGTCCGACTCCAACTCTCGATCCCAAGCACAACCCAGTCCAAAAAGGAAGTAAAGTCAATCCCCACGATGATAATGATTGAAAGGCAAGACTCAACTCACATAGGTATACAACTCATGAAGATGGGTACAGATGATTAGATATAGCCTATGAATCATCTACTCTGTCGAACCCATGTAGGATCTTGGAATAGTATCAGCGCTGTCGAACCCACGGAGGACCCCAGTACAGAAGTCATCACTGTCGATACCACAGAGGATCCCAATACATAAGTCATTAATTTTGAACCCACGGTGGATCTTGGTATAGAATTCATCACTTTCGAACCCATATAGGATCATGTTATAGTATCTTCACTGTCGAACCCACGGAGGATCTTGTCATCTCAGTCGCAGCCAGCCATAGGGTTCTCGCACAGAGCACACTCGATTCCGAGAGGGTCCGATCCTAGAGCCAAGTTTCGATACATAAACTTCCACGAAGTCTCTAGTTTTTGTATCTTGTAGTTCTATATCATTATAAGGAACCCAACGTGACAGATGACGCGTCAATCGGACGTCTGGTCTGTGAGTTATTGGCATTTTTGTTCCAGGGGCCCGGTTGGTTTTTTGGATCAAACAAACCCAATCGTATCCCAAATGTGTCCAAAACTCAAGTAGGATATTCCAAAATAATCGCCTCACTCCAAGAATTCTATTGTCATAGGTGGTTCGTCAATCGAACACCCGTAGCCCAAGATATAGGCGGAAAGGTGAAAATTGGTCATTACGGGTCCGAGTCTGGTCCAACCTAGTCGGATCGACACAGCCCGACCCGGTTCGGACCGGGGTCGGACCCGGTCCGAGGGTCTCACCCTGTCAGTGGAAATGGCGTGGCCTAAGGGTGTGGCCCGGCCGAGGGCAGCCCGGCCGATGGCAGCCCGGCTGAGGGCAGCCCAGCCCATGGCGGCACGACCAAGGGTGGCCCGACGTCCTGTCCTAGCCGCGCTCAGGGGGTGGCGCGAGCCCCCATGGAACTTGAATGGTATAATAGTTTGGGTGAACCAAACCGGCACCAGGTGGCACCGGTCCAGCACAAGAGAGACTCGACGGGGTCTCGCTCATCCCGGCCGGCTGAGCGGCCAGCCGCTCCGGCTCCACAGCGGCCGGCCCAGACGGCTGCTCCCGCACCTCCACCGCGGAGCGATGGTGCTGCGGTCCTGCTACCCTTCGTGCAGTGTGACGGCACCACGCCGGCCCCACCATGGCCCAGCCTAGCCGTGGACCCCTGGTCCTCCGGACAGAGCAATGGCGTCGCTCCTACTCCGTCGCGGCCAGGTTTGGGCACGACCCCCCGGCTTCTCTGCACGGCGCGATGATGTGGCACGCCTCTTCTGCGGCCAATCGTGGACGCGGCTCTGCTTCTGCACTGCCTGATAGTCTTGTGCTCTCTTTGCGACCCGATGGCCTTGCGCCACCGGTTTTCTTCGCGGTTCGCCTCCATCGTCAACAAATAGGAACAACCGAAGGGGGAGGGTCGGTCGTGTTCGTGTGATCCGAACCCACCTCGTCATGGTGAGAGCATTTGGCATACAAATCCAAAAATTTGAATGGTGAATATTGGAGGTTTAATCTCATATTTAAATTAACTCGAATCCCCTTACCTTGAATCTATTAACGTTGATGAAGTCACGAGAAAAGGGTGGACATCAATTCATTAACATCGGAAAGCATCCAAGGAAGAAGTGTCATCAGCATTCTTCATGGGCGACTCCTTCTCTTTTTCCTTGGTAGAAGATCAATGTTGGTGTTCATCTTTCTTTGGAGATGAGGAGCATTCTTCATGTTCTTCATCGAGAGGATGATGTTCTATAAAATCTCCCAATTCCTCTCTCAAAGTCCACACAAAGGAATTACCAACCCAAAATAAAATAATAGATCCTCTATTATTTTATTATATCCATGCATTCAAAAAGAATTCAAATGTTTTCAAAAAGATAATTATTTGTGGTCATTAATTAATCTTTAGGTGTGTTGGCACCATTAAGCGGAAGTTCAAGAGCTCCCCCATTTTTGGGGAGTTCAAAGGGATTAAATGGCGTTAGAGGAGTTAAGGGGCTCAGGTGGGCCCGACATAATAACCTCTTCCCAAGGGAGGTTAGGGTGTGGTGGGCCCCACCCCTAACCTACACATGGAGATTTTAACCACAAAACAAATAAAAATGAGTTACACTTATTTTTATTTAATTTTATTTAGAAACCACAAAAATTAACTTCATTTCACGTCAGAATGAAACTACAGTGAAGGTATCACTAAGCAATCACTGACGATGCATGTTCAACGGTGCCCACATATTTAAATTCTGAGCACTTGTTCAAATGATATAAAACCCCGCTCATACGTTTACTGAACGTACCCGAAAAAAACTTCAAAAATTGATTCTGGGCACACCGGGCCTCAGAATCAGGCGCCGTCAGAAACTGCGGACTCGTAAAATTATCATGGATTTAAAAAAAAATCACGGAATTTCTGGGTCTTAAAAATTATACTTTTATAACCAACTATGTAATTTTCTTGTGAAAAATGAATTATGTAACCACATAGAGATGGTAGTATATACCTTTGCATGAGTAAGGTTTTCATTTTAAATAAATAATCAAGAAAATTATGTAAGTATAAATATATATTTCAAGAATGATTTACATGTTATAAAAATAAAATTCATTAATTAAATCTATCCCCATGATCATCCATGAAATGAAGACTTTGAAAAAAAATCATTGCTGTTTGGAGATGACAATCCATACATATGAACATGCGATGATTCTATATTTAATGATTAGATTTGTATTGATATAGATGGTATATTATATTTAAATATTCATAATTATTTTAGTAATATCATATATATACATTAAATTCATTATAATAAAAAATATTTAATACTGGTGATTATAAACAAATACCTGGTTTCCGGTGGTGGTAATATACATGTATGCACAAACGACGGTTTCATTTCACGTTGGATGGGAATGTAGTTGAATAAGGTATTACATTAACATAAAAATATCTCAGTATACGGGATATACTTATTTTATTATATTTCAATGGTTAAGATAGAATAAAAGTATGAATAAAATACAAAAAATTCAAATACTTAGTTGAAATTATTAAACATTCTTTGAAAACCCACCTTTGGATATCCATTTAAAGAGCTTATGGACTGTCTTTTTAAGATACAATAAGATATTTAATTTTATAAGGTTATTTATAAGATTTTTATTAAATATTGGTGTCATGATTACTTACTGGATGTGGTGTGACAAATATAGGAGATGTGAATTCCATTTATGGTGTAGGAAAGTGCACACTTGGAATTACTCAAAATATTTAAATATACCAAATTGCATTTCATGTGAAAGTGGAAAAAATTGTAAAAAATGTAATATAATATAATTAATGGTAGGAATAATTTAGTATAATAAAATTTAGATATGTTTATGTGTCATTTGAAACATTATCTTCAAGTTTAACCTTTTCATAACCAAATATTATCATTAACTAGGGTAATCACTTTTTCAATAATAAAGGGTTAAAACAGTTCTTTTAATATAAAAATTGTATCATAAAAGGAAAATGACTGAAATTTTGTACTATATATAATGCAATATTTCCTCTTTTAATATTTTGTGATTTAAAAAACATTTAAAAAAATTTTAATTAACATAAAATTCCAATACATACATTTTAAGAATTATTCAAAAATTTAGAATTTAAAGATATATATTAAGTAATGAAATTGGAATCTAAAATCTCTAAATATAAAAAACAAATTATTATTAACCATAAAATTCATTTGAAATGATAATTGAACAAAAAAAATATTACTTTTGATGATATTAAAATCATTTAGTTTTATTTTTCTACTACATGTAAAAGAACTATGGTTGATTTGTGTAAGAATTTTACAGAAATTATACCATCACTAAAGTAATAACACCATAAAATTGAATAAATGATGTTAAAATAAATATTTCATATTAATTAATAAAAAATTATTATACCTACGTAATGATATGAGATAAATTAAAAGAAAGAGTGAGGCATTTTGTATTTTTTCCTTACATTGATTAATATAATAGATTTTCTGAGAGATATATGAATCTAAAATGAAAAATTTTCAAATATATGTATAATTTAATAAAAAACTCATCTGATGAAAATAATTAAGTTTTAAAATTGATTTTCAAATCATTATCACATTATTTTTAATCTTAAATACCTTATTTACCCTAACTGATGTGACAAATATTTACCACTGTTGTTATTCCATATGACCAAGAATAAAGTTGACCTACTTTCTAAATATGGAAATTATAATTCAAAATTTGGAAGAAAATTTATAAAATTTAAAATCTATAGGTTTCAAAATTTATGTTTAATTAAAGTACATGAATTGAAAAAACCCAATTTTAGGAAAATACTTGATTTAAGCATCAGAATCATTTTTTCTTAAAATCAAGTAAGAAGCTTATTTACAGGATTATTTATTAAATATTTATCATAGGAATATTATTACTCTTTTGGATTAATAAAAAATATAATTTACCATGCCAACCATAAAAATAAATAAAAATACACATAAATACTTTCAAACATGAATAAAATACAATTTATGTACAAAAAATTCAAGAATCGGTTCCTAAATAAAAAATTATTTTTAGAAAAATTATTTAACTAAATTAAAATATATTTGGTCAATCCAAATTGTTATAAATAAATAAATAAATTAATAAATAATATTAATATAATAAAATTTAAGGTTTTTGAATAATTAATGTATTTATTATTCTCCCAAAAATCAATCTTTTCAAAAAAAAATATAAAAATATATTACAAAGATAATTTCGATTTGATTATTTAAAAAATTATTAGTAATTATAAAAAAACTCTAAAAGTGGGTAGAAAATAATTATAATATTTTCTATACAAATAAATATAAAATATTTTTAAAGAAAAATTATATTTGAAGCATAAAAAACTTTACTAAAAATTGAGTTCTAATTCACAATGAAATTATCATTAAAATTTATTTAGTAGTTATATTATATATAAATATTTATATAAATTTTCATACTTATATTCGTACCCAAAAATTCCAAAAATTGGTTTTATCGATCATATTTAAATGTTAATATTTTTTCATCATTAAATCTAGTTGTTATGTATCTTATGTGCTATCAAATATAATTATATTTTAAAATATAGGGGTGTTAAAAAATAAATAAAAATAACCCAATGGAGAGAAAAAATATAATATAATCAACAAAATAACCTAGATAATACCTTTAAAATATTTTTGGGTCGTATTGCCACCAAATATTTTTTACCATAATTTAAAATTCTAACATACCTTCTAAATGTTCTTTCAAACCCTCAAAATTGTCACCATTGAAATCTAAATTGAAATACTTATGAAATATACTATTTAATTTCAAGAATTGGAAATCCGAATAGGGAGATACCAAACAGAAGATTATAAATATTTATATATAGATATATTTTGAGTCTTTGTGTGAAATCTAAAAAAATGGACATTTTCACTACTTCTCATTTACAAAATGAACTAAGTCTGATTGCCCCTCCCAAGCCACACCATATGCTCCACATATCCTCTGAAAGGCCAAGTCACCCACTATCTTCACCCACCCTAGCTATGTCACGCATCACCATCCATCATGAATCCGATTTTCACTTCACAATCTATGGCCCTCTATCCCAAATAACACGAGCCCAAATACTTCAATTTATACTGGTCATCCTTGGTAGTTTAAACAATGATCAAATAATTAGCATATATATTTATCATTCTATATATCTATTTTCTTATCTCTATAAATAGGTTTTTTCTTATAACACTATTTAGATTTATTTTTGGAATTTTCAACCACCACCTCCTCCCCTTAAAACACTTTTTTTCTTATCTCGATAAGAAAAATTCAGGTCTTAAAATTAAATTAGACAAAACCACTTTCTCCACTCAGATCTTGTAGTGAACGCATAATGGAAACCCTCTCTTCTCAAGAATCATTATATCATCATCATTGGAATCCTATTATCACTTCTATGTTCATGGAATGTCTAGGATGTTTTTCAGATCATTTTAATAAATCAAACTCTTTAGATAGTGTACTTTTACTACAGTGATGACCCATGCCCCAAAAAGGGGGATTTGGGGTTTTTGGTCACCCTAGATAATAATGGTTTCATTGTTTATCCACCATGAATAATTCCCTAAAAAATTATACCACTATTTACCAACACACATTCACTAATATTTTTATCTAACTTCTCCCACATTACTTATGGTTTATGGTTTATCATGATTCTATAATTCCATATTTATATCAATCCCAAATATCTAGAAATTTCTCCATGATCACCAAAAACTCATAAATACCTTACTCATTATGTTCCAACACAATATAATTTTTTTGAAATTTATTCCAATGATTGATATGAAAAATATTTCATTGACCTATATATGATCTCAAAGAGTTCAAAAACACAAAAAAATTACCTTTTTCTACATATATAAGCATAATTCTTACTATAAGACAAACATCCTAATTCAATATGCCTATCCTGATAACCCTTTAGATATTTTTCATATCAATAATAAGATTTTCCATTCTAAATTAGTTGTGACCATGAGTTCATTAAGGGAAATGTCACACATGAACTTCAATTGTTGTAATATTTTCTTTCTAGAGAAACAATATCATGATTCACATAACATTATTCAAAAATGTGATTTAAACCTAATTTCACAAATTTTTTAATTTAAATTTTATGTAATGAATTTTTCATTTAAATTTTTTATATCAAAAATAATAAATAGGTAATTTTTTAGGTTTTATAAAAATAGTTTATTTTTTGCAAAATAGTTAAAATAATGATTTTACAAAAATGTCAATTTTATGAAATTATAGTATATAATAATAATGTTTAATATTAAAAAATTATTTTATTGAATAGATATATATTTAATAATTATTATAATTCATATAAAAATTTAATTTTATCTTAGAAATATATGCTTAACATTTTTGAAATCTAAGTAACATTTTTTAAAAATAAAAACAATTTTTATTTCATCATTTTAAATAAATTATATAAATGGATAATTTGGTTTTAAATAAAACAAAGTCTAATTTTATTTATCATAATAAAATTCATTCAATCATAATGAAAATTATACTTTATTTTGTTTTAAATTATATTTATCCTTTGAAAATATTTTCCTAAAAATTGGTTTCACTACATTTTTCACACATCTATTAAACTTAATTTCAAAAATGTTAATATTTAAATATTATAATTTTTTTCCATATTTTTCATCGTCATAATTAATATTTTTTAATTAGTTTAACTTAATATTTTGACCAAGTAAATATTAAAATGATTGAATATTTGGTACCATAGTTAGGGTTAAAATGAGTATATCTGGGATTAAAAAAAGAGTTAAGGTTCAAAAAGACACTAAAACATGTATAAATATTATTTATTTAATATATTTAGGCCATATATTTTATTAATTTCTGTTTACTTTCCCTTTTTTACAATTTTCAAAATAAAATGACTTAATATTATTTAAATATTTTAAGTAATTCCATTTGTGTTCCACCCCTCACTTATAAATGGAACCACTTATTATCCATTATTATAAGTCTTTTAGAACTTTTGATTATGAAATTCCAAAAAAATCATGGACTCTTTACCTTAAATATTTATCTTCTACTAATCTTCTAATACCATTATATAAAGGGAAAAAGGTTAATCCAAAGGCGGCCTCTAAATGAAGAGGAAATCATCTTTAAAGAATCTGTCAAATTTTATTTCTTCTTGTAATTCCAATTAAATTATTTTACCAATATTGAAATAATGGCTCCAAAATTAAAAATGTACTAATATTTTATTATTATTATGTAAATACCATTTTCTACCACCTTACCATCCTATGGAAAATAAAAACATTGTTCATGTGTACATGTAGCCTATTGTCACTGCGTAGTAGTGTAATTTGATTTTCATAACCACTTTACAAAGATATTTATAAAGAAATAATTAGTAATATATATGATATATATAATAATTATGATTATTGTAATATTTTATATCACTTATCTTCTTACACTTACACCCATTTAAATTGTTAATTTTTTTCAAGAGTACGTGTGGACTACCACCTCCACCAAGCGATGTGATTTCTTTTTCATGTACCCATTTAATTGATTATCATAATATTTAGATAACTAATATATAAAATATTTTTATTTTGATTCACATTTTAGATATTATGTATCCAAGATTAACAGTCATAGACCATTATCACTGAATAGAAACATAAATGGAAAATGATGTAGTCTACACCTGAAATAAAAATTATAATTAAAAATTATTAATTAACATGTGATAATATGTTATAAGTAAACCATTTATGGTATTATAATTACTAATATTATTATTTTAGGTGTCATAATAAATTAAAATTTGTTATGAAAAAGGTTAAAATCACTTATGATGAAAGTCATTCGAGGGGTATGGGTTTACTTCACAATCTCATATGTATTTGTTAATGTTTCTGATTATTTTTATGTTGGGGTAATTATGTGATATTATTATATTAAACCCCGTATATTTTCTTCTTCAATATTTATTTATAGAAATTTTATGTTTTATTTAAATTTTCCTTTTTATACATACTCAAAATTATAAAAGAATGTTTTTAAGGATAACTGAATATATATTTTTATTTGGTGGAGAATATTTGTCGTATATAGCCATAATTTCATTAAAATTTATTCAAGAATCTTTTTATGATTCAATAATTAATGATAAAATTCACGTATATATATATTTTACTTAATATATAAAACATTATTGAATAATTCTATCAATTTCTGAATGAGGTAATTTTTACCAAATGTATGAATGGAATATTCATTTTAATGCTTACTGAATGGACACATTTTTATGTGGTCATGACTTTTCATTTACTTGAATCTTATAATGTATTTTTTCATTATTATTTTAAAATAAATTTTTTTCCAGATATTTTGGTAATTGTTATATTTTGAATAATTGGTTTCAAAAATAAATTTTAATTTCCTTAAAAACTTCATCATGAATTTAAGAGTATTATCATCCATTTAAATAACATTTGAATAATATAATGATTTACATGGGATTTTATTTAGTGATTCTATGAACCATATCTCTATGGATGTCTTATGATCATGTGGATAAACTTATTAGAAGTGAGAATTAATAACATTTCATATGTGATTATTTCAACAAGAATTTTTATCAGTGGATATGATTTTTTAATAAATTTTGTGGTTTATTAATAAATCATTTTCAAAACCACATTATATATAGTTTCATATGAGTTGAAATATTTTTGGAAGTCTATAAATCAATGGAAGTAATTTGGAATTAATATATTAATTTTTTAAGAGATTATGTACCTATCTGATAAATCATGTTGTAAAATATATAGTCACATCAAGATGTAGTCTATTTATTATTAGATTAGGTGAGAATGAATGTCATGTAAGATTAACCCTATTATGATAGATTGTATCTACGATTCATTTCTTGAGAGGCTATGTCTAGTCACCTCACGAGTGTTCTGATCACTTTACAATAGGAGAAAGATAATAATTAGTGGCTCTAAAATAGAGGAAGAATAAAATATATTGATTGAAGAGTAAATAACACCATAAAAAAGTTATACTAATTTTCTTGAATATATTGGAGATTAATTCCTACTAAAATAAGACCGATTCATACCTTAACAAAATTGATTACACAATGATTGAAAATAAAATAAGATGATGTCCCAATCATTTCCATCATTCCATGGAAACCATAAAATGAAAAAAATAAAAAAGTTCTAATGTTTTCACTATTTTGGGGATTTATAGAGAGTCGTAACATAAGGTTTAACCCATGTCATAGTAATGAATGAATTATGGATTTTGGGTTGGTATTAGATCATGATGAGATTTCATTATATTTATCATTCATTCTATATTTTAATGGATTAGAGGGTTATCCTAAAACTTATAATATCATAACCTAATAAATTGGAGTTTCATAAAAAATAGGAGAACATTTCTATATGAATAAATTGATCTCTCTATAAAGGGAGAAATAGTTTGGGATGAATACACAGGATAATTGGTAGATCAAGATGCAATAAATGAATTCACTACATGATCTATTCAAGAATCTATATTTTTATGTTTTGACGATTTTTCTTGTTTGGTGCTCCATGGACTGGACCTTATTGAATCATTAGGTTCTCTAACTATATCAAAGGTTTGATTGAAAACCCAACATATCTAAATGGTAAAAAAATATTTTTGAGTATTCAAAGACAAGAAGAAGAGAAGGGTGTTTATTCCTGTTCAATTATAAGGAGAAAAGAAAAATGAGTGTGAAGAGGAAATGAAATAAAGACAATGTAAAAATTATTAAACTGTATCTATTTTGAATAAAAACGTGTGGTTAAAATATCATATGTTATACCTCTATTTTTATAGGATCACATTACAAAAGTTTGGAGATACATTTTGAATCATGAGATTAAGGATAATTCATGACCCTTTATAATCTATGTGGTGGTTCAAGTGAAATTTTTTATCATGGTTTTATTGGATCATACTAATAGTATTTATTCTTATTTTTAGTAAGGTAATTTTTAAAATATAATGTGCATACTGTTTTTTCTTCCTTTTAGTTTTTTTTTGAATTTTGCAGAGTGATATTATATATACATTAAATTATGTCAATGGTTGTTTAAAAGGGAAATGTAAAAAATCATAAATTCACTTAATCCATTCTAATTAATTTACTACTTCTGTGGGGTCCTTTATACTTGTATCAATTAATAGCGTTCGTGAAAATTTGATCATATATTTGTTGTTTTATGAAAACGTGTTCTTTTTTATATAAATATATGGATCTAAATTTATATTGTTATCATAGAAAAATAAAATTTAGTGAAATATGAGGGGATTAACACTTTTGACAGGAAGAATTACATTATATAGAATTATTTTATGCTAAAATATATTTTTTCAATCACTCATGAGTTATTGGAAGATTATATTTATGTTTTTTCCCTTGTGTTGAAGATATTTTGATAGTGACAGTAGATATAAGGTATTTTTGGAATAATTGTTATGTTATAAAATCTTTATTTATATATATATTAGAACAAAAATTCACAATGATAAAGAGATAAAAATAATGAATATAAATTTTGATAAATTAAAAAATATCTATGAAAGTAATTATAAATTGGAATAATCTAAACAATAAATTTGGAGATTTATGATGGAAGATTTAAAGATAATTTATGATGAAACAATTAATGGATTGTTCCTTAATGTTAATGAAATTGTACACACCAAGAGAGGTTTTTAAGAGAAGATGGAGGACTCTACGATTTATGAGAAGATATTATTTATTTTTTAGAATGTTTTAATTAAAATTTCATAGATCTTGAATATTGTGATCCAAACACACTTTTATTAGATGATTTATAATGAATCTTAATCGCTTAGAAAATTAGATGAGACGGTGATTTAAAGAAAATTAAAATTTATTATAGTTAAATATCCACTAATATTTGAATAAATATAAGAGAAGGAAAGATATTAATGGTAATAAATACTAATTAGATGAATAAGTGGATTTATATATTAATATTGTAAAAAAATTATTTTATGAAGTGCGAGAAGAAGAAAAGGAAAGTATTGGTGAAATTTACCATTGAAGTTCTCAAGTATTTAATATATTGGATATTTGTTTTATCAAAATAAACCAACATTGAATAAAGATGAAAAGTTTGAATATAGGTATGATAATTAAAGGAGTTTCTCAAGGAATGCATCATTAATATTTGATAATTAAAATCATTATTCAAAGGAAAATAGTAATTATTTTTAAAAAAATTAAAAAGTTAAAATTATTATCAATGATTTCGGATAATTATAATGGTAAGGAAGGTGAAAAATAGAATACATACAATGATTTTGGTTAATTAAATCTATTTAAAATGGTGAATTTAGAATAAATATCTAACTATGAGTGCAATAGGTATGGGTCTGAGGTGGAAACTCAAATGGATTTCATGATAACGTCATATCTCAAGGAATAGAATTCAATGATTTCAATAATAGAGAACGAAAATAAGAATATGAAGGAAGAGTAGAAATCACAATGAAATATTTATGACTTACATGCTCAAAGGGTGAAAATTTTGATGAATGAAATTGATAACTTTTGGAATAGACTCATTTAATAGAAAAATTTGAATGGTTCTATGGAATAGAATTTTATGTACAAGTTGAATGATATTAGAAAGGTTTAGTGTAAATTAATGAAAATATAATACTAATTAGATATGTTTAAATCTATAATTAAAATATATTTTTAATAATTTAAATGAATATCAATGATGAATGTTATTGAAAAATTTGACAAAAATACATAGGTTGAAATAGATGTATTTATTATAAAAAAAATATTTCTCAGAAATCTACAAATTCATAGAAGTAAATCATTAAGGATATG
Source organism: Viscum album (assembly GCA_963277665.1). NCBI lineage: Eukaryota > Viridiplantae > Streptophyta > Magnoliopsida > Santalales > Viscaceae > Viscum > Viscum album. The sequence goes on along the minus strand of OY728126.1, from coordinate 1,938,444,224 downwards.
ATAACTACTAATTGGGAGCTAAGAAGGATATAAGTAGTTAAATAATGATGAAGGGAGTATTACGAGTGTACCTAAATTTTTTTTTTAAAAAATAAGCCATGGTATATGGTCAAATATTTGATGACCTTTAGGATTTTTTTTCTGTGTATCATGTATTATTCAAATGGATGTTTTCATTTTATTGATCATGCAATAATTTTGGAGGATATGGTAATATTTAAAAGTGATATTGGTTAATGTAACAATATTTATAGGAGGATAAATTCAATTATATGTAGATATTTATGTTGATTCATCACACTCTTAGTATGAATATTTTAAACCAATTTCAAAATAGTTGAATGAGAGTTGAAAATAAAATTCAATCATTAGAAGTTGTTTTTGGAATGTGTGATTTACCAAGTCAGTCTTATATATATTGTCTCACCATGCTCTCTTCCCAATTAGTTTTCATTTTCAATACCCAAAATCAATATAAGAAGAAATGAAAAGGAAAGGATAAGTTGTTGGTTGTTGAATTCTCACTAAAAGCATCTCAAATTTAATGTTCATGGAGCATGGATAGTCGATGTTCATCAAATATAATAATATATTTAATGAAATTTATATGTTTTTAAAATTTCAATAATGTATTGGGTACATTTTTGAATTATGGATCCTAAAAAGTAAAGGTAATTGGTCCAGTGATCATTAGGGAGGATAAGATAAACTTAAAGAATAATCTATTGAATAATGGGTTCAAAATATATTTTTCAGTGTATCTAAAATCTGTGATGAATTCTATGAAGTGGTATTTTGAAAGGATTAATGTTTGGAGAATATAGTGAAATGTGTATATATATTTATGCGATAAAAATTAACATGGGGAAAATTGTTTCAAGTTGGTGATGATTTAAATTCTTGTTCTGTGAGATTAAAAGAATAAATTCACTAGTATAATTACAGTGAATAGGGTGTGTGTTTTGGAGTACATAATAACAATTTTCATGTAACAGTAAAAGACATAAATGAAATGTGGTAAATAGATTACCCATATAGGTCTAAGTTCTCATGGAACACATATCCCCTATTAAACTCTTCAGCCTAAGATGGCATCATTCTAAGTAAATATTCATTCATGATGTAGTGATAATAATGTCTCAATACACTATTTTTAGCCTAGGAATCCCATGTGAATCTTATATGAGAAAGATATAAATATTAAGGCCATAAAAAATTCAGGTTTGGGCAGAATCATGTCTTGTTCTTTGGATTAGAAGCCACATCATTTAATTAATTTATTACTTATTTCAATGTCAACATAATCCCATTATTTCCATTAGTAATCATTAACCCATGTATCACTTGAGGAATTACATTGACCCATATCCTAACAAGACCATCCTAGACATCCCTCAAAGGAATCATGGTATCTCTCTAAGTGAGGAAAAAAGTCACCTCCCTAGGATCTCATCCATGGCGGTCCACAAGGGAGCCCATGTATCACTCATAATGTATATAATGGTCTTCCCTCTGATTCCTTCCTTTTCAGTGAACTCATGGTTTCAACATATCACTCAAATATATACAATGACACACCCTCTGAGTCTAACCTTATCATCTCACATAGGGAGTCAAAGAATCACTCATGGAATATATAAAGGTGTTCCCTCTAATTTTTTCATTGTGAGTCCAAAAAGGGATTCTAATTTTCACTATAGTATATCTAATCTAACTTCAAAGTGAGTTTATCCATGAATTCATTTGGGAAACCATATGTCACCCAAGGTGCATGATAAATAAATTTATAATTAATTTAGATAAATAATCTCAATGATTCAGTTAATGGCATTCAGAGTCAGAACCCATGTTTCTCCTACACCATGGAATTATTAATGTCCATCAGACCAATGTCTAACTATACCATTTCCGTTCACATGGTCATAACATTTATATATGAAACTATATCACCTAAAAAGGTGGCTCAAATCATTTAACATTCATAGAATTCCAAGAATCATTGTAATTCCGTCATTTATCTTAATTGGGATATTAACTATAATGAATCTCCCATGCCTAAGTGATAAGGGAAAATGTCTAAGGACATCAGGACATGGTTTACTATTTCCTAATTCATTAATTCAATTTATACTTTAGTCATTTCATTTCACATCCTGAAATCAAAGGGTAAAGTAACACACCCTAAAAGGTTAATCAAATTCATAGGCCACCCATAGTGGTTTTTATCCCATTATAAATCACACCTAAGGGGTGGTTCAATTAATGTACTAAACATACAAATATATTTATTAATGGGTCTCTTTGGTCATATATTCCACAATTATCCCTTATATTTGAAGACCATTCCCTTTAATCTGTGACACTCTTAATAACCAATGCAATACACAAAAGTGTAATACAAAAAAACTAAAACATTTATGAAAACGAATGAGACCACATACCTCATAATGGTCATTCAATCGTCATCCATAGTTGGCCTATAATTTTGGCTAGAACATATTAAATCATGAAAATAGTAAAATTTCATGAAAATAGTTTATATGATTTCGAACAGAAATAACTCCCACTACATGAGGATAAATGAAAAAAGTTACGTGGTGAATGGATAGAATTCAGGTACACATCTAGTGAGATGAACAATTTCTCGATCATAGTCTCTATGGGGGACATACCTCAATGCCTTGGTTGATTCTATAGGAATCTCCAATAGGAGGAGGGCCTATTGTGTGTGAAGGGATAAATAAAAGAGGTTAGGGGTAATATTTAATCACTTGAAAATAATCACCCCGTCCATTTAAAGGTTCACAAGGTTTTGATACATTTTTAGCCATCATATGCACCATCCACTTATCCTAAGACATCCCCCATAAGGGCTAGGAACAGGGTTTGACGAGGTGTGTAAAACCAATGAAAACCCATTTGTTGATAGGTTTGCAGCACTCATATGGTTGTGTGTCATCAGATTTAGGTCATAAAGACTGTGAAGCCTCAAATAGAGAACAAAGACCCCCCCAACATGGTTTAATCAAACCTTATAGACTATGATACACTATTTCTACTAACCGTGAAGCCCTCCAATCCCCTCCAAACTTTACAGATTTTTGCACCTTTCTATCCTTGAACACCCCCATTACTCTTGTTTCCTCATTCAGAATGTCCACTATGATAATATTAATGAATCAAATTGAAAATAACATTTTTGATACCATAAATAAAATTTAGTTTCCTTAAATATTACAACACACAAAACCCATCCCTAAGATTCCATTCCATGTGTGGTGAATTATCATATCAAAAAAAACATTTTCCAATAGGAACGTACGTCAGCCTCCCACCCATAGGTATCATCATGTACACAGATGCTCTCCCAAAGCACTCATACCAGAGGAACTGACTGGCCTTATATAACCTTCATGCCTCATTTAATAATATAGATATAATTCTCCTAGAAGAATAAATCCACATATAAATAATCATTATTTGGCTGAAAAATATAATAATTTTTTTAAAATAGTATCAATGAAGATAAGATGCATTGAAGACATCATGCATGCCCTGGTACCTATGAGGTAACTGTATCTAATAGGCCATTGTCCTATACCTATCTTGAATAAATAAGGAACTGTTTTAATAAGGAGATAATGTAACTTGTTTCTAAATCCTTTTATTCTGAAGTTGAGTTGAAATGCCAAACAATGCCTTTCTCCCCACCTCAATAATTAGTGGTTGATTGCGAAGATGGGAATGTGACTTTTTCCAAAACTAATATTAATACATACACTTATGAATAAGATAAAACTACTCTAAAGTATGCTAAACAAGATGAGTTCCTAGTAGAACTGCCTCTACCAACTTTTACCATTATAGGGGTGAATGACATAGCCTACTATATGGGGACTTATAAGAAGGCATATATATGTCCACCTAGAATTTGTAGTTGTAAGAGAAAAGTGTTAGTGAAATGTTTTTCTCCAAATAAACTATGAAATCAAGTATTTATTCTCACGTCATGTCCTCTAAAACATTCATCATACAATGGGATTTAATTTCTTTCTTTGGGTGATAAGTTTTACTCAAAAGTAATTGTAAACCTAGTGTAATATGCAACCCCATGACGAATGGTGTTGTTAAGTGAAAAAAATTTCTTAATATAACTGAATGTGGAAATCCTTGTAGTCATATGATCTCACGAATATATATCCCCCAATATCATCAACTAAAAATGCTTCCTAAATTTTCATGAAATTTGATACCTTTGTAAATATTTATATAATCACTCATACAGGGTCACTAATCTGAGGTGATCATGGAAATCCCATCCTGAAATCCATAGTGATGTCATCGCATTTCAATTCAATAATATGAAACATCTTCAAAATCCCCTCTGGTAACTATTTTTCTTCTATCACCAGTTGATATGTGGAACACCATGTAACAAACCCATATAACTCTCTTTTTCATCCCCAAACACCAGTATTGGTAGTGATACTCCTGATACATATTCTTATGTCTGGGATGTCAGGCCCATATAGAGGCATCTGACTCTTACAAAAACTCCCCTCAGACATCTATAGGATCCAATATGCATCCTTGAATGAGAAATAACTCATTTTCATAAATTAACCAACCAAGATGAATGTCATCACCTTCAATTCTCTCCCATAGACCCAAGCCTCGAGGATCTGATATCTTCTTCATCTTCACTCTCTCTATAAGTGAATATATCACTACTAATGATGCAATTAGATACTGTCCTTGATGTTCATGAACCTCTAGTTTCATCTCAAAAAGAGGGTTATCAGCTTCCACTCACAACTAGACTCCTAAACTACTTGTGTTCGAATCATTCACCACGAATCATTGCCAACTACCTTTTCCCTTCAATTTATATAGGATAAATAAATTTTAATGTACATTAGGTATTCAAAAAAATTATTTTAGGAGATTCATCTCACACTATTTAAATATGAACCTAAGAATTGTGTGGTCCATATACACCAAAAAATTCTCTCCTAGTAGGTAATGACTCTTAAAACATAAGTCATGAACAAATAGTAGACATCTCAAGATCATGTGTTGAATAATTCCAATCATGTGGTATCAACTAATGAGACCCCTAATCCATTTATCACTCCCCCTATGTCTATACTTCTCCTAGATCCATGACTGATGAGTCAAAATAAACCATATAGGATCTCGCCAAAATTGGTATAATCTTTATCATTACTAAAGTCATTATCAGTTTCAACTCTTGAAAGGTTATCTCTTAGGATTATGACTATATAATCTTGAAACCATTATTAGTGAAGACTATAATAGGTTCTTCTCTTTTTAAGAAGTATTTAATGAAGAACAGTAATAAAAAATAGCACTAAGAAACTCCAGATATCAAATTTATTCTTTGGATTCTCTTGGGAAATTACACCTCTCACTTTCTTTAGGTCAACTGATACTCCATCCTCTGAGATAATTTGAATTAAGAAGTTAATTTTACCCATCCAAAAGTGACAGTTTTGTTCTTAGTATATAACTAATTACCTCTCAATGTATTCAATATGATATCTATATATTTAGCATGGTTAATTGTACTATGACATTACACCAAGAAATCAACCCGGAAGTCTACCATATATGAATCTATATATTGGTAGAAATCTTGATTCATCAGTTCTATGAAAATTTCTGGTGTGTTTGTGAGGCCGAACAACAAGACCAAATACCCATACAATAAATGTATAGTATGGAATTTTTTATTGGGTATTTATAATAGTCTAGTAGGAACCTGATGATATCCCTAACACAAATCAATATAATATAAAACACTTGTTCCTCCAAGTTGGTTGAATAGTTCATCTATATGATTCAATGGAAATAAGTTCCTAACTATAAGCCTATTTAAACAATGATAATCCATGAAAATATTGATGGTACAATCAGCCATATTATTGAAAAGTACTAGTGTATCCCATGGTAAATAACCAGGTCTTATGAAAAAAATAGATTTTGAATCCTCTAGTTAATTCTTGAGCTCATACAACATCTATTACCCATCCTATAAGGTGGAATGGATACCGTTGTATCTCCTAGAACTAGCTTGATGGAGATCTCCACATGTTTAATGGGATTTATTCAGGAAAATTCATATATGAAAGCATTAATGAAATGATCTAAAATATGAGGGAAATAAGCCTAATGCATTCCCTGGTCATCTAAATAAATGCTTGCAATCTACACTACCATCCTACCAATCCCATGATAGTTGGGCATAACATGGATTTCAAAGACACCCATTCACCCTTGGATAAAAAACCATCCCACTAGAGATAAGAAATTCACCCTTTGGTGATTGAATTCAACATAATCCTGATAGTTAACCAACAAATCCAACATAATAATGATTTCAAACCCTATCATCTCAAGTACAAAGAGGTCCCATATGAAGTGACACCCACTTATCCTGAGGGATAAATCCATGTACCATCATGAACTATCTTATAAATGTCCCAATAAATTATCTATTATTATCACACCATAGGATAAATAATTATTATTCCCAAGTCTCTACAAAGAAGTATCAAATCTAATGGTATGGGAAGAACATTTCTCAAAATCAGAAGATACTAAAGTAGAGGATACAAGAATGGTAAATCTATGCATATAGGTCTAATACTTTACTCCTTAGTTATTAGCTACAATTCAGACATCTATCCTTATTCACAGACAGAAGATATAACATTTCTTCCCAGATTAGTTCCACTCGATTTTTGTTTTAATTTTGGTTTCTAGTTAAACGTGTCATGAGCACAGCATTGGCCTTATCATATGGTCACACTCTATATCCCTACCTAATAAGAAGATGTTGACCCCACTCCTAAATGTGGATTTAGTGTTGATGATATTTCACTAGCTTCTGGATGAAAATTATTGAATAAGTGATGAATATACCCCATATTTCCATAAGAACGGTATTTTATTGGATCTGTGGTACACTATGGTTTAGTATTTTTTTAGTCTACTACACTGATGACACCTCACTTAGACACTTGATTATGAACCATGTATACTTGTATCAGCATGTGGAATATCTAGGCAATGTATTCTATTGTTGGTCAATGTATATCTAAATCTATGTTTTGAACCACCCTGGATTTCACCCCCAGCCTCTCTCAGGTTAATATTGATGATAATCATATGATTCACTATCCTAGATATGGTATTAAGATGTAATACATTCACATATGATCATATTTCATACCTAATATCATACCCAAATTGTATAGAATTGGATAACTCATCACCTATGAGAATATTTTTGAAACATTGTATCTATTTGAAATGGAAAGAATTGTCCATGACTAATAAGGCGCCATTGTATTATTCCATAAACATTATGCCTCTATCAGGCATAAATGTATTATGATGGAAATAATCATAGAAGGAAATCAAAAATCCCTCCAAGAAATATCCCAATGAATATCTATCTCGGTAATAACATTGCAACATCTATTGGTGGAATATCAAATCTTATGCATAGTGAGCTACACCCACTTCTTGAGATGTGTCCCAAGATACTCAAAAATCAATAGTATGGCCTCTATCCATGACTCTGCATCATTTTTACCATAATATACTGAAAATTTGGGTATATTCTTTTTTTTAACTATCATTCCAACAATTCCATAGTCGAGGAATATTGTGGTGCATTGAAATATATGCAAAAATCATAGGGAACCCTCTCAAAATTGGGAATCATCACCCCCATCAAGTATAACTAGTGGTTCCTCAATTGTAACGACTAGAGGTTATACTGTTGACACATGGACCACCATATTTTTATCATGGCCTTCTCTACCCTCTTGACGCATGACATGATGTCTTCGTGGTGGAATGTATCTAAAAATTCAAAACACACACCTCAGTACAAGCTTTGAAAACATCTATAATCACACACATATATATATGTGTGTGTGTGTGTGTTTGTGTGTAGGATTTAATTAGTAATCTTAATATAAGATTCATACCCCTATGATTACTCAAAATTCTAGGTCTGGGTAATGTAATTATCCTATTAATGTAAAGATACACTTCCTACTACCCACTACTAAGGTTGATATAGTGTCATGTTCTCTGCTATAAGTGAATGGGAACATTATATATATTGTAACTTGAAATTTATTAATAAAACTCCCTTTATGTATCATTTAGAATCCATATATAACATATTCCAATTAATTTTAAAATTCAATTTAATTTAAGTTCATACTGTTATTCATAGAGAATCCCTTTATTTGGTTGGAATATATTGATCACTATTTTTAATTTATTAATGACCACACACTTTATAAATTTAAATATAGTTTATTTTTAATCACAAAAAATTATTAATAAAATCCCTTCATGAAATGTTATCATAATCTATTGGTCATAGAAATAAAATCACATAAACATTCTGCATGTAATTAATTCAGTAATATAAACATGGCATGGTTCAAGCTTGACATATAAATCCTAAAGTTCCCATTAAGATGTATAATTCAATACAACCTTCCCATATTTTCCAAGGGTAAAAATATATCTCTATAAAGGACATAAAACATCATGTGCATCACCCAATTTTGAAATGAAGGAAACTATAATAAGAATAATCCAAAACAAATTATCCTATCCAAGGTAATATGTCTTTTCACTATACATGGGTTAGCTAATCCTATGCACAAGCTCTTGACCAAATCCTAACCCATCGTATTTTTCCATAATAAAAACCCAATTAGTAAGGAAAGGAAAATAAAATAATAAAATAATCTTCTTTTATACTAATTTGAGACATCACATGCTTGTTTCGCTAAAATTTAACTGCACTTTGTTTTCTATATGAACTCAAGAACGACTCTCCATACACCATATGATGTCGACTAGTAGCAAGGCATTACAGTGGAACATTAGTGAGACTATACAATCATGGTTAGAGTATATCACATTTTTATAATCATCTCAATCAATAGTAGGATCATAAAAGATAATATAATAGTTGAAGATTAATAATCAATCATATAAATAACCAAATAATCACATCCATAAATTTTATATACTAAAATTATGATCATTTCATGATATACCAAAAAGAAAAATACAAGTGGGTCAGGGGAACACGAATATACGACATGCTATAGGAAAATGAACAAAAAAACCATGCCTATATTTTGTAGCATATAAATCATAGGTTACATCCTATACTTGTACACCATCCTTGAAAGATAATAAGGCATCCATAGTAGGTCACTTTTCCTTGTCCCTTCCTAAAACCTTTATGTATGTATATGTATCCAAAGACGTCCCGAATAGGGTGTGAGATGTACTCAATAGGAAGCCACCAATGGTTTTTAATTCTATATAGTCCATGAGTACATAATAAATGGTTATAGTGTAATATTGAAGGCTATAAATGAAATATTTAAAATATTTTATCTGCAAAGGTCTGGGTTCCCATCAAACATCCATCCCCGGTTACCTACATCGACCTAAGCTGAAATATCTCTGAGAAAATAGTCAGTCACGATTTAATGAGAGTATAGTCTTAGGACCTTACGCATAGCCTAGTAATCCACCTAGAATTATATATAAGATATATATTTATAATAAGTACATCAATAAAAATGAATGGATTCTACTGAATCCAATTTTGTTCTTTTGGTTTTTAATTTTGTCATGTAATTGATTTATTAAATAATTCATAGGCATCCAGATCACCTCCTTATAATTCCAAATCTGGAACATAAGTTTTCCTCCAGGTATAACATGAAGACATAAACATACAATTCTTCCCAAATAATACCTCATAAGAACCACATAGGTGTAGCATAAATACACTTCCCTCTGAGTCTGTCCTTGGTGGTATACATGGGACAACAAGTGTCCCTCATAGTGTATACAACGGTTTTCCCTATGAGTTAATCCTTGAAAATCGAAAAAGGGTTTCCCAGTATAACTCAGGTGTATATAATTATATTCCCTCATGGTATGTCCTTGTAATTCTATATAGTGAATTGAAGTATCACTAATGGGATATATAAAGGTATTCTATAAGATTTTTTATTGGAATTCGACATAAGGATTCCATGTATCGCCCATGAATATATAATCCAGCAACCTTGTGAGTCTATCAATGGTATTTGTATGACAAACAATGTGTCACTTAATGGTAATTATAAATCCTTTTACAGTTTATTTAGATAAATAATATCTATGAGTTCATTAATGGCTTCTAGATTCAAGAACACATGTTTCAGCCTTAGCATGGGAATATGAATGGTTATAAGCCCACAGTCTAACCATAACACTTTAGTACCAAATTTAATTAGTCTAGAAATAAAAATTTTAAAAGTACTTAACTCACCTCATAAGGTGGATCATGTCATATCCTATACTATGAAGTCCAAAAAATTTATGAATTTTCTCATTCAACGTAATTGGGTCTTTTAATTAAAAAGAAAATTTCAAACCTAATTGAGAATGGAAAATGGAATAATTCATGGGGACAAGGTATTTAATTCCCCCTTTAATAAATTAAATTTTCACTTTAATAAATTTATATCTAATCCCATAAAAAACTGGTAATGGAACATGCCAAAAAAGGTGAATAAAATTCTTAGGTCACCAAGGGTGGTTTTATACAATTTAGAAACACATGCATGGGGTAGTTCAATACAAGATTCATAACCTCTAAATATATATATTAATAGGTCTCATGGGACATTTAGGATGATCTAGTAACATTAATTTAATGATCATTCCACTTAATAAATTTCTCTCAAAATATATTTCACACATCACAACATCATAATACATAAACAAAAATAAATTTACAGAAATCATGAGGCAACCTACCTCATCTTGGTAGTAAAATCCTTATCAATTGTTGACCTCTAATATAAGCTCAAATGGAAGAAATTAATAAAATAGAGAATGTCTATGAAAATAATACATATGATTTCATACCAAAATAACATCATCTATAGGAATATGGATAATTTAAGGTTTATGATCAATGGAAATATTGTTTGTATGAGTCCAACAATATGAACTATTACTTGATCAAAGTCTATATGGAGGATATATATCAATTACTATGAGGGTTCCTTGGGAATATATAATACAAGGAGGGTCTGTTATGCTTGGAGGATGAAATAAAAGAAGGGAGATAAATATAATCATGTGGAAAATCATTATTTCATTATTTCTTAAAGATTTTTGAAAACATTCCATATGGATGGCCAAACTGGGCACCCACTGTTCACCATGCATTTCCCTAAGATACAAATCATTTGGGCTAGGTGCATGGTTTTACTATCTATGCATAGCCTAGGTAAAACCCATCTACTAAAAGGACTACAACACTCACACGGTCATGCAACCTGTTCTGCATAATTAGAATAAAATTTTCTACACAATGCATAAAACTAGACCACCCCACATGGTTTAATCATAGTATGTGAACAGAGCCACATAGTTTCTACTAAATTTGTGTCTTACATATTTCCTCAAAAACCTAATTATTTGGACTCCTTACAATCCCCACACACCCCCAAAACTCATATAACCTCATTATGGAAATTTTTTACGATAAAATCTATGTATCAACCTAGAAATAAAATGTTTCATAACTCGATGGAAAGTTGGGTTATTATAATAGTTTTGAATACAAAATTCAAATGATCAAAAATATCAAAAAAATCTTTGTATTTTACAAAATATCATTACACTATATCCCCAAAAAATGGTGTGGTTGAATAGAATATGGAAGATTACCGGAAATGTCTCACACCATGTTGGTGTAGTGTGATATGTCTCTATTTTTCTAGAGTCAAAAAACAACTCTTATAGTTTAAATTAATTACTATTTATTATGCTAATGAAATTAAGATATAACATCATAGGTAATGTATTATCTAGATACCCTAGTTTAGAAATTATTTAAGGTATTTTAAGCCCTTTTATTAAAAAAGGATAAAGATGAAAATATTTGTATGATTGAAAAAAGATATGTAAAAGTAATTTTCCTTGGTTATCTTCAAAATGAAAGAGGATTTCATTTAAATAATAATGATATAGAGAATATTATGGATACTTATTATGTGAAGGTGATAACACTCAATTAATTAGTTACATATCAGGTTGAAAGTTTCAAATGTGAATATGATGATGTATAATTTATTGATAAGTAGGATTACATTTTTCAAAAAAACAAGTGATGGTTAAATAAAATGATTCACCCTTTTATAGTGATGAAGGTAAAACTTTATAAACTCATACAGAAATGATAAATTAAGTTCAAATCTAAAATATTTTTATAGATAAATTATTTCCAATTCAAATTTTGAGAAAATTGGGGAGTGAAAATCTTGACTCAATGTTTCATTAGGTTAAAAAATGGATGTGATATAATCTTTGGTGAAATAAAAATTTCTTAATTATATTAATTTGGAGACATTGATTAATAATAATGAAACATCTGAGTTATTAATTAATCTACCAAACAATAATTTCATTATAATAAATTGTGTGTTCTATAGGAACATTCCGGAGGAAAAAGGTAATGGGAAATAAGGTCAGACTTATTTAAATGTTACTCATAGGTGGAAGCAATTGATTTAGAAAAATACATTAAATAAGTTTTTAGGATTGATATAATTAATTTTTTTCTCTCTATTGTGTAACATAGGTGAAAAAACATATTCCAAATGTATATATAGTCCTTCATCCTCAATTTATATATGTTTCATTCTTGGAAAATAAATACACAAGTTATAGTGACCTTGAATATTTATAAGGTGAATTATATCACTACAACTCATGAAATAACCTATCTAATATATATGAAAAAATAATTATAGTTTATTGATGATTGTGAAGTTTCCACTACTCATGGTATGTAATAATAAAAATTATAAAAATATTTCTAGAAACCTTGTACAGCTTTTCTGTTCGTTGAAAATTTATATAAAATATCATTTCATTATGAATTTGGAGGAGTAAGGAAATTTTATGTTAGAGTTTATTCCAACAATGGATCATATTACTAACATGTTCACTAAGCCACTTTAAGGGGAATCATTTCAAAATTGGAGGTTTATTATGGGATTTCAACCTCAATCCACTCAAGTCAATGATATGGTGAACATGATACTCTCTCTGGTTCTTTTTTTAAAACTATATGATAGAAACCTAAATTTCTCCTTGAAAAACATCAAATAAAATAATATTCATTTTCTTTTATAAAGAATTTATTTAAGGTTAGTTTTTCAAATGGTTACATTATGAATTTTGTAGACATGTGTGTCAGTTGTGAGCATATTTAATATAATTGTTGAGAATTCTAATATGATATTTTTTTCACATGTTTTAAGAAAGATTTATTGACTACTATATGAATAATTATTTGAATAATTTAATTTTTTTATCATGGTCTATGAATAAGTGGTTGTAATTCACTCAAAATGGAAAACATGATAATATTATTCCATATTCATATTAGCTACATTGATCTTCCTCATATAATTTTAATTTTATTCAATAAGGATTAATTACTAGGTGTTATGAGTTTGAATTGTAATTTCAGTTCATTGGTTAACAATAAAATACAAATAGGGACTTTATAGTGAACTTGAGAAGATTAAGTTATATTTTGATAAACATCAAGAGTTGTTTGAGAATCAAGGAGGGTTTTATTGATTAACTATATAAAAATGAACTCCTATCAGTGTGTTGTTTTATCGAAAGAAGAAGTTAATAAGAGATATATTAGATATGGTTTTTGTGTTTTTTTTTGGAAAATGAATAAGTTGTGTTCAAATTTATAATAAATGTTCTTCTGTGTGAGGATAAATGTTTTGGAACACTAGAGATGGATAAAAGAATATTGAAATTGAGATGTAAAATTTTTGAATTGATTTTAGTCCTTTAAACTAAATCATGAGGTAACACATGTACTCACACTATGTTGAAGTCTATCTGTGATTAATTCATATATAAATGAACCCTTTGTATGATTACAAGAACAATGATAGGCATTGAATAATTCTCATATCTAGAGACATTGGGTGTAGTCATTCTATGTGTGTTCTATTCACTCCTTAATGAGATAAATATAAGAATGAGTCATTTTAAAATGAATTTATTGAAGATTAAATTTTTTTAATGAATATTGAATAATGACATAATAAAATTTCTTGTGTCTTGATTGAGGTTATGAAATGTTATTGTCTATTGAAGGAACATAGATTCATGCCACAAAAAAATGTTTTTCACATATATTGGTGAGTTAAATAAGATAATGTTTTAAATTTCTCAATCATATCACGGAAACCATACCCTCATTTAAATAGAAATGGTTTCATTTTTTCACTATTTTGGGAGGTTCCTTGGATTCATTCCATAAATTTGTAACCCATGCTATAGTATTGGATAAAGTGTAGACTGTAGGATGGGATTGAACTATGATAATACTATGAGAGATTTTTATGAGGAGGATATATAGATTGTAGCCTGAAAATGATTCCACACCATAGATATTCATATATAGAGAAAACAAGATGAACTCTTAATCATTATGTATTTAATCACAAAAAAATAGAGCAGTAGTTTGAGATGAAATTATTGGAAAAAAATCGAAAATACCACAATGAATGATGTGACCCCATCATTTATGAATGTATTTATAATTCAATATTTTCAGGATGTTAAAAAATATGATATAATTCTGTAGGAAAAGATTTATTATGAACTAATTAGAGGAGAAGAGTTCTTAGTATTGTGACTATGGATGTAGAAGAAGATCAATGAAAAATTAATTTAAGTTTATCTCAATTAAAGAATATCTCTTTACTAAATCTCATATTCTATATCTCTATGTGTGTGAGAAAAAATTACACTTTTTGGGTGACACATTATGTATCATGGGTTAATTTATATTCCATACTCCTTTGTGATCAATATGGGTATTCTAGTGAAATAATATATCAATGTTTTCCCATATCATTCCTAGAATACAACTTTTCAATATTGAACCCTTTAAAATCTATTTTGCATATTTTTTATGAAATAGAGTGTTTTTGGTTTATATACAGTGATATTATATTACAGTTTATTAGATGTTGAATTTTTTTAAGGGGAAATGTAAGTGATTGCCCTAATTCACCCCCCCCCCACTATTGTGAATTATCATTGTCAATAAACACCCTTCCAAAATCCATGAGACGGTAACACATGAGAACAAATATATCAATTTTATTAAAATGGAAAATAGTTAATATTATATAATATTGAAACCATGGTTTATCACTATATCTATTTATCTTTAAATCCACACTCAACACAAAAAAAAATATCATTTCTCTTATATCTTAATGGAACTCCCCCTTTGAAGTAATATAATGGATTCTTTTATAACATTGACATGAAACATATTAATATATCTCATAAAGAAAGTGGGTAATACATATTAGAATACATATATTATTCAAGGAAATATTATAACATACCTTAATTAAATATTATTATTATTAGGTAAATAATCATAAACATTTAGTTTGGATTTTTTTGCTTCCTCTTTTCCTCATCATCACATAATTTGGGTTTCATGGTTTATCACTCAAGATAGTGTTGATATTGTATTCATCCAATGTCCATGTGAACATCCCCATCCCTATAAATTCTGGGACCACTTCATATTACCTATGTTTACTACCTATTAGGTATAACTACATTTTAAATACCTTTTATAATTTGAAAAATATCATCATTATTAATTATTTAGTGTTCATTTTACCATATCTCACATGTTATAACTCATCATAATAATCTAGTTTATACTTGATTTAGTATTAAAATGATAATACAATATATATAAGCTACCCTGAGTTGGGGAATAATTTAAATTCTATAATATTTTAATCTCAAAAAAGCTTCTTATTCCAATATTTAATTCCAATATTATACCATCTTATCATAAAGTCACTATCAATTCGTAATATATCTCCCAGAGCTATGAAACATAATAAAATTTCAAAAATAAATTTTTACATTGCCTCTTATATAAAAATTATCAAAATAAATATATCTCAATCACAATCATTTCCCTTATAAAATTGTATACAATGGAAACTACTAAAACTAATAAAAAATAAATCCTCATTATTAAACTGCACATATGAGTACAATCTATTTAAACTTATAGAATATTAATGACCCATACCTCCATATTAAAAAAATGGTCATGGTGACACACAAAAACTATTTGGGGAAAACATTGGAAAGTATTTAAATAAGTAAGAAAATATATACATGACTGAAACAAATCACCTCTAAACTCGACTCCAAGTAACATTAACAACACCAACGGTTTCTCCAAGAAAAACATTAATACAAATTATGTGATGGAAATTATCTTCAAATTACCAACATAACTACATCACAGTAATGCACTAGATTATATAATAATCTCTTTAATAATTATGTCTCAAGATCCTCGGCTAGTGGATCATGAAGTGTACCACCACTATGATGGAAATTAGATTTGGTTTTTATGTGTATATATCCTAATAATCAACTCCACCAAATTACATGTACATATATTCACCACATATCAATAAGAAAAATTGGTGTATTCATGAACATTATGTATAATTCATCCCACATTACCCTTTCCACACACTAGATCAATCTCACTAAATATGATAAACAGTTAATGCTCAATCATATCGTAATTTATCTGCCAACCCCACTTGCCAAAAGAAATAATGTTATAATCTCTTTGATTGAAGGACATAACTCTCTGATGAGAAAAATTACATATATTTTCACTGAAATAACCAATACATGTTAGGAATTTCATTACATAAATACATCATTAATAGGATCCAATCTCATTTAATATGATCTTACCCAGCTACTGCGTTACAAAAGTAATAGATCTATAATAATGTAAAATATCCTTTAACCAGTGCAGATAACAAAAATGGTCCTTGAAACAACTCAATTAGAAAACATAACCCATAAAATATAGAGAAATTTAATGAACTATATGATATTATTATACCTACTAATAAATAAACAATAATAGGGTGAATAAAAATTATACCTTGAAATAACTCCAATCCATACACATTGGATACTATTATTACTCATACTTTTCATTGGATAACTCCTCCCTCTTATTGTAATTCATTTAGACCACCTCCTCACCATTATAAATTTAAGGTACATGTGGATCCTTAAATTGATATTGTACCTAGATAGATTTACATGGGACTAGTGATCTAAAATATCATCAATCCAATAACATTTATAGATAAAGTAATTGTAATTATTACTACTCAGGAGGTGTTTTTGATTGTTGGATGATGTACCACTATTGAAAATTTTCTTCCCACCATGGTAATAGGTAGGCTGTCATATCCACAATTATAATTCATGAGGGTATCCTATATATTGCGTTGAAATTTATACTTTTATCTTTTATAATACTCTAATTTTGGAAATCACAAACACCTTCTTCAAACTATTCTAACTATATTTTTATATTCAAATTCTATTACAATGTTTTTTAGAAAAAATTAATTAATATCATACAAGTAAATAGTTCTAATGTATAATTAATAAAAATATTCATTATTCAATATGATCCATCGTACTAAATGTACATCCAATTAATCAGACTGACCTTTGTTCTAACTAGTGATTAGACTTATGTATGATATTATATACTAAAAATTACTTGACTATCATAATAACCTTAGTATTGATACATATGATAGATACTTATTCAGTTATTCATAGTTATAATCAATAAGGAAGTCCATCGGACTATCCTATGTTTTAATCATTGTATAATGATTTGTTTGTATAAGATAAAATATTAAATAGATTAGTTATGGTTCTAAAAAATAACAAATAATATTCTATTAATTCATATCATTATGACCAGTAAAATTGAATGATGTATGAGGATGTTGCTAAAAACTCTGAAAAGGAATGTTGGAGATTTTTCTATAAATGGGAGCACATTTGAAGCGTTGGTAGCTAATGAATTTTCATCTAAATTTGTCAAAAGATTGTCCTTTGTGAACACCTTATTTCTAATAATTGTTATTGATTAATGAATTTAGGTTTTAAGGAATTCTTTTAAGTGTTGTAATCCCTTTAGAAAAATTTTATTTTGATTTTTTCATCTTATCATGGTACTGATTGAGTGATTTTGAGCCTAGTAGGAAATGGGTGAATCGGATCCATTGGATCGATGGATTTCAGGGCTTGGATGACAAAACTAACCAAGATAATCATATAGAGGGATTTTATGAAATTGGAAGATATATTTGATATCTATCCATTAGATTAAGGGCTTTCCTGGTAAAGAAGGATAGACCATACATTTGGTATAAAACATTCTGTATATTTAGTTAGGATTTCTGACTACCTCAACTCTTATGTTTAAAGAGTAAATTCTATTAAAATATTGTATTTCATTCTTACTAATATAATATTTTTTTATTTATTGTTTATAAAATATTTAATTTTTGTTGTGAATGTTTTTAGAATGATATTTTTTAACATTACTTTTAAATAATTGTTTTATCGGTATAACTGTAAGACTAATAACACTCTGATATAATTAGATCTTTCTTTATTCGAATTCCAACACTATGATCATCAGACAATCTATGAGTGTGATATTTTTACTTCATAAGAATTTCGTTTGGATTAGTATAATTTCTAAACTAAAATTTACCCCCTGTTGTAATTGTACACTCTTTCGATCCAACAATTGGTATCAGAGAAGGTCTACTGCTTATACTTATATACCAGTAACTTCTTATACAAAAAATATGTTTTTTCATTTTTTGTATAAACCTATTTTTTACAAATTCCTAACACAAACAATATTGTTTGAAAAGAGAAATTTTTTTAGATGGAAGGTATTAATGTTGGAGCATTTGAAAATATTATTCATATTTAACTTCTAAATTTTTATAGAAATTAGTATGAGTAATGGATAGATAGGATGGAAAAAAAATTTATTAATTCAAGATTTTATAATTTTATAATTATTATTATTGATTAAAAAATTCCTAAGAAAGAAGTTACAAAATTGACACATCAAGGAAAACAAAAATATCAACTGAATTTTGGAGTAAGTAATATGTTATTTTATTCCATAAAAAGGAACATATACATTCAATTTTCCTCATGTGAGGTTTCATATAGAATTTAAAAAATGTTATAAATTACACTTTGTGGTGCTTCTAATGTTTTTGAAACTTTAATATCCTAGATGGGAGAAAAATGTCATGCATTTTATTTTCATACCTGGAGAATAAATTGAAAAAATGCATCAAAGATTTAGGACTATTGTCTATAGTTTTAATTCTTAAGGAGAAAAGGATCTTATAGATGGAATCTTCGTTGAAAATATTATAGAAATCATGAATAATTAATGGGAATCCAAAACAAAGTCCTTATATGATACAATAAAAATTACAAATATTACTTTAAATGATATTATGAGAAATCTCATGCAATATGAAGGAAGAAATAAGGGAGATTTTGGGAGAATGAAAAATAATAATGGTGGCATGGAGTTTTCAAATTCATATATTGTTCCAACATAATTTTATTCTGCTGATAATGTTATGAAAATTTCAATGAAAATGAATGTGATTATTGAATTAGATTTTTTTTCATTAGGCCATACTAGAAATAAGTTATAAAATCATTCTAGAAGGATGATTAAAAACATGGGAAATAAATAATTTTATTATATATTCAAGAAAATTTATATAGTTAATAATGAAAAAAAATCTACTAAAGTCATTTTTTATGAATTTAATAATGAAGGACACATTCGACCAGATTTGCTTATGCTAAAAACGAAATATATGAAGGAATGGAATTCAGACCGAAATGGAAATAATTATAATAAGTATTTGAAAAATAAATGTTTAAAATATTCTGACACATGGAGAGAAAGTATAGGAGATAGTTTATCAGATAGTTCTTTTAAAATGAATGTTATATACAAAGGAACGTTAATCTTTATTTCTGAAATACCTATGGTAAATAATTTTATAATGGAAAAGGCAAAAATTTCTAAATCTCTTTCTAGTCATACACTTAATGAAAACTATCTTGGTATTAATAAAGATATAAATTCTATATATTAAGATGATGAATCCTCCTCATCAAATGAGTATAATACTTTAGCAAGTTATTAATAAGTTTCTTGGTTTTCAAATCTACCTGAAAATGAAAATATTTATGGTTGACAAAAACATGATAATACCAAAAAAATACATGTTAAAGAATATTCAAGAGTTATTATTTTAGATAAATAAATATCATATATTACTAACTACTTGTTAAAATTAATTATGTAAAATATAGTCTTTTTAAAGTACATGAAAATCAAATTTAGGAGAAGAAGGAGTTATAATATTAGTTTTTGAAAAATAGTTAAAAAACTATTACAAGTAAGGATAACATATTGGTTATAAAAGTAAAATAAAAAATATATTTTTTGAATAAACTATTATCCAATTTAACTTCATGGAAGGAAAACGTCAATAATATGTACAAAAATATATCCCTCGTAGTGATAAAACTTGAATGGATTTTTCAAATAATAAACAGGTTTTTAGTAATAACTATTTTATTTTAAAAGGTACTCCAATTTCTCACAAACAATAAAAGTGGTGGAAATTTGAAAAGTATATATTTTTTAAATAGATTTCATTCTATAGGTTTTCAAAAATCATATTTTTCTAAGGAAATGACATTTCTTCAAAGTAGTAGTGTTTGATAAATGTGGTTACCTAAAGTATTATTTTCTGATAATATAATACCAAAGAAGGTTTGGGTTTTGAAAAACTATTTTCCTTTTTTAGGGAAATAAAGAAAGTACGAAAAAAATTTATTACATGGATAGTGGTTCCTATAGAAGCATGACTAGAAAAAAATATTTATTTAATAATATTATTAATAGGAATTCTAGAAAAGTAACTTCCATAGATAATACTCTAGGGAAATCATTGGTATATGTAAAATTCATTTTCTTGGGAAACCATTAATTTAAAATGTTTTATTTTTTTATGTTATCAAGAACAAACATATAAGAATAAGTCAGTTATGTGATGAGTGTTGTATTATGAAATTCATTAATGAAAAATTTAATGTAAATAGTTCATATTATAGATTTATTCTATATGCCAATCAGCATGATAATATTTACACACTAATCACAGAAGACCGTAGGAGACAAGACATACCTTTACTTAGTGAAATATAATATCACTCTTCGTTATGGAAAATATTAGGACATTATAACCATATAACTTTAACTCAGTTATCTATAAAAGGACATGTTAATTATCTCCCTGATCATAAGATTGATACTTCAAAAGTATATGATCATTATCAAAATGGTATGAAATATAAGTCTAGATTTAAATATATTAGTGTTGTCTCAAATCATGATACTTTACATTTAGTGTGCATTAACTTTTTTATCTAACAAAAAAATAGAGGTATTGGTGGAAAATACAAAGTTTATGTCTTAGTCGATGATTACACTAGACACACACGGGTCTATTTTTTAGTAAGAAAATATGAAGCATTTGTTGGTTTAAATAAATTTGTAGAATTATTTAAATATGAGATAAACCTATCCTTTATAACTATTTATAGTGATAATGGTGAATAATTTGAAATTTATTATATTTGAGAAACAATTTAAGAATGGTTTGTACATAACATTTCAGTAGCTACAACTCCATAGATAAATAGTGAAGTTAAAAGAAGAAATAGACCTCTGATGAGATTACCAGAACAATACTGAGTGAATTTTCATTTTCAAAATAAATTGGATGAAGCTATCAGTATTGATATTTATAAAAGATATCGTATTTTTATTAGACCTTTTATTGACCAAAATAATTATGAGTTTTTTAAATTAATAAAAACAAAACATTTCTACTTCAATGTTTTTTGGATTTAATGTATTCTACCTAAACAATAAAGATAAATTACATAAATTTTCATCAAAATATGATGAAGGAATATATTTACGTTTTTCCACTACTAGAAAGTATTATATAGTCATTATTTAAAAAAATATGTACTTATGAAGAATCAATACATGTTATATTTGATGACACAGTTCCATTTTTTTTATATAACCCCAAACTACATCTTCATGTGTTATTTTTAAAACTGATTCTCAACATATATTAGAATGTTCTTATCATAAGTAAATAACTAAAGAATATGATTAAAAATTTATTCATCAAAAATAATTTTGACCTAATATTGATGAATTGACCTTTAAAACCCCAAGAAGTCTTTTTTTAAGAATCATCATAATGATAATATAATTGGTTATATAGATCAACTGGTTAGAAGTAGAAGTTCATTGAGAAGTAAAATTGAGCATCTTGATTTATTATCTCAATCTGAACATAATAATCTTGATGTGGGTTTTGGATATGAGGATCTGATAAAATCTAAACAATTTTAAATAAATTTGATTGAAATGAATAAGGTTTGGGCTTTTATGTGATGATGTAAAGAAACTTCTGTAATTGGATTAAAATGGTTTTTTAGAATAAATGTGTGTAAAATGGAATAATATTTAGCGATAAAGATAGAATTGTTTTTAATTATTATAATAAACAATAGGTAATGGACTATGAGGAAACCTATGATCCAATAGAAAGACTTGAAGTTATTTAATTACTTCTTTCTTATGTGACATTCTTAAATTTTAAACTATTGAAAATGGAAGTGAAGTGCACTTTACATAATGGATATGATCATGAATAAGTATTTTTTTAGAAAAAATATCTTATTTGTTTCGAATAAGAAATATTCAAAACATGTTTATAAACCTAAAAATTCACTTTATGGAATTAAAATTTCCTATATCTTTATATGATAGGTTTTAGAGAATTTTCTTAAAAAAATTTTGTAAGGGTGATTTGATCTAACTCCTTTTATAAAATATATTAATAAATACGTTATTATTTTAAAAAATTAATGATTATGACATTATATTTGGTTTAACTCAAAAATATTTCATTGATTCATTTGCATATCTTGTTAATTCTGAATTTCGAATTTGTATTAGGGGTGAGTTAACATTATTTTTAGGTTTTTAAATTTCCCGAAAACCATAAAGAACTTTTATATCTCA
This sequence comes from Viscum album, assembly GCA_963277665.1. Classification (NCBI taxonomy): domain Eukaryota; kingdom Viridiplantae; phylum Streptophyta; class Magnoliopsida; order Santalales; family Viscaceae; genus Viscum; species Viscum album. The sequence continues at coordinate 1,938,420,988 of OY728126.1, read as the reverse complement.
ACATAGGTATATAGAATATCTTCTAATGAAATTTAGTTATGACATAAAAAATGTATTAGTACTCCTATTGTAACCTTCGATACTTTATATCTTGACGAATATAGGAATCCTGTAAAATAAATTATTTTTATACGAATGATTGAAAGATTAATTTATATAATATAAAGTCATCCAAATTTAATTTTTACAGTACTATTATGTGATATTTATCAAGACAATCCAAAATTTTATCATCCTAAATTTGTAAAAAAATCTTTACCTTAGTGGGAGTTTGGATTTTGTATTATTCTAATCTTCTATAAATGATTATCAACTAAATTTTTTCCAGATGAAAACATTGGTGGATGTAAATTGGATAAAAAAATTACATCTCAAGAATGTCATTTATTATGAGAATATTTAGTTTCATTATTATGTAAAAACAACACTTAGTGTCACATTCCATTTCATAATATGAATATGTGGCATCATGCAGTTGTTGTGCTCAACTGTTGTGGATGTAACACACACTCATTGACCATGCTATATGTTTTACTACAACTAAATTTTTGTGTGATAAAACAAGTTCCATTGAATTAATAAAAAATTCAATAAATCTCTCATATGATAATAACATAGACATAATACACCATTTCCTTCAGTATCTCACCTATAAAAGAGATATAATTTTATAATTCATTATAATGTAAGAAAATGGTGCTAATCTTTTTATAAAACCTCTTAGTTATAGTATATTTGAATACATTAAATAGGGGCTAGGAATGATCAATGTTATCTGATTATTCATATTTAATTATTCTTTACCATTATACTTTTGTTAATGAGGACATTTTAATATGGGTATTACATATTCTTTTGTTTTTCCAAAGACTGTTGTTTTCACATATTTTATGTTTTCTAAAATGTTGTTATTATAATAACTTTTTTGACTCAATTATTTTTTTAAAAATATCATAGTCATATTTTCTTATAAAATGACCAAAATAAATTTTTTAATAAAATAATATTTGGAATCAAAATTTATTATAAATTTCTTCGAAACACAAAAAAAATATGAAAAGTATTCGAATAGTCCATCTGTTGTTGAAATGAATTCTAAACTAAAAAATTTCAATACTCAAAAATTATTAAAAAGATTCTCTAGAAATTGAAATTTTAATAAAATATTATCATAATCAGTTTTATTTATAAAAAAAATTTAATAACATGTTACTTATAAAAAAGAAAAAAATATACTCTAAAATATATTATTATTTTAGTTTTTTCAAGTATTAATTACATTAGATTATAATTTTTTGATGTTCTTGTTATTTTAGTTATAATACTTTATTTGGTAAAAAATTATGTTTTTTTATAGGAATGATGCTAACTCTGATAAATTATTACTTAAAAAACATTCATAGTTGAAATATACATTTAAAACATTATTCAATTTAATCTCATCCATCTAATCAGTTATGTTATTTTAATCTTAACCATTAAAACTTTTGGAATATTAACTCTTGCCTCTCTGAGCCTATATATAGGTGATACATTCTTTTTGCCACATCAGGTATCATCATTTTTTGACCCCAACTCTCACAACTATTTTTAGTGCTCAGTCTCATGTTTTCGAATTTGTTTATCTTCCAACACCTATCTCTATACGATGACCAATAAGGATGAATTTATAAAAAGGGATGCGTTCAAAGAATAAATTCTTAATATATCATGGTCTGATAAGTATGATTATATACATAAAAATATTATTTCATTTTAGGTATGGGATAATTTCTATACTGAAAAACATTATACAAATTTTTTCTTGGATTATCCGGAAGTGGTTAGAGATTTATATGCATCAGATGAGTTTTTATAAAAAGATGGTTTGAATGAATTTTATAATACCTTTTCTAATAATAATCATATGTTTTCATAAAAAAATGTATCAGATTTGGTTGGTGCTCCTTCAATATGTGGGTCTCATCAATGCTCACATAATTTACATTATTGACTTGAAACATTATAAAAATAAAAGGAGGATGCTTCTATGTTCCAATCTTATTAGAATGCTTGAAAATTATATCCCATATCACTAGAATCTAGAGTTTTTTCATTATAGATTTTAGGATAACCTATGTCGAGGAAGTGTGGTTGGGAGATACTATTTTTTATGATATATTTATAATGTATTTTTTGATAATCAATAGTCAACTTAACATAGATATGTTTGCCTTTATTATAGTGGATGAAATAAAGGATGCTTTAATAAAGGTTATGATAATGGTGTTTCCTTATTTCAAAAATTATTTACTTATGAAGTGAATGGAACTATTCAATGCTGAGAATAATCATTTCCAATAACAAAAAATATCATTTTTTAGTGAAAAAAACATCTTTATAAATGGATGAATCTTTTGAAAAATTATCAATATATGTATCAAAGTGTGTGATGTTTATAGAAGAGTTCAAGGATATGAATGATTAATAGACTATGAAAGTGGATGTTAAAAAAAATTCACAATTTGGAGTTACATAACTATCGTCTCATAACATGTAAAGATGAATTGTTTCTCATAATGGAAGAAAATAATAATATTAGTGAGTATGTTAAAAGACATTAATCAGACGTTTGGAAGTATATAATGATGGATGAATAGATTATAAAGCATCAATCATTAGTCTCATAATTCCCGATGGATCGTGATAAGTTCAAAAATATGAAAGACTTTTGAATTGTTTAATGAATAAATACTAAGCAATTTTAAATTTAAACTCATTATGTATATTTTAAAACATTTGAATTAATGTTAAATTTCAATAAAATTATCATCCAAAAACGTTTTTTTCTGAATATTTTCCAATAAAAATTTGATATATTTTATTTCATTGATTTGTTGGATGATTAATTGTTTCATATATAACAAATTTGGATGTTATATCTATCTAACATGTCAGATGTTATACTTTAGCTAATAGTTTTTTAAATCACAAATGGGGAGAAGTTATTAAGATTTTAAAAGAAGTGTTAAGTGAGAAGATATGTTTAAGGGGGATAGTTATTAATAGTTGGTGAGTTTTTGAAAGGTCTAAGATGATATATTATTCTAATAGGTAGAGATTTACCTAAGGGGGTAGATTTTGAATCATCACATTCCATCGAGTAACAAAGGATTTATAAACTCGGTGGGAGTTAGATATACTATATATCTTCAAAGGTATAAATATATAATGTTATGTATGTTTTCAAAGTTATTTTTCATATCATTTATTATAATTTGTGATTTCCAAAAATGGGTAAATTTTTTAGTTGAATGTATAAGTTTCTACTTTTCCATTCCTTTAGTTTTGGAAATCACAAACACCTTGATAAATATATGATTATTATTTTTTATATTCAATGTGTTTTATTATGCTTATGTAGAAAAAATTACTTTATATAATATATCTGAATAGTTCTAATATATATTTAATATAATCTTTAAATCATCCATCTTGTCAATTGAACTGAATTTACCTCTAATTAATCAGACTGGACCTTGTTCTGATAAGTGCTTAGACTTGTGACTTGTCTTTCTCACTGAAAAATGTCTTGAACATCAAACTGAACATGAAACCAATATATAGAACTGAACATTATTTTGTTCATTAGATTGAAAATCAATAAGGAATTATATCATACTATCTAATGTTTATAATTAGAGTACATATATTTATTTCTATTGGAAAAAATACAAAATATCATTTTAATGGTGATAAAAATGATATTGGACATTCAATCAATCCAGATCATTGTGAGCTGTCAAAGTGAAAGCTATATGAGGTCATTGTAACTGACTCTCAAATATGAATGTTAGAGCTTTGGTCCTAAATAGAAGTTCATTATAACAGTCCAAAGTTAATGAATTTTCATCTCAAATAATTTAAATATTGTTCTACATGAACACCTCATTCCTATTTTTTTAATTCTTTAAAGAGTCGAAGTTATAATGAATCCCAAAAAGGATTTGTAATTATATTGGAAAAATTTCTATTTTATTAAATTTATGATCATGATATTCATTTATGGTTTCTAGAGTTAGGAATAAATAGGTGAATCTGATCCATCAGGTCAACAGGTTGCAGGGCTAAAAAGAGAGAGATGACATTAATCATTATATAAAAGGATTCTAGGGGATTGGAAGAAGGATCTGATACTAGTCCGTCGAACCAAGGGAATTATTAATAAGTAAATATAGAACTAAGATGATGTATAAAATTGTGGATGACTTTAGTCATTATTTCTGACTACCTTACAATTAAGGTTAAAGACTGAATTATTTTTTAAGATTATATGGCATTTTTACTAAAAGGGGATTTTTTATTTCTTATTCATATAAGTTTTCATTTCGACATTCCATGATTTATAAATTTAGTTTTGTACTAACCTTTCTAAAAAATATTTTTATCCATATAACATTGAGGCTGATAAAAATCTGATATAATCAAATGCTTTCTTATTCTGATTCCAACACTCTAATCATCAGATGATCTATGAGCCTGACCTTTTATCTGCAAAGGAATTGGGTTTTTTTAGTTTAATTTTTAAACTAAAACTCACCTAACAACTTGTATCCATTGTAATTTATTTATATCCAACACTCTAATCATTTGTAAGAATCATACATTCATTTTTAATGTGTCCCCTTCAACCATTGGTATTAGAGATGGGGCCCAAATCTTGATGGGAAATCCAAGAACTGCCTTATATTAAACTCAGTGATCATAATAAAATTAGTGTGTGTGGTAAATGTAGGATATTTAATCTATGAGTAAAATAAAATAGTAAATCCTCAAATAACATTGTATTAAGCTCTAATGAACCTCTCTTATATATATAATCAATATTAGATATCAAAAATTCTGAAATATCCTCCCATTATATAAGTCAATATAGGTTCTATTCTTTAGGATCCCTTTTTTCTATAAATATCTTTTCATAAATTCCAAGAAAATTTGTCCATCCATAAATACTTATTCGATAACATAAGTGTGAAATATTATATTCACTAGATAAATATTTTTATAAATGTCAGAACACTATCACTCCAATATTGAACCATCACTAGAACTTACTAATTCTCATCTCCCATAGTTGTTATTGGAACACCCCTTTTGACTAAACTATAGTCTAATTCCATATAATTATATACCTAACTCATTCACTTTGAACAAACTATCAACACATAAAATTTGTACTCCATAGAAAATTTATATAAAATAGTACCATGTATTTATAGAATGTATGAAATAATAAAAATTGAATCTATACCAACTCAATATAGTGCTCAGTCTCAATATCGATGATGGATCCCTAATATCTAGTTAATCCATATCATTTAGAATTTTTAAATATGGTAATCCATGTTATATCCTTAGCCGGTAACTTTTTCTCAATCATTTTTCTCACTAATCGAACATGTTTCTCCTCAACATCACATCTTTGATTGTATCCCAATGAAATATATATTTGAAGTGAAATTTTGAACTAATCAACATAATCTAAATTATATTAATATTGATGAAATAATTATTATTATTTCTTGAACTTACCCCACGTGATCTATTATTTCCTACATTGTATGTGCATCCATTATGAAATAAAGTAAAAACATGATATATCCAATTCTTACAATCTACTATACATATTGTGTACTCATCACCATGGATTTAAATATATGTACTAAATATATTTGAAAGAAAGCATCTACCAGACATGTTCATAGATATATTTTTCATATGATAGCTACACTGAGCTTATAGTAATCTATTCAACAACAAATCAACTCAAACCTGACATGTTCCTATTATAATTCAAACCAAAATATCAACAAAATTATCTACTAAAACTCTATTTTTAACCACACCCATTGAATCCCCTCCATAGTTCATTGATGATAATAATTATAAAATTTATTGTCCACATAGAATAGTAAAATTAGTTGCAACTAGAATCGAGGGAATAAACCATGTAAGAGGGAGGAATTACCATTAGAGAAAACTGTAATAAACTAGGGAAGAATATAAAACTCAATCCAATAACATAATAAAAAAAATAAAATTGACCAATTATTTAACAAACTGAATGGATTAATTTTAACAAATAATTAATATAACTAACCTACCCACATTAAACCCAACAAAAAATCCCTCAAATAAAGAAAACTCAAAACCCAAATGCGTGAATTGTATATGGAAATAGATTAAAACCCCAAGGTCTCGTAATCACTCAAGAATCGATCAAACACTTATTAAATCATTCATAAAAAAATCATGAAAATTAGTATATATTATTAAGGGTATTTTTTTCACATTCTTGTTGGCCTATCGCTGTAAAGACTGATCAATAACATCGGTATAACGCATTCATAAAAACCAAATTAGATGTAATTTGGGTAATCATATTATGCTCAAAATTCATTCTCACATATCTATATTCTAGGATAACACTATATTGATTGGAAAATATTCATTCGATCTTGTAAGATACAATATAATTCCTAAACCACATGGAAACTGATACTCATCTCACTAAAAATCATGTTCCTCAATTAAAAAAATAGATATATAGTATAACAACACCACTAAAATATAGAAGGGACATTAGAATTAAATCCACAATAGATAGTACCAAGTTCCATAAATTTTTTGACTCTAGTATCTAACCCTAAACATTGTATAACCATAAATGAGGATTGGGAAATAAATCCCCAAAACTAGTAAGATATCTTGTAATATGTAACACCTCACCTCGGATCGTTTCAATGGAAACTGAGTAGGGGTGATTCATGAAATCAATTGAACATCCCAATATTGTCAATTGTATAAAATACTATTGATGGACTAAAACATTCATGGGAATAATATTATCTCATAGTTAAATATAACATTCCTTTCCCAACTCTAACAAAAAATTTGAATGACTTTTTTGTATAGTGCACCATTCAAAAACATGTAAACATTAAACCAGGAGCCGAGAGGTCCCCCATAGCACAAAATATAAAAGTAATGAAATATTTAATTTGATGAATTAATAATAAATAAAATATTTTTTAGAATAATAATATTCAAAATAGGAATCAAAGTATAATAAATAATCATACTCATATATTGGTTGATACATATAATATACAACAACTAAGAAAGAAGAAGAAAATAGCCTTCATCTCACCTCACATGATCATCCAAGTTGAATCCTAATCTTCCACAAAATACTATACTATAATAATGTTTCTATATCCCACATGATATCTATTCGTAAATAAAACAATGCAGTTATACCCATGTACATCAATGCTCATATCATGTATGTGGGCAGGGTTTGAGTCCAACAACCCGGTAAGATTTTCCATCTCACCTCGATACACAAGGTGGTTCTATAACCAATTGGATGGGAACAAAATTTTATTATAGAGTGAAATTTATTTTTGGGAGAAACTCACCCACCAAGAAACATAACATAATGCACATTTGAAAAAAAAACAAGTCATATTGCAAGAGGACACACAAACCCTGAAAATTCATATTAGTACATCCTAACCTAGGAAAAGACCAACCTATCTACAGTCAACAATATTAATAGAACCATGAATCAATGAAGTATGCCACACCTCTCATGTCTCATCACAAAAAACAATTATAATGTTATAACCATATCTACCCCTCAATTATCTCATCCCCAATTCCTTATTGGACCTCGTAATGCCCATCAAAACCAAAGCCCAAACATTATGGGGATAATTGATAATAAAATAATAAAATAATGGTATATAATATATGGCCCCACCATAATTAAAATCTAAGTACAATACCATGATAAAACATAAGGTTAAAATAAATAATAGGGCCTAATCACATGAAATATAAAACTAGGTCTCAAACCCTAACCCGTATTACCTCATCATTCATTACCTAAGCTAATTTAAAGAGCACCCACAAAGCACCTCCAGATCAATCCAATTTATCACATCCCAATATAGGGGTTTCCTCATACTAGTCAACATTATAAAACCCCCATTTCAAATTAATCACTTTCATAATATGTCAAAACCATCATAAACATAAAAATGAAATAATTATGTCATCGTTATCGTCTTACCTCAGGTGGTTTTACCTTAGGTGGGTCTTTAGACGGATCTGGGTCGACTATTTTTCATGAATCCATCAATCACCCTTCAAGGTAAATCCACTATACTACCATGTTCCTCTTCAGGAACAACTACATGCCATCATTCGTATGGGGGAAGAACACAAATAACAGAAGTTTTACCTCATCTTAGCATATCAAACAATTCATGTGAACACACAATATCAAAAAAGAATGTTACTCTGTGAACGAATCATCGAACCCAGATTTCATACATGACATAACCACCCATATGAATCAACACACCATAAAGAGTTCAATCATAAAATTTCAAACATTATTTTTCTACATGCCCAATCACTTTATCCCACAATTGGAGCGATCCATGTTAACTAGGTGGGGAACCCAGTATCCTCCAATAAACAACACAAGAATTCAACACTAATATTTATCATATCACATTTTCAATGTTAATTATTTCCTTGAAATAAGTCCAATGTCTTATAAATTCATCTTACATTATTATTCAAAAACACTAGTACTAACACCCACCCAAACCACTAAATCTAATATCACAAATCTCCTCCAAGAAACAAATGAATCCATATAACATATTAGTAATGTAATGCAATGAAAAATGTAAAATATTGAACTTCTCACCTATCACTAGGTCAACATTAAAATCTCACACCTACACCAATGGTATCCCAAGGTTCCTATGTACCTATACTAAAATGAAGCCTGATAATCATCTCCAACTCGCTAACCCATGCATCACCCAAGGTAAGGTATCTAACAAGATTATAACACTATCTTACATCATCATATAATAAAGAAAACATTTTTCACACCAAAATTAATGAGAACACATAAAATAATAAAATATTTCAAAAATATTAAATTTTCTACATGAGGTCAACTAGGATCAAATATGTCTCAAATCATCCCATATGACTTCCTTTTAAAATATATGTCAAGATATGTTTTTCAATCTATTTTGAAAAATAATCTAATACTGTCCTTATACATATTGATCCATTCAAAAAAAATATTTATGAAAAAATTCTTTAAATACCCCTCATTTTTCTGAAATGATATTTCAAACCACATTCATTAAATCCCTAATTTTCCCTTAAAATTACAATTAAATTAAACCCATTTTTAAAAAAACATTAAATTAATGAAATTATATTTACTTTTAAAAATCCAACTCACTCTATAAAGATACCATAATAGTGTCAATTGGTACTTTATCGACCAAAGAACCACCTATGAACCTTTAATTAATCTATATGTAATTTTTGATTATTTGTTTAACCTGATCCCTTCCCATTTTATTGGGTAAGATGACACAAGCCATGAAATATTCTAATTATAAATATAATGATCACTCAAACATTATGAAATAAAAATAACCCATATTATTGGTAATATAAATGTCACACACAAATATAATGGGATCTAAAATAAAATGAAATCTTGTTCTAAGAATTATCAATCTAATGATATCCATTTTTATCAATAAACATCCAAGAATCTACCTAAAATAATTGGAACAAAATTTACCAACTTTTCATCATTGATTAAAAAATCACTGGGAAGATCTATGATGTCAAAATCATAATGAAATTGATTTTTTCCATTGTATACATGTAACTTGATAGAAACAATGAAAAATGGTAAAATTACCAATCTAATTCAATGAATTATTCTTCCTAATTTATCCAAAAATTATAAATTAATCGATCAAAAAACATTCATGAAGCCAACAAATGAACTACAACATAAACACCTCCTCACAGTACCTCATCATGAATCCACACATAAAATCATCAAGAAGCAGGATAGTTTATTTTTTCACTAGTCGAATGAACATTACAAAAAACTAAAATCATCCAATTGGAATAAGATAAAATTAATATTAATGTTAAGAGGATATAAGAAGACAAAATCACTGAGTTTAAAAATAAAAAATTTTGAAAAATATTCACCTAATAAAGATAAAATTAGTGGGATCCAATGGTGTAGAAGAGGGGGAGATATTGGATAAGAATCACCTATCTAAAGACCTGTTAATGTACACAAGTGTGGAAGATCACCCAAAAATTATAACCTTACCCACTCATAAAAAATAGCACCAAAGTTATATCATTGGGTGAGCTTTAGATATTTTTCCAAATGATCCTAGACCCAATTTCATGTTGTGTCATAACCAATGCGTCATAATAAAATTCCTTATTCAATAGTGGAACCCAAAAATAACATAAAAGCATTACGGCATGATCAATGTTTCACAGATCAACCCACATTATAATGGCTTGATCATTTACCAAACCCATAAAATAATTGTTCCACTCAGTTTATAGCTTCAATAGAAAACAAAAACTATTGTGGTGTGAATTTTCTTGAACTCAAAATGTTACTCTTATATAGAGGGTTCCTGGGGAAACACCCCTTTCTAGAGTATGACACATTTCCTTGATCCAAAAATTACTATTTTTAAGGTATATAATGGTGTGGACCCTCACTATCACAGAATAACCCTCTTCCTTCATGATTAAATTCCCTTTTTGTGGTGTGGTTTACCTCCTTCTATGAAAATTAATATTCACTCTTACAGTAAAGTGACAAATATTAAATCCATTACTTAGTTCACTAATACTAAAATCCATGGGTTGTGACAAACTCTCAGTCATAATTCTTCTCATCCACAAGAATTTTTATAACACATTTGACCATAAATAATGACCTAATATGTTTGTTTTTTTACCAAATCACGACATTCTATCTTTGAACACCAAACATGCTTCTTATATAACTCCAAACACCAAAATAATATTTATTAAAATACTCATTACCAAATTACTAATACTTACACTACAAGAACCATTATTTCCATTACCTCATAGGATTTTTTCAATTCTGATCCATCCATCAATGCTCTTATAATTCTGTTTTGATCACATGTGTGTCCTTCTCGTATCTCACACCAAAATATTAAGAAGGTTCATAAGTACCACTATTGATCTGAAAACATTAAAATACCATCAATTGACCTTTCTCTAGCCTTATTTCACTCTAAATCATAAGAACAACCTACCATCAAATGACTATAAATAATGTTTCCCCCCACTATAACAATCTCCTATTGAAAAGAGAACTCTAGGGGTCCAAACTATGTGACCATAAAAATCTATATCTAGTTACTTTAATCTAATACCGAAAATTTATCGAATAATACATACACATGTGGATCTCTCAAAATAGGTTTGAAAACATTATGAAACACCCAATTATAAAAACCCAGTTCACTCCTAAGCTAGCACTGATAATCGAGAAATCTTATCTTACATAGGTACTATATACTATTTTTAAAACCTACTGAAACAAAATTACAGACAATTAATTCCAATTTAGTTCTCAAAACAATTATTTATATCCAAATTTTTTCAACAAATTCCAAAAAAAGAATTTATAACCTAGTCTTTATTTCCCACAAAAATAGATTTTTCTAAAAACAAATTATGAAATATAATTTTAAAAATCATTTCATTATATTCAATCAATAATTAAAAATCTGAAAAAATTGCACATCCCTCATTCCACCGGATGGGTTTCGTTCAAAATTAAGGTTTTTCTAAAAAACTAATAATCCAAAAAATAAAAAATATGTGGGTATTGAATTATCAAAATCAATCACCACACAAGTTCCTCAAATATAAATGATTACAATCACCCATTATAACCTATTTGAAAAAAATCGAAAGGTTGTAAGTTTGTTCAATTAATAATGGACCCCAAAGAGGTGGTATGTCAATAAAAACAGACCTAGTATTGTATATCATACATGAAGGATCGAACTATTGGGATGGATGAATAACTCAATAAAACATGATTGAATATTATATCTCATGATGAGTCTCATCCATCCTGTATTCGGATTATTGGTCCAACACCTCACTCATCCTAGAGTTCCTATTCCAAAACACAAGACATTCCCGAGTAAAGTAAGTTTCTACCAAGGCCATAGGGTTCATGCATGCTCCCAGTTTACCTCCCAAGTCTGATTTTCCTATCTATGCATCTAATAAATTTTTTAACCACCTAAAACATGCTTTTATTCTACTGTATAACACCCCATCCAAGATTGCATGATTGGTATCCCAGAAGGGGAAACTACAACACATCCAGTATACCTACCCCAAATCTATAGCACATCAACAACTATAGAGGGATAAGAAGAGTCAGGTAAAGACTATTACCTTGGAGGGAAACTATCTTAGTCATGTTTAATTATAATTAAAAACTGGAATGACCCATCATTGTAGTGGACTAACCCAAAACCTACATACATAAAATATGGTGTTGAGAGGGAAACATGGCCTATAATATAATAAGTGGAAAATAGTATATATAATGCATCAACAATAAGAAAAATAGTATTAAAAGAAAATGATATATATAAGGAATCAAATGATGATAAATGGACACATTATCATACTGGATGATACATATATAGTTTAAAATTTTAAAATTAAAAAATACCAACCTCTATCCCGACTCACATGATCATCCCTACTGAATCCTTGGCCTTCAAAAATTGTTAGACATGAACCCCATGTCTAACAGTAACATGATGCCCATTTTTGAAAGAAACCATGAATGTATTCCATCTTAGATCTAAAAAGTATATTTTACATGGGTTCATAGATTCGAATAGAAAGTAGGATTCCACTGCTTACCTCGATACACAATGTAATGATGTAATCAAGTAGATGAACATGAAAATATTTAGAAAGATATATATATATATATATATATATATATAATTATTGGTGAAACTCACCCACCTAAAACCATAACATAGTGCACTTGAAAAAAAAACATGATCTGGCAAGGTAAAAATACACAGGAAGCAAGAAAACATACACTAGTACTTCCCAACTAAATACATAACCAATGAATCTATGATAAGTAAAATGAATACCAAGAATAACTGTTGAGTTATACCACACCTCACTCGTCACATCAAATTTAATCATCAAAAAATTCTCACTATTTGAACTATCTCACACATCGGATTCCCTCCTATCACATTAGCCCACACATTTTCAATTAAAAAAATACTAGAAATATTGTGGAAAATAATGACCCAAAAAGTATATAATAATGGTAAATCAAATATGGACCAACTCTCAAGAACATATAAATTTAATCATATGATGAAATAAATGTTAAAATATACAATAGGGCCCAATCATATTAAATAACAATCTTAGAGCTCACAACCTACCTCATCTCACCACACTAGTTGGTTATAAAGAAAACTTCCAAAACACCAGTACAAAAACTCTATATCAGTCCCATTATTATATGATTTTTAAAAGAAAACCCAAAAAACAAAGGATATATATCTCTACATTGTTTAAAATATTATGAACACCATACAACTATAAAAATATAATCTACTTATTAATTATCTCAATAATATACAGAAAAATACCTTTTAAATCTTATTACTACATAAGATGCCCTGGGTAAATACATAATGTTAAATATTTGTGCTACAAATCCTAATAAGTGTTTAAAAATTATAATAATTTATTAATATTATAGGAAGGGAAAAAATTGGTTTCATAAAAGAGGAGAATTATATATAATAATGTAGAATATTGGATTAATGAAAAGGATATCATTAGAAATGGATTCATATGAATGTGGAAAAAACATAAAACAAGAAACAATAACTGTGATAAAAGTCTCTATTAGATGAATTTAATAGAATCACCAAAGTAGATAATTTCATCATCATATCTCTTGAGGCTTAAGAATTAGACACTACATTGGCGGGATATATAATTCTGGTTCAACCCATCACATCATAACAAGGACATGCATATGTGTACAATATAATGAAATTTTACATAAGTATTAATGATAATTAAAAACTCTATATAATGAAATAGGTTACATAATCCCCTCTCATAATATAATCATATGATATTTTATAAAGATTAAATACATAATATGTAATTAAATATTTTAGTTAATTATTATTTTTAGAAATAAGAACCATATGTATTAAATATGTATTGTAAATTTATAATATTTCATAAGTAATGGTGGAGAGGTGGGAATATAAATACACCTCTTAAACTATGTTTTATGAAATGGAAAAATAACCATTAAAGAAGATTAAAATGTTTAAATTTTCATAAAACTAGAAGTAAAATAGAATGGTTTCTCATAAAATAGTCATAATTTTATAAAATCCTACAATAACACAAACATTAAGTGTTTTTCATGTGAAATGGATTATTTAATCTGATTTCATTCTTTAAATAGGTTTTTTTAATAATATTTTTGAGAAGGGAATTTTTAAAACAAGTATAACACCATTAAATAAATGGAAAATAAATTAGGTATTTATAAATATATATGAGATACATATATAAATTTTTTTATTGGAAATCAAGGTGAAATACCATGCCATCTAGATTTGGGATCATCTTCAACGACCACAACATGGGTGTTGTAGATCTGCTTTATGGCTCTTGTGGTAGTGTCACTCCACTAGAAGCAGAAATGTTGGGCCTTATTATGGTGATTGACATATCATGTCAATGAAGTTATAATAACATATGGTTTGAGTGTGACTCCACCACTATTGTACAAACTATAAGAATGGGAACAATATATCTCTTATGGGGGCCAATAGCAAAATGGTCCAATTTTCATGAAAAACATTCCTCTTTGAACTACTTCATTAATCATACCTAACGTGAAGCCAACTATCTTGTTGATGGTCTTGCAAACAATGGGATTATGAAAGAGTTCTCTATAACTCTTTATTATGATTTTTTTTTACTTTTGTTCCGGAAAAATGTAAAATTCCTTCCTTTAGAGACTTCTATTTTTTCTTTTCTGAAGTATGAGAGCCTTTGTGGAAATTTTTCAAAAAATTTATGTATATATATAATATTTAGTAAATACATATTACTAACTGAGGTAACCTGAGTATAACATACTTATATATTTTATCATTATAGGTGAAAACATTATATATTATATACTAATTCACACCCTATAAGTATATAGGTTATGTGTATTTTTATACTGGATAAATAATCTGTTTATTTCATGAAACATATTCAATATCTCTCATATATATATTATCTAATATTACCCTTATTAGATATATTATAATTAATATCAATATTTATGACATGGGGAAATAGAAATATAATAATATTTTTTCACATAGTTAAGTAAGGGTAAACATGGGAGATATCAATCATATTTCATAATTGAGAATATGAAAAGAATAAGGGTATGAAATCCTGATCATAACTTATGAAATACATACCTGATCAATAATAGATTATAAATAATATATTATAAAATAAAAAATTTCATAACAGAAGACTTGATTTGTAAGAGTGAAAAATCATCAATGATCAATCATAATCCATGGGAGCATATTATAAGAATTAGAACATGAAATAAATGTACATGACATAATTATGAGAATATAAAATCATTTCATTAGTCAAGTAAAACATCCAATATGATAATAACATTGTTGGTATAGTATCATAGTTTATTATTTTCACTTCTTATTCAGTTTTTACTCCCGGTGGATAGATTCCCATATTAGATTGCGTTCACTCCCCATTCTATTCTCCTTTATAGTGGAAAAAATCCCATAATGGATTAGGTCCACTCCCCATTCCATTTAATATTGTCTCATGAGATATTAATATTTAAATAATGAATTTTAGGGATATATGATTCCAATCCCACCTATCACATAATGAATCTCACACATATGTGTTCCCTAAGATCCCAAGAAATCGTCATATCATCATGGTTTAATTAACCTGAGGAACATAAATGGGTTTCATTATAAAATTATCACAAAATCATCATCAAAATCCATGTATATAAAGGAAGTGGATGGTATCATAAAATCATATCCCTAGTGAAGCATAAAATTCCTTATAGGATGTTAACGTGTATAAAAAATATTTTTATTTATACATTAAAATATTCATTAAAAATACTAGAAAACATCCTTTTGTTTTGGAAACTTTAAAAAAATTAATATTTCAAGAAAAATTGGAGATGGATTTTCTTCAATAAACTGTCTAAAATTGTAAAGGAATATTTATAATGAATAATTTTTAGTGTGGTGGGAAAATTACTTTATACATTAAAGGTTAAAAAATATAATAATCACATTATTGAAAAAAGATAGATAGAAACTGTATAAAAATAATTGTAAAATTTCATTTCAAAAAATTAAAAAATAATGTAAAATATTTTGAAAATTAATTTCGACAATAAATTGAGAATATAAGAGGGAACTATGGAAACATTTTAAATAATATGGACATTAAGGAAAAAAATTCCTAACAAAAAATGATTAAAACATTAGTTATTCTTAGAAGAATTCTTCTTATATTTTGTGTACTAAAGAGGGTGAAAATAAAAATATACATAAAACCAAAAAAACAAATTTACATGAAATTATAATATTTTAATAGAGATATATAGAAAATAAAATCTCATTAATGGATATTTAAAAATAAAATTTTCTTATTAATAATGAGATTTAAACATAAACCCTTACCAAAAGACCCATCATGCTACGTACAAACTCTTCCCTCATTTATAAAAAAAATTATATTCAATATAAATATATATAAGAAAAAAAATAATTCTTATAATATCAGATATGATTCATTTATAATTTCCAATCATCCCATTAATTAATAATTCTCTATTAAAATCAATATTCTAGATGTTTTCTATTTCATTTTTTATACATGTTTCTGTTTAGTGATTATATTCCTTGAAATATATTCTGGGATTCAAAATATAAATAATATTAATTGTATTTTAAATATCTTATTTAATCGTTATATTCAATTTTATAAAAATTAATCAAAGGAGGTGATGAAAAGTGAATTAAATCCCTTCGTGGAGGTAGTAGTCTACATGTACACAGGAGTGATATTTTAATTATTATATTCATGGAAAATATGATTGTAAATAAATAATTTGTCTATATAGAGTCACAATTAATCATAAAAATCATATATAATCAATATAACCATCCTGATGAGGCATTCAGGAAAATTAAAATAGGTCGCTACATAGAGACGATAGTATATATGTTAGTATGAGTAACACATTATTTTTCCATTGTATGGAAAGATATGGAAAACTATTATACCATATACAAAAAAAATTAATTATTGTAAATATATTAATTTCACCATATTAAAATGTTTATAAACTTTTTTGATTAGGTCGAAGAATTAATGAATGTAAAATAACAAGGTTAATAAGATTACATATTCCTTGAGTTTAAATATTTTTCTTGCATCATAAACCATCATAGAATGTCCTTTTGGTGAGACCACGACCTCCAAAATTTAAGAAAGAATGTTTTAATGGATTCAGTTATGGTTTTATTTATCTATAATGGTCAATGTGTGTGAAAAATAGAAAATAGTATGATCCCTTTAATAAGTAAAGAGAGTGGTGGCCTTGTAAATATTCTACATTTTACAATAATAAAAAATTATTTTCTTATTTTAGTGGAATCAAGTGTAAAATTTTAATTGATGGGATAAGATAAAGTTTTAATCCACTGAACCATTCAAATTCATATATGTTTTTGTGATAACTTAATATTTATCTCCCACACCCCAACATCTGGAATATGGTATATACCAACTTTTGTCATTATCCTTTATGTTTCTGGGGAGTTGGATGTCCATAGTGTCTTGAAAATGAGTTATTAGGAAATCTTGGGTAAGATTATCAGTTCCATGGTTGTAGGTGTCTTCTTGGTGTTTTGGTGTGATTCTTATGTGAAACATCTTGAGGCACCATTCCATGTACAAGGTTTGGTCTCATAAAAGTCTATTTAATGGTTTCTAAATGCATCATAGAAGGAAATATTGACCATGGGAAAAGATAATCCCATGTCTACAAAAAAATAACATTGATTTTTGAGTCAAGACATTGATTCTTCACATGGTCAATCTCTAAGGTGAGTCCACCATGTCATGGTGGGACGTACAAAGGCATGGTGGTGTGGTTTCATATTTTTAACATTACTAATCGACTTCTAATCTTACGGGGGTTTTCTCTCTATCCATATATTGTCCTAATGTGGGTTTTCAATGCATCCCATAACTTATTTTCACTCTATTTAACCGTTTTTCAATACCCATTGCCGTTAATTTTAGATCAAGCACTTTCCTCAAAGTAGTTCTGGGTGTTTCCCTCCCGTAAAACGGTTCCATAGGGTCAATCCCTTAGTATTTTGATTTCTTCTAATTGATAGTGGTTCATAATTAATAGATCAACATGTTTCTCATTAATATTTTCAAAGGAAATTTTCCCCTTCTCATGAGGTATTAATCTCTATACAAAGGTTTTATCCTTTGATTTACCATGGGTTCATGTGAAATACCTTGGGTTTGATTTATAAAATTCATTAATTTGAATATTGTGAGGGTTGTTTTAATTAAAATTCATCCTCCATGGATTTTGAAATTGGTTTTTAAAAGGATATTTAATTAATAATATATTTATACATGGGATTTGATTGTTTAAATGACTAAAGGATGGTTTTGAAATGAAAATTTATTTTATATGGGGTTTTTTTAAATGTTAGTTTCACTCATTTGAGCAAGTCAAGGTGATCTTTGGATATTTAAATGAACCTAATGGGAGGTTTGAGTTTTCATTGGGCGTTTTGAGTTTCCCCCAAGATTTATATTAAATTTTGGGATATTTAAATTAACCTAATTTTTTGGGTTTATTAAGATAAAACATTATTTTTTTATTTTCTACTCTTGTATGTGTTAATGACTTATAATTTTAACATTTAGTAGATTTGATGTATAATCTACATGGTTTATCTAATAAATTGTCATCTATTATTGTTTCTAAATAATTTATCCTAGGAGAGATCTTGATAATCCAATTGTGTATGTTGTGTGAAAAGTTCCACATGTGGTTCCTCTAGTATGCTCCTCACTAGTTGTAATAGTTATACACATAATCAAGACTCCAGTTCATGTAGGTATTGGAAACCAAGGAAGAACAATAGATAATTTCCCCTAATTTTCCAAGAAGAATCAAAATATATTCAATGGTGAAAATAGACCTCAATAATATAAGTGTGGGTTGAATATTTAGAGGAACATCCATTTACTGAAGACCTCCTTGGAATCAATGTTTGGTTTCTCCACTTATATTCTTGAAGGACTATAAATAAAATGGTGGGACTCCATCATGCAATATATGATTCATGAGGATCATAATTGGATAACATTCAATAATATACTCAATCAACAGTTATATCCAAAGAACAAAAATATGGTAATGAATCAAATATTTTTATCCTTGGAGGAATGGGACCATTCCATTGTAGACAATGTTATCTATTTCACTAAGTTATTTAATTTATCAGTTGAGTCTATTTTTAATGAATACCACAAGTCTCACAGGTTCTAGATTGGTTTTAGATCCAACATTTAGTCAATGCTAATCATTTTATGTCTACACACTATTAAAGAGGTGGTCGATAAAGAAGTTATACCATATAAAGTCATATCTATGATGATTTAGTTTTTGGATCTTTAGTTAGAGTAGTTGATAGTTACAATTGTTGGATCGATATATAGATGAATATGTATATAAGATGGAATAATACAAGAACGGGAGGGGAGAATTGTAGGTTTAAGAACATTGCCTTTAAATTGATAAGAAAATTATTTTAAATGATCTTAATCTAATAAAATTCACAACAAATACAATTAACCACAATTGTATTGAGTATAAAGGTATGATATGATGTAATACTATAAGAAGTGTATAGAAATTGTATTAAAAATGAATACAATAATTAGAATAATACAATAGTGAAGGAATCTTCCATAAAGCATATAGAATCTATCAATACAATATGTAACAGTATAATTATAATTGAAACAATTACAAATGAATATGAAATAAAGAAAGAAAACAATACAATTCCCTTTATACAACAAACAGTAGCAGAAATGTAAAAGTATTACAATTATTTTATCCTAAAGAGAATTGTATACTTTCACCTAGGATAAGAGTTCTATATTACCACCACCGTGGTAATCCCTAGATTCAATGATCAGTACATCTATCTTGCTATCCCCACAAGACCTCGATTTTGCAGGTAATCGGCACCTTTATCTTTCAAACACTTGAATTCCCTCAATACAAAGATCGGTAGCACCATCTTCCTATCCCCAGAAGCCCTCAATATTTATCACTTGATAGGTCGCACAAAGAAAATAAACACTTATTGAAATACAAAAAACTAAGAATGAGTCGTTCACATTTTGTAATTTCAAGGCTTTCGCATGAAGCCGGAGAGAAGTCACATAGTCTCTCTCTAGAACATGATAGTAGCAATGAATGATCAAAGTCCCTCAGTTTTTTCAGCAATAAAAGAATTACTATTTATAATCCTCAGGTTCCAATGATCAAATTTCCTCCAATGGTCATATTTCACCGGATAACTCGGAGGGAATTGAACACCTGGTATTATAACGGTCATATTGAAACATAAAAAATGACATCTTTTTTATAAGTTTATAACTAACTCTACGACATTGTTTTGGTTAAATAAAAAGATATATAAAGATGATAAACATGAGTATGATTGACATGTGTTGATAAAGGATAAAAACAATATTGTGATAAAATATGAGTACTATAAGTATTACTTAGTGTAATGTATTGATATGATACAAAGTTAGTATGATGCATAAAAGTTAGTACGATTGAAAGAGTCAGTACGATTGACAAAGTTTGTACAATTTAGTCAGCATGATTGACAGAGTCAGTATTATTGACAGAGTCAGTACGATTGAAAGAGTCAGTACGATTGACAGAGTTAGTACGATTGACAGAGTCAGTACGATAAATATAGTCAGTACGATAAACATAGTCAGTATGATAAACATAGTTATTACGATAAGTATATATGAATACATTTGTGATTTCCAAAACAAGACATAAAATTCAAAAGAGGACTTTTGACTCAATAATCTCTCCCTTTTTGTAAATCACAAAACATGAAGTAAAAACAAAAAGAAAAACGTATCTCCCCCTGAGTTATTGAAAACTATTCTGAATATGAAATTGAATACAACTAACTCCCCCTTAGGTATGTACTTTCATAAGGATTGTATTCGTAAATTTTCCTAGATTTAGAAGTATTTTATTAAAAAATTCTCCCCTAATAAAACATTCTCCCCCTTCGTGATTTACAAAAAAATGGGGTAATATTGAGTTTCCTGAAAGAGTTAGAGAAAAGAAATGTAAGGCAATAGGAAAGGTAACATAAATCTCATTGAGATAACAAAAGTCTTTAAAATTATAGAAATGAATAAAGAAAAATACAATAACACTAATTTTTTCTCTCTTTCATTTTCTTTCTTGATCAGCTCATGAAGAACGCCTTTCATATTTTTGAGTTCTTTCTTATCTTTGGAGATAGAATCACCCTGGGATTTGAGAATCTCTTGTTGACAAGAAAAAATATAATCTTGATTCTTGATAGTCTCTTCTTGGACTCTGATTACCTCTTCAAGAGTATCAATTATGTCTTTTAAATTCTTGTTGTCTTTAGATAACACATAATTTTGTTTCTTCAATAGAACTATTTCATCTTTGAAAGATGAAACCTTCAAAAACTCTAACTGGAAAGCATTCATTCTCTCTTGCAGCTCTTTTATTGAAGGGATATCAGCTCCATGAGTTTTTTTACACCTGATTCAGCCTTTCAATGGTTTATTTGTCAATATTATTGAACTCAATAGGAAGATAATTTTAAATTTCCTTATGTATTCAATTTATATTTCATGATCATTCCCTGAGAGTTCTATTTTGTATGACCACTTATTCATTCTATCGCAAGCCTTCTTATGAGCATCCAAACTTTTAGACAGTACTTCTAAATTAGCTTCAATTGACAATACCCTCTTTCTAAGTTCTCTTACAGAACCAAACTTCATTCTTTGATTTTCAATGATGAAATCAATTTTCCCTTAAAGTCTCGGTAAATAAGGAATATTCTTCTCAATTCTCCTCAAAACATGAAAAATTTAACCACTCTTTTTGAGAGAAATTGTACGTTCTGAATTAGTATCCTCATCGTACGAATCGAGTTGATTTGATCGGCTTGAATCTTCAACTGGATATATTCATTTTTATTTATCTTTCTCTTTTCTTTATTTTCCACTTTTTCACTAATAAGGATTAATTTGTTGTTATGAGAAGATTGATCACCTTTCTTTACTTGGGATGGAATTAAATCTAGAGTATCAAGAGATTCAGCTGGTGCATGATCTGCATAAGGAACCTATTGAATACCTTCACTTTTCTTTTGAAAATATTCTTCCCTACTATTTTTTGAACTCTGAAGAAATTCTAAAAGAAAATCTTCTTCCTCTTCTTCACCTTCTCGTACTTCTTTCAAAAATTGTTTCCCTTTCTCTTTAGTTGGAAGACTCTGTATAACAGGTTCTTGATGCACTTCTTCCGTTAGTTGAGCATTATCCTCTACAACCATTTTCATGATTTTAGAAACTTCAATGTCTTGAGATTTCCGTTTCAAAAGAGTCTTCTTTTTCTTCTCAGGTTGAAGAGTATACTCTACACTTATCCTCTCAACTAAAGCTTTAGCTGGATCAATTCCGAACTTTGGATCACCTTCTTTTCATTGTTCTCTGTCTTTCCTCCACTTGGCCACAACCTGCTTTTTGTATTTAGTTTTTCTTATTTGTCTTAGTACTAGTTTGCAGATATGACTTTTGAGGAGCAACAACAGTTGGATTATCTTCAATTTAAAAAGGTGTTGACTGATTTGGTGCTGATTCAGCTTCCTCATCTTTGACAAAAATCATGCTTTTTCATCAAAACAAACATATAACTTCTTCAACGTATTCTCACTTATCCAAGATGTCTTCATTTCTTCCAACTTCCCATTCAAAGGAATATTAAAAAACATAAATCTCTCAAGAATGAACTTTGTAAGAATAGAGGTATACATAATCAAATGAGATTTAATCTCTCCTGAATTGAAATTCTTTATTGTTTCAAAAATATACCCCATGAGATTTACCTTTCTCATGTTTACAAGATATTCAAGCCTAAAGATATCAAAGACTTTAAGAGTTTCTCTATCCCCTTTACTTGGGATAAGAAAACCTTGCATCCAAAGCACCGTGAACCTGTTATCTAGAGAAAAATGAGCTACTTTTCTCTTCTCTTCATTGATAAGAAATAATGACTTTTTAGCACTTTCTTTATTAAACGTTCCAACTTCCTCTGGTAGTTTATGAGATGGGAAAAAAGAATCACCTTCTATTGAGTCATTTAGAATGTGGGCATCTTGTTTCACAGATATTGAGATTTTTCTATCGTACACAACAAATTTGATAATCATATTTTTCTAAAAAGACACAGTTTTGTATAATTGACTAACTTCTTCAACAAGAATCGGGTCTTGAGATACAGGTTTTTCAACACGAAGATGTTCCCAGCCTTGAAACAAAATAATCATCCTAATTGTTGAATCATATTTGTCATGGAATTCCCAAGAAAATATCATTTCTCTGAAGTAGTGTTTCTCTGATCAAAAATTTGAAGAAATATTCATATGAGTGTTGGTAGAGGACTGAGACATATAGATGCGACAAAGGGAAGATTGTACGGTGTCTTAAAACAAAGGGGCATAGCTTCTCGACGAGATCTGAAAAACCGGTGTGGGTTTAGGGAGGGGGGATTCTATTTATAGGAAAAAAAATGGATGACCATTGATCTTCTACGGTTGATATTAGAAGAAAAAAATAAATGGTTGGGATTTAAATGAGTTTTTTTAAAACGTGAAACAATAAAAAGAAGAAAAACAAAACAAAGAAAGAAAGATGGTACCTACTGGAGATTATAATGAAATTGTTGGTAATAGTATTAACATAGTATTATACAATAGAAAAAATAAAATACATGAGTTCGAGGAAAAATAATATGACATGTTGTAAGACCGATGGAAAAAAAATTCATTAGCGTTGGTTTTCAAGATGATGGAAAACAAATTCATTATCATAGGTTGTCAGGCCGATGGAAAACAAAGTCATTACCATATGTTGTCAGGCTGATGGAAAACAAAGTCATTACCAAAGGTTGTCAGGCCGATGGAAAAAAAAAATCATTACCATAGGTTGTCAGGACGATGGAAAAAAAAGTAATTACCATAAGTTGTCATGCTGATGGAAAATAATGTTATTACCATAGGATGTCAGGCCGATGAAAAACAAATTCATTACCATAGGTTTTCAGGCCGATGGGAAAAAAAAATCAATACCATAGGTTGTCAAGCCGATGGAAAAAAAGTCATTACCATAGGTTTCCAGACCGATGGAAAAGAAATTCACTACCATAGGTTGTCAAGATGATGGAAAATAATTCATTACCATAGGTTGTCAGGCCGATTGAAAACAAAGTCATTACCATAGGTTGTCATGCCAATGGGAAACAAAGTCATTACCATAGGTTTTCAGGCCATTGGAAAAAAAATTTATTACCATAGGTTGTCAGGCCGATGGAAAACAATGTCATTACCATAGGTTTTTAGGCTGATGGAAACAAAATAAATACGATAATTAGGCAAACAAGATTACATATGATTAAAACAATAACCAAATAGTCACAATGATAATTAGAAATATAGAAAACAAAAAAAATAAATGATTAAAGAAGGAAAATTTTAAGAAATATATAAGGTAAATAAATGTTCTCCACATTTTAAGAGGAGTTTTATGTAAGGATAAGTGTAAACATAAAGTATACATGAATGATTATTTTAATGTAATCATTCCTATATTCTGTTTTTTAAACTCAAATATATTAGAAGGTAATGGTTTTGAAAAAATATTAGCAAGTTGTTCTTGCGTCCCGATGAATTGTAAAATAATATCTCCTATTTGTGTGTTATCCCTAAGAAATTATGCCTTATATCTATGTGTTTTTCATGAGAGTGATGTGATGGGTTTTTACTAAGAGTTAGGGAACTTGTATTTTCATATAGAATTTGAGTTTTGGAAAAGCTCAATCCATAGTTTGTGAGTGTGTGTTGCATCCACAACACTTGAGCACAATAACTTCCTGCTGATACATATTCATCTTCAGCCGTGGAAAGTGCCATTGAGTGTTGTTTCTTGCAGGACCAAGAAACCAAGTAATCTCCTAAGAAATGACATGTTCCAGATGTACTCATTCTATCCATTCTAGAACCACCAATGTCAGAATCTGAAAAACATTTTAAAACAAAATCTTTTTCAGATGAATAAAAATGACCAAAATCCAAAGTTCTTTTTAAATACCGAAATATTCTTTTCACATATTTTAAATGAGACTCTTTTGGATTAGATTGGTATCTTTTACATAAGCATACAGAAAACATTACGTCCTTTCAAATAGATGTAAAGTATAAAAACCTTCCTATCATACCTCTAAATGTTCTTTGATCTAATGGTTTCCCAGTTTCATCATGATCAAGTGCATTTGAGGTACCAATTGGAGTTCTAATTATTTTAGTATTGTTATATCCATACTTTTTGAGTAAATAGTTAATGTACTTTTTTTTGAGATATAAATGTTCCTTCTAGTTTTTGTGAAATTTGAAAACCTGAAAAGAATGTTAACTCACCCATCATATTCATTTCAAACTCATATTTCTTTAAATTCACAATAGAATCTGTTAATGACTGCTGAGTTAATCCAAATATGATGTCATCAACAAAAATTTGAACAATCAAAACATTTTTATACTCCATTTTTATAAAAATGTTTGGATCTGATGTACCTTTTTCATAAATGTTTTTCAAATGAAATCTTTTAAGTCTATCATACCATGCTCTATGGGCTTGTTTAAGTCCATATAAAGCTTTAGTATGTTTAAAAACATGATAAGGATGTTTTGAATCTATAAAACCAAGAGTTTGTTCAACAAAAACTTCTTCTTGAACAAAACCATTTAGAAAATCACATTTAACATCCATTTGAAATAATTTGAAATTAATGTATGTTGTAAAGGCTAATAGAATACGAATAGATTCAATTCTAGCTACTGGAGAATATGTTTCTTCATAGTTTATTCCCTCTTGTTGATTATTTCCCTTAACAACAAGTCTTTCTTTATTACATACTATGATTCCATTTTCATCACATTTATTTCTGAAAACCCATTTTACACCAATTATAGTTGTTTCTTTAGGTCTTTCAACTAAAGTCCAGACTTGATTCCTTTAAAATTCAATTAGTTCATCTTGCATTAATTTAATCCAATATTCATCAACTAAGGCCTCACTTGGGCATTTTGGTTTGAATTGGGACAGAATGGAAAAATGTTATATTTCATTTCTCATGGAATTTATGGTCCTTACAGGTTGATTTACAACGCCAATGATGTTATCACAAGGATTATTACTAAGAAGAAATTGATTTGGTTTTTGTAAAACCTGTTGATCAATGTATGGTTGAAAATATTCTCGGGTAAAAGTTTTAGGAGTACTTTCTTGAACATTTTCCATATCATAAGAATCTTCTAATAGAGGTTGATAATCATTTTTTGAAAACACATCCAAAGGTATAGGTTGGGGTTGTTTGATAATCAAAGGATTAGTTTCATCAAATTTAACATACATTGTTTCATCAACAGTACAAGTATTTTTATTGAAATGTATATAATCCTTAGAGGTTATAGAATAGCCTAGAGTGATTCCTTCCCCAGATTTTGGTGTGAATTTGTGTAGATTCTCTTTAGAATTCAGAATGAATACTTTGCATCCAAAAACATTGAAGTATGAAACATTAGGTTTTCTGCCATTCCACAATTCATAAGGTGTTTTATTAAGAAAAATTCTTGTTAAAACATGATTTATAGTATAACAAGTTTTACTAATAGTGTATCTCTTAAGGGGGTGACAGAAAAATGGTCCAATTGTCATGAAAAACTTTCCTCTTTGAACTACTTCATCAATCATACCTAACGTGAAGCCAACTATCTTGTTGATGGTCTTGAAAAAATGGGAATATGAAAGAGTTCTCTATAACTCTTTCTTATGACGTTATTTTTACTTTTGTTCACGAAAAATGTAAAATTCCTTCCTTCAGAGTCTTCAAACTTTTCTTTTCTGTAGTATGAGAGCCTTTGTGGAAATTTTTCTAAAAAAAATATGTATATATATAATATATTGTAAATACATATTAATAACTGAGGTAACCTGAGTATAACATACATATATAGTTTATCATTATAGGTGAAAACATTATATATTATATACTAATTCACACCTTATAAGTATATAGGTTATATGTATTTTTAGACTGGATAAATAATCAGTTTATTTCAGGAAAGATATTCAATATCTATCGTATATATATTCTCTAATATTACCCTTATTAGATATATTATAATTAATATCATTATTTATGACATGAGTAAATAGAAATATGAGAATATTTTTTCACAAAGTTTAATAAGGGTAAACATGGGAGATATCAATCATATATCATAAGTGAGCATATGAAAAGAATAAGGTTGTGAAATCGTAATCATAACTTATGAAATACATACCTGATCAATCATAGGTTATAAATAATGTATTATAGAATAAAAAATTTCATAACAAAAGTCTTGAGTCGTAAGAGTGAAAAATCATCAATGATCAATCATAATCTATGAGAGCATATCATAAGAATTAGAACATGAAATAAAAGTATGTGACATAATCATGAGAATATAAAATCATTTCATTAGTCAAGTGAAGCATCCAATACTATAATAACATTGTTGGTATAGTCTCATAGTTTATTATTTTCACTTCTTATTACCTTTTCATTCTCGGTGGATAGATTCCCATATTAGATTGTGTTCACTCCCCATTCTATTCTCGTTTATAGTGGGCAGAGTCCCATAATGGATTAGGTCCACTCCCCATTCCATTTCATATTGTCTCATGAGATATTAATATTTAAATAATAAATTTTAGTGATATATGATTCCAATCCCTCCTATCACATAATGAATCATATACATATATGTTCCATAATATCCCAAGAAATAATCATCTCATCATAATTTAATTATCCTGAGGAATATAAATGGATTTTATTGAAAAATCATCACAAAATCATCATTACAATCCATATATATAAAGGAAGTGGATGGTATCATAAAATGAAATCGCTGGTGAAGTATATAAATCCTCATAGGATGTTAACATATAATAAAAAATAATTTTATTTATATATTAGAATATTCATTGAAAAATACTAGAAAACATCCTTTTGTTTTGGAAACGTTCAAAAAATAAACATTCCAAGAAAAATAGGAGAAGGATTTTCTTCAATAAACTGTGTAAAATTGTAAAGGATTTTTTATAATGAATAATTTTTAGAGTGGTGGGAAAATTAGTTTATTCATTAAATGTTAAAAAATAAAATTTTCACATTATTGAAAAAAGTAAAATATAAACTGTATAAAAATAATTGTGAAATCTCATTTCAAAAAATTAAAAAATAATGTAAAATCTGTTGAAAATTAATTTTGATAATGAATTGAGAATATAAGAGAGAACTATGGAAACATTTTAAATAATAATGAAATTAATGAAAAAAAATCCTAACAAAAAATGATAAAAACTTCGGTTAATCTTAAAAAAAATTCTTCTTATCTATTGTGTAACAAAGAGGGGGAAATTAAAAAAATATATAAATCCAAAAAAACAAATTTACATGAAATTATAATATTTTAATAGAGATATATATAAAATAAAATCTCATTAATGGATATTTATAAATGAAAATTTCTGATTAACAATGATATTTCCACATAAACCCTTACCAAAAGACACATTATGCTACGTACAAACTCTAAACTTATTTATAAAAAAATTATATTCAATATAAAAATATATAACAGAAAAACTCATTCTTATAATACCAGATATGATTCATTTCTAATTTCTAATCATCCTATTAGCTAATAATTCTCTACTAATATCAATATTCTAGATGTTATCTATTTCATTTTTCATATATATTTCTGTTTAGTGATTATATTCCCTGAAATTTATTCTAGGATTCAAAATATAAATAATATTAATTGTATTTTAAATATCTTATTTAATAATTATATTAAATTTTATAAAACCCCATCTAAGGAGGCGATGAAAAGTGAATTACATCCCTTCGTGGAGGTAGTAGTCTACATGTACGCACGTGTGATATTTTAGTTCTTATATGTAGGGAAAATAGGATTGTAAATAAATAATTTGTCCATATAGAGTCAGAATTAATCATAAAAATCATATTTAATCAATATAATCATCCAGATGAGTCATTCATGAAAATTAAAATAGGTCGCTACATGGAGATGATAGTACATACGTTATTGTGAGTAACGCATTATTTTTCCATTGTATAGAAAAGTATAGAAAAGTATTATTCCATATAAATAAAAATTTTAATTATAGTAAATATATTAATTTCATCATATTAAAATGTTCATAAGATTTTTTGATTAGGTCGAAGAATAAATGAACGTAAAATAATAAGGTGAACAATATTACCTATTCTCTAAGTTTCTTTATTTTTCTTGAATCATAAACCATCATAGAATGGCCTTTTGGTGAGACCAGGGCATCCAAAATATAAGGAATAATGTTTTAATGGATTCAGTTATGGTTTTATTTATCTAGAATGGTAAATGTTTGTGAAAAATAGAAAATAGTATGATTCCTTTTATAAATAAAGAGAGTGGGGGCCTTGTAAATATTCTACATTGTACAATAATAAAAAAATATTTTCTTATTTTAGTGGAATAAAGTGGAAAATATTAATTGGTAGGATAAGATAAGGTTTTAATCCACCGAACCATTCAAATTCATATATGTTATTGTGATAACTTAATATTTATCTCCCACACCCTGACATGTGAAATATGGTATATACCAACTTTTTTCATTATCCTTTATTTTTTGTGGAGTTAGATGTCCATAGTGTCTTGAAAATGAGTTATCAGGAAATCTAGTGTAAAATTATCAGTTTTATGGTTGTAGTGGTCTTATTGGTGTTTTGGTGTGTTTCTTATGTGAAACAGCTTGAGGAACCATGCCAAGTACAAGGTTTGGTCTCGTGAAAGGCTAGTTAATGGCTTCTCAAAGCATCATGGATGGAAATATTGACCATGGGAACAGAGAATCCCATGTCTAAAAAAATAACATTGATTTTTGAGTCTGAAATTGACTATTCACATGGTCAGTCTCTAAGGTGAGGCCACCATGTCATGGTGGGAAGTACTAAGGCATGGTGGCGTGGTTTCATATTTTTAAAATTTTTAATAGAATTATGATCATATGGGGGTTTTCGCTCTATCTATATATTATCCTAATGTGGGTTTTTAATGCACCCCATATCTCATTTTCACTCTATTTAACCGTTTTTCAATCCCCATTGTCGTTAATTTAAGATCAAGCCCTTTCATCAAAGTGGTTGTGGGTGTTTCACTCCAGTACAATAGTTTCATAGGGTCAATCCCTTAGTATTTGGATTTCTTCTAATTGATTAAGGTTCATAATTAATAGATCAACATGTTTCCCATTAATATTTTCAAAGGAAATTTTTCCCTTCCCATGAGGTATTCATCTCTATACAATGGTTTTATCCTTTTATTTACCATGTGTTCATGTGAAGTATTCTGGGTTTGATTTATAAAATTCCTTAATTTGAATTTTGTGAGGGTTGTTTTAATTAAAATTCATTTTCAATGGATTTTGAAATTGGTTTTTAAATGGTTATTTAATTAATAGTATATTTATACATAGGATTTGATTGTTTAAATGACTAAAGGTTGGTTTTGAAATGAAAATTATTTTTGATGGGGTTTTTTTAAATTTTATTTTCACTCCTTTGAGAAAGACAAGGTGATCTTAGGATATTTAAATGAACCTAATGAGAGGTTCGAATTTTCATTGGGAGGTTTGAGTTTTTCCCAAGATTTATGTTGGATTTTGGGATATTTAAATTTACCTTATTTTTGGGGTTTATTAAGATAAAACATTTTTTTATTTTCTACTCTTGGAATTGTTAATGCCTTATATTTATAACATTTAGTAGATTTGATATAGAATCTAATAGTTTTATTTAATAAATTCATATCTATTTTTATTTTTAAATAATTCATCCTTGGAGAGCTCTTGATAATCCAATTGTGTATGTTGTGACAGAAGTTCCACATGTGGGCCCTCCAGTAGACTCCTCACTAGTTGAAATAGTTATACACGTAATAAAGACTCTAGTTAAGATAGGTATTGTAAACCAAGTAAGAACAATAGATAATTTCCCTTAATTTTCCAAGAATAATCAAAATATATTCAATGGTGAAAATAGACCTCAATAATATGAGTGTGAGTTGAATATTGGGAGGAACATCCATTTCCTGAATACTTCCTTGGAATCATTGTTTGGTTTCGTCACATATATTCTGAAATGACAATAAATAAAATAGTGGGACTCCATCATGCAATATAAGATTCATGAGGATCAAAATTTGATAACATTCAATAATATACTCAATCAACAGTTATATCCAAAGAACAAAAATATGGTAATTAATCAAATATTTTTATCCTTGGAGGAATGGGACCATTCCATTGTATACAATGCTACCTATTTCACTGAGTTATTCCACATATCACTTCAGTTTATTTTTAATGACTAACATAAGTCTCACAGGTTCTAGATTGCTTTTATATCCAACATTCAGTCAATGATAATCCTTTTTTGTCTATAGACTATTACAGAGGTGGTTGATGAAGAAATTATACGACATAAAGACATATCTGTGATGATGAAGTTTTTGGATCCTTGGTTGTAGTAGTTGATAGTTACAATTGTTGGATCAATATATAGATGAATATGTATATTAGATGGAACAATACAAGAGTGGGAGGGGTGAATCGTAGGTTTAATAAAATTGTGTTTAAATGCATAAGATAATTATTTTAAATTATCTGAAACTAATACCATTCCCAAAAAATGCAATTAACCACAATTGTATTGAGTATAAAGGTATGATATGATGTAATACTATAATAAGTGTAAAGCAATTGTATTCAAAATGAATAAAATAATCAGAATAATACAATAGTGAAGGATTCTACCATAAATCGTATAGAATTTATCGATACAATATGTAATAGTATAATTGTAATTGAAACAATTACAAATGAATATGAAATGAAGAAAGGAAACAATAAAATTCCCATTATAAAACAAACTGCAGTGGAAATGTAAAAGTTTTACAATTCTTTTATCCCAAAGAGAGTTGTATACTTTCACCTAGGATAAGAGGTCTGTCTTACCACCACCTTGGTAATCCCTCGATATGATGATCGGGACGTCTTTCTTGCTATCCCCGCAAGCCCTTGATTTTGCAAGTAATCGGCACCTCTATCTTTCAAACACTTTAATGCCCTCGATACAGAGATCTGTAGCACCGTCTTCCTATCCGTAGCATTCATCCATCGTTATCACTTGATCGGTCTCACAAAGAAAAAAAATCACTTATTGAAATAATATAACTAAGAACGAGTCATTCACATTTTGTAATTTCAAGGCTTTCGTACAAAGAAAGGGAGAAGTCACAGCATCTCTATTGAGAAAAAGATAGTATCAATGAATGATCAAAGTCTCTCAGTTTTTCTTCAGATTCAAATGACCTCCTATTTATAGGCCTCAGGTTCCAATGATCAAATTTACTCCAATGGTCATATTTCGTCGGAAAACTTAGAGGGACTTGAACATCTGGCATTATAAAAGTCATATTGAAACAGAAAACATGAAATCTTTTTTATAAGTTTATAACTAACTCCACGACATTGTTTTAGTTAAATCAAAAGATATATAAAGATGATAAACATGAGTACGATTGAAATTTGTTGAAAAAGTATAAAAACAATAATATGATAAAATTTGAGTACTATAAGTATTACATAGTGTAATGTATTGATATGATATAAAGTGATTATGATGCACAAAATTTAGTACGATTGATAGAGCTAGTAAGATTGACAGAGTCTGTATGATTTAGTTAGTAAGATTGACAGAGTCAGTATGATTGACAAAGTTAGTACGAGTGACAGAGTCAGTATGATTAACAGAGTCAGTACGATTGATAGAGTCAGTACAATAAACATAGTCAGTAAAATAAACATAATCATTATGATAAATATAGTTAGTACGATAAGAATATATTAATACATTTGTGATTTCCAAAACAGGACAAAAAATTCCAAAGAGGAATTTTGAATAAAAAATATTACCCTTTTTGGAAAGCACAAATCCTAAAGTAAAAACAAAAAGAAAAACTTATCTCCCTATGAGTTATTGAAAACTATTCTGAATATGAAATTGAATACAAATAACTCCCCATTAGGTATGTACTTTCCTAAGGATTATATTTGTAAATTTTCCTTGATTTATAAGTATTTTATTAAAACATTCTCCCCTTATAAAAAATTCTCCCCTTTGTGATTTAAAAAAATAATGGGGTAATATTTAGATGCTGGAAAGAGTTAGAGAAAAGAAATACAAGGAAAAGGGAAAGATAACATAAATCTCATTAAGATTACAATGGTCTATAAAATTATAGTAATGAATAAAGAAAGATACAAAAACAGTAATTTGTTTTATCATTACTTTTCTTTCTTGATAAGATCATGAAGAATGACTTTCCTCTTTTTGGTTTCTTTCTTTTCTTCGGAGATAAAATTGCCTTGGGATTTTAGAAGCTCTTGTTGACCAGCAAAAATCTGATCCTGATTCTTGATAGTCTCTTCTTGGACTCTGATTACTTCTTCAAGAGTATCAATTTTTCCTTTCAAATTATTATTTTCTTTAGATTTCACATAATTTTGTTTCTTCAATATAACTATTTCATCTTTGAAAGATGAAACCGTCGAAAAATCTGACTATAAAGAATTCATTCTCTCTTGCAGCTCTTTTATTGAAGGGATATCAGCTCTATGAGTTTTTGACACCTAATTCAACCTTTAAATGGTTTCTTTGTAAAAATTATTGAAATCAATAGCAAGATCATTTGAAAGTCTCCTTATGTATTCAATTGATATTACATGATCATTCTCTGAGCATTCTGTTTTGCATGACCACTTAGTCATTCTATTGCAAGCCTTATTATGAGCATCCAAACTTTCAGACAGTACTTTTAAATCAGCTTCAATTGACAATTCTCTATTTCAATGTTCTCTTACAAAACCAAACTTCTTTATTTGATTGTCAATGATGAAATAAATTTTCCCTTAATGTCTCGGAAAATAATAAATATTCTTCTCAATTCTCCTCAAACATGAAAAATTTATTCACTCTTCTCGAGAGAAATTGTGCATTCTGAATCAGTATCCTCATCATACGAATCTAGTTCATTTGATCGGATTGAGTCTTCAACTGGCTGTATTCCATTTTCTTTTTCATTCTCCTTTCTTTATTATTCCACATTGTCACCTATAATGATTACTTTTTCGGTATGAGAAGATTGAGCACCTTGCTTTACTGGGGATGGAATTCTATCTGGAGTTTCAAGAGATTCAGCTAGTGCTTGATCAGCATGAGGAACCTATTGAATACCTTCAGTTTTCTTTTCAAAAGATTATTCCCTACTCTTTTTTGAACTCTGAAGAAATTCCAAAAGAAAATCTTCTTCCTCTTCTTCAACTTCCTGTACATATTTCAAAAATTATTTCCCTTTCTCTTTATCTGGAAGACTATATATGATAGGTTCTTGATGCACTTATTCCGTTAGTTGACCACTATCCTCTGCAACAATTTTCATGATTTTAGAAATATCAATGTCTTGAGCTTTACTTTTCAAATGAGTATCATTTTTCTTCTCAGCTTGAAGAGTATCCTCTACCATTATCCTCTTAGCTAATGCTTTAGCTGGATCAAGTCCGAACATAGGATCACATTATTTTCTTTTTTCTCTATCTTTCCTCCACTTGGCCACAACCTTCTTGTTGTATTTAGTTTTCTTCTTTTTCTCAGTACTAGTTTGCAGATTTGACTTTTGTGGAGAAACAAAAGTTGTATTATATTCAATTGGAAAATGTGTTGATTGATTTGGTGCTGATTTAGCTTCCACATCTTCAACAAAAAGAATTAGTTTTCATCGAAACAAACATAGAAATTCTTCAATGTATTCTTACTTATCCAAGAAGACTCTAGTTCTTTCAATTTCCCATTCAAATGAATGTTAAAAAACATCAAGATCCCATGAATGAACATTGTTTGAATAGAGGGACACATAATCAAATGAGATTTAATCACTCCTGACTTGACATTCTTGATTGTTTCAAAAATTTACCCCTTGATATTTACCTTTCTCATGTTTACAAGATAGTCTTGTATAACGATATCAGAGAATTTAAGAGTCTCTCTATCCCCTTTCCTTGGGAGAAGAAATCCTTGCATCCAAAGCACCATGAACCTGTTATCTGGAGATAAATGAGATACTTTTCTATTCTCTTCATTGATAAGAAATAATGAAATTTCAGCACTTTCTTTAAGAAATGTACCAACTTCCTCTGGTAGTTTATGAGATGGACAAAAAGAATCACCTTCTATTGAGACATATAAAAAGTGGGTTGCTTGTTTCACAGACATTGGAATTTTTCTATCATACACGACAAATTTGATCGTCATATTTTTGTCAAAAGACACGGTTTTTTATAATTGACTAACTTCTTCAACAAGAATTGGGTCTTGAGATATAGGTTTTTCAAGACGAAGATGTTCCCAGCCTTGAAATAAAATTATCCTACAAACTTTTGAATCGTATGTGTCAAGGAAGTCCCAAGAAAATAACATTTCTCTGAACAAGTATTTCCCTGAAAATATTTTTGAATACATTTTAGCAGGAGTGTTGGCAGAGGACTGAGACATATAGATACGAAAAAGGGAAGATCGTATGGTGTCTTAAAACAAAGGGGCATAGCTTCTCCATGAGATCTGAAATACCGGTGTGGGTTTGGGGAGGGGGGATTATATTTATAGGAAAAAATAGGATGACCATTGATCTTCTACGGTTGAGATTAAAAGAAAAAAAATTAATGGTGGGGATTTAAATGAGTTTTTTTTAAAACGAGATACAATAAAAAGAAGAAAAACAAAACAAAGAAAAAAAGAAGGTACCTAATGGAGATTATAAGGAAAATATTGGTTTAATAGTATTAACATAGTATAACACAATAGAAAAAAATACATGAGTTTGAGGAAAAATAATATGATTGGTTGTAAGACTGATGGAAAACAAATTCATTAGCATTGGTTGTCAAGCCGATGGAAAACAAATTCATTACCATAGGTTGTCAGGATGATGGAAAACCAAGTCATTACCATAGGTGGTAAAGCCGGTGGAAAACAAAGTCATTACCAAAATTTGTCAGACTGATGGAGAACAAATTCATTACCATAGGTTGTTAGGCCGATGGAAAATAGAGTAATTACCATTAGTTGTCATGCTGGTGGAAAAAAAAGTTATTACCATAGGATGTCAGGCCGATGGAAAACAAATTCATTACCATAGGTTGTCAGGATGATGGAAAACAAATTCATTACCATAGGTTGTCAAGCCGATGGAAAATAAAGTCATTACCATAGGTTGTAAGACCGATGGAAAACAAAGTCATTACCATAGGTTGTCAAACTGACGGAAAACAAAGTCAGTACCATAGGTTTTCATGCCGATTGAAAACAATTTCATTACCATAGGTTGTCAGGATGATGGGAAAAAAGTCATTACCATAGGTTGTTAGACCGATGGAAAACAAAGTCATTACCATTGGTTGTCAGGCCGATGGAAAACAAAGTCATTACCATAGGTTGTTAGGCCAATGGAAACAAAATCAGTACGATAATCAGGCAAACAAGATGACATATGATTAAAATAATAACCAAATAGTCAAAATTATAATCACAAATATTGAAAACCAAAAGAATAAATGATTAAAGAAGGAAAAGTTTAAGAAATATATAAGGTAAAAAAATGTTCTCCCCATTTTAGGAGGAGTATAATGTAAGGAGAACTATAAAACATAAAGTAGACACGAATGATTATTTTAATGTAATAATTCCAAGCTTCTGTTTTTTAAACTCAAATCTATAGGAAGGTAATGGTTTTGTAAAAATATCCGAAATTTTTTCTTGCATCCCAATGAATTGTAAAATAATATCTCCTTTTTGTGTGTGATTCTTAAGAAAGTGATGCCTTATATCTATTTGTTTTGCATGAGTGTGATGTTTTGGGTTTTTTACTAAGATCTATGGAACTTGTATTTTCACATTGAATTTGTGTTTTGGAAAAACTCAATCCATCATCTGTGAGTGTTTGTTGCATCCACAACACTTGAGCACAACAAATTCCAACTTCTACATATTCAACTTCAGCTGGGGAAAGTGCTATTGAGTGTTGTTTCTTATAAGACCAAGAAACCAAGGAATCACCTAAGAAATGACATGTTCCAGATGTACTCTTTCTATCCATTCTAGAACCACCAAATTTAGCATCTGAAAAATGTTTTAAAACAAAATCATTTCTAGATGAATAAACAATACCTAAATCTAGAGTTCCTTTTAAATACCGAAAGATTCTTTTCACAGCTTTTAAATGAGACTCTTTTGGATTAGATTGGTATCTTGCACATAAGCATACAAAAAACATTAAGTATGGTCAACTAGCTTTCAAGTATAAAAATCTTCTTATAATACCACTAAATGTATTTTGATCTACTGGTTTCCTAGTTTCATCATGATCAAGTGAATTTGAGGTACCAATTGGAGTGCTAATACTTTTAGTATTTCTATATCCATAGTTTTTGAGTAAATATTTAATGTACTTATGTTGAGATATATATGTTCCTTCTATTTTTTGTGAAATTTTAAAACCTAAAAATAATGTTAACTCACCCATCATACTCATTTAAAACACATATTCCATTAAATTCACAAAATAATTAGTCAATGACTACAAAGGTGATCCAAATATGATGTCATCAACATTAATTTGAACAATCAAAAAAAATTATCTTCCATTTTAATAAAAAGGGTTGGATATGATGTACCTTTTGAATAAATGTTTTTCAAATGAAATCTTGTAAGTATACCATACCGTGCTCTAGGGGATTGTTTAAGGCCATATAAAGATTTAGTAAGATTAAAAACATGATTAGGATGTTTTGAATCCATAAAACCCAGAGGTTGTTCAAAAAAACTTCTTCTGGAACAAAACCATTTAGAGAAGCACATTTAACATCTGCTTGAAATAATTTGAAATTAATGTATGCTGCAAAGGCTAATAGAATAGGAATAGATTCAAGTCTTTCTACCGGAACATATGTTTCATCAAATTCTATTCCCTCTTGTTGATTATATCCCTTAGTAACAAGTATTTCTTTATTACTTACAATGATTCCATTTTCAGAACATTTATTTTTGAAAACCCATTTTACACCAATTAAAGTTGTTTCTTTAGGTCTTTCAACTAAAGTCCAGACATGATTCCTTTCAAATTCATTTAGTTCATCCTTCATTTATTTAATCCAATATTCATCAACTAGGGCCTCACTTGTACATTTAGGTTCGAATTGGGAAAGAAAGGCAAGATGTTCTATTTCATTTCTCAAGGAATTTCTGGTCATTATAGGTTGATTTACATTGAAAATGATGTTACCACTAGGATGATTACTAAGAAGCAATTGATTTGGGTTTTGTAAAACCTGTTCATCAACGTATGGTAGAAAATATTGTGGGGTAAAAGTTTCAGGATCACTTCCTTGAAAATTTTCCTTATCATAAGGACCTTCTAATAGAGGTTGATAATCAGTTTTTAAAACACGTCCGATGATATAGGTTTGGGTTGTTTGAAAACGAAAGGATTAGGTTCATCCAATTTAACATGAAATGTTTCATCAATAGTACAAGTATTTTTATTGAAAACTCTATAAGCCTTAGAGGTTGTAGAATATCCTAGAATGATTCCTTCATCAGATTTTGGTGCAAATTTGTGTAGATTCTCTTTAGTATTCAGAATGAATACTTTTCATCCAAAAACATTGATGTATGAAACTTTATTTTTTCAGCCCGTACACAATTTATAAGGTGTTTTATTAAGAAATGGTCGAGTTAAAACAAAATTTATAGTATAAAAAGAAATACTAACAACCTTTTCCCAAAAACTCTTAGCAATTATGTATTCACTTAGCGTGGTTCTTGTCATTTCCTGAAGAATCCAATTTCTTCTCTCAACAACACCATTTTGCTATGGAGTTCTTGGTGTGGAAAAATTTTGAGTAATACCTTTCCTACTAAAAAAAGTTTCAAAATCTTAATTTTGAAATTCACCACCATGATCACTATGGATAGATATCAATGGTAGGTTTTTCCCATTTTTAACTTGGGCTCTAAAATTTTAAAAAAATAAAAACGCATTAGATTTATTTGTTAGAAAATAGACCCATGTAAATATAGTAATGTAATAAACGAAAAAAATACATAGTATTTGCCTCCAATGATTACAGTTTGTGAAGGACAAAAAGATCCACGTGCACTAGCTGTAATGCATTGGAATTTGAAACATCATTAATTGATTTAAATCTAGTTCTGTGTTTCTTGACAAATTTACAAGGATCACATACCTTTGAAGAATCATATCTAAGATCTTGTAGTCCTTTTACAAGTATTTTCTTTAAATTTTTACAAAGGTTTCCTAGGTTGCAGTTTCCTATTATTCTATTCCATAACCATGATTGGTCTTCTATTGCACTTAATCAAGGTAAATTTTGGTTCCTAATGTCTTCTCAGTTAATAGTGTATACATTCAATTGCCTATGGGAAGATAGAATGAATTCATCCTTAGAATTTTGAACTAAGAATTTATCATTTCTAAAATTTACAAGGTATACTTCATCACATAATTGGCTTATGCTGATGAGATTGTGCTTAAGACCTTTAACAATCAAAAAAATTTAAATAAGAACTTTTCCAAGAAACACATTATTATCTATTCCAACAATCTTTCCTTGAGTATTTTCTCTGAAGGTATCTTTTCCACCATTTGTTTTGATAATATTTTCAAATAAATCTTTGTTTTCGGTCATGTATCGAGAACAACCACTATCCATGTACCAAATATTCTTGTTGGAACACTTCTTATTTCCCCGAAAAAGAAAAAATTAGTTTTTCACAATCCAAACTTGTTTGGATCCATAAGGGTTAGATAAAAGAATTTTTGGAATCCACATATGTTTTACAAAATGATCTTTATGAAATCCTAAAGACTGATTTCTATTAATAGAACAATCTCTTTTCCAGTTTCCACCACATTGACACTTAATACAAAAAGGGGTACTTTGAGGAACAAAATAGTTATTACTAAAAACATGTTTAGAATGGGTATAACCAAAAACAGAATGATTTCTCCAAGGTTGAATTTGAGAATACATTTTATCAAAGTTTTCCTTCTCATATGTAAAGTTTGACAAACATTTAAATAAGGAAACATTTTCTGAATTTAGTTTTAAAACTATGTTTTTATCCTCCAAATCATTTTATTTTGAGCTAGATTTTGGCTCGAAAACATTTTTCTTAGAAATCACATTCTCATGATCCTTAGAATGTTCATCCTTATCCGAATTTAACTTCTCGAGGGTTTTTAAAATACTTTCAAAATCAGAAGATCTCATATCAAGATCATTAGAATGATCTGATACTTATTTAGTCAAAATTGAAATTCTATAATTTTCTTTATCAATCTTTTTTTGAGTTTAGAATTTTTATTCTCGGGAATTTTATCAAACCTATACACCTCTTCATAAGAAGGTAATTTATTATCTTCTGATGATGGAGACTCATCATTTGAAGATTAATAATATTTATTATTAGTATACTTTTCATTCAAGGATACATTTTTTGTAGGTTCAGCATTGTGTACCATAGACATGAAACAATGATCTTCAATTTGTAGTCTGGTTATAAGTCCAATATTCATTTATCCTAAGGATTCATATTCTGAAGAATCATCTGATGAATCTCCACCACTTGCACTCCAAGAATCATTTTCCTTAAAGAATTTATTTTTCTTTGTATTGTAATAATTTTTATTATATCTTTTAGAATGTTTCTCATTTCTATATTTTCTCTTTATTAAAGGACAATTAGGTCTTATATTACCTACATTCTTACATTCATAACAAGTTACCTCAGAATATTTCTTATCCTTCCTATATTTCTTTTTGAATCTGTATTGTAAGTCTTTGTTTCCCAAAATCTTGTTCATACTTCGTGCAAGATTGGATAACTCATTATTTTAATGATCACAATCACTTGATTCTGATAAAACAACTTTCTTAGCTATGGATCTTGTTATTCTTTCTGGTGTTTTAGATTTAGATCTAGTAGTAAAAGCTAAACTTCTATTTCCATTTTTATTTTTATTGAAATCAGATTCTCTCTTCATTCTTGTCTCATGTTGTAGAATATTTCCATAGATTTCATCAAGAGTAATCTGAGAAACATTTATATTTTCATTAATAGCTGTCATTTTTTACACTCATTCATTTTACATTCTATCAATAATTATTTCTACAAGATCTTCGTCATCACGATCTTTTTCTACCATAGATTTTAAACTGTTGAAAATTCTCATGAATCATTGTTGTACAATACATACTATCTCTCCATAAGGAAAACATTAATCAATGATACTCTGCTCGAAGCATTGCTCTTCTTGTTTCTATAACCTTGGTTGTAAAAAATTCGTGACTTCCAATTTCTTCCAAATATAGTTTGCTGCTTTACAGGATGAAATATAGCTGTATATATTCATTGTCATAGAACATAGAAAAGTATTTCATACCATGTAATTCAGTTGATATTCTTTCTTTTTTTGATTAGTAAAAGTACTGACATATTTGTCAGGAATTTTGTAACCTCTAGTAAGCATAATAAAATTGTCTACACTAGTATTGATAACAAATGTCTTCATTCGATCTCTCTGATACTCATAATCATTACCATAAAATATAGGTGGTCTAGTTGGATTTATATTGTCAATTGATCCAATATTTATTCACGTCATCTAATAGAACAAAATTTTCTCCACTCAACACGTTAGTGCAGTAAGTAGTTGAAACATTAATGTGAATGAAATTAATAGGACTAGTAATACAAATCAGTGAAAACCTTCTCTGATACCAATTGTTGGTTTGATATATAAGTGAATATGTATATTAGATGGAACAACACAATAGAAGGGAGTGAATTTTAGGTTGAAAAAAATTGTGTTTAAATATATAAGAAAATTATTTTAAATGATGTTAAAATAATACAATTCAAAAAAAATACAATTAACCACAATTGTATTGAGTATAAAGGTATGATATGATGTAATACTATAAGAAGTGTAAAAAATTGTATTCAAAATGAATACAATAATCAGAGTAATACAATACTGAAGGATTCTAAAATAAATTGTATAGAATCTATCGATACAATATGTAACAGTATAATTTTAATTGAAACAATTACAAATGAATATGAAATGAAAAAAAGGAAACAATACAATTCCCTTTCTAAAACATACAGTAGCGGAAATGTAAAAGTATTACAATTATTTTATCCTAAAGATAAGGGTGTCCTTTCACCTATGATAAGAGGTCTATGTTACCACCACCTTTTTAAGCCCTCAATACGATGATCGGTACGTCTGCCTTGGTATCCCCGCAGGACCTCAGTTTTGCAGGTAATTGACACCTCTGTCTTTCAAACACTTGAAAGCCCTGGATACAAAGATCGGTAGCACCATCTACCTATCCTCAGTAGACCACGATCATTATCACCTAATTGGTCATACGAAGCAAAACAAAGCGCTTAATGAAATACAAAAACTAAGAACGAGTCGTTCACGTATTTTAATATCATGGATTTCACATGAAGAAAGAGAGAAGTCACAGTGTATCTCTCTAGAACTTGATAGTATCATAGAATGATCAAAGTCTCTCTGTTTTTTCTGCTTCAAATGACCTCATATTTATAGGCCTCAGGTTTCAATGGTCACATTTCCCCCAATGATAGCATTTCTCTAGAAATCTCAGAGGGACTTGGACACCTGGCATTATAACGGTCATATTGAAATAGAAAATAAGACATCATTTTGATTAGTTTATAACTAACT
Organism: Viscum album; assembly: GCA_963277665.1. Taxonomy (NCBI): domain Eukaryota; kingdom Viridiplantae; phylum Streptophyta; class Magnoliopsida; order Santalales; family Viscaceae; genus Viscum; species Viscum album. The sequence continues at coordinate 1,938,377,510 of OY728126.1, read as the reverse complement.
CCATGACATCATTTTGGTTAAAACAAAATATATATGAAGATGATAAACATGAGTACTATTTACATGTGTTTATAAAGGATAAAAACAAACATGTGATAAAAATATGAGTACTATAAGTATTACATAGTGTAATTTATTGATATGATACAAAGTGAGTATGATGCACAAAAGTCAGTGTGATTGACAGAGTCAATAAAATTTATAGAGTCTATACGATTTAGATAGTAAGATTGACAGAGTCTATATGATTGATAGATTCAGTATGATTGACAGTGTTAGTACGATTGACAGAGTCAGTACGATTGATAGAGTCAGTATGATAAACATAGTCAGTATGATAAACATTATCGGTATGATAAACATTGTTAGTACGATAAGCATATATGAATACATTTTTTATTTCCAAAACAAGACACAAAAGTCAAAATATGACTTTTGACTCAACAAAAATGTGTTTTTATGTCTATAGAAGTATGTGGAGTAAGGGTCCACAGTTTACATAATGGGTAGTTTTAGGGATTTCATTGGGATAAAAAAAGGATGTTTTCTATTTTGGTGGGAAACTAGGTCATCCTAATCCTGACTATATATTAGTATCTAGGAATTTCAATAATTATGGAAAATCATTTCATCTTTAGTGTTTTTTAAAAATAGTTCCCAAGGAAGTAGAGTTGGATCCACTGAAGAAAAAAAATATATCTCAATCTCATTTTAATTTAGAAAAAAATGGTGGATGTCATTATTAAACAAATGTGGATGTCAATATAGTTAATAATTATTTCATAGGAGCTAAGACTTGATATATTTAGTTAGCGTACTATGAACTAGAGTAATCTTAATCAGGTTTATCTACTATGAATGGTACAATATTTATTTCATCCCCCATTTTCCATATTTGTTTGATACCAGTGTATCTCTTAAAAATTTATTATCTAATTTGATTTATGTGTTGGGATTTGTTCATAAATTATTACATTCATAATTTATCTTTTGACTAATTTGTAAATAATGAAGGAGGTTTCAAATGTTCAATGTTCCATTTCATGATCGATCGTCATAAGGTCATGTAGGATTTTATAGTTCTTCATCTTGATATCTATGACCTAATTATTGGAATACATTAAATGGTTATATTTAAATTTAATATCTATTAATACAATTATTGGGTTTAGTTTCAATGTTTTGATAGTGTGACCCATTTCTTTTAGGGTGAGTAGGATCCTAGATATGGAACGGAGGGGCATGTTGTTTCTGAAACTATAATAATCGCAAGCTATTTATAACAAATATTTCTTGTCTATATCCACTAGATTTCTAGTATTTCAATTTCTATGATAGTGGATGAGTAACCTGAACATTTTTCTATTTATTTTCTAGGTTACTACCCTAATGAGAATTTGGTTTTCCAATCCAATTTCTTTTAGGGATAAATTTCATCTCTATTCTATCTTATCACATGTATCCTACTGAGTTTTAGGATATTAATTTTTAGATAAAATATCATCATTCTAAAGGATTTTTCAATATTAGCATGTCCCCATAGCCTTCGCCAATTCTCTTGGAAAAGAATACATATAGAAGCCTCCAGATTTGTACATATTAACCAAATCAAAATCAGTTGGCTATTAAGAACATGTATCATTTTTCATGGATTTATGACCTCTATGATTAAATTAGTGAGCTAGGTGGTTTTCATAAATTTATCTTCATTCAAGGTACCATTAGTTAGGGTTTAAAAAATAATATATTCTTAAGATATCTTTAGGATAAATTATGGGAATTATGAGTATTTTTTTAGGCCTTTTGGACTCCCTTACACAGATGTAGTGTTTGGGATTTAATTAGTCATATCTTTCATAAATACTTGGATTTTTTGGTTATTTTTTGATGATATTTTTGTGTATTTAAATTCATAGTAGGAACACAAAGATCATCTATATATCCTCATCAATACTATGAAGGAACATATTCTATGTGTAATTCTTTCAAAATATGAGTTTTAGGTCCAATAGATAATGATTATAGGATATTTTAAATCTAAGTGAGTCATCATTGTAAATCCTAAATATATACAAGAGGATATATCTTAGGAATAATCAAGTAATGTGTTTCAAATTTGGAGAATAATAGTTCTAGTAGACTATTATAGAAATTTTATTTAGGGATTCTCTAAGAATTCATATCTAATGAATGATTTAACCCATAAGGGTATATATTTAAAATATAAATATTAAATTATCATTTGAGTAACAAAAGGTGAGAGTGAATTTGGATCCAATTATAATCATTCTTAAACAATCTTATGGATATGATATTTTTCATAGTTCCTTGAGTATGTGATTAGGATGTATTCTGATGCAAGATAAATATATATCGGCTTATGGATCTCACAAACTACACCCTCAACAAAATAATTATCATAACCATGATCTTGAGTTGGCTACAGTGATACATGCCCTCAATTCAGAGTTCCATTATATCTTTATTTAGTGTTTCACTATGTATTGAGATCGTAAGAGTTTGAATTATAGTTTCACCCAAGGAGACCTAAAATTAGGTTGATCTACTAGATTGGGTATCTTTAGACATTTGATTTTGATATTACATATACTCCTTGGAAAGTGAATGTGGTCCTTGATAAATTGATTTCGAGTTTTTTGACATAATCATTGAAGGAAGCAGTATTGGATTGGTATTTGATGACTTTGTTCATTGAGAAGATATTGGATGAGGTGGTGGATAATGGAAAAGTGTTTTCAAATTGTGTGAATGTTGATTCATCATGTGTTGATCAGGTTCATCTTTCATTAGAGATAGGAATTTTTTATTCATTTAGTAACATACATAATGGTGCGGAGACCTCAGGTGATTGGTCTTGATATATTAATAGTGTCTTGGGTTTCGGAAGTTTGTTTGTTTTTCTGATATCTCTAATAAAAGAGTTGATTGATAGTTTTAATTGGTCTACTTGGTAGGTGTACCCTTGGAATACCATGATGTATCATGGTTAGATTCGTTGGTAATTATGGTCGAGGATGATGTGGTAAATTGTATACATTCTTTCATGGTGCCTTACTTTTCATAACATTATGGTGGAGTACTAAAGACCTACTGATATTTTAAATCCTTTACCAATTCCTAGGAGGAAGTAGGGGGAGATTTATATGATCTTTATTGTTGGTTTACATAGAATCAAAATTGGATAAATTTGATTTGGATGGTCATTTGACAACTTAAAAATAATATTACTTATTTCAAATTAAGGAGATAATGAAGGTTGAACATATTTAGCACCACTATGTCTGAGAGATCATCAAGATCTACAGAGGTCCCTCTACAATTTCTTTAGATTAGGATCCATGATTGAAATCGTAGTTTTGGAAAGTTTTTAAAGTGGTGATGGGTACCCTTATAAAGTTATAAATGGTATATCACCCTCATATGGATTGTAAGACTGAGCCTAACATTGGTATTCATGGGGAGATTCTTTGGGAATTCAAGCTGGATTTTGGTTGATCATGAGAAAAGTATTATTATTTGGATGAGTTCACCAATAGCAAATAATTATTATACCATAGTTAAAATGGATCCCTTTGAATCATTTTATAGGTGTCCATATATATCTCCCTTGTGTTGGGTATATTTTGTGGAATGGTCATTGGTTGGACAGAGACTTGTTCATAAGATGACAGAAAATGTGCATTCGATCTGGATGAGGTAAGCGATAGCTCTGAGTCATCAAAAATTACATTTATACCATTTTCATCACCAATTATAGTTTAATGTGGGTGATTTATTTTTTATAATGGATCCTCCTTTATTAAAACATCTCTATCTAGTTAAGAATGGTTACATGGAATCGAGGATGTTTTGCCCTTTAGATTTGGATAAACGACGTAGGAAGACAGAATATGATTTAGAATTACAATCTCACTTAAAATAAATTAACAATGTGCATCATTATTCCCAATTAAGTTGATATTATTTGGTTCCTTCTAATGTGATTTAATGGGAGGATATTAATCTTGATCCAGACACCTTAGTGGTTCAGCATCTAGTTTAGATTATAGATTTCCAGGGTAAGGCATTGCTCATTAAAATAATTCATTTTCTCTACAAAATATTATAGTGTGGGTGGCACTTCCATAAAATATTATAGTGGGAATAATTGATAATGACATTGTGGATTTACTTTTTCATGTTCATAATATTGAGTGATTTATATTTGAAGAAAGATTTTATATTGGGGAGAATAGTCACACCTGAACATGTGATATCAGGTATGGAGCCTCTCTTGCCATGGTATTTTAGGTTATGGGGTACTTGGAGGACCAAAATGGCATAAATAATTATTTTGGGAATTCATAGAAAAATAAGATATTAATACTTGTGACACCCTGATATCTTAATTTCTAATTACCAATGAATAATTCAATGTGTTCTATACTATACTCCACACGCATCACTTTAGATAAATTAAACTGAAACGTATTAAGATAAAATTTAAATATATATGTATTATCATTAATACTATTCTATTATATTGTTAAGAATAAATAGGATTAACTAAATTATGAAATATATTTATAAACAAAACAATTTCTACTTTTAATATGAATGAAATTCAATTTGTTTACCACGATTTTCTAAGAAGATCATTTATTGTTTAGAAAAGTATTTTCCAAAATATTTCCCTTTAATGTGATATAAATTTCAATTTAACGAAACTAATTATTAATTGTGATATTATATATCTTATATTTAAATTGGTTAATAAAAATTTATTTATTTAATTTTAGGAAATATGAACGGGAATGATTAATATTTTCAAAAAGTTATTTTTATAAAAACTATTATTCATAATATATTATATTTTTATTTAAAAGTTAAATTTATAAAATTAAGATTTTAAATTATTAAAAGTTAATATTATTCTTTTTATTCAAAATATTAATATTTTATTATGCTTAATTTTTGGTATTTTTCTAAAAAACAATTTTTCAGGTTAATGCTACAAATTTCTATTTTTAAAAAAAACACAACATTTATGAAATTAATTGTATATAAATGTGAATAAAAAGTTCATAAACCCTTTTTATAAAAACAATATGTATTTCATATGTTTCTTTATAATTTTAAAAAAGATTTTTAAATATAAAAATTCATAATTTATTTTTTACAATATAAGTAATATTTTTTCAAAAATAATTAAATACATTATATATTATTATTTTAAAATTTGGTTTCATTAATCTAATTAATTGAATCAAATTAAGTGGATTTAGACTTTAGAATAAATGTATCCAAATTATCTAATATTTGAAAATTTATTTTTATGTAAAAATGCTATGATAATGACCGTAAAAAGTAGTTACTACAGTAAAAGATAAAATGGTAAAAGAAATCATTGAAGGAGTAAAGGGCTTAAAAATAATTAAAAAATATCTATTATTATTTTTATGAGTTTTTTCAAAATATTATATATTTCCCATTAATTTATTTTCTTATTTTGGATCCACGTGACATGTTTATCATGTTATATCTTTATATAAAGTTGAAATATTTTAAAAAAAATTCATTCTCAGAATATAAAAAAGGTGATTCTTACCACCTCTTCAAGAAACCTATAAAAATTCTATTTCCCCATGATACTATATGTTGATACCGAGTTGGATGAAATATATTTTTATAATCTTTAATATTTTTTTTAAGTGATGCCGATTGTTATCAATGAAATCTCAATGAAAATGAAATGAACTCATCTTGTAAAAGTTGGTGATCTGGCTCACAATTGTAATCACATGATCAGATTCAAAATTCTGAATAATGTTCATTGGGTTGACAAGACGTTTTCTAGAATAAAGGGTTCCTTAGAATCACCTTGGGTCTAGGAACGATTGTATCGGTCATAATAATGAATTGTCTAATAGTCTTCCTTTCTCCAATGAGTATTAAAAGATAACTTTAGGTTTTGTAAATATATATATTCTCTAGTTTTTTATAAACTTTTGATTCAATCCATATGAAGTTATGGGAGAGAACCATTTAAACCAATATTATTGATTTTTGGGAGGAAATAAACATGTTCCTATAAGGATTGGAAGTTATAAAACATCCCATTATAAGTAAAATGATGCAAAAGATAATCTTAAAAATTCTCAATGGTATTGAGGAATCTGGTAAATAATATGATGTTTATAGAAGAAATATGTTTTTGAATTCAATGTTTTTCAGTCTCAACCAATCAATTTGATATAACTAGATGAAAAATATTTTGATGACTGGGAAGGTTTGACGGAAATATAACAAAATGAAGAAGTTTTCTAGACATAGCAATAAGCCAAAATATTTACATCTTTGAAGAAATATTAATATATGTATATATTATTCAAAAATGAATGGTTGTTAAATTCAAAGCTACAAAAATCGGTTTATTTGATGTGGAGTTACACCGATCATCAGAGGCTGGTTTTTTTACATTGGGGAGTTGTTAGGTCCAATTAAAATTTGAAAAATGATATGAAAATTTTGGGACCGATCCTGGTGAAGAAAGTCAAAGGCTGATCAACAATGTAGTGATCCATTTTCATCATGATGAATTTTATTTTGTTTGTAATTTTTCTAAGATAAAAATAAAATTTTGGAATTGGTTTTATCTTTTAAATTGGGTCAATATATATAATATTGGTGTTGATAATTATTTTTAAGGTGAACCTTATGTTGATTCACCAAACTAAAGATGACAATGATTACTCCATTAGATGTAAGATCATCTGTCTGAGGAAAAGAAGATAAGAATAATTTTTTATAGTAGATAAAAAACCATTTTCATGAAGTTTGAATAATGAAGAATAAATTTTTTTTATGGATGTTTGAAGATGATGATAAAGTGATGATGAGTAAGAACTAGAATCTTAATAATATTACACAATTGTTTTGGAAGAATGGTTTGAATGCCTCATTTCTGTAAGTTGGTATAGAGGATCTTAATGAGTAGTTTTTTTCAGTTGATACCAATAATAAAAATTATAATTCATTTCCTTTTCATTTTTTTGAAATTAGTGTGGAGAAATGTATTGAAGAATCAATTGTTTTACATTATAAAGAAGAAATCAGACATAACAATATGAATCAGATTAAAGATCGTTTAGAAATTCAGAATAAATATAAAGATTTGAGAAGGAACAAGAAAAGAACAGAAGCATTGAATAATTAAAATACAGAGATGGTATTTATGTAAAAATGATGATTCTGAAAATTTTGATGAGTGTGAATTTTTTTTTCATAATTCCACATAAACCACATTTTGAGCACCTATGAATAGTAGAAGTACTTTCAACATTCATGAAAGTCACACTATTCGAGGGAGAAGAAGAGAGGAGGAATAGTGGTGAATATTTTATATAGAATGAGTTTATAGATCAAGAATTCCTGAGAAAGTTAACCATATATAAGGACAATATAGAAGATCATAATTACATTTTTTAGAATCAGACCGAGTAATTGTATTGGGATTTCGGGACTGATACAAAAGTTGTTCAGAATTATTTTCAAGGGTATTATTTTAGAGTTATTTTATTAGACTGAGTCATCAGGTTGGGGAATCACAAAGGGGAATAGGATTAGTTTTCATTAAAGAGTCTAGAAATTTCTAACATGCTACTCTATATGAAATTGAAGAATTTATTTAAAGCTGGTATTTTCAAAATTTGACATAGTAACTTGTTTTGAAGAAATTATTGAATGATTCTTAACTTGTTACACACAATTTTATTACATATTTTCATGATACTTGATGCACAATCATTTTTGTATATAATATAGTCATGCACATATGTATGGGTATATACTACTTGTTGTATTAATGAAAAGTATTTTTTTTTCTAGTTGATTGGGTGGTATTGTATTGTTTCCAAACCATACTAAGGATGTAGCTACTCATTCTGAGTAGTGAACCTTGTAAATTCTTATGTTGCTTTAGTTTTTTGATTTTTATGATTTCAATAAGGTGATAACTCTTTAACACGAGGTGAACATTGTTTTGAAAGAAAGGAATGTTAAAAGAAAACAAGGATGAAGGCGAAAATAGTGAAGATGTATACGAAATGTCTATTTTGAAGGCTTGAGAGATTAAATTAATTTCAAATATTAAAAATTAAGATATTAGAAGTAGAAATTCTAATGAATAAGAAACACATTTATAATTTTATCTAAAAAATTGGAGGAATATCTAAGGATGATTGGAAGGCTTGAGAAAGAGATCAAGAAGTTGACAAATGAAAATTATTCAACAAATAATCCAAAATGTTTTCGGATGAAAAATATAAGTTACTATAAGATATTGATTATTTCAAGAAATATCTTGAGCATACAAAGAATCATATAGAATATCTGGAAGTTAAGATGAAGGAAACAAAAGAATAATTGTTGAAACATTCACAAAAAAACATTCTAAAGCCGAATATAGTTTTAAAAGTATCAATAGTTCTATCTCTGAAGTCGATGAATGTTCTCAAAAGGATGAACCCGACAAGGATCAAAACAATTTACCTTCAATGGTTGAGAACAAAAATGAATTTTTTTTTGAGAAGAAGAAATCTAGAAAAGTTATGTTTGTTAAAAAAATCAACAAAATAGAAATGTTAGATGTTTTTAAAAATTTATATTATGAAAAATATTCTATTACTTCTTTTTCCAGTAAGGAAAAAAAGAAAATAGATCTAATAAAGAATATTTAGATTGGTAATATAAAGGTTTCGGGTCAACCATGTTATTATAAAAAATATAACAAGGTTTCTGGGGAATATGTGAACAACTCAAAGAAGTATATTTTTTTAGAGTAAAATTTTATTTCTATTGATATTGTAGCTATTTTTGTGGATTCATACATACAAAAAAAATTCTATTGTTTAATTAAAAACATTACAAATATTCCAAAAATTAGAAAAGGAAAAGATTGGGGGGAATTCAATCCTCTAAAAGGAATAATAATGAGATGTGTGTTTTGAAGAATTTTGAGAAGGATGGTGGAAAAGTTGAAAATAGACTCCATCCTTTGGAAAATACTTTTTAACGATGTGAACAGACTATAAACCTTTCAGAATGTTTTCTTGGTTTATTTCTTGTTGAACTAATAGTTCTTTTAAATTCTTATAATCTGATTGTGATGAAATATAAAGGGAATGTAAAAGTTCTTATTGATGAAACAATACTCAAATCCTCAAAATGATAATGAAAATGGATCTTGGATAGTGGGTGTTATTCTCATATTATAGGATACATAATTATTTTTTAGAATGTGAAATAATTCAATGAAGGAATAGTGAAATTTGGAAATAATGAATGTCTCAAAATTAAAGGTGATGGGTCAGCCATTATTGGGGAAAAAAATATTATTTTTAAGAAATAATTGTTTTTTAATAGACTAAAACAAAAATTACTAAGTGATTCACAACTCTATGTTGAATGATATAAAGTTGATTTTAGAAAATATGTTTTTTTAAAAAGATATGACGATGGAAAGATACAAGAGGTCAACAGAAAAAATAAAACATGGCCCCTATTGATGAAATACAAAAATCTTATTACTAGGTCATGGTAGAGGAAAATATGATGTGGAATAAAAGTTTGGGGAACATGTTTCTGAGGAAAATGATAAAGTTATCAAATTGAGATAGTTTCTATGGAATAATTGATATTTTAAGAAGAATATATTGGTGTTCACCAATTTTTTAGAAAGGACATATTATAAATTTTAAGCATATGAATGTTGACTTTTTGTTAAAATAACCCTTATAACATATTATTTTTAATATCTATGGGCCAATGATAAATAATAAACTGATGGAAAAAATGACTCTATCACTTTTATTGGTGACTTTACACACATTAATTGAGTCATGTATATGAAACATAAGAAAGATACTCTAATAATGTTTAAAAGTGTCAGGAGGAATACAGAAAATAAATATGAGTATTCAATAAATAATTTAAAAATAGACAATAGTGGTTAGTACAAGAATAAAGAATTTGAATGTTTTTTTGAAAAGTATTGAATTTTTCATGAGTTTAGTACACAATACACTTCTCAAAGAAATATCTTATTTGAATGAAAGAATAACAGTTTTGTATAAATGGGACAAACTATGTTACTTGAACACAGTCTCTCTCATTACATTAAGAGGCAAGACAAGATCAGTGTTTTGTATATTTAAAACCAATATTTCTATAGAAAATGTTATAAAGTGACTTTATATGAATTTTTTTACCAAAAAATTACATTTTTGAGTTACATAAGAGTTTTTGGGATTCCAAGCATCAAAAAGAATAAAGGTGGAAACCTTGGAAATTTTGAGCTGATAAAATAAGTTGGAATTTTTCTTGGATATTTTATATAAGTAAGGGGTTATAGATATTTCAACAATGATTATTGAATTTTTTTACAATTTTTATGTGAATGTTTTTGAAATTTCTTAGGAAGATAAACATACTAATCTAGATAATGATTTTAAATAGGATAGAATAATATCTGTTAAAAATTCTAATAATAATTTCGAAAATAATAATCCTACTCACATAGAATAATTAGACTCATCTACTTCCAACAATGAGGATGAATCATGAAAATATTATCCTAGGATGAGGAGGAAAGTGGAAGCTCAAAACATTACCGTTGATCAAACTCAAAAGGCACAAACAATAATAACATAATGAAAGAATTGCACATACTTAATTTTATTCAAAAGATAGTCGAATGATGTGAATGATTCTTATGAGTATCAGGAATGGTTTCAGGCAATGAATTAAGGGCTATGTTAGATAAATATGGATTATAATTGGGAATTCATACCTAATCCAAATAATAAAAATTATTAATAAAATGTGGGTTTTAGGGAACAAGCTATATTAATATAGTGATGTGATAAGAAACAAAGAGAGAATACTATGAAAATATCAATGACAGATAGATGGAATGGATTTTTTTGAAACTTTTTATCTAGTGTAAAGGTTAGAAAGAATATGATGTTTTTCATTCTATTCCAATGCAATAATGTCACAAATTTTCATATGGATGTAAAATTAGTATTCTTGAGTGGTGCTCTTGATGCAGAAGGATATAAGGAGAACCCATGTGTCTTTGTTATTGGGATGGATAAAAAATATATGTAAAAATTGTAGAAATATTAATATGGTCTAAAGCAAGCTATGAGAGAATAATATTCCAAATTGGATGCCCAGTTAAGAAATATGTGTTTTAAGAAATGATGGTTTGATAGAAATATTTACATCAAATAATGTCCAGATTATCCATCATCATAATTGTTTATGTTGATGACATTATATTTTTTAGGAATGAAGACAGAACTTGTGAAATATTTTATTAAAGAGATGAATTTTTTTCGGAATTCCATGTTAGGTTAAATGGAATACTTTATTCGGATACAAATATCACTAAAGAAGAAACACATTTTTATTTCTCAAGAAAAATATTTTATGGAACATCTTATTATGTTCGGAAAGAAAAAATAAAAACTAGTTTCTAGGAAGATTATACTGGGAAACAAATTGTTTGATGATGGAGAAGGCATGAAAGTTGACTGTATGGAGTTTTATAAGCTGATTAGAAGTTTATTGTATTTGACGGTCACAAGACATGACATTTTTTAGGTTGTCACCTTATGTGCGAGATTTTATATTTATCAAAAAAAATCACATATACTTGTTTGAAAAATAATTATTATATATATCAAAGGCGCAATATATTTTAGCTTCAAGTAAGATAGACCAAAAATTATTGATCAATTTGGGAATTCTGAAGCTAATTGGGAAGAAAATGATGATGATAGAAGATCCACATATGTTCTAGTTTTTTTCTGGGAAAAGTTTTGTAAGATGGAATACAATGAAAGAAAATTCAGTAGATCTTAGAATGATTTAATCTATATATGTTTCTTCAACTCGAGCTTCTACATAACTAATGTTGATGAAGTCTTATTTGGAAGAATTATTTTTTAAATGATCTCGCCCACTCTCTTGGGTTGTGATAATCAATGTGAAATCAACCTTACCAAAAATACCATAAAACATCGCCTTTAAAAAATATTTATATCAAGTACCACTTCATCAAATATTATGTGGAGAATAATGAATTAAAGTTGGAGTATGTTCCTACATCAGAACAAGTTACTCACATTTTCACAAAACCATTAATGATGGCATATTTTTATAAATAGAGGTTGAACATGGGGGTCCAAACTCTTTCTCATCTTGGTTGAGGTATGTGTTTTTTCCCTCTGTCATCTTGTACTTGGATAGTGCTTTCAAGGGGGATAATTTTTCATAAATCTATCCATTTTTATGTGGTAATCCATATAAGGGAGCATGTAAATATAATGAAATCTCAATCAATACTTTTGTATTACCATTTAATGAACCTTCACTCTCTTGAGTTTCTAGTCATAATACATTAAGGAATCTTCCAAATAAATATCCATGTTCTTTTTTAAGTAATTATTTTTACATAACTTATTCTATTTCTATGTACCATTTATAATTATAATTTTCAAATAACCATTTAATGAGATGTTTATTTTTTTCATAAATAATTTCATTATTTTAGTTTAATAATAATTAATAACATTTTTCAATTTATATTTAGAAAAATGATGTTGTAATTCTTGTGTTGTGCAGACAGCTGCCTCCATGATGCAACATATTTTTTCCTTAACCACCCTTCAAAGATTCACTAAAATGGGAATTTAATAAATAATTATTCTATTTATATAATTGTTATAGTTATGAAGCAATAAACCTTATTAATCCTTTCAACCATTCTATGGAAAATTAAATCATCAACTATGCGTATATGTGGATGTTTCCTCTATGGAATGATTGATTTTCATTTTTATTTTCATCACTTGTAAATGTGGTTTTTCATAAGGATTTGATTAATGTATAAATATTTTGTTTTTAATATCATTAAGTTTCTTTTATGTTAAATTTTATAAATTATAAAGGATTTGATCAATAGACTATTATCTTTAACTCAATTATTTAAAATGAACGAACTAATAAGATAATAGAATCCTCTTTCTAGGTTATGGCTTTATATAAATTTTAATCTCTCTATAGTTATTAGAAATTATTATATATCATATTAATTACACTATTTAAAATCATTACTCATCTTTTACAGTGATATTACAACTAGAACTCCAAAAAAATTATCCATTAGTCATGGTAGGTTCATGTTTTTGTTAGTTATACCACCTACTTGAACAATACTACATATTTATGTCATTAATAACTATGAGGAATTATTTAATAGTTTAATATGAAATAAATATTTAAATAATATTTACTTAGGGTATGTTTATATTAATATTTTACTCTTTAATTAAAAAATTACCCTTCATTTATAAATAAACTCTAAAACATGATCGTTGTTGATTTCAAACTCATCTATCAAAACCAATTCTACAACAAAATGAAAATGTAGAATAATTAAATATTTTAGAATAATAATTATAGTACCTTATAACATCTAATAATTATTTAAATTTATATAAATATATATGGTAATGTAATCTTATGAAAATAGATTATAGAGATAAAATTACATAGACTTGCTGTCGAAAATAAATACAAACTAAGTAATATATATTAAGAGAGAGAATGATTTTAAATGATGAATATAAATTTATATAGTTATGAATAAAGTTACTTATTATATATTTAATGAGATTAATTTACTAATTTATTCCTTTGGATGAAAGTGAAGAATATATTTTGATCTAGGTAAGGGATTTTATCTCAAATTCCTATATTTGAGACATGATTGGTATTTTGCACCTATTTTAATATATGAGCTGTATATACTACCTATTGGAGATATAATATCATGATTTATGTTTTAATAATAATATTTTCTTTTCAAATACAAGACCTCATTTCAAGGTGTTTTGATTGTCATGACCCATCCCAGACGAGCTCATGTAGTGACTACCTCATGCCCGACTCCGATAGGCCTGGGGCTGGGGACTAGCACCAAGTAAGAATATCCCATAAATTGGAGGCATTTCCCTAAGTACCTATACACACTCACAAATATCAAAGACAAAAATTCTTAAATATTAAAACACTAAGTAAACCATGCATTCATGTACTGAAATCTGAACCATAGAGTACGATAATAGGAAACTAGAATGTAAACATGACCAAAATACAATCCCACCAAAAGGAAGAGTCCTAAACGTGAATTAACGAGTTCCTGAAAAACATATTTATAAACCCCTACTTGAAGGGTAGGTGTAGGACAACTATATAAATACATAGGTGAAAATATTTTTTATCTAATATCTCTAAGAACAACCTGGTTCTGGTCCACCTAGGACTCAGTCAAAGCACCGGTCATCCGCATAAGACACAACATGTGTGGGAGAAGCCTTTACAAGGGTGAGTAAAAAAATACTCAATAGGGAAACCCAAAACCCCAAATGAATTAAAATAAGAAATACATAAAGTATACCAAAAAATAAATACACGAAGTATACCATAATGTAAATACACAAAGTACAGTCAGCTCACACAGGTATATTTCTACATCATATATTCTAGGAAAGTCTATATTAACTTAATCTAATGAGGAACACCATCTCCATAAGTCAAATAATCTCTTTGATACACAGAGTCTAGGTAAGTTACATAGTCTTAATAAGACACACATTCTTAGTAAGACACATTGTACCAGTAAGACACATAGTCTCAGTAAGACAAATAGTCTCGGTGAGACACACAGTCTTCGTGAGACAAAAAGTCTCGATGAGACACACAGTCTCGATAAAACACACAGTCTTAGTGAGACAAATAGTCTTAGTAAGAAAAACATTCTCTAAGTAATACACATTTTCCTAGGTCAAATATCTTCTAGGTCACATAGAATCTATTTCATACAGCTTCTAGGTCACAGCTAGCAATCAGATTCTCTCATAGCATGCACGTTTTGGGAAAACCTACACCTTAATCCATTATTTCGTATTCCAACTTCCATAAAAAACTCACATAGAGTATCTCAAATTGAGTTTATCATCTCAATGGTCACAAAATCATAAAATTCTCATAAAAAACACATAGTTTTAATGTTACGACTATTTTTATAAAAAGGGTCTGTCCAGGGTCTGATCTGGGTTTGACTCAGCCTGTCAGACCCAGCCCGACCAGCCAGCTAACCAAAAAATATTTGTCCTGGTCCATCCAAAATTGTCCCATCCCACTAGGTCATTGGTTTCATACCATTGGTCCTCTGGAGTATCATGGGTCCCCCTTATCTGGCATGCACTGCGGGCCAGTTTGTTACGCCATGTGCAGTCCGCCCCAACTGTGTGTATCTTGTGTCACATGCAACTGAATTGATGTTGCGGGATCCTACAACAAAGAACCGATCCACATTCCACAAGGAATCCATAAATTTGGCATCCCATCACCACATCCCCTAATCAATGCAACAACCACCTACTGTGGCCCAATCCCCCTACCGCATTCTACCTACCGTCGGTCGCCCTATTGGAGGCCTCGCCCTACCAGCTCACCATCCACCTTGACCCATTCCACCTCTCCTAAACCAGTAAGAACCATCACTACCTTTCACTATCGTGCACTGCTCTCCTAGTAAAATTTCATCGTTTCTACTATAGATCTTCTGTGATGTTGTTTTGGGTTTGTATCCTCGATCTTTTATCCTTATGCCATGAATCTGGGTTGCAATGGTCAATCGTTCTCATGGGGGTTTCAAATGTGGGAATAAAATGCAGAGAATAAATGTGCGTGGACACCTGAATAATGGATCTTGTCCCTAGTTCATGTCGGCCTTGATTAATTCTTGTGAAAAGGATGAATTAAGAAGGATAGAAATCACAAATATCAATCTCCCGTTTAAATCCCTGCAAGAATAGCACCCATCCCACAAGTGATTGAAGTGAGGATCAAATTGTTCATGGTTTGGTCTGAGTTTTTCATAAAAATTATGAACGTGGAACAAATAAATGACAAACAACACCCTACATGGAGTTTGGATTGGTTTTTGAGGATGGTAAAAGTGTTGGAACCATGTTCGTTCTATGTATGAATTAGAGTATGGTTTGTGTTTTTTGTCAATCCTCAGTGAAAGTTCAGAATGTGTCCCTGTATTGTAATCGTACAGTTTAAGCAAACAACAGTATTGAAGGTGGCGATGTTATCTAGTGTTTTCCAATTTTTGTGACATGAAAATTGGAAAATGAATACATAGGTTGTTGGCAAGAGGAGGTTCAAAAAAAGAGGAACTGGTGCACGAAATAAGGGAGGAGTGCGCGTAAAATAGTGTGGTGTGTGAAAAATAGCGTGGTGTATGAAATACTATTTAGTGCATGAAAAATAGCATGTTGCATGAAAAACAGTGTGGTGCGTGAAATATTGGATAGAGTTTTTTTCCACTAGTGGATTTTCGGAATCATAACATCAAAAAATGTTAAAGGAATTGGATGTGGGAAAAACATGAAGATGTTCACAGAAAACGGTTCCAGTGCGAAATTTATTTTGCACCGAATAAGACGTTTTTCACACCACGAAGGGTTTTGTGCATACGGGTAGGTGACGCCTATAAATAATAGGTTACCCCCTTATTCCATACGGCTGAAGACTTAGAGATGATCCAAGTGATGATGTGTGTAAAAGGTTCGTGAATAGGGGGTTGTGTGAAAAATTCAGGCTCGGGCGGAAAAATTTAGAGTTTCTTGAAAAATTTAGACTTGTACGAAAAATTCTGGCTCATGCAGAAATATTTATAGTTACACGAAATATTATATCTTGCATCAAAAATTCCAAGTTAGGAGACAAATTATTACTTGCGTGAAAAAGGAGAAGTTGCGCGAAAAACTTTAGGTTTCACGTAAAACTTGGTGTTGCGCGAAATTGTTAGTGAAACTTGTTTGTGTGTTATGATCATCTGGTTTATTGGTTCAGTGCGTTCAAGATCATCAATTTCAGATGTCGATGCAAGAAGATTCTAGTTCTAAGAAGAGGCAAAGACTTCAATTCGAATTTATTGAAGAGACCTTCACGTTAATAAACTGATTTGGACTTCACCAAAGGCGGTGAGCCAGGGGAGTCAACGAGAGTGACCCAAGGGACAGAGTGAGCTATCCTTGAAATTTTGTAATGGTAGCGAGCCTTGCACAGAGTGACTGTGACCAAAACCTATAATCCATAAACTAGTGAAGATTATTGGATTTTGGTACGACCGACACACTGTCAGCGTATGCTCCTTGGACGTAGCCCTTTGTGGTGAACCAAGTAAAAGTGTTTTGTCATCTCCCTACTTTATTTTTATTGATAGATCTAAAAAGTTCCTACCAACATGAGAACAAGATCAACAACTTTAAAAAAGAAAATTTTGACACCCTGATTCACCCCTCCCCTCTCAGGGTGTTCTGTGGTCCTTGAAAAAGTTGCATCGTCATCGTTCATTATTTCGTCGATCTTCGATTAAAGTCTCAATCTCATATTTATTGTTGTCATCAATAGAACTTACTTATCCTTGTCTTAGTGGAATTATAGGGTTTTGGTGATAAACCTAGACCGAAAAAAGTCTGATATAAATAAAATGATTCATTACATCGATACAAAATATTTTTATTAAATATTTTATTACTGACACATCTAAAAAGTAACTTCCAAGGTTGACCCACTAAAGTCGATGTTTGGCCCTTACTAATGTAAATTAAAGGTTCTGAATGAAATGGTTCCCTAGGATTTATGATCTCGGCACTCATATAGAAGTTATTATAGTTTTAAAAAAACTATATCAACACTTTATTAAAAATAGATCATTTTCATCGATATGTTCTGGGTACACCACGCCTTGGAATCACATTCCATCTCAGTGATAAGTCTCATAATTTTCTCAATTAATTTATAAAAAAATCCGATGATAATATGAATAATTACATTCTCCCCTGATTAGGGATTTAGATCTCTGAAATCTAAAACAAGGGATACTCAATAAAAAGACGAGGGTACTGAGCATGAATCTGAGCCTCCCACCCCCATGTGATCTCTTGGAGATTCTTGTGCAGTAACTGAAGACACACTATAGAAATTGACCTCCCACAAAGTCTCAAATCTTGTTAATCCTCAATCTTCACCAGGTACTCCTCAAAATTCTCCCCACCATCAATGTCCATCCCTCCACGGTCAATGATGTGTGATGGATTGTGAATGTACCTACTAAGTTGGTACACATGGAAGACATCATGTACCTGATGAATTTTCTAGGGTATAGCTAGGTGTTACAACAACTTCCCAACTCTAAGAAGTATCTAAAAAAGGGTCTATGAACCTCATATATTGGTTACTGACCCATCCAAATATCTATATCCTGCATCGAGGATAGACCTAAAGGAACACAGGGTCTACCTCCTCAAATTCCAAAGGCCGCCATCAGTGATCATTATAAGATTTTTGAGGGATCTACAAAGTCTTCATTTGCTCCTAGATGACTTTCACCCTCTCTATAGTCTCATGTACCAACCCATATCCCGTGATTGTCAACTCTCCTAGGTTAGTCTAGAAAAGTGGTGACCTACATGGTTTCCTGTACAAGGCCTCAAAATTTCAATACCAATAGAGTAGTGCTATTTTTTTTGTACAGAAACTCCACTAGAGTTAGGTGATCCTCCCAACTGTATCAAAATTCTATGATTCAAGTTTGAAGCATGTCCCCTAGAACCCAAATTGTCTCCTCATTCTGGTCAACTGTATGTGGGTGAAAATCCATGTTCAAGTACATTGTTATCCCAAATGCCTCCTCCAATCCATTCCAAAACCAAGACATGAAATGAACATCGATGGCACTCGGTGGAGTAGAATTATCTCTTGCATGTAGAGGTATTCTAAGTTCTCTACTAAACCCTGCTACCAAATTGGTAGGAAGTGGGCTGACTTAGTGAGTCATTCAATGATCACCTAGATGGAATCGTGTCCCCTGGATTTGTATGGTAAACCTATCATTGAGTCTATTAACATCCCATCCCACATCCACTCTGGCAGATGAATGGGTTGGTTCATGGCCACTGGAAATCGATGGTCAACCTTCAGTTGCTGACAAGTGATGCATCTAGAAATGAACTCTTCCACTTTGTTCTTCGTTCCTAGGAACTAGAAATAATGTTATAGGTCTTGGTACATCTTCAACACACCTGTATGTACCTCTAAAGGCGATGTTTGGACCTCCCTCAAGAACTCCTATTGTAATTCCACTGATACCATTGTGTATCCTCTGAAAATAATGGTGTGTTCACTGCCTTTAGAATATCCATCTAGGGCATTCCCTATATATATCTAAGAACGTATGGTCTCACTATAAATATCCCAATATGTACCTCCATGACTCACAGTAAGAGTGTAGGGCTCCCAGCCATCAACTGGGGGTAAGATGCTCCATCCCCATCCCCAATGAATATTTTCACTGTGGCAAAATTCTTTGACACCTCGCTCAACTACTGCATGTTTGAACTTATACTAAGAGTTTGTACCACCAAGTTTCCCTTCCCAGGATCATAGAAAATATCCAAGTCATTGTCCTAGAAGAAATATATATGTTTCCTCTGTCTCAATATCAAATCATTCTAAGAGAAAATAAACTTTACACACTTCTAATTAGAGAAGATGATAAACCACTCGCCCATTAGGTAGTTTCACCACATATTCTATGTAAAGACTATTATCTCAAGGTTAATATCACTGCTCATGTAGTTATTCTCATGTTTTTTCAATTGGTGTGAACATAGGCAGTCACTGCTTTCCCCTGCACCAGGACATGACCAAGTCTGGTACCTGATGCATTTCTGAATACTATACATGCAGAACCCTCCATTGGAAATCTAAATATGGAATCCCTCCTCAATCTACTCCTTATCTTCTGAAAACCCTCATGGAACATCTCTAACCTCACAAAATGTTTCCCATCTCATGTCAAAGTCTTCAAGAGTGCTGCTACTCTAAAAATATGGGTACAAACTTCAAGTAGTATTCAACCAGACTAAGAAGACTCCACACCCTAGTAACACTATTGGTTGGTTCCCAATCAAGCACTGCCTCAATAGTCGTTGGATCCACTACATCTCTGGCTCCTAGAATGATGTTTCCTAGGAAATTGACTTCTCAAATATAGAACTATAACATCAAAATCATTACATAATGTTGGTTCTCTCGAAGTGTGTTCATATCCATCCTCATGTGTATTGCATGATCCTCCAGGGATATCGAGTACACTACAATGTCATCATGAATACCACAATGAAATAATGTAAGTAAGGCTAGAAGATCATGTTCATGAGTCCCATGAACACTAATGGGGAGTTTTTAATGCCAAACAGAATCACCGAGTACTCTTAGTGGTCATAATAATACCTAAAATCCATCTATTGTACATACTCCTCTTGTACACGTAGCTGGTGATTTCCCAATCTAAGGTCGATTTTTAAGAACCACCTTGCTCTTTCCTATTGATCGAAAAAGTTATCAAACCCTTACAATGGATACTTTTTATTCTCAATAAACTGGTTTAGGCCCCATAATTTGACACATAACCTCAAGCTCTCATATTCCTTCTGGGAAAAAACATGGGTTGCCCTAGTTGAAACTCTCGTTCTCACAAAGCCCTTCCTCTGCAGGTCCTTTAGCTGCACCATCAACTCACAAAGCTCCATATGATCCATCTGATATATATGTGTAGATATCATTATTTTCCCAAGGTATATATAAATTCATAATTCAACCTCACTATGGAAGCATAATCCAAGAACATCCTCAAAAAAGATGTCCCCACACTCTACCACCACTATAGGAAATTGAGGACTCCTACCATTAATAATACCATGGGTGAGGCTAGCCATCTGGTGAGTAATCAGATATACCCTCCTATGAGTAATTCCCTCAAGTTAATCATGGATTTCCATTTCACCAAAAAGGTAAAAATTGGTCCCATCATTACATAAACCCTGCACTTTGTGTCTAAAACAGTCAATTAGAACATGGAGAGCAAATAACCAGTCCATATAGATAATGAAATTGTAAGGCATAACCCCAAAAACCATGTGATCCCAAATGATAATCTCACCTCCAAGAGTAATTTCACACTATCGACACTAGTGTGTGAGAATCAAATCCTATCCCATAAGAGTATCTAAGTATATGGGTCGAGTCAACTTTTTAAACAGAATCTACAAGCCCTGAATAAGGTCTATGGAATGAAAGGAATGATTGGAACCTTTTTCTATCAAAACTTCAGCTAGGGTGGAAAATACATAGATCATACATTCAATCATCTCTGGCTCACCTAGGTCATAAAATTCCATTACTTGTAGATGTCCTCGTCCCTATCTACGAGCTCCATGAGGTGGGTGGGGACCACCTAGGTGTGGTGGTGGTAATATGTCAAACCTCTTCCCACCTCCTATAGCTCTACTTGCTCCAATTCCACATCTACCACCTAGATTACTACCCTATTCATGCCTCCTCCTTTGCCTCGGGGTTCCCTAGACCATCACCAAATCATCCATATGTGGATTCAGGAAATCACGAGCCATATGTCCTCAACTACCGCACAAGTAACAAAGTTTTTCCTTCAACTGACTCACTCTACCCTATGATCCTGGAACCTCTAATCCTATGTCTTGGGTACATCCCCTAAAGTTCCTAACCCACTTGGGTCCCTACTTATACTATCTTCTACCCAGACTCAAAGGCTCATCTACTAATAACATGGGCATTAATATTTTATGATGTGTCCTAATTCTATAAAGATCCAAACCTAAAAATATACTTCAGATATAAGAGAAGAGAAAATATTTATTGACTTTTTAATTATTTAGGTCGGTATCCAATTTTTTATAATTGGTATCGAAGTTAGTATGTAAAGTATGAGTATATGAGCACTGGTCTCAGGAGTGTGGGTCAAGGGCATCACAATTGGTATAAAAAGAAAGGTTTAGATAAATTTATACATTTGGATATATGTTGGGGATAATTAAATGAGTGAGAATTTAATTGTTTATCAAGATAAATATTCCTTTAAAAGAGAATATGATTTAATGATAATGTAATAGTACAAATTAGGTTTGGAGATTATGGTTAAAGAACCCTAGTAAAACCCCTAGAGATGATTCTAAGTGTATGATGAAATCCAAAAAATAGTAAAGTATTGTGTATTTGGGTTTTATAGAAATGAATGCTTGTATGGATACTAGAATGTTTATTTAGCTATGTCATATATGAATCTAGGGGTAATCACCCTAAATAAGGATGATCGAGCATTGAATTGATCTTTATTATAGTGCATGGTGAATCATCCTAAGACTCGAGACATGGATATAAACTGTTGTAGGATATTATTTGGTTAATCTAGTTATATTTACGAACAATTATAAAGGATTCCAGAATGTTGTTAAGTAAATTGGGTTTGGAACCTAATATAAAACATTCCATGGATTTCAAAGGATGAAACATAGATGGTCATTGGATTATATGAAAGTATCGTATGTTAAAAATATGGTTTTCATAATGGAAGTTATATTTAGAGTGATGTTTTCATATTCATATTTTGGATATTTTCATAACCATTTTTGTATTATATTTTTTATAAAAAAGATCACAAATATGAAGTTGGGAAATTAATGTATTTAGAAACCAAAATGTAAAATATCCAAGTAAGGGAACATATGTAAATGTTTAAGACAAGTATTTTATGCCTATTATGATTAGAAAAGGTGAGTTTCACAGTATCAAATAATGTAGTGAGATTTGTATTTTAATTGAAATTAAGTCTCAAAACTCTTAGTTATTCTAATTAGTGAGTAATATCTGTTAATGAAATTTTGATATATAAAAAAAGACAATCAGGATTATGTAAAACATCGTAGGATAATTCATTATTAGTTTTGAATTAATGGAGAAAAATAAAATGTTAAAAGGTATCAGTATCCCCAAGAAATTAGTTTATGGACAAGTTAGTATTTTTGTATATAATTATTCAAGGAAAGTTTTTCAAGGTATGGATAACTCTTTGTTTCAATATAAGATTGATATTTAAATCATAAATAGTGGTCTGATTTTGAATTTGTAGGTAACATTGTATTGGTAACATTGGGAGTGATAATTGATTTTTTATTTTATTTTTTGTTTTAGTTCATCACATTTTTTGGATTATGATATATATTGACTAGTGTATGATATTATGAACTACTAGTTAGTTCAATTTTAGAGATTAATATTGGTATAATTTACGGAGGAATATATAACTTCATCATTGTTTGAGGACATGGAGATTCAAATAATTTCAGAAATGGTATGTTATGGAAAATAAAATATATATGTGTATACATACTTTGAAATTTGATTGTATGGTTTTATAATTTTTTGAAATAAATATAAGTAACTTGATTTTTCATAAAAGGGTATGGTAAATGTCATATCAGTTGTCATGTACCTTAATAGTGAATTTGTTAAGAATACATTCTCAAAATTTCTTTATTGAGTAAAAATTAAAATTGAGAGAAATAAAATTATAGGAAGAATGTATCCCCCTAGATCGTAATATATGATTATAATTCGATAAGACAATGTTTTTGATAGCTTTCTCCTTACGCAACACTAAAATTAAACAAACCCATGATTTATTTGGATAAAATATAAATATAAAAGTATGAAAATTAAAACCTACTCATTGAATTATTAAGGATGATTAGTAGTAACTAAATTTATAATTATATGTATAAATAAAAAATCTACATTAAATATGATTGAATTTCAATTAGTTTACCTAAAATGACTAAAAAGAACAAGTATTTTTTAGAAAATTATTTTTCAAAATAGTTCATTTTTATGAAAAATGGAGTTATATTTCAAAAAATATTATTGATATTGATAAAATATATTTTATATTAATAAATGGTTAATACTAGATTAGTTTTTAAATTATATGAAATATGAATGATATTGGTAAATATTATTAACATGGAATTTTCCAATAAAAAGTGTTTTTAAATATATGTCACATTTTTTTAAAAAAGAGTTAAATTTTTAAAATTGAAAATTTTAATTAAAAAAATTTAACATTGTATTTTCATTCGTCATATACATATTTTGTTATGGTTACTTTTTATAATTTTTCTAAAAAAATTATTTTTATGTCATTGATGAAAAATATTATTTTTACAAATAACATGAATTTTATGCCAATATTAGTATATAATTATGAATTATAAATTTGAGAAAATATTTATAAGAAAACATTTGTATTTAATATGTGAAATTATATTTTTAACTATATATTTTATTTAGAAACCCATATTTCACGTTTTATGACATAAGTACTATTTTATCAAAAACTATTATTAATACATTAGACATTTAAAAAAAAAAATTAATTTTGTATCCCTTTTGTAAATTAAATAAATTTTAATTTATTTAATATTTATAAAAATATTTTACAAGATATATAATGACCACTTTATTTTGCGGTATAAATATTATTTTAAGTTATGTAGACACTAGTTAACACAGTAAAAGCAAAAATGGTAAAAATAAACATTCATGTGTAAAAGGGCTTGAAACATAATAAATACATGTCTATAATTGTGTGTTTCAGGATTTTATCAACCTTGCATATTTCACACTCAATTATTTCTCAATTTTTGAGCCACTTTAGATGTTTCACATTTCCTACCTTTTATAATGTTCAAATATTTATAAAATTTTCATTATCCCCACTTATTTTAGGAGTCTCTAACCACCCATTCAAGATAATCCTAAAAATTTGGTTTCGACCTAAAGGTATTATCTTTTTTATTCCCCTAGAATACTCCATTATATTTAGATTATGTTCACAAGCTATTTTCCAATTACATCTATTTCCAAGGGATCCCCCAAGGAAATAGTAATGCGGTCAATGTGAGTAATTATTTTTTCTCAAATTATTCCATTTCCATTTACCTTTTCTAATACTAAATTTAAAAATACAATATAATGAAATTTTTATTAGTTAAATACATTATTTTATTATGTTATGGTAATAATAATTAATCACATTTTCACTATTCTATTTTAAAAAATGGCACCATAATTGATGAATTGTACGGACCATCACCACCAAAATATAACATTTTTTTTTTCCTTTACCAGCTTAAAAGGATAGTCTAGAAGGGGAATTTATTTGAAAACTATAATATTTATATAATTTTTAATATTATCACAAAATAAACCATCTTAATACTTTCAATTTTTATATGGAAAATGAAATTTTCAACTATGTGTGTATGGACTACCACCTCCATGAAATGATTGATTTTCATTTTAATTTTCATCACTACCTTACATAGATGGGTATAAGGACAATATTAAAAGATTAATATTATGTTTACGAAATCATAATGGTTTTTAAAAAAGAATTTTTTTTTATCAAATTAATGTTATTATAATTTTTTTTTTGTTAATTCGCTTTTATAAAATGAACAATCAAAGAGGAAAATGGTCTCTTTGTTCCAATTATTAACATTATATAAATTTAATTATTTTCATAAGCCTTTTAAATTAATATATATAATATTAATATACACTATATTGGATAATTAATCTTCTTTTATAATGATATTACAAGTATCTACGTAATCACCCATTAATCATGGTAGGTTCATGTTGGGGATGGTTTTACCAACATCTTAAATAATATTATATATATTAATTTCATGGAATACTACGAGAATTTATTTTACAATTTATTATGAAATAAATAGGTTAGAAAATATTTTTTTGGTAAGGTTATTAGAACATTTAAACCATTTATTAAGAAATCACTCTTCACTCATTAAGAAACATTGAAACTTCATCATCTCTGATTTCATCCTCATGTATCATAACCAAAACTTACTTGAAAATATGTTAAATATTTATAAAATTTATCATATTTTATATTATAATACCCTATATGATGTTATAATTAAAACTTTATAAAAACAATATATACCAACACATATTTTATGAAACAATTTTAATGCAATTAAAAATGCTTACAACAAGTGTTTAGAATAAGTAAACACTAAGTAATATATATATATATATATATTAGTAATTATAAATTAGGATTATATATGGTTTGTTTTAGGAATAATGTTATTGATTATGTATTTAATTCTCTTAATTTAATTATTTGGGATGTTTGGTGCATGTGAATAATGAATCAGAACTGGGGTAAGGGTTTTCATCTAAAATTCCTCTCTTCAAGACATAATTGGTATTATTGATCGATTTTAATTTTTGTGATGTATGTACTAATTATTTTCGAAATAATAACATGAATTATATTTTAATAATACTATTGAAGTTCAATTAAAATCCCATACTTTCAAGGGGTTTTGAATAATGAGTTACTCAAGTTGTAAGGGTTTTCTGGGTCACAATTTTGATTCATTGAGACATTTAACATGTTATGCACCATGTTTCCCTTGTATAGTTTTCTATTGATTTAATATCGAATGAATGTTATATAATTAATTTCATTAATATTATAGGGATGAACTAATCCAAATAAATTTCTTTTCATAATGTTTATTTTCACTCAAATTTCACCTCAGCCATAAGATTTTTTAGTAACTCATGTTTTGTTTATTAATTATATGATCATTCTATTGAAATTATTATATATTTTTTTGGTATAATTTTTTATTTGATTATATTAAGTCGTAATATCTCATTTTTTAAATCTGTACCTCATAAAAACTATTTCAAATGATTCATGCTTCCAAGAGTATGTTTCCCATAAGAGATATTGATAACTCATGTATCTTTTCCTTGAGTTATATTATTTATTCAAGAACATCTACCTTTGTGATTGGGTTATTGAATAATTATAATATATTTTATTTTATTTTATAACCCTATTTTAGAAAAAAAATTAATACAAAGTAGTATTTTCTTACTCTTCTTACAATGTGAGTTTTAAACAAGGGTATTTTGAAAAAAAATGATAAATGGACTTTCCTTTCACTTTTTCATTTTTTCTCTTCCTATACCCATTTATAAAAGACAAAAATTACTCCATTTAAATTATCCATTATTAGATATTATTTTTATAATTAATTTGTTTCATAGGTTTTGATGCAACCTTTTCAAAAGTTTCCTTTAAAAGAGAAATTTTTATTTTTATTTTTCATAAATATTAACAATGTTATTAAAAAGATCATTTAAGATTTCATTTCCACTTCCGATTTTATTTTCAAAAGGAATTATCGTAATGATATTTATATTTCATGATTTATCCTCTAATATATATTTTTTATCATTTTGGTTATTCAACTCTTGTTATCAAATTATTCTATTCTAGATCCATTTTCTATGATACTATTAGACTCATTATTTTTTCTTGTATGTTTATAATTTATGTCAATACAATTATTGTTTTATTATTTCATTAAAATTATATTCATTTTAAACCGTATGCCTTCTTTATCAATATTAATTATGGTCATTATTATTCTAATATTGACATAGTGGTATATACATTTATGTATACTGTGTGAACATTGCATTTTACATAATTCAGATCAGATGATGTTGACTGAAAAATAATGCTCATATGTTAACATACAGATATGTATAAAGATTTTTTATATTGTTATTTCAATATAGATATTATTTAAATGTTTAAAATTTATTTTTTTAACCATGAACCATCTTAATTTTTATGGGTTATCATCATGTTACCCTTTTACAGACATGATGAAATGTATTCGTGTTACGCATATTGTTATTCAAGTATGGAAGATTATTGGAAAGTTGACTATATAATATTTTTCATCAAAATTATTATTTTATATGTCTTTTCATCTTGTAATAACTTTTATTTACATGTGGAAAAGTATTTTAATTATTGATTATTATTCACTGCTAACATAGGTTGATTGTGTATTTGATATTTGTATTTATCATTATACAGATAACAATATTTTAATTGAATAATAGGATCTTCATGGAATGATATAAAAGTTATGGATTACCCTTATAGTAAATTCAATAGAAAAAACAAGGTAATGGGTGTTCCCCTAAGTTTTATATCTCCTCAGTGCATCTACATGTGTAAATATAAAAATCATTTTGGGTTTTCATGTATACATATTCCCCTGATAGGATATTTTCATGGAATAAGGTCATGTAAAAACATTATATTTGTCATTATGCATTCGATGACCCTGATATCAGTATTATAATTACCCAAGTTTTCATTTATTTTCATGGATATATCATTCCCCCAATTTAATAAAGATTGTAGTGTCCCGGTTCCGGAAGCCACCCAGAGGCTCCCCGCACCCGGTTGGTCACATGGCCTCAAGCACAATTTCCCAAACGCCAGAGGCTGACGAATAGCAGCGAGGGCCTTGGGTGTGATAGTGTGGAAACTATGCCTTCATTGGCAGAGTACACAGTGGAAGTAAATAACATGAAATAGAGGAAGTAGTAAATATACAACAATAATAAACAGTGGAATACTAAAACAATAAACAGTTGGAGCACATATGCATATATATAAAATGATGCACGATACATATGTAAATGAAAGCATCCAAACAAGTCACAATGATGGAAATAAAAACATTACCAAAACAAGTACAAATGAAAGACAAAAAAGTAACTCATCAGCATCGCAAGCCTCAGCTTAGTCCCATGCTCTCCTACTCCAAGCAATCAATTAACAGAAGTCGAAGGGCACTTTACCTTGTCTTTACCTACAACAACATAGTCTGCTTGGGCCCAAAAACATGGCCCAAATAGGGTGTGATACTAAACCCCAGTAGGCAACCACCTGAAGATCTGTTCCTAATAGTCAGCGAGTATATGGCAGGTAATAATACAATAAGTAGTAAACAATAGTAGCAACAGCGGGTAGTAAATAGTATGAAATAAATAGGATGATATACCACAGTGATCAAATCCATAGAACAACAACAGTGGTGAAGCAACAGCTAACACAAGCAGGAAACCCTCTGGTAAGTACTCGCATCCATCCCCTCTGGTCCTATCCAAGAATTACCACAACCCTCTGGGCAATTCACTTAGCCTAACCCCTCTTGTTTGGTCCTACCAATTTATAAGACCCTCTGGGGAAGATCACTCAGTCAATTCCCCTTATATTCTAGGGTAGTCAGGGACACTCTAAGGGAGATCATGCGGTCCAACCCTCTTGGCCCCAATGTCTAGAGACTCTCTAAGTATCTCACTCAGTAAATCCTCATATAGCCTCAGGTATACCACAGACTCTCTGAGGAATCTCACTCGGTCAATTCCTGCTCTATCCTGGGAAGGTTTTAATGAAATTCAAATAATATGAAGACTCTCTAAGGAAGATCACTCAGTCTACCCTCCTATAGTCTATATCAACTAAGACTCTCTAGGAAGCTCACTCATTCTATCCCATGTAGTATATAATGTCCAAGACTCTCTGAGTAAGCTCACTCGGTCTATCCCTGTATAGTCTATAATATATAAGACTTCCTGGGAAGCTCACTCGGTCTATCCCTTATAGTCTATAGCACCGGGTTCTCACGATCTCATGCCAGTCAATGCAAATTAATTCTATAAGGACAAATTACACCTGTAGAGATACTTGGAAAACCAAAGTAAAACTATAGAGCTACGTGGCTAAACATTCTACATAGAAACAAGCATGTTAACAACATCATTCCATCCTATGATCACAAGGCATGGAAACAGGTACAATGGCCAAAGGTAACAAGACCCAAAGGTCGCAACAAGAACAAAGCATGGGTAAAAAATCCAAGCACGACAATTATCCACAATAATGATAAATTTACCTCTACACAAGCATGCAAGCAAGGTAGGAATAACCACAATGGAAAAAAGGTAAACACACAATACCCCGTTCATAGGTATTGGTATAATTTGCACATAAAACTCAAAGAAATTTAAAGGTAAGGCACAAACCACCTACCTTGATCCTAAGAGATCGATATACTTGAACCATGAGGCTTGATTCTTCTCATAACGGAATAGTTCTATAAAAAATCACAAAATTTTCATCCCACTATAACATATGATATAGGAGGAATTGGAAAATTAGTCTTTAGGGGAAGGAAGATCTTACCGCTGTGGTTCCAACGAAATCGACAGTAGTCTATTTGGAGAACGGATGAAGGATCTGGGATTCAGAGAAGTTCTGCGGTTGTATGGTGTCTCTCAGTCGAATGGGACCTAGAAGGAGATGATTCTATCCATTATGCATGACCCCGGTCTGTTTAATGAAACAAAAGAAAATACACGGAGTGTACTTCATGAGTACACGACGTGTACTCTACTTTTACTTACACCACTTTAAGCAGCCACCACTTCACCCTTACACACTATGTGTGTGGCCTGGACACAACCAGCACATAGCCTGGCGCTAGAAGAGAGTACACGACGCATACTCAGAAAGTACACGGCGTGTACTTCAAAAATTTACAGAAATTTCCTTTTTCTCAAAAACTTAAGAAAAAAGAAGGACATACCTGAAAAAAAAGTTCCGGGTTCTTACAAACATCCCCCCTTAATGAAATTTGTCCCCAAATTTCCCTAGAAAGGCATAGAAGAAGGAACCCCGAACAGCTCCGGCCACTATGACCGTACATCGGCCTCCCTCTCCCAAGTCTCGTCCTATACTCGCCCGTGCTTCCATAGCACCCATACCAGAGGAATAGACTAGCCAGATAGAACCTTCATACTGCAGTCGAGAATCCGAATGGGATGCTTCTCAAATGATGAATTCGCTTCAAGCTCAACCTCCTTGGGTTGAAATACATGAGACGGGTCTGAAAAGTAATGTCGGATCTGAGAAACGTGGAAGATGTCGTGCATAGCTCGGTACCTCTGAGGTAACCGCAACCGATAGGCAACCGGCCCAACTCTCTCCAACACCTCAAACGGCCCGACGTACCGTGGTGAAATCTTACCCTATCTCTGAATCCTCTTATGTCCCAACCTCAGTGCGACATACAGGAGTACCAGATCCCTGACCTCGAACTCCAGAGGTCGTCTCCACTGATCAGCATAAGACTTCTTCCAAGACTGTGCTATATCCATCCTCTTATGAATCAGCTCAATCTTCTCTGAGGTCTCTGGAACAAGGCGAGGTCCCAGCAAAGCTGCTCCTCCTGTCTCCATCCAGCCTAAGGGTGATCGGCATGGAATACCGTACAAAGCCTTGTATGGTTCCCTTTGAATAGTCGCCTGGAAACTGTTGTTTTAGGAAAACTCCACAAGAGGTATATGCTTCTCCCAAGAACCACCAAAGTCTAGAATTCAACCTCAGAGAATATCCTCAAGAACATGAATCATACACTCAGACTGGCCATCATTATGAGGATGGTATGTTGTACTCAAAAGTAACTTTGTACCCAAAGCCTTCTGAAGTCCCTTCCAGAACCGAGAAGTAAAGCATTCATCCCTTTTTGAAACAATGGAGTGTGGAACTCAATGTAGGCTTACAATCTATCGGATTTACAACTATCCCATCTCATCAACACTGAAGGTATCCTTGATCGGCAATAATTGACCAACCTTCATAATACTATCAACGACAACCCAAATAGCATCACTCCCTTGAGGTGACCTGGGTAACTCGGTCACGAATTCCATCGCGACATCATTCCAATTCCACTCATGAATGGGTAACTGCTGTAAAATCCATGTTGTTCGTTGATGCTCTACTTTCACCTACTGACAAGTAGAACATATCATGAAAAAACCAGCAACATCTCCCTTCATACCTAGCCACCAATACTGGCGTTGTAGGTCATGATACATCTTGGTGATTCCAGGATGAACTACCGAAACTAAGGAATGAAAATCTTGCATCAGCTCCTCACGTAATTCTGCTGGAACCCATAGGTGTCCCTGGAAACACAATATCTCATCTTCACCCACTATCCATACAGGAAGAGGATCCTCTCATGACACACTCTCCCGTAGGACTAGGCCTTCTGAGTCTAATAGCTGCCTCATCCATACCCAATAAAAAAGAGAAGTGGAAACAGCTACAGATGATAGTAAATTTCGTCCCTGTCTTCTGTGCACCTCCAAGTGCATCTCAGAGAATGGAGGAATAAGTTGCCACTCACTATTGGCCTCTTGAACTACCTGTATCTGACTTCTCTTGCTCAATTCATCAGCCACTTCGTTTCCCTTCCTCGTTGTATACATGAGCTCGAAGTTGAATGAATGAAGATACTTGACCCACCTGCGCTGTCTCAGAATCAGATCATGCTGAGTGAAGATATACATGAGACTCTTGTGGTCGGTGAAAACCACAAAGTGCTCTCCTAGAAGGTAGTGTCTCCAAAAGCATAAGGAATGAACAATAGCTTCCAACTCCAGATCATGTGTCGGATAGTTCCTATCATGTGGCCTCAACTACCGAGACCCGTAAGTAACGACCCCATCTCCCTGAATAAGCACAGCTCCCAACCCGATACCTGGAGCATCATAGTAAAAAGTATAGCCCTTTCCCAGCTCTGGAAAGTACAGTATCGGTGCTGATGTCAACCTCCCCTTCAGCTCCTAAAAGGCTAACTCACAGGAACCTGACCATAAAAACTTCACCCCTTTCTTGGTCAGACCTGTCAGTGGTGATGCCAGGCATGAAAATCCCTGTATGAAACGCCTGTAGTATCCATCCAGCCCTAGAATACTCCACACCTCAAATACATTCTTCTGCTACTCCAATGAAACTACAGTTCTCACTTTCACTTTTTCCACTAATACTCCTGTCTCTGAGATGACATGACCCAAGAAGTGAATATGATCCATCCAAATGTGTCATTTTGAGAGCGTAGAATATAACTAATGCTCTATCAGTGTACTCAGAACGATCTCAAGATGTGTCGCATGGTCGTGTCGAGTGTGAGAGTACACCAAGATTTCATCCACAAAAAACACCACAAAGGAATATAAGTACAAATGAAACACTCGGTTAATCAGTTCCATAAAAACGGATGGCGCATTCATGAGACCGAATGGAATGACCGTATAATATTATAGACCATACTTTCTTCTAAAGGCTGTAAGAGGTATATCTGATGGTCTAACGCACAAAGGATGATAACCGGACCTCAAATTGATCTTCAAGAACACCCGGGTTCCTCGAAGCTGATCAAAGTGGTCATCGATCCTCGACAAGGGATATCGGTTCTTGATCTTCAACTGGTTTAGCTTCCGATAATCCACACAAAGCTGAAGGGTGCTGTCTTCTTTCTTCGCAAACAGAACAGGCGAACCACAAGGAGAGGTACTGGGTTGGATGAAACCCCTTTCCTATAACTCTTCCAACTGCTTCTTGAGCTTCTGCAGCTCAGGTGTAGCCATCCAATAAGGAGGAATGGTCACCAGTGTTTCTCCTAGAATGAGATCAATTGCGGTGTCTAACTCACGCTCTGGAGGAAAACCTAAAAAGTCCTTAGGAAATATATCCCTGAAAT
Organism: Viscum album; assembly: GCA_963277665.1. NCBI lineage: Eukaryota > Viridiplantae > Streptophyta > Magnoliopsida > Santalales > Viscaceae > Viscum > Viscum album. The sequence continues at coordinate 1,938,343,956 of OY728126.1, read as the reverse complement.
GATCCACCAGTGGAGGAAAGTTTAACTATGAAGTCCCCTGGTCATCCAAAAAAGGACTGGCAATATGGGTTGTAACTCCTCCAAGCTCATGATGCTCTGGTCCAGCTCTACTCACCTGTACATCCCACTCGCCTCTATAAAGGAAAGTTCTTCCTTTTGGTGATATAAAACTCACCCTGTGGTGATAGCAATAGACAACTACCTAGAAGGGAATGAACAAGTCCATACCTAGAATGACCTCATAGCCTGTCATCTCTAGGATATAGAGGTCCTATAAGAAAAGACACCCTGAAACCTCGAGAGGGATCTCTCTGCACTACCGTATGCTAGATGTACTCATTCCCAATGGTGTGTCAAGAGTCAACAAGTCAGCAGACGAAAAGTTACAGAGCCCAAGGCTCTTCACAACAGCAACATAGATTAAAATATGTGAAGCATGAGTATCAAAAAGTGCTCAAGATAAAACTGAGGCTACTAAGATCGTACCACGAACTATAGAAAGGACAGGATACTACTTATGATAGGTCTGCACCATGGTGAAAGTTTGGCCTACACCGCAGCCCTGCACCCCTGGCTGACCACTCTGAGCTGACCCACTCTAATGTTTCTGGTAACCTGGTGACTGACCACCACGACCGCGACCTCCACCTCGGTCCGAACGGCAGGAAGAACTCCAGTTCCCATTCTGTTGAGAAACTGGCGAAGCATCTCCTGAATGTGGAGTCGTAGAAGAACCCCTACCACCAGCTGAAGGTGATAAGATCTGACAAAAATGCTGAAGATGACCCATCTTTCCACAAGATCGACCCTCCATCAGATCTCTCTGACACTAAGGCCTAGTATGCCCACTCCTACCACACTGGTAGCATACGACCTGCCTGCGCGAAGATACATCCTGCCTTCTCTGATCTCCTCGAGAAGACTCTCTTCGGTGCTTACTACTATCTGTAGGAGGAACACCAACTCTTGATATCGAACCGCCCCGGTTCACTGCTATAGAATCCCTCAGGATGCACTCAACAATCATCGCTTAATTGATGATTGAGGATATCGATGTAAACCTGAAGATATTCACCTGGGAAAGGATCTCCTACCTAAGACCATCCCCGATGTTCCTAGCAAGGAATAACACATCGCCTTCTGGAATCGGCGTGAAACGCTGCAGCTCAGTAAAGCGAGACGAGTACTCCATAATGGAAAGAGTACCCTGTTGTAGACTCATAAACTCCCGGGCTCGGTTGTCCCTCAAGGTCTCTGGATAAATATAATCATAGAAGTTTTGGAGAAACTCATCCCAAGACATACTCTACTGGTGCCCCAACTATTAGATCACCTCCCACCACCTCTTGGTGGTGTCTCGGAGCATATAAGTGTCCATATTTACCCTTTTCTATTTGGGTATCTCCAGATGATCAATGATCATCAATGTGGCCTCTAACCACGACTCTGCAGCCTGGGGTCCTCTATCCCAGGGGAAAGTAGGAGGATTCTAGAGCTGAAAGACCCGCATCAATTCATCCATCGACGGGGCAGGAGGCGGTGCTCCCTAAAAAATCTGCTTCATCCTCAGGAAATCCTCCCTGAAGTGTGCATTGGCGCCTGCGATGGGTATGAATGTTAGTGCCAAGGCTGGAACAATAGGAGGATCTGCAAGAGGTCCCTAGTCGGCCATATCTGGTGTCTGATCACCGTCTGGAAACTGACGTACAATTGGAGGACGTCTCGGATGCATAGCTCTGAAAAGATCAAAAGCACACCTTAGACCAGGATTATCAAAAACTCGGAACACAGGAGTACAAAACGAGAACATTTGTAAGAAACATTCAAGTTTTCAAACACGACTACATGACGTGTATAAAAAATACACGTCGTGTTTCCTTAAACCAAATACATGGGAGTGTACTCCTTCCACCTCTGGTCGTGTAACACCCAAAACTACACAGTGTGTTGTCCCAACACACGACGTGTACTTGAAATCTATTCCCCTGCCCAAGTCTCTTTAAACGGCTAACCCACATGGTCTTCTTAAGTTGAGACTACACAGCGTGTTCCCTTTGGACATAGTTTGTAGAAGACAAGGTTCCAATGACCCCTGTTTCTAGTTACATGACCGGCTACACGGCTGACCATTACACGGCGTGTTCCGAACAAACACAGTGTGTATAAGGTTAGATAACACCGACCCGTGTTGTTCGTGACATGTCTGGGTACCTGGAACAAGACTACACGGCGTGTTCTTTACCAAAACGGTGTGTTCCACTTGAGATTCCTCGGCCTGTGTTGTTAGTGACACGATCGGGTACACAGCTCTATACTACACGGTGTGCACCTACCGTACACGGTGTGTTCCTAAAGACATTTCACTCAACACCGTGTTCCTGCTCACAAAGACAGTGACACGGTCTGAAACTAAACAGTCTGTAGTCATAATGTACATGCTGTGTATTCTGGGTTTTCCAGGCAGTAGCACATAAACTGCACTGAAGCCCAGAAACACAGAAAATAAGGCATGAAGCTGCAAAATTCCGATCTGTAAGGGCCCATACTCCCAATGAATCAAATCTTGGAATCCAATACAATCATATATAAGGGAAAATAGGTCAATGATTTACCAATTTCCGATTCAAGAGGGCCCATAACACCTCAAGAACCAAAATTTGGCGCTCATTTAAGCAAAGTACAATACAAAAAATACTCTATGAACAACAGAGATTCTATCAAAGCATATATCAAAACAGCATGCATAATCAACACAAATTCTATCACAAAAACATGCAATCACTAATTCACCCGAGATGGCATGGCAGGAATTCATGGCATGTGATTTCTAACAAGTTACTATATGATGTATGAGACGGAATACCCTCATCTCACCGGGTTGCGATAGAAATAGAACTGTAATAGCAAAAACAATAACAACACAAGTCATGTGAATCACTCTAGGTGAAATCACATCAACCGTAAAATCTCAATACCAAAAAACTGCAATAAATGAGGTTGTATGGATTTTCCCTGTACACGGGTTAGATACTCCCAGGCACAGCTTATTACCATGTACTGAATCCATCCTATCCTTAGATAAAGGCTACAAACAGTATGTTAAGAGAAAAGAATTCCTCTGATACCACTTTGTAACATCCCAGTTTCGGAAGCCACCCAGAGGCACCCCGTACCCGGTTGGTCACATGGCCTCAAGCACATTTCCCTATATGCCAGAGGCTGCCGACTAGTAGAGAGGGACATGGGTGTGATAGTGGGGAAACTATGCCCACATTGGGAGAGTACACTGTGGAAGTAAATAAGATGCAATAGCGGAAGCAATAAATATCCAACAATAATAAATAGCGGAAGACTAAAATAATAAATAGCTGGAGCACATATGCATATATATAAAATGATGCGTGATACATATATCTAGGAAAGCATCCAAACATGTCACAATGTTGGAAATACAAACTGTACCAAAACAAGTTCAAAAGAAATAAAAAAAGTAACTCCTCAGCATTGCAAGCCTCGGCTTGGACCCATGATCTCCTGCTCCAAGAAATCAAGTACCAAAAGTCGAAGGGTGCTTTACCTTGTCTATACATGCAACAACATAGTCTGCTTGGGCCCAAAAACATGACCCAAACAGGGTGTGAGACTAAATCCTTATAGGCAACCAACCAAAGATCTATTTCTAATAGTCAGTGAGTATATGGCAGGTAACAGTACAATAAGCAGTAAACAGTAGTAGCAATAACAGGTAGTAAACAGTAAGCAATAAACAGGGTGATATACCACAGTGATCAAATCCACAGAAAAAAATAGAGGTGAAGAAACAACTAACACAAGTAGGAAACCCTCTGGGATGTACTTGTATCCATCCCCTCTAGTCCTATCCAAGAGGTACCACAACCCTCTGGTCAGTGCACTCAGCCTAACACCTCTGGTTTGGTCATATGAAATTATAAGAATCTATGGGGATGCTCACTCAGTAAATTCCCCTTATAGTCTAGGGTAGTCAGGGACACACTTAGGGAGTTCATGTGGTCTAACCCTCTTGGCCCCAAGGTCTAGGGACTCTCTGAGAAAGCTCACTCGTTCAATCCTCCTATAGCCTCAGGTATACCACAGTCTCTCTGAGGAAGCACACTCAGTCAATTCCCCTTCTAGCCTGGGATGGTTTTAAAGAAATTCAAACAAGTTGAAGTCTCTCTGAGGAAGCTCAGTCGGTCTACCCTCCTATAGTCTATAATAACTAAGACTCTCTTGGAAGCTCACTCGGTCTATCCCTATATTGTCTATAATATCTAAGACTTCTTGGGAAGCTCACTCGGTCTATCCCTTATAGTCTATAGTAGTGGGTTCTCATGGTCTTGTGCCAGTCAGTGCATATTAATGCTATAAGGCCAGTGTACACCTATAGAGCTACTTGGATAACAAAAGTGAACCTATAGAGCTACATGGATAAAAATTCTATAGAGAAACAAGCATGTTAACAACATCATTCCATCCTATGATCCCAAGGCATGGAAATAGGTACAACGACCAAAGGATAACAAGACCCAAAGGTCGCAAAAAGAACAAAGCATGGGGAAAATGTCCAAGCATGACAATTATCCACAAGAATGATCAACTTACCTCTACACATCATTCAATCATGGAAGAAATAACCACAAGGGAAAAAAGTTAAACACACAATACCCCGTTCACGGGTATTGGTGGAATTTTCACACAAAACTCAAAGACATCGAAAGGTAAGGAACCAACCACCTGCCTCGATCTAATGAGATCGATATAAATGAACCAAGAGGATTGATTCTCCTTATAACAGCGTATATCCACAAAAAATCACAAAACATTCATCCCACTATAACTTACAAAAGAGGAGGAATTGGAAAACGAGGCTCTAGGGGAAGGAAGATCTTACCGATGCGGTTCTAACGCAATCGACGACGGTCGATTCAGAGAAAGGATGAAGGCTAAGTGATTCAGAGAAGTAATGTGGTCATACGGCGTCTCTCGGTCGAATAGGACATAGAAGGAGATGATTCTATCGATTAGGCATGACCCCAATCCATTTAATGAAAAAAATGAAAATACACGGCATGTACTTATTGAGTACATGGAGTGTACTCTGCTTTTCCGTACTCTAATTTAAGTGGCCTCCACTTCACCCCTACACATAGTGTGTGTGGCCCAAACACGGCCAGCACATGACTTAGCTTGGAAAGGGAGTACACGGTGTGTACTCAAAAAGTACATGGCGCGTACTTCAAAAATTTCTAGAAATTACATTTTTCTCAAAAACTCCAGGAAAAAGATGGACATACCTAAAAATGAAGTTCTGGGTTCTTACAAAGATTATGGATTCAAGTGGTTTACATATTCCAAAAATAGTATCTATTCCATGTTTATTCCATGATTACTTTAGTTGTATATTTTCCCTTGCCGATAATTTAATCACAACTCTTATTATATTTCTGTTAACCTTGGATATGAAGAAAAGTATTACATGTTGCGTGTTTGTAAGGATATCATGTGTAAAATAAAGTGTGGGAGATTTTGAGGACTCATTATTAAAAAATTAATTTAATATATAGTGGGAAAATGTATTTTTCATATAATAAAAATGGGATTTATTAGATTATTATGTATCCTAATCATCTAAATCTATAAATTGAAAAAGATACATTGAATGTAAGAGATGAAAAAATAATAAATGATTTTGTAATTATGTAAGGTTATATACATGATTTTATAACTGGTATCAAATTGATCTTATAATGTGAGTTTATATGAGTACCTAGAATTGGTGTGTTGGTCTAGGGTGTCACGCTATAGTAGTTGTGGTGTTTGTAGTGTACTAATTCATTTAAGTTGTAAAAAGGTTCGAGATGCCTTTCCCGGTGTAGTAGGTGGTCCATGACATGGCTTGATGGGAGTCACCCTCTGCACCACCACCAATAAGCTTCAACACGAGAAAGGAGGTGCCCATGGCCTTTCCAAAATAACCTGGATCTAAATTATAGGCCATGGTCGATGACTAGGGCTGGTATTTTGTGTTGTCCTCCACATCATGGTGGGGTGAACAAAGATGTGGTTGAGGAATTTTAAAAAATTTTAAATGATTTATTGACTTCTGATCTTTTGGGTTCATTTTTATATCCATGTTTGATATTAATGGGTGTTTAAATAGTCAATTGTATTTTTTTCACTCTATTAAATGATTTTCCCACTCCATTGTTTTCATAATTCAAACAAATAACATTATAAGATGGTTTTCTAGGTGTTTATCTCTTGTGAAAAGTATGTTTAAGGTGAATGACTTGTATATTGTTCTTATTATTATAGATTGAGGTTGATGATGGATATATCTACTCATTTCCCATCTCTCATATTGAAGATAATGAGGTTCTATTTTATCTTTAAGTAAGACTCTCTCTAAAATAGATATATCCCCTGATTTAGCAAGTGTTTATCTGAAATTACTTTTGTTTAATATATGAAATTTAAATATATTAATTGTTTGCAGTTCATCTCAATGAAAATGTATCTTGGGTGTCTTGGAAAATGGTATTTTAATTGATATTGTTTAAAGAAAATATTTATTCACATGATGTGTTTGTTAAAATTTCTCAATGATGGTTTTTAAATGAAATTGGTTTTAGATTTATTTTCCTTAAAAATATAATTTTCACTACTTTTGATTTAGACTTATTAAATGTGCACATGCAACTCCCATGTTGGATTAAATTATCTTGGATTCATTTATATATCTTTTATTATATACTCACTTGATCATCTTTTGAGATATAAATTCTTTGGTCAGTTCCCACTATATTTTCATTCCAGATAATAATCTTATTTTTATGTCGTTGAATATGTAATACTTCAAAAGAAAACCAAATGATACATTATGAAAAATAATAATTGGAATTTATTTTACAATATTTTTATATACATTTAACGATAGAACTAATAGATTCATTCAGTTAGACATTGTATAAAGTCTTGGTTGTACCATATTGAACTTTAGTTCTCACACCCTACTATTTCATATAGTATTTTTTAGATTTCATTTCATAGGATACAGGTATAGGGATGGTGTCATCTCACTCATCTAATTCCCTCAGTGGTCATTACCTTCATAGTGGGAGTGGTTGGTGGTGATAGATGTCCATATGGAGATATGTTTTTGGATTTTCTCTTGATTTTGTAATATTTTATGATTTTAGCCTTTTTGGATTGGTTTGTATGTCCCATGCTTATATACAATTTTCTATCATGACAAATTTTGATGGTTTATCACTTTTTGTGTTTATATGAGGCAATTTTTGGTTATTCTATTGATTTAATCATCTTGGTGACCTATCTTTAGTGATTTTTCCTATTGAGCTGTGTTGGTTAATTACATTATCTTCTATTTTAACCCTCTCAATAAACATTTTAATACGTAACATAGTGACAATATTTTTAACATGGAAACTATTTATTGTGGATAAATATTAATTGAACCATATTACCGAATATTTATTATTCTAATTCCAAATATGGAATTTATTTATCTTTATTTCATTCCAAGAGGTGGAATAAATCAATCAAGCATCCTTGAGTAAAATTCATAAAAACCTTTGTAGAAAAAAAATCTATTTTATGCCTAAAATTGATTTAATTTTCATTAAATTGATATTAATAACCATTAAATAAATGTTAAATTATGTGAGTTAATAAATTGTATTATTTTTTTAAAAATCGTTTTTCAAAAGAGATAAAAATTATTTTTTAAAATAAAAAAAATCCCAAATGAATATAGTTTTTTAAACAAATATCTCTTTTTTATTTCTAATGATTTTATTTTAATTTTTAATAATTTTATAATCAATTTATTATTGATTACTCATTTTTTGACATGTGGAAAAAATAATTTACCTTATGTTTAATACTCAAAATTCTGAAAATAAAAAAAAACATATATCATAAATACTATATTTGTAAGTTAACATTTCAGTTTATCCAATAATTACTATACAAACAGTCCTTATCATTTCTCAATTATTTCATGAATGTTATTACTTTATTTTGTTACTTGGATTTAATTAATATTATTTTAAAATTTATTAATTTATTTAATTGTTTCTGTTTTCTCTAGTTGAGTGATTCTCAGGCACTCCCAGTAACAACACTTCTCTTAAGGACCTTGAGGTATATCATTCTCAACAAAAGATAATGATTTCTTATCAGGTGTTCCAGGAGGGTAGTTCATTTATCTCCTCATCTATCATGGTATTTTTCATTCTATATATGGTTTTCTACTGATGTTTTTTAATATTAATGAATAATTAATGGGTATTAACACAACTTTTGATTTTCATGATACTAGGGCCATGATATATCCTTTTTTCTTTCACTAATGAGGAGGATCTAAAACTATCTTTGTTTAGGTTTGGAAAACTTATTCATTGTTTTTACTTTCATCTTCTTCACTAATTGTTCAACCTCTATATGATTTTTGACTCATCCACTATGGGTATATAGCTTCATCTTCGATGACTATCACTTCCCTTCCAGAACCTATATCCAATATTGTCTATAGGTAACTCCCTCAGTTTCTTATAATGTTCTAGTCATAGGACCTATACTCTAAATCACCATGTTATGGAATTTTTTTATTAAAATAAAACTCTCATGGACCCCTCCATATGTTTTTCATACCATGATTGAGGTAGAATATATGTACTCCCAATAAATCATTTATAAATCTTGGATGGATCCTTGTTATATTTTCATAAGAAAGGGGTGATTCATTTTGATTTTCATAAGAGTGATTTAGTTTTTCCTTTGGATTAAAAATCACAACCTCTCTAAGATGAAATGAAACCTTCTACTCCTATGATGTATCTAAATATTCAAACTCCCCAGGTTTTTGATGCTGCTTCTTCAATGAGAGTACGGGCTTCTCTATCAGCTTATACTATTAAGAGTGTTGGGAGATCACTCCCCCATAATTTGACTAGAGGTTCTATATCCTCTAATGTGGTAATTTCTCATTTTATTTTTACTAAGGAAAATGGTAAAACTTTTCATACAAGAGTTTACATTCCCTATGGGCCTAGAATTATCACATAGTATGTCCCACTTCTCTGCAAGATGCTAAATCATGTTGAAGATGAAAAATATATTGATCATTTTAGAGTCTCTTGTAGGCTTAGTGTATCATGGTATGAGTTAATATTTTCAAAATAAACATATGTATCACCTTTGTTAATATAATGACTTAGTGATAGTGATGACCCTACTCATAGGGTACTTTTGATCATGATACTGAATCGATTTGATCTATTAGTAGAAGATGCAATCGGGAATGAAGAAACTATGGGATTTTAGGTTGTTGTCCCATAGTGGAATAGAATACTTGAGAGAGCTATGACCATTGAGTCTATACATGTGGTGAATTTCCATAAAGAGGATTAATAGGGATCCTATAGAGTAAAGATATAGTACCACTCAATTCTAGTATCATTCAAAATTAAGGAACGATAAAAAAAATTATATTTTTCACTCAGGTAAAAATAATTGAAAAAAATGGAATTTATTCTTAGAAATATGTTTTCTATTGTGGGTGAAGAAAAGGACAATGACAATATTACTCTATACTTACTAAGCCAATCGTCACTAGATCAATAGGAAAATTCAGTTGATTAAAGGATCATAGAATCTCATTCTTCATAGGGGATGTATAGGAAAAAAAGAATTGGTATCAGTAAAAAATTATTATGGAGAATTATTTTCTATTAAATCCTATCCTAATGCCATTTTACCCACAGGGGTTGAAAACCAATGTCTCCCTTACTAGGTAAAGGGACCATATGAGACTAAAATTATAGATCCTTTTAAAATGAATGTTCCAAAGGATTTGATTGAAGTGGATACCCAAGAACTCCTCGATACAATTGATCATTGATAGGACAAAGTTGAACAAGACATGAGATACTTCAAATTTATTGCTAATTTCTCAAAAAAGTTGAAGAATATTTTCAATAAATTTAGATCAAAATATTATGAAGAAAATATCAAATAATGGAAAAAAGGTATCATTCTATTTCATAAGGAGTGATCCAAAATGGGACAGTTAAGGCTTCCCTGAGTCATGAGAGGTGACACTAAAGAATGGTTTTAAATTTAGGTTTATTACATCCATGAGATACTATATAAGTGGTTCTCTTATAATGTATATATAGCTCTCATTGATTTCATTACTACTATCATAAAATAGAACATCTAGCTCCACAATAAATATCCTATCAAATTATTACAATGGAAGGTCTAGTAGATTCCTTTGGTCTTGTAATCTCTCGTAGCTTGACCTTTCTCTTACTACATCTACTACAAGTGATGCATAGAAGTCTTTGGTGTGTAATTTTTAGTAATGGTTGAAATTTATATAATTTTTTTATGTGTTTTCTAGGTATATCTTGAACTCAATTTTTTATTTTCTATTTGATCATATGATGGATGTGTTCTTAGATTTTGGAAGATTGTTCATGTATGCATATTGATAATATAAGATTCATAAATCATGGTATCTCTTTTAAATAGGTGGTTTTATTTTTATTTATTTGTATTTTAGTTCTATTTCATTTATATTTCCCACATAACCATTAAGTATCCTTGGTGAAAATCCCCAAAAAAAAATTTTATGGTTGCAATAATAGAGAAAGAAAATAAGGTTTGTGGAGAAACCATAAACCAAAATAAAAGAGGTCAATTTGGAGGATCCCTTATCTCAAGTCCTCACTCACTTGGTTTATATATATAACCACATGAATAATAAAATTAGGTTATTTAAATAATTTTAAACTAAGAAATTTTATAATGTATATATGATTTATTATTTTTATTTTGTGCTTGTTTATAATCATTTTATTAAGACGTCATCTTTATTTTAACTACCCTGAGGGTGTTTAATACACGGTTCAAATGTAGTTTTTTTAGGATTATAGAATTTCTTATAAAATGATACCAAAAATAAATAAGTGTAAATACATTATTTTCATGTAATTCTTGAATTTTAACTGGTCTCTGATTCATTGTTCATATTGTGTAAATGTTATCTTTTAATTGAGTGTTCATCTAGGAAGATTTGAAGACCATTATAAAATAGATTTATTTTATTTAGATTAATTATAATTCATCAACTCAAAAAAATTAAATAAATAATAGGAGTATAATTAGAATCATATTTAACCATAAATTTATATCTATAACCAACCACAGGGAAGTCATTGAAAGATAAAACAAGTCACCCGTGGAGGAGGTAGTCCACACATAAACTGAGAGGAATTTTCATTATTTGACTAAAATGAGAGTAGGTTAGATAATGGATATTATAATAACATAATAAAATTTAATTATATTTATGATACTAATGTCATTATTTCATGTTTTAGAGAATATATTTATTAAACATAGAATAATAATAAAAAATTTAAATATCTTGATTAAGATCGTTACCACTTTCTTTGGATGTCCTCTATTGGACTACATCGTAAGGAAACATGGATTGGTTATTTAGTTTTAAAAAAACCTCTATGATGTTGTAATGAAGTTTATAAAGAGATATGGGAAGAATCTAGTGATTTAAAAGGATAATGGGGTGAGGATTGGTGTTGTAGTGAATGGATCCCTTTATAGATAAAATTGATGGAAATTTTGTAAATATAATTTTCTAATATTAAAATTGTTTTCATAATCAACTAATTTGGATAAAAAATGATAATTTTATTGTAAAATATTTTTCAAGGTCATGAAATCCCTCACCCACCCATTAAATGATGTATTTTTGAGGTATTAACCTCTTTACATAACATTTTTAAATCATTTTAACAATTATATTTTTCAATTATTTTTACATTGGTGACTTATTTTTATGTCCCAAATTCTAATTAACCATATTACCAAAAAATCTTGGAGCCGGTTGAAGCTAGTCCTAATAAAATTAAATAAAAAAGGAAACGAGTCAAGCATACAAGGGATTATTACATAAACGAGGGTGTATCACACCACACCTATCTGCCTCCACCAGTGAGGCACAGTATTCCAGCATCGTGAAAGACCGCATCTCTCTAGTATCATTGAGCGCCCGCTTTGCCAGTCCATCTGCCATCAGATTAGCCTCCTAGTAGACATGTGAAACGTCCACACGCATCTGAGCAATATCACTAAGGCAACCTACCCACTATGGAAAAACACACCGAGGGACCTGGCACGTCTTGGTGCTAAAGGCATGAACTGGGGTCTACGAGTCAGACTCAATCCGTATATATTTCCCATTAAACCAGACAGCATAACTGATGGTATAGATCATTTCCCAATGTTCAGCTTCAATGGCAGTGCCAATTCTAATGGTGTGGTGAAATCACTCTTTAACAAACCCACGATAGGTGTGGAACACTCCCCCACAACACGATGGTCCTGGAGCAACCAATGCGGCCCCATCAATATTTACCTTGAGGCAAGGCCCAATGGGTGGGATCCATCAAATATTATTTAGCATCCGAGGATTGCGTTGCCACCCTAAAACACCAAGCATTCTCAGACTTTTTAGATCAGCAACTGCGTTAGACATGGCGCCATCCTGCACAAGGGAAGCAGCATAAAAATCTCTATGAACCGTTACCATTCCTTGCTGAACCGTGGAGTGCACACCAGTGAAAACAACAGAATTCCAAGATTCCTAGATGACTGCAATAGCAGCAGCACTAGCAACCAAAAATAGGTTAAAAATCTACTCACTGAATTGTCCATGAGATACAGCAGACAGCAGTAGCACAATCGGCCCACAGGTGTTAAAAACCACTGCAAATAAGGAACCAATATATTCCCACAGTTGATTGGCATGGAAACAGCCCATAATAATGTGCTTAAAAGAATACTCATTGGCTTTTCAGATAGACCACATGGAGGCCACCTGAAAACTGGCCCTCTTAAGAGCATCAGTTGTGGGAGTCGATTTTTCCAGATCCTCCAGATCAGGGAAAATCTGGAAGGTATAATGAACCGAGCTCTGAATTTCATAAGACAAGGTGTAGGGGATTGACCCTCACATAGGTTCCTATAGTAATCCCTACTATTTAATTTCTTGGTTCTGCTATGTATCCAGATCAAATTATCATGCTCCATAAATACATAATTATTGATTTCAGTCTCCACCTTCATAGGAACACTAAAAGTAGCAGATCGCATCTGTGAGAGTAAGCCTGAAATAGACCAAGTGGCTACATCAGGTGGCACATTTAAATCACAAATGGGTTGTTTGAGCCACTTTGTGTTCCAGCAATTCAGTGTGGAATCCCTACAAACCGACCATCGGGTATCGTGTATAATTCTGACATATGGATTCTTGATAGATGTACAAACCGATGAGGAAAGATAACATTTGTATCCATTTAAAAGCCTCCTTGTCATTCTGTTTGAATGAAAATCGTCGTCAGCTTCATGAGAAAGCAGGTTCCAAGTAAATTTCTCAATCAAGCCATCATTAAAGGTATGAAGATCCTTGATTCCTAGACCCCCAGCTCAACGGGCTTGATGCACTCCTTCCATACAACTGTATTTAGCTTCCTCTCATGTGGTGACCCTGTCCATATGAAATTTTGTACCATGCTCTGAAGTTCTCTAAGAAGTCTTCTCAGCCATCGATAGATAGAGAAGGAATAGACAAACTTCGATGTGATCACTGAGTTTACAAGGCATACCCTCCCAGCTAGGGACATAGATTTCCCATTCCAGCTGGCCATCTGATGTACAATTACAGCATAAATCCATTTTATTAAACTCAATTTCCAATGGTGATAAAAATAACTTCAATATAAGTAATACAATCAAGTTTTTTATTATTCACTAAAAATAAAAATTCTTAGAAAAATCATAAATATTAATCATATGAAAATTTATATGTGTTGATTCAAAAAATAAAATTAATTTTATAAAAATATTATTCAAAATATAATATATTTTATTTTTTAATAAATTTAATATTTATAGAAAAATATTAATTTTTTGACACAATCAATTCTCAGACCCTTCAAAGAATTATGTATGGTTTCATATAATTATATGATCAAATAACTAGTATTAATGAAAAATATTTATAAAAACAAATTTTATTTTGAAGTGATGAAATTATATTTTGATGAGAATAAATCATATACATTTTACTAAAAATACATGTATTTTTTTTGTGTCAAACTTTTATTTAGTCATGTTTAATAATTGAATTTAGTTTTCTAATATAGATTTATTGAATATAGTTTTGTGTGTTAAATTGATGAAGTAAATGTATTTAATAATTTATTTTTAAATACTACACACATGTTAATTCAAAGTGGTAAATACATTTATTATTTTTTCATTCACTTCATTTTTCACCCTTAGGAAATCTCTCCCTCAAAATTTCATTTCATACACTAAGGTGAAAAAAATTGTGGTAATTATATTTCATTTATTCCTATGTTTGACATGTATTTTTTTCAAACATATGGTTCCCCTTAATTCCACATATCATGTTGGTTTCTTTATTTTATATAACATTTTTTATATGTTCATTGATCTTTAACATATTCTCCTTGTAAGAAATATTATTCTCAAATTGTTCTGCCTATGAATTTAGTACATGTGATTGAGCTCGTATATATATATCCTCAAGAGGTATAAGTTGAATAAATCATGTAATTGAGAAAGGTTTATTTGGTGTGATAATCTATAGGATAAAACTATATTTTGAGAAAAAAAATATTAAAGGGGCCAATTTTCTGGGACATAGAATCCCCTTCTACCCAAACATCATTACTCTCTTCCATACAAATATATAAAGGATCATTTTATTTCCAACCTCAAACTCCATATCATATCAATGATTTTTTATAGATACATAATTTACTCTATTTTTCCCTAATGTTATTTTAAATGTATTTTTCCTTATCTATCATTTCTTCAACCAGTTCAAGTCCTAGCATTTTTCATTCACCAACATTATACTAGTAAATGTGTGTTCTGCATCTCTTCCCATAAATGCATCATAAAGAGTAATATAAAAGGTAAATTGGAAGCTATTGTTTAATAATAACTTAATATAGTGACACACTAGTCACAATCTCCATTAAATTTCATTCTAAAGGATCACATCATATCCTCAAGTGTCTAGATGGTTTTTCATATTTTCCATCAGTTTGGTGGGGATAAGACATATTGATGTTCAACTCTATTTTCATAGAATGTTAAATAATTTTATAGAACATTTATTTGAATCATTAATCTCAATTTAAAATAATTTATAGTGGTGTTTGTTGAATCATCGTAACCTCTCTAATGTATAACATCGTCTGTTGATCATGTGAGAAATCCTCTCAAATTGTAATGAATTGAGATGTTTTTATACATAACCCACTACAACCAATCTAACATTATTCCCTTTAGATTTATTCATAAGAACCGTGAAAAAGTACATGGTTATGTTCACTAATTTATATATACATATTAATAATAGCTTCAACGTCCCTGTTGGAATCAAGAAATTTGAGGCCCACACTTTTCTGTTGAATCTATAACAGGGTCCACACTCAAGTGAATATAAGTCAGGTTTGAGTAATAATTTCTTCCCATGCCCAAAGAAAAAGGATAGTAAATTTCCATGATCTATTTGACTACTCGCATACCGAAGAATGTATATCCATCAAAAACATTTCCTAGTATTCTGATTTTGTGGTGGTAACATCCCTTTAGAAGTAAGATGTGGATTTTATATTTTATTTAGAAAAAGGGTTTCAAAACCATAAACCTATTTTCAGGGTATTATATGAAACCTGTTTTATCATAAAAAATACTATTTTTGTCTATACACCCTATCAAAGGGCCTAGTTCAATTTTAATACCTCAATTTGACTATTCATGGTGAGAAAATGTACATACAAGTCAAAAGTTTTGATCTTTTTAAGTCATATTTCAATACCACATAAAGAAAATTTGGTGAACTTACTACATGATGATCATATATAATGCATGATGTTTATGTGGACCACATTATACAGAAGTATTTCATATATATGAGTCAATTCCATCAGGTAGCTATGAGATACCCTCACCATATATGAAATTATCTCATTTCCACTTGATCCACTCGTAATATGTGGCGTATATATAATGACCTCATGTGAGTTCATGATCCAAGCCTCTAAGGTTTATATCTTATACAGGTCATGTTCTTATAAGGATCATGCATTACCACCATTTTTTCTTATAAATAACTAGGTTTTCACCTTCTAGAAAGGGGGAGACTTGGAAGAAACCCTGAGACCAAGTGTAGATGGAAAAGTGCTAATAGTTATCTTAGATTCCAAATATGGAAATTTCAAAAATTACACATATAAAAAATGGATTAAAATATATACCCGATGAATTAAGATTACCTCATTAGATGAAAATATTTCATAATTATTCATGATATTACTGTGAGATCAAAGCCTAAAAATCATTTAGTGTTGTATTATAGGTGTGATCATAATATAGTTACATTATATTGGAATCATTATGTGTTCAAGATATGTAAATCTCCCATATATTCCTTTACATGTGAATATATTATGTGAACAAACACACATGGTCACCTTATGCGGGTCAATATACTTGTATCATCTCACATGGTCACTATTTATGGTATTCCTTTCTCACACTATATGGTTTTATGTGGTCACCTCATGTGGTGGCCTTAACTGGTCAGGGACTTCCGTATGATGCATAATCCCAAAATCATGGTTTCCCCAAAGTGTTCTAACTCCACCCATACTGAGGATTCTAAACATTACAATTTGAATTAATCATAGAGTTCAGTGCTATGATTTTCCCTCGTCCATCTAATTAGACCATTTTACTCATAATACATACATGACCTACTTTATCCAAGGTTAAAACCCTTAAAAGGCCCACTTGTGACATCCTTCAATACCACCCGATATACACTATTAGGGCAGGCATTCCAACACACAAACCATTAGTCATTGATTCCCTTTATAAAAGGAAACTCAGTAATTTTCCTCCAAGAATGGTAGAAGACAAAGGGGGATCATGATCATGGATTTCCTTGATAACATGGGTCTCAATATGAAGGAATCTAGAGTGGTCCCTCCTAGATTGATGGTATATTTCTTTTATACACATTGAGTTAGGATTAACTAATAATTATTCATCAGTGGAATCCCTAATGTATCCTAATTGGCATCCACTATAGGATAATTCCCATCCAGATGTGATTGTGTAATGCACCTGATCTTCTAACACATCTTATTTATCACACTATGCATGAATCAAATTAAATTAGATATCTAAGTTTATTACACCATTATAAAAATTCAATCATTCATCATGGGCCTCATCCTTTTGTGTAGTCCCCAACATATCTTTTATCAAAGGCATTTTATTAGTTGTAAGGCCTAACAACAATATATTATCTTTCTGAAAGGGACATATTACCCTTGAGACATTCATTCAAGGGGGAATATTTCCAATGAATCAAATTAGAGTATCCCTCACATTTGTAAGTCTTATTCAATTAAATATTATCATACCTTTCATGACATAAAAATAATTGTCACGTGACATTCAACTATATGGTCAAAATCATTATTAAATGATGTTAAATTGTATGGTGTGGTCTCAACATGTGACCTTAAAATACGACACTTAATCATCATTAGATCTTATTTCTATCTTGAACTAGATACTTATGATGCATATTCAAGTCCAAAATATAATATTATCATAGCTTTATTTTTTTATTAGTTCCCCACATGGCTCTACTCCAAGTATAACTATATTATCTTGATGGAATATATCTAAGATAGTATCATTCCCCCACATAGAGGGTCATATTCACTCTAGGTATCAGCATAAATCCTCCATTATTCCATCTTCATGATTAAATATTATTATTCTCAGCGGTAAATATTATTTCTATTCAATCTAACCACATAGATCACAAGGATCAGTACCTTATGATGTCATACCTTCCTCATTGGATCATATTCCCTTTAAGGGAAACCAAAAAGGGTATCTCATCCATAATTTTGGAACCAATTATCGATGGTCAAATTCCTCCTATAAAATCCATTCTACATTACTTTAAATTTTTTATAATTTGTCCTTGACATGTGAACATAAAAGGTATGACATATCTCATTACATGGAACATAACTACTTGGGTTCAGATTCCTTTTACAAAGATATGTAGGACACCTTTTTAATTAGCCTAATACGAACTCCAAAACAATAATTTTCTCTTGGATTTGATCAAATTCTATAGGTACCAATACTGAGGATTAAAACTAAAAATGCATCACTTCACCTGAAAATAGTAGATATAGATAACTTTATTGTATACAACTATTTTTTAATTCATTCACACCTATAATTAATCAACCACCTTTAATAAGGATAACCTATGTCATTATTAAAGATACTAATTAATCTTTATGAAAATGCCTTAAATATATAAGTGTGTCTCATTGTAGAGTATAATACCCCCCCCCCACAACCACTACCACCTAAATGGTGTAGATGAGACTGAACCCCCATATTCTTGGTTCAACGTGAATTCTGGGAGTTTCTTGTATGTTATAGTGGTGGAATTCCTTTAGAAGGTAGGACTATAAACTAGAAATAACCACAAATTGTGCATAAGAATCAATAAAAATGGAATACCTGATTTGAATCATCTAATCATGATGTGTTCAGTGGTCAATTCCACTACTGTAATAATAAATATTAGGGTGTTATTTTAAATCACCTTCACCCTATTATTTCATAAACATCGAAAACAAAAATGGTGAAATCGAAGTGGGTCTACAATCATGATAGGTTAGTGTTCAATTACACTCCTAAAATAAAACACACTAGAGTGGTATTGGGTGTCAAATTAACCCTTTGATTCCATATTCCTTGAAAACAAAAATTTTGAACCCAATATGAATCTTATAACCATGAAAATGGTTAGTGTCAATATAACATCACCACGATCAATTACACCCTTCTACATGAATACACATCAAAAATAAAATGGATGTATATTGGAGCTCTCTTTAATCCAGCACTATGGAATCATCATCATATACTCATATTTATGCATTTTCTATCATCATAGGAATGGAACCATCTACTAAAAAAGAATTTAGACCCACTCAGAATCTCCAGTGATAGGTTGTTCAAAACATGGTTAGGAAGTACTACCATGACATTACCAAACCAATCCTAGAGGTAGCTTGAGATATCATCTACCATTTGAGGTCCAACAACCTGGATCATCAAGGGTGGTTGGTAGCCCGACATGTGGTAACATTATCACATGCAAACAATTTTTCGAGCCTTTATCAAAAAAACTATTATACATACCTACCCTACTTAAGGGAGATGAGAAAATACTCCAACAACACCAATACCCTTAATGTGAAAATGGAGGATCCCTATACTAACTAACACATTCTTCATTACAAAAATATTACTCCACATAAGCCTTTTGAGGAGGTTGTTCACCAAAACTATGCCCCGCTTTCTCAAGATACGATTCCTAAAAAGTCACATTATGGGTATTGGGATGTAGTACTAAGTGTATGGGTAGATACCCTCTTTACATTAGAGAAAATAAATCAGTATATTCAAATTATTGGTTGGAATGTGGTGAATATTTTGGTTCCCACATACAAATACCGCGAATATACCATAAAAACAACCCAAGATCAGGCCCATATTCTAGTTCCCTCTAATGGAACACGATAATATTATGTGAAAAAGTAGTGGGATGCACGTAATATTTCTCCCCTAGTTCAAAACCATCAATAAAATCTATCATCAAAAAGAGGATATGATTAGGTATATATGCCCACTTTTATTGGAGACATCTACCAGCATATCCTAGAAACATTAGAAAGGCATGCCTATATACCTACAAATACTCTTTCAAACATCCAATATATTATGGAATCCAAAGATAATATGTGACTATATATTAAACTAATCACAAATGGACCATTTTATGTCCTTATTCCCATTTTCGGAATAGCTTATCCATATATTCGTATTTCTACTCAAGGGAAATAACTTATTATTTATTCAATTCATGATGATATCCATTATATTATTATGAAGTATAAGTCATAGGATTAGGCACATATTCTCATTCTGTTAGGGGTTCATCTATATAATTTGATGGTCACCTCAGGATAGGTGTATATCCTTATAAAACAATTTAAATATATGTCATTATATTCTCAAGAAAACCCAAGATCAAGAATATACACTTCTTAAAACCTAGTTTCTTCAACATATTCTTACTGTTAATTTGGGTAATGTTCATATCCCTTCAAAAAAGAGTAATTCCAATTTTCGAACTCTTGCTAATAAATGTGCACATCAACACACCTAAGAGGTGATACATGTATGGGAATGTATTTTAGATCACATTCTAATGGATCTCTATCATATTTTGTTGAAGAATGAAAATCAAGATCAAGAACATATTTTCGATCCATCTGAGGTTCGTCAATATATCCTAGCTATAACTAGAGGTTGGATCATACCACTTCCATCTGCTTAGAAATTTCAAGGAATTTTATGTTATCTACCCAGATCTACAATATAACCATATGTCAAAGAAATTAATGGATGTATTTTTATATCAATTCGTGGTCCTTACAAGAGGTTTTCAATTCCTAGAGTTTCCCACTGGTTGTACATTCCCTTAGTAGCTTCACATGGACTGTCTAAAGTAAACCATCATTGGGAATAAAAAAACTATGAATAAGGCTTATATTCCTAATCTAATAAATGATAATGTCCATGAGGAATTAAAACTATTATAAATAGCAGCCTATAGATCTACTGATTCCTCATCATAAAGAGGAGATAATATTTACTGTGGGGGATTTTTCCATAGTATCATAGAGATGGATAATAAAGATTCCTCCTATGATTTACAGTATAGAGGTACTCCCTACAACAATATATTAAAAAACAAGGATATCCCCCCATTATAAGATAACCTTAATATATATAGTTACATGAAATATCGGGGTCAACTATATTTAATTCCTTATTATTAGCTAAAAATCCATCACCATGATCACTTGATAGTTGGGGAAGTAGCCATCATCTCTTTCTCCCGTAGATTTCATGTCATTATCCTTATAAAATAATACATTTAGGTATGATTTGATAGAGTAATATGCTTCTTACGAATGATGAAAATATGGATAAGGGTGATATTTCACTCATGTGTTTCCCACAGTTATCTCTCAATATGTGGTTAAAGAAGAATGAATACACTATCTATATATCAGCCTTTGGGAAACCCATTTCCTTCATAAGGAGAAATATTTTCCCTATAAGGGATATACTTATAATCTTAAACTAATAGGATATAACTACCACATGGCTGAATCAGTAACCTTTTCTATGGAACATTCTCTAAAGTCATTAAAATAGCGTAAGAATCAACATATTGATTTTTAAAAATGCTTCAGGAATCACCAAATGATAATTTTATATGCTTCATATAATATGATCATCATAGAGTGGGGGAATATAGATCACTATATTTTAATCCACTATAAATTTAGCAGATCCCTCCAGGGTAAAAATCATCTAATTTTTTCTCTTAGGACTATTTTTATGTTAAGAGTGTGTATATACCAATTGGTTTGTTCGATGTAATTTCACTATTTCTAAATCCCATAAACTGTATACTTTTAAAGGTAAATTAATTAGTAGATTGGTGAATTAGGCCACTCGGAAACTTTAAAAGTCAACCTAGTTGAGAAATGTAGGCCTTTATCCATAGATATATATCTATTAGCAAGTACCTAACACTCACAATGAATTCTTAACTTATCCCATACATATGTAATAAAAAGAAAATAAAAAATTCCTCAATAGAAATAGCTTTATTGGTAGTCAAGGAATAATACCAGTCTATATGCAAGGGGTAATTTTCAATATATTTTCCCCGACCACCTCCCCTATGAGCATAAAATCTCTATTGAATATAGGATATAATGGTGAGGGTACATTTCAATCCCAACCTATAGGGAAGGGTGGATTTATATCATCACCATTGCTGCAACTACCCTTAGTATTATCAATTCCCCAACAATATCAGGATATGGAAGAGGTAGTATCTAGATAAACCTATCCTATAGAGATGGGGAAATTTATATTATAATCACATCCACTACTATAGGAGTTATTCTTCACCATTATTATAGAAGTTTCATATAAAGTATCTATATCATTATTTATAATGCATGAAATATCCTACCCATTAGAAACATGCTCAAAAAGATTCATTGGAAGAACATTGTGGGTAAATATCCATAACCAAATCATTAGTGAATAGGAAAGACTTAATGTAAAACCATGATGAGGTCATAATCCCAAATGAACATTCATGAAGAAGAGGGTCAAAAGAGAACCTCAACCATCCCTAAAAATATATATGGGGTATTATAATAACATATAATTAACGATATGATAATAAAATAATTCCCACAGACATGAATTCTTCATTTAAATTTCTCAAAACAAATTTTGAAAACAAATATCATTTTTGAGGAACATGGTAATGAGTTGTTAGTCCAACACAAATTATACACTGAGCTACTTGATAAGGGGGTCCATAATTGAAAATATATTCATATTCTGAAACCTAGAATCCACATGAATTCAACTACCACCCCCAAGACATGTGTTGTATAGATAAATGGTTAGTGGAGTTGTGTCAAATTAAATGCTCCTTGAAAAGACTTCTTCACCTTCCATTGAGGAATGATTTCGAAGATATGAAAAAAAATATAGAAGAGTTGAAATGATTCAATGTCGAGTTACTCCGGGTAAATATTCTTGATGAATATAATCCCATTGTGATAGTTGATTTCCCTATTTAATGAAATATCTATAACTAGGATATTAAAATACACTAATTGGGTATCTTTCTAGTCATCCTACTAGATCTATACCCATATTGTTATTTTATTTGACTATGAAATCCATGTACTATTAGTATTTACTTTAATTGAGACCTCATGAATCATCACATCATGCAAACTACCCTAAATCCTTGAAAAATGTGTCCCCATATTAATCACTTGAAAGTGAGTCTTATCAATATACACCCACTATTAATAATCAATATTATCCTCAGCTAAAAATACATCCAGAGTCACTCGACCCCATCCTATCCCTTATAAATTGGATAAAGACCATATAAGGAAAGTGTTCTCTTGTAAAACTAGAGATAAAACATTTTCATGAATTTTTGGACGTTACCCCACCTTCCCCGAACTTTAGAAGTCCTTACTTCATGTAATTAAATGGTATTGGTGACCCAAAAACACATCTAATGCATTTTCTATCTCATTATGTCCCAATAAAAAGAAAACTGATGAAAAATATTTGGATAAAATCTATTGTTTCATATATAATTTGTAATTCCCATGTTTATTTCTTACATTAATCTCCCCTATAATGAAATTTGCAGATTGAGAGGATTTCTCCTCCAAATTCTTTATCAATTAAACTCCACATTAAGGAATACAACAATCACTAGTGTCTCAAATTGAAGAAAAAATATGAGAATGAGAGAGTATCATGTATTATTTTCATATGGAAGGGACTTACATATTCTCAAGATATGTAGTATCCATATAAGTATTTAGTAGTGTTATGCTTAGGAAAATCCATGATAAACTACAAAAACCTATTATAACATTAAAATTTCATGGTTGTTTTAGAGAATTGGATATTATATCCCAATGGATAGAGGATACTCTTTTCCAAAATAAGAACAATGATTGAGTTAATTCTTCCTATAATGTAAATAAAATTGTTAAGTAAGAAGCATTATTTGTCATAGTTAGTCTGGTGTTGGTTCCAAGTATATCTCTAATGTTTCTCAATAATGGATTTCATCTCTCAATCAATTAAAAAAATTATAGTGTTCATAGAAGGAAGAGGGGAATGGGAGGAGTTAAATGAGTATTAAAAATAAAAATAATAAGAATTATTTCTATAGGATTGGGTAGCTTCTATCCTAATTTTTCATATCCATAAGGAATAACTTTCTCAGTTTTTTGGAGATCAAAAAATCAAAGGCGGTCAATCTTAATGATCACTTAAATTAATATCCATATCATTGGATATTGGGACACAATATCTAATTCCAATTTTTACTCAGTGATATACTCTATAGGATGGTTGAATATAGAGAATCCAAATTATGAAAATCATATGAACGGTTGTCTTATGTTTCCGCCATTCTACAAATAGAATATGGGGAATGGAAACATGTCAATGACCAACATGAATAGAAATTCAATGATTTAATTACATAGAAAACAGTTGATTTAGCACATTACATAAACAAGGGACAATATATTCTGGAAATTATGACCCCAATTCCCTTAAAAATGAACTGATCTATATTAGAATATTGACCTATTAAAAGTAATCATACAATTAAAAAGACAAATAATGATCTAGAATAAGAAGAATAACCTAGACCATTCACTCAATCGGTTTGAATTATAAAATTCTTATCTCCCAAAACATATGGTGGTGGGAAACTCCACACCAAATTGAACTCTAAGCAGATAAATAATAATTATGTGACATATTCAACATAATGTACTTTAATGGAAACTTTTTCGATGTAGATACCCAATATGGTATTGAGCATAAATTTCCTATACATAATCAGGGAGGAGGTTGAATGAGAATAAGCCTTAGAGGCTTATAGGAATATTTATGAAGAGTATATGGAAGATTATTTTAGAAATAATCCATGTAGAGTCTATATATAGAGACAAAACTCACTAAAAACTAATAAAACATTTTAAATAAGAGAATCAATCAACTCATAGATCATTTAGACCTGAGCAAAATTCATTTTTATTATAATTATAATTGATATATCCACTTCTAACTAGCCACGATTGTTAATATATTGACAGGTTTCTTCAATCTATCCCATTAAAAATACATCTATGACCACTGAATAGAATTCATTAGAACAACATTCAGTGACCTCTAAACCTTAATTCAAATTGAAGATTTATATTGGTAAATAAAAACTATTTTCTAAGAAGTATGATATCTTAGAACAATTAGATTTATTTCTATCTAAAATTTTGATCATGGATTTCCCTCAACACTCAAATAATCATCCATAAGTATTTACTATGGACCTTTGAAAACCTTAAGAATTCAACGTGTAATTTTTCATAGTGTAAGTATATTCAATAGCGATTCTTTCATTTTAATTCCACAAATTTATATTTTTTATAGAATATGATCAAGATGATTCTATACATGGGAACATTAGTCCCTTTTATATTAATGGAAACCAAGATGACATCAATGTTCATAAATAAATAATAAAAAATGGCTCTAAAATTATTCATATCCAAGAATGAACACTTCTGTGCTTGGATTTTAGCAATAAGAACTTTTCCCCTTCCAGATTTACCGTCCAGCTTTGTGATAAGAGTCAACTGAAGTCCCTCATGAGGAACTAGTTGGAAGTCCAAATTAGGGACCTTATCTACAACCCTGAGTCCATGGAATTCCATTGGGACATGGAATTAATTTTTTTTGGAAATAAAATGGTCTAAAATTCATTTTTTTTGTGCCCTAATCATATAATCAATTATTTAAATATGTGTTTAACGGGTACGTTGAAGAGTTTTATGTACAATGGTCATTTTTTGATACATGTGAGCATCAATATATGGTGGAATCATACTATATATAGGAAGGTAAATAGATATAAATAAATGATACTAACCAGTTTATTGGCCCAAATGTCTTGAAATCTACTATTATTCCATGGATAATTCTTGGTGATGATCACATGGTTCCCATTAATAAAATTGAGCATCTGATTCCAGACCAGTTGTGATATCAAATTAGCCCAGACCCATGTGACCAATTTCAATATTCCTTGGTTATCACTATATAATTTTTATCACTAATATAGATGATTTATCCCCCAGAGTGTGGGAATTCCACTAATATTTATGATCCATAATAAACCTTGGGAACCAAAATGTTGACCACAAGAAATATCCCCATAGATGGTATCTTTCTTGATTATAATACCCTCATGTTTTGTCCAAAATATCTTACAGTTGACTTTTATTCCAACCTAGTAAATGATAGTTTCCCAGGTATTTAAGACCCCAATATTTTATATGTATTTCTTTAAAATAAATTTGAAGGGTTTGATAGCATTCATTACAAGAAATCCCATGTCTAACTGAACCGTGATATATTTTATCTTTTATAAGCTAGAGGTTTGATTGATGGATATAAATAATATTAACCAAATTTTGAAATATATATATATATGTAATTTTTTTAATAAATTAAAATTTATTTATTAATTCATAAAAAATAATTACTCTATTTTTAGTAAAGTAATTTTATGCTTAAAAAATATTACTTCTTCAAAAATAATTTTAATTGAATTTTGTTTTCAGAGATTATATTTAATTCCAACCTTATAAGAAATTTTCAATGAGTAAATTAATTCCATTTCCAAATCAGCATTTCAATATTATCTTAGGGTGGATTATTTGGATTTGTCTAAAAAGATTTATTTTTAATTGAACAGTGAAAATGAAATTTTTTATAAAACTACCATTTAATTTTATTAAGTCTGGTAGTTTACAAGACCCATTATGTTATTAATTTTATGATAAATTGATATATATCTAATTTATTTATAAATTAATCATTTAATTATATTTTAATCATCATTATACGTTATTTTGTTACAAGTTCTTTACAGAATTAAAATTTATTTTCCCATAAGGTGTTTTCCTTGCGTTTTATCAATTTATAATAAATTTACTTCTTCCAATTCTATAAATTTATTCAAAAATAATGGATTCTATACTATTAATTTTGAGGTTGTAATTTACTAAATATATTTCCTTTATTTTTTTCATTGTGAATAATTTTCCTCTTAATGATTTTTCACCTCAATGTGATTAGAAAATGTAAAATTGGGTTTAAACTATGGGTTATGGCTTTATAATATCTCTAATACTTCACTTAATCCTATTTAATGAGTGTGTTTTACCATATAAATAATATATACTAAAATATGTAAATGGTTTTCCACATTCCTTTGATTATAACATTATATTATTTTATGATTATTATAAACACAAAATGTGAATCTCTTGATTTTAATTTATATTATATGATTTCATAAAGATAAAAAGATGTTATAAATGAATATAAAATATTATTTTCAAAATTAGTAAAAAAAATTAGGATTTTATTTTTCTTTTATTTTTTGTTATTGTATAATTAACTTAAATTGTAACACATTGTTGACATAGTGCTTGTGAAAATAGTAGAAAAAATCTTGTAAATGATTGTAAAAAACCATAAAAGAATTATGTTTTCATTGAATTTTGGTGTCTCCAAAAAACTTTAGTTAAAAATATTTCATTAATTAACTTAAATGTTTCTAAATTTTAAATCCATTAACTTATTTATGAATTTAAAAAAATTAACTAAATAGTCCAAAAATTGACTAATTATATTTTATTTTAAATAATATTTTATAAAATCATTTCAAAATGACAAAAATCATTAACAGGGATAGGATAAATTTTAAAGATTATAAAGGTTTATCTATAGACCATTTTTGGGCCACTTATCATGTTAGATGTAAATCTAATATAATTAAAGAATAAAAAATACCTTATCATAGTTAATGTTAAAAGCAGTTACTGAAGTTGTTATACCAAAACATATGGTTTAAAATAACACTAAAACATATATAAATTTTAATTTATGATGATGTTTAGAAATTATCCTCTCTTCTTTCAAATTAATTTACATTTTTAAAAAATTTCTGGAGAAAAAATTAAATATATTTTAATATTTTATGTAATTCTAAGTGTGTCCTCTCTTAAATTATAAAAGGAACCTCCTCCCCTCCCTTATTCACAAATTTTAGAATTTTAGGTTATAAAATACCTACCATAATACATTACCATACACCTTTACTTCACTAGTAATATTTTTATCTCATTATAATACTATCCTATGGGGGGCTTCTGGTGTAAGCCAAAGGAGGTCACTCAAAGAAGACGTAATCATTTTACTCGACACATTCAAGGATTTTCTTTCTTATATTTACTCCAAATATATTTTACCCATACTAAAATTATTTATAAGTTAGAATAACTAAACTCAAATTTTATTATAATTATGGAAAAACTATTTTCAAATTCCATTCCTTTAAATGGAAAATGAAATTATCGTACATGCATACGTGTGGACTACCACCTCCATGAAGGGATGTAATTAATTTTCCATCACCACCTCACATGGATATTGATAATGATTTATTTAATATTATATATTTTATTTATTTATAATATTATTATAATTATATAATGATAAAATAGTTTTTATATTACTTTCTTTTATTTTTATGGAAAATGAGAACAACATTCATGAGTACGTATGGGATAACGTCTCCATGAATGACGTAATTATTCTTTCTATGTCAAACTTTTCAAGATGGTGATAAATATTAATATAATAAATATATAAAATATTATATAATTATTCAAATTATATATATGATGTAACCATGATAAATATTATGGAATATAATAATTGAATCAAAACATACATGAGAAATGAATCATTTAACTCCCGAAAGGATGATGATAATAAAAAAATTATTTAATATGTTTTAATATGTTAAAAGTAAAATGTGTATGTTATTTTTAGTATTAATAAATTTTTGGAATACAATTTAAAAAAATTAAATTTATTATATTGCAGGATAAAATTTCATACAAAAAATTAGGACTTGAGATAATGGTTTCTCATCTCACTTTTTTTCTATGAGACATTTTCCCTATTCACTAATTATTTAATTCATGTGGTGTATAAACTATAATTATGCATTATATATCACGAATTTATTTATATATCTAGAATTTATTTGTATTCATGGTATTTAATGAATTATTTTATGTTATTTCATTAATGGTGGTTATGACTCAAATGTTACCAAAGAGGTAAGAATTTTATGTTACAATCACACTTTTTATTAAGATCATTTATGCATAAATTTTACAATTATGAAATTATACTATCTAACTCTCATAAATATTATTTATTTTCCTCAAATTTAGTTATTCCTTGATATTACATGTTTTCCGTTCATTTTTCCCATTTTAGGTACTCAAAATTATGAATGATTGTTTTTAAAAAAAACATACTTTTAAGCTCTTTTTAGTGACGAATATTTTCTTCCATACCCTTAAAATATTTAAAAACTATCAAGAGTTTTTTTAATATTCTACAAAGATTTAATAAATTCATTTTTACTAATGATTTACAGTAGATACCCGAAGCTTGACGTACATGGACAATACATTACCTTTGCGGAATACTTAATACATAACAAAAATCAAAACTCAAGGACCATAATAGTTTAGTGTCTTTGGAAACTCGGAACGTAATCTTCTAATCTTGGTGAAAGATCGTCAACATATCACATAAAGATCTTCCCCTATTGTTTTCTTAACTAAAAACATTCTTTAAATCCTTGTGAAAAGAAAACATAAAAAGGGTGAGCTCAAATGCTAAGTAAGGATAAGCATAGAGAACATAAAATAATCCATAAACATTTGAATGAAAAATCAAGAACATAAAATCTAAACATCAAAATCTTGAGCAAAGACATGAATCTTGGAAGTAAGTAAGGCATATATCATAAGGGAAGATCAATCATGATAAAATATAATGGGAATAAAACATGTAATTGTGGAAACCATTAATCACATGATATGATTTCCATAGTATCCAAGGCATTGCTTCCAAGACCATCTTAGTGGAAAAAGTCCCTTTCTGAATCGAGTTCACTCCTCGTTCCAGTCCTGTATTACTGAACTAGATTAACTTATCATTCTAGCCATGTCTATATAATGAGATATAAATCTTTACCCAATTAATTTGAGGGAGATATAGGTCCCACTGATCTCATAATGAAATCATTCTTACTTGTGCCACAAAATAAACTTAAAACATTCCTCATAACCGAAAGAATAAAATGGGTTTCATAAACATCATCCCATTATTTCATAATCCATATAAAATAGATGGACATGTCATCATAAGAAAAGTGGAACCATTTAAATCATATTGACATGATACTTAAAACATACACATATGAAATAATGTTATCTTAGATGAAAATGGTTTTGATAAAAACTTGAAATGAATTATTGAGGAAAATATCCTTTTTTCTTCAAAATCATTTTATTTTCACAAAATTTCATGCAATTTTAAAAGAAAGGGATTTTTTGAAAATAGTCATGAAATATTTTGGAGTAATCTTCATGAAAATAAGGATTTATAAAACCTTAAAAATCCTTTCATGTCATATATGTTAAAAAAACATTCTTCTCGTACTTTTGTCAAAAAATTCAAAAAGTACCTCGTAACGTAAACAAAAGAAATATTCCTTACATACCATGTAGTAAAAGAAAAAATGGGTAAAAAGGACATTAAACATACATAAAAAACTTTTATAAAAAATTTACATGGATGATAACAATAACCCCAGTAAATACTTACGTATGAGCAATCTCGGATAAAAATGAGATTTGCAAAATTATCCCTTACCTTAGGTCCGATATGCATTATACGTATCCAAACCTCCTGTATAATGATTTAAATAATGTCATTGACTTATTACAGAATCATATTCATTGTTATGATATCATATATGGTTCACTTATGACTTTATATTACCCATTCTTTTGTAAATTAATGTTAAAGTAGCGTTTTGGGTAAAGTCATCTTATTTATCGTACGTGTTTGGACTTGTTGTTCTTGATGTTATTATTACTTATATCATGATTTACTTACTTCCAAAATGTAAATCATGATTTATATATCATATAAATTCATTATATATCCAGAATATACATGCATTTATAATAGTACATAACATATGGAGGTAAGAAATGAAATGCACCGTTCATGGAGACGGTAAGTCGTACGTACGCATGAACGCTACTTTCATTTCTATTTCTTATTTTAATGGAATTAAAATATAATTAAACATAGTTATATTATAATTCCAGTATAATATCATATATAATATCATTAACCACATCCTTTATACATCCCACATAAGGTATTAACGAATCACATCACTTTGAGGGGGCGGAAGTTTGCACTTCCTCAAATGAGATTATCGTATTTACCGACTATGGAAACTGTAAAGGCTTGATATAATTTGGAATTAAAGAAGCATAAATAAATCATAAAAATAATATATATTATATATAAATACAGTTCCATCATAATGGCCACCATGAGAGGCGGTAGGAGAAAATCGAACAATCATCGTTTCGTGAGGCGTTAGTTTGCCATCACAGAAACATTATGTTCTTCATCCATTAGATGGAGGTGTGTGTACATGTATTTTTAATACATATAATAACAAAATTCTATTATATTTATTATATTGTTGTTGTTACAAAAGATATGATTAAAAAGATTTTAGGGGTTGAAGAAGTAGAATAAAAGAAAACAACTTAAGAGAAACTGTTACCTTTAATTTTGGTAACTTCCTTTGGCTTGAACCAAAAGGACTTATTGGAGAGTCCTCTGCCTAATGTAAGGCTTCAAGGGGTAGGAGAGGGATGTAGGTAGATTATTTGGGTAGAGTTTGGACGAGCCAAAAGGCTTGAGAGGTGTGAGGAATTTTATAGAAGTGGTCTCCTTTTATAAGTGAGAGGAGGGGCTCTTTAGGAAAGTGTGAAAACATTATTTTATTATAAACTTATCATCGATTTAAAGAGGTAAAAAACACATTAATGTCGAAGATAAGATAACCCATATTCTAAATAAAATCATCCAATTGGAATTGGACAGGTTTTAGATGATATTTTAATCATTATAATCTTATTTATTTAAATCATTTATTAATGAGGTAAACACTACATCATTATTGTGTCATAAATAATTTAATTCATATGATGTCTAAAAATTATGAAAAAAATATCATAATGTAGGGAATATTTTTATATTTCCAAATAATATTTATAGTCTAAAATATAACTTATATAACCCCTTATAAAAATTAACTACTAAATTATTTTTCTTAAAGTCAATTTTGTCTTTACATTAAATTAATTAATCCAAATTGTCATTTTCACTACCATGTGGCTCATTGGGGTCCCAAAATCGGCCCAAGGATGCCCATTGTCAGAAACTACTCATAAAATAGGGTTAGGAAAAGTGTCAAGGTAATTTTGAATTATTATAATATTCTTTTAACCTTAAATTACCCTATTTACCTTTAACCGCAGTAAATAAAAATTACCGTAGTTACTTTTCATAATGTCCAAAAATAAAAAAGTAGCTTATTAAAATAATTTGGACCCAATTATTCCAAATATGGAATCCATTTTTCCAAATTCAATAAAAAAAATTTGTAGAAATTAAATTAAAATTAATCCCATTTTAGAAAGAAAATGGGTTTTAAAAGTGAAAACATTGCCAAAGATTGAATTGATTTAACCTATGAATTCAATGTAAAATCAATACTAATGACATAAATTATATTAAATGGTAAAAATATATTCTATTTATTTTCTAAAACCATTAAATATTATAATTTAACCATATAAATTATTACGATGAAAAAAGTTATTTTTAATTAAAATATAGCGTGTTTTTACTATTCATTAAAATATGAAAGTTATCAGAATAATATGAATATTTTATCCAAAGTAAATTTTTATATCCTTATTCCAAATAAGAACTTTATTTTGTCAAATTGAACTTATAAACATGTCAAAAACTCGATTTAATGTGGGTGTGCCGTCAAAAGGCGGTAAAACTGCATTTTTTTAAAAATACTTGTTTTACCCGAAAAAATTATTTTCTTCATATACCATGTTATAGAAAATGTATAAGATTAATAATAATGTTATAAAATTTAAAATTTAGTTAATAATATTCATAACGGCTTGTTCATAATAATATTATAATAATATATAGTTGTTTAGTAAAACCCGGTATTGCGTACAACACACGCTATCGAGGAAGGTCGTGATTGCGTGTAATTCAAGCCATGTTAGGGTTGTGTGTAGTGAAAGACTCCA
Source organism: Viscum album (assembly GCA_963277665.1). Taxonomy (NCBI): domain Eukaryota; kingdom Viridiplantae; phylum Streptophyta; class Magnoliopsida; order Santalales; family Viscaceae; genus Viscum; species Viscum album. The sequence continues at coordinate 1,938,310,717 of OY728126.1, read as the reverse complement.
TTGTTGTTGAGTATAACAAAATCCAACCATATTTCATTTATACATTGAATTTATATATATATAAACTCAATGTTGCGTAAAATAACTTCTATCAAATGAACTTGAAATTGTGTGTAACACGATCCAAGAATTGTGTTGCATATACTGCAAGCTAATACAGTGTGTTGTATAGCACAAGATAATATTGGTGTAGCATAAAACACATGACGTAAAATAAATAAAAAATAATACTTATCATAAAATCTCGGGGTGTTACATTCTACCCCCCTTAAAATGAATTTCACCCTCGAAATTCGTCAGGGTTATAAATGGTTTGTTACTTGAGAATTTATTTCATAGAAACCCACATCGTAAAAAAAAGGAATACTAAAAATTAATTTTAAAAAGTTAAATATGAAACATAATGGTTACCCAAATTAACTCATCACTAGTTTTCCACATAGGAGATCATAAGTGAAAATATGTATATGGAGGAGAAATCTAACCATCAAGTTCTGATGGAGAGTGGTAGAGAACATGTCTATGAAAAATCCAACAATCACATAGCCATATATTTGTGATGATCTAAGGTACCCTCTGATTCATCGGATATAAGAGCACTAGGAAAACATTTTTGGTTTTCAATATCATTTCCCTAAAGTTGAAAATTTTGAATTAGAAGAAATACTTGCTTGATTTTGGTATAATCTCACTGTTCTTCATACTTTGAACAATTTTCCATTTTATCTCTTAAAGAAATGAAGTTGAATTTGTTATTTGTGAAGTGTTAAAAGATCTTGTGATAGAATGATGGGTCATTCCATCTGTTTCAAACAAAAGGATATCAAAAGTTATCAAATATACATAAGTCCATCTATGGTGAGGTTAATCATATATGATTCCAAAAATGAACTTATACTTTATATATCATACCACTTAATAAAACTAGTTTCTACTAACCAGGGCCTTCCTGTAGGCCAGTGGTATGCGATAAAGGTCAGTCGCACTTCAGTTGTGGGTACGATTCCCACAACCTTGTCCGACGCGAGGGGTTGTCGCCCGTCCATCAGGTTGTCCTTTTTATAAAACTACATTACTATAACATCGCATCAATAATATCAAAAAAATTTCTATCAATAAACAATACTAACTAATGTCCAACATAATCCATTCCAATCTTTAGGCTTATCTAAAATGCTTCGGTCTAAGATCATAGTATAAATAAAATGATTACTTGAAATGTCACATGAGAATCACATGAATGCAATCATTTATCCCCTAATATATCATAAGATATATCTTCTTGGTCAAATTACAAACATGTGAATACCTTAATCATGTATTCTCTTGGAGAATTAATACACATTGAACCTTAGTGAAAGCATGAATGTTGTTAAATTTTAACACTTTCCACATATCAAAATCCCAAAAATTCTATATACTCAAACCATAATATCACTTAGTCCTTATATCAATCATGAGATCATGAATAGAATCAAACATCTCATTATCTTCTTATGAATTCGTTATGCCTATATCATCTGCTTTCCAAAATATTTGAATCACTTTTCATGGTTACCGGTACCATAAAATTATTGAAAACCACAATAGACTAATACAAAAATATTCTAATACACCATAAAAGTACCTCAACAATATTATTCTTGAATACCAATACATAAACACTTCAATCCATCCTCTTCAATGATTGTCCTGTAATAAGTCCTTCCTTGATTTAAAAGTAACTTTTTAGGTCAGGGCATTGATTCGGGTAATGTCCATGTTCTCCACAAATAAGACATTGAACTCCATTACAGTCTGTCACTCTATGACCCTTTTCTCCACACAGATAACATCAATCCCTCCATTTGAGGTATTCCTCATGGTTCATTTTCCCTTCTTTATAAATCTCAATCTTCCCTTCTCTATGCTTCTCACTATGCGACCATGCATAAAATTCCATCTTCCTTTTATTTGATGACTTTGTAATACCACTAAATTTTACCTTGTTAATCATATATCGTGATGACTGATTCAGCATAGTCAAAATATCTTTCTTTCTAGGCATTACGCAATTTCATTGCTCATAGTCACCAATTTTTCCATTGGATTCAATGTTAACCGAATTCATTCTTGTTCCCTCCATTGAATAAAACATAAAAAGAATTCTGTAAGAGGCAAAAATAATTCTAGGGAAAACAACATAGTAAAGGGGGAGTACCCTCAATATCTAACATCTTAGGTTAAATTCTAATATAGTTACTATAGTTCTAGGACTATATCCTATAAGTATACTTATCCTTAGGGACATCCCTAGACATACCTTAGAAATATCTCTAGGGATCTCAATAACATTTTCGCATCCTAGTTTCCAAATGTTGACTAAACCTTTCCTCTGATACCAACTGTAGAGACCCAAAGCTTGATGTACGTGGACAATACATTACTTTTGCGGAATACTTAATACATAACAAAAATCAAAACTCAAGGACCGTAATAGTTTAGTGTCTTTGGAAACATGGAACGTAATCTTCTAATCTTGTTGAAATATCTTCAACATCTCCCATAAAGATCTTCCCCTTTTGTTTTCTTAAATAAAAACATTCATTAAATCCTGGGGAAAAGAAAACATATAAAGGGTGATCTCAAATGCTCAGTAAGGATAAACATAGAGAACATAAAATAATCTATAAACATTTGAATGCAAAAACATGAACATAAAATCTAAACATCAAAATCTTGAGCAAAGACATGAATCTTGGAAGTACATAAGGCATATATCATAAGGGAACATCAATCATGATAAAATTGCATTGGAATAAAACATGTAATTGTAGAAACCATTAAGCATATGATATTATTTCCATAGTATCCAAGGCATTGCTTCCAAGACCATCTTTGTGGACAAAGTCTCTTTCTGAATCGATTTCACTCCTCGTTCCAGTCCTATATTACTGAACCGGTTTAACTTGTCGTTCCATCCATGTCTATCTCATGAGATATAAATTTTTACCCAATGCATTGGAGGGAGATATAGGTTCTACCCATCTCATAATGAAATCATTCTTACTTTTTCCACAAAATAAATTTAAAACATTCATCATAACCCAAAGAATAAAATGGGATTCATAAACATCATCCCATCATTTAATAATCCATATAAAACAAATGGACATTTCATCATAAGAAAAGTGAAACCATGTAAATCATATAGACATGATACTTGAAACATACAAATATGAAATAATGTTATCTTATATGAAAATGATTTTGATAAAACACTTGAAATGAATTCTTGAGGAAAATATCCTTTTTTCTTCAAAATCATTTTATTTTCACGAAATGTCATGAAATTTTAAAAGAAAAGGATTTTGTTGAAAATAGTCATGAAATATATTGGAGGAATCTTCATTAAAATAAGGCTTTATAAAACCGTAAAAATCCTTTCATGCCGTATACGTTAAAAAACATTCTTCTCGTACTTTTGTCGAAAAAGTCAAAAAGTACCTCATAAAGTAAACAAAAGAAATATTCCTTACATACCATGTAGTAAAAGTCATAATGGGTAAAAAGTAAATTAAACATACATAAAAACACTTTTATAAAAAATGTACATTGATGATAACAATAACCCCAGTAAATACTTACGTATAAGAAATCTCGGATAAAAATGAGATTTTCAAAATTATACCTTACCTTAGGTCCGATATGATTTGTACGTATCAAAACATCATGTATAATGATTTAAATAAGGTCATTGACTTATTACAGAATCATATTAATTGTTATGATATCATGTATGGTTCAATTATGACTTTATATTACCCATTATTTTGTAAATTAATGTTAAAGTAGCGTTTTGGGTAAAATCATCTTACTTATCGTACGTGTTTGGACTTGTTATTCATGATGTTATTATTAATTATATCATGATTTACTTACTTCCAAAATGTAAATCATTATTTATATATCATATAAATTAATTATATATCCAGCATATACAAGCATTTATAATAGTACATAACATATGGAGGTAAGAAATGAAACACACCGTTCACGGAGACGGTAAGTCGTACGTACGCATGAATGCTACTTTCATTTATATTTCTTATTTTAATGGAAATAAAACATAATTATACATAGGTATATTATAATTCCAGTATAATATCATATATAATATCATTAACCACATCCTTTATACATCTCACATAAGGTATTAATGAATCACATCACTTTGAGGGGGCGGTAGTCCGCACTTCCTCAAATGAGATTATTGTAATTACCAACTATGGAAACCATAAAGGATTGATATAATTGGGAGGTAAAGAAAAATAATGAAATAATATACATAATATATATTATATATAAATACAGTGCCATCATAATGTCCACCATGAGAGGCGGTAGGAGAAAATCGAACAATCATAGTTTCGTGAGGCGTTACTTTGCCATCACAAAAACATTATGTTCTTAATCCATTAGATGGAGGTGTGTGCATGTGTAGTTTGAATCCTTCTCATAAAAACATCCAAGTATATTTAGGATATTTTTTTTGTTACAAAATAATGGATTAAAAAGAGTTTAGGGGTTGGCGAAGTAGAATAAAAGAAAACAACTTAAGAGAAACTATTACCTTTAATTTTGGTAACTTCTTTTGGTTTGAACCAAAAAGACTTCTTGGATATTTTTCGGCCTAATGAAAGGATTCAAGGAGAGGATGGGGATGTAGGGAGATTATTTGGGTAGATTTTGGAAGATCCAAAAGGCTTGAGAGGTGTGAGGAATTTCATCAAAGTGGTCTCCTTTTATAAGGGAGAGGAGGGGCTCTTTAGGAAAGTGTGAAAACATTATTTTATTATAAACTTATAATCAATTTCAGAAGGTCAAAAACACATTAATTTCGAAGATAAGATGACTCATATTCTAAATAAAATCATCCAATTGGAATTTGACAGGTTTTTGATGATATTTTAATCATTATAATCTTATTTATTTAAATCATTTATTAATGAGGTAAACACTACATCATTATTGTGTCATAAATAATTTTATTCATTTGATGTCTAAAAATTATGAAAAAATATACCATGATGTAGGTAATATTTTTATATTTCCAAAGAATATTTATAGTCAAAAATATAACTTATATAACCCCTTATAAAAATTAATTACTAAAATATTTTTGTTAAATTCAATTTTGTGTTTACATTAAATTATTTAATCCAAATTGTCATTTTCACTACCATGTGGCTCATTGGGGTCCCAAAATCGGCCCAAGGATGCCCATGGTCAGCCACTACTCATAAAATAAGGTTAGGACAAGTGTCGAGGTAATTTTGAATTATTATAATATTCTTTTAACCTTGAAGTACCCTATTTACCTTTAACTGCAGTAAATAAAAATTACCATAGTTACTATTCATAATGCCCAAAAATAAAAATTAGCTTGTTAACGTAATTCGGACCCACTGATTTCAAATATGGAATCCATTTTTCCAAATTAGATACACAAATGTTTCAGTAATTAAATTAAAATTAATCCCGTTGTCGAAAGAAAATGAGTTTTAAAAGCTAAAACATTGACAAAGATTGAATTGATTTACCCTATGAATTCAATGTAAAATCATTGCTAATGACATACATTATATTAAATGGTAAAAGTATATTCTATTTATATTTTTAAACCATTAAATATTATAATTTAACCATATAAATTATTTCAATGAAGAAATTTGTTTTTAATTAAAATATAGTGTGTTTTAATTATTCATTAAAATATGAAAGTTATCAGAATAATATGAAAATTTTATCCAAAGTAAATTTTTATATCCTGATTCCAAAGAAAAATTTTATTTTGTCAAATTGAACTTATAAACAAGTCAAAAACTAGATTTAATGTGGGTGCGCCATCAAAAGGCGGCAAAACTTCATTTTTTGAAAAATACTTATTTTACCAGAAAAATTTATTTTGTTCTTATACCATGTTCTAGAAAATGTGTAAGATGAATAATAATTTTATAAAATTCAAAATTTAGTTAATACTATTCATAACGTCTAGTTAATAATAATATTATAATAATATATAGTTGTTTAGTAAAACCCGATATTGCGTACAACACATGCTATCGAGGAAGGTCGCGATTGCGTGTAATGCAAGTCAAGTTAGGGTTGCGTGTAGTGAAAGACTCCATTGTTGTTGAGTATAAAAAAATCCAATCATATTTCATTTATACATTGAATATATATATATACACTCAATTTTGTATTGAATAAATTCTATCAAATGAACTTGAAATTGTGTGGAACACGATCCAAGAATTGTGTTGCGTATACTGCAAGCTAATACGGTGTTGCGTATAGCACAAGATAATATTGGTGTAGCATAAAACACATGACATCAAATAAATAAAAAATAGTACTTATCATAAAATCTCGGGGTGTTACATTTACATGCTATAAGAAGTTTTCAAATGATTCTTTTGAAATTTTTTCAAATGAGGTACTCTTTACCAAAGGCATGAACAAAATCATTTTTTTCATATATACCATGTCAATGGATTTTCCCACCCTCATGAAAAATATTTGTTTTGAATATTATTTTTCATGTTTCAATGGTTATTTAAAAAGAAAATGGTTTTCTTAAAATTTTGGATATCTTTATATTTTAAATAGGTTATTTCAAAAAAAATTATTTTCCTCAAAAAATCTTCCAGTAATATTTTAACGGTATTATCATATATGAAAAAATCCATGGTTGTTACTTATGATCCATTGGGGATATAATCTATTTATTTTATCTTTATTCATTCCATGGAAATTTTATGAATATGATGATGAGATATTGATTAAACCCATTTTATTTTCCATTGGTTAAGCTATGATTAAATGATAAATGGTTTCCAGATTTCTTGGCATATATATAAATGAATTATATAATGGGTAGGTCTATTATAACTCTCCAATTAATTGTGTTTTGATTAATGATTATGATTTCAAAGGGTACACATAAGTTCATCCCAAGACCAAAAGAATGTATATGGTTGGTTATCCCAATGCTGTAGTCAGTACACTGGTGGTTAGCCCAAGCCTAACAAGTAATGAATTTAATGGTGGGTATTCTTGGTATAGGATTTATATGATTATGATTATGCCACACATTTTATGCCATTATCTATGACATGTTTTTAAGCTTATTATATGATTTCATGGGTCATAATATTTGATTCATATATTATTCATGTATTATGATCTTATAAATCCTAAATTCATGATTGTGATCTATGATTTTTTTGGTATGATTTTCAAATTTCAATATCATGATTTCATACGTGTATGCTCATTATATTCGTAAATATGATCATTGATTAATATCAACCATTTTTACCCTTACTTAGGATCTGATCTCACCCTTCCTTGTATTTTCTTTTTTCTAGGTTAAAAAGAAATGGATTTTGTATGGTATGTCTAAGAAGTGTATTTTGTGAGACGAACATTATGGGATACTTTGAACATCATTTATAAAATAATATGATTATTTAACTTGTATTCATTGATACTAAACGTTTTTTGTTTTGTTCATTAATTATTATGATATTTATTGAATAATCATAAATAATGTTTCAATATATATGAATGTAATTTTTATATTACCTTGATTTGGATCAGAGTAGGGTTTAGTAATTTTTGGACATTAGGATTAGGGAGTTTTTTTAAACCATGGGATATGTCCATGTGTAGGTAAATATCCTGAAACATTGGTAAATTATATATTTTCAATTTTTTAATGAAAATAAATTAATTTCATGATAGTAGAAATTATATGTGGCTATGGAAAAAATTCACCTAGGGTTAACAACTCTAAAAAGGGTTTATGTTGTATTAACTCAATTGTTCCTAGTACATGGTGAGTGGGCCTAAGACAACACAATAAGATTGACCCTATTGGTTGATATACTTTGGTTAATTCACATTTTTTTATGAATTGTAATGAAGTATTTGAATCGATAATGACTATGGGTGGAATAGATTAAACCTAATGTGTCTCAGATTGAAAATATAGTTTCATGATTAATAAATCGACTTAATTATATTACTTCATTATATTATTAATCACTATGATTACTATTTCTCGCATTATTATTTTTGGTTTAAGTCAATGGATAGAAATAGGAGGAGTAATTTTAACACTAAATAATATGGATAATTTAATTATTGTGTTCCGAAGAAATTTATTTTTATGGCGGGTAGAATATAGAATAATATTTTTATACTTATGTAACTTTCTCATGTTACAAATCTTATCTTTCTTCCAAATGAGAAAATGAGGGAACAAAATACTATTGATCCCTTCATGAAGAAACATTGGCATTTTTAGTGGTTTCATTACCCACTAATTCTTGAGTAATGAATCAATACCACTAAAAATATATTTTATTTTCACTAGTGCTTGAATCATGAAAAAATTATTTTCCTTATTAATCTTTTTTAAGGTGCAGAATATCAGTGGTAGAATCATATAAAAAATAGGAGGAAACTAGTATATATTGACTCTATGGAGTGAGATGCGTTTAGTAGTTTTTTTATTATGTACTTTCCTCTTATTAGTCATAGAAAAATTAGGAAATAAGTCCTTTAGAAAATGTATACGGATGATGAATCCATTAGTACTTATGAGGAAAATTTTACAAGACTTTTAACGTATAATTATGTTATTATAATTAAAAGAGAAATTATTATTTATCAATTATTTAGTTTCTTAAACCCAATTACTCAATGGTCGTTATCTATAAAAATATATTTTACGAAATAATTTGATGCTTTATCAAGGTAGAAATAGATATTAGACTCACCTAACTATCTCATGGTTTTAATAAGAAATGAAAGATTAAATTAAAATGAAATTATATTTACAAAAATCATGGAGGGGAGAATGTGAACAATTCATTATACATGATGTATGAAAAGGTAAATATATGAAATTTTATTATTGAGCCAATTAAATTTGTTAGGGCTATAAAGGAAGGCCATTGGGAAATATAATTTCAATGTTATGGGATGAAGTTAGATAATGATGTGAATAGATAGAAAGTATAAGGCCTCAGCCTTAAACATTACTTAATCATGAGTTATTACAAGATTACACATTGAGGATCTTTTAAGGTTTAGAGTTTTAGAGAATTAGATCATAAATCATGCATTACATTCCACATTTAAACAAAGTGGTTACATAAAAGGTAGTATTAATTTTTTTCCATCAATGGAAACATATTTAGAAAAAAACATGGATTCTTTCATGACACTTCTTTGACCCTATCGTCACATCATGTAACTTTCACTTGACCTGTGAAAAACATTTCAAAAACCTGGGATGATCATAAAAAGATCAGTAAGGGATATAAAAGTACGAAATGAAAACATTAGTCCATGTATGCAATCATAATTTACTCATAAAACAAAATCATTTTAACATACCTCATCAAATCATGAATAAATTATAGAAATCATAAGACATAGAGGTAACTTGAGGCATTCATAACATTATTGCGTAGGGAGTAACCCACATGGTTACGTTTGGAATACCAATCACATTATATTACTTAAATCTCTTTAGAGAAACCTCAACATTTAACCCCTTTGCGTTACCCAATGAATTGGAGAGCTATATCTGGCTCACTCGCCCTTAGTTTATCATGGAACCAGCCGTCTTCATAACAATCCCCAAGAACCGTAACATAATCGTATCACATAAAACATCCATAAAGGAAACATAACATTTCCACTTTTTAATAAAAATATATCAATACAACACATTGATATAAAAACATTATGAAAACCATTTCCAATACCAAAATAAAAGAAAAGTAAAACATGGTATTTTTTTTATTTTTTACAAAAATTTATGGCTTGTGGAGGAAGTCGAAGCTCAAATAATGGTCACGGCGGTGGAGAAGTCGTTGTCGCCGCATACGTACGACAAAAAAACATTCCCTTTTTTCATTTATTAAATGATTTGTATAAAAAAGATTCCCTTTGAATAAATATAAAAGTAAAAGGGGTTTATACACTGTATAAAAGAAATTTGTGTATAAAACATAATATGCCTCAATGAAAGAAGATTGAGATGAAGTCCCTTACCTCGGGTCCAACTTGACTCGATCATTCTTTAACGTCCTGAATAATAAACTTGTGTTAATTTATACTTGCTTAAGAATAATTTTCAAGTTCATTATTCCTTTTCTATCACTTATTACCATTTTATGAACACTGTGTAATTATTTAAGTTAATAATGGTCATTTTGTCGATCATTGGTACTTGAGTCAAAAATAAACTCTTTATAATTACAAGTTGTTCATGTGGTAAAATATCCATTATATCCCGAATTATATTCATGATTTAGATATCATATATGTCATATATATCCAGTATATAAATTCATTTACAATATTAAATAACATTTATAGGTAAGAAATGAAATGCACCGTTCATGGAGAGGCAAGCCGTACGTACGCATGAAAGCTATATTCATTTATATTTCGTATTTTATGGGATGGAATCATAATTATATAATGGTATATTATAATTCCAGTATAATGTCATATATAATATCATTAATTCCATCCTTTATATGTCCCACATATGGAATTAACGAATCAAATCACTTTGAGGGGGCGGTAGTCCGCACTTCCTAAAATGAAGATATCGCGTATACCCATAATGGAAGCCATAAAGGTATGCCATAAATGAAAAATACAGAAGATTAAGGAAAAAATAAACATATTATATATCATATATAAATATATTTACATCTTACCAGACACCTTTTAAGGTGTTATAAAAATATTGAACAATCATCGTTTCGTGAGGCAGAAATTCGCCATGCACGGAAACAGTATGTTCATTAACCTTTAAATGTAGGTGTGTGTAAGTGTAGCTCGATTAATTCTTATAAAAACATCCTAGCATATGGAACATACTGTTTTTGTTAAAAAATAAATAAATAAAAATAGTTTAGGTGGTTGGAGAAGAAAAATAAAACAAAAGAACATTAGAGAAGTTTTTACCTTTAAATCGGGCAACTCTTCTTGGTTAGAACCAAAAGGGTTTCTTGAAGAGTTTTCTGTGTATGGTAAGGCTTGTAGGATGATGAGAGGGATGTGGAGAGATAAAATGAGCAGACCCTGGATGATCCAATGGCTTGAGAAGTGTGCGCAGAGAGGTAGAGGTGGGGGCCTTTTATAAGAGGAGAGAAGGGGCACTCTTGGAATGTTATAAAATGTTACTTTATATTGAAATGTGTTTTGGATTTAAAAGGTCCAAAATTGATATATTTCGAGGATAAAGTGATAAGGGTTCGAAGTATACTCTTCCAATAGGTCTTTGACAAGTTTATGTCTTATATTTTACATTATCTTTTCATTTTATTTAAATCATTCATTAATGAGGTAATCGCTTCATCATCATGATTTCATAAAAAATTTAATTTAATTAATGTCTAAAAATTATAAAAAAAATAAAAATATAAAAAGTTAAAATTAAAAATGACAAGATGAAAAATGTTTAAAAAATGTTTAACTCAGGTGATACATTTTTTGTTATATTTAACTTTCTTTAAAAATAAAAAGATAAAAAGTCATTACCACACAAAAGTGATTCCATGGGGTGCCCAAGTTTGGAATAAGGCATACCATGGTCGGCCATGACACAAACAGTAGAATTAGAACACATCTTGGGGTTATGTGTTATTATTATGATATTATTTTATTATCCTTAACTACCTGATTACTAATTAATCAAGATAATTAAAGATAATTACTGTCATTACTATTCATAATGTCCAAAAACAAAAGAGTCTTGATTACATAATTTGGACCTTATGATTCCAAATATGTAATCCATTTTACCAAATGTCAAACACAGAAATTGCAATAATTAATTTAAAAATAATTCCCGTTGTCAAAACAAATTGCGGGTTTTTTAGAAACAATATCTATGAAAAGTTTGTCACTTGTTTATGCCCAATTCCAAAGTGAAATTAATCCCAATGACCACCATTGGAATACCTGGTAAAATATATTCTATTTAAACTTTAAAACCTATTAAAAAGTTAATCTATCCATATAATTAAATTATATGAAAATGCAGTTTTGATGTAAAATGCAGTATTTTTCACTATTCATTAAAAAATGAACATTGTCAGAAAAATACCAAAAATTAACCCAAGGTAAATTTCAATGTCCCAATAATAAAGAATATGTTTTTTGACAATTAGAGCTTATTAAATTGTAAACATTTTTATTTAAAAAAGGGTTTTCCATCAAAAGGCAGTAAAACATTCTTTTAAAAATATTAGTGTATTCCATGCTTAAGATTGGATTTATTCTCGTTTTAAGCCTCTAAAAAACTATCTAATTCATAAATTGATATAGATAAAAATATCTATTATTCATTACTTACATGGGATGTTACATCCTTCCCCCCTTTAGAAAATTACATCCCCGCAATTTATTTACTTATTGAATAAGTTGGGGTATTTATCCTTCATTTCATTTTTAGATTCCCATGTTGCCTCTTCAATCATGTGGTTTTCCACAAAACCTTTACTTGATGAATCACCTTATTATGAAACACTTGATCCTTGTGGTTAAGAATCTAGACCGTTTGTTCCTCATAAGATAGATTCTCTTCCAGCTGAACTACCTCTGGACTCAAAACATGAGATGTATTTGGCATGTACTTCCTTAACAATGATACATGAAAAACATTGTGTACCTGAGATAAACTCGGAGGTAATGCCACTCGGTATTCAACTGATCCAACTCTCTCCAGAATTTCATAGGGCCCAATGAACCTTGGACTCAGCTTTCCTTTCTTACCAAATCTCATCATACTTTTCCATGGTGAAACTTTGAGAAGAACATGATCACCTACCTCAAAAGAGAGATCCTTCCTCCTGTTGTCCGCATAACTCTTCTGCCTACTCTGAGCTGTTCTCAAGTGTTTCTATATCAGCTGAACTTTTTCTGCCAACTCTTCTACCAATTCTGGTCCCATCAAATTCCTTTCACTCACTTCATCCCAGAAATCTGGAGTTCTACACCGCTTCCCATATAATGCCTAAAATGGTGTCATTTGTATACTGGAATGAAAACTGTTATTATAAGAAAACTCAACCAGAGAAATATGTTGGTCCCAACATCCCTGATAATCCATCGAACAAGAACGTAGCATATCCACCAAGTTCTGAATCATTCGTTCTGACTTCCCATCTGATTGAGGATAAAAATTCGTTCTAAAATTTCATTTAGTACCCAAGGACTTCTGAAGGACTTTCCAAAAGTTATAAGTGAACCTGGGATCACAGTCAGATACAATGGAAAGAGGAACTCCATGTAACCTGACTATCTCTTTAAGATACAAACAGGAATGTTGATCTAGGGAAAAAGTATCTCGTATAGAAAGGAAATGAGAATATTTAGTTAAGTGATCAACAATAACCCAGATTGCATTATTACCTCGAGCTGTCTTTGGAAATCCCACAACAAAGTCCATGGACACATTCTCCCATTTCCACTCTGGAACTGGTAAAGGATGAAGCATCCCTTTCAGAAACTGCAACTCTGCTTTAACCTATTGACATGTAAAACACTTCACAGTAAAATTAGCAATGTATCTTTTCATTCTGTCCCACCCGTAATACTCCTGAAGATCTCTATACATCTTAGTACTGCCTGGATGAACTGAAAATGGAGAACTATGAACTTCACATAACAACTCTCTCTTCAACTGAGAATCACATGGAACACACAATCAATTCCCAAATCTCAAAACACAATCATTATCAATGTTTAATTCAGGCAACATACCCTTCTGAACCAGCTCTACCTTTTTTGGAAACTCGTTGTCTTGCTTCTGTGCTTGCTTAATTCTGTCTCATAGAGAATATTTCACTGATACCTAAAACAAAACAGAAGAACATCATGTACCAAAAACATCTATGACAATTTTCATCAAATCCTTAACCAAAGGATCACGTTCCAAACACAACATTGTTAATGAAGCATTACTTTTTCGACTCAAAGCATCATCCACTTTATTTTCTTTTCCCGGATGTTAATGAATTATACAATCATAATCCTTGATTAATTCTAGCCATATCCTCTGTCTCATGTTCAATTCTTTTTTATCAAATATATACATTAAACTATTTTGATCAGTATATATTTCACACTTTACTCAATACAAATGTTGCCTCTAAATTTTTAAAGCAAAAACAACATCATCTAATTCCAAATCATGTGAGGGTAATTTACCTCATGAGTTTTCAATAGTCGTGAAGCATAAGAAATTACCTAATCATTCTGCATTAGGACGCAACCAAGTCCTTTAATTGAATCATCACTGTAGATAACAAACTCATCATTCCTGGAAGGTAGTGCCAAAACCAGAGCATTCACCAATCTTCTTTTCAATTCCTGAAAACAATCATTACATTCTTCTGTCCAGATAAACTTAACACCCTTCTGAGTTAGCTTAGACATTGGACTAGATAACCGTGAAATATTTCTAACAGAACTTCTGTAATAGCATGTCAAACCAAGGAATCTATGAATCTCAGTTACATTTGTGGGTCTTGGTCATTCTTCAATAACCATTGTTTTTGCAGGATCAACAGTTATCCCATCTTTAGAAATAATGTGACCAAGGAATGAAATTTTTTGCAACCAAAACTCACACTTTTTGAATTTCTCATACAATTTATTTTCTTTTTAGGTTTTCAAAATAACCCTTAAATGTCTTTCATGATCCTCTTTACTTTTAGAAAACACCAAAATATCATCAATGAAAACAACCACAAACTTTTCCAAGAACTCATGGAAAATTCTATTCATAAGGTCCATGAATACAACAGGTGAATTGGTTAGCCCAAAAGGCATTAATAAAAATTCATAATGGCCATATCTTGTACGAAACGCGGTCTTTGGAATATCTGCTTCCTTTACCTTCAACTAATGGTACCCCGATCTCAGGTCAATCTTTGAAAAAAACTGAGCTCTATGGAGCTGATCAAACAAATCATTGATATGAGGCAAAGGATATTTGTTCTTAACAGTGATGTTATTCAAGGCTCTATAATCAATGGAAAGTCTCATTGAACAATCTTTCTTTTTAACAAATAAAACAGGATCACCCCATGGTGATGTGCTAGTTCAAATGAAACCTTTCTCTAATAAATCTTGAAATTTCTCCTTCAACTCTAAAAGTTCAATTTGAGCCATTCGATAAGGGGTTTTGAAATTGAATTAGCATCAGGAACTAAGTTAATAGTAAATTCAACATCCCGATCTAGTATTATTCTAGGAAACTCATCAGGAAAAACAACAGGATACTCATTTACCACTGGCACATCATTAATCTGAGCAGTTCCCTTGTTTTCAACAATATGTGCAAGGTAACATTCACTTCCATCTTTTACAAGTTTCTCAGCCTCTTGATATGTTATCAACAGTAAGGGTTAATTCTTGTACACAAACTGAAAGTCTTTCTGAAAAGAAACTTCTTTAGCTCTACAGTCAATATTAGAATGGTAAATAGAGAGTCAGTCCATAGCAAGGATAACATAAAACACTACGAGAGGTAAAACAATAAGGTTCGCAAGTAGGTTCTTTCCATGGATAAGGATATGAAGATTCATATAAATTATTTTTTCCTCAACATTTCCCCTAGGTGTTTTTACCACAATTTCCAGAGTCATTTCTTGAGATGGTATTCCTAATTTACTAGAATAGTTTTTATAGGTGAAAGAATGTGTAGACCCTGAATCAAACAACACACTGGCATAATATGAAAGAAGAAAAAAATTATCTGATACCACTTCATTTGATGGCCCAACATCTGCTAAAGTAGTTGCAAAGGATTTAACCACCACTTTATTCTTTTAGTCAAACTTCTTCCCATCACTCGACCTCTTTTTCAGACACTCGTTTTCACAGTGACCCATCTCATTGCACTTCAAACATTTCACTAACTGTAACTCAAATTTGTTCTTACCATCACCCTGATCTTTTTTAGTGAAATCAAAAGCCTTATGTCCCATCTTACCACATCAGTAGCACTTTCCAGAATTAAGAAGACATTCCCCAATATGACTTTTACCACATTTATCAAAAACAGGAAACATATTTTTCTTACCGTCAGACCTTTTTGAAGAACTCTTTCCTTTCTCTTGCCACCTCGGTCTTTTCTTCTATTGGTTGTTATAGAACACTTGATCATCGGAAAACTCCATTTCCACCTTCTCAGCACAACGAAAAAACATTTCATAACTTTTAAACTCATGATAATCCAATGACCTTCGATATTTTGGATTTAATCCTGAGTAAAAATGATTGATTTTAATATCAAGGTCTCGGATAAAATTTAGAGCATACCTTTCCAATCGAGTGAACCTTTCTTCATAGGCAGCCACTGAGTCTTCCTCTTTCCTCAATTCTAGGAATTGTTTTTCCACCCTAAGTCAAAAAACATTAGGAAAATACTTCTCAGGAAACATACCTTTGAATTCATCCCAGTCGAGAGCATTAATATCATCAGCGTCCCTGATATTTTTAACCATCGACCACCACCGATCTACTTCACCCTCCAAACGGTAAATAGCAAGACTAACCTTTTGATTATCTGAACACCCCATGACATCGAAAATATTCTCTAGTGCTTTAATCCACCCTTTAGCTAGCACATGGTTAGATGATCCTCTGAATGATGGGGGATGTTGCCTCATGAAATGTTCCACCACTGACATGTTTCTATGTGGTTGATCTGGCTAATCTCAGGCACGGATACCACCACCATTTATCGCTTGAGTCAACTACTCCATTACTGCAACAAACTATTCAGTTCCAATTCCAACCATCTCAGGATGCCGATTCAGAAGGTTATTTCCTTCTGCATGCCTTCCTAGCACTGCTTCCCTGTTTCCTCTGCGGAAAACCATTCTGAACAAACATGTATTAGATGAGGCAACATGGTAATCTTCAAATGCTATATCATTTTAAATTGACCATCAAAAAAATATTTTTGGATAATAATTTAATATAATTATAACTCCTAAAGTTATCTAAACCGACCTCTGATACCAACTATAAGGCCCAGCCTTAAACATTACATAATCTTGAGTTATTACAAGATTACACATTGGGGATCTTTTCAGGTTTAGAGTTTTAGAGAATTAGATCATAAATCATGCATTACATTCCACATATAAACAAAATGGTTACATAAAAGGTAGTATTCATTTTTTCCCATCAATGTAAAACAAAACATGGATTCTTTCATGACACTTCCTTGACCCTATCATCACATAATGTACCTATTCCTTGACCTATGAAAAACATTTCAAAAATGTGGGATGAGCATAAAAATCTTAGTAAGGGATATAAATGTATGAAATGAAAACATTAGTCCATGTATGCAATCATAATTTACTCATTAAACATAAGAATTTTAACATACCTCATCAAATCATGAATAAATCATAGAAATCATAACACATAAAGGTAACATGAGGAATTCATAACATTCTTACATAGGGTGTAACCCTCATGGTTACGTTTGGAATACCCATCATAGTATATTCCCTAAATCTCTTCAGAGAAACCTTGACGTTTAACCCCTTTGTGTTACCCAATGCATTGGAGAGCTATATCGAGCTCACCCGCCCTTAGATTATCACGGAACCACTCGTCTTCATAACAATTCCCAAGAACCATAACATAATCATATCACCAAAAACATGCATAAAGGAAACATAACCATTCCACTTTTCAATCACAAGATATCAATACAACACATTGATATAAAAACATTATGAAAACCATTTACAATACCAAAATAAAAGAAAATTAAATCATGGTAATTATTTTTTTCATTTTTGAAAAATGTTATGGCTTGTGGAGGAAGTTGAAGCTCAAATAATGGTCACAGTGGTGGAGAAGTCGTTGTTGCCGCATACGTACGACAAAAGAACATTCCCTTTTTTTGTTTAGTAAATGATTCATATAAAAAATATTTCTTTTGAATAAATGTAAAAGTAAAATTGGTTTATACACCATATAAAATAAATTTGTGTATAAAACATAATATCCCTCAATGAAAGGAGATTGAGATGAAGTCCCTTACCTCGGGTCCGACTTAAATCGATCGTTCTTTAACATCCTGAATAATAAATTTGAGTTAGTTTCAACTTTCTTAAGAACCTTTTTCAAGTTCATCATTCCTTATATGTCACTTATTACCATTTTATTAACACTATGTAATTATTTAAGTTAATAATGGTCGTTTTGTCGATCATTGGTACTTGAGTCAAAAATAAACTCTTTATAATTACAAGTTGTTCATGTGGTAAAATATCCATTATATACAGAATTATATTCATTATTTAGATATCATATATGTCATATATATCCTATATATACATGAATTTACAATATTAAATAACATTTAGAGGTAAGAAATGAAATGAACCGTTCATGGAGTCGGTAAGCCATACGTACGCATGAACGCTACTTTCATTTCTATATCGTATTTTATGGAATGGAATCATAATTATATAAAGGTATATTATAATTACAATATAATATCATATATAATATCATTAATTCCATACTTTATGTGTCCCACATATGGCATTAACGAATCAAATCACTTTGAGGGGCGGTAGTCCGCACTTCCTAAAATGAAGATATTGCGTCTACCCATAATAGAAGCCATAAAGGCATGCCATAAATGAAAAGTACCAAAGATTAAGGAAAAAATAAACATATTATATATCATGTATAAATATAGTGACATCTTAATGTCCACCTTTGAAGGTGTTATAAGAATATTGAACAATCATCGTTTCGTGAGGCAGAAATTCGCCATCCACGGAAACAGTATGTTCTTTAACCATTAGATGTAGGTGTGTGTAAGTGTAGCTCGAATAATTCTTATAACAACATCCTAATATATGTAAAATACTTGTGTTGTTAAAAAAATAAATGAATAAAAAGATTTTAGGGGGTTGGAGAAGAAAAATAAAACAAAAGAACATTAGAGAAGTCTTTACCTTTAAATCGGGTAACTCCTCTTGGTTAGAACCAAAAGGGTTTCTTGAAGAGATTTCTATGTAAGGTAAGGATTCTAGGATGAATAGAGGGATGTGGAGAGATAAAATTAGTAGATATTGGTCGAACCAATGTCTTGAGAAGTGTGTGTAAATAGGTAGAGGTGGGGCCCTTTTATAAGAGGAGAGGAGGGGCACTCTTGAAATGTTATAAAATGTTACTTTATATTGAAATGTGGTTCGGATTTAAAAGGTCCCAAATTGATATATTTAGAGGATAAGGTGATAAAGGTTATAAATATACTCATAAAATAGGTCTTTGATAAGTTTAAGGTTTATAATTTACATTATCTTTTCATTTTATTTAAATCGTTCATTAATGGGGTAATCACTGCATCATCATGATGTCATAAATAATTTTATTTATTTAATGCCTAAAAATTATAAAAAAATACTATGATGTAGGAAATATTTTTACCTTTCCAATTACTATTTATAGTCCGATATATCATTTATTTAGACAAAACTAAAAATGTTTTACTCAGGTGATACATTCTTTCTTATATTTAACTTTCTTTAAAAATAAAAAGATAAAAAGTCATTATCACGCAAACGTGATTCCATGGGGTCCCCAAGTTTGGCACAAGGCATCCCATGGTCGGCCATGACACAACCAGTAGAATTAGGAAACATTTTGGGGTCTTTTGTTATTATTATGATATTATTTTATTATCCTTAACTACCCGATTAATAATTAATCAAGATAATTAAAGAGAATTATCGTTGTTACTATTCATAATGTCCAAAAACAAAAGAGTCTTGATTACATAATTCGGAACACCTGATTCCAAATATGTAATCCATTTTACGAAATTAAAAACCTAGAAATTGCAATAATTAATTTAAAAATAATTCCCGTTGTCAAAACAAATAGAGGGTTTTTTAGAAATAATATCTATGAAAAGTTTGGCGCTTGTTTATGCCTAATTCCAAAGTGAAATTAATTACAATGACCACAATTGGATTACATGGAAAAAAAATATTCTATTTACACTTTAAAACCAATTAAAAATACAATCTATCTATATAATTAAATTAGATGAAAATGCAGTTTTGATGTAAAATGCAGTATTTTTCACTATTCATTAAAAAATGGACATTGTCAGAAAAATATCAAAAATTAACCCAAGGTAAATTTCAATGTCCCAATCATAAATAATATGTTTATTTTCACAAATAGAGCTTATAAAATTTTCAAATTTTTTATTTAAAAAAATGGTTTTCCATCAAAAGGCAGTAAAACAATCTTTTAAAAATATTAGTGTATTCCATGCTGAAGATTGGATTTATTCTCGTTTTAAGCCTCTAAAACACTATCTAATTCATAAATTGACATAGATAAAAATATCTGTTATTAATTACTTACTTGGGATGTTACAGAAAGCTCCACCAGAATCACAACCCTTACTCCAGTCTTTAAATTTTAAAAATAATAATCATTATGTATAACAGTGCTCAAATATAGGGGTTAACGAAAATGATCGATATCAATATCTTTTTAAACCAAGAGACAATGTGAAATATCATGTAATAAAAATTACTATTGTGTGTCAAAAGAATGAAGTGTTGAAAGGTACAATTAATATCCAATATAAAATAGATAATGTTTTATTTGATTTTTCATCCAATAAATATTTTATATCTAAATAATTGTATAATGTTATCACATTACCACTTCAATGATTAGAAATTTAATTTTTACTGAAACACGTAATGGTACTATAAAATCCCACAATGGGTTGACTTGACCTATAACCTAGTCTATCCCTCCACAAGGTCTCAAGAACACATCCTCGAATGTAAAAGTTTTTTGACTAGCGGTGAGGGTCTAAAGGTGTATCAGGAATACTAAACTCTATTATTAGTGTATAATAATAGCTTAAAATAACCAAACTCATTCACATACATAAGAATCATAGTTCACAAAAAAATAAATGGAAACAAAGAATGAAGTAATAAATGAAATGTAGCATACAATTATACATGCTCGAATCATGAAAAATAAACAATAGTCAGTGTAGAGACCCAAAGCTTGATGTACATGGACATTACATTACTTTTGGGGAATACTTAATACATAACAAAAATAGACACCAAAGGACCTTAACAGTTTAGTGTCTTTGGAAACATGGAATATTAACTTCTAATCATGTTGAAAGATCTTCAACATCTACCATAACAATCTTACCCTTTTTGTTTACTTACCTAAAAGCTTTCTTTATATCCTAGGGAAAAGAAAACATAAAAAGGGTGATCTCAAATTCTCAGTAAGGGAAAACATAGAGAACATAAAACAATCCATTAACATTTGAAAGCAAAAACTTGAACATGAAATTTAGACATCAAAATCTTGAGCAAAGACATAAATTGTGGATGTACATGTGCCATATATCATAATGGAACATAAACCATGATAAAATATAATGGTAATAAAACATGTAATTGTGGAAACCATTTAGTACATGTTATGATTTCTATAGTAGCAAAGGCATTTCTGCCAAGACCAACTTATTGGACAAAGTCCCTTTCTGAATCGAGTTCACTCCTCGTTTCATTCCTGTAACACTGAATCGGATTAACTTACCTTTCCAGCCATTTTTATCTCATGAGATATAAATCTTTACCCAATACATTGGAGGGACATATAGGTCCCACCCATCTCATAATGAAATCATTCTTACTTGTGCCACAACATAAACATAAATCATTCATCATATCCCAGAAAATAAAATGGGTTTCATAAAAATCATCACGTCATGACATAATCCATATAAAACAAATGGATATCATTTCATTGTAATAAAATTGAAACCATTTAAATCATAGAGACATTATATTTGAAACATACACATATTAAATAATGTCACCTTATATGGAAAATGGTTTTGATAAAACACATGAAATGAATTCTTGAGGAAAATATCCTTTCTTTTTCTAAATCATTTTATTTTCACAAAATTCCATGAAAATTTAAAAGAAAATGATTTTTTTGAAAATAGTCATGAAATCATGTAGAATAAGCTTCATGAAAATAAGGCTTTATGAAACTATAAAAATCCATTCATGCCGTATAAGTTAAAAATAACATTCTTCTCGTACTTTTTTCAGAAAAGTCAAACAGTTCCCCGTGTAGTAAACAAAAGTAAGATTATTTTCATAACATGTTGTAAATTTTAAAAATGGGTAAAAAGTAATTAAAAAACATGAAAACATTATTTATAAAACATGGGCATGGATGATAACAATAACCCCAGTAAATACTTACGAAAAACAATCTCGGATAAGAATGAGATTGGAATAGTTATCCCTTACCTTAGGTCTGATATTCTTCATACGTATCTGAACATCCTGTATAATGATTTAAATAATGTCATTGAATTATTACAGAATCTTATTCATTGTTATGATATCATATATGGTTCACTTATGACTTTATATTACCCGTTCTTTTGTAAATTCATGTTAAAGTAGTGTTTTGGGTAAAATCGTTTCATTTATCGTCCGTGTTTTGACTTGTAATTATTAATATGATTACTTAGATCATGATTACTTAATTATAGAATTTATAACATTATTTATATATAATATATACTCAGTATATACATATATATAATAGATTGATAAAGGGAGAGAAATATACTATTCATGGTGACAGTAGGTCGTACGTAGGCATGGACGTTGTTTTTTTACCTTATTGAATTGAATGGAATTAAGTAGATGACATACATATATATATACGCAAATACAGTAGCATTATTATTTCATATATTTCATTATTACTTATTATATATACTTTATAATCATTCTTGAATCGTTATCATGGAAAATGAATCTCATCGCGTCGTGGAGACGGTAATCCGTACGTACGCACGAGCGATGATATCGTTTCCATATTTATTGAATGGAATTGGAGTGGATGATATAATATCATAGAATAATTATGATGTTATAATAACCATATATAGTTATTCTTTACACCATTATACCCATCCAAGTAAGGTGTTGGTGGAAAAACAGATTACACCACGGCGTGGAGACGGTATTCCGTACGTACGCCCGCGCGGTGATTTTGTTTTCCGTAGGATGGATAGAAGGTGAAATAGGGTTGTTTAATATTTATAATAACATATAATTATATAATTAATACTTATGTTGTTACTTTATAATGAAACAACTAATGAAGAATAAGTAGAAGAAGAAAGAAACTTGAAAGAATCTGTAACAAATATTACCTCTTCTTCAACACGTGTCTTTGAAACCTCCTCTTAGGGCACAAAAATTGGTATTTGAAGAAGAAAAGGACCTCTTGTATGTTTCTAAGGAGTTTTAGAAGGGAAATGGGTAGGGTTTGACTAATCGTGAAGGCTCAAAGTTGTGTAAAGATGAGAGGGAGGAGGCGCCCTTTTATAAGGGAGGAGAGGGGCACCTTTGGAATCCTCAAAAATATTAGTTTAATATAAATTCAAACCCCACATAAAAACCACCCAAAATGACTCAATTCGATGATTAGATGATATATGGTTGTAATCTCATCAACCAATAAAATTTATACATTTTTTGAATTTATTTTAAACATTACCATTTTGGTTTATCCTTATTTAATCTATTTAATTTTATTTGTGGTAATAAAATTATAAATTTTAAATGGTTATTAATAATCACTTATGTGTCATTAATTTTCCCTAATTGGATACTTTATGACACTGTCGACTATATAAATTTAAATTTATAATTTTTAAATATTGTTGTGATTTTTAAACAATTTAATAATATGTTATTTTTATAAAATAACAATAGTGTCAATTTTGACACTATTCATTTTTTTGAATTTAAATAAAATACACACAGAGGATATATTCAAACTAAAATATTAAATATGTTCCTAACATGTCATATGAATCTATAAAATTAGTGGATAACATTAAATAGTACATATAATATTTATTTTACTATTTTTAAAACTATTTATTTGATACTTCTCTTAATAAAATAATTTCTACAACATTTTTGTATAATTATTAAATGTACATATTTGTAGCATAAATATTAAAATTAAAATACTAAGATGAAAATAAATCTTATATATTACATAAGAATACTTTTAGTCAGATTTATTTTCTATAACACAAAACTTTTAAAATGTTATATTTATTAAATTATAAAGGTGACAACATTGACATCATTTAAAATAAAATAATATAAGTGTCATAATCACTTTTATAAGACTTTAAACGGTCATATATTCGGTCATTAGATGCTTAGGGTGTATATATTCTCTACCAATAAGTTTTTTTCAAGTTTGTGATCCTTTGAGTGGTATTATTATTTCAATAAAACTGTATTACTTATTTTTTACTAAATAAATAATTTCTGCATCATTAATGTATAAGTTATTAAGGTAATTAAATATCTCTTAAAAATTATAAATAAATTACCTTGATAAATAAAACCATTTTATATTTCAAATTAGTATTTATAACCGAATTTATATTCTGTATAAACATATATTAAAAATAATTTATTAATAAAGTTGAGTGAGACATATTTCACTTTCCTTTAAATAAAAAAAACTAAAGGTCTTAATCACGTCCAAGTGGGTTCCAATGGATTCCATTTCGACCCAAATATTCCTTAGGAAGAAATATAAGCATCCAATTATATTAACACAAGTGTTAGAGTAATTTTACAACATTATATTTACCCATAATTACCTGATTTACCTTTTACTATGGTAAATAAAATTTACCGTAGTTACTATTCATAATGCTCAAAAATAAAAAATAGCCTATTAACATAATTTGGACCCACTGATTCCAAATATGGAATCCATTTTTCTAAATTCAATACACAAAAGTTTCAGAAATTAATTTAAAATTAATCCCGTTGTTAAGAAAATGAGTTTTAAAAGTTAAGACATTGCAAAAGATTGAAATGATTTTACCTATGAATTCAACGTAAAATCAATGCTAATGACATAAATTATATTAAATGGTAAAAATATATACTATTTATACTTTAAAATCATTAAATATTATAATTTAACCATATAAATTATTATGATGAAAAAAGTTGTTTTTAATTAAAATAAAGAGTGTTTTTACTATTCATTAAAATATGATTGTTATCAGAAAAAATATCAAAACTTTATCCAATATAAATTTTTATATCCTGATTCAAAAGAAGAATATTATTTTTTAAAATTTAACTTTTAAATTTGTCAAAAATTATATTTAAAATGGGTGCACCATCAAATGGCGGCAAAACTACATTTTTTGAAAAATACTTATTTAACCGAAAAATTTATTTTGTTCTCGTACAATGTCCTAAAAAATGTGTAAGATGAATTATAATGTCATAAAATTAAAAATTTATTTACTTATATTCATAACAGCTAGTTTATAATAATATTATAACCATATATCATTGTTTAGTGAAACCCGGTGTTGCGTACAACACACGCTATCAAGGAAGGTTGGGATTGCGTGTAATTCAAGCCAAGTCAGGGTGGTGTGTAGTGAAAGACTCATTTGTTGTTGCATATAACAAAATACAACCATATTTCATTTATACATTGAATATATATATTTATACTCAATGCTGCATAGAATAACTACTACAAACAAACATGAAATTGTGTATAGCATGATCCAAGATTAGTGTTGCGTATACTGCAAGCTAATACGATGTTACGTATAATGCAAGATAATCTTGGTGTAGCGTACAACAGAAGATATGAAATAAATTAAAAATATATATCTTATAAAATCTCGAGTTGTTACATTCTACCCCCCTTAAAATAAATTTCTCCCCCGAAATTCGTCGGGGTTAAAAATCGTTTACAATTTGAATGTTTCGTTCGTAAAAACCCACATTGTAAAAGGAATACTAAAACTTATTTTTAAAAAAGTGAAGTATGAAACATAACGGTTACCCAAATTAACTCAAAACTGGGTTTCCACGTAGGAGAACATAGGTGAAAATATGGATATGGAAGTGAAATCTAACCATCAGGTTCTGATGGAGAGTGGTAGAGAACATGGCTATGAAAATGCCAACAATCACAAAGCCATAAATTTGTGATGATCTAAGGTACCATCTGATTCATCGGATATGAGGGCACTAGGACAACATTTTTGGTTTTGAAGATCATTTCCCTAAATATGATGAATTAAAAGAAATACTTACATGATTTTGGTTCAATCTCACTGTTGTTCATGCCTTGAACAATTTCCACTTCATCTCTTAAAGAAATGAAGTTGAATTTGTTATTTGTCAAATGTTAGTAGATCATGTGATAGAATGATGGGTCATACCATCTATCTCAAACAAAAAGTTAGAAATAGTTATATACATAAGTCCATCTATTGTATATCATTCCAAAAATGGACATATACTTCATCTATCATACCACTTAATAAAATAAAACTAGTTTATACTAACCAAGGACTTCCTGTAGGCTAGTGATATGAAGTAAAGGCCTGTCACACTTTGGTTGTGGGTTCGATTCCCGTAACCTTGTCCAACGCGACGGGTTTTCACCCGTTCTGCAAGTTTCCCTATTTCTAAAACTAAATTATTATAACATTACATACATAATATTGAAAATTTTCTAGCCTTAAACAATACTGACTTATGTCCAACATAATTCATACCAATCATTAGGCTTATCCAAAATACTTCTGTCCAAGCTCATATTATAAAGAAAAATTTTACTAGAAATGTCATCTGTCGAGCATGTGAATACCATCATTTATCCCCGATATATCATAAGATATATCTTCTTGTTGGTCACATTCCAAACATGTGAATACATTAATCATGTATTCTCTTGAAACATAAATTACAATAGAACCTTAATGAAAACATGAGTGCTGTCAAAAGTTAAATCTTTCCACATACCAAAATCCCAAAAATTCTATATACTCAAACCGTGATTTCACTTAGTCCATATATCTATCATGAGCTCATGAAGACTATCAAACAATTTAATTTCTCCTTATATCATTATTATGCGCATATCATCTACTTTCCAATATTATTTCAATTACTTTCCATGGTTACCGGTACCATAAAAAATATACTTTCAAAAGCATAAGGCAAAACAATAGTGTAACAATCCTTAGATGTCTCATTATTCCATAGTACCATGAGATTACTTATACAACATTACTCTTTTTAAAAATATAATCATTCCACTACCTCGTTGTCATACTCAATATTTCCAATAGTGATCGCATGTGACGTCCCTTTGTCCTTTTCCTAAAGAGGTTGCTCACATTGATCATCATTAACCCTTGGATTAGGGAATTGATTAGAATAATGCCCCATTTCCTTGCACTTGAAGCATTGAAGTGTTGGTGGAGCATTCTCTGTAGTATTTTTTCTATTCACATCATTATCTACCTTTTTCCCATTACTTCGACACTCAACTACTCGATGACCTTATTTTCCACACATGAAACATTTTCTAGTACCTTTTAGACAATATCCACCATGCTTCTTTCCAGACTTTGAGCATAAAGTAACATTCATCTTCTTTTTACAATTGTTTAGAAATTTTCCCTTGAACTCCATCTTTCGTTTCTTGTCAAAACTGTAAGATGGATATGTAAAAATAATTTCCAGTTCTACCTTGATAGAATAATGCACAATTTCTTCATAGCTACTGAAGTCTCTTATAGCTAATGCCCTTCGAAGACTTGGTTTTAATCAACTGAAGAATCGATCGACTTTACTTTCAGGTTGAATGATAAATACAGATGCATACCTTGAAAGCCTTGTAAAATTCGCCTTATATATACCAACAGATTCATCATTCCTCTTCTTAAGTTCAAGAAACTCCTCCTCCATCTTTGTTCGAAGAATACGAGGGAAGTACTTATTGAAAAATAAGTTCCTGACCTCGTCCCATTCCATGGACTCAATTTCATCTCTTTTCCTCGTATTCTTGATAAGATTCCACCATTGATCATCATAACCTTCCAAACAATATACTGCTAAGATGAATTTATCATGCTCAGAACATTGTAGAAATGAAAATATCTTTTCTGTGGTACTGATCCATTGTTCAGCCACTAATGGATCAGAGGACCAGCTGAATGAAGGTGGACGCTACCTCATGAAGGATTCAATATAATGTCGCTCCTTTCTCTTCTCGTTTAGAAGTCTAGAATGATTCATAGCTTGTGTAAGTATAGAAATAATATTGTGCACTCCATCTCCCATAACATAGGTTTGTTCATGAGGACAATCATTGCTTCTTCCATTACATTGATCAACACGGTTCCTTAGGGTTCCAACCATCGTCTAAAACCCAAAAAGAATAGTGTGAGGAAAACATAATGAAAAGGAAAACAACATAATAAATGGGGAGTACCGTCCATATCTAAAATACAAGGTTTAATTCTAATATTGTTACCATAATTCTAGGACTATAACCTATACTTATACTTAACCTTAGTGACATCCCTAGACATACCTTAGAAATATCTCTAGGGATATCACTAAAGTATTCGCATC
Organism: Viscum album; assembly: GCA_963277665.1. Taxonomy (NCBI): domain Eukaryota; kingdom Viridiplantae; phylum Streptophyta; class Magnoliopsida; order Santalales; family Viscaceae; genus Viscum; species Viscum album. The sequence goes on along the minus strand of OY728126.1, from coordinate 1,938,282,059 downwards.
CTAGTTTCCAAAGGTTAACTAAACCATTCCTCTGATACCAACTATAGAGACCCAAAGCTTGACGTATGTGGACATTACATTACATTTGCGGAATAATTAATACAAAACAAAAAAAGACACCAACGGACCGTAATAGTTTAGTGTCTTTGGAAACTTGGAATATAAACTTCTAATCATGTTGAAAGATCTTCAACATCTCCCATAACGATCTTCCCCTTTTTGTTTCCTTACCTCAAACCTTTCATTATATCCTAGGGAAAAGAAAACATAAAAAGGGTGAGCTCAAATGCTCAGTAAGGGAAAACATATAGAACATAAAACAATCCATAAACATTTGAAAGAAAAAACCTGAAAATGAAATTTAAACGTCAAAATCTTGAGCAAATACATAAATCGTGGAAGTACGTAAGGCATATATCATAATGGATTATCAAACATGATAAAATATAATGGCAATAAAACATGTAATTGTGGAAACCATTAAGAACATGTTATGATTTCCATAGTAGCCAAGGCATTGCTTCCAAGACCATATTAGTGGACAAAGTCCCTTTCTGAATCGAGTTCACTCCTCGTTTCAGTCCTATAACACTGAACCAGATTAATTTACCATTCCTGCCATGTTTATCTCATTAGATATAAATCATTACCCAATGCATTGAAGGTAGATATAGGTCCCACCCATCTAATAATGAAATCATTCTTACTTGTGCCATAACATAAATATAAATCATTCATCATATCCAAAAGAATAAAATGGGTTTCATAAAAATCATCCCATCAAGACATAATCCATATAAAACAAATGGATATCATTTCATCATAAGAAAATTGAAACCATATAAATCATAGAGACATTATATTTGAAACATAAACATATTAAATAATTTCACCTTATATGGAAAATGGTTTTGATAAAACACTTGAAATGAATTCTTGGGGAAAATATCCTTTATTTTTCAAAATCATTGTATTTTCACAAAATGCCATGAAAATTTAAAAGAAAATGATTTTTTTGAAAATAGTCTTGAAATCTTTTAGAGTAAGCTTCATGAAAATAAGGGATTATGAAACTGTAAAAATCCATTCATGTCTTATAGTTTAAAAATAACATTCTTCTCGTACTTTTGTCGGAAAAGTCAAAAAGTTCCCCGTGTGGTAAAAAAAAGTAAGACTATTTTCATAACATGTGGTAAATTTTAAAAATGGATAAAAAGGAATTTAAGAAAAATATGGAAATTTTTTTTTAGAAAACATGGGATGGATGATGACAATAACCCTAGTAAATACTTACGAATAACAATCTCGGATAAAAATGAGATTGGAATATTTATCCCTTACCTTAGGTCCGATATGCTTCATACGTATTTGAACCTCCTGTATAATGATTTAAATAATGTCATTGAATTATTATAGAATCATATTCATAGTTATGATATCACATATGGTTCACTAATGACTTTATATTACCCATTCTTTTGTAAATTCATGTTAAAGTAGTGTTTTGGGTAAATTCGTTTCATTTATCGTCCGTGTTTTGACTTGTAATTATTAATATGATTACTTAGATCATGATTACTTAATTCCAGAATTTAAAACAAGATTTATATATAATATGTATTCAGAATATACATATATATATATAATATATTGATAAAGGGAGAGAAATACACCATTCATGGAGACGGTAGGTCGTACGTACGCATGAACGCTGTTTTTGTTTCCTTATTAAATTGAATATAATTAAGTAGATGACATACATATATATATATATAAATAAATCTAGTAGCATTATTATGTCATATATTTAATTATTACTTATTATAAATACTTTATAATCATTCTTGAATTGTTATCATGGAAAATGAATCTCATCGCGTCGTGGAGACGACAATTCGTACGTAAGCACGAGCGATGATATCGTAACCATATTTATTGAATGGAATTGGAATGGATGATATAATATCATAGAATCATTATGATGTTATAATAACCATATATAGTTATTATTTACACCATTATACCCATCCAAGTAAGGTGGTGGTGGAAAACATATTACACCACGACTGGAGACGGTATTCCATACGTACACACGCACGGTGATTTCATTTTCCGTAGGATGGATAGAAGGTGAAATATGGTTGTTTCATATTTATAATAACATACCAGTATATAAGTAATACTTATTTTATTACTTTATTATGAAACATCTAATGAATAGGAAGTAGAAGAAGAAAGAAACTTGAAAGAATCGGTAACAGATATTACCTCTTCTTCGACACGCCTCTTTGAAACCTCCTCTTAGGGCACTAAAATTAGACTTTGAAGAATACCATGACCTCTAGTATGTTTCTAAAGAGGTTTATAGGGGAAATGTGCAGAGTTTGGACGATCTTGAATGCTAAAAGTTGTGTAAAGATGAGAGGGAGGAGGTGCCCTTTTATAAGGGAGGAGAGGGGCACCTTTGGAATCGTCAAAAATATTAGTTTAATATAAATTCAAAACCCCACATAAAAACCCACCATAAATTACTCAATTCAAATATTATATGAGATAGGGTAGTAATATCATCAACTAGTCAAATTTAGACATGTTTTGATTTTATTTTAAACCTTATCATTTTGATTGATCCTTATTTAATCTATTTAATTTTATTTTTGGTAATAAAATTATAAATTTTAAATGGTTATAAATAATCACTTATGTGTTGTTATTTTTCTATAATTGGATACTTTATAAAATTATATACTATATAAAGTTCAATTTATAATTTTTAAATATTTTTGTGATTTTTAAAAAATTTAATAATATGTTATTTTTATAAAATAACAATAGTGTAAATTTTGACAGTATTCATTTTTTTGAATTCAAATAAAATCCACACAGAGGATATATTCGAACTAAAATATTTAATGGGTTCATATCATGTCATATTCATCTCTAAAATTAGTTTAGAACATTAAATAGTTCATATAATATTTATTTTACTATTTGTAAAACCATTTATTTGATACTTCTCTTAATAAAATAATTTCTACAACATTTTTGTATAATTATTAAATATACTTATTTTTTGCATAAAAATTAAAATTAAAATACTAGGATGAATATAAATCTTATATATTACATAATAATACTTTTATTCTGATTTATATTCTAAAACACACAATTTTTAAAATTTTATATTTATTAAATTATGAAGGTGACAACTTTGATATCCTTTAAAATAAAATAATATAACTGTCATAATAACTTTTATAAGACTCCAAATGGTCATATATTCCGTAATTGGATTCTTATGGTGTAAATATACACTTCCAATAATTTTTGGCCAGGTTTGTGCACCTTTTAATGGGTATTAGTATTTCCATAAAACTATATTACTTATTTTTTACTAAATAAATAATTTTTGCATCATTAATGTATAAGCTATTAAAGTAATTAAATATCTCTTAAAATTTATAAATAAATTACCATGATAAATAAAAACATTTTATCTTTCAAATGAGTATTTATAACCGAATTTATATTCTGTATAAACTTATATTAAAATTACTTTAATTATTAAAGTTGAGTAAGACATATTTCACTTTCCTTTAAATAAAATAAACTAAAGGTCTTAATCACGTCCAAGTGGGTTCCAATGGATTACATTTCAACCCAAATATGCCTTAGTACAAAATATAATCATACAATTATATTAAGGCAAGTGTTAGGATAATTTTATAATATTATATTTACCCTTAATTACCCGATATACCTTATACTATGGTAATAAAATTTACCGTAGTTACTATTCATACTGCCCAAAAATAAAAAGTAGCCTATTAACATTAATTGGACCCACTGATTCCAAATATGGAATCCATTTTTCTAAATTCAATACACAAAAGTTGTAGAAATTATTTTAAAATTAATCTCGTTGTTAAGAAAACGAGTTTTAAAAGTTAAAACATTGCAAAAGATTGAAATGATTTTGCCTATGAATTCAATGTAAAATCAATGCTAATTATAGACATTATATTAAATGTAAAAATCTATTCTATTTATACATTAAAATCATTCAATATTATAATTTAACCATATAAATTATTATGATAAAAAAAGTTGTTTTTAATTAATATATAGTGTGTTTTTACTATTCATTAAAATATGAAAGTTATCAGCAAAATATCAAAACATTATCAAATGTAAATTTTTATATCCTGATTCAAAAGAAGAAGTTTATTTTGTAAAATTTAACTTATAAACTTGTCAAAAAATTATATTTAAAATGGGTGCGCCATCAAAAGGCGGAAAAACTGTATTTTTTTAAAAATACTTATTTTACACGAAAAAATTATTTTGTTCTCATACCATATCCTATAAAATGTGTAAGATGAATTATTATGTCATAAAATTTAAAATTTATTTACTAATATTCATAAAGGCTAGTTTATAATAAAATTATAACCATATATCATTGTTTAGTGAAACCCGGTATTCGGTACAACACACGCTATCAAGGAAGGTTGTGATTGCGTGTAATGCAAGCCAAATAAGGGTTCTGTGTAGTGCAAGACTCCTTTGTTCCTGCATATAAAAAAATCCAACCATATTTCATTTATACATTGAATATATATATATACACCCAATTTTTCGTAGAATAACTAATATCAAACAAACTTGAAATTGTGTATAACACGATCCAAGATTAGTGTTGCGTATACTGCAAGCTAATACGATGTTGTGTATAGCGCAAGATAATCTTGGTGTAGCGTACAACAGAAGATATGAAAGAAATTAAAAATATATATATCTTATAAAATTTCGAGTTGTTATATTCAGTCTCCTACTAGGCTGGCCATATATAAAAAATAGGCAAACAAAAAATAAATTTAACTATATCTACTAATAATGTTGATCCAAACCACATAACTGTTATCCAAAACATTTGTAAGATCACAAACTTTTCTAAATACTTCTTGAATACCTTTTTGTATACATTTGGGTGTTCTGAAAGAAATTGAAATTTTTTGGAAGGAAGAGGGTCATTGTAATGTTGGCACACTGTTAGCCTAAACCATGTGACTATCCCATAAAATATTAAAAACCAAGGTATATGGGGTTTTCATGGATGTTGTATTTTTTTCAAGGTGTGTGCTCTCTTAGGTGAAATGGTTCACCCCCCCCCCCACTAGAGGAGGCTCCTAGTTAAGGTGAATGGTTTGGAAAACCCTATATACAGTTTTAATTAGCTCAAAAAATTTAATTCAAATCCCCAAACCCTCAAAATACACACTAATTTGACCCAACATAGTCATAATTGATTCCTGTAGTTTTTTAGTCTCCCATATGAATTCCTTATGCTAAAAAACTCGTTTCTTATTGATTCAATGTCTGGATCAAATATCCCCACCTCTCCGATTAAGTGATTTTTATCCCTTAAGCTTCCAATATTTACAGCTTTATTCTCCTCTCCTTTAAAGGGATTACATTATCTTTTACTGATAGATATAGATCATTTTTTAGTATATCTAATCCATTTTGATCTCTGATCTAGGCTTCGGATCTAGATCTCATTCTTCTTTGTGTTCTTGATCATTCTACTTGAATTGGGAAATTCTATTTGGATAGTCTCATCAAAAATCATCAGGTAGGTTGTGTGCTGTTCAAATCAAAAATTCATTATTTTAATTATGTTTATGTAATTATATATGTTTTATTTAACATTTAGAAATATAATTTCATTAATTTAATTAATTTATTTGGTTAATTAATTAATTAAGAAACTGTGGGATTGAATGATTAATGGGGTCATGGAATTTTTCAAATAATGGGTTCTTATGATTTTTCAATTGGTGAGATTAATTAATTGATTAATAAATTAATGGAATATTTTTAGTTTTTAATTAAGTGAATATTTAGATTGTGAAAATGTATTATTTAATTGGTGAGTTAATAAATTGAATATTGTGATTATGGAAATTGGATTAATTAATTTTTGAATAAATTAATGGGATATTATGTTTGTGGAGTTGGATTAATTAATTAATGAATTATTTAATGAATTAAAGGGGTATATGGATTATGTGGGGAATTGATTATTTTATTCCAGGTGATTCGCTTATTTAACCATAAGTTATTTTAATATTTGAAATAGTATATCATGATGTGAATTGTGATAAAATGGTTAATGTTGATTAACCTTGATCGATGTGGTATATGTGATATATTTTTTATTAATTAGTATAAAATTGTGGGATAAGAACGGGGGTTCTAAATACCCATATCTGATTATTATTGTATTGAATTGGGACTGACGTTCTATATACCCATATGTGATTATTATTGTATGGAATAGAAAATAAGGACCCAAATACCCATGTGTGGTAAATGAGTGTGGGACAAGGACTGTAGCGCCAAATAACCATATAACATAGAAAGTATGGTAAATGGGGTGAGGCTCCAAATACCCATGTGACACTTATATGTGGGACAGGGACTGAGGCTCAAAATACACAAGGGGTGTTATACATGGAGTTATATGCCCATTAATTGGAATTGGACTATGGTTGCAATCGAACATCTTATGATTTTAAATGAAGTGATAGATTTTGAATATTGTATTGTGATATGTAATATCCCATAGGGATAGTTCACACTCCAACATGGGTCAAAGTAGGTATTCAGGGTCCGGGTGTCCTCATGAACCCATGGGTTTATTTTTTGAATTAATGAATGATTGACATGTGATAATTGTTTACATATGAAATGAAAATTATTATTTATAAAAATACATACATTGTTATTAACTGGATATTTACATAGACACTCTTAGTTGTGGCATACAGAGTTTTACTCAAATCCCTCCTAGGATGCAAGCTTGGTACAAAAATAATGTTCATGTTTGCAGGACAGGATAAGGTTAAGAGTCATTTTCGAGATGGATGAGTTGGGATAGAGCCTGGATGATAGAACCAGACATGATTTGGTAGCCTCTTGAATGTTTTTAGTGTCTTTTTTGATTTTGGGTTTGGCATATTGACACATGAAATGTATTTTTTATGACATATATTCTTCTTTGGTTTTGGATATTTCATTTTATGTTTTAGTCATCATGTGATACTGGTTTTTTAGTCATTGGTTGTATTATTTGTTTATTATTATTTATTTATATTATTATTATACTTTGATAAGGAGTGTATAATATCCCCCTGATCAATATTTGACCCTAGCTACTAGTTGGTAGCCTCTAGAATACGGAGAGGTGCACCTAAGGTCATGTGACCAAGTAGCTCAGGGCACCGTTGTGTGGTACCTGAGTCAAGATGTTACAAATTTGTATTAACAGTGGATTTCTTCTTTTTTTATCTTACTATTTCAAAATTGTATACCAGAGAAAATGATGAGGTCATCCTTGGATAAGATCTCATTCATGGGATTACCTAACCCATGTACTAAGGTAAAATCAAAGTACCCATGGTGGGAATATTGGTATTGATGTGTGTTGATACAGTTGATACTATTTCTCCTTGAGTGATCCATTTATAATTTTCTATATTTTATGTTAATGGAATATTCTAAGGTTTTAATCATGGATCGATATGGAAGGATAATTGATTTTTCATTCAACATTATATGTAATCATGATTTTTTTAACATCCATAATTAAGGAATTCATGAGAAAAGAATGTCTTGGGAATGTTGTTAAATGATAATAATTTTCTTGGATTCAGTAACGTAAATGAAACAATGACAAATGTGAACATGAATATTGTAAAATTATTCCAAATTTGTGAAATAGTAGTCTAATGATACTTGAATAATGATAATGTGTTTATAATTTCTTAACTATGACCTAGATGTAGGGTGGTTAATAGTAGTGATAACTCTTCAATTTTGACTGTGTGGCGGGGTTTGCAAGAATAGAATTATTGTGTATTGTTGGGATTTCCTATTACATAAACATTATTATGTTATTTTATGGACCTAATACATGTGTTTGGAATTGTATATATATTTCTACATGATGATTCTTATTGAGAGGACGACTGAAGGACATGGATGAAGATGATCCTCTATTAGTGTAACATGAGGCTCCATTAGTATTGGATGAGGAGTTTAGAGGGAAGTTTTGATATAACCTTAATCAATTTAAGATGTTTATGGAAGGATACCTAGGGCGGGTTGTGATGAATATGTATGATTTGATATGGGAGTGTCAATTTCATCACCCTCTAACTTTCACTGAATAGGGTAGAACTAAGGTTGTAGATTTGTATTGAGTCCACCAAGACTATACCAGACCATCTAGAGACTCGTGATGAGAAGATGTTCATGTTGTTTTATTATATATTATGTGGATCGCTAAATTTTCAGTGGAATGTTTAGGTTTGGGCCAAGAAATAAAATGGTATTTTATGGAATGAATTTTGGCAGAATTTTCTCAAGAACTTTTATCTGAAGAAACTAATATTGGAGGGGGTAACTGAGTTCATGTGGTTGACTCTTGGGGGTATGAAACAGATGGACTATGTTGGTCACTTTATATACATGCAGTGATTTTCTCCAGTGTTGGAAGTATATGAGATAGTTATGGTAAACCATTTATAGAATGGAATTAAATGTGATATTAAGTCCCATTTATCATTTTTCAGTTAATGAAGATTTTTGAGGAAGTGGATTAGGCTCTCAAAGCTAAGGGGAACAGGAATGAGTTTTCTAGGGGATGATAGGTGGTTTCTAATGGTCAATCACGAGGTATGTATCCCAATGTTAGGAATAATTGTTATGATAATGTTTACCAAAGTTGTAGAAAGAAGATTAGGAAGGGGAAGGATCAATTACATAGGATCATACTCGAGTTATTTTTTACCACTGTGGTAGGTTGGGCCACTTTATAGACATCATCCCCGACCACCGGTAGATTTTTATCTTACATCATGATGGTACATCTATAGAAGTTTTGCAGGAACCCATGATGGATGGGTAATGATGGATAAGCTAGGATAAACCATAGTGTGGGAAGGGGATATTCTACACTATATTCATCTAGCAGTTCAAGTAAAACAGGTAATGAAGACTGATGTAGTGGGTGATGTGCCTCTATGAAAGAGTTCCCTTGTCATTAGTGTAGTGCAACATGGGGACTCATGCAGTATCACAGGGAAAAGGGGTAAGACAGTTTCATTTAGTTCATCATATAGTTGTGTATAGGGAGGTTGGGCCACTAGTATCTAGAGATACTATTATTGTAGATTAATCATTTTCTAGTTATTTATTAGATCATAGTTCCTCTCAATAATTTATTTCTTCACAACTTGTGAATGGTTTCATCATGGATGTGGACTTCATGATCGATGTGTGGATGATAGAAACACCATTGGGAGTGCGTTCAATTGATATCTTTCCATGAAATGGGTTTTCCCTTGACGCTGGAGATTATCGATTTCTATGGGATATTTATATCCTTGATATATCTTGATTTGACATAATTATGTGTATTGAATGGTTGTTATAATACTGATCCCATATTGATTGTTACCGTTGGATTGTGATTTTTACATATCTTGATTATCTACATCATGGAAGGTGGTACATCAAGGCAGATCATTCTAGGCTAGTTCATTAGTAAATGGGATATCTTACAGCCCAACTTTCTAGTATGTTTCTAGAAGATAGAGTTGTAGTAAAAGATGTCATTCCACCCATAGTGTAGAAGTTCCATGATATGATTCCTAAGGAATTATCTAGGCTTACACCTGAGAGATATATAGAGCTTACAGTTCAACTCATGATGGGGATGAGACAATTTATATGGCACTCTATAGAATGGGAGTGATAGAGCTTCAAGATCTCATGAATCTACTAGAATAGTTGATAGAGAGGAGGTTTATTTTCTTGAGTACGTTGTCGTGGGGTTCACCAGGTGTGTTTGAAAACAAGACGGCTGGGCCTCTAGTATTATGTTTTGATTTCAAAAAAGATGAAGTAGATGATTGTGAAAACCCAGTATCCTCTTCCATGTATTGGTGATCTATTCAACCAGTTAAGAGGAGGTTTATTTTTATCTAAGATCTACATGAGATTGGGGTATCATCAGTTGATATTATGGCCTTCTGATATACCAAGGACTACTTTCAAAAGCTCATTTGACCATTATGAGTTTTTTATAATGTTTTTTGGGTAGATTAATTCATCAGTAGTTTTTATTTCCTTGATGAACAAAATATTCCATTCATCATAGGATCGGCTTTTTGTTTTGTTTTTGGATGACATCTTGGTGTACTCTCATACTCGTGAAAATAATTCCCAATATATTGACATCTTTCTGTGTACACTGGGGGAGAATCACTTATAATCCAAGAAATATAAGTGTCATTTATATATTGATCATGTACACTTCTTAGGACACATCATCTCATAGGAAGTTGTGTTAGTGGACCCAAATAAACTATAGGCAATGGTTTCATGGGAGTAGACCAAGAACGTTTTTCATATCCATAGATTTCTAGGGACAGTGTGTTATTATCATAGAATTGTCTCAGACTTTTCCAAATTAGAACCACCACTTTAGGGATTGAAAAATAAGGGTGTAATGTTTGAATGGATGAAAGCATATGAGAATTCCCCCCAGGAACTGAATAAGAATTTTACTAAAGCACTGTTATGGATCCTACCCGAGATAGCTGAAGAGTATACAGTGCTTTACCATACTTCTAGGATCAGTCTGGGAGTAGTTATGATGAGGGTGATTGAGGTGGGGAATATGGGTCTTAGAATTTTAGGCCACATGGATGGAATTACCCTACACATGACCTAGAGTTAGCTATAGTTTTTTATGCCTGTAAGTGTTGGTGACATTATATGTTGGGAGATAATTTTATTGTGTATACAGATAAAGAAATCTTAATGTATATATTTTCACAGAGATAAATAAATACCTGAAAGAGAAGATGGTTTGAGTATATACAGTCATTCGAAATTGATCTAGAATATTAATCTGGGAGGGGAAGAAATGTTTCTAACTCTTTAAATTGTAAAACTCAAACTCAGAAAGTTCAGGAGTCTAGTGATGAGTTGAAGATGATGACTTTGCTAGCTGATATGCATGTTGTTGTTTCGGAGATATAGAAGTAGAAGACTCTTGTATCATTCTTACTAGAGTCTACACATATTATTTTGGTTAAAGATAAATAATATGATGATTAATAATGTTTATCCAAGAGGTAAATCATATAAGGTGGGGAGACACCTCTAGATTGGTCGATAGATGAGGATGAGATCATCTATTTTTGATATCAAGTTATTATTCCTATATTAATTTTAGTGGAGCTGATGTATGAATTTCATTCCTCAAAGTGGGTTGTTAATCCAAGTGTGACCAAAATGTACAGTGACCTATGATGACATTTTTGGTGGTATAGAATTACAAAGAAGATAAAAGGTTTTGTGAAATAATAGTAAACCTGTCAACAGGTGGTGTCCGACCATCAAAGGCGCTGAGGTTTACTAAAACCCTTTCCAATTCTAGGAAGGAAGTGGGACGAGGTTATTATGAAATTTTTTGTGGGTCTCCTAAGGATTCATCATAAGAATTATATTATTTGGGTAATTTTGGACTGACTGAAAAAATTGCACATTTCTTACCAATCTAAGAGACGATATTAGTTGAGAAGTTGGAAGACATTTATTTACATGATATAGTACATTAGTATGACATTCTAGGGAGTATTGTTTCAAATTATGACTTGTTTTTTACTTTTTTATTCTGGTGAGTCTTAAAGAAATCGCATGGTACATATGTTTTAATAAGTACAGATTTCCACCCACAAATATATGGGTAGTTGGAATGTACTATACAGGTGCAAGAAGATTTTATATAGTTATGTGTCCCAATGTTTTGTGGTTCTTGCAAGAAGAACCTAGAATTTTTTGATTTTTCTTAAAACAATAGTTATCTAGGAACTATTCAGATGTCACCAAAGCATGAACTTTATGGTAGGTTATGTATATCACCTCTATTTTGGATTGATATAGGTGTATAAGAGCTACTAGGACTATGTATCATGCAGGAGACATCGGATAAGGTATAATTGATACAAGAATGTTTGGAATGGGATCAATGTACATAGAGGTTATATTATAATATACATTGATGACCCATAGAGTTTAAATTAGGTGATCATGTATTTCATTGGGTGTCTCCTAGATTGGTTCATTATAGGATATGAAGATATTACAAGAAAGAGCCCATGTATTTTGTAATGTTTTAGGTTGGAAATAGAATTATTCCAACGGTGAACTGATTTTCTCTTTCACAAAGGTAAACTATTATGCATGATTTTTTTCATTTATCAAAACATTAGTGTTATTACCCCAACCATTATTATTTGATCAATATGTATGATGTTGACCTTAACACTAATGTGTCATTTGGGGAACAAAGGAAACATGTGTTGGGACACAGTGAGAATGTGATGCGGGGAAAGACTGTGATGATAGTTTGAATATTGTGGTAATAAATAAATTTTCAAGAGGAAACATGGGAGGGAAATGTGAATACGTGGGCTTAGTGTCACAATATTTTCGACATAAAATCTTATAAGTGATTTGGAGTATATCTTGATGATGAGATGTTATATGGTGGGGAGATATTACAATCCTGCTCTTTTCTGAAGATGAATTGATTTTTTAGGAACTTTTTTTCCCTTTTTCTTTGTGCATTTTCTTGTGCAATACATTAGGGGATGTTTTGGTTAAATTGGAATATTTTGGATGGATGACCTCTAGGGCACGATTAATGCACGATTATCCAAAACTGTGTGCCCAACCCAACAAATTATGTGATCCATGATAGAGTTAATTCACATTGTTGGTGAATGGGTTTTCAAACCATGTACCATCTAATGAGAAATCATTTACCCCCCCCCCCCCCCAGAAGATCCACAGGGTTAAGAGCCACAGTTTGGAAAACCATGCGCCCATTCCTAGGAAACCTTTTGTTGAGATTTAATTGAACCAAATAATAATAATTTAAATTATTTAACCCCCAATAATTCTCTCTAAATCAAACTAAATAAACTATAATCAATTCCTCAAAAACAATTACTCTCTAACAAACTCATCGGACTTCTGACCTCCTTTCATGATGATTTGATGCCCATATTGAGTATCTTTGTGTCTCCCAGTGAGATATCATTATCATGTTGGCTTCACGTCTTTCCCTAATTCTTCTCACATCCTTTGAAGAGATTTTTTACTCTATTGATGATGTATCTAGATATATTATTATTATATCTAATCTGTTTTAATTTAGGATCTAGGTTTTGGATCTAGATCTCATTATTCATCTTATTATTGATCATTCTGCTCAAATTGGGGATTTATTTTGCCAATCGCTTTTAGATGATCTTGAGGTAGGTGGTATATTATTTAAATCCTGAAGAATTTATTTCAATTATGTGTATTTAATTTTATAATTTCTATTAAAAATTAATCAATTGAATTTATTAAATTGAATTAATTAATTTGGTTAATTAATAAATTAAGGGTTTGTGGGATTGACTGATTAATAGGGTTATGCAATTGGTCAATTAATGGGTTCATATTATTGTTCAATATGTTGAAAAGGGGGTTGATGTTTACTAACCTTGATTGATATGCTATATGTGATATATTTTTTAATGATTGTTATATGAGTTTTGGATAGAGACTAAGGCTCCAAATACCCATATGTGGTTATTATTGTATGGGCCAGGGACTGTGGTTCAAAATACCCATGTGTAATAAACTAGTGGCAGATAGGGACAGAGGATCCAAATACCATAATGAGATAGTAACTATGGGATAGGGACTAAGGATACAATTACATATATTACACTAAGGTAAAGGACTAGGATGGAGGATCCAAATCTCCTTGGGGTCATATAAAAAATTCTATGCCCGTTAGTGGGCATTATAATGTGGTTCCAATAATATGTTTTGTGATTTTAAATTAATTGATAAATGTTTACCATGGTATTGAGAAATGTGATATCCGATACGGATAGTTATAACATTATAACGAGAGGTATTGAGAGTTTATGTTTCCCCAAGAACCAGGTGGTTTATGTGGTTAATTAAAGAATAATTAACATGTACTAAATGTTTTACTTATGAAATTAACTTAATTCGTTATACAAATTCATAAACTATTATTGACGGGAAATTTTATTAAACACCATTCCTGGAGGCTTAATGAGTTGTACACACACACAACTCAGGATGCCTGATCGGTACCCAAATGGACATCATGTTTTTTTCATTGGATATGGGAAATAATCTATTGTTAAATGAATTTGGCCAGATAGAACATGGATGTTGGAACTGGATTCAAATCGAGACCCATGTGGAAGATTTCAGTAACTTTATTTATATTGGGATTTTCATAGATTCACTTAACACATACATAGTATGACATATTTCTTGGTTTAGTTTTGGATGTTGAATTTCCTATTTTATTCATCATTGGATATAGGTTTTTCTGGTCATTGGTTTTATTATTTGGTTATTATTTTTTTTTCTATTATTGTAATACTTTGATAAAAAGGGTATAGTCTCCCCATGGTCAATATAAGACCTTTTCTACTAGTCTGAAACCTCTGGCTTATGGGGATGAATTCCAGAGTTCATGTGTCTGGCCGTCTCAAAGAACTAATGTGTGGTGACCATGTTGGGATGTTACAACACTCAGGCTACACCAGTCCTATCTTCAGACTCAACGGGACAAGCTCTGCTCGATCAAACTACACAGGGACTTTCCCCTAACCACAGCACAACCTATGTTCCAACCTAAAATCATACATAATGTCTATATGAACACTATGTTTCACACACTAGGGTGAGGAATAAAATATTGTATTCCAACCCCAATGGTGAACTTATAAATATATTTTCATAACAAGTGCATGAAAATGTTCTATAACCAACCTAGATAAAAACTAATAGCAACATGAATGAAGAAAAAAAGTGCATAAAAAGAGTTTAATAAAAAAAATAAACCAACTAATAGGATATATCTTGACACCTATGTAAAATATATCCCTTATTTGGTCCCTTCCAAAGGATTTACAGCACACAACCCACCCAACCACATGACAACCCACACATTCTACAAATCTACAATGGTGATCCATGGTTTATAAACACAACAGGCAGAAAATCCAAACCTCGGAGAATAATTATAGGCGAACACATGAACAATGAGTATCTATTAGGCTCTAGGACTCTACTATGAAATTCTATGTAAGAGATAGGAACATCTAGTTTGAAACAACTAGAGAATAGGTCAGACCAGAATGTACTATAGAATTAATTTCACAGAAGCTATAGAACGAGAATATTTCCCATGGGAAAAATATATACAACTAGGAGCATTGATTATCCATGATGTTAAAAGCATGAATAGAATTAACAATGGTAAACCAACTCTATGTGTTCTACGACACCTCAAGAGCCTGAAGATGCACTAGTCAGTGTTAACACTCAACTAGATGGGGGGTTACACTCATCCAGATTATCCTTTATCTCCCTAATCACATCTACCCACAAAAAAATAATGGATGAGAGTAACCTATCACCACTGAGATACACTTCCAAATCCATGTAATCACAAGGTTCTCCACATGGAACCATAGTTCTGAGTAAAAACTACCTCAAAAATTAAATCCAATTTCCAACTTATTATGGGATGATCCAACATTAAACCCACCTTCCAAATAGCTATACTAGAAAACTTGATCCACACTGACCCAAAAAATAAAAATCCCCTTTTATCACCCTATATATTAACATCTAAACAAAAAACCACCATAGGATCTCAAAGACATACCTCATATTCAAACCAAACTCCGGGCTACCACGGTCTTAGAGGCCACAACATAAAACAATTTCTACCATGGGACTCCCCTAGTACCCCAATGATATCAATCCATTATCATATAAACCAGCTCACTAGTTTAATATCCAAATCAAGAATAATATACTATATGAATTGTTTATCTAGCTCATCAAAAATCACAAGACACGCCCATTAATGAAACATCTGAAAACAGTCCACAACAATGGCTGACTGATCCTCGGTCAACAATGCACACAAAAGGGAATCCAAAATCACACCCATACCAATAGGGAAATTCACAATGTTCCTCTTGACCACCACAAGATATGGATAATACCTTCAAAGGTTCCCCAGAAAAAGTACAAAACCAAACATTCCATATAGTCATTATCAATAACTGACTTTGATAGGTACTAATCACTTAATGAGAATCTAGCCCATAATGGAATCATCAAGAGTCCTTCAAATAAGTCTTAGAATCTCAATGGAACCCATCTAAACCCACTATCCAAATTCATCAACCCATCCTAAAGGATCCAATAGTTCACATTCAGAAACCCAAGTCATAAAACTCAACTGCTCTAGCATTGACCAACTAATCCAATCACATAGGGACAATCCAAGATCTCCCTAGAGATAGCACTCTATCCTACCTTCTGTAATCTATCCAAATAACCTAAAACATATCTAAATTGTACTCTCGATCAATGACGATCACTGGGATCAAACCCTCACATGGGCCTCATAGATCACAACTGAATCCTCAAGAGGATTCCAAAACCAAACCTCAAGGAAATCCACCTACTAAATTCTCATAGTTTAAAACACCATGAAAAGATACTCTAGATACCACAAAGATTCCATCATCTTGATCAACATGGAAAAGCCCTCAAAATGGATACTCACAAGTAAATTATGAAATAAGGGTAAAAATAGGAAAATTAGTCCATTGCAAGAAACATTACATGGTGTATACACTAAGTACATAGTGTGTATCCCAAAAATCATCATTGGTAGTATACCACAAACCAATAGGCATGACATTCCCAAATTACCTAGATTTTCCACCCTATACATGGAATATACCCCCATATGAGGTACCAACCCATGTATCCTAGAACCACTAAGCATTAAAAATGCCTGAGCACACTGTATGTACAACTTTTACATGATGTTTGACCCCAAATCCGTAACCACTCGTGTACCTGGCTGTGTACTCTTCCAGGTAGTGTATGCCTATGTGGAATTAACCCCACAAGGGTACTGTCTAGGTGCTTTTCCAAGGAAGAGTTCCCCCACATGGGGAGTCTAGCCAAGTAATTTCCTACACCCCAGAATCCAAACACATATCATATACCCCCGATACATGGTGTGTAGTCCCCAAAAACGCATCTTCCCGAAAAAGAACCCATGGCATGTGTTCATTAAAAAACACATCATTTACATGGGAATTCACAAAGGAAACCCCTCTAACATGCCCTAAACACCTGATTTATCCTATAAACTCTTAGATTGACCGACAAGGGGTCGAAAACATCCCATATAAAGATGAAAAAAATTAAATCAATTATACTAAGGGGATTTAGAAAAAAAACATAGAATAGGCCTACCAACGGGTTAAAATGACTAAAGTGTCACATCGATCTGTGATATCCAACTATTGTATGAAGATCTGACATGACCCCATCTCCATGACAGTACCTCATCCTTTACATCTCCCTCTATTCTCCCCCTCTCTCTATCTTAGTGGAAGACCCCAAATAAGTAATCCCATTGAGAATATGTGGAAATAAAATGTAAAATAAATAGGAAAGAAAAAAAGAAAGTGTAAAAAATAAAATAAAATTGTATCATCCTTGGGGTCGATGTAGGGTTATGACTCGCCTTGATAAAACTCCCCAAAACAGACTCAACTAGGGAGAAAGAATATTAAGCAGAAAATACATTTAAAATATACAACCAAACAGACATGCTCGAATAAATTAATATATAATTAATTAAATATTATATATTCCAAAAATGTTGAATATATTGGATTTAATCAAACAATTTTCCTAGGGTAAGATACCAAATCTAGGACCAATGGTGCGGTGGTAAAAATTATTTGCAATCATATTATAGAATAAATTACCATTTTTTACTTGAAACAATTCCAAGATGAGAAAATCAGTTTCTTGAAAATTTTCTCAACTCGTGATGATATGTGTCATCCAAAACATCCCACCAAAATCAATTCTCACCCTCCGAGAAGCCATAGTGCTTTCTAATAACCATGATCTCACCCATGAAATGGCCAATCCAACACTACCTCGATTTTCAAAGGATCAGTTTTACAATTCCCACAACTCTCTCCCAACATGAGAGACTTTCTACAATGAATTGTCTAATGTTCCCCACCCTAGGATCAACCATATAATCACCCATCTTCCCAATAGAAAAATACGCGAGACATTCTACATCCATCACCGAATATAATTTATAAACATAGAAAAATCGATAAGACCTACTCATAATAATGGGAAATTGTAACCACCACACTAAAAGAACACCTTTAAATAAGGATCAATACCTCCACTAGCCTTTGGTACTCTCTCTACACATGTATTTTCTCACTCTGATACTTGAGTTCACAACAAGACATGCACTCACATAGGCTATGCCCAAACAAAACTAGGCTAACACACCTAACACCACTGACCACACCACCCCACAGATGTTATTTTCAACCAACCAGAGAAACCTCAACACTCCTATAATAAATTGAGGTATCTCCCTCATTACATGATATATCACATAACCACCCTCAATTTAGGAATCCATCCAAATCCACAATCATATAATCATACTCTCACCATGATACTCCAAGCACAACCAAAAATGAGTTTAGCCAGGGGCCCATCCAAACCTTCCCTCTCAAACACCAAGAATCCTCATGGCTAACCACATCTTGGTGATATTAGACCACAACAGCCATACCATGGAAGAATCAGAATTCCCATACATTTCATTGACGATAGAAGGCACAGGCCCCACCGCATGACCTGAAAAACAACCCATGGAAGGAATAGTTCCCTACTAAAGAACAAGAAGCTATGAATTTAGGTGAATCACCATCTCTAAAAAAATTAGGATCCAAATATCCCTTAGGAATTATTTCCCACATTGATCCACCAATAGGGAACTCAGATCCCATTACCATCCCACTAGGGTTTCCATTTGTCCCTCGACAAGGGGACTACATCTCCAACACCGACGAATATCTCAACACACAATCCACATGACATTTCATCCGAATAAAATTTATATATCATTAAGACCATAGAGAGGAATATGTCATTCCAATACTACATGTATTAAATAATGCCTGAACACTAGCCTCTTCTCGTGGGCCAAGATCCAGAAACCATAATATACCATAAATGAAAAAACTCAACTACATCACGGTTAGTTAAATTATGAAACTATAAAAAAAGAATCAAAGAAATGAAATCCCATTACTTGGAAACCGAAACATCGTATCAAAAAATTTGTTCATGAAACACCATTTTCATATCGATCACAAGTTGATAAAAATCTATAATCCACCTTTATATCAACTCCTTATGTCATAAAACCAAATATCTCTAATACTATTTTGTGAAACATTATCCCGGTTCAACCTAAAATGTCACCCAATATGACCCTCTGCATAGACTCATGAAAAGCTCCACCAAATATTGAGTCTTCCGACCAAAGGAGAGGGTATGGATTTAGTGAATATATTCTTTAGATATTACCTCAATAAATTCATGATTGTCGGTATAGATGATATTCTTATACATTCAATAAGAAAGAATGATCCTGAAGACAATTTGAGGATTTTGTGGAAGTCCCTCAGAACAGAGAAACTATATTCCAAATATGGAATCTATGATTTATAGTTGTATATTGTTTCTTTCTTGTGTTAGATTATTCTAAAAGAGGGTATATCAATGGATCCTTCAAAGACATATGTTATTGAGGAATAGCCCAGACCAACCAGATCGGCGGACATATGTAGTTTTCCAAGGTTTTTATGTATTACTGATGATTTTTAAATAATATATCAAGGTATTATAAAAAAATTGACATTTTATGGAGTCATGTTCATTTATAAAAATTAATGTGAGGAAAATTTTAATGATATTAAAACAAGGTTGGTCAACTCACCTATGCTTACACTATACTAAAATGGACACGGGTTTGTGATCTATATTAATGAATAAAATAATAGACTTAGATGATTAATCAAAAATAATGACATGGTGGTAGCTTATACCTCTCATCAATTAAAACCTTATGATAAAAAATACTTGATTAATGACTTGATGTTAGCATCAGCAATATTTTAATTGAATATGTAGAGGAATCATATTTATAAGGAAAGGTGTGACATATATAATGATCATAAAATATTAAATTATATATTCACTCAAAAATTGTTGAATATGTTCCAGAAAATATTTTCGGATTTCATTAAATTTTATTATCACTCAATATATTACCACCTTTTGATGGAAGACATGTTGTTTGATGCTTTGAGTCAAAAGGATCATACTAGCTTATGTATGATGAAAATCATCAAACATTTATGGATTTGAAAAGTATGGACCAAGAAATTATGAAGAAAGGGGATAGATATTTTCATGATAAAATGTGTTTTAAACTTTCTATTACTCTCCATGATTCCATGCTATGTTTCTCTTTGAATAATACAGTAGCGTGTGTTGAACACAACTTTGAGGTTCTAACACACACCACAACCAATCAAAGTAGCCGGTATGAATACTAATAAATACTTTTTGAAATATTATAAATTTTATTATTCAAATTGGACTTCATTTTTGGATTCGGAATATCAAAATTATCTTAGGGTGAGTTTTTTGGTATTTTTCTCAGAACTTCCAATTTTTGATGAATAGTGAAAAATACTAAAATTAAATTAAAAACAGCTTTTTTAATCCAAAAAATTTATAGTGATAAATTATACTATTGAGTGGTTTAAATTTTTATTTAGAATATATTTTTACCATTTAATCCAATTCTTGTCATTGGATGTAATTTCACATTTAAACTAGTGATAAACAAGTTTCAATCTTTTGATAGTTATTATTTCTTAAAAAAAACTCTTTTTGTTCTGACAACAGTAATTAATTTCTGCGACTTCTGTGTTTTGAATTTAGAAAAATGGATTCCATATTTAGAATCAGAAGGTCCAAATTGTTTAAATAGGTAACTTTTATTTTTATAGATTTTGAATAATTAATTCGGTAAATATTTTATATACCATGGTTAAAGGTTAAATCCGGTAAATAAGGGTAAAAATAATATTATAATAATATTAAATTACCCTAACACGTGTCCTAACCCTATTGGATGATACATGTCCAACCGTGGGAATCTTTGAGTCAATTTTGGGACCCCATGGAACCACTTGTAAGTGATAATGACACTTTATATTAATTAAGTTAAAGTAAATACAAAAATGACATAATCATATATCTTTTAGAAAAACAATTTTCACATAAGGTTATATATGTTATATTTTGTAATATAAATATTAATTAGAAACATAAAAATATTCCGTACATAATGGTATTTTATTTATAATTTTTTGATATTTAATAATTAAATTTATTTATGACATAATAACGATGCAGTATTTTCCTTATTTATGAAAGAATCAAATAAATGGTATTATAATTGTTCCAATAAATACAATTTAAAAATTTTGATTCCATACAATGATTTTATAGGTTAATATGACATTTTAGGATTAATTAAACGAATTTATTTAGAATTAATAATTTTCTTAGGACTTTAACAAAAAATAATTATTAAATAGTTTCAAAATTTATATAAAGGAATTTTTAAAATGGTACAACCAAATTCATTATTCTAATCCATCCTTTGAATGACATGTCACCATACGTGCGTACGTACGGCTTACCGTCTCCACGTCATGGTGTAATTGTTATTCAATACATTATTATTTGGATGGGTATAATAATGATGTTTAATTGATGTAAATAATAAATATAACATTATAATGATTCGGTATATATAATATACCATAAAATTATATATTATTTTAATATCAAAATAATGATATTGTCGCTCGTGCGTACGTACGGATTACTGTCTCCACGAACGTGATGAGATTCATTCCCCATCGTATCCATTCAAGACTAATTTTCATTCGATGATTAAATTTAATATTTAAATACTTGATATAATTCTATATATGATTAATATGCATCCCATCCATCACAAATATGACTCACAAAACAAAGAAGATAAAGGAAAACGAATCTGTTAACACCTGAAACAATGATAATACTAAGATATTATTAACGAAGCAAGGCTGATGGATCATATATGTTATCATATTAATTTATATGATTATTGTATAATTTAAAAATAATTATTTCACCATTATACATGAGGTTAACTTACCCTCGACCAAGGAAAAGCACAAGGGAAGGGTTAATTTTACAATCTCTTTATTATCTGAGGTTGTTTTTACGAAAGTATCTACTGGGACCTCTTTATCATCCACATCCATGTTTCTTAAAAAAGTATTTCAAAACATTCATACTATTTTATAGAATATGGGCTAAAGTCATTTATACCCTTTTTTAACTTTTTATAAGATGTTTATGAAGGAAACTTTCCGTCGTTTTCCAAACAAGGTCCTTTTTATCCTTTTCGACAAAATTACGGTAAGAATGTATTTTTTAACATATACAGTGGGTGAGGCTATTTTCTGCCATTATAAAATCGTCGAAGCTTTCCATACAAGCTTATAAAAATATTTTCAAAGTAAATTTTTTATTTTATAATTATGTATCTTTTAAATGATTAAAAAAATTGATATTTCTCTGAAATAGTTATGATTTCATCTATGTCAACATCCTTTGATGGATTTTAAGCTTATTTAAAGTTGATTTATTATGATACAATGATTATATATAGTATTGAAGGTTTTGTGATATGTTTTACTATGGATGTGTAATTTTTATACCATTCATGGTTTATGGAGAAAGTATTGACATTTCGTATGCTATTTTTAATACGAATGTTTTTGTTATGTTTAGACCTGTTCATATGAGGAATGCATTGGACTTAGTAAGTGACGGGTGGAGCCCGCTATAGCTCCTTGATGCATCAGTAGGTCTCATGAGACAAACTAGTGTCTTGACACAAGGTCTTGACAAAATCTTATTTGTAGTATTGGCACAAGTCCTTGACTATGCGGTTATGATAGTCAGGCATTATGCATTCCATCATTATAAAAGTGGTTATTGATATTTCATGTCATTATTCGACAAGTAGAATGTCCATGTGATTAAGTAAATGACATTATTTCATTTTATTTTTCCAATATTATGCTGAAGTTAAAGTTTAAAAGGCTTATGTTGTAGTTATACATTTCCTTAAATGTTTGTGCTTATTTATGAAAGTTTCTGCTATATTGTTATCCTTACTGAGCACCTGACCTCACCACTTTATATGTTTTATTTTTCCCAGGATGGGAAAAAATAATCTATGACTAACCGTAGAGATAGTCTGAAGGGATATGAGTGTGGAATATGGTGACTATGTTGTTGTAGTTTTTCACTTTATGATATTGTGTACGAATTATGAATGTATATAGTGTTTCCATGTCTACTAAATTAATTAGTCTTTAGAGACTTGAAATTTTGTGATCATGCCAATGTTATATAATAATTCACTTACTCTGGGTTACTGGGGTTGGGATGTTATAGTTGGTATCAGAGGATGTTTAGTAGAAACCTTGTGAGCTAGATTAAGATAAACTCTTATTAGACAACATAAACCTAAGATGGACTTTGAGGATTAGTATAAAAGAACTTCCTAGAATTTTGGTATTTTAGTGATTTTGTGTGTTTCTCGAGCAATACATCCATGTCTGGATATGAGCAGGTAGAGGCGGCTCTAGCATAGATGTACCTAGGGGTAAAACCGGAAAACACTACTTTGAGCTAGACTCGAACGGGAACTGGTGCATGACAACGGGCCTTGATGCACTCTTGGTTACGACAATCCAGGGGGATATACTTAGAATAATTCTCATTTTCTTTAAAACGTTTATTAAGGGTTTATGAGTATATAATTCCTCAAAGAAATCATTTTTATGATTATGGATTATATCCATAAACTGTTCAATTTATATTAAGTGTTTTACAAGTTTAGATTTACGTATTGTAATTCATAAACTAATCTAGTGTACACCATTTTTTAGAAACGGTGTCGAGTGGAAGTAATGGAAACTGTATCAATGCACGAACTAAATGTAGGGATTTCCATCCTACTCAAGATAATAATATTGGATCTGGTGATACAATTAGTGCTGATTAGTTAATCACCATACTAGGACAAATCACTCTGGTTAAGAATAATAACCTTACCCGTATGGATCACCCTTATCTGCATCATGGAATATCAATGTTAGATCGCTTCATGAGTCAACAAACACCAACATTCAATGGGGGTACAAATCCACTAGTATCTGAGCAATGTAATATTTCCTTAGAGAAAATATTCCACGCCTTGGGGAGTAGCGAAAGGGAAAAAGTTGTCATGGCAGTTTACCACCTCACTGAAGATGCTGATCAATGGTGGTCATTAATTCAAAACACAAAGGAATATGATAAAGTCTCAAATATGGAATGGAGGGAGTTTAAAGAGCTTTTCGTAGAAAAATACTTTCCTCATGACCATTGAGCATATATGGAAAGGCAATTTCTGAGTCTGAGGAAAAAGGGGTATGAAAATGCCACAAAGTATGAGGCTAACATTAAAAGGTTAGTGAGGTATGTTTTAGATTATATACATAACCCAAGAAGTAATATTTATCGTTTCTTTGAGGGATTAAAACTGGTTCTCCATCGAGCATTAGTCTCACAATCCTTCTCGTCATATAAAGATATTGTCTCGTGTGCTATCAAGATAGAAAAATAATTATCTAAGTATTATGATATTATTATAATGAAAGAGAAGAAAATATCTAATGATCACTCTAGAAATAGAAATAAGGGGAAGAAGGGAAAAGTCGAATATCCATCCTATTGTAAATGTGGGAAGAAACACCCCGGTACATGCTTGAATGGAATGAGAGTCGGTTACAAGTTTGGTGAAAAAGGCCACCAAGCTCTTGATTGCAAGGGGAGAAAGAAGCTAATGATGTTTGATGCTACAATTGTAGGGAGAGGGGACATTATGAAAATGAATTTCACAATCATCGGAGGAACTTACCTCAGAAAAGGCCAAGGGATCAAGGCCAAGTGTATGCTATCACTACTGTTGAGGTAGAATCTCCGAAATACATGGCGGCAGGTAATTTAATTGATTCCTCAAGTTTAGAAAATGCATTATTTGATTCTGGATCATCGCATTGTTTCATATCATCCCAGTTTGATAAGAATATTAGATATTTCCAATTTGATTTAACAAGGGAGTTGTCCGTAAAAACTCATATGGGAAGTATCATCGCAACAATGTTTTGTGAATCAGTCCCCATTAGAGCATAAAAGTTTTTTATCTTCTGATCTCATCGTCATACCCATGATTGAGATTGATTAATTCTTGGTATGGATTGGCTTTCAGACAATGGGGAGATGATTTATTTTAAGAAGAATAAGGTTATGATTTCTGATGATGATGACAAAGAACACCTTATCTTTAGAGAAGAATCGTCACCACCTGATTCTTATCTAGATCCACACCCAGTAGCTCAACTAAATGCAATTATTGGGGAGGAAGAGAATGAAAAAATTGTGGGTGAGGAAAGGAATGATCAAATAAAGGATGTACCTATTGTGAAAGAATATGTTGATATGTTTCCATAACACTTACCTGGACATCCTCAAGAATGAGAAATTGAGTTTTCTATTGATTGAATTCTTGGATCAAGGCCCATATCGAAGACCCCTTATAGAATGGCCACTGTGGAATTAGTGGAACTAATGAAACAACTAGAGGAATTTAGTAATAAGGTATTTATTCTCCCTAGTGTTTCTCCATGGGGAGACCCTGTCCTTTTTTAAGAAGAAATATGGATCTATGAGGTTATCTATCGACTACTGGGAGATCAATGATATAACAATAAGGAACAAGTATCCCCTACCTCACATTAATGATTTATTTTACCAACTACTTGGAGATCAATACTATTCAAAGATCAACCTTTGATCTAGATACCATCAGTAGTGTGTGAAGAAGGAAGACATTCCGAAGACAGTATTTCAGACAAGTTACGGGCATTACGAGTTTACAGTAATAACTTTTGGGCTGACTAATTCACCCTCTATTTTCATGGATCTAATGAATAGTGTTTTCAAGGAATATCTTGATGAATTTGTTGTGTTATTTATTAATGATATGTTGGTATACTCAAAAATCTACAAAGATCATGAAAATCACTTGTGCATTATCCTGAAGACTCTAAGAAAACATGAATTATATGGGATGTTTAGAAAGTGTGAATTCTGGCTTCAGGAGATTTCTTTTATTGACCATATTGTCTCTAAGGATGGAATCTATGTTGATCCTTCTAAGACAAGAGCAATCCAAAAATGGCCAACACAAACAAGTATAACCGAGGTATGCAGTTTTATTCGTTTAGCTGGTTATTATCGAAATTTCATCTAGAATTTTTCCCGGTTGGCTATCCCATTAACAATTCACACGCAAAAAGGGGTTAAATTTTTTTCTACAAAAGAGTGTGAAAATTTATTTGAGGAATTGAATAGAATATTAGTCAATGCTCCTATCTTGACTCTACCATCATGGAATGATGGGTTCATTATTTATAGTGATGCATCAAAGAAATGACTTGGCTGTGTCCTTATGTAGAATGATAGGGTTATTGCCTATGCATCACGACGGCTAAAAATTCTTGAGAAAAACTATCCTACTCATGATCTTTAGTTATCTTTTGTAATCATTGCTTTGAAAATATGGAGACATTATCTCTATGGTGGAAAATGTGAGATATATACTGATCACAAGAGTTTGAAGTATATTTTCTCACAGAAAGAACTCAACATGAGGAAAATGAGATGGCTTGAACTACTCATGGATTATGATTACACGATACACTACCACCCTAGGAAGGAAAAAAAGGTGGCAGAATATTTGAGCAGAAAGGATCATGGAGTTTTTAACAAGATGAGAGTTGAAAGGGATCCTATTCTTATAGATCTAGTAAATATGGATATGGGAATAACCATGGAAGGGGAAACATCAATACTTTTTCAAATGGCTGCCAAACCATTTTTACTAGAAAGAATAAAGAGTTCTCAGACCGATGATGATGAGTTTCAAAAAAATATTAAAGCTGTGAATGATGCAAGATTGTGTGACTTTGTGAATGAAAATGGAATTTTGAAATTTGGGAAGAGACTTTGTGTTCCTGATATATCTGATCTAAAAAGGGAATTTTTGGATGATTCTCATAGTTCCAATTTCTCTATACACCCTAGAAGAACCAAGATGTATAAAGATTATAAGTAACATTTTTGGTGGGACATCATGAAGAGGGATATTGATGATTTTGTTTCAATATGTATGGTTTTTCAACAAGTTAAAGCTGGAAGGAAATAGCCTGGAGGAGTCATGCAACCTCTTCCCATACATGAGTGGAAATGGGATAATATTATGATGGACTTTGTCATGGGCCTACCAAAGACTCCTAGATTGGATGATGCAATATGGGTCATTGTTGATCGTCCTACCGATTAATCACATTTTCAAGCTATAAGAGAAGATTTACCACTTGAATGACTAGAAAGACTATATATTAATGAAGTTTTAAGACTTCATGGAGTACCCCAATTGATTGCTTCTGATTTTGATCCACATTTTACATCAAGATTCTGTAAAATTCTTCAGAAAGCCCTGAATAATGAGCTTCGTTTGGGCACTTCCTACCACCCCCAAACTTATGGACAATCAGAATAGACTATTCAAACCTTAGAAGACATGTTGAGATCATGATCACTTTACTTTCAGGGTATGTGGGATCAATATTTACCTTTGGTAGAATTTTCCTATAACAATAGCTTCCATTCATATATTCATATGGCACCATATGAAGCATTATACGGAAAGATATGTCGCACACCAACCTGTTTGGATGATGTTGGTGAAATAAAACTCGTAGGTCTAGAAATTGTTAAGGAAACAATGAAAAAAGGTGAAGGTAATCCAAAACCACATCAAATCATCTCAAATTAGGCAGAAGAGCTATGCCAATAACCGAAGAAATGAATTGGAATTTCAGGTAGCAGATCAAGTTTTCTTGAAGTTATCTCCATGGAAGGGTGTTATACGTTTAGGTAAGAAGGAAAAATTGAGTCCTAGGTACATCAGACCTTTAGAAATTCTAGATCGAATTGGGGATGTAACTTACCAGGTGGAAATGCCTCTAAGTCTCTCCAAAGTTCATGATGTGTTCCACGTATCACTATTGATAAAATACATGCCATAACCAACACATGTACTCACTTATGAGGAAGTAAAACTAGAACCCAGTCTGTCTTATTGTGAAGAACCCTTTAGGATTCTTGATACCAGAGAACAAGTTCTGAGAAACTGGATTACTTGTCTGGTAAAAGTTCTATGGAGAAACCATAGGATAGAAGAGGCAACGTGGGAAATAGAGGAACTTATGATGAAGAACCACCCAAGACTTTTTATGCAGTAATATTCTAGAAATTTTTAGGATGAAATTATATGAAATAGGGGAGAGTTTAACACCCCAATCTCACATGGTACGCTTTCTTTGAATAATACAGTAGCGTGTGTTGAACACAACTTCGAGGTTCTAACACACACCACTACCAATCAAAGTAGCCATTATGAATTGTAATACCAACTTGTTGAATTTTTTTAAATTTAATAATTCAAATAGGTCTTCATTTTTTGATTCAGAATATCCAAATTAGCTCAGGGTGATTTTTTTCTATTTTTTTGAGAACTTTCTATTTTTGAAAAATAGCGAAAAATACTAAAGATTAATTAAAAACAAATTTTTTAACCTAAATAATTTATAGTGATAAATTATAATATTTAGTGTTCTTAATGTATAGTTATAATATATTTTTACCATTTAATCCAATGTTGGTCATTGCATGTAATTTCACATTTAAACTAGACATAATCAACTGTCAATCCTTTAATAGTTATTATTTCTTAAAAAACACACTTTTTGTTGTGACAATGGGAATTAATTTTAAATTAATTTATACAACTTCTATGTTTTGAATTTAGAAAAATGGATTCCATATTTAGAATCCGGAGTTCCAAATTTTGTAAAATGGTAAATTTTATTTTTAGTCATTTTGAATATTTACTTCGGTAAATATTTTATTTACCATGGTTAAAGGGTAAATCCGGTAAATAAGGGTAAAAAATAATATTATAAAAATATTAAATTACACTAAAATGTGTCCTAATCATATGTGATGATATATTTCCGACCATTGGAATCTTTGGATCGATTTTTGAACCCCATGGAGCCACTTGTAATTGATAATGGCACTTTATATTAATTAAGTTAAAGTAAATACAAAAATGACATAAGTATTTCTCTTTTAGAAAAACAATTTTTACATAGGGTTGTATATGTTATCTCTTAAAATTTAAAAATTCATTAGAAAGCTAAAACTATTTCCTAAATAATGGTATTTTATTTATAATTTTTAGACATTTAATAATTAAATTTATTTGTGACACAATAATGATGCAATATTTTCTTTATTAATGAAAGAATCAAATAAATGGTATTATAAATGTTACAATAAATATAATTTAATGTTTTTATGACATAAAATAATTTTATAGGTTAATATTACATGTTAGTATTGATTAAATGAATTTATTTTGAATTAATAAAGTTGTTAGTACTTAAAAAACAATTGTTAAATAGTGTTAAAATTGACATAAAGGAATTTTTAAAACAAATATTATATTATTAATTTATATAATATTCTTAAAAGTGTAAGGTCCAGAAAATGGACTTATATAATTATATTTGTATCATTAATGAACCACTTGGGGTTCTCAAGGAAGTATATAGTATGTTTATTAACCATATAATAAAAAAATACAAAGAGACATGGTAAATGTCAACCTATTTAACTAACAGTTAAATCTAAAAGATAAAGTTAATATAGTGACCCAAAACTATATAAAACCAATTAGTTGAGTGTTTTTAGACTCATCCTCACCTTATCCTATAAATAATACATTTTGGATCCAATATAAACCAACAATTATTTTATTATAAAAAAAATATTTCTAGCTTTTCCTAAGGTGCCCCTCACCCCTCTTATAAAAAGGCACTACCCCTTCTCTCTAATCCACACCTTAAAATCCATTTGGTTCGGCCATCCTCTACCCTAATACCCTCTAAACTACCCTAACTTAATCCTATAGGCCCCACTTTGGTATTGAATCCAACATAAGGATCCCTTTTGATTAAATCAAAAGGGATAATTCGAAAAAGAGGTAATAATTTCACCACCCTCTTTCAAGTTCTTTTCTTCTTCCACTTCCTTTTTCTTTGTTGTTTCCATTATAAAATAATAACTCCATTATCTTATATATACTGTGATGTTATTATAAATATGGTACAAACAAATTCATTATTTTATCTATCCTTTGAATGACATGTCACCATACATGAGTACGTACGGCTTACCTTCTCCACACCGTGGTGTAATTGTTATTCAATACATTATTATTTGGATGGGTATGATAATGACGTGTAATTGATGTAAAAAATAAAAATAACAGGATAAGGATTCTGTATATATGATATACCATCCAATTATATATTATTTTAATATAAAAATAATGAAATTGTCGCTCGTGCGTACGTACTGATTACCGTCTCCACGAACGCGATGAGATTCATTCCCCATCGTATCCATTCAAGAGTAATTTTCTTTTGATGATTAAATGTAATATTTAAAGACTCAATATCATTATGGACATGAATAATATACATACCATCCATAACAAATATTACTCAAAAAACAATGAATATAAAGGAAAATGAATCCATTAACACCCAAAACAACGATAATACTAAGATATTTTTAACGAAGCAATGTTAAAAGAACATATATGATATCATGATATTGTATATGATTCTTGTATAATTTAATAACAATTATTTCACCATTATACATGAGGTTAACCTACCCTCGACCAAGGAAAAGTACAAGGTAAGCGTTAATTTCACAATCTCTTTATTATCCGATGTTGTTTTTACAAAAGTATCTACTAGGACCTCTTTATCATCCACATCCCTGTTTCTTAAAAATGTATTTCAAAAAATTCTTAATATTTTATAGACTATGGGTTAAAGTAATTTATACACTTGTTTGAATTTTAATAATATTTTTATAATGGAATCTTTCTGTTTTTTTTCAAACAAGGTCTTTTTTAACCTTTTTGACAAAATTAAGGTAAGAATGTATTTTTTAACTTATACGGTGGGTGCGGCTATTTTCTGCCGTTATAAAATTATCGAAGCTTTCCTTATTAGTTTATAAGAATATTATCAATTTAAATGTTTTATTTTATAATTATCTTACTTTTAAATTATTTAAAAAAAGATATTTCTCTCAAATAGTTTTGATTTCATCTATGTCAACATCCTTTGATAGATTTTAAGCTTATTTGAATTTGATTTATTATGATACAAATCTTCTATATATTATTGAAGTTTTTGTGATATGTTTGACTCTAGATGTGTTATTTTTATACCATTCATGGTTTATGGATAAATTATTGACATTTTTTATGCTAGTTTTAATATGAATATTTATGTTATGTTCAAACCTGTTCATATGAGGAATGCATTGGACATAGTAAGTGACGGGTGGAGCCCTCTATAGCTCCTCAATGCATCGGTAGGTCTCATGAGACAAAAACGTGTCTTGGAACAAGTCCTTGACAAAATATTATTTTTATTCTTGGCACAAGGCCTTGACTATGTGGTTATGGGAGTCTGGCATTATGCATTCCATCATTATGAAGGTTGTTATTGATATTGCATGTGATTATTAGACTAGTAGAATATCCATGTTAATAAGTAAAGGGCATTATTTCATTTTATTTTTTCCATATTATGTTGAATTTAAAGTTTAAAAGGATTTTTGTTCTAGTTATACATTGCCTTAAATGTTTATGCTTATTTATGAAAGATTCTGATATATTTTTATCCTTATTGAGAATCTGAGCTCACCCTTTCTATGTTTTATTTTTTCCAATATGTGAAAAAGTATTGTTTGACTGACCTGCGGGCATAGTCTTAGGGGATATGAGTGTGGATTATAGAGAATATGTTGTTTTAGTTTTTCACTTTATGATGTAATGTAATAATTATTAATGTATCTATTGTTTCCAAAGATACTAAACTAATCGGTCATTCGAGAAATGATCTTTTGTGATCATGCCAATGTTATATAATAATGCACCAACTCTGGGTAACTGGGGTCGGGGAGTTACACTTTCTATCCATGTGAAGATATAATGGGAATAGAAAGGATGTTTAGTACTAATAAAATGGTTTGAAATATTCAAGAGTTAAACCTTTATCAGTATGGAATTATAATGTTTACATATACAGTATGTGTCTCTAGAATACTATAATTGTGGAATGACTTGTTGGATGGAGGTCATAGATAATCATTCTTTATTTATCCTTGAAGTATGAATATATATTGATACCATAATGGTTATTTTTTGTGGGATAATATAAATAGTTTTATTTTGGATAATGTATCTTGGTGCTTGGTATACTAAAACGTTAAAGCTGAGTGGAAGAGGTTTAAGGGTATTTTACAACAATTACCCATTCTAGTATGTAAATGGAAAATTTTAACTATTTATTTCGTCATAGGACTCCCTAAAACATATAAAGGGTAAAATTTTATTTGATTTATAGTTGATGACCTTATGAATTAAGAATATTTCATTACTATAAAATAATATCTATATCTTGTTCATATTTCTTGGATGTATATTAAGAAATTTTTAAGCTTATATATACTACCACAATCTATTTTATCTGATCTAGATATGAATATTACATTAAAATTCTATAGAAGACATAATCAAGATATAGAAATGGAGTTTTGTTTCAGTACTGTATATTATCACAAAAAATATGGTCATTATAATAGGGCCAATAAAATTATAGAAGACATAATGGGATAATTATCTATGTATTTCAATGGTGATTAGGATCAACACCTTACATTGGTGAATTTTTTTTACATGAATAGATTTCACTGAAACTTTCTGATGGATCCTTTTGAATCCCTCTAAGGAAAGTTGTCAATAAATCCAAAATGTTGACATGATGTTGGAGCAGGATTGATATTGGGATCTAAGATGGTAGATAAAATTGAAGATAAGGTAAGATCCATTCGGCAACACATTAGAGAAGCTCATAGTCAATAAAAAAGTAACATTGAAAATCATCGGTGGGTTTTAGCATTTGAAGTAAGTGATAAGATATATTTTTTTGAATATATCCTTTGAATAAAGATATGTTATTTGGAAATAATTTTAAGTTGATCCAATGATATATCATCCACATATAAATTATTTAATATAAAAGTATAACAGTTTATCACTTGGTGCTTCAACCGAATCACTCTCAAATTCATGATTTGTTCCATGTATATCTCCAGAGTAAGTACATACCTAATCCTTCAAACGTACTATAAAAAAATTTCATAAAGTAAATCATGGTATTTCTTATAATGAATAACCAATAGATATATTTTATCATAGAGAAAAAAATTGGAACAAGAAAACTCACATGGTTAATGTTTTTTAGAGTACTCATAAATTCAGTGAATCTACATGGGAACTCAATGATGTGATGATGAAAATGTATTAAAATTGGTTTGAATTAGATTAATGAAATATAAAGTTATAAAATCATGTTAATTTTTTTATTGTAACACCAATATATTTTATATTCATTTATTTGAAATAAATTTTACTTAGTTGATATCTTTCTTTACACACAACCATGAGTATAAATGGACCATGATATAATAAAAAAATTAACATAGGAATTGGATTGATGGGCATTGATGTGATTGACCATATTATGCGTCATAAATATTGTGTTTTTTACATATTTCAGATGGATTTATTATTTCATAATATATTATTTATTAATTATTAGAAAAATCATTTTATCTTTTAAGAAATATGTTTTCTTCAAAATTTGTTTTTTTTTTAATTATTCCTAAAATTTATAATTTTTTTATACAATTTTTAAAAAATTTATTTTTGTAAATGATTTTAATTTTTCAAAAAATAATTCCAATATTATCTTATGGTTAAATTTTGGGATTTTTCTAAAAAGATTATTTTTTATGTGAATGGCGAAAATACTGATTATTGTAAAATTGACATTTATTTTTATTAAATAAATTAAATTAAAAGTGTCATTATGTTTTTAATTATATATTAAAATAATATACTCCTAATTTTATTATAAATAATATAATTAATTCTGTTGGTATAATAATTGTTATTTATTTTTCATAAATTCATTTTTGAACATAAAAAAAACAATTTCCAAAAACTATATTTTCTTTTTAATTTATGAATTTATTCTAAAATTGATTTCTAACACTTTTAAAGTTTTATTCTTTAAAATTAGATTCCCTATTGAGAATAAATAGGTCAAAATTAGGTAAATATGTTACTTGAATTTTTGTTCATTTGTGAATAGTAACCATGGTAAATATTTTTCACCACATTAAGGGTAAAACATTTAAAATAGATTTAAAACTATGGTCTAAGGCTTTAAAATATCTCTAAACTTTTATTTCTCCTATTTTATTATTTTTTTACCAAATAAATATTATATATGAAAACATTTTTTAATTTATTACCACATTTTTATCACTATAATATTTTGATTAGTTTAGGAAAAGGACAAATAAAAAATTTAACTCTCCTGATTTTAATTTATCTTTTATATTTTAATAGGGATAAAAATTATTAATAATAAAATTTTAATCTGAAAATGAATATATTTTTTATGGTGGTAATTTATTATTAAATTTTGGCGCTGGAATAATAACGTGAAATTCTAACACAACACTGAATTAGTGCTTGTGAAAACAGTTGGAAAAGTATAGTAAATGGATATAAAAAACATTTTCATTTTTTTAGATGATCTATGGTATTAAATTAATTTTAATGTTAATAATAATATAAAATTGATGGTAAAAGAATTTATAATCTAAATTCATGTTTATCGTAATATATTTAAATTCAAATTAATTGAATAGTCCAAAAAATGAATTTAATGTATTTTATGTTAAATACTAGAATATTAAATGATCTAAAAACAAAAATCCTTCAACAGGAAACTTTTAATGGAAAATGGACTTAAAATATCATCTATGGACAATTTTTTGGTCTAATTTTTACTTTATAAGTAAATATATTACCCTTAAAGTATAAATAATCTGTTCTCATGATTAAGGATAAAAATATTTCAGGAAGGGGATAAACCAATGTACATAGGGTTCAAAATGACCAAAAAAATTGTCTAAGTTTCTTTAGACGATTTTATTTCAACCTTATAAAAATTTTATTTAAATACATGGCTATTTATAAGCATTATACTTGAGAACATTAACTCTATTTAAATCACTTATGTAATTCCAAGTGTGTCATCTCCTCACTTATAAAAGGGAACCTCCTATCTTCTATTATACACAATGTTTTAAATTTCCATATCATCCAATACATAACATAATACCTTTGTATATTCCTACCCTAAATTATTTATAATCTATTGTTATCATAATAACATCCTATAGAGGATTCTGGTGTAATCCGAAGGAGATCTCTTAAAGAGTATAATTATCTTACTCAACTCTTTCAATGTTTATTTCTTCTTCTGCATCCTATAAATATGTCTTATCCATACTGAAAAAACTAATCCAGTATCATAAATATAACTATATGTTATTATGATTATTTTTGTACCATCTTTCTCCTCCCTTCCAGCAAATTAGAAATGAAAGTATAATCCATGTGTATGTGTGGAAAACCACCTCTACAAAGAGATGTGAATAATTTTCCATCACCGCCTTACATGTATGATTATAAAAATAGATTAAATGTATATATATAATATTTATGATATTATAATTATAATTATTTTATTATAAAAAATTATTATTTTTTCTTTCCTTCTTTTCCTTGAAAATTAAGGCAATGTTTATGAGTATGGACGACTACCGACTCCTTGAACTGTTTAATTCATTTTTTATCTATACATTTTATGTATTGCTATAAATCATTATATAATTAATATAAGGTAAATTTATATAAATATTAAAAATATATATTTTGTAACCATGATCAAGATGAAAGGATCATAACTGTTGAATCAGAAAATACATGAAAAATGTTGCAGTTAACTCCTGAAATAATGATGATGAAATATTACTAACAAATAGGTGATAAGATGTTATAAGTCAAAAATATATGTTATTAAAGTATAAATATGGTTCAATTATATAATTATAATACATATATTTTTTTAAAATAATATTTTATTATTTCTTATAAATCATATTGGATTTGAAGCAGGGGTTTCATGTCTCACTTCTGTTTATGCGAGACATATTCTATATTCACCATGTATTTCTTTCATGTGGATATATATTAAACCTATGATATGATATATCATGTATAACTTTATTTTCATGGTAATTAATTTTTTTAATTTATTTATTTCATGGGAGTTGGATTTAAATGTTATTAAAGTGGTAAGGGATTTATGTTACAATATTACTTTTTATTGGTATTGTTTATACTTAAATTTCATGACGATGAAATTATAAGATATATATCTCAAAAATATTATTTAATTTTTTCTTATTTTATAATTTTAGGATAATAAAAAAAATTATCTCATGTTTCCCCTTATATACTCAAATGTATGAAAGTGTGTTTTTTTGGAAAACTAACATTATTTCTCTCTTTAATCAGGAATATTTTATTTCATGTCCCTATTTAATTTAAAAAAATTCAAGAATTTTTTTACTATTCTATAAATATTTATTAAATTCATTTTTATCCATTTTAAAATTTATATAAAATTTTCGAAAATCAATATTATTTTTATTTTCCCAATGAGGTTCTTTTTATAAAATGTGTGAAAGAAATATTTATTTTAACTTATACCACACAGATTGATTTTCTTGAAATCATGACTAATCATTACATTGAATATTATTTTATAATTTTCCATGAATATTTCCAAATAATTTTTCCCCTAATACATAGATAAATTTTAGATTTTAAATATGTGATTTCAAAATGAAAATTTTATTTTCCTAAAGAAATTTTCTACTGATCTTTCTAAAGTATTTTATTTTATGAAAATTTACATGGATTTTACTTATGATTTTTTATGAATATAATACACTGATATAATCTTTATTCATTATTCAGATGGTTATGATTAGGATTATGATATAATTTTAAAACTCATTTTCTTTTCCATGGATTGAGCTATGATGAAATGATAAATGCTTTCAAGATCTCATGGAATACATAATAATGGTTTTATTATTTTTTGTTTCATTATAAACCTATAATTAATTTGGTAATTATTAATGTTGATGAGCTCAAAGAGTACATGGTAGTTTTTTCCAATACCAAAAATGGTACACAAATGGTTATCATATTCTCAAAGCAGCTACATGAGTGGTTTAAAAAGAATTATATGTGATGAATGTCTTGGTAGGTAGCCCTGACATAATATTTATATTATTATGATTATGACATACTTATTATTCCACTTTCTATTGTATTTTAATGTGCTTATGATATGATCTCATGGAATATGATATTTGATTCTTATATGATTCATGTCTTCTAATCTACCAAATCCTTATTTCCTGATTTTGATAAATGAATTTTTGGGTATAAATTTCAAATTTTAATCTCATGTTCTCATACCCTTTTTCTCATGATATTCTTACATGTGATCATTAATTGATATCTCCCATATTTATGCATACATAGAATCTTAGTTGACCCTTTCTTATTTTGTATTTCCTTAGGTTATGAAGAAAGGTTTTAAGTAGTGTATTCCAAATGATTATAGTATTTGAGAATAAATTTATGTTTTCTTTTTAAGAACATTCCTGAAATAAGATGATTATATATCTAGACTTAAAATACATTAAACATTTACAGTTTTGGGGGATTTTATTTTGATGATATGTATTGAATATTCATCTAAAATGATGTGATATTTATTTATGTAATTTCATTTACAATTTTAAAAATGTCCTCTTTGGTGTCTTTTCTAGAAATGTAGTGGGAAGGTTTTCACCGAATTCTAGGATATTCATGGGTTCCATATCATTAACCTCAAAAAATAATGCCTATTCATTATCATTCGAAGTAAATCTCTCTACACCTAAAGATGTAATCACTTCTAGAAATCATACTTATATTATAATTTCTCCAGGTGATATTGGATAAGATGAAGGGAAGGAGGGTGATCTCACACATTCCCCTCATTCGTTTTCAGACGTTTTAACTACCATAGTGGATAATGTCAAGTAGGTAGACCTCATTATATATCATGATCTATGGTATACTTTAGTTAATTCCATTCTATCTTCTAATGAAATGGAGAAATATTAACCCTTTATAAAACAATATCAAGATGTTTTCTCCTAGAGTTATAATATTATTTCTAGTATATACCCTGAGGTAGACACCCATAATCTTGGGATACCATATGATTTCCATGGATATAACAATGTGGAAAGAAGAATGCCTCTTACCCTCACTGCTAAAATAGAGGCTAATATGGAAAATCATTTCATTTTAATCTTTATTTGGGAAGTATAATATCCAATATGACAACCTAATATTATCATGATCAATAAAATTATTGGGAAAATACTTTCCATTATTCATTTTTGAGAGCTCAACAAAAAAATCATAAAATATGGTATCCCTATCCCAATCATAGGATTTTTGATTGATAATACTGCTATCTTATAGATATTTTTCTTCATGGATGGATATTATTGGTAAAAGAGGATTTGGATAAACCATAAATATGAAAATTCCAACAATTTTGGAGCTCCCAATAGTTTTTAATATTAATTCATTATTTCCTTTAGTTTGAATAATGTTAGTTCCACATACTAACATTCCATCCACCATATTTTCTATCCCCTCCTATGGGAAGATCATGGAATGTTGTTTTTGTGATTTGGTAGTTAAATCATTCCATCTATCTAATCATATGAATTATCTTTATATTTTATTTAGAATTATTCAACAAAAAAACATGAAGATAAACCCCCTAAAGTGTGTCTTCTAGGTGACATCAGTAATGTTACTTAGTTTTATAGTATTTCATCATGGTAATGTGGTTAGATAAAATAAAATATAAGAAAAAATAAATATCCCCCCACCATGAAACCTAAAAGAGTGGAGGATTTTATAGGGATGACTTTCATATATAATATTCTTTATTTACAACCTATCATGAAAATGTTTAACCATTACAATATTGATAAGGAGTGGAATTCTGTATAAGTAGGATAAGGTTTCCAATAAGCCTTTGATGGCCTTAGGAAATATATTCTAGAACCACATTTACTAATGCATCATACTGAAGTAAAACCATGCATTATTTATGTAGTATCCCAATATTAATCAATTGGTTAAATACATCACTATAATACTGATATAAGAGAAGAGAATATATTTTATTATCTTTATAAGACAATGATCAATGTCGAGACTAGATGTTATGACATTGAGAATAATTCCATCAAGATGGTCTTTGTACAAATGAATCTTGAGAATTATCTTCAACACAATGAAGTATGCCAAGTGTATTGAATTAACACACTCAAGTATATCCCCAACATCCCAATACTAATAGGGTTATATGAAAACTAGGTGGTCATACTTAAATAATTTGATATGTAGTTCATTTAAAATCCCAAGTAAAGAATTAGGGATGTTCATATATATGTCTATTTATGAATTAGAAAGTTTTTTACAGGCTTAAAATGGGAATAAATCTAATCTCAAGCATTGAATACACTAATATTTTTAAAAGATTGTTTTATCGCCTTTTGATGGTGAACCATTTTTTAATCTATCTTTTGAAACTTTTATAAGCTTTATTTTTTAAAATAAACTTATACTTTATAATTGGGACATTGAAATTTACTTTGGATAAATTTTTGGTTTTTTTATGACAATGATCATTTTTTTATGAATAGTGAAAACTACTGCTTTTTTCTTTAAAACTGCTTTTAAAATAATTTAATTTTATGGATATATTATATTTTTAATTGGGTTTAAAGTGTAAATAGAATATATTTATACCATTTAATCCAATGGTGGTCATTGGGATTAATTTCACTTTGAAATTGGACATAAACAATTTTCAAACTTTTGATAGAAATTGTTTTAAAAAACCCGCTATTTGTTTTAAAAATAAGAAGAAAAAATAAAAGTATGGGGGAAGAAAAATACTAAGACCCTAAAATTTGATAGAGTAAATGTGATAAAAACCTTATTTTTATCCCAACAAGTGTGCAGAATTTAAGTGTCATTACAGATAAGCATTTGAACCTTCTAAAAATGTAATATATTGATCAGGTAGTTTTAAGCATTCGATGCATGGAGTCATCGATAATGATAGAGTTAGTTTTGACTAAAGCAAGACCAATATTCCAATTCCAACAATTCTTAATACCTATAAGCATCGTCAGACCCTCAGCAATTATGGAATGTCTTCTACCAAAGTGAGTTTTAAAAGTAGAGATAAATCATCCCATGGAGTCCCAAACCACACCACTACCATTAATGTAATTCAAATAGATCAGATTTTCAAATATAATCTTGATTCCAATGGGTTAATAAGACCATCTAACCTAGTCACCATGATTATTTGAAAAAATGTTAAAGTACCCCACCTGAATTGGTCTGATAGAGGGAGCATCATGTCATTTTCTACATAGGTGAACGGTATCACGAAGAATAAAATTGGTTCATGAAACCAAATACCTTCCTAATCACTAAATCACCTCTTGTATGGCTTTGTTCCTTATCATCCCATTCAATAACACCCAATTTTAAGGATAACTACGTTATCTTTCCTCTCTAGGCCAATATTTTCCACACAATAAAACTAGCGATCTAAGAAGGACTGTTCATCAAATCCAAGGTAGAAATGCCTATGAAGTCACTAAAGGAACATCCCACATGACACTCCCATTCACTACTAATGAAAATATGTTCTGAAATCTCCTCTCTATAATCCCTATAGCACATTCATCATGAATCTACGATAACACCTTATTTTTTAACATTCTCCGGCATTGGTAAATCCTGGATCCTAATATTCTAAACAATAAATTTGAGTTCAGAAGGTGTTTCCATTACCCACATGGTCGTTCTCTATATGTCCTATTAGACTCATTACTAGTCAACCAATGGCAATCCTTCAATGAAAAATCTCTGAAGGACGATACAATAAAAACACATCTATCAGGTTCATCCATAAGACCAAAAATATTAAATTCCATGGAATAGTTTTTATACATTACAACACTGATAAACATTGGGGACATACTTTCTTGCTCGATGATGATGTTAGTGGTCCGAAATCCTATAAACCTAAGGAGAACACCAACCCAGTTATGATGATAAAGGAAAATCTCTCAAGTCCCCATAATCCATCTAATATGTGGTTGAAGGGAGTGGATATGGGAAGAAATCATAGACCATAGATATGCCTAACTTGCATTTGTACCATTTATTCCTCCATTGATCTTGGTATCCATGACTCTTCCCAACTAGGTACATGCCTTAATAACCTCACATGCCAGCTTCACTTGAATTCCATGCATCGTACTTGAGATTCTCTTCTCATCAATTCAAACCTCTTGGATGGGTCTCGTGAACTTGATCCATGATGCACAATTATTCATCCTCTCCTCATGAGAATCCCAAATGAAGGATAAAATAATAGCATCAATATTGGTGATCACCCCTTAGGAACATTGGTGGCCAAGAGTTCATGTTATGTGATAGATGATTAGAAGTTTTTGGCCAATGTTATTTTGCCTCTAAAATATAAGAACTGGTTATTCATGTTATGAACACAACCAATCATTTTCCCAACAATATAATCAAAAAGGTGGATTATAGTACTTAAAGGGGAGACCGAGGTTCCAAGATACTCCTTGGGGGATGATCTATTCTCTATTCCCAACATTCTACTTAGTGAATAAATTCTCATCTCCTTGAAACACTTTGGGACATAAAAGTGACTCTTGATGTAGTTAACAATATAGCCACTCTTATGGAAATTATCAGTTATAATTTAATTAATCCCATGAATATACCCCATTCCATAATTAATCTAAATGATCGAATTGGATGCAAAAATTAGATGAGAGAATAGAATGGTTTGTACTTTCACTAATAGGGAAGGATGGCACCATGAAATATAGCTTTAATGATAAGGTTACTGAGAACATCCTGGGAAAGAATAAAAATACTCAAGGATAGAGGATCACATTACCTCAACACATTCATAACTTCTAGGAAACCATAATTCCTACACATGAAATGTAAAACCATCCATGAAGAGCTAAAACACCTGAAAAGAAACTCGACAACCCAAGAAGATAATCCCACAACTCTCAAAACATTAATAATAAAAGGACATTAAATCCTATCATATGCATTGTCCATATCCAACATAAACACCATATTAGAACCATGGAATCTATTTTTAATTTCATTAATAACCTCCTAGGATAAAGAAATTTCCCAATGGATGGATCTTTCTTTGAAAAACCCATGCTGTCTGGAAGAGATCTAATGGGGTGTATAATCCAATCCAAGTTTAATTTTTTATTAAAACCATTTTTATGAAAAATGGGAAACCATAGTTCAAAAAGAGTTACCACTACGTGCTGAAAGAGCTCACAAACTGGTTAAACACAAGACTAATGTTACTTGACCCAGCTATTCTATAAAGCTCCCAGTGCAGCAAACTAACCTAGACGCCTGGATCATCTCTGATGATCTCTTCAAGATGTGAGATCATCCTTTCCATTGTCTGTATAAATTTGTCTGAGTTAATTTTCCTTTGGTTAAAGCCTCGGGCCAGAATTCTATCTTACTTATCTATCCAGACTTCTAGCTCATTTGTAGAATCAACTTGCAACCTTCGTTCATAAATCCTCTTGAGTTCCTCTTCTGATACATTGGGTCGTAAATCTTGCTCAAGAATGTCTTACTTGGAGTGCAGAATTAGTTACAAGCACTCCCCATCTTCTCCCTTCTTTCCTTTATTCCTTTATTTCTTGGCCGATCAAGTTTCCAAGGGTTTTGGTAGTTGGGATTAATCATTGCGTCCCTTTTCCTTTTTCCCTGAAACCACTATACATTTTTCTAAGTCTTTAATACTTTTCTTCCCCTTCTTCCTGTGAGGGCTGTGCGGACCTTTCCCTTGACATCAGTCCATGATTTCCACTGAAGGTAGACTATTACTTTCATCTCATGATGAGTTGTCCTCCTCATTCCATGGAGGTTCTTGGTCTTCTAATCCATCAATGCAGTTCCTGAGATTTAACTGCGGGTCAACTATAAGGGGGATCTACTTCATTTGAGATTTCCCTTTTCCTGCATTATTCTCCCAGCCAGTTCTCCTCTCCCCAGACCCTGCCATCAGATGGCTGAGAGAGTTCGGGTCAAATTCCCTCAATATATTCGCATAAACATACTTCCATTAATCCTCATGAGACGTTGCAGCCAGCAAAAAAGGCTTCTCCTTCACTAATTATGATTCATTGGATTGCACATACCATCGGCCCATATACTGCTGCAGGTAATGATTTTCCTCCCATCCTCTAACCGAGGCCACTTCTAAGGGAAGCTCTTTCTTAACTCTACAAATGCCCATG
Organism: Viscum album; assembly: GCA_963277665.1. Classification (NCBI taxonomy): domain Eukaryota; kingdom Viridiplantae; phylum Streptophyta; class Magnoliopsida; order Santalales; family Viscaceae; genus Viscum; species Viscum album. Next base: position 1,938,238,121 of record OY728126.1, on the reverse strand, counting down.
TCCTTCTTCAACCAGGAAAAGATTTCCTCAACCCGTGGTCCATCCTCCTCTGGACTCCCCTTCTTTACATCCCCTATGGAAATCAAGGGGTTTTCCTGATTCTGAGCCTCATGATGTTGGCTCCCGCTGCTGGAGAATCCTGATTTTTAGCTAGATTAGTCTATACTGGAACTTCCCTATGCACTTATTCTTGTATGCCCAATCCTCCGCTATCCCACAGCTGATAGTCAAAAGCTGCATCCGCTTGCACTGTTGAATGGCAGTCCTAGTTCGAGCGACGACACTCAGAGGTAAAATGGCCAAATTTGATGCATCCCGAGCAGAAAGCAGGACATGCTTCAAACACCTCTCTATAATTCCATCTAAACTCCTCTCCAACTGAAATCCATAGCCACTCTGGTGGTGGTTTTGAGATGTCTACCTCCACACAAGCGCGAGGCAGAATCAGATGACAAATCATGGAGGTTCGCTGATCCGAACATAGAAATATTCCAACCAGGTTCCTGAGCATGCAAAAAATAGAAGGATTTTGGAAGGGCAGAGGCAGATTAGGAAATCTTACCCACACTGCAGCCGAAGGCGGGTCCTGATTCATGTTGAGATCGAAAGACCAACGCATGAGGAAGAAACTGTATCCATTGAAGACCCGAGGAGCGCTGGACTAGGAGACTGGAAAATCTTCCTCTGATGAGAATCAAATCATCAAATAGCGATGATCGAGAAGACCTAACACTACCTGGCTTTGAAGACCCCATGCTTCGAAAACAAAATGGTCAAAGGCGTCAACCGAAGGGTGATGACCCCTAAAGAGAGTGACAAGAGTTGATCTATGAAGGTCTGATGCTTCATTGAACTCCTGAGAGGAAATCTCAAGGTTAGGGAAACCTTCATGAAGGTCAGGGACCTTATGGATAATAGAGGAGGGAGTGAAGGGAGGGAGATGATTCAGGTTGGTGAATGGGGTGAAAGGGTGAGTCATCGAGGAAAGGGGACGCACCCCCCCCCCCTCTCCCTGGTGAGGAGGAGGGGGCCGGAGCCACATGCATCTGTGGGCTAGGGCATCGCCACCGTTGAGGAAGGAAGATGATCCTTGGAAGCAATGGGGTGTATAAATACTCAATTTATTATTTAGAAGCATGGAAAGGACCATATATGTGAAGTTACACACACTCATAGGGTGATAGTGATGAACAATATAATGATTTTTTATTTTAGAAATTATAACCATAGTGTTGGTGCTACCAACATGAGGAAGGATCCCTCCATAGAATAAATCCTGAATATAAACCACCATGATATCATTCACAGTGCTTGATGAGGCTCTGAATAATGATCCAATATACCCATCTAGGCCTAGGGAACTGTTCAGATTATGTATTTTTTCAACCCCAATGATTTATTCTTCATGTGTTATGGATTCAATCTATTAATTAACATGCCCAGACACCACCTTGGAAATAAAAACAGAAATCTCATCATGACTTCTCTGGAAACCTTCATCCATCCTGGGATTAGGTCCTACAAGAAGTTCCATGGAAAAGGTCCTTAAATTCCACCAACAACATTCTAATCACAAATATAAGATTCATACTTCAACCGGATATTAGGTAGAGAGAGACGCCAATTTTCCTTGATGCATGCGTTGAAGTGTGCTATATTCTGATCCCCATCACGAAGACACCGAACTCTTGATTATTGAAGAGTTGTGCACTCTTGTATTATAATAACTTCATTTATTTGTTTATTCTTTGTAGTGATATCTGTGAAGGTTTTCTCATTCCATTCTATTTCCATATTTGATTCCAAGAAGATGATCTCCTGTTATACTTCATCTAGGTCACTATATGAGGGAGGTTAGTTTGTAATCCACATTTTAGGATCATCCATATGACACCTTAATTTATTATGAAATATTTCCCTTTAATTGTTATATTCCTTTAGTTTTCCATTTTATATTGATAGACTGGGTAATTAACCCACAAATGTGAGAATCCAAGAGAATCTAATCTTTCCAAACTAGTCAAGATATCGATAAAGAGTGGGGAAAAATCAAAGACACTACGGATCAAATTGGAGACCTTGGCATTATGATAAGCAGAAATGTAATGGATGTTAGAAAGGTAGTGTTACAATATACACCAGTTTTTATGTGCACCTATTTGATTATTACACCATGTGAAACACCTCTCCGAGAAACCCAAGTCCAATAAACCTTTAGAGACATGAAATTGGAAAAATCCATGCTAGCTCAGTGGAGAATGGACCCCTACCCTTATTCTCACTAGGCTCCACTGCCACATTAAAATCTCCCCCCACAAACTAGGGGAATTCCCTAGGCTCAAAGGCTATAATTTAAATCTATAAAAGTGACAATTCCCTAATTACATAGCTACATTTCACAAAATATAAGAAGATAGTTTGGGAACCACGGTAAACTATTGAAAACTAACTATTAAATATGAATTTATCACCACGTAGTTGGATTGGTGAGTATTAATAGGAACAAATAAATTATAAAAAAGTTTTTTACATGTTTATAATATGAATTCATTGATTATAAATTAGTTATAAATTAAAATAAATCATTTGAAAGTAAAAAAACATATATTTTTTGGAAAAACATTTTTCATAAACACAAAGTGTTTTATATTAATAAATTAAATTAATAACTATTTATGAATTAATTTAAATAAATTTTAAGATTATATATTCAATAATATATTTAAAAGTTCATAAAAAAATTTACTTGAAATTGAATAAAAATAAATTTAGTTTTATGCATAAAAATACATTTTTATAAAAACAGTTTCCCTTCCATATTATGCACTTATCTTATCATGAATATATCCAATATATATAAATTTAATCTGATAAAATTATTTCCATATTTTTTATCATAATTTAAAAACATTTTTATGAGCTCAATTTCATTTTTGGTCATTATGAATAGTGACAATGATAACAATCCACTAATATGGGAAAGGTTAAAATTGTTAACAAGAGGTTTAATTAAAGAGATAAGGGTTGAAATAACCTTGAAACATGTCTAAATAATATTGTTTAAGTTTATTTAGTCAAAATATTGACTTATATTATATTTTAGCTTCATTTGGTTTCAAATTAAAAATAATATGACTATTATATTTAAATGTTCAATGTATATACATGATTATACATCCCCTAACATGTAAAAGGGAACCTCCTCTCCTCTCTTCTTCATGCCACATGATCACATTAGATCCACTATTATCTTAAAAAATACACTCTCAAAATTCCATATACATGATATTTAGGTTATTTTCTTCCAAAAATACCCATAGAATAAGAATTATTCATCTTTTTAAAGGAGGACACTTGAAGGAGAGTTATATGTTCTTATCGATTTTTTTCATTTTTATTTATTATTAAACCCCATCTAAATATTATATAACAATATTAAAATCATGGAATATGAATATTTAATATAATTATATGTTTTTAGGTTAATATTATATCCATTTTCTAACTCGTTACCATCCGTTGTAAAATGATTACATTACTTATGAATAACTGTGGACTACCACCACCATGAGGAGTTGTTATTTTTTCATTTACACTATAAATGAATAGTCATATAGATAGATTTAATGAATATATAATATATTTATGATATAATTATGATTTTTAAGGGTTATTATTATTTAACATTCTTTTGTTCCATGAATCAAAAAAGTGTATCCATTACTCAAGAATGCGTGCATACAACTGTGTCCACAAAGCGATGTAATTCATTTTTTCATCATTGATTTATATGAATAGTTATAAAATTTTACATAATAACTAAATATATTATTTATTACATGACTAATATTCTTTATATTATGACACCATAGACAAGGTTAATGGATTGGAACTGTCAAACTGAAACATACATAGAAAATGAACAACCCTTCACCTAAATAATGATTTTAATGAAGAATTTTTAACAAAATGGTAATTAGAAATTTTAATGGAATTAAATATATTAATATGAATATGAATATATGTGATGATATATCTAAAATAATTCTATATATATTATACAAGAAATTTTAATGTGTACAAAGAAATATGGGGCTTCAAGTGACAGTTTATTTTGGAATCTCATTACTTTTTGAGATTGTTAATATTAAATTTTCATTGATGTAAACTATATGATCCTTATCCTTTAAAAACCATATATTTAATTCCCCTTCATTAATTCCAATAATTTTTAAGTATTAATTCCATTATTCTCTCTTGGGTACTTAAAAATATTGAGAAACTTTTTTTAAGAAAAATTAACCTAATTTCTTATAGAGTTAGTGATTATTTTCTTTCATGAATATATTCATTAAATAGAATTCAAGAATTTTCATTCCCTATAATAAAATTATTATTCAAATTAATTTTCAACCATATTTTATTTTCAAATAATGTTATTATAAATTATATTTTACATGTTTTTAAAAATTTTATTTAATAATTTTAAATAAAAATGTTAAAGGACCCTTTATTTTTATGCTTACAATAAGAAAATATTTTCTTTCATTATGGAATATTATTTAATTTTTGTATTCATTTAAATTTTTTAATATTTATTATAATATAAATTAGTTTTCCAAACAATTGTTTTGAAATTTGGTTTTTAATGTAAAAAAGAAAAAAAAATCTTATTCTCAACAAAATTTTAAAAGGCTCATATTAATGTATTGTTCATCTATATCGACATATTTTGAAAAATGGTTTTATTCTATAGGGATATGATTTTAAGATACCATCCACTTTCATTATCTAGATAGATTATTACAATTATTATTTAAGGATGATTCAAGTAAACATGTTTCCTTCCCATTGGTTAATTATGTTATGATGAAGTACTTATGAATCACAATTCTTTTCCACAAGATATGCTATGAAAAAATTAGGTAATTTCTGTAAAATATATTTAATTTCCATATGTTATTCTACAATGAAATGGTAAATAATTATATGATATTATTTCACACATATATATGGTTTTGATTAGGTGATGGGTATGCCTAGAATTATATATCCCTAAAATTCATTGAGTAATGAATTATATCTCATGAGATAATATAAACTAGATTGGGTATAAAACCTAATTCAGTTAGGGGATCTTCCCAATATGTTAGTATTGGGAGGGAACCTTAACTAAGGAAATAATAGAATAAGGATTTATCCCAGACAACTATGATAGTCTTTCTAGTAATACTTGACTAAATAAATGATTTTATATACCAATTTTCATATTTTAAACCAATAAATTATGCTTTTGGTATATTCACATGGCTCAAAATTGATTATATTTTATTCTATACTCATTTGAATTATCTCTTTTTTATGACAAAGCTTTATTCCATGATTCGTGATAAAATATTTTTTACTAATAGGGTATGAAATTTGTATGTTAGGATCATGTTATTATAACATTATTTTTAACTTATTCTCATATATGACCATTAATTTATATATTCTATGGTTATCATTACTAAGCATCTGAGATCACCCTTTATTAGGTTTCTTTTCCTGGAGTTATGAAGAAACATATTATGGATTTCTTATCTTACAATAGTCTATGTGAGAAGAAAATTGTGGGAGATGGTTGAGAACATTCATAAAATAAGATGATTATATTCCTCATCTAAAATACATTGATCATTTATAGTTATATGGAATTTATTTTCATGAAAAATATTAACTATTCATCTAACATAATTTAATTTTTTGCATGAAATTCTTGGGTCATCTCAGTTAATATCAGAGCATGCATTAATTATTTTTAGATATTAGGATTTTAGAACTTCAAAGAAAAACATGTGGATAGGTATAATTATAGGATATCATCGTAGAGTTTTGTTAAATTAGAGATTATAAAGATATATAAAAATTAAATCCTCCTCTGGATATTGAAATGTGGATACCGATTCTTCAAAGATTCACATAGGCGTTCACACATAGCAAAAAATCAATTTGAGTAGCAAGCTGATATTCTCTCACTTCATGATGAGTCGTATTATGAATACACACCTAGACAGAAATTGACTAATAATATGTTTTTGTGAATTAAAATTTTATTTATTTAACAGTATAATTAATTAGAAGACATATATATATAAACCTATGATAATTTGTTGTGATATGATATGAAATTAAATCGTCATGGGTTGAAAGATGGTGTCATAATTTACAAAATTAAATAAACGATTTTCATAAAAATATGATTACTTACCCTGATTATTTATGTTTTATACTCACACTATGTTTTTGGGTTAATTAAATTGTTGAAACTAAGAGTAATCAAGTAAAAAATGGGTGCAAAGGATGATGTGGTGGGTTTTCAAATGAGAAACCAAAAGATATTGTACCTATATTGAAAAAATATTGCGTTTATACCTAACCATATATCATGATTTATGATTATCAACATCCAATTGGGTGAGTTTATTGACATGTATAATAAGATAAAATTGTATTTTCATTTGTATTTGGTTGATGAATACCATATAAGAAAGAAAATACATCTTTCTACAAATCAGAAATATTTGAAGAAGTGCCTAGGGAAATGTCTCAGTGGAATGAGAAGATTATTCATGTATGAGAAAGATGGGTATAAAGAAGCTAATTTCTAATTAAAAATGAATATTTTTAAGGGGACAAATACATTTTATCCTAAGGTAACCCAAATATTTCAATGTATTATATCATGGGTGCTTAAGGATTATATGTTTCAATGAAATGATCTAAGGGATACCACCTAGTCAAAAAAATTTCTTATTCAATGTCAATCCCTAAAGTTTATTGTGATAGTTATGAAACACTTATCCTATACTATAGATTTAATGATTTCATATTTAATTTTATAAGAGTTTTCCATATGAAAATATTATAATTTATTATTTAATGGAATTTTTTGTGAATTTTAGAATTGATAAGATCTGTTTATATATATTCTGTAATATTTCTAGACTAATGAAATCACCTTTGGTATTTTGAATCAGTCGGTGATCTCATTCAATGTAAGGATAAATATTAAATTTTAATGGAAATTATTTTTATTGTATGGGTCATACTACTAGATCATGAGGGATATTTAACCCAAATGGTTGGGGAGAAACTAAAGATTTATGATATGCTAACTATTTTGTAATATTATAATTTATTGCATGAAAAAAATTTCTAGTGTTCCCGCAAATCATGAAGTTGAATTTTCAAAATAACTCCTACTATATGTTAAACCTAGTTCAAAGACATCATATAGATTGGAACTAATTAAGTTACACTAATTTAAAAATAATCACTAAAAGTATCAATAAAAGGGATCTACACACCTGAGTGTATCACTATGGGGTGATCCTATACTTTTTGTTACGAAGAAATATGGGTTGATGTGCCTTTTTATTGATTATTGATAAATTAACAAGATTAGTATTCATAAAAACTATCCTCTACCCTGTATCGATGATCTATTTGATCAATTATGAGTAGATTAATATTTTCCCAAGATTGATCTTAAATTTTGAGGTTATCAATTGAAGGTCAATGAGGAGGATATTCCCAAGACATAATTTTTTCCAATTATTTTCCTTATTAATTTTATGTGACTCTATATGGAGTTACCAATATCCCTTATATATTCATGGATTTAATGAATGGGATCTTTAAAGATTACCAAGATCAGTTTTTGTTACAATTTATAGATGATATTATTAAATATTCCAATATTAAGGAGATCATGAATATCATTTTAGGATTTTATTGAAGACCATGAGAAAGGAAAAGGTGTATACCGAATTTATAAAGTGTGAATTTTGGCTATATAAAGTTTCATTCTTAGGTCATATAATCTTACTTGAGGGTATATCAGTGGATCCTTCAATTATGGAATTTACTATGAAATGGACCAAACCAACTTTGCTGATAGAGATACAAATTTTTCTTCGATTAGATAGATACTATTGACTCTGACATATTTGTCATGACTATATAATCCAGTAACCAGGTTTAAATAAAAGGGAGTTAACATTATTTGGAAATATAGATGTGAAAAAAATATCAAAGAGCCAAAAAAAGGTTATTCAGTATACATTTTCTCCCACTGCATTTTAGTTGAGATGGGTTTGTGATATATATTTATTTATTGAAGAATTTACCTGGATGTGTACTCATGTAGAATGATATGGTGATTTATTATACCTCATTACAATTAAAAATTCAGAATAAAATTACCAAAATCATGATTTTCAATTAGAAGTGGTAATTTTTAGGATGAAAATATGTAGTCACTATATTTATGGTGAAAGATATTATATATATACTAATATTAAAATCTTAATGTATAAATTAACATAGAAAGGGTTGAATATATTCTAAATCATATAGTTGGAGTTGATTAAACTTTATGATTGATCAACAAATTACCATCAGGGGAAGGAAAACAAGGTGTCTGATTTTCTGATTTTAAAAGGTCATGCCAGTTTTTCCACATTGAGGATTGAAAGAGATCCAATACATATTTAATTACAGTAGATAGAAATTAAACTTAAAATGAAATGTGGTGGAAATATATCCTTCTAATATGAATTATCATCCACTCATGCATGTTAGGATTAAAGAGGCATAGAATTAGTATGTGAAACTATAGAAAAAAGTGGTGGATGTTCATATGTTCAACCGTGATTGTTATATAATAAAACGGTTCAGGAACTGAGTATGTGTCTCATGAATTCTATATTTACATAATTCATAGGAAGTAGGTCATAGTTCATCATTATATATTCATCCTATAATTTTGAATATGTATTGAGATCTGAAAGAGTATTCTTGGTGAGATAATATGAAAATGGATTTTGTAGAATATGTATATTGAAGCCTAACATGTTAGTAATTAATGTATAAGATACAAATTTATAATGGGATGTTACAATCATTACCCATACCAAAATGGTAATGGGAAGACATCACCATGTATTTCATTATCAGACTCCCCAAAAAAACTAAATTCCATAATTTTATTTGAGTTGTAGTCAATTGACTTATGAAATTTTCACATTTTATTGCAATTAAATCATATTTTTATTTTGATTATTTTTTAATGATATACACTAAGGAAGTTTTTATGTTGATAGGAGTTTCAAATACTATTATATCTTATCAAGATCATACTTTTAACTCAAATATCTAGAGAATTAATCAATATGTTTTGAATATATAGATAATCTTTTGTACTACATATAATCCTTAGGTAGATAGTCAGTCTTAGAGGACCATTAATACCCCAGAATATATATTGATAGTGTGTTGTATGGATTTCAAACGTGTTTGTGATAAAAAACGTTCTATAAATTAGTTCTATTGTATAATTATATTTCAGTCAAGAGTTCCTATTTTTTCTTATGAATCCCTTTATGGAAGGAGTGGATAACATCAACATACTATGATAAATTTACCTAACAAAAGTTATTGGGAACTAATCAAGCTGGGGAAATGGAAGAGAAGGCTAGAGTTATTTAAAATAACATCATAGTTTCCTAGATTCAATTGATACATTATGTTAAAACTATTTGTTGACATTTAGAATATGAATCTTGTGAAAATGTATCCCTATGAATATATCCTTAGAATAAGGTTATAATATTTGGATAGAAGGGAAACCTTATCCCTAGATATATCAATCATTTTGAAATTATTGATCATATTGAAATTATTATTTATCACTTTTAACATCCATGGAATCAATATTAAGTGCATGGTGTGTTCCATACATCTCTCCTAAGGATGTATATACATGATCCTTTATATTTAATTAACTCAAAGATCTTAACATTGGAGCATGATCTCTCTTATGAGGAACAATTGATTGATATTCTGGAATAAATAGACAATGTTTTATGAAACAAGACCACTCACCTGGAAAATGTATTGTATTATTGAAAGTATTTTATCTTCTATTCCATTTTATTAAATAGATCTAGTCCCAAAAGCATGTGTTTTCAACCAAAATCCCTACACACTAGGGTTCTACATATCTTCCCATATAGGTATTCATAAGAAACCATCTGAAATCTTGTATGGAATCTATTGTTATATGTGACCTCATCTAGAGTAATATATTGTTTTGAACCTCTTTTTATTTCTTTTATGATGATTCTTATAATATCCTCATGTTCTTTTGGTTCTTTCAAATTGGACATCATTTTTGTAGTGATTGGATGTACTGAAGTTCAACTGTGTGGTTAGAGCATGTTGGTTAATTTTCTAGAACTGTGAGATGAATGGAAGATATCGATTGGATATAATATATAGTGGTATTTCATATAGCCTCACCACATTAATAATATATAACTTTTCAAGTTAATTTTTTGAGAACTCCTATCAAATAGATATGAGGGGGCTATTTTTTTATGCGGTCAACTATAACCCATATATCATTATAAACGTTATATGTTTCTAAAAGACATGAGAAAAAAATACATGGTGTTGTTAACTCATTTACAAATAGGTTTTGATAATGGTTAAAGAATCCCTATTTTCACTAAGAAATGCATACAATACACATTTCCATCGAATCTATAACATTATCCTCTCTGAGGATAATATATGTCAAGTTTGAGAAGATAATTATTCTCATTTCTATATAAGAAGGAATGTGAATTTACATCATTTTCATGATTTCACACACATATAATGATGGAGATCCTTCAAAAAAATTCCTAATCTAGTTATATGGTTATGGGAACTTACCTATAGGATTAGGAAATAGATTTTATAATTTATTGTGAAATGGTTTTAAAATCATTAAAAATTACTTTTTGGGTCATTGAGGATCCATTTTTCTTAATATAACATACTACTAGGGTTTTTATACCACAGCTAGGGGAGTGGTTTCCTTTGTAGATTTCAATTTTTCTAGTTATAGAGAAAAAATAGACTTAAAGACAAAAAGTTAATGAATTTTAATATCAGATTTTGTTATATATAAATGAAATTTGTTAATGTAAAATCCCTGCATAATATTTATGTGGACCGCCTGATGTTGAAGTGAACCATGTGATACCCAAGTCCTTTAAATATTATATGTGGTTTGATCACATGGCTTTGAGATACCCTCACCTTATATAGAATTCATACATGATTTTGTGATTCAATCATCCTACATGGCTCATATACAGAGATCTCATGTGATCATGTGATCTATACCTCTCACAGGGAACTCTCATGTAGTCCATGTGGCCTATGATGGATGTTCTTCAACACCATTGTTTCTTATAAATAACAAAGGTTTCCCCATCAAGAAATGAGATAACCTTAAGAAACTGAGAGACTAAGGGGAGTTAGAAAAAGGATAATTATAGCAATTGCATCCAAATTTTCAAACATTAACAAATTTCATAGTAAATAATAGATCATAATAATAATAAATCTTACTAATGAATATTCCCATGTGTGATAACAATATACAAAATAATTCTCCACTATAAATCCTCATGATCAAATACTGGAAAATAATTCCATATGAGCATATTAACATGATCATAATATGGCCTCATGATATTTGTGTTTTGTATTCAATAGAAAGTTATCCTTCATGTACTTCCTTACGTAAATTTCTTCCATATACATACTCATGTTTCAACCTTACATAGATCAACTTATAAAAATATCCACATGTGAATCACCTCACAAGGTTTCCTTTCATGGACCTCAATTCTCAAATGGACTGCTAGTATGTGGTCACCTACCATGGTTTCTCTACATGGTTACGTACTTCTTCAAGATCCATCCTATTAAAATCAATGATTAGCTAATATGTTCTTATTACACCCATAACAATGATTCTAGACACTGTAATTCGAAGCATTGATTGAGGTTAGTTCTTTGTTTTCACTCAATCCATGTATTCAGGACATTTTAACCCACAATCCATGCATTCCCTCCTTTCACCAAGCTCACCCCCAAGGTATATGTTAAACCTCTTATAAATCCACAAGATTATAACAATTAGGTAATTTTCATCAATGCAATCCCCTTTGATCATAGTTTACATTAAAAAATTGAGGCTTATGAATTATCCAAGTAAATAATTAGAACCCTAGGGGAGTCACAGTCATGTATTTACATAATTATAAATGTCCCTATTAAGTGACTTATAGAGAGGTCTCTCCAAGAGTGTTGGTGTATTTATCCTCTTCTTATAAATCAATATCAGACTAGGCCTAATTCTTAGGTGTAATCCTCAATATATCCTAGTCGTATTCCTCTTTTGGTATAAGCCCCATTCAAATCCAATTCTATAACATTCTTGATCATGAATAAAATTGTATTTCTAACATGATGCAGGACTCATGTGGTAATTAAGGTCATATTATATTATTCAATTATCACATTTCAATAATTCATAATGGACCTCTTATATAGGTGTAATCCCCAAGAAAAATTCATCATCGTTATCCTCTTCAGTGTAATCTCAAACAATAATATCATATCTTTCTCAAAGGTAAATATTACCCATAATACCTTACATCACACGTCCATTTTCCCAATGAATCATATCAAGGAATCTAACAAATGTGTAAGGCCCACTCAATTCTCTATAGTCGAACCTTTCACATAACAGACATCCCTATAACACATCTGTAAATAATGTGGTCAAAATCCTTACTAAATGATGTAAAAATGCATGGTATGATTCCCTTATGTAACCTTAAATGATGAGACTCAAAATATGTGGGCTCCAATTCATATCTATAATAGGAAATATAGGATCCTACTCCATGCACAAAACCTAATATTCCTATCTCACTATTTTTTCTAAGTGCCTCACTAGGATAAAATATAAGCATTACTATATTCCCTTGTTAATAAATATTCTCGATGGATTCATTCATCAACCTATATGAACATATTCTCTCGGGGTATCATCATATTTCCTTTATTTGTACATCTTTCTCATGAAAAAATATTCTACTCAATGGGGTATATTCCTTCTACCCAAACCAGCCACATACCTCATAGGGATCGATCCCATGTGAAACCAATCCATCTTCATTTGGTTTTATTCCATTTGAGGTCAACCATAATGGGTCTCTCAGGCATAAGTCCCACATCGATCATCACAGGGTATAGTTTACCTAGAAATTCCATTCCTCATTACATTAAATTATATAAAATTGGTCCTTGTAAAATGAACCTAAAATGTATATCATGTATCATTACATAGAAATAAACCATAAGGGTTTTGATTCCTTTTATAAGGATATGTAGGAATCCAATTTAATAGGCATGATACCCAAACTAAAAAAAATTCTCTCTTTGGATTTCATTAAATTTTTAAGTACATAATTACATATATTTAAACTAATATGTCACCCCTTCATCCAAAACAAGAGAACATATAAAACTTTTAATTAATATTAATATTTTCTCACTAATTAACACCTATAATTAATAAAATATATTTTATAATGGGGACTAGTAGAGTTATTAACACTACATGGTAAGATTGGTGGGCTTTTAATAAATCTAAAATAGAATTCCAAAGTAGGAAATGATACCCCTCCCCCAAATGGTGAATATTACACTGATCACCCATACTATCATTTCAATGTTCATTTATGGTGTAAATGGTAGGTATCAGTTACCACATGACTTTGGAAAGTAGGATTGTGATGTAGAAATTAACGACATCGAGTGAAAACGCATTGAAAAAAATTTCCTTAATACTTTTAATTTATAAAATAGCTTTTTTAAATACAATGAAATTATATATATATCCAAAAATAAAATTCCACTTATTGAACCAACAACAGTGCTCTCAGAGATCATTATACATCTGTATTCACTCTATGTAGATAGTGAATTTTGTGATAGGGCATTATTCAACAACACTTTCTTTACCTAAGGATCTGATGGTGTATATATCCATGTCCCAAAAATCATCAATACAAGGTCATTATTGTTTAAACATGAGGTTTTACCATTAATTATATCATCCACCTTTATTTTTACCAAAAAAATCATCACTTTGAGATTTCTTATCTTCTCGGTTTCCCATGTCCATCCTCTACATATCGTTGAAGATTAGATCATTCTAGATCATCATCATGGATAATGATTCATGATCTTTTATACTTATAAAATTTTATATATCATTCACCTTATGAGTAAATAATGGATTATTAAATCATAATTATTAATCATATCTAACCACCTTTATTCGTACATGTTGAGATCAATTTATGTGAATATATATTTGAGGATTCTATAATATGTAAATAGGTTACACTTCTATCCATATAGAAAATTCCAAAAACTCGTAAATGAAAAATTTATAAAATATAACTCTAGATCATGCATCATATAGCTATGCTCACTGATATTTAATTGTTAAGAGGAATAGTTTGTCACTTTATCATTTTATTTAAAGACACAGCCTTGCACATTCATTGAAGTACCACGGTAGATAAAAAATCCTTCCATATATATATGTGTTGTAATTATAAGTGAAGTGATTAGGATCATCTCAAACTCCTTGAATCTATCTTCGCATTCACCATTCCAGAAATAATTTAATATGTTCTATGTGAGCTTGGTTAGTGTATTTGATAATCGTGAGAAGTTTCTTAAAAATTACAAATAATACCCATCTAATCCATTGAAACAGTGGAACATTGTTACATATTTTAGTCTATGATATTCGTTAGTCCTCTTGTATTAAAAGGATCCATAGATATACCATTTCATATGATAACAAGTCATAATTATGATACTTGCACCATCAAAAACTCATGTTTATTGTAATTTTTATATATCTTCTCCTTTTTCAATATCTTTTATGTAGGACTCAAATTCTACACAAATTCTTCCATGATTTTTGAGAATTTGATAATATCATTTATAAAGACTACCATAAAAATTTTCAAGGTAATCTATAAAGATACTATTCATAAAGTCTGTTAATATTATTGGATCATTTTTTATTTCGAAGGTAGTTACTATGAAAAAAACATATCCATGCTTTATTTGAAAGGTGATCTTGGGAATATTCTCCCTTAAGACCTTTAATTAATGTTATCCGGAGAAAAGGTCCACTTTTTGGAATTATTATTCCCCCCATAGAAAATAAAATAACACATCAATATATATCCAATGATACTTCTTCCTTACCATGCTTTTTTTAAGTTAAATATAATCAATGCATAGGAATATCAATACATTTTTCTTTATCAAAATGAGTAATGGTAAACCCAATGGAGAATAAAAAAACCATAAGAACCCCTTATCTATATTCTCTTGTAGTTTCTTTTTCAAAATGTACAATTAAATTAGGTCCAATCTATAGGGAGTCTTGTATATGGGTGTATATCCAAGTATAAGTTTAATTAAGAACTCAACCTATTGGTTTGGATGAATACTGGGGAACACTTCAAGGAATACATCAGAATATTCCCTCATAATAGGAATGTATTACATGGTGATGCTCTCTTTTTTCTACATCATTTGAGTTATATATTCATTCTCATAGGGAAACAATATTCAATCTTGAGGGGCTGTTTTTAAAGTATATAGATCCACCTACTTATAATTTTATAGAATTATGGGATGGTTTAGTATATGGAAACTGACTCCATTATCCATACATTGATGTGGGATATATATAAAGATATCAAATCCATGTCCATTATAAAATAAAATTCCACTAAAAGAAGTATGAAAATGTTTTAGGGATATTCATCCAAAACACATTAATTTGGGAGGATTTATATACTTGAGAAGAAACAATTACCCAATTTATGGTTTTCATTGATAATTCAACCTCCATGTTTTGATGTGGTATTTTAATAGTTCTACTGAACATGCATGATATGTAAGAATATATAGTACTAGAATAAAATAGTTCATTCACTATTTTGGGATGAATAACAAGTATACTTTTCACAGCTGTATTGCTAGGATTCACCTTAGTAGTAGTGATGTCATAACCCCACCCTTTCTCTCTTAGTCTTAGAGGTTATTTTCATTCTTTAGCCCCCAAAAAAATTGGATTATGGCACTAATTCACATTTTTCTTTTCATGTTTTTTGAAAAACGGTGTTATAGATTAATTATTTATTGAATCCTTCCTTCTTTCTATCATATTAGTTAGAATTTTCATCTCCCTTAATCATTATCTTGATTCCCTTACATTCCACAATTATCACACCTCCCTATTCCCAAGAGGTATTTAGCACGATGCCCCTTCCCACACTTATGAAAAGTGGGGAATTATATTTTTTCCTTCTAGAAGGTTTAACCAATAATACTCCAAAATTATAATCTACCATTTTTTTCATATCTATAACTCTATAAGAAAACTCAAATTCACTGGTCTATATCTCAATAATGAGGGAACACATGATAATTTTATCATATTTATCAAAGTCAAAATTTACAAATTCGTTTTGAAGACTCAAATTTTTTCCAGTAAAGAAGTGTTTACTGTTACTTTCCATGGTAATGAAAAAGTTACAGTATTTCCTTCTATGCCATGGGTAGTTTACCTCATAAGACTCAATAGATTCGTCCTCCCATATCTTGAGTCCAATAAACTACTTTCAATTTTAAGATGGAAAGTGCTGGAAAATATTTATTGGACAATGTATTATTGAATCCTTCCCAGTCTATTTATTCTATTTCTTCCATAAGTTTTTTCCCTAATTAGTGACCACCACTGATTGGCTTCTCCATTTATATAATTAATGTGGAAAGTAACTATTTATTGTTTGAATCACTTGAGGATACATAATATTATCAATAGAAATGAACCATTGTTCTAAAACCAAGTGTTAAGAATATCTATTAAATGTGAGTTTTCATTAATGCATAAATAACTCAATTGTGACTTATTATTTCATAATATAAGGAATTCATACCATATGATTCGAGTTATTATTCAAATCTTGAGATATTTTGTAATGTACCGCCATTAAATTAATTACATAAAATCCTATAATATTAGGAATTTAATTTTCATAAATCATTATCTTGACCATCATATTGATTTATGGAATAATTCCTCCAATTTCATTCAATAAAATAATCAAAATCATGACAATACTTAAATTAATCTAAAACTAAAATATATACTGAGAATTATGAATGAACAACTGATAAATGACATGTATACCACAACTTATGAAATTATATGTTTAAATATATTTTATATGTAGTCACATTAAAATTATGTTCTTTAAAATAACTATATATATATTACACAGTTAAATTTTATAAGAATATATTCAAAGCTTCATAATTTTTTATGAGGAGAATGTAAATTAACCAGAGCATATCATTGCAGAATTCCAATCTTGTTGTACAGTTAGCTCCACTACCTTTTCACCGAATTATGAACAAGTTAACACCCAATATTTTTTTTTATTGTTATGATCCTTAGGTGCATCTATGATAAAGCCTACATAAACTTGTCTTTTTTAAAACATGGATTTCATTTCTAGGAAATCATGTTCTCCATTCTTTAAAAAAAATTAGGATGTTTTTCAATACATAAACATATCCCTAGGGTTTTTACTAAGGTATTTTAGTCTCAATACTCAAAAATGATAGGACATTTCTTTCATACCAACTATAAAAACTTGAGACTCATAAATATTTTATTACATTATTTTAAAAAAACCCTAAAATTTAACCCAAGGATCTATAGGTCAAGTGTATTTTAAATATTGGACACATTATACATCAAATTAAAAATAAAATATATATAATTATTACTTTAATCACCATAAT
The DNA here is from genome assembly GCA_963277665.1 of Viscum album. Taxonomy (NCBI): domain Eukaryota; kingdom Viridiplantae; phylum Streptophyta; class Magnoliopsida; order Santalales; family Viscaceae; genus Viscum; species Viscum album. Next base: position 1,938,220,322 of record OY728126.1, on the reverse strand, counting down.
GTGATCCCAAATCCTTTTAAACACTAATTACTAAATAGGAAACCCTTGGGAAAGTACATAAAGGAAACAAGTTGATCTATAAAGCCCTGTAGGGGAGTAAACATGATAATCAAGTATAACATATAAGTAAAAATATAAAACAAGTTATCATAAATGAGTAATATCATATATAATTATATATAACCATCAGATAAATAAATGGATAGCTTGGTAAATAAAAAATATATAATTTTAAATAATTATAAAACATGGAATCATAAATATAATTCATTGCTCTCTGTCATGACCTTACTGGAATCATATAACAAGAAAATTCAAAGATTATATCTCAAGAGACATAAACAATAAAAAATTAATTTGATGGATATATAATTACAATCACACACATCACATAATAACATGTACATCAATTTGTGTTCCACATAAGGATATCATACATAAGGCATAATCATATGAAACCCCATGAGAAAGAAATGTGTAACATACTCATTTATAAAAACATAATAATTTGTTATTTTATAAAAATTATGAAGATAAAACATAATAAATTATTTTTTACAATCATATTTTTGGAAATAGGAAACATATTTCTTAAATATGGATTCCATGTAAATAATATTTCATAAGGAAGGGTGGATAAGTAGTTATACCAATGAACCTCTTAAAATTTGTTTTTTTGAAATGAGTAAAGAATATTTTGAGAAGGTTATAAAATTATATTTATTTTATAAATATTACTAAACAATAATTTTTCCCCATAAAATATATATAATTTTTTAAAATCTTGTTTGGAAACAATTTTTAAAAGTTTATCACTCGAAAAGGATTACTGAATATGAAATATCACATTAAATAGGCTTGTCTTCCTAAAAGATTGATAAGAGAGCATAAAAGTGTATAAAAATAGAAAATAAAGTCAATATAATATAATAATATGTACATATATGTGATCGAAATATATAAAAAATATATAATATATACATGAAAATAATAGATAGAGAAATGTGGTTTATAGAGAGAAAGAATAACATAAATTAAATGGGGATGGTTTGAAGAATAGATTAACTATGGTACTTAATCACTTGGTTTATGAATATAACATCATGAATAATCAAATTAAATTTATTAAATACTTTCTTCAGATCATTTTTCATAAATATATTTTTTTTATCCTACATTTTTTTCAATTATTTTATTAAAATATCAAATTTATTTTTACTATCTTGAGGGTGTTCATTTCATGTTTATAATGTAGATTTTTTTTTATGATTATGTAATTTCATGTATAGTGAGATATAAACAACAAATTTTAAATGAAATGTTGTTAATTTGATACTATAATTTCAAATGGTTTCATATTTATGGTTCACTGTGTGAATTTTATTTCATTTAATCGCATTTTCATCTTACTGGTTTTATCGAAAATTGTGACTAGATTTGTTTTGTTTTTTAATGATTACTCATATATAAAATAAAATTAAATAGTTTAAAAATTATTATTATTATAATATTTAACCTTCAATTTATTTCATCAACCATCCATGAAGGTGGTGATGGAAAATGAAAAACATTTCTCATGGAGATGGTAGTTTTCACATTAAAAGGGCGACCTTTTCACTTTTTGAATAATATGAGAGGAAGTTTGATAATGGAAATTACATTAAAATAATATAATTAAAGTATATTTATTATATTTAGGCCCTTATTTCATGTTTTATGGAATACATTTGTAGGAGTTATGAGAAACAAAAAGATTAAAAGATATTCGTTAAGAAAATTGACTCTTCATTTAGATGTCCTCCCTTAGACTGCACCTGAAGGAAACTCGGATTGGTATTTTATTTAAGATATCAACTCTTGGATGTGGGAAAATTGTTTAAAATGATATTTTCATATAATTTTATTCAAATAAAAGTATTCTAGTGTGAGTACAAGATTAGTGGTGAAGATATCCTTTTATAGATGACATGAGTGGAACTTTTGTAAATAAATTTCCTTAATATTTAATGAGATGTCATTATTAAGTAAATTAGGACATAAAATATATTTAATATTTAAAAGATTATATATTTTCATGAAAACCCTCACCCAAAAATTTAATAATTTTTTTTATTTACCTCTTGATTATACATTTTAACTTTTAATGTGTTGAATAATTTTTACATTGATAACTGATTTTTATACACTAATGGTTAGTTGGCCATATTATATAATTTTGATTATTTTATTTCCAAAAATATATTCTATTTTATTAAATTAAATTTATAAAGGATAAAAAATAACTTCAATATAAGTAATAAAATCAATATTTTTATTGTTCACTAAAAATTAACTTTTAAATAAAATACTAAGAAATTAACCTAAGACATTATTAACAAGATGATTCTAAAAATAACATTAATTTTATGAAAAAAAATCTAAAGTTAATTAATTTTTTTAAATAAAGTCTTTATTTATTAAAATTATCTATTTTTTTGAGAAAATAAAATCCCATACCCTTAGAAAAATTGCCTATGATTTCATAAAATTATACGACCGAATAACTATTGTTTAATGAAACCATGTTGTGATATGAAATTTTATTTAAAAACTATGAAATTATAATTTAATGATAATTAATCATATTTTTTTCCCCAAAAATAAAATTATTCTTTCTTTGTTCCCAAAATATGTTTCACCGTATTTGACACTTTTACTTAATTGTATTATGATATAAATTTCTTATATGGGACATTATAAATTAATATAAAAAATTTTAATTTATTTTGATACCATATTGTTAAATATGAATCATGTCTTAAATCATGGTTAGATCTATATAAATAAATTTTGAAGTCATTACACCACTCTATGAGAGTCATCCCAAAGTGTCAGTATGCTTATTGGGGAAGATCATAGCTTACCCAATCCAAATTTCTATTAAGAAGAACATATAATGTATGAAACCTCAAAATATCAAAATAAAATGATTTTCCTCAATCAAAAAATAAATTCCTACCTTAAAACAATACTTAAACTTACATAGTTATTGACACACTATCTAGAGGTCGGCCATAAAATCACAAAGTATCTCAGGCCACATAACCAGGAAATCCATCACACAAATGGTATAAGAGATGTTACCTAGAAGGGAAAGTCTCTATCCTACTCTACACATTACAAGGATCCATCAATAAACTTATATCCTATCTATAAATTCATTTTAATGATGAAATTTACACTAGGGTCATGTATTGTGATCTCGACATATATCATTAATCAAAACACTATGACTAACTCTCACCACAGCAACTCCATCCAATCTTCAGGCACTCCCCTAAGAAAATAAGGAGTTCATACAACATACTAGGAAATTAAAAGACAACCCTAAATCAAACTATGAATATATCACCTATAACTTGGTCAGTATTAGGGGCTTACAAACACACCAATGGTATCCCAATGTTCTTATGTGCCTATGATAACAAGTATATCCAACCAGCTGACCTACCCATCTCCTAAGGGAAGGTCTCTCACAAGGTTCCGACGCTATCATGAATCATTATTAAAATAACTATAACATTTTGGGGAACTAAAATCAATCTTAACAAATAAAATAATATATGATTTAGAAAATAGGTCATTTCCGACACTAGTTTAATCAGACCAAAACAAGTCTCAAACAAGCCTCTTTAGTTTCCCTTTAAAAAAAGTCAAAATCATTTTTACAAAACATTTATAAAATTCAACCCATTCCATATTTACTCGTGTTGGGATTTAGCTAAAATATTAATGAAAATATTGGTTATAAAACATTTATTTGTTTTCAAATACCATTACAAAACCCATTCTTTAAATCACTAGTTTTCTTTTAAAAAATTATATGAATCAAACCCTTTTATAAAGAAAATTTTTAAAAATGAAATACCATTTACTTTTCAAATTCAATCTCATATAACCAAGATTAATATAAAATGATAAATTAGTTTTCACACAACCAAAACACCAACAATGAACCATTTAATAAGCTATAAGGCATTATTTATTATTAGATTATCCTGATCCTATCCCATTTTATAGGGTAAAATCAAAAAATCCTTGCAACATTCCAAGGATAATAAAAATGATAAAATGGACATAATATATTAAATATAACCAATAATGTGAAGCCCACCTACCTCAATTAAATGATATAAAATATAACCAGATCTCATACTAGAAACCATTAAGCTAATGAGAACCTAACTTGTTATAAATATCCAAACACCAATCATTAAATAATTTTAAACCACTTTCTTAACATAGAATAGCCAATTATAAACTCCTCAAGATATTCTATAACACCATAACCATAAGTGAAAGGGTTTAGTAAACCCATGACATTCCATGACCTAATCCGTGGAAATTACCTAAATTATAATGCAAATCCAATAGAAATTTAATCCCAATTTCACCAAAACCCCCTAATTAAATCCATCAGGAAACATAACTCAATAAATGGATGAATACAGTCTTTAAATACTCTTTCTAGTACTTCCACAACAATCCATATTGAAAATGACCATGAAGCATGATGATCCCACCATATCCTCTGGTGGTATCATCTCTTTAAAACCCTAAAATCATCCTCTCAAATTTGAGTAAAGGAATAAGAAATTGGAATGGGATATTGTGAGACCGAAGCTCCTTGATTCACAAGGAAAGAATTTTTATATCATCACCCCAAAAACTGATAATCAAATGAAACATCTCAAGATATGATAGGATCTGAAATGATTGATTCATAGGGAGGGAAGGGGTAAAGAAGTGATAATCCATTTTGTTTGGGAGTTTATCAGTTTTGAACTAAACCTCCAAATTAGTGAAGGATCTAAATCCACTGAATATAGTCTCTCAAACGTTCCTCATATATAGAAATAGAATATAATGAATAGAATAAGATATTTAGAAGTTTTAGTACCGATGTCTACTCCTTTCCATGTTGGTTTTCCCCCCAAACATTGATTCATCACCTATGTCACATTTTTTTACAAAACTAATTCTAATGAGTGCACACACTACTTCTATGATACACTAGAAGATATTATTTCTCTTAAAATTATGATCCAATAAATATAAATAGAACCTAGTGATCACTTCACCTCTTTATGTACCTCCTCCATGAATAGATGGACCAATAGATCAATACATGTTCTTCTTCTTCAAGAACATCAATGGTTGATTCCAAAACTTTGAATTTTGTTCTCAAAACCTCCACTAGAAGTTTTGTTTCCTTTTCTTCCTTAATTCATTAATATTTTCTACCTCATGATCTCTTCTTTACATACAATCCTGTTAAAAATTATATTTTATTTATGAATATGTGAAGTCTCTTCTTTATGTCTATATCAAATCTATTTGTTTGTAGGTAAAGATCCTTCTTACTCAAATAGAGTGTCCATGCACCCAATAATTGGACACTTTTCTGAACCATAATGGGATATAAAATCTACCAATAACTCTTCCATAATTCCAATGATTTTCTTTATGGTAGTAAAGAAATAGCTATTGAAACATACATAAATGCGGTCCTTATCTCTCTTCATGTAGTCTGGATTAAATCTCCTTTATATCGACTAAATTGAATATTTACTACTCCTATAATGAATTCTTAAATCATATCCCAAAACCAAATACAATGATTATAGAATAATTTAAGATGAATTCATGCAACACCAATGTTAATTCCCTGATGTTTCACACGTCATAGGTAGAAATTCCCTTTATTACAGTGTGGTGTAGATTCTTTGGTAGCTTTTTTCATCAACATGAAAAACACTATTTGAATGGTATACTACTTATAGATATTTTTCATGCATAACCCCTTATTGACCAATGATTCTTTCAAACATAACCATGTGTGTGGGTCTGTCCATTTTGGCCACCCTAAACTGTAGGTCATCACAATTGGATCATGTTGTCAATGACTTCTTTTATTATGCAACACCCTTTTTATAAATCATCATTTCTCTTAGGGTGACTTCATAAGCACCATACAATTCCCCATAGGCAGTTTAAAGAATATTTTGATATTATCAAAACTCTAGGTCATCCATGTAGTTAATGTCCCATACCATGGCCTTCACTATGTCCGTGGTGTGCTTAACTATGTTTCACAACAGGGACCACCATGATGTGGTCCTTATCCCAGTTTTCTATTTTGATAATTTTATTATCACAGTGCCTTATGATATCGGTGTGTCCTATTCAAGGATACTTCTCCATCATCTCCATGGACAGCTATAAGGCATTTCCACTCCCTTCTTGTGAAATATTCAACACATCGTGATTTATTTTAAGGCATGTTCTACCTCATCCTTTTAAAATATGGCTTTAAAACTCTTCTTTTAATAAATCCAACATAATTTATTGGAAGACCTAACAATCTAACCCTTTCGATTTTTTTTGATAATACTCATCTCCATCTACCCAGATTCCTACTCCCCCTTATTGAAGATTAAATTCAAAGTTAAAATAATAGGGTCTTCTTTATCTTTTCTCCCCACATAAATCGTCTCATCCCTTTTTTCATTTTATGGAGAGGGGTTATGTAAAATGGTCCTTAGAAAATATATTTTTATTAATCCACTATATTTTTGACAATCAAATGTGGAAAATAATAGAGTTATAATAAGGTTCTCTAATATTCCCATAAAATGTCATCATATGATAACATTCTCTAAAAAATGTTATATTTCCTATCATGGAGCTACAAATTATTGATGGATATCCTACATACATCTCATCACACCTTCAAAATAGGTAAAGTGAATGAAATATATCTCCTAATTTTTCTCAACCAGAGTTCAACCCATAATCCCCTTGATAAATTTGAAAATCATATTCATAAAAATGGAGTGAAAGTGTGATTCTAATATCATTTTTTCAAATTTCACGTGGTTGTCCATAAATTATAGACATGAAAATTTTAATCAAAAATGAGGTCCCCTAAAGGGAATCCTTCTCATCCTCTTCATCATGGATAGGCACCCAATAAATAAAGCATTATCTTTTCATTCTAGATGTGATAGCCACAAACATAACCTTCAATTCCCTACATGTTAGCATAAGATATGTAAAATATTTAGGAAATACGGGAGGACCTCATTATGCCTCCATGGAAACCCATTGGTTTATAGGTTCCCCTCAGTATAGGCCATTATTTCTTTTTAAATATCAATATCATTTTCATGTGAAGAAATTTTCTTCCCTTACAGAATTATGAAATCATAACATCTCTATGATTGAAGTGTCTTTAAAACATGCCAATTTCACTCACATATTAAACATTTCATTAACTTATCACTTTAAAATATCACCTATTCCTTCAAAACAAGATTATTTCTATTATTTTTTATACTAATATACTAATAATAATTACCCCTAGGTTTTTTCTTCTTCAAAGGTAATGATATGTTGAACAAATAAGTGTATACATTATGTTTCTACCTTCCTCAACACTGAAAACACCCATTGAATTGAGATTTACTTATATGGTTTCAGACTTTTCCAAAATAGTTTGATGTTTTCATCCTCGATCATTATTTTACTTAGGGGGTTATTCTAATCTCTGAACATTACTTTCGTTATCACATGTGGATTATTTCCTATAATTCTTCTTATTTTCAAATTTAGTTCCTAGAGTTTTAAAAACAAATGTTCTCTTTTTAGGTTCAATAAATATAGGATTACTTTTTTACTTTAACCCTATCCTTTCAACATCATGAGATGAATATCCTCTAATCTCATTAGAGTTCCTAACATATTCTCTAATCGATGTCAAATTTATTTGAGCTATGGAATAGATAGATTTTTTCTTTAATAACACTTCTTCTATAGTATTCAACTTCTATTCAAGATCACATATCATTTTTTCATGTTCAATAATCATCAATGTGGGGATTTTATTTCATTGGAATAGGTTGATTCCCTCATCATTTGGTCTTAATTTTCATTTTTATCAATCACTTTTCTTATATACAAAATTAATTCAATTGAGGATCCATTTTCTTGTTATACTTCTCTATATTTTTATTTTCATTCTTGATTTGTGAGATCAGTTCAAGATAGTATTCCACATTACCTAAATATTCCCATTCAAGTTTAATTATTTCTTCTCCTTAATCTTCACTACATTAAAAATTTGAACATTTATCAATATGACTATAATAGGGACTTAATTATCATAATTTCCCGATGTGTATTCATCCCTCAAAAAAACAATTCTTCTTTTGGCATTGGAATTATCCTTATCATTTTTATTCCTTCCATGGATTTAATATTCCTTATATGAATAATATTCCTCAAACTATATTTTTGAAAATAACCTTTTAATGTTACCAATATTGTTGAAAATAATGAATATAAGATATTTTTTAGATTTTCCCTTCAATTTTTCCTTTATGATCACTTTGACTAGAGAGAAATAATTTGGTTGATATATCCATATTTTTTTTGAATGGTTGATGTCTTAAACATATTTACACTTTCCATTTCTCATAGATTTAGTAGAAATATCTACTTTCACTTACTTTTTAAAAATTTATTCCTTTCTCATTTCATACTCAATAACAATATTTTTCATCTCATCAAGTGAATGATCATATTGATATTCAAAATTGGATACCTTGGGATATATTCAAACAGTATTGTTTCTCATAAACATCTTCAAAATAGTGTAGGCTTCATGTTTCTCATGAAATACATCAATATTTTTAACTATTTTTTTCCTAGGTGAAATGCCTATTAATATAATTATTTTTATCCATATTTACATCCAAAAATATACTCATAAAAATTTAGAGATTGGATTCCTTCACTATTACAATTCCCTCATAGTTTCTCCTCAGTTTATCCCAAATCTCCTTTATTACCCAAATGGCCCGAACACATTCTTTTTTATTGATTTTCAATAACCCCATTTCAAGGGATGAGGAGGAACTCTTAAAAGTCTAGTAGGATTAATTATTACATGACCCATTGGTCTTAGGAAATATACAGACTATACAAGGAACTCCTCCTCCCATATTTATTCATCATGATATGTGCTCTCCACATTCGAATGGGCTAGGATTCTCATACATGAACAGGTTAGTCCCAATGGAAATTACATACCCTCTCTTTCAAAAAAATTATCTTAGCTTCTACTTTGGTGAATGTGCCTTCTCTGAATCCCCATCTAGAGTCTACTCTTTACAGAGTTTGTCTGGTCATTTAAGGAATATTTTAGGTAGCCTGAAGTCCTTAAGGTGGACCGAAGGCCTTGATACAGCCCAAATTACTTGAGGTGGACCAAAATCATTACTGGAATGAAGGATTTGGGTGGCTCGAAGGACTTAAAGGACCTGATTCCCAAACTGGTGGCCTGAAAGCCCCAAACAGATGAATAGTTCTGGCTGCTACAGTGCTGAATAATGTCTACTACTGTACAACTACAGTACTACTACTGTAACCTAGAATTATGTCTCCTCTCGATTTTGATCATGGGTCTCTTGATGCACTTGTTGAGTACTCGCCAACTGGGTTGCGGTTCTTGTGCCTCAGATCTCTTTTTTGGTTCAAGAATCATCACCTTAGTGCAAAACTTCTTTAAAAAATACATCAAAGTTGAATTATGTGCCTTTCCATCCATCTCCATATTTATTTTATCAGCATGGATTATATGATAATTTTTTCTAATAGGTTTAAAACAGATTTTAGTATCATCACATATTATAAATCCAAAACTAATAAGGTATGTAAGAATTTTTATTCTTCCAAACTGTGGTAGTTTGTAGTATAAATGTTTAGAAAACCTTAGTTGTTCATAGAATTTTCATTCCCCATTTTATAGAAACTTATCTAGTATAATTACTTATAAATCCCTTTGATAACAATTTTTAGAATCTTAAATTATTGGATTATGGAGATGGGGGAGAATTAGTGATCTCCTCCACCTTTTAAATGTTTCTCTCTTTAACTAAACATATTGAATTACTGGAGGTTATAGATATTCTCAATAGAGTATCCCAACCTTTCCCCATTCATATAAATTTAACAGAAATAAAAATAAATGATATTTACCTGGATAGACCCCCATTTATACTCCTTTCAATATTGTTTGGTCCCCCCAACATGGATTAATACACTACTTCATAAACATATTTACAATTCTAAGTCAACAGTTTTCATATGATGCTTCTAGAAAAGACACAAAAAAAATCATCAAATGATAATCCAATGAAGATAAACAACACTTGGTGATCACATCACCTTTTTATAATCCTCTTATAATTCCCCTAGTCAACATGAATTGAAAATTTTGTAATTATTTTGAATTTTTAATTATAGAACAGCTGATATTTTATATCGGGACTAAGAATGGAATTTCAAAAGTTCATATTCTTCAAAAAAATCCTTCTATTTAGGTAACGATGCTTTTGATGTAGCATTGGTGATCAGGTGATCTAAGAGTGTATCATGTTATGTTCTAGGATTTATTGAGTTTTCTAGCCAGGGTTCGTGGTTTGGTGTCCATGTTTTAGGTGAAATCATTTGACATTTTCATAAATAATGTGTTTTTAATTCAATTTTTACAGATCATTGTTAAGTTACATGTTTAGAACATGGTTTATGGTACACTATGAGATCCAAAGGATAAACTGTGTTAGATAGTGGGTGCTTGGGGCCTCATTCGTGGTTTTTAAATAGTTTTATACAAATAATGGTCCTTGATACAAAGTGGTTGTAGTTCTAGAAAATGGTTGATTCCAAGATTTCATAACACTATGGCCTAACCGAGAGTGACATTTTGAGATACCTGGTAAAGGGTGCATTTTTGTAACATAGTTTATAAATCTATGTGTCCAAACTATTTTTCTTCCCATAATCTCATTTAAACTAGGAAATTTAAAAAATTACCTCTGGTTTTTTTAGTCGCTCCCATGCGTCCTAGTCCATGAACTACGCACAGACAAGGGGTTCTCCCAATACCATGATTCTAATCCAACCCCTCGATTTGATGTGTGGATATTGACATTCATAATTTATATTATGTAATATTTAACATCATGTCTATTCCTTTATTCATCTAATTCCTCCTTCCAAATTTTGGGGTTACCTGGTTTAGGTTTTTTTATGAATCCATTATAGCTTGGTGGAATCTCTTATTTCTCATGTGGATTTTGGTTTTCTTGTGTAGTGGAGATCCCCTGATGAATTTTGCACACCATTTCTAAGCATTTAATTATGTTATGAAACCTTGGTGAATTTTTTCTATTTTTTATTAATGATTTAATTTAATTAATTATTGTAATGGTGAAACCTCTTATATATTTTCCTAGGAATAGTGTTGGGAGCCCATTTTGGACTGCATGTGGATGTTTCATAGAGTTTTAAAAGAGGTGAACACCCAATGAGTTTACATACATTATAAAAAGTGATGAGTTAATTAATTGATTATTTATTTATATTTTTTAAAATTAATTAATCTTTTGTTTTTTAGGTTAGTTCCCTAGTGGTTGTGGTGAGCTCATTTTGATGTTGAATGGTTTGGAAGAGGTGGGGATGGGACTCGGAAAAGTCTTTGTACCAAATAATTTTTTTTAATGATTTATTAACCAGTTTCGTAGTCTAATATCTTCACAAATAGTCTTTTTAATTTATTTACATGTATTTTTAGTAAGTGTGATAGTTTCAGGGTGTGGTAAATTTTCATTAATGATTTAACGAAATAGTTTTAGACATTTGGTAAATGCCTTATAAATTCCATGGGTCATGTCAGATCTATTGGTTATTATGAGACCAGATCTATATCCACCCATGGGGTGTGCTAACTCTTTAAAATGATATGGTTGTTTTTGTTGATTTCTTATGAAATGAAAATGAGCCTTTTTAAAAGGTTATATTTGTGTGAGTTTAATTCTAATTTGTTTTTGGGTTTTAATAGGAGAAAATTATGTTTTAAATAGAATATTATTTTAAAGGGAGGTATTAACCTCAAATAATTTAAACTATGGGTTTAAATGAATTTCAATTGTTGATTTGAAATCACTAGGTGGTTTTCCATTTTTTGGAAGTTCCCTAATATCACTTTTTATAGATATTCATGGAAATCCAGCCATTGGATAGTTTTTTAATGTTAAATACGGAGACCTATGTTTTTAAGGGGTTTCTAGAAAATTTATTAAATTAGATATATCATATCCATAATTTTATAAATAATTTTATAATGGTGTGTTGATATGTGAAAAGGCTTAGTATTCCACGCCGTGTTTAGGGTGTTTAAGTCTTGTTGGGACCCTAGAAAATGATATGGTTTTAAAAAGGAGAGTTTTTAAATTTTTAATGCCCTGAATGGTAAAGATGATGATAATTGGTATTTAATAAATGATTGGATGGATTTGGTATCATGTAGAGGCTCCGATCACCAGTCATATTTTATGTTGTTTGGAATGTTAGACATGGTGTTTTTTGTATATGGGTGAGAATGGTGGAAATACACATCAGTGGCTTAGAATGTTGGACATGATACATTGTATCAGTACCAATAGTTTTGTACATGTTTCTGGAGATAAATATAGGTTCTTTGAATGATAAATATAGATACATGGTTGAGATGTTATAATGAAACTATGGGAAATGAAATCATGGGAACCTAATATAGTTATCATATATATATTTTTTTTCCTTGAGTTAAATTATAAATTAAAATCCCCTTATTTTATTTAATGTATGTATCACCCCTTATTTTATGACTCTCGTGATTGGTATTTTTCAATGAAATCTTGGATTGCTCATGTGTTTCATTAAAACTCAACATCCCACAATTTAATCAGGAATTGGTTTTTTTAATATATCTTCATTTATATACTATTTATTTACCCCACTTTTAATCTTTTAACATGGTTTCTCTAACTAGTATTTATTTATAAAATAATAGTGGTGGCCTACTTAGTTATACTCTCACCCTTATCGGGAATCCACTACACTTCGATACCCAAGAAGATCATACATGTTCATATTAGGATTATGTTTGATTTGAGGCTTGGTTTGATATTTTCATGATCAATCAATATAGATCATATGGTATTAGTGGACTAGATAAAGTTTAACTATGAGTTGTAGAGTATCCCCTATAGAATCTTTTATTTCATTTTTATATGTTTATGTTACCCTCCCATTGGGAATTTAGTTTTATAGATTCAATGGTTGTTCAACCCCTATTATTATTTATTATTTTTTCTATAAATTTATAATTATCTACTTTTGTTTTATGGTTATTTTGTGATGTGATATATGTTTAATCCTACTTACATAGATGCTTATTACTATTCATGATACTTCATTATTTATTTATTATTTTTCACTCTAATAAATGGATATATTCTCCTCAGAAAAATAACCTAGATCCTTACAACTATTCAACAGACTATGGCATATTGAGAGGTGCACCTGAGGTCATGTGGAAAATTGGCTCATTGTGCCAGTTTAGTGTCTCCCGGGTCAGGACGTTACAAAATTGAATCAAAGTATTTAATTTTCTTTTTTCTTATCATTTTTGGATCTAATCTACTATTGATTTATTAATATTTGAGATCCTAAGATGTATAATTAATTAGTTCATTTAGAACACTAATTTGGGTAGTAATTCAATGTTACCATGACCCAGATTTCTATTCTAGTTTTTGGAGTACTAATTTTATTTTATTTTCTCTTTTAGTGAATCACATGAGGTTTGGATTTTTTTATTTGTGATATATCTCTAGCTCTTGGACTACTAGAAAGAGGACATTGTTTGGATTTTGACTCCTGTCCTATAAAGGAAAGATATGCCTAATGCATTATATAATCCATGTAGAATACATATGACTTATAGGCTTGGTAGTTTATGATTTCACTAACATCTAAGGAAGGGTTCTTTGAAGTGTCAATAAATTATCATATGTAATTTTTCATATAATTACATAGCGGAATCCTAATAAATTTATATAATTTTTATATGTGTTATTTTCAAATGGTATGCCATGTGAATCTATGTTGAGATAAACAATGATGCGGGTGATGATGTAGTACTCATTCATAGAATGTATAGTTACCCCAATGGGTCCTTTGGGAATAGGTGTAGTACTATTGGAACACTAATGGATTGTTTTGAGGTTAACTATGTTTCTTAATCTTGTAGAAAGTAGTCTGATGTGCACATTCTCAAATAGGAAAGGTTCCCTAGTTATTGATTTTTTGTTTGTAATGTGAATTTTTTCATATGTAAGACCTAATAGATGGGTGTTTTGATAGGTTGATTTTGTGTGATATTAGGATGTGAGCATTCTTGATTCCATGTATGTTTTGGCCTTTTATGAGTAGGCCTAGACCTAGGTAGTTTGACCAAGTCTATTTTCATGAGACTTGATTGGTTGGTCTAGGTTGAATATCCTAGTGACCTTCTTGACATAACTCATGTTTATGGAGTTGGTTTCATTTGAAATTTGAGGGTGACTTGTGATATGGGTCTATTGGGTTTTTTGTTCCTTGGTGTATCTAAGGAAGGGGATGATAATTTTGACTTTTAACAATAGTCCACCAAGATTTTTACCATTTATGGATTTGAGGAACATTGAATGCCTCTTCTTCTTTAGAAAGAGAATTGGGAGGTAGTGTTCTAGAATATTTGTTGTTTCTTGAGGGGAATCCGGATTAGGGTACATAGTTTGCATAATGTTTTTTGATGTGTGGTGTACCTAATGGTTATGAGATGGATCAGAATAATTGGAGGTCTTCAAGGGTATATGGTTTTAGACGTGTGATTTTACTTGGGTAGTGATCGTATAGGTAAGTTAGAATCAATTCATTTAAGGATTGTAAAACTGGTGATGTATATCGATATGGATATCCTTAAAGAGGGTTTTGGTATGAGTAACATTGAGATTTATGGTTACTATGAGATTATAGGAACTTCGGGTGTTGATTCATTGGTATCGTATATGGTTTTTTAGGAAGAGACCAGCTAGGATCCTATCATGTTCATCCATGGATGTGTCATTACAAATATTGTGAGTGATTATGTGAACCTAGTGGAAATTTTGAATGAAACTCACAACCATAGTTGTCATTAAATTTGTTTTATCTCGGTGAGTGTTCACAAGTTCTGGGGAGCACAACTGGTGCTCTATATTGGTTGATATCGAAATGTGTGTTAGGAATGGCTAGTGGATAGGTCATGGGAGCTATGTTTTAATGATAAGTGATTTTATAGATCCACCAATAGGTTATATATTGGGGTTACACAAGAGAATTTAATGTTTAAGAATTAATGTGATCATACATGCACAAACATATCAAGGAATGATGTGCCATTGGGTTTGTGGTCTAGGTTATATGGAGGCATGGGTATGGATGTTTGAATATAGTGGTATCAATTTAGTAGGTTGTGGATCAATATGGGAGTGACTAGGGGTTTTGAGGTACATATTCATAGGATCTTTCATGGGTTTGATATTTCATTACAGTTATAGGTGACATCAGAAATGGATAGGATTTTGGTAGTATTTGTCAATAACATCTAAGTGTACTCTTAGTATAGATATTATAATTCCCAATATCATGATATCATCCATAGTAAAATTGGAGGGAATAATTAATATTACATGATATATAAATATAACTTCTTTTTTTATAATGGACCTCCTTTTAGATTTCATTTATAGAGCTATTTAATTGAATTTTTTTCATAGGATGAGAACCATCGGATATCAATGAGTATGGTCCTTATAATATACCATATGTTGTTGAATGTCATGGGTTTCATTCTCATATGTTTGGAATGGTTGATAGTTGGAATTTCGTTCTACCACTCAGGTGATAGAAAGATGACCACATACAATTCATTGGTTGGAAATTAATAGAATATGAGTTGTGGGTACTATGGTTTCTTGAGTGAGGTGTTGATATAAACACTCATATGGTGGGAAGTGATGTGTTGTTCCTGGTTTATAATGCCCATACTAAAAGGTTCATGGGTATGTGGAACTAACCATTGGTTTGTCATGGAAGAGCCTTGAACTAGTGATGAACTAAGGAGGTGTGTCCTTATATTTCATAGGGAATGAAAACTTGAAATCAGATGTGGTAGATAATCAGTCTATGCATTGGCTTCAGGTAAGAAGTGGTTCTAAAAATTAATCGGATGTTCTTGTTCTGGAGGTGAATTAATGGTGTGGTAGGGTATGATGATGTTTTTGGATTGGTGGGGGGTCCGACCATGTAATCTCATTGGGTGTTGGGTATGGACTCTAGTGGGAATGTTGAGGTGTTCCTGTAATGCCTCTATACATAATGGCATCATGATGAGGTGAGGTGGTGACATGCTGGTAGTTAGAGCTGATCATTTTTTGTATGAGACAACCTTGGATAGTCTGAATTTGGTTTGAACGTGTCATATATTTGTTTAGAATGTAAAAATACCCATTGAAAAAAATCCAGTTTTCTCCTAGTTCATACATCGATGGGGTGTATGTGTTCACTTGAATTGGTTTTAGATTAGGAGGATGGGTGTTAGTGATTGAATAGAATTATCATAGATGTTTGGGCATTATAATTTGAGATCCATATTAGGTAGGATAAGGTATCTTGAATTCATGACTTTAAAGGCATTTTCTGATGGTGGAGGGGACAAGCTTCAAAACTAAATGTTTATAAGCTAAAGATTATGGTGGGGGAACCATAGGAACGATGGGTAAATGATTGATAAAACCTTAAATTGTTCAGGTTGGATAGACTTGGGTACATTCCATATTAGTTGTGTGGTTCTAAATGTGGGTTTTACATAAGATTTTGGCTGATTGAGTCACTTGAGTAGGAGGTTGGGCCTTGGTTTTGTTTCAGGCAATCAGAAAATGAATGTGGATGCTAGCTATAAACTGAAAAACCAAAGTTGGTCAGATGTTTTGGTTTTATTACCATTGATATATCCTGGGGGAAATAAGTATTATGGTGGGGAGGTTCTAAGGTCCCATTTCTATATGGGATGAAAATTTTATTAAGGATTTTGAATTTTAGTTTACTAGTTTAGTCAAACTTTGATGTGGTACTCAAAATTTAATTTTGAGGGATAAAAGCCTCAAAGTTATGTATCCTGATATTAAGTGAGTCTTGACATGTCTCTCAGGTGTTTGGGTGAGCCTCTATAACTTTGGGTTATGTTTCATGTTTTTTAGAGTTTTCTACCTTGGGTGTATCACTTTTTGTTTATTTTCTAAGAGAAATTTTGTGTCACCTTGATGATTAATAAATTTTTAGTTCAATTTTTTTGGATCATGGTTTTTTTCATGGTTAGTTGATTGTTTAGGGTAATCTGTGTGAGCCAATAGAGACCCCATACAAGGTGGTTTGAATCTAAGGCAGTGAACATGGTTTTCTCATAGTTTCAAACAAACTTTGTTTGTTGTTGTAGAGGGGAGGTAATACTAAAAAAATGGTTGTGCAAAGCTAAGCTAACCATGTCGCCTAATCATGTGAGAAATTTTTAGATGCCTAGTGAAGGTAACATAGTTGGTACATAGTTTGGAAAAATGTACAGTCAAACTATGAGGCTACACATAATTTCATTTAAATGGGGAAATCACCAAAATTCCCCTATGGGTTTTATCCACATCCCTATATTCCTCCTCTATGAGACACACATAGGATAGCGGTTCACCCAAACACTTCCTTATTATCTGACCCCTCAATTTTTGGTGTGTTTATAGTGATACTTTATTGTTTTGAGGTAATATTTTTCCTCTAGTGGGTTACTTCATTCTTCTTCCTCCTCCTCTCTAATTTTGAGGTTCCTCGTATAAGTTTATATTGAATATTCAACCAATACATGGTGGAATAACCTATTTCTCCTGGGTATTTTGGTTGGATTATGTCTAGTATAACCAAAATGACTTTTCAGTGTTGTTTCACGGTGTTTCATTAACGTATCATACCAAGTCACATTTTTCTGGTTTTCCTTAATTATTGTAATTAATTAATTTTTATAATGGAATCTCTTATTCAATATTTTCCTAGGAATGGTGTTTTTATTTCTTTTTTTCCCACCTTTGGCGGGCGTAGAGATTTTTTAAAATTGTTTAGAACCCAGTGAGATTTTCATCATTATTCAAAGTTAAAATTTAATTAAATAATTAATTATATCTGTTATAATTAATTAATTTAAATTTTTATGTGAGGATAGATATGGGGTTTCTTTGGAATATCTATTTTGATTCTAAAGAGTTTAAAGGTGGCTTGGATGGTCCTTAGAATAGCCACTGGACCTTGGGAATGTTAAATCTTTTTTAAAAAGGTAGCTAGCCTATGATCATTACCCATAGTATTTATAATTTATTTACATGTTTTTGTAGTCTATTTGATAGTTCTATGGTGTGATTTTTTCACTTTAATGGCTTTATAAAATATTTTTAGACCTTAGTTTGATGCCTATAACCATTCATGGGTCTCATTGGATAAGTTAGTTATTATGAGACTGAATCTACAACCACCCATGGCATGTTTTGACTCTTTAAAATGGGATGGTTGTGTGGGTTGAGTTTTATTGAAATGTATATGATAATTTTGTAAATTCTATAATTGTTTGAGTTGTATTTTAATCCAATTTTAGTTTTTAATGGGTGAAAACTATGTTTTATAGTAAATATTGTTTTGAAAAGGGGTTTTTAACTCATGTGATTTATAAATGGGTTTTTAATGGAATTTCAAATGATAATTCAAAGTGGGTGGGTGGTTACCCCTTTAGTGGAAATTCATTTATGTCCCCTTTTATAAATATTGATGGAAAGGAAGGTTTTAGCCTTATTTTGGATATTCAATATGAAGACCCGTGTTATAATGGGTAGCAATGAAATTTTTAAAAATAGATATGTGGTATTAATTGTCTTCCAAATAATGTAAGTGTGGTATTTTGATATGTTAAAAGTGATCAGATTTATGAGAGATATTCTTTAAGTTAAATTCATATTGGGAAAATGGAAAACAATAAGGGTTTTCAATGGTTATTTTTTGATTTTTGAATTTCTTGAAGGGTCATGAGGTTGAACCTTGGTATTTGAGAAATGATTTCACAGATTAGATGTGGAACATAGGCACCAAAAACCAGTGGTTTTTTGTGGGTTGGAATGTTGTTCATGAATTTACATATATATGGTTGAGAATGGGTGACATTGGGGTAGACATATATGGTTGAGAATGTTGTAAATGAATTTCTACATGCATGGTTATGGATGTCAGACATCGTGCTACACATCCCTGGTTTAGAATGTTAGAAATTATTCTTTGTATCAGTATCAATTGTTTTTTACATGGTTAGGGTGGTTAACAATGGTTCTAGGAATGATTTATTTGGATACATGGTTGAGATTCTGGACTAACCCTCTAGACATAGATAGTATGGGAACATGATATGGGTACCTATTATTGATTCTTTTTTCTTACATGTGTTAAATGATAAATGAATCCCCATCAATTTATTAAAAGTATGCATAACTATATGCATTATAAATGAGGCAATAATATTTGGTATATACAGGTTTGGTTGGCCCGAGTGTCACCTTAGAACTCAAGGGCCCACTTTTTAATCTTGAAATGGTTATTTTCAATTGTATATTAATTATTATAATATTTATTCGTCCCACTATTTATCTAAAAGCATTTTTTCTCTAGAAAATATTTCATTTGACACCATTGGTGGTGGTCAACAGAGTTGTACTGACACCCAACTTAGGGCTCCACAACACTTGGGTACCCTAGTAGATCTCTCGTGGTTATTGAAACACAAGTTTGGGATAAGATATGGGTTGATATTTTCATGATCACGGATGATAGATCAGATCTTATCGAGAGACAAGATGAGGTTTGTCTTAGAGACACAGTAGAGCCCCATTAGAAATTTTTTTATCATGGTATGTTTATAAAACCATCCCAAGGATAATTTAGTTGTATAGATGTTATGGTTTCTTGAGAGCTACTTATTTTCATTAATTTTTAAGTCTCTTATATTTATGTTTTCATGTTTTTATTTTATTTTGATAAGTGATACGTTGTTATTACTATTTACTCAGAGTCTTATCATTGGATTATGATAATTAGATATTTATTTTTTATTGTTCATTCTATTATTTGGATATATTCTCCCCATGGTGTGACCTTAGACTCTCATTTCTAGTCTTTAGCATCTAGAATATGGGGATACACACACGAGGTCAGGTGGAGAACTATCTTGGGGAACCAGCTTTGGGGATCCCATCTCTGGATGCTATAAATCTATATTAGGTGGTTTACTTTATATTTTCTTATGATTTTAGTATTTGGTGGACAACAGATTTAGTAATCTATCACCGCTTATGATGGATATCGGACTGGTGTATTAAGAACACTTTTTCTAGTTTGAATTCTAGTTTTACATGGTTGGTATTCCCATTTTTAATATTCATGTTACAATGTTATTTTCTTTTTACTTCAAGAATCACATATTTTGTTTGAATATTTTTATTATTGATGGATATCTATCTATTATCCCATTGGGAGGAGGCTAGTGTATGAAATTTTACCCTTGGCCACTAGAGGCAAGAGGTGTTTCATGCATCATATAAAATCCATATAATTCACATGAAATATTGGTTTGTTAGTATGTGATTTCATTGATATATGAGTTGTGGTTGTTTGATGTGTTAATGACTGATCATGCATTTTTTTTCTCATATATGTTATTAGTGTAATTATACTCTATTTTTTCCAATATATACATTTATTCTTTTCTGACGATAGGTCATGTAAATCAATGGTTAGATACTCAATGATGATATTGATGAAGTAGCCCTCATGCACATGAGGTGTACTTACCATGATGGGTTATCATGTCATATATTTATAAACATTGTACCCCTTTTAGGGGGCTATTTTTGGTTTTTTTTATGTTTCCTAATCATTTAAGGAATATTCTTATTTGCATATTCTCATAAAGGAAGGGTTCCCTAGTTGTCGTTGATCGGTTTTTCATATAATTTTAATCATATGTGAGACCCAATAGATTATGTTTTGACATGTTTTAAAGTGCCCAGTCAGGATAATTGTATCACTAAGAGGGGGAGGGGTGAATTAGTGATAGTTTTTCTTTTACGTTTCTCTGAAACAACCTTCCCCTCCGATTAAATATTTTTGATTCTATATTGAAAACCCATCAAACAAATATCCACAAGAACACAAAAATTTCAAAGGATCACTATTGAATAAGAATTGTTATGTCCATCGTATGGTTTGGAAGTAATCCAATAACAAGAATTTCCACTATAAATCAATCCTTGGATTATAATTAGTAGGACATACCCTTACACTCGTGTTGTACATTGAATACAATCCAAAATTATGTGTACACCCTCTTATAAAAAATAGGGTAATACAATGTTTCTGTAACAACTCATATTACTTATTCATTACTACAATTTAAAAAATGTATTCAATTGAAAACACTTCTTTAATTTCATACACAAAAGAAGGAACGAAATTCCTTGTCATTGTTACGGAAAAACTAGTCTGATTTTCCCAGTATGTTTTTCCCAGTCTGATTCCTCCGACTCTAGTTCTCTCCTATTCGATTCTTATCAATATGATTCTTCCAGATACAATTATCCCTAGTCTAAAAAATTAAATTAACATAATATGGTAGAGATGAATCATTAGTAATCCAATTAAGAGTAAGAAAAAAGAAATACGATTCTTCCATACCAAAGAACATATTATGAAAAGATATAACAATGGTTGATTACAATTGAGATAATTCAAATCTCGTTATACACTCTAGAAAACTAAGTACATAAATTTTGATTATATAATTAAGACACATGTGATGATAATCCGAATAAAATTTACAAGTAAAATATTTTAATCAATTAAGTATGATAATTACTAAGTATGTTGGTCATATGAATACAATGTGGCAATATTGTCTCTTCTCTTTCACTTCAATCCATCAAAACTTTTTTAACAAAGGCTTCGTACGAAACATATTCTTCTCTATAAAAACCTAGAGCATATCTCTCTTCTACAGTGAAAAGTACATCAGTCATCAAAAACATATATTGTACTTTCTTTCCTTTTATAGGTGACCCGTAATTGGTTTTGGCGGGAATACCAAAAAAAATCCTACTCATATAAATTCAACCAAATCTCAATTTCTCCTAAAATATCGAGTGTATTTTGACTTCTTCAATGCTTCTCAATGATTCTCGATTATTCTAAAATCTTTACTTCCACTTTAGAAATTCATTTCAATTTCCTGTCCAATTTCCTTTCATAAGTCAAATTTTATGAATCAATTTCTTCTAAACAATTTTCTATTCCAATTTAATATAAATTAATGCAGAAATAGATACCACTCTGATTTTATTAATATGATGATCTATATCAACTAAAAATAATAATTTTTTTTTATTTTCAAGTACCCCTTGATAGAAAATTCTGTAAACTTCTTCATCTATCCTCTCGAATAACTTTTACTTCTTTACGTTTTCTCTTAACCCACTTGAAAATTCACTAGAAAGAAAAACAAAGTAACTCAACCCATTTTGAATGATTGGCTACATTTTTTATTTGCTTTTTGTCATTAAGATTTTCATCAGTATCAACTATTATTTAGAAAATTTATTTATTCATAAATCCATTCTTGTATTCTATATTCCCTCACGAATTTAAATTCGTTTGAGACAAGCTTCAACATCATCAGACTTCAATTGGAAAATATCAAAACTTTCTATTCATTCCAACTTCTTTCTTTCCTTTTCATACTCTGTATGATTTTTTTTGAATATTATTGGCTATGATATGATAATCTAGATAATGATCATTCTAGATATGATCATTCTATAAAATTATTACCCTGGATACAATTTTCAACACCCTTTATCATTGTCTCTTTCCACCCAGATACAATTAATTTGGGTACGATTTGGAATAACTTTTTTCTTTTCTTTCTAGGTTTGATCAATTTGAAAAAAATTGATCACATATCTTTCACTCCCACATTCTTACATTAATCATAAATCCTAATTTTTAAAACATACTTATTATTTATGATAATTAAAAATTATCAAAGCATCATCACGTTTATTTAATTATAGTCGTGCAGACTCTGATTCTCTAATAATGATCACGTTTTCCACATTGATTCCAGAATGGAACTGATGATGATTTAATTCAAATAAGATATTTATGTAAAACCATTGATACTTTCTTTTTATAATTAGTGTGAATCCGATAACAATAATTATGATCTTTTCCCATACTAGACACAAGGTGAGTATAATCATCAACAAATACAAAGTGATGTGATTTTTTTTCTACAAAAACATTTCTTGACAGAAATAGAAAACACATGTAGAAAATCTCCATCATCATTAGTTTGGTCCTAAAAATATAAATCTTTTGTTTTAGTTTTTAACCAAGTTTCATAAATCACTAAACATTGTACCTCCATAAATGTATTAATTGTTAATAATTCTAAGCCTACGTGGGCTAACTCATTATAGGAAACAATAATCTTTGACTTAAAAAACATGCTTCCCAAGAGTAGTAATTATGAACCTTCTTTATATTCCCTCCCCATCTACTCTTCTTTACAAAAAAATAAAATATTTTTCCAATAACCAATGCAAAAAATAGTAAGAATAGTTCACTCACAATACAATGCGGAATTCATAGTTTACCCACAACTCCCCCTTTTTATATGAAATAAAAATGATAGATATATGAAAACATTACCCCGTTGAAAATATAATAAAAAGGTAAGTTGAAAGAGTGTGTAAAAATACATACCACAACCATGATAAGAATGAGTTATGACTCCCATGTTTAACCAAAATTTACAGAATGATTCCTTCAGTAATGGTTCTGTGAAAATGTCAACAACTTGTTTGATGTTGGAGTATACTCCAGATTCAATTAATTCCCCTACACATGATCTTTGATGAAATGATATTTTATATCAATATGTTTTGAATGAGAATGTTGAACAAGATTCCTAGTGATATTTATTGTAATATTCTTATCACAAACTAAGAGAGAGTCTAAATTCACCCCATTAAATAAATATTCTAATTGAGTTTTTATCCATATAAATTTACTAGTATCTTGAGTGGAAGTGACATACACATCATTATACATACTGAGAGTTACTAAATTCTATTTCTTGGAATTCCAACTAGAACAATTCTTTTCTAGAAAGAGAACTCTACCCTATATGGATCTTCTATTATCAAAACTTCATGCACAATGAACATCTGAATAACCAAACCATTAAATAAAATCTAAACCTCCATACCTAATTCCAAATTCAATTGCGCCTTTGATTCATCTAAGAATATTTTTTGAGAAATTAAATGTGATTCTTTTAGAGTAATCTGAAATCATACACATAAAGTAACACCATATACAGTGTCAGGTATTGAAGTAGTCAAATACAAAAAAATTCTAATCAACTTTCAAAAATAATTCTGATCAAATTCTTTTCCTTCCATATATTCGGAAAAAAAATTTCCCACTAATATTGGTGTGGAAATAGATTTTTATTTTTCCATGACAAACCTCTTAAGAAGTTCCTTAGCATACATTTATTTAGAAAAAAAATTTATTTCTCCTTTTATAGGACTTGTAACCCAGGAAAGTATTTCATTTCCCCTAGCATGGATATTTCAAATACCTTTTCCAATTTTTTAGCTAACTTTTCACAACTTTTTCGTCATTCCAGGTAAATATAAGGTCAATAACATAAACAATTGCAATGAGGGAATACTATTGACTTTCATTGATGTAGATATTGGTCTTCACTCTTCATTTCTTAAATCTAATCGTCATTGGTATGTATCTAATATAGAATACCCTGCCCTCATAGATTTTTTTATTCCATACAATGATTTTTTCAATATGCACACATAAATTTCATCTTTCCCAAAAACAAAGCCACAAGGTTGTTAAATGTAAACTTCATCATCAAGATCATCATTCCAGAATACGGATTTGACATCCATTTGAAAGAACTTGTAACCTTATTGTGATGTAATAGACTGAAAGATCAATTTTTTTCTATTTGTCAAATCAAAGCAATGGTTTCATCAAAATCAATACCTTGGATTTTTTAATACCCTTTTCACACCAATCTTTATTTGTTTCTTATCAAATCACCTTCTTCATTTATATTGTTCTAAAAAACCCACTTTATGACTATAATGTTTTTTCTAGATATTGTACAAGTTCCAATGTATCATTAATTTAAATTCTATCCAACTATTCATTCATGTTCAGAACCCATTCCGGATGTTAAAAACATCATTCACATTATTCGGCTCCACTTTTGAATATATAGAATTATGTGTAATACCATTTTTTATTCTTCTTCTTTGAAACTTTTGATTTTGATCACCAATAATGTCATAATCATCAAGTTTATTCCTCATACTTGGATGATATTTTCAAATATGTTCCTCATAACTATAAATAGCTAAGGTCATTTATTCATCTTGAATAGGAATTAAATTTTCTGTATCCTCATCAGAATTTACCTATACCACTTTCTCAACTTCCTTGACTGCCTAAGAATGTTTTTCTTCTCTCCATTACTTTCACATCAATTGAATCAAAATTTATTTCTATTTTATTTGTGAAACATCTATATAATATTTTTTCTAGAGCATAACCATGAAATATTTCATCTTATCCTTTCTTCTCAATCATTCCATAGTTTCCACCTTTCTTCTCTACAATACATGTACTCCATTAAAATCTTAAGTGTTTCAAACATTGAATTTTTTCATAAAATAATTCATATGAAGTCATATCTAATTTATTCCTATATAAACAATGTTTTTGAATATAAACATTATTACTCATGGTATTCCTCCAAAAGTAATGAGAAATACTATGTTTATGTAACATAAGTTTTCCCATTCCCACCAAAGTTATATTCTTTCTTCAAAAAATCCTATTTTGTTGAGAAGTATATGGGTAACTATACTCATATATAATTCCATTATTCCCAAGATAAACATCAAATTATTCACTTCTATATTCATCCCTATTTTTTTCTCAACTTCTTCACCAAATACTGACATTCCTTATCATCTTTGCTTCTGAAATGTTTACACATTTTCAATGCATCTAATTTATTTTTCATATACATTACACAAGTAATGTGAGTAAAATCGTAAACGAAAGTGATGATGTAATTATATCCATTTATTTACTTTTTGATCATATTCCTACAATGATCAGAATGAATCATCTCTAGGGTTTTCTTGAACAAATCTTGAGTTTATTATGCACTGATTTTGTAATTTTTCCTTTATGAAAAATAGTAAAATGCTAATGTCTTCTTCATTTAAAATTATGAATGTCCTAGACACTATCTTTAATTGATAACTTTATCATGTTTCTTTTACACATGATTACAAGCTTTTTATGCCACAATTGATTCTCTTCCACCATACTCTTATAAAAATATTTTTGTATTTCAACAACTGGAAACAAGGTTCCTTTTGTGTGCTAACCTCTTTTTAGAATTCATTCATCTTATTCACTTTTCAGAAGAAAAAAATATTTTCTGAAGCTAAATTTGTTACCATCATCACAAATTTGTTAAACACTTAGAAAATTGTTTTTCTACCAATCATCATACAATGCTTTCTTAGATTTCATCTTTTATTTCCCAATGATGGATGATCCGGCACCTTTGATAATTAGGGATTCATAATTGAAAAATTTCACTATGCCTTATTTAAAATATTTCACATTATTCAATAATTTAACATATCCTATTATTTAATAAGAAGACCCAAATCAAGAATCCAAGTCCATTCTCCTTTTGTATCTTTCAATTCAGTTTCAACAAGGGATTTTTCTTATTCCTTTTTGTTCTTCCACTTCGGCACTTGAGATTTGTTAAGAATATTTTTTTTGAGCTGGTAGAAAAACAAGGAATACTTTAGAAATATTTCTAGGTTTTTCACATCTTTCAAAAATAGTTTCTTATGGATGGAACCTATTTTAAAACTTTACTCAAACCGTTCATGGTTTCATCTACACAATATTCTCAAACTACTTCTTTTGAAGTAATTTTCTCCCCCTCAAACCTTACCATTCATAACCTATGCTAATCATTTTTTTTTCATTTTAAAAATATAGCTTAAGGGTGCCCGGTGCCCAACATACAAAGCCGAAGAAAAACAAAATAGAAAAGAACACCACAAACAGAGAGTTATATATCATAATAACTGTAGTCATCACCGCAACCCAAACTGGGTTTCTCTTCCCCTGTGGCTGATTCCCACTCCGGGATCCTCCAAAAACACTCACTTTGAACCTGATTTCTAAGTTTTTCTAGGGGAGCCATGTCTGGTGGAGACTTCTTGGTCCCGCTTCCCTTCTTAACTACAAGAACCACCTGGTTATTCTTTTTTGAGGTAGACCTGGTCTGCATTAGTGAGACTTTGTGAATCAGCTATCGAGAGAGACTATGTGACTGAGCTATTAGTGAGACTTCATGACTTAGCTACCCAGTGAGATTTCATGACTCAGCTATAAGAGAGACTCTGTGACTTAGCTACCAAATGAGGCTTCATTCTTAGCTATCAGTGAGGCTTTGTGACTCTTCTTCTGAATATGTCTAGGTGACCTATATATCTTGAAGGACTCATTAGGGATGAGTACCTTTGGAAAGATGGATGTTTAGTATTTACAACCATTGTTTTTTCTTTCAACACTTTATGTTATACCTGTGTCAAGCTGACTCTAGTGAGTCTAATATTTGTTCAATCTTTTGTGATTTCCTTTATGGATTTTTGTGATACCTAAGTTGGTTTCAGGGTCCCTATTGAGAGTTGTTATGCTCATTCCTACACAGGCATCGCCCACACCTGTTGTGTATTGTGTAGACGATGGAAATATTTGATTGGGATCATTGAGATCCAGGGCCAAGTGGTTCTCGTATATGGATCTACATACGCAATATGCTTCAGTGATATCAAATAGTTAGCTACACAAACCCTTCAGGTAGGATCCTTGGTGGAAGACCTCAGGATTTGGAACTTATTTTTACTATTCATTCCTTTTCATTTGGGTTTGTATTCTGGCCCCCTTTATCCTTTTAGTTTCACCTTTTCTTATGTGGTTGATTCCCTGTATGACTTACTTATTGTTAGTATCCCATTTTCAGCTTTACATTCTGTAGTATGGGATGTGTGTGTGTTTGTATAGTTTCAATGGCAATGACTTACTTTTTTTGGGATATTGATTTTGGTGCTAGTCTCCAGCCCCTAGCCAATAGAAGTTGGCCTAGGGGTTGTCATGTCATGGGCCCTGGGGATGGGTCATGACAGAGTGGTATTAGAGGTGGTTAGTTCTACCTCAAAGATAGAGAGTAGGTTGTTTTGTTTTGGGTAAGAAGTGTTAAATGTTTCAAGGTTGACTTTCATATTTGAGGAGTTTATTGTTGGTGTAGAAGCCGATGTATCCATACAACAGGACCCTGAATTCTTATTTTTGACTCGATGCATGAAAAAACTGGTTGCTTGTAACATTAAAATGTTATTCACGGTCTATTTGAGTTATATTAAACTCACCGGGTATAATTAACTGATTGTGGTTCATCATAATTTCACTTAGGATGCCTCCACATAGACTGTCATCCATGATCCTGGTACAAGATCATGAAGTTGGTCCACTGAACAATGAGGCATCAGTTTAGGGACTGGTTCCTGATATAGAACCCCCAGGTGGTGTACCAGAGGCACCACCACCCATCGAGAAGCAGTTGTTAATAGCCTTACCAGTAGAGGATGCGTTCTAATTGAGCACAATGAATGAGTTCTAGAGTAAGAGTCCTATGAGGTTTCCAGGAGATACATATCCTTAGGCATGAGAGGATTGGCTGGAGGTGGTGACATGATTTTTCTGCCTGGTGAGGACACCTTCTGTCTAGATGGTGATTCTAGTCACTAGCCTTTTATAGGTCATGGAAGGGATATGGTGGAGCTTGAAACTATATACGCACTAGGAGGTGACCCTCACCTAGGAAAACATTGTGATCCTTTTTAGGGAGGATTTCTTCCCTGTGACCTTGCGCTTAGTACACATACAAGAGCTTTTCCTGTTTTGGTAGGGCGTCCTAACCGTAGCTAAGAACTCTACAATATTCACATACATCTCCCGATACTCTTCTGATATGGAGCGGGAACCTTTCTTCAGGGCCCAAACCTTTGACAAGGGGCTCATATTAGAGATCAGTGTGTTGATGATCTCTCTCAGCGTCCCTACACGGGGTGGGGTGCTAGAGTGACCCCTTCTAGGGGATAACCTCCTAGAATAACCTACACCGATAGTGAGAGCTACAACTTGATGGTAGGTAGTAGAGTCATCGGAAGTACGTAACTGATAGTTGACACTTGGGTTAAAGAGGACTAGACTCTCTAGGGGATAACACCGTGATACTGGACCGGAAGTGTGAGGTCGCACATGCATTGGACACCAGCATAGGAATATGTTATGCTTCACATGCGGTGGGCAGTGAAACATAGCTCGAGACTGCCTAACACACCATATAAACAATCAGCAGGCGGTTAAAGGACTACCAAGGTAGAGGCAGAATGTTAAATAGGGTGGTCCATAGAGAGGCAGATGTGGTATTTGAGTATAAAGAGTAGAAGATAGTGGGAGGAGATAAGAGGTACTACCGCAACCACCCCCAGGTGGTCCACCATGAGTTCCAGGAGTAGGTGGATAGGGGTGGTGCAAGCTTCGGGCGATGGAGTCCTACGACCATGGTGCTCCATAGATGTTTAGAGGTAAAATCTATGTCTACTCCACTTTAGATGCAGTTCATATAGACATAGGTTTCAGTTACTCATTCCTTGCGACAAACCTCATTCGAGGTTCAGAGATTCCAGAGGAGCAGTCGGCTCAATCGTTACGATTATAGACTCTTAGAAGAGTGGATTCGATGATTACACACTAGTTCCGGAAATGTGAGCTTACTCTAAGAGGAGAAAGCTTCATCTAGGATCTCCTAGTAATGGCATCGAGCCCTTACAATGACATCTTGGTTATGGACTGGTTATCTACATTCCATGATCAGATTGACTGTATTTGGTGAAAAGTGCGGTGTGTCCGCAAGGATGGGACCAGGTTTTCCTTCCCCAGTGAGAAGTGATCTTTTATAGCACAGAACGAACTTTCTCAAAAGAGGGTGTAGATGATCACTCACTAGTTGGTGATCCTCACCCTCTATGTAGAAGATGATAGGAGTCTGAGCCTTTCTGTAGTGGGGGATGAGTGTGAGGATGTATGTCCTTAGGTTGTTCCAGGACTACCTCCTTGCAGGGAGGTAGACTTAGGAATTGACATGTACCCACGCACGACACTGATATCAACACCGTCTTATAGAATGGCCCCTGTGGAGCTTTGTGAGTTGAGAATACAGCTAGAGGAATTTCAAGAGAAGGTATTTTTGAGGCCCATCATTTCACCATGGGCAGCCACAATGTTGTTTGACAAGAAGGTAGTCGTGATCTTGAGTATATGTGTGGACTTTTGGTGCCTAAAATTGGTAACCGTAAAGAACAAGTATCCACATCCGAGGATTGATGACCACTATAACCAGCTGATGGGAGTGAGGTGGTTCTCAAAGATAGACCTTATATTAGGCAATCATCGGCTTCAGGTATAGGGTGATGACGTACCAAAGACAACCTTTAGATGTCGGTATGGACACTATGAATTTTTTGTGATGCCTTTTGGAATCACTAATTCCCCAATTGTGTTTGTGGGATTCATGAACAGGATCATCTTTCCTTACATCAATGGTTTCGTGGTATTCTTCATTGATGACATATTGGTGTACTCAGATTCAGAGGTAGAGATTGATACACATTGTTAGAAAGCCCTAGAAACACTTCGAGAGAACCATATTTATGGTAAGCTCTCGAAATGCTAGTTTTGGGTTTGGGAGGTCCACTTTCTGGGACACTTATTCTCAGAGGATTGTGTTGGAGTGGATCTAGTGAAGATAGAGGCCATGATTTCTTGGGATCCACCCAGGAGTGTGACTGAGGTGCAAATATTCTTGGGTTTATCTAGATACTACCTGAGGTTCGTGCCCAACTATTCTATAGTAGCATCACCTTTATTGGCCTCGACACGAAAGGGACCACCATTCTTGTGGATAGAGAAGCACTAATAGGGTTTGTAGGAGATGAGGTGGAGACTAACGAGTGCCCCCATCTTGATACTACCAGAAGAGGGTGTTGGGTATTGGGTCTTCTACGATGCATCAGTGACCAGAAAAGGTTGTGTCCTCATACAGGAGTGAGCAGTGGTCCCATATGGATCACAATTATTGAGGTAGTATGACAAGAACTAATTGACCCATGACCAGGAGTTAACAGTAGTTGTCTTTTCCTTAAGGATGTGGCAGCATTACTTTATGGGTAAATAGTTTACCATCTACTCGAACCACATGATTATTATGTATATATTCTCACATAAGGACCTGAACTTGAGACAGTGGTAATGGGTGAAGTTCCTTCTGGACTATGATATTATGATAGTATATACTCATAGGAAGGGGAATGTGGTGGTAGATGCAATTAGCGGGAGGTCTGGTCTACAACTGCAGAGTGAGGCAACAGAGAAATTATCTACATTGCAGGTATCCGTCATAGATGATGATGGGGTAGAATAACTTTAGTAAATGACTATCACTCCCTCACTCTTATAGAGAATCAGGGAGGAACTCCTTGTGGATGTTGACTGCGAGTCCCGACTTGATCATATTTCCTTAGGACAGGCTCCAAATGGATTTTCTATAGGTGGGGATCACATCATTCTTTTTAAAGGATGCACAGTAGTACTAGTGATGTTGTGGGGGGAGGTGTTGATTGAGTTCCGTACTTCCTCTTTGGAAATACATTCGGGTGTGTCTAAGATGTACCAGGACCTACAATATCAGTACTGGTGGCCATGGAAGAAGAAAGTGGTGGCATAGTTCATTTCACAATGCCTCACTTGTTTGCAAGTAATGATAGAGCATCATGTTCTAGAAGGATTTTCCCATTGACTCAAGGAATCAGAGTGGAAATGGTATGGTATCTCGATAGATATTGGTACAGGGTTACCACAAACATCTAAGGGCTAGAATTATATCTCGGTGATCATTGACTGACTCCCCAAGTCAGCTCACTTCTTACCCATCTGGGAGCAGGGATTGGTATAGGGCTTGTGATACCTCAATGTCAAAGAGATAATTAATCTTCATTGGGTGCCTTCGATGATCATATCATACCATGAAACTCGCTTTACATCCCTATTGTTTAATGGATTGCAGGAGGCATTCAGGAATCAACTATGCTTGAGCATGGCCTTTCACCCTCAGACAGATAGTCAGAGGGTGCAGACATTACAGACCATGGAGGACATCATATGTTCTTGTGTCCTTGACTTTTCTTATATTTGGGAGGACCACCTGCCACTATTATAGTTTTCATACAACAATAGTTATCGCTCCACCATTGGCATGCCACCATTCGATCCCTTGTATGGGCGGCCATGCATATCACCTCTATGTTGAACATACCCAGGGGAGTTAGCACTAATGGGTCCAAAGTTGGTACGAGATACCACTGAGAAGGTGCTGATTATCTAGGAGCAGATGAGGACTTCACAGAGTAGGTAGAAATCATTTGATGATAAGAGATGGAGACCTTTGGAGTTTGAGGAGGGAGACCACATATCCCTTCAGGTCTCACCCCGATGGGGATTACAGAGATTTCGCTAGGGTAGAAAGTTATCTCGGAGGTTCACCAGACCATTGCATATTCTTAGTAGAGTTGGTGAGGTAGCGTATCGCCTAGACCATCCCTCATAAATGCACCAAGTGTACAATTGTTTTCACGTGTCATGGTTGATGTGGTACGTTCATGATCCATCGCACGTCATTGACTGGGGCGAGCTGGATATTGATGATGGGGTGACATTTGGAGAGTTCCTAGTGGAGATAGAGGATCAAAAGTAGTGGGTCCATCATGGATGGTCAATTCTTCCAGTGCACGTATGGTGGAAGCACATGAATCTATAAGAAAGCACAATGGAGAGGGAGGATCAAATTCATACCCAGTACCCCCATTTTCTTGATAAGCCCTTGTTTTGTCTTACAGGGACATAAATCCCTAGGGTGGAAAGAATATAATTTCCCATAATTTCTATGTAATTTTTTTTAATATTATATGGAATTATTTTGAGACCACACACATTGATGGCACATGATTCTGAGGCATGGTGATCCCGAAACAAAATTTTAAACTTTTTTTATGTTTTTTTAAGTAAACATGCAAGTGGGTTTTTTTAACTTTTAAACAATGATCGAATAAAAAATATGAGGTCACCATTGAACTCAGAAAGCCATGATTTTCCTAGAATGGACCTACCATCGACCGAAAAGGGGCAGAATGAAATTTAAATTTTCAGACATTTCAAAAAAAAATAACATAGAAAGATATTTTATTTTGTTATTTGAACCCGTTGTTCAATAGACGACAGTGCTATGGTTCAACGATGAGGTGAATTAAATGAAGATCATTAATGGATTAATTTTTTGAAGTGTAATGACATGATGTCACAACATAACAGAAACATTGAGGTGTGTTTTCTATTAATGGGTAAATGTGTTGGACAGTTCGGAATCAAAGGGCTGGATTTTACTCGAAAGAAGTGAATGTAAGAAATATCTCCAATGAAGAATGATGAATGTTGGCATATTGTTAACGACTTTGATGCATCTTGAAGAATAGGATCGGTGAGTGTGAATGCCTTTGACCTCTTGAATCCCTGTGAATGGAATGCTCCAGCGGCGAATGTCAATCGATGTAGGGGTTCATTTCATTTCTAGTCTTCCATGTTCTTATTATAAAAGAACAAACGTGGATCAAACCATGAACTAGTTGATATTTGGATAATGTGTTATTGTGGGAGGGTGTTAACCTTGGGGTTTTTGAATAGGTATTGATGATTATCCAATAGAACTATGATCCCAAGCCTCCCTATTTTTAAACCTCTTATGTGGAGGGTGAGGCAGGATACGAACAAGACCCGATCCCCTATGCTTGTAAATTCATTGTGTCTGCATCCTTAAAATGGCATCAAGGTGGATCCAACTTTTTAGTAGTGATGGCGGCGACTTGAGAGGCCCACGAATGCAGGAGGATTTGAGATCAGACCACTGGAGTGGACCTGGTGGCCCGCGTAATGTGCTTCTCGTGCGACGGTGGTGGAGACTGGTGGCGGAAAACACAAGCAGGAGGTGGTACCAACCAGCAACGCGTTCAAGATGAAGCGGTCAGCCCTCACCAATCACACTGGAAGAGGTGGCATGCCCGGCATGTTCCATGGGAGAGGAGGGCAATAGCTATGGGATGGATGCGGTGCCACTTTGGTGTCGCGTAAGAGGAGTGGCATGCTCCAAGAGGACCTTGTGCTGCAATGGGGGGTGGCAAGCAGATCGATCGTGTGCACCCCAACTGGACAGCACTAGCCTGCCCATCTGCCTAGACCAGTAGATCAGGCCGCCTGAGTATCTTGGCTAAACATTCGAGCTTGTCCACTTTAGTGGACAGGGCTGGTAGGATAAATTTAGGTCGTGTGGTGGCCTAGGATAAGAAAAGAGACCGACCAGCCCGTATGGGTCAGTCCAGATAAATTCGGTTCACTGGGTGATCAAGAGGAATAGACCCATGGACATCCTCATTCGGGTCTAGTGAGACCTAATGGGCCATGCCAATGGGAAAGACATACATGATCGGGTCATGTGAGACCCTAGGTCAGGTTGGTCATGTTAGTCAGAAACAGTCAGTTCAAGCACGGATGCAACCGGCCCATGTTTACAAAAAGGGATGTATCTCACAGACCGTGGATCCTGTTGATGTCCAATCTTTAACGTTGGAACCCACATGATGGGGCAGTCCTTGTGAGATAATATAAGTTATATTTCGTGGATGTTGACCTAGCGAGGCTTCATGATTCAGCTACTCAGCGAGACTCCATGACTCGGCTATCAGCAAGACTTTGTGACTCAGCTACCTAGTGAGACTCTTTGACTCAACTATCAATGAGAATCCATGACTCAGCTACCAAGTGAAACTGTGTTACTCAAATAACCAGCGTGACTCTGTGACTCAGCTATCAGCGAGACATCGTGACTCAGCTTCCAAGCAAGACATCATGACCCAGCTATCAGCGAGGCTCCGTGACTAAGCTACCCAACTAGGAATCGTGACGTGTCTATCAGCGAGGCTTTATGACTCATCTACCTAGTGAGGCTATGTGACTTAGCTACTGAATTGATCTAGGTTACCTAGATTTCCCAAAAGACTCATTAGGGATGAGTTCCTTTGTAGTGATTGATGTTCAGTGTTTGCAACTGTTGGTTTTTCTATCAACCCTTTAATTTATACCTTTTTCGAGCAGACTCAAGTTAATATAATCATTGTATATTCTTTTTTTATTCCTTTTTGGATTTCTATGACACTATATTTGGTTTTGGGGTCCCTATTGTGTATTTTTATGCTCACCCCTACAAGGGAGTCACCTGCACCTGTTGTGTCTTTTTCAGATGAAAAAAAACATTGACTGGGATCTTAGAGAGACAGGGATAGGTGGTGCTTGTAGGTGGATCTACAGATGCAGTACGCTTCCATGAAATACGACAGTGAGCTACACATACCCTTCCAGTAGGATCCTTGGTGGACGACATCCAACCCTTTTTCTTTATTTTGTTGTACTTTACTTTTTAGTTGGGTTTGTATTCTGGCCCCTTTTTCCTTTCAGTTGCACCTTTACTTTTGTGGCTTCTTCCTCTGGGTACATAATTGATGTTGGTATCCCAGTTTCATCTTTAATTACTATATTATGGGTAGTGTGTATATTTTTAATGTAAATTCATTTCTTTTTTTTAGAAATTCATTTTAGAGCTAGTCTCCAACCCCTGGCCTATGGATGGAGAGCTTGTGGTAGTCATGACACATGCCCTAGGGGACAGTAATGATGGTTAATCCCAACAGATAGACAAAAAAGATTCATATTTCTATCTACCCAAATCAAAATAGGGAAAATATGTAAACAAATTAACAAGATGTCATACCCTAACCACCCCTGGTAACGTAAGGTTCATTATGTTGAGAGATAGTTAGGAACTCCATCACAACTACCACCAATGTTCTAACAAGAATACACATATGCATACTGACTTAAAGACATATAGCTTAACCTAGAGCTCTGATCCCATATTTTCATGAATGGCCAATGTACCCTTATCACCCAAAAACCGAGTTGGTCCTAACATAAACCTATAGTAATTACCAATACCCATGTATCGACAACTAGCACCATGCATCATAAAAAATTAATGTGGGAATGTTGTTTCCACTAAAAATAAAAAATTAAATAAACAAGATAGTATGCATATCAAAATAAACTCCACTAGGAGTAATGTACCATATGTCAAATAGGAATAAATAAGCCCAAAGTACTATAACAGAAGTACCAAAATAGGAATACTTACCAATCCCCAAAGGACAAAAATCACCAAGTCAACATATCAATAGCTAAAACCACCTCCAATTGATCATTATCCCTTGATAAATCCTCGAAGGAGGTAATCTACACACATGTGAAGGAATAAGTATCGTTTTATTCAAATCATTACTGTATTTCACCCAAAGGTTCCATAACAAGATGCCAATATCAAATTAACCAAATAAATTCATTCATTTAAAAAAATAGGTTTTGAATTGCAAAACAATTATTTTAAAAAATCATTATTTATGATTCAAAGGATAGAAATTCTTTATACACTTTTTCTTTACAATTAAAAGGATGGGAAATAATTTTAAATAAAATCTTCATAATAAAATTTATATAGTATTTCTAAAACAATGGGACTTTTCACCAATAGAATAATTAAACACTTTTATGAAAAATGGTTTATATAAATCACAATTTATGTAATCAAATTTTAAAAAAAGAAATATATCATTTCAAATACAAAAAATTGATAAACATTGTCACATTCCAAATAAAGTACAATAGTTTAATGCTATTGGGACTCAACATTGTGAAATGAAAAATATCTACAAACACCCCTTTGGGCCTAATGTAAAGGGGACTCATCACCCTCAAATAAGGGATGTGGTGTTCTGATATGAAGTTTTTTAAATTTTTATACCGTAATGTACCACCCAAAATAACTCCATAACCACTTAAGGGTTGCATGTTCTCTAGTACAAAATAATTATAGGCAATTTATTTTAAAAATTCTTAAAATACAATTAAATCCCATTCCCAATTTTAAATATTAAAATTTTCCTTTAAAACCCCATAACAGATTTTTAATCCAAAAAATTAATTTTCCCTAATAAAACCACTAGGTTTCTAACAAAATAATTTTAATCCATTTTCGCATATAGGGATTTGAAATAAATTAACAGTCAAATTTCACAACTTAATTCCTCAAATGATATTCAAAAATTTAATTTTATTAAAAAATAGATCAATTTCATAACAAACCACCATTTCTCTATAATTGGGGGTTTTCACAATTTTCCATCAAATAAATTTCATAATTAAATTCAAAAATTTATTTCTCGAAAAAATTCCAGCAATTTTTAATAAACCCCGAATTTATTTGAATTGGGGTTTTTCACAATTTTTTATCAAATGAATTTCAAAATAAAATCCCATAATTTAATTGAAATAATTTCCATCCATACCACATTTTATATTAAACAATTTAAATTTTCATAAAATTCCATAAACACTCCCTAGTTCGATGGAATTGGTGTTTTTCCAATTTCATGACAAGACACCCATTTTTCATTAAAATCCCAATTCGATTGTTTTGGGACTTTCAAAAAAAATTGAAATCCATTTAATCAAAACCAATAAATTTAATTTAATTAAAACAATTGAAATTAAACAAGTCAATTTAGGGGTGATATAAATTGGGCATCTTAATAGAACAACCTACCTAAAAATCTAATGGATCTCGAAACGTCAAACCCTAATCGGGATTTTTCCATAAATAATGAAGATTCTGGAAACTGGGAAACAAGGATCAAACCTATGTTTTGAAACCCAAAATAAGGTGTATTATATCTAAAAATTAACACAAGTATCCATGGAAGCCTATGGAGGAATAGAGTGATAGAAAGATATTAATAATGGGAGGGGAGACTAACTGTGATAAGATTGGAGGGCATTCTGATAGCTATGGATTACTTATGGGAAGGATATGAGGGGCAAAAACTCTTCATAGGTGCTCCATGGAAGGGATAAATTTTTTGTGTCTAATGATATCTTTTGGGAAAATAAATTAGGGGTTCATAAATTTTTAATAAAAATTTGGATTAAAGAAAAATGTGTCTTCACAATTTCCTAGGGAGAGGCACATGGATTAGTTAAAGTATGTGTATGAAATGGACCTATTATAAATGGGATGCATGTTTTCTCTATACAGGGCATGTGGTTAGGATACTATAAACATTCCGTGTAAATCCTACTTTCTAGTATTCCAAAAAAATTCTTCAGAGGGTGCATGGATTTGGAAACCATGCACCACTTGTGCATCAACCATGCACTAGCCTAGAAAAGTCCAAAAACCTTAAAATTTCACCTGAAGAATCCTAAAATGAAACCCAAACAATCATGTTAAAAAATATTTTTATATTAATACCTAAAAATAGTAATAGTATGTTACCATTAGACTATAAGATTTCATATATATTGATGTATGTAGAATAATGAGTAATCATGAAAGTTGTGGTTTTAGGTAATTCCTTACATTTACCTAGGACTTTAGTTGGTATAGTCATGTGTTTCTGATTATAAACAAGTATGAAACTTTTGAAAATTTAAAATAGTTTATGAATGAAGTATTAAATCAACTAGGAAAGAGAATTAAAATTCCCTCATTAAATCAGGTAGGTGAATACTTGTGGAAGAAATTCACCAATCATATGAAAGATTGTGTAATAGTTCCACAACTCACTCCTCCTATAACATCATAGTGGATTGGTGTTTCTATGAGGAGTAATTTTACTATGTAATATATTGTTCTATCAATAATAATTCACTATTACCTACCAATTTCTTTTTAGGGGTATTCTCTAGAGGCTTATATATTCTTATCAAACTATTTTCTATCTAAATAAATCATAAAAAAACATATGAGATATGTAATGATAAATATAAAAAAAAATGTCATAAAATTTAGTGTTGTAATGCACTCTTATAATGATTGGTTTTTGAAAATTTAGACCCCTAGTAATAGAAATGATTTTTTATTGGTTATCCCAAGGATACATTCAATTAATTTTTCAATAATCCTACAAAACACAATTTTTTTATGTAATGAACTAATATATTTATTGAACAGGAATATATAATTCATGAAGCCAGTGGGAGGAAAGATAATGTCAAAGAAGTTTAAGACCAATAAACAGGAATTTTTTCCTAGGTGGAGGTTTTGTTGGTTCCATAAAAAGTTGTATTAAGACTCTACATATTATCTCATGATCCCATAACTCATTATAATATTAATATATCATCATATCCCATAATACTTCGTGATGGTCATCTATTAGGTTCAAATAAAAGTTTTACTTTGATGGGTTAATATAATTTAACTATTTATATAAATTAAAATACAACATTCATGAATGGAGGAGAGATAAATAATGAATTTATAATAAAATACTAATACATTATGAAAAAATTATATCAATATATTATATATCATGAGATAAAATGTAGAGTCTTATCATACTGTCAATGATATAGTTAAGAGTGTATGCTTATTATCAATCCTTTTTACCTAAATTTAGTGAGATTACAAGCATGTGAACCTTTATACATTGATACCATTATTTAAAAAAAATCCATTGAGGCTTCACTAATTAGGGGGAATTGAGTAGGTTTTTTATCATGTCATCAGTAGTAGCTCATACAAGGTGGAATTTATCCACTCATATATTGAGAAACTTCATCTAGACCATGATTTATTTAGACTAAGTAAATAAATTTTCATGATTAGTTGATTCATATATGATTTTTTTGGCTTCTAGAATGAGAAACAAGTGATGTTATCATCTATCAGATGAATGAGATTTGATATATTCATCAACCATGTTGGTATTGTTCAAAGAATCAATAAATATTGAGTTATCGTATAATATATTTTCATTTTACCATGTAAATTTGTCACACTATGTCATAGGTAAATGGATTATATACGTATACATATGATGTATATAAAACATTTTATGTTCGAAAATTTTATATGATATTTGGGTATATTTGATATTGATCCCACCAAACCAATAGTGACTGAAGGATAAAATGATTAGATATTACATATTTTTATGAATAATCAATATATCTCCCAAATAAACATTCCCACGAACTATAAAATTTTAGTGTACATGAAAATGGAAAAAAAACATCTTATTTATGTATAATCATCATCATCTATAACATAATTTCTTACATATGGTAACCTTTTAGACTCATCATACTTAGTACTCTTCTTCTAACATGGGGAAAATTAAAACACTAGAATGGGTGATATCATATTCTCAGTAATTGTAATCAGGGGAGATATCAATAAATTATTATATACAATCATATAGTAAGAATAATGATATGAGAACATGATTTTATCAATAAAAAATCATACCCAACATTTCATAGTTCATAATCTAAATCACAGAATAAAACAATAGTATGTCATGACATTGGGACATCATCCAGAATATAAATCATGGTCCATGAGTTCAGTTAATAAGAATGAAAAATTTTCAAAAGAGTGTGGAACCATCATAGGTATAGAAACCATATCATATTTCCATGTTAACTATGATATCATCATATCAGAGCTGATCTGACATCACCACATGTTTCCCATAATAGTGGATTAGGAACCCCTACCAATTTACCATAGTGGATTGAGAACATCAACTCATTTTACACAACTATATCATGAGATATAAAGATTTACCCAATGTATTGAAGGGATATATAATTTCAGTCCCAACTATCACATAATAAAATGCATACATATGTGGCCCACAATATCATAAAACATTCATCATATTGTCATAGAATAACCCAAAAAAATAAATATGTTTCATAAAAATTCTTCATCATAATAATATAA
This sequence comes from Viscum album, assembly GCA_963277665.1. NCBI lineage: Eukaryota > Viridiplantae > Streptophyta > Magnoliopsida > Santalales > Viscaceae > Viscum > Viscum album. Next base: position 1,938,179,047 of record OY728126.1, on the reverse strand, counting down.
CATACAAATAGAGAAACCAAATGTTATTATTGAATTATATCCCCATTAAATAGTAATTAAAATAAAATTATGTTGTCATAGATGAAACATTCCATTAAATGATCACTGGAATATTTTATGAGGAAAATAATATTTTCCCTTTTAAAAAACATAAATAAAAAATAATAATTTTGAAAACAATATATTTTAAAATAAAAATGTTAACTTTTAAATAAATATTCAAAATAAATAATATACATGATAATAAGAAGATATGTTCATACCGTATATGTTAAAAGAGATCATTCTTTTCAAACTTTTGTAAAAAGTCAAAATTGACTTATTCAAAAATGTTTGTTTAAAAAGATTAATTTAAAACCTTTTATATAAATTAAAAGTTATTTAAAATATGTCATGTATAGGTAAGAGATCCCATAAAACAATTTTGAAAATCATGGATGTGAAAGAAAAAGTATATCGACCAAAGAAGAAATAAGATCGAATTTCCTATAAAAACATATTCTTGATCATCTTAGGTACCAAAGAGAGAATAAATAAAAATATTTATATAAAATTATAGTAAAACCTAGAGGGTAAAAAAATCTATGGGGTTTCAAGAAAAAGATTCATATAACTATACACAATGAAAATTTAGCACACACAATCTCAAAAAGAAATGAGATTATAACATAAACTCTTACTTCTTCGGTGAATTTTGAATCATAACCCCCATGAAAGAAATAATGGAAAATTAAAAATAAAATATCATGAATATAAATATAATAATGATATAAATTATCAAAGGGATACTACATACACCACATGATGTAAACAACTGGTGAATATGGAATATGTCTCGTAGATACAAAAGTGAGGCAAGAAACCCTTACATCAAGTATCATCTTTCTTTTTACATGATCAAACATCCAGTATAATAATTATATAATTATTATAAATATATTATAGAACCATATTAATTCATATCAATACATATATTATTTATTTATATTATTGTGCCACTAGTTTATTAACAATTCATTATTAAATTCATTGTTCTCATTGATAACTGTTTCATTTTTTATGCATGTTTCAGTACAGTATTTATAGACCTTATAAATTTAACATGATTCCATAATAAGTAGAATTTTATTAATTTCAAAAGTATAATTATAAATCATTATATATAGTTTTACAACTAATAATATAAAGCGGTGATGAAAATTGAATTACATCACTTCTCAGAGATAGTAGTTCGTACGTGTGCATGAGTGATGTTTCTATTTTTTATGGACAGAATGAAAAAAAAGTAAATAATAATTCAGCTTTACATATAACTAATAATTTTATATATATAATATATATTAATTAATTACCAAATTATAACTATCTATGTGAAGTATTAACGGGAAAATGGATAACATCTTTGTGTGGAGGTGGTAGTATGAACGAGTGATACTTTTTTTCACATTTGATTAAAAGGATGTGGAAAATGGTTGTTCCATAATCATAATAAAAAATAAATATATTTATGATAATTTATTCCTTATTTTTTGATGTAAACAACATATTTAGTTCAAGTAAAATAAGAAATAAATTTGAAAGTGTTGGGAATGAAGATTACCACTTCTTTAAGAGACCTCCTTTATTTAAACCTTAATCCTTCATATAATAATCATAGGGAAAGACAAGAATTATATTATGAATAAAAGAAATATAAGAAGGCATTATGGTATATATTTCTTAATATGGAGTTCTAAAACATTGTCAATAAAGTAGAAGATTAGGTTCCCTTTTATAAGTGATAGAATGGATACACATTGAATTGCCTAAATGACTACAGTATAATATATATCATAATTCAATCATGTAGAACATAGGAACACCAAATTAATATATAATATATTATATTGTTTAAATAAAATAAACCAATAAATTTATAAAAGTTATAGATAACGTTTTATCCTTATTTTCTAGTTAAACCACTTGAAACCAGCTTTTCCTTGATCCATGATAACTTAGCATTCTACCACGGTAACTAATTTATATGACCAAAAAAAGTTGTCCTTATAAAAAAATATAGAAATTATGATTCTAAATTTGGAATATATTTTTTCATATTCAATTAATATATGTGATTGAAATTACATTTAATTTAATAACAGAAAATGGGTGAAAACCTGTTTTTAGGAAAAAAACTAATTTAAGAGAAAAAATAATTTTACATTGAAATCCAAAAAAAAAGTTTATTTATAGGGTTTTTTTGAAAATTTAACACAAAATAAATTTTTGTAAACTTTTTTATCAGTCCAAAATTGAATGTAACCTTCCAACCATACCATGAACTGCGAAGACCCAAAAATAGTTTTCAATTGGAATAAAATATAAGTTATGTTCACAAAATTCATGCTTGGGATAAAAAAATAAAAAATAATATTTTAAAACAGCTATATTAAAAAAAATATTTTGTTCAAAGGTTTTACAATTTATTAATTCAATCACACATCATCATAATTCCACAATTTTGATAGTATTTGAATAATCAATATTTTCATTAGTTGCTCAAAAATCAATATTTTTGGAAAATTCACAAAAAATCATCCTAAGACTATTATTAAAAGATAATTTAAAAAAATATGTCAATTTTTTAAAATAAAATATATATAATTGGAATAAATTAATAATAATATTTTCTCACAAAATGAAATGAAACCCATTTTTAAGAAAACATATTTTTGAATCATAAAATGGATTTATTCTCATTCCTTTCATAATAACCATAATTAAATAAATATAAAAATATATGATTGAAATTTTTATCTAAAAAATTCATTAAAATTATTCATAAATATTGGTTAATTTTATTTAATAAGATGAAGACTCACTGTGTGCATAAGACTAGTGTTTCAGAAAAACACCTCTTTTAACCTTCATATGATTTTATGTTTTCTATACAAATTGATAACCAATGAATTAATTTTATACATGTGTAAAAAATAATTTTTTATAATTTAGTTGCTCTTATTGATACCATTTAATCACATTTCTAAGTGATAAATTTTGCATTAAATTATTATATTTCAATAGTATATCATATTTCATTTAAACTCAATGTTTCATGTAAATCAAGGTATCAAACACATCATATTTATGAAAGAGAAATATATCATGAAATAATAGGTTGTCAAATTATTCCTGATAATAAGATTTTTTTGTCAATTTTTTATCACTCTGATAAAAACAACTAAGTGTACTTCTATCTCATTAAATCCTTTGCTTCCCACGTAGATTTCTCTAATTTGTGGTTTCATCACAATACTCTGACCTGGTGAGTGGTCTAGTTTCATATCACATTCCCAATTTTATTTGGAATCTCAAAAAAAAAATTCCAAATAATAGAGATCATCCCCAGTGGTATGACATCTGAGTTCAATAAATGTGAAGGATCGGGAATACACTTCCTCAAGAGTGATACAGGGTACAAAACATGGACTTGTGAGAGATGAATTGGAAGCACAAAGAGATAAGAAATTTTCCTGTTATGATAAATAATTTAAAAGGGTAAAATATATGTTGGTATCTGTCATGACCCGAGCCAACGGGGCTCAAACCATGACTCCCCAAGCCCGCCTCCCATAGGCCAGGGGCTGGCGACCAGCGCCGAGTAGGCTATCACACACAAGGGAGGCATTAGCCTAAGGTACCTATACACACGCACCCACATACAACTCCAAGCAACAATGAAGAGATATATATATTTATATATATATATATAATGAAAAGGAAAAGCATGCATATATCTATCCCAAAACAGAGTACAAAAGCGGTAAAAAAGGTAATAATAGGGCCCACCAAAGGAAAACTACAAAAACGTCTAACATGCTCAGAAGGGGGAAGAACGCCACCAAAAGCACCTGCCGATAAGCTCCTCGGCACAGCTCCGGTAAAAACCCGGTCAGTCTCACTCACTAAGCTCCGCCTGCTTCGGGTCCTCCCAGAACTCCGTCGAAAGGCTTGTGGTCTGCACAAGACAGAACATGAGCGGGAAAAGCCCGTGCAGGGTTCAGTATAAAAACACTCAGTAGGCACCCCAAAAACCCTAAAATAAAAGGGAGAAACTGTTAGGCAACAGTCAGCTCATCCCATCCATTGGGAACCCAAATGAGAGAGGAACTCTATATCGAGACCATCCTCATCTAAACGCGACTAGTCATCTTAGCTCAAGTGTATGCACATACATACACAATGAACATACAAATATACTCAAACACGCACCTAGCCTCATGAGGTTCTAACCTCGTAACCTGCGACATGTACTTAACTAGTAGAAAACACTCCACGAGCTATGTCATCCCAGATGAACCTTGTCCCAGAGATACATGCTCATTGAAAAGTGTCACTTAGAACCTCACGCTGAAACAGAAAAAACACCAAACTCCTTGGATAGGGGATAACACCAAGGTTCCTCTAGGGGATTCCAAAACTCAAACCAGTATTCGAAGATCTCACAGATAGGGGATCACTCACAAGATCTGCTAGGGGATACCACAACCCGATCTGGAATTCTATAGAAACACATAACTCGGATAGAGGATCGTCACCCGTGTCACGATGGTCATGACGATACCAAAACCCTATTTGGTACATCTTGCGCAGTAGGGGATCGAACTGACGATGCCACAAACCTACCAAAACCACGTGCCGATTAGGGGATCATATAACCAATGATACTGAAACCCTACTTTAATCCTTGTACTGAGTAGGGGATCATATACCCGTCGATACCACAACCCTACTGAGCAACGGACCACCAGGTAGGGGGTTATATTCCTGATGATGCCACAAACCCTACAGGGTTAACCTGGTAGATAGGGGATCACCACCCATGGATAAGCGGTCACAGTGATATCAAGAACCCGATCTAGGGAAACGATGCCAGAGGATCCCTCTCTGGGCCCACTGGACGGATGCCACAACTCTAACAGATTAAACATCCCATCGAGCGAATCAAAAACCTATGCTAAGGTTGCGATGTTGTGCGAACCCTCGTATGAACAAACCAAGGGATTAGCCACAACCACTGCTGGTCCAAACGTCGCTAACCTGAGTGACCTGCCACAACACCACACCACACACCTCCAAGGCCGATATCGAATCCACCATTCCGATCCATGCAGAAAAACACGTAGGATATGCTATTTTCTTGCCCAAAATGGAAAATCAGTGCAAAAGGAACTATTCACTAAAGCCAATTCGTGTGGGGACCACACTACGATCCTAAAACTCATCAAGCGGATCAGACCACTATGATCCCCTCCGAAAAACACACCAAATCAACTACTCGATCATCCCAAACAGGCACCCGGCAAAAAAAGTACTATTCACCTTAACCAGCCCGAGTGGGGCCTAGGCCACGATCCTGAAACTCAACAATCGGATCAAACCATAGCGATCCCCTTGAAAAAAACACACGGGATCGACTACTCAAAAACCCCAAACGAATGTCGGTTGAAAATGATACATTTCATCGTAAAATGTGCAAACTAGGCCCTGTGGGGCCCACACCTTTACTTTAGACCAAACACTGAAAGGAGCATCTCAAAACTTCTGCACGAGTACTAGGTTCATGCTGCCACTGACGGTACGTCAATCGGACGTTCGATTTGCAAGGTGCGTCTGTCGCAAATTATAATAATAATTTAATATTATTAAGTTAAAGCGTTTCGGGTCACCTACCATCGAGTGCAGAACTCAAAAAATCCTGAACCCCACTATAAAAAGTCTTCCTCATCGACACAAACCTGCAGCCGCAGACGACATGTCAAATGAACGCGTCGTTTAGAAGATACGGCCCCTTGATCGCAAGGGGCCCAACCGGGCCGGTTCACCCCGGCCGGCTTGGTTCGGACTGCCGGCCCGTTCCAGCAACACCGGACCCACCTCAGATCTGGATCTTCTAATCATAGCGGCCACTTTTCTGGTCTTCTCCGCATCACCCCATTAGGACCCACTGAACGCAAGTCCTTGTCTCCTCTGCACACCCGAGGTCAGTGCCTCGGGTTCCCCCAGCCGAGCGCGAGAGGCCGAAGCCACCAGACGCCCAGCTCCTGCATCGCCCCGCTGCCCTCTTCCGTCCATGCACCGCGCTTTCGTTGCACTCCGCAACCCACACCGGCCAATCCTACTCCTCTGGTTTCCTGCTATGCCGTAGAAGAAGTCGTTGCCACCTACCGCTTCGACCGAACCTCATCTGCGCCGACCACACCCGACGTCGCCGCCTAGTCCGAACCCCCAGTCGTAGACGTTGACTAATGCCTGAACTCCCCTCCCAGACTCCTCTCGTCCGCCGACCTCTGCAAAACAGCCAAGTATCAGTTCCACTACTGTGCCACCAAGACCTCCGGCCACCGCCCTAGCTAGAGCTGGGGCTTCTGACGGCCACTACCACCCCTTCGGTGGCCCGATTTCAAATTCGAAGGAAGATTCAGATTCCTCGGGGGTGAGGCCTTCGCATTGCCTACCCCCTATCAATGATCCAATAAATATTGGCGCATCCCAAAATTTGGACAAAGACTTCCCAAGAACAACAGTTAAAATGGGGCTCAGACGATGGTCGTGTTCGTTCGGCCATCGTCCCAATTCTAAAATTATAGAATTAAAACGATGAAATTGACAAAAAAACTCCCAAAATTGATGATGGGGCGTAAAAACAACCGAAAACCTATCTTGATCTGGCCATTCGTTGTTTCCGACGCATCCGCTACAATACCACTTTGATTCTCCGGAGATTTATCCTCAATCCAGTGAAGAACAGTGAAGAATGCCGAAGAACGAGAGAGTGAGAGGGAGAGAGAGAGAAGGTAAATTAGGTATTTCCCCTAATTCCACACTTAAATGAATTTATAAACTCTCTCTGAAACTCTACCGATGGGCGAGGATTCTGAAACCTTCATACGTGCCTATTTTATATCACGCCTAGGAAAAACACCCCATTGTGAACTCAACGGAAGTCTCGTATTTCCATTCCGAGACTTTGTTCGAAAGTAATTTGGAAAGGATTCCAGTGATAAAAATCCATAAGTCATTATTTCAAAATGATGATTTTTCCCCTGGGTGACATCTCTCACAGCAGGCTTGCGCCCACAACTATTACATCCCGCCAAGGGTGAACAGCACGCTCCAAACACAACCATGCCCTCAGATTTCTGATCCGAGCTCCCATTTAGGAGAAAACACAACCCCTCCATGTGCATAGTATAAAAATGCTTAATATTATTATAAAATTAATTCTGGGCACACCAAGCCTCGGAATCGCATGCCGTCTTCACGCCTATCTCAGGAATTATTCATAGAAATATTCCAAAGTCTGAGAGGGCCAAAACCCAAGTTTCTACATCCTCCCTACCTTAGGAATTTTTGTCCAAAAAAATTCATAAGCATAAGGAAAGCAACTGAACACTCAACTGGGTCTCCCATGCCAGTGAGTCTACCAACAAACACCCCTGCCCAAAATCATATGTTAGAGGGACTCATCCACCAAACCTCATCACTATCCACTTTGGGAGGCACTGACTCACCCGCATAGTTTTAAATCGCATCACAAAAATGTGTCTCAGTGGGGGAGGGATCCATCTTCCTCATGCATTCGAAGCATGTCGAACAAAAAACACACATGGTCTTACCAATGCCCTGAACAAAACTCGATCCAGTAAGAGAAAGGAAAGTGTACTGTTGAACAGTGCATATCAAAACTACTGCAGAAAGAAGAAAGGACACAAGGCGTACCTCTATCCATCCACAAATCATCTGGGTCAAAAACATCTAGGGAATACAGTTTTCCTCGCCCTTGCCCTCCAGCTCCCTGCGCTCGGCGTGGACCACCTGGGGGTGGTGGTGGTGGAATCTGATACCACCTACCACCTCCCGCTGCTACACCAGCTCTGTATCCATGTCTGCCGCCCTGTAAACCTCCAAACTCGAGACGTTACAGCTGCCTAGGCGGCCGGTAGACTGGCTCCCTCTCAGCAGCTCGACGGGTCGGACAACCTCTCACGAGATGTCCCTGACCATCGCATGTGTAACACTGCCTCTCTTGTGGCTAACTGAAACTGGTATGTGAGACCTGAACCTCAAATCATCTATCTTGAGGTCGCTTTCTGAAACGTCGTACATGCCCAGACCCTTGCTTCTGTCATCGACTACCAGCTGCTGATGTCCCAACTTCCACACGCCCAACACTGACAGGTTGAATCTGCTCAGCCAAAAAGGTCTCCACCACCAAGTCTCAATCCATCACTTTAGCATAGGTGGGCATACATAATGAAACCACACCTTCCCTGATTTATCATTATAGGCCCTTCTCGAAGGTTCGATCCCTAAATAATGTGTCTCAAACCATATCCAGGGAGTAGCATGACATGTCTGTAAACCTCGTTGAGTACTTTGAAATATTCATTCCCTCCTGTCGATGTTGTAGAAGCTCCTGATTCATTACTCACCTTAGAGTCACCGGATAGAACTCTTCCCTGAAGAGCTACTCAAACTCTACCCACATGAGCGTCCCCTCATCATGGTACTGCATCACCAAACTCCACCATCGCCCAGCCTAACCATGTAGAAGGCTCGCCGGTAGGACCACCATCTGATCTGGAGGTGTCCTCAACAGGCGGAAGACTCAGGTGACTACTTTGAGCCAGTCCTCAGGTGCCTGGGGGTCTGGATCACCCTAGAACCACAAGGGTCACTGCCTCTAGAACTCGTGCAGTGCACTCAGCTTGCGCGCAACCTCATCCAGCTCAACCGGCACAACCAGCTACTCGATAGGTGGTAGCTCAAATGGAAGACCACCTGGAGGTCCAGCCTCAGAAACTACACCCTCGTCCATAGCCTCTACATGAGGCGGATCGTCACCAAAATCCCGCTTTGGAACCCTCGCTGGCTGTCATCGTGTAGGCATCCTGAAATACAATGAAGACGCACCATAGTCCAAGATTATATCTAGAGAGTTGACTAAAGAAGAATAAGGGAAACCCAAAAACCTAGTCCTAAATGATGCACGTACCATTATGTCCCTGCGACTAGTGTCCAAATGTCCAGAGTCGAAAGGCAGGTTATCAGAGTCCTAGTGAATGGATATGTCTTCCGTCACACCAACACTGGAGTCCCTGGCCTGAAATCCAAACATGAAACATCTTGACACTGCCGCTATGCAACCCAAACCAAACTCACAACTAGACCAGCTACACTATGAGGACCCAAATGTGGAACCTCCTTTGATACCACTCTGTCACGAAAAGACCCAACGGGGCTCAAACTATGACTCCCCAAGCCCACCTTCCATAGGCTAGGGGATGGAGACCTACACCGAGTAGGCTATCACACACAACAGAGGCATTAGACTATGGTACCTATACACACGCACCCTCATACACCTCCAAGAAATAGTGAAGATATATATATATATATATAAACTGAAAAGGAAAAGCATGCATACATCTATCCCACACCAGAGTACAACAGTAGTACAAAAGTGAAAAACGGGGCCCACCAAAGGAAAACTACAAAAAAGTCCAAGCTGCTCAGAAGGGAGAAGAATGCCTCCAAAAGAACCCGTCGGTAAGCTCCTCAGTAGAGCTCCGGTAAACACCCGGTCAGTCTCACTCGCTAAGCTCCTCCTGCTCCAGGTCCTCCTGGAACTCTGTCGAAAGTCATGTGGTATGAACAAAACACAACATGTGCGGGAAAAGCCCATGGAGAGGTGAGTATAAAAATACTCAGTAGGTACCACCAAAAACCCCACAATAAAAGGGAGCAACTGTAAAAAAAATTCAGCTCATCCTAGCCAGAGGGAACCCAAACGAGAGAGGAACACCATATCGAGACCATCCTCGGCTAACCATGACTAGTCAACTCAACTCAAGAGTATTACCATACATACACAATGAACATCTAGATATACTCAAACACGCACCAAGCCTCATGAGATTCTGACCTTGTAACCTGCGACAGGTACTTAACTAGGAGAAAACACTCCAGGAGCTCTGTCATCCCCGATGACACTCATCCGAGAGATACACACTCATCAAAAAATGGCACTGAGAACCTCATGCTAAAATAGCAAAAAAACTTAACTCCTTGGATAGGGGATCACTCCTAGGGTCCGCTAGGGAATTCCAAAACCCAAACCGGTATTCAAAGATCTCACAGATGGCGGATCACTCCCAGGATCCATTGTGTGATACCACAACCCGATCTGGCATTCGACAGAAACATGTCACTTGGATAGAGGATCGTCACCCATGTCATGACGATCATGACTATACCGAAACCCTATCTGGTATATCTCGCACGGTAGGGTATCAAACTAACAATGCCACAACCCTACTGAAACCACGTGCTGAGTAGGGGATTGTATACCCGTCGATGCCACAAACCTATTGAGCACGGACCACCGCGTAGGGGATCATATTACCAATGATGCCACAAACCCTACAGGGTTAACCCGCTAGATAGGGGATCTCCTGCTGTATATAAGTGGTCACAACAATACCAAGAACCCGGTCTAGGGAAATGATACTAGGGGATCTTACTCCGGGCCCACCAGAGAGAAGCCACAACTCTAACATATTAAACAACACATCGAGAGGATCACAAACCTATGCTATGGTTGCAATGTCGCGTGAACCCTCGTAGGAAAGAACCAATGGGAGTACCCTCAACCACTGCTGGTCCAAACGTCGTTATCCTGAGTGACCCTCCACAACGCTACACCACGCACCTCCAAGGCTGATACCGAGGCCACCATTGGGATCCACGCAGGAAAACATGCAGGATAGGATATTCGCACGCCTGAAATGGACAAACGGTGTAGAAGTCACTATTAACCAAAGGCAGCACATGTGGGGCCCACACTATGTTCCTGAAACCCATCAAGCAGAACAGACCACTACGATACCCTCAGAAAAACACACGGAATTGACTACTCGATCGTCCCAAACGGGTACCCGGTAGAAAAAGTACTATTCACCATAACCAGCCTGGGTAGGTCCCACACCGCGATCTCAAAACTTGACAAGAAGATCACGTCATTACGATCCCCTGGGAAAAATACACAGGATCGACTACACAAACACCCAAAATGGACATTGGGTTAAAAGTGACATTTTATCGTAAAACGTGAGAACTGGGCCATGTGGGGCATGCACCATGCCTTTATCCCGAACACTGAAAGGAGCATCTCAAAAATTCTGCATGTGGACTAGGGTTATGCTGCCACTGACGGAGTGTCAATCGGACGTCTGGTTCACGAGGTACGTCTGTCGCAAGTTTTAATAATAATTTAAAATTATTAAGTTAAATTGTTTGTGGTCACCCACCGTCGAGCGAAGAACTCAAAAAAACCCAAACCCCACTTTAAAAATACCACCTCACCGACACAAATCTACAACCGTAGACGGCGTGTCAAATGAATGCGCCGTTTAAAAGATACGACCCCTTGATCGCAAGGGGCCCAACAGGGCCGGTTCACCCCGGTCGGCCCGGTCCGGACCTCCGGCCTGCTCCAGCTACACCAGACCCGCCTCGGGTCCGGTTCTTCAAATCAGACTGGCCACATGGCCGGTCTTTTTCTCATCTCCCTAGAAGGACCCGCCGAACCCGGTTCTTTGTCTCCTCTGAAAACCTGAGTTCAGCGCCTCGGGTTCCACCTGTCGATCGCGATTGGCCGAAGCCGCCGAACGCCAGACTCCTATAGCACACCGCCGCGCTCCTCCAGTCGCGCACCGTGCTTCCGCTGCGCTCCGCCACCCGTACTGGCCCCCCTGCTCCTCTGGTCTCCTACTACACCATAGTCGTAGCCGCCTTCCACTTCAATAGAACATCGTCCATGCCAGCCACACCCGACACCACCACCTCATCCGAACCCCCGACCGCACATGTTGCCTGACACCCGAACCCCCCTCCCAGACTCCGCTCGTCTGCCGGCCACCACAGATCAGCCGATTACCAGTTCCATCGTTGTGCCACCCTGACTTCTGGCCACAGCCCTAACCGGAGCATGGGCTTCCGACGGCCACCGCCACCACTCCAGGGGCTCGATTTCAAATCCAAATGAAGATTCTGAATCCTCAGGGTGAGACCTTCGATGCTCCTGCCCCTGATCAACGATCCAACAATGATTGTTGTGTCCAAAAATTTGGACGATGAAATCTCAATAATGATAGTTAAAATGGGGCTTAGAAAATGGTCCTGTTCATTTGACCATCATCCCAATTCTAAAATTATAGAATTAAAATTATAAAATTGACAAAAACACATGAAATTAATGATGGGGTGGAAAAAAACTGAAATCCTGCCTCGATCTGGTCGTTGGCGACGCGTCCGCTGTGATCCCGCTTCGATCCGTCGGAGTTCTCTCTTCAATCCGATGAAGAACAGCGAAGAACGCTGAAGAACAAGAGAGAGAGAGATAGAGAGAGAGAGAGAGAGAAGTTAAATTATGGATTTCCCCTAATTCCACACATAAAACGAATATATACAGTCTCTCTGAAACTCTACAAATGGATGAGGATTATGAAACCTCCGTGCCCGCCTATTTTATATCACGCCTAGGAAAAACACCCCATTGAGAACTCAATGAAAGTATCAGATTTCCATTCCGAGACTTCGTTCGAATGTTATTTGGAATGAATTCCAGTGATAAAAATCATTAAGTCCTTATTCAAAAATGAAATTTTTTCCCCTGGCTGGCATCTCTCACAGCAGGCCCATGCCCATAACTATTACACACCGCCTAGGGTAAACGGCATGCTCTGGACGCAACTGTGCCCTCAGATTTTTGATTCGTGATACCGTTTAGGATAAAACACAACCCCGCCATGTGAATAGTATAAAAGTGCTTAATATTTTTATATAATTAATTCTGGGCACACCGGGCCTCGGAATCACATGCCCTCTTCATGCCTAGATCTGGAATTATTCATAGAAATATTCCAAAGTCTAATAGGGCCCAAACTCGAGTTTCTATAGTATCATCATTCCCGTATATTTAAATTTCATTACCATCTTCCATGGTGATATTTTTAGGAAGGCCTTATCACAAAATTTGAACTCTAGATCTGAAGGATGATTGCTAAAATAACTTTTTTCTAACTATGAGCATTCATGATGTGATTCTGAATGGAACTGACCATCTCTTCTATGTCCATACTCATATAAGGTCCCAATATGATTCATCCCCCACCTTCATCCTATCACATTGATGTTTTTCACTTCATTCCAAAGAGGTGTTCATAAGGAGACATCTAATTCTTGAGTGAAAGGTATTGTAGTATAAAAAGTAAAACAAGGAAAGGTGTTGATCCAAAACACCTTTTAAATCCATAGAACATGACCTTACCATATCTTATAGGGTTCGAATGGTTCTCTAAGAATGAATTTCTTTTTTTATGATAAAATTCATAGCTAATGTTTAACTCTAAATTCAGATATTCTTAAAGACTTCTCTATAATATTGAGGTAGACCTTGTGTCATGATTAGATACTATAGAATGAGGTACCCTATGAGACCTTATCACTTAATTAATGTATGAACTATAAATCTTATCAAGATATAAATATTCTCTAATTCTATATAAATTTGTTAACTTCATATATTTATTGACTATAAACGAAATATCATTATGGTCTTTCGATAATTTGGGAAATATGATGATGAAATCCATAGTTATGTTTTCCCTTTACCATTTTGTAATGTTTAATGGTTTTAATATTCCCTTATACTTATGTATCTCATTCATAAAATTATAATATAACACACACTGAGATATATACTATATAATATCCCATTTCATGTTATCCCACTATAAATACTCTTTCAGAACTCTATAAATATTTATTATTCTAAGATGAATAGAGAATAATGAATTGTGAGCTACATCTAATATATCCTTCTTCAATTTGGATATTGATGGGATCAATTATTGTTTCATGATCCTTGTTATTCCATCATAATCATGTTCGAACACCAGAACATTTCTCAAATTTGTATGTAGTTCCACATCCACCGTTTTAACCATTAATATATGATATCTAGCATAAATGTAAATCATTTAAGAGTATTAAGATCTTTGTAATTGATTAATCAAGACAATTATACTGGGTAGATGATATATTTTCTTGATAGTGATCCAGTTATGTTCTTAATAATCAATGAAAATATGAATTGATACATATTTATTCTTCATAAAAAGAATTGAATCATCATAATGTGATAAATTAGGGTGTATAAACCCCTCTTCTAGATTTTTATGGTGATTCTTCCTCAATTATTGAAACTCCATCAAAGTCATTCTATATGTATTCACTGACATAGGTTTAGAACCATGTATTATTTCAATTGGAAACTCAACTTCATAATTGGAGGAAGCCTAGGAAACTCTTCATAAAAGATAATAAAAACAAATTAACAATAAGAATATCTTCAGAATTTACTTTCTTCCCCAACATTTGAGATAAATATCCCTTAAGAATATGTAGTAAACCCCACAAAAAGGAATTAATTTCAATAAGAAGTTCATATTCATCTATACAATAAAATATGATCTTAGGATGATTCAAAATATAAGACTTGACTTCCTTATTCAATAAATGTATTAATAGTATATGTATAGAGAGCTAAAAAATGCTACAAATCACATGAAACTCCACTAAATGATGAAAAATAGTATTTTAATTTGGGTAATTTATATAAAAAGAAACATGATATGCCCAACTCTTGATTAGAGTACATGTGTTCCTCAATCATCATGATCGACTTCAAATATTGACAGAACATAGGTCCTTCCTCAGTTTAGGAGTTATCCTTTAGATTAGATAATTGAATTAGATAACTACCACATTCCTCGCATATAAAACATTGAACTTATAGTGTAACCATAGGATGATCTTTATTTCCATCCATTTAACTCTTCATTTTCCCATGAAATTAGTTTTTTCTACCCTTCTTTTCCACACATAAAACATATTCTCATTCCTTTGATGCATTTTCCTAGGTTATTCTTCCAATATTATCAACCTGTATGAAGCTTAATCTTCCTTCCACTATGGTCTTCATCAATTGAACTCCCATAAAACTGAATTTTTATCTTTTTCGGTGAGTTATAAAACTCACCCATGTTGTATTTTTTAATAATATATTGAGATATCCAGTTAGGTACAATCATAAGGTTTCATATTCAATCTCCAATTTCATATGGTTTCTCATGAGTATAATCATTTCATTTATTATTACATTCGTTTTTTACACGATCCCTCCTCATTCCATCCATTAAATAATACCCATAAAAATTAGGGTGAGTATTAAAAGTAAATAATAAGTGTGAACAATAATGTTATTTTTAAAATCATAGTTATGGTTTCTTAAATTATGGAACCTTTATTCATTACATGACACTTTAATTTCCTCTCATATCACTAAGTCTTATCAGGAGTTGTCGTAGATTTTATCCTATCATTCAACTTAACTCTTTAAAAAGAGAATGTGAATTAACAAAATTATATTCATTAGGGTTGTCTATCCAGGTTTGTAGTCTTAGGCCCACTAATATTTCATCAGTGATGATCGATTTAATACCCATTACACCCCTTCCAATGATGTTACCCCTAGGTAAATCTATTCTATGGAAGCAGCTATATACCAATATCTAGAGAGGGAATAATTTTGTAGATAAAATATATAATCTTTACTTTACCAAAACATTGTGATGTTATCCTAAACATATAATCAACCCCAATGTTTTAACTAAATTTCTCTAATATTATTCTATAAAAATAAATAAACATTTCTCTGATACAAACTATAGTGACCCAAGAATGAAAAACATAAGTATTACATCATTTGATGAATACTCAATATAACTCCCAAATAAACATGCCCAAGAACTATAAATGTTTAGTGTACTTGGTGACTAAATACATAAAATTGTTATTTTAATACAATAATCATCATCTCTAAAATCATTCATTACATAAGGTACATTTTAGACTCATCATTCTTTGTACCACACTTTATAACCTTGGTAAAATTAAACCCTTACAAGGGGTGAAATCAGATGGTAAATAACGGTAAACATGGTAGATACCAATCAATGATTATATATAAAAATATTATATGAATAAAGGTATGAAAAATTGATTTTATAAATAGAAAATAATTTTCAATATTTCACAATTAATAATTATAAATTATAGAACAAAACATTTGCATTCACAAGATCGGGATGCCATAAAAAATAAATCATGATCCATGAGTTCAAATCATAATCATATAAATATTTCATAAGATAGTGGATCCATTATAGTAATAAGAAATATATCATTTTTCAAGGATAACTATTAAGCTCATCGTATCATAGTGGATTAGGCATCACCACATATTTCATATATGATAATGGATCAGGCACCCCCAAAAACTTTTCCATAGTGTATGAGAACATCAACTCATTTCCTATAATTATATCACGGTGTATATGGTTTTAAAAAAAATTAGGGGGATATAGGATTCAAGTCCCACCCACCACATACTAAAAATCATACAAATATGTTCCAAAAGATCAGAAAACATTCATCATATCATCATAACATAGCCTGTGTAAAATAAATAGGTTTTTTAATCATCTCATCATTGTTAGAATAAACTATATAGAGAAATAATAAATATGGTATCATTATACCAAATCCCAGAAAATTTTTAAGTAACATAAAAATGTTTTATCATACTTAAAAAATTAATTTAAAAGATCAATATAATATTTCTTGAGGAAAATGTCCTTTTCATTTTTAAATCACTTAAAATATAAAAAAATTCAAAATATTTTGGAAATAAATTTCTTTTAAAAGATCCAAGGAAAACTTAATGGAAGATTCTATGTAAATAATGGACATGATTGTGGGAAAATAGATTCATATTGTATTCATTAAAAGAGAAAATTCATTACATGCTTTCTTAAAAAATAAAAATTTTATTACCGAAAATTATTTTACTAGAAAATATACCTTTAAAAAATTGTAAATAAATTTAGTGGTAGTGAATATGAAATTTTAAAGAATTTAAATTATATGTAGTAACTTACATAAAACAATTTTGAAGATAATGGATGTTACATAAAAATTTTTCGACCAAAGAGAAAATAAGGTCTATTTATCATTAAAAATTTTATCAATCATTTTAAATAACAAAGAGTGTAAAATTAAAATAATTCTTGAAAATTCCTAGAAATAATATAAGAGAATAAATATATAGCATATAAAGGATAATATCCATATAATTTATCTTAATATAAATTTAGAAAATCCAATCGTGAAAAAAATAAGATTGTGACAAAAACCCTTAATGCTTAGATAATATTTGAATCATAACCCCCATGAAAGAAATAATATCAAATAAAAGATTAATTACCATGAATATATATATATATATATATTATGATTATATAACATATATATGGTTTAGCATATACATCACATTAAATAAAAAATTCGTGGATTTGGAATAAGTCACACATAATTAAAAATGAGACAAGAAACTCTTTCCCCAGGTCTCGTCTTTCTTCGAATGAATTTGAAACTGCTATATAATTTAAAAAATATTAGAAAAATATTAAAAAAAATTATATTAATCCATATAATTCCATATATTATTTTCTTGTCACATATTATCACTGATTTATTAACAATTAATTTTAAAACTAACAATTTCATGTGATAACTATTTCATTTATCAAGCATGTTTTGGCTCAAGAGTTGTTATCCTTGTACATTGATCATGGTTCTATAGTATTATGAATTTAATTCATTAAATAATTATCATATTTAATAATAATATACACTTTTATAATTATTTGTAAAAAATATTAATGGAAATTAATTGCTTCACTTCATGGAAATGGTAGTTTGTATGTTTGAGAAAGTGATGTTTCCACTTTTCGATAGACGAAAAAAATGAAATAATAATTCAAATTTAAATAATTATAAAAATATCATTTATATAATATATATATATATATCGTAAATACATCATCATAGACATCAATTTGAAGCGATGATGGGAAAATTAATCACAATGCTACGTAGAGGTGTGTATAGTCCCGCGTAATTGAACTGGGTTAAAATATGAATGTTTTTTTAATTTTTTTCTAGTTTATCAAGAGGTCATTTTTTTAAACTGAGATCTAAAATTTTATTCCAAGTGTTGGAACACCTAAAGGTGTCGTTTTTGGACTTGTGTAATTACTCGATAATTTTTCAAGTGTCCTCATGACTCTCGGGACAACATATTTCAGAAAAGTACACTTTAATGGATCTATATGGGCAGCACATAGTTGCATTCCAACCCATTCAGTTTACCCTATTTAATAAATTATTTAATTTAATTAAATAATATTATATTAGAGTTTTTGATTAATTAAAAGAAGGTTTTACTAATAGTAATAATGAATTTATTATTATTATTATTGTGGTTGTTTAATTAAATGAATGTTAAATAATTAATTAAATGATGATTGAAGAAATTATTGTGTATTATGGGTTTATCAAAGAAATATTTTACTTAAATGAAGAGTTTCAGAATTATTAATGGACCATTTATTATTAAATAGAGGATTGTGCTAATAATAATAATGTTATTATTATTATGGTGCCATAAATTATTTTGATGAATTGATGTTTTTATTGCATGTTAAAAGAGTATGTTATTTATGAGAATTTAATGACGCTTTTGATCTTCTTAAAGAAACATTTAGTAACATGAGGGGTTTCATATTTAATGAAGCGTTGTTATTAAATAGTTGTGTTAGGTTTATCAAAAGTTTGAAAAATAATAATAATGAGATTATTATTATTTTAATTTTATGAACGTAATTATTATTATTATTATGGAAATTAAATTAGGGGTTATGGGTGGAAATTGAATCATTTTAATGATATTGTAAAAAATTGGGAGTTTCACAATTAATTATGAAATTTTTATTAAGATAATAATGAATGAAGAAGAATTTTTAATTAAATAGGGTGTAACATTTATGTTAATATATTTTAACTGGATATTTAATGAGGTATAATATTGATGTTAAATTAATGAGTCTTTTGGGTATCTCAAAGAAATGTCTAATTAGATAAAGATTTTGGTAATTAATAAAGAAGTGTTTTTATTTAATAAGAGGTGATGGGTTGTATCTAAGGTTGAATAAAAAAAAAATAATGTAATTATAATTAATATGGTTTTATGAGTGGCTGTTAATAATAATAATAATAATAACAATAATCAATTCTTTTGGGGGTATCATTAAATTAAATTAAAGGTCAATAAGAATTTATTTAATAACTACGAAGTGGAGGTTTTCATTTAATTAATTTTTGTCGAGATAATTAATTAAATAATGATGAGTTGGTCATTATAGAATAAGGGTAGTTTTAAATGGTAATATTAAATAAGGAATAAATGTGGAGATGGGTTTAATTTAATTAAACCATTTTAAATATAGATATCGTGTTGTGCACGGGTTGTCAGATGGTGCAGGTTAGCTGTGCGGTTATTCGGTCATTAAAATTATTTTTTTTTATTTTTCTATATAAAATAAATATTTAATAATAATAATAATGATGTTATTATTATTGTTGTTGTATTAATTTTATTGGATGATTAATGGGGGTTTTCAAAATTAATTTTTAAACATTTATTTAAATGTTAGTTAATGGAGTAACATTATATTAAATGAGAATAACAAATGTTATTATTATTATATTAAGACTATTAGTTTATCATGAATGTAATTAATAATTGGGGGCGAGAACAAGAGGGTGGCGCACCACCATATTGGAGGAACAAAAAAATGCATCAGGCCCCTCCTTTGAGGCATGCTACACCCCCCTCGTTGGCTCCTCTTCGCGTGATCAAACCCTCCTAGTGTTGTCTCAAATCTTGTCTGTCTCGATTAGGTGAGTCTATCTGCATTTTTTTTTCGATTCTCATCGGTTGTTTGACTCCTCCCTCGCCCTATTTCCTCGGCCAAAATCCTATGGTTCGTGTAACTCCCCGACCCCAGTTACCCAGAGTCAGTGCATTATTACATAACATTGGCATGATGAAAAAAGATCAAGTCTCAAAAGACTGATTAGTTTAGTAGCCTTGGAATCACTAGATACATTCCTAAAGATTAAATTACATCATAAAATGAAGAACTACAAAAACATCTTGTCTCCATAGTCCACACTCATATCCCCTCAGACTATCCCTACAAGTCAGTCATAAAATACTTCTTCACATCCTGGGAAAAATAAAACATAGAAAGGGGTGAGCTCCGATGCTCAGTAAGGATAACAATATAGAGGAAAAATTCATAAATAATCATAAACATTTAAGGCAATTTATAACTAAAACAAAAGCCTTTTAAACTTCAACTTCAACATAATATGGCAAAAATAAAATGAAATAATTCCATTTACTTATTCATATGGATATTCTACATGTCGAATAATCAAATGCAATATCAATAACCACTTTCAAAATGATGGAATGTATAATGACAGACTATCATAACCACATAATCAATGCCTGGTGCCAAGACAACAAATAAGATTTTGTCAAGGCCTTGTTCCAAGACACTAGCTTGTCTCATGAGACCTACTGATGTATCAAGGAGATAGAGTAGTCTCCACCCGTCACTTATTAAGTCTAATTCATTCCTCATATGAACAGGTTTAAACATAACATAAACATTGGTATTAAAACTAGCATGCGAAATGTCAATACTTTCTCTATAAACCATTAATGGTATAAAAATAACACATACATAGTCGAAAATATCACAAAACCTTAAATACTATATGGTAGTTTTGTATCATAATATAATCAACTTCAAATAAGTTTAAAATCCATCAAAGGATGTTGACATAGATGAAATCAAAACTATTTGAATATCTCTTTTTTTAAATCATTTAAAAGTCACATAATTATAAAATAAAAAATTTACTATTAAAATATACTTATAATCTTTTAAGGGATGTTTCAAAGATTTTATAACGGCGAAAAATAGCCAAACCCGCTGTATAAGTTAAAAAAGACATTATTACCTTAATTTTGTCAAAAAAGGTTAAAAAGGACCTTGTTTTGAAAACGACTGAAAGATTACTTTCAAAAAACATATAAGGTCAAATAAGGGTATAAAGGACTATAACACAGTGTCTATTAAATAGTAAAAAATGTTTCGAAAGACATTTTTAAGAAACATGGATGTGGATGATAAAGAGGTCCCACTAGATAATTACATATGAACAACCTTGAATAATGAAGAGGTTGTAAAATTAACCCTTACCTAGTACTTTTCATTGGTCGAGGGTAGGTTAACCTCTTGTATAATAGTTAAATAATATTTATTAAATTATACAGGAATCATATACATAAATATGATATCATATATGATCTTTTAATATTTCTTTTTTAATAATATTTTAGTATTATCATCGTTTCGGGTGTTCACTTACTCATTTTATTTTATACGTTTTGTTACATAAGATGTGTTTTTTATCCATAGGTTGTATATAATTAATATTCATAATGATATCAAGTCCATAAATATTATTTTTAATCATCAAATGAAAATTAGTCTTGAATTGATATGAAGGGAAATGAATCTCATCGCGTTCGTGGAGACGGTAGTCCGTATGTACGCACGAGCGATAATGTCATTCTTTTGATATTAAAATAATATATAATTGGATGGTGTATCATATATACTGAATAATTATCATGTTATATTTATTATTTACATGAATTACACATCATTATTATACCCATCCAAATAATAATGTATTGAATAACAATTACACCACGACGTGGAGACGGTAAGTCGTACGTACGCACGTATGGTGACATGTCATTTATGGAATGGATAGAATAATGAATTTGGTTGTAACATATTTATAATAACATCATAGTATATAGAATATACTGGAATTATTATTTTATAGAGTAAACAACAAAGAAAAAGGAAGTGGAAGAAGAAATGAACTTGAAAGAGGGTGGTGAGATTATTACCTCTTCATCGGGTTCTTCCTTTTGATTTAATCAAAAGGGATCCATATGATGGCTTTTTTTATCAAATTACGGCCTCTAGGTTGAATTTAGGGAAGTCGATAAAATATTTGGGAAGGTTTTGGCCGAGCCAAAAGGCTTTGAAGGTGTGAATTAGAGATAAGGGGGAGTGCCTTTTTATAAGAGGGGTGAGGGGCACCTTTGGAAAAGCCAAAAAATTTATTTTATAATAAATTTATATTCGTTTTATAATGGCTCTAAAGTGGATTATATAGAATTTTAGGTGTTTATGGGTCGAAATACTTTCAACCAAAATATTTTATACAGGTTTGGGTAACTATATTAAACTTATCATTTATATTTAACTCTTAGTTAAATAGTTTTACATTTACCATGTCTCTTTGTATTTTTATAATAGATGGTTAATAAAATTACTATATACTTCCGAGCGAACCCCAAGTGCTTCATTAATGATACACCTTTCATTATATAAGCCCTTTTGCTGAACCTTAGATTTTTAGGAATAGAATATGAATTAATAATATAATATTTGTTTTAAAAACTCTTTTATGTCAATTTTTACACTATTTGGTATTTTGTTTTTCCTAAATTCATAACAGCATTATTACTTCAAAAAAATCATCTAAACAACCCTAATATGTTATATTAACCTATCAAATTAGTTTAATTAATTATAAGTCTCAAATTACATTTATTTAAATATTTATAATATCAATTATTTTAATATTCCATTAATTAGGTAATTACTGCATCACCATTGTGTCATAAATAAATTAAATTATTTAATGTTTAAAAATTATAAATAAAATATCATTATGTAGGAAATATTTTTATATTTATAATTAATATTTACAATCGAATTTATCTTATGTATAACCCTATATTAAAAATATTTTAGTTATTTAACTTTGATTTTATCTCTTTTAACTCTTTTTTTTGAATTAAATAATAATAAATGTCCTAATCTAATCCAAATGGACCAAAGAGGTTCATATTTTATTCCTAATGTTTTTTTAGTCTAATTATACTTATCCAATAGAATTAGAACATGTGTTAGGGTAATAATAATTTTATTTTTACCCTTAATTACCCTATTCATATTTAACCGTGGTAAATAAAATTAAAAAGTTACTATTCAAAAAAATATATTTTTATCTTATTGAACAACATTTTAATCCTTGATATTAACCGTGTCTCATGGATTTTAGAAATTCCACTCACAGAGGTGGTAAAATTAAGTTTTATATGAATTTGCAAATTCTCCTAGGAGACGGGTAAAAGACGGTGAAAAGTTCAATAAAATTTTTATATATCTAAAATTATTATAAACTAACTCCAATGAATTACATTGAAATTATATTGGTATTATGTATCTATTTTGACCTAAAATAAATTTAAATTATATAAATATTTATTTAAATAAAAATTCAGTTTTAAACTATATCTCGGTGTTTTTCACTATTCATAAAAAATTGAAAGTTTTCAGAAAAAGTAAAAAACTCACCCTAGGTTAAGTTTAATATTCTGAGTCCAAAAATGAAGTCTGTTTTACCAAATTAAAAACATATAAGTTTCATTTATTAATTTAAAATTAATTCCCGTTGTCAAAACCAAAAGGTGTATTTTTTAAGAAATATTAACTATCAAAAGATTAACACTTGTTTATGTCCAATTTCAAAGTGTAATTACTTAAAATTAAGATAATTTGATTTAATGGTAAAAATATAATCTATTTGAACTTATAAACCATTAAAATGTATAATTTAACACTATGAATTATTTTGATTAAAAAAGTTTTTTTTCAGTTAAAATATAGTATTTTCCATTATTTTCCAAAATATAAAAGTTATCAGAAAAACACCAAAAATTTATTTAAAACTAAATTATTATGTCCTGATTCTAAAAAAGAAGTTTATTTTTTCAAATTAAATATATAAATGTTTCAAATATATGATTTAAAAAGGGTTCACAATTAAAAGACAGTAAAAGTGAATTTTTTGAAAAATAATTCTTTTATCTGAAAAAAATTAATTTGTTCTTACATTATGTATAAGAAATTCATAATATGAATTCTTAAATTATAAGGATTAAAAAATGTTCAAAATTCAGTTAATACTATTCAGAACCGCTTTTGAACTGCTAGTTTGGTAATCTTGTGGTGCACTTGAACTCGGTGTTGCGTGTTGTGTAAGTTATTGAATTACTTTGAAGAAATAACGTACTATGAAATTTTGGGGTGTTACATTCTTCCCTCATTCAATAAATTGAGTCCTCGCAATTTGAAATTGTTCTTCTAAAATAAAAGGTTGAAAATAGAAAATACCATTGTGGGGAAACCCTCTTCGGGAATTGGGTTAATAAAATTTAGTTTTAATAAGAGGAAAAGGGGAATGAAAAAGTCACCACCAAATTATGATCTCAATTAGGAGAACAATGGTGGAAATTAGAGACACATAATTTGAATAAAAATGTAAATATTTATAGGGATTGATTGAGGTCATCAATCACAGACAATTGTAGAATTGTGGGTATCAAAGCCACCAATCTATGATGATTTAAAATACCATCGGTTCAAGAAACGTAAGATATTAGGATAACACATTTTTAGTTTTAAGATGCCTTACCTAAATTTTAAAAATATATTTCTACATAGAATAAGAAAAAAATGTATACTTGTCAAGTAGAGTTCCATCCTTTAACTAATTTCTACCACAAACTCATATTTCAATATAAAATATAATATAACTTAAAAAATATTCTATTTATCCTATTCGTATAGTGTTCCAGAAAAAATGAATTAACAATTCATCTACCAAGCCCTTTAAAAAACTATATTATTCAATCTAGGACATCACATTGGTCAGTGGTAGGTGATATAACCAAGTCTACCTTCTGTTGCGGGTTCAAGTATCACAGCCTTGTCGGACGCGACGGGTTGCCGCCCAACCACCACGTTGTCCTTTTTATGGAAATCCAAAAATAATCTCAAACTAGACTTATCCAAAAAACTTCTGTCCAAACTCACAGTCCAAAATTTATGTGTAAGATAAACACAATGAAGATCATTTTTTCCACGTAATAACATGTGAACACCTTCAAGATATATTCTTTTAAAACACTGCATCATCCTAAATTACCATAAAACATTATTGATTACATTCATGATCCCTTATTCATTATAGAATACTGGATATACTCCTTCTATCCAAGAATAATGTAAACTCAAACAATGATGGAATATAAAAATCATTAATCACTTTCATGATAGTCAAGAATATCCAATATAATTTATCCAAATCAATCATTTATTATTCCAAAATCACTACCTCGGTATCCTAACCATATAATGGTTTATCTTTCTCTCAACCATATATTTTCTAAAAATATATCCTGCAATTGATTCACTTTTCTTGGTTCCACACAATCTCAAGTCCTTAATAAATAGTACTACAATACAATCCTTATATGCTCCATAATTATTATAACCAGTAGGTTGCTGATACAACACTCAAATGACATAATTCCTTAATAACAAAATAGGAACTCTAATCATTCCTCCTCATCTGTTGTAGTATCATAACTTGATTGTTATCCAATAGCATCACTTGGTCCATAATCTTATTATTTGTACATTGGTTTGCATAGTGTCACAACTCCAGGCAGATGAAGCATTGTATATCTGAAACCTTTTTCTTACCCTTACAGTCATGTACATGGTGTCCTTTTTCTCCACACTTATAGCAAACTCCCATTCCCTTCAGGCAAGTTCCAAGGTGTTTTTTCCCACATTTATCACATATGGGAAAATTCTTCTTTTCCATATTCCCTTTATCCATCTTTCTCTCTTCAATCCTTTTCTTCTCTTGCTTCCCTTCAATGACATAGGACTTAGAGAATTATTTACTTATCTTATTAACACATGATACTATTTCTTCATATGTTGAGAATACATGGAAGACTATTTCCCTTCTAAATGATGTCTTTATACCATGAATGATATGACCCTTCTTACTCTTTGGATCATACTTATTTCTGGAGTTTACATTCCTTCTATTGGGAGCTATTTCTATACAATGGCATACACAAGATTATTTTATGAATCGCAATACATAAATTCAAACTTGTAAAACACATAACATAAATTGAACTATTTATGGATATAATCCATAATCATAAAAAAATTCTTTGAGAAGTATATACTCACAAACCCTTCAAAATTTATTGTAAAGAAAATGAGAATTATCATAAGCATATCACCTGGGAGTACCATAACCAAGAGTGCTACAAGGCCCGTTGTAATGCACCAGTTCCCGTTCGAGTCTAGCTCGAAGTGGTGTTTTCGAGTTTTACCCCTAGGTACATCTGTGTGAGAGCCGCGTCTATCTACTCATATCCAAATAGGGATGTATTTCTTGGAAAACTCAAAAAATATCTACAATGCTAAAAATATAGGAATATCTTCTATACTAATCCTCTAAGTCTATCTTTTGTCTATGTGCTCTAATCATAGTTTATCTAAATCTAGCTTCCAAGGTTTGTACTAAACTTTCTCTCATAACAACTGTAATGCCCTAACCCCAGTTACCCAGAGCTGGTGCATTATTACATAACATTGGAATGATCACAAAAGATCATGTCTCTAAAGAACGATTAGTTTAGTAGCCTTGGAATCACTAGATACATTCATAAAGTTTACATTACATCATAAAATGAAAATCTACAACAACATCTTGTCACCATAGTACACACTCATATCCCCTCAGACTATCCCTGCAAGTCAGTCATAAAATACTTCTTCACATCCTGGGAAATATAAAACATAGAAAGGGGTGATATCAGATGCTCAGTAAGGATAACAATATAGTAGAAACTTTCATAAATAAGAATAAAAATTTAAGGCAATGTATAACTAAGAAAATACTTTCAAACCTGAACTTTAGCATAATATGGAAAAAATAAAATGATATAATTCCATTAACTTATTCACATTGATATTCTACTAGTCAAATAATCAAATGCAATATCAATAACAACATTCAAAATGATGGAATGCATAATGCCAGATTATCATAACCACATAGTCAAGGCATGGTGCCAAGAATACAAATAATATTTTTTCAAGGCCTTGTTCCAAGACACTAGTTTGTCTCATGAGACCTATCGATGCATTGAGGAGCTATATTGGGCTCCACACATCACTTATTAAGTCCAATTCATTCCACATATGAATAGTTTTAAACATAACATACACATTCATATTAAAACTATCATATGAAATGTCAATAATTTCTCCACAAACCATGAATGGTATAAAAATAACACATCCATAGTCAAACATATCACAAAACCTTCAATACAATATTGAAGTTTTCTATCATAATAAATCAACTTTAAATAAGCTTAAAATTCATTAAAGGATGTTGATATAGATGAAAGCAAAACAATTTGAGAGAAATATCTCTTTTTTTAAATAATTTAGAATCCAAATAATTATAAAATAAAACATTTACATTGAAAATATCCTTATAAGATTTTAAGGGAAACTTCGAAAATTTTATAACGGCAGAAGATAGCCGCACCCGCCGTATAAGTTAAAAAAAGAGATTCTTACCTTAATTCTGTCGAAAAGGATAAAAACGACATTGTTTAGAAAATGACAGAAAGATTCCTTTCAAAAAACATATAAGGTCAAATAAGGGTATAAATTACTTTAATCTATATTCTATTAAATAGTAAAAAATGTTTCGAAGTACATTTTTAAGAATCATTGATGTGGCTGATAAAGAGGTCCCAGTAGATAATTACATATAAACAACCTTGAATAACGAAGAGATTGTAGAATTAACCCTTACGTTGTACTTTTCCTTGGTAGATGGTAGGTTAACCTCATTTATAATAGTTAAATAATTGTTATTAATTTATAAATGAATCAAATACATAAATATTATATCATATATGATCTTTTAATATTGATTTGTTAATAATATTTTAGTATTATCGTCATTTTGGGTGTTCACTTACTCGTTTTTTTATATGTTTTGTTACATAAGTTGTTCTTGTTATCCATAGGTAGTATATTATTAATATCCATCATGATATCAAGTCTATAAACATTATTTTTAATCATCAAATGAAAATTTTTCTTGAATGGATACGATGGGGAATGAATCTCATCGCATTCGTGGAGACGGTAGTCTGTACGTACGCACGAGCGACAATATCATTCTTTTGATATTAAAATAATATATAATTGGATGTTGTATCATACATACAGAATAATTATCATGCTATATTTATTATGTACATGAATTACACATCATTATTATACCCATCTAAATAATAATGTATTGAATAACAATTACACCCCGACTTGGAGACGGTAAGCCGTACGTACGCACGTATGGTGACATGTCATTAAAGGTATGGATATAATAATGAATTTGGTTATAACATATTTATAATAACATCATAGTATATAGAAGATACTGAAGCTATTATTTTAGGATGGAAACAACAAAGAAAAAGTATGTGGAAGAAGAAAGGAACTTGAAAGAGGGTGGTGAAATTATTACCTCTTCTTCATGTTCTTCCTTTTGATTTGATCAAAATGGATCCATAGGATGGATTTCTAATCAATGTAATGACTCTAGGTTATAGTTAGGGAAGTTTATAGAATATTTGGGAAGGTTTTGGCCGATCCAAAAGCCTTTGAAGTTGTGAATTAGAGATAAGAGGTAGTGCCCATTTATAAGAGGGGTGAGGGGTACCTTTGGAAAAGCTAGAAATATTATTTTATAATAAATTCATATTTAGTTTATAATGGCTCCAAAATGGAATATTTATAGGTTAAAGTGGGTATGGGTCGAAATCCTTTCAACCAATAGATTTTATACAGATTTGGGTCACTATATTAACCAAATCATTTAAATTTAACTCTTAGTTAAATAGTTTGACATTTACCATGTATCTTTGTATTTTTATATTATATGGTTAATAAACTTTCTATATACTTCCAAAAGAACCCCAAGTTGTTTATTAATGATAAAAATATCATTATATAAGTCCATTGGCCAATACTTATATTTTTAGGAATAGAATATGAATTAATAATATAATATTTGTTTTAAAAACTCTTTTAAGTCAATTCTGACACTATTTGGTATTTTGTTTTTGATAAATTCATAATAGCATTATTACATCGAAAAAAATTAATCTAACCAACCCTAATATGTTATATTAACCTTTTAAATTAGTGGAAGTCATAAACAGTCTCAAATTACATTTATTTTGATATTTATAATATCAATTATTTTAATATTCCATTAATTAGGTAATTACTGCATCACCATTGATTCATAAATAAATTAAATTATTTAATGTCTAAAAATTATAAATAAAATATCATTAGTTAGGAAATATTTTTATCTTTATAATTAATATTTATAATCGAATGTATCTTATGTATAACCCTATATTAAAAATGTTTAAGTTATTTAACATTGAATTTATCTCTTTTAACTCTTCTTTGAATTAAATAATAATATATGTCCTAATCTAATCCAAGTGGACCAAAGAGGTTCATATTTTATTCCTAAGGTTTTTCTTGGTCAAATTATACTTATCCAATAGAATTAGGACATGTGTTAGGGTAATAATAATATCATTTTTACCCTTAATTACCCTATTCACATTTAACCGTGGTAAATAAAAGTAAAAAGTTACTATTCACCAAAAATTATTTTTATCATATTGAACCAAATTTTAATCCTTGATATTAATCGTATCTATTTTATTTTCGAAATTACACTAACAGAAGTGGTAAAATGAAGTTTTATGTGAATTTTCAAATTCTCCTAGGAGATGGGTAAAAGACGGTGAAAAGTTGAATAAAGTTTTTATATATTTAAAATTATTAAAAACTGACTCCAATTAATTACATTGTAATTATATAGGTATTTTGTATCTATTTTGAACTAAAATAAATTTAAATTAAATAAATAATTATTTAAATAAAAATTCGGTTTTAAACTATAACTCTGTGTTTTTTACTATTCATCAAAAATTGAAATTTTTTAGAAAAATACCAAAAATTTACCCAAGGATAATTTTAATATTCCAAATCCAAAAATGAATTATGTTTTACCAAATTCAAAACATATAAGTTTCATTTATTAATTTAAAATTAATTCCCGTTTTCAAAACCAAAAGGCGTATTTTTAAGAAATAATAACTATCAAAATATTGACACTTGTTTATGTCCAATTTCAAAGTGAAATTTCATACAATGACCATCATTGGATTAAATAGTAAAAATATAATCAATTTTTACTTATAAACCATTAAAATGTATAATTTAACACTATAAATTATTTTGATTAAAAAAGTTGTTTACAGTTAAAATATAGTATTTTTCACTATTCGCCCAAATATGAAAGTTATCAGAAAAACACCAAAAAATTATTAAAACTAAATTTTTAAGTCTTGATTCTAAAGAAGAAGTTTATTTTTTAAAATTGAATATATAAATGTTTCAAATATTGGATTTAAAAATGGTTCACCATTAAAAGACGGTAAAAGTGCATTTTTTGAAAAATACTTCTTTTATCTAAAAAAATGAATTAGTTCTTACATTATGTCTAAGAAACTCATAATATGGATTCTAAAATTATAAGGATTACATAATGTTCAAAATTCAGTTAATATTATTCATACCCGCTTTTGAACGGCTAGTTTGGTAATCCTGTGGTGCGCTTGAACTTTGTGTTGCGTGTAGGGTAAGTTATTGATTTACTTTGAAGAAATAATGTACTATGAAATCTTGTGGTGTTACAGTTTGGGATTTATTGGGTTCCCTTGTTTCTTCTGTTTCTTCTGTTCTAGAGATGTGCATGGGTCTCTTATAGACCCTTTGGACCGTATTACGTCAACTGCCGACCATGGCGAGGAAGATGAGTTCGTTTTCGGATTTCAGTCATGTTTTGGGTAAGGTTATTTAACCATGGTATTGTTTGAAATCATTCAATTAAGGGTGTGATAATTTTTATGAGTCCCTGGTACCTAGTTAGAGGTGCGTTGGTCCTTAATTATTTGATTTTGAGTACCTATTTTAATATTTTTAAATTTATTTATTTTTTTACAGGGCACGCGCGTCAATATATAAATATATAAGGTGTGTGCGCATGAAATTGGAGAGTATTTGTGGACTCGATGCCACCAAGTATATTAAATTGCTTTAGATTTAAAATGGTGTCACCCTGAGGTTGAGTCTCAAATCCATATCACCTTATTTAAGAATTATATCTTCATTAAATAAATTTAGAATATGAGTTTCATTGATTATGATATGTCTATGCATGACACTTTTGATGTTATTAAATGATGTCGCCCACGTGAGATAAATGAGGACATGAACATGAGTTGATTTTAAGCATGTTTTTCTAATTTGGTTAAGGTGATATGATTAAATAGTTAAATTATTTGAATGGGAAGAATGGGTAATAGGGTAATTAGTTGTAGAATTAATTATCTTGTCATGAGTTGGAATAAAAATTGTAGCTATTACTGATTATTGAGAATATTGAATATTTTAAATGTTCGGAATATAAATTAAAAACAGGTAATAATTAATGGATGGATAATTATTACATGATAAATGGAAAATATTTAATTAATTGATGATTGGTTAAAGAGATAATATTTAATTAATTAATTGTTGAATTAATTATTTTTTGAATGAATTAAATAAAGATTATGAATTAATTGGATGTTACGACTGTGGGCCATGGGTACCTTTTGATTCATGTTAGATTTCCATGCATTAAGTTGTCATGGATGGAGTTGTTTTATATTATGAGATGCTTCGTGTGATGCTTTCTAAATATATGGGCTTTGTTCAGCATTTTTTGTGATGATTAGGACGTGCATGTAAATTGTTAAAGTCCCAGACGAATCACTGTTTGAGTGGACAGGTTCAGACTTGTTATAGAATTTGGATAATTAAATGTTGAGTTAATTATTTATTGGGCATGCTAATAATAATTAATTGTTAATTAATTATTTACTATTGATATGTTGAATGGTTAATTAATGGTTGACTTTAGATGGGTGATTTATTTTTTTGATTAGTTGTTGAATTAATTAATGGATTGGATTAATTAATTTATTAATTAATTAATAGATGGTTGTGGGGTGTTTGACATGGTGTTCTACACCAATGATAAATATATATGTATTATTGATAAATGGGTTGTGAGATAGGGAATAATGCTCCAAATACTCATGAGGTTCTATACATGGCGTTCTACATCCATCTTGTAAGAAAATATTATTTTATGGGTTTGGGACTGGTGCTCCAAATACCCATGGGCTGTGAGACAAGGACTGACCCTCCAAATACTCACGAGGGTGATAGACATGTTTTTCTACACCCATTAATTAACATTGGATTGTTGATCCAATTGGTCGTACATGAAATGAATTAATTGGTTAAGGAAAAATATAGGGACATTATGATTTGGGAATTGAATATGAGAAAGGGTTTATACACATCAATGGATTGGGTGAATAACTATTAGTGGATGAACCCAGGAGAGAATCACTATTTTTATACTGGACAGGCTCAGATATAGTATATGAAAGATTAAATTGAACATCTTATGATGCATTATCCAAGCCAAAGCACAAGATTGGATTTGATCTTAACATTGATAACTTAGATAGTCTTTAGAGACATCTGTGGTGAGTGAATTATACAGCGAATATCAGGCTCAGCCTGGATCACAAGAATTATGTAGTTTAATGAGGTTTGAATAATTGATAAATTAAAATGATTGTGTAATGACTATTGTGTATGCATAACAAATGCATAATACAGGTTCAAACACCAGCTAAGAGCTGAAGCTGGTATTTGAGTATATAGTTATATTGTACTGCTTACCTTAATTATGCATGCCTGCACTATTTAAATTATTTATTTAATGTTAGGATTTGGGGTAGAGACCTGTGGTCCTGGACTACTGAGATTTATATCTCACACCCTACTCGGGCCGCCATAGCACTGGGGTACCTGGGTAGATTCTATTTTGTTGTAGGATTGTGTTGTTTCCATTAACTTGGATGATAGGAGCCAAGGAACGAGTGGAATCTTGGGATGCTTAAAGAGACTTCCCTCAGGTCCTGGAGTCGTTGTTTATTTATTTTTGTATTGGAATGTTTAGAATGTTGTTTTGTTCACTATTTTCCATTTTTGTATCATTATCATGTCATGAATGCATCTACTATTTAATTAATGTTGGCCATTTGTTTGTACAAGATTTATAAAATATACCTTCTGTTGATTTAACTTTTATTAGACTGCTTCCGATATTTATTTCCAATGTTTGTTATTTACTTTGATATACCACTATGGAACTCTGATAAGAGGGTATAGTCTCCCCACTGACTATCCTTAGACCCTCGGTGCTAGTCAGCAGCCTCTGGTGTACGGGGAGACGCGCTTTAGGTCATGTGGAGACCGTTCCGGCCACTTGTTTAGTGGTGAGCCAGGTTGGGACGTTACAAAGTGGTATCAAAGCGTTTCTTTTCCTTTGTATTGCTGTTTTAGGGTTGGTAGACATGAGAATATGAATGTGTCGGTGCTTCGGTTAATAGCTATTTTTGGCAATGATCACCCCATGTATGGGAAATGACCAAGTGTCATGGGATGGGAATTGATGTTTTTACTATTAGAGGTTACTGTTGATATGATTTCACCTTGAGTGATGGGCATATTTTACGTAGTTTATTTATTTTTTGAATTTTGAAAAAAAAAATTTATTGGCCTAATATAGAAAGGATGTTTCATACATGCATCATATTAGTCACTTAGAGATTCACATGTCATGCATATAACATGCCATGTAGTTTCATTAGTAGGATGCCTGCTAATTTCGATTGTGTTCTATGGGTGAAATTACTTGTTTTGATCTGCTTTAGCATGCCTCTCTATATATAATGTTTCGGTGATAGATTTAACATGCTCGAGTGATTATATTCCATATTGCCTTAGTTATTAGCATTTTTTGTTTTTGTGCCATGCTTATGTGTTATAGAATGTTGTTTTGTTACTTCTTATGCTAACATTCTATTGATATTTTGATATATTAAAGTGTTGTTAAAGTTAAAATCTTAAATGAATGTTAATTGTGATAAATGGGAGCCAACTTCCAGCGATAAGGTGTATGGGAGCCTTATCGATTGGTAGATGGCCACCCACATGACTAAACCATTTAACCATAGTATGTTTTGAAAATGATTATGAATGTAATACTACTGATTTGTAATTATAATGAACCATTGTGGGGTTGCTTTTGAAGAACTCAAATTAAATAAATGGGACTTTTGGTGGTTTCCATTTCGGTAAAACAAATTTAGATTCCAAATTGCCTGTTTGTATTTGAATAACACTGAATTTAAAATATTTAAAGAGGATTTTTGTGATATCATGATTAATTTTTTGTAGGGAATTGTTTTTAATACCAAGCGGCTTTTTTGTGTAAAATTACTTGTGTGTCTGTTGAAATTAATTCAAACGATGGAAGGTTGAAATGAATTAATTAAAATGGATTAAACGAAAAAAGGAGATTTTGAATCTTGTGTGTTTGGTTTTGTTTGACCAAGAGATAGGGTCAATGTTAATGATTGTATGGGGTCAAACCGTGGTAGGTAGTACCCATAGAAATTTCTAGGCTATTAAAGTAAGTTCATCCTACTGTACGGAAGGACTTCTTGGGGCTCGGCTATTTTAGCATGCTAATAGGTTTGTGTTACAGATTTTATTATTAATGTTGAAAGTGGTGATTGTGGTTCATGGAATATCACACGCATGTGTTAATGTGTTCTTAAAACACACACTAGTGAGCAGTTGATATTTTCTTGTGATGTCATGGAAAATCCTAAGGTGGGTATTGTTGCATCGTTTTCGATAAACGTGTTAGTAGGTGATGTCGAGCTTTTAGAACAGATTTGTCCAGCAATAGTTTGACTAATCTTCTTAATGAGCTTGGTTTTTCTCTTAGTAATATCTTCTGAATACAATGATCATGTCCCCAATATTGACTTCGTCATGGAGACACTAAGATAGCATTGGTCTTATGTGGTGCTATAGTTTAAATGTTGTTGGGCATGATGATTGGTTATTATCTGGGTAGTAAATGAGATGCATTGATTCATTGCGCTACTTTTCTTATTGTGTTGGTAATGGTTGTATTAAAATATACTTGGGATGAATTGACTTGGAAATTTCACCATAGGTCGGGTAAGGACTTAGTTTTACAAGTGGATGGTTTTTGATAGTTTTAAAGGAACATCGTCAGATAAAGGGTGAAATAGTGTTTAGTGTCTGTGAAATTTTTTAAGGGAATCATGTGAAACCTATTCTGTTGATTGATTGAGATTAAACTGCTTTAATTGATGAGGTCCTTCTAATGACTTAATATATAAGAACTATTTTGATGTTTAAGCTATAAACTGAGCATCGGCTCTAGTTTTAAAGGCTTACCCATTAGGCTTGTGAAGGGATAAAGGTGTGTTTGGAATTGGGAACACAACATGTCACTTCTATCAAGTTTAAATGATCTTGGTAGGTAAGTTGTTTTAGTATTGGTTCTCGATGGATCTTCGGGTATGAGAAATTTTTAAGCCTGGTATATTGTAAAGTCATGTGTAATTGAACTGGGTTAAAATACGAATGTTTTTTTAATTTTTTTTTTTAGTTTATCAATGGGTCATTTTTTAAACTGAGCTCTGGAATTTTATTCCGAGTGTTGGAACACCTAAAGGTGTTTTTTTTTCAACTTTCAAAATTACCCGATAATTTTCGAAGGTGTCCCAATGAGTATCGGGAACACCAATTTCGAAAAAGTCCAATTTAATGGATTTGCACGGGCAGTGCACGATTGTGTTCAAACCCATTCATTTTACCCTATTTAATTAATTATTTAATTTATTTAAATAAAAATATATGATAGTTTTTAATTAAGTAAATGAAGGTTTTAATAATAATAATAATGAAGTTATTATTATTATTATTGTGGTTGTTTAATTGAATGAATGTTAAAGAAATAATTAAATTATGATTGAAGAAATTAATGTGTATTATGGGTTTATCACAGAACCATTTTATTTAAATAAAGAGTTTCGGAATTATTAAAGGACCATTTATTATTAAATAGAGTATCTGCTAATAATAATAATGTTATTATTATTATTATGGTGCCATAAATTATTTTTATGGGTTGATATTTTAATTGAATGTTAAAGGAGTATATTATTTATGATAATTTAATGACGCTTTTGAGCTTCTCAAAGAAACATTTAACAAAATGATGAGTTTTATATTTAATGAAGCATTGTAATTAAATAGTGGTGTTTGGTTTATCAAAATTTTCAAAAATAATAATGATGAGATTATTATTATTTTATATTTATGAATGTAATTATTATTATTATTATGGAAATTAAATTAGGGGTTATGGGTGGGATTTTTTATCATATTAATGATATTATAATAAATTGGGAGTTTCATAATTAGTTGTGAAATGTTTATTAAGATAATAATGAATGAAGAAGAATATTTAATTAAATAGGTTGTAAAATTTATGTTAAAAGATTTTAATTAGATGTTTAATGAGGTATAATCTTAAAGTGAAATTATTGAGGATTTGGGGTATCTCAAAGAAACGTCTAATTAAATAAGTAGTTTTGAAATTAATAAAGAAGTGTTTTTATTTAATTAAAGGTGTTGGGTTTTATCTAAGGTTGAATAATAATAAATAAATTATGTAATTATTATTATTATGGTTTTATGAGTGGCTGTTATTATTATTATGAATAATAATAACAATGAATTATTTTGGGGGTTTTATTTAATTAAATTAAAGGTCATTTATAATTTATTTAATCTACGGAGCGGATGTTTTTATTTAATTAATTTTTGTTGAGATAATTAATTAAATAATGATGAGTTGGGCGTTATCGAAGAAGGGAAATTTTTAGTGGTAATATTAAATAAGGAATAAATTTAGAGTTGGGATTAATTTAATTAAACCATTATAAATATAGATATATGGTTGTGTACGAGTAGTCAAATGGTGTGGGTCAGCTGTGCGGTTATCAGGTTTTTTAAATGATTTATTTTTATTTTATTCTAAATAAAAGAAATATTTAATAATAATAATAATAAGGATATTATTATTATTGTATTAATTTGATTGGGTTACTAATGGGGGTTTTCAGAATTAATTGTGAAACATTTATTTGAATGTTATTTAATGGAGTAACATTATATTAAATGAGAATAATAAATGTTATTATCATTATATTAAGACTAGTATTTTATAATGGGTGTAATTGATAATTGGGGGAGAGAACATTAGGGTGGCACACCACCATATTGGAGGAACAACAAAAATGCATCAGTCCCCTCCTTTGAGGTGCGTTATGACCCCCTCAACGGATCCTCTTCGCGCGATCGAATCCTCTCGTTGTCATCTTGAATCTTGTCTGTCTTAGTGAGTTGAGTCCATATGCATTTTATTTTTGATTCGCATAGGCCGTTTGACTCCTCCATTTCCCTGTTTCCTCAGAAAAATCCTATGGTTCATGCTTTATTTGGTTCCCTTGTTTCTTCGGTTCTAGGGATGTGCATGGGGCTCCTCTAGACCCTTTGGACCATATTATGGCATCTGCTGACAAAATAGAGGAAGATGAGTTCATTGTCATTTTTCCGTCATGTTTTGGGTAAGGTTATTTAAACATGGTATTGTTTCAAATCATTCAATTACGGGTGTGATAATTTTTATGAGTCCCCAGTACCCCGTTAGAGGTGCGTTGGTCCTTAATACTTTGATTATGAGTACCTATTTTAATATTTTGAATTTTATTTATATTGTTGCAGGGCACGAGCATGAATATATATATATATAAGGTGTGCACGCGTGTGATTGCATACTAGTTGTGGACTGGTTTCCGCCAATTATATTAAAGCGCTTCAGATTTAAAATGTTGTCCACCCAAGGTACGGTCTCAAATCCCTATCACATTATTTAAGAATTATAGCTTCTTTAAATAAATTTAGAATGTGAGTTTCATTGATTATGATATGTCTATGCATGACACTATTGATGTTATTAAATGATGTCACCCACGTGATATAAATGATGAATTGAACATGAGTTGATTTTAAGCATGTTTTGCTAATTTGGTAAAAGTGATTTGATTAAATAGTTAAATGAATTGAATGGGAATAATGGGTAATAGGGTAATTAATTGTAGAACTAATTATCATATCATGATTTGGAATAAAAATCGTGGCTATTACTAATTATTGAGAATATTGAATATTTGAAATGTTCAGAATATAAATTAGAAACTGGTAATAATTAATGGATGGATTAATTATTACTTGAAAAATTGAAAATGGTTAATTAATTGATGATTGGTTAAAGAGATAAGATTTAATTAATTAATTTCTTAATTAATTAATTTGAATTCATTAAATTATGATTGTGAATTATTTTTTTGTTACGACTCTTGGCCATGGGTACCTTTTAATGCATGTTAGATTTTCATGCATTATGTTGTCTTGGATGGAGTTGTTTTATATTATGAGATGTTGTGTCAGATTCTTGCTAAATATATGGGATTTTTTCATCACTTTTTGTGATGATTATGACATGCATGTAAATTGATAATGTCCTGGGTGAATCACTGATTGAGTGGATAGGTTCAGACTTGTTAAAATTATGGATAATTAAATGTTGAGTTAATTATTTATTTGTATTCCTAAGAATAATTAATTGTTAATTAATTATTTACTATTGAGATGTTGAATGGTTAATTAATGGTTGAATTTTTATGGGAAATTTATGTTCTTCATTAGTGGTTGAATTAATTAACGGAGTGGATTAATTAATTTATGAATTAATAAATGGATGGTTATGGGGTGTTATATATGGCGTTCTACACCAAGGATAAATATATGTGTATTTTTGATAAATGGGTTGTGAGATACGGACTGATGCTCCAAATACTCAGGGGGTCCTATACATGGTGTTCTAAAACCTGCTTGCAAGAAAATATTCTTTTATGGGTCAAGGACTGATGCTCCAAATACCCATGGGTTGTGAGACAAGGAATGACACTCCAAATACTCACGAGGGTGCTAAACATGATGTTCTACACCCATTAATTGACATTGGATTGTTGGTCCAATTGGTTGTACTTGAAATGAATTAATTGATTGATGAAAACTATTGTGACATTATGATTTGGGAATTTAATATTAGCAAGGGTGCATAATTATCAATGAATTGGGTGAATCACTATTAGTGACTGGACCCAGGAGCGAATCACTGTTTTTAGTGGATGGGCTTAGATATAGTATATAAAAGACTAAATTGAATATCCTATGATGCATTATCCACGAAAATGCACAAGAATGGATTTGATCTTAACTTTGATTATTTAGATGGTCTTTAGGGACATCTTTGGTGAGTGTCTTATACAGTGAATGTCAGGTTTAGTTCGGATCATGAGAATTATGTAGTTTAATGAGGTTTGAATAATTGATAAATGAAAATTATTGTGTAATGACTATTATGTATGCATGAAGAATGTATAATACATGTTCAAACACCAGCTAAGAGCTGAAGTAGGTTCTTGGGTATATAGTTACATTGTACTATTTACCTTAATTATGCATGCTTCAACTGTTTAAATTATTTATTGAATATCAGGATTTGGGTTAGACACCAGTGGTCCGTCCCTACTTATATTTATATCTCACACCCTACTCGGGATGTCATAACACTAGGGTACCCGAGTATATTCTATTTGGTTGCAGGATTGTGTTGTTTCCATTTACATGGAAGATAGGAGAAAAGGACTGATCGAAGGCTTCAGATTCTCAAGGAGACTTCCCTCAGGGATTGGATTCATTGTTTATTTTTTTTAATGGAATTTTTAGAATGTTGTTTTGTTCACTATTATCCATTTTTGTATCATTAGCATGTCATGCATGCATCTACTATATAATTGATGTTGTCCATTTGTTTGTACAAGATTTATAAAATCTACCTTCTTTACATTTATCTTTTATTATACTGCTTCTGCTATTTATTCCCACTGTTTGTTATTTACTTTGATATACCACTCTGGAACTATGATAAGAGGGTATAGTCTCCCCATTAACTATCCTTAGACCCTCGCTGCTAGTCATGGCGTTCTACACCCATCTTGCAAGAAAATATTCTTTTATGGGTCAGGGAATGATTCTCCAAATACCTATGGGTTGTGAGACAAGGACTGACACTCCAAATACTCATGAGGGTGCTAGACATGATGTTCTACACCCGTTAATTGAAATTAGATTTTTGGTCCAATTGGCCTTAATTGAAATGAATTTATTGATTGATGAAAACTATTGTGACATTATTATTTTGGAATTGAATATGAGAAAGGGTTCATACTTATTAATGAATTGGGTGAATCACTTTTAGTGGACGAACCCAAGAGTGAATCACTGGTTTTTATTGGATGGTCTCAGTTATTGTATATGAAAGATTAAATTGAATATGGTATGATTCATTATCCAAGACAGAGCACAAGCATGGGTTTGATCTTAACTTTGATTACTTAGATGGTCTTTAGGGACATCTGTGATGAGTGACTTATATAGTGAATGTTGGGCTCAGTACG
This sequence comes from Viscum album, assembly GCA_963277665.1. Taxonomy (NCBI): domain Eukaryota; kingdom Viridiplantae; phylum Streptophyta; class Magnoliopsida; order Santalales; family Viscaceae; genus Viscum; species Viscum album. Next base: position 1,938,138,228 of record OY728126.1, on the reverse strand, counting down.
AATCATGATAATTATGTAGTTTAATGAGGTTTAAATAATTGATAAATGAAAATGATTGTGTAATGAATATTGTGTACACAGGACAAATGTATAATACATGTTCAGTCACCAGCTAAGATCTGAAGTAGGTACTTGGGTATATAGTTACATTGTACTTCTTACCTTAATTATGCATGCTTGCACTATTTAAATTATTTATTAAATATTAGGATTTGGGGTAGAAAGAAGTTTTCCCTCCCTACTGATATTTATATCTCACACCCTACTCGGGCCTCCATATCACTGGGGTACCCAAGTAGATTCTATTTTCTTGAAAGATTGTGTTGTTTGAATTTACTTGGAAGATAGGAGCAAAGTACTGAGTGAAAGCTCAGGATGCCCGAGGAGATTGCCCTTAGGTATTGGATTCATTGTTTATTTATTTTTGTAATTGAATGTTTAGGATGGTGTTTTGTTCACTTTTTTCCATTTTTGTATCATTAGCATTCCATGCATGCATCAACAATATAATTGATGTTGGTCATTTTTTTGAACAATATTTATAAAATCTACCATCTATTGCTTTATCTTTTATTAGACTGATTCCACTATTTATTTCCATTGTTTGTTATTTACTTTGATATACCATTGTGGAACTTAGATAAGAGGGTATAGTCTCCCCACTGACTATCTGTAGACCCTCGCTGCTAGTCGGCAGCCTCTGGAAAATGGGGAGACACACTTGAGGTCATGTGGTGACTGGTCCGGCCACTTTTTTAGTGCTGAGCTGGGTCTGGATGTTACATGGTGGTAGTTATGATGTACAGACAAGTGATACATTCATTTCCAATTTGATAGAAAGCTGGTGGAAAATACTTATTCTATAATCATAATAAAATATTTGTATATTTATGGTACTGTATTAATTATTTTATTATTTACACAATTGATTGATGTGAAGTATAATAAAAATAATCTTTTGAAGAGCTTGGTAAGATGATTGACTCTTCTGTAAGAGGCCTCCTTTGTAATATAGCTTAATCATTCATAGGTTGATATTATGGGAATACCAGAATCTCAAGAATTAATTTATGGAATATTAGAATTTATTAGTGTTCTTAATTTCCTATATATATTTATAAATTTTTTATAAAGGATAAGTTTAGGTTCCCTTTTACATGTTAGTAAAAAACACACATGGAATTAATTAAAATATTAAAATATAATATATATCAAAATATTTTAAATAGGTTCCAAGACAACATATATTGGTAGATAATATGTTATAAAGTCAAAATAAACTTAAAACAACCTTTAGTCAATTTATGGATACATTTTAATCCATATCTTCTAGTCAAAACACATTAAACCCATTTTAACCTTAACAGTAATGACTTAATTTTTTATCATGATAACATAATTATATAAAAATAATAATATGGGGCTTACAAAAAATTTTGAAATTATGATTAAAATATTTCAGTATATTTTATTAGATTAAATTTCTATTGGTGGAATAAATTAACTTAAATATAATAATGAAAAACGTGTGAAAACAGTTTTTAGAAAAATACCAGACTTAAGGGTAATAATAATTTTATATTGAAATCAAGAAAAAAAATTATTTACATGATTTTTTTGGTTATTTAATAAAAAATTAATAGTTTTGTAACATTGGATCATTCCAAAATAGAATTTATCTTTCCAACCATACCATTAAATACAAATACCTAAAAAAAAGTTTTTAATTTTGAATAAAATTTAATTTCTGTTAACCAAATTCAAGATTGGGTTGAAAAATTAAATTTTTTTTCTAAATAAAATTATTTCACCCTATAAACAAATATTTTTCCTAGAAAAATGTTTTAAAATTATTTAAGTCATGTTATAATCTGAACTCTTATATACGTTTTACTATTATTGGATTAATTATTTTCAATGATTTGTATGATAATGCACTTTCTATGTATTTAATTTTATAGGAATTAAGATTCTAATGTATAAAATAACAAATGAATAAAAGAAGGAAAATATTCTATTACATTTCATGAAACCTCATTGCATAGTGTACAGTAGAGTTTCACATCAGGTTGTATGTCGTGAAGCAATTCATGATAGAAGTTGTGAAAACTACAAGCGAAGAAGCCAATACACGATGTGAGTTTCATATACATGACGTGAAACCATTGAATTAAATACCCACACCAAATATAAATCTTGATGTAAGTTACACTTCATGAGTATTAGATACACATTTTAAAGGGAGTCAAATCTTAAAATATCGAATAAGATTTGTGTGAGATTTGTGTAGTTTCCAAACCCGTAGAGAAAACCACAGATGAAAATTACATGACATGAATCCCAATTACACATCCTGTAATATTTCCACAATGTATATATAAGTTGGGAATTGTATTTAAAAGATATCTAGACCAAATTTTTTTTCTTTTATTCCACTCTTGTTTCCAATTACTCCCTCTACCCCAAACTCAAAATTTCTTAGTTTCTAATATATTGTTTAGTTTAATACAAGCATCATGATTTTTTTTCAACTTCACTATTTTTTTCATTTTCACATCTTCAACTGCGTTAATCATCATTGCAATCACCTACTATTAGTGATATGTTTCTTGCATTAATTATCACTCCTATTTCAAGTATGTAGTTTGATGAATTGTGTTTAGTCCACGATTTTTAACTTCTTGTTCTTAATTGAATTCCCTGATTGAATAATTTAATGTTTTACAAACCTTTAATCTCAATTATTTATAGTTTGTTAAGTATGACTTCAATTATTTATTTAATATATTTTGATTCTACTATGAGTGGCTAAACCACCTAGGGTAGAGATCTAAAGTAGGAATCTGAATTCAATATATTTTTAATTATAAACATGGTAACTTTAGGGGTTAGTAATATGGATAAATAAACCTTATCAATTTAATTCATTCAAATATCCCTATGTATGAGAAATTTATATAATGGAACCTATCTTGATTGGAGTAGATTAGGTTATGACTAATTGAATAATATACTTTCTTCCTTTTATGATAAGCTTAATGCATCTAGGTTTTCACTATCTCCATATTAAGGAAAAGATACCTCTTAGGTAAAACATGTTGATATGATCAGATTCAACTAAAAATATCCTCTTTCTTCACATCCTAAACCTTATTATCCTACCATGTTAGAATTTAAATCATCTTTTCTAAATATCCCCAAAATTGATCCTGACCCCTTTGTTATTTTTGATGTAAACACTAAACTCTCTAGAAATAGTTATCCTAAACATATTTAACTCATGAAGACTGCTACACCAAATTCTTCCAAGCCAAATGTTACCATTTCCAACCTAATTCCCTATGGGATCGACCCTAAACTACCATTGTACTATGTCCTGGTAGGAAGTGAAGTTTGGAAAAAAAATCTAATATAATCGTATCATGTATGAATTAAACGATGTGTGTGGACATTCCATGTTTTAGTGATGTTGTCGGGGAAGTGAGGTTGTGATTCACATAGGAAACCTCTTGGAAAAGACAAGGGATTAACTCTCCCTCACCCCATTTCTCTCTTCTTCTCATTCAAGGGACCATTTTGACCCATATCTTGCAAAATATAGCATGCATCAGGTCCCTTCAACTCATTCATGGATCCTCAAAAGACAAGAACAATTATACTTTTATCCCAAGATCAAATGATACCTCTCATCATGTTATCGGTTAATCATGGTCGACCAAAATATCAAGCAAAACCCAACCCGCCTAACCCTACAGACATGAAAAAAATATTTCAAGGGGAGAACCCAATTAAACAAGAGAGAACCATCATAGACTATGACATTCCATCAATCTTTGGTGTTAGACCATGAATTTTTTATCCTCCTATTCGAGTACATAACATTGAAATATAACCTGGACACATTCACATGATCCAGAACATGGGCCAGTTTAGTGGACATCAAAGTGAAGATCCTCACGAACACATCTCTATCTTCCTAGAAGTATGTGATAACTTTCTCAACCAGGGAGTATCATTGGATCCAATTAGGAATCATGTATTCTTATTCCCTCTACGAGACTGAGCCAAGGATTGGATCTAAAGTCAATCTCACGAGTCAATCATGACTTGGGATGATTTATCCAAAAGGTTTTTAGAAAAATAATTTCCACCAATCCGAACATCAAATCTACATAATCACATTCAATACATTGCTCATATGGATGGAGATATCACTTGGGATTCTTTTTAAATATTCAAGGAACTGATGCGGAAATTACCACACCATGGATTAGACATATGAATCCAACCCTAGACATTCTGCCAAGGACCACATCCAGTCGCATGCATTGTCATCGATGTTGTTGTCGATGAATGACTTTTATCCAAGACACCTGATGCTGGAAGAGACATTTTGGATGATGTTTCTCACAATTCGAGCTTATGGGAGAGTTATCATGGACCACCTCGACATATAATACACCAATTGGATGAAAGTACCAGTGTAGTTTCACAATTCGATGTGCTCACAAATATGCTTGAGGGATTCCAATTGTCTGCTACTCCACCCCCTTCTACACCTGTAGTGGGGACATAGTTATGAAAAATGTACGATTTCCCACACCTATACCAAGACTACAAGGTATTAGTTGAAGAACAACAAACTCAAGATTTTGATTACATCAATTACAACTATCAGAACCCACCATTCCAACAGCAGCAGTAGTATTATTAGTAGAGAATAGCTTAGAAGCTGCCTCAAAACAACCAGGTCTATTATAAGGAAATATGTTTTCAACCACCATTTTTTCACCATGTACCACCAGGTTACCCACCCATTAACCATGTTCTAAGACCAAAAGATTAATCATATCAATAACCTTTCCATAATAGAGCACAACAAAAATTTCAACCAGCTAAACCATGACCTCAATAACAAATTTCCCCTATACAGAATAACATAGATAACGCCCTAGATACTTTTGTTCAAAAATTAAACCATAAAATTAATACTCAAGAGATGGATTTGCCTAACCAATGAGCTTCCTTATTCATTTATTAAGTTCATATGGGTGAGATATCAAAGACTCTTTCAGATTGATTACTGAGTACCCTATCTGATAATACAGAGACATACCAAATGGAAGAAGAAAAAGTTGTAGTGTTTAGAAGAGTAAAAAATTTAGATTTTCAACAAACAGGTGGAATATTTGAATGAAAAACTTAGTAACCTAAGAAGAAGTCACTTGTAGAAGAAGAAAAGGAAGATGAGACTACTCATGTAATGCCCCTAATAAGTATCACTAGCCACAAATACCCAAATACCAGAGCAATCAAAAGATCTAGAATATATTGCCCCACCACCAAACAATCCATATATTCATTTTCCATAAAGATCAATACAAGGTAGATCGGAATCATGATACAGTAAGTTATTCTAAATATTCACGAAATTACATATCAACATACAATTTTCAGAGGCTATTGCTCATATGTTTGTTTATGCCAATTTCCTAAAATATATTCCTTAAAATAGAATAAAAATGGAAAACATTAGTGTCATCTAACTAAATTAATAATGTTCTACTTTTTTTCAGTAGAAAAACTCACCAATAATGAGAGACCTTGTAATTTTTTCAATCCCATGTTTCATTGGAGAGTGTAAATTTGGAAGATCATTTTGAAATCTTGTAGAAAGTATCAACCTCATTCCAATGAGTGTATTTCACAAGTTGGGACATAAAGAGGTAAATCAAACCTAAGTTGCACTAAAAATGAAATACCGGTTAGTAAAGTACCCTAGAGAAGTTCTCAGGGATGTGTTAGTCAAATTCAGAAAATTAATATTTCTCACACACCTCCTAGTTTTAGACATGGAAGAAGAAGGTGACATCCCTATTATTATCCAAAGACAAATCCTATCCATAGGAAAGGCTCTAATATACTTAAATCAGTTATGTCTAATCTTTCGAGTTGGAAAAGAACAGGTAGTCATTAACCTCATCAAGGTTTCTAAACAACTATATGATACCAATAAAATCAATGATACCTCTCTTACCTAAGAATCAAATTAATACAAGGTCATAGAAGAATACAATGAAGAGTTACACCCTAATATAGTATAATATTATGAATTTCAGGAAGTCGGATTCAATTAACCTCTCACAAGGGATAATTTACCACCCTTTATTTCCTCGATTATTCAACTACCAACACAGGAGTTGAAGCTGCTACCCAGTACTACTAAGTAATAATAATTAGGATCTAATACCTCTATACCAATAATTATCAACTCTAAACTATCTCATTCAAAATAGGAAGAAACACATTGATGTCTTGAAAAGACACAAGCAACCAATTTCCTTGAGAGTGGCTGGAATTAATGGAATCAGGCTTACTGTGTGCACCCAATAAATACTGAATGAGGAAGTAGAAAAACCCTAATACCAACCTAAAAGGCATCCTACACCACCAATGAAGGAATTGGTAAAAAAATATGTAATGAAACATATATATGTTGGAATAATGTTTTTAATATTTGATACTGAGTGGGTGATCCCACTACAAGTACTTCCTAAGAAAGTTGGGCTCACGGTGGAAAAAATGATGAAAAGGAATTGATCACAACACCAAGAATATTATAATGAAGAGTTTTAGTGGATAATTTAATCTTAAATGCAGAAATTTGAAAAGATCATTTTCCTTTTCCATTTATAGGTCAAATGTTAGAAAGACTAGCTGGATATGAATTTTATTATTTCTTTGATGGATATTCCTGATACATTCAGATTGTATTCGACCCAGCTAATTACTCAAAAACCACATTCACATGTCCATTTGGAACATTAACCTACAAGTTCTTGTCATTTGGTATGTGTAATGCTTCATCAATATTTCAAAGATACATGATGCATATTTTCCCTGACTTGGAGGAGAAATTCTTAAAAATATTCATGGTTGACATCTTATTTTTTGGAAGATATTTCAAAGTCTTCATAATCAATATTGAGTTAGTCCTATGATTATGTGAGGAGAAATGACTCATTTTGATTTGGTAGAAATTCCATTTTATGGTTCATGGTGGAATAGTCCTCGAACAAAAAATTTCCAAAGAGGGAATATAATTCGGTCCCACTAAGATAATTTTCATCTAAAATTTACTTGAACCTTCAATATTTAAGGGTATAAGGAGATTTCTAGGACATGAAGGATTCTACAAGAGGTTTATAGAAGACATTTCAAAAGTTTACCGCCCACTCACACACCTATTTTCAAATGGATTTCCATTTGAGTTCACTGGAGAATGTTGGATGGAATTCAATATATTGAATAAAACCCTAATAGAAACCACTTTAATCATTTCACCTAATTGGGATAAAGAATTTTTATTGATGTGTGATGCAAGATACCTTGATATTAGCATTGTTTTAGGCCAATTATTTTGTCACATATTCTATCTTATCTACTATAAAATCCACACACTGAATAAAGATCAAGTAAACTACACAACTACATAAATAGAACTCTTATAAATTTTGTATGATTTCAAAAAAAATCGTTCCTATTTTCTCTTATCCAAGGTGACAGTTCACACCGATCATGATGCCCTCATATATTTAATGAACAATATGGATGCCTAGCCAAGGATAATAGGGTGGATCATCCTACTCTAATAATTTAATATATCTTTCAAAGATATTAAAGGAATATAAAATGTGATCGTCTGTCAGCTATCACATCTCCCTCTTTCTCTCATCAAAGACGACAACTGTATCAACATCGAAGTCGATTTTATTGATGAAACCCTTTCCAGATTCAAGGTGAAGTTGTGGTTTTACAATATTTCTAATTATCTCCCAACAGTATTTTTGTAGAAATATCTCTCCTATAAATAAATAAGAATATTTTTAGCTGAAGAAAAACATTACTACCAGGATGAACCACTCCAGTTGAAAGGTTATGTTGATGGGTTGATGTGACATTTCATTCCCAAGAATTAAATCCTAAATGTGATAGAAATGTGTCATATGTCACCATATAGAGGACATAATGAAACTAAGTTAACTCTAGGAAAGATTCTATAAAGTGAACTCTTCTTAAACACTCTACACCAAGACACAAGAGAATTTTGTCAAAGCTATAATAGGTGCCAGCGAATTAGGACAATTGAAAAAAGGAATTAAATAACTCATAACCAAATCATTGAATTCTAAATCATTTACATATGGAGAATATAATTCATATGACCATTTACTAATTCACATGGAATTTCATATATTCATGTTGGCATTGACTACGTCTCAAAGTTGGTATAAGCTAAATCTACATCACATGACACATCAAAAGTGGTAATGAATTTCATCAAAATGAATGTGTCCACAAGATATAGATTTCATAGATTAATTATTAGTGATCGAGGAATTTTTTTTCCAATCATCATGTTAATGGATTTATAGAAATGTTTAGAATCTTCTATAACATAGAAACTACCTACCACCCACAAAAAAGTGGGAAAGTTGAACTGTCAAATAGAAAGATCAAAAAAATATAGGAAGAGATGGTGAACTCATGTTTAAGTGACTAGAGTTTGAAACTAGATGATTAATTATGGAACTACTACAATTCATAAAAAACACCCATTGGTACCACACCATATAGATTGGTTTAGGGGAAATCATGTAATATTCCAGTTAAACTAGATCATCGCTTGTACTGGGAAATTAATAAGATGAATTTGGATTCTCAGAAAGATGGAGAACCATGAATACTACAGCTGAAAAAATATAATGAAATCATGAAATATTGTTAAGATATTTCCATGATCAACAAAGAGAAAACTCGGAAATTTATTGATCAATACATTGCAAGATTCATCTTTTTCCCATGAAATAAGGTTCTTTTATTCAATTGCAGATTGAAATTTTTTCTTGCGAAGATGAAATCTAGATGGCCCAGTCCTTTTGAATTCATTCATGTTTTCCTATATGGGTCCATTGGAATTCATATGGAAGGTGGACCAATTTTCAATGTTAATAATCAAGTTTAAAAATCATTCAAGAACCCTTCTATAAAGGCTATATTATCATCCTAAAGTCCATATGATCCTAAAAAGAGTCAAGCTCTCGACGTTTAATGAAGCACTAATAGGAAGAAAACCTAGGCTAAGTAATCTTATACTACATTAGATTATAATATTCTTGAGATATATTAGGATATTATAAGATCTAAAGTCTAGGGTTTTTAAAAAAGTGAGCTAAAAGTCAATTACATGTCGTGTAACCCTATTACCCGACCTGTACCTTTTCTAACATATTTTCAACAATACATGACTTGAAACGTTGTGACATGAAGTATAAAACCTCAGGATAACTTTTAAAAAATATTTTGGGAACCTAGGATTGAAGACCTGAAAAACCACCCCCTTCCCTGACCATCCACCTTCCTCCTATGCAGCCACCCTCCCTCCCTCTCCTTCCTCCCTACCGGTCGTGAAAACCTTCCCAACCCCTATTCTCTCTCACCTGAAGACACAAACCTCCTATACACCCTCTTCCATGACTTACACCACCACCCTCCCTCTCCTTCCCCTCTACCAATAGCACACCCCCTTCCCTTTCCTTCTCTCTCAGCCGCACAACCCCAACCACTCCCTTTACAATCCAAAATTCGCAACCCCCCCCCCCCATTCCACTCTTACTTCAGCCTAAACCAAACCCTCCCACCCCCATCATCCTACCACACACCACCCATCTCCCAGTATAGAGAGGAACAAAATGTTTCACCTTGTATCATCAGAGTAGTCATAGGACCCTAAAGAACAAACACCATAAAAACATCCATGAGGTGCCACACCTTCTACACACTCACCACAATGGGTACTATCTCTACTAGCTCCTACGGAAGCATGTGTTGCACCCACTAATCAAGAAGAATCCATGACTATCTCTGATGAATAATCTGAGTATGAAAACCTCCATTTAAATTCCATTCTATGCTTCTCCAACCCAAAAAATCACTTTAAACTCAACCGGCTAGAGGCGAAGCCCATGAGGAAAAAACAAAACCATGGAAATGGCCATTCTCTCCCTCCTAAACATCAGTTATGATATCCTAGAGCCTCTCAAGATACACCATATATCCTACATTATTTTGGTACAAAAGGAAGTATGAAAAGATCTATTCTTCATGTTCCTATCCATTTTTAAGGTATCAGTAGATATCCTACTCTTCCATCTTGGCAAATGAACACATGATCTCTCAATTTCTGAATTCGGCATAGGCCTAGCTATCTATATAGGGGATATTTCTATGTATAAGATTACTCTTGAAACATTAGATTGAGCCTCCCCGGTCATATCTGAGGTGATTATGATAGATGATTGCACAAGATGCTCCAAATGTGCATAACCCCTGGATCACCAAGTCCACTCAACTACACATCCAAGAACTACGTATACTACATGGAGCCCTAACCCATGTCTGGTTTTCTGGGGTAGAGTCTCATGGGAGTGTGATCAAGGTATATGTTCTCATTTTGGCACTATAAATGGGTGGAATAACCATCAACATGGCTACCCAATTCACTTATTACTACCGGGCTCACACATAGTGGAACAGAGGCACATTTATGGATAGTTCATGCATCACCCGCCTAGCTAGACATCTTAGAGTTTTTTATGATTCTCTTACCCTCGCATCCATTGAACTAATGGAGGCCATAGAATTTTTATCTTTCATGAGATTCATCTCTTGGTGAGGGATGATGACACTTACCATTAGGTAGAAGACATACATGAGGTAGTCACTGCACCACTACCAAGAGTCTCACCACTTTTAGCAGAACCATCACCTACTACACCTACCAATTCACCTCCAAAACATCCCACATATGTCCCTGCCTCTACCACTCTAGAATTCTCTACTTCTCAACCCTCTCATACCACACCACCGGATCTCTGGGCAATGCATCTATACTTCCTTCAGAACCTAAAATGGATTTTTTCCCCATCCTCACCTATGCTTCACTGAGCTTTCAGATTTCCCCACCCCTCCACCCCATTATCCTATAGACTCTCTTCCATAACTACAACCTGTCATCACCTCCTCTTCTACCATTCCTTACCTACCCACATCCCACATTGACCTTCCCTCTAATCTCTCTGACCATTCTTCCCTACAGTAGTACCTCACTATGGTTGCCAAGCAGGGAAAGTGGATGGACACTACTACATCTACAGAGGTTCCCTTTATCAACCCATATACATGAATCACATCCCCACTTAAGATTAGAACCACTCCACCACATACCCCAACCCATCTTTGCTACACCACGACTCCTCCATCCGTAGCTGATCTGTCATCCCCAATTACTGTCACTACCATTGATCCAACTGAGCTGCTACTGACACCACTTGATCATGAGTGAACATTGTAGGAGATTTTTTATTCTATATTTTTATATTAGTTTGACACTTTTCACATTTTTACTATATAATTTTGTATTAGGGGTGGATGTTATTTTATTTTACTATGTGTATCCTATCATATTGTACCACTACACTTTTCTATATATGGGAAAGGATTATTTCTCTATGTTACTTGGCTTAAAATTTTAAATCTTTATCATTTTCTAATATCCATTTATAGATCCTATATTTCACCTATGGTTGTCGATGGACCTATAACACTATCTATTTTGGTTCAACGAGTGACTCAGTGTGTGGCCGAAATAGAACATTAACTTATAAAATTCTCACTAGAGATTCATACTTACCATCCACCACAATGATCTATGATTCTATTCCTTAGAAATCTGATCCATACTCACAATGCTCTTGAAGTAATCAATATTGTCAAGAGACCCCATGAGATGGAGGATACGACAAAAAGTAGTTATAGATGATAGAGGAGACACATAGTTGATGGACATAACTGCCGGATATTATGGTCCATCTCTCTGGATCACGACATGTATGTTATCACATTATGGGATAAAACCCATAGTTCATCATTTTTCATGTCAAAGCCTTTATGTTTATTGTAGTTATTGATTATTTTTATTTTTATCAAGTTCACTTTAGAGTTATTGTATAAGCATTACAATTATTTAATTAAAATGGTTTCCATTTAACATCATACTATTCATCTACCTATATTTCTACTTAAATTTTTTTTATACCTATGGACTAATGTTTCATATTGGGTAGGAACTATTTTTCTAACCCATTTTTTAGGTATCCCCCATGTCTAACTCAAGTCTCCCATGTTCTCCCATTTCATTCCACATTATACAGGGAGCTCTTGATTTATTCTATATTCATTTGTTCAATTCCCATTTCATTTATCTAAAGCGTTATTCTCATAACACTCACACGATGCTTCCAGGGACCGTTCACACATTGTCTCCATCTATGTATGGGGAGTTTTTCATGAATTTTAGTTTTTATACACGTGAATTTTTTCATGTTATCATTTTTCCAGGATACATTTTTCAAAATAGAAGCATGCTTTAAAAATAAAAATAATTATATCCATTTAAAAAAGTTAACTTTGAGATGTTTTGAAATATATTTTTTATCTCTTTTTATATTTATAGAATTATTGCTGAGATTAGTGATTTAATTCATATTTAACATTTTTTAAATTATGATTAATTGATTTATTACTTGGTTTTATAACCTTAGTGATTTCCCATTTCTATTTTTATTCTCATTACTGAAAGGATTATGATCCTAAAATTGAATATTATTTTTTGAGAATATTACATGAGTGATACCTAAGAAATTTAATACTATTAAAACTTCATTGAAGTCTTATTGACTTTATGACTAAACAAATACAATCATAAAATTATTGATGCAATATTTTTTGAGATACTTTTTTTCATGAGACCCTCCATACATATTTCCCTCATTATGCTTATAGTTTCCATGAATTCCCTTATAGGATGCGGTTATTCAATGATGATTACCCCATCCTACCATGCTCTGTCACACCCAACTTTTTATTTTTTCCTTGGTTTTTGATCAGGTTCAGGTTGAGACCCAATTTAAATTTTTGAGTTTTTATTGAAAAATGAGTGCTTTGGGCTTGGCAGCATCTAAAGACTGGGCAGAGCATGGTTTGGAACTGTGCGGCTTCTCCCAGGTCCCCATGAGGCATGCTCGATGTTTTAAAAAATAAAAAAAATTATGTGAATAATAATTAATAAAAGATGAAAAAAATAAGAAATGTAAATTAAAAAATAAAATAATTGGTTTAATAATAATTATAATGATAATCTTATTATTAAAAATAATATTATTATAATTTGTATTCTTATTATTATCATTATTATTAAGTTTATTATCATAATAATAATAATAATTAAGTTAATATTTTTAGGGTTTCCAACCTCCTCCCCCCTTCCCCCTCCCCTCACGCACCACCCTCCCTCTTCTCCCTTCTCTTATTGTGTGCCCCCTGTTAGCGAGCTCCCTCTGGTAACCTCCTTCCAAAGAGCCTCCCTCTAACCACCCCACTCTCCCTCACCCCTCTCTCCCTCACATGACCCTTCCAGTTCCTCACTCTCCTTTAACATTCACATCTCTCCTCTAATGGTCACTCCTCATGTGACTGGCCTCCCAAGCTACTTATCAATCCTCCTCATCCATCCTCTACAGGTGTGATCTACCTCGAACAAGCCCCTCCATAGATCTAGGGTTTTTCCTCATTTTCTTTGGGGATTTGGCTCTCCATAAAGTAGTGTTGTATTTTATTGGTTTTAATTTTTGGACATATTGGTTTCATTTTCATGATTAGGGTTCAATGTTGGTTGCTTAAGGTGAAGATAGGGTGTGGTTGAAGATTCAAACCAAATTTAAGGGTTTTCTCTATCAGAGGTAGGTTATTCACTGCTTAAACATTAATTGATAATTTTTTATGCATTATTTAGTTTTTTTATTGTTCAATGATTATATTCTTTGATGTGAGAAAGTTTTGTGAAGGGAATTGAGATGATTTTGGTTTGAAAATTGATTTTACATATTGTAAATGGGTGTATTTTCAGTGTAAACTCTTATTATACATCTTGAATTTTTTTTATTAAGTGTATAAATAATTTATTAAATTGTGTAAGAGATTTTTTAAATTTTAAAAATTATGCGAATGGTGATTGAAAAATGTTTTAGTGTGCCTTTGATTTTAAAGAGATGAATTTGAGTGTGTTTTGGGGGTAAATCCTTTTTTTGTATCTTGGAATTGTTTTATTAATTTTTTAATTGATTTATTATATTATATGGGTGGTCCATAAGTGGTAGTTGATAGGATTAAACATTAATTCGATTTTAAAGTGGCATTTTTATATGAAATTGGGGTTTCTTATTGCATAAACCTTTGTTATGTCACTTGAAATTATTTTATAAATCATGAAATTGGTTTATTAGGTGATGTATGGGATGAAAAATATGTTTTTCTATGACAATGATGTGTGATTGATTTTAAAAAAGGATTTTGGGTGAATTTTTGTTGTAAAAGAATTGGTGTTTTTAATACAATTGATTTATAAATTGTTTTAAGGGTCTATAAAATTATATAATAGGTGAAAACATGTTTGGGATGGGTTTTAGTGTGTGTATGATTTTAAAATGGATTTTTGGGTGTGCAAGTGGTGGCATGTAATGTGTAATACCTAGTTTGGTTAATGAAATGTGAAAGTGGTGTTATGTGATATGTGAAACTACTTTGGGAACCAAATTGAAGCCTATGTATCTTGGTGGGTAGACAAGGACTAGTTGTATAGTGAATTAGAAGTGGCTATGGTCTGGTTTCACTAATTAGGATTTATAATGAAAACAATAACTAAACATGGATGTTGATTAGAGACAACTATAACATTGAATGTTGAGCCTCTCTAATGGCTCATGCTTGAGAACATGGTTGGTAGTGTTTTCTATACCACATATTTCCATGATGCGAGGTTCCTAGGGTCCCAATTCTAGCTAGTGCCTAGGGGGTTCCCCTATGACTACTACTCAATATTTATAACACACTTACCATCAGCATATGGTATGTTGGGTTGGTGATTTCCAAAGTAAGTGAATTTTCTTTAAAGTTACATCCTTAATAACTATTTTCATTTAAATTTGTTTTAATTCACATTTGTTTTTCATAAAATTTGTTTTTCTTAAATTTTTCCCTAACATTTCATTCATTATAAAACATTTAAGTTTATTTTTCATTTAATATTTAGTGCATGAAATCATTTATTCGGGTGGCATTTTACTAGGTTTTGGATCACACCCTACATACACCTTTGGGTGTATGTAGATCTTGTTGATAATTTATTCCAGGTAATATCAATTTTTTTCCTAGTGGTAGTTTAGGCTCTTTTGGGTATCTTTGTGGTTCATGGTGGAAGTGGCTTGTGGATGTTTCTCCTCATGTTTCTTGAAGGTTTGGGTCTTAGTTTTAGTTTTCATTTATTCTAAACCCTTTGAGGTTTTTCCTTATAATGGTAAACATTAAATTTGTATTTTTCTTATTCCCTATTTGGTTGTGTATCTTTGGTTTGGGTTTTTTTGACTTGTGAGTTGTTTTTATTTATGAAATTTAGTAAAATTATTTCCAAATTATATTATCGATACCCTGGCACTAGTGTCCAGCCTGTAGAAATTAGTAACGCCCTTCGGGCCTTATCACAGATCGAATTGGGTCACGGGTCCAGGTTCGACCTGGGTTGGTTGATGAAAAAATGGTTTTAGAGTAGGTCTCACTCTTTTAGGTCTTGTTCCTTTGGGAATATTCTGGGTGGACCAGACTTCGGGTTATCGAGACTTAATGTTCTAGATACGAGTAAGGTTTATAGCTATCAGACATCATGATGGGATTCAAGTATCTAGGGGTATTTGGGTTTTATCTACGTTCTTTGGTTCATTTGGTTCTCTGATGTTTGGGGAAATGAAATGGTAGTTGGGTCGATGGTCTCAGTGAGCTCATAATGCCTATAAAGTCATGTGCCGCTAGTAAAATAGTCCACAAACACTATCTTGTGATGGAGGTGCACTTGGCTTATAGCCTCTAACCATAAGTCAAATTTCTCATCAACACTAGTTTCCTCATGCATTGTATTTTTTCCTTCTTGTGTTCTGAAGGTTGTTTTAAGAGCCCTTATTTTGGAATTCTGAACAAATTGATTTTAAAGTAAAGATGGTTGATTTTCAAAAGGTGAAAAATAGTTTTTTTGTAATTTTTTTTGAATAAAACATTGAAAAGGTGGACTTTTATAAAATGGTTTGACTAAATGGGGATGAGTTTATTAGTATTGTATTTTTATAACTAATAGTTGTGGTTTATCTAATTTTTTTTGTTTGGAAAGATAAGAATTTATTTTCAAAACTATTTTGGAAACTTGTTTCAAATGAGAAATTATGTGTTTTTAATTAAATGTTTATTAATGAATTAGGGTTTTTTATAAAACTGAATGTTCTTTGAGAGGGGTGAAATGTTTTCAAATTGATCTTTAAAGTTTAAAAACTAGTTTCATTTGAAATGGTTTTTGGTTTTGTGGTTAGTGAATTTTTGAGATGTTTTATAAATTTTTTATTGAAGTTGGTTTTGTATTTGGAAATAGTTTTTAAATAGGATAAATTTTTTTTGGATTAATGTGTGATAATTTTAAATGGGTTTTACATTAAGTTTTGATGTTTTTTTGAAGGGATTTTGTGAAATTTGAAATGGTTTTTGATTTTGTGGCTTCAGATTTTGATAAAGGGAATGTTTGGTTTGATTGTTTTGGTTTTGAAAAGTATAATGTTTTGGTTTTGGACTTTTTTGATCGCAAGGGTGACTACATGCATGGGTAAATATGGAATATAGGATGGAAATTTGCACAAGAGGATAAGTATCTAGATGAAAATGAGGTGGGTTCCTAGTGTGGTGTGGGAACATGCATGTGTGAGGACCATGGGATACCTTTGGTGAATGTGAAACCAACCAACATAGTTTATTTTCAAAAATAAATTTAAAGGAAAACTTTGTGTTTTGGTAACTGATGATTATGCTTTTTGTCTTCTTGTATTCCAGGAATGTTATTTATAAGGTATTTTGTTCCTGATAACCCTTTCCAGATGAATTGTGTCTTGAGTTTGAGTTCATGTTGGTAAGTTGGTGTAATAATGTGTGGTTAATGAAATTTTTTGAATGGTGTTTTGGGAATCCCTTTTGGTGGTTCCATTTGTGTGTTTGGTGTTATCTTACACTGTGTTTTGGTCCAATGGGCCGGTTTGATTGGTTCTTATGAATTTTCCTTGTAGGCTAGTGTACACCCCCCTAAAGAGTTAATGGATAATCGAAGTGTGTCCATGGGTGGTTCTTCATTAGTAGATCCTCCAGTTGATCAATATAAGTACTCCCTCCATGAATTTCATAATATGAGTCTTATCACCTTATATTTATGTTAAGTGAGACCTCTCGTAGTGGGAGAGCATATGTGAGGGGAGTCGAAAGAAGTTTTGTCTTCCTTTAGTTGTCTGATTTGTAAGGTATGAAGTTTGACACTATTGTGTCTAAAGGTCCTACCAGAAAGCATGTTACATGTGTTCTTGTATCATTGTATGCTTAGTCAAGTTTTAGGGGTGACATGTATTAATCTTCTAATACCATATCTTGGAGAAAGTGTCATGTGTGGGTATACATATATTGGGGTGTGTTGTGTCCGTTGGTGTTATCTAGGTTGTGGAATGGTTTCATGTGGAACCAATTGGGGAAGCTCCATTCAGGGGTTTTCTTTTCTTGAATTTGAGACAAGAGATGCTTCAATCAATAGAACTCCAACCATAGGTGCTGTGATGAAGCTAGAATGTAGTCAGAAAACCCCAGTGGTGTAGAGGGTCTTGGTTTACCTTCCATCTCTTGTGTGGGAGATAGAGGAAGGTTGAGGTTTTGTTGTGGTAGTTTAATTTAAAGTGGTCTTGTGTGGTGGAAAGGGACATGGGACCTTATTTCTTCATTGTGAACCACATAGGTGGAAGGATTCATCCTTGGTTATAAGGAGGTGTGGTCATCTCATCTTCTTAAAAACCTAGTGGTTATGTCTCACTAAATGTGAGTCTTTGTCTGATGGTCCTTGTATTGGTAACTTCATGAATTGATCTTAGTTTTGGTTTGGGCTCATCTATGGATGGTACTATCCTGTGGGGATAGTGAACCTTGTAGTGACTTTCCGTCGGTATAGAGGTTCCTTGGTTAGGTAATTTGCAGTGGATGATTAGATTGTGTCGGAAGCTCCCAAGTTAGCCCATGTTGGGTTTCTCTTGTCAGTTTGTGTGAATTAATGGGATGGTTGGTTCTTATGGTGGGGAGGCCCACTATGGGTGTCACTGAAATTTCTCGAGAATAAATTGATGATAGGTGGTCACTTATGGTTGGGAGTCTATTGGGACCTCCATGTTTTAGTAATTCAGTTATGTTCTTGGTCTGGACTTGGAGATATGTAGCCACCTATGGAGATATCTAGCCCCAAGCTCCTCCCTTGAGTAAAATTTGAGATCGGGGAACACACAATGGTTTTTTTGAATTAAAATCCTATGAGTATTCATCAATATGTGGTTTGGTATTGTCTTATTATATCAATATAGTGGTATGGGATTTCGTTTTGTAATTTCTGAGGTGTTTTGGTTTAATAGGTTGGATTGTATCATGAGAGTTTCTTTCCTACGATCGATAAAATGGATGCCTCCTAGCTTAGGGGGACGGGTGACACATAGAAGGGATTCCATTTTGGGTCACTTGAGTTTAATTTGAAATTCCTTTACTTTGTTGATAGTGTTCTTTCCTCTTCTAATGTTTCATGCATTGGGAATCCTTTTGAACTTGTAGATGAGTATCAGTTTCTCTTTTGGAGTTTTTCCTTGTGTTTGTATTCTGGGTGCGGAAGGCATTATGGTGGGGAGAAATGTCACACCCATGTTTTAAATTTTTCTTTAGTTTCAGCATGAGTTCAGGTTGCGTCTCAGTTTAAATATTTGGTTTTTTTTTTGAAAAATGAGTTTTTCAGAATTGGCATCATGTGGCCCATGGGAAGAGCATGGTTTAGAAATTCTGTTGCTTTTCCCAGGTCACCGTTCGGTTTTCCCAGTGTTTTAAATAAATAAAAAAATAAAAAAATAAAAATAAATGAATATTGAAATACAAATAAGTAAAGTAAACTAAAATTTAATTGAATTGTTCTAATAATAATGATAATGATAAAAATATTAATAATAATAATAATATTATTATATTTATCATTATTATTATTATTATTATTATCATTATTGTTAAGTTTATTATCATAATAATTATTATAATTTTTAATTTAATATATTTTTAGGGTTTTACCCTCCCTCTCTCCCTTCCCCCTCCTCTCACACACCACCCTCCCTCTCCCCCCCTTACCTCTCTTGCTGTGTGCCACCAGCTGTCGAGCTCCCTCTGGTGACCTCCTTCTAGTGAGCCTCCCTCAGGTTGCCCCGCTCTCCCTCAAGTAACCCAGCCGGCACCCTGCTATCTCTCGCGTGACCCCGCTGGTGCCCCGCTCTCCTTTCACGCATGCGGATCCCCTCCAGCGGCCCCTCCTCGCACGACCAGCCTCTCAGGCCCCTCGTCGCTCCTCCTCCTCCCTCTTATGTGCATGCGATCTACCCCAAGCAAGACCCTCATCTTATCTAGGGTTTTGTCTCATTTTCATTACGGCTTTGGTTCTCCATCAGGTAGGGTTGTGTTATAGGGTTTTTATTTTGGTTCATTTGGGTTTAATTTTCATAATTAGGGTTTGATGTTATTTTCTTGAGGTGTGGCTAGGGTACGATTGAATATTCACACCAAATTTAAGGGTTTTCTCCACCTGAGAGAGGTCATTCCTTTCTTAACCATTAATTGATAAATTTTTATTATTTATTGACTATTTTTTCATGTTTTATGATTATCCTAGGTGGTGTAAAAATAGTTTGTAAAAGGAATTGAGATGCTTTTGGTTTAAAAGTGGATTTTACTTAATGGAAATGGGTTTATTTGCTATCTAAAATCTTATGGTGCATCTTGGAAATATTTTATTAAGTGTATAAATGATTCATTAAATTGTGTAATTATTTTATAAAATTGTTAAAATGGTTTGAATGGTGTTTGTAAAATTTTATAGTGTGTGTTTGATTTTAAAGAGTGGAATTTGAGTGTGTTTTGGGGGAAAATTTGTGTTTTATATCTTGGAAATTATTTATTAAATATTTAATTTTTTTTAAATTATTTTTGTGGTGTGGAAGTTGTATTTAATAGGATTAAAAATGTGTTCAATTTTAAAGTGACATTTTCTATGTGAAATTGTGTGTTTTTTATGTGTAAACCTTTGTTTTGTCACTTGATATTATTTTATTAATCATGAAATTTTTTTATTAGATGATGTATGGGCTGAAAATTATATTTTTTTATGACATTTTATGTGTGGTTTATTTTTAAAAATGATTTTCAGAGCATTTTTTGGTGTAAAATCTTAGGGGTGTTTATTATAATTGTTTTATAAATTGTTCTAAGGGTTTATAAAATTGTATAAGAGGTGAAAAACATGTTTGGGAATGGTTTATGTGTGTGTGTGATTTTAAATTAGAATTATGAGTATGAAAGTGGTGGAATTTAATGTCTAAAGCCTTGTTTGGTTAATGAAACAAGAAAGTGGTGTTATGTGATATGTGAAACTTGTTTGAGTTTAAAAGGGAACCTGAGTATCTTGGTGGTGGACTACGACAATTTATCTCGTGATTCAGAAGTGTATACAACCTAATTCCACTAAGTGGGATTGATGATGACAACACTAACTAAACATGGATGATTATTAGAGACCACTAGAACTTTGGATGTTTCTTTTATCTAGTGGCTCGTGCATGAGAATATTGTTGGTTGTCGTTTCTGTACCACATCTCACAGGGATGATAGGTTCTTATGGTCGCATTGCTAGCTTGTGTCTAGGGGATTTTCCCATGAATAGTTATAAATTATTATATCTCACTTACTATCAGTATATGGTATTCTATGGTAGTCTAGAAATTTCAAAAATATAAGTTCACTTTTCTTTAATATTGAATCATTTAGAACTGTTTTTCATTTAAATTTGTTTTCATTCAATTTTGTTTTTCTTAAAAGTTGTTTTACTTAAAATTTTCCTTAAAATTTCATTCATTATAAAAGTTGAAAGTATATTTTTCATTTAATGATTAGTTTAAGGAATCTTTTATTCCAGTGGAATCTAATAGGGCTTTGGCTCACACCCTACCTATACCTTTGGGGGTATGTAGATCTTGTTGATTGTTTGTTCTATGTAAAGGCATAATGTTTGGTAGTGGTAGTTTTGGCTCTCATGGTTCCCTTTGTGGGTCTTGGTGGTGGTGGATTGAGGATGTATATCTTAACATTTTTTGGAGGTTTGGGTCGGATATTTAGTTTTTCATTCTTTCTAGTCCTTTTGGGGTGTTTTCTTTGAGTTTTAAACTTTTAATTTGGATTTTTTATATACCTTATTGTTTGTGTATATTCAGTTTGTGTTTATTTATCTTGTGAGATGTTATTATTAATTAATTGGGTAAAATAATTCCCAATGTATATTATCGATTCCCAGCCACTAATTTCTAGTCCATGGGGATCAGGAATGCCCTTATGGCCTTGTCACAGATTGACATGGTTGACCATTTTAGGGTCGACCCGGGTTGGTTCATGACATGCTCTTAGAATAATTCATAACTTTACTTTGAACAAGTATGGTTGAGGAATTAAATAGAACTAGATGATTCTACTATGGATATGTATTATTTCTCTCATAATACCATTTGTTTGTGATTCAATTATACTTTGTATCACTTTATATCTATCATGTTCCATGAGAAATAGAAAAGAAAGAAAAATTGACATGGGTTGTGTATTAAAAAGGTAAAAAATTATCATTTGAGACCGATTAATTCCATGAAGGATCATATGTTGTTATAGGATGGATGTGAGATCTATCCTAGACATGTCTTTCGAAAAATAAAAATGCAAAATAAAAGGAAAGAACATGATACCCTTTTTACACTTACTTTACATATACATGTATCCAACTTGATTTATTGGGAGTTAGGATTTGATTTGGATATAGAGGAGACATGTTATTATACCTATCATGACCTTCATGCATTATACATCAAATTCTACCCTCCTCTTTGAGCAAGTATTTCATTATTTACATGTCTGCCTGCAACATCATAGTTAATAAATCCTAATTGTTGAATCCTCATGATTGTTTTTGGATTTGTATTTATAAAGTAGAGATAATATAACCAATGAAATAATATGGTCAGGATCATGTACTAAGTGAATGATCATAACTCAAGATTCATTTTACCTTGAGTGATGAGAGAAAACTCATTGTGACATGAATTGTAAATGGGTACAGGATTCAAGGAACAATTGAGATATTGTAATTAAAAGATTAAGAAATTGTTCAAAGAACTGAACTATGAGGCATGACTGATTTTCTATATATGGATGATTCTAGAGGAAGAAATTTTCTACTTACAGTTAGTTTTATTTTCCTATACATAATGAATGTTTCCTACTTTCAAAATTACATACCCTTTTTTTAAATCCTTATTCAGGTCTTTTTGTTTGAGGATAAGAAATTGTTCATGTTTTGGGGAATTTGAAAAGATGAAATATTATATAAATTTTACTATCATTTTATTATATATTTTCATTAATTTATATGGTAATTCACATGTTATGTGTTTATCTTTTCAGGAATTATACATCCAATGTTTAAAACAGAAAAAATGAATAAAATGAACAAATTTTACTATGACACATCATGAATCCTCATTGTATGACGTGTAGTAGAGTTTCACAGCATACTGAAAGTCATAAAAAAATTCATGATAGAATTCATGAGAACAAAAATTAGAAAATCCATTAGGCGATGTGATTTTTAGATACACTTCATGAAACCTTTGAATGGAATTCTTAATTCAAAGATAAATCTTGAAGTAAGGTACACATCGTGAGTCTCATATGCACATTGTGAAGGGAATCAAATCATAAAATATAAAATGAGATGTGTGTGAGATACATATAGTTTCCAAATCCATAGATAAAACTACATATCTTCATTACACCACATGAATACCAACTACACATCGTGTAATATATAAACTATATATGCATCTTACGGGCATTAGATTTAAAAGAGTTTCCGTCACACCTGTTTTTTTCTTTTCATGTTAGAGTTTTTATCCGGTTCATTTAAAATCCCATTATTTTTATTGGGTGTTGGGGGAGATTAATTTAGAGTTTTTAACTTCCATATATGTCTAATCACCCTAATTTGGGATCCCCATTTCTTGTTTATAATTTTTTGGAGAGAGGGTGGTTACTTCATGATTTGGGCCAACTGTGAGCTCATTTCCTGTTTTAAAAACCAAATTTTTTTCTTATATAAATTCTTTGTTTTTAAACATATTTCACCCATTAAACTTTGTACATTTTCTCCATTGATATATTCAAACCAAAATACCATTTTGGACACCTTAAGAATTCATAATCATGGTTAATTGGGGTTACTTATTTATGAATTGGGCCAGCCCAGGGGCCCATTTCCAGTTTAAAAAAAATAAATTGTTAATTTTATATATAATTAAATATTTAATATTTTTTGGTGATCCCACCTCCCACACGAATCCAGTATCACTATCGTCACCCCCATTATTTATTTTCCCTCTTTTGAGATCATAATAGTCGTAGAGTTCCGAATCATTCTCAATGTCTCTCAAATCGTCCACAATAAACATGATAAATTGAATCATTCATAAATCCTTCAATTCGTACTCTTTTTGCAACCAATATTCATTCACTAGTTCTTATAGACCATTGGAGTCTCTCCATGACGTTTCAAGTCATTAAATTTTATATAAGGGTGAATATATAATGGAATACGAAGAGTTTTCTAGTTGAAAAGGTAAGATTCTTTCTCCTTTATCCTCCCTCTTTGTCCTCCTTTCAATATTTATTGGTTTTATAATCTCCCCTAGTCATGATCGGCCTAGGGTTATGTTATAAAATTACTTTTGATGGGTTTTTTGTTTGTTTGGGGCTTTTCTTCATAGGTTTAGGGATTTTAAACCCTCATATGGTGATTTTGGGTGTGCGTTTCCATTACGCCAAGGATTTAAGGTAGGATATCCCTTGCACATACCTTTATCATTTAAGATTCATCATTTTCATATTTTTTTCATATGTTATATATTTTTACTATTATTTTTTAGCATTTGGATAATTTTCATAGTGTTCAAAATGGTTTTTTAATCCTTGTTTTGTGAAAGGTAATGTTGATTTGTTATAAAAGTGCACACCATGTGTTTGTTTAAATGTTCCACTATCATTTCAAGTTATTTTGTGAGGTTTAGAACCAGGTTTGTGGTATTTTGAATATATTACAGTATCTTGTATAAAATATTTCATGAAATTTATGCTTTATTCCTTGTCATGTTCTTAAAATAAATTTTCTTGTTTAAAAAGGGCATGTCAGGTATTCGGTAAATTGCCCGGTTGGATTTTATGTGCTATGTTTTATTTAAAAATTATTTTTATTTATTTATAAATGAATTGGAAGAATTATCAATGATATTATTGGCTTCTTATATGTATTTTCCAATTTTTATTTGGTTTTACAAAAAATGGGTTTTGGTTTATAACATGTTTTGGCCCAAGTTGTTGAAAAATGGCCTGTTTCACATCCTTATGAAAATGGTTGTGTTTTGAATATGTAACCTGAATGTTTTAAGGGAATTACGAATATGTTTTTATACTTTAAATTGTGTTTATACACCTTCTTAATAAAATTGAAATTCATACCTTGGTCAAATGATTTTTTGAGAAAGGCTTAATGGCCCGTTTGGCATTTGATTTATTGTAAAAATGGATTCCATGTGTATTTCATGTGCTATATTTTGGGACAATTTTATGGTCCATGAAAATTATTTATTAATTGTTTTTGGGGATTCCAAATCTGTTTTTTTATGTTATTGATGGTTTTTTGGCTGTAAAAGAGCATTACTGAATGGATTTTATGCGCAAGGACTTGTTATACACCTTGGTATTTTTTTACAAATCGTTTTAGTGGCTTATTAATTCTTAAATGAAATGTGAAGCATATTTATGGGATGTTTGACTTTTTATGGCTTGGTAATTGAATTTTGAGGTGTAAATTGTATTTGATAATATGTTTAACTTGATTGAGCACAAAAGTAAATCTCAGGTATCTAGGTGGGCGGACGTGTACTTGTATGCTAGTGATTATGTGGGGTTTGGCCCCTGTTTCACGTAGCAAGTTTGACGATGACAACACTAAATAAAAAATGATGATGATGATGTTGTGGGACCACTAGTTTATGGGTATTATCCCTACTAATGGCTTTTTTGAATGAGAACAGATATTTTTTATGGTTACGTTCTCCGAGATACGAGGTACCTGGGGCTCACAACTAACCAGTGCCTAGGGGTCTTCTCGTGACTTATGCTCATTGGCTATTTTGTACTCACCGTTGGTATATGGTGTGTTTTTTTGGTATATTAAGTAGTGCGTGTGATTTATTTTAACTTTTAATTTATTTAAAGTATCCCTCTTGAAAACTATTTTCATTTTGAAGTTTCACCTATTCAAAAATTATTACTAGCATTTTTGTTCATAAAACATGCATGTTCTTGTCTGGTAAGTTTTTTATTGCATGGGAACTCATTTGGAAAACATACCATTATATTTGTATTTAAAAAATGAAATTTATGTTTCTTTTATCTTAAATGATGTTCATTGGAAATATAATATCTGGCTAACCTACTGAGTTTTAATACTCACGCCTATAGTCTTCTTCAGTTTTTAGCCCTTGTGCAGGTTTTTGCTTGAGTTTGATCACCATGGGTGACATGTAATAATTTTGTGGTATAGTGACCAGAGTTATCACTGGAGTTAGTTGGTTATCCATTTTTCAGTTGGGTTGTTTGTTTAGTTGTACTTTCAGTTTCTTGTACAAAAAATGTTCAGTTCAATTTTTATATAAAAGTATTTTGGGTTGTCCATTTATTTTTGATTTTTATTTTATTGTTTATTTATGAGAGAAATAGTTCCCTTTTGTACTCTATTGATGCCCTTGGTTCTTGTCACCATACTGGGAGGATCGGTAACACCTCTCGGGACTTGTTGCGGGCTAGCTTGGGTGACTGGTTCAGGGTCAACTCAGGCTGGTTCGTGACAAAATGGTATCCGAGCAGGTCAGCTCTTAGCAGATCTTTTTAGAGTACCCTTGTTTTTTGGGGGATGTCAAGGTAGATGGATTAGGATTGTGGTTTCTTTAGGGGTAAGTGTGGGAAGATATTTGTGAACTCTTTCTTCTTCTGAACCTCGGGTTTCTATAGAAAGTCTGGTTTTATTAGCGTCTTTTATTCTTGTTGCTTTTTTGGTGTTGGGATATGACAATGGGAGTATGACTAATGGCCTCTATGAGCTCGCAGGGCCTAGAAAGCCATGTGGAGCTGAGGAATGGTCCTAATAAGTCTCTCAGTTTTGGTGTTGTGTTTGACATATGGCCGCCAACCATATGGTCAAGTCACCCACCAACACTAGTTCTCTATTGCGGGTTTCTTGGACCTTTCTTGAATTCTGAATTTTTGTTTTGAAAATCCTTGTGTGAGAATTATGAAAATGGGTTTTAAAGGAAGGATTTGATTTTTAAATGGGGGAAATGGGTTTTCAAAAATTAAATATATGAATGGTTTGTAAGGTTGTGTATTTTTTAAAAAAAAATTTGGGAGGAAGTAGAAATTATTTAACAGGATTGGATTTTCCCTAATCTAAACTTGTGGTTTATTGAAATAAAAGGTTTTGAAAGTGTGAATCATTTTAAAGTAATTCTGAATTTTATTAAATTGGGTGTTTTGGCCTATTGAAAAGTTTTTGAATATGAGGAATTGGTTTTGGAAATTTGGTTTTGAGTGACTAGTGTTTTTCTGGAAAGGGTTTTGGACTCTGTAGTTGTCGGATTATGAAAATATACCTTGCTGAATTTTTTTTAAAATGGGAAAGGGCTATTTGGAATAGAATGGTTGTTTTTGGAAGTTTTATTAATTGAAATGGATAGTTTTTTTAATCAAATTTTTTGTGATGAAGCATGGCCTGTCTTTTGAAATCTGAAAATAGTTTTTGATTTGGTGGTTAATGTGCCTTTGGAAGGTACATGATTATTTTTGTAATGATGATGTTTTTTTTTACAATTTGGTGTTTTCATGGGTTCTGAAAAGAATGGTTTTGTAGATATATGGATGAATGGCCGGTATGTCATGGTATTAGAGTGAGAGTGAATTTGGATATCTATCTATGAGTTCGTATATAGATGAAGGTGTTTTTTTTGAGAAATTGAGTTTTTTGAGTTGTGTTTTCTTTAGAACCTGACTGTGGTGCAATAGATGCTTTAAGAATCAGGGCTCCAACCATAGGCTTCGGAGTGAAGATTCCCATGCAGTCAAGAAATCGACAGAGTTGTTTAGTTCTCGACTTGGATTCTACCTACACTATTTTGGTAAGGTAGTTTCTACTCTATTTTGGTTCCCCATCACTGTTAATTTCCTCTTGTCACAATGAGTGTGGTGGACTTACCCCTCACAGAGTGTCAATGGTCATGCCTTCATGGATGTGGGATTATGATCAATGTTCATGTGTGGGATGCCTGTGTAAATTAGGTGCGGTCTTGGTAATAACTATTCATAGTTGTAGAGTTTTGCGTAGTTTCTTTATTTCTTTTTTGGTTTTAGTGTTCAAATTAGTGGTTCCCCTTTCCTCCCCTCCCCGAGTGGTAGGGGTCCGGATCAATGCTGAAAGTGTTTTCCCAGTTCTTGTCCCCTCTATTTGGGAGTGGGTGGTTTAGATGTTCATGTTGTAACCTTGTTACTTGAGTTTTTAGGATATTGTAGAAGAGTTTTTGTGTTCTTGTGTGAGTGAGGCCCGATTCTATCTCATGTTGAATTCTTGTTTGTTCGTTACAATTTGGGTTCTAATGGTGTGGAGACCCCCCACGGGTCTCGTTGATTTTTCTTCCTAAGAACTTATCTAGTTATAGTTGTTTATTAATGGTGGGGATTCTGTTCTATAATCCACTAGAATATTTTTTTTTCGTGATATATCTTTGTTTTGGGTGATTTTTCGGTTCATTGGTAGAAGGCCCAACAATCGGGTTCATTATTCGGTTGTGGGGGTAGTGACTTGATCTTTCTGTTGATTCTCAGGATGTGGTTGAGAGTTGGTTTTTTGGTTGAGGTTAGAGGATTAAGTTCCATAAATTGTTTATGTTGTGTCATTTTATTAAGAGGTTGGTCCATATTTATAAATAATCCTTAGGTGTTGATCAATCAGTCGGAATTATCTATCTCTTTCTAGGGGCGGAATGCTTTAATGGTGGGTAGAATTGTCTCACCCGTTTTTTTCATGTCAGGGTTTTGATCCAGTTCATTTAAAATCCCATTATTTTTCTTGGGTGTTTTATGAGATTAATTTTGAGTTTTTATCTTCCATATAAGTCTAATCACCTTAATTTGGGTTCCCCATTTCTTGTTAAGGAGTTTTTTGAGATAGGGTGGTTACTTCATGATTTGGGCCAACCGTGAACCCATTTCCAATTTTAAAAACCAAATTTGTTTCTTTTATAACACCTTTGTTTTTGAAGATATTTCACCCATTAAACTTCATACATTTCCTCCATTGATATATAAAAACGACCATACCATTTTGGACTCCTTAAGAATTCATAATAATGGTGAATTGGGGTTACTTATTTAGGTATAGGGCCAGCCCATGGGCCCATTTCTAGTTTTTAAAAAATAAATTGTTTATTTTTACATCTAATTCAATATTTAATATTTTTCAGCTATTCCAAATCTAAAACGAATCCAATATCACTATATTCACCCCCTTTATCTATTTTCTCTATTTGAATCTCAAAATTGTCACGGAGTGGGGAAACATTCTTAATGTCTCTCAAATCATCCAGAATAAAAAAGGTAAATTTCATCATTCATAAATCATTCAATTAGTACTATTTTGGCCACCATTATTCATTACATGGTTCTTACAGACCATAGGAGTCTCTAAGAGAAGTTTCAAGTCATTTACGTTTATATAAGGGTGCAGATCTAATGGAATACTAAGAGTTTTCTAGTTGAAAAGGTGAGATTCCTTCTCCTTTATCCTCCCTCTTCTTCTTCCTTTCATTATTTATTGGTTTTATAATCTATACTAGTCATGATAGACCTAGGGTTATGTTATAAAATGATTTTTTATGGGTTTTTTGTTCGTTTTGGGCAGTTCCTCATAGGTTTAGGGTTTGTAAACCCTCAGATGGTGATTTTCGGTGTGTGTTTCCATTACGCCAAGGATTTGAGATAGGATATCCCTTGCACATGCCTTTATCTTTTAAGATTCATCATTTTCATATTTTTTTCATATGTTATATATGTTTATTATTATTTTTCATCATTTATATAATTTTCATGGTGTGCTAAATGGTTGTTTAATCCCTATTTTGTGAAAGGTAATGTTGTTTTGTCATAAAAGTGGGCACCAAGTGTTTGTTTAAATGTTCCACTATATTTTGAAGCTATTTTGTGAGGTTTAGAACCAAGTTTGTGGTATTTTGAATATATTACAGTATTTTTTATAAATTATTGCATGAAATTGATTCTTTATTCCATGTCATGTTCTTAAAATAAATTTTTTTGTTTAAAAATGGCATGTCGTGTAATCGATAAATTGCCCAGTTGGCTTGTATGTGTTATGTTTGATTTAAAAATTATTTGTTTGGATTTATAAATGAATTTGATGAATTATAAATGATATTTTTGGGACCTTATATGGCTTTACAGTTTGTATTTGTTCTTAAAACCAAATGGTTTTTGGTTTATAACATGTTTTGGCCCAAGTTGTCGAAAAATGTCCCGTTTCACATCCTTAGGAAAATGGTTGTGTTGTGAATATGTAACCTGAATATTTTAGGGGATTTATGAATGGTTTTTTATATTGTAAATGGTGTGTATACACCTCATTAATAAAAGTGAAATTCATACCTTGGTCAAATGATAGTTTTGAGAAAGGATTAAAGGCCCGTTTGGCATTTGTTTTTTTTTTGTAAAAATGGCTTCCATGTGTATTTCATGTTCTACACTTTGGGATGATTTTATGGTCCATGAAAATGAGTTATCAATTAGTTTTAGGGCTAAAAAATATGGGTTGTTATGTTATTGATGGTTTTTTGTCTGTAAAAGAGCATTACTGAATGAATTTTATGTGTAAGGCCTCGTTATACACCTTGAAATTGTTTTACAAATCTTTTTAGTGGTTTATTGATTCGTGAAAGAAATGTGAAGCATGTTTATGGGATGATTGTGTTTTTATTGATTTATAATGTAATTTTGAGGTGTAAATTGTATTTTATAATATTTTTAACCTGATTGAGCACAAAAGGGAATCCCAGGTACCTAGGTGGGCGGATGTGTACTAGTATGCTAGTGATTCTGTGGGGTTTGGCCCCTCTTTCACGTAGCTAGTTTGATGATGAAAACACTAACTAAAAAATGATGATGATGGTGTTAGGGGACCACTAGGTTATGGTTATTCTCCATACTAGTGGCTCTTTTTCAAGAGAACGAATATTTATTATGGTGACTTTCACCGAGATAAGAGGTTCCTGGGGCTCACAACTAACCAGTGCCTTGGGGTGTTCCCGTGACTTATGCTCATTGGATATTTTGTACTCACCATTGGTATACAGTGTGTTTGGTAGGTCAATTCAGTAGTGTGTGTGATTTATTTAAAAGTGTAAATTCTTCAAATCATCCCTCTTGAAAACTATTTTCATTTTGAAGTTGCACCTCTTTGAAAATTATTACTAGCATTTTTGTTTATAAAACATGAATGTTTTTGTCTGGTAATTTTTTTATAGCATGTGACCTCATTTGGAAAAAATACCATCATATTTGTATTTAAATCTTGAAATTGATGTTATTTTATCTTAAATGATGTGCATTGGGAATAGAATATTGGGCTAACCTACCGAGTTTTAATACTCACGCATATAGTCTTCTTCTATTTTTAGCCCATGTGCAGGTTTCAGCTTGAGTTCAATTGCCCTGGGCGACACATGATAATTTTGTTGGAGAGTGACCAGAGTGGTCACATGGAGTTATTTGGTTATCATTTTTTTTCAGTTCAGTTGTTGGTTTAGTTTTACTTTCTGTTTCTTGTACAAATAATTTTCAGTTCAATTTTTATATAAAAGTATTTTGGGTTTTCCATTTCTTTTTGTTGTTTGTTTTATTGTTTATATATGGTATAAATCATTCCCTTGTGTAATATATTTATTCCCTTAGTGCATGTCACCATCCTGGTAGGATCGGGAATGCCTATTGAGACATGTCATGGGCTGGCCTGGGTGGCTGGTTCAGGGTCGACTCGGGTTGGTTCCTGATAGTTTCAAACCATATGACTTCTGTTATTTCATTCATCTATTGTTTCCAATTACTCGTGATACCCCAAAATGAAAATTTCACAAGTTTTTCTGGTTTTTATACTTTAATACATGCATCTTGAGTTGTTTTCAACAACGTTCTTCCTTCCTTTTCACATCATCAACCCCATTCATCACCCTTTCAAGCACCGATTATTTGAAAAAAAATTCTTGCTTTCATTACCACTCTTATTTCAAGTAAGTATTTTACCAAATTGTGTTTGATCCAAGATTTTTGACTACTTTTCCTTAATTGAATTCTTTTATTGAATAAATTCTGGTCTGAAAATTATTTAATCAAAAATATTGATGGCATATTAAGCATGATTCTAATTCTTTGATAAATTTCATTTGATCCTACCATGATTAGATAAAACATATAGGGTAGGGATCGAGAGTAGTTGTATCTGAATTCAATAAGTATTTAGTTTTAAACTCAGAAATCATGAGGGTTAGTAATCTGGATAAATAACCCTTGTTAATTTAATTCATTCAACCATCCTTGACCATGAGAAATTGGAATGAAGGATCATATCCCAATTAAAGCATATTAGGTTATGACAAATAGCCTAAAATACTTTCTGACAATGAAGTTAAGATTAATGCATATATGATTTCACTATCTATAGATAAAGGAATAGTTATCTCTATGGCAGAAATAACTGATTTGACCACAGTCAACTACCAACCTTTTCTTTCATCACAGCCTAAACCCTAGGATCCTACTAAGTTAGAATTAAGATTACATTTTCTACAAATCCCCAAAATTGGTCTCGATCCCTTTATTTTTCTCAAATACAACATTAAACTCTCTATAAATATATTTACCAAACAGATTTAGCTTGTGAAGACTCCAATATAAAATGGTTCCAAGCCAATGGTTGCCATTTTCAGTCTAATTCTCCATGTGATCGACCTTGAACTACCTCTACACTACATCCTAGTAGAAAGTGAATTGTGGGAAACAATAAAACCTAATAATAAAGAATCCCACAAAAATTAAATGAAGTGTGTGTTCATGTCAACTTTCATTCATCATAACAATTTCATAAAAGTGATAGTATTTTAAAATTTTGTATTTTTCACTATTCACTAAAAATCATTCTTTTCCTAAAATTTCCAAAAAAATCATAATATTATTATGGAATGATTATTTTAAATATGATATATATTTTATTAAATAAAATTTATTTTTATCTATTAATAAATTATAATATTCTTTCACAAAATGCAATAAAAACAATTTTGATGAAAATTCATTTTTAGAATGTAAAATGATTTATTATTTTTCTGTCTTAATAACAATAATTAAATGAATTTTAATGTATTTGATTTAATATATTATCTTAAAATTTCATTGAAATCATACATCAATAGTGACATATTTAACTTATTAATATAAATACACATTACATGCATAAAAATAATTTTACAAAAAAAATATCTTTTAACCTTCAATTTTTTTTTATTTTCTTTTGTAACTAATTAATAACAAATGAATTCATTTTATACAATTTTAAAAATAATTGTAAAAAAATTCCTATTCACACCTGAAAATCTCAAGGCTAGGTGATTACTCTTACATTAGATAATAGTAATTCAAAAATATATCGTGATTCGTTTAAACTCAGTGTTGTATATAAAGAAAGCTACCAAAAACTTCCAATTTAATTAATATAAATATATCATAATATATAGCGGTGTTATAAAACTCATTGGTATATTTATTTTCAATTATTTTTAGACTGAGTTTTCTATTTTCTGATATAAATTAAATAGGTATTTCAAAGTTTTTAATAATACTAAGGGCTATAGGGGCATAGAGTTAGGAATATGGATTAGGATTAAATATTAGACAATTTTTTTGTTAAAAATGAAGAGGGTTTTGATGAATAGTATAAAATATAGTTTTCTACAGATTTATAAATAGTTAAGTTTAACATAAATTCCATTTGGTATTTTATAGTGAGTGATATTTTTTTGGATATGTACTAAAAATGGGGTTGTCATATTTTACAATATACCCTGATAATAGGAATTGATATAATTGCAGTGAATATCATAGCCGATGATAATCAGGTATCATAAAGAGGAATAAGATTTCATATTATCCTATAAAATATGATATTATTATATTATGATATTATTTCCATGGGATTCACGTTAATGTATATAGTTATTTCATCCAATATAGTTTCTTCAAATTAGAATTAATAAATATTTATTTTTTACGGATTTCGCATTCATTGAAGGAGCTCAATGAGTTATCTAAATATAAGTAATGTATGGATACCCTGATATGGTATATTTTATGGCCAAGGCTCTATGTTTAATAAATATCATTGGGTTAGTATATAAAAGGGTAGATTTTTCTCCATTTAAAATACTTGATATTGAGTAATGACTAGAACATTTAATCTCTCTTACTATATGAACATATGTTCATATTTTGAAGAAGGTGATACCACCCCTTTGGTAGGTTCAGGATCCTCACATTGTAAATGATGATATATGGTTGGTGTGTAACTAATAGAGGTAGGATCCCTTTGGATGATTCTTGGGAGATCTAGATTTAGCACACAGTGACGAGTAAAAGATGTATTACCAAACACTATAGACATAACACACCAATTTTTTTCATCATTCCACTATAAATCAAACTTTTGAAGTTAGATTTAAAAATTCCAATGGTTTGTTTTGCTACTAAAGTTCATAATATTATCTCCCTAAACCCCTAAAATTTATTATTGGCATACAAGAATCATACATTGAGGTAAAGTGATATTATTTTCTCAACAAAAAGAATTTATATTAAGTTATA
This sequence comes from Viscum album, assembly GCA_963277665.1. Classification (NCBI taxonomy): domain Eukaryota; kingdom Viridiplantae; phylum Streptophyta; class Magnoliopsida; order Santalales; family Viscaceae; genus Viscum; species Viscum album. Next base: position 1,938,103,854 of record OY728126.1, on the reverse strand, counting down.
AATGTGTATGTGTATATATATTATTATTAATACTAATATATATAAATATATAAAATATAAATGAAAGGGGATTCTTCCCCTTCCTAACACACTAAAATAATTCTTAGACTACCCCTATGACTTGTTCCATCTACTCCACTCAGCCCCTTGTAGGCCAGATCACCCACTACCACAACCCATTCCAGCTGCATTCTGCCTCAGCAACCACCAAACCACCCTTTTTGGTATGAAGTCTCTGACCCTCTCGTAAACCTAAAACCCAATTTTGTTACCCAAAACTATTGTGGGATATACGTAGTTATATTATTAGATATATAATGAATATTTTTTATCTTCACACATCCCCTTTGTCACTGTTCTTATAAACAAGAACTAGTCTTTTCCTATAAACACCACTAAAATTTCTAAGAGGCTTCTTCAGTCACATTCTCTTTATAAACCGACACCCTTTTCATAGGTTTCACCACAAATAATATAGACCAATTTTTCAAATTAGATGATCCCACTACCTCTATATTAATCTAGCTAAAAATTCATGACCAAATATTTCTCTCACCATGCCCCACCAAATCAACACTTCTGAAATCTAATATTTAGTACTTTTTGTAAAGACGGTTGGAGTTTACCCATTTGATTGTTCAGGAAATGAATGATGATTTAGAAATATAGTTTAATCAATTTCATAGCTCATTTCATAGTGTGTTATTTCAATATCATCAATAACTATGGTTTATGATGTCATTGATTATACAGGATGAAAAATTCAACAAAATTTATTAAGAAAATAAATTAAACAACAACTTCAATGAAAAAAATATAATAATTAACTAGTATAAATCATTTTCATCATAATCGATATTAATGAGTCAAATAAAAATATCCACATTGATTAGATCATTTAAACTATAATTTATTTATAGGATTTCACAACTAGGATTGGCTAAGAAAATGAGTGAACCAAATTATTAGAAGGTAATTAATTTTTAAATAATGAAAATTGGACCTTAAGGTGGGATTGGATAATACCCAAGTCCTGACATGATTTTATATTGTTATTAAATGAAAAAATATATATTATGTGTTATTATGGTCAAAGTTTCTCAATTTGATCTATTTCTTCAAGTTATCAACATTTTTTACCAAAAACTAAAAACTATATACATGAGACATTTAATTAAATAAATAAAATAATAATAAATGAAATATAATCCAAAGAATGTTTAATTAACCCCAATATTCTACCCTAAGGTAAAAACCACATTTTTGAATTCAATGTAACCATTAATAAAATACCATAATTTATTTAAAAGGTTAATATTACCATTTTTCTCAATTGTTGTAAATTTCGAAAATTCTAGTAGAAATTAATAAATTCTATAATATGATATTTCAAGCTTCTCTACTCATGTCATATAGATACACAGTAAAAAATTCATGATCATTGAAAAAAAACTCTAGTGGCCTCCTACTTTGATATGTATAATACTTTTTTCTATTGTATGTAATTCTCATAAAATATTAAATATTTTATAATATCTATAGTATAATAAACTAATTATTTTTCAATAATTGATGACTAAATAATGGAAAAAAACATAGTAAAAATTAGTAATGTTGATTGTGCAATGCATTATATGGTGTCATTCTAATATACGAATGATGACTAATATCATATAAAACTATCTAAAGGGAAATTCATATTCATATGAACCATAAAAACCCATAAACATTCCCTCATTATGTCTTCCACTATATAAATCATCTTCTTGACCTAAACAACTTTCCAAAAATAAAATATTGTTCCTTGACACAATTGGATGTGAAAATCATGTTGTAATCCTTTCCATGTACTATAATTAAATCAAGTATTATGATTGAATATGATTATCCAAATAACATTAATGAACATCACCACTTTAACCAAATAAATTCAAGTCATACATTCCACAAAACTCCTCTCTCAAATAATTTACAAATGAGGTAAATTATCTAACTGATCAAGAATGAACCAAATCTCTTAAAACCGTTTTGGAGTTCATGGAAATATAGAAAAAAAATTATAGAAACATCCTCACATTTCCACTATAGAATACTCTATGGTTGAAAAAACATGCAGTACTTGATGATAAATCTATACCAATTAACAAGTAATACACCTATATACAATCTTAGTTATTGACTTATTCATATTTTACCACCAAAAATACCTCTTAAAATTATGATAAATTTTTAAAATATAACAATACACTACTATAGGTCTATGAAACTCAAACTATACATCCTTAAGAAAACTAAAATAAATAAATAATCATCCTTTAAATAAGACTTGATGCTCTATTCCTTTAATAAATTTATTCTTGAAGAGTCATACCTTCTAAAAAACATAAAAAAATTCACACTAAATTAAAAATATAATAAATAATGAAAAAATTCATTGAACATAATCCTAGGACAATAAAAAATCATCCCCATAAATCTAGTAAGTAATTATAGGATTAAATAAAGAAAATATCTCACCCTAAACATGAAAAGTAAAATGTTAATCTAAATAAAATCATTGTTTCTCACACTATAATGCCTCAACCCCCACTCCAATATTTAAAATTAAAAATTATACAATATAAAAATACACATTACAATATTTTCCCTTCCTATACCCTTGATTCTTAATAGCTCCTCACATATGGTCATAATGAATCCCTTAAGGTAAAGAAATATCATTTTGTTAACCCCTACCATCTGCACCCTACATGGGTGGTCAATTAGGTCACTTATCAATCTGCTACAATAATGGTCATAAGAGAAACTATTATAGAGGATATAATTTGAAATTTAGGGTGGTCCATCTGTCATCATGATATGTATAGGTATCTAAAAATAAGGAAAGATATTTTATAGCCAATAAATTAACTATACCAATATAAAGATAAAGGAATAGAATTTGGGGAACTCTATATGATTAAATGATATATATACCTATTGCCTAATATCTTTCTAGTAGGTATCCAATATAGTAATTTATTCTTGACAATATAGATTATAAAATATTATAACTCTTTAATCCAACACTATAATGAATTCCAGATCCCATCATCATTACATTTTGTATAGGAGGTTTTTCAACCAACTCTAATATATCTATAACCTTTAGATATATCTAAAATATATAGGAAGACACCTAAAAAAGAATACTAGTTTTATGATATAAATAAAAAATATCAATCTCTAAAATATTCATTTATAAAAATGTTGTGAAAATAATGGATATTTTTCATGATTCATTTATAAATTTCTCACACATATAAATTCTCTTATTAGATGGGTAAAAACACATTCAGATGCTCTTCACTAAGGATCATAAATAAAAATATTCTCTTGAAATTAGTTTGAAAGTGAATCCAATGAATAATATATTCATATTTATCACCTATATAAATATTCCACCATTTCATCGTAGTGTTTTGTAGAAATCATAACCAAAGAAAGCCCATACTCATCAAAAGCATGTACTAAATGAAAATATAGTTCTAATTTATTGGTTCATTACTTGATCAACACATTAAAAATTATTTCATAATTCTTCATAAATATTTGATATTATAAACATTGTAATGATATATATCAGGCTTCATTCATTATTCAGTTTGGATTCTAATCACTCTATTATGTAATTAGGTCCTACAACAATTCTTTTATCCCATCACACTGACAATAAACTAGAGTATTAGCTATAGTTGAACTAAAATTACATAATTAATAGCCTGTGAATATTGTTTTATATGAATCACATATTTTCTATGGTCTATCCTTTTCATAGAATTTATCTTTTCATGATACAAGAAATCATCATGACCTGAATATTACATGATTCATTTCCATACCTAAAACTGACACTATATATGGGAAATCATTCTCACATTTAGCTAGAAAGTAATGAAGAACCTTTTATAGTAATATGTCTATTTCCATATCCTTTTATTGATTTAATTGGTCTACATTGAATCTTATGTTCAGATATATTATTTTCATACAAATCCTTTGAAATAATCTCTAATTCAAACTATAAACTCTATCCTAAACAACCGCCCACTAATACTAAAATTTCATAATGCAGCACCACTAGGTTATTATTTTTCTATAAATGATATCTTGTATTACCCCCCTAAGACCACCTTCAAAATAAAATGATATAAATGCTAGATCTAAGGGTATTTGAGACATGGATGAGATTTATTGCCTTATAAATATAAAACCTCCACACACCAAATTATGAAATAAAAAATATAAATTCAAGGAAATAAATAATGAATGCATGAAATGTTATAAAAAAATAATAATTCCCACTTATAGATTGAAAATAATACAAATTCCCACAATGATATATCTTAAATAAATGAAAATTAAACTAGACTCTTTCTCCAAGTGATCTATAATATTATGTTAATGAAAGTCAATTCCAGCACCAATATGGTCCAATAAATGTGAATTATAATATATATAATAAGAGAGAGTATAAAAATATACAATATATTACTTCTCTAAAACCGCATGTTCCAATACAAATAGATCATATTAATTATTCAATAAAATGAAAAAAATAACAGAAAATAACCACCAATAATTTTTCTAATTCTACTCATAGTTCACCAAATATAAAATCTCAAAAAAATACCATGTATAAAATAAATGATGAAAAATATATAATAAAAACTAAAATGAAGTTTTTTATTACAAATAATTCTAATAAGGGTCCCATAAATCCCATTTAAAAACCTTTCCAATACTTCAAATCTATCCATGGGTTAGGGGAAAGCATTGTACTACTTAACAATCCATATAGTAATTCATCTCCCTCAAAATGTATGTCCATACCTAACCATAAATATTAAGTGTTGCTTTGAAATAAAATGATTAGAATGAATCCCCATATAAATAATATAAGAATAAAATGTATGCACACATTCCCATATTATTTTAACTATCACGTTTTGTTACACCTGGATATATCATCATCATGCATCTTTAATAGTCAAAATAATCGTCTGTCTATCCATAATTATTTGTATCATTGCTAATTAAAATAATCATTTTGTTACTTGAAAAAATTATGAACTATATACAATCACAATATTGTTGTGATAACTTCAAATTTATTCACATAATTCACAATTCACATTATGATTTCCCACTATAATTATACATCAATATCCATATGTATATCATTAATATTATACTTGTGTAGTTCCTCAACATCAATATATTCTAGAACCAATATAACCATTAATAATTATAGTTTTTCATCATAACTACCTCATATAATTATATTGAATAATTACTAGCATATACATCAATTATTATCACAAAAATAATTAATACATAACACTAAATTTCAAATTAATTGAACTCATACTTCCTGTTAAATATATTATTCTAAAAAAATGTTCTATAGATAGATAATAAAAATTTTATATTTAATGGAATGAAATCCAAAAATTATTATATTATCGCTTTCTATATTAATTCATTGGTATCAATATTTTTAATTATTTGTAAAAAAAGCATTTATTTTCTAGGGATATTTAATTTAATGGTGGTAATATTTTTACATAAAATACAATATACATTGATCAATGGAATTTTTATAGTTTATTTTAATTTTAATTTATTTTTCAAATTATTTCCCTATAATAAGTTTCATTTTAGAAAATCATAGGTTTTGTAAATATTAAAGTATTATAAGTTATGGTAATTTAGAATTAAAAAAACAAAACACCATATATAAATATGTTAAAATCTATCATAATTTAAAATTTAATTTTTTTAAAATAGAAGTTGTTCACTTCTTCGTGAAATCCATCATTCATGTTTTCAATACATTCCAATAACATCATTTATTCCATTTTTTTAAATAATTATTGATATTTTTTAACATTATATATATATCTATAATCCTAGAATAATCCAATTTCTATAAATTCTAAAACATATAAAATTTTATTTTTCGTTAAAAAATAATAATGGAAAAGAAATCAAGTTAATAAATAATATTAATAACATTAAAAAACATTTAAATAATAATACTTAATATCTAACACTCTAGATATATTTTAACATTATTTAATATCTATCATATTAAGATTTATAAATAATAACATATATTCAAAATTAAATTAGATAATATTTTTTAATATCCAACACTTTCTAATAAATTTAAATGCCATTATAAATATATAACTCCCAAATTGATAATTGATAACAAAAAAGTCAAAAAACATTAAATAATACTATTTAAAATCTAAAAAATACATGAAACAGATATTAAAGACTTAATTAATAGGAAAATATATTTCCCAATTATTTTTTATAAAATCCATGAATAGCATAGAATGAAGAATATCAGAATTCATATTTCGTGATTATTATTCATTTTATAATTATCATTTAATCTAACTGCAATACTTTTATATTTTTATTTATTTTAAATTTTACATCTTATTATATTATATATTTTCCCAATAATATAAAAATATTTTCTAATTTATAAATAGAGAAAAATATTTTTATAATTTATTCAGCCATAGTCTTATAATTCAAATATTTAAATTTTTTATTTCTCTGTGTTACTAAACATTATCCATACATTCACGAATAATAAAATAATTCTTTATCCATATATAATAAATGGATGACTGTCTACAGCTACCTACCTCAATTCCTTGATGGTGTTCCAATTCTATTTCCTTGTTCATCAACCAACAATTGTTTCTCTATGCAAATGGTCCATCACACTTTAAATAACTAAAAAGACTTTAACAAATTATAAATGAATAAATAACATCATGGTTGTGTGATGATTTCTTGTACAAGACCCCTTTATGTTTATATATATATATATATATATATATATATATATATATATATATGATAATTCTATTTGTACAACAATTATTTCAGTGAAATAGTCTATTAAAAATTCACAACCACTCCATTAAACCATATAATTACACATTTTTTCATTACATTAAAACCATTTATTAACACATGTGAAAAACATAGGTACTTACTAGTTGAACAAAGGAAGACTCCAGAAACTATTTTAATTTCACTACTAAGTATAATAATTGTAAATATATATTTTTTCTATAAAAATAATTATATTAATTTTTAATTAACCAAATCCAATAATATTTTATTAAAAAATATTCATCTAAATTTATCACTAAACTCACACCCTATGGTAAAAAACCTACATAAAATCTAATGTTGTACTTAGAATTTGACTCCAAGATATCTAAAATTATTATGTTAACATTCATCTCTAAAATCAGTAAAACAACCTCAATAAAATTTAGAAACTTCAAATATAAAAAATACAGGTCTATATATGGAGATATTTTTACCCCATTATGAAAACATTAAGAATAAGTGAATTAATGTAATGTAAATTTTTATGTAAAAGCTATGAAATTTTATTATGACTTGGTCTAAAATATCATAGAGTTATGTATATTAATGGAAAAGGGTTTTAAAGAAAAAGTAATAAAATAATAGAATAATATAAAATAGTAGGTTAAAAATAATTAATTAATTAATGGTATATCATCCATCCAATGGCCCAAAGGCCTTCAAATTTTTATTATTTTGATAAAACCCCCTTTTAAGGGATGAAGGTGGAAACCCAAAAAGAAATCACGGACATAAGACAACTCACGGCCATAAGATAAAAAAGTAAAACCAGACTGAAAACATTGAGTTACCCCTCCCCAACATATAAACATGATGAAAGTCTCCACTGTTGCAAGGCAGTTCGACAAAATAGTGTCATGTGTTGAAGCACAGACCCGATCCGATGGAAAATGCTTTACCCTCTCAAACAACCAAATCTGTAAAGATCTGCAAAGATGAATCATCAGCTCTGAGTTCCTCCTTTGAAGCATGTTCCATGTAATCAATTCTGGCAGCACTTCCTTCCCACCATCAAAGTCAAACCATTCAAGAAAATCAACATTCACAACTTAAACCATCAAATCCATTTCACCACATGAGGTCCCGAATCGATACCCTGTACTATGGAGCCTTCACCGGTCGCCGAAACCATCGCCTGAAGGTATCCCCATCACCATCCATAGATTCCCCAACCATCCGTAGGAACAAGAAGCCGGAGAAAGAAGGGAGGAGACAAGGAGTTCTTCGGTGACATCGACGCCACAAAAAAAACATCAAACCATCAAAACTGAACAGAAACGTGCAGAACACTAGAAACCGGATCCTCCCCATCGGACCACTAGATCTGTGCCAACCCACACAATAGAAACACCATAAACGTGCCTGACTACGCTGGACCGAACTGAGTATCCACTGCTTTACTTCGACACTGCAAGTTCTGATCTGTGCCGATCTGAGCAACGGAGGGTCTACAATACCGAAGAATGAGCCGTGTAGAACTGAGAAAAAAGCTGGTGATTCTTCAGGTCGCTATATCACCAAGAAAGGCTGAGGACCTTCTAACCGAGCTGGAACCTCAGCACCCGAACCATGCCGGATCCCCATCGTGTCGCGCCATCGCCAAGAAATGCCTACATCGAGACTCTAGAGGAAGCCGACACGAACCGATTCCAGTCAGAGGGGGAAGGGGAAGTAAAGCCGGGAAAAACCCTAGTCGCCGCGAGGAGGGGGGGGGGGGATGCCACTTCGAGGAAATTTGAGGAAGTTATAAAAAAATATTTTGGAAGAGTATTTAAAAACAAATTTTTTTAAATGGAATGAGAAAAAATCGCTTAGAAATTAGTAGGAATATATTGAAATAAAAAATTGGATATGACATAAAAAATCTGAAAGAGGTTCTGGATAAGAAATCTGTATTCCCCTATTAATCAGATATAGTGTGATATATAAGTTATTATAACTATAATTTATTTATTTTTGTCATACAATTACTATAGGATCATATAACCAGATATGGTAAGTCTCGGTACTGAGTGAAGTTAATAAATGATTATAAGAATATTACATATAACCATCACAATTAAATTAAAATATTGGAAGATATAAAAGAGATAAGTTATAAATGATAAAGGTATTGTGCCATTTTACATGTTTATAAGGTGAAGGATGAGATGTAAAAAGAAGAATAATTGGTAATAAAATACAATATTTGAATATTATTCAGTAGTAAGACCAATAAGGGAGTGATATAAATTTCTTTTGGAATTATCGTGAGATATAAATAATTTTCAAGTGAGGGAATTGGAACTTTGGATAATTTATCTTCAATCCGTTAGGTAGTTTCAAAAAAATTATTATTGATATTTCTGATAATTATAGTGTTACATTCTGATAATCATGATACTTGAATATGGATATTTTAACAGATATATCTAGAATTTTTATTTTTTTTTCTTTAGCATTTTCATGAAATATAGTAATTTGAGTATTGGAAATTTTGATTTTACTTTGGAAAAAAAATTCATAACAATTAATATAATCAATAATAAAGAATTAATTTTTTAAAATCCTACAAAATATACACCATTTATTAATCATACATTAAAATCATTATGACTTCTCTTTATATTCAATCATTTTTAGATGGTTTGAATATTAAATACAGATAGATTTATGAATTAATTATTATTTTTATTTCATATTCCAATCATTTAATAGGTTTATATCATTATATGTATTTTGATACATTAATATTGAAAAATATTATACATTAGAAAATATATAACAATACAGTAAAGAAAAAATTATTATAAAATATATGTGAATTTTGATTCATTAATATATATATATATATATGAATTAGAGGTTTTCATTTATAAAATGAGGCAATAATATCCCATTTTTTACAATCAAAAGACACAATAGGTTAGAGGATAAATTAAATTATAAACTGAATATATATATCTCTTTAGTAAGCTTTAAACTAGTACAAAGGTAATACTATTTAAATAGTTTAAATACCCCCATTAAATCATGTTTACAGTCATTACTTAAATCATCACATAAATTAACTGTCAAAAGTAATTTTATTTCATTCCATGATATTAAAATATTGAAAGGTATAGTAAATTGGTAGGAATGGTAAGTGTTTTAAATAATACACATTAGTAATAAATAAACTATTAAAAATATACTAAATATGAAACCAAGACCTATTAAAATTAACCATTTCATTATTTTTTGAAAAAGTAAATCATGACATGGTGAAGGTCGCTACATCATGATATTGTGCGTGGAAGTGAATTTGTTTTAAAATAAATCATGAATCATATTTTTTATTCCATATTATTTATCTCATATTAATGAAAACATCATGCTATGATGTTTAAGGAGTTTCAAGAATCCATAATTTTTTCTAAATATTAAATATATTATGTTGGGATTAAGTCACACGTAAAAAATTGTTGTAGGGTTTTTGATACTTTTGTGAAATGCTTCATTAATAGATTTTTTTTAAAAATTATTGGAGTCTAAGGAGTGTCCCTAGTTCCCTATATCAATTCTGGTGGATGTGTGTATTGTAATTAGATAATATGTTTTATAAAAATATCAGGAAGCTACTTTATTTGATTGTATCTTTCACTCTTCCTCTTTAACAGTGGTTCTAAAAAATCATGAATAAGATATAACCCTTCCCAAGAATTAATAAATTTTTAAAAACCTTTGGATTTCCCTTATAGGAGTGATAATTTTACCTCTCAGAGGACTCTATCAAGCCCAATCAAAACAGTTTGGATAAAGTGAATTCAGTGGAAAAAATAGATATATTTTTCCTTTATATTTTATTCAATTTAATTTAATGGAAAGATATTTTTAGGAAAGGGTCATACTGGTTAGTTTTCTACTATATTTAGATAAGGGTTTTCCTTAGTAAACCCCTTCAATGGTATCAATGTTATTTATACTTTGTTTAGATTAAATTTCTGAATAGATGTTGAAAATGTAAAATGTGTTTCCCAAAAGAATAACAAGTTTTATGATAAACATTTCTAGATGATGAATATTTCCATATCCACAACATGAGTTAAATAATAATGGATGTGGTTTTATAAAAATTATAAAATTAGAAAATGGTTAAATAAAATGGGTGGGAAGGTGTTTCTAAAAATATAGTGTCATAAAATAAGATTTTACACTATAGCCTTGCCTATAAATGGTTGTGGTTTGTATGAAAAATATATTTTCATAATAAAACCATGGAATAATTGATAAGAACCTTTTCTTGATTTTATGAGTTTCATTTTTAAAGGATCTTCTTAAAATGACTTCAGATAATAAAACTTCATGGTTCTTTTATAATTATTTTCATCTAATGAAAATTCATGCTAGTTTTATTATAGGAAAACCAATTACACACTATAGGTCTTACACATTAAATTTAATCCACATTTTTCTAAAAATTATTACTATATATGAATTCTATTTAAGATTACATGACTTTTAACAATTTCTTATATTTATAACTAAGAATATCATATCTGTAATAAGTAGGTTTATATCCCATAAAAATTATTTCCTCATCATTTTACACTAGAAATCCTTATCTATTAGCTCCATGATGAATCATAACATACCATCGAGATGATTGTGTAACTTGAATTGGTTCTTCTCCCATAACTCTTTATAGAACTAGATCAACTTCTATCTCATTAACACTTCCTATTTATCAATCATAAACTCCATTAAGTTATAATTTCCTCCCACTAGAACCAATATTTATTTATTTCTTCTAAAGGAATGTATCAAATTAGACAATAAACACATTTTTCTCTATAGTAGTCTAGAAATAATATCATCTTGTTTCTTTAGGATATCTCATCAATAATTACTAATTGGACTTCAGGTTATATTTATCTAAATATAATCATCATAAGAAGGTTTAACAATCCTAAATTCTACTAAAATATAAACTAAGTAGTTTTCTTATACCATATCTCATATGGGGTCTTTATGACTTTTTTACATGGAACACAGTTACGTAAGAATGTAATAGTCTCCATAGAAAAACCCTAGAATGAAACAGGAAGGTCACACTAACTCATTACTGATCATATAGTGTCCAACAGGGTATGATTCCTCATTTTAGCCAAACCATTCCACTTTCTTGTTCCAAGATGAGTTACTTGTGAAACAATTCCACAATCTATCATATGACTTATGAATTATATTCTCAAGTATTCACCACCCAAATATGATCATAGAAATTAATATATTTACCTAGTTAATTATATACTTCATTGTGAAAATCAATAAACTTTTCAAAAGTTTCGTACATATGTTTCATTAAAAACACATTACCAAATCAAATAAATTCATTGGTAAATGTAAGGAAGTACTTAAAACCATTATTTTTTCTGTACTCATTGGTCTATATAAATCACTATGTAAGATCCAATAGTGCACTACCTCTTCCACCTTTTTTTAAAATGTCTATATTGTAATTTTTTCCAATTAAAAATAGTTGCATGTATAAAATGATTTATAATAGATTTATTTCAATAAAACTACTCTATAGAGTATTTTAATGTGTTTCTTATTTATATGTTCATGGTGATAATGACAAAGGTGGTGGGATTAATATCAACCTTGACCTTCCCATTCTGAATTTTATAAGTAAGATAATCCATATCTAGAATACAAAAACCATCCATTATTTTCCCAATTCAATAAAACATTTAATTTTTATACATAGATTGTCTTTTATTCCTAATAATTAATGAAAATCCTATCTTGTTGAATAATATAAAGAAAGAAATGTATTCTTTAAAATGTGAACATAATGAATGTTCTTTCATTCTAGAAAAAATCTACAAGGTAGACATATATCATATGTGTTGACATATAATAGAAAAAACTCTTACTCAATTACTAACATGAAGATATAATTCTCCCTTTATTAATTCCCTCTTATCTATGAGCCTATGTTTTTTAGTATAGATGCATGACACACACCCAATATCAAAAACCAATGAGTCAAATTTGTTTGAATTAGTTTATATAACATTCATATTCATTAGCTTAGAATATTCCTCCTTGATAGTAGATCCAAATAATTTGTACCAGTATTTAACTCTTTTATAGTTCAAAAATTTCAGTTATCTCAATATGATCATGATTTATTATTCCATAATATATAACAATGATATATCATCATTTTAGTATCATGTATTATATTTTTCATTGATGACTTTAAAGGAAATTTATCCCATAAATTTGTTAAAATCAAACATAATATTCATTCAGTGATCCAAGAACTATATTTAACTAATAAATAAGTACACTAGGGTTTTCCTCTCATCATTTAATTATTTATGTAATAAAACACCCCAATCACAGCATTTGTAAATATTAGGCAGTTGAGTGGATAACTCTTTATCCAAATCCATCATATGGGTTCACTCAACTTTATTCCTATGTTATCTTTCTTAAGGGTTTCCCAAATAATGTTAACCCAAATAAAACAACAATAATAAAATAAAAAATAAAATACATAGGCACCCTTCTAGGGAAGAATCAAACTATGGATAAAATTTTGTTATTTTTCACTTTTGTCCCTTATACAATATAATCTAGCGGGACTCTACTAAGGAAGAGTCTACCAAATTGAATTATCAAGGTATTGACAACTTCTCCTTTGTATGAAATCTTACACATATTATTTGATGGGATATAATGTCTTGTAAATTTAATTTATATCATATGAATATTAAATTCATAACTATTATATCATATGTAATATTTATCTTCTCATGATTTATTCCTTTTAACTATTCAAAATTTTGACATTTTAGTTTTGGAATACCTATTCCAGCCATGAAATTAATTTTTTCACACAACATTATTGTGTAACTCTTTACAAAACCCACAAGTTTGTTTTACTCAACCAAAAATAGAACCCAAACATATTCATAAATATCTAAGTATGTCATATACATAACATACTCAGACACTTCATGTAAAGGAATATAGTTATATAATATTTAAATTTTCTACATGAGTATGCCCATAACATAATATAGATAACCCAATTATCCTTTTTACACAATTAATAGTCTCTAGGATAGTAGATGGTCTGACCCTAAGTCCCTCTGTCTAGAGAGAATTTACTGGAGTGAGAGTCCAGTTCATGAAATCTCAAATACCTAATATCCACAAAATTTATTCAAAAAACTATTCTTAAGCTCATAACTTAAGAAACCAATGTAAAGGTAAATGAAAACTAAATTTTATCGTCTGAACAAACATTTAAAGTAGGGAACTAACTCTTAAAACTAGTTTTTATAGTTAAACATAATGCATACATAATATTATCATTTCAAATACAATTTACTAAACATGAATATCAAAGGAATATAGAATATATATAAAAGTCTTATTTATTTTACAAAACATGTGGTAAAAATTCATCAACATTTCAAAAATAAAAGGTAATTATAAAATTTTTATAAAATTGGAAAAACATTACGGGCATTTCATAATCATGAATAAAAAAATTATATTCACTTTAATATACAGGTTTTAATACTTTATATTATATGGAATTTATATGTAATTTCACTAATTATAATCATTTTAAAATAAAATTTTTATTATATAAACATTTTATATAAAATCGATATCATATATTTTGTAATTTATAAGAATTTCATAAATTACCTCTTAATATTTATAAATAAAAAAATTATTTCTAGATTATAAAGCATGTCATATAATTTGAAAAAAGTATTTTAAATATTATAACATAATATTTGGAAAGAAATTTTTTTATAACCCTTTATTTTAAAAATTGTAAATATTTTATTATCAATTAATTTATTCAGACGATATTTATAAATTAAATTTTCCCAAAATACCTTCTATCATGTTTTTTCAACATTTTATCAACAATTAAATTTATTTCAATGTCAAAATAATAAATGTTAACATTTTTATATTTACCCTTATATAAAATACATATTATGTGTATGGGTAAGCTCTTTATTCCCTTATTCATTCACTCTGTGTAAGGGTAATCAGCTCGTTATCTTTATATAGGTCATCTAAATCCCTTTGCATAAAGATAAATCTATTTTTACCTTTACACGGTTCATCTGGGTAAAGGCAACTAAGTAATTAACTTTATGCATATCATCATTGTAAAGTATCGTACTATCATTACATAATCCTTCTATGTAATGGTATGACATTGGTTACCATTACTTAAACTATATATGTAAATGTGGGAATCAATATAATATTATGTGAACCCTTAATGTAAGTGTAAGTATCAGGGTTACCTTTATGTGAATGCTATTTTAAAGGTAAATCTCAATTTACCATTCCACATAAAGGCCTTAAATAATACAATGGTTTTAGAAAAAAATTCATCATTTTTCTTCAAAAATATATAAATAAAACATGTTTAAATCATGAATAAACACCCTTTAATATCAGCTATATGTTTTTTATCATCCAATGATCACTGGAAGAAAAAAACAACTCAAAAATAAAAAAGTATACCTTTAATAAATTAGAAGGGTAAATATAACCAAAAATGAGTTAAAAAGAGAATCTAGTACTCATCCATTATAATATTTTCCATCTTCATTCGATAAAGTGTTTTTTAGGAAGATCATAAGGAGTAGTGAACAAAATCACCATGCCATTGAGAGAATAAATAGGTAAAGGGATCAGATTCATAATATAAGGATTTTATAAGACTCTAAGGGGTACTAATGCCTTTATGGAATGAAAAGTGATATTTTATAAGTAAGAGATATTAATAAACATTTCATGAAATTGATGATTGAAATTTTTTAAATGAAAATGATCATTACCCTCACCACAAATGAAGGGAGATCTTCAAATTTTATAGGTGAAGCCTGATGTTACCCATTTGTAACACATCATATGTGTTTCTAAAAATTTGATTCTAACATTAATTAAACTCATTTTAATGAATAAATGAAAAAATTAAATGAAAGAACTTCTAGATAAAAACTAATAATTTTATTTAGGAGAAAATAATTGAGTCCATGCATTGCATGAAAATAATCTATATATAAATCTCATGAATATTTAATATTATATATATATATATATATATCAAATATATATATTATATATTCTTTCATCATATGCATGATGATATACATAATTCATATTTATATACTAAACGTATACTATATATATAATATCATATTACATATATATACATCATACATCATATGCATGTGTACATGCATCTCATGCATGTATATTGTAGTGTAAATCGAATAGAGACATACCTAGAGAATGATTATTCAACATATTCATTCCAACTAAAAGATTCCTTGTGCTCATCACACAGTTGGTCCTAGGCTCATCGCCTTGGAAAAATTTATCATGATTAACATAAGCTCTTCACTTGAGGAAGGATTTTTTAATCCCATTATCATAACATGGGTTTCATATAGTCATGACAAAATAGGAATATATATTAGGTTAGGGATTACACCTAGAATAAGTCCCATATATGGATGTCCATTTCATATCAATTAATAACAAAATGGGAAGGAAAACATGAAAGGTATGGTTTTACCCCAATTAGAAGGCTCATTTATGGGATTTTTCCTCTTATTAGTTAGTAACTAGATAAGGAAGGAAGACTAGAAAGGTAAGGGCTTACACCAAATAGGAATCCGATTTATGATTCACGTTCTATAAAAGGCACAACAATAGGTAATTGAACATGGTTAACGAATTGGGTTACCTTTAGGTGTCTGGTATGGTTTGTGACTCAACTGAAACTTGGAAGGGTTGTGGGTTTCACCAAGTGGAATGCCCATGTATTGTTCATCATAGAAAGTGTGCCAGGTTAAGATAGTTTTTTGTGTTGAGAAGAGTATCTATGCTCGAGGAACATTTGGAAACCTATAAGAGTATCAGCACTCAAGGTGGGAGTCATGGTTATTATGGCCCAAGTCCTATTTGGCGCAGCATAAAAATTTCTTGGTGTGATTCCTGGTTTTTCATGGGGATCACTAATATAAGTGGGGGGATTGGGCTAAAGTCTTGAGACCATATTTTTGGGGTTATGGAAAAGTGGGCTCCCAATTTTGTAATTTGGATAAAGGGTTTTCCCTATTTGGAGGCCTAGGTGAAATATTCACACTTCTATTTGTCATTGAGGATGAGTAGGCTGCGTGGATCCTTAGTATGTGATCCACAGGATGACTATAGAGAAAAAAGACTTAGTGAGGGGGCTCCAAAATAGCTAGGGTGAATGGGTATTGTACCAAATTAACTCTCTCAAATTTGTTTGGAGAATTGGATATAGGTGTATATTTATAAATCAAGGGGAAATAGCATGCAACACTTCATATAAGGAACCAGGGTGCTTATACCTATGAAAATGGAAAATAATTATTCTAACCTGGGTGTGTGGATCAAGGACAACAAAACTTGGGCATGCCAGTATAACTGATAGACCTAGGTAAAATACACCTAGGTGTACCAACTTGGAACACTGACCTAGCCATCAAAAACTAGGTGAACAACACCAAGGAATTTGGACCTAGTCATTCTGACCTAGGTGATTGAAACCTATATTGACTATATTAAGTGCGTAGGCCAGTGTGAATGAATCATATTTCTGCAATAATAATTTTTCAACACTCATTCCAACTTCAAATGAACATAAATTTTGATTGGGGATCTTTTTTGGATCCTTGGCTACTCAAATTATATTTTATATAAAAAAATATTCCATGTATATAGTGCCCTCTTGTTTAAGGAATTTTTATATCTAGAATTTTCTAAGAATATTGTTAATATTTATTTATAGTTTTGACACCACTTTTATCTTCAATGGATAAAATATATGGCATACTACTAGTGGGATTTTCATACCACTACCTCACCTAAATAAGAATTTTTTTGATGAATTTTCATTCCTTGATGTGTGAGAAACCATGTGGTGCTTGTAAATTCTATTCTCATATTCTTCATACAAAAATCTAATTTTATTCTCTAGTATGACTTGTGTTATCAAAGTGATGATTTTATCATGGATCTCATGGAAAAGTGCATGAAACATAGTTTTAGGGTTTAAAAATGTGTCAAGTTAAGATCAAATTATATCCATTTATAGCTTGAGTATCATAGATTCCATTATAAAGGCCACTCATAACTTATAACTATATATAAGATAACTAATTATTATTTTAAATGTTTCAAGTCCCATAGGGTAATACTTTTTTTGTGTAATGGAGGGTTATTGTTTTAATATCTACTTAAAATATGTTTTGGAGGATATCCAAAATAATTTTTTGATGGATTATCAAAATTTATTACATATGATGTAAAATATAGTGAAAATTTAAAGATAAATATTCCAAAATGTGTTTTAGGGGACATCCAAAAGGAGTTATGGATATCATTTCTTATGTTGTTATATTTAATATTTCATAAGGTGAAATTCCATAAAGTAAATAAGGTTTTAGTGCGTGTGGGAGATTGATAGAAATATGAACTAAAGATAAAACCATGAAAATGGTGTATCAACCAAATCCTGGTTTTTTCCTAATTAAATCATATCATATTAATGGTTAATACATCATGGTTCATTAAAAAGTAGTTCATGAGTTATATGATAATTCATGGATCATCTTATTTATTTTCTATTAGATATCATAAATTTATTATAACATCATGGGATGATTTTTTTTGAATTTAAACTATCTATATTTATTATTTAAATGCTAAAACAATTGATATTAGAATTTCATCACATATTTATAAGAGTTTTATCATTTTTAAATGTTTTTTATTTTCATTGTTAAAAATAAAAAAAAATTAAAAGCATTTAGAAGTCTAAGGGGAATCTATTTCATCCAATTTAATGGTTATTAATCTTTAGGGATGGGTCTGAAATCATTAGATACGTGTGTTGTATGAAAATGACATGATCCTCCTCAATAAAAATATATCTTTCTCCATTCCTCATTAACTATGGTTCTAGTAGATCGTGAGGAAGAGATAATCCTTCTTAAATGTTGGGAGATTCATAAAAACTCATTGATTGACCTCACAAGAGGGATAATTCTAACTCCCATAGTTTTACATCAAGATAATTTAGAAGAGCATGTACATTTCATATTCATGTGAAAAAGAGGCATGTTCATTATTTATATTTAATTCAATTCAAAGAAATCATTGGATCATGTTGTAAAAGGATCTTAGTTTTTAAATTTATAATACATTCTTTAATGTTTTTTCCCTACTAAACCCCTTTATAAATGGTAAAAAAATATAAGATAAATTAATAAGAAAACCATAAAATGAGGTTTTAATAGTTGAGTTCATCAATGATCATAATATTGTCTATTTAGGGACCTCTCTTCCCTCATGGAATTTTTTCTCATGTCCCGCCCTATGAATAGGTCTTATGATGAATGATGTATCTATTATCCCTAAAGAGGCATTATTTTTTCACCCTTATAACTGATATGGTGTTTACTATCCTTATCAAAAAAGGATTTAGTTATCCCTTATGACAAATAGATCTATGAAATTAATTTGATGCCATATGTAATTTCCATGTTCACCCATGATCGTGATATTTTCTACTTTGGGTCCTAGAATACCTCACAACATTGTTGTTATTTGATACCCCTAAGAAAATTCATTGTGATGGGAGATTTATTCATGATATATTAAGATCCATGCATCATTTTACCATCCAATCGTGTGTTATATACTATCAAATGTAATTCCTATATTATGTATGCATGTTTTGTGGATAGGGGGTTTTTTAGCTGAAATTTGAGAATTTTTTAAAATTGTTGAGAGATGCAAGGTTAGGCGCATAATTAGATATACCTTTATGGTGAAACAAGTGTGTAAAAAAATTTACATAATAATTATATTGCTTAGGCACCATATTAGAGTAACAATGTCTCCTAACTAAGGCATGGTTGTTTAACCCTAACTGGTTAGCACATTTAGTCACATGTTTAGCATAATTGTATAAACAGACCATTATATCAAGTATTATTATGAGGATTTGTGTTTTAAGTCCCATTTTTATTTTATTTTACTCCCCAAGATCCCACCTAGACTAGGAGTAAGGCGATTGTACTTCCCTAGGAATGCCTCTAATAGACTAGGGGATGGGGATTTCCCTAATGAAGGCATATCACACATATAAGGGGACATATCCTATAATCCAATATAAAACCGCATGTTATGGAATAATTATATAATAATAAAAACTATATATATATATATATAACCAAATAATTTATATCTTGCATATAAAACACAGAATAGTTCTATAGTACAATAATTTAATGAATGACAAATAAGGTCTAACTGAAAGTCCCATCATACCATAACAAAGAGAAAAATTGAGAAAGTGCAATAGATATACTCCATGTCATACCTATACTAAGTTTAATAACAAAAGAAATGATCATATCCAATCTTCTATATAAATCATCTATACCAGAAACACATCCACCAATATCAAATATGAAATATTTATCATCTACACAGACACAACGTGTGCATGAATGATGCCCATGCAGGTGTGAGTATAAATAAACCTAATAGGATTCACTAAAATCACCAAGGAGAAATTATGTAATATGTTATGTCATACTACTATATACTATAAATATTGTCAAGGAATCAAGATAAATAATAATTTAAGGGAATATCAATATTCATAGCCCGGATTTATAGAATTTATATGATGAAGTGAACCTAGATTGTCCCTAACATTAATGAACACAAAAAACTTGAACTATTTAATTTTTAATAATTCCATAACATACATTTTAAAATGTAGTGGGGGACCAACACCTCACCAAAGAGACTAAGTTGATTTAGGGGATATCAAACCTTATATAGGATCCATGTCTTATCACGTAGGATGTTCACTATTTGGGGGGGGGGGGGTTTCCAACTCTGTTTGTGGGAACACCATACTGCATCACTAAGGGGGTTACCTAATCCTCTAACAATATGGAGAAAAGAACACCCTATAATTGGTACGCTTCTAGGGGTATTGACCCCATGTCTACTCAAAACATATCACCCACTTGTTTCATTATCACTTTGAAGCAGATGAAGAATGTATTCCTAAAAGCATCAAATAAAAAAATAGGATTATAAATAGATTTTCACTATCTCATTCAATGAGGAATAATTATTAGAATAAACTACTTATGGGTATAAATTTGACACTGATATAAGAAATATATGAATAAAACTAAATTTTTTCCCACACATGGAATATAATCTAGTTTAAAAAAATGTGTAGGCCTAACAAGTACCTAAGAAAATTCCACCATGTTCCAGTTCATGTGGGATTGAACTCCAAAATGTGTCATATTGGGTTAAATTATGTGTGAGACCCTAAAAAAACAAAGAAATATACTATTGGTGATGTATTTGTTGTGTATCTTCAGTTCATAAAATGTACTTTATTCTACATAGTGTGTGGAGTCTTCAGATGACTCAACATGTACTATAAGAGTCATACAGGTTAGATCATCGAGATATATGGTGTGTATATAGGACCACATGGTATATAAGACCTATGCATCGAACTATCATGTACTCAATTACATATTGGGTCACGTGGTCATAGGATACATTTCATTTGACCAAAGTTCCCACACCATAAGATATTTATTAAAAAATTTAAATCTTATAGTTTCATTTTTTGGGGTTACATAGTGAGAAAGCTGCAGGATTAAGCATCATGTAATCAAGATTTATATATCCAAAGCATGAAACATTTTATATTTCACATTATGACCCCAATATTCACCTTATCCTCTGATCACACCTCCATCACCAGCATACCCTGATTCTCTATAACTCCTCATATATTCCCTTCTCATACATTATTTTTCCTTTAATTATCATCATCTCATCTGTTTAATTCATACCTAACCCCACCGAATAACCCCATTGTGTTCTTTATTACTCATGAAAACTCAAACAATCATCTAAGCATTTCTGTTGATCCACGTAAAAAAATGAACCATATTATGAAGGATAAGTATGAAGGGATCAAGTAATGGTGGTCGGTGAGAATTTAGACCATCCAAATGGGTTTTTGTTCATGTTCATCATAGAATAAAAAAATAAAAAGCTTGATTTATTGATTGAAGAATAGTTAATCAGGGAAATTTGATATAATGAACTTCATTAAAAAATGAATATAAATTATTATCAAAAATTAAATAATTAAATTTCATTTTCCCTATGTATTTTACAAATCCTTTTTCAATAATAAACTAACACCATATTAAATTCATGTAAAAATAATTCATCAAATAATCAAAAACATCATACATGAATAATTGTAGTATGAAACTAAATTTTTCGTAAGTTATAATAAAACAATCCAACTTAAGATCAAATAAATATTTTTTAAAAAATTTGAATAATTAATTTATTATAAATATTTTATACTGATTTTCCATGAAAATTTTTTATTCCTGAATGATTTAATTGTAACATGAAAACAACATGGTGAACGTGAAAGATAAAATACCCTACCTCAATGGTGAATCATCATTTCTTCAAGAGTGAGTTTTTTTATTCACAACCATCATTGAGTTCATCATAAAAAATGACTCATCGAATCCTGGAGAATGATTTTGATTTGTAGATATCTTATAAAATATCTCCTACATGTTTCTCCCCCAAAGGTTAAAGTGAGAATAAATTTCATAATGAATCCTATAAAATAAATAATGGTATTTTAAATATTACCTAAATGAAATCCATATAATAACTCCCACCATTAATTTCATTAATAATTCCCCTAAAAACCCAATGTTAGTTAATACATCTAGTCAATAGCATAAAAATATCTATTAAAACCCCTCCAATATTCCACATCATAATCACCCTACCATATCAACACCACAACACCAAACACAATAAAAAATAGATAAAAATAACCTATTTATATGAGGTAAATAGAAGGATAATTCAGTTATTAAAATAATAATCTACTAATTGTTAATCCTAAGGTTCAAATTATATTCATGAAAATTAACCCTATAATTTATAATGATACTTATTTTTTACAAAGAAATAGTGAAAAAAATTCAATTTGGAAGTCTATTTAGGGGTAAAATTTATTCTAATTCACATAGAGAAAAATAATATATTATATGTATTGTATATTTTTTAAATACCTATGATATTGTTTTAAAAAACTATATCTTTGACAACTTTTATAAATATTAATAAAAATATTCAAATCCATTTATTACAAAAAAAATGGATCACGACATTCTACACACTATTAAGGTTTTTTATTTTAAAAATTACAACTCATTAAAAGATTTTAAGGTACTAGGAAAGCATCTAGATCTCATTCTCTCATGATCTCTTAGAAAGATTCTAGTGTTGTCGAAAAATCATGCACCAATAAAATCCCTCCCCAATGAAGGAACTTATAATTTCAATCCTCAATATCTACTGGGTACACCATGTATATAGTGTTATCATCAATATCTATCTCACACTAAGTGATAATTTATGATTAATCACGCACATATTTCCTCAACCATGATACATAGAAAGCATTATATAGTCGATCCATCTATGGGGATAATTCCTTTCTATAAGAAACCTCTCCTAACCTACTCAAAATATGAAATGTCTTTATGATCCTTAGAGATATATTTTTCCTTAACTAAACCTACTCAAGAAATATAATGTATATAGCTTTAAAAATACATGATCAAAATTATCAAGCATTTATTCTTTTCATCTTTTCTTCATGTGTGGATTTTGATAGCTAGGGGTTATCCTCATATGTTCCTAGATCATCTGCACATTCTTCATCATCAACTATGAAAATTCCGGATGCATTAGATATGACTCACCATTCTCCATCCAATATAATGGTGACATAAATGGTCTACCTTAAATGGAATCAAATATTTTCATACCAATGGTGGAATTCTACCTATTATTGTGCATAAACTCCCCTAAAGGTGGGTGTTCATCCCAACTCCTACCAAAATCTACCATAGAATCTCACACCATATCCTTAAGAACCATAATATTCATCCATATGTAAATATAGGAATTGGGTATAATTCCAAAATATAATAAAATTAGGTCCCAAAATCCTCTTTCAATCTCATTTATAACCAAGATATGAATTGTGCATCATAAGTAGAGACAATATCCAAGGGTACCTCCAAAAACCATATGATCTTGTAGAAGTACCAATATCTCAAACTCGCCACTGAACAATTCTCTTGAATATAATGGAAGTAATCCAACTTAATCAATCACTCAGCGATCACCGACATAATTTCATGTCCCTTTACCAGACATGGAAATCCACTCATAAAATCAATAAATATATTTTTCCACTTATACTCAAGAAACTCAAGGGGTTAGCTCAAACCTATTAGTACTCAATGCTAAACATTCTCTTATGGACAAGTAAGGCACTGATAAATGAACTCAGTAACACCACTCTACATATTTAGACACCAAAACATAGGCTTGTGATCTAGGTACAACCTCATCACTCCCAGATATACTACCAAGAGAGATGTGTGGAATTCTATCAATACACACTCATGCATCTCAACTAGAAAAGATATCTACCCATATAATTGTATGATGTGCTCCCCAACTCTAAATACTAATTCTTGTGCATCAATTTTGGATATTCATACATAATCTCATAATTTATTTCTCTTTTTTGGACCTCCATACCCTAATGAAGAAGTGTATGGGCCACCACCATCAATCAATGGTATAAAATGTATCCTTTCTATACAAAATTTATCCAAAACGAGTAAAACTACTCGAATGCCTCCTCAATCAGCTATGAATTTCATTTTCTACTAATTGAATTACCTATAATATTTACCTTCCCTATAGTATAGGTTATCTATAAGTCATATTCATATAAAAACACTAGCCAGTGCCTCTACCTCAGGTTGATACCTCAATAGGAGAAGATATACTTGAGAATATTTTGATGTTTCAAGAATATAAATAATTCAATGAGAGTAAAATGGCTCCTCCTCTCTAAATAAAACACCTTGTTATCGATTTCAAGTTGGTGTTTAGGTAATTCAATTTGTGTCGTATAAGGTGAATTAACCCATATGAAATCATAGTTAATCTCTACCTTAGTATAAAACCAATCGTAGGCATTGAAGTATCATAGTACACTTTAAAATCAACTCCCTCATCCAACAATCACAACATTATTGATTGGTCACACTAATATAAAGTAACCTATAAACATTGATGGATTTAACAATTCTTTATAGATAACTAATGTTAAAAAATTTTAAGCATGAGTTTTTAAAATTTATTTCAAAAAAACAATTTTGAAATATAGTTTTTAATGTTTTTTTTAAAATGAATTTATAACACCTTAAAAATTAATAATATCATATATAAGACCTCTCTCCCCGTTTCACAGATGCTCGTTATGTGGAACCCAAATTGTCGTGTGTTAAAAACTCCTGATCCCTTTGTAATATCCACATTTCGGTTGCCTCTACAATGATTCTACCTCTATCATCCACTTATTTATTCCCTCGGTCAACTTAGGTCATCCATGGATGCATTCCATTGTCCTCGTCTCTCATTCTACCATAATTGAAACTATCATCCCCGTTTTTTTTGTGTAACTTATTCTTTCAAGTATTTTTATTTTTTTTATTTTTAAATACAATTTATTTTATTAATCTTAATAGGTACAAATATTCATTGTATTATTTATTTTGGAATCTCTCTAAATTCCTATTTATTCAATTAAAAGTTGAATTTTACTAAAATATGTTATGATTTTTTGAATTATTGTAATATTTATTAATAAAATTAATTATTATATAGGTTGGTTTTGAAATTTTATTAATTTAGATAATAATTTTGATCATTTTATATTTATTTACTTTTCATTTTTATTTTTGATTACATTTAATGTTAATTTTTTTTATTTAATTAGTTTCATATAGTGAGTTTAAGAAAATGATAATATTCATTATTATATTTGAATTTAGGCATAGAGGTTTTGATTCTCAGTATAGATTCTATTATTTCAATATGAATTTAAATGTCTATTATTTTTGATATACATGGTTACATGTTAATATTTTTTAATTATATATATATATTTATATGTATAAAATTTAATGTTTAAATGTTTTATATTATTAAAATTTATATGTATATATATATATATATATATATTAAATTTTAATGTTTTATATTTATATTTATATATTTATATATTTATATGTTATAAATTTTACATTTACTATGTTTTAAATATATATTTATATTTTTATAAATTTATATATTTTTAATTTATAAATTATAAGTTGATATGTTTATTTATTTATATATTTATATGTTTTAAATTTATATGACTATATTTTTATATGTTAATATTTATTTTTTAATTTTTATATATTTTTATATGTTTTAATTTATATATTTAAAAAATTTATTTTTGAGTCTATATGTTTATATATTTTTAATTTTTATATTTAAATATTTATAGATATAAATGTTTTATAAATATATATATTTACATATATGGTTATATTTTTATATTTTTATATATAGTAACATGATTTTTATATGAATTATTGTTTTAGGTAATTAATAAATCATAATTTGACAAGTGCATAGAGAAAAAGTGAAAAATATGAGAAATGGATTGATAATTTTGTGGAAATTTATAATAAAATATTGAAAATGGAGACATGTATTTATATACATGATTGAAGTGCTTGAATATAAGAAAAATAATATCTAGATAAATTAATTAGCATCTACTTTTATGTGGTTTTAATCATATTTTTTCTCATTGGATTTGGCATGGTGAAATAACAAATAAGTCAAGATCTAATATTAATGAAGATATTAAGTATGAGACAAAGGATCATCTTTATGAATTAATTTGTGGTGTAGGCACTAAAATTATTGAATAAATAAAAAGTTCTAAATGATTGTATATAAATTTTTAAAAACACTTATTCTAAAATTTACGATGTTTTCATTTGTTTTGAAATTAGATAGCATAAAAGTAAGAAATTTCATGATTGAAAAGAGTTTCTCTAAATTTGTTTAAATTTTTTAAAGAAATGCTTCCTTTAGGAAATGATCTTATAAATTCCAATTATGATGAAAAATAAATATTATGTTCAATGGTACTGGGATATAATAAATTACTTTTTTTCCCTAATGATTATGCGTTTTATAGGTGGTAATGTGAAGGTTTATCAAAATTACTTAAATGTGATACATCACAATAAAAAATACATGGGATATATAACTACAATTCTTTTCGAAGGATAAGAACCAAACATTTTTCTAAGGAAATATTATATCTACCAATAATTCCTTTTTTTAGGAATTTATTCTTAAATTCAAATAATGTAAAGAGGCTATGATGGAATGCAGAGAATAGAATCTCTAATAGAAACATACATCACCTTGCTGATTCACTGCAATGAAAGATATTCTATCAAAAATTGGGAATTTGGAAATAAATTTAGAATATCAAAATGAGACTCTGCATATATGGGAAAATCCATATCAGATACTCATCATCCAAAATAGTTTATGGACTATTATTTTGATAGATTAAAACTTTTCACCATAGATATAAATGGATTAAAAATATATTATGAAGATCTTGGTGATTTCTAGACTAAGATATCTAGGAATTATAAGGATTCTTTCCTATTATTATTAGTTGATTTTTTGAAATATCAATGGAGAAAGGTGTTTAAGTGTCTTATACATTCAAGAAAGAGTCTTCCATTTTAGATGTTGTGGTAATATTCACAATAAATTACTTTTTTGTATATGAATATATATCAAGATATGATGTTAAATTACATAAATCATATCCAATTTTTAAAAAAGGTATTGTATATAATTAATTTTAGAAAGGGAGAAAGATTGTGTAAATCAATCAACGAAAAATATTTATTAATTCCTCGACCTTATTAATTATTTAAAAATAAATTGAATGATTTTGATGAGTTTTTTCCCCTAAACCACTTTTTAGTTGAATAATATTATGATAAGGTGAAAAATATAATGTAATATGTTAGAAGATAAAAATTTTGGGTCATCAAAAAAATCATTTAATAAATGGTTCATATTATTAAATCTACCTTATTTGATAACATTGAAATTATGAATGTTGATAAAAACATATAACACAGTTTTATCTTATGTTTTTTAGATATAAAATGGAAGAAAAATGATATATTTCATTAATTATTAGACATTATATCTATGAGAATTTTTTTGGAGTTATCATTCATTATTAAAGGACAAAAATGAACATGTTTACCTCCAACATTCCAGACATTATAAAATAATAAAAAGATAAAAAATTTCAATGTTTTTAGGGTTATATAGAACCTGGTTGTTGTTATTAATATTTTAAATATTCAGTTTCATTAAATTATTTTATGTTAATAATCTTGAAATCTCATGATAATAATTTACTTATGAAACAACTAAAACTCATTTTACTATGTGCCATATTCCCATTTCATATTATAAATACTATCACTAATTTGTGTTTCTTTTTTATGTTATATATAAACAAAATTCATTGATCGAAATTTATTAAATGCATTGGATAATGAATTTATCATCATAATTTATCAACTAGAGATGTATTTTCCAATATCATTTTTATTCATTCCAGGGGACTGTGGAAACACCTGAGAGGGGGTGGATCAAGTTTCACTTTTTACTAATTTTTCTTTTTATCTATGGTTATCTCATATTCAACCTCAAACCACTAAATAAGTTACGTGGTATAGATATTCTTAGTGTTAATGTGACCCTATGCTTGGTATGTAATTTTGTAAAGGAAAATAATAGAAAAACACACTTTTTTTACAAGGTTTGAATTCTTTTGGAAAACCTACTCTCTGTCATATTTGACTTTTATGAGTACACAGATTTTAGAATCACTTTAACTTTAAGTGATTAAAAGTGAAATGAAGGTGAGGTAAAATGGTTGGGATGGTATAAACTAATTCTATAAGTAAATTTCACACCATTATATAACCTCATTCCAAGCCTACATAGAAACCCACCATGTAATCTAAAATCACACCATATTCATATTTTATCACATATCATAGTCTCTATCATAGGAATGGAGTTCTTAAAGGGTCATCCAGAAACATTTGAATAGTCTCTCAAATACCAGGATCTAATTAGTACAACTTCATTCATGTTTTACTTTTTCACCACTTGGTCTCACAATGATTCAGATTCATAGTGGATCTTATATCCTTAGATACTCTTGATGCACATAATGAACAGTAACAACAACATCCTCCCCTCCCTCTCTCTTCTCATACTAAATCAAAATAGAGGTTTTATTTTTAATGTGTTTGGTTCTACATCTTTGAAACACATCAAATGTTCTCTTAAAATAAGTACCCGTTTCTCTCACATTACCCATTATTCGTATCCCTATGTACATATATCTCTATATAATACCATAAATAATATAGTGAATACTATTCTCATAATATTCATATTTATGATTTACCAAAATCCTAGTGTGTTATTTTCAGTTTTGAACTCATTAAAACAACTCATTCAAATTAATTAAAGGTATTTAAATCTTCTTTTAGAATTACCTTCAATGTTTCGATGAAATATTTGAATATTTTGATCTTCTTATTACCATAAAACTTCTATTTTTAATTACATATAAAATATTTACATGTGCATTATTTAAATGCATTGGAACTTGGATCTTTCATTATTCAGCATGGATCATACCTTCATAATTTTTTTATGACTTTTTATTTTACAAAATTTTATCACTAATTTTTTAATTTTCAACTTTGAATGAGTTCATACATTTAAAGTATTTTTCTATAATCCAAGTCACCATGAATATCATATGACTTGTGAGGTTATAAAAAAATTATGAAGCCATAAAAATCAATAAATTTATAAGATCCATTGATGTTGTAAACTCAATACCCTAATTTTAAAGTCTTGTATTCATTACTTTCACAATATCAATTATGTGACTTCTCAAAACACCTATAGATAATAGAAAATTATGTTTTATTCACCATTTTAAATATCTGATAGTCGCATCAAAAATTAAAATGGTGTGCTCATCATATCTTCCATATTGGATCATGGTCATATTATTGATCATTATAATTGATATGCGATGATAATAATAAAAAAAATAATTTGTTCTAAAATTATTCTAAATTATTAATTTGGAAACACTCTTCATTACTTACATATAAGTATTAATTCTTAATGGTTACCTTTTTATAGGAACTGGTTTACCATGACACAGCTTCTAGTTGCCTTTATATGGGTATTCAATGACATCATTGTAGCATTTATATACCTTAGATAACATTGATGTAGATTAAAATTACATTGATGTAGCCTTTATAATTTTTTATTTACCCATATGTAGTCGATGCGGTGTGTTTATTACATTTCTACTGGTAATGTACTGGCTTCATGAATGTTCTAATATTATGAGTTATATTCATATAGGTATCCAATTAACTTTAGGATTCATAATTGATTAATTTTATATAAGTAATTATATGTTTATTTATCCCATAGGTATCCAACATAATTATGGATTTAACTTTACAAAAAGATTAAATTTATCCAACTCAACTCCATCTACATAAACCAGCTTAAAACCTATTATACTTATCCCCAATCCTTTTCAACTTCTCAAAAGAATTCCAAAGAGTTTAGAATATATTATAATTATTATAATGTTCTTTATCTCAATTATAAAGGTGTTTTCGGCACATTTACAACTCTTTGAGTGTTTCTAAGAACCTACAACACACTTAAAACTAAAAAAAATATGCAATCACTATCATAATAGATTTTCTTACTATTTTAATTTAACATAATTCCATGAATTACAAGGATAGTTCATTCAATAATTTATCCCTTCCTTCTTTCATTTATCCATTTGTAAACTAATTTAACAATAGATTATGAACGTTGTTTATTGTATCCAAATCTCATCATTATTAGAGACAATACTTTAAGCTCAGTTAGTATTTTTTATATCTCAATGACGATCATCACAAACAACTATCACATGTAAAATTTTCTTGAATATATCTCAAAAATATCTACAAGAAACACCTAAAACATACTTTTTCCTTCTTTTCCAAATATAATTTTAGTAATTCCTCCAATCACATTTTTATTTATTATGGTATTAGCTTCTAAATCATCTTCACCATTAATGAAACGTATTGATACCATCTCATGTTGAATGAAATCAACCTTAATGAAAACAAATACAATTATAATATGGGAACTATAATTAACCCATTTTTATTTGTTTTTAATACCATTAAATTCATTTTAATTCAATACATGTTCATAAAAATTCCTTTTCCTCTCCCCATTATTAAAAATAAATAAAAAGGGTCATGTAGGGGTGTACCTAGTCGATTTCTTCTAATTATTCATGAGAAAAGGTTTTTTCACCACTAATTCTCCATATTATATCTAAACTACATCATAATTCATTTTTAGGAGATGAATAGAATCACAAAAAACATATCCAAGAACCTTAAGTTAATCTACTATAAGCCTATATAGTCTAACTCAGTGTAGAAAACATGAGACACATCACAAATACATCATGGTTTTCCATAAATTATTCTTTATGTGATGCCATTATCAACCTATCATTTGGGGGTTATTTAAAATATATTTCACTAGAAATGAAATTCCTACACTCATGTCCGAATACACATCAAAAATTTTAGTTAATGCCATATAACTCCACCTTAATCCTATATTATTCCTCAAACAATGTTCCAACTTTATAGACAGATTTATTATAATCAAAATAGTGTAGAAAATTTTTTCGGGATACCACTTATTCTATATTTTTAATATTGTTTATAAAAATCCATATTTTGTGGTTTAGTAAACATTGATTTCCTTTCCTCACCCCCCCCCTCAAGGGATTAAACCACTTTCTCTTCATTATTGTCATTTATATACTCCATAATGAGCACTTTCTATTTATATACAATAGTTGAAATCTCATATAACTTCTTCAATATTTTTACTTAAATTCACTATATGTTGTAACACATAAAATTAAACTTAAGGAGGATGGGGATTTCGAGTGAACTTTTTTAATAGAAGAAACAGTTTGAGATGTCAATATCAAACTATAGATTGTTTTCATTGAAACTATAAATTTTCTAGTGGTTTTCAAGCTTGTATCCTATTATATTTTCCAACTATAAGATTATATGTGAATATTATACTTATTTTATTCCTAAACATTTATTTTTTTTGGATTAGGCTCCTTAACCTTTTCTAATAAATAATTTCCATCAACTATTTTTTTCATTTCTTTTTAATTCTCTTTATCATTTCTTTTTAATCTATAAGATGATTCAAGTAATCTATTACAACATGTTTATATTTATTTTATATTCCACAAAGATTCTTTTCACTCTTATGTTTATCCATAAAGGATAACCTCTTATAAAATTCATTTTCTTCATATGGAATATTATGTTCCCTTTATTACTTATGCTTTATTCAACTTTATCTATCTCTCTAGACTTCGCTAATTTTTTGGTACGTGTTTCTACTCACTCCTTCAGAAATTTTTTTGATTTCTGGCACTTTATACGTGGTTAATCTCAGGTGTTTTATTAAAAATTTTAGATAACTTATTTAATTAATCTTTTGGGATATCAATAACTAAACATATACTCTTATATCTCAATGGGATTGATTCATTTCAAGAATTAAAATTACTTCTTCTTGATTTTATTTCCTTTTCTTTTTTTATTGTTAAATGTTGTGGAAATCCCTTCTATATTAGAAACATCATAACTTATATGTAATGAAATCTTTAGATTTTTTTATCTATTTTCACTTTTTGGTTCTTATTTTCCTTTATTTTTTGCTTTACTTCTCATGGTAGTCTAATTAATATTCCTTTGACTTCTCATCATCTATTTTGGTCTTCTCATTTCATTAACTTTATATGATATGTAATATATTGGATCATACTATAACTCCTCCTAATTTTGATTTTATATGTTTCAAAAATCAAAAAAAATTTAAATATTCATAACTATGTTTTCATGATAAGTTCTTCTTACTCTATGATGTCTCTTTATTTTTCGAAAGATTTATCTTTTATTTAACTCATCCTCCCCTTAATTGGGTCTTTATTTTGTTTCAATAAGTATAAATATTATACAAACATTCTATGGCCTTATTCTTGATCCTCTTATTGTACCAAAAATAGAAAATAAATATTCTTATTTTATCTTTAAGTGTAATCTATAAAATATACTTGTTTAGCTTACTATTTTTGGATTGTATCATCATTATTTTTATCTCCTGCTAAGAATATTATTTTCCTGGATATTCATGCATCCACCTAGATGTATTGGTGTATTTATTTTAATTTTTAATAGTATATTTTTCCTATATTTGTTTGATATCCAACTCATTCACATAAGATGCCATTAGTGAATACAAAATTACTAGGACATTCAGTTACCTTTTTCAATAATATTTTTGAGGGATGATCATAAATTTATTTAAAGATGTTATTTTTACTAGTATAATCAATTTTTTTAAACCTCAATATTATTTTTTGTGGAATATTTTTTTTCAATGGTTTCAGAATTCCTGACTTTGGTATTTTCTTTGTTTCTCACTCTAACATAAAGATTAAGACATTATATATTTAGAGTAATTATTATTCTCCAAAAATCTCAATATTTCTTCCAACTCATTATTAATCATATTGTATAAAAAATCATTTATATTTCTGAATTATTTTAATGAATAATCGTGTTCTTTTATTCTTTTTTATTTAACTCCCATCTTAGTATCTTTTAAATTCATAGGGGTTTTATGAAATTTCCACAAATCGTGGATTATTTCTTTAAAGAAAATTTTGTTACTTATTTCTTATAATAATTATATTAATAAGATCTATAAATTAAAAAATTATTGATTTTCAATGATCCAATGATTTTTCTTTAGCATTATTGAGGTTTGTGATAACATTTTACTTTTTGAATTTTCTACATAGTCCATCTTATAATTATAGAGATTCTTATCTAATTTGTACATTATAATCAAGAATAACCTCGATAAAAAATATTATATATTAATCCACTACATTAGTAAAATTATTCACATGCCTTTCAAATTGAGAGTAGAATTCTTCAATGGTTTTGATAGATTCATCCTCTATCCACAACTTAGATATTCTTATCCAAAAGGATCTCAATCAAAAAAATTAGGAGCTGATAAATTATGAAATTTATAAAATTAAAATAGATATTGACCCTTATCTTACTTCCATGATATTTTTCTCATTGTATTTTCTTATTTTATATTCTTTTTCTTTATTTTTTTCTGAAACCTCACTTTTATTTTCAATAAGAATTATTTATATGAGGTACTTCAAAAATTTCATAAAATATTTAAATCATATAGATCATTTAGAAACAAATATGAAAAATAAAATTTCATCCAATAAGAATTAATCCTACGCCCAAATACCACCTGTAGAGCTCAATGAATCATGTAGACACCTGAGTGTGGATGAATCAGGTGTCACTTTTTATGAAATTTATTTCTCTTCTTATATTATCCCCTCTTCAACATATAAAAAACTATTTCTATTAAGATGTATGGATCATATTAGAGTGAATATAACCCTAAAAATGGTTTATAATTTTGGAATAAAGATATAAATTAGAACATAAGGTTTTTACAAGGTCTATATTCTCTAAGAAACCTAAGTATATGTATTGTTTAACTTTACTGAGGACACAAATTTAATTATCACGTTAATTTAAAGTGATAAAAAGTGAACTATAGGTTTCACAAAATGGTCGGGTTTGTGTCATATAAGTCTCTATGTGAATATAATACCATTTCATAGCCTTGCATCATGCTTACATGTAATTCTACCATGTGAACTAGCATCATACTAGATTCATGCTATCTTGTATAACTCAGTCTCTATGACTGGAATGGGGTTCTTAAAGGGTAATTAATGGAATTTCAAGTAGACCTTCAACTAATAGGATTTGATCAAAATTCCTTCATGCACATTTCTTCTATTCTCCACTCCATCTCTCTATGATTTAAAATCAAAATAGATCATACATTCCCTAAGAGTATCTATGCATAGAATAAAAATCTTCCATAACATCAGTCTCTCTCTCAATATTTTATTCCTTCTTCAATGAATGGGTGATATATTAAAAGTTTTGGGTTCTTATTCTTCAATACAATTCATGTTTTCTATTGAAATTTGTATCAGTTTCACCCACATTACCCTTTCTTAATCCCTTTATACATATTTATCTCTATAGAATGTCTTGAATAATGCAATGTTATTTTCATAATATTCATATTTAATCTCCCCTGAAATATAAGTAGGTTATTATGATATTTATACTCATTCAAACATCTCATTATAATTTAGTCATGAACTTAAAATATTATTTAATTATCAACTTAAAATGTCTCATACAACATTGTAATATTTTTATTCTCTTAATCCCACTAAAATAACACAAAAAATAGTATTAAAAATATACATCTGTAGAAAATATGCATGAACTATGATGTGGGTCTTCCTTGTGTGGTTTGTAACTCACTTTATCATTTTTATTTTTTCATTTTTTTGACTTTTTATTTCATATAAAGTTATCATTATTTTATGAATTTTCATATTCAGATGAAGTAATTTGTTCACATCCATTTTCCAAATTCCGTGCCACCCTAAATATCACATGGCTTGTGAAGTCAAACAAAAAATTGATATCATAAATAAATCACAAAATTTATTTGATTTAGTGAATTTATATGCTCAAAAAATTTATCATAAATTATTATACTCAATATTTTCCCATTCCCAGTCAGGTGACTTCTCAAAAGAGACATATAAAATAGATTTGGTTTGTAATTCACTATTTTGAATAACAAATAGTCACCAAATAAATTATTATTGTGTGGTATCAAATTATTTTATCATTAATCATGATAGAATTATTGATCATGATAAATTATCCATGAATATTCAATTAAAATAAGCATCAAATTTGTTCCAAAATTATTCAAAATTACAATTTTCGAAACACTATTCATTGCATTCAAGTAGGCCTAAATTTATTAGGGTTACCATTATGTGGGTACAAGTTTACATTGATGAAACACCTAATTAACTTTAAATGAGATGTTAATGGTCTTTATGTAGACTTGATATAACTTAGATGTCCTTGATGAAACTTTATTAATTTTCAAGTTACTCTTATATAGCTAGTGTATCTCACATATTTCCTTTACATAAGTCATGGGTTAGTTTTATAGGGGTTCTGATCATTTAAGTTTCCTTCTTATAGGTATCCAATTACCATAAAACTTTATTCAAGAATAAATTTTTATAGGTAATTTTATGTTGAGGATACAATTATTCATCCTGCAAAATTTTTGAGTTTCCTATATGTATAAACTAAAATTTATTTTACTCAACTCCAACCACCTAAAATAGCTTCATAATATCCTGAATTTATATTTAAGACTTATGAAATTCGTAAAAGTCTTAGAATTACTTTGTAATAATATCATAATTATTTCAATGATCTTTAGATCACTTCTAATGGTTATTGCAGCACATGTACTCCTCTTTCAGTGTTTTTAAGAACCTATACTGCACATTAAATTATAGATTTAATTTAACCACCATCCGAGGATATTTTCCAACTATTTTTAGTAAACAAGATTATATGAGTTCCTTGGATGGTTACTGAAATACTTTATCTCTACCTTGTTTCTTTCATACATTTATAAATTTTTAAAATAATAGCTTATGCAATACGTTAATAGTGTCAACTCTCACCTTTTTTTCTAGACAGTTATTTTATCTCCCTTAGTAATTTTCATATATACATGATGATTAGGACATGTAATCATCATATGTAAATGTTAATTGAATCTATATCAACAATATATTCATGAAAAACCTTCCATATCATTCTCCTATATTTTTAAAATATAATATAGGTGGATCATTCAATCAAATTTCCATATATTATAAAAGTAGCTATAGTATCTTCTTCCAAACCAATAATATAAATTAACACCTTTTGATTATCAAGGAAATCATCCTTATTGAAAAAAAATACAATCTTGAAATGGGCCTTTGATATTTTGATATAATGGTACATTAGGTAATTTATTTAATGTGAGAGATAAGGATATATGGTCCAATATATTTACTTTAGATATATCCCTTTGAGTGATATATGAAAATGGAAAAGGGATATGCTAAAAATCCAAACATACTTGAAGATTCTACCATTAAATAATATATATCAGAGGATGTGGTTGATTTATTTAGTAACAACACGTATAACATAGATCATGTTGGTCTCCCAATATATTGTTATCTAGTACTTAATTATGAAGGTAAGGTGCATTGTGGTTTGAAAGTAAATTTAATTATATATGATGTAGTAATACAAGAACATTTATAAATTTTGAATAATATAGTTGATTCTCAACCATATATATCAACATATTTTTTTATTAATATATGGTATAAAATTTTAAAATAAATAAAAATTAGTTAAAGAATGAGCATAAAAAACATTTTTTTCCGAGTTTATTGATAAATTCAAAACTGATTTATCTACATCAAAGACATTGAAATTTTTAGCTGAGGGACTACTTTTTAATCTGATCACATAGTGTAGTTTTGATATTATGTGTTATAAATTTAACATAAAATTAAGGAAAAAAGACTACAATTCAAAATAGTGGATTAATTGTCATCATTAAAGCAATGAATTTTTAAATTTCAAAATATAAAACTATGATTTATACATCAAAAATATATTTTAGTTTTTTGGGGATATATGAGAAATTGATTGTACTAAATTTCTAATACTAATGTTTACGTGTAATTTGTTTGATAGTAATAGTGGTGTGAAACATTATGATTATATATTTATACTTATTTATTGGAAATTATTTAGTTTCAAAAAGAAAACGTTTATCATGGTGATTTTCATGAAGAAGATATTTTATGTCATTCCCCCACCCAATTGTCATTTTCCCATCATTTTCCGTGAGAAAAAATCATTTTTGTGATGTGGATATTGATGATTATGTATAATTATGCGATATTTTCCCATCTATTACATGATTTTTAGAGGACAACAAAAATTGTGATATAATATTTTTCAATTCCATAAAAAAAGAACGTATAGATTTTATATGATAAAACACTTTGTTAATATATTAATTATTTAGGTAAATATCTATTTCAATTTTCAAAAAAAATTACAATTTTAAGGACTCTATTTTTTTAGCTTAAATATTTAAATCTATAGATGGTGATCATTTCTAAAAAAATTTATTATTTTTATACCCATATATTTCCATTATACAATTTTTTGGTTGAATAATCCTCAAATAATTGTTTTTTGTGTGAATATTTCTTTGTATTCAAAATTTTTAGTTATGCAGTTTTCTTTAGTTGTTTTAGTTAACATAATAAATATAATTTTTTTCAACAATGAAAATAAAATTAATTTTAACAATAATTAAATTCTAATAAAATATAGATATATACAATATCATTAATGCAAAATACATCTATTTAAATTCTATACATGGAGTAATATGAACATATATTAAGGTATGTGTATTTATTTTCAAGTAAAATTTTCTGAAATAATAAAATTATTTAATGGATTTAATCTCATATTGGTGAAAATTATATATATAACTACCAATGAACCTACAATTATAGATTCTTATTATTATCTATAAAATACTATTCTCAATGTTAATATATGTAGGATTACATGTTTACAAAAAATCACTTTCTCATGGGAAGAAGTAGAGACTACCAATTGATTTTGATAATGATAATAGCCCAGTATACCAAAATATGTAGTATTTTAGGAGTTACATGGACATTAAGAGTCGAGGTAAGATTAACATATTATATCATGATTAGAGGAGAATTAATCAGATGAAAAAAATTGGTTGTGAGGGTGTGTAATGATGAAATGTCCTAACTTATTTATTTTTTCCAATTTTTAAGTGAAATTTTATTTATTCCAATACAAATGAAATTGAAATTTCATAATATAAAATAAGATAATAAGAGGTGTATGATTTTTCAGAAAAATATAGAGAGGGATTTTAAATCTAGGTTGATATTATTTTATTACTTTTAATATAAAACAGAATTAAAAACTATGCCTTGAATATAGGTTCTTAAATGCAGATAGATTGAAAAATCATGTCTCTATCTAGGAGGAGGAAGCCTTTTAGGTGTGATAATTATTATTTATAAAATAAATTTATAAAACTTTTTGTTAATTAATATATGTATTATTATTTTATTCTTATGTAATAGGAATATGAGAGATATCACCAAGAGATATAGTCACAAAATGTATACCCGCATACTTTTTCATAAGGAGGGTAACCTTTATTAGGGGAGAAAATTATTATTGAAAAGGTTGATGAATTATGATATAAATATAGTGGAATATCTAATTTTTTTTAATTTATTCCCCTTTCTACCTCCACTCATAAAAAATGGAAAAGTGAGATAATGAAAAAAATGGGAAATTTTTTACAAATATTTCAAAACGGTTAGCTTATTGGGTTGTAAGAAATTAATTGTTATTTTTCTTGAATATTAGTATTTTATAAATTCATCTCACTAATATATAATTTTTATATATAATTTTAGGAAACTTTTCATGAGCAAGTGAGGGATGTTACCTTTATCCTTGAGGGTATAATGGAAATTCTACTGATTTCTTTAGGAATGAAAAAACACCTGGTCCACATAAAAGTATTTGATACAAGGTGTAGAATCATAAATTATTTTGGGTGTCCTAGTACAGAATCAATAGAGGAATAATACAATGTAAAAATAGCTTCCTTTATGGTTCATATTTAAGAGATGAATAGTTTGATAGATTAGTTAATTAAATCATCTACATAGTCTATGTTTGTATAAATTTCAAGATAAATGTATATTTTTTATCAAGACCATCCACTTCCTCTCAAGACCAGGATGTGCAATGTGAGTTGCATGATGGGTATCAAAATTTACATATTTTAACATATATAATCATACATAATTTTGGAGATTATGTACATTATTAGCTTACACATCAAGATTAAGTAAGATAAATGGTACAGGTTATTATTGATCTAACTATACCAATGTCCTTGTCTATTGAAGAGATGACCATGAGTGGATAAAGTTCAGGAAATATTTTACCCTATCTAGCTGGCCTTGTTTGTTAATTGACATATGAGGTCTATTTTTTCAATTGTTATTTTTTTTTTTTCAAATTACTTATAATTTTTTATCTCATTTACTATATATAGAAGTTTTTGAAGTATAAATAATCATTGCAGAAGAACCAAAAGTTTCAAAAACACAAACCTTTAGATACTTCTCTTATTCTTCAAGGGCTAATAAAATAAAAATTGAATTATTTAATGTTGAATAATTTTATGAATTTTCAATGAATAGTGACATATATGTGAGATATTATATGTTACAAAAATTTAAAAATACATCATGGATGTTTTTATTATTAGGGTGTTCTTGATACCCATGTTTTAGTTGTATTCCCTATAAATTAGTTCCAATTTTAGTATTAATTTCATTATGAAAATATAACGTATGGTGATTTAATTTATAACTTATCCAATTAAGTATCATCACAGTCTTTTCATACAGAAAAAGTTCCCTTTCATTTAAGCTCTTATGGGTCCAAAATACATTTAAATGGATTTTAAATAATTGATAAATCATGAAATATTTAAATATATATCTAGATGATTGGAAAAAACATGGATTAAATGTTTCTTTTTTCCATTACAATAAAGGTAATAATTATTATATAATTATAAACTATTATTCATTATAATTCCATTCATGCTATACATTTTATATTTTAGTAGACATTGTTTGTTATGCATATTATCCTTATATGATTGCACCACATATTGGTTATTCTCTTTAATGGGTAAAGATCATGAAATTTTTCAAGATTTTCAAAATTTGTGAATTTTATTCCATTCTCTTTGTTCTTTAATATTAAAATTTACATGTCACGTTTGTTTTGGTAATTAATATATGAAAATAAAATATTTCATGTGACTATTTTAATAGTTTTCACAGGTTGATAAATTTTCCTAATGAAATTATTTATTTTACAATATAGGTATATAATTTTTATATTAGTTATTACATGGTTTTTCATAAATATTGATACACTATTTTTATTTTTAAGGTGTCGTTTCATAACTATAGTTCCAACATAAAGAAGGATATTTAAAAAGTGGTTTTTATATTTTAAGATTTATTTTTTATATAATCATGGTGGGAGAAACCCAAAATTTTCACAAGGTTAGTTCCATTACAACTCATAATTTTTAAATCAATATATTTTATCATCAATTTTATAAAATTTATTTTTTTCTATATTTTCTTTGATGTTTAATAATATTTAGTATATTACTTAAACAACCTTTTAGTATTATATATTGAATATTTTATGGGCATGATTAATTTCTA
The DNA here is from genome assembly GCA_963277665.1 of Viscum album. NCBI lineage: Eukaryota > Viridiplantae > Streptophyta > Magnoliopsida > Santalales > Viscaceae > Viscum > Viscum album. The sequence goes on along the minus strand of OY728126.1, from coordinate 1,938,062,183 downwards.
GATGTATATATAAAAGTTTCTTATATGGTAATTTATCTTGGTAAATAATTTATTGTAATGTTTTTGTTGAGTTTTTATTTGTTGGTTATTTCTACTGATTCAAATAGATTTTTAATTACTTGTATAGGGGTATTGTATTTTAAAATATTTTAAAAAATGGTTTTGATGTTGGTTGATATGAAAAAACATTGAAAGTCTTTATATATCTATATTTAGGTGAGATTTCAATATCTTTTTTATAGTAATTGTTATTTAAATTCACTTTAAACATCAATTTTTAATAATTTAAATTAAAAAATATTTATCATGAACCATCCCACTAGGAAACATATGGCTGGTGGTAATCTAATATTGACATCCCCATACCACCTCCAAAAGGATAGGGGCTGGCTACTAGCAGCGAGTAGGAAATCACATGTTATAGAGGCCTTAGCATAATGTACTTATACACATGCACACATATCTATACACAATTATAATGTAGAAATATAAACTAGTCATACTATAAAAAAACAAAAAAAAATCTATCTCACTTCCAAGTATAATAAAAATTACAGAAATATTGTAAATAGGAAAAATATACTCCCACCAAAACTAAAATGAACCCAACCAGCTGACAACAGGGAGGGAGAAACCCAAATGAAACTACTGGATCCATCAGAGGTATATCTATCACAACTAAGATCTTACTAAGATCCATCTTATCCTAGTCCATGGTAGAATCTAAGTAAAGAACTATGTCTACAGAAGACATGACATATGTAAGAATAGTCCATGAAAGGGTGATTATATACATACCTAGTTGGACACCCTGAAATCACTATACATAAAGCATCATGAGTGCAGTCAACTCATCACCATGAAGGCATGTTAACAAAAAAATGATATATAATAACAAAAAAAAAACAACAACAACACATATATAATAATGGTAGACACTAAGTATAAATTTAAATCGGTAACCATACTTCTTACCTAGGATTCCTACTCTAGGTTTCAAGGTAATGACAATCTAGGAGAACTCTCTCCATGAGTCTGATAACATTGATGGTGTTTATATAAGTTGTTGGGGTCATCATGACCTTCCATGAATAAGTACAAACTACAACTTAGAATATATAGATACATATATAGGGGGTCTTATCCATGGCTTATAGGTTATATCGAACCCTACCTATAATAACCCATTAAACAAGGGATCATACGCCCATGTAAGTTTTTCATGACGGTTCCTAAAACCCTTCAGAAAGATGATTATAGGAATGGGGATATAACCACTGGTCCTCACTAAGGGATTTATTCTATAGTCCACTAAGGGGATATTTTACAATGCATTGAACAAGATTCTGAACTCAAATCACATGGAGTTGGACTAAGAAAAATCACACCATAATTTCAGATGGAGGGAAAACACCCACATAGACACAATTCAAGGGAACACACCCATACTCGCACTAGAGATAAACTAAGAGGAACAAGGGTTCTAACTTACCCTTGAAGAATTAAACTATTTTTACATAGGTTTATAGATCATGTAACTAGGGTTACACAATGTATCTCCCAAAGATTGACACTTCCCATGTCACTTTGTATCACATAAAAGGTTTTTCTCCAAATATATGGCATGTCTACTTGGGGTACACGGTGTGTAGAATAAATCATGGAACTTAGAATGTAGTCTTCTTCATCCCTTGAACTATGTTCATTTTCATGTACATTTTTCTTGCCCAAGATCATTCCCATGAACTTTTATAGGTTGATGGGGTGTTCCCGAAAACACACGGTGTGTAGGGGTTGGGCTGAAACTCAATGTGGGTCATATTCCCCGACCCATGTACCTTCTGAGGTACATTGTTTCTACACTTCCATAAATGGTTTATAGGGCCCCAATGTCTCCTAGGATAATAATACATGTACATATTCAGTCATTTATATTACATAGTGTGTGACCCAGCCACATAGCATGTGGGATCACATGGCCTCTAGGGAATGTTCTCTTTGTACATGCCGAGTTGGCCAGCTAAGGGTCACATGATGTGTGGGGAAAACACATGGTGTTTGATATTTATCTCAAAGTGTAAAACCTGTTGGAAATTAGTGGGAACTAAATGGAACGTCTCCCTCTTGAATGTATGGTATGTGGTTGGGAATTTCATTGAAACTCCAGTTCTTCATGTGGTTTCGCTTGTCTCTCTTTCATTGCCTCTGACTCTTCCAGGAATCTTGATGTAACATCCGAATCTGAGTCAACCATGCTCAATGACTAGCTAGAAGCTAGATTCATGATGTTCTTCACTAAAAAATCCATTATTATATCCATCCTAAGGTTCCACATAGAACAACCTTTGAAAACCCCACTTTCTACAAACACCATTGGTTGACCCAGTTGTTGATGTTTGGATTCCATCCAACCATCCATTTTGGATCCATACACCATTATTTTGCATCATTGGGATACACAAAACCCAAAAAACATGAATTTATGATCTTATCCAAAGCCTCTTCCATTTTCACAAATTAGAACTATACAATCAAATTCCAAACTCAAACATATGTAAATGATCTTTTGTACCAAATACATATTTCACAATGATCACTTATTGGGTATTTATTGAAAAAATATAAAAAGGGAATAATGATGATGAATATGTGAATAACAATGGGAGATATGCATAAAACATGAACATAAGGAGCTAACATAGTCTATTTTGTAGGCTTTACTCAATTTGATTTTATGATAATGATGAATGAAGAAAAATAAACAAAGACCCACAAAATCATAATCCATGGATAAAAAATCGTCAATTGTAAATAAAAATTTGAACCATGAATCTATTTTTGGTAGGATTGATTCATGTCTAACATGGAATAAAGAATTATTTTATTTAAAATAATATAAACAAATTGCCTACATTAGTTTTGGATTGATCACTGATTAAGAACAATTTTTCTTCATTATCATTGGTGAGATCCAAGAACTCCATCGATAGAGAAGATCATCATGGTACTCTGATCCTTGATTCAAAATCATCCTCCAATGCACTTTTCACTAGATCTCTCTCTCTCTAATATCGCATTCCATCTAGGGTTATATGGACAACCAATGAAATTTTCCGAAATAGGGTTTATATAGGTTTGTTGTTAGGGTTTCTAAAATAAATGAGAATTAAATAAATTTATTCAATTAATTCATTTTATTGAACTAAGAAATTGTTCTATCCAATAACCAAACTTTGATAATGATTATGTAGCACATAGTGTGAAACACATATTTTAGATTTAATGGATGCATCTTATTTCTCATCCAAGACTCAATTTGAGAGATATTCCATTATTTTTGAAAAAACTTGCACACATGATAAAATATTAGTAATACTATTAATATTTTTAATATACCTATATTAAGGCTCTCCAAGTCCCAGAATCACACACTGACTCATCTCATAGATTTGATAAAATTAATTAAAATAATAGAAAATTATTACCTGTAAAAAATGGATTTGTTTCACACTCCCCACCTTCAAGTACATTCATCCTGAAAAGAAAAAAACCAACATAGAATAAAGGGAACTAATATCATATCTGAATCTCCCACTCCAACAAGCTCTACTAGAGGTTGTCGTGCCATAAAAAACATGAAAATAATGAAAACACATGTGTATGAGGGTTTTCATCTTATCAGGACTCAAATTCTACTAGACTCATTAAAAAAGTAATTATATCCTCAATCTCTAGCTCACCCAGGTCGACATCATATAACAGGCCATGCGCATATATACCCAGTTATGGAACATGAAATACATCACAAATAGTGTATAAAAATGGTTGTCAGACTAATAATTATTCCACCTCACTAACCCAATATAGAATTCAAAACAGTCCAAAGAACCTCAGAGATATACTATAGCCTCAGCCAAATATCTACAACCCTCAACATGGTGAGATATCTTGAAACATATGATCTCCTCATAAAACACCAGAGGCCTCCTTCATTACTCTATAATGGAATCCTAATGACTATAATTAGTTTTCATCTTCCCCTTCATGAACTAAACATTTACAACCATTTCTCACACCAAATCTATTCCCATATGTATTATCTCCCACTGGATTCATATAGAAACCCAACCCATTCACACATAATATTTCAATATTTTTAACACTAAATTTCATTAATAAAAAATCAGGATTATAAAGGCATAGTGTCCTTGAAAGACTACGTTTATAAAGCATCAAAGTGAGACTAAAAATAAAACTTTTTTATTTTATTATCCATAATAATATCCTAAATCGTTTTGAGCTCTTAAACTACACAAGAAAACTTGAGGAATACATATAAAAAAGGGGTGAAGTAAAAAATACTAGTACGAAAATAAACATGATAATGAATTATAACATTTGTTTCAAAGAAAAAAAAATTATATCATACAAGATATCTAACATGAGTAATCACATGTAAAAATAATTAAAAGAACATTCTATAATAATATCTTCGAATCATAGGAAATCTGGAAGCAACATAAAACATGACATAAAAATAAGTTAAGAATAACTACGAAGACAACATCACATGGTCAAAAGAGTCCCACAATGGATTAGGATCACTCTATAATCAGATTTTTGAGTAAAAACATAATAATTACCCTTGTAAATAAATGATTTACAAAATCAGGTCTCATAACATAATCAAAAAAGGTTTATTAAATAAGAAATTTGATAAATTATCATAAATAATATATTACATCATAATAGTTATTTTGAGTGAGCTAGGAATATATATAATGTTCATATATATGAAATTTAGAAAAATTCCATAACATTATGGGTTGTTTTCATTGATGAATTGAAATAATTTTAAAAATATTAAAAACATTATTGAGGAAAATATCATTTTCACTTGGGAAATCACATTTTAGAAACTATAAATTTCCAAATATATTTTAGAAAATATTTTCATTCCAAATAAACATAGAAAATTTTAAATTAATCTTCAAGTATTTTAGCTTTTATAAAAACTAGTAATTCCAGACATTACGAGTATATTAAAATAAATATTCCCCTCAAATTTTTTTTAATAGAATTCAAAGGTAACATGTTTGGAAAATGATAGGAATATTCATTATAAAACATTTTGAAAAAAACCAATCATGAGTTAAAATTAAATTAAAAATTCATAACATAACATTAAAAAATTTAAATAACTTTCAATAAAACTAGAAAATGTAAGAGAAACTGTGTTTGACCGAAGTGAGAAACGAGGTCGGTTTTCCTTATAAACAATTTCACAATAATTTTAGGTACTAAAGAGAGGGAAATGATTCTATTACATTAAAATTTCTTGAATAAATATTTGATAATAATATTAATATGTTTTAATATACAATTATAAAATAATTTTCTTTTTACATAAATTTAATCATGAAAAATCCAGATTAAAATGAAATTAAAAAATAAACCCTAATCATTTTTGTAAATATGGAATCATTACCCCCATGAATGATGTATGTGAATGGTAACATAAAATTAAATTAATTATAAAGTATTGATTATATATTATGTAATGGGTTAGTATATACACCATATAAAATAAATTAGGTGTATGGAAGAACATGTGTCACAAAGAAGGAATCTTTGAGATAGAAACCCTTACCCCAAGATTCAATCATCATATATGTACATTATATTAATATATAATTAACATATTTTAATTATTTACTCAATTATGAACATTTTTAAAGTTTATTATTCCTTTTATATCATTTTTTTACATTTCATATTCAATTACGTAACAAATTAATTTCACATCGGATGTTTTAACAATAAATAGCTCATATGTCCAAAATTACCTTGGTAAGTTTAATAAGGTATATTTGATTATTATTAAATAATATATATAATTATAATGATTAAATAATTATAATTTCTATACCTAAATTATACATATACAATCTACCAAGAATTATGTTGATGAAAAATGAACTATGTTTCAATAATAGATACGATATATGGTACATACGCATAAATAACATTACGATTTCTTCGAAAATATTAATGGAAAGAATTTTAGTGTTATGTTAACACTAAATAATAATAATTATATCAAAAATATAATATTATTTCATTTAATATTATTTCATATACCATACATGTGATGTAGTCATAAAAATGAATCACATCCAATTAAGAGAGGGTAGTCCTCCAAAAACACGAACAATGTTATAATTTATTCAATAGATGGTAAGTTAAGAAATTATACAATATATTAATATTAAATAATTTTTAAAATTCAATTATTTTCAAATATAAGTATTAAATTTATCATTATTACCTTTCATTTAAAGCTTATGTAAAAAATGAATTACATCGCTTTGCAAGGTGTTAGTCCGTCGTACACACGAGTGGCAGTACTGTATTCTTTACGGATTGAAAATAAATAATAATTATTTAATTAATATAATTCTATAATTATAATTATATAATAAATATTATATATAAAAATTAATTACATCATTATATCCATCTGTGATAATCACATATGGAAAACGAATTATATCGGTTGGAGGGGTGGTAGTCCATCGTACACATGATCAACGATTTTGATTCCCATTTGAGGGAGGAAGAGATGGTTTTAGTTATTGACCATAACATAAAAACATATCATTATATGGAAGATATTTATATTATTATATAAGTATTTTTTTAATAATATTTGATTTATGTGGAAGAAAAAATAAAATAAAATTCTTAGTTTAAGGGTGTTATCTCTTATTCGGACAACATCTTTAGGTTTTCATCAAAAACCTTCCTCGGTTTTCTATCTAGTAAAACCAATGATTATATAATGAGTTTATGTAATAAAGTAAGTTATTATTTCAGGGATTTTTAAAAAAAATAGTTTTATAATTTTGGAGAGTATAGGAGATGGGGTGGCATTTTCTAAGTGGGGGAGAGGACACAATTGGTATTTTTGAAAAGAAAGAATTACACCAACATTTTTCTCATAAAAAATGAAAACATATGAGATAATTTATAATTATATAATATATAAGTTCTAAATATCATAATAAAAAAATAATTAGATATTTTTTGGGTAATTTTTAACCCTTAACGTTTTATTTTAACCCTCCAATGAACTCATTCTTACCTTAACTGTGGTAAATAATATCTACTATTTTTACTATTAATTATGGTGAAATTTTATGTTTTTTAATTTAGAAAATAAATCATTCTAATAAAAAATATGGAATTCATTTTATCTAATTCAAATCACAAAAGTGGAATAATTTAATTTAAAATAAAACCCATGAGAACAATGGAAATGTAGTTTTCTAAAGAAGAATTTTGTATAAGTATGAAAAGTTTGTATATAAATATTTAACATAAAATTTATTATACTGGAATAAATTTGGAAAATTGTATAATAATTATACTAATTTTTATTTTATAATAATTTTTAAATAAATTTTATCTTTAAAAAAATTTTAAACGAAAAGACAATTCTTAAGAAAACCCAATATTTTCACTATTTATTGAAAAATAAATCCTTTCCTAAAAGTATAAAAAATTAACACTAAGAAAATTTTTATTCCTTTATTTAAAAAATTAATTTCATTTTTTCAATTGAATTTTATAAAATTTTCGAAAATTGATTTTAAAATAAGTGTACAAAATACGAAATGCGATAAAACCAAATTTTTGAAAAATAATTTTTTCAAGCGTAAAATTGGTTTTATTTTCTTGTCATTCAAATGAAAAATATTATATGGAATTTAAAACATTATATTTAATATAAATAATATAAAATTTTCATTAAAACAATTCATGAAAATTTATTTATTTAGTTTATTGTGATAAAATGCATTTTTCTATAGAAAAATAACTTTTCAAGAAGAGATTTCCCTTTTTTCATAAGATTTTATTTTGATTTCTAATTAATTAATAACATAAGAACTCATTTTATATATTTTAACTCTTAAATATTAAAAATTTATTTAATATTTTTCATGAAAATCATTCCAACAAGTAGGATATTACTACTACATTAAATAATAATTTTTTAATAGTATATCGTGGATTGTTTAAACTTGGTCTTGCATGTAACACAATATATCAATGAAATTAAATTCATTTGAAAAGAAATATTTCATAAAATCAATAAGTGACACATTCTAACCCACCCCCTAAAAAAATTTCATCCTCTCGATTTAAAATTTTAATAATTAATCAAGGTTTTTACATTCAAAAATTATTTTATGGAAAACCACCATTTAAAAAAGGGTTAATAAAACGTCAAAAACATTTTGGTAAATAAAAATAAAAAAAATCATATTTTATAACAAAAAAACTTGGGTTCCAAGTGAGATAAAATTATTGGGGAGTTAAAATGGTGATATGGAAGAAATTTTTGAATAATTATAGATAGTGATAGAGATCATTTATCACAAGAACGTGAATGATCAAGAGAAAGTGAACAACCAAAAAACCATAAATCTGTGATGAATTAAAACGACCCTTGATTATTATGATATAGAGGTGATAGGATAATTTTTTTTCTAAGATCCTTTTCTTATATTTAAGTGATTATTTTACTATTATGATATATAAAATCTAAAAATATACTTTCTAGATATATTTTTATTTCATAAACACAATTCTATTATTTGGTTATCCTTCTATTACTTTATACTTATCCTGTTAATCTAAAGAAATATTATCCAAAATGAATTTTTTAGGTCTAAAAAATAAATTTATGTTTTAATAGATCATAGTTCTATAGAAAAGTAACAATTTCTCATCCTATATTTTTTAAAACTAAAAAGGTTAGAAAAAATTAATATAGTACCCAAAATGGATATAGATATATTAATCTACAAAATCAAACAATGAAACCAAAGGTTTAATGAATATCATTCTATAAATCAATAACCCTATATCCCAAATAATCTCGGTAACCTCCACATTAAATAAGGTTTTAACCTCAATTTCTACCTCATACCCTTTCAACTTTCATCTCCAAAAACCTGATAGAATTCTTCCCAAATAATCCTTTATGTTAAGCCTAGAGGTTATATATATATCTTAATATAATATTATATTTCCCAAAATATCATTAATAATCTCTTAATCATTAAAATTAAAAAATATTTGATCCCCTAATATTTTTACTAAAATCAACTTAATGTTTATTCACCAAATAATTTCCGTAAATGTAATTTCTTACTAACTGGTAGATCACATAGGCTAGTGGTAGGTGATTCACCCTTATTATCCTTTGGTTATGGGTTCAAGAATCATATCCTTTCTAGATCTATGGGTATCACCAAGTATTTCGGTTTTCTTTTTTATAAAACCATTCCCAAAAATATGATGAAACCCCATAAAATAACAGCAATCATCAAAATAGTTTTTTAAAAATCAAAAGTCTTCTCTACATCATATGATTTTTCCAAAAACTAAAATAATCATAATCAACTATAATTATGTCAACATAACATATATATATCAAATATTATCTTTTACTAAATCATTTATTTGTTAATTAAAAACCTTCTTTCCATTAATTCTCCTTTCTAGTTATTTAAAACCATTCAACATATTCTTGAAAATCCTTAATGAAAATCTACTGAAAAATGACCCTTAGAAGTTTAATGATACCATAAAACACTTCAATAACATGATTCTATAATTCAAAAACCTAAAAATATCAACCATTCCTCTTCAATTATTTTCACAACATAAGACCTTAGGAATTAATCTTTTGATATGGTCATTGAAATGGATAATGAGAAAGTTCCCCACATATGAGACATTAAATTCCATGGAAATTCATTTGTCTATGCCCACTATTTCCACAAAGAAAAAAATATTCCCCTCCATTTGATATGTTCTTCTAGGATTTTATTCCAACATTCTTGACATGTAATAAATTTAATTTTTTCTTATTAATATCTATTAATTGAAATTTCATTATATTCCATCATTCTCTTCTTTTTTGCATTTGGAAAAATCCACTATATTTTAATTGTTAATAATTATTCATGATTTCTCATTTTGAATGATCACTAGATGTCAAACTATTTTTACCATTTGGTTAGGCATCTCATTAGTTAAATAATTACATTTCCCATCACATTGGATGTTGTAAGTCTATCTCATATTTCAAACCATTAACTAAAATAATACAATAAAAAATATGTGAATGAATTTACAAACATAATGGGAAACTATTAATCATAGAAGGAATAACATGATAATGACAATTTTATACAAACTTATGAGTCCCCATGTTTTATTTAAGTTTATCAATTATAATTTTGTTGATATGTTTTCTAAACAATCAATTTTTTTAGTCCTTCATAATGGTTCATAAAAAGTTTATAAATTTCAAAACCATATCCCTTGAGAGTGTCAAACTCGTTGTGTAGTAAGTCCCATTTTCATGTATCAGGAAAAGATAAATTCAATACCAATATACATTTTTTTTATTTACCATATTTATATCAGTGTCATAATCATTTACACTTGTAGTATCTATATAGGGATGTACTTTTGAAAATTTCTTGCTCTATAATTTATTAAGATTCCAATATTTTTTTTATTATTAGTCTTATGCTTAGAATTATCTGTCGGGTTCTCACAAAATTTTTCTCATCCTAGTTTGAAAAGGATAAATAACCATTCTTATGATACCATATATTGTAAATAAAACATTTTACACATATTATTACATGATTTTAAACCTGAATATCTTTTATTAAAACATAAGGATCATAAAGGCTTAGTTTCTTTGTAAGACTAGTTTCATAAAACATCAAAATGAGACAAAAAATAAACTAATTTAGATTATTCTCCATAATGAGCTTCAAAATCCTTTAATTATTATAATATATATTGGATGTCCTGGGGTATAAACAGATAAAAGGGGTGAGATAAAAATCGTGGTATGAAATAAAGACGATAATGAATCATAACATGTAAATCAAAGCTATAACATTATATCATAAAAGTTAATTCACATGGTTAATTACAAAAAAAATTAACTAAAATAACAATGTATCATAAAATCATATAATCATAGAAAATGTGGAAGAAATATAAAACATGAAAAAAACATAAGTCAAGGATAACTATCGAGACAACATCACATGGTGTAACGACCCGACCATAGAAATTACATATTCAAGTGTATTTGAGCTATAATTAACTTTATTAAAATACCAATGATATTTCTAGTTTATATTTTTAGAGAACTAGGAAAAAATATTACATATTAGTCACATGCATTAGAAGTGAACACTTATACCCATTATCCATTTTTTCCACCAAACAAAACCCTTTTAAATAAAAAATTATTTCTTTTCAGAATAAATATTCAAAATATTTATCTTCAAATCACATATGTCCCTAATCATCATTAAACCTAGTTAAAAATATTTTTAAAATTTGGGATAATACAAAAATCTCAGTAAGGTTCATAAATAGAATGAAATAAATAGTTATTCTATGAGTAAATGATTTTTATTTCAAATAAACATTTACTTGAAAATAAACAAATTTTATTACCCAATAAAACATATTATTTTTCAAAAAAATTTCAAGAAACATTTCATTAGAAATATTTGAGTTAAAATATAATCATAAAGTTTTCATTTAAAAAATTAAAATAACATTAAATATTGTTCACAAATTTATACTTTTCACTCTTAAAAATAGAATAACCATCGTTGTTATAAATGGAGTAACCATCACAGTTACACTGGTATTATCCATAATTGTTAAATTTGAAGTTACCATAACACCTAATTATGGAATACCATAACAAGTTAACTTCTGAACATTACTTTATATTCACCATCATAGTTACTCATGGATTAACCATCAAATTTTATCATGTAATAACCATCATATTCAACTTATAAACACTACCCAATGCATTGGAGAGCTATAACAGGGATCACCCTATGTATAACCTATATTGGGATCACCCATGAGATATAATTTGGCTCAAACCTTGGTAAATAATGTAAAAGGTCCATATCATGAATACAACCCTTGAAAATCACTTTTAAACCCATATATAAACCACTTTTGGATATCAAAATAACTTTTTTCTTAAAAATCACTTTAAAATTCATAAACTACACACAAAATAGAGATGACATTTTTATTAAAAGTTACCATGGAAACATATAAAAAACATAAATAATTGAAGATTCATAAATTTGGTAAATTCCCTTCATGTTTTATAATTCAAAATGAAATTCCTTTATAATTTTTTAAAAAGGGATTCACGAAGAACTTTTAAAGAATGTTTCTTAAAGAAAGCCATTCCCTCAAGTAAGATTTATCACATATGTCCCTTTTCTTACTCAATTATAAAATTATGTTAATATTAAACTTCCTTAATAAAAATATTAAATTCATTATTTCCTTTATAACACTTATTACAATGTTATATATGTTTACTTAATCATTTTAGTTCATGTGAGACGTTTTGACGATATTCAGTACATAAAACCAAAATTACTTTGGTATGTTGACTATGATAAAAGTGATCATTATTAAATCATCCCAAGAATAATAATAATTAAATAATTTTAATTTTTATTAATAAATTTTACTTTTAAATCCTTCTATTAATTATTTTATGAAAAATGAACTATGTTACAATCATGGAGATGGTAGGTCATACAAACACATGAGTAATGTTTCCATTTTCAAATATAATTACTAAAAGAAGATATGTTTTATTTTATCTATATAGAATTATTATAATATAATATATATAATATTACTTCTTTAAAAAACATATATATCATCCATGTGATGTGTTAATGAAAAACTTGCCACATTTCATTGTGGAGGCGGTAGCCCACATGTATGCACAAATGACATTATCATTTTTATATGCATTGAATTTTAAGAACATAAATGATATTTTATCCATTAATAATGATAAATATTTCATTAATATCATATATATACATTAATTACATCATTATAACATGTCTTTGTAGATAGTGATGTAAAAAGAATCACATCAGCTCATGAGCCAGTAGTAAATCATACACCGGAAGGATGAATTATTTTCCAATTTGATAGAATTAGATATGGATAAAGGTCATGAAATGAAAATAATAACATATAATTTTATTTATAATACTTTATTTATTATTTTATCATATTTTAATAAGTTTTTAGGGATTTTTAAGAATAAAAAAATTCTCAATTAAAAATGATATATCTTCTTTGGAAAATCTCCTTTTCTTAACACCATAATCACGCTAATGATGGTGTTATCATAGAAATATAACATATATAATGAGGTATGGGATTATATGAAGTTATTTTGGTAGGTATTTGAAAATAAAAATAATAATTTTTAAGTGTGAATAAATGAGAATAAGAGGTTCCCTTTTGTAAGAGTGGGTGGGGAAATAATGAAACTTCTCAAAATAAAAAATTAATATAAAATAATATTAAATACCAAATGAATATAATCTTATTAATATAAAATATATGATTATTATGGGTATAAATAATGTAACAAAATTAAAATTATATAATTTTTTGGCATATTTATACATTTATCTTTTGGTTTTAACACTTCTTTTACACCTTTAACTCTTACCATGAGAACATGGATTTTTACCATTTGAGGGTTAATATTGTTTCTATAAAATTAAAAACATTTAATAAATGGCTTGTGGATTATATTTTAAAAATTATCTTAATCACTTTGATGAATTTATGATTTTTATGAATTTTATATTATTTAGTAAAATTTTATTTATTATAAAATATCAATAATGTCATTTTTTAGAACTATTCATGAATTCGGTGTTTATATTATCAAGATGATTCTTATAATTTGAAAATTTTTATTTTATTACAACCATAACATGTTAAGGTAATATAGAAAATTCATTTATCAGATCAATTTTCACAAATTATATTTATTTTAATATTTTTTATCATTTATTTAATCTTTCTATTAATTAAATAATTAAAACATCATCATCGTGAAATAATTTAAGGCAATTATTGTTATTATCATTATATTTGTAACATAAATTACATGATTTACCTTTTACTATTGTAACCAAAAGTACTAAATTTTCTTTTCATATTGACCAAAAATAAAAGAGACCTATTTAACAAATTTGGCCCCACTAAATCCAAATATATAATCCATTTTTCCAAATTAAAAACATAGAATTTCGAAAAAAAATTAAAATTAAACTGGAAAACACAACAAAATAATTTTTTTTTGGAAAAATACCCTTCTTAAATATAATTTTTTTTAATACTAAATTCAAGTATAAAATTTTTAGGTCCAAAAGGCTGAATACCCTGAGAGGGGGGGTGAATCAGGGTATGACTAATTTAAAATTAACGCCCATTCTGATCTTGTTTCACTGTTAAGAAAAACACTCTTCTCTCTCTTTCCTGTTGCACAAAGTAAACAGAAAGTAAAGGATGCACATGACACAACAATTTTACTTTGTTCACCGCAAAGGGCTAAGTCCAAGGAGCATACGCTGAAAAGTTGTCAGTCTTACCAATTCTACTAAACTTCACTAGCTGTGGATTACAATGTTCGGGATAGATCAATTCTATTCCCAGGATCACTGCCTTTACAATGTTTAGAGTCATCTCACTACTTCCCCAAGGGTCACTCCCTGTTTCTCTCTCTTTGGATCACTGCCGGTGGAGAGGATCACCTTCTTTCTCTTCCTTTGCTCACTGCTCTTTGAATGAATCCACTCACAGTTTATAGACCTGTAGGTCTCTTCATTTGCATGAAAGAATGCATCTTCCTATGTAAGTAGATGCTCTGTTGAAGCCCAATTTTCACCCGTAGATGAATGTCTCTTTTCATCGAAGGTGTCAGGAAAACTTCCAGCATCCAGGCAGCCCGAAAATCACTACTAGAAACAAACCTTACTTGGCACACAAGTCAATCTCGGCGCGCAAGTATCGGCGCACAAGTCACAACTGGCACGCAAGTCTACCTCAGACACTTGTGCGACACAACCTTCTTCAACCCAAAACCTACGCGACTCACTTCCTTTTACGCCCAAACCAATGTTGGCGTGCAACTGCCAACCGGCGCGCAACTTATCACACCGGCGCGCAACTTCACTTGCGCGACCCACACACCACCTGTGTGACCACCACACCTGTGCGACGGGAGCTCTGATTTCTCAAATTGTTGAACTCCGGTGAAGAATGAAGAGGGGTGGTCCAGTATTTATATGCAAATTGACCACCCTGCGCGACTGCGCGCAAGTCACCTGCGCGATCCAGTCTCAGTGTGCACGTCTTCTGTCCTGCTAGACACTTGCGCGACCAACTCCCAAACTTGCGCGAACCTGTTTCCTTTTCCATATTTTGATCTTCTGATCTTGAAAAACATATGGCGCACAAGTTTCCTATACTCCAAGTCCTCGGCGATCAAGTCCCTTTGCCAAAAACACTTTTCTTCATTTGTCGATTTTCAGGCCCAAAAATTTGGCAAACACTGGAAAACGGCGACACCTTGTATCTGTTCTTTTGTACCGCATCCAGATCATTCATTCCTTTTGTTGAAGTTCTTGAATTAAACATGGATCGTTGACCTCATCTCTTGAACTCGACATTCCATCATGAAATCCTTTTTGTCAACAAATTTGTATGTCATTGTTTTTCTTTGTCAACAATCACTACTCAGATGTCCACTTTGTCAACAAACACAATCACCTCAAAAATACTTCAATGATGCCTTGAGGTATTTTTTCCCAATAATCTCCCCCCTTTGGGTTTGTTGACAACTCTTTTATGGAAATATACATCGTTACTTCTTCATCCACCATTTTCCTTTTGCGATTCTGATAGCGATCAAGGAATTACTCAACACATACTCTAAGCCCACATGAGCAATGCTCGACATGAGAAACAAGAGTAAATGAAAAGTTCATCAATGGATCACTTCATCTTTGACATCTACTATTGACACCAAAATGATACCAATTTGTACTAAATTGATACCAATTATTGAAGGACTTGTTGTAAGACCAATTTTGGTTGGAAATATTTTTAACACATTCCAACACTACTCTTCTACTTTTATCACGATCCGCAGATGTCGTGATATCTATTCTTTGATCGATCACTTCTAGCATCGTCAGATTTAATATGCTCCCCCTTTCTGTTCACAGCTTCATCCCTTGTCAGCTTCAAAACCTCTTTAGCCCTATTTCCTGTATTGTCCAAGCTAAGCTCTGGCTAAGCACGTTTAACTAGCTTCAACTCCCCCTATCTGGATGCTCCACTAGTCAGCTTCTCCCTATATCATTCATGATTTATCAAATCTCCACATTGCGTCCCCCTTGAACAATCACTATTTTCTCCCCCTTTGTCAATGAACCCAAAGGACAGTACTTTCCAGTCTGTAACATAGTAGAGAACACATATCAACACATTAGGGAAAAACACATCATACCTCGAGGAGAGGGGGGGTTCCACATCCACACTATTTCAGGTGAGGGGAATCAAATGAACTCCCAGAGCCAGTCAATACCTCTCAAAAGCTTCCTTGGGTAAGGCCTTTGTCAGAATGTCTGCAACCTGTAGCTCTGTAGGCACATACTCCAACTTCACGATTCCCTGCTCAACCTTCTCCTTGATAAAATGATACTTAATCTCAATGTGCTTTGTCCTTGAATGATGGACGGTATTTTTGCTAAGATTTATTGCACTTGAGTTGTTGCACTGGATTCCGATCGGAGACTTCACTTCAACTCCCATATCTTCAAGCTACTGCTTTATCCACAATAACTGTGTGCATGCTTGAGTGGCCAAAATATACTCAGCTTCTGCGATGATCAATGAAATGCAATCTTTCTTCTTGCTTATCCAAGAAATACACAATACACCAAGATAGAATGCACCACATGACGTTGATTTTCTATCATCTACTGAACCAGCCCAGTCTGCATCAGTATATCCTAATAACTCTATTTGATATTTGTTAGTATATGTCAAGCTAAAATCCACTGTACCCTGGATATACCAAAGTATTCTTTTCAATGTAAGCATGTGGCTTTCCTTGGTATTAATCTGATATCTTGCTGCTTGGAATGTGGCGAAGACAATATCAGGCCTTGTTGTGGTTAAGTACAACAGACTTCCAATGATTTGCCTGTATTTTGTGATATTAACTACCTTTCCATCCTCATCTTTTGATAATTTCATCCGGGTAGAAACTAGAGTCTTCATCTCCTTGGAATTTTCCATTCCAACCCTTCTCAGGACCTTCTTGGCATATTTAGATTGAGAAATGAATGTTCCGTTCCTTCCTTGTGTCACGTGTAGACCAAGGAAAAACATTAGCTCTCCAATCATTGACATTTCAAATTCATTTTTCATGAATTCGGAAAACTGTCTGCACTGAGCTTCATCTGATCCACCAAATATTATTTCATCGACATAAACCAACACCATCATCCTTTGATTACTGTCATTACTGAAATATAGATTGTAATAAATACTCCACGCTAAAAACCAAGCTTCTTCAAGTACTGATCAAACCTTGAGTACCATGATCTTGGTGCTTGTTTCAGCCCATACAATGCCTTCTTCATCCTGCAAACTTTTTTCTCATCCTCATGAATGAGAAAACCATCTGGCTTCTCAATTTACACCTCTTCTTCCAGAACCCCATTCAAGAATTTAGATTTGACATCCATCTGGAACACTTTGAACTTTCTTTGCACTGCTATGGCCAAAAATAATCTGATTGTCTCCAGCCTTGCAACTGGTGTAAATGTCTCATCTACATTTATTCCCTCGATCTGGGAGTACCCCTTGCACACTAGTCATGCTTTGATCTGAATCATTGTGCCATATTCATTCATCGTGTTGTGATAGACCCATTTAGTCCTGAAGACATTCTTATCTACTAGCCTCAAAACAATATCCCATGTTTGGTTCTTCTCAATCTGATCAAGCTATTCATTCATAGCCTGGACCCAATTTTCATCTTCAGCTGTATCAGAAAAACATTTCGGCTCCACCTGAGACAAAAACGATGTTTGATGTAATGATTTCATTCTTCGAGTTTGAACTGGAGCTGTCTGATCACCAATGATATTCTGTCTATCGATTTCAGCTCGACTCTTTGGATTCCTTGCAGACATAGACTTTACACTTTCTTGTTCATCATCAGTATCTTCTTCTGAGTCAGCCTCTGCCACTTCTACTCCCCTTGTTTTGCTTACCTCATCATCAATTTCATCCAAAAAGTGTTCACTAGGTCGTTGAGCATTCTTTTCATTTTCGACTATAGTGACATCATTGCTCTCAACAATTTTCCCAGCCTTTTGTTGAATAATTTCTATGCTTTAATTTTCCCTGAGTATCCAAGGAATATCCCTTCATCTCCTCATGCCTCAAACTTCCTGTGATTTTCTTTGTTGAGAATGAAACACTTAAATCCAAATATTAGAAAGTATTTCAACGTTGGATTCTTTCTGTACCACAGTTCATACAGATTCTTCCCTTGCTTCGGACACAACAGAGACCAGTTCGAAACATAAACCGATGTCAAAACTGTTTCCTTCCAAAACTTCTCTGGTAGTTCTTTATCAAGAAGCATCGTTATGGCCATGTTGTTGATGATCCTATTTCTCCTTTAAACCACTCCATTTTGTTGGGGAGTTCTCACTGATGAAACTTGATGCCTTATCCCATGTTTCTCGAGATAGTTTTCAACTTGACTGTTTGTGAATTCCATACCGTTATTAGTACAAAACTTCATAATTTTCTGCCCAAGCATCTTTTCTGACTCCCTCCTATACAGCTTTATGCAACGGAACACCTCTGTCTTATGGGTAATGATGAATACCCAGGCCATTATTCTATAATCATCAATGAAAATAACATAGTACCTTTTCCCATTTATAGGTCGTGGTGAGATAGATCCACATACATCAGCATGCACCAATTCGAGAACTCCAGTTGTTTTTTGTTCCTTTGGATTGTATGTATTTCTGATGATCTTCCCTTGTTGACAAGAATCACACGTATGAGTGTGATCACGTGATAGTTTGGGAAGGTCTCTATCAACATCACACTTTACCAGATCTTCCATGGATGGTTGACATAGATGACCAAGTCGCTTATGCCACAACTGGTTTTCTTCTTCGCTAGATAAAAAGAACGAATCTTCTTCCCCACCTACCAGGTAATGATTTACCTTTGTCCTTTTTCCCTGCAGAACAACTGCTCCATCTTTTCCTTTCACAACACACATCTTCTTGGTAAATCGGATAGAGTGACCAGAGTTACATTGTTTACTGACACTAAGTAAGTTATGACTAATACCCTCTACTACCAAGACATCAGCACGTCTCATCTCTTTGCTCCCAAACTTGGATTTCCCTAAGCCAACAATCTTCAGGCCTTCATCATTTCAAAATTTGACAACTCGTTCTTTGTCATATTTGATGCCTGTAACAAGATCCTTATTACCCGTCATGTGGGATGTGCAACCACTGTCAAGGATCCACACACTAGATCGATATGATACTTTAAGGGCAATCTCTGCCACCACAACCTTCTCATTTTTCTTCTTCTTGGTCCATAATTTTTCTTTCACATTCGGCATGGATTGAGACTTCTGTTCTTTCTCAGAGTATGATGGACCAGCCTCATCTTGCAAAGCCGCAAATCTATTCTGCATTTTTAACTCACCTATTAGTTTATTGACCTGCTGCTTGAGAACGTTTTGATTCTGATTTCGCACATTTCTCTAAATGGTCAAAGTACAGTACCTAGCCATGTGCCCAAATCCTCCGCACCAAAAACAGTGTCCTTTAAAATATGTTCTAGAAAACCATTCTTTGTTTGGATGTCATCTCTGTTCTTGTTCCCTTGTATATCTCTTGGATATGGAACACACATACTGTGAATGTCACATTTTCCCACAGAAATAACACCTGATATCAGATACATTCCTTCATGATACTTCAGCACTACGATTTTCCCTTTGGGATCTCTGAATATTCTGATTTTTCTTTGTGCCCAAATCCACCTTCAATCTCAGGACAGGTGCTTGCGGTCTGACTTCAACTGCCACAGATTTTTGTTTCTGATTAAACTATGAATCATCCTTAACTTCTGAGATCAATTGCTGCTTATTTCCTGCTGAAATACTAGGCTATTCTTTCATCTTTTCAGTCTTCGTGACGACCTACTTTCCCAAGAATGTGTTTGGATTCAAAGGTTTTTTCTGGTCTTTAACTTTTCTCCACATACCGACAACTTCCTCTTCAAGCTATTCAATACGCTTGACGTGATCTTTCAATTTTCTATTCAAGCAATTGATCTCCCTTTTCTGTTCTTCAATATTGAGCTTATGCTCATCAACCTTTTCTGTGTGCTTTGGCCTGGAAGACTTAAGATTTTCAATTTATTTCACTAGCTCAGACTTCTCTTCTTCTTGTTGTTGCATGTAGAGTTTGGCATCATGTACCACCTTGTTAGATTTCTTTGTTTTTTCTCTCCAAACATCTATCTCTTCAAGAGCTGCTTCTAATTCAGCTTCCATGTCAACTCTCCCTTCAATTTCTTCTTCTTCTTCATCAGTTTCGTTTTCTTTCTTTTCTTGAGCACTACTGACAACAGCCACTATTGCATTTTTCCCTCGATCTTTACAGTTTTCTATGTCTTCAATTTCTTCACCCTCAGACTCATCTGAACTGTCTATTTCTTGTGAAAGAAGATTCTTCTTCTTAAAGAAATTTCTCTTGAACTTCTTTTTCCCTTTCACATAGGCTGAATATTTTTTCTTGATAATTTCAACTTCATCCTCATCATTTTCTTCTTGAAACTTTTTGGGGCACCTTGCAGCAAGATGACCATCTTTTCCACATTTGAAGCAAGAAAGTGGAAGCTTCCCTCTGAAGTTTCCTTTTCCTCTTTGAAGATTTGAGGAGAGGAATGACATTACCTTATCTATCTCTTCTTCTTCCGGAGAATCTTAAATGGTACGCTTCTTCATGGCCTTAAATTCCACCTCTTTGGACTTCCCCTTTTCCACATCCTCATTATCATCGTTCCTCATTTCATATGCAACCAAGGTACTGTGGAAATTATCCATTGTCAGCTCTATTGGATCTTTATCTTCTAGAACTGAAACTTTAGGATTGAACCGAGGTGGAAGTTTCCTCATGATGCGCTTTACAATCTTTATGTCTTCAATGACTTTGCCAAGACCTCGAATATCTTCCACAACAATATTTACCCTGTCAAAGAATTCGTCAACAGACTC
This sequence comes from Viscum album, assembly GCA_963277665.1. Taxonomy (NCBI): domain Eukaryota; kingdom Viridiplantae; phylum Streptophyta; class Magnoliopsida; order Santalales; family Viscaceae; genus Viscum; species Viscum album. The sequence continues at coordinate 1,938,040,870 of OY728126.1, read as the reverse complement.
ATTCAGGTTCATTTTTCAGATCTTCATATTTGTTCCACAACACCTGCAGCTTTACCTCTCTGACCTTTGTATCCCCTTCATATATATTCAATAGCTTTTCCCACATGGCTCGTGACATTTTGCATGACATCACCTTTGTATAGATAGGATTGGATAGAGCTCCCCCTAAGGCATTAATTGCTTTGGCGTCTGCATCCAACTCTCTACGTTCAGCTTCTGATAATGCGCCACTATTAATATTAGCTGTTATGCCATGCATTGCTGTTGTGAAAACATCCATTCCCAAAGATCGAAAGTAGTGTTGCATCTGATTCTTCCATAGCTGAAAGTTGTTCCTGTCGAAGATCGGAATCCCATTATGATTTGTGACATCCATTGAGAGAAGACCTAATATCAACCATTCGCTCTTATACCAATTGTTAGGTCCACAAGGATGAATACCCTGAGAGGGGGGGGGGTGAATCAGGCTATGACTAATTTAAAATTAACGCCCGTTCTGATATTGTTTTTCTATTAAGAAAAACACTCTTCTCTCTCTTTTATGTTGCACAAAGTAAACAGAAAGTAAAGCATGCACAAGACACAACAATTTTACTTGGTTCACGACAAGGGCTACGTCCAAGGAGCATATGCCGAAAAGTTTCTGGTCGTACCAATTCAACTAAAATTCACTAGCTGTGGATTACAATGTTTGAGCTAGATCACTTCTATGCCCAGGCTCACTACCTTGAAAATGTTTAGAGTCAGCTCACTGCTTCCCCAAGGGTCACTCCCTGTTTTTCTCTCTCTAGCTCACTGCCGATGGAGAGGATCACCTTCTTTCTCTTCCTTTGCTCACTGCTCTTGGAAGGAATCCACTCACAGTTTATAGACCTATAGGTCTCTTCATTTTCATGAATGAATGCATCATCCTATGTAATTAGATTCTCTGTTGAAGCCCAATTTTCACCTGTAGATGAATATCTCTTTGCACCGAAGGTGTCGGGCAAACTTCCAGCATCCACGCAGCCCGAAAATCACTACTGGAAACAAACCTTACTTGGCGCGCAAGTCAATATCAGCACGCAAGTATCGGAGTGCAAGTTACAACTGGCACGCAAGTCTACCTCAGACACTTGTACGACACAACCTTCTTCAACCCAAAACCGTGGCGACTCACTTCCTTTTACGCCCAAAACAATGTTGGCACGCAACTACCAACCGGCACACAACTTATCACACCGACGTGCAACTTCACTTGCGTGACCCACACACCACCTGCTCGACCACCACACCTGCGCGACGGGAGCTCTGATTTCTAAAATTGTTGAACTCCGGTGAAGAATGAAGAGGGGTGGTCCAGTATTTATAGGAAAATTGACCACCCTACACGATGGCGCACAAGTCACCTGCGCGATCCAGTCTTAGTTCACAAGTCTTCTGTCCTGCTAGACACTTGCGCGACCAACTCCCAAACTTGTGTGAACCTGTTTCCTTTGCCATATTTTGATCTTCTGATCTTGAAAAACATATGGCGCGCAAGTTTCCTATACTCCAAGTCCTCGGTGCGAAAGTCCCTTAGCCAAAAACACTTTTCTTCATTTGTCGATTTTCAGGCCCAAAAATTTGGCAAACACTGGAAAACGGCGCCACCTTGTATCTGTTCTTTTGTACCACCTCCAGATCCTTCATTCCTTTTTTCGACGTTCTTGAATTAAACATGGATCATTGACCTCATCTCTTGAACTCGACATTCCATCATGAAATCCTCTTTTTCAACAAATTTGTATGTCATTGTTTTTCTTTGTCAACAATCACCACTCAGATGTCCACTTTGTCAACAAACACAATCACCTCAAAAATGCATCAATGATGCCTTGAGGGGTTTTTTCCCAACAAAAATTCATTTATAAAATGTATTATTATATTATTTTAAATCAATTAAAACTAATTAAAGTTTTAAAATCTTCAAAAACATAATTTCTCATGTCATAAAATACATTTTTCAATAAAAATCAATATTTTTCACTTTTCATTAAAAATCAATATTTTAATAAAATTTTTAAAAAATAATTTTAAGATAATTTTTCAATTTTTAATTCAAGATTGAAATTAATTTTTTCAAATAAATTTTTGATAACATCCATAAATAAAAATTTTTATTCCTAAAAATTTGGAATATATATTTTTAATGAAAACAGATTTTTTTAAAGAATAAAATGACTTTACTAAAAATTGTGTTATTTTTTTATAATAAATTACCAATAAATTCATATTTATTTGAAAATTTATACATATTTAATAAACCAGTTATTCATATCCATACTCCCCCATTTAAGGGTTTGTTAAAACTGTCACATTTAAATAATAATATTTAGTCGTTTTTTTAAGCTCGATGTAGTGTATCTTGTTTGTTATTTAAAATAGTTTTTCCTTTTAACTTCTAAATGTGTTTCACATAGTTTACATAGTCCCATAATGGATTAGTTTCACTCCCTAATAATATACCTCACATATCATGGGACTAAAACATTAACCATTGCATTGGATGACTATATTATTCCAGGATGAGCTGTCACATTCATTTCATGTACATGAATATGTGTTCTATAAAATAAAATCAATCATAAGTCATTACATAAAAATTATCCTAAAAATAAATGGGTTTCATTATCTAATCAAAAAATAATAAAAAGATTTTTTTTAAATAATGAAATTTAAATAATGATCATAAAGAATAAACTACCCCATCAAAGGAGTAGAGAGTGAGAAAGTTATATATGTAAAATAAATATACACATAATTTAAAATAATTCTATAATATTGTGGGTTTTTTCATTATTAAAATAATATACTTTTAAAAAATTAAAATAATTCATGAAGAAAATTACCTTTTCACTTTAAAAACTCTTTTGAAAAAAATTGAAAATTTACAAATAAAATATAAAACTAATTTTCTTTAAAATTAACCCTTAGATATTATAAAATAATATTTAAAGAGTTTATTTCTCATGATTGTGGGTAATTCGGTATATGTTTTTTAAGTTAAATCATAGATTCACTTATCATTTTTGTAAGAAAATTCAAAAGTACATTGTTTGGAAAAAAAATTGGAATATTCCTTTTAAAATATTTTTTAAAAATATGATTATGGGTAAAAATGACTTTAAACAGTCATAGAATAATATTAAAACATTTTAAAAAAAATCTTTAAAGAAAACAAAGACATAGAAGAAAAAAATTCCTTCTAAGAGAGAAATGAATATGGTTTCTGTTAAAAAAAGTCACAATAATTTAAGTACCAAACAGAGGGAAATGATCTTGTTACTTGTAAATTTTATAAATAACCAAAGTATAGAAAAATTAATGTTTTTTGTGAAAAAAATCAAAAAAATATTACAAAGTAAATTCAATCATGAACAATCTAGATTAAAATGACATTGAAGCATAAAACCTTACTACTTTGGTAGATTTTGAATCATAACCCCCATGAATGAATTTATTTTATGGTAACATAAAATAACATTAAGAATGAATTAATAATTATATAACATATAAATGTGTATTATATACATCATATAAAACAAATTAGGTGTATAAAAGTACATGTGTCTCAAAGAAGGGAGTTTTGAGATGAAAACCCTTACCTCGAGACTGAATCATCATGTGTGTTCCTCATCTTCTAGAATAATAAACATCTGATAATTATTTACTCACTTAATAACATTTTTAATATTTATTTATCCTTTTATATTATTTTTTACCATTTCATTATCAATTACATCACTAATAAATATCTCGTCTGGCATTTTAACGATAAATGACTCATACATCCAAAATCACTTTGGTAAGTTGACTAAGGTCAAATAGGTTATTATTTAATCATATCCATAATATTAATCATTAAATTATAATCATTTTTATACATAAATTATACATTTAAAACCAACAATAAAATATGGTTATAAAAATTGATATATTTTACCATCATGGTGATAGTAGGTCGTACGTCTGTAAGGGTAACATTTATATTTTTTAACAATATTAATGGAAAGAAGGTAAGTGTAATTTTACGATTCTATAATTATAATTGTATCATAAATATCATATTATTATATAAAATATTCTAACATATACCATCCTTGTGATGTGCTAATAAAAATGAATCACATCACTTGGTGAGTTAGTGGTCTGTTATTCACATGAACCACATTATCATTTGTGCAATGGATAGTAAAGTAATAAATTATATGATATAATACATTTACATAGTGGTTAATATTTAATTATTATCATATATTATCATTAAATTAATTATTATTACCTTATATGTAAAGTTTGAGTGAACAATTGTCACATCGCTTCACAAGGCGACAGTCTTCCATACACATGAGCTACATTAACCTATTCCCTAAAAAATGAAAAGCAACAAGGTGTATTTGATATTTTAATTCAAAAAATATAATTATATGATAAATTTTATATATAAAAATTAAATACATCATTTTATACTTCCATGAGAATTAATGATGGAAAAATAAGTAAGTCAGTTCGTGAGACGATAGTCTACTATACACACGATCAACAGTTTAATTTCTTATTTGAGGGAGGAGTAGATGGTTATAGGTCATAAAAATAACATAAAAACTTATTATTATATTTAAGATACTAAATTTATTATAACATAATGTTTTAATAATATTTCAATGATTTGGAAGAAAAAATAAAATAAATTTATTGGTTTAAGGATGTTACCTCTTATTCCGAAAAAATCTTATGGTTTTCACAAAAATACTTATTAAGTTATATTAATGATCAAAACAAGGATTATAGGATGAGGGTTGGAAATTAATGAAGTTATTTGGGTAGTTATTTTCATTACTGATGGGTTTTTGATGTTGGGGGAGGAGAGGAGAGGCATGGCCTTTCAAAAAGGGGGTGAGAGGACACATTTGGTATTTGTGAAAATAACAAATTACACCAACATTTTTTTTATGACAAAAGTCTCCAAAATAGATAATTTATTAACCTTATAATATATAAGGTTTACATATTAACATAAAATAAATATTATTTAATTATTTTGAATTTTTTTGCCTTATATTTTTAGTTTATTCCCTGGAAAACTCATTCTTACCATAACCATGGAAAATTATTTTTCACTTTTCACTTTTCATTATGGTAAAAAATTAATTAGATGTTCTTAGATAATATAAATCCTATTGGCTCCAAATAATGATTCCATTTTATTAAATTATAATCACATAAGTGTATGTATTTATAATGACCCATTCTTTTCTTATATAGATATTACAACTAAATAAATCGATATTCATTTCATAACATTAAAAAACAATGCATGAATCATATTGGTTTAGTTTATTTTGAAACTAGGAAACAAAAAATTGTTTTGTAAAACAAATATATTATCTCCTTTTTATTCCTTAATAACTATATTCCTTTTTTACATCTCATTATAAATACCCTCTTTCATATCTTGGGGAAAATAAACATAAGAAAAGAGTGATCTTAAAAGCCGAGTAAGGGTAAATAAGAGAGATATAAATAATAAAATAATCATAAGTGCATAAGAAGTTGAAAATAACAATTTATAGTTATACCATTCATATCAAATATCATAATCTTGAGTCATGGAATAAATCATAGAAGTTCATAATACATGAATCATAAGAGAACATGATCCATGAGAGAATAACACTAGCATCAGACATGGAATGTGGCATACATATAATCATTGAAAATAATTTACATAATAGTCACATATAATTTCCTAGACTATCATATGTTAATGTTTTCACTCCCTAAACCATCATAGTATTCAATATTCACTCCTAAGACTATAACAGTGGACATAGTCCTTTACTAAATAGGTTTCACTTCATGTTCTAGTCCAATATTACTGAATATGGTTCAATCCCCATTTTAGTCCTATATATCTCATTGGATATAATATCATTACCCAATTAATTGGAGGTAGAAAATAGTCCCATCCATCACATAAAAGAAAATCATACATGTGTTTTCTACAGGATCATAAATCATGTCCTCATATCAAAGCCCATGAAAAGAAATGGGTTTCATAGTTCATAACCCCAGTAAATCATAAATAATATAAAATAATGCAATTTGAGATGGAAAATGGGTTTTTTGTAGGATCACTTCAAATAATTATTTAGGAAAATTACTTTTCAATTTTGATATTTTTTTAAAAAAATATCACACAATTAAAAAATAAAATATTTCATTTGAAAATAACCTTATATGATTTTAAATAAATATTCATGTCATTAATTAATCATGATGGTAAAAAAATATTCTCATACAGTATATGTTAAAAAACATTCGATCCATATTTTTTCGGGGAAGTCATCAAGAACCTCACTTAGAAAACAACAAAATTAATCCTTTCAAACCATTTTGCGAAAAGTATAAAACGAGTAAAAATAAATTTAAAAGGTCATAAAAAATATATATATAACATTTTTTGTAAATAATTTTATAAAACATGGGTGTGAAATAAAAAGAGAGTTTTAAGGGAAACTTTAAAATGATATTTTTTAATAAAAAGTAAATATCATATTATTGGAGTGGGAATTAACAAAATTAAAATATTACGTTTATTCATTATAAATACACATAATAAATAATAATAAAATAATATAATATTAAAAAAAATTCCACAAAAAATCATAGTATTCCATAATCATTGATGCAAAATTTTAACCTAAAGAATGGAAATTGTGTTAAGAATTCTCGTACAAATTTATAATCAGACGAATCATATACCCCATAAAAGTAATAATTATTTAATTAAAAATTTAATAACATTAATATAATGGGATTAATGATATGATATATCAAATATAATTATATTTACCACAAATAATAAATAAGTGTTGAGTTAAACACATATGTCACATAAGTAAAAGTGATGTGAAAACCCCTTACCTCTAACTTCCATTTAGTTTTTCATACTTTAAACTCTGATATAATGGTATAAATAGTGTTATTAAATCATTAAAATGTTATATTCATATTTATAATACCTTATATGATTCTTTTATAACATGTTAGCACCTTTTCATTATTAATATTTCATTAGTTTCATTGTTTTGGTTGTGTTCATTTCATGGTTTCATGGTCGTTCTATTTGTGTATAATTATGGATTTTTATTTAAAATGTAAATAAAACTCTAGAAGTGAAATGAAATTGTATTCAAGAAAATTCATAAGTTAAAATGGTCTGATATATTATTTTTCTTTTCGACATGGGGATGATTCATTTGTTAAAATGATGGTGATAAATGTTTAGTTTATTTTGGTGGTTTTTTCAACAATCAAAATCTAGTTTCATTAGATTTAATTGTATCTATATATATTTGTTTGATAATATTTAATAGGTTATAATATACCTATTATAAACTTATATAAAATTAATAATACTTTAATTACCATCCCTGAAGTTGTTAATAGAAAACAGACAAAATCATTATTCATGGAGACGGTTCACCGACATAATTTGGACAATGGTTTCATTTATTTGAATAAGAAAAATAAGAAAAGTGATTGGTATAATTTATTTTTTTAGAAATATAAAATTTCAGTAAATAAATGATACTATATTTATTGTTATTTTCTAGACGAATGAGGTAAGTATAAGGTAGAAAAGGTAAAGAAACTAATAGAGTTTGTTTGATAAAATTACCTCCTGAGTATCACTCCTTTGATGGTCCCCTTCAGGAACATGGAATTTATATTTGGGTGAGACCATCAACTCTTGGACATGTGGATAGTGGTTGGGAGAGTTTTTGGTGCATATTTTAAGTTATTTAAATCTTGTGAGGAGAAAGGGGATAGTGAGGGTTTGTATTGATACTTGAGGAGATGTGGTTTTATGTGATTAAATAATGATTATTTTATATTAAAATCAAAAAAATGGGCAGATGTCATTCCAATGAATTTGGTTGATAATTAATTTTTTTAAGTACATTTAAGGTCTGCAAACACATCAAACCCCCATTTAATTTCTTATTTTTAGGTATTTTAATCTTTTACCTTTTAATATTAATCTACTACATTATATTACCTATATTATGATAAATATTTTTTTACCATACTAAATTTTTATCCCTAAAAATGAATATAACATTATAACATATTTTGGACCTTCTGAAGAAAAATATAGATTCTATTTTTAAAAAATCAAAACAAATATGTTTCAAAATTACATTTAAAATTAAATCGATAAAACATAATGAAATAATGTTTTTTAGAAAAAAAATGTGTTTTTAATCCCAAAATTAAAAAAATAACAAAATATGATATAAATATGGTTTAAATTTAATTTATTAGATTATATATAACAAAAAATTACTCAATTTACATTGATATTAATTTAAATTCATAATATTACTTTTATATATAAAAAAATGAGATCATTATAAAAATTGGTATTTGTTTACTATTCACTAATAATTAATCATTTTAACAAATTTTCAAAAATTCATCCTAAGATAATTTTTACATGTTGAATCCAAAAATTATGTTAATTTTATCAAATATTTTTTATAAAAGATTCAAAAGTTAATTATATTTATTTTCTCATAGAAGGCAATAAAAATTTTCTTTTTTGAAGAAAACATATTTTTGAAGAACAAAATGATGTTACTAAATATTGTTTTCTTATTTAATAATAATAAATTAATATATTTAAAATGATTTTGATATTTTTATTTTTCATGACGTGTTTAATACTATTCATTCCCACTAATTTAATGTATATTTTATAATGGATGAGTTAAAATAAAAATAATTTTTATTTCTCTTAAGCATGGTGTTCCATGAAAATTTTAAATTTATTTAAAAATAAACATACTATAAAATATTAGGGTGTTACATTATAACCCCCTTAAAATGAATCTCACCCTTGATATTAATTACCGAGATATAAATAGTGGAGGATACCTCTACCTCATCACATCCTCAGGTTCCCATATAGCTTCCTCATATAGGTTTTTTCACCACAGAACTTTAACAAGGAGAGTGGTCATGTTTCATAGAACTTTATCTATATGATCTATAATATCTAATTATTTTTCTTTATAGGAAATACCTTTCTCTAGTGATAAAATATCTGATTTTAGAATATGTCAATTATCATGTATGTACTTCCTTATGTGAGATATATGGAACACATCATGAACATGCGAGAGATTCAATGGAATCTCCAATCAATATGTTACCATCCTAATACGATCAAGAATTTAAAAAGGACTAATATACCTAGGGCATAGTTTTACCTTATTTCCAAATATCATCACCCTCTTCCAAGGAGATATTCATAGAAATACCTTATCACCAATATCAAACTCTAGATCCCTCCGACGATTATCAACATAAAATTTTTGTCATCTTTGAGATTTTATTATGTATTTTTTGTTAGATCTTACCATCTCTATAATATCCTAAGATAGATTAGTTCCTAATTTTTCCCCACAACTTCATTCAATCATTTTTCTGTCCTACTCTTCTTAACATATAGAGCTTTATAAGTATCAATCTTAATACTATATTAAGAGTTATTGTTATAGGAAAATTATACCATTGGAAGGTGTTGATCACATCCACATTCGTAATCCATAGAGAAATTTCTCAACATGTCTTCTATTGTTTGAATAGTCCTCTCAGAAAAATTGTCTTTATGAGGATCATAGAAGTGTTGAAACATAATTCTATATCTAGATCTAGCTAAATACTTCACCAGAACATTGAGGTAAACCTAGAATCCCGATTAGATACAATGGAAGGTGGCACCCCATGGAATCTTACCACTTATTTAATATATATTCAATAAATATGATCAAGAGTGAAATATTATAAAATGGAAGTGTAGTGTTTTGAATTTTTAAGGTGATCGACTATATACCATATAAAATTATGGCCTTCAAATGTTTTGGGGAGTTTGAAGTCAAAATCCCTGGTGATGTTTACCCATTTCTATTTAGGTATGGTTAATTATTGAAACATATTTTAGACTTATGCTTCCCATACAAAACTTGCTGACAAACCAAGATATAAGAAACATTCACTTAAATATATCTCTTTATGTCATCCCTCCCAAAATATTCTTCCATGTCTCCAAACATATTTATACTTCCGGGATGAATAGATAATGATGAATTATAAGCCTCATCCAATAGGTCCTTAAAATCATTTGTGGGTGGAACATATCCATGGTTCCTAAACCTTAGTATTCCATCGCAATCAAGGTTGAACTCAAGATAATTTGTTACCTTATTTTGATTCTCTACCACATCTATATTCTATTATTTATCCTTCTCTTGGGTATATGGTTAAAAACTCATTGGATCTAGATAAGAGTTACCCCATTCCATTAAGATTTCCAAGTCCATCCTTTGTAAATACTTAAATATTAGATCTTTTGTGATCCTCACCATAGATAAGTTAGCATGATCCTTTTGGATCAATCCATCATCCACCTTGTTCAATTTCCTACGGTGGTAATGAATAGAGAATTTAGAATCTTTAATCAGATCTGGCCATCTTATTGGGTGCATGATAATCTCTTTATGAGAGAAAATATATTTTAAAATTTTTTGATCAACATATATATTACACCTTTATCCACAGTGATAATACCTCCATATTTTTAATATAATAATTATTTTTTCAAACTCCAAATCATGAGTTGGATTATTATTTTTATTGGACCTTAAATTGGTGTGAGTAATAGTCTATCACTATATCATTTTTCAAGTGAACATATCCCAGACTATTATTGAACGCATCATTATGGAACAAATAAATTATCCACTAAATGGTAGTGAGAGCATAAGTGTACTGACCAACCATAATTTCAACTCCTTGAAATTATCTTCACATTCTTCTATCCATATTAAATTAAATCCTTTCAGAGTCAACATGGTGATTAGAATAGATATGATGGAAAAATATTTCAAAAACATTGATAATATCTATCCAACCCATGAAAAATAATAATTTTATTCAAATTGGTTTGTCTAGGCCATTTATTAACCGATTTTGTCTTTTAAGGATCTATCAAAATACCCTCACATGATATTTTAATACCCAAAAAGGAAGCTTTTTTAATACAAAATTCACACCTGGTAAATTATACATAAGTATTTCCCTTCGTCGGGTTCTTAATCTCAATCCTCAATTGATCTTCATGTTCTTCCATAATTTTTAAATATAACATAATATAGACTATACATACTACCACAAAAAGATCAAGATAGTCTTTAAAAACTATATTCATTAAATCTATGAAGATAGAGGGGGAATTAATAAGACCAAAATGAATCACTATAAATTCGTAGTTTCTATACCTTGATAAAAATTTCATCTTGAGTATATCCGCCTTATTTACTCTCAACTAATGATATCCAAAATAAATTTCAATCCTGGAAAAGTATTGAGCTCCACATAGTTGATAAAATAAGTCATCAATATGGGGAATAAGATACTTGTTCTTGATAGTGATCTCATTCTGTTCTCAATAATCAATGTAGAGTCACATTGATGTAAATTTGTTCATAACTAATATAAAATGTAAAACCCATGGTAATTCACTAGAGAATATGAATCTCTTATAAATATTCTCTTGGAGTTGCTTCTTCAGTTCCTGTAACTGAATTGGTTTCATTCTATAAGGATTCTTCGAAATAGTTAAAGCACCATGTATTATTTCTATTGAAAAAATTAACTGCATGATTCAGTGGAATAACTATAAATTAATCAATAAATACATCAAAAAACTCACATGTAATAGGTTATTCCTTACTATTTAGTTTCTCTCTAACCATTTGTGATAGATAACCTTCATTTATAGAAATTACAACCCACAAGATGGAAGGAATTTCCATTGTAAGTTTATATTTATCCTTGAATTGATAAATGATTATGGGTTTATTCAGAACATCAAATGTGACTTACCATACTAAACAATTAATATGAGACACCATAGGGAAGTCTAATCCAGGTAAATAATCACATATAATTATAAAAAGAGAGAGAATCACAAGATTTTCAGGAATCACTTTCCCACAAACTTCAATCGAATAATAAATACAAACTTAAAAAGTGATAGTTGTTCCATTAGGGGTTTTCACTGATAAATCAACATCTAATTTATGGGGTGATATGGTGATACCCTTATAAAATTATTTTGAAATAAAATATTGGGTTGCTATAGAATCAAATAAGTGTTTAGTTATTCTTGATTGTATGATAAGTTTACCTTTCACTACATCATTCTTATAACCCACTTCGGTAGTCGTTATCATATAATATTTCCATTTTTTACTTTCTCCTAAGAGGTTTTTGATGCTAATCATCAAAAACCTTCATATGTTTTCACTGATTTTCATAATTCCTATAATTATATCATTTATATCATTTGGCATGGGTGGTGCATTCTGTGGAGCTTTATGTTTTTTCCAATCATTAGCAAACATCTTCCCATCACTTCGGCATTAATTTTTTCTGATGAGATTCTTTTCCACACTTAAAAAATTTACCAATCCCCATAATAAAAATTCCCACTTTTTCCCTTCCACATATTGAGTAAAAATGGAAAAATCATTTTCTTTTCTCCATGGTTTCTAGAATTTCCTTTTAATTCATTTTTTCTTTTCCTTTAAAAACTATAATATTGATGGGTAACTCCAATCTCCATATTAACCATGAGGTCAAATCAAATGATTTATTAAGATCTACTAAAGTACCTTATAGATAACACCTTTTGGATACATTGTTTTAACCTACTGAAGAATTGATCAATCTTGAATTCAGGATGGATAATAATTCAAGAAGCATACCTAGAAAGTCCTATAAAAATTTCTTCATAGGTTTCAATAGATTCATCATCCATTTTATTTAAATTAAGGAATTCCTTCACCACTTATTAATGAAGAATATAAGTAATGTACTTATTGAAAAATATGTTCTTGAACTTTTCCCAATTCATGGAGTAAATTTCTTTCTCTTGACTCATATTCTTGATAAGATTCAACCATCGATATACTTCCATTTTCAGAAGATAAATATCGAAAATTAAATTATCATGTTCTAAACATTAGAGAATATAAAATATCTTGTCTATGGTAAAAATTAATTTCCTAGCTACTAGTGTATTAGAAGATCCACTAAAATAAGGTGGTAAATTTCTCATGAAGGACTCAATAGAATGTTGTTGCCTCTATTTCTAATTTTTATGTCTAGTATGATTCATATCTTGTGCAAGCCTAGAAATAATATTTTTTATTCTATATCCCATAACATTCGGTTTTTTTGGAGGGAAATCATTTCATTTCTTGATGCATTCATCATTAACATGTTTCCTTCTAGTTCTATCCATTAAATAAAACAAAAAATCATATTCTCAGCAACACTAATCATAATGGGAAAACCACATAATCAAGAAAAATTAATTTTGAAATTTCAATCTATGACACCTTACATTTAACTTGTGTTACTCATAATCATTACCAATAATATAATATTGTAACATAGATATTTGCTTAGGATTCTTACTAACGTTTTCTTATCCTAGCTTCCAATGGTTAACAAAACATTTCTATTATACCAACTATACCAAATAATTTTTTTTTCATATATAGATATTAAATCTAAATATATTAATATTGATTAAAAAAAATATCATAATATTTCTGTAATCATATGGGTTTAGGGTCTTTAAAAACTTAGAAACAAAAAAATGTCTCATAAAAAATTTAAATTTCATCTCACTTATTCCTTCAAAACTAGAACCCTTTTTGACATGTCATACTTAATACCATTCTTTATATATTGGTGAAAATGAATATAAGAAAATGGTGAGAGTATATGCACATTAATGGTAAAAAATGGAGATATCAATCATAACATTGGCATAAGGTTATAAGAACATGAACATAACATTTGAAAATTATACCCTGGTTATCAAAGATCATAATATTGATTCATTGAATAAATCATAGAAGTTCATAGGACATGAATCCTAATATAAAATGATCCATGAGAGAATAACGTTACCATAAGGCATAGAATGTGGTATACACATAATCAAAGAAAATAGTTTCTTTAGAATTCAAGGCATTTGTCCAAGAATGTCATAGTAGAATGGATTCACTCCTAAAACCATTGTAATAATAATGGTTCACTCCCCAGTTTATCGTAGTAGACAACTTCTTTCACTGAACTAGTTTCACTTCACATTCTAGTCTAGTTTTCATGAACCGGGTTCACTCCCCATTTCAGTACTATATATCTCATGAGATATAACATCATTACCTAATTCATTGGAGTGATATATAGGTCCTAGCTATCACATAATTAAAACCAGACATATTTCTTCCAAAATAACATAAATCATATCATAATATCAAAACCCATGAAAATAAATGGGATTCATAAACATTTTATAATAGCATAACCCTAGGAAAAGGAAAAAGTTTCATAAATATCATGCCCTCATAAACATAAACCAACCATAGAAAGATTAAGAAAAATATCCTTGAATAATAACCCTAGTAAATAATATATAGAATCAAATAATTTTATCTAATAAATAAAAATTATTTTTTTAAGTCTCAATTGAAATAATACTTGAGGGAAATATCCTTTATATTTTGAAAATATTTTTTTAATTCCATGAAATTATAAATGAAACTAATTAATTTGAAAATAAAATTGGATTCTTGAAAATATGAATTCAAGGAATTATGTCTCTTGGATGTTTGAAAAACCTCTTATGTCGTATAAGTTAAAAAATGATTCCTTCAATATTTTTGTTGGAAATGTCACAAAGAACCTTTTGTAGAAAGAAATAGATTACTTTATAACTCTTTTTTAAAAATTAAAACATTAGTAAAATGAATTTAAAATAATAATATAATATTAAAAACATTATTGGGAACTATTTTAGAAAATATGGGAATGGAAAAAAATTATATTTTTAAGGGAAACATTAAAAATATAAATTTTAAAATAAAGTAAATAGCATATCATTGAATTGAGCATTGATAAAATTAATTTAGTTTGTGTATTAACTATAAATAAACCTAAAACAAATGTAAATTAGATCATAAGACAATAAATATTTATTCCACATGTAATCATAGTATGATGTAACTAATGAAGTGGTGGTTTAACCCAAAGTATGGAAATTGGGTTAATAATTCTCTTGCAACCTTATAATCGATTGAATCGTATGACCCATATAAGTAATAATTATAAAATGAAAAATTCAATAAAATTATGGTAATTAGATTAATGAAGTAATATATAAATGGTTATTATATTCACCACAAATTAGAAATAAGTGTTGACTAAGACATATATCTCACATAAGTAAAAGTAAGACATGAAACCCTTACCGCATGCTTCCCTTTAGTTTTGTGTAAGTTAACCTCATGTATAAAGGTTTAAAATTTGGTATTAATTAATTAAAGAACCATATTCATATTTTAAACTCCTTATATGATACTTTTATAACATCCTACCACCCATTCATTAATGATATCCCATTATTTTCATTGTTTCAGGTGCATCCGTTTCATGTTTCATGGTCGGTTCATTTGTGTATAGTTATAGATCTTCATGTGAAATGGAAATAAAAATCCATAAGTGAAATTAAATGCTATTAATGTACATACATATGTTTAAATTATCCCATATATTATTTTATCAAACATGTGTATGATTTATTTGATAAAGTTTTAATGACAAATGTTTAGTTTATTTTGCTAGTTTGTTCGACCATCAAGAACTAGTTTCCATTTATTTAATAATATGTCTATATATTATTTATAAAAAATAAAATATGTTATAATATACATATTATAATCTTATCTAACCATAATAATACATTTATTATCATCCTTGAATTTGGTAATGTAAAATGAACTACATCATTATTCACATAGATGATTAACTATCATAATTTGGACAGTGGTTTCATTTCTTTGAATGAGAGGGGATAAGAAAAGGGGTGGATATAAAATATTAAATTTTAAATATACCATTAAATTATATACATGATACTAGATTTATTATTATATTATGGATGAATCACCAGAATAGAAGGTAGAAGAAAAAAAATAAAATATGAGAGGTTTTTTGAGAAAGTTGCCTCTTGAATATCACCTCTTTGAAGGACCCCTTAAGTAAATTATGTTCGTCTATGGGTGAAACCATCAACAAATAAACATGGGGAGATTGGAAAGGATACATTTGGAAGATATTTTAAGAGATTCATGGATTATGAAGAGAAAGGGTGTGGTGAAAGGTGGTATCTATATTGGGGGAGGGGTGGTTTTAAGTAATTAAATATTGATTATTTTATATTTAAATCCAATCACATTTGTCTGAAATAAATTACAATTAATATTGATTATAATTAATGTTTTAATAGATGGTTAAGTTATAGAAACACATAAAACAAAAATTTAATGTCAGAGTTTTTTGGTGTTTTAATCTTTTGACATTTTAACTTTAACTCATTGCATTAGTTTACCCTTACTACAGTAAATATTTTTATTTACCATAGTAAATTTTTTATACCTAAGAATTACAATGACCATATAACCTATTTTCGACCACAAGATTAGAAATATTGAATCTATATTTAAAACTTAAAAATATGAAATCTGGAAAATTATATTTAAAATTAAATAATTAAAATGTAACGGAATATAGTTTTTTGAAAAAAATATGTTTTTAATCCCAAAAATGTACTTTTACCAAAATAAGGTATAATTTTTTTTAAAAATTATTAATAATATTATATCTAACTATAAATCACATAAGAAAATTTTATATTAATTTAAACTCGTAAAATGACTTTTAATTATAAAGAAAATGAAGGTTTTCTTAAAATCAGTAATTTTTACATTTCACAGAAAAATTAAACTATTCAGAAAATTCATAAAAATTCGGTCTATGATAATTTTGAAATGTTGAATAGAAAAATTATGTTCATTTTATCAAATAAATTTTATAAAATTCTTAAAAAACAATTATATTTATTTTCACATAGAATGTAATAAAAATAAATTTTTGAAGAAGGCATGTACTTAAAAAAATAAATTTACTAAAAATTATGTGTTTATTTCATAAGAATAAATTATTATAGTATAAATGAGTTTGAAAATTTTATATTTCATAATGTGGGTAAAACTATTCATCACCATGAATTTAATGTATATGTTATAATGATTGTGTTAAAATAAAAATATTTTGGATTTTTCTTAATCTATATGTTCTATAAAAAGATTAAATTTATTTAAAAATATTCAATCTACAAAATATTAGGGTGTTAAAGTATTTAATTTAAAATAAAACCTGTACACGTGAAAAAATGTGGTTTTCCAAATAATGATTTTCATAAGAATGAAAAGAATTTATATCAAAATTTAACATGAAATTGATTCCAATGACTTAAATTGGACGAATTATAACATAATTTTGCTAATTTTACTTTCAAAATAGTTTTAAAATAGAATGAAAATTTTAAAACACTTTAAAAAAAAGACAATTATTAAGAAAACCAGTATTTTTCACTTTTCATTGCAAAATTAATATTTTTCAAAAATTATCAAAATTTCACTCTAAGATAATATTTACATGATTATTTAAAAAATGGTGTTCATTTTCTAGAATACATTTTCTAAAAGTGGGAAAAAATAATTTTAAAATAAGTGTACAAAATGAGATAATACTTCCTTTTTGAACAATACAATTTTCGAGCATAAAATTTGATTTATTATTATCTCATTCATATAAAAAATATTAAATGGATGTTAAAAATTGATATTGAACATATAATATATAAATTTCACTAAAATCATTAAAAAGTTTTTTTTAATATTATGCATTTTTGTACACAGAAAATAGTTTTTCATAAATATATTTCCTATATTTTCAATGGGGTTTTATTTTCATTTCTAATTAATTGTTAATTGAAGAAATAATTTTAAATATGGTTGACCCTTAAATTTTTATAATTTATGTAATATTATTCATACATTCCATTCCAATGGCTAGGAGACAATGGTTACATTATATAATAATATTTTAATATTATATCATGGTTTGTTTAAGAATGGTGTTGTGTGTAATATAATATATTGAAGAAATTAAATTTAATTGAAAATTATATTTTATAAAATCTATGGGTGTTACACTCCATCCAATATAGAAAATACCTATAGGGTCTCTCGTAAATATCTATTAATGGTGTTATATCGATAGTGGAATGATAACTAGTGTGATATGCAAAGTTCATCGATGGTAGATGATCCTCCCTGTTATTTCCAAATTATCAGAAAACCCCAAATCATGTTCTCTAAGAACTAAATGGTACACCTTACATGGCCATCTATTTGGGTTTAGAATTATCATTCTCAACCACTACTTATTCCCAAATTCATCCAACATCCACTCTGTAATCATGATGTAAATAAATAATCATAGTACAAAATGATCATCAAGGTAACTACCTAAGACCAAAATACCTCTTTCACTGATAGGAATCCTAAAATCCTCACTATGATCTACCCTTAGTGGTTTAATATGTGTGTTCATTAAATGAGTCATTATAGGATCACTTAAATAGCATTGTGAATTATCAATAATCAGGGAAGCCCCACCATGAAAACCATTAAGATATCATCTCATTTCAACTCCCATATAACTACCACTACCCATACCCTTGGTAAGTGAGACATAAAGAGATAAACTTAGAAACAAACTACCACAACCTTGGATTCCCAACCTGATCACCAAGGATCCTTTTATATCCTCACCACTCATGGATTTACTTCTAAGAGAAACCCTGAAACCAACACCT
This sequence comes from Viscum album, assembly GCA_963277665.1. Taxonomy (NCBI): domain Eukaryota; kingdom Viridiplantae; phylum Streptophyta; class Magnoliopsida; order Santalales; family Viscaceae; genus Viscum; species Viscum album. The sequence continues at coordinate 1,938,021,978 of OY728126.1, read as the reverse complement.
CATCTCATTGAATGGTTGTTATCGTTGTTCATCCTCAAACAAGGATGATATAGTTTCCAGCTTCATAATATACATCAAGAACATACCCAATGGGTATCTAATATCATAAGGTCTCACAATCAATATCCTTAAGTTATGCCTACCTAACTCATTGAATAAGTATAGGGGTAACCACCATTGACTAGATATAAGTGCCACCATCATCAACCTTAATTTTCTATTTCCAAGAGGCCAACTACTTTTCCACCTCAGTCAAAAACATAGAACGTGGAAACTTACTCTGAGCCTCTCCAATCCTTGTTGTACTATTAGGTGTCTCCCAATACAACATTTCCTTAAATTTTGCTGTTTCCACCATCACTCCCATGTATAAGAATATTTGTCACAATAAGTGGACTACTTAAATCCAGAACCATCACTTTTATAGCTTCAAATAATGTTGGTACTCTAAATTAATGTCTAGAACCATCCACATGTGTCTCATGTGGCCCACCTCTGAGGATAAGTATATGATGATTTCAATGAGGAAGAATACCATAAGCTAATCTGAGAAAGGTTGAATTATTTGGTCCATAAGTCCCACAAACACTGCAAGGGAGATCAACACACCAAAAGGTGTCACAATGAAATCAAAGCAACCATAGGGACTTTAAAAATTCAAATTTGTTATATCCATCCCCCCCTCAAACCCAGTTCTTGTGACAACCAACCCCGAGTTCAAACAATGATAACCCCTCCTCCCTTGACCATTGGTTAATTAATTCATCGATTCTCAAGGGTGTACACTTTTTCCGGATAGTAACATATTTCAGGAGTGGTTAATCTACACATAAACTTAATTACTCATCTTAAGTCTTGGAGAAAAACACTAGGTTGTACATGGTAAACACATCAGGTATAACAATATTTAGTTATATAGATTCTCTAACTACACCTATATATATCAGAGATCTACAGTGTCATATGATATACTGTCACATATATCATGCCATCTTGGGGTGTAGTTATATGTAGAATACAAATTTTTGATGTGTAGATAATCATGAAACATCCTTTGTGAATATTTTCTCATACTCCACCAATATCACAAAAATAGAAAGCTCATAGAACCAGCTACTCCAAGGGTTATACTATCTAACGGGTAAAAAATTGGATGTATCCTATTGAACATGATCTCATCCTTCACTACCTAGGATCCCTTCTCAATAAATAAGTAAAATTGTATCCCAATAACATTTGTACACTGCAACCCACACTATTAATAGTCAACTAGTAATAGATGGTAAACAACTAGTCCATATTGAGGAAAACATCATACGGTCTTACAATCACTACGGGGAAGATATCATGTGATTATCTCTCTCTCAACTCAGAGTTAGGTCACACTATCAACAGATGTGTGTGATCACCAATTCCTTTATGTAGATGCCTCCAAACAAATGTTTCAAGATGAAATGACCACTGAAATCACTAGATCATGAACAGTGGACACGTTTAAGGAAATATAGATTATGAATATGTGAAAAAACTGTAGCTGATGTAAATAATACAAGTATCATACCTTGAACTGCACTTGAAGACTCTCAGCTACAAGTTCTCAATACCTTAATCCTTCCTTCCTCTTATCCTCATGTTCTATAAACACAGGTGTATCTCTATAAACTTAGCATTTCAAAATTACCTCAATCATAAAATTCAAAGGAATTCATCCACATCACCTTGAAACTATCCACTTTGGGTGGCACTGACTCGCCTTTACTATTTTAAATATTGTTACAAGAATGTGTCCTGGTGGGGGAAATGTATTTCTTTATTTTATGTCCAAATCCATGTTGAACATCACCAATACAGGGCCCTACCAACACCCAACACTAATATAGAGAGTTATCTCTCCCAAGATCGGCATTAAGAGGGGTCCTATCCAAGAGGGAAATTCTCATAACATGATCATTCTAGTCATCTACCACCTGATAAGGGGGTCTACCTCACCATGAAACCTGGGTGATCTATATCTTTGAAACTCATGAAGCATATTAAAAACATGTGTATAATTGGATGGTGTTATAGGGACTAACTACTACTCAACCTGATGGGGAGTATCCACCCGATCCACTAGTGGGGCCAGTATGCTCATAAATGAGTGGATATATCAATCATAATACACTGAGAGGAACTACCACATAGACATGTACACAAAATAAATTCTCAAATCCATATGGTTTATAACCATGATCCCTTAATATAATCATAGCTGGCTATCATCATGGAAGCATATGGCGATAACCAAGATGCACCACAGTCAGAAAAGAATATCTGGGGAGCTGACTCAAGAAGGACATGGAACAAAAACTCATTCCAATATGATCAATGTTCCAATGCATGTCCTACAACTAGTCTATACATGTGTTGATTCAATAATTAGGTTATCAGAGTCTTCGATACTGGACATATTGATTACCACACAAGTACTGGGTTCCCTGGCCTAAAATCCAAACATCATACACTTTAACATTGTTTCCCTATTTCCCATGAAAAACCTCAAAACTAGACAATCTCCTAACTCTATCCATAATATTAACTCCTCTAATACCACTCTATCCCAACCCAACCCACTGGGGGCCACCTAACTATTGGTATGTGTAAAACGACACCTAAATCTAATCTCCAATATTCCAGGGCCTTGATACTAGTGTTTAGTAGGCATACCACACACATGGGAGGCCTTAGCCTAAATTGTATGTACACATACTCACATAACCATACACTAGTATAATGAGGAAAGAAAAAAAATATTATAAATACAAGAATAACAATTATCCCATATAAAAGTAAAAAATAAAGTGTAGTAAAAGAAAAAATGGTCCAAATAAAATCCTACTAAAATTGAAAAGAACCCAATATGCTGAAAAATTAGGAGGAAAATACCTGAATGAAACCTCTTGATCCATTTAAATTATTTCTAGAACAACTAAAATCCAACTAATCTACACCTACTATTTGTCCACATAGTACTCTAATGAAATTAATTTCATCTTTATAAGATAAGAAACATATAGTTAGATCCCATGTAGTGGTGAGTATATACATACATAGTAGGACACCCCAAAATCACCAAATATAACGCTTCAAGATAGTATTCAACTCATCACTATAAAGTAATTTGAATTAGAAGTTGAGACATACTGTCAAAATCAATAGCCTAGAAATACTCATGATACACACTAAGTCTCAAGCAAAATCCATGACCATACTATTGTCCTAGGATTCCTACTCATGTATTTAAGGTAACACTCATCTAGGATAACTCACTCCATGATCCTGATAACACATATGTCTCTTTTTTGAGATGTAATGATCATTAGGCCTCACCATGAAGAATTTCCAGCAAGAACTCAAAAGATATATATATACATATAGGAAATATCTCCCAGGGATTCTAGGGTATATCTTACCTTACCTAGAAACACCCACTAAGTAGGGTATCATAAACTCAGGTATGTCAATCATGATGATTCCTAAAACCACTCCTTGAAAATAAGATAATGGGAATGTAGATACAACCCCCATGCCTCATAGAGGGATTCCTAATCTGGTGTGCCAAGGGAATCTTGTCCAATTCTTTGAACAAAATGTAGTACAGAACCTTCATGGAGGTGGATTGAGAAAAATCACTCCAGAATATCTGAAGGGGGGAAACCCCTATATAGATATAGTTATAGGGAACATAACCATGATCATGCCGGAACTAAACTAAGAATAACAAGGACTATAACTTCCCCTGAAGAAGTGAATGACATATACCTAGGGGTACATAGTTTTTCTAACTTAGCATGACACTCCCTATGTCTCATGGTCTCACATAGTCTGTTTTTCTCCAAATACACAAAATTTCCACTAGGGTTACAAGGTGTGTAGTGGTCAGTATGTCACCTAGTGTTCCATCTACTCCAAACCTTGTAATATAGACATTTCCAAGACCATTATCATTCACTTTCTAAGTACATTTCATGTTCCATGAAACACACAATATACATGGATAGGTTCGGTACTTGGTGTGTGCTATCTACCCAAAACCATGTACCTTATGAGGTATACAACATGTTCTCTTCCATAACCAACACATTGGGCCACATGGTCTCCTAGGCATATACTCCCCATACATTCCAAGTCATCAAGGTTATGCAGCATGTGATCCAACCCCATGGTTTGTGGGGTCGCATGGCCTCCTGGGTGTGTACTACTATTATTCACTAAGCTGCACAACTATGGGTCACACGACATGTGGTGAAAACACACAGTGTGAGATATTTAACTCAACATGCTAAACCTATCCACCTCTCATAGGGAACTTCATGGAGTGTGTCCCTCTAGACTACATGGAATGTAGTTTCAAATTTCAAATAACCTCTAGTTCATTACACAGCTATACATGTGCCTCTACCGAAGCCTCTAATTCAACTCAGAATCTCACTATCATGTTTGGATATAGGTACACCACCTTCCATGGCTAGCTGAAAGTCAGATTCTGACCATTCTTCTCTATAAAGTTTATCATCTTATCTATCCCAAGGCACCACAAATCCTAACCCATGGAAATGTCACTGTTCTCAAATACCACCAGATCTTCCACATCATTGATGGCTAGATTCCATCCACCCATCCATTCGGCAACCGTCCACCATTGTGTCGCATCACTAGTACACCCAAAACCTGTAAAACAAGAATATGTGATCTAATCCTGAGCCTCTACCACTATCCTACACCGCTACAATTCCATCAAATTTCAAACCTAAACCAATTGTAATTTTCCATTTCACCAAAGAGAAACTTCACAATGATCTCCTACCAAGTTATTTTTGAACTATAGACCAAAGTAAGTGTCGATGATGAGCGTGCAAAGAAAAATGAGATAAATATGAAAAATAAAAACATGAGGAATGAACCAAAAATATTGCTATATTTTGATATAATAAATTTCTATGATAATGAAAAAAAATGATAAATAAAAAAATATCAACAAAAAAATAATCTAGGTATAAAAATACATCAACTATAAATCAATATTAAGACCATGAATCAATTTTTTGGTGGATCAATTAATGCTCCACATGGAATAAAATAATATGGTATTTAAGACAATATAAAAATTACCTATCTTGATTTTGAATTAATAACTAATGAAGAATTATTTTTCTTCATTTACATTAGTGTGATCCAAGAACTCCATCAATGGTGATAATCCTCATGGTACTCTGATGCAAGATTCATGATCATCCAATAAAATGTTCTTCATCGAATCCCTCGCTCCATTCTCTCATTCCATCTATAGTTATGAATCTAACCCTTGGAAATTCATCATAACAGGTTTTATAATGAATTTTCCATAGGTTTTCTTATGTAAATGAAAATTAAATTAATTCATTCATTTAATTCACCCGTGCAGCGCTCTATCCAAGAGTCTAGTGTCAAAACATATTATTCCATTCCTAGGGTAAAACACATATTCTAGATTTAATGGAAGTCTCATATTTCTCATCTAAGACCAAATTTAGAATATATTCCATTATTTATGAAAAACTATGCATGTGTGATATCATATTTTTAATTTATCTGCATTGATGCTCTCTAGGCTCTGAAATACAATAATGACTCAATGCCTAGTTTCTACAATATTACGTCAAATATTAAAAAGAATTCTAGGAAAAAAACCTTAAAACTATACATTTAACTTCGTTTGTATTCACACTACTTCCAAATTGACCTTAAAAGGTGAAAATTAACCGATGTTATATTTTTTATTTCTAGTAGTATCAACCACCACTTGGTCTCCTTGAAATATTCCTAAAAATTATTGGACCTGATAAATAGCTACTCCTTTAAAGTACAGGTCATCATATGATTTGAAATCTAGGATAATTATACCAATAATCTCTAATAGTATCCCACTAACTCATGTAAACTAAACACCACAATCACCATCTTTAGTGGCTCACAAGCCATCACCAACAAAACCATCATGGAATCAATTTTATCCCTACACTCCAAATTGAAATAGCTTAGGAACTCAAATTTTTTTGTAAAGACCCAGAATTTCCATGGAATTTTTTTTTCTTAAATACATGGGAATTTTACAAGGCCGTGAAAACTGACGACGCATGATTCCGAGGCCCGATGTGCCCATAATCAATTTCTGAAGTTTTTTTTAGGTATGTTCAGCAAACGTACGAGCAGATTTTTATCACTTCTGAACCAGTGCTCAGAAATGAAATCTGGGGGCACCATTGAACTCGCAGTGCCAGTATTCGCTTAAAAAGGCTTTCACCTTCACGGTAGATAATCAGGAATGAAAGTTAGTTTTTGGGTTTTATGTGGGAATAATAAAATAAATTAAGTGCTTGTCTTATTTTATTTTTAGTTGGTTAAAACCTCCAAGGGGAGGCTGGAGATGGGGGTCACCACACCTTAACCTCCCATGAGAGGTTATGGTGGTGGGTCCCACCTGAGGTCTAAACACCTCTTCTTAATTAATTTGGTGGGGACTACTTGAGGTATAACCTCTTGGACCCCCCCCCATTAAGTGGGTAGAAACACCCTTGAACTCCCCACTTATGGTGCCCACCCTCTCAATTATTAGTTGAACACATTTTATTAATTAATTTAAGCTTTTTGAATTATATGCCAACAATTTAGTAAGATGTCATAATCTATTATTTTGATAGCATTTTTCTTTTTGGTTGAGATTGGGAGAAAAAAAATCTCCAATGAAGAACACTTCTTTCGCCAATGAAGAATGATCTTCAACCGGGCAAGGGGGGAAGTGCCATCCTTGAAGAACGTCATCGACGACATCCTCGACTTCATCATCTTCTTTCCCGTCATCAACGAATTGACATCTGCCTTTTCGTGAAATTTTCAACGAACAATGAACCCTAGGTAGGGGATTTAAGTTTGAATTTGTTCTCGTACATAATCATTAAAATATTGGTTTACAATTTTCTGATTGATATCACCATAACATGGAGGGTGCGGTCCAAACGAACATGACCCGACCCTACCCCTCTGTTATTATTTGCTTGTTGACAATGGTGACAGTGCAACGGTGGCTGGAGTCGGGCCGACTGAGAAGGAAACTGGCGGCGCAGGGCCACCGGGTCGCCGAAAGGGCGCGGCGCCGTCGCACCACACAGAAGAGTAGGCCACGGCCCCTGGCTGCGGCGGTGCACACGGGCGGCCTCTAGGCCACCAGAGGGGAGTGGCACCGTTGCTCCGCGCAAAGGAAGAATCCACAGCCTCCTGGCCACAGCGGTGGAGTAGAATCGGCCAGCTGGGGCGGCCACTGGTGGAGTAGACCGGCTGGCAACTTGGCCATCCAGACGAGGAGGGACCCTCCTGGGTCCCACGGGCTACCGAACCAGCACCAGGTTCTGATTCCATTCAGGAAACAGGGAGTCGTGGAACCCCCCCCCCCACGCGGTAAGGGAGGGTGCTGCAAGCCGCTGGACACCCAGGCCACGCGGGCTGCTAGCACAGGCCACACAGGCCACCATGTGGGCCGGGCCGCCCCCATGGGCTGGGTCGGACTTGCGGGCCAGGTCGGACCCACGAACCGTGTCAGACCCGCTGACCAGGTCGGACCAACTGGGTCGGACCGGACCCGGACCCATTTTGGCCTCTTTGCACCTTTTCACCCATAACATGGGTTAAAGGTGTCCGATTGACGAACCGTATACATAGACAGAAATATTGGAGAAATACAGTTCTTTTCGTATACCCCAATTGAGGTTTGGATGCAGTTGGGGTATGCTTGGGATGGATTGATCCTAAATCCAACTGGGTCCTTGGAACAGAGATGCTAATAACTCACAAACCGGGCGTCTGATTGACGCACCATCTGTTGCGTTGAGATACCTATGATGAGACAGACCTATAAGATACTTCTTCGTGGGACATGGTGGTAGTTGACGTGTCAACACTTGGATTGAGGAGAGGATCCTCCTAGAATCAAACGTGCTTTGTGGAAACCCTATGGCTAGTTGTTCACTGATGACTGTTCCTAGATAATGTGTTCTTCAGACATAATAGCTGGTCTTGGATCATGTATTAGTCCCACAGCTCTGAAGACTATTCCTGGATCATGTGTTGGTCCGACAGTTCTGACTTCTGTTCGAGGATCATGTGTTGCTCCGATAGAATAGCTAGTCCTGGATCATGTGTTGGTCTGACAGCTCTGATGATTCAGTGGCTATATCTGATCATCTCTATCTCTCTACAAAAGTTGTATACCTGTGTGATATGAGTTATTATCTTCTGATTTCCTCATGATTGAGATGGATTACTAGATAACTTAGGTATATGTATAGGCATATATCTAAGTGGGGTTATCTATTGATTTCATACTTTGTCATTTATCCTTGTTGTATTTTGTGAGACCTTGAGGGTCCCAGGGTCCCTACTGAGTATCATTATACTCACCCCTTCATGGGCTATGCCCGCACCTCATTGTTTTGGATACAGATGATGGACAACACTGACTGAGGCTGAGTAACAGGACTGGACGGTACCCAGAGGTGGACCTTACGACAGGTCGGTACATAGAGGAGACTGACGGTCGTGGAGTGTTGAGGAGGCCATCTGTACCTACCCTTTATGTAGGAACCCCATAGTATGACCAATTAGCTAATTTTCTTTTTCAGTTGTACTTTCACTTTCCTGTTGGGCTTGTATTTTAGACCCCCTTTACTTTTCAGCACTCTTTTGTATTCATCTTTACTTAGCATTTACTTTCATCTCATACACTATTTTGTGTGTGTTTTCAGTTTATAAAGGCAATGGATTCCTAGTTTTAGGTATTTACACCTTTGTTTCTAGTCTCCATCCCCTGGCCTATGGAAGGCGGGATTGGGGTATTCACGGCACGGGCCTCAGGGGATGTGTCGTCACAAATTGGTATCAAAGGAGTCAGTTCTACCACAGAACATAGGACTCTGATCTTTCTTTTATATGAAGAAATAGTGTTAAGAGTACTGAGTGTGGTTTTTAGTCTAGGGAGTTTAATGTTGGTGCGGCGGCCAACGTATCCATACACTAGGACCCTGACTTCTGATTTCTGACTTAGTGAATGAAAACACTGACTGCGTTTGTGTTTCAAGAGTTTTATTTCTGATCTCTTTGAGTCATCTCACCATGTATAACTTTTTGAATGTGGTGCACATTTTTCTTTTCAGGATGGCTCCACGCAGACAGCCAGCCAAGGTTCCGAAATTTGTATGAGATGACATTCCACTGAGCGATGAGGCCTCAGTGTAGGGCCTTATTACAGCAGAGGCACCAGTGGTACCACTACCTATTGGGCCACCGATGCCACCAGCCCTAAAATAAGACGATGCACTCCACTTGAGCACCTTGCATGAGTTCGAGCACCAGAGGCCACCCATTTTCATGGGAGAGACGGACCCACAGGCGGTTGAGGGTTGGTTGGTGTTTGGGGTGAGAGTCTTCAGACTAGTAGGGAAACCAACAGACCTTTTGGTGATCCTTACCACGAGTATCCTTCAGGAAGCAGCAGGCAAAGGGTGGAGCCTGATGCTCCAGGTGCATAACGAGGTGACACTACTCTAGGATGACTTTGAGAGTCTATTCTGGGCAGAGTTTTTCCTAGCCACCCTCTGTGCGGTGCGAATACAGGAGCTTCTGCATCTACAACAGGGTAGCATGACGGTGGCACAGTACTCAGCGAGGTTCACCAATCTCTCATGTTACTCCATAGATATGGTGTGGTACCCATTCTTTAGGGCTCGAACCTTCAATTAGGGGCTACGATGAGAGATTAGATCTTTGATGATCTCCCTCAGCATCTCTATGTAAGAGGGGGTGTTAGAGAGAGCCCTCCTAGTGGAGAGTTTTCTTGCTGAGCATTCACCAGCAGTGAGACCCATCACTAGTCGACATGCAGCGGAGTCTTCTACTACTGGTAGTAGACAGATGTCGCAGAGGTCCAAGCAGACCAGGCCATCCGGTGGACGACCTCAGGATACAGGATCAGTTGTGCAGGGTACATGAGACAGATCCAGTCATTCCAGGAGCAGGCAATGTTACTCTTGCGATGGGCAGGGTCACATGGCACGTGACTGTCTGACCCTTCATACTGAAGATCAGAAGACAATCAAAGGACCACCCAGGAAGAGATAGAGATTTGATCGAGGTGGTCTGAAAGGAGAAAACTGACGTAGAAGAGGAGCTGGTGGTGCAGCTGGCGGTGGACGACATTTCGAGGTGTCACCGCCACCACCACCTAGAGGTCCACCCCAACCACAGGGATCAAGTGGATAGGCGATATCTCATCTTCAAGAAGCTGAAGCATACACCATGGCACTCCATAGATGATTAGAGGTACGATCTGTTTCTACTCTACCATATTTGCAGTTCTTATAGGCACAGGGACCAGTCACTCTTTCCTTTTCATTGCCATCATTCAGAGCTCGAAGATTCTGATGGAGCCGTTGGCTCGATCCTTAAGTCTAGAGACTCATATGGGAGCATACTCAATGATTACGCACTGGTGCCGGCAATGTGAGCTTACTCTTGGAGGCGAGAGATTTGGATATGATCTTCTCATAGCGGCATCGAGGCCTTACCACGTCATCTTGGGTATGGAATGGTTATCTACAGTCCATGCTCAGATCAACTGTATTAGGCGCAAAGTGTGGTGTGTCCACACAGATGGGACCAGGTTTACCTTCACTGTCCAGAAGGGAGCCTTTGAAGCATAGGACAGACTTAATCGAATGAGAGTGCATCCAATCACTCATTAGTTGGCCTGACTTACCCTCAGAGTAGTTGATGTAGAGAGTCTGAGCTATCCTGTAGTGGTGGACTAGTACGCGGATGTTTTCCCTGATGATGTCTCAGGTCTACCTCCTCATAGAGAGGTGGAATTTTACATTGACCGGTACCCTGGGATGGCATAGATATCTACTCCATCATATCATATGGCTCCCGCTGAGCTTCATGGGCTACAGGTATAGCTGGAGGACTTGTAGGGGAAGGAATTCATCTGACCTAGTGTTTCTCCCTAAGCAGCCTTGATTCTGTTCACCAAGAAGGTGGATGGGAGTTTTAAGCTTGTGGTCGACTACCATCACTTGAACCAGGTTACCGTGAATAACAAGTACCCACTCCCAAGGATTGATGACCTCTTTGATTAGCTGAAGGGAGCGTGGTGGTTATCGAAGATAGACCTCAGACCAAGCTATCCCCAACTCAGAGTTCAAGACGAGGATGTGCGAAAGACGGCCTTCAGGTGTCGGTATGGCCACTACGAGTTCTTGGTTATGCCCTTTGGCATAACCAACACTTTAGAAGTGTTCATGGGACTCATGAACAGGATCTTCCAGCCATACCTCGATAACTTTATCGTAGTCTTAATCAATGACATTCTGATCTACTCAACTACTAAGGAGGAGCATGCCTACCATTTGCAGGTAGTACTAGACACACTCTAAGAGCACCAGCTTTATGGTAAGCTCTCAAAGTGTCAGTTTTGGATTCGAGAGGTTCACTTATTGGGACATGTCATCTTGGAAGAAGGATTTGTAGTGGATCCAACAATGATTAAAGCGGTACTTGCTTGGGAGCTACCTAGGAGTGTGATGGAGGTGCAGAGTTTCCAGGGTTTGGCTGGATACTACCGAATGTTCGTACCAAACTTCTCCAATGTTACAACACCACTATCATCCTTGATGAAAAAGGGGAAACCATTTTTTTGGTCGGAGAGATGCCAACAGAGCTTCCAAGAGCTGAGGCAGAGGCTGACTAGTACCCCCCATCTTGAGGCTTCTAGAGGAAGGTGTAGGGTACATAGTTTACTGCGACGCATCATGACCAGACTTGGGTGTGTCCTGATGCAGTGGAAAGCAGTGATTGCGTATGGTTCACAGCAGTTGAGATAGCATGAGCATAACTATTCTACCCATGACCTAGAGTTAGAAGTAGTGGTCTTTGCCTTGAAGATGTGGCGACACTATCTGATGGGCGAACGTTTTATCATGTACTCTGATCACAAGAGTCTCTGGTATATCTTCTCTCAAAAGGACTTGAACCTGAGACAGCAGAATTGGCTTGAGTTCCTCTAAGTCTATGACTTCGAGATAGTCTATAATCTTAGAAAGGGGAACGTTTTTGCAGATACACTCAGTAAGAGATCTGGTATATAGCTGCTAGGAGAGGCGACATATCAGCTGGCGGTTACAGTTATCCTTTTTGGATAGAGATGGACCAGCTTTCCTATAGTCTCTTACAATCACTCCCCCACTTCTTCAGCGAGTTAGGGAGGCACAACATTGAGACGCTGACTACGAGACACGACATGCACAGATATCCACAGGGCAAGCACCAAATGGATTTTTTAAATACAGGGAGCACGTCATCCTATTAAGAGGAAGTACTATGGTACCAGTGTCACTTTAGGAGAAAGTGTTGAGGGAGTTCCATAGGTCTCCTTTAGTGGTACATCCAAGAGGGGAAAAGATTTATTAGGAACTCAGACGATAGCACTAGTGTCCAGGTATGAAGAAGGCGGTAGCAGAGTTGGTCTCTCGATGCCTCACTTCTCAGCAAGTGAAGGTGGAGCACCAGGTACCATCAATCTTTGTTCAGCATTTAGAGGTCTCAGAGTGGATGTGGGATGAGATATCCATGGACTTTGTGATAGGTCTTACACATACATCCAGGGGTCACGACTCGATTTGGGTGATCATCAACCGACTCACCAAGTCGTCTCACTTCCTACCGGTTAGAGAGCAGGGTTCAGTAGAGAGCTTGGGAAGCCTCTATGTGCTGGAGACTGTGCAGCTACATGAAGTTCCTTCTTCTATTGTATCCGATCATGATGCACGGTTTACTTCCCGGCTATGGAAGGTGTTGCAGGAGGCTTTCGGAACACAACTTTTTATAATCACCTCTTTCCATTCTCAGACGGATGGTTAGATTGAGTAGATCATTCATACTATTAAGGACATGCTCCGTGCATGTGTTCTCGACTTTGGTCATAGTTGGGAGGATCAATTAACTTTGGTGGAGTTTTCATACAACAAAAAATATCACTCCACTATAGGGATGGAACCTTTTGAGGCCTTGTGTGGTCAACCTCCTAGATCACCACTATGTTGGACAGACCCAGGAGAGTCATCACTAGTGGGAACAGAGATGGTACAGGCTACTATAGAGAAGGTTCAGATCATCCAAGTGCAGATGAAGACTACACAGAGCAGGAAAAATTCGTATGCTGACAGGAGATGGAGATCTCTAGAGTTCGAGGATAGAGACCATGTCTTTCTACGGGTCACACCCCGACTAGGTATATAGAGATTTGTCCAAGGCGGAAAGTTGTCTCTGAGATGCATCACACCTTTTCAGGTCCTCAACAGAGTTGGTGAGGTGGCTTACCACTTAGCTCTTCCACCTTAGTTACACCGGGTGCACAACATCTTCCACGTATCTCAGCTGAGGAGATATGTGCATGACCCTTCTCATATCATCGACCATGGGGAGATGGACATCGATGATGGGATGACTTTCATGGAGGTTCCAGTGGAGATTGAGGATTGACATGAGCAGGTCCTTTATGGGCGGTCGATACCTCCAGTGCATGTCCGTTGGCTGCACAAAAACCTCCAGAAGAGCACATGGGAGTGGGAGGCTCAGATGCGTACTCAATACCCCCACTTGTTCTATTTGTTCGAGTTGTAGCTTACGGGGGTATAAAGCCTTGAGGTGGGGAGAATGTAAAGACCCATAATTCTCGTGGAAACATTTTTTTCTTAAATACATGGGAATTTTACGAGACCGCAAAAACTGAAGGCGCATGATTCTGAGGCCCGGTGTTCCCAGAATCAATTTTTAATGTTTTGTTCAGGTACGTTTAGTAAACGTATGAGTATGTTTTTATAACTTTTGAACCGGAGCTCAGAATTGAAATCTGATGGCACCGTTGAACTCACAGTTTAAGTATTCACTTAAGGAGGCTTTCACCTCGATGGCAGATGGTCGAAAATGAATGTTATTTTTTGGGTTTTACGTGGGAATAATAAAATAAATCAAGTTCTTATCTTAATTTATTTTTAGTTTGTTAAATCCATCAATAGGAGGATTGTGGAGGGGTCCACCACACCTTAACCTCCCATGAGAGGTTATGGTGGTGGGGCCCACCCGAGGTCTAAACACCTCTTCTTAATTAATTAGGTGGGGGCCACCTGAGGTATAACCTCTTTGACCCCCCATTAAGTGGGGAGGAACCCCCCCTGAACTCCCCACTTATTGTTCCAAACATATCAATTATTAATTCAACACATTCAATTAATTAATTTAAAAATTTTGAATTCTATGCCAACAATTTAAAAAAATGTCATAATCTATTATTTTGTTAGCATTTGTCTTTTTGGTGGAGCTTCGGAGAAAATGAACTCTCCAACGAAGAACACATCTTCTGCCAACAAAGAACGATCTTCAATTGGGGAAAGGGGGAAGTGTCATCCTGGAAGAACGTTGACAACAATGTACTCGACTTATTCATCTTCTTTCCCAACGTCAACGAATCGGCATCTGCCTTTCCACGACATCGTCAACGAACAATGATCCCGAGGTAGGGGATTTAATTTTGAATTTGTTCACGTTCTTCATCATTCAAATCATGGTTTACGATTTTCCGATTGATATCACTATAATGCAGAGGGTGTAGGCCAAACAAACACAACCCGACCCTACCCCTCCGCTACTCCTCACTTGTTGACAACGGTGGCGGTGCAACAGCAGACGGCGTCAGGCCGACCAAGAAAGAAACCAGTGGTGTAGGGCCATCGGGTAGCCAGAATGGTGCAGTGTCGTCGCGCCGCGTGGAAGAGTAGGCCGTAGCCATTGGCCGCAGTGGTACACACGGGCGGCCACCAAGCTGCCAGAGGGGCGCGGAGCCATCGCGCCGCATAGAGGAAAAATCAGCAGCCCCTGGCCACGATGGTGCACACTGGCGGCCGCCAGGCCGCCGCAGGGGCGCAGCGTCGTCGCGCCGTGCAGAGGAAGAAGTCGCGACCCCTGGTCGCGACGATGGAGCAGAAGCATCCAGCTAGGCCGACCTCCGTCCGAGCAGATCGGCTTACCGGTTGGCCAGCCGGACGAGGTGGGACCCTCCTGGGTCCTGCGGGCTACCGAACCGGCACCAGGCGTCAGTTCTGTTCGGGATACGGGGGGCCACCCCCCCCCCCCCCACGCGGCTAGCGTGTGCCCTGTAGGGCACCGCCAGCCGCTGGCCACCCAGGCCACACGGGCCACCAGTGCAGGCCATACGGCCCAGCAGCCAGGTGACGCGGGCTGGGCTGCCTGCGTGGGTCGGGCCGCCTTCGCAGGTCGGGCCGCCCCCATGGGTCGAGTCAGACTCGCGGGACGGGTTGGACCCACAGACTAGGCAGACCCGTGGACCGGGTCGAACCCCAGTCCAGACTCGGGTCAGACTGGGTTTTTCCGACATGGCCGGATCGGACCCGTGTCGGGCCGGGTCGATCCGACTGGGCTGGACCAGACCCGGACCCGTTTTGGCCTATTTCCACCTTTTCACCCAAAACTTGGGCTACGAGTGTCCGATTGATGAACTGTCTGCTGTGATGGAAATCTTGGAGCAAGGAATTTCTTTTGGTATACCCCACTTGATGTTTTGACGTAGTTCGGGTATGGTTGGGTTGGATTGACCCTAAATCCAACCTGGCCCTCGGAACAGAAATGCGAATAACTCACAGATCGGGCGTCCGATTGACGCACCGTCTGTTGTTTTGAGATCCCTATGACGAGACAGACCTTTGAGATAATTCTTCTTGGGACTTAGTGACAATTTATGTGTCGAAACTGGGCTTGAGGAGCATACCCTCTCGGAATCAAGTGTGCTTTATGGAAACCCTCTGGCTAGGTGTGCACTGACGACTATTCACTACCACAAAAACAGTTTTTCCCAGTACCCCCCTTTTCAGCGCTAATGAAAAAGCGCTGATAAAGGGGGGCCTTTATCATTGCTCAAAAAAGCGCTGATAACTGGTGCCTTTATCAGTGCTAAAAAAAGCGCTGATAAAAGTACCTCTTTATCAGCGCTTTATTTAGCACTGATAAAGCCCCCCCTTATCAGTGCTTTTTTTAAAAGTGCTGATAAAAGGTCGAATTCAAAAAAATAATTAAAAAATTAAAAAGAAATATATTAATATAATAATATATAAATATAGTTATATTGATATAGATATAATATATAATTTTTAAATATATTTTAGATAAGTATACATGTACACTAACACTTAATATACTTAATATATAAGATATTTAGTGAAAATGGCTTCTTAAAAAATTAAAAAAAATAATAATTAGAAATTTGCTAATTATTATGGAGTAGTAGTCATTTAATAACAATTTGAAGACTAAAAAAATTAAAAAAAATCCAAAATAAGTTGAAAACGCAACTCAAACTTCAAACGACCATAACTTTTGATCCAGGTGTCCGTTTGAGCTCTACCACATATCAAATCGAAGTCTGTGACGAGATCTACGTCGCAATGATTGGGGCTACCCCAGTCAAGCGTTTTTGAGGCCAAAAGAGGCCCACAAGGCCTCCAAAACTGAGTTTTTAGTCGGGGTACCCAGATTTTTTAACATTTTGTGGTTTTTCAGCCTCGTTTGAGTGGGTATTATTGGATTTTTCGGTGGGGACTAAATTTATTCAAAGGTATTACATTCATATTGATATCATGTCTTTGAAATTTTATTGTTTTTTATAATGTAATGCTTTTTATAATCAAATATATAACTATATGTACATATTTTTTATATATTCACACCTAAAAATTAAATTTTTAAAATAAATAATTATACATATTTACATATAAAATATATTAGCTCTATATAAATAATAACAAATATCCATTTTATTTAAAATACCAATATTTGAATATTTATATAACTACTATATATTAATATAACTATATATATATATATATTAATCTAGCTATATATATATATTTATTAATATAACTACATATATATTAATATTACTATATATATATATATTAATATCACTATAAATATATATATTAATATCACTATAAATATATATATTCATATAACTATATATATGTGTATATTAATATAAATATATATTACTATACGAATAAATATAACTATATATTTATAAATAGATATATATATTAATATAACTGTATATAGATATATTAATATAACTATATATATATATAAATATAAATATATATTACTATACGAATAAATATAACTATATATATATAGATATCATGAAATAGAAAACCAATCAAAATAGAGTAGTGGTAAGGGCTTAGGCGCGCAGGGGGGAGGTCTCGAGTTCAAAACCTGCTGGAGGCAGAGGTGCACGCATCGGGGTGGATGTTGGGGGCTAGTGCTGATAAAGGGAGGAGGGGGTGCATGCGGGCGTTGGAGGGGATAAAAAGTGCTGTTAAAAGGGGGGATCAAGCGCTATAAAAGCCTCCCCATGATTGGCATGATTTTTTTAATTTGTTGTAATTTTTTTAATTTTTTTTAACTTTTATCAGTGCTTTTTTAAAAGCGCTGATAAATGGGTCCTTTATCTGCGCTAAAACGAAAGCGCTGATAAAGGAAGCGCTGATATAGGACCCCTTTATCAATGCTCAAAAAAACCCTGATAAAGTGGTACTTTTATCAGCGCTTTTTTTATTGATGATAAAATACCCCTTTTATCAGTTCTTTTTTTAGCCCTCATAAAAGGGGTCTTTATCAGTGCTTTTTTTAGCGCTGATAAAGGGGACCCCCCCTTATCTTCTCCAGCTTTAACAGCGCTTTTCCTAGCGCTATTAAAGGCCCTTTTTAGTGCTAATAAAGGGCGTATTTGTAGTAGTGATTCCGGGATCATGTGTTGGTCCGAAAATTCTGACTTCTGTTCCTGGATATGTGTTGGTCCGACAAAATAGCTGGTCCTGGATCATGTGTTTTTCTAACAACTCTGATGACTATTCCTGGATCACGTGTTGTTCTGACAGTTTTGACTTCTGTTCATGGATCATGTGTTGGTCCGACAGAATAGTTGGTCATAGATCATGTGTTGGCCCGATAGCTCTGATGATTCAGTGGCTATATCTGATCGCCTCTATCTCTCTACGAAAGTTGTATACCTGTTTGGTCTGAGTTAGTAACTTGTGTTTTCCTCATGATTGAGATGTATTACTAGATAACTTACGTTTATGTATGGTCACATACCTAAGTGGGGTTATCTGTTGATTTCATACTTTCTGGTTTATCCGTGATGGATTTTGTGAGACCTTGGGGGTCTCGGGGTCCCAATTGAGTATTGTTATACTCACCCCTACATGGTATATTCCCCCACCTCATTGTGTTGGATGCAGATGAATGACATCGCTGACTGAGGCTGAGTAGTAGGACTGGACGGTACCCGGAGGTGTACCTTACGACAAGTCGGTACACGGAGGAGACTAACAGATGTGGAGTGCTGTGGAGGCCATATGTACCTACCCTTTAGGTAAGAACCCCAGAGGATGACCCAGTAGATGCTTTTCATTTTCAGTTGTACTTGCACTTTCCAGTTGGGCTTGTATTTTTGGCCCCCTTTACTTTTTATCACTATTTTGTATTCAGCTTTACTTAGCATTTACTTTCATCTCATACTCTGTTGTGTGTGTGTTTTCAGTTTATAAAGGCAATTCCTTTCTAGTTTTATGGATTTACGCCTTTGGTGCTTGTCACCATCCCATGGCCTATGGAAGGTAGGCTTGGGGTAGTCACGACAAGGGCCCCGGGGGATGGGTCATGACATTTTTGAATCCCAATCTCACACTTCAATATCTTTCTATATAGATAATTCTCATATGGATATGTTCAGAATAATCCTCAAAGGTTCGACATGAACCTTCTCACTATGAGAACAAATAAAGATGTTATATATGTAAACTAACCCAAAATGGATTAAGTATATATAGAAAACATATTTTATTATCCCCATGAACATTTTTTTGGTGTTTTTTAAATCGAAAACATAACAAAAAGAACTCATAGTGGTCATAAAAACTCCTAAATTCCATATCTAACATATCCCCTTCATGAACGAGAAGTTGTTCATTACCAAAAATGATATAAATATTTAAGAACCATCTCCCTTATTTTTGATAGTCATAGAGATCACAAATCCTCATAATAGGGTATTTTTTATTACAATCATCTGATTCATGTTGTTATTCTAAAAAAATTAGATTTTATAACATATTTCTCTTCAAATAAATTCAATTTCTTCAATATCTTTTGATACATGCAACCAAGAGTCTAAGTGAACTGTAATATAGTATTTCATTATAACCTAGACATTAAATTAGTGATATGAATATGAATAAAAACATTTTGAAAAATAGGTATAAATGTTTTAGATAAATAAGATATTTTTCTAATACCCAATGATTTTAAAAATAACACTATGTTTGATAGTGTATACAACATGAAACACTAAGTTAAAATGAACCATGAAATATAATTATTTAACTATGACAATTATAACCTAGACCTTAAATTTCCGAGTATGGATAAGTTTATATAAATTGTTATTATTATTGTTATATATATATATATAATGTTACTACTGAATATTATTTTTTGACAAATTCTTATAAAATAATCATTCAATTTTTAGTAAATTCATTTTATCCTTCAAAGAATACATTTTTTTGAAAAAATGGTTTTAATTTATTTTTATAAAAATATAATAATTAATTTCTAAAAAATTTAGAAATTTTATTTAATAAAAGTATATTATTTTTTAATCATTAAATCAAAATTTTCTTACAGTGATATTTTTTTGATATTTCTGAAAAGATTGAGTTTTTCAATGAATAATTAAAAAAATAAATTTTTTACAGAAAATTGTACTATTTTTTCAATAATTTTAAATTTTAAATTTTATTTAAAAATTATTTCATACTAAAATTTGTTATTTTATATTATTAATAATATAATTACGTTCATTGGAATAAATTCTGGGATTGAATTTAGTATAAAAACATTTTTTTACAGAAAAATGATTTTTCTGAAAAAGTGTTTACATCGTGTTTTGTGAGTTTATTTTAAAATTAATTTCAACCACTTATAGAATTTGAATTTTATAATATGGTTTCTATATTTGGGATCATTATTATAAAATTTTGAAAATATTCCCCTTTTATTTTTTGTCAATTTGAATAGAAATTGTAGTAAAATTTATCACCTTGGTAAAGGTTATATCAGGCTTATCTTGATTAATACTAATTGATAAATTCATAATATATCATATTAATGAATAATTTAATTAAACCCTTATCACATTATTATATATATTTATCTTTTTGATGGATAATTTTCCATGAAAATGATCAATATATTATTTAAATTAATGAAAGTTACAAAATGCAACTCTCTTATTTTAAAATATATGTTATGTGATAATATAGGGAAAAATAAAGTTATTAATGAATATAAATATATATTTTTATATTAATGAAATTATTTTAATTATTTTAATTTATTTATATTTTTTATTAAATATATAATTAACTTAAATTCTTATGCAACGCTGACGTGATATTTCTTCAATTAATAAAAATTAATTTAAATGATATTTAAAATTTTAATGGTAATATAATATGAGTGAGTTATAGTGTTACATTAATTTTATAGATTAATATGATATATTATTGTTGTATAAAAGTATTATATTATAATTACAACTTTTTATTTTTGTCTTTTAAGTCAAATTAAATGAGCAGTGTAAAAATTGACATCTATAACAATTTATCAAAATAATATATTATTAAATTAATTAAAAATCATTATAATCTTGAAATATGATAAACGGTATAATATAAGGTCTAAAATGGAACCCCTTGTCCATTTATGAGTCAATTTTTCTATGTATGTAAAAGTATAACCCTTTAAGAGTTAATAATATGTTACTATAGTTTATGTTAAAATAGGTTAACTAAGAGGTCAAACCAAAAGATATGGTTTAAAACACAATATAAAACTATAAAATTATATTATTTAATATTATTTAAAACCCATATTATATTATCTTTTAATAAATTATCTTTTTGAATCATTTTAGAAGGATAATGACCTTATTATAATTAAATCTTTTTAGAAATCTCAATAGTGCACCTCGCCTAAATTTTAAAATAGAACCTCTCCATTCATTTCTTCACACCACTATGAGTCATATATCTAGATTAAATCCCATAATTTTATTATAAAAACTCCCCTATAAACATTATAGAGGTTTTGGTATTCCAAAAATACCAACCCTATGGTCCTTAAGAGGAGGTCTAAATATGTTCTTTCAATGATTTAATCGACTTAGTCGATCACATTCCTTGTACTTATTTTTTTACCTCATCTAAATCTATTTTATTTTTCATAAAATGAAGAATTTATTTTCCTAAATATACTTAAATTTTATTATGATTATCAAACAACCATTATCCATCCTTTTTCGCATCAAATAGAATGTTAAAGTATCACATGTGCGTACGTACGACTTACCATCTCCATGTAGCGATACAATTCATTTTTCATAACCATATTTTATGGATGTTTATTATGATAAGTTTAATTCTTATATATGATATTTATGAAATATTTATTCTTATTTAATGATAATAGCATATCTATCTTCTTACCTTCCAATCAATTGGGAAATGATAATGTTGCTTTTATGTATATGTGGACTACCACCTCCACGAAGCGATGTGCTATATTTTTCATTACCATTGAACTTGAATGGTAAAAATGATATATTTAATGAATAAATTATATATATATGATATGATAAATATTCTTTAAATTTGAATTATTTGTTACCTTTCTTTCATTGAAAAATTAAAACATTGTTCACGTGTACATACAGTTTACCATCTCCGTGAATGATGTAACTCATTTTTATATCAATAACTTTTATGGATGACTATAAGTATTTATATAATTAATATATATATTCTTATATCATTATTAACATAAAAAATAATAATAAACCATTATCAAAGTACAATTATTTAAACTACCAAATCAAAACATACATGAAAAACAAAGTAATTATAACCCGAAATAGTCATTTAATAAAGAATTGTGAATAAAAATGTGATAAAAGGTTATAAGAAAATAATAAATGGTATATTTATATGATTATAGTTATGTAATTAATTTATAATAAATATATTTTTATTATAAAATATTTTTGTACACATATAAAGAAAATTGGACATGAGGTAAGGGTTTATTTCATAATCTAATCATTATTTGAGATTGTTCATGTGAAAGTCTCCATTGGGGGAGTCATATGATATCTCTACTCAACTGAAAATATTTTTCTTACATATACATATTTTACTAAAAAAAATTAATCAATATTTTCACTATTCTCCAATGATTTATTGAAGACATTTTTACACATGTTTGACTTTTAAAAAACGGGATAAAAGGAATTTTCCTTTCATTTTCTAAATAAGGTTATTTTTTGAATTTTATTATAAAAGTGTGAAGGGATTTTTTTTTCACTTATATGAAATGAATATAATTTTGTTCCATTGAGAATTCTTAATTTTTTGAAATAGATGTTACAATATTCCATGACTCTTTTCAAAGAATATTTTTTCCTAATATTCTAGAAATTTATCATTTTTAAAATTGATTTTTAAAGTATTTTCCTAAATAATTTTTTCAATGAAATTATTATGGAATTTATATTAATAAATAAAAAACCTCTTATTTTACTTATGCACCACTGGTGATATGTTTTAATGATTCCATCCTTATTATTTCTCTAGATGTTGTATGAACGATTTGACTAGGGATATATTATTTTTATACCATTCGTCATATTACATTGGATGGTTTATGATTATATTTATTGATTATGTAAATTATTACAATTTTGTATGCTAGTTTTTCAATATGAATGTTTATGTTGATATTGTTTCATCACTTTCTTATGATGAATTCATTGGACTTAGTAAATGATGGATGGGGGCTATTATAGCCCCTCGATGCATCAGTAGGCCCCATGAGACAAACTAGTTTGGGTATTTGGCTAATGCCTTACCCTATTATATAAGATTTCCAAAAAGTAGGCCTTGAAAGTGTGTTTATGATGTATGAAATTATTCCTTCCCTCATTATGAGATTATTTATTGATTCCCATATGATAATTTTATTAGTTATGATATTCATGGATAAGTTTCAAACTCACATGATTATTTATATAGAATTATTTGATCATCATTTATTACTTCCATATTATTCTCTAGGATAAAGTTTCTAATTAAATATAATTTTTTCTTAAATATTTACATTTAAATTTTAATTATGCCTTATTTATTCATTATACCTTCTACTTTATGTATACCCTTATTAAGCATATGATCTTACCACATTATTATGTTTATTTTCCCGATGATTCTAGGAAATGTATTAGGATTGATATAAAGGGATATTCTAAAGGGAATAATGGTTCTCTTGATGAAAACACTTTGTTTTATTTTATATTTTCTAATGAAATGTGATATTAAAGTATTTATCTACTTTTCCAATACAACTAAAAAATTCATCCCTTTGGGATGTGATCACTTGAATCTGGTGACATTGTAATAAAGTAACAACTAACTCTAGTCTATTGCGGTCGTGTTCATTATAGTTGGTATCAAATCAAATTTAATATACATCTTGGAAATTATATTTAGGATAACATAGATTATCTAACACGTCCCTATGAAATAATTTTAGAATATTCCTGATAAAACCAATATTATGATTTAGATATTATTTATACATAAATTTTCAATTAATGTTATGTTTTTAGAATGTCTAAAAATTATACATTATGATTCATAATTTTATGGTCTAATATAATGTATGTAATTGTTTAAAAATGGTTTCTGGTGGAAGGAATGAAAACCATATCAATGCATGTAATCCATGCAGGGATTTCCCTCTTGGTTAAGATAATAAAGTTGGATCTGGATCTATAGCTCAATAAATAATAACTATTTTTGGGTAGCTAACTTAGGTTATGAAAAATAACCTAGCATGTATGGATCAACCGGTAGATCATCAATGCGGTGTGACAATTTGTTAGGTCCACTAGGCTGAATACCCTGAGAGAGGGGGGGTGAATCAGGGTATGACTAATTAAAAATTAATGCCCGTTCTGATATTGTTTCGCTGTTAAGCAAAACACTCTTCTCTCTCTTTCCTGCTACACAATATAAACAAAAAGTAAAGCAAGCGCATGACACATCAATTTTACTTGGTTCACCGCTAAGGGCTACGTCCAAGGAGCATACGCCGACAGGTTGCCGGTCGTACCAAATTCCACTAATCTTCACTAGCTGTGGATTACAAGGTTCGGGCTAGATCACTTCTATGCCCAGTCTCACTGCCTTTACAATGTTTAGGGTCAGCTCACTGCTTTCCCAAGGGTCACTCCCTGTTTCTCTCTCTCTGGATCACTGCCGGTTGAGAGGATCACCTTCTTCCTCTTCCTAAGCTCATTACTCTTGGAAGGAATCCACTCACAGTTTATAGACCTGTAGGTCTCTTCATTTGCATGAATGAATGCATCTTCCTCTGTTTGTAGATGCTCTGTTGAAGTACAACTTTCATCCATAGATGAATCTCTCTTTGCACCAAATGTATCAGGAAAACCTCCAGCTTCCACACAGCCCGAAAAGCAATGCTGGAAATAAAACCTTACTTGGCGCGTAAGTCAATCACGGTGCGCAAGTATCGGCGTACAAGTCACAACGGGCGCGCAAGTCCTCCTCAGACACTTACGCGACTCAAGCTTCCTCAACTCTGAACTTGCGCGACTCTATTCCTTTTACATCCAAACCAATATTGGCACGCAACTGCCAACCGGCGCACAACTTCTAACACCGGTGCACAACTTCAACCACTGGCGCGCAACTTTACCTGCACGACCACGCACACCACCTGCGCGACCACCACACCTGCGCGATGAGAGCTCTGATTTCTCAAAGAGTTGAACTCCGGTAGAAAATAAGGAGGGGTGGTCCAGTATTTATAGGCAAATTGACCACACTGCGCGACAACGCGCAAGTCACCTGCGCGACCCAGTCTTGGCGCGCAAGTCTTCTCTCCTTTTTGACACTTGCGCGACCAACTCCCAAACTTGCGCGAACCTATTTCCTTATCCATATTTTGATCTTCTGATCTTGAAAAACATATGGCGTGCAAGTTTCCTGTACACCAAGTTCACGGCGCACAAGTCCCTTTGCCAAAAACACTTTTCTTCATTTGCCGATTTTCAGGCCCAAAAATTTGGCAAACACTGGAAAATGGTGCCACCTTATATCTGTTCTTTTGTACCGCCTCCAGATCATCCATTCCTTTTATCGACATTCTTGAAACAAACATAGATCGTTGACCTCAGCTCTTGAACTTGACATTCCACCATGAAATCCTCTTTGTCAACAAATTTGTATGTCATAGTTATGCTTTGTCAACAATCACCACACAGATGTCCACTTTGTCAACAAACACAATCACCTCAAAAATGCTTCAATGATACCTTGAGAGATTTTTTCCCAACACATTTTTATATTTCTTAATGTGTCAAAAACCTCTATTATTCAATGGAACTATTGTAACACCCCGAGATTTTATGAGAAATATTATTTTTAATTTCATTAATGTCTTGTGTTGTACAATACACCAAATGGAGCTTACACAACACACATCCTTGACTTGCCTTGCATTACACGAAATTGCGACCTTCCTCGATAGCGCGTGTAGTACGCAATACCGAGTTTCACTAAACAACGATATGCTATTAAAATATTATTAAAACTAGCCGTTATGAATAGTAATACACACTTTTTGAAATTTTGTAAATTTTATTTTTCAAAATGGACTTCATTTTTGGATTTGTAATATCGAAATTAGCTTAGGGTGAAATTTTGGTACTTTTCGGATAACTTTCATTTTCTGATGAATAGTGAAAATTACTAAATTTTAATTAAAAACAACCTTTTTAATTGAAATAATTAATAGTGATAAATTATTAATTTGAATGGTTTTAAAGAATATTTAGAATATATTTTTACAATTTAATAAAATGTTGGTCATTGGATGTAATTTCACATTTAAACCAGACATAAACAAGTGTCAATCTTTTGATAGTTATTATCTCTAAAGAACACACTATTTTTTTTGAAGATGGGAATTAATTTTTAAATTAATTAATGCAACTGATATGGTTTGAATTTGGTAAAATAGAAATCAATTTTGAGTTCATAATATCAAATATAGCTTAGGCCTAATTTTTGATATTTTTCTGGAAACTTTCATTTTTTGATGAATAGTGAAACCACTAAGTGGTAGTTAAAAAAATGATTTTTTCATAAAACTTAATTTTACCGCTTTTGTGAATGGAATTTCAAAAATCCGAGAGACACGGTTGATGTCAGTAAGTAAAATGTGGTTCAATGAGATGAAAATAATTTTTGGTGAATAGTAACTTATTACTTTTTTTACCATGGTTAAAAGTAAATAGGGTAATTAAGGGTGAAAATGATATTATTATTACCCTAACACGTGTCCTAATTCTATTGGATAAGTGTAATTATACCAAAAACAACCTTAGGAATAAAATTTGACCATTTAGGCCCACTTGGATTAGATTAGGACATATATTATTAATTTATTTAAAGAAGGGTTAAAATAGTTAAAATCAATGTTTAATAAGTATATCATTTTTAATATAGGGTTATACAAAAGATAAATTAGACTATAAATATTAATTAGAAATATTAAAAGAGTTCCTACATAATTATATTTTATTTGTAATTTTTAGACTTTAAATAAGTCAGTTTATTTATGACACAAAGATGAGGCAGTAATTATCTTATTAATGAAATATTGACATAATTGATGTTATAAATACCCAAATAAATGTAATTTGAGACTTTTTATGAATTAAAATAATTTTATAGATTAATATGACATGTTATTATTTATTTAAATAACTTTATTCGAACTAATCATTCTGTTATGATTTTTACAAAAATCAATTACTAAATAGTGTCAAAATTGACATAAAATAGTTTTTAAAAAATATATTATATTATTAGTTGTTATTTTATTCCTAAAAATCTAAGGTTCAGCCAAATGACTTATATAAGGGTATATATAGTAATAATAAACAACTTGGGGTTATTTTGGCTTGTTATTGTATGTTTATTAACCTTATAGTGTAAGAACACAAAAAGACACGGTAAAAGTAAAATTATCTAAATTAAGGTCAAATATAAATGATAAGGTTATAATAGGAACCTAAAATTGTATAAATTATATTGGATGATAGTATTGCGACCCATCGCCACCTTATCTTCGAAATAAATCAATTTGGAGCTATTTAAAACCGAAATTGGGTTTATAATAAAATAATAGTTTTAGTTATTCCAAAGGTGCCCCTCTCCTCCCTTATAAAAGGACACCTACTCCCTCTCTTCCACACACCACATTGAGCCTTCAAGATCGGCCAATCCCTGAAAAATTCTCTTCTCCACTTCCCTAAAAACATCCTAGAGGTCCTGGACTTCTTCAAATAATAGTTTTAGTACCCTAAGAGGAGGACTCAAAGAGGCGCTTCAAAGAAGAGGTAATGTTTGTTACTGATTCTTTCAACATTATTTCTTCTTACACTTCTTCTTCTTAGGTTGTTTCATTATGAAGTAATAACATCAGTATCAATCATATACTGATATGTTATTATAAGTATGAAACAACCCTATTTCACCATCTATCCATCCTACGGAAAACGAAATCACTGCGCGTGCGTACGTACGGAATACCGTCTCCACGCCGTGGTGTAATCTATTTTCCACCACCGCCTTACTTGGATGGGTATAATGGTGTAAATAATAACTATATATGATTATTGTAAAGTGATATTTATTATGAAATAGTATACATACACTCGAATACAATTCCACGATCATAAGAACGATATCATCGCTCGTGCGTACGTACGGACTACCGTCTCCACGACGTGATGAGATTCATTCTCCACGTTAACCATTCATCAATGATTATAAAGTATATATAATAAGTAATCATGAAATATATGACATAATAATGATACTAGATTTATGTTTATATATTTGTATGTCATCTACTTAATTCCATTCAACTCAATAAGGAAACGAAAACAACGTTCATGCGTACGTACGGCCTACCATCTCCATGAACGATGTATTTATTTCCATTTACTAATCTATTATATATATGTATATTATGAATATATATTATATATAAATCACGTTTTATATTCTGGAATTAAGTAATCATGATCTAAGTAATCTTATGAATAATTACAAGTCAAAACACGGACGACAAATGAAACGATTTCACCCAAAACGCTCTTTAACATGGAATTTACAAAAGAACGGGTAATATGAAGTCATAAGTGAACCATATATGATATCATAACAATGAGTATGATTCTGGAATAAGTCAATGACATTATTTAAATCATTATACAGTAGTTTTGGACACTTACGAAGCAAATCGGACCTAAGGTAAGGGAAAATATCACAATCTCATTTTATCCGAGATTGTTTATACTTTGGTATTTACTGGGGTGTATTTTATCATCCAAATCCATCTTTACTCAATATGTAATATTATTTCCATCCACCTAAAATTGTTTAAATCCAATTTTACCCATCGATGAGTTTTTAGTGAAAAATATGAAAGGAATCTTTTATCATTTTTCATACGAGGTACTTTTTGACTTTTCCGACAAAAGTACGAGAAGAATGTTTATTTTAACTTATACGACATGAATGGATTTTAAAACATTATTTCCAAGAAGATTACTTTACAAGTTTTCATGTTTATTTTTAATCAACTTCTTTTAGCTTAAAATTATATGACATGTTAAGAAAGGAAAAATGTTTTTGAAGTAGAAAGGATATTTTCCTCAAGAATGGAATCCAAGTGTTTTATCAAAATTATTTTCCATCTAAGATAATATAGGGTTCTGTTTCTATCCCAATTTTTATATTGATTTGATTATGTTATGATGGAATTATTTTTATTATGTCCTTTTATCTTATATGGATTATGTTATGATGACATGATGTTTAAGATTCCCATTTTTATTACATGGGTTATGCTATGATGTATGGTTTATGATTTTGTGGAAAAAATAAGAATGGTATCATTATGAGATGGGTGGGATCGATATCTCCCTCCAATGAATTGGGTAAAGATTTTATATCTCATGAGATAGACATGGCTGGAACTACAGGTTAAACCGGTTCAGTGAAACAGGACTGAAACGAGGAGTGAACTCGGTTCAGAAATGGACTTTTTCCACTAAGATAGTTTTGGAAATGAGTCTTGACTAATAAGAAACGATTCTCTATGATTATGTTTGTATGCCACAAAGTTATGATTATTGGGATTACATTTCACTACTATGATTTATCCCATGTTATGATATTATCATCTCTTTTGCAGGTTAAGACTTCCAAAATGTTATGTTCTTATGAATATGACGTGATTGATATTACTTTTGTTTACCCTTACTGTACATTTGAGCTCACCCTTTTATGTTTTCTTTTCTTCGGGATATAAAGAAAGGTTTTAGGTATAACAAAAAGAAGATCTTTATGGAGGATGTTGAAGATCTTTCACCACGATTAGAAGATTATATTCTGAGTTTCCAAAGACACTAAACTATTACGGTCCTTGTGTGTGTGTTTTTTGTTATGTACTATGTATTACACAAAAGTAATGTAATGTACATGTACGTTAAGCTTCGGGACTCTACAGTTGTTATCAGAGGAAAGGTTTAGTTAACCTTTGGAAACTAGGATGTGAGAACTTTAGTAAGATCCCTAGAGATATTTCTATGGTATGTCTAGGGATGTCCCTAAGGTTATGTATAGGTTATAGTACTAGAATTACGGTAACCCAAGATGTTAGATAATGAAGGCACTCCCCCTTTATTATATTGTTTTCCCTGGAGTGATTTTTACCTCTCACACTATTCATTTTGGGTTTTAGACGATGGCTGGAACCCGAAGGAACCGTGTTGATCAATGTAATGGACAATGAAATGATTGTCCTCCTGAAGAAACAAATGTTAGGGGATATGGAGTGCAAAATCTTATTACTATACTTACACAAGCTATGAATCATTCTGGACTTCCAAATGAGCAGAGAAGGGAACAATATTCTATTGAGACCTTCATGATGCAACGTCCACCTTCTTTCAGTGGGTCTTCTGATCCACTTGTTACTGAACAATGGATCATTACCACTGAAAAGATATTTTTAGTTCTTCAATGTTCTGAACATGATAAAGTCATCTTAGCAGTATATTGTTTGGAAGGTGAAGCTAATCAATGGTGGAATCTTATCAAGAATACAAGAGATGAAATTGAGTCCATTGAATGGGAAGAGTTTAAGAACTTATTTTTCAATAAGTAATTCCCTCATATTCTTCGAACAAATATGGTGAAGGAGTTTCGTGAACTAAATAAAAAGGATGATTAATCTATTGGTATATACGAAGCAAATTTTACAAGGCTTTCAAGGTATGCATCTGGATTTATCATCCAACCTGAAAGTAAAGTTTATCGATTCTTTAGTGGCTTAAAACCAAATCTTCGAAAGACATTAGCTATAAGAGACTTCAGTAGCTATAAAGAAATTGTGCATTGTGCTATCAAGGTAGAAATGGAGTATGGTGTTACTTATCCATCTCATAGTTTTGACAAGAAACGAAAGACGGAGTTCAAGGAGAAATCTCAGAATAATGGTGAAAAGAAAATGAATGTTTCCTTATGCTAAAATTGTGGAAAGAAGCATGGTGGAGATTGTCTTAAAAGGACTAGAAAATGTTTTAAGTGTGGAAAAGAAGGTCATCGAGCAGCTAAGTGTCGAAGTAATGGAAAAAAGGTTTCTAATGATGTGAATAAAGAAAAGACTGCAGAGAACGCACCACCAACACTTCAATGATTCAAGTGCAAGGAAATGGGGCATTATACTAATAAATGCCCTAATCCAAGGGTTAGTGATGATCGACATGAGCAACCACTTAAGGAAAAGGACAAAGGGAAGTCACATGCGATCACTATTGGCGATGTTGAATATGGAAACGATGTGGGGGAATGATTAAGTGTTTATGTAATGGGATTCCAAAATAATGTTGTATATAGTATCGTAGAATATTGGAATATTTTTGTATTGGTCTATTGTGGTTTTCAATGGTACCGGTAACCATGGAAAGTGATTGAGATATTTTTGGTAAGAAGATGATATGCGCATAATGAAGGGATAAGAAGATAATGATATGTTTGATTGTATTCATGAGCTCATGATTGATATAAGGACTAAGTGATATCATGGTTTGAGTATAAAGAATTTTGAGGATTTTGGTTTGTGGAAAGTGTTAACTTTTAACTGCATTCATGTTTTCACTAAGGTTCAATGGGTATTAATTCTTCAATAGAATACATGATTAAGGTATTCACAAGTTTGTAATTTGACCAACAAGATATATCTTATGATATATGGGGGTAAATGATGGCATTCACGTGATTGTTATGCGACATTCCAAGTAATCATTTTCTTTATACTATGATCTTGGACCAAAGTATTTTAGATAAGCCAAAATATTGGAATGGATTATGTAGGAAATAAGTTAGGATAGAACTTTTTTCGATATTATTGATGGGATGTTATAGTAATATAGCTTTAGAAAAAGGACAACCTGCAGGATGGGTGACAGCCCATCGCATCGGACAAGGCTGTGGGAATCGAACCCACAACCAAAGTATGACTGGCCTTTATCACCTACCACTGGCCTACAGGAAGTCCCTGTTTAGTAGAAACTAGTTTTATTATATTAAGCATTATGATATAATAAGTATAAGTCCATTTTAGGAACCATATATGATTAATCTCACTATAGATCGACTTATGTATATTTAATAACTTTTGCTAACCTTTTGTTTGAGACGGATGCAATGACCCGTCATTCTATCACATGATCTTCTAACACTTCACGAATAAAAAAATTCAACTTCATTTCATTAAGAGATGAAGTGGAAATTGTTCAAGGCACGAACAACAGTGAGATTATACCAAAATAATGTAAGTATTTATTCTAATTAAAATTCTTCAACTTTAGGGAAATGATCTTGAAACCCAAAAATGATGTCCTAGTCCTCTTATATCTGATTAATCAGATGATACCTTAGATCGTCACAAATTTATGGCTTTGTGATTGCTGGCTTTTCCATAGCCATGTTCTCTACCACTCTCCATCAGAACATGATGGTTAGATTTCTCTTCCATATCCATATTTTCACCTATGTGGAAACCCAGTGATTAGTTAATTTGGGTAACCGTTACATTTCATAATTTTGTTTTCAAAGATTGGTTTTGGAATTCCTTTTTACGATGTGGGTTTCTATTAAAGAAACTTTCGAGTAGTAAACCATTTATAACCCCGACGAATTACGAGGGCGAAATTCAATTTAAGGCGGGTAGAATGTAACACCCCGAGATTTTATGAGAAATATTATTTTTAATTTCATTAATGTCTTGTGTTGTACGCTACACCAAAAGGAGCTTGCACAACATGCATCCTTGACTTTCCTTGCATTACACGCAATTGCGACCTTCCTCGATAGCGCATGTAGTACGCAATACTGAGTTTCTCTAAACAACGATAAGCTATTAAAATATTATTAAAACTAGCTGTTATGAATACTAATAACCACTTTTTGAAATTTTGTAAATTTCATTTTTCAAAATGGACTTCATTTTTGGATTCGTAATATCGAAATTAGCTTAGGGTAAAATTTTGGAACTTTTCGGATAACTTTCATTTTCTGATGAATAGAGAAAATTACTAAATTTTAATTAAAAAAAACCTTTTTAATCGAAATAATTAATAGTGATAAATTATTAATTTGAGTGGTTTTAAAGTATATTTAGAATATATTCTTACAATTTAATACAATGTTGGTCATTGAATGTAATTTCACATTTAAACCAGACATAAACAAGTGTCAATCTTTTGATTGTTATTATCTCTTAAGAACACGCTATTTGTTTTGATGATGGGAATTAATTTTTAAATTAATTAATGCAACTAATATGTTTTGAATTTGGAATAATATACATCATTTTTGAGTTCATAATATCAAATATATCTTAGGCCTATTTTTTGGTATTTTTCTGGAAACTTTCATTTTTTGATGAATAGTGAAACCACTAAGTGGTAGTTAAAAAATTTTTTTTTTCATAAAACATAATTTTACTGCTTCTGTGAATGTAATTTCAAAAATCCGTGAGACACGGTTGATGTCAGTAAGTAAAATGTTGTTCAGTGAGATGAAAATAATTTTTGGTGAATAGTGACTTTTCACTTTTTTTTACCACAGTTAAAAGTAAATAGGGTAATTAAGGGTAAAAATGATATTATTATTACCCTAACACATGTCCTAATTCTATTGGATAAGTGTAATTAGACCAAAAACAACCTCAGGAATAAAATATGGCCATTTAGGCCCACTTGGATTAGATTAGGACATATATTATTAATTTATTTAAAGAAGGGTTAAAATAGTTAAAATCAAAGTTTAATAAGTATATCATTTTTAATATAGGGTTATACATAAGATAAATTAGACTATAAATATTCATTATAAATCTAAAAGGTTTTTCTACATAATGATATTTTATTTGTAATTTTTAGACTTTAAATAAGTTAGTTTATTTATGACACAAAAATGATGCATTAATTATCTTATTAATGAAATATTGACACAATTGATCTTATAAATACCCAAATAAATGTAATTTCAGACTTTTGATAAATTAAACTAATTTTATAGGTTAATATGACATGTTAGTATTGATTTAATTAAATTTTTTCGAACTAATCATTCTGTTATGAGTTTTACAAAAATCAATTACTAAATAGTGTCAAAATTGACATAAAACAGTTTTTAAAACAAATATTATATTATTAGTCGTTATTTTATTCCTAAAAATTTAAGGTTCAGAAAAATGACTTAGATAATGTTATATATATTATTAATAAACAACTTTGTGTTCGTTTGTCTTGTTATTGTATGTTTATTAACCTTATAGTGTAAGAACACAAAAAGACACGGTAAAAGTAAAATTATCTAATTTAAGGTTAAATATAAAAGATAAGGTTAAAATAGGACCTAAACTTGTATAAAATCTATTTTATGAGAGTATTTCGACCCATAACTACCTTATCTTTGAAATAAATCAATTTGTAGCTATTTAAAACCGGATTTGGCTTTATAATAAAATAATATTTTTAGTTATTCCAATGGTGCCCCTCTCCTCCCTTATAAAAGGGAACCTCCTCCCTCTCTTCCTCACACCATTTTGAGTCTTAAAGCTCAGACAACCCCTGCCAAATTCTCTTCTCCACTTCCCTAACACCATCCTAGAGGCCCTGGTCTTCTTCAAAGACCAATTTTAGTACCCTAAGAGGAGGACTCAAAGAGGCGCTTCAAAGAAGAGGTAATGTCCGTTAACGATTCTTTCAAATTTTCTTCTTCTTCCACTTCTTCTTCTTAGGTTGTTTAATTATGAAGTAATAACATCAGTATCAATCATATACTGATATTTTATTATAAGTATGAAACAACCCTATTTCACCATCTATCCATCCTATGGAAAACGAAATCACTGCGCTTGCGTACGTACGGAATACCGTCTCCACGCCGTGGTGTAATCTATTATCCACCAGCACCTTAATTGGATGAGTATAATGGTGTAAATAATAACTATATATGATTATTGTAAAGTTATATTGATTATGAAATAGTATACATAGACTCCAATAAAATTCCATGATCATGAGAACGATATCATCTCTCGTGCGTACGTACGGACTACCGTCTCCACGACGCGATGAGATTCATTCTCCACGTTAACCATTAATGAATGATTATAAAGTATATATAATAAGTAATCATTAAATATATTACATAATAATGATACTGGATTTAGGTTTATATACTTGTATGTCATCTACTTAATTCCATTCAACTCAATAAGGAAATGAAAACAGCGTTCATGCGTACGTACGGCCTACCGTCTCCATGAACGGTGTATTTATTTCCATTTAATAATATATTATATATATGTATATTCAAAATATATATTATATTTAAATCATGTTTTATATTCTGGAATTAAATAATCATGATCTAAGTAATCTTATGAATAATAACAAGTCAAAACACGGACGACAAATGAAACGATTTTACCCAGAACGCTCTTTAACATGGAATTTACAAAAGAATGGGTAATATGAAGTAATAAGTGAACCATATATGATATCATAACAATGAGTATGATTCTGGAATAAGTAAATGACATTATTTAAATCATTATACAGGAGGTTCGGACACTTACGAAGCAAATCGGACCTAAGGTAAGGGAAAATATCACAATCTCATTTTATCCGAGATTGTTTATACATTGGTATTTACTGGGGTGTATTTTATCATCCACATACATCTTTCCTCAATATGTAATATTATTTCCATCCACCTACAATTTCTTAAATCCAATTTTATCCTTCGATGAGTTTTTAGTAAAAAAATATGAATGGAATCTTTTGTCTTTTTTCATATGAGGTACTTTTTGACTTTTCCGAAAAAAGTACGAGAAGAATGTTTTTTAACTTATACGGAATGAATGGATTTTTAAAACATTATTTACAAGAAGATTAATTTACAAGATTTCAAGTTTATTTTTAATCAACTTCTTTTAGATTAAAATTGTACGACATTTTAAGAAAGGAAAAATGTGTTTGAAGTAGAAATGATATTTTCCTCAAGAATAGAGTTCAAGTGTTTTATCAAAATTATTTTCCATCTAAGATAATATAGGGTTATATTTATATCCCTATTTTTACATTTATTTGATTATGTTATGATGAAATTATTTTTATGATGTCCTTTTTTCTTATATGGATTATGTTATGATGGCATGATGTTTAAGATTCCCATTTTTATTACATGGGTTATGCTATGATGTATGGTTTATGATTTTGTGGCACAAATAAGAATGGTATAATTATGAGATGGGTGGGATCTATATCTCTCTCCAATGCATTGGGTAAAGATTTTATATCTCATGAGATAGACAAGGCTGGAACGATAGGTTAAACCGGTTCAGTGAAACAGGACTGAAACGAGGAGTGAACTAGGTTCAGAAATGGACTTTGTCCACTAAGATAATCGTGGAAATGAGTCTTGACTAATAAGAAATGATTCTCTATGATTATGTTTGTATGCCACAAAGTTATGATTATTGGGATTACATTTCACTACTATGATTTATCCCATGTTATGATATTATCATCTCTTTTGCAGGTTAAGACTTCCAAAATGTTATGTTCTTTTGAATATGATGTGATTGATATTTCATTTGTTTACCCTTACTGAGCATTTGAGCTCACCCTTTTATGTTTTCTTTTTCCCAGGATATAAATAAAGGTTTTAGGTATAAAAAAAAGAAGATCTTTATGGGAGATGTTGAAGATCTCTCACCACGATTAGAAGATTATATTCCGAGTTTCCAAAGGCACTAAACTATTACAGTCCTTGTGTGTGTGTTTTTTGTTATGTACTAAGTCTTCCGCAAACGTAATGTAATTTCCATGTACGTTAAGCTTCGGGTCTCTACAGTTGGTATTAGAGGAAAGGTTTAGTCAACCTTTGGAAACTAGGATGTGAGAACTTTAGTAATTTCCCTAGAGATATTTCTAAGGTATGTCTAGGGATGTCCCTAAGGTTATGTATAGGTTATAGTACTAGAATTACGTTAACCCAAGAAGTTAGATAATGAAGGTACTCCCCCTTAATTATATTGTTTTCCCTAGAGTTATTTTTACCTCTCACACTATTCTTTTTGGGTTTTAGACGATGGCTGGAACCCGAAGGAACCGTGTTGATCAATGCAGTGGACAATGCAATGATTGTCCTCCTAAACAAACAAATGTTATTGGAGATGGAGTGAAAAATATTATATCTATACTTACACAAGCTATGAATCATTCTGGACTTCCAAATGAGAAGAAAAGGGAACAATATACTATTGAGTCGTTCATGAAGCAACGCCCACCTTCTTTCAGTGGGTCTTCTGATCCACTTGTTGCTGAACAATGGATCATTACCACTGAAAAGATATTTTTAGTTCTTCAATGTTCTGAACATGATAAAGTCATCTTAGCAGTATATCGTTTGGAAGGTGAAGCTGATCATTGGTGGAATCTTATCAAGAATACAAGATATGAAATTGAGTCCATGGAATGGGATGAGTTCAAGAACTTATTTTTCAATAAGTACTTCCCTCGTATTATTCGAACAAAGATGGAGAAGGAGTTTATTGAACTAAAAAAAGGATGATGAATCTGTTGGTATATACGAAGTGAATTTTACAAGGCTTGAAAGGTATACATCTGGATTTATCATCCAACCTGAAAGTAAAGTTGATCGATTCATTAGTGGCTTAAAACCAAATATTCAAAGGGAATTAGCTATAAGAGACTTCAGTAGCTATGAAGAAATTGTGCGTTGTGCTATCAAGGTAGAAATGGAAGATAGTGTTACTTATCCATCTCATAGTTTTGACAAGAAACAAAAGATGGAGTTCAAGGAGAAATCTCATAATAATGGTGAAAAGAAGATGAATGTTTCCTTATGCTCAGAGTGTGGAAAGAAGCATGGTGGAGATTGTCTTAAAGGGACTAGAAAATGTTTTAAGTGTGGAAAAGAAGGTCATCAAGCAGCTGAGTATCGAAGTAATGGAAAAAGAGTTTCTAATGATGTGAATAAAGAAAAGACTATAGAGAATGCACCACCAACACTTCAATGCTTCAAGTGCAAGGAAATGAGGCATTATGATAATAAATTCCCTAATCCAAGGGTTAGTGATGATTGACATGAGCAACCACTTAAGGCAAATGACAAAGGGAAGTCACATGCGATCACTATTGGTGATGTTGAATATGGAAACGATTTGGTGGAATTATTAAGTGCTTATGTAATGGGATTCCAAAATAATGTTGTAAATAGTATCTTAGAATATTGGAATATTTATGTATTGGTCTATTGTGGTTTTCAATGGTACCAGTAACCATGGAAAGTGATTGAGATATTTTTGGTAAGCAGATGATATGCGCATAATGAAGGGATAAGAAGATAATGATATGTTTTATAGTATTCATGAGCTCATGATTTATATAAGGACTAATTGATATCATGGATTGGGTATAAAGAATTTTGAGTATTTTGGTTTGTGGAAAGTGTTAAATTTTAACTGCATTCATGTTTTCACTGAGGTTCAATGGGTATTCATTCTTCAAGAGAATACATGATTAAGGTATTCACATGTTTGTAATTTTACCAACAAGATATATCTTATGATATATGGGGGATAAATGATGTCATCCACGTGATTGTTATGTGACATTCTAAGTAATCATTTTCTTTATACTGTGATCTTGGACCGAAGTATTTGAGATAAGCCCAAGGATTGGAATATATTATGTTGGACATAAGTTAGGGTAGAACTTTTTTTGATATTATTGATGGGATGTTATAGTAATATAGCTTTAGAAAAAGGACAACCTACAGGATGGGCGATAGCCCATTGCGTCGGACAAGGCTGTGGGAATCGAACCCACAACTGAAGTGCAACTTGCCTTTATCACCTACCACTGGCCTACAGGAAGTCCCTGTTTAGTAGAAACTAGTTTTATTATATTAAGCAGTATGATATAATAAGTATAAGTCCATTTTAGGAACCATATATGATTAATCTCACTATAGATCGACTTATGTATATTTAATAACTTTTGCTAACATTTTGTTTGAGACAGATGGAATAACCCATCATTCTATCACCTGATCTGCTAACACTTCACGAATAAAAAAATTCAACTTCATTTCTTTAAGAGATGAAGTGGAAATTGTTCAAGGCATGAACAACAGTGAGATTGTACCAAAATAAAGTAAGTATTTATTCTAATTCAAATTCTTCAACTTTAGGGAAATGATCTTGAAAACCAAAAATGTTGTCCTAGTGCTCTTATATCGAAAGAATCAGATGGTACTTTAGATCGTCACAAATTTATGGCTTTGTGATTGCTGGCTTTTCCATAGCCATGTTCTCTACCACTCTCCATCAGAACATGATGGTTATATTTCTCTTCCATATCCATATATTCACCTATGTGGAAACCGAGTGATTAGTTTATTTGGGTAACTGTTACGTTTCATACTTTTGTTTTTAATGATTGGTTTTGGTATTCCTTTTTACAATGTGGGTTTCTATTAAAGAAACTTTCTAGTAGTAAACCATTTATAACCTCAACGAATTTCGAGGGAGAAATTCATTTTAATGGGGGTAGAATGTCACACCTCGAGATTTTATGAGAAATATTATTTTTAATTTCATTAATTTCTTGTGTTGTACTCTACACCAAAAGGAGCTTTCACAACACGCATCCTTGACGTGCCTTGAATTACACGCAATTGTGACCTTCCTCGATAGCGCGTGTAGTACGCAATACTGAGTTTCACTAAACAACAATATGATATTAAAATATTATTAAAACTAACCGTTATGAATAGTAATAACCACTTTTTGAAATTTTGTAAATTTAATTTTTCAAAATGGACTTTATTTTTGGATTCATAATATCGAAATTAGCTTATGGTGAAATTTTGGTACTTTTCGGACAACTTTCATTTTCTGATGAATAGTGAAAATTACTAAATTTTAATTAAAAACAACCCTTTTAATTGAAATAATTAATAGTGATAAATTATTAATTTGAGTGGTTTTAAAGTATATTTAGAATATATTTTTACAATTTAATACAATGTTGGTCATTGGATTTAATTTCACATTTAAACCAGACATAAACATGTGTCAATCTTTTGATAGTTATTATCTCTTAAGAACACGCTATTTGTTTTGACGACGGTAATTAATTTTTAAATTAATTAATTCAACTGATATGTTTTGAATTTGGTAAAATAGAAATCATTTTTGAGTTTATAATATCAAGTATAGCTTAGGCATAATTTTTGGTATTTTTCTGGAAACTTATATTTTTTGATGAATAGTGAAACCACTAACTGGTAGTTAAAAAAAATGAATTTATCATAAAACTTAATTTTATCACTTCTGTGAATGGAATTTCAAAAATCCGAGAGACACGGTTGATGTCAGTAAGTAAAATTTTGTTCAATGAGATGAAAATAATTTTTGGTGAATAATAACTTTTTACTTTTTTTTACCACGGTTAAAAGTAAATAGGGTAATTAAGGGTAAAAATGATATTATTATTACCCTAACACATGTCATAATTCTATTGAATAAGTGTAATTCGGAAAACAACAACCTTAGGAATACAATATGACCATTTAGGCCCACTTGGATTAGATTAGGACATATATTATTAATTTATTTAAAGAAGGGTTAAAATAGTTAAAATCAAAGTTTAATAAGTATATCATTTTTAATATAGGGTTATACATAAGATAAATTAGACTATAAATATTCATTATAAAGATAAAAGGATTTCCTACATAATTATATTTTATTTGTAATTTTTAAACTTTAAATAAGTTATTTTATTTATGACACAATGATGATGCAGTAATTATCTTATTAATGAAATATTGACAAAATTGATGTTATAAATACCCAAATAAATGTAATTTGAGACTTTTTATGAATTACACTAATTTTATAGGTTAATATAACATGTTATTATTGATTTAATTAACTTTTTTTGAACTAATAATTCTGTTATAATTTTTACAAAAATCAATTACTAAATAGTGTCAAAATTGACATAAAATAGTTTTTAAAAAAAATATTATATTCTTAGTTGTTATTTTATTCCTAAAAATCTAAGGTTCGGCCAAATGACTTATATAAGGTTATATATATTAATGATAAACAACTTGGGGTTCTTTTGGCTTGTTATTGTATGTTTATTAACCTTATAGTGTAAGAACACAAAATGACACGGTAAAAGTAAAATTATCTATCTTAAGGTTAAATATAAATGATAAGGTTAAAATAGGAACCTAAACTTGTCTAAATTCTTTTGTATGAGAGGATTTAGACCCCTTCCCACCTTATCTTCGAAATAAATCAATTTGGAGCTATTTAAAACAGAATTTGTCTTTATAATAAAATAATATTTTTGGTTATTCCAAAGGTGCCCCTCTCCTCCCTTATAAAAGGGAACCTCCTCCCTCTCTTCCTCACACCACTTTGAGCCTTCAAGATCAGAAAACCCCTGAAAAATTCTCTTCTCCACTTCCCTAACAACATCTTAGAGGTACTGGTCTTCTTCAAAGACCAATTTTAGTACCCTAAGAGTAGGACTCAAAGAGGCGCTTCAAAGAAGAGGTAATGTCCGTTATAGATTCTTTCAACTTTATTTCTTCTTCGACTTATTCTTCTTAAGTTGTTTCATTATGAAGTAATAACATCAGTATCACTCATATAATGATATGTTATTATAAGAATGAAACAACCCTATTTCACCATCTATCCATCCTACGGAAAACGAAATCACCGCGCGTGCGTACGTACGGAATACCGTCTCCACGCCGTGGTGTAATCTATTTTCCACCACCACCTTACTTGAATGGGTATAATGGTGTAAATAATAACTATATATGATTATTGTAAAGTGATATTGATTATGAAATAGTATACATACAGTCCAATAGAATTCCATGATCATGAGAATGATATCATCGCTCGTGCGTACGTACGGACTACTGTCTCCACGACGCGATGAGATTCATTCTCCACGTTAACCATTCATGAATGATTATAAAGTATATATAATAAGTAATCATGAAATATATGAAATAATAATGATACTGGATTTATGTTTATATATATGTATGTCATCTACTTAATTCCATTCAACTCAATAAGGAAACAAAAACAGCGTTCATGCGTACGTACGGCCTACCGTCTCCATGAACAGTGTATTTATTTCCATTTACTAATCTATTATATATATGTATATTCTGAATATATATTATATATAAATCATGTTTTATATTCTCGAATTAAGTTATCATGATCTAAGTAATCTTATTAATAATTACAAGTCAAAACACGGACGACAAATGAAACGATTTTACCCAAAACGCTCTTTAACATGGAATTTACAAAAGAACGGGTAATATGAAATCATAAGTGAACCATATATGATATCATAACAATGAGTATGATTCTGGAATAAGTCAGTGACATTATTTAAATCATTATACTGGAGTTTCGGACACTTACTAAGCAAATCATACCTAAGGTAAGGGAAAATATCACAATCTCATTTTATCCGAGATTGTTTACACTTTCGTATTTACTGGGGTGTATTTTATCATCCACATCCATGTTTCCTCAATATGTAATATTATTTCCATCCACATAAATTTTTTAAATCCAATTTTACCCTTCTATGAGTTTATAGTAAATAATATGAAAGGAATCTTTTGTCGTTTTTCATACGAGGTACTTTTTGACTTTTTCGAAAAAAGTACGAGAAGAATGTTTTTTTTACTTATACGACATGAATGGATTTTTGAAACATTATTTCCAAGAAGCTTACTTTACAAGTTTTCAATTTTATTTTTAATCAACTTCTTTTATTTTAAAATTTTATGACATGTTAAGAAAGGAAAAATGTTTTTGAAGTAGATTGGATATTTTCCTCAAGAATGGAGTTCAAGTGTTTTATCAAAATTATTTTCCATATAAGATAATATAGGGTTCTGTTTCTATACCTATTTTTATATTGATTTTATTATGTTATGATGGAATTATTTTTATGATGTCCTTTTATCTTATATGGATTATGTTATGATGGCATGCTCTTTAAGATTCCCATTTTTATTACACGGGTTATGCTATGATGTATGGTTTATGATTTTTTGGCACACATAAGAATGGTATCATTATGAGATGGGTGGGACCTATATCTCCCTCCAATGGATTGGGTAAAGATTTTATATCTCATGAGATAGACATGGCTGGAACGGCAGGATAAACCGGTTCAGTGAAACAGGACTGAAACGAGGAGTGAACTCGGTTCAGAAATGGACTTTGTCCACTAAGATAGTCTTGGCAATGAGTCTTGACTAATAAGAAATGATTTTCTATGATTATGTGTGTATGCCAAAAATTTATGATTATTGGGATTACATTTCACTACTATGATTTATCCCATGTTATGATATTATGATCTCTTTTGCAGGTTAAGACTTCCAAAATGTTATGTTCTTATGAATATGAGGTGATTGATATTTCTTTTGTTTACCCTTACTGAGCATTTGAGCTCACCCTTTTATGTTTTCTTTTCCCCAGGATATAAAGAAAGGTTTTAGGTATAAAAAAAGATCTTTATGGGAGATGTTAAAGATCTTTCACCACGATTAGAAGATTATATTCTGAGTTTCCAAAGACACTAAACTATTACGGTCCTTGTGTGTGTGTTTTTTGTTATGTACTAAGTATTCTGCAAAAGTAATGTAATGTCCATGTACCTTAAGCTTTGGGTCATTACAACTATGAATCCTTTTATTCTAAGAAATGGATAAGTTCCTTAGAGAATATATTTCTTTATCTAGGTAGTAATGAAAGTTATAAGGTTTTCATATTAGTGTATCATCTCTCAGGGGATCTGTATAGAAACCCTAGACTTTTAAAAATACCATCTAAAGACCCGAAATTTCCATGTAATTTTTTTTAATTAAATGGGAAGTTTATGGGTCTTCAAAATCGAATAGCGCATGATTCTTAGGCCCAGAGTGCTCGGAATGATCCGTCGAAGTTTTTGTTAAGCTTAAGTTAACGTGTG
This sequence comes from Viscum album, assembly GCA_963277665.1. NCBI lineage: Eukaryota > Viridiplantae > Streptophyta > Magnoliopsida > Santalales > Viscaceae > Viscum > Viscum album. The sequence continues at coordinate 1,937,977,919 of OY728126.1, read as the reverse complement.
TAAGCAATTTTTCCGAAAAAGTGGAATAACTCTTAAATAGTAACTCGGATCAGAAATCTAAGGGCATCATTGTGCTCAGGATGGCGGTTTTACCCTTGTAATGACTTAATATTAGTCGGCGCAGACCTCCTGTGAGGAAACCCAAAAATGGAATAATCGTAAATAAAATAATTAAATAAATTATTTTATATTTAAAATGATTATAACTCACAAAAGGTAACTCGGATTAAAAATATGAGAAAACTGCTGAACTCATGAGTGTATGATTTCATTAAGAAGATACTAAAATTGGCCGACACGGGCCACAAGATAATGTTAGTTTTTGGCCACAAATAAGACAATTAAGTTGCAATTATTTTATTGTAAAATTCATAACTTCTAAATGGTAACTCGGATTAAAAATCCTAGAGTATTGTTGGGTCCGTTGGGGCGTGTTTTAACTAGGTAGAGCATAACCTCGACCAGTGAAAGTTGAGGGTGATTGATAATAATTTTCTAAACATTTTTGTTGGGTATGTTTAGTAAACGCAGGAGCGGAATTTTTTAACTTTTGAACCGGTTCTCAGAATTGAAATATGAGGGAACTGTTGAACTCACAACACTGGTATTTTCTTTCGGAGACATTCTCCTCAACGACACTTGGTCGGGAGTAAAAGTTAGATTTTGGGTTTTTATATTAAAAAATTAATAAAATAAAGTGAGCTAAAACATTATTTTATTTTTAGCCACCATGTGGAGGTTGGGTGGTTAAAACCTCCTCATGGGAGTTAGAGGTGGGGCCACTCCACCTTAACCTCCCATGAGAGGTTATGGTGGTGGGGCCCACCCGAACTCAACCTCCCATGTGAGGATAAATGAGGTGGGGACCACACAGGGCTTAACTCCCCTATTAATGGGAGGTGAGGAAAGCCTCTAAACTCCCCTCATTAATGAAGGGGGCCTCTTGGAATCCTCCCATTAATTAAAGACAACGCGCCTCTTAAATTGCGCCTGCGTAACTTAATTGTCTTGATCATTTTAATTTTAATTAACCATGTCATTGGAATTCAGGAAGGTTCCTCATAAATGAACAGTCATAAATTCCAATGATCATTATCAACATCCCTCCCTCTCCTATTTAAAGGAAGCTTGGGGGGAGGTTTTGGGACAACTTCACCAAGCGACGAAACGCTGGAAAAGTGATGTGACGCCCAACAATTGGAGGATTATTCCTTCTCCAACAAAGAATGAAGAATGCCGACCTTCTTCGACTTCTTCATCAGACACCTACCAACATGTAGCTTTGTCAATGAGCAGACGCAACTCAGGTTTTGAAGTGCTTGGCGGACGCGCCGAACGACGATCCTCTACGTCTTCTTCCGCGACTCCATCAACGAACGACGTCTGCCTTTTGCACCAACGTCAACCAAATATGAGAAATGTAGGGGGTTTATTGCGTGATATTATTATACCCTTTTCTTATCTTCCACATTTCATAAAAAATGATTGTTTAGGATGTGTTATTGATCATCTACTTTTCTTTATGAGCCAAATTATACCTCCCTAAACGCTGAGGGTGTGGGCCAACCTAACATGGCCCGACACGCTCCGTTAGTTTTCTTCCTTGTGGTGATCTTTGAAGAGGCAACAAGGTAACGAAGGAGGCAACGACAAAGGTCGCGCTACCTATGGCCTCCGAAAACTGCGCCGCCCCCGCAGCACACCAGTGTTCCCAGCCGAACACCACCGGCTCATGCTGGCCCGAGCTGCGCTGAACCAGCATTCCAAACCGCCACCGGCCACCAGGCCGCACACTTCCCATACCCCGCCGGTCTGCCCGCGCGCTACCCGTGCCCAGCCGGCCTCCTTGCGCAGTGCCCTCATGCCCCACGTTTGGCCCTCGTGCTGCCCGCATTCCCCGCCGGCGCCCTTCCGGCGCACCCCCCGGCCTGCCTGCACACTCTGCTGGCCTGACCGTGCCATGTCGTCGCCATGCAGCCTACCCACGTGCTACGGGCCACCCCACCTGCCTGCGCGCGCGCTGCTCGTGCCCCGCATGGCCTGCCCGTGCCCCGCGCGGCCTGCCCGCGCCCCAGCTTCCCATCGAACCGGCCAAACTTCACCAGCCACCCGAGACGGCCCGAGACAACCTTCGTGGCATTGCTGGACGAATTGGCTCAGCCTTCTGGGCTGAGTCATCTGTACCGCACCCCTTGTCGCACTGGCCGAATCGGCCCCCGACCTCCGGGCTGAGTTGCCTACGCGGAAATCATCGGGCCGAGTCGCCCCCACAGTCCGCTGGGCTGGGCCCAGTGGACTGGGCCGAACCTAGCGGGCGGACCCACCCAATGGACCGGGTCAGACCCAGTGGGTCTTCTTGGGTCGACCCAGAATGGTTTGGGCCGAGTCGGTCCGACCGGGTTGGACTGGACCCGGGCCCACTACTGAACCTTGTACTTTCTTTTGGCCATGTCATTGGCACCAGGCGTCTGTTTGATAAATTGTTAACATAGCTGGAATTCTTGGAACGCGACGGTCCATTTGAGATTACCCCAGTGGATTTTGAGGTATATTTGAGATACGGTCAGGATGGATCAAACACGAATCCAACTGGGTCCCCAGGACTAAAAGGCTAATAACTCACAGACCAGGCGTTCGATCGACGCCCCTTCTATTACATTGAGACCCCTATGACATGGCAGACCTTTGGGATAGTTCCTCGTGGGACTATTTGGTAGTTGACGTATCAACTATTGGCTTGAGGAGAAGAACCTCCTAGAATCAATCATGCTTTGTGGAAACCCTACGACTGGCTGCACTCTAATGACTATTCCTGGATCCTGTGTGGGTCCAACAGTTCTAACTACTAGTCCTGGATCCTGTGTGGGTCCGACAGCACTGACTACTATTCCTGTATCCTTTGTGGGTCTGAAAGTTCTAACTACTAGTCCTAGATCTTGTGTGGGTCTGATAGCACTGACTACTGTTCCTGGATCCTGTGTGGGTCCGACAGTTCTAACTGCTAGTCCTGGATCGTATGTGGGTCAGACACCACTGACTACTGTTCCTGGATCCTGTGTGCATCCGACAGTTCTAACTGCTAGTCCTAGATTCTATGTGGGTCTGACAGCACTGACTACTATTCCTGGATCCTGTGTGGGTCCAAAAGTTCTAATAGCTGGTCCTAGATCCTGTTTGGGTCTGACAACTCTGATTACTGTTCTTGGATCCTGTGTGGGTCCAACAGTTCTAACTGCTGGTCCTGGATCCTGTGTGTGTCCGACAGCTTATATGATTCAGTGGCTACATCTGAACATCTCTACCACTCTACAGAAGTTGTATACATGTGTGAGCTGAGTTAGTGACATCTGTGTTTCCTCATAATTGGGATGGGTTGCTTGATAACTTAGGTATATGTATGGGCATATATCTATGTAATGGCTATCCGTTGATTTTTCTTACATTGTGTTTTATCCTTGTTGGATTTTGTGAGACCTTTAGAGTCTCTGGGTCCCTACTGATTATTGTTATACTCACCCCTGGATGGGCTATGCCCACACCTCGTTGTGTTGGATGCAGACGACAGACATCACTGACTGAGTATCTAAGTAGCAGGACTAGACGGTACCGGGAGGTGGACCTTTCGACGAGTCAGTACACGGAGGAGACTGATGAACATGGAGTGCTGAGGAGGCAATCTAAACCTACCCTTCTGGTTGGAATCCCAAGAAGACGAACCAGTAGCTTCTTTACCTTTTCTTCAGTTGTACTTGTACTTTCCTGTTGGGTGTGTATTTCTAGTCCCTTTTTCTTTTCTGCACTCCTTTATATACAGTTTTTCTTAGTTTTGTTCTTCTAGATCATACTTTTTTGGGTGTGTTTACACTTTAAAAAGGAAATTCCATCCCACTTTTATGGATTTTTTCCTTTGGTACTAGTCACCATCCCCTGGCCTATGGAAGTCAGGCTTGGGGTAGTCAGGGAACAGGCCTCGGGGGACGGTACATGACAAATTGGTATCAGAGGAGTTGGTTCTACCACAGAACTTAGGACTCAGATCTGTATTTTCATTGAAGAAATATTGTTAAGATAACTGAGTGTGGTTTTTAGTCTAGGGAGTCTAGTGTTGGTGCGGCGGCCGACATATCCATACACCAAGACCATGACTTCTTATTTCCAACTTAGTGCATGAAAACACTGATTGCGAGTGTGTTTTCAAGAGACTTCTTTGTAAATTCTTTGAGTCAACTCTCTAGGTATAACTTATTGACCGTGGAGCACCTATTCCTTATCAGGATGCTGCTGCATAGATAGCCAACTAGGTTTCTCGAGAGAGTACACGATGATGGCCCACCGAGCGATGAGGCTCCAGTGCAGGGCCCTTTTACTATGTTGGAACTATAAGGTGGTGTACCAGCAGCACCACCACCCATAGGGTAGCAGATAACACCAGTCGCACTGACGTACTATGCACACGAACAGAGCATGATCTTACAAGTTCCAGTAGTAGAGGCCTCTGAGGTTTCGAGGCAAGATAGATTCCCACATAGTTGAGGGCTGTCTTGAGGCGATTGCAGAGTTTTCCACTGAGCTCAGACGCCAGTAGAGAAGATAGTGATCTTAGCTACTAGAGTTTTTTAGTGAGTGACCATGAGGATGGTCTGCAGAGTGATGAGGCCTTGTTATGTGGACCATTACCCAAGATAGTTCATCCAGTTTGTGTGTCATCTATATCTCTTCTTATTGGTTAGCAGTTGCAACCGGTGGTACCGGTAGAGGAAACTTGTAGGCTTAGTGCCTTACACGTATTTCAGCATCAGATACCCCTCAGGTTCTAAGGCAAGCCTGAATCACAGGCGGCTGAGGACTGACATGAGGAGGTGGATGAGAGTTCCCTAGAACTTCTACAGCTTCGACAGGATGAAGTTTCAGTAGCTGAGTATTCATTGAGGCATAACGATCTTTCTTGGTACACGATGAATACGGTATGATCAGTTCTTTAGGGCTCAAACTTCTGAGCGAGGTGTTCTTAAAATATATCTAAGCCATCACAATTCCTCTATGCATTCCTACTTTTTTTAGGATGTTATAGAGAACCTTTTTGGTTGAATGTTCTTTGGGTGAGAGGATACAGCCAGTTAATGTTAGTAGTGGGAAATCAGGAAACTGGTGCCAATCTCAGAGACTTGAGCATGTAAAAATGTTTCGGGAAGAGGAAGTGTTAAGGACATATGAATCTGCAGGGCATTAGAAGTGGAAGGAGAGCTTGGAGAGCAGCATGAAGTGGTGTGTATTTCGACATGTTACAACCACCTCCTTATGTTGTACCCGCCAGGCTTAGGGATCTAGAGGACAGGGGAAGAGAGTAGCTGCATGCGGTCATGGAGTGTGACCCAAAGGCTCTGGAAGTGATTCAATGTATTTTCTATGTCTACTAATAGTTTCCCTAACAATAGACATAGGTACCAATCATTGCTTCCTTCCATGAATCTTGTCCAAGACCTAGAGTTTCTGGTTAAACCATTGACTTGACCCTCACATCTGGAGATACATTTGGGTGGAGACTCTATAATCACACTTTTGTCGATGGTTTGATCTGACCCTTGAGGTGAGAGTTTTGTTTGGAACCTCTTGGTGGTATCATCGAGGCCTTATGTTTTTAGTTTGGGTTTGGACATGACATCCACAGTTCACACTCAGATTGACTATATTAGGGAAAAAAAATTTGGTTTGTCTACAATGTTGGGATGGGGTTTTCCATGGTCAGCGAAAAGAAAATCCCAGGAAACGGAGGATGGACTCATGCATAAGAGGGTGCAGTCGATCACTCATGATTCAGCCAGACTTACCTTTGTTCCAGACTTCTACAGAGTTTCATCACCACTATCAGCTTTGGGGAAGAAGGGGAAACCCTTCGTGTGGTCAGAGAGATGCCAGTAGAGCTTTCAGGATTTGAGGTAGAGGATGACTAGTTCCCTAATCTAGAGCTTCCAAAGGAAGGCATATGGTACGTAGTTTATTTTGACACATTAGGGACTGGACACGGATGTGTCCCGATGCAGGAGCAAGAAGTGATCGCATATGGTTCTCGGCAGTTGAGACAACAAGAGCATAACTATGCTACCCATGGCATAGAGTTAGTAGTAGTGGTCTTTGACTTGAAGATATAACGACACTATATTATGGGTGAACATTTTACCATATACTCTGATCACAAGATTCTCAGGTATATCTTCTCTCAGAAGAACATGAACCTGACACAGTGACATTGACTTGAGTTCCTCCAGTACTATGACTTTGAGGTAGTCTATACTTATGGGAAGGGGACTGTTGTAGAAGATGCACTCAGTTGAAGATCTGGTATAAATCTACTAGGTTAGGAGACAGAGCAGCTGACTACTTTACAAATATCCTTTGTGAATAGATATGGAGAAGCCATCCTTCTGTCTCTTACAGTCACTCCCCCACTTCTTCAGCGAGTCAAGGTGGCGCAGTATGGGGATGCTAACTGTGAGACATTACGTGCTTAGATATCCATAGCACATGCACCTAATGGATTTTATGAAGGTCGGGAGCACATCATCCTCTTCACAGGAATTATTATAGTGTCATTTTCACTTCAGGAGGAAGTGTTGAGTGAGTTTCACACATCCCCTCTAGCGATACATCCAGGAGTGGTGAAGATGACCTCGGACCTTCGATGATAGCACTGGTGGCAAGGTATAAAGAAGGTAGTAGCGGGGTTTGTCTCTCAATGCCTCACTTTTTAGCACGTGAAGGTAGAGCATCAGGTACCAGCAGGCTTGGTTCATCCTTTAGAGGCCCCAAAGTGGAATATGGATGAGATATCCATGGAATTCATGACAGGTCTTCCACATACTTCCTGGGGACATGACTCTATTTGGGTGATCGTCGACCGACTCACTAAGTTGGCCCACTTCCTACTGACCAGAGATGGTACAAGCTACCACGAAGAAGGTGTAAGTCATCCAAGAGAAAATGAAGACTGTATAGAGTAGAAAGAAGTTGTATGCTGATAGGAGACAGAGACCTCTAGAGTTTGAGGATGGCGACTACATCTTTCTACAGGTCTCACATCGATGAGGTATACAGAGATTTGGCCGAGGAGGCATGTTATCTTTGAGTTTCATCATAACTTTTCATGTCCTCAATAGAGTTGTCAAGGTGGCATACCGCTTAGCTCTTTGACCTCAGTTTCACCGGGTGCATGACGTCTTCCATGTATCCCAGCTGAGAAGATATGTGCACGACACTTCCCACATCATCAACCATGGCGAGCTGGACATTGACGATGGGGAAACTTTTACGAAGGTTCCATTAGATATTGAGGATCCACAAGAGAGGTTCCTTTGTGGATGGTTGATACCTCTAGGGCACATTCGCTGGCAGCACGGAAACCTCCAGAAGAGCACATGGGGAGTGGGAGGCTCAGATGCGTACTCAGTACCCCCACTTGTTCCCTTAGTTGTGATTTGTGGCTGATGGGGATGTAGAACCCTAAGGTGGGAGAATGTAAAGACCCAGAATTTCCATGTAATTTTTTTAATTAAATTATAATTTTACGGGTCCATGAAATTTGACGGTGTGCAATTTCGAGGCTCGGAGTGCCCGGAATGATCCATCGAAGTTTTTTGTTAAGGTTAAGTTAACATGTGTAGGAAGTTTTCCTGAAAAAGTTGAATAACTCTTAAATGGTAAATCGGATCAGAAATCTGAGGGCACTGTTGCACTCAGGATGGTGGGTTTACCCATTGCGAGACTTAATATTAGTTGGCGCATGCCTCTGGTGGAGAAACCCAAAAATGGAATAATCGTAAATAAAATAATTAAATAAATTATTTTATTTTTCAAATTCTTATCACTCACAAATGGTAACTCAGATTAAAAATTTGAGACCACCGCTGAACTCGTGAGTGTATTATTTCATTAAGAAGATACTAACTTTGGTCGTCGTGGGCCACAAGAGAAAGTTATTTTTTCGCCGCAAATAAAATAATTAAGTTAAAATTATTTTATTTTAAAATTTATAACTTCTAAATGGTAACTCGGATTAAAAATTAGAGAGTACCATTGGGTTCTTTGGGTTGTGTTTCACCTAAGAAGAGCCTATCCTCGACTAGCGCGAGTCGAGGGTGACTGATAATAATTTTCCAAACTTTTTTTCTAGTACGTTTATTAAACGCGCGAGCGGAATTTTGTAACTTTGGAACCAGTTCCCGGAATTGAAATCTGAGGGCACAGTTGAACTCACAGTGCCAGTATTTTCTTAAGGATACTTTCACCTCGGCGGCAGTTGGTCAAGAGTAAAAGATAGATTTTGGTTTTTTATAAAAAAAATTTATTAAATTAAAGTTAACTAACACTTTATATTATTTTTAGCCTCCATGTGAAGGTTGGATGGTTAAAACCTCCTCAAGGGAGTTGGAGGTTGGGCCACCACACCATAACCTCCCATGAGTGGTTATGGTGGTGGGGACCACCCTAACTCAACCTCTAATGTGAGGATAAATGAGGTGGGGACCACACGAGGATTAACTCCCCTATTAATGGGAGGAGAGGAAAGCCTCTCGACTCCCCTTATTAATGAGGGGGGAGCATCTTGGAATCCTCTCGTTAATTAAATCCAACGCACCTCTTAAATTGTGCCAGTATAACTTAATTGGCATGCCCCTTTAATTTTATGTAACCGCGTCGTTTGAATTTAGGAAGGTTCCTAATAAATGAACCGTAATAAATTCCAACGATCATTACCTACCTCCCTCCCTCTCCTATTTAAAGGAAGATTGGGGGAAGGTTTGGGGACAACTTCACCAAGCGACGAAATGCTGGAAAAAAGACATGACACCCAACACTTGGAGGATTACGCCTTCTCCAATGAAGATCAAGGAATGCCGACCTTCTTCAACTTCTTCCTCGAACACCTACCAACGTGGAGCGTCGTCAACGAGCCGATGCATCTCGGGTTTGGAAGTGCTTGGTAGACGTGCTGAATGACGATCCTCTACGTCCTCTTCCGCGACTCCGTCAACGAACGACATCTTCCTTTTTGCACCAACATCAACCAACTATGAGCAATGTAGGGGGTTTATTGCTTGATATTATTATACCTTTTTCTTATCTTACTCATTGGATAAAATGGGATTGTTGAGGACATGTTATTGATCATCTACTTTTCTTGATGAGCCAAATGATACCTCCCTAAATGCGGAGGGTATGTGCCAACCTAACATGGATCGAAACCCTCTTTAGGTTTTTTTCCTTATGGTGATCTTTGAAGCAGCAACTAGGCGACGAAGGAGGAAATGACAAAGGTCGTGCTCCCCGCGGCTTCTGTGAACCGCGCAGCCCGCAAGGCACACTGGTGTTCCTGGCCGACCATCATCGGCCCGCGCCGGCTTGGGCCGCACCAAATCGTCCTGCCCGGCCCCCACTGGCTGCCAGCCCGCCCGCCACATGCACCCCGCCGGCTTGCCCGCGTGCTGCTCGGGCCACGTTGGCCTGCCCACACGCTGCCCGCGCACCCCGTCGGCCTGCCCGCACACTGCCCGTGCCTCGGCGACCTCCCCGCAGGCTGCCCGTGCACCCCGCGCCCTACCCGCGTGCTGCCCGCGCGATGCCAGCTTGCCCTACTGGCCTGCCTGCACCATGTCAGCGTCCTGCAGCCCGCCCACGCATAGCCCAGCGCCCTGCCGACCTGCCCGCGACTTCCTTCACGGCATCGCTGGCCGAGAAAGTTCGGCCTTCTGGGTCGAGTCACCTGAGTCGTTCCCCTTGCGGCGCTGGACGAAACACCCCTGGCCTCCGGGCCGAGCCGCCTACGCGACGATCACCGAGCTGAATCACCCATGCAGTCCGCTAGGCTTTGCCCAGCAGAATGGGCCGAACCTTGCGGGCTAATTCGCCCAACGGGCTGGGTCAGACACAGCAGGTCTGACTAGGCTGACCCAGACCGGGTGAGCCCAGACTGGTTTGGGCCGAGTCGGTCCGACCGAGTCGGACCGGACTCGGGCCGACTACCGACCCCTGTACTTTCTTTTGGCCATATCTTTGGCACCTTACGTCTGTTTGACGAACCGTTAGCGGAACTAGCATTCTTGGTACGCGAAGGTCCCTTTGAGATTACACCACTGGAGTTCGGGGTATATTTGAGACATGGTCAGGTTGGATCGTACACGAATCCAACCAGGCCCCAAGACTAAAAGGCTAATAACTCAAAGACCGGCCGTCTGATCGACGCGTCATTTATTGCATTGAGACCCCTATGATGTGGCAGAACTTTGGGATACTTCTTCATGGGACTTTGTGTATGTTGACGTATCGACTCTTGGATTGATGAGTGGACCATCCCAGAATCAATCATGCTTTGTGAAAACCCTGCAGCTGGCTACACTCTGATGATTGTTTTTGGATCCTATGTGGGTCCAACAGTTCTAACTACTGGTCCTATATCTTGTGTGGGTCCGACAGCACTGACTACTGTTCCTTGATCCTGTGTGGGTCCGACAGTTTTAACTGCTCATCCTAGATCATGTGTGGGTCCGACAGCACTGACTTATGATCTTGGATCTTGTGTGGGTTCGACAGTTCTCAATGCAGGTCCTGGATCCTATGTGGGTCCGACAGCACTGACAACTGTTCCTGGATCCTGTGTCTGTCCGATAGTTCTAACTGCTGGTCCTAGATCCTATGTGGGTCCGAGAGAACTGATTACTGTTCCTTATTCCTGTGTGTGTTCGATATCTCTGATTACTATTCCTGGATCCTGTGTGGGTCTGACAGTTCTAACCGCTAATCCTGGATCCTATGTGGGTCTGATAGCATAGATGATTCAGTGGATACATCTGAACATCTCTACCACTCTAAAAAAGATGTATACCTGTGTGAGTTGAGTCTATTACATATGTGTTTTCCTCAGGATTGAGATGGGTTATTTGTGAACTTAGGTATATGTATGGTCATATACCTAAGTAATGGCTATCCGTTGATTTTTCTTACTTTGTAGTTTGTCCTTGTTGGATTTTTTGAGACCTTGAGGGTCTCAGGGTCCCTACTGAGTATCGATATACTCACCCTTGCACAGGCTAGGCCCTTACCTCATTGTGTTGGATGCAGATGATGGGAAACAATGATTGGGGATCAGAGTAGCAGGACTGGACGGTACCTGGAGGTGGACCTTACGATGAGTCGGTACACGGAGGATACTGAAGGACATGGAGTGCTGAGGAGGCTATCTATACCTACCCTTCAGGTAGGAATCCCTAGAGGATGACCTAGTAGCTACTTTACCTTTCCTTCAGTTGTACTTGTACTTTCCTATTGGTCTTGAATTTCCGGCCCACTTTTTCTTTTCAGGACTCCTTTGTATACAGTTTTTCTTAGTGTTTTACTTCCAGCTCGTACTCTATTGTGTGTGTTTACACTTTACAAAGGCAATGCCTTCCCACTTTTAGGGATTTTATCCTTTGGTGCTAGTCGCAATCCCTTGGCCTATGGAAGGCTGGCTTGGGGTAGTCATGGCATGAGCCTCGGGGGACAGGACGTGACATACCATTACTATAAAGACCTGGCCTTAAACATAACTTATTCTTGTGACTTTGGACTAAATTTATTTTCCTTAAATCCCAATGTTCTTTTAGGTCTATTTTTTTAGATAATTAGGAAAAAATATTACATAAACATTCATTATTAAAAAGTAGATTAGAATAATTGTCATCCATTTGTTTTATAAAACAAAAAATATTAAAATGAAACATAGTTTCTTTTCAAGGAAAGTCAACAAATAATTTCTTCATTGCATCTTCTTTTTCCTTACCATTATTAAGACCTATTAAAAACATTAAAAAACTTGGGATGAGAACTAAAATATCTTAAAGGAAAAACAAGGGAAATATTTTACATGTGATCTTTAGAGACATAAATAAGAACATGAGGACTTTCATAAAGGCATGAGAAAGGGGAATATCATAACAATATGAACATGGATCATGACACGAAAATGTGGCTACAAAATTTTATTTATATATTCATTATCATATCACCAAGTTCAATCCCCAAGGTTTCATATAACTAAGTTCCATCCCAAATGTGTAATAAAAATTACCAAGTTTATTCACCAAGGTATCGTAAAACTTGTCATCTTAAGAGATTTATTTATTTACCCAATGCATTAAAGCACTATCTGGGAAAATACTTAATATTTCCTTAATTTAATGTGAACCACATATATTATAATCAAATATTTCATAAATAACCCATAGATAGCAAATGGAATTGGTTTCATATCAAAATCATGGCATTTTAGAAAGATCTTAAAAACATGATCATTATGTCATTTATAACCCATGAAAAGTAAAAGAGGGATTTATGTATATAAATTCCAAAATAAAATAAATAATATTTATGTATTTGTAAATACCCATATAAACGAAATAGTTTTATTTAATCACATAAAAAAATAAAATAATCACTTCATAAAAAAATAGAGTGTGATTTTGAGACTAACCTTTTGCAGCCTAACAGTAATGAAACAAGGTTTTAGAAAAAATTAAAATGAAATTGGAAAGGGTATATCATCCATAAATGACTCATAATACAATATAAAGATAGAATAAAATGTAAATGATAACATGGCATGGAAATTTGAATGATATTCCACATAATAGAGAACTTGAAAGGAAAGAGAAGTTGAGAATTCCCTTACGACATAAGAAACACTTCAACACATATCTTTAAAAAAATAAATTATAAAAAACATTAAATATAATGATAATATAGTAAATCATAATATAATGAGTTAAAGAGTTTTATTTACACCATACATAAAAATAAAGGTGCATAACATCAAGATATTCCCCAAAGAAAAGATATTAAGACGAAGCCCCTTACAAAGATCGTATCATTGGATTAATAATAAATCATTGACATAGTTATGAGAAAGAAATATAAATACACCCAAAATAAGTAGATGTTATGTGTAAAAAAACAATGTTAATTCAATCCTATTATTGTAAAAACAAAACCAATGAGATGGATATTTAACGAAATAAATGGAGATTGAGTTAAGATTTCCCTTAAAAAGTTTATATAAATGACATAAGAATTTATCAATATGGGGATGATGTGTATAAAATGTATATCCATAAAAAAAGGGAAGTCGAAATTACAACATAAATAAATATTAAGTGATTCCACACATAATATTGGAATAATATAATCAAATAAGTATGCGTAAAACCCAATGAGTGGAAGTTGAGTTTAGAAATTCCCTTAACTTGACTCAAACTTCTCTCATTTTTTATATATCTTTCTGAATAATAAAATTATGTTATTTTTTAATTTTTTGAGAACCTTTTACTATTTTTTATTCCTTTTATATCACTTATTACTATGTTATAAAAATTACTTAATGATTTATGTTCATATTGGATGTTTAATCGATATTCGGTACTTGAGTCAAAAATGAACTTCTTATGATTACAAATTATGCATATGGTCATAATTACATCATATAATAAATGATATTATTGATTTAAATAAAATATAAATATCATATATTTATATATATATATATATATTACGAATCATCCATAATATTTGGAGATATGAAATGAAATGCACCATTCACGGAGACGGTAGGTTATACGAACGCATGACTGCTACTTTCATTTCATTGTAATATTAAAAGAATAAAAACTAATTGATACTTAATTATGTTAAAATTATAGTATAATATATATTTTATATACATTTCACGTGTAGAATTAACGAGTCATTTCACTTTGAGGGGGTCGTAGTCTACACTTCCTCAAATGCAATTATCGTATTTATACAACATCAAAAGCATAAAGGTGTGTTAAAATAAAAAATACATAAGAATATTGATAATATAAATATCATATATATCATACATGAATATATTTCCATCATTATGGCCACTATGAGAGGTGGCAGGATAAAATTGAACAATCATCGTTTCGTGAGGCAGTAGTTCACCATACACAGAAATAGTATGATCTAAATCCATTAGATGAATGTGTTTTTAATTTTATGTCTAAATATTAGAATTAAACATACAAGTATATTTCTGATATATTTTTTTAAAAAAATAATGGAATAAATATAGTTTAGTGGGCTTGATAAGTAAAATAAAGGAATGGATCTTGAGAGAATATTTTGCCTCTAAACCGGGTAACTCCTTTTGAATTGAGCCAAAAGGCTTCCTTGAGTTGCCTTATTCCCCAGGTAAACCTCTTAAGAGTAATTTATGGAAGTTGGAATATTATTTGAGGGGAAATTTTGAGATCCAAATGGATTTATATGTGTGTGTAAGTGGGTAGAGTTGGTGGCCTTTTATAATTGGCAGTAGGGGCACTTTAGAAAATTCTTGAAATATTATTTTATTATAAATTTATTTTAGAATTATAATAGATAAAAGGTGATATATTTCTATGATAAGATTATTATGGGTTGAAACACTATAACCCAGTAGTTTTTAGACAAGTTTATGACACAAAATTAACCTTATTGTTTAGCTTTAACCCTTAGTTAAAAACATTAACTCTTACCATGTCTTCTTGTATTTTCCTAATATATGGTTAATATAGTTACTACGAAATTCCAATAGAACCAAAAGTGGATCATTAATGAAATTTTTAACATTATATAAATCATATGGCCGAATATTGTATTTTTAAGACTATTATATCATTTAATAAAATAGTATTTGTTTTAAAAATTCATTTATGTCAATTTTAACAATATTTAGAAGTTGTTTTTTAAGTCATAAAAATTTTATTCCTTCGAAACAAAACATTAACTCAAATATAATATGTCATAGTCATCCATAAAATTCATGTACGGCTTCAAAAATTTAAAATTACATTTATTTTAATATTTATAATATCATTTACTTGAATGTTTCTTTAATAAGGTAATCATTGCATCATCATTGTGCTGTGAATAAATTTATTTATTTAATGTCTAAAAATGATAAATAAAATACAATGATGTAAGCAATATTTATATATTTATAATAACTATTTATATTATTAGAGATCATTTATATTAACAAAATTAAAAAAATTGTTAGGAGATACATGTTTTTGTTATATTTCCCTTTTCTTTAAAATAAATATTATAAGGGTCATTATCACACCCAAGTGGCTCCATTGGGTCTTAAAATCGACCCAAGGATGCTAATGGTCATAAATATATCATCTAATAGGATTAAAAAAATGTTTTAAGGTAGTTTTATATTATTATTATTATAATATTATTTTTTGAACCTTATTTACCTGATTTACTCTTTAACCATGATAAAAAGAAATAATTACTGAAGTTATTATTCATAATGTCCAAAAAAGGTGACCTATTTACCCAATTTAGGCCTTATTATTCCAAATATAGAATCTATTTTTCCAAATTCAATACAAAAAATAAGCTGAAATTAATTTAAAATTAATTCTCACTTTCCAAACAAGAATGATGTTTTTTAAGAAGTAAAAACTATCAAAAGATTAACATGTGTTTATGTCCAATTTCAATGTGAAATTAAATATAATGACCAAAATTTGATTAAATTATAAGAACATATTCTAATTACAGTTTAAAAACTACTAAAAAGGAAATCTATCTATATAAATAAATTAGATGAAAATGCAATTTTGAATTAAAATGCAGTATTCTCACTATTCATTAAAATGTGGATTTTATCATAAAAATACCAAAATTTCCACTAGAGTTAATTTTGATGTCCCAATTCAAAATAAGAAGTTTATTTTGTCAAATATAATTTATAAAATTGTAAAAAAATATATTTAAAAATATTGGAACATTTTATGCTTAAAATTGGATTCATTATCATTTTATGTCTCTATAATTTATTTGATAAATGTGAAAAAATTTGAAAAATATGTAAAATAATAATATTTTTAATTCTATTCAGTCGCACAAATACAATGGATAGGTGTTAACAACCATTTAAATTAATAATATTATTTTTGTGTTATTTGTTTCGGTATAACTCAATGTTGTGTGCAATGAATGATTTTGAAGAAACATGTAGTTTTGTGTTGAGTGCACTTTCAGAAAAAGTGTCCCCATTAACATAAAATTAATATCTTATTCATAAATATTAATAGACATTATAATTTATTATTCTATAAATATCCAGGATTTTACATGTTTCCCCTCTTTTGGAATTTTCGTCCTCGCAATTTTAAAATTGGGCTCAGTAACTTCATTGAAAATCCCACATTGGAAATAGAGTAAAAAAACTACCATGTTAAATGAATGAATTATATTTACAAAGGTCACTTGATATAACACATACTAGTATTATATATAGGATATCATGTATATGGAATAAAAACTGACCATATTGTTTTGATTGATAGTGATAGAAAACATGATCAAGAGAAAGTTAACTATCAGAAAACTAAAAAATTATGATGGGTAAAATGGTCTTTGATTTCCCAGTAGGAAAAGTAAACATACAATGTTTTTTAGGGTCTTTTTCATAATGTTGAGGATTTCATTTACGATCATGGATAAGAATATAAAGAAACATACTTACTTGTCAAGTAGAGTTTCATCATTTAAAAAATTTCAACCAAAAACTCAACTTTTCTCCAAACAATGAGTATTCAAGATAACTTGGTCACACATACAACACTATAATCAACTTTTAAAGAATAACATATACCAAAAAAGATTAAATATCTATTCATCTTGTCTTGAAACATTAACCAAAACCAAAACCCTTAGTAAAAGATAAGATAATCCCCTAAAATAATAATCAATTACCACGAGAATGACTACTTTTATTCTCCAAAATTAAACAGTAATACCTAAGTTCTACATAGGCCATTCAACAAAAAATTGTCCTTAAACTTTTTCAAAATATTCAAAATATTATTGAAACCCAAAATTCATAAGTATTTGATCATATAGTCTTCCAAGATAAATTTTAACATATATCTCTAAATAAAATCTATCACTATTAAAGTCTCATCCCCAAATGTAATTACCCTAATAACATATTCTCAAAAATAGGTTAATCAATTTCATAAATGACTTGAATCCCCATAACTCCACAATGAAAATATATATTATTACAAAATAAAATTCTACCATTACTCTATTAAAATCCCATATTGTTCTATTTACCTTAATCATATAATGTTCCCAAAACGATGAATGTATTCCAAAAGAACACTTATCACTTAATCACCAAATCATTTTCCTGTACTAAGGATATCCATTTCATAAAACATATATCTCTTAAATAAACTTATTCTTAATCTATAAGATCATTTAACTAAAAATAAAATGTCATATTAACTAGGGACTCCACATAGGCCAGTGGTAGCTGATGTGCCCTTTTCGCCCTTCAGTTGTGGGTTCAATTCTCACAGCCATACCGAATGTGACGAGATGTCACCCATATTACAGGTTTTCCTTTTTCTAAAACTATATAATTCCTATAACACACCCAATATGAGATAAAATCATAAAAATTAACTATAACATGTTTTAGCCTCAATGGTTATTTTATACCTTTCATTTTTCATCACCAAAAGTATTAACCCATAACTACCTCAAAAATACAAGTCTTTAAAAATACAATTAATTACCTTGAAATTTCATAACATAAGCCTCAAAATGGTTTTATGTTATATTTAACATATGATCAACCATAAAATTATAAACTCAGGATGAAATTCATAAATCATAAGAGAACATACTAATATTTAATGTAGTCTAAACCCTGCTCCGATACCAACTCTAAAGACAGTGCTTTAAACGTAACTTATTCTAGTGAATTTTGACCAGAATTTATTTTCATTCATTCCCAAAGATATTTTCGTTTGACAATTTTAGATAATTGGAAAAATATATTACAAAAACATTTGAATATTAAAAAGTAGATAAGTCTACACACTATCCATTTTTTCATAAAACATAAACTATTAAAATGAGACATGGTTTCTTTTCATAAAAAATCATCAAATAATTTCATCATAGAATATTTTTTGTCCTTACTAATCTTAGGACTAGTGAAAAACATTTAAAAACTTGGTATGAGCACAAAAGTCTTAGTAAGGGAAAACAAGGTAAATAGTTCACATGTGATCATGAGAGATATAAATTAGAACAAGAGGACTTTCATAAAGGCATGAGAAAAGGGGAATATCATAACAATAAGAACATGGATCATAACATGAAAATGTGGCTACAAAATTTAATTTAGAAATTAATAAGAATATTAACAAGGTCCATCCCTAAGGTTTCATATCACCAATGTTCATCCACATGGTTTCATAAAAATTACCAAGGTTATTCACCAAGGTATCGTGAAACATGTCATCTATAGGTATTAATTTCTTTACCCAATGCATTGGAGTGGTATCAGGTAAAACCATTAATATGTATTTATTTTCATGTTATCCACATATATAAAAATAAAAAATTTCATAAATAACCCATATATATTAAAAGGAATTGGTTTCATATCAAAATCAAGTCATTTTAAAAAGTGCGTAAAAACATGATCATTATGTCATTTGTAACCCATGAAAAGGAAAAGAGTGTTTTATTTATATAAATTCTAGAATTAAATAAATATTTTTTATTTATTTTTGAATACCCCTAGAAATTAAATAGGTTTGGGTAGTCCCATAAACAAAATTAAATAAGTTCTTCAAAAAAAGAGAGAGATTTTGAGATTAAAATTCTGCAGTATAACAACCATGAAATAAGGATTTAGAAAACTTCAAAAAGAGAGGGTAAAAGGTTATATCATACATAAATAATTAAATGAAGTATATATATATATATATAATAAAGTTAAAATAATAACATGGTACATAAATCTGAATGATATACCACATAAAAGTGAACTTAAAAGGAAAGAGAATTTGAGAATTCCATTACCACACAAGAAACACTTGAATACATATCATTAAGGAATTAAATTATAAGAAACTTTAAATATCATGAAAATATACTAATTTTTGATATAATGATTCAGAGTTATGTATATACACCTTATAGGTGAATAATGGTGCATAACATCATGATATTCCCCAATGAAAGAAGATTGAGACGAAGTCCCTTACAAAGATCGTATCATTAGATTAAAGATAAATCAATGACATAATTATGTGTGAAAAATAAAAATACACTCAATATAATTTGATATTAAGTGTAAGACAATCATAATTCATTTACACATATTCATGGAAAAATAAAACCAATGTCATGGATGTTTAACTCAATGAATGGAGGCTGAGTTAAGATTTCCCTTACAATGTTCATATAAATGACGTATGAATTTATCAATGGGGTGATTATGTATAGAAATAGTATATCCAAAAAAGGAAATTATAAATTGAAACATAAATAAATTAATAGTGATTTCACACATAGTCTTGGCATTATATAATCCACAAAGTTTGTGTAAGACCCAATGAGTGTAACTTGAGTTTAAAAATTCCCTTACCTTGAGTCTGACTTGTTTCATTCATTATATATCTTCCTGAATAATAAACATAAGATAATTTCTACTTGTTTGAGAATATTTATTTTGTTTTTTATTCCATTTATATAACCTATTACCATGTTATTACAATTAATTATTGATTTAAGTTCATATCAGACATTTAGCCGATATTTGGTACTTGAGTCAAAAATGAACTTGTATGATTACAAATTGTCCATATGGTCATAATTCCATCATATCCATAATTATATTAATTATTTAAATAATATATAAATATCATATATATATCTGTGCGTGTGTGTGTGTTTATAATAATCCATAATATTTATAGATAAGAAATGAAATGCACCATTCATGGAGACGGTAGGTCGTACGTTCACCTGAACGCCACTTTCCGGTCATTGTCATATTAAAAGAATGGAAAATAATTGATAAATATTTATATTGAAATTAAATTATAATATATATGTTATATATGATACATATATTCATTAAATACATCCTTTATTCATTCCACGTATAACATGAATGAGTCATATCACTTTGACGGAGCAGTAGTCGACAATTCCTCAAATGAAATTATCATATTTATACAAAATGAAACTCATAAACGTATTTTCTAAATGAAAATAACATAATTGTATAGATAATAAAAATATCATATATATCATATATAAATATATTACCATCATAATGGCCACCATGAGAGGTGGTAGGAGAAAATTGATCCATCTTTGTTTCATGAGGCAGTAATTCACCGTGCACAAAAACTGTATGTTTTAAATCCATTAAATGGAGGTGTGTGTAAGTTTAGATATAAATATTAGAATAAAAACATCCTAGTATTTTTATTATACTATTATTTTATAAAATAATCGAATAAAGAGAGGTTAGGGGGTTGTAGAACTAAAATAAAGGAAAGGAGCTTGAGAGAAGACATTACCTCTAAATCGGGTAACTCCTTTTGATTTGATCCAAAAGGCTTCATTGATTTTACTTAATCAAAATTTAAGGGTTCTAGGAGGAATTGATGGAATTATTTAACTTATTTTATTCTAATTTGGATGAGCCAAAGGGCATGAGAGGTGTGAGTAAGTTGGTAGATGTGGTGTCCTTTTATAATAGGGAGAAGGGGCACTTTAGAAACGTCTTGAAATATTATTTTATTATAATTTTTTTTATTGTAATTGATCCAAGGTGATAAATTTTTATGATAAGATGAGTATTATTATAAAGCATCTCAACCAATAGGTTTTAAAAAAATTTAGGTCACAAAATTAACCTTATCATTTATCTTTAACCCTTAGTTGAAAACTTTAACACTTGCCATGTCTTCTTGTATTTTCATAATATATGGTTACTATAGTTACAATAAAATGACAATAGAACCACAAGTGGCTCATTAATGGAATTTCTAAAATTATATAAGTCATTTGGATGAATCTTGGATTTTTTGGACTATTATATGATTTAATAAAATAGTATTTTTTTAAATACTCATTTATGAAAATTTTTGGCACTATTTAGAAATTATTTTTGACAATGCCATAACAACGTTATTTATTCGAAAAAAAGTATTAAATAAAATATAATATGTAATATTCATCCATAAAATTTATTTATGGAATATAAAAATTTAAATTAAATTTATTTTAATATTTATAATATCATTTATTTGAATAATTTATTAATAAGGTAATCATTTCATCATCATTGTGTCATAAATTAATTTATATATTTAATGTCTAAAAATGAAAAATAAAATACCATGATGTATGAGATATTTTTATATTTCTAATTACTATTTATAGTATAATATAAAATTCCAATAAAAAAAATTTAAAACGTTTTAATTATGAGAAACAGGTTTTTGTTATGTTTCCCTTTTCTTTAAAATAAATATTATAATAGATCATTATCACACCCATGTGGCTCTATGGGGTCCCAAAATAGAGCCAAAGATGATCATTGTCGGAAATATCTCATCCAATTGTATTAGGACATGTTTTAGGGTAGTTTTATATTATTATAATATTATTTGTTTACCCTTATTTACCAGATTTACCCTTTAACCATGGTAAAAAGAAATAATTACTAAAGCTACAATTTATAATGTCCAGAAATAAATGGGTACTATTTACAGAATTTGGGTCTTATGATTCAAAATATGGAATCCGTTTTTAAAAATTCAAAACAAATAATTGGTAGAAATTAAATTAAAATTAATTCGTGTTGTCAAAACCAGAAAGTGGGTTTTTAAGAAGTAAAAACTATCAAATAATTTACATGTGTTTATGTCTAATTTCTATATAAAATTTTTTCTAATGAAATCATTGGATTAAATTTTAAAAACATAATCGAATTACACTTTAAAACCAATTAAAATTATAATATGTCTCTATAAGTAAATTATATGAAAATACAGTTTTGAATTAAAATGCAGTATTTTTTTACTATTCATTAAAATATGGATTTTATCAAAAAAATAACAAAATTTCAACCAAAGAAAATTTTTATGTCCCACTTATAAATAAAAAGATTAATTTTTCAAATATAACATATAAAAGGGAAAAAATTATATTTAAAAAGGGTTCTCCATCAAAAGGTGGTAAAACGACCTTTTAAAAATATTAGAATATTTTATAGTTAAAATTGAATTCATTCTCATTTTATGTCACTAAAATTAATTTGATAAATGTAAAAAAATGAAAAAATATGTAAAATTATAAAATTCTTAATTCTTTTCATTCCCTCTAATACAATTTAAAGGTTTTAACTACTATTTAAAATAATATTATTATTGTTGAATTATTTTTTTGGTATATCATAATGTTCTGTTCAATGTAATATTTCAAAGAAATTCGTTGTTGCGTGTGAAGTATGCTTTCAAAAAAAGAATACCCTTTAACATTAAATGAATAAATTATTCTTAAATATTAATATATATGAAAATGTATTATTCTTCAAATACTTGTGATGTTACAATTACATATTTTTAAATATAATTATACATCAAATTACTAGACAAGGATTGTAAGGTCTAGGGTCTTGGAAGACTGGGTACATAAAACAAAGAACATGGAACTTAATATAATATTTGATTATTTAATATTCACAAAGAGCTCCAAACTTACTTTAATACCTTACATCATCATTGGATAACCTGGGGATAACATGAACAAAGGGGTGAGGTAAAAGCCTAGTAAGGGAATAAACATAATAATAAAGCTTATCACATGGGTTAGAAGGCATGACATAATGATATATAAAGGGATGAAACCTGAATAAAAATAGAGAATAATAACATATATAACATGGGATCATATAATATTGGAACCTTATTAATTTGGTGGAATTTTTGAACATGAATTCATCACGAGTCTAGTCTCATTTCATAGAGAGTATCATGAATCAAGGATAACCACCAAACTCATTGAACATAGAGCACGAGTCAAGGATGACCCCCAAGATAATTTCACATAACGTCTCGTGAGACTAAAAATTACCCATTTCATTGGAGCTTTATCTATTTTCACCCATCCTAACATGTTCAAGAGTATGTTTTCTAAATAAAGAATCATAAATAATCAATCATACATAAACATTATTGTACCCAAGGAAAGAAATGGGATCCTAATCCTATCATAAATCATAATAAAAAGGATTATCATAAAATCACCCATGAAATAAAATTATTAAAACATAAATGGACATTAGTATTAGAAAATAGACATATATCATGGTAGGTGATGTCAAAAAGAAGTGATAAAATGTAAAAAGAGTATTTAAGTAAGTTTTTCATTAAAGCATTTTAGTTCAGTTTTATGGAAAATACTAAAGATAATTTAAAATATAAAAGTGAATAATCTTTTATATAAAACCAAAATTAAACCATGAAGGATTTTATAATAAAAATAGATAATTTATAAAAATTATGGTGGCTTAAAATAGATGACATAGTTCACTTAAAATTGGGTAAGAATTTGGGAATTTCCCTTAAACCAGGCTTGCTTATCGGGAATAATTGACAAGGGAATATTTTAAAAACATGTATATACCCAAAATATAAAGATGAATGGATCTTGATAAATGAGTTTGGAAAAAAATAAAAAACATTTATAATATGTACATATAAGTAAAAGAGAATTTTAGTTGGGTAAATAGAGAGAAAGAGTAACCCGAAGGAATAATGGGTGTTCTGGTAGAATCTCTTACCTTGAGTCTGAAGGTGTTCTTCACGTGGTCTTAATTTCCTAGATAATAAAATAATATTCATTAATAACTATAGAACCATTTACACATTTAGTTGATTTATTATAACTTTATTAAGTCTATTTATAGTTTTTTTATGAGTTTTGGAGTTTAATTCCATTGTTCGTGAATGCTCGTTTCTTAACTTTCCTGATCATCTCACTTATATAAGAGTATAGAAGTTCTTGAAAATGGAAATTGAAATACAGAAAATAATTTATGAGTTATTTGTGATCATACATAAGGTTAAATGATCATATAATTAATTTGGTAATTTTGGGTGAGTATAAATCATTAGATAGAATTTTAAAGATTATTGCTTGGATTAATTTGGCAGTTTTTCGATCACAACAAACTCATTATATTTAATAAATTAATATCATGAATAAAAATTATTACTGAACATTAAATATGCTATAATCCATAAATTATGTTCTATTTAAACCATAAAAATGGTTTAATGACCAGCCTTTATGATGATAATAGAAATTGAAAACTTTTTGTACTTGAATGTGATTAATTAACACATCTCAAACAATGTTTTCTTATTTAGAATAATATGTGGCATAAAGAAGAGATGATGATGAATATTTTGATTAGAATAATAAAATTCCATTATATGTAAGTTAAGGTATTTATGATCCCATTATTGTGAGGGGATCTAAGGAGATAAAAAGAAAAAAAGGAACATGAAAAGAAAATAAAAGAATCGGAAAGTGGAATTTTCATCTTGAATTTATCCTCCTTGAGAGCTTACTTAGGGAAGCTTTTATGGTTTTTTTATGAGACCAAAATCTCCTAGACATGGGTAATTGGATTGGGAAGATATTTTAGTATAATTTGGAAATGTATCAAGGATTTAGAGGTGTGAGGAGAAGAGGTGGTGATGGTGGTATTTATAGTTGAGGGGAGAAGTGGTTTCTGAATGTTTAATTCATTAGTTTATTATTTGTCTCAAGACAAGCACTAGTTCTGATTATTGAGAATAAAAATATTAATTAGATAATTTGAGTTTGAACCAATGGTGATTAAATCAAACATGGCTCAATAAATAGTGTATTTAACATATAATTTATATATATCGTAAATTATCATATTTTACTATTCACCAAAAATTCAAGTATTTCATAAAAATGCCATAAATTCACCCTTAACATTTTTTTATGTGTATAATACAAAAATGTACTAAATTTTATGAAAATATATATCTAATTATTAGAAATTTAATTTTTAATGAAAATCATAATTAACTTGAAAATTATAAATTTTAAAATTAAAACTCCTTTTCTAACACTTTGAAAAATTATTTAAGGCCACATAAAATTATCTTAAAATCATAAGATATCAATATATTATTTTATGAATAAATTTTATGAAAATTAAATTTCTATTAATTTGTTTAATTAATCATAAAATTGTAATTAAATTGACATGGCTTACAAATATACCAACACTTAAATTAATATTTTTTTTAAAATATTTAATTACCTATACTACAATATAATTATATCATATTGACAATTATGAGATGGAAAAAATTTATTTATACCTTCATTGGTGAGGTTTCTATTAAATTGGCCAATTTATTGTTCATAAGGGTCACATTACTATTCCTACAGTCAAGTTACTATTTCATTGGTATGTGTTCCTTAACATCTATATATATCTTTTATTTCACTCAATATTCATTTATAAAGATTTTAGTAGGTTCTATATGTAGTCTTATGTGATTATACTATAATACATAACTTGAGAAGGGAAATACATTAATAAAACCTTGGGTAGTCGTATTATTCCACCTTAAGAAATTTCACCCTTGAAATTTAATTTTATATTCTAGGCTAAAAATAGGTGTGTGTACTTATCCTTTATCGCTTCCTTCAGTTTCCATGTTTTTTCTACTTACTTATGGTTCCACCATAGTAATTTGACCAGGTGAGTAGACTTGTTGTGTATAACTTTATCTCTACTATCCAAGATATTCACTAGCGGATCCTCGCAATAAAGATAATTCTCTAACTATACCACCTATGAAGATAGTACATGTGAAGGATCTGTTATGTACTTATTCAAGAAAAATATGTGGAATTCATCGTGTACTTTAGAAAAGGTAGATGGATGTTCTAGTCGATAGTCCTCAACTCCAATGTGATCAAAAATATTGAAGTGGCTGATGTACCTAGGACATAGCTTTCCTTTCTTCAAAAATCTAACGAACTTTTTCCGTGGATATATTTTCAGGAATAGCATGTCTCCAAATTTTAAGTCATGGTCTTGTCGATGATTGTCTACATGACTCTTTTGTCAACTATGGGCCGCCTTGATTTTTCTTGGAATGGATTTCACCTTCTCCATCATTTCTTTAACCATTTTAATTCCTAACATCTTAACCTCACTGAGTTCATCCCAACATGTCGGTGTTCTATACCTTTTTCACATAAAGAGATTCATATGGATCCATTTGGATGCTGGAGTAAAAAATGTTATTATGGGAGAATTAGACCAGTGGAGATGTTGGTCCCATCCTCCTTTAATGTCCATAGAACATGCACTCAACAGGTCTTACAGTGTCTTAATATTTCTCTTAGATTGGTTATTAGTTTGAGGATGATAGGCCGTACTAAATTTCAACTCATTTCATAGATAATATTCAAGAAATTTCCATAACTTTGTGGTGAACCTATGATCTCAATTAGATACAATCGACAGTGGTACTCCATGCAGCCTTACCACCTCATTGATATATATCGGTTCAAGTTGATCTAATGGGAAGTACTCTCAAATTGAAATAATGTGATCCGTCTTTCTAAGATGATCCATAATGACCCATATGGCATTGTTTCCTCTGGATTCCCTTGGAAGTTCAGTGACAATGTCTATAGTAATGTTCTCCTTCTTCATTATTGGTATGGGTAGTGGTTTCATCATCCCTTTAGACTTTTTTCATTCATTCATTCCTTGTTTACATACTAGAAACTTTAAAGTATATTCAACAATATCCTTATTCATATTTTCCCACCAATAGTTCTTTAAGAGATCTCGATAAATCTTTGTGCTCCCAGGTTGAATATAGAAGGTTGATCTTTTTTTGTCATTCATAATTACTTTATTTGTCTATGGATCAGATTATACAAATATTTATGGCCCAAATCTTAAAACTCCTTCCTCATAAATCATGAAGTTATAGGATTTCCCATTTCTAACAACTTCAACCCAATTTAGAATTTCCACATCTTTATTTGGATCATCCTTTATTTTCTCCATGAGGGATGGTTGAGTAATAATTTAAGAAAGGATTGATAATTTTCTTCCCTTAATGATTACCATGTCCATAATCTACAAATCTAAGAATATTGGATCCTTATCAATTCTCATTGTTGATAAATATGCAAGATCCTATCTACATAGAGAATCTTCTACCTCATTTGCCTTACCAAGATGGTAGTGGATTGAGAAGTTGTAATCCCTGATGAGCACTAAACATCTTCATTGTCACAAATTAATCTCCTTCTATGTGAATATGTATTTGAGACTCTTGTGATTAGAATATATCTCACACTTCTTTCCATAGAGATAATGCCACCATATTTTCAATGCAAAGATCATAGCTGCCGACTGTAGATCATTTGAAGGATGGTTTTTCTCATTAATTTTAAAATACAATGAGGTATAATATGTAAATTTATCATTTATTATTAGTACACATCCTACGACCTTCTTTTAATCATCATTGTACACCATAAATAGTTCTCCACCTGTTGGGAGTGTGAGTAATAGCACAATGATAAGCCTAATTTTTAGAACTTTAAAGATTTCCTTGCATTCTTGGGTATAGATAAAATTATGTCTCTTTTCTGTCATCATAGTTGTAGGTTTTTAAAATTTTGAGAAGTTCTTCAGAAATATTTGGTAATACCCAACTAGACTAAGAAATCTGCAAATTGTCATTACAGATAATGGCTTGTGACACTCTATGATTGCCTTTGTCTTGTAAGGGTATATAGATATCACTTTTCTAGTGATAACATACCAGAAGAATGATAATTACTCTGTACATAACTCACATTTACTATACTTAGAATAACTTTTCTCCCTCCACAAAGTATTCAACATAGTATTCAAATGTTCCTCATGTTCCTCCTTTCTCTTAGAGTATATTAGAATATCATCGATAAAGACTACCACAAATTTTTTGAGGTAATATATAAAGACTCTATTCATTAAATCCATGAAAATTGATGTAGGATTAGAGAGTCTGAAGGACATAACTATGAACTCATAGTGTCCATGCCTTATTTGAAAGGCTTTCTTGGGAATATCTGCATTCCCCACCTTTAATTGGTGATATCCCGACCAAAGGTCCACCTATGAGAAATAACTAGCTCCATGTAGCTAATAAAAAGTAATCTATTTGAGGCAGGAGATAATTTTCTTTATCGCGATATTATTGAGATCATGATAATCAATATAGAGGTTCATTGATCCATCCTTATTTTTAATGAAGAGTACTGGTGCACCCCATGGTGAAGCACTCATGTATATAAAACCCTTCCCCTGATTCTTTTGAAACTGCTTATGCATCCCTTCCAACTCAATGGTGGCCATTATATAAGGTGTCTTTGATACAAGAATATATCTAGGAATAAGTTCAATTGAGAACTTGACCTCTTTTTTAAGAGTAATACTGGACAAATATTCAAGGAATACATCAGTGTAGTTCCTTACAATAGGCGTGTCTTATAGCATGATTCTCTCCTTTTTCTAAATCATTTTATAAATATATGCTTTCTTATAAGAAAAAAACATCCATACATGAGATGTTGATTCTAAAGTAGATTCATCCTCCTCCTTACACTTGTATAGAATTGGAGGATTATTTGGGATGTGAATAGTGATATCAATTTCCCAAAATATGATGTTGGATTTAAATAGAGATAGCCAATCCATGCCCAAAATACCATAAAACTCCACAAAGGGAGTATGAAAATATTTTTTTGGGATTTTTAATCCAAAAATTTAACCAATGTGTGAGTTATATATTTTTTATGCAATAATTTAATCATTTTTTGTCCTCATAGGTTTCTCAATATCCAAATTTTGAGGTGGTGATTGAATATTTATACTACGCTTGCTAGATATGAAAGAATGAATAAAACCATAATCAAATAGTATGTTCACTATTCTTGATTTAATAACCAGTGTATGTGTCATGACATAATTTTCTAGCTCCAAATTAGTAGTAGTGATAGCTTAAGACCTTCCTTGTTTCCTTGTAGGTTGTTTTTGATTTCTTCTGATAACCCTTGCCTTAGGGAAACTGTTTTCATAATTCGTATGTTTCTTATAGTTGAAACATTGTACTATTGGCTGAGAATTGATATGAAACTTCATTTTTCTTCCATATTTGTAGAATTATTCATATCCCGTTGATAGTTCCTAGCCATATGTCTCATTCTTCTACATTTTAAGTAATTCCTGGTACCCTTTAGATGATTTCTAGGATTCTTTTTCCCACAATTTTGACACGTGGGATGTTTAGTCTTCTTTATATCATGGGAATTATTTGATGATTCGTCCATGTTAGAATCCATTTCCTATTTCTGTCACCAACCACATGAGACCACTGAGAGTCTCTAATCTCCCTTTCAACCCTAAGGGAACAACGGAAAATCTTCTCATATCTATCAAAGTCTCAAATCGCCAACACTTTTCATAGACATGGCTTTAGTCCACTAAATAAGTGATCCACCTTGATTTTGGTGTTCATGACCATGATGAAGGCTTGCTTAGAAAGCCTTGTATAGTTTTCTTCCTATTCCCTAATAGACTCATCTTCCTACTTCTTATGTTTGAGGAACTATATTTTTGTCTTAGACGGAGGGTTCGAGAAAAATATTTATTGAAAAAAATCATTAATTCCTCTCAATCCATGGAATATATTTCCCACCTTTCACTTCATGTTCTTGATAAGTGTCCACCACTGATCAGCTTCCCCATCAAAATGATAAATGGATAGCACAAATTTCTCTTCTTATTAGCACTATAGGATAAAGAATATCCCCTCAATGGAGTTAATACACTATTCCATGAAGATGGGGTTAGAAGATAAACTAAATATGGGAGGCCTTTTCTGCGTAATGTATTCAATGGAAAAATTCTATTTCCATAGAGAAGGTGGTCATTACACATGATTCAAGTTATTATTCATAACTTGATCTATCTGAACAAGTTCCCTCATAATGTTTTGAGCACCCGTTCCCATCATATTTGGCATATAATTAGGGAAATCATCACATTTTAAATCACATTGACTGTTGTAACATGTTATTTTATTTCCTAACATTAACTAATAAAAAGAAATATGAATTAGGGTTCTTGAATACTTATCTAATAGGCATAAAATGGAAACTTTAAACACAAATGGATAAACTCATAAAGTAAAAAATATATTTTAACTTTTGATTCCATGGGTTTTAATCTAGGTTATCCATGAACGATTTCCTAACATATATTCTTATGGGATTATTTTATTCCCTTAATAATGGTTTGTAAAGATATTTTTAATTTACAAAATCATATCCCCTAGGAGTATCAAACTAGTTGTGATGTAAGGTCTGTTATCATGTACCAGGTTACCCTGAGTTAGGAAAAAAACCTCTTGTCGGAGTTGTTACCCCAAGGTACATCTATTCTAGAACCACGACCACATGTAGCATCCAAAAATACTAAGACATTCCTCTGATATAAACTATAGAGACCATTTCCTTTTACACATATCATTACATTATTTTAAACATAATTATATATCAAATTACAAGAGAAGGATCATAAGTTCTTTTGTCTTGAAAGACTAGGTATAGAAAACCAAAAACATGGAACTAAATAAAAAATTTATTTATTTAATATTAATAAAGGGATACTAACTTGATTTGATCGTATACATTGGCATGGGATAACTTGGGGATAACATGGACAAAGGGATGAGCTAAAATCCCAGTAAGGGAATAAACATAATAATAAAGCTTCAAACATGGGTTAAAAGGCATGACATAATAGAACAAGATTAAAAATAAAGAATAATAACATATAGATCATGGGATCATATAATAATGGATTATTTTTAATGTGAAAAAAACATGAAACATGACTTTATCACAATTCAAGGGTTATTTCACATAGAGTATAATGAGTCAAGGCTAACCATGAAGATTGTTGCACATGGAGCACGAGTTAAGGAAAACCGCCAAGACCATTGCACAAATTGTCTCATGAGATTAAAATTTACCCAATAATTAGATATATATCTTGGAACACACACCATAAAAAATTCATGAATATGTTTTCTACATAAATAATCATACATAATCAATCATACAAAAACATAATGGTACCCATGGTAAGGAATGGGTATCATAATCATGTCATAAAGCATAATAAAAGGGCGTATCATAAAACTGTCCATGAAAGAAAGGTATTAAAACATAATTGTAAATAAATAAGGAAATAAGGCATATATCATGGTAAGTGATTTCAAACATAAGTTATAACATGTAAAAATAGTATTTATGAATCTTTAGAATTAAAATATTTTAGTGTGCTTTTAAGGAAAATACCAAAGAGAATTTAAAATAGAAAAGGGAATAATATTTAATATAACATGATAAATGAAGAAATAATGTTTTCATAATAAGAATTATGATTTTATAAAAACAATGTTAGCTTAAAATAGATGGTATAGTGCACTTTAAATTGGGTAAAAAATTGGAAAGTTCCCTTTAATCGGGCTTTCTTATTGAGAAGAATTGAGAAAGGAGTCATTTAAAAAAATGTATATCCCGAAAAGAGAATAATGAATGGATCTTGATACATGAGTTTGGAAAAAGTAAACAAAATTTAGAATTTTTACATAAAAATAAAATATAATTTTATTTGGGTAAATGGAGAGAAAGAGTAACTCGAAGGAATAATGGATGTTTGGGTAGAATCAATTACCTTAAGTCCAAAGGTGTTCATCACTTGGTCTTAATTTCCTAGATAATAAAATTAGACTCATTAATGATTCCAAAACTCTTTGTACATTTATTTTATTTATTTATACTTCATTAATTCCATTTATGGAATTTTAGATGAGTTATAGAGTAAAATTCCACCATTCTTGAGTGCTCATTTTCTTCACTTGGCCTTAATTTCCTAGATAATAAAATTAGATTATAAAAGTTCTAGTAAAATGGAAATTGTAACATAGAATTTAAGTTGTGAGTTACTAATGATAATCCATAATTTTAAATGATCATATATGTAATTTATTTATTTTGTATGTGGATGAATCATTAGATAAAATTTAATTATAATTACATATTTTAAATTGGCGGTTTTCGATCACAATGAGCTCATTTTGTTTTATAAATTAATTTCATCTTTATAAAATGATTCAAGAACATTACATAATTTATAAAAAATAAATTATATTCTATTTAAACAATAAAAATGGTTTTATGGCCACCCTTGATGATGATAATAGAAATTGAAAACATGTTGTCCTTGAATGTTATCAATTAAAACCTCTCAGATGATGTTTTCATTTTTATAATAAAAGGGAGGGGAAAGGAGAGATGTTGAAGAATTATTCCATTAGGATAAAAAAACTAGTATATGTATTTTAATATAGTTATCATATCATTTTTATGAGGAGATATGAGGATATAAAACGAAAAAATGGAACTTGAAAAGAAAATAAAAGAAACAGAAAGAGGAATTTACCTCTTAAATTTATCCTCCTTTAGAGCCTCCATAAGGAAGATTTTTTTATATTTTGATGAGACCTATAGCTCCAAGACGTGGGTAAGGGGATTAAGAAGAGATTTGAGAAGAATTTTGACTATTCATTGGGCTCTATAGGTTTCATAAGAAGAGGTGGTGAGGGGTGGTATTTATAGTGGAGGAGAAGAGTGTTTTCTCAATATTTAATTCATTAGTTTATTATTTTTCTCAAGACAAGCAATAACACTGATTATTGAGAATAATAATATTAATTAGATAATATTAGTTTGAACCAGTTGTGATTACATCAGAAATGACTCAATCAATAGAGTATTTAACATATAATGTATATATACTGTAAATTGTTGTATTTTATTATTCACCAAAAATTCATGTATTTTAGAAAAATCCAAAAAAATAACCCTTATAATTTTTAAACATATTGAATCTGAAAATTAACTCCATTTTATGAAAATATGTTTCTAAATATGAGAAATTAAATTTTTAATTAAAATTATAATTTACATGAAAAATGTAAATTTTAAATTTAAAACAACTTTTCAAACACTTTGAAAAATTAATTAAGGTATCATAAAATTATCTTTTCATCATAAGAAATAAAAATATTATTTTATAAATAAATTTTATGAAAATAAATTTTCTTTTAATTAATTAAATTTATAATAAAATTGTACTTAAATATTGATGGCTTACAAAAATACCAACACTTAAATTAATGTTTTTTTAAAATATTTATTTACTTATACTATGATATAATTATATCATATTTACTCTTTTAAGATGGAAAATATTTATTTATACCTTCATTTGCGAGGTTAATATTAAATTGGTCGGTTTACTACTCATAAGGGTCATATTACTATTCCAAAGATCAAGTTACTATTTCATCAGTATGTGTTCCTTAACTTCAAGATATTCCTTTTATTTCACTAATTATTTATTTATAAAGTTTTTATTGTGTTCTATATGTAATCTTATGTGATTATGCTACAAAACACAATTATAATAAAGGAAATCCATTGATATAACATTGGGTCATTACAATGTGGATCAATGGTGGTTATTGATTCAAAACACTATAGATGGGTAGGAAATAGAAAGTATGCAATAGAAGGATTTTTAGGTAATCTTCTTGGAAAAATATTTTCCTCGTATTCAACTAGAGGATAAAAAGAGTCAATTCCCATGTTTAAGAAGAAAGGAATATAAAAGAGTTTCTAATTATAAAGAATACTCTATATGGGTTTCAATGAATGATGTGGACTATATAAGTAATCCAAAGGGTAATATTTATCATTTATTTGATGGTTATAAATCCAATCATTTGAAGGGAACTAGTCTCCCAAAAATTCTCACCGTATGAGGATATAGTTTCATGTACTATCAAGATAGAGAAATAATTGTACATGTCTTATGCTTCTGAAGGAAATAATTATAAGAATATGTAAGAATAGAAAAAAAATGCATAAGGTGATGAAGAGAAAGAAATATTTTACCACATGGATAATTGTGGAATGAAACTCCCCGGTACTTACTTGAAGGCAATGTTTTTATAAGTGTGGAGATAAAGGTCATGGGGAACATGAATTCAAGGGTAACAAATACACATATAATGTTCATTTTTTCAACTATAATAGGTTAGGTCACTACGAAAAAAAATTCCTCAATTTTCAAGGGAATATACCTCAAAATATTCTAAGGGGTCAAGGTCAATCTTATGAAATTACTACCACCAAAGTGGAAATATTAATGTGTTTATTATAGAAATATTTATCAATGATTTTATGTTTATAAGAATAAAGAAACATATAATGATTTTATCACTATAGTTTTATTTAAGGATTTGAAATCATGTGTTGAATGGTACTAGTAACTAAGAAATGTGATTTAGTGGTAAAGTGATATTTTGGAGAATACATGAATAAGGGAATGATAACCCTTAATATATTCCGGATTTTAATTTAATAACGATAATATGGGATAGTATTTGTGACTGTAAAAATGGTTATTGATTTGACGATAAAGTATTTTTTGAGGAATTTTAAAAACAAATTGGATTTATGAAATATAATTGATAATATGAAATTTTTATCATGAATAAAGAGAATTAATTTAAGGAATATTGTATGTTTTCATTTGAGTATTTATGTTAATTTCCATGTTTCAGGAGAGTTTGTTATTTGGATATTCAAATATTTGGTATGTGAAAATTAAGAGATACTTCGGGGATTAATGTTTTGTCGATTTTTAATTTTATCTAGCATATTTGGGAAGGGACATAAGGTCAAACATTTATAGAATGGATTATGTTAAACATTGGGTGTTACCATTCGATTTTTTGAGATTAATGTGTTATTGGATAACTTATAATAACCATTTTTGGTTTTGGAAAATATCTAAAGATTAGGTAAATGAATTATTATTATTTTATGCATCTTATGGTAAATTATATGTTAATTATGGTGCTTCGGGGATGAAAAAATAATCATGAATACAAATAATTTGGAGCGATAGATTAGATTGTGGTAGAAATTTATTAATGGAAAAAATTAAACATTCTTACTAAAATTATCTTGAAATAAAAAATATATCCTATTACAACAATTTCTAAGAAATCAATGGTACATTAACCTCTCACGAATATATGGTTTTGTGGATGTTAGATGTATCCTCACTGTGTTCTCTATCACTCTTTATTAGTACTTATGAATTATCTTTCTCTTCTTTTAAAATAATTTCACTTCCCACTAATATTCCACATTTGGAAACCATGTTTTGTGATGTGCATTATATTTTCCTTTCCATCTTTTTAATAGGATGTTTTATTAACCATTTTAACAATGTGGGTTTTCCATAAATGTATTTTCATATTTCAACCCTTGATTACAGAACACAAATTTAAATTTCAAGGACATAATTTATTTAATGGTAGAGAGTTTAAACCCCTAATATTATAAAAATAAATATATGTTTGATAGAATATACAACCTGCAACACTGAGTAGAAATGAACCATCAAATATAATTATTTAAATATGAACATTATGACCTTATCGATAAATCAGTGTCTATGAATAGGAGTAACAAATTTATGAAATGTATATATTTTTCCTACTCAATATAAATTTATTGATACATTTTTAGTAAATTATCACTTGATTTTTAGTAAAGTAGTTTTATCCTTCAAAAATACATTTTCTTCAAAAATGATTTTTATTATTTTTTGTTAAAAATATTATAATACATTTTTGAATCTTTCAGAATTTTTATTTGATACAAGGATATTTATTTTTAAATTATCATAATAAAATTGGGTTATGGTTAAATTTTTAGATATTTCTAAAAATATTGATTTTCAAGTGAATAGTGAAAAATACTGATTTCAAATTAAAAACTATGTTTTTTAAGAATTTATAAAGTTAATTTTTTTTTTAAAATGTTTTTAATATATAATTATATCTTTTATATAATTAATAATTCAATTGTGTTTGTTAGAATCAATTCCATGACTGAATTTATCATAAAAATATTTTTATACATAAAATGAATTTTTCTAAAAACTGGTTTCCTTGGAATTTTGCACATTTATTTAAAATTAATTTATTCCACTTATAAAAAATGTATTTTATAAAATGGGTTCTATATTTCTAATCATTCAGTCCAAATTTTTTAAATATATCCCTTTTATTTTTGGTCAAAATGAACAATAACCACTGTAAAATTTATCACTTCAGTAAGGGGTAAATCATGTTAATCTAGGCTACAACTAAATGATAAGGTCATAATATTTCATCTTAATGTTTATTGGATGAATTTAATTCAGGAATTTTCACCTTAGTATTTAATTTTTATTAAATGGACCTGTTTTCATGAAAATGTCTAATAAAATATTTAAATCAAAGATAGTTATAATATGTCACCCCCTTTGATTTAATATCTCTTATGTATTCATATAGGGAGAAAATAAAATTATGAACAAATATAAATTTCTATTATGAGATTAATAAATTTATTTTCTTATTGTAAATTTAATTCTAATTTTTAGTAATTATATTGTTACATTAAATTATTATGTGATACCGATGTAGTATTTATTCAGTTAATAAAAAATATAATAAATGATATTAAAAATATTAAAAGTAATACAATTGAGTTGTAGTGTTACATGAATATTATAGATGAATATGACATATTAGTTTTCTGTAAAAGTATTATATTTGAATTACAACTTTTTCTCTTTGTCATTTAAGTCAAATAAAATGAATAGTTTCAAAACTAAAATTAATGCTAATTTATCAAATTAATATTTTATTATATTACTTTAAAAAAATTAAATATTTAATGAATAAAAATTGGATAAGATATGGTCTTAAATGTAACCCCTTTTCCATTTATTAGTAAATAGTAAACTTATACATAAAATTATAATCCATTAACATTGAAAAATTCATTATTAAAGATTATGTTAAAATAGGTTTTCTAAGGGGTTAAATTAAAAGATAAGGTATAAAAAACAACTAAAACGTGTCAAAATTTTATTATTTGATGGTATTTAAAACCAATACTATATTTTCCTCAAATAAATCTATTTTTGGGAGTATTTTAGTAATATAATTATAGTGGCCCAGGATAAATTGACCACTGAGAGGGGAGGGGTAAATCATTACTTTATTTTTATGAAATACATTTATTTTTAATTAAACCTCTTGAACTTTTAAGGTTATTTATACACTCAAAATAATCTCTAAATATCACCTCATGTTCACTAGTAAAAATATATAGTGAGATAGAGAGTATCAGATAGTATTTACAAGGTTCGACCGAAAGCTAACTCCTTGTAG
Source organism: Viscum album (assembly GCA_963277665.1). Classification (NCBI taxonomy): domain Eukaryota; kingdom Viridiplantae; phylum Streptophyta; class Magnoliopsida; order Santalales; family Viscaceae; genus Viscum; species Viscum album. The sequence goes on along the minus strand of OY728126.1, from coordinate 1,937,940,546 downwards.
AAACCAATTATTCCCCAAGATTATATATTCTTCTCTATCAAACAAGTAAATATATTTGATTTAAACTCCAACTGAGGGGATTTTGGATAAAACAAAAATAATTCTTTCTCCAGCTCTAACCAGGAGTCTCTATTTGATCTTGGCTCTAACCAAAGGACATCTCAATATAACTCCAACAGAAAAATTTTGTTTTCTCCTAGCTCTAACTAGATGAATTTATCTACTACCATCACCAACCAGAAGGATTCACTAATGTTCAATACTTGATACACTATAGTATGATTCTATGATATTCCTCCATGATCCTGTATGATCTGAATTTCTCATGTTCTCTTCAAGTATCTTCAACAACCTCTGAAATGTTTTTCAATCTGACTAAAACAATTTGGATCACTTGTAACTGACCAGTTGCCTCAGTGAAACAAGTACTCGAGATATGTGTCTATCTTATTATGATGAATACTTTTCCTCACCTAGATTTGTGAAAGTTATATACAAAACTTCTTCAAGATAATATTATACAAGAAGGATATTGAAAAACATCAACTCAGTCGGTCTTCTTGAATTCTCATTGTAAGAACACTTCATGCATATATTTCAGGGCATCTGAAACACTAACACATGTATATTTGTAGTTATTATTTTATATAACTATTATTAATATTTTATGTTCTTGTGTCTCAATTACTCAAGACTTTAACATATGCATGTTAGTACAAATGTGCACTATTTTTTTTCAAAAACCTGAATGGGTGTGACTGCTTTGTTCGTCAATGTGTTCTTTCACTATCTTTCATGAAGCATGCACACACTAGGAACCTATTCCAAATGAAACTCACTATCTCAAGTGTGAGTATGTGGCTTTATCAAATATATCCTTAACACAATATAATGTATCTACTATATGTACTCATTTTATAACCCATACATGGAAAATGGACTTCTCCACTCAAAAGAGTGTCACATTGTCTCATTTTTGCATGCTAACCCTTTTTGTGAAAGTTTTCATTATAAATAAAATATATTCTTCACAATAAATAGTGAAAGTGTACACTATCTCTATGTATCAAATATGTTCACTCAAATTAAGAATAAGTGGGTAAATGATATCAAGCTATCTGAATTTCTTCGTAGAAGCACGTTCATTGCAAAGAAAAATGAGTGAGCTATGAAAAATTTGAATTCCCATAGAATTATCCTCTTCCTCACACAATCCAATGATTCAGAGAGAATCCTCATGAAATAGTGGTTTTATAGTGGCTTTGTTTCTTAAGAAAAATAGATAAATATCGTGATCAAAAACAATTCTCCTCATCTATGAACTCCTCCTTTTATATTCAAGGATCATCATTCATTGAATCACCTTTACTCTAATAATAATACTGCAATGAAGCTTCATAAAATATTCCATTTCTTATCCAATTAAAATACCCTATGATCCTAACATTACTCAAATAAACTTACACTAAATTTTTAAGTCACCTATTTTTATTTGAGTTCATGTTTAATTCCTCATGTTCATGGGATATGATATCGTTCATCATTAGTTTTTATAAGGATTGTCTCATGCCTCTAAAAAATTTTTACATCATTGTCCTGTTGACCTTTATTTGATTTATCACATTCATGAAAAACATAGTTACATGCATGAATATTCTCAGACTCATAATTTCTTTATATCATCCTTAGATCAATCATGGCTTCCCTGCGTTGATCATTGGTGGGTTGGTCATCTCCTCCAATGAACAACAATTTCGTTGAAGGCTGGAAGGATGAAGATGACCGCCAAACTCAACTGGATGGTCAATATCATCTCCACTGGGTGGTTAGAAAAATATATATATCATTTAAAATGAGTGAATAGTACCTCTCTCATCAACTATCCCACATTTATTTCTCCAGCATGCTATGATCTTGTATATTAGCTAATTTGTGCTATAGACTCATTGATTTGGAAATGGGGGATCAGTACCCATACACACTTCACACACCACTTAGGCTTTAGCCCATTAGGCTATTGGCCCAACCAATGCACCTAGTGGTGCACTCTACGAGCATTTTAAATCGGCTCGCTTCAACCATCCACCCAATATCATTCCTGAGGTGGTTCCAATGGGTGTGGTATACTATGGTCTAACTTGTTCCCTTTGTCAAGCTGGCCTATGTAGTCTTTTGGGATATCCCCTTATTTTATATGAGGCTCATTCAAAATAATTTAAAATAATATATGTATAGTAATTCTATGTCATCCTTAAATAAAATTCTAATACACCATCAAATTACATCATTAAATAAACTTCATGAAATTTACTTTATTTTCATGGAAATATTCTTCTTCGTATTTTAGTAAAAAAATGTTTCATCAATGACACAAATATTTGTAACTTAATATCACTTCAAAAATCATTAGAGTTTTCCAGAGATAATTCTACAATCATGAAATTAAATTTAATTAAATTAATCCAGGTCAATTCTTTGGGAATAACAAATCTATCCACTAAAACATATTGACACATCATTGAGAAAAATGAAAATTTAGGCCCAACAGCCTCCCTTTGTATTTTTTTCAATATATCATCACATATTTAAAATTCAATATTTAAAAGTCAATATGTGAGATTAAACATTCTCCATATTATTGAAAATAAAAGGAAAATGGTAAATGGGTTATTCTAGACTAATATTTTTTCTCAAAATAATGATCATCTCCCTTATATGAAAATTTCATGATCACTTCTAAGAGAGGAGGGATCTCAAATTACTCTCTTAGAAAGGATCCGTTAGTTAATAACCTCTACGGCTTAATGGGATAACCTGATGTAGAAAACAATATATATTAAACCAATAATGTATAATTTATCCATAAAATACCATTATAGTGAAATAAAAATCATAAATTCTCAAATTGGGTTTAAAATAATCAGATTTATCAATGAAATGAAAAAATACTTCACATACTTCAACAAATGAATTAAAAAGTTCAAGTAAAAAAGATATAGCTCCCATTTTTTACCTTTTCATCAACCAAGAACACCCTTTTCATTGATATGATTATTAAAATTAAGAACCAAAGATGAAAGTGTGATTAGAAGACCTAAACTTCTAATTTTAAGAAACTATTTAGATGTTCCACATTTACTATGTAGTAAAGATTTAACAGCTTCATCTCATAAATTCTCCCACTAAAGGGATGAATCCAAATCCTTTAACTCCATGTATGTTATTAAAAAAGTATTCACATATAATGGAATTAGGAGGGACCATATTGTTCTTCAAGATTAACATTCAGGCTTAGAGTAATCTATTAACCTTGGTCATTTTTTATCCCAATCTCAGTCTTTCCTTTGTGTGAATTATTCTTTTCCATTATAGTCATTTGAGTACATGAGGTATCAGGTTCTTTCATTATAATTTTGACTATTTACCACTTATTGGGTAGAATATTCATATAGTTATGTGAAACATGTCCATATTTACCACCATTTACGCACATGTCACCATCCTTGCGTATAATAGTTTTTTCCACATCAATTTTTGTAGAAAATTTCATTTCATTAACAAGTAATTCCTATTCCTCCAGTTTTTTTGCCAATTTCAATTAATATTTCCAGAAAATTTCGAAATATTTCTTGATATTATCTATCTTCTCAAAATCTTCACATGACATACCATTATTTTTCTATCGTAAACGCTTACATTTTTCATCATAGGGAATATCTATTTGAAGTATTATCATGCATTTTTCAACTTTTGGAACCTTCTGATTACATCTTCCACTAACTTCATTTAAACCTTCATATTTTTTTTGTCTAGGAATATTGGATGAATTTTTGGTCACATAATTATTTCTCTAAGAGTATTTTCATAGTTTTTCATCATGAATCCCCCTTGATTTATACCTATTTAGTAGAAACAACATGTTATACGCACAATAGTAGGCTTTGTTCCTATAAGTTTCATATCATGAGTAAAAAACCATTAAAACTAGAACTTCAACCTTGATATTAATAATTTTTAAAAAAAAATTATTTCACTTCATTAAACTGGTCCATCTTTTTCCTACGAGATAGTTATTTTCTTAACCTATTTCATTCTCCCTTTAATATAAGAGATGATCTCTCATTGTTCTTCTTTGTTAAAATTGGTTTAATAGTTTTATTATATAGTTCACATCTCAAGGATGACTTATTTGCAACTTTTATTACATTACATCACTTTTTTTGTTAATATATTCACATAATAAGATGATTTTTTCAGGATAGGTACGTACCATCAATCATTATAATAGTGATCACTTGTATTGAGGTACTCACAGAAACCTTGAAAGTATTCCAAAAATTTCTTTGTAAACAGATTAATTTTATGTGAGTTTTTCTTCTTTAGTGAAGGTATTCTCCTTTATTTATAATTTCTCCCCATAAATGTATACATTTTATTATTTACATAAATTTTCATGTTATTATAAAATTAAAAAGCATTATTCCCAATCTTCCTGGAACAAAAAAAATAGCCAGTGAACCTTCTTCTCTTATTTTATGTTGTAATCTATTTAGTTTTCACATATTATTAACCTTGATGATTTTGAGTGGGACTACCGCTCTTTGGAACATTTCATGTTGAATATTAATTCATGATACTTTTTACATTAACCCTTGATGTGGTGGATTTATCAACATTTTTTACCATCCATACTTTCCTAATTTTTTGTTTAAAAATTATACCATGATATAAAAAATAATTAGTACATAAAAATTATTATTGATTTTTTATACCTCATTATTGTAGGATGATTCCATTTGATTAGATTAAAATATCATTTTTTTGTGTAATCAGGATCCTCAATACAAACATGTGTGGAATCTTCTCTTATTTTAGTTATTTAGGAAATTCTATCTTGTAATGATTCCTAACTTTAGTCTCACCTCCAACTCTAAACAATTCATGTTGAGGTAGTTCTTCACATTCTAAACAAATATTAGCTTGGATTCCCAATTCTCCTTCAAATTCTCCATTTTTTATTCTTTCATGCTTCAATATTCGTGTTAATAATTTTCAATATCCTTTTACCTATAATCTATATTCACCTGTTGATAAATTTTTACAAACATAGAAACTTTTTTCCAATTTTTCAAATTCATAAAAAGATTCTACCAATAAAATATCAAATAATTATTTAACACAAAAACTTACTTGAAATTATTTAATAGATTTAGAATATATTTTATTTAAAATATAAATTGTTTATTCCTTTTCTCTAACAAGTTTTGTGAGAGTGTTGGATATCCTAACCCTTTATCAAATTCTTCTTCCATATAATTAGAATCTTCTTCCATATATAATTATTCATCCAAAAGACCCTTGACACCTTTGATAATATTATTTACAACTTAATTGGTTACTTTCTTTAGATGTTATTTTAATTCCAAGAATAGATCACTAAGTGATCCATCATCATCACTGCTTGATCAAGCCTTATTATAATAATAATAATCAAAATAAGCACAAAAAAATATACCATTATTATCACCTTCACTTAGAGTTATCTATGTCTGTACTGAAAGGTTCTTATTCTTCTTTATTATCTGCCTCTTCATTCTATTCTTCAGAGTCTTGGAAAAAAATCAAGATTAGTATCCTCATGTGTGACTTGAATTTTCTCCATCTTATGTAGATCACTAATTTCTTGAAATCTATACTTCATAAAAACACAATTACATATTTATTGGTCACCTACGCTATAATACCACCCAAAGGTCCCCAAGCTAGATTGGTCACTAAGAGAGGGGGGTGAAGCGGTGGTTTCTATTTATGAATTACTTTTATTTTTAATTAAATCAATTAAATTTTTTAAGGTTATCAATTCAAAAAATATAACCTCTCAATATCAACTCATGTGTTATATTAATAATAGAGGGAGAGATAATCACACAATATTTACAGGTATTGGATGAAATACTACCCCTTGTTTTAACCGATTGTTCCCCCTGGTTAAATATTCTTCACTATCGAACAATTTAATACAATTGATTTCAACTCCAATTAAAATAATTATTCTCAAGATAAAATTGAGAGCCTCTATTTTCTTTTATATCCAACTAATAGACTTCTTGGTCCGGATCCAACTGAGAAAATCTATTATCTCTTGGTTCCAACCAAAATTCTTCTTAATCTTGGATCTAACCCAAAGACTTTAACTGCTTTTAGAACTCACTGGAAGGCTTAAACTCTTTTCATGTCTTGAACCCTTATACGATGATTTTATTATATTCATCCATGATCTAGTAGGATCTAACTTTCTCATGTACTCTTTAAGCATCTTCAACAGCCTCTTACAAGTCTATCGGTCATTCTCCAATAATTCTGATCACCTATAACTAACCAGTTTCCTAATTCAAACAAATTCATGGGATGTAATCATTTCTTCTTTTTATGAATACCTTTCCTCACTTAGATGTGTGAAATTTATGAACAAAATCTCTTTAAGAATATATTATATGAGAAGGATCCTTTACAATATCAACTCAGGCTGCCTTCTGGAATTCTAACCATTAGAACCCTTGATACATAGATAGAACAAAATCCCAAACCCTGGAACATTTATATTTGTATTTATTTTTTTATATGATTTTTATAAATATTTTATGTTTGGGTATCTCAATTACTCGATACATAAATATATTTATGCAGGTAAGAATGTGCACTATTTTTTCAAAAACTATAATGGGAATGAGTGCTTCATTCATAAACATGTTCATGCATTTTTCTTCATGGAACATGCACATATTTTCCACTTATTCCATTAAAAAATCACTATCTCAAGAGTGATTATATGGACTTATCAAATAGTTATCCCATGAAATAATATGTATATACTTCATACACTCACTTTGTAGCCCTTGCGTGCAAATGGGACTACTCCTTTATGAAAGTGTGTCACACTATCTCCTTCTTGCATTCTAAAATTAATGAGTGTAATTTATATTTATATAATCAATATCTTCTTTGTGAGACACAATGCAACTATGAACTATCTCATTGTATCGAATATATTAAAAAACTAGGGATATGTTTGTTAAGGGTATCCCGTTATCTCAGTTTATTTATAGAACCAAGTTATTTTAAAATAAAAATGAGTATGAAATACACAAATTAAACTCCCATGTGTTTGGACCAAGTTTGATGGATAAGTAAGTAAGAAGGGACTTCTTTAGAAAAGTGTTTTCTTTTTTCCAAAGAGGTTAAATCAATTCACATTATAAAATCCTTCAAAAATAAGACAATGCTTTTCTGATTTGTATTTAGAAAATATCATAAGTTGTTTATAGAAATTGTGATACAAGCTATATGAAGGAATGGGGTAGAAAAGGTTATGACAATAATATTTAATTTTGATTGGAAATAATGATGTTTCTACAAACCTTATTTTTATTTCCCAAATAATCTAGTTGATAGTGAAGAATCACAGGTGTTATTTCTAAAATAGATTTTAATGTGTCGTTGTTTTCTAGTGTTTTCCAAATTTATGGGCCTTAAAAACTGTAAAATGGATAATGGTGTTTTTAGAAAAGGAAGTTGCACACAAGATTGAAGATTAATCTAAATATTATTCACAATTAAAGTTCCAGGTTAAACACATCAAAATATGGAAAATTAAATAATTGTATGCAAGATTGAAGGTGGTTTGTAATGTTGTATGCAAAGAATATTTTAGGATCAGAATATCAAAATATGGAAAAGGTATTAAGTGTGTGAAAGATCTGGAAGGAGCATGCAAATTGAGGTTGCACAATAGAGTCCTACGTGCCCAATGTGGTGTAAAATAGTGTTTTATGTGGATAAAGAGGATTTTTCATGTGCATCAGGGTTTTTCACACCTGGTTCAGCGATGCTTATAAATAAGAGATGACCTCATCTCATTTGAGAAGCTCGACACTTAGATAAATCCATAGATCTGAATCACATAAGAGTTGTATGCAAAGGGATTTTCACAAAATAAGGAAGAGTTATGTCCATGAAATGAAAGTTACACATAATAAGAGATTTTCATGCAATATTGAAGTTGCAAGCAATAAGTGTCACACAATAAAAGTTAAATGTGTCACGAAAGGCACTAAAGTGGTGTAGAAGACACTAGAAGTTTAAATTAAAGTGAAATTCAAACTACATTATCAAACTAAGTATCATTACAAAGTCCAGAAAGATCTTATCATCTTGTAGATAGGAGAGATAAGAATTTTTTGGAAGATAAAACTGTAAAAGATGATTAAGAAGAACTGGAACATTGTTTTACACTATTTATTCTAAGAGGAAGAACACACACTATTGTATTGTTTACATAGTGCTACCCGAGTGTAATTTGATATCTTACTCATTGTATTCCACCCAAAGGATTCTTTTTTTTAGTGTATTGTGTGGTATTAGATTGTTTCCAAACTATACCAAGAAAATAGATACTCTTATTGTGTAGTGAACCATGTAAATTATTTTGTTCTTATGGATGTGTGTTTGAATTTTGGTTAGCAAGGAAATAAATATTTAACAAGAGGTGAAGTTTTTTTAATAAGTAAGGATGCATAAAAGAAAAAGATATCACTATTTCACTACCTCCCCCTCTCAGTGATACTTCAATCCTGACAGAGAAAATTCATCATAGAATTCACCTCTTCCTCAGTAAATCTAGGGTTTTAGAGAAACAACTCCTTGTAAAACAGTTTTTCATGGTGGCTCAATTTATTATAAAATGATATCAATATCACAATTTCCAGCACTTCTACTTAGCTATGGAATCCTCATTTTACAAGAAATGATCAAAAGGCCTTGAACTTCCTTTACTATGAGAATAATTCCATGTCACATATATAAAAAATATTTCATTCCAAAACCTTTTGAAATACCCAATGATCACTACATTAATCAAATAAACTTACACTAAATGTTAATTTTACACTTTTTATGTGATTTAAAGTTCAATTATTCTTTTTTTTGGTTTTTGGTTTCGTATTTCATCAGATTTTATAAGCATGAAGACATTCCTCTAAACCTCTATTTCTTCAACGGATAATATATATTTCTTTAATTTATCACATGAATAAAAGATGTAGTTTCATGCATGAATATTATTAGACATTTCATTTCCTAATATCAAACTTTGATCAATCATAGTTGCCTCTGGTTAATCATTTGTGGTTTAGTCATCCTCTCTAATGAACAAAACTTTTTTCCATGGTAATAAGGATAAAGATAAAATCCAAACTGAATAAAACATTTGATATCATATACATTGGATGTTTAGGGAAATAAATGTATCATTTAAACATCGATGAACAATACCCCACTCATCTATTTTCACATATCATTTTATCCAATTTTCTTCACTCTTATATAATAGCAATGCTATGCTACAACCTCATAAAGTTAGTGACATGAGATTATCACTTGTACACCCTTCAATCACATCTTAGGCTTCATCCCAGTGGGTTATTGAGCTAACTTATTCACCCATGGGCATTCTCTATAGGCCTTCTACATGGGATCGACACGGCCTACTGCCCATAGGATTTTCTGGGTTGGTATCCTTTGGAAGGTAAACCTTGGTCCCACATGTTCCCTTGGTCGAGATGGCTTAGTCACGCTTGTGGGATATTCCTAAATTTTATATGAGGCTCATAAAAAATAATCAGAAGTAGTATAAGTATCTTAATTCAAAGACTTACTCAAATAAAATGATATTCCACCATAAAATTCCTTCCTCAAATAACCTTCATGAAATTTCATTTATTTTCATGGAAATCTTCTTCTTTATCTTATAGTAAACCAAGTGTCATCAATGATTCAAGTATTTGGAACTTAAGATCACTTCAACAATAATAAGAGTTTTCCAAGGAAAATTGTCCAATAATGACAAACAATTACATTATATTAATCTATAACAATTATCTAGGAATCACCAATTCATTCACCAACACATATTGACACATCATTGAAAATAACTCAAACACTAGGACCAACAATATCCCTATTTAAAAAATTTTGTCGAAATATATACACATATTAAAAGGTCCACATTTAAAATTCAGTATGTGTGCTTAAAATTACTCCCCCTTATTAGAAATAAAATGAAAATGGTAAATGGAATCTCTTCAAAATCATGATCATCTACCTTATATGAAAATTTCATGATCACTTCTAAAAGAGGTGGGATCTCACCTGGATCTCTTTGAAAATATCCATTAGTAAATAAACTCTAAGTGTATGTGGTCTAACCCAGTGTAGAAATAAATAGGGATACAACTAATTATGTCTAATATATCCATAAAATACAATTAATTTGAAATCATACATGGAAATTTACAAATAATGGTTGTAAATTGTTAGATTTTTTACTAAAATGTTAAATCATGTGCATAATTAAACAAACACATTAGAAAGATCAACTAAAAAAGAGATAGATCCCCCTTTATTTTATTTTTTTATCAATAAGACATTCCCCATTAATTGATATGATTAATATAATTAAGAACAAGGTATTAAATTTTGATTGGAAAACCTGAACATCGAATTTTATAAAGCTATTCATATGTTCCACATTCACTAAGTAGTGAATATTTAACAGCTTCATCTCAAATATGCTCCCACAAAATGGATGCATTTATATCCTTTAATTCCTTGCATGTTAGTAAAATAGTATTCATATATAAGGTAATAATGAGATACCTAATTTTTCATCAGGATTAAAATTCAATATGAGATATATCTCTGAACCTTGGCTATTATTTTCTACCAATCTTATTATTTAATTTCAGTGAAGTATACTTTTATATTGTAGTAATTTGAGTACATGAGGTGTAAGGTGTTTTCATTTTAATTTTAAACAACTCCAACTAATTTGGGACAATCTCCATACAATTTTTTGGATCATGTTTAGGTTTATCACACCTATCACACATGTCACCATATTTGTGTACAATAGATTTTCCCACCTCAATTACTATAGACACTTGATTTACTTTAGCAATTTTTTCAACTTCCCCCAATTTTTTTATCAAATATAAATTTATTTTTCTAGAAAATTAAGGACTCTTTCATAACATTATCTATCTTCTCAAAATCATCACATAGTGTAACAATGTTTTTAATTTTATAGTCTCTTCCCTTTTTCATATTAGGGAATATATCTTGGAATTCTTGTCATAAATTTCTCAACATTGGGACCCTTCCAATTACATCTTCCACCAACTTATTTTAAGAATTCATATTTATTTTTTCTTGGTAGCTTGGATGAATTTTTGGTCACATCATTCTTTCTCTAAGAGTCTTTTCACAATTTTTTATCATGAATCCCCCATGATTCATTATTTTTTCTAGAAATGACATGTTATACCAAAAAATAATAATCTTTATGCCCACAAGTTTCACAACACAAGTAGAAAACACTAAACCAAGATTTTCTACCTTGATATGAATTTTGTCCAGATACCTATTATTATTGTACTTCTTCAAACTAATCCTTATTTTTTCTAGGGGTTAGTTATTTTCATTACTCATTTACTTCTCCTATTAATATAGAATAGGTTCTATTATTGTTCTTCTTGGTGAATCTTGGTTTAATTTTTTTATTGTTTTGTTCACATCTCAAGACTAACATGTCGCCCACTTTTCTTACCTACCTTCCCTTTTCCTATAGTCTAATCTTTAAATAATAAAATGATATGTGCCTAATATTTAAATAACATCACTCATCATAATAGTGAACACTCATATTTATTACTCATATAAATCTTTAAATAATTCAAATCTATTATTTGTAGACAGATTCATTTTCTATGATTTGTTCTTCTCTAGTACATGTCTTATCTTTTCTTCTTCTTTGAATTCCCTTGGTATAGGTATTTTTTATTTAAATTAATTTTAATGTTATGAAAACATTTTAATGTTTCATACCCAAACATATCGAAACACCAAAAATAGAAAATGAACCTTATTCTATTTTATTTTTTTGTAATCTAATTTGTTCTCACATATTATAAACATTTATACTCTTCAGTGGCACTACCACTCTTTGGGAAACTTCTTGGGGAATAGTTCTTCATACTTTTTTTTCACATTCACCCTTACTATTGTGGGTTTAACAACATTTTTCACCATCCATACATTCAAATAATTTGGTTTAAAAACGTTAATATCACTGGAAACATCATTAATACAAAAAATAGTTTATGGGTTATGGGATACCTCTTCTTGGAGGACGATTCCATTTGATTAGAGGTTCATATCATGTTTCTTTTTGTAATCAAGATCCTCAATAAAAACTTGAGCGACACGTGTCATCTTTTAGTTATTTGGGTAGTTATATCTTGTGTTGATTCCGGATTTATCAATCTCACCACTAGATCTTAAAACATTAGGTTGATGTAGTTCTTCTCATCCATAGTTGATCTCAAATTATCTTCTCAATCCTCCTTTAGCTTCATTATTTGTTCCTAAAGCATGATTTTAGATTCTGGAAAATAATTATCAAGATCCTTTAACCTATTTTATATGTCCTCAAGTTGAGAAATTTTGAAAACCATATAATTTTTTTATATTTTTTAATTTCATTGAATGATTTTATGAATAAAATCTTAAATAATTATTTCTTATAAACAATTCCTTACAATTCTTTAATAGTTTCAGTGTATCTTTCCTTAAAAAGATAAATTTTTTATTCATTTTCTTTCACAAATTTGTGATAGTGTTATATATCCAAACCCTTTAGTCAATTCCTATTATATAGGATTATCCTTTTTTTCTCATTGTAATTTCTCATCTAGAAGTCCCTTGGAACCTTAAACAACATTCTTTAAAAATACATTGGTCATTTTCTTCAAATTTTGATTCAATTTAAATAGTAGATCACTAATTGATTGGTCATAATCATATATTGATAAATATTTTTTATAATAATAATAAAAAAAATTAATCACTAAAACATATTCCATTTTTATTACCTTCACTTAGTGGTTTCTCTATCTATACTTAAATGTTCTTCTTTATATTTCTTTCCTACCACTTCTTTCTATTCTTTTGTGTCTTGGAAAAAATTAAGAGATCAGTATCCCCATGATTAACTTACTTTTTCTCCATATGAGTTTTCTCAATCATTTCTTGAAATCTAAAATTTATAAATACTCACTTATATTTTTATAGGTGAAGTACACTTTGATAGCACTAGTAGTGCCCCAGTCCAGATTTACAATTGAGAGGGGAGGTGTGAATCAGTGGTTTCTTTTTATGAATCCCTTTTCTATTTACTTCAAAATCATTGACTTTTTAAGGTTATAGATCAACTCAATATCATTTTTAAATATAGAATGATGTGGAATACTAATAATATAGAGATGTAGAACATCAGACAATATTTAAAAGGTTAGATAGAAAGCCTACTCCTTTATAAAACCAGTTATTCCCCCCAGTTACAGGTTATTCACTATCAAAAAAGTGAATAAAATTACTTCAACTCCAACAAAAATACTTCTGTTATAGATCCAATAGATAGTATCTATTTTCATTTGGAACCAACTAAAATAATTATTTCTCTATATCCAACCAATAGACTATATTTTATATTGTCTCTAACCAAATTTCTTCTAACTCAAGCGTTAACCGAGAGACTTTGTTTACTCATAGCTCTATCCAAAATACCTTACCAACTCTTGAAACCAATTGGAAGGCTTCACCTTTGTCTATTGATTAATATTATGTAGGATGATTCATTGATATTCATCCATGGGATTATAGGATCTAACTTTATTGTGTAATCTTTAAGAATTTTTAATAGCCTCTAAAAATTTTATTGGTCTTTCTCAAACAATTCTAATCACCTGTAACCAACTAGTTTCTTCAGCGCAAGAGATTCTTGGGAAATAATTCATTTTTATTATTATGAATACCCAATATTGCTAATATGTGTTCAATTGGTGAACAAAAATTCATCAATAATATATTATACAAGAAGTATCTTCCACAGTATCAACTCATTCCACCTTCTTGAATTCTCACCATAAAGACACTTCATGCATAGATTAAATGGAATCAAAAACAGTAAAACATGTATATTTGAATTTATTATTTTATGTGATTAATATTAATCCTTTATTCTTGGGTATCTCAATTACTTCATACTATCAAGTATTCTTATTGGTATGAATTTTCACTATTTTTTCCACAAACTCAAATGGGTGTGATTGATTTATTCCTCAATGTGTGTATGCGCTATCCTTCACACAACTTGTAGAAACTATCCACTTATTCCTCATGAAACTCAGTATATAAAATGTGAGTATGTGGAATTATCAAATAGATCTATTATGAAATAGTGTGTATGTACTGAATACACTCACTGTGTAACCATTTCACAAAAATGTGACTACTCTTTCACAAAAGACTCTCATTCTGACTTCATCTTCCACACTGACTCAAATGAGTGTATGATGTCTTTCTGAATGCAAAATCTTCTTCATGATATATAGAGTAAGTGTACACTATCTTGGTGTCTCAGATTCACTCATGAAAACCATGAAGATTCTAATTAAGTTTATCATGCTACCTTGTTTTCTTCATGGAACCATGTTCTTCACAAATAAAAACGAGTTTTATATGGGTAAATCTTATACGAACAAAATTCACCTCTTCCTCATACAATCCAAGGCTTTGTAGAACCTCATACTCATGAAATAGTTGTTTTATGATGTCTATGTTTCTTACAAAATGAGATCACTCTCATGATTGTAATGTAATGGACCATAATTTCCATGTAGGGTTTTTAAATAAATGGGAATTTTACGAGTCCATGAAAATTGACGGTGCATGTTTCTGAGGCCCGGAGTGCCCGACATGAATTTCTTAACTTTATTTCGGGTATGTTCAATAAACGTACGAGTGGGTTTTTCTAACTTTTGAACCGGTGCTCAGAATTAAAATCTGAGGGCACCGTTGAACTCACAGCGTCGGTATTCTCTTAAAGAGACCTTCACCTCGATGACAGATGGTCGAGGGTGAAAGTTAGTTTTTGAGTTTTTTGTGGAAATAATAAATAATATAAACAGACAATTTAATTTATTTTGTTGTAACCATCATCCATGTGGATGTTCAGGGGTGGGGTCCACTGGAACTAAACCTCCTCTTCATGTTTAATTGTAGTGGGGACCACCCATGTTTTCAATAACCTCCCAAATTGAATTTAGGGGTAGTGACCACATATCCCCTACTAATGGGGGGGAGAAGAAACCACTCAACCCCCCCTCTTTAATGTGGAGGAGCCTCTTGAGCTTCCTCAACTTTAATTACGCCAACCCTCCTTAATTAAATGTTCCAAACTAGGTGTTTAATTAGGCTACTTTGAATTTATGCCAATGATTAAAGTTGGGGGAAACACATCAGTTGGCAATTTTCTTTTTGGTGGATCCTAGGGAGAAAATCTCTCCAATGAAGAACTATTTGTCCGAACTAAGAACACGTTCTACCAATGAAGAACGCCGATGAAGAACACTGAACCTGACTTCGACCTTCTTCCATGAGACTTCCTCCGATGTAGGACTTCATCAACTATGACAAACCGACACACAAACTAACGATCGAGGAAAACTCCGACAACACTGATGTCTGTCTTTTTTTCAATGATTCGTCTTCTACCCCACAACTTTGTCAGCATATCAACCAAAGGTAGGGGTTTAATGATATTTGTTTATCACTTTCTAAGGACTCCCATATTCTCTTGTGTGTGATTGGGAATGATTAAAATATGGAAGATCATGGTTGACATTCTTTTCTTCATTCTTATGAACCGTATTCTACCACTCTAAACGCGGAGGGTGAGGGAAAAACTAACATGGCCTGACCCCACTCTGTCATTCTTATTTATGGTGTTCTTCGGAATGAAGGAAGGCAACAAATGAAATGGCGACACCATTCGCGGACACCACGACCTGCACTACCCCCATGGCGCTCTGGCCACTCGGCTGAACCACCCCTGCACCCGCCAGCCGAGCCACCCCGGTCACGCCTCCCACCGGCCGAGCCCCCCCCCCCCCCCGGTTTCACCGCCTGCCGGCCGCGCAACCTGCCAGTCGAGCCACCCGTCGATCGCGCCGCCTGCCAGCCGTGCCTCCCGCTGGCCGCACCACCCTGTCCATGCCATCTGCCGGCCGAGCCGCCCCGGCTTCCGCCGCCCACCGACCTCCCGAAACGGCTCGTTCCCCTCATGGCGCCCTAACCGAACCAACATGTGCCACTCTCGGAGCCCCGAACGAACCGGCCCGCTCCCCTCATGGCGTACTGGCCGAACCGGCCCTTACCCCTTGTGGCGCTCCATCTGAATCGGCCCCGCACCCTCGTGGCACCCCCGTGACCGGGCCGCCCCGTGGAACCTATGGGCTCCGCGGCCCCTCACGGCCTGATGGACCTCCCAGCGGATCAGGTCCCATTATGGGTCTAGACGTACCCTACGGGTCAGGCTGGGTCGACCTAAACAGGTTTGACCAATGCCCAGTTAGGCCAGGTCGGGCTGACCAGGTCAGATTGGACCAGGTCCCACTATGACCAGTATACTTCTTTTCTCCATAACTTTGGCACCGGACGTCCATTTGACGAACTGTCAGTGGAGTTGGGAACCTTGGAGATATATGGTCCCTTTGAGTGATACCACATTTAGTTTTGGATTGATATGGGGTATGGTGAGGTTGGGTCGAGCATGAATCCAACCAGGCCCCCGAGACAAAAAGGCTAATAACTAATAGATCGGGCTTTCGATTGACGCGTCGTTTATTACATTGTGACCCTTGTGACATGGAAGAACATTGTTATTCTTCTTCGTGGGACTTTTGGATATTTGGAGTATCGACCAGTAGCCTGTGGAGAGGATCCTCCCAGAGACGAGCGACCAGAGTTTGGAGACATAATAGTTAGCTGAGACCTGACGACTACTAACTGTTTTTACTCGGAGTGACTCTACTTGCCCAGTGGGGAGCGCCTTGGTGTCACGGAAGACCCACAGTGGGGAACACCATGGTGTCGTGGTAGACCCATGGTACTCGACAGGAGGAGTACCTCAACATGCTACGAGGGGGAGCACACTTGGTGACGCAGCAGACCCACGGTGGGGAGCGCGCTTGGTGACATGGAAGATCTACAGTACTCAACAGGAGGAGTACCTCAGCAGTCCACAGTTAGTGGGAAGTGCACTTGGTGTCACGGCAGGCCCACTTTACTCGATAAAGGAGGATTTCTCCAGCATCCGACGTTTTCACAATGTGACTGAGGATGTTACTTGATACTACCTCTAGAATAAAATCCTAGTTGATCTGAGTCAGTTTTTCTGTGTTTTCCTCATGATTGAGATGGATTACTTGATAACTTAGGTATATGTATGGGCATATACCTAAGGTTATATGTTGATTTCATACTTTTTGGTTTATCATTGTTGGATTTTGTGAGACCTTGAGGGTCTCGAGATCCCTATTGAGTATCGTTATACTCACCCTTGCATGGGCGATGCCCACACCTTATTGTGTTGGTTGCATACGACAGACATCACTGACTTAGGTAAAGAGTACTAGGAATGGATGGTGCCTAGAGGTGGACCATATGGAATTTTGGTATGTGGAGGAGACGGATGGATACAGAGTGCTAAAAAGGATATTTGTACCGACCTTTCAGGTAGGAATCACATAGGATGACCCAGTAGATGCTTTTCTTTCTTTTTCTTCAGTTGTATTGTTTCCAGTTGTACTTGTACCTTTACTGTTGTGATTTATTCTAGAACCTTTTACTTTTATCACTCTTTGAGTTATATAGTTTACTTGTGTTCATATCTTGATTTGTGTGTTTATAGGTTATAAAGGCAATGGCTTCCCAGTTTTAGGGGATTACGACTTTGGTGCTAGTCGCCAGTCCCTGTTCTATGGAAGGCGATCTTGGGGTAGTCACGTAACGGGCCTCGGGGGATGGGTCATGAAAAATTGGTATCAAAGGGGTCGGTTCTACCATAGCACATAGGACTCTGATCTTTCTTTTCTATGAAGCAATAGTGTTAAGGGTAGTGAGTGTGATTTTTAGTTCAGGGAGTCCAGTTTTGGTGCGGTGGCCGATGTATCCATACACTAGGACCCTAACATCTGATTTCTGACTCAGTACATGAAAACACTAATTTCATGTGTGCTTTCAAGAATTTTATTTAAGTCAGCTCACCAGGTCAGCTCACTAGGTTTAACTTTTTGACAATAGCGCATCTGTTTCTTTTCAGGATGCCTCCACGCAGACAGCCAGTTAGAGTTCCGAGAGTTGTGCACATTGATAGCCCAATGAGGGATGAGGCCTCGATGTAGGGCCCTATTCTAGTAGAGGCACCAGTGGAGGCACCAGAATTACTATTCCCCATTAGGCCACCGATGCCACCATCCCCAACAGCAGATGGTGCATGCCGCTTGAGGTCGTTACATGAGTTCCAGCACCAGAGGCCACCTAGGTTCAGTGGAGAGACATTTTTCACAGTTGGATTATGATTGGCTGGAGACTGTGGTGAGAGTTTTCTGACTGGTAGGGACACCAACTAAGCTCTTGGTGATTCTTACTGCCAGCCTTCTACAGGCAGCAATGGGCATATGGTGGAGCATGATGCTCCAGGTTCACAATGAGGTGACGCTTCTCTGAGTAGACTTTGAGATCCTGTTTCGGGCAGATTTTGTCCCCGAAACTCTTCACACAGTGCGCATTCAAGAGAAACTTCATCTGTAGTAGGGAAGCATGATTGTGGCTCAGTACTCAGCGAGGATCACTGACCTCTCATGTTACTCCATCAATATGGTGTGAGACCGATTCTTCATGGCCCAGACCTTCGAGCAGGGACTCGGGCGAGAGATTATATATTCGATGATCTCAGTAAACATCTCAATGCAGGCGGGGGTTTTAGAGAAATCCCTATTGGTGGAGAGTTTCCTTGCTGAGCAGACACCAGTAGAGAGATCCACTACCAGTCATCACGTAGCAGAGTCTTCTGCAGCTAGCAGTAGACAAACATCACAGAGGTCCAAGAGGACCAGACCTATAGGTGGACGACCGTAGGACTTAGGATTAGTTTTGTGGGGAACTCAAAGTAGAGACAGACATGCCAGGAGCGGGCAATGTTTCACATGAGGCGGGCAGGTTCACATAGCTCGTGACTGTCTGAACCGTCATACAGATGATCCGTATACGGTCGAAGGACCTCCCAGGAAGAGACAAAGGTTTGATCATGGTGGTCCTTAGGGAGTAGTCAGATGTGGCAGAGGAGATGGTTGTGCAACTGGCGGTGGGCGACGAATCGATATATTACTGCCACCCACCACCAGGAGGTCCACCCCGACCGCAGGGAGTAGGTTGACAGGGGATAGATCAGCTCCAAGAAGCT
Source organism: Viscum album (assembly GCA_963277665.1). Classification (NCBI taxonomy): domain Eukaryota; kingdom Viridiplantae; phylum Streptophyta; class Magnoliopsida; order Santalales; family Viscaceae; genus Viscum; species Viscum album. Next base: position 1,937,921,126 of record OY728126.1, on the reverse strand, counting down.
AAAGATTATGATCATGACACTCCGAAGTTGATTCAAGGTACAATCTATGTCTACTCTACCATACTACAGTACTTATAAACACACGTGTTAGTCATTATTTTTTTTACACTTCCCTCGTTTGGAGCACAGAGATTCCTACAGAGTAGTTGGTTCGATCCTTATGGCTAAAGACCCCTACGGGAGCGGATTTGATGATTACGCATTGGTGCTGGTAGTGTGAGCTTACTCTAGGAGGCGAGAGCTTTGACTGGGATCTCCTAGTAGTGGCATCGATGCCTTACGATGTTATCTTGGGTATGGCTTGGTCATCTACATTCCATGCACAGATTGGATGTATTAGGCGGAATGTGTGGTGTGTCCACGCGGATTGGACCAGGTTTACCTTCACCGGTGAGAAGGGATCCTTAGCAGTGTAGGATGGACTTACCTAGAGGAGGGTGCAACCGATTACACATATGATGGTT